>BSDF01000004.1:83843562-93403562 GCA_027925045.1 Hypotaenidia okinawae | reverse complement strand
GGTGGTGCAGAGCCTCAGCTGCTGCATTACCTGTCTCACTGCGATGCGAAGGGCTGTTGCATTGTTTGCTGTCTGAAGAAGCTGTGGCCATTCCAGAGTTAAGGCCACACAGGTACTAAACTTCTCCATCTTGTGTTAGCTATAAATAAAAGATGAGGTTACCCTTCAAACAACTGAGCATGCTGGTGGGAGCGGATGCTGCTGGCAGCAGGGAGCCTGCTGGCCCCGGAGCTGGCGAGGAGACTCTGAAGTGGTACGGGACAACTGGGCAGTTGCTGTTGTAACCAGCTGAACTGAAAAACAAGTAGGAAGGAACCACCTACCAGCCCAGTGGGCAAAAGGAGGGTGGTGTGTAATGCTGTTCTGTTCTCTTGGAAAATAAATCGTCATAGAGCAGGGGTCTAGGTCAGTGTTCTGGCCACAGCTTGCTTCTGCCATGGCTCGCTGGATCTCTCGTGGGACTTTCACCAAAAGCTCTGCATGTACATCACCTCAATACCTAAAGGGCTTTGTACAGTCAAGTGTGGCTGTGGAAGGCGGGCACTGGGGCTGTCTGGGTGGGGAATGCAGGGAGGAGGTAGGGTTGCCCAGAGGGTCTCTCCACATCTCTCATTTTCACAGGTTCAGGTGTCTCGGAGTTTCATCTCTTTCCCATCTGCTTTATCTTCAGGTTCATGACACCCTGTGTTGCAATTTGCCCAGAGCTTGTGGACAGATAAAGAGCTAATAGGATTTTTATCTAAGTATATTTTCTGCTAGTCTAATTCAGACCAGGGACTTGAACCACTCCATTGAGGTTGTGATGAATGCACTAATCACCCACTGTTTGCTCTCCAGAGTTAGTAATTCCTTAGTTATTTCTTTCTATCTGAACTAAAACCGCTTGTTTCACTCAATTTGTCATACTGGTAAGTTTAGGGCATAGCGAACGAGGGTGTTACCCTCCACTCCCCCAGCCTGAGGGTCTGGCCAACATCGCCTCTCCCTGCCCTGGGTCCCCTTGTGTGGACATGAAGCCACAAAGGGGAGAGTTTGGTAAATGCCCCATTATCTCCAGGACATGAAGTTATAAGGTCAAGGCATTATACACAGCTTCCACTATGCTGTGCCTTCAAATTGAGCATCTCATTTTGTCCTCTCTTTCCACTAAAAAATTTCTTCCTGCTCTATAGAACTTGCAAAACACAGATCTTCTAGAACATTCTGCCTGGTCTGACAAAGGAAAGAAAAAACACAGTGTTAACTGTTGTGGTGGCAATGTTCTAACAAGAGCAGAGTGCCAAACTCAAAAGCCGTCCCTGTCCTTACCCTGGTGAAGAGGTGAGGCTGCACCCCATCAAAATGACTGTTTGCCCCTAGGATGGAAAATGTTTCAATGCTTTGGTTTGACGGTGTGCAGAGATAACGTTTAACTGGGGAAGATGCACAGTACCTGCTGTACTCAACAAAATGCAGCCAGAGTTAAGTCAGATGTGACATTTTGTCTGTGCTTTCACAATCGTGTGAGGAACTGATCCCGGAGAACACCATCCACCTCACACAAGAGAATCACGCAAGCCTCAGAAAGGCCATTTCCTACAGGTGCTCTCCAAACAGGGCTCACAGCAGCTGCTTCAGGTAGCAACCTTTGAGGTTAAATCTGGGTTAGCATGACACCGTCTGTCTAACGTACCCATTTTCATGAGAACATGGGGCACATTTGCCAACACTGTGAACACTCTGTGGAGGATTCTGTAGGCCCAAAACCATAAAAGCAATTTGGGGAACCACAGCAGTTTCAAAACAAGTTTTTGAAAGCACATGAGTAGTATTTGCCTCGAATGTTCCTTCCTTGTGTGAGGTAAGAGTGTCTTTCAGCAGAATTCAAAAATCTAACAAAATTACAGAATAGTGCTTTCAGCCAGCTTCCTGTCTGTAACCGTATCTTGGTACAAATTGGAGTGTAGATGCCAAAAGGCAAAGATTGGTAAATAAACTGCCATTCACTCTTTTTATATACTTTAACATCCAATGCTAAAATTAATCAGGCAGAATAAATGGTTGGAAGTCTGAAAATTCAGAGCTAGCATCCAATGGTTACCTGTACCATCTCCCTTCCTATTGACAGGTAAACTGCATCTGCAGTGTTTCATTACATTCCAGCTACACTGTTCATCCTGCCCTCTGCATGCCGGAGCTGTGCTGGAGCTCCTCTTCCAGTCTGCTCTGGGAGCTGAAGGCTCCCCAGCCTGGTCAGGGGCCACTTGGTACATCTGGTTGCGCTGTGTGCCGACGCTGGGCCCGGACATACAGAACCTGGGAAAAGAGCGGGTTGACTTGTTGATCTTCTGGTCCCCAGCATGGGTGAGACCGTGTGGGGCAAATTGCTTTGATTCTGCTGGTTTGAGCTGGGGTAGGGGGCAGGAAGGGAGGAGCTTGGCAACCTCTTGACTACAGGGACAAGTCAAGAAAGAAAGATATCTTTTTCTCATGTATACAGTTAAAAATTCTGATTTCTTCCACGAACTTATTTCTAACTACAGCCCTTGGTATAGATGGAAACTCTCCTGTTGCGTTAAAGAAACAAGTCATAGCTACGTCCCTGGAAGGCAAAGCCCGATGCTGGCAGGATAACGTGCAGACAGGTTGGACCTGTCTGATGCAGCGGAACTTCTGAATCAGAGCTGGATCCCATCCCACAACTTTGAAGTGTAGAAGGATGTCATCACATGACTTTCCCCACTAAACCACATAAAAACATCCTCAAAGTCAGCGTCTGGAGCCTGCTTAGACCTGGGTGTCTGAACATGGCAGAGGATATGTTTACAGAAGCAGTAGTTGGGTGACAAGGCAAAAAGGAAAACTTATGACCGTGGTACAACGATGGGAGATGGGATGAGTGGGGATGACCAGAGGGCAGGGAAGTTTGGAGCAAAGTCTTCAACATCTGATAGGTAAGAGGGAGGCAAATGACTATGGCATTGATGTGCAGTGTTGATCCCTCATGGCAAATCCCAATAGACACAACATGAGCGCTTCATATGTACATTCCTAAGATCAGCCTTTCTAAGTATCTGAAGAACATACGTGGTGGAGAAGAGGCTGGCTGCAGGAACTGGCACCTGGGGATGGCTCTTTCAGGAACCTTCTCACCATGTGTGAGGGCCAGGCCAACCTGTGAATAGTTTGCATTGCCATGGCCATAGCTATGCGTATTTATGCCTGCTTTCACTCAGGTTTGACCCAATGCCAGCTTGGCCAGGGAGGAACACAGACAAACCCATTTACTCCATGTTTCCTTTTTGGAGAGAATAGAAATGCCTCTGGCTGGAGGGACACTCAGAGGTTTGGCTTTGGCCCCTCTCTAAAGGCCCTTTGGTGCCAGAAGATAATGGAACATCTGCTTATTCAAATAGAAACCTGAAGACTTTGAAGGCCTCTCTAACTTCCCATGGTGAAGCCATCCTCTATGCTGTTTAGTGTCAAAGATTAGATTTGGGGTGCTCTCCAATAACCTACTACATCATCATTTACTCCCATTAATGATAGTCCCACAGATTTCAATGACCTTTGCAAAAATAAAATCAGACTAGATTGACACATTTGGTTTAGAAGATGCTAATCAATACCTATTTTGTTAGCCAATATGGTTATGTCTCCTGTTACTGTAATTTATTTCATTTTTGTTGACCAAAGGAGGTTGAATGGGTGATAACAGTACTGAAACTGGCAAGGGTTAATAAATTCAGATGAGAATGTCATCTTATTACCAGAGTGCAGGAAGTGAAGCACAGCCATTTAATTAACCTAGTCGCAATGAATTTCATGCAACACACAGTTAACACTCCATCTATTAAAACTGCGAAGCAGATGGTAGGGAGCAGTTTTGTCTGCTGTAAATAGGGTACCAATTTAAATTACTTGCTGCACAGGATTTTATAGGACAAAATTATCTAGATATTAAATGGTGAGATATTTAATAATCTCTTTCTTTTAAGTCATGCATATATAAAACTCTTGGTCCAATAGTAGAAAACTCAATTATTTCCATGAAATCCCTGAAATGGAAAGCTTAAAAGAAAAAAAAAAAGGCAAAACGTTGATGAATTGGCATTTATTCAAACTCCTAGGCCTTCAGTCATTGTCTTTGCTGGGGAATGTATACCCCATTATAAACTTTTACCCTACTTTCTCTATCTGTCTAAGAGATTTTGATTATCCACACAAATGGATATTCCTAGTTGACTATTAAAAGGCCACATTTCTCAATAGACCGGTGGTTTCTCTCTTCCTCTTGAAATATGACTGTGATAAATATTACCAAATTTAACATTTTCCTTTTCATTTCCCACAGTTAGGGAGAGTTATGTGAGCACATGACTGCACATACTGGCCAGGGGGCTGTATATCAAAGGTACCGTGGGTGACTCGGTGCCTGGAGCTGAGTAGCTGCTTTGCTTCTCTGTCTCCCTAGGGAGAGGAATGTAGATTTTAAAAAAAGCCCAACAAAACCAAACCAGCAAACCTCACAAGTGTATGATATGGCTTCATATGCACATAACCATTAGAGACTTCTGGAACTTGCCAGCTCTTGAAATTATTTCATGCACAAGATTGCTGCGCCCATGTAAAATACAAAGCTGAGATGCTCAGAAGCAGCAAAGATCTCCTCAAATCATGACTGCTCCAGGGCTGCATAGAGTCCATTTGCCAGCAGGAAAGGAAATGTTTTCTTGAAATGGGAGCAGAATCCCAGGAAGAAAAAGGCTGCCTGAGCCAGCAAGGCAAGTAGGTTGCTGCACTCCCAGGAGCTGCAGCTCCCACAGCCCCAGGCAAGGGCAGAAAATCGTCTTTCCACTCCTTCAGAGAAAACAAAACTGACGGACCAACCTCCTTCAGCAATCTCCTTCTCCCTTCGAAGGCAGAGGCTTGACAACAAGGCTCTGCTGCTGGTGAATAAGGTTCATTAAGCCCACAGAAAGCTTGAGGGTGTGCATTCATTTATTTGAATGACTCTCGGAGACTTCTTTATTTGAATGACTTTTTCCTCAGAGAGGCAGAAGGCAAGTGTGTCCTTTGTCACCTCCTCTGATTGCTCTGTCCACTGAACCGCTAGCAATAGCTATCAGAATGTCTCCGGAGATTCAAGGCATCACAATCCACGACAAAGGACATAAATTGCTCTTTTCACAGATGACATCCTGCTTTATCTCACTAAAACACAAATCTCTGTTCAATGGCTGAAGAAGTCCTGCAGCATTACTTCACTGGGGCAAGGCTTCATGTAAATATGATTAAATCAGAGGTGATCCTTACACAATCAACCAGCGAGATTTTTTTTTCATTCCCTGTGCTATCAAACACTTGGGAATACAACTACTTACTGGTACCAGCCCCACCTTACTTTAGCAGACTGCCATGGTCCTTTTTTAGCCCTTCATACGGAGGCCAAGAAGGGTTTAACTTTCTATTGTACACAGTGGCACAGGTTCGGTTGGGCTATATCAAAAATGAATGGTATGCATGGTCCCTAGCAATAAGCAACGTGCGAAAAAGACCACGAATCATCTTTCAGAAGGTCAGGAAAGAGCAACTAAAGCAAAGGGGAATTATATTAGGAGGCAGTCTTGGGAAGGGCCTGGCGAACTCCCAGCGCAGGTCCCCTCTGCCTGAGGAGCCATGGGAGCACTTGGCTACTCTTGGTCCTTCGTGGGTGGTTTGGGACCAAGGTTTACAGACTTCTTGAGGAGTACAGGCCTATCTAGAGACCGTCCCATCACTTCTAAGAGGAGGGTGGCTGTGTTACCTCCAGGATCCCACAGATAGCCACAGCAGGAGGACATGATACGTAGAAGATGGGAAGGAGGGGATCGAGGAGCAGACCATGTTCTTTGTTCAAGACCATAACCAAATAAACCAAACAGTTCGAAATTAAACTGAACTCCATTTCCTTTCAAAAGTGCTATAAGTGATTTCCTTCCTAGCCATTGCTGCTGGAGAAGGAGGGGACAGTCAGCCAGGTGGAAGACACGGTCCTAAGTCACTGAAGCTGCCATTACTGCAAGAGGGATCTCTGACCTTCTTTACCACTCAGGAGAAAAAAAACAAACAAACCCACAAACAAAAACAAGAAGTAGTAATACCCCATAAGTATGAGAGTGTCAGTTTTTGAGCTGCTGGGATTTACTGACACTCCACAGACACCAAAGCATATCCATTCACAGCCTGGCAATTTCCCCCTTTTATTTAAGAATCATTAACAGGGTTTGCTATGAAAATAAACACTTTAAAAACTGAAAGACGCTACTGAAAGGCTGCAAAACAGATTGATATATTGATAGAATATTGATGGATATAGACATATTGACATTGATGTTGACGCTGATATTGGTGCATTTGTTAAGACAGCTCAATGTTATTGGTCAGCCTGAGATGCGGAGGCACTTCAAGGCAAAGCAACCAGCCTGTGCCAACTCAGGAGGTCCAAGTCAGCCCCAGAAACAAACCCTGTCTCCTGACTGCCAAGTCAGTACTTTATCAACAAAGTGCATTGCTCTTTAGTATATTCATTTATAATGCAAATTAGGTGGATGAGAGGGAAATTTAATCATTTAGAATGACTAATAACTATGCTAATGTGTTCAGATAAAATAAGCATTCACATATGCTGAAAGCCTTTATAGTGTAATAAACTTCTGTTATCTTTTGAGGCGTGCAGTACTTTGATTTTCATATACCAACTCCTCTTTCTTTCAAGTGCAATAAACCCATATTTTTTAAAAAGATTGCAGAGCTGGGGACTGCTGAACCTCGGATCAGCAGTGCTTGTGCAAAGCGCTGACAAACGGTTCTGAGCAGTGGGCTTGGGGTTTCTTTGGTCAGCTGTTTTTTTTTTTTACTGGTAAAATGTGTCAAACTAATTTGAAGACTTGGACTTCAGGGATGGCAAAGAGCTTTGAGGATATTGATTTCAGCGGGTCTGAGATCTCGTGTGTACAGAGACGCTAATTCCCTGAGAAGTTATTTTTATTTTCCTGCGTGCAAGCAAACACCTGCTTTGATCCCCTGTCCGAATTCCTATTGTGCTTCTCCGTAACATAGACAATTCATACAATTATTTTTTCCCTCCGCTGTTGCAGATGGCTAATGGCATGCCAGTGATCTCTGCTGCCCTCGCAGCCTTACTTCTGGCTGCGGTGCCCTTGCTACATCCTTCCCAGTGCAGCACAGACCCCAGAGTTACAGCTGCTGAGGTGCAATCAGGCTGAATGCTTTAGGAGGCCAGGTTGCTTTTGTCCACGACCATCTCCAAGTGATGCTGCTGCTGGTACAGGACCTCCAGCCCTGGAGCCCAGCAGCCTGCTCTGCTGTGGCACAACCTTGCCTTCCTTGGGGAAAAGCGTGATGCTCTTCTTTGCACTTGTGTTGCTGCTGCGCCGTGTATGGAGCACTTCAAAAGGAGAAAAGTCAGTGGGAAGTCATGGAAGAAAATAGTCTCAGAGGGATACAGAAAAAGAAGCTAGCAGACTTCATTAATTTCAACCTGCACTGAAAAAAAATCAAGTGAGTTTGGAGAAAATCAACAGTCTTATAAAAAAAATAGGAAGTGTAAAAAATGTAGTAATATTATTTATTTAATATTCTTTCCTTAAGAAGGATGAAATATCAAAAATACTCAGTCTGTAAAAGGAAAGAATCACATGATGTCTGGCAATAAATAATCAGATATTAAAGGCATCTTCAGGAACAAGGGTCTTGGTTTTCCCTTTTGATAAGACGATGAAGAATAACTAAAATAAAAAGGCATAAACTGATGGTGTCTTGTTCTGGATGAAAGCTCACCAAAAACATTAAAAAAGGAAGGTGCCCTAAAATAGTAAATGAGGCCTCTCTACCCAGTCAACTTTTGTGAATGAGAGCAGAGAGCTATAAAAGGGATGGCTGCTAGCAGTGGAAGGGCACAATGCTCTGGGGGAAGGAACATCTTCAGGGAGAAATCAGAAGACAGGTTTACTGAAGCTGAGGTAGAAAATAGAAGGAAGGCTGACTGGGAATGTGTGGATCTCAGACAGTTTGTCAGGCAAAATTGCCTACCTGTTCCCATCTCCCTGGTGATGCACGGGTTATATTTGGTACGTGAAATTCTGTCATTCGCACTCCACTGAGTATTTGCTTGCGAGAACCTGTATTTAAATGGCAAGGTTAATCAGTCATGCGGGGAAGTGTTGCTACAGAATGGAGATGAAGTGCTCAGATCTGTCTGTTTGTGCTCACTGTTGATAGTTCCTAAGCTAACCTTAAATTCCTATAGCCGCGTTCTTTAGGCAGAAGAGCTGTGGTAGATAAAGGCTGATGGGAGAAATTTCAGTACTTAACATTTTTGCGCGGCGATGAAAATAGCCGTGAGGGACCAGGGCACCCGTAGGCAGGGGGGAGGCTGCTGCAGGAGCAGAAGCAGCTGGACCCAGTGCATCACGCGCCGATTGCTTAGTGGGGGTTAAAAGCCTTACAGCAGAGAACTGGGTTACGCTCGTCATCCTGGGACAGGCTCACTGGACCAGTGGAGATAACAGTCCTCATGTGCTTTTTTTCAGCTCCTTAGCAGAAATGTCATAAATATGTGCAAGGTGTAAGCATTTAGGAGGAATATTTCCTTATCTTTTAATTAAGAATTTACAGAGGTGGGTTTTGGGGTTTGGGTTTTTTCTTACTGCAAGGTAGGTAGCGTAGTAGATTTTTCCAGTGTAATCTTTTATAGGCCAGGAGTGTGATACGTGGTAAGAGCCATGAGAGTCATTTAAATTCTCTCTTTTGAGGCCTTTTTATGCTTGTTTTAGTTTCAATAGAATTGGGTCTGTTCCATATGTCCTGATTCACTACAGGATGCTTTTCTTGTTGGAGGAGTGGCTCTGTTTGATCAAGATGGTACTGACCTCATTTGTGAAATCAAGTATCAACTCAGTGTATGCGGGAGTGTCTGCCCAGCATAGCTACCAACAAAAATCCTTTAAAAAGAACAGTTTTATGCAGGTTCTGTTAAGGGTAAGCCATTAAAAAAAAACCAAAAAAAAGCCCAACAAACCCTTATGTAATATCTGATCACATCGATATTTTATCTTCAATTCACCCGATTAAAGTTTTAATCAGAAAAAAATCTCATCGGAAGGTGCTGATGTTGTAATAGTAAGACTGGATAGCTCTTGGGTTTATCTCTGTGAGTGAGAAAAAATGGATGTTACTATTCTCCATCCGCATGTTACTATTCCCTATCTGCAGACAGAGAAACAGAAGGAGAAGTTTTGCTCCATCATAACTGACTAAACATCATCAAGGTGTGCATGCTGTGTGAATAGCTCAGCCCTGCTTTCTTTTGACAGTTGTAATGTTTGCAAAGCTAGGCCTTGAATGGTAAAAAATAAAAAAAAAAGGCAAAAGATACATCTGAGGTATCCTCAATAAAAAGCTGTAAAAATGTTGGTTAGCCTACAGGCTATGGCTATATTTAGATATATGTCTCCCTGAAGAATGCAATCATCAGGGTAAAATATTAACAGTTGGTTTACGGCGCTGCTATTTCCCTCTTACTTCCTCATTCATGTGCACATGGAATAGAGCAAACAAGCGTCTGGGCAAGGCGACTTGGGGACAGGCTGAAGGGGGGCTGTGTGCCCTGGGAGGTACAAGGGTAGAGGCTCAGAGGGGAGCAATGCACTCTCCCTGCTCAAGGACACTGTGGGAGATGTCACTTACCCCTGTGGCCTGAGGTCAGTCTGCACCAGCTGTACAGAGCCACAGCGATTAAACTAAATCTTTTCACTGGGCTTTTTCAGCAAGAGAAATTGCAGTGGAAGTCACTGACACCTCCCTGAGAAAGTTCTTCAGTGGCCTGCACAGATTTGTGCACACCCATGACCGGACCTGATGTTGGGCGAGCAACATGTGCATCTCCACTGCCTGAAACAAAACCAGCCCCTGAAAAAACCCTCAACTTCAGCCAACACACGGCCATCAGCAAAACATGCTGGAGTGGACACACTTGAGCAACACAGCTGTGGGCTGTGGGATGCTGCCCGTGGTCCTGCCAACACGTGGTCCCTGCACATCCAAGCAGACATGTGCCTGGGTGGCACGGCCCTGCAGCAGCTGCCATCCGGCAAAAAGTCCAAGGGAAAAACTTTCTGGCACAGATGGGCAGACTCTGCCTAGCCTGCAGCCATGGGAGTTAACTCGGAGGAAAAAGTGAGCAGCAGCACATTTTTGGACCAGCAGCTGGAAACAGAGGCCACGTGGCCTGTTTTTCAGCTTGAGCATCCTATCCAAACTCTGCTTCAAAACAGGGAAAATACCCAGCATGCCTAAAATCTGAGAAGTAGTGCAAGAGATTTCCCAAAAAAGCCTATATAGGGAGGAGATATTCATAGAGCCATCCACCCTCATGCTTTGGGAGGCTGTGCTCACCAAGGGGGGCTAGGAAGGGTTTTGCACGTATACACATATACTGCATTCTATATACAGTAATGATCTACAGGGCATTTACAGTCTTGTGCAAAGGATCAAAGTTGGACATTGTCAGAGATAGTATAATGCCCTGCCAAGGATGGATCCATGGCACACGCTGCTACGGCAATTTCTGCTACGATGAATGTCCAGGAATAGGGGGAGTTGTGTTAACATTGGAGCTATGGCAGCAATAGCCATAGCAATAGCTGCTCTGAGCTACCTGTCCCAGCTGCTAGAGAGAAGGACTGCAGACGCTTTCTTCCTTGTTTTCTGGTGCTGTTTTTAAATGTAGGAGATGCACACAATTAAAGCAAAGTGTCGAGATCTAGAGATCATATTTTTACCCCAGGGTATGTGAGAAGGAGACAGGCAGAATGGATTAGCTTCTGAACTAGTGTTTGCAACAGTTCTACAAACACTTAGACAAACTAATAGTCAAAAGAATGGTGTCAATGTTTCATTTAAAAGCCTTTTTAAGGAGTTTCATTGCCGTATGTTGAAAATCTAAGCTTTAAAAGAGCCAATGTCTGAAAGTTTGGCTTACTTCTCAAATGTGTCAATTGGTATTTTCCTTCTTGTGACCTATTTATCTTAAAACATTTATAATCTGTTGGGGGGACGTCCATAGCTAAATGTCCAATTTGGTTTGTTTGTTTTTTAAATCTGCCGTTCCCTTGCCAAGAAATTAAACAAACAGATGCCACTCTTTTTGAGGGGCTCCATTAAATACAATGTCTTACGCACCATCTGCTGAATCTGCAGCAGCAATTAACAGCTCTGCGCTATTCCCAGAGCAGAGCTGACAGCAATTGATGGTGCCGGGATACTGGCAATTTCTCCTTCCCTCTCCTCACTCTCTCTCTCCCAAATATCTATAATACAATATTTCTGCATAAAGGGCTGGATATGCTGAGAAAAATACAGGAATGGACCATTCTTTGTTCTTCAAATTGTGATGGATGAAAGCCCTTTCTAGGCATTACACTTTTTAAACACAGAGCATATTCAACGACAATGACTGAGCTGATAGATGTCTGCAAAGGCGATGTGAGCAAAGTTTATCCTGTGTGTTTCGGGACCAGTCTCCACCACAACAGTGCACAGCTGCTCAGAGGAGCTGGGGGCTGGGGCTGCACACAGACTTTCCCCTTCTGCATTGCTGGTTTCAATGGGCTTGGTGTGGGAAGCCACTGAAAACCACCACCTCTGTTTGATATCAAGCTTGAAATTCCTGGGTAGGCTCAGCCTAGTGAGCAGTTATGAATCACGAGTGCTGGGAGTGATTCGTGTGTGCTCTCTGACTGCAGGGTAAATGGCTTTGTACCAGTAAAACCTCTCGGGGACCAAGTCTTTTATTGGCAAGTGGCCCTTTTCTTCAAGGGAGTGCATGGAGTGCGTGGGCTCGTTTTATTGACCGGGGCATCGGCAGTTCAGACTCCACCCCATCCCTTCCTGTTAGCTGAGCAGGTTGATTACTTACCCCAGAAGATAAGAACTTCCCTGGCCTTTGCTTTAGTGTTTGCAGCTATGGCACTGTGGCTTTTCCTAGACTGTTGGGCCTGACTTAGTTATACTCTGCTCAAAAGAAGTGAGGGTATCCAGGGGCTTTTCAGGGCACTTGAGGGCTCTTTAATCCACTAAAAGGCAATTCAAAATTCCATGTACCTGAGGTTTCAGGTTTTCTTTCTAATTGATACTGAAAGTCCATCTGCAAATAGACTAGCCTGCCTACTCCCATAGCTTCTGGCACCCCTCCACACATCCTCGCAGCTCTCCAATGCCAAGGTCTACCTTTGAAGATCACAGCCTTCCTCCCATGGGTATATTTATACAATATTAGCTAAAAGAAACGCTTGATAACACAATGGTGTATTGCTTTATTTTCAACAAGTTGTTTGTGTCGCTGCCTCAGTGGAAGGATGTCTTCACTTTAGCTTCTCAGGATCGTAGCCTGTCCTCAGCACAACTGATTTCTTCTCTGAAAGATGTGAGAAATAAAGGGATCTCAGGGTTTAACATTTCAAATGCTCAGCCTCAAATTCACAGTGTCAGAATAGACAAGTTTACATTGTTTTGGAAATTAAAATTTCTGCCCCAACAGTAAATCTGTATAGTAATTATCCTTATTGCCCTGTATGGTGACCATCTGTAAAGGCAATCTGAACTTAAAAAGGGCATCTCATAAATCAGGGACAATTTAAAATCTTCCAATAGTTTGTAAATCTGCCCAGGATTTAGGGATTAATTGAAGAGCAGACAGCTTAATACATTAACCTTTCACCTCCGTGGGCCTGGGTTCAAAAGCTGACTTGGGTCAAGAAGTAAAAAATTAGACTGGTGATTTCATCTTAGTCGTTACGGGTGCTGGGGCTCTGGAAAGCACAGCTAGTGCTGCTCACAGCACCCAGTCCTCTCAGGGAGAGTTTGCTTTGAGAGTTGCATGTGTCTTGTCTGCTGCTGGTAGTCTGTTGCGAGGTTACTAATTTAAGAATAAAGTCAGGTGCCTGGGAAGACCCGTTAGTAGGATATGGCAGCAGTAAGAGAGGTCAGGGAGCATCAGGGGTGGCCCTGTGGGAACGCTGGATATAGCCCTCAAGAAGTAGCTTCTCTCCTAAAGCCAAGCCAGTTCAATGCAGGGACTGCACAGACACTGGGACAGATGAAGAGAGTAGAGGACATCCCCATCAGCCCTTTTGCAGCCCTGCTCAGATGGCTAGACGGTGTCACTGATTTTCTCTCCCCATGCCTCCACCCCACTGCTCACCAGTGCCCACCTCCCAGGGCTTGCAAAGAAAGCAACCTTGAGAGAAACCAGTGTCACAAACTGCCCCTTGATTTCTTCGCCTGTGTTTGAACGCAATAAAACGCCACAGCACACAGCAACATGGACTGTCCCTCTCCTGGTTTCCTCCAGCTTGTGGAAGATGGGGACAATGCAGAGGTGCTTGATGCGCCCTCAGCTGCGTGTTGCAGAGTATTTTGTTGTTCAACAGTGACCTCGGCAGCTTGACCTCCCTGACTGGAAGGCAAAGTCCACCTTATAGGGATGCTCTGCTGCTGAAGGTGAACATGTAGCTGGCATCCATAAAGGTGATGGGCTAGTTGCTCTGTGCCTGGCCAGCAGTGGTTGCCCTCCACCTGCAGCCCAGGCTTGTTGGCAGCTCATTTATGGCAGCTTAGCACTGACTGCTGATGGCTTAGCATGAAGTGGTCTGCCCCTGTGTAGAGGCTGAGGAAAACGATTGAGCAATGGAAGTGTCTGCAGCAGACATCTCCCAGGGGACCTAACCGCGCTCTGAATCCCTATTAAATAGCACCAGATTGGGAAGTCACTTGATGGGACTGTCCCTCTCTGTCAGCCTCTGAGTATCCCCGCATAGATTTATGCTTGTCACGCCCTTCAGACCACCCTTGAGAAATACCCATGCAAAACTAAAAATTACCCGTGACCCTTGGCTTTGACTTTTCGACCTCTCCCTTTCCCCCACACATGCCCTGTCCGCTCAGGATTTGCCAGCTGACTAACGAGATCGGGTGAGATCTCTGCTCTGAAAGGATATTTGGAAATAATGTGATTTTCGGGAAACCACAAACACACGCCGACAAAATCTGCATTTCCTGTGTTGGGGTGGCTTTTCTGGTCTGCTTGGAACAAATGTCATCGTGGGGGGTTTTAACCTTACAAAAATGCATTTGTTACCGATGCAGGTCAGAGGCGAGATGAAAAACACACTGTGAAATCCAGTGATAGAAAGATTAATCATTTATTTTCTTGCCTGGGATCTTTTCACTTGTTCCAGCTGGTTCTGAAGTGCTGGGAACCTATACAACAAGGATTGCACGACTGAAAACAAACCTTTACCAGCAGCAGAACCAGACTGACAGAAACAGGACAATAGCCTTTTTCATGCCACAAAAATGCTGCTAAGCAGCATATGCTTTCATGGGCGCTTCCACTTCCCCTCCCCTCCTGCTTAAATTATGAAATACTATTTACTAGCAAAGATTATAGTTCACTTTTTAAGGGAATTAATATGATTAAAGGGTTGGTTGGGAAGTGATGATTGAAGTTCCAAGCATTAAAATGCACATCAGTGTGCAGGGAAAATTAAAAAAGCACTGAAATTCTTTTCAAACCCAAGCACCAGGTGCTTTAATTACATTTCATTGCATGTTGGTTTATTACTGCGGTCACTTGTGCCTTATGATCTGCATTAACACCTGCGTTCTATGGATACCTTGGTATTTCACTAAACAAGATGAATATTGGCCAGATGGTGACTCCAGTAGGAAGCATTTCACATAGATTTTCCTGCTTTGCACAGTTGCCTGTAAAGGAATCCTGAATGTCACACTACACCAAAGCAAACCCAAAAGGCACAGCACTAAATTGGAGATCAACTGCCCTGACGGTATTTTCACAGAGATGGGATGACAACCAGATCCAGGCCACGCAGCATGGATCTCGCTAATAAATCTCCCCCAGGAAGCACAACAGTATGGTTCATACCAACATTTCCCTCTGCAGGGTGACCGTGCCTGGTGCAGAAACACAGTTCTGGGGAAAAGCGGGTTAGCCTGGGTCTGAAACACCTCGTACAGATGTCTCGGGGGTGTTTTTTTGTTGGGATTTTTCCAGGTTGCATACGTGACCTTTCTTCCATAGTACAGGTTAGTTAATGTACAACAGGCATCCAGTCCCAGGGAACTGCCACCACTTGGGACACCGAGCCGGTTCCTAAGCCAAACCAACGCCTGGCACCTTACCCTTTGACCAAAGCATGGAGCACTTCAGGACAAGTGGGATGGGACACAGGCGCCACTGCCCTGTTACTGGCACCATCTGTCTCTCATCTAACATGTCAGAAGTTATTTGCTGACCTGCAGAAGAGAACAGCAGATCTCAAATTTCACACTGGCATGGTATTGTGCTGTTAAAAACTTGGACAAACCTTCTAAACTGTGCAGTTAACACCTACCTCAAACCCACATCAACTAGGAGACACAGCATCATTCCAGGGCAGTCCCCTGTGCCACCTGTGAGCTTTGCTGTCCATGTTTGAGGTTGTTGCAGGACAAGGAGATAGGTTTGCCCATGCAGGCCAGATTTTTACTGGAGACATCCATATTCATGGCTTCTTGTGTTCCTCCACTCGCATCTCTGGGTGGAGCACTTTGTCACTACAGCAATTAAAGTGTCAATGCGAATTGTCATACGGTCAGAAGCATCATACAGTCAGAAAGATATCTTACAATCAGAACCATTTTGCGGTCTCCATGGTTTTGCCTCAGCCTTGTTTCCCTCTCAGGGGTCCAGCAGCTGCCCTTTGCCACCTTAGGGCGGGTAAAGGTGTGATGGTCTGAGTGAGCTCCTGGCAGAGCCCTGTGCCCAGGCTGTTCATGTACCTCTGGGAGAGGAAAAGCTGGCACCGGGGTCCCAAGCAGAAATAATGCAGCAGGACGGCCAGCAGACTGACAGCCAGCAGACTGGGGCATGGACAAGGTGTCTTGTAAACCTAGGGATTGCCCTCAGGGCAAGATACCTGTGATGCCTGACAGTGGATGAAGCAGGTACAACCTCTAAAACAACCCCGGACTAGACACAGTCTCCAAGTCACCACTGATGAGTACAACTGAAGGGAGAGAGTGAAGCACGGGGCTGGCCAGGCACTGAGTTGAGCCCTGTGCTCGGGATGGGTGCAAAGCACCCACCAACCCATCAGGGTGCTGAGCCCAAGCAGCCCAGTGCTGGCTGCGGGCAGCCAGGCCCTCACCCTGCTGACACACAGGGATGACAGCAGAGCTGGCAGCTGCTGTCCCCTCCGACAGCCAAGCTCTTCAGGATGATGACCTTGTTGTTCCCTGCCGAGTCACACAGCACCAGATCCAATCTATGAAAACAAGCAGCCAAAAAAATACGAATTAACTCTCCCACCTTTCCCCCAGGCACACTTCCCCCGAGCTGCAGTGTTATGGAAGACCAATATCTCACTCTTGGAGGAGTGTGGGCAAATCCTATTACAAGTTGAGATTAACCATCAGTCAGATAACTCACCAGTGCAGAGATCAAATATAAAAGATGTATGTTCTGTGTCATCTGTTTAGCAACCTTAAATTAGCTCGCACGGGTGGATGGTGCTGGCCAAATGGCAGAACATGTGCTGCAAATGGAAATCAGAGTCAAAGCAGAATCCTGTGGGATACCCCCAGCAATTTTAAAGCAGCTATCTTATTACCTAAGCAATTTTCAGGGACAAGCAGAATTCAGACCCAGCCGACAAAGCTCTCCAGTCCCACCTTGGTGAAACTACTTCATTATTATTTCAGTAGTGCCTGGAGAGCTCTATCTGCTGCTCTAGTTTCTCCGCAAAACCCCTCCCAACAACCCACAATAAAAGACATCTCCTGCAAGGACAGGCTTATGGTTTAAGACAAGGCACAGCGAGTGGAAGTAACAAAGAACCAGAGAGAGCAGAAGGGAGAGGGTGATGGAAATGGTGGAAAGCACGTGTCACTGGAATCCCTGTGTGTGTTCACACACATGTAGGATGTACAGATTAAGGTGTGCACTGCAATTTCAGAAGCCAAATAACCTAAGTATAAGACATCCAGAAGAAACTGGTGAAAGAAACAGGATGCATGAGACGGGGGGTTGGAGGATAGGAGAAACCTGCCTTGCCCTATACTGAGTAAGCAACATACATGGGGTGAGCTTGACTCAGCATTTTTTGGGGTCTGTAGACAGTTATCTTGCCAAGTCATGTACCTGACTGAACACAAGAAAGCCGGGCACAGAGCCGACTGAGAGGGCTGTACATTGTCCTGCCAGCTACACAGGGCCTTAGTAAACCCTCATTGGCAGGGCCTGTCATGCCCTTGGGAGGAATGGGAAACCATTAAGGAGACAGATGGACTTCCAGCTGGAGCAAAGGACAACGGGGTTGTTTTGCAGCCTGGGGCATGGCTGCAACCAAGTTGGGAAGCAAATGGGATAACAGCAAAATCCACCACAAAAGGGTAAACAGGGATCTGTTTGTTTGCATACTGTTTAAAAAAATGGTGCTTCTTTTAAGTCTTGCTAAACTACTGCATTGCCTTATTTCTTGCAGAGCTCCTCTCAGATTCCTGGCTCCAGCATGCCTTACCCATTCGTGTGGGTGAGGAGGTTCAGCTTGGCACACCCACAGGGGCATCAGCATGTCTAGACCTCTCCTGGGGGTGTAAGGAGGTATTTGGGCACTGGGTTTAGGCCACTTTTTTCCTTTTCCAGAGGGAAACTAGGTGTGCTGAGCCTACCTCTCTTTTTCCTGCCACCTGGCACCACAGTTGCAGTAGTAACCAGATTGTTCAGGCACACGTCACTCTAGAAGGATACTTTAAAAGTGAAAAACAGTTTGCAGAGGGACTGATGGCAGCAGGATGCTTTGAACATTTCCAGGTTTGTGTTTGTTCAGGGCCTGGGGATTCTCAGAGGAGTCACAGCAATGCTATTGAAGTGCAAACCGCTATGAAGGAGACTGTTGTAATCAAAACCCAGTGCTTGCTCAGAAGCATCATCTTAAGAAGCAAAGGAATAGTTTTGAAGAGGTCACTTCCAGGCAGGATAATAAAAATTCCCCCGGGTCAGCAGCATCATGTGCATTACTCTCAGATGAGGAGATCCCTCCTTATCGCCCAGCCCCTCAGAGCACACCGTGAGGGAGTTGCTCCCGCACCCCTGACAATGTGTAATAAAAATTCACTTTGAGAAAAGAGCATCTCCAGTGATGTCTACAGGCTTTTGACTTTGCTCTTTCCTTCAAACACCACTCATGATGCTGAGCACTCATTCTCTTGGCCTATTTGTTCCTGGCAAGCAAAGAGCAAATTCCCCTGGGTACAGCAATCCATTTTTAACACTCTGTAATTATTTAGAAAAATGTTTTGATAGGAGCAATGAAAAACTGGGGCATTTCAGGTGTCCCTGAGAAAGTTCTCAGAGCACAACATGAAACGGGGACACAGAGTCTCTTTATTTATGGCACTACCCAAAAAAAAAAGGTCCACCTTTTCATCTGTGGCATTTGAATCTATTCACAATTCATTGAGCAGCCCCATCTGCTTGTCATCTCCAAGTGCAGGAAGGCACAGAACTCCTGAGGGCCCACTCCAAAATGGTGATGGAAGGGACAACACAAGGGTTCTGATCCATGAGCACTGCCAGGGGGACAGATCCAGTCTTATTGTCTCCTTCTGTCCTCCCAAAATCTATGGGACTTCATATGTTAATGTACCCTTTTGGGAAATCCTCTGATGGAAGACATTGCAGCAGAAAATGTCAGAGTCCTTAGCAGGAGACTTTCAGCACTATGAGTTATACAGCCCAAAGGCACACGAGCTTGGTACAGACAAGGAAACGCATCTCCTGCTGTCCCCTGGCCAGCTGAGAACGTCGGGGATGAAAACTAGAAGCTAAATGCCAATTCAATTTTGCCACAAGGGCGCATTTTTCTCTGATGCCGGCACGGGCAGAAAAGCACCCGGATCAAGGCTGTGCGCTCAGTGCAGCAGCCTGCACGCCTGCTGCCTGCCAGCTCCAAAACGTGTCACCCCCTTTTCTCTTCATCCACCAACACTGCCGCTCAGCCTCTGGGACACTGCTTGGCACCTGTCTGCAGGGGTATGCTGCCTGTGTTGGAAAGGTCAACAGTAGATGTTTGGTGCGCTGAAGGCGGCGGTATGGGATGGGTGTAAAGGCGAGCAATGGAAGAAAGAAAATTAAACAGAGATGAAAGCGTTACAGCTCAGTTGTCCTCAAAGGACCTGTTATCTTTCAGGGAGTATGTACAAGTGAAATTAAGGGGAAAAAACCCATACTCAGCATCCTCACTGCCATCTCCTGGTGGACAGAGAGATAGCCCTGTCCCTCCCTGCCCCGCCGGCTGCCCGTGTGTTACCACAGAACCATCATAGCACTTCTGTCGCTTCAAGCACGGTAGAACCACGGGCTCAAACAGCAATGCCAGGAAAAGGCACTACATGGATTTTGGAAACACGCTACTCGCTAAAGTCAGAAAAACATCAGGGCAGCGGGTTCTTCACTGAAACCAGAGGCAAAATCTCCCCAGCCCATGGCAGGAGCAGGGTCCATCACAGTGTTGGCCATCAGCATTTATGACACCTCTTCCACAGCAACTCTGTGGCAGGAATGATGTACTGGCCAGAATTGCAGACCCCCTCAGTAAGTTTTTCAGCCTTTACATACAATTTGTTGTTTAGAAAAATCCTCGAGTGCGATCAAAGTCCAGGGAAATGTTACAACAGGAAATGCAATAGGCCCAGGCAGATAAATTGTCTCACTGGGAGATCGACACACCACCGTTTTCAGCAGAATAGCAGGTTCTGTGGGTTCATACTAATCAAAATTAATCACTCTTTTTGCATGATTTTTGTATATGCAGAAAACAAAGTGGGCAGGAAAGTGGTGCAGGGCTGTGGGGCACAAACCCAGCTTGAAAACCCGGGTTGTACCAGCTCCCTGCTGTGGGGTCAGCATCTCCCCCTTCTTTTGCTCCTGTTTCCTGGCAAACGCTCCGGAAATGCAGAGTCAGGAGCTGAGATCAAAGCCAGGGAGGCAAGATTTGACTTTGCCCCCGAGAAAGGGATTAAAGTAAGTAAGTAGAGGAAAAGTATTTGAAAATAGAGTTCAGCCAAGATTCTGGCGATTTGACACAGTTTTTGAAGGAGGAGCTTTGGCCCCTTCCCCTTGCGGAGGCAGGTTGCAGGCAGCATTCCCTGCCTGGCTCCTGAAAGCATCACTCAGCACTTGGAAGTGTGTCACCACCAGGAACAGTTTTTTAAAAAGGCACCTCTGAACAGACCCCTCGGCAGTGACACAGCATGGCGGAGCAGGCCTGTGGCACACGGAGCCATTTTAAAGCTTCCACATTCGCCTGCATCTGACGGAGTTGGTATTTCATACACCTGTCAGGAGCTGAAACCTAACACACAGTGGCACTTGGAGAGGAAATATTGTGACAGCTTTTATTTCTGGTGAAATGCACCAAAGAGAGACGGAGTCAGGCAACCAGGTGCAGAAGCAAAAGGGCAGGGGAAAAAAAAGCAGATTTGAGCTGAGGGAAAGCTCTTGGAGCACTTTTCCAGAATTGCTTTTTTCTTTCTCTTGCTGTTTTCAATGTTTCCCTTCTGCCTACTTTAGCCCCTGGATAAAAGTACAGAGAACCTTTTAAAAGAGAAGATAAATCCTTTCTTTAGTGAGATGTAGGTTACTGATATCTGTCTGGTTATAAAAACAAACCGAGATCTGTAGCTTGGGAAAATTCCAGTGCAGAGGAAAGCAGATTTCCTTTGGTTTGCTGCCGTAGGTTGGGTTGCATCTCCATAACTGGATGGGACGGTATCGTTCATCAGGAACCCCAGTTCAGGAACTCCAACCCCTTTTTGCAGCTGGAGAGCCTGCCCCAGGGCTGGAGCAGTGTCAGTCTAACACCACCATGATGAGGTTTGTATAGGCAATGGGTGGCACTGTCCCCCAGCACCCCACACAGAGCCCTCGCCTGGAGCTGGGCTTGACATGTGGCACCCAAGGAGAATGAGCAGTGCCCACCTCCAGCCATGTGCACACACACACAAACACATACACACTCACCTTATGATGTGACTCTTCCCTCCACATGCTGCTCTGAGACAGGCAAATATGCATTACCCTGGGTCTCTCAGAGTGCTGTTCCATTGAGCAGGCTATTTGGGGAATCTTTGATTTGATTTTATTTTATTTTCACCACACCAGCTTCCTTCAAGAGGAAATGCAATTTGCTGTGCCACTGTGGCACTAAAACACCTGATGTGCCCTGTCTTCCCTGCCAGCTGTCCCCAGCTGATGTCCCCAGGCCAGCACAGGCTTGCTACCTAACTGCCTCTCACCACCTCACCAGTGCATGGCTGTGCCTGCACGAGCCCTACGTGCTCCCAGAGAGACCAGGGCTGGTCTCAGTGCTGCTGCCACTGAGGGACCTGTGCCAGGACCCATAACACACAGAACAGCAGTGTCTCTGTCTCTGAAAGCTGAGGCACAGTGCCCAGCCTAGAGCTGAGGCCAGATGCAGGGTGGCTGTTCACCCTCAGATCTTCCATCACACTGATCTGCTCCCTGCAAAAAGATCTGGGTGGGTGACTTAGCACTAGATCTCTTCTAATTCATGCCAACTTAAGAGCTAGCTAGGACAGTGGTTGTGCTGGCCCATCTGAAAAGTTAAAGATTTTTAGTAAGGAAGGAACAAAAGAGCAGAGAAGAGTCTTTCAGCTCTCCAGCTACACCAAAGTCTCTTTGGAGTCAAGTGATGCTACTGTAGTTCTGATCTGATTTGCGTTTTCTGTCCCTTTTGCTTATTTTGCACAGTTAGTATTGCTTTTGTGAGCACTGGGCAGAGATGAAGATACCACTGATCTTAAAAGAACAAATGATGTATCGCTAATTTCTGAGCATTAGAGAGAGGGGTCACATCTGAATGATTAGGTTAATTCCTGAGACCCTTGCTCCTATCATGTAGCTACCTCAATTAATTTAGCTATAGCACAAGAATGGATACTACAAATGTACTAACTGCTATACTTCATCATGTAATTCATCTTGCAGTTTCTGGGTTACTTGCCCTTGCAAAGAAAATACTTTCTTCTACTCATTTGTTTAGCTACTCATAAATATTTCAGAAGTCTAAGCTCATTTCTTTTGGCTGTGCTATAGTTTGTTGCTCCTTCTGTTTTACAGAAGGCTTTCATCTTGGATTCCACCAGAGATACACATCTTGTAGGCTATTGAGAGAAAGATGTCTCTGGGTTATGTTACCAATATGCTGGAGCAATTAATCTGAAGTAATACAAACTTGTTGACAAAGTTTTCCTCTGAAGATAAAAACGGTGTCAGGACCAGAAAGTATCATGCCAGCACAGTGCGAGGGTGCTTGGGTATCTCACTTCAATGAACAGCCAAGAAGAGGCACTCCAGAGGGCAACAGTAGCTATTTCATAGTGGACAGAATGGTATTTCCTGCATGCAGAGAGAATACTTTTCCTCTCCTGTTCGTTCATAGGATGTATGTGCACTAGTCTCGACCTTTATTCTTATAGACATGTAACTGTGCATATCATTTCTGCCCATGTTGATGTGGAATCAGTAAACTCCAATCTCCTAAGATTTTATCCTCTGTGATATCTCGCGCTCATGAAGTCTGTAAGAAAGTGTAAGAAAGTGCTATTAGGTCTCACTTTCTCTATTTAATATGACTGAGTAAAAAAAAAAGAGCTACATTACACCATCCTCATGCTCTTCCATTGCCTTTTTTTCCATGACAACAGCTGTTTCATGGGATTCAACATCGCTGAGGCCAGCCATTGCTGCTGCAGGACTCACGACCTTCCTTACTATTTGTTCACTTTTCTCTCTCAAACACCTCTGTCTTTTCCCCAGGCAGCTCCATCTGTTGCGGAAGGAAGGGAGGAACAGCCCTACATGGCTGTCCATTTGCCTTCTCCACACAAAACCTTGATGCTGCTGCCATGCTCCCTGAGAAGTGCCAGCTGCCCAACCGGACAGCTACAAGCCACCAGTCTTGCTTCGTATGTTGCCCTCATTTTCATGTGTATCTGTGCTGTACATAGACACATGTCTTCTCCCCTAGAATTTTTTTTTGCCTACAGCTTATATATAGCCGGAAGATATAACTTGCTGCTGCTTGTGCTGGTTGTTGCCTGGTCATTCCCTCAGCTGGGCTGCAGACAGGCCAGTTTTGGTTTGGTATAACAAGGGCTCCAGCCACGCCCCAGCTCTGGATGAGCCCCACTGAACCAGGACCATGGCACATGAACTTTCCGCTCTGGGGGATTTTGCTCTTTATTTTTATCAGGGCAGCTAATTCAAAGACAACTCAATCACCGGTCTGAACTCCTAGATGTTGCTACAATACCTCTGCCGAACAAAGGCAGGCTTTGATTTATGCAGAGCAAACAGAGTGGGAGGAAATGTCTCAGGATTCAACAGCCTGTCTGTTTTAAAGCTCATCTTTAGTCCCCGTAAATTGTGTTCATGCTAAAAGCCAGCTTAGAGAAGCAAAAATAAATCAGGGAATTTCATGTCCCTCCCCATCCTCATGCCATCCCCTAGCCCGACACTGCCCTCACGTCTTTTGGTGGGATGCAGCATTCCTAAGCTTTCGTGTGAGAATACATTGTGCTCCCATTTCAGGTTCCCGAGACACTATTTTTCTGTGCTCCCATTTTGGGTTTGTGAGACAGAAACAGAAACCGCCGCAGTTCCTGTTTTTGCAGAATGAATTTGCTTAACCCAATAGTTTGTTTAATTTACCAAGGCTGTAGCTGCAACACCTGCAAGGCACATCCTCGTGTAATTTTCCAACAAGCAGGAAAGGATCCAATAGGGAAATGAGTTCCCTTTTTTTTCCCTCTTTCTTTTTTCGGTGTAGAAAAGCTGCTTTTCAGTAAAGATGCCAAAAATTTCTCTGCCCAAACAGTGAGTTTAGTGTGTTTGGCTTTGGGATGTGAATATTTTTACACAGCTTCTAATCTGCTGTTAGTTAGTAGCAGTTTTTACAGGGCTATTTTCCTGCACTAACTACTTGGAGATTGCAGATGGTTCACAAAGATTTTTAGCAACTTTTTGACTGGCTTATTCTTTACCCTGTGCTTTTGAAAAACTGTGGACAAATTGGAATGGGGGGTAGAAAGCCCTAAACTCTCCTGGCTGTACAGAAAATCTTGAAAAAATGGGCTGATTTCACCCAAAAGATTGAAAAGCTAGAAGGAAAACGAAGACTCCCACATTTATTGTATTTAACATTTTATCATTTGGGGTTGGGAATAGCTGCATTCATGAATTTTGAATGTTTGGAAGTGCTCTTGCTGTAATCATAGCCTAAATCAAATGCAAGTAGCAATAATCAGATCTGTTTTCAGGAGCTCATAGACAAGGGGAAAAAAACTTAAATTACTTGCAAATGTGCAAATGAAAGCTTTCCAAATGACCAGATGAGTGAGAGAGAGAGACAAAAGAATGACGCAAAATGCATTTAAATTGAGGCTGCAAACAGTTCCATCACATATTCCAGGCATGTACAACCGAAGTGGTTACTATAAACCCCCGATGCAAAGCTCAAACACTCAGCACAGGTCTGCACATCTACCGCTGGAAATCAGACACCTCTCTGGACAAACACCTGCCTTTTTAGCTGGAGAAATGTTCGCTTCAAAGGCTAAAGAAAAGAGTGATTTGCAATAAAAACAACGTCCTTAAATTTTCTGCGGCCCCGAGCTGTGTTCAGCTCTGCAGATGCAGGGTGTCTGCAGTCATGCCATCAGCTCGGGCTGCTGCCGTAAAATCTGAGCTCTCGCCGCTGCTCCAGTTTTCGTTTACTTATTTTGAACATAAAATAGCCTGCTAGCTGCAGAAATTAAAGGTATTGGAACACTGTTTTCACTGTAATTAAAAAACAGGGATGTAAAGAGGATGTGTTTGGGGTGTATTTTTTAACCTTTTAACTGGACGACTTTTACACGTACTAATTAATCCCTCCACTATTTTAAGCTAACTGCTAAATTACCTGTATTTTCACAAATTCTGTATTTTCCACCACTGTCTCATATAAAGAGCACGTGATAGTTCCACAACTCTTGTATTTTTCACCCATTGTATTAGCACGAACCTGCCAAAGCCACCAGAAAACTGTCTCCACTGCTTTCTCCAGTGCGTCCTCAAAGACTTGTGACCTCCAGATCCTCAGCTGGCTTGGAAGTGATGAGCCATGACTGAGACTCTAACAAACAGAGAAGCTTGGTCAACAAGCAGCCCTTCAGAAACCCCCCACCACCAGGCCAAAGCAAAGAAAGGAAGAAATGAGTGTAAATCTGGACATAATCACAGGTCAGGCCAAGTGCCACAAAATTCATGCCACCCTCTTGGTGGTCCTAGAGATCTCCCAGGAGCATGGGGTGACTCAACACCGAAGAAGAACTAGAGTGCTGCTTATTCCCAAAATGTTGTCTGGATGCTCCAGGCTGTTAGAGGGCTGCCGTGCCCATCAGTAAGTATTCTCTCTCACAGACACACACACACACACACACCTGCGTCAACAGCCTCTTTCTGTAGGCGTAGGACACCACATAGCCACCCCCCCAGTAGATCTGCATGGAAGGAGCCATGTGAGGAGGGATGGGGAGCAGACAGAACACACAGGTGAAACCTCTGGCCTCTGCTACTCATTCCTGAAATAAGGATGACAGCACTGTGCTTCCACAGAAGATGTCCTGAGGAACAAGAGGTTAATGGCCATTAAGTGCTTGGGCTCTATGATGGGCACATCATCACCAATTTCCCAGCCACTGTAATCCTGCACAACTGTAAAAACGAGTTTCTTTTGCATCTGCTGCCTTTACCTTCATCTGCAGCCCCTTTTGCTTTCGTGTCCCCTCTCCCCATGCCTGCCTGTGAGCTATTTCTATATGGAAATAACCTCACTAGCACCTAATTCACCTCACTTACAGAGCAAAGAAAGTGCTACCCAGCTTCACAGGGGTGGCATTTTGTAGCTTAAAAAATGACTTTTCAGTTACTGCAAATGGGCAGTAAACTGATACCTACACTGCTTCTTCCATCTGACTGCTTTCATCCCAAAAAGCAGATAACATTCTTGCTCTGCATTTAGAGAGATTTTTTTCTTTAAAAAAAGAATTATGTATGTTGAGGTCAAATTGTTTGGGGTTTTTCAGTGATCAGCTATAACGGCAACCTGAAATTCCACATCCACAAGTTAAGTTTATTATTGAATTTTCTGTATTATGTTACTAATTCAAATTTTTGTAAAAAGAAACTGCAATGGAGTACTGGGAGCTTGATATTGCTGAAATAAAATGTGCATTTGATCCCCCTCAGGAGACTTCCAGGTGCTGGCAGGGACCTTGAACACATACTGAATTCACATAACCGTAAATCCAAAAATAAAAAGAAAACGCTGTGATACACTAAGACCATTCTTGGAGTGAAACGACAAGCCAAATTACATCTTAGCCTTCATCAGCAGGAGAGAGGTGTGCCACACAGCTGCTATTGAAAATACCAGGGGGGATTAACATCTCAGATCTCCAAAAACTAAATCGGAGATGTTAACAAAATGAGAGAAGAATGTACTCCTTTGAGCATGAGGGCTTTGAAAACTGTCAGAAGACCCTGGCTTTCTTCCTACCTTGTTTTTCTTAAAAAAAGGCATCTTCTAGATGACATTGTATAAAATTTCCCAGTTCCAAACTTTGAACACGGCCCCATGATTCATTAGATAAAACACCTGTCAAAGCCCAAGGCAGAGGCCCAAAAAATAAAGACCTCATCATTTTACCCATGGGCAAGGAACCACACCTTGTCTGGCCAGTACCTGAGCATCCCTAGGCATGCTCAGCACCATTCCTCAGCTTTGGCATTTGTGCTAAGACCAATTCTTCTTCCCTATCAGTCAAAGCTCATTCTGGCATATTCATCTCCATAATGAGGAATTAATTTCCCAGCCTAGTTTGCAACATTAAGGACTACAGATGGATGTAGTTTATGGTTTCTTCCTACAGCAAAGGATTCAGCACCTGGAATCACCTCTACTCCTTTCCCTGCACATTAAAACCCTTTTAAGGTTTCTCTTTTTCCTTCCTCTGCAACACCACCTTGCTTCTTTCTCCCAGCCCAGCAGATGCATCTTGATCTTGCAGGCATTTCTGAGCTCCCTGGTCTGAGCTCTCTCCTCTCTGCAGCCCCAGGGGTTGAAGGCTTCCTACCAGAAAGGCATCAAAATGTGATTTCCTCACACTGACCTGAGGGAGTCCCAAAGGCCTATAAAGCGCCAAAGATATCACCAACAGCAGGAAACTCTTAAATGCCAGGGTGGCTTTGTTCTTGTCTCACTTCTGTACTGTCATAAAGCAGGGCTGAGATTTGAGCTCTTGCTTTTCTGTTATGTAGCTTTGTTGGGTTGCTGTGGGGCTTTTTAGGTTTGAACCCTCATCTGGGGAACACAACAATTATTTTTAAACCTCTATGACAGAGTTTCCCTGAGTTTGGGAATAGCTGGGTTGAATGGTTAGCCTGGAGAAAGGGAGACTGAGAGGAGACCTCATCGTGACCTATGGCTTCCTGACAAGGGGGAGTGGAGGGGCAGGTGCTGATCTCTCTTTAGTGACCAGTGATAGAATCCGATGGAATGGCATGAAGCTGAGACAGGGGAGGTTTAGGTTGGATATTAGGAAGAGGTTCTTTACTGAGAGGGTGGTCAGGCACTGGAACAGGTTCCCCAGGGAAGTGGTCACAGCACTGAGCTTGGCTGAGTTCAAGAAGCGTCTGGACGATGCTTCAGTCACCTGCTCTGTTCTGTCTGGGCCCGTGTGGAGCCAGGAGTTGGACTTGATGGACCCATGAGGACCATGTGTCCCTTCCAACTCAGGAGATTCTGTGATTCTAAAGGTTCAGGCTGGAACGCCAGGTGTAAATTGTCCTTTTAATGTTCCTCCATCTCGTGTTACTTACAGAGCAGATCTGCTGCTCAGGCACAAAAGCAGAAGACAGTGTTGGTGCATCAAAGTAGCTTGGCTGCTAGCTGCTGCCTGGTTGCAGAAAGAGAGGACCCCATGCCAACTGGTTTACTTGGGTTACTGCTTGTCAGGGCCTTTAGTGCAGATAGCACTTAAGTTTCCTATGCTGTTGAGACATCAAAATGACTTGTCATCAAAATGACTTGCTGGAGGCTTCTTCAGCAGGAACAAAGCTGGGTACAGAAGGAGCAAAGGCAACACCATCCTCAGATTTGTCAAGGTCACTGCTTTGAGAGAGGACTGGTGAGATGAATATTTGACTACCAAAATACATTTTTCAACAGGAGGGAAAAGAGCTCATCCTCTGCATGATATGGAGGTGGGCTATGAAACTGGGAAGTTGCAGGTCTCCCCTCTTCCGCAGCCAGCCATCACTGTCCCGCATGGTGGATTGGAAGCCTCACCCTGACACCCTGCATCCAGCTTTTCTGCAGGAAACCCTCACACCAGTGAAAGCTGCAGGAAGTCCGATCTTTGAGGGGATACCTCCCAGGTTTAGTCAAGTTGACTAAAAAATCGGAACGTTTTCCAAATTCACATGAAGGGTAGGTGAGGGAGGTTTCATTCATTTATTTTACATGAAATATCTCTAAGCTTTAAGTTGCACCCCTAAAAATAAAAATTATGCTTTCCTCTTTTTCTGGTCCTTTCAGATGCACAGAAGTTATGCCAAGAACCCGTAACACTAAGCTTGTTGTCAGGCAGATCAGGTTCATGCATTTCCACCAATGCTCTGGAGCAACCAGCTCATTGTTCTGTCTTCAGAAAAAAATCTTTCTTGGGCAAAATCTTGCCTTTGGAATATAAACCAACTGATGCCCTCAGCTTGTATGAGGGTGACATTTGAGCTTGTTCATTGGGATATGCTGCTCAAGGAGTGCACCAAAGGGTGTGCAGAACCCCAAATTGGTTATGTCTTGAGCTGGTACAATTTGGTGTGTTTGCATGAGTTTCCACCCTGAGTGGGTAAGGTGGGTGAAACATCAGTACCAAAAACCCTACCAATGAAACAGGAGCTTTTAGATGAGCTTGGCAAAGGGGAACACAGCACATAGCCATATTTGAGCATCGCTGCTCTGAGGTTGCTCAAGCCGGAGACACAGTCAAACACGCTGGAGACAAACTGTAAAAAGCAGAGTTTAAAGAATAAAAGCAGTGGGGGACTAAATGACCGTCCCAATAACAAATGAAATTATGACGGTGTTTTCCGAAGTGCCACCAGAGGGCAATAATAGGCAGAAAACGAGCTAACCTTGGGCTGTCGAGGAGTGGATGCTTCTTGTACCTCCAGGTGCTGAAAGGCCTTTGGCTTGGTTTGGGGGGAGAAGGGGAAATCGTCCTCATTTGCCTTGCTCACCCCGCATGAAAATGCGAGAGGAGTCTACATTTCAAGCCTTTGTATAGACGTCTCTGCATCTGGGCAGCAAGCAGGGCACACTGTTTCCCCAGGCACCCGTACTGCCCCCCAGCCCCATTGCTGGGGCAAGCAGTGGGACTGCAGTCTGGCCACCTTGGTCCCGGGACAGGCAGGGCTGTGCAGCCTCAGCTGCACCTACAGCTTTCCTCAGGTGGCTTCCCAAAGGTTTCCTCAGCGATGAAGCCCAGGCATATTCCTAAATCCTCATCCAGGGCAGTAAGCAAGCTGCTACATCACGGCTGTTTTTCTGCTGGTGTTTTATATAAAGATCTGGCCTTTAATTCATTACAAGGAAGACCTGATTGGGTGGCTGTTGTGAGGACAGGTGCTGCAGAGGGAACTGGGCTCATTCTTAGGCATGCTCTGCAGATGTGTCTGTGGATCTATGAGGATTTATTTCCAATGTCAGGAAGGAGGCATATCCACACATCCACACTTGCCTCCATCCCAGTATCCCCGTGTCTGCATCCCCACACCCCTTCTTCCCCACTCTTGTGCGTATTTGCTGCTGGCTCAGCCAGCAGCTCAGCCCCACGCAGCTGCTCCCTCACTCCCTCCTGGGGGGATGAGGCAGAGAATCAGAAGAGTAGAAGTGAGAAAACTCATGGACTGAGATAAAGACAGTTTAAGAGGTAAAGCAAAAGCTGTGCATGCAAGCAAAGCAAGACAAGGAATTCATTCCTCACTTCCCATGGGCAGGCAGGTGTTCAGCCACCTAGAGGAAAGCAGGGTTTCATCATGCTTAACAGTGACTTGGGAAGACCATCACTCCAAATGTGTGCGTGTGTGTCCCTCTCCTTCTTCCTCAGCCGCTTATATACCAAGCATGACATCATATGGTATGGAATATCCCTTTGGTCACTGGGGTCAGCTGTCCTGGCTGTGTCCCCTCCCAACTCCCTGTGCAGACCCAGCCACTCTCTAGTGGGGTGGGGTGAGAAGCAGAAAAGGCCTTGGCTCTGAGTACCCTGCCCAGTGGTAACTAAAACATCTCTGTATAACAAAAACGCCTCTAAATTATTAATACTGTTTCCAGCAGAAATCCAAAATACAGCCCCTTACTAGCTACTATGAAGAAAATTAATGCTGAAACCAAGACACCCACATCCCCACAATGCCACATCCCTTCTTTCCCACATCCCCACATCCCTGCATCTGCACAGCCCCTCTGGCCCCAACGTGGCAGATCTTACCGCTCTAATGCAAGATATCTGTGCAAGGAGGGACCTTCTGTAGTTGCTCAGCAGCAGGCACTGCCTTCAGTGAGTGACTTGGAGCACTGCTTTGATCATTTCTGCCCATGGAATCCAACTGTGACAATAGTAAATGTGGCTTCTACATCACCCTTATTTCCCTAAAGGATTAAAAGTAGCCACCAAGCTAAAACAGATTATCTGAAATACAGCTGAGTGGAGCATTCTCTTTCCTTTTCCTTCTCTTTGGGGAGGGGACTTAGTTCAAAACAGCGGATGAGAATTTGTGAACTCATGCTGAGATTTTGCTTCAAATCACGGGAGGAGTAACTGGGAACTGGAGCCTCCCCCATCACTGGGGAGTGCCCTCACCCTCTCAATGATAAAATCATCTCTTCAGTGCAGAAAACACTTACCTAGCCTGTGCAAAGCTGAAATTATGTCAATGAGATTCAGAGAACCCACCCAAGAATATTCTCACAGCTGGACACCAGGATCTCTTCCTGGACGATAGACTCAGATCTCCTGAAGCAGAGAAAGGAGTTGTCTCTTGCACTTTACACCAATAATGTTTTTGTTGGGTTGTTTTTTTCATTTTCTTTTAATATCAGTGTTAAAAAAATGTAAATATTCCTTTTCAACTCAAAGCAGCTCCTCCATCCTCCTTTTTTTCTTTTGTTTTTTCTTGGAAAAAAAAGACAAACAGCAACATTAAGTATTTCAAAGCAGCATAGCTGGATTGTTCTCCTGATTGGCAGCCAAGTCAAAACAACCCATGAGCTGTGAAACCATTACCTAGACTTTTTGACTCAACACCGAAAGGTGTCAAATAGTGATGTTTGAAAAAGGCAGATTCCTCGTTTGTGGGGAAAAGACACACACACACACACACACACACACACACACAAAATGTAACATAGAGAGGGGATGAGTAGTTGAGCTTACGTGGAAAATAGACAGAAGTGGTCAGATAGAGTTATCTCCTTGAATATATGCTGATATATGAGGGGAAAGGCCAAGACATGGTGTGACTAGCAAAATATATAGAGTTCCTCTGTACCTTAACCTGGAAACATGGCCTTGTGTTATGTTGGAGGGGAAAAAAACACTAATTTTAACCAAGAAATTATGAGAAAAAAAATACCTCTTTCTAAACAGGCAATGTTCAAAGCCCTTTGATGCCTCATCCCCTCCAAAATTTGCATTTCTCCTTGCACTCTGCACTGCCATCAGGAGGGGACCTGGGGCAAGGTTTTCCTGTCCCTCAGCGTGATGGCCTTTGGCTTTGGGAAAGTGGTGCCAGGTGCTGCACACCACAGCACTGGCTCTGGAGGACTGAGCAAGGTCTGGGTGGGGGGGAATGCAGATCTGCACACAGCAGGATGTCCTTCCCCCAGCTCACATCTACTGGTGCTGGTGGGAGTCTCCACACTGGCTGCACAGGCAGCTGGGCATGGGCTGAGGATCATCCTGTCCAGGTAAGGTTTGCTGCTCCTGCTTCTTCTCTGCTTCTTGCTTTTGCACCTACAGCACAAAAGTGGCTCCAATGCATGGGCATCCCTCCCTGCTTCCCTTGGCCATTTTGGCTGGCTCACTTTCTACAGTCCCATGACTTCTGTGATCCAGGTGTCTTCAAATGTGTATCCTTCACAGCACCTGAGGGCCTCTGCCAGGATGACTTTCGGTGGCCAGGAGAGGGGTTTCTCTAAAACGCCAAAGGGCTCCTCAGTTTCCCACCTCCAGAGGTTTAATCAGTGGGTGAGAAAAACATTTTAATCTTAGTTCCTGGGAGAAGTGATTTTGAAGATTCATTAAAAGTGGAGAGAAATATCTGCTTAAGAGTTAAAAAGACATGTAAAGATGGTTTGGCTTGTGAGGTGCTCCATTGTCACACTAAGGACAGGCTTTCAGTGGCAGGGAGGGTATCAAAGAATTGGTTCTCATTTGAGAACCAAAGTCATTCTGTCTCTCAAAGATGAATCTCATATGTGTGAGACCACTCAGGTACTTCTGCCCTGGCAGAGTAATGAGCCCTCTTAAATGAGTCCTCTTAAACATGGCACCAAGGCACAAAGGGATATTAGTGTAAAAAGAGACTGGGTCCATGATTTCTTAGTAATTCCTAATGATGTAACTCTTTTGCCTTGCAATGCTATTACTCCTATGTTGTTTGGCTGGAGTCACTTGGGAAGCTTCAAAAAACTTTGGAAAAGAGCACTATGGAAATTAGAGGCCTCTTGTATCTGCAAGGATAAATATATTCACAGCGCAATTAGTTACTGTGGAGTTAAAATGTTTTCCAAGAAATATAAGGGGTGGAGAACAGTGATATTTTGGAACCAGAAAAGAAAGATAGTTGGAATTTTTAAGAATATAAACCCTATAGAAAAGGGGACACATGGGATGGAGAAAGGATATCCTCATTTTTCATCATTAAAGAGAAACAACACTGTAATTAAAAACAGATTCCAAAACACTGATCTGTTTATTTGCTATAGATGGACTGAATTAACAATTGGTTTGGAACCACACACACAAGAGGGTAGGATAAAAAAATATGGGTACATAAGACTGGTTTGGGGTTTTTTTAGACTTCCATATTCAAACACAGACATGTTTTTTCACCTAAGGCTTCATGCTGTCTTCTGTGCTGCAGTGAGCTAGTTAAACAGCCCCCTGCCCCCACCGGGAATGGGGCTCAGCAGTGATGGTCTTTGCAGCTTTCTGGGCTTGTACCACTCCAACTTCTGCCTCATCACATGATTTTCCAAATTCCTTGCCACTCCTCATATTATGTTTGTATCTTCATTTCCAAGCAGTGAAGGCTGAGTGGGAGGGCTGGGTGAGGATGGAGAGGGAGCACCCAGTCTCTGGCAGGAGGCTGTCTCCCATCCCTGGCCAGTGGAGCTGCAGAGGTGCCTGTTTCCTGCAGTGGCAGGGAAAGTGTCAGCGCTCCTCTCCTCCCCTTCCTGCTCCCGTTTCCACTAACATCATCTGTCCAAGCATGCAGACCATTGTCCTTATGGCCTGGCTAACACTGCACTGTCCCACCGGCTGGTTCAGGGCTGACCTCGGCTGGCACAGCTCACCCACACTGCTGCTTCAGCACCTTCTCTCCATCTGCACCACTAGTTTACCCCAGCGCCAAGCTTTGCTATGACAGCAGTGGAGTAGGAAGCAGCAGACTTTCCAAGTCCCTTCTGCTGGTGCAATGCCCAGCAGACAGGCTGGGCAGCTTCCATCCCTCCTGCACAGAGCCACGACTCCATGGGAAGAGACGGAAAGATCGTAGCATCTCCTGCTTGAGGCACTCCAATAGAAATCTAGAATGACGTCTCATAGACTCTGGTCTCTGTTTCCTTGAGTGAAAAACATCCTGCAGTCCTAAGTCAAATCCCACTATCCAGGCAAGCTGGTGCACTCAAAAGGTAAGCCCTGTCTCAAAATGCAATTGCAGTATCACCGCCACCAACCATGTTCTCGAAGACTGGACCAGGCCATGAACTGGAGCACCTTGTACAGACCGGTGTATGCCATCACCACTTGCTACTGGCTTGGCAGCCTGCTGAGAAGCAGCAGATGATGCCAGTGGGTCATAACACATCCAGTCACCTGGATCTGACTTGCAGGTTCATGTGAGTGTGCACTTCCAGGGCCGGTGGCCACAGCCCACACGTGCCACGTCCCTTCTGCTACAGGGAGTCCTTCCCATCCCTGCTCTCTGCTGTGGTCCTTTGCACCAACTTTGACACACCTTGGGTCCTCCAGGGACTCTTTCAGCTTGTTCATTTGGCACTAAAAAGAGAACAACCTCGTTCTGGGTAAGTTTATGGCCAGGTTAATGAGCTGAATCCTCCCACAGACGTATGGGGTGAGTGGGAGGGCCTGCTGTAGGAGCAGTACTGGGGGGCAGGCACCCCATTTTGGCAGCAGAGAACTGCTAGATAAGCTCAGCCTGTCTTTTCAATTGCACTCCATGTGCAATGTCTGTCCCCAACACCTGTATATTTGAAACCCAGGTACTGGTGGACCCGAATGATCTGATCCCCAGTCTGCTGTTAGCCAAGTACTCAAATGCAGAAGGGTAGCAGTAGGTTTCCACCATGGCAGCACACCTCAGAGATTTAGGATGAGCTGCACCTGCTGAAGTTCCTAACTGAAACTTCTGGTCTTTCTGCTACATATCTGAATGCATTAAAGAATTAATGTTCTGGCTTTTTAAGATAAATTGTTCATGCTGGTCAGTGTTGTTGTGCTAGCTCAGCAGGTTTCAGTAGTCAGGCTAATTGTGGCAGCAGTGATTTGTTTGTTCCGAATCAGACAGTTACCGACTATATTTTGCTACCCTTAGTGTCAAAGAACTGGTATAGGTCAGGAAATGAGTACAGCCAACAGCCTACTCACTTGGAAAGGCACCCGTAGACAATAAAGTTTTATGAACAGAAATTTAACGGCATGGATCTTTCCAGTCTTTGCAAAGAGGCTGAGCTTAAGTGATTATTTTTGATACTGAGTCCTTGTAGTATCCTTAGGTATCTGCTGCTAACACAGGCTGCATCCTGCTCCACTGCTGTACAGTGGTACCATCTGTAATTAATTGAGCTTCAGCCTCCCCACAATTTGTTTTGTCTTAGCTTTGGAGAGGGGGAGATGTCTACTAACAATTAAAACTCTTCCCATTACACTAAAGAGCACTGAAAAAAGAAATGCTTGGAAAAAATAACTTCGATAGCAGTTTAGCAGCAGGAAGGACAGTCTATCAGCCAGACAGGGAAGGAACAGCAGACATGAATATACATGTGCACCTGTATGTAGTGTTTGGTTTCCTTGAGCGATTGCCATTTTATCCTGGAAGTAACCTTCGAATCATTTGCAGGAGGGTGTCAGATAGCAATGTTGCCTTCAAACTCACCCCAGCTGTATGTGCAGCCAGCGAGGGCCATATGGTACCTCGTGTGCAAGGCTGATGCTTGCTGGGTTATGAAGGTAACTCTGACGACTGTCTGTCTGTCTGACTGACTCCCTCATGGCGTGAGCGCTGAGCTGCACTTGGCAGCTGCCCTTCCTGTCCGAGAGATGCTGAGAGACGCATGGATCAAGAGCCGTGCTGGGGAGGTTAGGAGGCAGGGCATTCTCTGAATTGTGGGGGAAGAGTGTCCCGCTTCGGGTAAGGGACTGTCTCAGTTTCTCCATTCATACAAACTACTCTCATCAGATAAAGCAAATGTGGATTTTTTTAATGCTTTTGTCATCCTGGTTATGCATTGTGTGAATTCAGCATCATTCCTATCCTTACTGGGGGTATACAGCCTTTTCTTATACAATTCTCTTTTATTATCCTGATTACTCCCTAGAACTTGGCCATGAGTTTTGAGACTTGGTAAGCAGGCTGAGATGCATCTAAATGCAATCTTTCTGTCTGAACAGGATCACCAGCATTTCAGTACAAATTGTCATGTGTTTATGCTTAAAAATTCACTTTTTTGGTATTTGTATTTCTTTTACAGTAAGCTTTCTCACCTATGCTCAAGACCAATAGTGCTTGAACCACTTTCATAAACCCCACTTTCGAGAGGCTTGTGAAGTTTTCTGCAACTCCTTTATTTTGAATAACTCCTTCCTTGTAAAATAAGATAGGTGCATCCCTCCATATTAACCTTTTATAAACAGCATGTGTCCAAGAGAGTTTCATAAGCGGCTTGAAAGTTAAACCCTGAGCCCAATGGAGTTCAAGTCAAGAACTCTCGACTTCTTGCTGCTCATGGGTGTCCTACCACCAGGCTATGGGCTCCTCTGCCCAAAGGACATCCTCTAGTCCCTTGATGAATCTATGCCACACTGCAGAGGAGAGGCTGTGAATCCACGGTTCAGTGGGAAAATGGGAGTTTTATTTGCTCTTTAGCCCTGTGATTAGGGACCCTCAGTCAGCTACTTTGGTACCCACTGCTAGCACCAGCAATGCCAGTGTTCAAATGAACACGGCACTCAGCCTGGTATTTGTTCAGGAGCTCAGGGTTGGGATTGCCATGTGCCCTAGACACTCAAAGTGATGACCCTTTTATGAGATGCAGGCAGAGGAATGATTGCTTGTTATAGGAAGTAGGAAAGCAAATCTAAACATGTACACGGGCACAGTGGGGAGGGCATACTCTGGAGAGCCTCACCTGAAACCTGTGATTAAACTCTGTATCGGCCTGTTCATCTCTATCCTCTCCCACCCCGCCCTTGCCCTCCCTTCACATTCCTGGGCAAAAGTGAGGATGGAATAGTCAAAAGTAATAAGTTGCAGGGAATTAGACAAGGAAAATATGGAGTTTGGTTTTAGCTATGTTAAATTAAAGGAGCTGGAAAGGTAGTCAGAAAGAAACCAGAGAGACCAGCAGAAGTTAGATCACTGTGAGAAACAGGAATGCTAACTGCTTTGTCCTGAGGTGATGGGATCACATAAGATTATTATTTAAAAAAAAAAAAAAAAAGATTTATCAAAATCCTGTAATATAGTCATAATTTGTCATCAGTTGTGAAGTCCAGGGAATTCAGGCAACTTTTCAAATTCTGCATAATCTTCAGTGTCTATGGGAAACACAATGAAATATACCCTGCTCTTAATTGATTCCTTTTGAGCCACATTTTTCATGCAGGCTTGGCTGTTGGCCTTTCTTTGCTAAGTGTGGGTTTCAACAAGTGGAGAAGATGGATGGTTAAACCAATCAACTACAGAATATGCAAAAGGTCAAAGCACTCAGCTAGCACATTGCGGACTGCTTCCAGACAAACCAAGCATAATAAATCGGGTAACTTTCTCTTTGAACAAACAAAATAAGGAAACTAGAAAGTAGTTCAAGCTGATAATGTTTTCTTTATGACTTGAAGTGCTACATGCACAGCCCTGTGGAATATGAAACAGGACAAAACTCCTTTCCTGCATTGTTCTGCTGAAATGGAAGAGAACAAAAGTAAGCCGTTTGCATCTGCTGTGCTGCACAGATTTGTGTCAGCATCTAAAGTAAATTAAGATTGATGTGTGCAAGCAGTGAAATGTTGTTGACCTTTGTGAATAGCTGTAGCACTCTCCTTCAGAAAGATTTTGAATGAGGGACTTGTAGCAACATGACCTCCATAAGGTACCCCTTGCCCTGGGCTATGAACATAGCTGGGCAGGAGTGCTGGGGTACTGCTGCTGCCATGGTCTCTGTGGTCTCCGATGCCAACATTCCTCCATCGTAGTAACTGTACGGGTGCCCAGGATTTGATGTTTAGGTGGGCAGTGCCCACAATGTGACAGCAGCAGGAGGGCCGTAGGAGCTTTAGCGGTGTCAGCAGAGCACTGCCAGGGGGCTGGCCAGCAGCGCTTGTTTCTCACCATACAAACTCAATGCACCCAGGAAAGGGAAACTGTTAATAATGCTCAGAGGAAGTATTTGGTTTCACAATCCTCCCAAATCAGTTTGTGCACTAATTTTAAATGGCGCTCTGTTACTTTCCAGCTTATCTGTAGTTGCTGCTTGACTGCACTTGGCAGAAGAGAATTAAATATAAGCTGTTCTTATTACACTGTCTTGAATACCAAGAGTGTTTTCATTCCTTCTAGCTAACTACTGGTGGTTTATCTTCTCTTCCAAAACAAAGCTGCAACCTCATGAAGAGGATCCTGTGGTGCCTCTGGAGGGTACACCTGTACAGCCACCCATGGCATGTAGACAATTTTGCTCTGAAAGGTATGTGAACTGACTGACATGGATTTTACTTCCATTTCCATCATGCTGTTTGTGTGGATTTGAAAAAAATGAAAACCTGGGTATTTAGTGAAACACCCCTATAAACTGTGAAGGGGCTTCACCTCAGCCCATGTAAGGTCCTAGCTCCCACCCAAAGCAATGTGAAGGTAAACCTTGGGGTTTATTTAACTTTGAGGAAGGACCTGTGCCCAGTGATATTAACTGGACACACAAATGCCCAGCACTTGGAGAACAGACGCTTTGGTTTGTTTTTGGCACAATGACCACTCTCTCTGCTATGAGAAAACAGATTAACCAAGAGAAAACAAGATAGAAGATTTAGACAAAACTTTGCTTTTGGCAGATTTGTCAGTTTACAACAGCCCCCACTCATTTCAGGAGCCCTGCAAATCTCACTAGGTTCCCAGTGGTGGCCTGAGGCATCAAAACATCTTTGCAAGTCTGGGCTCTGGTGTTTAAGACTTCTGCTGGAAAAGTGTGTCCTTGATGGAAAAAGGAGGGGGAAAAACAGGATGAAAAATAAGCTGCCTCAACCCCCCATCGTGTGGAGGCATAGGCAGGTGAAGTAAAGCTCCAACTAAAATTTTAATTGCAGATGTGTAGTGGAGGCAATGGAGCTGCAATGCTCTGCCCCATTAAGACTCCAGGCCCTAACACTGAGGTGATCTGACTCACTGGAGGGTGAGAAATATAATGTGCTGTACCGCTTGCAACAAATAACATTCACTTTCAAAACAATGCGTGTAGCAGAGTTGTTCCAAGCTGTTCAGAGCAGATAAGACTTAAACCCAGAATGTTGGTTTACATTGGTGACTGATGATTGAATGGAGGTGCGGAGCAGAGGTGTCTTTAGTTAGGTAATCTCACTGGGTAAATGAGATTTGGACTGTGTTTCCTAGCAAATATAAGCTTGGAATAAATTATACTCATTTGATAAGTCACTGGCCCTGTTAGAACTGCACTTTGCATCTCATATAGATAAAAAGTGCCTGTGGAGTTAATCCACTGGGACCCAGATGCCTCCTTGAGGTGTACGGTCCCATTACTTGCAGAGTCATCTGGACACAAGCTGTTCATTTTGTAGTGGCATCTCTAGGAGGGTTCACCAACCAGGAGTCATGACAGCAGCAACCCTTAAAAGCAGACAACCCCTTAAAAGTAGATCACCAGTCTTCGATTTCCTTGACAGTCATCACAGGTTCACAGAATGGTGGGGGTTGGAAGGGACCTCAAAGAAACCCCAAAAACCAACCACCCAAACTAAGCAAAAACTTCCATGTGTTTTGACATCATATTTCCACATAAGACCTTGATTTTCTTCTCATTTAGGGCCACTGGACAATGACATATTTCCGTTTACCTGGATGAAGCCAGTCTTCTTTCACACTATGAGGGGAGAATTAGGCTTCCAACTCCTAGCAGCTTTGTGAACTCCTGCAGTGCACCATGCCAGAAAAATCTGCTCATTTTCTTAGCATTGAAGTGAGATGAATCCTGCACTGTTACACTCACATCTTGGCAATTTAACTGAGCATTACCTGGATGTAAATGCATTCAGCCATAACACAAAATCCCAAATCCCAGCATCAAAGGATACTTCTCTTTTGAATGTGACAGTGTCTTAAATTCCTCCTTGACAGCAAATCAACTTCTTAGTGGTTCACTGCAGATGAAGGATTTTGCTTGATTCCTGGTTCAGATACTTGTGCTGGAAACCTCCTTGGTACTTATTGATACCCAGAATTTTAAAACACTTTGGTCAGAGAGAGGACTTAAATACGTCACCAGAAAAAATTCCCAAATGCTTGCCTCATGAGAGGATTCAGGATGATAGCATGTCAAGGGGGTGACAACTATATTCCTTAACACAAATTTACTCCTATGTATCTATCACGTGGAGTCATGGTTTTTGTCTTCAAGATGCCACAATCTGTTACACAACAACTGTCCATGCTTACATGACCATGTGAAGACTCTCACTCGCTGGTGAGGCAAGAGGCATTTTCTTCCCCTTTGAGACTTCTCCAAGATGAATGATTCCTTTTTTTCCCAACCCCTGAGTGGCTGTGTTGTACCTGTAAGGACACGAATGCCAAACAGAAGTTCCCAGTTCAGCTGCTGTGGCTAGCAGTTCCACCCTACCCCAGCTGTGTCTAGACAAAGCCAAAAGCAAGAAAATCGATGTTCTGGTGAAGTAATAAAATGTGAGAGACTTGCCTAGAATTGTATCTCTAGAGGGATTAAAAATGACCCTGTCACAGGCACCAATAGGAAACCTCACAAAATATAATTTTTCTTCAAAAAAAATTTTTTTTTTAAATTTTCTGTTGAGCACTTATACTTCCAAGGCTTGCAGAGTGCTTTGCAGGTTGTCCTCCACTTCTGCCTCCTGCCTCTGATCTGGAAAGCTTGGTAAGTAAATGAAATGGGTTCAACCCCTTCCTTTGAAGACAAGACCCTTGCTGTGTTGGAGCTCATGCCTCTTTCCCTCTGACAGATCTTAACCGCATCTTCCTCCTTTAACCTCTTTCTCTACAACCTAAGGGTCAAACTCGACATACCCTGTCCCGGTGCTTTAACTTGGTGTTGTGGACCATAAAAAACTATTCAGCTACTCTTGGAGAGCACAGCAGCTCAGAAGAAATATTTTATTTTTATTATTGATGCTCTAAAATGTTTGAAATTAATATTGTTTACAATATTAACAATGGCATTTAGTCCCTAGTCACTCTCCTATGAGGCAGGTGAGTGAATGGAAGTGAGAGAGACCCAGTCCATGTCCAGAGCTAGTACTAACCTGCGTCAGAGCCCAGGTTTGTTGTTTCCTGCCAACCTTCTCCACTGTTAAGAGAACACGTTTTTTCCCACGTGACAGGGTGACATCCCCTACCTCCCCAAGAACGGCTCATCAGGTGGAGAAAAGAGCATCTCACACTTCCCTCAACAGGAGATGAAGTGAGAAAAGGAGGGCAACACCCCGCAGGTGGTCTTTGGGAACTTGTATTTGTACGCTTGCGGGGTCTACCTCAGATTTTCAGAGGTGCCAACACCTGAAAGGACATGTCTAATGCCTGATCACAAAGTGAAAATTCAGATAGATACAGAAATAATTCTGGTTGTTTCTACAGTACTTTTAAGTGACATGATGGCATGGGATTTGTCCTTTCACTGTTGCCCACCTGCATCAAAGTCCACCAGCAGGTCCACAGAACAAACCAAAAATACTCAGATAGCTATAATTTGGGGATAACCTAAGACTTGTCAAATCCTATACTCAAGTTTTTGCATGATTTTGTAACAGAGTAAATCCTGGTTATTATAATTTCCTATTGGAATTAAATTCCACTAGGAAAAAAAAAAGGCATTTCCTTAAACCCTTTTCAACCCTTTTCCCCATCATTGGCAGTGGTATTTTTATCTATATTGATTGAACATGCAGGACCCCAAGTTTTTTAATTGTTAATTTAAAATATGAAATACTTATTGTTTCAGTATCATGGAAATGAGATTAAAAAGACCTTCTGTAGGACTTCAAAGGGGGGTTTTGACATTGGATTGTTTTGTCACAGAAGATTCATTTCCTCTTTCACCAAACACCTCTGAAAATTTCAGTTTAAAGGTTCCATCTTTACCTACATTAGTTTTGGCAAGAGAATATGGCTGACAAAACCTCAAGTCACTTAATAACAACTGCAATAAACTTTGTCACCTTAGCATCTGCATGTCAGTTGGATGCATTTCTATTAAGTGCCCAGTGATTTGGGGCATAGTCTGAAATAGGTTTTTCAGCCCATTACTGGTTAACTTGGGCAGCCTGGGCTAGTGGAGGGTGAGGTGAAGGAGGAGTGGAACAGATGGTCTTTGAAGTCCCCTCCAGCCCAAACCATTTGGTGATTCTCTGAGTCTATGATTTTCAGGATCCTAATTTTTAAACAGAAGTTTGTTATGGTACTAAAGTGGAAGCTCAGAGACTAAAATTTCCCAAATGACAGTAATGTTTTATAATTTAGCTATTTGTTTCCTTGCTTTTAGCTACTCTGCAGAGAAAACTCATATTTGCGCAAGGGGACCTTTTATGTCAGTTCATAAATGCACAGCATGTGTGTCAGCCATAACTGCTTGTAATACTGTCCTTGCAAAAAGGAGGAATTCGACATGGGCACAGGCAGCTCTCCTGCAGGAACATTTTGCACGCTCCACCACCTTAATTTGAGTTAGGCAGAGCAGAGCCGTCCCCAGCAAGTGATGGCTTTGAAAACCTGCCTCTGTTATTTAAAGCTTGACAGAGTCTCAGAAGATAGCATTTTTTTAAAAACTCTTCAAAATCACATGAGGGAGCTGTTTGGGGTTGTGCTCAGGCATGGACCTCAGCTTGGCTGTCCCAGGAGTGGAGGAAGCCCAAGAGAAAGCCCCTGGACCTGTCCCTAAAGCTTCAGACCATGGACTAGCTTCCCTAAAAGTATTGGGAGTCTTTTGTCCAATTCAGGGGCCCCGGTCCCTTGGGGCATCTGAGTACTTTATGTGTTTTGAGAAGGTTGCTTCTTCTTCCACTTTGAAGCAGATGCTGCTCCTCCCAAATCCCACGCTGAGGGGACAACATGCCAGGAGGAGCATGATTTTTTCCTCCTCCCTGTGTCTTTACTGAGAAGGAGGCAATTTAGCCTATCGTGCTTTCCAAAGATGATATAACATTACCTCAGGGAGGCTATGCCCTGGGTCCTGTTAGGACATACCACTTCAGTCTGGAGCACACACTTGCTCCTTGCTCCACGGTATACATTGAGCTCCTTCCAGCAGGAGTTTTATAGCGAGCTCACAGTTGCTTTAAATTAGAAAAGTTGGCAAGTATCCGAGGAAAAGAGTGGGAGCTGATTTAGCTGAGACAGACAGTTACAAAACTCGATACAAGAGCATCAAGCTTCTAAGTTTTCGTGAGGTATGCTATTTGTCATCACGGCGTTCAAAAGTGTTTTAAAGGACTTTGAATCACCAACAATTACCTGTTGGCTGGAATTTACAACTCTTCCACCACCCAAACGGAGCATGTTGCTTTCCCTGAAAATTCTGCTGTCGTCTACTGAAGCATAAAGGTAAGTTGTAACTGATTCTACTTTCCTACACAGACTTCTCTGAAGTGCATTTGAAGAAGGGAGCGCAATAGAGAGACCTTTGAGAAAAAGGCAGATTTTTGCTGGGATACAAATTATTCCATTAGAAAGTAACTGTGGTAGAGTTTCAGTGAAACCTGTTTACATACCTTGTCTTGTAAGAGAAGAGTAATAAACTAGGACATTTCTGCACATAACATTGCTATCAAAAAGCTACCGGGCAGAATTTTTCTTTTTAAATAATCAAGAACACTATTTTCCAGGAAAAAAACACCCTTTTTAAACGTCTACCTGTCACAGGGTTTAGGGTGATTTAATTGCCTAAAATATTTTGAAATATTTGTCTCTATCTAGGTTTAATCTTGCATTCCATCAACCCAAAACAGAGATTATTGTTTTTTTCCCTTGTGAATGATTCCAACATCATTCCAAATCTTCACTTTAACCTTTGTTGCTATGGTTTCATAGAAATGTGTTTTGCAAAAAAAAAAATACTATCTGTAAATACCAAATAAATCATTTTGCTTCAGGGTTGTCCTCTTGCAAAGTTAAGCTTCTGCTTTTAACTTAACAAATGCATATATTTTTGAGAGTTCAGTATTTTTTTGGGGTGTTTCTTCTCTTTGGAAGGTTTTTTTCAAGATCATTTGATTTTTTTATGCTTCCAAACCAGCAGTAGGCATAGGTCCTATATGCAGACTGGGGAGAGAAAGTGTGTTGTTAAATAGAAATGAAATGCTGAGCGTTAAGTGATTAAACACAACCTTGGTCTGGGTAGGTGAGAGTGTAAGTGGATTAGCGGTTTCTTGCTCCCCTTTTTCCCCTGGGTCTCTGGTTCCTGTTATCCAGGCGAGGCTGAGGCAAGGCTTGCCGGCATGCCAGCTGCCCAAAACCTGATACTCACAGCGGTGGCTAATTTCTCTAACCCACTCACTTTCAAGGAAATGATGAAGCTTTTCAGGCTGAAGCCTTAGGAAAATATGGGTGTGAGCACAGCATTACCCACAGCCCTTGGAGCCGTGCAAGCTATGGACATTTGCCAACAGCAACCTGCCACAGAAATCACCCAGCTATTGTGTTATGTAGCATGCTGCATTAAAGAAACAGAAAATCCCTTCTTTATCTAGTGCCTGCTCCATGTTTTCCCCGGCTTGGGACAGATTCAGCTGTGCTACTGGAGCAGATCTTCCCTGGTGGGAATGCAGTCAGTCCCACTGATGTTTTGTCCCTGCGGGCCTCACTCCACCTAAGAAATGCATTTAAGAGCATAGAAACACAGAGCAGAGAGAGCAGGGGAAAGGGTATGGGAAAGCAAAACTGGCTGTGGAGGAGCTGATATGCCTGCCCACTGGCATGGAGAAAGCCTGAAAGCTCAGTTCCCTTAGAAGCTGCCCCTCGGTTCAGTTTTGTGCTGAATGGGAAGCCCACCATCACCATCCTTGCTGAGCACTGGAAAGGTAGAGCTGGGGACATCTCCATCAGGTGTCACCTGGGTAAGAACTACATGGCATTGGGAAGCATATTCCTCTTTCTTAGTGGTAGTCTTTCCTTGTCTTTCCATAATACCCCACTGATCTGATGAGTAGGTGACAGTGAAGATGGTGAAGGCTGGTCCCACTCCATGCTGCCTAGTGACAGAGGAGACAGGATGGCTTCTGCAATCTAGTACCTCAGCCACAGGGACTGTTTCTGGCTTAGCAGCAATAGCAGGCGACAATACAAACGAAGAACACAGTGTTCATATTTTTCATCTCCAACATCACTTCCACACTTCACTGTTGCACTTATCTATGGTTCAGTCACAGTGAGAAGGTAGATGAAAACTCACATGGGGACAGCGTCCCAAAGGCTGGGTTTGCGTGCCTGTAGGAGGAGAGCCTCTGTCCCAGAGCTGACATATCTTTAATGCTCTGTGACATGTCCATTCACAGGTCTGTCTCACACAGTCATAAACCTAATGTCCAAGATCCTTAAACAGATGCTACAGCAGCATTACACATGCTGCCATTCCACGAGCAAATAACACACTGTGTTCCACATTGTAGACAATAAAATTATAATCTGGATTTGCCAGAAAAACTTCTCTCACAGGGGAGTGAAAATACTACTAATTGTGTTAATTATACAAATTAAAGGCATTAAAAAATATAGTGTTTCTGATTCCTTGAGGTTGCTTGTCACAGATAAAAGACAGGTCAAACTCCATGCTATCTGCTGAAGCGGATTCTTTTAGTCAAAAGGACAGCCTTGGAGAGGAATCTAGAAGTTTTGCAGGCACATCTTTGTGATCATACCTGGAAAACAAAGGCTGCAAGTGAGATAATTATTGGCGAGATTTACATTTTAGTTACAGGCAACAGGCTGCAACTGCCAGCAAAAGGTATCCATTTCTGCCCATAGTCTCTAAAGAGGTGCAGATCAGTAGGGTAGTTTCTCTGTTGGGTTGAAGAAGAAATCCAGATCATACTGATTTTGCAGTGCTGAAGTAAATTGCTCAGAGTCTTCATAGATCAGGACTCAGTTTTCATTTTGGAAAAGCAGTGTGAATCTGCTCCTGGGTGTCTAGTCTTAAGCCTTACCTGATGTCAGAAGCAGATGGGAAAGTTCCAATCAGTGAAGGAAGTATCACAGAGGTCCTGACTCAAGTCTTCAAAGATATTTTAAGGTTTCACTAAACCTTGGGGTGGGAGGGGATACGACTATCTAACCAAACAGTCTACACATTTTGATAAAGTGTATGCATTGGGAAGGGCAGAACTGTTTACTATAAAGCCAGTTCTTATCCCAGAGAATAATGGGGATCACTTTTAGAGGGGAAGAATAGGCTGTGCATAATGGGAAAAAGATCCTGGCAGCAAGAGGTATATGGTTATAGAATAATCCAGAGGGGAAGAGAAGGAAAGTCTCACTGGCTGGGATGTTTCACTTAGTCTAGGCAAACCTAGAAGAAATCTGTGGGGAGTAATCTTTCCTAGGCTGAGAGATGTGAGAGTCCATATGTTGTGCTGGCTTAAATGTATTGGCTCATCTTCAGTCTATCTACTGGATTTGTCTTCCTCATCTGTGTGAGTATCGCATCTCTCAGACCCAAATGGGGCCTACAGAAGTGGAGGCCAAATCTTAAACAAGATTTAATAGAGATAGTTAAATGTGCTTGGATTCCACAAGGCCACCCATTCTATTTTCAGATTACACTCTGCTCTCCCTCTTTGAAGAGACCCCAAACCCAAGATCAGACACCCAGCAACAAACAGGAACATCTGGCAAGAGTCTAACATTAAAGCTGGGGAAGGAAGGGAACTCTTCAGAAAAGGGATGTTTTTTAGGATGTAGTGTAATTTGTGTGCTCTGGTTTATTTCTCTCAGTTTTTGCTACATTCTTTCAATAAAGATATTTTTCTTTCAAGGAAAAATGAGAGCAGAGAGGATATTAATAATGGAGGTGGGACCTGAAATGTAGTTTAAAAAAAAAGGGTCTCAAAGGGCAGAGCTGAAGAGGTGTGTGTCTGGCCTTCTCACCCCACCTCTGTCCATTGGTCCAGCAGGCCTCACATCTGGGTCCAGGCCAGTGTGACTGTCCCATCACTGCAGCACCAGGACCAGATCTGTGAGCTGATGAGAGAGGGACCTCCCATTTCTTGCTTTTATTTACCCTTTGGAAAAAAGACTCTGGACTTTTTCTGGATTTCTCCAGGAAAACTCTCCCTTTTCTTGGAGGGAGATGGAGCATGTGCTGGAACATACGTCTGCTATTCTCACTAGCAGTTACAACTCAGGACCAAAAATCTTTTCCCTTTTCAGCAGTCTATAAAAACTTGATGTAACGCCAGCCTTGCTAGTCCTGCAGTGATGTTCATGCACAGTCCCGGCCTGCTGCATTTCAATGCACCTGGGGATTGATCCCACTTCCCTGACACATCCCAGACTGCTGCTTTGAGTCCTTTTTCACCATCATGAAAAGTGTGGAAGTATCTCTTTTGGGACTTAACAGAGAAACACTTTGGTTACTTTTTGCATCCGTTGTTTATTCCAGACACCATGTCACTTCTTGTTTTTTTTAAAAGATCAGTTGGCTCCTTTGAGTCATTAAGAGCTCTAGCTCTGCATGGACGTGCTTTGAAGGTTATTTTCCAGGTTCCATCCTTTTTTTGGTCTTAAACCCCGAGAACAATCACAGCCCTACTTCAGCAGCAATCCCAGTCCCATACAACTTCATTTGTCTCCAACTTCTCTTCTGTTCCTCTACCCTTTTCCTCCTGTAAATAAAAGATCTGGTATCCTCCTTCTCATAGCCCTTCCCTTTTCTTGGCATGCCTGTGTTACTCATGGGCTGTCCCATTTACCACCTCCTCATGAAGAGCTTCAAGGCAAGCGGAGGCTGATATCAGCCTTTCCTCCTTATCGTGGTCAATGGGCCATCCTGTAAGCCCTGCTCAAATGAAGGCAGCAGTACTATCAAACCTCCCCTTAACTGATTTCCTGATGGTGGGAGGAAGACCAGCTGCTTTGGCCTCTGGAGTTACTGTTTGCTATTCAGTGCAGCTATTCCTGCTCAAAAGTGGCAATACACATCTGTAGATGACCTCTGAACACCATTTGGGAGGTGGGGCAGTAAGGAAACCATTCCAAGGAGAGGCAATGATTTTGAGGGTGGGAACAGAATGGTCTGCACTCCAGCAAACCAGTTTACATAAAGGGCTGGTCCTCCCATTCCTCTCAGAAGAAGGGTATTTTCACTCCTCTCCCCAGCTTGGGTAAAGGAAAAAAAAATTAAAATATCTTTTTCCTGATTCAACTTCATCATCACTAATTCATCACTTTTCTGAGTATTCCTAGTGAATGTAAACATGGGCAGTCAGGCAGAAGGAAACAGCTTGGGTGGGTCCTCTTTGCCCAGAGCTGGCCCCTGGGTCTCAGAAGGGTTCTGCTGTTCACCAAGGTCTGCAGACCTACAGTGGGTGGGTTTTTTGTTTCTCTAAAGGAGGGGCTGCATTTCACTATATTTTAAACTTTACAGCTTTTAGAGGAGAATTTAGTTTCTTCTCCAGAACTGCCTAGGATGGCTCCCTGCACACTGGTGGGCCACACGTCAGTCCTGATTTTGTAGCCTGCTTGAGGCAGACCAGTGATTCAAAATCTCTGTGCCTGGAATTTTTGAGACAGAAAGAAATGCACATACACTGCACTGCATCACACCTGAATGATGCCTCCTGTCCTATCAGGTGCCCAACTCATAGGAACTGTATCGTACAGCCGGTCTGAGAGCATGTTCTGAACCTACCTGGGCTTTCTTGCTCTGACGGATCTGATAGATTATTGGGAAATCCTAGTTAAATGTACATAATCCTCAAAACTATCAGGAAGGTTTGGGAACAGGAGCTGTTAGAAACCATAAAGCATCTTGGTTTCTGCTTTTCGGCAGACTTGCTTTGTCCTTGTGGACAATAGCTGCAGTTTGAGAGTTTTGTTTGCCAAAGCCTGAAAATAAAATACCTGATTGGTGTGTGCCAGCTATCTCTTTCTGCAGCCCCATGGGGCACATACTAAAGTCCTGCAGTGAGATCAAACCCACAGCAAAATTAAAACAAGCATCGTGGCTTCCTTCAGTGGGGTGGTATAAGGGAATGCACAGATCAGGTCCACTGTAGATGCGGCTCCATGGATACACAGGGAATATTTGGATTGCTGCACCTGACAGGATTCAGTGCCAGCTTTCCACTCCTGCAGATACTGGCTTGTATCCAGAAGAGTTGTTTTCATACCTCCTGCACGAGGTGAAAGCCCATGTGAAGTGCTTTGACATGACATGCCTTGGCCGTTTCCACCCTGCTTCAGGCAGCAGGAAGTTGTATCACTGCTGGGGAGATACATCAGGGTTGTAAAGCATCTCCATTCCCTCAAATACCACCATTTTCTCCCTCAGTAGGGGTGGCCAGACTGCTTACTGCCATCATTGCTCACGCTTGAGCGACCTCTGCGGTGACACTGGCATGAGGTCTGGATTCCTTGACATGAAGACTTGATGATCCCATAGCAGAAATAGTTTTGCTTGCACAGAAGAATTGCCAAGACACCCTTAAAAGGAAGGCTCTGCAGAATGCACGCTGCTGGAGATGCTTGCTGCTGCTCCAGCCTCCGCAGAGCCATCCTGAGCAAGCCCAGCAGCAGCCAGGCACCTCCCCTGCAGAGGGGAGGGGGACTGATTTTTGGACCCTGTGGCCAGTGGCTGGCAGAACTGTGCCCTGGTATCAAATCCCTAGCAATGTCGTTGCAGATCGGCTTGCTTTGCTGTACGTGCCTCTTTTCTAGTGTGTCAGCGGAAGCAGATGTTTCTAATTTATCATTAAAAACAAACAACTTAATCCCCCAAATATGCAGCAGTGGGGGGTGAGGAGGGGCCCTTCTACTTCAAGCTGATTTATAAATTGGATAATTAAGGTTAATTTGTCCATGAATGAAATAAATATGTGTCAGATATCATTACCAGTGCTTCCTCCCTCTAAATTTTGCAAGCCCTAAACTTCCAAAGCCTTTTCAACCTGAGGCAATGAGACACGTTCCTGTTCCACTGGCCAAAAGCATCTGGCACTGTTTCCTTTCATCAACAACTCTCATATTTATCTATTTGAGTCTTCAGAACATTATTTATGTGTAACAGACATTGAAGGCCTCCATTGCATGGGTTCCAAAGGCAGCTCCAGCACACCCCTTCTTGCTTTCAAAGATGCTATTTCACCCCAGCTTCCTGCAAGCAAAGGCTGGAGCACAGCACCCAGGCGAAACCTCTGCAGGGCTGCACTGACAGCATTCACACAGGCAGCATCTGCTTCACCTCACAAAGTGACTGAAGGTATTGGTTGGAAGGGCCCTGAATCCAAACCCATTCCAGAAAATCATCCATGAGAGCTGGAGGCCACCACTAACCTCTGCGCAGTGTTTCAGCACATGCACGTATGCTGAGCCATTCGGCCTACAAAGGAGATATGTACTGTACCTCTGGTGACATCTACTTCAGACCACCAATTCCTACTGCTTATAGCATGTATTATTATTCATTGAAAAATGAATTATTATTCATTGAAAAAGGTTTTTCTCTGGACAGCCTGGCATCTCACCACAACATGTCTGCCATGCACAGGCAGCCGCTGCAGGAACATCAATGCAGTACCCCTAAATGATCTCAATACCTCCTGGAGACACGGCAGCAACTCCAGCTCTGTTCTGCAGAAGGGCAGAATTTGGGGGCTGCTGATGGAGGTCTCTGGACTTTGGATGTCTGTGAAAAGTGATCAGAAAAGGCAATTCCTACTGGCAGTGGGACAGCCAAAATGCCTGAGCATTCACAAAACAGGAAGTGTCTGGTGGGGAATGGAGGGGGTCCTTGTGTGGGACCATGGCAGGCCATGGACCCCTGCCTGGAGGGGTGATGGGGTTTGGACACTAGAGCTCAGCAGAGCTGGTCCTCCTGCTGCAGGTCACTGAGCAGCCAGGAATAGGGTGCTTGGGGAGGCAGGGCTATTAGGACAGCATTACCTGAAACCCAGGGCTTTAAAGGTTGATTACCTACAAGGTAAAGCAGGAAGAATGCTGATCTCTGTCTGTTTTACAGAAGATGGATGGTTATACCAATTTCTCCTTTAAAGACAGGGATCAGTTAGGTGTCCTCTCCTAGTCGGTGCTGCAGTACTCCCCATTCCTCATACGCCAGTGCCCCTGCTGCAGAAAGGGACCCAAGAACACAAGCCATGCTCCTCTGGGGCTCTCACACACAAAAATAAACCCTTTCAACCCCAGATGTGTGGGTGAATGTGCTGCAGCCATGGCATAGCATGCTGGTTTTGCATGTTTGGTCTTTCAGGGTTAATTGCAGCAGCTTGGTGGGTTGTAAGAAAATGTAAAATTGCAGGTCTTTGCTGGGGGCACAAGAAATTACATCTTACACAGGTGTGGGGGTAAGGGTGTAGGAGGCTGTTACTATGACCAGTGCTCCTCACCCCAAAGTGGGCTTCTCTGCTGTGAGCAGCATCTCCCTGGGCTGGAGCAGTTGAGAAACCCTTCTCCTCCATCATTTCTATTAAATGGTAGGATTAGACAATGTACCAGGACTGCAAATAACTTTTCATCAAGCGAAAATCTCAGGTAGGCTGAAGAAAAGAGCAAGAAGGGAAACAGAAGAACAGAAGGAAACCAGAAGGAAAGCAGGACTAGAGTCAACAGCAGCACTAAGAGCCAGAATCAGAGCCCTCGGTGCTCTGCTCCAGCTACTACACTCCGGTCCCTCCCACAGATAATATCCGATCTGGGAAAAAAAGTGGGTTTGAGAAGAAGGCTGAAGACAACTGGAACAACACTAAGCTTGGGCAGAGCTGAACCAATTCTATTTTTGGACTAAACAAAAACAACAAAGAAATTAACTCAATCCAGGCAAGACAGTATTGCTGAAGCAGTTTTAAGCTAAATACAGTGAGAGCACCAGCACCAGTTTACTCTGCAAAGCTGTAGTCTGCTTTTCAGATTTGAAACCTTTTCCCAAATGAAGAAACCATATGCCATTGCATTAGTTTGTACCAGTGATGTAGCTCCTTACTCCTTGCAAACTGGGCTGTGCTTCAGATGGTGACAGACACTGCAAGTAGCCTCTCTACCTAGTTAAAGTGGTTCCTTCCCTCATGCCACACTCATGAGGGATGGCCAGGGATACTCTCATGTCAGAAAACCTCATACTTGCAGGTAGGAGACTGCTGCAACCCATTGCAAGAAAGGAGCATTTCTCTTGGATGTTTTCAATAGTTTGGTCTGAAATAGCCTCACTCCAGACCTGCTGAAAAGACTGATGGATTTGACTGAGGAAAGCCATCTCAGATTTCCAGATATGTCTTGAACTTGATATTTTGGGGCACTGATTTTTGTTTCTGACTGTTTTTTACCAATGTTGTGGAGAAGAAAGAGTTACAGATGTAACTTTTGGGGGACTGGATCTGTCGCAAACTGCCAAAAAAAATAATGCTTTACCATAAATGTTTTGTCATCACGTTGAAAGTAGATAAGCATCGTATTCTTGATGAGAAAGTGACATAAACTACTGATAGAAAGCATGCTTTCTAATTCCCACTGACATTATTTTGCTTTCTAACCTCTGCTGAAGTTGAAATGAGCTTTGCTTTTGGCTGAAGATACATCCTGCAATGGAAGGGAGAACGTCCTTGGCTTAAAGCATCTCCAGGCTCCGCCCATGTTGTCTGACCTCTAAGAGGCAAGGCAGTTTATTTAAAAAAATCCTTTCTGACCCTGAAATGGGAAATCCCACAGCTCCTCAAGTGCAGGCTCAGGACATTCGCATCTGAGCTTGAGGCTTGCTTTTGATGGGTTTTAATGGTCTGTGTCGTTGATAATCCTAAAGTATGTAGCTCAGTGAAGCATTCAAAAACAAATTTTCACCCCCCATGGGGTATGGTAAAAGGTCTAAGGATGAGTTTGGATGTGGATATAAAGCCATGGTAGCTGTCAGGTCCAGTGGCACCCACGTGACCAGAAAGGGAATATGTATGCTTATGCACATTTTTTTATCCAGAACTTCAGCTGGTATAAATTAATTATGCCACCTTTGCAATCAGTGCAGCAGTACCAAATCATACCAGCTCAAGCTCTGGCCATTCAGATTTTAAGACAGAAATTATATGGACAAGATATTACACACTACAGGTTTTAAAGGGAGATTTGCTTTTTATGTATTAAATGACACATTAAAAGGTCGTAATTTTTCCTTTTTAATGTGCAATTTGAAGTAGCAACAGCAATTTGCAGCTCCTGAATTATTGTCCATCATTCACTAGCTCAGATACTAGCTGAGACCACATGAAAAGTGTGGCTAGCATCTCACCATAAGTGAGGTATTGTCGCAGTCTGGATTTTGTTGGCTTGGCTAGTCTGAGCAGGTATGCAGCACCCTGTAGAGGATGGGGGTTGGCAATATGGGCCATCCACCTAAGGGTTGCAAAGGAGCTTAACTGGATTGTTCCAGGAAGCAGAACAAGTCTAGCATAGATCTGCAAACCACGCTACATTCTTGTGTTCTTCACAGAAGTGATGTATCATTTCCTAGATCCATGCTCTTTACATATATATTGGTAGAACCATGTATAAAACAGTCTTTGTTACCCACCAAAAGCTAAATGTGAGATGGAAGTGTGAGGGCCATGCATAAAAGGCACTTACTTAAACATTTTAGTTCTCGTTTTCAAGACAAGACTATCTTGTCTTTAAATTCTTCCCAAGCCCCTTTATGTATGAACTGAATTTGAAAACAAAAAGGGATTCCAGATGTCTTAAGTATATTTTTCCAGGCCTGCAACTTAAACAAGTTGCAGCAATACTCACCTTCATATAGTTTTTTATCATTATAACATGAATTCTCACTGACAGGAGTGGAGATCACAATGACCTTTCTTGGTTTCCAAAATCACCTTTTACTAATTTGGATCCCATTCCAGATTGTTAGAAGGGCTGTATTTTAAGGGGAATCATTCATTTGATGATCCCTAGTGCAGCTGCCCACCACATGTACAGCAGCAGCATTAGCACTTTTTGATTTTCCCCGTTTCAGCTTCAGCACTGGAACCCATTACATAGCTGGCGTCTAACAAGTGCTGTGTTACTTTGCCCCTTGCTCCAACAAATGACCTCTAATAGCAGTGTAGCTATTAATAACTACTAACTAACTAATAGCAGGAATGCACAGAAAGGTGACAGCAGGTAGGAGACAGCTCTGAGAGATGACCTCTCCATTTCCTACTCCACTCAGATTGCGCAAACACTGACAAATAATGTCACCCTCTTGTCCGTAATAAATAAATGTCATTTGTAAAATGAAATACTTTTGTTTGTTTGTTTGTTTCTGTGCTAGATAAGTATAATCAAATGACTGGGTGATCAGATACTGCAATAACCAAGAGTTTGGATAAGGGATGCAAAATCCCTCTGGATCATAATCATTAAGTCATCTCCTTGCTCTTGGAAGTAATGGTCAGGTGTGTTGTATGGTGTGGAAAACCCTGAGTAATAGAGTCATCATGGCACCTGCAGAGGCAGCTGCCCACTGATTAGACCTGCTTTGAGCAGATGTTAAATGAGATGAACTTCAAAGGTCCCTTCCAACCCAAACTGTTGTCATTCTGTTCTAACTCTGCACCTCCACAAATACGTCCTCTTGGAGCACTGGAGACCATGGTGCACACCCCCAAGGTGCAGGAGACAGCTTGCCTCCATCAGGGACACACCAAATAAGCCATGATGGACTAAACTGGTTCAGGACAGCTCGACACCCCCACCAAGAGTACCTGTAGCCCCTGATCCTAGAAACAGTCTAAGTGCCATTAGGTAGCATGGTACCTCCAAGGAGCCAATCAATGGTATGGTTTATTTCCAGACAACCATCTAAAAGTTTGCCATACTTGGATATGTGCTCTCTAGCTCACATTTGCCCCAGACTCTGCATGCAATGGTGAAAATGAGCCTTGTGGCTCCTATTGACTCTGCGTGCATTGCATCTCTCACTGAGCAGCTAAGTGTGGGCTCTGTGGGCTGACACTGGAAATAACGGCTACTGGGATGTATATCCATCCCCGCAGTGCCAACATTTTTTAAAGCTGTGAGTAAAATCTGATGATTTCAACACCAAGTCTGATTCTGGTAGTTTGATGGCCTGTGTCACAACCGACCTGCTTTCTCAGGGTCTCAGGGGTAACCGACCAGAGTCATGCTGGCAGAGCAAGGCTCCCAGCCCGCAGGCAGCACGACTCAATCACTCTTATGGGTGCTGTTTGAATGATAAAAGGAAAACAGAAGACTTTCCTTTACATATAAGGGTCTACAGGGGGAAAAAATATTTAGAAGTTTTTGATGTGTAGATCATGACATGGACCTCACCTGACAAGTCTCATACATTTTTGTTAGAGCTTCTGGGGTCCTGGCCAAGCTTCCACTTTCACATAGGCAGCTGCAGGTGTAACTGTGACCTTAGCTCGTGAGCTGTCTTCTCAGCCCCTACAGGGAAGCCTGTGAATGCACGCACAGTGCTCAGTAAAGCAGATGACATTTTCAGACACTACTGCTGCCTCCAGTTTTGAGACACGACTGCACGTGTTCAGGGTAAAGTGCAGTGCCCTGAGGCTTGCAAGGCTTACGTGGCTGTGTTGTGGCTGAAATGGGCTGGGGGTGGGGGGAAATGATGCTGTCCATGCACCAGGAGCTGCGAGCACAGTGCCTGATGGCTTCCCACTTCCCTGGGGGAAACCCCGGGGCAGAAACGCAGTCACTCCCGGGCGCAATACACTGTCGATCAAATTAGCAGTGTGTTTCTGATGGCCATACGGTAAACAACGAGGTTTGATTCTCAGAAGTTAGGTGTACATTCTGCCTGCCTCAAAATGCTTTGCAAAGAAGAGGGTAATCAGTCCCAAGCAGTTGCTGAAGTTTAGCCTCTTGTAACTGCAGTCGGAAAGCTGGATGGGATCCCAACACGCCCCGCTCACGGGGCTGCTGACTGAAACCTGGGCGTGTGTGAGTGGTCCTGCGCGCTGAGCCTTGTTCCTACAGACCAGGCCACGAGGCTTCCGCATCACAGAACAAGCTTAAAAATTAAAAAATCCCAGCTATTTTCTAAAAATAGAGAAGTTGAGCTGGGAGAGAGGGAGAAGACATGCTTGCTGGTGGCTTAGCAGAGAGGGAAGAGGTGTAGCATGGCAGGTGACAACAGGCTTACCCCGGAGTGGCTGAGCAGGAGCCAGCGCATGGGAGTCCCGCACTGACCCACGTAAATAAGTCCAAGGTATGAGACTTGAGCCCACTGTGGAGAAAAGGTATTTTGATATCTGAAGAACAATACTTGCACCCATGAATGTTTTAAAGCAACATTTTCAAACGTGAGTTTTACTGAAAAAAAATTTTTAAATAAAAAACAATGCCAATACTTTGAAATTCAAAGCATACATATATGGTTTGATAGTGCCTCATATTTTGAAAATGTTAGTGGAGAAAGGAAAGGGAAAAAACATCAGGAAGAGCTGAAAAGAGTCAAAACTAATTTATTACAGACTTAAATTTTCAGTATTTGACAAAGGAAGTGGATGCAAATGGAAACTACATTGAAACTGAGATTTCTCTCTTTCAACATAATATATCACTGCTACTAGTCAGCTACAACTGGGAGAGACAATTTAATTACCAATAAACAACTCTGAGGTTGTACATGTGTTTTAGTGTTTTAATAAAGTTGCCAAAAAAAAGAGAAGCAACAACAGAAACTGAACCCAAGTCTGAGGTTCAAGAAAATCCTTGATAACACACATATAAAATGTGTAGGGGGGTTTAAGTGCATTGTCACACAAGGGGAATAGCACACTAAACAAAAGAGATAATTTGATCATTCTTAATTAAAAACTACTATTTCCTTAAGCCAGAAATGCTTATTAAAAGTTTTGAGGACTTTTTTTTTTCTTTATACTTCATAAAGCTTGGAATATTGGATTTAAAATAATTTAAAGTCTGATTTTAGACTGTAAGTTTGTTTCTCTTTTCCCCTCTTTGCAAGGGAATGCAATGAAATGAATTAGGACTTTGATTTTCTTTCCTATCTCTCTGCAACTCCTTTTATTATGTCTAAAATATGGCTGTTCTTTTCATCCTCTCCATAATCCCTCTGTCCTCATTGTCTGGGAATTGAATGACTGTGTTTAAAGTAATGTCTTTATTCCTGTAAATATAATTTTACAATGGAGCAGGGAACTTCTTTTATGCCGAAACCTTACATTTATGTATTTTATGATACATTGTTATCTTGCTTTTTGTATTTGTCTCACTATTAGTTCTGCTGAGAACTCCTTCCAAAAACTATGCTTTTTTTTTTTTTTGAAGTTCAATAAATTTAAGTAGACCAAAGGAATGAGAAAAAAAAAACAACAAAAAAGTAGTAGTAAACAAATCTTTTGAAGGAGAAAAAAAAGATATCTTAAAACAAATCATTCTGCTTGCAGACAATTCATTGCATTTATGATGTCTGAAATGCTAAACTTCAGCCTGGGTTACATTTCCTGGCTGAGATACAGAGATTCGCAGAAAATCGAGATTTGAAATAGAAAGTCAGCAGTAACCTCATCTGGAACACAAGGAACCTCAGCAGAGGGGACAGAGCTGAGAGCGGAGTCTCTCAGGAGCTGCAAGCTCAAATAGAGAAGCCTGTCATCTTTGTTTTGTTTTTAAAATAAGGAAATAAAAGCTGAAAACTCGGCTGTGTTTCTTTTCGCCGTGCCTGCGCTGTGTCGCTCACATACCCTGCCAGCACCGAGCATGACATGCCACAGTCTCTGCACGCCGATCACTCGCTCTTATGTTACTGCTCAAGTATGCATTCAGCAAAGAGCCAGCAGATACAGTAGATTTATTCTAGTTGTCGAGGTCAAGGACTCTTTTTTTTTTTTAATTTTTGTTTTATTTTGGATTCAGCTGAGAGGCAATTCTTCCCTCATAGCACCAGGCAGGCTTTCTGCTTTGCAGTCTGCTGTCAGTGTGTGCCCCTGATTAAAAAACACCTGAGAGAATTTTTTTTTAAAGGAAATTATTTATCAATCTAAACCACCGGTGAATTAAGTGGTGTCTCCTGTGCCAAAGTGAGGGGGCTTTCAGCAAAGCACAGTGTCTGCATGCACTGCGGTTCAGAGGCTCCAGCTGCAGGAAGCTCTTGCAAGCCGTGTAAGTAAAGGGCTTTATTTCACTGAAGCAAACTTTGTATATTCTCTCACATCACAAATACTCTGACATAATCTAGATTTGAGGTGAATTTCCTAATGCTAGTAGTGTTGTTACCTTGCTGTTGTTTTGAATAGTGTGTTTATGTTGGCACATTAAATAACTAACTTACCTTTCTAGAACTGTTTTCCTTGTGAGTAGCCTAAAGAGCAGAATCTGTTTGCAGCTCAGGCAGGCTCTGTGTGCTTTTCTGATCACTGACCATTTATTTCTGTTCTCTGAGATCAGCACAGAGAACTCCCTGACTTTGATTCCTTGCTGCTCTTATTTCGAGGGCAATGGGAAGCTGGCAAGAAAATGGCAAACCCATGCAAGGGAAAACAAAGAGCAGAAGTGTATTTAGTTTCTAAAGCAGCATCAGCGACCTCGGGCATGGTGCGTAACCCCCACGGTGAACGTGCGGTCTCGTGTGGTTTTATGTGCCTTAGAGAGAGGTTTGAGAAGTCACAGATCGTGTGACTGAATTCAAATGTCAGAAGAAACATTTTATTGCTTTACAAACTGTGTTTTGACGTTCATGCTCATATTTAAGTTAATCACTTTCTGTATGGTTATCTGCAGTTTATTGTAACTTTCTCTGAGCTTCACAATGCAATTTAAGGTCATGGAACCTCTCCTCCTTTCCCCTGCAGTTCATGTACATATTGGCATCAATAGGCCTGGCAGGCAGGTGTTGAAATCCCAGATTTCTCTTCTTGTCTGAGTGAGAGGTCCGCCCAGCCCTCTTGATGGCTGCCCATATGCAGAGAGAGAGAGGAAGGACTGGAAACTGGCTGTTGTGCAGGAAGCTCGATTATCTCCACTGACCTGTTAGGAGTGTTATTAACCTGAGATAGGAATCTGATGCACTCACAGTTCGCAGTATCTTTCTATCCAGGGAGTTCCTTGCAGCCTTTCCAACACCATCTAATCCCTCTGACTTTGCACCTCCTGTTTGGCTCACACGTTTCCCCAGTTCCCAATAACTTTTACCCACATGCCTGAAAGGTGCAAACTCTGCCCTCCATCCATCACAGTGGAAATCTGGCACACACCCACAGGGCAAAACCAGCTTTATTGTAGATCCACCTAGGCTCCCACAAAGAGCTTGCTACCTCTCCCAGCCCTCCTGCTGACCTTCATTTCCTTGTCAATGCGGGATCCAAAGGTGGGGAAGGGTGCCCACCGTTGATAGAAGGCAACGGGAAGGCCCTCCTTCACTTCAGCCAGGCAGTCAGACCTGGGTGCCAAAACAGCAACGGCATGCAGGGCTGTGGGACTGCAGCGTGCAGCTCCCAGTGAAGCTGGGGAGTCACCTGCCAGGGCAAAGGCTCTGTAGAAATTTGTGGGGTGATAACAACTGAATTTTGAAGGTTGGTTGGCAGGAGTGAGGGGTTTGGTGTGAAAGTCAGAGTCCTCTGCTGATGCAGGAAGAAGATGTTGCTTTTCAAGAGTATTTGCAGTATCACAAAAAGTTTAATGTTCAATACTGAGTTGGGTAAGAATTGAGGTAACTTTTTTTCTCTAAGTCAGCTCTCACATACCTAGCTGGTGTAAATGCACTCCAGGGAGAAAACAGCAGTTTGTTATATTTTTGGAATTTATGTATATTCATGTGTTCCATTAGTCTCTTGGCAAATGCATCTTTTGAGCTCTAAAGCTTTCTGAACCTTTCATATAGTCCTTTGCTTTGAAGCAACAGATGTCTGTGATAAGCAGATGGTTATGGCTTTGAATTTGAACATCTTTAAATACTTTGTTGTGTGTATTTTATGGGGAGGAATGTACTCTGTCTTACTATGTAGAACTGATGCATTAAATGAAAAGTATCCATGTCTGGATGCTTGATGTCACTTCCTAGCTTGCAAACCAATAAACCACATGTTTTTTAGGGTTATTTGTTGTGAGATACTTTCACCCCATTACTCAACTTGTGCTTTCAAGTTACAAGCCAACTGTGAAATGCACTAGTCTGATGTGAGCTCAGTCAAAGCAAACAAGCAACAAAAGGAGTCAAAGGAGCTGCTGTGGTTGTGAATCACATTCTCATTCTAGCTTACACTGTGAGCAGGCTGAAATCTTCCTCTTGCAGAACTTCTTAGAGGACATAATGCAGTGCATATGGAAAAAAAATGAGAAAAATATTTTATTTCTTATTCTAAAATGTCTCTTTTCAGGAAATGAGATTTTTTCAGCTATGAAATTTGATGAGTAGAGAATCTAAGAACCTAAGATCTTAGACCAGGAATAAATTTGGGAACACAAAGGGAAGAAACAAATCTCAAAAAAGAAGATAACTCTCATTTTATTTCAAGGAGAAAAAAAAAAGCCAGATAAATAGATTTCATCCAATCTTTAGCTATTGGCTATTCATTTACTGTTCTAAAAATTATAGTTCTTTTTCTCCCTCTCCACCTGACTTTAAGACTTGAAGAGTTTGTTTTGTAAAGAAATCTCTTGAGGCAGCCTGTAACATGTGTGAACTGTTTAAACTTGAATTAGTTGATCTTAAGAATGGATTATTGCACAGATTGTTGGAGGTTTTGTTAATTACAATGACATAAGATATGTTATTCCATGGACTCAGTGCTTACACAAGGCACTGGCCTGACTTGAAAAAGAGAAATGCTTCATTTCAAACAAGCTTTGGAGATTTTGCCTTCACTGCTGAGAAGAAACAGGGCTGTTGAAGGGGCAATTGTGTTGGAGGGATGCTGAAAGAGGCCAGTGGTGATGCAGGATATGCTCTTTCCCTCCATTTTTCCCCTCTCTGTTCCCTCTGAGAACCTTTTATTTTCTCTCCACTTCAGGATATGTAACACATAATGCCAGGCTGCCCCAGAATAGAGTTTTTCTCATTTTTACCCCAGATCAACCTTTCTTTACTCCACAGCAGCATGGGTGGTGTTCAGCCCTGCTGGAGAAGAGACAGTCTGAGATGGTGACAGCATGCCCCAGCATAGCTGGTGGACCATACTGTCCACTCTTTGGACTTGAGTGGCTAATCCCCAACTCTGCAAGTACAAGCAAAGCATCCCACATGTAAGCAAAGCATATGCAGGCTGCTGACCCTTGTAGTCTGTGGCCTGAGGGTACTTTCTGCTTTAAGTACTACCTTGGCTAGCTATGCCTTTCCTGGTTGTTTCCTCACCCAGGTCTTCTGGGAATGGTCATTATCCAAGACAAAAGTGGACTAACAGAACCACTACTGTGATGGAAGAGAGCAGTTCCTTCAGCTCCACTTTGAATGTTTTAAGATCTCTTCCATATCCAATACTGTAGGGTTTAAAAGGATTTTTAAAAAAAAGGAAAGAAAAGGAGTTATTGAAGGAAGGATTCTGCTTTACAGTCTGTTATTTGACAATATGAGCTTTAGAAATCTACATACAAATGAGGGGTTGTGAGAGCTTCTGATTGATGGGCTGTCTGTCTTTCTGAGAATTCTGGTTGTTTAAAGGCTTCAGATGTTCAAACACATTGAAAACTGCAGGCAGTACCCTGCTCCCCAGCAGTACTGTAACTCAGAGAGAGGCTCTCCTGGATAAATCCTTGCAGTGGTATGAAGAGATTACTTCTGCTGCGTGCCAGGCCTCTCTCATGGCTGTCCCAGCGGAGCCCTACTATACATTACCGATCCAAGCAGCACCTCAGCACATATGGATTTATTTCACTGACTATCATCTCTTGCACTTACAGATGTGAGGGCTGAGGCTAGACTCAATGACTGCTGAATTGAGACCATACTAGTAGTCAGTGAAGATCTGGAAAGCTGAAGGTAGTCTTCCTGAATTCTGCAAATACGTGTCCAGCCATGGCCACACAAACCCAAACATGTTCCTCATAAAGAGGGACAGAAAACAGCTTTTAATCCTTTCCTTGTTTCTGTGTACCTATAGTCTTCCCATGGGGTCAGAAGCAGAAACAAACCCTCCAAACCTGCCATCCTAAATAAACCAAACCTACTGGAACAGGTACTGTCATCCTCAGTTATCAGTAGCTCTTAGCTAATGCAACCTATCTTTGAGTGACTGCCCAGGTCAGTGAAGTAGCTCATGTTCTTGATATCTTAAATCTAGGTGGGTGGAGGGGAAATTGCTTTTGTTCATATTCCAGTGGGAATTTTCTCTGTTATATTTTTAAGGTTTCCTCTGTCCTTGTAATATTTTCAAGGTTTCCTCTGTGGCTTTTAAGATATTTCCCAAAATCTGCAATTACATTCATGTAACATCTGCACCCAGCTTATTCTAAAATAGTGGTGAAGCAGACTATGTGGTAATTAAAACAATTCTTTCTCTGAACTTTATCTCCCTTTTGGTTTATCAGCTGAAGCTCTAGCAAGTAGTTTCTGCCTTGAGGGGCTGTTGATAGATAGTTCACTGAGATAGCTCAGTTTCTCAGCTTCCTTGTCCCTGCAAGGTCCTTGATAACACTGAGAGAAAATTCAGTGTTTACCACAAATTGACTCTGGCAGTCATTCATAGTTCAGATCCTTGACAGCACTGAAAGACTTTTGTGGAGCATGTGGGAAAGGATGACAATGCAGGGATTCAGAAGTCCACAAGTCATTGGGACCGTTTTGGTTTCTTTGTGGCAGTGAGGAACCAGATTCAGCATCACACTGCTGTGACAGAAGGGCACAGCCAGCACGCTCTCATCACTGCTGCAGTGCATGAACATACCTGCACAGTGTCATTAGTATGTCCTCTGAATCTCCTCCCTCAGAGGAAAAAAAATTCCAGACTAGGGAATCCTGGAGAATTAAAAAAATAATTTCAAGGTTCAAGAGGGCAACAACACAAGCTTCTAAGCATTAAAAAAAAAAAAGGCTGGATAATTCCCAGTTACAAAGCTGAAGATTTGGACACTATGTGACTGTCTTGGGTTAACCATACCATGGCTGCTGTGGTCTGCTCCTTAAAGATGTTCTGTATTCACAGCCGTTACTTATTCAGGGAGGAAAATACTCAGATTCCCTAATCAGATTGAGCACCACCGGTCATAGATTCCACATGTTCCTAAACTGTTGTAACTGCAAATGGGGAATCATCTTTCTTGTATCTATACCTGCTTTCAAACATTATTGAAATTCCTACAGCTCAGGTGGAAATCAGAGAAAAAAACCCCAACTTTTGGAGATTGCTGCTTGAAGCAAAGTAGTTAAGGTCAAGAACAGAGATATAAATGAAGGCAATACCTGTGGGATTTGGAAACTGACTTAAATACACTGTTTTTTAAGAATAGACGTGGACTCAGCATGTGGGGGAAAGAGTTATCCTCGTGTTCATCTTCCTGGTTGAAGAGAACGATAGCTTCAGGCAGACAGTGTGCAGAGATGTTTGGATGAAGGTGTTGCCAAAGACCATCCCAAAAGTGCATGTATGCTGTGAATATCACACTTGAAATTAGTCAGCAACAGCTATGTCATCTTGATTTGCATGCTAATACAGATGATGAAATATGGCTCTGGAGAGCTGGATTCACAGTTATCTGGCAATAAAATCTTTTGCTTTTATGAATTACTGAACTTTCACAATTCTCAGGGGTGTATTTCTTTAACTTTGCACCTTGCCTCTTAAGTGAAGAAACATCCCACTGTGGCCACATCTATGACATCATCTCTGCAAAGAGGAAAGGGTGTCACACTTACTATTTCTGAAAACAGCAGGTGCAGAAATGGAGTTTGGGACATTTCTCATACACGTGAGCTATGACAAAAGCTTGCTTATTTTCAGGCCAAGAAGGCCAATGGCATCTTGGTATGTATCAGAAATAGCATGGCCAGCAGGTCCAAGGAAGTGACTGTGCCCCTGTACTTGGCATTGGTGAGACTGCACCTCAAGTGCTGTGTCCAGTTCTGGGCTCCTCACCATAAGAAGGACATTGAGGTCCTTGAGTGAGTCCAGAGAAGGGCAACCAGGCTGGGGAAGGGGCTGAAGAGCAAACCGTATGAGGAGCAGCTGAGGGAGCTGGGGATGTTTAGCCTGGAGAAGTGGAGGCTGAGGGGAGACCTTATCACTGCCTACAACTACCTGAAAGGAGGTTGTAGAGAGGTGGGTGTTGGTCTTTTTGCCCAAGCAACTGGTGATAGGGCAAAGGGGAATGGACTCAAGATGTGCCAGGGTGGGTTCAGATTAAACATTAGGAAAAAGTTCTTCACTGAAAGGGTTGTTGGGCAGGGATATGGTTGAGTCACCAACCCTGGATGTATTTAAAAGATGGGGAGAGGAGTTGCTTAGGGATATGGTTTAGTGGAGAATAGGTATAGTTGGACTCAATGATCTTAAAGGTCTTTTCCAACCTAGTCATTCTGTGATTCTGATAATAAGCCTATGATATAGTTGAGAACAAGCTGTGTTTCAAGGCTACTGGACCCTGAAACAGAGCACTAGACACTGTTCCAGGAAAAAAAAAAAGACAAGTAAAACAGTTGACGGAGAAATATGAAATGCCTTTGCATGAGATGAATGTTGTTTCCTTGACAGAAGGTCTTTGAGCTGCTTGGCTGTTTCCAAAGTGTGAAAGGACCCTGGCTCCTTTTTAATTTGCAGGCAAGGAAGGAAGATGAGAATCCAGAGAGACAATCCACTCAGTGTGCCCCTTTCTCGTTCTGATTTTTTACCACAGAAAGAGTTAAAAAACTTGCCTCCAGCACCACTTCACTAACAGGGAAATTTTCAGTGTAGGATTATATAAACTGCATTGTGCTAACATTTATGGAAGTTATGACCACACTTCTGTGGTCAGGGCTGTGTGTTTATTTGTTCATATTGATTTCACTGTAATGCTAGCTTGTTGCCCTTTGTTGAAATGAGATCTTAAATTTTCCCTCTTGGCTTGAGGTAGTATTTTCCAGATTAAGGGTGCATTGTCCCCAAACTGACAGTGTTACACCTTGTAGCACTGCACCCCTTCTCTATATCTTCAAGGGCTGAGCTTTCGTGCAGGTATCCAGTGCAGTTCTTGAAGTCTGTGCTGTAATGCAGACAGGATGGTTGGCTAGTTGGTGCTTCACATGGCTTCTACCACCTTTTCTTCACTGCTGCCAGTGATTTCTCTTTCTTCCCTGGAGACACCAGATGCATCTAATGAGTCAGTTCCAGCTTCCAGGCTGAAACAGATCATGGACAGCAGCCATGTGTTGTTCAGATGCCTGCATGGGAGAGAGAGATCCTTTTTTTCCCTTTTTCTCTTACTGAACTAATTCCCTCAATAAGAACTTGGTTTAGATCAAATTGGCATTGCTTTTAGCAAACTCCAACCTTTTCGAACTTCCTCCTTAATTCCAGGCTTTTACTATATCCTAAAAGAGGAGAGTTGCCTTAAAAGAAAACTGCTGCCTGGGACAGTGTACCTTGCTCCCAGCTTCAATGACAGGACAAGAAAAGTGTTCAAACCTAAAAGTCACACGCTGTAGCTGGTAAAAAAATAGGACAACAGCCAGAGACATGCTTCTCCCCAGTGTTGCATAAGTAGATAAAACGTATAATGTACTGCAACACCACAGCAGGTCTCCCAAATTGAAAACAAAGAGGAATAAAAGACTACCCTACCTTGGCTCTTAAATCCCTGAATGTGTTGTCTGTGTTGATTAGTTACTTTGATTTGTGTTTCCCCACACAGCTCATTTTTCCCTTTAATAACAGTTCGGCTTGTAAATTGTCACTTGGATTGATAGTATTTGCACCAGGCAGTGTAATTAGGCTGGAGTGACGGAATATATTACATTGTTTGTTTTCCATTATGTTTATTCCAGATGGTTTTTGTCACTGACTCTTTTTGTGAGCTGGGCTGTTAATAAACATAAGATAAATCTAATGAATAAATTTGCTGTGCTTGATATAGATCTGTGGTGGTGGCTGAGATGGGGCTATGCCACCAAGTAATAGGCGCTCATTAGAAGACAGACATGTAAATTCTCGCTCACATATGAGGGGGAAACAGAGCCCATGGACAGTGAGGGGTTGAAGAAGATACTTACCTGGATGGGGGTTTTTTTCCCCTTTAAAAGACCTCTATCTAAAAAGTAAATGAGGTTATAATGAGTCCACAGATATGGTGCTTCATTGCTTCTCTGGACAAGGGAAATGTTTTACAGTAAAGCTACAGAGCGGGTACCTGTGTTCAAGACTTTCATTTCTGGAAAGCTCCTCTGTGCCCTCACAAGCGGGTTGGGTCTGTGCCTCAGTTCCTGAACAAATATTTCATTTCTTCTGCATTTTAACTGCCTTGTCTCTTCAAATAGAAGTTGTTCAAAGTCCCTGCCTAGGCTGGAGATGAAAAAATGACTTTAGGAAGAGAACTGTAACATTTTGGAGAAAAGAACGCTTTGGGATGAAGTTGCAATGTGGAAGTCTACAAGGCACCAGGACTTGGCAAATGAGCAGATTGAGACAAAGCAATGTTGACTGGAAAAAAAACCCAAAAGTTCTGACAGCAGACCTCGGAAAAGTCATATCACTTAAGGAGTTTTCCAGTATTGGACTCTTAGTTTTTCCATCAGAAAGGAACATAAGAAAACCCAGGATAAAATACAACATGGTCTTCCAAAACACAACACACAACACTATCTTCTGAAAGTTTTAAAAGCAGCATTAGAAGATATGACCATGCTTGATATGACCTTAGAGCCTAGGTGAAAAAGCAAAGTTTTTTAGAAGATCAGCTGAAAGAAGATTATAGCAAACAAATTTTGTTTCTACTAATGTTTCCCACTTTCTCTGAATTCTTCCAGGAAGCACGTAAGCAGGCAGGTGCCTGCAGTGCTGCCTTCTGTCAGTATGAGCAGATTCTTGCACTTCCGTCAACTGCTCAGCTCTGCTCTGAGCAATTAAAACAGTGTCTCTGTCTCATTAAGGTAACACAAGGCAGTGCTTCCCCAAGTGAAAAACCAAGCTAAGAATATTGGAGAGTTGATTTGCTAAGGTTTGGAGGAAGGACTGGTCCCTCTGGGCTCACATGTGCCCACTGGCAGGGGGCTGGGGCTTCAGGTCGGTGCAGTGAGCTGGGAGGCAGCAGGTCTCAGACACAGTGGGTTGGAACACCTTGCCCTCTGCCAGCCTGGCTGCAATCTCCTCCCACCCTCGCCTATTGCAGTGGTGCCACCAGTTTGGAGAAGAGAAGGAAACAGCATTTCCCCTTATGAAATGGCAAAGTATCTCCTGTTGTTTCCACCCACATTTCTGAACTGGTAGTGAAGGGTTTTCCTCCTCAGCTTGGCATTACTTTTAAGCCAGAGAGCCAGGCTCACAAAGAGCGCGATGGCTAGCATTAGCAACCAGACCATGTATTACCAACTATATACCATGCACCTCTCACATGCCTTTTCCTGAGATACACCAACTAAGCTGCAGACTAAACACTTCTGCTGGCTGGCTTTTGTAAAGGTTTCTTGGAAGCAGAGCAGGCAAGGAAGGAGGAGGAAAAGTAAGATGTGTGGGGCGATAATTCAAGAAGCCCCCCAAAGGAGTGGTGAGAGCATGGCTTTTTCAGTCACTGAGTTCTCAGGAAAATGAGGATACAGCCTGTAGTGTTGGCACTGGGTGTCCTCCCTGGCCAGCCTGCGAGGCATGAAAGCGTTAACCCTTCTGGAATTGGTACAGGACATTCCAGTGCTTAAATTCACACAGTAAAAATAAACCTTATGCAAGGCATGTTGCCTATGGGGTTTATACTCTGCTTTTTGATTCAACCATTTAGGAATGCAGAACCTTTCTACCAGGTCTGGGCTCTAACAGCGCCTTTGCTTTGCCATCGCCAGACGGCCACTGAAGGTGAAGCAGATTGTGGAAATGAAGTTGAAAAGATCCATGTCTGCCTGCAGCTGCTGGATCATGCTATGGCCTGATTCATCTCCGGACTGTGCTGTAGTATCTTTTTTTGAAGACTGAGGACAAAATGGTTTATGTCGTGCCCATCATACTCTTCCTAGGCACCACTGTGTGTCCGCTTACATGGCAGGGCAATGGTGAGTCTGTCCATGATGGCTGGGGGTTTCCTGGGGAATAAGATAAACGAACAGCCCGTACATCAGATGCTGGAATGTTTAGTTGGTGGGTTAGAAGGGGGTTTGGCCATCCCCAGAGAATTTGCTCTTTATGCAGTGTCAGACGAAAGCACAGCGAGGTGCAAGGGGGACAACAGCACTCTCAGGCAGGCAACTGCTCTGGGATACTTTTCCTGTATTGGCGAGGACAGGACATGGCTTTTGTATTTTTTAACAACCACAGTTTCTGCTTCCACCACTAAAATCTTTCTTTGCCCTAGTTCCCAGTGCTTGGAGGCCTCCAGTGGGAGTTTCTTCCCGTTTCACATCTTTCTCTATCACCCTCCTTACTTTCCAGCTGACCACGATCAGACACCCCTTTGTCACTTCCCACATCCCTAAACAATTTTTGGGTGGCAAAGGATTTTCCCAATTTTTCAGTGTCACGCTGATTCTGCCAGCAGCAGAAGGTGTTTGCTCCAACTACTGAAGTGATCTTCCTTAATTTCTGCTTTTCCCCCTGCTCTTCCTGGCTCCTCTCAGCTCCCCCTTCACCCTCTTCTCTTCATGCTGTCACCTAGAACTTTAGTATTGCCTTTTTGCTTGATTTTTCTGAGAATACAGAATCCTCAAAGCTGACTGTACTTTGTGACTCCTGCATTTCCATACTGAGGGCTGATCTACGACAAAAGCATATGGGAAAAAACATGGTGGTTGTTTTTCCTCCTATTAACAAGTGGAGAACACGCAGTCAGCAGGATGTTCTCACTGATTTATTTATAAATAGTTCCTACATGAGAGAACGGAGGAGAGAGTAGAGGAACACTGGACCAATTTCTGTTTGGTTACTCATTGGGAAACTGGAAATAACCACAATTTACTCCGATGGTTTACCCTGAATTTCCACCAGTGTCAATGAGAACATGATTTAGGTCACTGATCTTACATCACATCCCAATGGATATGGACAGTACATACAGCGTGTTAAAACCTATGTGAATGCTTATTCAGAGTCCAACAATAATGTTGTTTTCTGAGGATTGTTTAAAAACACATTTCCTTCCTTTTACCCTATCTCTTTTGGTCTGTTTTTACCGGAGTTGTGGAGCACCTTGGCCATGATAATGAGCAACAATTGCAAAATCTTTACTCAGTTTTGTGAAGCACTTGGCACTTCTCATTTTACTTGTCGTAGTATTTTGTTGTCAGCTAAATGTTCTTAGTCTTGTCTTTCTAACTCCAGAATGCAGTACTATGTTTGGAAATATTTCACACAGAGTTTTAAAAGAAAAAAATAATCTGTAACATCCAACAACTATGTCATGAACTAAAATTTATTTTATCTCCCTTATGAAAAGGATATCTGAAAAATTTTAGCCTGTCACCAGAAATGTTGATAATAACTAATTGATCTCTGCATTGACCTTGCTAACACCATTCAGGGTGGCATTTAACAACTGTTCATGAAAACTGTTTTTCTTAAAGATCAGTTGCATAGCAACTTTTGTAGCAAACTCAAATATAAAAACGTTCTGGGTCTATTATTAGGCTCTACCCAGTTCTAATGCCATTAAGGATGCTTCAGAAAATACTGCACGCCTGAGCCAACTCATCCTCTCTGCTTGCAGCTTGCATAATCCTATAAACCCCAATGTACACGCCTGACTTGATCCACATCACTACTCCCACATACTGATGCATTACAGCACGTGCAACATACTTGAAGTTGACAATCCTTTGATCAAAAAAAAAAAAAGAGAAGTAGAAAAAGATACCTGTGCTTCAGGAGAGGAGTAGAAAGCAGAAGAATGACGTTAGAGCAGGAATCCTCCATAGAGCTGGAGGTAACAGGAGCTGCATGTTGCACTGAGATTTTCTTGAGACTTGTCCATTTACTTTCATCTCTGTGGCATGCTAGTGTGTTAGCTTTACAGTGCAGCATGCTGCCAGAGCATTGCAACAATTATGCTCAATGCCAGATGCTAAAAAGCTTCTTGAAATATTACTAAATAAGGTATTGTGCATGTTCTACATGGGGAAAATAAGTAAATTCCCTGAGCAGTAAGAGTAAGGGAATCTCATAAGTCTATTAGCTATTTGTCAAATGCTTGTACTTCTTTATGGTTTTTTCTTCCCTTTCATTTAATTCTCCAACGTTCAATCAGAGATCGATCATTTTTTTGGCAAGCTAAAATCACATCTAATTTGTTAATGCTTTACTATGGTATTAATTTGAGATTCATGTTGATCTATTCAGAGTAACAACATACCAAGATTTCAGTATCTAGAAAAAAAAAGTGTCAGGAGGCTAATTATTTGGAACAAAATGATGCTAAGAGCTAAAATTTAGTATTGTTTCTGCACATGTGATTATATATCCTATAAAAAGGCTTTGTTTTTAGGATCATAAACCACTTTCTGCAGGTTGCCATCACAGGAACCTGCCTCACACAGTCTCTGGCCAGGATGCGAGCGCTGTATTCCCTTAGTGAACTCTGGCAGGCCCTGGCTATCAGGGAGGACAAATCATGGATCCCGTAGAGTCATAATCATGACATTAGCATCCAAAGCTGGAATCGAAGAGACTTTTTTCCATAGTATTCAGCACTAGGCATAACTAAGCAGCAGCACACTTGTATCAGCCTGGCTCACAGCCTCCTGTTGCAGGGACCATGCCATACCCATCAGTGTGGCAGCAGCCCGGTCTTGCACATTGCCTTTCTCTCACCCCATCTCTTCTATCACAGCAGACTCCTGAAGAAGACCCAAGGGCCTTCTCACCACTCACCTGATGCAGGAAGGCAGCAGGGCTGGCCTTGCTTGGGTTTGCAGGTTTTACAACACGTGCTGGGTCTGCTCATCCTGCGCATACACAACAGGCACGTTGAGATAGGGAACGGGCCTACCCCTACATAGGGTAATGCATCGCAGCAGGTGCGGTCCGGGCGCAGGGGCACCACAGCCATAGCAGAATGAGGAAACAAGCCAATAAAATATCTCGTTGAATTTCTGGTCCATGTGAAGGACTGCTGGGTGCTCTCAAGGCTGCGTGGTGCCTGCTGTCACCTGGCCGTGGCATGGCTTCAGACAGAGTAGCAGGGGCTCATTGTTGAACCTGAACTCAACTTTTAGATAAGCCATTTTCTAAACATCTATCTACTGCATTAGCTCTTTCACAGGCTGCCAAGATCACTTTATTTTAAAATCTTAAATGAAAATTGAAAAGTCTCCAACATCATCGCTAAAATGTGCAGTGGGGATGAGCATAAAAACTAAATTTATCACTGGAAAAACAAAGCTGATACTCATGTGAGTGGCTGGAAATCAGTTTGGCACTGCAGTTACGGCACTTCAGCATCTTGCTTTTGTTAGGAATATTGTTTTTCTCAGTTTTCTTCAAGGCCAATCAGTAATCATTTCTTTTGTTGGTTGTGTTTTGGTCTGACAGTTTTCACGTCCCTCTCATTCACAGTCCGATTCCTCAGCTCGCTAAAGGACAGCTGATAAAACTCAGTTTCAGATAAACCAAAAATTACGTTCATGCCATAAATACCCTCTATGGTTATGGGAAGACATACAGCCAGTCTCTTTTCATTGGCAGTGAAATCAGTGCATAAAACATGCTTGAATGTGACTGTTCATTGTTGCAGTATTGTTTTCTCAAGGACTTCACGCCAATTTCTCTTTTTTCAGCACTGTCCTTATCTGAACCTTTAAACCCTTTCTTTCTAAACTATGACAAAGTAGTTCCTGGTATACCCTGTAAAATCCTCTGGCTCTCCTTAGGGTATTCATATCCCTTACACTCAATAAAGATAAGAGTAAAAAGAAACACGTCATCTCGTGACCGCAGCAGTCATACCAAATGTTGCGGAGAGATTTTCCCAGTCACTAATAATTTACAATGAATTCCCTATCCTTTTAATTTAGCTCCAAACAGCAATCACAAATGTCTTAGTTTATGGACTGGCAAGATCAGAAGCCATCCTAATCAGCTTGCATATTTCAGTGGTAAAATCACCAGAGATCTTGATACTGAGGGTGTACAAGAGACATTACCTTCCACAGCAGCTGCCAAGCACCCTGACTAACTAGCAGTTTTAATTAGAAATAAGCAGCTGAGCCAGAGACTGCACCAAAGCTTCAGGTTTGAACTGGAAGTTGCCCTCAGCTGGAAGGAAGCTGGACTGCTCGTAGGGGTCAGGCCATGCAAGCCGCCGTCCGTCAGACAATTTCTTTCACTCAGGGGTGGGGTGGGGGTGTTTGGAGAGCAGCAGCCTGGCTGTTTTCACTCACCATTCAATTTCCATAATGAATTATACTGAAAACAGAACAAAAAAAATGTTACTCCATTTCTTTCAGTGGCTTTGCTTGCTTTCAGTAGCATCCAGCAACATTTCTTTCACTATGTTTTAAATGTATCTGTTCTCCATCATCTTATTATAACCATTGGAGCGGCACAGCAATAGCTGGATCAGGCAGGATGGACAGACCAGAAGAGCTCTTCCTTACAAGTAGCTTTTGGGAGCCATTAGTGTTTTTCTTCTCTCCATTTGTGCTTTATGGGTATTAATTAACTCTGCTGGTACCGCTGCAAGGCAGGAAATCGTTGTTCTTCATATGGGAATAGAGAGATGAAGCAGATTATGTGATTTGCCCATTATCAGGACCAAGATGAGAACTGATTTTTCTCAGCGCCTGCTCCTGTAATGCAATCAGCAGAGCAACCTCCCTTCCCTCATCTTCTGATATATTATCTTCCACCTGACAACAGCACTGACTTCAGACATGGTTGGTATTTGAAGCTGAGTTTTGCTGCTCAGGTAAATTTTCATCCAGTAGGATTCCTCCCATCGGTACATTTCAGCATTTAAGAAAAACATAAAAATACTGATTTGATTAAAGCGACATAAGAATCCCTTTAACTGCTGCATGCCCCCAGCATTTGGTAGTTTTTCAGCTGATGCTTACAACAGCATTTTTTTTATGCCATCTAGTGGTCATAGAAAGTCCAGTGCCAAGCCCAGACTTGGAGCGCCACACTGCAAAGGTGCCACTGCAAATCTAGCTCCTGTTCTGATCATCCCTGCCCTCATTAGGGCTGCTCGGGCCGCTTTTTCTTCTGCTGCTCCTGTTCCCTCTCTTTCACTTGGATGTCTGAGAGCTGTGCTGCTCAAACTGTGGAAAGCTGTGGTAAGCAGTGGCCTGAAAGCAGAGTTTAGTAAAGGGATACTCTCAGGAGCCCTCTTGACTTACGTAAACACCACAGTTTCATGGAACAGGGAATGTGGTGTCTTCACTGCTTGGAGAGTGTGAAGGAAACCGTGGGGACAGATGAAGCAACCAATAAATAATAGTAAGTTATACACACAGAAGATTAGTCATCTGTTTCCTGAGAAGATGGACATGACTGGGTGCCTTGGAGGGCAGGGATCACCCCAGTGACTCAGATTTCCTTCTTACCTTCATGAGAAACAAACAAACGGGCACAGAAACCTCTGTATTCTGTAGAAAGATCAATGAATTAATGATTTCTTCCCCTTGTACCTTAGAGCTGTGCACAGCCGTGGAAGGCTCTGCCCCGCAACATGATGTACCAGCTGAGTGAGAGCAGCACTAGCCACTCCACAGGGCCAACCCCTGGTCCCTGCAGGGAGGGCAAGCAAAGCAGGACTCTGGGGAGGGGGCTTGGACTTGGGGTTGTTTTTAGCCACTACTTGGTTCACTTTTTGAAAATGATAGATATTTAGTTCTGCATGTAACCATAATATCTAAAAGTGCAATCCAAATAAATACTTGCCCTAGCATGGGCAGTAAGGAAGGACTGCGTTATGTATGCTTAATTAAAAATTTCCTTGGACAGTTGAGGAAAGCCAGGCAGCACCATGAGATATAGTGATTTTTTTCCTGCTTCTCAGTGGAAGCAGCATTACCTGACTTCTTTAATAACAATCAACTGTTGAACAATGAGGAGAAACCACAAATTGAGTGTGCTTTAAAGCAGGTCAGCTGAACAGCTAAGGTTATGGCCCCACAGATGAACTTGTAAGGCATTTAAAGTGCTTTTAAGCTAATATGTTTCAACTAAGAATTGTCAGGAGAATTAATATGATAGTTCCTAAGCAGATAGGATTTAAGATATGAAAAGCACATTAATTTGTCACAGTTGACATTATTTTTATATTGAGAGTTTAATACCATCTGCTAAGATAGTTCTGGCCAAGTGGATCTAGGAACTCCAGACTTGGTCAACATTGTGTCATGCTCTGTACACACATTAACACATTTGGTGTAAACATAACAGCTTGATGAGAAAACCTTCCATATTTGTACTAGATTGCCAAGGGCAATCCATTGGCAAAACCTACAGCCCTAGCTCAAGCCAGCGCCAAGACCTTGGGAAGTGAGTAGCCCAAAGCAGTTGACTACTCTGCCACTCTCCAAAACTCCTTATCCACAGGTCACTCCTCATGGCTTCAGCAGTAGGAAAGGTTCCTGCTCCCATCCCAGTGTAGGAGGGTTGCAGACAGACAGCCTTCTTCAGATCCAGCTTGCCAACCCAAGCTTGCCCCCTGTGGTACAGCTGTTCCCTGGCCCATTAGGAGTCTCCACTCCTTGTCAGACACAACAAACCAGAGCAAACAAGAGCTCTCTTATTCCCGCTGTACAGGCCAACCTTGTTAATTCTGACTGACAGATGCCTGCAGACACAGTCTGGAGTCCCCAGCAGAGATGGTGCTGTGCCAAGGACACCAGCATGGGCAGGTAGGTGGTGACTTCTCCAGCCATCACCACCTGAGATAGATGTCTGCACTCTGCTTGAGCCAAAGAGGATCTGAGATGACTCTACCAGCAGAGTTGTGTGGGCAGCAACCCCCTATGGCATGGCTTGTAATCTTCACCTGGCACAGCTCTCTATAAAATGAACATCTGTCCACAGCCTAAAAACATTTTTCATAGCTGATTCAATTAGACCCGTGCACGCACCCGTCTAGACACTTTCAGCACTTTGCCTTCCATTCACCTCCCAAACAAAGGAGCTGAATAAAAACTGTTTTCACCTGCCCAAGTTACAAAGTGGCCAGAAGGAAAGGAGGATGCATCAGCCACGCTAGCATCCTAATCATTTGACATGTAAGTCTGGTGAATTCTGATGAGGTGTTTTGCAAAGCTGCCATCTGCTGAGATCTCCTGAGCAAGGTGCTCACAGCCACAGAAAGGGCAGTGGGAGGAACGTAAGCCTGCAGTTTGCAAAGCCCAGGTCTCAGTTGAAACAGCCAATTCCAGGGGGTCCAGTGAGCATAGGAATGGTTTACACTGCACCGTGCCCTGGTCAGCCATCGACCCTTCCATCTCTTACCTGGCTTTTATGTTCACTTGCACAGTGATACTGGATAGCAAAGCCTGCACACACTCCCCATATGAATTAATGCAGTGTCAGATGGGTTAAAAAAGCTTGTGGAAGTGGCTAATCCACAAGGAAAGGGAGTCCCATCAGAAGAGCAGCAACAGGCTGCAGAGGAGAGGTGCAATGTGAATCAGTACACACATTTCTGTAGCGCTGGCCTGACTATATCTCTAGTTTACATAGCTCCTTATTCCAGCTTAGGCCAAGTAAAAATAAATTGGTTGATTCTAGATCAATTAAGGTGTTCACTGGGGATATGGCATTTATTTAACTAAATTATTTGAAGATAAACCAATGCAATTGTGCATAAATGTTAGAAAAGCACATCATACAGATTAAAAGAAAACACATCTATGACAACTGAGAGCACCATCATTTTTTCAGCACCATTTGGAAGCTGCAGATAACCCAGGTCTCTAATAGATTTTTTCTAAACTCTTAATAAAAACTTACAATTTAAATTACTTTCAATCTACCTCATGTTTACTATCCATTGTTATAATCCTTTTTAAGAAAAACACTTGGAATTTTAACTAGTTACAGATGGTGGAGATAAAACTGGTCTTTGCAAATCTGTGTTTAAAATAGAATTCTCAGGGAGAGCACTGCTTATGTTTGCTAATGTTATCCAGGCTGTCTATTTGTAAACAGGAGTCAAAGGTTTACAAGCTGTAGCCTGCAGTAAAAGTAAATCAGCAGCATGAGGGGCAATTGTGGGTGTTAAAGCCCCCTGATACGGTGGAGCTGCTTTATCCTACAGAGACCGGCCACAGCAAGGGGCAAGCAATGAGCAGAAGGGAACAGATGCCCTCAACACAATGTCTGTTGTCTTTGTGAAGAGGATAGTATTGCTAACTCATCAGACAGTTGGATTGGACTTCATGTTCCCCTGGCTTTTTCATGGTATTTGAAATAGACCAGGATGGTAAATAGGGATGAACATCAGCAGACAGGGAGATCTCAGGGTTGCTGAGCTGTACAAGTTCATGGGCAAGGGGGATGCTGAACAAAGCTTCCATCTGACCTCACCCTGCTGTGGGTTTTAGCTGCTGTTGCAGATGAGAGGGCTGAAGAGCTCAGCCATGTCCTGCTGTGCCTCAGACAAGCCTGTCCCCTGCCTGCTCTTGGAAAGCAGATGTTCCTCCAGGCGAGAGCATGACTCTCCCTTTGCTTAGCACAGAGAGACTTGCACAATCTCTTGTTTTATTCTCTGGCTACATTCACTTTTCCCTCAGAGATATCAAAACAAAGCCGCACAAAAGCCAGAAGCTACCAACCATTAGTCATTTTGAAATGGCAGCAGCATCATTTCCCTGCACTCACTACACGCAGCAGGTCTCAGCTGCCCATCTGCCTCCAGGTCTTTGTGATTTTGGGGACAGAAGGAGTTGCAGACAGCCTGGCTCTCCCTGGACCCCATTGTGGCACCCACCAACGGCACAAACAGGAAAGGATTAGAAAAAGTGATCGGAAAAAGAAACCCCACAGCTTACAGTTGAATCCAAAACAGAATAACATCTTCGGTAATGGGATCCTTGATTTGCCAAACCCCCTACTTTTACTAGTAGGCGGTGAGTCATTATTGCCCTTTCTCTGCAGTCAAGGGTCTCTGGAGAGGAGGCTGTTTTGGCTGCAATTACTTCTTGTACAAGTAAGCACCACCTGCACAGCATCTCAGTTCCCAAGGTGATGACTAGTCTTAAAAGTCTGCACACAAGGGGAGGGCAGCCACAGTGTGTGGGGCTTAGAGCTATACACTACACACCATGACCTTCCAACAGGTCCCTCCTGTGTAACTGCTGGCATACTGCATCCCTGTCATGGTCTGAGGGATGGACCTCAAACAGGGAGAAGCAACTGTGATATCTGGGCTCACCACAGTTTGAACATTCACTATGACAATTTCAGCCAGACTTCTGGCAGGAAAAACAAGTTCCACATCTCAGTTTTCCATTTAAGGACTTTTCCCAGTCATCTTTCAACTCAGCCAGCTGTAGCATCACACAGCAGGGACAAGCCTTCATGCTGCCACTTCCCTTCCACCATGCTACCATCTAGACAGGCACCCTTATCTCCCTGCCCCATGCTGGCATAGTGGCCATCTGGAGGTACATACAGAGGTGCACCAGGATGGCCCCAGCAGCTGCTGGTCTTTGTATGTGGCAGCTGCTCCTTACCCCCTCAACTCCAGCCTCAGTCTCTGGCAAGAAGAAACCCAGAGGGATCTGCATCCCAACAAGCAAGGCAAAAAAGGAAAAAAGGTCTTTTCCCCATATGTCTGTTTGGAGCAGGACAGATTTTGACCTTTGGGATCCAGATGCTGGGAGGAGATCTCAGCAGTGTCAGGAGTCCTGCAAGGAGTGGGGAGATTTGTGCAGGCAGGCACAGGAGGAGGAGAAAGAAGAAGAGAAGGAGGAGGAGAGCCACCCCAACAGGGAATGGCACATGTCATCACCCCATAACTTAGCCAGTGTTGTAGCTGTGAGGACATGGGATCATCAGTGACACCCCTGTGTTCAGCTGGCTACTTGTGGAGAGCAAAGCAAGAGTCTGCCTAATCTGACATTCTGTGGTTAAAACAGATATGTAAACAAACTTGATTTCACATAATAATGAGACACATCTGTATTAAGAAACTATGATTGTTTTGTTAAAAGTGTGCCAATGAAAGTACTTTGCAGAGCATCTGGAAGACTGTCCTTTCAGCTGTCTGTAACAGACACATGAGAGCTTATGCAGCTTTGATAAATTCAAAGGGTTGGGGTTTTTTTCATTCAGTAAAAACCACTGATGTCTCCTGGAAAACATTGTATTCACTTTTCAATACTTTACTTGGCAGTCTAGCAGAATGACAATTGCTACAGTGAGGGGATTCTGTCTTATGTTGTACATCCTTGACAGAGACCAGGTAACACAAGCTCAGGCAGATGCATTTTTGCAGCTGTAATTCTGCATTTTTATTAGAGATCATGGGTTTACACTGATCTGAGGACAAAATATGTGGATGCCCCCTCCCTGGCAGTGTTCAAGGCCAGGATGGATGGGGCTTTGTGCAACCTGGTCTAGTGGAGGGTGTCCCTGCCCATGGCAGGGGGTTGGGACTAGATGATCTTTGAGGTCCCTTCCAACCCAAACCATTCTGTGGTTCTATGAATATGGAAGCAGTGAAGCTGTTAGAACTACTGATCTTGTATGTCTTTCAGAATCTCGTTACTAGTGTTAATACACTAGACAAAAAGAGCAGATGGATCTTACAATTTAGTGGACAATGTAACTACTAGAATTTGTAACTGCAAATTTAAAATATTCAATGTGGAAGTATTTGTGGCAATCATAAGGATTGCAAAGCTACCACTTTTCTGAGAAAGATAAATTGCTGAGGAGTAGATCAACCACTGTCTCTTGTAATCAAGAAATAGAAGGAATCAAATTAAATTATTGGTTAAAAATATTCAAGGGAGACAAAAAGGTTTAAGGGAGACAAATGTGTTCTGTGCATAATTAATCCAAAAAATTTACCTATGAGGAATGTTGTGGAAAACCAGAGTTTAACTTCTTTCCAAGTTTATGGATGAAGAGTCCAGCAAGGCTGACAGAAAGAAGAGACTCAGAAAATACCTCCAGTTCAGAAGACCTCAGCTGTAGAGCACTGAAAGGAGGAAGATAACCTCCCAGCAAGCATCACTGCATGCTCCCCACATCCTCAGGAAGAGTGCAAGGGCCTGCTACAGGACACTGCCATGGAGCGAGCGTAAGGGGCTGGATCATATTTACCAGAGTCATTCAGATGTAACATTAATACCAAAACAGAAACATCATGAAATGACTGTTACAGATTACTTCATAACTGCCCCCAAGAAAACACTGGGACACCAATTAATTCTATGGAGAAGGAACAGCAGTGGCTTATGAACTTCTGCAGAGACCTAGTGGCATGAATTAACAAAAGAAGCAGAATAGATCAAAACTAAAGAGAGAAGCTGTGCCGATAAAATTGTCTCCAAAGTGTTTCAATATTCTCTCCCATAAGCTGATAAATTTATAAAACTTTCTAAAATTTATATTACACACACACACATATACCTTTAAACTTCCTCAAAGACAGAGGAGAACCAGAAGCCTCATAAGAAATCATCGCATCTCTCACTGAAAGAAAAGGAGAGAGAATTCTAAGCAGGAAAGATGTGATGCTTGAGCACAGGAGAATTTTCAGTCGCAATTATCTTGCTCAAGACATAATGCATATTTTAACCAAAAAAAGTCACGAATCTCAAAATAGAACTTTCTGCAGTGCCCAACAAAGATACCTATCACAAAGATAAACCAAACAAAACAGCTTATTACATGCCAGCTTACTGTTTATCAGCTAGAAACAAATCTAAGTACATCGTTAATTCAGGCCATCAGAGAATAGATCTGTATTAAAGAAAATTAACTCCATCAGTCAAAGTCAAATAGAGAAAAACTCCTTAATAATATCTTTGACATAAAATGCATCCACCATACTCCAGAGCCTTGAAGAAAATCTAGGTGAGAACAAGACCCCTTTGGCTGGTAAAGGTACAGATGCATGTACACACACACACACACACACACACTTCTCTGCAACAAAATTATACCCTGCCTGAGGGAAAAACCACTACCTGGACTGATCTAAGAGACTTGAAATTATAAAAAGTTTTTTTGGTTTTATATCTTGATTCCATGTCATATAAATTGAATAGTTTTATCACTGAAAGGAAAGGTCATTTCAACCAAGGCAAGAGAAAACTTCTCTATGTTTTATGTATTTTTAACTTTATTTGAAGTAAATACATTCTGAATCTCCGTAGGTTTCCATTAAAGTGGAAATTGCAAAATCCTTTAACCTGATGGAAACTTGAAGTTAATATACTCTAAGCCTTGCATGACTCTTCTTTTTTTATGTATTTTATTTGTATTGACAATTATGTAAGGAAATTTCTTGGGGACAAATCACTAGAAAGGAATCGGGCATACTGTTTGTCTTAGACTAGCCAGATTTTCTTAAGAAATAAATTTAAATCAAAGTTATTGTTTGAAATGCAAAAAGGCTCATGGCAGACAGCTGCCATGGAGTTGCAACTGTAAAATAACACTGAGTTTATTGTCATTGCTGTAAATTATATCAGTAGGCACTTGAATGAGAAATCTGGGCAAAACTCTAGATCCGGGAAGACAAAGACATCGTCACTGATGATGGAATTGCAAAAAGGGCTATCTATAACCCCTTTTCTTCTTAAGAAGTAAGCAAACTTGGTCATAAGCTGCTGCCTTGCACTACCATCAGCTGTGTTTGCACTGCAGGTGCACCCCAAGACTGTCGCCTGTGGACATGACTCTGTGCTACACGTGTGTCCTCCTTACCCATTGCAAATCAGGTCAAATTCAAGTGATAATGAAATTAAATTGGTTGCTAAACTCTTATACCTTCAGACCATGTGTGAATGCCCATTTATGTCCTGTGCAGACCCTGCTGAGATCACCCTGAAGCACAACATATGCAGAACAAAGTCCCTTTACCAGCCAGAGGTCAGAATTTCCTACTGGAAGTTGACTGACAGCTGCAACTTCTTCATGCTGCTCCCTGGAAGAACCCAAGGAAACAAACACTTCCCAGATAGGATGGATTTCCAAAACCAGTCAAATTATTGTTTTGAGAACTTAAGTGAGAAAACACTTTCAAGGCCAGTTATAAATACAAGGCATATGGCTTCCATAGAGCTATGCCCACCTACATGAGGCCCAAATTTTGTTCTTAATGACAAGCAGGAGTATGACTGAAGCTGTTACAGAGTCAAAAATGATCAGTTAGTAGATGGTAGACCTCATCTGTGCTGTGCTGAAAAAAACTGCAAGGATTATGCTGACTTCATCTATTTTAATATCCCATGAGAGAACTGATTTGAAATATGAAGCAGCAGATCACAATTACTTAAGAAAAGCAGAATATGAAAAATGCTTTTTAAATAACCTGCTTTTGTATTGGTAGAACAACATTATCCCTGATATTGCCGGTGTTGTTGCTGTACTGATGAAGAAACAAATGTTTGTAAGACTAAATAATTGCCATGGAATAGATGTTTCTGATTGAGGAACAGAAATCAGAGCTCCTGACAGAATACACTCTTCTGTTTTCTTACTTTCTTTCTGTGAATCCAATCAAACACCACTAATAAGAAAGGGCTTTGCATTTCAGTATGTACAGAAACAGGCTGACAAATGATACCATGTATCAAATTGAAGTTATCATATCACAGGAAAAACTGTCATTCTTCTAAGCAAATTTGTGTCAGAAAAATTTGTGTCAGACAAATTTGTGTCAAACAAAAGAAGACAAAGCTCAGCTCTTCTTGCCTCTCCTCTTCGCTTCTCTTGTCAGTATCTTATGCTTGTTAAATTCCTTTTAAAGATTTGTTAGGATGTATTGCAGTTAGGATACATAGTAGGCTATAGAAGTTAGCAAAACAGATTGATAGCTGCTCCAGAGCTCTATACAACAGCCTTTTTTCACTTTCAAGGTTTGATCAAATTGCAAAATAAATAAATGAGATAATAGATTTTTTTTTTCTTCTTAAGATTTTTACTTGGAGATTTAAAGCTGCCTGACGGAAACATCCAAGTCAGAAATACAGAGGAAATAAGATTAGTGTCATTGTTACTTCAATACAAAAAACCCCTTATAATAGATTTTAGACTTTTCAATGTGCTGTAAGAGCAACCCAAACATTTCTTCAAATAAGAAAGCTTGCCACTTACATCTTCACAACATGTAGCAGTTTGCATATTAAAAAGCCCCAGACAACTCAGTCTGAGACACCACAAATCCAAACAGTGCACTATAGGCAGAGGTTGCCATCAGGAGACTGATGAAAGCAAGAGCAAATCCTGAAGGACCCAAGTTGGCTATGTGGCTCCATGAATGCTGCAGTAGGGAGAGGGTTAAGGATCAATATGGAACTAAACACACCTCTGAATGCCTGAGTGCAGAAAAACATTATTCACACAGATGTTCAGTGGGCTCATGCTGCCAGGTTGGGATCACAATGCTTTTTTCCTCTTTAAGTACAAACTGTCCAAGCCATGAGGGCACTGACAACCTCTCCTGGGATGTCCCACCACCCTACCCACAGCCCAGGCCTCCATTTCAGCCCAGTTGACCCCCATCCACAGGCAGACATCCTGGTCTGGTCTCAAATGCTGGGGATGCCCCCAGGCTGCACTGGTCCCTGCTGGGGTGATGGGACCGGCTCTGGCTGGTGAGGCAGTACTGTACCATCCTGTGGGGATCCCCACCACCGAGAGCCTCAGGGAGCATCCAGCCCTTGCCTGACACAAACACCTCCATGAAAAGTGAAGTTGTAGAACATCAGGCATGTCAACTCGAAACAGAAATCCTGTGAGAGAGCTTGCTGGGTACCAGCTGGGTTGCCAGAGGGTGGGCTTGAGTGGAGCTGGTGTTCCTGTGAAGCCTGATGGGAGGCAGAACACACTGTCCCTTCTGCTCTTCTATAGAAACACAAGTCAGTCTTTGTTTCCATAGGAAAATGATGTATCATACGGAATTTAAATGGAATTTTATTTCACAGCTCCAAATTGGTCAGAGCTGTCTTTCTAACGTGCATGTCCTTCAGTCTCACAAAGAGGTCAGCCTCACTGAAAATCAAGCTGTTATTTAAAAGTTTGGTTTAATCAGGAAGAAGCGTATTTTTAAAACGTGCTGTTACCCCAAAGCAGACATTACATAAATTTCTTTCTATTTTTATATCTTTCTGGCTCCAATCTCCTGACTCTGACATTAACCATAACAATCACACATGTGACTAAACCAGGCCAAACTCTCCTTTTTCTGTTCCAGTATAAATATAGAAGTAATACTGTTGAAGTAATAGCTCTAAGGTAGACTCACTCCATGAGAACAGGATTTTTCTCAGCACAATCAGTCAGGAAAGTATGCTGATTTTGGGACCAGATTTTTATCTCCTCTACTGACAAGTTAGAACACTAGCATGGAGGAGACCACCCGAGTCGAGTGAGAGCCTGAAAGTCCTAGAAGCTGGGGACATACATTAACGTGGGTGGCATTTTTAAAAGCATGTGAGGCTTCAAATCTCTGGTGCCATTGTGAAAATGCCTTAGGCTTCCAGAACTTCAGGCCCCACTGATTTACAGCAAGGCTTAAGCTTTTAAATGCAGTTATCTTTTGTGCAGATGAGACACGGGCTCCAAAGACTCAGACCTCTGTGAGATTCAGCTTCACAGCCAAAACCTCTCCCTAAAGTCTGACTCTTCGTTTTCGTGTTGAGGCTCTCTCTGGTGCTCCTGAACATGCCAGTGGTGCATCAAGGGTCAGAAGATGGAGACCTTGCAGCTAACTCTGGCCAGCCAGTGGATGATGTAGGGCCATTGGAAGCAATCCTGCCAGAAAGCTAGTGGTATTTCCATGGCTACAGGCTGCTTGGGCATTGAGCCGTGTCAGGTGTGTGCTGCCTGGGTCTCACCTTGCTGCCCTGAGTGTGCTGCACAGCACTGCTCCTGCAGATGTGCCTGAAGAGACCCCCTTCAGAAAGTCCTGGCTGTGGCTGCCTCTCATGCTGCAGTTGGCAGGTCTCGGGTTTTATGGTTCATTCATTTGTACTTAGGTGCCCAGCTCCCCCCAAGATGCATTTTCTATGTCTGAAAGCCATACATAAAAGTCATAACACAAAGGAACTTTTGCCAATTCAACCCACAGGTCTTATCACCACAGTTATTTCTTACCCAGGAATATTTATTTCCAGAACGCTGATTTTCTAAGTCAGTTTTCCAACACACAATTGTACAGTAATGTTTCAAAGGTTCTCAAGCAGGAAGCTCAGGGATGTAGTGAGAGCTTTTTCAGGACTGGCATTATCTGAGCTCTGTTGTGCAGTTCTGCTGTTCCTAGGAGTGCAGCTTGGCTAGCATGGAGCACTTCAGAAATTCCTACTTTTATGCTGCAACATAAAAACACTCAGTAATAAAATTCAAAGTGGTTCAAGATAATTAAATTCATACTAGAGGACTTTTACAATGCCTTTCATCTTCTAAGTGTAATATAAATAAAACCTAATTAGTTCTCCAGTCTTGTCAGAGATACATACTTCTCCAAATTTTGATGCTAGATAATGTATACATTACCCTACCTTTGCACTTCCCAGTATGTTAAGGACTGTTTATACTACCACCTGGATGGAAGGGACCACAGTGTTTAGCAAGCCATTTCTAGCTGGGGATTTGCCCACATAGGTGAAATTTCCAGATTTCCTCTTGGAAATGTTAATGGCTTGCTGCATTGCAAGTGCAGAGAGACCCTTTGTACACTTTAAAAATATTGCTAACTTAACTATGGCGGTTTGCAGTGTGAAAAAATTTACTTGTGTGAAGCCCTGGACAGATGTCCTCTTCCCTGTCCAGCAGAGCAGGGACAAGATGTTGCCTCTCAACTGAACTTGGCTGCTCCCTGCCCCAGGCCTCTGGCAGAGCAGTTTATGGGAGCTTTCCCCAGCTTGCTTTAGGGGATATCAACCTGCTTAGTCCTGTCCAAGCATTTATGTTGCTCCTTTGGTCTCTGCCTATTTTGAGGCAGACTCCAGTCCCTGGCTCAATGCCTACTTTTCCACAGGGTTCCCAGAAAGGCAGAGTGCCTGGGTGATATCATTTGACAAAGTTCCAGAAGAAAACAATGTGGTGGGGGAGGAGTGTCCCTTTCAAGGTCTGGAAGCTTTATTGTCTGCACAATTACCTTTTTAAATGGCAAACTCTGTTCTTTAGTACAATCTGCTGTCACCAAGGGAGCAACGGAGTGAAGGAGAATCCATCTTCAGAGGTGTCCATGACCTAATAAATGTCACTTACCTTGAGGGGATAAGAATTAAGCCATTCCCAGAAACCAGAACATGTTAGCCAGAAATCCAGAGAAGCTGCCAAAGTTGTTCTTGTTGTGTGTGTCCTGAGCTCACTTTGCTGTCTGGTCCCTATCGTTCACCCCCATGCAAAGTGACTGCTCTCATGATGGGAGCTTTGTATGGACTTCTTTGCTCACAAAGCCTAGGTGTGAACACAAGTCAGCACAAGGCAGTGGAAGTCTGACCCCATCAGAATAATCTAGTTCCCTGTGGCAATAATCTATGACTTCTGTTCTTCTTTGTCCTCATCTGCCTTGCAGTCTGACATTCTCTTTTTGCCCCCTCTGTTTCTTCTCTTTCCACGTCAGCTGAAATGGTGTTCCCAGTATTTTCTCCATTTTTCCTCTATTATCACAGGTTTGTTAAAGCATAATGATCTAAGATAGGAGGTGGAAATTCTCCTGGCAAGGACTGGGGAAGAACTGAGAGGAAGCCCACCTGAACTGAAAAGGACTCCATGGGAGATGGACACACTTCTCTAGACATCTATCCGCATCTTAAATGCCTAGATACTTCCACATGCTTGATGCTAGTTAGATTCATAACTAACCTGGCAAATTGCAGGCCATCCTTGAGGACAGCTTGTAATTGTCTCTTTTTTTAAAAGTTATTTTAATAAAATAGAGAAAATATTTTAAAGAAGCCTGTACCCAAGGTGTAGGGACACTTGTATCTTGAGTCTTCCAATGTTAAATCCTGACCATTTTTCACTACATTGCAAACAAACATACTATTGTCTCAATATTAATCTGTCAGGTTTCATTTATTTGGGGGTTCTGGTACAGCTGGCAGTGAAACTGCTTCACCTGCTATCCCCCAAGCTAAAACTCCTCCCAGCTGAGTCTGATGATCTCGATGATACACATTTTGACCAGCTTCTATGGCAATTTCAGTAAGAACGGCCTTCCAAATAACTGGAATGGCTGGGACCAGAAAGAGAGACTATGTTTCAAATCAGATGCTGAGAAATAAAATGACTCCCACTCCTTTGGTATTTTGAAAATCAAACACGTTGAACTTCTGGTCTTGATGATAAGTGCTCTATTTTTCATGAAGGCTTGAAAAATGGTTGAAGAATCTGATTGCAGTCAATGTAGTTATGAAGGAGACTGTTCAAACATGACTGAGTACAAACTTTAACGAGTGAGACCATTAAATGTCAGCATTGTTAATAAGACCTTTAAGGATTGGGGTTTTTTTCATAAATATTTAGCTAATGTTCTTTTCCACTAGCTGATTGATGCCTCTGGGCACCATCAGCCATTCTGAGACTGGGAATCAAAAGTTCAGACTGCTGAAAAAGTGTCAGGTCACTCTCCCCTTCCTCCACAAGGGAAGTAAAGACAATGTAAAGCCATGTGACAATTGCTGGATTGTGTAGTTAATGCAAGGAGTGTGGTGGTGGCCAGCTATGGTCTTGATTCCTTAGAGTAAGGCACGGTATTATGGGTGAAGCTCTGGAAGTCCAGCATAGTCCCCATAACACAAAACAGCCTGGAAGACACATAAACCTGTGCCCAACTGAATGTGAATGATCAATGTAAAATGCCTTGGGGAAAAGAAATCCATGATTAAGACTCATATTTTAAATAGCATAAAAATAATACAGTGCAAAGAAACTGTACAGCATGGCATGCTGAACTGGAGGCCACTGAAGCTTTGCAGAAAGGTCAGTGGTGATGGCAAACTGAACGGCAGGTTTTCACCCTCTGGAACACGGATGCAACTGATTTTTGTGGATCATGTTTTAAGAGGGGAGAAAGAGGCTTACCTACAGGAAAGAAGAATGTAAGGACACAGCCAATATAACTTGTGACTGATAATTACTGGCTTTTGACCTAGCTTTTATTTATAACAAACTGATGGGAATTCTAGGACTGTTTTGAAACAATGTCAGTTAGTAAATTTCAGAATTAAGATCTGCCTGGCAGGACAAGGGAGGAAGATTAGATCATACACCAAGAAGTCTCAAAACTAGGAATTTGCTACAATCCATTAATTCCTAAGCTTAAAAAAAATGTTATGGACATAATCTGAGTATATTAGTAATGAAGTGAGATTTCCTAGAGGCTTGATGTTAAAGGTCTTTTACCCAGCACATAGCTTAAAGGGAAAGTAGTGTAAAGACTATCTTCTCAAGATATATCATAGAATCAGTGTCTCATAGAATTAGAGAATAGTTTGGGTTGGAAGGGACCTTTAAAGGTCATCTAATCCAATCCCCCTGCAATAAGCAGGGACATCTTCAACTAGATCAAGTGGACTGTTTAGAGACCCATGAACCTGACTTGGAATATTTGCAGGAATGGGGTACTTACAACTTCAGTGGGCAACAGATTCCAGTGTTTCACCACACTCATTGTAAAATATTTCTTCCTTATATATAGTCTGAATCTACCCTCTTTTAGTTTAAAACCATTACCCCTTGTCCAATCACAAGAAGCCCTATTAAAAAGTCTGTCCCCATCTTTCTTATAAGGCCCCTTAAAGTACTCAAAGGCCGCAATAATGTTTTCCCAGAGCCTTCTCTTCTCCAGGCCAAACAACTCCAACTCTCTCAGCCTGTCCTCATAGGAGAGGTGCTCCAGCCCTCTGATCATCTTCATGATCCTCCTCTGGATCCACTCCAACAGCTCAATGTCTTTCCTGTGCTGGACACAGTACACCAGATGGGTCTCACAAGGTGGAGTACAGGAGGACAATCACCTCCCTTGGCCTGCCTGCTGGCCATGGGGCTTTGGATGCTTCTTCTAATTCTTTAGATCTGTCACCTTAATAGACTGCAACAAGTAATTAGGTTCAGAATAGCTGTTTTTCATATTTTTCCAATATCAAATGAATCAGATGATGCTTTGGGTTTATGCAGAAGGGCAGTGATTACTCTGCTTATGCAATCTGAACAGGGATGGAACAAATGAAATCTGCCACCCTCACTTAGAAAAGCTGTTGCAGAAAGCACTGCACATTAGAACTGATCGGCATGCCCACTGTCTTAGTGTGTACTCTTGCTCTACCTAGTGGATTTGGAACCTATTGAAATGACATTTTTTAAAATTGTAATAACATTACTCTAATCCTGTGTTCTTCATATTATTCTCATTATTATTTTGGTATGGTTTTGATGAAGATAATTTTTATATTTTGAAGAAGAATACCATGTGCTTGTTCTTGCATTCAGTATTTGGGGAAAAAAAAAAGAAAAAAACCCACCTTAAATTCATATTTGGTGTATATACCTGGAGTATTTTGTCCAGTTCTGGGCTCCCTGGTATATAAAAGACAGGGATCTCCTGTAGAGAGTCCAAAGAAGGGCTACAAAGATGATTAAAGGCCTGGAGCATCTCCCCTGTGAAGAAAGGCTGAATGAGCTGGGGCAGTTCAGCCTTGAGAAAAGAAGACTAAGAGGGGACCTGATTAATGTTTATAAATATCTGAAGTGTGGGACACAGGGGGAAATGTCCAGGCTCTTTTCTATGGTCTGTGGAGACAGGACAAGGGGCAATGGCCTCAAGTTGAAGCATAGGAAGTTCCGCACCAACATGCAGAGGAACTTTTTCACAGTAAGGGTGACAGAGCACTGGAATAGGCTGCCCAGGGGGGTTGTGGAGACTCCTTCTCTGGAGATATTCAAGACCTCGTCAGGATGCCTATCTGTGCAGTCTGTCCTAAGAAACCTGCTTTGACAGGGAGGTTGGACCCAATGATGTCTTGAGGTCCCTTCCAACCCCTACAATTCTGTGATAAATGACATTGCTTCATACCCCAGTTTATGGACAAGAATTTGTATCTTTGAAGGACAATCAGAAGCCAGGACCAAAGTATAGTTCATGACTTTCTGCACACCAGCTAAGTCTTTGTTATTTCATTGCAACATAGGTGACTCCTGAGAAAATGATCTGGGAGGTCCATTCCACCCTCTAACTTCATAAACTCAAGGGAACTGAAATCTCTGATTTTGGCCTCCTAATTCAGCCTGAAATTTTAAAAGCATGGCCATACGTTATCATTCACTTTTTAATATTACACTCCACCTTTTAGAGTGCTCACCAGGAAATGGGGGGGAGGGTGTGTTCCATGCTGTACTATATTCCTTGGCCCGAGGAGATTCACATTTTCCAAGGGAATGCTGCAAAGAAAGGCACCTTCCACCCCTCCTTTTAAAAATGGACCATTACACAGGAAGAAATGCAAGAGTCAAAAACCAAAGGGCAAGAGAAGTCCTGGTTCTGTGGCTTAATGAATGGTTTCCCAGACACCATTTGTTGGGTACCATGGCTGGAGGCAGCCTTCTGTATCCCCCTCAAGACAAATTTTAGGACTGAAACATCATCACCTGAACATTATCACCATTTCCTCACAATTCCAGTTCTGTTCTTCCTACACTCCTGCCATTCTGCTTGACAGCCCCACAAATCCTAAAGATTCCCAACCCAGAGCTGTAAGCTCCACGTAATCCCCTCCATTCCTTCCCCTTCACAAACTGGTGCTCCAGCCATCCAAAGCACACCACCATCTCAACATCCCCATTCCTCTCACCTTCCACAAATAACTTGGTTTTCAGTGGCCTTAGCAGAAGCATATCTCAGACTAATTAATTTCCTGTGAGAAGAACAGCAGGGGAAATCTGAGACCTGTACACAGCTTCATGCATCAGTAAGTTACTGCACAGAGTAACAGGAGCACCTATGTGAAGGCTCTTACTCTGATTTGTTAAAAAATCCTGGAGGTGGGCCAAACCAGCAGTCGATGAGATTCTTTTTGCTTGGGCTACGTGCAACACAGTGTAGGGACATCTAGCCTAATGACTGAGACTTTCGTCTGGCAAAGAGCAGTTTTTGTTCCACTTCTTGATCCTCAGGCCCTGTCTGCTTCTTATCCATCAGCCTGGTGTAAAATGCATGAGCAGTCTTAGGCATGAACTCCCTCCAAGCTGCTCCCTCCTGGCTAAGCGCTTAAAGTTGTTCTTCTCTGCAGAGAGCTTTGCTGTCCCTGATTTAAGTCCTGTGAAAATCCACGAGCTTTATTTGGGTACACTCAGTAGTACATCACAGGAAACATGGCTGTGAAGTTTGTGCTTGTAGCTAACTGCTGCTGAGGAGTTACCATCACTGCTCCACTGCGATGCTGCACATTCATATGGTAATCCACTCTCGGAGGCTGTTGTGCCTGCCTGTACTGCAAAGCTTTATCAAATGACAGCAAAATTAATAGTTTGGTTTCTGCCAATTTGATACAAAATGCTTCATACGAAAAGCAGAATATACATCACTGAAGAGAATTTTGGAGCATCACATTTTTCTCCAACTACAATATTTTAATGCTTTTTTTTTTCTGCGTTGCTATTGATACCAAGACACAATTTCTCATTTTCTATTCTGTAAAGCAGAAAAGATTCTTCATAAAGACTGTGTATGTGTAAGGGTATGGGCATGGGTATATGCTGGCTGATTTCCCTGCCAAATAGATTTGACTGATACCATATACCTGTTGAAATATCATCAGCTGCAAAAAAATGTAACAGTTTGGGTTGTTTAATCAATCAGCCATTGCCAATCAGTACCACAGAGATGGGAATGGGAACAAGGACTTCTGGGCTGATTCACTTTGCAACTTCTTGAATCCAAGTTTGAGAATAAATCTGAATTTCAGTGCAAAAAAAAAAAAAAAGAAAAAGGTAGATGGTATTTCACAAAGACATTTTTCTTGTATTCCCCCACTCCATCTCTTTTTCTCCTCCCCACAGAAACCAGTGCACATTGAATGCTGTAAATTAGCTCTGAAGGAATGGATAGCTCCAACAAAAAACCCCACGCAAGTCTTCTGAGAAGCAAGCAAGAGAACTAGAAAAAACAGCTTGGCTTGCAAAATCTCACCTGACCTATGACTGACTCCACTAATGCAACACTAATTTGAGGCACCTCTGTACATCAGGTACTGGAACTGCTTAGTAAGTTACTCTTTGTACAATGTTGGTTTTTTCTTTAGTCTCGTGGTGTAAAGTGGAATAGTGAAGTCCCATTTACATTCAGTTGTTTCCAAAAACACCCAAATACTATGTATAAAGCTTTGCACAATTTTCTGGCAACCCAGTCCATTTCATGTGACAGTCCAGGCCAGACTGAGTAAAAACCAACCTGTTCACAGCCCCTCGCACTCTGTTTGCTGCTGAGCTGCTGCCTAGATTAGGGTGGAGTGTTTAATTGTGCTGTGGTCATCATGGTTTCCGACCAGGCGCTGAAGCTGTAGCTCTCTTTCTGGTATCCTTTCTGCAGGCTCAGCAAGTTTCTGTTGCAGTTATTCAGGCTGGAGATTCATTTGCAACCGTAAGGGCAAATTTCAAAATGAAATTAAGGTGTAAGCTCTGTCCTCACCGGAAGACACTGCCCTTACAGGCACATTCTCCTAGCACAGATACAACTCCCTCCAGCAAGAGGGCTTTTCTCCTTAGAGTTATACATGTCCCAAAGATAACATAAATTATGCAAGCAAAGGACTTTGGACAATGAAGTATCCAGACTCTTTTTTTAACATGTCAAATTTTGGTCCAAAAAAGCTGGTATTCACCAGTCATACTATGTCAGTCTACAGGCTACCTGAAAGACATACAGTAACATATGACCAGAAAAAGGTCCAGCCTGACACACTTTCCTCCTTGCCTCCTGCATGGATTCTGACAAGGCAGAAATCCCAGGCTGATCTCTGCACGTATACCTGTGCATAATGGACCACAGTGTCATACTTATTACCATATTCAGATCCATCTCCATGTCACTGGAGTGCCACAATAAGCAAAAATAATCTTTTACATATTTCTTTCAGATACAAGGATGTTTGTGTTGCTTTACATCACAAGTTTTGCCATCTACACAAGTGAACAACCTCTTCAAAGCCAGTTCAAAGGAGAAAATTACTACACCAGATACATTTGCAGCATCCCTGGTTTGCCAGGTCCAGCGGGTCCTCCCGGAGCCAGCGGATCCCCGGGGCCACACGGACGCATTGGTCTTCCAGGAAGAGATGGTAGAGATGGCAGGAAGGGAGAAAAAGGTGAAAAAGGGAGTGCAGGTATTGAACATTTGTGTAACCTAACACAGTACTACAATAAAGTAAGAATGTTCACCACCACTGTTACACATACACATACATATATATGTGTGTGTGTGTGTGTGTGTGTATGTGCCTGTGTGGGTTCAAGTGTGATGCATGTATATACAGGGAGAGAAAGAAAATGCACAGATACATTTTAGATAAGTCTAATCTGACTGTGTAAAAGACCATCAGTGCACAGCCTTCCTGTGCATAGGTGCTCAGGAGAAGTTTGGGTAAAATGAGACATGTGTGGTGTTAAATAAACTGTCTCATTTGTTCCATTAGCCAAGAATGAAAAATTAGGGGGGCTCAGGTACACACTAAAAATGCCTACATAGTAGGACATATTTCATGGACAAGAACTGTTGTATTGTCCTTCCCATCAGCGGTGCCGTAAGTCAGTCAGCAGTGGACTGATTACATATAAAATTCCTCAATGTCTAATTGAGACATATGAATAAAAGCAGAAAGATAGAAAGGATGGGCTCCTGGGCTGGCGAGTCTGGTCCTCTCATCCAACCTGCAATTCCTTTTGCAAACTGACTAGATTTTGAGAGTGTTTTGGAGCATTTTTAAATTCTGACTATGTTTTTCTTGTTTGTTCAGGCACACACAGTAGCACACACAATCATTTACTGAGGTGATACGTGCAACCATTAACTAACTTAAAATGTTTTTGAAGGTTTAAGAGGAAAGACTGGGCCATTAGGACCAGCAGGAGAGAAAGGAGACCAAGGTCAGTCTGGTAAAAAAGGACCCGGAGGATTGACTGGTACCAAAGGTGAAGTAGGTCCAGCTGGACCACCTGGACCTAAGGGAGATAAAGGAGACCGAGGAGAGCCAGGTGCACCAGGGATCTGTAAGTGTGGAAAGATAGTGCTGAAATCTGCTTTTTCTGTTGGCATCACCACCAGCTACCCAGAGGAAAGATTACCAATTGTATTCAATAAAGTCCTCTTCAATGAGGGGGAGCATTATAACCCTTCCACGGGGAAGTTTATTTGTGCCATCCCAGGGATTTATTATTTTTCTTATGATATCACCTTAGCAAATAAGCATCTTGCTATTGGGCTGGTTCACAATGGAAAATACCGGATAAAGACATTCGATGCCAACACAGGCAACCATGATGTAGCTTCTGGATCCACAGTGATCTACCTTCAGCCAGAAGATGAAGTATGGCTTGAGATCTTCTACACTGACCAAAACGGTCTGTTTTCTGATCCAACATGGGCAGACAGTTTGTTTTCTGGATTTCTCTTATATGTTGATACAGATTACCTTGATGCTTTATCAGATGAAGATGAGCTCTGAAGCAGATGTTATCAAATGACATTGAAACTGGACATCCTATCACAGGATTCTATCTTGACATGAGGGAGCCACAAAGTTTAAACAACAACAACAACAACAAAAAATCTGGGAGTTTATATTTGCTTTAATGGAACCAAAGCTGAGTCCATAAGGATCTTTCCAGAACTAAGCTGGATTTTTTTACTGAACAGCAGGGTTATCAAAAGAGACTACAACTCCAGGACTGACACCTCCTAAAAGTTATGTTTATAACACTATTTAAACAAAATTAAGATACTGTACATTGGATTTTATATAAAATATATTAAGTTGCAATGTAGAATGGATATTTTGTACATGACATTAAAGTAAAATTGAACAACTTACAGTAATATCATCTTTGGTCATTTTAAGATAGGAAATACATTAAAAACAGATAAAAAATCTATTTTTAAATGGAAAGAAATAAAGCTTCAGGATGCAGCTGGGCAGGTCACAAGGACAGTCTCGTCTGATATTTACGCCAACAAATAATATTCATAATTAATTAAACTCCTAATAAATACATGAAGATTTGCACTAGCAGAGGACTGACTAATGACACTCATAAAAGAACAGAAAAGGGTATTAAGCATACAAAATAATTAATACCTGGGAGATCTGAAAACCTGGAGGTAAACAATAATTTTTCGTTGTGGATATCTTCAGTATAATTACAGGTAGGTCTGCTGTTCACAGATTTCACAGTGGGGATTGGAAGGGATCTCTGGAGGTCACCTAGCCCAGCCCCTCTGCTAAAGCTGGATCACCTTAAGCAGGTTGTGCAGGATCACATCCAGGCATGTTTTAAGTATCTCCAGAGAAGGGGTCACCACAGCCTCTCTGGGCAGCCTGTCCCAGTGCTCTGTCACCTCAGAGTGAAGAAGTTTTTTTCTCATGTTCAGATGGAAATTCCCGTGTTACAGTTTGTTGTGCCTGTTGCCTCTTGTCCTATTGCTGGGCATCACTGAAAAGATCCTGGCCCCATCATCTTGACACCTGCATTTTAGATATTTATAGATGTTGATCAGCTCCCCTGTCATTCTTCTCCAGGCTAATCAGACCCAGCTCTCTCAGCCTTTCCTCATACGAGAGATGCTCCAGTCCCCTCATCATCCTCATATCCCTCCACTGGACTCCTTCCAGTAGTTCCTTGTCTTTCTTGAACTGGGGAGCCCAAAACTGAACACAGAACTCCAAACGTGACCTCATCAGTGCAGAGTAGAGGGGAGGACAACCTCCTTTCACCTTCTGGTCACACTCTTCTTAATGCTCCCCAGGTATCTTTGGCCTTCTTGGCCACGAGGGCACACTGCTGGCTCATGGAGAACTTGTCATCCACCAGGACTCCCAGGTCCTTCTTCTACATAGCACTCCTTCCTAGCAGGAAGCACAATATAATTCTTTCAATAATATTCAGTATATTTATAATAAATGTGGAAGAAAATGAAAACTTTTTGCTAAAGAAAATTATGGATGTCAGAAAACTGATAGAACAGTAACCAGTACTGGGAATAAATTGTATGGAACAAACTGAGTCACATCATTAAAGCAGGCTTACTTAGATTCCAATATGGCCAAATGCAATAAAACAAATGTAAGTCACACACAAATGAAAAACTATTCAGGAAATCAGTGAACTTGGAAAAAGTACATGGGTCATCATGGATAATCAGCTAAATATGAGCCATCAGATTAGGCTGTTGCTACAGTCCTGTGGATGTATGGAATTACAAGGAGGAGTAGTTACTTACGAAGCTGCTATTCCTGGCAATGTTTCAAAAACTTACCGAAAAACTCGGAAAAAATTACTGTAATTCTACCCAGGCAGATTACACAAGAATTGTAACAAGGTCAATTTATTTTTCTTGTCAATGAGGTTAATAGGTGATTAGATCACAGTCTGCAAATACCCCTCTGGAGATGATAAAATTTCTGGTAGTAGCAGGCACTTCCTTCTAGCAGACAGGAGAGCAGCAAGAGCCACCAGTGAGAAACTGCACCAAGACCCTCAGGAAATGAGGAACCCATTTTAACAGTGGTGGTAAAAATACATAGGAACATCACCTCCATCATTCAACATATTTAAGTTGACTGACACTGGGGTGTTCTTAACTTCCAAGAATTTGCAATCTTATTTTATTCCTCCCTGATTTACAGAAACCTGCTAGTTTTATCAGTTAGTCAGACCGTTTCAAATGCTAGCGCTTTGCGTTGCACAATGCCTGCTCCCACTTTTTTTATGACCAAGGAGGAGGGGAAATATCTGGGTTTCTTCTGTGTCCTTGACCTAATTAAGAAAATTACAACCAAATAAAATTACACAAAATACCGCTGAGGTTGTAAAACAAGGAAATATTAGTGCTGCAGCCACCTATGGAGCATTAACCTATGCACCCTGTACCTGTCCCCTCATTTCCCCATGCATTAACACACATGTCTTCGGGCAGGACTGCTGCTTTGCACAGTGAACAAGCGCAAAGTCCTGTCCACAAATGAAACTGGAAATGCCTGTACAACCTTTATTTTATTTGACAGTGAGAGATGTGTGGTAGAAGACAAAAGTGGATTATTTTTTCTAAGTAGATGTCTAATTTATTAGTGTTATTCAGGGACTGCTTCCTGTGAAAAATATGGAAGAGAACACTTAGAGATTCAATTTATCACTGTGCTGTACAATCATTTATACATCTGCAAATTACACAGAATATGAGTGCAAAATGCAGCCCAATCATCATTTAAAATAATGATTGATGCCAATGTCTCAGAGCCATCAGTGCCTACAGAAGGTGGCAAAGACTATTGGCATTGCTCAGTGCTGTTTGCACCGAAATTCCACAGGACAGAACAGACAATCAAGCCCATGACTGACGGGTAGCATAATTTAATGGAGGCAGAATTTGACTTATAATATGTATTATGCATCAAGAGCATTTAATAGAAGCATTTAATTACATGTTCTTTTTAAAAATAAATATGGAAATAGTTTTATGACATTTCAATCAATAGAAAATTTATGTTGGGAATAATAGGTCAATTTTTATTAGAAATATTTCACACCTTCAAGTTCAAAAATGTCCTAGATAGCCAAACTTAAGAAGAGTACAACCAATTTTCTTCAGACTCTACAGAAACATATTTGGTAGTTGCAACAAACCCAGAATTTTTTTTTGACAAAACTAATTTTTCACCATTGAATAGAGGAAAAAAAAAGGGCTTTACAGTGAAATGTTCTTGGTTGCAATCCTGGCTAAGAGCAAACTGCTTCCATGTAATAATATTGTAAAAATGAATGAAATAGAAAAGAGATACTTTAACCACACCTATGTTGAACATGACATCATGAGAGTAAGTAAACCAAGATTCATTGCTTCCTTTCACTTAATAATGTTAGATTTATGTTTGTACGATCACAGAAAAAAACCTTTTAGCTTCCCTAATTTTTCCCATTTGGATTCTGTAGTTATTTGAACAGTTTAATATCTTCGCATGAACTGTTAAAAATAAGTAATTCTGTTCAATTATTCATATAGGTTTTGGCAAGAAGAATCTTTTTACTACATCTATGGACAATGTATTTATACAAGTAGCATGTGTCCCTGCCCTCACTCAGGATCTCAAGGCATTATTCTAAAGTAAATCATTGCTATTACTATCATTTTACTTGAAAATACATCCACTTTGAGGACGTGATATTTCATTAGGTGTATTCATTCCTCTGGCTAACTTTGAATGTGTATAGAAAACATCTTGGACTGAAGCCTTCCCACTGTTTACACCACTAGGTGGGGAGGTCGGGTTTGCTTTCAAGATGTTGTAGAACAGCAAAGAGCAAAATCTCTTCAGGATTAATTCTGAAATTAATGCAAGATTTCTTCACAATTTATATATGACATATAAAATTAGGCACCTGGACCGGGTCATTTATCTGCACAATATCTACCATTAGCAGAGAAGAAGTCGTATCACCAGAAGAAAGTCCAAGGACAAGGCATGATTTTGCTGCAGCACCAACTCTTGGGCTTTATGATGGACGCTGGAAGAACTCATACAAATCTCAGACCACCAGAAAGACCTTCAAACAATATAAGAACATTGGTGTTCCTGAGATTTGTACATCAAAAAATATACTTACTTCTGACATATGTATATAAATAGACATAAATAAAGCTACTTGAAACAGAATAGCCCAAAAATCTTCTACGCTTTCATTCTTCATACTTGGTTGAGTGACTCAAAAGAGTCATCAGCCACATGTTCTATTGCTGAACATCTTCAACCTAGATAAATAAATAAATATTAAACTCCATTTTCAAATCAATATAAATATGTTATTTTGAATAAATACCCTTACTTTCTTCACTACTGGTATTCACATGCATATGTTTTACACTGCTATACTTTTTTTTTCAGAAGCAGTATGTCCTAAAGTTATTTTACAAAACTCAGACAATATAGAGGAAAAAGGTACAATGGGATACCAGTACTGAAAATATTATTTACATTCTTCAAAACTTCTTAAATCTACCTAACACCACTTATGTGCTTTTGTGATAGGCAAAAATAGACACATGTGACAAGCAGCTTATTTGGTACCCTACCACGTATGTTTCATTAGTTGGCACAGTTCATATAATACCTTGTTTTATTTACCTTCCACAGGTTACCCACCAGTGTCACTTCATATTTATTTACTAAGACATTTACTGATTAATTCACTTTTAACTAATGGGTTTAATTTATCCATAGGCAGGTAATTGATACTCAGGATAACTATGCTGATGCTGTACTAGGGAATTTGGTCAGTAGGAACTTAGTTTTATGCGGAGATGTGGCTTACTTGATATATGTATTTCAGTAGGTGATGAATCCCATCCAAGAAATAATACATGACAGTAAACAGGAGAAAAATTGAGCTGAGAAAGCAATATAGCACTATCTTTCTCAATGAGTAATATGTTGCTTTCAAGAACCAATTTATTCTTTTCAGTATAAACCATTTAGACTTCAGCTCAGAGAGCATTTAGAGGTTACATTCACTTCCCTGTAACTCCTTCAATCAACACTCCAAACTGAGCTTATGTCCTGAATTTCAGAGGCATGATTCTTCTTCACATTGGCATGAAGAAAGTTCCAAGAACTCTGATGAAATTCTTAATCGGCAACACTTGGTTTTGTCCTCACTGTACTCATCAGATCAGTTAACGAAAGTCACTACCTAAAGCAAATTAATAACACATATTATTAGTAAATATCTACAAAGAAAAACATGTATTGGATTATTTGGCATTTCGCTTACATCCCTCAATTCTGAGTGTAATGATTTGGTATGATCCAGCAGCTACCTGCTGGATGAGGTTTAAGCTAATTTTTCCTCTATGTTGGTTGTTCCTGCAGCAGCAATTATTAGGCTGAAACTTATTTTACCTGGCTTTAATCTTTAACAGATCAAAGATCATTCCCTAGGCTAAATTCGTTGTTAGCTCTCCCGTCATCAGTGCGAAGAAATAAGTGGGTAAATCTCTGTTTGTATGGCACTGGTTGAGATGCCTACCTTACGAGAGGAAGATACCTGTCTCTTCACATTACCTGTATCTATATGACTAACCTGGGATAGTTAGCCTTTAACTTTGAGATGGCAAAAGTTAAATCAGATGTGTGCTCTTAGAGAACAATCTAACCGGGAAAACTGGAATAATTTAATACGGCGACTTATGTGCCTCACAATTAGAAGCTGTGGATTGATGAGAACATGGAAGTACCTTTAACATGATGGAAGTGAACTCTTGTCACACCTTTAGTAAAGTATTGCACAAATTTCTCCTGAGACAACCTTCAGTGTAGTGACTTGACTGTCCTCCAGAACATTTTGCAGTATATTAAGGTGGGCTAGATAATCTTCTCATGCCTCCAAATGCAACATGCTTCAGTATCTTAAAAATATTGAAGCTTTTAAGGATCCTTAATTTTAGGTGTAAAAAGCCTAAATGTGTCACAGAGTGTTTCTACTTAAAAAACAAATCAAACCCATAAATTTGTTTCTTTTCAACTTAAAAACACCCGCCAAAATCCTAAACACAATAGAAAACATAACACAATATTTGTGAAATCATCTCTGGGAATAGCCTTGTTTATGTCATGTCAACAAAGGCACAAAAATACTGAATTCTTGAAAAAGGTCAATGAACTGTGATTCTCAGAAGGCTCTAACGTGAGCTTCTGGCAAGCAGCAGATGGGTTTTCTAGGAATGAGTGAACCGTAAGAAGGAAAAGTACCAGCAGTCCCTTTCCTTTCTCTGCTTTCAATGTGTTCTCCCTAGGTTTGGAAGACAGTGGAAAGGATTTACATATTTCAAGTTGGAAAACAATCTCTTTAATCATCTGAAAACTTGTCTACCACTGATGCCCTTCCACGCACTACCTGCGTTCACCCACACTTGTCAAGATGTTCTGGTACGTGAACAAGGATTTCTAAACCGTGTGTGACAAATTTCAGGAAACCTTATTTGTGGTTTCTGTCATGTTGGAGCAAGGTGCAATTGGTTTAAAATAATCAAGATGAGCAGAGTTTGTTCTGCCTTGTTTGTAACCTCCGTGAAATGGGGATTGCTGGAGAGCTGCACACAGTACTTGAAATACTGATCCAAAGAACACAGCAACACATACTTTTACTCTGTAAATGTTGAACATGGCTTGTAAGATTTGCAGTTTTGCTTCTGTTTTAATTTGTTTCTACAAGTTTTGGGTTGGATTCTATGTGGGTAAAAAGAGTCTTATATGGCAATCTGAACGATACATTATCCTCAAAGTCCATGAGAATAAACTTGATTGCTCATTGTCCACTATTCGTTTAAAAAGTGTTTTACTGCTGAACTTGGGGTCCATGATCCCTTAGCCTGCCTGCTTCTGGGCAGCCTGCACAGCATGACTCTACAAGCTGCCATTTCCTCCGCCTGTGCTAAAAGCCATCTTTACCATCACTGACAAAGTGATGCCTAAGTGTGACAGTGTTACATATAACAAAGTAGAGCTGCTCACATCATTCTATTTGGAGCATTAAATCTGCTGTCCAATGAAATCAAAGGCATTGGGCTTGCCTTTGTGTTTATGATGCTGGCCAAGACAAACGAGTTGTTCTCCGCCTCAGGAAACATGTGGTTTGAGTTCTGTATGTCTCCTGTGAGCAGAGTCATTGTACTGACATGTGTTTTTAAGCAGCTTTCCATCTTGTCCACGAAGGTCCCCCACTGCTCCTTTAGGGTATTATAGCACTGTTCCTTACATAATGCTGTTCGTATCTGTGCACTGTTTGAACTCTTCGTACAACTGTTTCTGAGACTGCAATGAATTGTTGGGACACGGACTTAATAGCAAAAAAAGATGTTACCCAGCAATTATCCCATCCCTCCACTGCTTCTCTAACCAGGGCTTACAGATTATATTTCCCTTTAACCATGTTCTAGGACAACCCTAATGAAGCCTTCACATCCTTCTTCTTTTCTGCTATGGAAATATTAGAAAGTTATGATTTGTCTCACTTTTTACTTTGGTTTGGTGATCCACCTTCCCCAGACTGGGCGCATTCACTGATGCATTTTCCAATTCTAGGGAGGCCAAAAGCCAGTTTTTGCAAATTACAGCTGCTGGGAGAGTATTCCTTTTTTTTCTCTGCTATGGTTCTCATTGTTTTTTCCCCAAATGACAGGCTAAGAAGTTTACTGAGGTTTATGCTGATTTGTAAAGGTCATCTGTAAAGGATAATGCATCATTGTCCCCTTGATAGAGCTTCAGCTAATACTCCTGACTACTTAAATGCATTGGAAAACAGAAAACAGCACTTGGAAAAAAACTGGCTAGTAACTGTCCATTTCAAGGATTTATCCCCACATGAGTGATGCCAGGGTTTTTTTTCAGAGTGAAATTAATCTAATTTTTTTTTTTTTGCTGGAATGTTGGCATACAGTCTGAATTAAAAGTTTAACATCTCCCTTTAGTCAACAGAGACAGCGAGACAATCAAATGATTGAATCAGGAATCAGTGCTCTGAATCATACACATCCCAGGAAGAGTCCATGCCTCTCCTCTAGTTCCAGAAGCACACAAAAATTAAGTCAGATAGTTCAGCAAAGTTAGGAACTTAAAGTTAGGGGGAGTGACTACTGTATTTCAGTCTGAAATAAACATTCTTGGTCCTGCAAAAACATACCATAAATATTTTTTCCAAGTCACTGCAGTGAGTGAAACACATCACTGTATGCAGAAGTTGCAATCACTTCATCCTTCCCATACTTTCTGTGTGACTTTTCCTTTTACTGTAAAAGAGATTGTTTACAAAAAAGAAGTCTTCCAGAACTGTTTTAGTGGTTTAAGGAGGAGAATCTGACTTCCTCTTTAAAAAGCACAGCTGAAGCTTTGTTGCTAGGGGGAGTGTTCTGTTTGGTTCTTGTCTCTTCCTAAAGCTGCTGTGTAAGAAAACTCAGGTAGGAAACAAATTTTTTCCTTCAGATCTGTTTCAGTATCACTGTGTTCTGAAAGCACTCACTGACTGATTTAAGAATCCAAAATCCTCATGGTTTTTTTTTCCTAGGCATTTTTTATTTTGGGGTGGGTTTTTTTTGTTTTGATTTTTGTTTGGTTCGGTTTTTTTAAGAGGAGTGAGAGAAACTTTGCTGTGTTTCTGTTGTCAGCTTTAAGTGCTTTGGAAACAGTCTCTGAGCTAATGGAGAGCTTTATAGTTCTTGCATTTGGCTGGTTATTACACTTTAATGTGCCTGCTGTAGTACTTAACTTCAAGAAATGCTAGGGAATTGTTAAAGAAAGCGACCATAAGGCTTTTCTGCTATGTTGCCAGCGATGTGATAACATTTACGTGTCCTTAGGAAAGACTGTTTGAATTTGATACATAAAGCCTGATATGAAGAAGGCTTTTTTGTGCCAAGTAATAAAAATGCTGCTGCATCTTGCAGTGCTATATTTTTTGTGCCATGAAGAGGTATTTGATGAACCTTGCCTGCAGCAAGGAAATGTTGCTACTTTTGGGTACATCCTTAGCCCTGGTGCAAGATACTTCCTGAGGGAATTGGTGGTGCTGTGGTGAATGCACAGGCGGTTTGGGAGACAGTCATGTTTGTCTAAGAAAACCACTTGTTTATGGTGACTTCAGCTCCTTGAGCTAGTTGAGACTTATTTAGAAACCTGAAAATCCGTGGTGCTAGTAGCTGGTTAGGGTTAATCCTCAGGTAGGAGATAACCAAGTAGCTCCTCCTCTGCTTCTAAGTATCATCTAGGAGATAAAAGGAATACGCAAGATCACTCTTAGTATTTAGTCCGGGTTGGAAGCAGTTTTTGAGGCTGGTATTGCAGGAGTCTGTACATACTCAGTACAAAGAAGTTGCAGGGAAACAAAGACTGACCTCAGTTAGCCCTCTTGCTACAGGAGCTTCAGCCAGGCAGGGAAAAAGACCCCAGATTTTATTCCCGGGAGTTGTTTCATGAGGATTTTGAAATCCAGAATAAATTATGCTGTTGCAAGTGACTTCACCTGTTAGCTCAGTACATTAGCACTTGGTGCTGGTGTAGCTACACTGGTGCAAGCTTTGTGCAGGGACTAAATAGAGTTGAGGTTGCTTTCCTGAAGGCAAAGCAAGAGAGGAACCTGCAGTAATAGTAGCAATGAACTGAGTTGGACAGATGCAAAATTTCACATTTCCTAAGTGCTTGTAATCAAATACAGCAACATTCTAGTATATGCAAAGCTGAACTCATTTGGTGTGTTCCAGGTTTGGTAAAAGTGAAAACCCAATCAAGCCCAATGCTGAAAGTAGGGGAAAAAAAGGCATTGAATGTGCCTTTGTGATCTGAATCTTGCAGTTAACTTCATGGACTGTAGGTGGGTCACTAATTAAAAAAAAAAAGTAACCAGAGTCTCCACACAGTGTGTACAGGACCACATTATTCCCTATTATATGGAATAATGAAATAAATGGATATATATTTTAATGCTGTTCTGAAACAAAAATAGGTTTTGTTTTTTAAGTGCTAAGGGTACATGTTAAATGTTATGTCATTTGAGTGCTCAGGATGCAAAAGTTACATGGAAGGTATCTCATGATTATCATGCACATATTAAAACATCTCTTGTAAGTAATTCTTGCATTGGTTCTGACAGGCAGGTGTCAGCCACTGGCCAGATGAACCACAGTGAAGAATCCCAGATGATAATCATGAAGGTTAGTGTCTGGTTAGTTGAAATAAAAATGGCATGTGACCTCTTTTCATGGAGAGTAATAGGTATCTTTTACATATGGAACTGTGAAAAGAGACGTACGTAAGTCAAGAGCATCTTGCAAGATCTTCCTTACCCTCGGTCAGTGTTACCACTCTGGTTAATGCAGGTTAACGTAACTATTAATTTCTGTGCAAATACATTGCAACCACAGGTAACATTTGCTGCAAAATAGGCACCTTTAACATGTGTTTTGTACTCTATGTCATATTATTTCATTAAGTTTTCTGCAGGTTATTGTTTAAATATATCTAGGTTACAAAACCAGATAGCGATCCTGTTTTCTCATCTGCAGAAATGCTTCTGATCATGTTTAAACTGTGGCTGGTGCTACGCCAAAATTACCCAAACCCTAAACTGTAAACACATTGTTTGTCTCCTCATGGCACAAAGAGAGGGTAAAACGCCACAGAGAGAAGGTAAGATGCTTTGGAGCTGTCAGCAGGCTCGGAACTTGCTAAGCGTGAGCTAACTCTATTGCCAGGACTGCAGCCTGCCAAGGGCACCAGGGGAACGCGTATGCGGACAAACGTGCCGAAATCAGCTATTTCCATTCATCCACGTTTACTTCCACGGGTTGGTGGAAAGCCGGCCCCTATCCCGCAGCACCGCTCACTCTCCTCTCTCCCTCTGAAAGGAGGAGCTCCTGGACGAGGACCCCGCCCCGGCGAAGAGCCCGAGTAGGAACTCGACCGCTCGCAGGCACGAGAGAAACAAATGGGTGAGGGTAAGCCCTGCCGCTCCCGCCCCCCAACCCCGCCCGGGCCCGGCGCCCCTCGAGGCAGCCCTCTGCTGGCCGCCACGGCTATGGCGCACGCGCAGCCGGCCCAACTCGGCAGCACGCATGCGCCCTCTGGCTTAGGGTCGCGGTCCCACCGGCGGCGGCCGTAGGTGTTGGCCTAGCGTCCTCCCCCGTCCCGGCTCCCCTCACTCATGCGCCGCCCTTTGCCCTTTCTGCATCGCTGCAGCTGCCGGAGGCTGCCGGTCCCCCCGAGCCGCGGGCGGAGGAAAGGAGCCACACCAGCATGGCAGCAGACCGGCCCCGCGCCGCGCCTCGCCAAGTGCGCGGTGAGTGACTCCCGAACGGACGGGGCGGTGCCGGGGGCGGGGCGAGCGCCACGCTGAGCCGAGAGCTGTCCCGAAGCCGGGGCAGCAGCGCTGTCCTGCCTGCGGTGGGGGTGCTCAGGGTTGCCTTCGGTTCTCAGGCGGAAAATCTGCTGCGGGGCCCGCGTGTAAGGGGAGGAGCGTACCGCCCTTTGAACAGCTTCCTTAAGCTGGCTTGCTGTCCGCGGCGTTCAGGCGGGCGGAGGCATGGCTGCGTGTGCCCGGCCCGAGCCGAGCCACGCTCCGCTGGGCTGGCGTGCCCCTTCGGTGCTCAGACAGGAGAGGATTGTGCCGTTGTCTTAGATAAAACACACGGCGTTCTCCAGAGGCGTCAGCGTGGACGGGCAGCGCTTACGCATTCGAAAGCGAACTTCGTATCTCGTGCCTGGAATGTTACTCGTGCTTTGGGGCCTGTACGGCTTGGTTGTGGGGCTGTCTTGACTGCCTTGTGCGACCTGCCCGAGGGAACCCGCTTTGGCAGGGGGTCCCTCCCAGCCCTGGAGTTCCGTGACTCGCTCGGGTGGCTTCGGGCGGGCGGTGTTGTGGGAAGCCCTTAGGCGCGAACATCTGATTGGAGGCTGGGGAGGGATGGAGGCTGTTGGTACTCAAAGCAGTCGTCAGTTTCTTTGGCAGAACTTCTGCAGTGTTCCTGTGGAATGCTTTGGATGGCGTTAATGTTGTGAATCTCACTGCGTGGTTTGAAGGGTTTGCCTGAGTAGGATGCATAAAAGATAATTATGAACAGAGTATTAAAAAGTCAAATGAAATTAAATGAAAGTCCAGTGAAGTATAAACATGCCTAGTTTTTCATCAATATCAAGGTTTACCAAATAATCTATGTATCGTCCTTGAACTCATTTTAGCAAAATGTGGTATTTGTTACAGACATCTACAATGTAGGGACGTGTCCAGCTCTTTCAAGGTCTCTGCTGTTCTTTCAAATGTATTAGAGACTGACTGTGCCAGCTTGTGCTAGGAAGTGATATGCTGTTGACAGATGGAGTGCAGTTTTCAGAGTCGGTTGCCTGGGGAAATCAAGAGCCACCCTCTAGTGATGGCTTTCTTTTACAGAAGCTTATTTTCCAAGTATAAACACAAGAGCACAGCAGTACTCTGAAAAGAAAGCTAGCCATTAGTTCCCTTATGTGATAAATATTTTGTTTTCTTAAGTATTTTGCTCTGTTACTTGTTGCTGTTTCTAAAATCCCTGTAATTCTGCTAATTTTAAATGTTCAAGTAAAAAGTACTGCCTCTGGTATTCTGAATAGAATGCATCGCTGGTTTACTTAATTGTAGTATAATTTATCTGATTTTTTTTTTTTAAATGCTTCTTGAAATTTGAGAAAGATGGCACCTTGAGCTGAAGTCTTCACACTTCTGTCCAAACTTTACTTCATTCTCCCGACTTCCCTTAGCATTCATTCTGACAAATTTATGCATACATTTCCATCTGTATGTTAAGCTTTTCAGTATGCTGACTCTGACATTTGCTATTGCGTTGCCCTAAGGTAAATATTTTTTTTATGCTGCCTTTACTAGGCTGATGATCTGTGTATGAATTTCTGCTTATCCTCATCTTGGCAAGTGATAGCTGTTTAAAAAAAACCTCAAGTGTAACAGCACCCTCCTCCCCACTATTTTCCAGGTGCCATTGAAAAATTCTACATTGGCTGCTTCCTCTACTGTCTTGCTTTGTTTCTGCTGTAGTTCATGTGGCAATGCATTGCTTCTATTCCTAGGCCTTTTTAGTTTGCCATCGTTGTCACCATAGTCTTTTTTTTATGTTAAACTTGTGCAGCTAAAAGTATAGACACTTTTTTAGTAAAATACAACTGTATTGTAACACAAGTGGGAAGCTGTGTCTGTCATACCCATCAACTATTTCTTCACTTGATATTCATCGTAATCTCTTTTTGTCCCTATTTAGTCTTTCAAGCATTGACAGTCTCTATTATTTTTTAATTTTGCCTGTTTGCAGAAATTAATTACTTTACTATAATCTTACTATGTGTGTGCTTAAATGCCTGTGTACCTTAAATAGAAAGATTTGGCTATATGTCAGTCCATGAGTCAGAATAATAAATAAGACTTTAAAAAGCAGGACTGCTTTAAATAACAATCTCATGTCTGATAGTTATTCCTGTGTGAAGCCAGGACAATACAGTGCCACAAAATCTTTCTTTGTTGTTTTCTTTAAAATTTGTTAGCTGTTTGGTTGCAGTATCTGGAATATCTTACTATGTATTTATACAATGACTGTATCCATAGAAAATGCAGAAGTTTTTCTGGGACCTATGCTAGAAGTTACTATTCCCTGTTTTCCTTCAGGTGACTGATGCTTGGTCACAGCATAAATGTCTGTCAGCATTCCCTCATTCCTGGTTTCTGCCATCACTGTGAAGAGCCTGGCTCCATCCTCCTGATTCTCACCCTTTACATATTTATAAACATTAATAGGGTCACCCCTCAGTCTCCTCCAAGCTAAAGAGACCCAGCTCCCTCAGCCTTTCCTCATAAGGGAGGTGTTCCACTCCCTTCATCATCTTGGTGACCCTGTGCTGGACTCTTTCAAGGAGTTCTATGCCCTTCTTGAACTGAGGGGCCCAGAACTGGGCACAACATTCCAGGTGTGGTCTCAAACACTCAGGGGTGATGTCAACCACTCGACTGCAGGGTTATTATTTAATCACCACATGCAAATTCAGTACATCACTACTGTAGGTTTTATGGATACAAGAGAGGAATGCGCTATGACTGTTTAGAAGTAGGACTGCAATTAACCACAACCACACTATTGAAACCACACCAGGGTCACAAAGTGCAGTATCACAACCTGCAACGGAGTCACAAAACTCAGAGTTACTGCCTGCAGGCGAGTCACAATGTTCACTGTTCCATCCACAGCAGGTTCATAGAACACACTGTTACAACTACATGGGTGTTAGCCAATCACCTGCAATGGCAAATTTACAGCATATCAAATACTCACTCACCCCGTACTCCAGGTAAGGGTTCTCCATCCATTACCACAGCCAGCATCCTGGCCAAGGGGGAAGGGTCTCCTCGCAGAGTTGGAGAAGTGGCTAACTCCCCAGATCTCAGACTGAATCTGAGAGCTTTTATTTCCTTGAGCTATGTGACAGTGGGCAGGACTGATTCTCAGTTTGTCTTTCTTTCAATCTGACTATCCAGCAAGCTTATTAGATCTGTCCAAAGTGAAATACAGAGCCATTGTAGGATAATGATATTTCTGATGTGAAATGCGCTATGAAATTTTCTGATACAGCCTGTAATGGTGATGCTGCAAAGTAATGCTCTCATGGGTATCAGTCATACTTTACTTTAAAAAGATAAATCTGAAATTGAGGAAAAAATTAGCTGGCTGTAGAGCCCATTCACATAAACAGAACAAAAGTCTATGGAGAGAGTAATAAAGTAACGCAGTTTTTTTATGTGGTCCTTTTTTCCAGGAACCACCGGATCCCACAGCAATTGATGCATTGAATTAATTTTACTGCAACTATTAAAGCCTTAAAATGTTTTTCGTTACATATAGAAAGGATAATTCCCCTTTTGTTGCAAGGAATTGATTAATCCATAAACAATTCTGCATCTGGAGCATCAGTTTGATGCTTTAAGTGGCAGTTAAAGAAGTGGCAGATGCCTCTGCACTGATTTTACATGTTTATGCTGTTCACTTTAACCTGATTTGTCTAGAAGCATTTACAAGCAATTGTGAATTATTTCAGAAGATTTAAAGCAGATTCTAACCTGGTGCTTTCTAGTTTTCATTTATCAGAATGGAATGGAAATGAAATGGTTGTTCCAGTGAAATAAAATTGATTTTTTACTCACTAACTATACAGAATACAATGGTAGAAAAAAGTCACAGGAGGGAAATCAAAAAGTAACTCAGACCAACTTCTTGCCTTAGATTGTTTCAGTTCTATTTAAGTCTTGATACCTGGTGTTGTTGGTGGGTTTTTTTGGTTGTTTGGGTTTTTTGTTGTTTGCTTGTGGGTTTTTTGGGGGAGGGGTGTTTGTTGGTGATGTTTAAGGGTTTTTGTTATAGTTTTGGGTTTTTTAACTTAGAAGTAGGCACCAGTGAAGATTCCAATGGTGTAGAATACCCTAAAAGTTAAAACTTTTCAGTGTGTGACCATCTTCCTGCAATTCAAGTCCATCATTTCCATCTTCAGGAGACACAGAGCGCCTTTCTGTGTGCGATCTTTTGTGGGCTTGAAGTGGTAAAAGATGCTGAAGTTTTTCTTCCATTCAAAAAACTTTTCGAAATCCATTTTTGAGCGAATGTGACTTCTGACGGTCCTTGCCTGAATGGTTCCATACATAGATAGACAATATTCCACCATTCAAACCATTTATTAATGGTTATTAAACCTGAAAATACCTGCTGCATATGGGGCTTGAATTTATTAACTGTGACTTGCAATCTTTTTAAATGTGGTTTTCCAGTGAGTTGCATCTTCTCCCTTTCACCATCTCCCTTATCATTTCATCAAAGTATTTCCTAGTGAGAGATGCTTTCTACAGGGCAGGCTTGTAGATGTAAAAGTTGAGATAGTTTTTCCATTACTCATGAGAAAGTATGTAAAATACACATTGAAGAACATTAAGTTGGCTTGATAGGTTTTGATCTTGGCTAATCTAGGCTTTGTGCTGCTTGTTATTTTACAGTCTTTTAAATGTTTACCAATAGGCTGAGTCTTTTTTTGTGGAGTTGAAGTTTGACTTGCATATGCTTCTGCAGTTTGCTCTTTCTCCGTTCTGAAATAAGGAGGTTGGTGGAACTTGCCCATTCTCCATCACTTGTCAGAATCACTGGTGATTCTTTCTGCCCTCGCTGCAGCCCCTTCAGTGGTGGACACCCTGCAAGGATGTTGCAGTTCGCTGCCAGGGAAGTAAGTTTTCCTGCTTCTGCCTGTCATCTCCTAGTGTCTGATCTGCAAGAGTCCTCGCTTATTTCTGTGCCTAGTGCTGCTCTTGGTAAGGAAGTGGTTATGGGATGCTTCCTTTTCTCTTTGTTGTCTCATGGTAGTGATAATCATTTTGCGCCTTGTTCTATCATTTGGGAGTTGCCATGTACGACGAATGGTTCCTTTTACAGCTTCAGGCAGTAAATTGTGTCATTTGAATTAGGAATATTCTGAATCTTTTGCTGTTTCTGAGTAGATTCAGTATTAGTGGGGTTTGTCCTAATGTCATTTTCTAAATGACAGTGGACTTAAGACCATTCTAGAAATTAGATTGCGCTTCAACTTTGGTATAGTTGGTAGCCTTTAAACATTTAAGTTATGTATTCAACATACTGTATCTTCTGCCACCAGTAAAGCTCCTGGAATAATATTGAATTGGACATAATGTGATATATGTTGTGTGACATTACCACTCCTAAGCCCTTACCCTTCGCTATTTTATCTCCTTTTCATGAATTTAATGCCTTGTATAAACCTGAAATCACCCTTTACTTAGACCTTGGCAAACAATGTTCTTTTATAAGGGTACAGAAGAAATCAGTGTTTGGCTCAAAGAACTGACAAGTAATATAATTCTATAAGGGGAGAAGACTAGAAAAAATATTTATCTAGAACTTCATGTATTCACAGATTAAAAAATAAAACAAAAATGCCATATGCTAAAAAGCACATATGTGAAAAGAGCTACAGTTTCCTCCTGCTAATTTGCTTCCAGTCTCTGAAAGGGCTGGTGTGTTCCATGTGGAACAATAGCACTCGTGGAAATAAAAGCTACTTGTAAAAGTTCAGGAGAGAAAAATAGGATCTGAGGATCCCATGTATAAGAAGGGTTCTAAAGCATTTCTCCTTAAAAGTTAATATTGTATATATCAAAATTTTAGTGAGGACATGAGAGTCTCTTAGGTGTTGTTTAATACAGAAAAGTGCTGGAAGTGTTGTTATTGTATTTACACATCCAATCTCCTTAAATTGTACACTTAACATATTTTACATCTGTGTTTATACAAGAGGATGTAGGTGTCCACTCCTTTGTATTTCTGACCCAAAGAGTCTAGCTTGTCTGTGAACAACTAAATAATTATTCTTTTTATTTAGGTATTGGGGAATGCAGTAGAGTAGAGGGTCACTCTACTAATGTTTACTGAATCTACCTGAAGAAATCATAATCTAAGAGGATCTGATAATGTGGAAGATAAGGAGGAATGCCATCAGTCCTTCAAAGGAAAAAGAGGCCTTGATGAGTTTGGTTATTAAAGACACATTCTCATTCAGTTTTAATTATGGAACACAGACCTGGGCTTTTGGGGAGCAGCAATTTAAAAGCTACAACAAACAGTAATTCTCATTTTCCATAATCACATGATTACCCAAGTCAGTGTCAATAGGTGGTATTCACTACATAGATACATGTCACTGATTTTTAAAATGGATTAGTATGTTTCACAGGATCAGCACAGAATACTTGATCCCAAAGGATGCAGAGTTTTGATGAATTCTTGGGGTTGGAGGCTGCATTTAGGCGTGGATTTGTATTTTTGCTTGAAATCAAGCCCAGGGGAACAGTTCTAGTGATGACTTCCAGCTGGACTTAGCACTACTGATCCCATTATTGAGCCCAACAGTTCAGCCAATTTTCAGTCCATGTAGTTCATATTTTATTAGTGTTGCTACAAGGGTGTTACAGGAAACAGTGTGACAACATCCACTAATTTCCCTTCATCCACCAACCCGTTTATATCATCATACAAAGTTACCTCATGTGTCAGACAGAAGTTTTTCCCCTTCATAAATCTGTGCTGGTGACTCCCAGTTTTTCTCTTTACTTTATAGAACCACAGAATGGCCTGGGTTGGGAGGAACCTCATCTGGTTCCAATCCCCATGCCAGGAACAGGAATGCCCTCCACTATCCCAGGTTGCCTAAAGCCTCATCCAACCTGGTCTTGAACACTGCCAGGGAGGGGGCTTCCACAGCTTCCCCGGGGCAACCATGCCAGGGCCTCACCACCCTCGTAATGAAGAATTTCTTCCTAATATCTAATCTAAATCTGCCCTCCTTCAGCTTAAAGCCATTCCCCCTTGTCCTATTACTCCATGCCCTTGTAAACAGTCTCTCTCCACCGTTCCTGTAAGAACACATTTAGGTGCTAGAAGGCTGCCATAAGGTCTCCCTGGAGCCTTCTCTGCTTCTGGCTGAACAAGCCCAACTCTCTCAGCCTGTCCTTATAGGAGAGGTGCTCCAGCCCTCTGACCATTTTTGTTACCCTCCTCTGAACTCACTGCAAGAGCTCCATGTCTTTCTTGTACTGGGGATCTCAGAGCTGGATGCAGTACTCCAGGTGAGGTCTCATCAGAGCAGAGTAGAGGGGGAGAATCACCTCACTCACCCTGCAGGTCGTGCATTTAATACAGCCCAGGATACAGTTGGCAATTACATGCACTGCCAGGTTTAAGTCCAGGTTGGCTCTGCCTTTCTTAAGCTCATCCCTGCATGGTTGGACAGTGTCATAGTATTCCTCCTAGGTTACCCTCCCTGTTTACGTCTCTTTTAATTTTTCTTACAAGTTGAGTTGAGCTAGTTCATCCATGTTGCTTCCTGTGGATCTTGCTTGGCTTTCTGAATGTGGGGACAGACTTCTAATAGAAAAAAGTGTATATATGCTTTGCTTAAGGAGGTTCATAGTGTATAATGAGAGGTCAATCAATTGCAGCTAAAGGCATTTAAATGATTGTCTGTAAGGTCTAAATAGAATAAAAAAGTTTCATTCCTCCACGTTTTCTCATGCAAGTTCTGTCTTGTTGCAACATGGACTCTGTGTGGTATATATGGTTTTATTTTACATATTTTTAATAACCTTTAAGAAAAAAACCTTAAACACGTTACTGTGATTTCTCTGTTTCAGACTTGCCACCTGTTCCTTCTACATCAAGGACAGACACTGCAGAACTTTCTGTTAGGGAGAGAGTGACAGAGAAACTAAGAGCGGTGAAGGTGAGAATCCTTCAGCAGTCCTGTTTGATTGACTTCAGTCTTACAAGTACTAGCCACTGCTATAACTGCTATTGATGTATCTTTTTTTTTCTTTCTAAGTTTATATTTAATTTGTTTGTGCAAAACAAAACTTGTCATTGTTTTATAATTGAAATGATACAACCATTACAAGATCCATCTGTGGTCGTGTCAAAAAAATTCATATGCTATTTTAAAATCAGTGGGTTTCCCTGTAAGTTTGCTGTGGAGCTTGTAAAGGGGTATTGACATCTAGGTCTGAAAAATCACTGAAGCTGGTTATGTAGTTAAAAGATTCTGTCCCTAACACAAACTTGCATGGGTTGTTGACTTCCTGGGAATTATTATAGCTTTGACCTTAGTATATTTCTATTATAGCTAAGCAGTGGTTTTGTTTGTTTGCTTAGTCAAAACCAGAAAATACTTTATTGCAAGAAGACATGAGTCCACGACCAAGACATTCAAAAAGTGTCAGAGAAAGGAAAACAGAAGTCAGATTGGATAAAGTGGTAAGAAGGGGCATTGGGTCTTGCTGCTCCAATAATGAGAAAGTGAATGTGAAACACAAAGTAAGTCAAAGGTTACGTATAGTTCTTGAAGATCAATTTCATTTATATTAATGGAATCAAAATCTTAAAGGTGTGACCAGCAGGTCAAGGGATGTGATTCTGCCCCTCTGCTCTGCTTTCCCCCTGGAGCACTGTGTCCAGCTTTGAGGTCAAGGCCAGGTTGGATGGGGCTTTGGGCACCCCGGTGTGGTGGAGTGTGTCCCTGCCTATGGCAAGGGCTTTTGGAACAAGATGATCTTTGAGTTTCCTTCCAACCCCAGCCATTCTATGACTCTATGAAAATTATACTATTGTTTGAATTAGTAACTGGCAAAGAATCTTTCTGATTATTGCATTCAGCATACATATTTAATAATAATAATTTGTTTTCATTGTAGTATAGACATCATATGAAACTTCTGTCATTTACAGGACTTTTGCTGCTTAAGATGCCTTGAAATATTTAAAAGTTACTGTCACAGATAGCACCACTGTATTACAGCTTTAGATAAAAAGTGCAATTGCTAAAGGCTGGATTTAACTTTGTCATTCTGTTGTATTCTGTTTCCTTGTTACTATTTTATATTTAGGTTTTTTTTAGTATAAGCATGTTCTTTGTTAGGAAATGAATTCTGTATCAAAAATAACAAAAGCTGTGTCTCTGCAGAACTTTGACCCAGCTGTTGTTCAGAATTCACAAAGAGGTTGCTTGCCTGTAAAAAATATGTTCCAGAGAACCTTCATGTCCAGAAAATTATAGCATATAGCAGTAATGCTTTTATCTGGAATTCAAAACACTATCAGCTGGCAAAACTGGTTATCTAGGGGACAATTACCTAATCATATAGGTTGTGGGAAGCCTTTTGGCAATGTTTTCTTATAAAAAGTAACTCTCATAGCTTTCATTTAAGTAGTATTCTTTTAGTATCATTGTATTGGGAAATTGTGGAAGTGATACCCTTATTAAAGTTGGTCATGAATTTTGTGTAAAGTGTATCTGAAACCTTCCACATGCTGGTTTTGGTTCCTGTACTTGATTCCTTCCTTACATGTGAAGTATTTTGTTGCAAGTGGCCATCAGATTGTCAGGGTTCGAGACTTTCTTTTTGCTATTATTGTTTTGAAGTTTAGGGTAAATAGATGTAAACTGGAGAAATACCTTTTGTTAAGAATTCAGGCCACAAGGGGGAAAACCAAATGGTTTTGTTGAAGATCGCTTTGAAGTGCTTAAATGAACCTGCTGGAGCACCCTCCGAACCGGTGGTCTTTACAGGGATCTGTGGGTAGGGACAGATAAGGCAGCAGAAAACTGGAGATGGGTAATAGTGCTACCTCCTTTGTTGAAAAGGTAGAGGAGTGTCAGCCATGAGGTTTTAAAGTAACACAGCAATAATTGTTTGAGAGAGAACAAAACAAATAATCCTGTTTGTATTGAAGTACCCAGGCGATGGACACCGCCTTTTTGAGTAACACCAAATAGGTTGTCTCCTGATTGCAGCTGGGGCTGTATGAGAAGCTGTCCTTAGCTCACTGATGCCCTTTGCTGGGCAGCAGTGTTTCTCAGCATCACCGCTGCTGCTGTCGCCTGGCTTGTGACATCCGTTAGCCCCTCGCTTGTACGCAGGAAGATTCACGTTGCTGCCCCGTTTCTCCCCCTTGCGGAGATCAGCCTGTGGCTGCTTGCGAAGGCAGAAACAATGATCTCATCGGAGGAAAAGAAAGCAAGCTAACGTTTATAGAGTATTTCTTGATACTCTGCAGTCTATTTCTTGACCCGGAGGAGAAAGGAGTTAAGTAATAATTAGGTGTACTGATACTTATTTTAAAAGGGTACAACTGTTACCAGTGACAGTGTTTCTTTTTTTTTTTTTTTTTTCCCTGTGAAAATGTAGTATCTAAGCTCTGTATTCAGATATTTGTCTTTTTTTGGTTTTGTGGATCAGTAAATGTGTGCTGTAACTTACATAGATATATTTCTATGCAGTCTGCTAAAGATAAATTTAGGGAGATGCAAGAGGATGAATCCCACTTACCACCAAAAATAAAGTTCCGTGATTCTGTGAAAAAGATTAAGCAAAAGTCAACAGTGAGTACCAATTCCTTCATTTCAATAACTGATATTAATTTTACTTAAACGTCATGGTTCTGTTTTCAGTCTTAGGGAGTGGAGAGAGTTTTACTTTAAAAATTCACAAACAGTATATGCCAACAATTTTAAGTATAAAAAAGGAAACATCAAATACAAAATAGCTTTGGGTTATTTGATTAAGAAAAATAATCAGGTAAATCTATCTGGACACAATTACTAGAGCTTGGAAGAAAAATGTTTCTTCTGCTTAACTCCTTTTTATTGACTGTCACCAGTTGACAGCTAAAACAGATTAATATATTGATACTGTTTATTCTTTTATTACAAGATTCATCCTAATGCTAAAGGGGCCTGGATCCTTCAGAGGCAAAATGCTATTAGGAATTTCTCTTCATATCATCCACCTGGATATCTACATTGTGACTGTAATTTAAACTTTGGAATTTCTCATTCACAAGTTGTTTGTGTTTAAAACAGTAAGCTGGTTAAAATGGAGCCTTTTTGACTTTTTAAAATAAAACATTATAAGATATATTTAATAAAATAATAGTATAGCAATAAAGTAAATTTCAATTATAACTTAAAAAATTTAGTCAGCTTCAGCATTTGAGTGAGTTCTCTTTGAGATAAACACTTTTCAGAGGATAATTATTTTATACATGCTATAATTGCTATTATTAGTGGAAAGATATCTTTACTTGCCCTAAACTTTTTATAACTGTCATATTAAAGTATTTTTGTCATCTACTTTAGTTCCAGAATGATTTTCCGTCTGCTGAAGAAGCATATAATTTTTTTACCTTTAGTTTTGATCCTGAACCAGAGAGTATAAAGGCAGGAGAAAGGAAAAGGAATGAATTGAATGAAGAGGAGGAAGCAGAAGAATGTGTAGAAACCCATGAGGGTGAACAAGAGGAGGATGAAACGGTGTGAGCAATAGAATTATATTCGTTTTTTTCTGCAGACTTCTTGAATTAATTTTAATAATCTAATACAAAATAGCATCTTTTTTTTTCCTTAATTCTGAAAATATACTTTCTAATATCTCCATTCTAAGATGTAAATGGGCTAACAGAGACATTTTCACTTAAACTATAGGATGAAGATGCACGCCTAGTTAAAGATGATGATTTATTCATTATAGGGCAGACAGCCGAAGATTTTCTAGTAGTGAAACCTGCTGCTTGTGAAAGCTACTCCAAGCAAGTGGAGAAGGAAAAAGAATTTCTCTTCACTCCCAGCACACTAGCAGGTATGAAGATTGTGCTTACGCGTTTTGTTCCTGGATTTTGCATAACTTGATCATGCATAGCTTGATCTGCTGAAAAATCTCGTATTGGACAGTCTCTGGCAGTAGAGAGAGATTTAACTGAGATTTTTCTGACGCTGATCAACCAGTTAAGACTGAGAAGTTCTGACAAAATGGATTAATGAGGAACATGCACACCTCAGCAGATCACCAGCTGGTTTGCTAACAAGTGAACTCAGGGCACATCAGTTGCTCTGGTATAATTACCTTAGTGCTCCCTGCAGTAAATGAGAGGTGACTGGCCCCTCTCTCACTGGGGTTTAGCTATTATGTTTTTTAACATGTGCAGTGGTTACTGGGTACACACATTTAGGTGTGGCTTATGTACTGTGCATTATACCTTACGCTGTTTCTTCACTTGGCCACACCTGCAGTTTCTTTCCATGCAGCAAGTTTGTCAAGAGTCATGTGGAAACATGATGATTTTTGTGATTCAAGGAGCCTTCTTCCCAAATTCTGATTTTGTGATTTAGGAGAAAGTTAGTCAACATTGGTCATGTCTCTGAACTTTTTTCCTTATTCCCATAGAACTGGAAAGGCCTAAAATGTTGCTTTATAATATTACTTGCTATTTAATATTTGTAGTGGAAGAAGCAGAAATGAGTGTCTTGGTGGTCTGTACCAGAATGGTATCAGCACAGCTTGCAATGCAATGTCAAAATACTTGACACAGGGTACCTCTAGTTTTGGTTGGGGTTTTTTTCCCTACCTCTTCTTTTTAGGAGACTTGTGACAGTTTTATGATAGATTTAAAATGTGGGTCTATCCTGATAAAGGGAAATATCTGTTTTGGATATATTTCTTTTTTTGCATTTCAGAAAATATTTCTCACAGCAGGCTTAATTTGCTGTGCCATTCATTTTAAGAATGGCATAGGCTCTTAGAGAATTGACTAGAACTACAGTTATTTTACACAGTTTTCTGTTTAATTTCTCATTAGTGCCTGCTTCTGAGAAGATACCTGGAAACATGCAGCCTAGGTACCTTGAGGATGAGGGCCTTTACACAGGAGAAAGGCCCTTTGTATCACAGTCTAATCAAAATATTTTAGAAAACAGAATACTCAGACAAGAACAAGTAAGTCACCGCTACCTCCTTAGTTGTTTTTTTTAAAACCATTTATTTATCAGTATTTTATTTTGTTATAGTTAATAGGTGGTCATGGCAATATGATCTTTAACATGTTTAGCAGTATCAGTCATCAGGAAATGTGAAATTTTGTAGAATTGTGATTTTTAGTGCATCCCAGTAGCCAGAGCATTGCTCTGGGTCTTAGGAAACTGGTGTCTTTTCCTGTCTCTGCTTGTAGCCTGCTGGGGAAGAAATCACTTCACTTGTCTGTGCCAAAGCTGAGTTGCCACTACAACAGGAGTAATTTAATTTTTTTTTTTTTTTTTTTTTTAAATACAATGCAGTAAGAGCTAGTGGTGTGTGTAAAGCTGTGGGCGAGCTGGGCACTGTTGCTGTTTACTAAAAGATCAGAAGGAGGCGATATGGAATGGCTGTTTGTGTCCTTTGAATCCAATATGGAGTAATAGACTTTTAGAAAGTTACTGATTGGACTGTAAAGGGAACTAAATATCGATATTGATTATTTGGAGAGGGTTTTAGAATCCTTCTAGACTTTTAAGAATGGAGTATGGAAACACCTGTGAAGGTGGCTAGGATGTATTTTATCCTGCTATATTATCTTCCTATACACACTAAAGTGTGTATAGTGTCATATAGATTTAAGCCACTATACAGCAGTTGCCCTTTATGTTTTATTATGATTCTGTGAATTCTTTGTGGGCTAGCCAAGGTACTTTCCTGTATTAGATTGAGAATATTTTGATCTAAAATTTTTAACTGGACAGCTTCAACTTGGTTAGTTTTCTGCTTTGGTTCATTGTGTTACCACATCAGTGTTTGGTTCTAGGGTCAGCTAAAACCAGGTGTGGGAATGAGAGGGCAGGTCAGCATCTTTCAGCAGCCACACTATTTTAAGCTATTCTTGAATCCAGGCCCTGAGAGCAGAGGGATGAATTAGGACAATGTTTAACATGTCTTGAGTTTTGGTTTGGGTATTAGGAAGAAATTATTCACTTAAAGAGTTCTCGGGCACTGGAACAGGCTGCCCAGGGAAGTGGTTGAGTCACCATCCCTGGAGGTATTTAAAACACGTATAGATGTGGTGCTGAGGGATGTGAGCTAGTGGTGGACTTGGCAGTGTTAGGTTTACGGTTGGACTTGATGAAGGGTCTTTTCCAGCCAAAATGATTCTATGATTCTTTGTGAAGCCACGGATAGCAGTTGGTGTGTAAGATACTTAGCTCATCTGCTTTCATAAATGCTGTTTAATTAGTTCAGGTTGTGAACTAGGAAAGTTGAGAAACGCTTTGATAAATGATTTCTTTGCACTGCCATTTAGTTCTTTAATTCTTTGCTTTATGATTTTTATAATCCAATTTAAACATGTGGGTAGCAGTCTTGTGTAAAACATTACAATTCTTTACGTTTTAGTCATTTAAGAAAATAGAACACTTAAATGTTAAGTGACGTAAGCGTTGATTTATTTTTTCTTTGCCTTTCAAATCTGTAACACTGAATGCTGAAGGAAAAAATTCAGTTTGAGTAAGCTCTCAGTCTTTTGATTTCAAAACTTACCTCTAGTAATAGTTGAAGGTTTCATTTTGGTGTCTTAGAAAAGTTAATTCTGTTAATTCAGTCATCTTTTCCATAATTTTATTTCATAAGAATTAAAATTTTGCAAGTTTTTTCTATAAAGAGTAAGAAACAATGTAAAATTATGTTTTTATTTGTAGGGGAAAGAATGGTTTGGTGACGATGGCAAAATCTTAGCATTGCCTAACCCAATTAAACAGTCTTGTACTAGGCCTCCAGTATTCTCATTGGATGAAGGCATTGCACCAGAACTTGAAACAGTGTATAGAAAGGTAGGTCTATTTCATATATGCAGTTCCTAAGACCAAATATCCCAGTTCTTCTGCAGCAGAAACCCTGCTGAGATGAAAGGTTTTGTGCTAAGAATTATGAGTACTTCTTTTTGGGACTCCACAACTGGAACAAGTGTGCTTTACCTTTTCAAGTATATAAGAATTTAGTTGATACTCCTGTTTAAAATATAGTAAAGTGACAGTCTGCGACAAACTGCCTCAAGTGTATGAGTCACCAAGGCCTCTGTGAAGTACCCTTAGATATGCTTATGCCACAGTAGGGTAGTTCCTATACTGGTGTATAGATAAAAAGCTTGCAGGCAGACTTGGTGATCAGGACAGAGGTGCTCTCTGCAACTTGAGAGAAATAATTGAAGGGTATGTGCACGATGTGCGATGAAAGTTCCCCAAAGTTAAGTCTTGGCATGTAGGTCGTTCATGTAGGAAACAACTAATTGTGAGTTATGTTAAATCAGAGGACATCTCTTTTTGGTATTTCCTCAACCACAACACACCTGTCACAGCAAGCAGCAGTTGCAGTGTGCAGTCAGTATAAATCAAAATAAGCTTCAATTAAAACTGTTCTGCAAGCTTTAAGTAAGCTTCAGTTGTTCTGCTTGTTAGCACCCTGGCTCCCTTGTAAAAATGGTGACTTTTTAGATGCTAAAGTAAATTGGTGGTTTTTTGGGCCACACAAGTGTTTCCTTCTGATGCTGATTTGAATGTTGCCCTTTAATTGATGCAGTTCTCAGGATGAATCCAAGGACCACTGTGCAAAGTGTTTCTACATACAGGAAAGAGGTTGCTGCTTAGATCTTATTAAAGCTTATGTTTCAAACCTATCAACTGTTATGTGAATCGTGACATGTAAATTCTCAAAGCACCATTGAAGGTGAGACATTAGGCTTAGGGGTCCTTTATGAGCAGAAATATAGCACAAGGAATTCAAAGCTGTCATTCTTATGACAGATTATGTCATATTGAACATTTTGATGAGAAATTGAATGTGGAAGGATCAGGTGGATTTAAGTGTGTTTCGTTGCTATTTATACCTGTAAAGGAACCATGCAATAGCTCCTTTTTCCAATTCGTATGGATGGGCTTCAGCGACTACTACATAACTAACATAAAAGATGGTACCAGAGTATCTCTGATGAATCTCTTCTGAAGAATTCTAAGAGAGGCTCAGCAGTAGTCAGGCAGAAACACCGCTAATTCTCTTCTGATTTCAGTAACCTGAGGATATAAGTTTACTGTGATTGCCTTTTGGTTGCAACAGACTCTTTAAGCCTTGTTGCTGAAGCTTCCATTGGGCTTGTAGGTGTGAATTTTGTTGGCATTGGAATGGGGAAGGAAGTAAAATATTTCTTCTTCTGCACAATCCGAACGATCTACAAGGAAAGCTGTTCTCAGACCCGGATTGTTGGTATCTTGGAGCTCAGTTCTAAGAGGACATAAAGCAATACTACAGAAACAGGTTAGAAGGGAACTAGCAGGCTTTTCTTTTTCCAGTTCAGCGCTGCCATCTTCATTGCTCAGCAAAACCTGCAGTGCAGGCAGAGGACTTCTCATTTCAGGCTCATATGGACTATCAGAATTCTGTTGTGTAGAATACCCATGATGGTTTTATGACACCCACTTACCAATAAAGTAAAGCGATTCTCACAGAAGCCTTTACAGTACCAAGACTCAGCAGATAGATGTAGACAGTTCTGAATGGATGATTTTCTGCCACAGCTTTTGTCAGGGCTTGTAAATCAATTTTATTCTTTTTTTTTTTCTTTCAGGCAATAAAAATGACAGCTGCCAATCAGTATCTTGTTGGACCTGCAGATTTTCAGGGGCCTTTTCAATTGGATATTGATATTTCTGGACTGATATTCTCTCATCATCCCTGTTTTAGCCGTGAGCACGTGTTAGCAGCTAAATTGGCTCAGTTGTATGATCAGTATTTAGCAAGAAAGCAGAAGAATCTTACCAAGCTGCTCACAGACAAGGTATTTCTGTTACATCGTTATGGCTTGTTGACATAATGATGTGACTGTTTAAGGTAAAAGCTGAATTCATTTCATCAGAGCAGAGCAATTAAATGCTAATTGTATGTAATGAATGCTGTTTTGTGGAAAGGCAAAACCTAAGTATTTCACCTAGGTTCTGTGTGTTCAGTGCAGAACTTAATTTTTAAGATTATTCTTTCCTTTCATCTTGTATTTAAAATTAACTCTATGCAGGTTCTGAGGTAAAGGGAATGTAATTGTTATAATACTAAGTTATTGTATTGTAGTTTTTACACAGTATTCCTTAAAATACCCAATATGTGAATGATGGAGAAGACTTCACGGGACTGCATATAGCAGCTCTGACAGGCAGACAGCAGAAGATGGTATTCAAGGATAGAGGGAAGTTAGTGAAGTTTACTTTCAGCTGTCAGTTAAAAGCAGAAGGAAACAGTTTAATTTCACCAAATTCTACAAAAGCTGTTTCCAGGTGTATATCTGTGACAGATGCTATGTTTTAAATGTGTCCTGTTGTCACATTTACTGTCTCTCTCTTCACATGGAAAAACCCCAGGGCAAGCATAGGCTCCTCTGCTCCTGGCTCTGTTACTGACTTGGTAGATGGCCTTGGCTGGGTCTCTTACCCTCTGTGTACTGTCACTCTTCCTCCATCTGTACGTTGGAAGGGATGGTAGTGGCCTTCTCTGGTCTAAATTTGTACACGAGCACCAGGCGTTGTTAGTACAAATCTAGTATCATCAGGGCCTGCAAGAATATTTTTAAATGCTTTTGCAGTCTGAAAGGATAACAATTCTTCAGGAAACGTGAGGTAAATATTATGATACAACATGGCTAATCGTTGTATGCAAGGTCATTTTTGTATTACTATCATGAGGGTCAGTAGGTGCTATACAGATAGTTCTGAATTTTGGTTAAAAGCCTTGGTTATAATCCTGATGCTGGACAAATATTTCAGACAGTCTCAAAGTAATTCTTTGGTATACTTTATATGTCATTATTTTTGAAGGGTTTGCTTTAGTTTTCCAGTGAAATAGGATATTTCAGTTCTCAATGCCCTCATTACAGGAACCTGTGTGTAGAAGGGTTTTCCCGAGTGTTTCCAGGATACTTGGGCAGTATTGTAGGCAACTGCATAATATATTTTTTATAATTGACAATTAGGTATTTTGGACACCATCCTACTACTGATAGGCAGTTTTAAACCCAGTCTCTTCTGACAGCCATTATTTAATGGCCAGATTGTTGCAACTAAATTGCTTTTAAGCCCAAACAACTCTTCTTCCTCCTTCTCCCCACTCTGGTCCCTATGGACTTACCCACTTGTTCTTTGTATCTTAAAATATATCACCTTTCAGTCCTCATTTTGGCAGGCTGAAGAAGCTGCACTTTCTGTCTCCTTTTATAAATCACGCTGCCTGTGCCCCAGATGGTACTAGCAGCTTTCCATGTGTTCAGTTACTCATTCTTTCAACCTTTTTTATACCAGTGAGTTTCATTTTGTGGTTGCCTATGTATGCTTTCAGCTGTATGCTTCCACCTCTGCAGTTACATTGTCTCTCCAGTTGGAAAGATTTGTTTAAAAAATCTTTGCTCCTTGATCTATAATTTCATTGCTGCTACTTTGGATGGAGTTGCTTTCGTCTCCTCAGTGCCATCAGCCACTCTGGTTTCACATTCAGTGTGATCCTTTAGGAGAACTTAAGTAACATAATAGCTAAAACTTTAGTTCCTATCCTTATTTTTCTGTCTTCTCCTAACCAGTCCTTTACATTCTCTTGTATTTACAGGTTTTTTTACATTCTCTTAAACTACATGTCTGTCTGCTGTATAATCATTTGATGCCTATCTTCAAATCTTAGGTGAAGGGGGATGTCTTCTTCTCTTGACAGTATGTCTCCAGAAATGCATTTGAACTGTACCATTGGTCCCAGTTCTGTCTCCTCCTTAGACCTCCTTTTCTTTCAGTTGTTACATGCAGTCTGTTATGCTTCAATGCTTTGTTGTCAGGTGTCCAGTTTCTGTAAGGCATTCATCAAATCCACGATCACCTCATTTTTGTTGTTCATTGATTTTTCAAGGATTACCTTTAGTAGATCTTTCTAGTGGCCAAAAAAATGTGGGGTTTTTTCAGACTCAAGTTGTATTTTTCTCCTACTCCTTTGATCACTGATCTTTCAGAATAATCTCTAGATCATTCTTGTCCCCTTGTTTAGATCTGTCACTGATCAAAGTCACCAAATGTCCCTCATGTCCAGGGATCGTAATTAGAATTTCATCTTGTAGAATCAGCACCTTGCAGACATTACAAAACCCTCTAAGTAGCAGAAAATTGAGCTGATTCTATTTGTTCTAACTAGCCCTTTCATGTCAAGGTGTGTTACACTGTATGCCTCTTTAAAAGTCAAACCATCTGTTAATTGTTTTTCATTTATTTAAGCTTCATGCTTTGAGGAATGCTGTGCAATGTAGTATAGAAGGTGGTGATGCTGCTGTTCCTAGTCCTGTGGCACAACAGAGCATACCTGAATACAAAATTGAGATCAGGTAAGTATGGAGCCATTAAAGCATTGCTTTTGAGAACTGTGTTCCTTTTTTTCTTTCCATGCTGGTACAGAATATGATTCCTGTCAGACTTTTACATTCTGCTGTAAATAGCTCTAGAAGAATTTTGAGAGCTTAAGAGTTCTTGCTGATAGAGTGAGTAAAAGAAAGTATAAAGAAAATACAGCTTAGGCAAAAATTTTGTTTCAAAAGTGGTCTAATTAAATTACATTTTAGTAATTACTAAGTAGTGTGTCTTGCATAAATGTAATTAAAATAAGGTTTCAATAGACACCAGCTGGATGCATGAAACTCTTAGAAAAGCAAGCAAGTGACCTAGTTTTTTTAACAGACAAACCCCCTAGTTTTCATAATCTTTATCACCACACAAATAATTACACTTCCTATTCTTAGGTGTTTTAACTGTGTTTTTTACAATGGGCACATATACATAAAATGGTAGAATTTTGTTTTATGGTATTACAGTTATTGTTCTTGGCCAGTAACTGGGCAGTAAAAATATATTACAGTTTTTGGCTTGGCAGTGAAATTATTTTTGGCAGATCAATGGTGGTGAGTGAAGTGTAAGAAATATGATAAAGATTGTTCTGGAGATCCATGCTGAACAGCCTTTTAACTGCCAGAAACTTAATAAAAATCTGAAAGTTTTTGACCATCTGAAAGGAGTCAATGTGTTAATTTCAATAAACAGAAGTTTAGGCTGATGGAGTGGATCACATTATAATATTTTTAAATGATAATTTTTTGTTATAATGATTCTACTTTCAGCCTTGAAATCTGCTTACACTTACACATCCAGTCACTGCTCTTAGTTTGGAAATTGTTTCTTCAGATTTTCATCTTTCAAGTAGATTTTCTGGTAATACATTGGTATCTCTGCAGGGCATATAGAAGTCTAAAATATATTTTTTTTTCTTCCATTGAAAAAAGGAGTAGCTTTTATTAATATTCTCTGTTGTGCATTTACCATACAGTTTCTATGTGCAGTTACCATACAGCACCTTTGAGAAGGGAGCTCTCATCAAGGAAAGCATGAGGCTAATAACAGGCAGGTTCACTGTGGGAAGGAGTCTTTTGCATTTTGGCAGCCAAGGCTTACTTGACAGTTGATTCTTAGATAGACTATTTCTGCTGGGTATCTTAAGTGATTTTCTCAGTCTTGAGTAGTTTTGTGTCACACTGCTGTCAATCAGGAAACACTCAGCTGAAATTGGTGGTATCAGTGTTGCATAAGTAATGTGATTATTCTAGGACTTTTCATATCTGTAATTCTTCCTGGCTCCAGCTCTGTTGTTGGAAGCTGTTACAGATGTGAGGCTCAGATGGGCTCAGCAATTTCTACTGTCACGGTGTTTAATACTAACATGGACCACATATGTTGGTGGAAACATTGTGTCTCATTTAACATTGCATTTCCCTGATAGTCAGTGTAGTTGTCATGAGAAATTACAAATGTGAAGAGAGCGTAGCATGGAAAATAGTCTAATTGTTTCCTTCATCCTGCGGTCATGTAACTGACAGCAAGCTCTTTGCTGTTTGAAGATCAGAACTGTAGTTTTCCATCAGTTTGAGGAAGAAGTGTCGTCTGAATGCAGAAAATTGGCAAATGAGCAAATTTAGCCCTACTGTCCCCATTTGCTGAGGAGGAAGCCAAAGTATGCTGTGACAGGTTACAGACTCTTTGGTCTGATGTATTTCAGCAGAGGTGCCTCTCTACTGAAAGGTCCTGCTTCCAAATCAAGTAAGTTAGATAAGTGTAATTACTGACCTGCACATTCCTCATGTATTTAAGCTTTATCTTCTAGCTTCATCTCATAGACAAAGAAGAAAAGGTTAATCCTCATGGTTAAGTAATATTCTGCTGTAATAAAGTGCTAGGTAATGGAGAAGTCACTCATATTGCTTCCTGGAAAGTCTGTATTTCATCTTTGTTTTTTGTTAGTACAACAAACTGCCATCTCTTAATTCAGCCTTCCTGCTTCCACATTCTCTGAACATTAGTAGTAGTAATGTGTTTGTTTACATCTTTTATTTTTTCTATTTGCACTGAGACAGTACTGGAAACATTCTGTGCTTGTGCTGCATAGTCATTGACATCAGAGGTGTGTGTTGGTCATTAAAAGTGCCAATGAATAGCTTTTTTTACAAACAGATTAGAGGGTGGAAATGTAAAATACTGACTTTGAGGGGAAAAAACAAAGCCAAAAAATGTTAGGTTTTTTGTGTTAAGAATCTTGTAGGGCTGTCAAAGAACTTGCATTACTTCATACATTACTACATTACCTCATCTCTGAAAGTCCTTATTATTGGAGCTAAAAGCATGTTAAGTTTAGAACATATTTTGTAATGTACAATTGTAATAAGCATTACTTCATACCAGCAGTGTAGGTTTCCCAGGCTGTTGTTTACATGAATGGACTTTAAAATGTTTTTAATGATGTACAGCTGTAATAAGCCTTTCAGAAAACTTTGGGGTCCCTAGGGAATGAATTGTAACTGGAGTCAGATTGTCCGAAATGCAAGAGACTAAAGTACAGAAGAAATCAAATCCTGCCATCTTTAAGTGTGGGTTTTATGCTCCTTGGATTTAAACCACTGCAATCATCAATCAATTGAAACCCACGTCACTTGGCTTTTATCATTGCAAGTTTTTACTCCATTGTTCCACTAAGTTATATAATTCTGATTGATTTTGTGCATATGTATGTGTATTTCTAGGGAAACCAGAAGACTTCGTGATGCTGAACAAGAGAAAGACAGAATGTTGCTTAAGACCATTATAAAAGTTTGGAAACAAATTAAATCCCTCCGTGACTTCCAGAAGTTTACTAACACACCCATAAAGCTTTACTTGAGGAGGTATGTTTGATAACGCCTTTTGTCTTTCATTTGCCAGCAGTGGGGTTTTCATAAGACTAATTTGGGAACGTATAATTCTGCTAGGAAGAGTGCAAAAGCATAAATTTGACAAGTGTCTGGCCCTGGTTGAGCCTGCCATTAATTTTTTTTTTTCTTTTTTTGAGTTTGAGGAGGAAGGAAGGTTAAAGTAACAACTAATTACTGTAACAGAAAGGAACTTCTAAAGGCAAATGGGTAAAGAAAAAGTAATTATATTAATTCTGACTAGTAACTATATACTAGTACTTTAAAATAGAGCACACTTTTTAATACAACAAAAATAATTCGTGGAGTAGTAGACTTACTATATTATAAGTTATAGGCTTAATTGTAGCCCTTACGTTAATTTCTGCAATATGTTGATAATTACTGTTTTGAAGGGAAGAAGTTGATCAGAGATTAGATGAAAAAGAATATGAAGAAGAAATTCAGGCTGAGGTAAATGAGTTACTAGAAGAATATATGGAGGAGTATGAAAAGAAAATGGAGGAGTATAAAGCTGAGCTACAAGAGTGGAAATCCTGGAAGAAGGCACAGGTTTGTTTAAATCATTCAGTTTCACAAAAAATAAAATTATTACTAAATTTGTCCTTCTAGTGCAGGGGAAAAAACCCAATTAGTTAAGCGTAGTTAGTTAAGATAGGTAAGCATAAATTTTGTAATGTATTTGGATACATTCTGTCAACTTAGAATACATTGGTAATTTATTAATTAAAAAAAATCAAAATGTGATAGGTTTTTATGGGGCATTGTCTTCCTGGTACTGATTTTTAGCACTTGAGCAGTTCTTTCTTTAATAGTTTTGCAGCATTCCCATGAAATGCATATCCTTTTTGCAAAGGAATTGTGGTTCCTTCCTTTTAGAGGGAAATGTACTACACGAGCTTTTCACGCCCACATGTACTTTATTGGTTAATCATTGCTGTTGGTGTCTTACCACTAGCACACATAACGTAGACCTAGGGAAGACATTAGAGCTGGATAAACTAGATACATTTAAAAGAAAACACAGGAACAAAAAGGCTACTGTAAAATCAAGCCAAGAAAGAATATTTATTAATTAAAATGTGAACAAGTTGTTTATCTGAATGCTTCCATAAGTGAGGAAAACCTGTTTGCTTTCTTCAACTCCTCCTGTTTGCTTATGATGTATTAAATTGTGAAGTGGCTGGGCCTTCCACTCAAGTTATACTTCCAAGGGATCTGTAAGTCTGTGGAAGGAGGAACTTGCTTGCAGTTGTTCAGAACTGAACTTTCAAGGCTGGGTTGGATGGGGCCTTGAGCAGCCTGATCTAGTGAGAGGTGTCCCTGCCCATGGCACAGGGGTTGGAACTTGATGATCTTTAAAGTCCCTTCCAACCCAAACCGTTCTACGATTCTATGCATATAAATAGAGCCGTTCTGCCGTTTAGGAGAGGCTGAAAGGTGCTACTTGTGCTGTTTGTTTGCTCTGTGTGGTGCAGAGGAAGGAAGGGGATCATTCCGCACGTGCTAAAGATACTGCTAAGCTAAAAAGCTTGTGCTCCAAAGCTTGTGCCATGTGTGCATTCACTTTGTCAGTGTGTATGCAGACAGTTCTCAAAGAGCTGTGACTACCTGTTCCTTCAGTCCTAACAGAATGCACGTGGTAACTCAGCTGCTAGCCAGAATGTTCAAGAAATACCTTATTTTTTCAGTTGGTTGGGAAGGTTAAGCAAATGCTTTGTTTGAAGTACATTGTGTTTTCAAAGCATATGAATGGAATACATTGCTGAATTTTGAATCTGAAGTGGTACTATAGAGTGAGAGACATCTTATTTTTATGTGGTGATTTTAAAATCGTACAGTCATTTTTCATACATGTTTATCACTGTGAATCAAGAGAACAAGAGAAAAAAAGCTCTGATTGAAACAAATTCAGGGAGAATGTTGCTATCTTCATATCCAGAAGTCCAAGAAGAAAAAGAAGAAAACAGATATTCATGAAGAAGAAGAATCAGTAGATTATGATCTTGGTGAGGAACGTGTAAAACCCATCCCTCCTAAAATGGCCAATAGCCTGGAAATAGAGCAGCAGGTCAGGAAAAAAGCTGACAACTGCAGAAGGAAGCCTGGAGAGCCTGCTCTAATTCCCGAACTTGTGCTATCAGGAAGCATAACTCCAACCGAGTTGTGTCCACGGTAAGTTAAATGTTAGGCTGCAAATTACTTCGTTGTTATATACTTTTATCGTGATTTTCTGCTGTTATTTGTTTATTGATTGTACAACTTCAGAAGTGTGTGCTCACCATTCTGGTTAGCCTAAAATGTTGAAACTTCTGCTTCTGAAGCTGACATAATTTATATTTTTTTAAGACGTGTAACTTTGTCTATACGAGGCTTGGAGAATGCCCATCTGCACATTCCCTTTGAACCTGCTGATGTTCTTTGAGCATCTGCGTAGCATAGTGGTGTATCTGTAAAGAAGCTGGTTTTAGTGTAGAGTCTATGTCACTTCTGGCAGTATCACTCGCTAGCAGTGATGTCACTTCTGGCAGTATCACTGGCTTCACACTGGGTCTGTGCTATAGTCAACAAAGGTAAAATAAAGAAATGGTGTAGTAAACCAGAGATTTCGCTGTGGATAAAGTAAATATGTTTACTTGTTTCTGTTACTTTCCACATTTACACGTGCAGTTTAACATGTATCTAGCAGATTTCAGTAATTTTAAAAGTGCTTTGTGTTGTACTTATTCAGCAGATAGGCTTCATCAAAGAATATTGTTCAGCGGTTCTGCTCCCAGAGACTAAAAATTTCAAAATCTTTACTCTATTTGATATAATTTGTTGTGCTTTGGAGGAAAGGAATAGAAGGGAATTTTGTTTGGAGGTAGCTTTAGTGAATCTAAAATTTTACCCGTTCATTTTTAAATCATTTTACATTCATAAGAAGATAAAACAACTGTTAAATAATAGTTTTAAAGTTGTTCCTGTGTAGTGATGTTCTTAGAAGCACACCACTTTTTATTTAGGTGACTTCTGTTTTCCTTGTGTCATGGTTTCACCATGGCCGAGATCACGCAGCTGCCTGCTCCTTAAAGTAAAAGAGCAGGGGAAGAGGGAAAAAGGGGGAAACAAGGGAAGGGAAAAGGAAGGGGCAAATAACTCCAAAAGCAAGAAACTAAGAGGCCCGTGGGTTGGGATAAGGATAGTTTACTAAGATAACAGAAAGATAAAATATAACAATGCTAACAGGACTTTATAGCAAAAGAATATGAAACTCTTGATACCCAATGCAGTTTCTCACCGACCCACACAACTCGGGCCGTACCACCCAGAGCTGTCCCGGAACCCGACCGTCCCCCCAAGAAGCACGCGTCCCGCCACCGCCCCTCTTCTTCCTCCCCTCAGCCCCCCGTTATCCTGGGCAGGACGTAATTGGCATGGAATACTCTCTTTGGCCCATCTGGGTCACCTGTCCTGGCTTCGCCCCTCCTTTCTCATGAATAGAGAAATACAAAGAAGCTGAGAAAGTCCTTGACTGTCTGACTGCAACTAAGAACATCAGGGTGTTATCAGCACTGCTTTCATTTTAACTCCCAAACACAGCATTCCATCAGCTGCTACAAATGAAGTTAACTCTATCCTGACTGAAACCAGGACACCTTGAGGAATCAGATTCTCACTAAAAATAGCCAAAGAATAAAAATGTTATTAAAAACCATATGACAGCTTGTTTTATGTATTTACAGAGCAGAAGTTTTGCGACGAGAAGATGTGAAGAAATGCTCTGCATTTATAAAAGTCCTTTTCAACTCCAAAGAAGTATCAAGGACTGTTACCCGACCAATAAGTTCAGATTTCAGAGTTCACTTTGGACAGATTTTCAATTTACAAATATTCAACTGGCCAGAGAGTTTGAAACTACAGGTAGGTAATGATTTATCGTAGTAACTTTAAAAAAGATAGTATGAAATTTAGTTATTCCTGGAATGCATGTGTTTTGCTGTATAGTAGTATTGTAAAGCCTGAAAAACCTATGAAATACCCTTTGTAAATCATCTATCTTGTACCTGTCCCTGACTTCTCAGTCACAAACTTTCAACATTGCTGCTATTTGATGCTTGTGCTTTATATATGTATGAGTGTGTGTGTGTGTGTGTGTATATATATATATATGGCTATGGACTGCATGGGGGAAATGCAGTAATTGGGACATGTGATCATGTATACTAGTGGAGCACCCTTTTAATTTTAGAGAAAATATGTTGCTGAAAAACTGCAAAATGGCATTCTTAAAAAGTTACTGTCTACACAGCAAAATCATCATAACGTTTTCAGGAGGGGAACAAGAAAATAATTCATTGACAGTGATGTCCATAACTGCACTTGGCTTCATCAGCAGTGCAGTTAAGCCAAACCACCACCATCCCCATGACAAGTAGGAATTAATGAATGACTAGCAAGAATATTTTTCAGAGACAGTACATTTTTAGGAGCATTGGGATCCTACTTCTCCTGTTAGATAACTTGTCCTTATAGGTAGCTTTTCACAGATAGTTCAAAGGAGGTTGTATACTCCTCACCTGCTCCATTTATATAACAGAAAAATTGAAAGGGAAAAGGAATAGAGTCTTCTTGGATTAAAACCATCTGAATGGAGAAATAAATCACAGCACTCTGGGCCTGCAGTTGGCCAGAAGAGAGGGAAGCAGCCTGCAGTACTGCTGGAATGGGACTGTGAACTTTACCTTGCCTTTTTGTGGTACGGGAGAATTAATGAGGCACAGTCTCTCTGACACCTTCACCTGATGCCAGTAACTGTCCCGAGCAGTTGCATGTTCTACAGTGATGCTCTTTAAAGCCTGGAGTTTGTTGTACTAATCTCAAATGCATTAGAAAGGTGAGGAAGATACACTTTGAAGAGGAATTCTGGCCAAGATAGCTGCTGATGGCTGAAATGTCTGCTAATTGGATAGTTTAGAAAGTAAAAGAATGCGGTTGCCTTCAATGAATTTTTTCATGCTTAAGTCATAGTAAATCCTTTTGTCCAAATAGCCTACAATATGTTTTCAACTTCTTGTTGTATACATGGGTACATATTTTTACAATGTCTGTCACCATGTTTTTTCCTAGATCTATGAAACAACGGGTATGAGCAGCACCACCTTGTTGGCTGAAGTGTTCATACCTGTTCCTGAGACTACAGTTCTGACAGGCAGCGCTCCTATAGAGGAAATAGAGTTCAGCAGTAGTCAGCGTGTGGTGTTGGACCATGAAGGGGTTGGCAGTGGTAGGAACTCTTGGTCTTTGTCAGTTCAATGTCTTTCGTTTTTCTGAAACCAGATAGCAGTAATATGCTGGTGTGCAGAGTAAGTTGTTAGGGTGTTTACAGCCTCTGTGACTAAATCTTACCAGGATCATGGCTGTTTTATTAAGTTGGCTGTGAAACTTTAGTCTCTTATTAGTTTTAAGCTCTATATCATAAAAATGTGTTTGATTATTGTTTGGCTTGTAGTATTAGTGGGGCTCCCCTAGCTCTGTAAGGTGTTTGGGGCTTTTTTTGTGCTTAAATATTTAGACCTCTGACACTGCAGAAGAAAGCAAGTGGTATTAATCAGGATATCTCCAGTGATCTTAAAGTTTTAAATTACTGAGGAACTGGCTGTATAAGTCTTTATGGAGATTAATTTTTTGTCTTCCTACTTGCTTTGATGACACCCTGCAACACGTTTTATCCTTGGGGCGTTAGAGAGATAAAACAGGGAAGAGGTGGGGGAACAGGAAACAAGAATAATACATAGTAGCACATGGAACTTCCAAGTTCACATAATAAGTTTGAAGGGTATTATGAGAAGACTGACTTGCATAAATTTGAAATACAGATCAAGCTAGAGTAGAAGGATAGATAAAAAGCTGTGAAGGAAAGAAATGTGTTTAAAAAAATCATTACAACAAACGTATGCATAAATGTCACTGACCATGATGACTATATACAGAACTGCATATCACAAGGCATTAGGATTGACTTTTCAGTCACACATAATTCTTCTGACACTGAATCTCTGTTTCATTAATTGCAGTATGATGAATCTGAAAATTACCAGAGAGATTAAATAGTGTGAAGGAAAAAAAAGCCTTTGGCATAGCTTTCAAGGCATAGCCTTTCCTTCTGACGCGAATGGAAAGCCTTTCTGTAGGTGGAGTAGAATCTTTCACTCCCTTTGTAGAGCAGAGCCCTTCCCCTCAGTAAGCAAGGGAATCAAGTTGTTTTGCATTGCCCCATTTATATAAAAACACAGGTTATTTCACTACTTATTTTCAGGAAGTATTTTAAAGATGTTTAGATGTTGTATTTGCATGCATAAATATACTACTCTGGGGTTTTTTCCCCCTTAATAGGTGTGCCCTTCTCATTTGAAGCTGATGGTAGCAACAAAATTACTTTAATGACCTCTGGGAAGGTATCCAATAGTGTCTCTTGGACAGTTGGAGAAAATGGAATCCCCTTAGCTCCTCCAGTATCTCAGCAAAACACAAGCATTCCAAGGTAAGAAGATAGGAATCTTCAGTGATTCATGAGAAACTGATTATACTAGTATTTAAAAAAACAAAGCAACGAAACTGAAATAGGGAAACAAGAAAACAAATGCACAAAAAAGATGTTCATAATCAAAAATATTGATAATATTTTTCCTTAAGTTCAGATATTTTACTTTGCTCAGTAACCCCCTGCAGATCACAGAATCACAGAACATTAGGAGTTGGCTAGAAATTTATTTTTCAGTATATTCTTTATAGACAATATTAAAGTTAAACTCTAAGTGATTTATTTGTTTTTATGACTAATTGTTTATACTGGCAAGGATCTTTCCTGCAGTAATTTTGCTAAGAATGGAAGCTCCAGCTCTTTCTTATCTGAAGAACATTTGCAGAGGCTACTGAGACAGATGCTTTAAATGCCTTTTCTGTAATTAATGATAAAAATTACACTATGAATGCAGTAGAAGTGTGTGAGCTTGACACTCTTAAGTTAATTAATCAATGAAAAATTCACATCTCTCTTATTCCAGGATAATACTCTTCCATGATTTTTCTCCATCAGAAGCCTAATGCAGAAATAAGTATATTACTCCATTCAAAACAGTCTAATTTGCCCTTTGACTGCAAGTGGAACTTTGTAGATTATTTGTCTATTTTGTTGCTTTTATATAATTCCAGTAAAGTCAAGGAGCTGATATATAAAGTCTGCTTTGGTAATGACCTCAGGTAACTTCATGGTTTTCCCATACTTATTAGCACTGAGCCAGTGTCTCTCCCAGCTGATTAGACTCTGTGAAAATTTGATTTATTTTGAGGCTAGACCTTGGCATTCAAATCACTGTTACTATTTTTGACCCAAGCTGCAGCCGTTGGAATAATTTGGTGATCAGTATATGAGTAACCTGATGACTTCAGTGAGACTGCAATAGCAGAAGATTAAAACATAAGGAAAAACATTCCCAAAGGCTCGCTTTAAACTCAGGAGACTAATCATTCTTGTAAATGGACAAATGGGGAATTTCAGACGAAAGTTTGCTGTAAAACACTCTTCTTTGAATTATCCTGAGATGAACAACCTTCAGTGACCTTTCCATAGTCTGTTATGAAAGCTGGAGTCAAGATTTTTGTGCCTGAAGTTATTTTTTTCTGCCCATTAGCTTTTCATTGTGCATTTGTTCAAGACTGGTGCCTAAAGATATAACCTTCATTTTACCACTTTATCTACTACTCCATTAGCTGCTGGATATTTGGTTGACTCTAACCAAGTGCAAGAAAAATCCTTAAGTTCCTAAAGCTTTCTTAAAAATATTTGGATAGTAGAGAACAAAGACTCAAATTAGCATCCCTAGCAAGAGAAGGGGCAACATTCACTTTCTGTGGTATTGGGCTAATCACAGGCATGAACTGGTGTATTGGGTTTACCTGGATTTGTTTTGGTAGTGGGAGCTTCAAGGGTGGCCTTTGTGAGAAGATGCCACATGCCTAGCCAAAAAGTCAGTATACAGATGGCCTCCAGGCTACCTACCATGCTTCCTTGCTTACCAGAAAGTGATCAGAAGCATCCAAAGGATAAGGAGTGGAGCTGGCACTCGTATGGACTGTCAGGCCCAAAAGCAGGGCTGCGCCTCAAGGAAGAAGGTCTGCAAATGTGTCCCAGCACAGGCAGTGCCTTCGCCAGCTGCCTTGCAGTCCCACAGGAGCTGAACTTGATAGGGTGCTGGCAGCAGCCCCAGACATTATGAAAGGATGAATTGGTCCCCAGGGTCTATCCAAAAATAGCGGGGAAAGGTGGCAGAGACCAAGGCTGCAGTGCAGGTCTGGGAGAGCCATCCAGGAGATGGGTCAAAGACAGGATTTAAGACATAGTGCAAGCATGGACAGTACAGCCGAGAAGTTCTTTTCAGTATGGGTTCTTAAAACTTTTAAGATGGTAAAGAAATTTACCATCTTATAGTAATCAGCAATATGGGATAGTGTAGGTGTATCATAATATGTCAGTAAGCACCTTCTTACGTTGTATGAAAGTTTGTTCCACCAGTTCCTTCATATTTCCCCCTTACTTTCCTTTGCAATTCATCATTCCCCTGGTTGCGTAGCTGTAACTGAGAACTGCATAGTGGAATTAACTATTCTGTTTGTGGGGAGCTTTTTGGTTCTTTCTAAGATTGCTCTAAATAATTTTTTAATATTGCTAAGTCATGGGTGGTTTAGGGCTAAGTTCTGTCAATTCTCTCTCTTTTAGTGCTCTAAAAAATATTGATGCTATTGCATCCATTGGTACATCAGGCTTAACCGACATGAAGAAGCTAGCTAAATGGGCAGCAGATGCAAAACTTGATCCAAATGACCCAAACAATGCAGCTCTGATGCAGCTGATCATGGTAGGTGGCTTTTTCAGAGCTGTGGGGCTAATGGAATTGTGAAACATCTAGTCATCAGCACTTTCTCAGGCAACCCGTATGCATTTGAATTTGTAATGGGCATACTTATCTCAGTGTTCGAAAGCAAAATGTCTATTGGAAATATTTATGAATCAATTTAGTAGTATTCTAGTAGTAAAAACTAGGTATAAGGGAATATGCAACTGGATTAATTTGTAAATTAAAACAAAACTACAGATTTTGAGTTTGCTGTGTCCTTAAAGAATGGGGTTATTCCCAGTGTACTTGCATGGAATTGAAGAGGAAGTTGCTCATTAGTGACAATTGCACAAAGAGATCTAGAGTTTTGTAGAAGTTGTGACTTACCTAAACATCAGATTGAGGAGCTATTTAGATATCTGAACTTGTGTAAATGAATCATCTTTACAGTACAGCTTCCTTGGTTACTCTGCCATGTTACAGTTTTCCTAATCTTTAATGTTTTCTTTATGTTAGGAGCAAATAGAATGATACTATGTTCTTGTATAGTCTCATATACTTGGCTCAACAAAAGCTGCTTTAAAAGACTTTGTGGTACAGTCTCAGTTTGATCCATCTCAGTTGCTTTTGCTTAAAATGAAAATCCTTGAAATATGTATGTTAAGACTTACAAAAAAAGATATTGTATAGATTTTGACACTTTCTATGAAAAAATCAATATTGGTTTTTTTTTTTTTTTACTAATTTAGGTTGCCACAAGTGGGGAGGCACAAGTTCCTGATTTCTTCAGATTGGAACAGTTACAGCAAGAATTTAATTTTGTTTCTGATAAGGAATTTAATAGATCAAAGAGATTCCGACTCTTGCAGCTCAGAAACGAGGAGGTGGCAGAGTTCCGAAACTACAAGCAAGTCCCTTTACATGATCGAGAAATCAGTGACAGAATCTTCCAGGTAGCACCTTATCTGAAACACTTCTTTCTAGTTTTAATGCTAATAATAATTGATTTTCAGTTGTCAGTTGGTCTCTTAAAGAATGTACAGCGATGCTGATGAGTAAAAAATGAGAATTCTATTCCGTTAGTCTTTTCTGGTGTTATTTTAATGTAAATAAGAGAACTTCTTTCCAAGGCAGTTGGAGAAAAATAACAGCACAACAGCTTCTGTAGACACATATTCTAATATACGTTGTTTGGGTTGGTTTTTTTTATTATTAAAAAAGGTGATTTCAAATATAGAAAGGTAATGCAAAGATAAGCAGCCTAAGCCTGAATTAACCTCTGAGCCCTTTCTGTGAAGACTGCTGGAAACAATGACTCTAATCAGAATGAAATCCTTCTTATGTTTTACAACAGCCTATGTTACAGTTATTTCTGGTTTAGTACATTGTTCCAATTACCTTACCCTGTCCTTGCCTGTTAATTACCTTACTGAAATGCTATGTGTATGGTTTTTATTTAGGTCATACTTCAATTATTTTCAATCTAAACTCCATTATTAGTGTTAAGTCGCGCATTCTTTTGCTCTTTAGCAATTCATGTGGCTAAGGAGCAATTTAGTGTGTTCATTCCTTAGCAGGATCAGAACCATTTCAGAGTCTGGAAATTGCTGCTTTACCCCTACCTCTTGCATGAATTTATCTGAAAAATTCCTTTGTTTCATTTCTTTTGGATTATATCTTTTTTTCAAAAGATATTAATTCAATTATGTCTGTTTTTTTAAAATAAAAAAATTTCCTTTTTAAACTTTATATTAGGCTTATATCTTTCATTTAAAGATGTGCCATATCTTTGATACATGTTTCTGATCCAGTTGATTTAATGGAGTAACTTTGCTCATTTCATGTTATTCAATATTAAAAAACAGTTTAAAATTTGTTTTATTTGTGGTTTGTTTTGGGGTGGGGTTTTTTCATTATGGGTAAATTGGATAAACCCATGATCACCCATTCCAAGTCCATTTTATATGATGTGATCTTCAAAACTCAAGTTTAAAGGGGTACTGTTCCTAGTTGGTTTACTAGCTGTTTGGCAAAAAAAAAAAATCATAGACTCATGGAAGTACTGTTTGGAAAATCTTGTCTGGAGCTTCATCTAGTCGTGCTTTCCACTGAAGTGGTGGGCCTGTTGCCAGCACTAAATGAGGTTAGCCAAGTCCTGCAAACCTCTAAATTGGAGACTTCACAGCATATCTTGATACCTGTTCTAGCACTGCACTATCCTTCCAGTGATCATATAAAAATAAAAATCATATGCAACCCAAGCCTTCCAAGTTGTATTTAACATCTGTTTTCCCTTGTCTGGAGCTACAAAGATGAGATTGGCGCTCTCTTCTTTGTAATTACCCCTCAAATAGTTGTGGACAGATACTGGATTGCTCATTAATCTCTTCCTTGCCAGACTAATTAAGTTGAACACTTTGTTCAGTGTAAGAAAGACACTGAAATACTGGAGCAAGGCCCAACACAGAGCTGCCAGAGTATCTACAGGGCTGGAGCACCTGATGTACAAAGAGTTTGAAAGGACTAAGTGTGCTTTGGCCTAAGTAGGCAGGACTAAGGAGGTATCTTTCTGCTTTCTTTAGGTACCTAGCAAGACGGTATAGGTAGAACAAAGCGAGACTCATCTTAGAGGCAGCATAATAATAGATGCAAGTTGGTCCAAGAGAAATTCTAGTTAGATGTAATGAAAGCATTTTTCACAAAGAATATATATTGAAATTCTAGAACTCATTGTCCATCGAGTTTGTAGAGTTGCTATCTCTAGAGATACTGAAAATTCAACTTGCCAAGGCCCTGAAGGTCCTCACTGAAGTCATTCCTGCTTTGAGTGAGGTTTTGGATCAGATGCCCATCAGAAGTCTCCTCCAAACTACATTATTCAGAGATCCTGACCTGTTCTTTTAGGTCAGGCACTACAGGCATCTGATTGTCCTTGTAGTCCTTTAGTGGACCCTGTCCAGTTTCTTCACATGCTTCTTGAACTTGCAGCCCCAAACTGGACACTGTTTCAGGTACGCTGTCACAAGTTCCAGGTTGGAGAGGCCAGTAATTTCCTTTTGTCTGTAGGCCATGTGGCTCCTGATGTAGCCTGTTGTTTGCCTTTTGCCAAAGGAACACGCTATTTATTATCATTAAACCACAACATCCACATTTTTTTTAATATTATTGTTATTCTGCTGGTTGCTTTCCAGTCTGTGCCAGCACGTGGAGTTTACTCCACCCTCAATGCAGAATTTTGCTTTTTCTTCAGTGAGACTTCAGTTGTTGTGGTCTTTAATTATCAAGAACCCTCTGAACTGGGGTTCAGTCATTCAATGTATTAACAACTCTTCCTGACCAAGTATTGTTGGCCAAATTACTGACAGTGTACTGTCTCCTCATCCAAGTCACTGGTGAAGATACTGAGTATTATTGGCCCTATAATCAATCCCAGGCATACTTTGCTAGTTAAAGGACAAGAACTAGACGTTAATCTACTGAAGCCTATGCTAGAACTCAGTTGTCCATCCTGTTTTCAATCCAGCAAGCAGTCCATTCAGTCCATTCAAACCCATACTTTATCAGGTTATTCCAACCAGGAATAACTGCAACCTACTTCTTGACAGCAGTGGTATTTTCAGTCTACATCTTAGCTGTGTTCTTAAGTGACAAATTCTATAGTTGTACATGAAGCCTGATAATGGAAGTTTCCTGCTGCTCTTCCATTATGGTAGGCAACTAAGCTCTACAAAGCTCTGCTTGTTTGTTTCCACTCTCCCTCCTGTCCTGGACAGGGGAGAGAATAGGTAGAGCAAAAGCAAGAAAACTCACTGGTTGAGAAGAAAAGAGGAAGAAGAAGTAACAGGCAAACAAGTGATGTAAAGGCACTCGCCACCTCCCAACTCTAGACTGATGCCTAGTTAGTCTTTGAGCAATGGATATCCTCCTCAAAATCCCTTTTACTGCTGATTATGTTATGGAAAAATCTCTTCAATCACTTTGGGTTAGCTGTTCTTGTTGTGTCCTTTTGCAACTTCTTGTGCACCCCCAATCTACTTAACTGGAGAAGAGTTGGAAAAAGAGTGTTGACACTGCAAGCACAGGTCAACAATAGTCAAAACACTGGTGTGTTATCCATTGCATTTTAATCACAAATTCAAAACACAGGACCATACCAGGTGCTGTGAAGAACACCTAGTCCATCCCAGCCAGACCCAATAAAAGTAGACCATGAAATTATCTTCTTTTTTTCCCCACTGTGATGTTTCACCAAATGATTCTGTTATAATCATCCTCTCTCACCATCTTAGACTTCTTTTGCTTTATATTTTTTTTGTTGTGTTCCTCAGAACAAATGGGTCTGTTCTCTGTACCACCAAACCCAGCAGCATGGGCTGTTGGCTTCTGATAATCCAAGCCATGCCATGCTTGTGGGCAGGCAGACTTGATACACTTACAGAAATAACACCAAGTGTTTTGGGTCAGATGGGGAGTTTCAGTATGGGGTTCAACACCGAAGTCGGGGCAAATCAGTCTGTATCTATTTGATTTGTCAGAATTTTATGATCTTTTACTGTTTCTTCTGAAAGTTTTATTTAATTCTAATAGATGAGTACTAATTGTTGACCTATGGTACTTAAATCATACTGCAGTAAAAAGTCTTCTGAAGGGAGCAATGCATATGCATGTACCAGTTAGACATTCAGCTCCCATTATTGGATTTCTAGCTTAGTCATTACTAGATCTACCTAAAAGTTAAGATTTCTGGCTCATAAGAGCTATTCTTACTTTATTTTGTTGCTAATTGAAGTTATTCAACAATAATTCCTATGCCCTGGAGAAGTTAGGTAAAGATTTATTGTGGAAGGAATGAAGTGCTGCATTTCCTGACTGTTCTTCCTGGAGCCTTTATCATAGAAAAAAAATACGTTAGGTAACAACAGTAGCACAATGACCTGAAGGTTAATTTTCCTGAGTCACTTTTGCATGCTAACTAGGTGTAGTTCTAAAGCCAACCTGATTTACAGGCTGCCTTTAAGCTGCAGGTCCCAGAGGACCCTCTGGGCTTGTAAGCTTTCTGTTGTGCCTGGAAGCTGAGCATCAGCTCTGGCCTTTCCTAAATTTATGAGACAATTTCCAAAACTTGTGGAAAGAAGTTGCATCTGTCAGTACAGCTTTCATTGTCATCTACCAGAATAGTAACCACGACCCTAAGAAATACTCCATCAGCATACTTCTCCCCAAGAACCAAGTGCTTATCACCAGTCTTTTCTTGTGGTAGTAACCAGTGATCGTTCATTTCAGCCCCTTCTTTAGGCTGAGTTAGGTTTTGTTAGACTCTTCTGTCACACCTCAGGCAAAGCAAAGTCTTCATACTCTGGATGCTTATAAAGCTTTCAGTTCCTCACAGTGTATGACAAAAAGGTTTTATTATGCTATTAAATCTTTTTAGTTCTTGATTAAAACTTTGAAATAGCCCCAAAATTGTTCTTGATGAACTTTCCCACAAGTAGAGTATTTTTCCAGTGTTAAACAACCTGAAAACTAGTTACATGTATCAAACCACAGTTCAGATTTCAGGTCATCTTCCATGAATGCTGTATCACTTCTGTTTATAAAGGATGCTCCTTATTGCAGCTGCAGTAACAGAAGCCATTTCCAGTTCAAATGGAATTTCATTTTGCAGCAGGAGGTCAAAGTTCAGCTTTAAAAGAAGAGAGGGAAATCTTCAAGTTATTCATAGTAATTTGAACCACATGAGTCTTAATGGAATTCTTGTGGCTACTCGTGGCAGTTTAGCAATGCTATTGCTGTATACATCTGTTTTGGTTTACTGTGATCCATATGTTAATATTAATGAAATATTTACCATTTTTCTTGTATGTAATAAAGCACTGAATATATATCAGATCACCAACTCTAGTAAATATCTTTAGGACTATGAGAAGAGAGTGCGAGAGAGGGATGTGATTGACAACAAAAATTACCTAGATGCACACAGAGCAGTTGTTGCAAACTATCTACAGAAGGTAAGCTGTGAAAAAGATGGATCCACCCTATTTCTTTAGGCCATATGTTGCTTCTGTACTTGGATGCTTTATTTCCAGGGGTACTAAAACTGCTTCATCTCAAACACAACCTACAGATGTCTTAAAATTCCAAGTTAGGCTTGAAGCTGGTCTAATTGAACAAGTGGAGGTTTATGTATGACTCAGTGTTACTGAAGAAGATGCACTGTGCAAAATGACCAGCCATTATGGATTTTTCTAGCAGTTCTGTACATTCTTTTTTTCTCCAGTGACCTAGACATTTGTACTGTTGTATCCCAGGTATTCGCTGATTTCCCTATACTCCCTGTTTTCCTTCTTGTAAGCTGTGATGCTAAGAACTTAATTATCTCTATGAAAGTGGCCCTAATTGCTGTTAAAAATCATTTAATGCAATACTCAGAGTGCTTTGTCCTGCTGGCTAAAGCAGAGGGCATATCTTTCATTGTGGTAACATCTTCTCCCCTTTATCTGGATTTAATTTATTATTCTAGTCTGTTTATTCTGTTAGGATGACATTCTCTTTAATCCTTAGGGGAAAAATTATAGGAAAAGATTTGTCACATTACCAAGTTAAATTTGCAAGTCTAGATTATTTTGGCAAAATACTGAGTGCAAAACATGTCTACCAGATTGTTACCAGTACTGAAAAGATCAAAAAGTTTATCGTATCTGAGCCAGCCAGCAAAACTTGTAGTATGACGATAAAGTTGATTTGATGTAGGACAAAGCAAATTGTTAGGAAGAATCATAGACAATTAAGAGTGTTTAAATTCTTTCAGGCAAGTGCCGAAGACCAGATTCAGTATGATAATCTGAAAAAACCCCAACCTTTTAACAAAGCTGTCATGTCTGTGCCAGCCCCGTATGTTTTGCATGGTATTTGTGTGTACTGAAACATATGGTTTATGTAGTGTACTACTATGCAATTATTCAGTACAGAGTAACATACGTTATAGTATCTTTATTTTAGAAAATAACCTTTTCTAAAACAATATTTGGATATTTTGCATGTTTATAAATCATGATGTCCTTGAAAATTAGATTGCACCTTTCAGAATTGAAATTCAGTTCACTCTGAAATGTGATCTTTATGTGCCTGTCCATCAATGCAAAGATAGCATAGGAATAATGAGCATAACTTTAAAACTTTTTTTAAATTACAAAGGGAGGTGTATTTGCACATAACCGTTTGTTACTGCTGTTCTGCAGCTGATCCTATAATAACACAACGTGTAAAGGCATTGCCGGTGTTAGTGCTAGGACAAAAGGACAAAGGCTCTGTCAGTCTACTTCCACATAGTTATTCGGAGTAGAGGGAAGACTTTGATCCCTTTGCTTCAGTCTGTGACCTCAGCATAGAAACGAAAGGAGTGAGAGATTTTAAATGTTTATTTGAAATCACGGTGTTTGTAATACAGGCTTGATCCATTGTGCTGCAGTCTGAAGTTTTGCTTTTTCTCTCTAAGACCATAGAGATTTCTCTACAGCCTTTTCTGCAACTTACTTGAACATGAAAAGAGATGTCCATTACTGTCATTTATGGTTGTGATTGTTTCTGATGAATAGCTGTAAGCAGATAAGACTCCATTTTCTGATTGCATGCTTTGGTGTGCCTGTGTTTCTGGCTACCCGTTGTGTGTCTGGAGAATCACTGTGTTCATAAAATGTTCATGAAACTTAGGTTCAGTTTTGGAGAAATACCTGGTGGAAAGAAAATCTTCATTGGACTGGGATTCTCTTAAAGCTGGGGAAAAAAATAATTATATTTGGACATTGTGTTTAGTAGAATCGCAGGTATTTGGGGGGTGAATTTGAATTCAAGATGTACTGTTGTCTCTTCTCCCTCCCCATGCTCAGGTTCGAGAATCAGTGATAAACCGTTTCCTCATAGCAAAACACCATTTCCTTCTCTGTGACCTTGTCAACGAAGAGGAGATTCCCAGCCTGGGGTAAGGCAGCAATTTTTATTTGCTTTAAATCAAAATAAGTACATAAAACTGCCTCTGAACTTCTTTTTGCAAAGTGTATTGATGTGACCAACTGATGCTATTTAGTGTTTAGTGTAATATCAAAACTTCTAATCACTGTTGTAAGCCTCTGCCAGTACAGCAGTGTATTGATACAAATCGTGCTTAAAAACTTACTTAAGAAGTCTGGTTTTGGCAGAAACTGAGCCCAAGGCAGTGACAGATTGAGTGATTTCCAAATATCAGACAAGTGTTAGAGGTAGTAATACTACCACTTGTTCCATAGGTGATGCTCACTTTGAGTCAGTGTGTATGCCTTGCAGATCATGTGCAATAGATTTTTTAACAGTCATTTTCTTTATTTTACTTCTCATGTATTTGTTTGCTGTTGCCAGATGTCATCACATGCTGTTTACTTTTAGAAATGTTACTGGGTTTGGAAATTACTTCTTTTTTGCTTTTAAGATTATTGTTAATTTTATTATTTAAGTACATTCTTTAAATTTCTGTTTCATATTCCATACTTGTTGATTTTGACATTTAGCAGTCATTACAACATAGATGATGTTTAATTAGTGATGCTCACTTAAAATCTATAGAAGTAAACAAGTTATGAAATGAAAAAATTACTATCTTTCACCTAGAAGTTGCCTTTGTTCACTAGAAATGTGACACCCTTAAAGGACAGTCAGAGTTTTTTCAGTCAGCAGTATAAATCTAAACAGTCCCATCTGCTGGAGATACAGAGACTTGCTCTCTTGCAAAAGAGTTCAACCGGTTTTATTTTTTTTTGTTCATGTTATCACATTATGGAGTGGAAAAATCCAAACAAGACTATAATCAGCTTCTGGAGTTGTTTAAACTCCAATGTTTCATTGATATTTTCTTATTATGAGTACTAATTCATATTGGATTCTATTTTCAAATGTGTATGGTTAGTGAATTTAAAATACATCTTTGTTTAAAGCATCTGCTCAATGACATATTTCAGTAACTCATGGGTTTGTGCTATTTTAACAGTAATTACTGTGATTTTTTAAATTCTGAATAAGGAATTAATACCATTGGCTACCAGTTTTTAAAGTAGATTGTGGAATGTCTGCTCAGTAATGTGTAAAAACATATATCTGCTCTTTATTCTTTTCCTGTTTTGCTTTATTCCCCCCAACCCGCACTGGTTCTGCTTTGCCTTGGGTTGTAAGTTCTGAGGGTCCAGGGTATGTTGTGGAATATTCATTCTGTTTCCTTCCTATAGTTTGTTGTAGGTAGTTGTGCAATTAGGTTTTTTGCCTGTTCCACATAGTGGTTGTCATCATCTGCTAGATACCTTGTTTATAGCACTGTAGTTTAGATCTAGCTTGAAACTGTGTAATTGTTTTATTTGTATCTTACCTCGTTTTGAAACACCCCCTGAAAAAAAAAATACCCCAAACTCTTTTTTGTACATTTAAGTTCTAGTCTCTGAAATACTTGACAAAACTGGGTTGTGTAGTACTAAACAATTAAAACATTTTGACATATTGTAGGGTTTTGTATGGTACTAACAGGAGCACATGTTTTCTTCCTCTGTTAGTGCATAATTTGTACATGTGTCATGGAAACACTGCAGTGGGTTCTATGCAAAAATGACTAAAAATCTGTTTTATGATTATTAGTATTTTGGGACTCAGCCTCTTTAAACTGACAGAGCCAAAACGACCACTAAAGCCAAGAAGGAAAGAAAGGAAGAAGGTCACAGCACAGAATTTATCAGATGGAGACATAAAACTGTTAGTGAACATCGTGAGAGCTTACGATATTCCAGTGAGAAAACCAGTGATGAGGTACGTTTCTTTACATGCCTGTTTACATCCCTGCTTACAGGACAGCTTCATTTTCTGGTTACAGCTGGTCTGATGGCAGCTGAAGTAACTAATGTTGGAATTCAGCCATGTGTGTTGCTTTGATCCTCATGATCCTCATACATCTATGCTTTTATTAATAATGATAATGAACTGCTGTTTTCTAAGTAAATAGAATAATATGATTGATTATCAATAGCTGCTAAATTCAGGAAGCTTTTTACTAAAAACTTGATTCATCTGCTTGAGGAAACATAACTTCCTCAATTACAGCTTTCACATTGCAACTCTGGTAATACCAGATAAATTATAACTTAAGCAAGCCGGCTAGTTACACTGAGGGCAATTTTCATTCATAATATCTGCATTAAGTACCCAAAATAAGTATTACAAACATACAGTTCTTCACTGTGGGATTCTGTATTTGCCTCCAGAGTGTAGCATATTGGTCTTCTCCTTCGTGAACTCTTTGTTTAAGTTAATGGGCTGAGCCTAATTTGGCTCTGAATAATTTTATAGGTGACCATTATCTTCAGGCGCATTAACGCAATGCCTGCTCTGTGTGGGGCTGTGTCATGTAAAAGTACTTGAGTTCTGAATGGGCTTGTTCAGTTCCAGAAGCAATATGTTAGGGAAGTGTCCTCTCTCTCCCAAACTGCATGCACCTTACATGTAGCACAGAGGTGTTCAAGCTGACCAATTACTGCACATAAATAATTTAGCATATTTTATCTCTTTACTTTAGTAAAGGTTCTCTTGGATTTCTGTAAATAAGTTCATATGGAGAAAAACAATTCATATTAGAAATGTTGACAGAAAGGAAAAGGTGAAAATTTCAATTCATTATCAGTATTGCAAAAAGAACTAAAAACCCTCCCAGTCTTTTTCCATTATATGATATCTTATTTTGAGCTGCTTTCTCGATGAGTAGTTATGCTTTTGGAATCTCTGCTGTGGTGTTACTACACAAAAAGTTCTGTGGAAACACTATAAAAATAGATGTATTAACGTTTATTTTATTTCACTCATGGGTTGTTGATTGTGCAATATACATATGGGTTTCATTTTGTTGTGAAAGCCTTGCCTGGATACCAACAAAGTCTACACTGTTTACGAATTCTGTGGGGATTCATCTTCTTAAACTGAAAAACCTGTAGTTCAAGGAAACTATACAGGGAGGCAAAAAAAAAAAAAGGTCTGGGGTTGATAAGCTCTTCAGAGAAGAGAGCCTTCAGGCACAGAGCACTCTTTTGCGATGAGGCTTACAAGACCTATACACTCGCTACTCCTTTCTGGCATTCTTTTTGTGCTGTTTGATCAAATAAATAGCTTTCCAAGGTTAAACTGGTAACATGATATATCAGAAGTGTTTCCAGTAATCTGTATGGTTAATGTGGAATGTGAGAGATTCATATTTTGTCATGTGTCCTCTGTCTTGTCTTCTTGTTGATGTCTGCTTCCTCTTGTAGCAAGCTTCAACAGCCATCCAAATCTTCAAGGTCCTTTAATGAGATGTTTGCAGCCTCTCCATCAGCTCAGAGCCCAGCTGATAGCCCAGATTGGGCATTCAACCAGGTATATTACAAAACTAACATTCTCTTGCATGAAGTTGTGAGCATTCCTCTTTCCAACAGCCAGTAGCATTTACCCTCAGAAGTATACCTTATTAATCAGGTTGGCTTGCCCGCTCCTTGATCTCCAAAAAGATAGCAAAGCTGCAAAAGGTTGAGAGAAGGGTAGTAGGGATGCCAAAGATACAGAATGGCTACTGCACCATGAAAAATGGTAGTGCTTTTCAGCCAGAACAGCAGCTCCTGTGAGTTGGGGAGAAGGGTGGCTGGTGCAGTCTTTGACTAGCTAAGCCAGCACAGCCATTCTTGTGGACAGTACCTGAAACTACATTTGCTTGCCAATGGGAGCTAAATTCAGCATCCTTCTGAGTGATGATGGAACGCCTTCAGGGTTTGTCCATGTGTTCCTTCAAAGTTACTGTTTCTTGAATAGTAGAAAGGTTCTACCACATGCATTTAAATGCTAATGAAATGCTCAATTACAGCATTTTTAATCATATTAGGGGCTTGTTTTTTCCATCAGGATTTACTTATCTGTATAATAAGGACCAGTTTCAGAGATAACCAGGATTGTAGCAGGAGGCTTCTTGAATTACAGATAAGAAGATTCAAGTGCACTTTGTTGCACTGGTGCCTGGATCACATGTTCTCTTTCAGTTACTTTCTCTCATTAGATAGCCAGTAGCTTTCCCACTCTCAGGGGAAAGTGTGGTTTTGCTAGTGTATATATTTAAATCTCTTAAGTATTCTGAATGCACATAATCTTTTGGAAATGCTAGCATATATAATATTTTTAAAAGCTTCATGAATGCTTAGCAGCCTGGAGAATGCAGTATTTAAGGACCAGCCATCAAAGCAAACATTTAGTTTTATAAACACATTAAAATGTGTAACTTAATATGTTCTGATTCATTTTTATAGAGGTCTGTTGACTTTGGTTTGGCCTCTCTGTATAGGTTTTAGTCCGTCCTTTTGTAGAAGTTTCGTTTCAGCGAACAGTCTGCCGGACAACAACAGCAGAGGGTCCAAACCCCAACTGGAATGAGGAACTTGAGCTTCCATTTAGGTATGGCAAAATGAAATCAAATTATTTCTGAGTAATAATAAATTAATTTGAGAATGCAGATTTTTTTCCCCTGTTCTATTCAAATCACTTTTTTATTTATTTAACCTCTTCAGAGCTCCTAATGGTGACTACAGTACCCACAGTTTGCAGTCAGTGAAGGATGAAGTCTTCATTAACATTTTTGATGAAGTACTTCATGATGTGTTAGAGGTGAGTTCATAATTGAAGGTCAGTGTACATTACAGAATACTACAAGCTTTTTGAGGCTGACAGAATAAGACTTCTCAGTGTCATAGCTTTCACCCTCCTGTGTCTCATTTGTCTCTATTTTGTCAATTCCTTACAGTTTTATATCTAGCCAATACTGCAGGATTGTTAGAGGGAGCAGTCTGTGCAGTGTTTAACTTCATCTGTACAAATGAAGCTTGCACTATATAATCTGCTGCTAGAGTTGGACATGTGTATACGATCTCTTGTCCTGATTTTTAATGACACTGGAGATACTAAAATTGAGAGGCAACATATGAGTTGTGGTCTGAGTTCTATTCTTCTGAAGCTTAATCAAGATTTTTACTAAATTCCAGATGAATGATCCCTGTTCCTATATTTTTTAACAACTCTCTTTTTATTCTCTGTCTCATCCATCCTTACAAGCTGTTTGGTGAAAAAAGCCCACATCTTGTTGTATGTATTAATTTTTTAGAATTAAATAAAAATTGCAAGAAATTTTAGTAAGCTCTCAGTGTTGGCATAATTCCTTCTGTGCTGAAACTAGTGAAAGCTTTCCCAGGCAATTCAACATGAACAAAAATAGCAGCACTTAACATCCTTGAAAATATAGCCCAAAAATAAACACACACACATATCACTGAGAACAGAATTCTGTCATTCTGTCCTCAGAACTGAAAAGAAGGACTTTAAACTTGGATGTCACTAGCCTTTAGAGAATTGATTTATTTATTTCAATTTAAATAATGTGTAGGCTGGTCATACTAGATTTAGAATTCCCTGATAGATAATGGACATGAAAATAATGCTTCCATTCCACATGGCTTAGTTAGATTTTCATATAATTTTACCTACAGAAAGCTTCTTTAAATACTAGTAAATTATTTCATTGGAAGATCATAGCTTAATTTACTTTGAGAAGACTCTAGTAGATTCCTTGTCATGTTTTTGAGTTCTCCACTACAGGTTATACAGGAGTTGAAACCTGAAACGTGAGCACATTATACCCCACACCATGATATTCTTGTCTTTGTTTGGCATCTGGCATGCTTGAACGGCCTGCAGAATAATCATTGCCATGCTAGTAACTGAACTTCCTGTAAATTATTGAAACAATACAGAATTTTTATTAATGCCTTATTAAAGTGTTCATTCAATTAGAAGAAATAAAGCTGTCTTGTCAAGTTTTACATTGGGCAACTTCTTGATAGGATGATCGTGAAAGAGGAAGTGGAATTCACACTCGTGTGGAGAGACACTGGCTGGGATGTGTTAAAATTCCATTTACTACGATATATTTTCAAGCAAGGGTAAGTATCAATAACATGGAGTAAATATCTTAAATACAGAACTAGAGAATGGAAAGGGGATGTCAGATTTCGTTACGTTCTCTGTACTGTTAGTCTATTTTTATGGAATTGTTTGAAAATGCTTTTGAAACCACTGGGGGTTTTTATTGTCAAATTTGCTGAGTATTCATCAGTAAATTCAACGTTTTGAAAGGAAAAGAGATAGACAAAACATATATCTACAGTGACCATGCAGCCTGGCTTCCTCCAGTAATGAGGTTTAAAATGCAAATTCTTTGGATGGCATTGTCAGTGGCTTTTGAGATCTCTGGTGTTGCACAGCCTGGATAGGTGAACTAGGAATAGGAAGATCATGTAGACAGGTGACAGGAAATGTAACCTAACTCTTCTTTGTTGACACTTTTTATGAATGACCAGATTTTGACTTCTGCATCTCCTGGTCCCTTATGTTGAGAAGTTTTCTTCAAGAGGTATCAGCATTTAGTCATGGGAGTGATAGTAAAACATGCAGTTCTTCACAGGGGAAAGGCATTTTTTTTGTCCAGGCACCCATCCTGGACTTAAGTTAAGAAAAATCAGTAGTCCTATCATATTGTAATCTTGGCCGTAGAACTCCTTTTCTGCAGGGCAGTTACTTTCACGTATAGATCAAATCATCATATCACAAAAGTCTAAATTTCTTACTTCATAAAGAGTCTGACATAGTTGTGTACCTAATGATACATTAATTTGCCTTTCTCTGGCTCTGTGAGGCACTTCTCAGAATCTTAAGGGCTTTAAGAGCCTCCTGGATTCTTTGAGAGGATAGGAAGTCTGTAAGGTTCTCCTGTAACTTAAGTTCAGTGCTTGAGGTTCAAAGTTGGTTCTCCGTGTGCAAGGCATAACGAAATTCTCATGGGGTTCAAGATAGAGTGGGATTCTTTTCATTGCTGAGAAACTTTGGATAGTGTGTGTCTAACTAGTGCTAGTCCATGTGCTTCATCTAGATCATTAATAATATGATTTTTTCAACTTCATGTTTAAATCAGTGTATTTAGGTGTTTGAAGGTTGTGGTACCCTATAGAAAAGCTTTCATTGACTTCAAAGAAGAGTTAAGTAGCTAGAAGGTCTAGCCACCTTTTCATGAGTCTCTGGGCATCCTGTGCAGACAAGGCAACTTAACATGAGCACCATTGTTATAGGTCAACAAACAAGAAAGAACAAGATCCTTTACCCTTCTTAGGGAAATGCTGAATGCCTGAGATTCACTGGAGAAGTATGCCTGCTCACAGTCCTGAGGGACTTAATGGGCAGGCTTAGATGTTCTAACAGACTGCTTACCAATACGTAGTGAAGGACACAGCCTGTGATCAGTCATGGAAGATTATAGATAACTGATGTCAACCTCTGTTCTTCATACTTCTTGTTGGTCTATCAGTCTTTCTGTTACAGAGCCAGAGTAGCTCCAGGGCTTCTGTCAGATGCACTCTCTTCGAGGAGGTGTTGCAGATTATGATTCCTTAGGCATAGTATGGATGCCTACATAGATCTTCCCAGCATTAGAGATTCTTTTCATTTGAGCAGGATTTGAAAAAGCTGGATCAGTCATAGAATCATACAATCGTAGAATGGCATGGGTTGGAAGGGACCCTAAGGATCATAGAGCTCCAACCCCCCAGTCCTGCGGTTCTATCAAGGTCCAGTTAAGTTTCAGTACCAAATGAAGCATTCCTGCTGCAGTGTAGTGGAACGGGATGAAGAAATTCTGGATGATTTATTTAGAGTCTTCTCATTAAAACTTACTTTTCTTCTTAAATATTTGATGGGCCAGCTCAGCAAGTCACCTGTTCATCTTCTACATCCACTGAAGATGTCTTCTTGATGGCAGTCACCTGAATTCTGCCCAAATCGGGAGGTTAATTTTCTCACTTTTCTCTTAAAGCTATGTACTTCCATGGTTGAGACTTGCCCAAGCATGGGTGGGACGTTCCATCTCTTGTGTTACACAACCTTTCAGAAAGACCTTATCTTCTGTTTGTGGTGGCGGAGGGAGGAGTGAAGGGCTGGTGAGTCTATTCCCCTTCCATGGGGAAGCTGGCTGAATGAGCAGGGTTCCAGTCATACCCAAGAAGCATGAGATGCTTCTGTGTGGAAGGTGTCCATCTGTGAGATGCTCGAGCATCATTCCCACCTCACTCAAACACAGGCAAGGGCCTGTTTATGATGCTGCTTCAGAAGCATAGTCCTGCAACCCATATTTTGCGTTTTCCAGGCAGACAGTGTCACGCAGAGATTACTATTTGAAAGAAAAACAGCGAAAGGCCATCACTCTGTCTAAGAACTATTGTGTATGATTTCCATTACATTAGATATTAGTATCCATAATATGCAAGAGAAGCTGATATGCAGTTGTAATGAATACATTTAACGAGAGGTCTCATGTTTTCCCCATAATTAATGGGTATTTATGTCATATTTTCTCCTTTTACTGTTTTGTAATTCAGATTAGTGATGAAATCAACAGAATAAAATGTTTAAATACAAGTAGCAAACGCATTTGAGAAGGAAGTTTTGCTTTTTTGCTTCTGGTGAGAAGTATTTCTCTGTATGTGTTTTAGATTGATGGGACATTTAAGGTGGATATTCCCCCAGTCCTCCTTGGCTACAGCAAAGAAAAGAGCCTGGGAATGGAGAGGGGTTACGATTCTGTGCGGAACCTGAGCGAGGGCTCCTACATAACGCTGTTCATGACCATTGAACCACAGCTCATTCCTGGAGAGTCGGTCAGAGAAAAGGTAACTAATCAGCTACTCATCACTCTTGCTGTTTGTTTCCACTGGTGCAGTTCTTGAGGTGCATATAAATGGGTATGCTTAGCGTGCCAAAGGACGTGAGTACAAGTGTGGAAAGACATTAGTAGAAACTCTGAGTGTTCTACTTCAAATCTTTCAGCTCAGTTCAATTCAGTTGAACACATCATCAAGTTAGGTGAACACTTAATGCATGAGAAGTAGCTTTCACCAGGTACCTAGTTCCAGTGTTAATAGCAGGTAAATTTGCACTCATTACCTGTGAGTATGTAATTTTCCTATTTACTTCTGTAAACAATAAAGTGTTTGTGTGAGGATTTGTGAACAGTGGACAAAAAGGAGGTGGCAGGTGCAAACATAGGATTTTCTTGCTCCTGTGTTTCTGCTGTTCAAACACAACATTTATTATTTGTGGCTTCGTGCATGCCTCCAGATCTTGAAGATAATTATTTCTAAAGAGCAGCTGTTGTTTGGGTTTTTTCAGTTCTTGTACTAAACCAGCAGTGCCTTACACTGAGAGCAGCAATACACTGTTAAAATGCATATACCACTTGCTGTTTTATGTAATGTTACACAACGATTTTGAGATCTCTTCAGTGAGGGTGAATATTTTTCACACACAAACAGCAGCACCTCATTCTTTTCCAGTTCAGTGCTACACTGGCCATTTATTAAAGACAAACAGGAACTGGAGAGAAACTTATTGTTACGCAGTTTCTTTTTCAGAATAAATATAAAGCTGTACCATGCATTCTAAAACCCCTTTTTCCTATTAGTCTTGGAAAATATCCAATCCTGTATTTCCTTGCTCTTGTGCAATAGTGTGGGAATTGTTACAATTTAGTACTGTTGAAAATAAAGAAAATTAATAAAGTGCATTCGTGGATGCCTTTTAAAGTTAATTAGTTTGAATAAGATTATTACTGGGACTAGAAAGCATAAATATAAACTTAACAGTCTTGAAGTGTCTGTAATAGACGAGACCTTATTCAGGTCTCTTATCCAGCAGTTTCATGGTCTTAATCTTCACATACAGTAACTAGTTGCTGGGAAAAAATATTACTGAATTTTAAGGAAACAGTTCTCCCTTTATAAAAGAACCTGTCTCCAGTACTGTTGAAGAGTTAGGTCAATCAGTTGATGGTTTGTTTACTAAATACTAAGCCCAAACCAAATTATTGGGATCTTCAATTAATCCACTTTTTTCAAAGCAACATAGATGGAAAACAATAAAAATTCTATTTCATGTTAGAGGCAACTCTGTAATGCAGGACCAGATTCATTAAGAGCCTGCTCTGATTCAGGTGGTGTGTACAGAATGAAAGCACAACTAAGTGACACAAGTGTGTATTCTAACTGTGACTGAAATAGAAATTACCCTGTGTTGCAGCTGCCCAGCTGCATCACGTACACTTTGCATAGGAGGTGTTTGGTATAAAATGATGGAAAAGAAATATTTTTGCTGTCCTTGTTCCTATTCCTAGCCGTTCCTTCTGTAGTTAGGTCATTTGAAATACTTGTCTACTGTTTTAGGGTGCTAGGGTTAATTTCAAGTTTTGCTTTATGACACCTTTTTTATGTTTGTTTCTTTATCTGTTTTTCCTCTCTTCCTTGCTGTCCTTCCTGAATCTCTATAAAGATGAATGAAATGCTTAAGAAGGTACACAATTAATAAATTAAACCAGTTGAGAGCTTCCTGTTGTTCCCTGTTTAAGATGTGGCTGGGTTTTGTGCTGTTGAGCAGTCTTCTTGCACCTTGCATTACTTCACTCTGACCTAGCTGTGGTTTCTTTGCCTGTAACATTTGCAGTGGGTTACTGCTCCAATGTTACAATGTGAGGGAACCCCTGTGTACCAGCTGTTGAGGGGAATCATCACTGAGTGCCTTCCCTGCTGACTCGGTGGTGTAGCTGCAGGGCCCTGCCCAGCTGTTCCACCTCTGGTTAGTTTGAGAAGGGTAACAAAGGAGGAAGTGGTTTATTCTGAACACAAATATTGAGAAGGATGAGCCTTCACTCTCAGCCCCACTATAGAAATACCCACGGTTTTGTAAGGAGACATAAAACAATATTTTTAATATATTGTTAAAATTTTGACATGTTAGGTGACATATGAGCAAATAATTGTCATTGTTATATAATTAATTTGTGATTTTTGAGTCCTAGATTTACTTCTAGAAAATCTGATCTAAAAGCATTAAAATTTTAGACTGAATTACAAGGATTTCTCTATAAATTGTCTATAAATTGACAACTCTGTGCAATGCAAATACTTTGGCATTGCACAGAGTTGTCACAGTATTCTTTCTGTAACAATCACTGGGATTTTGTGTGTAACCTCAACTGTAGTTTAAATGGAGTGTGATGTGAACAGCATGTAGGATTAGTGCTGAACCCTAAGTGTTTACCTTTGAATTAATATGTGGTCATCCCTGTAGTTTTACTTGGCCATAACTTCCACTGCTTTAATAGAGCCAGCTACAGGTGCAGGGCATTAGGTGAGTTCACAAGTAAATGCAAAGGGCCTGCTTCTCCGTTACCTTGACTTTCCTTGTATGTCTGTGAGTCAGAGTATATACTGCAAGGAAAGAATTTTACATTCCTTTTACGCTCCTGTGAGTGGTGAAATAAGGCCAGGCATATTAAAGACTTAAGTCCAAAGTATAAATAAACCTGTTTTTGTATAAATACTACTGTCTTTTGAAGTTTGATACCGAAGAAGACAAGAAGTTGCTCCAGGCAGCAGAAAAGTATGAAGCTGAATGTACATCAAGGTTTCCAAGCCGCCAGTGCCAAACAACTGTAATTGACCTCAGTGGGAAAACAGTTTTTATTACCAGATACATCACACCTCTGAATCCACCCCAGGAGCTTCTCGATGCCGTCCCCGACAGTTCTCGGACAGCAGCAGTAAGTACCTGGGGCAGACAGCGGTGTTCCTGGGACACGATTTCACAGTGTGTGTGTTCGTGTGGGGGCACGCGTGGGCACGTAACCTTGTGATGTTTGCTGTGTAGCTGTGCTTCTTGAAAAGTAAAACCAGAGACACAAGCCAGGTAGTAATGGCAGGGTGTGATACACAGGAAGGTTGTCCATAATGATGGTGGAAAAGGATATTTGTCTTCTCTGGGGGGCAAAAAAAGGGTATATTAAAGAGTAGTAGCCTTTAAAAGACAGAAGAATTATGCCAGAGCTCAGTGGGAGGAAATCATATCAGTCTTTGTTACAAGTTCTGAAATGAGCTCGCTGCTACTGTAATGAGGGCATTCAGTGTGTCGTCACTGATGTTTGTGGCAACAGCGCTATGCTTCACTTCTATTGTAATCCTAGTATTGTTATGTATCGGTGTCATGGATTGAAGGGGTCACTTGATCTGTGTTGTTTTCTTGCAGGAATTGGTGGCTCGATATGTTGCTTTGATTCCTTTTTTGCCAGATAGTGTGTCATTTGCTGGAATTTGTGATTTATGGAGTACATCAGACGTAAGTAATTCAGTAAACAGAAGTCCTTTATCCTCTTGAATGTGATGTAACATCCTAGCAGCCCCTGCTTTCAGGGGAAGATTTTACTAGATGAGCTCCTGAGGTCACTTCAGACCTAAATTATCCTGTGATTCTATTATTTTGAGGACTCTTTTATTTTCTTTATAAGCCATTTATTGAATGAGAACCAAAGCTTGAGAAAAGTTTCTCATCTTGGTATGAGCCCAAATTTTTGTCTTTGTAAGTTGCAATTGATTGATCTTAAGAGTGTTTAGGGCTTCAAACCTTTCCTGGATTTTTTCAGTTATAAAATAACCCAAAATGGCTGGTCATGCACAGCGAAAGGATGCTGACTGGTGGAGACTTCAGACTGAAAATTGATCATTGCAGTTCCAGGGAACTACAGACAAAACATTGCATGTGATGTTAGCAGTAATGGTGTTCTGTGAAACACACGGATAAATCCCATCATCTCTAGAATAACAGCAGGGATTAAGTTAATCACAGATGATGTTTTTACCATCTAAGAACTTTTCTGCAAAAGAATAACTCGAAAGACCAGAGACCTTGGCTCTTGTAGTAAGATCTCAGGTCTGTTCATGTACTTCCCCAACAGTCACTCCTCATCCTGTATGCTGAAGCCATGCCCAGTAACTGATCAAGATCAGTTCCAAACATCTGAGAGGACTTCCTCTTGCTTTAAGAGTGTTAAGAAATATTATTAAATGTTCCAAGTTGAAAACACCGTTGATAACTGCATAGCCTTTTTTTCTTTAATTAGCAATTTCTTTATCTTCTGGCGGGAGATGAGGAAGAACATGCTGTGCTCTTGTGTAATTATTTTCTTGGTATTGGGAAAAAAGCCTGGCTTATCATTGGCAATGCTATTCCCGAGGTAAGAGGATTTTTTCACTTAGACTGGATGTTAACTTGTTCTCAGAAGTCTCTGGTTCCCACCAATGGATAGAATTGTTTCTTGCTATCATGTAATGACAGATCTCCTTAGGCTTGACCAGTCAATCTTCATCTGCCTGTTGTGCTGAGGGCAGATTCACACTCTGCTCTGCCCGGGGCTGCTCTGTGCCCTGCTGTTTTGGTGAGCCAGCGGCCTGGCTTAGACTGGCCAAGAACTAAAACATTTAGGTCCTTTTGCCCCTTAGGAGGTCAGTTTGTCCTGGGGAAGCACACAGATTTCCAAGTAGCCAATCCTGCTCTTTTCAGAAATGGTAAAGAATGTTTGTAACACAGATTTCCACCGTTAGCATCTTAATTACCAAGTACAAGTCACAGCTTTGCTGTCGAGACCAGTTTCTTTAGCATGTCCTCAGATACCACAGCAGCAGGAGTGGGGACTGGGGACTGGGGTATATTCCTTCCCCTACAAATCAGATGGAGATGGTAGTCCTTAATAAAGCCCTCATCTTATGCAGGCTGTACAGAGGGGGATTACTCCAGGTATTTCAAGGTACCTGGCAAATGCGAGAGCTAACAAGAAGATAGAAGGGAAGGCTGATGGATGGGCCACGCAGCATGCTGCCTAGGTGTCTGTCTCTCGACTCCAGGATTGCCTGTGGCAGACATGGTGATGTTGGAGTGGCACAACATTCCTCTATATGGAATTTGACATCAGTTTGTAGCTGAACCAAGACAACTTCCAGAATCTCTATTTTAGGAATGGCTCAGGGCTGTGTGTGTCTAACATTTCTCTGCCACGTAAGAAACAGGGGGCACGTTATAGTACCTGCTTGTTGGTTGAATTGCAACAAACCTGTAAATTCCCCCAACCAGTTTGCCCCTAAAAATGCTATTAATCTTAAGAGTTACAATGTAGTATTCCAAACAATACAATCTGTACTGGCTTTGCAGCCAGTTTAAACCTTCTATCTCATATTTCTTTTTCTTCCTAGGGACCAACTGCATATGTATTAACATTGGAACAAAGCCAGTATGTCATTTGGAATCCCAGTACTGGATGTTTTTATGGGCAATACGACACTTTCTGCCCCTTACAAAATGTGTATTGTCTGGTCAGCTGCGATAACGTAAGTGGACCCATTTCCATACATGGAAGAGGTGATAACTTGGGATTTTTCTTGACCTTATGCATCGTTTGTTCATCCACGTAGCTGTATTTATGCTGTCACATTAGTGATTTTGTTCGTCATAAGTAGCCTTTTCATCCACTTTAAATAATAATAATTTTAATTTTTTTAAGTCAGCATTTAGGTGGATGATGATATCCATTCATATAATTGTCATTACGGGGTATTACTTACTTACATGTTTTCCAGTTGGGATGGCCATTTACCACTGCTTAGCTGAGGAGTAGCAGCTCAGTAGAGCTTATAGTTCACAGGTGCGTTGTCACTGGAAACTGGAAAACAAAGTGTATTGGAAGGAGTCACCCGAGTTGCACCCATGAGGGCAGGCACGGCCTTGGACGGGCCGATGTGCCAAGCGTAGAGTGGGTGTTACAAGGCACAAAAACTGTGCTGGGATTTTTTGCCTGGTGTTGTCCTCCTGTTTATTTGCTATAAAATACAAGTCATAGTAGTGCCTTTTCACAGAGTGTGCCACCCGCCCTGTGGCTGAGAGGTAGCAGCGGGGGAGAGGGGAGGGGAGGCAAGACACAGCAAGAGCTGGGCAGCTCTGGGTGGGTGAACCAAAACCATGCGGCACAGGGCAGAGCTGAGCCTGTGCCCAGACGGACAGAAACCGGGGCCGGTTCCCACCAGCAGCACTCCCCACCCTGGCTGGAGGCCAACCCGTGCTGCTTCTGGGGATGGAAATGGGAATGCCTGAGCCAGGCAGAGGGATGTGTGAAAGTCTGAAACTGGGGAAACAGAAGGCGAGTTTGGAAAAACCCGTAGGATTTATCTGAATGATGACAACTAAGAGTTGGAGTTTAAGTTTGCCTCTCAGGTTTTTTTCTTGGGGAAACAGTGAGTCAGGCTTCCGTTGTGCAGAATACAGCAGACATTTACTTTTTAGTGTCTGCATTGAAAACAGCTGGAGAGGGCTTTTTATCTTCTTTTTATTTAGGGTTTTATCCTAAATGCAAGGTTTGGGTGGGCATTTAATATTCTAAAGCATATTTACTTTAAAAGTGTCTGTTCTGTCTTTCATTGGCATGTTCTAAGAGCAGTTCAAGTGGTTTGAGGCTTTTTTTGAAGTAGCACCAAGTCTGTTTAAGAAAAAACCATAACTTACTTCTTGATTGCTGGAAGAAGCAACTGAGGACTTCAGCACTGATGATCTCCCACGGCAGAGCTCAACATCTTTCAGGGCAACTAATTCCAGCCCACCTCTGACTGAGCAGTTGTGTTGCCAGCAGAGCGATACCATGTCACAGCCAACGGGGAAAATCAGGCTGTACCCAGAACCATTAGTTATAAAGGTTACGTATTAATTAGTACATGTACATATTAATTGTTGGAGCATTTTGCAGCTTTAGCAGTAATTTAAAGGTAGTTTTGATCAAGATGCCTACAACACTTGAGCATTTCAGACGAGGCTCAGACACAGACCCAATTCAGTGCCTGTGAAGAAGCTGAGTCCAAGACATGGGTTCCTCTTGATGACAACACTATAAAGGAGCTCTGTGTGCTGCATCGTACGCTTGAACTCAGAGTGTGCTGGGGCACAGGAAGCCGCCTGGCATCGCAGCCACAGCTGCACCGTGCTGGTGGAAGGATTTCATCAGAATTCAGAAGAGACTTGTGTAGTAAACCAGAAGGGTGGAAGTGCAGCTCAGGACAGTACGAGGATGTTGTAACCCAAGGTCATGGGATGCTGAAGTCTCAGGAAGTGTGAAAACCACCAGAATGCAGAGCGGCTGCAGTGCTGAACAGGAACTACTGGAGAAAAGAGATTCTGGAGGAAGAGCTGCCACCTGCAGACAGCAGTTCGGTTCATGCACTGGGCTTACTCCAGCCGCAGACGGACAGGACATGACAGACCAGCGCCGTCCGTTTTGGTGTGAGGATACAGAAGTTGCATGGCAGCTGTAACTATACAAACTTGCCTTGCTTCATATGAACTCAGAATGGCAGCTCTGTAGTGTGTAGTATCTTAAAGCCATGGCTGTGATTTTATGCTGAAAGTTAAAACAAACTTGCTTTCTTGTAGGTTTGGTTTAATATTCAAGAACATGATTCCCCAGTAAGGATAAGTTTTGACACCAGCAAACCAAAACTGTGGAAGTCTTTCTTTTCAAGAACCTTTCCCTTCCCTGGTCTCCGCAGCGTTCAGGTATGAACCTCTCTATTACCAACTTTATCTGAGGGGGTGAGAGAGCACAGACTTGGTATAGTGAACCACAGACTAACTTCTTTGGGCTCCTGTGGTTAAGCATAGTTATGTAGCATTGAGTTTTAAAAAGATTTTCTCAAAGTATTTGTTTTATGCGGAGTGATCGGATGTCTTGTCTTTTCTTTTGTCCTCTAAATATCCCTATAAGATCTGCTGACAACAGTGAAGTAAAATGGGAGAAATCTCAAAACATGGCCCTCCCCAAAGAGGTAGCTGTACATGAATCCTTAGTAAACAAACAGGAATTTGTCTAGTTTATCAAAGGAATAAACAGCTGAAGTTTACCAGGAAAATACTGCCCCCCCCCCCCAGAATCACACACAGACATCTTATTGTTTTTATTATGGCTCTACTGAATAAGAGATTGTGTGTGCATGTGTAACTCCTGAAGTTAGTGCTGCAGAGCTAGAAGAGATTGTGCTTTTAATAATTAAACTTTCTGTTTATTACTAGCCTGAAGAACTAGTTTATGTGCATTCAGACAAGGCTGCTGCGGTGGAACTACAGGGCAGGTAATTTGTTCCTCCAAAACAAATCCTTTTAGTGGTGATCAGGGATATTTGTACAGAGGTGTTAAAAACCTGCTTTGAGGGTCAGGAATTGAGAAGGTACTAAAAACCCCAAACCATTTAAATCTAGAGCTGTACAACACGGGGTTGTGTTTTCATTCTTTTAATGAGTGCCAGATAGAACGGCTCAGGCACTGCTGTAGTTTCTTAACCAGTAGAGTGCTGCAGAAGGAGGAGGGTTGTAGACAAAAAAGGGTTGTAAGTCTTCTCTAAGTCTGTTACAAGCACATGACAGTGGCATTGCTTTTCTGTGCTTTTAGGTAGTGGTAAATGTTACAGGTCAGGTATAGTCCCCATAGTCTGTACAAGGTGTGCCAAGGGAGGGTTCAGGTGTCCAGTAAATAGTGGCATTGTAACCACAGGTGTGTTACTGCAGGATTGAAAAGATACTCAAAGAGAAGATTACAGAATGGAGACCAAGGCACGTGACTCGCTGGAACAGATACTGTACCTCCACCCTGCGGAACTTCCTGCCGCTGCTGGAACAAAACCAAGGCAGTGACGTGGAAGACGACCACCAGGCAGAGCTGCAGAAGCAGCTCGGAGATTACAGGGTATGGCTGTGAACAGACCTGGCTTGCCACACAAGTAGGAATGCAAAGCCATAGGACTGAGCCTGGGCCCCTCTTCCCTACCACAGCAGTGATGCTGTCTATTTCCTCTGTCAACAGAAGTCACGAGAGCATCTAAACCAGTATCATAGATACAGGGTCAAGGGGTGATGATCTGTTTCATTTCAGTAGTAGCTGCTGAAGATAAACAAACCTTTCTGTTGAAGGTAAAGATAAGGACATAAAGAAAAGGTGGCTGCACTCCTGTATTGCTGCACTACCCCCTACAAGTGCGGGCTCCTGGCCCTGGGTTTGACCTGGGCATTAGCAAGTTTCAGGTCTGGGAAGTGGGGATCTGGTGCTGGTGCCAAGTAGTGCTACACACACCCTACGTACAGGTGTGGGAGTCCACACAACCACCGGCTTTGCTTCTGCTTCCATTATTTGGTCCCCTCTTTAAAGCAGTTGATTTACTTAAGTGTTCACTGCAGCCACGAGCAGCCTGGTCTGAAGGTCCTCTAAGTCCCTCAGCCATGGGAGCAGCACAGAACACAGCGCTGGCCCACAGTTCAAGTGAGGTTTTGGTTCCTGCTAGTCTCAAACCTATTATGGACAGGAGCTGGTAGGCACCTCACATCCCCAGCCAACGCAGACAGAACACAGTGAATTAAAACCAATTAAGAGGCAGAAAAGCACCAAATCTATGTGTCTGTGTTCAATAATAAAACTTTATTCTAGTGGATTTCCAAACATTTTCACTTAGAACTTGACCCAGACTGAAGAGGAGAAATGGTAGGGACTTGCCTGGAGTATATGAAACAGGGAGGTGGCATTAAAATACAGCACAGGCTTTTTTCTTGCATCTCCTCAGGCCAGCAGTAGAAAAGAGAAATTCACATAAACAGTAACACAGATTTCTAAGACTAGGTATTTATTCAGGTGCCTTTACCTTTTCTGCTTACCTTATGTGTATTTTCCTCTTTCTTTCTCCCAGGTCTCTGGATTTCCTATTCATATGCCATTTTCTGAAGTCAGACCTTTGATAGAAGCTTTACACAGCACAGGAGTTCACACCATTGATGTTTCCAATGTGGAATTTGCTCTAGCTGTGTATATTCACGCTTACCCTCAAAATGTTCTCTCGGTGTGGATCTATGTGGCTTCACTTGTGCGAAACAGGTAGCACAGACCAGCCAGAATACCTCAAGGAATCATCTGAGCACTGTGAGCAATCTGTTATTTGCCCTCTGCACACTTGAGCTATCCCAAATAGTTTAAAAACAGAGCAAGAGCCTGATTTCTATTCTAGTAGCTGCCAACACAGCAGCGTTTTCACTCTACCTCCACCAAAGACACCCCTTCCCCCCTTATTACAGCTAAGGAGGAGACTGACACCTTAAAATGCTAGTGTAAGAAAGAGGTGATTTTCATACAGCATTTTCTAGCAGTACATGTGCCCACATCTAGCAGCACTGCAGAGTAAAATGGGAGAGTTTGGCCACCTTATTTTCAGGTGAAATTCAGTTCCTGGAATCAGTTTTCCAGTACCCGAGTTCCTGAATGAAGGCCAGAACTATTCACTCATGAATAAATTTCATGTACCAAGGAGCCATCAGTGAGGGCCACACTTCAGTTTTTAAGAGGCTGCTGCTTTTGCTACATCATATTTAGTGTTTGTACAATGCCAGCACCATTTAGAGGTGTAAGATGACATTTTCTTTAAAAGTTTAAAGTATTTAATAAATATTTATACCAAAACTTAAGTGGAGCCTCATTGATTTTATACAAGAATTTGATTAAATTACTTCTGAGTATGAAATCCTTATTTGCAAGTTGCTGTATCAAAAGAATAGTTTGCTAAAAAAATCCTATTTGCTTATTGGTGTATAACTAATGGCATTAACTGTTAATGCCAATATAAATATATATCCTCTTCCTTCAGCTACCTTACTAATTAAACTCTTCCAAGTGAAAGCGATGCTGGGTTGAGCGTAGGGAGGATGTTCACCAAGTGAATACCAAAGTGAAGTTGTTCCTGAGCTTAATTCCAAACTAGACTCAAGCCACCTAATTAACACTAGACGTAAAATCTTTGGTTTAGAGCCTGTGGTTGCCACAGGTTCCCTTCTCTAAACCTCCAGCAGAAAGGAGTAGGAACACTGTCATCATGTGATGCTTTGCTGGCCACCACCAGTTTCTCCCAAGCTTAGGCTGACTCCCCTTTAGAGAAGGATGAAGAAACATGATGTAAGCAAGCGAGCTGAGTTTCCTGGTGCTGATCCAGCCCCCAGCAGTGTCTCTACAAGGCTGCACAGAAACCACCAGCTCACAGCAAGGAGCAGCAGGACCCCTGGCCATACCTTCCCAGCCCCAGAAACGGGAGCTCTGGCCCAGGGACTGATGCAAAGCAGCCCATAACTCTCATCTTGCCTCAGCCAGCTGTGCACAAATGGCCACACAGCTACTCTAACCTTTGGGCAAAGTAAATTTAATGCAGCTGACGTGAAGCAGCCATAGCTGGAACAATGGCAGCCTCTATACCTCCTCTGTAGGCCTGGAGCAGAGCACGGTACATTCTGCCTCCTCCACACCCCCTGGGCTTGTCTTTACCTTACTGCTGCTCCTCAGCGTCAGCAGGAACACGACAGTACCAAAACTTGGAGTTTACTGTAACCTCCAGCTCTGCCTGCAAGCTGAGTGCCCAGACACAGGAATCCTGAGAGCCCTGCACAGCACCAACACCGCTGTCCTGAATAAATACTAAGAAGACTTTATCCAATTAAAGCCAGCAACAATCACTAGTTGGACATACTGGCAGCCTTTAGGCAGGATGGGTGGGGGGATCCCTGCTTTCTGCACAGCCTGCTGCACATTCCTCTACCCAAGAGAACACCAACCTGTAGCTAAGTCAGCCACAAGCGCTGGTGGCACACAAGGCCTGGGCCTGACAGGCTGCAGTACTCCCCTCCTCTTGCAGCGGGCTCTCCCCACGATGCCCCCCACACACACTCTCACACAACTTAGACATAGCCCATCCCTTCCCAGGGCAGGTTCCCTCAGCACACCAACAGATCCTCTGCCTCCCTGCCACTCTCTACTGTTCAACAAGGGGTCTTCTCAACACATCAGAGCAACGGGGAAGGTGTATGGTTCTCTTCCATGGATTTCATACGAATAAAAACTGCCATCCCTTGAAGCTCTTTCAAAGATACACCTCAACATAGCCCTGGAAAGAAACACACACACCCCCACATACACACACAGACTGCAAGGTTCACAGCTCTGCAACCACAACAGCAGCCTGATGGCATGTTACACCTTAAAATCACACATATTCAACTGGTACATATTTTTTTGTTGGTGGGAATGTTTTATTTGAGTATGTCTTTCAAGCCCAAATACAAAGCCAAATGCAAAAGGAAGGTGGGAATTTCCCTAATTTTGCAATATAAAGAACTACTTCAGGATGAGAGGAAAGGGGGAAACAAGGCTCCTAAAGATCTGTACTTGTTACCCAGATGCAAACAATACAATTCAAATGCTCTGCAGGGCTTTATATTGTACTTACGGATCCAAAATAAAAACATTCACTTAACACAAAATAATCCAGTAAAGTATATTTAAGTGCCAAAGTTGGAAAAAAGTGGCATAAAAAAACCCAAAACACACCTCTGAATGTTTTCCCATCTTCCCCAAATTAAGTAAAACAAAACCCAACACCCTTCAAACCAAATGAGATTGTGAGATTGTTACAACACTGTACAGTACACTCATCATTAAGATTCTGAAGTTGAGGGCAGGGTCAGGCTAGTATCAACAGATCTCACTCGAGGGTTGTTAACACAAGATGCGAACTGTAAGTAAAGTGCATGAGAGGAAGCCTGCTCAGCTAAATGAAGTAGACTGAAAGGTCAGAAGTCAGCGGTCACTCGCCAGAGCGGCAGCAGGCCCGAAAACCACACTGCAAATTCTGGCATCCACTGGCGGTGTCGGCATGGGGACCTGCACAAAAACAGAACAAATGTGAAAAGGAGAAAAGGCCACTCACTTCGATTCAGAATTCTCATAACCTGGGCATTGAGAAAGGGTCTCGTCTTTGAACACACTACGCTTTGCCCAGCACCGTGACGCCTGGCACACCGCTGGTACGACCAGAAACCTTGACTGGAACAGTCCTTTCTCAAGAGATTTTTGCTCCAATAGCTTAGTGCTACGAAGCTAACTATATTTACAGTGACACAGATGTGTGATGAGCACCACTGAAGGAGGAAGTGCAGGCCAGCTCTCACAGCTTTCACAACAGAGGTGCATTTTCAGAACCTATATTTACAGTCCATTTTTTTAGTTCAGCTGATGACTTCCCTGCCATTAGCAAAGAAACCATAATCTCCAAAAATACTTCTACTGTAATGGAAAGAGGTTTTTAGTCTGGAACATTTTTTTCCTCCATGAGCGCTTCATGTTGGCTAGATTTATGCACGCTGACTGGCAATTCAAAACCTGAAGAGAAAAGTCACCTTGAGTATCTCTTGCTGCAGTTACCAGAAGTCATAAGGCTAAAACAGAGCCATTCAAAAAGAAAAGAGGTGCAACCACAGACAGTATGAGCCAGCGCTGTGAATCGACCCACCTCCACTTACCTTCGCTTACTGTTACTCCTTTAATGCGAAGTGTTAAACTGATGGTGAGATAAGGAACTACTGAATTTATTAGTACAGGATTCTGGCTCCTGCAGCCATAAGCCTGCTTCAGTGACACAAGCATTTACATCCCGGTAGCTGACCTGGCACCCAACATAAATTAGAAAAGCGTTGCTGAGTTAACCGAAACAAGCTGGTAAAAAGACCTAACCAGGACAACTTAAGCCCCCATTCATCCCCTCCCCACCCCTTTGTATTTGAGACACATCAAATGCTTTAAATACATTTATAAAGGACTAGCAAAATTACGTCATGAACTCAGGCACTGTGCTATGTCTGACTTGGGTTCTTGTCCATCTTGAAGAATAACCTCATGTCATAATTCAATTAATCTCCAAGAACCTGGTGTCTGGAAATCAACTTTCTGCTTCGTGCCACACGCTGATGAGCAATAGTCAGAAAAGGTAATTAAGCTAACATGCATGACACTGAATAAAGCAAACCTGAAGCTACAATGAAGGGCAGTGGTTACAGTATACAAAACAGGGAACGATGCATTTGTCAAACTCATTTTCCTTTTCAAGTCGTTTCATTCACCTGAACGAAATTTTGATCCTCCCAGTCACCTATGAGCTAGAGTTTGGACTCTTCTTCCTAAATCCTTTAAAAGGGAGACTCGGTGCTTCTGAACGGCTGGTTTAGCAGAGCATATTCTGTGCAGCAGCAGTTTTCAAGTCACAGCTGGCCTTCCACATCACTGCCACAGCTAAGCAGCGCATCAGGAATTTTGAAGCAACTGTCACATTTCCAGTGAAATGTTTGTTGACAAAGCATACAGAACCACCACCTTCCAAGGAAGGGAATGCTCTTTATACTCCAATATAGTTTTCCATCCTTCTCTTGCTCATTTTGAAAATGTTCTTCTTCATGCCCATAACTGGAACATAAAAATGACCCCTCTAGGTCCATCTAGCCCAGCCTTCGTCACTGGCAACAGTAACTGTTCTCTAAGTAGACCATATAGGCCCCTCCTGCACACCTTTCCTATCTCCCCAGCATCCCTAACTGTTGCAATAGGAAAGTTAAAGTCCATCCCCTCTAGCATTTGCTAATGGTTAAACCATATGTGCATTTGTTTAGTCTCATTTTAAACTCACTAACTGCTTCCACAATTTCCCAGGGGACAAGGTTCCAGCATCTGCTTAAAATCAATCCCCTTCCTACTGTCGCTGAGCTCTCGCACTGCAGAGCCCGGACAGTCACTGTTGCACATTCACCTCACCTTCTACCTGCCTTCTCATTCCCATACTGAAACGTTCCAGCCTTCCAAGTGCCTCCTTGCAAGAGAGCTGCTTGGTCCCCTAACTCTTCAGTAGGCCTCTTCTATTTCTTTTGCCATTCCATATACTCCTGTCGTGGTTTCACCCCGGCTGTGGGCCGAGATCCACGCAGCTGCCTGCTTCTTAAAGTAAAAGAGCAGGGGAAGAGGGAAAAAGGGGGAAACAAGGGAAGGGAAAAGGAAGGGGCAAATAACTCCAAAACCAAGAAACTAAGAGGCCCGTGGGTTGGGATAAGGATAGTTTACTAAGATAACAGAAAGATAAAATATAACAATGCTAACAGGACTTTAGAGCAAAAGAATATGAAACTCTTGATACCCAATGCAGTTTCTCCCCGAACCACACACCTCAGGCCGTACCACCCAGAGCTGTCCCGGAACCCGACCATCCCCCCAAGGAGCACGCGTCCCGCCACCGCCCCTCTTCTTCCTCCCCTCAGCCCCCCGTTATCCTGGGCAGGACGTCATTGGCATGGAATACACTCTTTGGCCCATCTGGGTCACCTGTCCTGGCTTCGCCCCTCCTTTCTCGTGAATAGAGAAATACAAAGAAGCTGAGAAAGTCCTTGACTGTCTGACTGCAACTAAGAACATCAGGGTGTTATCAGCACTGCTTTAATTTTAACTCCCAAACACAGCACTCCATCAGCTGCTACAAATGAAGTTAACTCTATCCTGACTGAAAACAGGACAACTCCTCAAGAAAGGGAGACCAAAGCCACATGCAGTACCCCATATGTGAGTGCCCCAAGGTTTCTAGGACCGTGCAGCAACACCCTCTATCTTGTTCTCAACACCCTGAGGATGCAGTAACACTGGTGGCTTTTTGGGCTGCTGCTGCAAACAAGAAAGGTTTCAGAATTAGCACCAACAGCTTCCTGAACATTATCTCCACACTGCAACCTCCAGCTCTGAATTCAGTTTCATGCCATGACAGATCATTCCCAGCCACCCGACATATAACATAACCATACACACAGCTGCACTGAAGGATGCGAGTTGTCCTTTGGGAATCTTCAGCACCAGTACTGTGACTTGAGGCAGCTCAGCACCGCTCAACAACCTGGAGATTACTGTGTGCACTTCTTACAGCACAGCAGCAAAGGAGATGCTGATTACGACTGATCACAGCTCAGAACTCTTGGAGGAAGCGGGGTGGGGAAACGGGGACAGTAACAGTGAGAGATGTCACCTCCCCAGTTCCCACCCATCCTGAACAGCAGCCATTAAGCCCTGCCATTTCTTTCCATCTTTAATTAGCCTTCAGATTTTAAATTTAAACCCACCTTCCTGCAACTTCATCTCAGAAACTTTTAAGTACACCACATCATCTAAAAAGCTCACAGGTTTGTTTCCTAATTTATTAGGCACCGAATTACAAATGACATTAACCACATCACAGTGGAAACTCACCCTTCTTCCTAGGCTGCACTTCTTGTCCCACATCTAATCCTCACACCATCACTAACTTTCCTTTACAGCCTCTGATGAAATGAAATATTCAGAGTTCAAACCACCCGTCCTGAAATCTCACATCCTGTGTTCCTTCTTAGCAGGTACAGGCAATTCCCATAATGTGCGAGGTACTTTATGCTCTTATTACAACAAGGTAGTGTCATCAGTGGTTGTTTTAACAGTAAAGCTATTTGGTTATGACTCCTTTATGCTCTGACATACCAACTGATCTCCTCCATCACAGGTTATTTATCTCCCTAGCCCTCCTCAGCCTGTTCTTTTTACGGCTGATACAGATAAGCAAAATACAAATGCCTTTGCTTTTGATAGCCTGATCATTTTTACTACAACTGGCTTTTGGCTACACCCCTCTGGCTTCACAATCTCCGATTTCCCCACTCTTTGCTACTGACCTCATTTAGAATGGACTTTGTTTTGAAGTTATCTCTGTTTAAACTGAAATGGCCTCTTTAATCATGCCAAAAAACGTACTCTTCTGTTTTATTTGGACTCTATATACAAGGTCTCCAATTCATCTCATCTCACTGATGTGCCAGGCTAAGCAATGTGGTAACTGTAGCCAGTTCCTTTCTAGCATCCAGTGAGAAAGACAGTCATTGCGGTGCTCTCTTTCAGACGGGTGTCTGGGTGTCTCTGCTGCCTGTGAAGGCTTACTGAGCCCTAGCAGCAACGTACCTACAGGCAATACATTTTGGTCCAGTTAACCTGGGAAAGCACAGTTAGATTCTCCTCTAACCTGCCACACTATGCTACTGGTTTAGTTACTTCTGAACTGGGTTATTTTAATACTCTTTACATTCCCATCTGATTACTCTAATGCTTCAGGTGACCTGGAATGAAGATCTGCTTAACTCCTGATGAACAGCGCTCAGCATTTTCAAGTAAAGTACATATAAAAATGTCTCCCAACATAAGAAGGGAGCATAACCATTCAATTACTTCATTTTGTTACAAAGATGAGTGAAAGTTTCCTACAAAGAAGTCAGGCATTTCACCAAGAATATCTGACAACCCAGACCAAGACCATCATGAGAGACACTCCAGCCAAGACAACTGGCTGCCGTCACCACATCCCTTTAGCCACTTGCTCTAGGCTCTTGCTTGTGGCAGCAGAAATATTGATGTTGTCTACAGCAAGATGGATCCCTGACTCATCTAGCAATACAAGTTTTTTAAAAATAGTAATTAAAATCATAAAAAATGAAAATAAAAGGTTCTCAGCTACCTCAGTTCTTGATTGAGTTTACCAAGTAGCCACAGGAAGAGGAATGATGGCCACAGGAAGGCAGCACGAGTGAGCTGGTGGTAACAGGAGGGAGGGAAGGAGACACAGTTGTTTCTCACAGCCACAGCCAGCAAGAGGCTCCTTCATCAAACACTGCACACTGTACTTGACAGCAGTATAGCAAAGGTACTATCACATCACAGGGACATTACTGAGTGATGAAGTGAAGTATGAGCTTTACAAATAGACACACACACACACACACACATATATATATATATCAAACTCAGAGCCAAAAGTAGTATTCCCAACACTGGCAGAACTTTATGAGAGCACCTTGGTTACCTGTACAACTTAGAGGGACCAACCTCTTGTGAAGTTCCCATAGAAATCTGCACATGGGTGTCCATAAATCTTAACAGAAATTGCACTCTTGGCTCCACTGCTAGTAGACAGATCGAATGGATTTCTAAATGCCAGAAGACTGAATCATGAGAAATACCACAACTTGACTTCATTAATGCCCTATTTCTTTAATTACAACACCTGAGGAGTACATAATTAAAGAACTCTAGAAACTCAATTGTACTTGAGAACTGCAAAGAGCTACTGCCACAGAAATTAGGGAGCCCCATTTTTCCTAGTCCTGAAGCTGACAGAACTCCAGGCTTTAAATTGAGAACCCAGTAAGGAGAGATTCAACGCAGCAGGACAAAACAGCCTGTGGGAAATAGAAACTTCTAAGTGGCAAGGGGTTACTCAAACATTAAACTCAAGTTCAGTGCAATTTACAATTAAATATGGTATAGATATTAAACAAAATCAGCAATTGGAAGGGGTACATGCTGACATATTTGGTTTCAGTTGCAGCTGAGGGCAATCTAACTCCAAGACTACAAAACTGAGCAAAACATAGGTAGAGATCAAATAGACTAGAATACAAAACAAGAACTGAAGCCACACTAACAGTAAAGAATCAGAAAACACATTTGGAAGCGTGCACAATCTGTGGTCCCTGCTCATAAAAACTGCATCACATCACTGCTGTGCAACAACAGGCTGTGTCACAGACCCAAGTCTGACCAACCATAGCTAGTCTACCTTTCTAGTTTTAGCCTCTGACAATGGTAAAGCAACTTTGGCTAGAGCAGCACCTGCAATGAAAATCGGAAAACTTCTAACAAAAATGCCTACCAAAAAAGTCCAGCAAGCTCTCCACAAAGAAAATACAATGAAGCTGCACGTAGGGGCCCCCATTAGGTTCAGCATTTACAGAAAATAAAAATCTGAAAAATATGCTGTAGGTGAAAGTAAGCTCTTATGTGTCAGATGACAAGGGAGTATCTTTATTATTCAAAGATGGCTAAATTCCATGCTGTTGGCTCCATTTTTTGTTCTGCCAGACTGACAGGTTTTCCAACATGATCACAGAACATATCTCCTTCTCAAAAACAATCCCTGATAAACTGGTGAGCAAAGAAATTATGAAATTATTCTCTGCGTGCTTACAGACCAGTAACCTTTGCACAGCAATCAGTAAGACAGCCTATATATGTAAAAACAAACAGCTTCAGATACATACTGATTTAAATGGAACAGCTACTGCTCTTCCTACAGTTACTTTAGAAATACCAAATGATACAGAAACAGTTCAAGCTGTCACAAAACCTGGTTCCCACCAGGCAAAAATAGAAGGCACAGCACCCAGATAAAACTGCAGGGGATGCAGTTATAAAAGGTTATTTCCCATTTCAGAATTTTGCTAGGACCCCCCTCTAAGTTTTTACTGACTTCTTAAAATAACCAGCCACAAACTTCTGAGACACTACTGTTTCTCAACAGATGAGGGAAGTCAGACCATCAGAGCCTCACTCTCCTGCTGATCTGTCTCTACAGGAGCATAGAGAGCCCCAAGGCACACATGATGCTATACAGATCCAAGCAGAGCTTATAGGCTCACAGCTTCCAGCAGGCAGAGGGAGGAAAGGGGGGAAATAAACAGGAAGTTTATCAACTTTATCAGATCAACTTTGCAGAATAATTTCATAAAGTATTCTGTTTAAATATAAATAATTTCTTGAGGGTATTAGGAAACAGCCAAGCTTTAGAGTGGTGGACTCACGCAGGACATTTAGGCTTTGTTAGCTAGTACTAAGATGACATAGTATATTTTTGGGACAAGGAGAGAAACAAATGTCTGAAGACAAACCAGAACATCAAGCCTGTGTTACTGACAGGAGCAAAAATAGAAAAATAGCAAGGAAGCAGGTGTGAAAGGGAAAAAAGACTCTTAAGTGGTGTTTGAAGACCTCTTTAAACTCAAGACAATGCAGGAAGGTCAGTGAAGGGTTTTTAAGGTTTTTAAAAGGGAACTTTAAACTTTTCAGGTTGAAATGTTCAAAGATTTTTTTAAAGCAGAAGTCTGGATTGAATGGAAACAAGAAACAGCAGTGTCAAAAGTGTATAAGGAATTGCAAAACTTACGGAAGCAAAATATGGTTTAATACTTTTCCTTCTAATATTAGGATCCAATCCAAGCACATCATTATATAACAACTCCAGTGGATTGAAGACCCAAACATCAGTACGGATTTGCCTGCAGTACCAAAACTCTGGCATGTTGTGTTCCTGCTGTGGCTGCATCTCAATATAGATGCAAATTATTCAGCCAAACGCCACAAACTACCAGGGAATATAATTTTGTTTTACATACAATTAGCTCTTACCATCCTGTGAGCTCTTATTATCCTCCTTTTCCCTTCCTCTCTGTTGCACTTACCTGTTTCAAATTCACACACAGAATACAAGTCACACCACGGCTCCCATCTCTAATGCTATGAATGCTTACTGGACCTAACATAATGAATTCCAGTGTGGTAAACACTGACAAGGCTTGCACCTTAAATGTCTATTTTATGCATTTACCCAGATCTTCTCCCAGCTTAGATCTATTCCTACGGTACTGACCCAAGCACAATCAGAAAAAACAAATTACCTTTTCCATAAGGACACCTGATGGTAGGATGAAAAATATCCTATACCAGAACTACTGAAATATGGGAGGTTTGCATGGCAAAACACTTGTCGTTTATTTCCTAAAAATCACCGCTTCAGCACCAATCTAATGAAGCCTCTGAAGGAAATGGCTATAAAGAAAATGGGGTTTACAGGGAAGATATAAAGAGGGCAAGTGTGTATTAGTTATATGGAAACCTCCTTTCTGGACCTTATTATTTACACTAAATTGTATTAGGAGATATATGGACTAAAAATGCTTCTCTAGGTAATACAGAACAGTAGTTGCATCAAGAAAAAAAACCCAGAACAAAAAATGAGGGAAAACTGACTTCACAGTTGTCACTACATAATTAGTCTGTGAAACTCAGTGGTTCACAGCCAAGAAAAGGTGTGGCATTCTGGAAGGTTCTGTTTAGCAGTGTCTCTAAACATCGCTCCCCAGCAATGCATCGTGTCTCCGTAAAACGACATTACCGTTAATGTTGTCACAGTAGTAAAAGTGTTCATCGTTCAGAGAGGGGCACGCAGAAACCAAGTCCTGCAGCCCTGCACCAGTTACAGTGAGACAACCCGAGAGGTTAAGGTGTTCCAAATGTGGCAGTCCTCCTCCCAGAGTCAGGGCCCTGTTGACAGAGAGAAGAGAGGTGTTAACAGCCCGCACAGCCCCCACGGACAAGTATTCTTCAGCACCACCAAGTCAGACTTAATTGCATCTTGTAACAAAAGACCCACATCTTTAACAAACCATGCAATTTTAAATACAGCAATTTCATACCCTAATAATGGGGATCACCCCTGAAGATGCATAACAGACCTGAAAAATAAGCACATTTTGACAAACTAACAATTCCTTCTGACAGACTTATTTCGGAACGACCCCAGGTATCACTTTCAAAGAACCACTATGATGTCCTCCAAACCACCACTGATTTTGACAATTCTTCCAAGGTGATGTATAATCCTCAAACTACCCTGAAAGCATGACACTGCCAAGTTTGATGTATTATGTTTCTAAAAGTTTGACCATCTCTTTTTTTTTTGGTTAAAATAATTTTGGAATCCAAATTTGTACTTTCCTAGGGCTGGCAGCAGAGTCTCTCTCCGCCTACACCACGTTATTATCCAAGTGGAATTCTATGTTCTTACTCTGAGAGCAAGAGAGTTTGGTTGCTGATGCAATAGCCTCACAGATGCATCACACCTGAGCAATCATTTCATGTCAGGCTGCTTGCCTCTGAGCTCATGGGGCAGCCAGCCCAAGTCCCACCACAAACAGGCTCACCCACCTGAAAAAGCCACTGGCTTGAATTACCATGCTACAGATCCAAACCAAAATGTAAAACCAAGAACACCTTCAGAGCATCACTGTACAACCTTCTCCTGTCAGCAGACAGAGTAGAACTGCTGACCACAAAACTGTCTGTTAACATGTCTATCAAATGAACTGCGATATGTTTCTGTTAGGTGGTTTCATTCTCTCTCCTAAGGGACTCAAATTATCCTGATGAGAGCAAGAAGCATTGTTGCAGCACACACTCAGCTCTGAAACACTGTCTTTTATCCAAAAGCACCAGTGGGAAACTGGCACCATAACCAAAGCATTCCCATGACTCAATCACCAAATCTCCCTTTAGTCCTACGTTACTGAGTCAGGAGAAAAAGCCACCCAGTAACATGCAAACTACACACACTGCTTCATTAGCACCAAACACAGCAGAGGAACCAGCTCACCACTTGAACAGCAACAAGCTCAAACACAAAGCACAGCTATCTAAGCTTACTCTGGGCAAGACTCTCTTACTCACCAGTGTTACTGAGTACCAGAAAAACCACTACAGCAGACACCTGAATAGCTGGTACTTCTGAGCATCAAAGCGGGGGTGAAGTCTCCAGAGAGACACATCAGTGCCAGCAGTACCTCATGCTGTTTCTCACCTGCCTACAGCATATAGTACGGGTAGGCATGAAGTCTTCCCACTCCAAGAAGCTTTTATCTAGCCTTACATGCTGCAGCACACCTCAACAGGCAGCTAGTACTTCATCATCATCCCATTTTCATTATGGTCCAAAACCATCAATGGCAAATGTTATCACACAGGAAATGTTACCATTCTTGAAGCCATCATGATGTTCAAGTCAACTATTTTTTCCTCTTCCTTTATTTGCTATATGAAGTTACATTTAACATTATTTTGTATGTGAAGAACATCATTGTGGAATCATAGAATCATTTATGTTGGAAAAGACTACCAGGTCCAAGCATTAACCTGCACTGCCATGTCCACCACTAAACCATGTCCCTAAGCACCACATCTGCATGTCTTTTAAATACCTCCAGGAATGGTGACTCAACCACTTCCCTGGGCACCCTGTTCCAGTGCCTGATAACCTTTTCAGTGAAGAAAATTTTTCTGAATATTCCAGATATTTAAGCCTCCCCTGGCACAACTTGAGGCCATTTCCTCTTGTTACTTGGGAAGAAAGGCAAACCCCCACCTCACGACAACCTCCTTTCAGATAGCTGTACAGAGTGACAAGGCCTCCCCTCGGCCTCCTTTTCTCCAGGCTGAACAACCCCAGTTCCCTTAGCTGCTACTCACAAGACACTTGCTCTAGACTCTTCACCAGCTTCAATGCTTTTCTTCCGACACACTCTAGCACTTCCATATCTTTCTTGCAGGAAGCAGCCCAAAACTGAACACAGTACTCAAGGTGCAGCCTCACCAGCGCCAAGAACAGGGGAATGATCGCTGTCATAGTCCATTTCTGATATAAGCCAGGCTGCTCTTGGCTTTCTTGGCCACCTGGGCACACTGCTGGCTCACATTCAGCCGGCTGTTGCCCAACACCCCCAGATCCTTTTCCATCAGGCAGCTTTCCAGGCACTCCCCCAAGCCTGTAGCCTTGCATGGGGTTGCTGTGACAAGTGCAGGACCCAGCACTAAGCCTTGTTGAACCTCATACAGCTGGCCTCAGCCCATCAATCCAGCCAACCTGTCCATAAATTATATCATTATCCAGACAGGTTAAATGACATGTTAGTCGGGTGGTATAAAATTTCAAGCATACTGACAGGCATAATAATAATAAAAAACTAAAAAAAAACCCAACACTAAACAGAAATTCAGTACAATTTCCTAACAAGAAATCACTAAAGATCAAATCTAAAAGCTAGGTGGCTTTTAGATTTGATCTTTAGTGATTTTTAGATCAAATCTAAAAATACCACCTAGAACAACAAATTCACAAAAATAACTGATTTCAGGATACACCTAGGAATTATTTTTTGTTTTTTTAAATAGCCAAAGGAAAAGCTGAAGAGTTTAAGCCTGGTACTATAAATATTTCAAATACTATATGTAAGTATTATATATAAATATTTTACTATACTATATATATTATATATAAATATTTTAATACCATAAATATTTTCAAATTCAAAAAACACCTAAAACTTACCAGAGTTTCTTCAACTAAAATGTTTCCACTGAAACTAGGCAGACTTACCCCAGAATGACCCAACAAATAAAATTAGAAAACACATAAGGCAGCAAAAAGAGTTCAAAACAATCTCCTCACCTGAGAGCACGGTCTGTGATCTGGTAACATCCAGACAGACTGAGAAACTGAAGAATTCGTGCAGTCTCTTCATCTGTTTTTTCACTCCCAGAGTAGACAGAGTCTTTTTTCTCTGACTGCTTAGTCCTTAGTGGTTTTTTACACAGTGCAGAGGACTCTGGAAGTGCTCGAATAGTTCTTAGTGCTGTCCCAGCACAACAAAACGAGTGACCGCAGTAAATTAAGTCAGTAGAAGCACAGTGCTGCTGCCACCCTCTAGTCCTTAATCCGTAAATGTCTCTACTGTAGCAAGATGCAGAACAATTCATATGTGATGTTGGTTCCATAAGACAAAATCCATCAACATTCCTGTGTCTCCACTCTGCAGCATCTTCAATGTCAGCCAAATCATCTGCATCTAACATCCACACATAGGCAGAGCTGAAGTCTTCCGAGCCATCAGGTCTAGTCCAATGCTGCCTACTCTCTCCTCCCTCAATAAGATTTTCATTGCTGATTTCATGCAAACCATACTTCTTGTCTGCCTGCAGTGTAATCTCTCTGTTTTTCCACAAAGCCTTGGCATTCCTGTTTCTGCAGCTTTTCAGGATCCCTCTGCTGTGGTGAGTTGATATGATACCCAGTGCTCTGGAAATCCTCTCTATAGCCACATCTGTGATTTTTTCACATCCAGACAGATCAAGGTGCCGTAGATTTTGACAACAACCAACTGAAGACCAACTGAAATCAGGGAAAAATATTGGTTTGGTTGAGGGGTTTTTTGTTAGGCTGGTTTTGGGTTTTTTTTCTTTTAGACTTTAGTTCTTGTTCAGAAACAGGTATTAAGGCTAAATACAAAAAAGAGTATTTCATAAATAAAATACATATATTAATTCAAAGACTATTTCAAGAAAATACCCCAGACAGGTTAGATGTGATACTCTAAACGCTGTATACATGCCTAAAAAAATTACATCTAAAGAAATCTGAAAAGAATAAGCCTGGGGTTTTGTTCCATGTACTGAGACTTGGAAGTACAAATTTGCCATACACTGAACAAGGCTTTATATAGTAGATCAGACTGTAAACACCAAATTAATGCGTGACATGAATTTCAAAAAGCAGCTTCTGTTGTATATAACACAGTTACCAAGAGGCATCTGAGTTACCAGACATCACAGTTAACTCCTCAGAAGGATGAAAAAAACCCCAACTTACTAAACTAGCAAATTTCACCCCCCCAAAAAAATACAACTGACATGTAATATTCAAAGCATTGTAATTGTTTTAATTTGACTCTCTCAACCCTGGCTGTTTATACATATTGAAATATCAATGTACTCAGATCATATATCCTTCTGTCATTTCTAATTTCTTTCAGAGAGAATAACTGGATTCCTGAAACACATTCTGTTTACAACATTAATTATTCCATAAAAGTGACTAGGATTAGAGATGGCAATGAAATTGGAAATTTTTATATTGACATAACCTCACCCCTTCAGCCATATAAACTCAAATAGAAATGTAATCTACATCAATATTGGTAGTCTTATAGCTAATAATGTATGTAGCTTATTTGAGTGACATTTACCTATCCACAGGTTATGTTAACTATCGTTTCTTTTCCATAAATGATTACTTATATTTACAGCAATCCAAAATAATTTTTTTTTAAATTACAAATTGGAAATAAGTGGAGCAGCAAATAATGTAAGCCTCATCAGAGACTGACAGAAAGCTCACAAAGATTGATTTCTGAGCCACAGAAATTCCATAAGGCTTTATTTCAAAACCTGGTGCAGAAGTTGCAGTGTGTTGTTACAAGCATGGCTGCTGTTAACATTTTCTGTGTTAACACAGAGAATTCAAGACTAAAGTGTTGAACACTGAAATAGCCACTGAGTTGAGGTACAGCAGCAAGACCCACTGGTGCAAGCTCTGTATCCGTGCACTATCCCACAGACATCAATGAAATTTCTGCAGGCTTCAGTGAGGCTCAGGAATCCAGAGATACTACAGCTAAGCCTTAGAGCTTTACCCAGCCTTAAATAGCAGCCTGTCTAACACTACCAGCTCTATCAGATCAAGACATGCCGTAACTGACTGACTACGCAAAATCCAGGGGAAATTTCAAGTTGTTAATACCACAACAAAACACAATTGTTGTTACAGATAGCTACACATTGACAGGTAATACATATCCAGTAGTGAAGACAGAGCGTTTGAAATGGCCATTATGAAGTTATGCACTTCACTTATATTTCATTGAATTGTTGCTCTGGTTTAGCTCTTCATTACGTGTGAATCCTGAACACTTCTCTATTAGTCTCTAAAGGCAATGGACCAAGATGTGCTTGAATGTTTTTCTTACTGAAAAAGTTGGATTATTTATTTATCTGTTAAAGGAAACAACAATTATCTGACCTTTCAAATGCAGAATCTGAAATATCAGTTTGAGTGAGATCCAAATATTCCAGGTTGGGGCAAAGCTCCAAGATCTGTCTAACCTGGAAAAGAAAATAATCAGTAAAGACACAAGCCAGTAAGGCTGCACACAGCATCAAGAGACAACATACAAATTAACATTCTCTTGAATTGCAATTCATTTTCAGTGCCCCAGTGTTTTAAACTCGGGCACATCAGTTATTAATTAGAGGCTGCACAGCCGTAACCATTAAGTGCCAGATTCAAACTGCATACCATTTTGCTAGATACTGCAGAACTGTAGGCCAATACTAATGTCTTCACTGAGGAGCCTACGTGCGGGAGGACATGATGAACTAAGCCATGAAGTAAACGTTTTTCCATTTGTGCTATATTAATGGCATGTGAATCTTCAGCTGCTTCTTCTGTAAAATAAAATCAAAGAGAAAGATTTGAAATCCACATTGCCACCTTACATCAAACAAGTTATGGGGAAACTAAATAAAGCTTAACGAGGCATACATAAAGCTTTCACTCAACATACTACTTAAGGATCATCTTTTAAAGATCTCCTTGCCTTTAACAGTCCTGAAAAATTTAACTTCAACAGCAAGTAAAAACGGTAGGGCTTAACAGAAAATTACCATTAAAGGACTTGGAGAAATATTTACTACAGAATATGTACTGCTCAGGACAGCTTCCACAGTTTCCACCAACTTACCCTATACACTGAGATTTCACACAGATCATTTCATACCCTGTGATATAACAGCTTAAGATAAAGTTGATATTCAGACTAGAATGCATTATGACATCACGTGATTCATCTGAACTTCCTGAACAGATGAAACCTAGCCTTTACCTCCCTCCTAACTTCAGACACATCCCTGTAACTCTACTTGCGCTCATGTTTGCTCTCTTCTAAAATAATTAATTCAGTTCATTACAGCCAGCTGCCTGCTTCGCCTGCCCTTCACCTCCCCATTCCTCCCCATTTTTTTCAGCCAGCTGGGAATCAGGATAAGATGAAGAAAGAGATTTTTTTTTTCAGGAACTTTAAGTAGTTGCTAGACAAAACTTTCCAAGTTCTCTTTTTCCTGTATAGGTCTACTTGGCTTAGTAAGCATTTAGTTTAGACAGAACCTAAGTGTTGCAGTTCTCATTATTTTAATGTACTGGAACCAACTACAGAAAAAAAATCTGTACTTCAAACTGATTTTACAGAAAAGACACTATTTTATACATTTTTTTTTCTTACAGCTACATCACCTTCAGAAAAAAAAGAATAAAAATCACCAAAAATCAGAGCTACCTACCAGATTCATCTATATCAGCATCTTCATCCCATTCCTGAAAAGCACGGCTTTCATCTTTTCTATTTTTCACCCATTCCTCATCAGGTTCTGTCTCAAGATCTGCTGCAGGACCACTATACCAATCACCTATTCATTCCCCCCCACAAAAAAAAGGGGAAAAGGAAAGGAAAATATTAAGACAAACTTCTCATTACTACAGACAGGAGTGACAAGCTTCTCCATATACAGTGACCTGACCTAAAGCTATAAATGAATTTTGCATTCATCTCAACCAAGGTTGGACTGAACCTTCAAGTAATTCTTGCCTGGCAGATATATTAACAACCAACTTTTAGTGTAACACTTGGTTTAACACCTTTCCATTTTCCTCTGGAATCTCACAGATGTATATTCAACCAGGATATATTATATTAGACACTTTTAGTCATTGCACTTGGCAACTCCAGGATCAAGAAACACAATTCCCAAAAGTAGCTTGCTCACAACAGCTATCCAACACTAAATTACAGCGGATGTATGACCCAAATCAATAAGCGATCACTTTTAGAGCATCTGGATTAACACAAATATCAACAACAGCTCCACTGTTCTAGCTGGTAGGGCATCCCCTCTCCCCAAGCGTTACTGCACAGGCATTATTTATTTCTGCTTTGGGTATACCGTAGTGTTGGGCTTGAAATAAGCAATTCTGTTCCCTCTCTCAGCACATACATGCTTAAAACAGAAACAGCTTATCCTACTACCTCACTAGTGGGGGATCCTGCTAACCCCAAAGCAACAGCAGCCCCTGTTGAAGGGTACCTAAGGGAACAAGGTTTCTCACATAAGCAGCACAGTAACAGTGAAATACTAATTGATTGTCAGCCAACTGCGAAGCAAAAGGTTTCAGTAAAATTTCTCATCAACTTTAACCCATCTAATATATAAAAAGCCTCAGAAGCTTTCTCTGTATTAGAGAGAAAAAAAAGTTAGTTTAACTAAGCCTGTAGTTTGATGTTCTTTTTATCCCCTCTGGCAGTAAATCCTATTTGAGAAGCTTGTACCCAGTTTAGAGCACTTCTGCACAAACAACTGTAGTAGTGCAGACAGTGCGTCATGAACTAGCTTCCTGTTGTGCCAAAAACAGGTTTAGAAAGACATTTTAAGCAGTTGCCAATTATCTGTTTTTCATACCACTGAATTATCAAGGCTACTAGGTTTTAGTTTAAAATGAAAATCTAACTGTTGAAACTCTGAAACCTCTCCTCTCCACTCTCATTTGCAGCTAAGGGACAAATCTGGGTTATTTTCAGTAAGATTTATCCAACCAAAATATTAATTCAGACCTAAGAGTCATTTAAATCCCCTCTGATTGTACAGATTTTTAGAAGCCATAAAGGTCTGGCCCAAAAGAAAATTTTAGCTTTTATGTATCTCAAAATTTATATTATATGTTGTTAGATTTCCCTTAAAATACAGTACAGATGGTCTCCTTTTTACTCAACTACAATTGCAATTGTGAAGCCTGCTACATCACGGACCAGTGATTGTTTAATACCCACATACATATTTCTATTTGTATTTCTCTATGCTTAAAGCTACAAATATACTCTGGTAAGTTGTAGCTGACATCACCAGAGTACAGGCTATTCTATCTATTTGAACAAGTATTTTTGCAAACATTACTCAACAAGAAATTTTAATTAACAGGAGAGTTTGAGAAATGGAAGTCATAGAAAAAATTCAGCCTACACTGCAGTTAAGAGTCAATATTAACCCCAACATTCATATAGTTTTCTTTGAATATAAAAAGAATAGATTGTTAGAACTCCATTTTTTTAAGCTTCCATTCTGTGGTTACGTCTGAATCACAAGACAGACCTCTCAAGAAGACATATTCATCAGGAACTAAGAAAAAAAGATATTTTATTTCTACATAGTAACCTAATGAAATAAAAACATTACTGATATAGGTGTAAAAGCAGCATTTATCATTCAAAACCCCTTAAGTCTTTAAATAAAAATTAACATGTTGTATTAATGAATATACATACTAGCATTCATAAAAGTGAACAAACCTCAGTAAGACTAATGTGTCTGTGTACAAGAGACACTTACGAGCTACAACTAAACCTTTTAGTTTCTCAGTTCTACAAGACAGAAACATGCTTTGGGGACTTTTACCACTAAACCACATCTCAGGGCATTACCCTTGCCAGGTGCATACTCAGCTGTCAGGTTCACTGTATGTGACAGCCTATAAATCCTCTTCTATGGGCTATGAAATTCTAACAATCGACATGCTTTCGAAGGAAGAATGACATTTAACTTACCTCTGGCCCAGCGAACAGGGTAAAGATGCTTCCAGAGAGATCCAGTTTTAGCCAACTGTGACCATTCAGTGCTTACTTGACTACACTGACATAACTCTTGGGGGTTAAGGTAACTGAAAATGGTCAGCATTACTTCAGGAGGAAGATTAATAATATTTGTGGTGTGCCCTGTTACTTCAGTTTCTGAAATATAGAAAGCATGTGTTAAGGGAAGCACGGCCTTACGGTTTTAAGCAACAGTGACTAGGGCAATGAAAAAACAAACAAACAAACAAAAAGCATCTGAAAAACAGGTGAAACACTTGTTTGGCAAAGGAATTGAAAAAACTCCACGTATCACTTCAGCTTTAAAAAGCTTTCAGTGTAACACCACCTCAGACAAACAAAAGAGCTCAGTTCTCTGTTTTCTACTTTCTCAATTTGCTAATTTTTTTTTTCCCCAACCCTGCCTCCCAAAAGAGTGTCCAAAAAAGCCCTGGACAAACAAAGTGCTGATACCCAGCCACAGTAAGATGAAAGCAGTATCTCCTATATATGAAATGCTTTAAAAAAAGCACCTCATGACAGAGATGATATATATACCTGCTTTACCACATTCCCAGGAGACAGTGCTAGCCCACAGAATCCTCCCACTGGGACCAACCCAGCACTCAACCTCTTGACTGGGACACAGCAAGAAGTCCATGCCTAACTCTTTGGAGCTGCTTTGTATTTATTTCTGATTTAACAGCTAGCACAGACAACTAATTTTAACTCCTGAATAGTTACAATCCATTCAGGCCAAACAGCAATACCAAATTTAAAGGCTCAAATTTGATGACTGTAATTCATTCTTCAATGGACAGCAGTAGGAAGCATCAGCCCTCTTTTTTCCCCATAGTACAAAGACCTGCAAACTATATAAAATGACAAATTCAGTGCTATGGTTAATGGAGGTTTATTGCTGTTTTAAGACTTTTTAATGTTTTGTTTAAAGATGATTTCCTTGAGGAAAAAAATATTTCTAAAATAGTTTTCAGGGGGCCTTAGAAATAGATTCACAAATTAGTAAGTTTATTTTTCAGTTAGGACACAAAGTACGTAAGATTTTACAGTAAGACAAGGATCAAGTTTTCTTTTGGAAAAAAAGCTTCAATAGTGAGCATACTGTAAACTTTACCCTGTGATAATCTATTGCTACTTCAAAAAAAAAGTTAAATAAAGCTTCCCTTGATAAATCAGTGTATTTTTTTCATAGACCTGGCAAGTGACTGCAGGTAAACAAGAGAATTTCACATCAAAATGCAGTTAAAATTGCACAGGACTGCAAGTTGGTTTATCTACTTCCATTTAAAAACAACCCCAAAAACAAAACACACACAAAAAAAACCCAGATGCAGGACACATACATTCTTCTCCCTAAAGTCTAGAAAACAACCATTGTAGAGTTACTACTGTCCCCAAACTGCTATTCCAGCTAGACAACAGCAAGTAACGCCGTAAGGCTACTTCTGTCACATTCATCTGTTCAGACTCAATAGCATTTCACATCATGGATCATGATCTTTTCTGAAGGTTTCACCTGGAGGGCAGAAAACGACCAGTTCAGTAGTTCAGAGAAGTCAAGTTTCATTAAAAAAAAAAAAAAAAAAATATATATAATCTCATTACAGAAAGTTTTTTCAAGTTTTTCTAATGAGCGCACCACATCTTATCACCACCACAATGTCAGTTCATGAGAGCTTGCTCTCATCACCACTCTCACACTCCAGTATCACACTTTTGGTACATTAATTCCCTTCTTTGGGTCATCAACTCTTCTTTATTAGTTGAGCAAAAACCACAAACATGGACAACTTAGGCAGCTTCAGGAGACATAAAACAAAGCTGAAGTGCACTTTGGTACTCATTTTTTCTAAGTTTCATCCAAAGGGCAGTTACAGATGAATGCACATTAAATATCCACTTTTAGAAAACACCTCTCATCTGACTACTCCTATGCTGCATGGATTCATTCCCTTGCATCACTCCAGGCACATAATGCATTCCTTTCCGATTCCCAAGAATACCAGGGCAATCAGGAGGTGGTGTTGGGGAAGGGAAGTTGCTTTTAGTTTGAAATATTGTCAGTTGGCTAACCATTCTATGTTATTAAACCATCAACACAAGAGCTTACAAAGTAGTCCTGAAAACCAAGAATTAAATGCAAGATCTGCAAGTAAAAGTTAAGATTTCAATGGAAATAGGAAATTAGATGTTAATTATCATTTATGCCTGTTTATTATATCAAATATTACCATGGGAGGGAAGGGAAAGGAAGAAGGTTGGGAACAGGTAAAGTACTATCTACATTACGACCTGTATCAAACAGCAGAGTTCTCAAAGTTACAAGACTGTTCCCATTTTATAAAAAAAGTTTTATCTGCCAGTACCTAACATTAGGTATGCCACTGGTGTGGCTTTTTAGATAGAAGTTGCAGTTTGAAAATTACTTGAAGTGAAATTAGATGCTTCACCTTGATCTGCCTTCTCATCCACAGAATACTTAAAGACCTTCTGAAGTTCTTCTGCTTGATTCCACTTACTAAGACCTCTGAATTCTGCAGCCTCCTTCTGTGAGCAGTGCTGTGCAATTACTTTCTTCTTAATATCTTTCAATTCTTCGTAAGTAAAGTATTCCATCAACATTGGCTGAAAAACCTAACACAAAGGAAAAAGGAACAAACTCTGGTAAGTCTGGTGCTGACAGTGATAGTCGACAACGTTACAGAGACTTATTAACACAGAATTTCCTGTTTAAAATTCTCTCCAAGAAAAATATGTCATGCATTAAGAGAACCTAAGGACAGGACCACAGAAGTTTGGAGTTCCAACCCTCTCCTTGCCGATGGATCACTGCAGTCTCAATAAAGCTGCTTAACTGTTTTCCCCAACAGAAAAGGGAAGTGATTAAAGTTGCTTAAGCTATGTAACTTATCGATGTACTCACACGGAAGGCAAAGTGGCAAGGTAGAAAAACATGAGAAAAGATTTCTCTTGGACAAACTTCAGAAGATTTACTCTCTTGAGAATATGCTTCCCAGTTTTTGGATACCCATAAATCATCAGACTGGCAGTACTAGTCTATGTTTAAAATATAGGTCAGAGGCTGTCTGGGAGTGTCAGCTTGAGTCATGAAGCACTGGTTTACAGGACTACTTCTTCCTTTAAAGCTTTGCTACGCATCCCCTTAAATAACTACCTGCTGCAAACAAATCCCAGCCCCAGTGGACTTCAGTTATAAAATTTTTAATGGACCAAAATTTTCTTCAATTTTCATCATAAATTTTCAATATATTCAGATTCTGAACACGTCACTTTGCAGTCAGAAAACAGAACAATGACATCACAGTCCTGAATGGATATCAGCACAGCAACAAAAACATTTGAGAAAAAAAAACCCCAACCCTGAACCTTTAAGCCCTTTGTCTCTCTTCAGCCATTCCAAGTGTCAAGGAAGATCAGCGTAATATTCAAGAAAGATTTTTACCTACCTCCTCTTCCTCTTTCATATGAGGAAGGAAATCCCTGGTAAAGGCTTCCAATCTCTCCTTCAGCTGTTTCGCATAGTTTAGCTGTTCATATTCATTCTGAGAAGAAAGCAAAGATTTCACTATTATCTAATCTTGCCATTTATTCAAGGATTGAACTGTTAAGTAAACCAGTGTTTCAAAGTAAAGCCCATTGTGCCTTCCCCATTGTATTTGCTCTATTTCATGGTAAGAACGTGTTCACTTATGACAGTCTGTACTGACCTGTCACTAGGCAGAACAACATATTCCCTTCCCACCCGAGTCCAATTAATTTTGTTATTAGGTATGAATTTACTTGTCTAATCACAGTTTTACTTTGGAGCAATGACTGGTCTGCCAATCTGCAGTTTCACCCAAAGTTCAAACTATGAGACCAATCTAAGTATTTGCATGTTTTGCGTAAGAATTACTCCAGGACACAGCAGTTCCACCTCATTTTTTTAACTACAAACATTTTACATTGGTTACTCTACAATTCTAGCCTCCAAATTATAATCAGAATTTATGGTCAGACATGCTCTACAGGCATTTACTTTGGAAACAGAAAGAACTCTTAAATAAAGATCTTACTGACTTAAACGTAGCTTGTTCTCTGTGTCAGTAATAAAAAGCTGATTCTGCCCAACAATTACAACACACTTGGGTTCCTTGTTGCTCTTACAGTAAATGTTGAAAGTTTTTCTGTTCTAACTTCTATAACATCAAGAAACCCCGACTATTACAGAAAAGTTTAAGCCGTTGGTTTAAATTAAACTAACCAGGCTCTCAAAAAAAAAGTTAACCCATTAATGTTATCTAAAGACAGAAAAAAATGTTTTTCCAAACTCAAGAAGTTAAGTAACAGAGCAACACCAGCATCCTAACAGAAAACATGTAAAACAAAGCCAAATGTTAAAATTTCCTCTCTCCTTCACTTTTCTTTCTTTCCTGATTCATTACTGCAAATGAGACAAAATTTAAAGGATGGACATGCACAGGGAAAAACACATTTGCAAGAGTCCAGGTTAAAAACTGCCTTAAATAGCAAAATGGAATCAATCATGGATATTTTCAGTAAGAAAAATACTAAATACATATAGCAAGGATGTAATAGGGGATACAAAATTGTTACTGGAGACTATAGCTCAGGGCGCAGGAACGGGGAGTCAAGTTGGTTATCCCAGAGGAAAGACACAACAGAATTCAAGTAGAATTCTAATGGAGAAGAATCTAACAACTTTAAGTTGTGAAAAAGCCAGCTGGAAAAATAACATTTAGGATTTCCTGAGGACTGAAACATTAACAGCATTACCAAGCAACCGATTACTGGAAGGAGTACATGACTCACAGAATAAAGCAAAGCTCTTTTTTTCACTTTTTTTTTTTTTTTTTAAAGAAAAATACGATGCCATGTGCCACAAAAAAAGATACTCAAGGATTCCTAACCAATTAATAAATAATAATCTCTATCATCAGAAACTGTTTTAACCAATTAGCAGAGCAAACTTTGCATCTCCAAAACACCTCCAATTATGCCACAACGGATTTCTGTCATAACACAGAGAATTTTTACTACAAATTTGGCATGTACGATGAACAGAAAAAGACTTTGTGCTTCTGACTGGAAAGTTTTCACTACTGTATCAAGAAACCACAAATGTTTTTTCTTCCTCAGTTTATAAGTAGAGAGTATTAAGGCAAGTTGAGGTTAACTAATACCTAATCATTTGTGTCTGTGTCCTTTGGACACAAGTCCTTCTTACAGTCTACTTACCTTCACATTCTTTAACCCTTTCTCAAACAGACTAAGCATCTCTGAGAGCTTGTTGTCTGAATGCACGTTGTACACTGTCCGGCTACGTTGCTGAAGCAGACCAATGATGCACTCATTTTCAATCTGCTCGTGCATTTTAAATTCCTTGAATGTCGCGTAAAGAGATTGCAGAAGAGCCCGAAAATCATTGTTGTTGGAGAAGTTGGTCTTGGAAAGCTAGAAGAAAGAAAAGCTCATTTAAAAAACGAAAATCGTGCCAATGCCAAGTTAAATCGTCAGAACAGGTATCAGGCTCCTGTTATTCACAGCTGTCATTACATATAAGTTTAAAACTTTCAGTTTTATGAAGAAAACTAACCAAAAAAAATCTGCAATTTGAACAACTCGAAAGGCATCAAAAATTAGAGCAACTGAATGTTTTTCATTCCAACCTTCAAGCACAATAGACAAAAATCAGAGATTCAAGTGCACAGATAGCAATACACAAGCTAGTCTTCCACTGGAATAATAACTTTTCCGTAACTTAACTGGTGCATTAAATATAATTTAATAAAATGCATTCCAGAAGTGGGCAGAACTAATACTGGTATTTGAAGACTACAGATTAAAAAGCATTTATATAATATCCCTATTAATAGGACTTATGTATTTATATTATACAGTATCCCTATAATAGAATTATGACAAAATTCATAATGATTTTAATCTTCATGACTGATTAGCCATTTGTTTCTATTTAACAGGAACTGACCGAAATTCTATATACAACCCTCAAACTTTGTTTTGAAACTTTCAGAAATTCATTATGCATGGTCATTTCACATATGTTTCCTCTTACCAGATCATTAAAACAGGACACCATTCAGACTCAAAGTCTGTTAACTCCCCAAAACACACTAAGAGGACAATTTTACAACAGTGTAGCGCTTTGCCAAGGAGTTTTAAGTAAACTAATGGAATTACACTGCACAATTTTCTGATTTCCAGTGGTAACTATGTAACTGCATTTCCCATCACAGCCTCAGATGAAAGAAAAAAAAGCTCTAGGTTTTAGAAATATTACAGGAAACTAATAACTACACCAGTTAAATAAAGCCTAACATATGCAATAATGTGCTTCATAAAGAAAAGCATCTTATATTTGATCACACAAATTCTGAAAGGAACCACCTCATTCTACACGAACAAATGATGAGAGCTTAAGAAACTAGCAAAGCAGCATGACAACTTTCTAAAGGAAGATCATCCCTGAGAGAACGATGCAGTTACAGCATTAGCATTAAGAACAACTCGGACTGCCCAGAGCAGCTGTGGCTGCCCCCTCCCTGGCAGTATTCAAGGCCAGGTTGGATGGGGCTTTGGGCAGCCTGGTCTAGTGGAGGGTGTGTCTCTGTCCATCGCAGGGGGTTGGAACTAGATGGTCTTTAAGGTCCTTTCCAACCCAAACCACCCCACGATAAGCTAGTAAAATCAAACTTGTATTTAAGGAAACTAAGCCCTGAGATAAAACAAATGTAGAGAGATTTCCTGGTAAAAATCAATGCCATCTCCCCAGTCCAACAGGTAACTGAAAGGCTTAGCCACTTTCCCAGATCTACATTGTAGCCCTTTAGTAAGCAGCCATTACCATAGCCCCAGAGCCCATGTCCTTTCGGGACGTGTTATTCACAAGGAACACCACCAAGTCTTACCAAGTGAATGCAAACTACAGTGGCTGTTAGAAAAGGTTTCCAAGGGAAGAACCCGTAAATTGCACCAGCACAAACTTCTAGGTAACAAGTTAGTGCTGTTTTTACATGCATACAGTCACCATTAGCAACAATACATTTTAAAAACTGCATTTTCCTTTGGTGAATTTTTTTCCATCATGTACACAGGATTTTTTCCATCATGTTCTATTCCACATGCAGCTTCAAGAATCATAGCCTCCAGCAGTATACATGAGCAAGCACTCTAAAAATAAAAACATTTTAATTAAAATTTAATTTAAATTTTTAAACCACTGGAGCATCCAGAGTCTTTGTAAGCTAAGGGGTTTACTAGAAATGGAAATTTGAGACATACACTCATACATAATACTTACCTACATACAAAACAACCATAAATTCAGATATCCAAAGCCTCTACCATAAAATAATTTTTAAAAAAAGAAATACACTTATTCACTCTGACACTGCATTGCCACTTCCTGGCAGCTACTAGCAATGTAACTGAAACATGCTGGACATCTGCCAAGTACTTACACAACTCCAAGTCAGCTGTGCATGTTGTACGTTACACGCTGTACATATGAACAAAATGACTGTCATTATGGAACAAAACCAACATTTACTTAGCCTCAGCAGTGACAGAAAACAGGGCAAAGTTAAGGGTCAGGTTTTTCCCCCAGTATCTTTTAGGTCAACTACTAACAGGCCAGAAAAAAATTCATGTGTTTGATGCACTGCCTTAGGATTCCAGGCATACATTGCTACACACATATCACAAACAGGAAGATACTTGATTCTGAAGACCTCTCCTATCCCATGCTACCCTTAGAGAATGCAACACACAGAGCAGTGGTACAAGATGAAACTACAGGCTGGACTTTTCACGCTGAACAGCCTAAGTCTGAACAAGCACAGGAGATAGGAACAGAAATACCTCTTCAGGATAACCTCCTCACCTCCACCCATTTGTAATTCAGACCTCAATAATGGTGGTTTGGTTTCTAAGGTAGCATTTCTACTCATTGAGGACTGTCTCAAAATTGTTCATTCTACCCGTAAGGATAGATACATGAAGTCAGTTCCCAGAGACCCTTTTTCCCTAGAATCCCCTTTCCTCCCAAATACTTGGCATTCTGATTGACAAAAATATAAACAAGGCTGAAGGTGCAACAGGAAGGTTGGACAAAGCTGTTGTACTTTGCCGCTGGGTTAAAAAAACCCCACAAAACAAACCAAAACACAACATTGGTTCTGACACAAAATAGCATCTTCTCATCCTCCTGACTCAAAAAGCTTTTCACGACTTAAACTTCTGTTGAACCTATTATCATCCACAAATCTGGAATAAACACAGAATCCCATTTGTGCATCCAATTTAAGAATGCTTGGTATAAGGGTATTGTTACAGAAGCCACTGTAAAATGAAATGCTTGCATATTCACCTCTGCTGAGGCTTCCAACAGATATCCAAGAGATTATGAACTATGGAGAGGATACTGAAGTTTAACAACTGTACTTCACTCAGCAATCGGTACACTAAAAAGGTCAGCCTAAGCTAAGGAAAGCTGGCTTTTCAGAGGACAGGTAGCCTAGCAACAAAATCACTTGGTCAGATCAGTAATTTCATTACCAGGACTGATGAAGTCTTATGACAGGGGACCAAGACTAGTAACAGACAGCAGCTGTTCCACTCTGATGCCCACTTTACATCAGCTCTACCCAAGAAATACTAGTGCGGGAGTTTAGTAGTGCAAAAAGAAAGCCACCCTCCCACACCCCAAACTCTGACAAACAATCCCAAGACAATGGCAAGGGGAGAAAAATGGATTACATTAAGGATATTTGCCAGCTGGTCAGAAAAATAAAGCACAGTACGTGTGTGATCCCTGAGCAGGCTTAAAACACACCACACTAAACAGATTATCACAGCCACAGGTGTTAGAGATACCTGGGGGCTTTGTAGACTTTTGAAGATGTTACATTTAAACAATTTTATGTTACAGCACAACTGCTTTTGTGTTTAGAATGCAAACTTGAACTGAGGAGTGACACCACAAGAGAAATACTCATGGTGCCTCCTGAAGCCCGGTGACAGATCTGTTGGAGAGAAGCATAGTGGAAAGGGACCTGGGGGTCCTGGTAGACAGGAGGAAGAGCATGGGCCAGCCATATGTCCAAGAAGGCCAGTGGCATCCTGGGCTGTATTAGAAGGGGTGTGGTTAGTAGGTCAAAGGAGGTCCTTCTCCCCCTCTACTCTGCCCTGATGAGACTGCATCTGGAATATTGTGCCCAGTTCTGAGCCCCTCAGTTCAAGAAGGGAATGGAACCCCTTGAAAGAGTCCAGTGCAGGGCCACTGAGATTATTAAGGGAGTGGAACACCTTCTTTATGAGGAAAGGCTGAGGGAGCTGTGTCTCTTTAGCTTGGAGGAGACTGAGGGGTAACCTTATTAATGTCTATAAATATGTAAAAGGTGAGTGTCAGGAGGACAGAGCCAGGCTCTTCTCGTGATAGGTCATGGGGTAATGGAAGCAAGCTGGAGCACAGGAGGTTCCATGTGAACATTACAATCTTTTTCAGTGTGAGGATGACAGAGCACTGGAACAGGCTGCCCAGAGAGGTTCTGGAGTCTCCTTCTCTGGAGCCATTCAAACCCTGCCTGGATGCATTCCTGTGCAATTTAGTCTAGGTGATCCTGCTCTGTCAGGGGGTTGGACTAGATGATCTTCTGAAGTCCCTTCCAACCCCTAACATTCTGTGAAGTTTAATAATTCTACAAAATCCAAATAGCCTGGAGCAACAGGAGAAATGAGAGAGTCAATCTCATTGCAAACTCTGAGATACTTCAGAGGCTTTTGGCTGATGCTTGGATACTCTAAAAGTAAACAGAAGCTGTTAAACTCAGTGCTAACTTTATTAAACTAAAAAAAAAAAGGCAGAATGCATCAACTTTATTTCATGTGAACTGGGGAAGGCATACCAGTGATTTGAGGGCCACTGTGGTGCCAGCAGTGAAAGAAAGCATGAGGTCACAAAATGTACCAAATCTGTTCCAAGTAACAGCATGACAAGGCAACAGTCACACTAAGTGCTGTTCCCCTCTAAAGTTCTTCATACTCATCTGGTCGATGCAGAGGTTTTGCCATATACAATACTTAAAATCATTACTAAAAAAATTGGGTTGGAAGTGACAAGTACACTAACTTTATTCTTATTAAGAAGCTCTCACTAGTTTTCTGTCATTGATTTAAGATCAAGTGAATCCATCCTTCCTTTCAAGGAAAAAAAAAACTAATTCCAAATTCAGAAATCACTTGGACATCTTTTTTAAGCCTTAAATTACACAAAGAATAGCTATGCTTGAAAAAAATCTTTGTAGCTCAATCATAAACCAATTTTAGGTGAGTTCACAACTCCACTGGACTCAGAGCCATTAACGTGGTCAAGGTGAATGTAGAGAGAGATACAGCTAAAACCACCCTTACTTACTATAAGGTATTATTTAACTTTCAGGCTTCAAGAACAAGACAACAGTACCACCAAGATTAACAGTAAATGCTATTTATACAGTGCTTCATGATACTCAACTGAAGGTAAATGTGTGTTCAATTCATGCATCTCCTTTGTGGCTCTAGTGCTTTCAAGAAAAAAAAAATTAGTGTTCTGACAGATGAAGACAGAGATATTTCTATCCAAAATATGAAGAAATTAAAAAACCTCATGACTGCTAATTAAAATCACCTAGCAAAACACAGTATTATTTGGTTTCTAGAAGCATTTTCCGTATTTGCCAATATGGAAAAATGTCTTCCAGGAAGCAAATTAATTTTCCAGAAATGTTAGTTTTCAGCAGGTAAATTGAATGTTATTTTATAATATCTGTGACGAAAATACATGAGTGGAAAAGTTTGCTTCTCTCTTAACAAGTATCCAAGCCCACTATTAACCAGCAAGGAGAAAGTAGTAAACAGACATAAACAAAAAGTACGCCGCTCTTATCAGACTAGCTCAGCAGTAAGCAGTGTGCTAACTTTCCCTGTTAGAAATATCTCTCTACTCCCAGCTATGAGCTGGAAAACAACAAAATCACAAGGAAAGTGAACAGAGAAAGCAAAACTGACTTTCCCACTCTGCCCAAAGACTTTACAGAATTAAAATGGAATAATTACTTAGAGTAAGTTAGAAGTGGCTATGAATTCACAAGCTGCTTTATTTCAATTGAAGGTATCTCCCAACAGCATCTGTAACTTCTGAACAACTAACACTAAAAACTCTGTTTGGAATCTAAAAAAAAAAAAAAGTAATTTTTCTTCCTTTTCATGTATCATCACAAGTAAAATTTTTATATATATTCTATATATTCTGCTGATAGTGACTGGAGGTGAAATAAAGATACATTATTTGTGATGATCAATGGAGATAAGATTTCTACCATTGCTTAACTCAGCAAATTTAAAACTCATTTAAAAAATATTTTTCATCATGGAGCTGTCAGACCACTTGGATTTAAAAAAGCTAACATTTTTAGACTTGAATAGCACTAGGAAAAAGAAAAAAGCAGCATGGCATCAGTAGTCATCTACAACGTTTCACTCTTACATTTTTAGGCATAATCACTATGCATACACAATAGCACTGAAATGTAAAGGACAAGAACTTGGACTGTGCAGAGATATTATCTCAGTATTATGAGTAAGAAAATGGAGAAACCATAACAAGGTGTGCCTGCCTCAACACCAAGAGCATGCAGTTTCATGCTACATTTAATCTGCTGTAAATTAGGGCGTGGTGATGGAAGGAAACAAGCAGGAGCAGTAGCCCTGCCCCTGCTTCAAGCTGTACATTCCTACCACTTCCCTCAAATATGCATTAGAAATTACGCAGCTGTAAGATGAACCCATTTGGTGTACAGACCCTGTAAAAAGGCATGCCTTTGCAGCAGGTTCTTCTTCCCCTGCTCAGTGCACCAGCCTGACAGCCAGGCTGCAGTGACACCCAGTTACATGCAACATCTTAGTTAGGAATCCACAGTAAATTCAGCTTATATTATTCCCCAGTGAAGAGCTATAGTGCCAAGATAGTCTAGCAAAATGGCTCAGCATCACCAGCTCCTTGGCTAATCTTTATATAGAGGTATACAAAGTGAACAATATGAGAATTAGCTAAACTACTTCACACTCTAGCTGTTCAGATGTATGAAGCCTTAAATCAGAGGAGTACTACAGGTTTTCTATCCTGGGTGCTTTTCTTGGCTGTGGGTCCACCCAGAATAACAGTAATTAGGCAGGCAGGCACGACAGGATCTGGCAGAACTCAACAAGAAATCAAAACTCTTCAAATGCCCATCTCTAAATCTTGTCTATATAATCCTGTTCTCTGTGTAATCTCATAATTTGTTTTGCATTTTAACCTACAGTGTTTGGATTTTTTCCCCCTCTTCTTTTTGAAAGACTGTTCCAAGATTTTAGTTAAGGGAGGCTTTCCCCCTCCAAAGAGCACAGGCAACAGGGTAGGTAAAATCTTTTACTCTATATTTGAAAGACTACGGTCAAGCTGATAAATTCCAGGTAGAAAAGCACAGTGAAGGCAGAAACAAACTCCTGTGTTTTCATTTTTATTTGGGTTCTTTGATATTACACTCTCACAATATATTACAGTTAATTTTGTCTAATTAGCACCTGTAGATCAGTTTTTGAATCATTAAGGGGTTTCAAAAAATGACAAAACAACATGGGACTGACTGCATCAAGATTCTCAGTGATGAAATAGCGAGGAGCTGGTAAATCAGCTGAACCTCCTCCACCATACGGTTTCCACAAGAAGTTATCTACCAGGGAAGATGGGCTGTCACCAGGCCTGCAGAGATGAATCCAACAAAACATTAAAGAAAAGAAGTGTAGTAAGGATAGGCCTTAAATGAAAGCATGACAAACACTTCTAATGATGTTGCAGCACATCTCTCACACATTCTAGATGCCATAGAAGGCTTCTTTCCTGTCTTGGATCCTGACACAGATGCTTCCTGTTAAAACCTGGCCTTTTGGCCTTCTGCCAGGACAGATTTAAGGTCCCAGGAGTAAACAGAAGCAGCCACACAGCTCTTCTCCACTCTCCCACTGCAGTAACTCACAAACATCGCGAAAACGCTCCGCTGCAGCAGTCTCACTGCAATTTCCTAACAGAACTGAAGGTGGGCACTGGAAAAATTCACCACTCCAGCTTAATCCACCTTGGGCATGAACTGCAAAAACAAATAAAAAGTCTATTTAAACTGTTAAAGCATATCCTAGAACAGCCACTTAAAATCTGTACCAACACCAACAGACACTGCAGTCTCTGTCTTTTTTAGAAGGCTTTTTTTTTCCACCCTGCACTGTAGAGAATAAATTGCTGTTGCTTAAAGCAGAAAAGGGCAAAGGTGGCTTATTACTGCTCTCCAGAGCAGGCTGGAAGAGAGGACAAGAAAGCAACATGCAAAAGGTAAACAGAAAACTTCCTACAAATAGAGAGCAAAAATAGGTGCTAAGCAATTACCTGGAACAAATGCTGCTACTCTCTCTGGCATAAGAAAATACCCTCAGGTTTTTCTTATGAAGGCCAAAAAGAAGTCACAAAAGGCCAAAGCATCTGATTAGTAAGAAAAAAGTTGGTATTTTGCTGGGGGGGGAGGTGGGAAATTTGCGAGAATGTTTGCAGTGGCAGCAAGAGCTAAAAGTGTCCTAAAAAATATAAGCAAAATTGTTATGCAGGTCTGAGGAGCCTCACTTAGACTCCAAAAATATTTTATCACTGTTTGTCCTCCATTTTAGACCTCCTTTGTTGCTTTTATTAATAAGCATTTGCTTTAAAATGTAGACATTTAAAAGACATTACTACTTTGATTAATCTTCAAAATATTCTTATGTGTGAAAAATTAATTCAGAGGTATTATTTCCCAATAAGTAAATCAAGGAGCTACTGAACAAGACATCATCCAGAAGCTAAAATGGAAAGACAAGTGGTAGAGTGTCTGATACAATATTCAGAAGCATGGACAACTAATGGCTCACCTACCTCCTGACACTAATGAGGAGGTTTAATTCCCTTCCATCAAGAAGGAATTTCCTTCCATCTTCGGCCTGTAGTGATAGCGTAGCCCACCCTGTGCAAGCTTATTAACATTAAGCATCCTAAGTAGCTGTTTATTCATTCTGAACATAGGTGAAGGCAACTGCCCATTGCTCCAGAATGTTAATTGGCAATAACCAAATACTACAAATTACATATCCGAAATGGCAGTGGAAAATGAATGGCACCGTACCAAAATAATGAAAAAGGATTTCTGAAGTATATCAAAAGTTTACCAATATTTGTTGATTAGAAACAGAAACACATTCTTCATGGTACACTAATTTTATAGTTTCAAGGACATCAAGCAAGAAGTATTTGAAAGTCAGAACGTTGATTTGTCAGATTTTTCAGATTTCAGTCCCTCTTACTATCACAAAAGGTGCGATAATAATGTGATTACCTATTCCCTACCCAATGCTTTACAGTGTCAATGCAACTTAATTCAGTAGTATTTTTAACTCCTAAAATGGTTCATCTGCACTACCCTTACTGCAAGATCACATATTTAACACATGAAAATAACTCATTTTCAAAGGCCAAAGCTTGCAAGGAAGAGAAACAACTGAAACATGATAGATGGCTACTGAAGACAAACACAGAGGTGAAAGTACAAGTTATCAAAAGCAACCATTATTAAAAAAAACAGAGGAACTTTTATTAGCTTTATAAAAGTTTTTATATGAATGCTAAAGATAACAAATAAGTTATCACTGTGGGTAAACAGAACAGCATTTAAACTTCAAATAATCAGGACAGACGACACAGAAAAACAGGGGAAAAAGTCTATATATACTTAGATAAAAAGAAAATGAATACTTGAAGTCCACTATTTTAACAGGAAAGACAGAGATGACAACAGCAACTTAAACACCTTTGATAAGTCTTCATAAAGAAAAAAATTAGGAAAAATATTTATGGCAATTAATTTTGAACAAAGAACCAAAAGTATAGGTTAGAAAAAAATAGTTAAATATGTATACAAGTTCAATGCATTCAAGTCAGCAGAACATGCCAAATTTGGTCTGAATTCCCTATAAGAACTAGCCAACAATTTCTGAACCATCAAAAATAACTGCAAGTTCTCTTGTAGAAAAGTGAGATCAGAAGACTGAAGTCAGGCAAACAAGAGGAAGGACCTGAGATGATTTTGATCAAACACCCAAATGTTTTGCAATAAAGCTGAGCTAATAAAGCAGCTGTTTACTTCTCCAATGGTTAGTCCTCTTCCCTCCTCTCATACTGCCAACCTGGTTCTGGAGCTTGTTTGACCTCTTAGTGAGCCTGTTTTACTAAATCATTTTTCGCTTCAACACACTAGAAGAACTACTCAAAGGGCCAGACAAGCACAGAGGGTATCATCAACAATTAACCCTTCCAGCAGCAGCTAGGTCTTAGATCTACTCAGTCACAGTGTGGCATCTCCCAATTGTTTTCAGAGGTGGACAGAAAGGCGTGAGAAGATCACCAATAGGCGTGATCATCAATCACCGATAACTGCATTATAGCATTAATTAAGAGGACGACTTTTTTTTCCTTATCCAAAAGCAGCCTAAATTTGCTGGACAATTCCGTAACAGAAAGATTTGAAAACATGCTCTTCAGCTGCAGTTAACGCCACAAGACAGCAGGAAGTTTTACAACCCATACAGCAACACCAGGTGTCTTGTCCCTAGGGAAGGCCCAGCCAGAATTTAATAGCAGTACATATCTAGACTAGAGTCTGCTACTTGAGTAGCCTTGATCTTGAAGCTATTGAAGTAACAACCAGCCAGTACAGATTAGTTTAGAACAGTAACAACAATCTGATTTCATTTTGATAACTAAACTACTTGAGAGGAAGGCAATCTGTGTTACAGAACATGATTTCTCTTAAGGTTTTTGATATTGTTTTGCCTGACAAACTAATACAGTCTGCAGAAAATCACAGGGTAGCTCAAGCACTTGCAACTAATGCTCTCAAGCCATAGCTACCTGCGTTTCCAGCCAAACCACAATGGTGTTTTCAATACGTGATTGGTTGCAATCTGTGCTACCCCATGAAAAATATGGTGGCACATTCTTGAGTACAGGAAACAAGATCATAAGGCAACAACAGAAACAGTCTCCACGGGAAACCAACATGGTGACCCAAACAAGTGCATACTTCTACATACGGGACGTAAGTCTTAACAATACGAAATGTGATTATCAGTCCTCTGAGAAGCACAAACCAAGTATGCTGCTGTAAAAAGAAAGAAATGCATGTCAAGTAAATCATCCAAAACACATCTGTTCTACTCTACCCAACACCCCATTTTGCACAACAGACATCAGGAAAACACAGACGTAATTAGGCTGAGGTTTCACAGTAGTTTAAGCCAATCTAGTTGCTGGCTATCACGGTTCCACCCTCTGCCGCACACTGGCTTCAGCACCCATCTGACCAGTGCTTACTGGCAGCTCTACATCAGCAGAAAAATTACCCTGCTTCAGGAAAAAAAAAAAAAAAATGTTTTCTGCCAGCTTACAGCCTCTATGACTCACTTCAAGTGCTGATGGGAGCAAGAAAGGCATGCAGTGCTAACAGCGGCAGTCAGACCGCTTAAACGGTTACAGAACAGCAGCGCTGTTCTGACAAGAGCAACAAGTACACTGAGGTACAGAGCGCCTGACCCATAGGTGGAGTAGAAAGAATCAGGTTGGCTTAGCCCAGAAAACGGGTAACTAAGATGGAGGACACGGCTGCAATTTGCAAATGGGCACAAGGTCTTCCTGAAAATGAAGAACGATTCGCTAGAGATAGGACAACAGAATCTGCTCTATTTGTAGCAAAGATGACGTCAGGCATTAGGAAAAGCATTGTAACTACAAAGACTGTCTGCTGTAGCACTCCACTGCCTACAGGGGGTACATGCTCTGAGGACTTAAAGAACATACTTATCACCACAGTAGGCAATAGATTTTATAACTTCACAGATTTCCTTGCAAAACAGAATTTTAGTAATTATCCAAATCCAGGGTACTTTCTACAACACAGGTAAAATCTCCACCTAAAAAACCAGCCAACATTTGGTGAGACCTCTGATAGAAACAGTTAAGAAGTAGGAATACTTTCCTAATGCATCCAACATCTTAAATGTCTGATTCACTGTCCCATCTCACATCAAGTCCTGGAAAAAACAAATTAAAATGTGTTCTCTGTTCTAAAGGAAGTACCTGCATGCTTTACCCATCAGTAACATTACAGTCGTTCCCCTGAAGAGCAAAGCACAGATACATCTATTTCACCCTCACTAATGTTTGGTGGAATTTACTGCATTCGTCAGCTAACAGACAGCAACGATATAGGTCACAGGGAACATGAGGAACAGCAGGTAACGTAATTCACAAAATTAAAGACCCCTTCAAGGACAAACTACATTTTTAAAGACATGGCTTTACAGATTATAATTGCTATGTAAGCAGAACTACAGTCTTATCTAATTACAGCATCTCAATCACACAAGAAGGAAAGTCAAACATAGTTCTGAGAGTTTTTTCTGACGCAAAGCAGTGTTACTCTAATACAAAGGTCACAGGCCAGACACAGCCTCCAAGTTCTGAAACAGGATTAAAGGATGCAAGACTGAATACTTTTCAGAAAGCTTGCTTTTTTCATTCTTGCTTGCACTTCTTCAAAAGAAGGGAGAAAGCAAGCTCCTGTATTTTTTTTTGTTAGAGAATTAAAGATTACCTTCATAGTTTTAAGCAAATTTGCTAATACTTAGGAAAACCAACCATTCCCTGTCCATGCGGTTCTACTTTTATCAAGTCAGGGTAAGTTTGGTCAAAACTTTGTGGGAGGCTCTGTAAGTGACAAAAAACAAAAAAGCCCAAACGACCACAATATCTGGAGACTGAAACAAAAATGTATTCAGCTGCTATCAACAACACACTAATACTGCTGCCAGGGGAGAAGAGTCCCAGGTGTTTGCTTCCATTCACGGAAGATCCACTCTGTTCAGATATCACTGGTTTTCATGCTGCCACAGATTAAAAATAAAGTTAACAGCAAATGCATTCACAGATAAAAGGCAAAATGAATTCCAGGAGGTCTCATCTTCTCCTCCTTCCAGACCCCTCTGTTCAGCATATCCAGTTAGCTAACCCAGCAAAAAACAACCCACATTTTCTTTACCCGATCAGCAAATTGAACAGGCTCAAACAAAGGGATCTGGTGAGCCCCAGGCCAGTACAAGGTGGCATGTGAAAAACGGGGAAGGAAGATAACTCCCTTATCCTCTTGGTAGCAGTAAAGTATTATAGTGTCTCTAATGTAGCTTCACCTTCTTTTTAAATGCCTGATAGCCAATCTGGCTCTCCAAACAGCCATTTATGCCCCGACACGGGAGGCACTACTTCTTTTCAGCATACACTCAAAGCTGTTCAGCAAAGTTCGCATTTCATGTGGCACAGCAACCCTGATTATTAAGTACCCCGATGCAAGAATAAAAGTTACTTTTGTACACAACTTATATATTTCATATTTTTTAAAAAAACCTAGCCAGGGTATCTTTAACCTACTCACCAGATGAAAGCTGCGCATAAAACCACAGACGCGGCCGTTTGCAGACTATTACCAACACTACGCACAACACCAGTGCCTTGCTTGGCACCGATTAATTAGCAAAAAGCGAGAGGGCTTGATGTCTGCCTCCCCACCGCCCCCCGCAGCACTACGGCCCCTCCGGGGCCCAGGGGGTGGCTGCGCCGCCGCGGCTGGACACCGCGCCCCGTCGCCAGCCCCAGAGCAGCAAGTCCGGGGAGGTGAGCGCCGGCGGCCCCCTTTCCCACGGCCGGAGAGAGGGAAGGCGCCGAGAAGGCGTGGTCCCCGTGAGGAACCGCCGGTCCTCCAAGCAGAAGGGAGTGGGACACCCCGCCGGGGGCCGGCGCGCAGCCCGGCACAGGCACCGAGAACCAAAAGGCGAGGGGAGCCCGGGCCCGGCCCAGAAGGCACCGAACGGGACGCGGCAGGGAAGGCGGCTGCCTTGCTGCCCGCGGCGGGAAGGGCCGGCGCGCCCGGGAGCCCCGCAGCAGCTGGGAGAAGTTGCCGGCGGGGCCGGGGCGGCGGAGCGCTGACAGCTGCGCATTCCCGAAATGCTCCCTCCCGCCCCGGGGGAGCTGAGCAGAAGCTACCCCCACCCGCTACCTTGTCGCAGTAGAGCCCCACGAGCTGCTTCATCCGCCAGTGCGGAGCCGAGAAGACATCCACCTCCTCAGGGAAAGGAGCCATGTTCTCCCCATAGAGCCGCGGCGCTAACGGCGGCAGTAACATCCGCCCCGCGCATGCGCGCCGCGCCGCGGAGACCGACCTGGAGCCACGTGACCACTCCCGCCCCGCCAGCGCCACCGCCCGGCCCGCTTCCCCGCTCACGCGCAGTTCGGTTCATAGTTCCCCGCGGGCGGGCTGCGGCCGCGGCAGTGACTGCCCCTCAGCGGCGGCGGGGAGCCGGCCGTCGCCCGCCCGGGCCCGGCGGAGCGTGGCTGCCCCGCGGTTGTGCGCGGCGACCAGCGCCCGGCGGTCTGGCCTGCAGGATGCCGGGCTGGAGGAAGCTGGCCAGAGCTGCGGGAGAGCCAGCTGGTGCGGGCGGGCTCCCGAGCTGCGCCCAGGGCACGGCTGCTGTCCCGTGGTAACGGGTCTCCACTCCCACCGGGTCACCCGGCGTCCCGAGGGCAGAGCGGTTTCAGTATCTTTAATCGGAAGGAATTAAAAATTGGCTTGTTCGTTTACCTGAAGAATCACAGAGCGTTAGGCGTTGGAAGGGACCGGGAAAACCCATCTGGTCCTGCCAGAGCAGGATCACCTAGACTGAATCGCACAGGAACACATCCAGGCAGGTTTTGAAAGTCTCCAGAGAAGGAGACTCCACAGCCTGTCTGGGCAGTCTGTTCTAGTGATCCATCACCCTCACACTGAAAAAGTTCCTCCTTAGGTACACATGGAACTTCCTATGCTGCAGCTTGCACCCGTTACCCCGTTACCCCCTGTCCTATCTCTGGCCATCACTGAGAAGAGCCTGGCTGCATCCTCCTGATTCACCCTTTACATATTTGTAAACATTAATAAGGTCACCCCTCAGTCTCCTCCAAGCTAAAGAGGCCCAGTTCCCTCAGCCTTTTCTCATAAGGAAGGTGTTTCGCTCCCTTCATCACCTTGGTGGCCCTGTGCTGGACTCTTTCAAGGAGTTCCCTGTCCTTGAACTGAGGGGCCCAGAACTGGACACATTATTCTCATCAGGGCAGAGTAGAGAAAGAAGAAAACTCACTTCAGCCAAATAAACTGAGGAGATGATGACATGAGGAACAAAGAGGGTGTCTGCAGGTAAATGGTGTTTGTGAAGCCCTACAGGTGATGTGTCCCAAACTGGGCTGCAACCCTGCCCAACATTTTGCAGCATTTGTGCCAGATAAGCAGAATTAAGTGCTTCCTTTTGATTAACATCCCAGACAAAAGGAGCAGGAATGCCAGCCTTCTGCGTACTCATCAGCCCATGCGGGGATTTCAAAAAAAGTAGGAACACTTAGCAGAGTTGAGATCACACCTCAGTTTGGGAAAAGGTGTACATGTTAGCCAACATGCACTAAAACCAGTACTAAAACAGTACTAAAACCACCGACCAAGCATGGCCGTGTGCAGTAAATGTCCCCAGAATAACGCTTGCAATGAAAAACATCGAACATGCCACAGACCTTTCTGCCTGTAAACTCTTCCTGTACAAAACCTATGTTGCAGACACTAAGTAAAGGCTAGCTCATTCATAGATGTAAGCAATTAATCATGAACAGATAGAAATATTTCAGGCAAAGGCACAGGTACATCTTTAGTCCAGTATTCCTCGATGTAGTAATGCCTGGGAATATGATGCAAAATGACTGATAATAGTAGCAGATAAGAGAAGTGGGAAGGTGTGATCATGTGGTGAGGGTTATCTGCATCACACTCTGCACTATAATCTCCTTATCTAAGGAAATGAGGTTTAAGCAATCCAGTATTGGGCGTTTCCTTTTCCATTCATCCTTTACACCTCCAAGGACTATTGAACATGCTGGCCTACTTAATCAGATTTGCAGATAATCTTGGAGGGTTAAATTCATACACCTTTGGAAAGGATTTAAAGAAAAAAAAAAAAAAAAGGCAGTTGCACATGAGAGAAGAGAAGGAAGGCAAAGCATGGGCATTACGCAACTGGCCAGCCAGCACATGGGTGCATTTGCTGCTTGGCTAGTACGCACAGCTCAGCCTTTGGCTCCTGTGTTTCTTGCGCAGAGAGTGTATCATAGCATACAAGTGTGTGGGTGAGACCTTGGGTTACAGCTAGGAGTTGGAATTACCAAAGACAGCAAACCTCCCGAAACACTGTTTGGTGAAGTTTGTTGCTTACAGAGAAGTTTGTTATACTATGAACAGTTCCAAGGTCATGTTTTCACACCTGAATCATGCAGTCGTACAAAATGGGTACATTCATGCCTCAGTAACAACAGGGAAGTAATGTTCCCACCTGTTGCACATTCCTTCTGCTGTCAGTTACCACTCCCATCTGGTAGAAATAACAAGAGAGAACATGTCCATTCCTCATTGTCCAGGGCTTCAGAATATAAACATATGCTGAATTTCATGGCGCTTTGAATTAATACTCAGTTTGTGAACTGCAGTATCTCCAGAGAGAATTGTGCTGACTGCTTCCTGGGCATGGACTCTCTTACAAGAGAGAGGGGAGAGAGTGAGGGACAGTGATCTGCATCCAGGCTGGTATGCCAGACCTTGGGACGCAAGATGAACAGCTCATTTGTGGCAATGAAGTGCATTACTACAAGGGAAGGTGCCTGGTAACCAGATTAAAATACTGGGGTTTTTTCATGGACAAGTTTAGTGGGAAACTTGGTCATTTTCTACAAGAATGTACTCAGAATGTTTCTGAGGTTAGATCCTTCATTAATGTGAGAGAAAAAGACATCATGAGATGTAATAATGATAAGCTAAAGGTAGCCAAATTCAGGCCAGAGCAGAGGTTTGACTCTCAAGGCTATCAAATCATTGGGACAATTTCCCTGAATATGTGTTAGTTTAGCCATCCCATGAAGTGAATACATGAAGTATTTAAATCAAAACTAAGAACATAAATTAAGAATGGCTGTGCTGAATCAGATCAGAGGCCCTCTGGCCCAGTGTTGTGTTTCTGGAAGTGGCCAGGAGAAAAGGAGCTCAATAGGCAATGAAATGGGGATGCCAGCAGTTACTCATTACTATTACTCATTACTATTACTCATTACTATTTCCTTGGGGATATTATGACAGGGTTACCTCTTTTTTGTAGAACACCACTGAGCAGTACCCACATATTCTTCCCCAAGTTGATTAATCCAAACCTGGTGTGTCTTTTGAGAAAAGTCGTTCCAAAACTTGGTATCCATCTTCATGTCTTTTTAACCCATACTGTATATTTTAAGAGGAAGTTTTAGTCTTACTGAATCAGTGACTGCCCTGTTCTGTGCAGAAGATCACATCAGTGATGTCTCTGGTTTCTGTGAGCCCTGAAATTATTGAGCAACATTTGTTTGCAGCAAAGTTGATAATAAACAAAAAGATTGGTGACTTCCATCGATTATTGTACTCCCTAATCCTGAACCCAAAGCAGTGCCTTGAAGCTGTTTGATTAATATTCTGGTGGCCAGGTTTCAGAGAGGTTAGGAAAAAAATCGTGAGAAAAAGCATCACAGAAGTAACTGAACTACAGTATTTGTTGTGCCTCCATCATACCAAACACCCGTTTCCGGGTAGATCTGGCTTTCCTGAAGACTCCGCTGCAGGCAACAAGCCAACTGGTTATCTTTCTGATGGGAAAAACCCATCATCAGCCATTTACTTGATGATTAGCAATGTTTTCCCTTCAGCAAAATCTATCAGCTGAGTACCATCCATCAGCTTCAATATAAGCAGGGCACTCTATAAATACACCAATAACAAATAGGTATGTATTCACTGAGGCATGGAGGCTATTCAGTAGAAGAACCAGCATGTTCCTCAGAAATATGAGTGTGTAGAGAAATCACTCTAGGGTTGAGATTTTATTTATTTTTTAAAAAGGGAAAAAAAGGTAGTATGGCTGTACTTGCAACAGTGTATACCACAGGAAATTAACACTGAAGATTATATTAATTTGTGCCATTTGATGACCTAACAAAGCAGAAGTTGAAGACATTTCTTCATTGCACAGGAAATGTCTTAATCATTTTTGTTCTCGTTATGCTTGATTCCTGTCTGCAAAGTAGTTTTGTTTATGAAAACATTAAAACGTGTTGTGCCACAAAAACATCCCCATCAGTATCCAGGGGAGCGGTGGATAAAGGGCTGACTAATGTTGCCCCTACGTGAAACACATGGACACCTGAGAATTTGGGTGTTTATGCAATTACTGCTTTACCAGCATATTTCAGATTTTTTTTGTTCTGAATAGATACTTATGCATTTTTTTCAGCCACTACAGCAATATGTGCAAAAAAGTGTAGCCCATTTTAAATGAATTTTGCTTACAAGCCCTTTTGATATTTTAGGAAGCTGTAGCATGGCAACAAGTATTAAGCAAACTTTTAATTACTTAAAGTAATTAAACTGTGTTTCTCCTTTTCCTAAAATGTATTGTAATTCTTCCTAGTTATCACCAGGTGGCAATATCATGGCCTTAAAAGTCTCGTTTTTTCTGAAGTGGGGAACAGTTAGCCTTGAGGAAGTGATGTATCCTTGTGCTGCAATCGTTCCAGGAAACAGCTAGATTACAGCTCCCAGCAAGGTTCAGATTTCCGTTTAACTTTGTCTTATGTGTACAGATCTGTAGCCAGTACCAAAAATACTAAATATTAAGCCTCCAAGTTTCCATTTAATTTGTATCATTTATTATCTTTTTTTGCCTCCTCCTTTTTTTCCAAGAACTTGGGCTGTCAAGAATTCACGATGAAGAACCTTTTTTTATCTCTCTTACTTGTCTCTGTTCTGCTTATGAACAGCTTCTCAGAAGCGCAGGTAGGGAAATGGAAAGGTGAAGGTACAACGCAAAATCTGGAGACTATTGTCATGGGAAGATGCTATGATTATATTAGAGTTCTGAATCCTTCTCTTGGGTAAGTTTTTGTTCATTTATGGATTGTTTTTTTAATGCTCTGCATGCAGTTGTTATTAATCAGAAGCCTGATGTTTTGCCTCTAGCCATGAAAGTGATCCTGTTGAAACCAACATGTTTGTAGCTGTCTGGAAACAAAAAATGAAATTTCACAGAGGTAGTATTAATAAAAGCAGTGTAATTAAGGCAAGATTCTTAATCCTTCAACTTTTTATTTCATACTTCTCCCCCTGCTAGTGCCACAGTGTTCTCTAAGGAGAACACCACAGAGAAACGGTGGGGATGGTACTTCTGAAGTATCAAATCTGACAGTGCTCCTGGGACAATCAGCTTTACTTTGTGTACCTTGTATGTCAGGTCACATAAGAGGGAAAGCACCACACTTTATAGCCATCCTGTGGTACAGAAAGACTCTATCTCATTCCACCTGAAAAAACAAGTAGCAATCAACTGCTGAAGTATGATTACCCGGGAGATTTCATTGTCTGTGTTAATTGCACAGAACTGGAGGTAAACCACACACTTTGCTACAATGACCGCTTTTTCTGTCTTCCTTACATTGTTTGAGCTTTGGTAAAAAGGAAAAAAAAAAACCTAACTTAAGAAGGACAGTCTCCTGGAGTTTAGTCCTTTATTCTGCCACTTTACTCTTGATAATTTGAAGAGATATTTGCAGAGGGGACCTCTCTGGACTCCTGCCTCATTGAATCGTGGTCTTAAATACAGTTAGATTGAGTTGCACGGTATCAGCAAGTGTTGCCTCTTCCCCCCAACCTCCCATTTTCAGTTCCTGCTGCAAAATAGGGAGATAGAGGACAGAAAAACAGGTCTGTGGCTTTTAACAGAGGCAAACCAACGTGTTTCTTCCTATTACCATTCTTAGCAGAAGCATTTTGGTTCAATTTCCCCATGAAATAAAAGAATCATCCTAATGCCCATAATACAGTACTAAAATTTCAGCTGAACAATTCAAGTTTGGCAAATTTAAAAACATGTCACTGTGGAAGGTGCCAGTAAACTTTAAGAACAGATTTCTACACACCTACAAGGTAATGTAAACAATGAAAATTTAAATCAGTTAATAGCTGTGTAGGTTTACGAAGTCTGGTCTTGCAGTAGGGTCTGGATAGGTTGAGTTTGGGACATGGCTAATACAACAGAATACTCTAAAATGAGCAACCTAAATGATGGTTATAGTGGAAATGTTAACTTTATGGGTAACTGATTTGGATTTTTTGAAACGTAAAGGCAATATTCTTAAAAGTATATCTGTATGTCTCATGTTTATGACAGTTTTCTGGTCTAATAAATTTCTGTGACATTTTCACAATATAAATTTAAAATGGAAAAGTCTGAACACATTCATAACAGTCTTCTTACTCAGAATAGTATGAAGCCAGACTGGTTATTAGGACTGCTTTCCTGAATTAAGAAACAGAACGGCTTTATAAAAAGAAAAGCTGCAGAGTTATGTGGGGTTTTTTCCTTTCCCATAGGTCTATAAGTAAATAATATAAACAAAATGGAAATGTCATATGCAAAACATATTCTAACTATTTATACCCCTTTCTGAAAATAAGCTACCAAAGCATGTCAGTGCACTACAACATAGTTAAAACATGAAGATATTTCTAGAAACATAAGAAAAACTTTATGTTAAAATGGAACATGCAAAATGGCAGTTAAAAGAGGCATTTTACAATATGTTATAGTTATGTAGAAGTGAGGGATTTGAATGAAAATTATATTTGAAATTTTCTAGTAGGAATATTCTATGTGAAATAAATGCTTCTGTAGTGCATTTCCCCCATATTTCTTTATTGGTATAAGCATAATATTATCTATGATACTATATATAATAGAGGTTTTGAAAACATGTTTTTAAACTAACTAGTAGGAAGTAAATCTAATCTGACTTACTAGTGTCTGCTAAGATTGGAAGGAAATGTCCTGAATGGTCCTTCCCCACCCTGTAGTTTCAAAAACTATTTTATACCCCCTAAGAAATTTTGAGTGACAGAGCAGAATAATCCATTTGATTTACAAATGGTTCAAACCCGGATGAGAAGACTTGAAGAAAAAAAACCACAGCAAGTGAATTAACCAGAAAATTACTGCTGGATTCAACTGTCAAGATATTAAGAGTTCAGTTGATCATAATTTACAAGTACTAGCATGAATATATGAAGACTTGCAGTAAACAGCCCTGTAGCAGAATAAGACATAGGTGTAAACAATTTTCAGAAGCTAAAGTTTAACAGCTTGAAATCAGAAATAGGGTGCAAAACCTTTTATCAAGTAAGGCTATTTAAACTTTGGAACTACTGAATAAGGGTCATGTTGCATCACTGAAGATTTTCAGATCGAGATCCCATATTTGCTTACGTATATATTGAGGGTTTTTTTTTTATATAGTCACTGGAAGTCATTGCCTACAGATTGCTGGCAGAGAATCTGAGGACTGCTTTCTGCATGGGAGCTGCATAGGTCATCACAAGGTGTCCGTTAACTTTCAAGTATCTGCAATATTCAGCATCATAAAGCAGCTCCTTAAAGCATCTTCCGAGGAGAAGTGCCAGCAGAAACCTGGCTGCCTGTGATTGACATCAAATGAGCAAAACACTAATCGCAAAGTTTGAATTACTGATCAGGGCTACTGTCGTTCAAGCTACAGCTTTGCGATTAGAGCTGTGGGTCAGGAATGCTGTGTGCACATGAAATACATTACTCTGTTTTGCAGTGTTGCAAGCAGAGACATTGTCACAGCCTGTGTGGGGAATGAACTGTGGAGAAGTGGTGAAAGTAGCAATTCAATTTTAATTACCACAGGTAGGCTCAGGGCTGTGACAGACAAGACCTTGTAAATCTAGAGAGACAAAACACTTCTGTCCCTAGATGGCCTGTCCTATCCTTCCGTGGGAAGTTATTGTCCAGGAGACAGAGATGGTAGAAGGGAACTGCCAAAGTACATGCCCTAGCATCTTATTTCAGGCAACACAACTACACAAGCAGTTTAAATGTTGAATCCGAACAGTATTGCAGCTGCTGCACAGTGACAGTACATGTCCCACACGGTCACTGTACTCATTCCAGCAAGGTAAAGATACATAATGGTAAGGCCTTTATACGAAGAACGCCTTTCTCTGTCAAAACCATTATTTTGCAATCAAAACTTTGTAATAAGTCCTCCTGCACTTGAATCTGATATTTTAAGAGTAATTTTACCTTCCAATAGCTTTGCATACTTCAACCTAAATGGCTTTTTGAAACTGAAAAATTTCAAAGAAAGCTGTTTTCTTTAGTATTCCACAATGCTGGATAGCAAATTCACTGTGTCACCATCTAAGATTGTTGTTGAATTACTCTGTATTTCTAATTCCACATTGTAAATCCTAGTATTTTCGTTACTGCTTCTTCCAAATCTGTTGCCATTAGGAACAGACAAGACCTGTATGCTCTTCCCAGGTGGCACGTTTCTACCACCTTGACTTCAGTTTTCTATCTTAACCTTATGGGGGTTTTAATTTGGGAATATGAAGAAGTTTGGAACAAATTATTGTCTTACTCTGCTTTAAAAAAACCCCCACAATTCTGCTGTTTGTTTGTTTCAATAATTACAGTGAGAAGAATTGTTCAGAGATGTGGGAAGCATTTAAAAATGCATTTATTAACAAGGATCCTTGCAGCATTCTACCTAAGGACTATGAATTATTTATCAACCTATCATTGCACACAATTCCCCCTAACAAGGTAATGATTGTTAATATTATGCCAACAGTCCTGTGACATGCAGCGGATTTTCCACAACACAGTTCAGAATTGACCAAGAGTCATTCTGTGGCTGACTCATGATTCGTTATTTTTGGATTGTCTGTAGTTTACAAACTAGGCTCAAGCTTGATGGCATTTTTCAGTGTCCTTGGCTACATTTATTTTGTGCAGTAAAATCTCAGCAACTTCTCTATTTCATGTTGCAAAGATCCCCCATTTTTCCTGCTGTGCTGAAAACTCTGTTGTAGTGTGTGAACTTCCACTTCTACTTTTCCTCAGGTTGGGTGCTTTGCCTGCAAAGACTCTGCCTGCTATCATTTTTTGCTTCCATTCGTCACAGCCAAGTCTCAGGGCAATGACATCTTAAACATTGACATATTAAACAAGCATAAGCAGAAGTGAGATAGGACACTTATATGCTAGGAAACAGTAAGGGCTTGATGTGCTGGCAATTGCAGAGAACTGTGAAAGTGCGAAAAGCACATCTCTTCATGCCATCATATCCCATCAGAACATGTGGTTTGGCCTTGTCTGAAAGGCTGTGCTTTAAAGCAGTTTTTCCTCAAGCACTATTATTCCTTATCTCTAAATGATACAAGCAAAACCCACATATACTCCTGTCAACACAGCTTGATTCATTAAAGGGTTTGCAAACAGAAATATCAGCTAGACCTATGGTATTTTTCACACTGTAAGTCAACACAGCAGTGTGAGGGAACTCTGGTAAAATATATCTGGCTTATAAACGCCTCTCTTCCCATTTTTCCCCTTTTCTAAAGCTGAGCTAGGCCTAAATATATTTAACATTTCCTATAGGTTTATATCCATTCCCACCATGGTATGAATGTCCCTCAAGCCTCCAGTGATCAGAATTTATACCACTGTAAAAAAAATAAATAAATTGTTCCTCTAAAGAGATAGCTATCATCTCTGATTGTTACCTTGGTTTTTGAAAGAAATACCAAAACGTGATGTAAACTGTTTTCAACACCCCATAATGATACTGTCCCCACACCAAAGCAATTGTTGATTTCATTTGTTTTGGTTTTTTTTTTTCCTTTCTTGATATAGTCTCTCTTCTGGGAAAACAATCAGCTGCTAGTGAACAGTTTTGCTGGCAGAGGCCGTCGCTACATGTCGCTGGGTGATACTCTGTTTGGCTTCTTTGCAGATTTTCTAAACTGGTGTGGGCAGGCAAACAGCAATGGTAAGATGATAAGTGCTACATTAAACATCTGTAAAACCGTAATGGAGACTGCTGTCTGCAGGAGGAGCTGTGTGTGCTTTTACCACATGACACAGCTTCACTGTGTCATTCGGCTCTCCTGTTCTGTGTGAATATTTAACATTGCAGTCAGGGGAGGACACAGTGGAATCTCAACAGTGCTCTGCAGGAGATAAAGCTCCTTCTTGGTCCTCTGAATGTGGGGCACTCTGCATCCCAGGTACAGAGTTAGCCCTTTCATCCAAAGTATTGAATCCACACAATGTCACTGTTCCTGTAAACTGCAAAGGATGGAAAATGGTAGAAACTGTCAGCTTTCAGCTTTCTAGTGTCAGACCATCCTGCATGATCAGTGAGTGATGTATAAATGCATTTAATGGCTTTCTAAGGTCCCTTTTTTAAGGGACCATAAAAAATAAGCCATTTTTACAGTTACAATCTAATAGCAGAAATCACACGCCTTTCTACAGGACTGGACTATGAATCCTGCCCGACCACAGAGGAATGTGAAAACAATGCGGTGGAGTCTTTCTGGAGGATGGCCTCAATCACTGTAAGTAGTGCATTAGTGCTGAGTTCCCACAGTAGGGTGTGTGTTGTTTCTGGGTGGTTTCAGGAAAATGGATCAAAACAGATTTAAGTCTGTAACCATGCTAGATTATTTCCTGTGATACAAATACACTTTAGACTGTGCCCAGTGTTTTAGCAAGAGGAACCTAACTTTCACCTTGGCTAGATAATGTGTTCAAATTCTGTGTTCGCTTTGTTAATGTGTATAAAGTATACACTAGGCATAATAAACACACTAGTCTACTGAATAGAGGTCCTAAGTGACATGATAGCCTTGGTGGAAACCCCTTATTCTCAGATCAAACCCAACACAGAGTGCCAAGAGGCTTTCTTCCTGTGCTGAAGAAGCTCTATATAGGTGTGAGAAAATAGCCAGAGAAGGTGCACTGAATTCACTCACTGCCTGTTCAATTCCTGTCCTCTCTACTGCAGTGACACGCTCAGGTATTAGTTTGGTATTATTTTCACAATTCTGATATTCCTCTTGGTAAAATTCTTTCTTTGGTCATTACAATACAGTACCAAGTCATAGGACAAATATGTAAAGATGAGTTCTGAAAAAAGCTTTGTATGTATTGCAGTATGCACAGCACAGTTCTGGAGTGATACACGTCTTGCTGAATGGTTCTGCAGCTGGCGGAGCTTATCCACAGCCAGGGTAAGAAAACTGACTCACTTATGTGTACAAGGTCTGATGCCTGCAGAAGAAGGCATCAGTTGTTTGGTTCTTCTACTGCACAAAGCATGGGAAGAGTAGCTGAAAGACCCCATTGCGTCGAAGTCCGCTGAGTTGTGGGGACAGCTGTTAATTGTCCCCAGCTATAGGAATTAACATGAAATGGATTACAAACTGCTGTGGCAAGCAGGACAAATGGTCTTTAAAAGTAGCCTTCAAGTCAGCCAGTGAACTGTGGCAAAATGGGTATGTCTTCAAAAAGGTGAGCATTACAAACTTTGTATTTGGGGACATCTGCAAGGAGAGGACATTGTTAAAAGGAGTGGAGTCTTTGCCAGGCCTAGGGGCAAAATAGATAAATTCTTCAGGGAAAGTGCTTTGTCCTGCTATTTGTCCATGACCAAGAAGGCAGTTTGAGATCCATTATGGTTTAAGAAAGCAAAAAGGCCAGTTGAGAAGCATTAGCTTCTTCTCCTTATTCCCTCATATATTGACAGATTTATTTTTCCTGATGAGTGTAACACTATGCAGAAGCTCATCTAACCTTATGTTTAAAAATTACTGTAAAAGTGCACCCTTAAAGACTTTAACTGTGTATGTGGTTATAGTAACTGCCTACCTATGATGAAAAATACATCTTTCTGTACCTCAGCAATTGTCCTGTCCAAGGCAGATCAAAAAAACATTTAAAAAAACCTTCATAGATCAGATCCTCCTCCTCATGTGTGCTCACCAAGGACTAAAAATGATCCTTGAAAAGTTAGTTTTATCTCTGGATAGGAGAGAAACAAGAACCATCTGTTCCAAAACACACACTACCCTACTTACCTCTGTCCCCAAAAGGTCTATTACAGTACACATCTTTCAGCCAATCAAGAAGGTTTACATGGTCTCCTTGGGTTGGTCAGGTGGTCAGCTGGAATCGAGTCTTCTGCAGATGATGATACCTGGCAGCATGTCAATGCCCAGAATCCAGTTTCCTTATTTCAGAAACAGTTTCCTTATTTCTGTTAATTTACAGGTTCCTTATTTCAGAAACCACTTACACAAATTAATTTCACCAGTTCCCTGGGTTGCCTGTCTGGAGGTATCATGACCAGTGAAATCTCCACCACTGCCAAGAAAAAAAAAACAAAACCGGTTGCTCCATCTGTTTTCTTTGCTGTCTTCTGGTCCATTTATGACTGAATTTAAGAGATCATGTTTGAAAGAGGCCTAGAGTTGAATACTTAATAGCAGAAGGTAATCAAAAAGATCTCGGAGTCTTCCCAAGCATCTCTCTCGTCTTCTTTCAAGCATTTCAAAGCCACTCCAAAGTTTATCCTGCATTACAGTTTGTAAACTTAAATCATCATTAAGTCACCTATTACCATTTCAGTTACAGTTTATTTCTCACTTCAGACCAAAACAACTTTGATCATTCACACAGTATGAATGCAGTTGGCAGACTTCTTTAGCAATAGTAGTTGGTTTTAAAATTGGTTTGCTGAAGATAATTGTATGTTTTTCCGTCAGTTTGATTCCTGTAATTAAAAGATTCCTTTGTATTTTGGAGGAAGCTGCATTTTTGCTGGTAATAACATTTGCGTGAATGAGCAAGTGAGTTAAAAATAATTAGAATCTTTATTTTTTGTTATATTTTCACTGTGTGTTTAAGACAGGGTTGGACACCTTGGACAGACAGGCAAACCTGCTGTTGCTCCTACTAGTCTCTGGTTAGCCACTGCCGAACCAGACTTGACTGTAGGAGCAACTGCTGATATCCACTTCCTCATGTTCCACTTCTCCAGAAGTTTAAATTGAGTTGCTAACTTCTTGAGCAGGTCTCAGCTGGCTGACAATAGACAGAGAGAATCATATTTTGTACATCCACACCAGAGCACCAGTAACTTGCCTGAAGGCACCAGGAGGACAGAGTGGTGGTCTCAGTGCCGGTTGGTCTCACCCAGGAGGGGATAGCTAACAGTCCCTTCTAGTCTAAGGTATCTCAGAGCATTTAAAGTGGCTAAGAGACACTGCAGCTCAGATGTAGACTTTCAAGAAGACACATGATAGGCAAATTAGAGCACACGCCTAGGCTTAGGCATGGACCAAGCATTCAGTGCAGACACAACCCTTACAAGCTTTCTGAGGAGAAAAAGAGTAACTAAAAGGTAGAAAATCATTACAGTACATTCTGCTGGAACATTTAGAAATCCATGGATTTGAAATGTCTGCATCTCACAAAAAAAAACCCCAATTTACAGACATTAAAACAATTTTTGGAAATTGGCATCTTTATCTGAGAAATGAGGAGGAAGTTCTTTATTGTGAGGAGGGTGGTGAGGCCCTGGCACAGGCTGCCCAGAGCAGCTGTGGCTGCCCCCTCTCTGGCAGTGTTCAAGGCCAGGCTGGATGGGGCTTTCGGCAACCTGGTCTAGTGGAGGGTGCCCCTGCCTGTGGCATGGGTTTGGGACTAGATGTTCTTTAAGGTGCCATCCAACCCAAACGATTCTATGGTTTAGTTGCTATTTTATTATTTTAATTGTTATTTAAATACCTATCAAACTCAATTTACAGGAAGCAATAAAGTAAAAGATTCTGTGGACTAGGAACAGACATGTCAAGAAATTTCTCCTTTATGGTCTTACATATCCTAGAAAAATACTTTGTGACTGTTGGACTGTTGCTGTGATTTTGTACCTAAAAACATATTTGTCTTGTAGATGTTAATATCTTTTTATTGAAAGCAAAATTGCATTGTGTCTACAAGCAATAGCTACAAGAATGACCTTTTTCTTTTTTTTTTTTACCAAGTAACAAACGCTTTTTGTTTTGTTTTTGCATTTTTTAAAGTTCACTTCATTCTGGTTCACCTCTACATTATAACTTTTTTTTTTTCAGCTGAGCCCCCCTAAGATGAAGAATATGAAAACAAATCTTCTGATTAAATCACAAAATGCCTTTAACCTTTCAGGACGTCAGAATGTGAATCAGATTTTTTCTACTCTGTGTTGAGTCTGATTGTAATCAGAAGATACAAATATAAAATCGAGCAAGCATATATCCTACAGCATGAGCAGAGCTTTCATTAATGCAAAGGGAAAAAAGATTATTTTTCATGTTCTCTGTAATTCTAAAAGTTTGTTTCTTGAATAAGTTTTTTTGCAGATTATGAAATACCAAATCTCCGGAAAGACAAAATCTCACAGATTGTCATTTGGGTTGTGGATGATATTGAAGGACCAGATATGTAAGTCACACCTTCTTTAAGGTCTTTTCCAATCAAAATCATTCTATGGTTCTAAATGTTAATTTACTATGGATACATGGGAATATTCTGTATTTTTATTGATTGCTTTTTACAATTACTTTGCTGGTCCTCATATGATTTCTTTAATCGTCAGTATTTACTGACCAGTGGTAAAACAGCACTGGCCTTTTATACTTGACATTGGTGAAAGTTTTAGAGGTTTCAGTAGGCTCTGTACTATGCTAAACTTTCTTTAGCTAATGGGACCACAAATTTTTTAAAAAATCAATGCTAGACACAGAAACTGCATTTAGGATTCTTTTTGGGTTTTTTTCCTCTCTTGTTTTTCTCTTGTTCTGTATTGAAGAGAGGGCAAGCTTCTAACAGCAAGAATAACTCTAATTTATATATCAAACTTACTCTGTGAAGGCATCTACATAGCACCACCTCAATAGGTGCTGAAGAATATTACAAATGAAACACTTCTACATTATTTAGCTCTTCTTCTGTTTGTCTAGTGACATATTAAAGGTGGAAATATTGGTTGATAGCATTTACAAAAGCTACACTAGCTGAAGCCAATCTTCCAGTCTCTGCAAATTCAGTATAAATTGTTAAATGACTGTAAGGAAATGAAGCATTATAAATAGCAATGTGCACCAGTGTTCTGTAGGTGTTATGGAATGCTACTAATTCCTTCAAGTTCAGTGGAAGGAAATTGATAATAAAAGACTTGCAGTAATATTGAAATCCTTTTTCACAGAGATTCCTGTGGAACTAACACTGTAAAAATATTAGAAGACAGGCTGAAAACCCTTGGTTATGATGTCACCTGCACTGACAATTATGAGTAAGCAAAAATCGTTCATTATTATGGTCCATTTGCAGAAGCACCTCATCTGTTTTAAATGATTTCTGGCCTTCCAGTACATAAGTGCCATTAATGTTGTGCCTTCCATAAGAGGCTGATGCATTGGAGGAGTGATGGCACATTCCTTGCGTGTAGCATTTTTCAGCTGTGAATTGAGCAAAACACTACACTGTAAGGTATTATTGTATAATTAGGTATTGTATAATTAGCTCTACCCAATGTCAGGCACAGAAGATGGCTGCATGTCTTCAACTTCACTGTAAAACCTTTATTTAGATTAAAAATCTAAATAACAGTTAAAAACACTGTTGTATCTCGCAGAATTACTAGTTAGCATTCACAGCTCTAGTTATTCATAGTAGATCACAGGGTAAAGATAACTGAAGGGAAGCTTTAGACATGATAATACTGTGAAGTTTGTTTCATTTTTTCATTTTTTTTCCTCAGTTTTCTGCCTGAAAGATGCTAAATAAAATTGTATCTTCACAGGTCTGTCATGTTCTTACTCTGTCTGGATTATCCCGACAATTCTAAGTGTACCCTTCCATCGTAAGTAAAAGAAGTTCAATCCATCCACAGTGTCACTGCAACCAAATAAATAATGCCAAAATCAACACTTCAATGATTCCTCTTCTATTGTATATTGCCCACACACAACATACAGTATTCTCACATTTATTACTTATTGAGTAAGCAGCTTCCATCTACAAATTGCACACAATTGTCTGTGAGCACCTACTATTCAAAACCAGGTGTTGATCAGCTCTCATCAATCACACAATCGCACTGTGTTTCACTGATGGTGTAAATGAAGTTTGTAACTATCAGTGTTCTGATGCAAAATGATTATAAATTTGAAAATGCTTTCATTAATGTTTTTCCTTGACTAATGAAAGTGTAGGTCAAATGGCAACAGATCTAAAGATCATTTCTCCAGCTACTGAAACTGTCAGTTCCAAATACTGAGGATGTGGCGTTTTTTTTAATCTTTTTTGTATGCAAACCAAATTTCTATATGTTAATCTATTTACCTTGGGTGAGTAGGTTATCTGCAGAGAATGCAGATGACATCCAAGATACAACTTTCTTAATTAACAAGCATCACTCCCAAACTAGGTTTTAATAGTTTCCCTTCCTATATATACTAAAAAGAAAAATATGGAAAGAGGATTAAATTAATAATGTATTTCAGTGTACTTACAGTAAAGATGACTTTTCAATTGTGGCTAAGTTTCCTTATCTATATGCTGTTGCATGCATAGCTACACAAGATACATGAACACCTGAATATGAAAACTTCCTCACAGTTTGGAAAGTTGCTGGATACAAGATGCATAGAAGTCATTCTCTAGTTATTTTTATGCATAATTCATGTGTTTGGCAATGTCCTATCTCCTGCTGTCCTTTCTGCCCAAATTCAAGCAACTGCAGATCTTTTGTATCTTAATACCTATGCAATACTGCAGTGATAACTTCTGCTATGAAAGACTTGATTTGCTGTCCCTGGTTACAGAAGCAGAGAGGTGCGACTCGGGCTGGCTTGCATCTGGTTGTGTGGCAGTAGTGCTTCATGTCGTGCAGAAAAGGAGATGTATCTCAGTTTCTGGAGCATGTGTTCAGTTTTTAATACACACTTACAGAGAAAGTAAATATTCTCTGTTCCTGTTGATCATGGAAAGCTTTTACTCATCTTATCATACAACGTCCAAATTATATCCCAGCACCAACCTATAAATGTGTGATAAAACAGTGGCTATTTAAATACCAAGATACCTCCAGAGTCATTTGTGGTAGTAGATCACAGAACAGGCTTCCAGGCCTGTTAAGGCATTTGTTTGTTACTAGATGTCCTTTGCATGGCAGATTAAAACAAGGTTTTCCTTGTTCCGCAAGTAGATAGTAAGGCTTTTGCTCATGTGTCAAAGGAAAATACAGTCATCACATGCAAAATCACCACTGTGAAGGTGGTGTCAATATTAGCAAACTGGAGGATAAAGTGCTTTACAGGAATTTAAAAAAAATACAGAATACTTATCAGATTTCTTTCTTCCTCCAGGTTTTAAACTATTTCCCTCAAAGTTTTCTGACATGGGTACATTCCTCAGATGAGGAAATGTAGATGAAAAGGCTTTTGGAAACCACTAGTGTAATTTTCTTTCACCTGAGGGATGAGCATACCAGTTCTCCAGTATTACCACATAACGTTTGCAGTATGTAAGCAGCCACCCCTTCCTCTCCAAACATGTCGGTACTTAAACTAACATAATCACAAATGTATTCTAAGCCCCACTCTTACACTCTCCTGGGGTAGCTACTAAGCAACTCAGCTGTTAGCATGCTCCTTAGGAAAACTTTCTGTGCTTCTTTCCTTCCTGAGTCTTTTATTCCCTCGGGTATGCATGGCAATGTAGTAGCCTTGATTCACTTCATACCTATGCTATCCCTAATCAAGAGAGATCTTCCCAATCTGAATGCTAACTAGCATTGCCTCTGAAATGTAAGTCACTAACCTATTTCAAGCCAATGAAGCTCTTCCTGAAATCACTTCCTTCTCTGAAATAATCTCCATCGGCATTAGCTGCCCTTTCAGAAAGAGCCTTAAGCAGATGTATATAAATTATTTGATGATTATCTTCTAGATCTGTTTCCTCTGTGGATGGATCCCTGCTCTCTGATGGTCCATTAACTGACATGGGAACAGTTTGGTCAGTCGTGGTGTTGCTATTAAGAGTGTGTGTCTGTTAAGGAAAGGTCTCCTCCGCATAACGCGTGCTCGTCGCGCACACACACCATGTTTTCATTCTTCTGTAATAAATGGTGAGGCTGCACACGCAGGGCTGGTCACAACGGCTGTTTGCTGTTAGGAGACTGGCAGCTGGCTAGGTCTCCAGAGAATAGTGTCCCAAACCTAAAAAAAACCAGAGCTGTGCAAGTGACATTTTTTTTGGCACAGCAGCTCTTGTTACATCCGCATACCAAAGAAGAGGGCTGTGTCAGGATAGCAGAGGGAGGTGCTGCAATGCACCTGGGGCTTCTTAGGTATTGATAGTGCCCCTTAGCTCCTCTCCAGACTTCAGCTATCTTCCTGATGAGTCAAAATGCAAACTTCATCCTGTTAAGCTAGTCACCCTGATGTCGGAAGAAAGCCTGTAAGTAAAACAATTCCCACTAGATGGCAGAGATGGCTTACAAACATCAACAGAAGGGAAGCCAGATGCAACCCATTAGTAGTGGTATTTATTACTTGCATTACTGCAACGGCTCTGGATACTGTTGTGTGAAGTGCTGTGGGCCTCTAGGACCACTGCTGTCTAGAAGACCTCTACCCGATCTCAAGCAAAAGGCCAGAGACTGTAAATGGATGTGGAGAGACAAGGAGGATAGAAAGGAGCGTTCCTAGGGTTTTGCACACAGATACCCTGTTTGTAAAATCATGACAGCCAAAGGGAATCTGGTGGCAAGCTCTAATAAACTTCTAGCTTAGCACTTGGACTGCAAACTTCATCCTTGGCAACAAACCCCTGGTATTTAAAAGAATCCTAACTCAGCTCTGTGCTGTGAACATCCTGTTTGTTTTCTTTTCTTTAGATCTGCACCAGCAGCACAAAGAGGACCTGTATCTTCAGACAGAGGAGGCAGCTGGAACAAGCTCATGTTTGTTTCTTTTGTAGGCTTTTTGTTCAGATTTGCTTTAGTGTACTAAGTTTATCAACTGAATCCATATCCTGTGTTTGCCTTAGCTAGCTCTAAGTTTGGTTTTAACTAATTTCTAACTGCAGATTCACCCTAGTTCTGGGACTGGCAAGCCTGCATATTAAAACCATGCATACTTCTATCTGGGTACCAACTACTTTTAGGATCAAAAGTTATTCTACTACTTCTAGAAGGCCTCATCCTTCACTTCCTTTTCTTGAATAGAAAAAATCCATTGATTTTTCCTCTTGTCCGTATTCTCCAGACTTAAACTGAGAGCAATACTTCCTGTTCATGTATTTCAGAAAGAAAAGCGAAATTTTTATCTCCTACACAGCTCACATGTTCATAAGACAATGCTGGCATTTGGCCTAGGAAACTATTTGATTATCATGTTTCAGGAATTAGAAATGTGAATTCAGATGAGAGCAAGCCTAGGTTGCTCCCATAGTATGAGACAGTGGAAAAATTAAACTCCTTTTCATAAGTAGTCCCATACTTGGGCCAAATTTACCTGAAACTATCATACAGCAAGACCTTGGCTGGTGTACTTGCATTCCATATTTTACCACATACTATTGATTTCTTTGTAACCCACACAGCTGCCTTTTATCTGGCTATTTCCTGGCCACTGGATAGACAAGAGTCTAGAAAGCTCCATGGGTTTTCCACCGTGATGTGACTTATGGCATATCAAATTCAGACAAGATCCTGCCAAGACAGATATCTGCCTGTTCACAGGGAACTCAGCATGCTTCAGAGTATATTGGGGAGAGAACAGATGCCATCCTGAAGGTCTCTTTACTTACTTCTGTGAATTATTTAAGTGTTCTAGCTAGATGCTCCTCTGAACTACGAGGACATCCAGCCACCAAGATGACACATGAGTTATTGGGAAAAACATAGCTCTTCAAGAAAATAAATTTAAGTAGAATTTTGTTGCATTATCTATTAGCTTCTGTATTCTTTATTTGTGCTTGTATTTGCTGGCTGTTGGGAAACCAGAATAGGATATTCCTGATATCTCAGTGTGTCTGTGGTGTTCAGCCCCAAAGAGTGGCTGAGCATCACACACCTCTCCCTTCAGGACCAGAAGGAGACAGAGCCTCCATGGATTGGGATAAGGACAGTTCACTGACAAAAAGCACCATGGAAGTAGAATAATAGCAGCCAATTACACTCACACCCAGTGATAACACAGAGTACCTTACCAATCAGATGATTAGTGGGTGCCGCACTACACAAGGACCAACATAACACCTCAGCCTCACTCAGACTGCCCTGGAGGCATCCAGGAGTACCCTGCCCCAACCAGCCCCTTTTATGGGGGAGTGATGTCAAGTGATGTGGAAACAGCCCAGGATAACTCAGCTCACCTGGGCTAACTCAGCTCATCTGGGCTGGCTGCTTGGGGAGGGGAACTCTGGCCTGGTCAGAACCAGGACACTGATTTAGGACTCCATAATAGTTTTAGAACCTTTCAGTCCCTGGTACAACTATATCATGTTGTATGTTTGAAAGATAAAATATCTAATATATGTTGTTGTTCCTTATTGTCTGGCTCCCATTTGTGTAATAATCTTTAATTTGGTTTTCATGCAAATCCCTTTACATTACACACATGGCTGCATTTGCCTGTGTCGCAGCTGGGTGTAGACTCCAGCCTGAAGGATTTTTGTGTTTGCTCCAGACACTTGCAAAATTACTAAAATCAGAAGTTACAGACATTTTAAAATCTGGGCTGTACTATGCTTCAAAATTGTTCCCTATCTGTGCTGAAATATTGGTCATTTGATTACTTCCTTCAGCATCCTCCTCGTTTTCACCGCTTCTTTGATGCTGCCAGAGTAGTAGGAGGGGTATCTCTCTGTAACCCCGACACAGCGCGGTTGACTAAACCCAAGTGGTTTTGATCGGTCTTCTGTTTGCACACAGCAGATCACATCTCGACACGTTTTGGACAGCAGGCTGTAGAGATGGTGCACATGAGGCTCACAGACAGGTGATGTCCAAGCCATCCTTTGGTCTAGTGCTGGCCTACCCACTGACCTTTATATTCTAGTGTGCCCTGGATTTAGAGAATAACATAGACCATTAATGAGCCGTATGCTGCTCAGGCAACTGCAATCCACAAGCCAAGCATCCCAGCTGGACAACTTTTGTTTTCCTGCCTACAAAAGCTTTCCAGCCACTGGATGCAATCCACTCCGGCAGCACAGTCAGTCCTGGCTGGTACATATGAGACCAAACACACTATAGGAAGTGCTAACTAGTTCTGTTTTGAAAATTAAAAAAAGTAAAATACAAAGTAGGATACACATGAATCAAATAATTTGAGGTTTTATTTAATTTTATTTACTGCATAACTTTATATAAAGAACAACACAGAAACTTCATGTAGTATTTCCTTATTTCTAATGTTCTTTTCCCTTTACTTCAAGTCAGGAGGAAGACAGATTTTTATTTTTTTCCCCCCAATATATGTTAATAAAGTGTTTCAAACTTGATGGAAAACTTGGGAAGATATGTAAAAATTTTTAGCTAACCAGGAAATACAGCTAGGAAAAAAAAAGGCAGATAAGTTTTAGATACATAGTCTTCCTGAGATCTTACAGGCAGGAAATTTCAAGCTGAGTATCACTAGTTGCTCTGAATTTAATATAGTAGGTCTAATCTGTGTGAAAGAACACTGTGACATCTCAGGAGCAGAGGGGAGGAAGTGTCAGCAAAGTGAAAAACAAGAAGTCATTTGTTACTCCTGGGCAGAAGAGAAACCCCTATATCTCCTTTCTATTTCGACATCTACAATGCGTGTGGATAGTGCTATTTACATATGGATTTTACATTTACGTGGTAAGACTCAGCCTTTGCTATGTCTGTGATATATTACTATCCAGCTACTCATGATAAATGACAGCATCACACAGAGGAGCATTGCAAGGTGCTCTGCATTTCTGCAGACAGACCTGTGGCAGCCCGTGACGCTAAGGTAGTGGCTGAAATGGAAGGAAATGAAGTTATTTCCTGACTTGACCCATTTTGCGGGCCATTTGAGAACTCAGTTATGTCACACTTTTCATTCCAATATAGAAATAAACTACTCTTCTGCTAACGTTTTTTCCCCCTTCCCTCCTGCATGTGTTCCAGTAATTCTAATTCAGAATAACACATTTTTTTCAGCATGTATGTGCATGCACAGATATACATCTGCTCATATCTGCTCTGTCTGCTTTTAAATGCAAATTACCGAGTGCTCTGGAGTTAAGAAGTTGTGAGAATAAGGCAAGGACAACTTGTTCACCTCTCTGCCCTTTCTATACTGCTGGTGTTTATTTTTGTCATATTGGCTTTGATGTGATATTCAGCTGACAACTGTGTTTCTGATCAGCAATCTCAACTGTAATGAAACTTGAACTGAAACCTCACAAAGTTGTGTAATACTTATTGTTCAAAGCAAGCTAACTTTTGTAATAGTTTTCAACTGGATTAGCTAGAAATAATCCCGATGTATTCTGCTTCAACTACAGAGAGCATAAAGTGCTTTCAGCAGAGTTGAGAAGTTTGGTTTAAAATAGCTCAGTATGGGGAGGCACGGCATCATCATTTAGGCAAATGTTAGGGTGGCTGAAACACTTTACAAGCGTTTTCTGATTTTCAGGTTTTTCTTAATTCCAGCTTCTGCCCAGCCTAAATTTACCAGTCATTTTATTTAGGAGGGGAAGAATATAATTTGTCAGATTTTATTTATAATCTGCAGGCATTTAATTTCCCACAGTTCCCTGTGAATTACAAAGGCAAGCTCAAAGGAGACCCCCGTTCTCTTCCTACAGTAGCAGAGTACAAGCGCAGGCTGGCAGGGAGAGGAGCGCAGGAAACTGTAGCCTGGGAGCACATCACAACATACCCCCACACTGTGCCAGAGTATCCACCCTGCCCAGCAGCCCTGCTTCGCCTACCTTCTCCTCCCATTCCTGCCACTCTCACCAAAGGTGAACCTGATCTCAGTTCAGATTAGTTACTTCTTATTTTTAGCAGAGCGAGTGAGTGGAAAATTATGGTGTCGGAGGTTTTATAAAAGGAGAATGAAGAAGGAAATTCTATTTAGTAATTCACATTGCCTTTAAGTAACAGGCACTGAAATAAAGTAACTAGTCCTTGATTTGTGACCATTTGACTAGGAATACCTCTGCACTCCGAAAGCACTAAGTGTGCCAAGTTCCCAAACTGAAGGCAGAGGGGATGCTCCAGAACTGTTATCTGGAGTAACTTGAGTTATACCATCAGTTACAACTATTAAGAAAGAAACAGTATTTTTTTAAACTGTGTGTTTTCCTGGGCTGCTCTTAGTGATTACAGCTGGTAAAGTTTGATATCACATGCTAACAAGGGCTTGGATAAACAATTAACAAGGAATGTCAGCTACTGCAGGCATAAACTAGGATGGTATTGTAAGAATTTGGCAAACACTGGATCACCAAACTGCAGGAGGGCTCTTTATTTTCCCCCATCTGAAACAGATGAAGTCAAAAGAGCAGTGCTAAGAAAATGGCAGGTATTCTCTATGACATGCTAAGCCAGGGTACAGGTGTGGAAAAGCTCCTAGGTCACCCTATACCATTTTGAAGAGCAGAGAGAGAAAAAGCAAGCGAACAGAAACAAGTATTTGATCAAATCTTGCAATCTCAGATCCCAGCTCTGGAACGTGCTGGCTTATGTTGAGCTTCATTCTTACCTTTTGTTTTAATGAAAGGTGACAGAAAATCTAGCATTGGTGTTCCCATGAAGGAGAGTGAATGCTTTAGGCTTTCACCTGAAATTTTCTGTTATCAAATAAAAAAGAGCTGCTGGAATAATATGAAAAGGCAGTAATGACAAGCAAATATATGTGTTAGTTATCATGCAAAAAGAAGGACAGTAAGAATAACCAATACACTTGGAAGCCACAGCATCAAATCCCGAACAAATATTTATATGCATGTATACAAAAGCATGTTTTACACAGCTGGAAAGCAGGAAAGCTCTTGTTTTACAAGTTTATTGGGGTTTTTTGACCTTTGAACCATCACATGGATCCTTTCCAAGTGGCAGATCTAACCCCTATTGCTCTTTCAGGAGACTTTTTGCAACTTGCTCCTGTGCTTCTCTATCCACTTTGTCGCCTTGGCTGCCTCAGTGGAATGGGAGCCTGCTGGGTATTATGTGTGAGCAGCATAATAAGTGTTACTGGCCAGAAATCAAGCACTCGATCGCATGGACAACAGTGAGGTTACTGCATTGGCTTTTCCTCTGCTCTCAAACTAAACATTGAAAAATGCTTTGCACAAAAAAAGTACAGCAGCCTCATCAGAAATCACAGTAAGATCCCCACAAAAGCTAGATGATAGTGTTCTTGTAACTCTGACTTTCTTGCAAACTCTTCTGTTGCAGCTGTTCTGTTTTGTATGAATTAAACATGGCTTGAGTAAAAAAGTATTTCCTTCATAGCCTGATTCACATTGAATGCATGATTCATTAAATGTGGGTCCCCCACTCCTCGGCAGACCAGTGCTTTAAACACCCTATCCTTGAATCTGGGTGGTGATATTTGGTAAGGTTTTTAAAAATTGTCTAGGAAAATTTTCCAGCATATTTAAGAAGGCATAAGAAAAGAAAAAAAAACCCAAAAAAAAAAGGCACAACCTGTTTTCTCAAACTGTTCTGGAGCTACTCCACAGCTCATGTCCCCTCTCTGCCTCCTTCCCCACCAGCAGTGTTTGTACATAGGGGATCTCTCAGCACTTTCTCTTGCTCTGTGAGAAAATCGGTGCACCCAGCTATGTCTTCCTCTTTTTTTTTTTTTTTTTTTTTTTTTTTTTTTGGTACAAACCCACCACTTTGAGAAAGAAATTGGAAGCTGCAAAATGCAAAAAGCAGCACTGGTGACAGCAGGAAATTCTTCAGGCAACAGCAAAGCTTAGGAAGTACCTGTACAAGTGCCAGGCTCTCCAAGAGAAGGGAAAGGAGCAGATGGCCTGACACTTCACGAGATTCAGCAAGGGAAACAAGCATCGAAATGGGAGAAAGAAGCTTAGTCCAAAGAAGGAGCATGTTATGGACCATTTGTGATCATTGTTTGCAATAAACAAAGAAAAAATCATTCATCAGTGCCTGTTACCCCATCTCACATGGAACAGCACAGTCAGTGTTGTCCTGGCCCCAAGTGGCCCCAAGTGAGCTCGCACAGCAACAAGCATGTGCTCATCAGACAGACAAGGGGAAAGGAACTGGACTGTGCACATCTGTGTGGAGAAGGACTAAGGAATAGCTGTTCTCAAACACCCTTTCCCTGGACATGAGCTTTAAGCTGCACATCCCATCCTAATGCCTTTACTTTGTAAGGCAGTTTAAACTGCAGTGCAGTTTGAAACATCCAAGTGGAAGGACAGATGTCACAACTTCTCAGCAAGCTCAGGGTATGTCTATATTCTTGTCAGTGTATCTCGCCAGATACTTGATCCTACTGAAATAATCTGAACATCCATAAATTGCATCTCAGAAACAGGCAGCTTAAAATCTAGTTGTTCCCATGCCATTTCAGCAGGAAATGGAAAAAGCACATCACTGATTTAGGCCTTTAAGTTCTGCTGTGGGCCCTGGGAATCTCCCATCCCTCACACTATCTCCACAGCCTGCTGTAAAACAGTAACATGTGAAAGCTGGAGCTAGTGCTTTCCTCAGCAGAAAGGTTTTTAGAAAAAATAATTTATATACAACTAAAAAAACCTTTCAAAACATACCACAATCATCACTGAAAGAACTTCACAGGAACATAGACAAACAGGAATAATTATCTATACAAAGACAAAGAAATCTTACCTATCCAGGCAATCAGGGAGGTTTGGAAAGCTAATTTACTGATGAGGAAAATTTAGCCCTTACTGATAAAAGATTTCTCCTCCATATTAAAGCATAATGTTTGATGAGAGGAAAAGACACTTTATCACCAGTTGTGATCTCCCATTTGAATGTAAGGACATTTGGAAGGACAGAATAAGGTGAGACAGAGATTGTGTTGAGGACTCAAGGGAACCGAAGGGTCCACAACTGCTTCTGCTTCACCACATCCCTATCAGAAATCACTGGGAGGGGAGGAAGGGAATTAATGCTGACACAGCCACACTGCAATTTTACCACAGCTTCCCTTAAACTTATCTTTTTCTTTCAAAATTATTTATCAAAGTGGAAGAATTTCTTAAAATCTCTTAGAAATGACAGGTGGATGGGTGCCAGAAACCTTGTTGTAAATGCCTGAACATCACGACTCTTCATGAGCATTTCCATATATTACAGCAGCAAAGCTTCCAAAAGAGGAACCAGAAACTTATCCAGAAACGATACTTTCTTCTGCTATCTAGAGGGCATGTTCCATCTTCAGTGATACTGTGAGCAACTCAAGAATGGCAATTACTACACGCTTGCTTTCCAGAAGGGCCTGTCATACTCTACTCTCTCTTATTTCATAACACTAACACTTAACTGGAGAGACAGCTTTATTTTTATAACATCTTTAGCTGTCCATAGAATTTTAACAGTCTGTCATGATGGGTGTGTTTATTTTAAAACCTGATGGCTAAGATGTTTTATCAAGGACATTTAAACTTCTAATTTAGGCAGCAGAAATAGTATTCCACAGCATGTTGCATTCACAGTCAACCTTAAGCTACCTGGAGATTTCTTCTTCTACATAATTAATTTCAGCTATTGTCTTCAAGGAAAGATTAGCTAGATTTCCATCTGTCTTCAATTCCCTAAATCCTTGGAGACCTCTCTGATCAAGTTCTTTAGTTCCACTAGTTATCTGTTAGAAAGCATGGAGATCTGTTCGCTTGCTGCAAATCATTATCACAAAATTGTAGCTTCAAAGAATCGTGTAGATTAGAAGGGACCTTTCAAAGACAAGACTAGACATGTAAGCCAACTTGTCCTTGCTACCCTCAGATGCATCTCATCTGGACACAGGGACTTGTATCCAACAAGTGTGCTGAAATGGTCTGTAACTCAATCTTTCTCTACCATGGGTAGTAATTTTCTCCCCAAAGCCCTTAGGAGTCCTTAGTTTGGGTTCTTGCCTGCCTTTGTGCCCCTGTGCTCCTCTGGGCTTGTGCAGATGGGCCTCTGTGGTAGGGCTGGGAGGAGCTGGGCAGGGTATTATTTGGTTTCCCCATCCTGCTATTGTCTCTCTGAGCTCCTTTGTTGGCATGCAGATGAACTTTATCACCTAACAGTCTGGGCAATGCTTCTACATTCCTCCCAGTCCATCACTGCTTCCCACATTTTCCCCATAATTTTTTCCATGATTTTAAGCTTGGTCAGCAGTTCCTTGTGTGGGCACGCTGGGCTCCTGTCACATCTCTGACTTCCTGCCCATCAGGACAGACCACCCTCATGCTTTGAGGATATTCTCTTTGAATCAACTTGCTGTCTAGGACTCTTTTGATGTTGTGTCCCCTGGGGTCACACCTACCAACTCACATGGAATATGGAAAATTCAGTCACCAGGGTTTCTGTCACACTGCATCTAGAGTTTTGTATCTGTTTTCCTTCACAAGGCCATTTTTCAAAATTTCAAAAGCAGTAATTTCTGACTAATTGTTCTGATCATAACTTTGCCCATCCTGCTGATGAACATCTAGAAATGGGTCACTGAATCCATGGGTTTTGCAGAACTGTGACATCAATACTTCCCTAGTAAAGCACAGTGAAGCATCACTCCCCTGCTGTGCCACATCACTGAAAGACAACCCAGTCAGTGCTGGTGCCCAGCACCAGAGCATTGGACTGAATTGTCCTAGGTCAAGGACTGATCTCTTGCAGACTAGACTATCTGATGGCTCATACAGGAATGAAATAGCTTTGAGCTGGTGGCCTTGACATTCTCTGCCCTGCCCTGCAGTGGTGCACAAGTATTGTACTTAAGAGACAGGAGGCAAAAGGGATGGGGGAGGGAGAAATGACTGGTATAAGCCTCTGTGAGTAGAGGAGGGGTTTGCCTTGACTGAAGACTTCTCATTTTAGATGTCACTTAGTCGTGTGCTGCTGTGCTGGTTCTTCTCTGGATCACCAGTTCAAAATTGGTGTATCAGCCTCAGGATGCAGTCCAGCATTAAGCCTTTTGTAAACACTCTTCTTCACAGCATTTGCACAAAAAGCAAAAGCAAAAGCAAAATCATATTTTTTAGATTTTATCTGCATTGTTTTTTTCTTTCTCTCCTTATGGCCTCAACTTCCTGCGTAAATCTTCAGATGAGAAGCAAACAGACCACACATACCCAAGAGTGCATATAGGGTAAAAAGGTCACCAACAAAGCTACAAGGCACAGTGGTGACATTTGGTCCTCCCACACTTTCCCCATGTGTGAGAACACATAGGAAAAACCCAGTACATTCCGGTCAAGAGAGCAGAATGCGTTATTGAGAGGATACAGGCGATGTGCTTGTCAGCACAGCTGATCTAGCACTCTCATTTCCCCAACTAAACCCCTCACTAGCACATGAAACAAAATGAATAACTTCCACATGGAAAAACAGGCTGCTTACAAGTGATACAGATAAAAGAGACAGAAAGCCCAGCTTTTTTAGTGGGAAAACTACAAATACTGACCTGTGGTTGCCATTTTACAGGTATTTTTTGCACTCTGGGTCCAGCAGCTTGAGCCTGTTGCCTTGCGGGCTGGTGGGCCTGCTCTTGCCTGCACCTCTCAGAGGAGGACCTGTGTTCGAAGCAGTGCAGATGACTTTGCAGTTTCAATCCTACATGCTGTAAGGGGAGGAGTTAACCTCAAATCACACCACCAAGCGTGGAGTGATGTGCATTCATCCACAGCTAGACGCAGCAGTAACAGTGATGGGACATGGTATGTCTCCTACCCAAGTGACAACATGTACAGCAGCAGCTAATGGCAACAGTTCCTCTGCATACCTCTCCTTCTTCCTAGGGAAGGGTAATGTGGAGCATGATATTGTTACTTACAGCAACAGTAAGATTAAAGTGGCCGTGTTCAGAACACTTACAGAACACAAAGTCACTTTTATAGTGAAAATAGGTATCTGGTCTTGAGAAAGCAATTTCACACCACTTTCTATCCTATAATTCTTAAATATAATGGTGCTTAAGATCTAATGGTGTTTCCATTTAGACTGAAAAGTCCTAGGTGCTTAAACATGGGGGTATTAGCAAGTTCCAAAGTATCCAGGAGTGACTCAGAGGCAAGTAGCCATCAAGACACTACTGCTTTTTCCAATAAAATACTTCAGAGGCACCTCCTCACACAACATTGGGTAGCAATGAACCAACACACACACACAAACACATACAGAGAATTTTTACTTTTGAGGGTGGCCACACAACTAATTTCTCTACAATGTTTCAGGATAATTAGACAAAGTGTTCAGGACTGTTTCAGTTTTGAAAAGCTGCGTCTAAAATAAAAGGGTGAAAATGCAGATACATGCCTCTTAAAACTCAGCGGTCAGTTTTACATCTACATTAGTGATGTAAACTGTTGGCAGTGAACTACTGAGATGTAGGTCAGGTACAAACTAAATCACCATTTGAAGGAGCCAGTGATTTACTGGAATAGACACAAGTTATAAACCAAATGCACCAAGCCCTCAGCTTTAGTTCCTCAGAGGAAGCACAGTCCACCTCTGCACTGACCACTCAGTTTGAGACAGGGCAGCAGAGCCCTGCACGGTATATATAAACCACAGAAGGAAACCAGGAAAGGCTTATGAACTTTCAGACAGCTTCTGTATGCAACGAGGCAGCGAGACACAAGCACGCAACACCCTTTCAAAGAATGGAGAAAATGCAGAAGAATGCTAAAAAAAAATAATAGACAAAACATTGCAATATCCAAGTAGCTGACAGAGATCTGAAAGCCAATTACTTCCTTAATCAGCTGGATTTTATGTTGCATCTGCAGTAAGCCATGTCAGGTATTTACCCCAACACAGAACCCTGCATCATTGCTGTTGCAGAGGCATTTGCACCCTTCAAAGTGGGAAAACAATTTGTCTTGAGCCCAAGATATATTATTATTATTCCATTTACAAATGAAAGGAATCCTGTGCAATCACTTGGTTTGCCTGTCCTCCATCTGGTTTTGGGTGAAAACCTGTGAATTAATTAGCCAATTTTAACCAAAATCTGGCCTGAAGAACCGACATTCTTGTTATCTCTGTGAATGGAAGCCACACTGTCCTCTTCTGAGATTAACCCTCCCTGGTACCTGATACTCAGACTTTAACAAATAGTGAAGCATTTGTCATCAGAAGTAACCTTAAAGAGTTTACAAGAAAAGAGGCAATCAGAGTGGAAAATAGTGTCAAGTAACATCAAAGTTAGCAAGACAATACCACCATTCTGAAGAAGACTTTCTCAGCAATCAGCTGAGAAAAAAAGATCTGGGGTTGGGAAGGGAATGCTGGAGCTCAGACCATCTCCAGACAGCTCTTCTTGTAAAGAGGAGCATAACATGGTCTGTGTTCCCAGCAGTGGAAATGGCCTTGCAGAAGACATGAATGGGACGTTTTTCATGTCCTTTAGATGGCCACCAGAGCAGGCTCAGGGGTTTTGGTTTGCATTTCCACTGGCCTCACAGCAGACCAGGGTGAGAAATCAAAGAGGCTCATGAGGAATAAACAAAACACAGGCAAAACACACAATCAGATCATGCTTCTAACAAACTTCTTACTGAGGAGGAAACATTTCTAGAGTTTCCTAGAAGCACTGAAAAGATGCACAACATAAGTTTTCTTACTTATGTTTTCAGGTCACTGTTGTTTTGGATGGGCTCAGTCCCACCTACTACACACCCCATTTTACCAGCAATTTCTGCCCTGAAGCATTTTTGTGTCCCCAGCCATATTTTGGGTGCCAGAACTATCTACATTTGACAGATAATACAAACCAAAAGGGTGACTCAAACTTTTGAGTGATCAGACCTTGGAAATTGCAGGTGGGTGGTTTGTTATCCCTTCCTGTCTCAAAAATACCATCCACAGAACTTGCATGTTGGAGTGGGATCTAGCTGCTTTTCTCCTACAATACTCCTAGCAGCATGTAAACAGGCTGATAAATTATACATAATATAGATCCATTGTTAGAGAAGTCCCATGCTGCAATAGGTGGTATTAAAGCAGAGTCTGGCAATTCTGTGCCTGCAGTGTTTCTATCTTCTGATATTTCAGACCACTTTCTAATCACAAAGATGTAGTGTAAACATTGGTGGAAGAGTGAACACACCTTGGTAAGACACGGAATAGTTTAGATCTGGGTTAGTTTAGATTTGCTGTGTTGGAAATTCATGTTGCTCAGAGGGCTCCAGAAGTTGGTGATCTGTTTATGAGACATGGTGTTTTTAAAAAGCCATTTTCTTTACAGAAGGCAAAAATAACCTCTAGATAAAACAGTTGAAGAAGGATAAAGATCCATGAGGCTTCTCTGCAATCTCTGTAAATCCTAAATTTGCATTTCCTTAGGGTTCTGTTGAGAGTGCTGAATTCCGGTAGAATAAGGTCAGTCAGCTTAAGCTCATCTGCTTGGGAAAACTGCTTGGGAAAGAAGTGCAATCCAGCTCACTCCACTGACTTAAGGGGTGCAAGATCCTTGTAAAACACACAGCTTTTCGGCTCCCTTCATCCTTACTATTTTCTCTTCTGTGCTCCTCTCCCAACATCCTTTTCAGGGATGCTTCTAGTGGAAATACTTTTGGGCCAGAACATTTCCAAGGAGTCAGTTCACATTCACATTCATAATGGAGAAGAAACCACCACCTTCTCAGCCACGGGGAGTATGTCCTTTCACTGGCTTTTTTTCTCCCTCCTCAACTCTGCTTGTTTACTCAACTCTTGCTGTTTACTCGTCCTAATTAGGCTGACAAGGCTGACTGAAATGAGGCTAGACATTTACTTGTCTTGGACATTCCTTATGTAGTTCGAGGTGTTACAAAATCAGCAGCAAGGACCCCTTCCAGAGCCACTGAATCTACACTCACCTTATGTATTTATTCTTAACGAGTCAATGTCATATCTGAACAGGAAAGTCTTCTCCTGTCAGTTAACTGAAGAAAAGAGCATTCTCAAAAAGTTCTAAATATTTTTAATTGGCTATTCAATTGTTTGACTCTAAAAGCGACTCTTTGACTTACTGAAGGTGAATATCTTCAATGCCCAAAGATTGCAGTTCTATTGCATAAACCACTTAGGATAACTAGCAGGGGGTTTTGCCATGGAATGCGCTTAGTTAATGAAACTGAAGAGCAGCCAGCTAAAAACACATGCAAATAAACATTAAGAGAACAATAAAGTAAATTCAATAGTGTCTCTTGTGTATAATAAAAGTTCAGCCATGAATACTTTGCATTCACATTTACAGAATGATAAAAACAAGGAATAAATTAAGACCATAAACCCACTGAAAGATTATGTGAGAAAACTTCCTTTGTGAACAAATTCTTACCAAACTGTCTCCCACAGACCTTCCTGTGCCTTTTGTAGAACCTGCAATGGGGATCACGGAGGGGACACATGCAGTGTCACAAAGAGGTAACACTGCTCTCTCTCTTATGACCAGATGAGACTGTTAGGAAGAGGCTATTTTGGTTGGAAAGGACCTAGAGTGATCATCTGGTCCAGCTGCCTGACCACTTCAGGGCTTGACAGCCTGATAGGACACTCCAAAAACAAATCTTCAATTCTGAGTAAAACCCTTCCAAACTTTGCATCATTTCTCAGAAAACAGGATCATAAACATTCAGATTTTTTGCTTAACCTATTGCTTACCAGAGAGGGTTTTGGTCTGAGCACAGCATTTCTTGGGGCTTTTAGAGCTGCTTCATCCTCAGATGTGTCACAAGTGCCTTTCTCACAGTCAACCAGTTCAAGAAAAATGCTTGGTAATAATTATTAACAACTTATAAATAGCAATTATTAACAATCCATCAATAATGTATATCGAGGTAGCATTTTCCTGACATTGCATAGCTTATTTGGTTTAGATTTTGATATTGGAGTCTTGTTTCATGTTGGCTTTTGACTAAGAAAATAGAATTACCCTATTTGGAAGGGCAATAAGTAACTAACGTCTCTCTCCCAGGGCAATAAGGAACTAACTTATCTCTTCCAGAGTACACTTAATCCTTGGTTAGATGATTTCACACAACTTCATACTCCCGCAATTTACACAGTAGCCTTAGAAATGAATGTGACAACCAATTGAAGGCTATCTGCAAGGGAGAGAAAATACCCCATTGTGTGGTGATTTTCTGACTACTGAGAAGTTCATGGTCGCCTTTGGTAACGTCAGGTCCAACACATGTCATTCAAAGCCAAAGGAACTTAGAGTAAAACAGAGCGGGGTCACTCTAACTCAGCTTTTACTCACACACCAGCTGGAGCAGCCAGTGCCAGGGGGTCTTTATTTGAACAGGCGCCGGGAGTTTTACAAGTCATTTCCTGAGATTCACTTGTGGGAGCTTTCGCCGATACCTTCGCGAAGTTTCAACTCGGGGAGATCGTGGCAAAGCGAGCATCAGAAGGCGAGCAGCAGCGAGGCTCCCTTCTTCGCGGGTCGGGCCCCGGAAAGCCGCTGTTCGGCTCTATAACCGCCTGCATCGGCGGCAGCCCGCGGGGAAGGGGGCGGTGGGAAGCGGCCTCCCGCTCTGCGCTGCCTGCCCCGTCCACCCGCCCTCCTCGTCCCCAGCTCTGCCCCGCCGGGACACCGCCGCGGGCAGCCGCCACCCGAGCAGCTCCCCGCCGCGCTGCCGGGGCGGACGGTGAGCCCGGGCCGGGCGGGGGTGGGGGCAGCCGGGCCGGGCGGGGAGGAGGGAAGGGGGGACGGAGGAGGCGCAGAGTGACACGCTAGAAAGCTGTTTTCCCTTTGCGCTGGGGGAGCAGTTGCCGCTGCTCTTCATCAGGTCCCCGCAGGATGCCGTTCCGGCAGGGCTCTGCCCGGAGGCGGCAACGCACCGTCCTTCTGGTGGGGAGTGTGGTCGTGCTGGTCGCCCTCGTCCTCGTCGTCGTGCTGGCCTCGGTCCTGACTCACAGAAAGCAAGAGGGCAGTTCCACAATGATGAAGTGGAAGGACGGAGGGACCACTAAGAATCTGCAAGAAGTCATCCTGGGGAGATGCTACGACTATGTCACGGCCCGGTACCCTGAGCTGAGGTGAGTAGCAGTCCCGCTTGTGCATCAGGTGTGTAAAGAGAACAGAAGAGAGCTGGATCTCACCTGCCCCCGGCCGCATCCACTAGGGCTGTGGCAAGAAGAAATCAGGGCCGTAAGGCCCCTGTCCTGCAGCAAAACGTTCAAACTCAGACTGCACCTGCCAGGGCTCAACTCATGGGGTTTTTAGGGAAAATTCCTGCAGAACCAGTGTAAATAATACTGATCCAAGGCCAAAACTCAATCATAACATTTTGCAACTTCCTTAAAGCCAGCTAATATACAAGCTAACAGCTTGAATACCTGGAGGTGAAGACAGTTCACTGTAAAGCTGATCTGACAAAAATCCTGTAGCATGTGGCACTGCATTCATGTAGCCAAAACTACATGGAGGGAGGAAAAGGAGGAGGTTCAGCACAGGTTTATAGGACAGACAACGATGTTAGAAAAGCATTGAGAAATGTGTTGGGGTTAGACAAAACAGGTGCTTTTAGCATGAGACTGAGACTTTATGATGAGCACAGGCAGCTTGCACGGAGGGGTGCAGAGGGTTTGCAGTGCCAGCATGACAGCCCCAGGCAGAACCTTCACCCAGAGGTGGACTCTGCACAGCCCATAGCAGCAGGTAGTGCTGTAAGACCCCAAGTCCACCACTCCTCTGCTGCAGAAGAGGAATCCCATCTCATCACTTCTATGTTCTCAGCAAGCCTCTGGCAGACATCACCACCCTGGGCCGAGGGCCATGGGGCTGCCCCAAACCTTGGCCAGGTGACAAAACTGTCCTACAAAAAGACGATTGCCACTTCTCCTTTTCACAACTCTGATCTGATGAGACCAAAGCTGTATTTGCTTGCACTCAGACTTCACCAGGCCTCGGTTGTCCGGAACTGTATGAAAAAGCTGATTCGCAGCCTTTGAAGAGAAACAGGCTCCTGGAGCTTTTGCAAAATCATGTACATGCTTCTGAAAGCACACGTTAATTTATTAGGTATATACCCAATATTTAAATCTGAAATTATGTTGAAGCCTAAAAGCCTTCATTACTTACACTTGTTTTGTTCAAATTAGGATGCTAAAGGTGTGAAAACCACTTTCATGTGGCTACGTGTCCAGCCAATTTCACATACGTTTTAATTCACAACACAGTCTGAATCCGGCCCAGGAATATTTTTTAAGCAATTCTTTCAAGGTCACTTTTAAAAATTCACAAACCCATGATCACAATTTTTCTAAAAAGGTTGTTTTTTACAAGGCATAGTGTTTTGTGCTACTCTTAATCTAATCGTGTTTAATAGCTTCACTTTCCTGCAGATTAATTAATTTTGTGTAGCAGGACGCGTTTCTGGATTATTTTATCCAAAAACCAGTGTGACATTTATCCAATGCAGACCACGCTGGAAAAGGGAAAATATGTTTGCCTACATACTCCTAAAATGTCCAGGAAGTTCCTGGACAGAGAATTAAACGTTGGTGTTTTTCTGGGAACCCAACCTGAGATTGCTCATTTCTGATCCTGCTGAGCTCGGTGCCGTTTGTCATGTAACCGACCGCTTCTGTCGCTGCCACTTTCTGATAATGAAGTGGGTGCCTTTAGGACACATCAGAGAGCACCGTGCTCTTTCATCCTGTGCTCTTTCATCATTGATGGAGGTCTTGGATCTTGCCTAGCGTGAGATCTTTGGTGCACTTAATCAAAGCAAAGGAGTATGAACAGGGAACTGCAGAAACTTGGGCAGGCTGACGAGCTGAGCAGGCTGTGTCCTACACTCCGTTAGGAGTTTTGCTGCCACTGATCCCACCATGAGAACCCGCTGTGTTGGTTGGAAATCTCATTTCCTCATCAATTTGCCCATAGTGTGTTCTTACCCTTTTAATCCTACACCAACATGTGCATTTGTTCAAAAAGCTCTGGTTTTAGTAAAATCACAGACATTTCCTCATGCTTCTACATTTTTATATCAGAGCCACTGAGTCCCATCTTTGACAATATTTACCTTTTTTTTTCCTTGCAAATAGCAGTCTAGCTAGTGAGCAGTTAGTGAGCAGGACTACTGCAATTTGGAGTGCCATATTTCACACTGGAATAGCTGGCAGGTTTGGAAAAAGGGGGATTGTTGACATATGAATATGGACTTCATAATATTTCTAGGTATCACTGATGGATGTAACAAGGACCACAAGTCTGTAGCCCCCATTTATCTCTGCTTTAGCAACTGCGTCCTATAAATCATGTGAGAAGGCTACAGATGTGCTAACATATGCCTTCACCATCACAGCTGCTTTAACTCTAGCAGATACTTCCCTGTGTTCTCCTTCATCTTACTGGAGCCCCAGGCACCTACACAGTCAGCACGCTCCAGTCTTTTCTGATACAAACTGTGGGCTGAGCCCGAGCCCAAGCCCAGTGAGGCCACTGTTGTCTGCAGTAGTTTTCTACGTTCCACATGCAATCAGATTTTATCCTGCCAATTCACTTACTCTCCAAAATCAGCAACACGTTGAGGCTCTGTATCAGGCTTGCTCACTACAGAACAGTTCCTGCAGCACCTGCTGGCAATAATTTTGTTTAGCTGCCTGCGTGCAATATAATCTGTGGTTTTATTTCTGCTGCTGGCTGGATGTTTCTTATCATTTGCACATACAGAGCTCCCCGTGTAGAGCTATTGTTGTGATAAAATTGAGGAGAAGCAAGCAAGGAATAACAAAGGCTTCAAATCGTGTATTTTCAATATTAGCCCCATTTTTAGGAAAAAGAGTGCAGAGGGTATATCAGTAGGCTTTAGTAGTTTCATTCCCTGAGCATGTCCCCAGACACACATATTAGAGAGTAGTATTTCTTTTTGGCTTCCCTGGAAAATACTGTCTGCTGCCAGAAGACACAGCTATAGCAACACTTTGTTGCAGCTCACTAGTCCTACCTCTCTCCGCCCCCTTTTCACCACCCCCTCCACCCCCCCACCCCCCACCCCCCTCAATATTAACAGAAGCTTCAAGTTCTGCTTTCACAAGTCTTGCAAAAAATCCAGATCTCATCAACCACGGCCGCTGGTTGTACTACAGCTTTGCCTGAAAAAAGGTTGGATGGGACGGAAGGATTTGCCCTCCAGTCAGGGCCTGTCTCCTCTTCCCCACAGACTCCCCCTCGTGGCTGACGAAACTCGCAAGTCTCTAACTCCAGGTCCAGGGCAATGCAAATTTAGGTTTCCAAGAATTTATCCCTGGTATAATCAGAGGACACAAGTGCCACGGTGTGCACAGAGCCACATGCTCACCAGCACCAGGCTCATGCAAGGCCAGGGCAGTGCGGATCATCAGAAGAGCAATGCTGGTCAAGACCACTGGTGATCTGATAACTTACCCATCACTTGGGGAATGTGGTTAATGGTGGGTTTTGAGGGCTGCTGGGGGAGAACAAGGCAGTAACAGATGTAGCAAGAAACTTGTTGATGCAAGGTTAACTAGCTTACTATATTTTGGATTGACAGGCTGAGGTAAGATACAATCAGCTCTTTATAGCCTGGGGAAGGAAGTCATAGTCAAAACACAAACAGTGCTGCTTTTTCAGTCCAGAAATAAACTCATCTTACATTTGCAGCTCAAGAGATTCTTTCATCCCCAGATAATGAGTACTGTCCCCTCATCTCTGCAGTCACTTCTCAGCCTCTGATTGACCCAAGGTAAATAAGCCAAGCTTGCAAGGACTTTAAAAGTGTCTGAGGTCAAGCCAGTTGTTGTCTAACCTCTGCCAGTGAGAGAGCACCAAGGATGCAGAGAGGAAGCCACTTCAATAACCTATGTGACTCTCCAGGCCCAGCAGTCCTACACAGCAGTACAAAAACCTGGTGATGAAGATGAAAAGTGTAGAACTTAACTACACTGGGGGACACACAACAGATTTCCCCTTAGATACAACTTTACTAAATAATGTTGTTTTTGTAGTTAGTGGCTAATTCCTGTTATAACAAATGTTAACAGTCAGTAGTCACATTAAATTTAGTAAAAACAGGTGCACATGCAGGAGAGCTTCCCATCAAGAATGCACTTTATCTTTCCGTTCCTTTCCAGCAGCCTGTGGGGTTGGAGATACATTTTGTCAAGAACATATGGAGCCATGATTTCGTGTGAGATACTATTGCACTCACAGCATAATTTCCTCCAGAAAGATATCTGGGATTTGTTGCGTGCTTAGTTCTGCATTTTGCCTTCATGCTTTGCTAGACATTTTTAATTTAATTTCCTTGTATTTGTTCACTGATTGTTAACACTTTCACATCAAGCATGGCACTAAACAGCAGCCATGATTTGATTCAATATCACAAAAAAATCTTAGCTTTGTTTTATAGAACTGTTACATTATGTTCAAACTTACATGAAATTTGGGTGTTGATGAAGAAAACATCCCTTACATCAGAAAAACATCTGTGTTAGCCTTTGATATAGGAAACATGCATAGTTCTGGTTTTCTTTCTTTCTGCCCTTCAATATTTATAAGAAGATCATCTTTTTCAGTTCTTTTTCCCTTACTTGCATATGAGTGACTTTGCCCATTCTTGTAATTTCTTGGTAACTAAGATATAATCATTATAAACATTAACAATTGTTTGAATCTTACTCAGAGCTACACTTTCATTGAAGTATACTTGACTGAGCTTTAATGGGGAACTGGAATATAACATTAGTAGCACAAATGGGTAGTTGATAGAACTTTAGGACATAGAGGTAGAGCTACTACTTCTGTAGTTCCTCCTTCAAGTGAGTCCTCTTGATCTTTAAGGCAAGTTTCTGTAACTATTTTGAGCTATAAGGTAGAGTTCCATTCAGGGTTTATTGTTATCTCTTCCTAGAGGAAATTAATTGAAAATAAATCATCTTCTCTTTATCAAGATACAAGTTGATATGGCAGTAGGTAACTATTATTTATTTGTTCTTGAGATAATGAATCACCAACATATTTATTTCTGTTGTTCTGGAGTATAAACATCAATGCTGCACCATGAAAGGCCATCCATTGCTGTACGAAGCTCATACTCAGTTCTGTGCAGAAAATCTACTCTTCCAAGTGCTAACCCCAATGACAACAGTGACCCAAAGTCTGTGAGGGTCCTGTGAATTTAAGGAGGAGATGTATTTTCTCCAAGGCCAATGTCGATATACTTCTGAGGTACAGAAATGTTGTTGAGATCTGAATTTATCTTTCACTTTAGCAGCCATGTTTACTCATTTGTCTGTTGACTATATTGACTTATAGTCATACTGAGTTATTAAATGACTATATATTTGTCATACCTCAAACTTCTTACATTTATTTAACACTGGTAAGATATCTAATGGTTCTTAATGCAAGATTCTGTAGCATTTCAAGTAATTTTTCACATTTGGGTTGGCCTACACATACTACATGACTCATGAGTATACCACTATCGTATGTTAAAATCTCCTTGCAGTGAAAAATCTCCTTTATTTTTCATCCCAGATACCAGAGAGACTATAATTCTGTCTGTACTAGCCTTCTACACATTAATCAGAAGTGTTTGTTGATGAAATACTGTTAAACTTTGTTTTCTACTGCAATTTTATAGAGCTCTTTAGTCAAGCAGAATCAGCTGCTTGTTTTATGTTTGGATGAGCCAATCTAAGAGTTTGTTGCTGAGAGGGGGAATCCTGTTCCTTCCCTCTTCTCCCAGCTTCAGTTCATTCATGACATCTGTAGAGACGTCAGTGAAAACAGTCGTGCTCAGAGGTGTTACCCTTCTCTGTCATGCTAAGGTATGGTGAAAACTTGAGAAGTGTTTAACCCCTCAGGGCACCATGGGGAAATATCACTTTGCTTATCCATAGGGATAGGAGGAAGAGATCCTTTTTCCTTCTATGGTCAGATCTCCCTCTAGTGTGCAAGGCTAAAAACAGATGCTAAAAAGGCAGTCTGTATCTTCCCAGGGGTTGATGCCAAATTAAAGTATTAGCCGGTCTGTTCACTTGTCCATATCCTGCTGACACCTGCCACCCCTGAAGCAGGGACTTCTGACTTACTGCATTTCTGCCACATCCCAGCAGGTTTAGTTCTATAAAAAAGCCAGTGTTCTGCAAGTGCATGCTATGGGGAGGTTGGAAAAATGTTCAGCTGCATTTAATCATAGAGTGTTTCCCTGTTACAGTGTACTTTTCTGTAGGCCATTCTTAAAGAATTAATTTTCCAAGTTTAATACTAAAAATAAACAGTACTAAAAATACAACTTATAATCAAGTGGTAAGACACCAGCTTAAATTTGTTGCCTCTATATCTGTTGAAGACGTGGGCCTCACTTGGAAAGTTAAACTGTAGAGCAGCTATGACTCTCTGTCAAAATGCAGTCCAGGTGAGACTTCTGCTCTTCTAGAGGCTGCATCCCACTTGCAGAGCATGGCTGAAAGCACCATCTGCTTAAGCAGCTTGTTTTTTTACCTAGGAAAGCTGAAATCTGGCCAGCAGAAAAATCTGCTTATGTAGATAAACTTCCCTGGTTTATAGCTGCCACCTCTTGACTTGGCCCTTCCTGGAAGGGTGATAAGACTTAGTGTTGTCCTAGAGCACCAATTCCCACCTCACATAAAATACTTCAGGAGCTATAAAACAAAGCCACAAATACACCTGCCCTTGAAACCTTCCCATTTCTGGCAAATGTGAAGGACTGGTGTGATGAGGAACAGGATATCCCTCGTATATACCAACATATATAGCCCTGAGGTGCACCCAAGGGTAATCTCAACTTGTACTTATTTTTCCAGACTTCCGGACTCCCCACCTCTGCCACAGGGAATTTAATTGCTCTGCCTGCAAGCAACCTTTCCAGAATTCATCTTTCTGTAAGGCAGAGTTTGAGAGCTCTGTCTCTATCTCCAGTCAGTTCCTCCAGTGCTTTCTTGCCTGGCTTTTGAACTATCTAATTAACAGAGAGCAATACTTACAAAATCAAGCTGCCAAAAAAAATAAAGTATGTCATTCTCATATTGAAAAACAGTCAGTTACCATAAATGTCACGGTGCCAGACACTTTGCAATAATTAAACTAAGTGGGTAGTGAGATGCTAGTGCTCATTGAAGATGTCGAGATTGACAGCTCTTCCACGATATTTTTTTTTTCCCTTCATCCTTTCCCTTGGTAATTTTTCCCCTCTCTATTATCCTAATGCTAAAAGCAGCAGACAGTAGTCTCTTCAAATCCTCAGTGATGACAGTGTATTGGACGACCTTTCTCAATTCACATTTGATTTATAGCACAGAGATACCTGCTGGGGGGTTAGGTGCTAGGAACAAAGCTGATCCGTTGTATGCACATACCCATTTTCTGACTCAGTGGTCTGGAGACAGGTCAGGCCCTCACTTGGCATGAAGAACCGCACAACTTTGGGGTTGAGAAGTCCCTTCTCCCGCGTGATGGCAGTGTTCTCCTTGTGTTCATCTCCTCGCACCCGATGATCACGTTCACTGGCAGACAAGTCCAACCACAGCTCTCCCGGGCTGGGCTTATCAGCAGCTCCAAGGCAGCAGTGAGACACGTCAAGGCTGGAGGAAGGGAAGGGTCAGCAGAAGGAAAATCAGAGAAGGTAGCAAAAGGATTTGGGGTTACAGAGGGCTACTCAGCACGGGCATAAAGATTATTCTTTTATCACAAGTCAAGGCTACTCGAAGTTCACATGAAAGACAAATTGACTTTGGATGTATAAATTGCACTGGTGTTTACCACCATCAGAGCTTACCTGAAAGAAGCAGATAAACTGACACACAGGCAAAGATGGGTCTGTTAGATGCAGAGACATTGCTACGTGTCATTTAGATCCACTGATACGCATTCTCCTTCCCAGAGGTCTGGTGTTTCACAGGTGAAGGTGGTGCCTTAGATTCCCAGCAGAGTGTGAATTGGTCTTATGCCTTTAAGGAGCTTTGTTATAACAACAAACTTCTCACTGGGTTTTTACACAGACAGATTTCCTAGTGCTTAGGTGCATATCTGCGTTGCTATTTTTGCCACCTCTAATGGTGGTAGCAAATTAAAAGCTTTTGGGTTTTTTTCCAAATTGCAACCACTGGTGAGGTTTGATCCATGCAGAGGTCAGTTGTGTAAAGGTCTCATTTCCAGCTCTAACTTCAGAGCCCCATCACAGAGGCCAGAATTAAAATCTCAGTTTGGCCTGAAGTCATTGTCAAGTTTTAGAAAGAAAACTCAGGATCTTGGAAAAGCCACTCACTACTGACAGCAGGGGAGACCACATCTCACCAGGGCAGCAGGTCTCTGCCTGGTAGGGTGATTTAAACAATATGGGCAGAGTTGACTGAGTTCTCCAGAACAAAGCCTGGAATTAATTTTTGCTTGTAAATTTAAAGTGGCTCCCATATTGAAGCACCTCTCAAATTTTTCAGTAAAAAAACTAGAGGCAACACAGCCCAAGGAAATGCCACCCTTGTTAAGATGCTTTTAGCATCCAATGTCACCCTGGTGCTGAACTGAAGACATTGTTCACAGTATAACTGTTATCAGCAAGGGTGAAACTTATCCTTAACATTATACCAGTTAAATCAATTTCAACTGGGGATGAGCTTGCTCTACCATGTCCAGTTAAAAAAAAAAATTAAAAATTACAAACTAAAGAAAAAAATTCCCTGTATTAATAGTGATTTCCCAGGTAGCCCAATGCCACCCCTATCTTTTAAGTGAAAGGATATTCTTTCAAGGTTATCCAGGCCTGTGTACTGATATGCAAGGGAGAATGATGCAGAAGCTGTCCATTTTTCTAATATGCACATTAAAGTTTGGCTGCTGGGATAGATGTTAATGGAAATATTCTTGGCCTCAGCTTCTGTTTGATAGATTAATGAGATATTCATAAAAAAGGTAAATGGATAGAAATACTCAAATTCATTGGAAAATGCAACTTTAACTCAAATGTAAGGACAAATGCAGGGTATGCTTTGCAGTGTATATAACGTTTGGATTTAATAAAGAAATGTAGTTTTAATGGTTACTTGTATCTCAGCCCTTATTCAATGCACGAATACAGTCTCCCTCTCCAGAAGGTCATGAGGCAAGTTCTGGAACCCTCACCTTCCAGACAATCATAGAATCATCTGGGTTGGAAGAGACCCTTAAGATCATTGAGTCCAACCACAGCCTAACCCTGACTAGTCCACCTCTAGATCGTGTCCTTAAGCACTTCATCTACACACCTTTTAAATACCTCCAGAGATGGTGACTCTACCACCTCCCTGGGCAGCCTGTTCCAGTGCTTGACAACCCTTTCAGTAAAGAAATTCTTTCTGATATCTAACCTAAATCTCCCCTGGTGCAATTTTAAGCCATTTCCTGTCGTCCTGTCCTTTGTGAGTTTGTCACTTGAGAGAAGAGACCAACCCCAACATCTCTGCAACTGCCTTGCAGGTAGTTGTAGAGAGAGATAAGGTCTCCCCTCAGACTCATATTCTCAAGACTAAAAAGCCCCAGCTCCCTCAGCCGTTCCTCATAGGACTTATGCTTCAGACCATTCACCAGAAGAGGTGGCAGGTTCAGTTCCTGTGTTTGCAGAAGGTTTCATGCTGTTCCTTCTAGTCTTAGTTATTATTTCACATTTAACAGCATCTCCCAAGCTGTATTCATGAAAATATTTCAGATTCTGTAGTAGAATAAAAGGCCTTATATATTTCAGCATAATCAAAGTTAGATTCAAAGGAAGAAGTCTATTATGCATAAAGTTACGATACTGGCAGGTATGATGTGGAATTAATATGCAACCCAAAGTATACAAACCAAACAGGAGAAGGAGAGCACATGAGCCCCACAGCCCTGTGGTACATGACCCCTGTATCTGAATTAGAAAAAATAATGAGCTGGTAGGCTGGTGATCTCTTGCTCACTGTCCCTTCTGTAAACCAACAAAGAATAAAAAATGAGCCCATTCTGTGACTCAGGACTTCCCAGAGAGAAGCTAGGAGCAGCTTGAAGAAGACAGTTTGTTTCTCAGGCATTTTTTGGCACGGCTTACGTGCTTGTTTCAACCTGAAACTGTTCTTGCTGGAATTTTTAGCACACAAAGTGCCAGCAAACTTCTCATGCTGCTTTCAGGAGGCCCAGAGCTGTGGCAGGTCTCTGCCATTACTTCAGCTCAGTGTGAGTTAAATGCTGCACAGCCGACAGATATTTCCTTGCTGTGCTGGAACAAGAGACAGGCGAAACTTTATTAATAGTGCCTACCTCTACAGTGAGGCTGGAGAGAGTGGCATATCTTCCGGAGCTGGGATTAGCAAGTCCTGAACTTTTCTCACTGCTTATTTTTTCTTGTGTCAACCAAAATCACAGTCCTATGTGACTGGTAATCTCTCTGAGATGTGAGGCAAAACCTGTATTTCGTATCATAATGGAAATAGGTTTCCGTTACAAACAGGAAAACCTATGAGCTATTTTTTTGAGTGAGCTCTTTTTATTGGGTTGTAAAAACACAGGTCTTGATAGGTGACAATAGTGAAAAAAATCTTATTTTCTTTTCTATGCTTTTTTTTTTACACTGAAGATGTGCATTTTGATTTCTAAAAGAATGCTGAAATTGCCTGTTTTCTGTAAGAGCCCATCTTCATGCCTTACCATTCTTCTGTGTGGCACAACTACAAGTACCACACTGATCACCAGCTGTAGAAGATCTTCTCCCATTTGAAGGCTAAGCCAAATCACTTCTGTGAGATTAAACATAGAGTTCTGCTTCACTCTGCAAGGACTGTGCATAAAGACTCTTCCCTGACATAGAAGTGATGTCTGTGCACATCATCAAGTGCTGAGCATGGTGTCTTGAAATGCTAGAGAAGAAATGCTTGAATTGATCACCCAGCAACCTGTATCAACAGGATCATGAATCATCTGGACGGTTGTTGCTTTGTGCTTCTCATGACTTAAGTCCAGCAGGAGAGATGCTTTTTACTGTGTCCATGACTTACCTCTCTGCATTGGGAATAAAAACTCAGGTTTTATTATGATTCCTTGAAAAATATTTTTTGCTTCTGAGACCAATCTTAAAAACTTCACAATATGAAAGGATAAAGGACCAGGTAACTCGCTGTCACCTGTGGCTGTTCAGGCTGTCCTAACAGTTTTTGGGAGTAGCTTAAAAAACAATAAAGGAGTCCTACCAGGAGGACAAAATCATAGAATCATTTGACAGATTAGAAATTGCGAGCCATATGTATAAATGTTTGGTTTTTTGTTTCCTTGTTTCTACAGTGATGGTAAGTGAAAGTGTGTTTAGGCTCTCCTGGATAAAAGACAATATCCCAGTAAAAAATCTTTGTCCTTATAAGTCTTCCCTTACCTGAAGGTAAAATTTGTTCATATAAACAAGAGATATTGGTCCCTAACACAAATTCTTACCATGAAACTGGTAATAATATAATATAATATAATATAATAATGTGGCCCAAGCTGCCCTGGTTAACCGCACAGCCGGTGATCCTCCAGGCTTACTTGCCTTGCCCCTGCCCTTATTTCAGACAGCACTGTCCAGTGGCAATATCCAAGCTAGTTTTAAATCAGCAAGGTCAGGCAGCATCCGGATAGAGCTCTGTGATGCAATGCACTTGGCTGACCCAAGAATGAGAGACAAGAACATATGCCCCATCACAGAAAAGGGCTGGAAGAAGCTGGAGCATGGAAACCTCCTGTAGAGACCATCTCAGTGTTATGACCTATCAATAGCCAATATTATGTAGAAAGTTAAGTTAGATTTGTTACTACATCAGTAAAAGTAGATGGAAAGAAAGGCCACAAGCATCTTGCTGTGGATTGCCTGGTCCTCCCAAGCGCCTGTAGGGTGTCTGATAGAGGCATTTCCTCTGGTACATAGTACTGTCAGGTGCTCTTACTTTTTTCTGGGCACAGACAAGAGCCTGGCTTTCTCTTTGTGTGATGTTTATTTTCCATAAGCCTTAGAAGGGAAGGAGGAGAATTCCTGTCTGGACAGTGAGGAAATGTCCAAGAGCTGACAAATGGGGTTGTGTTCCAGAGTTTAGATGTGGCCTGTGTGACCCAAACAGCTCAACTCTCTTGGTTCCAGTTTGTCCCCCTGCTGCTTAATTGTAACTCAGTAAAAATCTTCATCAAGTTCAGTCGTAGGAATGAGGTCACACAACTGTAGGGAAGATTAACTTCAAAAAGTTTGATTCACTGTTTTACTACTGTTTCTCTTAATCCCTTTAGGACTACTTTTAAGACTAATCAAATTCTGCATCCTGCACGTTACCCCAGTATTAACTGGTAACAAAGCCCGTGGCTGTGTGTCTGTCAGGTACTAACTGATCGGTGCTATTTGTACAGTGCTCTGAAGAAAGCATTAGCTTCTTCACACAAGATAAAGTCCATTCTTCACAGGTCTTTCAGAGGGAACACACAAGGGGAAATGATGCCAAACACTGAAGAAAGAGCAGATGAGTCAAAGACAGTCAGGATGGATCCAAGCAGACAGCAGGATAATGCAGTTAGCATTTCAAATTTGCATAGAAATAGGGAAGAGAAGGATACAGAATGACTTCATCACACTGCTGCAATGAGTGGGCAGGCATTGTAGGTGGGCCTGAAGCTACAGGAGCATGAAGAGGAAGGGACATGCACCCATGGGTGACAGCCTTGAAAACACAAACTAGGCAGACAATAATTATGAATCATCTCAATGCAAAGTTTTCATTCATTACCTCAGGTACAAGAAGGCAAATGTCCTGAGCCATCCCAAACCTTGCTACACACTCCAGCTTCAGGAAGGGAGCATGGCACTGCTTCTGTAGAGAGATACAATTGGTTGCTCACATTGTGCAATACATTCCCTCTTGGTAGTACGAAAGAAGCCCCATGTCTGTCAGCAGAGAGGTACATTATTTCCTCATCTGACAAACAGCATCTTAAAAAGCAAGTGTAGGCTGAGGTGGTGGGGTTTTGTCCTGGCATGAAGCAGTTCCTTCCATGTGGGATTCCTCTGACTCATGCCAGTAAGAGCAAAAGGGTCACTGTCTGTAAAGCCATGGAGGACCAGGAGACTGAAAAAACCAAGCACCTGATTTGGATCTTGGTTATATGTGTGCAAATCAGCTGTGGCTCCTCTAAAGTCAGTAGCTGAAAATCAGTGCACAAATGAAAGCAGTTATCAGGTCCAAAACTGCCAGAGCTCTGCTTTTGTTTTAGATAAAATTACAGGTATTATTTCTGTAGGGTCGGGTGCTCTGCAGGGAGATGCAGAGACATATTTTTGGCTCACTGTGACTGAGGAAGCAGCATTCTTCAGGTGTACTTTTATAATGGACAAGCTGTATTCTGCGACATTTGCTCCTCGTGAATTGGTATGAATCAAGAAATTGAAAGAAAAAAAGCAATAAATTTGATCTTCTGGTTTTGTGATATCACCACAGCACTTTTTAAGGGCCAAAAATATAGAGGGCATTCAGATACTGCAATTATCAGTAATTTAAAATGCAGGAGAGATACAATATGTTTTAGAACTGGTCATTCCTAGTTTATACTCAGTTTGCTGAAGACACTGCATTTTGTAATAGATAATGTATTTTGGCGCCTGAGCACAGTCAGAACTCTTAAAATCTGATCCATAGCAGCTGACCATAACAGAAGGTCATAAGTATTCACAGTCATAAATACTCATAAATACTAATTAACTATGTTTTAATCTTTCAGCAGAGATAAGGATTGCCTGAAAATATGGGAATCACTAAAACACGCGTTCATTTACAAGAACCCCTGCAATATTACACCAGAAGATTATCAGCCTTTAATGGAGTTAGTGCGTCATCCCATACCCTGTAACAAGGTAACCCAACAATGCATGGTGGGCTGCATAAGGAGGACTGTTGTGGCATGACCTGTCTGTGCAGTGCTCTGAGTGATAGATCTTGTCTGTAATGACTGTGTCTGTAGGCCACCAAGGATGATACTGTGCTCTTGTGCAAAAGTGTTATCACCTCTGGACCCCAGTAAACCCGTTCATTCTCTGTTGCTGGAAATCATCCCTCTGCAATGCTTGCCTGAAACCTCAGTAACCGTGCTGGTGAAGTGATGGAAATGTCCCTGTCCCTGGGCATGTGGATCTCTGTAAGGAGTATGCTGTCATGCTGCTAGAGGGACACTCTTCCATGTGCAGTTCGAAAGCACACAATGAATTAGGTATATATCCTATGAGAACTAGTCAAAGCCTTTCTTTCAAAATGCTCTACAGGCTGAACATATCCATGTCCACAGAACATAGCCACCCAAAAAGATTTTGGAAATGGGAGAGTGAGCTGCAGAAATAAGAACTCACCTACGAATGCAGCATTTCAGTTAAAACCAAAACTCCTTCATTATCATAAACATTTTTTACTTTACTCCAGGAATGTTTCCTGTCCAACGCTAGTATAAGTATCACTTATTAGACATTGTACCTTGTTTCACAGTCATTGTTTTGGAGCAAGACATATGACCTCGTTCATCGTTTTACAAAATGCAATCAAAATTTCCTTACCTTGGAGGACACCTTGTTGGGTTATATGGCTGATGGGGTTTCATGGTGTGGAGACCCCTCTGCCCCAGGTAACAATTCCTATTTTTTGCAAAACAAATCAGGACACTGGAATTCCAGTTTATTCTTTTCTCTTGTACATCTAGTTGTAAACATAGTCCTTTCGTGTATTTTTTCCTTTAAGTTAGTTTAAAACCTTCTGTCTCATGTTGTAGAAGAATGAAAATAATACTTATTTCTCAAGTGAATTTTAAAATCACAACTTTCTAGCTACTATGAAACCAACAGATTGCTTCTTGGAGTAGTGGTCATATTTCACTATCGTTATCAAGGTTACTCAGTTCCCTCCTGTGACTTCTGTGGGACAAATCCCAAAATTCCATTCAAAAAGGTCCTGGCCATAGTCCAGTCAAATTGGCAGGGGCAGTATGTAGGTACCCTGGGGTTGTTGATGCCCACAGTACTCCTGGGTTGGTGCTTAAAGCTACCAACCTCTAAAATCAGTGGAATTACTGAAAATGTTGGGCAAAGTTTAAACTTTCCAAGCAATTGGGCAGCATTGTCAAGAGCCAACCTGTTTCTCACAATTAAAGCAACACGTTTTCCCTTCTCGGTTTTCTGAGAATTATTTGCATACAGGGCCTGCAGCTGCCTCCCTGAAACGTGTGGGAGCAAACAGGAAGACCTCTGAACACATGCTTTTCCTCTTTGAGCCCTTTACTCATGTAGCCTTTTTGCTTTGGTAGGGGGCAAATCTTTTTCTGCCATTGATCATATCTCAAAGCCATATTAACAACACTATTCACTCTTAACTCTTCTCAGGAATCAACTACGAATCTTGTCCGAAACGAAGTGAATGTGAGAACAACCCTATCTCTGTATTCTGGAAAACAGCATCCAAGATGGTAAGATCTAGAATACACCTCCCCAAATCCGAGAATGTTGAAAGGCACCAAGTTCCTAACACTGCCAAAAATGTGAGTTTGCAGATTGGACTTAAAACATGGAACAGCAAAAGTTCACAGGAGTTTTAGCCTTAGTTGCTAAAAATCATGGGTTTGGAAAATTGTACAATATTTGGTGTCACTGTAGGTTGGGCATACTTACTTGTGGGCAGAGACTGCCTAGAACAACACTTGGCAGACAAGTGGAGCTTTGCAAATAATGTTTACAATCACCACCTTAAATCACAGGGCTGAAATTGCTAAAATGAAATACATTTTAGCATGTTAACATGGAGAGCAGTGTCCAAATTGGCACAGAAATTTTACAAGCAGCAGAGAATCCTTTTGCACGTTCCTGGCACGTCCTGAAGAGCATGCGCTCCCACAACAGTATCTGGCAAGGTCCCCGCCATGTACACAGATCCCCCATCCCGGGTACACTCAGTTATGCCAGTTCCCATCACATGAGTGACACTCTGCTAGTCCAAGTTAAGCAGTTACCCTGGCTTTGTCGAATCAGCACTTTACAGGAAAAAACTGATGGAAAAAATCCTGCTCTCCTGTATCGGTTTCATTTTACATGTCTCTCAAGACTTCCCCTTTGATATGACTAATAGCAGGTAACTGCTCAGGTGGAAAACAGGCATTGCAGTATGCTTCAGCTCTCTTGTATGTAAGAAAAAGTCTACTCACCATAAAAAACCAAAAAGTTTGTGGGTAAACTTGTGTACATAAGTTTTCCAAGCTCAAAGCAGTTTAGATGTTCCCATTAATCTCATGTGTATGTGAGGTATAAACCACCATACAAAGTCAGGCTTGCTTGACTGCAGGCTTTCTAGTCCAAATAAATTTAAGATCTACTAAAACTCATGCTTATTACATTAGAAAGTTACACATAATGAAACTTTCCTGCAACTTCACAGATATCGAGAGCTGAGTTTGAGCCACAGTGTTTAGATATAAAAGGACTTGGAAGATATAAGAAGTACCGCCACCCATATTAAGCTGTTTAAAATGTCTTTGGCTTACCAATGCATTATATAGCTAGAGTGGGTACTTTATGTTGTAACCTTAGCAGTCTTTAAATATTTGGACACGAGTTTTAAAGAACAAAGGAGCAGTGATTACATGGTGTAGTAATTTAAAAATCAAATCAAACATAACTCAGTGATGAGTTTTACTAAAACCACTGTGGAGAAACATCCCAAGCCACAGAAGAACACAGAGTGCGAGTCACGCGATAATGAACACGCGATGGCTTGCATGTCCTTAAAACTTGGGGTTCATCTGCTCTGTCTCACCCTCACCGCCTGAGTTAAAGCTGTGTGAGGATTATTCCAAGCAACTGAGGGAGGGAACAGCCTGGTCAGACAGCGGTAGCTGCTGGGGCTCTGCAGAGATGCATCCCCCTAGAAAAACTGGAAACAGCAGTGGCAGCAAAGGTGCTACACCAACCCCATGCAGCCCCAGACTGCCAATTTTTAGCTGGCTAGTGTAGCTTTATGACAGCTTCACTGGAGCCTTTAGAAGCTTATTTGATTTTTTTTTTTGCACTGTCATCTTCTTTTAAAACATTGGCCAGATCCTTTACTTGTATAAGTCCATTCTGATGGCATCAAAGAAGTTACAGCAATTTCTGCCTGCCCTGAGTCTGACATGGCACTGCACCTAGTGTCAGAGCATAATGTCTGTTTGTTTTGTTCAGTTTGCAGAACTAGCATGTGGTGTGGTTCAGGTGATGCTCAATGGATCATCTGAAGCTGGAGCTTTCAGAAACAACAGGTATTTTATTTACTCAGAGTGCTACCATCTGTGTTTCTGTGGGGCTTACATGCTGGTGAAGATGTCTTTACCAGGCAGTCCCAGTGCAGAATGGGTTTTCGTAACCTCATATAGAGGTTTAAACCATTGGCTACGGAAGAGGTGATTCACTTAATCCCATCTATACTGTGACTGTACTCAAAATCCTTCTGAGGGTGTGTGGGTGGGGTATCCAGTAGGCTCTTACTGCACAAGGTAATTTTATTATTACAGTTTACTTATGAATGACACATTTTTCATTGTTCATGGGGCTGCTGGATTTTGTCCCCTCAAGACTGTGCTTCCTTAGGTTCCCTGGTTGGAAGTGCAGTCTTCAATAGTTATGAAAGATGAAGAATATGCTGGTTGGTAGACCAGCCATGTTCATTTCCCTTGCACTAAACCAGTAGCCAATAAACAAAGCAGGAGAAAAGGCTCTAAACATGGAAAATATGAGCTTGTTTCAGTTGCAGATAGTTTCAAAAGTTCTTGTGAAAGTGAAATAAGAATGGGGAGAAAACCTTTTACCACAAGGTAATTAAATAGTCTGTGAAAATCTATTGGCGAGGTAATGTTCTTTCTCTGAGAATAATAGCAGCACTAATAAGCACTTGTGTTCGGGGAACATACCTTGTACATCTTGCTTAGATAACTAAGAATGTTTTGCTTTCTCGTGTCCCATTTTTACAGCATTTTTGGAAGTATTGAGGTCTTTAATTTAAATCCAGATAAAGTCTCTGCAGTACATATTTGGCTTATGCAGGACATCGGTGGACCTCGAAGGTAAGTCACGCTGTACAAAAAGATGAGTGCTGTGTAGAAGTCAGGTGGTGCAGCTCAGTTTGGATGAGTGACTGTCCAGCAGTGACACTGTCTTAAACTTGCTCGTGAAACCTGTGGTGTCTTCAACCTCCTAGCTGTTTACTTCACTGAAAAGAATATTTTTACTATTATTTGGTATTGTTTGTAGTACTGCTGCATAGTTATAGCTAAGATGCATTGATATTTTTCTTAATTTCAAGAGGTCCCGTGACCTTTACACTCCTCCCAACCCCACTGAGCTCTACAGACCCTTATCAAGGGTGCAGTGCTGAAGTCACAGAGCAGGTTATGTTTGCAAGGTTGAACAGCTAGAAAATATGGTTTTCCACAGGACTAATACAATTGTGCTGACCAGAATCATTTTTGGAAATATAATTTCAAATGCAGCAACAGGTTTCCCAGACCTTGTGGAGCCTCCACCCGTGGATGTACTCAAAACCCAACTGGCAATCTGCTCTAGCTGATTCTGGTTGGACTAGATGATGTCAGGTAGTCCCTTCCAACCTAAGTGATACTTAAGTGATTTTTAATATTAATTCCATTGTTTAAATGCTTACTGTGGAATTTCTGGTACCAGAAATCCAGATCACATCTAAGCCTTTCTGAGTGACCCTTTTTGTCCTGAACAGGTTCTTTGCAGACCTATCACATTTCAAGCTCTGAGCATGCGGCTCGATACCTTTGACCCTTCTGTTCAGAGCCTTGTTTCTGTGGTCATACTGTGGTGTCTCCTGTTCTGAAGGACCTCACCACTCAGAAGTAGCAGCAGCTACTAGCAGCAGCTTTAATCCTCTGGGTCAGGAAGGAGACTGTGATGATGCAGTGCAACCCAGGAATATGCATGGACCCAACAGAGATCCTTGCTCAGACAGCTTCACTGTGCCAGCTCCAGAGCCACATCCCCTCCCCTAGCCCTGACACCCAGAAGTGTCTCTTTGCCACTCAAAGAGATGTATCTATCAGAGCTCACAGCCATGCATCTATCAGGTGGTTACCATGCCCGACATACTCCCGTGGCCCATTGCATAGACGTTTGCTGAAGAAAAGGACCCTGGGTAATCTGTGCATTAGTTCCCCCGAACACAGCGCCTGATCCTTTCTCCCAAGATTTGCCAAGATCAGAAAAGCCATCATGTTCCTCCTCAACAGCTTCAAGAAGCTGGTGCCCTGCCAGTCTTCCTGACACATCTTTCTCCTGTGCCAAGTTCATGGCAGTTTGTTTTTCATTTTCTACTTTCTTACAAGGAGAAAGAGGAAGTGTAGCTCCAGTATGTATTCCTTTTATCTTAGGATTTGTATCCCATGTTGAGTCACTGATAACATCTTGTAAGTCGTGCACACAAAGAAGAGCTGGCTGTGCTATCCACTAGTGCCACATGTTAGGAACTGGATTTGTCCTGATGTTTGTCCCATACTTTGGACCAGGAGATGATTTTTATGTTGAGATAACAAGTTGTTGGCAGTGGCTCTGTCTGTCTCTCTGACATTTGTCAATCCTCTCACCACAGCTTTTGTGCCCCTTGGGCTATTTCAAGCAAATTAAGCATAGCGATAACGATCTCAAAGGTATGACACTGCTACATGCTTCATAAAGCCATTAGCTGGGTGAAAAAGAAATAGACAAGTTAGGGCTCCTACTAATGGAAAAGTAGTTGAAACAGCCCCTTGTCAAAACAGAGTAGCAACACTGGGTCAGATAGGAGATGCATATATCCTGCTTCCTCCCATGTTTTCTATCTGCTTCTTTCTATCTTATATTCTATCTGAGTCTTAGCTGCTGTTTTTCGTGATTGGCCCTTTCTTTTCACACAGAGGACTTGACCACTTTGTCCTCCCATGAATTTCAGTGAGCCTTATATCATGCTCCTGTGCATCGAGGCCACCAGCAGCTGTGAAGCAGTCCTGGAGCACATCGAACTGTGAATGGAACCAAGTTAACTCCCACAGGGGTCTTCTGGCACAAAGCTCTTGAGTGAGATATGCAGCTGAACATCACATAGTTTCTACCAGCAAAGACCCAATGGTAGCTGGAGCTCCACAAAACCAATGGACTTTACAAAACATTAGCAAACAAGCTTTTAAAGAATCACAGAGCGTTAGGAGTTGGAAGGGACCTCGAAAGATCATCTAGTCCAACCCCCTGCCAGAGCAGGATCACCTAGACTGAATCACACAGGAAAAACCTTACCTGAAATAAGGCAAAGTGACGTAGTGTGAAATATAGCTGAGCTTCTTGTACATGCAAAGAACACAAGTAACAAAAGACTTTTCTTTACAGTGAATCCTGCTCAGGTCCTTCCGTAGCGACATTAAAAAACATCTTACAAGGGCGCAACTTTAAGAATATCTGTAAAGACAATTACAGGTAATTTCCTGCTCTTATTAATATCAAGGTGCTAACATAAAATTAATGTATCTCCCTCTTGATTTAATACAGGTTTCCTGGTTTACAGCAGGCTAGAATAGACTCCCCTCTTACAGACAACACATGGCTTTGATATGGCTGTGTCCTTCTCAGGGGTTTCCAGCTGCAGACCTCTTGTTGGCTGGCCCTGGGGGCTTGTTCTCTACCTGGCACTCCAGGAGGTCACCGCCACTGCACATGTTCAGTTTCATTCAGGGAAGGAAAAATCCAGCCCCTGTCATCAGATTCTCATCTGGCCAGGCTTTTACCTGCAATAATCACAAGCAAATTGGCAGCTTTCCTCCCTGCTGCACGCCGATAACACAGTATGTCAAGGATGGTCTTTACTTCCTTTGCTGTAGTTTGAGCTTACTTTCCATCCAACTTCTTTGTCAGAGAGTGAGGCATGAGACATGATAAGCATTATTAATTACCACAATTCCCCGTTGTCAGGAGATAAAAACAGAAGTCCGGGAAACAGAACAGCCCAAGTTCTGTCTTTCCTGAATTCTCTATCTGCCTGCTGAGGAGATAATACAAGTCCAAGACCCATTATCTGTGTTCAGAGACCTCCACACAGAGAAAAAGTGTTCTTTAGTGACATTAAAAAAGCAGCAAGGATTCAATATTACTCATATCTTACCTGTCAGAAACAGCTTTTCAGAGTGAAGGACTCATACTGGGGTGAGAACACTTTGAAAGTAAACATTTCTATAAACTACTGAGTTCGTGACATTAGTTTTAAATAAAGTTGGTCTGCAAAGGAGACAAATACTTTATCTGGTGCTAGGATTTTAACCTTGAAGGCAGAGCAATATATTCCTGTTTAGGTATTGCTAAGCCTGACTCAGGGGCACCCTGCACATTGTGAAAAAATTGATGCTGATGTGGTGCATAAATCTGCCAAGCAGTGATGCTCGTGTTCCTGCTTTCTCTGGATAACTGCAGCCTTTAGCCAATACTCCCGGGACCTGTAAGTAGGTACAGATTACTTCAGCCTATGATAAAATAGGCTATGGGGCCAGGGAAGAAGGGGAAATATGTAGTAGCTTAGATGCCTCGTGGCTCAGCACAAGGAGAAACCTGTAGCATCATGAAGAGCTGTTGACAGGCTCTTTGCTGAGTGGAATAACAAGTAGGGCTTTTTGTCAGAGCCCAGCTAACATATACAGAAGCAACTGTGTAGAGCCACATGGAGAATTAATTTTACTATTTTATAAACAGAGCAATAATAAAGTAAGCAATTTACATGTGCAGTAAAACTCTTCAGGATAGACCACCTAAGTTAGGTTCACTCCCCTGAAGTCATTGCAAACAGAACTGTGTGGCTCTGTAACCAGCTGAGCATCCAGCCTTTCATGCCATGTAACATTTGATGCTGATCATTTTCTCTTGCTTTTGTCAATGTCAGTAGTGTCTTCTAGGAGTAACTGAAAAAAACTGATTTACGGGACGTACTTCTAGCAAAAAAAATTCTAATAATATCTGACATTGTTAGCACAGCTTTACATTGCAGCAGTAGGGGTTACTGTTGGGTAAGTGAGATGGTGAACTCCAGCTTGGCAGCAGCTCTGCAGTTGGTGCAAGGGACCCTACTTCTTTTTTGTAATTATTTTTGTTATTGTGGTGTAGCTGACATGCTGTGTGTTCACACCCTACTTTGTTTCATGCTCGCTTGCTCTTGTCTCTAACCCCTGGAAACATCAAAGATCTTTCTACAGCAAGATCTAAAAAAACTTATCCTAAGACAAGACACTCAATGAGCCCAGGTGTAACATGCACTTTGACCTTCACGTTGCATCTAGTAACTCTGGAGTTTCATTCTGTTGTACTTGGAAAGTGATTACTGACTACTTGTTTGGGTTTGTGTCTTTTCCCAGGCCAGTTCAGCTCCTTCAGTGTGTGAATAACCCTGACCACACAGACTGCAGACTCTGCACCTCCACGGCAGCTCCATGAAGCTATTGAAGACTTTCATTATTTGCACGTAACGCTGGAAAAGATGCAGCTACATAGCTTAGAGTGAGAAGTCATAGTGTGCTGTGTACAGAGCCCATAACCCAAAATCCTTGCTGTGATACTAATGGTCAAGGAGCAGATGATATTTTAGATGTGATTACTGTACACACACACACAAATATTATTTCTGGCGGACCAGGGCGTGTTCAGTGGTTGAGGGCAGATGTTTTGCCCTGGTTTGCTCCCTCCAGTCCATATCCCCTTGTGTTCAGAGGGTCAGAGCAGGGATTCCCTGGGGTGTGCACAGAGAAGAAAGATGTTTTCCAGCGGAGGCAGAACTTGCCTGGAGCGCTCGCTTTCCTCTCCGCTGGATGCTGGTTGGGGAATGACACGAGCACGCTACACTCTCCTTGAATACCAATGCAACATCTCCCAGAGAGAGATGTTGCATCTCCACATTACCCAGTGGCATGTGGTATAAATTGCATTTCTTCTAGGGACTGTGGCACCTCTTAGCAGGTAAAGCACGCAGTGGAAGAGGCAGAGCAGTTCTCACCTTTTAATGGGCATCACAGTACATTGCTGGTGGGAAAACAGCTGAGCTGAGCCAAGAAAAGACCAGAAACCACTCAGAGGGTTGCCAGTATTTGTAAAAACGTGTTTAGTGTGTAGCTGGGGAGATAAAATAGAAAGACTGACTCAGACAGCCCCATTAAAATCCTACTGGAAACACTGCTGTAGTTCAGATTACATTTATTCTTATTATAGCAGCAAGTGTAAGCCTTCCAGCTTTCATAAAGGGTCCCTCAGGCCACAGCTTGGCCCTCCACTAGAATAGATACAAACATCAACAGGTCTCCACAATAAGGAGTCTCTCTTGACCTTCAATTCTGAGGTGAGAGGTGATTCCTTTGGTCTATCATTCACAGGCACAGACATGCCACAGTGCACTGAAACTGCAGGTTTTATCGATTTCCTTTGATTCCCTTTTCATCAGTCTCATATGCATATTCAAGTGCAGCGTTCATGACAAAACAAGGATCTGAGGCCAGCATATTCATGTGGCCTTAGCTGTAGTACCGTGCCATTGCCACTAAGAGAGCAGAGCAGCTTTTGCTACAGATAGGCTCCTAGGTGCTGCAATGACCAGTTTGTTAGGCAGACCAAGGTTTCCACGATCCCGCAGGCAGAGGTTATAAAGCCCTCATGTCTTCGCGACTACTCAGAGTGCGAAGGGACCTCATGGAACTTCACCAGATGGTGTCATTTTGAGCATCTCTTGGTACACCTTTGCTCTGTAATGCACAGCCTGGCACTGAGCATAGCTGGACCACACCCAAGACCTCACCCATAATGTTTACATTAAGTGAAATGTATTTGTATTTGCACTCTGCTATGTAACTTCTTCCATGCATCGATGCAGACACACAGCAATACTTTCAAATAGACCATTTCTGACCATAGGTCGTTCGTCTTCATGCTCACTTTTATACCTCTTCTGTTGTAATATACAATGTTGACTGTAAAATCAAGATCTATAATAAAATTGCTGACAGCAAACATTGTTAATTCAGTTTCACATTCTACTTTTAACCTCAGACTGAACCTGAAGGTAAGCCACTTGCTAGAAATAACTCAGAAATTCATCCAACGTAGGAAACTCCACATACACACACCCAGGAAAGCAGGTAAAGGTCCTCCCTGGACTGTACTCTCTACCTCATTCTCTATCTTGTTCAGATAAGTCATTGTCTCTGTTGGGAGCAGGAAGTGAAACATCCTGTCTTTACCTTAAACACAGGTGCCCAAATATGTTCTGTTGTTGTCAGCCATATCAGTGAAGCAAGATGACTGTTCTTATCTGTGGTTATGTAGTAAAATGTTAAGCAGCACACCTTGGTTTTGGAAGCTGAGGTGCACACTTGATAGAGGCAACTGTGCTGGAGTAAGTGACAGCTTCGTAACACAGGTGGTTGGCATGAACAGCACCCCCCAGAAAGTGATTCTTGTAAAGGCATGTAAAAATGATGCATTTTTACAGGAAAATGTCCACAGACACAGCAATAAACACAATTAACATTAGGGAAGTAACTGAACTTGAGATTGCCTCGTTTTGTTCTGACTGGTAGTTCTGTCGCCAAGAGGTGCTGCCAATTGTGTGGATGTTCAGGTGGCTGTACTGGAAGGAAGGTGCAGCACTCCGATGGCTCCTTTGCTTTTCCCTTAGCACTCATTGGAAAGGGAGAGGAGTCAGCACAGGTACTGCGGCCACCACGCACTCTGTATATGTCTTCTTGTTCTGACACCACTCCTGAAGTCCACAGAGCTTCATGTCATCTGCTATGTCCTGCTGCTTGCCCTTAAGGAGGGAGCATTAATGTTGGCCCACTTTATTTATTAGTACAGGTGCGCTGTGTCTGGCCAACTAACACATACCTAAGTCTGTGCCACTCGGGTTGCATACATAGCAGAACATGATAAAGCTGATTTCCAACAAGTGAGAAGTTTTAGCTATCATAGTATCACAGAACGTGTAAGGTTGGAAGGGACTTTTAAAGGTCATCTAGTCCAACCACCCTGTTGTAAGCAGGTTCATCTTCACTGGACCAGGTCGCTCAGAGCCCCATCAAGCCTGACCTTACCCTTTGTCACACATTCGACTTGCCATGTGGACATGTCCTACTAGACATGTATAATTCAAATCCTACTGTTTGCTGAAAATTTATAAACCAAAAAATCCCCAAATTGATACCAAGTTCCAAATTCACAGAAACCTAAAGAAAAGGAAGTAACCAACTATGCCTTTTTCCACAATATGCCCTTTTTTCCCCACTACGTGGAAGAAATGTTTCTTACATAGTTTGAAACAAGTTGGGTTTTGAAAATATGCTTTCAATCTGATGAAGCTAACCTCTGTCACAACTTGTTCAAGATAAATGGGCTAGCTTTTGCCCCAGGCCCATAGCAAACACTGCCAAAGAGCACTGCTCAGAAACCCAAGAGGAATCTGAGTTACTGTGAGAGATATAAGGTGATCCCAACATTATGCACTCCCAGAAACACACGGCACTGGGAAAGATGCTCCTATGACCCTGTTACCACAGTACTGCTGTTCCCCCAGTCCTTGATGCACTTAACCGGATGAGAGCCTGCAATTATTAAAATTATTTTTGAGATGAGGACACAGATGAAACGCTGGAAGGTTTGTTCTCCTTTCTAGCCATCACTTGGCCTTGTGTGCTTGCCATGAATCACAGTGATTTAAAACATGTTGGCCTCGCCTAGGGCCAGGTGGGTCAGTAAATAAACAGCCTGAGTTCCGCTTCGGTCCATACACCTAGGGTTTCCTCTTGGCTGACCTCAAGGAGCTGCCCCCTACATATCACCTCAGTCTCCTGAACCTCCCTGGTGTCACCCTTCAGGAGCCACTAGCTCTTTCCATTGCTTATGTGTAGGGATGAGGGTGAAATTAATGACTCTGACTCTGGGCTTCCATTTAAAATAATGAGTCTTAGGAGCCTAGAGAAAAAAAATTGAAAACTAGAGACAAAGGTTTAAGTGTGTGAAAGGCAACAAATCTCACCCTGCTGAGGCACTGCAGGGTGTATCTGGCAGAGGCAGAATTTTCACCTTGCTTGATTTGGGCTACCCTTCATGTGTGTACCCAGGATGACTAAAGGATTATCAAAACAATGACCCTCAGACATTTTCTTACATAAAAGAGCCTGGTAGGAAGAGCAGAAAAACAAGATCAGCAAGCCTTCAGGTAGGAAACGCTGTAAACAGGCTGCACCTCAGAATCTCATTCTTAACAACAATATCATTTGCAGGCTTAACACAACAATAAAATATGCTAATAGGCTGGTCTTTCCTATTAAATTGTTCTAAAGGAGTAATGCACTGGCTAGCCAAAAAAAATGTATATAAAATATGAAGGCTGGTAAAAAAAATAAAAAGCAAATAGTACAGTTGAATGACAGGAGCAAAACCACAGAAAGTGCAACAGTAGAAGAGAAAGATATATAAAAGCTATGTAGTTGGAGCATAACACCCGTACTGCCCACATACTTATGACCATGGGACATACATCTACCTGTCCTCGAAGCTGAAGGGCTGCATTCAGCATCTGACAAAGCCAGAGAGCTCTGCAGGCTTAAGCAATCCCCATGCAGCTGTTCTGGTTCTCTCTCTCCTTTATCTCACAGCAGCATCCCTGCTCTGTTCTGCCAGCACAAATGTTTTCCTGAAACTCCCAATGAACCAGGACAGGTGAATGGTCTGGGATAATAATGCCCTTCCCTGCTTAGAAATATAAAAGCTTATATCTGGCAGGAAAAATTTGAATCAGTGGGAGTTTTTTTGTGGGAGAGGGCAGGTGACAGTTTGCTGTTCCTCCTTTCTTGTGCAGCACTGCCTGCCCAGATCCAAAGAGTCAAATACACCAGGACATTTCACGGCAATACAGCTACCTTACCCCTGACTTGTTTCTCTGCTCAGAGCATTGGGGGAGAGTAGAGTGGAGATAGTTAGCATCCATATTAAATATTTTAGCTAGGATTCATGTAATTTACAGTTATTCACCTGATTGTACAGGTTGTATCTGTAGTCAGAGGGACAAACCAGGCACCTCCTGAAAGCAGTTGTCCCACTCTGCACTGAGGGGTAAGACAGTCAGGATTATGCATGCTCCAATAGAAGCTTCTTATCTTTCTTCATTGTGAAAGTTGCCTCAGTTATTAACTGAAATGTATAAAATCAGCTTCCAGGTGTCTAAAGCTGAATAAAATGATTCCCAAACATAAGATGTTTCCCTGTGAGAAATACCCTTAAACTGAAAAAATATATCTAAACATCCTCTCACCAAGAACAGATGGAAGGGTTGTGTTTATTTAAAGTCATAATTTCACAACCTGATTTCTGAGTATGAAGAGCCACAATTCTAAAATTTGCTGACCATTGCAGGAGCTGACAGTGTGATAATGCAGTCTTTCGAGCATACCAAATGCAGTCAGATAGAAAATCTAGTATAGTGCTAGAAAAAAGATGCTGTTCCTAATCTGATGCCTCCATTTCATAGTCTGTGTTCTGTTGGCTGCCTCCATTGTCAAGACTGAGACTAAATATCCTTGCTTTAGGGTTTTCTTATTGTCCACATGCTGCACTTAGGGTTGGGGTTTTTTTTCCAATTCAGTTACAGAAGCACAGCCATAATTGTTTTTCGCCATGGTGGCAAAAAGCTTACAATTTCTCTCCTATTTCCTAATGGAGTAAAAATACAACAGATCTAAATTATATTTACACCTTAAATAGTTTAAAGGGCAGCTTAAATGTTTAGGGGTTTTTCCTCTTATTGAAATTGAAAATCCAGAAATTAATCAATAGAGGAAAGTTTGCACAGGACTGGGACAAACTCCAGGGAAAACTTTTATCCATTCCTACTCTTCTTGAAATAGTAATCAAATCAATACCACTGCACTGCACTGCAATTAGACCTGGGACTTCTGCAGCAGAAGTCTGAACCTTGGGAGCTTAAGCAAAAGGTCTCCTGTATGAGAATATTACCAAAATTGCATTCTCCGTGGGTGAGATGTGGAGTGGATGCAGAATTCACTAAGCAGTTGGAACTGCACTGGGATAGATAATAAGCTTCTTGACTATGCGGTCCCATGCAAAGCTATATTTTTGTGCTATAATGTGCTACATGGAACATCAGGTGAACAGGAGCCAGCTTTGTCTCCTCTGAAGTCAGAGTTTAACCAACATCAATCTGAGGCTGTTTGGTTTATGGCAGGAAAACATTAAGAAAGGCTAAGACGTGGTCTAGACAGACATAATGCAAAGAAATAGTATGCACTATGGATAACAGCTCATTCCTTATAGTAAAAATGTTACTAAAAACAGGATGCAAGATGACAGCGATTGTTTCCACAAGTTTTTGTCAGAGGCTCATAACTTTTATCAGTATTATCAGACACTTCTGATAGGTGATACGTAATACGTGGAGCTGCTTCACATGAAGAGTTGAAAGATTAACATACAGCTTGGTAAGTTTAAGCAAGTCCTGGGATGCTTTAATTCTTTTTTCATTTTTCAACTCCTTTTTTCTGTGGGCTGTAGCTGAAGAGAATGCATGTTGTAGATAGGGATTCATTTCTAGGGCTGCTAGGGACTTGCTACATGACATCAGGCAAACAATTCCATCTCCAAGTTTGAGGTTTCCTGCCCAAGTGGGAGGAATGATAAATTGATATTTTAAAATTTAAACATTATGCTGATCTTATGAATACTATAGAGTTTTAGTTTCATCCTATATGCCATGCCTCTGCTCTGCCCTCAAATTGTGCTTTAGGAAAATGCAACCTTTGCAGAGGCACTAGCCTCATGCTCTGAGGTGATGAAGCATCTACACTTTCCAGGGTAGGTTGTTCCAGTAATTATGCAGTACTATTGGAAATTAATTTATACTTTGGCTGTATTCAGGTTCTAGCAACTTCTTCTCCTTCTTGTATCCTTCTTATATCCTATGATAAAGATCTTTTGTCTTGTGGGGAAAGTGAGCTTCTCCTCCTGAAAAGAATTCATATTCCAATACTCCTTGCTCTCTTCTTTTTGGTGAATTAAAGAGATCAAGTTTTGTAAACATCTCTGGATGATACATTTGCTAGAATCTATGACTTTTTACATCTCTCTCTCCTGTATTTTATTGTTCTTGTAGTGCAGAGAGACGCTTTATACCCTCTGCAGCATGTTGACTGTTGGATTAGATGGACATACCTTGACTCAGCTTCAATCCCTGCTCTTATTATGCTTATCACTGGTGAGTCATAGTACTCATGGGTTTGTTGGAGCAAAGTCGAGAGGCAGATTCTCTACTATTGAAAACCAGCTCAGTTGTTACTCTAACAAGCAGAAGTGGGAGGACATTGTGGGCAAAATACTCAGCTGCAGGAAAGTTTCAGGGAACCTCTCTTTCAAGTGTGTCTCTTCTTTAATCTATTTCACACATTATTCTTCAAAACATCAGGACATCAATTAACACATTATGGGAGGCGAGATATTTTTATCCAACTTACACCAGAATACTTTCTTATCATTCCCCCATGGTTAATTGATTACAAAATAACCTTTCCCTTTAATCATTAGCCCAAACGTTCTATTCTAACAGAACTATATCAATTCATTTTTCTTTTCTAATCCAGGCATTTTGTTACTCCAATTTTCAGGAAAAAAAATATTTCTATATAGCAATATACCTGAAAATACAAATTGTGTGTATCAAGCTTTACTTATTAGCTTTTCTGAAAAAAAAACACAAAACCCTCACCTCACCAGCATCAACATATCATTATGTGAATTTACCAAGGAAAAAACCAACAATCCTGGTAATTTAAAGACCTCTGCACTAATGTCTGAGATCCTTCCTAATCTAAATACTCAATTGAAGCACAAAAAGTCAAGGAAGAATAGCTGTAAACCCGCTTATGCTCTACAGATCTTTTTAACCTCCCAACCGTGTTCAAGTTCCAGTCATGTTCCACTTGACCATAATTCTCATTTTTCCCTGTTTATGCCAAATTTCTACTCAATTCCCCAAGAAAATGGAGATATGCATAAGTAAACCAGATGGAAGGCACAAGCATGTGGGCTGTGGGATATAACTGAATATCAGACCCAAAAAGAGATGATTTGCATTTCAAAGAAGAGGAGCAAAATCACTTAATATTCTGTGTCCTTTTGTTTTGGATCACTCCTGATCACAGTCTCACAATATTACCTTAAAGGAAGCAGCACAGAGATGATGTGTTGGGAAATGAGTGATTTTGATCTGGGGATGTACAACATGACAAATTGCATCAGTGCAAATGTAATTACTTTTTAATTACAATGTCAAAAATTATACAGTCCCATAGCAGAAATGTACCATTCTGCATTTCTAAAATTGCAACTCTTTTCCTTGACATTATGTTCAATTAGCTCAGGCAAGGTTACTTCGGCCCAGTCTTGGCATGATAAAACTTGACACAGTAAATTAAAAATGGATAGGCTATTAGTTATATATCTCCTCCAGTACTATTTTCGGCAGCGGGTGAGCTGCAGTAAATATTAATGGAAGCAAAAGTAGAACATGTCTAGCTTGTCTCATGAGCCAATAGGCAGCTGCTGGTCAATAAACCCACAGTAGAGTCTGTTGCAAAGTCCTCAAGCAGAGATAAGAATGTCGTTATTATTACCTGAGTTCAGTTGGAAGTCAGCTTAGTGCTGACATGGATATTCAAGTTAATCATTACTGGTGCAGAACCCAGCCTTTTGTGCTGCTTTGTGCCCAATTCCGAGTCCAGTGATGAAACAGTCCAAGTCCCACACGTGTGGGTGCAGCGGTACCCTTCATGTAGTGACTGTGCCACAGCAGCCCTGTCCGTGGCGTACCGGAACTTCTCATGGGCGGCATTTCGAAGAGCAGTGCTGGCAGTGGAAGACTACCCAAAGGAGGAGAGCATCAGCCATTCTCTGGGCCTGCTGGAGTGTCTCAGACCTAAGGAAAGGAAAACAGGAATCACTGCAGGAAAAAAAATCCCTTAGGGATTGGATAGGGGCTCTGTCACCGGACACAAAACATTTCCCAGAAATAAAAAGCTGGAGGAGGAGTGATGAAATAGGATGTGTCATTAGTAGAGGTAATTTCTTCTTCCTGGTGTGGTTGTCAGGATTTTCAGTTGTAACTAAGAATATGTAAGTCTTAGGAAAGGTTAATGCTTGGAAAAAAGTATAAAATCTCTGCAAGGTTTCATTAGGCACTCTGCAGATGTAACGGTAGCCTGAAGAGAGTGGGATTACCCAGCTTCTCTGACTACTTTCCCATTTAGCATCCAGCCACAACTTCGCTGGACAACCTGTCCCAGTGCCTCACCACTCTCATAGTGAAGAATTTCTTCCTAATATCTAATCTAAATCTACTCTCTTTTAGTTTAAACCCATCCCCCCTTGTCCTATTATTCCATGTCCTTGTAAACAGTCCCTCTTCAGCTTTTCTGTAGCCCCTTCAGGTACTGGAAGGCTGCAGTGAGGTCTCCCAGCCCAACTCTCTCAGCCTGTCTTCACAGGAGAGGTGCTCCAGCCCTCTGATCATCTTTGTAGCCCTCCTTTTAATTCGCTCCAACAGCTCCAAGTCTGTCTTGTACTGGGGACCCCAGAGCTGGACACAGTACTCCAGGTGGGGTTTCACCAGAGCAGAGTAGAGGGGGAAACCATCGAGCATGTCTCTTGACCTGCTGCATCATGCTGGTTTTGATGCATCTGGGGACAATATGCTGCTTGCAAGCCGTGGGATTATTTAATGTGTTTTGAGAAGTCTTTTGTGGAAAAAACAGGCACAGGAGTTACAGAAACTCAATTTGTGACCTACAAGACCTTGAACAAATCAAAGGTATGTGTCTAAATTGCAAGTAGCACAAATAAGATTAGCATTGGTGTCACAGACTCCTGGAGCTGCTGCAAGCTTGTCACTGCTCTCCACGTTTCCTCCAATAAAACTAATGTACTATACTCTGGGTGTAGGCAGCATGTGAAATGACACCAACATGTCCAGAATTTATCAGCATACTATGCACATGCTGTTTTCCTTTGACTCTGTTTAAACTACTGGATGTCTAGAATCCCAGGTAAAAGTCTAAAGTCCTCAGAGAAATCCATGACCACACTTCTTGGTGGAGGAAGAAATTAATTTCAGACAAGTCTGCACACATTGCTCTTTAGTTTATTTCCCCAAAGGAAAATCAAGCTGCAACTAATTTCTCTTTTCCCCTAAGTCCCCAGTATTTATTATAACAGGTTTCTGCTCTGTTACTAGCAAACAAGGTATTCAGTGTCATTATATAGCCCTTCTGGTTGAGAGTGACAGTGCAGGATTGGTGGTGAGCTAAACCCTAAACTCACGCCTTCCACAACACCACTCAATATGACCATTACTGATGCTCTACCTTGGCTTATTATTTCCCATCTTATTCCTGTTCCAGGTCTTGTCACTGTTGATCCAGCAGCTTTCCTTCTCAGGGTACTCTGTACTGCTTCTTCCATCTATGCACTATAAAGATTTGGCTAGTATGAAGTCAAACACATCCCTCATATATCCTGAGGCAATTAGTCTTTCTTCAATACCAGATAATGAAAGAATAAAGAACAATCACAGTGTTTTAACTGTAACTGAAGTCTTAGCCATGGCTGTTTGAATATTTAATTCCACATTTGACCCATATCATCATATGAATGGCCATTAAAGAAAATGTCTAGCAGCAGGAACCATTACTTGATCTTGTTATATTATTACCGCTCTTTGATTTTTTTTCCCAAAATTTTGACAAAGACTGAATTTTTCATGTGTGCACATTTGGGAAAAATGCAGGGTTATCATGACAGTATTTGACCTGAATTCATGTCTTCCCTACAGTGGCAGGCATGAGTAAAGTTCAGCTGCAAGGCATATGAAAGGGATTTACCCCCATCTATGGGAGCTTTCTTGGGGCATGGTGTTTTTTCTCTAAGGCAGGATGGGTACTGCAGACCTGCTCAGCTCTCAGCATAGTCTAGAAGTTATTTCTTTAGTGCAACATACAGATTTGAGTGATTGAAATGTGGACATACAAGACATGAACCTTTTTGAATTGTACAGAAAACTGAAGTCACTGCATTTTAAAAGTCAGCAAACAATGGTGGCTGAGGTTGTCATCTTGTTTTGTTTGCTGCATCTGCTGCTCATAGATTTTGAGATGCTGACCACAAGAGACACATGAATTTTTTCATGGGTGAAAAAAGGATATTTTCCAACTTGTTTTCCAAGATGATTCTTACCTGGCAGCTCACCAGTAATGATGCCTTCATCAGGCAGATTTCACCACATGCTAGCATCTCAGTGGGAGGTTTCTGCAAATCTCAGTGAAGCAAGCTGGATTCTGGAATGAGCAAAGAAAGCATTGTTCATGTGTGCTGCTTGCTGCCAGACAGATACATATCCAGCATGCAGTAAATCAGCTTGCTGACAGAGAAGCACTGGTAATTGTTTTTCTACAGTGATTTTTCATGGGAGATTTCCTTTATATTTCCAGTTTGAAGTCCCTGAGGCCCCTGAATGGTCTGTACTGCAATGCACTGCTCAGATTGTGCCCGTTTTTTGTTGTTTCCCGTGCACCAGCAGTATGTATGTTTGGTGATTTAGTTGAAAGAGCACTACACATCCTCCATTGGAGCTCTGAAGCATAATTCAGCTTCCTCTAACTCATCATTTGATGGACCAAATCCAAAGACTCACAGATTACATGAAAATATCTCTTCTTATGATACTCAGAATTCATAGGTCAAGTTTTAGACGCTGTTGATTGGCTTCTGAGGACCAGAGGCATTTGGAAATACTTACCACTCCAAATAAAGGAGAGACAATCGGACCATAAAATTGTCTAGCCTCAAAGGCATTTCTAACTCACAGCAGATATGTTGCAGTCTCTTGCACACCTGCAATTGGTAGATGAAATATGAGGTGACTATGATGAGCAGTAACTCATAGTTGGTTGCAGTAACAAGAACATTCAAACTAGTGGGAACACGCCTAAAGAAAACAAACATTTCAAGTGTTACTACAAACAGTGAGGTCTCTTTCTTTCTGTACTTAGATTAGGAAGGATATTGTGACACAATAGCAGGCACTGGGTGAGACTATTGCTTGCTACCAATCAGTGTGAGCTCTGAGCTACAAGGGAATGGTTCCCTTAAGAGCTTCCCATCATTAACAAAAATTATTAGCAACCAGCCCAAGAATAGGAATAACACTCCATGAGGTTGAATGAAAGATATCCGGTTGATTTAATGAGGAGAGTAAGTTGTCCTTTACACTCGTAATTTTGTGAGGGAACTTGGATGAAGTTATCGACTGTGTCTGCATTACCTGGCAGTTCTTCCAGAATCTAGGATTCCTACTTCATGGTTGTTCATATTGCTTGTGTTCAGTCATATACCCGCTTAAACACCCGAGTTTCTGGAGGACCTGAAAAGTCAATACAAGTGTTGACATTTTGAGCTCTTGGAGAGTGTAGGTACAGGTGGATGTCATCAAGGATTTACAAGGTTATTTGGTGACATTTAGATAGACAAATCCAAAGTTGCAGTGAAATTGCTAGGTCCTGGTCACTTGGCTTCATGGTATTCCCAAGTGCCATTCTGTGGTGACTCAAAAAGATGAACACTCAATCAGCGAACTCTGAAACCAAATTATTATTTAATATAAGCCCAGAAAATTAAATGCATTTAAACTAGGAAAAGATTTAGCCTGCAGATTCTACCACTATCTTGGCATACAGTCTCAGTTGTTTTAGTCTTCTCCCTCTGTTCCCCTATTTGTAAACTAGAAATAATCTCAGTAATATGCAAGTAACCATTCATTAACCAGCTCTGTCCTCTGTTCCCCAAAACCACAGATTCTACTTCCTGAATCCTACAACTATGAAAGCAAGAAAAACCTGTCTACTGAATAACTGATTTCTGCCACTTAATTTCAACAAGACATTGTATGGTTTCCCCTCCTCAAATCTACCTTCAAGTACTTGCAGTCCTGCACACACAGATAAATTATTTAAATTATTCCATTTGTAAGAATTAACCATTGCCAACAAGAAATAAATTAACCTGCTCTTTTCTCTGCTTGTATTCCTCAGTGCCTTAATTTGTCCATTGATTACTGGATGTTGCTAATCATGAGTTTTCATGTCTAAATAGAAAATGAGTTCTCATGTACTTGATGTAGTGCCAGTGGTGAGTATTTCAATATTTCAGACTTAAAACTATATGGACAAGACTTTCAACATCATCTGGAAAAGAAAGCTACAGAATGAAAAGCAAATGCATTTATAATAATTCTGAAGGTCTTAAGATGGACTCATTGAGCTGAGTCTTTTGTCTTCCGCCTGCACAGAAGTGGATTTTTCTCTCTATGAATAAAAGCCTTTGGTATTTTGTTTGGTTTTTTGCTTCCTGCTGACTTTGACTAATGGTAGTAATGCAGAAAAAAGATTAATTCCAGCACCTGGCTATCATTCTGCAGATGTAGGAAACATGGCTAATTTTTGTTCAGCACTTTCTAAGACAGACAAATCTTCCTGTGATGTGCAGCAGAACCTATTTCAGCTCCACCAGAATCACGAAAGGCAATTATCTTTAGAACTGCAAGGGACACTTACGGACACATGATGGCTTCATCTGCTTTCCTGGGTTTTGATCTCATCCGTTGCTTACATCACACCCCAAAGAGCTTTCAACTTTCTCAGAAGTCTTTCCATAATCTGAAGCCATGAAAAAGAGGATATTGGTTACATCTATTGATTCTGCAACCCCTTTCCCCCAAAGCCCCCCAACCTGTTTACATTGCCCAAATGTGAGCAATAGAGAAGTTTCTATTGTTCCTGCAGCAATGCCCATTTTCTCTTTCACCTTTCATCTAGGGATTTTAGTTCATGAAGACAGAGCCTCTACCTTTCCCTAAAATTTCCTGACACATCTATTGCTAGGAAAAGTAACAGTGTACTATTTATCTCAGCAAACTATACCAAAACTATTCTCAATTAATTCAACAAGCTGTCTGGATGAAGAGCTGGGAGCAACTCCTTGTGTCACACAGCTATCTGAGAAGACAACATTAGGCAGTCAGTATGATGTACTGCATGGACCAGCAATCCTCACAAAACAGGTATTTCAGGCAAGTATAAGGGAGAAAGGTATGCTCAAACCCAAGCAACATTTGATACCCCATTATAAAAGTAGAAGATATATTGTCTAAAAGTACTTTTCAGTATACTGGCAGACACCATGAAAAGACTTGAGCTGCATATTGTTGGAAACTGAAGAACTTTTATATCCATCAGGTCAGACACCTTACCTCCATGTATCGGTGGGGTCATATTGACTGAAGAGTTTCCCGATCTCATGCAGCAGTTGTGTCTTGTTTCCATGAAGAACCCTAAAAGATATGAATTTGCACTAACAGCAAGTGTGGCAAGAGAGATGTAGACAGTCATTTTTTTTGTGTCTTTGCTACTTTCTCTTTTGGTCCTGTTTTCAGTTACTCAAACCTATTTGAAAGCAGTTAATTATTTGGCCACCTCTTGCTTACCGGTCAATAGTAAAATACAGTAGAATAAAATTAATCCTACTGATAGGCAATTAGCCATATTTACTTTTCAGGAGTACTTCTGTGAGTCCAGAGGCATTCTGTTAGTACTGAATAGACATATGTCCCTAAAAACAGTGGGTTTGTGTGTGGAACTCATGAGAAAAACACAGGGTCTCTCAAAGAATACAAATACAAAGTTTTCAAGTGCAAAGGAGAAGACAAATTCAACATTCATTTGGCAAGAGATAGGAAGGGTGATACAAAGACCAATGCTCTGTAGGAAGGTGAGTTAGTTTTAATCTTTAAGTAAATCTTGCCCTGCTTCCAAAGACTGGAGCCAATATACTAATAGAAATGTTAACTGTACTCCTGCCAGAACTCTATGCAGATGCATACGCGTGGCAAATACAAATGAGCAATGCAGGGATGTTCCAGTATCATCACCGCCTCATAAAAACTTAATTCAAGCATTGAGGTGACCTCAGGATACCTAGTACTGTACTATGTCCAAAACAAACCTAAACAAAAGTAGGAAAAATAAAAGCTTATAGTTCTTAAGGATAAGGGCTCAAAAAGCCAACAAGCACCTGCCAGTTCAGGAGTTCGTGGTGTCTCACCAAGCCTCACCAAACCTGCTCTAATACAATTCCGGTTTGGGGTTGGGTTCATTTGGGTTGGGTTTTTTTTCCATATGCCCCTGGCTCATATTTCACCCATTCTTCTTAGGAAGGAGACATACATTTGTGTGATGTGCTTCTGGAGTGATCCTCATTTATGCAAGTCTTCTTTGGTTCTTTCATTGTAAAGGACTATAAAACAAGTTGGTACTTGAATATACACCTGAAGATAAGGGGTAGAACTACAATGTCAAGAAAGAAATATTACATATGACAGCAGTGGCATCCAGCTAAACATTGCCAGCTTTTGAAAAGGGAAACTCCACTGGAACTTTGCTTGGAAACATATTCAGCTGGTTAAGGGAAAACTACATACTCAGGCTCTGAGAAGTCCTTTTAATACCATGACAGCTCTTTATTTCACTTTTGCTAGTAAAATTATTGTATGTTAAAACATGTCTTTTGGTTTTTTGCTTGGTTTTTTTGGTGTTTTGTTTGTTTGTTTTCCCTGCATGATGTAGCAACATATGCTGTTCTTCAAAGACTTTCAATTATGGGGATAGGACTTTTGAAAATATATTTTATGAGCCTCCCCTATATTCTGAATAAGATATATTAAAATAAAAGTACCAGCTTATGTTTTAAACTACCAGTCTGTTTTCTGTGAATTATATTTTTTATTCATCACAAAGCATCACACCTACAGAATCTCAGCCTTTCCTTTGCATCTGCATTTTTTCTACTTGTAGTTTAAAAAAAAAAAAGCAAAGTTACAAATGTAAATCCTATTTACATTGCTTTTACTCCATTGCCTGGCATCTCTCCCTCCGTTTTACCAATTTGAAGCAGTTAAAAGTCATAGGTCACCCTTATAAGATTAAGTTAGAATGTAATTTTGAAGGGAGTGAGTAGTGGGGCCCCTTTGTATTTGGCATTTGGCTTTTGAACTGCTGATGTGGACGTGTCTGTGTTTTTAAGCCTGACTCATACTGGGAGGGCTGAACTGTTTCCTTATTTGAAGGAAAGCTAAAATATTGATGTTTTCGTAGGATTCTATGGGTTGTACTATAAAAGAAATATCAAGCACAAGAATATTCAAGATGAAAACACTGGATAAGAAGACTGTGATTCTAATTGTTAACCATAACTCTCTAAAACCAAAAGTTTCCCTGCACTTGTTTTCACACACTCACTTTTAATTTTCTTTTTTTGCCTTCTCTCTAAATAACAGTTGGAAATTACCTCACCAGCTGGCCCTCCTTCAGGCTTGGGGGACTTCAGTAAATATCTTCCTAGTCCCCTGCCTATGTAAAATCAGCCAAACCTAAATTTTAGCAGTCAGAGCTCAAAGCAGTTTAAGGGGATGAAAAAAAGCTGAATCTGATTGAACTTCTAAGAAGAGTTTGGTCTTTAGCAAGCTGGGCACTGGCCAGGGCATCATCTGCTAACATTTTCACCCTTACAATGTTAGTGACCTGGGAGCTGTAATGATTCTGCACAACCAGCACCCTCCTTGTTAATCCAAGTAAGAGTGTGTCAGCCCAAGCCCTTCATCTGCAGCAGTGCATGCAACCCCTGATGCTTTGCTTGAGTATTCTTTTGGAGACAAGATTTCATCTAAAATCACAAACAATCCCTGATGCACCAACTTTGTCCACAAACTTACTTCTGTAGCTCACTTCTGTGTCATTTGGAGATGTGAGGAATGCAGAGTCTCTGAGATCAACACTTAACCACAGTCCTCCCTACTGGACAGTAAGGTCTGTAGGATGCCACACATACAGAGTAAAGCCCATGTTCATGCCTGCAGGCATAAGAGAGACAAGACACAAAATTTCCTTGAAGCTTGCACTGCAGGGAAGAACTTCAGCCATCCTTGGGAGAGCCCTTTGGAAAAGGAGTAGGAACAGAGCTGCCATGGCACGTACATCTGTAAGGATTAAGACACTGTGGATTAGCCCAAAAACCGTCTGAGATGTTCCAGGGAATCGCACCACCTCTGGTGTGACTCTTGAAACCACATCACCTTCAGGCAACAGATGTAAAGATAGCTCATATTATATAAATAATATTCTATCATCTAAGCCTACTCATTACATATAATTAGCGCATGTATTATGGATGTATAGAACACATTCCTGTTATAGATAATATTGCAGTTCCTGAATTTTAAAATTCATCTTAAGATCAAACGTTCTGGCTGACTGCAACAACTCTCCTCTTCCTTGGCATGCACAAAGCACCACAGAATGCTTATATGAGCACACTCACAGACAGTTTTGAACATGTTGTGGGCTCTCATTATATAATGAAGTCCCTTTGATGTGTGTGTCTGCTGCCTGGAAATCAGTGTGGGTTCTCCATGGTCCACTAGGAGCTTCAGGTTAATTAAGTCTATCATTTCTACATGGGGCCTGGTATTATTGGTGACTGAGACAGCCAAGTAGCAACAACTTGATGGGAAATCTTCACAGTTCTTCCATCTACTCGTTATCACTTCTTTGTCTTAAAGCAACTATTTCTAGTGGGTTCAATAAGCAACTTTGGAAGAAGTTATAGTAGCTGAATAAAACATACACTTTACATGGATGGTAGCGTGTTTCTGGAGAAACCTGTTCCATAAGCGTTCATTAAAGAGATAAGCCGGACCCTAATGCATCCTTTTCTGCTAGTAGTAGCTTTACAAACAGGGTCTTTGTGATATGGCCAGTCCCCTCTCTTCATGTGTCCCCCCTATATTGTCTCAGTGCAGTAGTGGGAAAGGAAGGAGCAAGTGAGGCACCTGGATATCCTCTTGAAACCTCTAAGTGTTCAGTATCTGATAACTCTAACCCTACTAGTATCTTTGCACTCTGCCTTCTCCTCTCTGGTTCCAAAGTTCTCCTGCTCTTTCAAGCGAAGGAGCAGAAAGAAGCTAAAAGATGATAGAACACAAGAATACCAACAGTGGTGTTGAGATCTACAGGATCTGTTATACCATTTGTGGTGCCAACAGGCAGGAGCCCTGCATGCTCCAGCCAGGGATGGGGTGGTACCACCACCCTAGTGACAAGTTTTCAAGGAACCAATGCAGACTGGAACCTATCCTTGAAGCTGGATTTTTCCATACCATCGATTCCCAGTGTGCTAATCAAAGCGGTATCACTCTTGGAAATAGCCTAGGGGAACAAACACCACAATATATTGAAATGGAATGAAACCAGGCAAAGGCACAGGTGAGGTGCAGCAGCTACCAACAAGTATTGAGCTGCCTTGCTCCAGGCAGCATCAGAAAAAAATAAGGTAAAGGTGGAAAAGGGAGTGGAATTTATTATCTGGGTTCAGCTACATCTACATGGATTGAGCATGGCCGTGTAAAATGTGTCTTGCCTGAACACTCAGCCTCTGCTATGGTTGGTCAAATTCAGGTGAGGTGATATCAGGCGGTAGGCACTCATTGGCCCCCTCGGGGGAAGAGGAGGGTAGGGCACTCCTGGAAGCAGGAAGGTTGAGTCACTCAGCTCTACTTTCCTAGTAGAGTAGTCATGCAACACCTGAGATTAGATATGTAATCTGTACTGTCGCCAAAGTGGTAAATGAATAAAGGAGCTTGCAGAAGGAACAGAAACTCATTCAAATGAAATTGTTTGTGGAAGTGAGTGGAAAATACATTGCAGATACAATAAAAGAGTAAAAACTTTATAAGCTGAAATTTTACAGATTCTTAAGTAGTGCTGCATTGCCAGAGCATGAAAGATGTCTCCCCATTTCCTAGTGAATAGAGAGATACTTACGAATTTTATAGATAAGACTGTCATATATTAGGAGATAACTTTGGAAAAAAACTCTTAAATTGCTTTTTTTTTTCTCTCTCCTTTTATGAAAAGATCCATTTTTTTTACTCTCCAAAGTTTGGTGAGAGTTTGAGAATTTGTTGGAGTATGTGAGGGCTGGATCCACCTAAAAAGATCATCTGTGGTCAAAATCACTTATAAAATACGTGTGTATTCCATATTGCAAGAGCAGGGAAATTCCCTCAATGTTCTTTATCTCTGAAGATAGAAAGAGTTTCCTATCTTCAAAAGCTGTAACCTTTTTTTCCAAGTGAATACTCCAATTACAATACCCACAGCTGTCTGGATAGATAAACTATATTGCATAGAAACTTTTTCCCAGAGATAGTCCTAATAGTTTTTAAATACCTAGAAGTTAGCTGGATATTTTCAAGAACAAATACATGTAGTTACTGTGCAGAATGATTTAATCATGAGGTGTGAGAAAGGAAATCTGAAGACCACTGTTTAGTTCCTGATTCAGATACTGATTTTTCTCCCCATGGCAGTCAAGATCATCTAGTCTTCCTATATCTCATTTCCCAGGTGTAAAATGGTGTTGCTTTTTTTCCATAACTGAGGTTGACACTAAGAAAACAGAGATCCTTATGTTTCCAATATGGTAGGACAGAGGACTTTGACTACACAGACATAACTTAAATCCATTCATTGTTTTCCTTCACTGTGTCCCTACTTGCCCTGGTATAGAACGTGTTAGAAAAGTCACTACCACCATTATTGCAAGTTATTTAAACCTAAGTTTTGACACAATGACCACTGGTGCACCTGGGGAAAGGAAGCACGGAATAGAGATCAACTGTGAACTTCTTCATAAAGACCACAGATCCTAAGAGGAACAATGCCAGGAAACATTTTCTCTAGTTATACTGACCTAACTGGCTCTGTAAATGCCCCAAAGAAAGTGACTTATATGTATTGCTGTCAAGTGATTCTTTTGTAGACGTAGGACTGAAACACAAGTGCAATGAGAACTTAGATGCACTTGGTCCTGGACTTGTGGTCTGTGCAATTACAGCCTGTTCATGAATTTGGACTCCAGACAAGCTTTCCTCAGCCCCTGTTATTCTGAAATATGTCCTCCTGAAGAACAACTAAAACTACATACCCATGGAAGTTAAAAATTCCATCCTTTGGTTGAGACAGTTTTGAGATCTGCATTCTCACTTTAGCCCACCTTCCAAGGAAAAAGACTGCACGGAGATCTCCTTTTTCTCCTGATGTTCCACAATGTCCTTGCAGGATGCTGGCACAACTGCATGCATCACAGGTGAAATGCACCTGGGAAGTGTTGAGATTGAGCATGTTTTCCTCCTGCAAATAGCCATGCATGAAGATAAAATTCTGTCCTGAAAGAAACCAAGGCGGCAAAGCAGCAGCAATGTAGTGCACCCCTGAAGAGGAGCGTGCAGCTCCAGCACGTGGGTCCAGGTGCTGACAGTCCTGCACGAGAGATGTAACTCACAGCTCTGGAATCCTGGGCTGGAATTTGCTCTGGGATATGTCACTGGCTCTGTGTGCCTGGCTGGCTGGCAGCCACAGGGAGAGCAGTGCCTCCTGGCAACGCGGCGTGGGGCGGATCAGGCTTCAGGCAGCAAAGTGCTTCCCGCAGTACTCATGAGGGTAAGAGCAGCTAAGGGTAGTTAGGATTGGACATTTTCCATAGCATCTGGAGCAACTGAGCCTCTTAAGCCAGCCCTGCCCGGTGCTCTGGTTGGGATCTGGAACTGTTACACAGGTATCTGTGTACCAGATTAGGTATTCAGTAATTAATTGCTACAACGTATGATTGCTTGAGCCAAATGTGCACTCCAAACCCTTCCTCTGCATCTTTTGACCTTCTTATCTCAATGATCTTCTAATGAGAAGTGGTGTAGGCCAACACACAAAGTGTCTAGTTGCTGGAACCTCACCTGCACTTTGGATACTTACATATCTACCTTAATAAAAGGAAGTGGTAGCTGCTTTTCCACCCTGTCTGGCACCAGAATGGCTGCATCTTCCAGCTTCCATAGGAGTTAGTACTGATGCTCCTTTTTACTAGAATTTTCCTTTGCTGTGGGCATCAGTCCAATAATATTCATCATGCACAGCCTGGGAAGAGCTAGTGTTGCCACAGAGACTGGAACTTCAGTAAAAAAACCCTGCTTCTTTCTTTTGCCATTCAGTCTTGGTAAAACACAGCTCAATCCTTCTGAAACACAGTTTGCCTAATAGCAGCATCCCGCATCCCAGACATCAGTCACATAGAGGCAGCAATATTGTAAGTAGCAAAAAAATGTAAATGAATATTTTATGAAGTACTTACAAGAGCCTTCAGAATACTGTCCTCTTTACAATACTGTTGCTAATGTCCAAGCTGTTGCCACGTCTCCTTCCCTACCTTTTCAAAATCATTGCAATGCTGTGTGAGAACTCTTGACCCCCTGCCAACAAAACAAATAACAACAACAACAACACAACAAAACAAAAAAGTGAAAAAGCTCTGTATTTATCTTATTGAGGAATTCCACCTAAAGATGGAATCAGAGGGAATGCCAACAAGTCAGATATCATGGTGGGATGCTGTTATAGACAACCCATCCAGGATGAAGAGGCAGATGAAATAGTCTACAAGCAGCTGGGAAAAGTCTAACCATTGCTAGCCCTTGTTCTCATGGGGGACTTCAACTTACCAGTCATCTGCTGGAAATATAATACAGCAGAGAGGAAACAGTCCAGGAGGTTCCTGGGCTGCCTGGAAGATAACTGCCTGACATGGTGAGTGAGTCAATTAGGGAAAGTGTTTAGCTGGACCTGTTGTTTGCCAAGTCCTTACTTGTGGATGATTTGATGGTTAGAGGTCATCTTGGGCACAGTGATCTTGAAGTTAGGTTTTGATCCTTAGAAAAGTAGGTAGAGGGGTCAGCAGAACTGCCACCTTGGACTTCTGGAGGGCAGACTTTGGCCTGTTTAGGAGCCTGCTTGGCAGAGTGTCCTGGGAGGTAGTCCTGTGGATAAGAGAGTCCAGAAAGGCTGGAAATTCTTTATAAGGAAAACTTAAAGGTGCAGAGCAGGCTGTTCCCATGTGCCAAAAGACATGCTAGTGGGGAGGTAGACCAGCCTGGTTGAATAGTGAGTATAGCTGGAACTCAGGAAAAAATAAAAATAGACCTTGGAAAAGGGACAGGCAACTCAGAAGGACTACAGGGATGTTGTTAGGCTATTCAGGGAGAAAATTAGCAGGGCTAAAGTCCATCTAGAACTTAACCTGGCTACTGCAGGTAAAGACAATAAAAAATGCTTCTATAAATATGTAATCAGAAGAAGGGCTAAGGAGAATCTCTGTCCTTTGATGGATATGGGGGAAAACCAGTGACAAAGGCAGAGGAAAAGGCTGACATACTTAATGGCTTCTTTGCCCTAGTCTTTAATAGTAAGAACAGCTGTTCTCTGGGTACCCAGCCTCCTGAGCTAGAAGGCAGGGACAAGGAGCAGAATGAATCCCCTGTAATCCAAGGGGAAATGGTTAGTGACCTGCTACACCACTTACATACACATAAAATCTCTATTCTTGTAGAGTTTGGATTTATATTTTTAAAAAGAAAATATCAATGAATTTTAATGAATAGAAATGCATTTATTAGCGTTTGTCCATACATAAAGATAACTGACAATGGAGCTTCAAAACAACATACACACAGTGTTGAGCACAAGTACTCTAGCTGCTGGAGTCAGGGGTCCAGTATATGCAAACTTGTATAAGTCATTTTAGTTCTGCATCTCTGTTTACCTGCCGGGAAATGAGCACAATGTGCTTCATACCACAGAAGAAAAGAGATAACTGACCTTTGCAAAGTTTTCTAACACCCTTTGATGAGATTAGAAAGCTGAAACTTTGCAAAATTATGGAAAAAATCTGGAAATCGGTTGCTGTTCATGATCATGATGATGAAAAACTAATGATAATGAAAATGTTGCTTGCACTGGCTGAGAAAGCTGAAGTCTGCAAAGCTGCAGAAGTATTTTAAAAACTGCTTTATAAGCAACACTTTGCCTACATCCTGTGAAAGATCAATCTTTGACAAAGGCATAGCACTTACAGAGAAATCTAACTAAACAGAGACAGAATATTTAGAAGTTTATTTTTCTCAATAATTTTAAAGTCAAAAGTATTGTACATAAACAAGAAGTGCATAGCACTGAATTAGTCACTTTGGCTAGCACAGCTCAAAGAGGGGCAAGGAGACTACTTATATACTTCTGTATAGGGTATGTAACATCCATTGGTAACACCCGTGTAGCAATTTACGTGCAAATAAAATCTATAACAACTTCAACTGTGTCAAATGTAGTCTGTTGTGTATATACAAAATCAGAAAAATATATCCCTTTGTATTATTTTTCTTTTATATACACTATATAACATGAGAATAAAATCTGGAATAGTTTGCAGTAATTTAAATGAGACCAGACTTTCATGACACCGAGCTTTAGAAACGCTTCCTCAGCACTTTTTGTCTTGCACCATTGTAATAAAAAAGTTGCAGAAAGAAAGCAAGCTTTCTGGACAGTATTCCTCAGCCACCTTTTTCTGATCAATATAATCTACATCTTCAACACAGTCTTGAGGATTGTGTTCTGGTTCTTTTTCAGTCACAGATGCAGCTCCTGGAGTCTGGACATGAACTGCGTTCCCTGTTGCAGGACCCACTGATGTTAGTAGGCTTGAGCGGGTCAACTTGAGATGAGCACTTCGTGGACCTTTCCTACATACTTTGGATTTTAGGACACTTTTGGGGTCTTGACAGATCTGCTTCTGCTTCTTGAGGGATCGGGAGACTTGTTTCCAATAGGATTTCTGGTTTGCTGCATACTGTGGACAGGTGGAAGGGTCTCCAGAGAATTCGCACCAGAACTTGCTGTCACCATGCTTGCACTCTATGTGCAGAGTAGAAGCACTCATGTCAGTCACTGCCCAGGTGCATTCAGCATTTTCTTTGGTTTTAAATTTGCCTTTAGGAGATGACTTTCCTCCTTTTGACTTCCGCCCTTTTTCATTCTCTTGGTTAGATGCACTTTTTTCCCCACCATCTTCTATGCCTTGTCTTCCCTTTTTCCTTTGCTTTTGTCTTTCACAGTTGGCTAGTAGCATCTGGCAGACCAGAATCAGCACACAAAGAAGTCCAAAGCTTTTGATCTTCATAGTCTCTGTTTTCCTTGTTATCTGCCTTCAAAACAAACAAAAATACAAAAAACATTTTAACTTAATGCTGGACTCCATTTGACAGTTGCAGTATTTGAAACACAGTATTGCCCTGGTTTTTGATACCTACTAAAATAATGTCACTGCCAAAATCCTCTGTCCTTTACATGAATAATACCCAGTTTCTAGAACCTTTACTTGTTATCCTTGAGAACTGTAGATGGCTATGGAGAAAGTTCTTCTGATCCAATTACTTCGCTATCTGTGCAATGCGGAACAGAAAAGAGTCACTCCCAGGACATGCTACTGCCCAGTGACTGAGGTACCTTAATTGAAATCTCTTCTGCAGTCAGAGAAGGAATTTGAACCTGGGATTTGTCAATCTCAGCTGGATATCTCAAGTTATAGCATATAAAGCTGCTGTTGTTCCTGTGACCTCCTATTTTATGAATGGCACATAAGCAGTTTTTACTCCAGCTTCTGGCTTCTCTTCAAAAATATGCCAGGCAGAAAGGCAGCCATGTGTTTCGAGCTGAGAAAAAGTATTTCTTAGCCACCCTGAAAATTGTCTTAATTCACTGGTTATGCCAGTATTTCAGTTTTGCATTAAAAAAAAAAACCACCACAGCAATTTTGGTGTCTTTCCAGACAACAAAAAATTAACTATTGATGCACTCTCTACTGCCTTGCCTGCTAAACAAACAGAGCAACCTTTTTGCTTTTGAAGATGCCTGCAGTGTACTGGGATGTGTCTGAAGCTACCAAACTCAAGGGAGAAATATCTAACTTCAGTCTTGAAACATAGCTAGTTAGCAAATTATTATCAAGCTGATCCCTGCAACTGCACAGAGCACACTTCTTTCCTGTAGGTCTTTATGAAGCAGATTTTTAGGATCAAACATACCATAATCAACATGGCATTTAGTTGATTAAACACCTAAATATATTTTTCAGATACTTCCATCATAGCCATTTCTGTAGCCAGGTTTCCATGTGAGAAAGTAGAAATCCATCTGCAGGCATGCTAATACGGAACCTATCCCAACATTCAGCTACCTGAAAACATCTGTAGTTATATAAATTAAGAATCTGAAATACATAGGTAGCAGTAGATGTGAGCAGGTCCTACTTTTGCACAATTCTTAGTTGGTTTGCTTCATGGCTTATGCTGTACACAGAGATTTTCACGCTGTAAAACCCTCTTTAGAGAACATCACTTAGTACTTACAGTTCTGCTGCAAATGCAGCAACGAGTAACATTAAAATGAATAATGATGAGACCAAAACCTTCTGTGGCAAGTGGAAAAGTGCAAAAGTAAGATAACCAAAAGACATACCTTGCACGGGGCTTGGAGATATCCAAATACAGCTCCTGATGCAACTTGTCTCTTTCAAAAGAGTCAGAGCTAGTTGTAAAAGCAGCGTGATATTTATAAAGGCGGAGACACACCTTCAGGTCTCCAGGAAGACTATTACAACACAATAGGATACCTTGGTGCCATGTTCACTTACCTCTGACACACCTCCTTGGAGAAGTGCCAGTTTTCAATCTTAGCACAAAAAAACTCCAACAAATGCAGCAACCAGCTACAGTAGGGTGACAAGGTGTGTTTGCACAAATTAGGTATTACTTTAGCCAAGTCCTTCCCTCTCCACAAACAACAATAAGAACTGTATTAGATCATGACCTTCTTTAAAAGAGCTTTTCCCAGCCATTAAGTGATGTATCCTGCAAAGCCATCAACAAGATACACTGCCATTGTGTTTAGCAGAATTTGGGTGGTGTTCAGTGACTCTTTGTGAAATGATAACCATTCCATAAAGCATTTCAAAGTTACTTTTGAATACTCTGTTAGTTCCTGTCACAAAAATCCACTGGAGAACATTTACAAATCAAAATAAACAATTGTTCTGCATTAAAGACAGCATTTGTTATAGTGAGATGGTCATAAGCAAAAAGTTCAGAGACAAATTTAAGATACAAATCCCTCAGAATTAGTGACTGAGTGGGGTCTAAGAGTAGGAGACAGTTGCACAGTACTGATCTATGCTTCTTTTTCTCTGCCAGCTTTTGAATACAAAAAGTGGGTTACATCACAAGGTTTCATTATGGGACCACGTCTAATGCATATCAACTTGAAAAAGATGACATTGAAAGAACAAGCATTAGCCAAACACAAAAACACATTCAGAATTGGCAACAGGCATCCCTTAATGAAAGGACAGAGCAGTTAGTGCCTTTGTAGCTTGGTTGCTTTGGGTGGTTTTACTGGAGAAAATTGAGACATTTGAAATATGTTCTTGGGAAATACAAGAATAAAAGGTGGGATGCAAGAAGAGATAATAGTAGAAATTGGTGTAAGAGACAGACAGGTCTTATTTAACTCTTCTCCATGGGATACAAGTGAAATGAGACCAAGAATCAAAGCTATAGGCAAGGCATTGTCTGGATTGGTTTGGTCATGACGAGACTGTTAACTTCCTGTAAAAAAAAATCAGAAGCCAAAAAAGGAATAAAAACTGTAATTCTGCAGTGAGTGTGGGGAATAGGATTAATTTGTTTGAAATACTATGGGTCTGATCTCTGTGCCCAGACTATTCCTAATCTATTGAGGGATGTGTGGCTACCTTTGGTGCTTTCTGATTGAGCTCAGCCACTAGAGCTGCCTTGTGCAGCTTTGCTTGGCATGAGTCAGAATGAAACTCTTTGCACCAGTCTGCTAAATGTCAAAGACTTGGGGTTAGCCCTGGCAAGGGCTAAGGAATAGGGCTAAAGATGACTCATGGATCACAGTGTGTCAGGTTGGGAACTACATGGGATGTCTGGATGGGAACCAGAGAATGAGGATAACATTAGTGATAGCTAAGAGAGGAACTGTCCTGCTGAGGAATCCTAAACAAGCACCACATAGTATCCACAGTATCATCTGTAGGATTATTAGTATTTAGGTTTACAGCATTAGGTTTTTCTATCAGGTTTATGGTTGGACTTGATAATATTAAAGATCTTTTCCAACCTAAGTGTTTCTATTTAACATGGATCCTCAAAACTGTGCAGCTGCACTAGTGTGGCCATGCACTGTAGCTAATGAGTCTCTCATCAGGGCTAACTACTTTGGGGACAGCATCAAGCCATAGTGGCTACACTACCTGAGGCTCTGGCACTAATTCAGGCATGTGTTTATCATGATCCGTTGCTTGTGTAAATATACTATAAATTGACTTTTGTGTGACAGATTAGGGGCATATCACATAAAAACCTGCCACATATTAGCACAGACATATTGCAAGAAACCCTGTCATTGACACCTCCCTGCTCCTACTGTGGCTGAACAACTTCTACAAATAGGGAAGAGGGAAATGTTACAAAGATGTAAGGAACATAGGCAATGGGACCATGCATAGGATTTACAGTAAGTAAACTACACATTCCTGTCCCAAGTCTGCCACAGGCTTTCTCAGAGATACTCACTAGGAGGTGCCAGATGTTCTTTACCTGGAAAAGGAAGATAATACTTATTCTTGTAGATTTTGCAATGATTTTTTTCTTGCTGTTTACAAAATAACATTTACTGGTTAAACTGATCACAAGGAATTGAAAATATTTAAGCCCTCCACCATTCATCACTTCCAAAATGGCCTATTTTGACAGCTTTGTCTAGCAAATTAGCTAGACCCAGTCTAGCTGCCCCATTGTCGATGGGACATCTCAGCATAGTCTACTGACTAGATAAATAACAGGGGAGTCAGGGAGACAAAAGGCTGCCCAAAAGAAGGTTTGTCTTCCTGCTGCTTTGATATTCCCTGCCTGAGGCCATGGCAGACTGGACACGTTATCTCTTCTGATCTTTAGCTTGTAGAAACTTCTGTAGCCAATTCTGCAGACCAGTGCTTGTTGATATGGGTGATTACAAATTTAGAGATGATCCATCTTGAGCCAGCTGCTCTTGCCTAACCTGCTTAGATTATTTCAAAATCACAGGAAACTAAGATTTACTTGTTCAGGTACCTAAAACACAGTCTCAGTCCATGGCGGCTGGTCTGGATACCCAGCAGTTTTAATGTTATGCCCCCAGAATATCTTTTTGTATATCACAGAATCACACAGAATCACAGAATGGCATGGGTTGGAAGAGACCCCAAGGATCATAGAGCTCCAACTCCCCTGCCACAGGCAGGGACACCATCCTCAGGCCTGATCTACACAAGGTTGCCCAGGGCACCATCCAACCTGGCCCTGAACACCTCCAGGGACAGGGCATCCACCACCTCTCTGGACAGCCTGTTCCAGCACCTCACCACTTTCTCTGTAAAAAACTTCTCCCTAATATCTAATTTAAACCTTCCTTCCTTTAGCTTTAAGCTTTAGTTTTAGTTTAGTTCAGCACAAACTGATGTTTCATGGATTCCTTTTACCTACTTGAGCAGAAGTGCACATTCATACTGTAACCCAATAATCCTGCTGGGAACTACTTCATCACAATCTCCAGGTGATCGGAACATTTGTTTTCTCTAACTTTCATCCTGAAAAGAAAGTACAAAAATTAAAGCAGGACCTCCATTTTTTTGGTGCTTAACTAGCACCCAATTGTCAACAAACTTACTGCAAAAACTTAACATGTCCATAAAATGATTTCTGATAAAATATTCTTTTTTTTTCTGTGATGCACATTTTAAAATACACCTTAGCTTTGCCCTTTGCTTGTAAACTGAACGCACGGTTTTGCCACAGAACAGAGTGCAGACTAATAATTGAAAGATCCATGCAACGTATGGCAAATCTGAACAGCTAATTTGGCAAGATCAAATGTGTGGGGAGCTCTTTAGTTATTAAAATGGAAAAGCACAGAAAACATTTGGCAACACTACCAAATAAAAGCAATCATTGGGAATAACAAACATGGGTGCCCAAATCCCAAAGTGAGTTTTGTATAGAAAAATCTTAATCCATGTGTATTCCTGCTGCCTTTGACCATAATTTGGGCAGTTAATCAGCATTTTTATTTTTCATTAGAACTGCTATAATTCAACTGGTGTCTTTCAGCTGTTCAAGTAAAGAGAGGAAGAGGTTTTTTCCTTATTCCTAAGTACAATTCATTGATGTTGAGGAAGTGCAGTATTTTACAAGTTAGTCCTTATTGCTGCTTATATATTATCCATAAATATATGTGGTTTTATATAGAAAATTATTCTAATTTGAACTGTTAGTTGCATTGGTGCATTATTTGCAAACTGCAATTAGCTTGTGATGCAATCTACGTGACATTGTGGGCCTAATGTTCATTTAGAGCTGTTTTCCAACAGAATAAAAAGTTAGCTTCATATGCCAACAGTAAAAAAGTTAATTTAATTTACAAACAGTAAACAATCAATTCATTCCCTCGGCCACCCACAAATATTGCTCCATATAAGAATGTCAGCTATTTTTCAGTCATAGTTGTAGACATCTGAATGTTGTTCTCCATGCAAATGGCCAGGCAGAGTGAATTAAAATAGATCCAGCATCAGTGAAATAGCTGCTTACATTTCAAATTAACATCCATGAGTATTGTTCTGCAGCATTCAATCAATCCTGATGATGGAGACTACCTGAGGCAGTGACTCAATGTTCCAAGGATATAAAAGGAGAACTTGATATTAAAGGGACTCCAGCTGTAGAAGTCCCTCTGTCTCAATTTCCCTGCTAGTTTAAACAGTCTGGGTGCAGGCTTTCTCAAAAACTGTGTTGCCTGGCACAATGTGTCTCACAGTAATTCTCCAGAGTTAGTTTGCAAACTTTGTTAAAAGAACAAGATCAGGTGTGCATATTATAAACTTCACTTTCCACTTTTACATCCACAGGAGAGCTGGATATATATTTGCTGCAAGACCTGAAGAGTGAATGACATTTTAAGCACTCTAGATCTAGAGCTTCTTGAAGAATTACCAGCCTGACTAAATGGATGGTGTCAAGCTGCAGTTACTTTCAGGGGCGGGGAGCGGGCGAGTTTCTTCAGTTTGTTTTTAACATGACTCCTGTACCAGGTGTTCCCTGCCAGTAAATGAATACCCTCAATGTATGTAAAAGAGACATTTTCAGTGTATAAGTACACACATTATTAATATGCAAGCCTTACTACAATTAAAACAGACTAGCCTGTTCATGTACTGTTCACTAATGAAATATAGTCACGTACAGACTGTAGGTGTACACAATTGCTGAAGGACTAAGTATATTAACAAACGTGGCAGTCATAACCTTACCTCCCCCTGCCCTTTCTCCTGTGGTGGTGGGTTGTTCTCTGGCACCTCACTTCCATTCCTAGGTAAACAAGCTTCAGGTGGGGAACTCATAACTATACTTCCTTTGTAATTCTGTGAATCTAGTATCTGCAAAAGACAGAAACCAAGAGCCCTGAATGCTGAGGCCCCATTACATAGGAAGGAAAAATGATTGCATGGGTAGTGGCACCAGTGCAGCCTTTCTGTATCTCATTGTCTGTGCCTGACGCTTCAGCCATTATTCCCCAGTCTACTGGCGTTTCTCTGGAAGAGGCTAGTTAATTTGAAATGTGATGATGATTTCAGTGCACTGAGATCTGTTTACTAACTGTTTTACATGGAGGTCTAATTATTTCAAAGAAGACTGAAGAAAACTCTTCAGTTAACAATAATTTTCAGCTACTTTTGATCTGGAGTTAAAATAATATTAGCTACATAAGCATGTAAAAGGCACAAGATTCTCTCTTGACTGAGTCTTTAACTGTGTGCAACTATTTCACAAAGTGGCCAAAACCCACAAGTGAGTTTGCCAGAACAGCATCCACATGAAAACTGGTATCATGGAACCCAAGTAAAATCAAAAACAAAACCAAGATAATTCAAACAAGTGTTAGCTCTAAGTTACTCACAGAACAACAGAAACTGTGTGCCTGCTGAATATTAAGAATAAACTAATAAAAATGAGAGGTTTACAAGACTAAATGAGTTATTTTAGTTTTATTAGCTTATTTTATAGCAAACTCCAGTTCATGCTGTGGTTCCCACCTGCAGATGGTCAGGCGTATCCATTTTGAACTAAATTCCTGAAACACTAGGGAATTAAGTGAACAGCACTCTTTCATGCAGTGGTTATCTGTGAAACTCATAATTTAATAATTTTATGCATCATTTGGAGCCCTACTTTTACTGATTACCTTCCTCATCCATAAATTCCATATTTCTTACTTGCAGTGTTATTCTTCATTTACTTGCTGCATTATGTTGGCAATTTTTTAATGAAAATATCCTGAAAATCATTGCTGCCAAGGTGTAGTTTCTCTTCAGCAGAGCTCTAACCGTCTTGGCTCCCAGTTAGCTTGATAGGCAAGGACAATAGTGTTTTCAGAAACGTGTATGTGGATTAAATTAACCCAAGGAGACCCAAGCCAGTGGTGGAGCAAGACCAATGAGAATGTGTTTCTGAAATGATGAGGAAATCCCTCTTGTTTCATTAGATAATACGGAGGAAAATGCTGTGGACCACATATATAGAGGAGACAGAAAACTGATGCCAAATGGGGTTGACAGTGTTTCGCCTTGTCAGGGAGAAGCTTTCCAAATTCAAACAAGGATAGGAAAAGCTTAGGTGCAACTTCTCCTTTAATTTTATTTTGAAAGTATGTTGAATTGACCTTAAAGAAAGTTTGCCTTGGTTTTGAAACAAGTCAAGGACAAAGAAGTATAAAGAATTGCTATGGCTAACTAAAGATGATTACCCTCTGCCATACAGGATGTTAAATGTTGATACCATGATAAGATAATTGTTACTATATAGAAGTTACTGGAAAACATATCCCAATCTAAGCAGATCCTAAGGTTTTGGTCTTGCATGTTTGCACCAAAGAAGAGATGGGATTAGACACATACAACATTAACTTTTTTCCCCCCTCTTCTTTAGAAATCAGCTTTCACAGAATACAACAGCTATATTTTAAACCTTGCAGGAAAGATAATATAAAATAGAGGGATTCTGTACTTGAATGTGTGTTTCATACTGATTTTTCCAGTATCAGGAAGACCTTAACCTCAAAAACTGTTTTTTATGTATTTTCATTTAATTTTGGCTCTAACTGAAGTTATTGCTTCTCTATCTCAACCACAGCTAAAGACTCTCCAAGCACAATCATCTCATTGTCCTACAATTTTATTTGAGCAGGCTGGCTGCTTGATTTATTAGCACAGATTCACTGTATTCAGGGCATGCTCAAGTTGTTTTGGCAGCCAGGGGGAACAAGTATTGACTAATTGCCATCTGAACTATTTAGCTTGCTAAGGTTCTTATAGCTTAGAGCAATGCACGAGCCTGTCTGTCTGACCAGAACAGCTTCAGAAACACAATCAGACAAAGGATTGCTCTCTTACAGAAAGGCAAGATGAGTAAAATAATAAAAAGATGCCATTGCAAATCACTGCCTGCCGTTAGACTGGAGTCTACTCAGGGTAATGGCAAGTCAGGCATACCTGAGAAGGAAGAATTTGACATGTTACATAAAGTTATCAGAGATGTATCGTGAGAACACAAGGGGACTGTTGTATGAGCAGCACTGTTCACCATAAGAACTGAGCTTAACACTCCAACCAAAAAGTTCTTGCAGCTGTCCCAAATGCTTTGTCTCTCATTAAAGCATTTCAGCCAAAGATTCCCCATATGCTTATTCAGATGTATAACTGAAAAAGCATTAAAGCAATACCCGTGGAGTTACTAAAGGCAGAGTAGGCTAAGAAATAAGATTTCAGCCCTCTTCTAGTTGTCCTCCTTGTTTTTCTTAGTGGGAATGTGAAATTACTTGGGCACTTGTTTTAGGTACTCAAAGCAGTCTCCACTGAATTGGTTCCTTTACAGGCAGCATAACTATTAATTGATCCTGCATAGGTGAATGGAACCAAGATGAACTGAGGGTTATAGTACGGGTTGGGGCATTTCAAACACTGACCAGATCAGTGGTGGAATTCTTCCACACATTGGTATGGTTGCATGATGCATATGAATGGAGTTAAGACAGAGTATGTTCTGGCCAAGATGTGGTGTATGGAAAAGACATGCTTTCCCAGCTGCTGAGCACCTTCTCTGGGGCTGTGTCTGGACTTCTGAAAACCCCGTCTGTTCTGAACTGATAGAATCAATGGTATCCTTTTCAAGGAAGATGCAGCAATTATCTTTTCTACCTTTTCCTCTAAGAAATCAAAACACCTTGGATTTCCTTTCTAGCTTCTCTCTAACGCAGGCCTCGTTAGACTAGAAGGATTTTCAAAAGTCTAGTTTTGTTATTAGTTATAGATCTGGTCTTTGTTCTCGGGATCTTTTCCACAAAGGATAAAGCTGTTCTGTAAATAAATTAGGTTTTCCAATAAATATATATGTGCATATATAAACATATACATAATATAATATGCTTTGAGTTTTCTCCCTTCTGTTGTAATTAATTAATACTAATGGTTTAGTTTGTATATTTGTTGAGATAAAGGGTACATATATGTATGTGGAGAGAAAAGAATAGATGGATCTACCCTGACTAAGAAAGTATATTGTGTGAACTCTTACGAATTTATCAGCTCCTGAAAGTTTTGTGGCTTTTAGCACTGGTCCCAAGCACAGCAAGATGTTTCTAGCACTTTTGAGGGAATAAATATTAATTTCAAGTATACTTTTTATATATAGTGTGAAAATGGAAACAAGACAGAGAAATTGTTCCAGGAAAAGGAAACCAGCAGAAAGAATGGAAAACCAGAGACTTTACAGTGTAGGAGACTGTGCTGGAATTAAATTTTATAGCAGTCCATCTGGTTCTGTGTTTTAAATTTGTGAATAGAAATAATAGAAAATATAAATAATAATAGAAATAAATTGGTGTGCTAATAACACACCAATGTTTTCATTATCAACAGCACCAAAGCCTTCTCTGGCTCTCACTCTGGTCTTTGTCCTGGTGAACAAGGGATTGGGAGGGGACACAATGAGGACAGGTGACTCCATCTGACCGAAGGAATCTAGGGGATATTTTATGCCATATGATATGAGCAGCAATAAAACCAAGGGTAGTCTTTCTGGAGTAGCTGTTGCTTGGAGACCGTCTGGGCATCAGTCTACTAGTGGGAGGTGTAGAGTGAATGTCTTTGGTGCTTTCCCCCCCCTTCATTTATTAAGCCACCTTTACCCTGACACACATTTTTCTCTCATTGGCTTCTCTGATTCTCTCCTCTATCCTTCTGGGAGGTGGGAGTGAGTGGCCGGTGAGTGCTTCATTGCTGCGCTGATATCACCTTGGCTCCAGACCTCTAAACCATGACAGTTATGGGAGCAAAGACAACAAGAAAGTGCAGTTGTCACAGTTCTGACAACACCTTTGCTGACTTAGATTACTACATTTGAATAAACCGTTTCAGTTACATGGAAAAAAGTGATCTTGGGCTAACACAACCTGTGCCAGCCACTATAGCCAGAAAGTTTATCCTCCATAATCTTGGGGTTATCCTTGAAACATAGTGTAAGCATCCTTTAAATGCACTTGGGCTGTAAGGCTCAAGAGCTCACATCTGGAAGGGACTCTAAAATGTCCTGCTGAAAGCTCAGCAAGCCAGAAGAATGACTATAAAGGTCTGTGTTTCACAGCTGCTTTGTGGGCTGGTAGCTGTCAGCATTTTCATATCTGACATAAGCCTCCGAAGGCACGGAGAAAGGACAAAGGGAATAGAGACGTCTTATTTGCCATTTTAATTTTACTGACATAAATATGTTTGGGTATATAGTGAATAGAAACCACGAACAAAGCAGAAGGTTTCTTGACCATCTTTCCAAGTTCTAGTGCAACTTGTTCTGCTTAGCAAGAGCTGAAAGGACATGCATCCCTCAGCATCTCTGATAGATTTGGGGTTTGCTCAGTTAACCAAGAGAAGATGCAATGTCCCCGACTATATTGCTCTTTCAAACCTTAGCCCGTTCCTAACTCTATAGCTCCTCCATGTGGAGATGATTAACAAGCAATAAATTAATCCTAAACACTAGGTGTTGATTTTTTTATGGGTTTGAGGAGGACTATCAGGTGTTCTAAATATTTAGGATATTTTTCGGATGTATTCAATCCTGTTCAGCCAGAAATCGCCTTCCTGAAAACAGGTGAAAAGCAGTGGGGTAATTCCATACATCAGAATGCCACTGCTAAGGCTACAACATTGCAATTCCAATTCTAGTTTCAATTCCCCTTTTCCCTCTGTTACCACATGAATCACACTTACTTTTTACTCATGTTTAATTCTATTTTTTCTTGTGTGCCTTTGTAGGAATCTCACATCTATGTCCTACTCCATGCTTCCAGGGAATTTGGGGATTTTCTCCTGTATGTTTGTGAAGAGGACCTAAACTCTGGTTAACTAATGTTCTGGTTGGGAACAGGACTGACATCTTGCATAAAGAACAGCCTTCCTACACCCACACTGCATGTCCACAGCCTTCAGAATCTGAGTCATTGATTATCTAATGCAATATTTAAAATTCTTTAATAGATAGTGAATATTACCTGTGTATTGATGACAACACAGTCCAAATTGCTTCACTAAATGCTAATAAGCATTAGGCTTGGAGCAAAATGAAACTGATACTCTGCAGGAATTTTGGAAAGTTGCACTGGTACTCATGATCCCCTTGCAGCCCTCCTGGAGGAACAAAGCTGGTATGAAGACAGACTTCCTCTCTCCTGACCATTCTTACAGCTGATCTGGAAATAGCCAGTGTTCTCCCAGGTTGTTCAGATAGCTTCCAGTCATCACAAGGATATCCAACGTCTGCCTGTAACTTACAAAACCCCCCATCTTTTAGCACTTTTGATAGAAGGTTTAAATTTGAATACACAATGGGAGAAAACTTGGAAAGAACAGAGACTTCAGGTGCTGGCCTGCAAACCATCCTTTCAATAAATGTCCACTGATCTGAACTCACATCCACAACTGATTAGCACAAGAGTGCACCTCACACATGACAAAGCAGTCTTTCCTGATCTTTCTATAAAACATTTCCATAATCCAGGCCTGAGAACAAGTGAGGACAGTGGTGGGATTCTTTGTTAGCTCTGGTCAGGTTTTGACCTCAGATCTTAAAATAAGCAGAGCCAGCCAATTCCTCTTGAGAACAGTCTTTTATAGCTTCATGAGCTCAGTGAAGAAACCTTAGTTCTTCCTCGTTTCAACACCACTAATAGCCCAAATCTGCTCTGAGATAGGATAAGCTGCTGACTGAAGTGTTCTGCCAGGAAATGGTCTAAAGCACAGAAGGGCTCAGTGGCTGTCCCACCACTTTGACAGGGAGTGAGATGGGGTGCACCAGACAGGCTTCTTTCACTCCAGCATTAGATTGAAATTAAGAAGAAATATAGTCATGTTTCTTGCTCTGCTCTTGCTCTGAAAGAAAAAGAGGAGATTTTTTGAAGACAAAATTTATGAAATGATCTCACAAAATCATTTCAAGCCCATAATTTATTTTAAGGATGGCATAAAACAGAATGAAAGGGCTAAACAAACCTTTTTCATTGCTGTCTTCTCGACATGTAGACCCTTGTAAATTTTAGTTTTGGAATAATCGATGAAACCTCAGCATTGTTGAGGGCCCTTTCCTGTTCACACATCAATATGTACTGTGTTCCTCCAGCTCCCCCAGACCAGTTGCTTGCTACGTGTACAAAGCTTTTTTTTTTTTATTACGTAAAAACATAGACTAGGTTTTAAATATTAATTTTGTTCCTCTCCTTATCAGTTTTCTTCCTTCTCTGAACCACAGTATTTATGTTTAAGAACAGAAGGAACTAAAGAGTAACGTCATTAATTAAGTATAACCTTAACTAGACCGGAGAAAGAGTGTTGCATTCAGATGGGAGATCTGCATTAAACTATGTGCTGGCACACATAGGCAGGTCTGTATACATTGTGCATGCAATATATATATATTAAGCTGCGTTTTGCAGCATGACAGATTTACAGTTGGAAGAACTAATGAGATGCAGACAAACAGATACGCCAGCAGATAAAATTGCAAGCAGCAAGAGCTGTGAGAGAGATGGAGCTTGCAGTGGAGAATTTCATTTATCGTACCCATACGCAGAGCCTACTGATTACAGCCACAGCAAAACTGTGTAACAGGCTGGCTCTGCTTGAGAGCTCTCACTGCACCTTCAGGGCCCAAAACCGGGGCATGTGAGGCACTGACCTTGATCCCGTGGGTGTATGCTTCCAGTGGAAGCACAAAAATGTTCCTGAAATTTTTGTTTCTGCTTAAATACAGACCTACTGCTGTTTAACACACTAGCTTCTGCTGAAACATCTGCTGTCAGAGGGCCCCTTACAGGTCTCCTAACCTTTTAAAGGGGAATAATGATACTTCTCCACATCAGAGATGCAAGAAAGTTACCTTTAAATTTCTTTGTTTTGTAAACATCTTGAAATGTACAAATGTAAGGCAACATAGAAACATTACAACATTACAACTTTAAACAATTTCTTCAACTGAGAAGCTAACCTCTAGCTGAGTTCAGTATTCTGATGTCTTCAGTTTTCCTTTCCAGATCTACATGCTGACAGGTAATGCACTTTCTACAACACTTTCTGGAAGCACACTAACAATTAAATTGTTACATCTCTTTAAATAGCAACAATTATTTTTTTTTATTTTAATAACTTTTAGATAAAAAGGGAGGAAAAAAAAGACTTGATGATGACATGGAAAATTAAATACCTGAGGATTTCCTTTTCAGATGGATTTCTTCCTCTATCACAGATACTTACAACACGCCTTTCTTCTCACAGATGTTGAAGGCAGTCAGTTTTCTACACTGCTTTCTAGTCCTTTACAGTATATTTTCATTGCTGATGTAAATTATGCTGAAGCTGCAAAGTGTTTATATACTGCATTATGCTAGCTGAGTTAAACTAATACGTAGATGTTTAAAAAAGGGCAATGATATACCCAGAAAAAAAACTTGTCTAGAGGTAAGGCTTCAGGGTAATCTTTAATTTTTGGTCCTGGTCAAGTCAGAAATACCTAGGAAACAATCCTCCATGAAACAACTGATTAATACTGAGGAACAAACAAAAAGGTTTGTCTGTTCTACCAAATCACTGTGATCTATCTATCGTGTTTCAAATGAAGTATGTTCCTGCCAAAGGACACTGCTGCTGAGGTGAAATAAGTAATGTTCTATAAAGAGTTTGATAGCTCCCTAAGCTGAACAGTGTTTCTGATCTCTTCCAGTTGTTGACTCACCCTGAGCCAAGATCTCCAGATGCCAAATGATCATCATGAAGCAAAACTATGGAATTGATTCCAACTATGTAAAAGATTTCAGGCCCAAGAAGCAGGGGAAGCAGATGACTACAGACCATGTCTCTTGTTGGAAAACCTTTCTGCTGAAAGTGCCATGGGTCAGGTCATGGGGGACAGAGGTGTTTGAGGCAGGTCTTGGGAAAGATGGAGATCTTGTCCTGACAAACCATCTCCACAGTGTGCTCCACAATGCACATTTGGGGCAAGCCCCCCAACACCATGGCCCAAATTCACCAAAATGACTTGAAAGAAGTTTCTCCTGTTCCAGCCTCAAGTGCCAGCAGGATCCTGCCAGCCTCACCTACCCTCAAGCACCGCTGCTCCCAGCCAGACCCTGCAGAACAGCCAAAATACCCACATCTGCCAGCGAACCACCCCCTCAGCACTGCTCAGGGCCACAGAACCACAACCCAACCCCAGCACCTCAACATTACCCCAGAGCACACAGTCCCCCAGGGCCTGCACAGCCTGCTCACACCTGGGCCACGGGCAGCTCACTCAGATGGCACTTGTGGACACCATCCAACATTTTCCTCATGCAAAAACAAGTGCTGCTCAAACACTTGAGCTTCATCTTCATTTGTGCCATCTGAGGCACCAAAGAGCCATGACAGTCTCAGGTAATGTTTTCTGCACATGGATGTGTCACCTTCCCACACTGAAAAGGTCTCCCACATTAACACTGGGAGTGTAGAAAATGGGGGATCATCTCACCACCTTGGTGACAGCACCCATGTGGCCCAGGCCTGCCGTGAAGGGGGTGTGAGAAGGGAGGACTGCACTCCTACCTGCATGCCGGGCTGTTACAGCAAAGGAAAGGCAAAGTCCCTCTGTCAGAGTTCAGAGCCCAAATTTTGCTCACCATTTCCTTTGGTGGGAAGTTTGTAGCCCTCTTTGTTCCTGTGCCAATTCTGAATTTTATTACAGCTGGATTTGTGAGGTGAGCTCCCTCACACACCATGCTACACTGGTAAGACAAAGGGACAACTAGTTTCACCACTTGCACTTGAATTTTTATGGGCAGCAGCAGTAGCAAAAGAGAAATGCAGGTTTTTATGCCTGTGGACCTAAAAGGACACCTCTCTTTCTCCTCCTGACTACACTTGTTGTAAGCCTGGAGGCAGTGGGAGTGTCCCATGGGCTGGACAGCCATGGTGAGCAGATGGCACTGCAAACGGTTTTATAACCTGCTGAGAGCAGGAGAAGGAGAGGGGAACATGAACTTCCGCTCCAAATCAGACATCAGCTTAATTTTGTGTCTGTGATATAGCTGGAAAATCAGCACCTGGCCTCCTGCCTAATGTTAACTTTGTATACAAAATGTGAAAGTGAACTAAACAGATTCTCAGTATGTCTGATACAACGTGTCCATGAGATAATGCCAATGTCTTATCATACCGACTGCATCTTTTCCACTTTGTTTTTTTATTCCTGTTTTTGTATATGTGTCACATACTTTTTGTCATTGTAAAATGGGCTGTGAAATCTGATAAGAGCAATTCTCCTGTGTGTAAGGGAAAAGGCAGAGAGCACCAACAGACATCTCTTGCAGCACATCTAACTCCAGAGAAGAAAACAGAGATTGGGAAAAGTAACAGCAAAAGGGAAAAAAGAAACTGACAACTACAAAACTCCTCAAGAAGTAGGCATGACAGTGCGTAACTTCAGGAAATTTCAGTTTTTTCTTTGTCATCTTACTTGTGTGGAAGCCCTCTGTCCCTAAAGTCCACGACATATCAACTATGACATCTATTGAAAAAGGTGTCAAATCAAGGATGCAAAACCTAAGACTACAGATCATGCAAGAATGACCAAACATACCTAAACGATTCTCTCAGAAAACACCAGAGTGCACTACTGCATAGTTGAGATGATTTGCAGGCAGACTACACAACATTATCAAGGTGTGGATGTGCTATACTTGAACACAAATAACCTATGCAATGCAAACAGCAATTTTCATAGTTCTCTTGACTTTAAAGGAATCAGGCCTGATGCTGAGTGTTCCTTAACACCTGAATTCCGTTTTGATGTTCTCTACTGTCAAAACCAGGCTAAATAAAAATGTGTACTGAAAGGCAGAGACACTGAACATGAAATTGTCCAAGGTGATGCATTTGAATTAATGATGGGATCTGCCATCAGAAATTACTTAAGAAACTTGTCTCTCTCATTTCACAGAATTGCACAGAATTGCGGGGGTTGGAAGTGGCTTTCAGAGATCGTCTAGTCCAACGCCCATTTGATTTGATATAGTTAGAGTGGCTGATCTAAGACCATTTATTGCATTTTAAAGAGAAATGAATGCCAATGGAAATGTTCATTGTTAAATAACCAGAACATTCAAGCTTTCTTCTCTGATTCCATTGCAAATTGTAGAATCATTCAGGCCAGAAGGCATCTGAAAGATTTGTAGTCCAGCCTCCCAGCTTAAAGCAGGGTCACAGTGAATTCAGTCTACATTGCTTCAGCTTTGTCCAGTGGGTCTTGAAAAGCTCCACAGATGAAGATTCCAGAGCCATTCTGGGGAACCTGCTCCTGTGTTTCCCCCCTACAGAGAATGTTTTCCATGAGTCAGAACCCCATCTATATCACTTTGTGACCACGACCTCTTTTTCTCCTATTACACAAGTCAGTGAAGAGCCTAGCCCTGTATTCACTATAGCCTCCTCCCATGTATTGGGGAAGCAACTGTTAGGTCCTCTGCTAATGCTTTCTCCAGGAACAAGACCCATTTCTCAGGCCTTTCCTCGCAGAAGCGTGCTCCAGTCCCAACCATCTTGGTAGCTCTCCATTAGATTCACTCTGGTCTTTCTTATACGTTAGCTACATGTGTTAAATACACATCCTTTCACACACAGGTTCTCCCAACACATCATTTTGCTTTTCTTGGAGTCTTACCTTGTTAAGTAGCAAATCCTCGTGCGGCTTCTGTGGGAACCAAAACGTGAGGACCTGGAGGCAGGTTGCCTACCTCACGTTGCACCGTGTTAGCGGCAGCAGTAGGCCTACATATCAGGGGGCTCCCTGGTTACAGAAAGCCAGACAAACACTTTTGCCTGCTGTTCCTGTGTCAAGAAAAATAAAAAAAAAAAAAAAAAAGACAAATTCCATCTCCACTGGAGCAAATTCCTGAGGTACGTATGCATATGGGGACTAAGAGGTTAACCTAAAATGAATGAAACAGCAGGTTTCATTCATTCCTGAGGAACCTGAAGATTGCAGGAAACTCACCACAAACACTTCTCAATTCATCCTTTCATGAATGAATAGCACTGTCATAGCAAGAAGGTAACTGAAATGGCACAACTGTACGTTCCGAGTGCTACGCACAATCAAACGGTAGCGTAGCTGATACAGTCACCCCACTGTCACACTAAGGTGGGGTATTTCAGCTACCACCCAATCTTTAAAGATGCCTAAAGCAAGATCATTATAGTTTATGGACCTGCTGAGGGTGCACACTGTCACCAGATGAAATGTAATTCCAGCCCTTGCATCCCCCTCACTACCAAAATCTCTGCCTTTTTGCAAAATTTAGCGCTTCACTATGTATTTTGGATCCCAGCTATTTCAACAAAAAGCATGTCATGAAAGAGGAGCCTTACATGTAAGAATACTTGATTTCTAATTTCCACTTCAACTTCAGATGGTCGTTGCAGGCAACACAGCACCCAGTACCGAGCCCTGCGCAGCGGAGCTCTGCTCAACTGACAGAGTTCCCTAGGAAGCAGTGCCCCAGCAAGCTGATGTGACATTCGTCCTCTGCTAAGCAGAGTCAAGGATGGACAGGTACTTTAGTCTGTTTCATCAAGTTCTAAGAACTGTCAGACAACTCTGCTGCCTTCCGTGCTCAGTGCAGACATGTGGCAGAGGGCGTAAAGAGGAAAGTTTTCTCTTGGTGAACTGGTGGAACTGCCTTTTTTCTCCTGCTGTCAGTGTGGTGATGAGTGACTGATTCTCCCAGACATCTCTCAATGTCTCACATTGGAGGTCGTGACTGTTGTAGGGGGTTCTACTGCAAAATATTTACTCTGCACCTGTGCAGATTATTGCATCACACAAAAGAGTTGTTTCAAAGAATCTGAAAATCACACCTCAAGTAAGCTCTCCACCTCCCCTCAGCATTCCCAGATAGCTCACAAATATCCCTTTGATGCATTTTGCACATTTGCAAATCAAGCAATTTCTCAGGCGAATACGCGAATGGGTGCACTACCATATTTCTTACTGACAGCACAAGAGCCTGGCAAGGGTAATTTAAGTTGGAAATTAAGGTTGAGCACATTAGATTTATGGCTGACAAAAAGTACAGACTTGCCTGAGCTTGCATTTTATCAGCATTCAAGATATATTTCTGGCCTGTACAGACAACCTTCTGCACTGATTCCATGTTCGGTACTTGATGTCCCTTTCCACGCATTTCAAGCAGTTTGGGGATGGAAAATTATTTCAAGTTTTCTTTTGTACAAGGCACCAGGTTTAGTGATTGGACAGTGATGAGCTGGAATCATGAAGTGAGAACTACCTATCTGTGAGTAAAGCTGGAGAAGTATGTACACATAGCAAAGCCTTCAGAACTGTTTACTGCAGAGCAAATATTAATTTCTGCATACAAAGTTTTCCCAGTTACATCCCTCCCAGGGAGCAGTTAAAATAATCTGGATATAAATGCATTGCAATCTCTGACAATGGGCTGTTAGGTCTTGCATTGTGTTTTGATGAGATTTATACAAGCTCCGAAGGGCACAGATAGGAGTCACCTTTCAAGATATTTACTGACCTAAACATTACCACTAACACATCCCACTAGGACTGAACTCTGCAGAAGCACCACAGATGAACACTTTTAATCAGCTGCATTTAGAAATGGATTCTTACATGACTTTTCCCAATCTTTTTTCTCCTGCTGACTGAAAATCAGAACCCTAATATAAATGTAGTAACAATATTAATGAAAATACATTCACAGTGGAAGAGCGATGACTCAGGCCTGTGACTTCTCTTAAACATTCTACCAACAACCCCTTAAGAAACCCGTATCAAGCACCATGATTTTACAAGCAGCACTGTTTAAAATTTTAAGAAAGCACACCAAGTAGGGTTTAAAAAAATCTTATTTTTATTATTTGCACTACCTGTAGCATTGCATACAGCTTTCATCTCTAACCAACTGAAGCACACATGGATCCACTCGAGGGCAGTGCCCAAAGAGAACCATGGTTACACAAACGCAGCACCCCTCAGTGTGCAGCTGACCCAGAACAGTCAGCGCATCCCAATGCTCCAAGTACCACCACTCCAGATTCATGCAGTTTTCAGGGCTGCTAAAATGTTTCATTTTAGGTGTGAAAAGAGAAAGCAGCTACAAAGTTTATAGAGATGACATTTTAAAACCAAAATTCTTACGTCTAAATTATTACACTAAAGCAAGGAACTTCTTCAGCTGTAAAGATTTTGCTCTGCAAAACAAAAAAGAAAAAAATTAGTCACTTTGCTGTCTTAAGCACAAAAGAGAGCAGCAGCAGCTGAAAGACTGAAACCAGCTTGCCAGCTCATGCTGCATGCATTCCCTTTTCCATCAAAAGTTTACCAGGCTCAGTCCCCAGAGCTCCCGGCTTTCTCTCTGAATCGAAATGGAAGTGGGTATAAACCACACAACTTCTGTGAGGGCTTTCCCTTTTTAAATCCTGGCTGAAAACCTGAGACTTCCCAGACAAGTGCCTGCAAGAAATCCCCTATTGCCTCTACAGAAACAGACCCACAAACCAATACCATCTGTTTGGTTTTACTCCTTTCTGTGAGTTGCTTACAAACTAACTTTTAAAGTTAAAATGGTTAATTATTAACTAGCAGTTTTGATGAACAAGCCTTGTTGTCTCAAATTTCTGAATGTAGTGTTAAATTGTTCTAGCTGATGGATGTTACCAGATCTGATGCATTTGTTACTTCTCTTACCTTGCTGGCTTCAATCCAGAAGTGAGTGGGGGGAGGGGGGGGGAAGGAATAACAGAAAGCACAAAATAAGCCAAATTCTAACAGTTAGAACTGAAATCCCATAGGATCAGTAACAGAGGGCAAACGACTCGATACCTACTAGGGACTTCACAGGAGGCTGTCAGGGAGTCCTGAACTCATAGCCATCACTGGGATCTTAAGCTGTCCAGCCCCCTCAGAAGCCACAGCACAGGCTTTACCATGTTAGATTTTAGTAACAAGCCTAGAACCTCCCTGTGTGCACTCCCACAATCAAAATGAAACTACAACCGGACACTCAGGTATATTCTACTGTGCTCCAAGATGAGGAGTTTTACCTGAAGCAAAACCTTAACCTCTGAAGATGCCAATAATGTAGGAGCAGACACCATGCAGGGATTCCCAGCAGTGTTCCCGTGCCAGTTTCATTGCTTCTGTTTCATTTTCAGACCCTTGACCACGTTGGGTTGGTCTTATAGCAGGTAGTACTGGAGGCTTCCCTATTTTCTTCACAGAGCTTCTCCCTGCTCCTCTCACAGAAGCTTTCTGGACTGATTTGTCCTGGCTCCCTAGATCTTCTGGCTCCATACCAGCAGCTATTTGCATCATGACAGCATCTGTGGGAGCCTTTTGGCACATGGTGGTCTTCAACACTTGCGTGGATTCACAAGCGTGCGAAAGCTTTCTAAGCTCTGCAGCAACCTGATTCCAGTAGATCTTTGGATTGTTTCTGAATGCACGACAGACTGATGGCTTGCCAGTGAATTCACACCAGTAGGACATGCCTTGGCTTCTGCATTCAATTCTAAGTTTCATCTCCTCGTCCCCGCTCATGCTCATTGTGCAAACATCTTTGCTTTTAGTCCGAAAACTGATTTCTTCACCATTGCTCCTTTTCTTTGGCTTCAGCTTCTGTCCCAATCCTCCCATGCCACAGATGGCTACTAGTAAAAGAAAAGCAAAGCTCTTCATGGTGAGAGGAGTTGACAGAGATCCTTGAGCAACACGATCCGAAAAAGTGAAAGCAGTAAGTGGCTGCACACAATTTAAAGGCTTGGTGCACAAAGAAGCCTCTTTCCAGCAAAAACGTGGTATGTTTGATTATTTTTTTAAAATAAAAATAATAAAGCACACTTCAGTAGGCATGTGCCCATAAATTATAGCCTGAGGGAGTGTCAAATTACCTGTGAACTCCCAAGAAGGTAACAAGACAAATCTTGTAAATGCAGTTAAATACAGAACGGTAGTTGTATAACCAAAAAAGCACATTCCTGTCCAGGACAAACATGTCATATTTGATTTTTATCAGATATTTTCCATTCTCCAGCTGCTATACAGCTATCTTCATGCCAGAACTTGTAAGACCATATTGATGTAAAAAAAGATAAAAGTGCCAAAGCAATCTATGCAGCTACATCTGGGTGATTAAAAATGTGTCCTACTAGTAAAGGCTGACATGTGGAATGGGTTTTCTGTGGATTTTCACAGTAAGGATGCAACTTTAGACTTTGTTTTGTCAGCACATGACATAGTGGGGACACATGGAAGAATCAACTGCAAATTCTTTGAGCTGTGAAACATCTTCAGTCTTGCAATATCTGGATTCAAGCTTTAGCAAAGTAAGTTATTATGGGCCTAAACATTTAAGCCAAACATTTGCAAGTTGTTTGTTTTTATTTTTTTAAGATAGCTGTTTTCTTGTTCATGAGCTGTAAAAATGCCATAAAACAAAGGCAGGAGAATGGCTGCACATAATGGAACAGGATACCATTCTGCCTATCTAGCCACGTAACACCTATTGCTGAGGGAAATGCCGAGGCAAAAATAGTCATTTAACACAGAAAGTGATGCAGAACAACAACCACCACCACCACCTGCAAACAATACTTGACAACAGAGTCCTCAGCTGCTGTTGCACCCTGGCTAGACCAAGTGCTGCCTGCTTAAAGATGGAGCCACCTGGAACAGCCACTCTGGGTGGCCTGAACCTCGTTCTTCCTGCAAATGTGTCATGAAGATCCACATGACTAAATTCCCTTTGATAGAGATAACTACACTGGGTCTTTTTCCTTCCCCCTCTAAGGCTGTTTCAATAACATTTTTAGTGGAGGTCTCATTTCTAGCTTTGTACCATGTGCTCCCCCTGACTATCTCTTCCAAAGCACAGCAGTGTGGGGCAAACACCAACAGTACAAACATATCTGAGTAATATGTCCTAGGGAGCTGCTTTGGCAGGGGGTTGGACCCGATGATCTCTCGAGGTCCCTTCCAACCCCTACGATTCTATGATTCTACTCAGTATTTACATTTCAATCTTCTGTTGTTTTCTGGGGAAATCTTCTCACCCTACATCCATCTGGGCAGAAGAATCCAGTCGCTCACTTCACAGTTCCTTTCAAGGATTTCAAGTCCCTGCTGCAAGCACTCAAAGACCTCCCAATACTTAATAAATGTATTATTAATAATACACAAATGTATTATCAGTTCCATACATTTATGTATTGCAGTTAATACGTCACGGTTAAGTTTTCATCTCGTTCCCATCTGATATTTCTGTCCTCTGCCTGCACTTCAGACGAAACCACAGCTCATGGTCCGTTCTGTAAGTAGCATATAATAAGAATAGTATATTATTATGTAAGTATCTGTGGAAGCTGGAAGCTCCCCCACCCAGAGTCAGTGTTCTATCAGCCCTTCCTGTTCCGATTCCTGATCATTTATCTTGCTTAACCTAAAGCCATCTACAAAAGTCAAATGCAGCAGAAATTTTTAATCAGGGTAAAACCCAACGGTAACCTTCATCAGCAGACCTCTTCTGAGACAGGTCTACAAAACAACTGACAAACAAACATCAGGTAGTTAAGCAAGTTCTTTTTTATTTAAATGAACCGGGAACATTTTCTCAAATTAAAAATAGAAACTTTTAAAAATCTGCAGTTCTGAACATTACATATACACATATGCTACATACTGTCCATTAGAAATGTTTCTATTCATGACCTAAAAATGAAAAATTTAAGGTTATTCCAATTAAAGACTGGTATAACTTTTCAGCATTTTGTTAAAATGAAGCATTATTTACAGGATTTTCCCTACTTCAAGCCAATGAACCTTGTTGGAAACAAAGTTAACAATACTGACACATGAAGAGTCACTATTTTAGATCAATAGACCGAATTGCTTCACCCGCCTGGAAATGTTTTCCACTAGTAACACAGGTACTTTTGGCCTTGTTGATGTGAACTCTGCTGTTAATTAATTCAGCAATGCAACTGTATGCCTAAAGTCAAGGCAGTAGCTCTCATAGTATGAATATTCTCTCCATCTGCTAAGAACATCTGAATTTCAATAATGAAAATCGTATTTTGAAATTATTTAGCAAAAACAGTATCACTGCCCTGAAAGAGCCACAGCTTAATAGTGATACTATCAAGGACATTACAGGAGTGAGTGTGAATGAGGAAAAGGGAGACAAAGAAGCTAAAGCATTCTAAAAACCACCAACATATGACATCTCTCATGCTCTTTTTGAGTACTACTGAACTCTAGAAAGCTTAGCTTTTTCGCTATATTATGCATCACGCGCACTCCCAACCCTCCCACCCAAAGAGTTTCAAAACAAACTTCTCCAAAAAGTCCCTTTTAGAACTATACTGCAAAAACCACGAAGCATTAAATTAAAACAAGAGGGAGAAAAAAATACAACCAAACTTCTCAGAGACACAAGGAGACACCGTGGATCCCATTACACTTCAAATTTTGTCCAAAGTGGTCATTCAAGAGCACCAATAGCAACACTGATCATGCTGGTAAATTAATTTGTGAGGAGTATTATACAATATTAAAATCTTAACTAAACACTTAGAAGTTTTAAGAAAAAATTATATACAAAAGTCTCTGTATACAAAATGTATTTTTATGTAAACGTGTATGTACTGTATTTAACACAAATCAACAATTTAAGATAAGGACCTTACCAATTGTCAGAAGATTGCTAGGCAAAGGCTGTTAATCTAATTGATTTATATACTGTGACGTAAGGTAGAAAGCCCAGTGTAAAAAAGTAAAAAACGAAAAACCCATTTTAATTCAAGCCTCGGACAGTGGTATTAGAGAGGCAGTGCCCTGATCATAAAATATTCTGTACAGTAGTTTATGGCATAACATTCAATAGTACATTTGGGATTTACGGTACAGGTGACAAAGCAAGTGGCTCAGGATTTGGAAGATGAATGCAAATGCCAATGCATCTTGAAGAATAACGATATATTCCAGTAGAAGAATCTCGAGCCTCATTTACATAGCCTGGAAATAATCACAAAAACAATTCAGGACAATTTGATGAAGACAGAGTTATAATGTAATTTAAGCACCATGAATGCATAATGACTTTATTTTTAAACCTTTTAGTTAAGCTCATGTTACAGAAAGGAGAGCAGCCTTCTTAGAAACAGTAAAGTAGTAATAGACCTAGAATTGACTTAAAAGTTTATTACTTACCCCTGAATGTTTCCAGTATGTATTACCACTGTTCCACAGAGCTATACAAGAGAAAAAAACACAAGCCACAAACATGACTTTTTTCGCCCAGAAATGGAACAGAAATACCATGCCTAACACTACAGAGAGACAAGCTCAGTTAGCACAAACTCTTCCCAAACTTTTCTACCTGTTTCATCAAGAATGTTTCAAACAAAGGAAAACAATTTACGATTTTCTCCACCCACCTTTCTAGTTATCTTTGTTTCATGACAGAAAGAAATGCTTGCATTAGTGATTCAACACCCCTCCTATAAGAACTTAACCCAGCCTCCAGTTTTTGCTCTCACAAAAGCGGTGGCTGCATCTGAGTTTATTGGTATCTTCAACACGTATATAAACACACCTGTATGAGTTATCTATACAAATATGGATACACCTCATATAGATCTCATACTGGTATTTGCCATAAAAGACACCTGCATCTCTTCTGAGCAAAATAATACAGCTGACTTCGAAAGACAAAAAAATACCCCTATGGGATTCTTTACACCTGCAAAAGTACAGTTGTACAGAGATCTAAGTCCTATCTCTCAAAGCATCTCCCACGATAATTTGAGAGAAAGCAAGGGTAGTCTAAAAGCAAAGAGTCTGCTGAAATGAAAAACTCTATTGCTATGGGAATCCCAGACTAAGAAATTCAAACTATGTATCTCATATAATTAGCAGGTTTTCAAATTACCTCAGCACATCTGAAGACAGCACTGCTTCAAACCAAATCCTTACATTTTATGAGGGAATCCCATTTGGAGTAACTTAAAATTCAGGCAAAGGAAGTCAGGACTGAACAACTGGGTTTTTGTTTAAAAGATTATTTCCCACAAGTAATTTTTAGCTTGTTCAGGAATACTGTATTCAACTACTCATCAATCACTGAAATATCACAAAAAATAGCTGCTATGAACCTCAAGAGTATTAACATTTGTATTAAAGACTCAAAGAACAGAAAGGGATTTCTAAGGCCTGACAAATTATTCGTTTCCACTTGCGTGAAATATCAAGAGTCCTTAAAATTGAGAGTCCTTAGATAAGCCAGTGGAGACTAGTTTTGAATTAAAACACTTTGCAGGTTAATTTAAGGAGTGATCTTAAGCTGCAGAACAGACCATGACAATTATCATCATGAATGCCACTAAAAACATGGGTATATATACACATATATAAATACTACTTTCAGAAGTAAGTGTGGAAACAAGATTTGGTCAGTAAATAGTTGTTGTAAAACACAGTTTTAAGAAATAATAATGTACAACTGATGCAGCCATAAAAACCTGGCAAGACTTCCAAATTTTGAGCTCCCTTGGTATTTACCCATTTCACTGAAAGAATGGCGGTATCTATCTTCACTGCCAATAGTCAACCTGTACTTTCAGTCATGTAGCTGCAAATTAAGGCACAGATTTCCGTCATAAACTAGATCCCTTCTTAAGCAACTTGGATATTTTGGAAACCCAAATATTCAGGTTGTGGGACATCCTATGCTATCCCTGTGGAAACCGAAAGTCTCACAAGAAGCCAAGGTTTTAGAGCATGAAAGTCGTAAAGACAGAAAAGAACCCAAACATCCTCCTTTGTAAAAGTAACTTGAATTTCTTGTTCTGTGACATCACACTAGTTCTACCCATAACAGAAACACATTTTCTCTGTTTATGTTTTCTGCATACCCTGGATCACCTGCTTTTTGCAAAAGAAAATCTCTTCTCACCATCTAAAAAATACAACTCAGGAGTAAGAATGTACCCCACCCTATGCCTTTCAATTGCTATCAGAATATTTTAATATGTTAATTGATTTAGGACCACCTATTGTGCTAGATAAATACCCAATTACCTGGATTTTAAGGTCAGTTTTATGCTACTGCTTTAAATTGCTGGAAATTGCTCTGGTATCTGTTGCTATGTAAAGAATATTTATGAAATGTAAGTCATACAGCATTTGCTATAGTAAGTAACCATGCAAAAATACCACAAAGAGGGAATTAAGTGATTTACTTAAAAAAAACATGCAGAAAATTGGATCGGTGATTAATATAGTAAATTAAGTAAGGACATATGAAGGCATGCAGTTTCAGACTTGGTTTACCTTGTAAAAACAGGATTGTGTATACCATATAAATGCTCTTTATGATAACCATTATTACCATTTTCTGTACTGTAATAAAATAAATACACCAAGAAAGACCATGTTAACTATAAGATGCACTATGTACAGTATGGCTTCTAAGACATGTACATGGATGATGGTATTATATGCAAAGATAAATTGTGTCTGTACAATAGAAGATAATTTTTCCTTTGTAACATTCAGGAGTTATAGCATGACTATAATTTTAATTATAAATACTTTTTATATTCTCAAAAATTAATTATTTTGAAATTCATGTTGAATTGGGTACTCTAATATAAACTATAGCATGGTGAAACAGAGTATGTTACCTCTTCTGAAGTAACAAGTTACATTAAAAATATAAACCCTTCCACTTGAATAAAGTAATTTAAATACAAGCAAAAATGTCTTACTTTTCATGGGTATACTTTTGACACTGGGAACACAGAAAAAGAGGATGGAACAATTAACTAGACTCTAATAAGTGAGCAATTTCAGCTGTAGATGCTTGTTTTTGCTCTCCTGACTTGTGAATGTGTATTAAAAAATGATCAGTATGAAACCTGAGAAATGCAGTGCACAGGCTAAATGAACAATGAGCAAAATAAAGAGTAAATAATAAAAGAGTAAAACCAAAACTGATGGGAAAATACGTAAGAACAGTTATCATAAAGTAAAATGCCAAGTCCCTGAGACAGAGGAACTGCAATTGAAAAAGGAAAGACTGGTTAGGAATAACTAAGACAGCAAGAAAGCAATTCATTAATTCAAAGAGATTACAAAGCAGGCATAATTTGCCTTAACAGATTACTTAGCAAAGCTATTCACTTGCACATTTTGAAGATGTTTATATAAACACTGTATGAACTCTGAAGACCTCATTCTGACATACGTTCCCCAAAGTCAGAGCTGACAATGTCTGCACAGACTCATGGCAAGTCAAGGCAACCAAAGCCTGCCTGCATGAAGCACTTCGCAGACACCGACCAAAACCTGCAACATTTCACAAGAACATGCAGTTCTAATCTGACAGCACAGGTGGTGTAAGGATTATAGCACCTTCATGTGAGACGCTAGAAAAAAAAAAAACCCAACACACTTCCATCCATTTGCCATTAGCTTATTTAGTAGATACTTACTCATCATATACATCCTCTGTATCCATTCTACGGTAGTATTTGGAGAGCTTTACAGCAAAAATTATGGCAGGAATTAAAAATATCGAAGAGCCTCCCAAACCAAACCAGAAGGTGTTCTGAAACAAAGCAAAATCCATTTAAAAAGATCACAGAGAACCATATCAGAAAAATACTGAATCCTTACTCGATATTTTAAGCACTATTACTAGAAGAACACAATAGCAGTTTGTGGCACTGGCCTCGTGGACTGTCTGAAGCTACTTATACGAGTGTGGAACGGAGCACGTTAAGCATTCACCAGCATCCACATGAACAGAACACCACCATCTTACAAACATAACCAAACCATGTTGCTCAAAGCCACACAGCCATCATGCCCTAAGAAGTACTTCCACCTAGTCAGCTTTGGGCTAGAAAGTAATTTTGTGTGGCTAGTAAGTTAATGCTGAGACTTTACTTCTTTTTCCTTCACATTTTAAAGTAGTTCGTTCTTGTGGTTCTTGTCAAAATCTGAGTTTCCAGCACCCTCTCGAGGTAATTTTTAACTTGCTAACTGCAGCCTGTTTGTGTAACTAATTTCATTATCATACAGTTCAACTGAGTTATCACCAGATGCTAAAATGATGATTTTTCATATTTGATTTGTATTGGCTGGAGGCATTTTGACTTAAGTGACTCAGCTAAGCTCTATCATCGGGAAAACCATGGTCCATACCACCAGATGGTGAGTGGTTACACAAAGGGGGAAGAGCAGCTCTATAACTTATGAGGTAATCAGTGAGTACAATGGGATTCTGTCAGGCTAGGAGGTTTCATGGTTAAGCATTATCAAAGGTAGAACGCTTCAGCTTTGATTAATCACATGCATTTACTGTTGGTATGATTAGGATCTGGCTAAAAGGGCTGTAAAGCTAAATGGAGATGGTTTAGGTGATGGCCAGGCTTCCTACTCTAATTTTAATACTTGCCATGGTTTTTCTAAGTTCTTTTGCTAGATGAAAAAGCCATTATTACCCTTATATATTGCTACCAGCCATGCTCAAAGAATGAGCCAACATCTGTCTGCTGCGAGTCCTGTGAGAAAAAGTCTCTTTACCTCATTGGTGTTTTCTAGATTACAGGAAAGATGCTCAAGAAAGTTTTTCCTTAGTATTTCTCACTCACTTCCTTCCCTTGCCCCATCCCCTTAAATTAGAAACAGTTACATAGCTGAAACTTCAGATCTTTAAGCTTTTCCATTTCAAAGTGGTTCAGATTCAAGCAATCAAACTGAAATGACCCTTTCCAGAATTTTTAATCCAAACCAGTAGTATGGTATTTATGTTGAATTCAAGTTGGAAGAAATTTAGTAAGAACAGTCAATTTTACAGAATTCCTGCTAAAAGAAGTTTAATGGGAACCTAAATCAAGTCCAGCACTGGTTTGGCTTCAAACTTGATCCGGATCAGAACATTTTTTTTCCTTGTGTAACTTTGGATGCAATACTTTATTCATACTTCAGAACAGTCTAGCCAGAGTAATTAAATGCAGATTTATGTTCAAAGACTTTCCCACTTTATGCCCCAATTTTTAGTAACAGAAAATATTTCTTACCACAGAATCAGCTATATAGCTGCATAAAAAAATATCTACTGCTGTATCTATCACATTGGCAATAGGCTTGCATGCTGCTACCTCCATGGCAATCTGAAAGACAGAGTAAAAAAAAAACCAACACAACAGTTTGAAGTATCTAAGAGAATAAAATATGAATCTCAAATCTTCCTTACAGTTACTGATATCGCTTACTGAATTGTTATCTCTCACCCTTTCCAAATTCAAAATAAATTCCAGTGGGATATGCTATCAACCAAGCATACACATCTTTAAAACATCAGCTTACTTTCTCAAAGGCTGCAGCTGAAGAAAGAAAAATGAAACAAGACACTAATGACATCAAATTAAATTAAGCAAGGTCAGGCTCAGTGCACTATTAGCACAAATGGCAGATTTCAGGCTTACCTTGGAAAATGATAGGATGTTAAATTTGCATTTTATTCCATTCAATGAAATGCATCATTTCTATTCTACTTCAAACACAATAAAACTATTTATAGAATACAAGTTTTCTCCTTCGTGATACATCTTACTTACTGAAGCTATGAAACATGCTATTAATAATAATAGTTATTAATAAAAATGTTACATTGTCTAGCTTTTTTCTTTTTAAGGGCAGCTTCTCTCAATACAGTAAATGCACCTTACCGACTCCTTGACCCACTCAACGTATTGCTCAAAGTAGCCAACTATGGTATCCATGTACTTTTTTGTCTCCTAGGAACAGAAAAAGGTAAGTGAACCTCTATGCTCAGGACACCATAAATTAATGTACTTTAATCAAATAAAGCTTACCTGGACAATAACTAGAGAAGCGTTGTTATTTATGAGAAGCTGGGCAGCATTAACAGCGCTAATGACATTTTTCACCTTAACCTGGAGAGGAAGAGACTGTGTTTAATATAAATAAATCCCTTTCAGGCTGTCACAATGGTTCTGCAGCCACTGTCAGTAACCTATTTTCTTGCTAACCAGCATCACTATCCTATCAAAACTTGACAAAGCATGCAATTCCAGACAGAATGGGATCCTGCCTAAGGATTCACCATCATCTTTTTCCTGGAATGTAACTAATTTATATACTAGATCAGTTTTCCATTCTCTTTCTTAAGTGTAGAGATACTTTCATTAATGCATGCATATACACTACAGACACACAAAGTGCCTGGGAAGAAAACAGTGGGCTCATATACCATCACCACTCTTGATTACAAGTTAGAATATGCTGCTAACCAATCTCCAAAAGGACTGAGACACTTCTCCAGAGCAGGTACAACCCCATAAAATTTCTCAAAACACTTAACAGAAAGGATAATGTGCGTACAGCCCAAAACTGTAGAGATTTTTTTTTTACATATAAAGGTATACATCATCCTTTTCTTATTACCACCTTATTTCACTGGGTCTTACCAGAACACATGAACATCCAGGTTCTAAGTACAGATTTTAAAAGAGATCTAGCTGTTCTGCTACTGTGGATTGGTGAAAACCATAGTGGGAAGAGATAGGTATGGGTCCCTCATGTTGCTGTGACTGTGACTCAAGGGCTAGCAAGCGTCACTGGAATCTTGCGACCAGAGCCACACAGGCTGGTGGTGACAAAGTTTTGCTGCCAGAAAAGTAACCATCCTGCTGGTTATTCTCTTGAGTCCAGTACAGCATGAAGGCAGCTGATCTTGCTGTGGTGCAGGCACTAGCTGCTACTTAGAGGGGAAATGTGGGCTGCCCTAGGGAAGCTGCTATACAGACCCAGCTTCCCACAGCGGGCCGATGCTACAGGAGCAGGAAGGTAATGAGTGCAATGCTGAAGAAACAGACCCCAGGGGAAGCTGAACACTGGACAAGAGGTGGTTAAGGAAGTGAATAACAAAGCTCTCTTTTCTCAGTTGTACTACTGCAGTTTGTCCCCCACAAGTCCTGTATTCAATTACTCTAGAAAAAAACTACTACATTTTTAGGAACATGAATAACACAATGTACAGTCTATTTTATGACATGACAATTAGGTTTAAAACATACTTCCAAAAAGGTCTCAAACACTTTTTTCCCCCATCTCTATTCGGAAGGGAAAACAAGGGTAGAAAACCTGTGTTACTACCTGAGTGCATTACAGTCTCTGCCAATAACCGAACTGCTAGATATAGAAATAGCTGTACTGAAAATACATGGCCTGCATACATGGTGGGTGGATATAAAACACACAAAAATGTTCCTGTTGCCAGAAAGACTTACCATAAGTTCAGATGATGTCCTCTTCAGTAACCTAATGCTCTGATTTAAAGTGCTCTATTAGAAAGGAGAGGAGAAAAAGGTAAGACTCAAGTAATTTTTACAGGTGAGAGCTTACTTGTTTAACAGTATATGGATGCTCTGATCTTCTGTAGATTATTATGCTTATAATACAACATTATCTCATTATATAGTAACAACAGCTGTATTAAAATAAATATACTGTGTTTTCAATTATTGAATCAGTATCTCACTGTCAGCACTAACAAGTTATGAATTATCTACTGGAAGACTTCAGATTTAAATAAAGTTAGTGGCAATAAACAGTGTAAGATTTATTTGGAGGAGAGAAAGAACAATTAAAATCTGAACCAAGTGTTCAGAGAATTCTATAACTGTACAGTTTCTGAAGGGAAAAAGCACTTACCCTAGCTTTAACATATTTCTTGACAGTCAGTTTTGTAAAAAGAAAAAGAGATGAGAATAATTAGGAGTTAATTAGGAAAGAACAGCATAGATTCAGAAGTGGAACAGAAGACCTAATGCTTTTCTAACAAAAAAAAAAAAGGCTCTGATGGGGCAGAAATACTGTATCTTATGTTAGGATCTCCACATTATGCAGAGAAAAAAGCAACACCTAGCACATAGGAGATTCACAGCTTGACACTATAAAAATCACTGCCTGGCAAAATCATCCAGAAGATGCCCTTTCACATCTTTAATAGTGTCAATAAAAAAGACTGTTCTTTGGCTCTAAATACTACCGTGAGGAGTTTCCAACGCCAAACTGTTAAGAGATTGTTAACTCCAACAAATAAAGTGTGAAAGTGATAGCTGCTTTTACTACTGACAAAAGAAACAAAAAAAGGAAGGATTTAGGGTTAGAATTTTGTAAAGTTCTCTCCTGTTTCCGCTTTTGTTCAAATATAATCACAGATACAGAAAAAAACCACAATGCAAATGCAACCTGTGCTTATGTAATAGCATAAGTCCAGGTTTCTAAACCATATTTAAGAGATACAGATATTTATATTTTCTACAACTGTTTTAACATTAATATTTTACCATAGCTTGCTCTAGTGGAACGACTTGCTGATTATGAATCATTCGAATGTTGTTCGCGTGTCCTTTTAAGGCATTTTCCAGTGCTCCTTTTGGCTGCAAAAAAATGCAATTACATAGCATTGTTCAGTAGTCTCAAAGCTTTCCAACAGAGCAAAAAACAATGAAGCTGCACATTACACTCATCCACTGCAGCACAGCTGATGCTAGCAATGGGATATGGCAAACTGAATTCCTCAACACAAGGACGGGGAAAAATTCCGTGTGTTAGTAACTCAAACCCCAGCAACCACAACAGATACATTATGCTGCTTTTCTGGCTGTAGCATTATCCACATGGTGCACTAACTCATTTTAAATACAGAAGAGCGAGCATATCCCCCTCTCACTCGCCACGAGCCAGACTTCATTACAACAACCCTGCAGCACAGTGCTCCAGCTGGGACCAGCGTTTCCAAGTCATGGCTATTTGATTTTGTTTTGGGCACTCTGGGCATTACCCTGAGGTGTTCTCTGCTTTCGCAGAGGAACAGAAGTTTAAGTATTTGTCATGGTTTTGCCCCAGCTGAGAGCCAAGCACCACGCAGTCACTTGTTCTTTAAAAGGGAGTGCAGGGGGAGGGAAAGAGGGAATGGAAAGGGAAAAAAACCAAAACCAAGGAACCAAAACCTTGTGGGTTGGTTCTTTGGGATAAGGATAGTTTACTAGAATAGCAGAAAGATAGATACAACAATGATAACAGGACTTTATAGCAAAATGTATGAAACTGGTGATACACAATGCAGTTTCTCACCAAACCACACAACTCAGGCCATGCAGCTCAGAGCCGACCTGAAACTGACCCATCCCCAAAACCACGCATGCTGGAGCTGCCTGCTCCTCCTCCTCCAACCAGATCCCCTTTTATATGCTGAGCATGATGTAATTGGCATGGAATACCCCTTTTGGCCAGTTTGGGTCACCTGCCCTGGCTGTGTCCCCTCCCTTCTTGTTAGCAGGGAAATATGAACAACTGAGAAGTCCTTGATTGCTTGGCAACAACTAGAAACATCAGGGTGTTATCAGCACTGCTCTCATCCTAGCTCCCAAACACAGCATTCTATACACTATTAGAAAAGAAATTAACTCCATCCTAGCCAAAACCAGGACAGTATTTTCAGCCAGTAACTTGGAAAGGTGTCTGGAAAGGGTATTTTTCCATTTCTGCAGCTCCCAACTCGCAGTCAGAAGAGAGAAGTTTGCTCCCTGATTTTAAAGTCTTGAGCTCACGCTTGCTGTCTCGAGCAAAATACTCTACGATTTTATTTTACCCTCAGAAATACATTCCTATTTCCTTTCTGTGGAAAAATCACTTGGCTCCCTGCATACGGACTGAATACACACTGCTAACTTCTTCTGACAGTGTAATAATGGCAGAGCTCAATGCTCAGAGATGTGTTTGCTTCACATGAGTGTTCACCTCAGCAGTCAATTGTGGTCACTGGGCAGCTCCAGGAGGTTTCCTCTGCTGTACTGACAAGCTGAGCCCACCTAATAACCCCTGGGGGTGGCATTGCTCCCTTCTCCATACCATGGCCCCTTAGTTTGATGCAAGTTTTATTCATAGAATCACAGAACACTTTAGGTTGGAAGGGACCTTTAAAAGTCATCTAGTCCAACCCCCCGCGCCTTAAGCAGGGACACCTTTAACTGGATCAGGTCCCATTTACAAAAATGTACATTCAATTTTGTGTAAGGTGCCCAAAAAAGCAAACTATACTCCCAAAGTTAATTATTCTAAAAGTTTTTATTTACTTTTAATTGATTATTCTTGTAAGCTTTAAGAGCTACGAATAATAACAAAGTAGAAATATAAATTATCTTTGGAAACCAGCACAATTTTGAAACAATCTAACTTCTACAATATGTCACTGATGTGGGGGTCTTTTTTTTTTTTCCTCTTTTTAGCCATTTCCTAGATTACACTAAGTAGCATCACAAGGAAGAAATAAAAATGTAAAAATGTGACAGTGAACACATTAAACTGTAATTTTCTTTGTCTTTTATGTGAAGAAATTACTCTGCTTCATCTACTCTCAATTCCCATGCTTCCTTTAGTTTCTAATCTACGAGCACATATTCCTTTATGGAGCTATGGAAGAAGTCACCTCAGAGACAATTCTACGTAAGACACACCACTTCCAAAGAGCCTCAAATTTCACTTTCAAATTATGCAAAAAGCTGGAATAAACACATCAGGAGCTGCTGCTGGCCCTCTCCTCTGCCTGGAGGAGGGATGGATAGCTGATAAATTCCAAACACCGTGGTCTCACCCTGCTGCCTGCACCCCTTAGCGATCCGAGGGACTGCAGTACACGTGCAGCGTAACTCTCTCCTACATCACAACGCAGGAATCTGTCTTGGGCCAGAGTCCAATCCAATGTCCAAACTGCGACTCTCATTTTGAAGAATAAAGTGGCCTTGACATGCATACAAGCATATCAGCTCAATATTCTGTCTGGTAACACAGCTGTGTCATTCTGCACAAGCATCTGTGGGCAATGTTGTAGCTATACCGCCTGACCACTATCCATGTGGTTGCATTCAGAAAGCCCTTCAGAGCAGACAGGACCTCTTTTGTGCATTATCCCTCCATAATGAAGCCCCAGTTTTCACTGGAGCCCTCATGAGCTGCTAACAGTATCAATTTTATAGCTAATTGCAAAATTTTCTGCTCAGTAACTAAAATAAGTTAATTCAAATATTTTTCCATTGTGATCTAACCATTTTTTCTTCTGAGACCCTAAATCATAGGCAGCATAACAGAAAATGCTCAGAGTATGACCTCATTTCTTAAGCAAACAGCAGAATTTAAGAAATTACACTTCCAAGGCAAAAAAACTGTACATCAGTTTCCATACAAAAATCAATAATTAGCAATATTCAAAATACAGCTCACATGCAGCATTGTTTTTGAAAGTTTTTCCTTATGTGATAATGCATCATGTATGTGTCTGAAGTACAAGAATTCTCCCGTAGGAAGTCTAAATACATGATATATTTATACTGATATCATATATAAATTATCCATTTTATGGATTATTGTATTAGTGAGTTAAACTTACCAGCTGGTCTGCTCTTGCTTCCAAGTCATTAGCAAATGACAGAAGATCAACCTTGGTAACACTTTTATTGATCTGACAGAAGATGTGAACAGTAGGGAAAGAAAAAGAGTACACTGTTATTGCATACACAGACTGTTTACCTTAACTATACCACCTACTCTGTCTGCTCTCTAGTTCTTTAAACACTTCTTTGTCTTAACTCCTGACTTGATTTTGCTCCAAGTTTTTCTATTCTTCAAAGCACAAGCTTTTTTTCTCCATTTGCTTTTTTTCTGTATTTGTCCACCATTAGAAATTTCAATTTATGCTTTGTCCCAGTTGTGTTTACTAGTCTCACCTCTGTCAAATACGCTGCAAAATTTATCCCTTCTATTCCTGAAGAGCTGAAGTTCAGAAGATTCTCCTTCCCAATTTCATCCAGCAGAATGATTTTGCTGAGATTTATCTGAATATGTTCAATCTTTAGTGCTACATCTTCTGTGTACTGGGAGGGAAACAAAATAAAGCACAAAGTAGTTTGCACTCAGCACCTCCACAAAGTACCTTGCATTTGCTGACTCATGACTTGCATGAAGCAGCTGATTTTTTGTTCAGTTCAATTCAATTAACTCAGAGAATCCACAGGTGAAGTTCTTCCCTTCCCTGCAGTAACCACACAGCCTAGCCATGTTCTAAGCGAGCTGTGCATCTTCCGTACCAATGAATTATTTGCCCTCTGTTAGATTTTAATGGAAGGCAAGTAAGTCGCTTCTCTGAAGAGATGTGATGCCATCCTAAGACACTGAAAAGAAACAGAATTCTCTTTCTCCCCCAGAAAATGTTAGCCTTAAAAAAGTTCAAGCTCTACCTCGGTCCTAATCAAGAAAACCCAGAAGATTCAGTATCCCAGCTATGGCTAGGACAGACACTGTCTGCTGTATTGGCCACAAGACAGATGGACTATCTTAACATATGTTTAGTGGTGACTCAGCCTGACTTGCTTATCATCATCTGAAGTCTTCCTGCACTGCACCCAGATCTAAAGTGTTACCTGTCCCGCACAGATAGCGGAGCAACAGATGAAGAATCTGGAGACCTGATTTCCTTCCCAGCCTCCAACTGTCTGTTGCAGAAAGTCAAAATTATTTTCCCTCTTAGTGCATCTTTCCAATTAATTTATTGGTGTATTATTTGGGGCAGGGACTGTATCTATTAAGTGTGGGTAGAGTGCCTACAGAACAGAATGCATATCCCCTAGGGGTTGCTCTAATCAAGACCAGTGTTATAGGCAACCCCAAAATTAGTACAGCCATGTAATGACAGTGCAGTCACATATTATTATAGCTTAACTGAAAAGATTTAGTTTTATCCCAACTCCTTCCTACCAAAATCAGAACCATTCCTAGGAGCACAGCATATCATATCGCAAATCAACATAAATCTGACTGGAATCAGAATAGAATGCACCAAGAAAGGCATCTATATAAGGAGCAAGACTGTCATTAAACACCATAAGCAGACTTTGCAACATGCTAGGGTCAAAACTTCTATCCAAATTTCAAAATTAAAAACTTTATCAGCACTCATAATGAGCGCATCAGAAAACCTTCAATGGCCCACTGAGACTGGTAAAGAACATCTTGCTTTTAAGTAGATTTATTTCTTTCCAATTAGCTTGGGCAGTTCTTGTTTCCTTGCAGGATGTACTGTATATAAAAACCAAAATCCTCTAAAACCCAGACATGCTCTACTGTGTTTAAGAGTAAATACCTCTTCAGCCTCCAAAAATACTCTGCACTCACTCATATTTTCTTTACTTACCATACTAATATTCAGAAATTCATTGATATTGAACAGGTGCTCCAGGTGAAGGGAAGTATAAATTCCTTTGTTTTCCTTGCAATCACTATAGAAATAAAGATACATACATCAGCCTAAAAACCACCTTGAGGATCAAGTGTTAAGAGGATGATTAACAATGTTTTCATATTCAAAGAAAACTAGCCCTGGAAAAAAAAAAAAGAAGAGTTCTGGCTATACTTTTTGAAGCACATTCTATAATAAAGCAAGTAATTAACAATTTCTGCTGGGCCCAAAGATGCAACATATTTTATCAAAGAGCTCAACTAGTATCGTTATACAGTTTTATGCTACTAATAACTCATATACTGGAGAAAATTGCTTTTGCTAGTTGATTCACTAGAAAAATCAGAACGGCTTCTGGAACGTGTTATTTTTACATGAGCTTAAAATATGAAGCATGGAAAATGTAACAAAACCAGCATGTATAAATCAAATTAAATCTTGACCATAAAGTTAATACCTGTACACTTTTTCAAATGTCAAGTTAATATCTGGATTTTTAAACAGGATACCAGCAAGATAGTTTTTCCAGTGTTGATTCAGTAAGTAGGGAGTATCCAAAACCTAGAAGACAAAGTTACTCTTACTATAACTCTGAGTTTTCAGTGCATTAACTTATTCATATGTGACCTTCTGACACATACCCACATCTAAGCTCGTCACCCACCAATGTAAATACAACCAGAACAGTGAATTCAAACTCTCTGGTGCAGAAACAGTATTAAAACTCCATGCCACCAAGAAATGCTGAATCACAGAAAAAAATATCTCCAAAGGAAGACATGCCTGCAGTACTTACACTGCAAACTAAACCAAGAAAGGCTGAATTTGTCTATTCAGTGTGTAAAGGGAAAGTAAAACCTCACTTGAAGTGTCCCACAAAAAACAATATGCCATACACAACTGACATGACCACTGGGATTCATGGGGATTCTATTCACTGTTTAATAACTTGAATAACTTCACCTTGAATAACGTTTTATCTTCAAAGGGCTCACAGACCAGTTTTTCTACATTTCCACCTGTGACAAAGGTGAGCACCACTACAATCATCAGCACCCAGGAGAAAAGAAAACTGAATCCAACACCACTGAAAAAGAAATAAATTGAGTAAGTTTTTGCTTTTTAAGAGTGAAGTATTTATGCTTGGGGCAACAGTTAAACAGTCAGCAGCTATAAGAGAGGTATGAAAAGTGGCAGAAGGCCGAAATACTTTGTTTTCCAAACACATTCTTGCCCTCTAAAGCCTTCAGCCAAGGTGCACCCAAATGCATGCATTTGCTTTAGTCATGCAAACTCTTTTATGAGTTAAGAGCCACAAAACCTTTTTTTTTCTGCTTTAAATTCAATTTTCTATTTTAAATTCAACTCTCCGGCCTTCTGCCTAAAACTCTCTTTACAGCACATTTCAGATGTAATCTTCCCTTGCAGAAATTACATGAAACCACCACTGAGAATTTCTAAGAGCAACCACAAACCTCCTAAAGGACTCAGAAAGTCAAGTGTTTCCTGTCTGCTTGCTTTTTTTTTTTTTAATTTCAAGCAAATGCTCAAGTGTACTAAGAAGCTATGAATGCCCTTTATATTTTCAACTATCCGCTGTTCCCAGTTTTTGCAGTTTTCAAATGAGCTTACACGGAAGTTCAGTAGCTGCCTTAAAAGCAGATCCAGAGGTTTTGTCCTTCAGCAATGATCCTCAATGAAAGAGCAACCCAAAATCCCCAAGCCCCTCAGTGGAAGTACGAGATCACTATTTTTGTTCTCATCGTTCTATTTTATTCCAGCACATATACATAGGTAGCAAAACAAATCCTTTTCATACATATGTCCTTCAAAACCAATAAAAACAGCCTTCTACATGTCCCTTTATTTTATTTTTCAGCAGCAAGTGAAACTTACGCCATAAGAAAGTTTCCTCCAGTGTTGGAGATGCAGCCTCTGGTTGTTGGAGAAGCATGTTTATCATAACCACAGGTGCCACATAGCAGTCCAAGATAGTAAAAGACCAGAATCAGGACCACCATGCAGCATAGAATGAGACAACCCAGCCACCTAAGGAAAAAAAGCCCAAATGCCTGGTTATTAGCATTCAGTAAACACACTGGAGAGCTACAGGTATGTCAGACAATGCCATATATCCAGTTGACCCACTTGTGGGTCTGTCTCAGCAACAAGTGTTAGCAGTGAAAAAAAGGTTTTCCTATGTTAGAACATATCTTATGATTTTGGGCCAGAACAAAACCACCATTGGATTACAGACAGCTGCTACTGAAGGGCTGGGGAACAAGCTTCACAGGAACCAGTTCCCAACCCCAGTTACTGCAGGTGGACTAAAGTGTCATTGTGCTCCATGTAGACCAAGCAACAACTCAAATGAGGCAGATGCTCAAGCAATAATTTATTCAAAAAGCAATTAAGAAATTTATGAACGTGGACTTGCCATGGGTCATGAGTGCATAGGCTGTAAGGCTTATTACTTCTTGCACAGAGTTAGGCTTGTAACTGTAAATACCTTTATTTAAGGCTATTAAAACCCAGGCTTTGTGTGTCTGTGCTAGAATGCCTTCAAATGTGTGGAGCAGGTAATGGAACTTGATCAGAATGATCTTAGATAGGAACTGAACTGCCATTTTTATTAAATCACATTAACAGTTCTGTCTGCCCACATATTTTGAGCACATCCATTTATCCATACATTTTATATCTCACTCTAGCCTTTCACTCTCTCTTAGCTGCTTCTGGTCTTTCTTTTTCCTTTTCTTTGTACATTTGTAGAGAAAAAGCAAGACCCAGAAAAATTAGAAAATGGAATATTATAATGAATATGTACAGCCAATACTTGAGGTACTACTAGGTTAGGTTTGACAAGAACATGTATGTAAGTGCCACGTAGGTATTTCTCTACTTCTTTGCATCTAGATACAAAATTAAGAGAGGCATACTGTAGAAAAAATAGGCAATATATTTATTTAGTTGAATGCAATCTGAGCTTCAAAGAGAACACTGATACATTTGTCAAATTAAGGCTCACCACAAAACCTGTCAGATGAGGAATGGGCTAAAGACAAGGTTCTAAGGAACGTTCTTCAAGTTTAGTCATCTTCTGCTCCCTTTTATTTAACATCACATTAAAGCCATTACACTTACTGTGTAGCAGTGAAACTGATTACGGTACAAAGATAGAAGCAATTATCAATTACAGGATCAGCTGAAGTGTTAAAATGGAGTGAGAACCTGATGAGCTTGAGGATGGAATAGACTAAATCCACACAAAATTAAATGGTATGAAGAGCTTTATGCTTCAAAATATGAGGTTATCACTCAATTATAGGAGTCACACAAGTCTCAAATAGGAAGAATATCTTTTTTCCTCAAGGTATAATCAACCCATGCATTCACAAGGGCATGTACTTCACCAGTAGGAACAAGCATGGGTGCACAAAGATTGAAGGTGTGAAGAACAACTCCTGATGCTCTTCCATGGCAGAATACCTGCAAAGGGATTGGCTTCACAGCCTCTCCAGTTCTATGCTCTTGTAACTTACCTGCAACTCAACAAAACAAAGTCTTAATTAAGAAGCCACCCCTGGAATTGTGAAAGAATGCATCCTTTGAGTTACATCTTCAACATCTACCTATGTCTAACTTTCTTGAAAAAGGCCTTGAGACCTAGAGAGTAGAAGCTACCTCTTGCTCTGTAGTGGAACAACACCCAGTTGTTGATTAGTTGCAGTTTTGGACTTTACTAAAATAACAGTAAAAAACCATTAGCATCTTTGTTTCACTGAGTTCATCATTAATAGTTTAATTGCCTTTACAGAACATTAAAATATTACTAAGGGTTAAGAACAGGTAGCACTTCATTCCTGCCTTATTTCCTGTACATACCTATAGAAATCATACTGCTCCACTACTGGAAAATAGTCTTGAACATATGCTTCGCTCTGTGTAAGGTAGACTGTCAAATCTGCTAAAATCTTCTGCACAGGAAGGTTTTTTGTGAAGGTTGTGATATTTGAACCAATGGATTCCAGCACGTTTTTGATATCTAAAAGAATAAACAGATTGTACTGTTATGGATTCATAGAGAAAATTTACATTCCCTGTATACATTCTAAAATGATATTAAGCCATTTGCCACATGTAACAAGCAAGCCATGAAGACAAGCATGAGGAGGAGACAAGCAGGCAACAAAACCATTAAGCTTTCAAGTAAAAAATGGCATTTAAAACACACATTTTATTTTTAGCATTCAGTTTAATGATGAAAGATGTAGATGTCGAGCCAGAGTTCTCTATACTTTCATTATATTGACTGTGTCACTTTATCTAGCCATCTTAGATCTTGCTTTCCATGCAGTATTGCTAATGGTAACACTGAGCAAGACAATTAGCCACTAAGTTTATGAAGAGGATGACATTCTATTTAAACTCCATCCCTTGGGAATACAACACTGTGAAAGAAATTAGACTGCCTATAGTGAGAATCTATACTAGTTATTTTCAATCTTATTTAAAAAGATTACTTAAATTCATTCCAATTAGTTAGCAACACTCTTGAGATAATGATCAATTAAGCCTTTTCCTCAAGTTAAGAATGAACATGCTCCTCTATACAGTTTAAGTATACTCTATTTAGATACACAAAGACACAATTGATTGACTTATATGTAGCCTATTAGAAACTGCAGGTTCTGTTTACTCTTTCCCTTATTTCGACTTGAAATATACTTGAATCAACGGGATGTTCAACTACAGGTTGTTTATTTGGCAGTAGGCAACATCTTCCTCTTCCTCTAACAACAACTGGACAAGTTTTTGTCTGTTTTGATGTTCATTCTTCTAAATTCAACCAGGTACCAAAACACTCTTCTTTGAAAAGTTTCCAAATAGGTGCATTTTTTTCTAGTAAACCTATATTTTTTTATTTGCTTTGTAACTCAAACTCGGTTTTTATTAAAAAAAAAAACCCTTAACAATTTATAAATAGATAAATTAAAATGATTTCTCTGTGTTTATGCACACCAGCAGACACTGAAAATTAGTAAATTTGCACTAGATTACCTAATGAAGAGCCTAAGATCAGTTTTAGAAAACTGGCTCATTTTAGGCAAGTTCACACAGTATGGTATGGCTTGTCTACATCCTGTGTTTTCATTTTGCCCGGGAGGAAAAAAAAAACCAACCCCAAACAAAACAAAAAAAACCCCACAAATGAACTCCACAAACTTACAAGGAACAGCTGTTTATATATGGAGAACAGGTCCACAATGCAAGAACAAAAATTAAAACAGATTAGTATACATACACTATACTATATTTTATTCAAATGTCAAGTGTCCAGGTACTGTCAAAGAGTAGCAGTGTAAAGCCCAAGAAACAAAACAATGAAGATGGACATTTAAATTACCCTTAAGGCATAGTTTTACATCCCCTTCTCCATCCACTACTTTTTAATAGAGCAGCAGACAGGTTCAGGGTGTTTTTTTTTTTAAAAACAAACTCCTAAATATATCAGAAATTCATCAGTCAAGCTTTTCACCCAAGTAAAGATAAAGCATTAGTGTGCAGTTGGGATCCCAAGACTTCTCATTACTTGAGTAGTAAAAAACCTAACAAATGAACTCCTCCATAAAATACTGTATGGTCTATTTTTAGATTTAATTTTGGATCCTCATTAAGATGCAGTTGCTTGCTATGTTTTTTGTGGCACAAAATTTAAAAAAAAAGGTTTTTCATTTCCATTTTTAATGAACTTTAGTCCAGAAAATATATTAACAATAAAAGAAAACAAAAACATTGGTAGGTGATATAAAAACTTCAACAATAAACAATCAAAGTGAAAAGATAGTTTGCTCTTACCTGATAAAATGTTCTTGGTTTGATTCACCACTAAGTCTGGAGTATCATTAAATGCTGCATAACCCTAAGAATAAAAATTGGAAAACGCCTAAGTTTCTCATTGCCAAATTACTTATGGGTTTTTTTTTCCTTTTACACAAGGGGTAAATTATACACATGTTAAAATGCATGTGGCAATACTGTGAAAACTACATTTTTACCACTGCAGATTAAAAAAAATAAAGCAAAATAAGAACTCAAGTGTATGTCAGGTTCAGTTTGTTCTCCAGGGTATTTATTGGAAAAAAATAATCTAAACTTTAACATACACACAGCTGCCACAGCCACCTCAAACGATGCTGTTGCCTGTCAGATCTCATATAAAACTGAGAACCTGTATATGAATAGTCACGAAGTGAAAGGAGCTACTTTATACCAGCCAAACACCTCCTCTGAGCCAGTCTGTGCCCTCTTAATATGAAATGCATACTACAAACAATGAAATCCAACTGCCCTGAAGACACTGAAAGGCTTTCTTCAGTGAGAAAGGCAAAGGAAGGGTCTAAGTGACGGGGACCAAGCTCATCCAGACAAAAAGGAGAAGCCACTGCACTGGATGCTTTAAGTCTTGGTCTCTGCAGGCCTGATCATTTCAGAAGCTAACAGGGATCTAAGCCCTCCAGTCAGAGCCTCTGGTTTTGTAAGTGCCTTCTATTCCCAGCATACATTTTCAGATTGCAAAAAACTGTTGAACTGCTCAAACTAATCCCTTTTTTTACATTAAATCCATGGTGGTTTGTGGATAGTCTTGCAAACATACCTATAGTAATTATATCACATACAAGTTTTGAAAGACGCATTTCAACAGCTAGAATACAACTAATTAGGAAAGCACAGATCTTTTTTTCCTTTAGTTTGAATCAAAAAATCCATAGCTAGTAGATCCAAAACAAACCTTTTGTTTTTAAGGACCGTTCTTTCCAGCAGACAATTAGCAATAAATTTTTGATCTGCAGTATCCTGGGGATACAAAGCACTACATGCATACTTTCAAATATTAAGTCTTGGTCAAACAATGGAGTAGTAAGGAGAGGCATCCACCATGAGGAAGGATGAGGCAGAAACAAGAGGACTGCGCTTGAGAAAGCCAAGGGAAAGCAAAGTGATATGCAAGTATCACAGTTTATTAATTCACAGTTTACAAGTCTGTCATGAAACATACCTTTTGAACTAGACTAGACAGGTCTGTTTTAAGGACATCATTGACCTTCACGAGCTGTGAACTCACTCCTGGCAACTAGAAAGCAAAGACCATTTTTGGGTCACATCAAAGGAGTAGTCTTGCTAGTTTACTAAATTTTTCAAAGGTAGGACAAAGGGTAAAGAAACTAGAAAGACCATTTTGTAGTAGCATCTTTCTAGCACACCTGAAACCTCTTCTGTATAAAAGCAAAGCTTAACCTCAGGACTCTTGGGAGGGCAGATTATTTCACTGCCCAGAGCAACACTGAAAGGGAGCTGCTTGACACACATTGTATCCTCTTCTACACAGAAGATGAAAACAGTGACTGGAATTACCCAGAAACACAGAAGAAGGTAAGGTCACTTATCTCACAAGTGACAGCACAGACCAAGGCACTACACTGCAGAGATACTGCTGGGATTATTCAAGGCAATCACACTGTAAGTGTCTGAAAAATATTCTTACCCCACTAAAATTGGCATTGATGTTCAGCTGATTTAATGAATTCCTGATGATATTGCAAGTTGAGGCAGCCTGAGCCGCAAAGCAGGCAGAATCATTGAGGGTGTTGCTTAGATGCATTTTAACTTCTGTCAAGTTTGCATGAAGCCTCTCTGTTCCCTCCTGCAAAACCTCTACAGAGACACTCACATTTTCCAGGGCTTCCTTCGTTTCTCTGATGGCTGCAAGGATGTGAAGAGTTTTTTAAAAATTTTAGTTAGAAACCAGTCTACAGATACAGACAGAAGAGAAAATGCACGTGTATAAAAGGTATGATATTCTTAACAATACTGAATGAAATAACCCTGCCTCTGTCCCAGCAAAACTCTCTAGCACAGAGTATGTATTTATGGCACATTAAAATACATCACTTACGGTTCTCTACAAACAAATTCATGTGCTCAGGCTACTTTTATTGACTACTTCACAGGTTATTCTTTTCTCCCCTTTCCCTACCTTCACTGAAACTGCTGAGTAAGAAGAGAATTTTAACACTTGGTCATTAAAAAGTAAAAGTAAGCCCATATTCACAAAACAGTATTTTCAGTATTTCATTTATAATCCAACTCACAAATTATATGCTGCAAGAAGAAAGGGAAAGGGATCATGTTGCTACAGCCAAGCATTAATGAGTGTTCAACAGTGTGCCTGGCTTTAGATTTCACACCAAACAAAAATCCCCACTGAACAGGTGTTTCATAGACAGAAAAGACCCACACAGATACAACTAAAAATACACAAGTTACAATAATGAAGTGCACTTCACACAACACAAGGTTTTATTGTGTTTTTTACCTTTGATAGCCCTTTCCACTTTGACTTCAAGACAAATAAGAGAAATAAAGCAAAAAAATGAGAATGATGACGAGTGAATGAGAAAGAATTAATGGGTAAGAAAACCAAAGTGACTCAAGTTCACAGATGCCTTTCCCTTTGCTCTGTAAGGTGTACCTGATTCCTGAAAAAAGCCTTAAAAAGAAAAAATAATAAAGGAATAATTTCTTTAAAGGGAGACAGAACTGAAGATGTGCAATGTTAAACTCAAAGATACAATGAAGAAACGACGGTTAGCACTCTCAAAGTAAGCTCAGCAGTGTATAAGCTGAGGCCACTGTCTGTTCAGCTCCTGACCTGCAGAAGACTAACCTGCAAAGACCTATGACCAGCTCTTAAAGCAGTTTTCCTAGTCTCCCTTACATTCAATGGGAAGGGACAACAACCTGGAGCAAGGAATTTAGATTTCATCTCTCCTCAATGACTGCTGAAACTAGGTATCAACAATAGCACATAAATCTTGATTTAGTTTTTAAATATACGTATAAACCTTAAAAATATCTGAAATTCTCAGTTTAAAAGAAGCATCAAGGCATGCAGAGAAGTGGTAAGTTGAATCATGGTACTGCACAAAACTGTCCCATGCTGTGCTTCTCTTACCACAGCAACAGACCACTAACACAACATGTACATCTTTACCTCCTGCCATTGTCAGAGCTGCATCAAGTGCAGGACGTACTTCTTTTCCCAACTGCTCTTGAACCCTGCTTCCAAGCAAATGTCCAACATCTGTAGCACAAAGACATAAAAAACCCAATTACACACTAGTTCAATTTAAACTACCTCATAATGTAATTGCTGTCAGACTCTTACTTAACAAAGTATACACATATTATAGAATTAAATTATTAAAATTTCTCTAAACCCAGAACTTAGTGACAAAAGGTAACACGGGAACACAGCCCTCCTTTAGCTAGCTACAGAGGCTTATAAACAAAAGCAGCAAATCAAAACATATGGTGGAGAATATTCACTAACACTTGACTGTATAGGTGAAGAGACATAATATTGCAAAACACTCTGAAATATGTATTTCATTGCAGTTACTGCTTCTCCTGGAAACAGATTATTTTCCACACCCTATCTTAAAGGCATCCAACAGCTGGACAGGAATTTTGTTTACTCGTTTACTACACACTATGTTTTTGTAGCATGAGGAAAACTAGAAAATGGGGTCTTTTCCTTTCTCCTGTTCCTCATGCACATGTCAAGGTGATCCACCGCCCAGACCTGCCAGCCGTCTCCGCTGAAATCCCTTAAGCGTGTTAAACACGTGTGTCCAGACTCTGGCCCTTCTCCCCCGTTCCCCTGCAGCGCATTCAGCACTGATGCTCACAGCACTGGCTTCGTGCTCACCTTCATGCTTACCCACAGCTATCTCCACCTCCAAACCCTCCTGTCCCACAGCCCACAAACAGAAATGAAGCTCAGTTCAGCAAGGAAACAAACACCAAGCAGAGTTTGGTGAAGCATCTTAATGTAACCTATCCTTTAGGTAGTTGCTGGGTCCCCTCCATTTTCAGATCACCAGAGAATGCCTTTTGAGTTTTTTGCTCTTGGTGGGCTAGGAATACTGCATGGTACAGAAGCATCCATTAATGTCAGCACTGTCATGTCTGGCTTGGGATGAGAATTTTTACCAAGCAGAAAACGCTTTTCAGCATTTCCTTAGGGTGGGCACACTGAACTCATCTACATTTCTCTCGAGGTTTGTGCTACTGTTGATTCCCTTCAAATGAAATACTTTTGTCCCCAGGTGTCACACAGTCATTTCAAGTCACAGTTGTATTTCAAGAAAATAAAAGCAGTATCTTTATTTATTGATTCCCACTCTCAATCCCAGATACAACTAGGCTCCTGTTAACTAACATATTAAATTGCTAAGGAGAAAAAATAAAGACTTAATTTGAAATTTTGGGTTTGGAGTACCTGGGAAGCTACCAGTTAGTACTTAAAATTTAGATGCTAATTTATTATTATTATTATAGACTTAGAGATGACACACACTTCTTTTTTAGACCTGTGTTCCTGCCTAGAATTAAGTGGGAAGACTACTTAAATACTGTTACTTTCAGAGGCACGTTTAGTGTGTGTTAGCAGCCTCACATAGACAAGACACATCGACCTCCAGGCACACCAAGCTGGCTGTACTGAAAATTACCTTTATTTAACATATGTTTTAAACCTAGACAGAAGCATAGGTGGCATTCTGCCACAGTTGTGTGGTTTGATGCCAGCAACAATCCCATTTAAAAATTGGTATCTCTGTATTTCACTTCAGTGTGAAATGCAGACCTGTATGCATTTATTAACACCTGCTAACAAGGCATCTTGAATTCTAATCTGCACTGAATATGGCCAGCCCTTTCTATTATCAGTTTTGTAAAGTGATGATGAAATTAAAAAATTACCAACAAAACAAAGTACACAATGGTTTGGTTGTTTTTGTTTACTGAGAAAAGGTAACACTTTGTATTGTAACTGCTAAAGGGGAAAGTGCAGCAGATGTATTTCAAGTTTTCTCTCCTGCTCTTCAAGTGCTCCTTCTAAAGCAGCAAGTACCTTAAGCAGCTTTAGAAAGACGATAAGCTTATACCTCAACTTCTAGCCCAACAGAGGACAATGGTATAGCAGCAAAAATAAACACAGAAATCTCTCATACATTTGAACTATCAGAACAGCTAACAGCACTCTTCCTTAGCATTCAGCTCCACAGTTAAAAACTGAGGGATAATAGTAAAATAAGCATAAAGTATTATCAGTTACTGCACTATAAAAAAGGAAAATAAAATATTAGTCTGACTTACTGTATAAGCAATTTAATAAAAGACACTTATTTCAGGAAATAACAGGCATTATACCAGCTCCAAGACATTTTACATGAAAAGAATTTTAGGTTTCAGTTTCATTTACCACTGAAAACAGCACTTCTATTTGAAAGCCATATTCACATAACTAAAATTTTGCATTACGGGCTATTTACATCATCTTACTGAAGCCTTTAAATACACATCACTAACACCTTTTAAATCAAAGTACTTACTATTTAGGTCAGAGAGTGCTTTATCCTTAGTTGTGTTGTACTGGCTCACCAAGTAGTCAATTTGCTGAAAAGGAGATGATAAAAATATTAAAACAATATTAAAAAGCACTACTTTTTTGGGGGGAAAAAGTAGTGCTTTTTAATAATGAGTTGAGCTGCCACTTTGAAACAATCAAACTATTTGTGCAAACCCTACCAATCCTGGCTCTCTGCTGTTTTCAGTTAACTAAGTATTTTCAAACCTTGCTTGGCAGAATTGCACCTAATAAAAGATGTGTTTAATTGGGAAATCTACTTAATTAGAACATCTCTGGGGTAAATGATTCAGCTTATAAGTGTTAAGTAGCAGTAACTGTGGCCCTATGAAGGCTTCAGTAATGTTTTGCGTGCGGTCCTCTCTGTTATTTGATTTTCTAGGGGCATTAGTTCCCCCTTCACAGAGAGACATGCAACAAGTTGATCAAGTGCTTAATTTTGAAGCAATTCATCAACCAGACCAGTTAGCATGTGGGCAGCCCCTCAGAACTCTTGCAGAAGGAGATGGCTGCTCTGTCTTAATGGAAATGGTTTTCTTTATCCCCAGGGTGGATTTGGCCCAGCCACAACCAAGACACTGTGACAATATAAACCAGCAACTTAGTTATCACCAGATCCTGAGTTTGGACAAAATGCTGTCAAAGAACCATCCCAAGCAGAAATCTTACCAGACTAATTTTGAAAAGACATTAAATAACCCTTACTGATTTCTGCATGGTTAAAATAGTGCATTATAAATCCCACCTCAATTGAGTTGAAGTAATGTAAAAGTTAAAGTGCTTGACAAGTGGGCTTCCAATTTTAAACGTGACTGAAATGTGTACCAAAGCATATCTGGCTTGGAGCAAAAAGAGGGAAAAAACAACAGACAAAATCCCACTCTCAAACCAACCTATCAGTCACACAACAGTGGATGCAATTAAATGACAAAGTTTGAGGCAGACTTCCTAAAACAGAAGAAAAAAATTAGTTTCTTACTCAGAAGGCTGTAGGTATAATTTTGTGTGTCTTCCCTTCTCAGGTAACCTAAGGACTGACATCTTGCAGGGCCACAGGTTGTGCATTGTGTCCAGCAATGTCACAGACAAAAGGCGATTCTGGGTAGCTAATGCTGTTATCACCCATGAGTATTACTCAGTCTGCAAATCTTCTATGACATGAACTCTTAACATGTGACTTCTTTTCATAAATCCTCTTACATGCTGCACACCTTATACTGATGAGTCAAGGACATCAGTTAGGATTTCAGAGCTTTATAGCCTATTAATTGGATTTGACAACTTTTTTCAAGAAGCTGAAGCCCTTCTCCTTAGGATATTCTTACAAATGTGTATACATGATCCTTGTCTGTCGAAGTGACTTAGAAGATATATCTGATGATGGCATCAAGTGACATGAAGTCTAAAAAAAGAAAAATTAAGAAACCTGCACAGAAAATAGCATGCTACTACCTAACTGAGATTTTGAGGCACAAATGTTTAAGTCCTGACCCTTTAAAATTCCATGATTCAGGCATTTTTAATAAATTTTGAGCTAGCATCTCTTATTTTTCTCTATTAAAATAGTTACTTCTACAAAACAGATTTTCTGCTCTGAAGTTTCCTGTTGTCAGCACTCAGCGAGCTTTGCAGAGGAGTCTAGTGGTTTCTGATGCAACTGGATTACATTTCTATGTGTCCCAGGTCAGCTCCTAACTGATGAAAGGCACTCTGTTTCATGAGTCTAACGGCACAGCCTCCACTTCCTGCCCTATACCTCCATCACTGGACTGTCACAACACCACGTGCAAACTAATGCTTGTATAGGGAACAACTCCAGATGTGGAATATTTAATGGCATTCCCCAGATGTCTCCTGTTCTCATGCAGTCCTGTCAACAGGAAAACAACTCATAGGTTATGACAGCCCAGAGTTACTGTGGGTGGGACACCAGCTGCCACAATCATGGATCCCACGTAACTGTAGAAATTCCTCCTATTTCTCATTTATCAGTCATGTGAAAGTAAGTTTAACTAAATTAATATTAATTAATTAAAATTAACAAAAGCTATTTAAGGGTTTTTTCCTCCTAATCCATAAGGAATTGAAATTGGTATATTTTAATTGAAAGTTTAGAAGCCTTCATTACTAGCATTTCTTTCCTTCAATGCAAAAGAAGAGTTAATGCAGAGAGCTGCTTTTGGGACTTTCCTGGTCAGTATGGCACAGAATGACACTAGTTTAGAGGAAAACCACCCCAAACAAACAAACAACCACCAGTCAAAAATACTTCTGGAAAAGATATTATTGTAGCTCAGTCCCAGAGCACATACAAGTCCAAAATACAAGGAAACAGGAAAAAGCAACATGGAATTCAAGTTTTCAAGTACTATTTTTCATATGGGCTCCTTTAAAACCATACTTTCAAAAACCACTCCTTTAAAACCATACAGTTCACTTTCTACTAGTTCAGTAGGAACAAAGGGCCTATGAATATCATCACAGCATACTCCAAGGAGTACAGCTCAAAATTTTCTCCAAGCATGCTGATCCCATAGGGTGACTCCCAAACATTTACTGTTGTATGGAAATACCTTACCTTGCATCGTTTAATCTACTCTGAGACACCAACACACAATAAACAAAACACCACAGGTGTGATTTGTACCAAACTGAAAGGAACAATCATTTTCTGCAATACTTCTTACTTATACTTTGTCCCTCCCAAACCCATCCCCCATAATGAAAAAATCCTTTACCGCTGGAGTGTCGTTAAGGAAAACTTTCAGATCCTTAAAATTACTGTTAACGAGTTTCTTTGCTCCTCGGACTTGATTAGTTAAATGCTGGTTGGCACCATATGCACACAGCACTCCAACACTACAAAAAATACAGACAATACACATTTTTTTATCACTGTCAATGCCCATTCTGACATAAAGCAGAACAAAAAAAGTTACAGGAGAAAAAAAAATCCATTATCAAAATAAAGGTCTCAAATTTACACATTCTCATTTTCTTCTTAGAAGTTCTCACCATGAGGCAGAGTACAGGAATTTGCCATAAGGGTCAACATTGTATTAATAATAAATTAAAAAAAAGGAAAAAGCCATGTCAACCAAAGTCTTTAGAAGTTATTAACATACAGCTTCTGTATGTTAATAAGAATTAATAATATTAATAATAATTAATAATACTATATTAACATACATATCATTTGCATTGATACAGTCAAAAAACAAGTACAGCCTAGGCAAATTGTACAAGACTTGTTAATGTTGGGTGCTTTTATAAGTATCATTAACCTTGACACAGCTACAAGCAAATGCTCAAGAGTTAGTTGTGAAAAGGAATATTTTACATCTAAAAACCTCAGAAACATTTACTTATAATGGCCCATTTTATCTACATAATTGCACAGATCTTTTAAAAGCACACAAACAGTTCCTATTAACACTAAAATAACATATAAGCATTTCCTAATACAAAAGTAAAAGGTGGAAAACGAGCTAACTTCCAGCCAGCACTGCTGCTGATTATTTTCTATTTTATCATTCCCCACTGTAAAATTCTAATTACTGCATGGCCAATCTGCACAAACAGTAAGTAAAAAGGCAATTAAAAGCCCCATGAGAGGCATCAAAAGCTCCCTTAGTATACACGATCCTTAGTTTTGTTTAGTTCAGGAGTAGGACAGTCTTAAACAGAGGGATGACTTTGTTTTTAAACATTTTACATGCACAACAGCTAACCTTTCAGATACGGACCAGAAAAATCAAGAGTAACCACCAGAGGGGTAACAGCCTCACAGCAGGCTGACTAAAATTCCCTTGGTGGGTTAAGCACTAACTTTCCACAGAATTAGCTTGTTGACAGCACAGATCCACTCATCACAAGCATCATACATCTCCAAATGGGTAAACACTGGCACAATTGTTCAGTCTCTTACTTTGCACTGTAATTTCAACAGTAGAGAGGCAGCACCTTGAAAGGCTCTTACAAACAACCAGAAGCAGCAGTCACTCCCACAAATGGCACTGTACTCCTCCCAGACTGTCAAACTTCCTGAGTTGGGCTGTCAAGACCTAAATACTCATATTTTTAAATAAGACTTAGAGAAAACCCATACCGGGCTTCCTATGAAGCAAAATATATATATAGGGTAAGTGTAAGTCTTGCTCCAAAGAATGTATGTTCAAAGAAAGCCATAATATAAATGACAAATGGGATGGTGGAGAGCAAACAGGTACCTAAAATAACATGATTTGTATATCCTGGCAAGATGGGAACGAACACCCGGATGATATTTGTCTCCTCTTACCAGTCATCCAAGCCCAAATATTCATCTGTACTTTGCTTTTCCTATTTTGGCTTTCCCAAATGATGCAGAGGCACGTTCTTTTGATGAAACTGGTCTCAAGCACAAGAATTTTGCTGCTCTGACAAATACTCTCAATAGGAAGATTCTGATTTCACAGCATGACACAGGGAGAGATGGGAAGACTATATACTACAGGTGCTGGTTTAGTAGAATTGCTTCACTAACATTTTTCTCATCCAAAAATATTCAAAACAGGATGACAGAGTCTGATAAAGAGGTTGATTCTCTCCACAAAATTTCATGGCTGTGTCTTCAAAACCGGCTAGTAACTACCACCTCAGAAATTACTAATGAACAGAGGAACACCAACATTTATCTTATTAATTTAACCAACAGCAAATGGCATCGTTTTATTTCCCTTATTGACCAACGCTCAAGCAGCCAATATCAGCAGCTATTACCCCTGGAAAGAGAACTCAGAATGCATAAAAAGCCAAGAAACTGAGTAACTTTCAACGTAAGTAGAACTAAGCAGTTTCATTTGCGATATGCAACATATCATTTTGTTTCACTTTACAATATGGCAATTGCTTACAAAGCTTTTTAAAAAAAAAAAAAATCAGAAGACAAACTAACATTTGTATATCTCACTGAGGTTCGGAGTTTATAACAACATCCTTGTTCTTTGGACAGAGCATTTTTGTCCTTTCAATGTTATGCTCACAGAGCAGAAAGGTCAATTAGGAGCTAACAAAACAGCACTATGTAAGACTTGAGCACGATCACTTCTCTCTACAGTCTCCTAAATGGAAGGAGTAGGAGGAAACAAGATCGCAGAGGTGCTTTAGGCAGACAAGGCACTCAGAACAACTGTGACTACATTCTGAATGTAAGTAAACAAACACACAACATAAGAGGAAAAATCTATCTACTATACAACTGAGCCTTGAGTCAACATTCAATAAGTAGCTACAAGGAGAAAGTCATAAAGCAGGAATAAAAATGCCTTCTCTGTAACAGGTTGGAGAACTGTTCAAACAGGATCTTCAGGAGTCATATTCCACACGCAGCTTTTCTTGCCAGGTTTCACAGACTGATATAAATGTTATTAATCCAGCTGCTGGAGGGGACAGGACCCAAGCTTTTCCTTTAGCCATGCTTGTGAATATTTCAAGTCACAGAATAGAAACCCTGAACACATTTACATATTGAAAGAAAATGATGGGCTAGAGATTTCTGCACCAACTTTTTCATCAATTCATTCAGATAACGTTGATTCCCAGGTTCTGAACAACATGCACTGCCAATCTTGCAAAAAGCCAAGAGGACTTCATGAAGCCTGCATGAGGTGCTTGCCATGATACCAAGTATCATTCACTTCCTTCAGACGTGAAGCCATTTCCCTAGCTTCATACATAATTACATCTGCAACTTCAAGAGAGAACTTATAACCCAAGCTCTCCTGGAAGGACAAAAAATTATGTTTTTCTATCCAATAGCCAGGACACTTTCTATCACCAGTACAGAAATTTGGTATTGTAATGTATGCTTTTTTATAAATCAAATGTCCCTTTCATACTTTTATGATGAAGAGGAATCAACAAAATTACTGTTTTTCCCATAGAAATGTGTTTGCCTAAGCTTATAGATGACTAGAAAGTAAGATGTAATAGCAGCTATCTGTCCCTAAATTCTCAGTTAACCTTTGAAGAAAAGCACAATTGTTTTAATGAGGAATTCAGAATATCAAACCTACTGAGCTGTTTGATGGGTTATTGCTATACCTGTGCAGTTTAGTAGTAGAACGTTCTTTTCTAGCAAAACATTCATATAGAACTGTGAATGACCTAAAACACCGTGTCTGTTTTTGACTCGATCCACTGAAAGAAGTATTTCAAACACAAAGTGCATGTACTGGAAGGTGACACACTTAAGGCCTGTTTACCTTAAAGATAAATAACTGTGTATGTAATCAAAACTCTTCCGACTTGTTTCTTATACCTCTCCTTGAGGGAAGCATGTATGTATGCCCCACCTTCAGACAGCAGACCTAGGTAAAGCTTTTTTCTTTAAAAAAAAAATAAATCTGCCATCGTTGTATTTCCTTTGTCCATCATTCCAGTAAACAGTATTAAAATCTCAAACTAATTACTAGAGCACTTTATAAGTGGAAACAGGAGAAGTAGTAATGTTCCTTGTGATTAAAATCTACTAGCTGAAATCTTCCAAACCTACATTAGCAGCTTCTATATGCCACTGTGAACTTGTATGCTGATGTACAGAAAAGCCATCCCCATGTTACTGAAGTTTTCAAGAGTTGTTGCCTATATATACAACCTATTGAAGCTCTTTCAGTCTTTTACCTACTAATACTCTGTACTATGTATTTGACCTGTCTTTCCAAATCAAGGAAAGACAGCTTGGACCCATCTTTCCATACCAAGGACTGAAAAAAATTAAAAGTTGAATGACAAGACAGAAGGAAAAAAAAAACCAAAACCCAAACAAAGCAGCTCATTCTTCTGGCTCTTCAAATTTCTGATCCTTTCACTGACAGAACCCAAGAGTAACTGGCACTGCAAGAGAGAAGGAGAGGAAGATGCAGAATGTACACTTCGATGGCAATCTTGAAAAAGTCCATCCACTAGAGATCCTCCTGTTCTCTCCAGCAGCTGTCTGCAAGCACATTCCACTGGAGTGCCTTTCAAGCAAAGCTTCGCTGGCAGACATGCAGGTTCAGAGTGCTCTGAGATGTGTGCCTCACTAAATAAATTCTTCTGAAGCAGCATGGCCCTTGATCCATGGCATTCCAGTCACCTGGCAGGAGTTTGGGGGGCATACTGCCAAAGGAAGTCCCAATGCTACATGAACTTTTACACTATACGTGAACAATGAGAGGACCCACCTTAGTGATTTTATGGCACATCTTGATACAAGCCTCTATTAACAAAGATCATTCAAATTTTCATTCTTCTGGCTCTGCCATAAGTATTTTACTTGCGTAGAACTAAACTCTTTTGGTTACCATCACAGCTTAGGAATGCAGCTGTGGCAAAGTCTTTGACATGTGGTTATGGGAAAAACAACTACAAGCAATCTTCCATATAAATTGAAATTCCTCATGTTTTCTCCTCCAGGTTTTCTGTTGGAGCAATGGCTACCAACAAGACTGTCCTTTTGCCTTTCAGTATAGCAGTAAGCACATTGACAGAGGCTTAAATAGATCCAAGCACAGCATCTTTTCTTCCCTTGTGAAAGAAAAATCCCAGAAGGGCAGCAGAATCCTGCTTCGTTCAGAGGAGTATTGGAGGCCTGAGCACTCTGTCAGGCTGGGGTCAATGATATTAGTCTTGTAAAGTCCTATCTTGCCCTGCACAGCACTCACAGCATTAGAGACTTATCCAGGGAGTCATTTGAGATTATCTCCACCTGTGGAAACCTGCAGACAGAGCTCAGGCCAACCCCTCCTGTCTGGTAATAGGGTAAGCATCTGATACTCCTGATGTCTTACACAAAAGGCGGCAAAGAAACAAAAAAAACAAACAAAAAAAGGATTTGTTAGAAAGGTAGTTTCCCTAGTCCTGGAAAGCATGTTACTAGGGATCACTGATCTGCCAGTTATGACCTGGAAGAAGAATTTGGCAATGCTGAGTACAAGAACAGCTGGCAGCAAACACACAAGGTAAAGAGACCAACAAGGGGGATAATTTTTCTGCTGACAGGCAACATTCTTCAGAACAGAACACAGCATTCTGCAACATGGTGTAAAGAGCTGGCAAGCCCTGTGTGCTACCTTCTGTTCTGGCATGCTGAGAGGTAACTTAGTAACTTATTTTCTTTGAGCCACCACTGTACTATGAAGAACTTTTGTCCTGTCATCACGGCAGGGATACATCCATCACCAACAATACCATTCAGCTTTCTGGTCTTCAGAATACTTGTCACATTTGTGATGATGCCTGGGAGAAAGCATGTTCCCATCAGCATGGCCTACATTTGAGCATAGGCATGGTCTCAGTTTGTCATGACAAACAGTAGAAAAAAGAAAAAAATTTCTAGATGACAGTGAAGTAAAGTCCCACTGGATTGAACAGTTGCACAGTCTAGATCAAAAGACTCTGAATTTTTTTCTATTCTTGCAATCATAAAATAAGAACAGTGGGGAGGTGAAAATATGAACAAGTTGAGGGAAAATAAAAAGCCTAAAAGCAAACAATGTATTCAGGACAGATTCTACAGGGAAAAAGTCTTGATTGTAGCCCATCATCACCTGTTACACACCCAGCACAGAACAGCACTGTGCTCCAAGCACCAGTAGCACAAAAACATTGCCAAACTCCAGGATTTTATAGTGAGGGCACCGCATGGCTGAAACAAGTCACTGACCAAAATAAAATCCTTTATTCTGAACTAAAATGAACTTCTGGAGAAGAGCTTATACTGAAGGAGATCACACAATTACTTTTCTCACCAGTACTAGACTGTATAAACAACAAGGCAGTATGTTGGCCCTCAAGTTTTCTACGGGATAGTAACTGAACTTAGGACAAAGTATCTTGCATTCATAAGTTTAATGCAACATTCTGCACCTGCCATTCTGAGACTGGCAAAAGGTTTATTCACAAAATTCAAGCTTAATTTCTTTGTTTCACACCTACACTCCTTTCAAGTGAGTACATTATGACCTAGCAATAGCAGCAGTTTTATAATGCAATCACATTTTCTTTATTAAGCAATAATATTAGTCTAATAAAGTTGTTTCTACACCTGTAAGCTAATACAGTAACATTGCATATGACACTGCAAAATTAGCGCTATACCAAGTTTCACATTGTTCTCTGTATCACACTTGCCTTATTATTAAAGAAGCAACAAAAAGAAATGTTGCAAAACAGCTCCTCTGACAGTCAGCATTTTTCTTCTGTCTTTGATGCATTTCCCCACCACAGTTGTCACAGCAACGACACATACAGAAGCAAAGTCCCACAAGAGGCAGTAACAAAATAAATAGCACTCCCAAGGCTGCGGAGACTATAAAACCGATTTCATAGTAGATGGCCTGTAATTCAGACAAAAATAGTGGTAATAGCAGATATCACACAGTAGCTACAATCAATATAGAGCAAATAATTAAAAAAAGTAGATATCAAACTACAGACTAAACCATCTTCTAAGTTACTGAGGTTATGAAGTTGGTGTATTTTGTCAATAATTGACAAATTTTCTAAGAAAAAGATACATAACGTTTTAGATACTGGTGGCTAATAACCATTTAGCTACAATACTAGCTAGGTAAACTACAGGAGTGAGAGCTAAGAGAAAAGTATGTTGACACAAAACAAATGTGAATCAGTGCAATTGACATGGGTGAAAAGTGAACACATTTCATTTCCTGGACCACAAATCTACTGTTTCTCACATCTGTTTCCAAAAAGGCTCCACAAATGTCAGCAAGGTTGACTAGATCAACACTTCATCTGGGAGGGGGAAGGAGGTTAGCTTGTTCTCATTTTTAATCACTTATGAGCAGAAAGATTCGAATGAACCAATATAGGAAGTATTCACTGGATGACTGATTGCAATGGAAGAGGTTACTCCAAACTCCTGAAGTTAAAACTGCTTAGGGATTGGAAAACATGAAAGAGTGGATTTTAAGCTCCCTCAGGTAAATATGTTTATTCTGCTGCCAAACAGCAAAGCAGCAGCAACTAAAAGGATGTTTTCAAAAGCTGGAAGCAGTGAAAGGGAACGATGCAATTCAATACCCTAACGAGCTTTTACTGAAAGCGGTGCAAGTGCGCCAGGACCAAGGAGCTGGGCCAGGCAGCCCTGGCACAGCCCTACGCCAGGCAACCTGGCTTCCAGGGGACAGGCTGTGACCTGGCCATGTTGTTTCCCTGTGCTGCAAACACAAGCCAACATATCCAAAAATCAGATCAGGCATGTGTCTGTGACACAGAGATAGACAGCACAGTGAGGGCATGCCCCAGTGGTATGTCTTCCCTGACAAATCTCTCTTCTCCTTTCCAATTTCAGGACAATTAATGGCCACACTAGCACTTTGAGTGCTCTTTCGTTTTACCAACCCGCCAGTACAAGGGCAACTTGGCAGTAGAAGGATGAAGTTGAGGCTGGGTATTGTCCTGCAAAGTAAGTTAGAATTTCTCACAAGCTATCAATCATGCTCCAGTTCCAGCTTTGCTGATGCCCTTCCTAACAATCCCTAATTACTAACTGATCCAAATGCAGCGACCATCACCATTAGCAGTGCTGCAAATTTCTGACCTAATTACCCATTTTACGACGAAACTTTTTATTATTATTGACAGCTGGTTAAGAGCTGTCATCCCTTCTGAAGAATACAAACTAGATGCTTGAAGAAGAAAATGAATTATTGTTTTATCTCTTTGATGAACACTTCAGGAATCATTTGACAGATTATTTTAAAATATGTTAGATGGAAACCAACTATTTAAAATAACATTAAAACCAGTTATAGATGTTTTACTAGAAGTAATGCATACAGACACGGTTAGTTTCTTTTCAAAGTTGTACCTCTACCATAAGACATTACCTGAAGAGTCAGGACAACATTTTCTGGCTGTGGAAGTCAAAACAAATGGAGAATGTGTATAGTACACAGGCAGCATGCACAAAAACAAATCACGTGAATAATGAATAACAAATCATGACCAAAACAATTAACAACACAGAAACAATAACAAAAAGCTACTGAAGTAAAATAATACATAAGAGAACCATTAAATAATTATGGAAAAAATATTTACAATAACATACATAGATAATTTCTGGTTTCCTTTGTGAGTGAAAGGAATCTAGGATTTGTCCAAGAAATATTTCTATGTTAAAACAACAGACCCGTTATATCCATACTGAGCATCCATTACATGTAATTCCCAACACACCTCACAGAAGAGGAGACCAGAGATTGCACCACTCTGTCATGACAGATAGGATATCCCTGACTAACTTTTCCTTTTTATTCCTTATTTTATTTTGTCAGCTTCAGTATTGGTCTGGGGATATTAACACATTTCTCACAAAAATCACTCTCATTTTAATCATGTAGAGGTTTATTGTAAATTATTCAGAAGAGAGATATTCAAGAAAGGTTGAAGAAGTATATTTAACAAGTTCTTAACTGTTTTCCTATCTGTAATTTTAGAAAAACACTGAAAACTAAGTATTCAATGACATGAATTTCAGAATAGCCTAATTTCCCTTTTAATTCCACAGTGGAAATAGAGTTTTTTGTATCTTGTATGACAAGTGCACAGCTAGTAACACTTTCCCTTTTCCTGTAAGCTGAAGAGAAAAAGGAAGCAGACAAAGTAAAGATGGCAAGACCTCTAAACCCGAAGTTTGATGTGTGAGAATCAGAAATGCTCTGGTTTTGTCAGTATCACTCACATCTTTATAAAACTTCTACCATAGAATATACTTAATTTTTTTAAAAAAAATCATATTTGGAACTATATTTTTAATGGGAGGAAAACAAATGCTTACCCTCCCTTATAAATCTGGTACCAAGCATGATTTTGAATGTTTTAAGCAAGCATGTCTCCCAGAAGAGGTAAAGCAATGGCAGCAGCAATGAGCTGGCTCCCCCTGAGCAGGCACAGCAGCTGCGCTCAGTTGCTGGGCTGTCTGGGCAGATCACTACCCCGACAAGGGACAGAGAGATGTTCATGGCTAGAGTCCAACTGGGAACACTGGGGTACACAGCTGAGAAGTAGGAAGAGCCTCTTGGGTCATTAACACAATCTACAAATAGGTTAAAAAAAAACCAAACCAAAACAACAGAGAGCAATGACAGCAGAAATTTAACAGGCTAAATGAGAAGCAGATTTCCTGTTCTCACTACTGAAGAGCTGTTCCCAATGCTTGGTGAACAAGTTGCCTTCTCACATGCATTTACATTTGCTTCTGGAACAATACTCTTATTTGGACAAAAGATGGTGTTTTCTTCCCCATGTATCGTTTCCATGAGTATACAAATAGAGTAATCACACCCTTTATCAATTCTTTTACTAAACAAAGCAAACATTTCCAGTGTCCTCTGAAGACCCGGGTATTCTCAGACCACCCTGAAAGACACTTTCTGAACTCATCCTAGCCTGAGCTCATTCTCCCTGAATTTGAGTGATCAAAACCACAGGCAATATTTCTAACTACTCACCTGCACTCTTCAGTGACATTCACACTCCCCATCTCCACAAGAAATTCCTCGAGGGGCACATCTACAGCCATGCTGGCCTCTACACAACAACCTCTCACTGATGCTTCTGTCTTCTGAGAGACTCTCTACTTGTCCTGATATATTTTCCTTTTACAAATTTGTTTTAGTTTTGCACTATATTCAGGTCAGAATTAGGACCTATAAACAGCCTCAATCTGTTTTGCTTGTTAAGCATACCTAATACTGCCTTCCCCACTCTATAATTATAGAATGGTTTGGCTTGGAAGGGACCTTCAAGATCATCTAGTTCCAACCCCCTGCCATAGGCAGGGACACCCTCCACTAGACCAGGTTGCCCAAAGCTCCATCCAACCTGGCCTTGAACACTGCCAGGGAGGGGGCAGCCACAACTTCTCTGGGCAACCTGTGCCAGTGCCTCAACACCCTCACAGTAAAGAGTTTCTTCCTCAGATCTAATCAAAATCTACCTTCCTTCAGCTTAAAGCCATTACCCCTCATCCTATCACTCCATGCCCTTGTAAACAGTCCCTGTCCCTCTCCAGCTTTCCTGTAGGCCCTTTCAGGTACTGGAAGGCTGCTACAAGGTCTCCCTAAAGCCTTCTCCTCTCCTGGCTGAACAAACCCAACTCTTGCAGCCCAACTTCATATGAGGGGTGCTCCAGTCATCTAATGATCTTTGTGACCCTCCTCATGGGCAGGTCCCTATCTAATCACACAGCATTTTAGCTAGTGCCTCCACTACACAGGATTGCAGCAGTCAGTTTCAAATTTCTCATGACTTATGTATTAGTTACTAAACACTATAGTTGCACTCATGTACAACAGCTACGGCCTAACAGTTTTGTCCAAGGACTCTGCCAACCAAGTTCCCCCTACATTCCTTGTTAGGTGCACAGGCACAACCTGTGAGGCACCACTCTCACAGACCCCACCTAAAAAATACATGGAATCAGCAAGAGTCACTTTGTGCAGCATAAAAATACCCATACACTTGGATGTCATGCAGAGGTATCAAGCTACTAGAACAACAGGATCGTTGTTGGGAAGACACAGAAGCACAAGGCTTTCCCTCTTTGAATTCCAAGATTATTTGGGTCAGTGCCTGCATGCCAAGCTCCACACTCATCTTACCAACAGGTATACCACACTGCAAGGACTACAAGCAAGTAGTTCATAATGAAGTATCTTGTCCAATGCATAGTTGCAAGTAAGGTTCCTACTGTAGGAATTCAATCAGCAATACTGCTTCAAAAATAGGCTACTGTCCTTGAGAACAGCCTCAAATCAGATGCACATTATATTCTACCTTCTCTTGCTACCGTACACCCCTAAGAGTTTACACTGCTGCAGGAAAAACACAAACCTAAAGAGCAAATGGAAAAGGCCCTCAACAGGATCAGTACACTATACAAACTAAAATATGCATCATAAATATGCTATGAAAACTTCATTTCATAAGGGCACCAGAACAAGCACATAAATTCAGCTTTTAGAGGACAACAGCTAACATTGAACATGAGAGCTGAAGTTGTAATGGATCTCTCTAAGCATTTTTAAAATAAAAGCAGTATTTTTCAATACAAAGAACCTCAAATCTTTGTGCAACAGACACCACAATCACATTACAGATGGAATTTATAAGTGAACCTTAACTATGTGTAGCTTTACAGGGGCTTATAAAATTTTCTTTGTAATATTTTGAAAGGTTTTGGCCCCTCATTTTGTATGAAATCAGCAGATTTGTTTTACACAAATTTCACTCTTGCATCCTGTTGTTATAACTTTAAAATACTTTCTCCCATTTAAGAAACAAAACTGAATTTCAAAGTTGTCTTCATTATTCTATGCAGACACACACAGACAATTTACCTTTTGATAATCGCCCTGTGTATTTCCAAACTTCTGCTGTGCTAATTTTCTGATGAGATCTGAAAATAAGCAAGAATATTCCAGAGTTTTAAACAACAGAAATGATAAAAACAGGGAAAGGAGAGCGGAATGAATATTACTGTTAAGCTAGCGAAGATGAAATTAAGAACATAGACCAACAAGATAGGCAAGCTCTTAAGTGTTTCCATAAACCTGTCTAGCAGCAGTATTTTTAATTAACAGTGTATTTTATGAGCGCACAGGAAGATAACCAGGTTATCTATCAATTAATCAATTCCCACTGAAATACAGCAAAGGTTTTTCCAAGGTCATCCTCTGTGTCATACATTTATTATTAACTTTTAATAATAAATGTACCAATTACTTGGACAATATTCTGGAGAAGAACTTTGCTTCAAGTTTATTCCAAATACATACTTATGATTATACACATACACACACAAATGCATTTGATACATAATGTGCAAAACAAGCATGTTAGTGAAGACTTCTTGACTGAACTGTACAAGGCCATTATCTTGCCAACATTGCTCCAAGCTTTTTTCTTTCTTCTGAACACCACCAAAATCAGAAAGCCTAACACATGCCAACTTACTGTGTGTGCAGCTCCATCTAACATACTCATTTGTGTATTTATTCACAATATAGACAAAATACAGCAACCACCAGAAAACGAAAGTAGGAATTTAACATAAATAGTGCCACATAACACTATAAACATCATCTCACCACACCAGGTTTTTTTCCAGTAAACCCCAGCAGCTGCAATGGAAGATCCCCTTTTTGGGACATCACCAGCCTACCCTTATCAAGGTTTCCAGCAACCCCATAGGAACTGTTCTGTGAACTGTGGCTTCCAGTCATTGCTGTGACACCCAACACTTGAAGAGGGGCACCAGCAGCTCTGCAGACCCACTTCTAAAGAGGGCATCAGCAGCTCCGGGTGTGCTCCATGCTAGGCTGTGTAAAAGCAGGTGCATTTTGATACTTGGGAGAAATGACTGACTGAACTTCTGGTGTCCTCTGATGGAAGGGGAAACATATTAGGAAGGAGCACCCTGCACCTCAAGGAGAAGCACTCTGCCCTGCCATGTTCATACAGAGCTGGACTTCACGGTACTATTGCCCTGTCAGCATCCCCACATGTAAATGAACATACCTAATAAAAACCTCCAATAAGTTACCTATCCTGGGGATCCATAAAGGCCTTGAAGGTTCAAAGCTGACTGTCCACCTCCTCAAAATCCAAGCCCTCTCAAAATTTATTGTAGCACTCATGAAATATGTTCAGTGAGTTCACAGAGGCTGTGATCTCACTCTTCTCTCATCCTGCACGTGTCTCAGGAAAACAAGCCCCAACACAAACAGCATCCAGAATCCTTCCTCTCCAACACCCTGCAGAGGTAACATGGACTCAATGGATCTGGATGTTGAAGAGAACTTCACAGAAAACAGGGTCCAAGGAAACAAAATACACAACAGCAAGGTGCCAATTGCTGTTTTAAGATACTCCCTGCAAGGAAGCTGCAGACAGCAAGACTGCCAATTTTAAAAAAATGGTAATAATCTGTTCATATATTACAGGAGTGTCAAGCCACAAATCATCCAGACAGAAAGTATATTTTCTGACACAAACAGTGCTAGCAGGTAAGAAAAGACTGAACATCACAATAATGAAGTAAGCCCAAAACATATGTAGAATGAGTACCTGGGAAGAACAAGAGAGTTACTATCCCTGCAAATCCTTCCAAGGGAAGGGCACACACCACTGCATGGGCAGCACACAACTGATCCACTGCTGCAGCTGAGATCTCCCACACCAGCAGAGTCTTCCCTGTATTGAGGCCTTCCCAGGCAGCATCCCTGGGAGTTTAAGCAGCAGTGAGGTATACAGCCATGTAAGAGAACTACACAAACCCCAAAGATGTAGTTCACGCTGGTTGTTTGACAACTTTTTTCTTCTTCAGCAGATGTAATATTTGTTTCTTCTGCTTTCTATATACCTACCACATAAATAAATTTAAGAAATGCTGGTGCATGAAATATAATTGCAATGAACTTTCTCTACAGCTACATGCCTTCTGGTAAGCAGGAAAATGGCTAAAACCACCCTCTTGTTTACATATTTATTCAATCATTTAACTCTGTGTGCCCACACACTGTAAAACAGCCACTAAGGAGAAACTTCTACCAACTTAAGTGAGAATGTGATGGGAAAGAAGAAAAAAAGAAATAGCTTCCACATTCCTCAGTGATCCTCAGATGTGGGGGTTGACTGCCCAGGATGCTATGGCATCACCATCCTTGCTGCTACTCTGAGCTGACCTGCCCTCCCCTCACTTCCAGGCTGCTCCTAACTCAGAGGCTCATCTTGTTTTGCAAAAGGATTGGAGCCAATGACCTCCGGAGGTCCCTTATGACCTACATTACTCTAAAGCTATCCTACACTCATCATGACTTTGTTATGCACTATTTAATGGAGGAATGAAAACACTGCCAGAAAGCATGTAAGAAAGCTAAATTTTATTATTGACAAAAACCCCCTTTGATACATTTCCTACTGTCAGGAATTGGTACAAGATCCCATTTTAACACCATTAGTCTTTCCTGATAAATAAAAGTTGAAAGACTCTTCTAGTTGAGTGTCAGTTCCCATCATAAAGTAAGAAACTTCAACATTTCACATAAATGTTTACATACATCTATACAAGCATATATATATATGAACATCTGTATGTATACATAAAACTACAAGAGAAACACAGGATGGTTTAGGCTGGAAGGGACCCCCAAGATCATCCAGTCCAACCCCCAGCTCAGTGCAGAGTCACCCACAGCAGGTTACCTGGGCCACATCCAGTCAAGTTCTGAATTTCTTCAAGGAGGGGGAGAACAAACAAGAAAAGCAGAAAGGCCTACTCTGATTACTTGCGATATGATTAAATTGCTCAGAATGTTCCTGATTCAGAGGTTTTTTTATTTATACTGTTTCCATAATTTATAGACTGGCAAGTCAAATATTGAGAGAAATCAACCTGAATGCACTATGACAAACTTCTGCAGAAACCAGCATTTTCAACATGTCCTTGAAATTTAAAGAATCTAAGGCCTGTTCCTCAGAAAATATAATATTCTTTAGGCTTATTATAAGCAAGAAAGGCTGCAAACAGGTACAAAAAGTTACACAGCAATTGAATAAATTAAATAATGATAACAATACGTTTCATACATAGCACAGTGGCCACTAGTATGCAGCCCTTTCATTTTCCAGCACATGAGACTTCCCAGCTGAATAGAGATTTACACTTACATTACTTTGCAACGATTTTTCAGAAGTAATGTAATGCTTCGAGGTATTTTTCTTACCAGGCAGCACACAGTGATTGACCAGTCTCTGCCACGAATTCACTGTTTCAACAGCCTTCAGTATCAACTGGATAAGACATATTCCCAGTTAATTCACTTGAAATGAAACAGGGAAGTCCTATATATTCCCATGAAAAATAATCCTGGCAATAACCAAAAGCGAGATTACCCACAGCTACTTTCCCACACGTTTGTTAGCACTCCAGCATCAAGAGTCCCCCATCTCTTTGCATACGGGTTGGACTACATGATCTTTAAGTGTCCCTTGAAACCCAAGTTATTCTATGGTTCTTTTATGCTTTACACACACTGGTAGCAATCAGTTACCACTGCAGCACTTAAGGGTTAAGCAGGGGAACATTCTGTACCAGGTACTGTATAAACACAAGCATCATCTTCACAGGTCCCGCTACACTGCTCACTGTAGCAGTGAAGAGACACCTCAGCTCATATGTAATCCAGCCTATGATTTGGGTTTACTTTTGTGAAGCATCTTGCTTCCTTAGCTAGGACATCTCATGCCTAGCATTCAAATAAACTTTTATTTAAAATTGAATTAAAGTAAGTCTATCAGCAATACGAGACAGTTGCGTGGAGTTTCTGTTTCAATATAGAAGTGCTGGGAAGGTGTGATAAAAAGCGGTGTCCTCTATTTTCAAATTAACAGGATTACTTCTGAAATCTCAGCTTGACCAGCTGCATACATTGTTTCACAGGACCAATAATCCAAGGCTTTAACCCCAGTGATAAAATGTGTTCAGTGCTAAAGAGATTTACCTTGTGAGGCTCATTTACATGGCTAATTACATTACTGCTTTGCTCTGCCTCCTTTCTGCTCTCATCACACATGTGAAATGCCATCTGCCCTAGTAAATCTAACTAGCCAGATGTACTGTTAATTTACCAATGCAATTTGTGATGAAATATTAAGCACCTCCAGTTAAGAAAATGTTGTTACCAACTCTTCCATTGTATGAGTATTGTATACATATGCTCAGTATCTCATTACCCAGGCAGGAAAATTAGGTTAGCACTAGGCTTGCTCTTTAGAACTGCTCTACAGCAAGGGCCAGCAAAAATAATAGAGGTTTAAAAATAAGGTGCTTGGCTGTTAAGTACCAACATAAATTAGTTACAAGTTCTTCTGCCAAGACAGCTTTTCAAATCTAGGTGACAGGAAAACAGTTGGAGTAAAACCTTTGGGAATGCTATGCTTCCTCTTCACTCAAGCAGTTCCATTGAGCCAGTTCAGTTATAGTGCAACTCCAGCATTAATCAAATTATGGCAGAAATTAACTTATCTTTTTAATGCACAATATAACATATTAGGCTTCTATTCTGAAAAGGACTTCAAGCAAACCAGTAAGAACCATGACTGAAGCATTCATGTCACATTGGATTGAGATTTTTCAGGACAACAGGGGAGAATTACATAGATAATATACATGATAAATTAATAGCTGCTGTAATTCTAATTCATAGAACAGTATTTCATCCCATTTCCCTTCATCTATAATACAGAGTCAGAGCACTACAAACACTCTGAACAGTTCAGTGTCAGTTTGACCACTAAATAAGTAGCAGTAATTAGTCTGAAATTAATAAATTAAAATTACTTAAAGCTTGGGATTTTCCCTAATTTCCTAATTATGACTCAGACTAATGAATAACACTTGCAAGTCCAAGAAAGCCAGGAAAGCTATATTAGCCTTTCAGAATTCAGAGAGAAAAATTTTTCAGGTATCTAACAGCAAGTTTTACTGCAAATTCTGTTTATTGACATTTTAAAATACTTGCTTGGACTTGAGGTTGCTTCCCTGAAGTTAGAAAGCCTCTAGCCGTTATTCTTTATTATGGATAGATTCAGGTCCCACCACCAGTGGGTAACCCAGGGTTACCTCTGGTCCCCTTTATCACCACTGGCTACCTCACAGAGCTGTTCACTCTTACTGTCCCTAAATCTGCACCGATCCCTTGGCTCTGGTGCCACTGCAGAGTGAGATTAGAGTTTGGTGATGTCAATAAGCAAAGAATTCACCACACTCGTTGGTGCAGAGACTGCCCTGATGCATTGCCCATCCCATGCAGTCTGTCCTCTTTCCCCAGAGAAAGAAGGAAGGAAAACCTCACTTTGTAGGCCAAGTGGGAAGCCTCACTAGACAAGGTCTTCCCACACAGTACTACGAAGATCAGGCTGGTTCTGCTTCCACCCTCCAGCTCCTTACAAGAGGCCATTCTGTCCCTCTTCCCTTCAAGCAGAGCTCCCAGGCAAAACAGAATCACAGGTACCTACCTGCCCTTGCTCCCAAAATCCATGCCTTTGTAGAATTAGGAAAGGAAAGTGTGGTGGTTCAGCCCCAATCAGTGGCTGAGCACCACACACCACTCACTCCTTCAGGAAAAACAGAGTGGGCTTCTGTGGGTTGGGATAAGGACAGTTTACTGAAAAGAGCACTATGTAAGGAGAACAAAAACAACCCAGGTAAATTTCACTTACACCCAGTGATAACAGAGTACCTTACTAACTGACCCGATGATAACAGGTAACATGCTGCACCATGCAAGTACTGACCAAACACCCCAACAGCACTCAGACTGCCCTGGAGGCACCCAGGAGCACCCCTCCCTAAGCAGCCCCTTTTATGGGGGAGTGATATCAGGTGGTGTGGAAACAGCCTGGGCTAACTCAGCTCACCTGGGCTGGCTGCTTGGGGAGGGGAACTCTGGCTTGGTCAGAGCCAGGACAGCAAGAAAGAAAGGAACTTTGCTGCTGTACCTCACCACTGAAATGCAAGATGAAGCCCTAAAAGCTGTCATTCTACAATGGCTGGAAGAACTTGTTTGTATGGAGGTAAAAATTTATAAATACATACTAAACTGTTTAAGTATTCTAACTTCTCATCTGCCACAGTAACCTCTCTTTTCACCCTCTTCTGTCTTCAATAAGCTGTTTCATCTGACAATGGACTATTTTGTCCCTTCCCAATCCCTGAGTCCACATTGTTTAATTACATGCTGAAATTATGTAAGAGAAAAAAGCCCAGTCTCAAAATCCAGCAACACATAATGACAAGCAAAACCACAGTAAATGTATTTTTAAGGTCTCAGCAGACTTGGAAAACACATCCTGCTTTATATATAGTTGAAAGGACAAGCTACTAGACCACCTAGAAATGAGTGAGTGTTATATTTGCAGTGAGCAGCAACATGGAGGGGCAGTATGAAGTAGATAATGAAGAGATGAACACCTATGTGCAGGACTGAAACTGTTGGAGTGGTCTAAACAGGGTGAGCCTAAACCAGAGTGCGGGTAGAACTATGCGTGATACAACTGCTGAAGATTAGGAATGCAGAGCAGCAACAGCTGCCTAAAGAACTAGGACATCAAATTAAGGAGACCTGCTTTGGACTCTTCCTGACAGAAAATAACTGAAGAATTTATGCAGCAGTGGATCAGGTGACAGTAACGGTCAATTAGCTTCCCTCACCCAGACAAAAAGTTCCCCAATTTCCCAACAATATGAATGAAACAATGGAAGCTTTATAATTTTTGCTTCTTCAAGGTTGTTATTAGCCAGAAAGACCAAACTGGTAATTGAAGTCTTCCACAGAAAAACCTCACGGTTTGGAGCTGCCCCACATCCTGAGTTTGTTCCTTTAATGCAGTCACATTTTCTTTTTAGGCACATTCTGCATTCCATCAACGTGCCCAGGCAGCATTAAAGAGCCTGGTCAGGAACAGATTTGAAGAAAAAAGAAATAGCCACAATATTGACTGTTACAGGACACCTAGAAGGAAAGATTTGTCCTTCGAAAATAACCTTTGTGGGAACTTTCTAGCTGTTCTTTGCTACAAAGAAAGTTCTGTTCTTGATGAAGTTTTGGAAAAAAAAAAAAGACCAAAAAGAGAGAAGCTTTTAGAAAAACCTTTGCTTAGAAGGCCATAATAAATTTGCATGCACGATGCAGATAGAAAGTCAAGTAGAAAGCTTTGAAGTATTCCACACAGAAACTGAAGTCTCTCACTTCTGAAGGAAACAAGGCTTCTGTAGTACATGGTTTGTGCCACAGCAGCTATTTTTTGCCACTTACTTTCTTTGCAGTAGCCACCTAAAGTTCTCCTTAGGCCACCATCTGGTAAGGATTTACAACAGATTACAGGCAAAGATTTAACTTGGTGCACTGTATATGCTTGCCTGGTTTAGCTCACTGCTGAGGCTGAGCAACTTCTCACTAGTGTGGGTTGTGTAGAAGTACTGGATTTGTAACTGATCAAAACAGTAAATATTTACACTGTATGAAAACCCAACATTTTTCCTACTGCTTTTCTTTCTGAGAAGTTGCTGTGAACTGAGGAAAGCACAGAAAACACTGTCTTATATTGCATAACTTGAATTATTGGATGTATGAACACAGATAATCTGGGAACAACAGACTGGAAACTTGCTAGTACCAGCTTTTACTTATCTCAGTGACTGGTGTTCTGGCATCTTCAGAGATTCCTCAGAATTCCCTGTTTTCCCATTTCTGCAATAGACAGTTCTCCACCTATGTCTGTGCCATGTATGTTGGTTCAAAGTACTACAGAGATCACTAGTTCACTCAGGAAAAAAAAAAAACAAAGCAAAAGTTGCAACTCCAAAGAAAGTTAACTGAGCTTCAAGTTTGTACTTGTTTTGTACAGGCATCTTTCAGCTCAATTAAACAGTCACAGCAATACTTTGCAGTATTAAGAATATTCACATTCACAACTGTGATCACTGCTTAAAGTTCACAAAACCAAAATAATTGGGTATGTTTTCAGACAAAAGAAAGATCTTGACTATGTTACAATACAGGTCATAACAAACACGTAACTGTTTTTTAGATAAGAAATACATCTGCATATTGCAAAAGAGCATCAAAGCAGGTTTGGGGGGGTGTTTGTAACTGGAAAGCTTACACTAAGATGTATGTACTGACAAGATTAGTCAGCTTACACTTACAGTAGCCGATATCCACAACGGCTGTTTTCCCCTTCTAGCAAGATAACAACTTGCTTGTGGAAAAGGACCAAGTATACTCAAAAGCTTTAATACTAATGGAAATATATAATATTGCCAAAAGGATTACAAAACCCACTAAGATAGATGCCTATACATTAATTTTGCTCCAGCAACCCATGAATAGTGCATAGTCACTTAGAAGAAAGCATCACTTTTGTTAAGACAAGTTAAACAAAGCATCTTGAGAAGCAAAATAAGGAGACAAAGGGAGAGGAAAAGATTTATGCAAATTCTCATAGTTTTCAATGTAATAACCAATGAATATGAAGACTGTGGAAAGACTTGTTGCAAAGATCTCTCAAATTCTTATTACTTTGGCTGACATCATTCAAGAAATGCCATCACTGAACAAGACCTAGGAGTTTGTTGCTTTGTACGTGATGAACTAAGCAAATTGTCCAACAAAAATGAGAGTGTTAGGCTAATGTTATCTAATTACGATGGTCAGAAACAAAGAAGAGAGTCAAACAATTCTTTTCCAACAGGCAGTATCCATACAATATCTCACATAATTAACTCAAAATGCTTCCTAACAGCCAAGATGAGGGCAGAATTGAGAGATGCCTTAGAAGATTGATGAAAACATTATTCCTGTAAGTTCAGTGACACCCACACTCCTCCCCCATCCTACTTCTCACCATAAAAGATGCTACAGGCATGCTCTGGAAATTTCAAATGCTTTTAGTGGTTTAGATTTCCTGACTAGTCACAATACTACCCGACACTTCACATCCTTCCCTTCCTTGTATTTGGCATCCTTGGATTCAGCACTCAGAATTCATTCCCTGCAAATCAAGGCAGTGAAAGCTGCTGATCAGCTCTTTGATTATACCTTGTGTCTCTCAATGTCCATACACATAAAAAGGGTAGGACAGTCTCAAGCACTGGCCTGGCATTACCCATGCTGTAACTATTAGTGGTTTCCCCAACCAGCTCAGTACCTTGCCCGAAAATGCCCAACCCAATTGCCAGGAAACACTCCCCAGAAGACAGAAAGGACATGCCTGTCCAATCTGAAAGGGATGAAAAGCAGTTTAGGTTTGGGAAATACAAGTTGAGTTTCAATACACATTTTATTTATTATTATAATCTGGCCTCCAAGAAGCACTACTGCTCACAGTGCCCTCCAGCCTACTGGCACAGCTGCCTGTGGTAATGCCACTTCTGAACACCCTGCCCGCAGAATGCAACCACCTCCCTCAAACTCTGCCTGAGGTTTATTTTCATTAGTTTCCCTCTTCTGTCCTACCAGTGTTGAAATTGTGAAGCTGGACTGCCATTTTCCAATTGTTGTCAAGGCATGTTTTTCTCTCCCAGGCACAGCTGGCAGGCAGTGTTATGCCAGATCAGGGTGAGCACTGAGGACAGCTGTAGAGAAGGGATTCCAGATGTGTGCACAGTGTAAGGCTTTCAGACAATCAGCTGTGCTACACTGATTAAAAAAATGTCTTGCATTTTACACATACCTGTCTGCAAAAGAAACTCCTTTTTTAGGTAATCCAAAAAAGTGGGCAGGAGGACATTAGAAGTGTTCATGTTTCAAACTATAGTTTCCTGAAACAGCCTCCAGTAGATAATCTGTATAAACCTCTCCTTCCTACCCACAAAAAAAATATCCTTTTGTCAAGCAATCTGTTAGTCTGCAGTTTGGAATAGTTCTGGGAAGAGGGAATTACTCTTTTGACAGTTCAGAAAATTAAAAAGCAGGCCTTAAATCTGCTTCAGAAGCATTCTAAGAGTGTCCCTTGTTTACACAGCTATGTCATCAAGTAGAGCATCTCAAATTCCCAGCATCAAATGAGAAAAGTTTTTTTTTAAACACTACTTCCCTACATGTATACAAATGGGCAGAGAAAAGAATCAGCTTATTTATCTTGCGTTTTCCTACTACTCCATATTCTCCAATATTTCCAATGTTAAACACAAGACATTTCTTTCAATGTATACACCATATTATCAAATAAAGGAACACTATAAACCCCCTAGTTCTACCTAAACAGCACCACCACTACTTGCTCTATGTAACCTGTCACTGAAACCTGTATTTTTGATATACACACTTCAGCTACTGCTCTAAACTCACATTACAGCTCTCATCACAGTGTTGGGAAAAATACCCAAAACCACCAACCCAAAACAAACCACCCACAGACACAAAACAACTAGCTACAGGGATGTGCTGAAGGCACTGACTCTACAGCTAACTGACATATTTCACAATACATCTTAGCCAATCTAACAGCTAATTTAGTAACGGGCAGGTCTTGCTCTTCATCTCAGTCCCCACACCAGCAATTCCCCAGTGCTCCCAACCCAGCCCCAGGACATAAGCTGTAAGAAAACCAACTCCTGGGCAAAAGGCAGTAGCTGTCAAACTCTAACTCAAAAAAGTAGTCTATCACATCAGTGCAGTTCCACAAAAAAAGACTGAGATTTCACACAACTGGAAAAACATCAGAGTACCTTATGTTGCTGAACGGCAGCGCCTGCATGTGTGTCAGAGCCAGAGTGCAACCCTTTCAACACGTGCTGGTGCGAACACACCTAACGCTCCGGGGAAAGCCTCAAATTTAAAACCAAAGGGGCATTACCACCTCTGTGTAGCTGAGTTTAGCACCAGTCTGCAGTATCCAGACATGAGTTTGTGGGGTTTCTGTAGGAGAGTCGTGGAAGATTTATTACTAGAAGGAAGCAAAACTAAAGTAGAAATGTACAACCATGAATGAAATACTTGGAAAATGCAAAGACTTCTGTTTAATCAAACACAGAGAGAAAAACATTCTGACTCACTGAGTTTAACTGAGGGGGTGATAAAGTGTTGCAATTATTTGCTTTAGAACATCACACCCAACACAGCTAATGTATTAAAAAAACCAAAATCAGTATCCTAGAAGCTCAAATCTACCTACATCAGGGGTTTGCATATACATTTTCTACTACAGCTATACCATCTAGAGATACTGTTTATTTTCACATCATTAAGCAATTTTTTTATAATGTTAAAATGTTTTAATTGCTGAATACACTCATGTGCAGTATTGATTGCATAGAGAACACAGAACCCACTTGTAACAATTTGTAGATGCTTTAAAGGCCACCCAGGTGACAAGAAAGGAAGACCAAAAGGGGTCAGAGCTGGGACTTTGCACTAAAATAGTCAAGTTCTGAAGCTCAGTTTTACTGTTGAAAAAGTGAGACTCCACCAACAGAAAGAATTGAGAGGTGTAGTCTAGGTCTAAAAACCAGCTTGTTCTCGTTCCTTACAGGCAAACAGCACATTCATACCATGTTCTGCCTGGAAGTACCTGCATTCAACAGTTTGGTTTTATGTTAAAGTTTTATTCCCATTACAGCAAAAGCAGGGTTATCCAGAATAAAAAGCAGAAGCTGGAATAAAACAGTTGTAACATAAGAGGTACAGCCATCCTGCAATATGTTCAGGGACCGTAGAGTAAAATACAGCCTGCAAGTTTTTGTTTTGTCTTTCACCTAAAAATAGGAAAATAATTTTTATTCCCAGCTTGTTTCCTTCATGAACTCTTCAGATTTTTGTTACAAGACACAAACTGTGAAGCTGAAGATTGTTGAGCACATCCTGCTGGCAAGTGGAATCTCAGATTAACATCGTCTTACTGCAACTAACAACTGGTTTCCATGGGAACAAAGACAATGCCATGATACGATATTCATTGCAGCCAGAGAATCATACTGGCTGTGCTCTGTTTACACCAAGGTCACATCTGAAGGTCTCCAACGTAACAGATGATACGTACTATGTCACAACCATGAACTTACTTAACTTTATTAATAAAGTAATGCTTTGGTTTAGAACAAATTCTAAGCAGAGGAAAACCTGACAACTTTGTTAGATGCCCTCTTAGCTGAGTGGTAGAAGCAACTTGTAATTTTCCCATTATCATCTACTTGTTGGAAGCAGTGCTATTAACAGGAAAGGATAATGTTCCTACACAGTCCTCAACAAAAGAAGCAGTAGCATCATCATCTCCATTTTACAAATGGAGGAACCAAAGCACAGCAAGTGCCCTACTGGGCCACAGGTAGCAAATTCCAGTGTATCATTAACTCAAACTGAAGTCTCCTCTCCTGCCTAACAGTTTACACTTGGGAATAAATTCACTCCTATTTATACTAACACACCATCCAAGAACAACAGTGTTTGGTGACGTTTAAAGCAGAATCTATTTACTCTCAGTGAAACATTTTTTTTAAACTAACTGTTTTTAAACTAACTTCTTGCCATACCCAAGGAGCACAGTTCTAGTCCTAAATTCTTCTAAATTACTGAATGTTGTCCCCGTTCTGTTACTGCGCTTTACGTGAGCACTATATTTAATCCCATTAATAACTCACCTATTAAATCTAAACCTAGGTTAAGATGTATGTCCACAAACATGAACAAAATCAGAAGTAAATAATTACTCACTTGGATTGAACTAAAAAAAAAAATCCAACAAGCTTACAAATTATTTCTTGACCTTTTCTTTAAGTGAAGTGATCCCTTCCATCTTTTAGCAACATGCAAGAACATTTAAGTAAATATTAAGGCTTAGCAGTATGCAAATACTTCAAGAATGTCTCCCAAAGACTCTGAGGTACTTCATATTTTGTTTTATCATAACAGTATAAAGCTCATACTTGCTTTCTTCTTAAAAGACCTACTTGGGACTGAAGGAGTATGAATGCTACACTGTGACATATTTGGCTCCAACAGAGTGCTGCTGCAAACCAAGAAATTACTTGCAAAGGCAGGAATATCTGCATGCAATTAGACAATCCTATCACCTTTTTCCTTCCAAGCAGGAGTACTAACAGTATACTGAAACACCAATACTTCCAAGTATGAGGAAAAAAAGACTACTAAGATCAAAGGTCTAAGTGATTGATGCCAAGTCTTCGATACAAATCGCACTTACATGGTTATATGCAATACACTGAGGCATCAATCTCGATCCAATTCCTCTGAAGCACTAGGTCAATCAGAACGACAAAATTTTGAGCCAGAAATATCAAAAAGTTTGTTTTCTGTGCCTATTTGTGACTACATTTATTTTTATCTCTGAATCAGAATTAACTCCATTTCCAGTTGGCAGGTTAAAAAAAAAAGAGCATTTCAAATATCTAACTACACCATTAATACATTGAATGTGAAAATAGAACAGCATATGGCAAAAGAGATTATGGGGATTAACCAATTAAATGGTATGACTCAAACTGACATGATCCATCAAATCTGTGTTTTGCAGTGAGGTCTGTGGGGGAACGGGAAAAGGACTTCACCTAATGCAAACAAAGCCAAACTTCTAAAAATAACTGATTAGGCAAAAAGCATCAGCAAGGAAGGAAGGAGAGGTCTGAGCTGTTCAAATGTTACAAACTAGGAACAAGTAATTTACTTCTGGATGTCTCTTTTCTCTTTAATGCTGAATTTCACAACACCTACTTGATGTAGAGCCTACTACAAGCAGTCTTACAGGGCTAGCTATAATATTGATTGTAAATTCCATATTCAATAATTATTTACATGCTTAGGGCACATAATACTAAATTTGACATACAAGGTGGCAGACCAAATTCCTGTTAATATAAAAAGACACACTAAACAATTTGCTGAAATCAAAGTTTCCACAATTTTAAGAGAATAAAATTCTCAAGCAGAGGTTTAGAAACAGGCTTTCATTCTGTCTGAGTTGAATGCAGATGACAATCCTAACATATCAGATCTCAGAGAGAGGTAAGTAGATCATTTGCATATTTAATAGAAGGAAAAAGGACACAAAAGCAGAGATACCTGGAAACAGTTATTCCAGAAGGTGACATTACTGTCAGCTTCATGCAGTTGCCCTCATTACACCCTGAGTAACACCTGCGCAGAAGACAGATCCTACAGGGGTCTTGCTCTCCAGGTTAACACCTGGGTCTATGGGCATTTGTTTAATTAGAATTTGTTCATTCAAGTTCATCTGAGCTTTCTTCCACAGTTATTGAAGAAATGTCAAGTCTTCAAGCAAATAATAGTTCACAGGTATCATACAGATACGTGACCAAGGAATTTAAGACTTATTACTAAAAGTTTTTTTATATAAATTGAAAGATGTACTACAAAATAATGTGTCTCATACACAATTCCAGATGAACAATCAAATGGAATCAATTACCAACCAAAGCCATTCTTAGATTTTATTCAGACTTCAATGTAATTTTAAATGCCAGCCTTATAGAAGAACATTAGCATTTTCTTTTAATAGCTAAACAAAAAAAAAACCCATAATGGATAGTTGAGACAGCTACCACATCCACAAAGACAGAGTTTCTAAAAACACCTCTTAATCAATGCAACCTAAATAAGCACACATTTCTCTGGTATCTTAACTTTTTCCTTTAGAAGAAGGGACAATTTCATAGGAAATTAAAAAAAAAAGACCCAAAAGTCCATAAAAAAATCCACAGTTTCAATACTTAACTTTAGCTTACAATGGAACAAGAAGTTACACGTGGCTGCAAAATGGAACTGCTCTTACATAAAACTTAATACAGAAATGGAGAAATGAATGGAATTTATTTCAAGGTGTTAAGTTTCCAATTCCCAGGCTAAACCTCACAGCTTGATAGCCACATGATTGCTTATCATAACACGCAAATATATTATTAAATACAAAGCACTTTATGATTCTATCTCATGCTTCTGAGAATGCACAAGAAAAAAAGCCTCAACTGCATCAATAGCAGCTTTGAGATAAATAAGCAACATTCTGTGAATTTCATCAACATTTTGATCATCAGCTTCCTGTCCACTATGCCCAGCAGAAAAGTATTATTTTATATGGAACTGTACACATCTACAGACCAGAATTTATGCTACTAACGAAGCCCTTCATATCATTTACTTCCACATACAATAGGATGAAGGCATCAATAACAAGCCCTTATTTTAAAAAATAAAAAAGTAGTTTATATGCTTACCTTGAGGAAAAGAATTTGGCTGCACTAAATACAGGAATGCGTGTACTATTTTAAACAAAATTCCTATTGGCCCAGGTTCATGGTATGCACCTGTATCATACGTCTTGGCTGGTACAAATCCAAAATCCAAAGTCCCAGGAGGTGGTTTGTATATAGACTGTACCTCTGAAATAGTACTTCCACAAAACAGTAGCAGCAGCAAACAGAGTTCCACAGCCATAGCTAGGAGTATTCATAAAATTGGAGGTAGAGATATTTGTCCCACTAAGTCTAGAAGTCTTCAATGCATTCACTTGGAGGTTAGCTTTCTAGGCAGCAAAACCCTGGTAGATGTTCACACCTTGCTTCAGAGTGGTACAGAAGCCTCTCGTGGAAATGACTCACCGCACCAACTCTGGCAAAAACAAGAAAGAGCACATTAAAATGTGTGCAAACAAACAGGAAAGTGCAAGATAATCTGCAATCTTCTGTGGAAATTGAACTTATCAACAGTTGTAAAAGCAAACCAGACAGAATAGAAAGATTGAGGCTTGTGAATAATGTGATCTACTACATACCCTGTAGTTGAAAGGACAAAAATAATTATGCACAGTTCCAGGTCAGTGAGTTTTCAAAAACAAACAGAGCAGAGCATTGGGACAGTTCCAAGGGAAACAAAAATAAAGGAACAATGTATGAATTGCACTTCTGACAATATGTCATGTCACAACAGTTACACAATGCATTTAATCAGCCACCTGATTTTACCGTAGTTAGTAGAAATTAATCCAAGTCATATCCTGCAGCTTCTTTCTATGAAACGTTCAATAAAACCTTCTAGTTTTAATCTACAACCTCCTTCTGGTACATAGGACTCCACTTTCATGCCCTGCTTATGACCTAGCAGATAGCAGCACCCTTCTGACACCTCTTTCACAGCTAAGGTCACAGATTCCACCTCAAGAAAGAATTTAACATGTCAGCTACTCCTTATCTTCCTCTAAGGCTGAGAAAAGAAATTTTTCATCACTGAAAAGTTAAACCCACAAACCAAGCAAAGCTTCACCATCCTGACAGGTGACAATGAGCATCCATAACTACTTTCTATTAACTCAAACTGTCTCCAAGCTCTCCCTTGGAACTGGAGAATTCAATATTTGTTCATAGATTGCTAAAGCTGAGAGGCATTAAGGTAACTCTGTACACATGTTTAAGAATGCTCCAAATGTACCAAAAAAAAAAAAAATCACAGCAGTTTAATCATCCACCACATGAAAAAGAAACAGTATTACTCCCTACATTTCCAACAAAACACCTTCATCTACCTGGGGCTAGGTAAGACTCCTCCACTTCTGCATGGGCCATGGTGGCGTCTAAGAAAACAGACTGAGAAAAACCCCGAACAAAAGGCAACCCAAAAAACTTCTGTCCCTTTCTGACTTTAGAAGTGGTACATACTTGATCACTGACTTTCCCACCCATCATACTGGCTTATCTTATATAAGTGTATTTGGTGATCTAGCAGCGTACCACTAGTGAGGATGTCTGGGAACACACTGCCATGACATACCACCTGCTTCAAACTAGGGAGCGCCCAGCACAAACTGCCTTTGCGTAGCACAGCTCTGCCTCTGTTCCCTTTTTCAGCAGCACTAGTTAATAGAAATAGTTTTAATCTCCACATTGGTGTTCAGACCATTCACTCGCACAAATGACAGCAAAATAATGCTAACGACTCATCCCAATCCTACACCGAAACCTTGACTTCCAAGGTACGTCCAGGTCAATGAGATTCTAAAGACAAAAGACTTCAAAATTGGTATTGAGACTTAAGTCTCTCCCATGCTTTACAGTCTCTGGTAAAACACAGGCTAGCTTTCTGAAAACCAGTACTGACTTGCAAGAAACCCTGCTGCGGGCTTGTGCTTTTCTTAACAGTCCATGCTGCATTCGAAGGGCAAAATAAGATGAAGAAAAACATGGAACAAAGGAATACAAGACCAGATCAAAAAACCAGGCAGTTTTGTTTCCTTGAAGTCTAACTGAGTTAAGAAAACCTTAAAGCTATCTTTCCTCCTCATGGCTAGTGAAAACCAAGGAGAATGAGCAGTAATAACACTATGAATAGTGGAATTATCCAAGCCTTATTCAAAAAGGTGGTGTTAGCAACCACTCTGAAACACGATGCTCAACACAGGACCATTAGAACTTAGGAAAATACTCATGGTTTAATATGTTCTTTCTGCAAAAGAATGTTTTGTTGAAGAATACAAAAAAAAAAAAAAAAGAAAAAAAGTTCAGCTCCAAAGTATTATTTTTCCTCCTACTTGAGACTAGTTTTCTTCAGCCTAGAAGTTATTTTTCAGCAGAACGTTAACACATTTATTTCTCTAGGGCTGGACATAGAAGCAGTTAGAAACTGAGAATTGCTTAGGTTGCAGTTTATTATCAAATTTACAGAAACTCTGTCGGACCCAAGACCAGAACTAAGTGAAAAAATAAATTAACTAATTTGCCTTGATGACAGAACAGTGAAGACTCTGCAAGTATGATACAATTTGGTTTTCTTAAAATAATTAACAGTTTTTGTAGGTAAAGCTTAGTTTTCTTTAGACTTCTCAAGCACAGTTGAAACACATCAATTAGGAGAAAAAGCTCACACGTGGTGACTGAGTCTCAATTCCATGAATTAAGGAAAGAGGTAAAAAAGTGTACAGTACAGAGAAAATTTAGGGGGTGTGTGTGAAACCCGGAACTGGGAGGAAGATGTCCTCCATAACTGGTGCCTTAAGGCAAAGCTAGAAGGCAGGGCACATTCTTGTCTGCTCAACCTGGACAGGCTGGAGAGCTGGGCAGGGAGAAACCTAATGAAGTTCAACAAAAGCAAGTGTAAAGTCTCACACCTGGGAAGGAACAACAATCAGTACAAGCTGGGGGATGACCTGCTGGAGAAGAGCTCAGTGGAGAAGGACCTGGGGGTCCTGGTTGATGACAGGGTGGCCATGAGCCAGCAGTGTGCCCTGGAGGCTGAGAGAGCCAATGGCATCCTGGGGGGCATCAGGAGGAGTGTGGCCAGCAGGTCAAAGGAGGTGATCCTCCCCCTCTACTCTGCCCTGGTCAGGCCCCACCTGGAGTATTGTGTCCAGTTCTGGGCTCCCTGGTATAAAAAGGACAGGGATCTCCTGGAGAGAGTCCAAAGAAGGGCTACGAAGATGATAAAGGGCCAGGAGCATCTCCCCTATGAAGAAAGGCTGAGTGAGCTGGGACTGTTCAGCCTTGAGAAGAGAAGACTAAGGGGGGACCTAAATAATGTTTATAATTATCTTAAGCAGGGGATGCAGGGGGAATCAGCCAGCCCCTTTTCAGTGTCTGTGGGGACAGGACAAGGGGCAATGGCTGCAAGTTGGAGCACAGGAAGTTCCGCACCAACATGGGGAAGAACTTTTACCCAGTGAGGGTGACAGAGCCCTGGGACAGGCTGCTCAGGGAGGTGGTGGAGTTTCCTTCTCTGGAAATATTCAAGACCCGTCTGGACACCAACCTGTGCAATATGAGCTGGAGAGCTGCTTTGGCAGGGGGGTTGGACCAGATGATCTCTCGAGGTCCCTTCCAACCTCTATGATTCTCTCCCCCAGTATAACAGAACATACTACTGAGAAAGTACATACAACTTTAAACTGTCCTTTACTTAAAGCCCAATTTTACAAAAAAAAAAAGAGTTGTATTTAGTTGTACAAACACACAAATCAGTGTCTTTCCAATACAGGAAAATAATCACTGTGCCTGCTAGAGATGTTAAGTCCTGTATTAACCAAGACAGAACGTTGGCAGTTTTAATAAGACAAGGACACTTCTGACACTGCAAGGACACTACCCATACTGCAGATATAAAAAAAAATATTCTGCTAAGTGTAGACACATACCCAGCCTTCAATTCCAAAGACACTACTGAGCAGCTCTACATAATTTTCAGGTAAACTTTTACAAAACTCAGGATTTTTCAGCAAAGCTAGTGGGTTTCTAGCAAATCAAAGAACCTGCAGAATTCTGACCATGGTCTCTGCCCCTCACGTAATGTTCATGAATATATCATGATAAACATAGTGTATATAATCTTACTGGGTAGTTCCTTCATGCTGACACCAAATCTCTGTACTACGTAACACACTAATGTATTTTCAAGGTTACATTAATAATGATCAGAAGCTTGCAAAAACACTACTAAGGATACCTCTGAGCATTCAATATGTATTCAACCAACCTAAAAATAACTCAGATGGAAAAAGCTCCCAGCAGTTATCCTTATCTTGATATCTAAAGGAAACTTAGCCGGGAGCACATTAGTAGTTAAATATGCTAGACAAACAGCGTTGAAGACAAAGAATATATCCATGATTTTAATTGTGAGGAGTGTAAGAATGACAAACATGTGAGTGACAGGAAGAGAATGACTTCGCAGTACTTGTTGCAGCATATGGCCATCTCACCCCTCAGAAACAGCATGGCACCGCTGCAGTCAGCAAGCTGCCCTAACTGCCAGTAAAACTCTCCCCAAGTTCAAGTAAATAGTCAATGAAAAGAAGCTGTGTGAACCTCTAAGTGCTTATATTATCAGTTATCCACTTGATTATCAAGTTTCAATTAAAAACAAACAAAACTCAAACCCTGTTAAGTACTTATTACATTAAACACTTCTGTTACTATACATCTTATTTTCTGTGTGGTTTTCAAGAGTCCATCTTTAAAAGACTAAAAGCTTTTGCTTTTTATTCTGCAGTTGTCACTAATACTCTCCAAATGCAAGTCACTAAGCATAATTCCTAGGGTTTTAACCACTATCTGTGGAGAACACCATCACTCTCACAAACTACACTGCAGTACTGTATCATCTCACTTTATAAAAATAGTAGTATTTTCCAAACCAAATACACCTTCAGCAACTTCACTGGATGTTTAAGGGGAGGAAAGGAGACCAACCAGTAGATACAGAAGTTCAGCAACTACTTCCATGACACATCAACTCTAAAAGATCAGAGCTCAGAAACAGCGTGGTATCCAGCTCTTTGTCTCAACAGGACTGGCCTGCCTCTGTTTAACACTGCGATCTATGCAAATACAGCGCTGCAGTGCAGTGATGCAGCGATGATTAACCCTGTGAACTGAAATTCAATCATCCAGAGACTTGACTACTAAAGCTCAATGTGGGAGCCCGCTGGCAGCAAACCACAATGAGATGGTGGAACATGCAGTCGTCCAGAGGAAGCCCACACAAAGGATCTGGCTTGGTCTGTTAAAATTCCAAATTAGTCATTTGAAAATCCAAGTCCATAATCCCATTCAGTAAGGTTGCTCCAATGACAGCAACCACCATGAGAATGAAATGCATTAAACCAGCTACAAAACGTATAGTTATGGGTAGGTTACAACTCCTAAGTATGTGTTAAAAAAAAACCCAACCCACAAACACCACTTTCTCATTCAAGAAACACAACGAATGCAGCAAGCCAAGCTGGATGAGGACACGTTGAAAAGGTACAGCTTTCCATTACAAAAAACTGTTCTACTAACAATTACAACCTGTTGCCATAGGAGGAGTAGGAAGCAAAGAAAGCTAGTAAGCACTAGACACTGCAGAATAGCGTCTGGCAGCACCAACAAAACCCCAAAATCTTCCGCACAAAGAGGCCTCAGCATGCATTTGACACACTTTATCTACATGCAAAACGAGTAAGTGCTGAAGTCAGAAGAATCGGATATTCAGAACCCAGGTTGGTTTTGAGCTGCTACTTAACAATTTGAAAATAAATAAAAAAGCAACAGCAACCCCCCTGCTGTTTTACCAGCCACAGCAATTTGCAAGCAGCAACAGACCTGTAAAAAGTCATTCCAAGTGAGATGTCTTCCCTGGAAGATCAGCAAGTCTGGTTTTTGGCTGACTGCCTAAATGTTTAGAATAGATTTTCACTAACTGAATTTTAAGTTATAGATATTTGTTTCTGTTGTTAAGTGGTTCATAGAACATTCCCATGTGAGAGCACTTTTCAGCACCCCATTGAGAGATTCAAAGCACAGTAAAGCCCGCCCATGAACAGGCAGCGCTCTGACACACGCGAGCTGATGAGGGCTGAGTACGTGTCCCGATACCAAGGCACTGGGACTACGGACCCAGAGCACTCCCACTAGCAGTCCAGATCGAGCGTTTCCCTTATCTTCTTTCCAGTTACTGAAACTGCAGGCACCTCTTCCCCTGCCACTCTGCTTAGTCCTTGATCTGCAAACTGCAGAGTAGCACGGGTACCGCAGCCCTGCCTCTGCTGGAACACCGACCGATTTGGTAGTTCTCTCAGCTGCTCCCCTGCACGCCTGTGCAGAGGAAGGCACAGCCCACGTTCACCACCACAGCTGCCCCTTCCTACCCGCTCTTGGATGAGCCCCCCAGCTCAAAGCTGAGCTCACCCCCGACGAGAAAAAGATCTGACCATCGGGGGTGGGCTGGCACGACGTTCCCAGGTACGCAGGCCAGCGGCAGCACCGCCGCGATTTAACTCCTCCGAGGCGGAGTTGGCCGCAGCGCGCCGCCGTACCGAGCAGGGACGCCCGGCGGGAGCGGACGGGCCCTTCTCCCCGTTCACATCCACGGTGCCACCGCAGAGCTAAAGCGGGGTTTCGCCTCCCTTGCTTCCTCTACCCCTGACGAGCCAATTTCGAGGCCAGCACGGTGTCTCCGCCCTCCCGGTACCGCTCAGCTCCCCCTCCCGGGCAGGTGCCCTCAGCGGGCGCCCTCCTCCCCGCAGAGCGTCTCCCCAGAGATATCCCGAGCTCTACGCGCCCCGATCCCGCCTCCCCTCTCTCTTCAGAGGCCAAGGACTTACAGACAGCTCCCGAGCCCTCCTCAGCCGGCCCCGCCACACGCGGCCCTCCGCGGAGGAAACCACTGCACTCTCAGCGGTCGCCGCTCCGCTCTCCTCAGCGGGCGGACCCGCCCTCGCTCCCCGCGGACCGGCACACACCGCCCGCCGTGCCGCAGCCCCTTCCCCTCAGCCAAACCCGTCCGTCGCGCAGAGCCCTAGCGCTCACGTCCGCTCAACCGGCTCCCCTCAGCACGGACCTACCCGGCGGCCGCCCCCTCTACCCCCGTCTCACCCCGCGCTTTCAGGGCCGGGGCTTTCTCCTCAGCGCCTCCATCCCGCAACTCCCCGCTCGCAGGTCGCTCTCCCAGCCGCTTCCCTCGACAGCCAACAACCCGCTCTCACCCGGGCGGACCCTGCCCGCCGACATCTCTCCTCCCACGGGGGAAGTGGCCGCACTCTCCCATCCCGGACCTTCTACCCCCCGCAGCTGGAGAAGCGAGTGAGGCGGAAGCGCCCTACCCCCACCTGCTGCCTCCCCTGGCCTCGCCGCGGGCAGTGCGGCAGCGGGGCAGCGCTGCTCGGCATCCCTCCTCACTTACCTCCCTCCCGGCGGCACCCACCAGCGAAGCGGAGAGAGCAAAACGGAGGCGGCGGGGCACGGAACGGAACGACCCGCCTGCCGCCTCAGAAGCGCCGCGGTGGTGGTAGTGCCGCCTGCGCATGGATTATGGAGGCGGGCTCTGCCCCGGACTGGGGGACCACCCCGGCAGGTTGGGGCTGGAGAGGGGAGGAAGAGGAGGAGCGTGAGGGGTTTATCGCCGTAGGGACCCGCTGGGCGAGCGGGGGAAGGGATTGGGAAGGCTTCGTGCCTCGACTGTTTAAATGCGACCGAACGGGTCAGTCTGAACCTGTACCCGTGCGGGAAGGCAGGTGGGAGCACGCAGCGATGGCAGATCTGTTGCTCACCAGATGGGCCAGTCGGCCAGGATCCGAGGTGGGACCTGGCCTCCGCCCTGGTCCCGGCCGGGAGGGTGCCCCGACACGGCGGGACAGACAGCTGACATCAACGGAGGCGCGTCCTCCCTTGCCGCCCCCAGGGATGGCAGTGCCATCTCTCAGGCGGTTTCGCCTCTAGCCTTGTTTGAGTTCAGGCGTCTTTGCTTTCCATACCAAGGTGTCTTACCCCATTAGCTCTTGGAAAAACACCTGGTTTTACCCTTATGAGAGGTGTCTTATTTCCTGATGAGATCAGGGCTGGTATCCATGTTCCTTAGCAGTTTTTGTTTCTGAGGACCAGTGATTTATTGGTAAGGCAAGAAGCACTTTTCCTACGGGTCACAATGCAGTAACATACTCTCAAAGGTTCCTTCACTTTCTTAGAATCATAGAATCTCCTGAGTTAGAAGGGACCCATAAGGACCATCAAGTCCAACTCTTGGCTCCACACAGGACCAGCCAAGTCAGAGCAGGTGACTGAGGGCACCGTCCTGACGCTTCTTGAACTCGGTCAAGCTTCTTGAACTCAGTCAAGTCCTCAAATCCAGAAGAATACCCCCTGTCTTAAGCTTTGGATGAAAATTATTCTAAATAAAGGGAATATTCCTTACAAACAACATGCCGCAGGTGTCCAACACCGCTAATCAGACGATCTGGTGAATTTAATTCTCTTGCTTCTGCACAGTGTTAGGACAGAAAGGCTGAATCTCATTGGTGTCATTTTCTCATTGACTATTTTTAAACTACCAAGCGAAGGCATATGGTTGCAGTGAATAAAAAATGACAAGGGTGGGATAGTCTGTGTGAACCTGAAAAGAGTGTGGAAACATGGAAGAGAACAGCATGGAATGAAAGGTTGGGAAATGTCACCTTGCTGTAGACAAAGACACTAAGATTTTCTTTTGGATTACTAATTAATAAAAGATACTGGTTTACTTCTAGTTTATGGTAGACTACCACAGGACGTCTAGGTGAGGGATGGCTGTAGTTTGTTTAAACAAGAAAATGCAACTAGAATTACAGGGAAAAATACTACCTTTCACAGAACTGAAACTAAATCAGCATCAACACTACTAAGGCAGGCATTTCATCAGTAGACTAAGCCAACATCTATTTTTCTGATGTGTGTTATCCATGTGTAAAATCTTTCCCATATTTTATACGTGGTGCCATGAATATAAGAGACTGAATGCTTTCTGATCCCATCTGTGTTTCTCTGTACTATTGGTATCCAGCCCAAGACAAGGAGTTTGCCTGAGGTCTCTGGAAGTGACTGAATTGAGATAATTTATATAGTATTAGGTACTGAAAATAGTTTCTCTGAGTAGCACCTACTTAAAATGTCAGCAGTTGTCACCGTGAGATGTTAAATGGAAGCATGACCTCTTCAGCTGCCTCCCATTACATTGCTGGCAACCCCAAATACATGTCTGACCTGAAAGTGCTCTGAGCAGATGTTGACCTTTCCTTGATGCTTCTTCTCCGCTAACCACATGTCAGGTAGAGGTGGACAATCATAAAGTGGAAAATCCTGCACTAGTTTGCAGCCCTTTCCTTTGCTCCCTGACTTGCTGCCATCCAAATCACAACTGTGTCCAGGCTTCCTTAGCCGCACACTTAACTTGTCTGTCATTTGGCTGTGGGCACTAGGAACAGTGTGCTGGTATGTGGTTTGTGTGCATGGAGTAGGACAGTCACAGTGGAGAAGCAGAATGTGTAAAAATAGTGTGGAGTCTTAGCAGGCTCAGAGAGCATCAAGAAAATTTGTCTTCTGGGGACTGCACCATCTTTTTTCTCTGGTCCTTAATGCCTCAGGGTGATCGGCCTAGAATGCCTTCAATTTTTATTGACAGCTAAACCCCTAATTGCTCACATAAATGAGAACGCAGTCTTTCAAACCACAGCACGGTAGGTGCTAAGGCCTTTGAAACCTGCTTTATAAGCATCCAAAACAGGAACAGCTGGATAAAAAAACCCTGGCCCATACTCTGTGGTGAGCATTTGAAAATCTGGCTGCGTATCAATCATCTCTGTTATCTCAGAAGAAAATCCTCAGATAACAGGAAGATACATGTGATTTAGAGCTTAACTATAATGGTTGTATCATGTAATTGATTTTTAAGTAGAGCTTGTGATTAAAGGTCTGTTAGATAGATAGCCTTTTTCATTAGTTGTAGTTAGGCTAAGTATAGTATTGTCTGAACAGATTTGAAATCATACGTCCAACATTTCCACCTTCTGGAAAGAAGTTTGAGGTTGAAAAAAATCTTTTCTATTGTATTTAGTGTTTCTCTGGCTGTCCCCTGAGCCTGTGTTCAGGGAGAGAAAGATACGTTGAAGTGGGATAGAGGAGCAGCATGCCTTCCCATCACCACATCTACAGAGAAAAGTGATTTATGCCCTTTTACAAGAACACCACTAAGAAGGAATTCTGCCAACACTCCAAAATCCAACCAGTCTACCTATCCCTGTTGTCAGTTCTACCCTGTAGCCCAACACCTGCCCACTTTGCCCAGCTTTCTGTGGGTTACAATCTCCAAATCCTTCCCTGCCCTCCATCACAGTGTGCTCTGCATAGCTCTGTCCTCCCTCCTGCCACCTGATGCCATCCTTCCCTTTGGTTCTGGCTTAGCTCTTCAGCTTCTGCCGCCCTCCCAGTGAGCTCATGCTGCCCAGCAGCACCCATTACCTACCCGCATACCCTGTGCCCTCCTTATGCTTCACTCCCGGTCAGCACTGTTTCTCCCCTCTCCGACATCTGCAGCTGCATCCTTCCTCATCCTTAATTCTCCTGTGGGATGTGAGGCTTAAGGGATTACAGGCTCTGTGTGTTCGCAGCCTGAACTCCTAGCTGTGAACTCTTCCAGACTGGAGCCAGGCTGGCCCAGGCTCTGCAGGCTCTGGGGGAGCAGGGAACTGGATTTACAGCAGGCAGGAGGAGTGTGTGGCTATATTAGACACAAAACACATAAATTTTGAAAGAATTATTAGGATCTGCCTGTGGCAGGTGGGTTGGAACTCTATGATCCTTGGGGTCCCTTCCAACCCATACCATTCTATGATTCTGTGATTTTAAGATCTGTAAAAATGGTGGGAAACAGCACAATTGCTGTGTGCTATAGCCTGCTGTGTATTTGCTTAATTTTTTACTCCTGAGGGAAAACAAAAAAAGGAAATGGACAATCTTATTCACATTCATTCCCAACATTCTTAGAAAACGTGACATTTCATTGTAGACCTTTGATTCATGCCAGTTTAGGATATGATTTCAGTGAGGATTGCCTTCATTTGAACGGAAGATTTATCCCACTGTATATCACTTCAGAGAGCTGATGTTTTGTCAGCTACACATGTCTTGCCATTATGTTCTGCTGTGCCCCCTTCTCACAACTGTGATAGATCTTCGTGACAACTCATCAAGGAACTTAAAAATTATCTTCATCACTTTTCATCTGAGGAAACCACTAGTAGTTCCTATAACAGATTTCACAGCTAAACAAAGATACAAAGTGACAGGGATTACATGATGCATGTACTTGGAGCTTGTAGCTTCTTCTATGAGCTTCCCCCTCCCTGTTTTTCCATCATCTCTGTGCTTTATTTCTGCTTGCAAGCTTTGACGCTTGACATCCTGATAAATTACTGTGTCAGAAATGCTTGAAATTAAAATGGGAAAGGCACATCTCTTTTTGACACTGGAATGAAAGGAGCACAACTTGGTTTGGATGCTGTTTGATACCAGACTGGGGTGTAGTGGCCAGCTACCACTACAGATTTCGGTTCCAGTTCCAGCACCATATGCTTTCCTGGTGACATAAGGGGGCTGCAGAGCAGTGCCCATGTTCTCGTTCTGTGGGAACATAAAGGGCCACCTGATAGAGGCTGTGGCCATGTCAGCAGTTTGTTAGTAAGTTTAAGGCAACTTACCACCTTAAACAAATGCTTTTAGATGAAGTCCTGACAACCTCCTGCACAAGTGTAATTACACCTTGTAGGAAAAAAAAAATTTAAATGAGGATGCTGCTGCTTAACAAACTTGTACACAAGGCTTGATGCCTTTCCCCTCAGAAACAAGGGTATGGCCACGGGGCATGTCTGTTCTCAACCACTGCTAAGATCTCACTTGTGACCAGCTAGTTGCCCACTACCACTATGGCTGAGTGTTGTGGTGTACTGGTATTTAGCAGAGGCATGTAGGAGCTTCAGCCAGGCTGGGTCCCACAGGCACAATCACAAAGCTGAGCCCTGGATGGGGACTGTGCCTGTGTGGGCTGTGTGAGTGGCCAGCAGATGGGTGAGGTACAGGACTGAGCCTGGCTTGCTGCCTCACCTCAAGCCTCAGCCATGGACACCTGCAGATTGAGACTGACAGTTTCTTCATTCTTTCATTGCTTATGTATTTGATTTGATTTTGGTTTAATCAGTGCATTTATTCACCCCTTCTGAAAGCTAGGACCTGAGCTGGACTGCCTGGACAGAGGCAGGAGAGGCTGTAATAGGGGTTTTACACAAGCTGTTCATCTAAGAAGTGTGCCTGTATGTCAGCAAGAGCCAAATGCTACAGAAATAATCAGCCAAACCAAGTACATGCCTGAAAGCTAGCACAGAAACAAAGTCAGTGATGTCAATAATCAGTTGTCAGGGAAAAGAAGACCAGTTTTCATCCCTGTTTGTGATTCTATGATAAGCAGAAGTCCCCTCAGCACAGAGTAACTATCCCATGCTTCCCACAAAACATAATCCTACCTTAGGAGCTTAGCTGCTGCAGTGACCTTCTTTTGTCTGCTTGCTCTGGAGTAAATTCTGTCTGACGTGAGTAAAGAAGATTGGAAGATGGTTATTTTTAATATCAGTATAAAATAATCTGTAGCACAACAAAATACAAGAAAGGAAGGCACCCATTCATTATGTTTTTGGGGAGAATGACACCAGCACCTACCCCATGTTGCAGGAAGCGCATAAACACCACACATTGCAGGATTAACCTGACAGGGCCCCTTTGCTCTAGTTTCTATTATTAACTTTACACCTAGTGCAAGTCTCCTCAGATGAACTTGAAGAGGTATAACAATTTATCTTACGAGACTGTACCTCAGCTGAAAATTTATGAACAGAATAGTAAGAGGCTGGGATTTTATATGCCCTTCACAGAAGTGTGCTGAGTCCTGATCCCTAAGTTTCTTTTAGAAATGCTTAACCTAGACCAGGCTTCTGGTCTAGGTGGTGAGCTTTTCCCGCGCTCTCCTCATGTTAAATTGCACACTTGAAAAAAATACTGTTTCTGCCCTTCCCTATCCCAAGTCCCAACTTTCCACCAACTGCTTGGGATGGCAGCCTACTATCTGCAAGCTGTTATCACACAAAACAGAAGTGCAGCTTCTCCTCTTTGCCATGTCACAGCTCCAGCTCCCTCCTTGGTCTTCTCAGGTCTGGCACAAATATGTTAATTGGGGCTGAACAGGAGGCTGCAGCCCTGAAGAGAACATGCTCCAAGCAAAACACCATTTTCTATAATATAAAGGTTTATTGGTTTGTGGTTGTGTGCGTTTTTTTTTTTAATCAAGGAAGAATTTTTCACAATTTTATGGAGGAAACTGGCTTTTTTTATCCTAATGTTCTCATTAATTTATTATTTCCAGTATCCACCCTACCTCCGGGCTGATTAAAGTATGAGAGACCAAGAATGGGAAAAGTATTTCCACTGTTGAAGCATGCAAGGCATAAAAAAGAGAAGCTGACCTTTAACTCTGCTCCTTTGCCTTTCTGCATGTCAGAATGTCAAATGGTTTTCCATATTATAGTTCATGGCAGCACGAAACATTTCAGAATAGGGAACATTTATACTGTCAGAGGACACCTGAGGTTTGTTGGTTCAAAGTTAAACTGTATTCTCAAAATCTAGCTTGAATAAGAGATGCCACAGGGCTGTGTTTGTGCAGGCAGCAGAGCAAGAATCAGCCTCGTGCTCCAAGAGTGTGCATCTTGGTTCTGCCCCGCTGCAGGCTACTGCTTCCCTCCCTCTGTGCTTGAGTTCACAGTAGTGCTGATGAGTTCAGCAGGCTTGCACCCACACTGTCATGTTGGTTTGCTCTTGCTCAGGTTTCTAGTCCCTGTCTGCATAAGTATTCATTCATGTGTAGTCTTCAGACCAGCACAGCTCAAGGGATATCAGTCCCTGGGGTGTGGGTTGTTTGCTGAGCACGTCCCACAGTCTGCACCCTTTGGCCTGGGGATGGAGGCCCATACAGCTACAGAAAACAGAGACATTGCACACACAATATGGGCAAAACGAAGCCCAGTTCTCATCACCTGCTTTCCTGAAAGGGAGTGCAGCAAGTCGTGCACTCTTTGGTCCACTCTGTGTCTGGTGAAGAAATTAATGATAAGATGGTGTCCTGTAAGCTCCTTGATTCGTAGAGTGGTGGGTTTTTTTAAGTCCAGACAGTTCTGATCCCCTTGCGTGTGATCCATATGCACAATGGACATGAAGCTGGCAAGACTCACATGCTAGTTTCAACATCAAGCTCATCAGGTACAGCAGACTTCCAGAGAGAGGGGACAGGAGACAGTAGATCTTTGTTGTTTTGTGAGCTCTCTGAATGACCACCTTTGCTCATTACTACAGAATAAAATTTTAGCCTTCACCTGAGTTGTCTGGTTTCAGCTTCCAATTTCTTTTCTAGTCTTTTGAGCTGCCTGATATTACTGATGAAAAATGCAGTGGCTCTAGAGCACCAACCAATAGCAGATTTAGGTGTGGTACTGCTTAGTGGTGATGCTAATATTCAAGTCTAAATGTCACACCTTGGTCCAGCTGTTTGGGGAAACAAACTAAAGCAGTTAAGACCGTCTAGCCCCATTCTTCATGAGAATCTTGCTAAGTATAACTTCCATGCTTTTATTTCCTTTTCTTTTCTGAAACAAATATTAGAAAGAATCATGTTAAAGAGGCATTTTTTAACACCCAGCAGCACTGTTCTTGCCTGGCCATTTGATTATCATAGTGCCTGTGATTGAATGGTGTTGGCTTTCCCTGCCATCAAATATGGTACAAGGTACACAGTGTAGAAAAGGAGGGTCTGTGCTTGGAAGAGGCAGTAGTCCAAAGTAGACATGACAGATGAAAGATGGGGATTTTGGTGCTGGCTTCAACTAGAAAGCAGCGGTATTCTATTCAGCATATAGAGCCTGCAAATCCTTCACTGCTGCTAAGGTAGGAAATGTTTGCTGACAAATCTGGAAGACATTGTTGGTTACTCTAGTGCTTTATCTATAAATCTGAATCTAACTCATACTGTGGCAGTTTTTCTGCTCTTTAATTCCCTGGACTTTGAATTACAGACATTTGAAGAACCGGAGATCTAATAGTCAGAGCTTGGGTTGTGTGATGGTTTGAGCCCTGGCCAAAGGCCAGACGCCCACCAAAATCAGTCTGTTACTCCCCTTCTTAGTTGGACAGGGGAGAAAAAAACATAACTGGGCGGCTCAAGAGACAAACTCGTTAATGACGCGGGCAAAACAGACTCAACATAGAGAGCAGAAGAGAAAATTATCTAATTTATTACACCACGCTAAAGAGAAAACAGTGAAAAAGAACCAGAGTCAGGAGTGCAACCAACAATCTTGAAACAAATGCAAACCAGGCAAACACTTTTCCCCCCCGCACTCCCTCCTTAGCAGGCTTTAGTTAGAAGTTTGCTCCCTTCTTCCCTCCCGGTCGCAGCCCAGGAGGGGCAGGGACTGGGGAAAATGGGGGTCTTGGTAACACCTTCCCCCCACCCCTCCATTCTAAAGCAGACTTCCCTTTCAGCCATGATTTTGCTCCCTTCTTCCCCTCTCCTGCTCGCAGCACAGGACAGGGGGCAGGGACTAGGAGATGGGGGCTTCAGTCAGTCCCTTGCAAGATGGTTTCCTTCTCGGCCGGGATGGGGGCATCCATTCCACACAGCCTCCCCCTGCTGCACCGTAGGATCTCACCCACAAGAGCCAGTCCTCCACGAACTTTCTCCAAGGCAAATCTCTTCCCACCGGGCTTCTTCTCTGCTCTGGCAGGCGGCAACAAATCACAGTGTCTCTCAGTCCCAGTCCTCCACGGGGCTACAGGCCTCCTCCAGCAAACCTGTTTCATTCATCTCTGTAGGTCGCTTGTGCTGGCAGGGGCTCATCCCACCGTAAGTCACGGCATCTTCTCTATGTCTCCCCCGGCTCCATGCAGCGTGGAGCCGAGCCTCTCCACCGGGCAGGTCGGGTCTCTGCCTCCTCCATGGGTCCTTTTCTCCGGCTACTCCAGGTGCTTCTGCTCGAGCTGCAGGGGCAAACTCGCCTGGGTACCTGGGCGCGCCTACTCCTCCCCCAGCCTTCCCGGCCTTTTGTGTCTGTCAACTGATTACATTCACATGCAAATATACATCACAATTCCCTTAATGGGCCAAACTTTGCGGTCTTCCTGGCACTCCAAGTTCTGGTTGGAGTCTTTGTCTCCCATATGTGATTCCCAGAGGCGCTATAAGCAGGCCTGCAGAAGATTCCAGCAGCCATTTTCTGCCGGACCTGGCCTTCTCAGTAGAACTGCAACAGGTTGCAAACTCTGTTCCTCTCACTAAATGGAAGATTCATTTAACTCCTCTGCATATCATCCTGTCTATCTGGAGTAACAGTCACCAACAGACCCTATGGGACAGTCAAGGCCAGCTACCTGACATACAGATTATTCCCAAAAATTTAAGGGCTTTGTGTTTGTGGGTTTTTTTAATTTCACTTTACAAGTCCAAACAATAGTAATTTTCAACATATTTTGGTAAAGCTTTCTCAAGGCTACCAGATCTTGGCTTCTGTTGCAGCTCACTCTTCCTAGCATTTGTCTCTACTGAGGCTTAAATATTTCCTTTTGTGTATTTATAGTGTTTGCCCTCTGCTATTTGTAGTAAGGAAAAAAAAAATAAATTCCCAAACCATGGTTCAGTTGTACAAGCAATCCTTGTATAAAAAGTAATCCACACAACACTGCAGTAAAACATATTACATGAACTATCTGAGAGTTGATACAGTACAGGCATGCAATTAAAAATTGCACATTAAATGTATTTTAAGCTTTCTTTAGCAGCTGTTTAGTAGTACCAAACTTGCACATTGCAGTGGTTTTGTAGTTGGATTTAAGTAGCTTGTGGAGTATCTCGATACATGGAGTGAAACCCAAAGCAGCATTCTAAAAGAGCATGCACAGCGATTCTGCCCGAGCTGCCAAAGCAAGAGCAGGGAGATCACATGAAAAATGTTTCCTGTCTGTGTGAAATCTGTGAAAATTCCCAGGAAGGCTAGCAAACAAAGCCTGCCCTGGGACAGGCAGTTTACATTGAACCCCACGAGAGGAGATATGTGTGTGCAGCTGTCAGCCAAATCCGAATTCTGGAATACATCAAGTGTTATTAGTTTGCACTTAGTGACACAGCATACCACATTCACTTGAAAAAAAAATCCTTCCAGTTGAATTTCCAGTCCAAGTTTTATGTATATTATAACCATTCCAATTTTTATTTTATGCAGTCACTTTGCAGCATTTGACAGACAGTAAATTAAATATCATGTCTTTTGATTCTGACTGAGAAGCATGATTTCTTTTTTTAATATTGAAGTTCTGCGATGGAGGAGGGGAGATAGTATTTTATAATTGAATGCTTAAAGCTTTTCCGTATACATTTTACCACTGATATTAGAGAAGGGGTAAAAAAATCTTCTAAGACATTTTTTCTGCTGAAGCAGGATTTGCAACACTACCAGGGACTGCTGTTCTATTTGTGAGCTAAGATTACTCTCAGTGAAATGGCTCAGCTCCCCAAGGTTCTCAAAATTCTCGTTACGCCTTTGCCAGATTCATGATAGTTTCACATTTATTTCACTAAAAAAAGGGGAGGGGGGAAAGCAAGTGCCTGGCCGAAATAAAAAGGAAAAGCCTGGCTGAAAAGCATCAGAAGCATCTCTGTAGACCACCTATGTGCTGAAGAGCGTTGAGGATCATTTACTGCTTAACCTGGAGCTGTATATCCCAAGGTTTGGAACAAAAGACTAGGGAGCAGGCAGATATTGTGAAGCTAAAAGCTCTACTGTGAATCTGACTGTCCCCCTTTCTCTCACCTTGAGAAAACCACAGTACTCGCTGGAGGTTGCTTTAGCGGTTTGCAGAATGGTTATAATAAAACTTGTCCTTTTTTACAGCTTTCTGCCTGCCTGTATTTGAGAAGTGCTTCTGGAGTTCTGTGTGAAGAGCACTGTGTGGTACAGTGCAGTGTCTTGGGAAATCACACAGATGCGTGCCACGTTTAGAAATTATTTATCTGTTAAATGAGATCATAATTGGTTAAATTGCTGGGTAACTAAGGAATTTTTGCTCTTCTTACAAGATAAACAGACTTTCATTGCAAACAGTTCACGTCTTTCTAAATCAGTTCCAGGAAACCCTATAACGTCAGTCACTATTAGCATTTAGAATAGCATTAAGAGCTTTATTCAAGCTCACATTAATCTCTCTAGGTTAACCTTTGTATCCAGGCTGCCTCAGTTGCTGTATTTCAAATCTGCAGAATGTCAGTTCTTCTCAGTGGACAGGAAGAGGTTTAACAGAGATTTAGCAGTGCTTTGATCATAGTATGAAGTCATTTTGAACTTATTTGTGACCAAAAAAAGAGTCTCTGGAGCACTTTTATTCAGTTATGTCAACTGAGTTGCTTAATCAGTCAGAGCAAAATTTTAGCTTCTCCCTTTTGCTCCAGAAGCTGCTATGAAGACCAGATGAACAGTAAGACAATTAGTAATGTCAGGGATATTACATTTCATTCCAGCACTGGATCTTAGAACTTCAGAGATACCAGGTAAGCATAGAAACAGAGTGGGGAGGGTGCTCAGTTCCCTCTTCCAGCAGACTCTAAGCAAAGTCTGCTTAGAGCATCCTGATGCATTTGCCCAACCTGCAATCCAGCACCTCCCACGAGAGCAGAGTCCTCAGGCAGTTTGGTCCAACACTTAATTATGCTCATAATTACAAAGATTTCTTACTATCTAGCCTAAATACTCTTTGCTGCAAATTAGGTTTATTTCTGCTCATCCTTCCCTCAGCAGACAGGGAGAGTAATGGATTGTCATCATTTTTATAAGTGGCTAAAATACTGGAACACACACTGGAACATGGTACCATGTCCTTCCCCCAGTCTCCTGTTTTCTGGATCAAAGCCCAGTTCTTCAAAGCTATCCTACGAGTCATGTTTTTATTTCTCTCTTGTGACCTGTCTCCAATTTGCATATGTCCTTTAAAATGTACAGGTCCCCTCTGTAAACATCCGTCTCCAGCTGAGGGTTCTCTTCCCGAGGAAAGCAACCTAGTGATGTCCCTTACCATACATAGTCTTTTCTTCATGCACTGCTGAACCTGCCTGCTTGGTAAGAGCATCCCATTCTTGGCACATACTCAGTGTGTGTGTGTTGGTCCTTGTAATATCCAGAATCAATTACACATCACCACTGCCCAGGAGATCATTTCCTCAGGATTTCTTGTTTGATTTTTTTCCTTCCTTTAATTTCATGTATTTGACTTTGGCATTTTCCAGTTTATAGATTTTTTTGAATATTCCTTTCTCCAAAGTGCTTTCTATGTGTCTCGAATAGGCATCAGTTTCATGTTGTACAAAGAAATCTGCAACTCCCTTATCTATATCATTGAGGAAAGTATTGGAAGGCAAAGAAGATCCCACTCAGAGGTCGTCCCTGAACCACTGATCTTTAACTGCCATGTTATGTACAATGAAAAGATTGACACACCATCAGTTTCCTTGGCTGCATGCAGAGCAGGGTTAAGCATGGTTTTGCAGTAATAACACAAAATTAAGAGTCAGAGTTGGTGTTTTTGTCATTCATTTTCTCCCCAACTTTAACACATATTGTAGAGAGTCATTATCACCTACTGCATTTTTCATTGGTTTCCTTGTCTGTAAAATGGAAATGAAGATGCTTGTGAAGTACATGGCTCCTTAGGAGGAAGATGCTATTAAGTGCAGACTATAAATTGTTGTGTGTCTGGCCTTGTCTTCAGTCATGACAGCTGAAACTAATATTGCCGAACCCAGTGAATCTGTAGGACGTAGGCCCTTGGTATCGGAGCCCAGGTCTGTACCATGCTGTGATCTTGTTGGGACTTTTTGCTTCGATTTCCTCGTGGAGCCTTTGGCAGCTGGACCTGTGTTTGTGCTTGGCTGGCACCAGCACTGTGTGAAACACGGCTGGAAACAAATTCTAATTACAATTCTCTGCATGCCTCTGGCACAAACTTTTTTCACCATTTCACCATTAAGATGCACAACAGACACCAGTGGAGATGGGGTGTGGGATGAGTCTTTGTTAGTGGTTGTTGCTGTCTGTTTTCAATTCATATTAAAACAGTTGACTTCTTTCCTTTCTGCTTCTCCACTTCCTAGCAATGGCACACACCAGTTTTTTAAAGCTTATTTTCAGCAAACGATTATAATAATACAACAGCTTGAGGCCACAGCAAGATTTGGAATTGCAGAGGTAAACAAAACTGGTTCCAAATATGAATGTGTGGAAATGGCTGCTCAGTGCTGCGAGCAGCACCGGGTAACTGAGGCAGCCGAGCCGAGCACCGGCCCTGCAGCCCAGGGGAAGGGTCCTGCTGCTGTGCCAGGGACTTGCTTTTTGGCTCCAAAGGGGGTCTCAGGCTCTGTCCCATTCACCTAGACTGCTCCCACACAGCCTGCTGGACCCTACCAGGCTTCCTCCTGCTCAGTGGCACCAGGGTGACCACGGTGCTGAGCCTTAGAGGAGAAAAGAAGAAATTTAGAAGATCCTGAGGGGGGATGGTAAAAACAGTGTTGATGTTTATGACTGGCTGCTTGCTTGCAGGGAGACAGCTGATAAATATTTAAGTAGCACCAATTTATTTAGTGCTGTACATGTTTAACAAGATGAATACTAAAGAGGCTAAATAGATTAAGATCTCTGAAATGATTGTGCCACATGTGTCTTTTTACTTCAGGCCTCTGCATAGTAAGGATGTTTCCCCACGTGTAACTGCCTTTTAGTATATTAATACATCTTGTGCTTTGAAACCCCAATGAACATATTCTGCACCCATGTAGCCAAGCTGAAGTAAGTGGTATTTTGTGCCTCTGCAACACATCCATGGTCTGTGTATGCCAACAAAACACCTTCAGGTCAGACCAGGCCAGGGATTCTGCACCTCTATGCTAGCTGTCACTTTGAACTTCTTTATCCTTGCCTTAAAGGGCTTTGCTTTTGTGTGAAGATGGTTTTAATGTTTAATAGTGCCCTTGCACTCATGAACAGTAGTCTCACCAAACTCACAGGTAAATATATGTATATATACATTAAATGTGTGACCCCTGTGTATTCCTGTCTCAGTCACGTGTGGCAGGGAGTAAGTGTGAGTGTGGAAGATTAGCTTGAGTACTTTATATCACATATAAAGCCTCACTGAATCTCACTTGATTACTTCTCCTGTCCTGACCCTAATACAGAGGTAAAAATATTTAATGGCCTGTACTAAATCAAGTAACACCAGACTGTGACTCAAGTATGCATGACTAAATCTAGTTTAGTGATTCTTATGTTTCAAGTACATCACCGAGCTACCCCCAGAAGAGAAAGGTTTAGGTAAACACACCATGGGATCAGCTTGCGACGGAAGAATCAGTTTTGAATACTTGTTTATATTAGTCATAGCTGCACAAGAGCCCTCTGGCAGCGCTGAGCTTTTGTTTCAGACAGTAGAATCCCCTTTAGAAATGAATTACAGCATCAGCATCATTGAGAGATTTTTCCTTTTGTCATATTTCGATTGAGAGAAAGCCTGCCTTCAGCGTGACACCGTGCAGCTATCGTGGCCACTGACATCAGTGCAGAAGACTCCAAATATATATTATCTACCATTTAATGCTTTTATTAGCTCCCTCTGTGACAGCAGAGAAGCTCAGCTAGGTCAGGTGTCATGGGTACAAATGAAGGCTCGCACCCTGCACAGAGATTCAACTTCACATGGGTCAGGACGGGACAAGGCCAGTTTAAGTCGTCTTACCCAAGCAGACAAAGCTGAACTTCTGTTCCTTTGCTACGAATATCTCTCTGAAAAATGGAGGCAGTGTTGCCTCTGCCCCACCACTGGAGCAGCCCCTGTCCGAAACAGCTGAAACCCTCACCACCAGCAACAATTCACCTTCTTGTAGGCAAAGGAGGAAATGGCAGTCTCTCCTCGGGCTCTTGCTGTCCCTGTCAGGCTTCTGCCTTCAGCATCTGCCTGCTTTGCCCACGAATCAAGCCCCTTAAAGGAGGAGGTGACTTTCCACATGGTCTGGTGGATTCTCTTTTGAGGAGAGCTGGAGCCATAAAAACCTTAAAAATGTTTTAGAATTTACGATATCATGTATGAGAAACACAGCCTATGCATCCATAGGCCTATGTATATATATATAAAATATCAAGATTTCATATTAAATGCATTTATCTTCATTCTGTCACCCACGCAAAGTTATTTTCACCAGTGAAGTTCTGCATGACAACTTGTTTATCCATTCTGAGTGCATTCATTGGATGGGAGCTAATTTTCCATATCCAGAGCAGTACATACGTCATCTCAACACATGAATATCACAGTGACTTGAGATGCTTCCTGGAAAATTTAATTCCTTTATCAATTCCATTAATGTTTCAGGCAGGAACAGAGCACTGGGTTCTGTATGGTGGTAAGATCTTCCATCACCCTTACTAACACACCAACACAAGAGAAAGAGTGTTGAAGCTTTTCCAAAAAATGGCAAGGAAAGGACACTGCCAAGGAGTCAATAAAAAGCTTATGGGAGGCTACAAAAGCCACAAAATTATTTTATTTGGGAAAAGTTTGGAGGGAGGCAGGAGTCCTGGTGCCTCAGGCTGGAGGTTGAAATAAAAACCAGAACACTGCTGTCAACTAGAGGGAGATCCAGGCCTTCAACTGAGTCCCCTCAGTTTATCTGTTGAAATCAAAGACAAGGCAAATGGGATTTACTTGTCCTCTGTAATTGGAAAAATATATAGAGGAGCTATTTTCTCTGGATTTCACAAGACTTGGTTACATTTACTTACCAAAATGTTATGAGAGGGTCTGAAGAAAGACTCCCCAGCACGTGGCCCCGCTTTCAGAAGGTACAGTTCTTCATGCTCCAGCCAGGTAGGGTTACCCGGGGCTTCCTCCACCATCAAGACCGCTGTATTACCAGAGCCAAAAGGCAGCAGATAGGGAAAAACTAGTTGCCTCTTGCCTTCTGCATTTACGATCATTTTGCCCCAAATACAAGCACTGTGATCTACTGCAAAGAGCCATTTAGGGTTGTGGAAGCAAAGGAAGAGATCAGGGTGAGTTTGTGCTGCTTTTGAGTGAAGGTTTCAGTAGCATACAAATACTCACAGTGCTTGGTCTCTTGCTGTGAAAATCCTTTTTTCCCCAGTCCTGGGGTGAATTGCAGTACGAGTTACAGCCTTTAGAAAAGCATTAATTAGTATTTCCAATCCACAGCATCTAGCTTGAGCCAGCTGTTCGTTTAGATTCATCTACAGCACATGTCTGTCTCTGCGACTTTATAAACAAACCAGCCCGTGTGTGTACTTGTTTTCAGCAGCACGTGAAGAGGACACGCACTTTATGTGAATTTACCCTCTAGCAACTGAGGAGTTCAGCATTTGAAGAAGTCAGGCATTGGAAGCTCCCATCACAAAAAAGCCTTCATAATGAGTGAGGGTAAGAGGGGAGAAGAAATCATAAAAAATACAATGCCCAAGTTGCCAGTCTGCCTCTGTAATGGCTGCGGGGAGCTACATGTGTTCATGTGGCTTAGACTTATTTTGAGCATTATTATTGCCAGGTTTTTCCTGGTACTTTCTCCTCTGTTTCAGCAGCAGTGGGTCAGAGTTGCTAAGGCTATGTGAGCTACTTACACACCAGTTCTGTGCATTTCCGCCATCCACCTACAGAAAATATCCAAATTCAACAGCACACTTGCCTATTAATTATGCATACCTTCCCAAGCCTCAGCTACACACTTCAGGCCATACTTTCCTACATAAAATTACTTGGGTTTTTTTCTATTTATTAATTTACTCCTCCTTTGCCCTACAAATATATATTAATAATTTTGAATATTTTATGCAAAATGCAATACTAATGGGACTTGAGTCTTATTGATAAGGATTCAGGTTCCATAACTGGTATTCATATAAAACTTAGTCTCTATGTTTCAAAATAGATGCAATTTGCCATGCAGAAACGCTTAAAGGCATGGGAATAACAATGTTTAGAAGGAAAGAAAAATATAGTAAGTGTCACTCATGCAATTCCCCAAGAATTCTTCCTGAGCAGGAAGACTGTCTTTTCCTCAAGAAAATGACAACACTGGAACCTCTACCATTACGTGTTTGGAAGAACATGAAGAAAAAAACATATCTATCAGCAAGTTAGCAGATGATTTGTGCTGCAGGAGTCTTTTTTCAGTGTTCATGGTGTTCACAGTCTGGTGTGTTGCCAGCTTAAGCTTTAAAGGGGGAAGATGACATCGACCCCCCTGTGGCTTGCAGCAATTTGCACCCTGAAAGCATAAAAAAAATCAGTTCTTTTAATTCCTAGTTGTACAGAAATAGAAATGTTTTTGTTCAGTCTGGACTATTCTCTCAGTATTTTCTGGTTACACCTAGTTATACCCTGCCATGGGCTGGGGGTGGTGGGGAAGAAAAGATTTGAACTATTTGGCATCTCTGTGGCTATTTCTTTCTGTCTACCTGCAGCCTGGTTGACTGGAGAAATTTGTGTGTTATTTGCACTTGTGATACTTCTACTCACTGTGATAGTCCCTATCATACTGTGTTCTCATCACTCAACATCCCTCTGGTAGTCATAAAGGGCGAATATCGCTTTCCCTATGGCATTCACTGGTCAGGGAGAGCTCCTTCATGCTCTCAAACCCAAAGGCAGGGTATCCAAGAGCCACTCAGATAATTACAGCTGTGCAGTTACGCTGAAATCACCTGTAGCTTGCAAACAGAGAAGTTATCTGGCATATAATTATACATCCCAGCTGCAAAGAATTTTCAGGACAGATTATGTCCAGAACATTGGGAATTGACTGGGCTTCTTGTCACAATAGGTTTTCTGAATACCCGGCCTTTTAAATTTGCCTTTTTTAAAAATAGAAACCTTAGAAGAGATAGTGATCATATGAGATATAACACTCTGACATGCATCAAAATAATTCCTGGTTACAATACCATTTATATTCCTCAGGTGGACATCAAACAACTGGACAAAGCAGCACATAAACCTGCAGAATTTCTCCCTGGAGTCCTTCACAGCTATCAGATTCCAGCTGAGTCTCTAAATTGCTGAAAATCTGTGTGGAATAGATGAACTGTCTCTTGCTCATATGTGCGCAAGCATCTTCCCTGGTCATTAAAGCTATCGGGAGTACCACAGTGCCTGGGAAACAGACGGAGACAAATGCAGCAGGATGGGTCCAAAGCAGCCTCCCCTGGCAGAACTCCAGCAGCTCGGTTCAAACACTGCAACAGCTTGTGCAGCGCTGACTGACTCTCCCTGCAGAGTTCAGGTTTCCAACATATGGTGGCCATAAAAGGGCACAAACAACTCGCACTTATTCTGGGAGAGAGAAATAAGCAGTAAGAAAATGGGAAGATCAAAGAGGTTATTAGTATCAACACCAGACGCTCCAGAAAAAGTGGTCCAAAGAGACTGGAAATGAGAAATTCTTGACAACCCTCTTTGTGTGCTGATTCACAGTGGCATTTATCTCCATCCTCACTATTTCCACTGAAACAGTCTTCTTCAGAAAGGCAGCTGCTGTTGGGTATGCTCAAGGTTCTGTCCTTTTCTCTGATGGTCACTGTGCTCTGCCAGGGTCAGTTCTCTGGTAAAACCCACAGTGGGAACAGCTGCTTTAAAGATGCCACTGTTTTAAATGAGATTATTCACGTTTTTAAAGGGCGTTGTAGCAGGAAACAAACACACTGAGATGAGCATGTTAAAAGGAAGATTACGGTTTGGGGGAGGGAAACTGTGTGCTGAGAGGGAGCATGTGAAGTCCCACAGCAAGCCTTGGCAGTCTCATTCAAACTCATCTCTTTGCATCAGTGACCAGGATTTACCCATTTAAACTGTACCCAACCAGGGACAAGGCAACCAGGGACGAGGGCTGCTACGGTAAAGTGGATGTGTTTTCAGAAGTGGTGTCTGTTTAAAGAGGAAACCCTCTATGGCTGTTATTGAGGGCAAGACTAAGCCACAGACCTCACTCGGGTATGGCTTAGGTGGGTGTAGGGTTGAGCACAAGAGAAGAAAAAGGAGCTCAGGGGAAGCCAGTGGGGGCTGCCACAGGTACAGCTGCAAAAGCACGTGTAGCAGAACCCTAAAAGAAAGTCCATAAAGCCTCCCCAGGCTCTAGGCCAGGGTGCTGGCTGTAAGGCTGATGAGAAGCTAGAAAGGAAACGTCACCCTGTTTGAGCTTTCTCAGGCCCTGCTAAACAACGTCAGAATCTGTGTCAACAAGCAGCACCACATCAACTATGCACCAGTGCTCAGTTCCTGCAGCTGAAACAGTTTGAAAGACCTTTCTGATCTTCCACTGTCTCAGTTCAGTTGTGCAGCAAGCCAGAGCGAAACCTGTGAAGATGCTAAGTAAATTCCATGTGAAATTTGTGCAATGACCTTTGCTGCTCTAGGGTTTATCGTTGCATTATCATGAACAAGACAATATGAGCATTACTCTGCTTTCAGAGGCTCTTAAGAAAGCCTCCCATTAATGACCTCTGAAATTAATGGGGCACTTAGTGTGTTTGCGTTGAAGAATATTTGAGAAACAGCATTAGTTTCAAACAGCTTTACTGAATCTTTGATCAGCTCTATACTCTGGAACCGTGCAGGTGTATTACGTTTGGCTTTTGAAATAGAAGTGCTTGATTTACATTTTGTCTTGAGAACAAATTTGAACTACAACTTACTCAAAGAGTTTGTTGAAGAGAGTTAGCCTATCAAAACTCCAGCCTAAAGCTCAGTTAGATACTTTCAACTTTTTATCAACAGACAAGTGAACAGATGAAAACTGCCTGGTTTAGCACAAGAGACGTTGCTGTGCTGTTCCATTTTCACACTCTCATTCCATTTCTGCAGGGGAATCCTGCCAGAAGTGAACGGTACTTGCTCAAGTCAAGTTTCCAGATCATCAGTTGCTATCCCTGACTGTCTACACAGTGATGGTCATTCCCAACACACATTTATAGCTCCCCCAGCACAATGTGACCTAAACTGAGGCACCATAGTTGGTCTTGGCTCAGTACAGCTATAGCTGTCAAATAGCAAATCCTCCTGCTAGAGAGAGAAACGCATTCAGAGCACATCCTCCACGCATGTGACCAGTGCTGAGTTTCATTACATTTTAAAGAACAATTTCTAGGCAAGGACTGAGCAACAGACATGCAGATTGATGTGTTTTGAAGGATGCTGCTTGAATGGAATGAAAATAGAAAGGTGCTTTTCCAGGCCTTACCCCATCTGAATTCTGCTGTTACCTCTCTGCTACAGCCAGTGACACTTCTGCCAGATGCACTGAGGAGCTCCAGTGGAGTACTGCTGCCACAACCAGAACTTAACTGGTAGTTAATAATGTATCCTTTACCTTCCGGCAGCAGTACGACCATTTTTAGACTGCCGTGCTACATCTGGTCCAACGGTGCATCAGATCTGGAGCAGACCTGCCTTCTGACCTCTAATTGCACCATTGAAGGACACTGAGGAATCATGAGGTCAGGAAAGCATCAGACGTACTCTTTAACGACAAAGGCTGAAGAGTTAAGAATTCTCAGATAAACATGAAAGAAAGAAAAAGCGTTTGCTGCATTTCAGAGCTGTAGGTGACTGTAAACTCAACAACTTGTGACAACTTTTCGGTCAGTCATTCTGCAAGCCAAGTATCAGCTCACCCTGTTCATTAAAGGGTCTGTTCTAATTGCTGTCTTGAAACAGAGCTGCATGCAGAGCCCAGGCAGCGCTCACCAGCGTGCTCATGACAGAGATGGGAATTAGGAGCTATATAGTTCTTGCCACGACAGCTCTTAAAAAGCCTGTGTAATTATATATCAGTACAATGCAAAACTACTTCTGTGGATTCTCTGCAAGAGAGGAGCATTTTGCCCTGGGAGCAAGTGCTCAGCTCAGGTGGCAAGCCTCCCTTTGGCACCGCCGTCCCACCAGCCCCACAGTACTCACACGTGATGTATTTCCCAAAGCCAGAACTCCAGGGGCCTTCTGGTTTTATGACATCCTGCAGTGTATGTATTTATTTTAGAGAAAAAGCCTCCAGCTCTCAGGGTGACAGACAAAAGTTTCCAAAAAAATAATAAAAAAAGACATCCTGGGGGTCCAGGGAAAGAAAGTTGTGTCTAAACCTTTTTCTTTATAAATCTCATGGTGCGTATCAATTGTGGTGCTGCAGAGAGGGGTGAACCTGCTCAGCATTTTATCCAAGGAGAACAGATGATCCTGAAGCGTAGGCTCAAAATACCTTTGCACATTCCCTTGAAGAAACCCAACACAATGACAGTAAACCGGTTTCGTTTGCTTCAGGGAAGTGATGTTCTTTAGGGGGGACCAGCGCTACAGGTCCTTCTGCTTTGTTCCTTACTATGAGACAGATTTTGGGGCAGTGAGCTAGACACCCTGTGCTTCCTTTCATGAATTTCTTAAGCAGGAAGAGTCTTTTATGCCCCACTGTGGGAGGAAGGGCTGCTGCAAAGCTTAATTGAGATTTATTGTTTTTGAGATTATTGGCTGAAATGTGAAGGCTTGGTATTATATTTGCACAGGGATTTATTGCACGTTTCAAAAAGCAGAAAGGATTGTGGCTTAAGTGAAAGCTATTACAGAATTCAGGGTAGACGTTTTAATATGTATATCACTTTCAAGCAGACATAAGCTTTTAAGTAGTGCCAGTTGTTTGCTAGGGGGAACTATAGCGTATTTCCTAATTAATTACTTCAGATTAAAGGTATCTTTGAATGTTACTGCATCAAAGGGCAAGCTATATCGGTGCTTTCAATTTACAACCTAGGAATTACTAATTGAATTTGTTTTAATTAGGAAAAAGTCAGCTAGAACTGAGGAGCAGCCCCATATCGTTTTGAAGACTTTTGTGAATTGCAATGCCCTGGAAATCGCTATCATTTGCCTTAAAAAGAGCGTGGGCTGGGATTTCTTTGTTAGGTGGGGGTTTTTTTTTGTGACATCTTGTGTTTGTTTTGGGGGTCTGCTGCAGTTTTTGTTTTTGGCTTTAGTGGTTGGTTGTTTGGGTTTTTTTCACCACATGTTATGGACAAAAGTGGAGTCTTTACACTGAATTAGCACTGTAAAAAATACATTCATCACACAGGAAACCTGTCAGGGTGAAGCATGTCTCTGGTTCCTTGTGGTCTGCTGGCATTCCACTGAGAGTACAGTCTCAGAGACTTCACTTCTTGCCTGAAGTATTTTATTTCAATTCTCATCCAAAAATATAACATCAAAATCTTTGACACCTCACTGGAAGTGTAAATGTAAAGATTATTGAAGTGCAAAGGAAATCAGGCAAAGCTTGCACCTTTCATCTCTCCTTCACAGCGCTGCATCTAGGATTTTGTGTCAAGATAGTGACATTGTAAGTGGAGCCAAAATTGCATCTTAATTGCCTGCTTCAGGTCTTGAAAAAAATTGATGTGATGATCTGTAACCAAAACATCAGGGTCGCAAAGCAAAGCCATTAATCCATATTTGTGGCGATCACACCTTAATAAAGAGAAGTGACAATCGCAACAGAGTACACAAGAGATCAGTTTCCTAAAAGTATTTGGGTATCTACATGAAATTCATTAGCACCTTAAAAACCTTCCGAAGTCTGGCTCAGACTTGGTGCGGTTGGCCATGCCACTACGTGGGAAATGTCCAAAGTTTACATTGACAGAGATAACTTAATTAAAGATTTGCTTAATCAACTACAAGATGCATTAATAGGAGCAGAACCTGGGAAGCAAATCGTCATTCTGTTGGTTTTGAGCCCAGTGAAGCCTTAGCAAGAGGTCTGCCTCTGCCCTTGGGGACAGCACTTCAAAAGTGCAAATTACAGAGAATTGGAGGGGAAAGAACACTCAGCTGCTTTGGTTTAGAAGGAGAAAAGTTGATCGTGGAGAGGTATGAAAAAAGTCTTCCACTAAAAATATTGTTATGAAGAAAGTGATTCATTGCTCGCTCCGTCTGCTGGGGCAAGGAGGAAGGAAATGAACATATTGCAGGCTTCCTCTGCTTCCGCTCTTAACAGGTAGCCACCAGACTAAAGGTGGGTTAAATTACTGCTCCAACATCCTGCCAGAAAGTAAGGATTTGCTCCTTACTGTTGAAAATAATAGATGGCTCGCCAAAAAAGCATTTCACAGTCATCGCTTCAAGGAAAAAGCAGCAGGGACTGGTGGACTTTCAGCTGGATGGGACAAAAGTGCTCCTTCCCAGAAGATGAGGACTCTCTCTGTCAGCACTCAAGCCTAAAAGGGCAGCCAAGACTCAGTCACCAAGTTACCATGGCTGCTCAGCTAAGATATTTTCAAGAAAGGCTTGGACAAGAGAGAAAGCAGGGGTGATGTAGCTCTAGATGTGTGAATCCTAATCCTTCTGCTTGAGGATCGGGTAGGGCCAAATGCTTCGTGGTGACAAGTGCACAGATGATGTTTCCAGGGTGGCTTTGTCACCCTCAGCCTTGGGATGACCTTGTGTGAGCTGTTGAGGAAGATGGGAATCCTCTTGATAAGGAATGCCTCTTTGCCTGACAGCTTCCCAGGGTGGTGGTGGTGGGGCTTTGGGAGGGAGAGTGTAACGTGACCCCACTGGTAGGCAGTGACAGCTCGACCTGCACTAAAGTCCAAGGACCAGAACAAATTGGGTTGTTATTTAAGGACAGGAAAGAAATGGGGAACCCCCTCCACTGAACATTTCAGATGCCAGAGTGCTCCCTGAGCTGCACGCTACTGCCTCTGCCCAAGCCAGCAGAGAACAGGGATGGGGGCACAGATACAGCCCTCACCCTGTGCTCAGGGGGACCCACAGTGACCCTGACCATCAGTGCTGAGGTATGGGAGGCCTTTCACCCAGCTGAGGACTTATCCCAGGCACCTAAGCAAAAATCTCCAAGGAGTGACTCACAGAGCTGGTAGCGGTTTTCGGGGGGTTAGAAGTAGGTGAGAAGCAGCAGATGCCACATATGTTGATTTCATGAGGCTTTTAATACTCCCTCACACGACATACTCAAACTAAGGAAACACAGTGCCGATTGAAATTGCTTGGAGCAGCTGACAAAACTTGGGAAACCCAGCCTGGGGAGTGTTTCTCACCATTCCTCACACAGCAGTGAGGTTCTGCAGAGGTTTCTTCACTCTCCATTGCCATTCAGTGGCTTTAATCCATAGTACTGGGCTGGTGCCAGAGAAAGGTAAAGGAAGGGCCGTGAATACGCTACAGGACAGGAGTTCAAACCAGACCTGACTAACCACAGAAACAGATGGCAGCAAAAATAAACTGAAGCCGCTCTAATACATTGTGGCAGCACCACACAGCAGCACAAGTGCAGGCTTGGGAACAATTGGGCAGTTCCACAGAAAGCACTCGGGTCTCACAATGCCATCAGACTCTCCTGGGTCAGAAGCGACATCCTGTTTTTAAGAGGTAAAGCCCATACCAGGATGTGGAAACTAAATCTGACTGAGGTAGTCCTCGGGCTCAGCTCAGCTGGGTAGGAAGGCATCAGCTGGAGTTCTGCATCTGGGACGAGCATGGGACAAGCTGCCTGCACAAAGAGAAGCTGAAGTCATAGGGGTGGTTTAGCAAAGGAGCCTGAAGGGAAACATGAAGCAGTCTCAGCTGCAGAGGGTGTAAGAGAAAGAGAGGGGGAGGAAGATGTGAAATTTATTCTCCATGCCTAGGATGGACAAAAAATGTATGTGTGGGGTAAATTTCAGTAAGGAAGACTTAAAACAGACAGTAGGAAGCTTTCCATGGGTAGCAACAGCATTTGCAGTGTACATATTTACTGTTCAAGAAGGATGTGCCATCTCTGTCATTTAAGGAAGATGTTAAGCAAATATCTATCGAGGTGGTACATTGAATCAGCATTTGACAGGACCTGAGCTAGGATAAGTAGTTCTACCCAGCCTCTGATACTGTCAAACAGACTTGATTAACAGGGTGGTTTGGTTTGGTTTTTTTTTAAAAAAAAGGTAGACAAATAAAAGAAGCAAGTGCAGCAGTAAGCATGGTCTGGAGCTCCCGTGCTCTTCCCCACACCTCCCACAGTATATGTCAGGCTGCTACACACAAACCCACCGCACTGAACATGGGCAAGTGGAACAAAGCCCCTCTGCCTTCTTCCTGTGTCAGTGAGCTGACTATCACCACCACCACCAGCACAGCCCCATCCCTCCCCTCAGCTTTGAGACTCAAGAGATGTCTCTAAAGGGTTCTCACTGGATGCAAGTGTACTTACCACAACATGAGGCCAAGAAGGAAACCGCTGTGTCGCGATACGGAGGTGCATTATTGACAGTTGCAAATGGGGCCGTGACAAAGGCCTCTGTGTCCTGCTCTGCTCTCTGTGTGCAATGTACATGCAGGAGAGCCTGTCTGAGTTCATGTCCGGCCACGGCCTCACCTTGGCACCCATCAGCAGAGGGAAACCATACCTGGCCCAATGCCTGAACAGTGTAACTGCAGAAATATCTGCTCTTATACCAGGTCTCCCCTTTTCCCCCAGCTCAGCTAGTGAAGGATTACACCGATCCATCAACGCAGGGGTTTCTTTTCATCTACATACTTGGACCTTGTTCTACAAGGGCTTCTCATCTGGCATGCCAGAAAAAATGCTGCTCAAAGGAAGTCCTTTGCCAAGTCGCACCTTCACAGAGGAACTACACACTTCGTTAAAGACCCCTCTGTGTCCAGCCAAGAGGGATAAAGGCACCCTGTAACTAGTGTTTCAGAGAATTTCATTCAGACACTGCTCGGGTGACAAAATGGCATGGCTCAGGAGAGTGGAATGGCAGTTAAAGAACTTGGTCCCTACCCTGCAAACACTTATAAAGGCATCTCTGGAAACAAGCACCCCAACACGTGCCTCATCATTCCTTCTGTTACACTTCATGTATGAAGCTCTGCATTTCAGGGGCTATTTTCAACCTTGTTTTTCCCCACTGGTTGAAACTATTTATGAGCAAACTCCTTTTTTTTTTGTTTTTTTTAAATAAATAAAATAACATAGGTCTTCTTTGTAGAACATTAGCAAGCATACAGACGACACAGGCTTTCAAAGCCCAGTCTGCTGAGCATTACACCACGGTGGGCAGGAGAAAAATCACTGACTATTTTTTTCTGGGAAAAACTCTACCCTGAACAATTTCTCTTCAAGACACTAGGAAAGACTTTCAAATGCTGCACAATATGCTAAATAGAATTATCAGGATTGACATGGCTTTTAGGCCACAGCTTCTCATTACTGAGGGATCTCTGGTTTGTAGCTGCTGCAGGATGGTATTTGAAGGTTACCAGATGCTCTAAGACTCCACTAGTGAAATCCTAATGCTGATAATTTGATTCACAGAATTGTAGGAGTTGGAAGGAACCTCCAGAGATCATCAGGTCCAACCCCCCCGCCAAAGCAGGTTCCCTAGGACAGGTCTTGAATATCTCCACAACCCCCCTGGGCAGCCTGTCCCAGGGCTCTGTTACCCTCACCGTGCAAAAGTTCTTCCTCATATTGGCACAGAACTTCCTGTGCTCCCACTTGAGGCCATTGCCCCTTGTCCTGTCTCCACAGACACTGAAAAGAGCCTGGCCATTTCCCCGTGTCCCACACTTCAGTTATTTATAAACATTAATCAGATCCCCTCTCGGTCGTCTTTTCTCAAGGCTGAACAGCCCCAGTTCCTTCAGCCTTTCAATACCCATGTCACTGCTCACCACAGCCTGCTGACAGCTACTTGGAACACTACAGCAAACCCAAAGCCAGCAATTCTCTTTAGGGAAAGAAAAAGTGATTACTATAAAAATAAGATGTGACCAACTTTTTTTAGTAGTCCAAGGGCCCTTCCCTTCTCAAGTTAAACTTCAGAGAATATTTCCCTCTACAGACAAAATTTATTCTTTTATCTTAAAAAAACCCCAAAAAATCCAAACCAAAAAGCCTGCAGATTCTGGGTGGGATGAACACTAGAATAGCCAAGGAATACATGACATCCCCAGATGACAGCAAGGAGAACAGATTTAAAACCTAGCTCATTTTCCTGGTGTAGGGAGAATTTACAGGTAATCTGTGAGACCTGCGAACCGAGAACACTGTGCACTCACCGCCTCTTGCTCGCAGCGCCCTTCCTGCACTCACAGCAGAGATACCCGATTCCCGTCCTCCCTGCAGTGGTTCGGTGAAACCCTGGAGCTTTGTTTCTAAGGGTTTGTAGTTTGGTCAGAGTATGAAGAGCTCAGCACACCGATTGCCCCTGGGCCCCTCGGGACAAAACCCCCTGTTACCAAAAACTGAACTACTGGAACATTAATGTTTTAGAAAGTTGCCAAATCAGTCACACAGCAGTAGAAGGAACACCACGCGTATCCAGACCACAAGCGGAAGCTTACCTCACACAACTTGCCATTCTGAGCATCAGGTGTACAAAGCAGGTGAATCAATTCCACAGAACTGCACTGGTACCATTAGCTGAACATCTACCGCAAAGAGTCACTTATTAAATGCACACTGGGGCTTTGGTCTCTGCTTTTAATAAATGAAAGTTGAGTACAGAAACTAGGTGGAGAGTTTACTCCTGCCTGCATGGAGACATTCGGTCAGTGAGCAGCAGAGTAAGCACCACAGACTGTTACCTCAGGTGGAGCAGAATTTGCTCTCCCCCTCCAATACTGCAGTTATTTCAAAGACAACTCAGATTTTCAGATCAGCCCACTAGGCACGTTCTCTGCATTAAGGACCTTGTCTCAGATCAGTAGCTAGTGCCAATGACAATGCAAGATTCCCTTTTGCTCACAGCTACACCTTGCCAGAGTCCAAAGGGCAGAAAGCATTAACTGACCCAAAAACAAAGTCCCATAACTTTGAGGTTAGCTACAAATACACCTGATACTTTAAGAGCTGACACCAGGAGAAACCAGCACAGGTCCTGCAGCCTTGGCAATAGAAGGAAGCTGGCTGATGGCTATACTGCCACCTTTAACCAGAATGCCAAGTTCCAATCGGATCAGCAGGAGAAATTTGGACTGGCAGTCTGTGCTGCCACCAGAATTGTTCTTGATAGCATCAACTCAAATACCTTCCTGCTTTCATTTAGTGCACCGATCCTATACTTTGCTGGGTGCTGGATTTTAAGTTTCATTGCCATAACTTTCAGTAAGTTAGAAGCATCGCTTCCCATGACTCCACAATTCTACTCCTCTGAATTACCTGTCCTAAGCTGTCAGCATCCAACGTGATTCCTGAGCTACCTTGACACTTAATTTATCTTCAACAGGAACAGAGGAAAGAAGGATGTGCCAGGACTGGGCATCACAGGAACATCCTCGTTCCAACACTGTAGTTGACATAGACTGAAACTTACTGCTTTTGTCCAACAGACCAAGTATGGATGGGAAGGACAACAGCAACTTAAACCCTGAACTCTCCTCCAACACCAGCAATCAGCCTATTGAAAATGCACTTACCTTGCAGCATTGCTCTCATGCCACCAATCCAAGATCAGTAAGAAATTTCTGATATAAACATGTGGAAGTAGTAAATGCAGTGTAACATCCAATACATGCAATGTGTTTGCCTATTCGAGATTTTTTTTTAGCAAAGTTTATAGTAGAACTGCACTAGTGACCCTAACAAAACCTGAAGGGGTAGCGCTGCTGCAACCCACATCTCTCTACTCACAAGGCATCGATGCTTCTCCCTCTCTCCCTGCTGGATGGTCACCACTTTCTGCAGCTTGGCTGTAAGACAGAACTGCCTCCAACTAAGAGCAAAACCTCAGCTCTGCTTAGCAGTATCTACTTTCCTATGGTGTAGCACTGAATGGAAGAAATGCAGAGCCTGGAAGAGTATCTCCAAGTTACTGGTGTGCAGTCTACGTACAGTAAGGTCACATTTAGAAATCTGAATTTATTTCACCATAAACTTTGTAATAATGTTTCAGTCAAAAAATTGAGAAATAGCAAAAAAAAAATGGAGCTGTGAGCTTACTAGAGAGCTCTTTGGTGTTACATATTAATGATCCCTCTTACAGCTCCTCTGTAGGCAGCATGTTTTCTAAATCAGTGTAAGAAAGCCCAAAGTCCTCAAAGAAGCCTACCTAGGCTCTGGCTTAGCTGGCATGGCCAGTGAGATACTGTTCTACCATTACATGCATAAACCTTTGAGATAGAGATGGTCCTGCTGCCCGGGGTGTGTTTGTGTTACAGCCCCCTTTGCAAACCACTTAGTACTTGCACAGGATGATCTGCTTCATGGAAATCAGCAAAATGAACACAGTCCAACTTGCCAGGAGAGAGCACTTACCCTGAAGAAGTTGTAAGTGTGCACTTTGTTTAGCAATTATGAAGAGCATTTCTGAAGCTGTGAAGCCCCAAAACTGTCACAGCAGAACTAGCTTATTCACAGTGGAGTAGCCCAGTTTGCAAGACAAAACGCTGCATGTTCCATCTTCAGAGCTGGGCTGCACTCCTGCTGTTAAGTCGCATTCACCCTTACTTGCCATCACCAATTCAGAATTGTAGCCCAAGAGCTGAGCTGGCACAGCAGCCACAACTGGGCAAATACCAGCTTTAACAAGCGACTGTAAGAACTATGCTGACTTACCAAAACTGACATCCAAATGAGTGTTTAGAACATGGAGAATTTTTCACTAAAAAAAACCCAAACCAACCCAAACAAGGCAATTTGAAAAGTTTCAACAAGCTCTCTCTGAATTAGAGGCAAGTAAATTAACAGCACACTTGTGACTGTAAAACTGCTTTGCTTGAGGGGAAAATTCTGCTCAGCTGATGAACATCTGAAAGGCTTCAAAAGATTAATTAAATAATCCTATGGAAAACATGGTTGTTCCTTAATGCTCTCATAATGAAGAATACTAATTATGAATATACACTGTACTTAGTATGAGCTTTTGAAATTATTTTGGCACCTGTGACAACGAAATATCATGGCTTGCATCAAAACTGGAGCAATTTTGGGTCTGGAGGGATTTATAAATTGGAGAACTCAATTTATTCACTGCTTAACCTCTGATGCTCTTATTTATTTCACTGTTAAGAAAGCAGCTTTTCAAGAAAAGCTAAAGCAATAAAGAACTGCATCTACAGATGACAAACATGATCTTGCTGGGTTTTTTTGTGGTTTGTTCCCCCTCCCCATCCAGTCACTTCTAGAGTTTCGAGAACCCTCCAGGGCCAGAGATGAGGCTGTCACCTTTCATTAAAGATGCCCTGCTAGATATTCAGGGGATCCCTACTGATCACAAACAAGAACACAAGAACAATTAAGAGAGCTTGGAGGAAAAGAAAACAATGACATTTCATCTTCCTAAAAGTGGCAATAACCAACTGTTACAGAAATAAATCTGAAGTAGCTATACAGTATCTCAGTCCTCGGGCACATTTGTGCCCCAGGTTTGCAAGAACATTACTTTATGGAAATTGGAATTTAATACAGTAAATACACCTCAATTTCACCAACTCTGAATACCAAGAAAGAAGTGTTGACACTGAACTTTTCCTTTTTTAAACAAATATTACAAAATTGAATTTTATTGAGTTTCACACAAGATGCACTTATAAAATTGATACAGAATGTCATTCAACAGAAAAAAAAGAAAGCAATTCCAAGCTTCCTTTAGCAATTGCTAAATAATTCAAAAATAAGATACAGCAAATTGACAGATAATCTGAATTTTGATGTGTGAACATATCCAATTAGTATAAAATACATCAAAAATTAAAGGATTTCAGATTTTTCCCCAGCACAAGTCCTCCTATTTTTACTGTCATCCCTGAACCATAACCACAGATTTTGGCTGTGACTCCAGCTACTCTTGATGGGAGAGAAAAGGCTGAAAGACTGCAGCAAGAAGTTCCCACCAGAGCAGACCCCATCAGCCTGCACGGCAAAGCCATCCCATTCCCCAGTCTGCTCAGATACACGGTGACTCTTACAACTGGCTCTGTTTGCTATATGATTAGTCCTGCAAGTTTCAGGGATCAGTATATACATTAGACTTTCACACATTCAGAAACCAATAAACCAAATACGCTTTGGCTTTCCCCACTCTCACAAATTAAGAAACTAGCAAACAGCAAACTTTGTTCTCATGTGTTCAGCACTGAAGTACTTTTATGATGCTGTTTGGAAAGTGAAACTGGTACTTAAATACCCGAGCGGCATTTGAAGTTAATGTGGCCTTTTAGCAACAATATATAAAGAATTTATCATTAACTAAAGGGTCTCTTCTGAACCAAGTTTCCAACCTACGTTTTCAGCTCAATTTTATTCCATTTTTGGTCTAAAAATTCCAAACCACATTTCATCAAATTCCAGTTCCAAGCCATCTCTGATCAGTTCTTCCACAACTGCATCTCACACCAGAAATTAAGGTGCATTGTAATGCTTAAATGCTATTTATAGATCTAGTCCATCTATTTAAGTTTGGCTGAAACAAATCAATCAAAATGGAAAATTCCAGTTTGACTGTCAGTATGAGTTTTTATAGGCATGTTCTCAGGCAAGTTAATACACAGATGTCATTTGTATCAGAGGCAAACCCAAAACGCAGTGTAATATTCTTTTCTGCCATACATACAGTTCTAACACAGCAGTTCCCTGCTGCAATTAAAACTGCCTTTCCCCAACATGTAAGTGCCCCTTTATTAGTTTTTTCCTACAGCAACAAAAATTCCTCAGCTTTTAAAAACAGTTTTATAAATAATCTGCCTTGCAGGACACACAACACAAGAAATGACTATGCTTCATATTTGCCCAGTTTGGCAGAACCTTCATCACTGTGATCTTTCCTCCACATTCAGTATTGAGATAACATAGTATGCAGGAAGTCTTTCATTTAAAGGCAAAAAATTTATTCTGATTACAAGATCTTCAAGATACATCTTGAAAAGACTTCTGCTGACAATAACTATCCTGACTTACTGTTGTATGTACCAATGGTTTTATGGTTTGTTGATACAAGCACAAGTTTTGAATTCTGCTTGAAGATGTTTAATGGAACAGGTAACTGGAAAGGCAAGCTTCCGGTCAAGCTGTCATACGTTTCCAGGACTCTCCTTACACTGGAGGAACCTTCAGGAAGGTGGTATGTTCTGGAAGCAGGTTTCCTAATGCAGAACACGGTTACAGTTTTTTTTCCCCAGTCTATTTTCCAGAAGAGTGGTACTGCAGCTCTGTCACCGGGCTACAGACTGGTAATCCACCACAGTTTCCAAGAGGCAAGTTAAGGATCACTTACTTGACCAGATACCAAGCCAGGTTACTTGTAGAAAGAAATTAATATTTTTTTCCCATTAATAATTTAATGTTTTTAAATAAATATTTACGTGCCTTTTTTGGCAACTGTCCATTCTGGTAGCATCTGCTGTCCCAACAGCTCAGTATCCTTAGCACATTGATTTTCTTTAAAAAAAAAATCTTAGTCAATTCTGTTTCCACAAATAGTAAACCTGTCTATCTCCAGCAAGTCTTTCTTTGAAGACCTGTGTTTTAATTCTGAACTGTCTTGGCTTATATCTTTTTCTTCTCCATCAGGGGTTGTCAGAAATTGATCAGAATTGCTTGTTAGCAGAAAAGAGGGTGCATTCGCCTTCTGATGCACAGGTTGATTGGTAACTGATGCAGATCCATTTTCATCTGTGGAAATTCCTGTTGGAACAGAAGACAATTAAAAAGATAGTCATGAACTTAACACAGTCATACAGATAAATCTCTAACACCCAGATTCATCCAAAGCTCTCCTGACAAAGGGTGTATCAACAGAAGCAACAGAAGAATCCTCTGTGGAAGCCACTACCTCTTCTTAGTTTTACCATAACAGATTTCCTTTTCTAATTTGGCAGTGGGATAAAAGGTGAATTCTACAGAAGTTCAGATCAGGAGGAAGAGCATAAGCAGCAGATGTTAGGACATACATTGTATTCTTCTGGTTTACACACTCATTTTTGTCGGCTTAGGCAAAAAGATTTTGACAGTCACATGAATCACAAATTTTCTACTGAAGTGAAGAAAAGGAATCTCTGTAGCAGGAACTAGATGCGCCTAATCCTCTACACATGTACAACAAACCTGGCTTCTCTAGGGATAGTAATAAATGACTCATGCAGTGCTACACACTTGTGAATAGCACTGGCTCCCTAAAGCAGCTCTATTAAAGATGTCTATTTTTATTCCTGCATCTTACTTCAGTGGAACTGAACAATGGCTCCATTAACTTAAGATATTTGTAAGTAATATCCATGTATTGTTTCCACAATTTGTTAGAACATGTAAAGAATTAAGATGCCCAAGCAAGCAACAAGAAACTATTTTTTTCATATTTGCTATCCCCTCAGAAAGATTGAGTTCTTGTTTCTAAAAGACTCTGAAAAAATCTGACTAAAGGGAAGAATACAGCAGACCAGCCCATGGGAACATTATATGCCAGAAAGACAGCACTATCTGAAAATGCCTTTCCTACAGCAGCTCTTCACAGTGTAATACCATCTACTACTTGAAGGTGAACAGACTGCTTTCTACCATCTTACGCATGTCAAAGGTACTAAACTTGCATCAAGAAAAGAAGCAAGTAATGCTAATTGTAGAACTTTGTACAAAGGTAAGAGTTTTCTAACCCAGCAGCTTCCAGAGAAAGCTGACAAACTATCATCAGAGTAATTAGAACTTTCACCCTTCAAGAGCAAGGATAAAATTACCTCCTTCAAAATTTTAAGCTGTTTCTGGATGAGATGGAAAGCTCTCATAAAAGTAAACTGACTTACATTATGAGCTGATAAAAAGTAGACCAGATTAATACCCTCACCCTCATTCCTGTAAGAGATGGGTCGAGAGACTGTATTTTAAAAAAAAAGATAAGGGGCTAGGTGGGTGTGCAGGGATTAACCAATATTGCAGAGCCCAGCAGTAATAATGCAGACACACAGAAAATGGGAAAGGTGAAATCATTCTTTCACAAAATTGAGGTTTCTACTAAATAGTGAGCTGTTAAAAGCTATAGAAAACCCTGAAAAACTGTTAAAACCTGAGCTTTTTCACCACTGATGGAAGCTAAGAATATTCTACATAACATCAGCAAAAGCTTTTTCACTGCTACTTTTCAATTAAGATCTTTCAGTTTGAGGAAATAAGCATCTCTGCTGACCGACCTGGCAAAATTGCTGCTGCTTCAGCCAAAACCAGGCTGCAGGATTTATTTACTGTAAGTTTAAGAGTCAATCTAAGTAAGCATGACTTATGAAGTCTCACACCCAAATGCAGTACTAGAGTGTTTAATTAAAATATTATCATTATAATAGTTATCTAATGAAATGCAGAAGACATTCAGAGCACTTCATGTTACGTTCTTTCATGATGAACTAAAGCAAGTCTATGAATTTAAGCTATTTCAGAATAACCACCGGTACCAAGTTTCTGCATGATGTGATCTGACACAGGTGAGATACAGCTTCATGACTGAAACACTGACAGATTCTTAGCTTCACCAGTGCTGGCGAGACACTATGACGACTAACAAGCACCTTGCATTTCAAGCTGTTCAAGCCTTTGGCAAGCAGTGGAACGAACACAATAAAAGCCTCACTGTGAAGTTCTCTAGGGCTCTCACTGAGCTCTTCACAGAGGAAGACATACAATCCAGTTCAGTTGACTGGAACAATGAAGGTTTCTGTTTCCTTCTACGATGCGTCACAAGAATATTATAATGCCCCATTCCCATTATGTATTAACTGTGAATGCTGAGGGTAAAACCAGGCTGCACAGACTTGAAATGAAGAACGTAGAGACCAGCAGAAAATCCTGTTTGGATTTCATAAAGCTTTTCATTAATTTGTTTATGACAACTGCACATAATTATACCTGTCGTGTGCCATGTTTTACGTTCACTTCCAGAACAAACACATAGATTCCTTCCTTACTAAACTTCAACACTGCCAGACATACTGTGTAAATATTTAGTTAATTGTGTAGTGACATGGCAGAAAGGGTTGGATTAGACAATCCATTCTGTGATTGTGATTTTCAAACAAAAATGTGCTGCTTTTCTGATGTTTCTATCACCTCCACACATCAGAGTGGGATCTTACCAGAGAGAGGAGTGTTTCTAACTAAAAGAAGATGCATGAACTGGAAGTGATAAATTCTATTACATTTCCAGACTCGTGTTCGCAGCTGTGATATTGTACAAATAAAGTCCAGCAAGAGGGTTACTGTGCAGCAAAAAAACCACTGTACATCTGGTTATTCAATTTAATTCCAAAGCAACATTTGTTACACTTGAAAACAGAACAAGGTACTTAGCCTTACCTTGGTTAGATTTAAACATGCCTTGCTGTTTGCCAGATGGCTTCCCTGGAGTGGCAGTTAGGACAGGATTGAATAATTTCTCCTCCATTTTTGCCTCCTTTACATACTGACATGATTTCCCCAGCAACACAATACTGTTAAGGACTTTTAGAGATATTAGCCTGGGAAAAAACAAAGGGTTTGTTTACATATTTGCATTAGCATATGAAAATAACTGCATGGTTACTGCTGTCTTGGAAGGATTAGCTAACAAATTAAATCCCTTCAACAGCAAGATCAAAAGGTAATTTCCTTTTCCTAATGATTCGCTTCAGACTCAATGCTTTTCTTTTTTTCACCTAGAGAAAAACTTCAAACTTAACAAAAGGACCAGAAGGACAGCTAAGCAGCTGTTTAATACCTCCAACAGTTAAACACAGAACTAAAAAAGGGCCCTCAACAGCACAAGTCCAAATAAAATGCAGTACTGTTAAAACTGTAGTCTTACGTGTGCCCAGCCGAGGATCACTGTCAGGGCTTGAACCACAAGAAAGCAACTACCTCTTTCACCAATGACACAGTAATCCTAAAAAGCCCTTTTTCACATCACTAAAGACAGTCCATAACACTCAATGAATCCAATGGAGCAGCAATACACTGCCATCATAGCACAGTCCAGTTGGTGGCCATGTACCATCAGGTGCTTTTAGATTTGCAACTCAAACGAGCTTTGTAAAAATCGTAAGTTCCATTACTACACGACACACAGACTAATGTGGAAACCAGTGACAAGTGGTGTTCCTCAGGGGTCCATACTGTGACCAGTGCTCTTTAACATCTTTGTGACATGGACAGTGGGATCACATGTACCCTCAGCAAGTTTGCCCTCACCACCAAGATGTGTGATACGGGCAACACGCTGGAGGGAGGGGATGCTATCCTGAGGGACCTTGACAGGCTGGGGAGATGGGCCCATGCAAACCCCATTTAAGTTCAACAAGTCCAAATGCAAGGTCCTGCATGTGGGTTGGGGCAATCCCAAGCATAACTACAGGCTGGGTGGAGAATGGATTAAGAGCAGCCCTGAGGATGACTTGCAAGTGTTGGTGGACAAGAAGCTCAACACAACCCAGCACGGTGCGCTTGCAGCCCAGAAAGCCACCCATATCCTAGGCTGGATTAAAAGAGCTGTGACCAGTAGGACTCCCCCTCTACTCTTCTCTTGTGAGAACCCATCTGAAGTACTGGGTCCAGGTCTGGAGTCTCCAGTACAAGAAAGGTCATGGACCTGCTGAAGCAAGTCCAGAGGAGGGCCACAAAAATGATTAGAGGGCTGGAGCACCTCTGTTATGAGCCAGGCTGAGAGTTGGGACTGTTCAGCCATCAGAAAAGGCTGCAGGGAGACCTTATGGCAGCCTTCCAGTACCTAAAGAGGGCCTACAAGGAAGCTGGAGATGGACTGTACACGGACAAGCAGTAATAAGACAAAAGAAAATGGCTTTAACCTGGAGAACGGTAGATTTAAATAAGATATTTGAAAGAAATTCTTTACTGTGAGGAAGGTGGTAAGACACTGGGAGAGGCTGCCTAGAGAAACTGTAGATGCCTCCTCTCTGTCAGTGTTCAAGGCCAGGTTGGATGGGGCTTTGGGCAACCTTGTCTAGTGGAGGGTGTCCCTGCCCAAGGCAGGGGGTGGAACTAGATGACCTTTGAAGGTCCCTTCCAACCCAAACTATTCTGTAGTTCTACATCCACTCTAGAGGAGAAGGCTCAGTACAGAACAAGGGAATAGTGATGCATTCTGCAGGAGGAACATAAATATTCTTCATGCAATTAACACATTTAACAGAAGTGAGCCAAATGCAAACTCTAAATTCATTCTCCACTCTGTGAAGATCTGTTTATCATGTACATCACCATCAGATTAAAAAGGTGTCTTGAAGTGAACATTCACAGATTAAAACCCATAGAGTGGATCTAACTGCCTCATCATAACATGACCCAAGCATATTTCAGCACCAGCTGCACCACCTCTCACTGCACCAATGCAATCAGAATTTGCCAGACTGAAAAACAAAGTACACTGCACTTTTAAGAGACTTTTATGCATCACATTTACTTGTAGAAGAAATTTATAGAAATGGAAGAATGAGCAGAGTAGACCACTTTCAGTACTCAGAAGAAACTGACATTTTAGTATCCAAGCAACAGCAAAGATGGTACCATTTTATACAAGTTGAAAGTCATGATTCTCTCCAATTTTATTAGGTTATTGGAACAGATATTTTTTTCTCAGAGTTCAGAAGCTCTCCTCCATTTCTAGTAAGCTTTAGATTTTTTTCCTACACTTTGTGCAACATTCTTTTGTTCTGGAAGATGTTTACAACATAATTTAACTGTGATTTAAAGAGATCAAAAGTTGAAAAGGGCATAAATCAACACTTCACTGTATCAGTTCCAGCTTCTCATGGAAAATGATGCAAGATGTTCTTGCAATTCTCCTTTATTCTTGTCAGCCAGTCTACTCCAGGCTCAAATTTCTAACAACAATCTAAGTTTTCAGTTGTTCAAAATCCTCAAAGAAGAAAACTCAGGTCTCTGAGGCTGGGCAAGACTTGAAGCATTACAGCTAAATATCAATACAAACCAGCACACTCTACAGTCTCAATCCTTTGCTCAGTTACCTCTTTCAAACTTTATCACATTTTTTCCTCAGTTATCTAATGAAAACCTGAAATTTATCTTCTGAACACAAATTACTTGAAAGGTGCAAGTGGTGAGTTAGCACCAAAACTGAGATCATGGCAGAAGTAAAAATCTGTTGTGATTTTTTAATAAGGGCAAAATAAATCACATTGGGATTTTGATGATAAAAATTAATTACTCTGATGACCTGTGCCTTCAAAGAGCAGCATTTAATCTTTCATGTTAATCACATTATTTTTTCCTGCCCTTCACCTTCCAAGCCACAGACAGGCAAAAACCCAGGACTGTGCTGCAGCCCCGGAACAGTAGATGTAGGGAAATGTTACATATATTGGGAAACAAGAAAAAACACAGAGCAAAATGAAGGTGCAGAGCTTGGAATAGCACAGCTTGAATGTGATGACCAGGGGCTAGTGCTTTCAAGTATATAGAGCTGGCTACTGGGAGAACATAAGCACAGCATGGGAAGAAACCATAGTGTGGCCCAGAGGAATATGGCTTAACGTTTTAACACTTGGTCTATATGCAATCTCTCAAATTCCTAGTTGTCTGACACTAAAGAGATGTGTCTCTACCACATTGCAGGCTAGACACATCAGATCAAGTTGTTCCTTTTCTGCAGATCAAGATCAAATTACAGAGTCCACCCACTGATAAAAAAATGTATAATCATCCCATTCTTTTCATAAGGTAAGACAGCAGCCTCCTCTCCACCAGTGTATGGGCTGAACCACTGCCCCACACCTAGAAGTCTCTTACTTTGCAAGTGTTGTTTCCTTCAGCCACAAGCACAACTTGGTAGGGCACTGGAAGAGCTATTCCCACAATACCATAGTCGTGGTATTGTGCTGCAGTGGTCTGAATCACTCAATTCTTTATGATTGATTTTAGGAAGATTTCAGTATCAATCAGTACTGAGAGACAACAAACACTGACACAATTCAGTATGCAGCTTTCCTAGAAACTGGTCATCTCCATATAGTCTACAGCAAGTGACAAGACAAGCAAACCAGACTGGATCTGAAGTGCAACTAAACACACTTGAGAAGTACGCATCAACTGGTGAGAAGTTAATGAAGACACAAGTATAAACTGAGGTGGCAGTGAAGGGATGTTTGCCAATCAGCAGTTTTGGAAAACAAATTGCCAGAGGACATTATATTTCTTAAGTAAGATTACTTTCTGACTCCATCCTGTCCAGCAAGGTGAGCCTTGCACTTACTTTTTCATAAAGCAGTTTCCTAACACAAACAAACCTCACATTTAACCACCAGAGAGCGGAATTCATGATCTGCTCAGAGCACTTCAAATGCTTATTCTTGTTGGCATATTGAACCTTTTCAGAGAAAGTTTCATTCCCTAGAATTCAATTTCCCCTTTTACACAGAGGTATGGTGCTTGTCTGTCCAATTTTCCCATCATGTTTCCATTAGTTATTTTCATTACTGCAGGTAGTTATTGAGGGCTGTAATACCCCAAATGCAGTTAGAGTGCTTAGGGACCAATCTGTACTCCAATTTGTTTATGAGCCTCAGTGGTTTACTTATGTTCTACTGAACATAATCTCTGTTTACACTTACACTGAGAAGTATCAGCAGAAGCTTTTTTCCCCCCACATATCTGATTAAATAACAGTAAATACTTTTTGATCACATGCATATACTTACCCACAGTAGAACAGCACAACACAAACATAAGATAAGACTCCTTGTACTTTTATTGAGCTTGTTACGACTCTGATAAGCTGTTTTAAGGATAAAAGTTAAATAATTAGAGCATATTTAATAGTTGTGTGCTATACTTAAGACATTTCTTACTTGGTAAATTCAAAACAAAAGTAGAAACATTTACATTAACATTTATTCTAATGCTCTTCTTGATACTGCTAACTATTCAAGATTTTGGGTTGAGTATTATACTAGCACCTAATCGCAGATTTGCAAAACTACAGCCTGATATTTCCTTCATCGCTGACTTCCAAGTAAAGTAACAAGCAAAAAAACACCTCCTCAAAAGTCAAGGGCTGAAAGCTGAGTTAAAATTTTGAATACGAAATTGTTTTGTGGACTGGACATATGAAAACTGAGCTTCACTAACAATGATCCTGAAACCTCAGGCTTACTTCAGTATTTCAGTTAGGGTCCCAAATTACAAAGCACTTCAGCTGAAAACAAGCAGGATATTATATCAGAACACAATGAACTTGAAAGAAGTACTTCAATGGAATTCGCACTGGATGTACTATAATTAGTTATAAAAGAAATCATGATTATGATCACAGTTGTTTCACATTTCTGTGGTTAAGGCCTTTTTTGTCTTGTTTGCTTGGTTTTGGGGATGGAAGGTTGAGGGAGAGGTGTGTTTAAAACCTGGGTAAAAACCAGGCAAAGCCTGTAACTAGTATCAGCATACATTTGCTGGCAAAGCAAAGACACTCCCCATATTATGACTATTGCTTTGGAAAAGGCCAGAGCAGCTACTTCTGGAAAGCATTCTGCAATAATTAATTCAGTACAGCCTGTGGACACAATCCCAATAATAAAATGATTCATTTTATAGCAGCATGTCCATGTAGCAGGGTCAAGTATTTCAGAATCATGTATTCTACAACAGTTCAGTAGTTCAGTGCCCCATATAAAAGAAAACTTAGTCATTAAGCATACCATTACAGGGACAGCCACAAGGACTCCTATGAAAACCTAAAAAAACCCCAAATTCGTACACTACTGCTAACCTTCTGTCAACCAGCTGCTTTGTCTATTCTGAATGAATGAACAAGGTAATTGCCAAAAGGAATAAATATTTAATTAGCAGAGATGTAGTTTAATTCCACTGCTACAATTCAAGTGCTTATAAATACTATACATTTAATACATATTCAGTTTTCTAAGAAAGGTTGACAAACAGTAACATATTCACAAAGCCATAACTAGTATGTGATGTAAGTTATACTGAAGTTACTTAAGGTGATCATTTCATCTTCAAAACATCAAAATGAGCTAGCTATCTCACAGGCATATATTCTCCATTTAATTGACAGAAAGTTGATAGGAAAGACAGCTTACTAAAACAGCCAGTGGAAGAGGAATGAAACCCATTCTCCTGGAAACCGAATCACTATAATCTGTATATGCCTAGGGAAAAAGAAGGAAGAATAATGAGTTACTTATGCAAAGGAATGAGCTTACTTTAGCTTGGCACATCCTCTCTAGATAAGAATCAATCTCTGCCAACAAACACTATACTGGTATAAAGCGTACCTATTCACATTTTGAAATTCAAATGCAGATAGCTGTACTCTCAGACAAAATGTAATACTACCATGACCAGCAAGATTAGCCCTAGTGCTCTAAATCAACAGCAACCGCGTATAATACAAATCTCTAAATCGAGAGCAATTAGGATACTGAAGCCAAATACACTATGATATTTCAGCTGTACATTCTAACTAGCTTAGAGAGCTTTTTGTATTTATTTGACTTTGATCCTCAAATACTGTACAGAAAAACCTGTAACAGGGATAAAAGAACAATTATCCATCACACTAGCCATTTTAAATAATTCTAAAAACATCTATAATTAGCCCCAGGATAACTGTGCTAATGTAATTTTGAAAATATGTTTACATTTGAAATCTCAAAATAAAACTCCTTTGCATGACAGCTTTCACACAGTACTGAACGTCATGCCAAAGTTAGGTAGCAGCATACAGGCACTCATTTCCCACAGAGGATCCTTAGAAACAGTAATGGAGATTTCAGAACTAATAAACGAAGTGGGTTTTTATTTTAAAATTTGTTAATGATTTATTACTTGTAATTGCAGATGTCTAGCTACTCGATGAGGTATATTACATTCCTAGCAATAGTTATTAAACATGCATGAAAACTATATTAAATTATTATAATAAAGTTTATTTAATAGAGCACTGATCCAGAGCACTCACAGGTAGTTAAAGTTTTGCAGTAGTCTTCCAAAAAACGTATTGAACACAAGCAGTCTGTGTTCTCTTTAAATACCCACACTGCAATAGTAACATGCATGGTACAAAAATCCCTATACATCTGTTCACACTGTCTGTGAAGAAACATTATAAATTCCAAGTGAATACTGTACATTGATCCAACATAGCTACAATAAATGGAAAACAATAAAATTTTACATTTTACCAAGAGTATCTTGTTAAGCCTACTTGCTTCCCATATATCTCAAAAAAGTCAGTTGTTGCAACCATCACCTGACTACAGATATATTTGGAAGAAGCTTCTCAACAATATATTAACACCTGAACTGATCTGAACAACTAGACAGCAGGAATATTTGTGACTTTGTATTATTCCTATCTCCTCTTAAAAAGCAGAGTAGAATTTCAGTCCCATAGGAGAGTAATGTTCTGTATGTATTTCTGCAAGTATTTGGTTCCCATATCCTCCCCCTGCCTAATTGTTAGCTAATACAAGAAAATGCCTTTATTTTCAGGCTTACATTCTTCTGTCGACTGCTAACAAGGTCAAACGCAAGACTCGCTCTGTATTCACTGTAGACCTGGAAAAAATCCAGCAGATCAGATGTGTGATTAATTTGTTATCACACTTTAAAGAAGCAACACAGATATTAATAAAACGTTTCTGTAAAAACATTATAAATACTTATGCACAGGCTGAAGGAGTCAAAGACAGTTTTTCTGAGGTTTAATTACACCCTTCACATATATTACACCCTGCAATAATGTAACTCGCATATGTACAGAACAAACAACTCAGGAATTCAATGAGACTTTGTAAAGCATTTACTGAATTTTAGGGACATCAGAAACACAAAATATTTGTTACTTTATTTCCCTACAGCTCATGACTTGTTTTAAGCTCTTTGAAAGGTAGCACTGGGTTAAAATTAAACAAATGAGAGTTTACTTATGTACTAAGCAAGTGATTCCAAGAAGAAAGCTCATTGTATCAGAAGATGAATGAAGCTTTTCTTTCTCTTTAAAACAGTTCTGCATATTAAGACAGAAAAGCACCTATGTTAAGGATAAGTGGCAAGAAAAACTTGCACTGAAGGTGTTCAAAACTTCAGAAAAAGTCTGACCTAGCAGCCATAAATCTGTAGAACTTTACAAAACCACCAGTTTGTTAAATAGACCTTGTAAAATTGTGTCTCACTACTACCTTCCTCCAGCTGTTTCAGCACACTGAAGCATGCTACAGTTTTGGCCATCATGACTTCATTATTACTCTTTTCCACACTCTCTCTATGAAAGTAGGGCATGTATAAAAGCCTCTAGCATCAGGGAGCTTATTAAGCACACATATCAAACTTGTTTCTACACTGTAAAATGTAGTTACCTCAGAGATGTTGAAAAAGATAGCACTTCCAAGTTCTGATCTCATTTCCTGAAAAGTGGTTTTAGTAGTGGAAAAATGCTCACTCATCTCATCACACATTTATCAAGTGCATCTGAATTCACACAATATCCAAGACAAATGGTCATTGTATCCCACTGCACTACACAAAACAACCTCATCTGCTACTTTAAAAGAACAACTGCAGAAAATGTAGACTGCAGAAAATACATGGCCTAGGAAATTTCAGGAATGGGAAACTAACATAACCTACTTCTTACGAGTGCCCCAGGGACACTGAAAAAAATACCTGATTTTAGATTCCACCTTTAACACAGATACAAGACCAGAGCTTCGGCAGCCTCACAATATCCAGTTGTCCTAAATCCTGAATTTTAACCTACAACCCACTCTGTTCAGAAAAGGTACAAGTTGTGTTTAGACTGTGGAACAAGTAACCTGCTGTCAGTTTAACCAGCAATCACAAACCAACCTGCGAGTTATGAGAACTGTGGTTATTATGCAAACTGTTACACAACACTTAATAATTTATGAATCTGGAACAACTAGTTTAGAAGCAGAGGTGCTTGTTCCACATTATAAAGATCCTCACAAGTATACTGTTAACAGGAAATTACCCAGCTTCCCCAAATGATATCTTATAGATAAAAATAACAGTTTCTACATTTACTGCACTGGAATCAATTTTAACATTAAAACAATATTAGTAAAATAAACTGTAACTTCAAAAAGGACTCAGCATTCCAAACAGAATACCTACATCAGCTGTGATGTCATTGAATTTTGTTATAAAGGCATGTTTCACAATATCCACCGCAATTTCTGAGGCAACCACCATGCAAACATCTGGGAATAATACCCAAAGATGATCTGAAGAGTGGGAAGAAACAAGTTAGGCCATTTAATTTCATGCCAGTATACAAACCAAAAATTGCAACACTTTTACTCAACAGTGAAAAGACCTCAGGAGCCTGAAGAATCTGTAACTTCACCACCACTCAGCATCTAGCGTCCAACTTCCTGTCTGTATCACTGTTGTTCTAGAAACTTACTAGTACTACACAATCACACCACAAGCAGGATCACATTCTAAAGCCTTCACTTCAAAGAGCTTTATATCTACCAGAAGACAACTTTTGATACTTTAGTATCATGTACTAGATAGATGTTCAGTAGGTACGAGGAATAGACAATCATTTAAAATAGCAGGTGCTCTAAGGTAAAATTTAGGTAGACTGGTAACATTCAAACAAAATACATCACACAGATCAGGGTTCAAAATTATCAAAACAGTTTCTATTTTACTCAATATATATCCAATGTGATATAAAAATCAGAAGTATAATCAATATTAAATTATGAATGATAATTTAAAACATAATCTATCAAATTCCAATCTCTTAGCCTCACAAAAAGTTCTCTAGGGGATCCTTCATCCTCAATGTACTCCAAGGAAAAGGAAGGGCTGGGAAGAAAATCTATTCAAGATAGTACTTGAAACATAAGCATGCATATTTGTAACATAACAGCATGTACTTCTAGCAGAAAGAACAGAGGTGCTCTTACAAAAAAGACAGGAATATAGAAATGAGAATCTAAGGTATCTGACAAAGTAAGATTCCTAAATTAAAGTCTTGGTTACCTTTACCTTTCAGATTGAGGAAAGCAGCAAGAGATACAGCTGACAGCACAGGAATTTGTCATTCTGTATTTCTTTTTCTAACTTACTCACCTGGATTCCATGAGAACTGTTCCATATTTCTTAGACACACAATTAGCAGCAGCACGTAATTGGTGAACCTCTCCTTTATATCTAGTAAAAACAAAACAAAACAAAAAAGCTGTCAACTTCAAAGAAACATTTATTTGCAAACATATATATCCACTCATTCTAAGGTTCTATCATGTATTAAGTCTTGGATTAGACAATCTTTTCCACAAATTATTTGATCGTATTTAAGGGGAGGGGATGCTGGGAACCCCACCATGGACAGGATCTCTGCAGAACACCTGACTGGAGGTCTGCCTGATGCTGTATCAATTGGGTTCCCAGCATCAGAAGGTATTTCAGCTGTAACTTGCTATCCCCTTTTCTAATACATTAATAAAACAGTCATCTTTCTTGACAGAGTCTGTGGTTTTCTTATGGGATTCAAAAAGAACCAGCACCTCCTGGTGCAAAAATGGATACAATACATCTATCTGTCATTTCAAATTATTAGCAAGATAAATCTCATTTTCTACAGATCACAGATATCCAAATTGCAATATACTGGGTCCAGTTGTAATTGGGAGGGGAAGACAACTATTAACAGTAAGTTCCTACTAGCCTTTCCCAACGCCACTATTAAAAGGAACACCAGGCTACACTGTGTAGTTATCAAAATTGTAGCAACTGTAACACAAACATGGTCTGACCTGAGATGAAGCCCTATGATTTGCCCTTCCAGACAGCGCAGGGTCTTTTTCCTACTTTGGTAGCCTATCTCTAGAAACAACCTGCAGAGCTTGCTTCAGGAAACACCACATTTTTTTAACCTTAAAAACAAAAATCTCTGAAACTGTATTATTGACAAATGGGATAAAACCTAAAGTCAGCACAAATTAGTGAGTCTGAAAAAGTCCTTTTAAGTGACAGAAATAGAGTGAAAAATCAGTGAAGACATTGTTATTGCTTGCTACATCTGTTTTAATAACCTTAGCAGTAACTTCTTTGTGGGCAAGTCATCCCCAAATCCAAAGGGTTCATTTCCTTAAGTACTTAAAATGTTCCATAGGGTTCTACCTACTGATTTTAGTCAAGCTTGAAAGAAAACAAGGACACAAGAAATAGAAACGTTCATCAGAACACACGAAGAGTGAGCTGGCCAAAAATGTATTTGATACTCATTTTGTGTCAGCAGCTTCCATCATCTCAGACTACAGACCCACAACAACGTTCATGGCTGCAGTTACTATGTTCTATGACATCCCTCATTTTAAAAACAAAAAAGTTTAAAAATACTGGCAAGCTTGAAGGAAAGGAGTAAACAGAAAACTCTTCCAGGAGAGGAAACGGAAAGCACATGAAGTCGAGTAGCATGAGACTGCATGCACACATGTCAGGGTACATAAACTCATCTCATTATGGGCTGGGGACAGGCTTGAGAAAGCACAAGTTTCTAAAACAGAAGCAGCTGCATATGTATGGGGAAAGAAACCATTAAATCCTTCAGTAAGATAAATTTAAAACCCAGAAAAAAAAAAAAAAACGAGGACAAAGTCCTAATCATTTTTCCTTGGTTTCCTGACGATAACATTCCAATAAGTCACGTATGTTCATCTATGCCTCTGAATTTACCAAGTACCACCCAAATTACCAGAACACAGTATATTCTGATAAATCTAGTTATGAAATTTGACTCAACGCTGTCTCCAATGGATTAATATGCAGTCTAGTGCTCCTTGATCTACGTTCTCTCTCACATCTATTGGTGACTTGAAAGTAATTACTGAGTTTTTCAGACTTTTGGCCCAAAAAAAATCTTATATCGTACTTCTGCACTGCCATGATACATCATTGATCAGCAATGTGTAAAGCACTTCACAGATCCCCATCTCTGTCACTTCAGATTCCAGGGAGGTCTGTACACAAAGACATTCTCAAGTTGGAAGGAAGAACCTTAATTAAAGGCTTGAACATTAAAGCATGTCTCAAGTCAATCCTTCAGGTATTTATTAACTGCTCAGTACCTGTTAGATCCTGGCGAGTTGACAGGATTAAATTAAGGGACATCTTTGGCTTTAAATTTCCTTCTATGCTGTAACAATAAACGTTCTTCCCCTCAGAAATTTCTGAAACTGGATGACAAGCTGATACCTATTTTTCCTGTGCTCACTGGGCTCCCTTCTAATCTCTACTGCCACAGCTGTTCAAGGCTGCTGAGTGAGAAGAGTGTGTCTGCTTCTCTCTCTTTATCCTCGCCCCTCTCATCAGCTGATTGTCAGTGATGCAAGCAAGGGAGAAAGGGCATTCTACAGCAGCTTCAACAGTAAACCCAAATGATTCAGAAGTTAGTTTCATTTCCTCACCCTCAAGCCAAGGGCAAAAAAGGCTTCAGGATATACAAAACAACCAACAGTAATCACTCCTAAACCCCAATTAAAATTTCAGAATACAAAATATGCACCAATAACCTTTCATTATTTATTAACAACTTATTTGATATATAAGTACATCACTTTTAACAGGTGGGGGGAATCTGATGTATTGTGTATTGCTACAACTGAGACTACATCACTAGATTCACACTGACAGACTTCATGCTCTTAAAGAACAACATATCTAGGGACACAAGCCTCCAGCCCTAGTGTATATCTAGGGACACAAGCCTCCAGCCCTAGTGTTCAGTTATGAAAAGCAAGGGTATTGGCAAAAGGAAATCTCTCTTCTGCTTTAGCATGATGAGCGCAGTGCGAAGAAAACTGGATCTCTTCTTCATTCCCCTCTTAAGAATCCTTAATAATACTGATATAAGCCATTTCAACTCAGTTCCAAACGTTACCTCACAGAGCATTGGTGATAAGCAAATCACAAGCTTTTTCAGTTAGAAAACGGTATAGCTTAAATAACCCTTGCCATTTTAAGACAGGGTTAAATGACATCCAAAAGCACAGGCTGAGGACATTTTAAAAGGTCTTCAGCTCCCTCCACAAACAATTAAAATTCTCACCGTTTATGCTCCTAAGCATTGAGAAGCTGGCATCTACCAGTAACTCAGATGCATTGATCCCCTGACTGGTCTCTCGTCAGCACATACACCACACACAGACTGCATTATAATAGAGTACTTGAACTCTAGCCATAGGGAAGCCTGGCTGCAGATCATACTATATACTTCCCGCGTACACTTTAGCTGGAATTTCTAGCAGCTATTCAAAATCGAAGATCTTCGCTGACAGCCTACACCTCAAAGACAACAGGTCTGGCTTTATTAGATAACTGGGTAATGAATGCATGTGTCATGGTCTGTTCAATTACTTTTTATATAGATGATTCAAAATTTTCAGTCCTGAAGATTTAATGAATTAACTGTCACAGCAGAGTATTAAATGACCGTACACAGGTGAGAAGGATCACTGACTCCACTAAGTCCAACACTGGAATTACTGGGAAAAATAGTACAGCCACACATCAGTGTGTTACACACAAGCCAGTGCTGATCCCAGTGCCAGGAGAAAATTATTTCACAATTTCCAGATTTAAACTGGTAGTTTGGTGGCACTTCATATCCCGGTGTGTCTTGCTATGTAGTGTCTTCAATATCATGCAGAGCTCAGCAAGGTATTTCAATGCATGATATATGATGTATCTTAAAGTACAACCAAAAGGTCTTTTCTATTTTCATGCTTCTGTTCACAAGATTACTTGCCTTTGAGTTCTATTTGTAGCAACTTCTCTTGACCACGATGTCTGCCCTTGAGGTCATTAATATCTTACTTTTCTATTAGTTCACATTTTTCTTTTAAGTAACATGTTAAATAAAGAGGAAGTTTCACCTGTTTATGAGTTGCTCAGAAGTTTCTGAATTGACCTTATTTCCCACCCCCTAAGAATTAGTATATTTAGCTCCTGTGTACTAAGCAGCACCTTTTTCCTTTTCACCATTTTTCATTTAAACCATAATATTCTGAGTAGAGCTACAGGAAAGTTGGGGCACGAGGGCATGCATACAGTCTGTCAAAGCTTAATCAGTTACTGTTGCCATTGTGGTCCTACAGCAGAGACTGTAGACCTGAGAAAACAGCTGGAAGAAGTTTCCCACAGACAAAGGTGGGAAACATATGGAGGAACCTATATATAATGCTTTATTTTAGCCTTATTTAGTTCAGTCCTGGCATACAGTTTAAGCATATTGTGTTCTAGGATGCACAAGGCACGCCAAAGGCTAACCAGAAGCTCTGTCCACAGGACCACAGTAGCCTCAGTTCAAAGGGCAGGATATAGCAGTGGCATAGGATGTCAATACAAAATGCGCTACTGTTTAAGCTACAGGAAGTAAAACACAGTTAAGAGATAACAACGTTATCAGAATACATGAACTGAAGCAATGCTGATCCTTATTGAGCTCTGATGTAGTAAATCTGTTCAAGTTTAAAAGAGGTGAAAATCTCTCCTAAAACCCTGTCTAAGTTATTTATCTACGAGATGAAAAACAGTGCTATTTATAATCATGCTGAGAAGGGTTCCAGGAAAAGTTATATATTTGAAGGGAATACATTATCTTGCTTTGTGCAATCTTCTGTGTATGTGCTCACCTGCTTCCATCCCCGTACTGTGTAAGGAATGGCATCACTTTTTCCACCAAGTGATAAAGGAAGACCCGGTATCACTATTATGGTTCTTCAATAATAATGTCTAGCAATAAACTACTGATACACATTTTCTTCTAGCATATTATTGCAGGTGCTCTTTATGGAGGCAGTTATTAGCCATTTCTAATAGCAGTCCTTCATTTATTTCAGTCTTTAAATAAAGAAAGAGGCCTGGTGTTTCAGTAGGAGCTGGATGCATATTTGTAGCTATTTACTGCAAGTATTGTGATTAATGAGAGAAAATTTGTAACTCATCTATGTTTTCTGTCAATATTTTAGTAACCATCACTTCGAGATGTTCTCACTGTAAAGTTAAATTTTTTAAATGAAATGTATTTAAGTATTTAAATCTTGGAATCAAAAATACAGAAAATAGACACCTTATCAACCTAGCTGGGAAGACTATTTTTGGGGGGTGGTTTAAGAACTTCTATGAAGAAGATTAAATTTTCATGCCATTTTTTTCTGTTATATGTTTATTTAAATGGTCTTTCATCTGAAGCATCAGAACAATTACCATTCACATGTAATATCACTGCAGTTTGCAGATGAATTAAGACAAAAATCACATCAGTAGCCAGAATTCAAAACCTGAAACAAGCCCACTGATTATTTAGCTCTTGATAAAAAGATATAAATCCTTCATTTTTAAATAACCAGCAACTTTTTAATCTTGAGGGCTTGTTAACATTTGAATTCTCTGGCTTAAAAATTAGGAGCTGGAATAAAAAAATATATTCTGTTTGCTTATCTGTATAGCTTTGGCCAAAAAAACCAGATGCACAAGGTAACAGAAACAACTGTGTTTAAAGATCAGAAAATAATAAAGCAAAGAAACTCTAGAATAACCACAAAAGTGTAATCTCTATTAGTTCTGAAACCAAGAATTCAACAAATATTTCAGGTGACTGGTATTGGTATTAGAAAAAGCTCCACAGGATATCTCTAACAGCTTTGCCTCGTGAGACACATTGAGTATAGTTCACAAATTTTGTATTAAGCAGCACTACAGTTAAAAAGTACCAGATGCATAAGGTGTCTCCCAAGGATCTTCTACTCTTACCTTGCTAGCTTCTCAAAAACTACAGTAATCTCTGGTATTTCTTTCAAAAGCCAGCTACTTCACCACTACATTCCTTTTAGGGAGAGGAAGTATTTTAAAATCCATCCTCAGAACTGCCAAACACCACAAATTCCAAGGTCTCTGTCAATGTAGCACACTAGAAAGTTAAGTTCTTTAAAACACAGATGACTTCAGGGTCTTCAAAGCATGGATGTTTTAAACATCATAACTTAAATTGGCAATTTGTACTTAATGCCAAGTTTAGTGCACAGTCAATAGGTTGTTTTAGCACTTCAAATGAAAACTAGCCACTTAAGGAAAAACAGTCTTCAAGAAAGCAGAATCTACATTGCATCCTACTGAACCAAAAAGTAACGGGGAAGATGATGAATTCAAATCACAATGCTGCAATTCACCACAGTAAAGCTGTTTTAGCATTAATGTTATATTAATGAATACATTAAAAAAAGTCAGCCTCTCATTTCATATCTTGCCCTGATTAGGACAGCTACACTTACCACTGTTGGACATTTGAAAAAGATTGTTCTTCTCAAACTTCTTGAAAACACTTCCTTTTATTTCAACGAACTGCAATTTTTAAGAAACAGTTAGTTAGTTCTTATTGATTAAAAAGTGATGTAAAAAATACCAGACATTCAACACGCAAATAGACATGTGATGAACAAAGAAAAAGCATCCTGGAAAAAATTTAGGGTAGCTATATAACAAGGCTACATACTTACATTGTTGGACATCATGATGGTAAGCAGTGATTTATTGTGGGAGTTGAAGGCCACATTAAGGGTTGTTGCTTGAACCATTATAAGAATAGCATGCAGGACTGTAGATAGCAGGGTTAAGGAAGCATATCTGGAAATAGTTTTTCTGCACAACAGTACTGAACAGCACCAAAAGTCAAATTTCCTATTTTGCTTCCAAAGTTTTACCAACAAAAAAGTTGTCTTATGTCCTGTCAAAGAAATTTGCAAGAAGACAGTACTTAAACCTATGTAATATAACCACGGTGCTTTTTAGCATGGAATAATTATGTTAATTTTTCTCATTCTAAAAAAAGCTTCAGTCAGGAGAAACAGCAGTAAAACCTAAGGAAAAAAGTGTTGAGATAAAGAAAGAGTGAGAATTAGCCTAAAGATTACAGATTGAACGAGGCAAAGTACAACCCTTATAAATTAATCACATCTATCGGACTATGTATCTCTTTCCAGATCATCTGTATCCATTTGATATGAGGTTACTTCACAGTAAACTCATTTGCAACCTGAATATGTATGAGTTTATTCCTTCATTTCAAGAAAACGTTTTCAAGCTAGGTGCTTCTAACATTGTACTAACAAAACCTGACTGTCTTCAAGAACCTGTGACCTAAAATACTCAAATACAAATCAGAAATCAAAGTTTTAATGAACTATCTGATTATAGGTTTTCATTTCACTACACATTAGGTTTTTAAAAAAAGCTGCAGTGGAATACCATCATGAACATTTTTTTAAAGCAGGTTAAAAGGTTTTTTCAATGAATTTTAAAAACCTGTAGTAATGAATGCTATCAATTTTTCAAATATATTAAAATAATGTGAAGAAATTATTGTGTTATTTCATTGACAAAATTTTACAATTTATTGAATAAAAAGGATACACACATACAGCACTGCCATGAAGAAGTGAGGAATCACGCCTATGTGAGCTCTTTTTCTTTCCTTAGGTTCTGTAGCTGTCCAATAAAGAGCATCCAAAATATCTTGTCCAAATGAAGAAAACAGACGATCAGCCACCTAAACGAGAACAACGTTTTACTGCCTTAAAGCAGAATTTTTATCTTCAAAACGTGACTGTGCCCCTGTAAGTACAGCTCAGTCTAAAAATACCATTTCACATGATATATCGCTTTTCATCTATTGCTCATTCCATTCCCACTCTGATTTCATAGGGATATTTTCCCTTTTGTACATTGTACACTCTGCAGCCACCTTTCCTTCTCAAATTCACAATCCCCTTTTCAACAGTATTTACAACATATAACCATGAAGTGTCATCTTAGGTGCTTCCTTGCAAGACATCCAAGTATAATTCAAACTTCAGCCTTTCATAAAGCAATATATATTGCATCAAACTATCCTAAATGTGTTTTTCCCATCCTTCTAGGTTTAATTGGTGGAAAATAGTAACCAAATTTCAAATGTTTGATAGGGAGCAAACATTTATGGTACAAGGAGGACTGAAATTCAATTTGGTTTTACCATTTCCTTATATCTTGGAATAGAGTACATTCTAAATACAAATCTCTGCATAAAGCAGAACTCAACATTAGAAGTATTACAGCACAACAGCAAATGATCAGGAGGGACTAGAAATTCTGCCAAAAAGGGAAAAATCAGTTTGAGAAAAAAACCCAACCTACGAACATCTGAAGTGTAACCCAAAGAATATATGAACAAGTGGGAAAAAACATCTAGCAGTAATTCGAAAGATAAGAAAAATGTGGACAGCAATTGAGGCTTGTAATTCAATGCTACAGCAAGAAAGGTCACATGGAGTCCCCCTAGCTGTTAGTATTTCATCATTAGCAGGCATGTAAAACTGAAGATTATTACAAGGAAGGTATTGTTTTCTGTCTATATACTACAGCTTAGTAGTTTTAAAACTAAGTTGCATGGGACAACAGAGAGAGCACTTCAAAAATTAAATTCAGCATCACAAGGCAAATGGCTGAAAAAAAGTTATTTTTCATTGCTTACAAATAGTTAAGTATGATAAACTGGTTACCTATACTTAAGAAAGGCAACTAATATTTCCTCTTACCATCATTCTGTAAAACAATTTTGGACATGTTAAAACTAAATGTAGCAATACAGAAATAGGTACACGATGTACCTGCAAATATTGATCCATACCTATTAACTAGAAAATCTTGGGGCAACATAAGTAAACCTAGATTTGAGATAATTTCCTGACGTTGCTAATTAAACATTCTAAAAGTAAAGATTCTGAAGGGAGGAAATGCATTTACTTAAACTTATTCAAGCCAGCATTTATTGACGTTTTCTTAAATGTGCAGGCTGAATTAAAACAAATGTTACTAGATGTCTCAAACTACCTTTTAAGCATGATCTATGAAATAAAATGAAAAAAAAACATAAACTGATGGATTACTATAAATCTGAATTTCAAAACCCCATCACAGTTGGAGAGATATTTACAGTGATACTGTTTTCGGCTTTTAAATTTTGTGAATTAAGGTGTCTAAGTTATTCAGTTCCTGCTCATTGTGATGACCCACTGAGTCATTGCACCTGGTGTAGCAACACCAACTACAGAATGCTTAGAGTTTGGTAAGTTTTTGTTCACAATATTGTGAGGGTTTTAATGGACAAAATGGTGGCTTTGTTTTCCTTTTATTTAAATAGTCCTTGTTTCTTAGCTGACAGGATAGAATGTATTAAAACCCACCGCACAATATTGTTGGTTGCTTTTCCAAATGCGACTTACCTAAACCCTACATGCCGGCTCCAGGCTCCAGCAGATTTCCATGGTGAGTGCTGTCACCAACGTAACGCACACTGGGGCTTCACAAGGAGCAGGAGCCGGTGGGTCTGAATCTAAAAAAGAAAAGTGTCATTTAAGCTAAATGTGCTGAACGCTCCCCTCAGGTTATGTGGAGCATTCAGCACATAATTTGAAGATTCTGCATTCCTCCTACTTGTCCAGGACAATATTCCCTGGACTTGCCAACAGCCGAAAACATTAGGACATTGTAAACATCTCTGTGGCTATTTTAAATTAAAAAACCCTTCCTATTTTGAAAACTTGTGAAAGTACAGTTTATTACTTAAAAAAAAAGTGTATTTAACAACTCCTTAAAAACAGTTGCTTTGCTTGCAGTAATAGCAAAGACACAAAAATATTCACAACAGTAGTCTAAGCACACCAATACTGCTGAAAACTATCAGCCAAATCTTTCAGTGGGATCCTATGACATTTTCTGCTGATACTTTGGCTGCAACCGACTGTGGTAAAAAACCCCACCCTTACAAAATACGTCCTCTGCTTGGCACGTTGGGTTTCATGACACACCACAGAAATTAAATACTATTTCCAACATGAAAGTCTAATGTAATTTTTCGCATAAGTGGTAACAGACTTCCCCCTTTCCTTAAAAACCCCAACCAAACACCAAAACAATTCAGGCAGCACTTTTTAGCTGAGGCACACGTTATTGGTTCTGCCAGAGAGCAAAGAAACTCAACGCTTCTTCTTTCCCCTCAAAATGGAACAGCACATGACTTCCAATTCACAGCAAACACTCCAGTCTCTTTTAAATTACCGGTAAGTACATAGTGCTGTGCTTTCTCAGCTTTAAGAGTAGTGACACAAAGTATTCTTCAAATAGAGAGAAAATACTGTTTTGAGAACATGGATTTCTTTAGTAATACATCTCTCACAGATTATGGAACTATATATAGACGAGTATTTCCCAATGCAACTAAAATCCACATAGTAACTCAGTGACAACTTCATATTTGTACATGTTTTTCAGCAAACCTAAATTCAAAGGCAACAAAACTACAAAGAAAAAACTGAGGTGGCTTATATGCTATCTATTTAACATAGAACTGTGTTCCTTGTGCAATATTTTCATATTTTGAGGAGACTACAAATGTCTTTAGACAAAATAGTCAGCCTTTGGACAAAGCATAGTTCTGTTATAACAGTCTTCAAAGAAAGGTACAACAGATGTTCAAACATATCAATGTTACTCAGAGATCCCAGAATCCTAGTAAAGTAACTCTTGTGTACAAAGCTCTGATTGAGTCGTTTTAAGAGGTTGTATTGTTAATATGTCCTGTATTTGCAGGATGGAGATAACATTGTTGCTACATTACTTACTTTGTGAATCATTGATGATGGAAGTGCAATTAAAAAAACCTCATGCTTTACACTAATAACAAAATAGAAATTTTTTTTCCCAAAAAATTTCTGTAGGTCTTACGTCCCAAACCAGAATTCCTTTTCTTGTTTCACTATATTCACTCAAGTTACTGTTTATGTTCTCAGGCTTTCGTCTGCTCGCCAGGACTGAGACAGGTTAAGCAGTAATGTTTATCCTTGCATACAGTGAGAGCCATACTTCCATAACGAAGAACGAAAAAGCAAATTCCACGTCTTCCTTCCTTCTCTGTTCCATCTCAGAATCATCACTACTTCAAACAAATAGTTTCTACTTTACTCAATGAGTTCAAAGCCTCATTTATTCCATGTTTCTTCTTCCATTTCCAGTTCTCAAGTTTCATTCAGCTAAACTGATTAATAAACTTCAAGAACTAGGCAATAAGAAACAGTATCCACATAAGAATTTATTTTTCACAAACATGTCTGTTTGACTACATCTAGACTTATTATCACAGGTGCACACATGTTCATGAGAATATAAGATGTGCCATATTCTAATTACAAATACTGTAACACAACGATATATTAGATAATCTGAAAAAAGGCATGCTTGGTATTCCGATGGCAACATTCTTACCTCAAGCATGTTATAGATGATGTAGAGCTTTATGACAGACTGTCCCCTTATCAGATGATACATCATAGAGTAGTCAACATAGTGCATCATGAAGTAGCAGATGACCAATATAACTCCTTTGAGAATGTCACATACCTGAGCAGGTTGTAGCAAACGTCTATCACTGAAATACAAAGGGCAACAAGTTCCACTAAATGTCATATACCCATGGAATACGAATGTTATCAAATCAACAGGAATTTACAGAAGATGTTAATCAAGTATATATTTTAATGCAGTTCATTACTGCCCCTTCCCCAGCCCATCACTCCAACACATAAGGAACACCATGACTGTGACACACTGTTATAGATCGCTCTCCTGAACAGGACCATATTCTCTTATCTGAAACATCCATTTAGTTAAAATACTGTATTTGCTGAGTAAGAGTTCCCACTTGTTAAGAATCTTCCACATGCATGCCCTTTGGTTTTTTACCTTCCCTCTTCCAGCCAATTCTACTTATCATTTTGACTTCCTCTGTTACAGAAACTGTATTTGCGATAACCAAAAGAAAAAGAAATGAAGTAGTCATCTTCAATTTCAGTATAATGAACCAGATGCTGAGGAACAGGTTCTAAATGCAATTCTGTATCTTCTTTTAGCTCTCAGGTCTGCAGCAGCAAACGAAAATAATTTTACATCAGAGCTTGAGGTTGATCCTGATTCTATCTACAGCCCCACAAGTAACCCAGAAGACTACATGAATCATTACACATTTCATCCTGTAAACTAAAAACCAGAGGAAGAAAATAGCTTTACCTCAATTACCACAATAGCAGCCATAAGCACAATTACACTGCAAGGCAGTGTTTACCTATTTATTTACTTATTATTAATAAGATGTAAAACATTTTAAAAGCCTCCAAATTAAATCAAAATGTTGAGAATAAAATATTTAAAAAGAGAAGAGTATTTTCTATTACATTTTTGTATTTTTAATATACACTAAAAGGCTTTCACTAGGATAGAATTTCACAAAAGTCAGAACCAATTAGCAGAAAGCAAGTTATATATTTGCATTCTCTGTATTTGTAAAACAGTAGTTTATCCAGAGATTAGACATGGCTCCCATAACCTGATAACATCTGGAAAAAAATTTACAGTAAGTTGATAAAATTCCTGCTACTTTAAAAAAAAAAATCCAAACAGTTACTTATGACCCCTGGGAGTCACAGCATTCTACAGCCACTGCAGACAAAGTCAAAAATGCCAGCTACCTGACTCATTCTATTTAAATTAAACAAAAGAGCCAATGCTATATGTTGAGTTTCTTAGCTGTCTTCCATTCAAGAGAAAAAAGCCCTGAAAACAGCATTCATGCACTGTAACATGCACACAACCACACAGTGTCAATCTGATGGGCCAATGCTCATTCAATGAGGGAGAAAGGTTTCCAGAACTCTCAGAATTACAATACTACATTTTGAACAGAAAGCAACTGCTCCTTTCATTATTTATTTTTAACTGCATAAACTGTATTAAAATTAACTATTTTGTGAATAATAAAATCCAACCTGATCCAGCACAGAAGTATCTAAAGTAGCTTTCTGACCCCAAGAGACATTTTCTTGTTCTCAGAAGTCATCCAGTAACAGGAACCATGCCACATTTTGTTTCACACTAAGTCCTCAATGAAAAGTCTCAATGAATTTTCTTCCCTTTTCCCCCAAATTGAGTTTTAACTGAAAATATGCATTAAAAAACAAAAAAAACAGAAAGTGTCCATTTTCCAGCACACCTGGTATTTGCTTGCTGCTTAAAGAACCTATAGCTGTGCCCTTGCGTGGAACAAAAAAAAAAGAGCACCCTCTACAATGCACAAAATTACATTTTGAAAGTTTACTGCCCTAGTTAAGTACATCTGACTGAAATGATTATACTTTTTAAAATACATTAGCATACATTGAAATGTTTATAGGATTTAAGGAAGCCCATGATTACAATTACCACTCACACACTGAGTAACACAGCAGGTTCCTTTTTCTCCATCATACTTCAGATTTGGGAAGTGCAATCAAGAGTCATTTCAGTACAACTCCCCCAACCCACATTCATACACTGACATACAGATTAGGATGAAGTGGTAAACGTATTACTACTCCACAACAGTAATGCCAGGTCTTCAGATTTGGGGGGGGGGAAAGAGGGGAGGAAAAAAACCCAAAAAAACAACAACAAAAAAAAAAGAGTAAGAAATTAGCATCTCTATTCTTCCAGCCAACACCCAGCTTATCATTAGAGAAGCAGCGAGTACCTGGTAGGGAAAACCTGACTACCAAAAGAAACACCCCCTTCAAAAGTCTAGGTTTCAGAATTATGGCAACATACCAGTTTTTACAATGGCACTGTCCCTTACTGAAACACGTAAGCGGAACCTGTTTATGAAGTCCTCTAGAAAAATTCTCACAGGAAAATGCTTTGATGTCCACAAATCAATAGAGACTGAAAACTATCATGTCAAGTATTTTCTGGCATACAAACAACATCAAAGAGGCTCAACCACCAGTACAGTCACAAGTCTCAATTATTCTGTGCTGTTAAACCTATCTTCTGCTTGTGTTAACTTTCATCAGTGGGACTACAGTCAAGTAAAACCAACTCAGTAGAAGCCAATGTAAAAGCAGATAGAAACTTTCACATGGGAAAACTAACAATACATACAATCAGAAGCACAACTGCTCTTCTAAAGGTGGTCTCAGCTCTGAAAATAACTCAAGAGAATAGTGCCATATGAAGGTGCATCCCAACTTGCATACTACTTCCTATACTTTGGAAAGGTGAAGGTATTTTAGGAATACACTGTGTATAGAACAGAGTGTCACTACAGCTTGATTGAAAGGCTGCCCAAAAGGGACAGTTCAGCTACACTGGACTGCTGCACCTTACAGGAATTAAGCTTTTGTAGAATATATTCAAGTAATGAGAATTTTACCTCTCAAAGTGACTTGGATTTAGTTTCTTAGTAGTCTATCTCAAAAAGACTGCAATACTCATTTTTTCCTCTTGAAGTTTAATTAAAAAAACTTTATTAATGTTCTGTTCAAAGTTGTGCAGTATCCATTCTTCTCATGTGAAGCAGAATCAACAGTAATGCTCTGACAACTTCTTCAAAACACATCTTTAGAAGTTGTACAAATATTCTCACAGTTTCAATTTACTCAGTTTGATGACAGAAAAGCTCTCAGCACCTCTAACCCCTAGCCAGTACAAGGGATTACTGCAAAGGCTGACTACAGAAAACTGCTACTTAGTGAAAAGCATATCCTGGCATTTAAATATATGCCAGTGTTCTTCCAATGTGTGCTAAGAAAGACCCCCTCATATTGACTAGGCAAGTAACCTATAGTCTATAACTAACAAGCTTCTGATCAAGAGAGATTATCCATGATTAGTGCATATATCCACAAAAGCACTTTTATTGCAGCAGGATCCTTTTCTGCTCTGGCTAGTAACATTTACAAAAGGATTTTTAGGTGTGGCTCTGAATATAGTATGGGATAGGGATAATTATTTCCTACAAAGATAAGGAAATAAAGTGAGAACCGAACACTGCAGTTTTAGCATATGATCAGGCTCACATTGGTTCAATCTGTATTTGTGACAACTCCCATCCTGCGTTTCAAATTGTTTAATACACATAAAAAAACAGAGGCTGATGTGATTTTATGCCTGTCAAAGTCTCAGCCTACCCATTTTTCTCAATGTATGTTTCAACTTACTGTCTCCACATAACGGTGCCAACACTGAAAAGTACTTTCAGAACAATTTTGAACACTAAGTAATCAGATGTCATGATCAGTATCACATATAAATTCTTAAAACTGTATTCATCCACACCAGGAGTACTACAGAATCTCAAAAAGCAAAGAAATAAGCTGGTATCAGCCATGCTGTGACAGCTATACAAACATAAGAAACAATAAATACATGGCATAGTGGTGATAATACTTTTGGTATCTCATTTGAAAGGAGGGTGCCAAGAACTAAGAACTAGACAATACTGAGCTACTCTACAACTCTAGAAACCACTGAACAGACACACATGAATCAAACAGCTTTGCTCGTCCCGAAGCGCTTTGCACTTTGGCCGCTGTGCATGAAGGTGACAATACACACAGAAAGGTTCAACGTGACAACTTGTTACCAGGGTTTTTTCTCACTCGTGAGAGAACTCAAATAAATAAAGGGCGTAACTATCCTGTATTACCTTACAGCAAGGAGTGGAACCTTTCTACAGAAATCAGTTGGTCTTTTCCTTCAAAGGTATCCCAGGCATACAGTGATGCTGCAGAAGTGAATTTAGTATTAATATTTTCCTGGCTCTAGTGAACTCCACAATTAGAAGACAGAATCATGACAGCCTTTGTCCTGGATGCAGTTCCTCTAATATCCTACTAGATTCCAGAGAAAAAGTTACATGAATTGTTTCACAATTTGGCTAAATACACAGCTGAATACAATTTAAATTACAACTTTCACTTCTCATAAACCAGTAAAAATGATGATTCAGGGCATCTGGATGGCCTTCAAAAGCACATTAAGATACAAGATTCCTTTCTTTTCACTTAATTATTTTCTGCCATTATTCCCTCTAATATTTTTGCTACAAGTTATGCTCTCCAAGATGCTCTTTACCAAATTTTACAAGTGGTTTCACTACGCTAAGCCTATAGTTGCCACATTTAGTTATACAGACTGGACTAGCAAGTTATCAAACTTTTCCTTTAAAACTTCTTCAAACATCAAAGTACCTTAATAGTAAAGAATAAGGCTTATCCGTCCTTTAGATTATCTACTATGCAATACCTTGTATTACTTTACTATTACTACCACTGAATACACAGAGCTGTGTGAACACAAGGCAATCCTTCAATCCGCATGAATTCTGAGTGAAAATCCAAGTATTCCTCTACAGATACTCTCTCACACTGTAATACTAATTAGTAAATTAAGAAAACACAGAAAAACCACACAGAGAGACTTAAACATTGTACAGCACGAACTTAACAAGATGTTCAAACTCCTCAGCCTTTGGGTACATTTACCATTATGTCTACTAATTTACAGAAAATCTCCTCTAAAACAAACTCTTGTGTCTCCAAATAGGATAACTGTACAGATGCTTGCTTAAGGGGAAATACAAGCTTATTACTCATTTTAATATAAGTGATGTGCAACCCTTAGTACTATACCTCCTTATTCCACCACAGCATGCTTCTGTTTCAGACCAGCCAATTAGCAAAAGGAGAAGCATGCCAACCAAGCTCATCGCGCACCATTTGAAGCGGTTCAAAGTGAAAGTATGTCAAAAGTTATACTGTGCACTGACTGGTATCAACTGAGAGCCAAGGATTCAGAAAAACAGTCTGTTACAGAAAAAAAATTATACTTTTTTCAACAATTCATAAGGTTTAATATTCATTCTTCAAACTTTCCAGTTTAGAGTTTGTCCAGTTTGAGACATTTAGAAAGCATGAACCCAAGTCTTTCCTCTGTTTAGACAACTGTGGATGTCCTCCCCACTTTAGAAAGCTAAAGACAAGCAAATTCCCTTATGAATAGTTAGGAATAATTACTTGGTTGTTCTGTAAAATTAAATTAAAATACTATCAAATTAGAATACTACTTAATATTTTGGCTACCCACAAATTTGTTCTATACAGTATAGGAACAATACCAAAAAATGCCTTATTTTTTTTCTCATTATTTCTTGTGACATTTGTAAGAAAATCCACTCTTAAGTGTTATAAAATTGAGTCAAATTTACTTCAAGTTACACATAAAGCAGCCACCCAGAAGAAAATATTTTGTGTGAAAAATGGTATTCACTGTAAGCTTGCCAACCTCCTTAGACAAATGAGTTTAAGGAACTTGACTGTCATTTTCAAGGTATCTATTTGATCCATACTCAAAAGGCCACACCCCACTTTTCATACAGTAAAAAGAGTTCTGCCTCCATCTACTGGTTGAAAAACATTAGGTTCAATCGCTCCTAAGGACTATGACCATACAAATGGTCATACTATTGGAATGTAATGTTTGTGACTGTTTCAGCTGTACAGAATGTTGGATTGCACACTATTTTTCCTTTAAGATATTAAAGCACCAAACCAGATCAAGCCTTTCAGTGCTTCAATTTGGCATCAACCCACCAGTCCTTTTTTTTTTCGGCCCAAGAGCTGTACAATAAAGTTACCTAACACCAAGTGGAGCATTATTAAAAATAAATGTCAGTATACTGATATGTAGCTTTAATGTGCATTAGCTACTTGTGATTTGTAGCACAAGTTTGCTTAAGTGAGTTACTTCCAAAGACCTCCAGATTAGTTAAGCATTTTAATAAGCTTTGCTTATTGAATTTAAGGTAGTTAAACCATTTGGAACATAAAATGCACCCCATGAAAAACAGGGATTTGTTCTTACTGTATAAAAAAAGTCTAAAAAAAAAAATCCCAATACAGTTGTCTGTGGTATGCTTTTCAGCTACTGTCATTGCAAAATGAGCAATGTTTTCACTACACTGCATACAAAGTAGTAGACAATTATATTTGTCAAAATAATTATTTTAGCATTTGATACATAAGCACTCTGCACACTGTCATATGCTATCATACAATTTCTTTACTTCGTCAGGCTTTCTGGTGCCCCTCAATTCTTCACTAGTCTTTCAAGTCACCTTGTAGAGTTGTTTGGGTTTTGATTGTTGGTTTGGTGGTGTTGTGTGTTGTTTGTTTTGGGTTTTTTTTTTTTAACTAACAGGAATTTCATACATTTTAGTTTACTGCATTTTAACTGGTTATCTTACTATAGTCTCATCCAAATAATTCAGATTACTGTAAAGAATTACTCCTTTACACTGAGCACAGAAAAAATCTAACACTGATTTCACAGATACAGTAATCTAAAGATATGAACATGCTATCATGATGAGTTTCTGATCTTACACGAAGCATTAACAAGAATGATCAGACTAAAATATAGGGGAATGTTTTCCTGTTAGTACACTAAGTAAAGATGTCAGGGAAAACAAAAATCAACCAAGATTGTCTGAAGGGTATACTTGCCTATCTAGCTACACAGTGAGAATTTTCAAAATGCACAAAGTATTCTACTGGAAATATTTTTCTACAGTTACAGTCAAGTTTGGAATTCAGTTTGGCTTCAGGAAGAAAAGCTATTTTGATCAAATCTAATATCCAGTTTGACACTTTAAAAAGAGATACACCTTATAGTATGAGGGAGTTTACTGTTGTGAAACTGTGAGATATACAGACTATGTGCTGATAAAAGTATGTCCCAGATTAAGAATTCTAAGATAGGGAGAGCTGAGTTTGCCAAGATTAGATGGCATGTCATTTCTCAAACAACAGAAAGCCTCTACATGCACACAACAAAGCACAAGACCATGCTAAGAATGAAATAAAACCAACCTTGCTGTTAGGCCCCGATGAGAGCTGTCTCAAAATAAATGAATAAAAAAAAAAGAGGTTTCAAATAAGTGACAACTAGAGTTACCTTTCATTAAGCTTTCATTTTTAATAGCAAAACAAACTATAACTGAAGTCAGTAAATGAACACTCAGCAAAACTAATGTAAGCACTACAAAAAACCCACAAGCTCCTTCAAGTACACACAAAAAATACAGCTTTGTGCCTGAGGCGTTACTTGGAATAAATGTAAAAAAGCTAAAGGCACTATAAACTGAGTACAGCAGGGGCTACACTTTTCCCAAGTTATCCTATTTTAAATGGGGCTGAGCTGGTCCACAGGCACTCTACCTAAATAATGTTTTTAATCTATTAGGTTCACAAGCTACTTCCACAATGATGGGAAGTTACAAACAAAAATACACCTAAACAGCACTGAATCATTTTAATGTGTTGGTTATTAAAACTAAGTGTTGATGACTCCTTTGAAGTTGGTTAATGTAGATGTACTTTCTCATTTGTAATCAGTGTTTTTTTCTGATTACATGTAGAAGTGTGAATTTGGCTGACAGCATAAAAGGAAAAAGAAAATCAGGATTTACTCACCAAGGAGGAATCCCTGTGACACCACATTCCATCCTATAAAGGAAGTGAAAGTGCTCTTCCCTTCGGTCTGATTTACAAGAAAGAAAGAAAGAGAAGTTTGTAATGTTGCTACACTATGCACTGTTATGGAAAGGAGAAAGGAGTATTTGATCTGATAGTTCACTACAGAAAATACTGAATGCACCTTCCTTTTTCTGGTTGGAAGAAAGCCACTCATTTTGGTGGACAGGTACACTACTTTCTCAATGAACTTAACCAGACAATAGGAAGTCTATGTATTTAACAGCTATAGCCCTTAGCAAAGAAAAAAAAAGAAAAAAAAAAGAAAAAAAAAGGCTTGGGAATAAGTGTGCAACAGAGGTTCAAATTTATTTAATAACCCAGTAATATGAACAAAGAAAAAATGCCCATAATAAGAATGCCAGTGTATTTGGGGGATTTGGGTTTTTTTCACCCCGAGAAACTGTAGAAAGAAAGTATCTTTCTTGAAGTAATACTGGTCTCTTTCTTAATGAAAGGTGTACTCTGTGATTTCACAGGAAAGCAATGGCAATTTGAAGAGGTACATATAATGCAACTGAAGTTAATGATGCTGCTGAGAGCACCTAAATTCACTTATTTCAAGAACAGAAGAAAAAAAAACCACAACAAAACACAAAACACCCTATACACATCTGTATCTATTTCCACATGGAAGAAACGTAAAGATCTTGTCAATCAATCTTCACATATAAGAAAATTCATAATCTATTTCTGTATTTTTCTGAGAAAACTAGAATTTGGAGCAAGAAAAAAAATAAAGGTCTCACTTTCCATAACAAGTTCTTTCTTGCTTTGTGGACAAGATGTAAAATGCCTTTAAGTGTAATTAAATTGGGAGTTCCATCAGAGTTTCACTAAAATACATCTTTAGTTTCATAACACGGTGTTTTTCAAATAATACAGAAGAGTTTTTCTGCATTACCACAAGATCTTTTATTGGTGTGCAACATATTTTCAAGGAAAAAACCCATCTTGGCTGTATAAAAGCGTTTCAAAGCAATCACAGATATTAATCTGCCCAGAATATCTAGGTCTGAGATATTAATAAAAAAACGTGCCTTCACTGTAAGAGGAAGCCGTAATTTTCAACCACAGGTAGAGTTAGTTTTAAGAACCTATCATCAAGGACTATAATTCTGAAGAGAACTCCTCTAGGTCCACTTCTCTCTCTACCTTAAGATTTGTTGTTCCAGCAAAGTATGTGCTTTTATGTTTTCAAAGAATATTTTAATAAAACAAGAGCCATTTACAAGATTGAAATAGAGTAATTTAGGAAACTTCCTTCCATGACTTAGAAAAAAATACAGCAGAGCTGATTTCTTTTCCTGTAATTTCAGAAGATGCATTTTAATTTTGTGAAGTGTGTGTTAATTTTTTTTAAGAGTACCCTGCTCTTTCAACACCGTAGCAGTATTGATGTTGCACCTGCCAAAACCACTACAATCCAATGAATCGCCTCTACCAGAGTTTGACCACAGCAATTTAACCAGCAGTTTAGATACTGACAATCTTGGATTCTTCTGACTGCAGTTTCTGAGGTTTTAGTGTCTCTCTAAAATATCTATGTTAACACCAATATAGCTCCAACAAATAAACATAAGTAAATTTACTCGAAAGATCAAGTGATGAGGAGCGATGACTTGGCAGCCAAACTGAAGTATTTATGCTGTCTCAGGAGAAAAAGGGAACAAAGGTATTTCAGATACATTACTCTCTGTTCCCTTTCCAATCTCTGTATAACAGAATATGAAAACACGTGGAGGAGGCTATAAAGCACTCCCCTACATTTAAGCACTACACACAATACCATAGACAGGAATTAGCCCATCTTACATAGAGTGTGGGTTTATTCTTTTAAAGAAACAATGGGTAATATAATCTTTGTCTACACTGAAAAGAGCAGAAAGAGTTATGAGGAAATAAATGAACTGAAGAGTAAACTGGAAGGGAGACAGAACACTCACTGCTCAATCACGTCACTGAGATGTTCAGAAAAAAGTCAGGATGAAGGGAGGAGCACTTTTATTTACTACACAGAATGGAATATGATGTGGCAGGTTCAAAGAACAACTAGTCATGTCTCTCAACACTTACTTGACATATGTGAGGAAAAGCAAGCTAAAAGATAAACAGCCACCTGCTTTGTACGTACCTTTTTTAATTACACACGTTTTACCTATGGAACTCAATCTTGTTACAAACACATAAAAATCTATTTTCTGAACTAGAATAAAATCCAAAATCTTTTGCCATAACAAACCAAGTCCTAAGAAGGAAACCAAAAAGCCACCCTTAAAATCAGCGTGCAGGCTCTGAATATTTGCAAGTGAGAATCACATCTGAAAGAGCTGCATTACATACTATAAACATCAATTGTGAACCTTTCAGTACAAAGCCACCAACTTTAACACATTAAAGAATCAAGTCTCAAGCAGCAAACAAAAAATTCTAGGGAAATAAATTCCATAAACATCTGAGGAAACTGTGACAAAAGAAATTGTTTCAGGAGTTGTGACCAAAACAAAGCTGCCTTCAGTCCAGGTATTTTGACTTTCACTGCACCTTACCTGATAACACTTTAGTCAAGTTGAATAGATTTAAACTGGATTCTATCCTGCCTCACACACTAAAAATCTGTCAAGCAGATTATGTTTTAACACTGCAGGTATGGGTACTTAAATATATATATACACACACACGTGTGTGTGAGTGCATATGGTATTTTCAATGTCGCAGCAGCTGGTCTTTCAAATTTTTAATAGTAATTTCAGAAAAGAAGAGAACTTGTTTGTGGAAAAAGCAAAGCTAATTTTACAAACAAGGAAGAGCACTCTGAACAGAAAAAAAAAAGTAGTACGGTTAAGTAGTAGTAGTAATAGGTTAAAATTCATTATATTTACCTGAATTTTAATAGTTTAGCAAGAACATCTGCATAGATATGTACAAATAGACACATAATTTGTCTTGTCATCAGGCTAAAATTAAATAGTTGTCATTTTTCACACAGCTAAGAAAACTGTCTTAGCATAATGAAATCTGAGATTCAGCTCAAAATTAACAGCACAATGAAGTATTAGAGACTGCCACCTAGTGCCTATGTTAAGCATCACCAAGTACAAACATTTCGACTTCAACACTACTTGGAAATATTATTTCTTGTGCAACTGCACTAGCAATTGCTCTAATGAGAGCATACATTCCAAACTATGCACCTAAAAGTACTTAATATATAAAATACTATTAATAATGCAAATGCAAGCAACTCAAAAAAGCTACTGCAAATCAACTTCAAGTTTGGGGAAATCCAGAATGCAACCTTGAAGTCCTCATTTATTCAAGAAAAAATTACGTCAATATAAAACGTCCTTTTCTTCCAGACTACGTAAGGCTTACATAATAAGCTTTACCACAAAGGAAATTAATTCTATCCAATTTTTTATGCCTATGCCAGAAAGGCAAACCAAAATTCCTATGTATTACCAACTTTTCCTTAGTGTTGATCTGAACAAAAAAGCAAGTTAAGATCTAAAATTTCTTAATATTATTCTTATTTGTTAGTCCCATCCAATTTTTTGAAGGAATGTAAATAAATATATTTTATACATGGATCCTTTGGACGAAACTTACTGTGGAAATAAGGAAAACTTTTATTACAAAAAAATCAAGCTCATGTTTCAGGATCAGAGAGTCTATCAAAATACAAGCCAAGTCAGCAACTCGAGTCAAAGGAATCTTAAAACATGGCTGAAATAGATGCTAGTTAAAAGAACAAAACTACATGGTAAGGTCACCTCTCTGTCCCTTTCTAACCTGAATATGCCTAAGTGGCACTGTTACAAAACGTGTCTGAAGGAAACCATGATAACAGTTACTTGCTGGTGGCAAAGCTTGAAGGTCTTGCATACCTTTCTGTGCTTTAGGTAGTTTAGACCAAAAGTTCTGTTTTAGAGTGGAGGAAGCCACTGTTCGTTCAAATGGCACTGAAAGGCCATAAAATGAAGAACACGCATAACAGAGAAACATTATTTAAGGGTATCTACACCTTTCTCTTGAATCAACTTACCGTAAGCCATAGCAAGGCAAAGTGACGAACCGGAACATTGCCAGAAAAACTCTCAAAGGAAGCAGGGTGAATACATACAGAAAAGCATCCAGGCACAAAAAGATTCCAAAAAACATCAACTAAATTACAAAAATAAAACAGAAGTATGTTAGTAGTTTATAAAGAATTATAAAAATTTTATAAAGAATTTTATATTGGTTTATGAAAAATACATTTACATAAGACTAATTAGCCAAGTACAATACTCCCACTTGTTCAATCAGCTCAACTATAAGAAAAATAACATGCTATGCACTTGGAAATCTATTCAGCAAAATTCTGCACCACAAGGTCCAGGAAGCAAAGGCTTTTACAGACCTGCACAGCTCACCAAACTCAGTCTTTAATGAACAGATTAACTGCACTGGAATATAACTAGCTCACTCTCCAATGATAACTTTCTTCTGAGCTTACAAAAATTAACATTTTTAACCTTAGGAAAAAATGAGTTCTGACCAACTCCTTTTTAATATGCTTCTCCCAACTCGTCCCTATCCAAAGAAAAAAAATATTCTTTTACCTTGCTAATTTTCTATTTCACAGCTAAGTACAGCTGTGGTAGTACTCCTTCAGAGAATATCCGTTTTTTCATACAAAGAACATAAAATACGAAAAGGTAAACTTCCAGTTGCCCTCAGTTTAAATGCTTTATTCTTTATTTACAGAGACAGTTAAAGCCATTTCATTAAAGGCACAAGCTAAGCAACTCTATGATAATTAAACTGCACCTAAACTCAGCAATTCGAGAGCTCTGATGTACTAGACTCTTCCCATATGCCATCGCTTCTTCATCTGTTCTTTCAATGTATCTAAGATTTATCTGAAGGGACTCTAGTCATATGATTTTTATGCTTCTGTCAAATCAGAAGCTAGTGTTTTTTCCTGCAAGGAAAATGATGTAAACGCAAGCTTAACTGGCTATACAATTAAGACTAACAACACTTACTAAACAAGCCTAGATAACCATGACAGCTATGTATTTACGTGTGAAAATTTTATATAATGCTTATAGGAAAGGAAGACACTGGTATGAGGGGAGAAGTAAACCAAAGCACAAATTACTTTTACCTTCCACAATCTCTTTGCCTTTCAAAACACCTTCTTTGTCAGCTTGCACAAAAGGCAGTTCAAAGTTCAATAACAAACAGCACAGAAATGCACTTTTGTTTCACTCTTGCTCTTCATGCAATCCTGCAGAGTACACCTCAGTGTATCTATCTACAGGCCATGTAAGATGCTCACTCAGACATAAGAGCACTGCTATCATCTCCAAGCCGTTGCCTTCCCCGTAATACTATTTCTACCAATTCTGCAGTCTGTACTTCAATACCACCAAGACATTAAGGTCTCCACCCTGATATTCAGCCACTCATCTCTAGTAACCTTTTCTAAAATTTCAGCAAGGTTATTCAAAATTAACAGCAGCAGTTACAAATAATGGATGAATTTACGTGTCGTATTTTAATACGCCATTAAGTTAACTATTTGCCAACTGAATATCCGAGCACTGAGGATGACTGAAGCTGAACATGTATCTGTTTGGGTTTTTTTAACTACTTAACCCAAGTAAAATAGAAAGAAGGGCTGTCATTTTGCCCCATACTCTGAGGGCATCTTCATAATCTAGAAAACACCTCTGCATTTTCTCTTTGATTTAGATAGACTTTTTCTCTGCCCAAGTGTAATCACACTTTTTCACATTCTATAAGCTCGTGTTAATATTTGCAATTATTGTTTAATGTCCTTGTTTTCCTACTTTTTTACTACATTGCATTTGCATACTTATATGCACATGCTGAAATATAACCAGCATTGAACCTTCCACTCATTTCTGTTAACGTTATTTTTGCAGCTACACTGCAGATACTGAGGAGCTAACAGAAAAGACTACAGAGCTTTTCCATCATCATAACTATATTTTAGCAAGAGAGCACAAAGTTTAATTTTGAGATCAACTGACAAGTGTTCCCTTAAATTCGATGATATTTTCATTTAGTACAAATAATCTATTACAATGAAAAGCTTCTATTGAAACTGTAAAAAAGCTCAAGTGGAAGTAGCATTTATATTATAAATTATTTAGCTTCTGTAAATAAAAAGGGTATTCAGAACAGCAACAAAAAGTACTACTCTTTTAATGTCACACCCCACTATAAAATTATGTACATGTAGTAAGTGCATGTTGAAGAGTATCTTCTGATTAGGCTTCGATAAAATTACTCCATTTATTCTCACTCTACCTGATTATTATTTTTATTCCTAGTCTGTAACTATACTATTAGGTAATAAATAATACAAGCCATTAAGAAAATTATTCTCTGTCTTTCCTACTGTCTCACATGCTTTATTTCAATTATTTGAATCACAGAGTCAAGTGACTCCTGCAATAAGTGATGATCTCTATACTATTTACTTTGCTTTTTACATGATCATCATCATACTTTTTCAAGTTTTTCAACAAGTATGATTCAATTTGATATAGTCAGTAGGTATACTAACCTGGACTCAACCTATGAAAAGGACTAACAAATTTATTTCATAATCTCTAGTGATAATTAAAATATACCACCTTATTACTCAGTACTCATTACTTTTCATATGCAAAGTACAGACTGAAGTTTGATTTACAATGCTAAAACCATCACTTATAGCATCAACCTTATACAAGACTGCTGGCCCTGACTTGTTCTTACACACTGAAGGTTTTATTGGATATCTCTGGAAATGATCCTTCAGGACAATTTCACTGGCTTGGAGACAGCACGTAATAGTCTACATAATCAGCATGTAGGTGATGTAGAGCTGCTGTATTATTCAACTGAGACTATACACAACTGGAGTATTCCATAAACTGGAATGGTTATGAGGATGTGAAGGCATCATCCCTGGAAATGTCTGCAGCCGAACTAAGCAACCTGTTGCAGGTGATGGAGTTTTAAGCAAGGGCTTGGACTATATCCTGTCCAGAGGTCCATCTCACACTCATGCATTCTGTAATTTTCTGCAGTAACTGACTGTGAATTTAAGTCTGTAAAACCAGATCTCATCATGATCCAAGGGTGAATTTAACATTACTGAAGGGGGAACCTGGGTACTGCTGACAAAGGGAATCCTACTCTCTTCCTCCTTCACTGGTCTTTCATCTTTCTACCCCTACTCAAAGCTATATGGCTCCCCTTCTGCCCTTGTGTAGGCTCTGAATTTTCAAGAATACTCACTGAGCAGTTCAGCTAACTGTCCTAGCAAAAAACAAACAGAGCAAGGAAAGCAAAACATTCATGGCTAAATTATGAGCTGATTTAAGTCTCAGAATGGTCCAACAAGCACCACAGCACATGCAAAACAAGCAGCATGCATAAGGCAGGAGACTGGAGCGAGAAGAGCAGAGAAACATGACTTTTCCTTCAACACAGAGCTAAATTGATTCAGTCCTACCATGTAGCTTCACCCTTAGAAGTTTTGGGAACTTTAGCAATATTACTTTTAATGTTATCATTACACTGCACCCTAGCCAAACCTTACTACCAGTGCTGCCTCATTCATCATCATTGAGCATACCGCTGACACCTCCCAAATTAAAACGGCTAAGCCATAATAGAACTCTCTTCTACATTACAGCACTCACCACAGAGCCAGAATTGTATCTAAGCTGACATAAAGGAGGTGGTAGGAAGGCCTCAGGAAGGGCCATGGCACTAGGATAGAGAGGGAAGGTGCAGTAAAATGTGGCAAGAAGCAAAATAGAAGTCTATGAAAAGTTAAAAAAACCTTACAGAGAAACTCATCCACCACTGTATCTCTAAAGGACTGAAATCTTCCCACGCTCAAAACATTTTAGTCTGGAAAAATCTTCAAAACTTTTCATTTAGATGTAAAATTATATTCTGCTGTAAAAAGTTTTCTTTTGCTTGGCTACTCCTTTAAGGAGCAGTGACAGCTTTATATCTGAATTGATGTCATCATCTGGACTTGAAAGTTAGTTATGTCCACCTCTGTTAATAACCTAAGTTGCCAGCTGCAGCAATCAAACAGGCAAAAAGACTGAAAACACAAACAGCTACTACTGTTAAAAATTAATCATTACAGATGTTTAAACATTTTTAGTAGTGAAAGTGTTTGATAAACATTTCTTTAAAGAATTTAATGCAATAGATTTCATCTCTAAATTAAAACAAATTTTAAAATATACTTCACCTTTTCCAGTTCTTTTGGTATCCGCATGCATGTGTATACTCTCTCTCTCCACTCTGTGTATTTTGCTTCATTATGTTCAAGGAAGTAACCTCTTGTTAGCTCAGCACTGATGAATCTCAGCAACGAAAGATCTACGTTCAGGAATACACATAAGGAGAAGACACTTCAGACACGACCTCCAAAGAGCGAAGAGACTGCTATGCTTCTGTTACTTGCTGTATGTTTCATTTACACCACATCTAACCCAGAAGGTTTCTGCTGATTGCAACTGGAACGTCAAATAACTTGGTATGGAAGGAGCTGTATGAGAAACCAGACCTGGGCTCTCCCATTCCCGTTGCCTCCCAACAAACAAAGAAAGCTACTTTTCATCAGACACCCCACTTCTCCAGAACATTACTCAAAGCAATGACACTGAAGGCAAAATTGATCTAATCCTTAATGTACCGACAGTCCTAAATTTACTGAACTGTTTTACTGTTCTTAAAAAGTATTTTCACTCTCAGCAGTACTAGCAACTTGTTATTTTAAACAACTTCCTCCAAGATCAAAACTATCATGGATACATGATCCCAAGCGATTCAGTGCACAAACAGTAGAAGCATCCTGATCGTTTGATGATCAGACCAAAGTCTTTCAAGACCAAAATGCCAACTAGCACATACAAGTCTTCTGCATTTCAATGACTGTAGGCAAATAAACTGAAGGCTGACTGACCCATGTTTGGTGAACTCACATGGCTTCTAAAAAACTTTGTGCAGCGCAGCCTTGCAAAACAAAATAAAACATTAAATTATAATTGTGAAAAATCAGTCTGTTAACACAAGGAGGTTGAGCTTAAGCTTTGACACTCACTGACAAGGTCTGACATTACCACCTCCTGGTAACACTTCAGATGTGACAGAACACTACAATAAAGTTCAACATTTCTGGTTATTATTGGCATTTAAAAAGTCTCAGTGTTCAGACAACATCCAAAAGATGAAAATCACTTATCTAGACAGATGGGTGAAAACCTACAGAGCATTTGTCATGACATAAGAACATGCTCACAAATAGTAAATTCAGATTTTAGCCAAAGTCTTGGTGACTACTGGGGGGATGGACCTTGCATGGGACACTGCTCCACAATTTGGCAGTGGGCTGCAAAACACTCCCTTAGTAAAGCAGCCCAGATAACAGCTGTTAAGAGAGTAACGCAAGTATAGATGTTATGTGTGAAGTGTTCACCCAAAACTGTCTGAGATAGTGGCTTCCTGATATTCATGACACTGAAAATAACAAAGACCATTAGCTGGAAGAGTAGCAAGAGTTCTAAAGCAAAGATGGAATAAGCTTGAACAGAAGTATAAAGAAGCAGAAGAGGCAGGGTGTGCCTTGAGTGAGGGGCATGAATATTGAGTTCAATTAGAACTTGTGGGAGTTATAAACAAGAGTTCTGAAGTTTGAGGTGATGCATTAACATTCTCTGTATGTCTAGAATTGTAATTTAAGATGTTGCTGATACTGATCACAGCTATATAATTCACTGACTGCTGGTTAATTATGTATTGTTAACAAATCATGTAAATCACAATTTGCTTTAAACTACGTGAACTGAAGTTCTTCCCTGTATGAGCTTGTTTGGATAGCGATTTTGATGATTTATAGACTACTGATCCACTTCTGGTAAGTAGGCCCATACGACTGTAAACCTTAGAGATATTTATTTAAAAAACAAACAAACAAAGCCAACATGTAGTTTAATGAGTAGTAAAAAACCTAATATTTACATGTAAAGTTTCAATCAAAGTTCATTCCAGTGAAACAAGGCAGAAGTTCATACCACTAAATCACTGTTCAGATCTCTTGCAAACCTTCCTCTGAGTCTTCGTTAACACTATCACTTGTAACTTTCTTGGTTTTCCCAATTCTTACTTCTTAAAACGTTAGAGGTAAAAAGAGATAATCTCACAGAAACTAACTACTCTGTTAACTGCCCAGGTGTATTTTCTTCCACCTCAGATAACTGACCTTCTCTAACATAAAAGATACACCATCTCCTGTAAAGTATGTATATGCATGTGGAAAACCACCATGGAGTAATTTATGGGTCCATACCCATGAGCTATTTGTTCCCGCTCCTCCTTACCTCACGCAATCTGTTTCAAAAGCCTATTGCTGGAAAACAAGATTTTAAGTTTTCTCCACCTGGCTAGACTTTCATGCCCTAGATATTAAAGAGATAATCACTCCGCATGACTGAGGCTGATCAATACACAAGCACCAGACTGTGACTGCAAAACAATCTCTGCAGTGACAGGGGATGATGCACTGAAGCACACAGTCGCTCAGCCACCTCCTTTCTGAGCACTTATTGCCACCCAGCATCAGCCCCAGTTCTGTGCCAGCCGTCAAACAGATTAGTGGCTGACCCTGTAGGAAAAACACACTAGGCGAAAGAACAGGATGACACACCATGGCAGGAGAGAGATTTGCTAATCACCCAGAAAAGAGCTTAATTCTGCTATCAAAGTATCATTTTCTTTTAAAAATAAGTAAACACACAACTTCAAATTCCTCCCCTACTTGAAATTTCCCTCCTTTGCAGTCAGAAAGCTTTAGACTATGACCTAACAGTCTACACTGTTCAGATAACACTCTTAATGCTTAAAAGTATTTTCATTTACCTCCTCATCTCAGGACAGAAAAATGCAAGTATATTCAAAACATAAAAAGCCACTAATTCTTTCAAGGGAAAAAGATAATGATTTTCCAAAGCTGTACTTCAATGCAGAGCTATGCAAAGGGTAACCATTAACCAGAAATGGGGAGGTGAATTTGTGCAAGTGCAAAACGCACTGCGCCTCAATAAGTTTCTACTGTTACATAACCGCAATTTTAATCCTAAATGCAACAATTCCAGGCACTCACTTCTTTCTCACCCATCCTAAATACACACTTCTTCCATAAACACTCAAATCAATCAGTCAAGCCAAAGCCAACACATTTGTTTAAAAAAAACCCCAAACATCCCTCTAAACAACTTCTCTGCACAGTATTGGTCCTGCTTCGTCACCATGAAAAAACCCTACTTCTATCAGGAGTCTGACTCGATGATCCTTATGGGTCCCTTTCAGCTCGGTAGATAAAATCACAGAATATACTATTTCACATATTACTACCGTTAGATAAGGTTAGGATTTTTAGCTGCTCTATCAAGAAACCTTTTCTAATGTTTTCTTGTCCTGGAGTGTCAGAGCAGGCCAATGACTTTAAACTATTTTTATAATTTACAATCAACTGTTGGCACATAGGAATTTTATACAGACAAAACTAACAATTTCTTTACCTTTTGTTAAAGTTTTTTGTTCAGCTGTCTTTCGGGTACCTCAGTATATATCCTGACCACTATTTTTTTCCACCGCATAGTAATTCATACTACTACAATCAAGGCAATACTACACAAGTACAATAATTACATAGCTTTCATCAACACCATAGAACTGCACGCCCTATGATGTAACGTGTCAGAAACAGACACAGCACCTGTCAAACTCAGAGAGTATTCAACTGTTGGCAGATTATATAAACTCTAATTCCTATGTTTTCCTTTTTGAACTTGGTAAAACCTGCAGTACCCCACCATTCAAGCCAGCACCGAGGCAGAAAGCCTGGCAATTTGCACACCACTTTGAGCACTTTCCAGATACTTGGCAAGCTGCTCAATTAAGAGTATGGTGCTAATAAAGTTATTTATAAACTTACCAACACTAAATCAACCCTGCCACACCGAGTGACATACTTTTTACAAAAAAAAAAAAAAAAAAAGCAGAGCTGTTTTCAAAAATTACTCAGTAGGTAGCTGCAATATCCAGCTCAAGTGTATAAGTAAATACAGGTGCAGACTGATAACAGAGGCTATGACATTTTCCCGTATTTTCCCCTATAAAATCCTCTGCAAACCGCATTTATTTTAAGAGCCTTCCAATAATTGCGTACAACTTCAAGGCTGTGACAGCCCCGTTAGCTATGTGCATGCAACAAGACCCGTTAAGACGACGAAGCACTTCTCATAGTTCGGCCAGGGCCGAGCGAGCGCGCAGCCCTCCCGGGCCGGCGGGGCTCAGCCAACACCAGACACCAGCCCGAAGTGCTCCGCTCCCGCCGGGGAGAAGCGCTCGCTGCGGTCACTCCTGGGCAGGTATCAAACCTAACAGCCCGAGTTTCAACTCCGGCGCGCAGCACTTCGGCAGACGATGCCCGCGTCGCTTAAACACCTCCCGACGACCAACGTGCTGCGCGCCAGGACACGGGGACCCCGCTGCTCCCGTTCCCCTGCCGGAACAGGCTCTGCGGAAGCCGGGGACACAGCTAGTCACGCTACTTCACTGACACGGCCGAGCTGGCGGACCGCACTCAAGGGCAGGGGGAGAAGAGGCAGCGCAGCCGGTGGGCAAGTTCCCCGCCCGCGCTGCCGGAGCGGTTCAGCGACGCCGCTCCCCAGGCCCGGGAGGCTCCCGGCGCACTTTTTGAAGTCTGTCGCCGAAGTTTGCACAGGCGGGCGGCGCCGACGCCCTCAGTCGCGCCTCAGGCACCCATCCCGGCCGCTCCGCAGGGCCGGGAGGCGCTGGCGACCTGCCCCGGAGGCGCAGCCCGCCCCGGGCAACACGGCCACCCCTCTCTCCCACGGGGGCCGACCCAACGCGAGGGCCCTCGCTACCCTCCATCCGTCCCGGACCTGCGGGAGGAGGCCTCCCGCCCCGCCGCCGCCGCCCCTCACCCGAGAGGCTCCGCTTCTTCTTCCTGCCCCGGTCGCTCTCGTAGAAGCCTAATGTCTCTGTTAGCTGCTGCGGAGACGGCTGCCCCGGGCCGGCGGTAGGCGGCCGCAGCTCGCTGCTCCCCCACAGAGTTTTCGGCTCCCCTCGGGCGCTATCCTGCTGCTCCGGGACGCAGCCACGCCGTCCGTCCCCGCCGCTGCCCGGCGCGGCGGCAGCGGCGGCGTCAGCAACGCCGGCCATGTTTGCCGCCCGCTCCGCGCCTGCCGCCCCCGAGCCGCGCGCCGCGCCGCGCCCCTGGCGGTGACTCATCACCGCGCGACAGCGGCGCGGCGCGGCCCGACCGCCTCACGAGTGCCCAGCGCGCGGGGCGGGGACGACGGCAACGCGACGCCATCTTGCCGCCGCTTTTAACCGCTGCGGTGCCGGCACGTCTGTGCCAGGCTCGGCGCGGCAGCTCCCTGCGCGGTCCTAGAGCTTACTGTCGATTTACAGATACTGCTCTGCGGAAATAAAGATATCCGTGTTAGGGGCGAGACCTAGCGGGCGATCTGACGTTTTGGAAAGACACAAGTGTGTGATGGTGACGGCTTTGCGCAGGCTGGGGGCAGTAGTTCAGAGCTGTTGGAAACAAGGTCATTGGTCTACCCCGCGCCATGCAAATAAAGACGTTTGAAAATAGGCAGAGGTGAATTATTAACCCTAAACCCAACAGGAGTTCGATGAACTGCCTTAACACGTGTTGAACTAGACTGGGCACTGGAGGTCACAGGTTCGAGTGCTCTGCTACTGTGGCTTTTCCAGCGTGAGGCCCCTGGAAGGATCCCTTGCTGCTGGGCCCACCTGTGGGCTGTTGTGGCTGCTGTTGTCGCCACTGGGCTCACAGGAGGCTCACAACACTAGGCACAGGAGAGCATGTACTGGTGCTTGAGAAGTCCAGAAAGGTCAGCAAGCCCCACCAGCCCCCAAGCCAAGGTCTGAAATCGTGTCATTCATGAAATGCGGAGGCTAGAAATGCTGTTAATTACTGCTGGTGATAAGGCTTGTCAGAAGCCATATTAATGAAAACTAATTGTTCCTGTCTCAAAGTGCATAGAATTTACACAAGAGTAAACATGAATATGAGAAGGAGGCAACTCAAGATAAAAAGACTTGTTTGCAGAGGGAATTCACATGGGCACAAGGTCAAAATACCTGGCTTGAATTTCAAGTGCAAGACCTCCCTCCTTCACATTCAGTTCTCATGTTTTTATCATGCATTCCGAGGCCAGATTCAGTCAGCTTAATATTTAGCCACTTGTCCTGGGAAAATAAAGAGTGCTTTATTTGGAAGACCACAGCAGTCTTCCTCTACACCTCTACCTCTAGGTTGTCTCAAAGAGCCATTTCAGGCGTTGGACAGGCCTGAGGTGCCCGTTGCCATTAGTGGTTCTAAATGTCTGAGATCCAGTAGGATTTGTGCAAATCTTGAGATTTTCAGGCAGCAGAGCACTTTTTACAAGCACTTATAACATGTGATACAGGTGGGTAAGAGTGATAGCTACTATACATCATCAGTCAGGGCTTTCTTCTTCCATCTTTTCTCTGTGACTGTAAAAATACAGTTGGCGAAATAGAAAGCAGAACAAAGAGCTCTAAAAAGAGCTGAAAAATTCCCTCAGCAGCAGTGCTGTTGCAGTCTGTGGAAAGTTACATCACACACAGATATTCTGCTTCTCTCTTTCCAACTGTATATAAAAGCTATATCCACTCATAAGGTGCATTGCCTGATGTTTAAGGATAACAAATTGTTACAAACTTGTTATGTCTTACCCAAATGAAGGCTTTTGCAGCATCAAGCATAATTTACTGACCAGCTTTGTACTTCCTTCAGGCCCACTGAGAAGCTCTCTAATGAATTGCCAGCACTAGTTTTAACAGCACATGCATTTTCTACTCAGGACCTGACCAAAAAACCCCTTGCTTAGTTTACAAGACAGACAGTTTTCTGCTTGAAGTAGTTTGACTGAAGGCAGAATAATAGTATGACTGCAATACAGTTCAGTTAAGAATTTGCTCCTATCTTTGTTGCTTCAAACGGTATCCTGAAGTTTCTACCCACGTTTTTTCTGTATTTTGCGTACAGTTTGCAACCCATCATTGGCCAGAATTTTAATGTGTTCTTTTCCACATACACGGATGTGTGATTTCAACTATTACATGTGATATTTTCTCAGAGTGGCCATTTCCAGAAGGTAAACCAAGAGGTAAACCCAACTGCAGCAAAATCCAGTCATTAGATATTTGAGTCATTGAACTAGAGAATTCTGAGGGGAAAAGCTATTTAGAGGAAAATGTTAGTAGTATTGATATAGGAAGTAGTGTTTCATTGCGATATCTTCTGTTAGGAGTTATCTGGGACCATCTGCTGTTTGGGCACAAGAAGCTGTAGTTTGTTGCTTTCCACAGCTTATCTGCTGTGAGACATGCTACAGAGCGACTCTGCAGCAGGTCAGGATCCACTTTGCAGTTTCATAACCAATCACCAATCTTTTCCTGAAACGATTTTCTTAGAACAAGACAAAGCTCTGCCTGTGTTCCCACAGCTGGGGTTTCACTTTTTCTACGCAGAGAGAATTAGCAGGTGGCGGGGTATGGGAGGTTTGTTTCAAAATAATGATTGTCTCCAAGGAGAAACGGCAGCTTCATTCATACAACAGCAAAACCCCTTTAGGATAGCCATGCAGTGAATACAGACTAGGAACTGAGTTATTTGGATTTTATTAGAAATGTCAGCACTGTTGATTTTTGGGGCTTCGCACAAGCTACTTCATTTTTCGCCTTAAATTTTTCCATGCATGTTCTAATGTATCTATACACAATCATTGCAGAGGGATTTTTGCTAATTTGGTAACAGGAAAGTTTATTCAGGCACTGTTAAGTATAAAAACTTCTGCAGTGTGTCCAGCTCAGTTGTGCTTTCATACTCATTGCTACAGCTACTCTTGTGTGCTAGTCTTCTTCTCATTGTATATGGTCTAACACACCTCCTTTTTGTAACGGATGTTGTTTTCCTCACAACACCCAACAAAAGGTCATTAAGAGTAAGACTCAGGAAACAGATAGTCATTTCTTGTAGTGCTTACTGCTGGCAGAACTTCATTGTCTTTTCAGTCCCCGTATCAATGTCATTTATGCTCCCCAGATACCCCCTCTTAAGTAGATGGTCTATCAGTGAAGTGTGCTAAAAAGAGGTCAAGTTAAGATCTTTTTAGAGACATGGAAAAAAATCTATCAACAAAATTATATCTGATATGAAAAGCAAATTAGGACATAGGCTAAGAAATACGAAAAAATCTTTAAAAAGGTGTGGAAACTCAGTGTACTGTACCAAACAAAGTGGATAATATATTAACTAGCAATAAAGAAGAGGCAGGTGTTAAAATGATGATAATAACAATGCAGTCATAGCTGTGTGAAACAGTTATGACTAACCGCAATGCTTATAACTATGGGAAAACATCTGGTGTCTACCTTTCATTGTAAGCTTTCTGTCAGTGAGGCTCAAACTTCTTCAGACTTTGCAGTATAATTTGAGAAAGACTAGATACTAAAAATGTATGGTTTAATGGTTTAATTTCTTGAGTCTCCTGCAAGAATTATACTGAGTTATAGTCTTCAGTGTGATTTTCAGTCATCCTTTGTTTTTAAAAATGTCATCACTGAGTACACCTTCTGTGAGAAGGCAAGTCAACAAAACTGATGAATCCAAAATGCAGTAATGCTGATTCTTTCCACAATAAAATATTTTCTGGCCCATTTGTAATATAAACAAGTTATTTTGTATTGGGTTTGTGATTTAGTTCATCGATCCGCTTAGTATGTGGGTGAATATTCATTCTTCTACTAAAGGCAGTGCATCTCTTAGCAACAACTGATATTAACAAACTTAGTTCTAAATCTTTCAGAATCGCAGCTGTCATATTTGCAAGGTACAAAAGTATTGGTTGGAAGTATAATCTAATTCTGTCTCAGTTCTGTTTGGTAGCTGAAGTTAAAAATATCTGTTTACGCCCACAGGAGAAAAATCATGTAAAGATTCTTTCCTCCATTTTATGTTCAACATCTAAGCAGCACATGAATTTTTGCATGGGATAATCTTCACATAGGAAAAATAATCAGTATCAGGAATTGTTGTATAGACACTGGTACCCTACATGTTTATTTTTTTCCTTATCCCAATATAAAATCCACAATGCTAGAGTTTAGCGTATCTTTTTCCTGAGTTGCAGGCTCACTAATGATTAGGTTGACTCCTAGGTAAGCTAAGGGCATTACTCAACATCAGCATGTCCTTGAACAATGAACGTACAAATTATGTTATGCAATACTACAGTACCTGAAAGTCGGGTTTGACTTCTCCCTGGTACATTTCCATTATTTGTTTGCTTTGGATACTGTATTACACAGCACAAGAGTTGCTGCACAGTTTAAATCAATGGTGCTTTCCAGTGACAGCATGATTTTCCACACCTGCCATCTTTGAAATTTTTGGAAGAAATAATTCTTTTGAGATACTTTTATGTGGCATCTTATCCTGGGAATAGAGTTCAAGGAGGACTGAATGCAGAGGTACAGGAAGTTAGTTCAGTATTACAGTTTTTTTAAAGCATCCTCATGTTTTCTGAAAAATAAATTTCATAATTTTTTAACATTTTTGTTAAGATTTCTAGCAGTTGCCTAGTGTAAGAATTTCACATTTTTTTCCCTGTCAGGTATCTTGAATGTTTTCATCAGATCAATACTTTTTATGTGACTATTAGTGACAGTTTTTTCCTGGCCATGGTCTGGTCTCCATTTCTTGGTGTCAAAATTTCTTCAGATTTTATATTTTGAGTAAAATGCCACAACTCACATTTAAACTGCTGCCTTGATTGGAGCACAGATGCTGACCCTCTGACACACATTATGTAAGAAAAGCAACAAATGGTCTTCTCAACATCAATATAACTGAAATCAGTGATATATAGGGCATTTCCCCATAACATTCAAATATTTGAAAGTAAAGTAGCAAGGAGATTCCTAAATAGCTTCAATTCCAAGTTACTTTATCACAATCTTAATCCTGAATGCTGGAAGAAAGGTTTCATAATCTCTGCTTTCCTCTTTTTTTCTTGTAGCAAACCTGTGGCTACACTAAATAGCATTTAAAGATGGCTCTGTACAGGACAATAGGGCTATAATGTAACAAAATAAGAGTGCAGCTGCCTTTGCCTCCATCCTCAGCTACTTCCTCAGCAGTTAAGCCACACACGAGGTGTGAGGGAAATAGGTGCAAGAAAATTGGTGGAGAAAATAAAGATGGGAAAATAGTTGAAAGCTCTGAAATTCATTAAAAGTACCTGGGGAATAGGGCATGAGCACCATGAGTTTCCTGTACCTGAGAATGCAATTCCCTGTATTGGGGAAGTCTTATGAGGAGAGGCTGAAGTCCTTTGGTTTGTTCAGCCTGGAGAAGAGGAGGCTGAGGGGAGACCTCATTGCGGTCTGTGGCTTCCTGACAAGGGGGAGCGAAGGGGCAGGTGCTGATCTCCTCTCTTTGACAGCCAGCTATAGGGTGCAAAGAAATGGCATGAAGCTGAGACACGGGAGGTTTAGGTTGGATATTAGGAAGAGGTTCTTTACTGAGAGGGTGGTCAGGCACTGGAACAGGCTCCCCAGGGAAATGGTCACAGCACTGAGCTTGGCTGAGTTCAAGAAGCGTCTGCACAATGCACTCAGTCACCTGCTCTGACCTGGCTGGGCCTGTGTGGAGCCAGGAGTTGGACTTGATCCTTATGGGTCCCTTCCAACTCAAGAGATTCTGTGATTCTATCAGACACAGAGTGGTTGGTGTTTTGTTTAGGTTTCAGAAAACATTACTTCTAAAAATGTGTTTCCTAATGTGTCTACCATGTGTTTCCTAATTCAATCTACCACTTCTTTGCATTTCTCAGACCTAGGGAACAGAGGTAAAATCCCAAATTTAGAATGGCCTGGGTTTTGTGTCTGAATTTACAATATGAGTTTTCAGTCATGCCAAACTTAAGTGGAGATGGAAATCTCTTTTAGAGGAATCATTAGCAATCAGTGTTGTTGTAAACAGTAGTATTGATTTAAATAAGTTGAAAATCTCAGCTCAGCAAGAGAATTTCTACTATGATAAAGTATGCAGATATATACATACATACAAGATTTGTGCCTAAAATTAGATGGTGACATCTCTAGATAGGATTTTAAGTCTCTTGCTTCTGGAAAGCATCTCTACTCAGGAGAGAATTCAAATGTGTTAGATTTAAACATAAGGATAAATACTTTCCTGATTTTAAGCAGGAAAAATGTGTTCTTCAAGGCTGTTGAGCCTCCTGTAGGATCGAATGAATCAGTTAAGAGGTTTTTGACTCCTACATGAAATTCCTTTTTATGAAAATTGCCTTTGTTATTACAGTTGCACATGAAAAACATGAACCATAACATGCATAGAAAAGGAAATTTACTGCTTATAATGTAAAACTAATGGCTCCAAGACCAAACATCCAGTCATTGTAAGTCAAAATCAAGTCATGACCTTCAGTGAACAAATGCAGTTTTCCTGATGTTGGGACCCATTTTGAATTATTTGAAGTTTGAAAGAGGAAGTGTTTTGGGTTTTATTCTACTTGTCATTTACTATTTAAACAATGCTGTGATAGATAGAGATCACCTTTATAATGAAGGTGAAAAAACATATGCAGAACAGCTCTTCGTGAACACAGATGTTGGTTTATATATATATAAATACAAGAAAATGTTTATTTACATATAGATGACAATAGAATACTGAAATTAAAATCAACTTTAGGAGTTATGCATTGTTTTAACAGTAGAATGACTGATTTTAGAACCTGTCTCAGACACGGCTACATTTTCTAACATTTGTAATCCCTTGAAATTGGTTTTTGCTTTAGTCATTGTTTGTGTTATTAACTCTTACTAGCCCATTGTCAAGGGTGGCAATAGGATTTGGATAAAATTAACTGATTTAATTCCAGTAACACCAACATAGTCTCTGTAGGATCTTTTATATATTAATGTGCAGACATAGATTTTTGATGTATTTGCAAATGATGTCTATCAGTATATCAAATTGTGTCTATCAATAGCACAGTTACAGCATCAAGTGATTTCTTAAGTCACACACCAAAGACCCTCTATAGTAGCACGATGAGATAAGAATACATTGTCAACTGGAACTCAAAAATTCCCATCTTTTTTTTTTGCTCAAGTTTTATATTTTGAAGCAGGCAATTTTAATTTGGCAGGCTTCATACAAATCCAATTACCATTTGGAACTCCAGGAGAATTGCTCTACTTTGATGAGTAACAAGATGCACTGGAATGTGTTTGGGATTGCTCTTTCAGCCCTGGCAGATCATAAAGAAAGGCACTTACACTGAAAATGCCTGATAATCCTGCAAAGTAGCGCTACCTGCCCTACATTTGCATCAACTAGCAGAGTGTTAACTAAACATGGTTTCCCTTTCCATTTTCAAATTATTATTGTTGTGAGATCGTGTAATTTACAAGTTATATCCACCATAGGCACATTAAGAATTGACTGAACTCACAGAGGGACATTGAGATTAAAAGATGAGATGCCACCTGCCAGACACAGAGTTCGTCTTTGGAATAGCAGAACTCATGTATTGGGGAAACCATCCACTGGCTAAAGAATCCAGCAGTTTAACTGAAACCATGTTGGTTTTTTTGAAAATGTTATGAAAGCACATTTTAAACATGGCTGACTATGAGAAACTCCTGTAAGTTACGTCTTGTAACACTATTACCTTTAAAGGACTATCAGCATTCCTGTTACTTGGACTTAACTGTGGAATAGTAGACTAACTTCTAACTTATCCTAAAGAATATATGCTTCCTTACAACCTAATGGCTTGTTTGGGCCTAAAGAACTGGCACAGGTACACATTGATGTTCACGTGCTTGTTTAGAGCACCTGCACGCAGTAATGCCTGCAATTACCCAATCTACCCATCTCTGTAGAGATGTTTATGAACAAAAGGAACCCAGGACAAGCAATTACCCAACAAGCTTGCACAAAGATGACTCCCATGCATACAGATATTTTTGTGGGTATTAGTCAGATGCTTAGTTATGATAACTTGATCCAAAGTCTGACTCTGGAGTTATTTTAGTGACCAGGATGTGCTATTTTAGTTCTGTATTATAAATCCCTATAACATAATTGCTGACAGAACCTTTAGCACAGCATTGCTAGCAGATCATTTGCGATCATTATGATCTGCTAGCAGATCGTTTATTCGTTCAACCTGGGAATAAATGCTTGATACATAAATTTTAATAACTGCAACCCTGCCCGGTCGGGACGACCCCTTTCTGAATGACTGGAAGTTATATGACTCACTCCCTCCTTTGTATATTCCCAGCTGGCACATTCAGTTCCCTCCCAGTACTCCTATATTTCACAATCCATAACGATCATTCTCCCCTTTCTTTAAGTGAGATTGAAATGAAGTCAGGAGACTTATCAATTAAAGTAAGAACAGTTGAGTGTCACCACTTGGATGAACACAGAACTATCCTAACTGTGAGCAGCGTGCTTTATGGTAACATACAAAGCACAACTTGCTTAACAGACATTTTTAACGCTTCCAGTAAGATGGTTAAATTGTATGTCTTGGTGATTCTGCAGAGCACAAGCATACATTTAAATTGGATTCCATGATATAGAAAACAAGACTAATAAAGTAATACATGATAATTACAAGAAAAAAAAGAGATAATAGTGTACACAGAAATACTGTGTCTTCTGATTTACTTTCCTACTCACAGCATGTTCCTGGCTTCTGATGCTGTGAGTTAAGATTACTCATGGTGCCAATTCACCCTTTTTTTTTTTTTCTACATGATGTCTCCATGGCAGATCTTCTTATCACCTCCTTAGCCATGTTTGGCTCATATCCTTAGCAGCCAAATTTTAAAACTTTGCCTCAGCATTACTGTTGGCCTTTCAGACCTCTAGTCCAACTCAAGTGAGCAGGTGTAATGCCTGGCTGAATCAGCTGCATGGTCAGCATCACCATGTCCTGAGGACACAGCCATGAGGCGAGCATTTAACTCGGAAATAACTGGTATCTTGGGAGAGGGGAACACCCTCCCATTTGTTTGCAGTGATGGCTCAAACCCTGAGATGCTAGAAGCCGCTTGTTTTAGGAAGGAATAGACTGATCCCAAGCCATCCATTTCTGTGCAACAAAGGCTGATTTCTGTGAGCTTTCAAGGAAGTAATTGAGCAGATAATTCAGCACTGAGAAAGTGAGATCACTGACAAGTCTTACTGGGTTAGAGGCAGGAGGTGGCAAGCAGTTTTGCAAGGTAGCCTCTTGTGTTTAGAATGTTAGATCTGGGTTGAGAAGTATCATTTTAGACACACAGGCTTAAAAATTGTAAATTAGATTCAGTAGTGGACTAACAACTGAATTTCTGTTGTGGGAAAAGGATTTCCAGGTTGAGGACAACTTTAACACTTAGGCAGTTTTTCCATTTACTAAGTACAGCTATTCATTTTAATTTGCATAAAGAACATGGATATGTAAGTCCCCAATTACTTTAAAAGCAATATTTCAACTGATACAGTAAAGTAATTAGTTCAATGAGGAAATAACATTACACAGTGGAAAGCTTGGTTTGCCAAGGATCAATTTGTTGACATTTGAATCCAACTAGAAATGAAATGCACAGAACAAAAAGTAGACTACTTTAGTAAAAAGCCATCTCATCAGTTCAGAACAAATGAAAAGCAAGCCTGCTTCTCAGTCAGCAAGGCTAATAAAGGATTTCTCTGCCTTAAACTTAAAAATGACCATATAAAACATGAGAGTAGAACAGTTTATGATTGGAGTTTATAAAGTGATAGGTAGACTGCTCGACAGATAAGGAGGTGGTCAACATCTGAATGCCCAGATGGAGATCAATGACGAGTGGTGTCCCTCAGCAGTCTATATTGGGACCAGTACTGTTTAATGTCTGCATCAGTGACATAGAAGTGGGCCTATGTGAATGTCATGAGGTTCAGCAAGGCCAAGTGCAAGGTCCTGCATGTGGGTCAGTGCAATCCCTGGTGTAAGCACAGGTTGGGGGATGAAGAGATTGAGAGTAGCTCTGAGGAGAAAGACTTGGGAATACTGGTGGATGAAAAGCTGGACATAAGATGACAATGTGTGCTCACAGTACAGAAAGCCAACCATAACCTGGGCTGCATCAAAAGAAGTGTGACCAGTGGGTCAAGGGAGGTGATTCTGCCCCACTACTCTGCTCTTGTAAGACCCCACCCGGAACAATGTGTGCAGCTCTGGGGTCCCCAGTACAAGACAGACATGGAGCTATGGGAGTAGGTCCAGAGGAGGTCAACAAAAAAGATTAGAGTGCTGGAGCACCTATCCTACGAGGACAGGCTGTGAGAGTTGGGGTTGTTCAGCCTGGAGAAGACAAGGCTCTGGGAAAACTTTAGCATGGCCTTTCAGTACTGAAATGGGTCATGTAAAAAAGTGTGGTGGTTTAGCCCCAGAATTTTTAGTAGGGCATGTTGCATATGTGTAATGGTTTTAAACTAGAAGAGCATAGATTTGGACTAGACATAAGGAAGAAATGTTTTACAATGGGGGTGGTGAAACACTGGAACAGGTTGCCCAGAGAGGCGGTAGATACCACATCTCTGGATATATTCAAGATCAAGTTGAACAGGGCAGGGGGTTGGACTAAGTGACCTTCAAAGGCTCAAGCCAAACCATTCTATGATTCTGTGATTAAAGCATGGGAAATCTGCTTATTCAAGAAGTAGAATCATTATTTCTACAGCACTTTTTTCCTAGATATAAAATACTATTATATATGCTACCTTTTCACAGAACTGTAGTGTAGGATTCAGCAAGACCTGATATCTTTGAAATCCTCAGGCAGGAAATATAACAGGAAGTCACATAGTGTAACTTTGATTTACATCTGGATTTCCTTACCTTATTTGTTGCAGTTAATATATTGGCATGTAAGTTCATAACATCTCCCCTACAAATAAAAGCGCGGCAAGATTTCGTTCCAACAATTTTCCTGTCTAAACTGAGGATGATACTAGTAACAAATCCAGTGAGGACAATGACAAATGAGTGAGCTACTAGGGAATGAAGAACATAGCTGTGAAAGGTAGCAAAACACTATAATATACATATTTAATTAGTTTATCTAAGTGACAATGGGAAAGGACAGGCAACCTTTTACAAGCAAGGAGGTTTTCTTTCTCTGTACAAGATGGATGTGAAGATTGTTGATGCAATAGCTAAATGCAAGATGATTTATTATTGCCCATAGTGCAGTAACTTTCAGCTATTCTTGAAAATTGTAGCAGTTTTTAATATTTTTATCATTACAAGTTTGGATTTAAAATATATAAGCCCCACATGAAAACTTTGTGTTTATCCTAGAATTATACAAATAGCTACAATAAATTGACAAGAACCATTAATTCCTATTCTCATTAAAGAAAATGGTAATATCTAAGATAATCCATATCAGCATTGGATAAACACTCAGAGAGAAGCTAGTAAGGGTTCACTTTGTCCTCCACAGATTGTGTATTCACACCTGCCAGAAAAAACTATATTAAAAAAATCTGCTGAAAAGCATAGGGGCCATCTCTACAACTGCAGTCGAGTCAAAATAGGGATAAAGAGAAGTCCTTTAAACAATAGCTTTGCTACACAACAGCTTCAAATAGAAAATTAAGATGCAATATTCTGAATTGCATTGGTAAAGATTCAGTTCTGTTGTAAGCATTAATCTTTGTTCTTTTGGACGTGAACCAAATTTTAACGGAAGAATCTGCCCATAGGAACAGTTTATTCCAGCCTGGTATGCTCCAGAATTTCTTACCCTTTCCTCTTAAAAAGTAGGGTTAAAGAAAACATGCTGGAGACATGATACTGCCTCTCAGTAAGTAGAGTTCTCATCAGCTGTGGCTGTGCTTATTTGTTTATCCAAAATATGCATAGAGTTTATGAATTCCAATATGACACAATAAGCAGTTACCAGTAATTGAGAAGAATTCTCTGCATAAACTCAAAAAGGGCTCCAAGGTGGCTGTGTGCTGCCTTTCCATGCTTGTACTCCCATGAATGAGCTCGGTCAAGTAGAGGACATTCATCCCTCTGCTATATTCTGCTTTCACCTCCTTTTGCAGCTCTGACAAAATTGGCATAAAAGGATTTCAAGCTAATGGAGATCATTCACGTCTTGCTGATTGGCAGATACCAGTCTCTACCTCAAACTGCTGCTGTAACCTGGACCAAACTGGAAGCAGTACCAGGGCAGTACCATCTGACTTCACCTGGGCTTCTGCTTCCACTGGTCTTGATGGCCACCTTTGATCAGCCATGGGAAATCAGGGTCTCTCACCCAAACACTCACCTCTTCCTAAATTGTAATATTTGATTTTATGCCATTTTGAAAGAGAATAAAGTGAAGTCATATCACTTCTTTGATGAAGAAATTCCATTCATATTCTCTATATTGGTATTTCAGAAGAATTAGCAACAAACTATTGACTCTTCTTATCCATAAAATGATAATGACCTGGCAACGTCAGTTGACCGTAAGCAATTAACATCTTTAGCAATGATGCAAAGCATTGTGAACTGTGGAAACAATCAGCAATTATTCTGTATTCCTGAAACTTCCCCCAGCTAGTTTAACAAAGAACAGCTGCAAGTCAAAACCAAAAGGCTCCCCAAAATACCTGGGTGCAGCTAGTCATGTTGACAGACCAAGTCAGCTAGTCATGTTGACAGACCAAGTCAGTCAGAGGTCACTGCAAGATGTGTAAAAGCATTCTGAAGTAGAAAAATATGCTCTGGATAGTCTATCATCCCACCTATGGCTTGTCTCCTGTATGTTCTGAGGTGAAAATGAGCAGACAGGACAAGTTATGGGAGACATTTAGACTGGGCCAGTGCACTGCAGAGGCTGCATGCACCTCTGGTAGCATATATCCTTTTAATTACCACATTTCTTAGCTCTCTGTTGACCTCAGGGACCTTCAGATCAGAACTCTGTTCACTACTCTGTCTTATTGATGTGCCCAGCCTTGTATTTATGAGCAACTCCTTGATTTTTAAAAATGCATCTTTCACTTCACTGTAATTTTTATTTTTAATGCAGACATCTATCAGTGAAGAGTTCTTGCCAGCAGTTGAATTATCACACACGGTGCTATAATTCTGATACGGACATAAATTGTTTCTGCTTGTCTACTTGTAAGTATAATTTCTCTTTGAAAGATTCACTATGATGAAAATACACAGATAAGCAGATTTTTTTAAAAGAAAGGCCTAGAATTCTGGAGGCAAATGTAAAATAAAAAGAAGACTATGCTTCTGGAAAATATTTAGTAAATTTAGCACCAAAGAGAAAATGGTTTTGGTATGGTTAAACTCAGCATTTGTAGTAAAGAATCAAACTGCAATTCAGCTAATACACATAAGCAACAAATACAGCATATCAGTAATCTTTTATTCTATGCTGCCATCTTGTGACTAAGCGTGGCCTGCTGGAATATAATCGCTAGAAAACCAAACCCTTTAAATACCATCCCTGCAGCTCGGTGAGGCCCAGTATTGAGAGGCTCTGTCTGTTCTTACCCACTCGGTACATACCGAACCAATAGAATGAAAACAACAAAGAAAATACTTTGGCTATATTTCTGCTAGTGTTGTCATCAGTGATGATTCCCAAGCTTGGCTGCTGTGGGTAGGATGGTTACACAGTGAAATTACTGTCCATGAACATTTTTGAGGAGGCTTCTACAAGCATCTGATAAAATCAATTCCCACCTGTGGGTAAACAGGTCCGCCAGGTAGCCCTCCTTCAAATCTTCTTAGAGAAAAATACTGAGTTACCTTTTCTATCATTGTGGGAAAGCAACATGAAGTAGCAGCCAGCCTGTGAGGTCCCTCTCCTCCTGATAACAGAGGAATAGACATTTAAGTTGGGATGAAATTCAAGGTTGAATAAGTAGGTGTTATAGAGCATTATGTTCCCCCAGCTTGGCTTTCAGGAGTATATTGAGGACGAGTGAATGAGAGCCAATAGAGAACATGGCTCTAGCTCATTAAATGACTGGTAAGATAGACAATAAGGATGCATTGCATCCTAGCCAAAGCAGATCTGGTCCAGAAAGCCTCAAGATTTTGGTGATGCTACTCAAGATGAAGTTTTGCATATGAAGATACTCCAGCTTTATAGTAATGGGTAGATGATAGAGTACAAGTTTGTGTCTACCAATGCCAATGCACCATAGTGTAAAAAGCAACTGTCAAAGTTGGAGGGGATATTGAATAACAAATTAATTCAAAAAGATCTGAGAATGGAATTATAGAATCATAGAATGGTTGGGGTTGGAAGGGACACCAAGGATCATAGAGTTCCAACCCTCTGCCACAGGCAGGGCCACCAAACTTCAGGCACAATCTAGACAAGGCTGCCAAGAACTAATTTGTTATGCAAATATCACTGAATAAAGGACAAATGCTCCAAGAATGAATTTAGCCTAGAATTCAGAGAAGTTTCTAACCACTAAATCAGTATGGTTCTGAAATGGCCATTTAGGAGAGCAAAGGAAACAGGGATAGTAATAGGATGGATCTTGTTAAAGTTGATGAAAATGCTTAAGACAGGTTGCTGGCCAGAATTCAGAAGAATGATTCACTCCAGTACAGTGGTTTCTGTAGTTAACAGGATTCCACATTTTCAATGTTTGGGTAATAATTTCAGTTATATGAACAAATGGAAAGATCTTTATCTTATCAAAATAATTTTAGAAAACCAACCAACAACAGGCAAAAAGAACCCTAAACTTGAGAGATTTAGAGGTAGCCTGAATTAGAATGGGGAGAGCTTGAAGGACATAGGGTTGTGTGCACAGAAAGGATACCACTTCCTATCAGGAAATGAAAAGGACATGGAAGACCTGAAAACAGAAGCCTCTGTTTTATCCATGCTGAGATGAAACTGGAAAATTTGAAGGTTAGCTCAAGGCCACTGTACCTAAATTTAAGCACACTTTGGTCCAACACTGATGAAGCTTGGCAGATTCACTCTTTCTTTGGGAGGTGCACCTGTAGTGAGGAGGAAGAGGAACTGCTAGGTAAAAGAGCATACTGTGTAGCTCCAGTTTGGAATTTTGCATGGAGAAGGGTGAGAAGTCCAGCAGAGAAATAATAATTTAATTGCTTAAGTAGCCTCTATTTTTATTTGATGTTCACCTTAAGGTTGTTCAAACAGTATATGATCACAGTGAATTATGAAATACCATTATTTAGAAACTAGGTGGAGCTATTTACTTAGCACATGCAGTTTGATATGTTGCACTCTGCAGAATAAAGTGCATGGTTTATGTACATAGATGGTGCATATATCACCCATATTTCATGATGCATGTGTTTGATAGAGTTCAGTGGATGCAATAATACATTTGATGATGGATCTGAAAGATGACATACTGTGCACAGTGTACATTTACAGCACAGCAGTTCTTAGGTTAGATGTTTTCAGATAGCTTGAAGAAGGCAGTGGCAACTGGTTAAGTAAGTGGCAGAGATAGAGAGCATTGGAGATTGACTGGTGAGGAAGACTTAAAAGAATACAGGTGCTGCAGTTACAGATATTTTGAAATTATTGAATTGTAGCACAAAAATATATGAGATTAACATAGGAGAGATGTGGCATTTAGAAGATCTTTTGAATATTCCACTGGATGTAGCAAAGTAAAAATAAATACACTGCCATTTACAAGTGCTCAGAAAGAAAACAGCAGGGTGAGAATTGAACAGGGCTTGCAGTAAATGAATCCAAACCTGTACGTGCCACACTGCTCTTGCTTTCTCAAGGTTTGATTCGACATGGTGCCTGCATAACCTGCTTTCTCTGAAGAGCTGCAAGCTAGTGGTGAAATACACACCATCTACATCCTATATCTCTTTTCTAAACCTACTTCATGGTTAGAAGCTGGAACCACGCGGTAAGAAACCTGGATTGTCTACCTTTCAGTAAGTCCTTATGGCCGAAAACCACTTCTTCACCCTATACTGTTCCCCAGGGAGCTGCTCATGCCTTCTTCCTTCTCCAGCTTATAGGTACCTCAAAAATCCAGATGTGCTGAAGGGTCACATGCAAGTTGCAGCCATCTCTAGCATCCTACATCGGCTCCTGAAGTTCCCTGCATCTTTGGCAAAACAACACTCTGTTGCTGCTGGATATTCTACACCTTGGAAGAGCTGGGAAGCTTCTGCCTCTGATGTTTCCATAGAAGCCTGAACTCACAGGAGAAAAAAACTAGCCTGTGTTTGCCTTACTCAGTGCAACTGCTGACTTAAAAAAAGTAAATCATTATTTTTGACTATGGAACTTGGTGACTAATTCAGTTACCAGAACAGGACGTCCATGGCAAAGCAATATACCCTTTGAGAGCTGTGAGTTTGCAAATAAACTGAGGGTTTTCTAATGTATCACAATCTACTGTTAGTGTGAAGTGGATAAACATTTTTCAGGTTTTAAAGACAGTAATATTGCTTAATAGCTGTTTAAATATTCATTGTTATAAGACTAACAATGTTTTGGTATAAGACCTGAGAATTCAATCAGAATTATTTGATTGATCATGCAGTCTTTTCTGTCCCACTATTTCCATTCTCTTGACCTTGCAAAATAAGTGTCTTTTTAAACAAAACCCTATCTTTTCTCTCAAGTTTTGTGAAATTTTGCAATGCTTGAAATACTCGCCAGCGACTCATTCATCAGAGCAGGATGCTCTGCCTTTTACACCTCTACCAAGTTAAAAGCTTGATAAGAGCATTCATTTCTCTGAGTTTGGCTTTCCATAAAGCTTACTTCCGTTACCTGAAGTTTACCTAAAGTCTTCTATTACTCCCTACTCCTGCTCCCTTCTCCATTGCTTAGAGTTTTCATCTAATTTTATACATATAGCCAGTCTATGCATTTCTTTCCCTTTCTAAAGTAATCTTCTAAAGTCAGTTATCACTTTCCTTTCTCCTTTGATGCCTTAATGCTGCTTCATTTATGTTCTCTTTGCCATATCAGTTTGCAAGAGGCAAATAGCATTATTTTTTTTGCTCTCTACAATCCATCACACACTATCTCCTCTGCCCAGATTCAGGGATGTGAGCAAATAAGTACTTTTCACAAGATTTCCATCTTCTGCTCAACTTTCATTAAAACAAAAGAGGTAATGCCCTCAACATTAGGGTTAAGAAGAAGAATATGTGAATATGAATGAAGTTCAAGGACTTTTCTCTGATGAAAAAGTGACCAAGTAAGTATGCTCATACAGTAATACTATATACATGTTTTTACCCACCCAGAATTAGTGTTCTTCCCCAGTTTAAATAAGTTGCCTGAATACAACATATGTAGATTGGGGTAATGCAGCAATGTTGCCATAAATCTTTTCCAGGAGGTGTTTGCTATCCTACAATGTCTGTAAGAAGAAAAAAAATACAGGCATCTTGTGAAGTTTTACATCACTTGCTGTAAGTAATCTTTCCTTGGGGTCACTAGTGAGAGGCACTTTTTCTGTTTCCAGTAGGGACAATGTGAAGAAACTAGAGCAGAGGGAGCTTTTGAGCTCAACCCACAATACACAGGAGGAGAGAAACTTTCAAGGATAAAAAAGTAGAAATGAATGAAAATGCCAGTGGGCTGCCAACATGGCAAACAGAAACCTAAATAGAAATAAAGGTCTAGTTGGTGTGGCCATGCTCTAGTGACAGGTAGGGATGAGAGCCTGAACACATCTTCTCTAAGAAGGTGGGAAAGATGAGACATATCCCTCCCCACTAACTGTGTGCCTGAAATGCAATTTGTAGAAAATTTCATTTTTCAATTAAGAGGAAAGGATGAAGAGAATGAACCTATTCTGTATGAAAGATACAAGCAGGTCGAGTGTTAAGCACAATGTGAGCATTTTAAAGCAATGTGGGAGTAAGCTACAATGAGGTTAATTCATCAAGGCATGTTGTATATGGAGAGGAAGGAAAGCTACCAGGAGGGTTTTGGACCAGTCAGCTGCTTGGTAAATTCTTTAAGCCTACAAGTACCATACACATGTCATTTTAGATGATGCTGGAACATGGGCTAAAGATGGAGAAATACATAGTTGAATGCAACAGCATGTTACTTCCTGGGAATAGGTATAAATTGTGTCTATCACTGTTACAGCCTGAACTAACAAAGGATGTTGAGTTTAAATGAAGTTAGCTAGTGACTTAACAGAATATTCAGGAAATTCAGGTAAATCCATAATTGCCATGCTTTTAGCTTTATTAACAACCCAAATTAAGGAAGGACCATGTAGACTCAGAGCACAGTTTTGGTAGGCTGATGACCCAAAATAATAAATTTTGCTATATCAGTGCGGGAAATATGAGCATCAAACTTGAGTAGCCCTACTTCATTAATTCCCCTCAGGTAGAGGAAAAGGATTTACTCTCATTTTCTCGTGTAGTTGACACAAAGACCTCATCTCTCAAGTCCCATTGCATTCCTCTGAAGGGACATAAATCTGCATGCAACCTTAAAAAACCCTTTTGAGTGAAATAGGAAGAGATTATTTCAAATACAATTAGATATAACTTAAATGTTTTGAAAATACACCCAATACCAGTTGCTTGATCTGACCCTGGAGCAGTTAATAGGTTACTGTCAGTTCTGCTACATTAGACATCCGGGGGCAGGAAGCCTTTGAGCTCCAGAGCTGTGGGCACCAGCCAGGCAGCCCAGTCCCCCCATCTCAGAGCTTAAACATAGGTGCTGGATCATGGGTAGAGGATACATAGAGGATATCCTAGCCAAGGCTTGAGGCAGCTCTTTCTCTCAGGTAGCTGTTTACACAGCAGCTTGAGGCAGGGGCACGTTGCTGTACCCCATCCAGGCTGACCTAGGCCACGGGATCTGAACTCCTTGAATGAACTGATAGTACATGCAGGATATTAGAGGTTAAATCAGTGTAGATCAAGAGATACTTTACTACCAAGGAAAAATATTTCGAGACATTAAGGAGCCTCAAATAACATTATTCTTGATGAATGGATGAATTTGTTTTAATAACCATGGTGATCAAGGACTAACTCCTGATGCTGCAGTTGTTTCACTGCAGTATCTCACTACAGAGGTAGCAATTGATATAGGTACATAGTTGGAAAAGAGTAAGTCATGTGGTGCAGAGGAGGGCAGAAGTAAGCGTTAGAAGTAAAAAAGCAGAAGCTAAGGACTTTGAATTGACCACAACTGCAGCAGTAAGCAACCTCCTTGCAGGAACCAGCAGTCCCCTGGCAGGCAAGGATAGTTTGATTTCCTGATCCAGTTTTGCTGGTTTATAGAGTGAGGTGGGGGGAGGATGGAGGGCAGGGGGTAAGGGGGGATGGTAACTATAGCATTACTTGCCAGGATCTCATGCCTCTGCCTTGACCAAAGGCTATTCCTGGTCTTCCTAAGCTGGAAGGGTCACACCTGCACTCCCAATTATTAGTAACAAGTTGAAGGTGACTCACAACCCACTCTTCAGCAAGACATTATAACTAACTTCCAATAAACTAAACATGGGCAGAATTCATCACTGCATAATACAGTTTTAAACCTCTGTATTATCCATTATTGTATCTAATTTTAGCATTTCAAGTAGGGTAACACTAATTCATTGCTCTTCTCCCAACCTAAGCCCTATCACACTGCAGTGTTCTACAGTCTTAACACCAAAATAGTTCACTTTTCGTATGCCTGGATTTACAAAGGCTTAAACAATTCATTCTGTCCATACACAGGCAAAAGGGCTGACTGGCCAACACACATCTGTTCTGCATAGTCCCACAGATGATTTGATGCTTTCCTAGAGAACTACATCAAAAACACATTGGTTTCCTGCTACAGGACTGGCCAGTCTCTCTTCAAGCCACCCAGAATATTGTTCCTGGTAATAGAAGAACTGAAGGAACAGATATTAGGATTCCTTTAAAGAGAATTCACGAAAACCCCAGAAGGTTTTAATAAGAGAAAAAAAATGTAACAAGAGAAAAAAATTCCAAAGCTAAGATTAAAGTTGGTACTTTATTAAAGAGTGAGGGGGCTGAATAAGCTGGTGGTCCCACAGGTGCAGAGTATCTGCCACTACTGTTAACTTCCATCAGAGCAGCAACCATGCAGTACATATGAAAACTAAGCTATTAATGTACCTAGTTGAACATGCCAAAAGCCAAGAATGTGCCCCACACTTCCCATCCCTTTGACTCCCTTTGGCTAATCTGCTTTCCACACACTCAGATACTGTTTGTTATAGCCACCCAAGGTCAGGGATGGGCACTCACACACTCATGCCCACTGGAAGTACCCTCTCCTCCAGTCATATGCTACTTGCTTATGCTAGTGATCGCCATCCTCAGGTGGAATCTTGTCAGCATTTGCTTCAGACAGCCACAACTGGGTTAATTTAAACAGCTGATGCAAGTGGTTTGTGCTAGCAGGGCTAAGATTGCCTGAAGCATTCTAGCAAATCCACCCAAGATCCCTTCCAGGAGCAGAGCCATGGGGACAGCTTCCAGCTGCTACCTGTGCAAACAGCTGGACGTAGAATGGCTAAACAGGCACTTGATCTTGAGAAAGACATCTGCCCATGGCCTAGGATGGAGTTACTTGAAACACTGGGGAACAAAAAATGGGTCACAATCGCAGCAGTGAATAAGGACAGAGTCAAAAACAAGTGTTTGTTGCTGATTTGTTTACCGTGAATGGAGATTTCACCTAGAACTCACTGCTGGCATCAAAATGTTTTTCCTCATGACAAGGAGACTGGCCCCCAAGAAAAAAGTCTTTAATGCTTCTGTGACTACTGACAGTGTCCAGCTTTGCAACCCAAGTACCACCTTCTGCTTTATGATTTCAGAAGACAAAAGGAAATTATAACAAGCAAATAAAATGTAATCTCTCCAGTAAAAAAACTGTGTGTATTAAAGCTTGCAAATAATGCCTGAAAGCTAACAGATGTATTTGCAGCAACCATGTCTGCCTCTCACCCTTTCCTCTTAGTAAGAAAATGAAAAGCTGCAAAACCGTTCCCATTACCTCTTCCCAACATCTAGTATTTTCACCTCCTTAGTCAAGCACATAATTCAGTCCTTGCACCCATATTTTCACAGTTGTGGCAATGCAACTTTCTCTGGGCTGCCTGTTGCTTTTTTCCACGATATATTACTACCTCCTGTATATGATGCTGACTTCCTTCCCCCATATTTCTGGCACATCACATGCCCCATGTGCTAGATGAGAACATTATGTGATCCCACGGTTGTAAATAACTCTGTTGATAGATTTAGATTAATGCCAGATTTAGTGTAATGCTACTTCTACAACTATCAAGTCCTCAAACCCAGACTGGCTTTCTGGGCTCATTTTGACTGCCACAGTGCTTTATCCTCCATATTGTAAGCAGGATCCTGTGGCCAGCATCTGAAGACTTAACCCTTCAAAGACAGGAAAATATAATCCGTGAAGCAATAAAAATCAGTAAGCTTCACCATGAGACCACCCCCCCCAGCTGCTCATTCACACCCCTCCAGATAGCCAGTAACATCTTGCTCAGTAGGCTGAACGTTAACATGTTATCTCCAATTTGTCTCCCATTAGACACTAAAGTTAGTACTTGACATCTTTACATGTTTGATGTGTTTTGCTAGGGATATGTTCACTGGTTATTAACTGGATAAAACCTGACATTAGCTTGGCGTTGTTTAACTTCTGATGTTATTTACTCTGCAATAACTGACTAACCTCAGTTAACATTATGAATTATTTGCCCTGTAATGACCAGGTATTCCATTACATTATGTAAATTATTTGCATAGTGATTATGATTTAATGTTATTGGTAATTAGAATTATTTGCCTGCTGGCAATGCTGTATAAATGATCTGTCATTAATCAGAGGGCACACCTTACCAAGAGCTCTAATGAGGAAAGCTGCAGATAATGTCACCGAACTATCAGTCTTCTCTGGACCGTTGTCTTACTTCACAGGGAACTGGTTTCTGTATTTATTGATCATTTGTTGACCATTACTATAGAGACCCAAAGAAGAAAGAGGATCCATAGTCCACACCCCTTACGTACCCAGAGAGTCAAGGGCACATCTCTGCCAAAGGAAAATTAAAAGAGGCAAAGGTCAAAGAGACTCCAGGAAGAAGAGGACTGTCCTTAATTCAGGAAAATAAACTTCCAAGGAGAAATCCCTCTTTCCCTAGAAAAATATAACTGAGAAACTTTTGTGTTAATGTTTTTGCACTCATACCCATACTTCATATCCATCACTGTTTTAGGAAACACTTCTACTCACTGTATGTTCTCCTTGGAGTAAGCTCCTAGTGAACTTGCTCAGAAGAGCAACAAAAGTTTACTGAACATCCTTCCTCCCTGTGTTCAGCATTTGCTATGTCTGGTTTGGTGAACTGACTTACTGTGAAGCAGAGACTCATATCCTTGAAAAGCTGTGTCCTCTTAAAGCCATGCCATGCAGCCACACCCCCAAGCTCTGCAGGACAAGCCAGTGGGTAACAGCCAGCTGTATCCATGGGCTGCAAACACGTAGTGACACTTCCCACATGTTGAAAGTGGGATGGAAACACTGATTACCAGGATTTCTAAGGTAATAATTAAGAGTTTAAGGATCCTGGGAACAATGCTCAGACCCAGAAAAGCTGGATTTAAGGAACCTCTGCACCCTGCAGTCCCTGAACAAGTTCTTCATGGTTATACAAGAAGTCTGAGGTGGATTTCAGTGCAAAACCTGAATATTTGTCTTCTCAGACTCTGAAGTTACTTAAAATCAGACCTCTCTCATTAGCTAATGTAAGATGATAGAGTTATTCCCAAAGGGGAGACACTCTGAAATGAGACTCACACCTAGTAAAAAGCCTTTACTATGACTTAACTGCAAGGCATTTAGTATAAATACTTTTTTCTGAGTATCTGAAAGAGCTAGAACTGTATATGAAGAATGAAAATACTTGTCACAACACTTTCAGTAATTTTTTGTGGAATAAAGAATTGTTTACCTATATAATGATTCAGTCAAATCACAATGCCTGTTTAACATGCTAAAAGATTTGAATAGCCTGAAAGAAATATTTGTGCTGAAAAGCATTATTTAGAATCAAAGGGGAAATAGCTGAAAACTACTGGACCAGAAAGTGTATGCAAAGGAAGATCAATGTGAATGAAATATATCTCTTAATATTTTTGGGGAGGGGGGAACAAGAATCATTAATGTTATCTTTATTTCTGAGCCTCTGTAATATTATGAGCAGTCTTGGTTTTGCCTTGGAAGGTTAAGCAAAAGGACTAATCATTTGTATAATGGAGAAGGGCAATAGAAGAACAACAAAAAAAAGAATTTCATACATTTAAAAGAGCTACCTGATGATAGATCAATAGAAATAAATATGGAATATGAATTACTTTTTTTTTGAGCCTCTCATGGAATCCCCTGTGTGTGTCAAAAAATCTGAACTATGAAAGTCTAGAAAATTACTTGGGAGACAAGTGTCCATGCATTCTTAATGAATAATGACATGAGGCAAATAGATTTCAAAGTATTTGGTGACGTGTCCTTTGCACCAGTCTGTACCCTTTATAAAGTCTCTACTGACAGAAGGAAGCAAGCAAATAGTGAGATACTCATCTAGCAATGTATTTGAAACATAGTGGGTGTCTCTGGTTAACCAAAATACAACATCTGCCTTTTTCATGAAGGCAAATAAGATCAAGTGGGTAGTTTGTCTGCTAACATTATGCTTTTCTCAGACAAGAACATTATGTTCCTCTAACATGGAACAATCGCCCTGTAATAACAAGAAACTGAGAAAGTGTGGTCTATGAGTCCTGTTCACAAGCATTTTGCTAAAATAGCAGCAAATTACTTTTTCTATGAATGTGAGGACATGTTTTGCATTTTGGCTCATTTCACTTAGTTCTTCTATCAGCAAGTGAAATCACAGACAGGTATATTATTTAATTTATAGTTAGATATTTTCCCTAACAGTGATTCCAACAAATATATTTCAGTACAGGTGCAAATACTGCCATCAATCAGATAGTGTACTTGGCTAAAAAGAGAATCACAAAACACACAAGCATGAGTGCTAGACATGCTAGGAGTCACAAAAGAATAGGCAGTTGCAGTGGTTCAGCCCCAGGCAGCAGCTGAGCACCACACACTGCTCACTCACTCCCAAAGGAGAAAAAGCCAGAGCCCATGAGAGATGAACAATTTCACTCACCTCCAGCAATAACACAGAGTACATCACCAACAAGTGAAAACCATCCTGTGCCTCCACCATGCTCAGACTGCATCATCCAGCCCCTTTTAAGGGGGAGTGATGTCAGGTAGTGTGGAAACAGCCTGGGCTAACTCAGCTTACCTGGGCTGACTGCTTGGGGAGGGAAACTCTGGCTTGGCCAGAACCAGGATAGCAGTCGTGATGATCAGCTGTGTAAGAAAACCAGAAACATAGGTCTGATTTCAAAGCTGGGAATCCAGTCACATATTAACTTTTATCAGTGTCTATGACTTCTTTTTTTCCCATACTTGGACAATTAACAGGATTAGGAAATGCCATTAATAAATCCTCTGAGTCTTTATGCATAGGTAGAGAAAGTAGCAGGGAGTTTAGGAGGGTGTTGGAGGGGTTCTTAGAGACCTTGCAGTTCCTTGAATCTTTTCAGAACATACATTGTGGAAAAAACAGTCCAGCTTCTCCTATATATTCTCTGTCTGAGAGCTGAGATAATCTGAGTTTACTAGCAGGAGTTTATATATGAGTGGAATATGAGAGGAGATAGGCTTTTGGTCTGGAGGGGACAGATGATGAGGGACAGGTGTGTGTGCAATCCCTGCCATGTCCCTGACCCCTCCAGATTCTACTGGCAGTGGAGGATAGGGTGCATGCTGGGCCACCTGGATTCTTCCTTCTGAGAGTCTTTGGACTCTCTTTTTCTGGTTCTTCCTGAGGAATGTAGGGAATTTCCAGCCATTCCTTTCTTCTCCAGGCTGAGGAGACTAGATGATTTGTAGATACTGGATTGATGCCACACTGCAGAGACTGAAAAACCATCTCAGCAAAGCAAAGAGAATTACATATGCTAAAATACAGCCTGTAGAGAAACTTACGTAGCACGAAATAGGGAAATAAGTGTAAGACAATGCTGACAAAGTTACTGCATAATTGTTACTGAATTTACAAAAAAAATTCAAAAAGCCACTTGCAAGGACACACTTGTTTATGTTAAAAAATAAAACATACGTCTCTCTCTTAGCAGTTTAATTCTGAGTAATATTGACTAAACTTTGCTTGGCCTTCAGCTTAAAAGTAAAAAAAAAAAAAGTAGCATCTTAGAATTACATATAATATTACCTCAGTGCCTCCCTAATCCATAATGGAAGCATTAATCACTGTGTCTTTGTCATGGCAGCAAAGCAGTTTGCAGTCTGTCTGGGTACTTGATTTATGAACAGCTGATGGCCATTGAACAGCAGCAATCCACCAAACAGTATTTTGTACTTCCTTCTGCTTTGAGTATAAATGTTACAAAACACCAACATTATATTCCATCTACTATACACAAAGTTCATTTTGTAAGGTCCTTCATTTTTGCCTCTTTGGTTTTCATATCTTGCTCTTTCTTCCTCCATCACAAAATGTATTGCTTATCCCAGAACCCCAAGACCGTGCTTAAAAGTCTGGGCTTTGCCATGCTCAGGAGGAGGATCAGCACACTTCTGCCTTCCAGCACTATCAAGGTGAGCTCCTATCCCATCTGAGCAAGAAACAGCACAACCTGATCCTGTTTGATGCCTTCTCTCAGCAGGTTTCCTCTGATCCCATGAACTTCACATGAAATTTGGAGTTTTGAGATCTGATACACATCCTTTTGGTCATGAGTCCCCAGTATGGCCAAACTACTTCACATAGTTGCTTTGGAAGGAAAAGGAAGGGGGCGGGATTTCCACTTCATTCTTTTGTAGATGCCTAAGAGGTGAGATGCTTGGCTTGAGCTACCATTGAGAAAAAGTTGGGGGGCAGAGAGAGACTTTTCCACAGCCTCCTCCCTTACAAACAAGGCACGAGTCTTGAGGCCACAAGCATCAAGCTCCAGTCTCACCAATGTGCAGAGGGCAGTGATTCCCTACTATTACATACCTGTGGTGACACAGTGTCTATGGAAAGGTGACATGGTATCTGTGGAAACCTGCATGTTCCGTGAAGGCACTCTGTGTGGGTTTCTGCTGTGAGATTCTGTTGTGATCTTTCTCTGGGGGAATTCTTCACATTTTTGAAGAAATATTTGTGTCTTCCCTTTCTCGATGCTGTCTCATTCCCTAGGCCTCCTCTGTACTGATCTGCTACTTTTAAAGGCTAAGGCTATGTCCGAATTTCTATTAATCACAAGCCTATGACAGTGCAGCATGTTGCTGCAGTCAGTAGTGTTTAGGAGATTATTGCTTGTAAACCAGTCCAGGCTGCTCACCATTGCCTCTCACAAAGCACTCTTTGCTGGTTAATGGTGTCCAGAAAACAATGGTGAAATTTAAAGCATCTCAATTTTGAAGAATGCATTAAGGAAAAAAAAAAAAAAGAAAAAATCAAGAGCTGGAAAAGCCGGGGGTTGGGTGCTTTATCTCACCTCTAAGAGAATGAGGCATGTATTCACAAGTATTTTCAAGGACGGCTTGAAGAGATAGCACTGCCCTGTAGGAGCTCCTGGCATCAAAGGGCACATAACACAGCACAATGGGATGAAGTTTGGCGATAATGCTATCCAGATAAAGCACTCTTTCATCCTGGCAGTACATTCCAAATATTCTCAAATGCAACAGCAACTCCAGACATTTTTGGGGGAGGGTTCCTACCAGCAAGACCTATGGCAAGCTAGGAGGGGCAGGAAGGAAGATGGGGAGGCTGAACAGTACCCTCGTCCCAGCCAGCACAGCATTGGCTCCCTCATAGCCCCTGCCACCCTGGAGTGGGTTGGGCAGTGAGGCATTTGGGGGAGTGGAGTGTCACTCCCCAGGGGATCTGCTGGAGGCCCTGACCCCTGCAAAGCTGAGCTGAACTGAAGAGCTAGTACAAGGCTCCACCTCACGCTGGAAAAAACCTTTGGGTAGGACCAGAAACAGGGTTTGGCCCGGATGTCTCCACGAAGCACTTGGTCCAAGGCCCAGCTGGTGCTGTGTGAGCCTGTCACTGCTTCTATGGGCATCCTGCCAGTGGCAGGGAGGGCAGGGTGGGCATGCATGGAGGGCAGTGCTCTACTCATGAGGCAGCATGCAAAGCAGATCATGGATGCTGGTGTACGTTAGTTATTTAGGCTATACCCGCCATAACTGATGAGAACAAATTACTGGCCCATTTCTAATGAGAGAGTTTGAGAGAAGACACAAGATGAAGCAGAGTGAAGTCAGGTGGTGGGGCTGCAGAGGGGGTGGCGCTGGTTTGCTTTACCTCTCTGGGTTTGCTGTTATTTTTCAATAAGAAGCTTGTAGTATCTTTTTTTTTTTTTTTAAATGAGCGAAAATTAAAAGCATAAATAAAATGATAAGCAGAAAGCGACTCTGCATCCACCATCTCCCACAAGATGGAGCTCTCAGCTCAGGAGCAGGCAGGATTTCCTTTGTGTTACCAAAAACCACAACATTTTTACTCTCGCCCTTTTATAATTTCTATCTTTTGCTAATATAATGCAGATTAGTTTTATACATTATTTATAGAGCCCAGAAACGGTATAGGGAATGCTGTCACTCACTTTAATGATTTAGATATGGTTTTTATTATTATTATACTGTATAGGCTTTGAAAAACCTTCATTTGGATACCATTTAGAATACAGGAAGTTGCCCAAAGCTTGGATGTGAACCTTAATTTACTGAAATCCTTGTAAGGCTGAGAATATTTACTGCTGGCATTTAGTGCTCCTGTGAGAGTCAGAGTGAGGGTGAGGTGAGGTGGGGGGAGAAAGAGAGGAAAGGAAAGACAACCATAACTCCAGCCAAAATAGCAAAGACCATATGTTGGAGTCGTGCTTGGCTCTGTGAGTGCAAGAGCAGGATAATCTGCCTCTGAGCCGCTCTGCTGGGCTGAGGAGGTGCCTTACTTCCTTGGAGATTCAGGAGTAGTCTAACATGGCTTGTCCTTTAGAGAGCTGAATCTAATTTTCTAAAGCCTGTCTTTATAAAGTGGGCATCACTACCAGTTATGATGTGTGACTTGATGTACCACATAAAGGATTGGGTCCTTTTATTGAACCAGCAGAAGTCTCTTTGGACTTCTCACTGTGCTCTCTGCAAGTAAAGACTGTGGGGATTTAGCAGCATGGAGTTGCAGTGCTTCTAGGGGTGCCAGAGGGAAACCTGACACAGAACCCTAGCCAGCCCTGACTGGAGCAGGGAGAGTGCTGCAAACCTGCCACTGTGTTGTGGGGAGCTAGAGAAGGTGACCCAGCAGCCAGCACTAGGGGAAGCAGGAACAGTATCTCTTATTTCCCCCCTCCTTTTGGTTACTTTGTGCCTGCACAATAACAAGCCTACACAAGTTTTGGTTGTTAAAACTTGAAGTCTGTTCCTGGGACAGGGGCAGTCTTTGCTCAGGCTGCAAGTACAGGTGATTGCATCGGTCTCCAGCCTTTCAGAAAATAAGAGCTCTGCACCTCAGGACAAGTGCCCCAGTAATTCTCACAGTGCTTTTTTACTTTAAGAAAGGCAGAGTAAGATTTTTAAAATAACTTTTTTAGGTATTTCCTTTATGTTCCCCTGTTCCTCCACCCCCTTCCATTCAGCTGCTTAACCTACCTTTCAACCAGTCTCTCTGGTGGCTTGTTTGTCCTGTGCTGCAACAATGATAAAGTAGCTGGCAGGAGGATGAATGAAGGGACTGTGCCAGCTGTTACAATGGTGAAACTTTCATATGTCTACCTTAAAATTTCCTCAGAAACATGTGTATTACGGTCCAGAGATTTCTTAAATGGAAACACTGTTTTGTGAATCTCTAAAGAAATGCAGTATATTTTCTGAAGAGCGGTTTAATCTAAGAGCTTTCCTATTTAAATGAAATACCCACCAATGTTTGGTACTATTATTACTGAGACATGTTGACGGTATGCTGTCATTATTTTGAATTTAGTTATACTTTCCTGGTATTTATTGCTGGCACTGTGAAAGGATTGAGGCGTTGCTCTGCAAGGCGTATCAATGCATGGTAAGAAGACAGTTTTTTCTCTAAGAGCTCACAGCCATGCAGGAAAACAGGATGGGGTAAGCAACTGGGAGATGGCAAAAGCAGAGAAAGGCAGGCTATGTAAAGCTGTCTTATGTGAACCTCTCTTACAAGAGATATACTGCATGCAATAGCAGAGTGCATCCAAAAGATTACTGCCAAGGTCTCAAATCTCAAATATAGCTCTGTTAGAGAACATGATTGAGAGAGCAAGTACTTAAAATTGGAAGATCTGCGTTCTTGATACACTATCTAGATGGTTACAGTATAATTATAATCATAGCACCAGCTTGTCTCCTGCATAAACACCTAACATATCTCCAGTAAAGGCCTTCTGAAGTAACTCAAAAGACACGCAGGTAGTTCAGATATGCAATGTCTGCTTCTAGAATTAGGATTTGCAATTGCTTGTAGAGCTGGAAGGTTAGTGATCATTCTTTATCTCTTATTGTGTGAGTGGGAGGGCACCCATCTTGAACAAACTGCTAGACACAATTGTTCATTTTTACATTAGGATGTCATTTCACATTAATTTAAAGGACTCTATTGCAAAATGTGGCAGCCTGGTTTCATTTTTAATAATCCCATAATGATTTCAATTTTAAGAAGATACTTAAGCATTGGGATAGATAAGGAGAACGTGGAAATTCGATCATTAGAGCTGTTTAGAACAAGTTGGACATATATATGTCAGGGATGACATAGGTGTAGTTGATTCTCCCTTGAGGCAGAGGAATAGATGAGATGACCTATTTACTCTGTTTTCTAGGACTTGTCTGAGACTAGGTATAGGTGATTAAATGCAGAAAATACTCTCTGTCAAAATAGAGAAAAAGGCCAATGGGGATGAAATAAACTTCAACTTAATCTGAAGCTAAGCACTAAATTTGTAGGAATCATATAACTATCCAAAATCAAATATAAAAAATAATCTAAAAGATTGAAGGAAGGTGAAATTATATTAAAATACATAGAAGATAGCATGAGAAATGCTCAGGAAAAGGTGTACAAGGAACCTCAGCTCTGCTGTATAACTAAATAAAATTCCAGTGTGGGGCATTTTTGTGTTTCTGGTCCCAGATTCAAATGTTTGCCTAAAAATAGAAATTATCTATTCTTTTTTTCCCCTCTTTGAGTCATCACACTGTTCCCATTAAGAATATAGCCAGCAGCTACTTTCGTTAGGAGAAGCCTGTGATCTCAGTTGCAGGAAGAACAATGGAAACATGCTGTTCTTCTCAAAATGCCCCTGTGGATAGAGGCTTCTCCTGCTCTTCTTTTTCATCATAAACTCTCTTCACACCAGCGCTGCGAGTCTCAAAGTAACCAGGGAAGAGCCAAGTCAGGCTGGATTTCTGGGAATCTCCATCACTTGGCGCTGGCTGGGTAAGCACTTGTGGTGTCCACAGGTTGAGCTGTGGGATGACTCGGCTGTTGTTCTGCAGTGATTTTGGTATGCTGGTGCCATAGTCCGGCCGGCAGCCTGTGAACCAAATTTCTTGGCATCTTTGCTAGAAGGGCACCCATTCCATCTCTCATGCCATATGCTACAAAGGTAACCAGGACTGATGGGTAGCCTGAATTTTGCGTACTGTGGACACTGGGAGCTCAGCTGTAATCATCTTGTCTCCATAAACAGAGCTAGTTGACAAGTATAGTGAGCTATATTCTGTTCATTTGACCACGTATCCAAGTGGTGTATATATGCAGCATCATATTGGGACCACACTCCCACCTGTAGGAGAAAGCAACAGTTTTGAAAGACAAGTTTCCCACACTCTCCAGAAGATTTTCTGCAAAACAGTTTTAAATCAATAACTATTTAAGGGGGAAATGGTTGTTAATTCTACACCACTGTCTTCAATTGCAGGACATAAAGACTTCCATAGTTTTAATTACTTGAAGAATGTGAAGTGTCATGTATTTTACTAAAATCACATAACCAAAGGAACAGAGTACTACTGTTATTCAAGCTACCCCTTTTAATTAAAATTAGCTCCCAAACTAACTATCCTGGTTTATTTATAAAATCCTAAAAATGTATAGCTATTTTGTGCTATACAAGGGGGGTATATTTGGCAAGGCCACGACCTTCTATAATAATTTGTTCAATGTTTTCATTGATTGTTTGATGGATATGCTGAATAAGATCCAGGACCTTTGAGTTGGCACCATTTTTTTTTTTTTTTTACTTCAGGATATCAAATGCTAGAAAGACATTGTTTTCTTGGCTCTATTTGATGAATTCTTGCAGGAAGGATTCAAATGAATGTGCAACAAGCAGTGTGCTGTGACTTGATTATTTATCTTGTCAAATTAGGCGTCTGGACATAACTATGAAGCTGCCATTGACACAGGAATATAACCAGCTCTGTATTAAACTGTCCAGCTGTGATGTGGAGACTGTAGCAGTTGTTTACTTAAGAAGCATAACACACAGTGCTGAGGATATTTGAAAGATGTGAGAACCCATATAGCTGCTGCCTCAGTAGCCTTTCTGAAGGTTTCCCAATCTCAGTTTTCACAAGACTGCTCTAAAAAGTCATGTTTATAATATCTTTGGTGCAAATGAATGGAACGTACCACAATTGGAGGGGTTTTATTCTTAATGTTTTCATCAGCTACTTCATTTAATATAGCAGGGTATGATCAGCTAGTGAAGTTTCTAGACATTGTCCAACAATGGCCTTCATTAGACTTCTTAAGCACAGTTGTGCTGCGACTGCAGCTGAAGGGACCTCCTTCCCCTGGTGCCTCAGTTTCCCTGATAGGGGCTTTTTCAATATGCTGTTGAGTTGAGGCAACAATGACATGAGACCTTTCAGACATTTATGACATCTTCAGCCAGTGATACTTGTGCCAAATCCTATACTAATACTGGGGACTCCTGATGTGCCCAGTCTACTTCCTACCACCAGATCACTGCCAGATCTAGCAGACTTGTTTGGCGAAGACTAGCTGTGGTGGAGGATGGTGACCAGCCACATCTCTGATGTAGCTTCACTTCGGAGTTAACTGAACTATTGACTCGACCCTATTTGGATCCTGTATAATTGCAACAATTATATAAAACAATAATTAGTAACTTATCTTAATTACAACCTATTTTTGTCAAGCACAGCTTGTGCACAAGGTTTCAATTAATTTTAACTACACGGAGAGTCGAGAGAGTCTGTTCTTTTAAAGATAATTCAGGACAAAGAACAGATGCTAAATTTCTTTAAATGACCAGTTTAATTTTAGCACAAATTAGCAGGTTTGTTTATTAATGCTCAGAATACTCATCCTGTTTTTAAAGGATAAGAACTGTAAGTTTGGGGAAGGTGTGCTCATTTATCATACATAATAAAAATGGTAAATCTCTTCCTTAAATAGAGAAGTCTCCATTAACTGTATGTTAATGGAGGGCTGTGACTGGGGCCTCCGTACCAGGACAGAGAGCCCAATAATTTTGTGTCAGGGTGGAGAAAATGAGACTTTTTCACAGAGCTTCTGAAAGTGAGATTTTTTACAAAATATTTGCTGTGAATTGGACCCCATGCAGAGTGTCCCCTGCAACTGTACTTTGCCTCTTCTCTGTCACTCTTCCACCGACAGGCAGCCCCAAGAGCAGGAGTGGCCCATCCCTCCAGCACCACGCTTCATCCCTGTGTTACCTCCACAAATTGTTTTCTGTTTATCCTTTAAGCACGGCTGGTCATCGTATACTCATGAGTGATCCCAAGCTATGAAACCATACTGCATTTTAAACACAGGAACCAGCTTTGAGAGGTCCCCTCTGCTTGCTGAAAATCTAAGCATCAAAAAATGCTGCATATCAACACCTATCAGAGTCCATGATTCCTGGTATTCACGGGAATTAATTGGCTGTGTGAAATTTGAGAATTATACAGGTTCACTGCTAGAACTAAGTCACAATTAGTGCCAAGTGCTTTCACCACTAAAAAAGCCCCATGGATTAGGCCTTTCAGAATAAAGAAAACCTGCTTCTGAACTTTTCACCGCAGTTGGATACTCAGTCATAGAATAGTCTACATACTGCCAGTACATTTACAATGTAAACGCTTTCTTTTCAAGGTCAGGGTTTTAAAGCACTAGACTGCTATTGAAACTGCAGGGGCAGAGCCTGAACAATTCTACTGGTTTTCTAAAAATAAGGAGCTTTATAGCTAAACTGCAGGATGTATTTTAAAAGAAAGACTCTCAACATTTTTCTTTTTACTGCTACTTGTATCCCATCTCTACCAATTTTTACTGCTTTACACAAAGGCACATCTATCGCAAGGCATGGCATAAAATCAACACTTCCATTCTAGCAGTTAAGCCCAGTCTTACAATATTTGTGATGTGCTACGATATTCAAATACGTTAACACAAACCTGACCCTCCAAAGGGAATAGAGCTTTAAAAATAAAATGGCACAAAGGGAGAATGCCTACTTGGCTAATTCAGACTTTCCTAGCTTGAACTAGTATGTTGAATTTTACATATTAAAATGCTATATTTTTGTTTAAAACCTGCATCCCTCAAATACCTCATGAAATCCTGCAAGACTCCAAGGCATGAATGAAGCGATTGTTTCCTTCATTATAAATGATTAATTCTAATCAATCGGGGATTGATTATTCCCAAACCTTTGGAGCTCTCTTGTTTAGTTTTGCAGCACTTGAAAATTTGTATTGATTGAAGGGTGGAAATGTTTTTTTCTTGCTATTGGAATATATTAGATGTCAAGTGTAATACTTTAAAACACTGAGGACTAAATTCTGGTCAGTTTGTAGCTAGACATACTGACAGAAAAGCAGTGAGGTGCTGGAGCACTTAGAAGCTTACCAAAAGATTACCTAGTGTTGTGAGTAAAGATGATATAGCTGCTCTTACCTGTGCTTCCCTGTGGCTGTGACAAACGGCCATGTGTTTTCAGGTCTGGAGGACAGCTTGGCACGTACCTGGCTGGTCTTGCTTCAGGCTTCAGGGTAAGCTATCCTGACCATAGCCTAGCTCGCTGGTTTGGCAGCACAGCTGCTGAGCACTTGCTCAATTTGAAGTCCCACAAGTGAACCCAAGTGCAGCCGATCTTGCTTTCCTGATCCTCACTGTACCCCAGGCCTGGGGAAAAGCAGATGGTGGTGAAAACCCACCCGTGTGGATAACAGGGACACTCATGTCTCATTTTCTTCTGCAACATTTTTCTCTTTAGTTTTCAGTACCAGATTTAAAGGTGAAATACTTAATCTCTCTTTTATTCATAACTGAAGATCTTGTTCTTCAACTCCAAGCAAGTCTAATTCTGACCGTGTGTTACACACCATTAGCCAGTGTGGGTAAAAGGATAATTTTTACACTCAAACTTTTTTTTATTAATTTGGTCATTCAGTATTACAGTGGAGACACATATGTAGATAGTGTACATGAACAGTTGCTTTTACATGGTATCCCAGCTTTGATAAAGTATCTGTTTGAGTAATAAAAACTAAGCAAATGAAGTTGTGATGTTTTGTTCCAAAATGTATAGTTCTAAACATAAAGCTTTCCTTTTCCACTTATCTTAGCTTTTGTCCCAAAAAAAGACTTTTTTGAAGTCATACAAAGTGTGGCAACTTAACTGTCCCCGTCCAAGTATGTCTTAGCTGAATTTATCTTCTGGATTGCAAAACCTCATTTTTGTTCTCTAAACCCTTTCCTTTCCGCTGTGTCTACATCTTGCAACTTTTTTTTTTTTTTTTTTTTTAGGACAAGAGTCAACTATTAGTAATTTTAGGGTGCAGCTGTATTTCAGAGCTATATTCAGTGAATTCTGATTTCATTCCTTCTTGAACCAGGTACACTAAGAAGAAAATGTTTCTGTTCATCTGCACATAGATGCCTATGGTTTGCTATTGCTGCTGCCCAGCGCCAAAGCCAGCTTATCAATCTGTGCAAACAGGGTGACAGCCTGCTTAGAGGTGGGCTGGAAGTGTGGAATAGAAGGAGAGAGGGGGAGTGAGCGCAGGAGAGAGTGTGCATATGTCCAGAGTAGTTAAGTAGTTAGAGCATCCATTAGGGAGATGAAGGGCCAATACTCATATTCTTCTTCTGTATGATATGAGAAATTTGCTTAAACTCAGCTCTACCAGATCCCCAGTGGCCAAGTTATTCGGTTACTCTGTCTTTTCCAAATGTCTCTTATTAGAGATATTCTATTGCGAATAAATAAAAGATATCCCTTGGAGCAGAAATATTCTCTTCATGTTAATTAGCTGGTATCCTGTATGTTCTGTTCTGCCTCTTTTTGTTCCTGTAGTAGCTATATGAAGTGGAACAGCACCAGCGGGGCAGATGGAAAGTTTCCTCCTGATCTGACCAAGGGGATGGAAAATGTTGGCTAAAGTTCTTGCTGTAAACGAGAGCAGAGCATGGTCACAGCATGTGTTTCACTCCTCAGGATCCTTCTGGAGGAGCATTCCTGATCAGTGCCCAAATCCAGGCAGGTCATCTGCTTTGGTTCCTGGGGCTTGTCCTCTCCTCTGAACTGCAGTTCTATCTGCCAAAGCAGCTGTCTCTTCTTCCAGAAGTGCTCTCTGTTCCTACAAGCTCCTAAATCAGGAATGGAAATAGTATTGGATGGCAATCATCTGAGTAAGATATTTCAGTGACTAAGTTACTTGGAGGGTTTATTCATAGCTTTTACTGAAATCAGTGGGAAATGCAAGTCAGGCCTTCAGAGTTTCAGTGTGATAGGAATGTCTGGGAATCATCTGTGTTATTAAATTTTATTTCTGATGCCTCCATAGATTTTATAGTTTTGCAAAAACATGTAGCAAACATGGAATTTATTGCTCATAGTTCATCCTGGAAATGTGTTGTAGTACAAGATGGACTGAACATAAAAAATAGCTGTTTTGGTTTTGCTTTTCAAGTATTAACAAGTATATGGTGATGGTCTGTAAAACTGTTAAATAGATCAATAAATAATTCCAGTGATAGCATATTGAATTTCAATAGTCAGTGAAAGCCAGCACTTTGAAAATGCTGAATTTTACTTTTCTAATGACTAAGTCTGTGTCACTTTACCATAAATACTCAACTTTAGCAATTATCATCAAGGCCTTATTCAACAAGTTTCTAATTTTAACAAATGTAATTTACTGCAATAGTGAATTGTTGATATGGTACCTATTCTTTATTCCTTGATGAGTTTGACCCATAAATTGATTATATAAGTAAAAATGTCAGCAGAGAAATTTTCAGTAAGCTAAAGGATTTGGGGGTGGAGGGTGGAGGGGGTGGGGTGCAGCAGTATTTGTTACACTATTGGAATATACAACCCAAAGTCCCCTGATGTTTGAGTTACCTGACACCCAGACTTTAGGAAGAGGCTCAGCTATCCCTGTTTGCCTGGGCTGTAGGATTCATTCAAGGGCCTTTGCTGTGGTTATTCAGTGTTTACAGGGCAAGACCTTCAGTACTCTAGGGCTGAAGGCTGCAGGACCTAATCATGCCACCTTGGCATTTCAGGGTCCTGATGGATTATGAACTGGAAGAGTCAGGTGCTAAAACTAAGCCGGACAGGGCTAGGCCCAGCCTTGGGTGATGCAGTGCTCTGTGTTATCATTCTGCTTCGCCTCTGCTCAGTATATCACTGGGTGTGTGTGTGAGTTCTGCTTCGGGCTCTGTTGTTTGCAGTTCCCTTTTCATGGTGCGTATCAGTAACTGTCCTTATCCCAACCCACAGAGGGTGAGTGAGCACCCAGGGTGTTCACCTGCTGCCTGAGGCTAGACCACAGCAAGATAAGCCAACCTCACCTCACCCTGGGTCAGTCCCAGCTGCACCAGATTTGGGTTTTTTTCTTTTACAATTTTGATTCTTCCCTTTTTTTTTTTTTTTTTTTTTTTGTCATCTCTTCTTACCTGACTTTGGCATACAGACTTACTTTCTGAAACACTCAGGAGATCTTACAAAATGTGCAAATGCCTACTAGCATTACTGCATCTCCTCAGGCCTATTCTTCCTCTATTTCTGCCTTATTCTTTTTTGTCAAGATCAGTTTGAGTTTTTAAATAGATCTTTGTACAGCACCTAGTCTAACAGAGCTTTAGTCTCACAGGTATAGCTGTGTGGAGCAGTAGGCCTATAGGATACATGCAGTAGACAGATGTAGGCCATGAAGAGGGAAACTGAGCAAATGTAGAAAAAACACTGCTACCATCTGAGGTAGTCAGAACTAGCACCGGGCTTGTGGTCAAGAGGGAGTGTACCCATCAGATGTGTTCATATGTGATGTGAAATATATCCTGACAGTGCAAGCTTAGAGCCCTGGGTAGTACATAAACAGTCCTGAGCTGAAGCTTCTCTCAGAAGGGAGGTTGTTCACTGTGAGCCACATGGGCTTCCTGCAATGGGAAGTAATTTTTAGGAAGAGGTTTATAGTGAATTAAAAAAAAAATCATGATTTGTTAATTTGGACATAATGTTCAACAGAGCTCTGTGTTTCCTGTTCCCAGGCTCTAAATTAAAGGGTACAATTATAACCACCAAAACACAAAAGTTACAGGTATTACTTGCTTTCCTCTCTGCCATGCATTTAATAGCTTCTACAGGTAAAAATCCTAGCATGTGTAATACTGAGCCAAATAATTACATTTATCCAACAACAACTTCTTATGGCTTCCTTCTGTTTCAAAAAAAGTAAATGAATTGGCCGTGCAATTCCTCTTCCTATCATACAGTGCTGTTCCTTATTCCTATACAACACTGTCTTCTCTGGATAAACAATGTGCAGTACTTCTGTGTGGCTCATGGAATTTAATGCAATTGTCTAGCTTGGTCTGGTTGTTCTCACCCTGGGCTATCCCATTCCCTGCCACCCTCCCCACAGCCTGACCTTCCTGAGTTTTACAGTAACACTAATGTGTTTGTAACCCACTGAGTGTGAACATTGTGGAATGTGTCTGGGAGCTGTAATTTGTTACCTATATTTTAATCCAAATGCAGTGATTTCATAAAAATATTTGGCTTAGCTTCTAGATACATGAAGTATTTTGATGCAGTCAACGTGTTGCTAAAATCACTTAAATCCATTGGGAATTAATTATGTATGTGGAAAGCAGCAGTCTCTAGAGGAACTATTTAATGTCGAGAAAAAATATACCAGCCCAATGGCTAATGGAACAAATTTTATAATATAAGAGCAATAAATTTTCTGTATGCATGAGATATGCTGACAAAGCAGAAAGTTTAGTGACTTAGACTGCTGAAAGTTGCTCGATCACCTGTAATCCTACCGCTTCCAGTAAGTGTACTGGGTACTGAATGCTTTGGAGTAAACAAGTCTATGTGGAAAATTATGGGGTTTATCCCTGGCACATATATTTAAACAGGAATATTTGTATTCCTGGCAGTAATTTCTGCCTGTGAAACAGCTATATATGATGAGGTCTCTCTAATAATAATGAGAGCACTATTATTTGCTGATTTTTAGATAAATGTTTACATGTTATGAAGTATTAACACCTAATTACATGCTTTATCAAATAATCAAGTTTTGTTTCACAGTGCAAATTTTTATACCATTTGGTTTGGCTTCGTAGTTCTTCCTTATTTCTCTGTGTGTGTATATATACACAGTAGAAAGTCAGCACCAAGCAACACAAATTGGCATGAAAGTATTACCTCACATGCACATTAAAATGATTTATAAAATGGAATCTGTAAAAAAAATCCCAAACTGGACTGTTTATCACTGAAAAAGATCGTAGTTTCTGACATTTTATTTAGTTCGTTTATAGACCCTGAGCCAAAGCTTTAACTGAAACTAAACTTTTGCTGCCATCAGTGGAGCTGGGTTGGCAGGGACAGATCATGAAAGAAATCTTTGAACTTGATTCCAATTTTGGTGCTAGCTGAAACTGAGAGCTGCTTTTTCAGTTGTTCAGCTCCACAGCGCAAATCCAGGGCAGACCTTAAGGAAAGTGAAGATTTCCCTGGAGAGTCCTGGTTTCAGCTCCACTCTGGCCCATTTCTAGAAGCCTTAACAAAGGTCTCACACTTTACTAACATCACATTTCGTAGAAATTTGTGTGATTACTGTAGATCTTAAAGAGGTCAAGGAAGGCTTTGGATTTTTATTTTGCTCTGTAGGTGCTCCTGTTACTGAAATGTCCTGGCTCTGTAGGGAGTAAGCACTAATCTAGAACATGTTCTGACTGTTCTGCTCTATTCATAGCTACCCATAGCTGTAGAGCATGTCATGGTTTGTCATGCAACACCATACAGAAATTTATGAGCTTATGGTGGGATGTATTATTGTGTTTGTAATATGTTATTACTGCTTCTGGTCCTGGAGGAGGTTTGGACTGTCACTGCTTTGGGGGTTATTTGCACTGGACTCAGCTGAGCTGTGCAGAAATGCCTCTAGCCTGGGATCAATCCAAGCCTGGATCAAAGCCCAATCTGATCCTGACAAGAAGGGAAGCTTTTCCCATGTCACAAATCCTTCCTTTATCATTTCCTACCTCACATTACAGCCTGGGTGCTGACCCTTTGGTGACAGTCTATGCAAGAGAGGTTTTTATTGCCTCTGCACAGGGTAGTACTGCTTTCCACTCATTAGAAAAGTGTTACGAATTCCCATCACACCCTGTATTGCATTCTACCTCAAAGGTCATCTTCACCCAAATGAAATCATCTTGGCTACTCTTCCCAGTCTAGGTCATACCCTAAAAACATCTCAGAGGCAGTTCTGTCTCTTCTGTATTGCCCTTTCAGACATCGGGCTTGTCAAGAAGAGTCTTTTGGGCTTGTCTTTGTGGGGAAGTTTGATGTAGAGCAACAGAAAGTCAGGGATTGTGATTTGTGGTGGTTTTGCTGCCTGAATTTCCTGTGCTCCTCCTCTGCAAGCCTGCCTCTGACAAACTTCTCAAGGGGCAAATCCCAAAGGGAAGGTTGTTCAGTGGCTGAGAACCTGTCATGCTTGTTCAGTTTAATGTGGGAGAAAAGGAGCCGCAGTGTAGCAGCGGTGGGGATTGCCAGGCACGGTGCTGACCTCAGTTAGATTGGTGACAATGAGTGAATTCAACCTCTATCCCATCTGTGGTGGAATTTCACTTCACCTGAGCACGTTTCCTGTTTACAGCCCTCTTTTGCTCCTTTGTTTCCCTTTTTTTTTTTTGTATGAGTGTATAGTTAGGGCTTAGGTAAGGAAAGGAACAAGTGCCCAGTCCAATCCTGCCTGCTGTTTGGATATGTCTCTTGAAGCGACACTGCTCATTCCCATAGGATGCCCCAGATAAGTCAGCAGTACTCTGCTGTTGATGGCATTATGAGCTACATCTCGCTGACAAAGCAAGGGCTCTTGTCTTCCCTCATGGATGAGGTGGACAGTGCAAAAGACACAATCGTTAACAGATTACTTTTCTGTGCCTCCATTTCTGTGTTCATTTAGGGTTTGTAAGGTATGGCTCACATACATAGGCACTGTCTCCTGCCTCAGGAGTTTTTAACATGCAGCTTTATCAGAAGGTGAGGTTTTGAAGGGATCCCTTCTCATTTGCCCACTCTCTACTGCACTGGATTGGCCAAGCTGTTGGTCTTACTTGCTTTTAGGCCCATTTGCACAGTTTGTTAATGCACTATAAAAAGCCTAAATATAAAAATTCCCCATCTTCACATTTCACTTAAACATACTTTTACCTCCTAAGAATAAAATTTTCAGCGTGCTTATAGTCCAAACTACCTACATGCATGGCCTCTGTATTTGCTGTTTATTTAGGAACAAGATTGGGGAATTTCAGACCATTTCAAATGCTGGTTTTGAAATATACTTTTGGTATAATTTTTGGATTATTCCTTTTTATCACATCTTAGCTTTGAATATCAGAAATCCTTCTCCTATGGATAAGGGTAGTTATTGCCAACCTAATTTCAAATGGACTTTAAAAATTCAATCTTTTTAGGTCTTTAAGTTTGATTGTGCATGGTTTGTAGGATTATAGCTTCTTAGTTTTAATGTCTATTTTTGAATGCTGGTTTAGGGTCAATGGTTAGACACTCAGTATCATTTTTAGTGCTGAAATATCCTTTTGATTTACATGGCAGAAGCGACAAAACCTCTTATTGTTATCATTTTTGAAAAATTGCCAAGATACAGCCAAATCTTTCACTGCTTGCTGCACAGAGCTGGTTCTTGCCTTCGTGTCATGTACTGAAGAATTCATTATTGTAATGCCTTGTTTACTTACATTTCTTTCTGGTGATAATAGGCTTTTCAGCCTTCAGCATTCAAGGCCTTTGTCCACAGAGGAAAAGAAAAGAAAGGAAAAATCAGGCACAACATCAGGGTCTTTCATCAAGCTTTTCAAATCTGATTTCCAAAGTTTGCTGTTAACCATTTCAGTGTCACGATAGAGGAACAAAGACCTTCACAGTGAAATGTCTGGAATCAGAAATACCTCGGCAGGGAAACAGCTTTTGTTCATAAAGCTGTTTTGAGGCAAAGCGTATCTTCTGAGATGTATACTCCCCTTTCAGTAGTAAGGGCTGCCTACCTTCAAACGCATTCTCCAGTGTATTTCTTTCAATAAAGTCAGAACGTAACGTGGTAGCAGCCTTTCTATTGACATTCTGTGTACGGTCATTAGCCAGATTTGACTACTGATCTATACCTCTCTATATCCACGAACTGTCTTGTACACTTCCTTTAAGAATGGCAGCCAAGGCTAATGGGTCTCGAGAAGCTCTTGAAAAATTCTCAACCAATTCCCTTTCGTCTTAAAACCAAAATGTTGTATGAAAAATTGCTGCCATTGTCTAACACGCTTTATGATTTTTTCCCCACTTTGTTATATAGAAAGTGTTTACAAAATGTTATTTTTAGATATAACCGTATTTTGTGTCACTACTGAAATAGTAAGAGCTTCCTTTCTGCCAGTTAAACTGTTCTGGGCCTGAGCCATCCCACAGCATGATAACCAAAACGTATTAGCTACGGGCTGCTCAGATTTCCCAGCAATGCTTCAGGTCTGTTGAAAACATTTGTCCAGCAAGAACAGCAGAAGTTTTGATACAGACTAACAATTCTTCTTGAATTTACAGTTAGTTTTGTTTTCATCCACCTGATAATTAAGCTCTGGCTAGACAGTTTTAAAATATTGAAGCTATTTGTGAGAGTACCTACCTTCCCCATACCATGGAACAACACAGCCCATCTGGAAATGTGTCACAGGCCACATCAGCATACTGGGGGAGTGGCAATTTTACCTTTTCCCATCACTTACGTAGTATTTGCTGATAATTAAATACCATTACTTGAATTTCAACCATTAAAAAACCAATAACATGTTTAAATAGGGAATTTAAGTGTTTTAATAAACTGCACACACTTGAAAATAGAACAACCAGGTTCCTACTGTAAAGATAAACAAACCTTTATGAGTTGAGGTAAGGATTCATAAAAATAAACCTTACCCTGTGCTTTATAAGCATCTTACTGATGTCTAATAAAATAATTTTATTCATAATGAGACTTGTAACACTACAAAGAGGAGAATCTGAAATAAAAATATGTTTGGGAATGTATGTTTTAATGAGTGCAAGCTGCAAGCACATCCATCTGTAAAGCTGAGCTTTAGCATTCAGCTAATTGTGCTGTCAGTTTGGCATCTATCTTATGGTCAGTACTATGACGCTAGAAAAATTAAGTACTGAGTGTCTTAAGATCACCCATTCGAAATGCTCCATTAGAAACAGAGTTTCCCTGTTATTTTTACTTGCAGCATTGGCACGTGAGGGTAAGTTTCTTTTCCTTTAAGGCTCTTGGAGCTCGGTGAAGTCCCCACATTCTGCGCATTCCTGTGGGTTTTGAATTGCGCTCAATGGGTGAACATACAAAGATGTAAAAATGCTTTACCCCCAACCATAAATTATTCATACCAATAGGCCACTCCTGTGGAGGCTGGGGAAGTTGGTGAACAACACATGGACAGACTGATAGTCCTAAGTGCTTTAGCATGAATCATGCTGGAGAGGTGTTAAGACAGCCAGTGATTCCCTAAAGATGGACTGTATGTGCTTTCTTCCTGGAGCATGTGCTCATAAGAAACCTTCAACTTACCCTCAAGGTAAAGCACATTCACCAGATCATTTTGAGTATATTTAGTAGAAGCGCTTCCGCTTTCATTAGCAGACCCAAAAGTGAGCAAGACCATTAAAGAAAATATTGGCACACAAGTTAGATACGATCTTGAGCCTGCAACGAGTAGCTTTCAGAAAGCATTAAAGCCGGATTGAGACCGTGGCTTGCAAAACACCAAAATAATCTGACAAAGAGAAAGCGAGAGGGAGAATGAATGTGTGAGGCAAAGCAGGAAAGTTCATTGGTGCGAGGATGCTGCATCTCCGTACTTCAGATCAGCTTAAGCGTGCAGCAGAGACCTTAAGGCTAGCTGGGAGAGCGTCGTGGAAAAGTCTTTGTGTATGGCTGCTAGTTTTCAGGTTATGTATGAATGCCTTGACTAGAGGGTTTTTTCCTATGTTTAATTTTGTGATGACAGCAGCCCCCAATTCAACAAAGTGCAACCCTCTATGGATGTCAATGGGATTTACACACATACGTAAGTGCTTTGTTGAATTAGGGCCAATGGCACTGATGATATCTGTATGTGAGAGTCAGATAGTAGGGGTGTAATGGATTTAAGAACCAAAACACAGAAAGCTGGTATTAAAAACTGAAAAATTAGTTGAATGTTTCATCTTGGCACCCACAGGCAGAGGGAGGCAGATATATGAGATTTTAAGTAAGGTCTCTGAAGAGGTTTTTAATTGCTTTAATTTTTTTTTTTACTTTTATGTCCTTGATTCCTTTTTACTCATGTATTTAAAACTAACAACAGTGTTATTTAAAATAATTTTTTCTTATGCCAGAAGATATGAAGTTGTACAACATAAACCCAAAACAATAATCTCTCCCATTAGGATTTTTTTTTTTGATGAAAAAAGCAGTATGTTAAAAAGAAAAAGATAGTTCTTCAAATCTTCAGTCAGAATCAGAAGAGCCCTCATAAGTAAAGACCCTTTATATGGGCAGATCAATCTGAAGTATAAAGAAAATGCGCTTGTGTAGGATTTAAGGATCACTCTAGGATCTGTATGTTTCCTTTTCATAGTTTCATGTTTGCTTGTCTTAAAATAAAACAGACTGAAAATGGTTGAATTTCTTTACATCTGTGTAATTAATATACCCTCATTAGAAATCAATTAGCCCTGTTAATTCCCATTGGTGCCATGGTTGATAAACTGAATGCCAATCAGCGTAATAAAGAGAGTGAAATATAATTTCTTGTTGTTCTAAGTCATGATCAACTAATCAGCAGTATATTTAATCAGAACTTATCAACATCAATCAAATATATTAGTGCTTATAAAGTATAAAAAACAGCTATGTCTGACCAGTTATGGCTACTGAAGCAATTGCAGGCCGTGTACACATTTAAGTGTATGGTTTACACATACATGTGCAAGCAGTTTAAATGTATATGAACGTAAAACTTGCATGAATGAAGTCACTAGCCCTGTGGTAAATGTCCATTGCTGGAACAGTCTCCTATGGTTTCTAAAATCTAGACTGTTGTTTATTGTTAATGGATCCAAAAGACTCTTATAATGAATGCCAGCTTTCCTACATGTCCTATAAACGTGTCCACGCTGCTTGTTCAGACAGAAACGCTTTAGTCTCTTCACCCTTGGTGGTGAGCAGTAAGAAGGGAGGAAAAGGCACCTAACTGATCTATTTTCCTGGATTTTCTTTCGTTACTTACTGAAAACAGTAAGGAGGAGGTAAACTAAAGACCCTCACCCATTTGTGTCCCCACTGCCCACCAGTGGGGACTCAACCAGATGTAAGATGTCCTGCTGGAGAAAAGCCTGGCAGGACTTCAGAGTGTGAACCTGGCTACAATTGAAACAGCTTCCAGGGCAGTTCTCAAATCTGCATTGGGCTATTTTTATTGGAGTCATCAAAATTCAAGGTATTTAATGAAGAACTTGATCTCAGGCATGTAGGATTTGTGGGAATGTTTTTAATTCCTATGGTGGAAATACAGACTTCTCTGTTCAGGTCCTGACCTTTAAGATGGATATATTTGCAGCGTTTAATTCTGCACTTCACATGTTCCTGCTAATGACTGAAAATCCGAATAAGCATTTTGTAGAGTATTTATTTGATATTAAGAGAAGCATTTTAATTTATCTTCAAATAGACCACAAGTGTACATCACAGCAGTGTACATCTGTTCAGGGTTCGTTTCCACAGCCGAATGAGTATTTTGTAGTAAATAACCTACTTAATTGATATAACCTTTCTCTGTTTGCATATTTTCTGAAGATACTTTATAATTTTCTTACATTAGTTGAAATTAAGCTTTCAATAGATTCTCTGAAGATCACCTGTAGATTGTTTACATTTGAAAGATTCGTTATTCAGAATTTAAAGTGTAAGATCTTTCTCAACACCCCTTGCCATGTATCATTATTTCTATTCACAAATTAGGAGAGATTTCTGATGAAACTGCTCCAAGCTACAAGTTTAAATCCACTTCGTGAATAGTGTCATTATTCTTCAACAATCCTGCCTGTGAACTCATCTGCAGGAATATTCAAAGAAAGTAAATAGAAAGAAGACAAACAGCCAAGACACATTCACTGTTTTACTTCAGTGAATATTCTTAGAAAATATTTAGAAGTATTGGCTCTGTTATTAGTTATATAAATATTCATACAAATCTGTCTATCAGATTGCCTCCCTGAAATTACTCAGGCTTTTTTAGGAACTTGGAGAGAAAAGTATCTTAAAAATATATTTCTGCACATTTTCCAGAAGTATAATAGACTGGATATGGCCTTATAAATTACAGGCTTTCCCATACTCATCCAGTCATGGGGCCAAATCTCAAAGTTAACTTTAATGGGATTTTGGCTCAGCGACGTTGGAGGAAGGGCAGCAGAATTTAGCCTATGATTTATACTGCTTTCAGAAATTGCTCAGTGAGGGGGAAAAAAAAAGCAATGGTACTTACGTAGTACAGTTGCATGCAATTTATTTTCTGCATAACCCACATGAAATTTAATAAGATATAAAAAAGTCACATTTTTGACTGAAGTCTTACAAATTCTAGCTCTAGTGAAAATAGCTACTGGCTTCTCAAATGAGTTGATCAAGTAAGGTAAATAAGTGGAAAATATCTATTCATTGCAATGTGGCTTATTTGATTATTTTATTTTTAAAGAAGGGAATTGCATTTTATGAAGCACAGTAACATATGATAGAAATTAGGAAATGTACTGTAGCTGTGTTCTCAGTGAGGATGAAAAATGAGAATGCTCTGGCAGTCTAGGGAGAGGATTCAAACTCCAGGGCCAGGAGTTATATTAGTCTCCAAGATAAAAAGACTAATTTTCATTAAAAACAGTGGTACCCACTGCCTTAAAAAAAGAAAAAGTTGTCGAATTAGGAGTTTCTTTTGTAGAATTTCATAAATTGGAACAATTACCATAAAAAAAAACCCCAAAACAAGCAAAGCCCCACCCCCTCAGCAGCCAACCAAGAGTTTTCTATCAGCTGTGGTAACTTTTCCATAGAATTTTATACACACTTCTGTGTGTGTGACTGATGATTACATGCCAAGATAAGGTGGGAGCAAGCCCTGATGTACTCAATTCGAACAGTTTTGTGGCAAATAAATGGAATTCAGTGAATAATACTGTTTATAGACTTACTGAGGTAAACTTTGAAGCAAAGCAAGACAAAAAAACAAAGCCAAGCATGCATCCACTGAGGATTTCATGCACCCAGAGAGTAGCTGCCAGCCATGGGGGGTTTGCTGTGCACCTAGCATCTTCTGCAGAAAAAAATGATACAAAATTTTACTTAGGTCCAGTAGTAATTCTTCTTATGAAATGTGTGTTGATTACAGACCCAGGGACTATGAAAACAACCAGAAATACCCCAGATTTTAATTGCCAGCAGTTCAGTAAAACTTGTTCCACATAGCCAAAGGGCTAATATGTGTTTGTTGTTCTCTACAAATGTAGCACAGCAGCTCAGAGACACTGGGCTTACATTTGGAGCAAGGACTATGCAGATTAGTCATTGGGAATAGATTGCCTGGGGCACCTTCAATGCCGGAGGTCTGTAAGAAGGAATTAAATAAATATTTGTCAGAAATGCAATAGATATGGCTAATTCTGCCTTGGTGCAATTGGCTGGACCCACAGTTGCTTTTCCAGATTTATGGAAAAAAATAGACATACAAACTATGTATACAAAGCTGCAGCTTAGGTCAAAGCTATATATTCAATAAACCATAATCAGAAAGTCTTCACTATTATATACTTTTGGCACCTAAAATTAGTCCAAAATGAAGATTTTAATTGAACTGTTCAGGTTTTAAATTTGACTTAAAACACTTCTTTCCCTAGAAGTAAATATAATCACAAATTCTTTATTATGTTTTATTTTGAAGAGGGATACTGTTGCCTTATCCTCAGAGGTCCATACTAAACATTTAGAATTCCACTAAAGGCAAAATCTTTCCTTCGCATGCAGTGTTCTCAGAAATGAGGTCAGGCATTTCTCAATCCCTGGCAAGAAAACTTTCTGACTCATTACTCCACCACAAAGCATCCAGAATTTCCCCTTGGGTCCCAGTCAAATTGTTCAAATGCTTTGGAAAAATATATCTTTGACATCCCAAGAAAGGGAATATAGAAAAGATGTCCTCGTAGCATGAAAGGATTAGAGTCCTCTTAGATTTGAAGCAGAATGTCCTGCAGTTTCCAAGCTGCTATTATTTATTAATTCATGCAATGCCTTTCGCAAGCACTGGAGTACTTTACAGAATTACAAATTCTACTCTAAAAACACAGATGTGAAAACCCCATTGTTGTAGACACTGCTGACACATGACTGCTTTTCTAGTAGGACCCAGAAATCATCACTAATTTGGCCTGGGAATGATTGATCTCCCCCTGCATGATCACTGGGGATGTCCAGATTTCCCAGAGCTTCCTGGCCCCGAGTTTAAGGCGTCAAATGCTCATTTCAAGCACTTAGAAGGTCTTCTGCATTTTCAATTAATGGTTGATCCTATATGCTTATGTCCTGAGATTAATGCAGCTCATCCAAGCCTGCCAAGCAGCACCCAGGCTTCTATGAGGTCCAGGGTCCCTTTTTGAATCTTCCTATTCCTTCTGACTTGCAAGATCTGAGCTGGGCCTGTCCACTGCAAACACATGTTTATGCCTTTAAACTCCACGCCTCATGTGTCCTCCCTGAATGATGCCAGGGAGGGAATATACGCAACTTCTCCAGGCAACCTGTTCCAGTGCCTCACTACTCTCACAGTGAAGAATTTCTCACCCTTGTCCTATCATTACATTCCCTGATAAAGATCCCCTCTCCATCTTTCCCCCCTGTAGTACAATAAATCTACTAAGTCAATTAGACTCCTATCAATTGCGAACTTAAAAATTCAGAATTATGATTAGCTGCTTCTGAGCCATATTTAAAAAGGCAGAAAATGGAACAAAAAAACACAGTACTTTGTGTCTCACACAGGACTTGTCCTGGAGCTGGAGAGCCCAAGGACTGGAGGGCTTTGGGGTGGCTTAACACCATTTCATTCCTATATGCTGCAAGGCCAAGCCCTCTCTGTGTACCCCTGCTACTGCAACCTTAGGTAACCACATCCTTCAATCTTGCCTCTGGTGAAAAGAAAGCTTTTCCACCCTTTTTATTCCATATTGGAAAGCAGTACAAGAAAGTAATGTGTTTAGTATATGATTATATACCAAAGGCAAGGGGTAACGGGCTGCCTTAGAGAAGGTGAAGCGTCATGTTAACATATTATATCCTAATATTAATAATTTGATTTCATATTTAATATTTTCTTTTTTTTTGGTGTTTAGATAAGAATTCAGGAAGCTTTCTCAATCATCTCCTGCACTTCAGTTTCTTGAATATGGCATGCCCTGCCCCTCGCAGCACTCATTCACACATTAGGAAAATATTGACACGGGGTTGTTATCCTATTTGTGCAAAGGTGTCATCTGCTGTTGACATCCCTGTTCCTTTAATCAGCCGTAAGAGTGCTGATGTCTTGTACAGTCAGTGACAGACATTTATGAGCCCGACCTGGTAGCTCTTAAGTATGCACAGCTTCCATTGATTGAAGTGGGAATTTTGTATGTTTCAGGACAGCAGGATCAGAACAGTTCAAGACAATGATCCCTGCCTGTGTTCACAGAGGACAAAGTGAAAATTCTTCACTTTCAAACATAGCTTCACTTACTGGGACCCTGCATTTTGCATCACTTTTTATTTTTATGTGGCCAGTATTTATCCTAATTAAGAAAGTGCTTGACTTTGTTTTCATTCACAGTGGCAGAAAACCTCTTTTTCTTTTGGGGTTGTTTTTTCTCCCCCCACAGCGTACTGCATGGTTGCTCCTGGGAACTCAACTCCTTCCAGGCTTTCAGGATCAGGCCCTAATTGATCTCATTTCAGGAAATCTTGAGACTAGAAAAAGTGGCTTTCTGCCAGGAAATGAGACACATAGATTTAGTTACATAGACCAAAAAGATTAGACCGACCCTCCAAAGCTTCCTGATCAGTTAAAGATGTGAGTCTTCAAGACACTTTTATCCTGAAGCAGCATTAATGTTTCCTCCTTTTTACGACTCTGCATTTGTTATTAACAAAACCTGGCATATATTTGCTTTCCCTTTCTAAGGGAGCTTTTTTCTTACTTAAAAAAGTTTAGAAGTCTGCCCACTACCCCTCACTAAAACGGAATTGCAGCCAAGCAATTGTAATCCAGCCAGTAACTCAGCGAGCTCCTGAGCAGACAAGTCAGACAAAGCTCTCACTGTGAGCTACGCTGGTATCCATTTCTGAAGCAAGGCTTGCGGGAGAAAGCCATCAAAACAGGAGGATCGAGATGTTAGGCGTTTCAGCTTCTTCCCTTACTCTTGCAGAAGAGATTGTTCCTATACTGGACACTGTAGAAAACAGAAAGTGGGCTTCTGCTGGGTTCCCAGTGGCTTTTATACTTTGTGGTGGTTGAGCCCTGGCCAAAGGCCAGACACCCACCAAAATCAGTTCATTAGTCCCCTTCTTAGTTGGACAGGGGAGAAATAACATAATTGGGCGGCTCAAGAGGCAAACTCGTTAACAACGCGGGCAAAACAGACTCAACACAGAGTGCTGAAGTTATCTAATTTATTACACTACACTTAAGAGAAAACAGTGAAAACAACCAGAGTCAGGAGTGCAAACAACAATCTTGAAACAAATGCAAACCAGGCAAACATTTTTCCCCCACCACTCCCTCCTTAGCAGACTTTAGTTAGAAGTTTGCTCCCTTCTTCCCTCCTGGTCGCAGCCCAGGAGGGGCAGGGACTGGGGAAGATGGGGGTCTCGGTAACACCTTCCCCCCACCCCTCCATTCTAAAGCAGACTTCCCTTTTAGCCATGATTTTGCTCCCTTCTTCCCCTCTCCTGCTCGCAGCACAGGACAGGGGTGCAGGGACTAGGAGATGGGGGCTTCGGTCAGTCCCTTGCCAGTTGGTTTCCTTCTCGGCCGGGATGGGGGCATCCATTCCACACAACCTCCCCCTGCTGCACCGTAGGATCTCACCCATAAGAGCCAGTCCTTCATGAACTTTCTCCAAGGCAAATATCTTCCCACTGGGCTTCATCTCTGCTCTGGCAGGCAGCAACAAATCACAGTGTCTCTCAGTCCCAGTCCTCCACGGGGCTACAGGCCTCCTCCAGCAAACCTGTTTCGCTCATCTCTGTAGGTCGCTTGTGCTGGCAGGGGCTCATCCCAACGTAAGTCACGGCATCTTCTCTATGTCTCCATGGGCTCCATCCAGCGTGGAGCCTCTCCACCGGGCTGGTCGGGTTTCTGCCTCTTCCACAGGTCCTTTCCTCCGCCTACTCCACGTGTTTCTGCACCAGCTGCAGGGCCATCTCTCATCTGGGGCACTTGGGCAGCTCCTCCCCCAGCCTTCCCAGCCTGTTGTGTCTGTCAACTGCTTACATTTATATGCAAATATATATCACAGTGCCCTTAATGGGCCAACATTGGGGTCTTCCTGGCACTCCGTGTTCTGGTTGGAGTCTTTGTCTCCTATATGTGATTGTCAGAGGCGCTATAAGCAGGCTTGTAGAAGATTCTAGCAGCCATTTTCTGCAGCCTCTGGCCCCTCTCTCTCTCAGTAGCCAACTATGCAAAACTGCGACATACTTCCACTGAGAGTTTTCAGAAATTTGTATGAAAACGAAATCTCACCAATTTATTACTAACCTGGTTTTGCTGCCTCATGATAAATGCATGAGGCGTACCACAAGGCAGACACGTTACATGGTTGTGTTAAAATGGCAGGGATGCATTCCTTCCACTTTTGGCAACAGGGGAGCTTAAAAGCCTTGTTTTCCACTTCTGACCTGAGCAATGGATTCAAATAGACACCTCGGAGGAGGCTCCCTTAGATTTTTGGGTGGGCTGAATCAGCTAATAGAAAAGCCTCTCTCTCTTACCTAATGGAGACAACTTCACATCCTAACTTAGTTTTGGTGAAAGACTGAATACTTTAAGTTCTTCCTCCATGTCCAGGCTGGGTTTACAAATTTTGCAATGCTGAAGCAAACTAAGGGAAGAAACAGGGCAGATAACAATGAAGGAGTGTCAAATAACAGAGACTTGTGTTTACTATCTCGAATGAGGACTTTGTGAAGGATGTATTTTATGGTGTGTGTAGCTTTGACTTTGTTTAACTTTTAAACTGCCAGTGAAAGGACAAAACTCAGAGCGACTTAAAGTACACAGTCACTTGAGCTCATCTCATGTTCAACGCTGGTTTGGTGCTTTGTTGCTACATTTTGATATTAAAAATTACCAATTTTGAGATTAAAAATTACCATCAGAATGATTTTGGGGCATGAAGCCTAGATTTGGAAGTGACATTTCTCTAAGCTTTGGAGTAAAGGGGAAACGTGTTCCTGCCTGTTGTGGAGTTGAGGAAGGAGAGCAGTTCAAATCTGGACCTCAGTTTTCTTCACAGCCTGGCATAGTCGGGGATCTGAGATTTCCCTTAGCCTAGCACACATCTGTTCAGCTGCTCTCTTCTCTCCTGGGCATTCAAGAAATGGAAGGGTTGAGGTGGTTGAGGGGGAGAGGAATTTGTTTTGTTAACAAATGGAGAGGTTTAAAGGTTTGGTTTTTTTCTGAAGTATCACAAAATTAGGAAATTAGTGGAGGAAACAGTTATTATAACATCTTGTCATTATGACATTTCTACCCTGCCTTTCCTCCAGCTCTCACAGACTGCGTTGACGTGCAGCTATCTGCAAATCTGTAAGGCATGAATCATCTCACACACTGCCGAGGTGAAACCTGGCAACTATTTAACAGCACTGCTGCAACACTATGGAACATTTTAAGACAGGAAATTAAGAATACCTGAGCCAACTGAAACCACAGGGGGAAGTTTAGATGGACAGAATTTAATTACCCATGTTGGAAGTTGGCCAGGACACCAAAACTTACACCCCAACCCTCCTGTAAAGTGCTATCAGACCTTTAATACTAACAACTGGTCAAAACATCAGCTTTAGATCTGAACAAGAACGGCACTAAAAGTCATCGAGGACCTGCTGAGGTATTAATTTACTACTGACTGACAGGAGAGGGTACAACATACCTAACCACCTAAACCAGCCATAGCTGCCATTCCTAGCAGCACTGGAGGCTTTTCTTCTCTAGAGGTAGCTTAGTATTTTTTAGGAGAATTTGGTGTATTTTCAGAAATGCATCAAGTGACTTTGTAAAAAAACCCCAACACATTTCAATATCTTGGAAGTAAAAAATATCCACATGCACCCCTTGCAGAGCCCCCAGATATACTCCAGTGTTCAGCCTCTTGTTTATTGCCATTTGTAGCATGGAAAAGAGACATACTGTAGTGTACAACAGCATGTTGACTTTAAAGGAATGAGTAAAGCCTGAAAGTCGATCCTTTTTCACCTCTCTCACATTATTTTTCTAAAGAAAGCCGTACAGTATTTAACTTTTATTTGTGGTGAAGCTGAAGAATTCTGTGGGTTATCTTTTCTAGAAGAGTAGGATATCCACAAATCATGGTGCTCGAAATTCCTTAGGCTGAGGAATTATGTCAGCCCTGGAAAGCATGGGTTCATTATTCACATCGTGTTACACTGTTGACATAATTCCCTAACAGTCTGGGACGTGAGGTGTCCCAGTTTGATACTTCAACCTACAGTCACTGCTTTCTCCTTCTCTAAATAGTAAACACTTTTGTGTCTCAGTCTCTGTTTTAAAAATCCTTTGAGCAGTATATCTATATAAAAAAGAAAATCTGGGTTAGCTGTAGGCCACCAGCAATTTATCAAGCGGTATTAGTTATGTCTGTGGGATATTTTTCATTATCTGAGGATTATTAATAGAGACACTATATACATAGTGATTATTCCTTGACTAATAATTGAGATAATATCGATATGAAGCCTAGTTTCATTAACACCTTAGTAAAGAGACTATGATTGTGAAGGGTATTTTTCCCCTCCAATTTGTAATCAAAAGTTATTTAATAGTAAAATCAGTCTTTACTTATAACAGAGGTTGCGGACTTTGGGAGTTGGCAGAGCCAGCTGCTGGGCTGCTGGGAGCCAGACTCTTTTTGATCTTCATATTGAATGGTTTCCTTTGATCACCTAGACAATAGATCATAAAAGAACAGAGCTTTTACCATATCTCCCTAAATTTGCAGGTAAATAATGAGATGGTCTGAACTGAGGCTGGAGTGTAAGATTTTTAACAAACAATTCTCCCCTTTGAAGTAGACTTAGTAAAATTAGCATATAAATGAGCAGTGCTGCTACCTACGTAAGGACATGTGGCTGAGGAAGAGGGATAATTGGACTGAGGGGGTTAGTTTCTAAACGAGGTGGTTTGATAAGTGACCAGCAGTTAAACTACAGGTGTGTTCGTTTGTGAGTTGGAGATGAGATTTGAACTTTGGGGTATGCTTGAGTTGGGGACCCCTGATCGGGCAGCATGTGTGAGGACTGGAGGCTGGCAGCTGGCCTGTAAAGTGCAGAGATGGGTGGGAGGCAGGGCAGACATCAATCATACCTCTGCAGGAGGAGGTATCCCAACCGTCGTTGCACAGTCAGGCTGTGGGCCTTTACACTGGTGTTTGTCCTCAAGTATGCAATGCTATTCAATATGCTCGTCTGTAAATCTCCTCAGAGGTCCGTTGGCAGCGCCTGTGCAGAAGGAGCGTCATGCTGGAACATCTGCACCAGTGGTTCCTGCCATGGGCTGCACAGGCTGAACTCAGGAAACTCAAAAAAACAGAACTAAGGATCACAGTGGTAGCATCTGAACCTCACAGCTTTTCATTTCACCATAATCATAGGAATTGCCTACCTGAGAGGGAAATTGCTGCCTGGTGACAGGGTACCTTGTGCTCTCTCCTCTCTGCCTGGCTGGGACAGCCCTTATGGTACCAAAATGGCCTTGTCCTCCCATGACAGGGACACTTGGCTGGATCTTTCTCAATAGTGGTGCTTCCTATTTTACTAAATGAAAAAGAAGTTCGATTAAGTAATATGCTTTTGAGTCAGCTTTCAACCAAAATTTCTTGGTGCACTTGAAAGAATCATGCTCAGTTCACTGCGACTTGCTGCTTTATTCCCTCTAACAAAAACCAAACCTGAGATTGACAGTTTATAGTAGATGGGGGAAAATGGGATCCCAGGGGCACCTGAGTAGCCGACAGGATGATGTTTTCTGTATTCTGTATTGGGTACAAAACCCAAGCTCATGTCACCCCAGTGACTGGTTTGGAGGAAAGGCACAGCCTGAGTTTCTGGGAAGGTTTGTCAGTGTCCTCTGGAGCTGCTTGCTGTCCTGTGGCCTGAGTACTACAGAGATTATCTTTGCTCTTCAACAGGAGATAAAATCACCCTCCTTCCAGCACAGCCCACATGAAATGTGGGAGGTAGAGGAATGGATTAAGCTCTTTTACTTCTTAAGTGAGTGCTAAGTGCAACTTTTTTTGGCAAGATAGCAATGAGTTTCAGTCTCATGAATTCAATCTCAGAAAGAGGTTCTGTATGTCAGACTTTCCCCCACCATAATTCTCATATCCAACCTTTGGAGACCTGTTAGGACAGGACTCTGTACTACTGGTGAGCGCAACATGTCTCTGAGGTCTTCTGCTTGCTGCTGGACCACCGTCAGAGGCTTTTTTCAGGAGGTGAAGACGGGCATAGTGGGCTGCAGCAGCCCGCAGCGAAGAGCCAAGTACCTACTGAGAAGTCTGTGGCAAGAAGGTGGCTGGTGGAAGTTTTGTGGAGGTGCTTGAGGATGGAGAGCTCTGGGTGGGCAGTGTTGGACAAGAAGAGTTTCACACAGAGCTTTAGAAAGAGGTGTGGGATGGCAGAGGCTGGGGCTTCTCCTGCTGTTCTCCTGTCTGTGAAAAGGACAGAGGGATGTGGGAGGTTGTGGTGATTGGGGGTGGAAATAGGAGCTTTAGCACAGAAGAGGCTGAGAGCTAGGTCTGTGCTGGGAAAGTGATGGGTACCAAAAGAAACAGATTTATTAAACACCTCTGACTCAGATATTGGATTGGGGTGAGAGACTCTCCCGCCCCTTATCCTCATCTCTTTTTTTTTTCTTTTCCTTTCCTGTTGGCAACAGGAGTAGCCTAGCCCAACTAAACAGAGTCGATTTGTTTCAGAAAAATTGATATGAACTTTTTCTGCACTTCTGAAATCTTTCTGTCCTCACCTCTTATATTTATTAGTTCAAAGTGATTCACCAAAAGTTGACCTGAATTCTCAAACTACTTTTCTTCTGGCAAATAAACTCTTCACTAAAAACATATGTGCCCGTCACTATACTAAATGCATACAGCCTATTTACTTGCTGTTTGGCTGATGGCCGGCCCCTTCCCAGCAGTGCAGAGGAGATGGAAGGCATTAAGAAAAGCCCTGAATATTGCTGGCTGAATAGTCTGTGGAAAAAGGATAGGGATGATAGGAATGAAATGCTAGCACTGTTAAGGCACTTGGAAGATTTTTGCTACAAAGTTTCTATTAAAAAAAAAAATCAGTAGAAGTCACACAAATAAAAACCATGCTCAACACTGTGATCCCACACCAGTGCACCTCCATAAATGCATGGGATTTAAATAAATAAATAAATGAAAATAGGACTGTGTTGTAGGTGATGCACTTTAATGGCTCAGCTCAGTGTGGAACAACCTCATGAATATACATCCCAGACCTGGTCTCTCCATCAGGTGGAGGAAAGGACCAGACAGAGCTGGAGATACCAAGGCACAGCATCTGCTGAGACTTCACTGCCTGGCTACACGTACCATCCCTGCGGAGCCCCTTACACGCTGGCACCCCCTCCGGCCTGGTGCTGACATATTTCTCCGAGATCCACAGCACAAGGCCGAGTAACGGGTGCACTTCTGTGGCAGAGAAGCTGAACGTGGAATGGTTGTTCAACAGCCTTCCCCCCGCCCCAGTACAAGACATAGATGCCCTTGATGAAGCTTCTGGATCAGTTCAAGGTGATATAAATCGTGAGTGGTGTGAGGAGGCAGTGTAATGATGGCAGAAAAAAGGGACTGGCCTCTGCTGTGCCAGCAGCCTGGTTCTCACACACCAGATAGAGGCGTTGTCTAGGGGCTGCCTGTCCTCAGGCTGATGCAGTAGCGCTAGAAGAAGGGTGTATTTCCTCTAAAGACGTCCCAGTGCAAAGGGCAGGCTGAGGCTCAGGCAGGTGGGAGAAGGGGCAGTTCAATGGGGTACGGGGTGTTTTAAACAGGGATTTAAATCAGGCGACACCTGCTCTTGGGGCTTCCCTAGAACTGAGATCATATCTCGAGGGGTGATGAAGAATGGAACAGAAAAAGGGCTTTTTTTTTTTTTTAACCATATGGGGGGTATCTGTTTGGTGTAACAGGGAGCAAAATGTTTCACTACAAAATAGGAATAATCGTCAAGGCAAGATGTGGGAAACAGAGAAATCACATGCTGAAGTAGGCTTAGTAGGAAAACAACCAGGGGGTTGAAAAATTACCAGAAAAGCGATATTCTCCAGAGTGCAAGCAATAGCACAGGCTCCACTGAAAATGAGGTTAGTTTTGGAAATTAACATCACATCTGTCTAGTTCCAATAATCCTTGTCCATTTTAAAATGGAGCTCACGCCACAAGATATCTGCTATAAATAATCTAATACATTATAACCTGGACATATCCTCTACATCGAATAATCCTACTATAAAAACTGAGAATAAAGGAATTTGCTGGATGACTAGCACTTAAGAAATTGTTCCCTGGTGGGTTATTTGCAGCCTATTCTCTCCTTCAGTAGGAGTTTATGTTGAATAACTCACAGCTGTGGAAATACCTGCACAATGGAATTTAATACTGCTAATAAAGGGATCCAAATTGGCACAGCTCCACTCAAGACTCACTGATGTTAAGACACATGAGTGTCTTGGGTCATGTAAAAGGCTGAGTGGCTTCATCGCAGAACTGTGGAAGCTCAGGTGGAGGGATGGTACCAGCTGGCAAAGGATGGCATGGGACAGCTCACAAGAGGCAGCCCTGTGCAGCAGGATCTGTGTGCACCATGCTTCTCCTCACCAGGGCACTATGTGCTTCCCACGAGGAGTGTGCCACCAGGCCACCAGAGCTCCCTCCAAAGCCTTTCCTCTTTGTACAGAAAGTGGGGTCCTCAACACAGTCCCTTCACAGGAATGTTGGGAAACTGGTTTTTTTAGGAATAGCTGAAAGGTAGAAGAACTTAGTGCTGCTTGTTGCATGGTGTACACGGAGAATGCAGCAGCCGTGTCACCATCAGGGTTGTTCACTTCTGCTCACGTTTAAAACACCAGCTGGTAAGGACATCCTGAGAGGTACCCTTGTAGCTGCAAAGCCAGAGTTGACTATTTTCTTTCTTTTTTTTCTATTGCAACTCTCCTAGATTAGTCTGCTTTCAAATATTGAAGGGAATTGGGGAAGGGAGGAGAGGAGATTGATAGAATAACTGATGCTTTGGGTGATCTATATCATCTGTATGTCCTTCAAACTACCTCTCTGCAACATTTACAAGCGTATTTCTGTAGAGAGCTGGGCAGGACATGATCTGTGTAATTCACTGCAGCAAGTCAGGAGCCTTGAGAAGGAAATTCATCAGCCCACCCCTGGCTAGATCAGAGGTGCTTGTGTTTGATGTTTGACTTTTAGCTCCAGCATTTTTTAACTGTTTGTTTTTAATCAAAATAAAATTTGTAGTGCTTGTAGCTGCATGAAAAAAAAAGTGGGGAAAAAAATAAAATCAAAGCATAAGCTAAAATTTCAAAATGTAGAAGGAGCCAAAAGACAAAGTGCATTCAAACCGAAAAATTCTTGTTCTTGTTTAACAAGAACCAAAGTTCTTGTTAAAAAAAAAAAAAAAGACCATGATTTTGAGGATCATTGTTTCTATACATCTACTCTAGGTGCTCCACAACAGCCTGCAGTCACTGTGGGAGATGTTGTATAATGGAAATCAAATGGCCACAAACCTTCCCACCAGGGAGACACCAGCCCGGAGGAGATCGCGAGGTCCTCAGACAGAGGGCGAGGTGGACAGGCAAAGCCATGACTGCAGCCAGGCTTTTAATGTGACAAAGTGACTCTGCTGGTTTCAAGGTAGGACTGTCCATGTGGTTTGATTATTTTACTTCAATGGTTGTTTCAAATTAATCCACCTGTTAACCAAAGGAGGTTGTTGCAGTTAAGAACGCAGGACGGTTTTGAAGCTTCCTTGCTTTATCATAGATGACTAAAAAATAAAATAAATTAATAACATCAATAACAAAGAAAAACAAATCAAGTTTCCATTCACCTTTCGAGCCTTGACCTTACAGCTACATGCCCACCCCAGTACCTGGCAGTGCCTGCGTGAGGCCAGTCTCTGGCAGCTTTCCTTCGTTACTGATTGAAATTTTCTTCCCTGGTATACGGGCTTTTCTTAGAAACCGCCGTCTTGTAGATTGCCACTTTCTGAAGTGTCAGACTGTTCGAAGGCAATTACTATACAGACCACTCCTTCCTTCCCCAACACTGCCCGTCCCTACTTGAGAACTGGCTATGTCGCAGGTCTCACAATAAAATCATAGGACTTGACAACTCTGTTTCCATTTTAAAAGCCCACACCCCACTATTACACAGTCTCGAGCTTAAAAATGTTGCCTCCCTGTGGAGTGCCACTGTTCAATCACTCATTATAAACGGGTCATTAGTATTATTTTTTTTCCCCCCTCCTCACAGGAATGCAGCTGGCGTCTACAGTACAGCCAAATCCTGCTGCGTGAAATTTGTGAGTTAGACCCTGCTCAGGGGGTTCTGGCTTCAAAAAGTTAAAAAAAAAAAAAAAAAGGGGCGGGGGAAATATTTAAAAATCGTACATTTTCTGGGAGAAAGAAGGCTGATTGAGGTGATGTTTTTTTTCTGAGCCCTTAGGCTGAAATAACAGCAAAACTTGGAAATTTGCTAAACAAAGCCAACTTGAAACTCCATGGCCCTGTTGCCACAGGAGATCACTGCAATATGCAAAAATGAAACAGTATTGCATCTACAAAGCTCGAGAACCACAAGAAAGGTTCTTCATCACTGTCCAGGGACACCTTAGCTGTGAGCCCAGCTCCTATAAATTGAGCTCCTGTAGCACTTCACAGATGAGCCATGCTGGAGGACCTGGTGGGTTAAGAACAGAGACAGTTGTAGGGCTGCTGGAAAGCCCGGGTGAAAAGATAGTGCTCTCAGTTGCTCACCTCAGTTACCACCCTTTGGAACACGAGTTTAACCTGGAGGGGAGATTTCAATGAAAAGACTGAAAATTCCTTGTCAAAATGGAGGGTACACTAAAAGACAGACACGAGCCTCAGTAACCATCACGGTTCCTAAATTTCACACCTTCTGTCTGCTGAATTTGAGCTCTCTTGGCAACCCAGGAGCAACCCACCTTGGTTTTTATGGGTTTGTCTGTGCAGAGTACAAGCAAGTCCTGCATACTGTTTTACACCTAGCCAGAAGAAGATGGAAGGGTGAAAACTTTGGGCAAAATGGCAAACAAATTTTCATAAGCTTTCAAAGAGAGATGAAAGAAAATTGAATTGGAAAAACCCTCAACCCAGTGTCTGAAAGCACCAAACACAGTTCTTAAAAGCTTTTCCAGTACTCAGACCCCCCAAGAGATCAGTCAGGGAGGATGAAACTTTATGTGATGAAATGAGAGTTGCAGTCAAATGTGATAAGGAGTGTTAAATGCCTGCTTCATATCAAGCATTGGCTAAAACATCTCCTAATGCACTTACAAAGGAGACGCTAGCATTATACATTATAGCTGTTCAGTATAAATTTATACATACTATCTCAGATGAATTCAGAGTCATTGAGACAGAGCTATTAATTAAACTGGGGCAATACACAACTTGAAGGTCCCCAGAGATCAGACAGAATTCCTTTTAGCATCATATGAAATACTGTTCACACATAAACACATGCTGTAATAACTGTTCTGCATGTCACCTTCCAACTGGTATGATCTTGGACACCTGAGAAGTTAGTAGTTTCATAGAGAACTGCACAGATTTTAAAAAAACACTCAAAACCAGCACCCCCCCTCCCCCCCCTTAATCACCCCCCCAGAAACCCCCAACCTGTAGAACTTGGGACTCTAGCTATGAGCACAGACCCACAGCTGCTAAATTAGGGTGTCCCTCAGGAAGGGAGGCACACTGGGTGGGCATTTGTCTGTGTTCAGCTGAAGCACATTCCCCTGTTAATGTGCAGTAATGGCATTCAGCTCCTGAGTTATCAGGGATGCATTTAGTAAGTTATCCAAATTGAAGCTTATCACTCTCATCCTGCTCTCAGTAAAGTTGATGGAAACATCATCAGGAGTTTCTTGGGGAATCAGAGTGTGTGTTCTTTGTTGAGGCTGGATGTTTTTAATAGATTTTTATTCTGGTACACACAACTGTCATTATTCTCTGATGTCATCTTTAGTGCATAATGGTGTTTTGAAATGTGCTTATGGATTAAGACTGCCCATAGACCCATTAAAATTATTTCTTGATGCAAGGGATATAGTTCTTTTATTTCAGAAGTGACTCACAGGGTCATGGAAGAAATGCTCGTACAGTTAGATTGCTCCATCGCTGTTCCTAATAAAGCCTCTCCCTTTGAAAGAACTGGTACTAACTGCTGTCAAAATAACATGCTAAATTAGAACAGATTTTAATACTGTGAATATTCAGTGGAAATTCCTATCTGCTCATGAAACATAGCGGCATGGCTCATAAATTTAGAGGCTTCCTTAAGCAACTCTTTATCTGCCATTCTGCAATGCTGAGGTACCACCAGCCTTCCTAATAGAAGCATAATGATATGCCAGAGTAACATCAGCTCTATGGGATGTTAAATATTCAGGAGCTCCTCTTACCTAGTAGAAGATTCAGGCCTCAGCCTTGTATAAAAATATGCTGTCAAAAAGCTAGAAAAAACATACAAATCATCCAGTCCTACACAGTAAAACCAGCTGCTGGGGTTACTTGTGCCCCAGGGCAGCTTTAATTTGGACGTGCAATATATCACCATAGGGCTACTTGATCAGAGTTGCAGTCTCAGGAAATATTTTCAGGACTATTCAATTTCCATTAGCAGTTTCTCCAGGATATATTAGGCACAAACTGGGTTTCCTTCAATATCAATCATTCATGTTTTCTCTTTCATCCTGTCTTTGCTAAAATGGGATTTTCATGGAGGCCATGAAATTGCAAAATTTAGTCTGTTCTTCTGGCTGGTTCTACCATTTAGGCTTCCTTAATGGTGTTTCACAGCAAAAGTTGGGTTAAGGAACCTCTCCACCCTGGTGTTAGAGAACACCCAGTAATGCTCAGTGTTTTCCCTTTCTGCACAGCAGTTCCTTTCGCCTCTACCCCATCTCTTTCTGCCCGCTGCAGGACTGATTATCCATGGCAGGTCTCTGGTACTTCTGCTCTGTTCCCCAAGGATCCAGGTTGGTTACACTTCCCAAACATGTGAAAGCAGTACCTTCTCCAGGACCAAGGTTAAAAATTCGTTGCTTATGACTTTCACAGAGCTGCAAGCATAGAAATACTAGTTATACCTCCCAAGGTGGTTTCCAAATTGAATTATCCTATGGTGTTACTATGTTCATACACACCAATGCATAGATGATGAAACCTGAGGACACCTGCTTTCTGAAAAGACTATAAAGATGCAAATATTGATTCTTTTTGCTTGTTGTGGAAAGGGAGAAAGACAACTTTAAGAACTGAAATGTTCTCACAGGGGGCAGCTGGTGAGACCATCTGGTCACTCATGTGAGTTGGAAGCTGGACTTTGCTGACCCATGACCAATAAAAAAAAATAATCCCCAAACAAAGCAATTGAAAGAATAACCAAAACACCAGCGCTTACAATTCCTGCAAGGTCCAAGTCCTTTGTAACAGCAACCAGCTTAGTCGTCAGTGTTCTAACTCTGTTGCTTTACTAATTATATGATTCTGCTTTTCTAAATAAACTCCTGGAATTTCCTCCCTCTGATTTGCAAAGGCACTTCTCAGGGCCAGCATTTCCCTCCATTTAGCTAAAACAAACAAGGGCTTTCTCTTTGAAAGTATTTCAGCATCATGAGATAAGTTTCCTTCCTCTTTTTAATAATTGCAGGGCTCCCCAGGGAAAAGTGTCAACAACATTATTTCCTTCCCAATCCTAAAAGAGATACAATGTTCTTGTAGGTGGTGAGATTAGATTACGGCAAAATTAATTGCTGTTTCAAGCCTTCTTTCTTCAGGCTGCAACCTCAGCTCTCAGGAGTGTGTTACTTCAACTCACCTGTGATCTTTATTCCCCGTTCCCGCTCCTCTGTATCAGACAGTCACAGAGCACCCCCAAAAAGCTGCTGTCTCATATAACTGCAACTCACAACCGGACAGTATAAAATCCTGCAGTCGGTGTCACGGCTGAACCCTAATTCTCTACCCATAGGGAGTGCTCCCAAGGACAGGGGGCAAGCCCATGGGATCAGACATGGGATCACCAGCTCTGTCCTGATGAGTTTACCATGTCATGTGAAACGCGGTGAGAAAACCCCACGTGTGGGGATGAAGGAAGGAGCAAAGACCAGGCAGCGTGCTCTGCTGCCGTACAGCCCGAACCGCTGCTTTGGACGTTTTGTTTTATGAATAAATAAGTGAATAAACGAAATCAGCTAGCTCCATCTGTTATTCCCCCTAACCACAATAGGGTGGATTGATAGCTTGCAGACAGGGTTTTTAAGGAGATATGGAGAAAGTGTCCTTCCAGATTAGTTCAAGGACAGCACTCTAAGGAGTCTGTTACTCGTTTTTCAAGCATTCCTATGTTTATTTACTGAAACAACAGGACTAATATGACATCATAAATCTTTTAAAAATTGAAATAGTAGTGCCAGTCTTGAAAGATTAATAATAGGGAACGCCTTTCAGAGTGTGCTCATGGAAATGTAATACGAATGATTAGTGGTTTTGAACATTAGAATTACAATGTGTAATTGTAACGTTATAGCAGCTATATAGGAGCCAGTGATCCCTTAATGGAACACAGTGTGAATTTAATTATTTACATGGAAAAATCAGGGCTGATTCTCCAGGTTTTCAGCTAGGGTAGAGTTAATCTTCACAAGAAGCTGGGAGGGGACTCAGCCAGGACAGGTGACCCAAATGAGCTAAAGGGGTATTCCATGCCCTGACATCATGGTCAGTGAGGGGAGAGGCCTGACAAGGAAGGAGTCACTGCTCTAGGACAGGCTGGGAATTGGGTTCTGGGCAGTGACCAAATTACACTGCCTAGCACCTGCTTTGTGTTTTCTAAGTATTGTTGTTATTTTCCTCTCTCTTTCCTGTCTCAGTCAGCTGCCCCCTAATCCATGACTTCTTTTACCTTTTTCTTCCTGTGCTCCTCCTCATCCCACTTTGGGATGTGTTTTCACATCCTGAAAGTGTTGTGAAGGAGCAGCGTTGCTATGTATGTTGATACTCTCTGCCCGTGCTGGTTATTAAGGTAGTTTTAAATTCTGTGGTCGAGTAGATATGCTTTTGTGTCATTTAGGTTTTCTTCCTGCAAGGCCTGAACCCAAAGGTGCTAAAATCCATCAAATGAGAATTTTGCTTGCAGGAGGAGAATGGGGCCCATGTCACAGGCTGAGGTCTCTTCTTTGGGCACAGAGGGAGCCACCTCCTGCTGAAGAGCCGAGTGGCCACGCAGGGTGCTTCGCTCTGTATTTCTTCTGCAATTGACAGAATCACAGCCAGCAAAAGCAGGCTTAAAAATCTGCTTATACACTTGGGAGACACATTCCCCTGGAGCGGCTTCTGGGCACATGTACAGTGATTCAGAAGAAAATCAGGAGTTCTTCAGATGCTTTTATGATGTTGGTAATATTAAAAGTACAGTTTTCAGTCAGAGCAAAACATTGCTTCCCTGCACAAAAGGCAGGATCATGTAGATACAGTATCTTGGTGTTGACAAGTTTCCCTGGAAGTATTAGCCACCTGCGGGGTGCACCACACAGGGCTTCTCAGCTGCCTGAGGGTGCAGGTGTGGGCTCGGCTGAGGGGCTTTGCACACTGGGCTGTGTTCAAAGAGGCTGCGCCAGTCCAGAGGTTTTGCCTGCTCCTGTGAACACTTGGTTTGATAGTAACGGGAAGAAAAAAGGAGAATTTTTAAAAATCCTCTCAGCCCCAGTTGAGGGACTCATCATAAAACTATCAGACAGAATTCAGCAGAGTGGAAATCCCTGCTCTGATAAGCCCCAGCCCTGAAAGGCGAGGGATACAAAGTTCAGGATGGAGCTGTGCTTGCTGGCTGCCTGGCACTCCCTTGCGCTTGGCTCTTGCTGCAGGTTCTGACCTGCCGTGTTACACATCATTAATGTTAAAAAAAGAGCATCTAACCAAATTGAGCTATAAGTGATTCACGCCTAAACTACAGGCTTCCCTTCCTGCTGGAAAAAGATTGTCATTCAGAGAAATGTTAATTCCAGAAATTCCTGGTGCGTGATCCCACACACAGGCACACATCTTTTGCATGCAAGGGACTGTAAAAGCACTATGTAAGAGTGCATTTGTTAACACAGTTTATTGGCACACTTATTGGCAAAGCATACATAAAATACAGTTGTATTATATAACACACTGACTCACTGTGTCTTTACATGATGAGTTGAACATATTAATATGTAAATGAAAAAATTAGTTTCTTTTATAAAGTTTCACATAAATACACCAGAATTTAAAAAAAAAAAAAGTAAAACAAAAAACTGGTTTGAGGGCTTTACAAAAATATTATACAAGAAATATACTATGAAAAGAAATAACAACAAAGCCAACTCAGATACAATAATAAAAACACAAAAGTTTTAGATTTATTAAGCTGCCCACAAAGTTAATGGATTACATGGCTTTAAAATATCTGGATCGACAGCAATTTTACAAAGCATAAACTCTCATAGGACTGGGTGTCTTTTTCCACATAAAAATATTTCTCATGTCTTTGATGAAAAAAAGACATTTCTTGTTTCAGCATTTTTATTAAATGATGGAAAGAGTATCTACTGGCATCAGCTAAACGTAAATTAAAAATGCTGGATCCTTTAAATGATTAACTGATGGAAGAAAAGTTAAAGAAAGAACAAAAGTTACTTTAAATTACTTTTCCTTAAAAGCCTTTTTTTTTTTTTCTGAAACAAGAAATTTCAGGTGCAAGTTGAAAAGCAGAAAATATATTACAATTGTAAAAAGTTTTACATAGTTAACGTTAATGAGATCCTGAGCACTGATGACTTGTTAAAATATGGCCATTGTTCGATGAGGAAAAAAACCAACCCCTTCCAATAAAATGCATTGTCAGAAATTTGTCATGAATGCTATTTAATTTTCAATTATTTTAATTGAGGTCAGTGCCAGTATCATCTTGTATGTGAATGCTTCCAAGAAATGTATATGGAAGCTTATACAAGAGTTTTCCCTAATTAAAAAAAAAATCAGATTGCTTCATTTTAGAAATAGATACTGTATCCCTTGAAAGGTGAGCTGTTGGGTTTTTTTGTAATTTTTTTTTTTTTTGAAGAATGCTGTGAAACAGTAATTAATAACCCCCTGCCATACATTGCAGTGGGTACTGCTGCAGAATAACCTATTGGGAAGCTTGTGGTGTGGGGTTTTCAGATTTAGTCTCCTGGTTAGCAGGAGGTTTGCTGTTCCACGGGCTGTTATTTCCCAGTGCAGGTGAATTGTTGAAATCTTCTTCATCATCCATGCCATTTGCTGCATCATACTGTGTATTCTCTAATCTAGTGATAAGCCTTTCGTCTTCATCCCCGAATTCGCCTCCCATCAGAGTTGGTTCTCCTACCACCATCACATCCTGTGAACAGCACCCAATATTTGTTATATGGAAACCTTGAGAGAGAAAAAATCAACTTAAAAAAATTATGTTAGAGAATTTGCATCTCTTAACTTTGTGATATTTGAACAACAGAGTTAAAAGTTCCTGCATAGTCGGAACCAGGAGACAGGCTTACACTTTATTTCTATTTTAAATGAAACTGCAATACATCTCTAGCCGCATGCTCATGGCTCTTGATCTGAGAAACCCCAGAACTGAAAAGCAGGTAGACTGCAAAATGTGCGTGATTTTAAGCAAACAGCAGGCTATGAAACTGCCTTAAACTCCTGCTTGAAACATTCAGCCTTTATCCGGTAATTCTTTCCCAAGCCATTTTATTTGGACAAGCACCAGGGTGCATCTCAGTTGCAACTTGGCGATAGGCGTATTTTAAAAGTAGCCTAAAAGAAACCGCGTTTCCCCTCCTCAGACTTCGCAAATGCGGAGCGCAGCACTCTAATAAAGATGGTAACTCTCTTCTCCAAAACCAGCCAAGCCCTTTTATGCATCCAATATACTTGACATTCTGCTACTTAATTATGGTAATTAATTTAGGTAAAGTTTTCGATAAAAACAATGTTCACACTGATTTGACAATTTGCATAGCTAATTAAGTCATTAGCAAAAACCTGCTGATTGCCAACAAGCCCTGAATTTACCATCTGTTATTTCATGGTGCCTGTCACCTAACTCCATGTAGGCAACCCTGCCGCCAATCTGTGCAGTAAGAGGACCAATCTGTCCAGCTGGTACCGTAAAAGGAAGATGAAGAGTGCTAATTATAATTACACTGATGAAGCTAGTAGTCATCAAAAACTGAAGCATGCAAGAGAGAAAGAATTCATCTAATCACTGCTTTAAGTACAAATTGTCCTTCCATGAAAACAAGTAAACCGCCTACTGTACTCCAGTGCATCACAGATATGCTGCAAAAAACCTAACCAGCATGGGATAGAAAGGTGCAAACTTGAGATTGGAAAGCAAAGGTGCAAAGCCAGAGAGCTCTCTTGTTCTCTCTGTTCAACCGAGAATCAGGCTGCTGTGCTAACCACTAAGGAAATATGTGGGACGCATCTTTCCATGCAGCTCAGGTGGCAGGGCATCAGCCAGCGTTTGGTGAAAGTGCAGTGACTCCAGGTGTCTAGCTTTGTACCTGCTGATTTAACGTGCCCTTTCCAAGAATCCTAGTGAACGACAGATTTGCATTTTAGAGGATCTGTTCCTTGAGTGTAAAAGCATTTGTAAAAAGCAAACAGAAGACAAATGTTTGCATTCAATAAGGCTTCTTTTAATCAGGTATGTACTTCCTTCACCATGAACTAATACAACTTATTGCCTGTAAGTATTTACGCTGTTTCTCCATATCCCTCAGCAAAGGTTGACATGCTGTGGAAGAATATTCCTATCACGTTTTCAGCCTGTGCTATGTGAAAAATTTGTGAGTGGATGGAAACTGTTACGTGACTACTTCTTTACATTGTTTATATTTTGTTACTCCATATAGCCATAAAATATTTGGTTAAATAAAACTCACACACAGCTTTGTGACATAGAAGTTTAAAAGACAAAGGTGTTTATAACCAAAAGTTTGTCCTAATTTATTTCATCCCTCAAAACAACAGACAATGTAACATGTGCACTGCTGAACCAGACCTGAGCCCATTGTGTTGCGAGAGCATTAATGACAAGAGAGACCTGGCAGAGGACAGCAAGTTGGGTTTGAGCGTGCAGTGTGATACAGCAGGCAAAAAAGGACAACAGTGGCTGAAACACAGAATCACAGACCGAGGTGGCAACAGTTTCTCTTACTTCAACACTCTTGAGTAGGGGCCTCAAGTTCTCCCTGTTGCCATACCAGTAAAAGGTTGGCAACTTGGATGAGACTTACAGAAATGCATCAAAAATAACTATGGGGCTCAAACAGCTGGCTGGGGAGGCCACATGAGAGAATTAAATATGTATTACATCCACCAAATGATTGGGAGGGGTAAATATGCTTAACAGCTGCAAGTGCTGAAAGGAAGAGGATGGCTTTAGGGCAATCCGATGAGATGTAAACTAGGGTACTAAGATGACAGTAAGTAAACGAAAAAGCAACTCCCACTGCTAAGACAATATTCCCATTGCTGACAAGTGGAGACTGAGGACTAATGACCCCACTGGAACAGTGCTAACTTTGCTGCTCAGGTCACCTAACACTGGGCTGGGAAAAATCTCAATCTGTGGTAGGAAACATTTGTGCATCAGCGGGGAGATGCTCAATGACCTTGTAAGTGTTTCCATCTCTAATTTCTCAGATTCTTTGCAAATATTATTCCTTTAGTATAATGACACCCACTGAGAAGACAGTTTGCACTTGTATTTCTCTCCATGCTATTGAGTATCCCTCTCTCTCTCTCTCTCTCTCCCTCTTTGGGAATTAAACTACAATTATACTGAGGTTAGTGGAGTTTCCCCTCATTCTGTTTAAAAGATAGGTATCACAGCATTAGTTACAGGACATTTGATAAAATAATATATATATTCTCGACAATCCTGCCACTAATAGTTATGTCAGGCAAAAATAGTGTCTTAGGAAGCACACATGCTGGCTCCTCCCCAGAGAGGATTCTGCTCCTCAGACTGAAAGCTGAAGACCCCACCGAGTGCACCCCATTGAACCTCCACTCACTAGATCCCGTGCAATGACCACCAACCTCTGAGGAGGACTGGAAGTGACTCCTTTTAGAGCCCCTCAATGCTTCTCCTTAAATTGGCCAGTGGGGGTCACTGCTGTTGAATGACACAAGGCTCCATCCCTCCCAGGGTTGAGGCTGCAGCTCTGGAGTGCTCCTAGCTCCTGCTCATGGAGTGAGAAGCAGAATCCAAGAATTAAACCCTAGTCTCTTGCACGGCAGCACACACTGCTATGGCCTAGTTATGGTAGCACATATTTGACTAGATTAGTTTAAAAAAGATTTAGACTGTAGTCACTCAATCTTATTAATTCACTCTGATTAGAAACAACATTTTTGGACAAGGAATGTCTCATGATAGTAAAATATGGTTGCAGTGAAGCACTGTAAATAAAGCAGTGGATGTTTTACATTATGTGATAGAAATGTATTATTTAATAATATAACCACAAAAGCAGCTTTCATGTATATCATACCTTTCATCCTGAAATAACCCTAGTTGCCACCCAAACTTAAATTGATGCATATAAACTATATACAGAGATCACTTCATACACAACTCAAATGCAAGCATTTCTGTTTGACAGACCGGTCATTCCTCAGGCTTCATCTTTTTTATACCTAGCCTCAAAGTTTAGCTCTGCTATGCCCAGTTACATAACTGAATGTCTTAACTTGGGATTTCAAAGATCATCCCCTGGCTAAAAAATGCCTTACTGGCGTCTGGAGGTTAGAAAAAGTGTGGTGGGCTGTGTTAAGTTCCTCAGTCCTATCTCTGCCATCTCTGCTCCTGTTAATACTTAGCCCCACTCAGTGTCTTACAGCGATTAGGACGTAGCTCAGGTGTCACAGGCCCCAGAAGTAGATGAACAGTGCTTCACAAGTCTGAGATAATTATAAATGCCTGAGGCTATCCAGTATATTGTTCAAGCAAGTCTCATACTCCCAAAGACTAGAAGTTGCACTAGTTGTAGCAGCCAGCACACCTCTAGGTGCCAAGTCAAAAGAAGGGTACGTCTTCCTGCCTTCCTTCCTTCCTTTTTACGGAACTGTGTTAGTGGTGATTATTTTATTAACTGACTTCTTAGATCCTTGCCACAAAAATTATTAATGACTGAGAGTCCCACTGCTGCCCACACCCATAATGGTCATTGCTTCCAAGACAAAACCATCGGATTGGCATTGATGTTGAAATGATCTAAAGAAACAGAACTGACACTTTAATTAGGTTTCAGAGTAAACACTTTCTAGAGGAAAATGGTTATTTTTCACATCTCATCATAACAGCCTCTGTTCACTTGACATTCTGTTCTTGTTTGGAATATTCTTCCTAAAGCACAACAACTGGAAACCAATTTGTTCACTCTCATCTCCTCACAGCTAAATCTGAGATTCTGAATTGCATCGTTCTGAGACACGGGATGATTTTTGACACTAATCTCCTGGCCCTGGAACTGTAGCTCTGGTACTACAACATGCATTGCAAACCACCTAAACCTACACCCTGTTTCTGAAACACGTAAGAGATTTTATTGCTCCCTTCCACATTAGCAGGTTTATTTATGGATTTGGCTTTTGAGGAGCTTACAGAGAACTACAAAGAGAAAGAGAGATTACTGAGGTATGTAACTCACTTAAAGAGTGCAAAAGAGGCTCTAATTAAGACTCTGGATGTAACAAAGAACGTTTGATTTACTTAGTGGCATGTAGTGTTGCTTTATTCTTTCCAACACAAATGGTATTTCACTGGGTTCATGGTTACAGTATTACACTCAACAGGATCTTCATTAGTAAATGAAAGCAAAATCTACCTCTTAATTTCTATGGTTATGACTGGGAGCAGCCTAGAGCAATGGTTTTTAGAGTTTGTGAGGGCTGTGCATTGTTGTCAAATTTCCAAATTCAAATAAAAAATGGATGAATGTGCACATTTTTTTATTAAGGTTACCAGAAAGTGATGTGTAAGTGATACGGCTGTACGGACCTCTCCTGGTGATCCTGTGTATGCCTGTAATCCACTGATCACAGTGTATGTGTCATATGATACTGCTCCATGTGCAAGGGCCTGGGCTTGCAAGAAAGTTTTGTTTGAAACAGAAGAATATGGAAAATGCAAAGGAATCAGCCAGTAAAGAGGCTTAAAAACTGAGTAAAGACTTGGGAAAACACTGCCGCTAGCTTCAGTGGACATTATTAATGCTGTGAAAGTGATAAGGCTGTAGCACACCCAGATTAGAGAACAGTTCATATGACTGGGATTGGACTCGATGATCCAGCCCTTTCAAGGGTCCCTTCCAACCCCTACAATTTTGTGAGTGGACTACAAATTCTGGGTCCCTGTTCTGTCAGTTTTCTTTATGAACTAAAAAAGGCCAGTGCATCTGTGGAAACCACTGAAAGTATCCAGCCTGCACCAATGGCAGCGTGAAAGAAATCATCTGGTGAGAAAAATGTTTTTGCATTTGTGCTATTTGAGACACTTCAGTGGCAGGCTGCTCTACTTCCAACACGCTACAGTGTGTTGCCTCAGCACTTACGGGTTCTGGTAAAAAGAATCACTGGACAAGTAGCGGACCAACCGGGGCAGGAGTTGTGCAGTGCCATCATGTAGCAGCCTGCCTAGCTACATTTGCTGTAATGGTGTAGGAAATACAGTATGGAGGAAAGGTGTTAAACAAGGGACCTGGGCAGGAATAGTCATATTGATAAGAGGAGATGATGAAGGTCTGCAACCAGTAGCATGAGAACTAACAGAATCACAGAGACCACATTATAAAGGAAAATGAGTGTAACGGAGTGCAAGTGACTCTCAAAAGGGCAAGATTTTGTATTTTATTTAGCAGGGTTGAGAAAGTATAAAAAATACTTAGAGATATGGGGACAGACTGAGACTGACCCTTTTCAAATTACTGATGAAAGGGAAGATGTATACCCACCCACTGGCAGAGACCCTTAAGATGCTTTTGAAGACTGTGTTGTTAAAGATGTATCAGAATGTGTCAGCACAAAGAGCTAATAAATTTAAGGCAACATGAAGTTCAGCAACTGAACTTCAGGGTGCAGTGTCAACCTGACCCATGCATGGAAATACAGCCACATCTTTTCAGGTTCTGGGTTTGGCTCTATTTTCAGCACTGTCCTTGCCTGAAGAACTGATTGGAAAATACACAGGTAGAGGAAATGGCACAACCTCCTATTACTGAAGTAGAACAGGTATTGCTCCATGCCACTAATCAAGGTTTGCTTAGCACCAGGTATTTAGCTGAAGATTTGGAAGGGGCTATGGGAATATGACAATTCTCTCTGAAGCTTCAAGCTTTGTCATAGCTGATGGCACTCTTGCTGCTTTACAGTCACTGTCCTGAACATGGAAAATTTGCCTCTCCAGACATGAAGACCTCACTAAAGAAACACAAGTGTGGGGAAGAAATGTAGATGAGGGGTATGGTGCGTTCACACATTTGCCAGAGTGTACACAGCTTTACTGGAGGAGGAAAACAGAGTAATTATTAATGTCCTAAAGCAAGAAACATTGCATAGACTAGAGAATAAGGAAACATTCTCTAACCAGGATTAATTTACTATCAATGAGAAGCCAACATAGGTGCAGAAAAGTGTCAGGAAATGAGGAATTAGATTCTGTTACGCTGGAGAGACTGTCTTTGCTGGCTGAGAAGAAACCACTGGAGAAAAAGAGAAAGCTGGAGTATGACTTCATATTAATCCAAATTTAGTATGGATATGCCCTCATTGTTGGGGTTCTCTAGAGAGGGTGATAGGAAAAATGGAACTGAAAGTAGCTCTGCTTGTGTGAGTTGTCTGCACATAAGACTCAGTGACTTCATTCCTCTTCTCTAATAGTGAGGGAGGAAATGCTTTTAACACTTCAAATGAATGATTGAGCAGGAAAGTCCCCTTCACAGAAAACTCTATTGCCAAATTAAGATTTTAATTAGCTCAAAACGGTCAAATTATGTTTGGGAATATATTGTCTTCTGTTGTATATAAGGGAAAGCAAACGTTAACTACAGGCTTATTTGCTTTAAGTTAAAGTTAGGAGAAAGAAACAGAATGCAAGTTACTGCTACCTGCAGCTAACTTTGGAAAGCAGTGGCATGCCTGTAATAAAGCCCACTTCAAAGAATTCATAATTCTGAAGAAACATGGTAACATCTCTCTAACTGAAAAGTGTTGAATAGTTTTACACCAAAATATCCTACTGTGAAAATTATTTTGAGTTCTGTCTACTCTACAGGGTGGCCCAACCATCAATTCCATCTGGTTTGCTATCTCTGCTGTGGGGAATATGGGAAGAACTGTTAGTATGTCAAACCAAACAGCTAGGCATCTTCCACTGAGCAGAGGGAAAGGAGTAGGGTCCTAAAAACAGAACTCGATCCTCCATACATAAGAGTTTGGACCATCTTGCTACTCTGGTACAGAAAGCAAGCAATATTGAGAAATATTGACTGTGCAGCATCCTGAAAGTCCATGAAGAATAAAAATCCGTTCCTCACACAATGATAAACTTCGTTGTTATGTCTCAGATGCTCAGCTGCCATCTCCACCGGGAAGAGCAGCCTTGACTACTACATCCTTTCCATACCTGAACTTAGCTTGAATATCAGTGGGAATGACAGGTAACTATCAGAGGGCTCAATTATGCTTCGATGTATGAGTACGCTTGACTAACACTGAAGCCAACAAAAGTCATCTCTCCAGGGAGGAGCAGGCTGGAGAGAAACAGGGGGTCAGATTCTGGTCCTACCAAACTAAACCTAGAGAAGTCAGCAGCTAAGATAAAGTGATACTACTATCTTTTAAAATTTGAGGCACGAGGGAACTAGCTCATTGCTCAGTTTTGCACCTAATTGCTGGGTTTTTTTCTTAAATATGGTTGATTACTAATCCAAGGGTTTTTCTGGCTGACACAGTCAGGGAGGCAGAGTGGTCCCTGCAACCAGGGGATCAGGTAGCTGGCCTTCCGACTGTATTGTGCTGCCAGAATAACACAGAGATGCCTATATTAGGGAAAGAATCTGACTCCAGGGATCTGAGCCATGTGAAAATTTTCATATGACAAGGAGAAAATATGAGTTTAATGTACTGAAGCCCAAAGCCTCTGTAAGCTAGGGGATTGCTGAATCAGTTCCTAAACAAAAATCTTCATTTCATTTCACTGGTGTTAGTCTACTCTTTTTTTTGTCTGGGTGTTCAAGCTTCCTAGGAAGTGCCTGCTTTGTTCTAACAAAAGGCCTATATTCTTTGTCAGGCTTCAGAGGAGACCTAGTGCTTTCCTATCTGCTGATCAGAAATCCAATAAAAATCCCTGCATGTTATTCCCAAGATAGCACTTTATAGTTCCTATAATATCAAATTAATTTCCCTAGCCTTAAAATGCATACGCTATCTCCTTACTGACTAAGGCACACTTTGTCACTATTTGGGGTCTGATTACTCCTGTATTGTGACTAAGACAATAAACATGACATTATCAAAGTGCTGGTACAGTTTTGGAAATGACTTGGTGTTTCCCTGTATAATTAGGATGTTGACAATTACAGTTAGCAGAGTGGACAAGCCAAGACCCATATTCCAGGGTCTCTACCCTCTGCAAGTGGAGTGGTTAGAAAAAGAGGTAACCACTGCTGGGAAGTTTCACTGTTCCACTGAAGTATCTGATCCCGGCACCGATTAGAGGTAAGGTACTAACGCAGAGAGAGACCGTCAGTCTGCTCAGGCAACGGCTGTCCTGTTCCACAGAGACTCACTTAGCATCTGGCAGATGAAGGTCTGCAAGACTCATGCTATATCTAAAACCACGAGGCCCAGTCTGAGTCCCACCACCAGTGAAAAGACTACCACTGATGAGAAGGAGTCTTGGCCCAGGCCTTGAAAAAATCATATCTGGTCCTCAGGATACCCCTGCTCGAGGGTCATTAAAGCTGCACTTCAGAATGGCTTCTTCACATCTCTCCACTGATCGCACACTGTGCAACATCGCCTTTGGTTTGGGATAGTTTAGGCTCAAGAATGCACCTTCTTTACAATGTGAGGAAAGAATTAAAGCATGTTTAGCAATTCAGGCCTAAAAGGAAAGGGAGACTTACAGGTACCTGACTTGATAGACTCAGGTTTGCAGCAGCTGACTTTTTCTTGCTGTTGGTACTATTTGCATTGTTCCCAGCACTGCTGTTGGAAGTGCTGCTGGTAGAGTTTTTCCTTTTTCTCCGTTTGGTTGTCGGTTGTCTTGTGGGTTCTGCTGCAATAGAATAGTAAGAAGGAAAGCAAATGGCAGATATTGTAAAGCACGTACTAATAGGATCCATAAGTAGAAGTGCTGAAATGCTTTCTTCATCTAGTTTTAAATGTCTGTGTTTACTAGTAATCACAGAACCACACAGAATCACAGAATGGCATGGGTTGGAAGGGACCCCAAGGATCATAGAGTTCCAACCCCCCTGCCACAGGCAGGGACACTAACCTCAGGCCGGATCTACACAAGGTTGCCCAGGGCCCCATCCAACCTGGCCTTGAACACCTCCAGGGACGGGGCATCCACCACCTCTCTGGGCAGCCTGTTCCAGCACCTCACCACTCTCTCTGTGAAAACCTTCCCCCTAATATCTAATCTGAACCTTCCTTCCTTTAGCTTTAATCCATTCCCCCTTGTCCTGCCATTGTCTACCCTTTTAAAAAGTTGATTCCCCTCCTGTTTCTCTGCTCCCTTCAGGTACTGGAAGGCTGCAATGAAGTACCCCCGCAGCCTTCTCTTCTCCAGGCTGAACAAGCCCAGCTCCCTCAGTAATAGTACCAGTAGTAGTAGTAGTAGATTTAACATACAAACTACAGAATAATATTTGGACCCAAACCAATGGAACCTGCTTTCAATTTTGAATAATGGACTAACAAAGCTTATTCTCCCAGCATTATCTACTAAGATACTCGAAAGCATTTAGCCAGTGGAAGTGTCATGGTAACTAACATGACAATTCAATTGACCACGTAACTTGTTGAAGATCACACAGCAAGCAACAACGCTGAACATAAATACAGGCCTTGTTCTTACGCAGGGTAGAGCCTGAACTGACCCAGCCAGAGGCACAGGCTAAAGGTAGCTTTCTACCCTTCTGCTGCTATCCGTACAGCATACAAGCAGCTGCCCTTTCAGTTCCTTCTGCCTCTGAGGTGGGCTTCATCGTCAAAACTGTCACTACCAAGGGAACACGCCAGGAATGGCATACCAAATGCCACTTCTCTGCAAGTCTTCCAAACTCAGGACAATCACAGAACTTTTTTATAAACTAGTAAAACAAAAAAAGGGGGAGGGAGGGGCAATTGCATGTTTCCAAATTTGGCCTGGATATCAATGTGAATAGTCTTAAATACACAAATCTCTAATAATCTGAAAAAAGTGAGAATTATTATTTTGAGGTGTAAGAGGCGGGAGATTATTAGGTCCAGGCCTGTAAATAACATTATATTAGTCTCAAAGACAATTAATTATGAATTGTAGCTGTAATTTCAGAGTCACAGCAGGAAGCTGAATTACACAAACGATGAATTCTAATGGAGCCAGTAGGCATTTTGCATTCCATCTACACATATTTTTGTACTAAATTATATCCCAGTCATAGTGAAACCATCTGAATGTGCACATCTATAAATCAGTTGGGTCAGGCTGAAATCATAAAACATCAGAATCATTTTCAGGCTTACTTTTGGAACAGTGCGGATTCTTATGGCTTTCCTTTGTAAGTAAATTTGCAGTAAATTTTCCCATTGTTTCTGTATTAATTTAACTATAAAGTGAGTAAAATACTGGTAATGAAACATACCTGGTGGGGCCACCATTCTCTGCCATTTTTGAAACAAGCAAGTCTTCAAGCAGTCTCGAGGACTTAGATTGTAAGTTTTATGTCTTGACATCAGTTCCTGCATTGGCTCCAGTATTACACACAACTGGAACAAAAATTCAGAACATAATTATTTCATCTAAGCAAAGACTCGGTTGATCAGTATTTACACAGCTGGAAAGTATATTCTTGGCTTTTTTTTTTTTTTTTACCTTTGCTAACAGACTATGTCTAGTAGAGCTCAGTTTAATCTGCACTGGGATTGCAGGATCAAAACTCTGAATTAAGGAAAGTTTTGCTCATTATTTGCTATCTTAGGTATTTAACAAATAAATCTGAGAAACCTCAACTCTGTTTTTCCCAGGCTACAGAGATTTCAGAAGAGCAGAAAATTTTCATGCTTGGTCGCCAAAGCTACAGAGATGAATTAATAAATAATGAAATGCCCGTAGCGGGTTATCATTCCCGTATAGCAAAATGTACACACAGTGATCTTCTGACCTGCTGCACTCCACAATGAAGACCTCTCATAAAAGAGGGTTGTAAACATGATATTTTATCTTGCTATTGCATGCAAAATAATTCAAGTAATTTTGTTCCTTTCTTGTTATGAGGACTACACATTCTCTTCCCATCACATGTCCAAGAAAAAAGCAAAGCATTTTATTTTCCTCATCAGCTTGAATACTCTATTATGCTGAATTTCAAGCAAAGCTCTTTTCTAAATAGACTCTTCTATATTTTCTATCTGTTCACTTAGTAATTAAAATCCCTGTTCACTGCTTTTTGCTCCTGTTAGCACAGCAGATCTAGCATAAAGAACACAGTGAGCTTGTTTCTATTCCCTCCTGTTTATCACCACAGAATCATTTCCAGTCAGTTAAATCTTATGCAAAGCCACAGAAGACTCCAGAATTACATGCATGTAATAACTCTCACTTGCAGGATCCCTGGTTTTTTGGTCATACTACACAAGCAGAAAAAATCCAGGTTGACCAGTAGGTTCCACCTGAAATTTTCAGAGCTGGCACATAGAAGGAAAAGGTTCCTTACTTGCTAAATGAGCATGTTTGATAAGGAAAGAGCTGACACCAAATAAACATGGAAACATGGAGCTCACATGCCATTTTTAGAGCTGCTTTTCAAAGCAAGACTGCATTTAGAAGCAGGGGAAGGTTTCATTTTCTTTAACCAGCAGAAGCAAGGCAATAAGTTGGTCAAAATATTGGAAGTTAGAATGGCATTACTTGAGCTGAGCCTTGTTTTTGAGTTATTTACTTAATTTTAGAAAGTCTTGCTGAAAGAGCATTTTGAATTTACTTCAGCTTATGATGTCTTCCTTCCAAGTTTTTACAAATATGAGACGTGGGCAAATTCTTGTCTTTGGGCTGCAGAGCCAATCAATGTTTGCTCCATTCTGCCCATGTGCACCCCACTCTCATTCATATAAGTGGAGATTCCAAATATGCAAGGAAAACAGTTGAAAGGGAGCTGCTGTGAGCAGTAAGAGATTAATTCAGCATTTAAATATTATTGTGTACTGCCACTGCTTTTTGATGAGCCTTTCATTAACAGCAGTTAAAACAGAGATAACATAAAGCAGCAGGGAGAATTGAGAGCGTCAGTATGAAGAATTATTTTTTTCCAAATGCAGAAATTGAATCTGCAGTTGGTTTATCAACTATTTTCACACATACACTTTTTACATATATTTTTGTAGATAAGTATCTACAAGGTAATCTAATAGATGGAGAGCTGCTATCAGATTGTGTACTTTGGGCTCGTATTTTCCTCTGGTTCAATATTCTGCCAAAAATGAAGAGCACCAGGTCCTGAAGTATGTGCAGATCCAGTTTATGCTGTGAAAGAGGTGGTGTATTTTGAGTTCTTATTCAATTTTTTCTGAAACCTGCAGGCACTTGCTCAGGTTTTTTTTGTGTGTGTGTGTGAGAGGGAGAGAGGGATTTGTGATCATACTCAACACCATTCCTTTGGCTCTCAAAAGTCTGGATTTCTGGCAGGGTTCTGCCTAAATTGTCTCATTATGAGCAGATATTAACTAGCATGAAAAAAGATAGCTGTGATATTTCTTAACAAACTAGTTTGCCTGGGCAGAGCACTACACTCAGATAGCTCCACTCCTGCTGGCACTAACTTATGTAAATATACATGAAGGGTCTTCCAAGATTTCCTTAGGGACACTCTACTCATGACATGTTCCATCATATATATTTATTGTTGGCAACAAAGAACATGTTTCTTCTGTATCATCTGGCAAAGATGTTTCCTGTAGTGCACTAACCATAATGCACACTGAGGAGGGCTGTGCAGGCTCTGATGTCTGTAGATATCTTGACTGCTAATTCTGTCTATAATCTCTTTCACTTCATGTGCAAGATTAAAGTGGGGTATGGACCCAAAATGTTGCGACTTCTGACTGATCTCACATGCATGGACTCAAAGAACAAGCACCAGAACCTCTACACTAGGGCATGGGACAGTCTCATCTCCTGAATATTTAGGAGCTGTATGGACTTGTGTGAATTTCTCTTCTGGTTCTGGGACTGGGGAATTCTCAAACATTTTCTCCCTCTAAACTCTGAAAATTTTAAGGTCAGCTTTGGATGCCTCAGTAATAGCAGGGCATTGCACTCTGTAGTGACAAGCACATTTTAAATGCATCTAGCTTATGTGAATTGGGCACAAATGTAAAAAGGAACTGGATTAATGATGATTGATATTAAATCTCACAGTCTTTTTCAGTGACCTTTGAGTCCTACTTGAAATCTAAAGGGACTCAAAACTAAATCCCTGAAAGAGGAAAAGATTGTGGTCCAAATCTTAAGTCAGAGGAACCTGCCACTGACAATAAGTAGCTTGTTTTTTGCAAAAAGCTAGATTAAAAATGCGGGGACAACATCCATTTAAGAGCAAGTTTGTCCAAAACCACCTACCGCCTTTAGCTGCTAGTGAGCAGGGTAACTGGCAGGCTGGTTTTACTGCACCATTTTACAAAGTGAATTCTTAGAACAAAGCTAACGAAATGTTTTACATACTCCTACATTCATTGGCATATAGAAGAAGCCTGAGGCTTAGACTGCCTATTCCCCACAGATCACCTAATCTCACTCTGTGAGATTCCTTTTCAAAACATCTAGTTTAACATTTTTTTTTCCAGCATTGGATAATGTTAAAATGTACAAGTCTTTACTGTAGTACTATAATAATAATAATATTTAGAACACCAACAGAACCGATCTCTTCTACAAGAATTTTCTACACAGCTCAGAATCAGTCACCCATGAAAATACCCTAAAGACTTAAAGACTTTAGTGCAGTGACAATGTATAATCACAGAAATAAATTCTGCATTTGCAGGGACCCAGGACCTATAATGGCAGTGCCTGACAAGACACAGTTCGACATTTCCATGCTCCATGCTTAGGCGACACGAAAGGTGGGACTCATTTGCCCACACATAGGTGTCTAATGCCAGCTGAATTGCCCTAGGTTCTGCTGGATCCGATACATCTGACAGCTCTTGCTGTCCCAGAAGGACACAAGGCTTCATGTGGATGTTTTGGGCACTAGAAGGTGTTTTAAGTGCGTCGGCACCTGAGCAAAGCCCAAAGTTAAAAACTGTGTATCTCATAATAGATTATATACTTCCCCTCTCCAGCACTAAAACAAACTCAAAGAACACTGCATGATACTCTAGTAAGCCAATATTACTAGAATCGGTTTCCAGTCATGTTTCCTATTTGAACTCATCACAATGAGGCCTGACCATTCCTGCAGCACCATTGCTGTTTCACCGTGTCACGGCCGTGAGCTGGACCCACGGCTCGAGGCCAGCGCGGCACTGCACAGCAAGCGAAGGCACTGGCATGAAAAGCCTCTGTCTGCGAGTGCCCAGCGCACACTGGGACACACAGAGGCACTCCAGTGCTTATAGAGGGTCGGTGATTTTGCTACAGTTCCATATGGATCCTATGGACAATTTATCAATCACAGGGCTTGAATCCAATTTGAGAAAATGGTAATGTTATATATACCCTTGGGGCTCAGGGAAGTGAAAGTAGGGAACACAATAAAGCACACTTCTTTTTTTTTGCGTTAGTAAAACACATCTGGAAGGATTTGATTTATTTCATTTTTGTAATGACTTTTGTAGAGGAGAAGACTAGCGTTTATAGGTTTCAGAAAACGGCGTGTTTTAAGAAGGGAGTTAGTTATATGAGGAGATACTGGAAGCAGTGCAGAAAGGAGCTCCAGGGCTCTGAGAATATGGATCCACACGTAATTTCCTGTAATACTGCAGTTATCAGCAGAGCCAAGCTCAGCTCTCATAGGTAAGGGGTCAGACTCAGCTCTGAGATCACTCCAGTCACACCACGCATGGTTTTAGCCGTATGATTTTTGCTCTCACACCGGGGCTCTGCTCCGAGAAACGATGCACGTTCTGGCAGCAGCGAGGAGCGGCCCGAAGAGCAACGTGAACACCCTCTTTTACTTCACTTCTGCGCACCACGGTCTCATGCCTCCTATCGCTAATTTAGCTATCAATCGCCCTCCTGGTCGGTGAGGCCTCTCGTCTCCGTGCGAACGTGCGCGCTCGCCGCCGCGCAGGCTTGCCGGCGGGGCCGCTGCGGTCCCGCGGGCTGGGCTGCAGGTGGCAGAGCCGGCCCAGCTATCAGCTTCCCCGGCTCGCTGCGAGCCGCACAAAGAGCCGCAGCCTTCGGCTCCCAACGCCGCCTGCATTCTAAAGAGAGATCAGCGGGGCTCGAGTCCTGCGGTACAGAGGTGGTGGGGCTGCCACAGCCACCTGGCAGCTTCTTTCAAGCAGGAAACATCTCTGGTCGCCAAGCGCTGGGCAGCCGACGAGCCCCAGAGTCTCCTCACTAAAAGAGGCGAGTTTCGAGACCTGGGTCTTCCCCCAGTTCTGTCTGTGTCAGCCAAAGTTTCACTGTTCACAACTAAAAAAAAAAGCTGGGGGGGGGGGGGGGGGGGGGGGTGGTGGGGCGGAAAGGGAACTAAATTTTTCATGTAGATGACGCTTTAAAAGGTTACTGCGTAATGTAACATTGTTTTTCTGAATGAAACCAGCAAGGAACCTGACAGGGACCAGAGTGTTCCCTGAAGTACTACTGGAATTTAGTTTTAACTCTTTGATGCTTGAAACTTCTCCTGGTTGAGTGCCTGTATTAATCACTTGAGAACTACAGGAACTGTTGCATAGTGAGAGCTCAGAGATTTACAGCCCTTCCTAAATGTGACAAAACCCACGTGAATGGGAGTATTAGTCACTGTCTAATGTTCAGGTAGGATGTTGGCTGTGAAGGTGTACCTGAAAGACACTGTGCAGCCTTGAAGGGGTTCAGGGCTTCCTTTTAGAGCTCATTTTTTATCCTCCATGAAGAGTGTGAGTTTTTAACTAACAAGTCTGAACACAACGACATTTTATTTCTATGCTGAAATGCATTCTTCCCTCTGCATACCCTGTCTGTGCTCCAGAGAGAATGGCTCCAGCTAACGATGCTCGTGAAATTCTGGCTCCAATGCAGCTCCCTGGGAAAGGTCCTGTTGACTTCAGTGGGGCAGGATTTCTGAAAAGGACCGAAATCTCTCTGCATGCCCTTGTGCAGACATCCAAAGGTGTATACCCCAGAGGTCCATGGTATGTTACTGATACACATGCGATGAGAAAGGGGACACAATATGGATATTTTTTAAGCCCCTGTGAAAGTGCTACACCTGAAAGTTTGACTTCCAGGACCAGTGTCAAAGCCCTGAACAAGTGCTCTGCGCTCCCAGCAGCATGGCACTGAAACAGTAATGCTTTGCTGCAGTCCTCAGCACGGTTCATTCTTTGGTGTTAGAAACAGGGAAGCCTTATAGCTGAATTTAAATTTCTTTGCTCATGCTTGTTTTTCAAAATTAATGTAAGTATCATTCTCCTCCAGAACAGAGGGAGGAATGAAAATTTCCTAAGAACATATTGATGCTTCTTTCACTGACCAGCTTGCAATTCTCTGCTCAAAATAGCTTGTTTTTTTTAAGAATCACATGTGAATATGGAACATATTAAAAACCGTCTTTGTTTTCCATTAAAAACATGGAGATATAAATGAGAAATGTTTTGGGTTTTTTATGAACCAAAAGAAATAAGGGGTTTGGGGTTTTGGTTTTTTTTTTTTTTTTTAATTGTTTTTCTGGAGGGGATTGCTTTTGCTTTGTTCTAAGCTCTTGCCCAGTGTGTCAAGTCAAATATAAGTCTCTTCCATCAGTGTATTTCAGTGGATCAACTATATCCATGCTCCTTTCCTGCATGATAAACTTTAAGCCAAAATAAGTGGTTCTGAGATTCCCATCACTCTAGAAACATACTAGTTTGCTTGCATGTTTTGAAGAACCGCTGTACACTCCTGCTGAGAGGTGGACACTAATAAGAAATGTTCGTTGTACATCCTATGTAATGAAATACCAGGAATAAATAAAATTAACAATTTTGAAATTTTGCAGTACTTCATGTAGCAAGCATCCAATTCAGAAACCACTTTCATTTAAATTTTAAAATTATTTTAACCTGACTATTCAAAATCCATTCTGCACAGGCTCATTCTTTTTTGTGAAACCTTAGATGGTCTTAGATGGTCAACCTCAACACCTTAAGTAGTCCAACACCACTGAGTAATCCCTGTCTTGTTTACCAGAACTACTGTTCTCTCTGTGTTTCCAATTGTTCTGTGCCAAAGATTTTTAAATTGACAGTGTAAAAGCAGATTGCAGTCCTTGGTTTTGCTACATAGGTAGGAAGAAATATGAGCTCTTGGTATCCAGGAGGCGGGAAATCACTTGGAAATATGGCATACACAGATTCACTGTATTTATTCCCAAATTAAATACATTTGCTTTAAACAGATAGAAGTGAAAAGCTTTGAAAACTGTCACTGAAATGTCTTTCTTTAAGATTTGACTTAAAATCTCATTGAGATGAATGTGATCACACCTCTCCAAGAAATTATTTTAGACTAGTTCAGGGCTCAGCAAGACAGTGCCACATCAACTTGAACTTGGCTCATGTTTTAAGTATGTCTCCAAAACCATACGGAGTGGGTATTTTGTGTCAGCTTTAAAAAATGCAGAAACTAGTTCTGCAGTACAATACCACAGCCAGAGCAGATTCTGGGACAAATTCCATAACCTGAGATTTACTGGGTCTAGGATATACTTAACAGCCATCACTGTGCACTGGAGAAGGCCCCATGTTTTCTGAGTACTCACCATGCTGAGTCAAGTAATATTTAAATTTTCAATCACCTAAGAAACTGGGAATTAGAATTTCCAGCTTAACACTTGCAATATTAATGATCATTAGCATCTACAGCTTATTATTTATTATTTATACAATGCCAGAGATAGAGGGATATTTTACAAACTACTGAGGCCCTTGTTCAGAAGAGATTCCTATCTCAAATAGATAAGAGGAAAAATACTAAGCCAGGAGTAATTTGGCAACAGTAAGGTCTGCACATGAAAACAACAATTTCCTGTAGATATCTGCTAGTCCCTTGAGGACTACTGATATATGTTTAAACGGTTCTCACATGTTGTCACTTGAAAATAGGGCTGTTTTGCTATGCAGATTGCTTGCCGTGCATTAAGCAAAATGCCATTCATTTCATTGATAAGTTGGTCATTTAGGAAACAATATAAGATCAATTCTGCCACAAGGCTCCTGGAATTCACGATTTTTTCCTATGTGTTGCCAACCCTTCAAGATGCAGTAGGTTGACATGCAACAACTCAATGCTGGATTCACTAGTAAATACTCAGCTCTCCATAATGTTTATTCATCCTATGCTCTGCCCTGAATGCCAGTCTAGGACTCTCCAGTTTCTCACTAACACCCAGAGGTAGCGAATGATTTCTCAATAATGCAGTATTCAGCTGCTCAATTGCTCCCAAGCTACATAGCTCATCATGTTTTTACACTGCTCTGTATCTGCAGCCATTTCAATTCCCAGCAACGGTGAGAATGGAAAGAAGCAGCATTCATTTCAGGTAAAGCTAAGCTTAAAAATGTGTTTTCCAGACAAATATTGTGAGTAGGAAACAGAAACAGTTCTTAACACACCACAGCTATCACCACTGCTGCAGCTAATTCTCGTTAGTGTGTTGGAGTCCCAATTTAATTTCTCTCTCTCTCCCCTTCCTTTTTTTTTTTTAAACATATCAGCTAGCTAACAGCTTCCACCAGTGCCCTCTGGAGCAATGCAGGTGATTATGGAAACTCTGCTACCTCTCGTGGCCATTAATTCTGCCCTTTCATGTGGTGGCATCAGTGTCAACATCAAAACTGTGTGCCTGGATAGCAAGGAACCCAACCTCCTTTACAATTCAAAGAGTTTCTCCTTCCTTTCCTGCATCCCACCTGGGACTTCAGGTTCCTCTCTCCCTGCAGTGTACCCACACTAGCCAAAGGGCTACAGATTCAACACTTCTGTAACTGGAAAAGCATTGCTGTGAACGTCCTTGTTCTTGCAGGACTGCTCCTGAAATGCTTTGCAGACAGCTAAGCACACTCTTCCCTGAGGAGAAACTCATCTGAGGGCCTTCTCAGCATTCATATTGTACCAAACAAAGCATTTTGTATGCTGGACATGAGGAGTCCTAGCGACATCTTCAGTTTATATGTAATGGATGGTATGAAGCACCTTAGAGATGCCATGTAATGGATGCTAAACTGGACAGATGTGCTCTCCTTTCCCCATCTGAGGAGAAGCCCCCATGCTGGAGTTGCATTTGTAGAGATGAATTTGACATCTGCTTTATTTAGTTATCACTTTGGCAGTATGCTCATCATTACAGCTTGTGCTGGAGTGAATTCTATTTCACAATACTTATAAGCATTTAAAAACCGCCACATTTCAGCTCCCCCCAGTCATTGTAATTACTTGGTAACCCTCTCTCCTCAGACCTGTGGAAAAAGTAGCTGTTTTTAGTTTCCTTGTCATTTTGCTTAATCTTTCTATTTAGATCTATAGTTTATGGGTTTACAATTGAGTTTCATTGTTTGTATTCTCACTTTTCCCTTTGAAGTTTTCATACTGTTTTTTAATAGAATTATATTGTTTGGACTCCGCAAGAACTTTGCAACTTTGAATTATTCACCCTTCCTCTCATTACCCAGCTATTAAAGAATGTCCTTGCAGTAAACTCTCTTTTTCCTATTCACCCTCTGTACAATGGGGAGATGTTTTGAAAACCCCTTCCTTCAATGGCATCACGCAAGTCTTAGGAGCTTTTAATATTTGCACCAGCTGCGCTCCTGCCTCTTCCTACTTCCTATACCAAAGTGAACTGTGAGGGTTATCTAGTTCCCTTCCTTTTCCCCTGATGACAAGCTAGGCACAGTAAGGCCAGTTGGTTTCAAGATCACAAGTAGATGTTCTCGGAATCCCAATGGCAGAGGCAAACTGCACCCAGTGGCTGTATGTATTTTCAGGTAATGCAAACAAAAGGTCTGGCAGGAGAAGTCTCATCTTCCTCCTGATGGGCTTAGTTCTGAAGGCTGTGACAACTCAGACCCTGAATAATTCACCATTTATGTCTTCTTTATGAACCGCCTGGTCCAATCTGGTCTTATCCGAAGGATATAGATTGTCTAGTGTTTTTGCAATGAGGTCAACCCACTTGAGCCTTCTCTTTGAGCAGAGGTCCTAACTGCAGAAAAGGATCAATACATCAAATCACAAGCCTGTATCGTAACAAAAAGTCTCATCATATGGTGTGATTCATCTCTCACAACTATCTGTGTATTCAATGATCAGTAGGCAAGATTTGTGTCTTACATATCTTAGACCAGAATTAAGCTCTTAAATGATTTTGAGGGAGGCCATAAAATTTATCTTTGTAATTTAATTTAACATTAGTGTTAAATTATATTGCAAAGTGCATCATGTTGACTGCATGATATGATCCTTTATACGGCAGTTGGTATTGCACTGAGTATCAATTTCAGAGATCTTGTCAGGACAAAATTAAATTTTAATGTAAATCGGAACAGATTCATTGATTTCAGCATATGCTGGATTTGGATGGCATTCCACCATTGTGGGGGTTAAGGCTGGTCTGTAGGAATTAAGAAGAGGAGCCAAGCACTTGGAACCAAACATTTTTTACTTGAGCCTTGTTCTGTGAACTGATTTCTCCTTTTTTACATCCAATTATAGGTTATGAATCGACACCGAAACCCAGTAGCTGCTGTTTTACCTTACTGTATCTTGGTGGCCTCGTGCAAAACACCTGACATTTGAAAGCTTTCTTAATTTCATTTTCTCCAGATAGTTCAAAAATCATACAGCTTACAATTCCTTCTCATTTCATTATTATTGCCTCTGCTCCTAACACAATCACAATTTTATTTCTTATGCAGTACTGAGTTAAGAATGGAACAAGGGTGATTCGGGAGACCGTTGTGCACTTCAAAAGAGGTTCATTCCTCTCTTACTCTTTGCCAAGTGCAGATATTTAATAATCACAATTCCTTAATAATCCACCATCACAGCCAGTCCAAACAGTATCTTTAGGAAACAGCATCGGAAAGGTCTATTTCCCTCTTTGCCGTCTCCCATCACTATCACGTGTGCTGTTGCTGCATGACATTTCCTTCCTCTCTATTTCTCCAAAGGCAAACAAGCTACTATTCAGCAGTTCTGACTCAAATCCTAACACCTGATATTTCTGATATGCAAACTGTTAGCTTTTTCTATTTGTGCAACAATGAGACCTTATCAGTTTTGCCGCTTTTCATTTTGACTATGAAATGCATCCACTATCACTCTTCACCTGTGTCCCTGGCAGCTCCCTTAGGTTCAGATGGAATCCGGTATGTTGTTTGTCTTGTTCAAACCACTGCTGATCCAAAACAAATCACAGCATTATAAAAAAGATCAAGAGTGGAGGAGCTGCATTTGAATGCTGACAGTTTTTAGTGCACAGCTGTATTACAACTTGGAAATAAGTTTGGGAATGTTTTCACGGTAAGGTGGTCTGGAGACAGCAAATGCTGCCTTATTAAAGACACTGAAATCGGAACAATAGGAGAGGCTATGCCTGGCCAAAATGCAAGTGGAAGTTTTAGTTTAGCACATAATTTTTTGAGGAGACTTCGAAATATGTGCCACAGATGAAGATGCTATACTGAAAACATCACCTTCACCTTTGGTTTTACAGGTTCACTTCTGCACACTGCGCTATTTTCAGGTTCCCTTGTTCAAGAAATCAGCTTTCCCTCATACACTAGATACACATGAAGATTCATACATACTCAGGCAACACCACAACTGTGATTCATCCTTCAGACTAACGTGTACATAGCAACTCTAATCTTATTTACAACCATGCAAAAGAAAGCTTTTTCCAGAGTGTAAGCAGCTAGCTCTTCTGTGTCATGAATCTCTTCCCCCATCCATATAAAACCCTCTTGTTTCTATACTGCAGCTCAAGCACAAATGCAGTGTTTTTCACATAACCAGTTCTATTTTTAGCCTGAATTGTAGGAAGTCTGCAGCATTAATAAATGGAAGAGAAGTACAGAACTACACCGCATGGTAATGTGCCAATCCAAAAGCTAGCTTGGCCTTTAGCCAATGAACTGTGGTTAGATGTTAGAGCAATGAAAGTAAAAACACCACTTATAATGGAATGATTAATAAGCTGACAAACTTCCATGCATTTATTTCATACTTTTTGAATGCCGACCTTATTAATACCAACATATCCTATTTTATTAATGGTATCTATCAGCCTGAAGCATAGATATAGCTAGAGATACATATAAAAGTATATGTATTTTTATATATGCAATTGAGGTTTCCTTAATTCTGTGTTCAAATAGTAAGGAACAGTATAAGAAGCAGATGATACTTCACAGTGCAGAGCTTGGTATAGGAAAAAAAAATAAAAAAGGAATAAGGAAGGAGCTTTTCTTTATAAACTAATAAAACAACTCCACTCAACCCTAAACCCATTGTTTCATGATTTTCTCTCCTATTGACTCTGCAATTCCCTTCTTTGGTACCAAAATTAGGAAAGCAAAAATACTCCAGAGCCCTTACACAGAGGACAAAAGTTCACAGTTCTTACAGGGACACAGTCTTCTGTAATCTCTCCACTTCGCACCCAATCCACAAAACTTGTCCCAGCACTGTTACGCTGTGGACAGATGGATGTTTATATAAAAGACCTTGTGCCTCAATAAAATTCCATTTTGGGGTTATATAAAAACAGCAATTACTGGAAAATGGAACTTTTTAATTAAACGTATTCGAAGAAAGTAGGGATTAATGACTTTAAAGTAGAGAGTATTTAATGCTTGCAGTCATAGATCATCCACTAGTGAAGCTGTATTATCACCATCAGGCAACGATGCTTTTAAGTATCAATAGCGTGTGCATTCATAACGCTTAAACCATTTTCATAACAATGTCATTAATAACACAACTAATGTATACTATACCTAGTATTAAAATAAGTTTTAAATAAACTTAATTCGCAGCAAAATCCTCAAAATAAATAAGGATACACCTCGGATCAGGCTAGCCGTCCCTTGGCCTGGTGAACCACAGATAAGCTACATTTTGAATCTTTTTAGTAATGCTGATGTAGTGCAGCTCCTGATAATTATCTCAGAAGAATGTAATAACTGCCCATCTGATTCTCTGATTTGTAGGTAGGAAGGAAATTATTACTTTGCACTTCAATTAAATACAGGCAATAAAACATGGGCAAAATTATTTACTGGTTCTGAAATTGTGCCTGTACAGATCAGAGCCAGGGTCTCACTCTTCTTAAAAATCAAGCTCTACCTGTACTTCACGTGGATCAAATACTATATGGTGAGTACAGAAACCTGTGCACAAAAGTCAAAAGAGAAAAAACCCAAAACATCAACATTAGGTTTGTTTTTCTGTTAAGAATTCTATTCAGGTACAGCTAAATCAATACTTTTCCTCTGACTGTACACAGTGTACTCAAGCTGTTCTGTCAGGATCTATACAAAAACCAGAGATGGGATTTAAGGTGGGTGGATCTGACAGCCAGGTGGAGGTAGAACACACCAGCCCCCGTGGCCCTGCTTCCCAGAACGACTGCATCTCACAGTGCTGTGAGGGCACCGTCTGCAGCGATGGCACTGCCTTGCACCACCCCCTCACACAAGTGCTCCGTGGTCTGTCAGTGCTGTGGAGGTAGTCCCAGCAGAAACACATGCAATGTCTCCCCTGAGAGGGAAGAGTGCAAGGACACGGTAGCCATAGCCAGAGACGGACAGCCCAGCCTCTACCCACTGCCCCCCTGCACTGCAGCATAGCTTAAGACAGAAAAATGGAGAAGCACCAAACCACCAGTGCTACACACTTCAAAAGATCAGATTGCCCCATCTGCCCAGTATCTTAAGAAACTAGGTACCAGGTCATTCAACTGCCTTATAGCACATGATACTGTACCTCAACTTGACACTCCCCCGTACTAATCTGTAATGTGAAACGGTCTGTGCTCCCTCTTTCCCCATGTATGTAAAGCAGTAAGCTAAAAAGCAAATAGGAAAAAAAACCAATCTTAACCTGTTCCTCCCTGATTCTCGTTTTCCCTCCCAGTCTTCTACAAGGCCATTCTGTGGTAGTTCCTGACACACACCAGCATCATCATACACTACTTAGTGTGGCTGCTGCCTGGTCTCGGCGTGTGTCTTGATATGCCTGTGTTGAATTTCTGGGTTAGTTGTACAGGTGAAATGGAAAAAGGAGAGAGCAATAACACACAATTGTTTCACAAAAAGAAACCTTTCAATGGTTGTCAAATTACTTAATCCACAGACTACTTAGATGAATAACTGAGCTGCCAGCTGAAAAGGAAATGTATTTTCTGGGAAGTCTTTCAAATGCATCCATTCATTTGAAGTTCTCAATAATAGCAATATTGAAAAAGGTCTTCTGAGCGTGGATCGGTGCTACCAACTGCACTGCAGCACTGCTCTCAACGCCGTTATCCGTGACTGAGGTTGTGCTTCAGCAGCACAGAAACCCTGGTGTTAAACCTCCTGGGTGCCAGTGATGCAGCCAGCCACACTTGGAGAAATTAATTTGACCAGTTCAAATCTTTTCAAAATTATTTGACAGATTACTTTTGTATCAGCATGCTTCATGCCATACAAGGAATCACCTGCCAGTTCCATTCCAGCATCAGAACAGGTATCGCCCAGCACAAGAACAAAGTCAATCTAAATTCCACAGTGGGTACTCTGGTAATTGAACAGAAATGGAATTTTGCTCCCATTTGATCCAGGCTAAGTTTATACGGCTAGGGTGATCCAGTACTACTGGATACAGAACCACAGACATATATGCTCCCAAATAAAATGGGTGTGGCCCATTCTCCAGCCTAAATCAAAGCGAAACTGCCTGCTGCCAATGGAGGGTGGCCCCAACTGCTCTGCTGATTGGAAACCTTCCCTCTCCCAGGCTGCTCTGAGAATGGTACCAAGACACAGTCTGGAGATAGCGAGGTGGCAGGGAACCAATGTCTGAGAAAGCATGCCAACAGCTCACCTGGGTGGATACTTATGTGCCAGCTCTCAACTCAGTGCCCTAGCTCTGTTTGGGGATGAAGCCATAGAAGTGTAGGCCAAGAACATCATCTCTGCCTAATACAGCTACAGGTCTGGTGACTGGGATGTCCTATTTGTTTTCCATGGGAAAGAGCAACTGGATTGACTGGACAGATCTACATTTCTGGGTTGGGAAGCTGAAATCTGCATTTGCTTGCAGGCAGCACTGTGCATACATGACTGAAGCACACAGACAGTATGTCGTGGTCCTGGTGCTGCTGGGGACAGCACAGCTGGTATTTCTACAGTGGCCACTATGTCCCCAGAAGCCCTCAAGGCACAGTATCTATCTCTGGAAACTGACCACATCAATTATGGTTTGGGTTTCTATATTAATTAAAAAATATTTACAAATTACTATCATCTTACATGAGCAAGACAATGTGAATTTTATTTCTGGCACCATGTTTGGGTAATTCTGCCTATGCTAACATATCAGTTCTATTCAGGCAGCTCAGTGCTTTTAGAGAGTAAGGACAGATCTTGAACTTTCCTGCTAGTGTGATCACAGTAATGTATCCTCTATCTTCAAAACAGCTTTTTAATGTGTTCCAGCCAGGCCTGAAAATATCACACAAGTCACAGAACAATCGTCAAATTCTCATTATCACCATGTGTGTCAGGAGAAGCTAGTTTATGGGGAAGGAGTTACTGAGACCTTAAGATTCTTGTGGTGGTTTTCTTTCTTATTTTTTTTCTTGAGAAAATAGCCTCCTGGTAGAGCATGTGGCATCCAGAAAGACCTTCCAATGGTTCCCTAAACTACTCTCTGTTCCATCTATATAATAAGAAAACTAATAATTCCATAATTCAGAATGGGTACTGTGAGGATACTTTCTGCTCTTGCCAAACACCAGTTACATCTCAGTGAAACTGAAGCCACTGGGCACAGTTTGGCAGTAATTCAGCAAAATGTAATGGCCTATGATATACACAAAATCAGACTGGATTCTCTGCTCATGCCTTATGTCCTTTAACACCATCTATCTATGAATTAACGATCATCCTATCAGTAATTTTGAGCAACTGAAAATTAAGCTCCATTTAAGTGACCCTTTCAATTTTTACAGTCTCATTTCAAAATATTGTCCTATTCAATATCAAAGGAAAGGACATAGAAAATTCTTTCCCTCATTTTTTTCCCCTCCAGATAAAGCAGAATTTTTCAGGTCTTTAAAGATGGGACAGTGTTTGCAGCTCTTGTCTGTCATCTCACAGAGGAAGCCATTTATCACCAAGTTAAACTTCTGTGCAAATGCCTTTAGACTCCCACAGCCATTATCTTTTGTGGCACAGATTGTTAAGTATAATTATTATCAATTAAATAAGTAACAATTCAATTACATTTCTTATAGCAATTTATTTTACAAGGGAAAAACTGGAACTTCCAATATTTAAGCAGTCTTGGTGAAGAGGAATAAACTCAATTCAGTGGCTGAAATGGTTTGGTATATGCTAATACACCAAATGACCCTTCACAGAGATGCACCAGCACTTCCCAGACTATTGGAACACCGGGATCTTTTTTGCATGTATTAGTGTTCCTATGTTTGGCAATGAATAAGTCCAATATCTTCTTTTGACTAATAAATGTATTTCACAATAGTATCTGAACATCTGAGTTTCTTAGCTTTTGATCACATTTTATGGGAAAGCATCTGCAGGAATGTTATTGATCCAAAAGATAAGCTGTAAGGTTCCAAATGCCTATCACCTGCTCTGATCAGCCCAAGGTGTTCTTAGTAAATAGCTGCATTGGCTGAACCATCTAAAACAGTCAGTCTGTGCCCATATCCTAGTGACTGTGCCCAAGACCAAACTTTGCACATACTCTCTTCAGAGCATCCATACAGCATTTCAAAAACCTGTGCTGTTTATTATCTCCATAACAATTTCCACACTTGTGTTTCCTACAGTTAAAGAGCAATTCCTATCTGGAGTCTATTAGACTCCAGAGTAGATAAAATTAAGCTCCACCATCTTCCCCACTCCTAAAAAAAGGTAAATGAAAAAATCAAATCTCTGTGGTATACGAAATGACATTCTTCCTCCCTTCCCCTGGCTGCCGACTTGTAAGCACCCAGATTTTTGTTTTCATAGCTTTCTGAAACAATTTTCTTTTTCCAGAATGTATTTCAACACACAGTCCCATGCGTCTACTATCCTTTCCCCTTCTGATATTTGGTTCAGCAGATGGTGCAAATGAACTGGCATATTCAGTATTTGCTTAATCCTATGCTCTTTTGAATTGCTGTTTTGAGACTAATGCAGCTACTTTATTACTGTGAATTGTCTGCATTATGCCCTTGCCTATGTTGTTTGATTTATCTGGCTCTTCCCAAGTGGGTTCAACCTGGGAGCTGATGTTGAAGAATTGTACAGCTTGGAGAACTCTTTAGTTAGCTCCACTGAAAGGTAGAAACTCATGCTAAGAAATCTCCTGAAGTCGAAGAGATGACACAAGGTATAAAGCACAGCCAGAGCCAGAGATTTCCAATCATTAAAAATATTCTGAGATTGAATAGGGAAAGTATGAGATCATTATGCCACAAGTCCATTGATCAAGACATGAGGATAAATTAGTCTGCAGACAGCAGTGACCAACGAAGTATTAGCAGGAATATGCTCTTTCAGACCCCTTTTTAAAAGTTTTTAGCTAGTTTGCAGACTTAAAAAAACCCCCCAGTCTCAGTGCTCTGGGAAGCAATATGGTATATGCACCACAAAGTGAACATTTAGTGTGCAAAGAACATGGAAAATGATGGGAATATTTTTATGTTCACTAGGTATGCCCCAGTTTCCCCAGTCCTCCCGTAATCTGTGGCTAAGTGGAGAGATGAGTTAAACTCTTCTCTTGTTGAGAAGCAAGAAGACTGCAAGTATTTGTATCCAACTGTACAACCTGCGATTGGATGACCCATCAAATATTGAACAAGTTGCTACTTGGGAAAAATCTTGTTTCAGAGACAATTAGTACTAATTGACTGCCTTTTCTCCCTTCTCCCAGAAAGCAAGACCAGAAGAAATCATGTGGAAGAGTTAGAAAGGGACAGGATCCAAAGGACACTACACTAAGGCTGCTGTTTCTTAGGTGGCAATGCCAGCTTAAGCAGCATCATGCTGTCCCCACTGCTATGCGAGCCCAGTTATTTGTGTGGCTGTAGAGCAAACCAGCTGGGGGAACAGATCTGTCCAAAAAATAACCAAGGGAATAGGCAGCATGTGGGAAGAAATGTGTGGCTGAAACTGGTGATGTGGGACAAATGCTACTTAAGAAACTGGTACAGACAGCCAATGCATGTGTGGGTTTCAGAAAGTAATTGGAGAAGGTTTTCTGCTTGGTGATAGACAAAGGCATTTTTAGGACTGCATTCTGAGCCAGATCCTTGCTGGCTTGTTTAAGGAAAGCTATCTACTTTAGCTCTAATTACTGCTGATTATCTCAGCTCCCCAGAAAGGGTCATTCTGGAGCAGAGACTGATGGTACTGTGGAGGCTTGTGGCTCTCAGGTCCAGACTCAGAAGAGCTCTTGAGGATCACGCTTAGTCCACTATGGCTGGGCTGCATAAGAAAGATGACATTAACAGCTGGGGACCAAATCTCATTGGCCAGAAGTCAGGATAGATGACGAAACTTCCCCTACATTTAGTTCTATATTGCATTTAAATTTCTTTTTATCTGTGTATGACTCTTCTAGTTTTCCCAGTAGCCACGTATGGTGGAGAAAGTGGTTTTTAGAAAACACATTTTCCTGATGTAATTCCAAGGAATGGTCATTTATCTGGCAGGCTGAGCCAAAGCAGTTTTTCTTCTTACTGTGATAGAAGCTGTCCCTGATCCTGGCAGAGCAGCTGCACTGGGAATTCATCTTCATCCAGGGTCTGGTATTATAGCATCATGTAAATATTAGGGAAATGTAAACAGACTGTGGATGTCCAGCCATTTAAGATTCAAGAGACTGTGTCAAAGTATTCCCTGAGCCTTGATACTGTACAACCTTGCATTCTGTCTGAGTTTAACACACCTCTGGGTTCATGCCAGGATGGGAAGAGGCTGCACCTCATCACAGATAAGGTTAAATCTTTACTTTCTATGGCATTACTTTCCATGGAGACAATTTCTAATCCTCAGGTCTCCCCCACAGCTATTTGTTTAGTGCCAAAAAGGAAAATTAAAACAGGTTGGCCACAGGAGGAGCACAGGCATAGCTGAGGATGCATGAGCTCCTCTCCCGACCCCTGGGTGCACAATACACTCTGAGGAGGTTCAAAACCTTATGTCAATACCCCTGACACCAGTGGAGTAACAGGTTTGCATAGCCCCTTACATCTGGCAGAAGAAAGCCCATTCTCAAGGCTTTGAAGAGGGGTTCATGGAACCTTCTCTCCTGCAGAAAGATCAGCTCTTGTCTGGTTGCCAGGGTGGGCAGTACCCATCAGACTGTCTGCAGGCAAGGCTACCATGTGCTGCTTGCCTTGCTGACAGCAGGTCCCTCAGCCAGGAAGACTACTGTGTGTTTGTTAGGAGATGTGTAAGTGGCCTGAATCAAACACTCAGCAAAGAGTCCAAATCGCAAATGCTCCCTACCATTTTATGTAGGGAGATCAAGCAACACTCTCTGCTACTCACAGAAGAGAAAATACACAGAAACTCTTGTCACGGTCTCTAGACAAGACTTTGAGCCACCTAAAAGCCTAGCAACAAACAGAATAACTTCCCCTTCCCCCCTTCTTACTGACTAAAAAATAGCCCAAGGTCACCAATAAGCAAAATGAAGGCTCAAAATACTGAACTCCACGTGCAGGTCTGAAACAAAAGTTAAAATTGTATCAAATCAACAATAACTCATTCCCATCATGTTCCACCTGCCCTCATTTGGCTACACAGAACAAATGTCAAAGAGATAACATTCAGGAAAAAGGTGTTCTTCTGATAAGGAAAATAGCTTTGTAGCAGTTCCTTTGGGGGGAAATAAATAGTCTTCCTTCCCTCCTTTTAAAAACAGACCAGCTGATCTATTACTAAATTTCTGAAAAGTTTTGCACAACAAGCTCCTGCTATACTTCATTTGTATCTTGGTAAAATAACATCATAATGTCCCAAGATTATTATCTCACAGTGATTCCCAAAGACATGTGGTTTACACATACAAATATCTTCCTAATTGCTAGCACTGCAAGCTCTTGTGTGGAGTTTGAAAGTCGAGCTGTGTTCCTTCTGTCTCGTATATCACCACAATAAAACACTGCACTTGGCGCTTAACATTTCTGTTTTAAAGGGTGAGTCAGAAAGGAGGAACCCCTCTAATCTTTGGAAGCCACATGACTCTGTGGCACTAACAGAAGAAATCAAAGAGTAAATTCTTACTTTATTCTGACAGGCACACATGGACCAGAGGTATTAAACAAGGAGCTGGCATTTTTTTCAGATCTTAGTGCCACTTTGTGGACCCAGATACACACTTCCAAGTATTACAGGTTCTCCACAGTATATAGGAACTGTTCTCACATCCTGGAACATGTCGTATTATGTACCAGTTGGGTGCTTTGATGCCTGTTACACGCATGCCTCCAGTCTAGGCAGCTGGCCTCTTCCAGAGAGGCAAGTAAAGGTATTTCTGTCACTACTAGAAGAGTATATGGGAGGGGAGTAAAAAGAGATTGTCATTTCTGCTGCTAGCTGACAGAGCAAATTGTTATTACCAACTGTGATCCCAGTACGAAGAAGAATAGCAGCATTTTCCTGTGACAGAAGGAATAGGTACACACAAGCATGTATTTCTGTTAATGCAGGGAAAAGGAATGAAACGGTGGTAATGATACCAGGCAAAAAATTAGGAGAGCTGGTCTTCAAGCTCATTCTTGGTCTCTGACCACAGTTGTACCACCAAATTCAGCATTAGAAAAAAAAAGGATCTGACATTTAAGCATTTGACTCCAAGGGTATGAGCCATAAAAGTCTGCTGAGGCACCTATGTTTCACCTACCTTAGTTCAGGTAAGACTGGCACATACTCAAAAAATCCAGAATTCACAAAATAGTGTGGTTAAGGCCCCTGAAGCCGTAGCAACCCCAGTAAAACAAATGTGCCAGTGCTGTTCTCCAGCAGTGAGTGTCCCACCCTCATACTGTTAAGCCTTCTCATGTACCGAGACAGGAGATCACATACAAATTGCCTTCCAGCAGCGGATTCTGTATCACACCAGCTTCCGAACTGTTCCTGGGAATTATCTGAGAGTATGCGAAGCAGGCCAGGGACAAACAGCTCTAAAAGAGTAGAGACATTGCATTCAAGTACCTAAGAACATCATTAGATGCTGTTTCATATACAAGGATGGACATAACCTGAGGGTCTTGAAGAGACAAATGAGTTCTGAGTCTGACAGACCTGGACGGCTGAAGTACATAGAAGTGGAAGTTGAGCACACAGAATAGCAACCACTGACACCTTCACTCCAACCTGCTATTCAGTGGCTCTTAAATAAATTAAAAAAATAAAAAAGAATCTTGAGAGCAGAGACTGGAGCATAAAATTATAGAAGTCCTCACTCTTAGTCAGCCAAGCTCCCTATCAGCTGAGACAATCCGTCTCCTCTTTGTACTCTCCAACAAGGGAGCCATGCCCTCCTGGTTACATTGTGGCCCAGCTTCAGTAGGTTGCTCACAAACACAGCATGTGTATGGTTCCTCAGCACATAAGGCTTTGAACTCCCTCAGGTTAAGGAGGACACTGACCCATACATCAAGATTTCTGGGCAAGGGTTTTGGAATACCAGATCAAGACAGACATCACTTACCACCTGCAATAGTGTTCTATAAAAACAAAAGAATGGCTGGCTGAAACCAGCATGACACAGAAGCCTGTGGTATCCAAAGAAATGAATTAAGTCAACGATAAGCCTCTTGCTGAAGGCTGCAGTGAAGTACCTAAGTGTGATTGTGGCTTAAAGTCATACATCCACTGAATGATTTAGGTTGGAAGACACCTCAAAGATCACATAGTCCCAACCCCCTGCCATGGGCAGGGACAGCCTCCACTAGACCAGGCTGCCCAAAGCCCCATCCAACCTAGCCCTAAACACTGCCAGGAGGGGGCAGCCACAGCTGCTCTGGGCAACCTGTGCCAGTGTCTCACTACCCTCACAGTAAAGACATTTTTCCAAATATCTAATCTAAATCTACCCTCTTTTACTTTGAGTTTAAACCTACTTTTCCCTTCTCCTATCACTACACTCCCTGATAAAGAGTCCCTTTCAGGTACTGGAAGGCTGCTACAAGGTCTCACCAGAACCTTCTCTAGGTTGAACAAACCCATCCTTCTGAGCATCCTAAGGCTCCTCACCTGTGTAATGGGCATAACGGCTTTTATAACAATACTACTAGAATTAAAAATGTAAAATTGCAAAAAAGATCAGATATTATGATGATGGGAATACAGGAAGATCTAGATTTTCAGAGTCCATAGAAAATATGTGAAAGCATAACAACATTCATTATAGAAAATGGCTTTACTACACTAGAACTTTCAGGCATGTTTTCCATGATGTCATGGACATATACTCTAGTAAATGTACATGGATGAACTTTTTTCCCCTCTCCATAATTATTTCTATTTTATAATAGCCGCAAGAACCTGCAGGCAATGTATTTTCTTGTACTTTTTGGATGGCTGAAGTAATCTGGTTTTCCTGATGCTATGCAATTCATTCAAGGTGTTTAATACTGATAACCAACCACAGATGCATTCCCTGGACTTCCCCATTGCCTCAGTAACACACTGCCTAAAATGTCCAACTAATACAGGGGTTTTTTTTCCAACTAAAACTTGGGAAAACACAGAATTTTATATTCATATAAAATATCTATGTGATAAGCAAAAAACAAAAAAGTCATCGTAGATTAATCCCTTCTGGGTTTTGTTTAGTTTTTTTGAGCGCTCCCAAGTGGGAGGTTGAATTGTTCATCACCAAAGGTGTTTTCTGCACAAGCACAATTTCTCTGATATTCTATAGATTCATACAGCCTTATTTATTAAAACATGGAGAGCTGAGTGTTATTAAATGCATGTTTCTGATAGCCCCTGAAGATACAAATAAAGTAGCTAATGAGAAGAAAAACTGCCCATATTGTCTTATTCCCAAGGCACAGATCATCTTTAAGCTAGATTGTGATGACAAATGGTTGTTTTCAGCTTTATATACATCACCTTCCACGATTACACATACAAATGAATAGCTTTTTGGACCGTATCCATAACTAGTCTCAGACACTGTCTCAAGAACTTGACTCCAGCCTTACCAGGAGGAAGCTCAGCAAGGATGAATTGTACTAATTCTTTGGGAAATCATATGTTTATGTGCTTACAAGAAATGAGTGTGACTGAAATTTAAGCAGCTCACCTTTTAAAAGCTTTGCCAAAGCAAGCTCAAAGAATACTAAATGCACGTGCTTTTCCTCTGTATGTTTTTTTCCCTGTTTTGGCCTGATTTTTTTTATAGTTCAGTATAATTCCACTGAAATCAACAACCCGCTTGGAGTTGATATCCTCTGAAGTTCTTTCTAATCTAATACTTGTCCAGAAAGAAACTACAAAGAAACAAAACTTTAAACAATGAAATCAAACACTGTAAGTTAAAAATGCAAACTCCCTTTAGGTTTGTGTGAGAATATAAATTAGGGGTAAAAGCTGGCATGATACATCCATCTCGAAGCACTAAGCAGCCACAACTTCCATTTAAATGAAAGCATTATCAAGAACCAATAACTGACTTCATAGCAGCTATCAAAAAAAGGCTGCTTTCTTCTTTAATTTCACTTAAAGGAAATGGGAAAAAAAAAAAGCCTAAAGTATTATTACAAACCAATCAGTGTTAAAATGTATTTTATTTTATTTTATATTCTGACCCTTCCTATAATTTCTCTGGTTTTCTATCCTCTTCAAGAAAATGGTCTTTAGCAGAATTTGGTGCAATAAACGTGGGAGGACAGTGTAAACAGAGAATTGAGAGCATCTTCATAGACAGCATCCTCCTCAAGCCCCCTGGGGGACTACAGTGCTTTGGCTTATGTGGGTAGATTTTGTTTCTGCTGCTTTTCCTCTTGCTGAATATATTTCTAATCCCTGCTGCAGTAGCCAGTGAAAAAGCAAGCACTTGAAGCTTTAGCAGCCTTTTTTTTTTGTTCTTTTTTCTTTTTTTTTTTTTTTGGTGGTCCTATTTTATTTTTTTGGTCTGGAAGGGAGGCAGCCTTTTCTCTCCAACCTGGGTTCTTACTCAGGTGTCAAGCTGCTCCCTGTGGGCTCAGCAGACCCAGGCTGACTGGCAGATGCTTGAGAGTGAGCCTTGGAGGTCAGAATATGGCAGTGTCCACATGTCCTTTACTGCTGTGAAGTTCACAGATTAATCTGATAGTGTTTGTGCCATGTATTTCTAAAGGTAATGAAATACATAAATACTACAGGAGAAGCTTTGCACCCACCTTTGGCACTCTGGAGAAAGGTCACTGTTTTCTGAGATGTTATCCCAGTTTGTATACTTGTGTAATTGAAAGCAAAATTCTTCCTTAACACTTATTATAGGAACAGGATGCTTACTTTAGGTACCAAAGTGTCCCACAGTAGGAATCAAAATATTAAAATAAAAAAACATAGGAACCAACCTATCCTTATACTATAATGGAAAGAACTGGAAGAGACTGAGAAATCACCTCTTTTTACCTGCTGGTCATGCTGGTTTTGATGCAGACCAGCATATAGTTGGCTTCAGCTTGAACTTTATAATTTTCTGCAGATGTGATTAATATCAGCAGGTTCTGGTGACAATATGCCGCTTGCAAGCCATGGGATATTTTATGTGTTTTGGGTAAGTCATTCACGGAAATAACAGGCACAGAAATAACAGAAACTGAACCTGTGACCTCTAAGACCCCTCTCAGCCCATCCAGTACTGGGGTCCCCAGTACAAGAAAGACATGGATCTGTTGGAGCAAGTCCAGAGGAGGACCACAAAAATTATTAGAGGGCTGGAGCACCTCTCCTACAAGGACAGACTGAAAGAGTTTGGCTTCTTCAGCCTGGAGAAGAGGAGGCTCCAGGGAGATACTATTACAACCTTCCAGTACCTGAAGGGACTACAGGAAAGCTGGAGAGGGACTTTTTATCAGGGAGTGTAGTGATAGGACAAGGGGGGATGGGTTTAAACTAAAAGAGCATAGATTCAGAATTGAGATAAGGAAGAATTTTTTTACAATGAGGGTGGTGAGACACTGGAACAGGTTGCCAGACAAGTTGTGGCTGTCCCATCCATGGAAGTATTGAAGCCAAGTTACATGGGGCTTTGGGCAGCCTGGTCTGCCCATGGCAGGGGGGTTGCAAGTAGATGGTCTTCAAAGTCCCTCACAACGCAAACCATTCTATGGTTCTATGTTTCTATGACACAATTAGCACCAAGAAAGTGCACAAAAGAAACAAAAAGTATCATGAATCCAATTTTGGTGATAACATTGAAAGACTCCAAGAATATGCATTTTGTTCTGAATCATTTTTCATTCTCCTTACACTGTTAGCTATCATAATGAGAAAGCTGTATTTCATGTTCTGTTTCTTATTGCAATTATTTTCATAAAATTAATTCATTTTTAAAATTACATTGTTCAAGGGCACTTAGCAATAGAATATATGATATTCTCTCCTTTGTATGGCTGAACATTCAGTATCACGTACTGGAAAAGGAAATCAGTAAGGAATCTGAGGATACACTGGAATACCATCACGATATTGGGAGAGTTAGAAAAGACAGCGACTTGCTATTAAAATAGACTATAATATTTCAAATGACACCACAGCGCTAATACATCTTGTCAAAAGCTAATCAGTGGAAAGGTCCGGTGTAGTGTTTAGAAGATTGAAACTTTACTTCCTTCCTTTGCATGTCACTACCAGAAGATTATTCCATTTTATATTTCATTACTTTGATTGGAAAGTCTCTAGACAGAAACCTCTGACTTCTTGTAGACTTGGGATCTACATTACATTGTGCTATACAGAGAGGTAATATTCTTGCTGAAGCTGGTGCAGTGAAGCACCAGACTGAGACAGGATCTGCTCTGGAAAGTACTGTGATTTTTGCCTAATCACCAACACCATTTTGTTTAGACAGTGCTTATGTTCTCATTGGAGGTTTTGATCCAGCATGGCTGGGTCCAATCCTGCTTTATAAATGAGATGCAATGAGATCTAGGCTAGGGAATACAGCTGTGAGCTTTTTTTCATGTGCTTCATACTTCTTTTAGTAAAATCATCTTATCTTGGGTTGAAATGATGCACAGTCCTTTAATTAAATCAGCTCTAAGTTTTGCCTGAATGATTAATAAAATGAGAAAATTCTCTGTCTTCCTATGAAGGCATTATTCTTTTGTATTCCTTCCTTCTGTTCTATTCCTAAACCCTTTCTTCAAATCAGATCCCCAAGTTGATATTTGTTCCTTTGGGCTCACCTAAGAACTATAATCTGTGGCTAAATCAAGTTAATTTTCTTTTGTCGCAAAACTCCAAAACAACCCTCCCCAAAATTCAAGCAATAAAAATAACCAGTTCTTGTTGTTGTTGTTGTTGTTCATGAAGCATGGCATTTTCATGGCTAAAATTGCCCAAGGGAATGGAGAAATGAATTTCAATAAATTGGATTTTATGGGTATAAAAGACCTCTGAATAAATGAAAAACTATGAGATGACATTTGGATCAAAGGAGATATACCCATTGACTTTAATGGATGTCGAACCGGATCTTTGATTAACAAACTGCCTGATCATGAAGTGAGGCAACACCACCGACGGGAAAAGGTAACAAAGCACACAATTAAGGAAGCCGTTTAGGGTAGGGATGAATACTCAATATAGCTGTTTCCCAGCTGTGCAGAACACTACTAGAACACAGCTCAGATGGAAACCTGTGTTATCATATCAGTCTTTCTGCCTCACACCCTGCTCTGGTGTATGCATCAGTGCAGGTCTGGTTCAGCACCTCTGCTCAGTGTTGCATGTAGATCCTCCACCTAAGATGCTGTGGGTTTACTTTAAGTAACGTGTAAACAAACATCTGTTGACATTTCCTTTATCATGAATGGAAGGTATGCTTAGAAATCAAAATCAACACACAGACTTGCACATTAATGACCACCAGAAAAGACTGATATTCATACATGTGTACATACATCAGTGAAACAGTTTAACAAATTTTTCTAATAGGTTAGCAAAAAATGGAGACTATCTGCAATTAACAGAAAATTACTAATCAGTATGGTTCATAGGGCACCTACAAATATGTGCAAGGAAGGAAGGAAAGAAGGGAAAGATTAGTTTTGGTTTTCACCAATAAATCAACCTTTTCTCTTTGCTTATTTTGTTTTCAAGCTGTTTTATAAATTATGGTAATCTATTATAGACAAAAGTCTGCTCCAAATTGTACCACTGAAAGTCAGTTGTCACTCTACTGAAGCGGATACATTTTATAGCACTGTGAGGCCCTAATAGGTCAGACACAACCACTACTATGTTCTTAGACCAGAAGTAAGAAAGGGAAATTTACAGCTTAGGGTCTGTAGTATTCATTCCCCAGCAGTTTCTTGTCCTCTCAGCGTTGGCAAATTTGGAGATGAGGTCCGACTTCAAGACAGATGCCAGCTCATATGAACTTGTACCAGTGCTCTCCTCCCAGGCCAGCACAAGTAGAACACTTGGGAAGCTATTAAAGATGGTCATCAGTTGGGTGGAAAGGACTAGATGAGTTTGTGTCATTGGATCAGTCTCCTGACCCAGCTCTGACAGTGCTTGCACCAGGACAAGGGAGGTGGCTGGAAAATAAATTTAGCTTTGTGTGCTTCAGTCTCTAAAAGCCACCGAAACCCAAGACTATTATTCACTTTAGAAATGTTCATTCTATTTTACTGTCTAGTGTCAGTTTTTGGGTTTCTGTTGTGAATATAAAATGGTGATATTCCAGAAGAAAAAGTGGGAAAATGCAGCAAGACTGAATAACTCAAAGTGAGGTGGCATCTTCCATACAGACAAGGATCAGGGCATCACACATTAAAGATGAGAGCTCCTCAGGAACATTCTAGTCAAACAAGCTCAAACTCAAGAGCCCCAAACAAGCCTTCAACATATGTAGACATGGAAAAGCCAAATTTAATCTTGAGATGCAGCAAAGAAGATCTCTCCAGCACAGCTGGGTAAGCAGCAAGCATTTTACCTATAGAGAGAGCGGCAGGGGAAGGGACAAGGCAGGCTAACCAGTGATGTTAACTACGTATAGAAAACTATTCAAAAAGATAACAGGATGTAGTTGCTTGTGATAACACAATAAACAAGAGTCATGAAGTAATCTTTCTGAAGATTAAAAACATGAGGTGGGAGGATATAGGATTCACTTCCTAAATCAAGAGCAGCCCATAGGGCTGCCATAAGCTTTCCACAATGAATACTTCAGGTTCTAAAATAACTGCTTCCAAGAACAAAGATTGAACCACCAGCTTTGCATTAAAGCCTATTTCTTGACCTCTTCTGAGCACCCACCCTTCCCTGCATAACAATTTGCACCCAACACCCATGGATATTCAATATTAAAGAACTAATTAAAATTTCTGCTGTTTTCATTGCTTTGAACAAGAAGCTGGTTTTGGCGTTTTCAGGTCTTCATACAAATCATACCTCTGCAGCTCTCATTCCTAAACTTAATTAATAGTTATTATTATTTATGACTGCACTGCATACTAGTCCAAGCTTTAATTTGGTCTTCTAAAAACAGAGCCTGTGGCTGTGTTCCTGGACTTTTTTCCTCATCTTTTTTCTTTTCTGAAATAACGTTATTAGTTCGGATCCTGTAGCTTGTTTTTATATGGCTAGTGCTTTGTCTTTGTCTCTCTTTTTCTCCCTTTTACCCTTTGGACTTTTTTATTTTTAAATTGCTCCAACCTAACTTCATTCTGATTTCTTACTCATGGATGCTTCAAGGTCTCACATTGCTGATTATCATCCTTCCATTCTCATTAGTCCAGACCTTAATTTTGTTTCAAAGGTCATATGGTCTGTATGTCCAGTGGGCACAGTAGCTGCCTTGTGTTCATACACAGTATATCTTTCTCCTTAACTGATACTCTTGAGCCTGGTAGTGCCCTCTGCATGAAGACTAGCCATTACCATATCCAGAATACCAGTAAAATGTGCCATTTCTACTAAAAATCACAAATTGTTCTCTAATCACTATTTTCAGTCCCCATTTTACACAGACTTCTGAAATTCCTGCTATCCACAGACACTGAAATCTGTTTCTGAGCCACAAGAAGCAGTAGTGGTCACTATTGTACCAGTTCACTGTACTCTTCAAAGTCTGGTTTAAAATTACCATCTGTTTTAAAAAAAAAAAAAAGTGTTGGGTTTGTGCCATTTTTTTAATCTTTTTTTGCTTCCAATGTGTCACAATTTTCCTATCTAGAAAATATTTCTTTTGTTTTAATGAAATGCTTAGAGATCAATGGATGAAAAGCACACAACTATTATTGTTACCTATGTAAATGTTATTTTTCCAATATCTGTCTTGTCTCTTCTGTTTCACATTCCATCTTCTCATCAGAACATTTCTGAGCTGGTCCTTCATTCTCTACCTGTCATGCCTTCTGCAGCTCTCCCATTCCTGCTCCCTTGTCCCACCCACTCCACCCTGACAACTTCTTTAAAAAAATTTTGCTGTATCATTTTCTCTGATCTCTTCTGCTAATGATGGAGTAACTCTTCATATAACCAGTCTGTGATGCCGTGTCTTTATTAAAAAAGTGAAAAGCTAACATTTGACTGCATGAGCTGTTGCAAAGAATACATTTTTTTCAATTATTATTCTGAAAGTAACAGTATACCATCTATAAAGCATTAAACACATAAAAGAGAGGAACACAAACCACTGTGATCATTACTAAAATAAATGCTAAGAAATTACATTACCAGCAAACCTTGGCAGAAGCAGCTAATTATAGTTGGCACAGACTGATTACGGATAGCCAGCTAGAGTCATCTGACTCCTTCCATGAGAACCCTCTGATTTTGACTGCATTTTCTTGGGGAGACCTGCTCCCAGCTGAATTGGTTTAGGTTGAAAAAAAATTTAAAATTTATAGGAATAAAGTCCATAAAATGCCGTGTTTCCTTTCAGCATCTCCAAGGATTCTCTAAAATTTTGTCAGCTTTCATAGGAAAATCTCCAGAATGATTAAATGATCCAAACACCCTACATTGAATGCTTGTGAAACCTTAGCAGAACTTCTTATTTTAATCCATTAGGATACAGCTACATGATCACATACTCTGTTTTCCTAGCACCCCCCACTCTGTGCACAGCACAACATAAACGAAGTTGCCGTGTGGAGGAATTAATTTGTATCCACTGAAGACAAGAAAAGAGGGAACTGCTGAACAAGAAAGGATGAGCTTAGAGCAACCCAATGCTGCTTTAACAAACCACCCATGCCCCCGAGCTCTGCTGTGGTACTAAGTCACAAACAAGCGTTTTCACCAGCGTGTTTGCAGAAACATCTGCTCCTCTTTCAACTATAGAGCTAGCCTGAGACAACAGACTGCAGCCAAATTCCAAGAGCTCTGCAAAACCAGAATAGCCACCTCCCATTCAGCGACCCCGCTGTGTGGCCCAGAGCTCATCTGTGTGCCTCAGGACCCCACGTGTGTGCTGGGAATGGCAATGACTCTTCAGCTCGTAGGTGCTGTGCAACCACCGACACTTACAGTTGAGATGCTAGAATGATGCTGCAGGAAAGACTACAAGGAAATGAGCAGTATCAAAGCACTTGCTACTCAGTGAGGGCCGGTCATCCCGTGTGCCACACATGTAGGTGATAATGTGGGAAACACAACCCATGATGATGATGTAGCTAGAAGATGATGACACAATGTAACTCACAAAGGGAAACAAATTCACATCGCTTGGGTGACTAGAAATACAGAATTTATTTTCCCCAAGAACCTGACTTTGCACCCTTAACACACTTATATGTAATCTTTCTCCATTGAAGATATGCAAACAGCTGTAAAACATTGACCATACAGCTGCCACAAACTGTTACATATTAGGGGCAAATTGGCTGCTGGACAACTTGAGCTCATATCCTTCCCATGCGTGAAACCCTATTTAGGAAAGCAGATTTCCCTGCGCATTAAAGGGAGCTGTTCCACGCATGTCTATTTTGCATGTGCAAAAGAAAATTTTGCATGCACCGTACATACAAATGGCTTTTGACTGCAGTGTAAGTATTGCCTTTAGAAAATTGTTTCCCATTAAAGAAGTCATGCTATCCTCTTAGCAGAAGAAATCCAAAAGTGTCTAGTGAGGAATTAAATTAGTGAAAGTGGGAATTCAGAAAATATTGTCCTCTGTGTTGCAATAGTAACACTTCCTTGCTGTTTTATACAGAAAACAAACAATTTGGATAATTTGTAGCTCAGATGAGCCTTGCTTAATATCACCATACAGGATGTAAGGGGAAATGGGAGTGTGCATTCCCCTGCCTAGATACCTCTCCTGATGCAAAGCGGGAGGGCTCTGCCATGCTAACTCTCACGTTGCGACGGGCAGATGCAGATTTGGCTCCATTAGCACCAATGAACTGTCTGCCAGAGCAGACCTCAGCGTGGGGAGGATGCAATCGCTACAAGTGAGGAAGAACTCTAAGAAATCACTCCAACCCAGCCAGTGGAAGAAAGCCGAGACAAATTTTGGAAACCAGCTGGCAAGATACAACTATATTTCAAGGCTCAGGCCAGGTAGTCCTGCCCAATTGACCATAGGCATTGGCTAATGTCAGACATTTTGAGAGAATAAATCATTTTATAGGAGGCAGCAAGAAACATTTGAGGTCCAAGTTGTGAAGAGTGCTGCTGGTATAAAGCCACTGTTTTTAGAGTGCATTCAAATCCATTACACATTGAAGATCTAAATAAAATAGCTGAGCAACTAGAAAATTACATGGAAAAAATAACATAATGTGTGGCGACTAAATGATTGTAGCTTGGTGGAAGCTGTTCTTCTGTAATCTCCATCTTCAAACTCTGTACAGGATTCCTGTTTGTTCCTGGACTCGTACCGACTGAGACCCAGATATAGGTCTTGGCCTTATTATCTGATAGATCGTAATATCTACTACTTGATGACTTGATGAGAAATTACTTTTTAAAAAGCTTGATATTAATTTAAAACCTACAAGGTTTTGCTCATTATTTTTGAGACAGCCTATTCAACTCCTAGTCAGCAGCTACAGCAAAGGATGCTGACCCCATTGATGAGGTAATCAATTATGCTGGAACAAAACAAACTAGTAACTAGAAAGAAAGGAAGCCTATGGTTTTATATAGAGCCAGAGAAAACAGGGAGAAAGAGCATTTGGCAAATGACACAGGACAAAACATTTCATTTCCAGTTTCCAAGAATATATATTTTAAATTTACATTAAATATGATTTACAAAATCAATGTTCTTCTATGCTGGACAGCTTTACACGGAGTGAATGAAGACAAACCAGGGCATGGATCCAAAGCTGTGCCTCTACAGGCATGCGGCACTCTGGAGTGGAGGTTTACGTGCCAGCAACTGCAATTATCCCAACTAGCAATGATTTAGCATTCTGTGATGTCTAGAGTGTAAGAAATCCAGGCTATACTTTTATATTGCCACCACCTGAACTCCAAGTTTAAATTCTGCCTTTAAGGAGACTGCAGCACAGCCTGCTGCTGTGTGCATGTTAGAGAATAAAAATTATTAATTCTGCCCATCAGCGAAGTTTTCACTTATGAGTACCACAAGCCTTTGCTGTGTGCAGCAGAAGAAAAAAAGATCATTTTTATGCTTAGTTTCAAATCTTTATTTAAAACCATGTAACAGTGTTAATTACTGAACACTGGGACACCTGAATAAAATATAAAATGCTGACTTGAAATAAACCCTAAACAATCACAAAACAAAACACCTTAAACCTAAGTGCATTTACCACATCTATTTAGCTCATGGTTTTACAATCCTGAGTTCAGAAAATATTTTCATGTCAAAACTGCCAGAAGAAAGTAATTGGGAAAGAGATACATCAAAATAGAAATGTATCATCTAATATGAGCTCCCATGATGAGCTGAACATCTGAAAAAAAAGAGCAGAATGATCAATTCCTCACCACAAGAAAGACAGACGCAAAGATTGGCTTGGGAAAAAAAAAAAAGAAGAGATTTCCTTTTGGAATCACCACAGCGGGAGCGAGAGGAAGCTTTGCACCCAGAGACCTAATGTTGTCTGTTAAGCTAACAAAACTAGTCTGGAATAAGAAAAAAAGTAAGACTTCATCTTTTCATCCCCTTCCACTTCACTGCTCATCTCCCTAGTGCTTATCTTGATCCCAGTTTTCTTTTTCAGAGGATTTTTTTCTCCCTCTCCCCCTCCTTTCTTTCTTTTTTTGATGCTGACGGGGGAGCAGCATGGGTGCCTCATGCCAGCTGCCTCCTAACAGGGACCCTGCCTTCTGCATTTGCATCGTCACATTCAGCAATTACAGAATATGCCACAAAGGACCCGGAATGGGTCGGCAATTGACTGCTGCAAATTCAGCAGGGCCCTCCGAGCCTCACAGAGGACAGGTACTGAGTATGGCAGCTGGTGAGGGCAAGCCCAAGTGCTTGCTGGTGCATGCAGTCATGCTAAGGGGATTAAAGACCTCAAAATCAGGGTAATGCCTTGTGCCAGAAGACAATTTGGAAAGAAAACATGGAAACAGCCTACCTAAGTCAGCCGTGTGCTGTCCGGTTTCCCACAAGGGTAAAATGCAAAATTTGGCATGAGAGGAGGAATTCACAGTGGGGCTCTCTGGGGAACAAGCTCTAGGATTCCTCACCACAAGATAATGACAGCATGGCCATGTGTACGTGATCTATGCACAACGGTTGCTCTCTGTACCAAGCCCCAGACCAACCTAACCATGAGAATACAATACACAAACCTGACATTATTCTTGAATTTATACATGCAAAACTTCTAATGCCATGTTTGTCTTGCAGTTACACTACAGCAGACCCACCCACTCAGGACTATAATTTGAACAGTAACTTTTATGCTAACACAACATAAGCAACAATCCACGATGACTTATGGTATTGGGAGAGTAAGTACAATTACAGGCTGCCTGGAAACTGTAGGGATACGGTGAGAGACATCTCACCATGCATCTCAGTCCTGCCCAGTGTCCCGCCTGGAGTTTAAAACACTCTGGTACTAGGACTCCATCCATAGGTACTGTAATACAAGGTAAGTAGACCTGAATGATGTGCAGCTAAAATACAGACTGTCAGGTACAGCTCTATGTCAGGCTGAAAATAACTGTGTTTTCCAGTGTTCTTGTTATCTTAAAAAATCATCTGTAATAATTGCTCACAAAATTAAAAGGAATAAAATCAGATATTCCTGGCCAAGTTGGCTTGGTGTATCATAAAGGGATTTGCCTCATTTTATCTACTAATGGCATGTCTAGAAATAAGAAAAATCTGAATTTTAACCTTGAAATATGAACTCTACAAACCCATGTTTCAGCGTATGCATTGTAAGCCCACACCAGGGAATACTTTCAAAAATAAAAATAAACTTCCAAACTTTGAATGCACTTTAAGGGTCAAAAAGCAATGGGAACAAATGCATTATTTAATCATAAAAAACACACTCGATTCAGTACGAGGCTGAGGAGGGAGCTCAGGCTCCCAGAGGCACGTGAAGTGAGGACTGCTTTGAGGGACTGCTGCAAAAAGGGCTGGAGCTGAGCTTTCCCTCAGCCCTGCCTCTGCCTGGGAGAGGTGGGGAGGTCGAAAAGCTGGAGAAGACAGGCAGCACTTAATAAAGAATGAGCTGCCATTTTCTCAGGAACAGTGAAGCAGAGAAGAAAACCGGTGGGGAACTCGTTGCTTACAAAAAAATAAAGCCATTATTCAAAACTGAGAAGAAAGACTGTTAAAAACAGGGACTACTCAAACATTGCTTCGACTCCATGATAAAATTCTTACCCTTTTTAGCAGCGTATTGTGAGCAGCTACATCTTTATTACAGTCTCCGTGTTTCGCCTTCACCCTCATTAAGGCTTAGGTCCATTTCTTACCTGACCGACACAGGCTCTGCTCTCATTACTTTGACTCAAAGCTAACAGTAACTTTTAAAAAATGCTCACAATAATCATCAGCTATAGTATGCTTACCCTGAGGTAGTTGAGGGTGAAGTTTGTCAGACCCATTCGAGTGATGTTTTTGGACAGCTGCTCCAGCACCTGAGGGTCTTGTGCCTAAACAACAGAGGGAAAAAGAATTTTCACTTTGCTTTTTGTCTATTTTTTTGTTTTCTCTATGTGCTCAGTGGAGTTCAGGGAGGGCTCTCTGAAAAGAGGTGTCACTCCTATGGAAAAATCACACATTGACGCTAAACTTGCGCAGTAAGCTACAGCTTTCTGTTTGCATAGGAAAATGTAGAAGATTATGAAACTGGAACAGAATAGAAACTGTTTTCCAATACCTTCTTTCTGTCCCTGCCCATTCAAAAGATAGACCTAGGAGGTGTGGTCATGCGCAGGGGCACAAACAAGCAGGGCCCCACAAAAGAGCTTCCTCAGGGACCACAGTAAACTTTGAGCCTTCCATTTGTTGGCTGGGAGTCCCGGGAGACGAAGCAGATACAGGCAGGAATAAAGAAGGTATCACTTTCTTTTTGGGGATGAGAAACTGAAGCAGAGAACTCATCAAGACACCATCAGCAGAGCTGATCACGTAAGTGGCATTAAGCACAGGCTGGAGAACCCTTCTGTTCCAAGATATTTTCCCAGAATCAAACAGGAAAAATGCAAGTACAGTCCCTCTCTGACCCTAGCCAGAAGCTTCACCTGTGAGACCAGCCTCCTCTTTAAAATGAGATCAATCTCATTACTAAAATTAACACCTGCTGGTTTCTGGCTAACCTGCTTCCACTCTCTTTGAATTGTAGCAGCGTCCTAAATACATAATGTTGCTCATGGCCATCCTCGTTGTCCCTTAATGGGATACTGCTGAACAGTTCAGAAGATCAGCCCTCTAAAATAAAAGATAACCCTGGAACAGAAATGGTGGGGTGGGTTTTCAAAGGTATTTTCTTGGACCTGTAATAGCATTTTCAAAAGCCTCCAGACTTAAGTTATTTAAAATTCTGGGCTAAGCATATATCTTTATCTATGGGTATCTAAGTAACTTGATATCAAAATACAGGTACATATTGGGCCTGTGTTCTTACCCTCCATAAAACCACAGTCCTGCAATTAATTTTGTACATGTCAGAATGCTTCTACAGCGTGGAACTGAAAGTGGCAGTAAGACGCTGTCCTTTGTCCACAATGATTTACCTTATAATAATTTGACTTCAATTTGTACAATATTTAAGATTCTAATGCTGCTCTATTGTGTGTGTTTTCATTTAATTGTAAAAGTCTTTAAATGTGAAAAAAAAAAGAGATCTGAATTAAAATTATAAAGGTTTCTAAGTAAACATATAGTAAATACCTATTTTCTGTCTCATGCAAGGGTAACATTAGTTTGCTTCATTTAAAGACTAAATATAACTCATACCTACATGATGAAAATTCACTGGCTTTAGTGTAGAGTTCATATAATAACAACAGATTTTTGGGCCCAGTTCATACAGGCCAGCAAATGGGATTAAAAGGAAAACTATGTGCTAAAGCAAAATGAAAACATAGCAACAGTGGCAACAATAGAGCACTGAGAAACAAGGGAGTGATGAAAGAACTTGTAAATGGACGTAGTTGCAAGCAAAACAAAATATTTATACTTAATTGCATTGGGTGTGAAATTTGCTGGAGTTCTTCATAAACCTAATCTCATCTCTGCATTAGGTCAAGTGAAAAAAGGATTACTTACATGCATGGCTAGAATGCTGCGTGGGACTAATTCTCTGTACTGTCTAATAGTAAAGTGCCACGTTTTTATTCTCATAAGATCATCAAAAGTAAACTCCAAGATAAGACGTCCTTCTGTGCACACCTAGAATACACAAAATGCATGAAATAAATTCCCAGGAATTTAGTTTTCAATGACATTGTATCATCGATTAAACAACATTCAGAAATATCAGAGCAGCATTCTATTGTTCATCTCTGATAGATTAATTGTTTTTCATTCTCTTGGGGAGAAAAAAAACAAATGTGGGAAAATTACTTCCTAGGCCTTACCACAGAGACAGTAACTTATAATACTATGGATTTTATAGCATTTTACAAACATAGAATATTGTTTGCGCTAAATCTTTTTTATTGCATCAATTCTCTTTCCCTCACAGTTCACTACTGCTAATTAATGACCCAACCTGGCAGTGGAGGTGACTGTGGTGCAACTGCGTGCCTTTGATGTCAAGTTGCTGAACCATTCATCCTCAACCTGTTTTACATTGCCCTTTCCTTACAACAGCCTGGCATAGAAACCTTCCTTTCATGTCCAGTTGGAGCATGTAGTGCCCTGAATGCATGTGGCCAAACCCAGGTGGTTTTTTCCTTCTTGTCTTTTCCATGCATTTTATCAGATTTTTATTTTTCTTTAATTTCTTATCTACTTCTAGTAATCATCCCTTCCAAGGAAAGCCAGACGGGGTGTCTGCCATTGGGCTGTATGAGCTGCACTGCCACAGCAAGTTTGAGAGCCAGGGCAGCAGAGAAGAGGTTAAGTCATGGGCAATAGAGCTACTTCTGCAGAAAAGTGGCTCACACAGCTTTGGGAGGGGTCTTGTCTAAGAAAGGAAAGAAAATATGGGAGGAATAAATGCAGCAAGTGGGTGCTATCTGGAAATAAAAAATAAAATAAATTTCTGGAGATTTTCCAACAACAGTCCACAACTTTGTGTGGAAAAAAACTGCTGTGGCTATGGTCTTCTTTAAAGTACAAAATATATGCCTGATACGGTATCTCGACTAGGGGTACTGTGGAACACTGTAAGTGATTTGAAAATTAACTATCTGTCATTTTGGCTTTTTTTTCAATTGGATGTTTAGACTTAGAACTCCTGTTCAAATTAAACCTGCAAGTGCAGGGTACAGAGATAGTGTGGGAACATGGTGTAACATCTCTCAGAAGAAGAGGTTTCTGCAACTTCCATCTTAATAGGACTAATACTTGACTAATAACTAGCCATCCCAGATTCTGTTGAACCCCTTGAGCCATCGTACAAGCCCCACTCAGAATTTCCAGATCCCACTTGGGCAACATGTGGCTTTTCTGGTTAACCATTCACCTAAAGTCATCATAGTTTTTCCCCCTGGTTGTTTCTGCAAAAAGATATAGGTAATTTTAACAGGCACACTATAGAGATAAATTACAGTAGACCTATGAAGGAGAATCTTGCAACAGGTTCTCATCTGCCCTTTTCAACACACCTTAGCGATGTCTTAAAAATTTTGAATGTGGTTTATTTTGTCATTTGACCCCGATTTTGATTTTCACATCAGTTGCACTATGATGAGAAATTACACAGGGGTGCATATGCACACACATAAGGATTAATACAAGAAGAAAAGCGTTTTATATTCATTTTACTGTGTTGTGACCGAAGATTCTGATTACTGACCAGTTAACATGAAAATATTTGGGGTTTAAAATATTTTTTACTAATAATACCTGTGACGTCTCAAACGCTTCTTCTCTTCAGCTCAAAACCCTACAGCTCTTAACAGATTTATTTTATGCACTGGCATTAACAAATTTTAATAGAACAACTGAAACACATTCCTCATATCGCAGTGGTAAAAATTTATACATCTTATAAAGGAATTTAATTTCCTTGTGTAGAGCAGAATTTTATAAATTCCTTTTAATCAATAAAATTGGCGCAGATCTTATTTTAAATAGGCCTTTTTTTTTTTTTTTAAAGCTGCCTTTTACATAGAATCCAAAAAATCAAAAGGGTCTCCAATTAAGAGAACATTTTCTGTTGTGCTGAATTCATGTTACCGTACTGTGAGCTCTGACATTTTGTTTCTGTGGTAACCAAAATCAGCTGATTAGTTGGCATGGCAACAGAAAAGATGTAATCCCAGCAGACACACTCTAATCAATGCCCCCAGCACAGATGGTCTCCGGAGGATCAACAAGAAAGAGGCTGGCAGGCATTCAGTATATCACGTGGTTGCTCTAGACTAGGCCAGGAAAAAACTAAAAAAGAACATTTCTCAAACTAACCAATAGCTTTTTAACCCCTTCACTGCACTTATTAATTGTAGGAATTTCAACTGCTCACACCTACGAAAGCCAAGTTTGGTCCTGTGTCTTACTGCTCAGAGTCCTGCTCTCCTAACACCGGGCACCTTTTGGAAATCTTCCCCCTCTATTAACTACAATTTCTCAAACCTGAGTCCTTGCTTGAAAGGAGACCTAAAGCATATATGAATCTGGGAAATGCCTGAGGTTATTAGTAAGAATTAAAATCACTGAGTTTCAAGGGCTTCACCTGTAAAATCCAGCTGCTGGCCCCACTGCTGGACGCAGGAAGAGAACAGTTCGAACACGGGGAGCTCACTGCTCTAGTGCTGAAGGCAAAGCTTGCCTCTGCCAGTCCATTGGGAAACATACGCACCACTAACTGCAGAATAAATGGTTTGCCTACTCCTAAAGTTGGAGGCAAACATGGTGAAAACAAGAGGCTTAGGAAGACTCCCAGAGCTTTCCTTTACCTGGAGAAAAAACTGAAGCATCTTCCAGGTAAACAAACATGATAGTCAGAGCTTCGGTCTCCCCTTTTACCAAATTTAATTAGTGCCACTGAACCGTATTAAATTCTTTACAGTGTTTATTTATACCTTGATAAAAGCAAGTTGTAATCGTGTGACACTTTACAAGGACCTCCTGCCCTCTGGAGACAAGCTGGACTATTCATATTCTTACTGTTAGGCATGTTCTAGCCAGCTCTATTTGGAAAAAATGGAATTGCCATTTTATATATTTGTCCAATACTGCAGTGTGCAGTGAAGTTGCTCTAACAAGGAAAATGTTGAAACGAATAAAATGCAGCTGTGGATTCCTGATTCAATACATGATGAGAACTGTTTCAGCCTATTATATTAGAACCTAGTGAATTTACAACCTAGAAGTTGTTTGTGAAACTGAAACAGCTAATAACAAATATACTTTGTATTTTTGCATTAAAAAAACCCTTCATGGTACTTTCATTGGGTCAAATTCAGACATAATCTAAGGAGTTACAAAGTCCACTGGAGTGCTGCTTATTATGGGAGGTCTTCTTTGTTCACCACCAATGCTGTGAGAGTAGGAGTTCACCTTTGGGTACAAGATCTGTCCCTGTGGCATCTCTGCTAGAAGTTACACAAGCATGGCTGAGGCAACACTCAGCTCATTTCTGAGAGCAATATATACTTTTCTCCTTTATTCCACCAACTACTGTGTTTTATTTCAAATCTGCTCTTACTAACACAGTCCCATTTTAAACATACAGCCACTAATCCCTCCCTAATTTTTCTCCTAGAATCCAAATCACGTCCGCACTTGAACTCTTCTAGAGAGAGAGAGAGGTTTATGTCAGAACCCACAACAGAAATGTCAGGGCTGAGGCAGGCCATGTGCTGCTGAGACCGCAGCAGATGGACAGACTCACTGCACACAATGGGATGTTGCTACAGAAGGTGACTGTGGCCCCCTCACAAGAGGTGTGCGCTCAGCTTTGTCCCTGCTGCTAGTCTACCTTTGACTTGCTGGGTATTAGCCTCCTCTCCAAAGTAACACCACTGTAATGTGCTATCATGAGAAGTACAATAGACTAATTGAATTGAGAAAAGTGTCTTACATTTACTGATTCAAAATAAAACCCTCAAACAACCAACCACTTTTATTTGCTATTGCATTAAATGTAACACAGAGGGAAATGACAGCAATTGCTTTAGGGAGCTCTGCAGAGAAGCAGCTACTGTTTACCCCCACCATGTCCTCTGTACCCAACTCCTAAGCAGAGAGGAGGCAAAGAGGTGCTGCTACCCAGAAATAACTGGTCTCTTTGCACATTTCTCTCTGTTTGTCTATGTAAGTCACAGGGGGCTGGAGTGGGAGACCTGGAAGGCCGGCGCCATTGAACACACACCTCCCAGCTCATGAGTGTTCCACACACCAGTGGCTTACTCTCCCTCTTCCCTGAGCACCCCTCTAAGGCCCACGATGATGGCACGGAAGCTACTATGAAGGGATGGGACTCACATACGTGTTAAAACAGTGTAAGCCATGTAGGCCCTTGCCATGATGCTGCCGCTGCCTTTTTTGACTCTAAAATCTCCACAGTCCTGCAGGCCAAGGGCAATGTGGATGGGTTATCTCCCCTAGTTGTGCCTTCTCCTTTTGTGCCGTTCTCCAAGCAAAGGTTAACATGTGCACAGATGAACAGGTACAAGATGGAAAATCATCATTTCCTGTTAATTTATGAAGGGACATATTTCCATTTTGAAAATCAGTCTACTGATGTTTTTAATATAAGAAAAGTTTTGTTTTAATTTGTATTTTCCACCTTTTTGGCGGTGGTTTTTTTTTTTAGAAATACCATAATAAATGGCATTCCTTAATTATAGGACTAGAAGTGACCAACACATGAAGATAATTCACTATCAATTACAAATTGAATATTCACTAACTGATTCAGAGCATGTTTAAATCACTTGAATCCTTCCACCGATTTCACTGCTGTTTAGACAGGCATCCTACTGTACTAAATCAATATTTTTCTAGAAATTTGTAGTCCTTGGACAGGGTAAGTATCAAATGTAATGCATACCATCTCAAATAGCAGGTACCAGCAATGTGAAATCCATTGTTGCTTTAAAATCAAGCCCAGAGAAAAGGAGATGGGCAGGTTGAATTTAATTCACGTGCAACTGATGGTTCTGGTAACCTGGCTTTATATGCTTCCCTTGCAATCTTTCTAGGAGAATTGCAGAGGATGCTCACAGATTTTTCCAGTTGTGTAATGAATATATAAAATAGTAATTAAATGGCTTCAAGGGTTTTCAGTATTAGAAATCATCTCAGTCTACCAGAAAAATGCAACAGCCAGTATTTTTCACCCTTATACACGCTGAAAAAGAAAAACAAAAACCAACAACATGCTTTGTTGAGTCTTCCCTGTTACCTTGGTAAACATGGGTTTTCCATGCTGAGTGACCATGGTGCATTGATCACAGTCCACTGTGATGGATGAGTTGTGGTATGACTCTTTTGAGTGCTTGAGAACGTAATACAGGTCTGTTACACCTCCTTCAAAGACAGTGCTAAAATAACGAGGAATGAGGGTCCTTCCAATTGCTGTGAGGAAAATACAAAGCAAAATTCAGCAAATACTCTAGGTCATAAAATCTCAAACCATTTGCTAACAGAACATGAATAATTTTAAGTGCAATGAAATCAAACTTTCATTTAATGAATATAATATGAAGTTGTGCCTGCTCCCATTGAAATCAATGAAAATGACTTCCTCTATTCAGAGGGAGTGGGCTCATCTTGTTTAATCTTTGTACATTGATGGCGAGTTAGAGTCACTCTTGAAACCATCTGCAAGGTTTTTTGTCCCAATATAATTATTATTCAGAAAACCACATGGTGTCAATTATGACTAAAAGTTGGATAATACTCATAAATGTGTAAATACAAGTGGTGAGCATTTACAGAAATATGCTCGTACACCCAAAAATGCAAAGCAAATTTATACAGGGGGGTTGTGAACACATATATGTTTGCCTGTGTGTGGGCATGTGTGTATTTATATATACACCCACCCACACATACACACACACTCTTGACTGAATAGAAAGGCTACTGCTGAGAAATCCAAGACCTGGGGATTGAAGGACCTGAGAATGCAATATGATAGAAGCTACACAATACTACTACCCACAGGTCTATCTGAGCGCTCTAGACAAGAAGTGTTTATGTTGTAGGCTAGAAAGTCTGAGCAGTTGCCTGAACTAGCTCATATATGCATTACTTAAACCCCGAAGTCTGGGCTTAAGGTACCCAATTCTGCAATACTTCCTCTGGCAAAACTCTCACTGAAGTCACACCCCACACTTCCATAGCAGTTTCAGGTAAGTACTACAAGATCTAATTCCAAATATGTAATAGTGAGCTTCTGAGTGTACTTCAGATGCACATAGGAGAAGCGCTGACATCAAAGGCAATTATCTTGTATGCAACTGATGTTTTCCATCTCCTTTTTTACAGATAAATTTGGATGCAACCACAAGCCTGGCATGACAGAACAGTTTATAATAGACCGATACTTCTATATCAAATGACTCATTGCTTTGCATGCATTAATCAATCCACAGTAATTCTGAGTGGTGGATACATAAAAATTGCTTCCATTTTACAGAAGGAAAAACCAACCCATCTAAACTGTGTTTTGGAAGAACAAGATAGAAAAGTCACCATCAACAGGCAAGATTAGAGTTTATTAGTTCCTAATTCTTGTATATTAGGGCTATGTGGTGACTCATGCCTCCCTCATTTGCTGTCTACTTTTGAGAGTAATTTCTAAAAAAAATATTTTCATAGGAATGTTGTCAGCATATGAACGAAAGCTCCTGACCCAAAAAATGTATTTGCAAGTGGGTGTTGTAAATTAAAAAGCATGGCATTTTCACAGTACTTTTGTGAGAACTGTTTCTGCTCTGTGCATTGCAATGTGGAATACTGCATGTGCAGTCACAATGCACATTATATAATGAAGATACACAAATATAGACAATTAGAACTTGTTAAAGCTCTTGCTGTAATATTAGATATTAAGGTAATTTTATGTACAAAAATATACCACACTCTCTGGAAGTGGCTGACAAGTCAATGACTATGTTGAACAACTATTCTCTGACTCCAGCTCCTAAAAATCCCACCCACTCACCATGCATATATTAATTTTCTACAGGCTTTTAATTTAATTTAAAAAACCTGAAGTCCAGTGTATCAACATAGGACTCAACTCAGGCTTTAACTCAAATTTCTCCATGTTAGCACGGTATATAGTAAAACGTAAAATTTACCCATCAAGTTAATTTCTTGCTCCCCTAAGGCTAATTAGTGCAAATTAAATTTCCTGCTAATCATCCTAAGCAGCGAATGTGTGATATGAAAATCCAGTATTCCTACTGCTTGTGATAAACCACTCTTCACGTGACTTATGTGCAGGATAAATATCTCAAAACTATTTTAACTGCAGTTTATAGACCATTCCCAAAGTAGCACGGTCACACGGTGTTGCTTTTTGCCTTGTATTCACAGCTACAACACATTAAAGGAGGCTAGAAATATATGGAATATCTCATTCTTATTACTTTTCTTAGTAAGCATTATTTGTGTTTGCCAAGGGATATGCCAGTGTGAACAACGAAGTGTGGGACCAAAAGGATGAAGAGGAATAGAGGTGCACACAAGGATATGTCCCATGAAACTTGATTTTTAATGACAGATGAACATGAAGATCCTGTCTGTCTTTAAAACTGAAAATAGCTAATGCAAATGTCCAGCGTAAACTAATATAGTTAATATTCACCTCTAGAAGAAAAATGAATGGAAAACTAAAAAAAAAGCAGGTCCCCAGCTCACTATATTGCCTTGCAACAGAAAACTAAGGCAAATTCAAGGTTTTGGTTCTTTTCCTGAAGCACTCAATGGCTTAAATAGATCATTTCTAGAATAACCATGAAACTCTCTACAGTGGTAACAAAGCTTATTTGTGCTGGAGATGGTATTTGCAAGACCAGTAAAAGACTGTGGAACAGCTCTTATGAACTCTAGAGATTATCACAATTGGTGCATTTTAAGTGTAAAGGATTGTTTCCTTGATTTTTTTCTCCTCCCAAACATAACTGTGTACGAACGAGTATTCAAGCACACACGTGTGCACCCCCAGCTCTGCTCCATGCATACACACAGTCCTTTCCTAGGCACAGGAATATGAATGGAGCAGATGTGTTTTTCCTTCCCTTCTTGCAGTGGACAGACATGCTCAGGTGTGGATGTACAGATAGCTCAGGTGTGGACATACAGCCTCCACCTGTTTCTGACACCATGCATCTTATCAAAATTTTAGCAACACCTGAATTTTAGCAACTGAATCTTCTGCCAGTCAGTTGAAAACTACTTCCTAGGAGGACTCCAAGTAATGTAAAGGCAGGATTATGTGACAGCATGATACCTGTGGCCACTTCAGGGTGCAGTTTAGCCATCCTTGCACTAGAAAAGTGAACTCACACCTTGCAGGACACAGAGCAAGCTGTATGCTGCCCTGTACACTGCCGTGGTCTCAGGGTTGCAGTCTCTCAGAGGCAATCACAGACAATAATGGCAAGTACAGTTTAAATAGCATATGGTGTAATACCTAGTCACACCAACAGGGCTGAATGAAGTTTTACATGCTTCACCATTGGAATTCCTTCATGGTTTAGACCTTGGCTTTTAGTCCACAGAATATGTGTTGAAGAATGTGTCTCTCTGCATGATTTTGTAGGGCTTCTGCCTCCCACATCACACTTCCCTGAAGGAGCATCATACAAACACCCTCAGAGCCACCACACAGATCTTTCCACACAGGAGCTCTGAGACCGAGCACTTCCAGCAGGAATTTGAGTATGGGGAGATGCTTGTAATTTCCTTTCCTGTTGTCAGGGCCTTGAGAGCACCCTGTAAACACCCCTGCTTTGGCAGTTGGCTGCCAGGAGAGTTTTCTTTCCAGCTTCTTGGGGCAATCCTTGCCCAGCTACCGCAAGGCTTTCTACCTACACCCTCATGGAGGCCTCTGCAACCAGATCTCCTGCCAGTCCTGTCTCTTGTCCAACGTTTGTTCTTTATTCTTTCTCCAATCTCTTTGCTCATCTACCCCTACAGTCCAAACCTGTGTTTTTTCACCTTTCAAAACTTTCCATTGGTTATCTTCCACATTCACTGCTCGACTCCAGGATCTCTCTGCTTTCTCTTCTCTCACTCTCCTCCTATGCTGCTCCTTTTCCTCTTATTCAAGCAGGTTCATTAACTTCCCAAGTCCACAAAACTTCCTCATTCAGAAGAATACTTAAGCAGGTCCAGCTATCTAGTCTCATTCTCCTTGTTCTCCTCCACTCTACCCAAACCCCAGCTTTAAACACTTTTTTGGTGTCCTTAATACTCAGCCAGGCTGTCTGAAATCCTTGTTCCAGGCCTCTTGCCTCAGCAATCTAAGCCCTCCTTCTGGATCTTTTTCCCCCCCAAGATTCTCCCTCTGCCCCTTTCCTCACTCTGCCATCTCCTAACAGGAGGTTCTTTCTCCAAACAAACCACATCTTCCTGCCTTCGGTTTCTCATCCAGCCAGACATCAGGCAAGAGGACCCCTTCCCTCTGTGCCCCCCACCCAACCCAACATCTCCCCATTCCCAGTGTTTTCCTCATTGACTTCCCTTACTTAACCATCCCCTATCTTCTCCTTTCACTTTCCAGTTACTATTCCTCCCCCATCTCTCACACTAATGTCAACTTGTCCCAGTTTTTCCCCCTCTTGTTTTCTCCTCTTCTGTTTCCTTCCTCCCTGATCATATCGAGTTACTTCCTTTGCAGGGCCACCTGGATCTGCCAGCAGTGCAGGATAAGGAAGGGCTTCTTCCTCTCATGTGCAGCACTGGCTGAGCCTTCCCTATGGGCTTTACAGTGGAGATGTCTGTAACGGCACATAGCCCTGAGCTGTACCATGTCTGGTTATTCTTTGCTGTTGGCACATTGGGCCCCTATGAGGAGCTTAACTACGTTCCTGGGAAAGAAAGTCTTTGGAAAATTTAGCTGTCAAGCCCCAGTGAAGCCTGCACTGAATTCTTGAGAATGGGTGCTGTTTTTCCCAGAAGATTTATAAATTTGCCAAATGCAGTCAGATTTCCTCAAAGAAGACAAAAGGGAAACCCCTGTCACAAAGGTGAGCAACCCTACTCCAGATCACACAGGTTTGTGGGCATTTAAAAAACAAAGTTACAAGACCTGTAACATGGACAAAATAATATTTTTCCATTTGGGGGGAAAGGAGAAATTCTTTTTTTTGTTTAAATAGAAAATAACTAGCTAAAAGAATAGAAAATAACTAGTTAAAAGCAAAAACAAGTTCAGCTTTATTAGGTCAAGTTTGGCAAAACTATAAGTAGAGAGAAGGCCTTTTAATAGGACTTATCAAACAATATTAATAATAGATGCTATATCATCTGCTCTGAGCCCAATGCTCAGATGTAGGAATGCAGATGTAGGTTCATACCTGTGTCTATGCAAATATTAACAGGGTCTTACCCAGAAAAGACATTTTTATAGTGCAGAAAGTGACACCCTCCACTGTAAAATAATGGATATACTAGAAGGAAAATTCACCTGTCCCTCAGCATTCAAACATTAATTCCAGGTCACCGGAATGCTGGTTTAAGCTATCATTTTGTCCTGGGCAGCACCCCTCATCCCTAGCTGAGTATCTGAGGACGCACTGTTTCCCATGAGAAGCAGGCCTTGCCCCTTAACGTTTGCTTCATTTGTGCTAGCAAATCCCCAGGTAGCAAAGCAAACTGACAAAGATCAGCTGGATTTAGCAACAGGAAATAGTTATTTATATAAAAATGTCAGTAAGAAAAAGCATATCTGAAGTGACGGTTTTGCACGGAATATAATGCTGTCATGCTGGAATGATGCACTTTTAGCCTATTTGGTGGTGTAGTGGCTCAGCTACATAGGATTTTGCAAAACTGTACCTTTCCAGTGGATCAGAGATCTCCATTCAGTTTCAGAGCTGAAGTAAGACCAGCAGTTGTGACACTCCCCAAATATGAGCAGGCCAGAAATCAATTAATTCAATCTATGAACATAGGGAAGAAGCTCTATAGGTCAGAAACAGTTATATTATACATAATACTCTTAAGTATCATTCCTGGGGAATTCTAAAGAAAAAAATGAAACCATCTGACATATTAAATGGCCCACAGCCTGCCTCTTGGGGACGGATGCACTTAGGTCATGCTTCTGTTTCTTGGCCTGAGCATGTAACGATAATGATTAGGGTGCTTGCCTGTCATCCTGATCCTACCAGTCATTATTTCCATGCTGTCCTTTCATTTATTTCCCCTTTTACTTATGTTTGCCTGAGTGTAAAATACTTTATTCTTTCAGGAATATGTTCACAGCTAAAATTATTTCTCCATCCAAAACTGAGCCAAAATGTCCAATGAGCTCTGGGCGGGAATGGTTATAACTTGTAAAGTTCAGGGTATTTGCAAGCCTCAGACTGGCTGCAGGCAGAAAGCCAGTTAAAAAAAATAGTTCATAATACAACTGTGGTACCACACACCCCTTGCAATGATTATGGTACAGTTGTTTTGGGGCGTTTGTTTCCCACTCTCCCTCCCCCAAGGAAGATTTGAATAAAATAGAGAGTAAACATGTTTTTCTAGTTCAAAGGAAACTGGTATTTGTGGGCTAGGAATAAAAGGATACTTCCTCCCTTTGTGTCCCAAAGACAGGCTGTCAAAATCTCAATGCCCTCTCTACAGAATGAAGGTTCATGGCCTCTTTGCAGAAGCAGGGCTTGATAGCAAACCCCTCCTTGCTCACTGAACTGCTCATGTGTTGCTTTTACAGTAGAAGGTCTCATGGGCAGAGACTTGGATTTACCATATACATATACACCATGTAAGATAACTGTCAAGCTGGTACAGAAGTGAAACAATGTAAGTGTTAATCAGCAAAATAAAAATATTTGGTTTATTGCTTCCAGGCTGGTTTTTGCAGCTCTGAATCCTGTCAAGTCCTATGTCTTCAATTAGAGCTAGGATATAAAATGAGTAATAAACCAGACACAAATAAAAACATAAAATATAAAAAGCCTTTAAAAGTTCCACAGAATCAGCAACAGAATGAAAAACCACCCTGTGCCTACAGCTTAAAGGAGTTCGGTCTGGAAGCTCTGGTGCAGCCTGCAGCCGATTATCTCATCAATGTGCTATAGTTGGGCTTGAGGAACTCCACCAGTTGAGGCTGTGGGTTTTTTGGCTCTGAACACAAAATGTTGAGCTCTCCTGGAAAGCTCTAGGCAGACCATGAAAATCTCTTGCTTGAGAGATTATCACAGTTGGATCTCAGTAATTAAATGGAGATGCTACAACTAACTCTCCCTCAGCCATATGTAAGAGCTAGGGAAGCCAGGAGATGACTTCCCTTAGCTTGCAAATGAGCACTGCAGAAGAAAGCCTGAGCTTTCTGTTAATTGTAATTAACATCTCTGGGCATGGCCAGTCATCTGTGTGGGCCAGAACTTGTCATGTTCATTTATGTATGTTTTTGTAACAGAAATAAACTAATCAGTACACACAAAGTAAAACTTCATGGAGTTATAGAGTGATGTCACTGCTGTTATTCTGCCTGTACCTCTGTCACTGCTGTTATTCTGCCTGTACCTCTGTGTGCCCAAATTTGTCCCAGTGGAATAGCATTTCAGGCATGTCCCCTCCCAGACACAGCTTATCTGGCTGAGACATGGAGAGAGGGATCCCTCTGTGACGCTGGACAACATAAAGCTCCAGTTTTCAGTACTGCAACCTGCTCTCTGGAAGAGCTGCAAGGCATACAGAATGTGGGAATGCTCCCCCACCTGCAAAAGACCTTATCTGGTGAGTAGATTCAAACCCAAACAACATGAATCTGTTGATTCACAGGAAAAACTACTGTCAGATTTGATAGTATGGCATGAAAGGCAGTGAAAAGACAGTCTAATAAGTCCAAACTCTGCCTCAGAGACGCGTGGGCCATGTTGATTAAACCACCCACGTGTATCCAAGGCAGAATCTGGCGCACACAGACCTGTCCTTTCTTTTTTCGTTCCTATCTAGTGGGTAAGATTGGGCTCCTAACATTAGAGCACTTATAGAATAAAAATTAAAATGCATGATTAGATTCCACTTAAAGTATATTTCTAGTTATTTATACAAATTAAATATTAATTAAATGTATGATTTTAAATCTATTACAACAGCAGCAGTAATACTACTACAGTATTAATAGTTGTATACTAGCAATATACTACATTGTATTTAAACATTCAGGAAACATCTTTATAATCTACAGACATTGTAGATTTTAAACTCCATGAAGTTCAGAAGACAGTGGAAGTATGATTTCCATATTGCTAGTAAAGTACAGCTTTCTGAAAAGTAAAACTAGCCATATATGCATTCTTCCTGTGCCCTTTACAATTTTGTTTTTATCTTTAATGATCTACTTAGCACTTAATGAAAACTGGGGAAATCTAAGGCTTCTGTATCACAATCATAGAATCATAGAATGGTCTGGGTTGGAAGGCACCCCAAGGATCATAGAGCTCCAACCCCCTGCCACAGGCAGAGCCACCAACCTCCAGGCATGACCTAGCTTCCAACCATTTTGCCTTCGTTCTCAATTTTGTATGACCACCATGGAGTGGGATAACACAGATTCAGCACTGTGACTGAGTGACTTGAATCTTTCCCACATCGAGAACCCAATGATTTTGGGTATTTTTGTTTTGATCCATGATGCTTTCATTGTATCTGCAATATCTGTCTTATTTTATGCCAATATTATTGCCTACAGTTAAAAGCTACAACCCAAAATAAACCTAGCCATTTACTTACGAAATTGTAAATGGTTAGGTTTCCCTCTCTGGTTCCTTCTAACCTATGTAATTCAATCATTGACTTTGCCTTTCCTCCAGTAAGTATTTTTTAACGGCGTTTTACCCTGGTGAAGATTTGCCTGTATAATTTTTGATTCCATTGACAGTGTATTTCTTTTTCTCAAAAGTCTGTAACCAGCACTTCAATCCTCTAAAACACACTTGAGTCAAGAACAAGTAACAGAAACTTCATGACAATGAGACCTCAGCTTAACTCCTCAGCCCTTATGACCCTTATTCTCATAGACACATAATCTGCAACTCAGTCTTAAATCCATCATCTCTCTGAAGAGACACAGCATTTTACTATAATTTACTTCAGTAAAAACAGTCAGAAAACAATTATAAAAAGCTCTATATATGTCTCAGAGTACAAAGCTGAACTGCACCAGCACAGTTTTTCATTCAGGCTCAGCCAGTCTATTGCAATAAAATTTCCTCCCAACACTTTCCTTATTAAACCAGCAGTATCATACACTAGCAATCTTTAAAAAATTGCTCACTACTAAATTCAGTCTTCAGACCTCGAGTGTTTCAGCCTTAAGCTAAGACCGTGTGGACATGGGGATGTGGAGAGCAAGTGACAGAGTCCAAGATCCCTTTGACAGCGTGGCAGCTGGGCTTGGACAGCATCTCTGGGGTTCATCTAGTTCAATCCCTCTCCTATAGAGCAGCGTCACCCGAAGTGGGTGTCCTAGGACTGTAGCCATTTGGGTTTTGAATGGAGCCTTCATGACCTCTCTGGGGTAACTTATGCCAGTGTTTGACCATCTATTGAGGAAAAAGCTTTTTCTTCTGTTTAAATGGAATTTTCTGTGTTTCACTTTGTGCCCAGTGGCTCTTGCATTTCACTGGGCAACACTGAGAAGAGTCTGTTTCCATCCTCTTTACTCTCTCCCCTTCATATATTTACATGCATTGATAAGACACCCCTTCTCCAGGCTGCACAGTGCCAGCACTCTCAGCCTTTCCTCGTATGGCAGATCCTCCAAGCCCTCAGCGGTATTTATGTCTCACCCCAGTACATCCATGTTTCCCTTCTAAATAGTGAGCCCAAAGTGCAAATCCTACTCCAGATGTGTCTCAGTGGCATGGAGGGAAGGATCACCTCCTCAAACTCTCCCTAACGCAGCGCAGGAGGCTGTTGGCTGCTTTGCTGCAGTGACACACTGCTGGCTCACAGTCAGCCTGAACTCTCAGCTCCTTGGTCTCATAACCAGTAGCTCAAATTCAAGCACAAATAGCAGAGCACCAGCTGCACAGTTCTGTACCACCTTCAAGTTTTCACTCTGTATCCGGTGACAACACTCTAGGAACCTGACTGATCATAAAATGAAGACTCAGAGCCCGTACGATCTGTTGTCTAAACAACTGATTTAAGTTTCTAGCTGTACAGAGCAGGCCAGCCCTTTTCCCCACATTGAAAAAATCAGAATTTCTCCTGGCAGGCACATTTCTGAGGAAGCCTGCGGTCTAAACTGATTTTTGTTAGGCTGGAGGGGAGAAGAGTTTGAGGGGGTTATCCATATTCTTTTTCCACAGACAAAAGATACCTTAACTGTAAAACTTCCACATCTTATAAATCAAAACCATCACTCCCCAGCAAAGTTCTATACACAGATGTTTCAGTGAAGAGAATTTAATCTTATATTTGCATAAAAAAATCTGCCTTCTAAATGCGGATAAAGCCAGAAAAAATGTTTTGCCTGGTTGCAGCACACAGCCACTGACACTTCTGGCTGTGCTAATCATTCTGTTTGAAGAAAGAGTATTTCCCATAACTTTTTTCAACAACTGCAAAGAAGAAAGTTTTAAAGAGGAGCCAAAGAAGTTATTCACAGCTGTATGACAAACCACTGTCAAAACATAACAAACCACAACCAAACCCAAGCAGAAAATGACAAAATGTAAGACTAGAAAATGATGGAAATTGTGCAGGACAGGCATTTTAGATGAACAAATGTAATCTGTACCAGCATAAAGGACCCACACAGCACAGAAAATGATACCCAGAAAAGTCATCTTAAGAAATAAAGACAAAAACATAAAATTCAAGTGACAGGACACCAAAAGGAACAGACAAAAACCAGGCAAACCATCCAGTTGTATTAAATCAAGCAAGCTCCTGACCCCTGACTTCATCTGACCTAGCAGAATACTAAGCACAGCATGAAACAAAAAATATGTAAAAGCACAAGCAAAATGATATTAAGATAAAGTGATATTGACCATACCCTTACATGCTGCCACATTTCTTTTATGCAGATACCCAGGCTGGTCTGGGGCAGAACGTAGACAGAGAGCTCAAAACTAAAGCTCAGTTGCTGCAGAAAATGGGTGTTTGCTTTTCTGTGGTGTTTTCGTGCTGGGGGTGCGTTAACTGACCAACCTACACATTTCACAGCAATCAACTTGATTAATCTCTTGTTGATCTGAATCCAAACAGTTCTAAAAAAATTAAATGAGTCACTGGAACCACACCGATTACTACCTGCAAAGAATTTGCCATTATGCCGGGGATCTTCCCCCTCCCCCAGATTGTATAAATATTCAAGCCACTGCCACAAAAGCATGTAGGAAGATCTGTTGTGCTCTATTTGCTGGTGCAAAGTTGGTCTGAAGAGGTCTTCAAATGTAATTCTACCAGTTTCTCATCTCCATGCTCTCCTCTGAACCATGTTGAGATGGGAAGCTGAGGCAGAAAAAATATCTTACATGTATTCTAGAAATACTATGAAACATTTACAGCATATATGAGGAAAGAATAAACAACTGACAAAGTACTGACCTGAATGATGAATAGGTTCCTTTCACCCTTAGAAACACTAAAAGAGAAGCCCTGAGTGACAGAGACAGTACCAGGTGTAGTAGATAGCTTTTTTACTTCTAAAGCTCCTGATTTACATCCAGGCAAAATCAGCAGCAATGTACACATTTCACTAGCTGCAACTCTGACAAATCCTATTTTTTGTTTCAGTCCAGCTTGCATCTGCCACAATAGCACCTCACACCACCATCATGCCTGATGAGAAGCCTGATGAGAAGCCAGAGGACACCATTCTTGATGAGAAGCCTGAGGACAAGCACAGACTACCAGGACTTCACAGGACTCAGCTCAGGCAGAATTTACCTTTCTTCTTGGATGTTTTTCTCAGCTCTCCACAAGCTCCCTTCTACCAAGAGAAAGCTAGTAACCTTGCTTACTTATCTCAGCTAGTTTAAGTTAGCTAAAGCTACTCCTTCGCTGTGGTAAGTACATCGTAAACAGCCATGAACTTACTCTGCTAAGGCTCTAACTAACCCAAAAGTTATATACTTGCATAGTGTGGCATCACGTCTGAGCAAGCAATCCCCATGAAGAGGTAGGAAATATTTGTTTGAGCTCCAAGCCAGATGAGAAAGGCCACACAGCATCTGGTCAGCTCGGTATGTGGGCAGAACAGGCTCATATAGGCATCTTCCATACAGACATAGCTGACCTCCTCAACGCTGGAAGACTTCTGTTCATGGCAAGACCAAAACTCATGGGTAGGGAATATGAAGGAGAAAGATAGTCCCTTCCCTGAACACAGGACTTCATGCTCAAGCACTGTCAATCAAGCGTCACAGCATGGTCCACATTCAGGTGAAAAATATCAGAGGTGAAATGTGTTGATACGTGCATCAAAGGGGACATAACATAGTGGGGAGTGTGTCTGGAGAACTGGTGGGAGGTGAGGGGTTACGGTGATATGATAAAAGACAGACGCGGCATTCTCAAAATCCTCAAACTGCATTGAGCACATGTGGATTGATAACCAGCATGATTTTTTGGGTAATTTTATGCTGTGGACTTATGAACAATATCTCACCAGTGGATAATATCAGTTGTCGGTTATATACATGTTTTATAACAACCAGAACACTCTTTTTCAAAAAGCCGTTGGTGGTTGGCTTTGATTTCTTTTTTTCTGCAGCAAAGCTTGCTATCCCACTCTCTTTCTCTTTCAAGCTCATGGAAGCTAACTGCAGAGAAAGTAAAAAGGTATTCAACACACTAGACAAAATAATTAGGAAAATATGCTACCATTTAAAAATGTTTTGTTGGTTTTAATAGTGCAGCTTGTTTATTACCCTTAGAATGAAGGCAAGCGCCCTGTGTTCAGCTATATAAATCAGATGTCTGACAAAATGACATCAAATAATAAAGAGCCACTTTCAGAAAAGGGCAGGCAATGCAACAGGTTTATAAGCTTCAGTCAGAACACGTTATATGTAGTTTTTAATAAAATTTTATAAGCAAGTAATGCAGAATGCTCTTAACTTTCAAAAGGTACCATCAGTAATAAGTGCTGTAACAAATCTGCGCTGAAGCTGAAATAGCCTCTTCCTAGGTTTTCCTCCTTTTAGCCACGTTACATTTTTTCCACATTTCAGAGAGTCATTATATCATCATCCTGATATATTTTTGCTCCAAGGACTCATGGTGACTTCTGAAACCCCTACAGGTAAGATGCAGTTCCTGTGACAATGCTGAACTGCCTCTGTCAGGACAGCTGCAGGGATCCCCTGAACATAAAACATAACCACCACCACAGCGATCAACCCAAATGCCCACCCAGCCCAACACCTGTGCCTGACAACAGCCAAACCCAAAACCTAAGGAAAAAACGAGAGAAAAAAAGTACAAGTGTGAGGTGATCCTTTCCCTGGTCCATCATATCTGCTTCCAAAAATGAACAGACTGAAAGCTACAAAGGGGATGGTTGCATCCAATTACACAGGGAAGTCATGGAGACTACTAGCTGTTAACATCTGAGTATAATGAGATCACAGGGAGCCCCATCCTCCAAGTATCAACCTCACAACTCTTAATTTTATTACAGGAACTTTATGATTCCTGATTGAAAACATATAAAAAAAATCTCTTGGAACATATTTTCTTGCAGAATTGAAGAAATTCAAGGTGGAAAGTTCTTATCAAAACATTTAGCAATAACATTTATCTTTCAGCAGCGTTGACAGAGTTACAGTGCTGTCAATAAGCATCCCTGCTGACATCAGGGAGAATGACTCAGATTGATAACTGAAATATATTAACATGAATACAAATATCTAATTCAAATTACTTCTTTCACAAATTAAATATATTTTTTGAAATCTACAAAATTTGAAAAATATACAGAAATATTCTAATGTTACAAAACTGATTTAATTTTGTATCTTTCACATTCATTATGATCAAATATGACTCTCAATAAACAAAGTAAAATGCTGCACCTTGCAATGTAAACAGGCAAACATGGGGCTTTATATATACACATCTGAAATACTCCCCTGGCTTTCAAACAGTACGTACATATATTTTTTTAACAGCAGCAATGCAAACTCAGCTGAGGATCTGGAAACTAATTTCTGTGCCGATTACTGTAGTGAACAGTTAGCTGACTTATTTATTTTAAAAGCCTCCACCATATTTTGGTAGGAACCAATTCATACTTTTGCTATAATACAAATAGAAAAGGTCCTGGAATAAAATGCACAAGATGCCAGTCCAAAATTGTTATGTCATGGGCATCCATTGCAGAGTAGAGCAATAGAAAGTAACACTCCTACAAAATCATTTTTTTTCACCATAACAATAGAAAAATATCTCTGCTTAAAGTCAGTCTTCCTTCACTACACTCATACATTAATATTTTGACATTATTTTTCGCAAGTTAATCCTGATTTTTCTTCAGACATTACTCCAGGACAAGTCCTGGTCCCTCATGGATTTCCACTTAAACAACAGGAATTTTTCTTGTATAATGCTATGAAGAATTGAAGAAAATTATCTTCATTCTTGTGAAGTTAGTCATCTAAGAGGAAAGGGCAGGGGAGGAGTGCTGCACTGATGCAGGACAGGTAGCTGCACTGTTTCTCCTCCCTGTGTGTCTGGATTGTGTCAATAAAGCACAGTGTGTGCAACTTGAAAACCCTCAGAAAATATGGGCTTTGCTCTGCAACTGCTTGCTAATATAAACTGAATTCTGCACATTTTTTTTTCCCAGGAAAATTATGGATTAATTCAAAACTAAAATGTCATTTTGCTACAAAAAAACCAGAAAAGGACAAAAAATTGCCCACAGTGAGGCATAAGGAAAGCAGTTTAGACAAATAAAAGCTGTTCCCAGACCTCTGCACAAACCTTGGACTGAACATGACATTTAAAATTTTTTTGGATCAGCACTCCTGTATTTTATACAGTACTTTCTCCACATCGCTCCTATCCTCCTGTTCCTAGAATCAGCACAGCAAAGAAATGTAAATTAAAAGGTTATTCTTGCATACCTCACATCTGGTTAGAGTTAGGAAGTGCTAAAAATCATACGAGGGAGTTTATTCTCACAGGCTTTTGCGCCTGAAATTCTTCTTGTTTTTCTGCCTTTGCAAGAACCTCATAGGCAAATGGTGTTTAAAAAGGGATGGCTATTTTGCTTGCCATTGGAAAAGAGTGAAATTACTTTGGTGGTCTGAGCTATAGCTTGGGACTTATAAATAAATCATTAACTATTTGAATGTACACGGGTTAGCATAGAAAACAATTCAGAGGGGCCAGTATGATACTAAAGACTCTCCTCTCCTGGGGTTTGTACCCAGCGGGTGCCCACAACTGACTGCACAAAAACCCACAGCACATGCCACATGCCTGCAGAAAAGATTCATGGAATGGTTTGGGTTTGCAGCTGAGTCTCACTCACCTATTATTGCAGACGAAGCTCCTATCTATATTTCTGAAAGAAGAAACTATCAACCTTGCAGTATGTTCTTTGCGTCTACATAACATGCCCACTCCAGGAGCAATAAACATTTAGCAAAGTGATTCTAAATTTCTTCAGGCTAATCCTCTATGCCTACACACTCACGCAATATCCTACTGGAGTGGGAACAGGAGCTTCCAACCATACGCACATTGTGCTGGCAAGGCAGCCTGAGTTTGATTTCCTAGAGCTATTCCTATGAGGTGGTGTGCAGCCTCGTCACAAGCAGTGGCTCTGAGTGACATTTCTCACCTTTAATTTCTCCTAAAAACCCGCCACTTCCGAGGCAGATGGCAAGCTACACCCGCAAAGAGGCAACTTCACACGCTCTGCGTGGGGATGCTGAGTAGGGGAGCTGAACTTTTGCTCCTCCTCTGTTTTTTCCACCTGCTTTTTTCCCCCCAAGTTTCATCACTTGTATGTCATCCCATTCACATTTTACTCTCCCATGTCGTAAGCCGTCTGCTCCATTCAGTGTCCTTCAAAGGCGTACTCATGGAGAAGTCACTCACAAGAAGGTCGCCCAAAGCCTCTCCATTGAAGAATTTGTGTTTGCCACTTTTTGTTAATTTATCGGTGCTCCGTATGTTCTGAGTAGTGACAAATGCACCCAAAACTGCAGAATCTCAAGAAAGGTGATGGGAATGGTTGAATTTCAGAACACAGGTTTTCATGCAACTGTGAGAAGATTCAAGAGCAAATGGCAGTACTAACAAAACAACATTTTTGTTTACTGCATCAGAGCCACAAGTTACAGTTGGGGAATGACATTCTTAACAGTGTCAAGAAAAAGTGGTGTTTACTTTATAAGGAGTAAATTTTAACCCAAATGTGATCAGAAAACAAGAAAAATTCTTACGTTTTTTCAGAGAAACTTCTATGTTTATACTCCAGTATCACAAAGAAGGAGGAAAGAAAAAAACCACAATGTTGTGGGTGACTTTTTTGTCTCTCCAGCAAATCCAGAAATCAATAGTATTTTGGTATATTTTATAGTGATTTATTTGAAATACAAAGCCTTCACATAACAAGCCAACTGACATGGAATAATCAACTCCTTCCTGTACGCTATACTCACCAAATACTGACTGTGCTGTGTTGGGTTGACTCATCTTAGGCAAGTGTGCTCTCTGCCAAGGCTGCAAACCAGTCCCAAGCAGGTGACTGCCCATGGATGTTTCTTAACGGGCACACTCAGATGACAATTATGGGGGATGCTTCCAACTACGTGTCCATCTGAGTTATTCTCCTACATTTACCAGGAATTACTGTTTGTCTTTACTAATTGTGATACTAAGCAAGAATCTTGCTGAACCATTGGATAAAAACTGTACCACGGGCAACATTAGTGATGTTAAAGGAGTCATGGGCAACTTGCATATCTGCTAACCACAGGAATACACTACTGCAAGATGGGTGATCTATATTACTGATACCACATTGGTGTCACCATAATGGAAAATTATACAAATTTTCTTTTTGTCTTTTTCACAATTTTCTCTCAATGCATCACTGACAGTAGTACAGCCTCTTTTCAGTTGCCTGTGGAGACAGGACAAGGGGCAATGGGCTCAAGCTGGAGCACAGGAAGTTCCACACCAACATGAGGAAGAACTTAACAGTGAGGGTAACAGAGCCCTGGGACAGGCTGCCCAGGAGGGTTGTGGAGTCTCCATCTCTGGAGATATTCAAGACCTGTCTGGACACCTGTCTGTGCAGTATGTCCTACGGAGCCTGATTCAGCAGGGGGGTTGGGACACAACAATCTCTTGAGGTCCCTTCCAATCCCTATGATTCTGTGAATCTTGTTTGAAGCATAGTGATCTAGAAAATATATAAACTGATGCAAATGTGTCTGCTACAGAGCAGAATGATCCCAGTGGACTACCTTTATGAGATCCTTCCAGTATGGGTCAACTGTTGCAGTATTCTGCAAACTAAAAGGAGTTATTCCCTATTATATTCTTTCCTATCTAACATCTTTTTTGATCAAAACTTTGGGTGTGTTCTCCAACACATGCTTTTGAATATCCCACTGATTTTGCTTGTTCTTGTACCATACCCTGCCAATCTGCAGAAATTAATCCCATGTTGCAGCATTGGTTTTTTTCCCATGGTGTGACAGTGCATGCTGCAGCACACTTTGGTTGGTAAAGATCTCATTGCCTGCAAAAGTTTTAGGAATGTAGGTTCATTTTTAGAGAAAATCTCTGTATGATCTGGCACAAAGTTACTGTCATCAAAGACACTTATAGCAAGGGATGATTCTTTACCAGAGCTGCAAGATGTGTTTTGAAAATAAGGAGCAGACCATTGAGTTTATTTACTCTAGGCTTTTGAAGAGTGCAATACGGATCTCAGCATCACCAGGGAGAGTCAACAGCACTTCAGTCTGCTGAGACAGAGATGAGACCCTGCCTTTGAGCAGACAAACTTTCCTGTAACTCCTCACAATTTAGGCTGACTACATACAATACCATTTGTTGCTGCAATGCACTATCAATTAGCATATGCAAATTTTGAATAAAATATGCAAAGCATATGTAAATCACACTTATTTTTAAAAGGCTTGCCTAAAGAGTGGGATGTAGCTGTCACTTTTAACAATAGCAAACACCTAATAGCAAACGCCTACATGCTAAACTACTAAAAAGACACAGTAGTGATGCAGTGTTGGAGCACATCTGAAACCACATCCTCTTTCAAGACACAAAATAAGTTTTTATGGAGTTTTTTTTGCATTTATTCATGTTGTACTTCATACGTATGCCTACTAGTGAATGCTTTAAAACAGGATAGCTGGAAATACTGTAGCAGATAAGCTTGCAGAGAACCTTTCTCTCAGAATATGTAAGCTAGCATGCAGTATTCTGAGTGAGATGGTTAAGTGCTAAAAACTCATGTACCACGAATAAAAAGGAAAGACTTGGCCTGCATTATTATGTCACTGCTTTTCTTTGAAAAGTTGAGCCCTAAAATGGAATCACAAGGTCATGATGAGCCCCAAAGTCTTCCTCAATTTACCATCATTTTTTCTTGAAAATATTGATAGCAAATTTCCAAGTCACTCCCATGACTTCTGTTGTGTCCTATGACACTGGGGGCAATTATTTAATCAAGAAGCAACTAATTATTTTCTCTCTTGTGGTAAAGAATGTGGGAAATTGAAACAGAAAGCTTACAGCAAACACTTTCTCTGATAATATTGCTCTTAAAGCCTAGTTCGCAGTTTCCACACAGTTTTTAGAAGTATAATTGTAGGGCAGTAAATATTATTGAAATACTTCTAGCAGTGACATTCCAAGAGTGGTCAGAGTAGTAGCAGGTAAGCAGATATTATTCAGGTAAAGCTTAGCCCTCTTTGCATACAGGCATAGAGCGTGCCGCTATAAACGAGTCACTGGGACAGGGTTAAAGACAACTCCTTCATGTGAGCAAAGCCCTGTGCTCACAGGCAAACCCAGGCAGCAGGCAGAGTGGGAGGAACACAGGATGTGACAAAGCCTGAGCTGCTTGCTGTCATCCCGCTGGGACTTAGGAGCCCACGGGGAGACATCACAACATCCCGTGATGGCTTCAACTCCAAATGAGGGCTTGGGGGTGGCTGAAGCTGACTTGGCAAGGCAATGCATGATAAAAGTCCCCCTCTGAGGTCACTCATATCAGGAGGAAAAGCAGTAGCAAGCAGTGAAAATGGTCACTTTTAAAATAACTACAGCTGTTTCCACATGCTATTGTGCTCTAGCAGTGTGGTTTGCAACTATGATTTAATTGTAATTTCAGCTAACCATTTTATAGTAATTGATGGCTGAATAAGAATTTCAACAGCTGCCTATATGGCTGAACAAATTATATTCTGCTTATAATACTTTCTTAACTAAGCCACCCACTATGGCTGAAATACTTGATTGCTAAATTGATTTTTCATTAATTTAATCTTCAAGGATGATTATTATTCTGAAGCTGGACCACACACAATAAAAATAGGCATTTTATTAGTCATATAGTCATAGGGCACATAGGGAAAAAGGCATATGCCCTGGCTGATGAATCCTGGCTGATGTATAATTTGTTGTTCCAATGCCAACTTGCAGAACACCATTACTTCATCGCAGTTGGCCCGATAGAAGTGAAAAGAAATTTGGGTCCCATTAGTCCTTGTAAAAAATCTTGACCTTGAAAATTGAAACTACTTGGAAGAGATTATTGAATAGCTGTAATAATAGAAGAATAATCCCAACACTGACATTGTATATTAAGAAAAGCTCTTTTTCTTGAGATGAGACATTAGTTAGCAGGTAGACAGTGTATCTGAAAGTGCTCTGTGATTGTTTCACTGTAAATAAATGCTTTTAAAACCATGGGATGTGATTACCATAAAATACATGCCTGCAAAAATAATCTAATCAATTAGCAAAGGTCTTTAATATGAAACACTTTACAAATATATGATACTGAAACTGCTCACACAAATAAATGTTTCCAGGAGATAGCAAGAGGGAGAACTTAATGCTTTTTCAGCAAAAACTTGCTAGGAAGCAACTACACCTACTTCAGTGAATGAGACACGGTGAGCAACACACATTAACGATCAGCACAAGCCACCCCAAAACTCCTACTTGGCAATGTTTCCAAATTACCTCTTTTTTTCTGCCAGTCACCATTTTGCAGGTCTTAACTACCCCAGCCAAAGCACTGGGCTCTAGAGAGGCCAATTTTATTTCTAAGGTTAATATTCTCCCTTCTGGCAAGATTTTCCTTTCATTTCTGAGAGCAACCCAGGTCCAAGAAACTTCAACATGATGCCCATCAACTAATGAATTAATTGGCAACACCAAAACCACCTAAAGCTCGGGATTGACCTGAAACTACTTGTGTCTCAACCAGCTTAGACTCACGGGGGATCTGTCTTTAATATTAAATCTTTAAAAAAGGAAATGGTGAAGAAATGGAGGAAAAACTAACTTCTGTGCCATTTTCTCTTCGTATTATGGGTACATAAGAATCCTAGCTGCATGTGTGATGAAGGTGTGAGGAGAGGAAGTGTAGTAATACAAAAGACATAGATGGTTCTTGACATACGTCCTTTTTGCTGCTTAGCAACATTGCAGTGTGCTACATTCTCTTTTTGTTTCAACTTTCTGCAAAAAGGATGTTTATACTCGAATAACGGTTCCCTATGCACAACCTTCTGCAGAGTCTGCAACGGTAAAGCAGCAGATACTTTGTGCTGAAGAGAGTCCAGGGGGGTCTGTAATTGCAATAATACAATATTTTTCAAACAATACAAGTATTCTCCAGTAGTGTGAGCCAGGCAAAGCCAAGATGCTCCCCCCTAAGAATGTTCTTCTACTTTCTTTTAATAACAACTCTTGTCATTTAAAGTGCTCTCTTCAGACATACCCACTCCTATATCCATTACTGTAGGGGAGTAATGTAAAGATCCATGTCCAGTTGAAATTAGATAATCTGGACTTTGTTTGCCAGAGACCCTGTCTTTTCTTGCATATATTTTTAAATATTTTTTATTTCCTAAAGTCAGAAAATAATAATTTAGCCCATTACAAATATTTTAGTAGGAAAACCTTCCTGTATAGGCAATTGGTACTGACATGCAACAAAAGATCAACCTTTTTATCTGCCCAGAACCTTCATGTTTATTATCCTGCTAGAAATTATGTACATTTGAATTTCTACTGGTGGAATTTACATTGCAGGGACTGTAACCTCCAAGAAGTTCCTTTTATATTCAGCCAAATTCAACCTCTTACTTCAGTAAAACTTACTCCCACACTGTTCCAGTGAATTAGTTGTGGAAGTAAAGAAACAATGGATAGAGCAGACACTGTTTTTCATATTTTTAAGGTTTGCACTTGTGTCAGCAAAGACCTGAGTTTTACTGGTATTAAAGGTGTTTTATATCCTCTTTGCAGCCTGACAGTTTTATTTACACCCATTTTGTATTTCGTTTGCCAAAATTATGTAATGTAGCCTTAACATAAATGAAAATAATTCCATAATTTTTTTTAGAATATGATCCATCTTTTCTACAATCCAAAGTACCTCTAGTAAATACATAAATCTTCTGAGTCTGAGTACTTTTGAGCAAATATTTTACATATGAATGAGGGTACCTCTTAAGGAAAGGTTGCATTTTGATGTTTGATATCAATTTGGGGATAAATAAGCAACATGGTCTAAGCAAGTTGTGCCACATATGATGCATACATCAGTGATTAACAGCAACAAAGAACATAAGACCCTCATAAATCTGCAGATTTAGTCCCCTGCTGATTCAGCAAATTGCATCATATAATCTTTTCCATAAACTTGCTGAACTGTCTTAAAACCAGCCCATTTCTTCCTGATCCAGACCACATTGATCTGAAGACTAGAAATATTCTTCTAATTTTCAGCCTGTGTTCATTCATATCCATTTGTTTTAGTGTCAAGTGCCTCTTTTTTTCCTTCTCTGAAGAGCATGCAGACAGCAATTCAGTCTCCTCTCAACCTTTATATTACTGGACTAAACAAGCCACAACCTTTTACTTTCTTTGCACAGCATAAACTTCTATATCAGTCTAATCATCCCTATGGCCCTTCCTAACACTTGCTCCAGTTGTATTTCATCCTTCTTAAAAATAGGTGGCCAGTTTTTCAAAAGCAAGCACTCCAGTGCTGCTACAACATTAACATTTCCCTGTCTCTGCAGGAAATACCTCATTTGATACTTTCTAGGATCACATCGCTTTCTTCACAGCTGTATCACACTGGTGACTCATAGTTATTCTGTGACTGATTGTTACACACAGGTCTTTTGCCTCCTCTGTCATTTTCAACTGATAAATCCCTAGCACAAATTCTTTTTAGCAGCCCTCAAGTGCCATCTGTACTCTTAAATTTCATCTCATTTCTATTACTTGAGTCCTCAAGGTCAGAACATTTTTCCTGTATAATATTCTGATCATCCTTTATATTAATGATGCCTCACAATATTTTGCCACCACCAAATCCTATTCCTCTACTTCTACCCTTTGTGCCAACATCATTAATTAAAGTGTTAAGTAAGTCAAGTCCAAGATTGATCCTTGAAAAATTCTGCTGATATCTTCCTTCCACTATGACAGTTCTCCATTTAACATAACCTGTTGTCATCTCTTTTTCAGTCAGCTCCATTCTATTCCGCAATAGCACTACTAACTTGTTGAACCAGACTGGTATTTCCCATGTGTGATCCTGTATCAAATGCTGAACTCCAAATAATATCAATCTAACCACACTTCCTGCATGTAGGTATCAATGTAATTTGGGATAATAACTTTGATAAATCTTTGAGTGTTATAATATTGTGGTTGCTTAAAACTAATTTAGAGGTCAAACAAGACGAGATCGTAGTAAATTACCTCTTAAGAAAATTGTCATTAAAGTAATTTTATTTCAGGGAAACCTGTGAAATAAAGACAACTTATATGCAAGAAATTAACAAAATCACTAAAAAAAAAAAAAATTAAATTAAAAAATCAGCTAGTATCCAGCAGTGATCTGAAATGGCTGTAAGAAAAAGGATAACTTATGATATAGATTTGGTATAGAGCCTTAGAAAACAATGTGCTGCAAGAAATAAACATTCTTATACGAACTTGTGTTTTAACATAAACATCTTCTTCTATCTGTTAAACTAAGCATTCATGCATCTTCACAGTACAAGAAGTGGAAAAACACAGACCTATGAGAATATATCAGGCTTCTCATAGAGGACGGAGCACAGCAAGAAAAAGCTATTATAAGTGCTTGGCAGAAAAATAAATATGACAAATATACGCATTTCTGCTCTTCAAACAGGTAACGTGTTTTCCAGGCTGGTTAGGACTTGATTAAAGAGTGACTAGCAGTGCGCTCTAGCAGGGTTATTGAGCTTGCTATTGCTAGAAAGTCAGTCAACATTGTTGAAAGATCTGTAGCTGCTTGCTAGCCTAAATTCAGTAGTTAATATATGGCTGTGGGAAGAGTTTTGAAGATGTTCTGTGCCACTAGACCCAGTTTTTCCTGGAGCTTTTTAGATCTTTACTGAGGAACAGCACTCATGCAGGAGGAAACCACTATGAACTGATAACAAGGATGTTTCTGTGAACATGTAACTAAATTAACACACCCATCTGCAGCTAAAAGAATCATCTGACCAGACTGTAACGCTGAAGTTTGCCTGAGCTAAACATCACCTTGTAAGAAGCCACAAGTGGCAAATATAGTAATACACTGTCTGATCTGAAGGGATCCTCTGAACGAAAGACCGCCCAGCCCAGAAGCCAGCTGTGCCTGCTGATACTGCCTCGCTGCCTTCTCCTGCTTTCTGGAGCTCAACAGTTTCCATCCATCATGTCAGGAGTGCTCATGTCATTCATGGCATGGTGGAGGCTGCCCATCATGACTCAGGAGGCACATATGACAGGCATGTGGCTGTCACATGGTTGATTCTTTCCTGACCTGGAACACAGGTCCACCACAGACAACAGCACAGGTGGCCACCAAACACCTTCCAAAGGGCTTTATAGGCTATTCAAGCAAAAAGGCTGGAAATACTGCCAAGAACACGTCAAATCCATCACCACTAGCTACACCAGTTCCCCCCAGAATGCAACATTAAGGTTAGTTCTGCACCCAGAGCTCCAAATCACTTCAAGATCTGGGTGCAGGATCTTTAAAAGACTGTTTAAATCTCAGGAGTGATGACCTTTTTCCTCTGGAGCAATGTCAATCTCTGTCACATGAATAAAGTTAGCTACTGCAGCAGCTTCCTTCACTCCTAAGTAAGCTTAAGACACACACTCCCAGGCTTGAAGAGAAGGTTTTGAATTTATTTCCTTCACCCTGGACTCTGTAAGTATAAACTCGTAATGTAGAATATTTCTATAATTTAAATATGATCTATTCATGACAGGGATCTTACATCATCACAGCACTAAATTTAATCTTGTTTCTCAGAATCACTACAGAACACTATGAAATGCTGGTGCTAATTTAGAGATTATTTAGTTATTGAAATTATTCAAGACCTTCTGGAATAAACTGTAACATTCATGAAGGCAAAGTTAAGAGTTAACAGGATGGGAAATAGTGGCAAAAAAAAACCTAACCACACACTGTTTTCAAGAAGAAAAAAAATCTAGAAGTTGATAGCAGACAGCAAGAGCAACAAAATGAAAAAATACACGGCCTGGAGAATGAATCAGATTATATTAATTAAAAACTATTGGTTTTTGAATGAAGATGTCAGCCACATTATCAAATAGATTCCGTTTACCTCTACAATTTTTGTATCAGAAGTCAAAGTTTTAAGGTGCAATGCCAAGTACATTGATAAGGAACAACTGAAAAAAAATTGAAAAAAGTATGTTTCCTAGAGTACCACATCAGCTTCTCTTGCTTTCTGTTAAAATGTTATAAATCAATAGCATTACACAGTGTTCTTTGCAGATACAGCTGAATATAAGACTAATGTTTTTCCTATATGCAGAAGTAGACTACACATCATTTTCTAGAGCACTAAGTTGTAAAACTGTGGGATTAAACTCTTCTCCATATGCTTTTGAGGAGTGCTCTTGCACCAAACAATAGTACTCTGAGCAGGAAAGCAAATTAGATGTATATGCCCTAGAATTTCTCCTTACAGATGATAAAAATAAAAATAAATAAAATAACACAGCTCATTACAGCATGAGCTCCTTCTATTGCCACAGGAAGGGCAGGTGCCAGAATGATTCCTCATTTGCTGGGCAGGCAGTATCACTGGAACCTGCTTGATCTCTAATGCCAAAGCTGTCTTTGTAACCCATCCTGTGGGTGTTTTCTCACTAATTTTTAAAATATTTTTCCAAAAGAGAAATAAAGCAAGCAGGGGAATATAATGCTGTACAATTATCTTAAGAAAGGCCCAGGATGAAATCCTGGAATCAGTTCTGTAACTCATTCCTTTCGTTTATGTAATTTCATATAAGAATGGTCTTCCTGGCCTTTCCTCCGTAATAGAAAGGGCTGGACCACACAGCTTTCTCTTCATGCTACCTATGTATTCCAATGCCAGAGGCAGGCAATGCAGCACAAGGTATTGTTGACCCAGTTCCTGATGCTGCATCTCAGCTGGCCTCAGCATACATGGCTCACGTCTGCCAGGCCAGATTCTGCACCTCAATTAATTTGCATGGAGTCCTCTTGGTGATGTCTTCTGAGGCAGCTTCTAGGAGCAGTCCCCGATATGGCGATTACACACACGGCTGCAATATATTCTACTGGGCAAAACACTACCCTTAAATTAGCTGAAACCCATGATAACAACGAAAGCTTTCCTGCAGGTAGAGTGCAAGAAAAGTTTGCCTGGTTAGGTCACATTCCTGACAGTGGAGTAGATGTAAACTAAATAGGAGAGATTACCTCACCAAGGTGAACTTCCAGGTAATTACTAGTTCTATTTTTCCACCGTTTGATTCTTTTAATAATTTAGTCTTAGTTTGCTATGGAAGAATTATTATTCCTGGTTTAGCATACACACAGAATGATGTCAAACAGCATAATGAACCTGTAACTAAGCCTTAAATATATATAGGTTACTATTGTATAAAGTGTTACCTCATTATTTTATAAATACGTCTAAGGGTGTGTGTCTGTCTAAATGTACACAAAGATTATGTGGACTTGTGTAAAGCATATGACACTGTACTGCATGACATCTTTGCCTCTGCATTGGATACATATGGATTTGTTGAATGGACCATGCGGTGGATAAGGAAGTGGCTGGATAGTTGCACTCAAATAGTTGAGGTCAATGGCTCAATGTCCAAGTTGAGATCAGCGGTGAAGTTTGTTCCTCGGGGGTGGGTATGGAACCAGCACTTTTTACAATCTTTATTGGTGGCACCAAGCTTTGTGTTGTGGTCGACACACTGGAGGGAAGGGATGCCATCAATACAGACCTTGATAGGCTTGAGAGGTGGGCCCACATGAAACTCATGAAGTTCAACAAGACCAAGTGCAAGGTCCTGCACATGGGTCAGGGCAACCCCTGGTACTAAATACAAGCTGGATAGAGAATAGATTGAGACCAGCCCTGAGGAGGACTTGGGGGCGCTGGTGGATGAGAAGCTGATCTTGAGCCAGCAATGTATACTTGCAGCCCAGAAAGCCAACTGTATTCTGGGCTGCATCAAAAGAAGCATGACCAGCACATCGAGGGACTTGCCCCTCTACTCTGCACTTGTGAGACTCAACCTGGCATACTACATCCAGCTCTGGGGTCCCCAGTACAAGACAGACATGGAGCTGTTGGAGCAAGTTAAAAGGAGGCCCACAAAGATGATCAGATTGCTGCAGCACCTCTCCTGTGAGGACAGGCTGAGACAGCTGGGGTTGTTCAGACTGGAGAAGAGAAGGCTCCAGGGAGAACTTACTGCAGCCTTCCAGTACCTGAAGGGGCTACAGGAAAGATGGAGAGGGACTGTTTACAAGGGCATGGAGTGGTAGGACAAGTGGTAATGCATTTAATTTGAAATAAGGGAGATTTAGATTAGATATAAGGAAGAAATTTTTTACAATGAGGGTGGTGAGGCACTGGCACAGGTTGCCCAAAGAAGCTGTGGATGCCCCTTCCCAGGCATTGTTCAAGGGCAGGTTGGATGGGGCTTTGGGCAACCTGATCTACTGGAGGGTGTCCCTGCCCATGAAACCCTTTAAGGTTACCTCCAATCCAAACCATTCTGGTTTTCTAAGAATCTATACTCCAAACATAGTCATCCAGAAGTCTTGGTTACAGAACAAAGGAACACCTTATTTTTAAAGAAAGATGTATGTCAGGCCAACATGCCAAATACCTGTCTTAACATCTTATGTTTGGCACTGAGATGATGACTACCTTGCACTTAACAGTTGAAGATGACACCTATAAAGAATGCTCTTCAGAGGATTTAAGCTGCATAAGGTTCCACATACCCTTTGTAACTTAAAGCTTTTTTCCAACATATGAGACAAATGGCTATACAAATGTAAACAAAATAAACAATCTGCATCTAATTTGTAGAGTCACCACGTGCAGAGCTCTTTGGAAAATTCTTACACACTGCTTTTACCTTCACACATAATATGGGAAGGTGCACATTGTAACCATCACCAAAATATTTTTTACAGGGTTTTCATCCCTCCCAGAGAAGTTTAAAACTCAGAATTCAGGACCTGAGTTTTACATCCTTCTTTTGAGAAATCTAATGTTCCCTTCCATTTATTAGGTTTGAATTTAAATACTCAAAAATCTATTTATAAAAAATCATATGTAGAAAACTGGCAACATATAACAGGAAATAACCTGTAAGATTAATTAAGGTAACAGCTAAAATATAGTCAGAGTCCACACATTTTCATGAGTCTTTCAGTATTAGAATTTTCTCTGAGAGAGAAGCGGTTCCTACTGAGATGTTATTTAATATAGCAGACAGATTCTATCCAGCTGCTCCTTTTATATCCAGAAAAAAAAGAGAGACTGGCAATGTCTTACTTGCAAGGTCCTACTTTGAACAAGCTACTTACAATACAGAAAACAGCTTACTGATACTTTAATGAATGGAATACATAGCACAGTATTTGATCTTGTATGCAAGGTATTTCTTGCAATGGAAAATTATTCTACAAGAGAGTACAAAATTACAAAATACCCTGTTAACAGGAAAAATCAAAAGCAGACAGGTGCAAAGAGTAAATATCAAAAAAAAAAAAAAAAAAAGGAAAATGGCTTTAATTGTATTGTTCCATTAATTATGTTAGGCCAAAAGAGGTTTTTTTAGAATGAGGGTTTTTTTTTAAAATATAGTGATAGTCTCTGAATTGAACCAGCTAAAATGCAAACTACTTCAAATGGAACAGTAAATCATAGGCTGATCCATAGGCTGATCCGTAGCAATAGATCTTGTTTTCTAAAATCAAAAAGTTTTAAATGCATATATTCAAAATGCTCTTGGCTATCATAATTTTCCAGATATGAAAGGTTATGAACTTTATTAACACTTTGGATCCTACAGCCTTAATTTTATCAGTCCAGTATGTAATTTGACCCTGGTATTCAGAAGCTGAATATTGTCATAAGTATCCAGAGTCCCTACTGTCCACTCACATGACAGCTGACCACAAGTCTTCCGAAATCCTCCAGTTTTAATTTACAGATTGTAGCTACTATCCTTCCTGACGTAATTATTACCAGTGTGAGGGTAAAGTATCTCATTAAATAACTACTGTAATCAGATAAAAATGTGGAAATACCTACACAAATTCATCTCCTAAAATACTACTGCTGCCAGAAAAACTGGCTCTCACCAGGAGAAGAGCTAGAAAACCACTGCCCTCCTGTTGCAACACTAGAACATCACACTACTAATTCTCAATACTCATGAATTTGCAAGATATCAAGTGATATTTAAAATGGCCAACCAGTATACTAATGTATAGTCTCCTCCTGGAGAGAATGAAGGCTTTATTTCCACTTTTCTATCACACCAAATCTCATGGAGACTTCTATATTCTTCAGTGCTGGATACGCATTAGTCCTGTGACAATTTTCCTGAAATTACAGGTTGGATAGGCTCCTACAGCCTGAAGACAGATTCACAATTAACTGATACTTCTTTTTAAAATCCTAGGTCGGAGTCCCTAAACATTGACAGCAAACAGATTGTACCTAATCCAATGGAGGACTTGTTTAAATATTTAAAGTGTAGTCAGCACTGGGCTTTACACCTGTAAACCATTCAGTAATCTAGATTTGTTTTGAGATTATGGAATGTTCGGTGACATACCAGATACAGAACAGAGAGGGCAAATTGCTGGGTGACGTCTTTGTCTAATTTCTCAGGGATGGTTCTTATATTTCAGAGGGTTTCGTGCACATAGCTAAATCCAGAATGCTTTTTGGGTACACCGCTCCATTTCAGTGTGGGCAAATATATCAACTTCCCCATTCTTTTGTCCCATAGAGAAGCAACATGTGAACAGTGTGTGATTGCAGATGTCCTCACAGTAAAAGTTGTCTGGAGGAACACATTCAGCTTTTTGAGCGAGTTACACGTAAGCGTGTGTTACCTGTTATCAAGTACAAATGCCAACAATAGCAACACACATTTCTTGTTCAATTATGAGGTATCAGCTATCACTCAATGGACAAGATCCTACATACAACATGACAAGTTGAATGTGTTGGGCTATTCTAGTGCAAAGCTGGTATATCAATTCAATTTCAGCTCAGGGATCATGAAGGCACTTTTGAAGGCTTTTGTGCAGGGAAAGAAAGGAGCAAGTTAGTAAATGATGGCAAGAATCTCCTCTTCAAACACCAAAACACGGTGTTAGGTACTAAGGATCCTGGCTAAGAGATCCCATATTCCCGCTGCCTTTGTAGTAAGATCATATGACTCCTTCAGTGTTTTGTGCCTATTTTACCTTTCACGAGACTTTAAAATTGAATGTAGCTGCAAAAAGTTAACACTCCACTGAGGGTTTACATTCTGTGTACATCCAAAACAGCTGTCCTATACATTCCCTCATTAAGCACATAGGGAATGCCAATACTTAATTTGAACCAGACATCTTCTCTTTCAACAGAGTGAAGTTCAAAAGAATAAACACTGCCTATTGTTAATTAAACAATATATACATCTACGTTATTTCAACCCATTTTCAAAACACATGAGCTGGGTATTGAACTGCATAACTGAGTCACACACCAAGACAGAAGTCAGTAAAAATGACAGCTGCCCACTGCAGCTGTGGTATCCATTATGCTGGGATTTAACAATAGACAACAATGGAAATCCCATTGCAGGCCAGAAAGCTAGGGAGAAGAATGGACTAGAAATCAAGCAAGTAACACTGCTGTTGCACTTTTAAGCTACATCTCTCCATTAGACATGTCTAAGCAATGGCTGGGCAAATTGTGACAATATTACAGCAAAATTCTTCAAACGGATCACTGAAAGTTACTGCGATTTTTAAGAATACAGCTAGGATCTGAACTTCACATTCATGTGACTTCTTAAATTAATCTCATCTGAATGTGAAGCTGATGGGGTGGTTTTTCATTCTGGAAAGGTTACATACCTGAACCTCATCATCTTTGAGATGCACAGTGCCGATAGGCATCCTAACAACTGCTGGGCTTGTGTCTTGTCACACAGAACCAGGGAGTCCTGTGGGTATATTCTGTCCCATGTGTCACACACCAGGCAGAGAAGGGAGGGACAAGAATATGTCCTTCATGAATATAGCAAGAGAAGCTTTTCCAGTTTTGTGCGAAGGAACATGCATATTCCCAAGGACACAGCCTACAATGGGAACACTCCTAAAAGAAAGGTGATGCATAGGCAAAAACGTTATATGCTTGAAGTTTAACTTTACCTTTCTTGGTTGTTTTTGTGAATTAATATATGCTCAAGTTAAAAACATCAAATATATTGGTGGATTTTTTGCTAATAGGTGCAACACATTCTAAAACAACTTGCCTTAACTTTCCAGTAGGATGTTAACATGTAACCCAGGGTTACATGACTTGAATTTTAAACACTGTAAGAGGCAGCAGTTGTTCATTTGGCTCAGCTAGAGAGGTACTGGTTATTTTAGGGGAACTAATATGACTCTTTAATTTCCCAAATTCTATTGAAGATTCTTCCATTCTGGCCCCACTAACAAAATTTACCTCTAAGATGAAAAAACCAACCAACCTTCCTGAAGTTTCTCCTTGCCCCATCACTTGTTATCATGAAGTCTATTCCCAGTGGCTTTACCTGCAGACAAGCTTCTGCCCGCACCCTAAGGAGATTCTTGAAAATCTAATAATACCATTTTTCACGTCAGAAAACAGCTTTTGGACTTGAGATGGTAGCAGCAATTCCAAAAGGCAGATTAACCTTTGGAATGCATTAAAATATACATTGAAAGTCACTACTGTTAAGTGTTGATGGCTTTCCTTGGTATATAGTTGTAATCCATTTTTTCTAGAAATCCAGTACTTGAATCTTGGGAGTGATAAATTTACAGATAGAATGCAACAGTTCATGTATGATTCATTTATAGCTGCAGTTGCTATGAGGCTGAAAATTTCTAAAACATGCCAAAGAACATAAAAGGTTAAAAACAATATGTAATAAAAATTTAAAATATGAGGGCAAGTAAAACAAAATCAGAAAGCACCATTTTTGAAACTTAAATTATTCCCTATAAAAAGCTGCAGAAATTATGTGTCTGAAACTACTTCAACTGCAAAACAATTTCAAGAGACACTTGATACCAACTCTCCGTAGTGCAGTCTGGGATTGCAATAGCTTTGATTACAATTTTCATGACAATATGTAGGATTATTGCAGTTCCCAAATTAATTTCTTTCAGGATATTTCAAAATATCACTTAGAGATTGGAGGAATTCAGAAGGAAAACTGATTTCCTGTGCTGTCTTGGTATTTGGGCTCTGGACGAACTCCCGATGAAATCCATGGGATTAGCAAGTACCAGCTTTCAGCCTTACATCACAGGTCTTCTTCACAACGAGGTCTTCACATCAGGCACTTCACAACAGTTCCTATGGACTTTTCAGCACAGGGAAAAAGCAACCAAGTGGCAAGTGGTTGAATGGAAATTCAACCTGGCAAGTGTTTGGGGTCTATGTCAGGTCCTTAAAATTGCATTTATGTCATACAGCTAGCTCTGCAAGGTCTCAGTCTGTTCTCTCATCAAACTAGCAACAGCTGTGTTGGACCTGCAATGCCTGCAAGATGGAGAGGCCATGGAGCAAAACAACGCGTCTCTTTCAGCTGAGCTACTGCCAGGGCAAGGTGTCAGCCCTGAAGGACTATGCCCTTGAGCAGAGCAAGACCTGTGCTCAGTGAAATGGTACTTCCTTCTCCAGACATACTTCTGTGGTTATCTCCCAACACCAGTTCTGATCATAGAATCATCAAGATTGGAAAAGACCTTCAAGATCATCAAGTCCAACTGTTAGCCCTACACCACAGAACTACTAAACCATCTCCTGAAGCACTTCATCTATCTGTTTTGTAAACACTTCCGGGGATGGTGACTCCACCACATCCCTGGGCAGCCTGTTCCATTGCTTCACCACTCGTGGTGAAGAATTTTTTCCTAATATAGGATCTGAACCTCCCCTGGAGTAACTTGAGACCATTTCCTCTTGTCCTGTCACTAGTCATTAAGGAGAAGAGGCCAACAATGACCTCACTACAACCTCCTTTTAAGGTAGTTGTTGAGTGTGATAAGGTCTCCCCTCAGCCTCCTCTTCTCCATGATGAACAGCCCCAGTTCCCTCAGCCTCTCCTCATAAGACCTGTTCTTCAGACCTCTCATCAGCCTAGTTGCCTTTCTCTATACCCTCTCTAACACTTCAATGTCCTTAATTCTACCTCCAGGTTGCAATTCTGTCTCTGCAATTTCTGTTATTTACCTCCTGTCCTATTCTAACTTTGTGGTTTTTTTTTTTTTTATTGAGAGTAGTGGCTCTGTTTCACATGGTTGAGCACAACCACATAAGACAGGACCTGCCAGCACATTTTCTCACCTTTTTAAGGGTGGCCTAGTCAGTGTCATCGATTCAATCACTACCTGAGTCAGCTAGCAATTGCCTGTCTGAAAGGGATGCATGAGGGAGAGATGGTAAGTTTTAATTTTTAAAAAAATCAGTGATTTTTTTTCTTTTAAAAATATTTTGAGTTATCCTAAGGTTTCTTTGTTGTTCTCTGACCAATGTTGGAAACACTTAAAAGCTAAAAAAAAATATTTGGACTGAGAAAGAGATATATGAATTTTTAAATAGACTGAAGACCTGCTGTTAATCATTATTTTTATGTAATTCTTAACTGTCTTGCTTATCTTTTCAAGAACCTTGATTTCAGCATGACTGCAAAACTTCAAAAATTGCATTTTTGTTTCTATAGAACAAAAATTTTCCCAGTGCTCACCTATTTCCATTTATCTAAAAACATGCTGTACAAAGACTTCTGAGTCACTTCGAGTGATGGGGTAATAAAACTTTTCTAAGATTCCTTTGAAATGGGGCTGGAAGTTGGAACTTTCTGAAAATAACTTTGCTATTGTGTTCCCTATAACTTCAGCACCAAATCCCAGGCTCAGTTGCCCATCCATGCCATGGGGTTGAATCTTCCGTTTAGCTTCACAGTCAAGAGAGTTCAAACAGATCAGACTCCTGGTCACAAAACAGACTTTCAGAGCATCTGCTTGTGGGAGGCTCTTTATTCAAGCAGAGCTAAGTCAACAATGGCCCCAAACCAACCTGCTGAACATCTTCACCTCAGCACAACAGCGACTGGGGCTTCCACTCCACCTTTGCTAGTAGAGATTCATGCACTCAGCTGTTTAAATACCCCCTAAAAAATGGAAATGTAAAATATGTGTTTGAATGGATCTTCTCTTCCTTCTCCAGAAGGAAAAAAACCCCAAACTATAAACAACAATAACTTATTTGAAGTGGGGGGAAAGGGTGGGGGGAGCTACATGTTGTCTTTTTTCAGTATAATACGACTGTTTTACACAAAGAAAGCATGAAAATGTAGAATGCTAGGGTTTGTAATTTAATTGCCAGTATGTGTGAACTCATATTTTAAAATATTCTGGATTTTCAGGCAGGTAAATTCATAATGTGAATACCACATTAATATTGTAGAATATGATCCTGCAAAAGAGTTATGCATGTATTAAACTTTACATATACAATGAGCCCCATTGAATTCAGGAGCTGGCTTGAAAGAGTACTGCAAATGACACAGTTCCAAAAATAATGAACTGCATTATTCATTACATATATAAGAAAATAGCACAGTATATACATATGTATGCCTGCATACATTTTTATTATAGACAAGAGCTCTGGTTAAGTTTGCTTAGTATTTTTTAATATAATACATTGGTTTCAGTTGCTTATGTCTTTGCCAAGCTGTAATCATTTAGCTGAAATTTTCCAGGCTAGATGTTTGCCTTATATGAAATTTTATTTTTTAACTTGCAACAAAAGCAGGTTCTGTCTTTCCAAAAGAAAACGGAGGTTAGAGAAACATGTTATTTGCCTGTGTTAAAAAAAAAAAAGTCTAACCCTTTTTCTTTACTGGGAAACTCAAATGCCTTGATGCATTGAAGCAAGAATAGGAAGTCTGGTAAGATGAAGAGAAAGGGTAAAATGCAAGGTTTCCTAGTATCCAGGATATGGTTGTTACCGCGATTGAAAAGCCACTTCTCAAAAATCTGTACTTTCCACACAATAAAACACATCACAGACTGTCAGATCAGTCACCTCAGCCACCACTGACCATGCTCTCCCCTTCGGATCTAGCTGCTAAAGTACAGCTCTTAAAGACAGAGTTTTGTGTAGCTGCCAACTGCATAGTTCAAGAAATGGAGACTTATTCTGCGCAGCAAAATATTCCAACAGTTCTCAAGATGGTGTTTGGTTGGTTTTCATTTGTAGAAAATGAGATTTTTTTTTTAAAATCCAAGAATATTTCAATAATATCAAGGTTGTCCACACAGGAATAACATAAATGTCACAGTAGGAGATGAAACTTTACATCCAAAACCATCAGCTGTGCAGGGCTTGATTGAAATGGCTAATGTTAAGTGTCTGGTGCCATCTGAAACATTGGAGGGTAAGAGAGACATCCCCATGGGGCTGGCACACGTGCCACAGACCTTGGGAGGACCCGCACCCTGCCAGAGTGTTAGCCAGAGGCCAAAAAGGGCAGTGTGTGGGTGCTAGAATGGCAATGGCCACCCATGCTCCATAACTGAAAGCAACCCACAGCATCACAGCTCTTCACTACACACAAACTTCTACTAGAACAGATGAAGAGTTCAGTCAGAAGGGTTCAGAGCTCCTTTCATGAGAATAGATTAAATAAGAGCTAATGCTTTCACTATGGAGAATTGAAGCCTTGAGTTGGTGTACCATGGCAGCTTAAACTGATAGAATTCACAGCTACCACATGCCTGCCCTTTTTTCTGTGTATCTGTATTTCCTTTTCTGTCTTTCTGTTCCAGCCACATGGTCCCTCCCTCTTCTTTGCACCATCACTAGCACATGTGCAGTCAGGTGGCAAGTGAGTTTAAGGAGCTGCGTGGCAGGAAAATAACCCAGCATTTAAAGTAATTAAGCTTCCATGGATGTGCACTCTGAAAGATGTGATGTAAATGAAATTGGGGGGAAACATGGCAGAGGTAAAAGAACTATTTAATCTAATGGAGAATGTTGATGCGACAAAAAAACAGCTCTAAGCAATCACAGAGAAATGTAATCTAGAAATTACAATAGAGTTTCTAAGCATTACTGCCTTGTGTTCTAAAATAACTTTCCAGCAGCAGTAATGAGAAAAAAATTCTAAATAATGGAGCTTGACCAATTTAATAAAGAGATTATATGACATGGTGGCCTGTGGTACCACATCAACGGACTTACTGCATTTCTCTGTTATACCCTTTTAGTGCTGTCATTCAAAACCAAACTCCCTGTTCACAAAAGCAGCGTGCAACAGTGGGCACCAGCACGATCTGCTGATGCCCTCTATAGAGCACACAAGAACCCGTGTGGGCTCAGTATATAGCGTACCTTGGTCTGCTATCAGTGTGCTTGGAGCAGTGGTCTATGGACAGCTTGTAACCCACAGTATGAGGCTCTCATGATGAGAAGGTTGCAGGTTACTGAGCATGTCATATGTATGCACTGCCTGCACTTGCCACTCAAAGTGCCATGTGTCTACTGCAAATGATGCAGGAGGACCCTTCCTTCCAGCATCAAATCAGAAACTCAAAACTTAGAAAACAACTATGTTGCTGTTGTTTTTTCAACCCAAGTTGAGGTGTTGTCCTTGTGTGCAATTTTTGTTACATCAGCTGCATTTATTTTTTCCACAACTTTGTAAAAGGATCATTTAAAAACATTCTGCTAATATACTACATACATCCTGACTTATATGTGAGGTGAAAGTAGTTACTACCTATGAAACTCGTTCTGATGCGCTTCTCTGGTGACATGAAGGTAACTCTCTACTCCAATTCCTCATTTTACTGTGTGCTATAGTTCATGCATTCCCTTAGGACACAATTTTTATTTTTAGAGAAGCCTCTATTTGCTGACTTGTGAAAGGAACACTCAGGAGATGCGATTAGCAGTCACTTGTTTCAGTAAACATTGAATGCAACATATGCCTCTCAAGTAATGTGTATCCAAACATACAATTTACAAATAATTAACATCATGTTAATTAGTCACATTAATTTATGCCACTTTGTGGAATTATTTCCTCAGAGTCTTTAGGAATGCTGCCAGCAGTTTGAGCCAAAGAGTGTGAAAATTTGCTTGAAGTAACTGTTGTGACTGGCTGTGACACACAGCTTGAACAACAAGCAACTAGGGGCCATAAAGACTGATTGAAGATCAGGAAGCCGTCGAGGTGGATTGCTGCTGACACCGCACGGTACGGGCAGCAGCCGGAGAGCGGTCCCCAGGCAGGGCTCGTGCACACGTGTAAGCATCCCAGCATCCTGCACCACACCTCTCTCAAAAAACACATGTGCAGGAGGTGATCAGCAATTTCCTGACAAATTCTTGTAATTACTGCGGGTTATTTCAGATGATGAATCTTAGAAAAAAAAAAAAAAGCTGTTGAAACCAAACATAACTTCAGAACTGATAAATGCCAAAATTAAGCTTTAACTTCTCAAAAACAAAAGAGAAGCCATTTGGAATATTGGCACCACCTCAAAAAAATCATGCATGGCTATTCTTAAATGTGTGAGGATGGAGCTACTAAACACAGCTGTACATTTCAGTAATACAACATGAAATGTGCCTTGTATAGAGGAATAAAAAGAGTTGTTGTCTAAGAATTGAAATGGTGAGGCCAAACACAGTAAGAAATAAAAGAAGCTCTCTGTAGTCACTTATGTTTTGCAATCAGTAGTTCCGCTTTTGTAATATCAATATATTAAAACTCTAACATTTATACTGGGAATGCAACTGCTCAATTTTTAGGAAAAACAAAATCACCCCAGGTAAGTAGGTGACTGGGCAAGGAATAGCATCACCAATTTCTGTTAATGCACATGAATTCCAAATTGTGGGGATATTGCCAACACCTCAGCTTGCAGTATACATTCATTTCATTTCTACAGGAAAAAAGCAGACTGAAAAAGCAGCTCAAATGATAAATATACACTGCTTTCTAAGAAGGCCACACTACAAGTGATAACTAAACACCCAGCGAGGCAGGCAGGTATACAGATGATAATGCAAAAACCAACAGGCCATGAGAAATGTATTAACAATCTTTTTTTTTAATCCTTCTCTTTGTACTAAGAACCCTGACCCACGCTGCTAATACAAAATTACTTATGCAGCCTCTGAAAAAAATGGACTGTTGGCCCAGACTTAGTGTTTTGGTGCACCACAAGGACCTTTGCTCTCCCTCAGACAGCCGCAATACTTCAGGGAATGGCTTTAACTAGTTGCTGGGAATTTCAGATTTGCTGCTGCTGCTGTTTGTAAAACTCTTCGTAAGCGACTGTGGGACTTTAAATAGGAATGATGATGAATAGTATAGGCCTGATCTCTTGTTCACTGAAATCACTGGACATATTACGCTTTTCAAATGATCCATATTTCAGTTTGCATGGTGCAGTTCTACACAGTATTTATATACATGAGCGTATTTGCAAAACACTGCCCTCTGCTTCTTAAGCTCTAGGAAGAGCTGCAGATAAGAGTACTGTATACAGTGCACGTTAAATGCCACCTGAGATAGAGATGATACATAAAGGTTTGAAGCTCTCTATCACCTTTCGTACACTTGTCCCACATGCAGCTATAGACAAACGTATCAACATGCATACTACTGCACACAGCCTAAGATTATTTTCCCCAATCCATCAAAGATGCTTTCCCAGAAATATTGGAATCATTGTAGGTTATGTAGCACAGCCAGTTGAGCTAGCTACAGAAATAAACAGATAACTAAACATATACTATATAATACACATTCTGTATCATTTGACGTATATGTAACTCATAAATTCCATAAGCTCATTTTGTCTTTTGCTGTCTTTATCCTTTAAAAATATTTAACCAGACTCCTGTAGAACAGTGGCTGACCATGTCAAAATTACCTCGTAAAGCTCAGGATGCCACTGAGAATTTGAAAGCAGGGCATCTTGCCGGGCATCCTTCTCAGGGCTCTGCCTTTCCAAGTGATTGGGAAGGAAGCAATATGACTCTTCGCAATCTGAAAACTCGCTCGGTGCAAGCAACCATTCTCATTGTATACCCTTTGAATGGTAGGAGAGGTACTCCCCATCTTTTCCTGGAGCTGATGACAATACATCCATTACTACTCAGGTATTCTTGGAAGTATCAGTTTCAGAATAAAGTACATTATTTCTAGATGAGGTTTTCAAGAAGTAACTTTGATGACTCAATTCAGCTTCTCTATGGATCCCAACATCCTTGCATTCAACATCCTCTAAAATAAAGACACTGAAAGTGTTTGTTTGTATGTATGTGTAGGCCTGGATTCTGTGCACGTGCTCTCTGTATTCACAGAATTGTGGTGCCTTCCTCTGTTGAGTCTGTTTCTGTGACAATTAAATAAAATGTTCTCCTTGTCATTTTTAATAGCACTTCTGAGCCTTTTGCTAGAGCAACCAGTCTCAATGAAAAGCCCCCACAGTGTATTGAGGCATGTCTGGACAGATGGCATCCTTATTGGTTTCAACAGGAACACATCAGTTCTACCTGGTATTGTGCCATCCCTCACCCCCTTCAGCATGGCTATGGTGCCCACCTGCTGTCTCTTGGGTTACCTTTCGAGCATAAGTCCTTTTACAGCCCCTTTTTACATATCATTCATTACATGTGCACATACAGCAGCAACACAAAAGGAACCTAAGCACTAACTGGCCACAGAACAGACCACATTACAAACATGTGCCACTAATTAATAAAAATCAATGGCAGTTATGCTGGAGACATCGCAAGAAGGACGAGTCCAATGCAGGAGACAGTAAATTAGTTTCTAGTTGGGGTTGAAACATCATGTTCTAAATTAGTTTGAGTTTAATTTATAATTTATACACTCTGCGTCCAAAAGGGGCTGCTCTGCTCATCTAGTCTGACCTCATCTATATACAGGACAGAATTTTTCTGAGATGCAACTCTTTTAAGAGTTATCTCATTTCATTTTAGAGTCTCCAACTGATGAGTCTGCCACCTTCCCTGGTGAGCTGTTCCCATGCTAAATTACCTTAATACAAGAAAAATGTGTCTCCTTCAAGGCTGAATTTGTCTAAGTTCAACTTTTACTCATTGAACCCTTATGTGCTTTTGTTTGTGACATCTAAGCTTCCATCAAGCCTGTCTTCCACAGTTAATTATCCATGTCCAGCCCTAAAGTTATGTCTCAATCATCAAGTGATTCAGCTCTTTCTGCTCCTTTGGTAATTCCTTTAAGACTTCTAATTGTACCTTCTCTGGGCCTTTTTGTTTCTATAATATTTAATTATAGCAGATACTGTTTCACATTCTCTTTCACTGTAGATGGTAAACTTCTCATTCCATCCACCATATAATCTCCTGCTTCTATTCAAACACTGAACAGAATTATTAATTGAATATTTCTGACTTTTCCATATTATTTTATTTTATATTCTGTATATTGCAATGGACCTATTCTTGGATTAAGGTGACTTTTATTCCTAATATCCTTTAAAATATTTCTTAATCTTTTAATTCTATTTCTTCTTGTATCACATTGATTTCTTTAGCTTCTCTTATCCACTGCATGCATTTTTAAACTGTAATTTATATCCACTGCTTCTACTTTCCCATTTTCCCATTATTTCTATATTTACTTCTATTTATTTTTTAAAGATAATTCTACATGTCTTCTAGCAGGGGCTTTTCAGAAATTCTTTCACATTTTTAGAGTGGTGGGTTTTGGATCAACCTGTACTATCTCTTTCAACAGTTGCAAAGATTTACAATTACAGTTTTGAATATAATACTGCCATCATTTATGCCAGGAGATATTTCAGCTTTGCTAAAAAGATAGGGTTTTTTTAAGTATTAAATGTAGACATTATTGGCTGGTGCCATAATTTCTATTCACAGAAATAACCAGTAGTCATGATGGGTAGTTGCATGTGAAACAAATGCTTTTTAGATAATAAGTTAACTCCTGGTTCATCTGAACCCCCTGCACTGAGATATATTTCCTGCGCTAATGAAACAGCATCTTTGCTTTAGGAATTCAAAGGTACCTTTGATTATGGTTTCATCCAAGTTCTCCATCCTGAATTCCAACTAGGGAATCTTTATGTTCACTAGAATTTATGCGCTGAACGGGGAAAGCCTTTTCTTCAGAGTGTATCAGGTTTAACAGTGAGTGCTTTAATAGTTGGAGAGAAAGAAAGAATACAGGATTTCATTTTGGTCATCTATATACACTGAAAAATGATGAGCCATGTGCCTCTTCAGAGACTCAAAGAGCTTTTGGCTCATACTAAGATGAATTACTGAGATAAGAATGAATGCATTATTTGGTCATTTCCTGAAACCATGTCAAACCATTCCCCAAGGTACACTTCTGTGACTTTTCCCAACCCTTTATTTACTTATTTTTTAATCTAGCACAACTGTTTTATTTAACCGCTTCTCAGTGGAGAGCACTGTAGGGCCCATGTGATGTTCTCCCATAACAATTAGTCTAAACCTTCTTTTTCACTGTAGGCTGCAATTCTCATCCAGCCCATGCCCATCACGTCTCTCTGTTTCAGAGTCCTGGACTTGCCCTTTCAAGCGAGTGGTAGTCAGTCCATACCCATTTCTTTCATGGTTCTGTTGTGGCAAAGAATTATGGTAAAGAATTTGGGGGAAAAGACGTGATGTCTCTCAACACTATGATGCCCTAATATCTAATGACCTCAGAATCTTAGAAGAAAATACCATCTCGGAGATAACAGCATGCCTACTTCCTGGTGCATACAGCTAAAGGTGTTTCTTTACACTAATGCGTGTAAACAGAAGAGAAGCTAGCCTTTAAATTCTCATGTAAGAAAAGGCATGAATAAAGCCAGACACATGCAAAGGATTCTTAAGAGAATCCTCACACCCCTGGTGATAGATAGCTAAATGAACAGAGATGTGAAGTCTCTCATGGCTAGGGGTTTTCACTGGTGATGTGGTAATATCTCCATCTATCACAGAAACAGGCAGATGCATGCAAAAGCACAGTTACACAAATGAGTTTAATTTACGCAGCCAATCCTCAGTGTTATATGCTTGCATGTAAGATGTGCATTATTTGCTTGATAGTCAATCACAACTAAACTTCTAAGTCCCTATTAAATATATTAAAAATGCAATATTTAAAAGCTTCTTCAGTGCCTTGATGTAAATGCTTTATAGTTCATGCACATGGATGACTATATTAAAGTCCACACTGAATCAGTCCAGAGCACAAATTTGTTGTAGACATTGTATATTTATTAACTTTTAGGAAAGATTATAGTCTTATAGTCTAGGAAAAGAAGATATTTCTAAGTGTTCCTAGTATGCTTTTGTGTCACGCACATTTGTCTGGAATTCTGGTTTCATTCTATTTCTGAGAGTTTTTAGAAGAATGCAAATTGGATGTATTTTCTTTGTAACACTAACAGCATGTCAGGGTGAGAGTGGATTCCATATAGAAGAGGACTAACAAAAAAAACATCCATCCTTTTAGCATGGGACTATGTTCCTGTGTGGGAAATGTGCATCTACAGTCAAAAAAGGCCTAAACTGACTTTAGATCTTTGTACAACCTTACAGGTAAGCATAAATTGCAGAAAATCATTTAGAATAAAACCACAGGCAGTGGCCTCTAGCATAACCAAAGTGGGTGAGGGAGATCAGCAGTGACCAAGGCAAGTAGAAACGTCTGTCCACATTCTGCCTCACTGATGTGGGACCACACAACCTGAAATCCAAGGTTATTTTTTAATAAATGTCAATACAGAATTGAAAAGATACTTTGAAAGCCATTTATGCTGTGTGTTCATGTTTTCATCCTGTTTTATCTCTACATGAAAAATACATAGTGAAAGACGTGAAGACAACAAAGGTTTAAAGGGACCTTGTTTTTTTACCGTTTGGTTCTACTTTGAAAGCCTTCTTAGACATATGTTTTTGCTTAGAACAAACAGAGGTGAATAAATCAGTTGATCAGCATTCCCCTAGAGCTGCAAGTATTAACTTTCTTGGCATGATCTCATCACTTAAGTCAATATGACTTAAGAGCTTCTCTAACAGTTTATTTGTCTCTAATTCTATGCTGTGCCTGAATCTAAACTTCAGTCTACTGAACAGAAAAATGGAAAGTTTGTAGGAATGGAGAGCCCAGAGATTTACTGTCATAAGAAGCAGAAGTTCTCCTTGCAGACCTGAATTAGTGAGCTGTTTTCCTTCAGACATAAAAAGTTCTCCATATGGTCAATTTTGCGTTTTAGGAGTAAATCAGAAGTATTCCATAAGGAAAGTAATGTTTGTACCTTTACTACAGCCCTCCCTATTACTAAATCCAATACATTTGTCTCCCTTCTCTCTGGGCTTTGCTGCATATTGCCTGGCTGCAAAAGCCAGACAGACCATTTGAAAAAGTATATTGTGGGGAAATGCCACGTGGATGTATTTGGAGACACTGGCTCTTTTTCTTACCACTTGTGAATGTATTCAGGAAACAAGTAGATGCAAATCACCAATTTGTTCACTCAGATGTTTACTTATCGGCTTATTTTCCTAAGTGACTACATACTTACAGCCAATAATGAGGCCTTCGTTTGCACCTAACAAAGGCGCATTTGGAAATGAACAGATGTAGGATGCAATTTGGCAGCCGCTGTCTGTCCCCAGCAGCGGGTTGTACAACCAGGCAGAGAGAAAGGAAGAAGAAACACGCTTTAATTCTAATCCCTGCATCGCCCAAGTGAAGGGGTCACGGACACCCACATCAGTGGATGGGCTTTTGAGGAGACACAGGGGTGTGGCGTGGCTGGAAAGCCACAGGGTCAAGCTGTGCAGCACTGCCGGGGTGGGTGTTGCAGAAGGCAGCGATGCCAGCAACGCCAGCAGCCAAGGGGAGTAGCGAGCTCCAGTGAAGCCACATGGAGGGAGGCTGTGTCCCCTGGGCCGTGCCCACCATGGGCACACTAACACAGGGAGCTTGAAGCCAGGCAGTGCAGACACACGTGGCACTCCCCCCGACAGCGCCCAAACTGACGCACAAGAGCTACAGTCAGCTGGGGAAACATGACTGAAGGAGCCGGGGGGACTTCGCACAAGAAAAGGCTTTCTGCGTCAGTGAACACTCTTTCCCCCCAAGAACCACTCCCGGCAAAGGCTGAGCTTTCCCCCAGCTCTGCCTCAGCCTGCTGCTAACTAAGCACGGGCAGGTAACAGCACAGCTCGGCTTGCAGTCTCCGAGGGGCCCTGCCTACTCACAAAACCCAGCCATCAGCGAAACAGACAACAACAAATATTTTTTGCTCTAAATCAGCAGTCTCTGCTGAGACCTGTGCTGGAAAGAAATGCTCAGGCAGAAGCCCTACAGCAGCCAGAGCTCACCCAGGTCCCCTCAGGTGCAGTTGCACAGGGTCCTGCGTGGGACCTTTCCTCCTAGGAGTCCTGGCAAGCCTGGCATTCACAGATCTGAAAAGTACCAGAAGCTCTAATAAACCACACATTTTAGCATTCATTCAAAAAAGCTAACTGCTTGGTTCTCTTTCTTTGATCGACACCAAATTTTCATAAACAGAACATTTCTCAGATTTGCACACAGAATTTCATCCAGTTTTCTAGGCACACACCTTTATTGTCTCCTCATATAAATAAAAGTGCTTCCAGGTTGGGGTTTTTTACTTTGGGTAGTGGGTTTTTTTCCCCTATTTGACTTTTCTCCCTGTTCTCTTCTAATTCACATGTGTTGCTCCTGGACATGCCAGTCTTTTTAACAGGAAATAAACCTACAGTCCTGACCACTGGCAACATTGGAATACTCATTAAAAAAAAATTGAGGTTAAGATTCTAGTTTTGCCCAGTTTGCCAAAATCTGATTTGGGTTGTCACATTATGCCTTTCCATCCTTCCCTTGCCATTTCAGCTGGGTAGAGCTGGACACTATTACACCCTTGACCTTTACAGGATGGGTTGTATCTTCAAATTTCCTTTGTTCTAGGCAGAATGTCCATTGACATCAACAAGAGGGTAACCAAAGTAGTGAACAAAAACTGAACAAGCCCAGTAAGATCACATTTTAGCAAACAAATCATCCACAGGCTTAAATTAGGCATTTCTCTGCTGAACTAGTGTAGTGATCCAGAATTGATAAAATGTGAATACATGAAAGTATATTATTATCCTATTTTGTCGCATCAGCTTATATAAGATATAATCATTAAAACATTGCTGTTGGTGTTATTATTATTACTATACATAAGACTATAAACTGAACTAAAATAGAATTGAATAGAAGCATGGTCCCATGAAACTCTTGCTAGCTCAAAAAGCAACCTGTGCAGGGCAGAGTATTCCATCTCCTGGGGAAGCATTAAGAATAGTTTTGATTTTTGTGCAGATATTTGTAAAGAAATACATATATATAGTTGATTATTTTAACTTTTTATATTCCGGAGCAAATTCCCCATTTCCCACCAAAAACCAAGCCCACAGACCTTCATCTCCTTTGGTGGTTCTTGACTCCAGTTTTAATGGGACCAAGATATAAATTCAGGACAGAGGCTCTTTTTGATATTTTGTCTCCTTAGCTGCAAATACAGAACTGTTTTGCCAAAGGCTTACAAGTTGCTATGTGGTGCATTTTTTGGGAGAGCAGCTGCACTTTGGAGGAGGCTTTCATGAGCTACTTGCCCTAATTAGGCTTTAATCTACAAATCCCATTATGTAGATCAGATTGTTTTACTATAGTTACATTTAGACTTACCCTTCACATTGTACTGGAATAAGCACAGGACAGACACAAATATTTTCAGATTGGTACACGAAGTTTTAAGGCTTGCATTTTCCAGAGTAAACTGCACAGGAGTCACATAGCTACAAAACCACACAGAGATTTGCCAACTCTCTGCTTAGCATCAAGCTGATCTAACGTCTTTCAGTTGAAATTTTTTTGATTTTTTTTTAATACCTACTTTGTTAGTACTCTGTACAGCCAACAAGACACATTCCTTCAATTTTAAGGGCTTAGAATACATTACATTTGGAATTTATTTTTTTTAGGCTCAAAATAAACTGCATTGAGTAGATGGGTCAGGATAACAGGGAAACAAAAATAAAAATGGTAACAGCCCCACAAAGCTTGTTGGACAAAATCTGCTGCTGAAACAGAAAGCACACAGCTCCTCTACCCATCTCTTAAACACTTCCAAACACTTCACGCTAACAGTTTACAGAAGGTATTTTGTACAATTTCTACAGACTGTGAAATACAAGTCTTGTTGAAAGCATCGATGAAAGCAACCTCCGTTTCATACTGTGTGGTGATAATTGTGCAGCAATGCAGGCACAGTGTGGAAGCACGGTTTGCACAAGGTGTCAGCACCACCTCCTCATGATCAGTATGGAATTTAGTAGTCAAAGAATAGTAGTCATTTGAACCCCTTTTCACCTACATCTGCTTTCAGTCTGTACCAAATCTAGATGTCTGATTTTCATCTTTACCCATGACACTGACTTCTTTCTGCAGAGAAAATGTTAAAGAGTGCTTCGGTTCAGTTTATAGGCAGATGAGTCACTACATACATTCGTGCCAGAATGAGTTGGGCTGTAACTTCACCCACAACAGGCAGTAATGGACACTTGGGATAACATTTCCCATCATGGGAGTCAGCCAAAAGAGCTGCATTTAGTACAGCAGTTGCTCCTACCTGCTGCCTTCTAGCTGGGCCAGCACAGGCCAGTTCGGCAATCACAATCTGAGAGGTAATGAGTGACAAAAAACGTGATAGCATCTACAGGTGTCAGAACCACCTATATTAACTTGTCATATAGCATACCCTCAGCGTATCTGCCCAAAATTATGTTCAAACATCATAGGCAGCACCAGCATTTGGGCTGGAAACCTGTAAGGGAACCTAAGGGTGGCACAAGTGAGACTGCAAATTCAGCAGAGGCTGCTGCTTCCCAGGAGCCTGGGCTGCAGGTGTGTTTTCCTCCTGCAGTGCTCTGGGTCATCATGCTGCTGGACATACTGCTGCAGGAAATGTGAAAGTTGAGGCGTCTTAAAAGGCATGTGGCTGCTCTGTAGAGGTTGGTAGCCCTTATACATAGATTTTTCATGTGATGGTGATGCTACTGCTTTCACTGAACCACTCCTAAAGTGTCTGTGTCAAGAGAGACCTTCTTTCCCCAGATTGTATGGGTTCCTGCATTGCGCTGCTTTTCTGGGCACATTTAACCAGCTGTCATAGCTTGCTCACAAGCTGGCCACTGTTATCCACTTTTTATTCTACAAAAATAAAAAAATCCTACCTATTCTCCAATAATGGCCCAAATAATTTCAGTAGCACTAATGCAATCTGTACTGTTTCAGACAATTACTTGGAGAATAGCAATTGTGTTTTGGTTTGTAAGTGTCATCTATATAACAGTTTAAGTTTGTAAATCACCTCTGGATCCTTTGTGATGAAAGGTGCTGTATAAAGTCAGGTTATTATCATTCCTACATTTCACTGTTCCATAACTGAGATACTACAGCAGATCCACTCCAGCAGTATGTTTGCGATCACATAACCCTCCCTCCCTAGTATTTAATTTTTACTGGAATTAGTGATTAACAGGAACATCACATCTTTCCCTATATCACACCCCTCTGTGGGGATTGGATTTCATGCCGGGCAACATTACACTGCCTATCTGTAAGTCATTTCATTGGAGAAGAGCAATTAAATTGGCTATTAGGATGCAAAGTGTGCAGGTCAGTGTAGCCTCTGCCAGGAAAACCTGCCTTGAAAACACAGCCCCGAGAGTCCCACCCTATTCTGAAGGATTCAGGAGACTATGGAAAAGCACTTCATGCACAGGCTGCAGCAAAGAGCTCCTTTAAAAACAATCAGATTGTTTCCACTGTAATTGCATCATGTAGGCCAAAGTTACAGAAAAAATTGCTCATTTCTACAGAAGGTTTAAAATGGGAGGAAGTTGGTGTCCTGGTCTTCATTCTCCCCTGCTTCCAGCCCAACTTTTGTTTTTTGCTTCAGCAGGTTTTTTCTCACCAGGGCCCCGCTGAGCAGATCCCATTTGGACAGTTTGCTATTTCCCCTCCTCCTTTTCGACATGCCACAGCAATCTGAGGGAGCCAATAGTCCAAAAAGATAACGAGTGATGACAAATAGTGCAAGAAAAAATGGCCAAGTAGAAATCATTTGACAGCATCCAGTTGATATTTCTGGGCAGTGAGGGGGAATGAGATGCATCAGGCAAACTCTGACAAAATTTCTGTCACCAGTGTAAAGTAAGCAATGTGGCAAAAGCAATCAGAGGGTTAAAAGAATCTTGTCTTTGCCCTTGTTTGCCTCATTTCTTGTTTCTATCTTAAACTGCACCACTGGGATGAACCACAAGACTTCCCTTCTCCTTATTAAAAGAGCAAAAACTGCTTATGCAGCAACTGCAGACGGGCTCTGTTGTTAGCAGATAGTAAGGACGTATGGAGATGAGCTACAAACGGTATCCATATCAGCAGAGACACTTATGGGGAAAAAATTGTTCTGTGAACATTACAAATTCTGGCTCTAATTAAACATTCATCTCTCACTCTTCTGGGGGTGGAGAAGAAAATCATTGTCCTTTTATACTGCAGTTAAAAGTGGAAAACATTGCATCCAGAAATACAAAGAAGAAATATTTTTCTATTCTGTGACAGCAATGAACGCTGAGGGTTATGCTGACTGAAGGTAATTACTACAGCTCTGTGCTTGTTCTTAAAAAAAAAGGGACTGTGCATGCCTCAAAATCCTGCCTTCCAGAAAATATCAGTAAATCATTCTGTGCTATAATTCCTTTAAATCATGGGCACAAGTGCAGACATGATTCTCTCCTTGCTGAGCTTCCTGGCCTCAAAAACATGCTTGAAGATACATAGACGTGAAGTTGAACAAAGTGACACAAATATAGAAGGAGAGGTGTTCCCAGCTGAGATTGGGTTCATTGAGGGAATGAAACACTCTTCCTTCCCAGGTCTCTGGTGAGGTAGATGAAAGGTATCACCAAGTTTCTTAAGTGTGGAAAGAGGCAGATGAATATTCCAAACATTAGATAGGGAAAGATCAAAGAACAAAAAATTGACCAGTCTCAACAGAGTCTCCTTCCTGTCCTCTCTCACAAAAACATTGGATAAAGTGCCAAAACCTAGAGCTAGGCTGCTTTAGGAGAATAACTTAGTGACATTTTGGAAGGGCTTATACACTGCTTTGGGAAGATCTCCAGTTTGTTTTTCCTCTTCCCTGTTTGAGTTCTTTTTCTGTTATCTCTGCTTTCCTCCTTTTTCAGATGGTGAATGCTCTAGGGGTTCAGTGAAGCCTGAAGTTCGTTCTTGTGGTTGGGAAAGGGGGAGGGGGAGGTGTATCTATCAATAGTAATAAAACATTCCACATGATTGATATAAATGTTTTGTGACTTTTTGCATGCGTTTGGGAAAGGCCTCAGCTGCCAAAGCCTATTGCCCACATTATGCTCCCATTCGCCTTCAATATTCAGGGAAGGGGAAGCCACTCCAGTGATGCTGAAGATCTGAACTGCTGCTCAATTCTACAGAAATGTGAGGCACCATCAGAAGGAGGAGGAGGAGAAGCAGTCAGTGTAGAGTTAACACAGCCTATCTCCGGGGCCCAAAGACCCTGAGATATGTAATTTGTGTGTTCATAGATCATCACCATGGGGTCTCTGTCCCCCTTGCTTTTTTCTGATTGCTTTGCAAAAGTTAACCAACATAAAACAATGCAAAGTGGCTACTGAGGCCAAAAATACTCATACCTACCTCCACAGCTTCCCATCTATAGTGCCACACAAATCCAAGTCTGAGAAGCGGTTGAAATGTAAAATACTCTTCTTCAATTGTATTATTTCAGTTGAAAGATTAAGATAAAACTACTGCAAAACATTGGTGTTTATTGCAGAAGATTTGTTCAATAAACTCAATTTTATTCCTTTTTAATCCTGCCTTGTCCAGTCAAAATCTTGTTTCTTACACACACTCTCAGTTTCTCACTGTGGACTTCTAATGCCCAAACAAGTTACATGGCTTCTGTATTAACTAAAAGCTAGATGGAAAAATGACCAGTTACCTGCTATTACAGTTATTAGGCACTAGCAAAGGAAAAAGAATTTGGAGATTTTATTTCTAGCTATGGGAGAAGTGTGTATGGGCAGGACAGCTGAGCAGAAAGAATATGGCTTTTCCAAGCAAGTGGATAAAAAGCTTGAGCCCTGTCTCTGCACAGAGAGATCTTCTGCAGCCTTTCAGATTATTAATCTGTAAAATGAAAAGGAGTGGTTTGTTTTCCTTCTAGATCTTTCAGCATGTGTAGTGAGCTAAAGTATTAATGATGGGATTTCATTGACCTAAGACTGAGATAATCCAGACTGTTACACAATACAGAAACCTGTGCTTTAAAGACCCACTATTTCATTTCTGACAGAATTGTCACATATTTTCCTTTCTAAAGGAAAATTAAAGTAAATAAATTTTAAAAAGAAAATTACTAATGAATAGGTTATTTTGTCACTGACCAGAGCCTAGACTTACATCTCTCAGAATACCTTCAAGCTTTGATGTAAGCTCTGCTTTGAGACAAAGTTTGGACCAGATGGCCTTCAGACAACCATAGCAACCTAAATATTTCTATGATTCACTTGACTGACTAATTTTTGGTTTCAAAGGGCAGTAAGCCTATGTCCATTTTCCCCTATGTAAGGATGACAATCCTCAGAGTTTGTAAAATGAGCTAGTAAATGAAGCAGGAGTATTACACCACCATCCTATCTGAAGGTTCACACCATACTAGGAGGCTAAATTAGTGCCCAAGAATTGACACAAAGTGATTTTTGCATGTCCATTAATCAGACAAATAATCAGAATATATTGCTATAAATAGCCAAATTCCATGTAAACATGAAATCACCTTCAAGATGAAGAACGACTAGCATTAGTTTAGGCTATAGATTAATTTCTTAAAATAATATGTGCTCAAACATTTATTGGTACTGCTGAATTGTGATAAACCTTCATGTGAGGTAGTAGAGTGTGCCATAAATAAACCAAAGATAAATGTAATCTTTTTTTCACCTAACATATACAAAAGAGAATAAGGTTTACTAAATAAAATGTATTTCTCTAACACTGAATTTCAAGCAGTTCTTTGCCACGTTCCTAAATATATATATTCTTATATATGGAGTATAAAACATCAAGAGACAGCTATAATCCTCCTTACTTCTTTACCCAAGTCAAATATTTGTTGAAGGAATGTGTTTTCAAATTACAAGAATGCATTTGCATCATAGTTTTCTGTCAGTTTGATAGTAAAATGAAGAAAATGTTCACCCGCTTTCTAAAATTATGCTTTTATTCAGAATGCTACCAGAAAGACTCATTTATCCATCTATATCTTCTGACATAAGTAACTATGCAGAATAATTATAATTTATAATTTGCATTATTATTTAATTTCAGCACTAAATATTCGGATAAAGCTCTTTATTATGTAACTTCTACTACTGCTGGAACCATTTTGATGGACAGGAATTTGCAAATACCACCCTAACTTCATCCAGATCTTCAAAGAGAACTACCACCATGAACAAGCATGCAGAAGTGGAGACCCTGCAGATTAAGTGTAGAAACTACTCACAGCCCTCAAAATTAATGATGGTAGAAAAAGATCCTATAGGCTTTATATTTATTAAGGATCAAAGTTACAAATCCTTAGGACTTAATTAAAATGTAAAATAAAAATAAATTAAATAATTGAGATTTTTAGTCCTGATCAGTGCTTTGATTAATTTTCTCCACCTAATTCTGGTCTGCATGCACCAAGTACAGTTTTGCTATTTCAGATTTCTAGTAGAATTCCTGCTCTGCATGACTCTATCAGCCTTCATCTCACGGGAGTCAGGAATGATGGTCTGGAGGTGAGAGCATCTCCGTGGTTCCTTGATAGAGGTCTGAAGAATGTAGTATACCACAAATGAGTAGCTGATAATTTTACTGAAATTCTAATGATAGTTGATGGCTTTCTGAAATAGCAGATCCTGAAGTCAGCCTTCATGGGATAAAAGAAAATCCTTATAGACTTAGTTGCAGAAGAAAATCAAAATTGAAGTGGCACACACCCAAAACATTTGAAAACAAGTGTCATTTAAAAATATTACGTTCTTTAAAGATCATGCTATTTTGTAGAGTAATCTATCACTGAAAAGCACTTAGTTTTAACTATGCTAGTTAAACATTTGACAATGAACCTGTTTTCTGCAAAAGTAAGATAATTAAATCAATTCCTAACTTTCTTGGAGCACACAAAAACAATGCCTTGTATTCCCTAGGCACCGGCTGAGATCTTCCCCATTGCTCTCACACAAAAATAACCTCACTCTCTGCCAGGCTGCCTCAATCAGAAAAAAATTGCAGGAATACTACCACTGTTGGTATAACACTCACATTTATTCCCCTCCACCTTTTTCAAACAATTACGCCCAGATTCCTAAATTTCTGGGGTTTGTGTTTAGTCATTTTGTTGTCGTCGCCGTCTGAGGGATTTGTTTGTTTGTCCGTTTTAATCTTTCCTTGGTAATCTGAAAGGTTTGCATCAGTAGCCTTCTGAATCTCATTACAGCCCACAGAAATGTCTGGTGGATGCTGTTGCCTTCTGTGTAGACCGGCTCAGCCAGAGACAGACAAAAATACAGACACTGCACCCTGTAGGCTACATAAATACTTCTAAGGCAACACAGCAAGGTGTACCAGGGTGCCATCTTCTTTCTGCAGGGCATTACAGCAGAGAGGCTCGGCACTTACACACAGTGTAGTTATACCTAAGCCCTATCGATCACATACCTGAGCTAAATCAGAATGCAAGAACTGAAAGTTTTACATCTTCACATAAAGGACTAACACAGAAACGGCAGAAGTGTCCTAATGAAGCTGTGGTCTACCTACCCACACATGACACACAGTCATACAGGCACACCCCATTTGCCCTAAGCATGTCAAAATAATCAGTGGGAAGTGGTATTTAGATCTGTTCCAGAAGAAATCTGGATTACAGCACCTACTCTTTCTGAGGTGACTTTGCAATAGTCTCACTGACTTCAAGCTAAGAACGAAGCATGCATACTGATCAGAAAGGTCTGCTATGGTCTGTGTTTCAAGCAGTAGCCCGGAGACCTGAAAATCAAAATGAAGTTTGGCTGAACAACTCAACCATTTTGCAACACTCCTTTGTGATAAATTTGGGACTACTCACACTTGACACTGGATTGGTATGTGTGAGTAATTAATTTCTCTCAACCCCTTTCTTTCAGCACTTGTGCACTGAGTCCTTTGTGAGACAAACGTCGTTGTTATTGTTATATATTATTTTATTGTTATATTGATGTATAGTTATTACCATATTATTGTTATATTGACAAAATGATTGGTTAACATTACAGCAATATTTATTGCTTAGCATTCTCACAATTTCTTTCTCCTGAAATCCACTGGAAAAATAATGGCAGGGAAGCTATACTGAGGACTCAAATCCCTTTCAGGCCATCAGCATATTTAGTGGAGGACTGAAAATAAGATTATTATCATGGGTATATTTAGCACATGTGAATTTCTCATCAGATAGTGGTCAGAGGCAAAAATAGCTTTAAAGCAAGTGAATACTTTAAAGAGACAGACATGTTGGGGAATATTTAAGGACTGCCACATAAATTAAAGACAAGATTTAACATATTGTCAAATTGTTGTTCTTGCCTGTGACACAATTAGTAAAGCTATTTATGTTTATCCAAAATGTTACATTTTCTCAAAGTTCACGGATTCCTTCCGCAGCAAGGAGAGAGTAGTGAATTCAAGGGCTGGTATCATTTCTCCCAAACCAGTCTCGTAGTGCCTACACAGAAAAGATCCATTCCTTAAGCACTAATGCACAGAACAATAATTATGTTAGGGATCTCTTGTCTGTGTTAACACCTGACAATCTACTTAATGGGTTTATTTATTTAAATAGGAGAGCATTTACCTGAATTATGGGAACATCAACCAGACCAGAGACAGCTAAAGACTCTGAAGGAAATAAAAAGACATCATTATCACTGGCTGTGAGCCCCTTGTGAAATGAAGACTGGAGGCAGGCAGAGAGTGCTAGTGTGTGTGGTTGGGCTATTGTGAAGAAAGGGAAAAGCAAAGTTTGGTCCAGTCAGTAAATTCACTGGATTCAATGAAGAAGCAGAAGTGAAGCAACTTAAAAAAATTAACCACACTATCACAAGAAGAACTACAACAAATTGGACAGCATTCTTTTTGACTCTGGCTTAGGATGGAAGTGCTTCTTAGGCATTGTAATCTGGACAGTAGGAGTTAAATTACATGCAGATATTATTTATGCAGGAAGATGTTGCAAATACATGACATGAGGACATAGAGTCTCTCTACTGCTTATACAAGACCCAGCAGAAAGCTACATGCGAGAGTTAACCATGAAGGAAGCATTTCTGGGAGCATCTCTTGCCCTGCAAGAGCAGCGCTCAGCAAAAGCGAAGTTCATGACAAAGTGAATTCTGGGCAACATCTAAAGCCTGAATGTCAGAGCATTGCACAGTGCATGTTTCTTGTCTGGATCAGCCGGAGAGCATGCTTTCCTGCACGCTCCATTCCTGTTTGTTTGGGTCCTTCAGATTTAGGATGTCTTGGCCAAAGAATTTGGCAGCTCTGACTTTCTGCTGTCTTACATTATTCCTCCCAAAGGACCAGTCAGAAATTGTTCTGAACCATGTCAATGAAACAGGACAGCGTATTTTTCTCAGCTTTTGAAAAATTCAGTAAAAGTTTCTGAATCCTAACACTTTTTGCTGCTGAATACATGTGTATTTAATATGGAACCAGTGTTTACATTAACGAATCTCTAATGTTTGGTAAAACTGAAGGAATTATGAAGTATCATATAATGTGGACTGAAGACACTGAGTTCCATTTCCTGCTCCATCTCTGACTTGCCAGGCAATCACAGGCAAGCTATTATTTCTCTCAATACTCTACAGCTCACTTCTACAAAGCAGATATGCAAACAAGTGTACATACAAATACCAGAAATTATTACTCCAATGAGTGTACCTTTAAGATAGGAAACTTTCTTCTTAATAAACAGTGTGAGACTTGACTAAGTGTGAATGTTATCCTTTCCCCCCAACATGTGGTATCTATAAAAGGGTTAATTCAAAAACACCCTCAGAAACCAGAGAACTACAGGTACTCTTGATACCCTGAACATGCAATATTTATAACAGTCATACAACTTTAATTTTACTTCTTTGCCTTAGAAAAAAAAAAAAGAGTGCAATTTTTCTAAGCAGAGCACTGCAGAAAGAAAAAATGAAGCGCTCGTTAGTTTGGAATTTTCCATTCCTTTTTGCTTCTGCCTGAAAGGCAGAGGACTGTGGGGGTTTCATAGCGGAAAGAATTTAGGCCTGTCTCCCTTTGACTTGCAAATTTTAGGAACAGTGCGCTATCCATCTAACCAGTTGGCAATTTAAGGTCGATTTAATATCCCTTAAGCCAGTCATGAAGCATTGTCTCCTCTTCCTCCTTCCCTCACCCTTCAACTTGCTTATGGAAGCTCAGTTCATTAGAATTTACATCCGTTAACAGTGGTGGTCACTTGTGTCACTACAAAGTGTCATGGTAACAGCAGTTAGATGTCTGGCAGGGATACCACTATAAATTCTGTATTTCCATGGGCAAAATTACACCTCACCTGGTAAAACTCATGTTGGTCGAAAATATGGCCCCTGTGCATGAAATACCACCATTAAAAAATACTGTTTTCACAATGCAGACTGGTGCATTTTCAGCATTGTATCAGTGTGTATCTATATGTCCTCTTTTCATATTTTAGTTTATTTTTTTTCAAAGCTCTAGAGTAGGTAGTAAAATGAAGGACATAAAATACTAAATATAAATTATGAGAAAAAAATATATCACCGCTGAATTAACTTTAAAAACTCTTCAGAAAAAAATTGTCTAGAGCACTTCCATCTGTTGTCCTCAAACCATATAGGAGTTCTTCTACTGTGCTCATCACAGTGACTATATAAAGACACTTGTCCAGTCTATGCTTGTGGGTTTTTTTCTTTTGAGTGACTTGTGCTTTGAATAGCTGAGTTTTGGGAGGAAGGATCTAATTAAAGAGACCAGATAAAGCTATGTACATTTTTTTATAAAACTGCTTGAAGAGTCATAGAACAGGTAAGATTAAAGAAAAACCTGCATATTTATTGTGGCACAACCCCTGTACTTTCAGGGACAAAAGGTAATTTGTACCTAAAATCCCATTTGTACATGTTGCGCTCTCAACTGGACATGACCTTTGAATGTAAAAAGGCAGGTTTGTGCAGACATTATCTCCCACAGGGGGAAAAGGTGGACTACTTATCATCCCATCAACCTCAAAGACTAAGTCACATTTGACATCAAACTAATGTCGCTGAGATGAATGACATTCACCTATTAGATGGTACTCAGAACTAGGTAAGCTAGAGAGCTAATGTAGGAAGATGGGGCTATCGAGGAAATTTTGGCACTCTGTTTCACGGCTACTGTGCTCTTCAGTCCATGTAATACAAGGAAAATACTATTCATACTGCAGAATTCATATATAATTTAATCAGAATCCATATAAAGAAAATAAGAACTAGTTTAAGACATAGTCAGTAACCCAGCATTTCACTGCCTCTGCTTACTCACTACTAGGGTTTTGTATGCACCTAATAATTCCAAAATAGATCAAGATTTTTAACAGAGTTCACAATTAAAAGAATCATCTGAAATTCACAGCACATTTTGAGTAAAAACACATTGTGTCTTTGCATTAGGTGTTGGGAATTCTCTTGTACAAACTTTCAGATATGCTATGCTCCATTTTTTCAGAGGATGAAATAAAAGTGCTACAGCAGAATCAAAGTGAGCTTTCAGTCCCATTTTGCAGTCATGTTAATGGACAAGGCATAGCAAATCAGCAACAAACGGATCAGCAGAACAACCTTATCAGTAAATCACTTGCTACAGTCTAAATAGTCGCCTTTCAAAATGTTGTCTGCAATACTTGGAGTTATATTGATTTTATATCTATCCTTGAACTTGTCTGTGTTTAAGTTTAAAGTCTGCAAATAACAGTTAGCTTTTAATAAAGTGCCATTTACACAATCATACTGCAAACAGGAATGAATTTCATGCATGCACGAGTGATAACCTGTTTCCCCTCTCCTTCATTTCAGTGGCATTGTCTGCAGTTTTATTACCTGCAATGGATCAAAGAAGGAACCCCCAGTGGCTTTGCTACTTCTCTCCCATGCTCTATTAGCAGGAAAGAGTAATCTTTGCATAACCAATTATTTATTTACTGACATTTTCAAGCTCTGGGGCTAAAATGATTTGGGCAATTTAATTAGGATTTTTTTCCTTGCAGCACATTGCTGGAGAGGTTTTACGTTTGGAAATTTTTCTAGTTTCTTTTTTTTAATGCTCATGGTGGCATCCTGTCCTGTCCTAAGAACCACATCAAGACCCAGGACCCAGGACTTGCTGCTTGGCATTTCAATTGGCACCACCCCATTAACATTTTGTGACAGTGTCTTCAGTACACCAGACAGCCAGGAGAATGGTAAGGCTATACCGGTTAAGCATGAAAAAATGAAGAAATATCAAAATTACCTACACCTGGTCTATGATTTAATTCCATGGGACTTTGGCTTTTCAAACAATATTAGCAGCATTTCACAACATTCAACCCTACATCATCTACCAGTGTTTTACAATGAAAATGTCCCACTGTCATATCTGTGCACTGCTCAGCTCCATCCACTCTTGACAACAAGCAGATATTAAGCATTTTTTTCCATACAGTCTGCCCTAGGTTAACCAATTACCAACATAATTAATTTAGCAGTGACTCAGTTAGCTTTATTACTGTGTTGGTCTGTACCAGGGAAGCCTGGCAGCTAGAGGCCTAAGGAATAAAAGCATCCCTCCTACAAAATCTCTGCGGGGACCAAGTCCAATGGGGTCAGGAGCATTACTGGCTCTGATGGAGCGGGACGGGCCAACAGGCAGGCCTGAGCAAGCGTGAATGATGTGTCTATTTGGCAGCTTTTCTGGAGAAAACGGATTTGTAATAGAGACAAGAAAAATTTGAAAATCGTATCTTTCTACACTAGGTAGATCCATCCTTGGTCTGGCACTCCAATCTCTACCCACTGCCTTTGGTGAAGAAGCTTTGCTGAACGAAGGTGCTGCAGGGAGGTTTTGCTCACCTCGCTGCACCCAAGGGAGAAGCTGCTTTGCTCCCTGAGCACTGGCCTGGTTTCAGCACCTATGTCTGCAGGCAGGGAGTCAAGCCAGGGTTGATGAAAGGGTGTTTTGGGAAGACTGGATCCATTCCTGTCGGAATGGAAGTGTCAATCAGTACCTGTCAGAGGAATTATAATTTGGTACTGCTTTAGATAGTAAAATTGCACAGTGTAAAGTGCTCAAACCTATCACAGAGCTGGCCTTTTAAGTATATATTAGGTTCAACAATTTTGTCTGCTTCGGGGTGATGGAATTGAAGATCTACACATGAAGTGAGAGTCAGGTGGCACAGCTGCCCATGAAGGAAAGCTCAGGGCTTGGTAAGTGAGAAAGGCAAGGAGGTGCAGGGGAGCTGAGAGCTCAGGAGGGCTGCTGCCTGCACAGGCAACACCAGCTGTTTGGAAGGAACATGCCACAGATCCCTTCTTCTGTGCTGTCAAATCCAGAGGAGCAGTCTGAACTTTAAGGAAGGGAAGACTGTAGAGACCAAATGAAAAATTAAGCTTTGGTAGGGGACTGGATGGAGTATGTTGGTCTTGAAAAGATGGCTGGGGAAAAAACTGGTTTGAAAATGTAGGATTGATACTAGCTAGAAGTGAAGAAACTGAGGTAGCAGATGTGGCAAGCAACAGATTAGATACAACCCTGCTACCCCTGCACTACAACCATGATGCCACTTCAACTCCATGAGAGGTTAAAAACTGCACAAAATCTCTTGCTTCTTTTGTTACTCTGGGGCAGAGCGACATGACTGCGTGTGTATAGGAGAACCTGCTTGTTTGTGTTGTATTAGTTAGGACATCTCTAGGAGCTGAGGAGAGGAAGAAGCCTTTGGCTTAGTCCCTAAAAATTCAGTGCTCTTTCATACCTTATATAGGCCCAGCCTGAGGTGCCTCCACCCATTTTCAGAAGCAGATTGCACTATACTCTGCACTTTCACTAAATGAACCATATGCACAGAGACTTTCCTCTGCTGCACACCCTGCAAACGCAGAGAATAAAATTTCTTCCCACTTGCTCAAAGGCTTACAGCTCAGTCAAATCAAAAGCAATTTTCTCTCGAGAAAGCAACAGCACTTCTTCATGAGAGCTATTTCCATGCCAAATTTCAAGTTTCTACCTACAGCCGAACAAGCTGTCGGAGTCCATGAATATTCTCTGTAGAAGTGGAAAAGTATGTTTTATCTTGGTCCATATTAGAAAATGGCTCAAGCCCTGTTCAGACTGGCAAACGGGATTTCCAAGCAGGTGTGCAGCAGGAGCATTTTTAACCCCCAACTGAACACACTGACAACTTGTGACTGAAAACAAGAATTCAAATGAAAACTATTATGCAAGTTCAACACATAATGCAACCCATAAGAGATTGTAATTGTGTCTGAAAATTTGCTAGTGACCTTTGCTTCAAATAGTAACAGCAAACAAAAGGCATTTCAGAAAATGAGCTTTGTTTTTCATGTTTGTTTTGCATACGTAGCAGAAGTATCACATCACCAGTTTTACTCTTCCCTGTGCAGAGCCATCTACTTGCTCAGCTCCCACCATTTGTTCAGACATTGCAGGCAGTAACCAGGAGGAGACAACTGTTTTAAGGTTGACCATAACATGATTTAAAGCTACAAGAAGCAGCAGCAAAACAAATGGATGGATTCTAAAACCGGTGGGCACCCTGCAGTCCTCATGGGACTTGGGTTGCCATTGCTTGTGCCGTAATATTGAAAATTAGTCCACCTATATATGTCCTAAATAAAATTTAAATCTAATTGAGGCATCTTTTGTGGAAAATCCTTGCCATCACCTTTAAGCCTGTGGCTCTACTCCTTAAAAAGCAAATTACACTAACAAAAAATCCTACCCCCAACCCAGCAAAGTGTAAAAATATCTTGCCTTTTCAAAGACTGCCTGCACTTAAATCCTATCTGACATTTATCTTATGCAATGTGGTCTAAGGTGAAGAGAACTTCTTTTTCTTCCCCCAGCCTTACTCCCAGTTTCAATCTTCATTTTGTGTGAAAAAAAGTTACAACTAAAATTCTGTTTCCAGAGAACACTATACAAATTTGTAAGTCAGAAACCAAAGGAGTTAACTTACATCTAAAAGCAAATCAGCACACACAGGAGCTAGAGCACATGAGAAGCCCTGAGATAGTTGTTTGTTTATGATAATAATTTTTTATATTTTTGGAGGCTGTATGTTTCCTCTGGTAGCCAAAGCCAAGGCAGAATTATAAGACATACAACTTAATATAGACCACCTATCCTCTGATCAAACAGCAGTCAAGTTGAACACAACCTTTTCTGCCTGGTCATTTTTATTACTTCTGTTGTTACTAATATTCAATTTTGCACTATCTACAGTGATTCCTAAAATGGTATATTATATAACCTAGTCCGTCCCCCCCCCCAATTAGAATTATAAGATAGAAATCATTAAAAGCCTACAGAAAATAAGCAGAATTCACTCCTGGATTAAATTATATTTTCATCTTTTGAAATATTTTAGTTTCTAACATCTAACAGAAATAGACACATCCCTAAGAAAATACATGTGTACATATGGGTGTGCATATATATGTAAATAAAAAATTAAATTTACACACCCTTAATATTAACAAATCCACCTTATTACTGACAGTTAACAGAATTTGTTGGACTGGTTCTTTTCAATGGCAAAGCTGAACCCACTTTCGGAGTGATAATTTCTAGGGTTAATTGTCATAGCTTCCTCAACACAATCTTCTCCACCAGCTTTATTTTATCTGCCAGAGCACCAATATACCATGATTAGCATAAATTAAACTAAATAAATTCGGTGGGTTACTATATTATTTTATGCTAATCCGTTTATTTATTTATTTTAAAACATTTCAAGGTTAGGGATGGGTGAGCAGTGCGATGGCGAATTCCTACCAGCAGCTTGTTCAAAATTCAGCTCAGAAGTGCTTAAAAACTGTGCACTGTTTTTCAGAAATGCTTAGGAGAAAAAATCCAGTGTGAAAAATGTTGTCAAGTACAAACTGCTATATCATTATATACTGACCTTTTACAGATGTACCCATGGCATGCTACTCTGAGGCAGGGAACTCAATACATGCAACTCAATAACACAGAGCATGAGAGCAAGAAGCACCAAGCAAATTTGCTTGCATGACTCAAATCAGAGGCTTTCCTTACGTTACAAAGATACGTCCTGACCTCTCCCTGCTCTGAATAATGTTTTTCTCAGACATTAGAAAGGAGTTTGCTCATCTCGAACTGCTTCATGCCAGCTGCCCATGCCAGCACTCACAAAGACCATCCCTGTGAAACTACAAATAAACCAAAGGCAGCTAGAGGATGGGGCAGTGGTGCACAAGGAGCACACAGGCAGTGCCGTGCTGATGGCCATTCCACTGAGTCGGTGCCTCTCTAGTACAGTTCTGCTCTCAATGGAAATTTTCTCAAATAGGATGTGAAGAACACATGTATGTTTATCACTGCCTGAATCTCTCTTTTCAGGACAAGATCTAACTCAAAACCATAGCCAACTAATGTTTGATAAGACAATAATTTTTCAAGTTAGGTATATGTTCTCCATCCTATCTGTCAGCACAGCTTGTGCAAACACACTGTACCACATCATGTAGAAATAAAAGTACCAGTGAGATTCACAAAACACTTTAATTTGCTTCTTGCACATGACAGTACAGTAAAGACATATGCTGTTCTGATTTGTCGAGTGTGCAGCAATGTAAGAGGTGATGGGTACAGAAGCAGACCTTAAAGGAAACAGAAAGTCAGGATGTGATATTTCATCTGAGTTTTGATGTAGTAAGAGGGTGAGTAGAGTAGCTGGAGTAGAGAAAAGATAGTAAATTATAATCATTCCAACTGTGCTTGCACAAGCAATTCAGCTTTTCATTTATTGATGATGTTAACACTCTCTTTGTTCTCTGTTAACAAATTTTAAAATATTTTCTTATTTGGTATATAAACCAAATTGTGACTCCTAGTTCTGCTCCAAAGAAAATGAAGAAAGAACATGAGAGTAGATACAGGAAACACAGCCCCTGCATAGGTAGGGACAGTATTTGAGGTCCAACCAACAGCAGAAAAGTGAAAAGCCACATCCAGAATTCACGGCAAAGACAAGAAAATACAAATTTTAAGCGCCCAGGCTTGAGAAGGGACAAACTGATGACTTAAAGTAGGTCTGTTTAGTCTCTAGAAAATTAACTGATAGCCATAGGCATCTTTTAAAGTCTCTGCTTAAATTGTCAACGTATCAGATAATCTGTGCATGTTCTGTACATTCCACAGTAGCAGAAAACAGATGAACACATCCAGCAACAGCCACGTGCCACTAATAACGTACAAATATTTACTAGCCCTTCAAAACCTGAGGTTGCCACCTTACTAGTTCTGCCAGCGCACTGGCTGGTCTTACAGTGCGTCCTTTCTGTATCCCACCAGAGTGAATGCAACGTGGCATAAGACATACATGGCAGCACCTTCAGCCATCCAGTAGCATATGCCAGCAAGAATTTGAACTGACGGTCTCCAGTTTGGAAGCCAGAATGGACAGCAAGGAAGGGATCGAGCCTCTACTCAGCCCTTCTTCATTTTCAGGGCTCCTACACTGCTTGATGCAGGTTTCTTATTTTGCTACCCCAGAGGCTGCACGCCCCACCAGATCCATCAGCCAGATGTGAGCCCTTCTGCTAGCACTGCACTAAACCAGGAGGGAACAGAGATGCATGCTCAGGTTAAAGCTGAGGTAACCCTTGTGAGATCAGCACCAGAGCACTCAACACTTTTGTAGGACCCAAACCTTGGTGAATTATAGGAAAACTGTTGTCAGTAGTAACTGTTGACTATAGAAACCAGTTCAAAAATACATATGAGTTTAAAGCACTTGAAAAAAGGGCAGTAAAAAAAAAAGCATGAAAGCAGATACCAGATGCATTGCATCACATACATTATAGTAGCTTTCCTTCACAATGATTTTAAAGATGATATCTTAAAGGATCAAAACCTAGAAGCATTAAGAAGGGTGTTAGACGCTGAAAACCATCAGAATCCCTGGTTCTATCACTCTGAATACATTATTGCATCTTACTTTCTAATGCTAAAAATGGATAGATTTTCAGATAAAAATTAGGAGAGGCTGAATAGCACTCCCTCTCTGGTAAATTATGCATTTTCATAATGTTTTGTGTAGCATTCGGGGAAAAAAATCACATACATTTATGGTCAAATTACTGGCAGCTTAGCTTCCAAATGCTGTAATTTAACTGTTTAACAGTAAATTAAATTTACAGTTTGTAATGTAAATAAATTGTTCCTTTTAATTCAAATAATAGTAAATAATATGTGTATAATAGAAATTCTGTTTAACAATGACAGACTATTTTCACAACACAAAATTTACTTTTTTCAGCTTATATCTATTGCTAAACAATCTCACAATAACAGAGATTGTTTCCAACTATAAATGTGTTAAAACATTTAACTTTAATAGCAGAATCTTGTCAAATTGATGTACAGTAATGGAATGTTATAAAATCTTATTCCAAATTGTAAACTGAAGCATTAAAAATTAACTTTATAGACTAAGAACGCCAGGTTGAAATTACTGTTATGTTCAGAAAGTTAATTTAAAGCATGGGTTAAAAATTTGATTCTGCTTAATAGATTTAAAACAGAAAAATCCTAAAATTGGTGGACATTTCTAAAAGAATCAGAAAGTATCTAGGCTTCAGTTCTGCCAGATTCAGGATGATCTCTGCTAACCAACGCGTTGCTCCCCTACCAGGCTGCTCTGGCTTTAGTCCTCTGGGGTGTGCAGGGGCAGACGAGTTTGCAAGTTAAGGGCCCTTATGTTAAAAATTCATGGGAAAGGTCATGTTTCTACCATTTCTGAAGTGCTGAGCGGATCAATGGAACGCACGAAACAAGACAGTAAGACACGGAAATTATTTCCTGCTGACTGGCACTCCTGGAAGCAGCACTTGGGAAACGCAGAGGATTGAAGACTGCCACTGCTACCCAACTTTGGGGCACTGTCTGCATTTGGCCTGCGACAAAGCAGCGTGCCTACCTCCACTGGGGGGACCAAGCACGCAGGTACCTTCTAAGGCCCCTAATGAAGTCAACATGCTGAGCTAAGCTGCGATAACCCACTTGTTAAAATCCAGGACAGAGTTATGCAGGAACCTTCTGGCTAGCAGCAAGTCTAAATCTCCAGTAATTAATTCCCCCCAGCGCTGACCTGTGTCACAGGGAGGATGTCTTTTCCGGGAGCAGGGCATTCCACACCCCACATGACAGGGCCAGTTTTAAAAGCCCACACTGGCCAATGCTCATGACAAACAGGAAAGGAAACACTGAGTGGTTCAATGCTGGTATGAATGCAGCCATACCAACCAGTCTGGGGCTGCAGCCTGTCCTGGTGGTGCCAGTCCCCCTGGGAGCTCTTCCCCTTAGACCAATGTGCCTTTATACATCCAGCACAACCTGGCCCTGAATTTCAATGGATGGCTGTATGTAAGACAGAGCAACAGAGGGTTTCGTTCACACAATCACAATTATCCTTTTCATACTAATTCTTTCATTTATATTGGAGAGTCTTAGCTTGCTTTCTATTTCATCTGTGTCCCAGAAACCAAACTCACCTCCCTTAGCAATGATTTGCCCCCTAACCAAACACTTCATGATAGATGCACTACTATACCTTAAACATGACATTTCCTGTAGAACAAAAAGGCTCTTAAAGGGACTTCGTGATTTTACCCTACTGAAGCTGAAGAAGGCCAGATATAATTGAGGATGGTAGTTGGCTGGCAGTCCCTCAACAGCAGCCCCACTACTTCAGTCCTTTCAAAAGAGCAAAATAAAAAGCAGGACTTTCAGAACTGCGTTTTGCAGACAGACACTTGCAAGAGAACTGAACATCATGGGAACTCACAGCCTGGTACCATTCAAAAGCACACCACGTAAAATACAACATGCTTATTGATGACTTGGAAGTGGAGGTCTCAATATTTGTTTTTCTGAAAGCTCTGAATATTATTTTCTGACATTTTCCTCTTCATGTATAGCAAATGGTTTTATAAAAGGCAATTTTTTCTAACCACATGTATTATATAAGGATGTATATTTCTTTTGCAGGTTACATCAGCTACCTTAACATATGTTTAATAACACTACATTCAACACACATCCCCACTGAAGTCGATACAGCATTAGGTACTACCTAACATGAGGATTAGTATCAGAGTTTGAACCTTAGTACTGGAAAACTCAGACAGCATCTTAACCTCACTAAGAACCCAACGTGCTTGACAGATTGAATATGCAGTAATTGATCACTCAGGCTGAGCCATCATCAGAAATCTCTCATCGGAGTGTCATTGTACATGAGGTATGATAAGACTACAGCAAAGATGGCAAATTTGCAAACACAAGCTGAAAATATCTAACAGTCTTCTAAAACGAGGGACAGTCTGGTTATTATGAGCAAAAACAGCTCCCATCCGTTAGCTGTTCTAAGTCACTGACAGCTGGTTCAATCTTCCTACCAGTAACTAGTTTATTCAAGAATGTTTCATTTTGCCTGTACCTCCTATTTTGATTTGCTTTTTCCTGCTTAAAGGTGAAAGGATGGCTCATTGAAAATACAATGTGTATAAATAATGTGGCAGAAAAATTAAAACACAGAAGTTAAAAGCATTGCTTTACTTGTTTTACAAATTACAAGTTGAGACCCATGTGTCCTCATGCCCCCCAGAGCTGTGCCAGAGCTCTGCCCACTACATCACACTGCCTGCAAGAACACTGCTGAGTTACTCCTTGCAGCTTTCTCTGCAATGTAAATATTCCTTATAGATTCATCTTTGTTTAGCCAGTTTTTAGTCGATCGAATTTCCAGGTGGTCATGTACCTGGTGGATGAAATAGTAGTTGCTTTCCAAGTGCTGCAAGGAAACACTGTTTTATTCCTATATTTGTTTTCTTTGGAATTTAAAAATAAATGTGACCAACATCTCTATCTCAGTTTCTGAAGAGACAGTTAAATTCTAGTTAAAAATTCATTTTAAAACCATCCATTTTTTCCAACACTGGACTAAAAACTTCATCAGAATAAGAAAACTAGCAGTATTAATAAAATGTGTTGTCCTGCCACTCTGCCTTGCACTTGCCCATCTTTCTGCTATGCATTTAAAAATAACAGAAACTTTCACATCACACGGACTATCTCTTCAATGCTTTTTATTTATCTGGTTCTTTGTGATACCAGCTACCATCCAACACAGGAGGTCCCAGTTCTGTTGCGAAGGCATCTTGTTCTGCTTAGCAAGAAGGCAAGCTGTGAACTGCAGAGTCTGTGCAGGAGCTGCAGTGCTGGACTTTAACAGCAATTGTCACTTGGCGCTCAGCATCCAGAAGCCACTTTACATTCAAGTGATCCTAACTTAAGCATAGAGCTAGCACAAAATTAAATGAAAATAAGGGAAAATACTGCTTCTACCTGCACTGACAAATCAGTTGGCAGGGCTGAGCATTCCATTCCTGTACAGGAGACAAGGCAGCTGAGTTTTCATCAAGCTTTTTAACTGTGTCACAGAAAATCTGGAACCATGCCACCGAGTTATATTCACCCTCCATTGAAGATGGCAGCTTGCTCCACCTCTTGTTTGACTGCAAGGATTTTATCCAGAACAGTGGCATTTTAGCAGTGAGAACCCTGCCCGCTAATATCCTGGTGGTCTAAGTTCAAACCCTGTTTATCACAAGCGCAATAGTGCCTAAGCATGGCACATTCCTGAATACGAAGAACTGGCCCAGGTCAAGGAACAGGATTTGATTAAGTTCTGCCACGAATTCTGTTTTAAAACTCCATCTCTATGTGGAGTGGACACATGAAATTCAAGCTGTGTAGGGGGAAAATTAACAAATCTTTGAAAAAACCCAAATCTGCATAATCTGCTGTATTTCAGTTGGTCTTTATCCGCAAAATCCCAGATCTTTGTTTAAGCTACAAACAGACTATAAAAATCAGCTCTCTGGCCTCTCTCCTTATTATCCACATCCCTGCACAAATCAAATGAAGCTTTTGCTGTAAAGCTGATAAAAAACACCACACACATGAGCAAGCTGATGTATTTAAAAAGTGGTTATCATTTCTAATCCTTTCCTCTCTCTCCAGGGAATATCATCTTTCCAAGGAACACACAAAACTCCACCACTGAGCACACATCAGCACTTATACTTATTTTGATTAGGGATTTTCTAAAATAACAATGAACGAAGTACTCTGGCATTATCATTGATTTTTAGCACCTAGGGAGGCAGTATGACAGTCGTTCAATTGTTTAAAATCAGTGAATTGCCACGGCCAGTTCGGACAAATATTTGCACTCACATAATGTATTTCAGAGACCTCACAAAATGAACTAGGGTACCTTTTTGATACCACAGGGATGATTTTGCCACTTCTTTGTAGATAATCCAAAACTTCACGTGTAACTAATTCGGAACAAGAGAAGTGGTCACAGATGCTAAACTTATGCCTGAGCTTTCCTAGCTGGCACTGGGATTTGTTTGAGATTCGGGGTATCAAATGAGATGCTCTCCAGTTCCAGTTCCTCACCAATTGTGCCAGGAAAAAAATACAATTTTTGTTATCTAATTTAGACATATCCAAATGATATCCACTCTAGACAATCAAGCTTAGATTAATCCATGAAAGGACTAATAGCCATTTCATACGGGTGAGCGCACTGGGAAGTCAACTTGAGATCAGATTCAGGAGACACCTACTAGAATTCAGTCTTCTAAATGGGAATGGTTCCCCACAGGATGAAATTTCTCTTAAAAAATTGAATTATAAGCCATTGCATTCCCTGATTTCAGCCTGATTCATTTCAGACATGAGCCAAAATTTAAAAAGTTTGACTTTTCAACTTAGTGCAGAAAGGCTTAAACGTCCCTGCTCACACTGTGCACATTAAAACTTTGTCCATTCAGAGACTTTGCTTTATAAATAAAACTACAGGCATGAGTTGTGATTTTGCAAATATACATATAGGCACACGCAAGGAATAAGGAACAGAAATACAGCACTCAACATTTAACGCACAGATTTCTGCCTGCTGCAGGAGGGAAAAAGGTGGCGCTTCAATGTGGGCTTGAGAGCAGACTCTTACATTCATAGCTGCAGTTCCTGTGTAAAACACCATGTGCATTTCACATCGTGTGTGATTTTTAACTTGGGTAACACACCACATGCACTATGCTATCAATTCCTATCAATTTAACTGAGTATGAAGAGCCTCACATTTTACATGAAGCGTTGGGAGCAGGGTGAGATAACAGCATGCTCCCTGCCAGGCAGCGCCTGATCTTGAAAACAGGAAAGGACAAAGAAATGGAGATGAATCTACTAATGCAAAGAGTCCTGGCTCTTTGTATATTTTTAAGTGCTGGTAAACAGCAGGAATAGTACTTCAGAAGTAGCCACAGAAGTTTGGGAATTATGAAATACCAAAATAAAATCTACGCAATTCATTGAAACCATTTTTATCTGTAAAACTTTATCCTGTAAATAAATTTTCTCTGATCTTTTTTGGACACTAGAAAATGCATAGCAAAGACTCATGCCTGCCATGCTTTGGAAGCAACATATACAACTTAGCTGTTTGAGTAAACTTAACTGAACATGGATATGTATTTTAAAGGAATGAAAACAAAACTGACATTAGGGAAGGGGTAAACACTGCACTCCAGGAAATTCTCCTCTCTTTAGCTAAAAGAAGTTGTCAGGGCTTTTTATTTGGCAATTTCTGTTAAATGAGTAATCAGATAAAACAAATAAAAACAGAAGTAGCACCTGCTTAGTCTGACATGAGCACAGAGGTGAATCGGATTCAGCCTTTAACAGCCGCCCTCCGGTGCCTGAGGAATCATAGCAAGGTAATTCACACAGCGTTAGGCCAATTTTAATGGACTTCTGTCAGTTGAACAGTTGATAAAAGCCGTCTGGACGATCAAATACTGCATAGTGCAAGATACAGCAAGTGGTGAACGTATGTAAGCCCAATCAGTCTGAATGACAGATCTGCCTCTTCACTGCCTAGTTTTTTGTTACTGTTTTTGACAGCTATATATATTCCATTTTCAACAGAGTTCAGAAGCCCAGGCTCTATCTATATGGCATTTTTGATTCACATCTACACAAATGTCACGGTATTTCTCTAGGGGGAAAAAGTGTAGAAGATGATTTTTGTGTCAGCTAATAAAATTATTGTATAATTCATTCAATTACATTTCCTTAGCCATATATTTATATGGATACCTAACAGTTACAAGGCAAATGATAGACAAGATGATGCAGTCTACACAGGCTGCCACTACGCCCAAAAAGATATGAATGAAGAAGTGGTACGGAAGGCTCAGCCTTTCTTGAGGACCTAACAGGTTACCTCTCCTACCCAAAATGAGACAGCTATGAATCACTAACAGTTTAGCTTCACAAATCCATCACAACTGCCATGTGATTGATCAAGTATTTCCCTTTTCTATCAGATGTTTAATAATGGACAGAGACATCAGCACTTCTCACTTATAAGAAACTTAGAAATATAGACCAAAGGCATCCTGGATGCTAAAAACTTAACAGGCAAAAATGTGTTGCAAGTAAAGGCAAATACCATTGCAAACGTGATGACCAAAATTCACAACATCTAATTCTAAGAAGTGGATGGACTTCCTTTGCAAAAGGGTCAACTAGAAAGTCTTTACAATTGATCTGTGTCGAAGATAACTCGCTGATGAGCCTGGAAGCTCCAGGTACCTGTGCATGTGGAAAGACGGTTTGAGCTGTCGGATACCCATCTCCCAAGTGCTGCAGTATTTAGGATAGGCAATCAAAGAAGGCATCTGAACTTGTCCAACAGAACAAATCTTACCTGAAGTAACTGTCACAACCTGAATAGACAAGACTTTAATCCTTTGCTAGCTGCATCACTTAGACCTTTTCCCCTTGTTGATTTGTAACTCCAGTCACAAATCATAGCAGAAGGCAGCAGCTTTACTTAGCACATACAATACATTGTTTGCACAGTATTATCTACAGCAGCTTTTGGTTATGAATTAAATAAAAAAATCTCTATTAAAAAAGTATGCAAAAGCACAAATTCTCAGAACTGTCACTGGACAGGAATCACTGGGTACAGAATTTTTCACCTTCGGGATGGTAAAAGTTGCAGCAACAAAATTAATGAGAGCGTGGTAATTTCCCTCATGAAAACAAGAGGTTATATGATAAAAAGCTGGAAAAGTCTCTGCACTGAAATAGAAACTGTCTTTTCTCCATTGATAATGTGATGCAGTCAGACATGCCACAGAATATTAGAAGTAACCTGCAAGGTTTTATTACCTTTGATTTTTAGCTCTGCGCTACATAAAATTAATTTATATTTTGCTGTAGAAAATGCAGGATTAATGATGCCAATGTGGATGAGAGACTTTTTCCTGTGCAAGTTCTGTGAATTCTTCTCAGACCTCAAGCAACACATACAGCAAGAGAAAAGTATCTGCTTTGCATTTTATGGTAATATACAACTCACAGGAGGTCCAGTTTAGATCATGCAGGCTTTCAGACTTTTTGGTTACATAGCTAGACCTTATTGACTCTGATCTTAAAATCAGATGGGCTCTCTCACAATGATAAGTATCTTAGTATGGTATTTGGCAATTTTCTGGACCCTGAGAAAACAGCAGTTCCCATGCTATTTCAGTGCCTTCTCTCTGAAATGAGGCAAAAATTGGCAAAGGTGGCAATGGCAGAAAAATAAGTGAAATAAATAACAGTAAAAGAAGAGGCTAACTGCAGAAATAATTTTCTAGCCAGGCAGTATTTTTTCCAAAGCTTTAGGAAGGGTGGTCTAAAAAAATTTAATTATTTTGTAGTAAAAGTTCAGGAATTATAACACAGAGGATTTCTGTTTTCTTCCTAGCACCTACATATAACTAGAGCAAGAGAATTCATCTTAGACTCATTATTTTCTGAATTTTTTGAATACTACTTCTCCAGCTCACTGAGTTGCCTTTCATAAGAGATGTAAGACCTTGGAACACTCAAAGATTATTCTAAGATAAACATGCACCTTGATATTTACTTTTAAAAAAACCCCACAACAGTCTGGTGAGGATCATCGTGCTTTTTTTGAATGTCTCCTACAAGCCAAACACCGAGCCTTAGAAATGAACACCCCAAAATAAATAATTAGGATCTGTTGTTCTCCTGCCTCCTTTTCCAGTATTTATCCCACTGGCAGACACTGGGAACTCTTACAATCCCTTTTACCAATACCAGCTGCCCCTCAGCGTCTCAGGGCCAGTTCCCCTGGCCAGCTCCAGCAGTGACCCTCTATCTCCAGCTAGGAGAAGAATTTGTTCCTGTGTTAGGGTCTGCACTTACTCATGCACAGGAGAGGTGAAATGAAGCGACTGGTAATATGGAGCTTGTAGGAGTTCCAATGTCCAAATACTGCAGAAGTAAGAAAGGAAAACTGTTCCCTGCTGTGTCAAATGCATAGACTGTGATGCTTGCTGAGATTCTACAGCGTGTCACCTTTCTAATTTCAAAAGACACTTTTCTACCTACAGAGACATAGCACTGATGAATGCCTTCATCCCACTAAACTTAAAAGAGTGAGCACAGTCTGACCAAGCCTCAAAAGAAAGGTGTGTGGTCTTCAGTAACATTCTGCATAGCCATGTGTTGCCATTTGAACAGGGAAGGAAAGTCCTGACTGAGTCTTGCAGGGGATTTCTTACTTCGACCAAAATCATTAAAAAAATTCCCAGACTGCCCAAATCCAGACACCTTCCAACAGGTGGCTCAGTTGGGTGGGATGCATCAGTAAAGTGGCACTTCCAAAGCATTTCAGGGATCCTTGGAACTACAGGCATAGAAGTGTGTGGTGAAGGGAGGGCAGGCTCAATGCATGCCTGCAAATGTCCCTGAATAGGGTGGCTGGTTCTTCCTATCAGGAAACAGGGAGCAGTTGCTAAAGGCAATTCAGTTTCCATCCACATGGGAATTACGGTCAGCCCAGAGGCGGCAGAGAGGCACTTCTGGATGTCACATCCTATGCACTGACAGCTTAGGAGCTGGTAAGGGTAATGACTCCTTCACAGGGGGAATCCAACAGGCCAGAACTCCTTCCTGCCCTCTCCCACTTTCATGTTCTCCGATTATGCACCGGGTCAGGATGTGAAAGCGCATGAGGGAACTGGGCACTCAATTGCCATACAAAGTCAAAAGAGAACAGACTACTTAGGATATCATGATAAGTAAAAGCAAAGGAGGACTTTGAAACATCACTACTCAACCCCCCCATGCCTTTTTTTTTCTTTAAGTAGAAAATTGGTCTTTCCTACTCTGCAGCGTGTCTAGAGCACCTGGTGGAGGACTCTGATGAGATATACCTTTAGCAAAGCATCTTACGACCTTTCAGCCATACTGAACTAATTTTCATTGCACTTTTGGCAATGGATAAAATTGGGTTGATTTCCAATAAAAGGATGCTCTCATATGGTCCGTGGGAAAACAAATAAGAGCTTGAGTCACTCCTGACATGTCTTGAGGAATTCAAGGCATCAGATTTAATAGTCTATAATAAATGTATTATCCCTGAAATAACTTCTGGCAGTTTTGAAGCACCTGAGAAAATACTGTGGATTGGAAACTTGAGGAAGATCATCTTTAGTGCCACCGCAATTGTAAATAATAATGATGGCAGACAGATGAAAGCTTCTCTGCTGTTTTGAAAGAGAAATACATTACAGAAATCATAAAAGCATCTTCAGTGACAGCAAAGGAATCTATACAAAAGCTCTGTAAGAATAAACAGGATATTAGTTGAGATTCATTATTGCTGTCTTTATAGATGTCTATATTTAAGCTAGTTCAGCAACAGGATAAACCTGATTGTTGCTATTCTCAGAGAGCATAAGGCATTGAAGATGTGAAACAGGAAGCTAGATTTCTTCTGGAGGAAGAAAAAGAAGAAAATGTAACTTTTAAGAAAGGTTTCCACTGATCTAAGTCTGTCAACAGCTCTCTGCAATCCCACCAAAGAAGTCTGAGCTATGTTTGAAACATCAAAGAATGGAAGAAACTTCCTTTTGAGGATCTGTAGCCATTCTCACATCATCCAAGGAAACTTTTACATGTTTTGCTAAAAGATTCTTGTGCTATCTGCCATCCTTGCACCACGAACCACGTCTCTGTCTAGTCTGAAAAATGTACGAGTTAAAAAGGAGATATATATTGTTCTTTTTTTTTTTTTCCCCATTTAAACAAAGCTAGAGGGGAAATGGGACAGGCAAAAGAAAATCACATACTCTTTTGGTTTGTACTGAGAGAGGGCATTCATGCCATTTACATAGCACTGGGCAGAGCTCATCCAAACACAGGCAACTAAGTATGGCATAATTTGAAGTATAATAGTAGAGATAAGAAATGGAAAAAAGAGTGTGGCAAACGACCCAGAGGGAATCTTAGAAGGAGCTGCTTACTTCAGTCCAGAAATTCTAAAACTTAGTTAAATTTCCAGACCAATATTTTGATGAAGAGTGCTGGAGCTCTGCCATGAATTAATGAGCAGATTATTTTTCTTTAAAAGATACAGAGCTAGCTGGACACTAGCTTAACAAGGTAATTATCAAATGAAAGAAAACCACTGTACTGCTGTGAACCTGCATAAGGACTGTTATAATTACTGATGCTTTGGCCTATCTTTGTTTTAGAAGAGCCATGCATTGTAATATTTTTGCATAAAATACATTCAGCTGTGTTGTCTGAAATAATAATTTACTCATATGTAATCAGGCAAATATTATCTTTCCTTGACTGCTTTTCAAATAGGAAAGCTATATATGCATGACATTTTACCAAGTTGGTTGTGCCAGAAACCTGGGAACAGTATTGATTATTTTATGAAAAAGCAAAGGTTTACGTTTTTATGAATAAGTTTCCTAAATGATAGTGAGGCTTTAAGTGCATAGCATGATGCTTTTAATACCAATTTTTCTTTTCCTGCAACAGCTGTCGTGGATATATAAACAAGAAGTTTACATGGACACTTGTACAAAGAACTTTAAGCATTCTCTGTCTCTGAAAATTTTGGCCTTTGCCCCTTTGCCTAATCATTGCATAGGTAAGGCCTACATGTATAAACCAAACCACTGTTTTTCCCAAGCACAGTTGACTTGAATATAACGAGTATATTAGGATGCTATTTTCTCAGTTTCCTTCCTTTATGGCTAAACTAGCTAGACATGTCAAATAGCATCTTTCATAAAGTGAAACAGTGGTGAAAATCAGAGTATAGACACAATTATATAAAGAAGAAAAGGAGAAAGACATAAGCACTTGAAAAGCTTGCAAAAACGTCTGTAATGTTCTTTGGTGAGAATGAAAATCGGACAGTAATGTGTACATGAAAAGGTGTGTGCTATCGTAACACGCCTGTCTGATCCCAGCTCTTTTTCTCTAATATTAGACCTGTTCAAAATGTTCCTGGTCAAGGACTCGTGGTTGTCCCTTTCAATCCTGCTGACTTTTTTTTTTCTTTTTTTTTTTTTTGGCCAATTCAAAGTACAGGGAGAAAGTTTAGTTTAGATCCTATCCACAGGTCTAGAGCAACGTGTCACGGTCTGGTGAGTAGATGTATCAGCTTTATAAGGACAAATTATAAATCCTGCACAATTGCAATAACCCTTCCTTTAAACCACCAAGAGACAGAAGTGGAATACTCAATTAGAAAGACACGCAAAGCCAGAAAATACTCACGTCGATATTATCTCATTAAAGCCTTGCTTTAAAAATGGCTTTAACATGCTCTCTGTAAATAATATTTCTTTTATTGTCTCCACATATTAACTACCACTTTCAATAGATACTAAAATGTCTTTAAACAACAATTCAACTTAAGCAGAATTGAATGACTACCTCATGATAATGCTGTACAGACAAGTCAAATACTGACATTGTCCTCTCTTCGAGAAGCAGGTCTCAATGCTGAGTCAGTCCTTTTTCTCCAGAAGTAGCAGTTCTGTAATGATGAAGGTAACGAGAGAGCTGATCCTTGCTAGCTGCCTCATGGGACACTTCATTTTCTCTTGCAGCAAAATACACTAGTGGTGGCCAGGTCCAGAGGACACTGATCTGTGTGCTTGTGTCACAGCTCTCACTGACCACTTCTGCTGAGAAGCTACACTGCCATTTCTGTGCTAGCTATCATTCCCCATGGATGTTACTTCCATTCCTAATACATTTTTTGTGCGCTGCAGGTGACCAGCACACTGATCAGAATGATTTGGGTTTAGGACAGCAGTGACTTGCAAAGAGAAGAAGGTGTTGAGCCTAATTCTAGCAGTTGCAGCAATGGCCTCACCACAAGCTAATGTTGCATTGCAGCCTGCTCAGATGCCAGGGGATGTTCAAATTGAAGTTGACAGCACAATCTTAATCTTGCTTCCCTGTGCATCTGTATTGCAGTAATGCAGAGTATAATTACATGATCACATATATTTTCATAAATGAATTTGATAGTATACAAATTCACTACAATCTAGATATATGTGTGCACCTTTCCACAATCAGGAGCCACATCAAGGTACATTAATACTAATTTGAAGTCATAGCAGTCCACAATATTTCTACTGACATATTGGTTACATTATTTTGAAAAAGTTATTGCTAGGGGCAGCTAAAGTTATATTTATTATATGTGAGCTCTACACCGTGGCATCACACCATCAGATTCTAAATAGGTCTTTCATCTTTATTACTATTAAAGAGAATTGATGGGGAGAAAAAAGCTTCAGAAGAAAGCATTTTGGGTTGTAAGACTGGCTTTCAGACTATGCCAAGAACATGCATGACCCCATTCCCTGAGTAATGGGGTTTCCATACAGCACCCTAGCTCTGTCAGCTGGGACAAACTGCTTGACCTAAAGTGGGGGAAGCGGGGCCAGAGCAGAAAAAAACAACTACTGCCAAACCTGACTTCCAGCTTACCCCAAGGGAGGTGAGCAGCACCAGTCCAGGCAGAGACCTAGCTGAAGAGCAAGGTTCTAGACCTCACAAAGACTAAAATAAGTAAAAAGAGTGGAAAACATCTTGCTGAATAATCTACCTTCTCTGCATTGCTAGAAGAGAAAAATCAAGCATGTGTTTGGGGGAGAGGATTGCCATCACACCAGAGAGGAGCATTATCACAGGAACATGATCAGATATGTAGAATATATTCCTCCAGGACTAACCTGCTTTCTTTGGAAGGAAAGAGGAAGAGCAGAGGTTTATTCCATCTATGCTATAACTGACATCAAAAGTAAAATCAAACCAACTTCTTTACCCAGGATGCCAGACATTACAGGACACCTAATGATGGCACTACCATGAAGGGATTTCCTTCTCCAGAGCTGAATTCATACTTGTTTTTTAGGTCAGTTAAGGACCACTTTTCTAAAGTCAGTAGCTGAATCATCTCACTTTGGTCTGAATTGTTGAGAGGTCTCCAAGCTCGCAAACTGGATTCCCTTCTCCAGAGAGAATCAGATGGACTCCAGGAATGCATCTAATACATGCTAGTCATTAACAAGCTGGACTGGACCTATTCCAGAGCAAGTATCTGCAAAACATGTGCTGCGTTGACATCATGTCCTCAACATTGGCTGTTTTCCTCTTCAGATCCTCCCCTACTGCACTGCACTGCTTACTAATGTCAGCTACTAGCACAACAGCTTCTAACCTTAAACCAACAAGTTGCCCCTGAGAGTGCTAGCAGTACAGACTCTACCTTTCTGAAGGTGGTTGGAGATGATAGATCACCAGGCTGGAATATATTATCCAGGCTTTTCCTTTATATTTACTTGAGCACCTTCTCCCCACCATAAGTTTTTAAGCTGTACACAAACTTACATTTCAGGTCATGCACATTTTACTAAATCAATTTAAACCCTTCTCTCACTATAAGACACCCTCTATTTTAATTTTCATTCTAAAACTACCAACCAGTTCAATCAATTTAGTTGTGTATGCATGCATGATGAAGAAAAGCAGAATATTGAATAGAAACAGAGTACAAAGGGCAGCTACCCCTTTGTTTTCCAACTTGATAAACATCTTCTTGGTGCAAGGCCATGTTATGGTTCAGCATCTCTTTGCCTGGACATTTTTCTTTTTTTTTTTTTTTTAATAACCATGACCTAGAGCATCCCTTTGGTTTACAGAATTTGATGCATAGCCAGCCATGCATGTGCAACTGTCCCTAAGAGCCAAGCCTCAGTAGAAAAGCTGGTGTGTGTACAATCTTGAAACAAAACTAGCTATCAAATCAAAGCTAATTTGCCCACAAAAGCAAGCACTGATCTTCAGTTAGGGAATACCAAACTAGTTTGGAGTTCAGGATTGCTTTAAAAAAAATAGAGAGACTTGACTTTATAAAAGAAAAGTGTATTTTTAATCTCTTTAATCTCATTTAATAATGGCTGAACTGATTTTCCTCAAGACTGAAAGGCGGAAGCGGGGGAGTGTCGGGTAGGGAGGAACAAATACAGATAATATTGGTTGTGAGGGTGAAAAAAGCTTTAAAGTCTCTGAACAGCTAAAGAGGGGAGGGAAGCACAAACAGGATACAGCAGGCTGCTGCTATCACATGTGCCACCAAAACCATGTTAGTTTAATGTTCCTTGGTCCAGGGTTTCATTTTACCTCATTTTAGTGAATTAAATCATGTACTACAAAGGAATTTGGATCTGAATGAAAGGAACAAGATTGGTATCAGGATGAAAAGTAATGCCCTATTAATTCAGGTCCAGACATTAAAGACAAAAATAAAATTTAATTACACAGTATTCTAATATTTCTGGACTAGATACAATGTATATAAAAGCCTTTTTCAAAGCCAAATGGAGATGGGAGCAGTAATGGATTTTTAAAAGATACAACAAAATGGTCAACATCTTCTTTCAGGCACCCAGTGAACTGCACAGATGATGTTGACTCAAAAGCTGCTGCTGAACAGACAGCTGTCCACTGGGGGTTGTCTGCACCCATCTTCCACTAAATCCAAACCTGTAAACTTCTAAGATTAGCCCAGGTCACAGGTGAAAATGAGCTGTTTCAAACTGAACAGTACGAAAAAGGCAACACTTATAATGAAGGAATGGCTCACTTCAAGACACTGTAGTCAAGGCACAAGCCCCTTTGGGGAAGGAATGCTCTTACAAATGGGCAGCTCATTCTGGAGTAGAGGAATGGGAAACACATCTTGTACAATGCTAAGCTGCATGGGATAGCGCCCATGAGCAAAAAGCTTTTCACAGAGAATGATGATCTACATGTCTTGACTGGGTGACAGCAATGGAACAGACCTATACAGTGAAACCATATGGTTGCAGGTAACTCCATCTCCTCAGCACCCTAATGCACCAGGGCTAGCCTGTACTTTGTTTCTTGGCTTTTGCATACAATGTAAAATCAAGGTACCAACACTCACTTTCTATGACTTGGAGCCAACATCCTTCAGAAAAGAACATGTCTGGAATACTGGACCTGGGTTAGCACTTCTGCCTGTGCAAGAAGAGCTGGGCAGCGAAACAGTGTCCTTCTCCAAAACAGGAGACAGGACATTCCCAATAGTTCAGTGTATTTTTAACTCCACAAAACCAAAGGAATATCACAATTCTCGATCATTCTGTTTAAAAACCAACTCATATACCTATAACTTGTCCTCTCTGGTGGCAGCTGTTAATAGTATCTATACATTACCTGCATTTGTCTTGAAAAACCCTAAACAAATACTCTACTTGTCTGAGAAAACAAGGAGAAAAGACAAGAAATGCGGTGTACTGCTTACACTGCTATATGCACCAGAATGAACTTAAAATACTATGGTATAAAACCTGTATGGATCAGAATAGTGGAACAGCAAAATGTCAGCAACATTTTAAAGGTAATATAATTTGGAGTGCAGAATTCAATATGATAAAGAATGATAGCCACTGTGTAATATCTCAGCCTTCTCATACACAGCAGACTTTAAAAAAAATTTCATGACTACATTAATTCAAGGAAAGTTCCAATGTGGAATTGGGAACAGTATCTCAGTGTTCAGAGTCAGCTTTTGGCTCTATTTCTACTAATCATGGTGCTGCAGCTGACCCAGTTTAAATGTATTTCTATAAGGTTTCCATAATTTTTGGTGATGTTGCATATTGTATTCTCCTAAGCCATTTAAAAATATTGCACTACAGTAAATGCCTAGTGCCTAAAAATAAGGTGCATCATGTGGAACAGCACTACTGCATTGCTGAAATACAACGTAAAAATTGTATTAAAGTTTTATTTGTTCAGTAAAAGTAGACATGCACATTTGTGTAGTAAACCCAATTGCTGTATTAGGATGCACGTTTGCATATCTGTGTTCTACCTGTGTACACGTGTCTGCAAGATTAAATTTGTGGGCCATATTTTACAGCATTTTTTTTCTTATCTGAACTTACAAAGGATCATCTGCACCCACAAGCCTTGTCCTGCTAGTGTCCCAGGGCTGTGAGGTCTGTGACACCACTACCTGCAGTACTAAGTGTAAATGCACAATACAGAACTTTCACATTATTATGAAGCTATCGTACTAATGGTACGTAAAGCTCCCAAACCCGTTAGGATTGATAGCCTGATTCATCTACACCTGAGGATTCAAAAAGGGGAGAAGAAAAGTCTGATGGTCCACTGTCTAGTTATTCAGTGCTCTATAAAAGGCAATTAATTTCTAATACCTTCAGGCAATCCGTATGCTCCAAAGTATCACAGTTTACACTAGTTGGGGGGAAAAACTACTATATTAGTTCATTGCCTCTCTTTGCTCTAGAAATGAGATGACAATACGAAAACATGCTCTGCCACAAAGTTTTCCATTTTTCATGTTATTGCTTAGGTCATTGGTAGAGTGAGGTATTTCACTTATAAAAAAAACCTAAATATAATTTAGAAAAAAAAAAAAACAAACCAAACCTGAAAAATGTGGAAAAATATTTCCTGACTCCTAAGGGAAAGGTACATATAATTTGTTCCAAGTTTGTAATAGAGAAAAGTTGTTTAATGTTTTGGTGTAAAAAGCTGTTCATTCCCATTACTTTGCATGGATTTCCAGCATTTTATTAACATTGTCTCCAGCAGAGAGAAAGAACTGAACGCTACATAATTTGGACCAAATGGATGAACAAAAGCCAACCATAACAAAGGCATTATTTGTATTGGGCAGGGAAAAGCCCCACAAATCACTCTGATTCTCTCATGTTAATTTTGCCTTTATTCTTCCTGCTCTCTGAATGGACCCTAGGCTCCTATAGTGTATCATCTCCTATTATATTATGATTTCTCCCAAAGAGGGCTTATCGCTTAATCTGTTCACTCAATCTGATTGACTGGGATTTCAGTGTGCCATTGTAATTAGAGACTATACGTAATTGTGTGATAGTCATATTAGGAGTTTAGTAGCCCTTTTCTAGGTGCCACTTTACAGATATCTAGTCTCCAACAATTATTTCAGTAGCATGCCTAGTAACAAGCAGAAGAGATCTGAGATACCCTCTTGCAAGATACCTGAAATCTTGTGTTTACTTGCAAGATATTTGGAAAAGAGGTTGATAGAAGAGTTTTCATGATAAACCTTTCTGTGAAGTACCTAACTGAGGTTGTGCATATGTGCATGCACACACTCATTGCACGTGGCTGACACTTTACAGTAAAGAAGTCCTTTTGCATTTTAAAGGTATCAATAACTAAGAGGTGCAGAGTTCTGCTAACTAACAAGCCTACAACAGGGAGAGGTGAAGGTCTAATTGATATCTGCTAATCACAAATCAGGAACTAGAAAGAGTTATGCCTTCAGCACCTGCCAGTAAAATGGAAAAAAAGAAAAATGCATGTTCTGCAGGAAAGCAGTAGAAGATTCATGTGGGAAGTCTTGCATAGCCAGCAGTGTTAGAAGAACATTATTCATACTGTTAAAAATGAGAAATAGTAGAGTATTTTTAATAACAAAAAATTTAGCACCCAAGATGAGAAAATCATTCTGGGACTTCTTAAAAATGGCTGAGACTGAACTGAACAGCTGGCACTTGCTTTAGGACCAGCAAAACTCCAGGGAATCAGAGATGCAGGTCAAACAGAGACCCTTGGCTGGTGGAGGCTCCTCAGCCTCTCCAGGGAATCCGCTACAGCACCTCATTTTTTTATTGGTAGGAACTAATTCCTCAATGTACTTTGTTAATGCAATTTAAGGCCTGCACATCATCTCCTGCTCATCATGGATATGGAAACAGACCATGTGCCTTTCCTTCCATAGGTCTTGTTATTATGTCCCAATTCCTGCACCCCCCCCCCTTTTCCCATGTCTTCTCTTCTGTAGACTGACCAACTCTATTTTTTTTTTCATTTTTCTTAGTAAGTCTTATTTTCAAGACTTCTGCTTTCCTCTTGACTCTCTCCAATCAGACCACATGTTTCTGTACAAATGCTATCCAAAACACACATTCAGTACAGACAAAGAAATGGCAATCCCAGTCAGTAGGAGGGATACAGCTGGTTCTTCAAAATGCTGGATTCACCAAAGACTGGGACAAAACACAGATTATGCATGAAAATGAAGAATCTGTTAAACAAACTTGGTAAGATATCCAAAAGCTATAACTATACTGTGATAAAGCAAAAAAAAAAAACTTTCACAAAAAAGTTAATATAGAAATGAAGGCAATAATTAGAAGGGGGAAAAAAACCCCACCCTGATCATATGATAAATATAGAATCTAATAGGAAAAAGAAAAAAAGAGGAGAGAAAAAAGAGGAAAGCATTCTGTAAAAACACATTATGAAACAGAAAATACTTGAATGAAATGCTGAAGGTGTCAGTGAAATATCCATGAAATATCCATGGGCTAGAGAAAAAAGACAGACCCTGAATTTTATTAAAAACTTAATTTAATTTGGAAACAGATAAATTGTTAACATCAATATATAAAAAGCTTTTTTATTCTACTTTTGGAAAGAATGTTGATCATGAGATGAAAAGTGCTTCCTAGTCCATCAGCAACTAAGAAAGCTCTTAAATAGTATCTATTAGGAGTGAATGTTTTAAAATTAGCACTTCTAAGAGTTTCTTTTTTACACTTCTATCTGGTGCTATAAAATAGTAATTTTTTTTAAAAATAACTACCAAGGGAGTTAAAAAAAAAATTACTACTGTTGTGCTGATATTTAAGAAGGGACACTATACAGTCAGATAGCTGTATAACATAATACACTTGTTTCATACCAATCCAGACAAAATAGTGAAAAAAATTATACACGATTTAACTGACGAAGATTGAAGTGAGAGGGATGTAATTAACGCCAGTCAACATGGGTTTATGTAAAATAGGTCTTGTCAAACAAATCTCATTTTACTCTTTGATAAGCTTACAGAAGTTTGGTTGATAAAGATAAGTGCACAGGTGTAATACACTTCTGTACCTGCAACACATTTGACTTACTAGTGCCTTGCTTATATTCTTATTAAAAATTATTAATATACAGTTTTAATAGAGCATATATAATAATCCATATATAAAATGGATTTAGAACTCCTTAAACCACCAATTTTAAGAAATAATTAACAATTAGGTATCATTAACTGGGGGGTAGAGCTGCTAGTGGTGATCCACGGGCACTTGTGAAGCTGTTAAGAGCTGATTTTAGTATTTTTTTTAATTGATGTTCTCAACTTAAATTTGAAAGTGTTACCAAGAAACTTTGGGAAAAAAATACACAACCCAAAACTAGAAAAGTAATATATAAAGATGAAGACCAGGCAGTCACACGGTATAATCTGTCTCACTTACTAAGCTAGGCCAATTTACTGTGTTGTACCTGAATGCTCAAATCATGTGTAATGACTGGGATTTCTCTGGGGAAAAAAAAAAAATAAAAGGAAAAAGAAAGAGCATGTTCCTGGAAATACTACAATCTGTTTCTCTTGGCAAATTTAATTTTCTTTTTAAGAGTTATGTGAGAGAAGCCAGACGGCGGCTTTATAGAAACCTGGGGTGATAACGCAGCGTGCTAGCCTCTCAAAACCATCTTTTTGACAATAGTTAAGCAAGCGGGTAATGTGTGGTGAACCTTCCCTGCTTATTCCCAAACCATGTTCCCTGCTTGCAAGAAATGCCCACCAGACACAGCTTTCCACCATTAACCCCTGCAGAAGTTATCCAACAAAGTTACTTCTATTGCACAGGTTGTAAACAGGAAACAAAGGTATAATGTATTTGGTGCCACTCACTGTGTGTGTACAAATCAATTTGTAGAAAAGTCTAAGATATTCACGTAACATTGGTAATATATATATTAAAGGCACATGGAGACTCTTAGATAAGCACTTTAAAGCTGCTGATTTTACCGTTTGGCCCAAAGTTCACTGTACTCTGAAACTATTTCCCAGAAAAGTCTACTTCTAACTTCATAGTTATCAAAAAAATCAAGCAAATAAGAAAAATCAAGCAGGGTTCATGCACCAAATAGAAAAAACGAACAGTAAGTGCATAAAACACAAAGCATGGAATAGTTGTATTGTACATTCCAAACACAAACTGCACTAGCAATTATAACACAAAATGCATATTCAATTATCAGCTACAGATTCAGAGCAACAATAAAACTGAAATCACTATATTTTTCTAGGCATACACAGAGCAAAAGAGCTCAACTGGTTCCTTCTGAAATTTCTGCTGTGCAACATTATACAATGCCATAAAAAATTGGGTGATGGAAGACCATAAAAAGTGCCTGTAAGTCTCAATACATTCTACATCTATAGGCTTAAATAAATCCATTTTGAGGATTCCATCATACCTATCACACATGAAATTTTTTTACAGCTACAAATGTGATAGCTCATGCTTTTGCTTCCTCACAGTATACAGCTCCTTCATGAACAGAAAGCATTTAGTGAACAGAAATGCACACAAGCTCTAATTTTCTGTACAGTGGCAGCTGCATCCATTATGTGTTAGACTGTCACTTAGCTCAGAAAGAGTTAACTTTCTAGCTCCTATTCTCTGCAGTGCTGCATAAACACTGCACATTATTCTTACTGAGCATGCTTCATCTTTCCTGTCTCCACAGTCTTGGGCTGTCAATCACCTGTCAGTCCCTACCACATCAGCACAGTGCGCATCACCAGGCTGTCAGCACAGCAGCTGATGAGACTCTGCTAAGAGCTGTCAATCAAACTTGTTTCTCTTATCTGTTCAGGAAATATTTTGTCTCTAAGAAACAAAGAACCTGGGCAACAATGGATCAGAGTCTAGTATTTACTCTTTTACAGGGATAGAAGGCTCTTAACAGGAAACGAATATGTTTTATCCACAACCAGGAAAAAAAAAAATCTACTCCATTAGGCATATTTTCTTTCTTGGTTTTGTTTAAATCCTATTTACTTCTTGACCCAATAAATCAGGGCATGATAAATTAAAGCAAGTTTCTTTTTGCTTCTTGGTTTCTGCTGAACATAATTCAGTGCAGTATAAAAGAGGTAGTATCTCACTGGTTTTAGGAATCCTTCCCTGGCTTCAGGCATTGGAATGTGTGAGCTTTCTCTCCAACTGAATGTAGCCAAAAAGCCAGACTACAGAGAACAGGCATAATTTACACCTTTGTTACATTAAAATATATCTTTATTTTCTGTAGTGTTTCTCATTAAAACTCAATTTCAACATAGAATTTAATAACATGAGTAGGGTTCATAGATTATAACAGACCAAAAGAATAGCTGAGGGGTATAAGCAAGCATGAGAAAAACATACGTTTTCAGCAGATGTTTGAAAGAAGACATTTTCTTCTTTCTGGAATGCTGTACTGGGGAGGAAGAACTGCAGAATGTAAAGTTCTCACATCTACAGAAACAAAATACCAAAGAAAGACAAGAAGAGCTGCAAAGATGGGCAGGGCGGTGATTTCGGGTCTGATACAGAATCTCTGCGTGAAAAGTTGAGCTGGGCTTTCAAGTGCACGCTTATCCGAGGCAGAATAGTGTTCTACAAAGATAACTGGTCTAGGTCTAACAAACCTGGCAATCAAATTAATTAGCACTGGTGGATCACTGAACTAACACACCTCTACTCTTCCCAGGGCAGAAGTAAGTGTCTGTACATGTTGTGCCATACAGATACACAGACACGTTTAAAGCTAGTTCGAGTATCAGTACACAGTGCTGTCTTGTGCCGTGTAAAGTAAACACAACCCGGTGACTTAAAATCCCCACTTTGACCTGTATCTATTTTTCCCTACAAATTAAAGAATATCAGAGCTGATAGCTGAGGAGAAACCTTGCAGAATCAACTGTGAGAGTAGCAAAGGGAAAAAACCACTTTTCTCAGTATAGTGAGTGCTGTAAAACACGACAATGTGAAAGGCAGGCCTAAAAATATTTGATAATTTTCTGAAATTTTTGGGGTCATGAAATTAAAGAAGCAGCCTCGTTTTCTGAGACAAAAAATAAAAATAAGAAAAGAAAAAAGAAAAAAAAGTGACTTTACAACCCTCACAGCTTCTTGGACAGAACTGTGTATTAAAAGAAATGTGAGGCAAGTAAAAGTAGTATTTTTTTGAATCTCGTAACACACACAAACAATGATTTACAGGCCTGATTTACCTGCTCTGAACATTTGCATTGGGGGTGGGATTGGGTTCTCTATGTAAGAGAAGATGGCAGAGAGCACCAGCTGGGAAAAAAGCTGTGATAGGAAGCTCATGGAAAGGAAAGGTTAAAAGCAAGTACGGAAATAAAGCCCCCAGAGAGGTTTGGGGACTGCAGTCAAGATTGGAGAACAGAAGAGAATATGCAAGTTCCCAACAGCATCCCACAACGCCCTCAGGAGGCTCTGAAGAAGGGACCTGGAGTCAAACACAGTGCTTCTCCTTGTCTCCAGTGGCTTAAAGCAAGATCCAGATAGTCACTGGGAACAAGGAGGGAAAAGGACTGGGAATTGTCATAATCCAGAGAAAAAAATGTGGCCATCGACAACAAAAGCTATTTGTCCTTCTCCCACACAGCTCCCCCGCCCCCCCAATTTGTTTCGGGAATTTGCTCCAGAAGATAATATTTTTGTTCCCAAAAGAGGGAAACCAGTGCCCAATGGAAAGAAAATGAGGTGCAGCCACAACCAATGTCAGATATAAGCAAATCTCTCACAGGCTGAAGCAAGACAAAGACAGGCAATTTTCAGCTGAATCCCGGAGCAAAGGCAAGAGGTCTGCATCTTTCATTACTTTCAACGCTATAAATGACTTCCTAAAGGATCCCTATTTCTCTTTTCTAGAGCCTAATCTTGGTTCCCTCCATTTCAGTTTGTGCCTGCAACAATAAGAACAATTTGTCTTTCCCTTCTCAGCAAGCTCCAATGCTTTAAATGCCTACTCACTACCAAAGATCATGCATGCTGGGTGAGGAGGCAGATGTCTTGCTGGTGACAGCATGGATGGAGACCAGGCACATCCATCTCCTCTCTTCCAAAACTGCATGCTTGGTGCTGCCACTGCTCAGCATATTATGGCTCACCTAAGAGGAGCCCCAAGGCCGACTGGCCAACAGTTTCACTGGCTATTTGGAGTAAAAGAACTGGGTGGTATTATAGTCTTTGGGAGATACCAAGACTCTCTACAGGCATTTCAGTGCATGCACATGGCTTGGATGGGCAAAAAGGAGACCTCCATCAGGTCTCTGTGCTCAGCTACAACCTGCTACAGGTAGAAGCAATTTTCTGCTAATGTTTGCACCCAAAGGAGAGCAGACTGCTCTCACCTCCTGGACAAGTTTTGGACACAAACCTCCCTGGTAGGGAGAGAGGGTCTCTCTCTCTTTCTCTTAGCACACAATGTCCACTTTTCACCCTCCCCAAGCAAGGCTGGAGGTGTCCCTGAGCAAGGACTTTGTCAACTTGGCACCCCCAAGGCTGCTCTCAGACTGGAACAGCTCAAGCGTGCCGTTTAGAGTATCGTTAAACAGGAATACCGCTCGTGTCACAAAGAATCACTAATACTGTGCTTCAGAATTACATAAATATTTACTAACAAAGGAAGGAAAGCATGAATTAACAGAAAGAGCTCTGTATGATGAGCTTTAATTCCAGATGCTGAGAATGTCACCACCAAAACCAACAACAGTTTGGACAGAGGTCAGAAATTAAATCCAGTGGGAAAATCCTGTATACTAGTGGCTCTTAAAAACATGTCCACTGTAATTTGATCTTTCAATCACGCTTATCAATGCTAAGAATCACAGTATTGCCCTGTACCAAACTGTCCCAGTTACAGATAGCACAACCATTATCAAGGTTTTGCGACAACAGGAATATTTTACTCTTTGACAAATTCTTTCATATGCAGCACTGTTTTCCAGAAACACAACTCCCTCTGATCTAACTGGACATTAATTGCTTTTTTGGTGATGTATCTGTGCCTTCTGGACTGATAACACAACTAGCAAATCTGATATCTGACAAGTTGACTCAACCTAATCAGGACAGATCAGCTGTTACCGACGTTGCTATAGGCTGTAATTTGAGGACCTTTACAGAGTTATCACTTGCCTTGAAAGGCAAGAAACTGTAATTCTGTCAACACTAATCCCAGAACGTGCGTTCAAAGTGGCTGTTATTTTTTCTCCAGGAGAAGGTAACACTTGTCAAATAAATACCTGAGATAATTGATAAAAGGAATTAGAAGTATGTGAGTGATATGCTGACAATCAGTCACTCTCACAAGAAAGAACCTTGCAAGATTCAGAACATTAAGCAGAGAGCACAAGCTGTCACTGTGAAGCAGGGGTCACTCTGAATGGAGTGAAACAATTGGCAATGCAGTTTTTCAGTGTTTACTTATCTCTCTGTTGCTTAGTGCTAAAGCTGAGTGAATTATTCACTTCAAACAATTTGTTCGATGAATTTTACCCCTTTTTCCTGCTCAGTGTATGTGGGCAATGGATACTAATGCCATCAGATTTATTCACTGCTTCACTTTTATTCAAGCTTGCATTTAGCATTTGATTGAGAGTATTGTAGACTTCCACTGTTGTTCTGACAATATCCAGGGCAGGTCCTTAATGTGTGCAAACAGCACAGATCCACACAGCAGATGGGATAATGATTATCTACACCAGCAAGGACATAGTTTTTGGTTGGTTTTATTGGGTTTTTTTCCTGATCTCTGTTTGAATCTGGAAGTTTGTACTGAAAATTCCTATACAGTTCCCTTTCTGAGACCAGTTTTGCCCACAAGACTCAACACTTGAATATTTGTGGAAACCAAGTTAACAAAGAGTGCAAGCACAGCCAAGGTAAATTAATTAAAAAATTCCAAAGAGTATATAGTATTATTTGTCCTGCTCCACTAGGAAATAATTTATTTTCACATAATAAAATTCACAGGGGAAAATAAAATAAGAAAAAGATTCCAAACTCATGTAATTCTTGAATGGAACTTGATGGTCACTGCATACAAACAAGTGACTTTGCCACTGACAGGGTTGCATGTGTCTCTTACAGATAAACCATGTTTAGAAACTGAGGTTTGAAATTAGAACAAAAAAAAAATATCTCTTACTGTATCGCTTTGGTCCATCTTCCAAACAAAATGAAAGGGTTAAGGTTGCATCATCTTCAAAAAATTCAGTTGCAAAGGCATCCCACCAGAGGTTGTCACTATCCTAGGAAGCAACAGATCATTCACTTAACAGGAGACAAAATGAAAATACGTTCATCTCTTGTAAAATAAATTCAACAGAATCACACATAGTTTGTGCTGCTCCATCTATGATTTTGGGGGGTAGATGTCTATATGTTATTTCAAATTAATTTTCTTAGGGTTCTAGTTCTAATTTAAGAAAAAAAAGCTAAAATGTTTAGTTTATTATAAAAAAAAAAACCCAACCTTCATTCTATCAAGCACACCTAATACATGAAAACTTTTGTTCTCATAAATACACCTTTCTTTTAATGTTAGAAGTGGTTTTATAAATTGGATGCAAATAAAGTTATTACTACTTTCCCCCTCCCCCTTTCTGGTCTGTGTATCTCAAATGCTTTATCATAATAATAAAAAAACCCCTCAGCGCTTAATTCTATAATGCTACATAACCCAATTATCAGCATGAGTTGACAAGAAAGTTATTTAGAAACTATATATAATAGCCATTCCACTCCAATGCATTTGTTATAAATACAATGCTACTGCAGGTTAATTAAATACCAGCTAGTTACTTCAATGTAATTGTTGTGAGAAATCTTTACTTTTCAGTGCGATACATGAAGTTAAAACAATGTTTTAAGATGACCTTACAGTAATACACATAGCCGGAACACTGCAATTATTAACAGCATATACAACGTAAAGCATATACCAACACGCTACTGCAGGTGGTCCGCTGGCTTTGATAACTAAACCAGGCATTTTCAGACCTGGGTGGCCAAGTACAGGCACCCAAGCTCCTGTGTCTAGCGCTTGTGCAAAGGGTACAGCTTGCAAGGGCTTTCACAGAAGTCAGGCAACAACAGAATCCACCCACTGTTTCATTCAAAAGCTATGGATATATTTAATAGCTGGATTTTAAATGTTTGGTGCGTTCTCTTTGCTTCTTTCAAGCCCTAAGGTTTAAATCACTAGCAGCACACAGGATGAGCAACAGAGCTGGAACTACACTGCTGAAGCTGCCCCCCAGTCGCACTCCTCAGGGCCACTCTATCCCATTCACGGCAGCTGCTTCCCAGTGTACAAGGCCAGCTTCATCCAGCGTGGTGAGCACCAAGTACCTCTTAGTGACTGTGCAATATAGAACTAAGTCAGAAAACATTTGTTACCTTCACAGGAAAAAACCCCAGAGATAAATGCTGATTTAAGGCAAAACATGCATCTATCATACTCACTACATGTACACGTGTACATGTACTATGTTTGCAGGTCTTGTTAACTCAGTAGTTGAGTATAACTGGAGCTACTCCAGTTATATCATCCACCCTCAGCAAGTACGCTGATGATACAAAGCTGGGAGGAGTGGCTGACACGCAGGAACACTGTGCTGTGATCCAGCAAGACCTGGACAGGCTGGAGAGCTGGGCAGGGAGAAACCTGATGAAGTTCAACAAAAGCAAGTGTAGTGTCTTGCACCTGGGAAGGAATAACCACTTGTATCAGTACAGGCTGGGGGATGACCTGCTGGAGAAGAGCTCAGTGGAGAAGGACCTGGGGGTCCTGGTGGATGACAGGTTGGCCATGAGCCAGCAGTGTGCCCTGGTGGCTAAGAGAGCCAGTGGGATCCTGGGGGGCATCAGGAGGAGTGTGGCCAGCAGGTCAAAGGAGGTGATCCTCCCCCTCTACTCTGCCCTGGTCAGGCCCCACCTAGAGTATTGTGTCTAGTTCTGGGCTCCCTGGGATAAAAAGGACAGGGATCTCCTGGAGAGAGTCCAAAGAAGGGCTACGAAGATGATTAAGGGCCTGGAGCATCTCCCCTGTGAGGAAAGGCTGAGTGAGCTGGGACTGTTCAGTTTTGAGAAGAGAAGACTAAGGGGGGGACCTAACTAATGTTTATAAATATCTTAAGCATGGGATGCAGGGGGAATTGGCCAGCTCCTTTTCAGTGGTCTGTGGGGACAGGACAAGGGGCAATGGCTGCAAGTTGGAGCACAGGAAGTTCCGCACCAGCATGGGGAAGAACTTTTACCCAGTGAGGGTGACAGAGCCCTGGGACAGACTGCCCAGGGAGGTGGTGGAGTTTCCTTCTCTGGAGATATTCAAGACCCGTCTGGATGCTGACCTGTGCAATATGAGCTAGGGAGCTGCTTTGGCTGGGGGTTGGACCAGATGATCTCTCAAGGTCCCTTCCAACCCCTGTGATTCCACGATTCTACTCATGCAGCATAAAAGGACACCGGAGGCAAAAGAGGAACGTCATATAGTTGGGATGCAAATGGGAATGACAGGGAAGACTAGGGAAAGTACAGGGCCTCACCTCAAAACCACACGTATTTGCACTCAGTCTGGCTTACAAGAAGTCTGAAAGCAAGGAAAATGTGGAGACAGAATTACTGTGGATTCCCTCCTGGATAGATATAATATCCACACTCTATCACAGTTTGAATACTGTCCAAGGTCTTTATCTTATGTTTTGCATATTTTATGTCAAGGAGAAAAAAACACCAGAAAATGCAACACCCCACCCCCACTCACAAAAAAAAAAAAAACCAAAACACCCACCAAAAATCCCCAGACCTTCATAGAACATATAAATCCTCTGTTAAACTTGGATATGCTCTGCTGATCTCTGGTCCACCCTTGTCACAGGTGGGCCCAACTACTCTCAGCCAAATGGTGAACAAAACCAAATGAGGTGTCCCCTAGCCAAGCTGAGAAAGGATCCAGTTATTATGAAAAAAAAAAGAATAATAATAAAATCACCCCCTTTTTCTTGCAAAGAGGGGATGGTGAAGGCAAGGCTGCCCCCAGGCATCTTTAACTTATGCTCTGACAGGTTACGGGGGATTTTGCCAGAGTAATTATTTTTCTATTCAACAATAATGAGAAATTACCATGGCAACCTCCCTTTCACGTAGTGCACTCACACGCTCAAACATTGAAATAATGGCCTAAACATAACAAAAAAAATTTAATACTTTAAAAATATTTTATATTAAAATAAACTTAAGGAATGGGTCAAAGGGGAGAAGAGGGCAGAGACAGACGACGAGGCGGGTCAGAAGTGAAGATGCCGTGCTGCTGTAGCCAGCTACTCAAGCAGCAAAACGTCTTCTGCCACAACTGTCATTGTTCCCTCCGATTCCTTCCACCCCCGGTATTATTTGTAATTTGAAGCATGGCTCAAGCCTGAATAGGGTCTCCAAGTAAATGGAATCCTAGGGTTTCTATATTTTTTCCTGACTCTGATTTCTTTGGCAAATGTAATCAGATTTTAAGTACAATGATGTTCTTTTTCCCCTTCCATCTAATAGTCCCACATGTTCACTGTGTGATCTGAGAGTCAAGCTGGGTTCTTCTTTACACCTTACACACTTACATGATTAAGAGTCTGCAAGCCAAATGAGGCTTTTCTACTTGTCTGTGATGGTGATTGCTGAACCAAAATAGATCTTGCAACTGGAATATAAGGCCAACTGAGCCTATGGCATTTTCTCCAAATTCCTTTATTTTTGTTTAATGACTTGGAAGGCAGAATGGATTTCATGTAAAAAGTCAGTACATGAAACCATGCTCAAGAGAGGATGCAGATACCTTGCAGGACAGAACTGGAATTCAAAACGATTTTGATAGATTGCAGAAATGATCTGAAGTGAAGATGAAATTCAATAAAGTGACAAAAGCACAAACACAAAATGGGGAACAACTGGCTAAGCAGTACTGTAGAAAATGGTCCAGATCATAAAGCAAATATGTCAGCAATCTGTTGTTCTTGCAAATCATGGAGATCTCTTGGATATAATTCCCTTCCACTCCAACAAGCACATCCATGGAGAGACTTCAAGTGGAATAGTCCATCCACCTCTGGAGTACTGTGGCCAGGTCTGGGCCAAACAGTCTTAAAGAAATTAGCTGAGAACAGGAGTAATTGAGTCTGAAGACACAAACAGACAAACACACCGACCCCAAAAGACTCATAGGAAGAAAGACAGCAGGACCTAGCTGCGTTCAGTGTAAGACAGAAGCAGCTCACAGGGAACATGACAACAGCTTTTGACCATATGAAAAGATTGCTATAAAGAGCGATCACTTGTCCTTGGTGGCTAACAAGGATAGGATAAGTAATAATCAGCTCAGTTCACTGTCATCATGGGTTAAGTGGTTTAATCCTCTGTTACAGATTTCTAGTCTAGTGTTTTGCAGAAGGGAAGAAGCCCCAGAGCATGGCTGCAGAGGTGGATGCAACATGGCTGCAGAGGTCCTGCACCCATCGTGGCAGCTCCACGCTTGTACCCAGTGAGATACAGATTTTTGTTTCCTCCCTCGCATTGCTTTTGGCTGCACACATATAGCAGGTGTACATACTATATTAAAAAGAGAGTCATGGAAACAAATAAACGTGATTCCGAATACACAGAGGAAACACATCTGCTCTGAAATGGGACTTTTTTTTATATAATCACTTTTCAGAGAAGAACTGATTTTTAAACATCAACCTATGTGGCTTGGCATTGGACAAGGCAAAAATAAAAAGAGATAGTGCCCTTGGGAGCTTACATTTTTCTTCTGGCACTTGCAACCCTTCCCTATTGACACTTACTATTTTCAGAACTCTATACGTCCACACTCCTGTTGGCAACATACACGCTTCTCATATTCTTTCAAGTTAATGCTTTGCAAGGAAACTGCTGTCTCCCCAAGGAGAGAATGGTATTCCTCCCCTCCGCCCCTTCCCAGCAAATCAAACTACACTTGAGCTTTTAAAATGCAGTTCAAGATAAGATTTTGCCATTAAACACACCTGTAAAAACTGCACAGCCCTTACAAATTATGAAACTCACAAGATAAGTATCATAAAAAAACTTTGACACTAATGTTTATACTCAGAGCGCATTGACAGACCATTAAAAATAAAATGCCTGAATACCAGAAAGCAATAACTTTCCCCATTAGCTTTAGATGCATCTCAAGTCTACCCAACATATTTAAAGTTCTGATACAAATTTCACAGGAGTAACAAATTAACAAGGATCCATATATCTTAATTTTAAACAGTTGGATATTTGAGGACTGATCTGTAGGTCTAGCCCTGCAGTGCACACTGTTTTTATGATCTGTCATAGGGGTTTTTTGCTATTTATATAAATTCTATATGGAATACTGATATTCTGAGTCTTAAATTGATTTTCGTAGAAACAGTATGAACAGCGTGAAAGAGTGGAATACTTGTATACACTATGTAGGTGAGAAACCCATATAGTCAAATAGCTGTCTATTATCATACATGTACAAGAAGATGCATGCCTATCTTACATTCAGAGTGTTAGCAATATGCGATACCCTGCACAGTTATTAACAGCACCTGAAAAAGAGGACCAATCTGGTTGCCCAGGGTTGGTTTGTACAGACCACTCCCACTGCTTTTGCATTTGTTATTCTAGCTCATTTCTTTTACCTTACCCATAAAGCCTGTTTTACAAAGAATTAAATGTACCTTTAGCCTTGCAACTAGGGGTATCTTACAGAACCTCCAGCTCCCCTCTCCCTGCCAGGAGTGCCCAGTTCTATTCCTTCCATTTGTTATTTCACATATATTCACAGCTCTAATGGTGTTGCTTGCTTTTATTTCACTTACTAGCATGGCTGGATGCCATCTCTCAAACAATGTGTAGTAAAACTGGCAGAAAGATTTTAAGACTTGGCTTTGGTCGTAAGTAGTTTTCTGTTCCATTATATACTTGCAACTTCTTGCCAAAACTCTGCTCAATGCCCAAAACATATCAGTTTCTTCAGCTTACTTAATAATTAATTAAATTATTGTTTACATTCCACTTTAGAATTTATCTTCAGTGAAGAAACAACTCCAAGTTTCTGTTTTATTGAAAAGGCAGGATATAGTCCTGCAACAAATCCCCACAGCCATACTGCCTCAGAGATACTGGCTCGGGTGCAAAACAGGGGCAACGTCTCTAGTGCTCATGTAAATCTGGAGTAACTTTCAGAATCCAGTGGAATTGGAGGGACAAGATCATAACAAAAGCTACTCTTACAGATTCACTGAAAATTCTTAATATATCAAGGATCCTATTTTTATTACCTATAAACCATAACACTATAAGGCAAAAGAATACGGGGATGAGAGGAAGCAGTAACAACTCATTTTCTGAATGGGGAACTGTGAAAATCAGTAATTTTATTTCAGATAAAAATGGGAGAAACAGAAGAAGAGAGAGGCTTTGCAGAATATGCAAATTGACTCATGCCATTTTCTTGTCATCCTCTGAACCCAGGGATGTGGGAATCAGCATCACTACAGCAATATTGCGCTGTACTGGCCTTACACCCCAGCTTTGCAGATACACTGCTCTGAGACAGAGACATGTAGATCCTCAAATAGCAAGTACACACTGGGCAACTACACCATGGGTTCAGATTACATGAAGCATGCCGCCACTGATACGAAAAAGAGAAGTATTTTTCTTATATTTAGGAGGATGGTTGACCTCTTCCTTGTCCTTTGGCCACTAACATATGCCCAAATAAGATACTTTTTGTTAGAGTAGTTGTGGCAACTGCTCATTAGGCTGGCAAATAGCAAGAGTAGTCTACACACAGCTATAAAAGTATAGTTACTCCATTACATCTAAGCCACTCATTTTTTTCCATCTACACAGATGTTACGCGTATATCAAGTTAGATATCCTTTTAAAATTGGAGTCCTTAAAATTACAGAGATTTTCTAACTTAAGTCATCAGGAAAAGATAAGACAGAGAATGATCTGGTTCAGTCTAATAACAGAATCAAAGAAGAATGCATGGTCTCAAACCTATTATTTGTCATTGTTTAAATTTTACTGCAGCTTCTGGACAAAAGAGAAATTAATCTTAAAATAATCACTCTGTGTATGCTTCACTATTTACCTCCAGCATTGTAAGCAGTACAGGCCAGAAAGGGTTAAATTTATGAAACGTGTCATTTCACCTGCTTCTTTAGTTTGAATTCATGATCTCCAATCCTGGAACTTGTGCCCGAGAATGGATAGGAGAAAGAAAAGGGGAAAAAAGAGCAATGAACCTGGGAACAAGCCACATTCCACTGCCAATTCCTTATAGTCACCACAGTATCATCCATGGTATTTCACAGCAATATTATCAATAACTAGCAGAAGATGCTCTTTTGTCCTTTTTAAGTATATGGGATTAAGACTGCACTTGGTCTCTATGAATAAAACCTGTGTATTGGCTGTGTGAACAAAAACCTCCAGACATTAATAACTAAACTATGCACAGTTATTAACAGAAATAGACACTTAGACTTAGCATAGTATCCGTTTGGACTTGGTATAAATATAGTGTCTATTGATTTAAATTTGAGCCCACTTCTCAACAGGCATGGGGATTTCTCTAGCTGGCTGAACAGTAATGGCTTACCTTAGTAGTATTCTCCATCCATGATCATCAGTGACAAATCACAGACTCGAGTTTTGTGTTTATCAAAAATGAACTATGGTTATACTTCTCTGTTCTGCCACAGAATACCCCACAGCCTCAGCCTTTGAGAATGGTTTACAGAGATGGAATATTAAGTGTGCCTATTATCTATTGTACTACTGTTGGTCATATGAATGTTTTTATTTTATTCTGACATTTTGACCTGGTTTCTTTGTTACCTTGTTTACTTCCATCTATATGAGTAAATGGAAGCTACTATGCCATCTATCCCAATGAAAAGGCAATAACTAGTATTGCTATCAGTGAATATAGAGCATCAAACATCACATGTCAGTAGGGCACAGAAAAAAAGTCATATTCCCAGCAACATTAGTAGAAGAGTCTCTTTGGGTCTAGATACCCAAATGCACCAACTCCCAAAGCTCTAAAACTTAGTGAACACAAATGCCTTTATCAGCTATTACAATGAAAGTAAAATTATTACTGACAACATTCAAATACTACAATGAGAACAGGATGAAGACAGTCCTTGACAGCTCCATTTCACACTGGACTCTCACCACCCCTTTGTTTACTTAAGTCTCAGGAAAGCACCATGCATAGTGGAGAGAAGTACAAAGCTGGGACCTTACGAGGTCCCTGCCTCTGAACCTCTACAATCTAAGCTGCAATATAACAGAATGTATTTGGAGAGGTAAGAAACAGCTCTTCAGCTGTGTTAAGAAAATATACTGCTTCTATCTCCTGTGCCTTCTTGTGCAAATCTAGTGCTTCAGGTAGGGAAGGGAAAGCCAGACATACAGTCCTTCTGTGCTACATTCTAGTTGATTGGAGAAGTATTAGATGGTGACAAGGATAAGCAATGCAGCAATGAAGAGTTGATTTTATCATAAATGAAGATTATATGGGTTGAAAAGACTTACAGGTGAGGAGATGTATCTCTACCTGACACACACTCTCTACCCTACAGGACTCTGACATAACTTTTCCAAGACTTGGCAAAAGACTTTTAAAATTAAAGATATGCTTAAATGCTTTGCTGGACTGGGATCCAAGTATGCATTAGTTAACAAGTCAAATTAATTAAAGATTATGACTTTGTATTAAGTTTTGCAAACCAGGTATGAACATATCACAAAGCTAGACAGCTCTGTCTAACCAAAAAGCTATTTATTTCTTGGGAAGGTACATGAACTGGAAAAGATCAGTATATCGTACATCCTATCTCCTTTAAAGGACAGGTAATCTCATGCACAAAAGCTTAATTTAGTAATAACTGGTCAGAAAAGGAGAAAACATTTAAGAGGGAAGTGGTCGCATCCCGAGGTTGGTGGTCAACGGCTCCAAGTCCAAATGGAAGATGGTGACAAGCAGAGCTCCTCAAGGGTCTGTGCTGGGACTGGTGCTGTTTAATATTTTTATTAATGATATTGACAGTGGTATTGAGTGCACCCTCAGCAAGTTTCCTGATGACACAAAGTTGAGTGGTGAAGTTAATGTACCAGAGGGATGGGATGCCAGGTGAACTTCATGAGGTTCAACAAAGCCAAGTGCAGGGTTCTGCACCTGGGTTGGGACAATCCCTGTTATCCACAGAGGTTAGGAGATGTTGTGCTTGAAAGCAGCCCTGAGGAAAAGGACTTGGGGGTACTCGTGGATGAGAAGCTACGCATGAGCCACCAATGTGCATCTGCAGCCCAGAAGGCCAACCGCATCCTGGGCTGCATCAAAAGAAGTGCAGCCAGCAGATCAAGAGAGGGGATTCTCCCCATCTACTCTGCTCTGTTGAGACCTCACCTGGAATACTTTGTCCGGCTTGTAAGCCCCCAACACAAAAAGGATGTGGAGCTGTTGGAGTGCATCCAGAGGAGGGCCACAAAAATGATCAAAGGGCTGGACCACCTCTCCTATAAAGATAGGCTAAAAGACTTGGACTTGTGCAGCTTGTGGAGAAGAGAAGGCTCCAGGGGCACCTTATAGAGGGCTTCCAATACCTGAAAGGTGCCTATGAGAAAGCTGTGGAAGACCTGTTCACCAGGGCATGTCGCAGTAGGACAAGGGATAACAGTTTTAAGCTCAAAAAGGAGAGATTTAGGTTGGATATTAGGAAAAAGTTCTTTAATATGAGGGTGGTAGATCACTGGAACATGTTGCCCAGAGAAGCAGTGGAGGCCCCATCCCTGGAGATATTCAAAGTCAGGCTTGATGGAGCTCTGAGTGACCTGATCTAGTGAAGATGCCCCTGCTTACTGCAGGAGGGTTGGACTAGATGACCTCTAAAGATCCCTTCCAACCTTACACATTCTATGATTCTGTTTAAGAAATCCCTCCCTTTTGTTACTATTTACAAGCATATCTGCACCATAAATTATATATTGTTATCTGCATTTAAATGCATAATAATTTAACAGTGTTCAGGCATCACCCAAAGAAATTGTAAAGGCACTATGTAATTCCAGAGAGTGCAGAGAAGCAGATGTTATGGCACTTTACAGAAATTCTGATAAGAAGCAATCGTAAATCACAAAATCAAGTTCTTTGCTACGTGTTAACAATGTACTCTATCTTGGCTGTGTAAACTATGCATATTCTTTAAGCAAAAAACCATCATGGGAATCTGCGGGAATTAACAAATAATTTGATAAGAGATAAATATATTTAGTCACCTAAAATTATGTCCTTTAAAGGTTCATTCACATTTTTTATTCAACTCATCTCAGAAGCCCTACTCTTACGATTTTTTTAAAGGATTACTTCTTTAGTATAGCACAAGTACCTTTCAAGTTAATTCCTATGTACATTTTATACTTATTAGGATTAGTTATCACAGCCATTTTTGCCAAGTGGCAATGTCACTCTATCCACAAATATTATCCTTCCTAAAATGCATTTCAGAATCTAAACTCTACTTAGGAGGGAAAGAAGAAAAGAGGTAGGGCTGGAGTATTAAGTTCTTATTTTAGGCTCTGTATTTTAGACTCCACTTACTTGGTCCGGTTTTCAAAACTGAATCATAATTAGTATCATCCATAGCAGCCATTTGGGCCACTGCTTAGCTGAAGTTGCCAGATGTTCAGGTTTTTCAAAATAATACAAGTACATTTATTGCTTTTCATTTTTTCTGTACAAACATGTGTGCATTCAAATTATTCAAACATTAAGGCTGAAATTTTCAAAGCTAATTAAAAGAGTTATGCATCCTTTTTCCATTAAATTCAGGGGAAATCAGACATCGGAACTCTGTGCAAGGCTCCAAATCCCAGCATGGAAATGGAACTTGTTATATTTCTTGAATCAAAGCAAGAGGGTAACAACAGGGCTGGGATTCATTTTACCCCAAGACAGTTGTCTAAATTCATATGAGATAAAAAGCCTTCTGGAGATATGTCTCTCTTCACTGACTGTGGAGAGAGCCTAGAGAATAGTAGTTCATCTAGCCATGTAACTTCTACAGGGATAAAGGTAGGTAAGATAAATCTACGTACCCACCAAGAATTTAAAATTCAGGGAAAAAGCTGGTGGAGGTTTTGGGAGCTTACATAGTGAAGGACAAACATAAGTGAAAAGCTGGGTGAAACAACCATATCTACTTTGTCTAGATTTTTACAGTCTTGGCAGGAAAACCTATAAATGATGTTCAAGTTTTTTGCTTGCAACGCTCAAAGCTCTCCAGGCTGCCAGGTTCCTGCTGTTTCATATAAAAAGCTCTGAGTGGCAGACAGAAGTTGGAGCACTGGTTAAAGATTTCTGCCAGTATGAAATGTTTTAAATGAAGAAGATGTGATTATTTGCCTGGCTTCCTAACTGCACTGCCTGGCTAGCCATAGTTGCCAATAACGGCCCTCAGGTCCTGTATGGTATCTCCCCCCATGTTTGGATACAAAATTCCTGTACAAAATACAATTAGACTAGAGGCAGAATTCTGAGTAATCTGAAATATAAGGAAATCCTAAATCAAGACAACACGTATCAAATATTGCCGTTTCTCATGTATTATTCTGCTACCATCAGAGCCCTCCTCTCCATGTTTCCGTTGTGTAGCGCTACCCTTCTCAAGCGCTAACACCCACTAACGGGCATGTGACAGCCAAGTCTGATTAACGAAGGAACATTAATCAGGAGTCCAGATTGCTCTGAAAAAATGAAGACGGGCTGTGCTTAAGACAGTCACAGATTCTCAGCATACACCACAGTTTTTAAGTTTTGATGGCGAGAAGCAGCATTAAGCACAGGGTAGTGAACTTTTTAAACTGACATTTGCATTTACAGATGAAAACTCTGATTCAAATGGAGTTGTCTGAATCACCTGCTTACAAAGAAAGAAACTACTTAAGCCCAAAACTTTTACTGTTATACAGCTGCTGTATTGTGTAACAGTGAGGCAGATCACTGACAAGAGTGTTAAGGTAGTTAAATCAAAGGATAGTTAGTTCCTGTTCTGAAATGCACCAAAACAGAGAGAGAATGAAGCACACATTGGGAAACCCAGAGGTTGTGATAACAGAGTAGTTTTGTATGTTTGTTTTAATTATTAACTTTAAATTTTCACTTCAAAGAAACAGGCGAGATGATGCATGCCACGAAGCGCTCCCTTTAAAAACTCGGTCTGCACTGAGCAAAGTAAGTACAGCTTTCTTCTAAATGGCGTATCTTATCTTGTCAGCCTCATTTAAAGTAAAAAGGCATCAGTCGTAATAATAAGAATGCAGTTTGGTGAACAATTCCTTCGCAGAAGCCAGCTATTACGTACTGTAACAAATTAAAAACTCCAAAAGTCTGTGCGGGTCCCTAGAGAAATGCTATTTAATAAAGCAAACACTGATATTGAATGTGACAGAATTCCATTTGCTACAGAATCCCATCCAACTGAGTTTGGCTGCAGCTGAAGCAATTAGAGAAAGCTGTGATTTAATGATTATGCTAAAACCCTAGACAAACAAAGCTCTCACCTACCAAGTAGCCACTTAGCTGTATCACTACCACCAAAACCATATAAAAAATCCTTGTAGGATTCCATTTGCTGTCAGTCAACTAGTAAAAACATGAGCAATTATTTACTAAAAATGTCTAGTTACTAGTTACCCTACTGCTTAAACATGAAAAATGTATAAATCTAAATTTAAAAAAGTAAGCAAGGCCAAGTGTGAACTATGTATGTCATGGAAATCACCCACTAAGGTCATCTTTGTAGCTGAGACCTGAGAGGATCTAGCCAAAAGATCGTAACAGGTCAGCATTTAATCCTTTTTTTTAAAAAAAAACAAACAACTTTGTTGTATATGATGATCTGCTGGGGCCTCACCTCTGAGTCCATAAATGAAATTTTAAACATCTTTTCATAACAGCAGTAGACTCCTATGAACTACTACCTGTCAGTTCAGACTCTGTGGACGTCTTAGAACCATCAATAAACCTGATTTGCTTGAGATTTTTTAGCATTAAATAGCTGGTATTTGGCCATCCCTGTTCTAATGCTTTCAAAATTTCTTTGTATAAAGTTGTAGGACATACAAGCAGTATAAAAAAGAATCACACACATGTGACAATTGGAAACTAGCTTACAGAAAGCTTGTAAATTCACTTGGATACTATGGAATATCTTGGTGTGATCATGGCAGCCAACAAGCTCCACTGTAAAAACTGACTAATGTTTTTTCTGATTTTTAACTTCCACATTAGTCTGAAGGCTGAGTGAGTGACAACTAGGACTGCTGATGCAGTTTTTTACCCTTGTTGCCTTCCAGGTGAAAGCATCTTCTGACAAAAAGCAAGCAAAGCACTGGGAAAAGCAATTCTCTTCCTCCTCATTTTCTCTAAGGAGCAGGGATCAAAACACATGGTGCACATCCATTGCCTAAACAAAGATATCGATGTTGATAGAGCCTTTTAAACCATAAAGAATATAAAGTCTGGGAAAAAGCTCAAACACACAGAAAACTATTTTAAGGAAGAAAACATTTTTGCATAACATGGTGAATCATGCACAGAACTGAGGCAGACTAGGGTGAAATAACTTAAAGAAGCCAGGTACAGGAATGCACTTCTTGGTGAACTCATACCGTTTCCAAAGATCTAAATCCTCAAGTCTTGACAAAAGCATATAGTGTGAGGTCCTGGGTTTTGGGTTGTTTGTTTGTTTTCCTATAGCTGTGTATTTCTACCTAAGATAAGGAATAATTGTGTTCAGAACTCTACATTTTTTTGAAGTACTGTGTGTTCCCCAAGAGTGTTGTAAACCCAGAGCATCTGGAGTTTCAGAGCTTTTCCAGGAAGATTTGTATTCAGACAACTGAAGAGCCTGAAAAGGCAGCAGTAGCCTTGACAAAGCCAAGAAAGTACACAGTCCCATTTCTGCAAATATGTAACTGCCAGAGGAGCTGTCATATGCAAGTGAGACAGAAGATCAGGAATGATTCAGTGCTAAGGTCTTCTCAGACTAGAGGAAGCTTATGGAAAGCTCAGCCCAGAATACACGCATCCACACCAAGCAGCATGGTTCCTACCAGTGCAGTGAAGTCACTGTGAGATCTTAGCATATTTCTGTGCACTATGTTTAACAGAGCCTACGAAACTGATCATAGCTGAATCACTCCCTAGGTGCTCAAATAAAGAATACATTGAAATCTCACAGATCTGGGTTCAGGTGCTGACTGTTCAAACACCTTAGGATTCTTAATTCTTCTCCAAATGAGTTCCTCCACAATCAGCTTGACTTTCACACCTGATTTCTGTACACTGCACTGAAAGGTCACCTCTCTGTTCCGTAACAAATTACTTCTTTTTATTCCCTCAGGCCATCTCAGTTCCACTTCCGACTTGGAAGAGAGTTTTTTCTACAAGTAGATGCACTGATACAGATGTGTGTATAACCACTTTTTGTTGATATTGTCACCTTCAGTAGTAGTAGTGTCTCCTGGATCAGGTCATCTGCCTTTTAAAAGCATATATTGTTATCCCTGATCTGAGGCACTCTAGATTGAATATGAAATTTTTATATAACCTCCACAACACGTGAGGTCTGAAAGCTACAAGAGGCCCATAGAAAACTGCCAGGTCAGCACAGAGCCCACCATGTATCTCATGGCCTATCAGCAACTACAAAGGAGTGTACTGAGGATCAAATATGCTTTATATTAAGCAAGACAGCTCCTTGTTCAGACTTCTGTGAATGTTCTACTTCAGTAAGGCTCAGCGTCTGGCAGGGGACAGATCTGGGCTGACTTCCTTCTGACTTCATTCAACACTCTCCAGTAGAGCTGACAATGGTGGGCCTTTGTGTACTAAAGTCTCAACAGACCCGGCAAGTACAAAGCAACTTCCCTCTCTCTCCCTGAAAACACTTACTTGATCTGAAGGGACCACAACCAGGATTACGTTGTTGGTATTCTCATCCCTCTGCCAATATTCCAAGCACTTGTTAGTAGCAAACAAAGAGGTGATACCAAACTGCCCAGGGAATATGGCCCAGAAACTGCAGAGATCCTGAGTGTTTTCACCTTTACTATACAAGTGTGCTGCAGACACACAATCCTATGGGTTGTCAGTTGATATATACCAACTGAACCCTATAGTCAGGATGGGACATGGAAACAGAAGTGTCCTCTACATTGTACAGGATGAAATATGGAAATACCTAACCTGTTGGACCACCAGCAGCAGTGCCTTGCCAACATAAAAGGAGACAACATTCCACAACTTTCCTATGACAATAAACACAGCAGTCAGGCATAATAAATGTCTCCTAAGAAATATAAGGTGACAAGGTGGCACTGTATGAAGTAAACACAGCTCTAAAAATTGATGTTTCCTACTTGAAATACTACTCTCCTTTCTCATTCCTAGAAAATGTCGACTTGCCAGGAGTACTTCTTAGATTAAATCAAGCACCTCTGTACTTCCAAGGTGGCCATCTGTTTGCTTTTGAGAGGGGAAAAACCCCGAAGTAGCTTACCCTATAATGAAATAAAGAAAAACAGGTACACAATTTGTTCACTTTGACTACTGCTACCATAAAAACCTCCAAGGAATCCACGATAAGTCAAGTTTCAATATTAATAAAATTATTTCTCACCCAGATAATTATCAGAATAATTTTGAATATTGTCCTGATCTACAAGGTGTACTCCAGGTAATCTGCAGCAGTGCCTGTTCTGCTGGGAGCAAACAGAACTTGCAGCTTAACATTTGAAATCTACTTTCTTGATACAAGCTCAGAATAACTAGGCCCTCTATTCTTCTGCTGTAAACTGTGCATGCTGTAGCTTGTCCTATCAAAAAATTAACTTGAAATCAAAGCTCTCAGGTACTCTAGATAGATATTAAACTGTGTTCTTTTTCTTAAGAACAGGAGCCTATCCTGATGGTAGCCATGGTTGCAGAGAGAAGCTTGAGTGTGACAAAATGCATTTAAACATGAGCAAGGGAATAAAAGGAATTCCAATCTCCTTTTCTTTCTCAATAGGATGACATTTAAACCAATCGCATGGTCCTTCAGAGCCTGCCTCAGCTTTGGGTAGAAGCACTGAGTGGCTTGACTATTTTAATTGCATACGTTCATTCTTATGGCCATCAATATCTGATAACTGAAGGCTTGCTTACAGGCAGGTTGTCAGAGTGCAAAATTTTCATCTGAGCAGAAGAAATCGTGATCATCTTTGATACTGTTTTTTCTCATCTGGCTTCTTTGATTTGAGTGTTGGTATCAAAAGAAAGTGACCTGAACATATTAAAGACGATGCAAGTTTCACTATTCCCTGTTGCATATGACTTAAAAATTAACAGTTCATTAATATCCAAACAGATCTGCTTTAGGAAGACCTGATCAGAATTCAACACTAGACAGCACAAGCATCTGAGAGCACTGCCAATGCGTTTTTAAAAAGGCCTAGAAGAAGCATTTCTTGTATATTTTTTCCACTACCTTTACCTGCAAAAGGAGGATCTTTGCTTCAGTGACAGAATAAATACACTGAATTTTTTTTCTCTGGTTCTCATAAGGTAGAGCATTTTGCAGCAATATAAGAAAAAATCATCTTATTTTGTTTAATTCATGACATCCTACCTCTTGGTATGAAGAAGAGAAAGATGGCAGCTCCCATTCCTTCATATTTTGATAGAAAGTCAACAGAAAAGTAATACAAACTGACAGGCTTTTATGACTGACCTCCTGATACCTACTGGTGCATAAACATGCAGTTGTTAAAACTTATCACTAGGGCCAGGGTTATCCCCTCTTGACTAGGACTCTACCAGATCGTAAATAAATAAGCTAAAAATAGAGTTCCTAAATAATGTGTTCTATTTAGTGGATTCTGGCACTAAAATGTCATGTCCCAGAAAATCTCCAAAAAGGAAAGTTCAGGTATCACAGTTTCATGCCCTTTCATTACAGACGCTGCAAAAACTTGGTAAGGAGCAAGGCCATCGATACATATCTTCAGTGACAGAGGTGTCCCTGAGAGGTCCATATTGGAACCAGTACTGTTTAACAACTTCATCAGTGACATAGGCAGTAGGATCCAGTGCACCTGCAGCAAGTTTGCTGATGGCACCACATGGAGTGGTCCTGTTGACACACCTGAGGGGTGGGATGCCATCCAGAGGGACCTGGACAAGCTCAGAAATGGGCTTGTGTAAACATCAACAGGCTGAACAAGGTCAAGTGCAAGGTCCTGCACATGGGTTGGGGTAACCCCCAGTATCATTACAGGCTGGGAGATTAAGGGATTGAGAGCTGTACTTGCGGGTACAGGTGGATGAGCTGGCAGTATGCAAGTGTAGCCCAGAAAGCCAACCGCAACCTGGGCTGCATCGAAAGAAGCGTGGCCAGCGGGACCAAGGAGGGGATTCTGCCCCTCTACTCTGCTCTCATGAGACCCCACCTGGAGTGCTGCATCCAGCTCTGGGGGCCCCAGTATACAAGACAGACACAGAGCTGTTGGATCTAGTCCAGAGGATGCCACGCAGATGATCGGAGGGCTGGAGCACCTCTCCTATGAAGACAGGCTGGGAGAGTTGGGGTTGTTTGGTCTGGAGAAGAAAAGGCTCTGGAAGGCCTTACTGCAGCCTTCAGTATTTAAAGGGGGCTTATATGAAGGTTGGGGACAGACTTGTTAGCAGAGCCTGTTGTGATAGGACAAGGGGGAAAAGGAGAGTAGATTTAGACTAAGTATAAGGAAATAGGGTTTTACAATGAGGGTGGTGAAAGTCTGGAACAGGTTGCCCAGAGAGTCGTGAGATGCCCCATCCCTGGAGACATTCAAGGTCAAGTTGGATGGGGCTCTGAGCAGCATGATATAGTTGAAGATGTCTCTGCTCATTGCAGGGGGGTTGGACTAGAAAGGTCTAACCCCAACCATTCTATGATTCCATGATTTGATGATGATAGACACTCTCTAAGGGTGGTGGGTTTGTGGTAAGCACTGATCACAATATTTGTTGCAGAGAAAGATGTAACAACTCCCTTCCCAGGTAAAATTTCTGCTCCACTCTGGCACCAAACTTCTGTTAACAGGGTTGTATTTTTTTAAAACTTTGTTCCACCCTTTTGATTAGCTTTAAATTTTACAGTTAACAAGCATCACCTGCACCCCACCCTCAAAAAACTATGGCACTATTTTGTATACAGTTATCGCTATATACTATTTAGAAATAAAAGTGGCTTTTGAGCAGTAAATATTCTGGGAACAATTCTACCAAGACAAGGCCCATAAAATTCAGCCAGAGAAAGTACATCCCACTTCTCAAGCATTCAGTTTAATACCTTGTCCTACCACTGCACTGCTGAGTTATCTACAGGCAGTTTTTTGTAGCATAACAGTCAATAGAATTTGCTGAATAATGTAAAAATCTTTTTGTAGGGAATTTTCCAAATGAGAAATCTGATCGCAATTTGGGGTTTTTTGTGTAGATTTCTGCAACCAAAGTTTAGTCTATACAAATGTTATTGAAAATTAATTTAAGGGCAGGTTTCCAAGATGAATGTAGTCACCAAAAGAAAAATCATTTTGTGATTAAATTAAATTCATTTCCAGAGGAGACAGAAGTAGCTTGCAAAAAAATGAGCTGCAGAATTAGAGAATAGAAACCAGCATGAAAACCTACTGCTGTCACCAGTTAGTCTGCCACATGATGGGATTTGTGTTTGCTTTAAGAAAAACCTAGGAAATGACGAGTAAAGTTAACCAACCATAAAGTAGGAGTAGCAAATCTGAACAGATACAGGAAATTTGTCACAAACAGTTCATGGACAATAAATAGTGAGATATAACACTTACCTGAATGATTTCCAAAAGCGGTCACAAAAATTTATGTTGTGCTTTTGAACATTTCATGAATGAGAAACCTACAGATATGCCATCTGGAAAGAACAGGAAACCAGAACCAAAGAATGCCTTTATCACCAAAACCAGACTGACAACCTTGTCAGTAAAGTATTTACCAAGAATGTCCAAATTCAAGTCTTTCTGCAGTTTGCAGATTTTCAGAACCACCTTCTCTGGCAGCTACACAGTGCTCTAATTTCCAAAAGAGGCACCTTTTTTCCCTTTTTAGACATCTTCTGAGGCAGTTAGTGTTTTTAGAAAGGAACACAAACTTTCAGGGCCAAGAAGGGACTAAGCAAAAGGAACTCTTCCTCTGGAGCAATGGGACCCAAGCACCTCTGGAAGATACATATCTTGAATTTCTGAAGACTAACCAATAGCTTTTCATATAGAAACTTGTCACATTTGTATTAGCAAGCTGCAGTAACACCAGAACAGCTGGTGCTGATGATCCAATACCGACAGTATATGGATTTGTGGGGCAAGGGTAGAGGAGAGAAGGGTTTAATTTCAATGAGCTTGAGACTAATCTCATGGGCTGAATGGTGGGGAGCAGTCAGAGACCTTAAGATCCAGTTCACACATGCCAAGACTGCAACCTGACCACTTTGCAACATGACTCAATGTGTAGTAAGAGGAGACATTCAGATAATGTGCTCCAAAAGTGGCAATCCAAGTACAAACTAAAACTCTAGCAGAGGTGAAGATGCAGCCCCTATTACCTTTTCCAGACACATTTAAGAAAATTTCAGGGCTCCTATCCTCCGAGATTTGGGTGGGTGGTTGTGTCTGGATGAATCCCAGATTGGGAGAGGTGCTGATCTTTCATAATGAACAAACAAAAGAAAACCCTTCTAAAGACTACCCCTCCATGAGCTTAGCAAATGACTTGTTCAAGACTAGTCAAAGGTGCATGGCTTTTACCCTTTGCTTTATGTGGAATCAGCCTGTGGTTTCGTTCTGTTCTGGGGACCAAGCACCTAGCTGTGAGATGACTAAATCTTACTTTTTTTCCTACTTAACTGATTTTAGCTAACCAATTAGACCAGCTAGACCTCTCTGGGAAATAATCACCAAAATAAGAAAACCCAAGAGCTTTAATTACACAAGGGGTAATACTCCAGCAATACTACACACGCAGCTCATAAAAGAGATCTGGGGCTATATGCTGAGGGCAGTCATACTAAAGCAAACCCCCTGACATGGAGAATTCCTTCACTTTCTGTGACAGAATGTGTGTGACAGAAATCAGAGTCCAGCATTTCAGGCAAATTTGGGCCTAACATGGTTCAGAATTCCTTTACACGTGCTGCCTATGAAAGCGTCCTCCTCTTCCTTCCTTCCAGGGCAGAGCAAGAAAACCTCTAAGGAGCTTAGCTTTAGGAGTCTCTTTGCCAAGTACCTGCCATACACCTAAAGGCAAAGAGAAACATGGTCACATTTATTATCAGGAGACCAGTTGGCTCTGTTAGAGTATCTGGAATAAACCCCACATTTTCTAATGACCTGGTTTGTTTTTGCAGAAAGCTGAGCCTTGGTATATAAGCTGTCATATCACATTCTATTTTATTCTTTTATATTTACAAAGTATTGCATAAACAGGAACAGCTGGTGTTGATTTATAAACACCAGAATTGTCTTGAGAGTTTAGATATTATTTTGCCAACATTTAAGCCTAACAATTTACAAGCAATTGTTCTGTACATAGTGGACAGTGGTTCTTCTAGTGCCAAGAGTCAAAAATATTTTCTAATAATACTAATAATAAAATTATGAATTACACTTGAAAGAAGGATCCTATGTGCATAGATCTCTCCATATATCTCCGTATGTCTTCTTTCACCCAGAATTTCTTCTTAGAGAATGCCACAACATTCACTGCTCCAATTCCTTGTCAAATTATTGCAGCCTGTTGTAAACAGCCAGGCAAAGGCCTTGGTCCCTGGGAGAACCTTCATGTTATTTGCACATTCGAGTAACTGGAAGCAAGATGTGAAAATACCACCAGTGTTTCAGTTCAATGTTTAACCACCTTAACCAGGGGACATTTTTCCCCCAATTTATTCACAGTACAGTTGCCAAGTTCTACAACAAATACTCTCCAGACAACAGTCTCTTCCCCAATGGTACCATGATTTGTTCCCATTACAGGGCCATGCTGTGCACTGAAGAAAGCAGGAATCATGTGATCAGATACTGTGCAATCAGCTATTAAAGGTTTTTTTATAAGCTAAAAGATGCCTGTTAATGTTGCATAGACAAATTGAATTCCCACATCTTCAAGTGGTGACATTGAAGTTTTTTATGAAAGTCAGACAAGTTTTATCTTATTTGATGTTTCAATAAAGGAAAACCAAAGACTTGGCTAATAAATCATTTAAAGCTAGCAAACAAAGGGTAGAAATATCTAGCAAGATTTTACAAAAGAGAAGATCTACCAGTCCACCTCCCAAGGATCTGAGATGTTAGGTATAGTCTTGAAGGACTTTGAAAGAAGGTGGATAACAACACAAAAAAGTTTGCCAGGGATGGAGTCACTCTGGCTAGCTGATCTGAATGCAAAGAGTTGTGGGAGGCCTAAAATACTAAACAACAATAAAACAACAGAGGGTATTGATGAATGCAAAGTAATGCATATGAGGGAAAACAATCCTAATTAGATCTAAACCACAACGGACTCCAGCTATTATCACTCAGCACAAAAATCTCAGAACCATTATGGATAATTCCATGGAAATGTTGGTTTAATGATATGTAGTGATAAAAAAGGCCAACCGCATGCTTTCAGCTCAGAAAAGAGGTAACAGGGGATGGGTACAACAGAGGTTTGCAAGTCATAAAAGTTCTGGACTTTCTTGTATGTGATTAGAGAATGATTATTCAGTCCAATAATTATCATTGTAATAAATAAATTACCGAAAAAAATAAATCTGGGGACACCTAATGAAATTAGCTCACAGTTTTAAAACCAGTAAAAGGAAGTAATTTTTCATACAACGCACAAGCTGCAGAACTCACTGCTGCCAGGCTTTGTAGCAGTCCCAAGCATAAACAGTTTTTAAAACCTATTAGGTGTATTAGTAGAGGCAGAATGCATTGGCAATTCCTAACACAGTGCTGCAGGCACAAACCCCCATTTGGGATGAGCTGATGGAACAGTAAAAAGTGTTTGGTCCTCTCCCAGATTCACTCACATCTACTATCTCAAACCACCTACGGCTGGTGGCAGGACGGTGGGCATCTGATCCCTCTTCCTCATAAATCTTTTCTTCTGCAAAGGCTGATGCCAGGGCCTGATCTTATGTGTTGGAAATGCCAAATCCCGTAACAACCTTTGGTTTCTGGTTTCATATCAGTGGCTCATCCCCAATTAACTGTAGCTCTGTTCATATCCCTTCCTTCCTTGCTTTCCCCCATTGCCCCCTAAAAGTGCTAAACACAGATAACACTATTTCTTTTCTCACCTAATTCCACTCTACCACCTGCCTTCATTAATCTTTCTCAACGATTTACAACTTCACCCAATATAATGACATTCATAAAATTTTATAAGTCAAAGATCACCCTCCTGCCAAATTTCAGATCCTTGTATCAAAACAGTAAGATGGGGAATAGAGGGGAACAATAGGGAGGGGAAGCTACAATTATTCAGAGCAAGGCTTGCTTTCAGTGTGGTCAAAACAAATATGTATTTTCCCTTTGCCTAATACCTGGAAGTATTTGAATCATTTTTGATGAAAATCTCAAAAGAAATTCAACTAGGAAGAAATGCAGCATGGAAAGCTTTGCCCACAGAGATGCCAAATGCTGAAAGTCTGGCAAAGTTATCAGTATCTGCAAATAGAGTTATTATGGACAACGTTACGCAGCCGTAGTAAAACTTCATCTATTGCACCACCAAAGAACACAAAATGTAGTATAAAACGTGTGATTACTGATGCTTCTGATATAATGAAAGCATAGCCTTCTGTGATAGATTTTGGCAATCATTTCACTGCACATTATTTTAAGAGTGTATTATTTTATTTTGCAAGATGTCATCAAATTGAAAAAATCCTTTTTGTCACTGGCCAAAAGGACTTTTAAAATGAGAAGTAATGAGAACATTGGCCCTGGCAATGACTGCAACAAATATTGCCCTGCAATTCTCTTTGTTTCCAAGCATCCACAAATTTTTTTTAATGCCTATATTATGATTGATTTTCAAAAATGGGAAAATGGCTGCATTTAAAATGTGCCTTACTGACTGTAAGAGACAGTTTTAAATGCAGGTAAGTGAAGGGATTTGTGTCTAAGGCTTAGGCTTGAGGCAGTAATTTACCCCACTGATCTCAGGGAAGCCCAGCTTCACCTTCCTGGCAATGAGCACCAAGCACCAGGTTTCCCCCTTGAGTGCCAGGCTGCCTGTGTCGCTGAGCGCTGGCACTGTGGAGGCAAAGCTGGGTACACACCACTCAAGGCACTTGGACTCGGTGGTTCCTCTAAGGCCAGGACATGAGGGGATGCCAGCTGCAAGGCCATTTACAAAGTCCCTCTCTTTTCTCTGGCCATCACACATGACTAGCAAGAGATGCTGTATAAAAATATCCAAAAGAATATAAGATAGATTTGCATATGCAACTTCTGAGTTTCTTGACTTTTATATGCTTAAATAAGTGGGGTCCATTAACCTTGATGTTCTTTATTCGTTATATTTAAGGAGATAAGTACACTTCCAAACTCATTCCCAATAATAGCCAAGCTCTTAGCTCCCTGGAGAGCAGTTCAAGTATCTTCGTTATGGCTCTATAGGCCAGAAGAGCTTTATTTTTCACGGATCAAACCGACTTGACTGAGCTTACTTGTTTGCTTTCTATATGCAAACAGAAAGAGAACAGTTTCCAGGGATGAGAAAAACTAGTACCCAGTTTACAGGATCCAATCATTAATGAATTTGCTGCTTTTAATTCTTAATTCTTGTAGATGATCTTCACTTCAGGAACTGTGTTTATGACATGGCAACCTTTACAGTAGAACCAAATTTCTCTGCCACTAGCCTATACATAGGTAAAGTCAAGCTATGCGTCATGTGCTTTTCCTCTAAGTGTGTATAAAGCTAAAGGAAAGTTTGCAATGAACTTGAATGAATTCTACAGATAAAATATTCAAGTCTCCCGGGGCTTCCCTCCAGCTGAACTAAGCACAGGGGTGATAGCAGCTGCCATAGGAGGGCTCAGTGGGGAACTGGGCTATGATTTGCATCTGAAACATAAGAAGTGACTCTTCGGGTTGAATAAATGATGCTGGAATACAGGTGACAAAACAACTGTACAGAGGAAACCCCATCTCCCACCCCAGTGTACAGTTCTCAGTTTTCTCTATGAACCAGTCAATATACTAACCTTTAAAAATAGCCATGCACCATGAATTTGCTGTCAAGTACCTTCAATTTTTTCAGCTGAAAAGAATTTTGAGCTCAAACACAGCAGAGCCATTCTCAGCTGGGTTTGACTCCTTTCACCAGCAAACCAGTAGTGCTAAATCCCATTTAAAGAATCTTTTTGCTCATATTGAGGAGAGAGAATTCAGGTTGGCTGCTCACAGGAGGAGTCTGCTGGGCAGGTAATCAGGGCTTTTTTTTTTTGGTGGGTTTTTTTTTTCCTTTTTTTTTTTTTTTTTCTTTTTTCTCTTTTTCAAACTGATCAAATTTCATACAGAGAATCATGGAGAAACAATAAACATGGGAGCCTAGAATAGCATTTTTGCAGAGACAAGTTTCAGGATAGAATAACGCTTTAATTTTTTCCAGGCTTCCCACAGTATTGCTGGCAAGCCTTGAAAGCTGTAGAAGAGCAAGCAAATGGATTCCAAATCTCTACCATGGGCCAGATTGTATTTAGCCCTGCATGGGACTGCAAGGAGCGAGCGCGAGGGGAGAGAAAACAAAGAACCTCCTCCTGTGCCAAGGCATAAAACAGCAGGGAAACATGAGCACTGCCTCATGCAAAGATGAATCATGACATCAGTTTCTCCCAAAAAGGGCTGGGAAGAGTTTAGGAGTGATTGGCAGTTGTCCCTCCTCAGCACTCACCATCAGAGCTATTCAAATACAAGGAAACATATTTTCAAAGGACTCCCTTATTTCACCTGTCAAATTCCTTTAGGAGTCCTGAGGGGCCCTCAGACACAATGCACACTGTGACACCTTTAATAGCAAGCCCCTTCCAGTCTGTCTTCAGGATAGCCCCCAGGCTCAGAGTACAGAACGGATGCCTGAAACCCAGGAGCTGAGAAATTCCCAGGAATAAGCACATATAATGGGTGGCCTTGACTTCCATGAGATTATTGGTGTTGGGTTTTTTTAAAAGTCTGTTCTCTTTAGGATCCTAGAAGCTGATGAAATATTATTTCTAGAAGAAAAAAGCTTTAAGTATTTTAGCACACTAGCACCATGTACTTGGAAAGAAGTAAAATATACTGTCACCTCCACTCTGCAAGGCAGAGATTGCAAAAATGGGTGGTTTGGTTTTCTCACACAACTGAAGGTCAAACCAAACTGTCCTTGTTGCTTCCCTATGTAACAGACTTTGGTATGCTTTTACACCTTATCATTAATTCAGTTAAACATCCCTGCATTTTCAGACTTCAGGTATCTCTACTAGTGTATTTACAAACCCTCTAAAGCAACTGATACGGTCATTCTACTAAAATATAACCCCTTCTTGCCAAAACACTGCTACTTATTTAACACACGTGCTACATCACTGTTCATGTAAAACAATGAAACAACTAAAGCTAAGAAAGTAGGTCAGGTTGGAGGGCAAGAATAAAACCATCTTCCTGACTACCAAACAAATCCCTGACTCCGAAATCCTCTCTCTTGCTTCTTGCCATTTATTTGTTTGCACCTCCTCTGCAGCAAAATCTGGTAAGATGGGTGCAATCAGCAAAAGACTGAAAAAAAAAATCTCTCTGCTTCTCAGAACAGCCAACAGCTTCATGTAATAATTTATCAGTCTATTCATATGCCAGCAGTCTCTTTTTTAACTACGCAATCAGAAGACCCCTTTATTTTAGCAGCATTACAAATTAACACAATTTTTCCTAGTGTGCTTTTTGAAGCTGCAGTAACCATTCTTTTAAGAACAAACACATCAGTTTGTTTTTAACAACAAATGAGCTGATCCATCTTGAATAATGATAGACAAAATGCTCCAAACAGCAGAAACTATCCTTTTGCAATCACCAATTAAAACTTTCAATTCACTCTCTTAAGTGGTATTAATATTTAAAACTGCTAAAACATCAAAAGCTACTCCACTGCAGTAACACATTTTTATCCTGTACAGCATAGCTCACAAGCTTTTGACTCCTGTTGATATATTATCACTTTAAAAGTTCTCATGCAACAACACAGGTGCACAGGGTACATGGAAGTCTGTAGCAAGAACATCACCAAGCAATTTTCCTCTCTCAGCTGGCCAGAGTGCCACCCGTCCATACCATGCTGTGGCTGCAGCAGCATGATCATTTGTTCTAGCCAGAGAAATGGCAAAATTATTATACAATAAAAAATTCGTGCAGACTTTACCATTTTGAAGTAAGATGCATTTGCACACCCTCTAAAAATGAATAGTCAAACAAGTAGCCTTGGTGAGACAGAATTGTTGACAGTTTTGAACTTTGGTCTCTAAATGAATACTCCTTTCTTTTCCCTCACGCTGGCCCCTGGCGTGTTTTATGTGAGGATATTTAATAGACCCCATCAGCTCATAGTACACAAGGCTCAGAATTGGTTGCCTTTACTGAATAGGCTGGGAAAGCTGCCTCAACAAATCTGTTCATGCTTAAGGTCTTGTCGCTGCCAAGTGACGTGCTCGAAACGGCTGCCTTTCCATCCTCTGCTGTTAGTTTAACTGCACATTCACAGCAGAAAGGGTGAAAGATATACTCTACACCTATGCCAAAATGAAAACCAAGACTGCCCTTGTGCCCAAAATTCAACCCTGCTGGTACAGAACGAGTATCTAATTTTCCCTGGCTCAAGAGTTCTGAAACAAAAAAACCCAACAGTCCTGAATTTCATCAGTCCTCTGGAGTCTGAGAGACTTGTGAGATCTCCAGCATACTTAACGTTTCCTTCTATTAGCCATAATAAACACATTTGAGCAAGAAATACATTTAGGCAGAGGGGAAAAAAAAAAGAAAAGAAAAAAAGAGTAACAATAGATGCAAGGTTGACACTGGGGCAAAGCTGATGAAATTGCTGGAGGATTCTGTCCTTATATAAAGACCCTGTCATGCTGCCAAGGTCAGCTGGAGCTTGGGTTATCTGTTGCCGGAGGCTACTCTACCTTGTTTTTCATTCAGGGATCATTGTTCTTCGGTTGTTTATGTGGATTTTATTCCATCCTTTTCTTCATGCTTTCCTCCCTTTTCAGCTTGCAGTCCCTACAGCACATACCAGAAGCCTATCCTGGTTGTGCACTGAGAAATCCAGACTACTCCGATGGGAAAGAGCAGCTCTGAGTGAAAATAGAGTTTTCCTCTTTAAAGGAGAGAGACGGAGAGAAGGTATTTAACAAATCCTTTGTGAAAAGTGAGAAATTCACTAATTAGATTTAAGGACAGTTCATGTATCTAAACCGAGGGGGGATGCTATTTAACTATCTTTATCATCATAAACAAGGTACTTAAACAATACAGTTTTCCCTCTATTTTACAGCCATTTAATACATTAATCAGTACTTAGAGATTCATCAGAGGGAACAATGTAAAGGAAGAATGAAGGAGCAATGAGGAAAATAAAGTGAAGAAAGAAAGGCAGATACACAATGTAGGCTATTATATAATATGCATAATAGCAGAATAATTGAGATTTTGGAGTGGAGATTTCAGCTAAGATTTTTATACTAAAATGTTGTATAGCATGGGGTGGGGAGAGACTGGGAGACCAGAATCTCCCATCATGAGTGTTTCGGTTATCTTTTGCATCCATTAATTTAGAATCATTTCAAGGTATCACCAAGTTTTCTTATGTTTTTCCTTTAGGGTCAGTACCTGTAGAAAACTTTGCAGGAAACATTTGCACTGACTTGTAACACAGAACACATTCAGCTTTCATGGGAATAAAATTATGAAAGGAGCAAAATTGAACCCTACCATTAGCAACGCCAGCTCCCGTTGACTGAAGTGGGAGTTGGATTTGCTTCTATCAAAGCTGACTTTGACAGAGGTACTCCCAAAGAGCCATGTAATAGGCTTCCTTATCCTTTCCTCTCTGTGGGGTTTGAGATGGTTTTTAAGCTGCTGCATGACTTACATGCCCCTGAATGCAAGATACAGAACTAATTAAATAGTTTGCCTACTTTGGAATTCAAACTGTTCACTTGTTGTGCAAGAAAGAGGGAAAAGAGTTTAATCTAAAAAGAATAATAATTAATGATATTACCACAGGTATTACTTTCTGTGTAAGTTTTGCTTCAGATATGTTTCTGTGTTTTAAGGAGGTTTCTGTTTTTCCATTAGTCCCCAAGGTTACTACATCCTCCAGGACAACTAGGACTTGTTGTGTATACAACTCCAGAATAAAACTACTGCACAGGTTTGGAGGAAAGTGTGCCTAGAAGGAATTGCTGAAAAAATCTAAATAATCTGTTACTGAGACATGAAAGATAAGCAACCACTGGAAGGCTAAGGAGCCTAGATTTTTAAAAGATTGCTTGACACTTGAAATCGGGTTAGATCATTTCAAAGTTCCTCAAGCACTAAGTAAGAACCAGCTCCAAAAAATGGTCTGCTCTGTCTAGATTGTATACTTTTGCATTATACATATGTGTCTTAAATCTATTTTTATAATGCAATAAAGTTTATATAGCAGAATAATCTATATCACAGCCTTTGGTGATGGCTTTTACATTGTAGAAAATAGTTCAGTGAAAAGGAAACACCTGTCCATTTTTTATCAGCAGAAGAAACTTTTTCTTTGAGAAAAAAAAGCCTATCTCATTCTGTATGCATACAGAAAGTTCATTCACTTTCACAAAAAAAATACAGCAGCTTCAGTAAAAGCTTTGAAAAGCATTGTCCAAACAGTGAACCTCATCAGAAATGGTTTTATGTTCCTTGTACGGGATTTACAAAATTCTTTGAGTGAACAGCATTAATCAAGGTCACTATTTGATACAAGATCTGTCCCTACGCTGTGTCAGTTGCACAGCTTTGGGAAAAGATCTTTAAACCTTTGTAGAAAAGACTACATGGAAATAGCTGATAAACTGGTATCGATTTTCACATATCGCCCTTGTCAAAAGATTTATTGATGTGTCAATGCATGTTGTGGCAAGGATCATAGCAGGATAGCTTTAAAGGATTTATGGTGAATCTATAGGCTTTAATACACTCTGTGGTAAATAACTAACAAGTACTGTGGATATTGATTCTTGTCATGTGGTCAATGGAATCTTTAGCCCACTAATTGTTGGTATTGATGAACAGTTCATGATCTAAATGAGCAGCAGAACATCATTCCTAACCAGCATTGCTCCAGACACACTTCTCTTCACCATTTACCCCTGCCTCCAGGAACAATGCTTAGTCACAGAAGTATATATAAGGACTCCGACATACTAACTTTAGGTGGAGCCTGCATGGGCTCCTAATGTTTTGATCCTCAGCAATGGCTCCATGCACCTTTAAGCATCCTTAACTTAATTTAAAATAGGCACAGGACTACTTGCAGCTGCAACTTTCACCTGGATTATTCCTCATTAGGACATCTAAGTGGGCATCTTGCTCAAGCACCTGTCTGTACTATTAAGAGGTTTATTATTTTCAACTTTTTAAGCATTCAATATTTAGATACATGCAATTACACAGTTCAGACTCCAATTTGATCTCTGCACAGAATTTTCTGAGAAAAGAATTATTATTGGGTTTGTATTGGTGTGCATTCCTGGCAGCTGAGTATCTCAGACATGACTGTTAATTTTATTATCTTTAAAAAAGACAAACAATTAAGTAGTTGTAAAAAGATTTATCAAATTTACCACTAGTGCAGAATCAATACCCATAACTAATATAGCTGGTTAATTAATTATTAGTTAAACAATAAGTAAAATTTCCATTCATACTAATGCAGAACTAGGTAAACACAGCTTGTGTATGCAGAGCATTATCGATTCATTCCATTAGCCTTGCATCTTACACAGACTAATAAATACACTCTACAGTGTTTTTTAATATCTCTCAGATACCTCAGAGACCCACTAGCCTGGATCTCAGCATCTTAAGACACATGGAAAGCAAACACTGTCATTAAAAAGCCAACACCCCAAAACAAACAAGAAAATTAAGTCCTATAGCTTGAAAACTGGTCTCCAGTAAACCCCTTTCTTCTTGTAAGTTTGAAAAAAAGATAACAAGTTTATCAGAGCTGGATTAACTTGAGCTAAAGACAGAAGACTAAATTAAAATGTGAAGATTCCTAAGAGCAAGAGCAAGGTTTTCTGTTTTACATATTTATCCAAACCAATTTGTAGGTTGGAAGCAAGGGATGGGGTTTCAACCTTCATTTTAAATACTGACAAGTCATACTGGCCATTTAACATTACTTAATTCTTTCTTTGGGGAATTTTATTATTATTTGAAGCCAAGAGGCCAACAGCATCCTGATTTGTATCAGAAATGGTGTGGCCAGCAGGACTAGGGAAGTGATTGTCCCCTTGAATTTGCCACTAGTGAGGCCACACCTTAAGTACTGTGTTCTCACTACAGGAAAGGCATTGTGGTGCTGGAATGTGTCCAGGGAAGAGCGACAAAGCTGGTGAAGGGTCTAGAGTACAAGTCTTATGAGGAGTGGTTGAGGGAACTGGGGTCTTTTAGCCTGGAGTAAAGGAGGCTGAGGGGAGACCTTATCTCTCTCTACAACTACCTGAAAGGAGGTTGCAGTTGGGCGGGTGCTAGTCTGCCTTCCCAAGTGACAAGTGATAGAACAAGAGGAAATGGCCTCAAGTTGTGCCAGGGGAGGTTTACACTGGTTATTAGGAAAAAATTCTTCATGGAAAGGGTTGTCAAGCACTGGAACAGGCTGTCCAGGGAAATGGTTGAGTCACCATCCCTGGAAGTATTTAATATACATGTAGATGTGGTGTTTAGGGGCACAGGTTAATGGTGGACTTGGCAGTGTTAGAATTACGGTCAGACTTGATGATCTTAAAGGTCTTTTCCAACCTAAATGCTTCTATGACTCTTGTGATTCTAAGCTTTAATTGATTTTCTGTGTTTCTACAGCGTTGTTTACAAGCCCCTTTAAGAAGTGCTTTTGCCTAGGCACTGCTCATCACCACTGCCTTCAGTTTGCTATGCTTTCCAACAAGGGCAATTTGTGGCTTGCAGTGAGCTTGAGGGGACAGCAGTAAAATAGATGGCCTCAGTATCTAACTTACTTTAAGGAGGGTTTCTTGAAATGGCACTGCTTTTTGCACCAGACCTATACTAGCCAGATGTCAGCTTAGTTACTAGAGAATAAACCAACAACTTTCTGAATAAATATTTGTCGAATATTGTGAAAGCATGGAGTCAACCTAGTACTCATCCATCCATCCAATGTACCAACAGAGAAACCGTATCTAGCACACAGCAAAAAATTAAATTAAGTAACTTTTAGCAAAATAACTTTTAAGGTAAATCTATAAATGTGTTTAGTATTTCTACTCTCCTGAGAACATGAGCCAGTGCATGTTACTGAACTCCCTTGGATCTTTTACTCCCAATAATGATTGAGTAAAAAAAATGTGATTGCAGCCTACAGTTTACTGAAGCCATGACAAGTTAAGGAAACTTACTCAGAACATTTTTTCTCGACCCAATGACAAACTTGAACAAGCTTTCTGATCCTGGTTAATAATAACACTGAGGTATGTGTTAACTTTATGTATATGCCTAAATCCCATTTACTTTAGCAGATCTTAACGGCCCTCCTGCACAGGGATCCTTTCCTCAAAAAGCCTTCATTATAAGCTAGCTACTGGCCTCATTTCTTATCCTCATAAATTCTTACCATTATATTATAAAATTTTCTTTTTGCTACATTCAGGTCACCTGTCTTGAAGCAGTGGATATGAATATAACATACAGCCTGACTATCTTATATCTAGGGTAACAACATAAGCAGAAGGGCAGCAAAGTTCGTACTTAAATCTTTCCAGCATCCATTAATCCAGTGTTTCATTTCAGAAACAGAGTTAGCTTTTACATCACACGCCCTAACCTAATGAGCACTGGTTTAGATCTGAATAAATAATTTTTTAACCTATTCAGTCAAATTGTATTATTTAATTCATATAATACCTTTGTTAAGATCCAACAATCCTTCTCACGTCATAATATATGATGAGGACAATAGGAAGTCATTAATAAAATACACTATGAAGGGTAATATAACTAATAGGTTCTGGTTTAGGGGTTTAGAAGGCTGACTAATTATTGGTATTGTTCTTTACAACCTCCTGATGAGATTAATAATAAAATACCACATGGGACTTCATCATCTACTGCTCAATTCAATATTTAGCTGGCAATTTAGCTTCATCTGAATATAATTTTCAGCAGCTCCTTAGACAGCCAAATGCTACAGCCAGGCAATCTAGGCACCCGCTGCAGTGTTGTGTATCTGATACGAGAAGCAGGAAAAGGACTCGAGAAAAGTGCAGCACAGAGCAAGGAGGTAAGTATCTGGCATCTAAAATGTGACACCCAAGCAGGTAAAAATAAAAAGGGAAAAAAAAAAACCAGTTCTTGTAAACTATCTGATGGGCAGAAGTGTGGTCTGAGAGTCGGGATGGTAAACCAACTTTTCCTGAGATTTAGACCTTTACACCATAGCTGTGTAGAGTGCTCTACAAAAACTAGCACATTATTTGAAAAGCATAAGTATATCAAAAGGAAGTTGCAGCAAGTAATACCTAAAAGCAATGCAAAAAAAAGCTTATAATTATGAAAGATTGGGAGGCTCTTTAATACACCCAAAATCTCTCTTAATTGTGATTTTTCACTCTTTGAGGAAGATATTTTCTTCTTCATCTTGTTCCACTCCACCAGAGCAACATTCAGCCCTATGGCACATAATACTGAAGGGGTGGCTAAAAGGTGAAGAGTAGTGCTGTAATGCTAATTAAGGGTAGTAAGGTTTGGGAAACAGGTTTAAACTTCGTAGGTAATTAATACTCCTGCTGCACTCCAGGCCAGAACCATCAGAGCCAAAGGCAACCTCAGAAAGATGGTTTTATCCATCCCCATCTTATACTTCTCTAATGTCATTAATATTCTGTAAATCTTAATATGCACAGTTGTACAATATTTTAAAGAATGGGAACAAGATTGAACCGAGAGTATCTTGATAAAATGCAGTTGGCAATGGTGCATATGGTGTTTGCTGGCTGATCAGAGAAGAGGCACTGAAGCTCCACCATGAGATATTTTATGTTTTCAGTAACTATCAGCACTGTCACTAAAGGCTGATCTGCAAGCGTCTCCTGTGTCCAATTATCACTACCCATTTTGGTAAATGACAAGCTATCAGGACAAATCTGTCTTCCAGACTCCTTCTGGGTATTTAAACATAGCACATTTCCCTGTTACAAGCTAAATCTGGGCATAAGCACTATAAATGCAGTTTACCGAACTTATGGCAAGACTGCTTCTCTTTTGAAGAAACCAAAAACCTTTTTATGGTTTGAGTAAAGTTTATGGGTTGTCTTTTTTTTTTTTGTTGGGGGAGGTATTTGTTTTGGTGTTGGGATTTTTTTTTGTTTGCTTGTTTGATTTTGTTGGGGTTTTTTTTATCTAGAGATTGTTTGACCCTTTCTACACCACATGAGGTCACAGAATGAAAGCAGGACTTTAGAGGAATCAGATGAATCCATTTACTTTCAGATTTATAAAGAAATAAATAGGCTTCTATCTAAACACAATTAATTTCCCCTGCAAATCCATCCAGTGTTTTAACCACGCAGCTGTATGGTCTCTTCAAACGACACTATGTGATGAAGTGTAAAAGCTCTTGCCACTGAATCATGGAAACATATAATGATTTGGCTTGGACCTTTCAACATCATCTAGTCCAACCCTCCTGCAATAAGCAGAGACATCTTCAACTATATCATGCTGCTCAGAGCCCCATCCAACTTGACCTTGAATGTCTCCAGGGATGGGGCATCTCACGACTCTCTGGGCAACCTGTTCCAGACTTTCACCACCCTCATTGTAAAAACCTATTTCCTTATACTTAGTCTAAATCTACCCTCCTTTTCCCCCTTGTCCTATCACAACAGGCTCTGCTAACAAGTCTGTCCCCAACTTTCTTACAAGCCCCCTTTAAATACTGAAGGCTGCAGTAAGGCCTTCCAGAGCCTTTTCTTCTCCAGACCAAACAACCCCAACTCTCCCAGCCTGTCTTCATAGGAGAGGTGCTCCAGCCCTCCGATCATCTGCGTGGCCTCCTCTGGACTTGATCCAACAGCTCTGTGTCTGTCTTGTATACTGGGGCCCCCAGAGCTGGATGCAGCACTCCAGGTGGGGTCTCATGAGAGCAGAGTAGAGGGGCAGAATCCCCTCCTTGGTCCCGCTGGCCACGCTTCTTTCGATGCAGCCCAGGTTGCGGTTGGCTTTCTGGGCTACACTTGCACACTGCCAGCTCATCCACCAGTACCCGCAAGTACAGCTCTCAATCCCTTCATCTCCCAGCCTGTAATGATACTGGGGGTTACCCCAACCCATGTGCAGGACCTTGCACTTGACCTTGTTCAGCCTGTTGATGTTTACACAAGCCCATTTCTGAGCTTGTCCAGGTCCCTCTGGATGGCATCCCACCCCTCAGGTGTGTCAGCAGGACCACTCCATGTGGTGCCATCAGCAAACTTGCTGCAGGTGCACTGGATCCCACTGTCTATGTCACTATGAAGCCATTAAGATGTGTCTATGAAGGTGTTAAACAGTACTGGTTCCAATATGGACCTCTGTGGGACACCACTTGTCATCGGTCTCCTTCTGGAGATTGAGCCATTGACCACTACCCTCTGGATGTGACCATCCAACCAATTCCTCACCCACCCGAACAGTCCACCCATCAAATCTTTATGTCTCCAATTTAGAGAGAAAGATACTGTGGGGAACTGTGTCAAAGGCCTCACAGAATTTCCATTAGATGACATGGGTAGTTCTTCCCTTGTCCGCTAATGTCACTTCATCATAGGAAGCCACTACGTTCTCAAAGCCATGCTGGCTCCATCAGAACACCTGCATGCCCTCCATATGCCTCAGCATAGCTTCTAGTGCGATCTGTTCCATGATCTACCCAGTCACAGAAGGGAGGCTGACAGGTCAGTAGTTCCCAGAGTCTTCCCTTGTACCCTGTTTAACAATGGGTGCAATGTTTCCCTTTTCCAGTCACCATGGAGTTCACCTGATTGCCATGGCTTTTCCAATATCATGGCCTTCCTGACCTCATCCTTACATAACAGAGTTACAACATGGAAGAGCTACAAATTAAGCTACCAAACTTACTCAGGAGGCCACAGAATATCCTCAAAAGGGCATTAAAGTAGCTGAAAGTAATTAAACCCCAAAACCGCTGGGATGCCAAGTCCTGTGCCATTCCTCCTTAGCTAACCAAGCAGATTGCAATGTTTATTTTTCTTGAAGTATGTTTCCAACTGTTTTCAACTTGAAAATACTTTCCAAAAACCTCTGCCCTCACCAGGAGAAAGCATTTTGGTGCCTGTCAGGATTGGGGCTCAGTGCTCAGCTCCTCTCACTTTCTGGTGCTTCCTCCGTGAAACGGGGAGTTACTGCTTCTTTCCAGCCCTGTTAACCTTGTTTATTTACATAGAAAACTTGCTGGGAGAGGAACTGTCTCTCACCATATGTACGTAGAGTACTCCGAACAATCAGGCCTTTGCCTCTCCAGGCACTATCGACGTTTAAGCAAGAAAGCCAAGTGATGATAATTCTTAGAGAAAAATGCAGGGAAAATAACCTAAAAAATCACCAGAATTGACATAAAACTCTCCAGCAGATGGGGGCCTAGCACTCCCTGAGGGCCCTGCTTATGTGAAGACCAGTTACTTGTAAACATTTATAAATTCTGGCAAGTATGTACAGACTTCCACAGAAGTAATTGCATTCCCCTCCTCTTGCATCAGAGGCAGCTGGTGCCATCTGAAATACACCCCATTCCTGCGCCACATCTACACACGTGTGTTTGTCTGTAAAATGAGTTCTTGTATCTGCTGATGTGTTGAGGGCAAAGAAAAAAGCCCCTGCAAAGGTGGTTCTAAGAATCATTACTTTCGATGGAAGTATCGCCTGTGTAAGACGCACAAAACAAGCACTGCAGTTGGCTCACTCAAGTTGCTTTACATCTCCCAGCCAAAGTAAGCCATGCTGATCATTTACTGATAGGGGCATCTTAGCTTAAAGTTTGCCTGACAAAATAATGAAAATCTCTTTTTCCAAATTACAAAATGACAAGTTGTAATGTCCCACTCAAGTGTTTCAAGTCATAACTCATTTATGTTTATAGAATACAGTGGCTGCTGCATACTGTAATAAAGTAAAAAAAAATCAGATCCAAATTAACAGAGACTACAATAAACTCAAATAGCAGATATATGACCCTGTCATGCTGAAAACCTCAAAGATTATAGGAAGAGAATGATTAAAACGATCTTTATTGATAACAACACTTGCTAAATAAATTCAGTCCTTTAAACCCTGTATGACAAATACACTAGGAAAAAGGACATGCAGCAGAACCACTGTGGCAATACACAAAAGCCAAAGAAATCCAACTGGAATGAGACACCTGGTTCCCATTTGCTCCTTTGAATGTTCCCTGCCCTGACAGCAACCTGTGGCAATGAGGTTTTCATTAGGGAACAGGCACTGGAAAACTAACTACCTGGATAAATATGACCTACCTGTAATGGCAGGGTGCAGCCAGAGCATGCTGACAGAGCGTTTCAAGAGAACACAGTGCACAAAAGTCACCTTATAATCTGAGAACAAAGCCTCTGCCTTTGTGTATTTGGAGTACTCATATATAATAGGGACAGTGGACAAAAGCAGCCATGTAGTTTCCTTACGCTACCTAGTGGGGTCTGTCTTTGGGGTTCAGAATCCCAGTCCCAGAGTGCCTGGAGAAGCCCTCAGCAGTTTCCAGGGCTGCATCCTTAGGCTGGGCTGGCAGCCCCTCAGCCACAGAACTGCTGCAAGGCATCTGCAGGTACACTCTCAGCACAGCATACAACAGTCCATCAGAACAACATGTTGTTATTTCCATGTTTGCTTTCCCAGTCCTTGCAGCACACCGGAGGCTGATGAGGATCTGCCATAACCTTAAGTGTGATCTAGAAAGAAGCACCTTGATTAGAGAGGCACTGAAGAGCAGTGACAGTTGTATGACTCTGACGTGTGGAAGCATAAGGCCTGATGGCAGTTTCCTCTTTTCCCACCAAGATGAAGAGGAAACTCACTCAGTGCTTCCAAAATACAGTTTTGCTTAATTATGCTGCCTGATCACTTTAAAGCACTGTTTGCACACAAGCACTGGAGAAGCTAACTGTATGAGAGCAAGCTGGCTGATAAGGATGGCTGTGCAGGTGGGTTTGTGTCCTTTCAAGACAGAAGTGATTTATGTCTGTTTTGAAACGTGGTATACCTCATGTCCAGGATTAACCTGGAGAGTCCAGATGTCAGGGCTTGCATGAAACTCAGCTGTGCCTCAAACTGCTCAGGGAGCATCCCCTCCATTCCAGAGAGAGAACAGCCCCCTCAAAGCCAGGGAGAGCACCTAGTGCTTTCCCAGTTTGGGTCCAGATTGCTTTGGCAAGACTACCCTAGCGAAAGATAGCTAATGCAGCTGAAAATAAAGTGTGCTAAAATTTGCATGCAACTCTTGGGTGCTATTTTACCTGCTGAGGTGAGGAGCTGCTGTAGTGAGAAGGCAGCAGAGGAGAGGGGAGGAAAGAATGAGAACAATTGATACCCCCAGGGAACAGGGCTGTTGGAGCTGGGGGTCAGGGCTGCCCTCCTGGAAAGATGCAGCTGCCAGAGTGGATGGTTTGAACAGCTCCAGCACCGAGAAGTGAAGAACACAGCACATGAAAAGTGAGGTAAGAGCAGGAAGAAAAGGCCTGAGGGGGGCACAGGTGGGAAGAATGGTAATAGGCACAAAGGAAGGACCACGGAGGCAAGGGCAGCCACAGCAGGGAAGACTGACAGGAATCATGCTGATTACTTATTTAATTAGAAATCTGTAATTCATAGTTATAGGCTGCATTTCTACAGGCAGGAAAGTTTGAACTCAGTTATACAGTAAACAGAACCCTTAAATAGAATCACGTATAACATAGATAATTTGCTTTCTGTGCAAAAACTTTCTCCTGCATGCTATTACACTAGAAACTCTTCTAATGCAGGTGTTTCTTGGAGTTTGCTTTCTGGGCTAAAAACACATTCTGCCCAGGGTCTGGAGAACCACTCTCTCCCTTCTCCACACCTTTGCTTCCTATTCCAAGTCCAGTCAGTATAAGTGATTTTGCAGGATAAGTTATTTAGGAGTCAATATCATGCTACATTTAGGTTTTAAAGAGTTTTAGGAGAGGTATGCAAGAGTATTGTTCATCACAGCTTGTTCTATTTAGGAAGGCTTAGAATAACATTGCAAATTACATGTCTACTCCGATAAAACGCTAGAGGGCTTGGATGCCACCTCGCACTTCGGCAGAACAGTAAATACAAAGAGCCCAACTCCGGGAATATGAATATTCACTAGCAACAGAGGGAGGTGAATTGTTATGCAAGTGGCAATATCCATTGCATACACTAAAATTCCTCTTGCTTCACTGTAATGCACAACCTTCCCCTGCTTTTAGATGGATGTATCTGAACACCTTGTCTTTAGAATTTTTGTAAAGTCTGACACGAACTGATTTAGTTTACAAAAAACCCAAAATTGAACACCGCTTTTTTTTTTTAGCATCTTACATTAATCAGCTTGTTACAAACAGCTAAGAGGAGACATGGTTTTCTACAAGCTTAAACGCTTTCCTCTGCAGAAAGTAAAAGATGAGTTAAATACAAATAGGGAAGTTTAGTGAGGTGTAAAGTCTCATATTTGAACTACAAAACTGATGTAATTTTAAACTGGCTTAATACTATCCTAAGTCCAATTGTTTGATAGTCTCAATCATAGTATTTGTTAAAGTATCTTAGAGTATTAAAGGTCAAAAAAATGAGTCAGAAATTCTCAGAGAAATATTTAGAGGAGATCTGTATCCATGTCCAGCTTTGATACTCAGCTCAGCTATTACCAAACCTCCAGGAAGAATTTCAATAAAATAGCAACAAAACCCTCCAGTAGTAGATCTGTGGAAAACTATCCACAAAAAGTCATTATTTCATTGCTTGGATGTAGTAGGAAAGCCGAGTTTGAATTCAGCCTATGATCATTGGATGGACTTCACAAACAAATAAACCACTGAGAATGGGCTAATGGAAGAGAACAATCTGGCCAGAGGAAGTAATACAGAAAAAAAACCTCAACCCAACCCATTACTAAAATGCATTATATTATTAACTGTTACCACACAGTATGACAAGGCAAATAAGGAATAATTTAACTGAAGCATTTAGCCATTTCTCCTGCCTGCAACTGTCTGCAAAGAGGCTCCTATTATTGTTACTATCGCTCTTCAGAGTTGTTCAATGAGCAGTGTATCGAACACATCTCAGCCTATAACATTTGCAACTGTACACAGTGCATATTCCTTAGACAATTCATTAGATGCAGTTCAACATTTGCACTGTAGAAGCGGCTGACTAAAGCACAGGATAAAGTTTATGTTCCCTGACTGGATAATACAAGCTTATAAACCATTTCCATCTACAAGTTGCAAAAATAATTTTGTTTAATTTAATCTTGGCTCCATCTTCAACAATATTTTTTTACAAACCTTCACTTCAACAATTCCTCAGCAACAGAATTTTTCATTGAAAATCATCACAATGTCCATATTTGACACGAAAATAAAAGCCTACAGGCCCATTTGTGCTGGACCTTACTCTCTTTGCATTTAAGTTTGCAATAAAATCAAGCCCTAAGAAAAGGCTTCAAGTGTCTTTTTGTGCATTAGGCAACGGGAAGGAAAAACACTTGCATAAATGCATTGAGCCCCAAAAGCCACTTATGTGCCATGTTCTGCACATGGCAGAAAAGCATTCAGAAGTGAGGCAGATAATATTCTACAGAGATGCATTAGAATACTTCTCAATTTAAATTTCTCAAGACCTCCATTACAGCAATAAAACTCACCCCAGTAATTTTACCCTTCTGAATAGGCTGAACATTAACTAAATCAGAATCGAACCACTCTGTGAAGCTTAGAAAATAAAATAAAAAATAGATAAAACAAAGCTGCTGTACTACAAAGGAGCAACTTCTGATAACAAACATAACTGTTCTATCATACTTTCCCAAAACTATGCCTCAACTACAGGGAAAATGAACTCTTGAGGTTTAATTAATGACATTACTGTGATTTCTACCTGTTGCTTCATTATGATTACTACTGTAGTCACTATAAAACCACTGTTGTTTGAATGGGACTGCAGTCCAAGACATTGTGATAAATATATACAGAATACTGAAATGTGATTAACTGTTCTTGAAGTAATTTTATTCAGATGCTTGTAATAATGGATACCTGTCTTTCTTAAAACTTCCAGTCCATTTTTTACTGAGCTATTACTGTTTCAGTGAAAAATAAAACTGCTGACTTTAGATCTAAACTCTAAACTTGAGAATGACATTGATAGGAACATATCACAACAATGCCGTGGTACAGCACAGCAGATGTCACTGCCTGTGACATCTAATGAACTAATAAAACTGCTAAGCCATTCTCCATCATATTTGAGAAGTCATAGCAGTCCAGTGAAGTTCCCACTGACTGAAAAAGTGGAAATGTGACTCCCATTTTTTTAAAAAAGTGAAAAAAGGAAGACCCAAGGCACTACAAATTTAAATCTTGGTCAGTCTCACTTCTGTGCCTGGCAAGATCATGGAGCAGATCTTCATGGTAACTATGCTCAGGCATATGGAAAATAAGGAGGTGACTGGTGACAGCCAACATGGCTTCATTAAGGGTAAGCCTGACAAATTTGGTGCCATTCTGCAACAGGGTTACAGCATTGGTGGATAAAGAAAGAGTGCCAGATATCATCTACCTGGACTTATGCAAAGCATTTGACATTTGTCCTGTGCAACATCCTTGTCTCTAAATTGGAGAGACATGGATTTTATGGATGGACCCCTCAGTGGATAAGGAATCACCTGGATGGTGAGGGTCACACTCAAAGAGTTGCATTCAACAGCTCAATGCCCAAATCCAGATGAGTAGTGTTCCTCAAGGGTTAGTGTTGGGACCAGCACTCTTTAATATCTTTGTCAGTGACAGGGACAGTGGGATTGAGCGCACCCTCAGTAAGTTTGCAAATGACACCAAGCTGTGTGGTGCAGTTGACACACTGGAGGGAAGGGATGCCATCCAGAGGGACCTTGACAAGCTTGAGAGATGGGCCTGTGCAAACCTCATGAAGTTCAACAAGACCAAGTGCAAGGTCCTGCACCTATATTTGATACTGAAAGGTTGGGGCAACCCTCAGTACCAAATGCAGGCTGGTCAGAGAATGGATTGAGAGCAGCCCCAAGGAGAAGGACTTAGGGATGGTTGGCGGATGGGGGGACCTTAAGATGAAGGAAAGTAGATTTAGATTAATTAGGAAAAAACTGGTACAGGTTGCCCAGAGAAGCTGTGGCTGCCCCCTCCTCGGCAGTCTTCAAGACCAGGTTGGATGGAACTTTGGGCAACCTGGTCTAGTGGAAGGTGTTCCAGTCCATGACAAGGGGTTTGGAACTAAACGATCCTGAAGGTCACTTCCAACCCAAACTATTCTATGATTCTACAAATCTGTGGAAGAGCGAGAGGTCTCTACTTGCTAGTCCTATTTGGCCCTGTGTAGACCTTACTCATATGCCAAAATATCTGACACCAACCCTTTTGGTTCATGACCACACCTCTTATATGAATATGGATATTTTTTTAACAGAGTGCAAGGTGTCTTTCTGCAGATGAAATAGCATTTATTAGATCTGTTTCAGTGAAAAGATTTAAGTGAAAAGATTTTTTCATAGACATTCAAGAGTCATGTAATTTCACAAAGTTTAGAAAAACAAGTATCCTGACACTTATTGTACAGTTGGAAACTAGGTGGCTTCCATACAGGAGGGAGCAGCAGCACAGCCAGATATGGGGAACAGAGCTGTGCTACAATCAGTAATGTTACTTTTGTTTTCCAAGCTCACTTTTTCAATATTCTAATTTTCTTATAATTACCATAAGAAGTCTGTACTGAGCAAGTAGAACCAGAAGTAAATTTAGATACCATTTAAGAAAGTGGCACGATACCTTCTCTGTAATACAACTTTTAGAGATACAGACAAGCCCCTTGGACAGCAGGGAGTTATTCTTCCTCTCTTTCCTTCTGGGTTTTGGTGTTTTTTCCACTCTGCACACAAATGGATACAACACAGTATGCAGTAACACATCAGACTGGAGAGGAAGAACTTGCTGCTCCCAGTTTGCTATGGCCACACTTCTGATGGCAGAAAGGCTTGTGTACTGTGGTCAGCCATTATCCTCCCAGTCTGGAAACAAAATCAGGTTTGTAATTGGCAGGATTGGGCTACAATATATCAAATGAAATTACTTGAGAAACATTGCAAACATTTTCCCAGCTTTGTGGCTGCCAGACTATTGTTCAATATGTTTTTTTCCCCCAATCTAAATAATGTATGCATCTTAATGATATGAAAAAGGCTCAGGTTGACAAGAGTTGCACAAAACAAATACTGCTCACTGTTTTAAGTCAGTAGACGATTATTCTCTTACATTTTATGTGTCCTGAATGCTAGGCTTTTTCCTATGAATTCCATCGGAATGTGCAACATGAAGTGCACTTTTAGACAAGAGTCTCATACATTGGGAAACAAAGGTTCTATCCTGTAAGGTAACATGACCCAGATCCTCTAAATGGCTTAGATGCTGATAAGGAAATTCAGGCAATAGAATTGTAAAGTGTTGTTCTCAAAACGCCCCTGAATTTCTCAGTTACCTTTTGTAAGATTTATCTCCACCAGGCTCATTTCAGTGTAGCCATCTACACATGAACTGTTTCTCTAAATTCCCTGTAGTCAGTGGAGAGAAGAAATGCTCTGAGGCTGCAATTCATCTGATCTATTTTAAATGTCCACATTGAAAGGAGATAAATTGTTTCCTATGCAAACATGTTTCTCTCCAGTGATTATAAACGAAGTCTAGAAATGTGACTCAGAGGTAGCCATGCACATTTGGTTGGGTGAATGCCATCCCTCAATTTTGCAGATGTCTCCTCTCCTGCACATAATCAGAACTGTGGCCAGGAGGCCACAGTTCTGGGAAGGAGGGCTAGATCCTAGATTTCCTTGCTTCCACGTGAGTACCCTGTTCCCTAACCTGTGGTCTTGAGTTCCTTCCTCCTCTCCATCCCATCTGGTAAGAATGGATGTGGTTCTCTGGGCCCATTTGCCCGTCATAAGCAAGACAGCTGAGGAAACTCTTCATCACCAGCATCTTATGCAAAGAGAAGCAAGTAAATTTGGATAGGAAAGGGATGGATATGCGGCTGCTCTAGGAAGCAATTGACCTGACAGTCCCAAACTGAAGTAAGTCTTTCCCTGGTTTTTCTCCTGCGTTACCTGGTGGCTATGCTGGCAGGTTCCCTACACAGTGTACTGGCTGCTCCAAATCCCATTTTGAGAGTGGGGTTAAGTGGCACAGCTGAGCCTGTCCAACAGTTTCTCGTGTCGAAGTGAGCAGCTTCTCAGCCTCCTTCCCATCCTAACGCATCCTCCCCCAGCTCTGCAGGCCCTCCACCTCCTGCGTCTGAGCTCATCTGACTTCTCTGAGAGCCAGGTCAGGTCATTCACCTGGCAAAACACTGGGGAGAGTTGTCTGGTGGTTTCTCTGGGGTAGCTTTCTGTTTCTTTAGCAAGCCAAATCAATTCTTGGAGGGGTTCAAGACATACAATTGCAACTACAGGAGAGGGCACGGCTGAAGAGAGATGACCTTGACAAGAACCAGCAGCTTAAGAGGTTATTGGCCAAATGACCCAGCTGGCAGCAGACGTGAGTTAGCACCAACCTTCTACTCCCACTCCCCATTCCTTCACATTCCCCCTCCTTGTCCTCTGCCAGTCCCCTCTCCCCAGTGTGCACCACAGTGGCACTGCACAATCATTACAGCTGGCTGAACTGTCTGGCCACTTTCTAACCCAGTTCTGTGAGCTGATTCCAGTTAAGACTAAAAGCCACTGTTTTGTTAAGAGGCAATGGTTTCACAGAGAGGGTTAGAGAGCAAAGAGAGACTTGAATGGGCATAATCTCCAGCTAGGATTAGAGTGATCAATTTGCTCTGGGTCTGCAGCTGCAGTCCCAAGTGGGACAGAAGAAAACTGGGCATCATTGTGCCTCCCTCCTGGCTGTCTCCTGCAAGGAAGGGGGAGTGATGGAGACGCTTGGTGCTATGTAGGATTCAGCTCAAATTAACATCACCTAGCTTGATCAATTTTGGCGTATTTTTTCATTTCTACCACTAGAAACCACAAGATATCCTCCAACGATTACATACAGTTAGCATGGGAAATTACATACTTCTTGGCAGAGCAAGTACCCGGTAAAGTTACACTGAATTTTATTTCACAGAACGTGCCATCCATACATTTGTTAAAATTCAACTGAACTATAAGTAGCTCTTGCATTAGCATTTAGGAGCAGACATAAATCTTCAGGAATGCATTCCTAAGCAGAGGAGAGTATTATGTGCTGTTTCAAATGTTAAAAAATATGGTTGAATTCAAAAAAACTTTGCTGATAAATATAAATTTGTTACATCATAATTCTGAAATGGGTAGAATTATTCAGCTTTGAATGAAATATGGTCACACCTCAGCTTTCTTGGATGTTATATTACAGATTAGTACAGAATACTTACACTGTTATTTTTTTAACCTAGCAAAAAACCAGTTAGCTATATTTATTAAAGGGTGTATACATATATATTCACATCATAGAATCCTAGAATTGTAGATTTATAATCACAGAATAGATTGGGTTGGAAGGGATCTTAAAGATCATCTAGTTCCAGCCCCCCTGCCACAGACAGGGACACCCTCCACTAGACCAGGATGTCCATGGTGTGTGTGTGTATATATATATATACACACAGACACAGATACACACACATATGCATATTTTTATATATTGCTCTCTGAGCTCCTAAATATTTTTAGCTGTAAACTGTAAAGCTTCAATCTGAAGAAGATTGATGTATGAACTCTCGTCACATACACAATTATTAGAAAGCATAACAGCTTTGAAAGTTTACTTAAATAAGGACACTGGTTTAGATTTAGATGTAAACAACTATGGTAACTTTTATTCTCTGTTTTAACATATTTTTTAAACTACATTGTTAGCTACAGTTGCTGACATAATGCCCTGAGCATGTTAACTTTCTCGTCTTCCACTTAAGACTGAGATAGTTTCCAAGTGGGAATCCTACAGTGGGATAGTTACTTTTACTTCTTAAATGGTGTGATAGAAGAAAATATTATTTTTTTTTCTTTTTTACAAGTTTGTAGCTGATATAAGATTTCATTGGAGGCCTAGGAAATTTCCAGGGATCTGTGTGTTTTGGCAGGTCTCTGGCTACCACAGGAAAGCCTGGGCAGATTTCGAATGCAAAATTTTGCACATTTTCTCTGGCAGCAAACACAGGATTTAAGCATTCTCTATCATCACAAAATCCATCAAACGATAGATGTAAAACAATTAATGGAAATTCCTTAAAAAGAAGGAACAACTAAACTAAACAAATAATCCTTTGCATTTCACACACACAAAAAATCAAAATAGCCTTCTATTTTCCCCAGTTGCTTTACCTGAAATCTTCCCCTGGAAAGTTGCACAAATGCTTATTCTGGCATAAGGAAAGACAGACAAGGCGGGAAACAGGGATAAGCCCAAAGAAGAAAGTCACCATCTCCTGTGACAGCAGTGGCTTACGCCTGCTAACAGTGTTTCTTGGGAACTGCAGCTTCTCCCTGCTCTGTGAGCACTAATTTTGTACGTTATGAGTCACAGGGATGAGAAGTGTGGGTACTGCTCTGTAGCAAAGAGCACGCAGTGGAGCCAGTATTTTATTCTGCCTAATTCAGCCTACCTCCTAGGAATTAACATAAGGGGGGGGGGGGGAAGAGTATCCCAAAATCAGAATTGGGAAAGACACAGGCTGTTCATTCCGAGGGAAAGAAGGTGAGAACTGGCTGACAAATTACAGTCGGAAGCTTCAAGATTTAAATCTCTGTGTGGCTAAATGAGTGTAGGTGCAAACTATTGCAGTTTCTTGGCTTGGCTTAGAAAACCAGTCAGTTGATGGATGAAAAATCATAACTGAAAAGGGGACATAAAGGCTACAACAGGCTACAACAAAAAAACCCCAAATGAAACCAGAGGGGAAAGAGTGAAGCATAAAAGCAGGGAGAGACTTGGGATGGGGCTAGAAATAAGTTCGAGGAAGCTAATATAATGGTAGCGATAGATCTCACAGATCCTTTTGCAGAAATCACTTGTCAAAACAAACAACTGAAGATCATTTCTGGGGGAACCAAAAAAGAAGAAAAAAAAAAAAAAAAAAAAAGAGGGTACTAGGTCTTTATCTTCCACAGCTGAACAAAAAATAAAAATAAAATGACCAGCAGAGGAGGCCACTTCCCTCATGACACACATGTGCAGGTAGGGAGGAAAACACTAATCCTAGGCCATGGAAAGTAACTAACCCAAATCAGTTGAAAGGAGCTCCTTGCAAGAAAATCAAGGTAGTGAGCTCAAACACTTATGGTAATTGAAAGAAACTGGGGAACATAATCCAGGATATAACTACCCCAAAGATACAAGCTATTTTTGCAGAACCTTACCTACAGCTTTAAAAACTTTTCTACCTAGTTTGTACAAAACAGCTCCTAGTCTCATCTTGCAGGACAAAGTTTAGCAGGATATACTGATTTCCAGCCACTCTCTAGCCCTGCCCTAAATGAGCTCTGTCTCATTCCAGTTAACATTTAAATTATTGATGATTCCTTTTCATTTTCTGAAGTAATTCTAGACTAAGCATCATGCAATCCTGTAAAAATCCATATACTCTAAGTAATAGCAGAGAAAACAGCATATGATCATTTAGCCTCCAGGAAAAAGCAGGTTCCAGCTGCCCTTTGGTTCAGACTGGGAGCTGGAGTAGGTTCTGCTGGAGCACCATCTGCAGTTGGCCCAAAACGTGGAAGGACACTCACAAAACTAAGACAAAAAGATTTTGAAAGGTAGAAATAGCTGCTTTCTAACTCGCTTAGTCTACTGTTCTGGCTGCAGCCAATGCTAGGTGTGTCCCAGTGGACTGATACTTGTGATTCCCTGAACAGCTATCCTTGAATGAGGGAATTGCATACGTAATTACCTGTATCACAAAAATTGCTCTGAAATAGCATAGAGCTTTAGACGCTAACTGAAACCTTGTTTAGCCATCCTGAAGGTAAATAATTAAGTAATTCTGTCACTTAATTTTGAAATAAAACTGGATGAACTTTCTAAAACAGCAGCAAACAAAAACTTGAAACTAGGGTATTTCCTTAGCAGGACCACTTTATAATACCGATGAATTGATATTTGTTAGACAAAAATAGCCTATGTGTGAGAAAGAAAGAGCAAGCGAGCAACCAGCTTCCCCTCCCACCCTTTTGTTATCCATTTCTAGATCTACAGCCACTGTAAGCACAGCATCTCCTGTCCCCTCCTATACCTTCCTGACTCCATACAGGATATCCACCCCAAGGCAGCCTGCTTTCCTAAAACAAACTGTTTCAGGATTCTTGGAGTTCTTTTATCTGCTTATAAAATACCTTTCTGAAAACAATGTATTCTCCCAAGCAGGGACATGGAGATACATCATGGCATTTCTTTGGTACCAGACATGTGCAGAAACCTACATTTAAGCAGATACCCAGCTATCCAAGTGAAGCTGAAAAGGAGAGCCTAGATAGACAGATAAGATAGTTGTATAAAACTAAACTTTAGTATGTCTCTTGCTCTGATTTACCTAGGTGAGGACCCTGCATTCACTATTGACAAAATAGGTAAGTAGACTCATAAATTCAATGCCTAAAATTAAGCAGTGTGAGCATCCTCATAGCCATCAGAGCACCTACCCTGTTACTCCTCCAACCTGTGTTCATCTCTTGCAGTTTTCTGATTACCCTGGACCACTTTGGCAGCCCTCTTTTAATCTTGTAGAGAAGTTCTGCCAGTTGCACCAAGTGTGGGCACTGCCATCTCCAGCTGGGCCTTGCAGGCCAGGCTTATGCAAGTCTCAAGACCAGCTTCCACACTGGGATGAACTGCAACTAATCACTCGGTGCTCACAGATGGATTATGAGAATTAAATAGTTAAGGCTTTCATAGTATTTTCAGCATATCTATGGCATTACAGTGCTGCACAGAACATCACAGAAATGCCTTCTCCAATGAAAAGCAATCATCCTGCATGTTTACAAGAAGTCCCCACAAGGCATTCCTCTCATCTTTGTATTTTAATGTATTCAGCATCTCCAGCAACACAACAAGGAAACACCTCCTTTCTGGATTTAAAAAAAACAACAACAAAAAGGCCAAGAGGAAAAAGCAGTGTTGGGCATCTGCAGCCATACTTACAGCCTCGAACAGTTCAGCAACTAATTACCATCTTTGTATCGAAGGTGAGCTATGCTGGATGTGGCTGATGAAAAGCCATTTGTAGACAGGCTGATGTAGAGAGTCAACTGTATTTTGCCCTGTTCCTGTGTATTTCAGTGGCATAAATACAAGAAAACAATACCATTTAAAGTACATGATTAGCATATTCTCTTCATCTGCTTAAAAAAGGTTTCTGATAGATTACCTAAACTCCTGCAAGTCTATCAGAAATATAAAGTCTTAAAGTTGTTATCCATTAACCTTGCGGACAGAACAATTAAGAGTGCTGAAAGGAGCAAGAATACAGATTCTGCTTTTCTAGTTTGCTTAACTTCTGAAAATATCTTCTTAATGTCACATCATTTTGCACAAGTAGATGCAAAAACATTTGTAAAAATAATCCTTTGTATTAAGATACTAAAAACATATGAGCCAGACAATACAAATCACAGCTAGGAAACATCCTTCTGTCATAAAAAAAATATGATTTATTCTGACAGTTTCTGAATATCTTTGATATCAAAGTCTCTTTATAAGACACTGACAGTCATCAAGTGGATGTTTGTCAAAGTACATTTTCCAGATGTCTAAATAAAACTGATTTACTTTGATGAGTTTTATACTGATAGCTGAAGGTAGAATACAGGCAATGATTTTATTTGCAGCTCTTTACTTCAATGGCTTGCAAATTTGCTTTAATGCTCCATCTATTTTTGTTGTGGTTTTGACAATTAATTATTAACAACATCATAAAATGCTGAAATACCTCACTGTAGTTTTTAGGAAAAAATATTATACGAATTCCTCTGTCCTGCACCCATTACAGCAAAAGTAGTAATTGTGAGGTTGGGTTGACACAGGGTGGTCACAACAGAGGACACACTTTGAAAGAGGGAAGCCCTGTCTTGAATTTGGACTGTAGCAGGGTCAGCCCCTCTGAGAAAGGCTTTGATTGAGCTGATCAGCTGTCTCATTCACCACTGCCCCATGTGCCAAGGACGGGGGAGATCAGCACACCTGCATTGACACCCATTTGCATCCCACAAACATTTTGGAAGAAGAACTCACTGTGGGAGTCCCTCCTGTCTGTCCCCTTTAATCACGTGCTTTTGTTTTTTAAATCACAACATGTACCATGAAAATTAACCTTCTTCTGACATCTATTTTCTTGGTGGTTTGTGAGCTCCTTTCTTCTACAGCTCAAATCAAAGAAAACATTTCCTTAAAAACCTAGTGGAAGACATAGCTGTAGAGATTAAATCTATTTACAAAGGTATCAAACCGTGTTATCAATAGTTATATCTCATGAGCTAATCCAAATAGTTTAAAAAAAGAGGGTTACTGTGCCCAGAATTTTTTAAAAATATCTCAATTCACATAAACCAGGATTTAGAGAATAGAAAAAAGCAAAGCCATCTCCATGTAGTGACATTTTTACTCTGTTTTCTCTGTATTTATAATTTAACCGATGAGAATGAATTGACTGATTCTGCATTAGTATCCAGTCAGAAAAAAAATAACTTGGCTGCTAAGTGCGGGCTGAGGCATAAATAACCCTCAAAAATGCCTGAGGAATTTACCTGACTGAGCAGAACTAAAACCAAGGAACTTTAAAGAGTTCACTACCCATAAGGTAAGCACGAGGTAACTGTGGGTGTGTGCTGATGGGACCCACAGAGAGTCTCCATGGACCCCAGCATCACTCACCCACTCCAGAGAGGTCCTTTCTCACCCAGCAAGCAGGCAGCAAAGAGTTTGCACCTTGATGCCGCAGCCAACTCCTAATCCATGCTGTGGTCCATGAAGACACGCTTGCAGAGCCCTGCACTGATGGGGGATTTAACCTAAACACCATTCCTAAACAGAAAAAATAGTGACTGTCTTCTCGGTGAGACACAAAGGACCTCTAAGGCCTCATACCCATGCACTGCTGCAGCCTTGGCAGTTTATCTGTGCCTAGACCACAGAAGGAGACAGTAAAATACACATCTGCAAATGCACAGAGAATAGGAGGAACCCCAGAAGTCCACATGTAGAGGACTTGCATCTGTATTTGAGATACTGTGAGATGAGACAGTTTCCAGAAGTCACACTTTGAAAAGCATTATCGGTCCATCCACCTGTTTCAGGAATACTCAAGTCCCAGAAAATCGTAAAACCTAACTCCAAAAGATGAACAACTTCCTTACTCAATCACAGTTAGTGTATGAGATGTGAAAAATCACTTCACTTTGTGAATTTGGGCTTGTGTTTCTGAAGTAACATTGGCACCAGGAAATGTTGCAGTGTTTAAAGTTACATCTAAGTGTTTTACCTAGAACTGCTGTAAAACTCAGTGGAAAGGGTGGTGTTAAGATACATTTTTAATCTGATAAAAAATTAACAAAAAATTACCCTATTTTCATTTGGCACAGGATCCAGTCCACAACATTATCAGTTATCTGTGTCGCCTGGAAGGAACTCTGGGTAAGTCACAGGAAAAAGGTGGGAGCATTGTCGTGATTTCCTGACAGCCAGAACACTACAGTATTGTTTTGGTTTGCTTTTTCCCTTTTTTAATTTTTTTTTTTTTTTAAGAAGGGGTTATCACATAATGTCATAATTGTTTCTGCAACATCCTCTTTCCATACAGGAGCCATTGCACTATTTATTGACTTGAAAGCTGCATCAATATACATGTGCAACTCAATACTCTTAAGTCTAAAAAACAAAGTCTAATTACCCAGTAACATTGCTTTGTAAAGATACTTCTTATACAGCATTGCCTACTATTTCACTGGAAATTCTATTTTATATAGATTTTTTTTTCCTAAATAGCATCTTAAAGTACCAACTATTCCACTTCTTAGTCAAGATGTATGTTATTACCTCCGTTTTACTGAAGCACAGAATTCTACCATTTAACTAGAAAAGAGCCCAAGTATTTATCAGTGAATTAAATGCCTCCTGGAGAGGCCTGGGAGCCTGTATGGAAACCTAATAGGCATATTGGTTTTAAACAAGCTCTGATCAGAGACATAGACAGTGCCATACACTAAACCTGAAAAGATACAGGGAAGGAAGAGACAAAGCATGTTATTATATACACTTATTTTGGGTGGTGGTGCTCCCTCCCTGAATTTTGAAGAGGACATACAAAGCTAAAAAAAAGTATGTTGGCACTTCAAAACATACTCTCTTTTAACAGCATTGAAAAATTATCATCTCAGGGTCAAAGGGCCAGTCAAGCTTTGATTCTTGTTTTATAGGACTGAAGCATGGGAAAAACCCATGTGATTCAATAGTGTTTCAATATTTTACTGTTGAATTGCAATATATGACGAGGACTGCTGCTCTAAGTAGGGGAGAGATCCAACACTTCAAGAATATAACAGATCCAACATTCGACATATTCCTTTAATGTGTGAAAAACTGCCTTGTTAGTGAGAACAGATTCAATATTTCAGTGCAGTATGAACATTATGGCCAAGATATTTAAATCTGACTGCCGATACTTACTTTACTAAATCTGAATTAGACATTTCATTTAAAGTAGCCTGATATAAAATAAAAAAAAAAAACCCAAAACCCAAACCAAACACCAACCCAAAGAAACAAAAAAAACCAACCAAAAAAATAAAAGCCAAACCCCACAACAGAACACTAACTAAACCGATTAACATGTTTACCCACAGGTAAAGCTAACAGGTACGTAGAGCAACAGATCTCCAATCCTGATCAAAATTTAAGTAGGAGTGCCTGAGAATCACCACCAGGATAATATTCCTGTAAATGCAGTTTCATCCTGCTTTTTCTTTGCCATTCTGGATTGCTTGATGACAGATTGTGGTAGGATCCATAGGTGATGCTATAGCATCTTCCCCATATTCTCTCACTCGAAAGGAGGGGACCAACAAAATCAAAGTTAGGATAAATACACTCTTACTACATGTATTTATATAGAACCTATATTTCTGGGGAGATTATTAGTTAGACTTAGAAAAAATATGGTCTGGAAATCTCACACTGAAACTTAAGAGTGAAAAAGAGGGCCATGACAGCAACAAGGGTCATTGGGTGTATCCATTCTTTCTCCAGGTTCCAAATCAGTACTTTTGATCTATTAGATTGTTATCTCTTCATAAAGATGTTTCCTTATTTTTTAACCTCTGTTCACCACAGTACTTGGGAACCTTTGTCTTAGAGAACTTTTACAGCAGAAGTGCCCGTAAGAAACACCTGAAAGGAACGCTGTTTTCAAACCCAGTCCCCTAAAGACAGGCCATTCTTGCTACATTACCTAGTATTCAGGCTCAGGTGACGAGTTACCACCATCTAGCATGTGCGTGTACACCAATCAGACTGACTGGGTACACACTGTCAGCCTACCTCAAATTCAAGTTAAGGCACATTATGGAAACTGCTAACACAAAGCATTTAAGCTGATGTATTTTATTCCATGTTGAGTGAGATAGGAGTACGCAGGGTCAGTCATGAGCTTGTCTAAGCTCTCCGTCTGTTAAAACTGCCATTCAGTCCTAAAGGAGGAAGCTGAATTCAAAATGCTCCTATGTGGCAGGTCCTTTTCTTGTTTCTATCGGGCAGCTCTGCATTCCCCATTTAACCGTACAAGCCCAGCATCAGCATTTATCAGCTCTCTTGACACAGACTGACAACTGCATTTAATAGCCATGCACCCAGAATTTTCCTCAGTTCTTTGTATGTTTTAGGAGACTAATTTTAAAACCCACAAAACATTATTTATTGTCACAGGATGCAGGAATGGTTTTGCTGCATATTCCCCACATCCAAATGAACAGGTGTTGTTCTACCTGTAAAGTGCTGAGTGATGTTTAGCAATCAGGCTGGTTTACCCTAATATTTATGAGGATTACAACAGCTCTCAAGAGAAGAATGTTTTGTGAGAATGGAGTGTAGGAACAGCCCATCACAGGGAGAAAGGTTAAGCTGGATCATGTTGAAGAAAGAAAAGCTCAGACTAAGATTGCTGTGTAATGTTATTTTAAATAACATGGTAATAAATACAACAGACTGTAGAAAACATGTGCGTATGTATGAGAATTATATTTATTATTTGAGCTTTGGTCTGTACTCAATTCTGTGAACATAAATAAATGTTTGCTGAATTTACTAAAGCATTACAGTTGGATCATCCTCCTGAACTATTAAGCCAACGCTAATATGTAGATAGGAAGAAAAGACTGTCTAGATAGTGTTACTCAGTGTGGCAAGTAACTGTCTGTAACTGAGTCATATTAAGTTCTTGGTACTTCTTTCTTGTCCTCCGAGGCCAAAATGACGAACATTGCACCTCAGTCAACAGGTATCAGCCAAAGTTTTTTTTCATGATGTGAAAATAGAGTGGCCAGGAGACACTTCTTTTTAGTGCCATCAGCAGCTCTGCCCAAAATACCAGACAGGTTAGTTCACAGTCCTGTAAGAATTCTCTGCTATCACAGCCACACACAGACTTCTATACAAAGACAAACCGTTCTCAAGCTATAAAAGCCAGCTCTCCACTTCTTTCATGCTGTCACTTAAAGTTGTGGAGGTAGAGAGAGGCTGGCTTAGAAACTCTCCATTCCCAGGGGTGTCTTGTCAGCACCAGGGAGTTTCAAGTTTGAACGGTGCAGAGTTCAATAGTAAACGCAAAAAATATAACCAAAGTCTGTGCGTGTGGAACATGTTTAGAGAGCGGCAATAACATAAATTAAACAATTGCAAATGATTGTCAGATGAGGAGATTTGCCAGCCAACCAGGCAGTTATGGTCATTGAGGGGAGACTCTCGCAGGGAGTGGTGTGAAAAGAATTGTCTCTGATATTCTGGCTATACTTTATGGAAGAACAAATATATGAACCAAATCCAAAGTCAAAAGGAAAACGGGAGAACGGAGTTGAGTCTAGCTAGCAAAACTGAAACAGAAGATACCTAGAGAAAAAAATATCTCTAACATAGGCTGTGCAGAGCTCTGAAAAATAGTACAAATCTCAGCAAAGGCAAGAGATGACACCACTGTATGGGCAGCTGCAAGAAGGAAGGCTTTTCATTCTCTGGCAGCTTTAGAAGGCCAGTAAGAGGTGGTTACCTATATTTTCTTGAGTTTTTGATATAGAACTAAACATTTTTTTGCAGTCTGAATCAAAAGCTCTGAATTGCAAGATGAAGGAGATTACAGAAGATATTCTGACTGTTGCATTCATAGTACAGGTGAATAGCTGTGCAGGTTTCTAGGATCTAACTCCTGGTCAGCCTGGCAAAGCTGTTCCTTGTGAAAGCTATTCTCTTTCTCATGGGAATTCAAAGAAATTCAAACTCCAGCAGAAAATAAGAGGAACACAAAAGCCCTAAAACTACCCTCTTTTCCGTTCCAGAACTCCCAAAACATGTAAATTCAAAGTATTTTTAAAGCCAAAGCAGTGCCAAAGACATCCAGTTTGGAAACAACTGTGTAGTCAAAGGGAAAGGGAAATGAAACACGGAAAGGGAAGGGGATGTAGGAGGACATCATTGGTTCAGCAAAGGACCTATCAATCACCAGCTAGCACTGGGGCATCCTGTGCATTGACAGCTACTAAAGGGCATCAGCTTCTGTGAACCAAAGGTGAGAGAAACTAAGGAAGGATAGAAAAAAAAAACACCACCCAAAAAAAGGAGAAACAAGAGGGAAAGAGAGCGCTCTCAGAGGACAGGCACTTTTCTTCCAAAAAGAAATCAGATAGATCAGGAGGAACCTTTTTACTACAAAACCTAAGAAAGCAAAGGGTTCCTATGGCCACACATAATGTAGCATGTGCTGGTAAATTGCTTATGCATGAGGGAGTCCCTCAAAAAAATAACACTGTCCTCAGATTTAACCCTTTTGGCCCTTGGCATCTTTAGCTCTCTGCTGTTTGCTGTTCTAGCAACAATGAGCCTGCAGTTCAGGGAGCAATTCATACTGTGAATACTCACTGCCCTAAGAATCCTGCTGAATTACTGACCACAGTGGATCATGTGTGTGCTGCAGCACTGTTACGTGTAGTCAGGCCACTCTCACTGTTTGTATGGAAGGGTCAGGGTAGACACATGGGTGCATGGAAACTTTTCCTCAAAGAATACAACCCCCCAGCAGTTCCCACACTCTGAAAAGCCTAACCAAAATTAATGCTCAAGAACAGGATGCTCCTCTGATGTCACCATGTGATCAGCATGCCTGACACATATTTTCAGAGTCCCTGCATGACCTGTCTACTATAAGGACCCTGCCCCAACTACATGACTTCCACTGGGTACATTTACCTATACAGTTCACTGTATGACTCTTTCCACTGATTTGTGAGAGAGAACCAACTCCCCTTCTTGCTATTAGTCTTCTCACATAGTTCTCTGCACTATAAGCCATTCCTTCGGGGCTTCATAGAAGAAAATACATGACCTCTTGGTGCTGCAATAAAGCCCTCTCAGCAGATCTGACTGTAGCCTTTTAAAGCTCCTCTATCCGACCATGTCATCAAGCCTCTTCCTTATCAGCCTGCTTCACGCAATGTCTCACCTCTTCCCAGCCTCCCTTCTGCAGCCAGCCACTTAGAGCCTTGCTTTCCTCTTTTGAGCTGTGCCAAAGACCAGGATGGGAAGCTGGCAAGCGAGCGTGCAACCACCACAAAGCAGGAAGAAAGCAACAATGGGTATGAAATCCACCCATCCAGCTAAGTTACAAAACCATATTGTTAACCATCTTGGCTCTCTGACCCTGTGTAAGTTCCCTTATGAGGAAAGAACAAACTAACTGTTTCCATCCCTGGTAGGGAAGGAAGAGAGAGATATCATTGTTGTTCTGACACTTGGGAAGTGGTCTGATACAATGGCAATGAGTGTTAATACAAGATCCTAGACAGGCAGATTAGGACATTCTCCAAAAATTGTTTTGCTGGAAGAAAGAGATATACCAGCCCATCAGTGGACTCCTGTCAGGGGCACCAAAACAGTTGGCCAGGCTGAAGGAAGAAGCATGTAATTTGTATGTTAAGGATTCACTGCTAGCTTTGAGAACTTCACTTCTTCCATTCATCCAGACGTCCAACTTAATGCTTATTTTTCCTGATTCCAGCTGAAACTGAATTGTGTGAACAAAGAGGCACACAGAGGGGAAAGGCTTCAAAAAGCTCAAGTACAATAAAAACTACAACAAAAGTTATCTTCACTGCAGCGCATCTCTGCTGAAAACACCCATTTAAGCTCTGCCTTACAATGAAGTTAGGCACCAAAAGAGACTTGTGAGTGGCTGCAGAGCTTCCCAGTGGTAGATCACTTCATAGATGAAGGTCTATGAGAACGTAACATCCTAACTTGATCTTTCAAGGAAATTTTATGCAGGAAAGAATGTTTGAGGTTGAAATTTTCAATCTAAATGCAACCATCTGGATGGGAGCAAGATGGAGGATGGAGGGAAGAAAACCAGCAGAATTTCCCCATTTCCTTCATACTCTTATCTGAGATCAGTTTTTTCTTAGAATTTCATTCAATGTAGAAGGCCTGCACGTTCGTGCTAGCTTGTGACACCCTAAGAAACAAAACTGCAAAGCCTCTTCTGACATGCCAGCCTGCAAGAGCACTGACATGTGAGAAAATGTTCAGACTATATAGATGCTCTTTCTGAGGTTCTATGCAGATTTCACTCACTATCTTTGAGAATTTAAACAGATAATGTCTGGCAGTTCAACTCAGGCATCCAGGCCTTTTTCCCTTTTTTTTTTTTTCTGGTGGGGGTGATGATGCTCTTTTTAAGACTTTGTTTAGTATTTTTATCAATTAGCAAACAGACTTGGATGCTACAGTCAGAGCTAATGAACTTTAGTGGCTGGCTGTCAACTTCTCTGAGCCTGCACATCTGGACACAAGTGAAAGACAATGAGTCTGTTTATTTGTGATCCAGACACTGCACAATGGAGTTAGTGCAGTGTAAAACCAAACAATGCACCATTTTTCATTTTTTCAATATGCAGACACCTACAGATTTTAAACATAAGGTATGCCAACCCCTATAAAGGCAAATAAAAGGTTGCCAACACCAAGTTCACTCTTCCTAGTTACATTTTATGAAGCTTGTGGAAGTACTCCTGTAGCTCAACTAGCTCCAGAAAATCCTGCCCAGAAGTCCACCACAAACACATTTTAAAAAAAAAAAGGGGGGGTCAATATACTTTTATACCAGGTATAAACCACTATGCAAATTTGAAGACAATATAATAAACTGTGCTAGGTGTATCACACCTTTAAAAAAAAAAGCCAGTAATAACATGTTTCTTCAATTTATAACACTACTGGCAAGGAATACTGGTTTCTTGCTTTTTTTATTTTTGTATAGCTGATAGTACTATTTTTAACTAAAATTTCAAATATGATTCATAGACAGATAGGGAATGTGGATGGAAAAGCAACAACAGAATTTTCTACAGGTTTGGTTTTGTACATTTTCAAGTGCTCTACACTCTCCTAAGTGATATGGGATTCAAAAAGAAGAAATTCATGGGACCTAAACCCATACTTTTTATAGAATATGTATTCAGTTGCTCCTTCTGGCAATATTCTCCTGTTGAGAACACACTGCCTATTCTATTTCAGTAAAGCAGAATTGTCGCTATTTGGTGGCAGCCCATCCTAGAAGTTTATAATATTTTGCTTTCTTCAGACATATATTATTTTCTTACATGCTGGGTGTGCAGAGCTTTTACACCTATTTACAGCTATAAGATAGCATATATATTTTTTGAGTCTCTCCTTCACCTTCTCCTGTCTGCATTAGAGTGTATGGAAAATGGCCAAATAATATATTTCAAGCCACGTATCAGTTTTGGCCTTTGTATAAACACAATGATCGTACAGGCCAGTTGTACATACTCAGCGATACATTACTGAAAAAACAAGAGTTACTCTATTGATCATCACCAGGTGACACTTCTTAGCCCATATGTTAAGTCTTGAGGAAGGTCACTCTATGGAAATCTAAAAATATTTACTTGAACCAATCCTTCGCATTAGAAAAAGAGCATCGAAGCTGACTAATCTAAATAGCATCTATCAACTGTCTTCACTCTTACTGCCTAACAAAAATAAAAGCCTCCGGGCTGTTCTAAACCCAAAGCTGTTACTCTGCCAATATTTTCCTTACTCTGCTAGCTGGCCCACACGATTATTGAGTTTGAATGTGTTTTATCATGGTGTTCCCAGGAACCAAGAAGGAGGGTTTACGCCAGTGTGTTCTTTCCTGATGTCTCTTTCCAGGCAGGCTGGCCAAGCGATGCAGAAGAGGCTGCACCGTATCTCCATGTTTGTGCCCACAAGGCCAGGACAATTAAAGCTAGCTTTAGGGTCTACTTTAGTTCTCAGAGCTTTGCTGGCAATTCCTGTAAGTGAAATGACTCTGGCTAGTTTATACTGCTAACATGTATGACGCCTAAAGTTTAAAAACATGTTCATTCACTAAACCAACAGTTGTGGAAAGGATTTCCAAAAAGAAAAAATATAGGAAAAAAAAAGAAAACGGGGAGGAAAAAGAAAAGGAAACTTCACAGCTATTCTAGTGTTTGTTCACAACTAACAAATTCAATAATAAAATGTTCAAATAAAAGTCTAGATTTCTTGTTATTATAAAAACAGACAGTTGAGTAAATATTTTGGGTTTTTCACATTAGAATACATAACCTTTTTATCAGTGCATATTATTGATTAAAAAGTAGCATCAGTTGTGTGAACACAGATACTAGTTACAGGTGAAGCATTTAGTCTTGACAGCATTATCATCCTTTTTTTTTCCCTTTTTTCATATTTTTTTCCAGTTAAGCAGCTTTTCTACTCTGAAAATCACTAGATAGCAATTCACTCAGAAGCAAAGTCAAAAGATGCCTTAGATAAAAGATTTGGGTTAAGATTCACAATGTGTGCAATGGATGTACTACTATTCCATGGATGTATTCTTGACTGATATCACTGTACTGCATATTCATTTGGAACATGATTATATGATGATTATGATTGTTTTCAGAATAATACTAAAAGACATTTCTGATTTTGCTTTTTTTTTTTAAATCTACAAGAAAATTTACATCAAAGTTGTAAAGACCAGAATCATGAATACACTGGTCTTTTGGGTGCTGCTACAGAAACCTTAAGAAATTAGAAGAACAATATTCATCACTGAACTTCACTAGCAAAAACACAGAACCATATTATTAACAATCCTTCCAGGGCCAGAAGACAAGAGGCAGATCAGAGCATGGCACCAAGGAGATTTAGGTCTGGGTCTGAAGGCACAATGAGAAAGAAAGGGTGATGCCCAACAACTAAAGACAAGTGGCATGACTGCTACAAAAAGGACAGCAACTGAGAGGGGCACACAGATGGCCCAGATCTATTTTTAACAGCTGGTGCTGAAAACAGGTGAGATTTGAACAAACAAATCTTCTGGATATCGCCTGATTGCCTCTAATGGTCTGGTGCATTAAGCTTTAATATAATCTGTGGTAGAGCACAGCCAGTCACAGACACTCAAGCCAAAGGTTTAAGAATGGACTGAATCGACTGCCAGGTCTGCCCCACATTCCTCCAGAAATCCTGCACTTGCAGGAAGGGCAGTAAGCAGGTAAATATTTATTTAATTTGCATCTAGAAATGCTTTGCCAGTTCAGTGCAGGGGAAGAAAAGTAAAAGTGGTGTTTCAGCCAGGTACTCCAAGTAAGGGTTAATCTAACTTTGCATTCAGTCACATCATTTATTAAAATATAGTACAAGATACTTCATTATTAAAGTGTTCACTGGGTCTGGATTAGACCTGCAAGAATTATTTGTAGAGGGAAAAGAAGCCTTTTGATAGATCTTGTAGATCTAGACTGTAAAGGACCAATTAGGTAGGAGAATATATTTTTAAATCAAAGATTGTAACTATCATTTCAGACTTTATTTTCCATTCCAAAAGAAAAAAAAATCCACTTTGCCCTGCAAATGAATTCTTACAAATCTAGAATCATTCCAAGGGATTCCATAGATCACCTTGGGATGATATGCTATAGCAATAACCAGAAACAAAGGGAATGTCACAGAGACAGAAAAGTCACCACAGTCTTTTCCTTAACTCGCGAGTGGAATTTTAAAAAGGAGATTTTACAAGTCTTTAGTACCCCTTTCTAGATCACAGAGAGCTGAGTCCCCAGTGCTTTTTTTCAGGGCTTTTTAACTACTACATTGTGATATGACAATGTGTTTTGCAAATTGTAATAACAGGGACCTAAGACATATTTTGATGGAGATGTACAAATGTGCCTTCAACATTTAATTACTGGCACCTCATTAAAAAATACTATCAGTCCAGTGAGATGTTAATGTCATAGATTGAGGGTTGCAAGTACAACCTCCAAAATCAAGAATTTTTAACCAGAAGTTAATGACTTCCCCAAATTCTCCTTGTATCATATTTCAAGAATACACAGCTTATAGGCTCTCTTCCTTTTAAAAGTCACTGAGTACCACAGCCTGGAGAGCTTTGGCTCCTACATGTATGAGAAGGAAGAAAGCCTCTGAGGATTTTAAACAGTAAAAGGAAGTGCGATGCAAACAGAAATCTTCAGGACTTAGTAGATGCTATGCTTTGTTACACAGCATACAGTAGACTGAGGAATAGCCTAATAATTATGAAACTATTACTTGAAATATTAGGTTTTTTTAAATGGTTTTAGTAGGAATCAGTAAGCCATGATTCAAAAACCATTACAAACACAGATATTTAAAAGGAATTAAGTTGTAGGAATGGCATTTGAGAGAGAATGCAATAGAAATCCTAGACACTAAATACCTAACTAAATATTGCAAATTATTACAGACAAGATTATGTATTGTGAAGATAGTAAGAGAAATACTTAAGGAGAGGGATTCTGAAATGTGTTCACTAAGGGAATAGGACAGGTACAGAAATTTACATAACATTTAGTACTTGATTTCAAAAAAAGCCAAGGACAACTAATGAACAGTTAAAATATTCAGCTCTGAAAATACACAACTGTTCCAGTCTGTAACCTGTACTGTTTTGTGCTTTTACATGGTATCTATTTCATTAGCTGTATTCCAGAAAAACTAAGTTTCGATTTTCAAAAGCTTTGCAGAGTTTTTTGATTTTGTAGGTTCCTTCAGACTCTCTGCAGCAGCATTAAAATTCAACTGTTTCTTGCTACTACTCTAAAGAGAAGTTGGACTAATTAATATTGGTAATTGATTATAATTGATGAATTAGTTAACATGACACTGGTGCTAACACTGGCTCCAAAGATTTATTCAAAAACACAAAGCATGAATGATAGATAGGCTTTGCTAAGACATTTGTTGTGTTTTATTGTTTTCCTGTTGTGAACCACTGCACTTAAAATATGCAAGATGCCTAATGGAAGAACAACTTTACAGGCAAAGATATGACAGGACTGGGGAGCAAGCCGAGATGCACTCTGTAAGGATGAGATGTGCGTTCCCAGTATGAGAAACAACTTGGGGACACAACATGATGGAGGGAGGAAGGAAGAGGGCACCAAAGAAGAGATGAAGCAAGAGAATTTGCAAATACTCAGACACACTAACTGAAGGGATCGTTTGGAGGAACTTCAAAGCGATCTATGAGACACTGCAGACATCACCATCTGCCACATACTTCTAAAGATTTGAGCTCTCAAGGGGCTACTTCCTGCAAGACATGAACATCTTCACAGAAGAGATTAGAAATACATCATGAACTATCTCATCCTGACCATTTATCATGATAAACCTGCCAAGTACATTAAATTTGCATAAAAGGATGTGGTCGCTTTTAATAAGCTACCTATTTCTCGATTTCTCAGTGACAAAAAATGAATTGAAACACATTTAGAAAGAGTGCTGCGACTAACCATTGAGTGAAAGTCTTTCACAGGGTTGTCATGCTATGATCTAGCTCCAAGATTTTGTAAATGTGCTTTTTCATTCATAGCATGAGTTGAGATTGTCAGCTATTACAACATTGTGCATCTCTCTAAAAGCATGAGAAGTGCCAATTGAAATCTGTAAAAGAAAAATCTTTCTTATAACGTTCCTTTAAAGGAAAAAAACACAGCACCAGTATTTTGGATGATAATCAGTAGTGGAATCATCTATATTCGTTCCAGTTCCCTGTATCAGCAATGGAGATTCTAGAAGAAACTTCAACTAATTTCACTTTTAAGTTTTTATGCTGACATATCTAACATTTTCATGTGTACCTTGTGACAACACCCAAAGGGAAAAACCTGAAGGATATTAAAATCTTTGTAATCTAGTGAACATTTGCTGATAAATAATATATTAGCTTTGCACTGAGTTGTTACTTCAGTAGAGGTTTTCAGATACATGCTAGGCAAGTTTTAGATGTAGCTCATCAAGGTAATAGAAGTTAAGTAAATCATCTTCACTACAGGTTATTATTTAATCTTGAACTTTCATGTTAGATCACAACAAATTTCAAAATGTCCTTTTAAAGACACTGTACTCTACATCAACAAACACTTCTGCTTTTACTGTTCCTTTTGGATTAGTACTGTCAATAAAAATGGTATTTAAACATTCATTCTGTTCATGGTCAGTCAGAACGGTGTATTTGCTGTCAAGTCACTACTGCAAAACTTTCTCTTCCTAAAGCTAACTTTCACCATTTACTGCATTATTCTCCTATTTCTCTGAACCCAAGAGTAAAGAATGGAAAAGTCTGGTAAAAAGCACTATGGGAAGAAGCATACATCAAATGCAGCAAATATCTGCATGCGTGCATTCTTTTTTGCTTCCCCAAAACGACATGGCTTCCAATACATTCCTTCCAGATACTGTGTTCAGAGTCTCCAGCAAAATGCTAAATACATTTTCAAGAGGGTTTCTGTGGGATGGAAGGCAATGTCTCTGCTGAAGGACTCTACCTGGTACCGAGCTCCTCTTTCAGCCAGCCTCTAGGAAGATTTACAACCTTCCTCCAAAATGCCTGTAATACTCTAGGTTAATATATGAAATCTCACCCCCTCTAGTGACTGGTCCCAGTGAGAATAGAATAGTTACTGATCGTTAACAAGAGCCATTCCTTCAGTTTTTTGCTTTTGCTGCTGAGGACACCAGGAGCCATGCGTGTCACCAACCCAGATGTCTGGACACCAGCAGCACCACCATACTCCATGTGCTCCTACAGCAGGAACTCCTCCAGGGTCTTCTCCTTCCCCAAGGGCTGTCTGCAAGTACCTGATTAACAAGACCAGCCTACGTGACTCTCTTAGTTTAGAAATCAGAAGTAGTGGCTGAAAGAGGAGCAAGGCAGACAAGTGTATTTATAAAGCGACAAGACCCTGCAGCCTGGAAAATTTAGGCCCCAACACAACAGTTGCTTCGTTCAGACACAGCCATTCCTGTCTAGTTGCCAGGCGGCCTTTTGGAAAACCTGATGGCACTCCAGCTCAGATCCTTCCTTAACTGACCTTTGATTAAGCCCAGTAGCAGCACTGCCTATTGCCCAAATGTCTTTCTTTTACAATCTACCTGGTACTGTGGTGACAGCATGTAAGAAGCTTTCCCTCATCCTGTGCCCCACTCTCTCCATGGCCTCTGGAGGAGCGCTGGGGAGCTGAAGAGAACTAGCAGAGTTCATGGAAACTTGGCCAGCTTTAACAGTCTCCTTCCCCCTCCAAAAATATGACATGATTACGAGGGCAAACTAGTAATAAAAAAGCATCTCCTTCAATGAGGGTGTAAGTAGGGGATTATTTGAAAGTGTGGTAGCGTAAAAATTGCAGGCCATCACTTTCATAGAGGAGTCCAACAAGGTTGCACCTCAAAGGCGCATTGTGTAGAAATCCGATAAATGCAATGGTGAAATATTTTTTGCAAGAAGTCACCAGAGAATTGAAGAGCCTGGTAAAGTCTTTCTATCACCACAATAAATAAATAAACTGACATTCACCACACTTGTCACCTTCCTTGAGATTCCTTTACAATGACATGGTGAGGTCCCAGCTTTCTAGCCTAAATCACTTTACCATGCAACTGTTTGTGCTGCAAGAGCTTTCTTTAATGGTTTCATGCTCAAAGCATAAAAGCCAAGCAGCAATACACATTTCAATATTTAAAAGCATAAATAAAAATCTTAATAGATCCCAGATGTTTCATTTCCTCCAGCCCTTGTCAATGATTGAGCTGGTGCTGATGTAGATGATTTTTTTAACATCAGTGGTCAGTTTGATGCTGAAAAAGGTTTCGATGTCTGGGAATTTCAAATGCAGTTCCTAGAAATAAATAAGTCATTAAGTAGATGCAAGGGAGACAGCTATGAATGTAAGTAGCTGTTACTTTCTTAAACTTACCTTATAGCACAAAGTGCACCCACAGGTTTTAAATGCAACTGAGTGTGAAACAGACAGTAACATTTTGTCAACATAGATAAAAACTTGTACATACAATTATTACAATCTTATTTCCTCAGCTAAAAAACTCAAAAAATTCATACAAATAAAAAACTGAAGGAATCCATACTTTAAGGTAGATAATATATGGTCCTGCTGATGTTGAAGCTAATGAAAAATTTGCTATTTATTTCAGCAGAACTCAGATCTGCTAGCTGGATCCATGTTACACCTATTAAAGCAGAAAATTATTATTTTCTATTCCAAACAACTAAAGCACTATAAAGAAAGTGGGTCTACAAAAAAAAGTTGCTGGGGCCAGTGACTGAGGTTGCCAAGCACACAAGTTCAGAACTGTAATGAGAAGCTCGATTCTTTCGCTCTGATTTTTACTGGGAGGACTCCTTAGTCTCCTAAATGAAGGCAACTAGGGAGGGAGGGGGTTTGAAGCCCATATTTAACTTGCACAGCCTCATGATGCGTGCATTTGACGTCATAAAAATACTGTAGGTCTGCCAGGTCAGCAGCCACAAACCCTACATGCTGCCAGTCACAGGCTGAGCAGACACTAAAAAGCTATGAATTTCATTTAATCATCTCTTTTCCCCTTCCTGGTAAAGCAGTAGAAACTAGCAGCTGCGGGAGAAAAATGGTGAAAAATATTAACTATGAATGTTCAGGATTTGGTTTTGATTGGTATTAAAACCAAAGAAATGAAGAATAAAGCTAACAATAAATCTTGGAAAAATTGTTATTTTTTAGTAGAGCTAACAACATGGAGTCCACTTTCAACAAGCGTGTGGATAAGCTCAGCTAAATCATGCAGTCTGCAAGATCTACCTACCATTCTGCTAATATACATGTCCTACATCTCTCCACTGCTAAACTTCTCATTGAGAAAAGCTCCCCTCCCTCCCCCTTTCTGTTATTTGTTTGGCTTCACAACATCCCTTAATAACAAGTGCTGCTTGTTCTTAACCATGCTTTCTAGTATACCTTTGGCATTTGTGAAACACTAAATGCAAACATAACCTAAGCCCCTGAATGTGCGGTTCTATTGCATCGTGAACTGCAGACAACACTTAAAAGCTGAATACACTCTTCTAGGCCTTTTAAGGTGCCTCAAATTCATCTCTATAGAACTAAAAACATTAAGCCCATTAGAATAGGTAGGGTCCACAAAATGAACTTCTGCTGAACCAGCTTCTAGACCTTTTCCTAGCACCCTCATACACAGAGCCAAACACTCATTTCATTGACAAGCACAGGAAAGCTTTCCATGGCATGAGGAGCTGCAGTTACAGGATCAGGCTGAAACAAACCTAGGAAGCTTGTGATAGAGAAAAAGGGGGTTTGCTTTTTTTGTTGTGCTTTTTTTTTTTTTTTTTTAATCACAACAGCGCCATTGGCCCACAAACTATGTTATTTGCAATCATGCATCTGTGTGCCATCAATCTCCAAGGAAGGGAAAGACTGCTGGGTTGAGCTCTCAATTTATGTTTCTCAGTTGACTTATAATCACACTCAGTGTTCTCCAGCTTAGAGCAGCTATTCTGGTAACAAAATTTGCACACCAGGTGGGTTTATCCAAGATCCCATGATCCTAATAGTTTCATATGCTTCCTAATAATGAAAATTGTATAGGTAATTGTGTTTCTAAAAAGCCACCTTCAGCAAAATTAGATGAGTTCTTTCCTCTCAACAGGAAAAATATTTTAATTAAGTAGCAACTATACACCTATAAAAAATGGTGAGAAATCAACTACTGAAAAAGAATCCACCTTTTTTGATGCTGTCTTTAGATACATCATTTAACAAAGCTAAAGGAATTCTGGGGTCCACAGATAACAAAAGGTCCCAAAATTGGATGGGCACTGTGAAGGACAAGAATCTCTTGGTCCTGCAATGCTGCGATCCAGATGAGACATTAATATTCCTGTTCTCAACTGCGATTAGAAAGAAGCCTCCGGCTGCTGTGCAAGGGTGGGCTAACCTGGCAGAGGTGCAGTGAACTGCTTCGCTCCCTTATTGAAATTCAGTCCATCTAATTGATACTGCAGAAGGCAGTAGCATAATGAAACAGAGCAGAGATCATTTCAGTAGTTTTACCCATGCACGCTCTCCTGCTCCTGACCAATGTATAACCCTGCACAGGACTCCACTTTCCAACATCAAGCAGTCTCAGGAATGATTTAAGTTTCTCTAATATGGTAACCATTAAGATATTGCTATTAGATCACCATTCAGAAATGTACCGAGACTGTGACTACCTTCATTTGTGTAACACCAAAGATGTTCGAGTTTTGCTTCAGGTAGCCCAGTTTCTTTCAAAATAACAATTTAAACCACACCTTCCCCTCAGGGCCAAAATAAAATATTTATAACTATCTCATCTATTTGCAAGCAAATACAGGTAATGTCTGTTAAAAAGCAAATCCATTAGACTCTGGGCAGTTTTGGTATTGTAAGTAGTTTCCAAAAGGCAACAGATGCGTGGACGGGGGAGGGGGAAGTTGATTTTGTCTTTTTAATATTCAAAGTGGGTCTGTTCTCACTGGCTAATTAAATCAGTAGAGTGCAAACAATTAAAGAAAAAAATAAGTGTTGCCGTTCTTCCCTAGAAGAACTTCTGTGGTTCATCTCTACTTATTTATTACAAGAACCTAATTACAAGACTTTACAATATTCCCTCCCCAAATCCTTGTGAAATAAGATACATACTCCACAGCACCAGTTCCCATCAAGAAGAATGTGCTTTTCCTGTGGAATTTAAGATAAGATCATCTTTCTACTGTCAAGAGAAAATGGACTTGGAATGCTTTGATTGACATGAAACTACTGAAGAATCACACTAAAAAAGTAATGGATTTAATAACAATATCAGATGTACAAATCAACCAGCAGAATCCTGCCCTAAAATATATTTGTACTTGCTTGGCAAAGCCAGTAGTTTTACATGGGTGTGTTGAAGAGAAGTAACGAAATGTGTTAATAACATTAAACAGTCCTTTCCCAAGTACCTACAGTATTGTGGTATTTTCTAGTCAGATAATTCTTTGCAGTGCATAAATACCTAGGACATAAAGGAAAACATTTTGATTTGTGAAAACAAAATGGATGTGGTGTATTTAGATTTGGTTTTGTAATAATTTTTACTGCTATCTACTTTTAGTCTTCACTTAGTTACAATACATACTAAAAATGGGGTGCAGATACAAGACCAGACCTCCACTGTGCTAGCACTGTACAGGAACAGAGAAGATGCTCCCAAACCCAAGCCTCTTATACTAAATCTAATGGTACACATCATGAAGACAAGGGCTGTACATGATCATCATTAGCCACCTGACTCTAAGAACATAAAGCTCAGCCAAGGTTCCAATACTTAGGCATGAATTAAGGTAAATTGCATGCCCTCAGCCCTGTGCTGTTACTGCTTCTTCCCACACCAGCCAAGTTAAACGCAAGTTTGGACATGTCCATCTCTGGATGCACCTGAAGATAAAGAACCACAGAGGGATGCAGACCTCCCACATCATAAGGGAGCATATTCAGCGGTAGGTTGATAGATATTTGGTAACAGAAGGCAACTGTTTCAGCCCAGTTGTTGCCATGTGTTTGAAAGCATCAGATCCAAGTGTTTTGAGACATACCCTTTACAAGAAACTCCTCTCAAATGCTCAGGATCACCATGGAAGGGAACATGGATGTGCTTGTTTGAAAATGTAACAAGTGACAACCAAGAGAGTAGTGTCAGGTACTGTGAGGCCCTGAGCCTTTATAGATACAGAGTTCCTTCTCACCTCCACACATTATTGGCCCAATTTTAAGAGATGCATTGTGAATTTCTCAGCAAAATACAGCTTCGCTGTAGTTAATGAATTATCCACAGCTGGAAACACTGATCTATTTAACCCTAAATTCAGTGTTTTTGAGAGCTGCATGTCTATTACCAAATACTTACTATAGCTTAGTTACTTTTAACTCTGCTACTGTTTGAACATACTCAGCACCAAAAAGTACTTTACTGCCTTCAATCATCCTTCTGGTTAACCAAATTAACAGTTGCAAACAAATAAAATATTTACTCTGTACTGCAGCCCAAACCGTGTTCCTTTATGTAACCCGAATGATGAGCAAACACTAGAGTGCTGCAGATAATAGTGGCAGGTCAGACTTAGCAAAATTATGCCCTGTCTTACAACATATCACAGTAAAATACATAAAATAAGGACCCCGAACAGAAATGTGCCCCCTACTGCTTAACTGTATCTTGATAACACAGTAAAGTAACCCAGGACAGATATTTCTGTTGGTAGCTGTATGAGAGGGTATTTATCAATACCCATTAACCTCTGGCTTTTACCTGTGAGTTTTGTAAAAGATGCTTGTGTTGCTTCACGAGCCACAAGGTGTCACAGTGGCTCAACTGGTAGGATTCTTGTCAGTCCAGACACGCAGGTTGTGGCTTCAGGTTACATACTGGTGCTAACATGCTTGGTACTAGGAAGCCTGTGCTACACCGTGTATTTAGTAGTACAGCCCTTTGGGTGAAACAATCAGTCAAGGCGTTACTCGGTTGCTTCAGGATGCTCTTGATGTAGATGTTAAATAATCTTACAGCACTGTTGAGAAGAGATGTACTTGGTGTGCTGGCATCTTGACCGATCTTTTTACTTTGCATTATTAACCCTGACAGCAGTGTTAAGAGGCACTGAAAGGAGCTGAGCTAATCATTCACATCAAATAATACATTTTATTAATTCCACTTCATTCTACCCAGAGATGCTAGGAGCTAATAACAATTTATTTGAATGCATTAATTATTCAAATTTAAGACATATTTTTACTTGTCTTTCATAAGAAAGAGTGTGCTGTAAGCATTATTGGTCATATACATTGTGTGTTACTGTTTCACATTCTTGACTGGATGAGCACAGATGGAGCTAGAGCTTGAAATGCCAGGAAGCTTTGAATTTTTTCACCAATTCTTTCTTATTACATTTTTCTAAAGTAGCTGCACAGTAAGCAGCATCCTGTCCCGTGGAAAAAAAATATGCACGTGCATCATATCTACTGACCTGTAATTTTCCCATTGCTGCCAATCATTGCCATTAATTTGCTTTACATTCATACATAGTCAGTCCTCACTGCAAAGCTATCAGAGATTCTTCTCTGGTCTAAGTGTCATGGCTCTATCTGGGAGGATTTTGGAAACTCAAACTGAAAAACACTGCCTTGCAGTTTAGCCCATCTAAAATGAGCAACTTCTTTCCAGAATGCTTAACAAATAAAAATTTACATTCTGCAATTCTTTGTAAGAACAAAACTCCATTGATCAAACATTCACAGAAATGCATAAAGAGCACCAGCACAGCCAGAGTAAATTCACTGTTAAACTTAAGTGAATGAATAGTCATGGCAATTTTGCGTGCAGTATTTGTTGCACTCAGGTAATGAACCCTTACCCAGTGCATTGGCTTTTCATGTCCCATTATTCATGCTAACACGTTCATTAAAATGGGCCTATGCTTTTTAACATAATCAGCAATGTGCATAGGTGTGGCCTTCAAAGAGTTATTACCACAGTTTACAGGCACGCTGTTCGTAAATACAAGCAGAACTCCAGTCAGTGCAAAATGCCAAGCTTCCCACAAAACATATGGTAATTTTTGCTCTGTAAAATGGATAGATGCGCTATATAATGCATAATTGCAGCACATTATATCTGAACTTCTAATTGCTTAAAATGATACTTCAAATCACATCAACAACATTATTACCTAATTACCCTAAGGGTTAACTGATACTCCAGTGATTAAGTCTAGGTAGAAGTGATGGAGCTATTGTACTGCCTTCATCCACTTCAGCAAGTGGTATGGTTGCAAATGCACATATAGAGTCTATATCCTGTCAATGTGTTTAACATCGTGCTATGGCGAAGAGGAAAGGTGGAGAAAAGCTGGCTGAGCACCAAATGGAAGGAAGGAGGGTCCCTCCTGCAAGATGCTGAAAAGCTTCAACAGGAATAATTTTCATTTGCTCTAAAGGAACTATTTTACAGCAGTTCTTTTCCTTTCAAGTCACAGTAACATTACTGTGATTAGAAGACAATGGAGTAACATGAAAACAGTTTTGGTACTTCAAGTGGATATAAGCACTATGGAAGACAGTGACACTGATCTGAAAAGGCAAGTTACTGTCAGAATATGGGAGACAGTAAGAGACAGTTGTAGACCTTCCTCCACCACTGCATAACCCACACATGAGACACCTCTAAACAGCAGGAAGAAAACATAGCATTCCAGGTGCAAGGCATTTCACATTTCCTTTTCCAGCAGAAGAGGAGATGGCTAAGAATGCTGGTGGTGCTGTCTTCCTGAGGGATGGAGTACGGTGAGGATGATCCAGCTTAAACAATAATAAACGAATGCACTCTATTTACTTTGTTTTCTGAGCATTTTCCTCTCCCCGTGTGACTATTCTATTTAAAGATTTAGAATATTTCTTTTTGTACATCGTGGTCATTAATATTTCAGAAATCTCTTTGTAACCTACTCTAGGACAGATGGCAACTCTCTCTGACACAATCTTTTGCTAATAGCTGAGGCAAAGCTACACAACTGGAACAAGAATCAAAACACATTAAATACTTTAAACATGAAATGTACTGGAAGTCAATTTGCTCAATTTACTACTTTAGAAAATAATCTAATAAAAATGTAGTTAAAAACACAAATGTTTGAAAGTCCAAAACAAAAGTAAAAATCATCCGCTGCACAGGCGATGTAAAACTGCACATAAGACACACAGGGACAGTTGTTTTTTTCCAGGTGTTTAGTTCTTACAGAATGAGCACCATGATCTATAATTAGGTCTATTCTTGGGTCTGCCTGATAAAAGTGTGTGATCACTTTTACACACACAGTGTTTCATTTGATGCCTGAAGGCAACAGGTAAGGTCACACAACTACCCCGTGCAATTCTTCTGGCTCATGAAGGACGCTCTCGTGTGACAGGACCTGGTGAGTAATCTGATGGCAAAAACTGTACCCAGAGGTTAGATTCCCCCTTCTCTTTTGAAGCACACGTACAAATGGGAGAGAGAGATCGGAATGTTTCTGCACACCTAACCAGGCTTGGCAAGCTGACCCTGTGGCTCAGGATCAGGAAAGATGGCTATCAGCAGGTATCGCAGGTCACAAGCAAGAGAGACAACAGCACTGCTCTGTTATTAGTTGCTTGGAAGGACTGCAAGACCTAACGTTTCAGTTTGCAGATAACCAAAGTATAGATTTTAAGTACATTTAGAAACCTGCACAAGGTTATGGCTTTACTGTGCCAGTTGTGAGTTTGTGACTCGGTCCTGCCAAGTACCTGGATGTGGATATTGAGAACTGAAAGACCTTAAGGAGATGTTCTAATTCAAAACTTACACTTGGCTGTAATTATCAGAGTGAATCATAAAGAAGTCTGCTACACTTAAGTCTCATGCTTCAAGTCTGCATGATGCAGATGGGAACATCACCTTGGCCAAGAGCCTCTTCATAATTATGTCTTCTTGACAATGGTATATAAACAGCAAGGTGGTGCTAAGGCAACCTAAGCCTCACGAAGAAGACAGCCTGCTCCTGTAAAATTTATGGCCTTTGCAAAGACTTTGCTCTACACTACTCTACTGAGTCCTGAAGAGGACTCAAAAAAAGTCCTAGTTCACATTTAGTTCTGCAAAGGTCTCATTTGTCCCAGTCAGTAATTTTTCACTGGCCCCATAAGGCACAAAAGTGATAGAGTTGCCTCCAGAAGCATCAACTGTCCCTGTACTGAGCTTTTTGGAATGCAGGTGGTTCTACTTGATCCCCAGTTACCTCAGGAGTACCACCATATACTATTCAGCTTAGATCAGTAACTTACAGGCTTTAGATTAGAAAGGCACAATGTTAGAGAAATAGAAACAGTATTCTGAAGATAAAGTGCTTTCCCTCTGAAATTCTAACAGTAACTAAACACAGAAGAATGTACTGGGAAAAAGAAAGGCACAAGCCTAGGGAGCCTATTTCAGCCAGGGGCTCGGGGAGGTTTTTTTCACTACTGTTTTTGCCTAATAAATAAGACCACTGAGACCTGGCCAGCAAGCCCTGCCCTACCACAGTCGTTTTTGAAGACTAATTATCAGCCTCTTTGGGCAACCTTGTCCCAGCCAGGACCACGTGTCTGAGGCTTCAAGTAGCCCAGACACAAGTTTTGGAAATGAGCACCCAGCAAAACTGAGGATACATGCTGGCCTGTTACATGGTACAGTGCAGGAAAGCAAGCTCTTCTTAGGGAGGAAGCAACTGAACAAAGTATCGGCACAGTTGGAATGCCTGTTTACAGCAGATATGCAACTTTTGGCAAAAAGATATAAAAAAATACCATTTGAAGTGAGGAATCCAGCTAAAAATATTGCAGTGAGTTTAGCAATCTACCCATACCCTTTTTCTGTAAACAAAGAAACTGTGTATACCAAAAACAAATGATTTATTTTATCAGATCTTGCAATCCTACTGAAGGCAAAACTCCAGCTTAAATAAGAGCTCAGAACTGGGCCCTCATTATGATCTCTATTTTGTTCTTCCTCACTGTCCAGAGGCTTCTATTTTTGAGACTGGATCTGCATGGTAAATCTTGTTTACATCAGGAAAAGACCAAGTTTTAGGTTTTTTAGGTGGATTTATGGTTTAAGGAGTAAAAAATGAAAAGAGGGTTGAAAATGTTTCTTTATAGAAAATACCTATTAAGCATCAGAATGATTTGTAAAAGAGATCCATTTTTACTTTCACACTGACTCTCTCTCCCTCCTTGCCAGCCCCCTGCCCCCAAAAGCTCTCTGTTCCTTACATGTGCAGTTTACATTCTATATTATAACTTGGGGGGGAAGCAGCAAGACATCCCTCATTGTAGGCTAAGGATCAGCATGGAAAGGAAGTAGGGTTTTTTTCCTCCCCCAGCCTCATAAGAATTGTTAGTTTGTAACAATTTTAATTGAAAACATCTGCAACTGAAATTTTTTACAGAGATGAAAAAACTATATGAAATAAAAGACAATCAGTAAAAAGAGCCTTGAAACCATTCTGAAGGCAGTGTCTGCCTAGAGGACTTCATGGGTTTTCTTTTAAAACAGACCTTTCAGTTTCAACAAAGCATGGTTTACAAGTTCTCTTTTAAAATACTTTACTCATGTTCCTAGAATTGCTAAGTATTAGTATATTTGTGGGTGAAAGAGTATTTCCTCAAAAATATTTTGAGACAGAAGTTTATGTGTTTTCCCCCTCAACAAAACAAATGCATTGGACAAACTCAGACTTATATACACAATATGAGAGATCTGTTTGTGATACTAAGTTGCTATGTGAACAAATGTGATGTCACAACATAGATTTTTATGACTAATGTATTAAAAATGCATCAGGAAGAAGAAGAAAATATTATTTCATCAAATAGCAATGTCAGAAAGCAAAAATAAGAGACTTCCATTAAAATGCAGAATTTTTGTTTTGCATTGATTTGCTTTGCTTTAAATATTTGGTTGAATATGAACGTCTGTGTAAGCTTCCAGTTCACTTAGTAGCTTTTAAATAACCATAACGTCCTCCTTTATTTTCCTTTTAATTTTCTTTACATTTTCCTCCATCATGAAATTTCTACTTTTCTTAAATTCACTACACAGTTTAACACGATTTGATTAAGCTGATTGTCTTCAAAACAAATACGCTACTAATCAAGTTCTCTAGTCACCCTTAAAGCACTGCTCCCTTAGTCAGAAGGAAAGCTGTGTTTGGCATACAATGGTGATGCAAAGCCTAACCTCTTGTAGTGACAGAGAGAGATACAGGTGAATTTAATATATTGAGAGTTGCAAGAGTTCTAAAAATATAGGGGCCTAAATAAACCAATGAGAGGCTTGATGCATTTCTTTGATTATTGGCAACAAAGCAATGCCTCAAACTCGAACCTGTCAGCAACTTTAAGTGATATATCCACAGTGCACTGAAATGTTGCTGAAAAATAATTACACAAGCAAAGATGTAGTCACCTTTTGTTTTAAGCGTGAGCAATTTCAAATGATTAAAAATTAGAACAGAAACGGATCTACAACATCAAAGAGGCTTTTTTAAAACACTGAGTTTTCTGAAAACAACAGAGAAAATATTTCAGCTAATTTACCTATGCTGTGTAATGCTACCTAGAACTTTAGAAACTGCTGAATATGCCGCAACAGGACTGCTTTCTTGAAACGTTAAACTAACACAGATATAAAAATATTACGATAAACTGAGTTTGAGTGAATGGTAATGAAATTCTTAAAACCACACACAGAGCAATGAAACAGCTGCATTTTGGTTAACCAGAAAGTTAATCAACTACGATAGAAGTAAATAAGATTTATCTTTATATCTGCCAGGGATTATTAAACATTCAAATATTCATTTTACTTCTTTAAATCAGGATTGTTGATGCATTACAGAATGGTACCAGACAGTCCCAAAGTATTATTAAGAAAGCACATATTAATTTCCATTTGGAAAAAATCTATTACCAGATTAGATTTCTTTGAACAACTTTCACGGAAGTTGAGGTGTTCCTGTGCACTAGTTAGTAACTCAGGCTCCCTAATTTACTTTAGATCACATAAGAATTAGCTAGGTGGTGGACTTCTGCCAGTACTTACATCATAAAACCACCCCCTGCCTGGGTGTGATTGGAATTCTTCGCCTAAGTCTGACCCTGAATGTAAAAAGGCACTTGTAGGTTCTGCCTGAGGAGCCCATAAAGCATAAGAAGTTTGGAGAGCACAAGTTTGCACAGCTAGCGCAGGCTAGAGTTGCTAGTTCTTTACTTTCATGACTCCAATTTCTTCCTAAAGAAAACAAGAACAACAAAGATAGCCATACTGCATCTAAATGACCTTTCTTTATCACTCTGTACTTGTCTGCTTAACACACTGAGCACATCCCTCACACTGACTATTATTCCCTTCCACCTAATGCTGACACAAATCGGAGTGGAAGCAGATGATTTCTGAGAGAGGGTCCCCAAGTGCAGAGCCACTCTGAGGACACTTCTACCTCCCCCCAACATACTGTAGACCCTGCTGCTGGAGAGCAGGAATAGGAATGGCATTTACTGGTGGATTCCCCAGTGGTGTCTCTACCAGCCCATTGCTTTTCTTGAGTCATTTCTCACCTACCTGCAAGCTCTGGAGAGCAGCTACAGGAATTAACTATCAAGGTGGGCTCCACAGACAGAGAAGACAAAACAGATAGGCATGACTTACAGATACTCCTTTCACAGTCTCTCTATCCAACTCCCAAACAACTTAATTGAATTATCTACATTTTGCTCTGCGTCAGAACTTCCACTGCTGCAAGGGGCAGCAAAGAATCTGGCTCTAAAGAGCATTAAGAACACTTATTTTGTAGGAAAATACCAAAAGCTTTCCAAGTATACATTTGGCATGAAAGCTTTAGGTTCCCATTTTTATAACACACCCTTACTTGCCACCTTCTCACTCCAGAAGTTGGGTCCCAGTGGAATCTGCCAGCTTGCTACCCCCAGTCTTTTGGAGAGTCTCTTTGTAATTCCTTTCCCCTTAAGCTGCTTTGCTTGTGCTCACCTACCCCCTGGGGCACATAGAGTACAAGCAGCCTCCTTCAGAGACCAGTGCCTACATTATTCTAAAGACTGCCTGAAGAGAAACAAGCCTTCATGCACTAAGCCTGTATCACCCACTGCACAAGGCACATTCCTTCCATGACATACAGGGCTCCATCCGTCTGGATTCAAAAAATTCAGAGCTAGTTATACATGCTCCAGAAGCCTTCAGCTACCAATCCCAAACATGCTTGCAAGTGTGTAAAATTAATGTGAAACTTCTACTACCAACCTTACAGACTGTACAACACCTAGTCACGGCTTCAGTGTCCCAGGAAACTAATTTATAGTTTTACTTTTTTTAATTAAGGAAGGTGTTTTAATTGGATGATGACAGAGATGAGCTGAAGCTAGCTAGAAAATACATTTCCATTTCAACAAACAACATTCACAGCACAGAGCTCAGAAATTAAAAAGCAGAGAACCAGAATGTAAACACTGAACAATCACAAGGCAAAAGTATTTTTACTCTGAGCAAATAAAAGAAATGCTGGAGCATAAGGCCTTCAGTAACTAAGCACTGTCTGTCAAAGTAAAACACTGCTGAAACCCATGGCAGCCCTAGCACGGCTACTTTTTGCCCCCAACAGTCCATGTGAACATGTATTGCAAAACCTGGAACTAAATGTGCTGAAGTGTAACCCAGCACACCTCGGCAACGCAGGAGCAGGGAGTTGGTTCAGAAGTCCCTTGAAAACTTTTCTAGTGTGACATTTGTGAAGGAGCTGCAATCACAAACTGATCACTTATTAGAAGTGCCACCAAAATAATATGTAAAAAGGCTAATATAGCACTGACAGCTTTTCGGAACAGCTTGTTTATAAAACCCTGAAGGAAGCACTTAACGATACACATTTCTTCTTTTCACTTGAGAAAGTCTAGAAATGGTAACAGTGATATGTACAGGAATGTAAGGAGCAGAGTTGCAAGACACTGACAAGTAAACAGCAGCAAGTAACACCCCACATGCCCTCCCAAGCCCCCTTCATTCCATCTAAATGGCCCTGACCCTCCAGGACCAGCAACTTGGGGCAAAACTGACAAACGGTTGCCATGATTTTGGGAGCAGTGAGCCGCTTGGAGTTTTTAGCCAGCACAAAGTGTATTTACCCATTACTCCACAGCAATGTTTTAAGACCAGCAGCGATAACAGTGTTAGAAGAAAAGCAGTTACCCCGTAGTGGTTACCCAATCAGAAAGCAGGTCACATCTCGTTAGCTGTATCATATACATTAAACGTCACAGATTCTCCATGGCTTAGCTGACATTCAGGCATGTGTGTTTTATTTTACAATAACTTCATGTTCTCTTACAGAATTACAGTGCAACAAACAGATCAGTCTGAGATCCTTTACCATGCTTCGTGGCACGAATTTGGCAGATACCTGCCTGTATATTATGAAACACTAATACTTTCTAAAAGTGTTTTCAGGGCACCAGTAGTAAACTACTACAAAAAATTGCAGCACCACGACTGTTTGCAGCACAAATACAGACACATGGGCAGAAATGCAGCCTGATTCACTCCACACACTTTTCACTTCAGCAGACTGAAAAGTGTGCTTTATCTAACCACGGCAATAACAAGATAGAGCCTTCACGATTTTTTTTTTGTCTTTAAGTGACAAAACTATTTCCCCTTCCCATTCAGCATACTCTTTGTGGTGGCTGATCCGGGTGTAGGAGCCAGAGTGATTAAACCACTAAAAGATTATACAAAGCACAGTCAACAGCGAAGGTAGTTTGCATTATTGGGTACTTTTGACAGCTATATCATAAAGTCGTGAACCGATCAGTCCTGTTGCCAAAAGCTACTGCGTTCCAAACGTAAACATCAATTTCTCTTGTCACTCTTCCTGAACATGTGTGTTTTAAGTGCAGCCGAGGAGTAAGTTTTTAGAACTCTGCTCCTGCTTTCAGCTATCATTCATTTTTAATTTTAACGAGTTTACAAAACAAACCCAGGGAAAGGTTCGTCTCTCCCCCTAAACCTGCAACATTTCTGAATTAGTTTTTTGCAAAAGCCCAAGAGATAGCTTGCAACATCCTAGCTGCGAATGCCAGCAGGACAGACCCTGAGCAAACAACGCACTAAGGCAAAGAAATTTCCTGAGACCAGCATTACAATCAATCCTGAAGTGCTGTACTGTAATTTCAAGATTTCAGCCTAAGCTTGTATCTCCTCAAAGAGTTGCTCTGCGTGGAAACATAATGAGGGATTACCCAATTAAACTACTAAATTAATTAGGGTCCGTGCCTGCCTATACTGTACTGTCTAGTGGGACGCTTCAGCTGGAATTCGGGCTGAAACCTACCACGGTCCATGCACAGGAAAACAAGGCTGAGGGACTTACCTCCGTCCGCGACTGCAGCCTCTTGTTCATTTCATATATTCGGTACTCTGGTTGCACCATGTATGGTGTGTGTCTCCTATAAAATGGGCCAAAAGGAGAAGAATAGAAAGGGTCATGTGGTGTGCTGGACATCTTGCCTGCTTGCAGAGATTCAAGCTACACAGAGTATCATCAACATCCATACAGAGCACATGGGCTGTGTGTTCTTCACAGTACAAAGTAGCAGCGCGCACACACACACACATCCAGGCTGCACGCACTGCCTGGGAACTGCTGTGGGAGCCCTCTATAGCAGGAGACGGGGGGGTGGGAGGGGGGAGCGGGAGCGCACAGGCTCCGGAGAGAGAGAGAGAGAGAGAGAGACTGGATAGCTTCAGGCACCACCGCTCGTTTTTAAAGCAGCAGTTTCTGGAGGGGTCATTTCCTGTCCACGCTGTAGACTAGTTCAAAAATATAATTTTCCTCCCCGCCTGACAGAGGTCTAAGGTTTGGGTTTAATTTTTCCCAGCCAGGACCCCTCAGGAACCTGGCAGCAAGGCTTGTTAGCATATAGGTGGTTTAAAAGCTGCCTGAGCCAATCACCCTCTGCGAGCAGCACGCTTGGGTAATGTCAGAAATGTGATTACTACAAAATACATAAACACAGGCCACGAAAATCCCCGCCGCTTGCAGCTGGTGATTCACCCGCTCCGAGACGACTCCCTTCAGCGCAGCTCTGCCCGCCCGAAGTGGCTGTGCCCGGCTGCCGAGGCTTCGGCAGCGCTCGCCTCCCCGGCGGTGCCTTTTTGGGGGAGGGGGACGGGGACGGGGGGAGGGGAGGGTCGCACCTCACATCAGCAGTCTAGGGGGGACGAGAGGGAGGGCGGCCTTGCTGCCGCACCGGAGGCGGGATGGCCGGGGGAGCCTGCACAAAGAAATAACCTCCATCCACCACACTTCACACAATGGAGAGCAGGCGAATGCTCCTGACAGAAACCTCCCGGAAAAATGTACACACACAAAGAGCCGGGGGGACTTGGGGAGCGGGGTTTGGGGCAGCGGGGAGAGCCCCAAATAACTGCTGGCAAGCCCGTTCCGCGGGGGTTACATATAAACAAACGGATCATCTCAAAAGCAGCTATCCGGCTTAAAGGTGGCGTCAGCTAGGTGGGAGACCGGTCCCTGTTTCCAGGATCATTCCTCTGCACAAATCCGCTAGTACTTAGAGAACAAGAATACGTTGCAAAGGAAAGATATCGAAAACTCGGGGGAAGGGGGCGGGGGGGAATGTGGGCAGGAAGGCAGAGGGGAGGTAGTCACCTTTTGGGGGTGAAGGATGAACTTTGTTGAATCCTACTTGCAGGGAAGTGCTGGGAGTGGACACCACGTGAACAAAAAGTCCTCGAAATAAAGAGAAAGCAGAACAGGCTCATCTACTACATGGGGAAGCACAAGGTTTAAGAGGGGCGCCTTCAAATTACCTGTACAAAAAAGCCCTTGAAGCGCAGACTGTGTCTATACACAGCTGTAAAGTATCAGGCATTATTTACAGTACCAAATAAATGTAAAAACAACAATAAACAGCGCTGAATTAATCTCTCATGTAAATTCATTCAAGCAAATGGAACCACTCTAGGAACAGATTTAGTTAACTAATATGATTAAGAGAATAACAATCGGCTGCATTCACAGGGTTTTTCATCTGAGGTGCTCTGCAAGAACGCTGCAGAGTCGCCCATTTCACAGATGGGGAAATGAAGGCACGACTATCGCTTTTTCTAAATGTATGTTAATAATCCCACAAAATAGTTGAACATGATATGGTTTCACCCACCGCCAAAAAATTAAGTCAACTCTGACTGAATGTAGGGATATTTTAAGAGAGTTTTTCCACTGGTATTTGGCTAAATCTGGAAAATCTGACCTCTCTTTTCAGGATAAGATACAAGAGTTCATTGTTTTATTCTAACAACCACTGCTCTCAATAACAATTCATCTCTGCCATACCCATCGCTCTTCAGCAAAACTATTTCTGTATGCTCTTGTAGAATAACAGTTTCCATAAGAAGTGACGTATTGAGCTGTTTTATAGACTTCCCACAGCTTCTGTCACTAAACACAGAGCCAACAGATAATACATGGGGTATTTCACTTCTCTCTTTAAATGCTCCCCAGTGATGTAGCAATGCTATGCTGTCCCTCCACTACCATCACAGGAGGTGCTGAGTTTAATAAATAGCATGTGCAATGTTGGGCTCAATAGTGCTGTAGTGATGGTGACACTGCTCTGCCAGGGTCCGTTAGCCATGCAAGAAGCCCCTGACACGGCCACATACCTAGGAGAAAACTTCCCTGCATCTACCTGGTGCTCTTAACAGATCCCAGTAAGGCTACCTTAAAGAATAAACCAAAACCACCAGAAAAATTACAGAATTACAGCACTACAAGATTGTTATGGCTGATGTACCCCCTACCTACAGAAATGTCAAAAAAAAAAAAAAAATCAACCTGCCAAACTCTGGATTTTACTTTGTTTGCAAAGAGAATCCAAAGTAAAACATGTTTTTCCAAGAAGGGACATGCTGCTTTTGTAATTAAAATGGTGCAATTTTGCATAGCTGAAAAACTGTGTCTGTTTTAAGGACTTTTTCACTAGGGTAAATTCAGTGTTTCAAGAAGTCAAACATGGAAACTGTACTTTTCTTTTTCGCTGGGGTGAGGGAAGAGGAAGAGGATGGTTTAAAATATATTAAAAAACCACAACAAACTCAGAGTACTAAAAGCAGTAGGACTTACTTCCATTATTGGGAACCCCAGATACTTCCCCCACACCCCATATGAGAGCTTCTGTGTACTCATCTAGCGCAAAGCAAAACCACACAGTGATATTTTAATAATTCCCATTGATTAAGTGGCAAATTAGCGCACACCTACAGCCCACCAGCAAGAACCGAGTCCCAAGGTAGGAACCTGCTAATTACAGGCTCCGGCAGCACTTCCAGTTGCCTGTTATCATCTAGACCAGCATGATGTGCAGAACAGTAAAACAGAAGGCAGAATCAAAGGACAATAAAGTTACAGACATCCTGACAGCATCATCTTGATTCCCACTTGGATGTGTTGCCTTTAAAGTTTCGCACGCTCTCTGAGAGTGTGGGTTAGGGCCATGCTGCCTGGGCTGCTTCAAATCCCTGCATCCCTAGTATCAAGCTGCTCCCCAGAGCAGCCTTGGGGTCAAAGACAAATATCCACACCAAGATTTAAGACAATCAATAAATTCCTTAATCTGGAAAATTAATTTAATGTGAGCAGAGGAAAAGAGGTGGAGAAAGTAAAACCTTGAAAAGCTAGAATGAAAACTCAATAGGCTTGGTGACTGTTAAGCAGGTGTTCTTAAGAAGAAACAACTAGTTACTTTCCAAATCCAAAAATGAGTGTTTATCTGCCTGTGTATACAGTATTGCAAAGAGATGAGAAAACAGTGTGTGCATAGGCTGCATTTACACAGCTGTAACACATGTGCGAATCTCACCATATCTCAAAGCAGAGATCCTTTTCCCACTGTTCAGAGCCCAGAAAGGGAGAGCTCTGGCATCCCTTGGTTTACCTTCTCCTCAAACCCCCATACCATGTAGGCTTGCCAGGACCCTTCTGGGGGCTGTGCCCATGCTCAAAAGGAGGTGGCATGGGAGAGAGCGGAGGGAACAGTACACGGGCTTGCAATCCCCATCAAGGAAGGGGACCTGGGCAAAAGGGTGCTATCACACCCCACAAGAGGTAACAGAGACATCTTTTGTGTCCATCTGTCCAGGAACTAATCACACAGGTCTTGGACACCCCAAGGATCCTGAAGACATGGTGGGTTGAGGTAGTTGATGTCTGGGTGCTGGATTGCCCTCTCCTGGGCAGAAATAGAAGGACCTACATAAGTCAAGGACTCCACTGACAGCTCCAGTGGACAATGTCCCTTCATTTCAGGGAGAAGTGTGGATTTGGTGGAGCAGAAGGGTTGCAAATCCCCTTTCTCTGCATCCATCAGTGTGAAACCCACAGTGCCTATGAGGAGCTGAGATAGAAGGACCAAAAACTAACAGCAGAATCTTCCTCCAGGACACAAACAAGGGGAGAGAGAAGGGATGAATCAGAGTGGTTTGTTAAGCTGTCCCCTCTGTTTTTACTCTCAGATGTGACCAGGTGCTGCCTTCTGCTTGTGACTATGACTGGAGTCTAGGAGAGATGCCCCCGGCAACACCTGGTACTGGTGGTCCCACAGAGCCTGCACCATGAGGGCATACACGCTGCCCACTGCCACACCCCTTCACACCACACCAAGCAGCACCGAGAGCCCCGTAAGCTGCTGAAAGTGACACACACAGCCACTTGCTTTGCCAAACTGACAATTGAAGCAGCTCTGAAGGCTGCACTATTTTTAATAACCACTTAGTAATAATAATAATGCAGAGAGGAGATACAGCTGTAAATAGGTGTAATTGCGGTATTTATCCCTGGTATGCGTTGACTGTTCAGTTTCTGTCAGTAGTCAGGTTTGTAAGGATACATTTAAGGTGGTTTGTAGCTGTTGAAGAGACAGGAGAGACTGATCTTAGTTAAAGATACTCAGCAAATGAAGAGCTACAGACTAGAGGTACTTGAGATTTCTTGCAAATGCTGAAGTAATCCTGAATTTCTTGAAAAACAAACAAACTACCTTTTGTAACTGTCCTTTGTTTATCCTAGAGCCAGATAGCACTGAAGACTTTTGATGGTGTGACACAGGGTAATAGAACAAACCATGACACTCATGAGCGGCTAACTGAAATATGCTTATCCAAAGTTGGGATGCACAGTGAAGAACCAGCAGCAGTACCCCATCGTCTGTAATACACACTCCATTGCTGGGCCCAAACACAGGATTTTGACAGGTTTCAGAACTGAATACTGCCACTAATTTCTACAGCTATAGAAAGGAGCATACCAGATGCTTGCAATTTATAAGAAATCTAGAAGCTGTAATTTGTTTGCATTAAATATTAATATATTGAAATAAAGACCATATTCCAGAAAACACTGTCCTTTCACAGGCAATTTTTGACAGGGAACTGGATACATCTGTTTAATCTATTGTTAAATATTTTTGCTGGGCTCAATTTACTTCCAGGTTTTTTCCACATAGACTGCTTTTTGTTTGTTTGCAATAATTGTCCTTTTCTAGCATTAATGAATGACACTATTATTTTCATCAGAAAGGTTTTTTAAGAAACTCCCTAGGTGGGGTCCACCAAAACTCCTGTGTTTCAGAGTTTACAGTGCAGTAAGAAGGGCGCAAAAGATGCAAGAAACATCTTTTAAATGCTTCAGGCTTTTTGCAAACTCAATCCTACCTTCCATAAATTACATATAATGATAATTTGATACATATGGCAATTCTAAGAATTCTCTTCCCCTATTTAATGCTAGTAAATTAGAGTTACAGCTCCAGCACTCACCAGTGATGCGAAAAGTACCTCTGAATAGATGCTAACACAAAAGGGATTTTAAATATTTTGTAGTACTGCAGTGTACACATTTTTGTCTGCAATCAGAAGAGGTATTACATTTTGTCTTGGAACTTGATGAATGCTTAGTTGAATCCAGCCTTTGCGGAGCCTGCCCATCTCTGACCAAGCAGCACACGCACAGCGCCTGCCGCAGACAGAGCTGGGAAAGAAAACATGAGGCAAATGTGAAGTGGTGCAAGTCATATCTTGGTGTTACAGTGATGGGTCCTCTAAACATCCCAAGATTTAGCAAGCTGATTTATCATGTCTACAATTAAGCTATGGTAAGCCAGCATTCGGTGTGTTTTAAGCGTTCTCCCTTTGTGTCTACTGCAGAGAGGGTACAGGTCTGTAGGAGGTCTCAGCGGCAAAGCTGAGTAAGTACTAGAGGATTCGTTTTCCTTCTCACTGAGCTGAAGGTGTGGCACCCCAAGTGGACCATATGCTTGGGAGGCCACCACCCACCCTACATCACACTTGGGCACTGTAACTACCAAGTACATTGTGACCATGCCAGAGAAGGCTCTTGTCCCGGGAAATAGCTTCTTGAGGTGCTGGGAGAATAGGATGAGGTCCGAAGTCTGAAATATCTAGCCCTTGACATCCAGGGGAGCTTCCATGGGCTGCAATAGCTTCAGGATACTAAAGAACACCTGGCCATTGACAGAATCAGATAGTCTTGAAGACTAGTAAGACGCCAAAGAGATTTTATATACCTTGCTTTTGCTGCATCTCTGAGGACACCATGAAAGCTGCTTTACAGAATCCAGCAACTTCAGGAACACTTCTGCCTTGTACCGTTTCATTGCCCTCTTGTTTCCATGTTCACTCCATTTCTCCCATTTTCTTTCATATCATCCATTGCTGTCTGTAGCCCCTTTCAGAGTTTCTTTTCCATGCATAATTAATTCCTAAATATTTCTCTCAGTACTTCACATGCTTTTTTCCTCCCCCTGCCCCCATATACACTGCTGAAGTTTGGGGTGGGTTATCACTGGAGGCTGATGCTGGTAAGTGCTATTTAAAGCAACTGAGATTCTTCACCCAAAGTGCTCGACAAGTTTAGCTGAGTGTGTTTTTCCGGAAGAAAACTTGAAGAGCTGATGCTGAGGATGGTGAATCCAGAGCAGTCAAGCAGGGAAAAGAAAAGGGATGAAATTCCTGTCATTTGCCTCTTGCAGCCATCTCCCAGCGGCTGAGGAAGAAAACAGCCTTCAGCCGCAGAGAAGACAGTACTGCGGTTTATAGCACTGGCAGACAGCCAACAATGAAATCCAACGAAGTGGTGGGGGAGGCTACAGGAGCAGACTGTGGTCTGGGAGACCAACCCTCCAGCAAAAAATCAGACAGGCCAGCAGAGAGGTAAGAACCTGAAGACTCTAAGCCTCTTTCTGATGCACTAGTTTCCCTTACAGACAAGCTAAATATGAATTAGATGCAGGTGGCACAGTCACCCAGCTTTAACATATTACACAATGTGTTATTCAAAGTTTCATAAGCCCATCTCAGTCCAAAGCAAGAATCATTACAGCCACCCCTCAATATAGTAAGAAATAAGCAACACAGGTCTTCTACAGAATCTTTAAGCAAACTTTCCTCCCTAACTTGCCCTCACCAATAAATGGCAGCATAGCTTGCCTGTGACACATTACCAACTGGGCCTGGAACTGGAACAGATGTGTGAATATGCAAAGGAGAAGCCCATTTTGGCTGGCATTTGCCCCAGAAGTTCTAGTCCCTACCTGGAAAAGCTTAAGATTCCTTCTACATTTCCAGCTCCACCCTGCTGATTTACCTGTTACAGACCTCACCCACCGCTCAACTTTCAGCATATTTCAATTAGTTGAAAGCTTACTTTTTAAAGGACTCAACTGGGAGCACTCGGCTTTGGAGGCATTTCAGTTGAGTGCTAATTAGCAACTAGCTGACTGTCAACTTTTCTTCTTCGAAGAGAGGGAAGGGTTGGTGATTCCCTTCTGATTTACCTGGCAATCAAATACATGTTGAAATTTATTCATTAACTTATAATAATCATCCCCAGCACTTCTTTGGCAATTTTCATCTTCAAAGCACTTTATAAACATTCACAGAGACACTGTGGTGATTAGTGCTATGACAAAATCTTGCAACTTCCTGTACATGGGAGTCTCTCCCCATTTTACAGGTGGGGAAGGTAAGAGAAAGACAAATGAGTGAGGGAGGCAGTTGCAGAAATGTATCTTTGCCTCAGGCTTTGCATGGCTTACAGTTTTGTATTTGGATCTTGCACAGCACAGACATACATACTAAGCAGAATAAGTGATGGACAGACAGGGCAACTGGTGTGAAAGGGAGATGCATGGAGAAATTCTGTGCCTAGTACCAAGGCAGGATTAATCTGACGGCATTATAGATCATGTAATTAGGACAACTGACCCAAACTCCCACCAAAGCCTACACTGCATTCATCTCAATGCTTTGAGCCATCAGTTATGTCTTGCTACAAAACATGCAGCACTTGGTTTTATAAATTCAATTATTTTAACACCAAGTCCCAACAAATAGCTGAAAAAAATGAATGTTGGAAAATATTATTTTCAACATCTAGAATCTTTTATGTAATGTTCCTTACTCTCTATCCTTTATAGAGGTTTGATCTTAAGCTTAAACCTTTGCACTTGCAAAACACAAGCCAGAACTTGCCAGGAAATGAAAGCATGCTGAAGATTCTGGTTCTCACTGGTGCAGGTACTTTCTACGCTGTTGTAGACTGTACAATGTATGAAAAAAATGCAACCAGTTACCTGTATGTATATTTTGTGGTCATGATTTTTTTTAATGTGGCCTTTAAAATTTATTGATTTAAATTTTATACTTTCAAATGTTACCATGCTCTGCAGTGCTTGAATTTTGCCAAGGCCTTGTACGGCTGCATAAATGTGACTGAAATAACCAGGAGTTTTGCTTGGAAAATCTGATTATGCTGCAAGAGCAAAATGTTCCAGCTCATGAGGGCGAAAGACTGGCTGTGCCTCTCCTTTTAGTGAATAATGATTTTGCACAGAAAACCAGAGTCTAAGCAGAATATATACTGAATAAATCTTTATCTCTTCTATGTCATAGATTCTGTTTCTTCTACATTTCATACCTTCCAGGCATGATACTCAGTGACCTATATACAAATAAGAGACCACAGAAGTGACCATGTATCTAATTCAGTATTTAAAACAGACCAGATGCATCTTAAATATGTCCAACGTACACGTATTGCAGACAGCATGGAAAGGTGCTGACATCTCTGGAGAAGCAGCAGATTTGAGCTCCCCAACTTGTAACTCAGCCCACATCAGGAGCTGCTGCCTCTCACAGAGACAGGACACCACCAACCAGCTGCTCAATGGCAGCAGCTGCATCTCCCAGCTTCTGCTCTTGTCACTAGCTTTGATTTTTTTACTCTAAGAGCACATTCTGCTCTCTGCTGTCTGTTGTCTTCTCAGCATCATCCCATCACAGCCATGCATGCCCATTTACACTGGTCTCTTAATAGATTGCAGTTTTAAAAACAGCACAGTGTTTTGTGCATGAAGTTCAACAGCCTGTGGAATTTTATGTACACTTGTCCGTATCTCACTGCTTAGAAAGTTTGAAGGTTGCTGATTAGAAAGCTTTGTTTCTAATTAGAGAAACAGGAAAATCTACCAGCATACTTTATTTCTCCCTGACATTGTAACCCAGAGAACTGGCACAACACATTCTCTGTAGCAAGCCTTCTTCTATGCAAGCGTCCCAATAAATATTGCCATGATTTCAACATCTGGTTCATATTAAATAAGACTACAGATGTGAATCCAATAAAGATAGAAATTTTGGAGAGAACATAAAAGGCTTTAAATTAACCAACAAGACATTTGTGTTAATTTGCAAAAGCAAAAAACAAGAACTGCAGTCGAACTTTCCTGTGCCTTAGCTAGAAAGGCTAGCACAACAGTGTCAATTATTTTAAGACCACCTCATATGAAACTTCAGACTGATTCCAGGCATTACAGTGCTAACTCACAGCTTCCTAGGGTTATGTATTTTTACACTTAAAATCTTAATATTTAGGGGAATGATAAATGAAAGCATGTGAGAAGGGACATTTAGTCAGCTAAAGAATTATGAGCTCAGCAAGGACAGTCACAGGGCAGTTTTACATTAAGAGCATGAGCACTGAAAGTTTTCTTAAGTCTTCATACAACCTTTGTATTTCATGTATTTACATACACTATAATTGCACCCTAGTTAGTAACATGCATTACCTAGAGATCAAAACAAAGGAGGCATTCACATGCGTTCAGTTAAGCCTACATCAAAATTTGCCATTTTAAAAAGCATTTAAATCCAATCATTTCACATTTTTGATGAACTAAGTTTAGATTCTCAGAAATTCATTCTGTTATTGGACAGACCAAAGTGTTGCCAGCCACCACTTGAAAACTGCAAAGGAGCCTAGAGGAGTAATAAAGAGTACCATGTGATGGGGTGTCAGAATGAGTACATGATCAATTTGTGTAGTCAAGTTTATGGGGGGATATATCCATGGGCTGTCTGCTTGCTGCTACCATTCCCTCTGCAAGGTAGATGTCAGGTAGTTTGTACCTGATCTCCAGTCACACCTCCATTTTGCAGCTCAGGATTTTCTAGGTCATTTCAGGGAGCACATCTGATTGCAAATAAGTCAAAGGCAATAATAAGTTTTTTTAAGTATCCCATTCTTAAGCTTCATGTTCATTAACTGATCCAGAGGAAACTTTAAAATAATAAAGTTCCCTCATTGAAAACTTGTCCAGACTAACTTCTGTAAGTTTACAGCAACTTCACACTTCACAGGTCTTTATTATAAATATAGTCACTATAGCACATGTTTATGTCTCTGCCACTTTAGAAACTAACATTAAAATTCACATTAATTTTCTTGATTCAAAATAATCAAATTGAGTCACACAGAAAAAAATCTTATGACACTTCTTGTTTAAAGCAAAAGCAGGCACTTGTCACTTTAGGGAAAGTGCAAGCTTTTACCAAGACATAGATTAGATGTGTCCTTACAGCCTCAGAGTGTGGAAAATGAGGCCACAATATAAAAAGGAGAGACCCCTCTGGCTCCTCTTCCAAATGTTTTATTTTGATGTATTCAGGTATTCTTCATGGATGTCCCACAACCATTCTTCAAAGAGAATACGCATTGAGATGAAGAGACAAGAGTGTGATGTGGGAGACTCAGTGAGCTGAGTGACTGTGCTAGCTATTTGTCACATTTTTACAGTATATAATGGTGCTAAATGAAGTTTAACAATCTAAAATTTAAGGTAATGATGTTTCCTGGAAGAAACCAGGAGCATATATCATGCATACAACTTGACATCATTTATTGCTAATTTCAGAATGGCATTTCCACTGGCATATTGTGCTCAAATTATATTCTGCCATTCCTACACACATTAGAGGAGCATCAGATTAGTGAGATCTGGAGGTGCATATCAAGGCAGATACCCTCTCCAGTGTCTCATGGCACTGATTGCCCAGATGTCCAAATTGTGTCTCTGAAGTCATACACAGCAGTTCATGCAGCCAGGTCTTCTGCTGGCAGTGAGATCAAGGGACAGACATCATGCCCCACTGTCTTCCCAACACAGGGTTAGCACATGACTGCAAGGCTCACCCATGGAATCTTGCAATGCACCTGTCCTGCAGTGTAGGCATAATCCTAGCCATACACAGGTTAACACTAATCACTTTGTACAGCAATGGTCTGCAGTTAGGGACAGGCTGCTTCTCAAAGCATACTTCAGTTTGCTCAAAGCAATCGACACGAAGATGTTAATTTTACTAAATCCTAATGGAACTGCCTCTCCACCATCATCCTGCCTTGCAGTTACTTTCCTAATCCAAACTCATATTTTGCTTTTCCTTCCATTCTATTCAATTCCAAATCTTCATGCCCCCCCAACAACCCCTTTCCTTAAATCTTATCCTGAACCAGCATATTTCTATATTCTCTTCAATTTCAGATATTTCTGAAACACTTACTAACTCTTCTTTTCCCCGCTGCTGTTTTTAGAACTCTCCTCCTACCCAACATCTACTGTTTCAACACAGTTCCTCCATCCCTCACCAACATTTACTTATCTTTCTTCAGCCCCTTGATAGGTCTCAGCACTTCTGGCAAACTGCTAGGGGAAGCTGCAGCACACAAGCCTTGTTTGGTCACAGAAGTCCAATGATGTATTGTGCGTCATCAATCCCACAGAAACCCTGAGTACATAAAATATGGTAGTGGCAGGCAGCCCAGAAGAAACTATCAGATCTGCTGATATTCTGCCAGGGTTTCATGGGAGATCAGGAAAGGTAAGAGAGAGTGCATGGGAAGTCCGAGAGATAAGAAACTTGGAATTATATGGAAATCCATGCAGCCAGTCAAAAAGAGTTGGCTTTTTTTAGTTTTGTTTAAGGTTTTGAAAAGGCAGTGATTTAGGACAGAATATTTTTATTTTATAGGAAAGCAAAGTGCTGCAGGTTAAAGTTTGATATCAGGTTCACTGTCAGTGTGAAGATATACTGAAAGTTTATTGCCACTGTGATCAATCATCTGAATTCAGGTCACGGTTCTTGGAAATATGTATTCAAGACTGGAATATAGTCAGAGGAAAGAAGAGACAATGGTGTTCACAACATGATCTGTGTGGCTTGTAGTCATCCCCATTCAACTCAGAGTTATGTCCATTCGGTGCTCAACCAACTCCTGCTCTACTGCCAAGCCAAGTAGCTTACAGACTTCTGTTTCTCATGAATACAAAGGCTTAGTGATTTTTTTTTTCAAGATATAGGGCACAACAGCCTTCTATCTTACACATTTTTCCTACTTGAGAACTGATCTTTATTTGAGCATTAAGGGAACTAAAATTATGTCCTGCATTTTTGGTTTTTTTTCCACATTTACCATGAGTCCATCTTAGATCAAAGATTGAAGATCTTACATACAAAAAAGAGATCATTTATCAGTATTTCTGTAGCTAACATAACACACACAGGAAGTGCAGACGAGTTTCAAACAAACATCTCAAAGTTCTGAGCAATGATTTGAGTTAAAAGTGCTGCCTTTACAGATTTCCTATTCTTGGTGAAAACTGGACAAAGAAAACCAAAATAAAACAGGAACATTTACATCTAGTAATTAAAACCACATGAGACCACATAGTTTAAGAAAAATATGTGGACCAGCAAAGTTTTCTGTTGACTGTCCTAAGGCATCAGTTACATTTGATTCCAGGTACATGTGCCTCTGGTCTCCTAAGCCCACTTCAAGGTGCAGGTTTCTAAACAATGCTTTTTATGGCTAGGCTAGAAGGTCCCACTTCAGCTCCAGAAGATCAAATGCTGTACAACTGCAAAGCAGGAGATGATCAGTCACAATGCAGTTTTATTTGTTTATTCTGATCCTGCTGTACAGGACAGGATGTGTTCTGTTGGTCAGCTTAGACACACTGTATTTACAATGACTATTTTATTCAGGTAATCACTAATTTTACACCCACAGTCACTCATTTTCACAATTCTGATTCTAAGGAAGCACTTTTATTTTCCTGTCTTCTGCAGCAAATAACATGTGCATCCTACAGACAGCAGTCTATATTTTAACTACTAATAATTCAGTTCTGAGGGTTACAAACATCTAATAAATCACATCTTCTGAAGCAATGTCTCAATGCAGACATCTAAACACATGTTGCTGAAACTTAGTCTCCATTACACTGAGCACTATATTCCAGGCAAATGCACTATGTATTGCCTGATTGACTTTACCAGAAGGTCTTTAAAAAAAGGAATGTTTTAAAATCAGGTCATCAATACTTTAGCCTCCATCTATCTTTCTGTACTCCTTGGTTTGGGGGATTTTTTTTTATCTGATGATGGTCCAGTATAAAACACAGAGTCCAACAAGCAAAAACCTGGCATCCTCATCTCAGCCAACTCTCCTTATCACTTGGAAATTGAATCATGCTCCTCCTACATTTAGTTCTACATTTGGCTTCAGTACTTTTCCTGCCCTTAAGGAAGGGCAGGGTGATGCCCTATAAACACTAAGGTATAACCTAGTGTCTAGGACATGCTTCTAGGAAACAGTGTATAGACATGTGAACCCCTTAAGCAGGAGAGGGCAAAGAAGTTAAGTTTCCCACTTTGTAACCACAGAAAAATTGTATAAACAGCAGGTGGAGGCAGCACCACTCCTTATTTCTGTGGAGACAGTGGGACAGTGAAACACATACCAAGAGCGTTGAACGTAATAATCAAAACCAACAGTGGTATACAATAGACCACCCAAAACACAGCTGTAATAGTTTTTCAGCTCTGCCATGGAAACAGTGAATAGAAGCAACAAGCAGAATAGTTTTGAAAATAGCACTTCTACTTTTCAAAGTAGGATTTTAAACTTTGAACAAACCAGGATAGTATTTAAAAAGCTTTTTTGCAGATAGAATTTTTGCTGCATGAGGTCAACTGTGCTAACAGCGCTGGAGAGGCGTAGACCCCACCAAAGCAGTAGGTTAGCATGCTGTGTAGGAGTTAGGTATGTTACAGAAGCTCCTTTAACTGGGCATTTCCTTGGTATTTAAAGAATTGCATTCAGAGGTAATGGGTCTCAATACTTAATCAGAACAGCCATCAGTTTATATCCTAGAGAGATTATTACACAAAAAATACAGTAAAACAGTTTTGAAGTCTTTACATTTTCATTCCTCTCTAGAAATAATGGGCTTCCTGGTAGCAAAACTACTTTGTTTCAAAACAAATCTGTAAAATATGGCTAATGTGGCAGACATGTGCTAAGATCTCCCTCCCAAGAGAATCACGGAGGAGTCAGTTTAGATTTCCACAGCACCTCTGCCAGACTGACCACATCCCTGTGGGGTGGTCTGCAGGATCCCCTCCCATCTACTGCTGCTGTTGAATACCTATAGGGGAAAGGTCTCAAGAAAGAACATTCTTAACTGGGTATCTCTCAGCCCATGCATGAGCCTGCCAGCCCCATCATCCAATACTCACTACACTTTATCCAAAAGATACACTGAATAAGAAATTACTTATTCTCTCATGAGCTCTTCCACAAATTTCATCAGTATAGTATGTCTCTTAAGCAGAGGCCCCTCTTTCAGTGCTGATGAGCTCCCCTATTAGATAACAGGGCATAAGTGCTTCCATTTTGTCTAGGGGCTCTGAAGCATAGCAAGATTAAGGCTAAAATTTGTGAATTCCTCAAGTTTGGGGTGCCTCAGTGATTAGATGCCCAACTTCAAATACCTAGGGTTTGATTTCCCTGAGCTGTTGATCATCTGCCACTCCTCCTGATTTTATCTACAGTGAGAACTATCAGTGCTTCAGACCCCTATACCCTGATTTTCAGAAAGAGCTGAGGAAGAAATTATTTTCTTATATATTAAAGCATCACAAAAAACAGTTTTTCCCCAGTCGAGGTTGGAGGAAACGTTTAGAAGCATTAGGCAGAAAGACTATCACCATGGGAAATGACTGACTAGACTAGTACTTTGCCTAGATGTAAAAGCCCAAGGTGCAAGTTCTGCTCTGAACCTGATGGTTCAAACCCAGACGTTCTCTGAAGGTTCCTTACACCACAGTATTGGCTGTAGAAGGTACTATCTCTTTCTCTTACATAAAAAAAGAAATACCCTGTTGAACTGAGACTTTCATCAAAAGCAAGGGTGAATCCAATACTATTAACAGTTTTGATAAGGAAGCACAGTCCTGTCACCCCTTTCTTTTCTCCTATTCTCCCTAAAATGTTTGACAAAGAATCTAAATCTAAACTAGCTCTTATCTTAAGCTTGGCAGATGAAGAAGCACTTTCAGAAGCTAGTTATCACACAGGAATAGAAAACAGTTCAGTTAAGTTTTGGTGAGCCATAACACTACAAAAGACCATCTGCCATCTTCCTGCCATCCTTTCTGCTCTGCAAGAACAGCGCACTACACACCTACTGACTTCAGGAGGTCATAATGTTGGGGGGCTCCCAATGCCAGTTTTATTCATTGCAAGTCCACATTTCTCTTCTGAAAGCCTTCCAGCCTGAGCCCCACATGACACACAGACTCAAGGCAAAATTCATCTGGATGATGGGTCCTGAATCCCATTCATAGTGGAGCTGCAGTGAGGATAGGCAGAGCTGAACAACTCAGGGGCATTCAAGCTTGTTTTAGCTTTTTGAGCCATTTTGAGTGTTCTGGGGATGGGGTGATGGAGAAGTAGGTGGTGTGACTTGTATGGCCTATGTATGCTGTGACATTTAGGGACAACAGAGTTGATGAAGAATTATATGATAAATTATACATATTTCAGTAGTAATAGAAAACTATGATAACATAGGTTCACAGAAGCACAAATTCATGCTTTAGTAAAAGTCTAAAGACATCTTTTCCACTTTAACTACAGGAAAAAAGACCATCTCTCTCCTAAACTTCTGTGCCCTCTCACCCCCAACATCTCAATCTCCACTGAGCACACATAGATCATGTCTGCCTCAGAGCGTAAATACACAGCAGTGCAACAGAAGAATTAAAATTAACAGATGAGTCCAAGGAACAAAACCAGCTAACAAATGTATCTTGTTAGACTGCTGTCAGAGAACAAGATTTTTATCAGGAATGTTGGTTTTTTGAGAACACCAGGATAATTTCCTCCTAATAAATTTCCATCTTATTGAGAGCAGCATAGCAAGCATTCTGGCAGTCAGAGGGAATCTCCCAAGGGTATGTATGGCTTACGCTGCCCTCCGACCACTGGGTTAGATGTATGCACACATTTTAAAACACAGGGAGTACAGACTAATTCTGAAAGTGCGTTTGGCATTTTTAAGAACACACAGCAGTGGTAGAAGTTTGCCCAGTTTTAAAGAAGAAAGCTTTGCTACTTTGTTTATTGCAGTCTTTCCCCCTGAATTCAGAGGAAATGAGTGTGCATAATTCCACATTCCCTGGAAGGCAAAAGGACACCATCGGTCTAACTAGTTCATGGTGTTGCTTTGTAATTTCCATGAATCAAAGCATATTTTTTCACTGCATCACCTATAATTTTTCATAAATTCCTATCCTTTCCCTTTAAAAATATTTAGGGGGAAGAAAGAACCGTGTGTCATAGGGTATTAGCTGATTAGTTCATTCAAACAGTGCTAATTATAGGTTTAATTGCTTAAATGTGAAAGTCATTTATTTAAATTAGCTGCATCAAACATACAGTATGCTCAAAACCTGAAACATTTCGGTACTGGGAACCGGGGTTATTGTCTGTAAACAGAACGTGCAAAATATAAGATGAGAAACAATGTGCCTCTATGTACTGATCAGCAAACTCATTTAAACCCCAAACTCCCTCCTCCCCTGCCTCTGGGGTCGGAGAACAGCCTCATTTGAACAATGACTAATGGAATGCACTGAAATGTGCGGAGGGTTGAAAGGAGAAATACTATTCAAGCCAACAAACTCATTTCATTTGTGATTTAGAGGGGCGACGCACCTTTCCCCTGAACTCCTCCTGAGAAAGTGTGAATAGACATCTCAAGGTTATATAAAAACGTGAATTTTTGGTGGAAAACCGTATTGGTTTTTAAAAGAAATAAATAAAGGTTTGTTATGTCATAAAAACACCGCAAGGAAAAGATGTTTGAACCGCAACAAAGTAGTTGAAGTTATAGTGACTATAGCAATGACAGCAAGAGTATCCTTGTGAATTAAAAGATGTGTTCTACGAAATACATAGTGCAAGAACTATGATCAGAGTGGAAGAGATGGGCTCAGCTTTTTAATCTGAAAAAAAAGGCAGACAAGAGAATTTTCAAGAACAGAAAACATTAGGTAATTAACATACTAAAAATGCCTGGCTGCCAATCCCTCCATCTTCCTGTGTTGACAAAGGAATGCATATATACATATAGACAGACATTTATTTTTTAAGAAAAATATTTTTAAGGAACAAAGAGATTCAGAAGAGCTAGATTCCCCAGACATATCAGTTTTCGTGTTTTGTATCTCTGTTCCATCAGTAATCAAGTTGTATCTGAATGTTATTGCATTTTTCTAAACCTTCAAGTTGATATTAAGCCCCAGTATTCTCAACAACATTATGGAAGTACACACAGCAGCAGCAAGGGCTGGTGGATGCAGAAAGCTCCTCTTAATTTAATAAGGGTTTTTAAACAGAACGCTATGCACCATTGACTATGCAGGAAAGCTATTTTTTGCTGCAAAAGTTCCCAGCTCATGAATATCCTTGTACACTTCTCTGTGCACAGCCTCTCTCCGTGCCCCCTTTTCCTGCTGAGAGGGTCATATGGCCACAGGAGAGCCTGACCCCCTGTTTACATTTCGCTGTGCAGATTACACAGTGAAGAATAATACTACAGCTGGTTACTGCTTACAATTATTTAATTTTTAAAAAAAACAACCCACAACACTTTAAAAGCTGAATTTATAAAAATCCATCTGTCTCTGTGTCTCTTTCTCCACATGCAACTTGCCATTTATTCTTTTACTTGCGATTTTGCTATACTCATTCATTACAAGCCTGGAGCTTCCTTTTTGGGTGGGGAGAATGGTTGTACTTTTGCTCCATGCAATGTGGAAAGATTAGAAAGTAAAACAAAAATAATACGTGTATGGGAAACATTAGGGTCAGGTTTGAGATAACCAAAGTAAGGCAGGGAGAAGGTATGATCCTAACATCATGCAGCCATCAGTGATATAGGAAGTAATATGCTCTCATACTGGAGGCTGAGCCAACAGTTTCATCTCTTAATTTTGAGAGACCCCCTACCCTCCTGACACATGGGTGCCCCCCACAGAGAAGCAGGGTTGAGAACGTCTAAGCAGAACCACTGCTAAACATAATAGCCCAAGCAAAAAAGTGCCAAAAAAAGGTAGCACTGAAATTCAGAGAGTCCTGGGTAGATTTTGCTGCGATTAAATCTAAATTGAGTGAATTTCCAGTGTGATCAGGGAACAGCATGTTAAGGGAGAGAGTTGGAAACATATCCCTGGGGGATTTATGTGGTTATACCTCCAGATGATCCCAGGGCAGTTGGAAAACGAGATACAAAGGATTCTATTCTGCCCTCATTTGCACAGCACTTAACTCTGATTTTCATGCCATTTAAACAAGAATGTCATGTAAAGTGTCTTGATCATTGAAAATGGTGCCAAATACATATTCTCCCTCAAGATTACTGCATGCAATTCAGATCATGGGACATTTACATGAGTAGAGCTGGCCTTTTACAGATGTTGAAACAGAGGTTGCAAGGAAACTAATCCGAAGTGGCCTGTTCTTCAGATGCTTAGCCAAAATAGCCATGTAAATTACACCTCCGGTAGCAGTTTTACATTTGTACTTGTCAGAGGAAACAGGTATCTATATACTAGACATGCTTCATATAAATGTCCAGGGTACAAATGAAACATCAGAACACTGTCCTTTAAGACTATCGTCTAATTTGCTAATATATGTAAATCTATAGTATTGCCAGTAAGATGCAGTAAGAGGGATGCAGCACATCTTCCATTCATCATATGATATAATGGTAATATGTCTCCTCATTCTTAGATGTTTTAAAAAGCTTAGCATTTCCCAGTTACAGAGAGTTATGTTGCCCTCTGGATAAAAGATGGAGAAATACATGGTAATGCTGACTTTTGAAGGACGCTATTATAGAATATAAAAAGCACATGGTATTTTAGTCCCCACTTGGCATGTTCTGGTACATCTTATGAACAAACCTGTTTTACCTTACTCCCATTATTGCAGTCCTCAGCCACTTGCATGAACATGAGACAGTCAGCTGAAAGGTGTAAGTTAGGGTGTGTTATTACACTCACAGTTACATTTCAGCCATTTGTTTTATTACCTCCTTGTTAAGCACTATACTGAAATTAACGTGTGAAACCAGCAGGTATGGTCCTGTTATGAACAGGGCTGTACTTCAAAAAAACCCAGCAGATTCTGTGAAGGCACATGCTACAGATATTCTTGAAACTCATAAGCAACTATGAATGCAAAAGGTGAGCTAAGGTCACAGGTCTCTTCTCAGTCTTTTTTTAAACACTTCCTCAGGCTGGGTCTGTGTTGACTTTAGGGTGCCAGGCAAAAGATCACAGTAAAAGACTCCAACAAGTTCCCTTGGCCAGTTTGAGCATACACATTGCTGTCTTCCAATACTGTAGACTAACACAAGGCACAGTCGTTATTATGAAGTTGGCTCAAGCTCAAAGCTTGTACCTGAAACTAAGCAAAAGACTTCATTTGCAAAGTACGGATAAGAAACAAACAGGCTCTCAAGGTTCAGGCTTGTGTGCTCAGCACATAAGGAGGAGTCTTTAATTACTCAAGAACCTTTCAAAAACACATTTACACATACTTCAGTTTATGACTAGGATTTTTAAGTACTATTTGTTGCATATTTGGCCACTTTAGAATCATGCCCTGTTTGGGAAATAGTGAATGCAGAACAATTTGCTCAGGACTATGCATTGCAGCAGCAAAGCATTTTTGTCCCCCTCTGTTTTCAATCTCTGCAAGTAAAGCAGCAATGCATCGTTGGATGCATTATAAATTATGTGATACCTAATAGTAATCATCATCACTACTCAAATTGATACAGAGCATAAGAAAATACTCAGTGAAACCCAACTTCAAAATGTTGTGTCAATTTATTCTAGGAGTTAGTCCTAGTTTATAGGCTGGACTTTGTGGCAATGTTCAATGAGCACCCTTTTTTCCTAAGAATTCTCATTGTGCTCATCATACTGAAAAAAAATGCAGATACCTGTCAAAGTAAAAATAATTCCCACTGAGAAGACAGAAGGTGATAGTTTTCCTTACCCAATCTCAATTAATTTTCATTTTGGATTTGTTGTGAGTTCTGTAGGAGAGATTAAAAGGATTCCAGTTGTAGCAATTTTCCCTGCAAGGCACCTTTCTGGTACTATAAAGTGACCAAAAGATGGTCTAAGTTTGAAGCAACTGTACAGTTATATTTTCCACATGTTGTCTTAGAACTTGTACAAAAAAAAAGATGTATGCCTTAATTTCTTAAAGCTTTTTCTTTTGAGGAAATACAGAAGTTGGTTAAAAACCAAGGCTAGCAAAGGGAGTTTATTACTACTTTCTTAGTGAGTACTGACTAGATTTTTATATCTCTAAGTGTTATTAACTTTGTTGAGATCAAAGAAGGCTCATACCCTTAACACAATACGAAGAAAAATGGTATCTGGCTGCACTGGCCTCATGTTTTGTTCTACTACCATAGGCTGCTGCACCAACAGAAAAAAAAACCCCTACATATGCTCCAAAAAAGAAAAAGTATATTTAACAGTGTTTGAAAGTTCTGCAAATGCACACTAGGCACTAACTGCATTGTACTGGTACAATACACGCCACTATCAGCAAAGGCACTAAGTTGTGTGTCTTTAGCAAAGACAATAGAAAAGACAGAATTTAAAATTGCCATTAGGGAGCACAAGTGAATAAGGAGTAGTGTTTCTGATGGGGTCTCCCTTTGAAGCTTTAAAGCAGGGTAACATAACCAGAGCTCCAGCTATTCTCTTCAGCCATATTGAGTACAGGTAGAACAGTCTAATATAGAAAATATACCCACCAAATCATTAATAGCTTACTTAATTTCTATTTTTATCTCAAGCACTTGCAAAAAGAACAAAATTACCTAACATTAAAATAAACTATTGCCATTACGGTGGTTCAGCCCCAACCAGTGGCTGAGTACCACACACCACTCACTCCTTCAGGAGAAACAGAGCCCCCAAGGGGTGGGATAAGGACCGTTTACCAACAAAAGCACCGCAAAAAGAGACCCATAACAGCCCGCGGCAAACTTCACTTACACCTAGCGATAACACAAAGTACTTTACTGACCCAAGGACCAACCTGTTGCCCCAGCTGCACTCAGACCGTCTCAAAGCAACACAGGAGCACCCCCTCCCCGACCAGCCCCTTTTATGGGGGAGTGATGTCAGGTGGTGTGGAAACAGACTGGGCTAACCCAACTCACCTGGGCTAACTCAGCTCACCTGGGCTGGCTGCTTGGGGAGGGGAACTCTGGCCTGGCCAGAACCAGGACAGCCCCTTAAAAGAATTGCACCATGGTAACAATACTACTGGCACTAGAATAACACAGTTTTGTGCTTCTGTAGTAGCGCTATCAATGTGTACCTCTGCACCCCCACAATCTGATGGGTGAGGGGAGGATTGTCACAACCCCCTCAGGAGTTCTGCCAGGCAGACCAAGGAGGGGGTTGGGACTGGGGGTGGTTTCAAACAGCTTCAGATAGGATAAGGCTTCTCCATTTAACTGCCTAAGACCTAGATACGTACATTTTTCCTCTCAAGTAGGGACATAAATCATGGGTGGAAGAAGATTATTTGCCCTCAAAACTTGCCTGTAATGATAGGGAGGTATTTTGGAAGTGGAGGATAGAAGAGATAGGACAAGTGGGGCATTTTGTTGGTTTGTTTTTATCTTCCCTGAAATAGCTATCATAAATATGGGATGCAAGCCAACTATTAACTAGGTAAAATCTTGAGTTATATGATTGTCTCGGTTTTGTGTATGTATACTTAATAGAACAGGGGCCATTAGAAGTCATATCACTACTACAGGCCTCTGTGTTCCTGTAAAAACAAGTAATAGCATGATCACAGGGTTATGGCATATATCTCAAGCATTGCATGTGCATATGTGCTATTTCAAAAATACCATGAGTTTTATTGCCAGGTATAACCTTTCACAAACACTGGTCAGAAGTGTGTATGTAGGTGGTAGCACTTCAGTGGAATTGACAGATTGCAGCTAATCTAATGGTGTAACATGATATGTGTTTTCTATTGAATGTGTTGTGAGAAACCTAAACACGGTTAAGATTTTTTATTTTTATTACTTTCATTTTCCCTTCTTTCCAATGTTCTTTCAGTAGCACAAGCACGAAACCTGAACAAAACCCATAATGTGATGTTTAAAATAGTCACCATTTTTCAGGAGTATTTTTTAGGAGGTGGTAGAGATTGAGAGATTGTATTCTAAATTAAGAGTCCAAGATTTATGGGCAATTTGAGTGGTACCTGGAAAATCGAAGGAGTGGGAAGGAAAGAAAGAAGTAATGGCATTGTATTCCAAGGCAGAAATAAAAAGCTTTTGTTGTCAAATTCTTATTATCAAGATTTAATACTTTTGCGTATTTATTTGAGCTAATACTTAAAATTGTTCATCTCAGTCTTGAAAACGCCTGGGTCAGGCTATCAACTTGACCACTAGCATTTAATCAGGTTGCAACAGAAAAAAAATGTCACATCCCCTGAGTACTGCACTCAGATACCTGAAATTCTGCCACTAGCATGGAGTGGCAGGACATATTAGCTAAAACACAAGCCTCACAGCCTCCAGTATAAAGCTGAAGTAAATATGTGATATTCGCACGGTTAGACTCCTATGAGATCCAAGGAAATATGGACACAGGCTGCCTGTAACTCGGATCTCCCTGTACCATCTCCACTGCTCATTCAAATGCAAAGGAGTCTGGGCTGGCAACTGACTTCAGGGCTAGACCCTCTCCCAAAGGCAACCCAGAGCTACTGTATCATTCTACTGATGTTCCTGTAGCATGCTCAGTACTGTCTTGCTGCATATGGAGGAACACCTACCATTGTATAGCAAGCCCATCACTAATACCCCTCTTCACAGGGAACCTTTGCTTGGTAGAGATTTAGTTGTGGTTGCTTTTGACATGTATATTGTTAAATGTTTACATTAGAGAGGATGAGGTCAAAGAACAGTGTCTTGCAACTGGAGCAGAAGGCAGTGAGGTCTGCGGGGATTTTTTAAATTTCCAGAGTTCATTCCAGTGTGAGATCAGCCCTGGAGAAAATTACCCTCTCTGTAGGGGTGAGATTTCCTCTTAACAGAAATGCCTTCCACATCTTTTATGTATCCTGACCAAGGCTATGGAGTATGCCTTCGTTGGCATACAAGGCAATGAAGTATAAGGCTGAATATAAGCAACAGCTCCCTGAACCTCATTTAAAATCTGAGGGGAATCTGATTTAAAATCTAAGGGGAAGCCAGTGAAAGCATCAGAGGACAGATCTGACATGCTCACAGTAGGCTGTCTTGTTGAGAATACACTTTTAAAAAAGTCTCTGTTCTTGGAGGCTTTTCCATGCTGAAGACAACATAATGGGTATCATACATGTTCAGAGTTCATACAGGAGTAACAAACATGCAGGTATCTGAGTGTAGATCCTCAGCTGGGGTTGACAGCAAGTATTCAATACATAAGCCGCATACTCAGACTTTCAGTGTCTGCAAGGGAATCAGTAGTAGTGTCACAGCCTGAGTTCACTAGTTCCTTGTTGTAGGCATTGATGTGCACAAGCAGGTAGAGAAGGGACAGACACCTCCAGATGATGAGTGGACAGTTGGCACTATGGAAGAATGACACCGTACCTAGTCCATCCTGTTTTCTGTCCTTCTGGAAGGCAAGTGCAGCGGAGTGCTTTGGGACCATATCACACCACAAAACCAGACCCACATTTACATTTCTTTCAAAAATGCATGCATTAAGTTTTCTTTCAAAATTACAGGTGCCTTCAGAATACTATTATTCCTTGGCCAAAGTTACTGATAACTTACCATAATCATTCACCCAGCAGGCCCGCACCATTCCTATAATTGAATCACTTTCAACGATCTGCTTCTGTTCTTCTTTCCCATGTAATTATTCCAGAAAATAATCTCTCATCAAGTAAGTAAAACCTGGGCTGGTCCACCCATATTCGATGAAAATGAATATAGCATTTTCTGAAATCTATTTTTTCATGCTTCAATTTTCAGCTTTCAAATTCACATTCTATGCTTGGTATATTTTAACTAAAAGATTTTATTTTTAATAGATTATTATGTCTAGCTGTACTTGTTATTTGTTCAAAAGCTGTAGAAGTAAAAAATCCATGCCTTTTTCTTGAGGAAAAAGGACCAAAGTTTATTTCTTTTACAATATTAAACTTCAGACATTTCAAACCATACATCCTATTTTAACTCATACCACACCGTGTAAGCCTGGTTTTGTAGTGTTTCAAATGTAAACATCTAATTTTAACAAAGTTATGACTGTCTATAGTTTCATCTTCTTAAAAATCTTGTATTATCAAAATACCTTGATATTTTTCAGATTTTTCTCAGAACATTTATTCTGAAGAGTCGAAGCTGACAACTAAACAGAGTTTCTTGGAAACTAGCCCAGATAAAAGAATTCATCCGTAGTGCACAGAATAGTGCTACAAAACTGTTTCATGTGACCTGTTTATTACTTACCCCTTCATTTGGCCCAATAAAATCAGTTGTATTTCACTCGGGAAGTAGAGAACATAATTTGTATTAAACATAGCTTCATGCCTACTTGGTGTACAGCAAATACCTTGCCATGGTGCAGTCTGATCACAGAATGACAAAATCGTTAAGGTTGGAAAAGATCTCCAAGATTATCTAGTCCAACTGTCTCCCTACCACCTATATTACTAACTAAACCATGTCCCTAAGTACCTTATCCAACCTTTTCCTGAACACTGAGGGATGAGTACTCCAACACCTCCCTGGGCAACCCGTTCCAATGTCCAACCACTCTTTCTAAGGAATTCTTTCTCATTTCTAACCTGAACCTCCAATGGTGCAACTTGCAGCCATTCCCTCTTGTCCTATCACTACTTATCTAGGAGAAGAGACTGACCCCCAGCTCACCACAACCTCTTTTCAGGTAGTTGTAGAGAGCAATAAGGTCTCCCCCAAGCCTTCTCTTCTCCAGGCTGAACAGTCCCAGTTCCCTCAGCCACTCCTCATAAGACTTGTGTTCCAGACCATTCATCAGCTTCATTGTCCTTCTCTGGACACTGTCCAGGGCCTTGGTGTCTTTCTTGTAGAGAGGGGCCCAAAACTGAACACAGTATTTGAGGTGCAACCTCACCAGAGCTGAGTACAGGGCGATGATCACCTCCCTGGTCCTGCTGACTATGCTATTCCTGATACAAGACAGGATGCCACCGGCCTTTTTTGTCCACTTTGGCACACTGCTGGCTCATGTTCAGGCAAGTGTTAACCAACACCCCCAGATCCTTTTCCTCTGTACAGCCTTCTAGTCACCCTGCCCCAAGCCTGTAGCATTGCCTAGGGTTGTTATGACCAAAGTGCACTTCACCATGTTGAACTCCATCCCACTGGCCTCTGTCCATTGATTCAACCTGTCCAGGTCCCTCTGGAGGGCCTTCCTTCCCTCTGGCAGATCCACACTCCCCCCGACTTGGTGTCTGCAAACTTGCTGAGGGTGCACTCAATCCCCTCATCTAGATCAATCATCAATAAAGACACTAAAGAGGATAGGCCCCAGTACTGACCCACGGGGAACACCACTTGTGACCGGTCACCAGTTGGATTTAACTCCATTCACCACCACTCTCTGGGTCTGGCCATCCATTCAGTTTTCAGCCCAGTGAAAAGTGTACATGTACAAGCCATGGGCTGCCAGCTTCTCCAGGAGAATACTGTGGGAGACTGTGTCAAAGGCTTTGCTGAAATCATGGTATAATACATCAACAACCTTTCCCTCATCCACTAGGAGATGTGGTGGTCAGGCAGGACTTGCCCTTCATGAACCCATGTTGTGTGGGCCTGATCCCCTGGTGGTCACATATTTGCTCTGTGATTGCCCTCAGGATGACTTGCTCCATAATCTTCCCTGGCACCAAGGTCAGGCTAACAGGCCTGCAGTTCCCCAGATCTTCCTTACGACCTTTCTTATAGATGGGCGTCACATCAATGGTACAGGATGAGCAGTCATGAACAAAGTGGACAAACAAGCTCCTAGCAGTTATCCTCTTTTCCTGTGAGTTTCAGAAATGCACTTTATGGCAGTAGTAGCAATGTCTATTTATTTTAGCTGATCCAAATAATGTATTACTGGCTAATTAGGGAAGATATATTTACTTACAATCTTTCAGACATAGTTTACTAAACAGTTCCATTTACCGTTCAGTATAGTTAAAATTTTAGTACTCCTGATATAGTATGAAGTAGGTTTAAACAACTGTGACAGCTGGAAAGAGGCAGACTTTTTTTATTTGACTATTTTGCAAGCTTCAATTAAATACTCGCAGTTGCGGCACTCTCAGAAAAAAAATCATAAAATTCTTCTATGGTAGAAAATAGAGCCAAAATAATGTTATTTTTAAAGAAGTTGCAAGAAAGTTTAGACTAAATAAAAACAATCCAAAACATCCGCTTTTTCATAGGTACATAGACTGTGGGAAATGGACTGGAGACTGGAAGACAGGAAACAGGCCCTTACATGGAGGCCTACACAAACCACGAACACACTATTACAATTTCTAGCTGTTGAGCAATGTATATATTACTATTAGTGCCACAAGTATATCTCAAAGCCCTTACTGAGCTGCCCCACTGTGTTGGAACAAACAAGAAAAAATGGGTGCTAATTCATGTGGGGAAGAGGATTAAACTGGAATGGTTACAGGAATTCTTGTACTCTGTCCCACTTCTCTCGGAAGTCAGCATCCCCAGAGCAAGGGCACACAGAAGTTCCACAATCTGCAGCCAACTTTTTAATCTGAACCATAACTGGAGAGTTTTTTAAAACAAGAACATGCTCCAGAACTAGGAAAAAGCAACCAATGTGAGGGTTCATACCTAAATTAAAGCAGGTGTGAACCTCAGAGAGAGTCATCTCTGCTTATCTCAAGAGGATTTTGCTATACTTTCTGTTCTGTCTCCTAAAGAGAACAATAAAACCAAAACCCTTCTCTGAGAATACATAGCCAGGGAAAATTGTTTTGGAAAGCCTAGAGTAAGAAACCTGGATATCAGAAGAGATTGATAAACTATCCTTGGGCCCAAGAGCAAAGCTGTTGGTCTTGGTTTGCATTTAACAGGCCCAGAAAGTGGCACCTGTTAGAAGATGGAAACTGCTTACTTTTCTTACTGCAACTTAACTTGTAAAGTTTACTTACTTTGTATAACTTGTGAGTGATTTAATTGCAAAGCAAGCTTTTTTATTCTAGCTCCATGGTTTTGCTACCCCTTGTCTTTGCTAAGATTGTTATTGGCTGGTAAAATGGTGGAATAAAGTGTCCTCGGTGAATAGTAAACTTGCTGTAGAATGGGAAGTAGGGAAACATAGGTTTGTTCACAAAGATCAGAAAGAAATTTTTATGTCTAAAATTGTTGATAATTTATTTTCAAAATAGCTTTTTTACTTTGGCATGTGTCTTTCAAAAGGAGTTAATTCAAAGTAAAATTATATGCTTTATCTCAGGTTCATCTAGCAATTTTAATTATTTGTGTCTTCAAAAACAGACAAATTTTTGTTTGAAGCCAGGAACAGACCTCAAAAACCAGTTATTTGCCCAGCTCAGTTAAAATCTTCCAGTCATTTCCAGTGAAAAGAAATCCAGCAACCTGACTAAGTGCAGGGAAAAATCTGTAACCAGTTTCCAAAAGAGGAAGTGGACAAATAACTGTATGCTCTCCCAGTGCTTTGTATTACCACCAGCCCGTGGTATCAAACACAACTCAAGAAATCAAAGCACAGAAAGAGCCACGAGCTCAGGGTCACAGTACCTTGCCAGAGGAAAGATGCCCCCCATTCATCTCTGACATACGAGACCAGCCAAGACCAAGCTTTGAGAGATATTAATAGGGAGATTTGAAGGAAGACAGCAAAATGCAAAATATATTGTGTTGTAAAACAAGCGATACTCATCCATGAGCAAACTGCCAATATGTCATTCTTAATTCTACATCTACGTGCAGATAGATCAGGCATCTTTCTCTGATACCTGCAGAACCTAGGGCAAAAAAAATATTAAATGCACAAAGTGTGAACTTGAGTTTCTATTTCTATTGCTCTAGTTCACCTGCCCAGTTAGGTTTGGGTAACTTTTTGATGAAATCATTATCTTCAAACTGTAACAGCTCAGAATTGCTGTCAGATTTCCAAAATCTTAGAAACTGTCAAAAGGTTCACTGTGTACCTTTTGAAGATTCTCAAGCATCAACACAAAGTTAACTTCATTTCAAATTTGTACACACGTTCTCACATCTTCTGTAAGACAAAAAACCTGCATTGACCAGAGTGCTGTGTGTAAAATGAGAAAGTCAGCCCTAACATATGTGAAGGAAATTAAAATGAAAGTAGTAAAACTACATAATGAGAGGATGTTATTAAACGAAATGTCCATTAGATTTAGGAGTGTTTATTTTCATCATCTCTGGTACTGGTTTAAAATGGGCCAAATTCAAATTTGCCTTTGAGAGAATTCTCTGTCTTCAGAGAATTTGCTAACAGGAAAGCTTTAAGAGCCATTGAGTCATCCTTGGATTTCGAATTGATGTGTCTGCCTTTTGCATCTTTAAGATGTTGGACAAACTACCTTAATTACTAAATAAACCAGTTCAGATCTCAGAGGAGAAGTATTATGTATTTGGCTAAAGGAAAGGGAATCTCATGGAGCAATCTAAATTCCTTCAGGTATTGCAAGTACAATTGCCATTGAGTTTGTGCATGCAAACCAGAGCAAATTTTGGGCCCATCTGATGCAACTAAGTATTAATTATTTCATTCCCTCCCCCCACAATAGTTCAGTAAAAAAGAAGGGCTGCACAATGATGTAGAACCTGCCCTTCTGCCTCAAAATGAATGAGATTATAGTTAGTCAAGCTGTTCATTCTGTTTCCCCTAAATAGCATGATGCTAGAAAATGATCATGTTTCTACTCTCACAAAATACTGCAAAACACAGCAGTATGAACCTGAACACTTTGTATACTCTGGTAAAACTGTCAGTGAGTTACAGAGCCCATAACTGCCTTCTGAAAGAGTCCTGTAAAGAAGGACGGCAGTAACCTGTGATGCTTTCTCTGGTAGCAAGTAGTCTCAGACTTCTCATGTGAAGACTGATGCTTGAAAAGAAGCTGAACGCAGCGCCACCCTGCTCAGGAGTTCTGTACCTCAGCAGAGAAAGTTGCACGGGAAATGCTGTAGCTTCGGTGATGAATGGGAATGTACCTAAGAATAAAAGACAATTTTCAGCCTAGTGGCTATATTCTTTGGTTTGTGGGAAAAGAGTCAGAAATTCAAGATTTGTGAGGCTCACCTCATAAATAGACGTGAGGTTCCCCACCTCTTATTTGGGATCATTTACCCCAATGTGAAGAATGTAACAAAGCAGGGAAAGTCAGAAGGCTTCCTTTCCTTCTTGCTTTTCCCCAGAAAGTGAATGGGAGATAAAAGCCTGTTTAATCAAAAAATCAGCTTCAGAGAAGCAAGTGAATTTACTCAGGTATTTAAAAGACAAAAGAAGTTGAAATTCTCTCCTAAATTTTTTACACCCAAACTTGTTTCCTTCCAGGACAGTTGCATGAATTTCCTTCTTCCAACAGAGACCTTTTTAATTCCTTATTGCTGTCAGCTTCTTTTTATTTGAGAAGTGAAGCTGTGACAGGGAGTGGGTGTGGGAGCCATGTGATGGGAGGTTGTGCAGGCAAAGTGATTTCTAAAGACATGCCAAGCTACCTGCTGCTGATTCTGGAGCTGCCTCTCAGCCCTGTGGTCACCTTGGCACTGCAGGCAGTGCAGGCAGTGAGGCATTCACAGACCTCCTCTCCTGATGCAGAGACACAAATACACTAAAGCAGCCAAATCTTGTTCCCCCTCTGCCCCAGAACTGGTAAAGAATGTGTAGCATCTCTTTTAAAAAATGCAAATTTACCTGTTTGGTTTTTTTAAAAATCCCTGAGGTTTCTTAAAAAGATAAAAAAGCTCATAAATTACCACAGAGACCATTTAACATCTAAAATAAATCTTTCCTATGTTGTCGTTATGCTGGTTTGTTTATTGGCCTGAAAAGCCACCAAGCTGAGTGTGTGACAAAGGAAGATGAGGCACAGTCTGCAGGGACAGGCAGAACATGGCAGTACAACACTATCTCAGAGAGGAAGTGTGTGAGGGAAGGATTTTCTTCTTTTATAAATGGAACCTCATTTATCCCAAGGTTGGTTGGTTGGTTGGTTTATTTATTAAATGTATCTTAGTGTAGTGAAAAACCACAGTGATGTTCCCAAAGCTGCCCCTCTGGGTTCTTCAGGAATCCATCTTGGCAGACAGATCTCCAGACTTGGAGGAAGTTCAAGTATTTTCCAGTATATCAACAAATATGACAAGAAATCCCGCTATATTCTGAGTGATGCCATAATAATAAGTGAGGAAGAAAATAGTAACATTAGATAATCCCCATAGAAAACTAACTCTTTGATCTGCAGCATTTACATGCATGCCTCTACACTTTGTACATTGTAGGCATTTGATTTCTTACCAACAAAATACAGCTACAAACCTCACTTGAACGTTCCAGAAATAAAATTCTCCTTGATCCCGTTACATGCCTTCTAAGTACTGAGGGAGAAAACTGAGGCCTCAGATGACCACGGTGAGTAAATGAACAAGTTATCAGACAAATGCCAGGTACTAATAATGTCTATTTAGTTTAGCTGCCTTTAAATATTAAGTCAATTATGGTTCTGCTTTCTCTACAGGAGTCAGTGCATTATCACGATTTTAATACTTTATCTCCAAATACATAGGCAAGCCTGACCTAGGGCTTGTGTAGATAGGGAGCATTAATAAGAATATTTTCATCACTCCGTTTCTGTATGCAAAGGGAACTAAGCCTACTTTTACAAATAAATTTTGCATCAATTCATGTGAATAAAACTCATTCTCTCTTGTGTCCTTGACCTCTGCTAGGTCTAGATTTCTTTTGATTTTATTCTGTCCAGAAAGCATTCACATACATGAGCAAATGGGAAATAATGAGCTATGACCTCTCGCGATACTGCTTGTCTGGTTACATCAGTGAATTTTCAGCAAGGGAGCCATTTCAATGGGTGTCAGAATAAAGGAAATGACTCACTAGGCTGGCTTATAGCTGCTTGTAACTACAGAGACTGTTAACTAAATCCTACATAAATAGCAGAAAATAATAGAAAATAAATAATGTTTCATTGCTAGCACTAAAATCCAGTACATGTATTATTAAAATGAAATGGATGCAAATAGTCAAAAGTCTCTAAGCAATTTTTTTTTTTTAAATGAAAGAACTGAAATATTTTATAATCATCAAGGAGAGGAAGAAACAAAGAGAGAGAAAAAGCCAAAAGGAAGACATTTTCCTGGGCTGTAATGCCAGAGTCATTCTTTCACAGGCTTTACATCACAGAATGCTCAGATTCAGAAGATGTTGAAAATGTCTGTCTCCAGAATACACCCATCAACTTTCAAGATTTCAAGCAGGGTTTATTCCTGGTTGGGAGCAGCAATAGGAAAAGGAAGCAGTTAGAATCAGGACACATTCCTGGGACATTATAATGCATATTACGCATTGTCTCAGCTTGACTGTGAACAACGCACTTGAAAATGAACATCAGCTAATTAGTTGCAAACCATAGAGGAGTCTTGAGCCTATTTCATTTACCGCACAAATGATTTCAGTCTTTTTTTCTTCAGCTCAGAAGAGGCATAGCCCTCCACCCCTTGCTTGGCCATGGAATTTTACATGTGACATGGCAATGCAATCTGGAACAAAACAGAAATCCTGGAAAGCCCCAGACAGAGAATTAGAGAGAGGAGAATTTGAGCTTTTTTTCCACTTAAGTAAGTGCCTGAGAAACTGAAATCTGGTTCCTGCTAAAGACGTTTGCTTTTACACCACAAATGGCACTCCAATGTAGATATACCCTAGGCAGCTGTAAAAAAAAAAAAAATTAAAAAAAAAGACATCTTGCTCTGATACTACATACTATTTAATTATAACAGCACACAGTTTTGCTTCTCATCCATATGGATACCCCACACTGAATTCTGTGCTGCCATGGGTCCTCATCTCTGAGCAAGCTCATCTAAAACCCATCTACCGCACTGCAGTCAAGTCTGCCATAGACGTACCCTGAGCCTATGCTTTTCCAGGCTAAACTCCTGTCAGCGTCATTCAAAGGATGCCACCACTTTTGAAATATAACTACTTCAGTTTCCCCACTGACAGACCACAGAAAAGAAATTGAAGTCCGAGATGGTAAGGGCAACAGCAGTCTTCTGCTAGTTCTGTGCAATTGCTCTCCTAAGAGGCAGATGGCCATTGGGAAGCTCTGTGAGTGCTGTAATAGAGATACAATGACAGGACAAGGTTCTGCCGTCTCTCATCCCCGTCACTAATTATGTACTTTCACTTTCACAGCTCTCTCTGAGCCCTAAAACTCTGTAAACACCAGAAATGTGAAAGTTTTAGAAGATGACTAACAGCCTGGGAAAAGTTGGAGTTACAGATTGGGAAGGCATAAAATGGAAATAGCGTGTGACTGCAGAAGAGGCCTTTTTAGTTATGCCTAGCACTACCACCTGACGTCAGCAAAGTGTGCTGCAAAGCAATGCTTAGTGGACACAAGATAACTACGTGGTCTGCAGGGCCCAGCTGAAAGCCTTCACATTCTGGGGTGTTGACCCTGTGGCGACCACCAAGACCACTTACTTCATGTCTGCCAAAGAAACAAAAAGGTTTCTCCACATCCCAGAGTGCCAGGAATGTATGGAGGCTACTGGGTACTAAAGTAAGCTTCCGGTTCTCAAACACACACACACACACACACACACAGAGCTTTTGAATAGACGTTGCTGAGCATCACAGTAATTGTACCAAATGACCCAGTATTTGATTCCATAGATGATTACAGAAGTTCAGCAAGTGATACAGCTAGCAACAACAGTTCAACAAGGCCAGTATGTGACTGTATGTCATACTGGCACTTGAAACACGTAACAGAATTATTCATCTAAAATGAATACAGAAAAAGCTTCATTGAGAATCTTCTGACGTGGAACTTGAACTTTCACCCCCCCTTTTCAATTATTGGTTAAGAACACAAAAATTAAAATTGGAAAAATATATTAACATTTGCTGAAATGTGGCTACATGGAGTGAACATGAGCACCACATTTATATTCCTGATCATCAACTATGAAGGGGTTGATCAAAGTCACAGATGTTACTGACAACTGTGGAGGGATAGCTAGGGAAGAGGATCTTCAAATAAAGGGAAATTCCTTCTTTGCTGAAATGAATTCAAAGCCAGTTTGGGGGTAAACTCATTCAATGTTGCTTTTGCCTCAAAAGCAGCCATCTCTCAAGTCAGGACCGTGTTTCCGCACGAATACTGGTAGTTTTCTATCTTATCCTGTTCTTCATGTGTTGGGAGGAAAAAGAAATATGTATATGCTTAATGGATTTCAAAATTCTTTTTCTATTCCTAAAACTAAGGTGCAAGCTGACATCAGGGCTGTGTCATTATTTTTTCTCAGGAATGACAATAGATTGTATTTGTCAGTCTGAATTTTTTTGAAGAAGGTCTCTCTAAAATAAAATCTTTCAAAGCTAGAAAATGACATCTGAATTTCTTACCCTTTGATTTCCCTCCCCTTGCTAATGCTCTGTTTCGTTGTCATGAGAACAAACACACTAAATCCCTCAGAGTGGACAGTCACAGCACCTTTTTTGATACAGTAGACTGGACATTTCTTACTCTTTATCATTTGATCTCTGAAACAGTTTGTTAAGTTTTCCTCCAAAGGAATGTTTTTATTGATTTCTTTCTTGGCTGTGAAACACATTTTCCATATTAACAGAAATGTTTGCATTTTGTCTTTGCAAGTTCAGAGGTAGAACTCTAATAACACAATTTTATTTTTTCTTTCAACTAATGTCTATAGTAAGGATCTCCTAACCTTTAAAGGCAAGCATTTTGAAATCAATTATGTTGTTTTGCAAGAGGGAAGAACTGACAATCCAAGTTAAATTCTATTTACTTTTTCACAATCTTCGACATGTTCACAAGTGATCAGCTAGGAAGAGTCTGGACAGAATGAACTGAGGAATGTAATTGAGGAGTCTGAATCAGAAAAATAAATTAAAGGGAGAAACTGTCTGAGAATAATAATAACTTCTAACCATGATTTAGCTGTTGCAGTGGTGTTGTAGTGTACATGAGAAATAGTCCATAAATATCTAATAGAGTTCAAAAAAAAAAGTGATAGAAATGGAACACCAACAATATTATCTGTTACATACTGATGGAATCAGAGAACTGGAAAGTAAAATATTGAGTGTATTTTTCTGTATTGTTTATGTTGGATAAGAAGTTAGGAAAGGTCTCACGAAGAATTTTTCCCATATTAAGGAGAAGACCATGTTATGCTTGCTTGTGATATTCTAATCACTAGAGATTAACAGTGCTGATATTCATCAAAGAAAATCCAAATAGGCTTCCAGGGAGTAAGGAATGCAGGATTGGATTCATCTGTTTGGAAAAACTCTACCACAGAAAAGCAGTTCCCATTGATCAGCTATGATCTTTGCATCTTCTGTAATAACGTCAAGCAAAGCACATCTTATTTGGGAGCTGCACATACCTAAATATTGACAGAACAAACCTTAATGTCATCATTAACTCTTCCCTAAGAAGACAAAGAAAAAGTGAAGAAATAATAGTAACACTTCAGCAACATTTCTTTGTCAGTTACACAGCACCTTAAATGAAATAAATTATTTCCAGAGTTGGAGACAAAGCTAATGCTATTGTTATTTTAAGCCTGGACCAGGTAAGAGCAAGCAGGGGATGACAGAATTGGAATACTATGGTCTCCTTCTGCCACTAACTGAAGCAATACCTTCTGCTCTCCATCTCCCTAAACTAAAGCAAGGCCTTTCCAAAAATGATTGATACATTCTCCTCTTTTAATGTTAGAGTTCAGAAAATACAACTGCAGGGCACTAAAGCATACATACAGGTGGGGTTTTTTATGTAACTGTATAAGGTGCTTGCATGATTTCAAAAGCTGCACTCAAACTCATCTTAGAGAAATGCTAACCTTGCAAAGATGAACATGAACAAAGGAAAAGGTATCAGTGGTGACACCTTCAGCAGAGACTCTCTGGTCCATCTGACCCCGAAGAGGAAACACCACTTTGCACATTGAGCAGGGCTGTTCAGTGTGCTCTCGTTTATGAAGATATAGCTCTATTCTTTGTCCACTTCACATTTTATTTTCTCAGAACCATTTTTCTACATAGATTATACAGATTTCAGTAAGCAGTAGCTATTTGTCAAGTGCTACTAGAGCGATATGCATAATCATGTGTATTCTGCATGTGAATGGAAGAGAAGATTAATCCAGACCTGGATGTTAGAAAACAGTTCCAGCTAGTCTAAGCTGAGCACAGTCCTAGGTACAGGAGAAGCCTGTGGTATCCTTACTGGGCAAAGAGGTCTGGGGAAGAAGCATGTACTTCAGGCTTAGGCTTCCATACCACAATAATCTATAGCATAAAATTCTATAGCATGTAGATCTGACCTACTCAAAGTCAGAAGAAAAAAGAACAAACCCAACCCCCAAACCCATAAGAAAGCAGAAATAGGGCAAGGATCTTTAAACCTACTTTTTGCCCCCAAGCAAACTTGGAAATACACTGCAGACACGAAGAGGTGCATTTTAGCCCCTTCTAAGTACCAGTTGCCTTCATAATAATTTTAAAATGATAAAAACTTCTCTTGTGGTAAGAATGAGGACTCCCCAGTGAGAGTTTTAAAGACATAAAGACATTAGAAACATTTGCAGCCACTTCATTGATTTTTAAAAGAAACCTAAACAATGCAATTCTGTCAGCTAATTAAAATGGCTCTTTCCAGTTGCACTGAATTTCTTTTGGAGGATCATTACTCTCCTTGCAGCAAATTTTAGTACTTTGTTTTCAGGTTTCAGATTAAGGGAAGAGAAGTCGAGGGTAGATGTTAAAGCTATACAGCAACACCAGCACACGTAGGAGCAGGGACCTTTTGGTACAGCCAGATAAAGAAAATGTCATCAGTTGAGCCGGGACTTGGAACGCTTTCTGATGAAAAAGTCCTATAGACTAGTATTTCCAGAAAGAATAATATCATAAACTATACAAATAAAGGAAGTGATATTTATCTTTCTTCTTATGTCACATATTAAAAAGAAATAGTTATGAAGGGTAAAGTTTACAGTTCCTCTTACCCACTTGGCAGGGGACAGCTTTTGACCCTGTCATTGTGCAGTACTTGTTAGTATTATTTCTTACTGATATTCCCTAGGCACAAATGTGATTAAAAAGACTTCTCAAAGGTCACTGGGCAGAACGTCTATTCTCTGTCCTAAGACATGAATTACAAAAAAATAAAGCAGCAAAGAAGATGACTGAACCATTGACAAAGCAGAGGTACAGGATTTTGCAGACCTGAACTCAAGACCCTGCTCTGCTCTGGCAATACAGGCAGATGGAGATAAATGTCTTTAGTAAGTCTTCAACATGCCTAAGCATTTCAGCTTTTTTTTTTTTTTTTTTTTAAATCCCATTTGCTATTCCTCTGCTTCCTCAAGTGTCTAGACATCTCTGAAAACCTGTTACTTAGTCTCCTGGAGGGATAGTGATACTACCTTATTTAGGTGCTGAGACTCCTGAACAGTCATTTCAGAGACTGCAGAGTAGAAGTCAGCATGGCTAGTTAACAGCCCAACCTTTTTTATTGCCCGTACTGGGTTCCAAGGCAACAAAATGAGGTTTAACTTAGACAATTAAAGCTGGACAATATGAATTACATTCAGTTTTCAAAATGTAGCTAATACTCACTTATTCAGAGAGGCCTGGGGCAGATTCACGCATTAAAGGGTATGAAACTCGTATATTATGGTAATGGGAACCATGAAAATAGACAAAGATAAATAACCACATTTTAAGAGTGCAGTCCGTGAATCTCCTAAACATGAAGACAAGTATCTTATTACAATATTTTTAAAAACTACACTAAAACATTAAGCTTGTAGGATGCCACCAAAAATTCTGATTTTAGGTTATTGAATGAGAACCCCTGGTTCACAACTGAGTTAATCAATACAACAACAATCAGAAGAATCAAATTTCTGTTATTCCTAAGCACCAGAGGCTGACCAAATAAACCCATTCATAGTTGTACTATTCCCTGGTGCTGCCTCTTTCAGTGCAGAGCTGTTGAGGAGGCTCTAGCCTGTGCTCCTGGGTTATACTCTGCTAAGATACCTGTAGAGACAGGGAGACTGTGTCCACACCTCTGCCAAAGCTCATTCACCAACCAGATTATCTTCATGCTGGTAATGGACAGTTGACTATAATTGCTTATTTTTTTTCAAAAATACATAAGCCAGAGACAGCTAAAGTGAGACAATGGGAATTTCTCAGATTAAATCAGTTGTGACCTTTTCAAAATGGGGAGCATTTCAGTGCTTTTAATTAGAAGCCTCAGAACAAGAGTTAAATAAACTGGAAGATACCTTCTCTTTCAGCTGAGGCTGGTGAGCTGGTAGGAAACTTTTAGAAGTCTGCCTGCTTTACAGCACATAGGTTTTATAGCCTCTCACTCCATTAAAAAAATAAATAAATTAGAAGCCCCAAGGCAGCCACATATTTAGAAGCAATGAAAACCCAACCTGTCTACCTCTAAAGCATTTAAAGGCAAATGTATTTGGGCTTACAACCCAGAAATGAAAGCACAGCAGAATGAATTAAAACATTGTGACTTTGCTGTAATCTATGTTGATGCTCATGGCACAAGTCTGAATATCAAGAATTCATTGTGTTTCTTAATAGAAATAAAGAATCTCAGTGCTAAAAAAAATTAACATTGTGAACAAAACTATCTCATTACAATGTCAAACTACGTAAAACCACAATGGACAATTCCAGGGGAGTCAAAACCAATTAGTTGTATCAGAAAATCTACCAGACTACAAAACAGGGAGGCCTGTGAACTTCTGCAACTGGTTCAGAGATTAAAGGAACTGCAACACAGCATGGGGACAAGGGATAAAGCGAGTGGGTTTAGAAAAACTCCAAGGGAACTGAGAAGTTCATGCCCGGTTTCAAAACTTATCAAAGTCTAGGACTTTATTTTCAGTTTAGAACTGATTTTCTGAACGATTTTAGACTGCTGCTCTTTCTAGAAATAAAATCATGCTCCCAATCCATAAATTAAAGTTCATTTCACAGAACTGACCATCAGTACAGGACTCTGCCAAGGGAATGATCTCTTCTTTTACCCGTTTGTGGCTCTGTTCTTACTTCTATCTGCAATGTGAATCCTGTAATGGAAAGAGGCTAACCTAGTCTGAAAGCATATCTATTTCTGAGCCCTAATTGTATTTTGAATCATTTATTAAAAAAAAAAATAATCGAAAACATATTTCTTGACCTCTTTGTTTCAGTGAATGCTACCAGATATGCAGATAGGCCTTATGCTGCAGGTCAGGCATAGAAAAGGTACTATTTCTTAGTATTCTCATAACGTATAGTACAAGACATGGATGATCACAAAGCAAACTCAACCATAGACATTTTTAAAAAACACTCACTAAGTGGAGAAATATGTTAACCCAGGACTATATGCAGTCCTTAGTGCAGACTTGAACAACTTTCATCATAGAAATACAAGGTAAAAGATTAAGCTAATACAAGGTTGATCACTAATAAACTCCAAATACATAAGCTTTATATACCTGTCTTCCTATGTGCATTTTTAAGGTACATTTATGTATGTATTAGATATAGTCTTTCACTCCTGGTAAGTATCCAGCATTGCCTGTCTGTATAAAATGTTAAGCAACCCCCACCCCTGAATAACTACTTGGCATAGTAGGATTGCTAGTAACTTGAGCAACATGCTTCATATTAAGGACTCCTCAGCTTCAAAGATACTCTTGAAAATGGGAATTAAATACTTACATTGCATGCCTTGGAAGTTTAGCTCTGTGTCTCTTGAACATCATCAAAGTCACCCTACAGAAATATTTTTCCCTCAATTTGATACCAGTATTAGAATTTAAAAAGATTCTGTACAATATTTTAAAGACATGAAAGGCAGCATGAAATCTGGCTTGCTGTCTTACTGAGTTTGTGTTCTTTAATTCTCACAATTATTCATAATGTTTATTGAGGATGAGGAAATAAAACAAAACATTGAGGGGCAATGTAGCTTACCATGTAAGACAACCCATTATGGGGACTCATTTGGATTCTCTTTGTTAACTTCTTGGAGCTAAGCATCCAATCTAATCAAAATATGGAATCTGCTCTTTGGCTTCACAATAGAAATATGGAGGGTTGTGTTTTGTTATTTTCTCCCTTGTCCAATTTGCCATCATACAAAACTTTCTCATTAAACATTTTGTAGAGGTCCAGTTTGTAATTTCTCCCTCCCTCCCTCTTCTTTCTGCTTTCTGAATATGAACAGGTCTTGTGTGTGTTTGTGTATGTGCATGCATGTAACACATATTAGAAATACTGAAAAATTAAAATACATTTTCATACCAATTAAAATAGGAAAGAAATACAGTTTTTCTGAGGCATCAATTTCCCACAAGACGTGTTCTAAATGATGCATTTTCTAGAGCTTAGTGGGGAAATGAATCTTTCTGTAAAATTTAGGAGGCAAATACCCTGCTTTTGGGGATTTTAATGTAAGAAGGTATTCACTTGGATCAGGTATGCCAGCCATAGTTGAAAGACACTTATTGGTGTGTAAAGAACAGATTTGCAATGATGGTTAATTAACAGAAAATAAAGATAGTCACGAAGTAGAATTTACCAAAAGAAACTGTGGACTGACAATGGAGTCAGAGAGTTGGACATCAAGCCTACTTTTATTAATCCCATCAGAGATCTATTTCCACAGAGAGAAACTAATCTTAAACCCACCTCTGCTAGGTTTTATCAAAACATACATACATTGCCCTACATTTTTTGAAAATGGGGTTAATTTTCCAAATTCAGGGTGAATGTTCTTTGAGTAGATTGTAGGATTATGCACACCTACTAAATGACATTGCCTCTATTTTCAGCAATGGGATTTGATAAAATCTATATTCTGCATTAGCTGCAAATTTACGCAAAGGGATATAGAAGAAAGCCAGCAATGTCACATTAAAACTCTCTTAAGTGAATATCTAATCTGGGTAACTTTAAAAAAAAGGCAGTGTTATTTAGCTTAAGATGGGAAGCTGAAGAGAAATTTAAATGACGGGTCTTTTTACAAAGAGATAGTGCCATTTTTTAGCAGAGACATTTCTCTTCACAAGTTTTTCAAATTATATGTTCTTGTGAAGGATGTTAAACGTCTGGGTTGTAAATTTCAAATTGTCACTGCATGATGAACTCCAAGATGAAAATGGAAGGAAAGAATTACTTGTTTTTAATTCAAGCCGAACATAAGCTATTGAAAATTCATATTTCATTTGTGGATTTTGCTCAACATTCACAGGAGCTGGAAGTGCTACTTCAAGGCTAGCTAGCAGAAATAAAACAGAAAAAATTCTGAGTTATGTTGCTATAATTTCACTATTTTAAAGCAAAAATTAGAGCTAGATGAAACTGAGAATTTCCACTTTTTAAGAAATTTTCAATTAAAAAAAATGTACATCTGCTTGGAGTTAAAAAAATACTTGTTATGATGAACTCCAGCTATTTAATTCAGTTCGACTGGTGCATGCTGCATAGCATCAAAGTAAACTGAAGTGTTCTAACCCAAGACTTCGTGAACACTGTACTGTGATTCCATCAAAAACTTTTAAAATGAAAATGCATCAGAAACAGATGATTTCCCATGCAAAGTTTCAAATTAGTTTGCAAATGAAACACTCTTGGCCAGCTCTAGAAATGGTGCCATGTACCCATGCTGACAAAACACAAGAAGGTTCTACCTAAATTTTTCTGTCTATAAAGAATACAAAGAGTGAGTAACATTAGTGTCTTAAAGATTTGCTCCAAAATCTGGAGCCTAACTTAATTTCGCAATACAGTAATTTGCACTCATTTGACAGGGAAATGAGAAGGACAGATTTTGCCCTAAGGATCATGAAGACACACTTGGTAAAAATGTATGTCAGGGGTCTGCATCAACAGGATCAGGCTTGGATTTGTTTAATAGTTCGGAGAACTGTGATCCTCTGCTCCATTAAGTCAACTCGCATGGCTTTGGGCAGGCGCAGTCTTTCTGTACCTCAAGCTACCCACAGCTGTTCCTGCTGGGGCTGCTGGAAGGCTCATTTAGCTTTTCTAAAGGACTCTGAATCTTCTTAAAAAAAGATGCAAGCTATTGCATGCTGTCCAAATCGATCTTGGCTCAAGAGCTGTTTGTCTTGGAAACAGTGAAGTGTCCAGGCATGTTACTGCAAAAGCCCCATTCTTCACAAGAGATTCAAAACAAAGTACTGCAGTAATATGGGGAAAGCAGCTAGTTTAGTCCCTTGATTGCCTTGATAAGAGGAATTGTAATTATTCTGCCAATAACAGGGTGGATAGAATAGAGAAAAGAATGTTTACCGTCAACAAGAGAAATAAATCCCAATTTACCACCATTGGAGAGTAGGAGAGAGTAATGGAGAGACTACTGATGGATTAACCAATGCATCTTTCCTCTCATTCTTCTTAGACGCAACACATGCTGATGTGGGTTTATATATTTTTAAACAGAACTGTTATGGATCTTTTATGTAGTGGAAATGTTGTGTACTTCAATTCAAAAGGGATTTAAGGAAATCAAGTAAAATTGGGGAACTGGGCTGGGGAGGGAGGGAAAATAAACTTGAACAAGTACCTCCCTGTGCATCAGATTCATAGCAAGTATTTTTGTTCAGATATGAAATACAAGCATGTTTTATTTATAGATGTGATCCCTGTGTGTTTACCTGTGGAATTAATTCTAACGTAGAAGAAAAAAATATTATAGTGTCCTCATAGCCACCATTTGCTGCACACTCCTGGCAGTTTCCAAAATGTCTCGGAAGAGATCGCATTCCAGCTGTCTCCTGCACTCATCCTCCATCTGAGATGTGAGTGTAACAATGCAAAGAGAACAAAGCTACTCCCCTAACAAAGGCAGCATTAAATACTGGCAAGGAAATAAGAAACAATATATTCCCTTCAAACATAGGGAAGGCACACAAGTTCACATTTTTTTCTTCCGCATGTTTTCTTAGTAAGGGTTTGTGTATCTCAGAGATTAAAAATGTAACACATACTTGCTTCAGTTGCTATGGTAATTCTGGGGTTTTTTTTATTATTATTATTATTTAACTGAAGAGCACTGTAAATAGCTATATAAATGTCCAGAACACAAAACACAGCTTTGCCCCAGGCATCTTTTATTTACACACCCCTCTTTTCCGGCAAAACTTTATTATTGTTATTTTTAATGAATATGCACACTCTATGCATTGAAGCAAAACTGAAGCAGAGAGGTACAGGAAATTGAATGCTTACTAATGAACAGGATGGTATTTGAGACTGTTTCAGTACCCAAATGTCACAGATGTTCAGGTGGAAATTATTTGTCAGCGTATGAATTCAGAAATGGAGGGTTACGAGCAGTACTTTCAGGGTAACCATCTTTGCAATGTCACCAAGTCACCACTAGTGGAAGGGCACCCCGTGGTAGATGTCCTGGTGAAAGAGTTAGGACAGACTCAATGGCTTGAAATGAACTCTTGCTGCCATGCCCATCTTTGGGGAAGAAAGGGATATTGCCACGCATCAGAAAACTTCTCAAATTAAAAGTAGCCAAAATCTTGAACATGCTTACAGTTATTTGAGTCAAATTACCTCAGTTAATAGGACACTGAGAGTACCTGTCGGCTTTGACAGGCATTGGCCCTAGGCAAGCATCATTAATAGAGGAAAATGTGCTATTCTGAAGGACTGAAGATATGTAATTGGGGGAGGGGAAGGCAGAGAGGAAAGCACTGAGAGTCAGACAGGACATGAGGAAGAACGTCTCCCCAGAACTGGTTTTGATAGCAAAAGGTATTCAAGCACAAGCATAGAAATGCAGAAGCATCACTGTAGGTCTAGTCAAATCCATGTTCAGTGTTGTACTAGAGTGGGGAAGTGTCTGCAGCCTGTGCCTGAGTGCATACAGCGCTTCTCAGGGAGCAGGGAGCGGTAGCATATAAACAGCAATCCATCAAAGTGTGGGTGGAGCAATGCTCAGGAGAGCAATCTCAGCATGCAGAAAGATGCAGAATACTAAAGCCGTAGGTTAGGGAAGAAGAGCTGATTAAAATGAATGGTTGGGGCAATACAAGGAGAAAGGTAACGTGAGACGCAAAACAGCAGACAAAAAGGAAAAGTAAAGAGGCAATAAAGAGACACACTATTTTTCTTATGGGATGTGAGTCATGGTTAGAGGGATATCGCACCTTTCTACTCTTTTCTGTTGAGGGTTATTCTAGGCCTTGTACATCTCCTTTTCTGGAGAAGCTTCAAATACATTTGCTCTTCCCAGAACAGTCTGCAGGCAACAGTACCTCGACTGTGTTAGAAGTATCTCCTTTGCAGCCTAATTCCCCCTACTCCATCCCCCACAACTCTGCACCAAGAAGGATAAATAATAGTCTCCTTAGCAAAAAACAGAAGGAACAATTCCCATAAGGATACATATTTTTTAGCTATCAGTCTATCTGTACATGTATTTCTGTGCCTTATCTAACAGCAAACCATTTCCTGAAAGAATAGGTAGGTCTATTTTATCCAGCCATCTCGTGGGGCTTTCAAAAGCTATCCCACCTCTCTCCTCAGAAAGTCAAATTGTCACTTTATTATTCTTTCCTCTTGACTTTTCCTTCCAAAAAATCCCAAAAGTTAAAACTGACCAACTTGTATAACCAGAATTGTCTCAGAAGGCAGATGGACTAGGAAATGGCTAAGATGTGGCTTAGCTTTCTAATTCCTCTCTCTTTTCTCTCCATTCTCACCCTACTGTACTAAACAAATAAATCTGTATTACAAATAACCTATAGTTAGGATTCCATATAATGTAAATGCATCAATTCAGATTAGCTACATAGTGTGCTTGTGGAGTAAAAGCAGCACTGCAGGTATTTTCAGAGCAGTTAACAGATATAAACAAAAGACAGTTTACTTTCTCCTTCCTCATGAAGTTGCAGCACAGCTTCTTCATCTCTCAAGCCTTATCAAACTGTAAGAGAATTAAAACACACTCTTTTATTGCTTCCTCTTCAAGTGTCAGTTACTCAGTTGCTAAGGGAACACAAAATGCAACTACATAGCTCCAACATACCAAGGTTCAGCTCTGCCTGATAGGAGTGAGAGAGAAAACCAACATGCTGAACAACGGAAATACATTCCCAGGGAAATAAAAAGGAAAGTGACTGCTCTGTGTATAAGAGAATCTCAAGACACAGCTCTAATGTTGTCCCAGACCCTTTGGAGCAGTGATGCTAGCTCTATTTATTATTCACTATCTGTATACCAATTAACTCCTTCCCTTCTTCCTTTCTGCTCCGGACCACTTTAGAAGACCTGTGCTGATTTTGCAAAGATGGAAAGAACTGACCCAGCTGCAGTCAAAACCTGGACACTCAGGTCCCGGCTTCCCATGATCATGACTTGGTGAATTACAGGCTACACCCTCAAGAGTCAGCCTCTGTTCTGATTCTTGAGATGCCTCCTCTCACCATGACTTCACTCACACAAATGACTGGAGTTAGAGCTCCCCTAGTTTGATTGAATTTTACCTCTGACTAGCACTCTGGAAAGCAAAGCACACATCATGGATGCAACTTTAAATTCCTGGCCAAGCTCTAAATATGAAAAACCATTTGTTTATGAAAATTAAATTTACTGTAATGCTGGTTCATTTCAAATACCAGTCAGTCTTCAGGCCAAGAATACTGCTGCTTGAAAGGCAGCACTCATGGCAAGGATGAATCTTTAGAGGCAGAATGAAATACAGATTTCGAGGACTTGCAGATGTGTGCTCCAAACTTGATTTTAGTAAAATTAGGGTTTATTATTTGGTAAGCATTGACAGTGTGGTCAGCTAAGTAGAAGACACGAACAGACTGAAGTTAATAAGGTCTCAAAGAAATGACATCCAGGAAGCCCACGCTTGCTGATGGCCTTACAAAAAATGATCCAGACTTGTGAGGATATGCACATATGCTTATAAGAGGGATGCTGATGGCTTTTTATTGATGTTTATTGCTTTGGGTGTCTCAAAAGCAGCTAGATTTCAGGAGAGATTTGAATCTGTGTTGTTAGCCAGTATCCCAAGGGCTAATCACGCCACTGGCAAGGGCAGGCTAGCTCAAGAACAACAATTATCTTCAACATATTCATTGGTGTTTCAGATTAAATGAAAAGAACTTAATATGTCTGTTCTTTCTTCGGGAACTGAGCAAAGTAGAGACACATGTAAAAATCTTACTAGTCCTTCACTGAAATGATGGCATTTGATTTTTTTGTGTGTATTTATTTTATTTTTATTTTAATCTAGTATTGAGAAGTCCTTCCTGATAGATAAGCATGGGCATTTTTTAATTTTTAATGTACAAGAACTCAAGCACTTTTTACAAAATTTGAAAATCTATCAGCTAAAGCTCACATAGCACTATCAGCCTCACTTGCTCTTCCAGGATATCCAGCCTGTTTTAGAAATCATTCTAGTCTGAAACACATTCAGATATTACTTTAAAAATCCAACATAAAATTCCTGATCATATGCTTAGCAAGAATCTTTGCTTTGTTCTTCATAAAAAAAGGCTTTCATGTCCTCCCAATCAGAAAGTAAACAAGAGAACTGTTCATGCCTGTACATAAAGTAGACAGTAGTTTAACAATCAGTTAATCTATCCATGCTATTTAGGAGTCAAATATATTAAATGCTGCTGAGGAAACACATAATTCAGAAGACAAAAATGCTGTTATGGCATCACATTTATCATTCTGGTCTACACTACTTACGCTTTTATGATATTAAGGTCTAAGTTAGTTCTGGTTTTAAAATCATGTAAGACAGGTGAAATTTTATACTGATCATATCTACCTAAAAGGACGTTTTTCAATTAGGAGCATGTAAAACAAAACCAAAACTGTTTGTGCTGGATCCACATTGTTAAAATTTTTGGTTGGGTTTTCGGGGGAGGGGGTGGTGGTTGGTGAGGCGTTTTTGGCTTTGCAATCATTACCACAATAAAGTTTCCAGTACAATAACCCTACCTAATGCCTGATGCTTTCACTTTTCTTTTACATCTATGTTGTTCAAATGTCAGTTTTTTTAACACTGAGTTTAACCTTTCCACATTTTTCTCCTCTCGCTCATGGAACCCCTTTCATCTTTCCTCTGCTGGGTTTGGATGACAGTAGACTAGAATTCGTCATGCACATATACACATTGCTGGTTGAATTCCTCCAAGGCATTTCATGGCAAGTCTACTGAACGACATTGTTCTCTCAGTGCAGACAGAGAACGACACTCTAAAAGCCTGTTAGATCCCTCAGAGGCATGTTACAAACAAGGCAAAAGCCCACCTTTGCATGGACTGCAATGACTTGGGAGGCCTTCAAACAATTTGCTATTTCTTCACAAGAATTTCTGCAAGTGAAGTGGAGATCTTGTAACCCTTCTGGTGAAAAAAGCCACATTAATGAACCAGCTAATACTAAAATCTGGAAGCACAGTTAGAAGCCATCTCTTGTGAGGCATTCTTCCATTGGGTAACCTCAAGCAAAATTTTTAAGACCTCATTTAAACTAATATACCCTGTACTAAAAAGTCAGCCTACTTTCCCTAATAAATGGCTATTCTGTTGTCTAGTACCTCATTTTTAATGACAAATTTAATTATCTCAGGTAAACTGGCCATTTTTTAGGGGCTCAAATTAGGAACAAAACATAGCAGTCAAACCATTTTGCATTCTCAGTAAAGGTCAAGTAGAGATAACATGAAGATGTTAACTATAACTATGCAATAACTATTCTGTTTTAACATCATTTTTATCCCTGTAACCTAAAGAATCTCACTTGGATCACAGAATCACAGAATCTTAGGAGTTGGAAGGGACCTCAAGAGATCATCAGGTCCAACCCCTCTGGGCAGCCTGTCCCAGTGCTCTGTCACCCTCACTGTGAAAAAGTTCTTCCGCATATTGTTCATCCTGATTTCTGGTGGGGGAAATGAGGTAAAGTGAAGGAAATAAAGCGACTTCCAAAATTAGAGATGTACTGCAGACCAAAGCAGTAATGTGATGCAAAAGTCCTTAGCTGCTATTTTACCCACTGAGTCATGTTGCTTCCCTTCATGAACTGAAATATTAATTATTGACCTCACACATCAGGGAAAACACCACTGTTCGTGATCTCTACCTATACGTTTGAAACTGCTTTTCTTAAAGACCATTACACATTGCTGACTTTCTGTAATACAGAGCACATGGATGGTTTATGAGTTTCTCTGTTAATTCTGGTAGAGAATTCTGATTGAAACCTCAATAAAAATAGCAGTTTATCAGCTGATGCTTAGAGCATGCTTTCCATGGGGCTGGCAAACATCACAATGCTCAGTGGTAAATGGTTAGCATGGATGTTTATGTAAACCTGGCCAAGCTTCTCTGGTTCTGGAAGCTGTAAAGCTCCTAAGACCAGGCTTATAAAAAGTTGTGTGCTAAGAGGATGAGCAAAAATTCCAGACAATACAAAGGAACTTTGCTTAGCGTAAAAGACGGGGACAAGTTACTAGCCTGGGACCAGTCTAACAATGAAATAATCTGGAAGGGGATTTTCTTACTGTGCTGCCATCTATGACTCTGGCAAGGTCCCAGAGAATCTTTTGCACATTTTGATTATTTCTATTGCTAGTTTTCTTCCACTCCCAGAAAGCAAGCTCACAAAATCCCACTTTTATCACTCCTAGAATACAGTATAAGCCCCTAAAATGAAAAAGAAAAATGCAGGTGACCAGAAGGATACTGTGAGTGGAGCCCAAGTATCCCCTTTTTCCTGGCATCTTATTCACTCATTATAGCCATATGTTTAAAATGCTTTGATATATCACCACTTGGGTGCTATCAGCAACTCAATGAGAGTTTCTTGGAATGTGCATCTCTGGGGGACACTTTCTGGGAGTTTCTATTGCTAACTGCTGAAAAAGAGCCACTGATGGTAAAAGTTTTAGTTCTCTCACACCTGCTCAGACAGAAAGTATTCAGTGGTAATCATAGAATGATCTGGGTTGGAAGGGACCCCAAGGATCATAGAGCTCCAACCCCCCTGCCACAGGCAAGGCCACCAACCTCCAGGCCTGGATCTACACAAGGTTGCCCAGGGCCCCATCCAACTGGGCCTTGAACACCTCCAGGGACGGGGCATCCACCACCTCTCTGGGCAGCCTGTTCCAGCCCCTCACCACTCTCTCTGTAAAAAACTTCCCCCTAATATCTATTCTAAACCTTCCCTCCTCTAGCTTTAGTTCATTTCCCCTTGTCCTGCCATTATCTACCCTTTTAAAAAGTTGATTCCCCTCCTGTTTATATGCTCCCTTCAGGGACTGGAAGGCTGCATGGCTTCAAGTACTGGAAGGCTTCTGAAAGTAACATCTACAGTGACATTTTGGCTCTCTAGCTAGAGCAGTCAGACAAGTTTCCACATACTCTGGCTTTAAGAGAGCTCTTCTCCCAGTCTGTGTCTATGCCTGGGATTCTTCCGGCCCAAGTGCAACACCTTACACTTGGCAGTGTAGTGCATCATTGGGGGACACTTTCTGGGAACCTCATTAGGTTCACCCAGACCCACCTTTCCAGCCTGTCAAGGTCCCTCTAGATGGCTTCCTTTCCTTCTGTTGTGTCAACCACACCACTCAGCTTGGTGTCATCTGCAAACCTGCTGAGGGTGCACTCAATTCCATCATCGATGTCATTGATAAAGATGTTAAAGAGCACCAGTCCCAAGACAGACTCCTGGGGGACCCTGCTTGTCACCAGCCTCTACCTGGACATAGACCCATTGACCACCACCCTTTGTCTACATTCTTTCAACTAGTTTCTTTTCCACTGGATGGTTCACCCATGCCTTAACTGACAGAACTGTATTAATATTATATATTTGGATAGACATGCATACAAATGTATACATGGCCTACATTTAGAATTCAATTAAACCTCCATTGCAGGAGGATCAGGCCTTTCCTATACTAACTCTGCAACTAACATTTACATGCCTTCTCTTCAAACTGTTCCCAATCTAATGAAATCAATGTTCATGTTCATTTAGTCAAAACTATGTAGCTTGCAATAATTTCAACAAATCACCAAAAACCAAGGTGGGAGAAGTGAGAAGTCATCTAGCCCATCCTCTGTTTCAGCGGAGTATTAAATATAACTACCACATTCCTAACAGATGTTTATCCAATCTGCTCTTGAAATCTCCCAGTGACATCAGTTCCTCAATATTGTTAAGTAAATTATTCCCATAAGAAAATAATCCCTAATATCTAACCTGAATCTGTCCACAGCTTATGACCAATATTTTCTCTATCTACACCAAGGAGAAAAGGTTGTCCAGTTGATCCACATCTTTCTTAAAGTGCTATGCTTGTATATGGGCACAGTTCTCCAGCTGAGGCAACATCTGTGCTGACTAGATCAAAAAGATGGACCAGACCAATAATCATCTCTCCATCCCAGTAAAACAGCTGACCTTTTCCCAGCAGTGTGCCACTGTTGATTTGTGCTACCTGCTGGTAAATGTTCATCTTGCAACATACCGCATCTCCTAGACCTCCAAGACTACATGTAAGCCCCTTGTTCTTTATCTGATCTTTGTGCAATTGTTCATACTCATCTCTATACTTGTGTTCCTTGAACTGCATGCTTCTTTCAGATATTTCTCAAAATCAGTTTGAATTGTATCTCTTCCTTACCAAAACCTTTTGTTTTCTCCTAGCTTGGCACTGTGACTTTACGAAGTATGCTCTTTCTTCTGACATCCAATTCATCACTGAAAATATGCAATTCAGCCCCACCCAGGAGGGATTCTTACAGAGCCCTACTCAGCATCTTCTCCTTGCTTAACACATAACTATTACACATACTGCTTTCCAAACACTATTCTATTCAGTTTATAGTGATTTGATCCAGCCTGTGCCATAAGACAGTGACAAAACCTAGTTACAGTCAAGACATATGACATCTATTTCTTTCATATTTACAATGTTTGTTAAGCAAAGAAATTAGACTAGTTTGACAAATTTAGTTTATAAATCCATGCTGGCTATTACTGTTTTCCTCGATATATGACTGTTAACAAACCCTTATTTTTTGTTCCAGCGCTTTTCCAGGAACTTGTGCTGAGTGGTGTGTAACTCCCCAGCATCGCTGTCGCTGTGTTTCACAGGCAGGTACTGTGTTTTTCTTTTTGCTCCCACAACATCCCTGAATGAACTGCTCGCTGAGGGCTCTGACATTGCTGACACCTATTCTTGGATTACCCTGTGGCAAATTTTATCAAGTACAGCCCCAAAAAATGGACTACATTCCTTTCAAATTAATTAATTAATTATTGTTATGGCTTCACTGTGTATGTGTTAGGGGTGGGAGTGGTATTGGGGGGTGGTGGTGGCTTTTTAATTCTAAACTAATCTTCAAAACATTTTATCTTGTCTTACCAGGATAGCAAATACAATATGAATTGCCTAATGCATGCTCTGATTATTCCCTGCAGCACTGTGAACATTACACTGACTGACACATCAGCAATAAAATGCTACACAGTAAAATAAGTCACTAAAAATCTAACATGTTAATTACAGAGGCATTTCTTCACAGTAACCCTGAATGAAATACAGATTGTGGAAGAAGCCACTAAAACAAATCAAAATTTCAGAATATTTTTCCTTTGCCTTTTCTATATTGCTTTTTTGGTCAAAAAGTGTTTTTTCAGTAACTATCTGTAATAAATTAAATGTTCCAATTCTAGAGATTTCCAAAATACTTACTTCTGTATTTTTCTGTTTTCCTAGTGGTCATCCCAATCTCAAAGACACAAACATAAAATTAAAAAAAAAAAATCAGTGATAATGGAACTAAAAAATATTTTTCCACTATGACATGAATTGTTTGGAGTGGTTATCTGATTCAAACCAATTTTAGTATATGATTATCTTTAGTCATGGCATTCCAGAGACTGCTCTTTACTACAAATTTGACTTTCCTTTAGTTATTCATGAGATATGCACTGATGATGTAAAATATATTCCAAAACTACTTTTTTTTTGTTTTTAATACAAAGGACTGCAAGTAAATTGGTAGCCCACAGTAACAACATATGTTTATAATTATGATTACCATCAGGGAATTCAACCTTAGTGAGGGATAGAAAAGAGGCCCAAGCAGGGAAACCTGAAAAAGTGTATGGAAAAAAAGAGAAGAGGAAGAGAAAGCTGAAATGGGAAAACCATTCTTGGATAATGGAAGAGACTCAGTGATAAAAGTGAGCACAGCTTTCAGCTGAAGCTGCTACAGAAATTTCGAAATTTTGGTGACCGAGAAGCCTTTATTAAGAAATTCTTCTTTCCACTATTGAACTGATCATGTGCGTTACTCACCTTCTAAGCCCTAAGCATAAATTCTCTGAAGTTGTCATAAAAGACAACTAACAGATCAGCTACCTGACAGCAAGATAGAATTGCTACCAACACTCTTTATATTATTAATATAGTCTCGTGCTTTAACCCAGCCAGCAGCTAAAACAACCACACAGCCATTTGTTCACCCCCCCGCCACGGGATGGGGGAGAGAAACATAAATAAAAAGGTAAGAGTCGTGAGTTGTTGAGATAGAGACAGCTTAATAAGTTGGAAAATGAAAGTATTAATGATAATGATAATAATGACGTGATATAACTGATACACAGCACAATTGCTCACCACTCATAGCCAATACACGGCTAGTTCCTGAGCAGCCCTGCCTCTCAGGCAATGCCTACTTATATACTGAGCATGACACCATATGGTATGGAATATCCCATTGGCCAGTTTGGGTCAGCTGTCCTGGCTGTGTCCCCTCCCCACCTTCTCATTGGCAAGGCTGTACGAGAAACAGAAAAGTCCTGACTGCTTGGCAACGGCTAAAATACTGTTGTGTTATCAACATCTTCCTTATCCTAAGTTGAAAACATAGAGCTAACCAGCTCTTAGGAAGATAATTAACTTGATCCCTGCCCAAGACAGGACATACAGTATGAATGCATTAAAAAAATGTCATAATTAATGCTGATTTGAGGTTTCCACTACAAAACTCACTTTGCATGTTCTATAGCTCAGCTGTTTTTAAGATCACACTGAGCTGAGGATGCTGAGCTTCTCTGTATGCACACAGAAGATATGAATTGTAGAGTACACAAGTAAAACGTACTGGGTGAATCCTGAAAAAATCACATTTACAGTTTAGCATGACTGAGGAAAGCCCCCAAGCCTCCTAGATATAGTGAAACAAAATGCAAAATATTAAAGAATTGTCACTCTTCATTCAACTAAACTTTGGATGTTCATAAATAAAAGTTCCTCAGGGTTACAGGTAGCCATTTGCTAAAATATTTTTAAATCTAAAAAACCCTCCCTGTTTAAATTCAGCAAACGGATCAAATATGTTACTTTTACTAAGAGAAAACAAATAATAAAGATTGAAATTAAATTCTTTCAAATAAATTCCATAAAGGTTGAAATTTTTCTCTTTTCTTTCTTAGATGAATAATTTTCTAGGTTACTTCAGGTTTGGTCAGTTTCGCAATTCTAAAATTAGATATTTAAAGAATAGATATCTTACATGATCAAACCGTTTGTGGTAACTTCAAAATGTTGTTAGTCATTGCCCTCCGAGTCAGCCAAAGCTCTGGAAGGCCATGGACATTGGCTTTGTAGGAGGCAGTAATTTAGCAGAAAGATCCCTACAGAAAGAAGTCACATTGATCCAAAGACTGACTGCACTTAAATGGAGGTGTAAGGCACAACTTTGTGACAGAGCCAGGAACAGCACCTGTAAACAATTTTCTGTTAAAAGAAACCTTTGACCACATGAATTTCCTGGAACAGAGGAAACAAGGAGGGAAAAAAAAATACTCTCTTTGAATTCTTATTTCTTGATTTTGTTTGGGACCCAAGTCCTCAAACATCACTGTGGTAATTACTGGCTACTTCTGGCAAGTGTGAGGCTTTCTTCAGATTGTATAACACAGCTTTCAACTTTTTTCTTTAGTCTCACAATAAAGGTAATGTTCCATTACTACATAATAAATAGTAAAGCCAGTCTTAGGCCCTAAAAATCTATTCCCAGTAGAAATGACTGACTAGAGGACCTAATGTCACTTTGAAATGGCTTTACATAGTGTTATGTGGGAAAATCTTAAGAAGATCTTTCAATCTTGCCTATGTATTGCTGACTTTATCCCTGCATCTTGGATCTGCACTAGCATTACATGATCACTAACTAACAAGATGAAAGCAAATAGCCCTTCAGAATTTGAGAAGTAGGAACTGCTCACAGTTCCAGTTAACTTCAATGGTTCTTTGTGTGCCTCACACCTCTGTGAATCACATCCTGAAATGCTGAGCAGGTACATCTTGTTGAAGTTTTATAATCAAAACTTCATAATCAAACTATAATCAAAACAAAGTTTTCTGAAGTCGATTCTCAGAAGCTAAAATGTTTAACTTATTCCTACAGGAGAAAAATGATGTACATATCTGAGGAATATATGGCTTACATCCTTTATATCTAAGAAGTGACTTGCCTGTTTCCAAAATACATGATGGATTCATTGATCCGAAAAGATATCTGGAAGATTTTTTTACAAAATGTTAATAAACTGCAAGTATTTTATAATATAATATATATATATATGCAATCTTTATAATTTCATCTTCATAAAGTTTGGGAATTTAGTGACCACAATCATAAACACTGTTTTAGTATTTAAATAAATAGTATTTGAAAGTAATTTTAGCTAGATCCCTTATATTGCTGCTGACTGATAAAACAATCAGTCTTGAAAACTGTAATAATCACATAATAAGGAAACAGTCTGGAATGAGAATACTGCAGGGAATAATATTGCAGCTGGGGGTAGAAATCATTATGCAAATTATAGGAAAGCATAGCAAAGGTCTCCAAGACTTTCAAAGTCCTCTAGATCGTAAAATTATTTCAGTGTTGAAGGGGTGAATGCACTGTAGGAACTGACTTTCAATGTCAGTCTGTTTGATACTCATGATTTATAACTTTTGCATGCTTTAATACATTGGTTCAAGCAGCAAGCTCTTTATGACCTGCTGTACGAGTTGGGACGAGATTTTCTTCTGGTTTCTCAGCCCATGGACCTCTAGAGACAGAGGATTTGGTTCTGCTTCTTGACTGATGGGGACTCATGGGACATGTCTTCCCTGATATGTGGAGAAAGATGCTTCTTTATCTGTTTCTTCTGACATATATACAATATATGCATGTTTAAAGTACGCATCAAGACAAAAAGACGTGTTTAGATTTTAGGAATGTAAGTCGTTTGTACACAAATACTGCCTTCAAAATTAGTATGGCTCTCACATGCTTCTTGAGAAAACGGACAGTACTGAGACCTCGGCTACTCTGAATGATTACAAGATACACGTATCCAGTTATGCACTGGGCGCACGGGTGGTGGTGGTGGTGGGGCGCTTTTCCTACTGCAGCTAAAACCATAGGGTGACACTGCTAAAGGTGTTGCTTATTTTGGAGCTATTGCTCAGAGGCAAAGGAAGTAGACCAATGTGCTTTGTGACAAATCCTCAGCAAGGATCTGATTTTAAAAAAAGAACACGCAGGGTACAAAACCAAAAACCAGGATAAAGTATTCCTTAACTTTCCAATGTGTGGAGAAGAAATACATTATGGGGTGCTTCCATTTGGAAGGCAGATGTGGAAACTCACCTACCAAATAACAACAAACTTGTGTCTTCCAGTTCAGCCAACAGTAACAGTAAAATCATTTAAAAGAAGTTGAATCTGAAATGAAATAATTGCTTTAAACTCTTAATAATAATAATTAAGGTCAAACTATGAATATAAATAGGACATATATAATCATGACCTTTTGACATTTAATATTGGTGGACCTTGACACCACCAGTAACACATATACATTGAAGGTTTCCAAATGTTTCAATTCCCAAAGATGCAGAAAGTTCTAAGCAAACTCACTGGGCAGAAAAAGACTTCAGTAATCACAAATAAGAGCTTTTATAAGAAGATCTCATTATCTAGAAAACAAAACCAAAGCATTCAGAGAAGGCCAGGGTTAGCAGGGCTCCCAGTAAATATTTTTGTAAGAATTATTAACAAAGGGGATTTTTAACAACGTATTGAGTATTTCAAGGTGTCAAATTGCTAAGACATATAGAAAAAGCTGACACGATGTTGCAGTTCTACTGAGAGGGCCAGGTCCGGCAGAAAATGGCTGCTGGAATCTTCTGCAGGCCTGCTTATAGCGCCTCTGGGAATCACATATAGGAGACAAAGACTCCAACCAGAACTTGGAGTGCCAGGAAAGACCGCGAAGTTTGGCCCATTAAGGGCATTGTGATGTATATTTGCTTGTGAATGTAAGCAGTTGACAGACATAAAAGGCCGGGAAGGCTGGGGGAGGAGTAGGCGCGCCCAGGTACCCAGGCGAGTTTGCCCCTGCAGCCCGAGCAGAAGCACCTGGAGTAGCCGGAGGAAAGGACCCATGGAGGAGGCAGAGACCCGACCTGCCCGGTGGAGAGGCTCGGCTCCACGCTGCATGGAGCCGGGGGAGACATAGAGAAGATGCCGTGACTTACGGTGGGATGAGCCCCTGCCAGCACAAGCGACCTACAGAGATGAATGAAACAGGTTTGCTGGAGGAGGCCTATAGCCCCGTGGAGGACTGGGACTGAGAGACACTGTGATTTGTTGCTGCCTGCCAGAGCAGAGATGAAGCCCGGTGGGAAGAGATTTGCCTTGGAGAAAGTTCGTGGAGGACTGGCTCTTGTGGGTGAGATCCTACGGTGCAGCAGGGGGAGGCTGTGTGGAATGGATGCCCCCATCCCGGCCGAGAAGGAAACCATCTTGCAAGGGACTGACTGAAGCCCCCATCTCCTAGTCCCTGCCCCCCTGTCCTGTGCTGCGAGCAGGAGAGGGGAAGAAGGGAGCAAAATCATGGCTGAAAGGGAAGTCTGCTTTAGAATGGAGGGGTGGGGGGAAGGTGTTACTAAGACCCCCATTTTCCCCAGTCCCTGCCCCTCCTGGGCTGCGACCGGGAGGGAAGAAGGGAGCAAACTTCTAACTAAAGCCTGCTAAGGAGGGAGTGGGGGGGAAAAGTGTTTGCCTGGTTTGCATTTGTTTCAAGATTGTTGGTTGCACTCCTGACTCTGGTTCTTTTTCACTGTTTTCTCTTTAGCGTGGTGTAATAAATTAGATAACTTTTCTCTTCTGCTCTCTATGTTGAGTCTGTTTTGCCCGCGTCATTAACGAGTTTGTCTCTTGAGCCGCCCAGTTATGTTTTTTTCTCCCCTGTCCAACTAAGAAGGGGAGTAACAGACTGATTTTGGTGGGCGTCTGGCCTTTGGCCAGGGCTCAAACCATCACACACGATCTTTAGCGATGACAAAGGTAATGTACAGTGACAATGGGATGATTTTTTTTTAAAAATGCATTATTGTCATGACTGGGTTTTAAAACAATAGCTACTTGGAATAAATATTCTGAAGTCAATGGATCTCTGTAATCTGCACCCAAGTATATTAAAGGAATGGGCAGAAAATGTTCTTCATATTGATGTTAATCCGTAATAAATCTTGTTGTATTAAGGAAATTCTAGATGATTTGCAGAGTGCTACTATGCAAATACTCAAAAAGTACCAAGTGATAAAATCAGATAAGTATTGGCCTAGGCTTAATCCAGTGATTAAACCAATGGGATATCACATACAGTAGTAACCTGAATAAAAATTAACACAAAGAAGCCTCAATAATGCCAGTTAATCAGTTTTACTGATAATAAATCTAATCAAATATGACTTATTTTTAATAGAATACAAGTCTGGCAGAAGTTGAAAAATTGATAAATATAATTGAATTGAACGCAATATACTTAACCTTTTAATAAGGCACTAACTTATAATGTGTAACAACCCAATTGAAACATAAGCACTATATAATATCAATAAAGCCTGTGTTACATGAATTAAGTCCTGACCAACTGATCAATTGCTAGCACAAGGTGTCAGCAGGGAATCCCTGACACTTTGTTTCTTTTAATAATGATTTGGAAACAGTAATAAGATCACTGCTAGTCAGATTTCAAGTTCAAGCTAAAACTCACAGTGTAGTCAAGATACAGAAGAAAGCAGAATGATGCCCATCTTTAATAAAATGGGGGACAATGCTAGTATCTTTTAGATAGCAGAGATCTCACATCTAATTATCTGCACTCTGTAAATAGCATCTGCATTCCAGTGTACACTGACATGTTCCATGTATTCCAGTGTACAACCCTCTTTTTCATTCTTTTTTAGTATGAGGGCTGTAGAGATTCATACAGCATGTCCGTGCAGAAGAATGGAGATCAGAGCTGTATGAGCATGCTGGGATCAAAAGAGCCAATGCCATTTACAACCTGGAAGCCAGGCTGAACTAGCACATGTATGCCAGTGCAGGAGTAGTCGTGCTGTACTACGGGACACTGAGGGAATGTAACCGGTTCTCTTACTCATTGATGGATTCTCCATCGTGCTCCCCGTGTATCGGGGCACACACACGGACTCTCAGAGCTTGGGGCTGTAGGCAACCATTAGCAGATTGAGTCCAAGCTCCTCTATATTGAAAACCAGGGAACGTCACAGTTTTTCTACTACAGAATGAAAACAATAGTCCTTATTTATATGTACAGGAAATTACATGAAGGATTTGCAGAATTGCAATGAAAGCCATTTAGTAGTAGCTACTACTGCTTTATTATCACTGTTATAGGTGTCTATAGACCCATGGCAGTAATCAACAAATTTCTCACTGTCTAGTCCTGTTTGTCAATACTACATGTAGATTTGGAACTTTATTCTTGGGATGCTGTGATTCCACAGAACTTAATGCAATTTGAAGATACAAGGACACGGCCTGAAAATTCTATACAGGTGCAATACACTAAGTAGCTTTTGCTCAAAATAAGCTACTTTGTGCACTGAATAATGTAGCTGTTAAAAGGTCCTTAGCTTTTTTGCAACATTATTCCCCACTCTTTTCAATATGGACTTCCTTTCTCAATTCTTCTTTTAGCTGATGTCCCCACATACTGAATTACTCAGCTTGTTTCAAAGGAATGACAATATTTGTAATTGTAATATTTTAGGGTTTATTTTTGCAGGGACTTTTAAATGGAAGAATCATGAACAGAAGGTAATTCATTGTGCAAAATCATGGTAAATTGATAGTTCAGTAAACAAGGTGACTAAAACTTAGAATAGAGAGTCAAAACACCCAAGAGAAACAATAGTTTACCAATGAATACAGTGAGAATCATTCAGCAATATCTGTAGTCATGACACCAAGTGGTTAGTGTATTTGGATCTTGGTAATTTCTTTTAGGAGAGAAAGTGAGTAGACAGCAGACACCAAATTACTAAATTATCCTATTACACTTTTATTTAGAAATGTACAATTCATGCAGACAGACTTTGAATAGACTGGATTTTAACAGCAAAGCAGCGCAATTCAAGCTCAGGCACCAGCTAGAAGCAAAGATATTTTTCACCATCTGCTCTTGGAAAATCCAGATTTTCATTCCCAGTACAGCTCCCCCACATTTTCTCTTACAGTGTTCATCTTCTATCCTAAAAGATTTCTAACCTGGTTGTACTTCTGAACCCAAAACCCTGTGTAAATTCATGTCCCTCCTTGAAATCAATGGCAAAGCTCACTTAGATTTCAATAAGCCAAATAAATTGCCCTTTAAATTGTAGAAGTCTGAAGTTGGCCATCTGGCTCCAGATGGTCTGAAACTAGTCCTTCAGGACTGATTCTCCAGAGCTATCTCAAGAGCAGATTCCATTCCTGCTGGGACTGGAGCCATCAAGTCTAGGGGCACTTAGCCAACACAAATGGGAAGCCACTTCTAGCAGTGAACAGCCCACCTGGTATTCAGTCAGTAGTCCTTAACCTTCCTTTCACCAAATTGCTGACATTTCTTTTACTATTACACATATTGTCCCCCCTCCACTCTCCCAAAACGGTGGCACCCTAATATATATGCAGCAGCACATATGTTAATAGCATTACTGGGGATCACTCTGGGAATAATTCATTTCAGTTTCATGTATCTCTGCATTATTTTCATTCTATATTCTGAATTATATCCTGTTAGTACATTTGCTGCCATAATATCAAAGATTAATATGTTTTGATGTTTTTCAAAACAATTTACAATTAGGAAGGTCTGCTTTTAATGCCTCACTTGTTCATGTGAGGATAAGTAGATGCAAACAAGCCATGCTTTCAGTTCTGTATACCTCAGTCCTTTTCAGTCCCTATATGCTTCTTCATGGGGCAAACATGTACCTGATCTTTGCAAGTGTTTTGTCTACTATTTATAAACTATTTAATTTATGTTTTAGCGGTCATGATTTGCCAAAATTTCTTTTAAAAAAGTCCACATGTATTTGTACTGATGTATTTTTAATGCAAAACTGAATGAAGGCAGAAGTCCTCTGCTTTTCTCCAGAAGTGCTATTATCCAGCCTCTAATTTTAACCACATAACCCCATCAGTTCTGCAAAGACCTCTTGATATTCATTCTATGGAATTAGAAAGAAATTACATATATACCACTGATGGTGTTTTAATGAAAATGATAGAATTGTGGAGGTACTGGATTGAAGAAAAACAAATGAAGTAACAAAATATTCATGAAAAAAAGAAAGAAGAAGAGTTATGGAATTTACTCTTGCATAAGTTTAATTTCTATTCCCAAGAAATGACACAGAGTTAAAAAATTGCAAAACTATTTCAGGATAATAGTAGAGCTGACTGAATAACAGGAAAATTATTTCACAGAAAAATAATTTCAACATTGTTTCTATTCCAGAGTGTAATGAAACTCAGACCCATTTCCTGTTAAAAGTAAAAATGAATTTTCACTTTTTAAAATCAATACAAGAATTAACACTAAAACCCCAGCTGAAGCTAAGCAAATTCAAACTAGAGAAAAGGTACATATTTCTCAGCGAACACAATTAACCCCAGAGCAATTTACCAAGGTTTATAGTGGATTTTCTATTATTAGAAATGTTTAAACCAAGTCTAGAACGAGGCTTTGTTTTTTCTGTCGTTTTTTTCTCCCTGAATGATAATCTATCATTCAAGCAGAGCCACTGGACTCCAGGTAAGTTTTAAACAGGGGTTAAGACTAGGCAATGACCATTCAAAGGCTCACTCAGCCTTTAAAATTTGTTAGCTAAACTCTCCAGAGGAATAGTTAATAACATTAAAAAGAATTATCTTGGTCTTTCATTTTGATACGAATTATACCAAATGTGATCATGAAGTACAGCTTTGAAAACTTTTCTAAAATTGATTTCTGAATGCTAATATTTGGAGATGCACACAAAACCTAGTTAAGACAGCTGGATATCCCAAGGGATAGGTAGGAAGATAAGGAGTTTCCCTCTAAGTCAGTTCGAATATCACCAATATTTTGCATATTCTGTAAATGCTACCTATAATGCTTTCAAAGCACTTCAGTAAGGTGGAAAATCATTATTTTCCACTTTTTATAGTCGGATGAATTGAAGCCCAGATAAATAAAATAACTTCCCTAAGGTCATACAGCTTGTCAGAAATAAAATTTATAGTCCTCATACCAAAATGACTTCTCCAGCCACTAAACGATGCGAGCACTGCGGCCCTCTTGCTGCACAGGTGGCACAGTAATGAAGGGAAACTCAGTTTTCAGAACTATATGCCTAGGCCTCCCTGTTACTCTCATACATAGACAGCCTGCGTCTCCCAGGCCAAATCTCTCTTTTGTGGCACTCACCAGCCAAGATAAAAGTGTTTTACCCATTTGCTGTCTTTCATGTGAGCTACGAGGGAGGACAGATGAAGAGAAATAATGACACCACTGCCAGTCAGAACATCTAAATCGCCCAGTATATTTATCCCTTTAAATATCTGCTGTCTGGTAATCTCCTTGGAGCCAAACTGAGTCTTATTCTGTTCTCCATGCTGCAGTAAAGCACTTTTGGCACTTAATAAATGAAGAACGATTTTCATCACTATTCAGGAAAAAAAAAAATCACATTTCAAGGCACTGACAAGTGTAGCATTCACTACAACGCCTAGCAGATAGTATTTAGTCACCATTACAAGCAAATAGCAAAATTCCCATATTGTAAAGTTCCCTTATTCGCTCATTATAAACCAGTAAGTAAACATAAACACTCTTTCCTCTGAAAAATCTCATTGTGAAAAATGTTTTATACTCTTACATATGTTAATTTGTGGGAATGTTAAAGTTTATACATAGTCATCTCTCCTCATGCACACATAAATCTCTTCCTGTCAACATGAAGGTCAGGGTACAGTCAGGCGGACCACTCTCTTTGAGAGGCTAAACATCCACTTGGCAGCCCAGATGCAAACTAAACCACCTGAGCTCTGGCAGTCCTCTCAAAGCTTTCTCATAATCCTTCCTTTGTATGACAAAAAACCCCAGATCATATCTCCCAGAAGTCTGCAGGAAAGCGTCATTGAGCATCTCAGTTTACCACAGCCCCAGTAACCAGGGTGTACAATCACAGAAGCTCTAGTGCCTTTATTAGGAGCAACTCTTATCACAGAAGCAGCAGATAGACACACTGAAGTCCTGTCTTGCAGAGTAGCCCTTCACACCCAAGTCCCAGTCTACATCCCAAGACAGCTCCATAAAAGAGGCCAATGAAAGGAGCAAGAAAGAGGCACTAGAATTTGCTCTAGCGAAGGCTAAACCAATAAAGTATATAATCATTTACATAATTCAAGTGGATTAAAATACTCTCTCAAAGCAAGTGATCTAGTTGTAGAAAACTATTATAATGGAACTTCAAAAGTACTTTGAACAGATAGATAGGAAGTCAGTATCTGTACTTGTTCAGAAATACTGTGGATTATGAAGAAACTGCAACACTTCCTAAATTTGCACTCAACATTGAGTAGTTTATGCATTCAGGGAAGACAACCCTATTTTACATGTATTTCCAAAGAAAGGCACAACACACCAAATACACATTTCAAGCTCAGCTTCTTTTCGTAAACATGTGCCCTATGAGTGTTTGAGGAAATGAAAACAGAGATGTACCCATTCATTTACTGTAACTATTCAGTGTCAAAGGGCAGCAGCACAGCAAACCTGGGTTCTATCCACTCCTTCATAAAAAGTCAATGCTGTTGTCGTATATAACAGTGTTAACCTTAAGATATTCTGTGTCTTTTCTACTTGCAAGTTGCTGGAGAGCTACACTTACACAATTATTATTTATATTATGTTCCTTACCTATTTTTAAAAAGCAGCTCCTAATTGTGTTTTTAAGTCCTTGCCACAAGCTCTCCAAGCCACCTCCAAAGGAAAAAAAAATGCTTTTCAGTAATTTAGATATCCAGCCACCACAAATGGATTCAAGGTTCATGCAGTACAGTTATTCTCTCATTTCCACAAGTGGTTTAAAGGCTTATCTGAAATACAGCTGAAAAACTTTTTTTTTTCTGCTGCATAAGAAATCTAGATTAAGACGAAAAAGAAATAAATGGCACTTAAAAAAGGTACAGCTGCATTGCACTGGAAAAAAATAATTCAGAATTGAAAATGCACCTCTTGGCAATTCCTAGGACTTCACATCTATCTTCATTCTCTCTAAATGTTCACTACTCCAACAAACCTCTTTATTACTTAGCTTTGAGATTCTGTGTTTCACAGCCCTACTTTTGTCCTTTGCTTCTTGAGTTTCTCAGTAGAAACATGGTATGATCTGCCCTGGTATTAAATATAGTAAGCAGATCTTTGGAAATCAGTTTATGGTCATCTGGCTGAGTTTAGCCTATAGATTAGCTGCTACTGTAGAGTTTGCTATTGGATTGACTGATGCCAAACAGCACTTGTAATAAGTTTTTAATAGTAACTTCTGCTTCAAAGCTAAGCCATGTTAGATCAAAACACCACAGTTTGGTCTAACAAAAGTATGAGAAGCAAACAGATCTATCACAATGTCTATTACCTACATAATCCATTGTAGGGATGAAATCTGACAACAGTAGTGAGTTGCTTCGTTGCTTTGTTCTTCTTCCTTACCCATGAAATACTATCTTGCACTAATGTGCCCTTAATAATATCTCAAGTCTCCTTAGCATTATATTTCCTGAAGTCTAGAAGGAAAAAAGATTTTTGCTGACTTCTCCCGTCTTCATGCAATTGTAAATACACATGCTGTGAAGACTGGTAAACCAAACAAGAAAAGTTACCTAGTGTTTGGTATGTTAAATATCTAATCTATCACACTAATAGATCATAAATATATCTGTGTTGAAAAATATGTGTAACCACAATACACATAATATGCAGTTGTATTTTCTGACTCTCACATATCACAAATAACTTTTTGGTACATTAGATACAACTTTGAACTTTTTTTTGGAAACTTCTGAGGCCTTTCAGTTTGCTGTATATTGTATGAGACTATACAAGCAGTTAGGCTTGCTCTTAGGATAAATCCTTCCAGAACTTCGTAACAATCTGTTAGGTAGATCTCTTACCTTACCAAGCCCCCATCCACCATTTCATTTTGACAACATGAATATCAAATTCTTACTGCTGCCTTGCAAGCAGTGATGACTTCTCTCAGACCGCCTTGATATGCTCCACCAAACTTCTAAAATGCTATCACTTTATCCTTTAAATCCTTTCTTAAGTTTACTTTTGCTATGGTATTTACAAATCTCCTCCATCTGGTATTGATTAGGAATTATAAGCTCTACTTTATTATTCCACTGTGTTCATTTAGCTTTTTCTCCTCTATATAACTTCATTTGTCTGTTTATATCCTGGCACACATGCTGGACACATATGGGACCTGGAGGCAGAGGGTATGTCTATAGTAGTAACATAAATATGCCCAAGATCATACTACAATCCTGAGGCCAGCAGGTATGGAATGGTGTATGCCATACTATAACTGACATGAGCACCCAAAATGGGGAGGACACATGCAAACTGCCTGTTGGGAGTGGTCCTTCACCTGCGCTAATTTCCAAGCTATGTGTAGGAATCATTTGGGCAAGTGCTAGCAGGCACAGATCAAAGCCATGACAGGAACTGTTCTCCCAAAGTACCAGCAGAACGGTAGTGCTCTAGAGCACACCTGGACACTGCTTAATTTACAAGGACAGCCACAGCAAACTCGCCTCCTTTCTAGTTGTCCATACAGGGCTTAGCATGAAGCAGTGCAGGTGTTGGATTGTATCCCAGGCACTTCCATATGTCCATAGCAAATGAAACTGTCAAGAAACTGCTTTTCTATAGGTGACAGTTATTTTATATAACTTCCCAAACTGAAAACAATGCACTGTGATTTCCTATTCTTATGGCTATATGAAAAGAATAGCAAGAGCTGAAAAGACATTGGAGACTGAGGCTAATTTCAAGTGCTTGACAAATGAAGGTCTAAGAAGGTTAGATGTTGCTGCATCTCAGCTGATAAGGTGGAATATAAATCATATGAGGTACTGTTTGATTGCTATTTGATTTAACTTGAGTGTTTCCAGCAGGTTGAGGAAGGTGATCCTTCCCTCTATTCTGCACTGGTGAGGCCACACCTGGAGCACTGTGTCCAGTTCTGGGCTCCTCAGTACAAGAGAGAGGCATGGACGTACTAGAGAGAGTCCAACAAAGCGCCACAAAGATGATGAAGGGATGGGAGCACTTCACGTATCAGAGAGCTGGGACTGTTCAGCCTGGAGAAGAGAAGTCACAGTGTGATCTCATCTACACATATCACTACCTGAAGGGTAGCCAGGTTCTTTTCAGTGGTGCCCAGTGACAGGACCAGAGACAATGGGCACAAACTGAAAGGCCAGAGCTTCCCTCTGAACATCAGTAAACACTTTTTTACTCTGAAGGTGACTGAACACTGGAATAGGTTTCTCAGAGAGGCTCTAGAATTTCAATCCTTGGAGATATCCATAAGCCATCTTGACAAGTCCTGGGCAGCCTTGTCTGAGCATAAGGGTTGGACAAGATGACCTCCAAAGGTCCCTTAAAACCTTAGCCATTCTGTGATTTTGTGATTACCAAATTTCCCTTCCAAACCCATTTGAAATCTCAGTGGAAGTTCAGCAGAATGTTATTTCTCTCATCTTTACATACTAATTTAGGTGCAAACAGAACCTTTGTTGGGGTGCTGAGGAGCTCCACAAGGAAAATTTGCCAACAACTGTGGACAAAAGTGATCAAATCCACATCTCCATATAGCACATATAGTACAGGTTGCCAAACTTCTTTTTTTTTTTTTTTTTAATACCATCACAATGGAAATGGAAGAAAATTCCAGATCTATGTCCTGACATGCCAGTTAAACATGCAGGATTTGTTCAGGCAGCTACAATGGGTATCTGTGATATAGCAGGCTATTAAGATGGCAAAATGCTTTTAGTTCTAAGGTTCAGAACCTTGGTCTCCATTTAAAGAACATGGATAATGGAGAATATAAAAATTCCATTGGTTAGATATGAATATATGTTCTAGCTTTTGACATATGTCTAGCAATTACAAGCAGAAATTAATAGAATGAGAAGAAAAAAATATCATGGATTAAGCAAGCTAACATGTCTTAAATTGGCATAGGCCTGAAGCAAAATGGAAATCAAACAGAAATTGGATTTAGAAAAAGATTTTTAAAAATCTGTCATATTCCAGAAGCTGGTCAATCAAATTCATAAAATGGCTTTCTTTGGTTTTCTGAACCTAGAGCCTGAAGTCATCACTGTATGCTTCACTCAAAGCATTTCAGACTAAAATATAGCCCGGCTTGAACAAGGAGAGGGAAGGTTAGGGTGCATGAAGACTTACTTTGTCTATCTGTACTTTGGTCAAGTGGTCCATTCATTCTGTTCCCTACATTCATCACATCTGATGTGTCATGTTGCATGCCCTACTGATGGTATCAATACAGGCATTATTATTCTTAAAATAATTTCATCATTTATTAATGAAGCTGACATATCTACTCTTCCTAGCAGATCAATTTGTTCTCCACAGGTGCACGAATATTCAGGTACACTTCTCAACACTCACAAACTCTTACATAAAAGATGTTGTGATTTGACTTTTCTGAGTAAGACTAGTATTTGTAAAAAGGTCTCAACAGTAGACATTGAACTCTATCCATCACTGAACACAGAAGAAATGCAATCCTCCAAGGTGCTTCACAAGTATCTTTCAATCCTAAATGTTATAATTATACTTGAGGTCTCTGTGTCTAACAATTTTCACCAGGAAGAATTGGAAAGAATATCATCAGAGATTGTATAATATGGGTAGACCCTTCACGAACCTGGATAAGACCAATAAACTGTTTCAGATTGGACAACACTGGAAAGCTGAAGAGGGATTGTTTGCAAGATGAGAGGTAATAATTTTGAACTGAAAGATGGTGGATTTAGATTAGATAAGAGGAAGAAATTCTTTACTGAGAAAGTGGCGAGGCCCTGGCACAGGTTACCCCGAGAAGCTGTGGCTGCCCCCTCCCTGGCAGTGTTGCCCCCTCAAGGCCAGGTTGGATGGGGTTTTGGGCAACCTGGGCTAGTGGAGGGTGCCCCTGCCCATGACAGGGGGTTGGAATTCGATCACGTTTAAGGTCCTTTGCAACCCAAACTATTCTGTGCTCCTATGATTCTAACACCATCTTGCATCAGATGTCTCCATAGAAGCAGAGTACTCTACAGTTTACCACTAAGTCCCTGAACATGTGTCCCAAGGCTTTTCAACAGTTGAAGTCAGTAGCTCTCCTGTTGGCCAATACAAATGCAATGTATCAGGAAGAGACAGTGTTATGTATTTGTCAACATTTTCTTTTCCTTTTTCAGTTTGGCAGTGTAAATTCTGGTGCTGAGTGAATGAGTAGATGGGAAAAGAGCCTAAGTCACACAAGGGAATTGACATGTCAGTGCCCACTGTTGACTAGGAGCTCCTTAGCATGCTGCTATGAATCAACAGACATTTCTACTTTCACACTTACATAGATCTGTTATAAAAGACATCCCAGAGCTCTGTTTCATCTTCCTTGCCTTACAATGTTTATATGCTGCCACTGGGACAGAGAACAGATGTGATGGATTAACTAGCAATAAATCATATGGCAGAGAACACACAGCATTATCATTCTAAAGAGATAGCATTAAGTATCCTGCTAGAAAAAAATAAAAACATTTCCTCTCTTCCTCAGAAGAACTATTTCATTATCCCACAAATGACCAGCTCACCCTGTGTACCAAACTCCAAATCTATTTGGGCTACAGTAGTACTTTGCTTCACTTTTAAATATTGTACTAAGTATTTGCTCGTGTTCAATGAAAGCAAACATTATCCATGCTCTTCAAAGTAGCGATACAGAGCACCATGTCCCACCATTTTCTCTTTCATTAAAACTAATGAACTTAAAGTTTCTAACAACTTGTAGAACTCCCACCAACAAAGCAGCAACAAAAATGAAGCCGTGCTGGTCCAGTCACATCCTCCCCAGGGAGCATTTCTACTCCCCCGGCATCTATTTTCTGATGGCAAGATGCCGACTCCTACAACCTCCACAAGGAACCCAAGAGTCATAACATCCCCTCATTAATATTTGCACACCATCTGGTGACTATTACTGAATTAACTTCTCACAGAAAAGAAGTTTTTAGAAGTATATAATTAGACTTTGATATGAAGTCTTACTCCTCTCATCCCCCCCCCAAAAAAAAAAAATTGAATTTTTAAAAGAGAAAAAAAGAGGACTGTGGAAGAGATACAGTTAAAAATACAGTTAAAAAGGTAAAGAGTCTTTCAAATGCTCTCACTGCCCTTCTGCCCATTTTATTAGTGTGTGATTTCTTGCACACATGAGCTGTTTGGGTACAGTTCGTAATCTCTATTTGCTTTTGGTGACTAGCAGGCACACTTTGGGCATTGGAAAATACTGAGAGATAACTTTACAGTAATTTTACTCCAATCTAGCTTTTTTCTTCAGTGAAGATACTCATAAGATTAAACCCCTGTGTGTTTCATTTGTCCCTCCAAGTCCCCAGTTGCTGCCAGGGCCTTCAGATTTTGAAGGTCATTTCCTCTGTAGTACTACCTTGGGAGAAGAGAATAAGGTAAATCTTCAGTTTTGAGTCTTCAGTGCCAGTTAAGGGTGTGGGGTTTGGTTTTTTGTTGTGGTGTTGGGTTTTTTGCATTGAGAGAAGAAGGGAAAAGGGAAGAATGGAAGAGGAGGTTTTTTGGTTGTGTGATTTTTTTGTATTTAATTTAGTGTCATTTCTTTCAAGTGGAAAAAAACCCTGGCAACACATATTAATGAACTATTTTATTTCACTGATTGCTATTAGAAATTAATCACAAACTACAATTAAGAGCAAGGCTGTGACAATGCAATATAACTGATGCAATATTTATTAGTTAAAAGAGAAACAAGTTCTCCACAGACAAACCTGTCTAGTCAGATAAGCCACTGAGTTCCAAAGAAGCAAAACTCTCAATACTATAGCAAATTTAGGAAAAACAGCTGTTTGGGTTATGTGCAACATTTATCTTTTAAATTAAATACATTGGTATTATTAAAGGAATTTTAATGCAACTGCAAAAAATGAAAAATAAAATACGAAGGACCATATGGTACTGCCATAAAACATTTATGTCCAAATATTTGTTCTCATTCTCATCCAATGAAAACAAAGCCCTAACTAGGAAGCAGAACTCATTTCTAACAACTGGTAAAATATCCCCCTGCCAAATTACAAACCACAGCAAGCAAATGCCTCTTTGCTCATCATAACTGAAGTCAAACTTTGTCAGAGAAAGCAGGAGGTATCCCTGAAGTTGGACCAAAATACTTTACTGTACACCAGAAGACCTCAACCATAATGCAGCCCTTGTGAAAAAAACTGCAGTGAGGAGACATGGTAATAGTAAAGATGATTTTCTCTCCAAATCACTCAAAGACTTTACATGTTAACATGGAAAACTATGGGTAAATAAAGCTAAGCATATGTGCAGCTGTTTGCAAAATCAGAGTTTAAACACAACTGATGACAATTAGGATTTGTTTCTTAATCAATACTTTAACCAAGCGAGATTGAAAGTTATTTTAATTGCTGGTCATAGAAATGTTAGATGTCTGATTTCAAGTTTAAGGCATCCAGATTCCACAGGTTAAACCTCTTTAGTTATAGTGCTAGGCATTCTGGCCCAAATCCAACAAAACACTTAAACACATGCTTGACCTAAAACACTAAGACAGCTGCAGAGAACTTAAAAGTTAAGAATTTACAGGACTGGGAAAAGAATGCTCAGTACCATTCAGGATCAAGCCTAAACACCATCAATCTCTTTAAAGGACTTTGATTTCTGAAGCTTCTTCTTTCTATAATTTAAGACAGAGGTATATGTCACCATGATGATGTCAAAACCTAATTTATTTTAGGTGACGATGTTAAAACCTGACTATTTTTGTTTGGGCTTAGGTTCATCTATAGTAACCATTCTAGAGAAAGAATGAAAGCCCAATGGGTTATCCGTCACTTAGAAGGGAGGAAAAAATGAGCAGTGTCCTAGCTTAAAGTAGGAGTGTTGAGGACAAAATGGCACAATGAAGCACGCTGATTCTCTGATCTCTGTACAACTTAGCCCATAATTTAGGTAATGCCATCACAGGCCAAGAAGGCTTTGTAATTCAAAGAAATTCACACAAGCTCAGAGGCATAAATAAATAGAAATACACTTTCTACAAGCATGTAGAAGTTTTTCACTTGTAGCTTTAAACAGACCTTTTTGCTTTGTATAAAATGCATGGAGGAAAAGCAAGAGGAGAAGATGTGGGTTCTTCCTATCTTCTTTCTTTTTGCCAGCTCTGAGAAGTGTAATTTTAATGCTACAGAGGTGAATCAGGAAATAATTCCCAAAGTATGGAAAGCAAAACCTGCATAGAAAGTAACTGCAGTATTACATGCAGCAGATTTAGTGATACTATTATCAAACCCAACTAACAATCAGGGGATTGTGCCATTTATGGACTCTGGAAAAGCGAGGCAAATCACAAACACCATCCTGTAAATGCTTACACTCCTTATCACTGGGTATCTCTCAAGTGTAGACTCAACTGAGTCATAAATAACACTGCTCATGCAATTATGCTTTCATCAGAGAATCTCCGTTACTCCTGATACCACTGCACAGAGCAGACAGCTTAGGCACCCAAGGGCATGTTTACACTGCACTGTGCAGTGTAAACACTTGCACTGTGCAGTGCCCACATCCTCAACATGCAATTCACTGTGCACTGCACCAAATTTGTACTCCTTAAAGATCCTTACAGCTGCACCTTCACACTGCAGTTCTTAAAGCATTTGTCCCTTCTGAAATACAGGACTTATTAGACACATTTCTGCTTTATAATGCTGGAGTATTGTTACTTAATGGAGCTGAACTGCTCTCTCATTCCTGACCAGCATCACTGGCACTGTGCTGGGTGCTCAGTGGAGCACCTGCAAGATCACCTGCCCTCCAGTGATGGGGCCCAGGGAAGGGGAAAATTCTATCCACAGCCCTCATCAGGGAAGATCATACCTGTGTCCCACAGGACTTCTCAAGTCACAGTATTTTCAGCTAATTCAGACATCTATTTGGATAGTATGAGGTGGCTTTAGGCCTGAAGTTCTTTGTCATGTCAATTTGGCTCCTGAAGACAAAGCGTCCCTTCTTCCATAATTCCACCTAAGTATTTTTCCTCATGCATATAAGGGTAATTATAGTTTTATGAGCCACTTTAGGGTAAACATAGCACAGGCTTTGAGAGGGGAAGGTACATCTGGTTTATGGAGGCATTTCTCATCTCTCCAAAGAGAAAACTAGTGTGCTTCTCTTAAAAGCCGGGACCAAACTGCTTTCTGCAGTTTCTTACCAGAAAAAGATAAGGCAGAAAGAGGCATTGCTGTCATGAAAACTGGATTTTTTTTCCTTAAAATTCTTCTTTGAACAGGAGCACAGATTTTTAACAAATTGCCTATTTTTGTGTTTTCTGCAATAGGGAATCACAGGGTTAAAAATCTTTGGAAAGTTGTTCCAATTGACATTGAAAAGTGTATTACAATGGTTAATTTAAGAAAGTGCCCTGAATTTCCAGCCTCAAAGCGTTGTTTTGCTGTTGTCTGTAACCTTCTAGAATTTTCTTCTCTATTTTAGTACTTATACACCAGGACTAAGTAACCTCCTCTGATAAGAAAACAGATGGAGATCTCAGATTCTTTCATTGCAAAACATATTTTAAAAAAAATATTTTAAACATTCTTTTTTTTCCCTAACACTCTCTGAAGTATTATTGTCTTTCTTGAAAAGTGGGCACCAAAAGTGAACCCAGAGCCTCATGAGATTTTCACCAGACCTCCCCAAAATAAAATAACTTTCCTATGCTTTACTGGAGATTTTGCCATTTGATATATCCAAACATCACTTTAGTTTCCCTACTGTCTTAGCTGGCAGCTCATCTTGGGCTGATTATTTACCACAACTCAAAAGCCATTAAAGCCACAGCTTCCCACAACAGTCTCTCATTTTTCCAGGCATTGACTTTGTCCCTTATTCATCTCCATTTGACCATACTATGACACTTATCACCTGCTTCCACTTATAGCAAGCAATCTGACATCACTGTGTAACAATGACCTGTTGTGTTCATCATGTCACTTCCTCCTACCTGTAATACTTTAAACTAATAGAGATTTTATTTCCAAAACAGTCATTAAATAAGAAGTTAAGTTTTCTGATAAATTTAGTGCCTATCAGTTAGTTAAGTGAAAAACAGATCCAGCAAAGTTCCTAATCACATCCTTAAACCTTAAGCACTTTACTCACAGTAATGTTACATAGGGGGGACCTAATTAATGTTTATAATTATCTTAAGCAGGGGATGCAGGGGGAATCAGCCAGCCCCTTTTCAGTGTCTGTGGAGACAGGACAAGGGGCAATGGCTGCAACTTGGAGCACAGGAAGTTCCGCACCAACATGCGGAAAAACTTTTTCACAGTGAGGGTGACAGAGCCCTGGGACAGGCTGCCCAGGGAGGTGGTGGAGTCTCCTTCTCTGGAGATATTCAAGACCCATCTGGATGCCTATCTGAGTGAAATGTCCTAGGGAGCCTGCTTTGGCAGGGGGTTGGACCCGATGATCTCTCGAGGTCCCTTCCAACCCCTAGAATTCTATGATAGCTTGCTGCCTGAAGACTCAGGACTTGGTTATCTAAAGGAAAGAAAATACAATATCACAACTGACCCATACACCCAGGTTTCCAGGTCTGACATCTCATGCTGAGATTTCGGGGGAGTCAGCAGTAATGTTTATACAAACAGAACACATTGAGCTCAGGCTGAGAAACAATTAAATAAAATACTGAATCCTTTGGACAGTAAGAGGTAGGATTTTTTACCTCATTCTTGTAATTTGTCATACACTTTTACATGGAAAAGCTTGGTTTTAGACAATAAAACACTTCTCATTAAAATTCACTTTACTCATGTAGGAAAGGGAACTGAGCGACTGTGCCTGAATTAATCCCCTACCTGGATCTGGATGCGATGATTTGATTTTCACTTAAAAGAGAACACTGGAAAATCTGGATCTCATTATTACTATTATTATTGTTGTTGTGGTTAAGCAAAGTAATTTCTATGAGTTTATGACACTCCCTGAAGTACTCTGAAAGAAGAGGAAGACACAAGACAGAGAAATAGAAGAGAATGCACCGATTTAGCACAGTTACCCTGTTTCAGCAGTTACCGTGCTTTTTCATAAACAGCTGAATAAACCTACTTAAAGCCTATCATAATTACAGCCATTAAATATCTTCTATATACACTTCAATAGTGTTTTCTGTTGTTTTTCTCAGAGGCTATAGCACTGTTCAAGACAGGCATGAATTCTGATCCTGCCTGTGTTGAGAGGGGAAACCAATCCTTGAGTTCAGTGAGAAGGATCTGATCTTCATAATGAGAACTGAATTACTGTAGGGATATTGATTAGCTCACACTGTACTCTGAATTAAGAACTGCAGTTCACAGGGAGAGATTCAACAGTTTGAACTCCTAAGAATTTAATTACTGAAGTTAATAATATAAATGTAACCAAGGAAAAAACATAAAGGTTTTCAGAAATTGTTTTCCAGAGGAAGGAAGGAAAATATTGCCACTTTGGGGGGTGCAAATTAAGGAACTGATTTTTCTGACTCTTTACCAAGCTTTGCAAATTGTCTTTTAACGTGCCATACTAAATAGGACCAAAAATAAGCATATAAACAAATTAGCTATTTGTCTGGATCCCATAGAATGAAGTTAAATTTTCTCCCAGGACAGAGTTTACAACCATAGCATGAGCCTGATCTGTAACTCTTTGAGATTTGATCAGACAGGAGTACAGCCAGACACGGATCTGTCACAGTAGCAGATGAACCACATTCAGAGATGAGCTGTCCCAAGTAAACCAAGTGCTTTCCTTGTAGGAGTTAAAAAGGAAGGGGTGAAGGTCCAGTACCATAGCAGACTTTTAAATTTATCTGCTCCAAAGAGAAAAACCTGATTTTCTGCTCAAATCCTTCTGTTTCTTCTTAAATGGGTTCTTGCTTTTGAGGAACACTGAGTGAGAAGCTAATGCCAGTTGCAGTCTTCAGTGAGAAAATTAGTGGGCTGTTCTTGGATAGAATGCAGGCACTTGCTACCCTGCTCTCAAAGAGAGAAAATATACACATCTTGCTTCAGAACAAGAAATAAAGTCCACACACTTTGATGCAAAACAAGTTATTTTTTCCATTTAGAACAACAGAGATACAGACATAGATAATCAGTTCAAAATCCTGTTTTATTCCCAAGTTTTGACATTCCAAATATTCATGCTAGAAATCTTTAGAGTACTTTTAATCACTAATCTGACCCTTTTGTTTCTGTTTCATTTGCTCACCAGATGACTCCAAACAACAGTGAGAGTTCTGCAGACCGATTTCACCACTAGCAGATGATTTGATCAAGTATTCAGCAGGAGAGGAAAAATTTAAAACATGGACCAGAGAGAAAAGTTATTATAGAATCCTTGAATGGTTTGGGTTGGAAGGGACCTTAAAGATCATCTAGTTCCACCCTCTACTAGACCAGGTTGCCCAAAGCCTCATTCAACACTTCCAGGGACAGGGCATCCACAATTTCACTGAGCAAGAAGACCACTTTGAAATACTCTCACTGTCTTTAGTGTATACAGTTCATGTTTAGGAAGATCCCATAACAGTTTCAGCAATTATTTTGGTTTCTTAGCAAAACATTCCAATTCATATTTTCCTAAGTGTGTTGTTAATGTATGGATTTTACTCTTTGTCTTTTTGAAGTGGAGTGGCATGGCATAAGCCAGAATAGAATAAAACAGGACTGTTTACATACAATGATCATCGAGTCCAACTGCTCACGAACTTCAGAGCTGGGCAGCAGCTAAAGCACATTATTAAGGGCATTGTTGAAATGACTCTTATACACTGACAGGTTTCAGGCAGTGATCACCTCTCTGGGAAGCCTGTTCTAGTGTCTGGCCGCCCTTTTGGCAAAGAAATGTTTCTTAATGCCCACTCAAAATTATCCTAAAGTCTAAGTCTAAGCAGTATGGCAGCATGGTTATTAGGATTATTTTTCTACAGGGAAGAATGGCTGCGTAGAGAAAAAACAGAATTATCAAGGACTTTTTGTTTGCTGTTTTTTACGTGACTGCAATACCTAAGTCTGTGCTTTCTCCAAATATTTTAAAGTTTGTTTTGAACTTGCTTTTTCTGTATGGGACTAATGACACTTATAAAGGATCCAGACTAAATCCAAGGTATTTTTGTGTTTGTCGTTATATCCTTTTGATATTTGTAGTCTGCTATTGTGCTTCTTTTTAGAAGAACCTGAGTAAGTGCTGCTTCCTATGTACCAGCTTTAAAGCCAGGGCACAGAGCATTACTTCATTTTCCATTATGTATTTCACACATCTCTAAATGTAATAGCAGTGCAGTGTAAGCAGCTAAATACATCCTCATTTGCATATATGCAGAGTGAGATTTGCTGCTACTTCTACAGCTAGCTCATGCAGCACCTTATTGGTATTGTACCAAAAAAAAATTAAATCAGGGTATCCCTGATTTATCTTATTCAGCAGAAAAATCAGTGGAAGAGAGCATCCTATGCTATTTACAATTATTTAGGTCTGCAATCTGTAATATGAGAATAACAGCAGGAAAAGTGGGTTGGATATATTTTTTCAAAGGACATGTGAGAGGTAAAATAAAGTCCTGTGTTATTTTATTTTATTTAGGGTATTAACTTTATTCGGGTCACAGACAAACAGCTACACTTTCATTAATGAAATGCTCTTAAGCTAATTTCCATTTGTATGCAAGCAACATCATCAGGTTTAGTACATGCACACAGTCGTACATACTTATACTGATATCTGCATGAGAAGAAAGCGAACAGGCGTTGATTTATTACACACAAATTGAATGAATAAGATAACATTTTATTAGGGAGATACCATTATAAAAATTACTATAAATGGATACAAGTGGTATATGGCCTTATCAGTAAATCTACTGTATGTTAGGACCTGGTACATGTTGTAATAAAAAGATAATTAAAAGTATTGAATCACAGAACCATACCAAGAAATAGCCCAGTAACAACAAGCTCCATTAGTGAGACAGTATGTACTGCCAACCAGGTTCAAAAAAGACTGAAAAGTGAAGTCAATTTTTAGAAAGCATTAAAAAAGCCTGAAGTCCAAGCATGAAAGAATAAAGAAAAGGAGTATTTTTCTGACTTTCTTTAAAAGAGACTAAGAAAGAATTACTTGACACAGGGATTTCTTGTTGGAGGAGCTTTATCTCATACCTTTAACGAGCATATTTCTGGGAAGGTGGTATTCCCACTAGTTAACTGCTGTAAGTAATATAACATACTGGAACCCTGCACAAATATTTCAAGAGGATTTTTTTGTGGGTTTTAATTTTTTTAAAATTTTATATTTTTAGTTTTATGAATAGCACTGTCAGGCTTTGGAAATAAACACTGTCTTCTTCTCCTCATCCCTCCTGCTTTCCCCTCAGGTCAACCGCTTCCCCTCCCTCCCTCTGGTCAGTTTAATATGGAGATGCTGCCTGAGCCTTGTTGTACAGAATAAGCACACAACATTTTCTCCTGGGAGTTGGTTCATGCAAAACACTGCCCCGCTGAGAGAGTGGAAATTTACCCATAAGACATTCTTCCAGCAGCAAGACTCCAGAGGAAACCTGATCAGAATTTTTAAAGACATGCCTTGATTTTCTCTATAATTCCTTCAAAGTTTCATGGGGAAAAAATACAAAACAAATGTTTCAGGTTTGTTATGCCTGGTCTTGACCAGAAACAGACTGAGATACAGTCTCATTTGGAGAAAAAGCTAAGAAGACGACAGCAGTGCATTATTTTCAATAGATTTTCTGATGCTATGTCTTCTCCTGTGATTTCTTTTTGTTTTTCTTTCCTCCTCTTGACTATCAGCTTATAGTCTCTGCAGCACTTCAGCTGATCAATACATCAGTACTTCCCCCCAGCCCCATGCAGGCAGAATCTTACTGGCTTTAAGACGTGCAAGTGGTATTTGCAAAATATTAAAAAAAAACCCTAACATTTCTTTTTACTGCTTAATTTTGTGTCACTGGTTTATCAAGAAAATATACTTCCACATAATATAGAATGTAATAAAGGTGGTGAATTTTAAGTTATTTCTTACAGAATTTTGGAAGAATGTGTAGGAAATCTATATGGTGAATTTAAAATCTCTTTTAAGAAGGAAAACTTTAATTTTGGGACTGATCCAAAGTCCAATGAATGTTCCCCCTTACTTCAGTGTGCCTCGAACCAGCTTTTTATTGTTTAATCTTACTCTGATCGATTTCAGCAACACAGCTCCCACAATCTTTTATTATCATAATAAATTTAACCGTTATATTTTCATAGTACCTAAAAGTTGCAACTAGGGTAGGACTCAGTGTGTCGGGTACTATTTAGACACTCTTTATTAAATGACAGTCCCTGCCTTCAGATGGTTTCAGTTGTTACAGTCAGTCTGCAGAATGACACACCCCACAGTTGCATATACCAGGTAATGCTGGCATGGTCACTGAATTCAGCCAAGTGAATAAGGATTTTGAAGAACTAAACTTTTACCTGATGATATCTTCAGGAGAGGGAACATATGTCCTTTTTAATCTTAAGCCAAGAAGCATCCTTAAATAAGATATACTACCAGAAACTTTATTTTCTCCCTGCACTTCCTGCAGTAGCGGGGAGATTGTTTTATCCTTCTCTGCAGCAGCACTGGAACACTATGTACATTCTGATGATGACAATTTTAAAAAAATATATTAAAAGCAGATACAGAATTGAGTTTAAAAAATGATGTGAGGGATGGAGAATTCACTATAAGTGTTTAACTTTGGTGTGTGTAGATTAGCTAAGGAAGATTGAGATGTGATCGCAGCATTTAAACACCTTAAAATTAAGACATCACCAAGCTGTAAATGGCTCTTCAAATTCCACAGAAAGAGATGCAACAGGGAACCATGACTGCAATCATATCCAGGTGAAAGAAATACTGGAAGGAAGGTACAATTGCATCAATGGCAGCAACAGATTCCTGAAAGTACCAAAAGAAGTGGTGGATCCCCTGTGTCCTGATCACTTTGAATCAAACCCAACCAGAAAATCAGAGCTAGCCAAACACAAGTACCAGAGTTATTGATAAGACAATCAGTGAAATTCTGTGCCCTACGTATAAGAGGTCAGACTATGCTACCGATGCATTTAAAGATCAGATGAACCTCTTGCTCAGATAAAAAAGTAGGGATTCTTTTTGTTCATTTTGTCACTAAACAACTTACATTCCAGCTAAAATTATTCTATTCTGGAGAAACAAGCACTTGGGGTACATGTATACTGCAGCTCTTGTACAGTACCTTGCACCTCAGTCCAAAACATTTTTTAAAAATTCCGTATTACTATTACCTTTTCTAATTCCATTCCTTAAGAAATTCCCATAGTTATGTCACATTTCTGAGTATTCATCAGCCCCGTGTCACTGCTCCTCTGTCTGTAGTGTGATACCATCTAGCCCAGGGGAAGTGTTTTATCTTGCCCAAGTGTCCAGCTCTACAGTAATGCAAACATAAAAAGAGGCATCCCAGTAAACGATGAATAAGAAGCACATTCCAGACACTTCTCAGTGTTGTAATGAAGGAAAGGTACTTTAGATGGACTACAGATAGCCCAGGTACAATTTGCTCACTGCTATTATTCTGAGATGCACAAATGCTGTATTCTGCTCTGAAGACCTGGAATGTCAGTGACTCAGTAAACCCTGTACCAGGCAGAATTAGAGATGCTGAACCACCTGGAACTGAGTCACAGCTGGAGGATTAGCCGGAATCATGGGTGGACACTCCTAACTGTGGATGGGACTGATTCCAATAAGCATTACACGATGTATTTTAATAAAACTTAATGAGGGATAGGGGAGAATTTGAGCATTCCTGGGAACTGGTGGTCTAATTTTTCTCTGCCTCAGGGGCACGTAAACTGGCATTCCCTTAATCACTAAAAAGTAAATACAAACTCTCCATTATTTCATACCATAATGCAGAAAGACAGACACCATGAGTGTATTTCTTATGTCCATAAACGTAGCATAGTTCCACATTTACCACAAAACAGAAAAAAGATGTTGGTTAATAATCAGGATTTATTTTAAAAAGGAATTTTTGCAATGGACAGTTCCCAGGAGAGGGGATCCTCTCTTGCACTACTCTATGTTTTCATGCAGAGGCACTCTACCTTTGCATGGTTTGAATTCCTGAGAACAGCATGCCGTGCTCCTGGTTATGAGAAAGCTTTAACACAAAGCACATGTCTCACAATCAGCCCTTTTACCTGATGTCCATGTACAATAATACATCATTCGGCAGCTGTGGGGGAATGTGGGTTTTTTTGAAACCTCCACTCTGGCCACTCAAAGCATTTACCTCCTGATCCTCAGATCATTCTTTTTCCCTTCATTGAAGGCTGTGTAAAATTAATTTACAAACCTAGAACATAGAGTTGGTGTAACCTATTGGTATTTATGCTCAATCTCATGATTTTTTTGCTTCCCATTCTTCCAGAAAGCATACTCCACAGACATTCTGCAGCTATTTATGATTCTGTTTTTTTACCCATCTATCCAGTTAAAGGTATCTCAAGTTATCAAGAAGACATTAAACTGGAACAATGGTTGCACTACTAAGGTCTATGAATAGATATTCTGCCATCAGAGAAAATATTCTCTATCTTCTAAAATTCATGGATCTTTCTAGACTATCTCACACAGAGACCATGAACCTTCCCCATTTCATGACACCACTGGAAACTTTCTTTTTTCTTTCAAAAAACTGATGTTGAGCACAAAGGCCACACATTTGAGGCAAGATACAGGTTGATATCATCAAGCACATAAGTGTTGCAACTACTAAAACAAAGTGTCTGGATTGAATGGGATAACTCAGATGCCCTTTTTTGTTAGAAAAAAAATAGGCATCTCATAGTAAGGAGAAAACTCACATGCCAATTCAGCAGCTACACACAACTTAGGCATCAAGGAACATTTGGCAAAAGCATGTCTTGTCATTCTTGCACTTCTTGGGAACTGAGTAGCTGTATTTGGCTAAACACTTTTCAAAAAATGCCCTTTTGCCCTAGCCCTTAACATTTTGATTTGTGCTTTGAAAAGCTTGACTCTTATTCAATTATTATTTATTTGTTTCTTTTTATGTTAAGAGCAGTTACAGTAATTCTACAATTACATCTGTGAGTAGAAACAGGGACAGTGATTTGCAAGGGGAACAGACAGCATCTTCTTGGGAACCAGTGTACAGTGTTATTTCACTGTGTGTATCCATAGCCTCTTTTTTTCAATAACAACACACTGGTTAAGAATATGTGACATTCAACTTCTGAAGAGCAACTGACCACAAGCTTTCTATGGTTCTAAGAGAGCTTTGCATATAGAGAAGAAAGACAGAAGTTACTTTTCCTATCTAGATGTCACACCTCTGACAGCTTCAGGTAGAGGTCCCAAAGTAAAAGGTACGGTAGCCTTAAACTCATAAAGCATTTCTATGGATGAAAATAAGTAGAAAGCTTGGACCAGGAGATACGCTGATTTCCAGACACTGTCCATGGTGTACAAGTAAAACTACTCTTGATCAGTTACTGTGCACAGTGCAGATAACAGAAGCATAACAATTTCAAAGTGTAAACCTGAGTATAGAGCATAAACTCTTCTTTAGATTGTATACATTGGACAAGGGCCATGTCTTGGCAGTGAGAAGCACATACTGTGTGTAACAGTACAGTCGCGGCGCTCAAGTAACTGTAATCATACAGATAACATTTGTTTTATTTGCATTATAAAAGTGAGATTCACCATGAATCTACAAATGTAAAAGCTCTGTAGCAGACAGTGGAAGGTAAAGGAAATAAAAAAGTTGTCTAGCAATTCCTCCAAGACACCTATTTCTGTAAAACTCATTTTCAATAGAGAAAAATAAGTATTAAGTATGCTCTACGCCACTATATAAAACACTAAAGTTCATTAAATTATTTGAGTATTGATTAGATAATTTAATCTGAAAATTTCTTTACAATTTCCTGCTTGCATTAAAATTTTTCATCAAGCCACGCAGCACTATACAAATGGCATCAATAGACCACAATATCTGTATGCCACACTAATAGTTAGAATACAAAAATACCTGTAATACATGAATAAAACAGACAGATAAACCAGATGTGAATTTAGACATAAATTTGCCCAAACTTTGAAAGTTAAAAAAAAAGGTAAATTATTAAATTTCCATTAATGAGAATGAGGAAATACGCTATTGAAAGAAAACCTTTCTAAAAGCAAAGAGCAATAATGCGTCATGCTCAAAAGACCACAGATTCCACATAAAATTCACAATGCTGCACCAATTATTTGGAGTTCAAATTCCCTTATTGTAGCAATTGAAACAATCTCAAAGAGTGCAAAAATTACCGAGTTGAAAAATCTATTCTTTAAAGTATACCATGCATTCATTTTGCACATAAACGATCTTAAAGTATTTCAGAAGGTGCTGCACTTTTTAGTTTTAAAAGTAAAAATAACATCTATCACTTTAGTAACACTGTTAGACATCTTTTAAATAGATATTTAACAGAATTACAGGCATGTTGGAGAAGATAGCTTATATTCACTGAAAAGGCTACTGTAGTGCATTAGTCTTTAGATAAAGTAATAGGATCTTTTCCATGTATTAACAATCCTCCATACAAAAGATTTCTTAAAACTTTTTAAACAGCTTTATCAAGTCAAGGTTACAAAGCACAAATGGGTAGCTAAATGATATGTGGTTACTCAAAAAGGTATTGACTGAATCCATACAGGTTTTGATTGCTTTAGGAAAAAGAGGAATTTGCAAGGTTTGCTTCTTTAAAACTAAAGTATATTTTAAAATTTACAATGGCATAAGAAATTGAAAGATAGTCCTGTAGTGCGGAGTTATTTTGCTATCTGACTAACTTCTAAAGAATCATACAGCCATGATTTAAGCCTCAATGCATTGATTTGTCCCCTCTGACATGAGCTGAACTGAGCAAAACACGAGTCCAGCACCACACCGAAACCTCCAAAACGTTGCTGACTTTCCATTTGCAGCTCTGGTAATTGCAGCGTCTAACAAAGTCAATGCTAATTTTAGGCTATAAATAACTGTTTTAAAAGCAATATTTACTTAAATAGGTGGAGGTATATCCTATTCTGGACAAATTCCTATTGATAGCAGTAACACCTGTATGTTCAAGACAGTGGCTACATATATATATATATATATATATCTTCTAGCATTTGCACATCCATCTGCACGTTTATCTACCCAACATCCATCACCCCACCAGTGATTTAAGTACTTCTAAATGTATATCGGTTCCTGGTTCCCACTTCAGCTTCTCTGTCTTAATCAAGAGTGTCCAAAAGGACTCGTACACCTACACCTACAATTTGTCCATTTTTCTGGTTCAAATTCCAAAGCACTCAGGATCAGGAAATATAAGCCCAGGCATTTGGCAAGGCACCCAAAAGTAATAGAAAAAAATACGTTGTGTAGAACAAACGATGAATCAGTCTTTTATTCATTTTTCTGCAAGGTTTGTAGCAAATAAATGAGCCTTTCTTTTTGGTGCTACCACAGCATAAAAAGAGAATCACTGGAACATGCTGGAATAGCCATAAAAAGTGAATAAAAAATAGCAAGAATGGCTCTCAAATGCCTACATAAAGCTAAGTCAGGGCTATAAAAACTGCTGCATCTAATTCCATAATTTCTCTCTGTGTTTTCATGCAGTCAGCCATTCCGAATTGTCCTGGAGTTCACTGTCCAAGGATATTGCAAAAAAATCTTACCTAATCTGTAATACAATTTTTTTTTATTATCATTATTTCCTATTGATGCTATCAATGCTAAGAAAGGATGTTATCTTCAAACTAAATAATTACTAGAATAGGACATCAACCTTCTGCTTCCCTTCCCCCAAGACTTTTTATAGACATACATTTCATTTGATTTTCTGTACACTCCTTAACAGTGTGTGAATTTTCATTCCTCTCTAAGATATGAATATATTATACTAAGGGATATTATATAAATGAGACCATTATTCAAAATGAGAACCTTCTATACTAACAGCATCACTATTTGCAGAGTATGAGACAAAATAAATGTCTCCCATGAGTGACTAAATGCAAAATAAAAAGTAACCACTCAACTTTAATAGTTTAAAAATGCTATTAAACATAATGGCTCCTCAACATTCAAGCAGCACTATGTTTTAAGTGATCTTCATTTTTAAAGAACTATTTTATTTACATTTGAAATATTGATGGTGCATAAAGTTCTGTTCATGTAGCAATGATAGTCAAAAGTATTTAAAATAATTGCCACAAGACTGAAGTTGTAAGTTTGCTCTGTCCCTAGGCCAGTGGAGACTCCAGCACTGAAAATGTAAACATCTGAAGAAATAATAAGAAACACCTACTCCACTCTGTGACTTTCTTAGGGACTAAAAGAAGAACTATCAAAGCAAAACCTACTAGGTTATTAAGCAATAATATAGTAACTCAATCAGTTGGGTATTTTATTGGTTGAGGAGAATTCCGACTCTAGGTATATGTTCCTAGAAATTAACTCTTTAGGCAGTAACCTGATCATCAAAATTTACAGATGTGAAGGAGCTGTTTCAAAACACCACAAAGATCATGCTTGCATTTAAACAGGTAAAATGACTTTGTTTTTAATTTCTGATGCCATATGCAAAATTAAATTCACATTACTCTTTCTTTTGTTGCCCAAGGCTGAAAACTAAAACCTCTAGGAGACACAACAATTTATGTCCCAGATTACCTTCTTGCCTGATATCAGGCCTTGTAGCCATGCTGGCACAGCATCCTTGTACTATATGTGCTCTAGCAACAGCAGAATTTGTGGGAAACCAAGTAAATAAACACATGCCACTTTACAGTGAAACAAAACAGATTACAAGTCAGATTTAGGAGTCCACAGTTACTTGTGTGCCAGCAGCACATAGAGCTGTATGGGCCCAGAGTAGCCTAGCAAATGGTGTGAAGTGGCCAGATTTGCAGGGTCCATCCCCCCAGTGAAACACTGAGCTCCTGGAAAGGAAGCAAACCACATTCAGAGACCACAGCTGGAACACAATGCCACTGTCAACTATAAACTGTGTAGCCATAACCTCTCTTTTCCTCGGTTGAATTTAACCTGAACTTCTGTGTAGTTCCATGTCTTCATGAAGAGCACTCCAGCTTACTGCTTTTCAGGGTAATAAATTAAAGAAAGAAAATGGTTATGTCCATTTACCAAAACTGTAACCAGCCATGAGCAATACGGGCTTTGAAACATGCCAAGAACTAAATACAATATTACTTTAAGGTTGGATAAAATATTGAGAGGATATGTAACCTCTGAAAAATTTTCAACGACATACTAGCCTGAACTGTGAGGAAGGAGGCTGAGTTGTCAGCCTCCTCAAAATTAGCCAAGATGATGAAGCAGATGAAGAGGTCACTGGTAAACAAAACAACAGAATTATGATTTATTTGTGGGGTTGTTTTCTTTTTCATTAGCAGCTTTACTTTATATTTTTTCATCAGGAAAATCAATCTCTCAGATCATCTAGAATAAATGTATATTTAATCTAGAATAAAAAGTCAGAAGAATTTTCTTTTCCAAGGGAAAATGTTTTATTATTAAGTATAACAAATCTAGAATGCTTTTACATTCATAGAGTAAACAAATACAAACTTGGAGTGAAACATTTTAGAAGCAAGAAACCTCAACAACATGAGAGCTGTGACACCCAGTTGGGGAACTGGTAATCCAAACTCCAGGGCAGGAGGAGAAACCTTCTCAAAGTAATGAGTATAATCAGTGTGAGACACATCATAGACAGGACTGACTGTGATTTTGGGATATCCTGCAGTGCTCTTCAGACTTTTCTGCATCTTCTTACTTTTAATTTTTAAATTTATTAAGGTAGCATTTAAAAGACCCCACTGGGAGCCCAACCAGAGTAAATGCTCTAGATACAAATAGCTAAATATGAAACAAACTTATTTTTTCATGTTATTTGTGATTTATAAAAAGTCACAGCATAGCACAAGAAACTTCTCCTAATGTAAATTTCCTTATCCTCAGTATATATCGTGGTTTAAGCCCAGCCGATGGCTAAGCACCACACAGCCAGTCGCTCACCCTCCCTCCCATGGGATGGGGGAGAGAATTGGAAGAGTAAAAGTGAGAAAACTCATGGGTTGAGATAAAGATGGTTTAACAGGTAAAACAAAAGCTGCACACAAGCAAAGCAAGACAAGGAATTCATTCCCCCTTTCCCATGAGCAGGCAGGTGTTCAGCCATCCCCAGGTAAGCAGGAGTCTGTCACATGTAACACTTTGGAAGGCAAATCCCATAACTCTGAATGTCCCCCAGCTTTATATGCTGAACATGACGTCATACGTTGTGGAATACCCCTTTGGTCACTGGGGTCAGCTGTCCTGGCTGTGTCCGCTCCCAACTCCCTGTGCACCCCCAGCCACTCGCTGCTGGGGTGGGGTGAGAAGCAGACAAGGCCTTGGCTCTGTGTAAGTCCTGCTCAGCAGTAACCAAAACATCCCTGTGTTATCAACACTGTTTCCAGCACAAATCCAAAACACATTCCCATACCGATTATTATGGAGAAACTGAACTCTATCGCAGCCAAAACTGGCACAGGACAATAAATTACTTGTCCAGTATCACATAGAAGGACAGGGACAGAACTTAGAATCCAGAGATATGAATCAAACTATTTACATCTTTGCTTCCCCTTGCTTGCATCCCTTCCTGTGTGGGTGATAGCCGTTGACATGCTCCAACTGCCAACATTTTGCTGACAGCTCATTTCTGGCCAGCCAAAACCACATCTGGCATTTCCAACTGGAATAACTTACAATTAAAACATGGGCACCACTAATTTTCTTTCCCAGTTCTGTTCTTTCCTCCCTACTGTGTCACAGTCAATACCACAGTGTTCTCTGCAGACATCATACATACCTGCCCTTGCACTGAAGCCCTATCACCTGATATACTTCTTCCTCCAAATAACTTCTACAGTTGCGTTTTTCCTCCTTTTTAGAGTCAACACCTTCTTCTCACATCATAAAAGTCTCCATATAGCATTCACAAGCACAGCACATTGTAAAACACATCTGTGCTCTTTCTGATCAAATTCCTTCCCTGTATTCTGAGTTTATCTACCAGCAACCAGGTCTCCCCTTTTTTCCTAATATCTGGCCTTTTCTTCAATGTCCTGCACAGCTCCGCTCCCTAATGCCTGCCTTCATTCACATCTCCTCGTGCCTTGGTTGTCATGGCTACACCACCAGACTCACATCCAGGTTTCCTTTCCCCCATTTGCAATTTAGGGGTTTCTTTCAAGATGCCCATGATATTTGAAAATCCTTTAAATATTCAACCTTGCCTAATGACCAAGATCTATTGTGACAGCTATAAAAGTGTGTAAGCTTTTAAATTTTGTTAAACATCAGGGAGAATCTTCTTTGATTTCCAAACCTTTTGAATGATGGATCTTCAGCGAAGTCTCAACATTTCTTTAGAACACAAAACATTGTCACTAAACTCATTGCTCAGAACTCTAGTAAAGCAATAGGGTCTTGCAGCTGCCTGTTTATTTCTTATGGAAGTTTGGAAAATGAGGGGAAAAGGGAGGGCTGTCTTCTTCACACAGAAATATTTTCTGATCAATGAGACTCAACAGGCGGGCTTCAGGCTAAGTTCAAACTACAACAGATGTTCATCCAGGCCATAGCATTATATCTAGCTACTTGGACAGTAATGCAGTAACTACCTGCTTCAGAGAACCTGAAAATGATACAATTCGATGAAAGCAGAAGGTAGAAGAAGAAAAAACACCCCCTTCCTTTGCACAACCTGCAGAGTCTAAAATATTCAGAGAAAGATCTGCAGCAGATCCTGAAGCTACTGCCATTGTTGAGGAGGAAGGGCAGGGGCACTCCAACATAAGATCTATTGCTTTTTTGGGGGGGAGAATGGAGGGAAAAAGACACAGGAGGTGTTGAATTGTGGATGGCATGGCCAAGATGTCCAAGAATGGTACGGTGAGGAAGGGAAGACACTTCATGAGCAAGAGTGAGACACAGTCCCTCTCTCCCAGAATGACACAAGGACAGGAATGTCAGAACTGATACTGCAGAGTCTGGTTCAGCTGTAACCATGTGATGTGATTAATCTTCTCTTAAGTATCTTCCATGTCTATGTTTTATCTCCAACTGACTCTCATATAACTTCACTGGAGCGGATACCATACTTTCATTTGTATCTTGCCAAAAAAATAAACTACACACGTACAAACCAGGTGCTAAGCTGCAGTCAGTACCTCTAGGGATCAGGCTATTTGATGGCATGAAAGTTTTAGATTAACAAGAAAATGATCAACCTATACCATTCTAAAATAATTTTGAAGTTTCATCACATGCATCATGGTTTTACGCTGTTTCTCTGGATTTTAATAAAGTCTCTAGTTTGACTTAGAGCCCCGATACCACAAAATATGAATCATTTCTAAAAAGATAAGATGCAGGCAAATAAATCAGAGGAGGGGTTGTAGGTTGGCTAAAGTCTTATTTACAGGGATATGCTCAATTTGTATCAGTCGTTGGTCTTGTAGAGAGAACGTGAAACAATAATTCACGCTGAATGTACTTGTTCCTCACCTTGGTATGTCCAGTGCTACTGCTAATGTGGCATCGGCTATCAGCCTTCACCTTTTAATGGTGCTCAGTGGAGAGAGCAAGAAGAAAGGGGCACACAGCCATGCTCATCAGTGGCATTTTTCAACATCATGATGGGTTCTCACTCGCATGGTGGCAGCTGCACTGACAACAGGTTGTTTTAGACCTGGTGTTTTCTTGAGGGAGAATATCCCAGTGACACCAGACAGAGCACAAGTCGCTGGAGAAGTGGTGGCAGCCTGTCCCTCTTACATAGACATGGCTGATGAACCAGAAGAATTGCCTGTAAAGCCCGTAAGGCTGTGACCCTTAAAAGTTGCAGTGGCCAATTAATACTCGAGATTTTTATAATTTTATTTTCCTCAACATTTTTTCAAGGCTAAGCTTTGATGCTTAGGGGAACACTGAAATAAGATTTGTCTTTTCTTATCTATCATATAAAGACAAGGAACAATTGCTGTCTAAGCACTTACTGGTTCAGCACAGAACAAAGATGCCTCCCAGTCTCCGGGGAGGTTCAGATCTTGAGCCCTGTTGCTGAGGCTCATCTGAACTCATCTCTACCTTATTGTGAAAGTAATGTGAAATGACACCATTCTCCAAATAAAAAGAGACTCCTTTTCTTTGCTATCTTCAAACAGTGTAGCAGACTAAGAGACGAACCGCAATCCCTACACTTTGTGGTAATTTTTCTCTCTATTTTAATAGAAACCAAATAACCTTTCATGTTCTGTCAACCTGAGCAGTGAAATACATGTAGCACAGGTCCACTGCAGTTCACATGGTCAGATGTGCACAGTGTTTGAGTCCCACCACACTACACCCATGGATGTTTAGCTTTCTCTCAGGCTTCAACAGCCTTTCTTTGACTCTCCAGCACATTTTGCATGTACATTTGTAGTTTAAGCAAAGCTTTATTCCTTAATTTATAGTTTTAAATTCCAAAGATATACATTAGTTTAAATATATGACTCCAAAATTTCCTCCCTTAGCGTATCTGTTCTAAATCAGGCAAATCTGCTTCAGTTCTGGTCAGTCTGTCCAAGCTTATCTCTGCCCGTTTCACCCTTCAATGCTTGGTGAGGTACTTTCCATTTCCTTTGACAGGACTTGATCAGAAACAGTTGGCATACCTCAGCAGACATTTTTTAAAGTAACGATCTCATCAGTTCTCTCCTATTTACATTTACAGGGTTGTTGCCATGTAAACTGTCACTGTCAGTCTTTGATTTCTGGCCCAGCATAAAGATAAAAAGATGAAAGTAAATAGATGTGCAATCAAAACAGAAACTGATACTTATGGAGACTCCATAACAACAAGAAAAGTTCAGAAGTTGTTCATAGGCACATTGGCAATTGTCACTGCACGCAGCATAGCTCTCCATTCTAGGTCCCTAAGGATAGCAACTAGATTTTGGCTAATGTGTTCACATCTCATGTAATGCTGTATTTGCAGGTGAGAATGAGAACGCAAGAGAACTGTCTCCAAACAGTGTGCAATGGGAAAATACAACAGTGTATCTTTGTAATAATGTTTAGCTTAGATGAGGTCAGGAAAAGGATTGTGTTATTTGCTGTGATATTTACTGCTAATATTACTCTTTTTCTACTTGCACCTTCCTCTTTTCCAACGCCACTCTATTATGTTCCTATGTGCAGTTGTCCCTGTTAAAGAGATCCTTTTGAACCCTCCTGCTTCTCCCACTGGTGTCCCTAGCTTCCCCCGTGGCTCCCCTTTTAAAGATCAGCTGCAGTTCTGTTCTCCCTTGAGCAGGAGAAGCCACCAATAAACAAACCTTAGTACTTTTTGTAAAGAGCTTAGAAAAGTTGTAGACACATTTGGAAACAAACAAATAAAAAAAGAAAACACTACCCTGTTAAGCAGCCAGGTTTCCATAGGATATCAGAGGGCTCTTACACACCCTGAACTTCAAAATTCCCCAGCACGTTTTGCTGCTCTTCTTCCCTTCTAATTAATTCTTTGAGCTAGCAATTGGAGTTTGATCAATATAAAAACTGTGATTTTTCTAATTGTTATTCGTTACAGCTTCTCTAAGTTGGTTACTCTAAGAATAAAGACTAACCTTTTCAAAGCCCTCATCCGGAAATATTATGATAATGAGCAATGCCTGAGTTTCACAAAGGATGCCTGCAATACTACTACACAGTTGAAGACAGATCATTTATAAAAGTAAAAGGTTGCTTCCAGAAACAGCGTCTTTATGGAAATGTTTAGCCGTCTTTAATTTAACAATTCAGGTTTAATTCTTATTTTAAGAATTTACCATAAGAACATTTGCTGTAGATTAACAAGGGGAAGATGCTTTTCTCTACTCCAATTGAATCCATGTAATATTTTCACAGGAATGCTCTATAGAAAATTAAGCTTCCCAAAATGAAATATGCTTGTCTGTCTGTGCAGGGTGGGGGGCAACTGCAAACTGAGGCGTATTTAATCTAGTGTGATTTATGTGAGTGATCTCATAGCCACAAAATAAATTCACGTTCAAACATTTAGTGTTGGGTACCCAACAAATATTCAAAACAGGGTTTGCGCAATGCACATGGATGTTGATGTTACCAAACGGCAGACACTCTGCTTGAGCTTTTCTGGAAAAGAGAATTTACAAACATTTACTTGAGGGGGTCAATAGTGCGTCCTCTCTCTTGGCCAAGCTATCTGTGACGCTCTTTGGCTTGGTGATTTGCATACATCTATGCTTATTAAAGGTTTTAAAAAAGCAAACTTCAGTTTGAATTTCACCCCAACATGGAACTTAGTATTTTTTTTTCTTTCAAAATGAAGTCTTCTAGTCAGCTATCCCATAATGTCCGTGCAGTGTCATTTTATGGCACTCATGTTCCAACACTCTAAAGCACTTACACAGCATTGTTGACTCCAGTGCAACAATTTGCATACTTAAAGTTAAGTACATACTTTTTGGGACCTGGGCCTAATACTCCCTTTCATTGTTTGTATGTATTGCAAATGGTTTCTGTTTCATTCTGGATGCAGGATAGCTAATTATGTTTTAGTCCCTGGGCATCCAGCAAGCACAATATAAACCCACTGCTTATGGCTGTTTCTGACTGCAGTTCTGTTCCAGTGCAGGCTAGCTAAAGGTGCAGTTACAGGCTTCCATTCCAGAGCAGCTTCTACCAATATCCAAGGAAAGTAATCTCCTGGCTATGCTAACAGTCATCCAAAAAGCCACCATATAATCTAATTGAACTATCGATTCCCAAGCTATGGCTTCTATTTAGCATTCTAGAGAGAAAGAAAAGAGAGAGAAAAAGGTTTTACAGACACAGTAATGCAACACTGATCAAACCTTCCTTAGCTTCTGTTGCTTAATGTTCATTTATCATACAGATTACGCAAAAAATGTCATTACAATGATAATGACAGTATTCCCCTCCTTCTCTGACTTGTATTCTTTTTATTTCAAGCTGTAAATTCTTAAACAGGGAATATACTTTTTCCTTAATAAGAAAGAGGCTAACTGCAAGGAGGAATGGAAGAAGGGCAAGTGCTCCATCACAGCATCACCTCACATTACTTATGTGCCTAGACAGCTGGTAGTACTATCGCTATGACAGAATCTTTCTCAGGTTTTTCTTTTTTGTTTCGTTTGGGCTTTTTTTAATATAAGAGAAGAAGAAATGTGCAGTTTGCACCAGAATCCTACTTTATGTTTCATTCAGATTGCAAGATCAACAAACTCTCTTGACAATTATTTCCTATGAATATTAATTAAGTTACAACTACCATGTGTTTATTAATCTTTCCGAAATAATGCAATCATTATGGGGACTAGAAATTACTGCCATGGAATTAGAAAAATATTTTGAACATTTGACCAACAATAGAGGTTCTATTCTAACAATTCTATAAGTACAAACCTTAAAACTATTTTATAGAAAGCTATATATAACAACAGTGGCGTGTGACATTCCTCCACATTTTTAATAAAGCAAGTCAGGATTATTCATACCAATATCAAAGGTACTTTACTTATTAAAGTATTCTGTACTGTTATCTGATGCCAGGATATTTAGTTCATATAACTGGAATAACTTAAATAAGAAAATGTCTTCATGTATATAAATGGATTTATGAGGTTTGTTCTTCAACTTATTTCCTTATATAATCATGTATTTAAAGTAAAGGGTTAAAAGCACTTCTCAATTGTTTCGTGGATAGATTTATATATTTGGAGATCTTTTAAGTCCTGAATTAAGGAACTCTAAGAAGGTGAGCTCTTCACAGAACAGTTTAAAATCAACTCCAAAAGAGTTTCTAGCCTGAGTTTTAAAATGTAGTTATTATCAAAAAATAACACTGAGACTTCTTCACACCATCCCCCTTCATGGCTACTTTGTAAATTATGACAAAACACTTCCTATCTCCCAGACCTTGAAACTTCCCGAAATAGTTAAACAACATGTTGATACTCAAGAACTACAGTTTAGTTTTGCAATTTTTGGTTTTGTGCAATGAAGCTGAGAAACGGAACATCTGGCAACAGCCTAAACTAGTATTGTCCCTGCCTATTTTCCACTGGGATTATATGGGTGGAAATTTTAATCTTATATAAGGCAACAACAGATCTTCAAGGGAAGAATTTCTTTCTACTGGTGAGGTCAATAAGGGGAATGGTGTGATATAAAAACCCTAGAAGAGATTTTCCCAGAGAAGGAATTACTTCTTTAGGGTCCCCTTGCAAGCTGTGATGAAGGAGCAGTTGTGTGAAGACAACCAAAGAGATCTGTCAGGACAAGCATGAGCCAGGCAGTGACTGCCGGCAATACCGCACTGGAAAGGCAAGGCAAGGCAAGGAAGTTACTGGAACAGCAAGTGGCGACCCTAAATTTTGCTGGAGCCACTTCCAAGGCAGCCTGGTTTTAAGTTGACATAAAGGAAGCAAATGAAATACCACGGTGCCATTTCTCCCTAAAAATCTTAAACAATTTTTGTCCACACTTTCATTGAGGAAGGTGCACCAAACACTTTGCAGAGCTTAAAAGCAGTAATTGCTTCAGGAGAGCAACCACTGGGTGAGTAGGACCCTGCGGAAAAGAACAGCCCCAAAGCAGATGGCCAAACACCAGCCTACATCAGCCAGAGGTTCCTGATACATCCAGAGTAGAGAACAGCTGGAGAAGGTGGTGTGGGAGCACAGACACAAGGCACCAAAGATTCAATCAAAGGACAAGAGTACATATATTGCTGGAAACGTCACTAACTCATTTGGTGCTATTTGAATTTTTAGTGCAAAACAAGAATGCTGATGAATCCCAGGTCTTCATGTCTGTTCAGGAATGAGGGTAGAGATATTACTGGCATCGTTGGTGCAAAGCAGTTTTTTTGCTGACAGGTTTTCTTCCGTGTTTTCTCATGAATAACAATCAGATCTCGACATTTTGTGTAAATTCTAAAACCTGTGTAGTAATACGTAGGTAACTGTTAAGGTCTGGCTCTCATTCCATCACATTTTTTAGCTATTTACTGTTAAATTGTATTGAAAATTACTCTTATTCTGCTGGCAGCAGTTTGTCCTAATGTGAGTAATATGATTTTGTGAGAACTGTCCGCAATATGCAGGTGGAAAGGACTCATATATGCTCCTTATAGAATTTGTTCAGTGCTAGAATCTGTGAAATGAAGCCCAGGATCATGTCTAATTTCTCCTCATTTACACTTGTTGATCAAAGTCTATGGGTATGTCCTGGTTCTGGCCACACCAGAGTTAACCTTCCCAAGCAGCCAGCCCAGGTGAGCTGAGTTAGCCTGGGCTGTTTCCACACCACCTGACATCACTCCCTCATAAAAGGGGCAAGACAATTCTCTGCAGCTCAGGGACAACAGTCCTATTTTTGGCTCACCTGTGCTGGCTGACTGGGGAGGTTAACTCTGGCCTGACCAGAACCAGGACAGGGTATTAGAGGAGAATTCAGGAGTAAAGCCTGGAGACCCCAAAAGAAGGCTTCCTTAGTTTTTGTTCTCTGCAACAGCTACAAAAACCATGAGATCATCACCTGATCTAGTGAAGATGTGCCTGCTTACTGCAGGGGGAATGGACTAGGTGACGATTAAAGGTCCCTTCCAACCTAACAGATTCTATGATCTAAATTCTCCTCCATTAACTGTGTGTTTGCTTTTTTTTGTTTTTTTTTTTTACCCTTGTATTAAGGAATTGCTAAGACAAACTAACTCCTCATCACCTGTCTCATAAAGCTGACAAAATACATGAACTCTACATCATCCCCCCCATACATCAAATTTTGAGAAATTCATCATAACTTGGTTTTATTCCTACTTATCCATAAAAATTAATATAATAAAATATTATAATAAAATAATAAAAATTAAAATATGCAAATCCTGAATGGCCAAACAACAGCTTTACCCTATTTAGTAGCAAGGCCAGAAACTTTCACTCAGGAATTTGGCTGAAGTGAAACTGTATCCCGTTCAGCGGAGCACAGAGCAACTGTCGGTAATGCTTCTCTCATGTTTCAGCAATACAGAAATTTCTTGGCCAAGTCATGCTCCTTCACTATGTTGTTCTACTGAAGTTTATTGAAATAGGCTCTGGCATGAAACGCTTTTGCCCAGCTAGCCCATTTACCAGAAAGTTCAGCTTCACCTAGTGACTGCTAATGAGGTATGTTTTTTGTTGGGCATGCTGAAAAGCATCTTCAAAAGCACTTTGGAAAGAACTTAGGCTGCAAGCTCAGGCAATGAAAACAAATATTCCAGCTATATACAATCTTATCATTCACTCCTTTCTCCTTTACAAGGCATTATACTTCACTGACATCCCCCAAATGAAATGTACCAAAAAAAAAAACCAAACAAACCCAAAAGAGGAATTTGAAGTGCAGCTTTCTCCACAGCACAACTGCAACACTTTACAATGGTCCAACATCACTATGAATCCACTTACAGAGGACATCTGTGATGTCCATCATGTCAGAAGCTGTCAGGCTACCTTCTGAATTTTGACTACATACACCATCTCTTCCCTGTGAGGCAATCTCATTCATCTGTCTGAGTTCTGTGCTTGAAGAAGGTGTAACAGAAGATTTTCAGAGCTACTAAAATCTTGGAGATTGACAGTGACAGAAAGGTTCAAATATTAGTTCCAATGGTGGTAGCACAGTTCAGTGAACTGTTTCCCCTTAAACAGCTCATAATTATGTTACCATTTTATCTTCTCCTCTGCAGTTGCATAAATTCAGAGAACTTGTGCAAGTGTAAGTTGTTTTGAAAGGAACAGTGCATTTAAAGGGTTAAAATGGCAATATTCTGTTAAATCCTTTTTTTCACAAGTTAACAAAGGTCATAGACTATGTGGTAACAATGCTTCTAATTAAAGTGGTGAATTCTTTTTAAGCAATCATCTGGATGAGATGTAGAGAATGTCTAGCTTTTGAAAAGTCTTATATTGTCCTATTTATTTCTTCTGAAAATTGCTTTTTGGAAAAGATGGAAAGTTGAGGTACCTAACACAATCAACAAACATAGGGGTTTGACAGTCCTTTCTTGCTTATTTTCCTTTTCTCCTTCAAAAACCACTTTGTGACACCTTGAGTATGAAAGAGGCCAAATAAAACATGCCTATTCTTTCCAGTCTTCTGGAACTACCGGAATTATAGGGAAAGAGGATGGTAAAACTTCAAAAGGTTCATTACATTATACTGATTGTCTACAAGTGCTGTTTTACTTGCTTCTATTAATTTGGCTTTACAGTGTGCAGAGGCAGCCTTGCAACAATAATCTGCCCACTGCAAAACTGTCATTTCAGCACTGAAGCAATCCTTTTGGTCACCCATCCAGCAAGTATATGAATCATTAAACTCTTAGTTAGAAAAGATACCTGTATGTTTGGAGAGCTGGCAAAGAAGCCAGTGCAGAGGAAGTTCCTGATAGCAAGATGGCTCTGTTTTCTACATTTGAATTTAGAAAGGAACAAATTTTGTTTGCAAATAGCTCCAGAAGAATGAGGTACATTTTGCTCTACATGCAAGATACTTGAGCAGCAAATGTTATTTCCCTAACACCATCTTTTTTCTACAGTGACATGCTTCCATTTATACATACACACACAAAGAACATTCCCTAACAATGTACATATGCTCACAGATCTACAGTAACTTCTTCATCTGATTTATCTGTGAGTTCATCTAAGAGGGTAGCAAAGCAGTGCCTGGGCAGAATCACTGACAGCCAGAGAGCCATGAGGCTCTTCCATCTACCAGTCAAGTTGTCACTGCCCCTTCAACATCAGTGAAGAAATGTCAAACAGTATTTGCAGCAAGCCAAGCATTCCCACAAGCAGTAGTGGGAATGTATTTGCTCCAGACACCTGCTTCTAAATTTTTTTTCTTCAGTGAGAGCAATTTCAGCAGGAACTGGGGAGGCACAAAGCTTGTGGGCCTTTTTCCCTGTAGGTGACTAGTTTCCACTGGGACCTGAGATAGAGTATGAAGTATTAAGGGACTCTTGAGAGACAACAGGTGTCTAACTCAAATAGGTAGTAAGTGCAGGGTTGTCAGTGAAGATAGCAACATTGGCACATGAAATAATAGTAGTAAGTAATTGAAGCACGGAAAAGGAGTGTCAGATGAGACAGCTGAATTGGCATGTGAGTCTCTCATGAGATATTGAGAGATGCTGGTTTGGAGAATGAGACTCTCTTCTGCCATCACTTACAGAGTCTCTTTCTCCTTCTCTTAAACTGAAAAGAACCAGACAGGCAATAGCATGTCTAGAATCACTTAAATTTAATCTTGGTGATCTGCAGATGCTCATACCCACTAAGATTAGAGCAGTGGCTGGGTAGTTTTAACCCTACTGCCTAGCCTGAACTAAAGTTCTGACAGCGTTAGTGTCTGCTTCCAGTATTTCTTCCCAGTTAACACATAAAACTTAAACCACTACTTTGTTTACACTAGCAGCTTTACATTTACCAGAAATATATTTTACAGGTAATCTATATTCCTTTACATAGATAACCCTCCAGTCTTCCCCCTCAGCAAGCCAGGGCGGGGGGCATTCGGCAAGAGGAGTGGGAAAGAGGCCTCTTTTCAGCACCCTTGGTGCCAGCCTGCAGTACCTCTGTGAAGCTGATCTGCTCTCAAAACCAGCAGCCATGCGTGGGAACAGCCTCTGTTGTTCTCCATACAGGAGATCCCCATTCCTAAATTGTTTCCTTCACAGCAACGTGTCATCATTCTGCACACAGGGAGTTAAATTCCTGCACTGGCACCTCAAAGCCAGTTCTTGGTCTAGGAAAACAAAATTACATAGGTTTCATGGCAGGCAGTGCACTTTATAGCACAAGGAAAAGAAGTAAAATTCTGCCCACAAGGGAAAAACAGCAAGAGAAGCAACCCAGGAGATTATTTTGGGTATGCAGTTATGAGGTAGTTATAAATAAATAAATAAATTGACCAGCTAGTATATAAACATGACTGAGGAAAAATAAATATTCAGACAGGTTTGGCTGCTTCATTATTTCCCCCGATGCTTTTCAGACGTCTTCACTCTCAAGCACTTAAAACACATACCAAAAATATTTGCTACTCCCTTAAGCCACTTTTAGCCTACCTGCCTAGTGCACAAATACAGTTCCCTTACAACTGCAAGCCGTAGTATTGTGTTAATAATTTTTACCTCAATTCCACTGAGATACCAAGAGAAACTTGAAAGGAAAATCAAAAATTAAAAAGGCAAAGGGATCTTTTAATATATACTGTCAAATAGCTGTGAGGCCTTAATCCTAGATGCCTTTTTTTCCTCCTTCCATAACAACTACTCAAGATTTTTCTCTTCAGCAAGAAAATGATGCTCAACCTGAGAAATGAATTTTTACAATATGCTTTTTTTAAAAATGGTGATTTCAGAGAAAATTCTCTCAGTGACTTTGCCAGCGTCCCCAGAAATCGTACTTCACAAATCTGGCAAGGAAGTGATGTTCAGCCTGTTACTACTCAACCCAATCACCCACTACCGTTTCCTCGCCGCAGGGCACTTTTGCCCAACATGCCAATTCAGAACTGTTGCCAGCAGATGGTTCAAGCCACATTTTCATTTTATCACCACAGACCCAAGCTGGAAGGATCTTTGAAAGAGAAATACATCATTTATATTTGTAAAACCTGTATTTACTTATTCCACTATATGTACAAGCTGAAGGCGAAGGACTCTGGTTTTTCAGTGTGTTAAATACTCTACACCCTCCTGACACAGGTGGGGACAGAAAACACTCCTGAGTTCACAGACCATGGTTCAGAGGTTGAAGATAGTGTGTGCCCATTGTAAATTTCTTGCTCTTTTTTAGTACAAGTGCATGTCCCTCATCATCTTGACAGAAAGAAGCACAATCCAAGTAAAAGGACAGAAAACAGAAGATGTCTGCAGCACTGGTTCATTTTTCCCCATTTGGAGGTAAGAGGCAGGTAGGAATGTTTCTCACATAATATTTTGATTAGCTTTTTGTGTTATCATTTACTCCCATAAATGCAAGTACAGTCCTTGTCTATTATAGGGACAGCTACAAAAATTAAACCAAAGTAATATCTAATAGGAGTACATGTTTTAAAAATAAATAATATTTTAATTTAAAAATTAAACCTTTCTAAAATTAAATTTCAAGTTGTGACAATCTTTGTGAAAAGCCCAAGAGCAGGGTCAAAGTGCCCCATTAACAATTTGTTTTTCAATCAGAATTTATTGCAGTAGCATCTGAAGGCCAGGGAGAGGGGATATCATCTTCACTTCTACTTATATAACTGGCAAACTCAGTTATTAGACAACAAAACACAGAGCAACCACCTGTAGCCCGAAAAAAACATAAACTTGCTTCCCCCCTCCACATTACGGCTAGAAATAGGCATCACAGAATGACATCTACTAAATCCCATCAGACTCAGTCCCCAGAAGGTATTACATCAGTTCCTTCCTTGCAGAAAAAAACAATTTTGTTATATAATTGTATTTTTTATGTGAAACATATTTTCATAATCCTATTTACTTATACATTCAACATGTTTCAATTAACTGATTTTTTTAATTCACAGTACCATTTCATATCTCTTAACTGAATTTCAATCACCCCAAAAAAGTGTTCAAAATACAAATCACTAGAATAGCAACACATGGAATACTTTCATCTACTTCAGATAACAATCTGAATTTATGCTTCTTTCTTCAGGAATACCTTAAATAATGCATATAAGGGCAACCAGCAAGTGCTTCTTTTATTGTAAAGGCAGTATTTTGCAGCAAATCAACCCTCAATGGCATCTTCAACTTTCAAAATACAAATTCATTGGCTATCAACTAATACAAACTAACTCTTCTTTCAGAAAGCAGCAGAGAAGTGGTGGGAAAAAAAAAGCCTCTTAAAAGTCTATTACTTAAAACAAGTTTTTCCTGCTTCGGGCTTTAAATCAGTAATAAAAATGGCTATTTAAATTACTTTCATGTCAATCCATCTACCATGATCTGCAGAGAGCTATTTAAGAAGACAAAGAGACTGACTAAAGAATATCTTCACTTGCATTACTGTCAAGCCTAGTATGGTTCATATTTATCATGTTATACTAATATTTCTTTAAACTCATATTTTTTCTGCGTTGAGTATTTCAGTGGAAAAATATATATACATTATTATAAACACAAAGGATTGTTTGTTTGCCAGAATAAAGGAAAAAACTTACGTATTTGGAAAAACACAGTGAGGAGATGACATATGACTAAAAGCTTCCACTGTAATAAAAAGATGTAACAACAACAACTGGCAACCAGCAGGAGCACAACAAATATATGATTACCACAACTTCTCTAATACAGACAGCAAGATAGGAAAAAAAATAAAATAAAAAAAAATCTATTCTGTTAATCAATTAAAAGTACCCCACCAGTACTATGTACTTTGTACTGCACGAAAGTACAACCCACTCAGGTAAATACTACTGAGATGTCTGTATAAACAATTTCCAGTCTGAAAACCTTTCAGAAAACACTTTGTGGCCCACAATGCTACTGCCTTCTGCCTTTCTCCTTCAGCCTTCCCCCATCCTTTAAAATCCTCTCCCCAGTAATGGGACGTCAGAGAATTTTATGGAGTATCTCTTGGACAGCCCTGTCCCTGTCTTACTTAATTGGGAACTACCTAGCAGGTACAATACACCCTGCAAAAAACTGCAAGCAAAGATTAAGAATTATGTTTGCCTACACTGGATGCTTATGCTTCACCAAACTAACAAGAGAACACGTAAGCTCTGCTCTCCAGTGGAGCACAAGGGGACATAAACAGAGGCGTCCCAGTGACAAAGGAGGCAAACTGCTCTTGCACTCTTAGGTATCTGTGTGGGGGTTGTTACTCTTTAAAACCCTAACAAATACATGAACCGACCTTAGTTAAGGTTCACCCAGGCTCTCTCTGTACCAGGATATTCTTTATCCTTACAAAACAGGCTTGCCAGCAGCACAGAATTCAGTCACACCACAGAGTTGTAGGTCTGCTCTCCTTCCCCATCATAGATAACAGAGCAGTGCTGTCAGTGATATGTGGATAGCACCTATCATAGTGCACCATTGAAAATAATTATAATTACAAAAGTAGAGTGCAGCAACACCTACAGAAATCAGGGATTAATCTTAAATTTCTGCTCCAAAAAACCCCACCATCCATTTTAGGGCAGACAGAAAGAGCAGTTCATTCTTAAAAAGAAAAAAAAAAAAAAAAAGGAGGGTAGTATATTCTGATTGTATGATAGCTGGGTGAGAGGTGACAGCACTGTGAGATCTATTTGGTCTGAAGTCTTAGCTGAGGATTTGCTCTATTTTTAGCAACAGTAACAATGGCAAGCAGATGAAGAACTGCAGGTTTGCATTATACCACAGAACAAGCTTGCCACACCTTTCTATGAATTACCTAGTCTTCCTTTCATCTGGCCATGCCTTTCCATGAGAATTAGACCACCTGGATGTATTAACCCAATTCCACCTTAAAGGATGGATTTTCAAATAAAAATATGTATTTCTAAGCACTAATATATAGACCATAGGGGGAAAGTATAATCAGAGTACCTAAATAAGTAGTTGGGTCACAAGTTTTTAAATCTGGCTAAATCCATCAATTTATTTTGATATATCCATTTCTTTATGACAAGTGAAAGGAATAGTTCATACCTTACATGGCTTATGTTCCAATGTTAAGACATCTCCAAGACTCACAGAATCACAGATACACACACAAAGGACCAGCTCTAAGAAAGCTGGCACGTTTGGGGAAGGCACACATTTCTGAAAAGTAGCAGACATGAAGAAAAATACCAAAAAAACCAGAAAAAAAGGAATCCAAAAGGTGCTGTTCAAACTCACACATATCTGAAAACAAAATGGAAATGACTAATCTGTGTGTGAAGCCTGGAAATTAAATTCTAGGAGAATGAATGAAAATTACAGGATGGACTGAAGAACCTCTTGAGACTACAGCAATAACCTTGCCTCTCTGGTCACTGCAGTCTGAACAAGTCTCCCAGGACGTGAGGCAGAGAGGCAGAGTGCTGCAGTCAGATTACCATGCCCAAAAGTCTTTGCACAGTTGCTCATCACCTCCACACCATACTAGGACATGCGCATGAAGGGGTTGGCAAGAAGAATGTGTGCTGTACCCTCTGCTTTTTCACTTGAAATAAAGTCAAGTTCCACTTCGGAGACTCAAGCTCTTCTCAACTGATGTATAAAATCTGCTGCTAAGATTGGGGACTTTGTCGATAATGAAATTAGACATGAATAGGGGGAGGGACATTTCCTTCTGCTATACTCAGATTTGCCAAATTTAGGTGTATTTGTGACATTTTAGACAGTTAGAGCCATCCATCAGCATCTCTGTCACTAGCTTTGGGTTTGCAAAAATGGAAACAAGATGTTGCCTTGGAATGCAGCTTTGCAAAATTCTGCAGATTAAAAAACATCTCTCTGCAAGTCCCAGCTTCTGCGCGCAACTAGGCGCTACCGCTGTAACAGGGTAAGCAAGAGAGGTGCTACATTAAATGACCATGTGAACGGTCATTTAATAAAATGCTAATAGTAGGATCCTGAACTTACTGGGATTAACTTCCCTATTATTTACACAGAACATCGTTAGGCTATCAAAATATACCACACTCTAGCCCAGAAAAATGGGCAGCGAGGGGGTGGAAGGAATCAGCATTCTGGTGCGGTAATAAAGGTTTCTTTCTCCAATGATAATCAACTCTGCATAATTAAAATAGCTCAGACTGCTGAACTAATTTTCAGACTGGAGGTTTCTTCCTGTAGCAACACTTACACACAAAGTTTCTACTGCGGCTGAATTTAATCGTGAGTCTAATTACAATTTTAATGAATATCTTCAACACTGCATGTAAACTTGCACTTCACAGTCTTGCTATCAGAGCGTTTTTAGAAGCTTTCTGCATTTAATATAAAGGATTGTTCTAAGAGATGCTCATGGTAAAGCAGTCATTTTTTATAAGAAAGCTTAAACTATATTTGGCCAAACTGAAATAATATTTAAAGCTGGTTTAAAATAAGTTTTAATACACGTATTTCAGAATAGTTTCACTATGCATTTAATTAAGGATGAGTATTTAGCTTATTTCTAATCAAGTTCTAACTTCAGCGTTGTCCAAACTCGATCTGTTGAGTTTCTCTTCCTCTCTTCCACTCCATTTTGTAAATATTTAAGGCTTACTTGTAGATTTTCTCACCAGAGGGCAAAAATCAATACAGGAAATTCTCTGTTCTTCACAGGCAAGAAGCCAAATTTAACAGTCAAGGCCTAAAATCTGTACCAATAAAATACCAATTCCATCTGAATTGCCTGCTTTTTTATGCAATTCTAGTGCAGTGAACTAAAAATTTTGTAGCCGCCTCACATAAAACAGAAGTTTTTTAATTAAACATCAAAACTGACTATTCACCATGGAATTTCTTCTTCTCTATACAGTTTAGTTTATTTTACGCTCCCTTCAAATTTGCAATGCCCAACCTGAGGCACCATTTACATTACAGCAACACAGACTGCAGGTAAAGTGGCCTGGTAAACCAGCAGTTTGCAGATGATATTTCTAGGACCTAGGCAGATGTGATAGATTCAAGATGTCAGGATATGAGTATTCTGTATCAGTTGTTGATGTATCCATCAGTACTGAAATCATCAACACAGAATAAGCATTTTCATGTTCCTTCATTAAAGGTGTCTATGAGGAAAGCTACTCAGATGCACTGGAGGTTTCTGGGACCGGGTTTCTTTCCTTCTGCCCATTCCACCCATATATTTTGATTGAGAAAACATCTTTCTTACTTGCTTTAGAATTTAAATCTAGCAGGAACATCTTCAGTCACTGAGTCCTATTCCCCACTTCTATATAACAACAGTGTATAATCTCTTCCATAAATTTATTAAACTTGATGTGAAGTTTCTATCCCCACTAGTCCTGCTGGGAGGCTGTTCAAGAGTTCCACTGATTTACTGGTTAGAAACCCCCTAGAATGTTGCCTGTTAAGTTTCCGTGCAGTAAGGATTTCTCCTCCAGACCCTGTCTCCTTGTCCCCTGCTGTGATGCTGGCAACTTCTGCATTCACAGCTCAACACGGAGGCTTCTCTCTCCAGCTCCAGGAAACCCCTACGTCGCATTATACTGCTCAGAGCTCCAAACAGCTGTGTATCACATGCGGCCCTAGAAATCGGCTGCAACATTATGGAGCAGATGGGGTGCTGTGTTCAAAGGAGTCTCATGAGAAATGCTGCTTTTCCCAGCTGCAAGTGTGACTGCAGATCACAGCTCCTCCTATCATGCTCTGGGTATCACCTAAGTTGAGACCTGCTACTTAAGAAGAAAAGGATTCAGAACCCCAAAAGGAGTATGTCACATAGTAGATTTTAAAAGTGGTTCAGAACAAAATCACTTCTCATTCTTTGTTTTGCTTTTCCTTGCTTCAGTTCAAATGCACATGTGATCACACCAGGTTTGCTCTTGGTTTTCTTACGATTTGCATTTAAATTCATGAAGACCATAGTAAAAAGTTGCTTATTAAAATTTAGAAGTACATTCAGAAGCAGTGGAAACCTTTGATCTGTGCATTTCATGGACAACTTCAGCCATGTTTCAGTAGAAATGTGAATGCTAGAAGAAAAGAGGTTGGGTTTTATTTTTATTTATTCTAGAAAACATCTCCTCCTCATTGGGCTATGTAGGATCCTGTGCTGTAAGAATCAGGGGTGAGAAAGGGGAAGATTTTGTGTGTCTTATATTTCTGTGTCTTATCAGATAAATATCTCAAACGCAAGTGGTTCTACAGGTAATAATAATTTGCCCTACTCTCAGTATGGAGCCATTTTTCTACTTGATTAAGTACCAGTACAAAAATATGGTCCAGAATTTTAAAAAAAAAAATCAACAGGAAAAAAAAAGCTTAAAACCAAGAAAACTAAAGCTTCTCAGGGATTTTACCAGTGTTAACCCCACTTAAGCTTTTAACAGTCCAAAGTTACTCAATGAAGAAGTGATGCTGTGATGGGAGGCACAACCAGACAAACACTTCAGTGAGGAAGTATGTTGTATCTACGGTCCCATGCTGTGTAACACAAAAGTAGCTGTAACCAAAGCACTGGATGACACAGGTCCGTAGGTGAGTCAAGGTGAGTCTAAACTGATCTAACTGCAAACCAGTGCAGAAAGGTGCAGTTGTATCCCACTTGCTCCTCTCTAGATGCACGGTGTCAGCTCTTCCTTCCGCCTATCGAGACAGACCATCTCACTCATGGAAGAGGAAAATGTGAACTGGCAAGAAAGTCTGGCTGACTGCATAGCTGTATGCTGGTAATACAGCAGGATGGCTGCAGGACTCTACAGCCACCATCAGGCATAAGGACAAAGACTTCTCTGAAAGTGGCAACTTCTTGCAGTTAGATCTACTCAAGCTGCTGTGATAGCCTGGGCTCCACCCAGAAACTTGACTCTGATTTCAAGCTAGCAACTGATCCAATAATGACAGCTTTCATTTTAAAATTACGTGCACCGTGGAGGAATGGAGTAACTAAAAGCACGATGAGAGCTGGAAATGCCTACAAAAAGGAAAAACATAAGGAAGCTCACACAGCATTTCAGACGTACTTGCAAAGACTAGGAGCCAAAAACAAAAAAAAGAGATACGCAGGAGGTGGTCTTGTTTTTCACACAGCACTCGCTGGTTCAGAGCACAAATGCTTAACAGTTTTCAGCTATCTTAGACATAGAAGTCTAACTATGAAACTGTACCAGAAACTTGAGGAGCACTGCATTTCTGGTAAAAATGAAACACATGAAGTATGTGCTTTTAATCAGGGCACAGAAGAATGGGAAATTACAGAGGGGGTTGTGATCAATCTAAGCCAATTTTGCAAGTCTAACTAGGACCAGATATGAGATAAGATTGTAATTGAGATCTGGAAGAAAAACTGAATGTTCACTGGAAAACGCAGAATTAACCCTGAACTATGCAATTAGAATTTACAACACAAGCAAAATTGTCCTATGCATAACAAAGATTGTGGGATTATGAAAGGTAAGCAAATCGCTGACATTGAAGTCATGATTAAGGATACACAATAGAAGACAGACATAATGAAAAAGGTTAGGGAGGAGTTTCAAAGTTCATTCCCATTATGGCAATTCACATAAGCTGCAACAACAGAAAGAGGTAAGAAATGAAATTAAATAAACTTTGCAGTAGTTTGCAAGCTCCAGAGACATGGGCTCCTGACATGAAAACAACATCACCTCTGCCATCTGACTGCTCCAACACAGGTGAGCAGTCTATAACCCAACTTTAATCAAGCAGGACGTTCCTTTGTTGTACATCAGCCTGGCCCACTTGCCCAGGAGTAGTTAGGCACAGGTAACAGAGTGTAAAAGGGTGAAAAATGCAACTTACAGGAATGAATGTTCCGTCTGGGGAGGGAACTAAGGACATGACTGAGAAAGAAACTGCAGTAACACCAGTGAAAAAGAAGTAATTGTTATCATGTTAAAAACTCATCCTACATTCAGTTTCATCAAGCAGATAGGCTAAAATTCTTAAAGAGTTTGCATCAATTTCCTGGGAACAAAGTTCACTCCAGAAAACAAAACAAAACATAGCTATTTCCACTACCTGTAGAAAAATTACTCTTACCTTATGACAGATGGCAAAAGAGGAGCCCAAGAGAGATTCTTTTGGGCATACAAGAGAGAAACAGGTAACAGAGTATACATACTGTGCATTGTTTTTAAAATAGAAGAAATACAGGAGATAGAGATTGAGATCATACTTTATGTAGAGCTCAGTTACATAGCAAGGAATAAGTATGTAAAAAGGGAGCATTTTTACCACCTGCTGAACAAGAAATACCATAGAAAGGGAAGGAATATATTGTATATTGATTTTTTTTTCATATGTGATGTGAGAGGCTGTCATGATAAGTAATGTATAAACAAAGTATGCTCACATCCATGTATAACCAAAAAAAAAAAATTTATTCATACTCAGATGTGAATTCCAGTCAATACCTAGTTATATCTGAAACCACAGAATTTCAATCATATAAAAGATACCCAGGTTTATTTAGATTATCTTTTAAACCAGGGAAAAACAGAAGAATATGACTGGAAAATCTACAACTGAGACAAAGCTAAATGACAGAAATATATATCTCATGTATCAAAAATAACAAACAAGGAAATCATTAACTTAACAAAGCACATAAACAAATTGGGGTGAGTAATCCACAGAAAAAACTGTTTTATGTAATACTTTCACATATTGGGATAAAAATTCTGACACCTCCTTTTATTTCTCTCAAACTCCCCTTGCTAGGGCTTGCTGGAAGGCATTGTGGAATATGGCTGATTCTGGCTCAGGTTTTTGGGATAGATCACTGGAGGTTTTCTAAATTGGTCGGCAGTAGATTTTGCCAGCACTCATCTCAAACTTCCCTAGCTTTCTCCAGGGTGAAGAGTAAGCTGGATCAGGTTTCATGTTTAAATTAATTTGGAACTGCTTTTTCCAAAAGTGACTGGAGCGTGCAAGTCTTTCTGCTTTCTTTTGACAAAGATTAAATATTCCTTTCTGCCACTATACTTTTCAAAGTCTCCAGCATTTCAGCCTACCTGCATGACCAGATCCTTCTTGCCTTCTACCACAATTCATTTGTGTTCCGTTCTAAATTTTTCTTAACCAAGTACAGTTCTATTCCTGTCAGATTTACCCAGTTCTGAGATCCCATCTGCTTGGCTATATATTCTTTAACAGATTCTGTTTGCTATATGCTGACCTAGTTCAAAGTTACATTTGCTCATTGACTGTTCTGTACTCCACCTTCTCCCATGTTTATTTCACCAGAAAATTGTATGGGTTTGCAGTTAGGTTTTTCACCTAGGGCATTTTTATAGATTAGAAACAGTACAAATTCAAGTATTGATCCCCGGGGATCCCATTTAATACTTTACCTAAATTGAAATAGCTCCACTTACAATCACTTTTTATTCCATATGTGTAACCACTGAGCTATTCATCCAATTTCATATTACTGCACCTCTTGAATCCTTGAAGCTCTTTACTGTGGGCAGTCTTGTGACAATGTTAGCTGCTTAAATACACCACATTATACCCCTGCGGTGTACATCTGAAGTATACTATGTGTGCAAGTCTAACGTTACACATGTTGGGCCACCTAATGATTTTCCTTGTGCTTATGCCCACTTTGTTGATCAGAAAAGGAAATTATTCTGTTCTTGCAGTGGTAACTCTTGTTCTTGCACACAGGAAAAATGCAGCGATCGGGACTGACTGCCACTTTTTGGCTATTCTCTCTAACACGAATGTTTGGTTGCTCTATTTAGTACACCCAAAAGCATCATCATAACAAAATGCCTCAGAGACACATACTAAGCTCCTCATGAGCTGCATCTTCTTTTTGAAAGCTCTACTATTCCCAATAAAACTGAGTTGTTTTACTGGGCCCACATTGAGCAAGCAGATGTACCATATAAAGGCTCCAAAACTCCACAATGACTCCTGTGTGAGCTCAGGTAGAAACAAGCTAATCTAGCAATGAGAAGAAAAGCTAGCAAAAATTTCCATGGTGACTGAAGGGGTGGAATGCGATCTATGGCAAGTCAAGCAGAGCAGCAGGCCTGATGCACAAGGTTGGTGTAGTTGCTCTCACCAAACCGAGCTCCCAGAGGCTTAATGGAGTCTCATGAGAGACGGTACAAGACAACAGAAGCAGCGCAGCATTTTAAGGTTCTCTTCCCATCTTTATCTGTTTTTTATTGAAAAATAAACTTCTTTCTCCTGCCCTTTCCAGCACTAAGCTTCATAGAGAAGTTTAGGATCCTAACTACTTCCTTAAGGCTTTTCAAGGAACTGGAGAAATCCATAGTCTGTAGGAAAAACAATGATGAAACTAGAAGTGGTAATGCTGAAAAAGAGAAATTAATATACTGGAGAGGGGAATGTAAGAGCTTCTGGATCTAGAGATGGAACTGATGTGGGAACTACATCATTCATCCATCAGAGAAGCTTCAGTCCTCTCAGAATGGGCACCAGGATTGAGGACAGGCAGACGTCAATTCTATTGCAATGATCTGCAGGTTGGGAGAGGCACAGACTTAATTATAATTTTGGAAGCCTCACACCATCAGGCAGACCAAAACAGCTGATAACCCTGTCAGACCAACACTTTGGAGCAAGATATGCAAAATCTAAATAACACCAAAATAACCCAATACATCTAAACATTTGAAGCACATGTACATAAATTCAATATTCTCATACATAATGCACAGATGCACACCATACAGCTGGTGCACACATACCAGCTAATCTCACAGCACTTCTGAGGTCTGCCTCAAGATTTTTAAATTTTTGATTTGGCTATTCTGCAAGTCTAAAGGAGTTATTGGTTAAGTTACTTTTACCCTGCTAAGGGACTGGCTGTAGAGTTCAATGAAACTAGATAGCACCTCTCTTCCTTCTAAACACAACTCAGTCAGAATCTTGGTCATATTATTTTTAATGAGGCATTAGGTTGTTATGTAATATTTTTTCTATCTTTATCTGATACACCATCTGATACATACCACCCATCACTACTTCCAAATTCTTCTGTTCACAGCTGAGGGGACTACTGGACTTGATCCATTAGATCAGCCTATCCTGCCCATTTGCTATATTTTCAAATAAAGACCTTTGCTTTTTCTTCCCCCAGCTACAGCCCACACTTGAAACAGTGTCCTTAAGCATCTGCAAAATTGCCACATTATTCTCCTCTGAACTTTCTTTGCATCAAATCTTGTGCTTAGGTGGGGTGGGGAGGAGAGGACAACAGGCGGTAAGAGCAAGCCTAATGTATGTTACCTTCTGCAGAGCTGCAGCAGAGGCCTGAGGTCACAAGTAAAGAATAATTTTGCTGCTGTGCAGCAAGTTGAAGGATTCTTTTCCCAGCATCCATGAAATCATTCTACATTAAGTTTAGCTATAAAGCCATGACCCTGGAGAAAGGACTTGGCTCTAAGCCAAGTGTTTTTCATATTCAGTTTCACTTTCCTGGTATAAAATATTTAAGAAAACATAATTCTGCTTAAAATAATTCTATAAAAAAGTCATCACATTCTTGTCTTTTTTATATGTATCGGAGTCAGACATTTCAAAATTATTTCATCCAGCACAAGGCTTCAGCCTCCCTTATGCTGGAAGTGATCAGTGCTTGTGGAAGCCTGCAGAATTTGTACAGAAAGGCAAGCCAATGGAAAAAAATAAAACTTTGTAATGCATTAAAAAATCCTCTTCCTCTGATCTGAGTGTTTGTACTGTCACCAGCCATTGGAGAACGTGAATGTTTCTACATAAAACAGATTAGTGCTAATGAAGTCTCTGGTAAACCATGTGGAATTTCTGGCCCTTCTGTCTGTCGAGGCTGTGGAAAAGCTCTGTTCTTGTTGAGATTTTAGAAAATTATGATTCTTTAAGAAATGTAAGTGCTTGGTATTGTGAGTGACATTCTAGTTTTGATGGAAAGACTTTATCAGATGGAGAGGTTTTAAAGCCTTTCTTAAAGATGGTGAGAGTTTCAATTCACCCAATCTCCTCTTGAAGTTCATTCCACAGCCAAGACCTTTTGTCCCCTGCCTTTACATGTGCTGCTGCATCAGTTTGTGATGCTGCATCGGTTTGTGAAGAATTAAAGAAAAACAATTAAAAAAAAAAAGAAAAGAAGAAATTCATATAATTCTTAATGTGTGTAAAATAAAAAAATGGTTTAGCTAAGAGCAGAACACAGCCAGTTTTATAGTTCATGCAATTGGTTTTGTTAACCAATAGAACTTATTTCATTTATTGAACTATTTAATTTCGCTTTATAAATCTAAGTTTTATGTAAGTTTTAGTTTAAATAGATTTCATAATAAATGCATTCTGAAAAGTTAGCCACATCAAAACCTTTTCAATCAATTCAAAAGTTGGGCACATTAGGTCCTTCTTTCAGATGTATAAGATATATATGGCAAGCAACCAAATTACATTCATGTTTCAAAAAGGATCGTTAATGCTGCTGTCCTGAATGTGCAGCTGTGGAGGATGCCCCCAACGAGGAATTTTTTCCTTCAGTAGCAGTCACAATGCTTGGGCCTTTCCCAAAAGCGGCACTACAAATTCTACCATATGGCTGCCCAGCTGGGCTAAGTCTGTGAAACTCAAAGTAAGTCACAGGGTGCTTTTTGTGTTGGTTTTGTTTGGTTTTTATTTCTTTTTTGTTGTTGTTGTTTTGTTTGTAATTTGGGGGTGGTTTTTGTTAGGCTTTTTTTCTGCATTGCCAAGGAGGCTCATTGATTTTCCACAGGCTGGCTCAGCAGAGCCTGTTTTCTTCTGCTCACTCTATTTTAGGGAGCTCAGTGAAACCACCTGATATCTGATTTAAACAGACTAGGCCCAACACTTCCCTTCTTTAGCAGTGTGCACAGGAACCAAAGGTGTACAGAAATCACTCATCTGATGTCACCAGGCACCAGTAACATCTCTTTTTTATGAAGCGAATTAAGAAGTCTGTATAGTTTCCTATTGGTTTCCATGAAGAAGAGTGAAGAAAGTCAGCTCTCTCTCCAAAAAGAAGGTCACAAAGAAATTCATCAGTCCCACACAGGTTCCTGAAAAATCAAGTACCCTATTATGCAGGACAAAGACTAGGAGGCAGATTGCTGCAGAGAAGTGAATAATGTTCTGACACAGAGTTCTCTGCTGGTGGTACTCCTCCTCACTTGCCTCTCAGAATTTGCCAGTCTCTGTTCTGCCAGCACAAAACTGTCCCACACAGCCTCCAGGTATGGCCCCCGATGCTTCAGGGACAGAATGCCCACATCTTTTCAGAGAAACCAAGCTCAAGGCAGTTTTCTTTATTAAGGTTCTCATTTTTAGAACTGTTAGGAAAAAAAAAAAAAAAGAAACCAAAAAAGAAAACCCTCTTCATTCTTTGAAAGTAATTAACCTTTTGGAGAATAATCATGCTGCATTTCAGAAGGTCAACAGTTAAAGGATGAGTGCTTTGGCTTCAGCTCACCAGGTGACATATATTCCCTTTGAGACCACAGTGCAGCGAGTCAAGTCTTGGAGTCTTGGGTCAGTTTTAGTGGTTTTCAAATGCAGTTCACTTTGCTGCAGCAAACTGTAGCTTTTTTTTTTTTAGTACAACACTTCATGTCCAGACTACGTTAAAGGTTCAAACATAAAAACGTTTCTGTATATGCCAAGGCATTTTGTAACGTTAACATCTGCTAAGACCATATATTAGCAATTCTTGTTTGGTTTACTAAGGCAGACTGGCAGAGACAGTACTGACCCCATGAATGCAAATGGATACTCAAGCTACAGTTGGGAATGTGCAGCTCATAACATCATGTAAACAACAGTAGTTCTGACTTTCATATAAAAACTAAAAATCTATCTTGCTATTGGAATTTCATAAAAGAAATACTATTTATACATATTTTTCCGGTTTGAAAGTTTTCAGCTCTTGTTCTTACAGGACAAGTATCCCCAGCATCACCAAACACCAGAAGCATACCAACTTTACTGTTACTTCTTCCTTTTTATTTTAGTTTCCCTTTAGAATTACTTTTGTCTAAAAAAGATGACGACTATGAACTCTGCTACTTTGGTGGTTTTTTTGCAGTGCCCTTCCTTGCTCTACTTTAAACATATTGCAATCACAGCGACCGTTCACTGAATGTGTTCTTGGTTTGTATTTTGGGGGGTTTTGGGTTTTTTTCCAGCCAACAGCTGCATTCCTGACTCAGTACTGTGGGGTTTTTTAGTAAGAATATTTTGGGCTTCCTTAATAGATAAAGGTTTCCCCCTCCTGATCAATTATGTGGATTTTCTCTTTTTTTCCCAACCTGGTTAAATGTTAGACCGTCATTTCCAGCCAGAATCTACTCGTATCCAGGCAGGAGAAAGTCCCTTTTCTGGTGTTAACCACCATAATGTCAATTCTTAGATTTATTCACTTTCCTCTTAGGTAAACTGAGGTTTATCTCTCCTTGTTCTTGATCAGATTATTAAACCCACATTCAATTTGACTCAATCCCATTTATTTCAAAGCATTATTTACACAGAAAGGCAAAATTCATGACGTACAGGGTAATTTAGCAGTAAGGTTATTAGCATCCTTAAAACTGACAGTTCTGTTTCCTGTATTATTTTGGATTTTCGTTATTTTCTTTCTTCCATTCCATTTTAGCCCTTTAATCAGTCTTCAGCCATGGAACATTCTCTTCTTTTAAAATTTGCTTAATAGAGTAGTTTTGGAAGAAAGTTTTTTATTAATGTTTCACAGCAATTTTGTTTTATATTTAGTTTACAGTTCAGTATAAATTAATCCATGGTGAAGGCACTGTGTGGCTCCATGGGGCATTGTGACATGCCTTTGACCATGGTTCAAAATTACCAGTCATTTCCCTTCTCTCCTGTGGTTTATCTTCATGTCACATTTTAAATAAAAAGGCTCTTCCAGGACAAAGTCCATGTCTGTGCCAAGAAGAACAGGGTCCCAGGCATCAAAAGCCTTTGCAGATGTTACACTACATTCCAGGCAGTTCTGTGTTGGAATATTTTGAAATTAAGAGGTTACATTTTATTACTGATTGATGGATATTCTTGTCTTTTTCCAACAAATTATTTAGCACAATTATTTTATGTACAACATTTGTTATTCAGCAGGACATAGCAGAAAAAAATATGGTTTCAATCTTTTAAATTTCAACTGCATAATAGGCATTCAAGATGAAAAACATTCAGCAGTGACTAGTTTCTGAATTACTTATTCAAGCTAAGTGTGTAAGTAACGAATTCTGTCTCCATAGTACCACATGCAGGCTTGTCTCCATGATGAAGATTATTTTAGTGGTGGAAAAAATGAGCATAGAATTAGATTCAGATTTTCATATTTCTTAAGTTTTCTTTCAGTTTTAGAAGGGAACAAAAAAAAAGTATATTTTCTCAGATTTTCTTCTGTAGTCCAAACAAGCAAATGTCTTGAAACTCCAGTATGTTGCAGAATGTTTTGTTTCTCCATTCATAAGAAAAGAGTAGATGTTCACTGAAACTACATTGGTTTTGACTTAATTTCCATCTACTAGATGAGTAGGTTTTTATTTGGCCTTCTTGAACAATGGTGAAAAGCCCTTACAACAGAGGTTCATCTAGTCCTGTCAGTATTCTGTAGCCAACAGCATGAAAACATGTAGTGTTACTTTACTAGGATACTCTCTAATCTTCATTTATTTGCTACTGAGACAGTGGTACCTGAATTGATGGTAGATTTGGGTGGTGTTTGCCATTATTTTTTCCAGCCACTATTTAAACGCAATCAGAACACATTTCTTTATATATGCACAATACAAAGTATATACATACATATATACACACACACACACATACACACAGGGATATGAAATTTTGAGGCAAAGCATTCCAGAGATACTATGCATCACTTTTACTTCAATTTTAATGTTATCCATAAAATGAAGAATCAAAGTATGTTGGTTTATTTAGGATTATCCTGGATTCATTAAGAGCAAAATCTCTATTTGAGTTATTTGTAAGTTCCTTTTAGAAAAATATTTTTTAAGTTAAAATTTTAAAATATGCTAATAATATGGTAATCAACAGAAATACTTAGAGGTTATACAGCATAAGTGCTCAGTCATTATTTTGTCTTAGTACTCTAAAACATCTTTTAGCTAAGAGAATTTACTCCACATTCAGCACATAAACACCTTAACTCTACACAGTATCATACCAATGGGTGAGATCTTTGCATCTCAAGTGTTATAAGCAGTGCCTGCGGATAGTTTCATGTCATATTAAAGATTTCTTCTTGTGAATGTTTTAGCTACAAACCTGTAACAATAACGGAGCTGTAAAATCTGAGAAAAGAATGCATAGGGTTCTTCACCAACAAGTAGGTTTCATCCCCAAGCATGAAAGCAATGTCTGAGGACAACTTTACTATAAATGAGAGGGCAGGAGAAGGAAAAAGCATTGAAGCTGACTTGCCTTTGAGCTACGCTGACCACTGGATCAATAGCTATCATTAGTGAAGGTCCCTTAAAAGAAGTTAGCTGCCACAATGCTGGCATTAAACCTGTGTCAGGTGGTACCATGTGCACACACAGAGAACATCAAGTTTAGAATTGGAAGAAACAGAAAGTGAAATGAGATTCTGAAGCTAAACAGCAACTTTTCCTTGAAATTTAGAGTAGTTGTTTGGTTTCAGACAAAGTAATGTTATAACAAACCACTGAAATGCAAGCTAATTTTAATACTAAATTTTAGATGTTTCAGATACTTATATATCAGAGAACTGGAACAGAGAAAACAATGCTTGTCAGAATAAACTCAGTTGAGGGCATGTCATACTCATTTGATTAAACTCAAATTGCCATTGAATCTAATTTCATTCCAACGTGGTTGTAACTTCAACTAATTTAAGTAAAATCTTCCTACCCCCACCCCTCCAAAAAATGAACTTATCAAGCTTGGTAGATGCTCTGCTTGTGTTGTTTGTATTGCCTGCCTCAACTGACAACTCCCTACGACAGTCAGTATTTTTCACGTTGTAGCATGATCGCAAAACACTGAACATACAGATAGCACACACATGAGCACAGAATTCATAATGAGATCCAAAAAAATCAAGATTATTATCTGCACACAGGTAAAAAATGCTTTTGTCTCCAAAGGCATTGAAGAAGTAAAACCAGACTGTACTTGAATGCTAGATGACTTCACATATAACAGCGCTGTCTAGAAACCCTCTGGAGAAATGGATTTCTGATCATTTCATCACTGTGCAATCATCATAATAAAAGATAATCCCCTTACTTCAAGAAATAGTCTGAATAGACAAGACAAAAGGAGGATAGAACAAGCCACAAAAGTGAAATGCCCAGAATTAGATAGGACAGAGTCTGTCAAATTCTATTCTGATATCAGAGTCATCAATACTCAGATAACACTACACATACAAGCAGTGTGCTAATACATATTGTTAGTGATTCTTTTTTAAGGATCATCTTCCCCACCCAAGCAACAACAAGTAATAATAACTTAAAAGTGCACAAATGAGATGAAAATTTTCCAAGTTCAGCCTTTTTTTTCTAAAAGAATGCCAAAGAGGAAAAACCTTGGTTTCCAAATTCTCTCCCAGAACCACCCCTTTCAGACAGTATTCCTTAGCTACATGAGGCATAATGGAAAGTGACTGCTGTGACCACAACAATTAAAAAAACAAACTCTCACTGAACTCTACTAAGGAAACAGAAAACAGAATAATTTCAAGCAAATTACAGATCTCTGATATTTTCCACTAGTAATGAGGAAGAAAAATGTATGTGTTATCAGTTTCTGATGAATAACTAGGCAAGAAGACTTTGTCTTGCGAAAATTAATATAAGCTTACTCACATCAGGGAAGTCCATAATCATCACACCATGCAGTGCCTGATGGGAACAGGATAATGAAGAGTTCTTATTCTGGCTTCAGAGAGAAGACAATCTTCCACGTTTAGATCCCTAATCTCTGTTTAGCTCCACCCACCATGGTAGCACTGTCTTTTTTCACCTTTCCCTTGGTTTCCATTCCTCAGCTGTACCCACCCAGTAATCACTGACAAACTTGTCTTCGGCTTTCAACTCCTCAGTGCCTTACAGAAAACAGGCCCAGAAACTCTTCATAATCCTGGTAGTTCAGTTACCAAGCTAGAAGCTCACCTTTTTTCCCAATAAAAGACTGTGTTTGCTTTGATCTCTTCTGGTGCACAATAAGTTTCTTCTAAGAGCAACAGCTACAGATCTGACAGCAATGTCTTCTTGCTCACAGAGCTCCTGAAATATTCCTTTTTAGCAGTAAATCATAAAAGAAACTGATACATTACTGCTTTTTTACACTCTCATCCCCATCAGAATTTGTTCATGGTGTAACTTTGCACTTCTGGTGACTGCTAAGCAGTTAAGATAAAAAGCCATGCAACATTTGAGAAATAACTTCTGCATCCAGTGAGAGATCACTTTAACATAGTCTTTCCCCTCCTCATTTCTTCTTTACCCACAACACCATCCCCTCCCACATCCCCCTACCCCCCCCGCCCCCCTCCCCTCCCCCTCCCCTTCATCCCTCAGGTGTTTGATACTTGGCAACAAACAGATCTCTCTTACAGGCTCAGACTTACTGGGACATCCACTTTGAAGGGCTCTTTGGTGGAACTGATCCAACATCTCATGCTTTCACAAAACCTTTCTCGTTTTTTGGGCTACACCCATTGCATACCCCAACTCCCACGAATCCCAGCTCCCATGAGCCACGTTGAGCTATCACAGATACAGTGGAGCCTGGGTAGCAGCAGCCAAGAACTGGCATAGAACCAAACCCAGAAAAAAAAGGAATTGGTGTGTCAGACCTATGGAAGCTATGCCGCTCTTTGGGGAGAATGTATATAATATAGACAAAATATGTAAGTATTTTTTTAGATCAGCCAGCCCCTTTTCAGTGTCTGTGGAGACAGGACAAGGGGCAATGGCTGCAACTTGGAGCATAGGAAGTTCCGGACCAACATGGGGAAGAACTTTTACCCAGTGAGGGTGACAGAGCCCTGGGACAGGCTGCCCAGGGAGGTGGTGGAGTCTCCTTCTCTGGAGATATTCAAGACCCGTCTGGATGCCTATCTGAGTGAAATGTCCTAGGGAGCCTGCTTTGGCAGGGGGTTGGACCCAATGATCTCTCGAGGTCCCTTCCAACCCCTACAATTCTATGATTCTATGTCTTTTCCTGAATGGCTTTAAATTTTTACAGTTTAGATTTTACCAAAAATAAGTTGTGGGTTTTTTTGTGGGGTTTTTGCTTCTTCTTTCCAAAAACTTTGTGCACGTTTGAGACAACCTTTTTGATGCAATGAGTAAGAAATAACAGTAAGTCCCATGACTCCAGGAGTTTAAGATACAGTAAAATTTGTATGAAAGCTGCTGGAGGTAAAAAAAATGGAAGAGTAAGCCCAGCAAGTTGGGGAGAAGTCCACTTGTGAGTAAACATAATTTCTGTGAATTTAAAGTTCTAAGAATGTGAGAAATAGATAGTTGGAGTTTTTAATAAATCAGAAAAAGATAAGCCAAATTTTCTATTTCACCATTTTTATCCATAAATAATCCTAGTTGTAGGCTACAAGAAAGGAATATATATCTTCAGCAAGCTTTTAGAGGTAAGAATTGGCACCATCTTTCTTTCACTCTTTTCTCCTATCCCTTCTTTTTATTTTAAATGCTTCCTTTTGGACATGCAGAAGAGATTTTCATTATGTGGAGAAAAAAGAGAGCCTCAAAATATAAAACCTAATTTTACTAGAAAGCTAATGACTGCACCATAACCCAGATTTTCTATGGCTATTGCATTAGGGAGAAAGAGTTATGAAACTTCATGCTTTTATACATTTTGTTGAGCTTGCAATCCTGGCTGAAGGAGAGAGCAAATTCTCAGGTGCTAAACATCAAATTGCTTATTGGAACAGCTGCTGCTCTGAGCTGAGTAAGCAGGACATGCAAGGAGGGGCTTTTTCTAGGCTAGTCTTTGACCAGCGTCAGTGCTAACACAAATTAAAAGGGGTATCTTACAATTAGAATATTTTTACTGCTAGTTCCCTTCCACTAAAAGTGCAGGCAGAAGTGGTTTTTTACATCTCTTACTCTTGGTTCTACTATTTCTATCTCACACTGGTTAGGCTCTGCAATGTGTATTTTTTTGTGTTCTACTTTCCAAGCTGTAAAACCTGGGGGGTTTGTAGTTGGGTCTGGTTTGTTTTGGAGAGGTAAGGTAGCATTTCTGAGCAAACGTTGCTGCAACTGTGGCACTGAAAATACAAATCCTTTCAATTTTGGGAGCCAGTGGAATGCACAGGGGCAGAGCTAACATTAGGAAACTGCACACTGCTTTTCTTCTCCCAAAGAAAAAAATATCTTATTATGCCACTAGCGCAGGAAATCCTCCAAAGCACAGGTTGTGGGTTTTTTTCTTTGAATACATTACAAAGAAAAATGTTCACTGATTTTATGGGGGGTGGGCAGAGAATGTTAAATATCATGAAATAATAGTGATTGGAATGCAGATTATTCAAGATTCAGACTCTTTAACTTCCAGAAATGAGTTTAGGTTCTTTTGTTGACTTAGATGATGAATTAAATCATTTACTTGGGAGCAGGTAAAGCTGAGCAACTATTAGTTGCTCTGTGATGGAAACAAGATTAATATTATGGCAAGCAACCTATTTTGGCTGTCAAGGTGGAAGCAGGGGAATGCTGGGGCACCTTTCACTGCAGACACTCTATGCTGACAAGCTCTGCAAGCAGGTAGGAGTGTCTGAAGTAAAAGGCACAATTCTGCATACCAGGCTCCATCAGACCTGCATTAATACCCCTCCCCACCCCCTTCTCACTTTCAGGCTTTATTTCCTTAACCTTTGATTTCACTCAGTGTTTCTGCATTATTTTTTTTTTAAATTTTTTTTTTCCTCTAGTGAAGTAAGGGTTCAGCTCATGCTGAGGAATAAAAGGTGCCATTCCTGAAATCTCCTGCTCACTTTGAACAACGACTTACCAAGAAAGTCAGCTTCTGTTTCCAGCAGGTTCCAATTCATGTTAGAAGCCTGCAGGAAATGGGCACATTGCAGCATCTGATTAAAGTCTTTCATTGCTTAGATTAATGCAGGGTCAGCTGGCGAAAAGTCTTTCTTTAATAGAAAGCAAGCTGAAACAAAACTAAAAAGCTAAATTCACTTAAAACTCAAACAGAAAAACAAATATTCCAATCTTGAATAAAGAAATCTTAACAATTATATGGATGCTTTTGAATACTCTCAAATGTGTACCTTTTCCCCACCAGGAAAAAGGTGCCCATATTCTAACACAAACCTCCACATTTCAATAATTAGCAGAGATATTTATCCAGAGAACAAAAAGCAGCTTCAATACATTTTATCCCAATTAACAATAAGCAAATCTAAAAGCACTAGAAATTTGATATACGAAGGTCCAGAAGACACGTTCTGGGACATATCCAGGATGTAGTCAGGTCTTCCCTCTTCATCAGCAGAGTCAGAACTTTCACATTTTCTGAATCATTACCTTCCACTAATTTTCATCACAATCCTCTATTTGAGTACAAAACCTGCCAATCACTAGCTTGATTCATAATTCTGATGCTTCATATGGTCTCAGTATATCAACAGGCTCCTTCTGCCTTCTAAGTTGTCAGGTTCTCAGATTTCTTGCCCTTTTAACAACCCACTCTGAGATTTAATCTCCCAGGTGCTTCCTGTTTGCAGACTGTGGAGCAATAAACAGCAACATCAGCAAGTATGAAAGTTTGTTATGTCTTGCTAGTTGGGAATCTAGAGGTAGAGAACAGGTCTGAGAGAAGGAGGATGATATTTAACTACATTGTTCTGAAAACTTACTAAAGGGCTATGATTGTGTTTTGTTTCAGTGGAAAGTGTCAGAACCCAAAGCTTTGTAAATTCTCCTGAGCTAATTCACTAAAAACATTCAGTCATTCTGTTGATGACTGCAAAAGTCACCCTTGGGCCATTTAACTTCTAAATGAGCTACAGAGGAAATACAGGAGTCTGATTAAATGTTTTCTGAACAGCCAGTTTTTAAAATAGGTCCATGCCCAACATACACATGCCTGTAAAATAGGTTTCTTGTCAAAGTAACTGTATGCTTACTTTCCTGTATAATTAATTTAGTAAAACAAATTCTAGATCAGACCTTGGTGTCTATTTTGTAGCTGGAAGTTATTTGGTGCCTTATGCTTTAGGAAATGATGACTGAAATGGTTGGAAAATGGAACTTTTTGCGAGTTCCCATCAGCCACTTCCTTTCTTAAGGTCTTTGAGAAGCTCAACCCTGACTCCAAATTACTATGTTTTCCTTAATTTGAATTCTACAGTTTTGGCTATTTTTAAAAATGAAATAATCTTGCAAATCTTGAACTTCCCAAGGGTCCTCAAAGCATCTTGCTGCAGTGTTTCATTTTAGCGGCATGTCAATTAGAGGGGACTCCCCAGTGTTGGTGTGGACGAACTGGTGGCTACCTCAAACTGTTTTTCCAGACTTGTGAATCAGCCTCTTGGTTCTCATTTTCCTGCTTATTTCCAAAGTCACACCACCCATCTTTTCCTGCAATACTTTTATTATAAGGAGCATATAAAACAATGCTAAATTTGTATGTAGCAAAACGGAGCCACGCTGTAATTTCTTACACAATCCATCTTCCCTTTTTAAGGAATGCCATCCACCTGTGACTGTTTATACAGATAGAAGGACCTAAAGCATAGCTTTTTCCTACATGTCTAGAAAAGAAAAAGATTTTTTTGGGGGAGGTCCCTTTTGGTCCCCATATATTGGAACGAAATATATGCAGATATGTGGAAAGAAAACAGGGCTGTCTTCCTGAATCTGCCTGTAAGTTGTTGTGAAAATTATGTGCTACTATTACTCAGCATATTCCTCATGGAACAGAGGACTGAATTTCAAAACTGATTAGAGTTTCTGCTATGAAAAGGCCACAGACCCCAGCTAAGAATCCAGCCAGGAGTCTTCAAAAATTGTCCCTAAAGCAGCTTCATGCAAAAACAGCAGAAGCAGAGACTACAGTTATTTATAATGAAAAATGAGTCAAAAAGATAAGGATTGACATAGCAGTCAGAAGGACTTTGAGGGACCCCTCCAGTAGTTATTAGCATAGCATGAAAAAGATGGCATTTCTTTTTTGTTCCTTCAAAGTGTTTATGGGAGGTGGGGGATGATACTACTCCCATGAAGAATCTGACACAAGGTTATGTATTCAGTCGTATTCTGTTTTTTATGAGCAGGACTTCACATTGTAACGAAGAGATGAACTGCTATCACGATATAGTTCAAACATACATAAGTCAGTACCAAAGCCAAAACTTAAGATGGCTTAGATAAGCTACAAGATTGCTGAGAGCGCTTGCCTGTATGAGAAATTTAAAGCACAATGAGCTAGAAAACGAATTTATAGCATGTTCTTCATTTCAAACAACTCTTCTGTGATGGGGAAAAGTAGCTTTCTCCAAAGGCAGCAGACCCTATGCCCTACTAAAGGCTGAGAAGGTAACATTGTGCTTGTTTTTCTCAGTAAGTACCTGGATGATTTGGTACCTACACTAGCTAATGCACTGTGTGAATCCACACCCTAGCTAACTTCAGAGTTATATCCTGTATAAGACATCCTCTGCTTAAACTGAAGACGGAAAAAATTAGAACTCTAGATCATCCAACACTATCATACAAAAGAGGGTAAAGTTTAGATTTGTTCAGGCATTATCAATTCACTTAAGCTACTTCATTGCCACATGTCATTTCATTTCTCATTATCAATTCCAGGGTGCAAATTTAAAAGGTCTGCAGGATCTCTCCTCTCAATTTGTTTGCTGCTATAGTTGACCAATATTTAGCACCAATGTGTGTTGGCCCTTTAGCACTTTTCTTCATCTTTAACATAATTTATCAAAGAAGGTATCAAAACACAAGTTGATCAGCCTCTCTTTTTTAATTTAACAAGGCAGGTCGTAAAGGCATTGTTCCTTGACCAGCCATGCCAAAGTGCTGCTTTCACATATTAATGTGACATGACTTGTACAGTCATAATTACTATGACAAGATAAAGGGAATTAGTTAAAACTTAATTAAACCCACATGCCTTACAACTGTGACACTGTACATATTTAGTAACTTTACTTCTTTGTTCCTGGTTTATCAAAAGGGGAAGGGGTTCACATGAATTTTCCTGGTATTACAAGTGCATCAATTAAGAAAGAAAATTAAACACTGATCACAAATAACCAGATAAGAAACAAACCTGAAATAAGACAAGGACTCCGATTCATGGTTAGTAATGAATTTCCTCCCCGATACCTACACACTAAAGCAGCAATAAAGGACAAACAACTTCTCTTCCATGGGTATGAGAATTGATCAGTGCAGAGGTAGGGCACAGAAATGGAAATCTGCAGTGACTCTCTGTCGCATTATTGGTAGCCCTTTCAAAACAGGCATTACTGAACAACACCATGAAGAATAGAAATAAGGCTTGTCTTTTCACATTACTAATAAGGGTGATCAAAAGGAAACAACGGCTTTCTCTAGTTTATCATTACACTGTACAGCTCTACAGAATTATAGAGGGAAAGCAGATAGCCTCGTCTAGTACCGCTTAAAACTTTAACCCTGTGCAGTATACTGTAAGTCAGCAAAATCTAGTTATGTGGGCTTTACTTTAGCAGCTATACTATTTTCCTATGAAGAATTTAACCATACAGATGCTCTGTTGTCATTAGTTGTCACCTTCTCCTTTCTGTTAGGCATTTCTCCAAGGGCAAGACTGTATTATTGTGGTACAACCCCTTCTCAGCATCAGAGCAAAACATTACCCTTTCCAGGCTTTGGCTGCAGAATAATCTATCCGTTCTACTATTGTAGAAGTCATATGCTGCTTTTAGTGCAGACGTTCTCAATATGATCTGGGCTCCATGGTGACAAGTTCCCATCATATGGATTTGACTGTTTCAATGAGCTTTACAGGCCTCTTATTTTCAACATCTCAATAAACTATGTCTAAAATGTGCTTCTTAACCCATCAAAAGAAAATAATGCCAACTATGGGAAAGAGAAAAGAGCAAGAGTAGGAAAACATCACCCCAACAGGACAGCTGGCTCCTTTGTGATTAAGGCAAAAAGGTGACATCTCCCACACTGGTACTAGTGGCATCAAATAAGCCCTGGCTCTTAATAGGTTTTGCAGCTGTTTATAATCCTGCTCTAACACACTTCTGATGAGCAGTGAAATAGTTAACAGCACTGACATTTACAATATAACTAGGTATCAGCATTAATACTGGTGAAATGAATGGGCCCGTCACATCTGTCAGAGCTTTTGTTTCAGGTCCCTGCATCCAGCGTCCGTTTTCAAAGCTAACAGCTAGGGGTGGCCTTTTGTATGAAAACGGAAAACACACCAGCATAGGGAAGAGAGTGTCTGCACTAAGCATCATCTCTGTTCTGATGCACCACAAACCAGCACAGTCAGACTTTCACTACCTCATCTAGTAGGCTAGAAGGGTGTTTATCCAGGAACTGTGCCAAAACATCTCAATATCTAGGAATTTAAGAACATTCACAGGCAAAATTTATACCAACATCTTTCTGGTTCCCTTTTGTAAAGGAATGCTGCAGAAACAGAGAGATCACCAGACTCTGAGACCTACAACTGAATGTGATTCAAGGTCTGACTGCTTTGCAGTGACTGTAGCTCTTATAAACAGCCATAAACTAGATTAAAACCAGCTAGTTCAGGTGTCACTGGTAACATAGCTGCAGCAGCACAGACTCTGACACCACCTACCTACTTATTTAGTCGGCATCTCAAGGGTGAGCCTTGGCATGAGCTGCCATGATCATGCTTTTCTACAGAAAGCTAATGCAGGCACGTAACCCTTTGAAGTAGGAGACATAGCATCACAATAGCAGTCTGGTTCTTCTGTTCACATTACAAAACCCAAGGAAAAGTTTCACAAGGACCAGAAAAGGGTGCAGAAAGGTTTTGCTTCTGCCCAATACTTTGACATTTTCGCCAAGACTTTTTAGTATGTAAGAGAACTTTATAAGCACCTTTTTAAGGGGGTTCCACCTATTCTGGCTGCTGGAGAAAGGGGAATTATGTGAAATACAATCCTGAGAATTTTAAGATAGAATTAGCAGTTTGTGGCCCATAAGAATAATTAAAGTGACAAATAATCAAATCAATAAAGTATAATCCCTGCTCTCCTGGCCTGGCTGAGCCACACCACAGCTATTTTAATTAAAGCATTATCTACACATCAATTAGACCATATCTATGTTAGTATCACATTAGTTACATATGCCTGCATACTATAAATTATAACATGCTCTATACCACTGTAACGCTTCTAAAGCAGATGTTACCACATAGACAGATTAAATCTAGCACAGCCTCATCCTCACAAGAGTTAAACAAGTAGTACTAATGAAAATACATTTTTGAGATATAATAGACTGCCTCTCAGGCAAAGAAAACTGCCGCGATAATTTAAGACATTATTGCCTGCAGCTCTTTACCTCACCCACCCAGCAGAGGTAACTGCCCCCACAGCAAAGGCAACAAAAGCAAACTCCATTTCACAGTTTAGCATGAGCCTATCTTCACTGGGAATTCATGCAAATATAGCAGAACATGAACTGGAACACCCATAACAAAGATATGTGTTGCTTTCTGCTCCCTCTGCTCATTTGTAGCAATGGGGTAATGTAAAAAATTAGGGCCAGTAGCATCTTGTCTCATTTCTGAGAAATCCAGACAGGTGAGTGAGAGAGGAATAAGCCAGCAAAGCGCAGTTTTCCAGGCTAAGAGAGCTAAGGCAGGAAAGGTCCACCATAGAAATATGCACTCGACAAATTTAGAACATTTCTTAGATAGCTACAACTCAATTAACACTGGAACTGATATGCTGCAAGTTGCACCTAAACAGAGTAAAAAAAACCTGAAGCATGATCTATCTTTAGCTTTCAAGGTAGATATTCTTTAGTGACTAACAAAATCATCACCATCTTAAATCAAATGGGAATGTTAATAAACTAAAATACACACTTCCATGCAATCCCGTGCCAACTGCTGGGATCTGCACATTTGTAAAATAGTGAAAGGCTTTTGATACCACATCTTCTGCAAATGTGGAAGATGTGAAAATAACATTTATTTTTTTTCCCCCAGCAGTAACTCATCAAGTGTAGCGCTAAAGAGAATGTTTCAGACAGCAAAACTATTTGAAAGGCAAAAATACCAATAACAGAAAAGAACATTTAGGGCAAGGCATGGCTACTTTCATTACTAGGGTAAATAAAAATTCAAATTAAATTTTATATTCTTAATTTACAAAACACTCTCATTTTAAGCTGCTTTATATGGTGTCATTTGCTTACTGAAAGCCACAGTAACATAATAGACATTCACAACAACAAAATCCAGACTTGAAAGAATTAATCTCTGTCTTTAGGATCTGCCTTGGCCCCATTGGCCAGGGATTTCTTGAAACCTCTTTTCTACCTGATGATACCGTGTTTCTGCCGCACAAGTCTCTCTCCTCTTTCACAGCTTCACTCTTGACCACCATGGAAAAAATTCTCCTTTCCCCTCTTTTTATCTCTTTCTAGTTTCAGTGAGTGTCCCTAGATCTACTCTTGCCGCATTTGTTGAACAGCAAATGAATTTCTGCAGACTTCAAGTGTACTGTGTTCAGTTTTTACCTCTCTCAGGTGAAAAGTCCCAGCTTTTTTAGTCTGTCCTTGTGATGCAACAGCTCTCACTCCTGCGATCATTTCAGTTGTCCTCTTCTGTAGCTTCCATAGGTCTACAGTATCCTCTACAGAGACCTGAATGGCATACTACTTCAGGTGGAAGTAGTGTGCACCAAACTCTGGCAGTCTCCACTTCTGCCTTTTCCTTCCTGAAGTGTCCTTAGAACCCAACTGTCTGCTTCCTAACCCTTAATCAGTTCTCAGCCCTCAAAAGGACCTGTCCACCTCTTTCTTTGATAACCCCAATTATCTTTTCCTCCAGGGCTCTAGCTTGTACAAACAAAAAGTAATGTAGAAATAGTCTCAACCAAGCAATAATATTCATGGTTTCCTTCCTCAAATCATTTGTGTACTGGGAGATGCTTTTCCGTGTTTCCTTTAGGTTTGAAGGACTCCTGCTACAACCCTAATAAATTTCCTGGCCCCTCCTTTCATCTCTATCAGTAATTCTCTTCTGAATATTAGTTCCACCACTACTTGTACCAACTCCAAACTTTCCAACTCAGGTAGTCTTCTTCCTTATTGCACTAGATTCAGTTGTTTTACTGACTTCCAGCGGATTAGAGGAAGTGCATTTCCTTTAACAGGCTTTAACAGGTGTATTATGTTCTCAAAGAAAATATTTGGTTAGCTTGCTCCATTCTTCATATTTTCCTTTAAAAATGCTTCTATCAACGTTTTAAGAGTATTTAGCAGACGGGAAAGTTGGGTTATAATTTTGTAAGCAACACAAATGTCTAAGAAATTATCTGCCAATTTGTGACTTGGTTACACTTTCTTTACATAAAAGATTTACAGATGAAGTACTAAACAGACCCCATTAAAAGGTTTTTTTCATCTAGCTAGCAACTTGCTGCTAGCTAATCTGGTACAGCAGGAACCATGTCAGAGGGGAATGATCAAAGTATTGAACTGAAAAATAGAGTAAAAAAGGATAGGGTGACAACAGTTTGATGTCTCATTGAGGAGAGAGCAAGGCTTGGAAACAACTTTTAACATTTGGTTGTACATTCAAAATTCAGCTCCTGTGTAGCATACACCAATTAAGAAAGGAAGGGATATTTGCTAATGCTATTTAAATTATTGCTGCTTTTCTGGTACTTATTAGCGCCTACTTGTCTACAATGACAAGTGAATGTTTTGGATAAATGAAGTCTTTGTTAAATATGCAACACTTCTGGCTACATACCCTATGATAAACAGAGGCCAGCCAGTTAAGACAGGTAAGGGTCTCCCCAGACTCAGTTTACCCAGCTGTGAAAGGCTATCTCTTACTTTGAGATAGTAATTAGCAGTTACTGTCTGGTGTCTGATGATACCGATAGGTCTGTTCTCATGTGCTGCTAGCTACAGAATTTTACACAACTTGCTCAATTTACCCCAGGGGTATTTCAAGATTCACAGTCGATCTGGCCTTACTTACAGATTTTTTAGAAAGCTGAGGATGGCCAAACACTTCTAACATGGAAACAATCTTTTTCCTCCCTTAAATGATCAAAGGGTGGGACCAAAGACCTATTTTAAGTTAGAAATAAAAAACAGTGATAGGATAGAAAAGAGACGAGGAAAAAAAGAAAAGAAAAGCCATGAGAAATTTGGGGATCTCCTTTACTGACCAAGATCTATACCATCAGGAGATGAATGAGCATAAAAGAGATGAGATGTACACAAAGTTGTCAATTAACTCTCACTACCAAGGTATTCTGTATAGTTTATCAACTCCTTTCTAGAGCCTTCTTTGTTTTTCCAGTAATTTCATTCTGTAGACTGCTATACAGAGGCAAGATTACATTTCTCTTTCTATTTTCTTGTAAAAACAATAAAATATTGATAGCAAGGCATTTTTTATTTCATTGCAATTCTAATATATTTAGGATAAAGCAAAGTGGTAACAATATACATTAACTTCCCCTGTGTTTCGTTTAGGTGGATTTTGTCTTCCAATTACCGTCCCAACATGACAAGAATCAGAACAGGGCTAGCTAATAATGATGAACTAAAGCAAGTTAGCTACAAATACACAACTAATGCTGAGACCAGACACTTTTATTTTTCCTTTTTTCTCTCTGCTTTTCCCTAGTTGCAAGGAGAGACAATACAATTCCTGAGAGACATTTTGCTGTCAGCTGCAACACTGAGAAAAAGACTATTAAGATGTTGGATCTTGGTTAATGCTTTTGGAAAGCATCAACTGGGAGTTTGTTACATAGACTGAACAGGGGGAGGAAAAAATAAAAAAGAGTTAGAGGCCAACCTGAAACCAGAACTCTGGAGAACTTTTTTTTACTTAAGACTTTCATTTCTGATTAAATTGTCTGTTTTATCTATGACAATTTGGGGGCATTTTTCGTACGTGGTGGGAACGTGGAAACAAGGAGATCCTGCCCTGAAGTCCTGCAGTTAGAGAAATTATTTGGGGTTAATTTTCCTGGAAGAAATAGGTCTGGGCACTGCCTATCTTGTCACTGTCTTAATACTAAGCAAAGAGGATTCTGATCTTCAACTTCTTAGTCCTCGCAACAGGAACTATTAAGAATACTTTTACCTTTTCTTAAAGATAAACCAGAAAAACCGTTAAAGCACTGAAATTGTAAAGTATTACCTCATGCTTTCATATTAACTACCCCTTATTCCTCTGCCCTTTATTTGTAAAGACATTTTTAAAGGGAAACAAGTCCTGGTAAGCTTTCAGGTGATAATAAAGATGGTGAGAACAGTCCTTTCAGCAACAGTTGATGTGGGTGGGAATTGCTGTTACAGTTCAGTATTGCTTCCTTGAAAATAAGACAAGACAAACATCCAGCTAAAGGTGAGGCCAAAGAACAGCAGAGGCAGCTTTTCTTGACAGCCTCCCTGGTGACAGAAAGCAGACACTACACTAGATTTTTATCCACCACTATGGGACTTGAGTGTCCTGCACCAACATCAACCTGCCTTCAGCAGGTAAGTAGACATTACTTTTAGTTAAGTAAGTAGAAATTACTTTTAGTTGTCTTCTAAATTATGACTTCATGGCAGTGTCACAAAAAAAAGGCCTTTTTAGCCACAAATGTCAAAATAGAAGGTGGGGGGGACATGATATGACAGTAAGGCAGAGTGAAAGGTGAACCAGAGAGAGGTAACAGGAGAACTAAATACCACAGCCAAAATGCTTCCTCTAGTTAAGACATTTTGTATACCCACAATAAATGCTCTTTGGAGTAAGGTATCTCAATATTTTTAGAAGCAAGGTGCAGCTATGATATCTGAGACCCTTCAGTTGAGTCTGGCTGTTGTAATACCCCTGGCACTAGTTGGGACATTGCAGGGAGCTTTTCATTTGCTTGCTTGCATCCAGTCATGTGAATAAAAGCACGTAAAGAGAAGACATTGCTCTGTTTAACTGAAATTCATGTAATACAGTTTGTACCTTCTCTAAGTAAAACTTCTGGTTTGGAAAAACTCATGGTGTGGCTATATGAGACAATAAATGTAACTTAAGGATTCCTAACTAACCAGATCGAAAATGCTGTATCCACAGAACTTTCATGAAAGCTTAAACTCAGTCTGGAAATTCCTATTTGTTCAAAAACATTTGTATTTCCAGGCTTTATTCTGGATCAGACATCATCTGTCTTTCTACAATCAACATAAAATCAATGTAAAAGCAAGAAAGCTGGTACAAACTTCATACCATGTTCTGACTAAATAGACAGAAATGCAATTGTGTGCTTGTGTCTGATCTGAATCTAATTAGTCTTGCTGGATGATTCTCCAGAACAAATACCTGGTATTAATGATCATACAACTATAGCCACCATCTCTTTTTGTTGTTTCAGCTTTTGCAAACAATTTTATATAAAAACTGGATTGGACTTTTTTTACCTCTGAGAAGTTCAAGTCTAGGCCTCTTCTGAGTGGTGACACAGATTTAAATTCTCTCTCAGATTTATCATGAGGACTTCTACCAAAATCTCCAAGCAGGCTATAGAACACTGTTATTCCACTTCTCTCATCATCTTTGCAAAGCCCCATTTTGTGGTAGTTTGCAAAAGGCCACTCACATTTCCATGACATACTTCTCACTCTTGGTTCTCTTACACACTGTGTTTTCTTTTTGTCCTGGCACAACTGAGTTGGACACAATTATCTCGTTTCTGTTGTCTGCCACAGGCATTGCAAAACTAACCATGACATCCTTAGGCCTAAGATTCGGATTCTGTGGGAACATCTGTAAGGGTAAAATGCTCCTGATCTTTCATCATTTATGGACTCCAAAAACTAAGGGTCCACCTCCAAGAATGAGAGCATTTTACTGAAGGCAGTGCATTGAGATTGAGTTACAACTCTCTCCAGCAGTGCCCTTTCAGACACATGATAAGAGTAGGCCACATCAGTGCTGCATCCCTTTCAGGCTGTAAGGCACAGTAAATAGATTGATGAGAACTCAGGTGTTAAGAACTACACCAGTATATATATACTGGGGGGCAACTGGCTGGACAGCAACTGAACAGTAAAACAAACAGGTATTTGTGAATGCCAGGTTGAACATGAGCCAGCAATGTGTCCTTGCAACAAAGAACTATAATGGTATCCCTGGCTGCATTAGGATGAAAGTTAGCAGCATCTCAAGGGAGGTGATCCTTCCCCTCTACTCTGCCCTGGTGAGGCCACACCTGGAGTGCAGCATCCAGTTCTGGGTTCCTCATTACAAAGAATGACATCAAGCTACTACAGAAAGTCAAGTCAAGGAACATGGAGATGATGAAAGTACTGGAACATATCTCATATGAGGAAAAGCTAAGAGAGCTGGGACTGTTTAGTTTATGGACAAGAAAGCTCAGGGGTGATTTCTTCAATGTCTACAAATATAGAAAGGAAGAATATAAAGAAAAAGGAGACACTGGTGCCCAGTGACAGGACCAGAGGCAATGGGCACAAACTGAAACATGTGAGGTTCCCCCTGAACATCAGGAAACACTTTTTTACTCTGAGGTTGACTAGGCATTGGAATAGGTGCCCAGATAGGTTGTGAAGTCTTCATTGGAGATATTCAAAAGCAATCTGGACATAGTCCTGGGCAGCCAGCTATAGTTGACCCTGCTTGAACAGAGCTGTTGGACAAGATGACAGCCAGAGGTCTCTTCCAACCTCTGCACACCTGTAAGCCAGCCTTGCACACCTTTAAAACTGCCTGCCCTTTAGCTTGCAGTGGCCTCTTGGAACAGCCTTTGGCACAAGGGATGTTGCAGAAGTTTTCTACTGTTACAACCTTTCCTCCCAGATGACTTCATAGTGACAAGCATTTGGGCCAGGATTTATGTCAAAGGAAGTTGGCAGAGCCCCAAGAAGAACGTCACCAAATGTTTTCAGGAGTGCCAGAGCCAGTTGAGGGACTTTGCTTTTCATATGTCATCGCTTGCTATGGCAGCACAGCATTCCCAACCCTATCCAGGCTGAAAAGTTAACTTCTTGGAGGTACGGTATATTGTGCAAAGTTCCTCCCCATCTGAAAAGGGCTTATATTGGCATAATTGATTAAACTGAAATATGTACTCATTCTCCCCTTCATTATGGTCTCCTCTTTGAACCTCTGCCCTTGTTATACATCACAGACCGTCATTTCTCAACTGAACACCACACCTGCTCATCTCAGTCCATGGATGCTTCTGTTCCCACTCTGGGAGATACAGAGTTGGCATTTGGAGGATATTGTTCCTTCTGAGGATGGGAAAAAAGCAAAGCCCCCTGAAAAATTGTGTGATTTGGAACCAGTTATGATATTGAGATGTTATCTGCTTAGTTGTTTTTCTGTTTCTGTTCTTTAAGAGCTCTTTGAAAGAATTTCTACTTTAATTAAAAAGGGAGAAGGTTGTCTTTTGGCAAAGAAAGGCCTAAAACACATTCTGAGTATATTCTAGAGACTCAAAACCTAAAAGTGTACTATAAAGATCTCACCATTGTTAATCTAGTCTAACCTAACATGTTTTGGGGTAACAGGCCAGTGTTTTTCTAGCCAGGAAAGACAGGATTACCACATCTTCACGCTTTTGACCACACGATCGCTGTACTCAGTTGAGCCCTAAACAATCTGTGTTGTTCTTCTCCCAGGGGAAACACAGTCATACAGAAGTTTATTTCCTGATAATCAGGCTCTCCCTACAGAGATTGCATTCTACTCTAGGAAGCAGAAGATGATCCAGTAAGAAGAATGAAATCTTCAGTTACCTTACCTCCATGATACTTTGATGTGGTAGATTTAGGTCATATTTATTACATAACAAATACTTTTGACGTTCCTCTGACCATGATATATGATTGCTTGGTAATCCTTCAACGATAAAGGAATTTGGACTCAAGTCTTTGGTCAGATTTTACCTGAATCAAAGAATCTGGAGCTTCCCCAAGCTGGTAAAACCTTCCTCTCAGATACAAAAGGACAGCAGGCTAGCAATGGTGTTTACTATTGAACAAATTGCTTTCCTATTCTGTGGAGACATACTTGATAAGAAGCCTTTTAGAGGTTGAAAGATGAACAGCTGCCTAGGGAAATACAGTGGCCAAAGCTCTGGAGCAGTTTGGCAGAAGCAGCCAGTACAGAACAACATGAACTGGATTCTTTGCTCCTGCAAAGCTGCACTCAGAGCTGAGGGCCCAAAGAAACATTTAAGGGTCCAAAGAGTAAAGGTGAATACTTCCTGGTGCTGCCAATCCGAAAGATAAGTAACAATCAGGCTTTGAAAAATCTGGATTTTTATATATATTATTAGAAATCTAGGACACCTACAACACTGAATTCAGGTCTTCACGGTGACAGGTAATCAATAATAGATATTTATTTCAGAAGACTCCATGAGCACATGCATCTTGTCACTAACCAAGCTCTGCATGCCCCCCACCTTCCCATCCAAAATGTCACACAAATAACAAAAGCTACATGTAATAATATTAAAAAGGAAAAGGGTGGGAGATGCAATCTTATAGGCCCATACAACAGCAGGGAATTCCCTTGGTGAAAACATGTAGTATCCTAGGATACTCTCCATAGAGAAGGAAGGCAAAGTACTCTGCATAGTCCCAGCTAATCTGACATGGGGGAAATTACTTGCTAACCCCAAATAGGTGACTGATTTTTCAGTGTACTAGAAAAGTTCTTACTAATTGACCCAAGTGAATCAGGTACTGAAGACACAAGAAGTGTTCTCACTATGAAGAGTTTATAATCTGAAGTAAAGTACACTGATGAACTGATCAAATTGACATTGCCAGAACTCTCCATTTAACAGGAACAAACATTAATCCTTACTAAACTAGGCAGAACTGAATAGAAACAGACTTCGAGCTATTGCCTAAAGAGTCAAGAACTCAGTGCAAGAGGATGTTGTGGATGCCAGAAGTGGGGACGCATTCAGATAGTAATCAGGCAAATTAACAAATTAATTAAAAGAAAAATGTATCAAGGATATTAAACAACTGAACGTAACTTAAGGTTCAAGAAGGTCCTAAGCTGCAATACAGTAGGAATGAGAAGGTATGGAGAAGAAATATTATAGTATACTGCTCTGGTTTTGGTGTTCATTCCTTAGTTATCTATTACTGCCTATTATGAGGGATGTCGAATGAGCAAATGGATCTGTGGCCTCAGAAAACTTTTTCTCATATTCTTGTACTGTGTTATTAAAAAGGCTCATTAGATATAAGCACTAACTTGAAGCACAAAAAGACTATACTTTCTGGAAGGAAAGGCATTTAAGTATTAAATATTAAACATTTTTGCCCTTGACAGAACTCAAAGATGCAAGTGTCCATCCTCTGCTTGCACTGAAAAACCTTCATCTTCTATACTGCTCTGCTTAGCTACTAAGCCTGCAGCACCCAGAGTGTGTACTTTCAAAATTATAAACATTAAACAAAATACAAATGGTTTTGAAAAACACATTGCAAAGCAAATGTTAGTGGAAGGGCTAAATTATTTTTTGAGTACAACATCCAACAATAGAAAGCCATTCCAAAAATCATTCCAGTGATCCTTTCAATGACTCTTCTGTAGCATGCTGGTAATGTTTTTTTATACTTCATTCCCTGTGGCCTTAACAAAAGCAAGGGATTTAACTCAAAAACTTCATAATCACAACTATAACTTCTGACATAGAGGGAAGGAGTTATCATGTCTCTGTGGACTAGCCCATATAGAGGAGATCTATCCCTACATCTGTAAGTCCTCTTTCCTGGTGGACTATACAGTAGTGTAGCAGTGCTAGCAGGTTGCAGCTACCCAATTTCTCTTCCTGGTTTTAGGAACAAATTGTGGTATAATACTTACAGATGTTATAAGGAAAAATGAAAAAGTGTTTGTATTTGCATCACAAAAGAAGACAACACTCCAGACTCCTAGATAGAAAAACATTACCATTCCCCACCTGGTTAAAGCAGGATGTGTAAGTCTCTGAAAGAATGGCCAAGCCCTCCCCACCTTCCCAGCAGCAGAATCAGGAACCTTAGTGGATAGTTAGATGCTATTGAGAGACAGGAGCAGCAGGCATAGCAGACAACCAGAGATCAGCTTCTTGGAAAGCTGGGCTCTGCCCTTCACTTGGCCAACTTTTCTCATATTCTCAGTTGAAACTACTAAGCAGTGCCACATGCATCCAGCTATGAAGCCTAGAAGTATAAAGGGATGGTAAGGTACAGGCAGATATTTTAACACAATTTCATGGGAGATCTATATCTAGGCACCCTGGTTCCTAATTTAACGTGTGTTCCGCTTTGTAAGGCACCTGAAGGAAAAGGTGCAGGGTAGAGCTGATTTCTCTCATGTCCTGTTAAGGACTATAGGTGATCACATCATACAAGACTGTCCCCAAAGGGGAAATAACAAAGTTTGTGAGAGAAAAAATATTCTTGAAGATATGACCTAGTGGATGCATCAGATCCATAGCACAGAGCGAGTCAGAGGAAACTGAAGTGCAGTCGCACGCATCCGATTTGTCTTGACTCTCTCCTCCATACCAACAGCTTGGCCTACAGGATTAAATGAAAATTATCTTGGTGCCTAACTGCATAGTAGGAGTTCAGTGTGGAGTCAAACATCTAAGCAAAGGAAATTATATACAGCCATTTAAACAACAATACCTTAAAAGGAGTCTTCCATTGCTTTGATAGCACTGTCCTGTCTCAAAAAACATGTTTCATTATTTTCCCAATAGTTAGATTTTTTTAGGAAACTATTTGAAATAATTAATTTTAAAATGTTGCAGTGAGCATTTCAATTACTATTATCCATCTCTTCCTCTTTCATAACCAGGGACTGATGACAATCAGAAAGCCCAGATGCCAGTCTGTATATTATAGTCTCAGCCAGGATATTTGGCTCCTTGGCAAGATCCACAGGCAGTTATTCTGGCAGCTTTCAAGTTGTCCCTGCCTAGAAAACAATTAAGTCTGTTGACTGTCTACTCAGACTACCCTGTTCTGGACATCTGGACTTTTTCCCTTCCCCATATTTGTAGCTGTTCTGTGCATGTACTGCATTTCTACAAGTATACGTCCATTCCTTTATGAACGAGGAATCAAGGAAAGTATGTTTACATAGTTCCCTTTTATGTCACAAAATGCATGGTTATCCCCTGTGCTAGTATGATTTTGCATCAATTCAAAAGTTTCCAAACAAGCAGACACAGAAATGTCCATGAAAGGCCATATCTGAGAAGTGTCTACACACAGGTAGGTCCATGGCAGATGATGCATATTACCTGCTGCTTTCCCCCAGAATCTGAAAAACACTTGTTTTAACATCTGCCTAAGAAAGTTGCCAGAGACTCTGTAAACCCTGACTCTGACCTCAGCCACCTCTTTGACTTCCTGCACAGAATTTCCTCCGCATCAAATGGGCCAGAAACACTCCATATGTGGCTGATCTCTCAACAGTATTTGTCTTAAATTATTTATTATTCTTGAGTGCCATCAAGGTGTCTGAGGTTGTGCAATGGTCCCTGTCTCATGAGAATCTAAATGAGACAGAATGCTTAGTGCAGACATTCAAAGTAATACCACACAGCATGAGCAGATGAAGGGCCAGGCTCAAAATTTCATCACTCAACTCTGTTATTATCTAACATTATTACAGAACATGTGTGCTTTCAGTAAGGCCAGGTGTGCATGTAAAGATTTTGTTAGGTTGCCTATGAAAAGATAGAGAGTGATAAAAATCAGGCCTGTTTAACATTACTGTTCTGTCCAAAACCTTAACAAAGATGAAACAAAGTCACAAGCAAAGAAGTGTCTTTGTGATTTAGCTTTTTTTTTTTTTTTATGAACAAAACATGGTATAGGCCATCATAGACAAAGAACTGTTTTCTTAGCATAGCCCATCTCTATTAGAAGGTTTTGCTGCCGCAGCAGCACTGTAAAATGCTCCTAATGTAGAGAGGCCTAAAATCTCTCTGGATTCCAGGTACAATACTGAGGTGGTGGCTAAACATTTTGAAGAAAGCTTGGGCTGAATACACATGGATGTTACTGTAAGGTTACATATAACTAGATACCCATCACTTAGTAACTACTTCTGTGCTTGATCATAATGCACATGCTTAAAAGGGTAGGAATATGGAGGAAAAATATTTACATTTACAGCCAGGAAGAGAATGTAGCTGGGTAGTTATGGGGGTGCAGCTGACACACTGTAGGTTTCCAAACTAACCTACCTCATGGCAATTTCTGTATATACCCACATGCTTTGAGAAGATGATGTAGAAAGAAGTGAGCAAAATTCCAGGCACATCTGGAATCACTCACAGTTATGACTACAAGGAAGTTGGAGCTGAATGCAATAGATATGGAAAGTCATTAAAAAGATTCAAAAGCAAAAATAACATGGTCGAAAGAGTCACAGGGAGAGCGTACTGGATTGGTAGGACAGAATGAATTGAGAAATCTGAATATTGAGATGGGTGAAGTATTCAACCCAAAAAATATTTATGTCAGATGTTGTGCTGTTTTTGGCTGGGATGCAGTTTATTTTCTTCATAGTAGCTGGTATGGGGCTATGTTTTGGATTTGCACTGAAAACAGGTAACACAGGGATGTTTTAGTTACTGCTGAGCAGAGCTTACACAGAGCCAAGGCCTTTTCTACTTCTTACCCTACCCTACCAGTGAGTGGCTGGAGCTGCACAAGGATTTGGGAGAGAGCACAGCCATGACAACTGGACCAGACTGACCATGAGGATGGTTCATACCTTAAGATGCCATGCCCAGCATCTAAAGCTGGGGGAAGAAGGTGAAAGAGGCATTTAGAGTGATGGCATTTATCCTACTGAGTCTCCATTACATGTGATGGATCCCTGCTTTCCTGGGGATGGCTGAACACCTGCCTGCCCATGGGAAAGGAGGAATGAATTCCTTGTCTTGGTTTGCTTGCGCAGCTTTTGTTTTACCTGTTAAACTGTCTTTATCTCAACCCATGAGTTTTCTCACTTTTACTCTTCCAATTCTCTCCCTCATCCCACAGGGGGACAGTAAGTGACTGGTTGTGTAGTGCTTAGCCATCAACTGGGCTTAAACCGCAATGGATAACCTGTCCTAGACTAGCTCATTGAAAAGGATATTCCCTCTGCAACAGGGCAAATGCTCAAGATACTTTAGATAGTAGTTCAGATGTAAACCTGAGGATAGCCTATCCAGGCTTTTTGCTTTTTATGCTTCATGGTATTTCAAATCCTGGTCTAAATTCCCATAAATGAAGAACAAACATGACTACCGACTGCCTACACACGCCCATCTGTTCAGATGGCACAGCTCCCACTAACAATTTAGTTGGGCAGTTTCACTGAAGTCGAGGTGCCAAACCAGCATACGTTTCACAAAGATAGTCCGTATGACACTACAAGCACCATTTCCTCTGCAAGATTCCACTGTCTGGGACAGGTTTGAAGGTTAGCCATCTAATCTTCCCTGATAGTTTGGTATAGGAAACAAGATCACACAACTGCCGTGTGACTCCTCATCTGTCAGCGTGCCCTCTTCTTTCCTGCAGAAGTTTGGCAGATCTCAACCAGATCTGACAGAAGGGCAGTGGTTTCAAAGTTGTTACTATCTTGTACGTTTCATTGAAATTAATTCCTGGTTAGAGGAGACCTTATCAGTGAATTCACTGAGGGAAGTTCAAGGGTGTGACCTAAATCCTCACTATACAACAGAAAATCTACACAGGTGTATGTTGTCTTGCTCACGGGAAAAGCGACTGTCAGAACTTCACTGATATTAGACAGAAGGGAGTCCAATCATTAGACACAAATGCATGATATAGAGCAGAGCTGCTCACAGAAAAGTGTGGTTTTGATGACACTTCTCAAAGTATGTGACCAAACTAAATACCTGAAGGCAAATGCTGAAGAGTCCCAAAGAGTTTACAAACATTTCTGGCCACAGCTCAAACACTCCATGTGTGTAGCAGAATAAATTGGCAGCGCACTCTGTGCTTCACAGGGCAAGCACAGTGCCGTCCACCTACATGTAGCACGAACGCATCAGAGTATCTGTTGGGTTTTTCAGATGCTGCGAGTTCCTTGGTAATTTCCTAATGAAGGATACAGAACTTGGAAAACTCATGTAAGCTCTCTCACACCTTCCTGAATGTTCAGTGTTGTCCATCAAACTCTTGGCCGCAGGAGAAAACCAATTCAATGAGCAAGCCATCCATGGATTTGTATAGTACAAAAGAAAAGCCTATGTGACAGCTTCCCCTGGCTGGTGCAGTCCAGTCCAAGTACCTCAAGCTATTTCATGATGAGGCTACTTTAAAAGCTACGCCATTAAAACCTTTTAATCAAAGATATATTGTACTCTAAAGAATCAACAGCAGCAAACTGAGCTGTTTTTCTGCCTCAACAAATGACAGTGCAGAATAGAACAAGGAAATATAGTCTAGTTTCCAAACAGAGCAGTGACCAATGCATATTGGTCATGAGAGAAGGCAATTGTCTATCTTTTTATCTTCAAAAGAAAATAAAATCCACAAAACTATTGACATACACGTGAGCTCTACAAAAGCATCTAGCTGTAGTGATGGATGGGGAGAACTACCACATTTGTGCTCAGAGAGTTGATGGAACCACACAAAATTCAGTCCCAGCTGTCCTGGCTAAGAACAAGGAGGCTAAAGATATGAAGAGACCTGGATTAACGGTATTAAGGGAGATGGGCAGCGCCCATACCACATAATTAATGTCATCCTAGCAGAAATAAGGAATGTCATCCTGTTTCCTTTCAAATGCACTGTGGCCCCAGATGATCCACCTCTACCAAGAAGTCTGTGGCAAAGAGCAGAATTTAACATGGATATGTGAGCCAGTATGAGTAGTAATACCATTTGCACCATGAGACATGCCCTAAACAGGAACCCTTGAAAATTAGGATGTCATTATCAGAAAAGGCAGACCATTCTCACAATTCAGAATTCATCAACAGAAATATTTTTTACTGAAACCCTTATTTGAAACTGCTATTTGTACAATAGCTTTTTTTTTTTTTAAGTAATAACAAGTATTTTCTTTGGCAAAACTACCTTAGGATTAGCAGTACTGTCACTGATACTCTATCCTGAGAAGAGCATTCCTGTCAGAATTGGTGAATTTTGCATGTGTATTAATTGTCCCTCTTGACCTTGTTGGATCAAATACTGCACAGTTTCTATATACAGGCAGTTGATATCCCACAAAACAGCTTCACTGGAGTTCTGTGTGGAACAGCGTCACTGACAACGAACAAGAGAGAAATATACAATGGACCAACAAATTATCATTTTAATCTTTTAAACTGTAGTTTAGAACTAACCAGAAAGAGCATTCTGTGTGTTTTCTGAGAATCTTTTGCTCTGTTAGATAAAATTGGTGGAGACTTTTGAAGGATCCAATTTTACTGGCAATTACTCCTCAAACTAAATCAATAACTCTAACAATTTTTAATAGCAAAGCTCTTTCCATCTGAGTGGCTGCAGTGCATGTGCATAAGCTGCAGTGATATTTATTGTATATCAAGATGGAAAAGCTAGACTTTATATTGTGTAACTTTCCATAACACAGTTTTCCTGAGGGCTGTTCTACTCAACAAGCAGCCAAGGAAAAGGGAGGGTGAATGCAACAGATCTGTTCCTTTCCAACTTGAGATGCAGATGAGGCCCCACCCAGCAAACCAAACCTTTGGCATTCATCCACATGATCCTCCAGGCTAAGGAAAGAGAAGCCATGGAACAATATAGCAACACAAGCCCTCCTCACCCCTCTCATTCTGGTGCTTTCTTTCTCACAGAAATAAACTGCTCCAAATGGTAAACAAGGCTGTCAGATTCATGGTCCTCCATCATTTAAAGAGGCCATGTAAATCTTGTTTCTAGTATGCTATCATTTGCCCAGTTTCAACAAAGTAGAACGTACAGATATTTTTTTCCCTATTCCTCACTATCCCACTGGACAAGAAGAGGCTACACTCTTCAGCATGGGCAGGAACTTGTTCTCTTTCCAGCCTAATTATCAGTGAAGGAACAGAAAAATTCACTCATCTGAAATTGAAGTAGTAATGAAAATTCCCTCAAACAACAAGATTTTTTACTGCAAGATCAACCTGCAAATAATTTGGTAGAACATCACCATCTGGTGGATACACCCACTGACAGTTTGGGTTTTACTTTTTCTTTATTTCCCAGATAGTTCTTCACTCAATCCATTCAATAGTGATCTATAGATTCTCCTTGGGACCAAATACAAACCTACAAAAAAGAGGGTGTGAAATTCCTATTTTCATATACCATCATAGGTGACAGACCTGTTAAATAAATCAACGACTCTTCCAGGCTGCCGTGGAAAGATCCCATCCTTTGTGGAAAATAACATACACCTCCTCCAAACAAAGTCAGAGAGCAAATAGTAGTCTGCTACCAGTTGGTTAAACAGCACATTCCACACCAAAGCTGAGATTTCTTTTTCCTTCAGCTCTCACAACTGAGCAATTAGTCTCACTGTTGATGGAAATCATGAACTTTGCATGGTCCCTATTCCCCAGCATGTCAGCAAAGTGTAAGATGCCACACTCTTCACAAGCTCTAACTGGATAGTTGAGGAAAAAAGGAGAAAAGAAACCAGGAAACATCCATACTATCCTACGAGGGCAGTCTGACATCAATCAGGTTATCTAAAATCACCATCTGCCCATAGACCTTGCATCTCGTGTCCTTGAAACAAGACGTTGAATATGGTATTTTCTGTCTGGTTTCAACCAAAACGTGAGAAAAGGAACTAGATCCATATTGTTGCCACAAGTTCCATGTAACAAATGGGACAGAACTCAGACCACAGGCGAGACTCCTCCAGCAGTGTGTGTCACTCCGGCCCCAGAGACAATGTGCCCCAGTGACTGAAGGAAAACTTCAACAAGATCTTGTGAGACAAGGCAGGCTTCAGTGCTCCCAGCTACATGCAAAACCCCGTAGCTTACCATTACAGTCTACCCCACTGCCTTTATGTAGTTTGCAACTTACTCTCTTATTCCACAAATCTCTTAGCCTGGCACACTTAAACACTAGATTATACCTATGGCAGTAAATGCTTGGCAATGCAAAGGCAGAAAAAACCCAAAATTATTTCAGTAGAAATGTGTGTTGTGAGATTTATGTCGTGAAGTTACACAAATACTAAAGAACAGGTAAAAGTTGAGAAAGGAAAAGAGAGTCTTTATGGTGAAATTTTACATAATAAAACAAAACCACACACAACACTTCTGCTTCATACTGTGCCTGTCATGAGTTTGTACCATGAAGTTCCTATGAAATCCTGTGACAAGCTGACACGGTGAAGCAAGGCTCTACACTCAAATTTACCCTATCCAATACAACTTCAAAAATTACAAAAAACATGTTTTAAAAGAATAATTTTTTAGGCACTATCATAAAAAAATATAACACATATTGTAAAAAAATATAAAACAGTACTAGGAAATGGATAGAAACTATCACTAGAATGGATATTCAAGAGTTAACAGCAAAATACTGTCTCTTTTTTGTGAGTGTGGGAGAGGTCCCAGGGCAGTGTATGACCTGTGAGAGAACCCCGTGTTTCAAAAGTCTCGAGGAGAATCAAAACACCTGAGCAGTGGTTGAATTACCTAAAGCTTTTGCAGTATATTTAAAACAAAAGATCTTTTAAAAACAGCCAAAATATATTCTTAGAAGATGACAGAAAAACTGGATTAGTAACAGATCTGAGATAAACACATCCTTACCACACTGTCAATGAAAAGAAGTACAATTTGGATTCATTGTTGTGGCTAAAGCCACTTTGAAAAAAAAATGTTTAAAAGCAATTAAGCAATTTTACAGAAATAGTCTGGGATTTTGTGCAAAGGGAGTGAGACTCCAGGCTTGCCTCATCTCCTAGAAGCATCCCATATTCTTAGATGTGACGTTGCCATGACAACCACAACTTGGTGACCTCGTTATTTCAACCTAATCCTGCTTTGAAATTATAGTTGCTCCACCCTTTTGCCTGGCTAGCCTGATAACATAATCATTGTAAATGAGGATGGAAAAACACAGCAGGATACCATTCCCCCAGTGACATGGGACTAGTCTCACCTTATCAGGGAAACAGACCAACAATTAAACTGCACAAATCTAAAAGCCCGAAAGTAGATTTTTTTTGTTGTTTGCTATTCTATTTTGCAAAAATCTAATATAGCTTGTCAGTGCAGAGATTCAGTTTGGAATGGGGGATTTTGGGGAAATTCCTTTTAATTTAATTTAATGTCTTTATCAGGAAATTAAGCAGTAATAAGGGGTAGTTCTCCTTAATTATGCATTTGTTTTGACTAACAGCTAGAGGAAGATTTAGGATATACAAAAGGAGTCAGGACAAAACTTGTTTAGCAAATCAGATTGGGGTTTTTAGGTTCGGGCTTGTCTTGCTTTATTCAAAGTGGTTAGGCAGTAAGCATTACAAAATCCCTGCTGAAGCCATTGTGGAAATATTTAGTGTATTTGCTCACATGTTGCAGGAACATTACTGTAATTTTGTTCTTATTAAACACATGGACAACAGTACTGTTGCTGTCACAGATTTAAAGGAAACATTTTCTTGGCTCCTTGGGGAGGGAATTCAGAGTGGTTTATGTACATAGGACATATGAAAACTAGAAGAGGAAAAAGTGGAGCAAATACCTTTAAAAGAACATAAATTTTGAGTTATTGACATGTGATCCAACTGAAGCACCACAGACTGTAATTTGCAAAATCATTTTGTGACTGTGCTTACATAGTTCCATCTCCTTCCCTCTTCTGGCAAAGTGGTTGGTCTGATTTCCCCTTCCTCAGAATTCCCATGTTTTAGTACATGGGGCCAGACTTTACCTTGGAGGTTTTGATGTTGCCTGAGACTTCTTGTGGGAACAACACACACACTAAGGAACCTAAATTTGTAAATAAGGGTCATTATTAGAAGAAGACAACAAAAAGGAAAAAGGGGGAGGTATTTTGACAGAAAAGTGCAGAGAATTCTTAGCTTGCTCCATACGGACACAGGACTTCTATTATTATGGATATTTTAAAAAAAAACTAACAGAAAGATTTCCTCCATATTAAGCATATGTACTTCAGACAGCAAAGGGGCTGAGCTTTTTAACATTGGAAAGGCATAGCACTAAATCATTCTTTCCAGCTCCCATGTCACAACAGGGAATTTGGGTGATACCCTCTAAAATAAATCAGCAAGGATTCAATGCACAAGCAAAGGTACCTATCGAGCACTCACAGATTTACTCAGTGACAAGCCAGGAAAACCTTTACTCAGAAACTGTTTTATTAACACTATAACCATGCCTGTTAGTGGTCATTAGCTCTCAAACAGCTGATGAAGTAGCAAGGTGGGTGAATAAAGTGATCCTTTTTGGGTAAGGCTTTACACAAAAAATCTTTTGAATACTACTTCAGCACTGCTAGAGATTATTCTCCCAAATGGCCAAAAATAAAACCCAATCAAGACCCAAAGCTTTATAGGTGTACATTGCAGGTACAACATGATGAGCTGAGAACTAAGCTCTTTCCTATTTGCCATGAAAATATCTTTGCATCCAAAGGCATCTGCAACAGGCAGGACTGAACCACCCTTTTCTTGCCTCTGTTTAAAAACTTGCCACTCCCAGGTAGAGAAAATGAAAACTGATAGCTCACACTGCCACCTTCACCTCTCTTTAGCACAAGGACTTTCAGGTGCATAAGACTTAGCTTTTCTCAAAAAACCCAAACCAAAACAAAAAAAAAAGCCTGAAAAAACACCTAGTTTCCTCCATGAAAGTATCATTTAACATCTCCTCCTCCCTCCCAGCCTTACCCTTCAAGTGGGGCATTTTGCTATCAATTGCTGATCATTAAATGATTAGAAGAGGAGAAATGGGAATTTCAGCATTAGATTTTTATTTCTTGAGGTGTTCAGCAGGAGTTAGAAATCAGTCTTCATTAAAATATTTTTCTCAAGATCTGTTGAATCCCAAGAGCAGAGAATAGACATGAGTAGGAGATGTTTATACAGCACTGCAGCAAAGAAAGCAGGTTTTCCTTCACTAAAAGGCCAAAGTTCATTTTCTTAGAATAGCAGCATACATTCCAAAATGGTGCCTCACATTTACCAAGAGCTATCAGTGAACAAGATTTATGTCCAAATTCATATTTAGTTCTCCTACATACAATGGTAAAAGGCCAGAGTACTCAATCAGGTTTTGAGTCTGATTTTCCCAGCCTTGCTTGAGATTGCCATATAAAGTGTGTAGGCTAATTAATCCTTCTCACTACCGATTCTAACACACGAACAGGAACCCAGAAGCCCCAAATGCAATTCCAGACAGGAAGTGTATTTTGACAATTGATTTTTGCATATAGAGTCTGACTTCTTAAGCTGTTTCAACCTACTTTTCTGAACTCCCTTTAAAAAAAAGAAAAAAAAAAGTAAAATATTATCCCTTCTGCAGTTATGGTCCTGGATTTGAACAGCAGCTAAAATCCTTCTCTGTTCAAAGCAGCTAACATACAGGGAGAAAAATAATTACTAACTCTTCTTTGTGGAATGCATGGCAGACTTCTTGCTGAAGTTGAGGAACCCAATTGACTCCTTGCCAACCATGCTATGGAGTCCACAGGTGTGAGTTTTTGTAGACAATATAAAACTTCTTATATACAAATTATTTTCTGCTTTGTACAAATTTAAAACAGAAATGGAAACAAAGCTTTGTTTTTCTCCTAGATCAGTAGTGACACCTAGTGACCAAGTACTAAAGGAACAGCGCTTGAAGAGGACATTTTCACAAAACTGCTGGATTACATTACAAAAAGTACTGTTGTCTGGGGACACCACCACCACCACCACAAAAAGTCTAGGGTGTGTCAGGAGGGCATAAAACAAATAAATACCGACATTATCTATGGGGGGATTTAAATTTCCATAGAAATGCCACATCCACTTTAAAGAACAGCTTGCTGCAATGCAAAAAGAAAGGAAAGGTTGCTTTTCACAATCAGAGAAGAAACCATTTGGACAAGAGGAATCTAATTACCCAGTGGAACCTGGAAAGGCTATGGGGCAATCTCTCCTACACGTGAATGGTGCACGCAGGGCAAGGAACAATCCCTAGTTTTAAGAACCCCAGTTTTCCATCTCATCCAACAAGGATAGGTCCCAGAATAGAGCAAAACTGCTCCAGTGTTATGCTTAGTCTGGTCCAAGTTCTTGTTGATATAGAAAATCACTAATATAGCTCACTGACATAGTTATATTAGAATGAGTTAATTCCATTTTACCTACACCAGAGCAGAACTCTCTATCTGGACTTACTACTCTAGAAAAAAAAAAATAGTATTTTGTTTCTGCTAATTACTTGGATCAATGACATGTGGATGCAGGCAAATGCTGTAAAGTCTTCTCATAGGCCTTGTCCAGTCATACACAGGTAGCTTCACATGTTCCCCAAATAAGAGGTTAGCTCCAATCTGTAAATCACCTATAGTTTGTAACACACTGTCCACATAGTAATCTTTTCCCAAGTTCCAGTAACACAGAAGGTCAGCAAGCTGCAGTAATGTTAACCAATGTTATGCAAACAGTCTTTGCTTCAGGGGTAAAGGATGCCACTTTCTTCCTGAGAATCACTTCTCCTTTCCAGCTATTCACTCGGTTTTCAGATTTGTAAAATGCTTTGCAAGCTGCATTTGAAATATAAAAAGTTTAAAAGATGCCCAGGAGTATGGCAGAGTTCCCTGAGGAAGAGATTAGTCAAAACAGAAAAAAAAAATGTTTAAGGAAGAAAAATCTGGGAAAATGCCATAGTAGAAATTGCCAGATGATGTACACTCTTGATCAAAAGACTAATGTACAGGTCAAAAGCAGACCCACCAATTCCTTCTGCAATACATCTCAGATTATTCTAATGGGGGAAGAAATATTTTTTTAATGTGATAGGAACAAGTGGGCAGGAAGTCTGCATCAGTGTCCCTCATCTTCACTTTGTGTTCATTTCTTGTCAGAGAAAGTGACTCCAAGCCTCTTTTAGGAGAGAGTAGTGAGTCGGGCTTGTAATGTCCAAACTATGAAACCATGCCAAGCTGTGCAAGGACACTGGCACATAACAGTTAAAATTGCAGATGACTGAAGTAGCTAAAAAAAAACCCCAGTAAATTTGAGTGAAAGGAGAGACATCCACAACCAGCAGCAAAGAGACCATTAACCACAGAGCCAGAGAAGCTATCCATGTTCCTGGGACTTTTCAAGACAGGTGTACAAGAAAAAGTGTTCAGAAATACAAAAGAAAAGTATTTGCTCTTTGAATTTCTGAGATAAGGAGTACTGAGGACTGATAACAGAGAAAGTTTAAGAATTTTGTCTTACCCAAAGATAACAGCTGCGGCTTTGATTGATTAAAGAAAAAAAAATCCAACAGGGTGACTGGCAGTGTTAGAAATGTGTGGCTTGTTATACCCAAAAATAAATCCAGCTATGTTACATCTCCTTGCTACAAGCAATTTGCCCCAACACTATCCCATTAAGCTTCACTTGTGCTCCTATTTGTACCACAACCTAGTATGAAGTCCCCTCCAACAAAGAGGAAAAAATTCCAAAAGAGACCAATTGATTACCCCAATCAAATAGGCCTGGAAAAGTCCTCAAAACAAGCTGTGGTGCATCAAGATCAGAGAAAGGAAAGGGTCCAGTGTTTAACCCATTAAGTCTTTTCCTCACTGCCAGCAAAATAACTGATTAAACTAGCCAGTTACCTTAACCTGGCTTGTACAGAATGTAGATAAGTTTGAAGAGGAAGAGAAGCTTTCATTGATTCATCCTATCAGCAAGACAGTGTTTAATTTTAAATGGAGAAACAGCATAAATTCCTGAAGCACTCTGTGTGTGACTGGTCTTTGATAAACACTTTTCACCTTGGCCCTGAGTCTGTGTAGAGTCTCTAAGGGATCCATGGGAAGAGAAACAGCCATTATTTGACCTTGGTGAAACGTCTAAGAGTCAGAATCACTGTTGGAAAAACTTTGTGTCCACAAAAAGGAAAAAAAATGAAAACCATCACCTTAAATTGGAAGATCTTCAGTTTTGTTCCCATCTCCAATGTGGGCTGGCTGTGACCTTGCAGAAAGGTCAGTAGGACATGTTTGACATTAAAATAATCAGCTGTATATTGCAACATCTCTTATTTATATATTAAATTGAAGAGAACTTGATTTTATCTTGTATTAAGATTTTCAGCCTTTTTCATGTGGTATCCTTCATCAATAATGAATGAAAGGTCAATATCTATTCACAGCTTAATTTATGCATTTGCTAATTACTGTAGATTACATTTGAAGTGAGGTGATCACACACTTGTTAGCTCTAATTGCAAGAGAAAATCATTAATCATAGCTTTATAATACAGCTTAGGTGTTGTAGGTATTAAATAGATATTTAGCTTATTGCTGCACACCTCCTATGGTATCAGTGTGAATAATGTAAATATGCAGAGGTTATAAAAAAATTCAGAATGCCTCTGCTGTGTTGCAGAGTTGTGATCTGAAAAACTGAATTGCCAAAGAAACCAGGTGCACTTACACTAGGGTGGGGAATGAGGGAGACTCTCTTGATGTTTTATAAAATTAAATGTACATAGTTTAATAAGAAAGCCCTCACCTCCATGTAAAAATTCAACTTTTTCCCAAAATGAAACGGACCATTAAGATTCAAGAATGTAACTTTGTAAATAGATCTGTTATTTCATTGCATCAACCCTTAGATACTTTCCTAGGTGGTTTTGCCTAATGATCTTGCTGCCAAGTTCAACAAAATTGAGTGCAATGTACTGAAAATGCACTCAACTCTTATTGAACTTGTTGATGAGGACTGTAGGGCTGTTAAAATTGACAAAACTGACAAATTCTCTATAGCCTCCTATTTTATTTTTCTTTTGGTTCAACATGTAGCTTTGCAAGCATAAAGACTTTATTACTTGCTGGTCAAAAGAAAGGTCATGCTCAGGAATACATTTCATTAGTCATGAGTCAAGCCCTTTTACAAGTTTACCTCTTTGTTGAAATTCCAATTTTTTAATAGTACTGAGGTACAAGGGTAAAAATAAAAATGTTTCATGGAGTTCTAGAGAGTATTACTGGCCAGCTAAGTTCAGAACTCTGTATCAGGGAACTTTTCTTAAAAACATTTTCTTGGAGACACAGGAGCAGCAGAGACATCACTAAAAAAATTCATGCTTTGGTTTTAGTAGTGTAATCATCACTAGATCTGGTATTAAACCCAGATTTTTTTTTGCTGATAAACCACTGGAAACATGATTCCCATCATGATCCTGAACCAGCTGCACAAAAGTGATGAAGCAGAGAGTAGGTATGCAAAACCGTGGAGAAAAATACAAGAAAAATGATTATATGTTGACTAAATCCAAAATTTCAAAACCCTACTCCTAAGCAGCAAAATTCTACTAACTGAGTCTGTCCTAACTTTTATTCCCATGACCAACTCAATATTTTATGGGACTAGATTGAGAACCACAAGGTTTGGTATCTTCTTCAACAAATAGGCCTACTTATAGTAATCACATAAGCATAACTAAGGGCATTAAATTTGGGAACAAATTAGTGAAGAGGTCAAGGGAAGGAAATGCTTAAAACCAATTTAACAACTAAAAGATCTGCCAAAATTATTTTACCTTCCCTGATGCTATGTTTCCTGGGCCATATCAAGTTTTAGCCAACACAATATATCAATTGATAACACAACTTCAATTTAGTTGAAGCCAACTCTCAGATACAATTCAAAACCACTTCTTAATTAACAAAAAAGTTAGATGTTAATACTCCAATAAAATGTTTGGATGCAATATACTGCACACAAAAATGCAATAGAGCTAATACCTCAATACCTATGCATGAATGTAGGCTTTAACTGTGAAATATCCAAGGCTCTGCCATTTCTTATGTGTTATGCAAGTCAAAAGAGTATTTTATTGATCACAGAATCAGGAACTTCAAAATTAGAAAGGGCCCTTTGTATTTGGGGGCTAAAGACATTAAATCCCTGTTCATGAGCCCTTTTTTACAGTTGGCCCTCATCAGCCCATTTCCAATCTGACCAGAACCAGCATTATACAGTTTGTCACCCAACACTAACAACACTCAAAGATTGGTTCTTCATTCAAACTCATCAGCAATAGTGTCCATGAAAAGCTCCAGGGAGAAGTTCTTGTCTAGAACAAACCTTTCTCTAGCAGCCCCTTTCCAGCCCCACTTCGAACAGATCTTTAGGGTTGATTCTTCCCAGCTTCAAACACAGGCTTTGAAGATGGATGTTTATGCCTCATATCTGGCAAAATCTAAATGTTCATCATCCTCTTCTAGAAAAACACAGTACCAAGACCTCTCAGATAATTAGGGCTCCGCTCACAGACCTTCCCATCTCTCTTCACATTGACGGAGTCTTTAATTTTGTATTGGAAAAAAGAGGAATTGTTGGAAATTTTCAGACCTTCAGAATACAGTACCACCTGCCCAGGGACTCCAGTCTGAATCCTGTGAACCACAGCAACACTACCACTTTTAATTGAACTTTGCCTACAAATCCATGAGAAAGGTTTTCAAATGAACTGTCAGCAGCTGAACTAGTAGATGTGCTTTCCACAAATACAAAATAAAACCCCTGTGCCTAGTTGCACAGTCATGATAAAACCTTGATGAGGGCTCAGTTTCTGCTTCCCTGATAATATTTGTAAGTAGTGTTTTTGCCCGCAGGAAGCATGACGAAGAAACCACAAAGTTGCCTCCAATTTCAAATTAGGAGATGCTTCTGCATTTAGTTTAAACAGATTCACATGACTCAGGTGTAGTCAGACATGTAACTGTCTACAGATATCTGAAGATGAGTGAACTTTTTTCCTCTGATGCTTGCTTTGCAAGGTCAAGACCTCTCCTTTCAGCTGTAGTTCAGACTTCAGTAATCCATTCCTTCCTCACTTCTACAACAGATTACAACGTGCTACTCTTGTCCACTTGAAACTGCAGCTTCTGCAGCTGCTCTCCACATATTACTCTCACAAGCAACAAAAGATCACTTGTGCTTCTCATATCTGCCACGGCCTTGGATTTCTTTGGATTAAGAAAAACTCTGATCCTGTGGCTAACAGACAGTTATATCACTGTGATCTATTCAAGTAGCTGAGGAAAGAGGGAGTCCTCTGGCTTGCAACCCTCAGATTTAAATACTTTTAGATTGAGGATAAATTTAGATCCAGATCCTATTCTTTGTTCTATTTTTCTGACAGGGAGAAAACATGATGATAGGCTTTGCATATCTGCTTCTAGTACTGTTTTGGTCCCAGGTGATTTCCAGATATTTTTCCATAAGGTCTACCTCCTGTAATTTTTGTAATTTATATCTACCCCCAATGCAATCAAGCACATTGAAAAAAGTATGCCATAAAGAATAAACAGAGATGACTGAAATAGTAAGCACTATTAAAAAGCAAAGCCTGATGAAAATCTAAAATTAGTATCATATTCTTCAAAATAACATGGTATATTCCATTTAAATTATTGTTTTGAGTACACATCTATTTTTCATTTCCCATTTCAAGTAAAAATACAATGAATATTGATTAGTCCCAGAGAAGTACACCCACAAGAACATTACATTTCATTTTGTTCTTTTTGCTTTGCTAAAACTTTTTGTATTTTTTGGTCATTCCTTAATGTTGACAGCTGGGAAAAGGGGAGACATTTACAACCTCAAATGAAACAGGAAGTCCTCCTTGTGTATTTTATACATTACGGAACGTAAGTGCCTCCTACCACCGCAGTTCTATCACAGTTCTGTGGCAGACAAGAAATGCAATTGTTTAATGCAATTTAGTCAAGAACAGCTAAAGAAGGAAAAACCTGATTTAGGAAAAATGTGACACAGATTCCAGATTTACTCGTTAACGTTTGAAGAGAAGCACTTCATGTGCCTGAATGACTGCCTTAGCATGGTATACTCCTTTCCAAGTCCTGAACTTCACGCCTCTTAATCTTTCTATAGCTGACTTCACTTTTGTTCAGCATCCATTTAGAATGACTTCTGTGTTTTCAATTTCTTCTTTGAATACAGAATTAAAATAAACAGGTTTGGCTGGGTGGCTTTAATCAGAAACAGAAAGAAGAAGTTTTGAAAACAAAAATTAGGTATGCCTAATGCACCAAAATCAAGTTTCATTCATTTACTCCTTTTTCCTTGTTATTTACAAAGCTTTCTGCTTTCTCAAATACCTAAAGAAAAAAAAAAAGAAAAAAGAAAAGCACCAAGGATAATGAAGTTACCCACTAATTTTGTCCAGAAATCTTAAGTTAGAAGAGAGCGTCAAATGTAGTCTGCTGTCTGTTGCAAAATAACTAGGTAAAGCTGAATGTGACTACAAGGTAAACAGGAGATAAGTGAAGTATCAAGAACAGGAGTTTGGCTGCTCTGGTATTATGAATACATCTTAAGTTTTTTTAATGCCCTAATCTGTTCTTTATCCTTCACTACTGCGAGGCAAGACTAATTTATTACAACAGTGTTATCACCGCTTTAGAATTTGAATGTACTGCTATAGAACAAAGGTAAATTGTTTTTAAAAATAGAACTCTATGTGCAGACAAAACCCTTGAGACCTTTAGATTTGATATTGGGGTCCCCTGCTTTCTGGAATCTTGGGATCTTGCTCTTCCATTGAAATAAAATTCCTCAACCAAACTCAACTGACTGGTCTTGTTTAACATCTTTATCAATGACCTCAATGGGGGACTAGTGTCCATCCTCAGCAAGTACACCGATGATACAAAGCTGGGAGGAGTGGCTGACACAGGAGTGGAGACAGGACAAGGGGTAATGGCCTCAAGTTGGAGCATAGGAAGTTCCACACCAACATGTGGAAGAACCTTTACCCAGTGAGGGTGACAGAGCACTGGAATAGGCTGCCCAGGGGGGTTGTGGAGTTTCCATCTCTGGAGATATTCAAGACCTGTCTGGATGCCTACCTGTGCAATCTGTCCTAGGGAACCTGCTTTGTCAGGGGGGTTGGACCCAATGATCTCTTGAGGTCCCTTCCAACCCCTATGATTCTGTGATTCTGTGACAATTAAAGTAGGACTAGGTCTGCAAGGAAAGTAACATCTGAATTCAGCCCACCTCAGTGAAAAACTTAGTCTTGTAAAGAAATAAGCACGTGTGCTTCTGTTTAAGTCAGCTCAGAATACATACATTAAACAAGTATATAAAACTTGTCATTGTTGAGGTCCTCATTTAAATATATCTGTGCCTAAAACTGGTCGATAATTGTGTTAGAAATTGAAGATCTGTTGAATTCATCGCTCCACCAATGTCAACTGGCTCTCTGCTATTGAGTTCATCCATGATGCTACAATCTAAGGCAAATTCTGAGAAGGTTCAGCTGCCCTATTTGTCACCACAGAGTTTTATCTTAAAAATACAGAAAACAAGATTATAAAAGTTACATTATTTTTACTGCTAATAATTTTTATAATTATGTTCGTCTATAACTGTTGAATCAATGATTACAAAAATACAGGCTCCGGGCTTGCAGACTCTTTATTTCATAAGAGTCTAGGAGTTCGCATTACATTCACTAAAAGAGAAAGAAGAAAAAGGAAGAAAAAAAGGAGAAAAAAAAAGAAAAAGAAAAAAGAAAACAAAAAAAAACCCCATGCCAAAACCTAAATAAACAACCGCTGTTGCTGCCAGTGTGTTAGAACAAGGAAATAACTTCCTCCCCATCATCCAAGTAACAACCACCAAATAAAAGCAAATAGCCTCCAACAATTTTCCAGGAGTCAAATGCATTAATTATTCCACACCCAGATGTCAAATCCTTCTTCTCAACTTGTAACAACTTCTACAATACAGCTCTGCTTTAGTCAAACAAAACAGACATAGTAATACAAAACCTCAGGCATAGTACAGAAAAACGGATATGAGAGTGGGGAATAACTACTGAATACATTATAGTAGAGTCTCTGCATCCAAAAATGTTCTTCTATCTCACCCACACCCCTGACATGGCATTAGTAGGTCTAATAGAATATATTATCTTCCCTTACAAATCTTGCCTATGTTATTCAGTATTAATCAGAAATGATCCCTTTTTAAAATGTTGTGATAGTAGAATGGCTACAGGAAAATGTCTGAAATATTTGCATGCTACATGAACTGTTCCCTAAACCGGAGAGGAGAAAATCAAAGTAAAGCTGGAGAGCCCAATTTCAGTAGAGAAGTTAAACCTCAAATACTCAGTGCAACAGAAATTGAAGGGGATGACCACACAAATACCAGTATTGCAATTATTAGCATATTACAGAGAGCTGTATTGTAATTTTCATGCATCTAAGAAAGTAGAGACAAAGATGAACAGATGATCAGCAGGTAACAGACAGTGCCCCAAACTTCCTCTTTGCCTTAGCTTACAGGAATGCTTACAGTAAAATGATTATAAAATGAATCCTGTGAGAACACAGAGCTTATAGCCGCTTTGTATGGTATGGGGCCAAGCATGTTGCCGATGGCACAGAAAGAGTCAGTGATTTCTTGGGGTTTTTTTGTTAGTTCTCAGTAAATTTCTACTGATTTATGTGTTAAATCAAAATTTTCCTAATCTGCCGCCAGTAGTTTTTGGGTAAGTACTGATGTCCAGCTCTCCCCTGACATTGGCACAGACTAACACATGAGCACTTTACAGTTCACATACAGATATTTATTTTGCTCAGCCATCTGCTCTATCTGAAACACAAAAGAGATCACAGAAAATGAACTCCAACTCTCCCTCTGAATACACAGACAAACAACTGGGTTCCCGACAAAACAAGTATGTTGGTTTTCACTGTGTCTTGGAAAAGATTGCACTTTGCAGGCAGCTCAAAGTCAGGTCCCTGTTCTGAAGAGCATGGAGTCTTGGCAAGGTAATCATCAAGAAATGATGACTGATGATGGGATAAGGGAACATACAAATCACTCCAGGAGGTTTTTTATTTTCTGGATCATGTTCTGAATCTTTTGTTTTAACTTTTTTTTATTTTTAATGGTGTTTCATTCATACAACAGTGTAGGGGTTTCATTCGTTTGTTTTCAGGCACCCGCACAACTGAGGACTGGATTGCACCAGAGCAAATGCAGTGAAGGGTGGTAAGCTGAGAGAAACTGATTTAGTGAGAGACTTGCAGAGGGAGTGCGGTGGGTAGTACCAAAATAAAAAAGTTTATTTTCAAGTGCAAAGAAGAGTCAGCCTGTAAAAACTGAGTCACAAAAGAGCTGTCAGGTAAGAGGCACATGCAGAAGGGGCATGAAATGGGCATGCTAAAGGCTAGAAGAGATACCGATACAGTGTGCAAAACAAGAACAAGAAAGAAGCCTAATTTAGTAAGGCCATTAAGAAGTATTCAGCTTTAAGTCAATGTGAGAAAAGGAAGAGAACTGTAAGAGAGTAAATCTATTAACTGAAAAAAAGAGTTCAGTTACTTGGGGCAACTGGAAGACAGTAGAGAAAGGGAAAAGAAGAGTACAGCTGCTGTAGCACTGTCAGAGAACTGGTTCTCATGAGTATGAAAAGATTTTGGCTGCCTGAAAGTAGTGCTTAGCCGTCCCTGACTCCCGATCATGTATCTCCATGAAAAGCTGTCCTTTTATTTGTTTCCTGGTGCCTATAGCTATTCAAGGCTGTTCCAAACTTCGGTCCTGAATACTATGTGGTTTAGAATGCCTACAACCTAAAAACTGAGCAGGTATAAATAGTTTAGCCAGGCAATGATCTGACCTCCAAATAATATAAGTAAATTCAAATCTCCCCGGAGAAGGCAAGAGTAACATCTTGAGCCAAGAGGGTACATTGTAACTACTCACATTAACTAAGTACATTGACATACAGCCAGTCAAATTTTCACATAGCAGGCAAATTCTTGCTACAGGTTTCACTTGGCCATCATTACAACAGATCATGTACTCATACATTGCAACAGATAAGGTACACCATAATGCTTGACTTCAGAATAAAAACTTTTCATTTTATAGCCTCTGAAATTAAACAACCAAAGCATGAAGTTTCACATGATTGAGCTAATTAAACTGATGTCCCGATTCCTGCAGTCAGGCTTTAAACCAGTATCATACTTGGGGACTAAAAGCCAGGCCTAGAAGAAACCAAGTAACACAACCTTGCTTCTTCTTATTATATATTAAAAAAAAACCAAACCAAACCAAAAATTAGCAAGCCCAAAAACAACCACCATAATCCTTAAACCTGGAGCTTTATGTTTAGGTATTCCTGCCTTCAGATTCCAATATGGAGATCTACCCCGTAAAATAGCCTACTTGATTTCCCTATGTATTAAGTGGCAAGTAGCCACTAAATGAGGAAAACCTGTCATTCTTTTAAGGGGAAGCTGTCTCATACTATAGCAATAATCTTTGTTAAAAATGGGAAATTGTGATTCTGAAAAATAAATGCATTAAATATTTGCACTCTAAAACCAAGAGCTCAAACTAATATTTTGGATGTAATTTTATAACATACTAATGTATTTATTCACCTACAGAAATAATCCCCCAGTATTACATTTGAAAAAATATTTTGGCATATTTGATACACACCTGAGTTTGGGAAATAAGAGTGAGAGTAGAAGTTGACAGAAGTAGGGTGATAGTTTATAAATCTATTGAAATTTCCCACATATACAGCCATTCAGAACTACAAAAAAATTGAGCTAGATTCAGAGATATCCATACGGCACTAGTCAAACATGATCAGACCCTGGAAGCAGTTCAGTAATGTTGTTACAGTATAAATCTGCTAAAGCTGATTTGTCTTGTAGAGCGTGCAGCAACTGTATCATAGGAAGGAAGCTAAATTAGCCCAAGAGATGCTTTACCACCTACACCACAGTAGCAGTTTGCAACAGCTCATGAGTCCACACGCTGTAGTGCGCTGTGCAGCACAGAGAAACAGAAATAGCCAAGACAAAGGCTTATGCTTTTGAATACCTTGAGATTTATATTCAGTCCTGTTACTTGTGGGTGAGTTTTCTGCCTGACCTCCTGCACGATAAAAAATGTTCATCTGGTACATGTGAAACATTCAGCTTTTCTTTCAGAATGACTATGTTTTATCCCAGGTTTTATGGGGCATGCCTAGTGAGGTAGGACACCCAAGCCAGAGCAAGTTAGATTCATTCAAGTTCATAATAAAGGCAAAGGGCAACACATCTCCTATAGCCCTTTTATTAGGCCACATTATTGACAATGTGGTTTTCCTTCTGATGTCTGAGGCATGAAGTAAGAATGCTATGAAACATACTCGAAGTAAATAGAACAGACACCTTTTAACAGAAGAAAAGCTATTCACAGCTCTTCTTACTGGGGACTGGTCTTGATATAGTCTGTAACAGCTGATCTCATGGCGTAAAAAAGACTAATATATTGTGCTTCAAATGTTCAGACTTGCTGATTCTCTTACTCATATATCTACACCTCAACATACAGATATACATTGATCAGCTGGAGTTTGCACATAGACTAGTCAAAACCACCTTTTTTTTAGAAACACTGCTTCAGTCGCTGCCATTTTGCCTTCAGTTAACCTCATTCAAAATAATATCTCTTTCCCTGCTGGCTCTGATTTGATATATAACCCTTTCAGGCTGTTTCTGTTGTTGTTCTTGATGTATTCTGTTCCATTCCCTACCTGGATATAACCACATGGATAAATGCTGATGCTGTACTCACTACAGTGACAGCATTATTAGAGCACTATTTTGTTGTCCACAATAAGCTCCCTCTTGTGCCTCTGGTGTTCTGTAATTAGGCCCCTTCAGACACACAGTTTGGTTATTATGGTTCATCAACTTATAATGCATTATTCTAAATGGCTGCATTTTCATTCTTTTTTTTTTCCTTTACTTTTTTGCTGTTAAATTTTAAAAATATCCCAGATAATGGAGGTAAAAAAATTACTCACCCTTCATCTCGATCTAACATAATGTCTATGAGCAGCAGGGAGAGCAGGAAGACGTTCTTGCGAAGAGAGGAACTTGAGCAGCTTTACAGGACAACAACCTAGGAAGAAATGACAAGCCAATACCCACGTTTACTGTTTGTAAATCTGAGCATTGATTCTGCTTTCACAAGTGGCTTTCATCAAATGCAAATCAGAAGCCTGGCATCTGCTTGAGTAACCAGGCAGCCCTGTCCCCCTTTCAGGGGAACAAAAGCCATACAATCAAAGGATTTTAAAAGGATGGCAAACTTATTGTAAGCTAGAAAAGGTTAAAAGTCTGCCAAGGCTTAAATATACCTCTCAGAACTCCCAAGTATGAAAGCACTTCTGACCTTTATGATTTTTTTTTCTGAGAAATGTTTCTGTATATTTGAGATGTGATAAAAAGTGACCGAACAGAAGAAAAACAAGCTCATTTTGTGTCTGTCTTCCCAACTGATTTTGAAAGCTCCAGAAAATAAATGTAGATAATTTCATTTATTCTCAGATTTAAAAAATCCTGCTCCAACCAACAGCACCCAGGCAATCATAACAGGGCCTACCTGCACTTCCCTGCAGCAGTGACAGATTTCCTTCTGCAAAGATGGGTAATAACTGGAATTCACCCCAAACATGCTATTTCCTCATCTCAGAAATCTTCACTGAGACTGGCACATCCTGAAAAATCCCTGAATCACATTTGGGTAGAGAAAAACCTTTTTTTTTTTTTTAAACACACTGCAAATTTTTCACTTCTACTTGCTTCATTTAAAAGCACACATTACCAGCACCAAGGAAATTTGCTATTACTATTTCTACTGAAAATCTTACAAAAATATGTCTAATACTTATTTCACATGTACATTTACTGTGAAAACAAAGCCCTTTGCTGTCTGCTAACAGCAAAAATAGGAATTTATATAAAAATATTTTTAAAACACTGAACAAGTTAATCAGAGTGGTCTTTCTAATAGCCTTATTTCTTATTCATTTGGGAATAATCAGAAAGCTTATTCCAATGACTATCAAAATTCAAAGATGAAGTGTCAGTTTGAACAGATCTTCAACTTTTTTGTTTAATGATTTATTCCAGACTTCAAGGTACAGAAAGGAATACTATTTCACACACAGGTTTTATAACATAAGTATTTCATAAGAACACAATTTGTCAATGTTACTAATAACTAGCTGGAAAATAACTCAGTCAGTAGTGTCTGAAAGACCCTGTACTGCAAGGAAGCCACTCTTTATAATTATAAACAATTTAATTTAAAACAGGTCTTGGTTCTAATGGTTTTGAATACAGTCATTGTCTGACAGAACAATCTATGACTTCTTCTGAAGGAATCATAACTCTCCCTGGTGTTTAGAGACAACTATAACGCAAAAAGCTGGGTGTTCTTTAAGGCAAAATCAGAACAAAAGATTCAAAGCAATAGGAAGGAATTTTGGTTTTATGTAGTATGTACTACATCAATCAAATTATGAAAACCAGTGTCACAAGATGTCATGGAGCCCAAAAATAGAAATAGGTCTGAAATAAAGTTACATGAACTAAGGGAGAAATCTTTGTTGAATCACCCCAGGAATAAACAAGTTTGAAACAAAGAGCCTTCTCCCTGAAGCACAGAATCTCTGGAGTTCCAATAATGAAGATGCAACTGACAAAAAGACCCACACCCAAACCAAACCAAAACAGGAATGGTGATTTTAAAACGAGGGATTCCAGAAAAAGATACTAAGTAGGAAACAGATTCTGTCATCATTGTAAACAGAGAAGGTAAAAGCCTATTTCAAGGAGGAAACATCACATAGATGCAAAGTATTAATACTGCTTGCAGGACTAAGCATCCTGCATTCTGATTGTCACATCTCAAAGCCTACCCATTCTGTCTGTTGCCAGTGAAGATTTCTTACAAAGGCAAACTCCTTTTAGGGAGCAAGAGGGCTACAGAAAACAAAATGGAGAAATCAAATGATCCCAGACTACAGCAAATGAAATAAAGGAAGAGGTCAAAGCATCAAAAGTAGAAAAGCCAGGGAACTAGAGAGGGATGTTAAACAGAGCACTCCTGACAACGACTACCACTTTCTGATACTCCCCAAGGAGCTGATGGATGCTGCCAAGTGGTGGACTGCCCAGGGCAGAGACATCACTATGAGAAATAGGGTACTGAAAGGGACTCAACATCTTATAGGGAGCTAGCACTTCCAGCTAACACACTAAGGAAGTTCTTAAGGTAACATGAAAAAACCCACATATGTTATGCTGTTTTTCAATACAGCATCTTGTGTTCAAAGTTGATCATCATCCACATCAAGACTTTCCTCACAAATACCTTTGGTTTAAGTAATATTGCAAGACACTTCTCTTGTAAAAGCAATGTGTGGGTTTAGTGTATCTATTAAAACATCTGTTTCAGACCCAGAAAAATTAAGAAAATCTCTTCCAAGTCACGTACAGAATCATTCTTACCTTCTCCATGATTCTTTTCAGCTGCAGGTATTAGACACTGTTTCCTGAGAAAGAAATCAAATAAACTACTTTCTTATTAGTCCTGAAAATAAGAAATTTTCACAATACCATCCTTGCATAACTTGTTTTCATCTAATATAGTCATCTGCATAATAATTTGTCTTCCCAGACCCTTCCACAGAACCACAAAATGTAAGAACAAGTGTTAGTTACTGTAGCAGCATCCTTACTTGCCACTCACAGTTCAGGCTGTGTGAAAACTATTAGCAGATAGTTACTCCAGTGATTTAGCTAGTAAGACTCTACAGCAATTTCTATACAGCAATTAGAAACAAGGTTTAGTGGAAGATACTCAGAAAAAAATTATGTACTTCAGGGTATGAACTACATATCTGATTAAGCCCCCAGCTTGATGCACCTTATCTTGGCAGTGCTGAAGATAGGTATTGTTAGAGATTAGAGTGGCATGCTATGTTTGCTCAAGATAACTATTCTAGAGTATCTACAATGATACACATTGCACAATAACGATGATAAATTTTACTAACACTATCCAAACATTCTGATAGCTTAACGTTAAGTACAGTACCCTTGTTTATTATGCTTACACGAGGTAGCCCCATGTAGTGTGAGCATGACACATTGTGATAAAATTCAATATTAATACAGACTTTAAACTAGTATATTACTGTTTTCTACATAATCCTCTGGTTTTAGCTACATCTCACCTGAAGCTCTGAAATACTATCAGATAATACATGGTGATTATCCCTTGAAGTATGAACCAGACTTTTTAAAGTGTTAGTTCCTAAATCCCATTAAAACAATGGGATAATTGTGTCTAAGCATTGTAAACTCCCTCTCTCAGGTCAGTACATAGGATAACACAGATTAAAGGTTAAAATCCTCCTAGTCTCTTCAGTACTTTTAATCCTATTTCAAATTTACTTTACGATCAGAGCAGCCGCAGTCCCAGGTGTAAGTTTTTCAAAGACTTTTCAAAACAAAACCATCAAATATTTAGATTGCATTAACTTCTCACCTTCTCTTCCATGTGTGCTTTCACTTCTTTCTCCTCCCAAACACACAAACATATGCAAACACATTCACACACACACACAAAAAGCACTGGAGGTTAGAAAGAGTCAACATTTTTTAATGTGGAAATATAGAAATATTCTCTCAGAAACGTGAAGCCACCATGGTTTAAAGTCTAAACATTCAACACATAATTTGTAACTTTAATCAACACATCTCATTTTGCTAATGCATACTGACTGGATGCCTGAGTGCTAATGAGCGTCCCTGAATGCTAATGGCTCTGTGAAACTAGATGGCCTCTGAGCATCACATGGATAATCTAAAACTTATTTGCATCTCAGATTCCCAGCACCATTCAGCTTCACCTCTCTTTGACCTTGACAGTTTATAAACCAGGGAGAACTGTTCTGTTATGAAAGAAAAGCCAAAACTAAACCAAAAAATGCTGCCAAGGCTATATCCATCTAGAATATATTTGAAACAAAGTACTGAGTTGAATATTCTCACACTAAAATGTGATCACTATAAGACACTGTACACCTTCTCTCCTCCTTCTTTGAACTCTAATGTTTACAGAACATATGCCTGGGAATAGAGTTGCTGTATCCAAGAACTTTTAAGGAGCTAAGTCATTAGGAATAATTTTAGATACTAAGAAAAACTTCTTCACTTAAAGGGTTATCAGGCATTGGAACAGGCTGCCCAGGGAGGTGGTTGAGTCACCATCCCTGGATGTGTTTAAAAGACGGGTAGATGAGGTACTTAAGCATATAGGGATAGAGGACAGGTATGGCTGGACTCGATGATCTCAAAGGTCTTTTCCAGCCTTGTGATTCTGTAAATCAAGGATTGTGAACAGTGGTAATACAGATACTACCTTTTAGAACCAACTGATTTGCCACCAATTAAAGGCATTAAATATATTACACATGACTGCATGTATTGCTAAGTGGTAATATAATAATCCATATATCACAAATTCAGTGCAGGTGGAAAACAGATGTTTCAGGCACACAAGCCTTTCTTCAAGCCTATCCCATATATCAAAAGAAAATAATTCCATTTCTCCATTATGTAACGTTTATTTGGTGATTGTCAGATGTGTTCTGTAACGTTGCAAAAGCCCCACCATCCTACCTGAACTGTTGCAGTGAGTAGACATTCCACCAGTGCCCTGCTTTAAAGGGAACCCCCTACCCAAGGTATTATTTCAGTGCCCCGTATGTCATAGTTCTCTGTAGAAAGTCAGAAACACTTTCTCTGAAAGCTTTTTTTCTTTTAAAATTGTTTTCCATATGGTATTTTTTCTATGAAGAAATGCATGTGTATATATATATACCCATACATATATGCACAGATATGTATTTACATATTTTCAGAAAAAAAACCTTCTTGTCTGCCAAGAAACATTAGAAGAGTTATAATTGAAGAACATGATGCAAAAGTTATTTTAAAGTAAAATGTCTCTTCACTCTTTATTACCTCAGAATAAACAGACACATAATGTTCAGATCTGTTTCCCAGTGTGAAATACAGAGGAAGCACTTGATGTATTGTTAAATTCAAAACCCAGGAGAGGTCATTAGATCATTTGAACTGATCTCTGCAATGTAAAGTACACTTTGCCTACCAACTTTAATATGGAACCCCTGACCTGTGGCTGACTCAAACATACCTCCCAAAAGGGTGCATGATTTTGATCTGAGAACTGCAAGTCATGGAATACTCACACCTCCTCTTCACGATTGTTTTGCAATGACTTAACCCCTTCTGTTAAAAATACTTCCAATATTAATTTTCCATTTTCTACTTCCAGATGATAGAACTTTTGACACATGGAAAAAACAAAATTTAAGACTTGCACCTTTCTGTATCTGTTTTTCCATCCACCCAAACACACTACCATTGGCTGCCTCATTCAACTTGTCCTTTTTCTTTTTAATATTTACATTTTCTTTCTTCAGAATTTTTTCTAGTAATTGGAGATTTATTAAAAATTACCCACATGCCAGACGTCCTTCTTGTTCTTTAAAGACTGTTTGGTACAAATTATCTGCAATTCCATGAGTATTTATCCTTTAGTGATTATCTATGCTGTGAAAAGTACTTTCTTATCATCTTGGAATGCAAACACATGGCTATCTAAGTACAGAACAGAAACTCTTGCTGAATATTTCTACATCTCTTATGGCATTATTAATGATTTAATTATCTCCAGTTAGTAATGGAGCTATAGCATGACTTTGATTTCTCTGACTCCTCATTATTGTACTTGGCTCCCTTGTGAGTTTTATCGATTTCTTATCTTCCAATGACGTACACTGCTACTTATTTACCAAAAATACTTTTGTATGACTATATTAAAATTACATGTCCTACAGGAAAAGGAGTTACTTCATGCAACTGTCTCCAGAGACACTAACATAAAAATCAGGCTTGGATAAGACTGATGAGAAGTTTCTTGAAGATGGAGCTCAGGGATCATGGATTCACGGGGGCTGCAAAAATGATCAAAGGGCTGGAGCACCTCTCCTATGAAGACAGGCTGAGAGAGTTGGGACTGTTCAGCCTGAAGAAGAGAAGGCTCCAGGGGTCCCTTATAGCAGCCTTCCAACACCTGAAAGGTAAGAAAGCTGGGGAAGAACTGTTCATAAGGGCATGTAGCAGTAGGACAAGGGGTAATGGTTTCAAACTAGAAAAGGGTAGATTTAGAATCACAGAATTGTAAGGGTTGGAAGGGACCTCAAGAGATCATCGGGTCCAATCTCCCTGCCAAAGCAGGTTCCTTAGGACGCAGATAGGTTAGATATTAGGAAAATGTTATTCAATATGAGGGTGGTAGATCATTGGAACAGGTTGCCCAGAGAAGTAGTGGAGGCCCCATCCCTGGAGATATTCAAGGTCAGCCTTGACACAACCTGATCTAGTGAAGATATCCCTGATTACTGCAGGGGGTTGGACTACATGACCTTTAAAGGTCCTTTCCAACCCAACACATTCTATGATTCTATGATCTGGGAGAGCTCTGAAGTCTGAAACAAATTACATCATTGACCAATGAGGAGGTCTAAGACCCCTGAATTAAAAAGTTTCACTTCTACAAAACACAAGTTATTAATAAAAATTTGGTGAAACAATTGGATTTGACATTGTAAGGAACACCTTTAGCAATCCTAAACAAAGATCACAGTACATAATTTTTGTTACAACTGAGCTTTGCTATACATGATAGGTGCTAGGAGCTGCTACAATTGTGGCAAAAAGATATAAAGAAAAAATGTAAGAAAAAAGCTAACATTTTAGCATAGTTAAAGCTACCTGGGTAACTTTAATTGAGAAACAATTTGTTCTATGTGTGCTCCTATCACTTTGCAGAACTGATTTTCAAATACCAAATAGTGTATCACATGGCTGGATACCAAATGAATAAACAGAAGAGTATTGCAATCAACAAACTGCTTGTATCAGTAATTATCAAACAAACATAACAGCATCTTGGACAGGTACACATTAGATTTATACCAAAGAATACCATTACTATTGAAAAATTACTACAGTAAAGCTTTTAAGCAGTGATGGTATAATAATATTCTGTAACAAAGTACATCAAGAGATGTAATTTAACTGAAAGTTAAAATACATGCATTTCTATTCACTGCCACCTTGTGTTTAAAAAAAAAAGTTTAAGGAACTGAAAAAATTACTCTAAAATGTAAATTTTGATGAATTTCATGACTTTCAAATACTTTGTTAGTGTCTTAATATGACATACAAAACCAGTATTTTAAGTTATTTAAAGAACTTTGTGAGTTTAATTAGCTTGAGTATTTGCATCAGCTTCTCAGCTAATGCCATAGTGTATACCTCACTATTTCCCACCACCCTGTTAGTTGCCTAGGTTTCACTGACATCAGACAAGAGCCCAAACTGTAGGCTGGTTTTTGGAACCAATTATGAATTACTGTGGTGGGTTATGTAATCTGAACAAAGGACCCTGTCAGCTACTTAATTCTCCACTGTTTCTGGTAAAACACTCAAGGCAGGCAAAAGTCAATTCCTCAGTGCCACGTTGCCTGTGCTGCTTTACCCCAGTGCACACCTAAATCCCAGCAGGTCAGTGAAGCTGTTGCAGGCAGAGCCCACGGGGGTCATGGGGCAAGTCACACTCCTCTCACTTCTCAATCCTACTATTGCAGGCTTTCTTCTGACATCTCTATTTTACCTCAGATCAATTCATGTTCAGGTTTGGAGGTTTTTCCTCCACAGTTACAGCAGATAACAATTTTTATATGTTAAAAGAGGAAAGGAAGAGTTAGGAAAGTCAGTGACACAGCATTAGATTATTCAGCTACTGCAGGTATGTGGGAGAGTAGTGGTGGTGATTGCTTGTTTCTAACCTAAGCCCAGTTCATGCTGTGCCTTGATCAGTCTTTGCATTTGTCACTAACATTTCTGTCACCTCCTGGTTCAAGCAGCCAACTTCAAACACTACCTGTTGGAGGTATCTAAAGCAATGTAGCACAAGTCTATTCCAATCTGAATCTGACCTGCAAAGGAATTTTCAACTTCCATGAGAAATCCTGTATTGATTATCATGTTCCTTATTTCCTGAGAAGCAGGTGACTCATACCTCCATCATTGCAACAAAAGAAGCAGGTAGAGCTGGAGCCAGTACACAGAATTACTCTGTGGAGCTGAGCAAACATTCACTGAGCAGCCTTCCTGTCATATAGCATGGAAAGCAGTTCTTGTTATAACTTCTGTGTTATTCACAAAGTAGAGCTACAACAATCATTTAAAATACTCTTGTCCTGCACTCTGGCATATGGGTCATCTCTACACAACCAGCACCACCTTCTGTGGGCCACATTTGGAACTCTATCAGGAAACTGATGCAGCCTGAATGAAATGGAAGAAACAAACAAAGGAGATGTTAAAGCTAGATCATGCCTGCAAATTCTTCTTTTGTCCTATATATAGGAAACATACATGTTGCATAGAAGGAAGGGAAATACCTTGTCTTGAAACTGAATTTAACATGAAATCATGACCTCTATGATGTGTTTCAGACCTTGCTAAAGTATCAGAACACAGATGAAATATAAATTGCACTCATTCAAAATTGATGGGACTTAATTCAGTCATAAAAGCATCTACTTGGATATGTATTTTATTTGAAAGCCTGACAAAGTAGCTGTAAATAACTACGGCATGTGAAAATGCCTGTAAGAAAAGGTTCACAATATAAAGGTTAACTTTCAAAACACTTCAAAAAAAGAGTCCTTTTCTCAGTTTTCCCATGCTTGTTTAAATAAATACATTATATGTATTTTATATATAAGAAAGGTATTTTGAAAGTTTGTTGCTCTTTATTTTTTTTTCCTTTTTCTAAAAACATCATTCCAATGTAAACAACCCACAGAGATGGGTCAATTCCATTTCTGAGATAACTTCTGCCCCAGTTAAATGCCTTTTGAGCTTCACCGCTGTATATTCACTGCTCATTACAGCAGCCTAGATCTAAATGGGTTTTATATAGTCCCTCAAAACATTTGTCTAGTTCTCATGAAAACACTTAAGACTAAGCTTCACCTTGTGTGGCTGACAAAATGAAGATTATTCTTTTATTATTAATCTTATTATCTCTAATAATGGCTTTAGAAGCTACTGTGTAAATACATTAAAATAACTCCATATAGCACATTTTAATCCTGATTTAACACACCCTTTTACCAAAGAAAAGAAATCCTATTAATCATTCTGGTAACTTTGTGCTATACAGAAATAGGTGTTTCCTCCAGTCAAATCCTTTTCCACTTAAGGGCTAAACCAGAATTAAGAACCTGGGCAAATCTTTGATTAAGTAATCCACTGACGCACCAAACACTTCTGTGAAATATGTTACCCCCAAAAATTAATTTTACATTTGCTGTGTTAAGCTATCATAGTCTTTTGGAGCATTGATGCTGCATCTATTCATGTAATATCTATACAGTCTGTAAAATATAAGAGCTTTATAACTACCAACAACATAATTCTGTGCACATTTGTTCTACAGAATGACAACCTTAAAGTTTAAAGAAATGTTTGGAATATTTTGAGTGATTTTGGCCTACCTTTTTAATTTTCAGTTAGGTCTTATTAAAGCAACCAGAAAAATACTGGCAAATTTCTGTATTTTACCACTTTATTCTAATATATTATTTTTAATTTCCCATAAATTTACAGCTATAAAAAAAAATGATATATCATCTCTTTTTCACAAAATCTGAAAGTTTAAGATGACATTTCCCTTTCTCAAAAATATTTTTATTACCTTCCTAGTTTGTAACATAAATTACCTAGAAATTGAAACAGTTATATCTTAGCAGGAATAAAAGAGGTGAAGTCAATCTCTTTTACATACAAAGCAAAAAAAGATCCAGCTCAAAAAAAAAAAAAAGACAAACTCTCTCAGCTAGGGTTCCTACACAGTAAGTAATTTTGTTGTTGTTTTTCACAAGGTATTTTTCCACTGCCTCCCTCCCCTGAAATGGGGAGATCATTAATTCTACAGTCAGCAGCTGAAACCAGTTAGCTTGACCTCAGACGTTACTGACCACATCCCTTCCTGCTCAGTATGCCCCAGACTACAAAAGATATATTGCTTTTGCTTTCTTACTAGAAATTAAGAAAGCAGTCAGGCCAGAACACTTTTCCTAATAGAAACATGTATTATTAGTTACAAATACACCTCTGTGAGTATTTTATTCAGAGTTCATGGCCCTGTAAGGCAGAGAAGGCAGAACGTGGGAGCAGTGATGAAAGCTACGCACTACTTTAACTTACGTGACTGTGCACGTTGGGACTACAGTACCATGGATTTAATCAGTCATTTCTCACAGCACCACAGAATTGCAAAACAAGACCTATCCTCACTGAAATTTAATTTAGAATAAACATGTAAAAGATGTCAGGGAAATGTCTGCTCTCCTGATCAAGATAAGGAAATAGCAGTCTTGCTTCTCTGAAATGGTTAAACCCTAAACAACTGCGAATCCATTGCAGTGCATGAATTCAACAGCAGTCAAAGGCAGATGTAAGCCTGCTGTAAGGACAGCTGTAAGGACTGTAGGATCTGGGATCACTCTGGGATAACTGTGGAAAGAGAGGACAATAAGCAAGAAAGACAAAAAAGCAAGAACATCTCTAACAAATAATTTTCTGATGGGATTGACTATGCAGTGCGTTGCTGTCATGAATCAAACCCATCTATATATACGGTCACTGCTGTTTTCCCTAAAGCTGAGGGATTGCTTCTTTTGACTTCCAGTTTATTTAAGGCAGCATGCTTCCATGGATCCAAGCTTGACATTGATTTCTCAGCTGCCTATGTGATCTGGAAAGCCACTTTAGCTACAATATTGTAACCTTTTTCTTTTTTCTTTCACATGGTATTTTACAAAATTCTCACGGAAGAACGTGTGAGAGCTCTTTAAAATGCAAGATTCACCAAAGGGGAGGCAGCAGTTAGCTCTGCAAAGGAAAAAATGTCACATGGCTGAACACATTCTCCTATTACTCCCAGAAGCTAAAGAAGTAGCTAGAGGCAGAAAACTGACAATAATTATATTGCCTAGAAACTGACAGCATACATAAATCTACTGTATTAAGCCTTTATTCATTGATTTACTTTCCAAAGCTCATTTCAGCATTAGCCCAGAAGTAGCACTGTACAAGACACTGCTCTTGTACAGTTCCCCTCAGTTTAGGGAAAATTTGGGTAAATTTTTCTTCCGCATACTGTGATAATTAAAGTTTTGTATGGTTCCTCTTTCTATCCTGTGGCAACATGAATTGCCATGATTTTTGACTGCAATTTTCTTCCTTAGTAGATTGTCAGTAATACATGAAACAGAAAGCAGGTGTGCTTAAAGGGAGAGTAATTCAGCCTTTGTTGAAGTTGTTACATGTACAGCATAAGCCTGCAGTGATGGCAAGGCAGCTATTCAGTCCTGAACGCCTGTTTATGTAAAATCATAAGAGCAGAGACCAAGCAATTTAGAGCCAGCAGGAATCTTTCATTGAACTAATTTTGACATAACACTGAAAAATCATGAATCAGAGGTATATCTAGGAGGGAAAAAAAATTAGTGATGTGGTAGAAAAAGTGCTAGCACGGTCCTAGCAGACCAGCACATCTGTGCTCCTCTGATTATCTCACAGGCCAACAAATTTTAGAACTAATTTCCCTCTTTTCAGGTACCAGATCCAACCTGCACTTTTACCATTCCTTCAGGGACTTATGGTAGCATTGCTGTGAAGTCCCTGGACTGAGGGGAGGAGCAGATTAGCCCAAGTGACAGCCGAAGGAAAAACCAAGTTTTAAACCTTCCACATTTATGAAACTGGTATTGCTATTTTGCTGCCATTTACTGCTTAGAGGTCCCCGGCAGTCTTAGTCTCATGAGTAAACAATATACCCTTGGTATAAACAGATTAAAAATGCAATTAGGAGTCTGAAAAGATATTCTATCATATTAATTTACTCCCTATGATGATCCTTTATTTCTCAGATTATTGTGCATGTTAGTATGCATTTACTATATTTTGGATGTCTAATTTTTAATATGACATTTCAAAGCCAGGAAAAGTATTAAGAATTGTAACACTTCTATAGCTACATCTACTTGTATATTAACAAGTAAAATGTGTCACTTTTAGAGTGACAAGATATTTATTAATATTTTTTTCTTCTGTAACTTTCAGGATATACAGTCTCCTTCAATCGACGTTAACAGGTTTGCATATAGCTAGCTCACTGCATGGGGTTTTAGTGTTATTTGGCCTCATAGCCAAGTTGAAGGAAAATAAAGACTACTTTTAGTGTCAAGTATTTTCATAATTTCTACAATGTAACAGGGCAGAACATATACTGAGGGTTGTTTGTTGGGGGCTCTATTAATGGAGAATGTAAAAAAAAAAATCAGACCTCAGAATCACAGAAAAGAATTATGTGATTACAGAACTTTCCAGAATCTGTATTGAACTTCAGGTTCCAGACCTCCTGTGTCTACCTGCTCGGAGAGGAAACATGCTTTCTTTTGCTTTCAGAGAAGTTACCTAAGGATGTACAAAGTAAACGTTTCAGGACAGTAAAATGGGCTTTTTGCTTTTTTTAAAGAGCACAACAGATATAAATCACACATTCCTTCAGCAAATGTGTAGTAAATCTGGAGTCCTGAAGCACTGGTGAAAGGCATGAAGAGACTTGAGGGACTCGTAAAGACAGCAGCCGAGCAGGGGAATATTGCTGATGACACCTACAGGTCAATCCACCCCTCCTGCAGCCTGCTCCCAAACTGTTCTCTACCAAGAGGGCAAGAAGGCCCTAGCATGTAGTAGGTATACACTGTCCTAATGGCTTCTACAGGAAACAAAGCAGTTTGGAAGCAATGCCTCTTAGAACCTGTGGCCTAACCAACCTGAGTACCCCTTCCTGGCTTTGGTACAAAAAAATTACACAGAGTTCTTTTGCTGGGATAGCTACACCTACACAAGAGCTCTGCTCTGTATGTATTAAGGGTATAATCATTCTGCTGCTTAGTCCTTTTAGGGTGACTTTGGGTAACTCCAGTTAAAGGGACAAAGAATTATTTCTGCAGGATACAAAAGTGCCTATAGCAGGGACCTGGTCATCAATTCCCTTACAAGTTCCCATTTTAAGTACTGTATATCCCTGATTTAAGAAATTTGACAAAATTTGAGACTGAGTAAATAAAGAGCAAGCAAACTGGGGTGTGGGGGAGGAAATTCTTGTGGCATAAAGTGACTAAATCCTTTTCGTCTGGGGAGATTCTACAAGAGGTTTTACTCCATTAATCCCTCTTACTAGAAACAGCAACCCCCAAACATCCACTTTTATTCATTCTTTCCTCCCTTCTCTTTTTGGAGAGTTCCTTTGTCCTAACTTTGCATAGTCAGAAAGAAGACGCAAGTCAATGAGAAGACAAGTGATTCTGGAATCAGTGAAATAAATGTCCTATGTCATGGAGCTCTACAGCAATGATCTGCAGTCTGTGCTGGATTATGGCTAACATCACTAAACAGCCAAGAGAAGTGCATAAATCCAGTAATACAAGGAACACACTACTAACCTTGCTGATCTTGCTTTCAGTTGAACAATGTCAGTGATGTTGGTATTAGTGGAAAAGGTTCATTTAGAAACACTGTCGTAAGTATAAAGTAATAAAAAGGAATGCATAGTGTTGGAATGCCAAGATGATAGATCTTTAAGACAGAGACAGAGCATTTTGGTGCTGGCTGAATATAAGAATACTAATACTTTTATCTACTGTGACTAAATTACTTTCTTAAGTTGGCTGTAATTTGGCACAATATTTTTATTATGCAAACAAAAATGTTTATTCAGTATTTTTGTTCTTGTCTTTTATACTTAGCAGATTGTAAATGCATGTTATCTTAATATTTCATGCAATCTTTGGATTGTCAACATTCAGATAAAGTGTATTTTTGAAGAAAATACAGGCTGGAAGAGCATTTGGATCCTATGCCAATATATTAACCAGTATCACTGTCTTCCTCCTGTGCCATCAAGGGGGAAAATCGCATCCTAAAGATGATTAATCTTTTGAAATGAAGAAGAAGAGCATTTAGTAATTTTTTTCTCAGCTATTTCAGAATCAGTAATTAGCTCAAAAGACAAGTTTCAGCACTTCTTGGTAAAACAGATTGGAATATTTCATCTATGTTTCTTACAGAAAAACAAATTTGATTGAGTCACAATTAAATTCCTCATTAACTATTTGTGGGGTTTACTGCATTTTTCTCATTTCCTCTTTTTCAGAAAAAAAAATGGAAGAAAAAGTTGTGCAGTAAAATTACCTCAGTCTTTTTTTTTCATTTAGTACATTCACACACCAAAATCATTAGTAAAGGAGGAGGACAGGTTTTTCCCTATCTGAAAGAACAGCTTTTGAAACCCGCTTGATACAGTTTTAATGTAATATACATTAAAATAATTTATATTTTCTCTAATTTCATAAAATGCACTTCTAATCTATTTACTTCTTTAAGTCAACTTGAATCTCCTCATTACAGACTTAGCTATAAGAAATCAAAATGGAAATTTCATTACATTGGTGCAAAAACAATCTAGGCTAGTTATTTTGCCTTATATCAAGCATTTTGGACATCACAACATATTAAATTACTTTGTTGTTTTTAAATGAGCTTTTCAAAAACTTCTGACCCTACTCAAGGCTTTTTTTCCCTCTTTCTTAAAATAGGCTGTAATTCAACTTGCTTTGGTAGATCAAGTTAACTATTGAAGAAATGAGATGTCCATATCAGAATGTCCACTGCTGCTCCATCACGCATTTGAGATAAACAGTCAAATCTCCAAAATAAAATGTGAAGCTTTTTGTGTCAATTTGTGTGCATGTATTCATCTCCCTTCTGAAATTTATCAGTACTTCCGTGATTCTGCTGTTACACTTAAATTATTTGAAATAGGAAAATGTGTGATTTTGGTTTTGTAACAATAGCAGAACCACTGTGCTAAGGGACCTGATGAAATCCTTGTCAAAGACTTCTGTTGCAATCTGGGACTTCTAAGATACCTTCGAAAAAATCTTCTTGTTTTAGTTCTAACTTAGAGATGATCAGTGAACCTTCAGTCATAAATTACTGCTTTGAAATACAGTATATTCATGTCAGGCTATATAAATTAAGTTCCAACTTAATTCAGCATCACTGATTCTGTTTTGTTTGCCTCCCCAAATACTTCTACCACTACATGGTGTATAAATTAATGTTTTGGGGGGTTAATTAATAAATACATTTCTACAGGGTGATGTTTAGGTGGAACTGATCATTAGCAGATTAGATCCATAGTTTCTTTGTGCTGCATGATAGTGTACTAGCACACACACAGAATGAGAGTTCATGAGAGTCATCAGTAACTGAGCAGTTAACATGGCAGTGACAAATTTTCACTTCCTACAAAGGGACAGTGTCCAAGTAGGATTTAACTTCTCTGAATCATTTCAAGAAGGTCTAGAATCAAAACAGTGTCCGTGCAAATATTACAGAGTACACCCAGAAGAAAAAAGTACCTTGTGGATGGAATAGTGAAGCCCTGCATGTCTCAAAGAAACAAAGTCCAAGATGAAGATCCATCCATCACCAGTTCCATCCTTTCCTACCAATCAATTTTAGAAAAGAAGAGTCTGTAGCGAGGCAGAGAATTGCAGCAGAATACTGTGAAAAGAAGGCAGAGCTAGCTGATAACTAAATTGAAGAGCTATTGGTGGTGCCTCCTGCACTCCTCTAATTCACTGCACCCTCAGTCTCATCCTGTCTTCACACTAGTACTCTTTCAGTTCACCTGCAGAGATGATGAGCAAGTTTTTCCGACTGTTAAGTAAATACAAATGCCACTTGGAACTATGATTTTGACACTTCAGCAACTTAATTTCCATTTATATTCTTCAGGGATCTGTTTGAGGGGGAATAAAGGCTTAGAGGGCTGTGTTAGAGGGCATTTTTAGCCTCACAGAATGGGCTATAACTTATATTTATCTGTCTCTGACAAGGCTGTGTACAGCAGAGCAAGGAAATGTTGCTGCCTGTCTCCCAGGCTATTGGTAACAGGAGCGATGGTTAAAGAATTAATAACAAAGTAACAGAGCAGCCCCCATCTTAAGGACTAGATGCAGAGAACCTAGAGATACTTCATATGTGACCAAATCATCTAAGTTAAATGGTTCTCTCCATGGCTGTAAGCCATCGTTATTAACACCAGCAACAACAAATCTATTTCACAGAGAACTGCAAGAAGATCTGCTAAATAATGTATTTTTCTAAGTACTGCAGCTTTTGCTTCCTTCTTATTTGCTGAATCCCATCACCTTGCCCTCAGAAAAGCAGTCAGTTAACCAGCAATACAGAGGACAGGCTACCCAAATACAATACAGCCATTTAACTCCATGGGCACAGCAGACACACTGCTAGAGTCCGGTACTGCAGGACCAGCAATAACATACCACAGCAACAGAAGTAACATAGAGATGTCTCACCCAGTCAAACTCATCAGTTTAAATGAGTAGTCTACATATCTCAATGGTCTTCAAGTTCTCCCACAGAGATCTTCAATATAATAGCTGTCTGTGCTCCCAGCTCCACCCACATACAGATGACTACTCCCCATCGTTATCAGACATGGAGCAGGTTTTCTTTGACAAGAGAAAGTACTGATTTCACAGAAGACATGATGTTACATCACATCAGAGTTTCAGTTTCCCTCTCCTAAGCAGACAGAGCCAAACACACATTGTTGTGTGGCTGATATCCCCTCCCAGGACAGCTCTGCCCAGCACTCCATGAGGCAAGAACAGAAACATGAGAAGGAACCAGCTGAAGGGGACAGCAGTAAAGAGGCACACCAGAAAGCCACAGCTCTCAGAGTTCATGCTGATGTGGTTGAGAAGAGTCAACAAGAAGGGCCTCAAATTGTTTAAAGACTGGAAAGGCCCAGATTTAAAAAATAATAAAAATCCTGTTTTTCAAGAGCCAGGGCTGGTTCATAGGCTGTGACTCCTGCCTTTAGCTCACAATCAAGCTCTTCCTGTTGCAGTTGACAGCCTCCAAGCAATGGAGATACTGTATTTTGAACCCATGTTTCACATCTGCACTTTTTTCTTCCAGAGGAAGAGAAAAAAATAAGACCTGTTCCTAACAGACAGTTTGCAATTAGAGAAATGGGTGCTGTGAGTAAGAATTTCCCATTTTCAAGCTACAATCTGAATAAACCTCCAGTGTTGTCAATTTATTTGCTTCCCTCCCGCCCCCCGTAAATATATGTCTAGCATACTACAGATTAATGGAAATACTGCCTTTTTAGTCCTTACTTCAGCCAGCTACAAATCATGTGGCTGACAGTTAAATGGCCAGTCTGAAGATCCTGTCTGACGTCGCCATGGCTTTGGTATGCCCCAGGATGTAGGTCACGGTTAGTGCACAGCCCCTCTCACATCCTTTGCTCCCATGATGCATTTAGATGATGGTGCATTAATGTGACACTCTTCCAAAATAGAAGTCAAGAGACGTAAAATCTGTTTCCCACATAAATGATTTTTAATCTGTTATTTCCATGACTCTTGACATCTGCCATCAAATGAATATATCTTCTTGTTTTATCCTGGAGAGAAAGGCAGATTGTCGTTATGCCCACTGCCAGCACTCATCATCTTTAAACAGCCTTATTCCTGCTTTCCAGAGGCACAAAAGAAATTCCTGAGGATCTGGCCATTGTGGGGTTTTTGCATAAGGAACACTGTAATGAAAAAGGCTCCTAGCATTAGCAAGCCTTGCCCCTCACGTCACACATCGTCACATCATGCAGTCACATAGTCACATCAGGCAGTACTTACAAATTTAACAAGTTCCATCTTAGAGATAGGGCAGCATTTTAGCCTCTATAATCCCACAGAGAAGGCTGTCCCAAAACCTTGTAGATTTAATGACCAGAGCCTTACTCTAATTTCTCAATTGAACCTACATGAGTTTAGCAGCAAGATGTGAAAATGAAGAAAAAGTAAGAATCAGTGTTTTATACCAAAACCAGAGCCTATCTGTCTTAGCATCCTGTTTCCCACAGTGGGCACTATACAACACTTTGGGAAAGAATTTAAGAATCGAGTACAAGAAGAGCAAGGAAGAGCTACACTGTGACAGAAACAGGCACACTAACTTGAAACGTTCGCTGCCAACTGTAACTGAAATAAAAACCAACTGAATAAGCACATTATCTTTCATCCCATTCTTTTCTGATCCATCTAAACCACTGAGAGGCATTTTAGGGAAAAGATTGTAAAGGTGCCTTATTATTAATTTTTTTAAACTGCTTCTAAGTAGAGTGAATAGCTCAGGCTGAACCTTAACCTCCTATGCCCGCACTCTTGCCATGCCTGGGTTAATTTAAAACTAGTCTGTATTCCAGTCTGCAATATATGGCTGGATTGGGTGACATCGTAGGTCAATAAGCCATATTCAGGGTTAGGACCTACAGGGACTCCAAGACTTTGTACAGGTAGAAGTATACCTCCCTTTAAGAAGTTAGTGCCACTTGCTAAAAGCAATCACAGATGTCACATTAACACTGCCAGAATCTGGCTTGAAACTTGCAAGATCAGCTTCATCTTGTACTAGGTCATTTGACAAGAATGATCTGATTAGCCAAAAATTTACAAGTGAAATGTTTAGTTTTGGATCACTGATTTTTCAATGAATGGGAGACAGCTTGGCTGCTGACTAGGGACTCCAAACAGCCACAAAGACCAATTGTGGTGAGCAGCAACAAATTGGACATTTTGTAGTTTCATTTTCGCTGCACTTGCCATGAAACATTTCACAACTTCAGGTTATTAAGCTAGTAGCAATGGAGAACATTCTTCTCCAGGCACTAACAACTCAAAATGCCAGTTTCATCACCACTGCCAGCACTGAGGCATTGATAGCTGCATTTAGATTCTTTCCCCACGTGAGATTTCATACTGGTTACAATTTACCTGAGTGTCTTCTGAAAAGTGGGAAGAACTGAAGGGAGGCTGAACTTCATCTCTTCTACTCATTAAAATAAAAGTGGGATACAGAGAGGCAAAGGTAACTGGGCAACAGTAAGAGACAAAATGAGGAGACTGCTATTATTAAAATAAGCCTGAATGTAACCAAGAACATGGAGTTTGGAAGAAGGCTGTATTGGAAAATTGTAGAGGTGGATTTGTCTTCCAGCTCCAGAATGATCCTAGACTTTATGTTCCACCCTACATACAGCCCACCCCCATTAGCTAATTATCTTTTAAGGTCACAGTTTCCCAGTCTTGGTCATTATTTTCTTTCTCACCCACTCCTTCCACCAAGTCCTCCTTATACCTCTAGTTTCCCCATAGAAATTGTACTGCTTGGAGTAACAGAAGACACTGATAGCGAAAAAAACCACACTTTTATTTCTTCAGTGATATTATAGGTGTTCCACCTCCTGGTACAAGCAGAAGGATGTAGAATTCAAACCCATTTGCTTCCCCTGAGTTCAAGGAGACCACATTATATGTTTTAATCCAAATCACTATTTATGCCACCACTAAGCACCAGATAGTCTTTTAAAATTAATTCTGTATAGTTGGAGAAACTTCCCATCAAATGGGTGGACTGTTCTGCCCCCATATGAAGCAGATAGCATGACTCATTACACTCATTTGGGAGGCCTTTATTACTACAAGGAGTGTGAGTTTCTGAAGTTAGCAACATGAGATAGCCCTGTTTGATCAGGAAATACAAATCAGGGGTTAAAATGTTATCTTTTCTGATTGGAACAGGTACACTGTTTCTATACCTGGCTGCTAATTTCCCCTATATCCAACATTGACCCAATTAGTTCATATTTCCACAACTTCTTAGGGAATGTGTCAAGTGTTGGTTCATAGAATCTCCTGAGTTGGAAGGAACCCCTAAGGACCATCAAGTCCAACTCCTGGCTCCACACAGGCCCAGCCAGGTCAGAGCATGGGACTGAGGGCACCATCCAGATGCTTCTTGAACTCAGCCAAGCTTGGTGGTGTGACCACTTTCCTGGGGAGCTTGTTCCAGTGCCCAACCACCCTCTCAGTAAAGAACATCTTCCTACTATCAGACCTAAAACTCCCTTGTCACAGCTTCATGCTGTTCCCTTGGATTCTATCACTGATCGCTAAAGAGAGGAGATTGGTGCCTGCCCCTTCACTCCCCCTCATCAGGAAGCCATACACTGTGATGAGGTCTCCCCTCAGCCTTCTCCAGGCTGAACAACCCAAAAAAGGAATCAAGCTGGAGAAGAAAATGCCTTGCAAATATTCATGCCTGCTGTGGTCAATTCTTAACTCGAAATTCACTGCTTTTAAGATTTTCTTCCTTTCTTGTCCATAAATCCATGATTTGCATCTTTACCTAGAACCTTGATCTTTCTGTATGATGTTGATACCCTCACACCATACCCTGCCAATTAGTGCTAGTACAACCCTAGGTTTACTCTGTTACTCAACAAGGAAACAAGGGTGTTGCACAGCTCTGCTTCTTGCCATATACTGGTGTTCTGGGCTCATATTTTTATCTTAAGTTTAAAGAGTTACCCCCCACTTCCTCATGTCCATGTTTGCTCTTCTAATCTCACTCATTTGTTTTATCCCAGTCTTCAGTATCCCCCAGTACTTGCTCCTACTTGTTCTCCATTAGAATAAACTGTGCTCCACAGCTCTAGCAGTTCACCCACCCCAGAGACCCTCTCTTGTTAACAATTCCACTTTGCTCAGCAATCCGGAGCAACCTATAATCACAGTGGCTGAATTCACGCCTCACATAAAGTGTTCTTGATTGAAATCTCAAAAAAAATTAATAGGACAAAGAATAATAAGCTTAACAATGAGTAAGTGGGACCAAACTACTTCAGATCAATCCCCCTTTTCTTCCTGCTGAACTTCAAAATTACCCTGTAAATGCCACCCTCAGTGAAAAATCATTATAGGAAAAAAAAACCCAAACCCTAAACATAACAAATTTTCCTAATCTGACATGTTTAGCTGCATTCAGAGTCTCTGCAAGAAATCCACAGAATGCAGCCGTGCACAAAGCAATTGCTGTTTTCATCTGGTCCCTGTTGACTATAGTTCAGGTGAAATGAATGCATTAAATGATGGAATATAACTCAAATTTGCTACAGCTTGCTTTTAGAAATCCTTGCTTACCCAAGTAATTTTGTTGTAGTAGATGTACCTAGCAGCAGATGCACATAGAATCTGTTTCTGAATAGAAAGTATTGACTTAAATGACATAGCAACTGTGAAAACAGAAGTTAGAGAAGCAGGAGGTGTATCTTATCCCTTACATGAAATCCAGTGGCTTTGGCAAGTGACTAGCTAAAAGCACAAATGTTAACTGGACAAGGGGTAATGGGTTTAAACTAAAGGTAGATGTTTGATCGATTTAGATTATACATTAGAAAAAAAAAATCTTCCCTGTGAGGGTGGTGAGACTTTGGGACAGGTTGCCCAGAGCAGCTGCGGCTGCTCCCTGCCTGGCAGCATTCAAAGCCAGGTTGGACGGGGCTTTGGGCAACCTGGTCTAGTGAGAGGTGTCCCTGCCCATGGTAGGAGGGTTGGAACTGGATGATCTTCGAGGTCCCTTCCAACCCAGGCCACTCCATGACGCCATGATTCTAAGGAGATCATAATTTGAAAATTCAGCTGCCACTGGAAATAAAACAGTGGGTACTTTAAGAGTGACAAATCAGTTTGTTCCAATTTGAAACACTATTTCAAAAGGTATCAGACACTCATGAAAGAATTAGGTGTCACACTGAAATTCAACTCTCCCTCTTTTAAAGATACTTTTATCCACCTCTGTGGCTTTGAATTTACACAGTTATTTAACCTTGGTGACCAGCTGCTTCAGGAGTCAGGTATGTGGATAGACTGCAGCGCCACACCACCCACAGCCCTGTGCCAGGCGTACTCAGTGCCCGGCACGCAGCCTACAATAACCTGTCCCCATCCCTTCAAACATCACTTCATAATACCTGATGACTATAAGGGCAAACACTGCTTTGATGTTCCTAATAAACACTAAGAAAAATGGTTTAAGTGAATACACGAACACATGCCAGCTAAACAGTTCTTATTAATAACACACCTTTCCCTTTCCCCTTATATGTGTTCCCCATGATCTTTGTGCTTTTTTTCTACCGCATTCAAGACATTTGTACACCAAGCATGACACTATCAGCACAATGAATCACAGAATCGCAAGGTTGGAAAAGACCTTTAGGATCATCAAGTCCAACCGTTCCTGTGCTAAACTGTATCCCTAAGTACCTTATCTACCCTTTTTTCAAACACATCCAGGGTCAGTGACTCAACCACCTCCCTGAGCAGCCTGTTCCAGGCCCCAACAACTCTTTCAGTGAAAAATTTTTTCCTAACATCTAATCTGAACCTGCCCTGGTGCAGCTTTGTGCCATTTCCCCTTGTCTTATCTCCTGTCACCTGGCTGAAGAGACCATCACTCACCTCTCTACAACCTCCTTTGAGACAATTTTAGGCAGTGATAAGGTCCCCTCTCAGCCTCCTCTTCTCCAGGCTAAACATCCCCAGCTTCCTCAGCCATTCCTCGTATGATTTGCTCTTCAGCCCCTTCCCCAGCCTGGTTGCCCTTCTCTGGACTCACTCCAGGACCTCAATGTCCTTCTTATGGTGAGGAGCCCAGAACTGGACACAGCACTTGAGGTGCAGTCTCACCAATGCCAAGTACAGGGGCACAATCACCTCCCCAGACCTACTGGCCATGCTATTTCTGGTACAAAAGACAAAACCCTTCTGCAGCAGGAGCATGGATGCATGCCTGCAGTCTTTCAACCTGTCCCAGATCAAGCTGAAAAAAGTTCAGTCCAAACTTACCTCTTTTTATTCCCTTTTTCCTTCCAAGCTGCTCGTTTTCTGACCCTTGTCTGCAGTATTTTCCCCAGCTTTAACCTTCATTAACAGGTGACAGGGAACTGTGAGAGCGGCAGTCAGGAACCACCCTGGGCCTGTCAGAACCGGCTCCAACCAGCTCTGACACCTGTGGGGAGTATCCTGTTGCTCACCAAAACCACGGCAAATTGAGGAAACATGGGCTATCCTGGCTGAAAGTGAGTTTTTAAAAGACACTGTTAGCAGCCTGGGGACACTCTCGATGTTGGGGGGCGGAAGAAGGGGGTTGTATGTTCGGGGACATCCCCCACAGAGGGACATGGAAGAACCATGAAGTAAGAAAAACAATAGGCAAAAGTGGAGCAGAAAACCATTAAGCACGTCACACCTCAGCCTCCTACACTGGCTCACACCTCTCAGAGGAAATTTGGGCTGAAAGATTGCAGATCCACAGGCAAAATGAAGTAAGCTGAGACTGAGGAGGGGGCAAGGATCCCTGTTTTTTTGCATCTGTGTAGCCTTATCTTGCTAACAATGACGTTTCCCTACACACTGGCTGTGCAGATGGGGCAGAGGTTTGCAGGGTCACACTTTTGTTGAAGAGAGGCCTAAATTTGCAAAGAGGAAGTTGAGAGGGGGCGGGTGGGGGGAGGCGTGGGCTTGTAAAGAGAAAGAAAATTTGTTATTTACAAAATCAGACAACCAGGTAATGTGGATAAAATAAGCCATTCATGCCTGCTGGATCATAGAATCACAGTCATACAATTGTTTTGGTTGGAAAAGACCTTTAAGATCATCAAGTCCAACCATTAACCTAACACTGCCAAGTCCACAATAAACTATGTCCTTAGGCCCACATCTATGCATGATTTAAATATCTCCAGGGATGGTCACTCAGTCATTTCCTTGGGCAGCCAGTTCCAGTGCTTGACAGCCTTTCCAGTGAAGAAATTTTTCCTAATATCCAATTTAAAGCTCTCTGGGCACAACTTGATTCCATTCCTTCTTGACCAACACCCGCCTGGCTATAACTTCCTTTCAGGTGGTTCTAGAGAGCAGGAGGGTCTCCTCTCAGCATGCCTTTCTCCAAGCTAAACAACTGTGGTTACCTCAGCTGCTCCTCATTTAGACTTGTGCTCTAAGCCCTTCACCCTCCATTATGCACTGCTTCCTTTGATAATGCAACACTGTAAACATGAGGCACTTGGTCACTTGCAGGTGATGTTTGTGTGTGGGTTTAAATAAAAAAGCCAAGCACTGTCACACTAACCCATGAGGATCCAGAATCTATCTCACTGAGATGTACGGTGGGAAGAGTAATTGGTTTGTTCAAAATTAAAAACAGCACTGTATTTTTAAATTCCGACTGTGAAAGTAATGAAAAATTAATGCCTGTTGTATAGAACCACTACCTGCTGTCAGATACATAGGCAATGATGTCCAAATTACCTGGCTGAGGTAATCTTTGGCATAGCACTTCTTTTGCAAATGACTAAATGTGACAGGTAGCAAAGTTTTTTGGCTTTGGCTTTTGGTCATGATTATACATTAATTTCAATGAGACTGATGATGAAGGAGGTATTTTGAGCTTATATTATTGCTCTCAGAGATATAATTGCATTTCATTCATATGTTCTCATTTTCATCAGTATATCTCAAAGCACTTTATAATAGTCTCATATATATTTGGGATACGAGGCATGGATGCAGAGATGTATTCAAGGTCTTGGAGTAGAGCAGTAGCCAGAGTAGGAACAGAAACCAGGGGCTCCAATCTAAAAGTTTTTCTGTACTTTTCATTTGTAAGAATGTCCTAATATGTACTTAATAACAGTATTTAAGGGGACGTTCATGCAAGGAAAATACCTTCGTATCTACAGGAGGCACTGGATAATGAATATTAAACTCTAGAAATGGCAGTCACATGGCTTGCTACTTCATGTTTCCTCCTAAATAACACTTTCTTTAATATTATCTGTACCTTCATTTCACAGGCAAAGGTGTTAAACTTTCACATTTGAAACCCTATAGCAATTATTTTTATGTCTCCAAATTCCATCTTTTTGTTCCTACTCCTCTGGTCTGAATAGATGCTGGTTCTTTTGGCTGGGTTAGGAAATTCTTACAATCCTTACGTGCAGTACAGAAGTTAAATAATCTGTTTCCCTTTCTATTGTGTCTGAGCTCTTAAAGCTGCGTTACAGAGTATTGATTGACAACCCGCTTGCTGGTAGCATGCCAAGAGTAACGCTACACCCCGCTGTGGGGCTCCCTTCACAGCCTTGGCTTCTTTCTTTTGGTGGGGAGGTTTTTGCATGTAGCTGTTTGTTGTTTTTTGTTGTTCACAGAATCACAGGGTTGGAAAAGACCTTTAAGATCATCAAGTCCAATGTTCTTATGCAAAACCATACCCTGAGCACCTCATCTACCCCGTTTTTAAACACATTCAGGGATGGTGACTCAACCCCCTCCCTGGGCAGCCTGTTCCAGGCCCTGACAACTCTTTCAGTGAAGAATTTTTTCCTAACATCTACCCTGAAGCTGCCCTGGTGCAGGTTGTGCTGTTTCGCTTTGTTTGAAGCAGATGGAGCGCTCTCGGGGGCGGGATATGTAGTAGGTGGCGTGTGGCTGGCGTAGGACAGGCCGGAAAGCTTGGCTGCGGGCAAGGAAGGAGATGGAGCCCCTCCCCGCGCTGTGGCACGGTTCGAATCCCGCTGGCACAGCGAAGGGCGTTCGGTGCTCGGAGCGGCGGGACGGCTGCCGATGTCCTGGGAGGCTCTGCCCTCTGCTGGCGCTCCTGAGGATCGGCGGGCAGCGCCCAGGCCGGCCGCACTCACAGCGCATCCCTTAGAGCGCGGTGTTTCGGTAAGTGCCAGGATGACGGTGCCTGACAGGGCTCTAAATCTCAAGTGACATTTGCTATTGGCTTTCTGCGATGCTTCTCAGATGTCTGCCTCCTTCTCACCTTGCTCAGCGCCACGAGGGTTAACCTGAAGCATCTCCACATGCTACTGCAGCCCCCTGCTGTTTTCTTCCCGTGAGCCAATGCAAGGAAGAAACAAGATAATAAACATTACTTTTTGCAGTGGTGGCAGGTTTCATTCCACTATGAAAAAATCGTGCTTGTTTAGATCAATGAAAGGCTTCAAGGGGCAGTTTTGGGTTAATGTAGAACAACTGCTGAATGACTCAGCTGCCGTCGTATTTGGAAACCGTCCCATCTGTTTTCCTTGGGTGCAGAGTATAATTTTAAACTTTCATTTTGTGGCAATAGGTATTAGCTAATTGGCAGAAAACAGATTTCCCATAAAGATATAACTTTGAAAAAGTAATAAAACCTGATGGCAAAATATGTGAATTTCACTTCACAATGAAACCTGAAAAGATTTCAGACTCGGTCCTGCAATGAACCAAAAGTTCTGTAAATGACAGGACCATGCGTTGGTCAGGCCTCACAGGGTGGTGGCCCCCGTCTGAACAGCAGATCTGGTTCTCACCCACTTGCAGCTGGGTTTGCATCGCAACTTGTGGTAGTGGGGGGACAACTGGGGCAGCTTCTGCCAGAAACCCCTACAAGCTGCCCCAGTTTCTGATAGAACCAACGGGCTCCAAGACAAACCCACCACTGGCCAAGGTCAAGCACATCAGCAATGGTGGTAGCCCCTCTGGGATAATGTGGTGACAGAGGGGGAAAAAACCACCAGGAGCGATTGAAGCTGACAGAAAAGTGAGAATAGGTGAGAGGAACATCTCTGCAGACACCAAGATCGGTGAAGGAGGAGGGGACGACACACCCCAGGCACCAGATTCCCCTACAGACTATGGTGAGAAGACCATGGTAAGGCAGATTGTCCCCCTGCAGCCCATGGAAGAGGACAATGGGTGAACAGAGATCCACCTGCAGCCTGTGGAGAACTACATGCTGGAGCAGGCAGATGCCCAAAGGCATCTGTGACCCTATGCTGGGGCAGGTTCCTGGCAGGCCCTGTGGAGAGAGGAGCCCATGCCAGAGCAGGTTTGCTGGCAGGACTTGTGACCCCATGGTGGGCCCACACTGGAGCAGTCTGGTCCTGAAGGTCTGCACCCTGTGGAAAGGACCCCCACACTGGAGAAGTACATGAAAAACTGAAGACCCATGGGAAGGACTCAACATTGGAGTCTGTGGAGGACCATCTCCCATGGGAGGGATCCCACACCAGAGCAGGAGAAGAGTGTGAAGATCCTCCTCCTGAGGAAGGGGGGCCAGAGACAACATGTAATGAACTAACCCCAGCCCCCTTCCCACCCCTTCCCCCGTGCTACTGCAGAGATGGAGAGAAATCAGGAGCACAACTGAGCCTGGGAAGAAGGAAGGGGTGGGGGGAGGTGTTTTAATATTTGGTTTTATTTCTCATTACTCTGATTTGATTGGTAATAAATTAAACTAATTTCCCCTATTCAAGTCTGTTTTCCCCGTGACAGTAACTGGTGAGAGATCTCTCCCTGTCCTTATCTCAACCCACGAGCCTTTCATTACCTTTCCTCTCCTTTGCCCAGCTGAGGAGGGCAGTGATCAAGCCGCTCCAGGGGCACCTGGCCTCCAGCCTGGGTCAACCCACCACAGCCTGAATGCAGAAAACTGCTTCTTGTCCAGTATTCAGATGTTTGTGGTGGTAATGATGCAACTGATACTTTTCTCTACAAGTCTCTTTTACACTTAGTTGTCCTTTACTAAATTCTACCTTTTCTGAATCTGTAGGAGAAAAAAACATTCATAGGAAACAGAGCTGTCCCTGCTGCCATGGCATTCTGGCAAAGGCGTGTTTTGTCTCTGCACGTTTGCATCCAATGCTGTAACAACCACCCCGCTCTGGGGTAGCTGCACCCATGTGTGTACAGAGGTACCATGTAATAGCATCATCTTCTCACAGAGGCACTGTCTCAAGTCTGGAAACATCCCTTTTCTGGGAGCAAGGGGTAAACTGCTACTTCTGCAACAACCAGAATATGAAGCACAGGCGGCTTGGAGCATAAGGGCAGGACTGAGCTGCGTGCCACGATTTGGGTTTTATTCCTCCCCAGACCTCACCGATCTCCCTCTCTTCAGTAAACAGCAGGATGCATCTGCAAAAGCCAGTTGTACTGAAAAGTGCCTTACTAAACTGGATCAACACATGAATGTTTTTATGACACCAGCTGTACAGTCCTAAATAGAAAACCTGTTAATGCAGCTGTTTCATTTATAGACAAAATTAATGAATATTGTATTCTTTAATATTGTATTATTTCAATTAAAAGATAAACTTCTTTCTTCTGCAGTATTATATTGCTGTTGATTGTGCCATATAAGTAGTAAAATACACTGAACAATGCAGAGGTTCTCACCAAGATTGGGGTGGAATTTCATTGGGTACTGTGTTTCTGTAAGAAGCACATCTTGTCCCTGTCTGTGGCAGGGGGTTGGACTAGCTGGGCTGCAAAGGTCCCTTCCAACCCAAACCATCCTGTGAAAATCTCCACAGCAGCTGTGTGGTCTCCAGCTGTGTGTTGGGGCATGTGCTGAGTGTGGAATAACTCCCTGTAGTTCCCATCTCCTCACTGTAGCACCCACGGATCTCTAAGCCTGCCAACCCAGGTGCTTGCAGTGTCAGGCAGCTTGCTTTCCTAGACAATTACTTGACCAAAACTGGTAGAGACATGGGATGACACCAGTCACATAAAGCCTCTTTTCCATCAAACCTCCCAGGTTAAATCTCTCATCTCTAGCAGGAAGCTTGACATACACTTGCCAACACCTTCATTCTCACTCTGGAGCTTCAATAATGGTAATTTCATATCTTTCCACCCATACCTGCAACTGATATATAAGTTAAGAATCCACTCACCAGCTCCCACTCACAGGTAACACTATTTGTTGCTTCACAGCCAGCAGATTTCACCACTCTTACAATGCTGCAGCCAGTGCATTGCTTTTTCCAACAGCTGTATTACTGGCTCTTACCCAGTTGGTTGGACTGAGTACAAGTTGAGTGAGAACACTGGAGCAGACTACTTTCATGGAACAGAAAAATTCCCATGTTTTCTATCATTCTTCTCCCATCAAGTAAGGGTGGAAGAAAGCAAGCTCAGTTGAGGACATTCCTGTTACTACGGTCACACTCCATTCAACATGGATTTCTTCCCTCTCACAGATCTATACAGCTGCAGGTGCTCTGTCTTAAAATGAGCACAGCCATCTGTTGAACTAGCTAGGTGAGAGCAGCAGTCAGGATCTGCACAGCAGACCCCTGTGAGGCTTTGAATCAGCACTGGAGCTGCACACATGCAGAAATGGCCAGTGCAGTGACTGGTGGGACCATTTAATCTTCAACACTGTCCTAACACAGCTGTTCTGCTACAAGACCTGTGCTGGTAACTTCATGCAGTATGACCTGGAGGCCTCCAGGAGCTTAGGGACCCTCTCCTTGGCATAGCATGGACACCTCCCCTACTTCTACAGCCCCATCTCTAGTTGACAGTGGCAGAGCTTAACTGAACCATCTAAGTCAGAACCACAGATTTGCCTCAGATTCTCCTACCAGGACCATCAGATCTTTCTAGTGAAGGAGGAGGAATCAATCCAGCTCCTGAAATGCATGGATCGCACCTCGCCACCTTTTACTGGCCTTTTGTTCTCTCCCAGAGCTTAAACCTGGTCTCCCTCTTTCCAACTGTGTAATTGCAGGGCTGATTAGTCACAACCTTCCACTTAATTCCATGTGACCACCAACCAGCTATTTGCCTTTTTCACCAGGTTATTAACGATGTCATTAAGGTACATGCACATACCCTACAAAAGATGCCAAAAAAAGCCCCTGTAGGTAGCCCTTAGCAAACAAAAGCTTCTCTGCTCATCTTAGTCCCAGTTGCTGTGTTAGCTGCTCCTACTGCAAATTCCACAAAGATATCCATGAGCCACGGAGTCCACTAGGTCCTTGGCCCTGTGCTCTTACCCAGGTCTGTAAATGCGCGTCTGGAATCCCAGCTGTGCTCCCTTCACCATTCAGAAGTTTGATCCCCTCTTTGGGGAAGGCTTCTGAGGCACAATTCGATAGAGGTCTGCAAGACAACACAGCACAGCAACTTGAAGACAACTTGGAAATTCAGCTACCTTGGCAAAGGAAAGTCCTCAGGTCACGGTAAGCCTGTAGTAGGATAGCCCTTCCCTTTTCCAGAGTAATCCAGTCACACCGCAGCATTTCATTCCCCGTCAGTGCCCTGCAGTTTTCATCTGTGCCCACGGGCTGTAGAAAGTGCTGGTCACACAGCATGGCTGCCAGTTGTCCATGTAAAATCAAAAGCAGCTTCATGAATTGACAGCTCTTGACAGGACATAAAAATTGCTCCCTACACCTTCGCATCCAGCAAAATAAAACAAGCAGAGGGCCAGCCACACCAAAGAGGTGATCAAGCAGCCAAATGACCACATTAAAACTGACATGGGCACATGAGCTTTTCCAAGGGGGCAGAGGGGAAAGGTCTCCTGACTCACTGTGGTAAATTGTCCCCAACACAACCCTGAAGTGCACAGAGAACATACATACAAGTTTGCACATTCAACTGCTCCACATGTTCCAAAACCACCTGGCAGTGCTGTTTCCACGTAAGCCTGCACTCAGAACAGGCGATACTTTCACCCTGCAACCAAACCGCATTGCTGCGTAATGCAGCAGTGTTAAAGCACCAGCTCCAGCTGAAGGCCTGCCTCTAGGCACAGCTGGTAGCTCTTCTGCACCTCTACAACAGAAACGTATTTTACACAGCATGATCAGAAGGAAGTAGGAAAGAAAGTTAAGTCATTTTCCGTAACAGAACTTGCATGCTCAGTTAAACTGATTAAAATGCAATCCAAATATCTGGATCACAGTGACAGAGACAGGCCAGTACATAAAACAATATATATTTATTCAGCACAAAAGGTTCCATATTCAAACACAAGTGTGTGGATGCCTCTTCTAGTACTTCTTTACAGCACTTTGCTTTTTCAAAAAGTAATGAACCATCATGACTAATGCAAAGGCATACTAACCATTTGGCAGAGCAACTGGTTTATCCCACAACTGCAGGCCTGATAGCAGCTTATAAACTGTAAGGCAAGTTAGGAAATCCTCCTCACATGAATCACCTCTATACAGTTCCACGAGGAACACTCACAAGAAAAGGGGTACGAGTAGGACATTACATACAACTGCAACGCTTCCTATCACTGCAGCCAACATAATATGCAGGGGCAGCGTTACAGTCTCAGAAACAGACAGATTACTGAAAGAGTCACAGTAAGTTGCCAGGAACACTGAGGGGAAAAAAAAAATCCATCTAATATGTATGTGATTACATGATTCAGCACAATTCCCACTTCAGAGAAAACAGGCAAGTCAACATATAACAGAATTAGGACATCTACAGACTTCAAAGCCCGAGGCTTTCCTTTTGAGACATGTACTTGATATTTGTTGGTAAACAAATGCTTAGAGCTCACAACTGACAGCACAGACATATTACTTGAAATATTGTTCCATTAATGACATAACTACAATCACTGGATACAGAAGACTATTTTCCATAGCTTCTCCTTTGCTGACGTTCATTGCCTTAAGTGATGACTGACATCAAAGATGGGCTGCTGCAACTAGTTCAGTCTTCCCTCCTGTAGTTATCACCTGGATTAGACTCCCTGAATTTGGTCGATTCTTTCCTGTTATCCAGTCATAGAAGGTTCTGTTTAAAAACAAATTGATCAAACAGGGTGAGGAGGAAAAATAACATATACAAAAATATTGCTAGCAGGTATACTGATGGCATATGGTATATTTTCCTACCGCCCTCTAGTGACTTCTGTGTATGTTGTACACTAGCAACGCAATTGCTGGATGGAGGAGACCCTCAGAGCTGGACAGAGGCCAGAGCTTTACAGCACAAATACAGAGTACTCAGAACATCTCGAAAGCAAAAGGCTGGCAGCCTAAAATGTCAAAGTGGCAAATTCTTTCCCAAGTTTAAAAATAAAAAATATGAAACATGGAAGGAGAGGCTACACAAGCTGCCTTTATAGTACATACCAGAAGCACGGATTTCTGTCTAAATCAGATGCTAAGACCATCACTCTGCCTAGAGGCCATTACAACACTTAGATATTTAAGTGTGAAAGTGATCTTGACAGAAGCAGAGAAAGTCCTAAGACATCCAAAATAGTGCAGAGAGAGGCACACTCATTCCAGCAAGCACACCAGAACGCCCCAAGTCAAAATGCCGTACTAATTCCTTACCCAAAATATGATACAGAAAGCACAGAATATTTTTCAGGTCCATCAACCCTTCCAATGTTGCAGATATAGCAACAGCCATGCTGTAGTGTCCTGCTACCTGACACAACAGCTCCTGGGGCACAAAGTTCAAGTGCCATACAGGAAAAAGATTTCCTGCATCTTCTCAAGATGCATGTTACCAACACTTATTGTTGGATGTGGATTTGAAGTATTGGGAATTAGATCCCAGGAAACAAAACAAACCAATCAAACTAATCCTCCCATAAGGAAGAAAAAAAACACCCTTAAAAGTTAAAATTGAAAAAATGAATTTCTAAAACCACATCTAAGCAGTCTCTGGAGCACAATAAATTAAAGCTCTTTTTTGAACATTTTAGGCCAACAAAACTGAATTGATGGGGCCTTTTTCAAAACCCACATCAAACAGCTGCACAGGCTTCCAGCAACAAGAACCATTTCCCATTCTGATGTCAAATTAAAAAAAAAAAAAAAAAAAAAACACAAAAAAAGGAAGTCTAATGTCAGAACTAAATCACCCTCTCAACAATCAGCAACAGGGAAGTGCAACTTCAGTGTCAGTTCTAGCAGACTTTAAAGGTGTAAGAGTAAAGACATTTACCATGTGTGAACATAGATTCATCTGTTTTCCTCAGAGCCATGACAGTTGTGTCCTTATTTTCTCATGACAGCCCACCCTCAGCAGAATCTTTGCTACTCCTCATCACATCACCAAAAGCAGTACCTACACTGCACCTTCTCTAACTGACAGGAACCACAGGCATTAAGGCTCATCATCTCAGCCTGCTGTTACCTACCCCGTGGCTCAAGTTTCGGCATTTTGCTGTCATTCAGGACAAGGATTTGTGGATTATGAAGGGGGTAATCAATAATCTTGTCTCAACTTTTCTAAGCAAGAGCAAGGATTTTACCAACTGAGGAAAGTGAACTTAAACACTGTAGCCTGGGCAGTGCAGAGTGCTTAGAAGAAAAAAGAAAAAAATCCCACCAAACTTTACATGTCTATTTGCAGTTTATGCCAGACTGCTGCCTCCTGCAACTGCTGTCCACAATTTAATCTGTCTACAGGCTTTATGAGATTCTTTGGCTTCCAACTGCTTAAGGCTATCTCCCTTGCCAGAATAACTGGCATAGAGATGTTGAACTTGATGGAGTTAGGCTAATTTGCTCCAGTTAAGAGGCCTGTGAAATAAGCCAAACATGATTTAGAAATATACACAATGAAGAGGTGATGGAGGAAAGAAACCCACCCAAATCCAATGCTGCTATTTAGAAAGAACATGCATGATGCAGCAGCAAGAGGCACAATGAGGAACTGCTTATCACAGATACTCACTCAGCAATGAATTCTATGGGTGTCCAGGAGCTGAAATCTGCATCAGGCATTGATTTCCTGTTTGCAGGTGTATCTAGGGTAACCCTGTGATTAAGAAAGATAAGCTTGTATTTAAACATCCCATTTCTGATGAGTACCACCTGTTTCTATTCACTGCTGTAACATAAGCTTGACTTTTACACCACGTGGTATGGATTTCCCTTGCATCCTCTCTATGTGTCACCAGCACATGGCCATCAGTTTCAATGTGTACCAAAGGCTCCAACCTGTAACCCCTCACCTTCCTGGCTCGCTGATGACATCCAGCCCACTGAGGTGTTTGCTCAGCCCACAGCTTGCTCCCAGCTCCTCTCATGCAGGCAGGGAGTGGCAGTACCAGGCTCATTCATGGGTGCTGTGCAGCACACACACACTATCTGCACACATGCCTTCAAATAGGCTCACAGCAGCTGCAAATGCAGAGACACACTGCACCAGCACAGCAGTTCTGACTCAGATGATACATGTTTACTGCAGGTAAGTATGCATACACGCAGTGGTATCAAGGGGTGAACTGTTCACAGTGCTCTGAGATGCTGTTCACAGTCCAAGGTGTAATTACTCTCAAAAATTCAAGCAAGAACAGGATTTGCATGGGAACTATGCAAGTGCAGAATGCCCAAAAGTCCAGCCACCCTGGCATCGGTCATGCGCTGGAGAAGGCAGTGTCAGTTATCCAATACTCTGAATGCTGCTGCTCTGGCCTGGAGAAGTGCACTTAACAGTGGGCATATGAGGAAATCAGAGCAGGGAGAATCCAGGTGGTGCTCAAATCCCCATTCAGAACTCTTTAATCTTAAGTATGGAGTCCTGACCAGGATATGGACTTGCCAAGAAAAATACCTCTAGTTTTTGCAGGAGAATCGATAAATGTAGACACAGTGACGGTGTATTAGGCCATCCACTTCTTACCAGAAAACTGACAGAAACACAAGCTAAACTTTTCCTTTTCACAGATGCTCAAGGTGACCTAATTTTATTCATGGAGCATAGATATGCAGCGCTTCGTGAAGAAGCATCTGTAACCAAGTCTAAAAATTGCCAAGCAATCCTTTGCTTTACTGTTATCAGGCAGCTAAGTCTAGAACTGTGCTGAATAGCTTATCTCATTTGCAGGGTTCTGACTATACTGAAAAAAAATTAAAACTCAGATTAGCACATTGTTATGGTTAAACTGGTTAAAAGCAAATAAAATTTAAACCCCTATTGTTTTGCAAAAGAAAAGGAAAGAACCTAATCACTTTCAGGGTGACCAGCACATCATTACATTCATACCTGCAAGATGCCTCCTTTCTCTGTGAAACTAAGTGGGGCTGAGAAGCTGTTTGTGTTCTGTGAACAGGACACCATAAGCTTATCCACACGACTCCAGGTTACAGCAGTAATTAAACAAAGCCACGCAACCACTTACGGTAAAATGGCAACAGCAGCAGAACCAGATGGCAAACCACTATTGGCACCGGCCAAACTCTGACAAAGCTGATGCACTGCTCCTTTGGCCATACCATAGCCAATCATCCCTAACAGGGATTAAAAACAGGCAAATTAGAGCACAATCAAAACAGCTCTGTCATCAGTAGTACAACAGAAACTCAATTGCTGATGAATATTAAGACCACTTACCATGGCCAGCACAGAATCAGGCTTTTAAAATCAAGACATCAAACCACACACATTAAAATTAAAAACAAACAACAAACACAAATGCAGAAAGGTCTTATTAGTCACCCAGGAACTATCACAGGCCTCTGTCTACTCAGCACTGCAGAAATCAGCAGATTCTCAAGTTAAGCCTGTTTAGTTAATGTACCTTGAATTTGGGGCCTGCAGGGCTAACCTTACTAATCTTACTAAAAGAGCAAGTGTGAAGATGCACATAGTCCTTACTAAGGCAGCCTTTTAACATTAATCATACAACTAAAGTATTTGCAGGTTTGGACACAGATATAACTCGCTTCTCTTCAGAGCTGTAAGGTGCCGGGTTGGCACCCCACAATCTGACAGGCCTTTGGAGAAAACCATCACTCATGGTAGGAAATTACTGAATAACCTGCAGGTAAAGCAAACTTCTTCCTAAACACTGCTCCTTTCCAGGCAGGCAGCACTGAGCAGTGTAAGAGCAGCAGGAATGACAGCATAAGGCACACCAGTGAGGTACACAAGCTGGACAATCACAGGGCTATAGGACCAAGATGTCTCCAGTATCTACCTGCCAAGCAGCCTAGGCACTGATTAAGCACAAGCAAAAACAAAAAATACATATTTTGTTGCTACAAATGGATGCTTTTCTACCCATCTAGATAACTATACCACGTCTTTGCAATGTTCCTGAGGAAGCATTTTGTTACAAAAGTAGTTTTGCATAGAAGTGCTCCCGTTACATTCCATTAGAGATACTGCGTAACAGTGGCTAACTTACCCCTACATGAAAGTTTCCCATCTCTGTTATTCCCCTCTTTCACTTAAACTGAACATTTGAAGGCCTCCTAAAACCTTTTCATCCTTCTACATTTCTTAGCCATCCCTGTTCAGCTCCTTCTGCAACCATGTGTAATTTTCAGCATTCAACTTGCATTACATGAGTCAACATCTTCACACAGGGAAAGAAAAAAAACAATTACACTAACAGCAAACAAGAAAAAGATTATTTCTTCCATCCTGGCTGGTAGTAACAAGCCTAGCAAATCGTATTTGCAAGAGTTGAGTAACAGCTCTTTCCCAATTCTTCCCAATGTTAATAAATTGCATGTGTTTGCCCAAAGCACCACTGTTTTTCAGAAAAATCCAGACTCGTTGAAACCAACTAGTTCAAAACATGAAAGGAAATCACTTTGATTCCTGTGCTGTGGTCCCCAACCTCCCCCAACCACCCAAACACAAAACATGAAAGTTTGCCAGAGTTCACATTTTTTCATTTGCCTGTGGTCAGTCAATAGGACACAGAAAATTATTCATTTGCATATTCTCATAAAATAGGCCTTTTATCTTTGGACTATGCCAGATGTCGCTGGAAACACACAAGATAAATCATTACCTAGAAAAAACAGCCTATTTTTTCTGAACAGTGTTAGACGCAGCTCTCAGGAATATACATAAATTCTATGGTATGTTTTAAAATACTATCTACGTCTCACCAAAATACTGCTGAAGTCACACAAAGATTGGGGAATAAGAGTGTTTGCCTCAAAAACTTTATTCTCCCTGCTTGTACGCTTGTGTGCCAGCACCTTGGGGTTTTCTGTTACCATTTTAAATTGCTTACAGATTTCCTGCTCCATACAGACCAACGCGACGCGGAGCAAGATGAAAAAACTCTGTACTAGAGTTCATATTGAGTAGCTAGTGGAGGGCTAAGGCAAAGGTCAACAAGCTTATCTGTGTCTGAAGCAAAGGTAGACTGGAATCAGAACATGAGCAGGACAAGCACATTTACCAGAATCAGCTGAGTCATCACCAATGGAAAAATTGGGCAACTAAGGACTCTGTCTTTCAGAACACAAACAGGAGATTTCACTTTATTTAATCACTCTACTTACAACTCTCTATATGCTTTTATTCTTCATTATTTTCCAAACTTTTATACCATCTCAAGTACATTTCACTAAGGCACATCAAATATTATTTTAAAAACGATGCTATCTGTTGGCCCTCCAGAGCTATTTTCCATTTGCACTAGATGCCAAGAAAACAGGGAGTGAAACTACTGAATGCACAGACCAACAGACAGCTCTAATTGCTGATGTCCCGCAGTTATCACTGTGTGTTTTACCTGGGGTTCCGGATAAAGCAGCTTGAGCTCCTGTCAAAGTCAAGAGGCCACCTTCTTTCAGATGTTTTGTGGCTAGGTGGCTGGAAATAGTGGATGTCCACACACTTTGCTTCCACATCAGATCACAGTTTTTATATAAAGCTGATCAGGAAGAGAATTAATGAAATTATTTAAAAGATGGAAGACTTCTAATTCTAATTTCCTTACTGTCACACAGCGTGCCACAGCACTATGCAACAGGACTATGGAAACATGCTTTCTACAATTTTCTACTTCAATGTGGGGTAAAAACGTCAATTTAGGTCTTTTTGTAACTCACTTGTCTTTGGGTTCTGAGACCCAGCAATACAGCACATATTTTAGGCAATTATCAGCTCTCTCACTACCAGAAATAATAAAATAAACAAACAGAAGATATTTCCACTGACTCTCCATTAAAGGCTCACAGATTTCCAAGTTCTTCAAACTCCTGTAGGGATTATTTCAATCTATGTCAAGGATCTCAAAACTCTCACATCAGCCTCACCTCACCATGCAAAGAGTATCTTTCCACAGCCTCCTCACTAGCTGTAAGAGAGCTATGCTCCATTAGTACACAGGCAGGAGGCTCAAGAGATAAAGGAGCTGAACTAAAGAAATATTTCTTATTGCTAATTACTTCATAAACCAAGAAACAACCTGTCTGCCTGACAGTAGCATGATGGTATGGACTATCAAAGATGCATGCATCTGCACTGTACTAAGTGTGCATTCCAGTGCCCGTACATGCTGGAGTGCAACCTCTAGTAAGGCAGCTTACTGGGGAGGTAACGTCAGTAACTTCAAACGAAAACAGAATTTCAACTCTCATCATTGTGATTTTGTTATCAATATCAGCATGGGGAAAGAAGAAAAACAACCACTAGCCATGTCAGATTTTAAATGTAAAAACCTCTGTGACATAAGCTGGCCACCTATCCCAAAGATACAGTAGTAGTGTTGGCAGGGAAGCAGGGTAAGTTATGGCTGTGATAGATTACCCTATCTAAAATACAGCTCACAATAATAATGCAATGTAATGCAACTCTATAAATGTATCCACTCTGGTCTGTGTATGCTGTTTTGCCTCTTTAAGAAATCCTTGACTGTAATACCTGAACTGGAAAGAGGGAAAAGGACCTATTTTACCAGATTTACTCTGCATAGAAAACAGGCTGCTGGGTTTTTTTCCTCTTTACACTAGTGGGTAAACATTTAATTCCCAATATTAGATGTTTAAAAGCCTTTTTTAAACAGAAGGGTGTTTTCATTTCAGAACTCCTTCCACTACTATACTCCACAGTGGTAGCTCACTGAACTGCAGGAGCAATTAAGGCTTTATGCATAAAGAAACGAGTTAGGAAACAGCATTGATGCTCTTAACCTGCCACTGTCTTATGTAACTTGTCTGACACAGGTAATCCTGCAAAAGTTAGTAAACAGATAGTAATTCTGAACTCCTTCACAAAGTGCATCAAGTTTCCAATGAACACTGAAGCATTACTGAGAACACTAATCACTGTGCAAACTGAAGAGGCATTAACAATTCAGAGAGGCTCTAAGTAGTATCGTGACTGAGCTATTTTGTACTTTCAGGCTCATGTCCTCATCCAGACTCAGGAAAGTTGATGATCTCAAATACCTTTATTACTACAATTCCTCTCAGATTTCACGCGTTCACGAGCATGCAAGTACCAAAGGCTTACATTTAGCTTTGGCGCTGCCTCCAGCCCATCCTCCTGCTACACACAAGATCGCATCCACCTTTTCTTCACCAAGAAGTTTTCCAACCTCTGCTGTCACCTTCAATACAGAGAACAAAACCATGTTGAAAATGCTGGACTGATACAGGAAAGGAGTGAATATCAAGACTGCCTTAAAGTTAGTTTTCTCCAGTAATGTGGCCGAGTAACACAACACATTGCAATTCAAACAGCTACAGAAAATTAACATTTATGATCTACAAACTCAGTTGCATTGAAAGATGAAAATCAGACCATACGGTGTGTGATGTCACTGGAAATAACAGGTTTGAGCAGGACTGGAAGATCTAATTCTAATATATATCATTAACGAAAGTTTTTGTTTGTGACTTACTTTTGGACAGGTTCCTCTCTGGGTATAGTTCTGTTTAATATGGGAAATGAAACTCCAGGATTGACCAGAACTACTGCTGTCACTTTTGATTATAGTGCAAGAAATGAACAACTAAAGATCAACTTAAGAAAGCTTCTTATTGCTTCTATCTAGACCACAACCATCAGTTTGAGCCTGGCCCCTTAAATTTGAGTTTTTCTCCTTTTAGATACCCAGCATTTTCTTCTCTTTTTCAAATATAAGACTTCACAGTTGATAATGAATCTCTCTACTATGAATCTTTCTGTCAAAATGAAAAACAAACAACTCATCTTTAAAATAAAGGAAAAAAATCCAGTTTTTCACAAAGGCTTAGCATTGAAAAATACACTGCAAACATTCTATACTGCTCTTTAAAAGCTTTAAGAGTTGTATAGGTAGAAAGAAAACATTGAGTAACAATTCAGTTTAACGGTTTGAGAAATTGGTTCCAAAGTTTAAACTAAAAAAAAATAATCCCTGTATCTTGAGAATAAAGCAAACCAGCTTTTAGGATAGCGTGCCTGTCCCCAGGTTTTCCTCTGCAGAAAGCAGCGCACGCTCTAGGGATCCGGTCGGGGCTCAGGGCTCCCATGCTCGGAATAGCCCTCCTACCGCCACATTTGAGAGTCAGGACACGAAAGAAGCGTTACATTTTATTTTTAAGCTGCCTTTTGTGCCGAACTTCCACAGTTCCTGCTCGAGCTTTCTGCATGCTCACTCGTATACGCGGCCAAAAGGAAACCAGCGAGACGCAGAAACAGCGGCGAGCAGAAGCCGGGCTCCGCGGGTTCCGCGGCAGCACCGCCACCTGCCAGGCTCCTCAGCCCCACAGCGGCGGCTTCGCGCCTGAAGCCGGACACATCCCCGCAGCCGCCTCCGTGCCGCCCCACGACGGCGAGCCAGGGGCTCCTAGGGAAGGGAGGCTGGATGGACCCCTGCCGCAGCCTCGGCCGAAGAGAGCCGCCTCAGGCCTCGCAGGCAGCGGCCGCCCCGCGGGGACGTGCGGGCGAGGGTGCCCGGCCCACCCCGCGACGCTGACCCACCTGCTCGGCCTGCTCGGGGAAGGAGTCGGTCGGCCCCACCACCACGTTGGCATTGGCGTCCTCGTTCTCCGCCAGGTCGATACTGGCCACCCACTGCCGCGGCGAGAGGAACGGCGCGTTAGGCCCGCTCTCCGGAGCGCCTCACCCTGCCCCGCGGCTCGGGCGCTCTCCCAGCGGCCGGCTGCCGCCGTGGGAGCGCCGTCCCACCGGGGTAGCGGCACTCCCGTCGCCGGAGCTCCTCGCCGCGCCACCCCCCGGCCCAGCGCTTACCCAGTTCCTGGACTTGAAGTACCGTACACACTGGGATCCTAGGGCCCCTCTGCCCCCGTACACGAGCACCCTACCGGCCGCCGCCATGCTCCCTCACCCTCGCTGGCCCTCCTCTAGGTCTGACTCTCAACTCCGACACAGCCTCGGCTTGCCGCCTGGGCGTCCCCGCCCGCGCATGCGGGCTGCCCCCCGCGAGGGGCGGGCGAGGGACGGCAGCTCCCGCCAGTAGCTGGCTGAGGTGGGCAGGTCCTGATGCTGCCTGCCCGGGGGCCGCGCCGAGGCCGGGAGGAGGGGCAATCCCGGTGCCTCAGCCCCCCGGCTCGCCCCTCTCCCGCCCCCGAGGGCGCAGGTAGCGCCGGCGGGAGACTTTCACCTCAGGAAATCCCCCACCCGCTGCTCCTCAGGGCCCCGGGCCTGGCTCGGGCCGAAAGCCGACGGCTGCGAGCCGGTGTTGGGCAGGCTCCCCGCAGGGCTCCCTGCCGCCCGGCGCCCCTCCCCACCTGGCCTGAGCTCCGGCGGTGGACAGTATTACCTGTCCCCCCAGGGACGCTGTCGGGATTAATTAATTAGTGGTCGTAAAGGTCCCTGCGGGTCTTGAGTAGCAGTAACCATAGACGCACGGGCAATTGCGGCCGGTTTTCTTTAGCGCTCCCGGGTCGCACCTGTGGCTTGAATTGCGCCGCTTGCCTCGGGCCTCGCCGGGCTGCAAGGGGCTGCCTGCGGCCCGTTTGAATTCCGAGGAGTCATAGGTGAAACCTCGGCACCGTGAGTGTGCCCCACTGGCAGGCTCGGAGAGGGGCGGGCAGCGCTCCGAAGCGCGGGGACGGCCCGGGCAGCGCCGAGAGCGGTGACATTTCGAGGCGGGGTGGGAGCAAGCGCCGAGAGCAGGCACGGCGTCACGACCGAGACGCCAGCAGAACCCTCCTGTCAAATGATGAGGTTTTGATGCTTCGTCCCTTGCGCACAGCTGTTTACCCGCGTTTGTAATAACATAAAAACCTGGATTCTGCTCCTGATTTCCTTCCCATGAGGTTACAGTACAGATCTTGATGTCACTGGAGCAGGACAATTAAACCTCCGATGAAACATTAGCCAGGCGATAGATATAGGATTACTTTCTGCAGAAACAAGCACCGCTGCACCACGGTGTGCTGGAGCTGTTAGCTGCACCCATTTCAGGATGCCTTTGCAGCAAAATATATTTCCGGAACTTGGTTTTTAACCTCACAGATTTACTTCTGGAGCTTCAAAATACAATGAGATGTATTTTGAAATGCCTGCTATTTGTTTGTGGATTTTGGAGCATGAGACAAAATGGGAAACGTGCCTGATGACTGCAGAGAGGCCTTGGAGATGATTCTTTGAAGCTATTAGGATGCCTGGCTGTTTTAAAAAGACTTTATTTGCCTTGGCTTCTCTAGTAAGTTTTGTGTCTTTTATCTTGATCGTTGTTGCGATGGGGACCCCGAAGTGGATGACTGGAAAGATCCTTTGCAAAACAGGAGCTGAGTTGGTCAATGCCACAGATCCAGAGCTGGTCAAGTTCATTGGAGAAATTTACTATGGACTCTTTCAGGGCGGCAAAGTACGCCAGTGTGGGTTGGGTGGGCGGCGTTCCAAATTCACAAGTAAGTACAATTTTGGTTGAATTTTTAGTCTAACGTCTTTAAAAGCAGCTTTTTTTTGTTTACAGAACTTGGAGAATGCAAATAATTGTTATTCAGTTTCTATTTGTGGCTGACTTGTGGTCTTCATGGTTTGGGATGAGTGAATGTAAACTCGTTTCTTATTTCAAGCTAATTCTTTACTTCTGGTTATATTCTGTAATCCTGGAATCAAGATGGGGAAAAATCTCTATGCAATTTACTAACAGTAACCTGGCTTTTCCCTACAGTGAAACTGACGGTTCCCTTTTAGTCTTGTGAAGGGAATAAAAATCATTAGGACATGAGTCTGTACATCCTCCTTTCCCTTTGATTGACACCTTCCTATGCCAAGTGTTGCTCTGCCATCTCTCTGTGACACAGTCCTTGCCATCTCTGTTGAACTCTTGTCTTTTTTTTTTCCTTTCAGAAGTAGAGATCTATTTAGCTGGCCACATTTCTGTATTTCTGTAGCAGCCCTTGGGTATATGTCTGCCACAGCAGATACTCCTGACTTGATTAATGTGCTGAAGAAGTTTTTACTTTGTTTTCTAGTAACTTTGGAGAGAAAAAAATTACTGAACTCTTAAATTATGTGGAAACTCTTATAAATTTATTCCTTTTAACTTGAAAGATGTTCTTGAGGTCTCAAAAGCATTCAGCTGTTGGTCTGCATGCCAAATGATTTCCAGTTTTTGCACATCCTGTGCTGCAGGGGAAAATACTTTGCATTGGAGATCTGTAGCTCTGTGTGCAGATCCACTGTAACTTAAAGCTGGTACAAGTTGAAGCTGCCTCCTCTCCCTGGCCCACAGCAATGCTGTCCTGCCCCATCCTTCACAATGGCTCTGGTAGTTATCAGGGTGAGGTAGTGCAGGGAGACAAGCTGGCCAAAACATTAACATACCAAAAAAACCCCCACGTTTCCCATAAGATCATGGCTGACTACAGAACTTCACAAGCATCGCTATAAAAACCTGAAAGAAGCCAGGACCGTGGGAGTTCAGCAGGAATGGAGAAAAGAACCAGAGCAACCTCAACTTAGATCAGCGTGACCAGTTGTTAAGCTGTGGTGAATTTTGACTACTTGCTTTTCCAATAACCAAGTATCGCTCAACCTCTGACTTCAGCTGCAGCTTCCTGACTTGCACACAGGAGTTGTGCTCAAATGCTTTGTCTAGTGAGTTTGCATGGCTGGCAGTCAGGCCATCAGCTCAAAGCTCTTCCAGCTCTGCTTTGCTTCTCTTCAGGATATTCAGAAATACAGCGCCAGTTCTCTTACCCTATCCTCTCAGAAGGAGTGTGGGAAAGAGTATACAGTCCCTTTTAAATGTCTGCGCAACTTTTTGGACTGTTAAGTAAATTTTCTGATTAAATACCTTGTAACCTGAGAGGGAGGCCTAATGTTCTACCATCACTCAGGACTGCATTGATACGTATTTGGAAGACGTGATCTTACACCCCTTAGACAAACAAAGCTCTCAAGGAAGCTATTAAGAATTGTTAGAGCTGTAAAATTGGATCAGTGAGTGCAGTGGGCACACCTACGGCCTTCAGGTAAGTAAGTGTGCCAGAGATTTTCCCTTTTAAATACTTAAATAGGTCTATCACGGCCAAAGCTTTCACAATACTGGTTTCAACTTAGTGTCACAAGGGTGCACAAAGCTGTCATGTGCTTTTGCACAGAGGCCAGCAGGACTTCTGGGGATTATGGGTGTGACTTCTTTTTGCTCTGAATGTCCCCCTTGACCTCAAAGCATTCTGAACTCCCCGGGGAGCTAGGCAATGTGAGGCTTTTCTGGGGGAAGGTGTTAGCGTGACGGGACTGCACAGGCAGCACAGAGCAAGGCAGAAAGCTAGCACCTCGGACCCTGTAGTGCTACTGTAGCTCCCACGCTGCAGTTCCCAATCACGGTAACACACAGTTGCTAGTGCATCGCCTGTTGTGCTGTTAGCTTTCACTAGAGTAGGCCTGCAGCTGGCACACTCTCTTTTAACTGGCATAGTGGCAGCACAATTCAGTTGCCATGATCTGTGTCCGGTGCCATTTTGGATTCCTCAAGGTGTATTATCTGGCCTCCAGCTGCTGCTTTGGAGGTGCCCCACACATAGTGTGGCATGTATGTTAGACCCATAGGGTTGTCACGCTGGTCTTCAGGCATCTAAATTGGGATAAACTGCATCAGGCCCCAAGAGTGAGCTTGGGAAGCTGGGTATTTTGCCTGTGCATAGCAAACAAGCTGGGATGTGTTAGGAGCCTCCACAACAATACCCTTACAAAGGATGCTTATTTCTCCCTAAGTCAGGCTCGCTGGTCATGTCTTTGGGACAACCACCCTGAAAACTCTGTTGGTTTGTAAGAAAGTTAAATTCCATGTGCCTTGTTGCTACTGCCAGTTATTTTAGAATAGACTATCTCAGTTGGAAGGGACCTTCAATGGTCACCTAGTCCAACTGCTTGACTGCTTCAGACTGCTGAGTAAAAGTTAAAGCAGGCTGGCAAGGGCATTGTCCAAAGGCCACTTAAATACTGACTAGCTTAGGGCATCAACCACCTCTCTAGGAAGCCTGTTCCACTCTCTGACTACCATGAAATGTTTCCTAAAGTCCAATCTGAACCTTGCCTGGTGCAGCTTTGAACCATTCCCAAGCATCCTGTCACTTGATCCCAGGGAGATGAGCACCTCCTTCTCCACTTCTCCTCCTCAGAAAGCTGCAGAGAGCCATGAGGTTGCCCCTCAGCCTTCTTTTCCACAAACTAGACAAGCCTAGAGTCCTCAGTTGCTCCTCAGAGGACGTTCCTTCCAGCCCTGTCACCAGCTTTGTTGCCCTGCTCTAGACATATTTGAGTTCCCAACCATCCTTCTTAACTTGCAGGGCCCAGAACTGCACACAGCACTCAAGGTGAGGCCGCACCGATGCTGAATACAGCAGGACAGTTGCCTTTTCTGACCAGCTGCTTGCACTGTGTTTGATGCACCCTAGGATGGGCTGCCAGGGCACACCCCCAACTCATATTGAACTAGATAAATAACACAGAACCTAAGCCTGAATCCTTATTCACAGACCCTATGTGAATGATTGTTCCTGCAGTAGAATATGCCTGGTTTGTCTGATGTCATGACAGATGAAGCATCATAAACTAAAATGTGTGTAATTACCTAAATTAATCACCTCTGTTAAAAATATTCTTGTTTAAGTCTAATTTGTTTGTAGAACTAGTACAGTGTGATGTTCACTGTTGTCAAGAAAAATTACACACTGAATAGATCATTTTTTTCCTTGACAGTTTTCCCACACATGGTGAAAAAGCTGAACACAGGCCTGCACGTGATGATTGTAATGTTCCTCTGTGTGGCCATTTTCTTTTCCCTGGTCAGTTTTGGATTCTGCATTCTTAATGCAATAAAAGTTCCTTACCGGGCTATTAAAGGTCCAGCAGGAGTGTGCCTTTGGAACTTTCTTGCAGGTAAAATCATTTACCAGTATTTTTCATTAGTCACATTCAAACAAAATGTTAAAAAGTAAAAGTTCCTCCTCTTGCCTTACTAAACAGCTCCTTGACTTAAATACTTGTGAATAAAATGAAGTTAGCAGTAAATTCTCATTTAACAAAACAGAACTTTCAGGTGGCATCTGGGCTTATTGTGTCAACTATTTACAGGAGCTGTGAAAGCCAGTCTTCAGGCTCCATATCACTGATAAAAGGACTAGATTACAAGTGCTGGTATGATGTTTGGCCATAAAATAAAGACTACGCATTTGAAAGGTGTTTAAGCCATGCCTAAGTCTTTACCTATTCTGTATGAGGCTCGCTGTTGTATTCAGTAAGACTTTTTGAAACTCAACTGAAATGTTTGTCTGGTTTTGACAACAATGGTGAATACTTCTTTCCTTTTGTTGCAGGTGGATTTGTAGTACTTGCAGTCACCAGCTTTATGGCTGCTGTGAAACTTCATCACCTCACAGAAAGAATTGCCAATTTTAGGGAAAATGTCTTTCAATTTGTTATCTTGGAAGAACAGTTTGAAGACTGTTTTTGGCTTTGTGTGGCAAGTGCCACAGCACATGCAGTAAATTTGCTGCTAATAGCCATTAGTGGGATTCGTTTTCCTACAATTAAGACTAAAACAGAAGAAGTAAGTGTTACAGCAGAAGATATCATGTACTGATAAATCTACACAAAACTACTTTGGTCAAGTGAACTGTCCTGATAGAAACAGCTGCTTCTTCAGCTCCAGATTTGGATGGATGATTGTGGTATCAATATGAATAAAGATGTCAGTCTGCAATACCAGTAGCTAACATGTGTGGGCAACTGAGAAAAACAAATGCTGCAAGGATTATTAGTCTCAAAACTGACCAATATCTGCAGTGAATATAGGCTGGTCACAGTTTTTAGAAAATCCACATTTTGAGATATTTTAGAAAAACTAAGGTGAAATAGGATTTCACTGAAAACAAGTGTCTCCTTTTTTTAGAAAGAAATGACATGTATAACAAATCTTTGATACTATAAGGTTATTTCAAAACATTTGCCAAGTACCTTCACAGAATTACCTGGAAAGTGCAGAGAGGGCCATGTAAGACATGTTTGATGATCTTATACTGCAGTGAAAAAGAAAACGGCATCATTTGTGAGGTTGAAGTTGAGGGGAAGCACAGGCTAAGGACGTGAGAAATGGTTTTGAAACAGAAATAATCAAACCCCACAAAGTAAAGAAAGTGAGAAAAGTAAAGTTTATGGGATGGTGGTAGACTATGAAAAAAAATTATTAGCTCCAAGATGAAGGTTTTATTGCAGCTTCTGCAAATAAACAGTCTAAGTAATAGTGCTTTTAGATAACCTGGATAATAATAATCTGACAGATTGTCTTCAGAACCCTGTCAATTCTTATGTCTATCTGAAATTAAGTAAAAGTGATCTATGATGAGACTGTTAAAATGAATAAAACCAATTAAATGGATGGAAAAGTCACTTTGTTCAGAAGTACCATAATATTGGCAGGCATTTGAACAGTTCTTAGGTCATGAATTATCAATATTTCAGAGAAATTAATAGGTCATTAAGCACACCAATTTAAGAATTTGACTGTTATAGCAAACACATACGATAACCTTTTAGCAATGGAGCCTACATGTAACTGAAGAATGGCTTTCAATGAATGAAAGAAGTCCTCATCTGAATTAAATAAGTTATTCTGCAGTAGCTCTTCAGCAGACTACCAGGTTTTGTAGCTCTATTCTTGTGAAAAAGCCTTTGCAAAAAATAGTAACTTTCCTAAAAAAGGAATTCAGAGTGTTTTAGTAACATGTCAGGATATACAAAATCCCTTATTTTTTGTTTGCAATGACATCATCACAAAAATTGTATTGTAAAGGTTAAGTAATTCCAGAAGTACTTTATGTACCAAAATCCCTAGTTTTGTCACTGAAGTGTGCAGAACACTCAGTAGAGGAAGTTGCTAGAATAAGCTGATATGTTTGCTGATTAGACCACTTATTTAGATATTTAAATAAGGAATTACAACTCAGCCTAAACCTATCAGTTTACTATCTTGGGTCCAAATACTCATTTTGCATGTTCTTTTTGTTTTCATCTAAAGACCAATGAAAACATGTTTTATGGAGTAAATTCTACTTTCATTTGATATTCTTAGAAAACCAGTTTTGCTGTTGTAAAACTCTATGCAGAATAAAGTACGCAATATAACAGCAGACTCAGATCACTATGCTCACTAAATGCTCTAGCAGTGTATGTGAAGCTCTGTGTTTGCTATGAAATGAAAATTATTTATGTCATTTTCAGTACATACACAGCAAAACCAGCAGACATTTGCTAGTCAGCAGCCTAGTTTCAGAAGAAATGTTATTAGCCAAACTCAACCTGCAGATGTAATGAGCAGTGTTTGCCACTGTGACCTGCACCATCCCTTTTGGCCCTACAAGTCTAGCAGGATTCTGAGTGAAGAGGAAATTTGTGAGGGTGCTTCTGCAACATACCCTAATAAACTGTCTTCTTCAAGACAGTGTTAGCCCCCCCCCCTTTTTTTTTTTTAGCAGTACTAAACATTTTCTTACAGTCCCATAAGAATTGAAGAGACAGCTGGAAAGCTTACTGAGTCTAGAGCACTGTTACAGTTTTAGCATAAAACTGTATGACTCAGTAAGGCAGAGGTGATTCCTAATTCTTCATTCAGATACTTCACTGCTCTTCCAATTGGTGCTTTCACTCAGTCTCTACCCTCAGCCACAACTCCAGGAAGATGGTGTGATACCCAGTACTTGGAGAGGCAGCAAACCAACCCAGTCTGTGAAGGTACCCAAGATGGTATCAGCACGATTCTGTCCAGAAATCAGTTCTGCCCAGAAAACTGACCACAGAGACCTCTGTGGTAACACCACCTTCACCTCCAAGGAAATTCTCAGTGGCTCTGAAACAGAAAACCTTTAACTGCAGTCTAATTAGAAAAGTAGAAAATGAAATATTTGTCATTTGTAATTGTTCTGTGAACATCTGATTTAGAAGTAGCTTTTGTACATAAAGAATTATACTGTAACATGTAGCTTAACTTTTGGTACATGTAATTAATTCTCTTTGGAAAGTGAAAAAGAAGCAGTGACTGCTTCAGAAATGCTTTTTACTAGTACTAATACACATGTACTACAACACATTTTTGACACTCCTAATGAACTGCTTAATGGCCCTGGCAACTTCCCTCAAAAACTGGTTATTAAGAGCCACGGGACGACTTAAGGCACAAGATTAAAGATGTGTGGGACTGCATTCCGAGATGGGTCACAGTAGCTCTGAAAGAACCATTGAGTCTACTGTATAAAGTGAAAAAGGGACAGCTGGGCTGATCAGCTTTTTAATTTCTTGTTCTGAATCTGTTCAACAATGAAGTAATGGTCCAAAAGATTTCTCACAGCAGGTGTGTGAACTGATACTGTGGGATACTGTAGCTGGCACAAGCTGAAGGACCAGATAACATCATCACCCAATGACTGCTTTGTGACTTGTGAGAAAACGGTATTTTGAATTCACTCTGGAGTGAACAGAAGTATCTATACCATGTATGAATTAAACTGAATGAAACAGATGTAAGGGCTAACTAACATTTCAGCTGTGCAGGTTGTCTCAGTTTAAGCACCGTTAAGACACACCAGTGGGACAATGCACAGAATCTTTGCCCTCAGCAATTTTCACTGGGAAAAAAAGGTTAAGTGCACTCACACATAGTTAAGATATACAATTACAAAGCACACCTTAAGGTTAATAGAAGTCTACCACTTAGACCTTTTCAGCTTTCCTTGTACATCATAAAGCATTCATAAAAATGTAGAATTTGAGAAGTGTGATGTACTTTATTTACATATTTTCATTTTACTTCACACAGTGTATCCAACCATATTCGTGCTTAGCTTGTGGAAATGAAGAATTCTGTAGGGGTACTTTTTACTTTGGAAGATTTGAAATTCCCAATAAGAACATTTGTGAGCACTATCTGCCCAGAATTTTGAAGATATTATGGGTCAAATCCCCTCTTTCCATAGAACTAAATACAACTATTTATACCTGGAAAATACCCACTTAATTTGTACATGCAAAATATCAATCAGAGCCCCATGCAGGATGTAGAAAGCTATGGAGCCCTTCAAAGAACTGTGAATCTATTCATTGTATCTAAGAACCCCTCCAAAAGAAATTAAGCCAAAGACTAATCACCATTTTGATTCTTCAAATAATAGTATGATTTAATGTTTTAAAAAGTAATATTACAAGATAAGTCAAACTGGATGCAATTCCCCTCAGTCCTTGTCTCTCAGTGCTGCTGTGCTTAGTAAGATACACTGTGTCTCTCTGTACTACTTAATGGAAGAAGCAGTTTGGGGGAAACTTCAATATACTGTTAGAGAACAGGTCCAGCTGCCCTTCTTCATCACGTTCTTCTGACCCAGCAGTGTAAGCTCAGTTACAGATGTATGGAAAAGCAAACTTATTTATAAAACAGTGAATTGCTTACAATCAATGTTTCGTGTTTCTAGGAGGGAAAGGAAAAAATAAAAAGGAAATAAAACCACTCCTGGATCACTTGACATTAAAATCGAGCACATGATCAGTGCTACTGAAACTCTGGCTCTTCATCCTGACTACACAATAAATGTCAGCAACCCCCAAGGGCTCTTTTCCATACAGCACTTTTACTAGAAGAGCATAAATTCTTACAGTGACCCAGTATTCTGGTGCAAACTTTCCTGATAGAATATAACAACAGTCCTTCTCGCTGGTCCTTTACTTCCACTTACCGCGTTTTCTTTCTGAGATTGTTAGAGCATTCTCCTAGAACCTAATCAGCTCTTCCTAGGCAGACACGCTGATGCTATGCAAGCCACCACCCTATATGGAAAAGAACGTAAGTTTGTTGTGTTTGCACTTGCAATAAAGCTTTATTTTTTCATAAACCAATATTATTAAAGATATGCCAATCTTTAATGTGCAAGTTAAGCAATACTGCATGCGTGCCAGGGCTGGTTTGTTAGTCTGTGCTAAGCCCGCTAGAGAAGCTGCTTCAGCCTCAGCAGTAGATGCGGATTCTTCTCCAGAGCGTACCGCAAGAGGGCAAAAGCCTGCTGCGGCACCGCATCGCCCACCACCCCTTGCTGAGCCAGCTCCCCAGCACAAGCAGGCCGACCCTCCTGCGGCCCCGACCCCAGAGGTTTACAAGTTGCTCCTGCACCGCGGTCACCGGTTTCTGCATTCTCCTCCCCGCCCCACTGCCGTGAGCACCGCCCTGCGCGGCGCCGGCTGATGAGGCTGTCGTCGCGCCGGGGTGAGGCGTGGTTACACTGCCTGCCATGCTGCTGCCTTGCGTGCGGAGGGTGGCTGCGCGCTGCCTCAGCCGGGATCTGCCCCTGGCCTGCAGCTGCTCGGCGCGGGGACCCTCGCCGCGGGGCTACAGCCGCGGAGCGGGTGGGAAGGTGAGGGGGCGGCGGGGGGCGCTTCCGCCTCGCGGCCCTCGTTGCTCGGGGTGAGATGAGGCGGCAGGGGTTAAGGGTGGCTTCCCCTGGCTCCGTTGTGCAGCTCGCGGCGGGGGTGGCTCGGCCCCCGGCTCCGGCGTGGTCATGAGTCCCCCCGGCTCCAGCCTGGGGCTTTAACTCGCGCGCGTGCGGCGCCGGGGTGGGCGCCGTGCCTGTGCTGGGGCCGCTGGGAGACCAGAAGTCCCCTGCCCTGCCGAGGAGCTTGAGTCAGGGCTGGTGCCACTCCCCGCGCTCCTCCTGGATGCCCCCGGCTGGAGAGCAGCGCTTGGGAGGGGGCGGAAAAAAGCTCTTTTGTAATTAAAATTGCAGGTGGAAAGAGTATTTGTCTCTGTCTTAGGTGAAATGTGTGTGACTTTAGCCATACTGTATCTAATCTCTTTCTCACACTTAGAAGTAGTTGCAGTCGTTTGTCCAGGTTTACCAGGACAACAGCATTAGCTGTGGGTTGAACAGTGTGCTCCTTGTATTTCAGACAGGTCTCTAACGTTTGTGTTCATTTATGTTAACGTGCTTCATTTTTAGGGCCTTGTTTTGGGAATCTACTCGAGTGAAAAGGATGAAGGTGCTGCCCAGCTCACTAGTGCGGGAGATGCTTTCGATAGACTTGTGTCTGGCAAGCTGAGAGAGCTTCTGTCTGTGTAAGTGTGTGATGAGCTCTGCAATTAAGGTACTGGCAAGTGCCGATAAGAATGATCGTTCTTTGTCATTATTAGTGTTGGTATCCATATAATTTCTCAGGCTGGTATTTGCTCCTATCAGGCCGAGCAGTCTGGAGAGGAGTTCCTGGGGAGAAAACATGCAAAATGTTCATGGGAACTGCCCTCCTCTGTCAGTCGGCACAGAGCTGTGTGCCAGCATGGTGTTGAGCACTGTGTGCTTGTGGAGTGAACGTAGTACTGTAAAGTATATCACTTCTTTATTGAAAGAATCTTTTTGTGTCCTAGATGTGGGCCACCTTTGAAGAAAGGCAAAACACGCATATTCCATGGTTTGCATCAGGTATGAACTTGGGATTTTTGTGTGTATGTTGATTGATGTGTGAGGTTTGCCTTTATATCTTACTTGATGCTGAGTTTGGTGCTGTGCTTGTATAAGTGGTCTGCTTGTCTTCCCCCCCCCTCAACAAAAGTTGTGGCTCTTACTGTAACTACTGTGTTTGCATGGCCTTTTGCATGATCCTGTACCCCCTCCACTGCTGCACATGAGAAGGAGTAAACAAGTTCACTCCAAAGGTGATGTACTCTGAATAGCTGCTTACTCAATGAACCAAAGAACAACTTTGGGTCAGACTGCTGCTGTGCCACCTGTGCTCAGGAGTGAGTGCACAAGTCTGTACCCGTGGGTGTAAAAATCTTCCAGATGTGGTAGTTCTAACACAAGGTGGTCCCATCATAGGCTTTAACCAGAGGTGTTAGTACACATAATTAACTGGACAACAAAACAACTGGTTGCACACCAGATGATTGGGATTGCAAGTCAGTGGCACCATACTGGCACTCTTAATGCAGAAGCATGTAGAGAAAGTACTGAATGTATTTTAAGGCTGTGCTTGGCTTGATTCGAAAATAAGGTCTCTTCAACAGCTCTTTGCTGTGACTGTAACAATGAGGAAAGTGAATCTAGTTGTATGTTGGCTTCATCTAGGACTTTCCGAGTGTGGTTGTGGTTGGCTTGGGTAAGAAGAATGCTGGAGTAGATGACCAAGAAAACTGGAATGAAGGCAAAGAAAACATTCGTGCAGCTGTTGCAGGTTAACTACTTTTAATTTTTCTCTGTAAGGCTATTGCAATGGTGCAGCATGTTCTGCTTTTGAAGAGTGAGTCCAGATATGACTTTGTTTTGAAATGCAAAACCTTCTGAATGGTTTGGTGAATGCATTTAGCTGTTGCTAATATTCATGAAGTTTTTTCTTAAGGAAGAAGGAGCTACAAGGCCCATAAATCAATCTGCAGATAGGCAACTCCAGTTATTTCTACCAAATAACTTTGCTAAACAGTATCATGTTGAAAAGGCACTTATTTAATTACAATTATTTTGAAGCCTAAAAGCATCACTCATTCACTTCATGCTCATGCTGACCTAAGTATTCACATATATTTACTTTTGCCACTTAGTTTGTAACTAAGATATATAAATGGGTATCTTTCACAACATCAGTGTTACAATTCAGTACGTCACCTGCCATGGGCAGAGGAGGCTTCTCTGCCTTAATCAAGGATTACTGCTGCATCTAAACAAGAATAAAGAGCTCTTGCTGCAGAGTTTCTAGTCTGAGGCTGGAGGTCAGTCACACATGTATGACAGCTGTATGACCAGAGCACTACCCCGTGTTGTCTTGCTAACCACCAAAACATTCTTAAATTATTTGGGTACAAAACGGAATTTGTGGAATATACAGGTTTGGGGGGGGGAGGGGGCGGGTAATTATAAAACTGTATGTCAACTAGTTTGGAAGAAAAGAGCAGTCATATATTCTTAGCAAAAAACTAAATTACAGCAAATGTCTGACACCTGCAATCATAAGCCATAGCACTGCAGAATGATAGAGCTTTTATGTAGAGTGAGCTTAAATGAATTAGAAGTGTGGACTTTCCTCTTTATTTCTGTGAAATGTCTTAATCATTACAATTCGTCAAGTGCTATTTTTAGTCAAAATTTGTCAGTATATGGTCATTAGCATTTTTAAATATTTTTACTGTGTGATTTTTTTAATTATCTTACTTATAAACTCAGGTATCTTGAGTTAAAATTACTTTTTACTTGAAATGTCATATTAATCCCCTTGGATACCTGTTTCCTGTTTTGCTGTTCTGTGTAGTTTTCAACTTAGTAGTTCTATACTGTATGTTTCAGTTGGTTGTAGACAGATCCAAGATTTGGAGATCCCCTGTGTTGAAGTAGACCCCTGTGGAGATGCTCAAGCGGCTGCAGAAGGTGCTGTCCTTGGATTGCATGAATATAATGAGCTGAAGCAAAAAAAGAAACCTGTAGTTACTCCTCAGCTTCATGGCAGGTGATGGCAAAAGGAAAACTTGCCTATTTATTTATCTCTTTATTTATAAAACTGTGTGCATGATTGTGCATGAGGAAAACATAAAACTGAAAGAATAGGGCTAGCAGCAATATCACCCTTAACTCTTCCTACTTTGAATTTCCTGGAATATTTTATATCCCGACTATTTTTATAGTGTTTCCTCAATATGTTTTGTTAGTATGCTGTGTTCTGAGGTTAAAGGTAAATAAGTGCTGCTTCATAGAAAAGAAGGCCCAAGATAAAAATAAAAGTAAAAAACCACTTGAAGCATAGTTATGACACAGGGACTTCTGTTAGTATTGTGGGGCAGAGCTATTTCAAACTCCATAAATGAATAAATCCTTTTCAGAACTGGAACCTGCTAACTGACAGCAGAGCATGCCATGATGGATGCTAGTTTGCCTAGTTCATTTGTTATATTTTCATTCACAGAATATAATGCAAGAAGAGAAGCATGGGTGCTTCTAGCCTCTAAATGGACATCACTGCTACTTGAAGGCAGAAAGTAGTATCAGAGCTTTTGGTTCCAGAACAAAGTTTTATTAGTGTCCATTTTATTCTATCAGAGAGAATGTTGGACTTTCTCATAGGGTATTCTGTCATGCAGAGGAGAGGTACTTCCCATATGTATTTTATATAGGAACAAATCCTTCCTTTGAATGAAGTTAGTGAAATGAAATAAACCCCCTTGGTTTAAGCATGTCTTAATAAGCTACATGCAGTGTGCTTCCCGTTTTGTAACACAGCAGGTAGTTTGGGAGGTGATTATATTAAATAAACACTGAAAACATAGATGGCCCTATGCCCACTTACGACATTGGAAGGAATTTTTCTGTTTAATAATTTAGGGTGGAAAGTATCTCTGGAGGTCATCTAGTCCAGTTCCACTTGGATAAGGGGTAACCTGGAAGCTAGATACAACTTTAAAGCTCAGTCAGGTGGATCAGGTGTTTGTATAGTCCAGTCCTGAGTATCTCCTGAGGTGGAAATTCCACAACCTCCCTGGGCCATCTGTTCTGGTGCTTAATTATGCTCACGGTGATTTTTTTTTTCTTATGTCCTGTTGCAGTTTCCCTTGCTGAATCTTGAGCCCATTGACTCTTACTCTCTTGTGCATCTCTAAGATATATCTGTCTTCATCTTTTCTATAATCCCTACTTAAGGGTAGCGGAAAGACTGCAGTTAGATCTTTCCTAATTTCTTTTCTCTAGGTGAAACAAACCAAATTCTCTTAGCTTCTCCTCGTAAGCCATGTGTTCTGGCTCCCTACTCTTATGGGCCTACCTTTGGACTTTCTCCTGTTTATCAGTGTTTGTTTGTATCCAGCAACTCAAAATTGAACGTAGCTAGATGCAGCTAAAAGATGTAGTCAGATGCAGCCTCACAAATGCCAAGGAAGTAATTATTTCCCTTAACATGCTGGCCATGGCATAAGCCAACCCAGAACATGGCTTGACAGTGGTAATGTGCTGCTCACTCCTGTACAACGTGTCTGCTAGGATTCCCAGCTTTTTTCCTGCAACTTTGCTTTCTGCCTAGTGTCTGATCTGACTTGCATAGGGCTGTTTTTGTCCCAGAAACATTTCACTTTTTGAGTCATTGGGGACCACATCCAGTTACTACGATGTTTCAAACTGAGAGAGACCAGATTTTCAATGATACTGGCCAGCTCCCTCAGCATCCTTCAAATATATCCTTCTTACTACCAAGGACTTATTTGACTACCTTCCTTAAGCAGTCTGAAGTCTATTTTCCTGTCGTGGATAGCACCTTTCTTCCCTAAACTTTTACCAAGCACAAAGATCTGGGGCATCTGGAAGCAGACCTTCATAATTACAAGACTGATGCAAAGAAGGCATTAAGAACTTCACTATTCTGTGTTCAATAGATGGCCTGCCCCATTAGCAGTGGGACAGACAGGACTATCTCTGACGTTCCTCTTCCTGATGATGAACTCGTTGAAGTCTTCTCGTTGCCTTCACACTTCCTGCTAGTTTCAGTACTTCTTAATTCCATTCTTCGATATCCAGGCAACTTCTGTATTCTGTCTGGATTCTTCCTTCACTATGTTACTCTCTTGGGAGGCTGAATCCAGCTTAATGCCCTGCTTTGTGATACCTTTTGAAACAAGTAAATCTTTCCAATCTGTCTGTTTGCACTGGTAGCATTGCAGAGTAACCAGAAAGAGATGCCCATTTCCTATGCAGGCAGCTTCTCAACTGTCTGTTGTTCCTTAGTGAAATGCTGTGAGTGCATCGTGAAAGGAGAGATAAATTCCACTCTTATCATAATTCAGTAAAATGAAAAACAGATTTGGAGGCTTTCTATGGTAAATAAAAATCTTTCAGGGCTGCTACAATTAATGCAGTTACAAATTTTAGAAGGGATATTAAACCTTGTGCTTAAGGATTTAAGCCAATCTTTGACTACTAAAGATTAGGACAGGACCTAATATATTAGATAATTTTACATCTGTCTGCTCTAGGAGACTTCTTGCTTTTTGTGAAGCATTTGGTGCTGACTAGAACCAGAGATGAGTTACCAGACTAGATGCACCTTGGATGTCATCCTAAATTCTTCATAGTAAGATTACTATGACATTCTTAATTGCCCCAAGTTAATGATACTGCATTTTCAAACAGGAGATAACAGATGGATGCTGACAGCATCTTTCTTTTGCAAATGTTTCTGATCCTGATTTTTTTTTATGATGTTGTTTAGTGCTGAAAGTGAAGCCTGGCAAAAGGGTGTTACCTATGCTGAGGGTCAGAACCTTGCCCGATACCTTATGGAGGCTCCAGCTAATTATATAACTCCAATCAAATTTGCTGAACACATTGAACAGAAGCTCAGAAGTTTCAGTAATGTGAAGGTCCATATAAGGTAAATTCCTTTGAAATGTTTTCTCTGTATAGTCAGATACCTTCCAGGTTATTTGAATACAGTGTGCTCTCATTTTAATTCTGCCACTCCAAATGACAGAAGCTGAGGAAGTGTTTGGCAAAAAGATGAGAGGTGCCCAGGCTGCAAGCTGCTCTCAGTATTAGGAGGTGAGCTTCCAGTTAGCAGAGTAAGGAGTGTATCCTGACATTAAACTGTGATTAACTGTCAGTCCTGCAGTCAATTACTGCTTAATTGACACATGTGCTGTGAAAGAGAAAGCCTGATGAAGACTGTGAATAGAGGGCAAATACTAGGTACCTTTTTTCTAATACCTTTTTGGACTTTTTTCCCAAGTGGATTTTACACATACCATTGTTTGATTTTTTTATTTTATTTTATTTTCCCTTGGGTGTGGTAATTAAACATCCTCCGTTGTTGTTATTGTTGGGGCTCTTTTAATTTTTTTTCAATTTTAAAATTGTTGAGATGGAGCTATAAAAGCCCTTGCAGTTGAATTTGTGAAGATAACGCTTCTTGCCTCAGCATCTCTAGTTACTGCACTTCAGTGGAAATGGGCTAGCTGGTTATGCAAGGGTTGAAAGCTGTTTTGTTGAGAAGCAAAGATTGAGGGAAATCTACTTTGTCTGTAGCTAACCATTTTAATAGCAAAAAGCTAAACTGTAACCTGCTGCAGTATTTTCATTCCATATGCCTTCAGAGACTACAGCCTGACAAGCAAGTGAAAGTTTAATATTTCTGGTGCAGAAAGTGTAGACTGGTGGTTGTTTATTGTGGTGGTGGTAGTGGTGTTGGTTAGTTTGATTTGGCTTTTTTTTTTTTTAAAGACAAACCAGAAACCAAGCAGCAACTTTTGAAGCACTATTTTTCTGTTTCACAAAAAAAAAGGTTGAATTTAAATGACAGTTTTCCAAAATAACTAAAAAGAAATGGTTTGTGTACAAACCTGCAAGAATCACGATCTCTTGAAAACAAAAAAAAATCATCTTAGTCAGTGTCCAATTAAAAAAAATAAACTCTTTTCTATTCCAGACCAGAGTCTTGGATAGCAGCACAGCAGATGGGAGCGTTCCTGAGTGTAGCGAAGGGTTCGGCTGAACCTCCCATCTTTCTGGAGATTCACTACTCAGGTGGTGCTAATACAAATGACTCCCCACTGGTATTTGTAGGAAAAGGAGTGACCTTTGACAGGTATGTATGCTAATATTTTAATGACTAGGAGGAGGAAAATGCCTTCTTGCTATGGATGCTCAATAGAGAGATGCTTTTTCTTTGCTCAGTATCTTCCAGTGCTATTCCAGTGAACCAGCCCTACGTAGTAGACTGCGCTGCCTTTTCTGGGGAGAGAACAAGCTCGAGTGGTTGGGCAAAATAGAAATCAATAGACCCTTGTCTTTTTTTCTTTTTTTGGCCTGAGCAAACCTCTGGATGAAGCATTTACACATTCAGAATTGCAGTCTGTTACTGGACGTCTAGGTCATGTATAAGGAAAGGGAAAATAGTTTGTTCTTTGCAGCAGTTCCTTGTAACTGCTTTTCATGTCATGTAACTACTGTAGAACTTATCAGTCTGTTCCCCTCCCATATGCTGCTTTTACCAAGTGTACCATTTTGTTCTTTTTTTGTGCTCTTTTTTTGTTATGAAGTCCATTGAGTTAGTCTGCTGCAAATGACCTGGGTTTTTATGACATCCTAATTTTGAGGAAACAATTCTGGGATGTGTTTTATGTGAACTGAAAACCCAGATGCCTTGCTTTCAATACGCTTGTTTTAGGGTGTCGCAGGAATACTTGGAAACAGGCTTAGTTGGTGCTAAAGCATACTGATGGACAGACTGTCAGCAGTGTGTCCAGCTTTGAGCTCCTACGTGTTGGGTGATACTTATGCTGTTTATTGCAGTGGTGGCATTTCACTGAAGCCATCATCGGGTATGGATGCAATGAGAGCAGATATGGGAGGGGCAGCGACTATCTGCTCAGCTCTTGTGACAGCAGCAGCTTTAAATCTACCTCTTAACATAATTGGTAAGTATGTTTGTGTAAGAATCCAAACCTCTTAGTTCTACACAATTTCTTTGTCCAAGTTATTTTCTAGTATCACGATCAGAAATGTTACAGACGTTGTCACAGATTTGTCTCAGCTTCTCTTCTGTCTTACTTGCTTAAAAATTTCTACCTTGAATATTTCAACACAGAATTAAAATTTGGAAAGTATTATTTTTAGGTTTTAAGTAAGAAATCATTATGAATAAACTTATTGTCAATGGTTTTTCAGAATTTCTGATCCTTCATTACCAGTAGGAATGTGGATATCTGTAAAAGCAATTAAAAATGAAAAGGAGTAAGCTGTGCTACCTCCATGAGCCACAGCTGAACAGAAAGAGGGATCAGCTTTTGTTTCCTTAGGTGAATGTCTCAGCAGAAACTGGGATTTATACAGGCACCAGTACTGTTTAATATCTTCATAAGTAATCTGAATGATGGGATCAGCTGTGCCCTGATGAAGTTTAGAGATGGTACCAAATTTGAGAAGTAGATGCTCTGGGAGGGAGAGCTGCTCACCCTGCAAGAAGACCTAGGTAGGCTGGAAGAGTGGGTTTACAAGAACTTTATGAAGCTCAACAAGGACAAGAGTACAGTCTTGCACTTGGGAAAACAATTCAGGAACGCAGCAGAGACTGGGATCCTCCTGGCTGAAGAGCTGCTCTGTGGAAAGGGACCTGTTGGTCCTGGTGGACAAGCAGCTCAGTATGAGCATATGAACAGTGTACTGCAGTGGCAAAGAAGGGCAATAGGATGCTGGGTTGAATCACCAAGAGCATCGCCAGCAGAATGGTTATTAGCCCACTCTACTCTGTGCTTGTCAGGCCACACCTGGAATGCTGTGTTCAGTTTTGGTCCCCACTATACAAAAAAGATGTGGATGGGCTGGAGAAGGTCCAGTGGAGGGCCACCAGGATAACTGGGTTTGTTCAGCCTTGAGAAAAGGTGGCTTAGGAGACCTCATCACCATGTTCCAGTACTTAAAGGGTGGCTACAAAGAAGATGGAGATTCCCTTTTTGCAAGAAGTTAGATGGAAAAGGTGAGGTGTAACAGATGCAAGTTACTCCGGGGGATTTTCTGACTGAACTCTAGAGGGAAAACTTTCACAATTTGAACAATCAGCCATTGGAATAATCTCCCCAGGGAAGTGGTGGATTCCCCAGCATGGAACACTTCTTAAAATTAAGCTGGATGGGGTGCTGGGCCATCTTGCCTAGACAAAGCTTTTGCCAAGAAAGGTTGGACCAGATGATCCTTGAGGTCCCTTCCAACCTGGTGGTCTGTGATACTGAAACTAACAAAAAAACCCAAACAGATACAAGCTGATACAGTTTTTAAGTATGAGCAGTTGTTATTTTTCAGCAAAAACGTTGCACGGCTAAAATAAAATGAGGTGATTCAGGAGCCGTGATGAGAGGAGTTGCAGATGGCATGCAATCCTGTCTAAGGTACCTGTGTTTGAGAAGCTGGACGGTCAGCAGACTAGTCAGTGACTTCCACGCTTCAGCCAGCAGAGGGCAGCGAAACACGCAGCCTCAGGACGCGCGACACGCAGCGGGCGGGGGTGTCAGCGGAGCAGAGCCTGACGGCGGAACCCCGCTGAAGGGGGGTGCGAAATGCAGCGATTCCTTGTGCCAGGAGCAGGCTTTCCTCTTTCATCTCGGCATCCCATTTATTGTTGGAGTTTTGACGCTGACCCTCTTTTCTTGCTCTTGCTGTGGTTGGAGTTCTGTGGTGAGCCCTCAGACCCGCCTTGACACTTTCACAGTGTCTGTGCACAGTAAGCAGAGCTTTGAATGGCTCAGGGTGTTAATTTGGGAAGTTTTTAATTTCAGGGAAAAATCCCTTTACATGTGACTAATTATTGATATGGGGAGGACACAAGGTGGTGTCTGTTGCTCCTCTGGTATCACTTGTCTGGGCATAAAGTAGAAGTAAATCCCAGTGGTAAAGTGATGTAGGTGAGAGAATGTGGTGGTGTAACCTGCAGGAAAATTTCCCTGATTGAAAGTGACCACGAAAATTTAAATTTTGAGCATAAATTCAAGATGAGAATACTACTGTTTTCTTAAGGAGGTTTTCTGAGTGGTATTTCTACATCTTTTCTGAGAAGGAAATTAGCTCTGTACTTTTTCTCTCTGAGGTCTGGCACCCCTCTGTGAAAATATGCCCAGTGGTAAAGCAAACAAGCCCGGGGACGTCGTTAGAGCCAAGAATGGAAAAACCATACAGGTAGGCATGAGAAGCTTGGAATATGAATATTTCTAGTGCATTGGTTTGATTAGTCAAGTTATGTGACTGCTGTCAGTATATGTTTGAAAAGACCCTGTAAAAAGATAAGCACTGCAGGTGGACAGTTTTTAAAATTGCAAGAAGCATGCTACTAATTAGAAATTGTTATCATGGGATTCTTTAAAATGTACAGATTAAAGAGATGAGACATGTTTTATAAATTGCTGGGAAAAGTCAATGAACATGCTAGAAAATGTTTTAGCACAGGAGGTTGTTACACAGCTTCTCAGTCAGAATGAATATGTATTAATTGCTTCCAGCAGACCCTTCAGAACACTTCTCTGCTGTCTGGAGTAAGACATAAGAGTATTAGTTTCTTGCTGATGTAACCAAGCTGCTCTGTACAATCAGAACTCTGAGTCACAGGGGCTGTTGCCTCAAAGGAGCTTGCCAAATCAGTACCTCAAATGCTCTTTCATATTTAATTCAAACTCATCTAATAGATTGAATGGTACTGGAAGTCATTGTGCTGTTGACCACTGATTTTGTACAGAAGTCGATGACTAAATACTTCTCTCTGTCTAGATTTCTGTGATTCTGACACCTTTGATTACTTGAAGTTTCATGGGCTTGTGACAGAGCAGTTAGGATCTGTCAGCTACGTGAGATATGTTAGAGCTATGTCAGTGAAAGAGATGTTTTCAGTAGCTACCTGTTCTCATTAATTTTGCACCTGAAGGTAGATAATACAGATGCAGAAGGAAGACTGCTGCTAGCTGATGCTCTCTGCTATGCCCACAATTTTAATGCAAGGGCTATTGTGAATGCTGCAACGTTAACAGGTAAGCAGTCTCCAGTGCCTGCTCGGTTTGCAAGTCAGTTCTTTATTACTGTCATTAATGGGTCTGTGGATTAATTGCACTATGTCTATAAAGCCAACCTGAATTTGAAAGCAACTGAGATGATTTTACATGTTGTAGGGCAATAGCTAGCACAGTTTATTCTCTACCAATTTGTACAGCTGCACTGTCTCCCTAGAACTGGGGAGAGTATTGGCACGCAGGGTACACGCTCAGCAGTTGAGGTGAAGTTGGGCTGGCCCAGCTGAGCTGGAACCAAGAAGAGTGGGAAAACCTGTGCAGACTTTGATGTTTCTGCACAGTGTTTCATTTCTGAGCTAAGCCTTTACAGCTCCCTGGGGCTGTGTGACGCAGATCCTGGTGTGGTTGTAGAAGAATCCTGCCAGGTTCATATGGCACCAGCCATGCTGGGGCCAAGATACCTTCTTTGTGAATGGATTCCTGGGTGCCTGAGCTCTGACTGAGCCAGCAACAGTTCTTCCATTATGTGAGCTAGCTCAGGTCTCTGTTTCTAGGTAATAGACTAGGAGAGTTGTCATCTTCCCAAAAGTTTATTTGACTGAAGTAACTCACACTATCTGTGAAGTTTGTATGCTTTCAAGCCCAATAGAATGTCCTTTAATTGTTTCATGTTGTGTATGAATGAGGCTATAACTTTAAATTTAAAACCAGCATCCTGTCTGTATCTCGTGAGCTGCAATAACAAAGTGTCATAGGGGTAGTGACTGCAGCTGAAACGAGCAAACACTCAAGAGTAGTTCAGGCAGGAGTCCACTGTGGTGTTTAATGAATGCGCTAAGCACAGTTACCTTTCAATGTATTTTCTACTCATGCTTTAAATTATATTCCATCAGTTTCACCAGTTCAAATGCTGTGGAAAATTTCAGTAGAAGGGGAGCTCATTTGAAGATGATTGGCTTATATAAAAGTATTCCCATATAAAGGGCATGACAGGAGGAGGAATTCACTCCCACTATAGATTTTTCTGTGTTTGGGATCCCTAGGTACCAAGCAGGAAGGAGGAGAGCTCCTGTAGAAATGTCTTTGATGTACCATTTCATTAAACTACTTTTTTTTTTTTTTTTTTTTTTTTTTTAATCTCACTGAGGATTGGCATTAGAGAAGCAATTCAGTGGCATCAAATAAATATGTATGTAATCCCTCTGGTTTAGGCGTGTTTTAGTTTTCTATAAGGATTATTTTAAAGTAAATTCACATATGTTGTGCAAAAATCTATGCAAGTAAAATTTTCCCTTTTGTGAATATCAGCTCAAAAATTGTAGAGGCCTGTAAATTGGAAAAAATTCACTCATATTTTCTATATGGAAACAGTATTATGAGAACTCACAGTTGTTGCTGAATTCATTATATTAAAAATATTGCTAACATAAAGCTGAAAACAGAAAATCTAGTTTCATGAGATAAGAATTCATAAAAAACATACTGTGTCTAATTATGTAAATATTTTAACATTTAAACTTTTAAAAAATGCAAATGTACTAAAATCTCCAGTTTTTGCAGGCTTTAGAAATTGCTTATAACAACAATTAAAAATAGGAACTTCTGTGAGATGCAGAATGCAGAGGAATAGCTCGAGTCCACCTTTGTGTGTGTTACCTACCACTGAAGGTGTGTTTCTATAGGTGCCATGGATGTTGCATTGGGATCTGCTGCGACTGGTGTGTTCACAAACTCATCTTGGCTTTGGACTCACCTTTATGAGGTAGGCCATCTGCATTATTATTAAATCATAATAATAATTCAGTTATTGAAAAGTTAGTGCATTACCGAACATTTTAATGCAAATTTAAGAGATGTTGTTTTGAAATCTTTTCAGAATGGTGTTAATACTGTAGTTGAAAATAATTTTCTACTATTAATTGCTAGCTCTTGAGTGAGGTGTTTCAGGTTAGGAGAAATTTCTTTTCTGAAAGAGTGGTGAGGCATTGGAATGGATTGCCCAGGAGGTGGTGGAGTCACCATCCCTCAGGGTGCTTAAGGAAAGTTTGGATGTGGTACTTACGGACATGGTTTAGATAGTAATATAGGTGGTAGGGGGCTGGTTGGACTAGATGATCTTGGAGATCTTTTCCAAGTGTAATGATTCTATGATCTAATATCATACATTAAGCATGCATGTCATTTCAAGGATCTACATACTCTGTTAACTTCAGATGAATAAATTTTGGACTACGAACAGAAATTACTTCATGTTAAAAAGATAATTGATCTTGCATAACAGCCCTGAGACAAATTCAGAGAGGCCTTGTTGAGTGGCTTAAGTGTGGTGGCTAAAGGAAGTCTGAAATGAAGGGCTTGTGTTGTCAGGGTGAAGGGAGAAGCAGTCTTCAGATTTTTACTTGTAACTAATGCTAGAGCACCTAAAAAGTAGAATTCACTGTTTTGTTCTGCAGTGTATGTACAAATACATAATATTATATAGGTCTGAAGACTTTTAAGCATGCATGATACAGAGGCTTATAAATACAGTTTCAAAAAAACAAAAGGCCAAAACTATCGTTTTGTTTTTTTTCAGGCCAGCATTTTGACAGGAGACAGAGTTTGGAGAATGCCTCTTTTTGAGCATTACACAAAACAAGTAACAGACTGTCCTCTTGCAGATTTGAGCAACATTGGAAAGTACAGCAGGTAAGATGTGCCACTACCCTTCATGTGCCCCTGTTCTTTCAATTAATTTGTTTAATGTTGGTGCTGTTTAGTGTTGCATTAGAAATGATACAATTTTTCTGCTTTTCACAGAGCTGGAGGAGCATGCACTGCTGCTGCATTCCTGAAGGAATTTGTGACTGCTTCCCACTGGGCTCATTTAGATATAGCTGGTGTGATGTCAAATAAAGATGAGGTGCCCTATCTTCGAAAAGGCATGGCAGGGCGGCCTACAAGAACGCTAGTAGAGTTTGTGGCTCGGTTAAGTCAAGACGGCCACAATGCCAAGTAAAATAGCTGTAAAATTATCCATTCTGCCTTAAAAAAAAATCTTAGCAAGTGTTATTTATAAATGAATGCCTCACCTGTATTTTCACTATGGCACTGAACTACAAACACATTTTATAAATCATTATTTGGGTAAGAGTATCATCCTTGGGTAAGGTGTCATCCTATATTATGCAGTTTAAAATAAAAAATGTTCTGATTGAGCAATTTAGTACTAAAACATGGTGAAGGAAAATACCTTAACTCCTATTTTATATGTAAAGTAAGCATAATTATTGCAAGCAATAAATCTCTTAGGTGTGTGTTTTGGTTGAGAGAAGATTAATAATAGATGGAGACCATAGCTGTGCCTTGTTTTTGGGTGAACTGTAGGTGGTGTGAAAGGTAACTGTGCAAAGTTGTTTATAAAAATGTCATTCTAACATTTTCCCTTAGAAAAACCCAAAGTGATATTGTTGTGTAGTGAGGTATGAATGATGTACCATCGGACTTAGGCTGTTGCAGTTAATTTAGTGCTGAATCTATGCTGGTCAGACTGTGATATGTATCTTGTAACTATTTTACAAAACCCACTGCGGTGGGTGGGGTCTGTGGGAGAACCTGCCCCAATCTCACAGGGCCCTGCTGTACAAGCAGGGGCAGTAGTCCCAGAAGCAGTTCAACCAGTGGACAGATTTAACACTTGTGTGAGTTATTCTTCAGAATTTGGGGGATTGGGCCCAGAGGGTGGGTTTATTTTGTTCTGGTTTTGGTGGGTTTTGTTAAAACGCTGCTGTGTAACAAGTGGTGTTCACCTGGTGCTTACACAGGCCGGAGGTGCGGGAGGGCACTGCCTGGCGCGGGAGGGTCCGGCTGGGAAGGACGGCTTTGCGTTCTCTGCTTCTCTTTAGCGCATGAGAAGGGTTATACCCAGCACATCAGGCCGCCCCAGCTGAGGTAGCAGCCCCGGGAGCTGAGGAGGCGGGCGGCCCGAGCGAGGCTGGCACTGAGGGGCAGGGCCACCGTCCGGGCCTGCCTTCGGCTTCCCGCCCCACGGCGCATGCGCGGCGTCCGCTCAGGCCAGCGGTGCGCGCCATGGCGGCTTCGCTAAGCGGCATGTTCACCAACCAGCCGCCGGGGCCGCCGCCGCCACCGCCTCCCGGTGGGCCCGGCCCGGCCGGCCTCATCCCGCCACCGACAGGGCCGCGCAATGCCAACAACACGCTTGTGGACGAGCTGGAAGCGTCCTTCGAGGTGTGTGGGCCGGAACGTGGGAGGCGGCGGGTGGGCGCTGCCCTCCGGGCGCCGGCCCCTCGGTTCCTTCTTACCGCCGCGCTTCCCTCTCTCGCAGGCCTGCTTCGCCTCGCTGGTGAGCCAGGACTACGTGAACGGCACGGACCAGGAGGAGATCCGCACCGGTGAGGCCTGTGGGGGGTTGGAGGGGTGCGTTACCGCGGTGCCTGTCGCTTCCGGGCGCTGCGGAGGTGCTGCAGCTCGGCTCGGCTTCACAGAAGCCGTGATACGCTGCAGTTCCGCGGGCCTGGGGCGGACGTTGCGCTTCTGCGGCCAGCTTCCCCAAAAACTTGGGAAGGTTTTGCGGGTGCGTTTGGGGCCGTGTGCGCCTTGTCATTTGAGGCCAGAGGAGGTTTAAAACACACTTGCAGGGTTTTCGAACCGTGACTCCGGCATAACTCGGGGCTGCTGGCCGCTTCCCAGGTGGCACGCAGCTGGCAGCAGTGAGAGGCTCACGCGGAAAGAACCCCTCCGGGAGTGATGTGGAGAGGTCTGAGCGCTGGCTGGCTCCTGCCTGGGGTGTGTGTGATTGTGTCAGTGCACAATGAAATAAACGGCTCAAAAGCTAGGAAGGTAATGATGCATTATGAAGCGATAATAAAGGTAGGAAAGCTAAGATTGCTTAATAGCGATGCTTTGAGGCTTGTGTGTGACAGGTACCTCTGTGGGAGCCATCCTCAATACCGAACTGGTATAAACAGGAGGTTGAGAAGTGGTCTGTGACTGTCCAGTAGTCGGCTTTCTCAAGGGTCATTTGGCAAACAGCATACATGTTTCTGAAAAGTTTTTTTCCTGTATTAAATACAGGCAGAATATTGTCCTGAATATGCTCGTATTTTAGAACTTTACATTGAACTTTATTGCTTGAGTGTTTAGTGACATGTTTTCTTTACCCAAGTTCCACAAAATGTTACTCTGTCATTGCCGAAAGCATAGTAAAACTTGGGGAAAAGAGCATTTTATATGGAGACTTAATGCACATCCTAGTTTTATAAAAATGTTATTTTAGTAAATCTGAAGATTTTTCCAGAAAATACTGTGAAAAGTGTGTTTAACAGCATGCAGACAACTCAGCCTGATAACTTCTTTTGAATCTGTTCTTTCTGTTCTGGTGTTCTATCTTTAGGTGTTGATCAGTGTATCCAGAAGTTTCTGGATGTTGCAAGACAAACTGAATGCTTTTTCCTACAAAAAAGACTTCAGCTGTCTGTCCAGAAACCAGAGCAAGTAATTAAAGAGGTATTTTAAAATTAATTTGTCTGTGTTGTGCTCGGTCAGATAAGCTGTGTACCAGTACAGTTAATCACCTCATTCACATTGATCTTGGGTTTCTCTGTGTGATATGCTGTGTCTTATGTTGGTAGAACTCGAGTGTCAACATAGCTCTTACCATGAACCTGGAGACACTGGATCCCCATCGCTTGGTGGAGTGTCGGAACACACTTTGTTTTTAATTGGAAAAAACAAAGTAGTTGGATGTTGTTGTTGGAAGTAATGATCTGTGAAATACGTGCTCCTGGGGGAATGGAACTGGTGCAATCAGTGTTTTCCCTCCACTTCACTAGACGATTTTCCATTATTAGAATCCCTACAAGATCAACTTGAAAACTTGAGCTGAAAAGACACGCTCCTTATGTGAGGTACCGATTCCCCCAGATACCATCTGTTTACTCATCCACATCTTTTTATCCATAGGATGTTTCAGAATTAAGAAATGAGTTGCAGAGAAAAGAAGCATTAATTCAGAAGCATTTGGGTAAACTGCGACACTGGCAACAGGTCCTGGAGGATATCAGCGTACAGCACAAAAAGCCTGCAGAAGTGCCCCAAGGTCCACTGGCGTACCTAGAGCAAGCATCTGCTAATATTCCTGCTCCAATGAAGCAAACATGATTATTTGATTTTACCTACCTGAATGTTTTCAACAGTGCAAAGCTGCGGTGTTCTTTTTACCTTGTATGCTTTTTGTATAATGTAATTTGTACTACAAATAGAGCTAAGTGAAATAAATTATCTTTTTTTTTTTTTTTTTAAAATATGGATTGATTTTATGTTTCAATGGAAAATACACAGAGTTGCTATTCAAAATGCCTTCTGGTAGGAGCACGTTTTCCAGAATGCATCCTTTTCTACAGGGAGGGGCTGGCCCTAGCTTTCCCACAACAGTATATTTGCTGGTATGAAAATACTTGCAAAGGTTACTGTTTGTTTTTACTGGAAGATATAAATGCTCTGTGATCCAATAATAATCTGTAAGTAGCACTGTAGATGGCATTTTGGTGGTCATAAGAACAATACTGAAATAAGACAAAAGTGTGCAGTTCCCATAAATCTGGAACTTGGTGTATCAGTCTGACTCGTGCTCAGGAATAACAGCACTGTTTTGCAAAAACTGGGAACAGATGATTTACAAGCAAGTTTTAATGTTCATAATTACATAGCCTAATTCATCAGGCTGATTGTTATATATATTGAAGTGCAACAGGAAGGTTATATTGCAGTGCTGACTATACAAAACAGTTTTATTAATTAAGCCAGAAAATATTTCTAAACCAGCTTGCTATAAACATGCTGTTCTTGGAGGTATACTACATGCTGTACAGCTTAAAGTAACTTTAACAAAAACCTACTGAAAACTTTAAAAATTACTATATATGCAGAAATTATTTTAAAACTGCTGATGAAGCAAATGTATAAACCTACAGACATCACCTGCAGAAGTAAGGTCTTTCTTCAGATGGAGCCAGATTCACAGGACATCAGACACCAAATTGCATATTTGATATAATCGTGGAGAGGATTAAAAAGTCTCTTTGCATAACAGTATGCAGAATTTTACTTCATTTTTTACAGAGGTTGTTATAAAACTGCATTCCAAAATCCATGCCTATACCTCCACAGTGACTAGATGCAAGTGCAGTTGTTCCTAATTCCTTGGAAATTACCCTTTTCTTTTCTTGTTTTTTCCCTAAGAGAAAACAGGAAGAGCTTTTCTTGTAATTGAGTAGCATGGAAGTGATTTGCTTTAAAATGAAAAATACTTTGTAAACCATTCTTGAAGCTGAGGGGTTTGGTTTTGGTCATCTTTGTTTTGTTGTGGTTCCTTGCCATGTGTCCTGTGTGAACAAATAAGCATCAGCATCTTACTTACAATCTTACCAACATTTACTAATTTCCCCACCACCACCCCCCACCAGAAAAGCTTGTGATCATATGAATGGATCTGTCCTCACATGGATTGGATGAGGCCAAAAGGTGCCAGCTGCAATTTCTAGTGCTAGCCAGGTAACTGGGCTAACCGCACTGGTAGGAACACAAAGGAGAGGGAAGGAGCCATGGAGAAATGCTTGGCACGTTAAAAAACCCCAAAAAACCAAAGGAAACTTCAAGTGTAGGAAGTGCTGAAAATCAGAAATGGCAGCTGCACCTCTTAAAAATATGAAATACAATTTATGCATTAAAATGTTGGGTGAAAGTTTTATTTGGAACTGAAAGATTTATCGAACATTAACTGGCTTTTATAGCCAATCCTAATACACTTTGCCTGAGTTTTCAGCATTTGGGATGCTTTTTGAATTTATATTCTGGTTAGATTACAGTAGCAAATAGGACTTCACTTCTGATTGCTTTAGAAGAGTAAGCAAGCAGCAGGCAAGCTACCCTCAGTCTCCCTGTACGTTTCCCTTTAAAATCCAAATCTGATTTGCCTTGGCAGTTGTCTGGCATCACACAGGATGCTTTTATCTTAAAGATGTGGGGATTGCCAAACTGGATCCAAGCCCGTGTCCTGAGTTACTGTCTTTGGCAGCAGTCAGCACCATCTGCCTTCAAGGAGAGAACTCTGTTGCACAGAATTTAGAGGATAATCAATCTGGGAGTTACGTGAGAAGGCTGGCTGTTCTGAATTATAGTAGTAAGGTTTGAGTTTTTTAAATATTTGTTTTTGCAATTCTGTATAATGTTTAACTACATACATTTTAAGCTTTAAGAAATAGTTCAGTCATGTTTATAGAATTTTTTTAATGTGAAGAAAAATTCTTTTCAGAGAAAAAACATCAAACTAGTACGTTTTTGTGTCACGTATCAATTTTTAAGTGTCTAAACCCTTTGCCAAATGATTAGCCTAGATCCATTCAAATCTCTCCTAAAATAAAAATATGCCAACAGCATCTACCATGCACAAAGCAAGGAAACATAAGAAGGAAAACACATCCTTAACACAACTGCTGCTACGTGCCTGAAGTTTTTAACAGCCATGTTCATTATTCACTGCATTCTTCATTAAATGTTTGGAACTCCTCTTTTTTGTACCAGGAGGGGTTTCAAGCATAAGCTCTGCTGGGCAGTGACTACAGCCTACTTCTGCAGTAAAGTTCGGGGTCTATCTGCAGAGTATTAAACATGTGGAGCTCACTGCATGACAGAAACCTTCCATCACTGTTTATTTCCAAATGTCTGATGAATTGCCTACAAGATCTGCATACCAAGTTGTTTATCATCTTACAAGTCAACGTAAAATGGACAAATACCTTGTGGCAGTGCTGCTGTCTGGGGACTGTGCTGCTGGAGAGCCTACCCTGAGGCAGCCAGGACTCCGGTCTAAGCTTGTAGACTTTGTTATTTGAGGAGCACTTCTTTTTGATCTCAAGTCACAGCTCAAAAAGCTCTTTGCATAGGAAGCTAAATTCGGAACACTGACGACACGACTGGGCACCTCAACTGTTTGCTTCTGCTGCTTTTTAAAAGAACAGAAAACTTCATTACACATTTTTTTAAATACTTCATACTATAAAACCGCCACACCACCTCATTCTTAGATACCTTGTGGGGAGCACTTAAAAATTAAAATTCCCATTTTTTTTCTATAGCATTTAAAATAAATCTGGAGGGTAGGCTGTGAGGATCCACAGATTTGGTATTCCAATTAAAACAATTTGTGTATTTGACCTTGAGTTTTTAGATACATCAAAGCCGCTAACTTTGCAGGGCTACTCAGAGCTCAGTTAGGAGCTTTCTACCAGCTTGACCTCCCTTCTTTTCATGACTATTTATTGACAGTATCGTACAGGGGGCTAGAATGACAAAGGGCAAATCCTGATCAGCCCAAAACCAACTCATAATGTTGTAGATGCATGCAATATCCCAAATAGCAGCTCCCAAATCTGTAAGCAATGGCTGTGCTTATCCCAGTGGAAGACTGAGCTCTTTGAGGCTTTCCTGTTTGGTATTTGCTTAAACCCCTGTAACTATGTGCAGATATACTTCTCCTGAATTTATGTTATACTCAGGACCTTGCTATAGGCTGGCTTACTGGAAAGAATTTTACTGAATAACATTATAAGAAAAATTAATAGCACCATCACTGTCCTGATCATCTGTATGTTTTAAATAGCAATAAAACATAATGATCTGCAATTTTAATTACTTTGCTCACCTTACCTTCAAGGAAGGAGTCAAGCGTCCCGGATTACGGTTGAAAGAAAATGATCGACTCCTGTGAGATTCAGAGTTGGCTAAAAGTGAATGCTGGAATTTCCTTCCTTCCTAAGGAGAGAGTAAGTTATGTGTATGGAAATACCTATTTGTTGAAAGTTGGTATGGAAACATAAATTTGTCAAAGTATTCCAGAACAGAAAGAAAAGTGCCAGTCTGTATTACACACTAAATACAGCCTTCTAAGAGATTACAAAATACAGATACATATTAAAGGAAATCTTACTGTCAGCTGCTTGATAATCTCTTCTCTCTCACTTAATTTGTCTTGCAGACAGCTTATAAGGTGTGTATCTTCTGAACTGGACTCCCACTTTCTTGACTTTTCTTCCAATTCCTTAAGTCTGTACCAAAGAAAATGCAAACTGGAAAAAAAAACTCTCTCAGACCTGGTTCAAGAGATACCTGGGCTATACTCTGCCCTAAATTCCAAGCTTAAAATACAGGGACATAGCCAGGCCTTTCTGATAAAACAAGGTTGTTGTTTTTTTTTAAAAAAGGCATCTGCACATGTATTACATATAAGTATAGAATGTTGTGGAGTTTCAAAACAAATTACCATCTGGGTTAACCCACACCACCTGTCCAGCGTAAAATCCAGCCCTTGGTATAAAATGCTAACACGCTGGTCTAGTTTCCTAAAGAAAAGGATCTGTGTCACAGTATCTATGCATGTTTGTATTCATGTATTTTTCTCTTTTTTGACCTCGTAACTTTAGAATCCACAGGCTAATTCTATTTGTATTTGATAGAAGTCTCAGAAACACTCCATCCCTGTAACCATCATGAAAAAAAGGCTTGGATACACATGCTGCTTTAGTGAACCCTCTAAGCTAAAACCCATAGTGTGAGTTCAGCTCTTTAAATGCCTTAATCAGGGGCCAAGATTCAAATGAGAACATATACCCTTCTCAGAGATGGTGTGGAAACATGCATTTGACTGACCAGTGAGAAAACAAGTCATTATTTCATCAGTCAAGTTCGTTTTGCTGATTGAGAACTAAATGCTACGAACTTCACCTGCTGTACTGAGCAATGTATTCCAGAATACAGAACACTCTTTTGTGGGGTTTTCTGGTGAGGGTAAACATTTTTGAGAGGAGCTTTCCCCCTCAATTTTATACTCTTAAATTTAGTTTATCTCAGAGTTTAGATAAAAAGTAGGTCTCTCTTCTGGACCTATTCTGCACAGTTAGGATATGATTAATTTGCAAGGGAGTGAAAATGAGCAAGAGCTTAACAACAAAGATGCTGCTCTGGTGAACAAAATCAAGCCCAAGATCGAGGATCAAGGCCTGTTGTATCATCTGTGACAAAGATGTATTCACACTTACTAAAATTCAGGATAAATGTAAGTTTTAGTTCAGCATTGTAAAACTTTATGTATTTGAACATTAAACACTATTCAGAATTTATTACAGTATATTTTACATTTATGTGTTTGCACAGGAAATATCTGTACACTTCTATTTCAGTGCTTTCAGTAGACTACCTATGAGAAATGAAAAACTATGCATACTAAGAACAATACTTCAGAACAGAACTCCTTGTCAGTATAAACCAGAGTTTATTTAAATTACTTACTCAGTTTCTGAGGATAAAATCTTTGCTTGGAAGTGTGCATGAGTGCTGCTGAAATCAGATAAAATTTTTCCATTTTCCTTCTGGTGATGTTCTTTTTTATTCTTGATATTGAGGTCTTCTACCAGTAGCCTTTCACTGGTATTAAAATATGTCTGAATTCTCCTAGTTTATTATCATTGATTAAAGCATGCAGTTTTGAGGTCTTTTACTGACTAGAAAGGTAGTTAGCCAGGCATGGCTCTGGGCTTCTGCTTACTGGTTCGACTTGGTACACTCCAGTTGCAGTCTGAAGCAGAACCACACTAACACTGAGGAAGAGGAAAAATATTTGGACAAGTATTTGACCTTCAGCCTTTAGGAAATGGAGGGTAAACTCTGTATAATGATGCTATTGATACTGTGTCTGTGACTAGTTTGTACATCAATCTTAATAGTAAAAAACAACACTAAAGTACCATAGCAGCTCACTTGTATTATGCAAAATTATTTGGAAATCTCTGGGATTTTAACAGGAGGTTCTGATGCTGTATTTCATCACATCATGACACCAGAAACATTTCATACTGCCTACCACTATTCTAATTTTTTTTTAAGTGAAAAGATGTTATAACAATGCCTTTAACTGCAACATTTGTCTTTAACAGACAACATATTTTGATAGATACTGCTATTTGATTAACACCATCAATTCAAAACTAAAAAATGCCTAACAGTTTGTCAAGCCTAGCCCTAAGATTACTTTCTGATAGCAACCCCAAAAATCAATAGACTCCTATTGGAGAACCATTGTTAGCTTGTTTGCTAACATTCTGATAATTTTTTTTTACTAAATCAATTCAGAGGCTATGTTTTGTTGTTTACTAATTAAAATAGTTATCAAACTCAGCAGATTAACAATTGTAATTTTCACAAAAGACATTCAGTTCACTTTTTTTTTCCTTTTTAATGTATTTTCTGTGTATTTCATTTCTTTCTGAAATGCTTCAGGAAAAGCCAACAAGCCCATGAAAGGTTTCTGCCCTTGCAATTAGCGAACAGATATGGCAGTGACTGTTTTGGCACTTGGCACAAAATAAGAATGGAAAAAAAAAGTAATCCTGAAATAGATCTTCAAGGGTAGAATAAAAGCTCTCCTTCTCAATAGCCATTCTGGGATTTGTCTTTTCCCATAAAAGAAACCTTTGTCTAACTCTCATCCAAATCCTTGCAAAAGGTTTCTGTACTGGAGGTGGAATTCTCACAATTCAATAGAATGGAAACAGAAATGATTACTTCAAACAGATTACTGGCTTCACTTATTTGGCAACAGTAGGTATAGTAATTTAAAATAACCAATAACCAGCCACTATCAGCTTTCAAATCAGAAACTGTATAGCATAAAACAAGGTCAGTGTTGTTACAGTAACAATAAAAAAGCTGCTCTTTATTTGCACTCACCAATGTAACTATTCCCTTACACAATGTATTGGTCCTTCAAAAGCAAAACAAGAGCTACAAGTTAATGTTCCAGATCTTCCATGGGTTAATTTCAGAGCCCACTGTATCAGGTGCCTAGGACCCTTTGAGGTCTTTGGTTCTACCTCCTGTTAGGCAAAAGATTTCTCCTTATGTAATTCCATTAATGCTTCCTTCTCAAATGCTTACTGTAGAAGACCTACACCATTTATCCTCTGTAAAGACTATTCTCCAGCCCAGCAGCTTTAGCATGTGAAGCCTTTTAGACCTCATCGTTGACACTTGAGTAATTCTTCTCTTCATGAACAGAGGCTCTGAATTCCTTCAAGGTAGCTGGAGGGCAGTGATGAAACTCTCTGGTTTTGCAATTCTGTTGATCTTGCTTCAAAAGCTTGAAATGAAAGTCACTTTCAAGTACTCCTCCAAAGAGTGCAAATGGAAAAAAAGAAGTTTCTTTCTCATTCTTTAAATATCTACTGACGTAGACAGCAAAGGAATTACTCTGGCTACTCTGGCAGTCTGCTGAGAGACACTGTACCCCCTGAGGACTTTTCTCTAGACTATATAGGGCATACTTTTAAAGATTCCTTTAAGGGTATACTCTTCAGAAATCCTTTTTTATATATAGTTTGAGTAGCTAGGAGCATACATTCTACACCACTGCAGAAATTAACTGAGGTGCATATGCACCAGATACTCAATCTCTCTGCAAAGAGTACGTGTTAAGCATGATCATCCAGAAATTTCAAAGGATTCAACAATATTTCAAAGGATTCAATAATATTTTTATTATGGCTGAAGATAAATGTGAAAAGAACTTCTGCTTTATCGAAACTCATCATCTCTAAAATTAGTACTTTAGAAAGGAGACATTCTGACACTATCAAATACAGTACACCTCTGATGTTGGCATTATTGACTCTAGATAGCACCATGAAGCAGAAGTTTAAGGCAAACCTGTGCTGCTTCTCTCTATCTTGAACCTGTGCAGTTTCTTGCTTCTGTGACTCCAACTCAGCAGTGAGTAGCTCCATTGTGTCCTTCAAAAGTAAATTCTCTTTCTTGAGTTCAGAAATTTCACTCTGACATTTTTCCAGGTCATCATGAAGAGATCTGATCTGGCTCTGGCTACTTCCTTCCTAAGAAAAAGGCCAAATTTAATTATTCACAGCCTCTCATTATTTAACCTGAAGATTTCAATTGAATGGTGTGCAATTCTATGTGCAAGACAAAATCTATGATCAAAACTTCCCAAACATATTTTATAGTCTTTATAAAATGTATTTTGTTAACATTCATTCATTTGCTTGTGTTGTAGATTCTGATCTTTAAATGAAGAAGAAAAAAAAAAAAAAAAAGAGCCTGCCCACAGGGAAAAGATGATAAACAATGCTAGCATTTTGAAGTTAGCAAAGGACATAAGGGAAGGAAACCCGTTCCATTTCTGTGTAAGACTCAATACTCTTTTATATGTCAGGCAGAGAAGGACCTGGGGATGTTGGTTGACTGCTGACTGAATATGAGTCAGCAGTGTGCCCAGGAAAGCCAATGGCATCCTGACTTGTATCAAAAACAGCATGGCCAGTAGGTCTGGGGAGGTGATTGTGCCCCTGTACTTGGCATTGGTGAGACTGCTGTGTCCAGTTCTGGGCTCCTCACCATAAGAAGGACATTGAGGTCCTTGAGTGAGTCCGGAGAAGGGCAACCAGGCTGGGGAAGGGGCTGGAGGCCAAATCATATGAGCAGCAGCTGAGGGAGCTGGGGATGTTTAGTCTGGAGAAGAGGAGGCTGAGGGGAGATCTTATCACCACCTACAACTACCTGAAAGGAGGTTGTATAGAGGTGGGTGATGGTCTCTTTAGCCAGGTGACAGGAGATAGGACAAGGGGAAATGGCACAAAGCTGCACCAGGGCAGGGTCAGATGTTAGGAAAACATTATTCACGGAAAGAGTTGTTGGGGCCTGGAACAGGCTGCCCAGGGAGGTGGTTGTGTAAAAAAGGGGTAGATGAGGTACTTAGGGATATGGTTTAGATAGGACAGGAACAGTTGGACTCCATGATCTTAATGTAATCAACCTAGTGATTCTGTGATATTCTCTCTGAAGAGAGAAATTTGGTACTATTGCTTTCACAAAACACAGTATGTCAACAAAGTAGGAATTGGGTTCTTGCCTGTTGCTTCTTCAGTGTCTTCACACTCCACAGCTCCATTTGGAGTTCTTCTATTTGTTTCTTAAGATTAGTGCACAATGTCTGTTGCTCAGAGAGTTCCACCCTTAGAGATCCTAGTAACAATTAGACAGACAATCATTAAGGCAGTCAGAGGCCAGCTGGATGGGGAAGGTAGATACAGACAACATAGATGAAAATAATAATACATCACATTTGTTTTGTCCTCAATGCCTTTGCCATTAAGTATAATGACTTCTTATTACTAGAGAAGTAACTTGGTTGAGTAATAGTAAGAAGATATGAACTACGATAGCAATGTTTCAACATCGAAATCAGAGAGGTAATTCTGTGGCAGTTGTTTTGCAAACTAAATCACTGCAATTGCTTCTTCTGTCCTTGAACTTTGCTGGAGCAAACCTGGGCTTCCTGTTAAGTCCACTCATGTTGTATAAAGGGCCATAATGTAGGCTCGGGACACCTCTGGTTGTATTAGTCACAGTCACAGAATGACAGGGGTTTGAAGGGGCCTCTGCAGACCAATGCCCCTGCCAGAGCAGGATCACCTTGACCAGGCTGCACAGGATCGCATGTGGGCGGGTTCTGAGTACGTCCAGAAATGGAGACTCCACAACCTCTCTTGACAGTGCTCTGCCACCCTCACAGTAAAGAAGCTCTTCCCCATGTTTAGGTGGGACTTCTTATATTCAAGTTTATTATTATTATGTACTTCCCTGTGTTAGGGAAGTACAACACTTAGGTAAGCAGATCTGTCATATTCTGCAAATTTTGTGTATATTTGGTACAAGTTTCAGGATGGATCAAGTACAGGAGAAAGAAGTTTTCCTTGTCTCTCATCTTCATACAAGTTTTCTTTTCATAACAAATTTTCTTGTTCTCTATTGAATATATAAGCTTTAGAGAGTAACAAATCTTCCTAGCAAATCTGAATTACTGAAAAAAAGATAATCCAGTTAGTACTTACTTGCAAATTATTCTTTTTTCAATTAAAAAACTTTTTATAGATGAACTTCAATAATCTGAGTTCAAACCCAGAGATATTGTAAGTCCTCCTAATGCAGAGTTCTGTTTAATTCTGAACAGTTTAAGGAACTTTCTAAACTGACTACACAATACATACGGAACAGCTGATCTCCACTGCTGAACTCAGCAGAACAGACTGGAACCACATATAATAATTCTTAACATCACAGAAAAAAATGGAAAGTCATATATGCTAAGTACAATACTCAAATTTAATATACCTGATATAGCAATATTGAATTTTGCACACCAGACTACTCTCCCAGCAGCATTCTGCTTCTGACAGTTGAGAACTAGGTTAACAAGGAATACTAAAACTAATACTAAAGTATTGCTGAAATTCCAGGGTATGGAAAAGGAGATTCACAAAGACCCAAGTTCCCAGAAGATGGAAGGAAAGAAAACAAATGGGAGGAAAGTCAATGTTTCTCAGCATATAACCAAGCAGTAGGAGGTGTGCATGACATGAGACATACCTAGCAAGAGGTTCTGCTGCTTCTGTATCTGCTCGAGCTCATCATGCAATTCTTTCTTTGCTTTCTCTTCCACGGTTTGTATTTCCAGCCTATGAGACTCATGTTGGATCTTGAAAGACTCACTGAATTCCTTTTTCAAACGTTCTTCTGTCTCCTGTAAGCAAGACAACCCCCCAAAAAAGCAAACTAGTTGGAGCCTGTTTATCACCTTGTTTTACTTGTAATGATAGGGTGAATCTGGTCTTTCACTGCAGAACTTTTATCTTCATCACCACTTTACACGATATTTCATGTAAAGGGGAAGGGGAAAAGAAAACCAAAACCCCCACAAAACTGGTAATACACAAATGCAGTTTCTCATGAACCACACAACTCAGACCATACAGCTCAGAGCCATCCCAAAGCTGGACCGCCCACAAACCGCATATCCCAGCCTCCCCTTATGCTGAGCATGACATAATTAGCATGGAATAGCCCCTTTGGCCAGTTTGGGTCACCTGTCCTGGCTTCTTGGGTGCCCCCCACCTTGTTAGCAGGGCAATACAAACAACTGAAAAGTCCTTGACTGCTGGGCAACAACTAAAAACATCAGTGTGTTATCAGCACTGCTCTCATCCCAACTCCCAAACAAGGCACTACATCAGGTGTTAGAAAGTAAAATTTACTCTGTCTTAGCCAAACCCAGGACAAGGAGCTTGTATTCATCACAGCCTAACTGCAAAGTGTAGACTATATTATTTTATGAAAATATTTTATTCACACTGTGGTCTAAGTTCATGTGTTAAAACCAAAAAACCTAACCCCAAAATGATGAGGTTTCAAAATCCCAGAGTCATTTGCTATGTGCAACAATGGCAACTCATCATTAAGATAACTGGAGATAACTGAGGTTTTAATAATTGGCTCTAGGTAATACTGTTTATCCCACAATCTTTTTTTTCCCCCTAGTACATCATAAACTGACCTTGAGTTCCTGATTTTTGCTTTTCTCCAGCATTTTTAACACTTTTTGATGTGATGCCTCCAGCTGCAGCTTAACATTCTGGTTTTCTTTAATGGTGTTTTGAAGATCCTGCAAAAGCTTCTCTTTTTCTTTGTTGGACTGTAGATTATATTTCTTCAGTGATTCCTTGAAATTATTTGCTTGTTGGTCTAATATTTGCTTCAGCTGAGCCACCTTCCAGAAAAGTAAGTCAGCAGGATAGGATTAATAGCTGCATTCACAATGGAGAGGAATTATATAAATTTGAGTTTTATGAACTTGTGTTGTTCTTTGAAAAATAGCAAGATGCTTGTTTCATGCAAAAAGCCCCTTTTTTCAGTGAACAACATCCCTTTTGCATATACTGTCTTTTGCCTATCAAAGACTTTTCTTAATGTTTTTCTTTTCAAACTGTCTCCAGCACATACACACAATCCATAGTTCAACTTGCACAGTAATGAATAAACTAGAAACCAGGCCTTAGGTTCTGTTTATTGTCACCACAGAGATGACAATAGATTGTCAGTTGATTAGAACCAACAGCAACAACAATTCTGTACATCATGTTTCAGACTTTTTTCATTTTCTCCCCTCTCTTAATTACTAAATACAATAGATTTGTCTATAATGGCAAGCACAAAAGTAAGCAAAAAAAATACCTGTTTATAAGAATAACTTAGTGGGGTTTGTTTTAGTGGGAAAGGAAGGGTCAGTCCTCTTTTTCATTTGGTAGGTTTTCTCAACTTTCAGCAAAAATTTGGATTTACCATTCTTCTTACATTTGCCATTTCAAATGTCATAACTGTGAAATTCTGAAAAACTGTTTTCTGCATAAAAAGAACATGCATACTTATTAAGGCAAATTAGTGTTTCTGCAGCTGTATCTGACTTCCAAGTCCATTTTTTTGCTGTGCCATGCCTCCTGCAAAACCTTTATGTCTCTTACCTTTTGAGAAGCATGTGAAAGGGCATGGCCTGTTTTGCGGGTTTTCTATATACTTGTACTTTTCCAGCCTAGAGATATGGAATTCAAACTATGAAAGGAAGAAATCTGCATCCTTATGATTTCATGTGACTTAATGATTCAAACAATGTGCATTTGATCTACACACATGTGTAAACTGGAAATGATAGAGATTATAACCTGTGAGTGCATCATACTCTTACCTCTACACTAACATATGTACTGTTTCTCTTCAGTGTTGCCTTCATTTTTGTCCATGCATCCTGCAGACAAACTCTTAGCTGAGGAAGCACTGTAGCTATAACTAGCTAAATAGTTGCACGTAACTTCATCTGCATGCTTGTGCTCCTTTCTGATGCAGCACTGCAAAAGCTGGATGAAGATTTATTAAGTAGGCTCAGGTGTCAATGTGCTTCCATGTTTCATTCTCATAGTACCTTTCAGTATGTTCTGTATTTAAATAAGAGAAAAGGAAGCATGATGTGCAAAGCCCTGAGTTTTTTATTTTGTTCTCTTTTACTTGCCAGAAAATGAAAGAATAGTTTTACCCCTTCTTAAACAATTTTAATTTGAATTTCACTACAGCTGTCCAATGAAACTGATTTGAACTGCCAAATCTGAAAGGGCACCTAGCTTCAGCTGCCCCAACCTATGAGTTTAAATAACCACCCAGTATTTTCAACTTTTTTCCTTTGCATTATCCAATTAAACACAAAGAAAACTGACTGAAAAAAAGTCATGAAAAAAAGTTGCTAAACATTATTCTTAATGAAAAACATGAGTTGTCTTTATATGTCTGTGTGATGGAATCTATCTGTGGCTTGGATACACTCCAAGAAATGCCAGAGCCACTTGTCAACCCTACCTTTGTTTCCAGAGCTGCTGCAGTTTTTGTTTGTGATTTGGGGTTTTGGTTGGTTGGTTGGTTTTGTTTTGTTTTTAAATAAGTGGCAATTAATAAGATTTTACTAATGGGGTACTTTGGCTTCTGGTTACAGGTAAAACAGTTACTTTGTCTTAATACCTACTGAACTCAAGCCTATGTTTTCCAATATAAATAAAAGAAACATTGAAGTTTTTAGGTACTCCAGTTTCTTATAAAACTAACCTGTGATGTGAAACACTTAATGCTGCACAGTCCTTTGTATCAGCTGATGTAATATGCATTAATATTACTACACTCAAGCATGCTTCTTTTTCTTTTTTTCTCTGGACTTCCTGATAGTAAGCCAGTGAGTAAAAAGGATGTGCCAGAAGAATAGGCTGTATATTTTCTAGTAGGAAAATTTGAAACAGGTAAAATGTCACTTGGAATATTTCTTTTGCAAATTAAATATTCATCTAGGCAGGGAAGATGAAAAGAAACATATATAAACTTCAAATGTGGTCACAACATTATTAACCTTCCAGACTCTCTTCATAGACAATTATTAGTTCAAAGCACTACTAACATGAAACGTAAGACCATACTAACTAGAAATAGGCTTAGTAATAAATTGGTAGCAACAGGAACCATAATGTGGTAAGAAATCAGACAGAAAAAGAATTTCTAAAACCACTATTTTTGAGTGATTTAAGGAAAAAGACTTGCACAAATATATCAGGCATACAAACACATTCTCATGAATGCTGCTACTTCTAGGTTCAGAAACAAACATTTCCAACCCAACAGGTTTCCTTCTCTTGTCTTAAGGGTTTTCAAATCCAGCAGTACAAATCCTTCTTCGAGTATTTTTTACAGTGCCCAGGCATTTTATTATGTTTCATTACCTCAAAACAGATAGCTAGATCCTAAATTTGTTCAAATTGTTAAAGCAACATTTAAGCCAATGAAACTATGCCAACTCACATCAGTCCAGAATCTATCTGGCTCCTTTTACTATTAACAGACCAACAACATGTGATTTTGTGTTTTATGATGTCTTCCTGCTGAAAAGCAAAACCCTTTGAAAAACCTGTACCTCTAATACCATTATTCATTCACTTTTATGCACCAAAATTCCATAAAGTGGTCTTAAAGATGCAACTAATAACTACCCACAGTATAAACTGTAGGCAATAGTGTCTTCCTAGGCTCTGATGAACTCTTTCAAATTTCAAGGTCATGTTCGCACTAGCCCTTTCTTCCGATAGCTGATTTTGCCTCCAACTGTCTTCCAAGTAAAGAAAAGAAGGAACAACTATTACTAAAAGAGGACAGATAAGTTTTGAAATACTTCAGAAGTCTTTCAAGTTTTATTCTTTTCTAACCATAATTACTGCCCTTCTCCTGGGAAGGATGGCTCGATTCTTTTGAAGAAGTTCCCCTCAGACTTCGATAGCCCATGGGCAAAAATACTGGGCAAGTATAAGGCTGTGCTTGCCATTACAGTTGGCTCCTCCGTTTGACTTCTGCTTTGATTATTTTAATTCACCGTGCTTGCTTGAAAGCACTATGAATACTTGAAGTCTGCACACTGTCTGCTCTCCCCTTCTTTTATTTATTGTATGTAAGAAGTGTGAAGTCTCAAAGGCAAGATCTAAAGTTGGAATCAGAGAGAATATTTTCACTTCCTGTATCTTTTAAGTAGAAAGACCCACGTTTTTCAATGCATTGCTGGGGATGAATTTATATAAAAGACTTAAAACTGCCTTTTTGATGTATTATACAAGAGTCACCACAATTGAGAATTTGTTCAGAGTCAAAATAAGGCACCCAAATGCTACAGGATTTTACTCATAATATGATGTTACTACATCAAAATTGTAACTTGGTATAAGAAATAACAAAATAATGAAATTATATTTTACTGTTGTCTTTAGACTTATTTCACAGATACTTCAGTTCACAGATAACTGCCTTTAAACTTACGGCAATTCCTTACTAGAGGGACAGGTGTGAACACACCAGTCACACACCTGCTGCTGCTATTTGGTGGTACTTAGAAGGTGTCCATCAAGGCTCTGGGCAGTGCTGTGCAAGCATTGTTCAAATATGTATCATGACAAGGTGATGCCTCTGCTTTCCTTTTATGTACCTGCTGATTCCAGAATAGCCCCCATAACACAGGTTGAACAGATCCTGTATTGCAAAAGTGAGGAACTGGAGGACTCTAATGAACTAGCATTTGCCCCACACAGGTTCTCACATCCTTCCTTCTAAAGGATGAAATAGGTGTGAATCTGATTTCTTTATCCAGAAGAATCTCACTAATACAGAAGTGTCACCACTTTGAAGTGCATCCCCAAATTAGCATAATTCTGTCTACTCTGCATAGTGCTTTAGCTATGTCAGCCCAACCAAAAATGTGTCTTATGGAGCCAAGGAAGCTATTTTTAGATGTGAAAATTTATCCAGGTTAGAACTGGATTAGTAACAGCACATTGCCTAACCTTTGAGGCGGAAGCTCTGGGCTGAGCTATTGCAAAGGTTCCCAGCTGGGAATCATCCCCTCAGTGAAACATAATTTTGCAGAGTAAATGGTGATTTCTTCACTGTGAATATTCACATACTTATAGAAGGAAAGGGTTGTAAGCTGAAATTACTCCACTTCCCTGGCAATACTGCCAAGCAATTGGTTCAGAATATAGAGTACCAAGAAAAATTCAAAATTTCTCTTCAGAGAGAGCATTTCCTCCCCTTTGGGAGTACTATCAGGTTCCAAGACATACTAAAACATTTCTTAGTGTATCTGTTCATACTTACTGTGGTGGTGTGAACATAACATATGGAATGATACATACTATTTTATATTATTTAGGTACATGGTGGCAATAATTTCCTCCCATCCCCTGCATTTATCATGATCTCATGATACGAGAGGAATAGCAGTTAAGAAATGCAAGTTCTTTCCTATCTTTCTGTACTGAATGTGTGACTTCAAGAACAGTAATTTGATGACTCACTGTCTTACTTTTTCCATCAGCAGAAACTGAACAATAACTGCTTCACATTGTAAGCCTTTGGATTGCTTTCAAACTGTTCAGTGGAATACACCACCTGCATGCATATACACAATACTGAGATCAGCGTGGCACTACTCCCTTCCACCTCTTCCTCTCACACCTCAAACCTGTATAACTTTCAGGCATGACAGAACATCACAGTAAATTTTCAGCTTTGAATGGACTAAAACATTTTTGTAGAAATATGTACATTTAGAGGATTTTGGAAAAGAATAAAGACAACCAATTTCTGAGAGCCCATGGTTTGCATTAGGTACAAAGAAGTCACTCTAGATAGGTCAACATGGGTTGGATTGACCTGAAATTCTCTCAGAGAAGAGCCTGTAGAAAACTCTAGCATGCAGAAATATGTAATGAAACCTAAAAATGGCATTTAGACAGAACTTTAAGAACGTTATGGACTAAATTCTGTATTTCTAAGAATACAGAATTTATTTATCACATGAACACCTAAATTCTGTATTTCTAAGAATGGGAAATAGAATTTTAGAATGGAACTCCTGGATACCAGAATAACTCTGTTTTATAGGAGAAATTAAAGGGAAAATGCCATGCTGCACTCAGAACCAGCATAGCTAGTACAGGATGAAGGGGAGAAAAAGCAGGTGTTAGATTGCAACACCTGCCTTCATTGCTGGAACATGCCACGCCAAGAAGTTGTAAGGGCTTGCAGGAAAACGGAAGCAGGAAGGAGAGGGAGACCAACACCTTGCTTGTCTCCCTGGTGACTCTATCTGCCCTTTTTCTGTCTTTATGAACACTCATAACTTATTATGGTCACTCAGGGTCTACAAATGACAGCTATGAAAGGCCTAAGTCTTCAACTTTTGCAGAGCTGTTACCATGCAAGCACCCGCTGAACTTGCTGGAAGTGAAACTGGTTAGAATCAGTGAAGATACAAAGCAATGGAAATTATAGACAGCCACTTATAACAACAGCAGCTATCTGCAATTCAGTAGTCCCACAGTGTGAGCTACCTAATTCCTGTTGTTCATTACTTTTTCTTGAACTAGACTGATGAAATTTTGTACATTTGGGAATATCCTAATTTTGCTTAATAAAAACTTGGAGCCTTAAAATCTGGATGGGCAGGAAAAAAATGAAGAAACGAATGCCAAATTCTCGTGATGAAAACACGTCCATTCACCCATGATCTCCCAGAATGGACAATCACAAATGATTTCATTGTTCTGAAAAAGGTAGAGAATGTAATGATATACTTGGCATAGAAAAAGAAATGCAGCACTGAGCACCATGAGAATTTTTCACTAGTGCATGGATTCCAGTTCTCTTATAGCTTATCTATGAGAGAAAACTGTCAAAATGCTCACAGGTGAAAACTTCACATGATCACACTGAAGGAAATATCATGTACATAACATTTTAAAGCACATAGCATTTGCTGAAAAGAACTGAACAACACAAAAGGGGAACACTTGAAAGGAAAAAACTGTGTAATCACAGGAATTTTAAAGGTGAACTGTTTACCTGGGTAAATAATCTAGGGGTTCTGCTTTCATTTTGGCAGAAAATTATTTATCCAACATGTTATGCTTTTCAAATAAAGATACTTGACTGTATAAATGTTTTGGCAGATGCACTAACCTGGAAAATTTGGATCACATGGCCTGTAACTGACTATACACTACTACAGGTGGGTAATCTAATACTAACTCATCTCAGATACTTCCAGATTAATCCATGTTCACAGATTTGCATTACGTCTTAGGTGTAACCACAGTGGGGAACAGTACATAAGCTGTGACATCCCAAAACTTCTTTGGGGTCATAACACTTTCTCTATTTCATTCTTGATCTTGAGAACACAGAGGGAGGCATACCTAACTACTAACTAATAATATATACTAAATTATTGCATATTTCAATCTGCTTCAGTTACCACCCTTACTATCAAGCAGGCTGAATGGAAATAGTGATCTGTTCAAACTTTTTTCTAAAAAAGATAGCCACACCCCAAAAATGAAGTCAGCATGAGCTGTGAGAAAGATTCTAATCTCTCTTAGCTCTGTATACAGTCAGTTACCATCCAAATCTGATACAACCAAACTCCTCACCAAAAAGCCTTGGTATATCTCCAACGAGCGATAAATGAAATTTATTGTCAAAATCTTCACAAATGTTCAGAAATAGTAATTTATGTTATTTCTATCTAGAGTTGTTGCATATCTTCTTGAACAACAGTCACACCAAATATGATTAAAATCTAAGCAAGAATCTTTCAGATGAGAGGAAAAACGAAGGGCCCTTTTATTACCAGGTTACATTTATGTTCAGTTTACCTCAAGTGAAGAATTTTGAAGTTTCCCAGTTAGGACTTCTTTGTCTTTCTCTAGTTGTTTTAGTTCACACTCAGATTTTCTTTTAAATTCCTCTAACTGTGCCTGGAGTTCCTACAGAGAAGAAAAAAAAAGGGAAAAAAAAGGCAAAGAGCATGCAATAGCTGGGACAAAGCAGCTTGGGGAAAAAAGAGCATTTTTTCTACATTAACCTAGATAACAGAGCAGTTTGCACACTAATGCATGCTAATGCTTACACAATAATACATGCTACTGTCTTTTAATGTCACTCATGTTTTATTCAATCAAAGAAGTGCTAACAGTTTGGTTTGGTTGGTTCTTTCTAATACTAGTGTTAGACAATGCAGTTTATACAATCCTAATTTTCTGCAGAAAGCTTCCCTGAGGTAGGAAACTGTACAGCATGAAGAGTAAGACTGTTTTGCCTTGAGTGGTGTTTGGTGTTCAAAAATAATCTAGTATCTAAGTCACCCAGAAGATCTGAAAAAACATAAATATACATTGACCATATAAATAACCATGTGACTAACTAACAGGCAATTAGTGGAAAAGGGAATCAAAGGAAGCATCCATAAAGAAAATCCCAGTGAGGAAGTAAAACTAAAACAAAATAAAAACCTGCAGATTATGTAATCACCTTATTGCTGGAAATAGTTTTTGAAAAATTGATAATACCACTTGCAAGACAATGACCAAGAGCTTGTAGGAATCATTTGTGGCAAATGTGAGCAATAGTTTATTGCAGAAAGACTAAATGTGCAAATATCTAGAAATGTTTTGAAGTGATATATATTAGAAGCTTGTATGTGTGCTTGCTTTTTGTATTTGTGTCAATTTGCTTACTCAAAAAAATATTCTACCATATTTTCAGACACCAAAAATGGAGAAAACAGATTTAAACCAGCGATTTAGCATCTCCCCCATCCTGTACAGCCTCTTCCCACAGCCTGTCCCTGCCTCCATTTTTATAGCACATGACTTAAGAATTATGTTAGAATCACAGACTCATCGAACCAGCTCCCCTGCCATGGGCAGAGACACCCTCCACTAGACCAGGTTGCCCAAAGCCTCACCCAACCTGGCCTTGAACACTGCCAATGATGGACAATCCACATCTAGGAAAATAAATGCAAACCTTCTCAAGCAGCTGTTCCAGACCTTAATTGCATCAAATGATATAAATAGCATTAGTAATGAAAGATGTTGTCATTTTATTTAAGTTTGACTAACTCAAGATTTTTCTGATTTAATTAATAAGAGTTTCTAAGAGGAGATTGTTGTAAGCAATAACATTTACCCCCTATAAGCCGCAAACACCTACCATTATGCCTTTTTTTTACTGAAGTATAAAGTGTTTGATCTGACTCACATGAAGATCTTCAGCCTGGCATCATTTTAAGTATACCTGTACAAACTTACTCACATAAAATATTACACTATGTATAAGGCAAAGTCCTCTTCATAAGACTTTTACCTGAAAGTTTAACTGTGTACCTTGTGTTCTGCATCTTCACATACTCATCAAGTGTAAGCACATTGATAATTTATTCACAAAGGTTCCTTTTTGATAAATGAGATGGCATAAACATATAAACTCCAGCAGCTTCATAGGCAAAAATGAATTCTTCTGAGGAGCCCCTAGAATAATTCCTAGTCTACATAATTTAGAATGTACTATGAAGCTTCACATTTAGTGATAGGAGTTGCATGCTTTTTATGACCTCACAACTTGTCAGCAAGCGATTTGATTATTCACAAGTAAGTGTTGAACTTGGAGAGGTATAACAGCATTAAAACTGGGGAAAACAGGTAGAATAATATGCTTAGTGACAAGAAGCTTCTAAAGAACACTTGACCAGTAGTTTGATTGTCCAATTCTACAAATAATTTTTCTTTTTTGTCTGAAAGATGTCTGACAAACACATAAGTACTTTAGGAGACAGAAAGTAAATTCCTCCTTAGTGTATGCCCAGATTTGGCAAGCCACTTGGACATCCACTGAGTCGTAAGCTTCACTAAGTATTAACGCATGTGCTTAAAATTAAACATGTGTTTCAAGGTTTTCCTCCATTTGAATAGATTTCTGCTCACATTAAGGTTCCCACTATACAGAAACATTACATATTGAAAATTTCCTAAAGCCAAAGGCTTCAGCCACAGACAGCACCTCTCATGAAAGTGAGATTCTGTGAAGAATCTCTTAAGCCTATTGCTGCTAATGCAGACTGAGAAGAAAAATTATGGCTCAGCCATTTAAAGCACATTGAGAAAGTATTGCTCAGGCAACCTGTCTGAACCCATGAGAAGACAAGCATTCTTCCTGACTAAATAAGGACATACATATATATATATATGCATGTTTTGTTTGTAACTAGTTATTTCACTGATAACACCTGCACTTTGAATCCATTTACCAACATTTTGCAGAATTAGCATCTCTGCCTAAATAAAGCAAAATTTTGATTAAATCAATTTATTGATATTTCACAGCAGCAATACATGGGAATTTAAGTCAGAAATTTGAATACACTTACAATACATTCTTCTTCAGAAAAATCAATCACTCGAGCAGTCACATGCAAAGCATGCAAGGGTAAGTGTTGCTAAGAAGGCAGGTCATCACATCAAGGATAAATTCACCTTCTGCCTGTGGAGCTTTTCAGAGAAATACATCAGTTTAACTTTTTTTTTCTTTTTTTTTCAATAAGACCATAGGAAGAAAATCCTTGGTGTTATGTTAATTCAAAGTGCCTCAAGTGAGGATAATTCAAATGATGTCACTGTGACCAATAAGATTAAACCCAGATGAATTAGAGCATCTATAGATAGAAAAGCATTCCTACCTTCTGCATTTTTTCTTTCAGCTTCCATCAAGTTTTAGACTGGCTTTATTTCCTTTGTGTGCTTCCTTACAAGATCTTCCAGCCTTTTTAACAGCTATTCCTTCAGACATATCATTTCCTTATGGGACTGACGCTTGCCTTTGCAAAGCAAGTTCTCTGTCTTTTATTCATACCCTCTAAATAGCTACAGCTTCCATAGTCTCTAAAACACACCCACTATAAATATGATAAAACCAGGGTAGAATTCAAGGGTCACAGAATTTGTAGTGAATATGCTATTTAGGTGGATATACTCCATTGAAAGACACTTGCCTTATTTTAGTTACTAATGTAGAAATGTAGTAATTTAGGACTACATGTAGCTTCTGTAGTCTAGAGATAGGGGTCTGAGTTTGGGTGTGTGACCCTTCCAACCATGCAGGCTTCCTCAAGTACAACCAACCTTAGTGCCATGAAAAAGTACAAAGGACAGTTTGGGTTTTATTATGTCCCTGATGCCAGGTCTCATTTTCCAGAATGCTAGCATAACAATTTTCTAAGAAAACTAGAAAATACAGAAAAGATTTTGGGCTGGAAAATTGCTTAAAGGGAGATATTGTGCAGAGGGAACTCTCAGAGTTCCTCACTATACTGAGTTTCTTCTTGGTATTATTTCTGCATAGCTTTTTGAAAGAACTGTCTTCTATATTTAAAAAAAACCCAAGCGTTAAAAAAAAAAATCAGTATTCTAACTTGACCTTAACAGAGAAATTCTGCCTTGGACTTTGTTCTCTTTAAGGCTTTGGTTACAGAGAAAGTTGAACACTGTTCTGGTCTAGCTCAAGCATGTAAAGAGCTTCTTTGTTGTCACTGGAGCAACTCATGTACTCCAGGTTAAGACTACAAGTTAGTTTTCCACTGAATGAGGTTAGAGATCCAGGATTCTTACAAGATTTGTTGCTATTGAATTACCCAAAAGACATTAATTTTAAAAGAAAAATTACACTGATTTCAGTGCTTTTGGCATGCCATACCTCAGAATATTTGAGAGCAAACCACCTGTTCAGGCTCTTACACATCTTAAAAGCCAGTCTTTTTCTGCCTATTTGGTAGAAGTCATTTGTTGCAGCTGTGGTATTTGATGTTTCAGTTCATCTACTTTATGAACAGCTTTGCTTTTAGAATTCAATATAGTTTCCATATCTTCTGTGGTATCAAAATTTGCATTTCAAATAGCATAACTAATTTGTGGAATTTCCAATGTGAATAGCTACTAACAAGGGTAATACTTCAGAATTACATTAATGAGCATTTTACCTGATTTTTGCAGGATTTCCTTCTCTTGAACTGTATTTCTCTCTTTGCCTGCACTTAGATCTTCTACATTTTTGACTACACCTTTTGAGTCCAGAATTTTTTGTGTTCCCTTAAGTAACACTTCCAAATCCTAAAATTTCCATGATGTTACTTCTGCATTTATTGCATATGTACTTTTTGTCATCTGAAATAAATGGTCATTTTCTCTCCTGGTGTAGTTCTGTGATATAAATCTTTCAGCTATAGAGCTGGTTTAAATGCATTTTTTGCTCTTCCATACCCTTAAACTGTGTCTGCTGCCAGAACATTTGTAATGTGGAGCCACTCCCTCAGATGTAGTAGGCATCACTGTAAAGTAGGCACTCATCAAGAGTTACCATCTAAAAAATGTCTGAGATTATCTTAAACCTGGAACAGGATATATTTCCATTAATTTCATGACAACTTGTAGTAAGAGTTACATGAATATTAGTTTGGAGCTTTTTTCCAATTGCTGAAGTACAATAGTTTGTAACTTAATCAATAGTAGAGATGCCTAAAACCAGAAAAATTGGCTCCTAAAGGTTTTGCTGGTAATTGTCTGACCATAAGTGAAGGCAAAAATCTGAACCATATTTAACATTCTACTTCTGGTCATTCCAGTCTCAGTTTCCAGATGTCTAACATAATACTGCAATATTCACTCAGACAAAATTGCCATTTGTTCCTATATGAACGTTGAGTAAAACCTCATGGGTTAAAATGAACTTGTATTTAACAGTCTCTGTAACTGACAACTTAAAGGTAAGCTTGTTCCTTTTGTTACAGTTACCCTAATGAAATAGCTTGATTTTAGGAAATTACAGCAACTATGCACATTGAGGCCCTTGAGTAAGGCAGGAAGGGGTATGTTAAAAATGCTGTACTTCAATATGAGCACATACCAAGCACAGGGGTGCTTGTCTCCAGTAAGAACAGTTAGGATCTGGAGACATAGCCAAAGGATGAAATGAACATGTGCAAGAATAGGGTTCAATCAGCAGATACAGTGAGGAAGACTACTGACAACCACCAGAGGACCTGTGCTCAACACAACTGCCCATGGGTTAGGACATATGCATATGATAATGATTTCCAGGAAATAACATGAATATGCTAATCATCACCCTCCCCTCTTTGTATTCAAGGTAATCAGCAGGGTTAACTAACAGTTTTTGTAGAATGGAAAAATATATATATTAAAGTAACCAAAACCAAATCATGGCAAAGGTGAAATTAAGAAGCAAGCATTCTACGCAATTTTAAACAATGACTCTGCTAAAATATTGTTTAAATATGTTGTGCTTTGTACTTGTGGGTCTTTGATGGAGCTGTCCCCTGGGTTTCCCAATGTTGGAATAAAAGAAATGCCTGCTTATCTGCTTTGTGTAGATTACTTCATATTTGCAACTGCCAACACTTTTACCTCTGACATATGCCAAAATTCTTCCAAAACGAGACTGAACACATCAGACTTAATGACTTGTAATCCTTTGTATTCTCTCTTCCATAGTACTACTAATAATCGTGCACTAATGTGATGCCTTTCATCTAAAGATCTCAAACTTCTTGGCACGCACTAACGAGAAAACAGAAAATGTATCTTGCTTAAACATCAATCCTTTTATCTTTCAAGCCTTAGAATAGTTTTTCTTGCTAGTATTTACTAATAATCAGAGTTATTATTGATTAGAGACATGGGGTTTTTTTCCCAGACTGTTATAGTTCACAGGATTCTGAAAAAAAAAAAAAGTGTTATTTAATGGTGGTACCAGAAATAGCCACTTTAGAAAGGAGAAACTTCTGGTTTTTAATTTAAACTGGTGTTGTGGTTTCACCCCGGCTGTGAGCTGAGATCCACGCAGCTGCCTGCTTCTTAAAGCAGGGGAAGAGGGAAAAAGGGGGGGGGGGGGGGGGGGAACAAGGGAAAGGAAAAGGAAGGGGCAAATAACTCCAAAACCAAGAAACTAAGAGGCCCGTGGGTTGGGATAAGGATAGTTTACTAAGATAACAGAAAGATAAAATATAACAATGCTAACAGGACTTTAGAGCAAAAGAATATGAAACTCTTGATACCCAATGCAGTTTCTCACCGACCCACACAACTCAGGCTGTACCACCCAGAGCTGTCCTGGAACCCGACCGTCCCCCCAAGCAGCACGCGTCCCGCCACCGCCCCTCTTCTTCCTCCCCTCAGCCCCCCGTTATCCTGGGCAGGACGTCATTGGCATGGAATACACTCTTTGGCCCATCTGGGTCACCTGTCCTGGCTTCGCCCCTCCTTTCTCATAAATAGAGAAATACAAAGAAGCTGAGAAAGTCCTTGACTGTCTGACTGCAACTAAGAACATCAGGGTGTTATCAGCACTGCTTTCATTTTAACTCCCAAACACAGCATTCCATCAGCTGCTACAAATGAAGTTAACTCTATCCTGACTGAAACCAGGACAACTGGAAAGAATCAGAAAATAACATTGTGACTGTTTTCCTTCTTTCAGATTTATCCTAGTCTGAAGCTATCTCTTTAAGGATTTGAGGCAATATGCTCTGGTGGTATGTAAATCAGTTTCATTCCATATCTGAAATGTACAAGTTGAGCCTATGTCCCTTGGAAAATATTTTGGATTTATCCAGCTGATACTGAATTTAGAAGTTAACTTGCTAATGACACCACCTTCTTATTTCCAGTTCGCATCATGTTTTACTTTATTCCTAAAAGGCCACATTTCTTATATGATACATCAGAACAGAAAACTACTCACATGAATTTTCACGTCTCCGTTCTTCCTTTCTCCTGAATGTTATTTCAAGTACCCACAAGAAATCAGGATCTTAGCTTCCCTCTTGCCCTTTATCACTTCTAACTTCTACAGAGCCAGGACACTTTTCCTTATTGAAAAATACTACGGATTTCTCTGACTCAATTAAAAACCATAGCTTATCTCTGTCTCTGCATACATGGTATCTTCTCCACTTTCCTGCAGAACATAGAGGTTTTTCTGGTATAGATCTACACGGTGAGAGAACGGAATCTGAATAATGCTGAGGAAGGTGTATTCAATTCACCGTCTGATTACGTGAAACAAAAAGGCAGAGACTGTACTGAAGACTGGACTCCCTCAAAGAACATCCTCAAAACAGAGGCCCAGAACTCTGCGCCATCAACAAAATGATGCTGACAGACAAGATGTGAGGACAGATGGTGAAAAGGATCAGAGTTGTCTTGGAGGAACACAGCTGAATGGGTTGACCCTGTTCCGTACAGAATTATGGGGGTTTCTGACTCTAAAGTATATAAATCTTCTTTCCCATCAGAAAACAGTTATTGTTATTCTGAAATACCCTAGGCCTTCAAGGTGTTTTCTTATCCAATATGCAAGATTGCTGCCATAGGGCTGGCGACATGTCTGACAAGTGAGTTTATGTAAAAAGAAAAGGACCAATGGTATTAGAAGGAAGTGGAACTGTTGAGCGCAGAGCTTGGCTGGGTACTTAGTGTTGAGTGCAGTTCAGTGCCTCTCACACATCCTGACCTTGAGTACCAAATGCAGCTGGTTGGCAGATTGCCCATGATGTACCAAACTCTGAAACTGCATCTGACACATGATGCCATTAAGCAGAAAGGGGCTGCAGAGCTGTGCTGCAAACATATGAGAGATACACCAGCTAGGACAGACAGGCAACGTGTGAGGTGAGAACTAAAGATGAAAACTGAGAAATAAAACTGAGAAATAAAACTTCACAGGTGTAAAGGACACTTCCTTAAATGTCACTTGGTACCAGCTACTTTTTGCAAGAGCAATACAATACAAAGGACTTGATTCCTAACCTGCCAGCTCAGGTCTCTTAATTAGCCCTGTTTATATCCATGCACTGAGCTGCTGGCAACCACAAAGGAAAAGGAGAATGTAAATACTCTGTAAATACTGCCTGCTGTTCTCTTCACATTTCTGTCAAGGAAAGGTAAAGCTCTGTTCCTTCGGTCAACAGACAAATTTTACCTCACTCCTCCCTCAGGGAATACAAAGTTTAGTGTCCGAAGAGGTCTCCTAATGGGTCACTAATCATTTTAACCCTCTTTAAAACTTTCAACACTATATCGCTCCTATTTGTCTTCTAAGCCTCTAAAACTGCTTTAGTGCTTACAAAGCATTTGTCTCAATATTTAAATAAATAACACTTAAGAGACCCCTCCTCCCTTACATTTTGAAGAATTGATAATTTGCACTTTTCTAGGCAGAGATAAGGATCACAGTCACATACTCTACCTGTATTCTCTCCTTCAGCTTCTGGGAATGCTTCTTCCTCTCATTTATCTTCTGGCTTTTCTCTTCTAGGTCTGCCTCCAGCTTCTTAACCTGCTGCAGCAAAAAACATTCCTCAGCCTCTGAGTATCTCCTTTGCTCCATTTCTCTTTGCTGACAATTCTTTGTTTCTATCACAGACTGCTGCGTAGCCTTTTTCAAAGTCTCCTTTTCTCTCTCATCAGAGGCTTGCAATTTGCTTGTTTTCTGAGTGTATTCTTCAGTTGGTCTCTGGTTCTCACTCTTCAGGTTTACCATCTCATTTATTAGAGCTTGCCCTTCCACACAGTATTTTGCATCTAAAATTAACTTTTTATCTAAATTTGCTCTCCTAGATGCTTTACATTCATTTAGCAGTCCATCAGACACCTGATTTAAATGTAGAAGCTTCTTTTGAAGGTCTGCATTGGTATCTACCACATCTGTAGAAAGGACTGTCTGTTCATGTTTTGCTTCTGTTCTCATCTTCCTCTCTTCCACCTGCTTTTTGCACAATGTTAACTCTGCCAAGGCTTCTTCCTTTAGTCTCTTGTGTTGTTCTACTGCAATTTCAAGGGCCTGAATACGTTTTCTCAGCAATTGTTCTTCTTCAACTTTGCTTTTACACTGGAGAATAGTTTCCCTTGTCTCAGCAAGAATGTGCTGAATTTCTTCTTCATGAGCCTCTCTCAAAGTCTGTATACTAGTCTCATGTTCATCATTCTTAGTGTTCAGGGCATATATCACCTTTAGAATGAAAAAAATAATAGGAAATTAAAGTATCTGGTAAATGGTAGCATTTACTGTATTTATCAAGATGTTGAATGCCAAAAGATAATGACTGTTACAATTCTTTTTTGTTGTTATTTCTTTTGGGATGGTTTTTTTTGTAGATTTTTGGGCTTTTGTTTTGTTTTCCATGAGGAATAGAAAAGATAATCATAAACTGCAAAACCTTATAGGGAAGGAAGACAATACTGTGAAAATTTTTTTTTTTTTTTCACTTTCTGTCAGAAATTTCCTTTTTTATTCTTGGCAAGTTGTCACTTTATGCTCCTAGTTTGATCTCTAATACAAAGAATGAAGCAGGGCCTCTTCTCCAGGTAACTGCCTCCATATTAGTAGTCCAGTTTACCTGGCCTTCAGTACCACATTGCCTTTAGCATTATCAAGTACTGGGGACAAGTAGTGGCAGATCTGCAGAATGAAACCTGAAGTCCTGACCTCCAGTTCACATGGACCGAACTCACTGTGTGACATAAATGACAGGAAGATTAAATTGTGTGCTCCTAACTCAAACTAACCACCACTGAAGATGCACTCCTGGAAGCCAGATGGCTAGCAAGTTAGCCGAGACAGTTATTACTCGACTGCAAGCACTTTTTGGCTTGATTCTGAGAAGTGTTAAGCCAATGGGGTGGGGGTTTTTTCCTCACTTATTAATAGCTTTAAGTCTCAGAAATCAAGTTTTAGCAGATTTGAACCAGCCTCTGATGACACTCTGCAATTTTTTCAAACAATTGATTTAAATTTTTGATGCTTTGTTTTCTTCTACAAAATACAGAACAATAGGCTTTTTCAGTTACACATACACACATGACATACATCAAGGACCTCTCAGAGCAGTCTGCATTCATTTTAAAAAGAAAATGCTATTAGAAGCCCATAGTAGACTGAAATTAAAAGTTCAGAGTCAACACTGGTAAATTTTTATGTTAAGCTTACCAGACAGTTATCAATCACTGCAAAGTATAGTAAATGCCTTGAAAAGGCAGGTGCTTGTTTTTTCAGCCCCCCACCCTTTAGAACACATGGGGTCACATAGTTTCTACTAGGCATAGTTATCTAACTCAAGGGGAACAGCACATTATGTATTGAAGTATGTGTGAAGGTTTTCCATTTGTTGGATTATTAAAAAAATAAAATTTACTGCTCTACAAAACTAGGTTTGGAATTTGTTATGACAGGTACTTTAAGCCTGGCCTGATCCCACAGAGGTTAATCAAAAGATTCCTAGGCAATGTTTGAGAAAATAATAATCTTAAGTACATGAACAAATACAGAAGCAAAGGTGACAACTACTTCTTTAGTTATGCTAGAATTTTGGCCCTGTAATCTTCAATATTTCCTCAGGGAAAGCTTCGATTGGGAGACCAATAGGCAAATTACACTGAATTTCAATCATCTTTAAATGAAAGCAAACACACAAATACATCTTGCCTGTAGTCCATGTCCTCTCTGGCAGTAATAAATTAAGTGCAGAAATCTTAAAATGTCACAAATGCAAAACATGTTCTGGATACGTTTCTGGATAAAAAAGTTACAAAAGAAAGTAAAAGCAACATATTCCAGAATACAAGCAGACAAGAAATCATCATCTACATTTAGATATGACTATTTTGGGGCCTTAGATTACATGCTGTTAATTCTTCTCTGTTATTTTTAACCATTTTTACTTTGAAACAGAAATAGTTGCAGCATACCTAGCAGATTCTACCTCCCCACTAACTAAAATTATTCTATGAACCTTTCTTAACTATTCAGGCAACAGGCATAAAAACTACAGGGAGAAGATTAATTTTGCCCATGGGTTTAGAATGACCAGTAATTAGTTTGGGCAACTCTTCAGTTAACTAGGCCAGATGTTGATCACATTTCTCCATTTCATTCCATCAGCAAAAGAGAGATTAACAGATTAACACCTGGCCTTTGTGACTCGAAGATTTCCACTCTTAATGATTAATTTATCTAGTAAATCAGCACTGCCTGTCTCATATCATGCTGTGTTCACGCTGATGTTAGAATATGGATTTCTGTAAAGTCTGACTTTTTCATAGAGATCTAAACTCCACTGAGCATAAAACCATCACCAACATAGTGAGTTGTCTGAAAGAATGGAAGAAACTGGCCTCCCTACTCTATCTGTTATTCCTGCACTTCTGTTCATTAGCAAATAGAACTGCAGGAAGACTTTTGACTTGAAAATACATGCCCTTAAATTTAATCTTCAAGTTTGACTGACAAAACTGATTCCTCAGTATCTTAACCTTCTTAAAATACTTATTTTTTAGAGGGCTGCTGCTCTGTACTTTATAAAATTTAAGCCCTCCACACACATACCTCTCACTCCCTACAGAATATAGCTACTACTACACTATATTCCTATTCCAGATGCCTCATTTAAGAGACTGGAGTTATGTGTGATGAATCTGTGACTTTATGTGCTAAAAGGAAAAATAATGAAAAATTATTTCAACATCTGCACTTGGTTGAGTGTACATATTGCTGCCTAATGTGGTATAAACCTCTTAACTGTTGTGTTGATAAACAGCTTTTTCAAAGCAGCTCTATAATTAATTGCTTTAACAATGCAGATGGAACTGCTTTGAAATGGAGAGACTGCTACATTGCTCTCTGAGTTGCCAGCGTAATAGTAATGGCGACAGCCTCCTTACACATCTCAAAAAAAAAACTATTGGGAAATGTACTGATTTTACAGCAACAGAGAGCTTTAGGAAGGCTTGGTAAAAACACTATTACACACATACGCTTGAACATTAACAGTGCAGTGAATATGAATACACCTTATTAGTCCTATTTTATCCTCCAAATCTAAATGGCATTTCCCTTCTCTTCCTTATGGTGATGTAAAATAACAAAAATATATTCACCTTCACCTCATCAGTGAAAGGCAAAGCATTCAAACAAACAAGAAAAAGAGATTGTTCTATCTTTCTACAATAGTGTTAAACAGTACTCTTGTTTGTAGGAGCCTGACTATCACAATGGGGAAATAAACGGTTCTGATAGGTTGCTTTACTAGCTGGGTAAGAATTGAGACATTTTGGTAATGAATCATAGAATGGCATGGGTTGGAAGGGACCCCAAGGATCATAGAGCTCCAACCCCCTGCCACAGGTAGGGCCACTAACCTCCAGGCCTGGATCTACACAAGTTTGCCCAGGGCCCCATCCAACCTGGCCTTGAACACCTCCAGGGATGGGGCATCCACCACCTCTCTGGGCAGCCTGTTCCAGCCCCTCACCACTCTCTCTGTAAAATCTTCCCCCTAATATCTAATCTAAACCTTCCTTCCTTTAGCTTTAATCCATTTCCCCTTGTCCTGCCATTGTCTACCCTTTTAAAAAGTTGATTCCCCTCCTGTTTCTCTGCTCCCTTCATATACTGGAAGGCTGCAATGAAGTCCCCCCGCAGTCTTCTCTTCTCCAGGCTGAACAAGCCCAGCTCCCCCAGCCTCTCTTCATAGTGGAGGTGCTCCAGCCCTCTGATCATCTTCGTGGCTCCTCTGACCCCTCTCCAACAGTGCTACATCTTTCTTGTATTGCAGGCCCCAGATCTGGACACAGGACTCCAGATGGGGCCTCACGAGGGAAGAGTAGAGAGGGACAATCCCCTCCCTGTCCCTGCTGGCCACCCCTCTCCTGATGGAGCCCAGGATACCATTGGCCTTTCAAGCTGCAAGAGCACACTGCTGGCTCATCTTAAGTTTCTCATCTACCAGAATCCCCAAGTCCTTCTCAGCAGGGCTACTCTCCAGGAGCTCTTCTCCCAGTCTATATCTATGTCTGGGATTCCTCCAGCCCAAAGAAGTTGAGACATGTGGATAAGAACAATCAAAGAAAGGCAAAATATAATAAGTATTCTTCCTTCAGGCCCGAGCTAGTGGGCAAAATTCCTTCCTTATGGAAGAAGGGAGGAAAGGGGGAATAGGAGGGAAAGGGACAGGGGAAAGGAGGGAACACAGGAATGAGAAAAGGTCCTGGAGGGGGTCCAAAATAGGGTACTCCTGACAGCACCCTAAACCAAGCAGGAAAGGAGACAGAGTAAATTCAGTCATTGAAAGAAATGGCTCTGTATCCCTTAGCATTCTCTGTCACTGTTGAACTCCCACAATTATTAATTCTCTAATAATGTATTTTAATAAAGGCATAGGCCTAGGTTATGATTAGCTACACTGCTGATTGAATTTTATACCTAAACTGATTTCAACTGAATAATGATTCCACTGTAACATATGATCAATGCCCTCACACATCTCTGTGGCTTCCCAAAAGCAAAAGAATAATTTTATGCACCCAAACAGCTGCAGCAACTGTTGATAACATCACCCAATTATATGTTTATATGAGAGAAGTCTTAAAACTTGGTATTCCAAACATCCAACAGTCTTTCGGAACCTAAAACTACAAAAATATCTTAAAAATCACAAGTATTTTTATTAAGTTTTATGTTGGTTTTTTTTTAATTTGCCTTATGATTTTTTGTCTTCTAGGTGTGCCTTCAGCACTCTGTGAAAACAGGGTGAAAAGGAACAGCTGAAAATGAAAGCTCAGCTTCAACCGAAATAACTTTGTTTTCAAAAGCTGGAGTTGTGTGGAGAAATACCAAAAATTTCTTTCAGATTACATAGCTTATTACCATCCCATTCATTGGAAAGTACCATAAAGTAGATTTCTTGTTATGAGAAATATGTTCATGTCATTGTTCATTTATTCACTCACCATGACAGTACATTAAAATTACCTTGGCTCAACAGAGACTAACACAGTGTTGACTGTTACGTATAAAACAATAAAAATACCTTATTTCAAGACTTTCACTGTCAGCAAGTTATTAAAAATATTCTTCAAAAATTTCCTAATCCTGAGGCTACTATCTATTCAATGGGCATGGATAACAAATTAACAAAGTCAGAGGTGCAAAGAATTCAGGATCAACTTATGTTTAATGGTGTCCATGAGCTCAGTCAGAGCTGAGAACCTAGCTACAGCTCACAACGCCAGCCCCTGGCTGAAGAAAGTACTTCTGCTTTTAGCTCAGGAAGATAACACCCATTCTTCTTCCTAGGGCAGTGCAATACTGAACACAGAAAACCTTAGTTTAGTGGCCTATGTATTGCATTTGATGTCTTAAGTGAGACTGAACATAATATTAGCCCTGGCTTCAATTTTCCTAGAGAGACATCTAGCAGCCGCTCATTTGTCTTTTATAGTTTCTAATAAGTTAAGCAGAATAACTGCCGGGCAACTTCAGAGTAAGGAAAGTAAAACTACACTGCAAGAATGCTTCCATGAGTAGAACAGGTGCTAAAAAAGGCACAATACTGCATCCCAACAATTTCAGCAAAGCAAAACACGCTGCAGAATCACAAAACTTAATTCTAGACAGAGACTACACAGCTGAGATACTCATGTATAGTTTATTAGTGAAATTTCACTAATTAACAGATTTTTTTTTTGTAACTCTTCTATAATATCTACTCAAATTTAGTCCCTTCTCTTTACACTGGTCACAAGTCCACCAGCTATGGCTCTGGTTGTACGCAGTGCCTCCTCAGCATCTCAAAAAATAGAGGTCTTCCTAGACAGTCATAGAAATACTAAGGATTCCTCCAGTTCTGACATGGAAATTTTTATAGAAACTGTTTTTCTGAAACACAGTTACCACAGAATGAAGTCAGAGGAGGGTACTAGGGAGTACTGCAAGGAAATGACAAGACCCCCCCATGCATTTCATTCTCAGAAGAATGTTTCCTACATGCAAGAGATGGGATTCATCTCATCTAACATGATCCATTTCATGATTATACATTTACTCTAGGTTAGTCAATGGAGAAAGAGGGATGCCTCCTGAATGAGCAATGTTTCCTTTTCCAATAAAGGTGTCTCAATCAGGTAACAGAATTGCTTCAGGTGTTTGACTGCTTGTTTTGTTATTTCTTCTGCATGCCCAACTTCCCATTTCTCCCTTCTTCTATAGAGCTGAGTCCCATACAGAGGGAAGAGTCAAGTTTTAATTCTCAGAGGCTGAAACTGATTCATATATCCTTTGTGTCTCTGTTGTCTGAGGTTTCTCTCCATCCTGCACTAATGTCTCACTTCATATTGTGTTCATTTCTGTATACCCACTTAAAGATGTTTTACCAACACTTTTCAAATAAAACAAGATATTGGCCATACATATTGGCTTTTTTCCAAACTGAATACAGTTTGTCTTCCATCTATTTTCCTTTTTTTATTTCCATTCTGTTTAGACATTTATACTTCCTTGTGAATCTCTATTAGTCAATTTTAATATGCTGTTTATTTTTACTTCCAGATCATTAATTAATATGTGAAATACTGCAGGCTCTAACCCAGATCTTTGTAGCATCTGCCTCCCTACAATATGATGTAAACCTTTTGTTTTCAGTTCCTGATTCATGTTGTATCTTATCTGTCAAAACCCTTTTCTACATAACTTTGAAATAAATAAAACTTAAATATCAAAAGCACTATTTTTTGCAGATTTTGTAAGCAATTAAAAACTAGAATAAATAAAATCAGTCAACATGGCAATTATATTAAATATATTTCTATTTCTTTGTTCTCCCTGAGGCGAATCAATTTCATCCTGAATGGATTTATCAGGTTAAGCTGTACTCAAACACTGTTAGAGAGGATCACATTATTTTCCAGTATAAGTTAAATTAGGTAAATTTTTTATTAAAACCAACAGAGCTAGGTGAAAACATGTTAAAAGATTATGCTTATTTATTTAAACAGTAAACTAACACACACATATGTAGACAAGCAGGAAGGCCAAATTGTTTGATTTTAGAGTATTTTCTATTCACTTTTGTAAACTTTCTTGGTGAAATTCTTGCCTAACTCCTTAAGTTCTCAAATTTCTCAATAAATCTTGGGCTTTTAGAGTTTTGAGTGAGTTCAAATCCACTTTGTGACGCTGTTTCAGATAGGTAACATGCAAGACACAGAAGATTTGCATATATCTATGCTCCCTGCCAGTTATAAGGTCATTGTAGTCCAGATAAAATACTGGTGAAGAAATTAAGTCAACAGTTCTGTGTGAATAGAAGGAATAGAAAGGCCTGATTATGCAGTACACTGATAATTTAGGTGTCTGCTTTTTATTATATATCTAAAATTTACTGGAGAGCTTTATAGGTTTATATCCCAGAAGTTTGATCTCTTTTATCCTTCAAAAATACAATGCATCTCAGTAACCACATCTAAATACACTGGGGACATAATTCATTTGCCAAATTACACTCAATTTTGTGAAGATTCTTAAAGATCTTTAAGGAGTCTAAAGTTATAGACATATACTCAGTACTTTCAAAGGGTTGTGTTCAGGATTTTTTGATGATTCTAAGTATTTATCAGAAACGTTATCCTTCCAAAGTATCTTCTAAAATCTAGCATAGACTATGATAAAACAACTCTCTCCAATTTTACAACAAATTAAGTAAACTCATCAAGTTCTCATCTAATTCCCATTTTTCAAAGTACTCCTTTACCTGAAATACAATAGAATTTAGATATCTTGCAAATATAAATTGTAGAATCATTGATTTTATTACAGCCTAGGGTGAAATAGGTTTTACCAACCAAATACATCTTTTGGGTGGAAATAAATACTATAATTTATTTTAAAAACAATGTTTATTGCAGGTTTTGCCTTCAATGTAGATCTATGATAAGCACAGATAAAACAAGGGCTATTTCTTCCTAATCCAGACTAAAGCATTATACAAATTGGATCATATACTTTCTCTCATGTAGTTTGCAGGTAAAATTCCAATAGAGGAATTTTTAAAATCTAAACAGAATTCTTTGTATGTTCTACATACTTTGCTAATTAAGGAAAGAAGCCATCAAAACCCTCAGGTTTCCATGCATTAATAATACCAGCTTCTACTAATGCAGGCACCAAAATTTAAGGTTTTTGCTGCCATAAGCAAATTCAACAGTAGGAATACATGTGAAAGTTCCACCCTCTGCCTTTACTATGCCAACAAAACAGCTGCAGTTTATTTCTTCCCAGTTTATTGTGCATGCACTCAAAAAAAAAAAAAAGTACACTATTCTAAGGGTTGTGGAGATTTCAGTTGCTTTGCAGTTTTCTCATCTGAGTATCAAATAATACAGAGTTCATATTCTTACTTTGTTATGACTAAACATATTCTCTACTCAGAGAGAGTAGTCAGTTTTCAGAAGAGAGATCATGAATAGTGTCTAAAGGGCTGTACTTGCAGCTACCCTACTGAAGACATCTGCTAAAATTTTGAAAATTAATATCAGAAACGACACTTGACAGTAGGAGTTGCAAAAGAACCTCAGAAAGACAGTAGTAAAATGACAGAATTCAGTGTAGATAAGTGCAATACAGGGTACTTTAATGGAGAAAATCTAAATTTTTTGTACATACTGACAGAATCTGAAACTGGTCAGAAAAGGAATCGTGGAGCTATACAATATACAATGAAGACAGCAGCCAGACAGCTAGATAATGGGGCTTCTTAGCAACAAATGCAGAACAAATGAAAAAACCAACCTGCCTGTATCACAAACATAAGTCTATGATTCACCCATACCTTGTATATAACACACAGTTATGGTTCCCCCCTCCAGAGGAGTCTAATTGAACTGAAAAGGGGTATACTAAAAAGCAACAAGAATAATCCATCATGATAAAAGCTTCCATGCAGGAAGTAACAATAAAGCATGACTCAAACTCTGACAGAGACAGCTAAGAAAGGAACATGAGATACCTTTGTTAGAGAGTAAAATACTAGGATTTAGGTGTTCACTTTTACCTGTGCCATTTGTGCAAATTCCCATTATAGTCTATCAACAGATATCTAGTCACTAAAACTGACAGAGACCTGAGAGTAATTGAGCTCACCAAGCTGACTCCAGGTCCCAATTCACTTGCCTAATCTCAGAGACCTGGTGCCATTTAAGTAGCCACAGGCACCTGAAACATCCACACAGGAGTTGACAAATACGCCACATGCTTTGCAGAATAACTATCCTTTTCCAGAGCTAGGCAGATTATGCTCAAATCTCAAGTGAGATTAGTTCTACCTCAGCGTAACATAGGTAATTTTAATAAAACATATTTTACCTAATGAAGATGTGACTTCAGGAAAAAGTAATAGGAAAAAAATATTTCATATACCACATGCAATGCTGCTGAAGTGTTCCAAAACCTAAATCCACAGCTTTAGGATATTTAAGGGAGAATGTTTTAAGCTGAGTTGTCATTGACTTCTAACTCGAGTGTCATTTTCTCAATTGTAAAATATTGGTATCTACATCCTGGTTAAAGAAAATGTTAGGAGAGAGGTACAGTTGTAGTGTCACTGAAAAGAGTACTTTTATACCTTACTCATGAAGATAGAATATGACAAAACTATAATGTTGCAATTTAGTTCCATTAGCAGTTAAGGGATCACTAGATATTTTGTTACCTATTGTCTGTAATATGCATAGTAATAAAATATACAACTTTTTGTATATAAACATTAACTGGAGCTCTCTGAAAAACTGTCTTGAATTTAGTATATGGTTTCCATTATAAAGTAGGTTTGAGTTGTCAATTACTAAGGCTGTCAGATTATTGGCAAATCTGGTAAAGTCAGTGACAAATTTTTATTGTAAGAAGGTAATCCCAACACATTGATGTCATTTTTATACCTTGAATTAATTTCAATGACAGTTTCTAGCCATCCAAATAATAAGATTCTAGGTTACTTGCTAATAGAAATAGTAGCTTTAATACTACTTTTGATTAGTTGATCAATATTATTATATGACATTGCACATAGTTTTTATGATCCAGGAGTTCCCTTTTAGTTCTGTAAGGAAAACATAGTGATGACAAGTTAAGAAATCTTAAGTATGCACATTTTTTGTCAGCTGGTAGTTAAAAATAATGCTAGCTTTAAATCTTTATAGAGAAGCATACAGAAAAATAATTTTAAAACATATTTATAGCAATTTTTGTTAGTCTTGATAATACATAATGTAAGCAGCTTTATAAAAATATTCTTTCTTTTGCCTACATGGAAACCAGTTTTTATACTCCTTGCCCAAAGGAAAAATATTGTTGCTCCAAAATCAAGATCCTAGTTTTTATGCTGTTCCATTTTGTTTCATTTCTGCAGAATATCAAATCCCTCTCTAGAGGAATGAGATCAAAAAGCCTCAGGCACACAGGAGAGATCTGGCAGCATAACAACTAACTGCACATCAGCTGAGCCCCTGTACGCATTGGTTACTCTTAGCACATCATAGCAAATAAGGTCAATAAACTTAGCTTAAACTATGTGAAAAAGGCAACATATTTCAACTAGAAACATGAGTAGACAATTGGAGTGCTACCTTACAGTTGCTCAGCTGATAGGTGCTTACAGACTAAGCCATTAGAATTTGATAGTATTTCATTCCTAACATATCAGCCATTTTTTAAAAATGGCAAATAAAATAGAAAAGTGCTGCAATCACTGGCATGGTGTAAACAGTCTGTGCCCTCACACACACATACCAGGCCACTCAGTAGTTCTGCATTCCACCCACAGAATGCAGACAATAGAATTAAATACGAGCATATATCTCATACACCTCTGTGCAAAAGTGAGACATCTATCCTTAAATAACTAATGAAAGTGGGATTTGCTTATCTGGCTGGTTTTCCACTGAAGCTTATTAAGTAATATTCATATTTTCTATGCTACTGACTGAGCTGAGGGGCAATAAACCTCCTGGAGACTGGTGGTGATAAGCAGAGAGCATGTGTAACATTTTCAGATGCTCCAGAGTCATTAACTACTATCTGACTATGCTGCTGCTTCTAGAAGAGGAACACACTTACTCCCCTTTGACATTTCTTTCCCCTGAAGGAAAAAAAGGATTCTTAATTGTGTTTTATCAGTAATTAACTTTTCCCTGCACTCTTCCTTTGTAAGACTCATACTATCCAACATACACACAAAATTATTGCCAGGGTGCTTGATTTTTGACTAACAATCTGCTTGACCAGAAATTCTGCACTTTAAAATGCTCTTATAACAAGGCTCCCAAATTCCAAATATAGTCAGATGAACCCATATGGAAAATTAATTTGAAGGTAACTATCTACTTTTATTAAAAACATTCTTCCATCAGTATCCTGGAAATTGTCTTTAAGAAGGAAACAAAACCATTTTGTGACTTAGCCCTCTGATCGCCAGGTAATGGCACTATCCTAGCTGTTCATATTAGGCTTGGTTCCAGAACTGCAGTCCAGAACGACAGGTTTGAGCTCCACTGGCAGAGGTGTGAAAAGTATCCTGAACAACAGGGTATCTGCAGGGTACCTAGTTCTTACCAGCCCTCCCTGAACTTCCAGTGAAAGTTGATCCACTCTCATCACCCCAAGACTTCATTTGCATTTCTATCCTATCTCAAGTGAAAAGCACTCTCCTGAGAATCCATTAGCACATGAAAAGTCTATGATGGCTGATGGATGTTAGAAATCCTTACTTTGCAGTATTGGAAAGTGACACCCAAGGTGTCTTATAAAAGTCACCATGTATTTTAAACTCCATCTTATTGCTAGACACATCAGAAATACAAAGAACTGGCGAGCACAAAACTGCATGTCAAGGGTCCAATGTCTGATAGAGCAGTCTATACTTAATTACTGGCAGTCAGGCATTCTGCTACAAGCACAAGAATACACTAGCTTCAGGTCCCTATCAGTTTGAATGCACTAGTGTACCTACCAACTATATGTGTGATTCATATATACGTGAATGACAAGTACAGATGGACATTCCCATTTGCAAGCAGAATGGTCTTGTTTTAATTCCTGAAAATTCATAAATCAAAGAATAGCTCATCTGGTCATAGCTGCAATGTTATCTGATTATAAAGTAAAAATTCAGAAGGCCTGAATAGCTCTCATCCAAAGTCACTAATCTTACCAGGGCTTTTAAACTTACCTGCACCTGTAATAACAACAATAAAGAAAACAAAAACAGTTTTCACTTTTTAATATACCCTTTATATATATAAATAAGAATATATATATAAACAAGAATATCTGTTTGTTCCATGTATTTATTTAGCACTGTGAGCAGAGGCTTTAAAAGCAAAACCTAAACTGTAGACTTAATAATAAAACCCTGACATATTTTCATTAGTGCATTTTAGGTGTGGGCAGACAAGTGTCTGATGGTAAACGGGTTTGTGGCCACTTCTGTCTTGAATATACAAATGCCACCTTACTTTTGCAGAAAGAGGGAACCTGCTTTGGCAGGGGGGTGGACTCGATGGTCTCTGGAGGTCCCTTCCAACCCCTACTATTCTGTGAATCTGTCAATCCTGAAGAACAAGGAGTCTGAGTGCGCTCACAGTTATGCTCATTGTGACAGCTCAGTGTGGAAAAACAATGTATATTCTACATGTCAACAGAGGAATAAGTCAATCTTCGTGAGAAGGGCCAGGCACCTAAAAATACTGATAAATAGGTTACAAAAAGCAGTAACTTACTGTCCAAAGCAAACTCCATGTTTCTAAAGAATTATATTTTTTCTGCTGTAGCCAGAAAGGTGCAGAACAGAAAAATGCACTACTGAAGTTTTCAAAACTTACTATAGCAGAAATAGCAGGGCAGTAGAATGGGAGCAGTTTTCAGGATCACTGTGTCCTGATCACCTCTGGGGACTCCCAGTACCAACCCATGTCTTAGAAAGTAGTCAGCACTTCACGCAATGATGGAAACTCAATCTTATAACCCATCCTGGTTCTGCTGTTGATGTCTTTGCACACCTCTCCTATGCCTATGACAGCAGGGCCCCAACTTTGTAACAAAGAAACAAAATATAAGTTAAGCTCTGTATCCTACACCTAATCTAAACATTTTGTATTCATTTTGTCCTGGCACAACGTGTAGTGGACAAGCAATTACATCATTATCTTTTCCAACAATGAACATCTAACATCACTGAGACAGGAAGGTGCAGCTGTCCAACAACTGACACCAGTGTTGCATACTAGGTTAAAAATGGGAAAGTATTATAGGCAACTTAAAGCTAGGAAGGATTTTATTACAGTTATCCCAGCTGTAATACAGCCAAGAAAAGCGTCATTCAAGAAGAAGCTCTTTAAGTTCCCAGACCAATTATTAGTATAAAAAATTTTCCATATATCCGTATTTCAGCTAATTTGGTGTCAGACTGTGCTTCTTAGATGTTTGCTGTTGGCACAGCACTAATCTACCCAGAAATTAGAAAAGAAAGCGTATGTTTAGAATTCAAAACCTACCACAAGTTCTCTGTAACTGTAGTGTGACTGCAGACAAAATTGGTTCTTGAAGGCCACATTCCAAACCCAAATGACTTGCTTTTCAGAATTACTTTTCTGAGCTTCAGATATAAATCACCTTAATTTCAGATGACTACGAAGTATCCAGAGGGGAAATTCTATTAGAAGAAATCCCCACACCTACATTTTTACAGTAGACGTTTGGGAAAAGCATCTGAAAAAAAGGCACTGCAATAAATTTTTGTCATGATCGTTTGCACTGGGTTGATTTTACCCCGTTTTGCTGCTAAAATAGCATAATTTTCTTCCCCGATTGAAAGACAAGCTTTAGAAAGTAGTGGAAGAGTTTCTGGGAAAGAATGAGGTATTTTTCTCCTCAAAATTCAGTTGAGATTAGAGAGACTTTAAATAAATCACTTATATAAAAAGGAAGGCATAGAAATCTCTACAGAAAATGAGTTTGGCTTGAGAACTGAAAATTTCAAACAGGTATTTATTTGCACAGACCTCACGCTCTATGTCTGCATTGAGAAATGGATCACCCAGGAAGAAGGTAGTGATTCCTCAGCTCTTGTTATTGTGGCATATAAGCTGTCAAATAATAAACACCCAGCTCTTGCTATTCCTTTAGAAAAAGTAATACTGTGGTTTATTTTGAGTGATACTTATGGACAAATTTTACTTAGTATGCAGAACTGATCAAAGATACAAGTGACAGAAAACAAGGGAATAACTCAGGACATCTTAATCTAATTTACAGTAATCTTTCATGCACATTTCACTGTAGTTGAGGACCCAGGAATGTTATCAATAAACATAAGGTGATTCTTTCTAAGAATTTTTACAGACTTCATTGCTGAAACATATCTGGATTTAAACCATTACTAATAAAGATGTTAATTTGGTAGTTTTCTTTCAATTACTATAGAATGAAAATGTACCTTGAAGGATAATGTATATATTCATGGGCAAAAACTAAGGATCAGATTGTGTACAAACACTATTATAGAAACATACAAAGTATCAGTAAAGTAAGTACAGGTGTAGTATTGTAAATACAACATAGCAAGTATTTGTGTAAACATTGGTTGCACTTGTGTATTCACACTCGATACACGTTATCACATACAGTCTTCATTAGGTGACAACAGTGGCACTGTAAGCCATTGTAACTTGAAAATCTTAATGATTTCCTATTGTTCGACCTGTAGTTTTAGCCAGCGTTTTTTGATCGTTCTTGTTTTTCATTGCTAAATATCTTTTCCAATGGCAGTGAAACAGAACATGTGAAAACTGGAATAGTAAACAAGGGTAGGAAATAGGTTTTTCTCACTGGCAAAAGTGCAGCATAAAAATAGCTTAGAAGATAACTGCCATCTCCTGCAGATTTTCTCTCATTTCTTAACGTAGCCTGGAAAATGTTAAAAATATTTTATAGTCTATCTCGATATCGACTCAAAGTTTCACTACAAGATACTATGCAATTTAGCCCTTCGTCTTTTCCAACTCCTTTCACAAATGTAATTTAAAGTATGTCTACTTAAGCACATCAGGAACAGTTAAGTAATACTGTGCTTTAATACCACAGTTCCAATGCAGTTTTGCAACAAGATTACTAGAAAATCCGTAAAGCGCTGACTTCGTAATTCAAGAAAAAGGCGGATACCGCCAGAGCCGGAGCAGCAGACAGAAAGACCCAATGTCTGCGCCGAGCTTGAGCTATCGTCTATGCTAATTAGAACAGTTAAGTGAGAGACGTTGACTGTCAGCCACAAAGGCAACGCGCTAAGGGTGGTTTGTAGCACCCGCGGGGGAATTGTTTGAAAGGAAGTTAGTGCACACCAATGCTTTCAAGAACTGCCTGATGAGAAGAGAGGACGGGTTTTCCCTTGATTCCTCTCAGATAAGGGCCATCAGAGGAGGCAGCTCATAGCCAGCTCGGTCGCCCTCCGCCACGGCAGCCGCACCTCCCTTGCAAGACTTCAACAGCGAGACTTACCTTCGTGAGCTGGGCGATCTTCTTGCACATTTTCACGTGCATTTCCTGATGACATTCCTCTGCCGAGCTGTTGCGAGCAGCTTTAGATCCATTGCAAGTCCCAGGATGATGAATCTTGTTTATGCCAGAGGCCATTAGGCTTGAAATTTAATCAAGTCGGTGTAGGCGCCGGGCAGCGCGATCCTGCCCCAACTGCTGGCCTCTCCCGGCGCTCTGCACGCACTCAGACCCTCACAGCGCTGGAGGAACTTCAGCCCCAAACAGGGCAAGCTGCAGCCGCCGCCGCCGCTCTGCCTTCTGTGCAGATGTCCCAATCCTTCAGCAAAACACCCAGGCGAGGAGGCAGAGAACAGCATGTACAAACATCCTGACTGGGATTTTTTTTCCCTCCCCTTCTCTTCAAATGGTTGAGCTTCCGCCAGGAGAAGATGCCAGCGGCTGGATGCTACAAATGCCCCACAGGAGACGCTGAGCCAGCTATACAGACAGCAGCACAGACGTTGCTGGGGATCTGTTACCGTCTGCAGATTAAATCATGTTGCCTTCTTGGGCTGCCAAGGGGTTGCAGGGGCAATCAGAGAAAATGGTGTTGACACCTTTCATAAGCTCTGTTATTTTGGCAATCCTCTCTAAATCCGGATGGGCCAATAAAGTGACAGAGAACACCTTGTTCAATTTTTACTGCTCTGCTGAACGCTGAATGGAGCAGCTCTCCCAGGAAGAGGCATACTTGAGCACAGCTGTGCCCTGAAGCCTTGTCGAGGATCTGGTCCACCTGCCTTATCCAAAGAGACTGGTCACTTCCTCGCAGTTACACTAAATGCAGTGGAAAGGTGCCAGAAGAAAGCTGACAATGTTACAGTTTGGGTTTTTTTTTTCCCCTTTCTGGAAGCTGTTCCTTTTCTTCAAAGAGACTAGGTTTGTACATGTAAAACTAAATAAAAGGACAGAAAAGCAGAAAAAGGGCAGAAAAAACCACAAGCTATTAAGATAATGGGGTTTATAAAGAAGACTGAGTAAAGTGTTATACTAGAAGAAAAATGGTTAGTGGACACGTTTAAACAAGTCTAGAAGAGAAAGGAGAAGGAGAAGGCAAAGTAGGGTGAAGTCAGAGGTGAGAAAGGGAGAAAAAACAGGTAAAAGACGCTAAGAGCTGCTCAACACCTCTTTGATGTGTCACTGTACACATGTACAAGAGACCCCATGGAGCAGGCTGAGGGCTTCATCTCTCCTCACACTGGCCAGAGGGGACATGAGGCTGCTTCTTCTTTCCCCCTACCCCATTCAGTAAGGCAGCTTTCCCATCTCACTTCCTGGTGGTACTTTCCATCCTTCTATGACAAGAAACTTCTACTTTGCTAATGCTCAGTTTGAAAAAGAGCTTTCTCAGGACTATCAGAATCGTGAAGGAGGATTATCCAGTGTCAGCTAAGGTGCTCTGAGTTGCATGGCAAGGTTTTTGTAGCAAGGGGGCTACAGAGGTAGCTTCTGTGAGAAGCTGCCAGAAGTTTCCCCTACATCCAAGAGTTCCAATGCCAGGTGGCTCCAAGAGACACCCAATGCTGGCCAAGAATAAGCCCATCAGCAATGCTGGTAGCTCCTCTGTGACAGCACATGTAAGAAAGGGAAAAAAACATCTGCGATGCTAAGGGCATTTGCAGCCACAGACAGGACTAAGACGATGTGAGGAACAAATGTGAAGACACCAAGTTCAGTGAAAGCGAATTGTGAATCAGGTGATCCAAGCACCAGATTCTCTTGCAGCCTGTGGAGAAAGACCATGGTGAGGCAGGCCATGGAGGATGATGGGGGGGGGGGCGGATATCCACCTCCAGCCTGTGGAGGAACCCCACACATGAGTAGGTAGGTAGGTAGATGCACCTGAAGAAGGCTGTGATCCCCTGGGAAGCCCCATGCTGGGGCAGTCATTCCTGAATGACTGCACCCATGGGAAAGAGCCACATTGGAGAAGCTTGTGGAGGACTGTCTCCTGTGGGAGAGACTCCACACTGAAGAGGGGAAGTTTGAGGACCCCTCCCCTGAGGAGGAAGGAGCAGCAGAGGCAATGTGTGATGAACTGGCTACAACCCCTATCCCTGTCCCCCTGTGCTGCTGCAGAGGAGGAAACGGAGAAAATCTGGAGTAAAGTAAAGCCTGAGAAGAAGGGTGGACTGGGGGGTGGAGATGTTTTTAAGATTTGAGTTTATTTCTCATTATCCTACTCTGATTTGATTGGTAATAAATTAAATGATTTTTCCCCAAGTTGAATCCAGCTCAGGAGGGGACTGATAGAGTGGTTTTCGGGAGCACCTGGCACCCAGCCAAAGTCAACCCACCATGGAAGGGCAGGGAAAAGGGAAAACTTTCAGCAAAAAAAGAAAACTCTAGTGAGGGCAAAAAAGATGATAAACACTTAAGAATAAACATTCTAAGAGGAATAGAAGAAGAATGCCTGCAGGCAGTGGGGAGGAGGAGTGAGAAGATGCAAGAGAAAACCTTGGGCCAGATAAACCAATCCTTTAATTGCTGGGAGAGAAGGGACTTTAAATCTCTGGAGATGGAAAGAATCTTCACTCTGGGAGCGAGAGGAAATAAAGACTGATTGAGAAATGCAGCATAGAGAAGGGAAAGGCCAGGAACGAAAGTGAAGATGGTCACAGTTGTTGGGGTAACACTGAGCAGGGAAGAGTTTAGCCCAGACAGAACATGAATACAAAAAGGCAAGAAACAGAGCCTTGCACACAGGAATGACTGTATAGTTTCTGCATTCAGTGGTGTTAGTGTCCAGGATGCTGCTGCCTGTGACTGAAACTTCTTCTATGACTAGGGCATAAGGACATGCCATTGTCAATTGTCTGGTATCTGATAAGACATGTATTCACACTTAAATTTAATTCAGTCAATATGGTTATAGTATCTTCTCTACATGGTCACTGATTTGATAATAAAAAAGTGTGGGAACTTAATTATATGTAAAATTTTGATAAAATTGACAAGTATATTAGGACAATCAAGAGAACACAAAGGGCTAAAGCAATTTCCTAGCATTGTGTTTCCTTAGAAAAAGAATAAAACTGGGTGAAAATAGCAAATTAAAAAAATGTAAAAGGCTTTAAAAGTACTTACAATAAGTTTCATGGGATGTTGCTCTTCTATACAGATGGTAACACTTACCGTTTTTCTACTAAACAGCAGAGGACACACTGGACCTGAATGCATAGACAGAGCACAGGAGCACCGATCTTCAGGTACACCAGGAAAGTAATAAATCACTGAGATATTTTCAAGCAGGCTGTTTATGTATTTTGGTGGGTTAGAGGGAAAAACTTGAGACATTAGTACAAGATGGTATTTTATCAGAACATAATTTGTCACTGGTGAAGTACTCTGAGTCCAGACAAGACTTGTCAGTCAATACTTCTAACACTGGAAAAGCTTTAATCAGATCTTATGCACCAGAAAATGCAAGCTCAATCGTGAATCCATAGATGACTGAAGTTCATTAGTCAAAACCTCACTTGATTTCAGTAGCAGAACTTCAAAGATAATGCCAGAGCTTCTCAGCAAGAATTTGGGCTGGTTTTCTACTTCAAATTATTCTAGGGGTCACTTATAGGTACATACTATACAAATGTGGGTTTTGTGAGAACCATATGGAACACTCAAGTAGATTACAGAATGTTTTTGAACTTGGGACAGTATATGGCAAAGAAAATTTATTAAAATATTAAAAGTCTATATACAAAGTACAAACAACTCTGCTTGAATTATTATTGCTACATTAGTTTTAAGTAAGTTATGACTGCCACTACAGTCTTTATGAATAACTGTACATGGGTTTATAGCTTTCCTGCTCAGGTGGCTTAACTAATTTCCATTTTATTATAAAAACCAAGTCATATATGAGTAAAAGACTTCCAGTTAGGGTTTTGGTACTTTCTGCTTGTTGAAGTTGCAGACTATATAGCTTCTGAAATAATCAAACTAGCTACCATTGAAAGACCCACATAGCCTAAATTCCAAAACATAAAAAAGTTATTTGTTACAAGTGTTTAATACATATGTTTGCACCTTAGTTTAACATATTTCAAGCAGTTATCCCAAAACACAATTAATACAGAGCCCAGTTCTTCTGCTCTGAATACTAGTACTACTGAAGTCAGTGGGATTTATTCATTATTTTTTAAGATATGAAGGCAAAGTTAAACGGACCCTCCCCAGATTACAGCCTACTGCTGTTTTGCAGTCCACTAAAATTTGCATTTGAAAATGGTATAATAGTACAGTTAGTTATTCCCTGTAATACTATGTTTCAAATGACATCAATAAAAAAAAAGATTTAAAACTGCTCAAGTTAGTGTCTCAACAAAGGAAGATGCATAGTCAAGTGAGGTTCTAATTTAATTCTTAAATCACTATCCTCATTATTGATTTCCACTTAAACTCAGTTTAGTCCCAGAGTAGCTTTGTGAACGAAGAATACAGAATTCAGAGACTGTTTTTCCCTTTTTAACAGGAAAAGAAAGAAATAGAGGTAAAAATAGTTAGAAGACTTGTAAGAGCAGTGATCCTGCTCACCTAACTTAATTCACTATCCTGCTTCTAATAATGCTTGTTTTGGATTTGAATGCAAGAAAAAGGACAAGTTGTTCTGCCACTGGTACATCTTGAGTATAATGCATATAATTACATATAAGAAGATAATATAATATATAACTAGTTTATAATTTTAATTTCTTCCTGTCTCATAAAGCAAAGACAATTTGATAGTCCAATTCAAAAAAACCTGAGGTGCTACTGATTTCCTCATTGACTAAAAACCATTCAAAGTATTTTAAAATATATATACAATTTTATAGCTGACATACATATACACAAATTTTGGAAGACTGTGGTGAACAGAACCTCTGATTATGACTGCATAATGATGGCCCGATTATGAACGAAATATTACTGTGCTTGTATTTTTAATATGGAAACTAGAACCAATCAGGTCCATCAGTTATAAAAGCCCTTGAACACCTACTAAACAGGATAGCAACAACTTCCCTTTTTTTACCCAGTGACCTACATATAAAATTACCACAAAATGAGTGGCACACAGCAGCTTGGCTTATCTTGTGGCGTTATGTATTTGCTCACGCAACAGGACTGACAAAGGAAAGAGAAAGGATCTATGGGTCAGAAGTAGAGAGAGACTACCAGAGGTACACCACAGCATAGCAGATAAGGTCACTGTTTCAAAGTGATGAGGAAAAAAATAATCTTGAATTATTAGAGTACACTTCCTTACAGAACCTGGAACACCATTCAAGGTTCTGAGTTTTAAAATTCCTTTCCTTTTTGGATAGAACTGTGAAAACCACTGGCTGTAACTTCTGGGCCTGGGCTGCTGGAGAGGTGCTTCCCCTCCCAGAGGGTCATTGTATTCCTCCCTTGGGAAGCAGCTGGCCCTTACTGAGAACATAAAGTTAGCTTAGAAAATGACCAAAGGTCCAGGGTTGAGCTGAAAGAGGGTTCCTGGGCACAAGGCAAGGTGGGTGGCTGGAAGCCCCAGGTGAGGCTGGTTAGGGGCCATTAAGGCTTATTAGTGCGGTCAAGGCCCTGCCTGTAAAAACAGCTCTATCAGGTGAGCAAAGTCATCTGGTATCACAGGGAGATCATTAGCAGTCTATGCAGAGCAAAGTCTAAATGGCCAACAGGTTATGATCCTACTTCAGCACATTATATACCCACACATGAAACACCAGTTACAATACTGGGAATCTGGATACCTGTGGCATATCTACCCTGGAAGCCAGTATGTCTAACAGGGCTAGACTTCAATTTGTCACAACAGAAGCCTGATTTCTATTTCTACCTAGAAGTACAAAACCTAGCATAGATATTTAAAGCAGGAATAAAGCTCTCATTCTGGACTAAATCCATAGTAGGGGACTGCAAGGCATTTACCAGAGAAAGTTCTTGTCTGTAGATCTCAGATGCAGGTAGGCATAAGTGGACTACCAAACATAACTGAATCAAAAAAGTTTTACCTGACCTTCTCTTCCTGTTTCCACCCTCTTCTTCACAGGCTCCTATGGCAGAAAAAAGCTAGATGAAATTATTTGTGCAGTAAAAATATCTTAAGTAGATAGTTAGACACTGTATGCCCTAGAAAGTATAACCTTACAAAAAAACCCAAACCAAAAACATTGAGGATTTGCTGTTGATTATAGTGTTTTTGTAGAGTGACTGTTTCTCCAACATAGAAGAAAAACTTTTAGAATAAAGTTAACATATAACATTCTGTGATACAGTTGTACTTGTGCATATAGTCTCCACTTCTGATGCTCTAGAAGCAGAAGGGGGTTAGGTCCAATGTGTACATTTTAAGAGTTAAAACAAAATACAACAACTCTTTATTTTTAAAAAGAGGGTATCTGTTTTAAATACATACAGATGCACGGTAGTACAATACATCGGGAAGACTGAGTATAAATGATTTTTACATTTATTATCTAGAAAATAGAATGCGTTTTTTTCCCCTGTGACTGCACTCTATCCTTCTCATACATCTCGTACACCCCATAATACTTGACCCAACTGTAAAAAGAAAGTAATTCCATTATTTTGTTCATGAAATGTTTCCTCGATACTGGAAAGATTCAAAACTGGAAGAAGACTGACCCCTAGTGCTTACCTATTCTATTTGCGTTTTGGGTTTTGGGGTATTTTTTTAAAGTTTCTTAGCCATAAATCCTTCTTCAGCACAGATTCTGCCTGTTCGATGGTATGTCACCTGTCCTTACTAAGTAACTATCATCACTTCAGGTAAGCAGACAGGTTATAGTTTCCACAGTTAACTACTTCTGTTCCCATTTTTGAATGCCGTCTATAACTCCATAATTAATATATGCTCAGAATGTTTCCCCTCAGCTAATCATCCCCTGCCTTCCTTCTCATTAAACCTCAGTCCCTGTGTCACAGTATGTTCTGTAACATGTCTCTGGAGTTTGGGCTTAGTTATCTTACCTGTTTTTAATGAGGTACAGAACTTATTACTGTTCTCAGGTTAAAGAATTTCTGGGAGAACATTAGGTCCACAACAATGAAAAATCTAGAGAAAATTGCCACTAGTAAAAGCATCAGGAGCACAAATACACATTTCCACAAGTCAGTTATCCATTCTAGCCATCCTTTCACCCCCTCACAGACGGTAGAAAACAGAAGGATGTTTCAATAAGAAATAGCCTGAAAGTTAGATTCAACTGAGGTAGTTCGTGTAGGGAACTAAGTAAACATTTACTTAACCGGTTACATCGTGAATTTAATCGACTTTGTTACCTAGACCTTTAAAACAGACAAAAGCAAACTTGGAAATAGACAAAGGTACCTTGCTCCAGATACGGTAGCTGAGCATTTTTTGTATCACTGGATGACTATTCTGCAATCAGCTTTTATTATTCCTAGGCACAGGCTGAGCTTTCTTGGTTTGCTACCGAAATTGCTTCGATGTTAAACTCCCGATTACAAAACGCAAATGTACTGATTTTTTCCCAGATGAACACGTCCGGAGGAGACTTGGCGAGTGTAGCCGAGTGCAGTACCAGAGCCTGTCAGACTTACTCAACTATTTCTCACCAACGTACGTTATGGAAGTCCTCTTGCCTAACGCTTCTCTTGAGCCTCAGCAAAGCTGCCACCGAGCCTGCTTTGAAACAGCCCGCTCCTGCCGCGAGCGCGCCGCAGAGGCGGAGCGACCACAGCCCTGCACCGCCCCAGTCGCTCCCCAACCCCTCCCAGCCCGCCGCAGAGGAAGATGGCGGCGCACCTCGTTTCGCGCCCTCCCCGGCTAACGGCCGAAGCTCCTCCCGCCGTAGCCCGCCCTGTCAGCGGCGCAACACAGCCCAACCTCCGCCCCGCCTCCAGCGCGCGGAGACGAGCACCCCCCTCGACGCACCCCTTCGCGGGTTTCTCGCGAGATCGGGAGCGTGTCTCTCGCGCCGAATTTGAAGCTAGGGGCGCGGGCCGCAGCCGTTGGTTGGGCGCGCGCAGAGCACGATCGCCGGTGGCAGCCCGGTGGCTGGGGCAGGAGGCTAGGGGTGTTGGGGCTGCGGGCGGCCGCCTCGGCCCGCTTGCGGTGGGCGCTCCTCCCGCTCTTACAAGCGGCTCTGCTGCCGTAGGGCCCGGTGGGGAAAGTAGTGGTTTTGCTGCCGTAGGGCCCGGCGGGGAAGCAGCGGCTCCGCGCTACGAGAGTGCGGAGTAGAGGAGCCGCTACGTGACCGTCCCTTTTCTCGGCAGCCATGGGAGAAAAAAGCATCTGCAAATCAAAGAAGCGTTTCAACGGGCGCAGAAACCTTACCAGAACCACGCGAAACTTGTTGCAGCTTTGAAGAACACCTATAATCAGGTACAGAAAAGCACCTATAACCCGGTATGCCCGGCCCCGGGGCGTGCCGGCGGCTGTGAGGCGCTGATGGGGAATGAGGGCGCGCATAATGTGCTCCACTTTTCTTTAGAGGCCCAGGGTTTTTTTTTCGGCCTCGTCTTACCTAAAACAAGGCCGCCACTAAGAAGGGTCTTGTGTTGTAAAAGAGAAAAACAACGAACCAGAAAAAGCGCCATACGTTGAGCTGTTACACATAGTCGTCTACTGTGAGCGTGGGTGTAAGGACGGCGCACAGCCGACGTTAAAGATGCTGCTGGAATGTGTTTGGATACCCGAGGAGTAGGTTGTGACACAGGAGAATAATGAATGAGGGTGCTATTAAAGCAAAATTGTCAGTGAGGAGTCTGTAACAGCGCGTGTGCCTTTACTGCTGGCTTTAACGCTCTTAAAGAAACAGAAACCGTCAGTTATAAAACAATTTATTTTTCTGTGCTACTGGTTTGGAAGGATGAGCCAGGTAGTTACTTTTTGTTGTGGTTTGATTTTTGACTTTTTCAGTTGGAAGATAAGGAAGACTTTCATGAAAAATTCATTCATTTCCTTAAATATGCTATGATAATCTACAGACGGGAACCAGCAGTGGAACAAGTGATTAATTTTGTGGCTAAATTTGTTACTTCGTTTTATCAAATGGAGAACGAGGATGGTAGTGAGGAGAGAGAAGATAATTTGTTTCTGGATTGTGTGTTTAACTTTCTGCTTGAGGTATAGTAACACTTATATTAAATCTTTTGAACGTAAATGGAAACTTCATGCTGTGGGGAAAGCTTGCTGATGCCCAAGATGAGAGCTACGAACTAGAACTTAAAAAACGAAAGCAAAGGCGAAGGTAGGGCTTCGCAAGTAACACCACTGCCCCCCAACAACTGGGTTTTGAAAGTTAGGCTCCTGTGAAGATACGAGTTTTTCCTACTTGTCTGTCATTTGTTTTGTTGTAGGCTTTGCTATAGGTGCATCTATAAGTTCTGGAGGTGTTCTGGAAATGAATTTATGCTACTTTTTTAATAAGCAAAAATATTAAAAGCCCTTAATGAAAGTGTGGTTAGTGTCTGTATTATTCATTTCTGCTTATTGCAGATGTTACATAGAAGGATCAACAGTTCCAGTATCGTGAAAATGCAAGTAGATTTACATTGTCTTGAGCTAGTGTTTATCATTGCTAATTTTTTTCCCCCTTGTGTTATGGAGACAGAGGGGGTAAGTTGTGCTGTAGTCTGCATTGAGTGGTAAGCACGTATCTTCCTTTTCTGAAGACATTGCTAATTATGTAAAACGCCATTGATGTAAGTGATGGGTCATAATTGTTTTCTGTGGGTTTTTTTTTTGGTGGTGTTAAAAATAAATAAGAAAAGCTTTTGAAACACAGAAGTGCATGGTAGTGTATAGAAAATTAACGAATGTGTGCATTTTAACCTCTGTATGTGGGAAATGAGAAATGTGTGATTATAAGAATACTTTTGTTTTTTCTTTCTCTAAGTCTCACAATGTGAACAGCCATGCAGTTAGATTTCGAACATGCCAGCTTGTTAATAAGATTTTGGGAAATATGCCAGAGAATGCCCAGATTGATGGTGACTTATTTGATAAGATTAATGAAGCTATGCTGATTAGACTTAAAGATAAATTTTCAAATGTGAGAATTCAAGCTGTGTTGTCCCTGTCACGACTACAAGATCCTAAGGATGAAAACTGCCCTGTTGTTAATAGTAAGTAGCATTGGGTTTCTTCTTTAGTTTAAGAACGGCATATGACAAATGCACCACTAAACCATGTCTCTGAGCACCACCACGTGTGTGTGTCTTAAATACCCCCAGGGATAGTGACTCAACCACTTCTCTGGGCAGTCTGTTCCAGTGCTTGGCAAGTCTTTCTGTGAAGAATGTGGTACATGCGTGCTCAGTTCTTACCCTCCAAGGACACTTGTACTATAAATTGAGTTGAACTGTAGTAGAGATGATCACAGAAAAATAATTTTGCTTCAAATTGTGGCTCTCTGCCCCATGAGAGGCCAAATGCTAGTTATATTAAACTTTATATACTGTCTTTTGTGAACTAAGTTAGCTACAGGCTTTTTTGTTGTTAAGGCACCTTTCTGAATTTGTGTTTTCTACTGTTTGTTTATAAGTTGCTTATTTAGTAGCACATAAATGTCATTGTCTATGGTGAAATCAAGTGTTCTGTGATTAAATTATTTTTGTTGATGCTTTTAATTTTTAAGAAGGATCAAGAATACAACAACAGATATTATATAAAAGATTTAGTATTTGCCTTTTGGTAGGTTTAAGGGAGATTGCAATTTCCATTATAAAAACACTTGAGGTAAAAGGTAATGAAGATGTATAGCCAGTGAATAGAGCTCTTAAGGAGCCAGCATTAGGAAACAGTTTATTTTTTATTCCTTTTCTTTTTTTTTTTTGTCCAGTAAATGACAAAGTGGTTATTTATAGATGGGATCTAGAGTAGCAACTTTGAGTCATTAACTGAAAAGCCTACTTAAGATTGCAAATATTATTTTCATAGTTTAATTTCTTTTGGGATCATAGCAAGGTATGCATTTGCCATAAAATACTGGGGTTATGACCCAAAATGACTCCTTAAATTTGTATGAGCTATGCAGAGGTGGAGAAAGGGTTTTAATAACAGCTGCTGATTTTTTTTTTTAAATTGTTTTGGTATTGTCTGTTTTTTCTATAAAGCTTCGAACTCTTATGAAAACATTATTATGACTATTTTACTTTCAGTTTACAGCACACTGCTTGAAAATGATTTAAATTCAGAAGTGAGGCGTGCAGTGCTGTCATGTATTGCTCCATCAGCAAGAACTTTGCCAAAAATTGTAGGCCGCACTATGGATGTAAAAGAAGCTGTTAGGAAGCTGGCCTATGAGGTAAATCGAATCAATTAATATTAATTTAAAAGACTGACTTAGGAAAAAGGCTTTAAATCTTTTATTATATTACACTGGCTAAATACTAAGAATAGTTAAATAATTTATTTTCACTTATCAGAATTTTCAGTGGGAGTGATTTAATACAAGATTGCAAGTTAAAACCCCTGAACTTGCTTGATAGAAATAACTTTTGTAATAGAACTTGGCTCCTGAAGATCAGACAGTAAAAGTATAGATTATATATAAACAATCTTTTGTTTTCTGTTTTTGCATCCTGTGATGTTTGTGAGACAATATTTCTTTTCTTTACTGTATTATTTAATAATAATAGAAAGTTAGGATCACAGCAATCCTAGTGCAAAAAATGGTATTTCTTTGTATTCCAATTTTGAGAAGTATCAACCATTACTTACACTTACGGTTACATAATGTAATAATACAGGGGTAAGAGCAAGAAGGTATGCTACTCTGTATATTTCTTGTGCAGGCATCTTAGATTGGGTCTTCAAACAAAGAGTTCCATTTTTTTCTCACAGAACTATCTTCTGTTCTTTATTAACTTACATTAAATTCTGCTTTTTTCAGTAATTTAAAGAGGTTTTGTATCTAGGTGTTGCATTCAAATGGAGCTGCCAAGCTTTTAAGCTGTTTATTCTTTATTTTATTTTACATTTTCTTCCATGCACAGCAATCTGCTTGTTAATGTATTGGGACGATGCTGATGGCATAGGTATTACAGGGTGGATTCTGTGGATGGATAAAACTGAGATCTTAAACCCACAGGGAGTTAATTCATACAGTTGTTATTGGTAGGAATGCATTCTAATGTCATAATTTTATTTTTTAAGGTTTTGGCAGAAAAAGTTCACATGAGAGCTCTGTCTATAGCACAGAGAGTAAAATTGTTGCAACAAGGACTTAATGACAGATCTGGTAAGAGATAATGTTTCTCAACATTTTGATTCAAACTGGTTGAACTCCATGTGGCTCGCGTGGGCCCATCTCTCAAGCCTGTCGGGGTCCCTCTGGATGACATTCCTTTCATCCACTGTGTTGACTGCACCACACAGTGTGGTGTAATTTGCAGACTTGCTGAGGGTGCACTGCATCCCACTGTCCGTGTCTCCGACCAAGATGTTAAACAGTGCTGGTCCCAATACTGACCCCTGAGGAACATCGCTTGTCACTGTTCTCTGCTTGGACGTTGAGCTCTTGACCACAGTTCTTTTGAGTGAACAGACAATTCCCTATCTGCTGAGTGGTTCATCCATGTCTCTGAATTAGTGGAACAGTGTCAAATGTTTTGTACAAGTCCAGGTAGACATCAGTCACTCTTCCCTTTTCTACCAGAGCTGCAACCCTATCAAAGAATGCCACCAAATTTGTTAGGCACAATTTGCCCTTAGTCAAGTCATACTGGCTGTCACCAGTCCCCTCCTATTTTCCATGAGCCTGAGCATATTTATCACGAGGATCTGTTCCATGATCTTGCCAGGCACAGAGGTGAGACTGACCTGTGTGTAGTTCCCTTGGTCTTCTTTTTTTCCTATTTAAAATTGGGAGTTACATTTCCCCTTTTCCAATCAGTAGGATCAGTGAACTGAACTGCCATAGTTTCTCAAGTATGATGGACGGTGGCTTGGCTTCATCTGCCAGTTCCCTTAGCACCTGTGAATGCATCTCATCAGGTCCCAGGGACTTGTGCACCTTCAGGTTTCTTTAAACATCAGGTTCAAGAATTTCTACAGTGGGTGGTCTTTCATTCTCCCAGTGCCTGCCTCTGTCTTCTGTGTCCTGAGCAGTGGGGCTAGAGCCCTTGTTGATGAAGACTGAAGCAAAGAATACTTCAGTCTTCTCCATATCCTGTCTCCTATTTCATTCTGGAGACAGCCCACGTTATCTCTCATCTTTCTTTTATCACTGACACACCTATAGAAGCTTTTCTTGTTGCCCTTGACATCCCTGTTCAGATTTAATTCTATTTAATGCTATCAGGGCTTTAGCTTTCCTAGTCTCATCTCTGGTGGATCGGACAATTGCTTTGTCTTCCTTCCAAGCTACCTGCCATTGCTTCCAGCCTTTGCAGGCTTCTTTTTAGCGTTTGAGTTTACCCAGGAACTCCTTGTTCACTGATGGCCTCTTAGTGTTTTTACCTGACCCTTTTTTTTTTTTTTAAATTGTTCCTATCTGTCTCCCTGTTTGGGTGGCCTGTAGCAGACCTGTGCTGTCATGTTCCCTGTCACTCTGCTCCCTAAATCCTGATTTATAAGCTCTCGTTTGGCTCCTCATCCATCCACAGATGGAGCTCCATGCACTCCAGCTAGTCTCTGACAAAGAGGATGACACCCTTTTCCCCTGCCTGCCCTTCCTAAAGAGCTTGCATTGAGCCATCCCATCATATTTCTATGATGCCAGTAAGATCATAGCCAACATAAGATACCATCTGGAAGTTGTGATGGCAATAATGAGGAGCTCAGAGTCATGAGGTACCAGGAAATGTTTAAGTACAAGAAATTCTGTTTGCTGCTTTGGTTTTCCTTATAAGATTGCACTTTCAAAAAACTTGAGAGACACTGAGCTGCAATACAGGACTGCTGGCTGTCATCCCTACCCTCTCCTAATAATACTTGGTCTTAACGGATAACACTTTTGGCTTGGCGTCAATGTGTTTCCATTTTAGTAATGTTTCAAAACTGGGGGAGAGGGAAGCTACCTCTGCTTTTTTTTTTTCCTGTGATCTTTCATTTGTCAGGAACAAGGAGTTGTATTCCCTTACTGAGAAGGTACAACCTTTCTGCATGGCCTGTATTTCAGTGACATTGAGGTGTTCAATGTATGATGCAGAGCAGATACTTTGTCTCTTGGTGCCTGTCTCTTCCCTAGGATGATTCTTCAGCCATTGAGGACTGAAATTTTGGATGTTTTTTCATATTGGCTTCAGAACAAAGATTTAAAATAAACAAGACCTAGAAGACACAGTCCTGATTCTACTTTCCAGAGTGCATTCAGCTGTCAATTCTCCATTGTTATTCTATTTCATTTCACTACATTCTATTAACTTATGCTCCTCACCTTCTTGGAGAGGTTTCTCATTCTTAGGACCTTAATTTGGCTCTTTCAAGGTCTTTTTTGCAGCTCTCTCTGAAACTCTTGACTATATTTAGATACTGACCTTAAGAAGTTACATATAAGAGGGAGGACAAATGCTGTCAGTGTGTGTGAACTTCATTGTTTCTATTATATTGGATATTGTTTCCTAGAAGGTCCTAAGAGCATACTCTTATAAAACTCCTTTGTTAATATTTTTATTTCCACAAAACTATTAGCTTTTCTAGTTCCCTGCTTAAATCTATATGTATGTATTAATGGTTTATGTATTCTAGAAGTTCCCATAAATATTTTTTTTTGTTGATTAAATAGTACTTTACTGATCCAGAAACTGTTTATTCTTTGTGGCAATGGAGAAGAGTGACCTAGTTAAATTATTCAGCTGTATTATGAAATTTACATAAAGATATTTTAACACCCACAGAGGTTTCTTGTATTTGGACTAAAGGTCTGTACAGCAGTATCCTGCCTCCAAAAGTGGCCGATTCCTGAATGTCTTAAACAGAGCAAGTGATAACAGCGCTTCCACAAAATATTTCCTTGCTCCACAAGAGTTTGTGATGTGTAGATTCTCTGGGCTGAGGTTGAGGTTCTGTATTTACATGTAAAGGGTTTTTGATAGTTGTTTGGGGTTTTATGTATTCCTTGAAGGGTGGAAAAATCTGTTGCCTCAAAAATGTAGTAGTGCTCTATAAGTAGCTCTTGTCTAACTGTTGGATTTTTTCTTTTTACCTAAAGTAATGTTAAGTTCAACTATATAATAACTTATTCCCAGAAAGCTTTCTATAGAAAAGTGATTTGTGAAAGTATGTTGAAAACTAGGTATGGTTTTGACCTTAATGTTTTAAACCATTTAAATCCGGTATTATTAGATGCTGTCAAGGAGGTATTGAAGAAGAAGCTGCTTCAAGCCTGGTTACGATTGACTGAGGGGGATGTTTTAGAACTGCTTCATCGACTAGATGTGGAAAATTGCCCAGAAGTTGCCACCCCAGTACTAAAAGCTCTGTTTTCATTATCTCCAATTCATGACTTTGTTCAGAACTGTAAATATTTTGACAGCAGGTATGCAGATCAGTTTGCATTTCCAGAAGGTGAATGTTTTGTATAAGAATATTAAATTAAAGGTTATAACTAAATGGGGACCAGCATGCCTATTACATGTGATAAAACTGGTATTGTGGTGTAAGCCACAGTGTCTTCCTTGTGTTTAGGTACTCTAGGGTTTTGAATGTTTTTTTTCCTCTTGAGATCTGTGTTAGCTAACTGAAAATGATTGTGCCAGAGAAGCAGGGGGGAACAATGAAGAATGTTGTCTTATTTCTTCCACATCCCAAAATCACATTTATAGATTTAAGAGGACGCAGTAAATTAGCTAAATCAAATTAGACTTTTAAGTTGTTACTCATGGAGAAGCTTGTTTATTTCCTGTACCTCTGTACAGCTTGTGATAAAGGCAGTGCTCTGATTTACCCCCACAACTGTAATTTCCTCTTTCTTTATTCTGTGCTTTCTTACAGATTTGCTAGTCCTCTGTCTTGTTCTTGTGTATTTCTGACTATAGCTTCAGTGATGCAATATTCATGTGATAAATACTTAGAGTTTTGAAGTATATGATTTCTGTTTAAGTTTACTTTGAAATAAATACTTGTCAGATTAATGGGAATCCATCAAACGATCGGTTTTCATCTACATGTTGCTGGGGGCTTTTTGTTTTCGTGTGTGTGACCTAAAAGTAAACCAAAATTTTTGAGGATTTGCAAATAAAATGGGATTTTAGTTAACAAATGTAACAAATATTATACTGAGATATATAAATGTTTTATGCCATGCTTAGCATGGAAAAGACTATGATTATAGAAAGGAGTGAGGGTTCTAGGACTGGTCAATGGAGGATGAACTTAGAGATGCCAAGAAGCAATGCTGTTATGTTTTATATTTGACCTATTATGATTGCTACTTGAATACTATCTGAAGATCTTGTATTAAGAACAGAAGAAACAACTCATAAATGGAAGCTGGGGAAAAAAATAATGCAGTGGTTTCTGCAGATTGAATTCAGGTTTTCAGACTTACAGTGGTAACAACCATAAAAGTACTGTATGACACGTTGTTCTTAGAGGTCTTACAGGGCTGAGCAGAATCTGCAAACTGACATGAACAGCCTTCATTTAAAATACTGGAAAGTGCAATATAGGGAGAGGTTCAGGGAGCTCCATGTTCTCATTTAAAAAAGAGGAACTTATTTTTATTGGTCTGTAAGTATCTCAGTGTGGAATACCTTTGACAGGATTTTATTTTCATGTTAGGAAATAATTTCCCTGCATCTGTTGTCTATTCGTTCAATTTACCTCTATTTGTTTATTTATTTATTTATTAGAAAACTGATTCCACTGGAAGATTTAACAGCAGAGAATGTGTTATATTGGAGATGTCTTTGTGAATATCTAAAATCAAAAGGTGAAGAAGGCGAAATTTTACTTGAGCAGATATTGCCAGAAACAGCTATATATGCAGATTATTTATTAAGGTACACTTCTTTTAAAATAAATCTCTTACCACTACAATAGATTATTCTATCTTTTCAAAGTAGAGAATATTTCTTATATTCAGCTGCTCAAGTTTCTTCCAAAGACAATGTTATGCTTGTACAGTGATTAAGGAAAAAATGAATTGAAACACTTAGAAAAAATTTTTGACAGGGTTTACTAATTTTAAACAAAAAAGTAAAAACCAAATTTATAGCTTGAAATAATTTTTGGAATGTCTTTTATCATAAATTGGCAAGATGGACTGCTAGATCAGTATCATACAGTTCTTTGCTATTTAATATTACAGAATAAGTGTTCTGTAATACGCAGCTATCCTTTGCCCATCTGTTTTGTAGGTTGTTGTGTCTTTGCAAAGAGCTTGCAGAAATAGTTTTTTGAATTTGTGGAAACAAATACTCTTTTCTTTTTTGTAATATGTGAAAATTAAATTGTTCTCTTGGGCTGCTACCCCAAAGAGAAGTCTTTTTGAAATGGAAAGTTCATTCTCTTTCCCCTGTTCAGACAGGCATGCTTTCCAAAAACTTATGTTTGAAGGCAGTAACAGAGGCACTACATAAACCAATTACAGAACATACAGAGGAAAAAACAGAATGTCTTAAGTACATCTTTTTACCAAAGTGAAGAAACTCAGTGGGATGCTTTAGTCTTAATGTAAAATTTGAGTAGAATTATTGTTTGTGAGCACAGAGATGCCGAGAAATCTTAACTGAGGTGTTGTATTTGCAAAATGTAGAGTGAAGCTTCCTGAAATGATTACAAAGCAGACTTGCTGAAAAATGCATTGTTTTGATAGATGTTTCCAATTAAAACTACGCATATATTTTTCTCACTTCAGTGGGTGTAGTATGCTAGTAGTACTTAGAGAAATCATAGCTACTCTTCAACGTGGAGTGTGCTAACATGTTTCATAAACTTTAATAAATGAAGCATCTGTGCTTCCTTAATTTTGAAATGTGGATCCAGTCTGGTGGGTGTAAATTTATTCATTTATAATTAATTTTAGAGTCCACAAAACACTTGCTTTCCAAAAAAGGTTTTTTTTTTCCATCTGATCTTACTTAAAATGCCTTCAATCATCTTCCCCTTCAGGAAGAGGCTGAGTAAGATTGATTAGGTTTACTGGTACTCGTTTGTAGTATCAATTGTTAACTCTTTGTTGGTGAGCTGTGCCACCAGTTGTTTCTGGTCAGATTTTGCAATTGTACAACGCAAGCCTTTATTGTACTGTGAGAATATCAGTTAGGGGAGTAAGAAACTGCAAGTCATCATTACTTAAGAAAAAATACAGATTTGTAAGTTTCACTTAAGTATCTTACTGTTTTGTGGTGCATGTAGCATTGCTGTTAAATGATTAGAAACAGCTACCTGCACTGTTGTAAGTTCAGATAAATAACTACTTGTAAATCTTTTGTCCAAACTTTGAAGAAATTTAGCAAATTTTAAAAATTTAATAAGCTGTTGCTAAAAAGTATCTGCAAAACTGTGGTAAAATCAGGAAGCTCATATTTAAATTTTACATTAAATTCAGTATTGAATTTTGTGAATTACTATTCACTACATATTTTTCTGAACATGCATGCTTTCATTAATGGATAATTTTGGTAAAAGAATAATGACAGTAAAAAAAAAAAAAAAAGAAAAACAACCTGATTACATTTTCCAACTTATGTGGCTGAGTGTGTCTGACAACAGATGTTTGTTTTTCTGTGGTAGCATCCATGACCACATTTAAAATTTGCTGCATGCTTTAACGATTTCCTTGTATTTTCTCTTATAGGCAATTGATCATGTAGAAGAATAGATAGTACCTAAATATGCAGAAAAATACTAGTTAGATAGATGTGAAAAATGGTACATGTATATGCTTTTTCCTAAAATGCTGTCTATATGCATATAGACATGCATATAGACATATATGTCTATACCATAACTTGTCAACTTTTTGTTTCTTAACTGCTTTGTGTTCTCAAACAAGTGATTTTTTTTTTTCTTTACTGAAGTGCATTATTTTAAAATGGTACATTTTTTTGTATAGATGACTTTCTGAACTATTGATGTAACTAAAATAACCACTTACTTATAGAGGACAGGAAAGTGGTGGGGTTTTGGGTTTGTGTGGGTGTTGTTTTGTGTTATGGGTTTGGTTGTTGGGTTTTTTGGCTCTGTGTGCGTGTTTGTTTTCCAACAGTGATTGTGAATGTAATTATATCTGTTCTATTTGGATTCAGTTACCTTCAAAATATGCCAGTTCTTAGTGAAGAACAAAGACAAGACTATGCTTGTTTTGCAAACTTGATGACAAAAGAATTTATAAGCCAGCAACTGATTCTTATCTTGGGCTGCATGGATGTCACGGAAGAGGGAGGAAGGTAAGCTTAAGCATAAAATCTGCATTGTTTAAATTTATGGCACTTGTGCCTGTAGAGAGGCGTACATAGACTATTTGGAAACGACCTGATTAAGCATAAAAAATATAGTTCTAATATTAGCTGGAAAAGTGGCATGGTCTCTCTAATGGGTGGAATAGTTTCCAAAAGTGTGTCAGATATTGTCTTACTTTTATGGGAAAATGAGTTTAATGCAGATACAGTGTTGTTTGGGGAGAACAAATTTGTTGTTTTAATAATGTATTCTTGATACTATGAATTTACAAGACTATTAATTTGGAACTTAGTATGTAAAAAATGAAAGGAGATAAATGGATTACTCCTTAGCAGATGACATCTAGTAAGAAGCCTGTGTGTTTCTTATGCTTTTAAGGCCTAAAATATTACAAGATGTTTCAGATGCCAAGCTGAATTGGTCTGTATTAACTGAGTGGTTCTTATAATTTGAAAAGCCTTTTGATGTGAAGTAATATAAGTGAATAAATTTTGAAGTTCCTACCATCAAAAACATTTAATAAAAAATTGCAGTGAGGATAGTACAAGCATTACAATAAATTCAAACCCACGTTGCAACGCATTATATGTAGTGCTAGACTGGCAGGATAGTTTAACTTGTAAATTATTTTTCTTTTAGTTTCTAGCCAGATAACTTCTATGAAAGCATTCTACAGTATTGATTCTATTTTGTGCTGGTATGACCTTTCATTGAACAGTAGTGACACCTGATTAAAAAAAAAAACTTTCTAATTGAGAGAAATGAGGTAAAATCGGGAAAAGACAAACAGCGCAAAGTAAGAAAACGTATTCGGCAGGTAATACAGCTATAGAGAAGTTTCCCTTATAGTATATTATAAAGTCTTCATCACAGTAGCTCAGTTGGTAAAATATTAACTCCTAAGCATCCCATTATCTTGAATGAGCAAACAGATTGATTTTTTTCTTAATGCAGAAAGCATCTGTTAGTGACTTTACAAAACATTCTTATTCTACCTGCAACATCAACAACCCTTATACCTCTGTTAGCAGAAAAGTTACTCAGCATTCTTAACGAAGATGACAGAAGGATTCAAACTGTAAGTAATTACAAATGCTCATTCTTTCTAGGCAGAGCCTTTCCTGTATATGAAACAACATTTATGTGGCATGTTGTGTGTGGTCCCCCACCCCCCTCTTTTTTTTTTTTTTTTTTTTTTTTTGGTGCATAGCTGCCATGGTTTGCTAAAGATCTTTAGAATATTTGGCTGGTGGTGTAAATGTAATCCCCCAAGTAGGAGAGTATTATGCTTGACAGCCTGTTTCAGAATCCTTTGTCACAGTTTTGACTAGAATGTTCAAAGTGTACCTTTCCAGGTGTCAAATTTCTCTTCTGTCCTTTTAGCTGAGATGGGTACTAAAGCCCTTACAATAAAAGTATTTTATATAATACAATCGGTTATACACAGCATCATTATTTAAACTTGACTCCTGAAAAATGGATCATTGGTTTTGCTCAAATATTTTAAATAACCACTGGATTTAAAGACATACAATGCTTTTGTAAAACCTCAATCCTGTGAGTAAAGGTAGGGTAGAAGTTTGTTATATGATTACAGTGGTGTAACTAGTAATCTTAACACTGTACAATAGGAATAGTGAATGTGTGCATTTTTATTCTAGTGACTCAATACATTCTGTTGATTTGGGTATAGCTTGAGAGGAAAATTTAGGTGGTCTGATATGAGATCCATCAAATTAATCCTATCCTGGTTCATTTGGTTGTTAGTTTTTCCTCATGTTTCATCTCACTTTTTTTAATTCATGTAATGGGTCTGACTTTAAAGCAAAGCCCTAACCAACCAACCAACAGCTCTCACTCTAGTTCTGCTTCTTGTTCTATGTACATATTTGGCTTGAAATTAAATTACTTACATGGTGTCCTATAGTACATGAGATGGCCTAAATGATCATGTTCTTAGTTGTATTTTGATTGAAGTAGTAACGGATGAAAAAAACGTGCTCTTGTTACTGGTAGTTCTTTGTAAAGTATGTGTTCAGCCACCGAGAAGATGGTGCCTGTGAACTGTTGGTATAAAAATAGCTTAACTTAGGGATATACAGCCTTCTATTTGCTTGCTTACCTAGCTAAATGGTAGAAAATGCTAGACTTTGGTTAGACTACATATTACCAAAATCAAGGTTTTTTTGGCAATGATTTAGCTGTTAAGGAAAACTGCACGGATGTTTGATGCTTTTTTGGAAGGATGGTATATTAAATTGGGGGAAAAATGCTTAGTATCTGACATCACAGCTGAAATGAATGGCACTAATACACCCTTTGCAACAATAGATTGCAGAAATTATATCAGAAGTTCGTGAGCCAATTACTACAGTTGACCAGCCTGTTGATGTTGCTGCAATAAGAAAGCAGGAGCTTAAGGTAAACAGATTTCTTAGTTAATGAGAAAAATATTTTAAAGCATAATCATCTTGTAAGACTTTTATGTAGTGCAGTATTATTGACTAGTGTCAATAGTGTATTGTTGGCTGATAACATGGAGATAGTATTATATTAATTTTTAAATTTTATATTTCAGTTGGCTGAAATAAAAGTGAAACTTTTTGAAGCAAAACAAACTTTGGAAGAATGTATTACTCTGCAGGATTTTAATAGAGCATCAGTATTAAAAGAGAAAATAACTGAGTTGGAACGTGTGAAAGATGATCTCATAAAAGCAGCAGAGCAACCTGAAATTAAAGATATGCGTGTGGAGAAGGTCTCTTTTCCCTTCCTGTATTATAAAATGCTGGTTATATTTTGATGTTTATTCATAGTTTTAAAAGAAAGTGTAGTTTGGCATCATATCATCTAATTTTTTAAAATTCGAAAAACATTTATGGTATTAGTCGTGTATAGAAGCTGATGATAATTTAGCAAAAAAAAAGGATTACAGTTAAACTACTTTTGTCTTTAAATAATTAAAGAATTTTATAAAAGTATTGTTTTTATTGCTTTTACTCTTAACTAACTGAAAACATGAACCTGAATCTCTTTTCATCATAGTTTATAGACTGATTTTGATTAATTTTCTTGCACAAGAGATATGTTGTGGACAGGAAATGCTTGTTTGGGTAAGGGAAAATTATGATTGATGTTCCCATTCTCCTTATCATAGCCCCCATTTGTATTAATAGTCTCTTTCTTTCCCTGACCTACTTGCAGAGTGATCCTGAAACACTGTTGAAGTGTCTGATGCTGTGTTACGAGCTTCTGAAGATCATATCCCTTTCTAAAGGAATTGATCCAACCATTAAGGAAATCATTGAATCTCTGGTATGTAGGAATAAATACTCTTTATATCATAATAAAAATAGATACATCCTAGCTGGCCTTTAGGTGCTGGCAGGATGGTTTGTGATTATTTCACACTTTGCTGTAACTGTAGTACTGTGTTTGGTGGCTTTAAGCTTTCCCAGGACCTATGCTCTTGGACGCGTGGTCCAGATGTGCTGTTAATGCTGAGCTCCTATGCCAGAGCTGGTTGTGGTAGACAGAATCTAAAATAAAGCAGTAATATAGTATATATATTAGCATATGATAGTGTTGGACAATGCTGGATTATAATGTGCCAAGTGTGGTGCTTAGGCATCTGCTTGCTGCCCTTGCTGGTACTTGAATTACTTGGATTTTCTATCAGCCAAAGTTATGAAGTCTCTAATAGACAAGTTTACAGTTGTGGGGCTTTTTTGGGGTGTGTGTATGTGTGTACGTTTGTTTTTTAAGTTAGTCAAAAGCTTTTTGTCTAGGAGATACTGGAACTCATATAGACCTTTCTCTTATCCCTTCCATTTACAAGGAAAGATGTTTGGAGGGATTCCCCTGTCTGCCTCTGTTCTCATAGCACCTTTGAAGAGCAAAATATTTCTGTATTGGAAAAAAAAGCAGTGACATTATTTTATAGTCTACCAGATATATATATCTACTTCCTAGTTTTCCTTGTGAAGAATATTACTTTTAAGATGAATGTTTCTATGTATCACAAACTTGTAACTGGTACTGAGTGTGCAGAGGAAAGGGCAAAAAGCAATATAGCATTGTATTGAATGTGTGCTGCACCCATGTCTGAACACTGTGCCATTCTTATCCCATCTATGTAGAAAGTTTATATATGAATTGGAAGTGGTTGAGAGAAGGGCAGCAAGGAAAAGTATGGAATAGCCTCTGTAAGGAGAATGACTTAAATAGGTTTCCTCTTCGTAACCTGGAGAAGAGAGGACTTAAGAGTATGATCTGAGAGAAAGTAGAAGTCATAAGGTATGAGTATTATGGAGCAAGTGAATAAGGATTAATTGATCAAACCAATCAAGCTAGAAACTATCAAGCTCAAAACAAGATATGTAAAGAATCAGCTCATTAGATATATAATCTGTGGAATTCGTTGTCACAGACTGTATGCATGGTGAACACTTGCATAAATCTCTATGAAGACTGAACAAGTTCAAGAAAAATATTATTAAATGATTAGGCAGATAGGAACAGCCTCCTCTGGTGCATCTCAGCAGCAAATTGTTGGGACCTTAACACAAATTCTTGTGAAACATCAATTTAGTCTGTTTATGTAGTACGCTGCAGGAATTTGGTTTTGATCATTTTTGATAATGAGACAACAGGCTAGATGACTTCCCTCACTATGGGTGTTCTTTCAATTCAAGCTAATTAAAACTAACAGAGTATATAGTAGTTACAATTTCCCATCCTGTATGAAACAAAGTTAATTTTTAGTTTTAGGGTAAGCACATTCTAGTAGTCATTTTTAAAAATTTTCAATCTACGTATTTCAACTATGAAGTCTAATATTATTGTTTCCAGATACTTCCTGGTGTAACTAATATCCATCCAGCTGTAAGAAACATGGCAGTTCTGTGTTTGGGTTGCTGTGCCCTACAGAAGAAAGAATTTGCCAGCCAACAGCTTGCATTGCTGTTACAGGTAAAACATCCAATGGAAAATGGACTGATGGTCTGTGTGACTAAGCAAATAAAACTATTTTTGTGTTTATAACAAGCAATTCTACACAACTATGTTATTTGAGCATCAGTGATTTCTAATTTCCCGAAGCTCTGGATCCTGGAGAGTGTGGTTTCATGTAGGTTTTTCTGATGTCTAATAATAAGTTTATATTGTATCTTGGTAGTAGCATGGCTTTCCTTTGCAAGATCATCGGTTGTCTTGAAAATCTGTAGGAATTTGCTATCTCTGAGGTCTTTCTTTTCGAAATCTGGATGAAATCTGTTACATGTTCATGTTGTTAATGTAGAAAAGAAAAGCTGTAGGATTCTGTAAGCCTGCTTTCCTTGGAAAACCAAACTAAAAATGTGACTGTTTTTACATTTGTTAATACTTTTGGGTTTAATTTCTGAATTATTAATTTTGTATGTATTAAGAGGGTTTTGATTGGGGAATAAAGCAATATTCAAACCAACAAATAACAGCATGGCCAAGTATCTATGAATATTGGACATGGGGTGCCATAATACCCACATCTCCCACCTTGGTGGTAAATTTTTCTGCTGTTAAACTATGTAAAAGATGACACTTAACGTTTTGGACCTAATTTTGAGAGAAGTGGCTGTTGTGCTTTATTGAGAATGTGTTCATGCACACACTCGAGAACTGTCAGCGGACATTGAGGTGATAGGCTTGGCTCAGGTAAGATGGTAGAGATGTCAGTCACCATAGCAGGAGAGCTCCTGAAATGTTAGCAAATAGTATTGTTTTTAATTTGCTTTTGAGTGTGTCTCATTAAAAATCAGTTTGTTTAGGGAGGATTTAAGTTGTTTTATCAGCTTAAGAGTTTTGTATTCAGTAACTAATTTCTGTAGGTACTAAACACCATGTAAGCAGCATGTTTGGCTAAACACATCCAGGATCTCTAGGCTAACCTGCTGCCTATGTTTTTATTTGGATGTGAATTTGAATTGTAATACATATAGCGACCTATGCAACTTTGGCTGTATTACTATTGTGCTCCTTGTTGTCTTGTTTATTTTAATTAATACACTATTTCAGAGCAGGGATTGTGTCATGTATTTTTTCCGTAGTGCTTAGCACTACAGAACTACTATAGTGAAACAGACTTTCTGTTCATTCAATGTCTTTTTAGAAATAGAACAATAAAATTACAGCTGTCGCACACATGCTTACCCTGTGTGTGAAATTAAATTGATCTTGTGATGGGAACTGCACAGATGACTTGATAAATCCTTGCCCAGACTGTATTCTAAATCCAGTTTAAACTTGTATTGCACCTTCCTAAAGTCTGAAGTTCATCCCAAGTATTATAAGAAGTTTTACAAATTAAACAATCTTACTAAAGCAAAAAATCTTGTTATGCTTAGTGTTAACATTGATGACCTAATCTAAGATGATGTATGTGTTTTCCTTATTAAACCTAGGTTTTACAAATAGATAATGCAAAGGTAAAGCTCAGTGCTTTAAAGGCAGTCTTTGATCAAATATTGCTGTTTGGGATTGAGCCGTTTAAAGCCAGAAGAGGCGATGACTCTCAAAGTGAAGATGCACATATCAGAACTGAAAATGATGAGGAAGAAAGTAAAAAAATAGAGGAAGAAGAGGCTGCTACACTAAACAGCCTTCTGCAGCTTCTTTCTAGTTTCTTAGACAGTGAGGTAAGAAATACTATAAAACCTGCCTTAATTTTGTTTGTAAAAAAAATTTGCAGAAGGCTTATCGTCCCATTACATTGCATGAGAACATTACACAATGTGTGATTGCAAGTAATGATTTAATGGTAAAGTAGTTGTCCTAGACAGTGACTGCAACTAAGACTAATGCTATTCTTGAGCTAGCTTTGAATTCTGTGCAGGTGCAAATATATGAATGTAGAGAACTGATTGGTCAAAATAGGACATAGACTATTATTATAAAGTGTTAGTGACAGATGCCATGGTTGGTGAGCTGTGTATGTGATGATTTCTTTCAGTTCTCGGAACTTAAGACGGAAGCTGCAGAAGGCATAGCCAGACTGATGTTCTCTGGGAGGCTGACTAGTGCCAAGCTTCTTTCTCGTCTCATCTTGTTGTGGTACAATCCTGTGACCGAAGAGGATACTCAGCTTAGACACTGTCTGGGAGTTTTCTTCCCTTTATTTGCTTATGCAAATAGGTATGGCCTTTGTAAATTGTTATGTGAACGTGTACATTGGTGTAGCAGATACAGGAACCTTTTTCAATCTTGCACAAGTAGATACTGCGCAAATGCAAGTTAGACCTAGAGGTCTAGTTCAGCATTCTGTGCATATTAATTCTAGATGTTCATAATCTCAACCTGTGGCTATTGTGACTTTCCTGTGACTAATCTGTGACTTTCCATTAGTTCTCTTTTAGCACTGTGGCCTTCTACTTTTTTTCTTTCATAAGCCTATAATTGGAATTGTTCTTCAAGATACTGAATAAAAGATTAATTTAAAAAGATGCGCTCTACTTATCATGCCGTTGAGCACTGCGGGTAGACTTTGAAGTGTTTCTAAAGAGTAGCTTGCAAAAATGCTTCAGAAGAAAATAATTGGTGCACAACAGATATCAAAGCAACAGACTAGTTAGTCATGTTTTGTGTTTTGTTTTTATTTTGTTTAACCAATGAATACTCCAATCTAATTTCACAGCAGATTCAACATGTCTTGTTTATTTTGGTAGTGGATGAAGGAGGTAGAGCTGTGTAAAGGGATATGACCTTAAATAGTGATTCTCATCTCCTTTCACTTGCTTGAAATTAAAAAAAGTAAGCTGAACTAACTTCAGTTGTTCCTAGTGGTTTTAGCCAGTCTGAACTAGCTGAATTTTTATGTGCTTTTTTAATATGGTTAAGATTTAATTCAGGCATATTATATATTACCTTATCTGTTTTTCCAAAGCAAGTTTAATTAAATTTTTGGTGGCCTATGTATTGGCACATTGAGAAGTAATTCAAAGGGGAATTGGTTTGGAGAGGAAAAAACCCAGACAAATGTATTTTTATTCTCAGGGTGGAGGGGCAACCACCACTCAGTGGGGTTTTGCCCACTTAAATTCTTCTGAAAATAAGTACCAGGAGAACTAATTTTATATGCTTCCAGTATCTCTGATACTGAGTAAATGAATTAAAGCTTTTAATATTTATAATCTTTTACCTGTGAAACTTTTTTTTTTTAATATTTTGATTCCTAATGGTTGCCCACTTGATGAATTCTTGACTAATTTCAAAGTCATTTGCAAATGAGGCAACTCCTGGCAACTCGCAGATGATCTCTTGAGAAGCGTGGTGTATACGTTAAGTGTAACCTTATTCATTTTCTGTCTGAAAATACTATCTTCATTCTGGATCACAAAAGGTTCAAGTTAAGATGAAGCATGGAGGGTCTCCAGTTACTGATACTGTATTTTCAGAAAAGAATTATTAATCATCACATGTAATTCAGAACAGTCTGCAAAGTTGCCTTTAGAAAAGGAAAACTCTGGTAACAAATGAGGTTTGCCTGAGGTTCATACCTGATTTTGGTACTGGTCTCTCACTGAATTTTAAAACTCCCTTTTTTTTCTGGGTCTTGCTCTGTTAACTTTTCCTTCTGGTCACAGATATAATGAAGAAGCTTTTAAAAATAAGATATTTGAGCTATAAGTGAGGAAAGTTGTTGTTGATGCTGGCTTCTGGAAATCTGTTGTCAATAGAGTGGCATAGCACACTGATAACAGGGACAGGATCTGGTAACCAGTGAACAACTTATTCATGGAGTGTGTTCTAAAGAGTAATAAACTCTGCCAGCCTAAGTTCTGTCTTGTGCTTATATGCTACTAGTTTTTTTATTTATTTGATTTTACAGGAAATAAGATGAATGTTACTTCAGTTATGCTTGAAATCAATCTAAAGCTTAAAAACTGCTGAAAGGGAGAATTCTTGCTTCCGTTCTTTCTTGCCCCAGTTTTAGTTCTCAAAAGGTGTTTTGGTCAGCTGATTTGGCTCAATAATCCAGTGGCAAACAACCTGCTTTTTTTGATGTTCAAGTCAGAAGTTAACAAACAAAAAAGGCTTGACTTCCCCAAGTGGTGCCTTGTACCTTTTCACACCCTACCTTTTAAATTACTTTAACAATTTCATGGAACAATTTTTTTTGTTTGTTTGTTTTTTTGACAATATGATTTTCAGGCTTGTTTGGGCATGAGTTATTAAGTCTTCTAAGAAAAGAAAACACAAGCGTTTGTTCCAAAAATCTTGTTAACAACTGCATTTTTTTGCCAGGCTGACCTGTGTTCTTTCTTACACAATGTGAAGTATCCCCAGAAAGAAAAAATATACCTGGGAGGAGGACAAAGCAGAAGACAAATTAATCTAAATAAAATATTTAGAGAAATGTATTTCTGTTCCTTCAGAGAGAATATGACTGTATCTATCAGTTAGGTTTTTAGTAAGGGTGAACTGTCAAACTGTTCAGAGGCAGGAAGTGTTCCATAAAACTTACTGAAGTACTGTGCTAAAACTTCCAAGAAACAGAAGCTGGCTGTCTCTACCAAGATGACTACTCACACTGAGACTTGATTGAGGCATTGTAATGGGTCTGAGCTTTAATTGTAGAAAACTTAGGGGTGAATTAAGGTTTAATTTTGTCTCACTAGGTTTCTATGTTTGACTCAACTGAAACAGGTCCAACCAGGAATGCCTTGAAGAAGCTTATCTTCCAACTATGCAAACATTGCTAAATGCTCCTGCAACTTCACCTTTGGCTGAAATAGATATCAATAATGTTTCTGAACTGTTAGTGGACCTGACCAGACCAAGTGGACTGAATCCTCAGTGTAAAAAGTCTCAGAACTATCAGGTACAATGTGTTAATCTGAAAGAAAGCAAGGCTTGTGTTTAGAGATTAAGAATTTACCCCCTTCACTTACTGCTAGCTATCTGGGCTCAGATTCTTAGTGAATGATTGTTGAGGTAACTAAATGTTTTAGCTTGACTTACTGCCCCCCGCCCCCTTTTTTCCCCTTTCTCTGACAATGACGAAATGCTAGTAGGAACTCGCACCATGCCCAATGATCTATATGGGGAAAAGTATTTATAAAAAACAGTTGGTGTATATACTCAAAACACGGCATTTTACTATGTAAAATTAGTCATTAGTTGCTTAAATCAGAATGATCTCATTGTTGTCTTTTGTAAATAATTCACAACAGAATTTTTGATAGCTGTTTTCTTTCCTTCACAGGACTTTACAGTGCATGACAGTCTAGCAATAAAACTCTGCAATGAAATTTTGGTAGACCCAACTGCACCAAATATTCGTATCTATGCAAAAGCTTTAAATTCACTAGAAATCAGTAGTTCTTACACAGAGAATCTTCTGCTGCTGCTCAATGAGGTTATAGAGGTAGGAATCATTAGCATTCTAACTTTCTGATATGCTTAAAGCTGAAGTGCATTTTGTTTACTATGTCAATGTGGCTGGCGTTACTCTTTTAACTAGGCTTTGAAAATTCAGTTTTGAGCTCTTATCACTGTATAATTGATATGTTTCAGCTACAGCAGTAAAACCAATGTGAAACATTGTGCCTAACAATACATTTCAGTACAGTAAGTTCTTTTGATAACTGATGTGGTTAACTTTTTTACATTAAAGTAAAATTCACTATCAAGTCTTTGACAGTTTGGATGGCTTATCTTTAGGTATAAAATTTCAGCTGTTAATAACTAAACTTGTGATGTAACTGTAAGATCATTAGGCAGTGTGAAAAGGGAGCTTGATTTAACATGAAGTGGGAAGGGTTTACAATAGTAATGTGGAAGTTTTTACATTGGTGCTCTTATTAATATGGAAGAAAATAAAATATAGATGTGTGATAGAGGAAGATAGCAGTATATAAAAGTGTTGAAAAGAATACTGATCTGCTGTGGGTATACTATCCAGAGGACTCAGCTGGAAAGGTCCAGTTGTTTTAATTTAAGTTTCTTAAAAATAACATATATATTTACATACTAGGCTTTTGGTGCATGGTGTTGATGGAGAAAATGTTTCTCCTTTCAACTTGCCTAGTGATTTTCATGCCACACATTGTATCCTTTGTACAGTAAATCTAGCTAATACTATTAGTGGGTAAATTTAATGGATAAAACAAATAGCTGTAGAATCAAGTAGTATTTGACACTAGATGTCTATCTTCCAGAAAGTGAAAGATAAACTTTGTCAAAGAGCTCTTGAGAAGGTCAAGATGAAGTTGACCAAAGATCCTGATGTGGGTAAAGACTGCTCTGAAAGGACTGAGGAGACTGACAGCACATCTGAAAATACTGCTCAAAATGAAGAAGGTAATTCAGGACAGGTGTAGCTTAGTAGCAGGTGTGCAACTACTTTTTTAGATGTGTATGAAAACAAGTTTTTGCTTTCATCCATAAAATTAATCTCCTTGAAAAAACGGGAAAAGTTAACATCTAGTGAACATGCCTCTACAGCTCTGTAACCTTCCTGCAAAGTCTGACCTTCCTTCCAGAAACCATACAACTTCTTTCTCTTGAGCTGCATGAGCTGTTACCTGTTCAGCCAAGCTGGCCTTCTGCATTGCTTGCACAATGGAAGGGGCTAAACAGTTGTCGGGAATAGTTTGTGTGATTGACCTGTGTGGGGGCAGGCTTGTAGCTGGAGTGAGATTTTTAAGTTGCCATCTAACTTCTAATCTAAGGAAAAAGTGGGGTTAAAATTGGATGTTATTTTAAAAAGCCACACAAAACTTAAAATACTGGTATTCAAGATAATTTAAAAGTTGGTTATTTATTACTTCTGCATGTGCTATTCTGTTTAACAAAAAAATAATAAAGATGCTCTTCATATTCCAGTTAATGAAGTTGAAAGTGAAGCAACTGCAAAACTGAAATCCACGAGAAAGAAAGCTGGTAGAGGTACGTGCTATTTTGTACTGGCTACAATACAAGTTACTAATAAAACAATTTTACACTAACTTTTTGTGAACCTATGGGTATAAAAACTATTCATTCTTCATACTCTTTTGTAGCTTTTAAAATTTTATTTGTTAAAGTCTGTTTGGTGGAAACATTTGTGCTGTTAGCCTCTCCCAACACATTTAAAAAAAGAAAAATGTCCAGCTATAGGATTTGAAGATAATTTGGCCACAGTCATTGAAGGTAATGATCAGGTGTTTTTGGGAGGGGTGGCACAGTGTGGGTTTGTTGTTGGTTTGGTTTTGCCACCACATGATAGTATGTGCTGACCTCATATTTGTACATTACAATGCAATATCAAACACTGAAGAAAGATACAAACTCGCTTAAGAAAAGAGATGCTATCATGATATGAAAAGAGTGTTTTGCTTATACTTAGGGCAACAGAGAGCAGCAGCAGAAACAAGGTCTGTGAGCAGAAGGAAAACTGGCAGAGCTGTAAAACGCAGTAGCGAAAGGTAAATCCTGTTCTCGGCAACATCAAAGCCATAACGTCTGTTTTTGCAAGGAAGTTTAATTGCAATGTTTTCCTTTCCCGAAAGCTCCATCTTTAATATCCTCTATTCCAAATACACAAAGAATTGTTTACGATAAAAGTTTCTTCAGACAGGTACCTGTGGAGCGGTAGCGCCTGTGTCAGCATCACTTTTTGTTGCTGTTGCCTAAAAGCCTGTAAATATTTTTAACGCGCTTCCTTGTGCGTGGATGAGTTAACATACATTCTAGTCAACAGAAGTTAGGTTTTAGGCTTGCATTATTTTTCTTCTCTCAATCACTTTTTCTGCTTTTTATAACTGTTTGTGAAGGAATAAATTTTCTTTTTTTTTTTTTTTTAAAGTTTAAATTCTCTCCCCACCTCTGTATTTTTGTTGCTTGGTTTTCAACAGGTTGTCAATAAGCCTTTGGAAATGACTAAGTGAATATACACAATTCATTCCTTCCCTTCAGATCTTGTAGGTTACAAGCATTAAGATGCCGTTATCTTTGTGATTTTCAGAGTGACCAGGGTCAGCCATTCCCACTTGCCTAGCTGGTGTGTTTACTTTGGTGCCACCGAACCTTGCAGGGTTTTAATTACCGTGCAAATGCTAACACTTGTTTGTCTTCCCTGATGCTGCTTTATTGCTTGGAAAACATTAATAAGCTCTTCTCAAAGAAAGAAAAAGTTTTTAATTAGTAAGAAGCACTTTTGCTCTTTCAGATTATGTTTCAAGTTTGCTAATATAAAAACTCTCTGGTTTGCTTGATCCTTTTGGCCTTACTTTAAAATATTTTACTTTTCAGTGTGGATGAAATTCCAGAATCGGTCCCAGTGTCAAGTTCGCGGCCTCCAAGACGGGCGAAAACTGTGGCGCTGGAAAAAACGAGGATGAATCTCTCAAAAGTGTTTAACAGGGAAGCAGAGCAATGAGGACCAAAGAAAGTTTGCTAATGCTGATATTTAACATCCGACTTGCAAAAATAAGATTTGCTTTATTGTTAGTCATATTTAACTACTATAAAAAAAGTCATAATTCTAGAATTTTCTAACAAATAGATCTTCTTGGTGATTTTCTTGATATGAAATTCACTATGTTATTAAAACAATAAAGTATTGCCTCAACAAAACATGGATTTTCTTGTACTTTATAGAGAAGAGTGCATTTTACCTACAAATAAAAATTGCTGTTGGGGTAAGAACTTAGCAGTTAAAGCTGTTTTGGTATTTAACATTATCCAGTGAGAATGTTTGACCTGGAGTGGCTGCTTGTGACAGCAGCAGTTTTCAATGTGCCTACACTTCGCACATACTTTCTTCATTTATTGCCCTGTGCATCTGCTGACCAGGTTTTATTGTTAATGTGAAATAGAATTAATCTTAATTGTGAATTCTGCTTCCTGCAGATACATTCTTTAGAATAAAGAGAACATGTCAGAGCGCTAAAACTGAGTTACTGATTTGACAAACCTAAGTCTGGAAGTCTGCCTCTGATCTTGACCTTGTTATATAAAATCAGCTAACATGCTTTTTGAAAAGCATAAAAATATTTGTGGTACAAAATAAGATCCAGTAAGGAAAAGAGTACTTAACTACAGAAAAATTAAATACTTTAAGGTCTGTGTACTGTCTCTAATGTGGCATACAATTGTGTTTTCTTTGTAGCTTTGAAGTTCACAAACCTTTTTCTAGCAATGTATCTAGGAATAGTCCTAAATTTTAGAGACAACAGATGAAACTGCATCTAGTAGTCACTCTGGAAACACTAGTGCTGTGGTTTGGAAGCTGTCAGTCCTGTTGTGTCTGTCTTTGTCACAGTATCAATAATTCCCAAGGCAGTTGGAGAACAGTCCCATCGATTGCTTGGCATGTGCATCTCAACTACTGATGCCCAGTGTAGCTTTGTAAAGAACTTGCCTGTGGAATAGGTAAATACACTGTGAATGATCTTTGGTAATTCTCAGAAGTGGCTTAAGGCCAAAGTGGAAAAGCAGCATTCCTGAAGCACAGTGCCCACGCTATTGTGCTACTTTTAGGCTTGCATATAGAAATCAGGCAGGATTGTGTTACTTTTCTTCCCTTCCAGTTTTCGTTGGAAATTTGTCAAACCACAGAATGCCATGGCATGCGTTTCTGCTGATACTTGCTGTTCAGAAACTTATGTAACTCTGATTATTTTTATTCATAATTTTAAACAGAATTTTGAAGTCCTGAGCTCCCTCTTGATAATTTTGTTTCAGATCCACAACTTGTGTTCCAGTGTGAGTTTGTGTATATGTGACTACGTGAGACCAGAGACACTGCCTGTCCCCTTGAATGTGGCCTCAACGCAGTTCAAAAGGGTGAAATAGGTATTTCAGGCTTTCTCAGCTGGCTGCCAATCAGCCCTTCCCTTGGGCTTTAGAGTTTAGGGGTCCTTAAACATTATTTTAGTTACAAGTTCTTTCTCACCTCCCTGAGTGTTTGCTCTTCTTCCACTAATATGCTTCCAACAGCTGCTGTCTAGTCCACTCTTTGGATAAAATGAGTTTCCAGGAAGAGCAGAAGCAATAGAAATTTATAAAGGCTTCTCTGGGAATGCCTTCCTGAATAGATCAAAGGATGTCAGTTTTGCCTCCTTGCTGTTCTGCCTTGTCTTGCCACGCCACACGTGCAGGTTCTGTCTCTGGCATCTATCTGAAAATGCTGTCCTGGAAAGATCAGGTTTGCCTGAAGCCACCTCTCAATCACTGGATGCCTCTGCTGCCAGTGTGGCTTCGTGGGTGTGTATGAATAGAAGACACACTGTCTGCCGGTTGGGGGCTGGAGCACTTGCCCTGGGTGCAGAGGCTGAGGGAGCGGGGCTTGTGCAGTCTGCAGCTGTTGGGAGCATCCCCCGGTTACCCACGAGGAGTCTGTGGAGAAGGAACAGGCTTTTTATTGTTGTACATGAGTAACAGTGGGTGTAAGTTGAAACTCAGACCAGAATGTAAGGAGAAAAGAGGCAATGGAACAGGTTGCCCAGGGAAGCTGTGTGGGCTCTGTCCTAGGAGGTTTCTAACACCTGACTAGATAAAGCCCTGCACCACCTACTCTGGCCTGCCTTGGAGCAGGACCTCTCCTGAGGTCCTTCTATGCCTGAATTTCCCTGTGATCCTCTCAGGCTTGACCAACAACTGGCAGGTAATTTCCAGCCACTCTGGGCTCTTTCCTTGCCCTGCTCCCTGCCAAGGTAAGGGTCTCTTTAGCAATAGAGAATGTCTATGCTCTTACAAAGTGACTTCATCTTTTGAGGGATGGCTGCTTAGCTGCAGGGGAGGGCTGTATTTTTCAAGGCTGATTATTAGGAATAATCAAAGTTTCAATGTACATGGTTGGCTTTCTCAGCAAGGTGCATGTGGGAGCAATAAAGTACAGCCAGGGGGAGAAGCAGCCAAGCCTGGAACTACTACTGTACTAGCTGCTGTGAGAAATGTTGCCTTGGTTTGCATTGTTACTTCTGGCTTGATAGAGTTGGTTGGTCTTATTTACTTTAATTCTATGGGTTGAAAATATTTAACTTCCTGCTGCTTCATTAGGGAATAAAATTTTAATCCCTAAAATATTCTAATTGACTTAAACCAAGCCCCTTTTCTTGCTGTGAAGCAATTACTGTCCATACTCCCTTTCTGCTGGCTAAACACATCAAGGTTGCCACAGCACGAGCCATACTAGACCTAGACTAGAAGACCCAATTCCACATTACATGATAGAAAAGCAATGGTCATGTGTTGTCAAAATGATCCCATGTATATTCCTACACTGTGTTTTGTTTCTTAAAACCAGTTTTGTGATTGTTCTTGTTCACTTGCCTCACCAGTCTCTTCAGGCTACAATCTAAACATTTTTTTTCTCGGCAAGAATCTCCTTTGGCTGGTTACTATCTCAAGATGAAGTGTGAGTGCTGCACCAAGAACGTTCCTTTTTCTAGCTTGGTTCATAGTGTGTCTTAGAAGTGGCAGTAAGCTTGGGGTATGCCTGAGTCCCATCTGAAAACTTCTGAATTCATCAGCCAATTGACACGCAGTATGACACATAGCAAGGGATCCCAATTGCTAAGAGTTAGTGAAAAGAGCTGCTTGGTGGCGAGGCATGCCTGCAACAGAAGAGTTCTTGTTGAACTCTGCCTTTGAAATGAGAAAATCCACATGGCATCTCCCTCACTGGGCATGTGAACAAGACAGTGGCTGCCTTAGTTCCGCTGCATGCAGGACTGTTTGTGTCCCTTTTTGGGCAGTCCTTACTCCTGGTGTTTTGGCAGGGTTCTGCCTCTTCCCCAGGAAGTTTAATTCTCGCTTTGGCTGTCCTGCCCCACAGAATCCACATGCACTAAATAGCTGAGTTTCCCTGCTGCCTCGAGGGTGTTTGCCCATGACAGTGAACGTTCTCTCTTCAGTCATGCTCTGCACTGTCTGACACTTGAGCCACTCGAAATCCTCGTGGGGTCTTGTAACCCCTCACTTTGCATTCACAGCCGTGTGTTTATCTCAGCTACGGGATCGTACCTGCAACCCAACAAACTTCTGTATGGAAGAACTGTGTCTTCAGTCTGTGAAGTAAGATGGTAATTTTAAGTGAATCCTTAAAACCTTTTATAAAGCTTTATATAATACAGTGTTTTATAAAATACAGTGTCTTATAAGGAAATTTCCTTCTGGAAAATGGGTTCTTGGCAAGTGAAGGACAGTCACAGTCTGAAGAGGCTGAATTGAGAAACCTCAATTCTAGCTGTTGAATGTATGACTGCAGAAAAGAGAAACAGATCATATGGTTTTATTCTAACTTGTTATAGCTCTAGTCGTGATGAATGAAGTACAGGAACCTTGCTAAAGCTGATCTAAGCATGGAATGTCTACAACATAGTCAGCTACAACCATTTACTACTTCACTGGGTAGAGTTTAAAATTTTGATGTTTACATTGAATTTTCCAAAGTACACGGGGGGAGGGGGAAAAGAAATAGGAAGAGCATTTACATCCATTTTAATTGGTGGCAGGCATAAATTCATAAAAACAAAAGAGGAAGAAGGACCATTTAGCAGAAACCTCAAAAAGTGCAGATACAGATACGTTGAATGACAATCTTTCAAGAGATTCTCCTGCAGGCTCGGCCTTTCTTTTAGACATTATGGTTATTAAACACTGTCTCACAAAAGTCTCAAGATAAATGAAGAGGAAAGCATACTGCAGGAACAAACTGGTGGTTCAATGCATTTCAATCTGCTTGTGAAGGAGATCTCCTCAGATAATTTTCTTCTTGCTGCTTTGCTTCGAGGTAGTCGGTCTCCACCTATTACAGATTTGTTTTGAGTTGTCATAGCCATAAATTTTTACATGGTGACCTATGCCACAAATTACATAATATATTAGCTTTCGTGCACAAAAATAAAATTGGGAAATAATAATTAAACTCAAAGAACATAGAAAAACCACAATACGGTTAAAGGGGAACATCTGATTCTGATGTAAATTTGTACTGCAAGAAATTCATGATGGTCAAATGTGAAACTTTATATTTAAAAAAAGAGAAAGTACATCAAAATGAATAATGCTAGTAGTAATATAAAGCCAAATCACACGAGATCATTTCAAGATCAATGTAATAAATGCTTATTATTCAGCAGAAAAAAACTCAGGAACAATGTACAAAATAATAGTGCAAGAACAGCTGCAATCTATTTGTTCTCATCAGTTTTGAGATTTTGGTTAAAAACTTTACAGCTGGCGAGAGATGCTGCTGAAAAACTCAGATTCCACTCAGTGGGCTGATTAAGGCACATCTTTATGGACTTCAAATGTTCATTTTCTGTGTTCATGTCTATTGAATTCTGCGGCTCCGAGACTTTCACTTGTAGCGTGCTGTGAGGAAAGAAGTGGGGGTGGGAGAGGGGAAAGAAATGAGACAATGTTTAGTACGCTTTCCTCTGCCCCGGCAAACAAGCAAACCGATAAGAAGCAAGGTGAGGTGTTGGCAGGCTGCGTGCAGTGTTGGTTTGGGGTTGGTTTGTTTGACTGCACTATGTTCCAGAAATACTGAGATCAGGACTTGACTGTGCTGCGCTCTCCACCTTGGAAAAGTGGATGGGGCTCACCTGTGTTGGCATGGCTGGCTTCATTCATAGGCTCTGTCCCTGCTATTTTTTTCCTTTTTACTGCCTGCCTCCTGCAGTGACCCAGCCCCTGTCTGCAACTTGGGGCTTCTCACCATCTGTTTCAAAGATTTCTAACTCCAAGAATGATACGAAGTTGGAAATACTTGTGAGTACTGAGATGCCAAAGTCCTGGCCCTTGTAAGGGTAGGGGGTACTGCTCATGCTATGAGTTCCCCACACGCTGTTTCTCCTATGAAACGGGTGTTTAAGCAGCAAGAATCTCTCAGTGGCTCTTTCAGGAATCCAGGTCTGTCACAGGCATTGGGTGTCAACTGTCAGGGACTGAATCTCCAGAAGTACACTGTATATGTGGGTGAAGGGCCTAGCTGAGCCCATTCAGTCATTGTAACACTACCCTAGGAGGTGCTCGCTTGTGTAGCTGCTCAGGCTTTTTCCTGTTAGGGACTGGGGGAAGGACAGCTTGTGTAACAGCTCAAGTGGCAAGTCATGGTTATTTTTCACAGATCATCTGAAACACCATTTTCATTCTCTTACATTTTTATGCAAGCTCTCCAGAAGGCTGTGTGCCTTTCTGACAGGGCAGCGAAACAGGCACTTCAAAGATACAAAGATACCCAGTTCCCAAGCCTCTGTAACTGAGGCACTGCTCCCATGGCCTGCCTTTCCTTGTGTCCTCCTGCCTTGGTTTTGCCTTGTACCCTTCACTCTCTTCAGGTTCGCAGACACTTGTGTTGTTCTCATCCTTTCCTTCCCATAGGAAAAACAGTGTGCAAGGTAGCTGGCAGAAGACTTTAGTCATGAGGGTACTTTCTTGAATTTACCACCTCTTCAGACTTGAACCCTTGCCTTTACTTGCCTTTACTTGCAAAGCCTTTTCTTAGGACTATGTGATTCTTCTGCCTTGCAGCTTTCCTCACCCCTACCGACTGGGTACTTTCAGGGAGAAAAAGCCCTTAACAGAAATTAACAGGTGAATGATGAGAAGCAGGGAAAACTATGAAGTGGTATATAGGTGCAAAGTGCTTTAAAGAATGGCATTTCTACTCTCCTTAAAGCAGCAGATACATAAAACTTATTTAATGGTGGGCAAGTGCCAGACAGATAAACCTGAAGTGCAATTCCTTCCCCTGGGTTTGGACTGCAAATCTCAAGGCTGTACCTCAGGAGCGCTGTACACACAGCACGTCCCGAGGAGGTGACTGTAATGGTTTCCCTGTCAGAGAGCCAGACATACCCTCTCTCTCTTTGTGCAGGTCTCTGTATAAGGTGTAAAAGGCAGGACTGGATTTGCAGAAACAGAACTGAAGATAAGCTGGTGATTGTCATGCAGTAATTTACCCCTTACAAAGGTGTGGGTATCATCTACATCCAAATCTCAAGTATTTTAGGAAATTTCATCTCAGTAAAATAAAGTGAAAAATAATCCAGTTTGAGCTCTGAGTGAATATAGTTGTCAGCCAGGAAGTACCCAGTATTTTTCATCTCTTCACTCTTTACCTGTAGTGATTTATTTCCCAGCTGCTGATGTAACAATGGTATATTTCAGTAGTATTTTTGAAGCAGAGAATATAATTAAGGTGTAAAATTAAATAGAAGCAGCCATATCCATCAGTTTTACTCCACGGTTCTTACAGGAGTTGTGCATTGAGCATTCCTAGCAAAGGAGGAGGCCACACAGCCTGTTTCGGAAGAGCTTGGGATTAGGCTGTAGAGCGTCTCATCTCTACACCCTCCTGGAGTACCTACACCCCCAGTACTCGCACCAGTAAGTGGACGGAGGGCTCTTGAACTTCCTGGGCAAGAGGCAGCTCCTGATCTCATGTAATGGTCTCTCAAAAGGTTAGGGTTTCCCATTCTGAAGCTCTCTGTTTGCTATTCCAGCAGTTACCATCAGCTTTGGTTTTATTCCCTTGGGATTAACTCAGCTTTCAAAGTCAGCTACTGATGCTTCTGTGCCATGGGACATAAATTCCAGCCATGGCCATTCCATAGTTCTGCTCTCACTAGGGAATTTGATGCCAGGCCAGCAGTGCTAAAAGCCCCATGAAAAAGGAGGAATTTTCTTTATTTTTTAAATGTTCTTTGTATAATAAACTAGTGATATTTCTTGCAAATTCAACCTTCTACCAAAGCAAGATACAAGGGTCCTTCCCATACCCCTAAAAGCTAAAGAAAACCCTGTTCTTCTGCATGCTTCCAGTTAAAAGTACTTGTAATCAAGTGTGGGGTGTTTTTTTTTTTAAATTTTGCTTTTCTTTCTTTAGTTTTACCCAAATTATCATTTTGATAACAGAAATACAGATTTTTTTTTTTTTTACTATGAGGTGGTGAGAGCTATGCCAGTTTACTATGGAAGTTGGTAGGCTGCCAAGCACAAGAAGAAAATAATATTCTTTGAGCTTCTTGTTTCCTGTGCGGTTTGGAATTGGGTTCTTCAGGACAAACAGGAATTTGACACCTGTTGTATGAAAATGATGAAGTTACAAGAAGAATCTAGGCAGCTCAAGTCCAGACATTTGCTGAGCTAATCTGTGCCTTGGGCATGTCAAGGCCATGCAGAAATAAAAAAAAAGACGAATAGGGATAAATGTTCCATATCTGTTGGGTGACTCCTCAGCAATTCCTCTCATCGGAGAGATTACCAGCAAATGGTGGGTTTTTATTAAGTGAAACTGGGTTTTTATTCTCCTGTCTGAAAAAACTCTACTTGTTAAATAGCACCAGCAACAACTGCAAATTTCTAGCCTGGAAAGTGTAAGAGCAGTTGTGAGGTGTAGCACGGATCCGAGGCTTTTACAGAGAGGTGTCACAAATACTGCAAATAGTAACAATTCAGCAGCATAGAAAATTTTTCTCTGTACAAAGTACTCAAACCTTCCCCCGACAAGGAACTAGCAGAATATATTAGGTTAAAAATCCGCAGCTATTATAGCAGCCTCAGCATCCCTTCAAACAGAGACTGATTTGATAATGCAACATACACTGAAATTAAACAAAGCACGCACAGTCAGATTTATTGTCTCTACAATTTGAATTCATCTTTCCACAATGCCAAAATGCTACAACAAAGAAATCTGCAAAGAAATGTCTCGTTTCCATTTATTAAATGTATTTTCATTGTAATAAAAAAGAATATTTTTTTAGCTGAGTGCATGGAATTGCATTTGGGTATTGGAGAGAGAAAAATGCCCTGGAAATAGGTGGCATACTCAACTGGATCAAAGCAATGAGGGGAGATAAGCAATATCCAGGGAGTCTTTTAAAAATGAGACCTAAGAGCTGGGTTTAACACAGCTAGGACACTAAGACAAATAAGACAGAGCCAAGACAAGAGGTGAACTGAACAGAAACAAAAAGATGGGGTGAAGTTGTCAGAACCAGATACAGTCCCAGATTGATGCTATGGTGGAAAAGTTTCTTTTACTCTTCACACTCACTCAGAAATGTTTTCTTGGTTTGAAGGGGCAAAAAAAAGTGGGAAGAAGAAAGAGGAATAAAATAAATATTAATTGCATGAGAAGTACGGCTAAGAGAGGCTAGTGGGGATTTGCTGAGCACGCAGCCTGTCAGTGAAAGAGACATCCACAAACTGTTCAAGCTTTAAGTTTAACTTGCACAGAGACAAAATTAGATAGCAGTGGATGTGTGTTGCACCTTTTACATCACTAATTCCTCTTCAGAGAACACAGCACAACAGTAAAGCCTCGGAGCACCCAGTATGCAATCATAGGCAGAATGGCAACTGGAACAGGTGACCACAGTTTCAGGGTGCAGTCACAGCTGTAACATGAACTTCTCCCCTAAACCAGTCAGCTACAGAACGCGTGCTTCTTTAAACATAATGGATCATAGGAAAGGTTTAAACTGCAACCTCACTGCAGAACTGGAGAACTGAAACACATATTAAACAAAAATTAAAAAATAATATAATTTAGTCAGATGTGTGCAGTCATGGAAGCGCACAGCCCAGTCCTGATGGCTCCCCAAAATACAAGACAGGCTTTAACCTATGGTGACAAGTTTTAAGTCCAGACACTATTCCTGCCCTCTTTTTCAGTTATAATTATTTAAAGCAGCCTGACTTAGAAACATATTTAGAACTGGGATCTTTTTGACAAGAATCATCATGCTTTGTGGTAATACAGATTATTTTGCAGTCAGTCCACAGAAGGCACAGGGTTCTTAAAGAACAAGGAAGCAAAATATAATGTGAGCTGTCACAGAAAGATACGAAGCAGTGATAAAATTTAAGGGCATAATTTACTAGTGATGATAGTATTAACCCTGTTAAGGAAAAAAACCCATAGTCCTATGATCTCAAATAGTTCACAGCATACTCTTCACAGATCCTGGAAGCAAAACACAGGAAAGAATCTAACAGTTTAAAGGAAGGACCATTAATTTTATGATGAACATAATTCATTCTTAGCATCTATGCACTTCCCTGAAACAAGTCTGCCTCTGATCATCAGTTCCACGAATGAAAACTACCTGATTTCTCTGTGTTATTAGAAGCTAGAGGTATGCCAATAAATGAAAGACCCCCAAACCCTTGTGGAGCAGATGAGTACTGCTGCATTTGCCTTAGAAACCTATAACAGAAAAGTTTTTTATTCTACTTTTTCGTAACAAAAATTGCTCTTGAATGAGGCACATAAAGCCAAGGCTTGGAAGGTCAGAACGAAGCACACTGGTTCAGGCTGTTCTGCCAGTGACTCAATACTGTTAGGAATGCAGCTATGTAAATCTTGTCATTTTAGCTGGATTAATCTCAAATCTTTAATTCATAATAATTTTTTGACATTACAAATGTAATCATATTATGGATGGAGACCATCTCAGAAATATGATGAGATAGTCCCTGGGTGGTTTATAAGCCACCAGGCTTCTGAATTAAGGAAGGTCAAACAATAATTTGCAAATAACTCATTTCCTTTTCTGAGATTTCTACTACTTAAATATAATTTAAAAACAGCTGTGAGTAGTAAACTGATAAATATGAAATGTCTCAGGACCAAATATATACAAAAGAAGAATGTCTTCAAACATGCATCTCTGGGACTTTAAATTAGAAAGAGCTAAGAAACACCAACACAACTTAAGAACAGATACCTTGAATATAGCTTTTACATTTATATTTGCATTGTAGATACATTTCTTTTTTTCTTAAAAAATTATTGTTAATGAATATTTTGAAATTTATGCTAAGTGCGTGCCCCAGTGAGAACACTGAAGCATAATGTAATTTCCCCCCAAAATTTGGCCTCTGTTCCAAATGAAAAACATGCCACACAGAGAAGAAAGCAGTATCTAAGTGAGAATAAGGCAATTTTTTTTTTAAAATCCAGAAGAATATCATATGGTATTACAGCTTCTAGACAGGCTTCCATGTCATATACAAGAAATGAATTCATTATTTGAAGCAAATTATCAAACTGTCAGTAGTTTGAAATAGACACCTTTGAGGGCAAACCTGTCAGGAAACTGTCAAGTATAATCTTTGCCTATTTGTGAAATTTGCCCACTAGATCAACCTGTGATGAGATCCATCTGAGATCCATCCACTGATTTCCCTAAGCATCTTAATTTTTATGTACACAAGTATTTTAGTATGAAATGTGAAAAATCTTACTATTCTGATTCCTAGCAGGACAACAATCTAGAAACACTCTACCCTGAGCTGCAAAAGGAAAACAGAATAGGAACACCTCCCTAAGACCTCCTTGGAAAACCATGAAGATTGTAGTCACATCACTCACTAACAGCTTGACAACTGATAAAGAACATTCAAAACCAAGGAGAAATGCATAGGCTTATGCTTTCCAAAGGATTTTAAGTCCTAAACTGATGTTAAATTAAGGCTGTTCCTACTGACAGCTGCGCAGTAAGCAAAGTAGGTTGAAAGTTGATCATCACTGAGGAACTACAGCCAAGTTAAGCCACCTGCCACAGCTACAGATAAACCACGACAAAAGACAGGAAGCACAGATTCCTTTTACGTATGCCTACAAGTGGAGACAGAAAGGAGCATGTGGCTGTAGGGAGGGGATGGAGAGTAGGTGAGCTGGCCCAGCCACAGAAAGGGAAGTTTTGAAACTACTGTCTAAATTTAGATATACCTGAATGAAGACATAAGTCAGGTGAGTTTCTGTTTTTGAAAGATCAAAGCAGACAGTAAAATCTGTGACACTGACAAAACCAAACACAACAATACAGAGAAAAAGCCTAGGGCTCCATAAAGCATCAAGTTTCTCACTAAAGATTTACATCATCTAAGTGGAGCAACAGTTGATGGTGTTTATACCCCAGAGAACACTGACGAATAATCTAGGCAGCCTTTTCTGTTGGCTAGAGCATGAAAGAAATCAGAAATATTTTAAAATAACAAAATCATTTATATTAGCCTCAAATTTTATTTAAACAAGGCACAACTGTGTGAATAACTGTGACACTGTATTTGGCTTGAAAAGCTGAAGGTGTTGAATCATCAAAAGACCGACCACAATTATCTTTTGATTGAGTGAAGAGGAATTAGGGAAGGAACATGTACCCAAGAATACATGCACACAGCACTGCAAACCTTCCCCTCGGTTCTGGAACCAGAATCATCAGCATTTCTGAAGCTAAACCAACTTAAGATTCTAGGATATGACACTACAAAAATTTGGTGAAAGAAGAAAACCATCACTAGCTTTAGCATGTAAATGACAGAGGAATGTAAATTAAGGCATGCCTCTATGAATTAAAGCATCTTTCTTGAACAGGAGGACTATTTTCCCAGAGCTCCCTACAAAAATGTGGAATTACTTCAGTATAACTATCATTCTTTGTGATGGTTGGACTACATAAATTGATTTACAAGTTACAGCATCATGAGCTGCATACTTTTCTACCTAACATCAACCAAAGTTCTGCTTTAAGGCAGTAAACTCTTAACAGAAGAGAGGATTTTAAAAAGGATCCGTATTTGTCATATTTTCAAAGTGCTAGGCAGGCCTAGGAAAACGGCTGTTTTCTCTGCTGGAGAAAGTGTTGAGCAGAAAGACAGAAGCCTGCCTGCAATGCTAAAGCAGTTCCCTAATGAAAGCTGAAGAATTTAACAATTTCCTCAGGACTGAGAACAAATAGGAAAGCATAAGTATGAGTTTCTTAGATTTTGAGGAAATCAAATTTAAGAAAATACTGAATAAAATAACCATCCCAGCCCCCCCATAGATAAAACTGGGTATATGAATCCTACACACAGGCTTAATGATCATGATGCTAAGCTACAGAGATTTCCTTGGAGATAAAGGCTTAAGAGAGTAAAGAAGTCTGCTATTGAAATAAGCAAAAGCAAAATTCCTTAGCTCAGAACCCTCAAAAGGACACGAGGACCAAGGCAATACGTAAATGACCACAGTTTGAAAGGAAACACCACCCAAAATGAACACACCTTATACAAGGTCACATGATGGGAGAGAAAGACAAGGGAAGGACAGACTGCATAATTGCATTTGGCAAGTGGAATTCCAGTGTATTAGTGGTCGCTGTTGGTTGCATTAAGGGGAATGAGGCAGAGACCATTAAGTTCATTAAATGAGTCAGGATTTATTGTATCTGTATAGTCATCTATATATCAAGTCTGCCTTTCTGCTTTTATACTTCTGCATTAAAAATGGCTCACTTACTGAGATCAGTTGTTCATTTCAATATTCTTTCTACATTTTCTATTAATTTTCTTTGTTTTATGGCTGGCTGTGGAAAAAGTAGCTTCTTGTCTGGCAATTAAAGTGATGACACTTTCTATCTGCTTACTCTACATCGCAGGTGAAACTTATTCTGAAGCCAGGTAACCTTGTGATGAAAGTTGTGAAAAGAGCTAGGACACAGCTGTTGAAAAGGATTTCTCAAAATCAACAGATACAGTCACTGTTACACTGGGTCTCCCTTGCTTTTTACCTAACGCAATTGTTTTAAATTTGTTCCACATTAGGAGCGTAGAATGTGCTCCTTCATGAAAGAAAAAGCTGAAGAGACTTGCTAAAACCAGTATTTTCTGCCACTGGATCATTGGTGTGAGACTAATGAATGTCTTCTGCAGTAATAGGAAAGCGATTCACATCGTGCAGCCTTACCACGACCGGACTGCCCTACCTTCAGACAAATGAGCAACAATACTTGGAGTATTAATACCATAATAATACAGGCATGTAAAGAGTTCATAAAATTTTCCCTCCCAATTTTAAGAAAATTTATAGGAACCAAGTTTAAGAAAAGTGTGTGTGTTGTCATGTTATTTTACATGCACAATCAACAGACCAATTAGACTCAGAAATATTGTTTTCATAGTTAGATTCCTAACTTTTGCAGTCAAGTTTGAAATGATTATGAAGATGAGTAAAAGACTCATTTAAAGTACTGCACTAACATCTCATTAAGAATGCATTTTAAAAAAGCATTCAAATGTAACAAAAAAGTAAAATGTTTCCATTTTTCATCTTCATTTATATTCTCTGCCAAGAAATACAATAGATTTTCTTCTAGAACTCCAGACTACTTGAAGAAAAGCCGAATTATAATGGAGAGAACAAAAACGTTCATTTTAGATTAAAATAAGATCCTACCTTCAAGTGATCAGAACTGATTTTTAAAAGCTTTTCTATGTGACTCCCACCCTAATACAAAGGGTAAGTAGGCAGGTATGTCACGCCATTACAGCATGCAATACTGCCTACTACTGTAGTAGGTCCACAGCTTCCTTGGCATCTGTGATAAATCCCCACGGTGGATTTCTAAAATACTCAGCAGATTCTAAGTTCCTAAAATGAAGTCTTCTATCGTAACCCATTTTACTGTTCAATAATAGTTTATCTCATTTTATCTTGGCTCCCTTTAAGTGTTGCTGGATCTAGTTTGGCCAAGCCCAAAGCAGTCATGTGAATGTAGTCTTCAGCATTTGAAGAAACATACTAAACCACCCTCATGGAAGGAAACATAAACGCCTTCCTGAAAACATGCTTACATCATTTTCTTTGCCACCACAGACAGCAATAATGTTTCAGTTTAGCTAAAGAAGTTAAAATCATCAGCACATACATTTACAGTAAAAGGGAACTGCCCCTCCACACATCAAATGCACTGCCAAAGCAACGGTTCAGAAGGCAAGTGGTAACAAACAGCAAATGTATCTACCACCCAGCTTATCTCAAGTCCACCAGGCAATATAGAAAAGTGATTAACTCTTTTCTGTCACTGCAATGAGTACCTAGATAGTTCAGTTCCTCAGTACTACCTTGAGCTGTAACAACTCAAATCGCTTTATTTCCACTTGCACTCTCTAACAATCGAGTATACATGGAAATTCAGTAACAACGTTCTGCCTACCTGCCACAATGCTTCACAGTAACACAGCATCACAACACCTCTCTTTCAAGAGTATTTGGTAAGGCACCAAGATCAGTAAAACTTGAAGAAAAATTTTAAATATTGACCATAAATGTGTAACATTTCAAGCATGACAACAGAACAATGACATAGTTTAGGATACCACATCAACAAAAATACACTCCAAAGAACACATGAATGAGTAACAATGTTTTCACGTGTGTTAAACTTCCAAATGAGGGAATTATGTTTGAAAACGCATGCACAGCTAGAAATCATGTTCCTTCTTTTTAGTCAGTAGCTATAGTCTAGACTAAAAACGTTCATATGATTTCCTTTGCTAGTGCAGACAGCACACAATGTTGAACCAACATGCCAAAACATGACATCCTTTTCTATATCAGACAATCCCCTGATACACCCCTAAAAAGGGCTTGAGGTTACAAGTGTGGAGAAAATTCTACAATCTTTCTTCTTTTAACATTTCCTTTATCAATGAACTTTCTGTCATATCCTTTCTAAGCACAACGATTGATATGAGATACTATGAGTAGAAAGGAAAATAAAAAAATTGTAAAATGAAATAATGTGAAATATCAAAATAGTTATCAGATTTCCTAACAATCCAAAACTAAAGGAGGAAAGTTATCAGGTAAATAAAACTGAATCCCAATTAAAACTAACATGAGACCGTAACACAGCAATAGCTCTTACATTGCCACAGCAAGAAAAAGTTTAAAGATAAATATAATTTGAATGTGAAATTTTCTCAACTACAGTCAAAATTATGAAATAAAAGTACGAGAGAGCTCTTTCTTCATTTATAAAAAAGAAACAGATAGATGTTACTAGTTCTGGCTTTTATATAGCAATCTTGTATCAAGGTTTGAATTTCTTAAAAACAAGTTTTTTACGTTGAGATTGGTCCCACATAAGTGAACTAGAATACAAAATAATAATCTAAAGATAAAAAATGCTGTACTCTGGAAAAGCAGGGTTACAATGAATGAGCCTAATATGAAGAATTTTATATATGACATAAAGCATGAAAGAAATAAAGTATACAAGAACCATAATATTTTGTATATTACAACTTAAAGTAACTTTTCAGTTTATTACCAGGGTTAGTTTTCTCCAATAGAGAATACAAAGGGGGAGGTAAGATTTTGCTTTGATATTGTGAATAGGCTTGTTGTTTGTTTGGTTGGGTTTTTATTCTTTGGGCAATATAATCAGATTAGAAATACAATACTGTTTGTACAAATTAAGGTTTCTGCAGGAATTTAATTCCTATTGCAAACCTGTTTTTTTTACTGAGTACTTCACACCTTAGTTATCTTACTGCAACAAGTTGAGACTTCTGTTTCAGATCTCTTCACCCAACAGAAGAATTACTTTCACAAGTGCACCCTCCCTGTAAATAGCATAATGGCCTCTCTGAGGTCACAGTTGCACTACAGCATATGATAAATATATAGCCTTATAAAAGGCTTTAATGTCACACTAACCTAAAATGATTCTAAACCAATGCATTTAGTACGGTAATTGTATATTGTACTTGTCTGAATAATTTTGCATTTGAAATTGTTCTCTAAGGATTCAATGCACAAACACTTTATAGTCAGCAGATTTCATCTGGCACTGAATGGATACTAAAACAGATCTCTGAATGAATACTTCTCAGAAGCACATACTACTATTTTGACTGTATAGTTATGAAAGCATTACAGATTTACATTAAAAATAATTCAGTAACAATTTTTTAAACAACTATGTGTTAATACACTGAATTTCTGCTTAATTTTATAATTTGCCCTTCCTCACAATATGAGAAACTACACGGTGGAAGGAATTCTATCCCTTTTGAAATCAATAACCAGTTGTGATTGATTTCAGATATGTCAGAACTTGATTTGCTGTCTGAACTGCATTAGTTACCTCTTTCTCTTTTAGCCTGGTGTATTATGGCTGTAATGGACTGTTACACGCCTACTGTAGCTAAAAGATTTGTGTAAAATATATACATTTTAAAGTTGCACTTTCTGTGTTATTCTGATGGTGGACAACATTTAATTTCATGACTTCTCTGAAATTAGTATCTGAGGATCATGCAATTAAAAAAATACTCCAAAGTGCTTAGTTATTTGAGTTCTCCAATTCTTTAAGATTGCAATTTTAAGATGAAGGGGGAACAGCAACTTACCTACTTGGTATTTTGGGTAATAAGTTGTCATTTGTCCACTACTGCATGATTGTCTCTTATGCCTTTTTCTTATATTTGTTTCAGTGGTCTCCCATTGTGGACTTTTTCTTTTGTTTATTCTGATAAGAACTTCAGAACTACCAGGAGGATTATCATCATGGTTTACACTGCTACTTAATTTTCTGCTTTGAAACTGGTCATCCAGCCTTTCAGTCACTTCAGAAGAATTAGATCCTTTAGAAGTCTCCATTTCATTTTCTTGTTTCTTTAATGCATTTTGCTTAGTAGAATGGGATCTTAAAAGAGGATGTCTTTTTTCTTCCATATAGGCCTGACTGCTTTTACTTTCAATGGCTTCAGGAGAATAAATGACTTTATTTAACTTAAATGAATTGCGCTGCTCAATATGGTTGATCTTTCTCAGAAATATTCTACAATCTTTAAAGGTTTTGGTTTTCCAAGTATTTCGACACGGTTTATCTTGGCTTTGTTCTTTTCTAATGTTTTGCTGGTAACAAATTGTTCCATTTGTCTCTGCATGCGACTTAAGTATGTTTGCTAAACCAGGATGTGGATTAAAGTCAGTAGATCCCATCATCTGTTGAACATCTCTGGCTTCATTTTCAGTTGGCAAGAGGATACTCCGAGATTCTACCAAAGTCTGAGTGGGCTGGATTTCCACTGCATTTTTTTCCTGGAGCTTGGGCATTTCATCATTGGTTTCCCCACTTGGATTTTTAAACAACTGGCTTTGGCAAAAGAACTGCAAATTTTTCTTTTTTGATTTCCAGCCTCCAGGAGCCTGGTTATACAGTTTTTTTGTTTGTCCCCACCTGTCACGCTGTAACTTCTTAAATTCATTTCTTTTTAATCTGGCTAACATGAAATTACTTTTCACGCTTAAGACTGGAGACCTCACCATGTTATGTAAGAGCTGTAATTTCCCTGCTGGTTTTGAAGGAGGGGATAGTGCAAACTTTTTAAAGTGCTTTCTGAAAGGGCAGCTACTAAGATCAGATTGTTTAGTTTCCATCTTTATCTCTCTAGTACTAACTACTTCTGAAGGATTGCGAGCATTTGCCTTCCTCACTAGAGCGAGTGACTGTGTTTCTGTAGTTTGCATAAACCAGGTGCAGAGTTCATTCATGTTACACTTTTTCTGAAAAAGCATTTTTATAGGTGAAGTTTCAAATTCTACAAGGCAGGAGTCTAAATGGTTTGACATTTCATTATTACAGTCTTGTTCAACTGGATCCCTTTTTTCACATACACACTTATCAAACTCATTTCCCCCACTCGCAACCAGGTATTAGTTATCTGTTCAAATCTATTATTGAGTTCTTCCAACAAAGTGTCACTGGAAGTGGAAGTAGCCCACCACCGGAGAGAGGGACTCGATGAAAAAATGGGATCTGATGATACTTCATTAATGGGCCCACATTCACCATCCTTAAGATCCTTTTTTGCATTTCCTGAATTTCTCAGGTCTGAGGTATCTCTGGATGCTGCACTCTGATTTGATTGCCTATGTTTCTCCTTTTGATCTTTAGCTTTTCTCAAATGAAGTTTATAAGATTTATGTAGTAAGGCACTTCTACAAGTAAATGCACTAGAAGATGCTAATGAATGTAAAAAATGCAGTGAGGGTTTTCTGTCTCTAGCAGAGTGTCTCAATGGAATTTCACGTTTTCTTGGTACTGTTGTAATAATGTTTGATCCATCCTCTCTAGAATCTTTCTGCATGCTCTTTACTTGACCCATATTATTGCACTGTTGATTTTTTCTCTCCTGTGGCATGTTTTTTTCTAAAACATTCTGCTGTTGCAAAGGAGGCAAACAGTTGCTAATACTCACTTTTCTTTCCTGAGGAGAAAGTCTATTAACAGTCACTGATATGCCAGAGATTTTTACTTTTGCTGGCCTACCAGGTTTTCGAATGGTGGTCAAGGGTTTCTTAATTGGCCGTATAACATTGCTGCAAGGATGCGGTGATGCTAGGTTACCTTTGATAGGTCTGACATAGTCGTAACCAGAGACCTCGTTTTCAGTAGAAGGATTCTGTAAGGCTTTTACTATTTCAGTCAAAGCATTTTCACTTTCTGCATCGTGCCTTGCTTTGCTGTGGTCATTGGCAAAATTAGAATCAATGTTTTGTGTGGGCAGAATGCTGATTACATTTACATTACCTTCAGAAACATGTCTCTTAGTTCTTCTTGACCTTCCAAAAACAACTGTCACAGTAATATTTTTGTTGCTGTTAACCTCTCCCATTACTGCGGCATCAGATTTGGCACTTTTACTGTCACTGCTAAGTTCAGGTCTACGTTCTGTGCTTTCAGTCATGTCTATTTTTGGTTTTGGAGGCCGTCCGATAGGTCTCTTAACCTGCTTGACAACTTGAGGACCTATTTTCTTTGGTCTACCAGGTTTTCTTTTTAAAACCGATTCGCTGCTACTGCTTGATTTTTCCACAACTTCCTCATTTTGTTTCAAGTCATTTAAGTTAGTTTGACCAAGCGGACAAGAATTTGTAACTGCTTCTGCATAAACACAACTTGACTCTTCCTTGGTATCATTTTCTTTGTAACCACAATCCTGGGCACAGATTGCATGAGAAAGATCTCCCGTGGTCTGTTTGTCTAACAAAGTGTTTACACGCCCCTGAAACAAACAAATATCCGTGCTTCCCTTAGAAGATGCAGCTGCAGATGTCAAAGTATATTTGACCCCTTCTCTACTACTAACCTCTGAGAGAAACATAAGCTTAATAGGACTCGAGTAGTTTAAGGGAGATGCGATGTCCCCAGCTACAGGAGTTGTATGCAAATCCCTGTTGTTAGAAGTTGAACTGGATGAATCAAAGGTCAAAGATTTCAAAAGGCCATCATTGATATCTTGATCTATAACCACGTCTTGCTTGTTTGTTGTCACAAACACAGTTTTGGTTTTACTGCTGCTCGACACGTGTGAGTGTGGAAGGAAGCTTTGTCCCGTGCATCCCATTTCACTCAGAGTGAAAGGTAAGCCTCTTCTAGCAGCTGGGTTCATAACCTGTTCATAAGCATTATCTTTTAATTTTTGGCTTATTTTGTAACTGTCCAGCCATGAGTTGTTAGTCTTTCTGGCTAAGCTTATTGTATCTTCCAAACGCTTCACAACAACTTGCAGATCTGTGTCTCTCACAATTTCGCTTATACTTATATCACCGCATCTTTCAGCACCAACATCTTCATTTATGTTCATTTTTTCCAAGCTTTCTAAAGACTTCTTTGCGTTGGATGAGTTTCTAAACACGATATTGTTTGTTACATACACAGAGTACCATCCAGGAGGCACAATGTTACGCTTAGTTCTGCCCAAGATTCCACTGCTCTCATCTTGCAGAGGAATCGGACCAGTCTCTATCAAGGTTGTGCAATCCCCCTGGGTTTTTGTGAGCTTCGGCTGGCCGGCTGCAGTAGCACTGTTTTCTGAAAGAACTAGAAAGCTGGAGCTGGTTTGGAAATCACTAAGAGGTAGTTTGAAAGGCTCTGTTTGGTGTATTGGAAAGCACATTGATTTGGTTTGGCAATTCACACACGGATTACTTTCAAGCTGTTGTAAAGCCTCATCTTCTATCACGGTGAAACTGTGTTGATTATTTGGATATATTTTATCAATTTTTTTTGTAGATTTCTTTGCATTTCTCTCAGAAATCGACTTCTTTCTTACAAGAGTCCCATCGAGGCTTGCAAGCTCCCTCTTGATTTGCAAAGACTGTCGTCGAATGAGTGGTGAATCAGGCGAGTTATACATGGCACACAAGGTTTCCTGACGCTTGCGAAATCGCGTTTGGATAATTTTGGTTTCCATTTGTTTATCGTGTTGACGAAGTAATTCCATAAAGCTGTAATCACTTGCCTTCGCGTTATGCAAAAGAGAGGTTATGAAGTCTCCCAATTTGACATCATTTTCTGGGGCCCTGTCACTGCTAGAAAGTTTTACAAGATTTGTTGCTATATCTGTAGTGTCTATTGATTTTAACTTTTCATTAATACGGTCCATTAAATCTTGAAAAATGGCAGAATGTTCACCTTTCTCAGCCTTCTCGGAATTTATATAATAATCATTGCTTTCTTGGTCTGTTGATAGCAACCTTCCATCTGAATATTTGGCCTCTTTTCCTCTGCACATTTTGCCTTCGTATTCAAATCCTCCTTTGCTCCCTTCAGCTGGCAAGAGGGATGGAGGTTGGCTGATGGATATTTCAAGCTTGTTATTGTCAAAAGTTGGAAAATCTATAAGCAATCCTTCGGATGATTCGAATTCTTCACTCTGTACAGGTGACAGTGGAGGCGGGGATGGGCTGCGAGATCGATTTAAATTTTTAATGCTGTTCAAGAGATCACAGTCCTTAGTTGAATACGAACATGCTGTTGCTTTCACGGAATGCCTGTTATAATTTTGCAATTGTTCAGCACAATACTTATGAGAACTACATGCTTTGTTCACCATTGTCTTAATACATCCAATTGCTACAGCTTGGCATGACAAAGAATGGAAATCTTTAATACAGACAGACAGAGGTGGTAAACAAGTGTTTGGTCTTTGATTTTGTAAACAGCACCTTTTTGTCAGCATTTGTCCATTGCAATTGCAAAATGAAACATGAACATCCTCTTCAGCAAGGGAACTGGGAGTTTCAGAGTGGATCAAATGTGTTTGCTTGCAACTGCAAACTATAGGAACATTTTCCTCTTGTATTAAAAATTTTAACATAGCCAAGGTCTGTTGCCAGTGATATGAACAAAAAGACTCCAAAACTTTGTTTAATGTTGATTTTTCTTTTTCCAAATTAGCTGTTTCCTCTGAATTTGCATCAGCTGTTGAGCTTGAACTGAAAATGAAAACAAATCAAAACAAAATATAAATTACAGTAAAACACCATATCTAATGTTTGCTATAATGGTTAAACTCAAACCTAAAAACCTTAAGTTTGCACAACACTTCTGTTTTATCTGCACTATTCAATCATACTTGCAAGTGTCACTAGCAACGATGTGCATCTTATCTTTAGCAGTGATAGTCCTACCATAAGAAAAATAATCAGGAAGAAATTAAGGAACACAAAGAGTAGTTTGAAACATAGCTTCTCATATCTAAGTGTAATTGCAATGTTGACATTCTGATATTTCAAACTACCTTGATCACTGAAGAAGGAAAACCTCACCACAAACCTGGGGAGCTTAGTAGTACTCCCATGTCATCAGCTGAGGCGCGGAGAGGGTAAATGACTTACTTGCCTACGGCCACAACTCAAGGCTGTGGCAGAGGCAAGAATGGATCCATCTCTCTTGAACCTCACCCAATGACACTGACATACTGAAGGGCACTTGAGGATTCTCAAAGATCCTTCTAAAACCAATTTTATTTGTATATTTATTTAAAAAAAAAATTGATAGACCAACAAAAAAAAATGGAAAAAATAGCCAATTGCTACTGTCACTGTTCTTTGCAGAGAGAAGCTTCTCTTCTACTTAACAAAAAAATTACAGTGGTGGATCATAGGCTCTTCATCGCAATCTCTTACACACACATACACACACGCACTCCTTCATTAAACAGCAACAGGGATAATCACCACTGGAATAAGTAACTTCTGTGACAAAGGTTAATATCCTTTATATCTCAAATGCAGGGTAGGCCTATTATCTAAATAAGGATTCTGAGCAGTTCTTCTTAAATATATGTGAATTAAAAAAATTAATTTATAAAATACTACCTTAACTATTTAATGTATTATAAATTATTAAAACTAACGTCACTACTTACCTAATCAATCATTTATATTGAAAAGCTGAAAATTTTCCATGGTAGAAATTAATACAGATATTTCTTCAATTAAATACAAAATCCTTATGCTGGATAGCAACTATCAACAGATAGTTAACACCTAATTCAAACGTTTTACTGAAATCAATTGCATGAGCAGAAAATATTAGAAGAATTCTGTTTTAGAAAAGTATGTATTGTTTAAACAGATCACCAAACTCTGAACATGACACTAACTTTTTGGCCTGCTTTTACCGCCTGTATTTTTTATTTTTGCATTTAGGCCTGTACTTTGGAAAAAAAATATTTACAACTGTACTGATCAAGGAACAAACATATTTAAAATTTATTGTGCTGCATTAATATATAGGTACCTATTCATTAATTAGTTCATACCCATTATTATCAGCATCATTAATAACTTTAAGCTTCAGGTTTCCTATTGGAAGTTATAAACACAGATTTCTATTTTTGTTGTTTTACTGATTATAAAGTTTAGAGTTTAAGAACAGCCAACTATGCTTAATAACTCCTCACATTTTTTCCTTCTGTATTATTTAGTATAAAATGCTAAATATTCAAAATCAAGCACCTAGATGACACTAATTCATAAAAGTGTTAGATAACTGTGATGGTACTAGTTGAAATTGTGATTAGGCTGAAGTAACCAAAGTCTTAGCAAGAAGAAAAAACAACTCTGTACTTGCAAGCTAACGTAAAACCAGCGGTACTCAAGGGCACGGCACTGTCAGGATGTAACTTTTTGACATGCCACTGTACTGAGAAGAGTCTGAGTGTTACTCAGTCCCACAAAATCAGGAGTCACAAAGGTGTTGAAATGTGTCACTACGCTTGTGAACAGAAAGCTAATTCTAGTAGTACAATTACAAATAAAAATTAACTGCCCTTCCCACCACCATTACTTTAATTAGTAAATGTTTTGAAAGGCTAGATATATATATATATAAAAAAAATACCACGACACTAGGTCTTCAATATTTTGTGTGTAAATCACAGCAAATTTATGTACTGATTTGCTAAGAAGACAGCTATAGCACAGGGTTTTTAGACCGAATCTCTAGACCAATAACTTCGTCTAGACTTGCAACAAACATCTAACGGAGTTTCATCGGGTGCCTTTCATTGTTGAGAACCTGTATCCATAACTGCCATTCAAAATAATTTCCAGAGCCCTAAAGCCTTCTCAAAGGCAGTAACCAAAATATCCAAAGCCCTCCAAACTGCTTTTAATTCACTATGAGGAGATCAACCTGTGGTATAAAGTAAGATCCTGGTTATCACAGGCATACTGGATGTTCTTCTAATACGATTTATTTCTTGGTTATTTACTGTTGTGTAATGTCTATAATCTGCTTTCCCTTAGTGTGTGTTAGTTTCTAAAGCTGACAGACAACTTCCTCTGATCTCCTATAATAGTACCATGCTCCAAGAGACCTTCCAAGTTGATGAAAACCCACGCCCCTTACTCGGTTGCCATTTGGGAACAGAGCTTACTATGCACACAAAGTATTAAAGCAACACATTTTCTTTAAACTGTTTGTAGAAATGCCCATATATTTAAATAAACTATTTTTAGTAGCTTTTCAATACCATTATGGAATTGTATTTCAGTTTCCTGTAATTCTTTCCTATAATTCACACTGTCGCCCAATATTGACTATCCTCAAGATAAAAGTCTTAAAACAATAATTTATAGAAAGAAGCTCTCACTTCCACAGCAGCATACTTCCTTCACACTTTCTACAAATCAAATACAAAAAGGTGGCTAGAGAGAGTGGGTAGGAAACAGAGTTGAGAGGCAAGAGGATCAAAGTGAACTGCTGCCCCAGTACCTCTCTGCACGATAACCCTGAAGACAAAAGTTAAGCATGGAATGATGTTATTTCCCTGCTGGAGGGCAGGAACAGTTAATACCATGGAATGGCGATTGACTGCTGTCCAAAATTGGCACAAAGGCAGAGATGTGATACAGTTACATACCAGCCTTTCAGCTTGCTCTTTTCTGTAGAAAAATGTAAACCTTTGCCTCCTCCACTAACCCAAAAAACTACCAGGAAAGAGCTCCATCAGAGGGCTCCCAAAAGATTTCCTTCCCTAGAGTTCTATCCTTTGTCATCTCAGCCACAGACAAGAAAGATCAAACTAGGAACTTCTTTGCAGACTGAGAACAAGAACAAAACTGGGAACAGAACATACTTCCAAGTACTCATATGAACAGCACAGAACTATTATAGAGATACAAATTTGTCTCTCAGAAATGTTTGTTTTCCGACTTCACTAAGGAAATAAGTCCCTCAAAAAAGAGCTGCATATTATCTGTAATATATAATAGGTAATTTTTAGCTGCGAACTGAAGGATGTAACTGTTATTAGTTTTTCTGAATTTCTTCTTATTTTTGAGTAATGCATCACTTAAAGCTACTCTTTCTGCTAACGGTAAATTAACTTCCGTGTGCTTAATTTGTACAGTTCTTGAACTTACACCACTGCTAACAAACTTGTGCCTCAAGAGTAAGTCAAATGAGTCAGTGTACAGGTTTTTGTTTCTTTCTTTTTTTTTTTACTGAATGAGCAAATCAATCACACATCAGTGTTGTAAATTTATGTGCAAAAGCATTGAAGTGCTTTACTACAAATTACAACGTAGAAACACGTTAACTAAACAATTAAATTCATACAATCAGATTTAGGAATATAACAACACAAAGAAGAAACAGAATTACAGTACATTTACAACACAAGACAAATACATGGAATTCATTAGAAAATATTGTAATAAATAATTCATGAATTATAGTGCAATTGATTTATGCATAAATATAACTAATTGCCTAAAAATCAGTTGTTAACAAAAATCTGTCAAAAATCAAGGCAGCCACAGAGTTTTACTAAATTACTGCGACAATGGAAATACTGCAATTAAAAAACAAATACAAGTATTTGTACTGTAAACAACTAAAAAAATCAGTCTCACTAAAGTTAATATACAATTTAATATAAAATTGTCATTAGCTACCAGAAATGGTTTAAACAGCTTTACTGAGCAGTAGTTCTAAAAACAGAGGCACTGTTTTTTAATATAAAATACTTGAGAAACATTCAAATAAGTAGAAAGCATGTAGGGCTTGCTTTCGCCTTCATTTAAAATTCTGCTGAAACAGGAATTTTCAGAAATTGTCAATTACTAAGTAGTGACTGGTAACTGAATTTATAAAAGAGTTCAAAATGTGTAATTTAAATGACATTTAATGGAATACATAGGGGTTGGGGAAGGAGAATCTACACATTTCCCTGCCTTTCCTTAGTTGTGTAATCAAAGGTTAGCCTAATAATTAGAAACAAATAATTCTGTTCCTTTAAACACTTACAGGTTGAGTATCATCTATAAACTATCAAAAAATATTTTAATATACTATTTCTGACCAAAAAATAAATACAAGTACTAAAATGTTGAAAATTAATTATAATATTACATACAAAACTACTGAGTACTGTTAAGTCAATAGTAAAATGATCCCTGATTTTATGAATCCTGTAATTTTTTGGTCAGGTCATCTTTTAAATGATATAAAAAGAGTGCTGTAACTTGCCTTCAGTATAAACTTCTGACTCAAATTTATAGCATTGTCTGAGGAGTAGAAAACATCAGTATGGTACAAATATTAGGCAATGTATTGAAGCCCCAAATTTTTTGCAAGTAAAACTTTATAAAGACAGATCTTGAAACATTTAAAGTTCTTACAACTTCACTTTTAAGCGGGGATATATTCAGAAATTAATCCTTCTGGCCCTCACAAAATATGGCTTAATTCTTTTAAAATGAAAGATGACCCTGACATCTGCTGTTTTGTGACCTCCTTGTTAACAGGTACAGTTCTGCTCAAAAAAAGGATTCATTCTGTAATATGCAAGTAAACCTTAATCACTGAAGAAGATTCAGTATAGATCTGAGAGACCAAAGGACTGAGACACTGGTTGTGCAGCTTCAAAGGATTATTCTGTTTTAAAACAGAAGTCATTTTTTAGTAGCTTTACTAGGGGCTAGATTTTGCCATCAATATTGCAGTAAGCTCTCCACTGAATTTAATGGCAGTTATCTATAAATGAAATTACCTGATGCGGCCCACATATATCTAATGTCCCGTTTCATTTATATAATTAGCCTATACACATGCACATTTAAGTGGGGAAAAAAATGTATGCACGTGCAGCAAATGTACAGAAGTTGGAGAAATGTCTTTTTCTATGACAAATTAAGTGCATAAAGAAAAAAATTACATTTTGAGAGGAAAAGGGCATTGATGTTCAGTATTGAATGTATGAAGCAAGCCCCCATTCTTCATATGTAGACATAGAATTTGTGATATTACACACACACAAAAAAAGTATGATATAAAGTCCAGTGTAAATACTTTGAAATTCATGTAAAAACTGCAATATGAAGGTAACTGGTCTCCCGTAAATTCTATTAAAAGTTACGTATTTAAAGTGAACTGCCTAACTTCTAACTACCAAATTTATAAAGAATTTATATTATTGAAAGTTCAAAAAACAGCTTCACTGTTTAATATTTGTATTTCTATCAAGACCCTGAACTGCAAATTTGGTTATTAGCAAAATGATAATGTAACTTGGTATTCATTTTGATAAACTGAAAATGTTTTGAAATGTCACAGCAGCAAATACATTACAGTTACAGTGAGGTTTTTCAATAGGAGTGTGACACAATCCTTAAATAAATTTTAAGTAGTCATAACATCAACTAACCAGCACGTTTAAACAAAAAAACAAACCCAAACCGTTCTCAAGCTCATTCTGTGCACATTATGAACATGCTCTAAGTTTCATTCCAACTTTCTTTTTAAACCTTACAAGTTACCTTATTTGTCAAACTAAAAGGAAAATTATGTTAAAGTTTAAATTACTTTATGCTCTTAGTATTCCATCTTATTTAATATTTAATAATTCTATAACTACAGTAATTTCTCAGGTTTTATAAGTGTACACTTTGTAAACACCGATTTCTTTCTAAACGAACAACAAAATTTTCTTAAAATGATAAAAAATGCAGTTTATGCCTGCTAAACACACATTTTTAGTAATGAAATGTTTTTCTTACTTGTATTGGATATTTAAGTAACGATGAACTTTTTTTCTTTCACAGAATGTACTATATCCTACTAATACTTCACAAATCCACTTCCTTGTAAGGAACTAGCTTTTCAAAAAATCCCTTGGTTTGTATAATCCGAGTTACTTACAATTTATTGCAAGTATTCTGTGAAGTATAAAAGTCTGCTAACCCTTGTTTGTGTATTTCCATAATAAGATGGATTATTGAATGGGTAGAGTGGTTCTTCACCAATTAAAAATTATGCTTCACATGACAAATACTTGTTTTCCCAAAACATCTTTATGCTATTGACTACTAAATAAAACCTGAATCTTTTCACCTATTTATACAAGGATTATATTAAATACACACTATCAGAATTAAGTGAGCAACTCTATAATTCTGTCCACAGTGAAAACCCTGAATAAAACTATTTTTCAAAAGGCATGTATGTGTTTTTTGAACTGTATAGTTTCACGTCTTCTGTCAGAGTGAGCATATGTATTTCTCACACAGTGTGTGTATACAGACATACATACACACACACAAAACAATTTGCTAACAATTATTCTACACAGGCTTGCTACTATTTTTGCAGCTGCCAGTCCCTGAATCTGTCATATTAAATAAGCCAGTATCTGGTAATCGGAGTTTCTTCTTCGGCGGAGTCTTCAATGTTCCAGATCTTTCTTTTACTTTATATTCTAAAGTGCTGTGAGGTACCCCATAAATTCCTTGTGCTTTGGAAACACTCATTTTCCCACTCATTACCATTGCAATCGCTTCTTCCATTATTTCATGATCATACTGCCGATAGCGGCCACGTTTTTTTCTTGGTTGCTTATTATCTTTACGATCCAAACTATCTTCTGTATTTTCTGAGGTTCCATCTACTGTCCCATTCTTAGCATTAAGACACAAAGGAGAGAGGTCCCCATGCAGAAAGTAGGAGTCAACACTTGAGTGAGTTACAGGTCCAGAACATTCAATTTTGTTCTGTTTAGGGAGTATGTTTTTCAATTTTTGAAGAGCTGATCCTTCTAAGACTGAGGAGGTTTTAGTAACGTGGTACATAACATCCAGAAGACCAGCAGTATCAGACTGTGGTTTGGACACAGAACTTATTCTTAGCTGAGGAATTTTTAATTGTACAGTAGGACTTGAAGTTTCATATTGTAGATTTTCACTTTTTTCTTTAAACTGAGTGACCATTCTCTGTAGAGTTAACTGGTGGAGGTAACTGGAAGCTGTTGGGAATTTTAATTCTGAGGTTTCAAGTAGACTGAGTTTACTTTTTTCTGTGCGCTCTGCTTGAGCTCTTGCCCACAAGGCTACTTTTTGTAGGACTGCACAAGTTTCTTTACTGTCTTTAAATGAATAACTATCATTGAAATCTCGAGTTTTGTTTTTAAAAGGTGCAGGCTTTCCTGCTGGTAAGGCTTCTAAGTGGAGAAGTAAAGTTTTTTGAGGTATGCCATAAAGTATGCCTGCTTTATTTATGTCCAGTGCTCCAGACTGAATGTCTTTCAAAGCTTTTGAGAGCAAACCATCTGCAAACTCAGCACTTCTTTCCACATAGTCCTCTCTGTGTCTGTGTAGTCTCCTGGATGGATGGAATGAAACGATGGTAAACTGATGTATGAGAGACTCTCACACAGCTATGGAAGGGAAGGGTCCACTCCTTTATTATACTCCTTGCTTCGGTAACATCACTGCTTCTGATACTTTTAAGCCTTTGAGCTGTGGTAGTTAAATGATTATCCTAGCAAAATGTTACAGTTCTGGTAGGACAGTGCGTCAAAAATCATACGGTGGCTTCTACAGCAGCCCTTCCAAGAACTTTATATCCTAGCTCAGTATTTGATAATATTCTCATGTGCTTGCTATATCCCCTTGTTCACATGCTTGCAGAGCAACACTGTTATAATTTTAATTATACAATTAACGTTCCATTAAATTCCCAAATCCTGAAGGAGTTTTTGTTAGTAGAAACGTGACGTTACCGCTAAACAAGTAATAAAAGAGTCAACCCCCTCATAGAAAACTTGCAGCAAAAAAAATACATAACTACACACAAACGTCCCAGACTTACACAAAACTAGGCTTTCTACAACAGTAAGATAAAGCACTGTAGTTAACAATCAAGTCCATTTTGGCAAGATAAAACACAGTTTTAAAAACTTCTAGGCACTATTTACAACTCTCTAATTACAAAGCCATATTCACTTTAAAACATCTTCATATCAGCAAATTAATAAAATCTAATTTTGCATCATTCAACAAATGCTATTGTAGTCCTCTTCGTATTAAGTTATTTGGTAAGACATACAGGTGACAAAAAGGGTCCTGCTATGGCTAGTGGATGGGAGGATGCCAAGATCGTAACAAAATTCAACAAAACAATGCATTTCACTAGTTTTGTGGTAGCTTTCAGCAGATGCAGTGACGTTTTTCTTGCTGAATAAAGAAATTTAACCATTTGCCACCACACACCATAGTCAGAACCATGATGTAAGTATAAGTAAGATGATTAAGAGCTCTCTCTGTCACGCGCTTGCTCTCTCTCATATTAAGAAAGATTATCAATAATAGTCATTTAATTTGTTCATGTTAGTTGAAGAATATTTTAAATCTAAATATTAACTTGGTCACTTTTGTCCAAAATTGAAGTTCCCTAAATAAACTCTGAAAGAATATATTTACAATTTCTTCTACTAGCCTATTACTTTTAATGTGTTATGTAATCAATTTTCAGTTCATTTTTAGTAACATGAACTAAAGTTTGGTGATTGTTCTGATAACTTTTCTTTAAACAGAAAAAAAAAGGAAAAAGACAAATGAAACATATGATATATACGTAGACACACACTTATGAGTGACAGAAGTTCTTCTGAAAGCACAATAGGAACCATGTGTGTGTGTCAGTATATACAAATATGTTATGAACATAAAACCTGACTTCAGAGAAGAGAAACCTGGATTGTCTTTTACATAATACAAAGAGAGTCCTAAACATTGCTTACCCAGACACTGAGTTTTCAGAACACAATGGATCATATTTTGGTTCTTCCAACCTTGCGTTTTTCTTTGTAGAGAGATCTAGCACTCCATCCCCTGCAAAGAACGAGTAGTCATGATAGCAGTTGTTTAAGGAAGATCTCAGAAATTTTGTTAGTAAATGTTTGTACCTATGGCACAATTTTTAAGCAGTTACTTGTAAAATTTCTGACATCTTATTCCTTTAACAATGTCAGCTGTCAGTATATAGTTTTACAGATCTGATTTGTGACAAAACTTTTTAAAATTAAGAATAAAAAAAAAGTATCCAAAACCCCATAGAAAAATAACCCCATAGAATCTATCTTAAACAGGAAAATGTGACTGCTTTCATAAACACCATGTATGCATATATATTGCACTGTTTACTTTCAAGGCAACCAAAACAATGCACTTCACAGAATTTTTCATATATTCATATTTACATACTGTAAGCAAACAAGCCTGATACTGAAGTTAAAATTGACATAATTAAATGACAGTCTTATAGGATCATTCAGGCTACCAGGGATCTCAGGAGGTCTCTAGCCCAACCTCCTGCTCAGAGCATGGTCAGCTACGAGATCAGAGCAAGCTACTGGATAAGACAGTAGTACCCCAGCAACCAGGAAGAGAGCTTGAGCCCAATATGGAGTTTTAAGCACATAAAACCTGTATCATTAAAGGTTTTAACAGGTTGTTTATATATATTGTCCCTGCGGCCTCCACATATATGTAATGATGAAACTAGAGAAATTATAAAACCTGAACTGGGGTGGGAGTCTGCTCTGTCAAACATCTCTGGCAAATGATCAATTCAAGATCTATAGTTTGCTGTTGAAGCCTATGAAGTGTTGAAATGCAAAAATCTGTATATCTTTAAAAAAAATCAATGTTTAAGAATACTGAAAATCAAAGAAAGTAATTAGCACCTGAAAGACTCATTCTAGTTTAAATTTTGTTTTTAAAAAGTCACATTTAAGGTATACATAAATCCCCTAAATATATTTAATTTCATACCTTTCTTCCTTGGTTGTCTGTGCAAACTTGGACTGTTTTGTGTGCCTGAGCTCTGTGAATCCAATTCTGAGTTTCAACATGTAGCTCAACATTTAACTTTACGAAGCAATTGCATGCCAGCCCTTTTTACATCAGTGTCATTTTCATGTTGCTACGTATTATTTCTAAACCATCAATCCACTGTATGTATTTTTGTGCGTACTCATGCAGACATGAAGCCTTGGTTGAATAGTACAAATGCCAACAATACTCAAATAAGAAGCTAGACGAATTATTATGGTAACTCCTTTATACTAATATTGCAAAGAAGTAGCTTTGAGCAATAATAAAATCCAGGTATTTGTTTTGGACTGTTTTTAACAATTTTTTACTGTTTTGCCTCAACTATTTTGCATTATCTGAAGAAGGTTAAAGAGAGAAAAAGTAGCATCCTAAGTCAGAATAAATAGAAAAAATATTTATAAATATGCTGCTTGTCAAAGATGCTCCTTTTCTCCTGAACACATTCCTTTCAAAGTCTTCCTTAACCCTAAAAAAGTTAAAGGAAGAACAAGTTAATGCCTTTCTGCTGCAGCAATATTCCAGAAGGAAAAGCCAATAAAAAACCATCACAGAAATACTCTACAGGGACTATCTGGCCTACCCAGCTGTGAAATATTGCAGGTACCTAAGCTCCCCATGTCCCAGAGTCCTGCGCAACAGACAGATTCCATCTGTTGTGTTTTGTCAGTCATGCAAAGTACATCGCCCTTTCTTAAGTGTATGTGTGTTCCCTTTTACAACAGTTTCTCCATCTTCAGTTGATATTCATAGGCACTACGATAAAAAAATGTAGAAGAGATCACTGGACAAAGTCACTGGAGTAAAAACTACTTCAAAGTTCACAACTCATCAACTCAGGAAGAGCTAATTATCTCTATCTAGTCAATGTTCAAAAATAATTAAAAACTTGAAGCTAACTAGGGTTTTAGGAAAAAAATAATCAACCTCAACTAACAAAACACAGACTCTTGCAACAGAATCTAACCTAAATAATTTTCATTTCTGCTCTTTTAGAATTGGCTTTGACAACAGAGTGCCACCAATAACTTGAAAAATGGCTAAAAACAACACACTCCTAAAAATGTAGGCTCCTAAACCAAAAAATTAGATACATTTTGGACTTCTAAAGGATAAGCAGAATTGAAGGTTCAAGACAGTTGGTGCCTCCAACACAGCAAACATATCTTTAAGTATACAACACTTCCCTGAAGACAATGTTTTATGGGAAGATGATCCTCGGTAAAAAGTGAGAGAGAACCATGCAAGAAATCTGATATACATATAAAATACCAGGTAAAGTCACCACACATCAGGCTTTTATTCAGTGGTTTCACTCAAATAAAAACCAGCAACCAACAAACAACAAAAAACCACTCAAAATATAACGCTCCTGAGATAGATGCAAAAAATGCTGATAAGTCAAAGCAGTTCCTGGTTTTGGTAGACCTTCCAGCTTTGCAGTAGTATCAACTACCAAACTATTATTATAGCAAAAGAGCCACCTATAATTAGTTGGAAAGTGAGAGCATTTGCTATAGATCTTTGGTACATAAAAATGCCACCCAGTGAAACTAACCCATATGTATATATGTACAGTAGCGACATTCACTAGGTACAAGACCAAGAAGGTTGCAAATAGGCAGCATGTAGGTAGGTGGACAATGAACCTTGAAAACCTGTCACTTGCGAGGCAGGAACAGACTTTTTTAAACCAAGCCAGAACTCTATTATTTCCAACAAATCACTCAAACCAGGTATTTAGGCAAGAATTCCGGACAGGAACTGAATGGCATCAGGAACAGGCAAAGCTACACTGTAAGATGGTTTTAACAAACTACATGGAATTACTTCCACTCTTCAGCTGCAGCCATGACTACACTAAGATGATAGTCTTCATAAACAACACTATGTAACACGGGTAATAAAGAAAAAAATACCGGAAGTTTTTCAGGTCTGCTACTCGTGGTCATCTAATGAAGTTATTTCTTTATAAAATAAATGGTTTTGATCTTTAAAGGAACAGCTCAACCTCTGGCCTTTGCTTCTCAGCACCAGATCACTGGGTGCAGTATTACCAAGATGTAACAAAGCGTGATCAAATGTCATCTTCACAATAATCAGGATCATAATCACCTGAAACTCCTCCAGACTAGCGATGCAAGAGAAACAAGGGGATAAAAGCATGTAACAGAAACTGCATGGGTCACCCTTGAGTTCCTACAACTGGTATTTCTGTACTGATTCTAACAAGCTTCTCTCTTTTTCCCTAGGTTTTAGGAAACCTTTCACTAGTTATTATAAACCACCTTAGTAGGTCAGACAACCTACTCTACCCAGTCCTCAATCTCCAGGCATTGGAAAGACTCCACTCCTAGCGTGGGAGAACACCCACAACCTGGTTACTCCTCATTCCTCTCCTGCTCCCCGAGCCGCTGCTACCATTGGAGTAGGGATCTGAGGTGTATCCCTACCTACTCTGGCTTTAGTTTCTGGCCTCGGTGCTGTTAGCTGGGAAGTTGTCCAAGGCCTTTTTTGAACCCAGTGACACTATCCATCTCCAGAACCTTTTGTCACAGCAGTTCCTGATGTTCCAACTGCAGTGTAAAAGCTGTCCTCTACTTGTTTTTCCCTTATAAATTTCATCAGGCCCTGCCTAATCTTAATATTGAGATTTAGTAAATAACAACTCCTCCTAGCCTTATCCATCATACTGGAGTAAGCCTCAATAAGGTTTTTCATAGCAACAGAGTGGCACTGTTGCTTTCAGTACCTTTCCTGATGGTGCCTTCCTTGCCTTTTGCTGGCTGTTTTCTGTGCTGCAGAATACAGAATCAATGTTTTCAGAGAACTGTCAGTAAAAATGTTAAAGTCTTTTATTAACTATTTACTATTACTTTGACTAGCCCATTTTGGCTGACCCGACGTGCTGTTTTGACCTGATAAAAAGTATAGGGCCACATATTTGGTGTCCCGGGCACGGTCATGGCAGCACCTGTGAGGAAAGGCCAAGGGCTGCCCTGTGCCAGACAGAGATGGTTCAAGCTGGGTGCAACAGACCCACTGCAGAGCATTGCTGAACCCTGCAGTCACTTGGAGGGAGCCTCTGGGAAAACACATTTAAGAAAGGGGGTGGTGGTCATAGGAGAACTTAAAAGTGAAACTGAGCCTGGGAAAGAGAGGAGAAAAAGTAATCTTCTAATATGTCTTTTTGTTTCCCACTACTCAAATTGATAATTGTATTAATAGGAAAAAAAATTAAGTTAATATTCCCCCAGGAGAGTCTGTTTTGCCCATGATAGCAAGCAGTAAGCAATAACCACGATTTGAGATCATAGAATCATAGAATTGTAGGGGTTGGAAGGGACCTCGAGAGATCATCGGGTCCAACCCCCTGCCGAAGCAGGCTCCCTAGGACATTTCACTGAGATAGGCATCCAGACGGGTCTTGAATATCTCCAGAGAAGGAGACTCCACCACCCCCCTGGGCAGCCTATTCCAGTGCTCTGTCACCCTCACTGTGAAAAAGTTTCTCCGCATGTTGGTGCGGAACTTCCTATGCTCCAACTTGCAGCCATTGCCCCTTGTCCTGTCTCCACAGACCACTGAAAAGGGGCTGGCTGATTCCCCCTGCATCCCTTGCTTAAGATAATTGTAAACATTAATTAGGTCCCCCCTTAGTCTTCTCTTCTCAAGGCTGAACAGTCCCAATCTTCTCAGCCTTTCCTCATAGGGGAGATGCTCCAGGCCCTTTATCATCTTCGTAGCCCTTCTCTGGACTCTCTCCAGGAGATCCTTGTCCTTTTTATACCAGGGAGCCCAGAACTGGACACAATACTCCAGGTGGGGCCTGACCAGGGCAGAGTAGAGCGGGAGGATCACCTCCCTTGACCTGCTGGCTACACTCCTCCGGATGCACCCCAGGATCCCATTGGCTCTCTTAGCCACCGAGGCACACTGCTGGCTCATGGCCAACCTGTCATCCACCAGGACCCCCAGGTCCTTCTCCACTGAGCTCTTCTCCAGCAGGTCATCCCCCAGCCTGTACTGATAGAAACGGTTGTTCCTTCCCAGGTGCAAGACTTTACACTTGCTTTTGTTGAACCTCATCTGGTTTCTTACTGCCCAGCTCTCCAGCCTGTCCAGGTCTCTCTGGATGGCAGCGCAGTGTTCCTGCGTGTCAGCCACTCCTCCCAGCTTTGTGTCATCGGCGTACTTGCTGAGATGATGACAGGAGCTCTCCTTCCTATTTTCTCTCTTGTGCCATTAAGGGGGAAGCAAGTGTCTGACAAGGATCTTGGCTGTTAGCCACTATGACAGCCAGGAAAGTAAGTCACTTTGCTTCACAGCTTGAGTGCGATCAACTCTCTTGTATCTATCAAGGGAAAGAAGCCTCTGCATCAGTTAGTTCCTGCTGGGAAACACTCCTCAAAGAGCTCAGCACAAGGACTGCACAAGAAAGTAAGTTCCACAGGAAATTCCAAGACTCGCTCAATATTTTATTCTGCAGAGATGCTGCTTTTCCACTGGCTTACATCTGAAGGACAAGTAATATTCCAAAAATACATAACACCACTTCAGTTTTGTAAAACGCAGTGCATGCAAAACCTTCTCCATTGCCCCCCATATACTCTATACAGAGCTATCCGTTCCAAGGCCTAGACATCTCTTGTTGCAGAAATGTCAGGGTTGGTCTCTTCTCTCAGGTGACAAGCAATAGGACAAGAGGAAATGGCTTAAAATTGCACCAGGGGAGATTTAGGTTAGATATCAGGAAGAATTTCTTTACTGAAATGATTTTCAAGCACTGGAACAGGCTGTCCAGGGAGGTGGTGGAGTCACCACCCCTGGAGGTATTTAAAAGGCATGTGGATGAAGTCCTTAAGGACACAATCTAGAGGGGGACTTGTCAGCGTTAGGCTGGACTCAATCTTAAGGGTGGTTCTATGACAGTCTTAGAGTTACACAGATTAGGAAAAAAAGAGCAAGTTATAGGTATTTCTGCAGACAGTCACTTCTAATTGTGTGGAAGTTAAGTAAATGCCTGATTAGTTACCAGCAAGGTGCACAGGAATTAAAGCACCCTGCTAAGTTATCACTCTTCCACGTGTGGAAGAAAGCAGAGCATAATTTGGGACTCCTGAGTCAGGTGCCACATGGACATATGCAGGTGCCAGTGCTTAAATATTCTGTACTGAATGATTCAGTACCCGGGGTGCAATGGGTTGGCCTTGGCCAGTAGCCATGCCCCCACCTAGCCCCTCTCCTCAGCAGGAGGTGAGTAGTATAAGATTAAAATGGTCACCAAGATAAATACAGGGAGATCACTTACCAATTACCATCACAGACAAAACAGACATTGGGAAAATTAATTTATTGCAAACTAATACTGATTTAGATTATGAGAAAAGAAAAAATTAAAGCACCTCCCCATCCCACCTTTTCCCAGACTCAACTTCACTCCTAACGCCTCTACCTCTACATCTTCAGGTGGCACAAACAGGACTGAGAATGGGGGTTACACTCAGTACAATTCCTCTCTATGTCTCCTTCTTCCTGGTACTGTTCACCATTTCATTTTCATTGTGGGCTTCCCACAGGCTTAAGTTCCTTCAGGAAATACCCAGCTGCTCCAGTGCCAGGTCTTCGATAGGTTGCAGTCTGAGTATCTGCTCCACTGCACTGCAGGGAAATACCTGCTATGATGCCTGAAGTTCCTCTGACCTTGTTGTTTGCCCTGCTGTTTCACACTCCTCAGCCTGTACAGCATTTTTCCTCTTTTTCTTACATAGATTTTCACAGAGGCACCACAAACCTCATGGACATGGTCCATTTGACCTGTTGTGAGTTTCTTGCAGAGCTGGCTGTGCCTAGCACAAGGCAGTGCCTGACCTCTTCACATAGAGGCCAATCCTGCAGCTCTCCTCAACTAACACAACCTTGCCATGTAAACTAAATATGGAGAGTATTTTGGGAGCACTTCAGAGATGGCCCACAGATGCTGGAGGAACACAAGAACCTGTTTAAAATAAGTTCATCCAGATGTCTTCAGTAGCAGAATCTTTTTTCAGAACTGAGGAACACTTAGCTTGGATCTGCTCCATGCAAAAAAAACCCAACTTCTAGTGATCTGGAAAATAAAGCTTACCCCTTGCTTTCACAATTTCAGTCCAAGAATCATTGCCATAGTAAAGAACAAGACTGTTCTTTATTTAGATAATGTACAGAGCAATGTACAAATTTGAACTTGCTACTCTGTTATTGCCACTTCATTTGGAATCAGCAAAAGGAATTACAAAAATCAAAGCAAGCAATTAAAAGACAGCAAGAAGGGAACTGTGGTATAGCGTTTACAAGGCTCTCTTATATAACCCAATTTTAAAAGTGTCATAATTGCCTACTGTAAGCATGTGTTGTGGTTTTACATGGCAAGGTTCTGGTGGAGAAGGGGGCACTGCAGGGATGCCTTCTGCAAGAAGTTTCCCTTAGGTCAGACAGAGCCAGTACCAGCCAGCTCAAGGCGAGACCCACAGCTGACCAAGGCCAAGCCCATCAGTACAGTCAAAGCACCTCTGGAATAACATAGTTAAGAGGAATAAAAGCCACAAGTGGCCAGATTTTTGCTGCTAGAGAAGGGAGTGAGAAGAGGTAAGAAACTTTACAGACATCAAGGCCAGTGAAGGGGGTGGGGGGTGGGGGGCGGGGAGAATTGCCCTGCATCCCATGATCCCATGGAAGATGATGGAGAACAGAGATCCCACCTGCAGCCCATGGAGGACCCCACATTGGAGCAGGTGGATACACATGGAGGAAGCCCAATGTTGGAGCAAGCTCCTGGCAGGACCTGCAGCCAGTGGAGAGAGGGGCCATGCTGGAGCAGGTTTAACAGAAACTTGTGACTCTGTGGGGAACCGGGCTGGAGCAGTCTGGGCCTGAGAGACATTCTATGATTCTACGACTGCACCCCATAGAAGTGACCCATGCTGGGGCAGTTGGTGAAGAGCTGAAGCCCTGTGGGAAAAGACTCATGTTGGAGAAGTTTGTGGAGGACTGTTTCCCATGAGTGGAACCCCACACTGGAGCAGGGGAAGAGTGTGAGGACCGCCCAACCCCAAGGAGGAAAACAACTCATGAGGAACTGAACAAAACCCCCATTCCCCATCTCCCTCCTGTGACACCTGAGGGGGAGGAAGGGAGAAAAATAATAATAAAGTTGAGTCTGCAAAGAAGGGAGGGGTGGGAGGGAGTGATTTAAGATTTGGTTTTGTTTCTCATTATCCTACTCTGTTTTTTCATTGGGTACTTTCTTAGGGGTGGTGGTAATAAGTTAAATGCATTTTTTTATTCCCCATTGTATCTGTTCTGCTACTTACAGAATTATTACCTTGACTCCTCTGCCTCTATTTTCTCCCCTGTCCAGCTGAAAAGGGGAGTGAGAGAGCAACTTTGGTGAGTGTCTGGCCTCCAGCCAGGGTCAAACCACCACAGGACATAACACTTCAATATATGCAGGCTTTCTTCAGAAAAAGGACAGAAGCGAGGGGTTGGTATAATACTAAGTGGTCACTGACAAGAGCTAATTGAAAGAACTTTTAATGAATGATTGTATCTAGAACACAATGCAAATAAAAACAGCGGGTTGACCTTATCCGTCTTGATTGTATTTGCTTGTGTTGCTACCACTAGTGGAAAGCCAAGATAGCTCAAAATTGATATGTTCACAGGAAACAGGAAGCACAAGACAACTTCCCTGGCAGATAAGATAAAAAGGCTCAAAACCTTTCTCCAGCGACACTCATTTTCAATACTTCCTCTCACTTCAGTAGCTCTAAATTTCACAGCGAGCCTACTGCCTTTAACATCAGCAAAGTACTCCAGCAAACACAGGGTAAATTTTGAGAATCGACAACATCTTTGACTCTACGGAAGTTTTACATAGCAAACTCTGTATGCTGAGCAACTCTTTTAGCCGCAGATGTTTTGCTGGACACAGAATTCTAAACTTGCTGTTTACCCTCATAAGAACAATTCAAATTATACCTCAGTCTTTAGGGGTTTTGCACCAAAAGTTCAAAGGATTTTCAGATAGCTGAGGGTGGCAGCAGAACTTTCTTCCTATCCCTGCATCATTCAACCTCTGCCTTCCTGTTCACTCCTCAAGATCTATTTGGATTCAGAGAGGACTGGAATTTGTCTTTTAGGACTCTAGTCCCTCATGGATATCTTAAACTACTTAGTCTTTCAAACAAGCTACTGGAGTAAGTAACAAGCTACAGTGGTGATATCAGGAAAGTAATCTATTATCCTCACAGAACAAACCTACTTCAACCTGGCCAATTATAAATCTCTAAAATCCGTAGTTCATCTATAGCAGTTATGTCAAAGCACAGATATTTTCTCAGGATTTAATCTCCACAAGGTATTCACTAAACCCAGGCATGAATTGAATTCTGCCGTCCACACAGAGTAAAAACAGACATTCAACAATTTCTTAATTGTTTCTATTGCCATAGAAAAGGGATTCTTAAATTTTAATCTAGAATAGCTAAACGTAGTGAGGTAAATCCATGTCCCCCACCCCATCCCTGGGATGGGTCATATAATGAAACACTCCATCATTAAGTATAAAGGTATGAAATTTGCTTTCATTCTGACCAATGTACATTTAAAAAAGGAACAAACACTTAATTCTACAGTTCCACCTTCTTTTAAGTTTTTTAATATGGTATATGACATACAAGTAAAGTTTTCACTTTGGTCTGCAGTAACACTAGATCAATATGGACCCTTTGTCTTCAAGACAGAAGCTGCTTTTGTCACTGCTTTCAGTTGCACATGACAGTCACAGCCCTTCTTGAAAACCGCTGCTAACCCAAATCAAGTTCAAAGTCCAAAACATGCTTTTGATTATATTGTTACAAGTTTTGCATAGCAAAATTCCCCCAGGCAAAGAAGTTTCCCTTTGTAAACCACAGGGAGAGAATTCATTTTTCTTCTAGCTTTACTCAGATCTACAGTGATTAGGACATGAAATACGGAAATTTCCTCCCAAATTAATCTTCTCTTTCCATCACTCTAAACAGTTTGTATTTAAAGAATCAGTGTCCAAAGGCTAACACCAACAGAATGACATTTATTCTCAAAAATTCCAGTATCTTTCCATTTTCTCTCAGAAGGCTTCTTAACAGTCATTTCTTTAACATAATTGTAAATGAATGAATGTTACATATGACAGCTACAAGTGAGCCAACTTAGATTCAGTATGCTAAAGCTGAGAAATTCCAATACCATTTACGTAACACAGGTACTTGGAAATGAGAATATCTATCTCTTAACACAATGTGAAAAAAGTTTTTAGAAGAAAATGGGAGTTTTTTTCTAACATTTTTCTTATAACATTTTTCCTGGCATTTAAAGGAAAATGCGTGGAGTTTAAGTGTTAAATTGATGCAGTGGCAGTTTTCCTTCCACTTTATTTTAATCACATTTTTATATGTGTGTGTGTATAAATATACACACACTGATTATAACTATGGAAAGACAAAACAGGTATTTGACACAGACGCATTTATTTTAGGGAGTAAGATGTAATATGGTAATAAATGACAGCAACACACAAATAAGCAGATATAGACATTTACCTTGCTGAGTATTCTGTTCTTGAGTTCGATTCACAGTGAGGTCTAGAGGGCTATCCTGCTCTTCCTGAAGGGAGTTTTCCGTTTGGTTCATTTGGATACTTTTACATATCAGACTTGGTTCAAACGATGAACCATTTCTGTTCTCTTGAATTTTGCTACTTTTTGAAATGTACTCAATCGCAAACTGACGGATCATTTTTTTCATTAATTCCTGAGCAACTAGGGGAATGTTAGGATCACAGTTCTGAGGAAGATCTAGGAATAAAAACCAACAACAACACAGGCAACAGATGCATTAAAAAAATGAAATTACTTTTCTTTAAATAAATACTTCCTATAAATCTGTGTAATAGCTGCTTCTATAACACACACATTAATTCAGATATCTAGTAGTTTTCTCATATGAGCATCCTTAACTGGAGGTCATTTCAGTATTTTTTACCTTTTTCCTGTCATAGACAGATAATGCAAATATGGGAGTCAAACTGTGTTCATCGTCAGTGGTTGAATTTTCATTTGCAGATACTTAAAATTTAAAAATTTTGAGAAAAACAGTGAAGTTGAAGCTGTGAATTAATACATTAAAAAGTTACTTTCAAAGAACAGCTAGAACAAAAATAATAAAATGCAGTGCTATAGATTAGTCCTTTACATAACACAGAACAATTGAACCTTCAAGGAGCTGATCTTAAAAAAAAAAAAAAGAGGAAAAAATGGTGTCATCTGCACATTAGATTATAATCCCCCCTGCTGAATCAGGATTGCAAAATCAAATCTGATATGGTGCTGTTTGTAGTGTCCCACACAAACTGTAGTAATACAAGCAATTAGGTTTTACAATAAAGCTATAAATTTTATAAGTTATAAATCTTACAGGACTTCCAGGACATTCTCAAAGTCCTACCAATGAAAATAACTGGAAGAAAAGTTTTATTTCTTATTCTAAACTGTATGTATCCTATTTTTTATTTGCATATGTAACAGTCCCATGAAAAGAAGTGTTTAATTTTAAAAATACAAAAATAAAGGGTCAAACACGAGATATTTATGACTTCAATATAATCTGTCAGGTGGAACTGACATCTGTCATTTCACAAGACAAACACAATTGCCCATTCCCAAAGATCTATGTTCTTCCTTGAAGTGGCAGTACTAGGAATCATTTCGCTATCCCATTCTTCCTTCTTTCCTTCAACTCTACATCCCCTGCAAAAAATATCTTTTCCAATGTTTTAACCACTGTCCATCTTTGAGTTCCTAGGTAATGAATGCAACAGGTTTTAATCAGGAAGGGATAGAAATTTAAAGTATGTATGTAATATAGAAGAATCAGCTTTTAGGTCAGCCTTGGTTGCCTAAAAGAAGTGTCAAAGGACATGTTGACAGTTACTGGGATATTTATACTAGCCTGAAACAGAGAAGACAGTTTTCATACAAGTGGAGAAACTGAGATGACTGGAGCAGGAAGATGTTTGCATGCAAAGTGTGAATTTCCTAATAGGTAATCTGGAGGATCACACAGCATTTTATGCCAATGCAGATTTATCCATCTGCTAGCAAGAGAGTGACCACTGAGACAGATCAAAGAATGTTGCTGAAGTTTAGGATGAATGTGGAGAATGTTTCCCCCTACCCTTGTTTCTGGTTTATTCAAAACCTTGAATTTTGAAAATTCATTTTCACCAACAGAATACTGCAAGGAATTACAAACATGCACATATGTGATCTACTGTTTAAGATGAAAGAGCAGCTGACTGTTCAGATGTTTCTTGTCTTTCAGTCAGATAAGGTGAAACTCCAACATTTTCAAAGACTGAGTCTATGCCTGACATCTTGGCTTCAAGAGACCTTATGCAAAGCATGACAAAACAAGTATGCTTACAGTTGAAGCTCTATCTTCTGAGAACCTCTCAACCAGATCTCTAAAAAATTTATAAGAGAGATAGGAAGCAAAATTCTAAATGATGGAGAATACCTAAAAAGATAGATTTCTTCCTACCATATAACACCTAGGCACACAAACGCTTTGTTTATTGGTATTTCCCAATTCCTAAAGAGTGAATCCAATAAATGTTCAACTGGAAGTTTATCATCCTAGAAACATACTTACAAGGAAAGAAAAAAATTCAACAAAAGAGATTGAAGAGTAAGGCAATAGGTGTAAAAATGTTAATATATATGCAAAAATAACAAAGGGACAAGGGAAGTTCAGAGATGGAATTGAAAATCTGAATTATCTAGGAAACAAAGGAAGTTTCTGCATGACAGTGGAATCATAGCTCTAGACAACAAAACCTACTGATGAGTAGCTTAGCTTAAAAAAAAAAAAAAAAAAAAAATCACACAAACCCAAACAAACAGAAATCTGACAGTCAGCAGCCAAGAAACTCATACAAAACAAAATACATAAAACATCAACACTGAATAGTCTTCCAGGTACCTGGTCTGGAACAATACCTGATACACAGAGAAAACAGGTTGTGGTATGCACTTAAAAAAAACTTCTTTGAAGATTTTTGGAGAACAGGCAAATATCAGTGCAAATAGGAAAGAGTTATATTACATTCTGGTATGATCTGTGCCTTTAAAAAGTGAAAGATCACAAAGCACACCTACTATCAGCTAAAAACCACAACAGTCTGGAATAAATTACTGTTTATTAATCACTATCACCAGCATCAACGCAAAACTGCAAGACAAAACGTCTTCAGAACTGCCAAGTTTCTATTCCATTTTGAACTTCATACTGGTAATATCCTAGCATGAATTGCTTTTAGCTGCGTGCAGGAGAAGCCTGCTTTTCCATTAGGAGCAAAGTTAAATTTCAGCCTAGCTGGAATAACAAAGGAGATCTGTTTTTTCCTCTTATATTATTTCCTTTAGTATTAGGGTTGTTTGGGGTTTTTTTCTGACACTTTCCAAATACTTCCTGTGGAAGAATAAATGCAGCAACGTTTCTCATATAGTCAACTGCTACAGCCACTGGCTGTTTACAGATTTTCAGTTAATTTACTCTAAAACAGTAATAAAAGCAGGAGGGAGCGATCTCAGAGCATATAATCTGGAAGATGTGCTCCATGGGCACACGTGAAGTGCTCTTGCTGCTAATACATATTCAAACTGCAGGGCTAGCCCACGATCTAAGTTTAATGATCATAAATGCAAACAGTGTCACTATCACATCTGTTTGAGTATACACTGTTCCATTGTACAAGTCACTAAATTGCGACTCACGTTGGAAGGATATTAGGAGGTGTCTAGTAAAACTGCCTGCTCAAAGCAAGGCTGATCAAATCATATTGCTCCGGGTTTTATCCAATTAGGCCTTGAATACTTCCACAGATGGAGACTGTACAACCTCTCTCTGGGTAGCCTGTTTCACTGCTTCCCTATCTTAATTTTTTCGTCACATAGGAAAAAAGAACATCTCATTTCAGTTTGTCTGTAGCATGCTATTGTCCTGCTATGCACCACTGTAAAGTGTTTGACCCTATCTTCTCAGTAACCCCTTCAAAGGAACTGAGAGCTACTCTTGATCCATTCCTATTAATGCTACTTTGCTTCCTAGCAAATGAAGCTGTGGGTAGATAACTTGCATTATGAGGAACTAGCAATACAGATTTTGAAGTTAGAAATAACTTCCCACAGCTCTCCAAATGATGTAGAGAAGAAATAGGAAAGGTGTCAGGTATTCAAGGAAATAGGAAAAAAGTGATGTAGTTTCATACACTATTTGCTTTCAAAAATCTAGTGCGTAAAAAAAATAGACTTCAGGGTAGATCAAATTTTTATATAGTGTTTTATGTATATAAGACTCCTGAGTGATTGGAATAGGGTACATGCTCTTGAAGTATATTATATAAAGTCTAATTGTTTATATTCAATCACTGTAAGTCTGAATTGTTATACAAGTATATAGTGAAAACACGTGGACACTTGTAACTTTAAGTTCACATTGGTGAATTTTCACTACACATCAAAAGTTTGTAGTTAGTCATATAAAATTTTATATTCAATTTAATGTATTCTGGGGTAAGAAAAGCATTAGGTCTCTGAGCTTAGTATCACTGGCAAATATTTCTTAATTATTATCAGCAGATGGCAACAGATATACTTTACATGACCTAAAAAGTTTTTATTGTAAGATTTTTTTTATTCTAAGATATTTTATAATGAATTGTGGTTATAGCTACTTACAAAATTTTAAATCTACTTGCCTACATCTGTTCAAATGTCTGTTTTTCACGTAGTTGATTTACAATACAATGGAGATGTATTTACTCCATGAATCATGTATGTACATACATACCACTTCAAACCCAGAACAGTCTGTAAGGATTTGGAGTACAACGTGGCTCTGACATCCCTCTAATTTCCCACGTACGTATCACTGTAGACCTCCTGACATTATCAGGCTAAGAAAAGGCTAAATGACACATTTGTGTGATAGAATTTGATACTTTCTGCTCGATTGTGAAGACTACAGGCAGAATGCAAAAGAAGGCAGTAATAAAGATGATGTGTAATTATGACTAATTACAATAATTTGTTTTAATTCGAAGCTCACATTAAAGATTCTGACTTCCTTGGTTTATGTAATGGATCAAGTAGTGTGTACATCTCAAAATGACACCTCTGAAAGTAACACTTCTATTGTAGTCTGAGATTATGTGTGTGAGATGGCATTTTCATAGGTTTGCCAAATTATACATACACTACCCAAGAAGCATGACCAGATTGTGATAGTTGTATCTCAGATACATAGATAAGCAAAGAGTAGGAGAACACAGAGATAAATGCAGGTATATGGCATGGCATGATAAAACCAGACTTATGAATGGAAACATTCTAAAATAAGACAGATACATAGAAACAAGAACTTCAAAAAGCTTTGAGGGAAATTATTTTGGTATGGAAAACATGGTACTGAAAAGACTTGACAAAGGTTTCCAGAGAATCTGGAAAGAGTCAAGACACCTTGACCATTTTATTCCCTCTAATTTTGTTCCTCAATTTCTTAATTTCTACAAAAGCTTTTCAGATTTCCTTCTTCTTGTGGGGGATCATGTCCTGAAGTAGAACCTTATTCACAACATGAATGTATTTAAATGACTTTGTGTGTGTTTGTTTAAAGATGACTCAACTAATACTGCATGGGGGGAACAACCTCTTAAGCAACCATGGTTCTATCATGTAATGCTGATCACAGCCACATTCTCTAATATTAAAAATACCCTGAATGAATACGTATTTCTTAAAGCACATAATGCTTTTCCTTGTAACTCTCTGACAAAAGAAAGTGGATGCCTTAATGTTACTTTAGTCAAGGAGTATTATAGTCTACTCTGCTCACAATACCAAACCAGTAAAGAGGTGTCATACCTTGGAAGAAAGCATCTAGTTTTCAGATATATTGTTTAGAAGCAATGTTTCATGACAAAAATGACTTTAGATTTACTGAGGTGTCTGCCGAGGATAGGACTTTCCTACAGACAGCTGCCTAACAAACTGGTCTTTCACTAAAACACTGTGAAGATAGGTTCCTACGAAAGCTTTGTTACATATAGCCTCTCAAGAGTTTACCTCTTAAAAGAAAAGAGGAAATATCTTTGTCTGGGATTCTACAGACAAATTCTCATCAATGAATGCCCGAAGGCTCTGTACTGTAGACAATGATATAGCATGGCTGCATGTTTTGAGATCTTCTGAACTAGTTTCCTGATGTAAAAACAGCCTAAAAACAAAAAACCCCAAAATCCCACAAATTACATGAGAGAAACACAACTCTCAAATTTGCTCATTTGCCTCAGAAGCTGTTCAGCGATCCTAAACGGAATGTGATGAGAGCAGGAGACAGTATATGATCTTGAGGAGTCTGCAATCCGAACAAATAAAACAAGTGTTAGGTCCATTTTAAAGACAGCTGACCAAGAAATATATATTTTCTTAAAATAATGAAAGGGCATCTGTTTTAGTACCAGGTATAAGTGAATTTCACCTCAGTGAAATGTCCTAGGGAGCCTGCTTTGGCAGGGGGTTGGACCCGATGATCTCTCGAGGTCCCTTCCAACCCCTACAATTCTATTCTATGATTCTATGATAAGAACTGTTCCTTAGCTTAACAGTTACTTGAAATCGATTCCTCTTAAGTTGATACCTGATCTCAAAAACCTACAAAAGCTCAGAAAGCAGACTTGGAATTTCCCTAGAAAAAGCCTCCTCCTACGAAGCCAAGACCATTACTTAGATACCTCAAATTGGTTTCACATACCCTCTGCAAATACGAAATTTTATTTCCTTTTTACTTCCTGTAATTTGAACTTTTGAGTTCTTGCTGGAACCTGAATCCACTATTCTTGGAAGACTTCAGAGAACTATCACTTATCCAAGAATACTCAAGTCCTTCAGAGAATCACAAAACCAGTAAGACCTCGTTTTTGCTTTTCAATAGGCAAAACCTTTTAAACCTGGCATTGCTGACATATCAAAAAGCTTAAGTAAGATGCTAGAAGCCAAATGCTCTTTGTGAAAACTTCATAGAAGTCCCTCACTCTGGGAAGGTGAGATCATGCCAAGCTTCACTGTTTTCTCTCAAGAAGAATCAAGACACAGCATCTTCAGCACTAGCATAAAGCAGAGTCAGGGAATAAAGATGGACCCAAAATGCTGTTACACCTCATTCAAAGTCCTCTAAAGTCATAAGCAAAATGTAGCCTGGACAGATGACCTGTACAGAAAAAGACTCCATCCACATCAGGTTCAAGGGCATAATAATCTCTTCCTGCTACAATAAGGTAAAGGTGAGAAAATTAACTTAGCTTTTTTCTCCCACCTATGTGAAGAAAGAGAATGTGTCTGACTAATTTGTCAGCTACTCTGACATCCAAGTACACCTACTAAACCCAAGAAAAACCTGTGAAAGTTGAAGTTTCTGCATAGAGCTGCATGCACATCCCTTACACAGAAATTTAAGTAAGAAAATGAGTATTTTTGCTGCTGTGGACAGTGACTAGGTAAGTATTTACATGAACCAAGCTGACTTGTCTGCCACTCATGCACTGCTATAATTTGCCAAGTGCTAAAGAACAAGGATTGTCAAAGAATTAATGAGTTACTACTAAATACAGTATTTTGACAAGAAGTTTCAACTCCTGACTTGAATGTGTTTGTGTGAAAAGATCACAAGTGCCATTTTGTAATCTAAGGCACATGCTCTCACCTAAAACAGTCTCCCTGTTGAAAACTAGAAGTGAAAGTTTAGGAACAGGAGTGAAAGTTTAAAAGCTTGAAATTCCAGAGAATGGCACCTGAAGATGCCATGAAAGCTTATGGTAAAAAACCAAAACAGACATAATGAACAAGGATTCAAGAGAGTAGCATACAGTGCAACAGAACTTACTTGCCATGGCAAATAAGAAGAGTAGTACTTCACTCGGTGATTTAAGTAAGCAAAGAAAAAGATTAAGGAAAACCAGAGGAATAAAGAGGAGAAACAGCATTCAGCAAAAGAATCAAAAGCAACCCTAAATAATTTGATTCTTCTAGATTTGTGTGGTATCTTTCAACATAAAAGATATGCTTTCATTACCTTTCTTTCGAAAGAGTGCATTTAGATAGTTTTCTGCTTGGCATTCAATCTTATCAGTGTTGGACTGGCCCTGAGATGACAGTTCCTCTGTAGGCGTTGACTGTGAAGAACCGATAACTGATGCACGATCCTGGAAGAACACAAAGATTGTAACTTTTTACAAGTTAGTCTACTGGTAATACAATATACAATTAAGTTATTGAACTATTGAATGAAAAAGAACCACTAGAAAGGTATTTGCCAAATTTTGCAAAATTCAATTATTTGATTCTTACTTTCATATAAGAAGTTAGGTATTGGGGAGTCATGCCTGGTATCACGTTCATACTTACACTGACTGTTTCTTTGTGTAAATTACAAAAGGAACATTTCTCATCCATAGACCAGTCAGTCAGCTCTTCTGGCTCACAGTCTTAAAAGAAGAAAAAAAAGTGAGATGTTTTAATCAAGTAAAAAAGGATTTTGAGAACAAGATACACATCCTACAATTTTTTAAAATAAATTCCATGATAATCTAATGTGTATTTATTGGTGCAATGCAGTCAGTAGTATTCAATTCTTCAGACATTTCCAAAGTCATCTGGCTCACACAGCTCAACTTCCAAACAGCAGAGGACACCATTCTTAAAAGGAAAGGTAAACTCATACATTTCAATTGATTGTCTATCACAGGTAATTACTGGAAGCATCTGAATACTGTAAATAAAGCTCTGAATTCCAGCCATCGCTCCTTTTAACAAAAGTGTGCAAACTTGTAGCAAACTAAGCTAGGAATTAGAATATAAACTCCTCACCATTTGAGATACATGTGCTGTACTTAACATTTAAATTAATTTTACTACTACTGCAAGTAAACTAATCCCCTATACTCAAGTGTAGTACTTGATTTATTCGGAAGCCTAACTTTTGATGTTTTATCAGAAGACATACTTTAGATTTGAGGGAATATAGGAATTAAACAGTTTTTCTATATCAAGTCCAGTTTTCTACTGAATGGAGACACACCATGTATTTTCTTTAGACAAGTTATTAAGCTCCATTTCAAATGTTAAGAATTTTCTACAACATACTCTTCCTGAACCACCAATTGCATTAAAGCTTTGCCCAAACTGACTGTGCTAATAATTAAAATTAACTAATTTGTTTAAAATTTACTCATGAAAAGTTATTCCTGTTTGCTTGTATAGCAACATTGTTCTTATACCTAAGCAAACATTGTTCATAGTTATGAACAGGCTCTGAGCAACCTGATCTAATTAAAGGTGTCCCTGCTTACTGCAGGGGGTTTGGACTAGATGTCATTTAAAGGTACCTTCCAACTAACACATTCTATGATACTATGGTTTAGCACCTTGATGAACTTACAGAACACTATCCTCCCTTTACATTTAACTTTGCCAGGTTAGAAAACTTCACCCAGTTTTCTCTCATGAGACTCAACTCCATCTTTTCTGCACCACTCTCACTTGAACATCTGTTCATAAGTGATCAAGATCTCGAGATGGTGCCCCTCTACATTTATATCAGACTTCCTTAAACTGTAGGCAGCACTTCTGCAGTATTCCAGTTGTGCATGAGTATCACAGTTGCAGGATTTTGACAGGCAAACACGAACCTGATTAACTACAACACCAGGGCCCTCTCTCCATCCCATTCATTTTCCAACTCATACGTTTATAACCTAAACATCATCATCTTCCCTCCCTCCTCAGTTACCAAACATGATTCCTTCTTTCCCTATACCACTAAATATAAGCACAGTTCTGTTGGGGAAAGTCCTTGGATTTATCTACATACACATTGGTGGTGGGTTGACAGCAAAAGCCCATTCAGCTCCTCTCACTCCCCCTCCTCAACAGGACAGGAGGAGAAAATAAAATGGAGAAAAACTTCTGGGTACAGAAAAGGACAGGGAGATCACTTACCAGTCACTGTCACGGGCAAGTTAGATGCAGCTTCAAGAAAATTACTTTTGTTTATTGCCAATTAAAAAACCCAAATAAAAATTTGCATAGTGGGAAGGCAAAACTAAAGCCACCCTAACAAACCCCTTCAGCCCAGGCTTCAATTTCACTCCTTCATTCCCCAAATCTTTTACCTCTTCCCCAATGCCAAATGGCACAAGGAGGATGGGGAACAGGGGCTGTCCTCAGTTCATAACAGTTCCTCTTTGCAGCTCCTTCCTCCTCACATTTTCCCCCTGCTCCTGGTGTGGGGTCCTTCTCACTGGTTACAGGCCTTCCTTCATGAACTGCTCCAGTGTGGGTCCTTTCCCACAGCTGCAGTCCTTCACAAAAACTCCAGCATATGTTTTTTTCCCCCATGGGGCACAATCCTTCAGGAAGAGACCACTATGCAGTCCTACAGCTTCTGCTGGAAAACCAGCTGCTGCTGTGTGGGCTCCTCTCTACAGGCTATGATTTCTGCCAGGAGCCTGCTCCAGTTCAGGGTCCTCCATGGGCTGCAGGTCTGACCTGCTTCTCCATGGATGTCTCCATGGACCACAAGGGAATCTCTTCTCCGGTGCCCAGAGCATTTTCCTCTCCCCTCTCTTCTTTCTCAGACTTTACTCTTCAGGGTTGTTTCCCACTCCCTTCCCCTCAATGACTGAGCTTTTACTCTTTCTTAAATATATTCATCAGAGCGCCACCTTCAGAAATAAAATTTGAAAAACAAACAGGTTCTAGAGTGCAAGCAAAACACAAACAATTCTGCATTATTATTTAAATCTAGTTTACTCAGCTCTAAAATACTAATTTAGAACAGAATTCTGTGTTAACAATGTGTCATATCCTTCCAGTGAAGCAAACCAGCAGTTTTGACAGGTTGGACGGCTGATGATCAAAAGGGATTTTTCTTGACTGGGCAGTAACAAAAGAAAATTAGTTACTTCTGCTGGATTAATCTAGCTGCCCTGGACTGTTAGAGCTGTTCATTTAAGATATCCACGGATGAAAAAAAACCCCACGCTTTTTTATAAGACGTTCATGTTTTCATAGTTTTCTTTGTAACCACAATAGACCTACTTATGTATGCTGGAATTCTGCACATAACCCCAAGACAGGTTTTATGTTTTCAGATAAATTCTTCTGCTTTGGAATTCTGAAGCTCCACTGCTCAAATTCTTACTAGAGAGCAAATGTTGTGTAGTATAAAGAAGTATAAACCACATACAATGTAACACTAAGTATGCCAGTGAGCTTAGGAAAACTGCTATAAACCACATCCATCAAATGCCAGGTACCCAGCAGTCTCAGGTCAGCACCACAGGAAGCATACCGAGACCAGAATTATTTTTTAACCACAGATAGACAGACACACTCTCAGAAAGATCAGAGGCAGATATAGCCCTTTAAGCAGGGCAAACTTTCTCTTCACTGCATTCAATTTAGGATCGTGATCATCTCTGCTCCCCATTTTATCTTGCTTGAGATCAGCTGATGAAAGATTTGCTGACAACCTACACTACTCAGCCCATGAGAAGAAGTTGCTATGACTGTGCAAAGAGCTTTTCAATACTAAGTGTGGTACAGATTATTACTCAAAAGCCAAGTCATTTAGTGCAATGCTGTTAAACCAGTTTGGTTTTTAAGAATAAAACAGTGAACTTTGACAAAAACGACTTTTTTTTAGATTTCTTAAGCCATTCGTATCTTTGTTTCCCTAAACAATTTTTACTAAGGAGTCACACAGAAATAAAAAAATTTAAACAGACATGTGTAGTACTGAACAGATTCCATGTTTACTACTTAAAATGTGACATAATTGTCTAGTAAATCTAGATGTAAGTCAGCTTGAAGAGTCAGAACTTAATTTTTTAGATTTTCTACATTATTATTAAAATGTCCCAATAAATTTTCCAGCTATTTGTTAATCCTGAACAAGTGATCCCACTCCTTTTTATATGACACCACTGCTTCCTAATATAAACAATAGAATATCTGAGGTGTTTACCATGTTCCTTTAATTTCATAAAAACTTGAATGATATTAGACATTCATATTCCTAATATGATTTTTTGCCCCATTAGTTCATATATGAATATGTATTTCAGAACAACCCAAAGAAAAATACAAACACACCCTCAAATAAACCTTTCATCCAGTATAGAAAGCTTTTTACCTGGCAGAGAAAGAATAAGAGCCAGTTTCTCTCACAAGACAGTTTTTCCTCTGTCCGTAAGAGAACGGAACCCAAGCAAATAATCTCAAAATAAAAATATACAAATAGAAGATGACTACAGGAAAAGCTTTCTAACAGTTTAACTATATATAGAAGTAGAATGGAAAGAATAATGATTTCTATCTAAATCTGCTTCGCTGAAAATGGGTATAAGCAAAGTATTAGCAAGCTCTAAGGATTCCATGATACAAGAAGTCTTGAGCTCACTCAGAGCATGACTAAGGACAGATGCCAAGACATAGAACTTGACACCTCTGAAACCAGAATCTGCACTACCAAAGCAGTCAAGGAAAAAACTGACTCGTCACAGAGGTGACAAGAAGCATTTAAGCAAGCCCAAGGTAAGTCCTACATGTATATCATAAGGATTTCAAGATAATGAAGAAATCTTGCCATAGTCAGTAACTATCTATCTGTTTTTATGGGGCTTTCTCTTTCTGAGGCTTATGAGATATTTCCTTTCAAAATTAAAAAAAAAACTTAGTAAAAGTAAAAAGCATACCTTTTACCATTTGTCATTGCAATTTATTCTTCTCAAGAAACTTTGAGAGAATGCAACAAAATAATTTCATCTATAAATCAAATACTATTTTGAGACAGAGCTCAGAAGGAAATATATCAATTATACACCCATGTTACATTTTACACATATAATCGATTTTTTCCTGTGTTACAAACAATACATAAAGCCAGCAACATACTAGAAAAAGTGTTACTTTAGCTAAGTGACATGCACTTAGATTGTCACATACTTCTGGATAATAAAGTCACATAATTTCTTGAGGTTTGTTCAAAGAAACAAGCTTTCTCTAATGAGTCATAATGCTGCATGTTGAGAGTACTGGTTCAGTGGTTATGATAAAGACACCTCACAAGATGCTGTGATTTAGGCACATTACCAAGTCTAAAAATTTGTGTTCTGATTCTACCAACTGTGTTTTGTTAACTAAGGCAAATCATTTACTTTGTATCACAGTTTCTGTTACCTGTAAAGTGAAAAGCGGTACTTAAATTACGACAGTGGAAAGATTTATAACTATTTTAGTCAAGAGTTCTGTATTAATCTTTATAATGCAGTTCAGACCTCAAAACAGAAAGAGACTTGCTGGAAGATCTACCTCTACTGTGTTTGCCACCAAATGTGGCAGTTTCAAAATGGGATTATTGAGGTTACAGATACTACTATTGATGAAAATGAACTAAAATTAGTAAGGTACAGTGGTCAACCTGACCAAACACTCCTTTTTATCTCTTCTGCAGTTGCTCCAGAAGCAAAATCAATTTTACAGGCGTGTTAAACAGGTTTTAACTGTTGAAAAATTCAGGCACATTACCAGCAGATATTCTTGCCAATTGGAAAAAAATCAGTTTTAAAACTTTACATTTTAGGTAAACATGAATTTACCAGACAAAGTCACTGTAAATTAAACATCGAACATCAAAGGTCATCTGCAAGCATGGAAATAGCAGATCCTAAACAGGTAAAATGTCCGTAATAGCATGAGGCAACCAAGTTAAAACTTTCCCCTAAGACAGAGTTGGTGCATGCATGCATTTTAGTTAAAGGAGCAGTATAACACCTTACTGTGTACTAGCAAGCTCCTTTAAAACTTACAGTCTGGTCATTAGCTCAGTGCTTTCTTTTTACACAAAATAAAAAGTGTCCTGAATTTTCTTTCAAAACACAAAAACTTCAATTCAGAATAATAATAAAGGTTTAAAGCCCAATACATAGCAACCAATTTGAATTACAAGACAAAACCAAAAAAAGGATACTGCATAGTACTATAACAATGCCCTGATCCTTTTCCAAAGTAGTAGTGTGCTTGTTTATCACAGCAGACAGAATCATAGAATCATTTTGGTCAGAAAAAGGCCTGGATGGGAGTTCTACTCATGAAGAATAAGCTTTAACCAAAATTTATGTATTGCTTGAATGGTTTTAAGTCTGTCTAGCGGTATGCTTAGCTCTATAATCGGCAAAAATTATTCTTACAACCTCAGTAACATAGTATTTCAAGTTCTCCCCCTTTCCTTTGAAAATACTATGTTATACATATAACACAGGCCAAGAAAGTTGCACAGTTTGAAAAGGACAAAATAATAACAAAGTTAAAGTAATCATTCCAAACCTATTCTAAGCAAATATAAATGGTATATGCCACACTACCTCATGTACTAGCAGTATATAAGTTACATGGTTTACTAATTATTCTATCAAAGAGTAAATTATGAAATAATAAAATAAAACATTTTAAAGGTTCAATAACAGAAATTGTATTTTTAAAGCCATGAAAATTAACTTGACAGAGACTTATTTAAGTACTTCAAAGCAGTTTCGTCCTGGATTTTCCTCCCCCTGCTTTTGCTAAAAATATAAAAATCACATCTTTAACTAAGAATCAGGTGTTATGGACAGGCATTCCAGGAAAGCCAAACCCATCCGGAATAATGCTAGGTCTTAAAATGGGAATTAAAGAAGTATTTTTATATGTATATAAATATATACACCCAAATATTTAAAAAGCTTAAGTTTTCTTGATTACTACAAGAAAACCAAACTAGCATTCATTACCTTCATTTTCCCAATTAACATCAGAGGGAAGCTTAGCAGCTAGCTTATCTTCCCTTTCTAAAAGCTGTCCCCAAAAATACAGTAGGAGATGACATATTCCAGAAAAAAAATCAACCTCTCTCATGAGAGTACGCTCTGGGAAGCTTAGCTAGTACAAAATTTCCTTGCATAGGAAATAAATCTAGTTACTATTTTACCTATATTTTACCTTTACATAGAATTGACAAGAACACAATGAAATAAACATTAGAAAGAAAAACAATTGAAGACTTCCTTTTTAGAATTCAACATATACTTTAAACTACCTTTAACTCAAGTGAAAACTAAAATTCAAGGTCATTGTGCTAAAATCTGGCTCATTTACCTTCAAATAAACTGAGGTCTCTTCGTAGCCTTGGTCCATAAAGCCCTTCTAAAATACTTTCAAAACCTGGAGACAAAAGAAACATTTAAAATAGTAAATAAAAAGTTTCTTAAAGGAAAGCAAATTTGAGAGCACTGGCAACAAATACCCTCAAATTCTGAGAGCAATTCCAAAAATCGTTACATTTACCACACAAATATTTACTCCTTCCACTCTAGTACTATTCAACAGAATTAGAAGATAAAAATAAGGCAACTGCCATCTGCACACAATCAGCCTATTAAGCCATGCCCCAACAACCTCATTAGACTTAAAATAACTGCCACAGAATCTTAATGGTGGGAGGATTAGTTAGCCTCATAGCTCTACAGAAGTGAAGTAGTCTCTCTTACACAGAAAACTGGGGGGTTAGGGGGGTGGAGAAAGAGAGAAAAGAAAAAAATTGAGCAAATTTTAAAGTAAGAGACTTGTAATTTATGATCACCTTAAGTTACATAATCTGAGTAGCCTAGTATTTCTACAAATATAAAAAAGAAAGCTTATTTTGCCTCTGATATTGTAACAGTTCTCTCCAGGTCTCTGCATACGTACAAAAACATTTTAAAATTGAGGATTAGATAAACCAGTTATTTTCCAGATTTAGAGCCAGTCTGTTTAGGTATTTGGTACAAGCACATACTGTAACAAGGGAGAAGAAATGCAGACCAAAATAAATGATTTAAGAAAAGGCAAAAGTCAAACAATAAAAAAACAGACAAGAAAATGCATGACAACTGATGAAATATAGTGAGAATTTACATCATCGCTATAACAGAAGTTTTGTTCAATATAGAAACAGTTTCCAAGTGCCTCCTCTTTTCTCCTTCCAAATAATAAGCTTATTTTCAACTAAGAGGATAATTCAAAGCAGCATTTGAAGGTTCTCATTCTTCATACTCAAGGTCTGTATTAAAGACGTAGCTATTTTACAGTACTTTGCAAGACTATTTGATTATCACACCACATAAGAGAGACCTTCAGGAAAAAACTACCTACCATCAGTAAAGCATATTTAGAATCATAAAATTAGCTCATCAGCTGTGATGCCCTCTAATACAACCCAACATACTGATCAAAAATGAGATCTACTTTTGTGTTTAGATTATATGTACACTAATATAAGGAAAAATAAGTATGTACTATGATCTTAAGAAGCACGTTAAATAATATATTACAATTCTAATGTGGATAAGAGAAGCTATCTTAAGAGAGCCATCCAGCTTGACGGGTCACTTTATTAAAATTTACCTTTAAATTTAGTATATTTTTTATAATTTTAATGTATTAATTATACAAACATTATTAAATTGTTTAGTTATACTTGCTATATTTGATCTATAAATTTATTTCTATTTCAATTCTATTTTAATTTTCTACTTCTCTTTGTATAATAGTCCTATGCAAGAACACAAATTGACAAAACCACTCTCCTCTCACAAATATATTCTCAGACACTTTTAAAGCACAATTGACAAGAACTAGCAAAAATCCCAGGCCCAAGCAGACACTAAGAAGTATCTTAAAACATTATCTGCTCTCAGATTCGAAGTCACATATTAGCACTACAGAAATCCCAATTCCAAATTGAAAAGGATAGGGATTAAAAAAAGCAAGTGAGATGAAGTTTGGAGGTAAGATCACAATTCACACACAACAGTATGGAAACATAAACCACGCTGTATATTATTGTGACCACTAATGTTCTAATCGGCAAGCCACCTTAGCTCAGCAGCTAACCAATACTTAGGTCCTTCCAAATTATTGTCACTGGGTAAAAAGACACAAACGGAGTGAAGTATCTCCTGGAGACAGCTGTGCTTATTCAAACAGAACAAACACTAACTCCCATTCCTTAACACTTCGTAAATCAAACACGAAGCTTGTTTACCCCAACAGTCAGCACCCAAAGCCTTCCTGTTTTTGGACACCTACCTTCTCTACACACCTCCCATCAAGAACATTACTTGTTTCTGCCTTTACTTTTGTAATTAAACCTATCTGCTTGCCCTACTGCCTGCTCCTGCCTATAAAAAACCATGAGCACAGAAAACCCAGCTCTGTGAAACAACAGTTTGTTTCAGAAAAAGGCAATTCCCCGACAGACAGCTAGTACTTAAGATAGCAATTGGCACACTTTTTTTTTTTCCTTAAAAAAAAGGACACACCAACCCAATTCTCTGCTAATTCACCAAACTTACTTCTATCCCATCCAGCCAAAGGGACACTTCTCTTACAAGTCCTCCCACAATTTCCCCATGGAGCCACAATTTAGACTTACTCAATTGCTTTCAGAGTTACAAAGTTGCTTCCTCACCTTTGGATACTAGATATTCTTTTAAAAGAAAAAAAGCTTGCTTGTACAACGTAACAACATGGAATCTTTTACCGACCCCTGTTCTAAGTTTTCCTGGGAAAGATATGTACTACTTCCACTTCATGCAGTTTCCTACAAAATTGTTCTGCTTTTCAGCGGGACTGATATAATTTTCTTGTACAGCTACTGATAAATACATGCTAGGACTGTTCCATACAGTGTAACCACCTGAATCCAGGCATTTCAATAAACCTTTGGTACATCTCATGAGACAGAATGCATAAGTAAATAACAGCAAAAGTTCTGGAGCTCTTCAGAACCTGAAGAGCCTGCAGGCAGCAGCCAGGAATATACTTTATACTGTGATTCATCAATTGAAAAAAAAACAAAACCAAAACAATCTGCTTTAATTTTACAGATTTTGTCCTGTTTCTTAGTTGCAAATTGCCTCCTTGATTCCAAACCACCTTTCCAAGCTACTGTTACTTGAGCCCTGACACTTTCTAGCTCTAAACTGAAAAAAAAAAAAAATAATACCATGGGCTCTATCCTCAACTCCTTTTACTTCTAGTAAACTTGTTTCTTCTCTTCTAGCATCTTCAATCTGAAGAGATTATCAGCTTCGTTACCTGACACTCTGTATGGATCTAAAACAGATTCCTCCAACAGTCTTCATAAAAGCAGAAATTTAAGGTACAGAAAAGTCTATATACCCAGTTAAAAGCTTCTACAGTTAGCTTTCCTGAACAAAGTTGCAAACAGTTGTTTTCCCCACGTTAACTCTCCCCTCATTCCATGACCACTCTCTAAAAAGTCTACTGCTTTTGTCCCTCAGGGCTAGGAGGGCTCCCAGACCTAGGAGGCTGGAAGCTGTGACCTCCAGCAAGAGGAAGGTGGCTCTCTTCTTCCATGGGTAGTTATTTGGGTGCTAAAAAGGGCTAGGAAAGAACACAAGTGGAATAAGTTCTGTCAGGTTTGGGATCTATGCCTGATCCATGGGTAGCAGCATTGTCACTAAAAGGAAAGGAAACAGTGGGTGACAGTAGTTGTAGGCTCCTATGGGGGATGAAGGCTTCTGCGCAGCAGCCAGATTGGCCATCTTTGCTTGCCTGTGGTCCACATACATGATGTTTCAAAGAAACTCTTCTAGCTTAGCTTAGCTTGCTGTTGTGATATTATCATTAGTTGTCCATCTACATGGCTGCCATGATAATGCCAAAGGAGATCTTCAGCAGATCAAAGCTAACTACAGGAGTCCAGAGACAATGGTGAACAACACCAAAGTCCAGCTGTTGAGCCAGTGGAAAGGCTTTGACAGGAGCAAAGACCTCCTGTGGATCAACATCTGACTACATGGCTGCAGGCAGGATTTCAACTCTTAAGACTTTAAGGGTGCTTGAGAGACAGGATCCATTTGGTAACACAAATCATCATTGCCAACAGGCTTGTCTCATAAGGAAGGCATCAAACTAGGTTTGCTAGGGAAGCAGAGACTGAAGCACAGAAAACAGGAGAATGGGAGAAAAGCAGAGAGGGTAAATGCATGGGACAACTCAACAGAGAGGATCATATAGCCCCCTGAAAAAGCAGCACAAGGAGGGACATGCATTCATTCAGCACAGAGAGCTAGCACAAGTTATTAGAAACAGGGTACCTAACACTCGCTATGAGCACACAGCACAGTGAGACAGTTGCACAACTGGAAAACTGTGAGGATGGATACTAGCTTTTAAGAACAGAGAAGTGACAAAGTCACAGTGCTTACAATTTATGCAAAGAACTTGAACAAACAGTTTTAGTGTGGAACAGGCTACAAGGCAGCTGACAATCCATGGGTCAGGAGTCAACCAGAGGAACATGACAGTGAACATGCTACAGTCTGTCCAATCAAGGGTAAGTAGATGAATCCTTAATAAAAAGAGAAACCCAACCAACCAAAACTAGCAAAACAAAACAACCCCCACACAATCACAGGCCTTAGCTCTCACAAAAAAAACATCAAATCGCCCTGCTATCTACTGGAAATGCAATGTGGTAGCTCACAAGCAACTCAGATTTCTAAGGTGTTTGGAGGACAAACCTGATTGAGGTGGTGGACAAGATCAATATGAGGCACTCTGCTAGGTCTGTTACTCACTACTAAGGAAGAACTGATCAGTGATGTCAGCTAACACTGGTCTCAGCCACAGCAGCCTGAGATAGAATTTAAGATACCAAAGGAAGTGAAAAGTTGAGTTGCTAAACAATGGGCCTGGGCTTATCAGTCGCTGATGTGCACCCCTCCCCCAGGTGAGAGGAGGTGCAGTTAGGCTACAAGTAGGGGCCTATGGCTGGGCTCTTAGTGATCTATCCCACAAACTCTTTATGAGGTCAGAGAAAGTGCAAAGGTAAGAGTAACTGCCACTACAGACACTGCAATTGAACAATTCTACAATACAAATTGAAGCCAGACAGATGTAGTCATACATTGGCTACTGTTTTTCCAGAAGCTGTATCTACATGTTCCCAAGCATAAACAGTTATTGTAGCCCCGCAGTTTTATTTAATACCTTCTCACACTGCCCCTCTCCTCCTTCCCTCCCCCACATCCTCTATGTGATCACAACTGAGACTACAAGTGTGTTGTCATCAAATTTCTTGGAATAACTCAGACTACGTGTTAGGAGAAGAGCTAAAAAGAGAATAAAAATCATGTAATAAATAAAAGTTAACATTTGAGTACTGCTTCCAAATGTACCACTTGGCAGGTCTGAAGATAGGAGAGGTAATTACTATACAGTTGGGAGAGAAAACAGTAGTGTATGTGCAGGTTACATTAAAACATTTTTGATAGGTTTGGTACACTCTACATCAGTTCTCAATTCTCCTACTCTTTTTTATGGCCACATTAACTCCAGTACTTAGAGCTTCTTTTCAAAAGAAAGTCCATTTCATAAAAGCATACATATTTCCATTTACCCATGACTCTTCATTCCTCCACAGTTAGTTGGTTGGGGTTTTTTTCCATTTACGTTTCTGTTTCAGAATTAATACAATTCTAGGGCCTTAGCTACAAGGTGGGTTTTTTGTTAGTAACTGTATTCGAGACATTTTCTAAAGTATCTTTTCACTTAAAACTGACTGTTTCTTTGCTCTTTACTCAGTGCTAGAACACAATATTATTAAATTGCAAAGAGGGGCCTCACAAAACTTAAGCTAGCTATAATAATTACAATTGATACAGGGGCACATCGAGGTACCCGTTAGCCACCCTTTAATTGGCATCACAGCAATGACTTCACAATAAGCCTCCTAGAAAACACCTTCACTTATACTTGTTTCCCCCTCCCTTGATCTGCTGCAGCATTTTCCAATTTAGGAAGGTATGAGCAGATGAGCCGATAAAAAGGTTTCAGTGAAGATATTTCTAAATAAATTCACTTTTTGGTTTGATATTTTTCCAAGCCATAAAAACTGTTTTATTCATATCCCTGGATGCATATCAGAAATGGTAGATGAATGTTCCTTACACATATAGAAAAAAATCAAATGGAAGACGAAGATACTTAACAGTACTGCTCATCTGATTCCTATTTACTGCTCTATTTTTCATCTTAATGCTGAAAGGTTTCTCACTAGAAGAGATCATATTGTTCTCTCTACCTGTATTAAGGAATTCAGAAAATACTGTGTGCATGTGAATTAAATTTTTCCCTTCTTCAGCATATCCCTGGTTAGACACAGGGTTTTAAAGGACAGGACATGCACATGCACGCACTGCAGTGATGAGAGACTTACAGTTTAAAGCATATCACAGCTTCTGGAGGCACTGAAGGAAAAAAGGCATCTAGAGGCTCTGTAAAACTTATCTTTGTTAACTCACCTACCAAAGTTAAGTATTCCTAGGTTGTAACCTTCAAAACTTCTGTGTGCCTAAAAATTAACTTATCACAGGAACTTCCATGACACTGTGCTTTGTGGTTTACTATACCAAGAATCACATCTGAATTATGGTTGTTCAAGCCGTTTTACTAGACTCCAAACCACTTGTCATTTAGCTTAAGTAAAATCAGACCTCACTTCCCTCCTATTAAAGATGCTTTTAAGTAACATGCATCCACAAGGAAGATTCATGTCTCCTTGTTTGAGTTTATTCAACATTCTAAACAGAGTAAGTGGAATGAAAAGTTAAAGTAGGAAAAAAATTGCACATTCTAAGCAGTATGGAGTTTAGCTCATTAATGCTGCTTTTAAAAATGAAAACTAATGTGAAAGTAGGTACAGAATTGCTTGTTTAAATTCTTAGAGGATTGTAAAATTTAACAAATGGCCTTTAAAATGTAATTAGCAAAATCCAAAGACTAGGATTACATTTAATGAGATTTGGCACAGTACTGCTAGACACAGCATTAAAATGAAACTTTCTTCTTTTATTTTCTGGTGTTCTACAACACTGGTTAGTGCTACTCTACCTAGATGTTAGTGACTTGATTACAATTAAGAATTCATTTTGGCTTCTGCATTTTCCTTTGACCGCAGGAACATTGTTATCTAGTTTTCATGTAAGTTCTGTTTACATTCTGAAGTCATACAATCCATATCTTGAGGTGGTATTTCTTAACCTAGGAGAACTATTACATAAATTGTATGTGGAGTCTCAGAAACCAAAATCACATTGGAAAGAAAGTTATGGATAGGGACCAAAAGACAGATTCCTGCACACTCCAGTTTATTGCCCTAACTAGTAGGGTAGCCTCCTTTGCCCCATACACTTTTAGGTAGCACTAAGATCATAGCAAGGTACAACACATCCACGCATTTCTGAGCTAGAACTCACTGATTTATTTAACCATAAGTAAAAGTTTCCTTTCATATGTGAAAATATATAAACAGTTAAAAATACTAAGCTTGGTTCTTCTACACCAGACCAATGACTTAAAATATTTTCCTCTCCATATTTCATTCAATTAACAATTCATCTCTTCTGAAAACTATGATACAGAATGCTTTTTAGATTACAGTGACAAACTTCAGTTCTACTTCTTCCCATTCCATACACAACTGCATCATTTAGCTTGGCTCAGTACAGGAGTATATCTGAAAGAAGTTTTGTGGTTTGCATTAGTAATTTAGCAATCTTGGATTTAAACTATCATACCAGACAGAAATAAGTTTCGTAAGTTTTGTCCTGCATTGGAACTGCCTTTAAAAAAAAAAAAAGCCAAGCAGACAGAGCACCAAGTTTCTCAGTTTCTCTGAAAAAAACACCTTCCTCTTCAAGTTTTCTCAGAAGTGCTTCAATTTTATTCTTTTTAAATACAAGTGCCAGAGTAGGAAGCAGTATGACTTCTTAGTTATCCTCCTTTCTTACAAGTTCTTTCTTTCAATACAAAAGGGACTAGGAGTTTGTGTTCAATCATCTTTTAGTTTCTAATCCTACATTTAGAGCCTTCCAAAGCATATGTCCTTATTTGACATGTGCTACTTGCAACTGTTCTACCATCTTTGATATTGCAGGAGGTTACTGGTTCCCCTGAAAAATGCTTATCTGCTTATAAGTTCTGGGTTTTTTTTGTTCTCCAAATAAATAAATGGTCTCCTGCTTCCAAGTGACATTTACTGTGTTCAGTTTTGGGCCCCTCCCTACAAGAAGGATGTTGAGATGCTGGAGCACATCCAGAGGAGGGTGATGAAGCTGGTGAAGGGTCTTGAGCACAAGTCCTATGAGGAACGGCTGAGGGAGCTGGGGCTTTTTAGTCTTGAGAAAAGGAGGCTGAGGGGAGACTTTATCACTCTCTACAACTACCTGCAAGGCAGTTGCAGAGATACTGGGGTCTCTTCTCTCTAGTGACAAGTGACAAGAGGAAATGGCTTAAAATTGCACCAGGGGAGATTTAAGTTAGACATCAAGAAGAATTTCTTTACTGAAAGGGTTGTCAAGCATTGGAACAGGCTGCCCAGGGAAGTCGTGGAGTCAGCATTCCTGGAAGTATTTAAAAGGTGTGTAGATGAAGTCCTTAAGGACACGATCTAGAGGTGGACTAGTCAGGGTTAGGCTACGGTTGGACTTGATCTAAATGTGATCAAGTCCAACCCAGGTGAAAAAATACATCAGACTCAAGCCCCTTAAGAATATCTTGTTTATTCATCAACTATCAGCAAGTTTCTTTGATACATCAGACATTCTCAATTGATTGAGGAAGCATTCGATGAGTTTTCTGTAGCAACACTCAAAATTTTTAAGAGGATTAATTTTTTTCTTCATTACACTTTGCTACCTTTATCCCATCATCAGAATGCAAGCAGCAACACACACACAACTTGTTAGAAGAGAATAGTCTGTAGAGAAGAGAGTTATGTTCATAAGAGTAGAGCAGCGTTAACATCCCCATCTGTTCCTTCTGTCTCTCCTTTCCACAGGTCAGCAGCTCTCCTCTGCCCCCCAGATACAGATGGATCCATAATTTTCATCTTGTTTATATACTGACTTCAAAGTCAAGAGTTTTTGGTGGTGGTAGTGTTTTTTGTTTAGATCTACTATAACAGCAACTTGGAAAGAATCAACCAGATTATGAAACCACTGAAGAACCAATTTTTAAAAAAGCCAACCAAAACTGACAAAAAACCCCACAAAAGACCAATAACAAAAAAAATAAACCAAACCCACTAAAAAACTTCAACAACAAGGAAACAATCACCTTTTTGCCATTTATACATATGATAAGGAAAAATAAACTAGCTTGCAGGGCACAACACTCAAGATACAGAGCATGACAATAAAAGCAAAAATAAATCTATATTCAAATGTTACTTTTTCCTGTTTGTAATGCCACTAGAGAGTACCTATTTGGGTATTTGATAAAAATGTCAGCCAGATTCTCAAGTAAAACCAGCTCATTTTTCTTGCAGGAAAAAAAAATACTGGGATGTAATTTAGGACAGATTTTGCATATGGGTGGAATAGAGAGGGGGCTTATGTTGAATACATTGTCCAGCTTGAACCCACTTCTTGCTTACAGCACTTAAAGCATTCTTAGAATAAAAGGTTCTAAGTATTTAAGACACATTTTCTTAACCATATTGATTCAGATCCCTGAGCAAACAGGAACCAACATACCAGAGATTCCAATGTGAAAGGGAGGAAATCCTCTATTTAGACTGCAATACAAATTCCCAACCATGGCTAAAGATACTTGTTCTTCTCTAATGCAAATCTTGACCCTAATGAATTACCATAGCTGAGGACACTCCTGCTGCCACTGAGAAGAGATAGGGTGAGTGGAAGTTGCAATGAGAACAGCTTCAGCTCTGACTACTTTTGACCTAGGATAAAAATCATTGCTTTCAACTCTCTATGCTGTGCTTTATTGAGGAATTGCAGACATGATGGAATATAATTTCCAGAAAGACTATATACATCAAAACAAACTAGCTATAACATTAAGCAGCTCAACAGTAAAGAAAAAGGGAGTACTATTCCAATGGTATGGTATAATAGACATTGGCCATATCTCAGAGGCAAAGCAAGAAGAAGAAATGTCTTGTCTCCAACTCAATTTTTCAATTATTTTAAAGAAGGCAGCAGCAGCCAAAAGAGAAAAAACCCTACAAAGCTTGTAGGTTAAGTAAAGACTAATATTAGCTTTGTGTCTGAGTGCAGGTCTATTTTTTCAGATACTTGTAAATCACAGTTAAAAAAAGTTCAATAAAAAAAGGACATGTCTTCACACTCCACAGTAGTCTTCTACGCCAGAAATACTGTGTTCTTGTGTCCACACGACACTTTTTACTGTGGCTTGCAGACATGGTCAAAATTAAAATTATATTTAATTTCTCACGTAGAAGTGAGATATTTTTGAGATACCTGTGTTATATCTAATTGGAAAGGAATAAGAAAAAACAATTGACAAGCAAGTGTGCTGTTCTGTGGATATGGGAAGAGAAAAATGCTTCTAAGTGGCAGTTACTAGAATTTAATTTCTGTTGTCTCTAAAAACTCCTTTTTCTTTGAACAATGATGTAATCCCAGATGTTACACAGGGACATTTAGATATGGAATTGGTGTGAGTATCTGCGTTCTGCAGGCACTGAAGCTCATCGTACTACCTTTCTTTCTTTGAGGCACTGCATCAAAAAGTTACCTAGATACTAATTGCTACTCATAACTGTCCTGGTGATAATTTGGGTAGATTAAAAGTTTCTAGTTTGTATCCTAGCATAGAAAATTCAGAGGGAGTAAGACTGTAAAAGATAACTTCTAGCTTGGAAACATGTTTGTGACTTCTCATTTGGTATCAATTTAACCATTTTACATTTTACAACATTAGGAGAACAATGCCCATGACTAAAGAATAGAAACAACAGTTACTTTCAGAAGAGTATGTGCCTGAAGCATATTCTTATTTCTTCACCATGATTTTAAGATGTCAAAGAGAACAATTTTACCCAAAAAGTTTAGGATTGACAGACAGAGGCTTCTTTTCTAGCTGAAGGCCTAATGAAATGTTCACTAATCATCATCACAGAAAAGTGAAATCTACAGCAACAAATAGATTATAACATTGCTTTACTACCGTGCAGCATCAAGCGTCTAACAAGCATCTAGGAGAAAGTCTAGCAGTCATCTAATGAATAAATAGGTCTGGCACACTTCCTGGATTATCAGAATCAAAGAACATAGAGCTTTTTGCTATGAAGGGAAAGCTAGCTGAAAGCTCTCAGAGAAAAGTACAGTTATTGGAGAACACCAGTTCACTGAGCCAAAAAGATGTTTAATTCAAAACATTCCTAGCCTGATGGGCTTTTGAGAAACTGAAGCTTAAGATAATGTACTACACCATGGATCTACTGCAAGCTAAAGAAGTGGCAAGACTCCAGGAGTGTTCCATGAAACTGGTGTCTGACAGTAAGTTTAACAAGTAGAATTTCCTGTGGGATTCAGAATTTCATGGGGATTTTCAGAAAGTTTCTCTTCAATTATCATTTCTGCACCATTCAGAAAATCTGCTTACTCCTTGCAAACAGACTGGTAATTATGAAGAGTAACACAAAACCTCCTAGTAGATCCAACTCCCTCATATACAGAAATTAATTGTTGGTTTCTATTATTTTTAAAAAGTTTGAACTTGATTCAAATCCTGCAACTTGAGTGCAATGATATGGTGGTTCCTTGAAATCAACTGACATCTGCTGAAGTTACAGTAGACTATTCCACTAAATGAAAGGCATCTTGTATATGGATGCCAAATAATAACTCAGTAAGTGAACTATCAACCCTGAAAATCTCAGTACTGCATTATTCAAAGTATTTATTCACAAACATGATATTAAAATATACAAACATTGAAAACAGATTAAAAAATTATTCCTATACTTTTAACAAGAAATGAGCACAACATTCCTTTAAACTGACAGTTATGACAAATGTAAGTTTAGTTTTCTGTATTTTATAATACCTGTGCCATGTATTTTTGCCATGCCCTTCAAATCCAGCTTGTTTTTATTAATACCTAGTTTTTAACAAAATAAACCAACAAAACAAACAACAGCCAGAAAAATCCCAGGCAGACATCATCGTTATATCCAGACAGAATCTAGTATGGCAAATTAGACAAAATTTAGAGCTGGCATTATGTCAAGAATCAGACATTCTTACCTATGTAAAAACTTAAATTGAAATAAAAAGTGGAAACCACACCTCCTTTCTCTAAAGGATTTTCTGGAAGGTTCAAGTTTAAACTTGCAAGTGTCTCCAATGCTCCAGTTAGATTAGGGAAAAATCCAAGTGCAAACAAACTGTTATTTCAAATCAGTTTAAAAACACGCTCAGTGCATACAGAAAAAATACATTTTTCACAGTTGGTGGGTAATGCACCACAACTTACATGTCACAGACAACCACCCTGTAATCCACATCATCTAAGTATACTTCTGTTGAACTTGCATAACATACCAAAAATACATAAGTTTCTAATCACTTAACATCTGATTAAAAGGGCCAAATTCCCTCATTTCTCACTAGTGATTGACAAAACAGAAATACAGAAACAGAGACTTTAAATACATATTTTAGCTTCACGTCAGGTACTTTCAGGTTAATTAGTGTCCTGGTTTTGCTTTTACCATTTGGCAATTCAAAGACTAAGCAGGCACGTTTGGGTGGGTGGTTTTTGTTTTTGTTTTTTTTTTTTAATTTTTCCATTTGTGTCTTTTTCTAAGGCTATTAGCACACATCTGTGCAAAGTTTTGATAAGCTTTCTCCCAATCATTAGATGGAACAAGAACAAGCATGAAATATAAGATTCAAAGTGTGGAACTCCAGCTTTCATCTACTGAGGAACAGAATTCATGTAATCCTCAAATGAAACTATATACAGCTCTGAGATTTTATTGCAAGATAATCAATTTTGTACCAATTTTGGAATTAATTTCTGATTACATCCTATAAAACTCACATTACAAACAACTGTCCAGACTGACTTGAGAGGACAGGGTGCAGTACAAAGGAAAAAAGAGATAATACATATTTTATATACCTAGTGGCAAGATTCTGAATACTTTAATCATGCAGAGAACAGACAAGAGCTCTTAGAGAAGGTGGATGGGCTTAAACAGTGGGCTACTCTGTCTTAGAAACACTCTGTTCCTTCTGTATTCCAGCACTGGCTTTTCCTTAGCAGAAGCAAACATTCATTATTTCCAGACAGACATCGATTTTTCAGTTCTAAATTTGTTAGTGTGCTTTAAAAATAATGGGAAGAGATAAACTCTTCATTTTATACTGTGCAGAGAAGGAAAAAAATTATTTCTAAACAAAAACCCCACAAATTCTGTACTAAGTTTAAAATGCAATTGATTTTAGCTGCTTAATCAGAACCTTTATGCAGAACAGCTACTAGTTTGTGGGAGTTTTTTACTTCTCCCTAAGACCATGAATTTGAGACAAACAGAAAAAGTAAAATCTTTACCAGATCTCACTATTTCATGCACAATCTAGTGAGTTTCTTTGACACAAGACAGCCATATCCTATTGCTTCCCAGAAGCCTCAAGCAAGACAAAACAGGAAACTTCAGTACTTTGAACTGATCTGTAAGAAGGGTACTTTTCCCTCTTAATGAAACAATTTACAAAGACAACAGCAACCACATAGTGAAGCCAAACTGAACTACAAGGTCAAGAATACAGGAATAGAATTTCTTAAAATAAAGGTGTGATTACAGCCTGTACTTCCAGCAAGAGGGAAGCTCCTGCAGGAACCAGATAAATGTTGGTTCCAGCATTCTGGAAGACTTCATATGAAGTTACTTAGGTTGCACCAAACTTCTTAATCAGTCTCACCTAGGTCAAGGTCACTCATATCCCACACAAAACGCAAAACAGCCTTTATTAATAATTGGAAAGGCTGAGAATGAAAGAGAAGAAAACACCAGAATACCACTAGAGAAGTACAATTGACAAAGCTGTCAAGTATCCACTTTATAATTGTTCTGTATGCCACGTATACAAGTCAGCTGGTTGTTAAAGGGAAGGTGGAGTAGTACAGCACCACACAGAATCAAGGACAGTTAACAACTTTTGAATTATACCATCCAAATCATTACCAAGTAGCTAATCTTGCAGAAAGGCCAGGTGCCACAGAGTGGAACACAAGAGGCAGCAAAATTCCTACGTAAACAGGGAAGATGGTAAAAATGAGTTTTTATAAACCATATTTCCCCAACAGCCATTATATTATATCACTTCCAAGCTTGGTTTTAGTCAGCTAAATGGTACCTGCTTTCCTGGGCAGCCTGTTCCAGTGCTTGACAACCCTTTTGGTGAAAAAATTTTTTCCTAATATCCAATCTAAACCTCCCTTGGCATAACTTGAGGCCTCTCCATAAACCAGCAAGTCAAATGTTCATAACTGGGCAAGTAAATGTCAAAAAGAAGAGAATTACCAGATGCACAAAATCACAGTATATTACTGAAGACTCAATACAACTTCTGTGAAGGGAAGTCATACTCCAAATACAACTGAGTTATATAAAGATGTCAGTAGGCACGTAAACACAGGACACCAAGAATAAATCAAGATTTCAAAGTGACATTTCCAAAAGCTTTAAAAACTTCCCAAGCAACAGAAGTTAAGTATTTGCATAGGTAAGTAACCTGTTACAAGGCAGAAGGTAAAAAAGAGTGTCCTAGGGTGGCCTTTGCTCTTTCACCCAAAAAGATGATCTGAAAAGTGACATTCCAGTGACCAGTACAGTCTAGTATTAGCAGCAAAGAAAAAAGCCAAAAAAAAAAAACCCCTGAAAAAAAACCATCATCATGGGAACTTCAAAATACTCAGGTATCAAGGTAAAGATAATTACCAAAACTAGTTACCTATTAAGCTAAACAGCAGAGAAAACAAGTCTTCATATTACAGACAGGAATGGGCTCTGAAATGACTTAGCTTCTTGGGGTTCAAATACAATCCAAAGTTTTATCTCAGGGTTCAAATACAGTTTAGATGTGAAAGAGCATGTCAAATACTTAGACTTCTTAAAGGAAGATCTTCTACAGTGTTCCCTGGTTTGTCACCACATAAATTCTCACTGATGTGATCTTGAATACATGTAGTTCTAGTTTCCCCATCTCAAAGAGAGAGTAGCACTAAGACAATAAGAGAGGAGGGAAGAACAGTCAAATTTAACAAATGGCTTCTCTGTAATGAACATGTAAGAACTCCTAAGGTCAGGGGATGTAAGAGATGGTCAAGGAAAGATGGGTCAAGTCTTACAAAAAAAAACCCCTGGAAAAATACAAAAACTGCATGAATAGGAAACACCTTTGCCATCCTTTGCCTTTTTTTAAGTAATAGTTTTATTTTGCCTTTTTTAAGTAATAGTTTTATTTTGCCTTTTTTAAGTAATAGTTTTATATGGTGCTTCCACTTCTTGCTTAGGACAAACAAAAGAGTCACTTAGCACAATATAACCAGGGGGCACCAGAGGTCCACTGAAATCTTACACTACTTTGAAACCACACACCTGCACAAAATCAACCATAACTTATGGTAGAATGATCTAGTAAATACATTATAAAAACACCAAACAAAACTTTCTCTCCCAAGGACTAAGACAAGTGTCATCGAAGGCTGGAAAATATTTCAGAAATATCATCATGTATTAATAATTCTTTCCCTACCAGTCCACCACTGGCTGCAGACAATAGATCCTAGACTAGGCAGTTCTACTTTCATGTAGTAGAGCTGTTCTTATCTGATGATGCCCAAACAGATTATGACCCACATTCAACACAGTCCGGAGTATATTTTGTTTGAAATATTGTTTAGCATGACTCTGGAACCCATTCAAACTGGAACAGGAGGCAAGGGAAATGCTCAAAACAGATCACAAGAACAGGGTGCTTAATATAGCAACTTGGATTGTACCACAGCATAGACAGTAAACTTTGGACAATATCTGCTATTAACAGTTTGCACTAGGTTGTGCATTTGTAGCTACCATTTTTTCCCACTCATCTGAACTACTATTTTAAAATTCAAATCCACTACAGTGACTTTCAAGTCATTAGTGCTCATTATTCATTAACACTCAGTTTTTACTATGTTAAATAAGCAATATTGTCTGATTTAGAAAAAACATAGAAAAGTGCAAAAAAATCTTAAGGAGAAAAATCTAAATGACAGTGTTGCCATAATACATAAAAACTGGAGATAAATTAAAGCTAGAAGCATCTTAACTTATAGTCAGAACAAGTTTGGGATCCATTTAAAAAAAAACAAACAATGAGATCCTTCCAAACAGCTACTAATTAGTATGTGAAAGTCTGATAACAGGGTAGCACACTTGTCCTGGCAAGATGGTCAGAGATGGACATTTCTTGACTAAGGTGGCAGGAAGAAGCATACACCCCTTTTCCTAAAACACCACGAGATGAGGTATCTAGCAGTAGTACATATAGAAATAAACAGATGGGATTAGACACTTAGGAGGGAGACATGAGTCACCTGGACCAAAAGATAGGAAGTACAATTTGCCTTGGCAAATATGCTTGTGTGTAGTGGTAGTCAATTGTGACGATACCTCATACAGAAGCACACAAAAAATTAAAAACTGAGAGAAAACTATTTGTGGAAACATATAAAGTTGTCAAAAACTGCTTTAATGTCATTGGCAGTAAATAAAAGTAAAGGTTTAGAAGCAAAGACAAATGAGTGGTTTAAAGAAGACAAAGATGGGAAATGACTGCTTATGAAAGTCGAAGGATGGAGAGATAGGGTGGTCCAAGAAGAATAAGAAAATTGAAGGTGCACGAACCAGAATCACAAGTCAGTCAAGAGTCACTGAATTATTCCTCTGGCTGCACAGTCTGCAAACTTTTGAGGCAATTTGGCACAGTAAGCGCTACAGCCCTTATACAGAGCAGTCTGAGGCAGGAGTGGATCTTAAGCAGGTCCTGTTTTTCTTCCCCCTCATCAGATGGCTAACACCAGAATGACCTCCATCTGAACTATGGGTCATAAAGCAGTAGCCATTTGATAATCCTCACCCCATACTCTGATCAGGAACCTTAATAGCTACACTTAGGTGAATTCAAATCTTCACATTTAACTGAGCCTTGCTGTGGCATGGTCTGTTCTATGAGCCCAAATGACAGTTGCAATCACAAACCTGGAATCCTTTAAAGTAGTCTTCTGTAATCTAAATCATATATGGCAACAATATTAGTTGTCTGTTAGTCAAAAGATGTACAGCCATTTTGCACCAGTAGTATTTTAACCTGGCATTATGGTGTAGTGCTTTTAGAATGGAAAATAAAGCTTTTAAATAAGAGGTGCAAGCTTGTTGATAGAAGTTATGAAAAAGCAGCACCTTATTCAACCCTAGATTAAACTGCCCCCATATCTATTAGAACTGAAATGCACTAAAACTAGTTTAAGAAGTAGTAAAATTATGACAGTGAGATTATTCATATATAAGATTTTAACTAGCCTTTCATTAGAATGATTTGAAGAAGCTGGGAACTGTGGAATGAAGAAGAGAAATATTTATAATCTGAATCACAGAATCCTAGAATGCTTTGGTTGGAACTAGATGATTCTTGAGGTCCCTTCCAAACCCCCTCACTAGACCAGGCTGCCCAAAGCAACCTGACCTTAAACACCTCCAGAGATGGGGCTTCCACAGCCTCTCTGGGCAACCTGTTCCAGTGCCTCACCATCCTTATAGTAAAGAATTTCTTCCTAATGTCTAATCTAAACCTACCCTCTTTCAGCTTAAAGCTATTGCCCTTTGTCCTATCACTACACTCCCTGGTGAACAGCTTCTCTCCAAATTTCCTGTAGGACCCCTTTAAGTATTGGTATGCTGCAATTAGGTCACCCCAGAGCCTTCTCCAGGCTGAACAAGCCCAACTCTCAAAGCCTGTCTTCATAGGAGAGGTGCTCCAGCTCCTTGATCATCTTTGTGGCCTCCTCTGGACTCGCTCCAACAGCTCTACATCTTTCTTGTACTGGGGGCCCCAGATCTGGATGCAGTCCTCCAGGTGGGGTCTCACCAGAGCAGAGTAGAGGGGCAGAATCACCTCCCTCGACCTGCTGGTCATGGTGTTACTGATGCAGTCCAGGACATGTTTGGCCTTCTGAGCTTCTAGTTCTCACTGCTGCCTCATGTTGAGCTTGTCATTGATCAGCACTCCTAAATCCTTCTCCCCATGGCTGCTTTCTATGCATTCTCTGCTCAGCCTATAGTTGTGCTTGGGATTGCCCTGACCCATATGCAGGGCCTTGCACTTGGCCTTGTTGAACTTCAAGCAGTTCACAAGGGCCCACATCTCCAGCCTGTCCTGGTCCCTCTGGATGGCATCCACTCCCTTCAGTGTGTCGACCTCACCACACAGCTTGGTGTCGTCGGCAACCTTGCTGAGGGTGCACTCAATCCCCCTGTCCATGTCACCGACAAAGATATTGAACAGTGCCGGTCCCAGTACTGACCCCTGAGGAACACTACTACTCACACACCTCCATGTGGACACTGAGCCATTGACCACAACTCTGGATGTGACCATCCAGCCAGTTCCTTATCCACCAAGTGGTCCATCTGTCGAAGCCGTGTGTCTCCAATTTAAAGACAAGGATGTCGTGCATTTTTAAAAGCAGTTGGTAGGATTTAAGAATAAAACACATTGCAAAACAAAATTTTTTCCATTAAAAAAAACCCTCTTTAAACACAAGTAATCAATTCCCAGGTGCCACAAAAGCTAAGATGTCTCATAATGGGAAAGCAGGACCCTACCAAGTTACACAGAAACTGAAAGCTGGGAAGCATTGTTAAAGAGGTTGCAAATTCAGGGAGCTTTCACTTACCAACAGACAAAAAGAAACCAAATCAACTCACAGCGACATTTTCCCAACTCTCACTGCTATAGAGATGCAAGACTGGGTGGATGTTGAGAACCAAAACACAGATAAAAGCAGCAGCTGAGACTCTAGAAGAATTTTGCAAAGAATAAAAATTTATCTAATAAAGGGTTAATCCAGCTTCTCAAGAAAGCAGAGGAACCTGGTCTGTGCCAGAAGTGGAAACAAAAAGAAAGATGACAACCTGATGCATGGGTCTGATCTGCAGTCACACGCTGCTGACCACACCCTATAAAAAGGGATCCAACCTCTACCACTCAATGCATTTCCACAGTTTCAGAGTCCCCTTGTCTTTGTAATACACCTTCTACCACCTCACAAGCTCAAACAGATGAGCCATTACAATTCATCTTACCTTCCCCTACTCCCTTCCTTCTTCCAGGCTTTTCTATGCCTTCAGTGGATGGAAGGATAAAACGGTAGATTATGTGATCTATGTTTTTTCTCACTGTTAACAGCTTTACACCCTCAAACCAGGTACTTTATTTGTGGGTTTCTGGGTTTGTTTTTTATTGTATGGTAGCTAGATTTATAATGCCATCCTATTTTTCAAAAGTTGACACTAGACATGTGAATCATACTGAATTCAGTTTTGTTCCAAGCTCTATCAGTGTTCCAATCTACCTTATCAAAGTTCCCTCTAAACACATGGAAAAGAGCAAGGTTCGAGAATAACCTAAGAGACATTGGTCCTAACTGGGACGAATTTGAAGTTAGGAAAGTCTATAACTCTCTGTCTGACCTCTACACTTTACATAAACACACCGAACTCTAAAGGTTAGAATAACAATCTTGTTTGAGGCCCTGCTATTTGAGTCATATTCAAGAAGAAGGGATCCATTGTAAGTGTCTATTCAAAACATCCATATAATACAGCTGAAAAATAAAAAAGGCAAGGGCAAGTAAGGGGAAGAGGTACTAATTTTTCCCTGGCTACTTGCCACAAGCTGGAATACAGTGCAACAGCATACACCGATCTGATAAATTGATCAGCATGACACATTGCTATTAGCTTCCTTACATGACTACTGGTACTTATTACCATAGCAAAAATAGACTTGATTAACAGAAAACCTACCCACAGCAACAAGAAGAAAAAAAAAACAACCCACAAATCACGAAAAAACACAGTAGCTGCCCCCCCTCCCCACACCTAACTTAAAACAGAAGGACATCAGGCAAATTCCACTACAAAGGGAGAACAAGTGAAAAGACGTTATTGTTAGCGGTACTGTATTATTGCTTTTGTCAACAATCTTGCCAATTGGGACACTGTCCTGCCAACTTAGTTTCCAGCTCACTTTGAAGCCCCAAAAAACTGTTGTTAAAACAGGTAGTAACCAAAAATCATCAGCATTGATCTCTCTGGTAAAGTTACTTATACTTGACTCAGGAGAGAAAACACGTAAACTGATCTGACCTTTCCTTTCCTATTCTTCATCTTGCCACTTTTCTACTCCTACTTTCTAGGCTGGCATTAAGCTACGTTAGTTTTACAGTCCAATGTGTTGTACTGTGTAATAAATGAGTGCTCATACCCATTGACATAAATCATGAAGTTAGGTACAGTGAGTCCAGAAAGAAAAACAATAAAATTGTGTTATGCATCAAAGAAACCCAGAAAGTTACCAGCCTCAAGCATTAGAGCACAGTTACTCAACACCAATTCAAGGGAAGAACTAAGACCAAATTGCACTGACAGTATCTGTACTCCACCTTTTTGGTTTACACAAGTTCCAGCTTAAGAAACTGTTAATGCCTACAATGTAGAAAGGCTATCAGAGTTTAAGTTTCTCAGCTCACTATCAGCCACATAAAAAGTAAACAGCTACCATATAAGAACATACAATAAGAAAGTTCAAGCTGTGCCTAAAAACATCGACAAAGATTACAGTAGTTCCTGGAACACTTAAAAATTGAACGGCTTCCATATACCAGTATCTAGACATAAGGAGCACAAAAACCATCACCATGGGTTTTTATCCACACTGCTGAAGATATACATATCTATTTACATGCTGTACAATTAATTTCTGTTCTGAGTGTAAGGAATTGAAGTATCACTTGCATCCTGCAAGGATTAGCCTGTGCAGAAGGCACAGTTTTTTCTTTCACAATAATTATGCTCCATAGATCCTTACAATTGCAGGTTAACAAGGGATCAGCGAAATAGTACTGCATCAACTGCTGGAACCACATAACTCCTTCCCCTGCCCTTCTAACTTTTCTTGTCCTGATTTCCCAAGTAAAATTTTTTATCATGAATCAAACATAAGATATCCCTTAAAAAACACATCATGACAGCAGTAGGCAATTACTTTTTCCAAGAGAAAAGTCTGCTGAATTGAATTGAGAGGATACTGAAAATAAGCTGATTTAACATTGTGTATTTGAAACGGTAGCCCAACACAAGCAAAACAAACCCCATTCATTTCCTCTTAGTTCAATCTGAAGGCAGTTAATGTGATACACACACCACAGCAACTTCCAATGACATCTGTATACACACTGACCTTTTTTTCTCCTTTTGTTAACCTGCTTAGTTCAGGGGAAACTGGGATGGTACATTCAGGGCTGTGCTCCATAAGGCAGTGGTTTGGTTTAGCTGCCTGTTTCTGCTATTACCCATCCTGCTTCTGTCATGCAGTCTCACCCTGTCCTTGTGCCAGCACCAGCATCTCTCAGATTGGGATTTTTATGCCAGTCCTAACTCCTCTAAAGAGACAGCTGACCAGCTACTGAGCTAAAGCAGATCAGACAGGGGGCAGAGAGTGCTGATGCAAGCACACAAGCATGCAGGCAGAGTTATGATTTCTCTGTTCAGGTAATAGTTGTGAGACTTGATGATGCAAGATTGCACTTTATTGTATTCTTAGATTGTGCTTTCATAAGTGTTTAACACTAATGCTGACTTGAACACCTGCCTCTGTAATAGTAGTTTGAAACTATTCCCTTACATTGGTGCCATCATACCCCACTGCCTCAAAAACTCCCTGTGAACCTGCACTGCGATTCTGATCCAGATTTAATTCCTGTTGTTCTTCCAGCATCTGCAGTAACATGGAGGCTACTTCCCTGATCTGTCTTACACCAGAATCAGACCAAAAGTTTCACATCACAGCTCAAAGCATGACAGATGCACAGGAACACCTTGCACCAGTATTTCCACCCATCATATTGGATGACAGCACTAAGGCCATGGCAAGCTTGTTTGCTGTTCAAAGAAGCTGAAGTGCCAAGGAAGCAAGAGAGTTCAAAGCAGGTATCATTTTGAAATCATTTGTGCACAGAGTCTGTTAGTGGCCTGACAGGTAATAGAGCATCAGGCCATCAAAGCAATCAACTGGCAGATAGACAAGAACGCTATAGATACATAGTAAAATAACTACCTCTGCCACTACTACTGTGGCAACTACAGAAAATCACCCACTACTGCAACAGCCTTACAAAAACGCGACACTAACCTGCTGCAAAGTGCTTAAGCCACAACAAAAGCGAGAATCCTTCTGCATGTTGTGGGAATGAAGACAGGAAGTAGTTAATGCAGGAGTGTTGCAAGAGGGTAACACAAATGCAGGAGCTACAGATCTTTTGTTTGGGGAGGAATTCCTCTCCGTAGAAAGTGCATTTGCGAGACAGCCTTCAAAAATAGTAAGGTGGAGCACAAATTCAAATATTAAAAAAGAAGTCTATATCCATATAAACAGAATTAGGTGCACCAACCCAGAGGAAAAAAAAAGTTTGACAAAATATAACAAAAGTAGAGGAGAATGCTAGATTTCACAAGCATACAAAAATACATTTTCACTTTGATCAAATTTCAGTTTTTATAAGAAAGCAATACCAGGGCTGTTTCCTGTCAAATGCTCACCCTGGAGCTATAGCAGAAGCAACAAAACTTCTACCATTCTCCTCCCCCCAAAAGCAATGCTTTTTGTGCTTTTTTGGGGTGGAGTGTTTTGGGGTTTTTTTGGGTAGCTGAAATATTTTAAACTTTCATTTTCACAATAAAAGATCAAAGTCTTTTATATTTTCACAATATAAGGCCTCAGCAAGAAGATTTTAACTTCCATGACTGAAGTTGCCTGGTACTTTCTGTTAAAAAAGCCTGAAGTTACTGCTCCAAATTTTACACGCAGGATACTATGACAATATAGTAAAAAGCACCACCTCATGATGGAGGTTTTTCTTGCACCCCAGGAATTGCTAGGTCTTTCCTCTGTGAGGATTCATGAAAGCTATGGGGACTCAGTGTACAACACTGTACCTATCAAAATCAAATGAAGTAGGTCAGTGGGATCAATGACTGCTTGGAAAAGTTGCATAAAACCAGTTTAAGACTGACTACACTATGAATCTAGACTTCTATAGTGCTGTACTACCACAGCCCCTCAACCCAATAGAATGCATTTAACCAAGTCACATTACAAAGTTTTAAACAAAGAGCACCAGAAAGCAATTTTTAACCATGCTGATACTCACTTCTATTTATCTTGTAGTTAAAACCACCACAGAAACTCTGTTGCAAGCTAAGTTAGGTACATCAACTTTGAGCTTTCCAGCAATTTTCCACAAATACGTAATTTAGAATTAGGGTATTTTGTCAGTTATGTCACAAAGACTGTACCTAGGACACAGCATACCAGAGAGTGCTGCTGTAAACAGTACTTATTAACACATATTCTGCATGCTGCAAGAACACATATTCAGTTGCCTTCTAATAAGAGCATCGGCTTTGAATTCTGCTAGTAGAGCTAGAGTTAGGTACACCCATAAGCACAAGTCTAGGCATCTTCGAAACATTAGTGCTCAATTTAACACACACGAGGATTACCATCTGACCAGCCATTTTGAATTTCTGTTACTATATTCCACTCATTTACAGTGTGAAGTCTTTTGTACCTTCAAATATGTTCAGTTTCCAAATAAGAGAATTCTCAGCAGCGTCAGTGAAATTTTATCAGCTTCTCTTCTCAAAGTCTTTAAATGCTTAAACATTTTGACCTGGGACTTTAAACCATATTTCACAGGTCACAAATTAACATAATAGGCAGGCAACCCCCAAGTTTTTCATTCTAAAGCACATGCAAATATTCAAGTCTGCAACCAGGTTTTGACAATTCAGCAATCAGGCTTTGGAACAGAGGTCCCTAACTATCGTTGACCCTCAAGCAAACTGTGCACTGCAGGCAACTATTATTTCTGTCTCACTGTTGTGGACAGGAACAATCTGTTGACTGTAAGTCTCAAGCTGGGCAATCAGAGTCTTGGAGGTTTGGTCTCTGTCTCAGTTTACCATTTCCATACAGTAAGTGGATGAGGAATCTTTTACAGATAGAGGATTTCAAAGTGCCCAAGGGATTATACTACAGAAATGCAAACACCAAATCTAGTATTAATATGGTAAGTGATACAAGACATCAAAATAAAATTATTAACCCAAAGTGTTTATCAGAAACAACATGACATGTTCAGGGAGTTTGTGCTTTCTTGCTTTCCTCTCTGCACATAATGCTTAACAAATGACAATCCAGAGAACCATATCACCTTTCAACATGTTTTTAAAATTTAAAAATGCCACAGGTAGAATGATCTGAGTTTTTTATTGATGGTGGGTTTTTCGTTTAAGATTGACAGTAAGCTAGTTCAAGAATTGAAGGGCTACTACCTTACAGCATCATTTTCCTCACTTTGCTACAAATGTCCCATTCTTGGGTGGAAAAGGGAAAAAAAAAAAGTTAAACCAAATCCATCATATTCACTACTCCTCCCTCCACCATGTTGCTCTTTCAGCCATCAAACAGACCTTATAGGTAACATTAACTTCGTTACTCTGCTGGTAATATTAACCTCGGAATACTTTGTCTAGTCAGAACGGTTAACAATTTTTTCTTTGGCAGTTAATTTGAGCTGATGTAGGATGTTACTTTACAGAAGTACAGTGCTACAAAATTTCAAGAGAGTAAAGGAAAAAATCCCAAACCCTAATGATGCAAACCTGTTAAGTGTACTCTGCTTCTATTATCCTGACTACTCACTTTCTTGCCACTTTATTTACACTTTCTCTCAGATAAGTGCTGCTACACAGGCATGCCAAGTAACAGTTCTTCAGAGATATAGCTCTTGACTATTAAACCGTAACCAGTGTCCTTTCTCCTTAGCAGTTGATCATAATTTGGGGACTCCTTTCTATTAGCTGCATCATGAATCTACAAAGAAATCAAATTCTAAATAGCTTTTATTCCAAGGAAAAACAAGCTGAGCATGAAGCAATGCCACAGTGCGATCAGTGTAAAATTTAAGTAATCATCTTATAGCTTTATACTTTGCAAATATAAGTAAAACATCAGTCCAAAAAAAAGTTTGAAGAAGTTCCCCAAACACAACCAATCTGCACAGCAGAGGGCCCAACCTATGGTGAGACTGTGCCTTACAGATCATACTTTTCTTTGCAGCCCTTGTCAGCATTGGCAACTGAGCTCCCTGAACGCATCTGGCAGCAAACCGTTACCACCTGTAAGTCACTTCAGTCATTGCCAAGCAAGACTTTTAGGGTTTTAGTTCAAAATTTAAACAGAAATGCCATTAAGTAACAGGTGACCCAGAGGAGTGGCCGCTCGCATTTTGAGAGCAGTCCATCAGATTTCAGAGTTTACCAGGGACACCACCTCTCCCTGTATATGCTAATTTAACTGCACTCCTTCCACAAGAAGCATTATATAAAGTATTCATGAGGGGAAATACAAAAACATTGTTTTTCGAAACAGTATTATGACCTGAAGAATTGAATAGACAGCAAAAGGATACACAGGTATCATAATATACACACGCAAGTGTTACAACAGGTGTTTAAAGGTGTTACTGGGGCAACAAGGCAAGAAGAGGCATGAAGGTTCCTGAAAATAAATAAATGCCTCACAAACCCGGACAAAGATAATCGTCTACAACTGTAAGCAGCACCGACTTGCGAGATATTTACTTGTCTCTTTGATCTCTCCTGGAGCACCCGCAGAAACACTGAATGAGTCGCTGCTTACCCTCCCAGTTACATCTAGATGCGTTTCCACCTCTCAGCCATCGGGGAGGATCAGAACTGACACTAGCACAACTACTCGGAGATCAAGGATTTTATCTATTTCCCTCAGACGGGAAACGTCAGTTGGAACGACACAAATAAGCGGTTCCCGGCATCAAAGGGCTCCCCCTCGCCAAACCGAAGCATCCCCCGCCTCGAGTCGGCAGCGCGGCGGCGGCACGCGTAACAAATGCCAGCACTCAAAGCGGGCAGCCCGCCCGCTCGAACGGGGCAGGGAACCGAGGGCAGCGCGCGAGCGGCTATCCCGGCAGGCCGCCGCGGCGCAGGTACCCGCCCGGGCGGAGCGGCTCCGTCCCCTCGGGAGGGCTCTCCCCGCGCGGGAACGGCGCCGGGGCGGCCGCCAGGGACCGCGCTCCCCTGCCCGAACGCGCGGGGAAATCACGTGACCCGTGGGGGAACCTCACGGCACGAGAGCCACCGGGGCAGCCCCGGGGGCGGGGGGGAGCGCGAGGGGAGAACTGCCGTCGCCATGACAACTTCCAGGGGGAGGGAAAACTTCAAATCCCAACCGTCAGTGCAGGAACGGCTCCCTCTTAAAGGCGCACACACACACAGGCGGGCTCCCTTCCCCCCTCCGCCCCCCAGGCACTGGCGATGGAGGAGGAGAGGAGGGTGGCAGCCACCGGCACTCACCGCGCGAACAACGAGAAGCCAAGACAAAAGGACCCGAGCCGAGAAAGGGTCTCGGCCGGCAGCGAAGGGAGGGACGGAGCGGCCCCAACCGAAGCTGTAACACCCGCCCTCCGCTGCCTGGAGGCGGCTTAGGACCTTCGCTCCCCCCCACGGACCCCATCTCCGTTTCCGCCCTCCAAGAAAGCCGCCGGAGACGCTCCTCCATCCCCGCTCCCCCCTCCGCCCACCCGGGAGACCCGAGCTCGGGGCGCCTCGCCCGTTCCCCCCAAACAGACACCGTTCGCCGACCCAGCACCCCATTCCCCTCAAGGACCCCGCTGCCCCCTCCCCAGCTCCCCCCGCTCCGGCCAGGATACCCCGTCGTTCCCCCTCTCTTACCCACACAGTGCATGAGCCGGTGCCGCCAGGAGTCGAGTTCTCGGCGGACTCCCCTGCGCTCCGCCGTGCAGCGGGGGCTCCGGCACTGGGAGGCGGCGGCAGGAGGAGCGGGAGCCGCGGCGGCCATTCTGTCTGTTCCCTTTTCCATCTGCCTCTGACCTCACGCCCGCTCATTTACATACGAGCGCGCGCGCCACCCAGAAGAGCCGCGCGCTCCCCCGGCTCCTCTCCCGCCCCTCTACCCCCCTTTGCCTCGCCGAGCGCGTGCCCGCGCGCCCCCCTCCCCGCCCTCCGCTCAGCATCCGGGGCGGGGAGCGCGCGCCGCCTGGCGGGGTGATTGACACGTGTCCCCGCCGCGGCCCCCCCCACCCCCGGGCTCCAGCCTTGCCCCGCAGCCAGCGGGCCGGTTCGGTACCCAGTCCCAAAAGGACAGCCCCCCCACCCCCCACCTCACCACCGCCCCGTTTCCCATCGATGTCCCCCGGCCTACAAATCCCGCGGGGCAACGCGCCAGCTGCTATAGCCCAGCCAGGGCAGGCAGCAACAATGCACGCCGGGAGTTGTAGTTCGTTGATGGAGGGGGACTGGCGCGTACCCTCCCTCCACCCCACCCCGAAGCATTCCCCGCCGAGAAGGCTCCCCGGACGGGCTTCCCAACGGCTGCAGGCTGCCCAAGCCCTAGCACCGCCGGGCGACCCCACACCTCCCAGCAACGCAGCTCGGTCGAAGGCAGCTCAGGGTTAGGAGGATTTCAAAAACCGGCGCAGATCTCGCCCTCATCCTGCGATCTGCCTGGGGTGCTGCTTGGAGCAGGGCTCACTTGCGGCCCGCGGTCCCCCCGCAGCCTCTTCCACCTCCTTGCCTAAGCCTGACCCTCCGGGGCTGCTGCCCATCATGGCAGCCTGTTCCCCTTCCATCCCCTATTCTACAACCGGCACAGGCGACGTGGCTGTCGCACGAGGGAAGGCACAATGCTACGCCTTCCTAATTAGCTTGCCAAATTCACTCCGAAGGGGAGATTTTCAAAGTTCCCTGAACGACTGCTCAGTTCATCAGCCTACTTTTTATAAGGGTCTTGATCACAGGGAGGTGAACCGGGAGCCGGTGTCACACAAGAATGCAGACAGCATCCTACCCCCCACCCATATTGGAAAAGACAAGCATCAAAACTAGAAACAAGTCAGTTTAGTTCAATATCTGGGAGCACGCCTGAGAAAGCTTACTATCAACCTAGGAATGACTTCAGAACTAAAGTCATATTAAGATAACCGCTAGAAAGTTAACACACAAACGTCAGGTTGGATTACTTGGAGCATTTGACAACCACTGGGACAGTCAGCCTCGCTACTGTGCGCACATGGTCACCCTCATGGTGTACCTCTGGATCCCAGCACAAGACAGGCACCCCTCAGCACCAGCCTAACGTGACAATGGCTACCCGTGCCTTGCAAGGGAGCAATTAGCAGTCTTGAATTCCCTAGACAGAAAAATCAAGATCTTGCTGTTTTCTCAGATCCTGGTGTATCTTTGAGTGCCTCCTCCTCCCGCACGCTCCCTGCCTCTGAACAGTCTTTGTATGCAGCATTATTTCAGCAAGATACGACATTTTCTGTGCCTATTTGCAGGTTGCAATAGAAAACAGCATTTAATAAGGCCATGGAAAAGACACCGTTGTTTCTCCTCTCCAGCAAGGGTTGGAAGAGCAGTGCTGGAAAGAATCATGTTACCCCCCATCTAGATGCATTTTTTTCCCCTTGTGCTAGAGGATAAGCGGAGTTAATAACAGTGATACTACATCAAAGCCGCAGAGGGGCTTCAACTCCAATCAAAGAATGAGAAGTCATTCCCCGCTCATTCGTCCCTCTACGTGGCTGTGTAGAGTGTCAGCACAACCAGAAGCAGGGCTATTTGGGGCTGTAGCCCTTCACCTTTCAGTGGGGCATTTCAGGAGAATGGCAAGACTGGAGGCACTGGTGAAATGGTAACCTAGTGCTGCCTCTAGCTTTTCATCACAGCAGCCAGCATTGCATAGCAAGCAGCAGCTTTGCAATCTCCTGGCTTCCTCTTCCTTCACCTCAGATCTGTCCTCAGTACCTCGACCTTCTTATTGGCACTGGACTTCCACACAGCAACAAAGATTACAAGCCTTGTCTCAGAGAAACAACAAAACCCAAGGCAACTCCGGTAAGGTGTTGTCAAAGCCCACGCAACACAAACTTATTTAGATAGGGTGCAACTGTTTTGAACTAGTAACAGGCTCCATTAAAATATTTTTTGGGGGTTTTGGTCACAAAATAAGCTTAAAAAACCCTGTTGTGTATTTCTTATCCTGAAAACATTCCATGGTGGGTATTTCCCTATGAACTTCTTTAAGATGTTCTTTTTCGTGGGTGAAGGACAAATTCAGGGATTGCTCCCCCACCATTTTGTTTATTTAACACTCTTGTTGGTTTTTGTTGTAGCTTCAAGGTTCCTCCCATTTGAAAGACTTCTCCATATGTGAGAGAAAAAAGAAGGAAATGCGGCTAACAAAGTTTATGGGTGGATTTCAGGGAGCAGGAGGAGGAAAGGGCAAAGAAAGAATTTCAAACTGATTTTTTACAGTTACCTGGATTTTGAACTCCTAAGCCTTCTGAAAATACGGTGTAGTCATCAGATAGGCTGTAGACACTAGGTTTTAACTACTCCCTCTCTTTGAGATTTTTTATTCTTCCAAACTTAAAACTGAACCAGGAAACCCAAGGATCCCACTTTGTCAAACCATCCAGGGTATTATTTTTACTTTAGCTGTACTGGTTTCTCTTCTCTATGAGAATGACTTTCCAGCCAAGAGCTCATTCCTTACATAGATTCATATTATTTGACAGAAGTGATTTCACTTTTCTGAACCAGGGTTGGATCAAAACTCCAAGGCTGATCATGGGCAGAAGCTGGATCAGTGAGGGATAACTTTGATTTAGCTAATTTTAGCTGCCTGTCCTAGCTAATTTTTATGGGATCAGAGAGCCAGTTACCTAGAAATGGCTCTGGAGGCAAAGTCCAGCATAATTTTGTTTGAATCTACATGAATTATTACTGCTTCTCTTTATGTATGTTTAATCTGATATTAATTTGGGGGCAAAGATAAATCACAATAGTCACAGATGCTTATGGTTTGATACTGCAACCCCATCAAAATCTGACGTTTTGAATTAATTTTTTTTGAACCCACATTGGGGAGATTTAGCTATCTTGCTGAAACATCGCAAAATTGTTCATCACCAAAACCTCTTTATAATTAATCCCCAAAGGTGAAATTCACTCCTGTACAGACAGCTTTGCATGGCTCACTGTCACATAAGTACTGCTTTGTGGAAACAGGGGGTAAGGACGAAGTGTAATTAAAACAGTCTAACTCAAACAGTCAAAACCCTGCAGTAAGCCTTTTGCATATGCTCTCTTGAAGTGAGCACACCCCGAAGCAGTGAGCTTCCCTTCTCACACAAATGCAGGTTTCAGACCTGGAAATTGTCAGCTTTCTTGGCTTGTGTGGTAGCTTTATGAATGAGTATTGCAGAGAACCATTCATACTTGAAAGATATGCCACAGCAGAAAATAGAAGGGCAAAAAAACCCCCCAAAACAATACACTAGAGGAGATTTCACAATAAACACCAACACAATCATTTAGATACAGGATCTAGACAAATGGAATAAGGGGTACTTAGTAATTAGTGTGAATATTAGATTGCCAATACATGACTAATATCTGTTACCTAACAGTTTAATACATTATAAAGAATTCAGGGATGCTCAGAAGATGTGCCACTCTAGTTTGTCGTATCAGACCTAGGAAAAATGCAATTCTAATCCATTAATAAAATAGGCTGATTTTAGTTTTTTGTTACATTCTCATTTTTTTCTCACTGATCATTGAGGACTTAATCTTAAAAAATTCTAGGCATCTTAGCACTTGCTTCCACAGGAGAAGCTCTGAGAAGCAAACCCTCCAGTTCTGTTCAGCAATCTGCATATGATTTTATTCATGCTTTGAAGGCAGAAACCCTGTGGTCACTCTTAAAGGCACATTCATACAAAGTCTTTAAGTTGCTTTAGAGTTGCCTGCATAAAGAGGAGTTCAAAGTCAGGAGCTGGAAAAGTACACCTATTCAAAAGCAACAGGATTCTTCAGGCACAATCTCATCCTTATATTCAGGCTGCAATGAGTGGACAGCCAGCATGGACAGCAGCTTTGTGAGTCTGGCAAGATGTAAAAGAGCACAATCTCATCAGTTAAAATAGCATGGATTTCAGATATTTAAATTGATGCTGTAAAATGCTGTGACTGAATAGGTTGGCAACGTCCAAAAGAGATGTAAGCATGGACAGTTAAGGAGTGATAGTTATTTTGCCACTGCAGCTGGATTTGTATGGTTGGAGGCATTACTGCTCCACCTAGTATTTCACCTACTACCAGCAGATACTTCCACTATTCCAAGCTTGATGTACATCCTGTTCTTTTTATTTTGGTGGAGGAGGAAGGTAACCTCCAGCAGAAGCAGCTGTACTGCAAGAATGCTGGGAGAGAGGGGCTACCCCATTATCCACCTCTTTCCTGCCCGTAGTGGCAAGCAATGCAGCCCAGCTAGATAGATTTTGCCTAATCAAACCTTTTAGACTTAGACTAAACCCTTAAGACTATCAGAATTCTCCTAACAATCTCAATCAGTGTGATGTTACAAAAAAATATCTTTAAAAAGTAGAATTTAAAAAAATTGCTGGAGTCCTTCATGATTAGTTGCAGCTATTTGGGTTAGGGGTTGCATGAGCCTTGAAAACTTAGACCCGTAACATTTTCTTTGCGTTGTCATCAGTCTTACCAAGGAAAATGAAAGCTCAGGCTCAAATAAGAAAAACTGTAGTTTTCATTTTACACACAGATGAATGAATTGTCTTTCTGTCAGGGCAAAAAAGTCAGGCAATTTCAGATCTACTCACTGGCTTTTGGATCATCAGGAAGAAGCAAGATCTGCAAGCGTTCCAGGCCTTTTATCTCCTTGTACTCCTATAAAACACCAGTATTTTACAAATGGTGATGTGTGAAGAGGCTATACTTTAATACCAAAAACCTTACAGAGGAAGAAAGAAATGGTACTTGCTTACATCTGAAATCTTGGGGCATAATTCTTGGTGTTCAGTAACTGTGTATTTCGTCAATTTATACAATGAAAAGTGCTGGTGTCTCTTAATTATAGGGTCTGGTTTTGTGGATTGCATCAGCATCAGTTGCTATCACTATCTTTCCACATACATGCACAACTGCATCTATGCACAAGTTAATAGAAAGCTAGCCAAGGTGAATTTCTAAATTCACACTATCTTTTTTTTTTTTTTAGCCAAAACCTGCTCCTTGAATCTCTGCCTAGAGAAAAGTACCAGGAAATTCATGAAGCACCTTTCCTCAAACAGAAAGGCAGCACTAAGCCCATCAAGTCAACACTATATTTGTGCCTGTTATTGACCTAATTCAAAGTACATGAAACAATTGTCGCAGGCAAAGGAACATTTTTTCAATAAACATCTTTATCCCTTATATAGGAAGGTAAAAAAGTAGGAAATGCTTTTTATCATATGTTCTAGCAGTAGTGCTCTTACAGCGGTATCTAAAGAGGTAAAACAAAGTTTGTATCTGAGTGGATGTTTTCTTAGCAGACCATCTAATTAACTTAACAAAAAGCAGCCAAGCTTTCAAGAACACCAATATTCTTCACATCCAGTCTAATTTGACTACACTAGCTCATTTAATAGAGTTGTCACTTCTTCCATGTACCAAACTAGCCCTGTTTGTTAGCAAGCAAGCATTGTAATAAAACTCTCCAGTAAATGTTTATAAAATAGATGCACTCAGTCTTACACGGGTAACTAAACCACAACTAGAGCTTTCAGTTTATATCATTTTAGAGTACACAGCGAAATTTCCATAGGTTATTTTCAGTTCTTTTTTTATCATGCAGAGGCTAAGGGTCTGGTCATACTGCAGCCAAAGGGCTGTGGTCTGTACACACACGTGTTCTGCTACACAAGACCGCGTGCGTATGAAGGCTAGAGGAAAAAAAAACCCACGACTTTTATGGTGAGCTTAGCACAGTTGATCAGAGTGGATCCAAAATGTCTACTCTACAGAATTACTTCTTACAGCAGAGCTACATTTCAAGGCACAGTAAGATAGAAAAAAAAAATTGAAAAGTAGGGCTTTAAACAATACAGTCTTGAAAGGTGAAATCAAATGGTAATATCCAAACAACATGGAAGGCCCTATGGTTTTATCTGATAAAAAGCAATTAGAATACTTTGCAACTAGAAATATGACAACTTCTGTCAGTACAAATTTAAAACATTTGTTATTCTTAAAGTGTTCTTTTGAGGATGATATATCCTATGTTTCAGTACTAGCCTGGCAGGAAAAAAGGTGTGTAAGTGAAAAGAGCCAGCTTGAAATGCCAAAAAATAACAAATTAGTCTTCTATAGATTAGACTGCTGTTTTAACATGTCATTATTTGACTATTAAAATTAAATTTAGAGGGAAGGTAAAATCCAATATATACTCCTAAGTGATGTCTCCATAGCACTATCTATCAAATATGGCTGTTTTTCCTTTCCATTTAAACTGTTATCCTATGTTCCACACAGCTGAGTAATGTCACTCACTCTCTCTAAAGTTTCCCAAGTGGCCAAGTAATTTAAGTATGCCATCACCAGAGCAACTCTGCAGCTGAAAATATACTGCTATTAAACCCAGAGAGAATAGATCACTAATTGCAGCTTAATATTAGAGATAGACATGAAACGTTGAGCCAGCCATCAGAGCATGCGCTAGTAATCCAAACTTATGCTATTATTGAAAAGACAAAAAACTGTTTACTGTCTTTGTGAATGACTTTTACAATTACACTAGCTAATCACTTGCAGAAGCTAAGCAATACAAGGGCTACTAGTTCTGCTTCAGACCTCAGATTAATTATCATTTAAGGTAAGGAAGAATTTTTTCCCTCAGTATTACTCCTCTTTGCGTGGAATGTCACACTCAGTGGGTTTCCCTAGATGACAGCAGTGCCAACAGAACACATGACAAGATATAGCACATGGGGAGTATCAGAGGATGTGGTTCCTTCTCCTAAGAGGACTGAAATCTAAATAGAGAGGGGGAACATTACGAGACCCAATTCTCAAGCTAGCTTGCTGCTGCAGTAGAGTCATTGCCCAGGAAGCAGAGCATAGGGTACCATCTTCTATGTCTCTGGCAACTCCCCAGGAGCAAATGTGTGATTCTAGAAGGAGTAAGGTATGAGTCTCAAACAATTTTTTCAGGTTTACTGCAGAAAATTCATGTTTTGGAGTCCTTTGCAACTGTTTCCAGCTGTGGTTTCCAGCATAGACTGGAATTTTATAGCCAATCTAACCAGCTTCCAGCATAGGAGGTGGTAGGAAATGACACTGAATGGCTCATTGGTCACTTGAGTAAAGCAGTTTATTTCCTGTAACATCACTTGCAGAATTATTGCCTCTTGAAGTAATGCTCTTCATGGTTTGATTTAGAACAACTATTTTTATTACATCTATAAGCTTCATTTTATCAATTTTATGTATAACCTTTCTTTTAGCTGAATTGTCTGTGGTTTAAGTTATGTTATCTTCTGAATCCTCCACTCATTCCCTTCTCTTTCCTTTCCCAATAATTTCATCTCTTCTTTTTTCAAGCTAAATATCTTAAATTAAAAAAAGAAAAGGTAGAACAAAAAGAAAGGAGGAATATTGAGGATGAAATTCACCACTTATTTAACAAAAGTAGAGCACAACATGATTTCTCAGACCCAAAATAATTTGAAAATAAGGTCCTGGTTATTCTCAAAATGCAACAATTTCACTAGCTAGATCAGTGCTGTGGAGTTTAGTTTGCTATGGTTTTATATTACTTCACATAACTGCATTCTTGAAATGTTTGGGGTTTTTTTTGCTGGTTCTCAATACGTATCTTTTCATGTGGTTTTAATCAATCTAGTAGTGCTGCAAAAGGACTGAAAATAGCATTTCTCTTTTGCAAAGGCAGTTAATTCATCATAACCAAGATATTTTCTCATTGTATCTTTTCTCATACTTAGATTTTAAAATCAAACATGTGGAGGGTTATTTTTTGTTCATGTTATTTCTCAAATAGTTTTTTATAAACTTGGTTTTATGATAATCTTACACTGACTTTTCACATTAATTTTTAAAAACTGTTTTTGTATTAAGTTAATTCAAACAAATTAACAGAACAATTATAGATTCACATTAAGTATTCCTTTTTGGGACTACACGACGTAATCCCCTCAGGTAATAAAAAAATGAAGTCAGATTAGGATGGATATGACTAGACAGTTCTTCATTGGATTCCTGCTGAGAAAAGCAGATGACAGTAGATTTACTGCAGGTCATCATAAGAAAAAGTGTAACATTGCTGTTGTTCTTTTCTATAATTTGATCATCCCCACAAATGCCTTTTTCATTCCAAGTGTTTGTGGGTTTGGATGCTAACAGAATCCTTCTTTTCCTTCTTTATCTTAAGCAAGTCCACTTCCTCTAAAAATACAAACATTTGTTTCTTCCCTTTCCTCCTCTTGTTTAAAATATGTTAAAGTTCCTACTGTTTGCCCTGAAGGATGTTTTCACAGCTAGATATCTATATTCCTCGGCAGTGCCTCCCCACAGCACGGAGCAAGATGGCCATGGAGCTGATACAGATCTAGGAGTGCTGTAACCACTTCAGAGCAATGCTGGGATCCTGCTCCTCTAAATTCAGGTGCACGAATCAGTGCAACAGTGATCCAGATACATTCTTTCTCCATCCAGTCTCTCTACTGTGTTACTTTCCATTGCATATTTCTTGCCTTTCTTCTTAGGCTTGAATCAAGGTCTGTTTTCAGTCTTTTCTGCACTACTATGTATGCAATTTCTTTCAAAGGGAAGTGAAAAGGCTCCTGCTTTCACTTGTTCTACAGTCTTTAGCTTAAAGAAATAACAGTTTTTAATGCAAGTGTGAGAGATGGCAATGTTGGGTTTTTTAAGGTAGGGACTCTACCTTAACTGTAGTGTTTTACAATGAAACCCAATATATCAACCATAGACTTAAATGTTACACAAATATTGTTACAAGCTTCATCAGGTTTGATTGACAAAGCTTCATGCAGAGTACTTTTCATACCCTAGTAATAAGCCCTCTTTCTCATATTCTTAGTCTTTTAGGCAGTCTCACAGTCAGCTTTTCTCAACATTTATCTACCAGGTGTTGCTGCCATAAAATAGATTCCAGTCTGATTCAACCAGTCATCCAGACTGGGAAGTCAAAGGAGGTGCTGAGGTTGTCTTGATTGATTATGGTTAAAGTGACATCTAATGTTTTATCATTATATCTGCAGAACTATGAAACCAGCACAGATTCAGCTACAAACTCATAGTAGAAAGTAAATAAGCTTTTAAAATCCAAAGCTATTTTTATGTTGATTTTAATATTTTAAAAATTTTGTTTTTATTTTGAAGATAGCATCCCTAAGGATTTGCTATCTCCAGTCCTCAGATTCAAAAAAGCTGTTAGAGGTCATGCACTTCCACTAGTAATTTAGCTATTTCAATCTGGAATTCTTTTAGAACTCAAGTGAATACTCAAGTCTTGGTGATTTATTTTTAGCATTTATTTTAGCAGCTTGTTCCATAGCTGTTGCATAGCCACTTGGATTCTGCCAAGTTCCCTCCTCCCAGAAATAAGGGGTTCAGCATAAGGATGTCCCTAGCTTCTCCCACCTCCAACATTGATGCAAAGAACTCATTAAGCTCCTCAGCAGTGGCCTTGTCCTCTGTGAGTGCTCCTTTTATACATGGAGTGGTACTTCTAAAATAAATCTGAGCTCTATTTTCACACTGACCTTGTGCAACTGTTTTGCATGGTTATTGGCAACAGATTATTGGAAATAGCTTTTCACTGCTAGGATCAATATCTTATTAGTGAAAATAAGATATTTTAAAACATATTGCATTTCCTTTGTAGAAAAGGAAAAGACAGAAAGCACGTACTAGCTGAAGAGTCTAAGTGACAGAATTTTCATCATGCTTTCAGGGATATTAGGACTTGTAGTAGAGATGCCAATTTCTGTTTGGTGACCAGGTGTGTCAAGACAGGAGCTTGGTCTGCTGCTGGGGAATTCCTCTGAAGCTCTGTATAGTTCTATAAGTTGCTGGACAGGAGCGTGCACACACATGAAAAATTATTTCCCTGCAAACTACCCCATTACCTAACACAGAACTTGGCCCGTCAGGTAGAAGCCAGTCAAGGTCAGCATAACTTGCTATGATGCACAAGTACTTTTATGTGTAGAGTGCTCTGTAAGTGTACAAATTCATCAGTGCAAAATCACCCCTCTCTGGTATTCTAACACTTACTAGATTTCACTTACCACAGCTACCCTGTTTTCACTCTGGCAATCATTATCCTCCCCACAAAGGGTCCCTGACTAGACATGTCAGAATATCAACAAGGTTTGTGCACTCCAGCGCAGGAAATGTTGTGCAAGTAGTAACTAAAACTCCTCACCCCTTATTTTCATATGCAGGCAATCAGGTTAAGCGTAGAGAAAACCAATAAAACATGTTATCCACCAACCATTTAAGGTAATTCTGTGCCCAGTGAGGGGATAACAGTAATAATTTTCCTACCTTTGTGCAATTTCAAAACATTTTTTAAATTTAACCAAACATGCCAATTCTAATCTTGCTCTTCCTTGTCTCTGCAGAGCTAAATGCAGCCACAGCATTCTGTTTTTTCCTATGACACACACTCTCCTGTTACTCTCAGCTGCTCAAAGCATTTGGTTAAAACAGCCATATTTTTGCTTGTTAAAGATACCTAAGAGCACTGTGCTTAATGTTTAAACAGCTCCATGTGTACCCAATTATGAAAGCAATTAATTTAGTCAAAGACTAGATTAACTGCCATCTGTGGCCTGATTGTTTGTTAAATTTGAGTTCTTCTGATCAAAATTGTCATAAACAAAGTCTTATAACATGTGACCCAGTGACAAATCAATATTGCCCAAGGACATCTTGATATGAAGAGTTCAGCATTAAGTGTAAAGTAGTATTATACTACTGCTATCACATCACTGATTTGTACAGCGGACCTAATTTGGGATACATTTTATTTGTTTCCCAGAAGTGAAACCTTGGACTTTGCTAATAAAATAATGCTGCTGTTCATGATGCAATAGATGATACAAGAATCACATCTAGGATAAGATGATAAAACATATACACAGTAGAGGACGAAAAGCCAAGAGGTTAGGTATGAAACAAAACCAAGCAGCAGCTTGAACTAAGATCAGCCCTCATGATAGAACCTTACCTGGATGTACAGCTAATCACCAAATAGGCAAAGCAACTATTTAACCAATCCATATGAATGGACAGCTGTAAAAAGAAAGGGCACATGAGCCAGCGAACAAGCAAGCCTCGCCCTAAGCCCGCAGTGGCATGATTGCTATCAGGTTCTTCTCAAGACAGAGATGTCTATTCTAATTTACTAGGGCAAAGAATAACATTGTTTGGATCTCCCATGACACAGGTGAACTTCTTACACTATTTTGGAAGAAAAACATGTCCAAATGACAGAGCTGATCTTTCCCCTCTTATCCCCATACATCAACCTTTGTTCAAAGTGCATCATTTCAGGAACATCACTACTCTCCAACCAAAAATATTAGATGGATACCATCAACATGTGTGAGATTTCTCAGATAATCCTCTAAATTTTATTTAAAAATAAGTAAACAATAACAAGTTCCTTTTAAGAAATACACTTCACTATTAAACATACTGACATTTTGGAGTCCTGATTATTAGGCGGATGGGAAGAAAAAAGCCAGGTTTGATACAGTACCTTAGAAATATTTTAGTATAATACTAAGCCTCTCATAAATGAGAGAGGAGGCAAAGAGGTATTTTTACATTGCAGTCAAAGTAAGCTACATTGTAGAGTTCTATTTATTTTTTATGTTTTCCCCGTGATCCTTGCTGGCCTGTTTTCTAGAGTTTTTCATTGCACTTGAAAAGGAAGAATAAAAACAGGCAGGAGAGTTTAAAAAAATATCAGCAGAGAGATACTGGAAGTAAAGTTACTTTTGGTTCAAGGATACTCATTACTTCCCTGCTACAATATAACTGACATTAGCCTTTCTAGAGGAACTCATTGGGTCTGTGATACTGTCACTGGATTTTTTTGACCATTGCTGCCTGCAATGTGGTGCCTTATTTTGTAGGAAATACCTGTGTTTCTTCTCTCCTACAAATATTTAGTCTTCAATTTGGTTATACCGAGATCCATGTTTTATTTCATAAGCTTATGCAATGCAGTAAGCTCTCTCTCATTATTCCTGACAAATATGACAATTTCTGCATCGGATGCAAGTTTTCATCCTTAGGAATTTCTGTTTAGTTTCAAATCATTAAAGAAAACTTTGAAAAAGCAATCAATTTTTTAAAGTATCAAATAGTGTTGGAGCTTTTCCTCAACCTTTACTGAGGTTCACTATACAAAATTGCTCAGTAAGAATTCCTTATTAACCAGTATACTGCCAGATGCTTCTCATCCTCAAATGAGAATTAAAAATACCATGATTTATTTCTAATAATGTCACTCAAAACAGTGAAATATGAAAAAGTAGAATGTCAGAATTTATAAGTTTTTTCCCTACCTTATATTATGAACAAGTTTTACTTATTCTAGTGACAGGCAAGAGTAGCTAGAGGAAAGGGTTGTAAGGAAATCCTCTTGGTACAAGCTACACAAACCTCAAAGCTACATAAGCTTCTTGAGATTTCATTTTAGTGAGCTTTTAATTTCATTCTGATATAGCTTGCTTGAGAAATGATGACTTTAAGATCACCTTTCCTCAAAATATTAATTGCTATGGTAGTCATCTTGCTTCTCTCTAGAAGGAAGACTGTGGAGTTTATTGAAAGGTTGCATAAAGACTTGTTAACTTGTCTGTAACATAACCAATACTCTTATGTCCAACACATACTGTAGTCTTTGCAGGCAGTATCAGCAATTTAAATTTTTTTTAAACAACTGCAAAACAGAACAAAACACTGTAATGTTCCATCTTCAAAAAAATCAGACCAAAAGAAAAAAAAAATCCAAATACTCACCCAAAGTACTACATGATGTGAAACACAAGCTAATCACTCCCCAAATGAGGGCTATACATCACCTTACCTTTTTTTCCCCCTCCTTTGAAAATAAATGCACTTCATATTAGAAAATCAGGTGCAAAGGTTATTTTTACCTAACCTGATCACCCAATCTTAGAATTCTAACCAACCCTACTATAATACTAAATTGAAATTTGTATATATAGTTTAATCTATGTTAAATTTCATTAATAAAGCCACAACGAGGCATAGAGAGACTAGCTGCCTATTTATACTGCTTTGGCTGTTTAACTCTGGTCAAGCGAAGCCCATAGTGGGGAGGGATGTAGTTCCTTGGGAATAAGTAACTGCCTTCACCTGAGAGAAGGTTTAGGTGTAAAAGAACAGGATCATAGCAGGAAGTGATTTCTTCACTAGCTGATGAGAAAAAAAAATCTTGTCTTTTAAGGAGGGGTAAGAAAGAGCCTGAGAAGAGGACATCATGAATTTGTAAATGGAAGTAAATTTGTGAAAGGGTTAAGTTGCGGTAATGTGAATGCTTAAAGAGCTAAATCTCAGAGAGAATAGAAAGAAGTTGCCTTTCTTGAAGAGATAAAGCACAGCGTATTCAATTTGGGAAAGGCCTGGCTGAGAAACTATGGACTGCAAGGAATGTTGTGTTCTCAGAGGCTGAGCAGGTAAGGGGACAGATTTCTTCTTAAACTGTTGTTTTTAAATGTGTCTCAAAATTTCTGAATTTGCTCTAGCTACAGGATTAGTTTGTTCAACTACATTGATATTTATCTGATGGAACCTATTTTTAGGGATTATAAGTCCCTAAAAACCTGACTGCAAATAAATGGATATACATACAGCAAAAAAAAAAAAAGTATTCTTGTTCTATTACTTAGATCTATATCTGCAAAATAATTATTTTCTTTGTCATCCTGTAGCTATTTTTGTCACTTTTTCATGGGTGAGTTTTTAGTAAAGCTTGGTTTAAAATATGCAAGACTGAGGGCATGCATGGTATCTTTCATCCTGGAGAAAGGAGTAACACTGAATCTGAAATATACTCTGTGTAGAGATGGCTTTCCCGCCCCTGAAGTGAAAGGCAGTGAGTATTTAACAACCTGAATAACACTTTCAGAGAGCAAAGATCAAACTATGGACTAATAGCTGCCTCTGCTGATGTTATTGCTGCATCAGTCTCAGTTCTGGTGTGAATAAACTATATTTACAGAAATCTGGGAGTTTTTCAGAATAGCTTACTATTGTTTCCACTTTTTATGAAGTATATTGGAAAACATTTAGCAAAGACAAAGGTGTAGAAGGGTATTTTTGTATGAATTCAGTGAAGATAAAATATTCTGTGCTGAATGATCATTTTCAAGAATAAATGTTCTGTTGTTTACAATAATCAAAAGGATTATACTGACTCTAGCTCATGTTTTCTTATTTCTTTTGACTTTTTAATTTGATTTAATCATATAAACTTTATGTATTTCTCATTCTTTAAAAATTAACATTTTAATTAAACTTCACTGAAATTATTTCTTTGTAAATATTTACTCAGGAAGCTGCTTCACCAGCATGAGGGACAGGAAACAGCTCTCTGCCATGTACACTGAACAGTTATGGTTGGAATTACTTCAAACCTAACAACCGTCTGTAGTTTGCAATAGAAGTAAGAAATGGCACGTATCGTTATAATATGAGGAAAAATGAAAAGCAAAGGGGAAAGGAAGAAATGTTTTTCCCTCCAGAAATAGTCTCTTGCTTAGAAACACATCAATCTCAAATGACAAAAATCAAACAGATTTCTAAATAAAGGTCAAACTGGTATGACAGCATTAAGAAAGCCAGCAAAACTAGCATGAATAGAATTTACTCAGCTTCATTCCCCTTCCTTTAATCTGAATGCTTTCCTTCTCTGCTTCTGTACTGAATTATAAAATGGAGTCTATGTAAAGATACAGTTATCGGTTATACCAGTGTATGGCTGTAATTCAGGAAAGCACTTAAGTAGGTGATTAACTTCAAGCATCCACTTACCCACTTTCCTAATTATGAACTTAAGCACATACCAAAAGTTCTTTCCTGGATTGGTTTTTATGCCGTGCCTGTTGACAGCGGCAAAGCACAGAGCTGCCTGAGCTAGTTTGAAAGCAGCTTGCTCCAGGGCTGGAAACAGTCTATAACCACGGCTGCCTGGCGCTCGGGGTGATTTCACTGACTTGCTTCCAGTGCTCAAGCCGCCTTGCTAAAGACTGCTAAGTTATGCAGCTCGCAGTATACAGTTCCTTCTGTTAGTCTGCTCTAGTTTCTGCAGAGCAATCGCCTCCCTTTATTTTCCCAAGGTCCTGCTAGTTCTTTTATAGGGAAGGTACCACCAGACCTCAAAATCAGAGTAATCAGATAGTAGCTTGAATAAAGGATTTATGATCAGGAAGCTTAAATTCTGATCCAAAAAGACCTTACTCAGTAGTTGTTTCATTCTAGATGCATTTGAATGTTTTTGTTTCTTTGCCTTTAAAGGTACAGATGTGTCGAGACATTTGTCTCTGTGCATGTCCAAGGCTGCTTGGAGCTTGTCTATGTTCTACCTCAGTCTGGCAGCGATCTGGGAACTGTTTCTCTACCAAATCCTCTAAGCTGCTTGATCTGGGAGGCATTCTCAGAGCCTACCTAATACTTACTACAGGATTAGGGCCCTGGGAAAATGCGGTGGTAATGATTTTTGAAACCAATGCTGGGGATTGCTTTCTGTAATGGCAGCTACAACTACCGGCAGACTGTCACTGATTATTTCCATCTTTAACAGAAGTGTCCTAAACAATGTTAAAGTTGAGCTCGCTCTTTCCTGTCCAATTTATCACTAATTCCTTTCTGCATGATGTTACTGCATCAGTAGGATGCACAGGGGCGCTTTCTCCCCCAAATTACCCACAGATTTGTGGCTACAGATAGTTTTTGAGAGGGAGAGGTTTAAATCCCTGCAGATAAAGTTGAAAGTGGAGTGTGGACCACCTTGCTGAGTTTCTTATTTAAGAGGTGAAAATGTATTGACAAGAAGGATTTGTCAGGCACAAGCCACCCTTGAGACTTAGGCTTCCAGGTTGTCACTGGATATTTTGGGAAACATACAGTTAGAAGGTGAACAGTTGGCAAGGGAGGACATGATGTTCCATTGAATGATTACATACCTCATCAGAAGAGAAGAACTTCCTGCCATCAGTTTCAGTCACTTTAGTGTTTATGATCTCTCCTAAAAATGTTGGTTTTGAGTGATTTATTTAAATCCCATGGTGCTTTTCTGGATGGAATGGCTGCGTTCACATCAGCAAGTGGGTTAGCTCATTGAACCAGTACAGTTACGCACTGGTGACCAGGTCTCATGTCCCCATTCTTTATATTTTTGAAAGTTTACTTTAGACTTGCTGTAATCTGGCCCTATGGGCTAGTAGTCTGGTGAAGCATGGATGCTATTAGTTGCCCTCCTGGCACATACCTTCTCATTTAGCTTCATCTGAAAATAATGCAGGTTTTACACTCTAAACCAGCTCTGTAATGCGGAGCATGGTAAGTGGCAGTGAGTGGGAGACAGGCTTGAAAACACTAACATTTGATTGAACTAAAATGCTGATGTAGGTGGTTCCAATATAATTTTCCTTCAGTAAAGATAATCATCCAATTCCAATTTATTAATAGCAAAACATCTTGTCTGACAGTGTTGAAACGTGAGCGTGATTTTACTCATGACCTCGGGTATCACTCTGACATATCTGAAAGAACTATGTAAGTAAATACAGGATAGTAACTCCATGGTTTCTCAGAGGAAGTAAAGAATTAAATAAGTAGAGCATTAAGGTTGGTTCTCTCTTATTTCATTTGTTTTTGTTTTGGGATTTTTTTTTGTTAGAGGGATGCTTATTTTCTAACAAAGTGAAGAGATGGTCTTTTAGTATCTTTAAACACAGAATTCAAAAGTGTTTTTTCTAGTAGATATTCTTGAAAAAAACCCCAACAAACTCCTAAAACTTTTGGAAAGTCTTTTTAAAGGTTTGCCTCTGGCATTTAACCATTCTTTGGTTTATTCTTTGTTTGTTAATGCTACATCACAATAGAGTACAGTGTCAGCTGATATATTCAAAATTAAAAAACTCTGCCTCTTTTGATTTTATGCCTGAAAATGAAGAGTTGAATAAGCTGTTCTGGATAATCTATTCCCAGTTCCAGTGATCTGTCACCATCTTCGTTCTTGGCAATACTTAGAAGTAGAAGGGAAGGTAAATTCAGTGCAGTATATTACCACACTCATAATGAGTGGGTGCTTGAGTATGCATTAGGTTCATATGCATGAAGCGTGCTCTTAAATACTGTGTTGAATGGGAATACATTTAGCATGGTTAGTTTAGATGCCTGTCCAAATGGCAGCTAAAACCAAGTAGGACTTTTGACTACAACAGGGTCACTAGGGTTGATGTCGTTTACACTGACCTCAAAACATATTTAGACATGATTCAGAACTGGAGTAAAATAAGGCAAGTGCTGATCTCCTCCTGGCTAAAACTGCAGACAGGGTTTATGCAAGCTTCATGTTAACCATGTTATTTGTAATCTCTTATTTTTTGGTTCTGTATTCTCGCGGCTCTGCAAGAGAGCTAGTTTCACTTGTTAACAGGATATTTGCTTGAATATCCTGTTAGTGCAAAGCCTATGGCTGTTAACCCCCACACCTGCTGTTTGGAAGTGTAATTAACTCATTTAAAGTGTTCTGAAGACATATAAAAAGTAGAGATATGATTTAAACAAAGAAAGATTCTCAATTCTGCATAGAAGTTGGACATGAGGATGGAGTGTCAGTATTAAATGTCAGCTGGGTTATTGAAGATTTTGATCATATAATTGGGATTGTTTCAGCACATTTTATTGTAGTCAATACGCTAGGGAATGCTCAAGTCAATATGAATCATCAATGTACTTTCAGAAAGATATAAAGTAAATAAGTACTCATATAAGTAAGGCTATAACTCACAGAAGAGACAGGTATTCTTATACATAAAAGTAACATCATTGCTGCAGATTTGTCTCCTAGTCGTAACTCCATTATCTCTCTCTCCAGGTTCTCACTAAAGTTATGATGGACATTAATTTTGCCCACAGTGCGCTCAGTAATACTGTCATTTTCTTCATTGTGTCAGATAATTGATTTGATTTAGAAGATCTTTGCTGTATTGTTAGTAAAAAATACAAAGAACTTTGCTTTCTGTTTTCTTGCTATCACACTGGTGCCAACATAGTATAAGGGATGTTTATGGTTGCTTCCTCATCCCTAGCTTCAGTTCTGCTAACTAGCAGCTATTGTCTTTCCACACATCTTACATGGACCACAGAATCTACTGAGCTGGAAAGGACCCATAAGTATTGTCAAATCCACACCCAAGACCATGTCTTGATCACTCAATAGCCCAATATATATTTTCTATAAACATACATAATTACGTTTAAGACTTGTGGAGCATTATCTCAGTGTTATAGGGTTGCATTTATTTCTACATTGTATTACATGAAAATTCAGGCAATCTTTTGAAATCTATTTGAATAATGCTATAGACTAACTGAATTTGCAGTTAAAAGATTCATTATTTAGGCCTTAAAATATGAGAATATGATGTGAGGATCTTGTTTGAGCTTTTGTGGCATCAGTGCTAAGTATAAATGAAATATTTACTATACCTTAAAATGTTGACCCTTTCTTTAAAAGTGTATTTAATAAACAGGCACAGTTTGTGTTTTAGAGCGGTACTGTCACAGGGGGAAGTTAAGTGGCAGGTTGTGTCTGACTGGTTTTCTAATTTGACCGTAGTGCAGCTTAATATAGCGCTCTACACAAGGCAGCATATGAGCCTTTAGGGACCAGGTATTAAACAAAGATTGCCAGCGTGCAATATAGCTCTCCCTCAGTCTCCTGACTTCTTCTTCTACCCCTAACAAGACCTACGCATTTCTGCATCAGTGGTGGTAGAGACAGAAGGGGCTGGGCTGGCGGGCTGAATGGAACTGGCTCTGTGATTCCTAAAACCTTTTCCCTGCTCTCCTAGCACTTACCAGGAAACTTCTAATCTATTTGCAAAACAGGGCTGAAAAGACCAAGACAGGGAAATGGCTGTTTATTATGTGTATTTATCTTATTTTTAGGTGTTGTTGCACCTCGTTAGGAACTACTAATTCACAATGTTTTTATTTAAAATATGTAATTCTCATTGTTTAATTCATTAAAAAAATTAATGTTTGCAGAAGTTAAGTCTAATCTGGAAGTCAAAGCATTTTGTGTTGTGTCATAAAATATTTTTGTGGCAAGAAAACCAATTTTTAAAGATGTACAGTATTTCACAACCACAGTGAAAGAATAATAAAAAAAAAGTTATGCTTTAAAATAAGTGTAGATTGTTTTACTCTGATAATTCATCAAAAAATACACTTTGTAGATAGGTTTTCATAAATAGCATTCTTTGATATCTACTTAAAAAAACCCCACCCAATTAATGTGGCATTTTCAGTTCTATAGTTACTCATTGCATTCTAATAACATTTTACAATTTTAAAGATGAAAACTGACAGAAGATACAAGTTGTTAAACACTTTAATTTTATCTGCATTTTGTGTGTCAAAAAAAAAATTAATAATAAAGGACAACTATACACTCCTAATGACTTGAATACAGTTTGACTGTTTTCATGAAGTGCTCTGTGGGATGTCAGAATATTTAATTCAGGATGTTAAAAACATCCCAAAATGTCACAATAATTATATCACAGCAGGCAATTAAAACACTGGAAAATGCCAACTGACTAAGTGTGTTCTCTGTTATTTAGGAAACTAATGAGTGAGTGACACATAAAGCAGAAAATACAGATTAGAACCACAGAATCCAATATATGTTATAATTAATTTTAATATAAAATATATTAAAATAAAGCATCTGTCTTAACAAAATCAAATAAATACTTATTTAAAGCTGCCATTTGAGCCTTAGGGTCTATAATTCCCCAGGCATAAGAAACTGTTTTTATGTTTCCCCTTCATTATTTAGTTAATTAGTTATATGTTTGTATTATGACACTGTAATATGGGCTTGCTCACAAAGCCCTTAGTAACTACAGTGGTTCCATTCACTGCACTGGGATAGTTTCTGCCAAATTCTCCACGTGTTCTCAAATGAGTCTAAGGGCAGCTAGGGAAGATCTGTGTGCTTGCAGGGTGGAAAATACAGCTCCCTTCACCGTAGATCATAGACACTGTAAAATCTGCATTGACTCAGGGAAGTTACAGCACAAGTAAGGATGCTGATTCTTAGAGAACAATAGAGGCTCGGAGTCGTTCTAGATGAATTCTTGCATTTCAGTGGCCACAGGTTAATCGAAGAGAGACATGATGCAATGAGAGAGATGCTTTTGATTTAATTTTGACAGGGATTTAATCCATAATTATTAAGCCAACTTCCTATTCTAGCAGACATCGTGGAAATCAACTCATCCTATACAACTTAGGGGAAAAAAGGACTTTAAGAAATAAAAAATAAAAGGAAAAGGAGGGATTAAATAAGGATGACAATAGGCAATTATCCTAATTAGTTAATGAGGCTGGAATAACTATTATTACTGCAAATGAATAGCTTAAATAGCAGAAAAATATATAAAGTGTCAGGCAGAAAAAGAAACCGGGAGAGGTAGCAGAGTAATCTCCGTCACTGATCCTATGCAAAGCTAAAGTAGGCAACAATCTGCTTGCTCCTTGTTAAGGTTTTCTGTGGCAACCAGTACCTGGGGATCCAACAGCAATTTATCTGGCATAAATCATTCTTGCTACTGAAGGGCACAGCCTTTGTTATTTATTCTTGCCCCTTCCCTTGAGCAGAAGCAAGCATTCATGCAACTGAAAGGTGAACTGGTTCTGGCAGCGATCTGGTTAGAAACCAACCCTCCCAAAAACCTAATTTTCACAGAGATGAGGTCTCTGGTTCATCATGTGTCTTCCTGAGTGCTAGTGTTAGTGTAAGAGAGGACAGAGGACTTGGGAAAGGGGAAAGGAGTCTGGCTTGATACACTGAATTAAACTAATTGGGGAATCACGACATAAAGCATCATGATGCATTCCCATTTGCAATAGTTCAGACAGAATGAATTATTGCTGTGGTGACCTGAGCACTGGAAACGTCAGTATTTAGCACTGTTTTAAAATTAGTATGCTTTTACAGTTCTTTCCCAGGAATAATCCTCAGATTTCTTTTACAGAGCTGCAAGCACTTTTTTTTTTTTGTAGCCCCCATTGCTTGTTCTTAAAAACTTAAGGAGTATTTTGTACTTCCTTGGTTGTTTACTACGTGCCCAGAGTTTTTGTCTCTTGTTGGGGATGATCCATTTGTAGCTGAGTTTCCGTTTCGTATCTGGCATCATGTGGTGGTTAGTGATCACTCAGCCCTTACAACGCTGGCATTGTGTGGTGTTTTGAGGTGTGCTATTTTGCTTCTGGCTCTATATTCATGTCATTCCTTGGGCAGGTTGTTGAGAGCTGGTATCTGGCTCATTACAGAGCCTTCAAGTACCGCTTGGTGCTGGCAGGCCTTCAAATGCAAGATTTTTGGTCCAATTACCTGTGCAACTACTTCTGGGGAAAAAAGAAACCCAACCACACAACCCAATTCTTCTATCTAGTTTTGAGAGAGGCTGAAGGGAGAGGATTGGAATCTTGTCTTTCCTCATTTGGTTGCTGTTAGACGAGTCTAAGTATCAAACCTATGAGAAGGGTGATTCCTAATCTCACTGAAGTCTAACCCAGTGCCCTGAAAGAGACCCCGTACCCTGGGGGTCTAAAGGCTAAGTAGCTGAGGCATAAAAAATTATGGTGTTTCATGTCTTCACATACAGACTAAATGAACTGTTTTCATTGTGTCAGTTCAAATAAAACTGAGCCTCCTAATTCTATCACTTTTATCTGTATAGGTCCTTTTTTTTGTTAAACATACCTTCAGGAATTTTCTTTTTGAGCCATCAAGAAAGGTCTGTGAGGAGTTTGTCTTCTGGGGATAGTTATCTTAATTATATATGTATATACACACCTCCCATGTCCTTATTTCTCTGAAATACCTAGAAAATGCTTAGAGGTATCTATACATCTAATAATGTATAGGTACATTATTAGATGTATAGATAATCTATACGTTAAATAATTTTTGCTTCACAGGAAAGTCAATGTAAGAGTGAGACAGCAAGTAAAACTACTGGTTAGTTCCATTCCCAGTACTCCTTGTTGTTCCACAAAGGTCAATATATTTATTTTTCTACTACTTGCTATGAAATAAATAACATTTTTACACTCCAGGTTAAGCAAGGAAACCCAAATTCAAGACCCAAAACAGCTCCAAACCGTAGATGTTGGGAATTCTTGTATTTAGCATGGACCTTACTCTGGTTTACTCCGCTCTGTGTTTCAGGATCTGGTTGAGTTTATTGCATTAAGGGGAGTACTAAGTAAACCAGAGAAAGACATATTTCATGAGATCTTATAAAACAACAGATGCACGAGAACTCTGCAACTTCTTCAACTCCACTACCTGTCAGTATTGTTTTCACGTAAAACCCACTGAAGACCAATTTTGAAAGGTACACCTGTAGCTTATTTGGCCCTTCAGGTCTTATTTTACATCTGTTCTGGTGTATGGAACAATGATGGGTGAGGCCCTTGCAAGGAAACAATGAAAACAGCAATATTACCTGTTAATCTAGTTTTCATGTATTTCTCTGTATTAGCCAGGAAACATTTCACTTTGTTTCACAGACTGAAGCAGAACTGACTTTTTCCCTCTGAAAGTCTGTCTTCATGAAGTCTTTCTTCCTGCCACTCTGCCTGCCCCCCGCTTCCCCAAGACCGCCTTTAGACTACTTTGCAATGATGCCAGCTACTTCTTTTAAGTAGGTTTATTTTTTTCCTCCTTTGCTATGAAAGGATGAATCTTGCAGAGCACCTGTAAAGAAGAGAGTTAAGGAAACCAATTTAACAGGTAGAAATTACCAATTTGCAACTTCCTTGACAAAGAATCTGGACAGACAGAGATTATACTTATTATTATGAAGCTCTTTTCAGTCACAAAGGCATTAGAAAAGGTATTTATAGCTGACCTTTGAAGATTCATAATTCCTTTCAGTGGAGAACTATAGAATTTTGCACTGAATGTTTCATTACATTCTTAGAGTTAAAAATGAAATATATTTTGTATAAAAGAAGTTCTAAACCAATTTTTAGAAGACCATTGAAGCAATATCATAATACATGAACAATTTCTGTTGTTTAATAAGGATATTAAACTCTGAGGATATTTTTAATCCATATAAGGTAGAAGTTAAAATATAATAAATAAATAAATAAAAATCATGTTTCTGAGCTTGAACTTTGTACTTTCACTACACAACAGAAATTTCTTCCTGTTGCCCCAAGGAAAGAAAAAAGAACAGCTTCAAAGATTGTTTTTTTAAAGAATAGAAGCTGAAGTCTATAAAATAGTTATTGTTTCTGAATAACAGTAAAAAAGGATTGTCTCTTTGATTTAAGAAGCACTGTGAAAGACTTGGCTTTTCAGAAGCCAAGTATTCATATTTTTCTCTAGTTGAACCTGCTTTTCTAACAACACATTTGAAGTACAGCCCCATGCTGCAAGCTGATATTCTACAAATGTGTATGAATGACTCAACTCACAGTAACTAAACCCCATTTAGTATCAACTAGGTGGCTCAATATAGACTAAATTATAGCCATTAGGCTATAATAATATTTTTTCAATGTCCCACATGCTTCTTAGTTGAGGTGTCTATAAAGAAAAACAGAAAAAAAAGGCAAAAGAATTCCACAAACATTAATTAGTTTTACTTGCCTTAGGAACTTTCCCTACCTGAATGATTGGTATTTAACTATCTTTAGGTGTATTAATCTTTTATGGTATAAAGAAATAATATTTTTAAAAAAAATAAAGCAGTCCTAAAAGGTTTAACTTTCTTTTAATTATTTTTATATAAATTAAAAAAAAAGTTGTTACTTTTATTTGCCACCAAAATATCCATTAAAATCTATAGCAGTGTTATACAATATAAACAATGGCCTCAGTTCTTGAATTCAAATAAATGCATTTTATTAGGAATCTTGATACTGAAAGTTACGGTGAAGTTAACTCCTTCTTTTCTTCTTCTCTGTGTAGCCAGAACACTTCAGAGTAAAGCATCTATATTCTAAAATTATAGATTAAAAATGGTACATCTTGTTCTGTCATTTCTGAAGAAATATTTTTTCAAATTTGTGATTATTAAACTATGAGCACAAGTGTTTTTAATCTAGATGAAGGTGTAATAATCCATAAAACCTTGACCATGGAGCTGAACAATACCTCTATATTGAAAATCTGCAATAGAGAGAACAGCATTTTAGGAATATTTGTAATTTCCAATACTGAAGGCTTTCTAAAAGGGAAATTTGCAGGCAAGAACAAGTAAATGCAAATTAATTTCTGCAAAACTATGAAGAACAATAATACAGGTGCTGTTTTTTCCATGGTAGTGGGGAGCACACCATTTTGCTAGAAATCTCAGCATAAGTGGATAGGACAGTTGGTTAAAATATGTCCTATAGGTTCCTATGGTCATAACTGAAATGCATAAAATCTAGTTAGCTCTCTTAAGGCTGAAAACATCAACACTTAAAACATGATTACATGGGTACACAGACAACATGGGCCTGGGAAGACATCAGCGTGTTCTTTGACAGACTTGACACTCCTACCAGTTTTACATCTGTCTCGGTGCCAAAATCATTTTCATTGAGGAATAAACTGTTCATCTCAAAAAGCAATAAATCCCTACAAAAAAATATGCTTTGCGTTTATTAGAAGCACACATGGAAAGACCTGACAGTTGCCTTTAGGAGCTTGGATCAGTGCTGTCAGTGGCTTGCTTTGCATTCAGGCCAAGGTCAGAGGGTGCAGATCCTCAGAATCAAGGCAGAGTAATTAGATGTCAGGTATCTCCCTTCAAACCTTCCTAATAATTTGAAGTTTAGATTCTGGATCTCTTTCATGTAGCTTGTATGTGTGAGTTTATTAGTATTTAGTTAGCAGTGTGCAAATAGTGACTACTTCATTTTGGGAGCTGAAATGAAAAATTTGAGGGGGGAAATAAAAAGTCATGTGAACAGTAAGACTTGTGAAGACCAGATTTCAGTTGATCTGTGTCTTAAATCTCTCTCATCTCACAGAACACCCTGATGCAATAATGCCTCTGTCCTCTCCACCTCCTTTCTCTCTCTCTCTCTTTTCTCACTAGCTCCTAAATAATTTCCTAAATATTTATCATGTTTGGCTGGGCTCATGCAGAGGCTGGCTTAGTCCATGCATGTGCTGCCTGGCTAACAAGGAACTGCTGGAGTTACGCTGTCTTGCTTCAAATGGGGTCATGAATTTCAGTCTATCTTCTCCAAACAGCTGTCAGTTCTCAGATGCATTTAGAGGAATCTGTATCTTTGTATAACCTTTTAAAAATTGGTCAATGGGATGTAAAGCGATAGGGAGACATGGGGTACAGATGACAACTGGCAGTTCTGTTACATAAACCTAATTTACTTAGGAAATTGTAATAAAATTGGTGTGTGAGGGCTCAGGGTAGAAATTGGGACATATGAAAAGTTTCTTGGGGGGAAAAAAGAAGCTAAATTATATTAGCTCGAAAAGCATTCTTTTATATTGTCCAGGTCAGGAAAAATAGCTGAATTGAAATGAAATGTATGATTTCTGGGTTATTTCACATCTTAAAAATTGCTTCTGTTTCAAGACAAATACATAGTTCTTAGTTTCCAAAAGAACTATTGTTATTTTTGTTTATCTGATGTACTCAATTCCCTCCTCCACCCATTTCTGATGTTTCATTTTTCGACAGCTCTATTTATATTCAATTTTCTTGACTAACGTCATGTAGAATTTAGATCTGATAATGTTAAGAGGTCTAATAATTGTTTCAGACATTACATTATCCATGCATAGATCATTTACTCGGACACGTTTTGGTGATTTATGAGACATACTATATTTGTGATAATAACGTCCTTTGACTTCATGCTAATAAAATTGTCTGCTTATTTGGGGAGTAAAACTAAGAAAACTTCCAATCTCTTGTTCACTATGGTTTGCCTTTCCCTGGCCTCTTCACCCAACGTGCCTCTTCTGTTCTTCCACTGCTCATCTGTCTGTTGGCAGAGACAGAGAGATATGAAAGGCAAGAAGATCGAATTAGTGATGACCATGGAAAGTAGGTCAGAAAGCAGTGATAGATTTCTAGCGTTTTTCAGTCTGAAAGCTATTCGACTGTAAAGACCTTTGTGTATTAGTTTTTGGGCTAATTAATTTCTTAGTCAAAACCCAACCCCCTAATTTAATTACAGACTCTTTCATATTGTGACTCTTATTCATTTCCTGTAACTCTAAGAATTCATCAGCGCAGCTGTATATAAACAACAGGGAAAAATACATATAGCTGGGATTTCCCCTCCTGTGCACTGATGACATTATTCCCGAGAGACTGTTATGAGTTTGTTACCTGTTAAACCAAATCCCTTTCTGTCTTTTCCCTTTAAGTGATTTTAAATCTTAAAACCCCATAATTTTTCTATGAACTCCTGTTACATCTGATGATAGTACAAATTTGAAAAGCACTCATTTAATGTGGAAAGATGAAGATATTAATCTAGCCTTGAGAGGTTTCAACAACCCTTTACTTCCTTAATGTCCTCTCCTCATGAACTGAAAGGCTTCAACTGGCTTTGGTAGCCCTGGTCTTATGTGAGATGTTTCAGTGGGGAATTAGCGGGGTTACTTAGGAAAACAGCACAAATAAATAACTGTCACAGTTGGAAGACTAATGGCATACAGTGAACAATCATTAGAAAAAAATCCAGTTTCAAGTTTATAACTGGAAGAAGCAAAGACAGTTTAAACCATAACTTCTGGTTCTTTAAAAGGCAGTGTCACAAATCTTCCAGCAAATCTACTTAGAACTGGGTATCCAAAGCATTAATTAAGCACTAAAATAAATTCCATGATTTTCAGTGTTAGAAGAACTAGCTCGGATTTTCTGTGCTGAATAACCACTTCAGGCTTGATTTGTTTCCACTGTCACAAGCAATATTTCCTTGGCACTGCAAACTGTAAAACTGGTAAATTGCTGTCATTAAGTAATTGTGCTCTCTGTGTGACCAAGGCAGCCAGTTTCTAACCTGCTCCAGTCCCATGTCCCTTTGCAGCTCTGTGTGACACGTGTCGTACCAGGTTCAGCGATGGGAGTGTTGCCTGGTAGAATTTGGAGAAAAACTACCCTTCACTTCACTCAGGATAAACAAACAATCATTGATCTGTCCTGGAATGAAAAGCAGAATGTGCACAAGGCAGTTTCTGCCTCTCTCAAGCTGCCTTTTGAGACAGAGAATGCTCGTGAAGTATTTTTAAATGACAGAGCAGCAAAAAAATGGAATGGCTCCTGTGTGGTTCCTGGCAGGTTTGTGCTCCATTCCTGAGCCTGTGTCCTTGTTACCCAGGGAACCAAGGCACAAGCCATCTCTGCCGGGCACCCGCTCAGGCTGTCAGGTTGTCAGTAGAATTTAGGGTGGTGTCTGATACAATCAGTTCTATGTGATTGAAAAAGCTCCATAATTTATTTATTTTTCTTAATCTGTAAAAGAGATTAAATGCGGCAGCTTTCAAGTAGTTTGTGGTTGAAGAGTACATTTTGAATGCACTTAGAGAAGGCTGGCTGGGGGACAGATGTAGTTTGGGTAGGGTCAGGTCACCGCAAGTGCTCAAAAGCACACTGAAGCTTTCCTGACTGCTGCAAAAAATATTTAAATGCCACATCCAGAGTGCAAGTAGCAGTGAGGGAGTAACTGCAGTCTTTAATCCACATCTTGTTGTGGTGTATATAGAAAAATTCCTTTACGTTTGCAGACTTACAGGAAGCTTTGAGAACAAGCGATACAAAGTCTTTGTAGTAGTTAGTGAGTGTTTTGTTGGGAAGGCTCTGGATGGCCGAGTGCCCTTTGCTTGTGGTGCTTGCTTCGGTGCCATTATTAATATTTACAGAAGGCGGCACCTACAACTTTCAGACTTTATAGGAGGCAAAGTCTTTGTCTCCAATTTATAAGTCACCTCAGAGGAATTCACCTGTACTGCATATACTAGAGTAACTAAGAAATAGTATTTAAGCTTTTTTCAGCTTTGTTAATTTGCTTAGGTAGTGCTTCTGTCTTTCAGCCTGTGAAGCTGTAGTACTTCATCGATGTAACAACAGAACGCATGTACTGGAACTGGTATAGTGGGTCAAACCCATAGTCAGACTTTTCCTATCGCCCATGACTGGTGGTATAGATTGAGGAAGACAGTACCAGAAACTCCAATAAGCAGCTACAGTAAAAAAAATTCCCATACTATAAATGCCATCCTAACTTCTAATACATGGGTTCAAACCATAAGTTTAGGTTTCTTTCCTAGGTCTTTCAGTTGAGAGTTGTAGAGTAACTTTAATATATATTATAAACTCTCTCCCCAATAATCCTATCTTGAAATTTGTTAAGTTGCACCTGCTGTTGTAATAACCTCCATGGAAATATCTGACTTTAGTCAGTCAGTTTTGTTTTTGTCATTGTTCTGGTGAAGAACACCAGCCCCCACAACTCCCTGCCCCCCCCCGCCCCCCACCCCCTCCCCCCCCCACGGCCCCTCCTTTATTTTTGAGGCGGTGATGGGAGGGGGAGGGGGAAGTAAAAAGTACCCTGTAAATCTGAAGTGAAAGAGAGAAGCCATGATTCATTACTTCAGAGGAAGACACAGTATGTGACAGTTAGAAATCTGCTTTTCTGTTCTGACCCAAGAAATCCCTAGCAAAATCGGCAGTATGGTTTGGCCTTTTATGTTCTGTCTTACTAGATCACCCTGTGCTCTCTGTTGTGAAATGCAAAACTTCAAACTGGATTAAAAGGATTAGCTCTAAAAATGCATGTTTTGATTATATGACTGATGACTCTGTAACTAGGAGGTTTATTGCAAATGCTTTAAAAGTTTGAAAGAGAGGCTGGAATCCCAGTAGTCTCATGCAATAATCTACAACTTTCCAGTTATGGTATTTTACAAGACAGCATGTTCAGAACAGCATGACCTAGCAGTAAATATTTCCAGACCTGAAATATTTGAAAATCTTTTTTTTCTGATACCTAATGAAGGAATAGGATAAAGAAGAAATTTACATCCATTTATATATTTGTGTTATGGATATGAAGCTGTGGAAAGCATCACACAGATACAGAATAGTGAATAACCTAGGTGAATGACAAACAGGCTCAAACTCTGAAAATGTAATAAAATGCAAAAATATTGAGATAAATTATTATGCTAGTACATGTGGCTGGGAAAGGGTGGGAAAGGAGACGACTAAACATTTTATTGGCATTTCTGAGAATGAGTTGTGTAACTTCTTTGTAAGGAATGTACTCTTCTCAGAATCACAGCTATAAAACCTTTTATCATTATGTGTCCCGTACCTATTTGACGGTCTTTTCATGTCACTGTCTTTAATTGCATAAAATAGAAAAAAAATGCATGCAAAATAGGATGATGAAACTATTCCACAAGTTAATAGTTACACACTAATTATACAAACTCTGGATTAACAGTTTTGTATAATTCATTGCTGGAGCCTGATTTAAGTTTTAAGAAAAGTCAATCTCAAATCATCTCTTCAGAAGAGCTGACAAATTGCAGCTTAGTTGAAGAGCTAAGAAAATTCAAAACCAACTCACCAGATACCTTTCAAGGGGATTTGACTGGACAAGGAATTCCCAATGTATCTTGTTCTACAGAAGCTGGTCTTCAGAAAGAGTATTTGAGGCTTCTTGAATATGATAGATTTAAATTGTGCTCTTGGGCAAGTTGGGCACCAGAAGATAAAGTACACTCCACCAGCTTTTGAACTATTTTTGGTTTAGTTTCTGAATTTTCCTTTAATTTTCCACATTTTTTTGATTTCTCCCATTTTCTCTGCCCATTGCTTTTAAGGCAGGACAAAAAAGGTGTGGGCTTCACAAGGCATCACAGCTGCTGTTTTGCACTAGTGAATTCCACATTGCTGAAGAAAATGATTAGTCAGTATTTTGAAATATCAAACCACATTTTGACTTTGAATTGCCAGATGTTTCAGGTGTTGCTTGTCAGTTTACAGAAACTATTAAATTATAAGGTATCATACGGTCGTACTGGTTTTCCAAATCCTCTTCCCTGCTCTGGACGCAGTTTTGGAGAAAGCCCTGTTCTCCAGCAGGGCGTGAGGACATTCTTAGAATAAGCGTGAACTTGGACTGCGTATAAAAGTTTTCCTGGTCCAGGGTCTACAGAGTAACAAAACAGTAACTCTCCACGAGGTCACCAGGTATTAAAGGTGTTGTAAAGATTTACTAGAAACGACTGGAAGCCAAAAAATGAAGTGTTTATTATGGGATGTGGTAGTCACAACTTTTCTTCTACCCTCTTTTTCTATGGACTAAACAACAATGCGGCTTTTCCACCTGACCTGAACTTTCTAGAAAAAAAGGCAGCATTGATGCTGAGGAAGGTCTGTGAGGGCAGATCTGATAAGCTGTGATTAGGCAACATCTGGACAAGATGAGACCTCCAGTGAAAATGCTTCACCCAGGGAACAGCTGAGCCGAATGAGGATGAATGTAATTGTTCTGGACAACTGAACTAGGGATTCAGTCCTTTCATGGGTTTGTGACATTCATGGAGTAGGACTACAGGGATGAAAGGGCTGATTCTTTTTCTGCAAAGAACAGTGAGATGAGGTGCCCTGAAACATTGTGTTAGTGCTCTGGTGGCGGGGCTTGACATATTTAGTTATCCACAGATGCTCTCTTCTCTTGGTGCCACTCTGTGGGACTCATTGGAGGCTTGTTCTGATGAACTTACTGTTATACCTGAAGTTTCCAGTTATGCTGGAAAAAGTTATCGCTTGTTGCACAGAGTGGTATTTGTTTAAGGATTTACTTTGTGCCTGATCTAAAAAATTGTTTGCACGTACAGGTTATGAGCAAGAGTCTTGTCCCAAATATTGGGAGGCATGCTTCCCACAACCTGCTTCCAGAACACTTCATTTTGCTTGTGGAAATGTGTCATAATGAGGACATAATTCTAATTGTAATTGAGAAGATTTAATCTGGAAGGACTGAATATGTGGGGGCTATGAGCTTAGGCAAAGACTTATGTTTCTTCATAATGTGTTGATTAAGATGAACTAATGTTTTCTGTGAATAGTTGGCTGTTCCTTATTTTTTTCAAGAATCTTTCACAGGTGTACAGGATGAATATACCATATAAAATTTAGACAAGTGCCATCTGATGTCTGAATATACCTTAAGTAACTACAAGTAGAAATTAAACATTGACATAAAGCAGTAAACCCCTTTTGAACATAAAAATGAGTGCCATTAGCAGCTGGAATTTGCATAGAACCAGTTAAATCTAAAACCACTTTTGCTGCACTCAGAAACTGGCAACATATGGTGGCAGAGTACAGAATCAGGCTATATTTAGTCCTGTATGACAGGTGTAAAAGCAAATGCTTAGATGAAAGGGGATAGGCTTTTTGTTGATACCGTATCCTGAAACACCAATTTTTCCAGACATGAAGTGCTTACAGATTTGTCTTTTGGCTAGTGAATATTTTCTTTCTTATAAGCTGAGAAATTCTGTGGTGATACGGAGCTCAGTTTTTGCCTACAAACTTTAACTAAGCTCTTACGGAAGATAGTTCAAAACTTTCACATTACCAAGAGCATTAGGTGGCCCTTATTAGGAAAGAAAGGAAACAAACAGGAAAAAAAATTAACTTAAAAAAAAAACCTGGTAGATTGAATGTATAATTATGTAGGCAAATACTGAGGAAAGTCCATTGCACTAAAAAGGAGCATTTCTATGTTTTATTTGAGATAGAACTCTTCCTCGCACCACACTTGAGTGGAGTGTGCCGGTCCCTGCTGGGTCCCTGGGCTCAGTGGGTTTAGTCTGATCAGTATGTGATCTGCCCTTATTTTAGAGCTAGATCAAGGCACTATTAAAAAATTCATGCTGCAGTTTTCTTCAGTAAGGGAGAGAAAAAGGCATTCAGGTACATGGCAATGGCACTAGTAGGCAGTTCCAGGCAGTTCCAAGCACTCTGCAGCTGCAGAGCAGATCTCAGAGCAGATCTGTGAATAACTGGTCTACATTTAGGTTTCTAAGCCCACAAGGAGCACCTGAGTCATGCATTCAGGAATGTTCTTGCAACTATGACAGCCTGAAATCATTATTTTGATTATATGAAAGCTCATTTCATGGAATCAATTTGAGAGCTAAGGCGTTAAAAAACTCTTTTGTACTGAAAGTTTGTGACTTGTGGCAAAAATGGCTGTGAAATTGTCAGCAATCGAGTTACTATGTGAGCAGTGTATTGTGAATTCCATTGTATATTAGCAGTAGGGTGCCGCCTTGAATCTGGTGTTTTGTATTTTGTATATTTTTCGGGTGTCTTGAATAGGGTTCTTCAACTGAATGGGAAGACTCATCCTATCTGAAAAGTAGTGTCTCTTAATTTCAGTAGGAGCTAAATGACGTTTTTGGTGTGTAGGTTTGGGTATTCTATTGAGTTTGAAAACTGTAAAAAAAAAAAAAAAAAAAAGCCTCCAACCCCTCAAAACATGCAATATAGAAAATGAAGATATTCCTTATGGAATTCCTTGTGTTTGGTGGTGGGTGGGATGAATATGTTCACAGCTGCCACTAAAAAAAGCACTACAGGTTAACTGCAAGCTGCTCCAGGCTCTCCCAGAGGCTGCTACTCACTGCTCCAAGGTGTACCTTGAATCCCAGCTCCCACAGGGACCAGATTTGCTCAGCCTTGCCCAGCTACAAAGACTGATTTAAATGGCTTAAAACTGACCTGGTTCATCTCTTGGGTTTCTTTATTCAGGCTGTATGGCAACTGAAAAACATCAACAGTGTTGAATCAAAGTCACGCCTTCATAGATGTCTAATCAGTGCCTTAGAAAAAATCCTGTAGTTTATAATTTTCATGTGCCTTTTTAATTGGTTAATTAACTTATTAATATGCAGAGCATGTACACAAAAACTAGTCATTAGTAGTATTGCATGTCCAGGACAAACTATATATGTCTAAAAGCTATTTCTGGTGTTTCCCAGGCTACATGTCTTTCAATTGTCCTTCAATGGACTATAGACGTCTTTCCTGCCAGTCTCTACTTCAGTTGGATAGCTATGATAATTAGACTTTGAATTTTTCATATCTTCATATCATTGTGTTAAGGACATTTGCCCAGTGTCACTTAAGCATTCATTTGGTCAAACAGAATCATTTTTACTCTTGGGACGTAAGCTGGCTGAGATAGGGACCCTGTATTACATATGTGTGCAGTGCTTAGCACAGTTCTCAATCTGGAGCCACCAGAACTCTACCCTTGAAGTGTATTGAAGCATCTGAAACTGGCAGAATTTAACACTTCCAGTGTGTATCCAGTTGGCATTAGCAATCTGCTTTGGTATGTGCCAGAGTACTGTTTAAAGATCTGTAATAATCAAAAAATTTCTATCATTAGAGAGCTGAGACTATGGCATTTAATTTCAAAATAGCAGCACGGGCTCACATGAGGAATCACTTAGAAATAAGAATACTGTTTCTGATTCCTTTTCTAGAATATGCCCATATAATGGGTTTTACATTAAAAATAAATTATTTGTAAGCTAGAGATTCTTTAAATTATAATATCTGCTACTGTCATGTATTCACTGTGTGCAAGTAAAGGTTTAGAGTGACATACTATCATGTTTTTCACAGAAAAACCCCAGTCCTGCTCTGCAAGCCACACACCATCTCACTTTTGTGAACTGGGCATTTCTCTATTTGCACATCACAGTGAAAATCAGGGTCCTAATAACTACTGATTATTATTGTATGTACTATAATTAAATTATAGACAGCTTCCATTTTCTCCTTGCCTCTCTCTGCACATGGGAATTGAGTTATATTTAATAATTCAAGCATCAATTTTTGCAATACATGTGCCTTGATCCCAGGGTTTTTTTCCCCATTATTACAAAAAGAGCTCAGGTCACGAGAGATCTGTATTTAAAAAAGAAAAAAAGTCATAGTTGCAAGAAGTCAAAGACAACGCATACGAATGAATAAGGATGCCTATAATAGATCTGGAATTACAGTAATTTATGACGTACATGTGGGAGGAAAAAGGGGAGGAAACGGGGAGGAAAACAGAGCAAATACACTATAGCACCGAATTACAAGCATTTCAGTCTTGACTACTGAAACATCTTACAAACATGATGGTATCCAGGACACTGGAATGCGCTCTAGTGATCTAAAAAGACAAAGATTTTAAGGAAAGATACCTTTGCTAGTCCAACAACAGCGTACTAGAAAGAGGAGAGCCTTTATTTTCCAACAGGCTTTCAATACCATTCTCTGTTTCAAAGTGTTGTTTCCCAAAAGACTTGAATCTTTTCCAGCAGTTCATCAACATGTTCCAGGAGACAAATGATCTGCCTCTGAAAAACTGTAAGAAAAGTGCTAATACTAACTTCTAATATATAGTTGGTTTTAATTTGGATCATCTTGTATCACCAGAATATGAAAGGTGTCTTAGAACCATGTAGCAGTATTTTGTTATTACCTCCAAAGGTCATATGAGAGGCTTTCTGTACCAAGAGCCTTGCACAATACATTTACATGTTCCCTCTCATATTTAAATTTAACCAAATTTCTGAGTCAATGACTGCACTGGGTTTACTCTGTGAGGTGTTGGGAGAGGGTGGGCAGCAGGGCAGCCCTTGTGAGGAGAGGCTGGGGCTGCCCCATGCCAGAAACAGCCAGTTCCAGACAGCTCCAACTGACCCCCCACAGGGCATAGCTGAGTCACGTGCGAGGACCTGCTAGATAAACATTATTTAAGAAAATAAAGACAAGATTGTGGTGGGGAAAAGTGTGCGGAGCCGTCTTGTGAACACTAAGGGTGGAGAAGGAGGGTAAGAGCTGCTGGAGGTGCCGGAGCAGGTATTTCCCTTCAGCCCACGGAGAAGTTGCTGGGAGAGTAGATGGATGTTCTCTGAAGGAACTATGGCCTGTAGGAGACCCATGCTGGAGCAGAGGAAAAGTATGAAGAGGGAGGCACAGCAGAGAGGAACCATTATTTCCTCCCCAGTCTGCGCCACTCAGGGTTGGGAGAAGGTAAGAAGAGGCAGGAGTAAGGGAGTGAAGCTGAGCTGGGGGAAAAGGGGTAGTGTTGTCTTTGTTTCTCACTACCCAAATGTGTTTTAATTGGTACTAAATGAAATTATTTTTTCCCACGTCAGGTCTGTTTTGCCCCTGATTGTAACTGATAAGCAATCTCCCTGTATTTATACCAGCCCATGAGTATTTCCATTTTATTTTCTACCCTGTCCTGTTGAACTGGGTGAGTGACTGAGCAGCAGGTGGGATTTTGGCCCCTGGCTAAGGGCAGCCTGCTATAAACACATTTAATTTCTTTAAGGCAAGTGCACTGCAATTCAATTTTCCCTAAACTTGAGTCCAAATGAATATATAATTCCTATATTTTTCTATATTTTTGCCTTTAGGTAAGATAAAGTCATCATAATGTACTTTGCTACTGTATTTTAACTCTTAGAATGAAAGCTCAGAAAGAGCTGGGGAAATGTCTTCACATTCAGTGAAGATATTCTTCACACATTCTTAAAAATGTTTTAATCCTAGTCCTATGTTTTCTTTCTGCTACATTGCAGAGTTACGTTTCTGTGTGTAAACAGAATATTTGATGTACTTTTTAATTTATGATCCATCATTAATTTATTAACATTCTGTTATTCAAAGAACCAAAATGTCAACAAAAAACCCCACCCTAATGATAAAAAAAGAGGCAAATATCTGTTGTGAGCATTGCAAACACCTGCAAGAGGGCACAGCTATTTCCTAAAGAGCGTTTAGCTGTTATCAATCTGCCCACTGTACACCCTGTGGTCATTGGGAGAAGATACCTTCCTTGCTTCTTAATTGCTGAAAGCCCTTTAAAAGGCTTTCTTTCCCTTTCCACCTTTTTCATTATTATAACTGCTACTAAATGCGATTATTTAAAATAAATACACAGTTCCTCAGCAACATTTTTGAATAGAGTGCAGCCTGATCCGCTGCCCTGTGAAGGCAACGTCCGTTGCCTCCAGCGGGCTGTGGAGAGGCATGTTCTGCATCGCTCTTTAAAACCCTGCTTGGATGCTTTCCCAGATTGCCCTCCATTCAGATCTGGGTTCTGAATGGTTTTCAATTAATGTAACAAGACTAATTAACTGTATAAGAGTAGGGATTTTCTTAGCGTTGCTGACAATGCATCTATTTAATACTACCTTGGAAATTCAGTGCTTCTCATTCTAAAACAAAAGTACACAAAGCCAGTGGGTTACTGGGGGTGAAAATAAGGAACACAAATTTCTTTCTTTGCCTCTGAACCTGAGCAAATTACACAGTTACTAGAAACAAGTAGTCTAATCAGAATGAGACACCTTTCTGACTGGTGCTCCAACAACTTTACCAGACAGCATCTGCTGAAATCAGTATCATATGGCATTGCTGTTTTGATTTCATTGCTGAAGATTATCCCTGCACTGGTATCTAGCACTCAAGAACAACTGCTAAAAATAGCCATCATATACAAAAAAGACCATCCCCTAGGCTCTTTTTCATGATAGTGTAATATTTCTGTGATTGAGTTTCAATACCAGTGTTAATGAAAAGTTCCCTGTATCATTTTGCCTAAACACTGGTTTAGGGTAACACCCTGAATGTTGAATAATTTAAACCTCTAAGATTCAAGATCCTTACCTTGAAGTTATCACCAAATGTGCTAGTTAGTATCTCTTTTTGTTGTGGGCAGAACATAATTTTCTGCAAGAAATTGGAGTGTAATCCGGATTATATGAGCTATTAAACACCATCAGATGGTAACAAGTTCTGATATCCACAAACTTCAGACACTCGAATCATATCTCTGAAACTGAAAACAGACATATGAATTTGCTAATCCTTTGAGACACGTGATTGCAGGTTTTATGGAAATGTAGTTTAGGAAAGACTTTTGAAATACAACCAAAATACCTGTATAAGAAAGACCTTTTAGTACCAAACTGTGCTGGATACTTCATATGTGATTCTGTGGTTGTGATGAGTACAATATATGGTATCGGAATAAGTATGATACCCAATTCATGATTCCTTACTATCATATTTGTACATGGTCCTGGATTAGAAGAGACATGCTTATTATGAGAGCTAGTTGCTAATAGATGAATAGAACTTCAGTGTTTGTATTTTTTTCTTTTGTCTGTTGAGGAATGCTTTTTTTTTTTTTTTTTTAAATGGAAACCTGAAAGTCAGTAGTTAATGAAGGAATGAGAAGATGAAAGAAACTAGTAACACTTGTTTCATCTTGTTGAATAGTAAACATCAAGATCTAGAAGGAACCCGCTCGACTAAGAAGAAAAAATATAAATATGCAATAACATGCATCTTTCTAAAAACATCAGTCTTATTTACTGCACTAATGTGATACTCTAGTATGTTGTGTTGCAGCATCCTACTTAACACATGAGTATTTTCACTCTGCAGGCTAAGAATGATCAAAGAATAAGTAAACTCTACAGTCCAGAATGTTTAGGCATGAGGAGAGAAACTTTCCTCCTAGGAGTCTGGACACACAGAAACTACAATCCTCACTGTAGGTTTTTGTTGGGTTTTATTTTCAGTTGAGCTGAATCTTGAATTTTGTGGTCAAAAACTAAGTAGTAAACTGTGATAATGGTATTTTCAATTATTTCTTTGCTATTCTGCAGCCTCATCTTTATGGTTTTATACTTTTGAAAAACAGCATTAGAAGTCACTTGGGAGTCACTACTGCCTCTTAGAGGAAAGAATTCTATGACTATAACATAAGGCAGGGTTATTCAGGATCCAATCTGAAGGTTATTCAATTAAATCGAAAGATTCCCAATGATTTTTCTGAGGTTTGAGAGAGACTTTTAAGTGGTGAACTGTGATCCCATGTGTTTTTAGTGTTGTTTATCTAAAGGAAAAGGTCCTTACTGTATTTTGATGTGGACATGTTGTGGTTTAACCCATGTGGCAGCTGTTTGCTCACTCCTCCCCCTCCCAGTGGGTTGGGGAGAGAATTGAAAAGGAAGAATAAAAAGGTAAGACTCATGGGTTGAGATAAAGACAGTTTAATAGGGCAGAAAACGAAGATTAATAACAATAATAATATACAAAACAAGTTACAGATAGCTCAGTTTCTCACCACCTGAAGCCAATGCTCAGCTAGTTCCTGAGCTGCCCTGCCTCCCAGCCAACCCCCAGTCATGCATGGAGTATGACATCACATGGTATGGACTATACCTTTATGCAGTTTGGGTCAGCTGCACTGGCTGTGTCCCCTCCCAGCTTCTTGGGCACTCTGTGTCTTCTCATTAGCAGGGCAGCATGAGAAACTGAAAAGTCCTTGACTTGGTGATAGCTAAAACCATCAGTGAATTATCAACTTGATTCTCATCCTAAGTCAAAAACAGCACTATCCATCTGCTGGGAAGAAAACTAACTCTATCCCTGCCAAAACCAGGACAGGGCAGTAGGTAGTTATTTTCATCTCAGCAAAACAGATGCAAAACATTACTGTGCTCATTCTCCTCTGTTCTGAAGTAAATATTTCCAATATTTAAGACAAGGAGACATCAGACAAAAGTAAGATCAGAGAATAGTTTAAGGACAGTAAGCTGGCCATTTGAGACATATCTACTGAAAGGTAGAGCTCCTACTGATAATTAATGGAAACCTAATCAATGTCACCTCTGAAATTCAGCAAATAGCTAATTAGGAGCCACCTACTGAAACTCCTGATTAAAGATGTATATGTAATGGGTCTTATATAAAATGAGGCCGGAACTAATGCTCCATTCATGTACAGTATATGAACATTTCTTTTCAAAACAACTTTTGAGGAGAAACTCATAGAAATAAGCTAAGTCATTCATTGCTGACCTATGTCATTTTTTTTAGTTGGGTTTTAGAAAATCGGTTAGACAAAGATCAACAAATGCATTTTGCAATCTGTTACTATAAGTTAAAAAACATTGGCACAGGAGCCAAAAATGAGAAAAGTGGTATCAACAGCTTTGCCATTACTGCCTGCAGAAACACAGCAAGCCATCAAAAGTACAGGGGAATGGCAGTTTAGGGACAAGAATGGGAAATACGAACAAAAAACCTGATAAATGTTTATGTCGCTGTCTTTCTAACAGCATTTCTTCTTTCATATTACTCTCAAGTTGTCTCTGCACTTATTTTCCATCTTTCTTCCATTTGTATGTGACAAGAGCTGTACATTTTGTCATACAAAAATGAACTCTTCTGACTGTAATTATTCTAATTTCTCCAAAATCCTATAATTCAAAATCCTGTTATTATCAAGGTTAGGCCATTAGACCTGTTTAATAGCAATGATATAGTTGCTATTCTCAATTGTTTATATGGAAATATCCTCAAAAGCACTCACACTTGAACCTCTCAAATGCTGTAAACTAATAGAAAAATACTACATTTCTGAAACTGCATTTTTACCTGTGCTGGTGCCTCCTTACATGAATCATAGACTTTTTCTAGTTCTTTTGGTAATCTGCATTTAGACAGTTTCCCAACCATTACAGACTTTGCAGAATCCAGAGTTACAGACCACCAGAAGGGGCCTCTGGAGATCTAGTGTAACCCCCTTGCTCAGAGCAGGTTTCCCAGTAATGTCTCTGATTGGGTTTTGACTATCTCCAAGGACGGAAATTCTGAAAACTTTCTGGGCAACCTGTTGCAGTGTTCATCCACCCTCACAGTAAAAATGTTTTTTCTTATATTCTTTTTTTAAGCTGTTTAGCTAAGACCAGCTTCAGTTAAGTGTCTGCATAGCTTCCAAGCACAAAAGGGCTCTTCAAGAAGAAGAGCAAAAAGGGAAAATCTAGTGACAAGTTTCTTTCTAGGGCAAGACAGATGCACAATAATAAAGGTCAGCGAATTCTGCAAGTAAAAAATAGTAATCTTTAAACATAAATAAATTTCTGAATTTGAATATGAATTTAAATTCTCAAGTAGTTAAGGACTGTACATGTTACTTTAGATGAACAAAAGCAAGATCAAGCCATTAATTCATAAAACACATTAGGTTGCTATTTAGTGCCAGTTGGGTGAGGGGAAGAGGAAGTACTGTACAAAACATTATGGGGCATACTATTATGACAGCATTTCCATTATACTTACAACGAGTTACTAGAAAACACATGCATCTTACTGGCCTTGTTTTTGCTTGCTAGCAGTACACCTCAAGTGGGTAACCCCTTTCTTTGTAACTACCCTTAACTCCAAAGTCCCAACTCCAAAGTTGTGTGCTTCTGTCCAGGTTTATCCCAGAGACCCTAAATGGTTCTGACTTGAGAAAAAATGTGACCTTTTGCCACATCATGATTTAAATTATACCCAGTCATAATTATTTCAGTTGATTTCCAGTGAAACTTTGCTTGTTTAAAGTTAGTTTGGGTTTTTTTGTTAAGGAGAAAACTTGGAATTTTTTCACTCCTAGTTTTAGATGTTTGTTTTCCATTTTAGACCCCCTCACACCCTTTCCTCCGACACAAACACATGAATGCTCTCAAAGGGGTTACTAAGGAAACCAGAAACTATGGTAACCTAGACTAGAAGCACTCTTATTTGTCCAAGGAGAGGGAAAAGAAAATTCAGGCAATGCACACTGCAGTTGCACTGAAGGTCCTGATCTTCCCTTTCCCTTAAGCTGCAGCAGACTTGTGTGTCTCATGTTCCCCTTCCTGAAAAGCTATCAAACCAGAAATCTGACTTAGAAAAAAGGAGAGAAACATCACTGCAGCAATCTAGGTGAACGTAAATGAGGTTAATTGGATTTGGGCAGTATTACTACACCAAACTGGTACATGTATTTAATTTTTCCTTTAACCATTAGGTCAAAATCCCCCCTAACTTCGATTATTCTTCTAGCATTAACATAGCAGTTTGGTCAGCACCACGTTGCCCGCACTCACTCTCAGGAGTAAGTGTGTTGTGTTAGCAATACTCTTTGCAGAACCTCTTGTCAAAGCTGTCACCCTGCACGTGCTTATACTCACTTTTGGTTCTGCTGTCATAAATAGTCTTACTGAATAAAAGCTATTGAAAACTAGGAAATACTCTATAATTGCTAAGTAATGGCACTTCATTAGAAGTGAAGGGAGCTCAGAAGCTCATTGAACTGGTCAGGAGATATTTCAGTTGTGCATTGTAGAAGCATTCCTTTTACCAATGAACTTTGCAACAAAAAACATTCTCTGATTGCTGGGCATCTAACAAAATAATGGATGTCATAATAAAGGAAGAGTTTAGTCTTGGCCATGTTCAATTCTTTAAAGCTTTATGGAAAATAGGAGTTGTTTATGCTGCAGGATAAGCTCATTAATTTAGAAACAGGGTAATAAAAGCTGCCTATGGCTGAATACATTTGTGTATTTTTACTGATGGTCCAATTCAGCAAGATGGAGTAGAGAATTGAACAGTACCAATGCAAAGATTTACTGAAATCAACGAGATTATTCCCATGAGGTCATTTGAATCAGGGTTATGGGACTGGACCCTGGTTAAGTTGTGTCAGAAAACATTGTCTGCATTGTTCAACATAATGATTAATGTTTTGGTGCAAGAAACTGCTAATGTCAAGTATTTTTCTAAAGACAAGCATCCAGAGAAGAATGTGTCTGTCTTATTTAAGCAAGAATACCACGTAGATTTGTAAAAGTTTGTGCTCTTTGAGCATGGCTTCTGGAAAATAAAAAAAAAGAAAAAAAGGGAAAAGAATGTCTGTACATTATTTCCTACACTATTTCCTGAATTAGGAAGGAACATGAAATAGTTATTATTTTATATATTTATATGTGTGTGTATATATATATATATCTCTACTGAGTGGATGTTGTCATCAACAGTAAACTGATTAGCATCACTCACAAAATAAGTGTTGCTGTAAAAATCATTTTGAGCAGAACTGTAGCATTTTGTGCATGTAAGCTAGAGAGACAAGACTTGATGTGAAATCCCTCCCATTCAGCTTATCCACTTCAGAGGTAGCCAGGATTTTGTTGCTATGAGAGAGGGAGGAAACTGACCTGTGCTGAATGGTACACAAAGCTTTTTTTAGTCAGACAAGCAAAAACAGAAGAGCTAGGGAAAAAATATGTTTGATACTAATAGATTAAAGGAGTTAATTAAATGAGGAAGTCATGTTATAAAATTGCAAGAAGTCCTATTTGCTCTCTGCATGAATTATGACCTGAAGCTAGTAGTACACATTTTGTTAGATTAGCAAATATTTACAAAGTAAACTACAGCTCAGAGGACATGAAATGTGGGAATTAGGTATTAAAAACATACCTGAAATTTTACTGCTATCATTTGCTAATTAATATTTTAATGGACTCTATCATATAGAGAACTACATTCCATAATCACAATTTAGATGAATGCTATTCTTGCTTTGACAAATACTTTGAATTGAGGGGAAAAAAAAAAGGCTAATGCATATATTGGCTAGAACAAATGATTTTATGCTAGGTCCATTTGTACAACACATGATATGCTAATATGGACTATTTCAATCAACATTGTCACTCCCTGTTTGAATCTGCAGGTTAAAACTTTTGTTCATGCAACTGTGGGGCACAGATTACAAAGGACATGTTGCTTAGTTTTTGTTCTTGGCAGCAGGGCAGAAATCCCACAACCTCCTCTTTCCTGGGAAGATCACGTGTCTTGATAGGAGCAACATTAAAGACAGAGAGCATAAAGGGGATAAAGCACACTAAAGTTTCTCTCCTCCTCTGAAATCCAGATGCACCAAAGAAGGAGGAAAGTCTCACTTGAGAGCCCCAGAGAGGAAGGAAACCTGCTTTGCCACTCAGCAGATTTGTAGAGGGAGAGATGTGAGGAATGGAGGCATGAAGGGAAATAGTTAAAGTTTTCCTTCCCTACCTGCTCCTTCCACACACCTGCAGACAGAGCTGTAGAAAAGTGGCTAATAGTCTGCTTGATGACTTGTCAGGCTTGACTTATCTGTCTTCCCTGTAAGTGGAAGGGAAGCAGCAAGATAACAGATACAGAGAATAATTTGTTTCCTTGTCTCTTCCTTCTTTATCAAACCCCTCTACTATTATCCTGTATGTCTCCTACAGCAGCATGATAGGACCTGCGAGTCTGGCTTAAGCTTTGTTATGTATTGTGATCAATGGTAACCATACCTTCTGGAACTGTCTTACTCAATGTTTATGGTGTTGTGCTTTTGCTCTGTCATATGTGGTAGCTGAATTTTCTCAAGACAAATTGTTTGAGTAGCTAATCTGAAAAAAGAAGGAGCATAATTTACTGCTGGAGCTTGCTTTTGTTGCCATATGACTCAGCTAGTAGGTTAAACTTTCAGGAGTAGTGAAGAACGGTTGGTTGTAGGGACATACATTATTGAAAAGAAAGACGATGCTATCTTTTGCTTTAATCCAGCCTATTAGTATGGTATCAGCACATTTTCATTACAAATTTGGCTCTAAAAGTAGATAAAACCCCACACAAAAAAATAAAATCATTGCTATATTTCTTGTTTTGGCTGTATCAGTCCACTTTCATTGCATTCCTTTTGATGTCTGACTGATTGATCTCTGTATTTTAAACCAGGCCTATTCCCTAACTCCTTGCCATAATTTGTCCATTGTAGTTTTTCAATACAAAGATTTAATATTCTAAATTTAGCTGTTTGATTTTCAATATGAAAGTTTGAACAAAACAGTGGGAAAGGAGGAGGGAAATCTCGTGTATGTGTATACCTTTTTCTTTTCTAGCATACAAAAAATTCTGTCTCTTTCCTGGAGAATAGCAGAAAGATTTCAGATTCCAAACAATTTATGAATGTTAAATGGGCTTATGGTACCTATTGGTATTCATGTGCCCATATTTTTCACTTTAGATTCCTTTTTGCTTCTGGCATGGAAGGTAGTTAAATGCAGATTAACTCCAGTTTCTGAAGCAACTAAAATTTTCACCTATGTTTAGGCAGCTGATTCCTTCTCAATCTGCCTACCATAGAGAATAAAGCTTATCTGTTGCATTAGTTTTTTATTGAATATCTGTTGTTAGTGATGCAGTGGTCCATGAAATTCATTCTAAATTCATTCTATGGAGCACTCATTCTGCCTCTGAGCCCATGACTCCATCACAGCTGGGTCTGCATTTCTATGTTGTTTTTTTCTTTGTTCAAATTCTTGGCTGTTTCTTTAAGCAGGGAATATGCAAGGCAGATTTTTAAGCAGATCTGCTTGCCAATGAATAGCATTTAATCACCTAATGTGACTTTCTGTATGTCAAAGGCTGTTATATTGCATACTGATCTCCCCCTATAATCTGAAGATTTCTGTAGGGAAAGTGATTCCAAATGTCAGGATACTAAACACTGGCATATTCATTGTCCGGTGTGATCTGTTGCAAGCAGCAGCAGCAGAAGTTCACACTTTCCAAACCTGGTGATGGAGATATGCTCATGTGAGCTGAATACTTCAGTCAGACGTGCTAACAAAGAAAAGCAAAGAAAGCAGAGAAAGCCGATTGCCCTTCTCTGTTGTTGACCAATATCATGTCTTGAAAAAAACTTCTGCTCCCTCTGAATCTTTCTATCAGCTGTGTGTTGCAGAGGAAAATAAAGGAAATCTTCCTCATGTAATTAAGGGACTGACTGAATCCCTGAAGCATAAGTTTTGATAAATACATGAATTCCAAGCCCAGCATTACTGTTCTCCAGTTCTTTTAAAAATTGGCGAGTGAGTATTTACCATGAGAGTATAGGTTGGGGATGGACCTGTTGGAGAGCAGCATTGGGTAAAAGGACCTGGTGGTCCTGGTGGACTGCAGGATGACCACGATCCAGAATTGTGCCCTTGTGGCTAAGAAGGCCAATGGCATCCTGGGCTGTGTTAGAAGGGGCGTGGCTAGTAGGTGAAGAGAGGTTCTCCTCACTCTGCTCTAGTGAGACCGCATCTGGAATATTGTGTCCAGTACTCCGCTCCTTAGTTCCAGGAGGAGAGGGAGCTACTTGGAAGAGTCCAGTGCAGGGCCACTGAGATTATTAAGGGAGTGAAACACCTTCCTTATGAGGAAAGACTGAGGGAGCTGGGTCTCTTTAGCCTGGAGGAGACTGAGGGGTGACCTTATTAATGTCTATAAATACGTAAGGTGTGAGTGGCAGGAGGACAAAGCCAGGCTCTTCTCAGTGATGTCTAATGATAGGACAAGGGGCAACAGGTGCAAGCTGGAGCACAGGAGGTTCTATGTGAACATAAGGGAAAACTTTTTCACTGTGAGGGTGACAGAGCACTGGAACAGACTGCCCAGAGAGGTTGTGGAGTCTCCTTCTCTGGAGACATTAAATAACCACTTGGATACATTCCTGTGTGACTTAATCTAGGTGATCCTGCTCTGGCAGGGGGATTGGACTAGATAATCTTTTCAAGGTCCCTTCTGTGACTCTGTGATCCCAGGCCCTCATTCAGATCACTACCCCTCCTAGGTGATACAATGCATGCTGATTTGGCTTTTTTACAACTCCTGGAATACCAGCATTCAGAAGGAATGTGCCTGCTGCTCTTCCCTTTCTGGTGAGACCTCCTGAAGCACAGAGAAAAAGGAGACATCTGTACCACTCCCAGGGCAGTCCGTACCCATGGACTGCTGGGCATGGGAGACTTTCTTTGCTGCAGGTTGTGATTGCTGGCCTGGACTTGAGCTTGTCCATGTCTGACACTGAAACTACACCAAGAGTCTCCCAGTCCTTCAGAATATACTAGACTGTTCCAGTGAACTCCCCAGCTAGTTAGTCAGCTTTAACTGAAATAATTAATTTTAGCAAATGCTCCTTCGCATCTTTCTTTGTCAGCAGATGGTAAATTTTTATTGCATCCTTAACATCATATGGGATATAACATTTCCTTCTGCTTCATTACAAATACAGAATGGAAATAAATAGTGAATAATTCTGTCAAATACACATCGCTATGTGTGACTTTAATATCTACATCTATCAACAAACATAGTAATGGACTTAGCTTTGTTTTGGGGTTTTGGCTATAGTCAACTCTGGATTATGCTGGAGAAAGGTGGCTAGTAAGCTCTAGGCTAGTGGAAAATCTGGATGTTATGAATGTTATGAATCTGGCTGAATTATGAATCTATCTGGTTTTATACTCATTTGGAACATTGGGCTCAATAATTAGTTTCAAAGCTCAACATTGTCTTTTTCCAGATACTCTCTGGCTTTGTGCATTGGATATTGTTTGATTGTACCCTTGAGGAACTTGGGTGTGGGGCTTAAGCCTGCTCACATTCTGCTGTTCACATGCTGCTGTGCCCATCTAAGAAGTGCTCCTGGAAATAGACTGCTGAGAAGTGCAATTCTGAGGCACTGAGATAATTCTCCAGGAGCAAAATCAGGGCTGCAGAGTTTACAACTTCAGGCTTTGTATCACATGAAAGAAGTTGAATTGTTTTTGGGCAAGAGTTGTCCTGGGATTACGTATCTCTTTTTTGTCATTTCTGAAGTTGAGTCAGCAAGCACTGTCAAACACAGCAAGTTCTGCATCCATAGCAAGAGTAATTTACAGTGTGTTTAAATAAATAGCTCCATGAACAGTTGACTGTATGAAGTCTGGTTTGCTGTGAGTTTGTATCTTGTACACTGACTTTTTAAATATATTTTATTAAATCACAGTGTGATCCCACCCTTCTTTGACATCAAATAGGGTAAGTAGAGTTTGTAAAATTGTGTTTAAAATGTAGAGAAGTTTTTTTTGGTCCCTTTCAATATGAAGTCAGCTTTTTTTTTCCAATCAACTGCAACCTTCAATATGCTTATAATTATCCATAATTAAAAGATGATGAAATGTCCAGAAAATATGACAACAAACCACATTTTTCTTACTGCCCAGGTTCTTATTACACCGGTGTTTGGAATGGGAATGATTAAAAGAGTTTTCAGAGGGAGGAAAGCTCAGCATAATTAGCTTAGATTTTGTTTACCTGATTGCCTGGAGTGAGTCGAGAAGACATGCCATTTATTTATAAATCTAAATAACTAATTGAAATGAAATGTGAGTATGCAAGAGCAGAGAAACATTAGAAGCAGATCATAGTGTTTAATTGTGTGTTGTATTTGCCAAAGACATGCTGTTTCATTGAGATCAAATTAATAGTTGAAATCAGGCAGGTGAAAACAACTACATGTGAGGCCGCCATCATGCCTTTTCTCAGGGCATCTAGTTTTTAATACACAACTAAGAAGAAAACTGTGCACCATATAGGCTCAATTAAAAAAAGAGATCACTTTCTTGTCTTCCATGAGATCATAATTTTTGAAGAGGCCAAAAGGTGAAGAGATCAAACTGAGATCAAATAAAACCTCTGTACTCTCCTTCCTGCAAATGGTGGGCAAACTCTTACCTCAGTGTGAGCCCTGAGATTTCTCAAATGTACAAGCCAGAAATAAAAATGTAATGAATGTTGATGTATTATCTTTTTGTACAAGATCTGTGGGTGTCTGATTCTCCTTATACCTGTTCTACAGCAGTTTTACAGCCCGTAAGGTGACACCCTTTTCTTGCTTTTCTCCGCCTAAGACAGAACATAGTTCCCGTGAGTTGCTATTCTGTACAAGATTTGTAACTTGTTATATTTAAAGTTAAAAACCAACAGCCATTGGATAGACACAACTGTATGAAAGATGTATTTAAAAACATGGAACCACTGCTTCCCTCCCCAGATGTCAGGAAGGGGCACGACCAAACAAAAACATATTTACCACTTTTCTGATTACAGGTATTTTCCCCTTTAAATTTCCTTTCAGGACTCCATAGAAGTAAGTCCTTCCTCCATTAAGGAACCAGAATAAGTAGAGTTGAGGTCAAAACCTGACAGAGGCAATGCTTTTGAAATGGATTCATGACAGCACGTGGGATTATGTGAGATTTGCAGTCCATTGACATTTTAAGGAATTGGCTGGATGATTGCACTCAAAGAGTTGTGGTCAATAGCTCGATATCCAAGTAGAGATCAGTGACAGTGTTCTTTTGAGGTTGGTCCTGGGACCAGCACTGTTTAACATCTTTGCTGGTGACATGGACAGTGGGATTGAGTGCAACCTCAGCAAGTTGGCAAATGACATCAAACTGTGTAGTGAGGTGAACACAGTGGAGGGAAAGGATGCCATCCAGAGGGACCTTGACAGGTTGGAGAGGTGGGCCCAAGCAAACTGCATGAGGTTCAACAAGGCCAAGTGCAAGGTCCTGCACATGGGTCAGCATAATCCCAACCACAACTATAGGCTGGGTGGAGAATGGATAGAGAGCAGCTGTGAGAAGGGTTTTGGAGTGTTGATTGCTGGAAAGCTCAAGATGAGATGGCAATGCCCATTTGCAGCCCAGAAAGCCAACTGTATCCTGGGATGCATCAAAAGAATTGTGACCAGCAGGTGAGGGAGGTGATTCTTCCCCCCACTCTGCTCTCATGAGACCCTACCTGGAGTACTGTGTTCAGCTCTGGGGTCCCCAGTACAAGAGAGACATGGACCTGTTGGAGTCCAGAGGAGGGCTACAAAGATGATCAGAGGCTGAGACAGTTGGGTTTGTTCAGCCTGGAGAAGAGAAAGATCCAGGGGGACCTTATTGCAGCCTTCCAGTACCTGAAGGGGCCTACAGAAAAGCTGGAGAGGGACTCTTTATCAGGGAATGTAGTGATAGGACATGAGTTCATGGGTTTAAACTAAAAGAGGGTAGATTTAGATTAGATATAAGGAAATAAATCTTCACTGGGAGGGTAGTGAGGCCCTGGTACAGATTACCTGAGAAATGATGGATGGGGCCCTCCCTGACAGTGTTCAAGGCCAGGTTGGATGGGGTTTTGGGTAACTTGGTCCAGTGGTGGGTGTCACTGTTCACAGCAGCAGGGTTGGAAGTAGTTGATCTTTGAGGTCCTTTCCAAACGAAACCGTTCTGTGATTCTCTAAGAACCTTTAATTTCTGTTAAGAGGTTTTACAATCAAATGCTGTATTATTACAATACATGAATTCACCATGAAGCAACAGTATTTCTGGTCTCATTATAATGGATAAATTTGACTGAACTGGGAGTCTAATAAAGTTACCTCCTTTAGGAAGAAATATTAGAAAATAGGTGTTTTGATTAAATCCAGAGAATCATCAGAAAAATCTTCAGTCATGATTCCTTATCAGGAGATTAATTTGCTTAAAAGCTCATTCTAAATCAGTGACAAAATAAAGATAACAGAATTAGAAGAACAATCTTTGAAATTGAAGAAATGCAGAATAGAGAAATGAGCTTCAACCTGGAGCATAGAAATTGGTAATAAAATTGAAAATTAAAAAAGAAGTCATGCCTTCTGGTGAAAATGGATAATAGTTTTGGGTTGTGGTTTTTTTTTCCAATTACATTGTGAACAAAGGAGATTCTAGTAATGGGTTGGACTATTATAAAATTAGACATGACTAAAGTGAAGATTATTACTCAGGAAATGCTCAACAATTACTCCTATTCCCTATTTGGAAAAGTTGTTTTACAGGAGTTACATAAGCACAAGGAAGAACTTTCTAGCCTGCTCACAGAAGTAGAGCTGATACCAGTGCTGACGTCACTAACTGGAGCCTAGAGCCTGGAAAGAGTTGGCTAAGATATTTAGTCTGCTAGTGTTAATTTTAATAAACATTTGAATACCGGGGAAGTTCCATGCACTTGTAAACCAACCCCATTTGTACCAGTAATTCAAAAGGGCAAAAGAAATAGCTATGTAAATACATTCTGGTTATCCTGAAATCAAAACCAAGTGAAATAATGTAAAAAATGTTATCTGATAAAAACATTGAGGAATAGGAATATAATTTATCATTACTAATGTGACTGTGATGAAATAGATAATTTCAAAGAGGCCTGATTTTTTTTTTTTTTTACTGCATTGAATGTGAAGTTTGGTGCATGAAGTTTCCTGTAGATACAGAGCATATAAAGTTTTTTGTAATAAGTACAGTGAATAATATTCCTTTGAAAAATTAGATTTATAACACAGCAAAAAAACTGCTTGATAAATGGACTAAGGATTAGATATATGACAGATTTCAAGTGCTTGCCAACAGTGAATCATCATCAAATGGTGGATTTCCCAGTAAGGTACTACTCAGATTGGTATTAGACTCAATGTTTTTTCAACATTTCAGCAATGATATGAGGAAGCAAATATGAAATCAGTGATAATAAAATGTGCGAATGGAGATGTAAATAATGTTGAAGATTTGGCAGTCATTTAGAGAAATCTGGATTGCTTCATTAGCTGGACCTATTTTAGGAATACTCTGTTCTGGAGTAGTGAAAGTAAAAGTGTTCATCTGTGAACTGAGACTTTAGGCAAGACTTTAGGAGACTACAGCCTGGAAAATAGTGCATATAGGGCATAGTATCAGTCTTACCTGTGTCTTTTGCTGTGTATCTATAAATTTAGCCCAGTAATTCCGGTCCTGCTTACAGATGTTCAGATCTTTTGCCTATGCTTTTCTTCCACTTTTCATGCATGAAAATATTTTCTTGTGAGGATCTTCGTATCATCCATATAATAAAATGTACACACACACGTGTGTGTGCATCTTGAACATTCAGCATGTTGGCTATGGAATGTAATGGGAATAATAGTAAAAGAGTCACCTAAAAATTAAATTGAACACACAGGTGTACGCAGTATTCCTAAAAGGGTGGCTACTAGCACACATGCAATGTATTTCTTACATAAAAAAAAAAAAGAAAAAAATTAACCATAGACCTCTCTCAAAAAATCTTTTAAGTACTGGAAAATATCCTTAATTCAAGTATTTTACTATATAACCTAAACAAAGTACTGTCATGGTTTTTTTCCCCCTCTTTCTCTAGCAGTGGTCAGCACATACAACTAATCTATCATTTCTTTTGTTAGCTCTTTGATTCCCAGGGCAATGAGTCGCTTCAGATATTCATCCTTTCCCTTGTCACAAAGTAGAAGTCTGGGCTCCATTACCTCTACTCTGTACTCTGATGAGATAAAAATCAACCTGGAAAGTCACCTAAAACTCTCCTTCGGTCATTTTAGCTCCCTTTTCCTTCTAGTAGACATACTAGTACATTTAAAAATACACTAATAGATATTTTCCCTGAGGTACTGCTGTAATTTTAATCTTTTCCAGTTTATTTGCTCTCAGATTAATTTCATACTGTTTGTGAACTTGGACAGTATTTTTTATAATCCTTTGTGCTATCAATATAAGTTTTAAAACATGAGGCAGTATATAACTGCTTTTGGCACCATATCACCAATGCACTAATTGAAAACTAACACATCTTTTGCATCAAGGCTCATAGTATTATCATCTGCTGCTCAGGTGCTGTGACTCGTGTTTATGAAGCGATCTTTGAGCTAAGGGCCTTTTCTTTGCTCTTACTTCCTTATATCTTCTTTCAGATATTGGAGCATTGCTTTATATTGTTTGACCAAGTGGCTCTGGTGCATTCCTTGAAGACTCATTTGACGTATGCCTGCTTCCAGTTTCCTTTCTGGTAGTATTTTGTGTTCTCCATAACACAAGAATATCATCTAGCTTGTATAAACCTAGCTTTGATTAGGGCGACCTTGTTTGTCAAGTTCTAATTCCGATTTTGGGATAAATGGCACTCCACAGATTTTATATCCCAGATCCCAATTATGTTTTTTTACTTTAGCAGAAGCTCAATCTCCCACAATTGCTATATTAGATTTTCAGTTTTATATTGTTCAAAAACCCAGTTGCCTCATTCTTTGAACTGTTACATAAAACATATAAATTGTGTTTTATTTTTAGTGTGACAATGCAGAACTTCTCACATTTCAAAATCACAGCTTCATAGCTATCCTCCTCTGCCTGAATTAACTGAAATCTGTTAAAAACAAGTACATGAGAATAATTGCTTTTCAAATTACAGCTGCTCCTGATTCTTCATTTTAGCTGGTGACTGTCTAATATTATGAGAAATTTAGGAAAAACACAGTGCTAGTTTAAGATATCCTTAGGAAGTAATTGAAGTTATTGGCTTAGAATTCTGTAGAAGAATATGTGAACTATACCAACATAACTGTGGCTTTTACATTTATAAGAATAATATATGTGCAAGTGCTGGCAAATTAAAAAAAACAGAGGACTGTTAAAATGCTAAAATGATACAATTTTTTAAAATGTTGAATGTTAGGAGCAAATTACTATGGTATCCATCCTCATAAAGAGAAATTCTTTATCAGGTTACAGCAAGCAATTTTTGCATGGATTTATAATAAACACAGAATCTCAATTTTAATTGAAAAGCAATCTGTATGCCTGAAAGCTTCTTGTTTTTTTCCAGCTTTATCAGTTGATATAAGAGCAGATATATTCTTGCTTCATTTTAATTGACTGCATCCTTCACATTGACTTTCTGTAACATTTCTAAGCTTGAAGCTACTTTGGCAGGTGTTGGCAGTGAGACATTGTGCAGGTCCTGAGAGACAGATGAACACTACAGGGTGGGGTAGTATTTGTCTCCAGATGGCTTCCCTTCTTGCTGCAAGGGATGGATGCTCAACTGCAGGAGAGATGGTCAGTGAGAGTGTGGGGCTCTGAGGGAAACTCCACATGGGCCTAAGGCCTTGGTAGTTTCCAGTGAGGGAGAGCAACCATGAAAATAAAGGGGACACAGTAGTGTGGGTCTTCATTTCTGTGATTTTTAAGAAGAATGGAAAATAAGACATTGTTCTGCAGCAGATTATATAAAGAGGCTATTATTAACCAGTCGGAGTATCTGGAGGTTCAGTGCAGACAAACTTGCAGGTTCCACCTTGAAATATTGCTTTCTTTGGCTCCAAGTTCACAGTAATTGAAATATTGCTTAAGGCTCATATGGGAACACAAACTATGTGTCAGCCTATTTAATTAGTGGCCTTGTTGCTTCGGTAAGCCCTTATGTGGATGGTGTTCCACACACTATGAGGGAAAAGAAAGGGAAAGAATCCATGAATATCTGTAAAGAAACCTGACCTCCAGAAGACTGATGCAGGTTCTGCAGCTCAGCATAGAAGCTATGGAGAAAATTCAGTCTTTATGTTGAGGACATTGATCAATAGGTTTTAAAAAAACAGTAACTGCAGAACTGTGTAAATGAAGATATAAGATTGTCTCATGTTTCTATATGATAATAGGATGGAAAAGTTAGAAAACATTCATTTAGTCTCTGTGATTTATGTAAGAACAGGTTTCTGGCAATTTCATATCTGTATGAAGGAGATAAAGAAGCTTTTCGGCTCCAAACACTAAGCCTTGGGTTGTGATGGGACTGCAAGCAAGTGCCTGCAACCCCTCTACCAACATGGATCTCAGACAATGAGAAAAATCATTGCTCAAAGAACTGTTCAGAGCTGCTCCTCCTCCCTTGTATCCAAACTAATATGAATTAGTTGCCTAAGTGAGAGCAGGTGAAGCTGAACAATTTTTGATATATATCTGTGTCAAGAGGTGTCTTACATCTGCTAAACATAAGTTTACTTATTGAGTTTATGAATGCAATGGAAAAATTTAAAAGGAGTCAGCTGAAAGGGTATATAACTACCAAAGAGCAGTACATAACTGGCTCTTGATGAATGGTAAAGTTGATTGTTTTTTTAGGTCTGTAATACAATACTTAATGACTAATCTTATTAAAAAGTCTGTTGTAAAAATGAGTAGGCAACGGTGTGAAGAGATATGTCATTTCTGTAAAAGTTAAGGAGGAGGAGAATGAGAAAATTTTATATAAACCCTAACAGAGAAGCTGAGAGAATATAATTAAAAACAGTAGTGTTTTCTGAGGTTAGTAAGTTTGTTCAAAGCTTTTATACCTGTTAAAAAAACCCACCAGAAGTAATTTTCCAGCTGACACAGGACAGTTGGTTGTTTTTATTTATTATTATTAAATATTGGCATTGGTGTATACTTGGCTAAGAATGTGACTGTTTCAGGAATCTTCAGAAACTGGGTCCATGAACTTTTCAAGACTTTTGTGTGAAGAAGTTTTAAGATACCAACTTCAGTAATACTGAAGGATTTGGCTTAAGATTTAAAAAAGAAAGGAAGACATGTATTATAATAGATATTTTTACAGTTGCATTTTATGGAACATTTAGTACCAAATTATTAAGTGTCTATATTATGAAACATCTTTTCTTCTTCACCAAAAATCATTCACAAGTGGAGATTTCAGAGCTATATGGTTATTACTGTCATTTCACTTAGAAAGGGTGGATTACTTTATTCTCAAGGGTTACTTAAATTTATGCAGAGGACTTTCCCTTTTTAAAGCATCTTAATTTTTATGACATAAGCTTACGTTTATTTTCCTTTAGATGTTTTATGTTATAATTGAGCTGAACATGAAACTTGCAGTTACAAATTCCACATATTTCTGTGGAGAGTAGTTCTCTTGAGGGTGATGTGAATTATTTGCAAAGATATTTCATAGATAACATGCAATTTCCATTTTTAAGGAAGCTAATAATGCAGTTTAGACTAGAACCTTAATATGGTGAAACAAATCTTTGGGAACATGCCAAACAAAATATCCTGTGTGACATTGATAACATTTGCTCTAACCATGCATATACATCTTTTACTAGTTTATGATCATCACTCTAACATGCTTCCTACACTTTCAAACAGACTGTGAAGCATGAAGTTCACACAAATTTGGGTTAAGGGGTCAAAATGATAAAGCCTGCCTGGCAGAGCTTTCTCTCTAGGATGCAGAGGAAGCTTTCTTTGTGTAAAGCTAGCAGATATTTTTTAATCTGATGGATGAGAGAGATTACGTGTGCCCTGGGAGAAGTGCTAAATCACCAAAGACTCCCCTAGCATGTCAGCATATTTTCCCTTATATATGTTATACAAAAGCCTCACCAAGTTATACTGTACTGGACAGCATACTATTAATTCCCATCTGTATTTAGGGAAAACACATTACAAAATGTAACTTCTCAGGCTAAAATTAATAAATGAATTTAAAAAAACCATTTTGGCCAGTAGTTTTCAATTAGGTGGAACAGCCACAGATGTAGCAGGTAAATATGGGTTACACATTGACATGTTGCATTTATTTAATATACATGCTATTTTAAATTAATTTTTCTTTCATTTCCAGAAGGCAGAAAAATCTAAATAGTATAGAGTACATAATTTAATAGAGTTTAGGATATAGGAAACCCATTAGGGCTTGAACTCCAAGGCTGAGATCCACTGGTTTAATTAAGTGATTTTTTTTTTTTCTTTTTCCATTAAACCGCCAGATTAGTGATTGCCTTGGCATGATCACCAAAAGATTTATAGATCTCTACTTAAAGGAGTGCAGGCTTTTATCGTGCTACCAGAGCACTCTTACTAGACTATGCAGCTCTTAGTAAAGTAAATTTAAGCCGTATTTATATTCATATGCAAAGTAAAGCTTTCTTGGATAAGGTCTAGTCTGTTCAGCATTTTGGAGAATCAAATTCAGAAGTCCTGAATCAGCTGCTACTGATTTAATTTCCATGGCTGTGAGATCTGTCCCTGTGTACTCTGGAGGAAAAAAAATAAGTGCCACAGATCTGGCAGTTGTAACAAAGACCTTCTTCGTTAATGAGTCCTTTATCCTTAAAATTGAGCAAAGGGCATGGAGCTAGAAATCATCACCTGCACCATCAGATCTAATTCTCTTGTAATCCTCAGCAACCATACCATGTTTGTAGGGTCCACAGTTATCATCTGTGCTACACACTGCCTATTGAGCTCATGGGCCATAAAACTCTTCTACATCCCATTAAAAAAACAAGGTCTGCATTAAAATATAAAAGTCTTAGTTAAAATGTGCTGCAGGAGTTGATCAGAGAGACTGAGATCATTGTCAGTACACTACCAGGATGTAACCTTTCTGGATGATCCCAGAAAAAAACACTCCATATGAACAAAAATCCAGTTGGCTCATTGATAGAAGATAATTTCTCAGTCCCAGTTCTAGTGGTCTTTTTAAGAGTAATAATTCCTATAAACGGTGTATTTAGTATTTTGGATTAACTTCACAGAGTGAATCCAAGACAACTTCCAGTTTTACGTATGGTCTCTATGTGAATCAGAGAAAATCAAATTAAATAGAGATGTTACACTATCTGTGCAGTAAAGCTGTGCTATCTTACACTAAATGCAGCAAGCACTGTAGGTGTATCATCCAAATCTTAACGTCAATTTAGTCTGACTTGTTGCAAATGCTGCCCTGGCCCACAACTCTTGTTCCTGCTTTTATAAAGAGCAGTCAGGCAATCACATACCAAATTCAGTGATATTCTAGGACCAGGTTGTTCTTGTCAACATTAATTAATAATTTAGCTTAACCCAACATACAACAGAACTCTCTGTTAGAAAGGACCTTGCAGGGGAATGAACCGATGCTGGGAACTCCCATGTGGAATCTGTGGGATAAAGGTAGCACTTGGGCACAGATCCTGGGCAAATTCCATAAACCTGTTGTAGTTTCTATTGAAAACTTGCAGTTTAGCATATTCTACATGATCTTCAATTCCCTTTGAAAGAGGATGGAGCTAGGTATTTAAATAATAATTAAACTTTTGTGGATCTAGCTACTAAAAGATAATAACTGTTAGGCACCTAATTTCCTTTGAAATTAGGAACCTCGACTTCCTAGAGGCTTTCTGAAATGTCCATCTGCATTTTTATCTCTGTCAGTCTGTCGTTTAGCATCTTGTAATTCTGTTCCTTACCCTTACTTAACCCTCTTCGTTAGCACATTCACAAGATAAATACATTGAGCATCATGAGGCTGAGGACCACTGAAGTACTCAAATAGATAGTGTATGTACTGGTCGATTGTACTGCTAAGCCACGTGACACTGCATTCTCTTCAGCTAGCTTCATCCTTTCAGAAAGAACTAGCAGATCAATTGTTTCCAGAGCTGTGAAGCAGCAAGGTTAGGCCTTTTGCTCAGCATCCGTGTTAGAAAGAAAATGTTATTGTAACCTTCATTGACTGAAGGATACTCGGAGCACAAAAATAGTATTCTTTATAATTGCTTTTGTAAAGCAGTCTTAAACAAAGAAAGTGTAGAGCTTTTTGCTGTGAAGGCAGAACAATGAGTGTCAGGGAAAGCTGGACTGTTCTGAACACTGCAGTACAACAGACCTTCACAGACCATTTTGGTAGTTCTTCACCGGGCCAAGGAGACACAGCTATAAGATTTTAGTTTACAGAATAAATTTTCATGTAGGATAGGAAGGGTCTTTTGTTTCTTTTCTTGACTGCTGGGGGGTTTTTGGAGCCTAAAATCCATCCTATTCAAGAAAGAAATGCAATATCAAAATCTCAAAAAGTCTTCACAACCAAAATTAAGGAAACTAGTCAGCTCAAGTCAATTGAAATGCTTTATTTAATACCTTCAAATATTTTTTCTCTATTTGATAGTGGTGAGTTTGAGCCTTTTGTTTTACTTATATTCTAAATTTATTTCTAGTTCAGAAAAAGGAATTTTAAAATTTGAAAGCACCAGGATTGAGTATTTTGATGTTTTCTGAACTTTTTGTGTGGCATTTTCCAAGGTCAGTTCTTGCGTGATTCGTATGAATGAGAATTTTCTGATTAAATCTATATAACTCAAAGATTCCCATTGCAGTTTTTAAAGACATACAAGAAAGCTATTACTATTTGATACCTATATTATATGTATATTAATTAGTGCTGAATATTGCCATTATCAGGAGAAATTTGGGACCTTCTATTTCTCAGAAGGCTTAATTTGGTTGTGTTTCCAGTTGGATTTAGTATAGACTGTCAGTGTCCTCTGCAGACCACTAAGGCAACTACTGGTCATGGCAGCCTTACTGTCTATAGTGTTTCCAATACAGGATATGGAAAGGGTACATGAAAGTCCTTAAAAATGTTTAGGCATCGTCTTCTGTTACTAAAGTGTTTGGGAGCCACTGCCCCAGATACTTGCTGGTTTCTTCTATGTTAGGGAGACACCAAAGCCTAGTTTCAGAAAGACCAAGGGTAAATTACTCAGTTGTTCTAAATGTTTTAGGCATTAAAGCAGCTAAACAGCCACTGCTGTTCTGGCATCCTGAAGCAGTTCTGCTGTGACTCACTGAGGTACTAATGAAGTTATCTGGGTGCATTGCTGATGAGTAACTGTCCCTGCAAGTCATTGCCAGTTCCTGCCCCACAGGCCCCCAGCCCCTGTCTGCTTCAGGGCAGTGCCCAGCTGATACAGGGCAGCTGGGGACAAGACAACTGTGAGCCCGCACACATAGCATGGTGGCTTCAGGTTTATTCTCCTGTCTCTGAGAAAGGATTTTGGCTCAAACTCCACAGGATGATGTATTAGGGCAATGGATGAAGACAGATCAAATGCTAAAGACCATGAGAATTTGCAAAGCACTAAGCTGTAGACCCAGGAGCCTCACTGCACATTCAGCTACATCAGTGGTAATATGTGATCGGGGAGTGGGAAGTGCTGGTAATGAAATACAACAGGAACAGTGGGGTAGCTCTGATTTTTGATTCTCAATTAATGCAGATAATTAATGTTGCAAAGTGAAAGAATTTTAAATGATGCTAACGTAAGTTCACAACTCACAGAACTGTGATGGCATCTTACTGTACCTGAAACTTCTTCATAAAAGATGAGAAAATGCTTGATTTTTGAAACCCAGTGAGTCATCCTTATGGAGGTAGTCATGTTTGAGTATAAGAGAGAATGCAAGTATTCTCCTCAAATGTAAATTTTAATACACTAGCTGACAGAGCTTGGTGTGATTTTGCAGATGACATAGGAAAGAACAAGTTCTGGTAGTAACCATATCACACACTCAAATTGAAGCTGTATCCTTAGTGAGTTTAAGTACAGCTAGCTGACATGATGCTGAACATAACTTGTCCTTTGCCATATTAGCTGCAAAATCAAAATTATGTTTGCAACTTTTAAAAATGGAATAGGATAAAAATGTTCTGTGTAAGCAGGATTGCTAAGCTACTGTGTAAATAAAGAGGTTTTATTACTATCTTACTATGTTCTTACACATAATAGAAAAAACTGTTACAACATCCAACATTGAGCTCATATTTCTAAAGTAATTTTGAAAAATGATGTGATACTTGCTCACAAATTTGCTTTTGGGTTTGCTGCTGTATGAAGGCATATAAAATGACCAAAAGACAGAATGCCTTGGCCCGTTTCCTCTTCAGAAATAGTCTGTCAGTGGGTTTTCCTGTCCCTCCCATAAAGACTCACACAACAAACATATTCATAGAGCTGAGTCTTTCATATTCACACTTTACCAACCTCTACATGAAAAAAAGTAGCTTTCCCCTTCTTTGTGAATATTTAATAACAAACACTGCTGTTGTCAAATCTTATTTTGTGAAGAATTCATTATAGACAGAAAATATTTTAGAGGACACTTACTGAAATGGTATTAAGAAACTACCCATGAAATTAAATTAATTGCTGTTTATATATTGGGGCTTTTTCTCTAAACTTTCATGAAATGGTTTGTGAAATATTTATGCAAATTTTGAGATATGAGAATGTTTTATGTTGGTTTCAGTACACTGAGCAACAGCATTTCATTAATAGCAGTGAGACCTCCTCCAAATCAAATCAAACAATCCTAATTTTAACTTTCATCTACAAGAAAATGCCATAAAATTCACATAAATAAATGTGCAGGTTTGGGTTTTAAAACTACTTGGTAGATTTTAGTGATTCAATTTCTACTGACTTCAGAAAACCACATCAGGAAGTTGTTGCTTTGCAAAATCAGTATCAACATTTTTGGCCACTAAACTGTTCAAGACTGTAGGAAACACAAAATAAACCCCTAATCAGAAGACTGCATCAGGAATCTTTCCCTCCTTTCTGCTATATTCTTAAAGCTCCATCTGTCTTTACTTCTCTTCCCAAAGAGGAGAGCCCTATATGCTCATAAGCGTGAACACCCTCAGACTGCTCTACCACATCTCTGCAGCATTTCTGTCATCTTTCTATTCCTAATCTCAAAACAGGAAGAGTGATTTAACTCTTCAAGCACTGCTCGTAGTACTGAGAATGCTCTACATGTTGCTCTTTTGCCTATTAGCCCAAGATGTCCCTTCATTTTTTGGCCCCTGTTTGATCTTTCAGTTCTGTATTTGTGGTTCTTATTCCCCTTTGATTTAGTGTAAATAGCTGGTTATGGTTCCTCATGCTTCGAAAGCAGAACAGCAGCAGATAAGCAGCGGCTTTGCCTGTATACTTCATAACTGAAACAGCTCTATTGGTCATGCTTAAGCTGTTCCACAGAGAAGTGGCATCTTAATGTATTATGACTTTCTGCTCTTCAAGCAGCTTTTCAGGCTTCCTCCATAAAGAAATTTCTTTCTTTTAGGGAGCTATCAGGCTCCTTTACGTATGTGTTGGGGTTAGTTACGCCTCTGCTGATGTCCCAACCTGACAGGTGCTCTTCTGCAGTTCCCTAACAGTGGGGGAGAAACATCTATCAGAAGTTGTATGTGCTGGGCTTCCTCCTTGGCAAGGGAGCAGAGGAGGAATTACCCCTGCAGAGCCTTCCAGACTGTAAAAACAAAGAAATGAGCTACTGTAGTACTCAGTCTTTTGATGTTTAAGCAATTGCTCCCTGCCAGGACTTCAGCGTCATATTCCTCTTCCTGGGGCCAACCTCCTGTGTAGTAGCCTGATCCCTCTCACTGCTTCCCTTGGCATTTGTTAAATAACTCACACTCCCTGTTCATACTGGGAGTCACTTTGAAGCCCTTATGCACAGTTTGCTCTCCCCAAATGCTTTTCTCCATCTGCTGCTTGTTCAGCATAACTGTTCAATGTCTCCTCAGTCTTAATCCATGTGCTGCTGCTTCCTTTTTCTCCCTTCCCCATCTTTCACAAATCACCCTGAAGATGGTCTGCAGCAAGATCTCCAAGTCAGAATAGGTGGTCAGTGCTCTGAGTCTGAACTATCTGTGCCATGTTTTTAAACAGAACAGCAGGTAAACTAACATACCTGAGGAGGAAATATCAGAAGGAAGGCACCTGCAGCTTAGTTAGGCTGCCTGCCTATTTTAACACACAAAAGATAATTTGAAATGTCCCAATGGCTGTTACATTTCTAGCTCAAAGACATTATCCTAGTTAAACACAAGTCCTAAGAGCAGATTTTAACCCTCTTTTATAGGAGCATCTACTCTGGATAACTCCACATGCTCTGGAAAGCTCCTCTGCTCTTTAGGCTTTGTGGATGAACTCAAGGGAGTTTGTGTGTCTTTGTTCCTGTGTAACACACCGGGACCTTAGAGATTCCGTTCCTCCCTAAAGACTTCCCTGAAGTCTTTCCAACTTCAGCCTGATAATTCACAAAGCGTTTAGAGTTTCTATTGCCTCCTTGGTATCATCTTCCAATAAGAGCCGTTCTAATGAAACTTGGGTAAGTAATAAGCTTGAGCTACGCCAAACTCAAGGGAGACAGGGGTGGCTTCTGCTGAAGACTGTGATGCTTCTTAAACTACACCTAACTTCAACAGCACCTCCAAGACACACCTCCAAGAAAGACAAGAGAGGAATTCAGAAGATTTCTTGTAGCTCTAACTCTTGATGAGACCAATACAGTGATGTTTTTTGAGAGATAATGTCCTGGGTTCGTCTAGGATAGAGTTCATCTTCTTTCTACTAGCTAATCTAGTTCTGTGTTTGGGATGTCAATGACACATTGATGTTTTTAGTTGCTTCCAGTTTAAGTTGTTGCCAATTTAAGTGTTCCAGGTTTAATTCTTTACCATATACCTTAATCATAAACTATGTCCTTCTTGAAGACCACTCTAAAATTTGTGTTTCAAGTATCCATTTCACATACATTTTTTTCAGAATTGGAAGATAGTAATAATTTTAAGTTTGTTTGAACAAATCAAATTGTGCACAACTTTTTTTTTTAAAGAATAGAGTAGAGTAGAATAGAACAGAACAGAATAGGACTATTTCAGTTGGAAGGTATCTACAACTGATCCAACTGCCTGACCAATTCAGAGCTGACCAAGTTAATAACTTTATAGGATATTTTTTAATTTGATTTTTCCCCCTTTTAAAATATTTGTCGTGAAAGAACATTGTTGCACTCTTTATCTTTCTCCTTTGTTTCTTCTCTGCTGCTGATTGACTGATACTACATTAGAAGCAGCTCAGCAGTATTTTGGCCTCGAATCCCTGTCAGAGTAGGCTGCTATATTGAGTGTTTCACCTCAGCTAGAACATTAATAACTTGTGCTTTCAGGAATTAAACATCATATTCATGGTTTCTTTGATTTTTTTCCAACTGGTTTTCACTGAACAGAAAGAACTGTTGTAATGGTCCAAGTTCAGAGTGACAGAGACCAGGGGACATTTTTTTTACCCCTTCAGATTATTTTTTGACAGCCTTTCTATTTTTGTCAGATCGTTCAATATATCATTTTCCTCACATGAGAGAAAACAGTTATTATGTTTTACTTGCCAGTGGTGCAGAAAATGACACAAATATTTTGCTTACTGAGCATTCTTAAAGTTCTTCCTGAGCATTAGGTGTCTATAAAAAAAGGTATTACTTTTGATTAGCACCAAGAGATTGTGTTTTTCCCTTTAAGATGCATCTATTTTGGGTGCAGGTAATTTAGAACAGTGTCATTAGTAAAATAGAAGAGAGATACTATTGATCAGATAGACGCATGCATTAAGTATTCTGGTGTCAATATGAACATAAGCTTGTTACAGAGACCTCTTGTTGGCAAGCTCATTTTTAAAAAGTCATTATTATAAATTGCTTCAACTAGTCAGCTCATATAAAATCTACTTGTACTGTAATATTCCAGATGCTTGATTACTGTTTTTCAGTGTAGTGAGATGCCAATTTCTCCCTCCTGAGAATGTGTGACAGATTGTAATACAATCTGTTGATGTCCTCGATTGTAACTAAAGTACATCATTGTCACCCATGCTAAAGAGCTGGGACATATACTGTAAATGTATAATGTTGTGAAATGTATGCAAGTGTTTTGTGTTCCAGCAATTTCAAATGGTACATGACAAGGTACTTGATCTGGTGAGGAGGAGAATCAGAGGCAGAGGGAAATAAAGTAGGTAATTAAAGCAGCAAAAGGTAACGGATGTACTAACTCTATACTAACTCTACGAATAATACAGGTTCAGTTGTCTTTGATGTGTATGCTGGTGTTTGTGGAAAGGGAGAGGAAAAAAATAGAGGAAGCCATACTTGTGTTGGTCCCTACCCTCCATTTTCTGCTCCAGAAGGTCCAGGCACAACAGTCATTCAAGCACAAAGTTGCAAATGGCTTGAAAATGAGTGGTAGAAAGGCAAGGTGGTCACATGCTGCAGGGCATGATGTGCACTGTCCCTGTGTATGCTCTAGTCCCTGAAGGGAGGAAGAAGAGAGTTTTGCCAGCTCATGACATACTTGTGCTGTGGGGTCAAAAAAAGATTTTGTGTCAGATTAAAAGAGCAATAAACATTACAGCCAAGTCAATGACTGGCAATAAATAGGGCAATGTGGATTTTTTATTCCCTCCCTTCTCTTGTGCAGGAAGATCAGGGATAGAAAGGGTTCTTTTCCTTCTCCCTATATTATTACTTACTGCATCTTCCTCCCACTCAACTTCCTTTCCCATCATACCCTTTCTTCATTGAAGTTCATTACAGTAGCAGCTCAGGGAAGCTTTTAACATTAAGCACATTCCCACTCAGCAAATAACCAAGCTGTCTAAAATATAGATAAATTGATCTTGTTCTCTCAATGCCTCACAACTGTACTTGTTGTAGTTTCTTATCCCAGCACTATGGTCATGAGACTGGAGACATGCACCTGCACCAGTTTTGGGTACTGTCATTATGTTATACCCTGTTAGTTCTTACATCACAGTATGGGTATCATGTGCTAGCTGTAACAGTGACTGCCTCTGAAAGTGGCAGTCCTTCTCTCATGGCTGTCTTTGGTCTCTTCCCCTTCATTAGAAATTGCAGTTGTCCTATTGCTGGCTTGTACAGCACAACACCACCCTGCAAATTCATACCTGTTTTGTTGGCTCCATCACCTGTTACTGCACAGGATTTCGGGAACCTATCCCTGTAGTTAGGGCCAGTGTTCTGGAAGTGGGGCTACCCACTCAGGGAGTGCCAGTTCCACAGACTTGTAACACAAAATCGCACCCTCGGGTTTCCCAGTGGAGAAAGAGGTACATTCTTCCTTCTTGCACATTCCTTCCTGCACATTCCTTCCTGTACTTTATGGAATTTGCTAGAAACAGAATACAGTTGTCTTAGGCTATAAGTTGGTCTGAAGAGGAAAATAACGATGTGAACTCACAGCGTTATTAATTACACTGAAAGTGTTATTTATTAAACACGTCACTTTGAAAACAGTTTCTGTTTTTAATCGTAACTGACTCCAGTAGAGCAGCTCTGTAGTTTCCATGGTGTATGAGGTAGCTGTGATATACACTGAGACAATGAACTGCCTGACAAAAGGTGGATGTATCTGAAAGGAATTAGGTTCTTCCTGTATCTTTGAAAGGAACAGACAGAGTCAAACAGGTAGTCCTGCTTCCCTGGCAGCTTGTTCAGTGGGAACAAGATTAACTTTTAGGTAAGCATGTTGCTTAGGTCATGTTCTGTTATCTTTGCTGGTCCTGAATAATACTTGTCACTAGGAAGTCAATCATTTCCACGTCATGAAAAGAGTAATTGTAAAGGTGGCAAAATTGGTAGGTTACTGTACAGGAAAATATTATTTACATGATATTTTTAGTCTTAGGAGGACTAGGAGTACTTTTAGTCTTAGAAGGATGCATGTAGTTTCCTGGATAGTATTTTAGAATACTATATATTTAAATTATTTTTTTTAAATATTGCATAAAAGTCTGTAAGTAGCTGTTTATTTACTACCAGCCAATAACATTAAATTCACCAGGCTATGGGTTTTCTCCTCTCTGAAGATGACCAGTCTTACCTGTGGGCTATATTAGTGTACCAAGGGAAAGTATTAACTGCATATGAAGATGCGAAAAACTATACTTGTGTATTTGCTTTTTCTGGTAGCAGATGGTGCTGAAAGATGATCATCTCAAAGGGGTCATTACAGGATAATATGGAGATCAAGCAAACAAATTTAAGTCTTAAGTAATATTCAGTAACATAGACTCCCATATTAAGGTGATGCCTTGCAGACAGCTTAAATATTAACTAAAAATTTTCTGTAGTACTCAGTACTTATGCATACAAGTAGGCCTGTTAATGTCAAGTTTCCAGGTTAATGCCCTTTGTCTGCTTGTTATTTTTTATAACAGCTATTTCCTTAGAATTCCTCACAAGATGAGCTTGCGATGTTGTTATTAAAACTGAACATAATGAAAAGAGAAAACTGAGGCACAATCACCCAATTTCTGCAGAGATATCTGTAATAAGTTATCTCTAAACCCCCAGAAAAATAGCGTCACAAACTTTGTCTTGCATTCTTTTCAAGGCTTTGGTTTGTTCTGACACCAAGCTTAGTAGTTCCATCTAGCTTCTGTATATGCATTTCTGCTCAGGCTGTGGCGAGGTGGTGAGTTTGGAGGCCCTGGCTGCTTTTGGGGGAGCAATCCCTTCTTCAGCTCTGTCTGCTTTTGTTTTTTTTCTGTAAGAGCAACATGCAATGTAATAATCGCAGCATGCAAAAATTTGAAAGTGATCTATACTGCCAAGGGAAAATTCGTAGGGATTCACCTAGCTGATCACCGCTGAGCCGAGCTGACTCATCTCCCAGTTTCTCTCCCTGCGGGTCAGCAGCCTGTGATGGAGAGACCTCTGCAGCAGTGTGGGATTGGCCTGCAGAGATGAATGTGCCCTTTCTAGCCTGCGTAGAAGTAGCGTGAACCCTAAGTATTACAGTGAAAGGCAAAACACACATAATGATGATAAAATGTAAGGCTGTATAAAGGGTGTCTGCACTCACTCTTTATGCAGTCATGTAATATGACTTGCATAATTGGGAAACTTGCTTCTGTGAAACATGTAAAACATTAATTTAAAACCCTTGAGTAGAAACATTTGGGCTTTGTTTTTATTTTTTATTTTTTTCAGGGAAGAAAACAAAATTAATAATGGCAGACTTTGTATGTATATGTATTCATTTGTGTGAAGAATGCTCTGTAAAATAAGCCATACTTTACTGTGGGTTGAGATATGTCACATTCTCTTATATGCCAGGACCACTCTTTTGTCTTGCAACAAATAGATGTTTCTCTCTAAAGGTTAGGAACTGAGAACCACAGCAGTAGGTCAGTGGGTAATATATACCTGCTCTCACTTGTTCAAATTATATTTCCTCTTTACACCGTGGCTCAGCAGTATCTGGAGACTATTGTTCCCTAGGCTAATGCAATCTTTCCACACGAAAAGCTCTTGATCTGTTCCTTATCTACACTCCAGTTGCTGGCACCAGTGTTTTCGTCCATTTGGTACTAAAATGCACAGAAAGGAAATACATATCATTTCAATGTTGAGGTATCCTTCTTCTAGAATATTTAGCTCAGGTTATTTTTTCTGTCAGCAATGTACATGCCCTCATGTCCTTCACCGTAGAGAGGGAGGAAGAAAGGAAAGGGTTTATGAGACTTTGAAAGCAAAAATATTTGGAGCTATGCTGCCTTTCAAAGAAAGATAGTACAATTTACCTTGTGTACAGGGGCACATACAGAATTATTACACCTTTATTATTGCACATTTTTACACAGATGCATATGCATACATTCACTCATTTTTTTGGTGACACGGCAGCTATTAACAATGGTATTATATAAAATAAATAAAAAAATACCTGGTGGTGTTTGATGCCCAAACCTTTTTTTCTGCTATGAGTATCAATGCAACTCTGTGCTGCACATTAGCGAACAGAATTAGTTCAGTTTATCATGTTCTTTTTTATTCTTTAGCTTTTATGAGGTATTTGCGTACGTTCATTTGAAAATCTGCATCTGCATAACAGATTGAGAGTTTTTTTTTTTTTTTTAGAGAAGCAAAGTCTTGATTGCTCTTCTTAGATTGAACTGGTGTAACTGGGGATTCAACATTTCTGAAAAACAGATTCACATCAATCTATCAAAATTCACTGCACATTAACTTGCAGCATCACATTCTGAAATCTGGAATTTCTCTTAGACCTCATCTAAGTAAACCTAAAGGTTGTTTTATGAATATTAAAAGTAAAAACATTGCCAAAAGATTTTCTGTTAAAAAACAGATTTGCAAATATTAAAATAAATTTCACCTGTAAAATCCACAAATCTCTCCATAGCAGAGATCTTTAAAAAAAAACCCTTAAAAATTACAGAGGTGATGAACTGCCACAACAGCTTAGCCATGCACGATCTATTCAATTACCAGATTACCAACAGAACAGGGAGGGAACTGTAAATCATAATGTTGAAAAAACTCAGTTACTTGCCACTTCTGTTGTATAAGTTGGAACAAAAAGAATGTAAGAAGGTACCAAAAGTAAAGCCCATAATTTACTGACCATGTGCTAAAAAAATTAAATATTGTAATATTTAATTATCTGCCTTTATATGAATAATTTCATAAGAGAAAACAGGATCTTATAGGAAGACAATGCAGTAATAGGTCTTGGCTTTCATACATCTTTTTATTTTGGATTATTAACTGTAAGTATGAATAATACAAAGAACCTTTATATGTAATATTTAATTATCAATAATTTGTAATCTATAGTCTTTGCATAGTTACCCTGTATTGGTATTATAATTACATGTTTCTAATTAAAATTAATACAAAATTTGACATATGTAAAAACCCTAGCATTGTGTAGAGATAATTATTTATATAAAAAGTGAAGTCTCTCATTACCCAGGGAGATAAAAAGGCCTTTAACAGTAGGAATGTTATCAGCCTCTAGTGACCAACTGTTTCCTCCCCAATAATTAAAGAAGCATGTAAATGTGTCCAAAATTTAGCCTTTTTAACCTCCACAGTTAGGCAGACTCTGTGCTGACGGCAGACAGTAGTGAAAGATACTGGCATTATGCCAGGGACATTTTTCCTCAGTCTTAAATAAATACCATAGAATTGTAATCAACATATTGTGTGAGGATCCTGCTGAGCTATATTTCTTTTCATAATGACTGTTCTTAAGCATTTGAAATAGAAATCCAAATTTGTTTTTATAAGGGATTAAAAATCCTGAAGTACACAGTTATTTACCTTTGAAGATTTGCTTTTGTAAACAACTGTGGTCAAAATCAGCTTTGGAGATGAAGTTATTAATTCTTCCATTCTGATGAATCTTCATGGGCGTTTGAATCAGTGATCTGGTCACTAGTCTGGTCACTAATGGGTCCAACTCCCAGAACTATTTCACTATCATTTTGTTTTACTAGACTTTTCCTTGCACTAGGAGACAGTCGCTTGCAGTATGTGTCCCTTAGGAATAGTCATGAACTGATTTTTAGGCTTATTCTCTGAAGATGGTTCAGGCTTACTTATGCCCAAGTAGGGTTTCCATTTACAATTACTCTGGAGCCCAGTAATGTGGTATGCTGCAAGAAGGTTGGTGGGTGGAATTAAGACTATTATTGTGAGTCCTTATTTTCAAAATGTATCCTATTTGGATTATTTTACATAGGTTACCAAATATGCAGAACCACTCAAAATGAGACTAACTGACCAGCTGGCCCAAAAGATTTACCACCAGGAGGTTCATTAGCATCTCTATTCCAGTATTACGTCCAGTTCTCTAGTGTTGTTTCAGCTACAAAAAATACAGCCCATTTGAGGTTCAATTCCTCAAACATAGCTCACCATGAGTGGTGTTGAATGACCTCAGCAAGCATATAGTCCAGACTTAAAGAAATTTATAGGTCTCAAGGTACTGAAAAGCTTCATGCTTATTAGCAGAGATGGCAGTTATCTGAGTAAGTGCTTTGGAAGATTATTTAAAGCATGTATCTATATTGCAAAGCACCTAAATACCTCCTCACTTAAGTAAATAACTTCTTATACCCTTATGAGCTACTATAAACTCCTGAAAATCAAAGGCAAAAGAAGCACTAAGTACATTTGAACAGTCTGTGAATTAGGGCAGCCTGCACAAGTTCAAGGGTTATGCAGCTGAGATACTCGGTGGGATTGATTAGATCCTCGTGGCTGTACTCATATCTAAGTACATCTTCCCTGTTTCATCAGCTCATGGCTCGCTGTTCTCCCTGGGGTCGACAGCTTGTCACCTCAATTTAGGAGACAGCAAAGTGTCAGTAAGATCTGGCTCTGTGAGACTTCCCCTTGCCAATGCAGTTCTTGCTTTGGGGACTCTGTTTAAATGCTCATTAAGAAGGTTTTGCACATTACCTTTTTCTCCACTTCAGGTCTATTACAAAATTACAATACCATTTGCAATACAGTTCACTAAGTTAATTACCGCTTGGGAAGCTTTCCTTCCTCCTGCCCACCATTTCTTCTACAGGTATTGAGACATGCCATTTTTCTCCATTGGCAGCAGCCATGCTAAGATCCTAATCTGCTAACATTTAAAATGTTTTGTTATCTCAGGTATCTCCCTGGGTTTCTTTTAGTCAGTTGGGTGTTGCCAGAATTCTGTCAGAACCGGTTAAACCCTTACTTCAGGATGTCACATTTACATGGATTATAGTAGTGGTGGTTGAGAGCAAAGGCTGCTGAAATCAGCAGAAAGAATCCAATCCCTCTGAGAAAATAAATATTCAGAGAATGGTATCTTACCAAAGATACATCATTAATTTGTTAGAAGCGGAGTCAACATGCATTATTTGCTGTACGCAGGCCAAGACTGCTGTTTGACATTTACCTGAGTAATAAAGGGAAAAACATCTAGCTGGGAAAGTAAATCATTGAAAGTATTGTGCTAAGAGTGGGAGGATTCCTACCCCATCTAAGCCATCTAAACGTTTTTCCCTAAGTAAACACGAGTCAGAAATTAGCAGAAAGAACAGTGAGCAGGAATTTCAATCGCAGCAGGCTATGAGAAGAAACATAATGATTTATTCCACCAGCAAGCCAGCACCAGTGCTTTTTCTTCTTTTTGGGTGACACTGTGCTATGTTATCTGCTACAGCTGCTGTAACTGACACTGGGCGGTGGCGGTAAAGGAAGACTCCCTTTCCAGACAAGCTGTGATGTAAATACGACAGTCCCAGTGTGAGTCTGGGACTCTCTCAGCAGCACCAGCCACGTGGCAGTCAAGGCTGGTCCCATGGAGGAAGCACACCTTCCTCCTCCAGCTCTCTCACACACCCTGCCTGTGCAAGAGTGGCTCCTTCCTCTACCTTCAAAATGTGCTTAGACATGGTAATAACCCTTAATGCAGGACTGCACCTCTCCAAATCCCTGCAGGCACTTGTGAAGCAATGGCATGTCATTCCTCTGAATGCCACACATCTCTGTAAGTCATCAAGGGTGAGATGGAAGAATCACTCAGGATTAATTTTTCTTGCAGGCAACATGTTGATTCAATCAGGGCTTAGTGAACAAAATACAAGTAGGTGGAAAAGGAGGCCCAGAGCAACAGAGTGACTTACTTCAAAGGCTGAAATTCAGTTCCTATTTAAATGTAGATTTTTTTCTGAAGCTGAAGGTAAGTGACTGTTGGACCATCTAATAAATTCAATGTATTCTCTATTACATGAAGTTTCAAAATCAGGATAAGGAATCTTTTTAAAAGACCCTCTAGCTGAATTGCACAACCAAGTGTAGACTCTGATCAGGTTCAGAACATTATCACAAACCTCTGAGCAGGGCCCTCAAAAACTACAGGTCTCTTATTTTTCAGTGTCACAAAGGAGAAATTGTGGATGAGAGTATGAACTTTATATTGAGTACCAAGGCAGGTTGACATCCTCAGTCCTAACTTACACATCCTGATGGGAACACTTTTGTTTTATGTAGATACTGTGAAATAAATGACTAAAACCACTTTTGGTTGGTGAGTTCTATAAATTAGCATAATCACATAGGTAATGTACACAAGCACTTTTTCATGGAAATGCATCTCACCTATCCTGAAAGTACTGGTTTATGGCAATATGCTCTGATTTAATTTGCCATAATAGGGCATTTATCAAAGTTGCAGAAACATACTTTTTTCTTTCCAGGTGAAAGAAATGTGTTAACAGGGTTTTAATGTTACACAGTATATATAGCACATGCTTAAGACCTTGGAGATACAGAGGAGCAGCAGCTTTTCTTATGGGCACAAAAGCTAACCTTCCACTATCTGGTTTATTCACTTTTGAAATTTTCTTCTAAACTTTGAAGTTTCAGCTCTTTAAATATTATTTTTTGTTTAAATTAATTTATTGCAATTATGAGGACTCTCTGAAGAAGAAACCACTATCCAATGTGGTAGGTGGGGTATGAATTATGCCTTACTTTATTCCAAAATGATCTGTGTAGCCATGCCCTACCACCAACTTTGCTAGAGCTGTAGGATTTACACTAAGTAAAGGTTTGAGCAGAATCTCTCTATGTTTTGCTTAACATCCAAGTTATTTCCCTTTTGGTATAAACACCCTGATTCTATTGACTTAATTTGTCTTTCTACATAATTAAACTAGTTTTTGTCCCCCAGAGTTATCATTACTTCACTGTTCCAGGAAGTTCCTAGGAGCTGCCTTCTGTTTGCAGTTGATGTTTACACTCTTTTTCTGCCGATTTTACTGTGAGTTTAACTGCTTTTGAAAACAAATTGTAGGGTATCTGGAGGTTGGACAGGTCTAATCTCTTTTAAAGTCTCATTTTTTACTGTAGCATTTAAATATCCAGGCTGCCTATCACAGAGATGGGCTTATAATGATTACATGTTTACTAGTCCTTCCATCATTTCATCTACTAACATTTATTTCATCAATTCATGTGATGCAGTCCCATATGAATTAGCTTAACTGAGCTAATGTATAATTAGTGTTTCTCTCCACCCCCATGTTTGCTACCTTAACCAGATGGGAATTTTGCTTGTACTTTATGTTCCAGTGAAATCAGAGATTATTAGTGTTTGAACTATTTTCTTACTTTAGGTATTCTTCTGCAGAAGTGGGATTCAGTTGTAAATCAGAATTTCAGAATCTTTTTTTTTGTTGTTGTTTCAAATACTATAAGAGATATGAACAAGGGTACTTTTAATATCTTTTGAACTCAGTCATTTCCTCTTCTGTATTCCCACATAGGTATGGCTTCTCTAAAACTGCTGCTTTTATACAAATGGCTCCATACCTTTCTAGGTCACACTGTTATCATGGCATTGCAGAATATGACCTCTGAGGTCAGCTGGTACAATTCCAAGCTCAAAGAAGGTCTTTGCAGTTTACCTGTATCCTTATCCAGGAGAGTTTCAGATGTATCCAAGGAGAGGTACCACCTCTCTGGACAATCTACTCTGGGGTTTACCTTTGTTCATGAAATTGTACTTCCTGTGACTTCTGTCCATTGCTCCACATCCTTTCACTGTGCTTCTCCAAGGAGTTTGTCTCGGTCCTCCCTATGATCAGAAATGCCCCATGGCTTTTACTGTATTACTTGTATGGCATCTTTGTCCATTCCTGCTTCCTCTCAAAACCTTTGTCTTGCATTTTTTCTACTACTATCTGGAATTTTATCACACTCTCCTTTTTCTTTAAGTGTGCATGTGTGTGTTTATGTGTGCATGTGTACGCATGCATGAGCCCCACAGGAATAAAGGCAACACTCTGAATTTTGCCCTGATGACCTGGGCAATGACTGGATGCCAGGGGGGAGCAAGGTCATTTCAGAAGTGTAACAAAGGTTTAAGGTTAAATGCTTCAATACCTGGCCCAACAACCCTCCTAATGCACTTTGCTTTTGTTTATGATGACAAAAGGCTCTACTGGCCATTTTTGCCTTTTTCTAAGTACATGAGACTGGCAGACTGAAACACTAATGACTATCTAAAGGACATCTATGAATCCTCAAACCAATCCCTTAGCCCTAGGGGGCTGGGATTTGCTGACATTAATCCCTCCAGGATTTCAGGTTTTAATTATCCTAAGGAAACCTTTTGCAGGGTGCCATGAGTGAAGTACATATAAGTTTCCTGATAAACACAGTTGTTAATGAATATTACAATAAAATTCCCAGTACTGGTATCAAGCATAACTATATATATATATAACTTACTTTTGGTGACTGATGTTAAATCCCAGTTTCACACAAGACTCAGCTCAGAGGTGCTTCAGTATTGATTTATAGTATGTAAATGCAGTATATTTTTCTAAGGGCAGGATACCTTCCTGAGACAGAATACTTTGTTTCAGCAGTAACAGGTGGTTTGGTTTGCTAATCTCAAAATAAGTTACTTGTTCACAGCTGGGTTTTTGTCTGCCAAGCAATTTACAAGGGGAAGAAAGCAAACTGTGGTAATATGACATAATTTTGTGTACAAAGGAGGTCTAAAGGAAGGCAGATTCACTGCAAGCATGAAATTTTGCCTAGTGAGTATGTATACTTATTCTGTGGACCAAAACACTTGGTTATACATGGGTGAATTTAAATCTGCTCTATAGAAACCTGTGGTGCTATTTCATAGTTTTTTAAATGAGCTTCCTACAACAATATGCTGGTTTATTTTCAACTTTTTGAAAGTGTTTAGCTTTTAGCTAAACTTTCCTTTTACTGCCCCCGTGTTTACAGCTGCTTGTTTCCCCCTAGGATGAAAACCCAAGAGCTGGCTGTAATGACTGTACATTTTTCTTCCTCTACCTCAAGTATCTGAACTACTATCAGCATTTAAAGGGAATTTGCAATTCCCTGGATAACATAAACATTTGTAGTTAGTAATTCCGGAGGCTTTTCACTCTCTTGGCCCTGAAGAAAATGAGCTGCTGAGAACAAATACTGTTTCTAAGCTTCGTGTTATCCTTCCAATTGCCTCTTTAGCCTTTTTCTGATACTTCCACCAGCAATGACCTACATAATTTCCATAGTGTTAGATGTCTGTGAAGTCAGCTGCAGCTGAGCATCACCACTAGTTATTAAGGGTCATGGTCAGGATCTGAGACATCAGTATAATGTGCCACCTCAGACTGTAGTGAATGGATGCCTCAGCTGTTTCCCCACAATACTTGTGCTGTGGAGCAGCCAAGGTGGGGTGCTCAAGGCAGACCAGGTAATCCCTCTTCACTTATTTGACATCTGAATACTAACATCCATGCTGTCATAACTAACAAATTTGACTGAAGTCCCCTTTGTAGGGCTACTATTGGTTTGTCGGCAAGCCTTGGCAAGGGGATTCCCAAAGGTCCTCACAGTCCCATGTGTCACTCTCAGTTTGGGAGTCTATGGGTGTCTAGAGACTAATGTGCACTTAACGCTAATGCTGCTGGGTCCTTTCCATAGAAGTAAATATGCTGCAGAGGCAGAGTGGAAACCTTTTAGCAGCTGATGAAAGACGGAGCTTACTAAAGCAATTGCCTTAACCTATTCCTATAGGGAAATATTGTCAGAGCTGCAACATGCACCTTGAAGCTGAAGGTGGGGAAACCTCTCTTGCATTAGTAGGTGGTGTGATCACACTGTTTCCCAGTGTGCGGGAGTGAAAGACAAGAATTATCAAGAACAAAGGACCTGTGAAAAAATATCAAACTCTCAACGAAGGTACAACTGCTGTAACTTGGAGTGTATGTAACTTACTACATTTTTAAGAGTGTGCAAAGAGCTTAAGACAGTTGTCATTTGATGAAGATTCTTCTGAGCATCTCAAAATGTGTTATTTCAAAAGCCAATCGATGCTTTATTTGCAATTTAGATTTAGTAAGTGGTTTATTGGAATTGAATAGACATTGTTTGTGCAGTTTAGCTTTCAGACTGGTTGCTGTGGTTGCGATTTTGGGATACAAGACTCTGAGTCATACCAGGGAAATAACTCTCTTGTAATATATTGTCACTATATAATTTTTGCTTCAAAATGAAGTCAAGCCAGCAGATATTTATTTCAGGGAAGAAAAAAAGAAAAAAAGAAAATGATAAACAGGTGCGTGTTGTTTAAGGACTTCATTGTGGCAAAATTAATCATTCGTGGTAAACTGCAACCACATTTGTGGAGTTTCAATGTCCAGTGCCACAGCTAGTTTTTTGTTCAGTTATGAACATATTTTTGTTAGATATGTTCATTTTGGAGACATTTCTACTTATTTTGATTATAACACCACTTAATTTTAGGACATTTACTTTTAATGGGGTGTTTTTGGCTTCCTAGCTTTTCTTAGTTTGAAAAGAGGTTATTAGGGTGTTACCCATCGTCTGTGAGTGCATCCATCCACATGTTCCTTTCAGCCCAGAACTTGCCTTTTCCTTTGCTACTTGAACTTAAACTGATTTTACTACTCTTCATTTGTCATTCCATTGTTGCCCATCTATTTTTCAGATAGGTCAAACTTCTCTACACCCATTATGCAAATTTCAGTTTTAACACTTTTTCCCATTAGTTCATATCTTGCACTGTAGCACATGCTGAAATGGGGTATTTTCAGATGTTACCTAGATCTTACACTGTGGTATCGAAAGTGAATTACTCATTAAATCCATGGAAAAGGAGAGGAAGAATGTTGTGATTAAGAGATAAAAATTCTAAGAGTGGTTGCTCATATTAACTAATTCTTAAACCCTAGTAAAGATTTAATCCAGTTGCTTAGTAGGGCCTCATACTGTACCCAGTTTGGGGCACTTCTTTTCAAGAAAGAGACAAAGTATTTTAAAGAGTCCATAAAAGAGCATTAAGTTCAAACTGTATAAGATGTTGCTGCAGGGGGAACAGTGAATGATGTTTAGCCTACTGAAAGGAAGACTGGAGTGATGTGGTAAAAATCTTCTGTATGTAAAGGCAGCTGTAGAGAAGAACGGGTGTTTCTGTGCTCTGTCTCCATGGCGGCCAAAACAAGATGAATCCCAAGCAAGCGAGATTCAGATAGGATGTTTGAAAGGATTTACCAAGACACTTGAAATACTGGAATGGATTTTCCAGGGAAGGATATTAATCTTTGTCACTGGAAGTCTTTAAGAGCAGGCTGGACAAACTGGTCAGGTATGATAAATAATTGATTCTGTCCAGGGTCATGGGCACTTTGTAAATGTCTGAGATTTCCTTCAACCCCATGATTAGAAGTTTCTATCATAAGCAATCTTGAAGCATTCCTTTCTTTGGGAGTGCATACATGCAGGAAAAATTTACCTTAAGAGCCAAAAGAACAAGGACAACGAAAGAGTATTTGTGGCTTCAGTGTCTTGTCTCACTTATGTATTTTTTTCAGGTCACAGTAGATACTGAAAGTTACCGATTTATTCCAGTTAACATTTAAAACTAGAACTTACTTTATAGGTGTTAACTGCCCAATAATTAACCTTAATGGCTTTGGTGAAAATAAAACAAGAACATTTCTAAAAGACAAATTAGTATTAATAGAATTTTAGCTACAGATTCTAAGCTGAATCACAAGCACTGTTTGGTCTGCTAACTAATTTGACCTGCCTTACAGTAGGATCATTTTTTTCCAAGACTATTCTGTCTATGCAGATTATTGCGATAAATCCTGACAACTGTAATTATAGAATAATTTACATTTCACTTAAGAAAATCATTTAAGTGGGATCAATATAAGTATAGGCAATTCAGAAGTTCAAGTAACAAGTTAACATGCCAGTATGTTAAATATGCATCTGTCTTGATTGGGACAGTATGTCAATTAAACCTTAGCCCAAGTAATACGTAGTAAAAGTTACATCAATGGTTTTAATGCTGCTTTCAGACATGCTAAGTAAAGGGACTAAGTTTATCTGTGTTTTAAGCTTTCATAAACCTGAATGGCTCAGGAGTGGGAAGACCGTGAGCATATGATCATACACTCCCTGGACCAAATATAAAGGTACCACCCCCTGCCATGACTGAGGGAAGGAATGGCATTGAAAATGCAATCTGTCATCAGAAGGTGATTTACTCCTCAGTTGAGTAGAAGACCTTCCTTGCCCACAGAACTGCTGTTTAATTTGCACCTCATTGAGCCAGAAAAGATGAAACCAGCCAAAAATCACTAAAATATGTTTACATAAGAAGAAAGGACTAAAAAGTACTTCCAATGCTTGAGTGAAAGCCTAAAACTACCAGTAATAAACACTGTTTGTCTATTGCCATGACAATACAATATTTTCACCTCTGTGCTGTCATATTCCATTATGTTAGCTATAATGTCATAAACATACTTGCATTTTGCAGGTAAAACAGAAAGAGGAAAGGAGGTGAAACAAAAAGCACTATTGTTCACATGCTTTGATGATAAAGATGTGCAGAAAATATGCATCACATCTTAATTTTAATTTAACTTTGTTATAGACTCTAAAGCCATTCTCTCCATATTTAAAAAAAAAAAAAAAAAAGATGGAAAAATAGAAACATTAGTGAGAAACGAGACATCTTGCTCACTCCACCCAAAAAAGAAACTAAGAAAATACTCAGCTTCCTCTTGGCTCCTGTGGCCTATTTAGAAGTACTGGTTACCTTGGAAATTCTCAAAAGCACAGATGCTAGAGGTGGAAAAGACTTACGAGGTCACCTAAAGCATTACCTCACCATCACAACAAAAGTTTGTCTTGTCAACATATTTTCAAGAGAAAGTCATGTTCACTATTAGCTTTCTTCTTCAGGTTAGACCTATAGTTAATTGCTGGAAAGGTGTTTATTTCCTTGAAGTTGCTACAGGGAACACTCCAAATCCCTCCAAAACTCAGGATTACTCTAGATATGTATTGTAAAGATGTTTCGCTACTTTCAGTAGCTACACTTGAACAAAACTTCATCCTTAAAAAAAGGTAGAATTTTGGGGAGAATTTTTGTTGTTTATGGAGAAATTATAATATAACTGTATCTACAGATACTATAAAATACATACATGTTATAATGTAACTATATATAGTATATAACTATATATGCACATGTTTATATATATACATATATATAAAAAACAGTTTCATAACTTGTCACTTTAGCTTTTGTGATAACAGTTGAAACAGGCCTGCTGGACACAGACATGGGTCTCACTGAAAATCTTTTAACTAGAATTGAAGGAAGAAAAGGTTAAAACCAGGCTCAGTTGAGATAAGTTTGGGGACAGTATGCCTTGTATCGAGGGACAATGTTCTAGTGAGGTCCTTTCGTCTCCCATCTCAGGGGGAGTAGGGGATGGAGATCCATGCAGCGGCAAAGACACAAGGGTTATCCATGTGTTAGAAACCACAGAAGTACCTGAGAAATGGCATGTAGGAATTAGGGCTTCTCCTCCCAAAAAGATGGCACTATCAATAGCTCAACTAAAGTGCATCTATACCAATGCATGCAGCTTGGGCAAGAAACGGGAGGAACAGGAAGACATTGTGCAGCAGGAAATCTAGGATATAATTGCCATCACAGAGACCTGATGGGAGACTTGTACAACTGGAATGCTGCAATGGATGAATGTAAACTCTTCAGAAGGGATAGGCAAGGAAGGAGAGGCCCTGTATGTTAGGGGGTGTTTTGGTGGTTTAGAGCTTGATGATGGTGATGAGAGGGTTGGGTGTTCATGCAGGGGGAAGGCCAAGAAGACAGATATCATGGTGGGATACCCATCCAGGATGAAGAGGTAGACAAAATATTCAGGCTGCCTAGGAAAGTGTTTGGCTATCTCTGGAGGTATTTAAATGGCATGTAGTTGTGGTGCTTCTGGACATGGATTAACGGAGGACTTGACAATGGCAGATTAACTATTGGACTTGATCTTAAAGGTTTTTTTCTGACCTAAACGCTTCTATGATCCCATGAATTCACTAGGGTAAATTAGTGCAAATTCACGAAACCCAGTGGATTTATTAGCACCTGTTGGAGATCTGGTCCTTCATATTTGTCCTGAATATAAGGAGGGGTACACTTTTGTCCGTCTGCAGCACTGGAATATGCTGGAAACTGCACATATGTTAAAGACATTCAATCACTGGTGGTTGGGGTTTTTTTTTGTTTGTTTTTTTTTTAAATTTGTGTGTGAGTTTCCAGTGGCTTTTAAGTTGCTAGCCTAGCAGAAAATGTATATGATGGTAACTAAGGAGGTGATATTTCTTCTGTTCTCATCCTTTGAGAATATCTCCTTCCCAAATATTTTCGTTTCTTGTGTGTAAAATGCAGATAATGGTAATCCTTTGTAAAGAGCTTTGAAATTTGTATTTGAAACATGCTGTTCATAGCAATAGCCTGCAGGCTATTACTACATTCAAATGGACTGCCACCCTGATTTTTGGCAGTGGGAGGTGGTGTTAATCCTGAAGCCTCTTGGACTGTAGGACAGGGTTTCAGATGTGGCTCCCCCACTCACTAATGTGAGAACCTCTGTTTTTCCTTTGAGGAGGCATGGTCTGAGATAGTGAGTGGTGAAAAAGCCAGTCTGATTCTTAGTTTGGTGATTATTTGGTATAATATTTGGTAAATATTGTGATTGCTTTAAAAATAATTGTACTGACCTTTAAGAGGGCTGCCAGATTTTGTGCTGGGCACTGCCAGAATTTGCTTTTATAATGGATGTGTTCAGTGAATGAAATTACCAAAAGCTTGCATTTCTTCCTTACCAACAACCTAAATATGAAGTGCATATACATTAAAGACAGAATAATGTATCATCAATGAAACCACACAATGTAGTTGCGTGATTAGATTGTGTGATCACATTACTTGAAATAAACTTGCCTAATTTTATTGTAATTGCCAAGAATATTCTGGCTTTTGTCTCTTAAAATCAGTGTTTTTTCTTATCTTGCTAATGTTTCTGAGGGAGGAATGCAGGGGGTCCTTAAAGATGAGAAAGTTATTGATGTTATTCTGTGAGCTTTTCTGGATAAACAGCAGTGATTCTTTGCTCCATGAGTGTTTACAATTGTATTCAATTATTTTTTTAGTGGAAAAATGATTTAATCTCCCTTGATGTTGAACACATCTGGTATTCCAGACTCTCTGTGGTCCATCTGAAGGAAGAATGAAACATTCACTTGGATGCCCCTTTACTTTTGTCTTTGTTGTTCCTGGAGAACCTCGTACCGTACTGGCTGTCTGTGAATTGCTGTTTCAGAGGGTATTGTGGGTTGGAACAGAACCAGGTAGCCTTCCACAGGATTTCTCTTTTTGGTGGTGGGGTATTAGGGAGGTAGGACTATAGAAATTGCTATTTAAGTATTTTCTGGTTTTGATATTCCTTCCCTGCGAAGTAGAACTGTGTAGCTGATCTGCAAAAGGAGGAAGGATGGAACCCAGTAAGCCTAAGGTGCATTCAGAAGTATACATGATAGCTTGAAATAGATGATTCTCCTCCCTCCCTCACCTCTGTTTCAATTGTATTTCTTAAATAGCTGTGGAATTGGTTACAAATGGAGAGGGTTCTTCCACTTACACTGCAGCAGACAGTATTAAGGCACACTTAAGGAACATGGTGCTGCCTCGTAGTGTTTCTAGGTCCTTGCTGGGAAGTAATGGTTTCGGCTAGTGTAAAAGCAGAAAGATGGTGGAAAGACCTGAAGTTCTAGGGAGATTCTCATCCTGCAATTTTGGAAAAGGCCTAAAAAACACCCTCTGACCAAGTCATGCTGTAAGAATAACCGTAAGCTATCAGAGTACTTTATTTTTGAGGTCTAAACTCATGCTTTGTGGGAGTTAGGAAAAGTAGCAGTGCTGCCCGTTGAATTTCATACCACAGCACTTCTCATTAGTGATCTATGAGAGAACAGTTGTTCAATACGGGGACCATGTAGGATGTAAGAAAATGATGTGTAAAATATTTGTGTTTAGATAAAATCACAAATTAACAAGCATACACTCACATGCAAAATGGAGCAGAAACATGAAATAATTGTGTGTGCAACTTTCCAGGGAAAGAAATAAGCTATATCTCCTCTGATGCTGAACCTCCCTTGAAACAGCCTTCCTTTACTGTGGGGAAAGGAAGAAGTAATGTTGCTTCATTTCAATGCAAAAGCATTTTTTGCTTGAAGATACATTTTTGGATTTACACATATGGAATCTCAACATCTTTCATATTTATATACAAAACTGTCACACAAAAGTTGTCAGAAGAAAACAACAGATTTTGGGACTGAGAAGTTTCCCTTCTGCTTCCTGATGCTGTTTATGTTTTCTATGAAATTACATGGGAAGAAAAATTCTTACATGCACACAGTTTTAATTTTCATCCCAGCATAGTCACTGGTAGTGCAGATTTTTGTCTGTAATGTAGTTCTGACCTTTTCTCTGAAACCTATGAGATTTTGCAGTGTTTCAAAAGGCAAAATCTGTGTCAAGGTGCTGTATATTTAAAGCGAGGAGACCGAAAAAAGAAAAGCTTTTCACCTACCCCAAATTAATTTGTCATTCTGATCTTATGCACCCTTTTGTTAAATCAATCAGCCATTTATTGAGTCAGACATCCTTACTGTTCTAAATTGTGCCCCACGGAGACCTTATTCAGTTTAGCTTACACTCTCAGTGGAGAGCCAGCAGTATTTATTATGAGGTTTGAACAGCAGGATAATCATTTACACTGTTTGGGAGATTCTGATGTAACAGAAGTACATCTTATGAGAGAAATTACCATTCTTAAACAAAATTTTAACACAGAAACAAAAGATCACTCTTTCTGTGAAGCTAACAGTTTTGTAATGGAATAAGTTACGTAGGACAAGTTACAAAGAAATTGAAAACCAAATGCATAAACTACCTGTGATTTTACTGGGCCTCACCTCAAACTTAAAGTTCAGACTAATTTTCTGTACGTGCACATATTTGTGCAGACATGCACAAAACATGATAAAATGTTTCTTATCTTTTTAGTGTTTCCTACAGAATTCATAATGCACTTCAAAAGAAGAATGAAAAATGACAAAATATTTGCGGAACTGAGGAAATCATTCCCAATTCTCACACGTGATACCTGATGTAACATGACAGTAGACAGCAGAGATGTTCTTTCACATTAAGTAAAATATCACTTATGTCAATTAAATAATTGACCAGGTGCCTCTAAAAAAGAGGTATACATCAGGGGAAATGTCATGTCAAGAACATTTGGTTTGCATTAGCAAAGGTTAGAAACAACTATGGTAACAGAAAAAAATATGATATTAAATAAACTTAGAAGATCTCTGGAAAACACCTTTAATTGTTCAGGTTCAATTTTACATTATCCAGGAGATGAATGGAAGACCATGTACTGATATTTGTGAAGAGCTATGAGCACTAAACTGCTAGTTCCAAATTGAAGTGCGTTCAGATGTAAGATTTTGCTTTAATCAAGTATACGGATACAACTGGGCCTTTCAGATCGCAGTGCAGCATCTCTTCTAAAAAGCAGTTCCTCTTTATTCCGTTGTTGCTTAAGGCAGACATTTTTGAAAGAGAGATTTGTATTAAGAGAATTACTAATTTCCATATTTTTTTAAAAAGTTGTGGGCAAACACTTTATGTAATTTTAAAAATAATATTTTAAGGAATAGTTCCTTTTATTTCTGCTAGTGTCAGATTGCTATTTCCTTTCTCAAATATCCCACATTAACTTTGCAGAAATACAAATGTTCAACAGTGGAAAGATAAATTATCTCACATTTTTCTCTAAACAGGATCATAATTTTAAAAATAATTGACAAAAAATAAATTGATTTGAACATGAGGCTATCCCAAGTCTGCTTAGAAATGTGTATTTCAAATGATTAGTCTTGACATCTGCAGTCATCATTGATCCTCTGTCAGCTGTGATGCTTTGGCTGGCACTGCAAGTATTAAGAACCTCTCTGAATTGGAAGGAAGCTAGAAAACAACACTTCAAGAATAGGCTGAACTAGTCTACATATTCTTTTTTTTCTTTTTTAAAAGAAAGTATTTCTGTTTTGGGGAAGACTCCTGCAATCTTTACTCTGGTGAGACAGGCCTGGATAGAATATTGCACAGTCAACTATGTTATGGTTGGCTGCTGAGTTATGGCAAAGGGCGATTTATGTTCGTTCTTACAGCAGCAGAACATTTCTATTACACATCATTCTGCAGCTTAACATCTGATGACAACTGGCAGTAAGACAACTAGGAGGATGCTAGTTCTGACTTGAATTGTAAATACTCTATTAAATGCAACCCCCCTCATGTTCATAGTTGAACTGTAGTGTTGTTGCATTGTGCACTTGAGGCCAGGAAATGTCAAAGTTAAAAGTGGCCTTTACTCTGCCCCCTGGTGTATATGCATTACAATGCAGTCTTTAATTACAGGATTTCAACAATTTCTTATATAATAGAGTCCAGAAAGATCCCATGGTTTAGAATTTTGGCTGCAAATGCAAAGCTGAGTGCAGTATTCTTTTTTTTTTACTCTTCTGTACAAATTCCATGATCATGACATTTCAGAGCATGTTCCCTAAACGTGTTCAAAAAACTTCAATAGAAAAGAGAAAGTATGATTAAAAGGTCACATATATATGTGAAAAAACATCTCGTCAAAGTAAATTCTCCTTTTGCAATTTATGTTTTAGACAATTTAATTAATTTTTTGACACACTTGCTTAGGAGTGGGCCAAAATCTAGTTTTCTTGAAAAGTCTCTATATAAAAATGTAACAAAAGGTGGAGTTTTGACCATTGTTACTGCTATGTTATTACTGTAATTGCTGCATCTCCTAATCCCCAAGTAATTTACATTTTATTATTCAGAACATGCACCTTTTTTGAGGTGGAGAATTAAAACTTAGAGATAGGTCCCTGGATGGCTTTAGAACTCATACAGCCTTCTGGACTACTGTCACTGACATAGCTGGGGCTCAAGAGAACATATACTGGTTGCCTTTAAAAACTAGACAAAGTGGACACTGCTAGTGGAGAGAGCAGCTGGCACTATGCAAGTTTTCAGAGAAGAATCCTCCCTCTTTCAGGTGCTAGTCCATACTGAAGTCCAGGCCGCTGGGCCTATACTAGGTGGTCCACTTGGAATGTTTTTTACCTTACACTAGCTATCCAAAGCCCAGCAAAACTCTAATCTCTATGCTCCATTTGCAGTCAGTTAGTACCACTACAGGCATCAGGAATACAAGGTCAGTTAGCGCCAATAGCAACCGCTGCTAGAAGTTTCTTTTAGGATTAAACAAATCTCGTTTTCTTTGCACTGTTGGAAAGAAATCTTGATATCTGACGTAGATTGGGTGCTTTGCATCATCTGAAGTTAAATGAGATCTGCCTGGTTTGAAGAGTCCTGCCCACAGTTATGTTGTGAGCCTATGGCTGGTCAGAATGCAAGACCAGGACTGTCTAGTCCAGACTGTTGCTCTTACCAATGGGACACACTTGCATGCACAGTAAAATTGAAACACTGACCATTTACATCTTAAAGAAACAGCCTCATCCCTCATGGCTTACTAAAAATCCTATTAACTGGAATTACTTCAATTCTTATGCCCTATTCAACTAAATAAAATATGATTTAACTGCATTACTAATAATGCTAGCCAGCATGCTTGACTGAAAGTTGTAGTGCATCAACCAAGCCTGAGAGATTATCGAGAAGATGGGACTGCATAAATATTGCTGATAGACATGCTCATCAGCTACTAAACTTGCATTTAGTCATTAAAGTATGAGATAACATTTTAGGGACTAAAATGGGATTTCAAAGTTGAATTTCTTATTAGTTGTCCTGTAACTGAAAGGTTCTTTGTTATAACTAGTAGAAACTAAAAGTCAAGACTCAAAGAATGCCCAGGTAAAGCTTGAAAAAAACAGTGTGAAGTTGCACATAATGTTACTACAGAATTTTTCCTTCCAAAAATTCTTTTTACTTTTTCAAAAAGGGCTGATTGTTATTACATGATTAGATGGCTTAATGAAAAGAACCAACTTGTTAGAGAAATGCGTATCACGTAAGTGCATCAGAATTGACTGAAAATGAAAGGAAGATTTTTTTCTTTCCATTATATTGTAATATTTTCATACTACACTTTTAAATCTGCTGCCATAAATTGATTTCATTTGAGTACTGGAGTATTCTGCTCTGTTGATGCAAAATTTCTTGTTCTTGTGATTAAAACTTCTTTGTCCAGTGAAAATGAATAAAATCATACTGAAAGTGTGCTTACAGCCCTTGAGTGTTCTGTTTATTTTTGATTTTGCCATCTGTGTTAATCGCAACAGGAAAACTAGCTTCTGATCTTAATAAAGAACATACCACGGTGTTGAATAATGACCAGGTGAAATATAAAAAAAAGAAAAAAGGAAAACCTATTTTTATCTCTGGAAATAAAAGGGCGTTTTAAAGTATAAGCTATTATTCTCAGTATGTACTTGTTCTAATTTCAAAATGCTGCTGCTAAATTCATTTCCACCTTAGAAACCTCCTGATCAAGGGTCACAGTTCTTCTACATATAGACAAAGTTCCACCTACTGCTCTTTGTAGAGAGTACCAAAACACTTTTCCAAGCTCAATTTTGTCTTTACGTATTTTCCTAAGTCTCTGGCCACATACTTATTAATAATATGTACAAATCAAATAGATCTAGCTCAATTACATATTTATCTCTTTAAAATGTTTTCTTGGTGGATTTTATAGGCTCTGTTGAGATGGGAATTATTGAGCTAACACTAAAACTAAGAAAGCAGTTAATAATAAAATAAAGAACCTTAGCATCATTTTCATAACTGAGAACTGAAAGAAAGTAGGAAAACAAACTTTTTCCTTTTTTCTAATGCCCCAGGTTGTCATCTCTATATGACAACATAAATACAATATGTCATAAGCATGTTGAAATGTTCTGGCCTTTACAGTTTTCCCAGCCTGAGGTAAGAAGACGGGTTATTTAATCTCTTGTCTGGATCAGACTCATTAGGACTGCGGCATGTCTTCCTCATTCACAAATGGCAAGCAGAGACCTGATGTCTTGTTTCTCAAGGGCTCTTAATTGTGTTACATGCTGTTTTCTCAAAATAATATCTTCCTTGATTATCTGTGCAATGTCAGGCACCCTTCCTCCTAAATACATACATTGTTATCCTTACTTTCACTGGCTCATGTGTACTGTGAAAAAGCACCTTTGAAAGCTATTCAGCTTCTGATTATATTAAGTCAAACTGTTTGGCAGGGTTTTTGGATGGCATACCTGATTTCCTTATGGCAGGGCCAGTAACAATTTCTGTGAAACTAGTTAAGATGTATCTTCATGGCAGATTATGCTCTTTAGCTGGATATGATTAAATCAAGTGGGCCATCCAATATTCAGATGTCCAAATTATACAAATTAGTTCCCTTCTGTCTGAAAAAAATGCTGTGAATCTTAGCCTGCTATACAAAATAACCAAAGGTAGCAGTGAGTATTCCAACAAGACACCAAATAAATTAAGAAACAGAACATTACCTGACCACTAGAATTTGTGTTAATAACACAGATCAGATCCTTGGCTGTGACAGATCATGACCTGCCCTTCCTCCCAATTAACTATCTCACAAAAAATAAGCAACATACACACCTCTAAACTGAAGTTATTAAGCAGAACCTCACACAACTCTTCAGATAGCTGAAATACACATATGCACATGTGCATACCTGAGACCATTTAACTTAATACACACTGTGCAAATGCCACAGGAAAACCAGTTTTGCTTCCCAAATTTGTGATGAACGTTAGTCAGATTTGTGGTTTGCTTTATTGGGGTAGATCATGGAGTAAATTATTACTTGGTGTGAGTAAGGATACCAGAAGGAGGACCTAACTAATTATGTAGCTGTATTACGATTAATAAATAATAACCACAATTATTGAGGAATGGCTTAACCAATAAGGTCTTTAATAAATGTTTAATAGTTCAAATCCATGATAAACAAAACCAGATGGCAATATAGCATATTGCCAAGTCCCAGTTGTGCAGCACAGGCTATACAGCCTTATTAGTGTTGAAAGCCCAAATGAAATGTATCTTGAATTAATTTACCTTAAGAAAAAAGTAATTGGAATGTATTTTCATTCTTTGTGACTTTGTGTGACTATTTAGTGCCCATATACCCCCACAACAGAAATGTCTTTTTTTTTTTTTGTTGGTATTAATGATATTTTCAATAAACCAATCTATATGCTTTGGAAAGGTTACTTCAGCCTATTTCTTTTAATAACTAGTTTCAGAATAAAAGTAAATAGCAGAATGGGAATAAATATGGCCTGTACCTATATGAAACCTTTTCATAACACATAGCTTTAAATGACATCCATAGCTATCCTGCTGCTCCTTGCTTCTCTACAAACGAGAAAAGTCTATTTTATTTTTCATTGGAGCTGTGACTAATCTATCTCTTGTGTAGATGATTTTGGTCTAGATTGTTTTCAATGCATCACATTTAATGGGTGTTGGGACACTTTCAAATGAGATACAAAGCATCAATACTTGGATCAACTTCTTGAGTTTCTAGTCTGTCTAAAGTTGAGATGCAAAAATGATTGAAGTTGGTAGGTACCTTTCCACTGACTTTGAGGTTACCTTTCTACCTAAATTAGTCCTGTGATCATGACATAGTGGATTGCCGACAGCTTAAGAGCTGCTCTGTAGCAGGGTTCTCAATATTCTCTCTAAATTAACTTAATTAAGTCTGGTTTTGTTGGGCCTGCTCCAGGTCTTGCTGACATTATTTTCCATTTGTTGTGTTTGTTAGGTCCTCCCTAGTGTTCCTGTTTTTCCTAAGGTAAGCATTTAATCTATGAGAGTAACGTTTGACCTTTATGATAAAGGAATAACATCAAAGTAGGTGCGGTTTTAACGTATGCTGAGTATTACCTGCCTGTCCCATGTAACATGTGAAAATACTCTCAGAAGCAAGAAAAAACACACTTCCTCATGAGGCAGCAAATAAATATTTATAATAATTTATTTGAAGAATATATATGCATTGACACAACATTAATAGCCAAGTGTCTGGGGTCCTAGGTCCATATTTCAGTCTATCTACTGATTCACCTAAGCTAGGTTTTGTCTGTGCTTTTAAGAGAAAAAGTGTACCCTTAGCTTGAATTTACTTTTAGTCAAGATCTGAGGAAAATCAAGACAACTTGTAATTATTAAGTGTTAAAAACTTTGTGGTATATATTGGTCTTGTTTACTGCTAGCCAACTCACCAAATACTACAGCTTTTGATGTTTATAATCTGAAAATGTATCTTTCCAGCAAAAAAGCAAAATGTAGCAGCTCAAGTCTGCTGTGTAAACCTCAGCAAAAGCAAGGAACTTGATGTGGCTCTAACCAACGCACTTAAGCTCCTTCTGGAGGAGATGTTCTCACTTCAACAGCTCACCCTTCCTATACTGGGAGGATTTTATACCAGGGAGAAAGGGACAACACCCTCATGTTCTCCTAATTTTTCAGCCAATTCTTTTCCTTGTACTTATTTTTAGCAATTAAACCCAGCTAGCCTTTGATGTTTCTTGTGGGGCTCATGCTCCTGTTCACAAGAGGAAACCAGAATTCTTTTCAACAGCAACTGCTTTTCATCATTTGTTCTCTCAATTTAGCTTTCTTGCATTGGTAGTCTTGGATAAAATGATGTTCTTCTGTCCACGGTGAAGGCCAGAACCTACTCTCCTTGGCTAAAACTGCATGAGCAAATTTAAACAGGGCTGGGGCCAAAAAACCCCTACCTCTTGTTGCAAAGTTTGAGTGTTCTCTGTCGTGCTTTTGATCCATGCTAACCAGCATCTTCCTAAGAAGCTCTTTGAGTGAGTACAGGCAGAGGAACTTTTATAACAATTACCTTCTGTGTGAGCCCTGTTTCAAAATACAAGCACAATCTGTTTCTGTCTACATGGAGTACCGGAGAGTGGCTGCAAGTGTGCTCAGTTTCCCAACATGGATGGGCATCTTGTAGACATAAACTTTGTGTCTTGGTTCTTTTCTAAACAAAGATAAAAGTACTTCCACGCATAGCACTTCCAGAAGCTGAACAGAAAGCAGCGATGAAGCACTTATGTATGAAGCTGTCCATAGCTATGTAAATATCCCAATTGGAAACCAGAAATGACTGGATTTATATAACAGTACAGATTAGTATTGCTGTGCAGAGGGTAGCATTGTTATAGAACAAGAAAAAGGATATATTCAGTGACAATAAAAAATGCTGTAAAAATAAGCTTAATAGAAAATAGGTATTTGTATGGTATAAAATTAGTCCATGGAACTCATTGTCACAAATTAAAGATGTTTTGCTCAGTATGATTCAAACAAGGTTAGGATTTATATGAATAAGTAACTAACTGGAACTAGGCTACCTTGGTTAAAATGTGACTTCAAACCACCATGTAGTTAATAAGTAAATCTATAAATAGTCCCTTAGGGCCTCTTATATCTTATGCTACTGACTGTTTGCAACTGATATGAGCATGAAGTGGCTTAGAAAGAGATGTGAACTCACAAAGTGGAAAAAAAAAAATCCAAAAGATTCTTTTTGCTATTTTATTCTCGATTCTGAACGATATCAAAAGAATTGAAAGTAATTTTCCTAATGTCTAGTGGAAGGCAAGGAAATGCTTAAGTCTGTTTATATTAGAGTTGCAGAGACAGAGTGGGTGAGAGGTGAAGAATAATGAAATGGGAAGAGGGTGATGTCCAAATGCAAATCCTCAGAGACTTAGTTTCTTTGAAAATAATTTACTGAAGCACTGAATGCAGGGATAGAGTGAATACTGATGATAAGTACTAGATATTAAAATTAAGATTTTATTCAAATAGAAAATTCTACATTTCCTTACCAGCTAGAATTTATTTTTCCTCAGTATTTTTAAAGTATTTTGTGGAAAAGTGATTATGATCTGAAGGAATTTTTTTCAAAGCAGAACAACATTTTTGCATGACTGGTGATGCACTCTTTTACCAACTTCCAATTTAAAGAGGATGATTAAAGCAAATGTAAAAATAAAAATAAATCTGAATTAACTAAGACTGGAAGGCATTTTTTATTCAGCAACTAGAAGTTTGGCTAAATGGCGGAGTAATAGAATAAAAGAGAGTATGAAACAGATGGAAAATGACAGAAAATACTTTTCTTCCCCTTTTTTCTGTTAACTTCTTTTTTTAAAATTTTCCAGCTATCTGCATTGTCTTTTTCTTTTTAAAATATCATTTTTCTCCTCCTTTCTTCTTTCTCCTCTTTTTCAATGTATTGCCTCTTCTTATTTTGTCTGTTGCAATCCATTTTTATGCTCTGTGGTCCTCACATAACCCTTGCTCATTGTACTTCCAGTCTGAATTTCTCTTTCTCTCTCTTTTTTTCGTCCTAACTCTTCCTACTTTACTCACACAGAAACCAGTTTTTCTGCAACTCCAAAATTTTCTTGTTCAGAGAGGTAAAAGCGATGTATTGTAAATGGGACTGACCTTGGAAACTGAGGTTTCTTCTGAGTAATTCCAGATAGACTAATTTGACAGAGTGATACTTACGGGTTAAATGAGAAGGTAGTATCTCAGTCCACTAAGAGGATTTCTACTTGCAGAACAGATGGCAGGTACAAGTGAGCTCTCTCACTTCTGTTTATGAAACCTTGTGTGGAAATATGTGGAAATTTTTTCTTGTGCCATTTAGAGAAGCATTAAAATCTTCACCAGCGATGTGGCAGAGTAATGAAATGCTGTCCAATACAACAATATTATTTCTCTTCTGTAAAACATTCGTCATTCTAATTCCTAAGAGATGATGAAATTACAGTTCAAAGAGATAGAATTACATAACAAATACTAATATCACAATTACATTTTAATGGATTACAAATGTATTCAGAGAAATGTTCTAGAAAAGTAGTTTGCACTGTAAGAGGTGGATTTAAATTGGAAGAACTTGCCTGAGATTTTTCTGAACCATCTGATTTTTACTGAAAATGCTCATCTATCTATATGTTTGCAACTGTACCTGCACCACATAATCATAGAAATGACAGCAAGAAACTGTGGTGGTTCAGCCCCAAACAGGGGCTGAGCACCACACACCACTCACTCACTCCCAGAGAAGACTGTGATTCTATAGAAAATGCTCCCTTTACCAAGAGGAGTTTGTTGTCATTGTATGCCCTAAGTTCAGGTTAACGAGTCTTTCTTTTCCCACTGCAGAACTTCTGTAAGTGTCCTGGTTCTGGGCAGGCCAGAGTCAACCTCCCCAAGCAGCCAGCCCAGGTGAGCTGAGTTAGCCCAGGTGAGCTGAGTTAGCCCAGGCTGTTTCCACATCACCTGACATCACTCCTCCATAAAAGGGGCTGGCTGGAGAGAGGTGCTCCTGCATGCCTCCAGGGTAGTCTGAGTGTGGCTGGGGTGTTGGGTTGGTCCTTGTATTATGCAGCATCCAGAAATGGCCAGGTTGGTAAGGTACTCTGTGTTATCACTGGGTGTGAGTGTAATTGGCTGTTATTATTCTACTTTCACTGAGCTTTGGTCAGCAAACTGTCTTTATGCCAATCTGCAGAGGTTCTGTCTCTTTCTCTTCCCAGGAGTGAGTAAGCAGTGTGTGATGATCAGCTGCTGTTTGGGGCTGAACCACCACTGTAAAGTTGACTATGGAATAATCCTTTCTGGTAGGAATTGGGAAGCCTCTATGAATGCAAAGTGTTGTCTACATGTATATAATTTACTAGAGCTTTTAAAAAAACCTCAAGTACCAAGATTTTTATTTCATAAGCAACTATCCTACCAGTGTATCATAGCAATGGTCTATGCTAACTAGCTTTGTATAAAGTGCCCAAGGTGCACAAAATACTGTATGAAAAAGACTATAAAGAGAGTCTCTGCCCCAAATGGTTTATCATCTAAACATGACATAGTATGCCTGAAAGTTGGAAAGATGAAACAGAATGTAATTCTAAACCAGAATATGAATATTTTTTACCTTATTTCTTAAAAACCCTTTAGCATAAATGAGAAGTAGATTTTGATAATGTCAATGAAGTGGGAGCAGACTGAGATGTTGACAGAGCCACTAAGGCAGTTGTGCAGGAGTTGTAGCTCCATAGGTGTCTGTGCTACCATCCTACCTGTGGGATGGGGATGTATTCCTTAAGACACTACCCTGAAACTTAAGTCACTCATTTTCTGCACACTTGACTCTTGGGGCTGTCAATGTGAGTGAGGAGACTCAAAGAGAAATCTAATGTCATGTTCCCTCTGCCCAGCTGTAAATAGCAGCATAGAAACATGACTGTGTCTGCCATAGATCTATCCAAAACAGTCTCTGTGTTTCAGGGTCTTTTCTCTTCCCCCAATGCTCCCATACTAGTCATGTTTTCAAGGTCACTGTGACACTTTTTACAGCTGTCACTCAAAGAAATAACACAGAATCTAACTGTGGTTACAATGGCCATGGTTGCAATTTCACTTGTTCAAAAGAGCTAAAATAACTAGAAAGTTCAATTGGTGAACAGCCTATTCATCTTGTGATTCAGACATCATTTGAAGATAACGTTTCCTGGAATTGATGCATATCTGTGTATGTGCTGAATCCAGGAGAGACCTTGTACTTTTTGTAAGAGGGCAATCAGCTAAACACTACACTTCCTCTATCCGATTTGATATCTTAGGCACTAAATTAAGAGTTTGGAAATTTTCAAGATATAAATTTTAAAATGAGCAGTAGAATAAGGTTTTTTTCTTGTTCATTTACTTTCTGGAGCCTTATGAATTAAATAGCTGACATTCCATTCCTTGCCATTCACAAAACTTCAATTAGGAAGGATTTCTCCCTACAGCTTTACTCCGTCTAGGGTGTCTACATGAGTAGTATCTAGTCACATATATATGTGAATATCATCAGTAAACCTCAGTATTTGAATTCTCAAAGCTGATCCAACACTGCACTGAAGCTAATCATTCCAGGGCAAAATGATGAAATACTACACATGCTACAAATATCACCATGGCACTATTGTAAATTCCCTTAATACTGTTGTGAATGACTTAATGAAGTGCAAAGAAAGAGGGGATCATTAATGAAATGGGAAATAGGTTTCCCCACCTGTAAAATGGGGATAATCATTCTTACTTTTCCTGAAGAGTATTAATAGCTGCTAGAAAAATATGCTCTGGTTTTATAATTATTGCTGTTAGAAGACAAGCAAAATGAAATGATTTATAATATGATTTTAAAAGGATATCCAGACTATGGAACAAATACTTTTTAGGGCTGTCTGAGCACAGTTTGAACATTAATTAACTGGATTAGAATCTGATTTAATTAGTCTCTTTATAAGTACAAAATTCTTTTGGATGAAGAATATTCTATTCCTTTAATGTTTTGGTGATTTTTATTTACTGGTTAAATAAAACTGGAAAAGGGAACAGTGAATTCAAAGTAAGAATGCTTGTGGGAGGAATATATAAAGCTTAAATTAAATTGTTGCCTGGATCAATTCAAGCTGTAGAAATAAGGTCATCTAGATCTGTTACCTAGATGTCATCTGAGCTGTGACTGTTTATGCACATACACCCACAAAGAAACCAGAGTGGACTCCTCAGCCTAGATTACTCTCAATCTCTTCTATAAACACTTTCGCTAAACTGTTAATTGGGAGAGGAAAGGAAGATTTTCAGCAGAATGAAGACCCTAATTTCAGTAAACCTGATTAGAGCATTGTTCATATACTGGGAAAGGTTAAAGCCTAGTCTACCTTGATGGTGCAGGTAATAGTAATGTATTTACTTGGTCTGTGCTTCAATTCAGCTGTCTTTGGCCTTGGAAGCTGTTTAACAACGTTATCATGATAACAAACTAGTAACTCCTGTTTAGTGGGAGTAGGTCTAAAGTAACTCTTGCATGGGGCTGCAGTGTTTCTGATCATCTTCTGGTCCCCTTCGAGACCAGGTGTTTTGAGGATGGTGGTGGGGCACTTTTGTATCAGGCATCCCAACACTCACATGACCTTGGATGGTTATACTCTAGACGTGTTTAGATGAGGTGTCCTCTAAAAACCACAAAGTGCAACTGTGGTATTTACCACAGGGATATAAAACAACTATTAAATAAACAATGGGAATATTTCTAAGGGTCTTAAAAGCTTGCCCATATCATCTAAAAGTGCTTCCAGGTTTCCATTTTTGAAATGCTGTGTGAAAAATAAAGCTTGGATCTTCATTTTTCCTGGATACAATAGGCTTTGAAGTAGTGATGGCCTCTACTGAAAGGTGTAAATTCCCTCTTTGACAGACTTCCCCATGAGCAGAAAACACACTGCATCTTCAGTGCCCTTAGACCTTATAGTCATAGTAACTGCTGTTCATTAGTGCATGAAAGCTCAAGTATTTTTATAACTTTAAAAAGTCTTGTATGAGTACGGTTTTCTGTGTATATATGTACATGTACACGTGCATTCATGAGGATAAGAGGTTCTGTATTGCTTTCTTAATTACTTTGGGATTTCGAGGAATAATCTTTAAATAGGTTTTTGTTTTGGACTTTCCTCACCCAGAAAAGAAAATGAGAATGTTTAGCACATGATCCAAAGAATTAAAAGGGACTTTGTAAGTGCTGTTTTTTACCATATAACGCCTGTGCTTTACACTATTCTAATCATGAAGTGCATTTTCAAATTACAGAAGGCTTTAGTGGGAGATGAAAGAGATTGAAATAAAAATGAAGCTGCGAAAATACACTGCTTTACTTAGTTTAGGTAATTTCCCAGTGTGTTTGAATTACATTGTAGTGTTCAAATCCAACTTGGACTTATGAATGTTATCATATATTCCCATCACAGTTATTTGTATAATTATATTTACTGGCTTTGTAGCAAATTGCTTTTGGAGAGACCTAGTTCCTAAAATCACTGTTCATTAAGCTTAGTAAGTGTTCTAGATATGTTGACTTCAACTGATTAACTAGTTGTTTATAGTGCAGGAGAAAGAGCTTTTCTTTGAAACTGCTTATAGAATATTCAGCTTGTGGCATACCAACAGTTTACCCCATAGTAATATTTTTAAAAAGCATGAATAATGATGAAAAATCTTCTATCATCTAGCTATAATGTGTTGCATTGCTCTTTCACCATATGTTCTTATTTATAGAAAACCAAGTGTTGCTGAGTGTACTGTCTGATATACTGGATTAAGTGGAAACTCTGGAATTAAGAATATTTCTGCAGGAGAGGTAAGGGGGAGAGGATAACGGTGACCCCTTGTAAGGAAGAGTATGATACTTATTTGGCTGTGGGGCCTCAGTTGCAAATACTGTGGTCTGGTTTTCACACTATCCTCACAAAGATTGGACTGATTTATTGGCATGACCCTAGGGACCACAGACAAGAGCTGAAGGGGATGCACTTGGATGGTGGCCAAGGGGAGTGGGACAGCCCACATCCCTGCAGCTAAATGCCTCCGAGGTGCCTCCTGGGAATGACTCTCTTGACCTGTGCCCAGGAACTATTTGGGAAATGGTTAGCTGGCAAAGTATGCCAGGGATCATTCTAACAACTTATTAATACATTAATTTGTGTTCCTGTGCATGGGAAAGGTTCTGGGCTTTGGCTGAGCTTTCCTGTGTAGGCACAACCTACATTCTTAGCAAAGATGCTGTTCCTTGGAGCTGGCAAGTAGAGAAAGGAAGCGTTTTTCCTCAATTTATGTACCTGCATATCAAATGCAAATGTGTTTTGTGTGTGTTTAATTAAGCTTTTGCGGGACAGTTTTCTGATAATGATTCATTTCGGCTTCAACAGCAATGTAGCCACACCTACTGAGCCAGTGGATCCAAGCTAATATATTCTGCTTATTAGGATGAATGCCTTTAAGGCATGGAGATTTTGAGGTAAAGAACCTTAACTACATGTATTGGACTGGTGCTCATGGCAAAATTTTGGTCTCTCTGAACTCCAGGGGAAATGGGGATTGGCCCTGCCACAACTAACTGTAATTAAACCTCTAATCTTCTAATGAAAGAGATTAGACAAAGGCTTTTATGTAAAGATTTTATTTTGTAACTGTAGTTTCCTGCTGTGAGGGTTCTGCGATGTAATTTAAGCATGAACTACCTCAACCCTTTCTGAAATAGCAGCTTGACTGCAGTTTAGCTTTGGGATCCCAGCAGACAAGACTCCCAGGAGAAAAGACCTGAAATATCTTGAGGAAAGATTAAAAGCTTCAGTAATGTTCCATTAGACCTTGCTGCTTTTAAAATAAATGGACACTTCATTGCTATAAGACATTCTACCTGTAGACATTCATTTGGTGTCTCATGTTTTTAAATTACTTTGCCCCCATATTGCAGTCAAGCCTTAAGATATTACAGGAAAGAAGAATTAAGGAGAAATACATATAATGACTGGTAAGATCAGAAATGATAAGTAGAATGACTCAAGCTCAAATTTTAATTTCATTTGATGCTTGATGTGGTTTCAGGATGCTATTGTTGTTGTTGCTTTGTGGCATCAATTCATTAAAATAATTAGATGTGGCCTGGAAACTGAAAACATCCCACCTATGTCTTTTAGAGATGATCAGATTAAAGTGTGTGGGTTTTTTAATAAGCACAAATGGATATGTGCTAAGTATTTTAATGGAAACCTGAAACCACAAACCATTTTCCTGTCTGTATGCTTGATAAGCAAAGCACTGAAACTTGGAATAGATTTAAACCTCCCAGATCTTTTGTTCTAACCTGATTCCTGTTTTAAATGAATGTAAGTGAATATATGGTTTTAACCTCAGAACTAAATCTCCTACAGTAACCCTCAACTTTGTCATCATTTGTGTTAATTAGTAATGCTGCAGTGGTAGCAGGTGTATACTCTTTTAAGAAATGAATACATCACTGTTACAGGCAGTGTGCACCTGTATAAGAAGGTTTGGGGGCTCTATTCAACAAAAAGCGTGTTGCTTAGTAATTTTAGTAATATGGAAGATAAGGAAAACTTGAAAGTTCCTCTTTGGCTGCTGCCCTGAAGCTTTGGGCTCATACGAGCCTGACATTCAGAAGCAGAGGTGATTGAAATCACAACAGGAGTCTTGTAGGAGCTTATAACATACACCTGTGTTACTGACTGTGTAGGCTCTCTTACAAGACTTCTGTACATTCAAGCCACTCAGGTAATATTTAGGAGTCAGTTTTTCTTCCTCTATATATAGCTTTTTCTAGAGGCAGAGGTCAGTTATTAAGTTTCAAGTATGTGATTTTGGGGAAAGTAGAAGATGGTATCATTTCTGGAAGCATTGTGGTCCTGGGACTCCTTCCATTTTCCAAAATTTTACCTGTTCCGTATGTTCTTGTCCTCATTGTGGCGGGTTCGTGTCTGGCAACCATTGACTTGTGGTTCCAGTGGGAAAGAGGAGCTACAGAAAGCAGTAGTCATGAACAGGGAGGTGATCTTGGGGATTATAAAGGTCAGTCCTGTGATAGAATCCAGTTAGCTGAGATGCACTGTGCATTTGTCCCTTTAATGTGGAGTCAGGGTAGGGATTGTAGCTGTGCTGTTATGTTCATGGTGGCCTCAGCTGGTGGGCAGTTGCATTTGCATCAGATGGAAGTTTATTAGGGAAAGAAACTGCATGTTCCTGTTCACATGTTGCAGTAAACCAGTACAGGAATCACATACCTGGGTATTCACACCAGTTAAACTGCTTCTAAAACTGACCACCAAGGAGCTCTAGCGAGCCCACAAGAGGGAAAGAGCAGGGTGTTTGGGTATCCAGTCACAAATAGACTTGAAAAGATTTTAGAAGCCCCCAGTAGAAAGGGGATCTGTGCAGAAGGTAGTTGGAACCAGGTGTTTTCCACTCCGTGTATTCCCTTTGCAAGTCCAGCTGCTGACTTCTGCTAGACACCAAACAACCCGAGAGATGGGTCTGCTTGGATAGGATAAGAAGGCAGCTATTCCCCAGTGGGTACAGGCATTCCATGATAAGAGAAAAAAGTGGTTTTGCTCTTTAAGAAGAATCTCTCCCCCTAGATAAGTAATGAAAGTTCAGGGATCAATAACTGATCCGACAAAATCTTCATAGCAATAGCTCATGGACTCTGCCTGGATTCTGTGGGTAGGTGCCAGATCTAACATTTAAACATACTTACACTCTTTTTTATTTTATTGTATTTAAACTAGGATGTGCAATGGACTCGCATTGACCTTTCAAAGTCAGCCTTTCAACTGGGCTTTCATTTTCCTATGTCTTTTCTCCTAAACCTAAGACAAAATGTCGGAAGTGGAAATATTTATGAAAGCCAGCTCAAATGAGTTGTGATTGAATACTCTTCACAATTGTTGTAGCAGAGAAACTTAATACAGAGTTGCCATGGAGACTGGTTCTTTGGCCACTGGTCTAACACATTAAAGCCTTTTAGTTCAGCAATATGCTATTTGCAGATGATGCCATACATGATATTAACAAGTGGTTTGTCTCCATTAAGAGGAAAATATCTCTAAAATTACAGCACTTGTCTTTAAAGAGGAGATATGCAAAACTCCTTGAAATTATTTGAATAATCAGTGACCTGCACGATATCAGTTCATGAAAATACTGTGTTCATAAAGGAGGAAAACATGTTTCTTGCATCAAAACTTAGCTAGCCATCCCTGTCAGGGCTGTAAGTGTAAGCAAGATTGAATGGAGTTTGGATTGTGCAAGTCTGGTGAACCAACCTCAACCTTCTTTCAGCTGAACTCTTTGCTCTGTTCTGGGCTGATCTGACCTTTAGCCTTATTCCAAGTAATTCTTTTTCTGAGTGTAGGGGTGCTCTAAACACCAGGCTTGCACTGTACCATGAAGCATTCCTTCCCCCAAAAGATTTGTATTTACAAGTGTTTAATGAAATCTTGTTTGCATAAGCAGCATGCCATATTTTTACCACACGACCATCGCACAGAGTTCTGTAAAGTACATTTAATGGAATAAATGGAAGCATGTTAAACAGAAATGCAGAAACTCCGCAGAGGTAAACCACTTAATAGCAGTGCCTGTAATGAATTTCCTAACTAACTGGTCCACTTCATAAACTGATAAAATAGAGACTTAGCGATAAAGGCCCTTGATCAAGCAATGGGTAGAAACAAAATGAGAGGCAGAGCTGTAACTATCAAAACACATTTTGTTCAGGCAAGAGCCTGGGGTGCTCCTGTAATGGCCTATTTGCCGACTGGGTCAATATTTCATTCCTGCAGTCCAGCTGGACTGGAATGCTAAAATAGAGTTCCTTGGGCCACCAATGGTGTTTCAAATAGAGTCTGAATAACACTGGGATTCTTTCATTTTTGCAGAGACTTATCATGATGCTTTCTGCAGAACAGCTGTCAGGCAGAGAGGTGGCTAGAGAGGCCAGAAGCTAGATCAGGACACACTGTTGTCATGGTATGCCATTGTGTCACTGGTATCTTGTACTGGTCGTTTCTGCTAGAGCGTCCCAGCATCCACACTGGTTAGTATTTTTTAGGAAGCAAGATTTAGTCTTCATGCAGAAATCAAGTCTCCAAATGTTTTACTCACTGTTGTGATATTTTTAGAAATGTCCTGCGATTTCTGGCACAAATTTCAGGTGCAAGAGTTTGGGAGAGCATGTCAGTATCAGTGTGAAAATTATGTATATTTCAGTATCCACAGATATTGCTGCTGTTACAGGGACAAAATTCATAAAGCAGTAAATGATCCAGCTATATTACCTTGTTTTGTTAGTCTATTAAAGGTTTTGTTTGGCACATGAGGACCGTACTATATGTAAGGATGTATAGCAGTGCTTTTAGAACATGCCTTTGTAGGACATCATCTTCCCTCTCTGTGAATGATGTGGTTCAGCTCACCCCTCTTCCCACTATGCAGAGCGCTCTGAATGATGTTCCTATTTTAATTTTCCATGTTTGTCTGTAGTTCATTTAAAACCTAGAAAAATGTATGTATAAATCAAAATGTTCCTTTCACTTTGTCCTACCCTATACTGATTAATAGAGCTAGTTTCAGTTTGTCACAATATGTCACTTTGCCAAAGTCAAACAAGAAAGGGAGTCTTAGACTCACTGCTGTGCATGAGGAGCAGGAAATTAGTAATGTGAGACACCTACATTCAAATCCTGAGGCTGTAAACCATGTGGGGTGTAAGATTCTGACATAAAGTAAATAGATTGCATTTATTGATGATTTTTTCAATAAAAGTAAATAATATATTTTTCCAGAAAATGTTATTTTGTTCTCTCTTTGAAAGAAAGACTTTCCAAATCTGTAAATGTAGGGGAAAAAACCCCAGAGCTGTAACCCTCTCATCGGCTCTTATGATCAACAGTGATCATAACTGCCCTATTCCTATTAGTTTTTAGTTTCCTATTTACATGAAGTTTCTCTGAAATTCCCTGTCTGTCCCGTCCCCCCCCCCGCCTTGTGTTCCTTAATATAATTGATATCTGCGGGGGTGTATTCTCAGGAAGCAAAATGTGCTAACACTCTGGGCTTTAAATTTAGCCTCAAAATATGGAGAAGTTATCAATATGGAGAAGTGATCAATATTTTCAATGAAGTCCTGCTCCTGAAAAAAATGCACAGAAAAATTATTTATTGCTTCTATTGTAACACACAAAGCAAAGAAATGAAATTTGTTCTTTGGTGCCCTTTTTCCTATCTGAAGTCTTCAACTCTAATAAAGGTGATACACTCATACTCATTTAACTATTACGGCATTAGACAGAATTTCTTAAAGAGATTATACTTCTTGTTTGCATCTTTGGAATATGCTGCAATGCCTGTTGGATTGGTAGCAGTATGAAGATATTAGTAACGTGGGGATAAATGAAGTTCTTGGTCATAATTTAGCATGGAGCCAGGTGGAAAAAAATGCCTGGATGGTGTGGGCAAGGTGAGAGCGAGGAGGGTCAGAAATGCTGTATTGCTGCTCCTGTGGCTGCTGCTGACAGAGGATGCTGCTCACTGTAGCATTCCCCCAACGTGTCCTGAGGGCCTCAGGGGAAAGGAGTTTTTGTCTTGCTGGGGACCACATGCAGAGACTAAAAGGAACTTCTGGCTTCCTAGTGTCACCCCAGCTGGCAGCTAAAAAAGAGGGTGTGCTTTAAGAATTTCCTGTGGATGTGAATGGTGTGGGATGTAACATTCATATAAAATAAACAGGTTGCATCTATGGAGGATTTTTCAATGAATGTGAAAATTTTTTTCCAGAAAATAATATCTTGACTATGGTCTGTCTCTAAAAGAGAGTAAAACTGTCAGATGTCTTTAAATATGGGGGGAAACCCATAGCTGTCACCTTCTCCTTGTCTACAGTAATCTACAGTATTTACTAGTGCAAAGGACTGTGACACCCAGGAGGGACATCTCTGGTATCTTGATCAAAGAGATGTAACACAAGCACCCAACCTGCTGGATATTTGGGCCCGATCCTGTAAATTGCTGTGTGCTCACTGGGAAGCACTTAGTGCTTCCTTAACAAGTGGTATCAATGAGAGTTGGGGCAAGGGCATCTCAGGAGCCCAAGGGACATCAGTAGAATGAAGAGGTGCCTGGCACCTGGCTGGATGGCTACCTCTGTCTTCAGACCCAAGGGAGTACTGAACAATTCAAACTACTGCAGGGAAGATCAAAACCTTCAGAAGGAATAGAAGAAATCATTCAGCTGCCTGGGAAAAAAGCCAACCTTGAATGATTAAGAACTGTGTGTGAGAGAGAGATATATTAATAATCACATGACTGAGCATAGTATCTGATACAATACATAATTCATGAACTCTCAGAAAAGAGTGATTCACCTCTCCTTGAAAAATAATTAAGAAAGATGCCTGGTGATGCTAAGAAGTCACCAAAGTCTGTCATTCTGAAAGTGAATGAAAACATGTCTGTGTTTGTATTCTACTAAAGTATTCCAAAATTCTTATTTAAAAAAAAAAAAGTGGAATGAAACATACGTTTCAAGTAACTGTCTCCTATGTAGTCATCAGAAAATCAGTTTTCAAAAAATCTTAATTTACATAAGCAACAAAATTAATAATGCAGCATTAAAGTAGTCCACAAATCAAGCAAGAAAAAAACAATCAAATTTTCATGAAATAAAGCTTACAGTTTTTGTTTTTCAAAAGAAGATGAAGAGGTTCAGACTCTTGTCAGGAACGGTTGGCCTGTGCGTTCCTTGTACTGAATTGCTTTGCCTCTTCCCAGAAGGACAGGAAACGTGTTTCCTTATCAGGTTATAAAACAATACTGGAAAATTTGCAATTGTAATTAATGGTGGCTGAGGTCAGTAGTTCACTAATGTGGAAAGCTAAATTCAAGAAGTGTTGGAAGCATTTGCAGTACACTTGCCCCATAATATTTTAATATTTTTCTGTGTCAAAACAAGTTATTCTGAGAGAAATCTCTCCCAGATAAAATGCCAAATGAAATACATAGTTAGGAAGTATTAGGGATAAACCCCAACATTTGTCTTTAGGTAATACCTTAAGCTTTATTCTATCCTGAATTTCAGTGTAATGAGCCAACTACTTTAGAAAGTGAAGCATACCAGTGTGATTGCATGGTCTTTGTAGGGGTCAGGCAAAAGAGACTTGCAAGTGAGTCTGAACCATGCAGTGCTGGGAGAAGGTCCTTTCTTTGTAGGCCATACTTGCTCGCAATGGGAACTCTCTGGCATGTTGCACCTGGTCAGGAATGTGTTATTTCTGTTAGTGTGCATCACTAGAGGCCATTGTCAGCCTGGGCGTTTCAATTTGGACCATAGTGGGAGTGCAGTAGTCACCAGGTGCAGGACAATGTTCTGAGATGTGCCTTTAAAGGCAGCTGAGATATGTATAAAAAGATGATAAATTGATTGTATGTGGGATGTTGTCTTTCTGCGGGCAGGAAAACATCTCCCTGTAGCTCTGGAGGCACACTTATTAAGTGGCAACAAAGCTTTCAGGTAATTAGCTCTTTTCTCACCAGTTAGTATCATAGGGGACAAGAGATTAAATGCAGTGTGTTCTTCTGGTAAGGGAGAGAAATATTTAACCTGCATGAAATGAAAATTTCCTCTGGATTGTTTTTTTCCCTAATATTTGTTCTAATAAGCTTGTTTGTTATTATGCATGATGGTATTATTTCACAATAAAAGTGGAGACTTGGTTATAGTACTTACCCATTTTATTTTATATGATAACAGCTTAAATAACTGCTTCCCCATGAAACAACAGATGAAAGTCCTCTTATCAATATAATGCAGATGAAATAGGTGCATATAGAAAATACTTAAAGAGGAATTGTATATGTGCTAAAAAGCAGGTGCTTCTGCTTCGAGTTTATGGTTAATGAGAGACATCAAACATACGATGTTTGCCCTGCCAAGCATTGTTTGTCAAGAAAGAAAAGGTTACTAAATATTCACACATGCTCTAGCCTAGCTGTGTGAATACACAGAGGTCAAGATCGTTGTCTTAACAAAAGAGCACATCTCTTGTGGAGAGCAAAGACCAGCTCTAGCATTGTTGTATTTCCTCCTAATAATGGTAATTACTTTGCTTTGTCCGCTTTGCATTGCTTTTTCTGAATTTAACTAGATGAAAGCCTTCAGCCAGTAATGATAGCCAGCTTTCCTTTGGATCTCTGCCAACAGCCTATAATTAAAGTGTTTTCTTGAGAGAGGACCACTGTATAGTACCTATTGTGCATTATGTCCTTGGACTTGACTGCAGTAATTGAAAAAAAAATCTCCAATTTATATCTCTTTCTGTAGCTAGTCACCTCACGGGATTATCACAAGTGAAATTTTATAACTGTGTTTCATGGGAATGTAAAAGTGGACATCATAAAATATTTTACAGTGAATTAAGCTAGCTAGAATGACAGCACTGGTTCCAGAAAGAGACGTGTTCTCACATGAAGTTATAAGGAGTGCCTACTGAGCTTTAAGCACACACCCAACATTAATCTTTTAAGTTTTCTGGCATAGATAAGACCTAAAGGTTCAAGTTTTGTTTGCTATGTAAATTAAGGCCGCTGAGCAAAAGAATTTTGTAGTGGCTTCAGTCAGATACGTCCAGAAGCTGCTGTAGATGCTCTGCTCCCTCAGGCAGATGGAATGGCTTTTTGTTTACTAAAAGCCGAACCAGAAGAAACTGCCATTCCAAGCCTGGGCTGTGATGGTAAAGCTGGAAAGACTTCCATGGCTGACAGTGGTGGTGTGAGGGGTTTTGATGACCTCTATTTCTGTCAAAATTAGATAATCTAAAATAAACCAGCAGAAAGCATTGTTATTTGTCCACAGACAGAAGAGAAAAAGTGCTTTTCAATTACACAGGTTATGAAAAAAGAAGAGCAAAGGCTATGATTAAGGAAGTTGCCTTTTACCAATTCCTACCAATCTCACTGTTGGCATTTTGATTTTGGGTTTTATGAAACTATACTGTTTGTATAGTTTAAGGGTAAATGGATCTATTTACACTGCTTGTGCCAAAGAAATACCTGCATTATTTATAACAACAGCCAAGATAGGATACCTATTAAAAAAATTTCAGCAAGGTCTGAACATACACTAAATTGCCGAGGTTAAGGGACAAAACCAACTATCCAAGTTGCCCCACACTTGGTATGCCTCAGTAGAGATGTAGCTATAATTAACTGCTACTGAAGCAGAAACCACTAAGTATTCATGACTTAGTTCTTTTCCAAAAGAAAGCTGGGAAATTTGCTGCAGACTTTCTGTTTAAAACCTTAAACCTCTTTTTTTTTATTTTTTAGTTTCTTATTTAAAGAAAGAAACTAAAATCAAATCTATCATGTTACAGGATGTGTGCTTTAGAACTGTGTACTTTATTTTCATGTTATCTCAGTCAGACATCTGTGGTACGACAGGTTAAACACCTTGCCTCTTTCTGGGGGCTTTCTGGTCATCTTTGCATCAATGTCAGACTATGCTTCAGGAGCTGTAAGGAAACAGAAATTACTTTTTCAATGGGAAGAAGTAATCAGAAGCTTTTTATACATTTTCTAAAAGAGCAAGAGATTTGAACGAAGCACAGTATGAAAAAATTATTGGATTAAAGTCTTGCTTCATTTGAATTAACTCACAATGCTATTATTGAAATGGACCTCATTATACTGATAATCTACATAAAGTTTACACACCTTGGGGTTTTTTTTTAATTTCTTGATACATACGTGCAAACTGCTATGAATACTGCACTTGTCTTAATTCACTTAATTTTCTTTACTGTTGGATTGCATTAAAATTTAACATAATGGTGACATATGAATGATGTTAAACTCTGAGGATCTCTATTCACATGAAAGCTGCTTTAACAGAGAATTGATTATTCTCTCAAATCAGGATTTCAAGTGTCATTGTGCTGGAACAGTCTATTTAAATATAGGATCTGCCAACATTCCATTTCTTTCCAGCAACAATGCCAAATAATCATAAATGAACTCTTCAGTTTGTGAAAAAAAAAAGGAAAAAAAAAAAAGAAAAAGTTTCAGAGAAATTATTTTAAGATCTATGTAATTAACATCTTGTGTATAACCCTCAGTAGGAAGTTGTGTGTTTCAGATTACATCCTGATCTAAGTAATTGCTAGGGCCAATAATCTGGTTCCTTTGCCTAGAGGAAAAATAGATCCAGGAACCAAGAAACTTGGATGTGAAGCAGGAGAAGAAAGGCATTTTGGTGTGTGCTCTAAAAACCCCCAAGCACAAAACTCTTCAGTTGTTTTTACAACTCAGAGTACATTATGAATTTATTCCTTCCATGTACCAAAACATATGGCAGATAACTTTCATGGCCAGCTAGGATCATTGGACATACGAAGCCTTGAAGATCAGCAAAATTAGTTTTACAACAGAGGCTTTTCCTCGAGGTCCTCTCTTCTGCCAGTTACAGAGTCTGCAAGGCCAGCCTGTTCAATACACCGCAAGCAGATGAGCTCACTGGTTTAAATTCTAATGCTCTGTCCAAATCGCACGGCTGACAGCTGCCAGGCATAATCAGGTCTGAAATAACTCTGCTCCACAGGCAGGAGTGGGGGACTCCTGGCTGCCTCTCTAGATTCCTTTAAGTATTCATTTTCTTATCAAGGTAATTTCTTCTTTATTAACACTGGTACAATGGGAGGGAAGACCAGAGATTTTCTCCCTCAGCTGTAGACGATTGCAGTGGGGTCAGGGGATATCTCCTGCTTTTCTGAAGACTGAAAGATGGTTTTTAGATACCTTTGCCTTGGCTGAGCTGATGCAATGCAAACCAGAGAGAAACGTTTTGGAGTCCAACATGTGTTTTCATGTATGGAAGCAATGCCTGAATCTAAAACAGGCTAGGCAGAGACATTCACTGAATGTATGATTCTTCTTTGCCCTTTATATTTTTCAAGTCCATATTCACCAGTCTATAATCTCATAAGATTATTTTATACTGAATCATGATATTCATTTAGTATTTTAACCAGCTGTTTATACATTTCTTTTCTGGTCATCAGTTTTAAATTTTTATATTTCTATATTCTGGGCAGCTTTTGTGTGACCTTTTTTCCCAGCTAATAAGTGTACCTGAGCCCATTGCTTACCCAATTTTTTAGCCTGTGTTTGTTTTACAGTTCATTTAACTGATATTTTTTTTCTATTGTCCACAATCAGGTGCACTTCTCAATGCTTAAATAGGTTTGCCTTCAGAAAGAAAGAAAAAAAATCCAAATAATTTCCTGGTGATAAGCCATCAGTACAGAGGTTTCTTTAATCCAGAGATATTAATGATATATAAGTTAAAAGTAAGCAAGTCTGTAAGTTCAAGATCCCCTTTGGAGATTAACATTTCAATTTTTTTCTAGCTCCATACCACTGATCCAGTGGAATTTGGAATTGAAGTTCTTTAATTGTAGTATTCAAATGAAAGTGGTACAGGAATGAGAGACCATTTGCAAAATGTAATTTTGATCCAGTTCCAAGGAGAACATCTTGTTTTGCTGCAGATGTGCTGTAGCACTAATTGATTATTGCTTTAGCAGAAAAGCTATTTAGAAGTGTTCCAAGATATAAAACTGACACTGGAACACAAATGGTATGGCATTGAGCTATACTGTGTTTTCTCTCTTTGTTCATCTTGCTGAAATTAAATATGACCAGGAGGAGAGATACAGCTTTGGTGAATCTTATGTTAATGCTTTCCCAGAAAATGTTTTCTTTTCTCCCTAAATTATTGATTGAGCTATTAGAGGTCTGAAATAAAACTTTAATTAGTTGTTAGTGGCTTCACAAAGTATGACCTGCTGGAATGTATGAATGGAGTTGAGAAAGAGCCATCTGACTACAGGAGTTGCAGCCAGCAGAACAAGACACTTACATGGGCAGAAACTTAACATGTGTTGCAGATTTCTAGTGTTTTGGGCATTGTGATTTTTAGCTGAAAGTTGACTGATCATTTTTAGTTGTCTGTGTTATGAAGTGTTACAAAATGAGTAAAATACTGTCTTGAATATTCTTGAACTAGTAATTTCACAATGGAGTGCCCTTGTCTGTCCACAAGCTAAAATTCATCAGTCTAAGGATATGTATCATGTAAAACAGTGCCCATTGTTTTCTGCTCATAGTTATTTTCAGGAGCTATCCAATCTGTATTTTATAGCTTTTTGCTTTAGATAGAGAGAGAAAAGTGGACTGGAGTTTTGAAAGTGGCAGAAGGGATTTATGTGCTTACCTGACACTAAAAACACTCCTGTAATATACATGAAATAGAAAAAGAATATTTCCTACTCTATGTGAATTAAGAGGACAGCAAGGCTCAACAATTCAATGATCTGTCTTCTTGTCTGTCCACTCAGACAGAGATATCTCTTTGCCCTATCCTATTTAAGTTTGTCATAGTTGCACTCTGTGCACCCATCTCAGACTGCACTGTTGCTCTAGTGATTTCATTCCAGGATAAAAGCTTGGACTTAATTATCAGTATAATTGTTTCAGGAAAAGTGACTTTCGGCAGATGGGAAAACAACAGCACAGCAATTATCATGATTTTATTGCAGGATTTGCAAAGTTTGGGAAGGTTTATCAAGGATTCTGAAGTCAGATGGGTTGTGATATCCAAAATATCCATCACTTCTTGTTATTGTCATTGGGACTTGATATTTCCTCGTGAAGTATAGAGATTCCAAATGACCCTAATGAAAAGCTGAGAGCATGAAATCTTTGTGTAATAGAAAATAATTGTATGACAAGCAAGTAAGAGTTTACATGACACTTCAGCAAAGGGGGATGCTTTTCTCCAGACAGGTAAAAGAAGTTCACAGATATAAAAATTAAAGCACAGTCTTTTGCTTTTCTCCCTAGTGAGATTGAGCTTAGTTTACAAAGTGTGGGACGCCAAAGAACAAGGAGGGCAGCAAGTACTGGTTAAGAGAATACAAAGCTAAAACTTCAACAGGACGTAGTAAGGGCGGGGGGAAGACTGGTTGAGTGAAAAGGGAAGCCTGAAGAGGAAGAACAGGAATGGTGGCACCGGAGTGTTTGGAAAAAAGCAGTATGCCACAGCAAAAGAGCTGGCTGAATAGCAGGCTTTAGTTCACAGATTTATAATTTTTTTTCCTTTTTTGGCTTGTTTTCAAATTGGAACAAATCCATTTTTAAGAAAAATTTCTTCAGAAAAAAAAAACCCCAGGAAAATGTTTTGGAAACACTGACATACTGTGTTTCCAAAACCACACATTTTCTCCTGACCCTACAGCTGCTATATGGAACTGGCATTCATGGAGAAGCTCTATGGAAAAGAGAGGTCTGTGACTTGTCTTAGGGCTTTCTGGTTTTGGGTCGCCCACTATGGGCAGGCAACGAATAACGGGTTTAAACTGGACTATAAGAGCTATTAGGTTAGAATTTAGGGTTATTTAAATTTATTTATTTAATTTTTGATATCTGTATTTTACAAGTGTTTATATAGCCATTTATATATATGTATACACACATCTGTTTTTCTGCAAAACTTTGTCTAGAAGGTTTCTGACTTGTTCAGAACCACTCACAGCAAATCTAAGTGCAGTGACAGCTGACTTGCTTTTGCTATTTTGCTATTCACAATCCATTTTAAAAGAAATCCGTAAGTCATCAAACATAAGCAACCCCAAAGGCTAAGTAAACTGAAGTAGAAGTAGATATATGACACTGCAATCTCTTCTACTCATAACTGTTGCAATTATTTGTTACCTGGAATGTGTCAATGTAGCTGGAGAGGTAATGGTTAATTGTTTTCTAATGTTCCCTGTATCCTACATTTTTTTTGCAATCTTTCTCTAAACATTTGCTTTCCTAAAATGTTTGGCCTCTTCAAGCCACTGTAGGATTATACTTTTAAGATCCAAGAATAGAAACATCAGCCTTTTTCTTTCTTTTTTTGTGGCATAGCAACTAAGCAACACAGTTTGAATTTTAAAATGTTAAGTGTCCAATGCTCACATTTTTGTGATCTACTTGTAAAGAAAAAAACCAAAAAAACCACCCCCCAATAACTTGCAAAAATATAGCTAAAGTGACAAATAAATTACAATACCAGCATGGAGAAAAAAAGTGTGAATAGCTCATTTCAGTTATTTGCAATGAATCATTCACTCAGACTAACAGTGAAAGAAAAAAAGAGTGAAAGGCATGAGAATATGGAAGTGGGAAAACATTAGAAATCAGAGAAAATACAGGAAGTCTAGATTTTTGTCCAGGAGTGGAATTATTTAAAGGTCTAAATAATTGAGAAGTTGAGAATTGAGAAAATTTAGAGGTCTAAAATACTGAGAAACTACCAATGTCTTCTATTTTAGCTAGCAAAAACCTTGTTGCACATGAATTTTGCAGTTCTTAACTGATAGGTGTTTTCTAATTATCTCCCAATACTTTCACATTATGTGCAGTGTGTTCATTCTGTGATTGGAAGTCTGAACAGGTAAAATTATTTGGAATCCAAAGAGGTTAAGCTTCTGATATGACTAAGTACATTTAGGAAAGTTTTCCTATCGTTGTTGCTGTTTTCTGTAAGTCTATAAATAATAAGGTTCTTTATTAGTATTTCATTAATTAGGTAACTGAAATAAGTTATATATCAGCTTTTCCAATTAGGTGTAACATAAGCTCTTGATGATGACTGAGAGATGTTTCCCTTGAACAATGATGTCTTTGCTGGCAATGGAGACCCGAATGCAAATGAAAGATGATTCACAGCTCTCTCTTGAAATGAGCTTAAGTATATTTGTAATTAAAAAATTAAGACATGCAGGTGAATTCTAAATTAGGACAGTTTGAAATTTGGAATACATTTGAAGACACAACTGAACCAACATTGAGGATTCTTTCATTTCGATATTTATGAATGTTTTTATATTTAGGATTTTAATAGAAATGTTACAGCTTTAAAACATTGCTGCAGACAAATCTCTAAGGTGTACACAATTACATGCAGGATTTTGCTCTTCCATTTAGAAGAATATGTACATGGTCAATATTTGTAAGTGTGTTCTCTCTCTTTTTTTCTTTTTATTAATTTGCTTTCACAGTTTGAATAAGTTTGGCTTCTTGAAATTTGAGCTGTTTCTTTGTTACTGAACTGATCATGATGGTAACAAGTTGTTTTCTTAGATATCTGTTGAGATAGATGAAACTCTTATAATCCAGTTTATGCTGAATATGTTTTCAGGATTAAATACATCTAATGCAAATTCACTTTTCTTGAACTTTCATACTGAGAATTCATTAATTTTGTTGAAAACAAAACCATTACAGATTATAATGCATTTCAGAGAAATTGTCTATGATGCGAAACAACAGATTTCTTTGCCTTTAGCAGAAAATCAGTAACATACTTGGAAGCAGAATTCTGGTGTTTTAACATCTTTATCCCAAGTTTAAATGAAGTTTAGATTAATAGCTATGTCAACTGCTAAGTATAATTGTATTAAAGCAAATTAAATGAGCAAATTCAAAGCATACAAGTTCTTGTATTTCTGTGATTCTACAGAAATAGATGAATATATATTAAGGAATTGAATATAGATTTATTTTCAGGATTTGATTCTACTTTTAACTTGCCTTAATATTCACTTCAAGGTAGGTGACTCCTCTCTATTTAGGGAACTCACTACAGTTTTAAGGCCTACAAATTCTTGTACAACCCACTTTGCTCTATGCTCCGAGGGACTTTGTGAGTTTCAGCGGTTGGCCCTTTGCAGTTTTTGCTTACTGAAATTTAAAACCGAACAGCTAATCTTGCATAAATATTTATAGATAATAAAACTGGTGTGTAATTTGATACTTTTCTCAATTTAAAGGGAAACAGTTGGTGAACTCTTGGTTATATTAATTGTGAATAACTTGGCAATGTTCCCATTTTTTAAGGTGTCAGTTTACAGTTGCATTGTAACATAATCTTATCCGAACTCTGTACAATCTGTTCCAAGGCTAGAAAGATTAAAGAACAGAAAAAAGAAAGGAAAAAATGTGTTTTCAATCAATAGCTAAAATATACATGCAAGCGAGACTATTTTTAGGTTTAAATGCACATTGTTCTATCTGGAAATACTTAGTTTAAAATGAAATGTTAGAGTATAAGAGCAGAAACAGAAATTAAACAGAAATAATTAGGCAGAAATCAGGTTTGGGCCCTTCATTTTCAGTGGTTGCCTTTTCTGTACTTTTACCCATCTCGTTCTGCAAAGTCTTGTGGTAGTGCTTAGTGCAGTAAGCTGGATTTCTGAGAATGCACTCAGGGAATTTTAGCTGGGCTATTTTACCCTAACATCCCCGAATACCATGTAGTACAATAAAACCCGATGTGATTAGAAGATGGTTGTAGAGGTTGTGCTGTGCTGCAGTTTGACATGGGTCTTAACTGCCCTCTCCTTCAACAGACATACAGTTTGAGACATGGTGATTAAAACCAAGGGAGAGCCTTCAACTGAACCAGAGTCAGTCTTCTACTGAAAGGACACTTCCTCATTCTCACTAAAATTTGGAAAGGCAGAGCACATCATTATCTTAGGTTCCCTCCTTTATCTGAAAGAATTGTTACTGGGCATCCCAGATCTGTTTGTTATGTATAAGTTAGAGTTCTGTTTCTTTACTTGCCTTTTTTTTTCCCCTTCCAGTTTTTTCCTGGCTGTTTCCATGGAAGCTGCCACTTTAGTTCTGTTATACTCTCTTAAACACCTGTTAATCCTCTGACCTTTTCTGCAGACTTGATCCCTTGATCACTCCCAGTGTTGGCAGAAAGATGGCAATATTCACTGTTGCAAGGCCTGCAGGGTTCCACCCCCTACACTTTTAATTACTTTGTGACTTTACATTGCAATAACATTGTCACTTAATTTCCTGGAGAGATGCTGCCTTGTTAGATTAAGGCAGATTTCTTTGTTTAAACTTGATTCTAATTCCACAGAGAACGTTTCCTCTTTCTCAAATTGTTAAGGTTACCTTAATGAATGCTTTGTCCTTGAGCATGAAAATGTTTTGGCTAGTGAGTTTTTGAAATCAAATTGGCTTGGCATACAGTAACTCACAAAGGAACCAATATGAATATTATCTTTGTTATTGCTCATTCCCTTCTGATACTTTTTCTCACAGTTCAACCTGAATCAATTTCTTTTCTCATTCAGGATATTTCTGGTCTTGATCTAAACACAAATTTAAAATAGTGAAGTACTGGATATTGGAGAAAAAAATAGAGCTTGGTTTGTTTGTGAGTTGATTGGGCTTTTTTTAAATTAAAACAGGGTACTCTCTTACTACATCTTCCTGGCCCTGAAGAGTCATCCTGAAAAACACCATCATTGCCTTTCAGCAGGTTTTAGAGATCACAGCTACACTTTTCAGTCTCACAATAATATAACAATAAATCCAAGATATTACTTCTCATTGCCAAAATGAAGAATTACTGGTAGCCAAAGTTTTTTATATCCATCTTTATTTCCATTCATCTTGACTGGATTCCCCTGATAATCTACTCTTTCTAATCCCTCCACTACTTAGCAGCTTTATTTTGCTGTCAGTGGAATAAACAAAGCTGAAGTTCTTAATATTTTTATGCCACCATGTTAGGACATTAATGGTTATACCAGCTACTGGGCCTAAGTGAACGTTGCATTATGAGAATAGTGTGGATGTTTAACTGAATTTACTGATTGTAAATGCTGGTTGAAATTCTAGAATAATTAATAGATAAAACCTCTCTTAGTTCTTTGACTTATTTTTCTTAGGTTTTAGGATATTTTGTCTAGGTGCTCACACATTTTCAAAAGTTTTCTTTTCTTTCTAGTGTAGTCTTAACTTGTATCAATGAACATGGGAAGCAGTCTTCCATTTTATATAGATGGAGAGTTGCATCTCAAGTTTTGTACTGTTGGGCCTCAGACTATTAATCCCTCTTAAAATCAACACAGACTTGTAATCTTAATTAAAAATATTTCTGTTTATACTCTTTTGAATTAGTGGTTTTGTATACAGCTATATAGCTTAATGAAACTAGCTCTAGTGCACTTATATTGTGTTAAAACAAATACTGAGTACTAACCTTCCTTTCCCCTCTCCGCTCCTCCCCAGCCTTCAGGTAGCTAGCAGCTGATAAATCTAGTTTCTAGGTTACCAGTGAACCAGATGGTAACACACAGGAAAAAAAAAAAAAAGAAAAAAGATAAAAACATTGGGTTTTTTTCTACACTTATTTAGTCATGTTTTCATATTGTTCATTAGCTTAGTTAACTTGTGCTAAAAACACATTTCATTCCAGGAAAAAGATGCTGGTTTTTTCAATGTGTGATTAAAATACCTGTAACAGTTTTGAGATGTAAGTTCCTAACTGTTAAATCCTGCTGCCATGCAACATAACTACATTTAATATATACAACCATGTAATTATGTGTAACTAGTGATCATTGTGTATGCTGATAGGAAGGATAAGGGAGGGGGCTGCTGTGTATTTAGCTGGTCCTCTGCACCTGCAGAATGCAGACAACTCTTCTCACTGTAGAGGAAACATGATAATGACAGTATGATGTTAAATGCAAACAATAATTCTTTGGAATAAAATACTAGGAAGAAGTCTATCAATTAAGGTTTGTTATTGTGAACAGTAAAATTATGTTGTGTGTCAGTTTAAAGACAAATAAAAGACTAGTGGAATGAAATCCTTAATTCTCTGTTTACCACATAGCTGCTAAATCCATTATTACTACTTTGGAGAAGATTTATATTAGCCATTTAGACTTCTGCTTGTGATAAACTCTCTCTCTACATATTAAACCCTACTTGGGTTCTGAAGTAAATAATGAAATCGTCAGCTTGTGTGATCTAATATTTTAGACTAAGAGAAAAACAAGCCACTGTGAAAACATAATTGTACTAATACTGGGACTCTCAGCAGGTCTTATTAGCTCAGGCGTAGTCCTGCATTAATGTAGCTAAGTGGCTTTTGGACACAAGGTGGCTTGCATCCAGCCAATTTGGAGTGTGGGTGGGGCTAGCCCACAGCTTTCTACATCCAACTGTATAAGCACACACTAAGCCGATCAGTTATTTATAAAAAGCAACTTAATGTGTTTGGGAAAGATTACATTCTGCTGAAATATTTGTGCTAGCATAGGGGCGTGGATATGTGCCATCTGGGGCTGATGAAAGTTGGTAAAGAATGCTCCCAGAGATAAAAGACTGCTTTCAGAGAAGGAAGCACCCAATAATGCTGAAGCTTTCAAGAAACCAACACACACTGGCAATGTTTTCTACATTACTTTCCCCAGTAAATATCTTTGGAAGAAGAGTAGTTGGAAACTATTCACTCTCACTAATGAGATTTATCTGATCTTTAAATTGTTAATGCTATTGTGTCACATCCTTTGTACTCTGAGCCTTGGACTAGGATCTCAAATAGAGATGATTTGACTGCTCTGGTGGCTAGGTTCCTTGTGACATATCAGAGTGTGTCAAACCACATCTGTTGGTTTGACAAGTAGAGATGTTGCATGTTGATATTATAATGGATACAAATACGCGATGTAAAAAGTCAGTCCTCAGTCCTCATAGTTAGGCTTTGATCAGTCATGAAGGCTAATCTTTCCTTTTGGATGGAAACATCTTCTGGGGACTTGTTAACAAATTAATTACTCTTCAATAGTTTGTTTGGCTTCCTTACACACCAAACTTTTAAGAAGGACAATGGAACCTACACTGGCAATGCTAGCAAGTTTTTGTAGTGGTCGGTATCAGCACTGTCGCTGAATTGTCACAGTAGCTATCTAAACAGTCTTTCATTTCAGCATAGTACAGACTAGAAGGCAATGATGCACAGTTCAACTAAATGCTTTGAAAGGAAGGTCAGAGGAAATTGGCTATGGAAAAATACTGGTATTGTAAAGTAAGACTGGCTCAGAGGGTCTCACTGTAGTTACTGTTTAACATTTAGTCTGATGAATATATCCCAACAAGTGCATCAATAAGATAATTCCTTGCTTGCTGTTCAGCCCTTAGAACATTCCTGAAAATCCAGAATAGCCCCACTGCAGCCAGTTAAATTATATTGGATTTAAATGAGTAGCTATTTGCAGAACCTCAACATTACAATCCTAACCCACTATCCTAGCCTGGGTTGCTGTGATATGTGCAGGGACGCTGTGATAGGTGCAGGGACGCAGTACAGGAATGTTTCTGTTGAACAGCCCATCTGCTTCCAATAAAGAATATATTAACAATAATTACAGTAGAATCTAGAACACAACTCATGTTCATATCATACTAAAAGAACATTACTATATACTCAGCATTAATGTGCAATGATCATATTCACAAACTGACAATTCCAATCAGCATTGTAGAACTATAAAATTAAAGTATCAGTGTAATTAAGAGCAAAGCTTTATGGTCGTCCACATTACAAACAAACGACTATAAATTTGAATAATGTGTTCATCATGAAATTGGCCGTTAATCAAATCATAATCAGCATTATAGCCAATCATAAAAGAAATGGATTATCTGGCATAAGAACAAAACACTGCCCTTCAGCTCATCTACAGCCCAGGTTTTACGTGTGTGTGCATATTATATCTCAGGCTCCTTGTCTCCTGAGCTTCTGATTTCCTCTGTCTGCGAATTTGAGAGCTTTGCGTGCAGTTGATGTATTACATGTTAGAACTGGGTGAATGGGTGTAAGAAAGCTGTCACTCAGCCACTCTAAATCTACCAAAATGAAAAAAATGCTAAAAAGCACAGAAGAAGGCTTTTTGACATTATGTTTTTCTCTTTTGGATAGCCTTTTTCAACTGTGCAGATTTCCATTAGCATAAACAGACATCAGTTTCAACTGGTGACATCAATTTCCAGCTTACTGTTAACCAAGTATTTTCACAAATGGCTTGAGAGACATAAATGTCAGAGAGGACTTCTAAGACTGCATTACTCCTAAATGGAGTGTGGGCAAGCTGGCCTACTTTTTCCTTGGCATTATCTTCAGCACTCGCCTGGTGAGTTGTATTAGTTTCTTGGTCTGTCTGGAAGCTGATCTTGCCAGCAAAACGTTTTCATTTGGACAAAGCAGCTAAGCTGTTTCATCCCAGAATCACCACAGCCCAAAACAAAGCAGCGGAGCAGGGAGACAAGATGGGGCCAGAGGTTTAGAGCAGCTTAAGCAAAACTTGAAACTTATTTTGAGGGTGGTCATTTTGATGATCTCAGACTTGCGCCAAAGCATCAGAAATCAGCTACAGTGGTTTAAAGGAATGAAAATTGCTTGTATAAAAGAAGATTGTAAGGCTTGAAACTCCAAATGCTATTTTATTATAAATAAATAAAATATTAGTGATATAATAATTATAATGATGACAGATTTTGAGTACTTGTTTATAACTGACAACCTAAAGATGAGTTAACTGTCTGGAAACTAATTCTCCTAGCTTCAAAGTGCAAATTAGTGCTTTAGGGTATTTATCTATTAATAGTATTGTTGTTGTACCCATGATAATAAAAATAAATAAATGAGATTAATTTTGTAGAACAAAACTTGGTACTTCTCTAAAATCTTACTTTTAGTCATGTAAGCTTTTTTTGCAAGTCTGAAATTGATGCAAATTTTTTCAACTCGATATAATTAGAGAATAATTGCTTTTAGTCTAATATAATTTCATTAAATTATTAGACAATCTGAGAGAAAAGATGACTAGGTTGATACCTGTGAAGCAAAGGGTAACATTTTCAAGCAGACAAGTGATAAAACTGTGTTTGGGATGGGACAATAACACAATAGGTTAAGATTATTATGTTAGAGCAATTGTGAAGCCCTAGAAAACTCATTCAAAAATCATGCAGCTATCAGAATTCAGTCCTACGCGCCTGAAGGGCAAAGATATAATCAAGAAACTCAACACAGATTTGCCAGGGCATGTTAAGCTTGACCATGTTGATTGCCTTTTTTAATGGTATGACTTTTTCTGTGCTTGTGAGTGGTGAATGTGACATACCTTGACTTTCATAAGGTTTTGGACACCATCTCACACAGTGTTTTTCTTTGTAAGTGAAGTAAGTGTGGGCTGTATGACGGGACTGTTAGACAAAATTGTCTGACAACCAAGTTTGCAGGGCGGTAAACCAGAGTTTGAGATCTGGCCAATGGTCAGCAATGACCAAAATACCCTTGGCTTGATATTGTTCAATGACCTTCAACAGCATTACGAATGATTACACAGAGTGTGCTCTCAGCAGGTACAGAAATCTTGTAAGCCTCTACATGGGAAAGTGGAAAGTTCAGTTTCGGTATATTTCTTCTACTCTTCTGAAAGTCAATACATATTTCAACCTTAATCATTAATTTTTTGAAGAGACTGCATGTGATATATATTAAAAATACCATGTGTGAAGTTTAACAGACAATTATTGTTACAGAAATAAACGCTATGACAAGACAAGAACAAAACTCATGGGAAAAGAGAGAAGTATATTGTGATGATGTCGTCCACATACTTTTAGAAAAATAATATATTTAATGTAGTTGTACAAAACAGCAAACTTTTCTCCTTCCTAGTTGTGTAATTTCAAGTCAATAAAAAGAAGCATAATAAGAACATATGGAACATGGACTTTAAAAAAGAAACAGTTGGCAAAACCGTGCTTCAGACTGCTGTCAGAATATCAGCCTTTCGGCAAGCTTGGAGTAGAACAGATGGGAAAAGTCAAAACTGGTAATAGTTTTCCACACTTAACACAGGAGAGCAAGTTAACAGTCTAATTCATCCTTGGCGTAAGATAATTAATTGCCTTTTACTTTTTTTCTTTTAATGGTATTTATGGCCTGGGTCATTTTGTGCTATTTCTATACTAGAGCCAGAGAATCACTATAGATTATATGTATGTTCTGAGCCTTATGCATCAGACTATGAAGACTAAGGTAGGACATGAGGTTTATCTGTTAGTGGAGCTCTGGACTGTATTTCATCCACAATGCATGAAATTAAAGCAATATGATGAATGGGATGAATGGCTGTGCCTTGATGCAGGACCTGTTTCTACAGGGTGCCTAGCTTTGACAGGCTTCATTTTAACAACTCGGATAATCCCTTTGATTTCAGAAGCTTGGGACTTCAGTGGGACTTTGCATGGACTAAAAACTATGCACATGCTTCAGTCTCTCGGGGCTTGTGTGCTACTGGAATGATGATGCACGTCTGTATTGAAGCAAATGTACAGGTTCTAGGCACTTTATAAATGCAACTATAATACATTTAGGCGTAATAACAACACAGTTGCTACTTGCTGATATATAGCTAACAGCATACCACAGCAGGTGCAGGGTTTTTGTTCTTGGAGTGGGGGATAATCTGTAGTCTACATGCATTTAAATGCTAAAACAAAGACCAAACAAACCAGTTTTTGATTTCTTCACTGTCTGTACCAAAATTTCACTCGAATAGCAGGCAGTAGGATAGTTTGCATCTGTCAGTTGCTCTGACAAAATAACTGGAAATACTATGCAGGTGAACTGTGCATCCTGGAGGATTGCAAAGCTTCAGCTACAAGCAGCTTACGTGTGAGACACAAACACCATTCATGTTCTGCATTCACATTTAAAATGTTGAAAGCATGCTGTCTCTCCATATTCTAGTATCTGCTGTACCCTGCCTTTAAGTGGGTAGTGTAGGAGAAGTGAGTGACGAGAGCTGCGAAGCCAACTGCTTATGTAACACCACAGTACACGATCAGTCCAAACAAGAGGCAATAATGATAAAGTTTGCAAAATATCACTTTGCAATTCAGCTTCTGACAACTTGTGTCCAAAATAGTTTAGGGAGTCAGTTGGGGCTTCTCAACTTAAAAGTGGGTAGAGGATGTCTTTGAGGGATAGCTGAAGATTTGACTGCCTTGCAAAGTTCCCAAGTGATGTCAATGGAAGCTGGGGATAATTAATATCTTATAAAATTAGGCATTCTTGAATAGATAGAAGCCTTCTAGCATAGAGATAGCTTTCAGAACAGGGGATGTAATGATAATCAGTCAGCAATCAAGGTCATATGCTAACTTTGTGAAAGATGCCCTCTATGTATTTATTTCACAGCAGCCTAGAATTCAAAAGCCAGTCTTCCCTGTCACTCTTGCTTTATCTTGATGCTCTTTTTCCTAAGAAGAACAGTTTTCAAAGTCACAGCATGCATGGGCTTGATAAACCTTCTTCTATAAATTTCACATTTGGAAGGTTAAGACTTGCACCTATAATCCTTGGATAATGTAGCACAATCCAACATAATTTCTCAATCAACTTTTGAAGAAATAAAATCACTTTTAATGGAATAGCACTTCAACTGCATTAAATTTACATATGAAATCTGAACTTGAAGGATGTGCATAAAAAATGCACAAATACATTTGTTTGCTCTTTTTGATTCCACCCCTCCACCCCCCATCAAAATATTGGAGCCTTGTTAAACGGCTACCAAGATACATTCAGGCTAATAGAGCTAAAGCTGTTGAGCTGTGTTGAAACTTGGATCGTGAATACTATCAGCTTAGCTAAGTTTAAAACACCTGATTGTAACAACTGAAAGGATAATGTGTACTACAAGCCTTCTTGATTTTGAAGTGGTAGAAAGACAAGGTGTCAGGATGAAAAAATAAAAATACTTAAGTGATACAATGTAATACTTATTATATCTCAGGAAAGAAGTGAGATTTTGACTAATGCACTTTTCCACATTTACACATGCCTTCTGGTTTGATCCTTTCTGCTGTCATGGTTCGTGTGATGTTTTCAGGCTCACATGAGGAGAAAGTATTTTTAGGAGAAATAGGATAGAGGAAAACATGGTGTTTGGATTTTTTGAAAATTTTTCTCTTGGCAAAGGAAGTTGTTGAATTGTCTAGTTAATTGACAATTGCCTGAGCCAGAGATATTTACTTTTAATTTTTATACCTATATGAGACTGCATAAAATGTCATATCAAAAGTAAAAGATAATTTATAATAATTTCTTATTTGTTTGTGTTCTTCCTGGCATTGTCCTATTTCTTCCTGTGATAACTGAGGACAGTTAGATTTGACTCGCTGGAGGCCCTTATGAAGCAGCACTAGCTCTATCCTTTGTGTAGCTGTAGCCATCAAAACACCTTATTTGAGCCAATAGAATAGGACAGTTTGATGCATAGCATCTTCTTTGCTCCCCCTGCTTAGGTTCTTTCCTCAAACCTCTGTGGAATGAGCAGGCATGCTGTGGTTGCTATGAATATTGTGGTCCAACCTGGAAAAATAAAGAACGTATCTTCTTCCTTCTCTATCTTGCTCTGTTGCTGTGTTACATAGCTTTTAAAATTTTTTTATCAGAGTGATGCTGTATTGCCAATTACAATGTACTTCCTAGTAAACAGAAACAGTAGGACTAGGCAAAAAGTTCTTTATTTAGCTCTGCACATTTTCCAGATGAATTTCCATGAAACGGGTTGAATTTAACAAATGACATTTAACAGGAAAATATCAAAAGATTTTTGCAGAAATCTGTGCTTTTGCAAACATGACAAGTTGTAATGTCATCCCAAAGAAATAAGTCCATGTGGCATTGTATAAACTGAAGAAGGAAGCTCAGAGGCTGATAGCTTTGTGAAACAACTAGAAATGTATTACAACGTGCTCTTAGGGAGGGTTCACATTTTATTTAAGCTTGACCTTGAAGACAAAGTGATTCAAACAGTTCCGGCATGTCTAAAAGACATAAAAGGAAAACACAGATCAGTGAGCCACAATATGTTTCAACAGCTAACATCTAATGCTATATTAATATTGCTACATTATTGTTATCTTGGGAATATTCTACTTAGTCTTCAGTTACGGTGTAGACTATTTCTTTTGTAATTTATTTAACTGAGAAGCTCTTGCAACGTACATGAGACATGGTTTGCTAAACAGTCCCAGAAAAATAATTCTCAAAACATTTCAGTGCCCAAAGTGTTGTTGCTGAAATGGATGTAGGAACAAATGGAATTTGTACATCAAAGTCGGACTTGAGGTGTGGAAAAGATCTAAATACCCTGCATGACTACTTAAATCATAGGAATTGTTTTTCCTGTTTTTCCTTTGGAGTTTGAAGATAAAAATACCCTTAATTCATGCTGGAAGCAACTATAATAGCAACTGTGCACAAACTGTGGTTCATGCATTTATACCTTCCTATGACATTTCAAACTCTTGCATTTTAACTCAGTTTCTTGTAGAACAAACTGAAATGAAATATTAATGGAAAAAACAGATCTGTGCCAGATGATATCATATGCCACAGAACAGGTAAGTTAATAATTGACAAAAGAGTAATTTCTTTAACACACTGAATTGTATACAGTGAACAGTAGCTAAAAAGGAAATGTTCTAGTTTCAGGCAGTACTGATAGGTGACCAGGGAATTATTAATTTAAAAAACCAAAATGAGATGGATCTGTAACCAGTGTCCATTAGTGACTTATGTCTCTAGAAGAGTTAAAAACATTGAGAAATTGTTGGGGTTTTTTTTCTGTAGTTTTTGAGATTTTATACAAATTTTGGTGTAATCTATTGTCTTAATGAGCAGTGAGGCAAAATTTGGAAAAAAACAGGTAGAAAACCAGGATCTGTTTTTGGATATGCTGGAAGCTTACTTACTCTGAAGGAAAATAAATGCATATTCTTTTCATAAAATGAGCTAATACGAAGTCTTGTAGATCACTTCAATGTGATTAAAGACTTGCAAAATTTATCCAGTCCTGTGTTGATCCTATAAAATGGGGTTAGTTTCAGTCTTAATGAGGATCACGCATATGGATGGCTCCATTTCAGGTGGTACTATGGTGTAATCACTTGCTGAAGAGGAGTTTTGAATACTTTAGGTAATTTCTGTCATGTATATATTTTATTTTCCTCTGCAGTAATTGAAAACTTTAGCGTTTCAGTGCCCATGTTAGATCATTAAAGATCCTTCTTGAATGTCAACTTTGTGTCTTAACAGTATTTGCTGTTGTGCAGCGATAGCTCTTGTAATTAGAACTGCTAAAAGCATCACATTCTATAGTGATATGGCACAAATGAGTATGCCAATTACTTCTTAAGAAAAAAATAACTGCTTTTGCAATAGCCCTACTACCAACCTCATCTGTTTGCTCCCTTCAATATCACAGGCAGTGTGATCTATTTGCCTTTACCAGGAAGGACTCTTTTGGGTAAATCCAATTTTGGATTCTCATTTACTCTAAGAATCTGTTTATTAGTTTACTCTGAAAATGTCTTTAATTATGACTGGGTTTAAGATTGTGGCTGTCACACATGTAGCCTTAAATGGAAACATTCTTGTCAGAATTACAGGATTCAAGTCTGTCCATATAATTAGGAAGGAACAGATGGGCAAAAATACATATTTTATTTCTGTGAAACCTTCTATGGAAGCTGCATCAAAGGGACAACTGGCAACACATATGTGGGTTGCAGATCCCCACATGGCCAGGCCAAATAATTTCAACTCCTTCAGTTTTAGTTCAGTGCATGATTCAAGAACTTCTCTTCAGACAAGCTGAAAAATACTCAATTTTGTTATCTTCTTCTCCTTAACAGAGGGACTTAGTGGGATTTGGGTTTTTTTTGAGTAGAGGATTTGAGAAAAAGCTCTTCACATTTTTATTACAATGTTTACAAAAACTCAAGTGTGATTATGAAATATTTTAACTCCTCCCATTCAGTAAGTTTGATGAATGGAGTAATGTAACTTCTAATCTATGCATGTTCTTTCAAAAGACATCTTTCTCTACTGGATTTCTTTTAGATGATTGAAGAACTGCTTAGAGGCATTGTGAACTCTTCATGGGAAATTATTATTCTCTACCTTAGGGTGAAATGAGAAAGGCTTTATTTCTTCTTTAACTTACTTGGGTAAGGAGCAAAACAATTTCTGTAGTATAAGACCCTTAGCAGAATTCTGTCACCTGAAGATCCTTAGAGATCAACAGTAGCCTTGACAGATCTAGAGTTCAACTAATAAATTTAATGTTTTGGTTTGGGTCTTTGATTGACACTTAATCCCTGTGTGAAATGTTAGTTCTTCAAACTTATGTCTGTACTTTAAGACTTGAGGAAAAGCATGCAATAGAGGGATATGCTTTAAATCTGCAGACGTGATTGCCTGAAAATAGTTTTGCCTTGCTTCTTTCATGGTTAACAAAACAAACAAACAAACAAAAAAGGTGATCTTAAACCCATCTCTATGCTATGGCTTTCAAACATGATGAACTGTGGGTTGAACATGGTTGGCCTGTGCCCCTTGTCTCTGTCCCTGTCTGCCTTGCAGTCACCTGTAACTCCTGGCTTGCCTTTCTTTGTCACAGAAGGCATCTGAGCTCAAGCTACAGCTCAGAACCACTGCCACGAAAATGAAGCAGTGGGTGGTGATGACCAGAGGTAGCCTACTGTAGTGGATTGAAATGTTTGATTGAACAGAATTGATCAAACAGAACCTTCATAGAAGATCTGCTGCTTGCCTAGGATCCATGTCTGGGATGTTGACAAGAAACTGCTGGACTGTCTCCAGCCTTGCATCTATTGTCCATTGCTGCTCAGCCACGGGGGCACCAGCATCACTGACAAAGGAAATCCTGAGCAGAGCAGAGGTAATAACAATCTAGGTGAGTCCTCCTTGATCCTGAGATTGAAGAGGAAGGCTTTGCCTGAGCAGGAGCTAACACAGCCTGTGAGTAAACATCTTGCTGTACAGCTGGTGTTGCAGATAGAAACAAAGGCTGCTGTGGAGAGAAGGGAACCATTTGACAGAGCTGCCAAAGCCCCTATGCCAGTAAGCTTGTTAACCTTGCAAGGACAACTTTTAACTAGACTTGCTAGGGAATAGACACAAAAATCTGAAGAGAACTGGGGAAAAGGATAGCGAACTGGCTGAGGGATAGCATAAGTGGGAGGCTCTCCCAGTTCTCCCAAGAAAGCAGATCGGAGCCCCATACCAAGTGTCTGTACATGAATGCATGCAGCATAGGAAACAAACGGGAGGACAGAGATGCTGCTGTGCAAAACTGTAACCTTGCTAGGATGACAGACATGTGATAAGATAGTCCACTGAACCATTGCAGTGGATGGTTACAGGCTCTTTAGGAAAGAGATGTCCCCATATTGCCCCTTCCAATCTCCCCATTCTTCCCCCTAGAAGGACAGGAGGGTTACAAGTTTTGTAAAGAAGGGGCCTGAATGCAGAGGACTGTTCTATGGAAAGGGTGGTCAAGGATTTATGTGTCAGGTTCAGAGCAGAGACCAGTGAAGAACATACCATGCTAGTCTTCTACAGATACCAGATCAAGAGTGAAAAGTTAAGGAACTTCAGCTGCCCTGACACACACTAGAAAATTAACACTGCAGAGTGCAAGCAATTCAGGAGACTACTGGGGTATTTCGAGGACAATTTTTGATGGAGTTGGTGGACAAGCTGAATAAGGGAGGCACTCTGATGGGCATTTTATTCATGAATCAGAAGAACTGATCAGGGATATGATGTCTGACATCAGTCTGGGCTGTCATGAGCTGGTAAAATTTAAGGTTGTCAGGGAAGTGAGGAGGGTGACTACCTGTACAATGACTCTGGGCTGTAGGAAACAAGGTTTTGGCTTGTTCTGGAAACTGTGATATGACCTTATTGCCCAGGGGTACCCTGGGGTAACGTAATTACTGGAGTGCAGGATAGCTGGCTGATCTTCAAGCAAAACCACAAGTGCTTCAAAGCACAGGCATGCATTGTAATGTGCAAGAAGGAAGCAACACCCCAGCCTGGATGAATAGGAGACTTCTAATTAAGCTCAAACTCAGAAAGAAAGATGGAATAGGCAGTAGGCTACCAAAAGAAGCATATTGTCTGGACACATAGAAATTAATTGCAAAAGCCAAAGCCCAGGTGAAAGTGAAACTGTGTGAGTAAAGTGCTACCTATGCTAAAGGAAAATCTAATTAGGGTCCACTTCAGTAAAAAAAAGGCATAAGCTCAATGGACATAAATTATAGCATGGAAAAATTCTAATTAAATATGAGGAAAAAACCTATTACATTGAGCTGGTTCACACACTGGAGTAGATTGTCTTTGGACACATCGAAAACTCAGTTGGAGTTTTCCAACTCCAACCATGTAGTCCAACCATGGTCACCTGGTTGGACTACAAAACTGGATCACGATAAAATCCTGCATGGTCAGCAGAGGCCGGGCATTGGAATTAGGAGTGTTCTGCCTCATTCTGCTGTCAAGCAGTTCAGAGTAGCTACTTGATTTTTACCTATTTCAGACAGAAGACCTCATGGGAGAAGGCCACAAGGGCAAGAAGCTTAGTGAGACTGGGGGTCTATAATGAGAGCAAGTGGGAGAACCAATTAGCTGCCAAGGTGGGACCAGAAACTGGAACAGTTTGGGGAAAAGAGACACAATGATGCACTCTTCTGGTCCCCGCAGCCTGGTGAGCTGAGGAAGGTGTTGGGACTAAGGAGGAATAATATGTGATCAAGTGATTAAAAATCTATTTTAACATCTAGTCAACAGGGACGTGAAATGATTTTTTTCAGAGGAATCTAGTTCTGGAATTCCTAGTTGTTTGCTCAGTGCCACAGCTTTATTTTTCCTTTAACAAACCTTGGGTACGTATCTCATTTGAAGTATTCTTCAGTATATGTAAAAGTTACTTTACATTGTTTTTAATTCACATTACAGTGGAGCTGAGTTTAGGATCTGGTTTCAATTGAAGGGGAGGTAAAGATAGTAAACAGATATAATTTAAATATACATTTTAGTGGAATTGCTTTCCTGGTAAGGATTATTTCACACATTACTGTTCCCCTGAACTTTTAAAAATAACATAAACAGACAAACCACACAGTAAGGGAAATGTGCCCTTAAAAATAAGCAAAAAAAGTCTTTCCTCAGCAGGCTTGCAAAAAATGTTATTTAAAACCCTTGCTTCTTCTCCACTATTTTAAAGGCTAAAACACCGGGCACAGATCTGTTTCTGATCATTTATGAGCTAATTACTGCGCTTTGTACTGAAATAGCTCTCTGGGATTAAAAATTCTGTTTGCAGCTGTGGAAAGAGAAATTCAGAATATTAATGAAGCAAAGATTTTTTGTTATCTTGAGTATTTTTATTCAGTGTTTTACATTCTATCCTTTCCCAGTATTTATTCAGTCTTTTTGTATTCTGTGCAGTATAAACTGCAAGAGCAATATAGAACAAAAACAAAAAATGAGAACTTATTTTTAAAACATTCATAACGAAGAGAGGAGGAAAGATATATACTTTATATTATTGCACGTTGATATAACTTCACCACCTTAATACCATTGGAATAATAGGAAGATGTAAGTGGGGAACAGCAGAACAGGACAAAAGCTCTGCAAAGCTGAGAAGAACTTTTCATAAAGGGTATTTGTCCTTTTTAAGGTTACAAAATGTAATGTGATTTAAGACAACTTTTTTTCCTGCAAAGTCCACACTGCTACCTAAAATCTCCGGACATTTTTATTTTTTCTGGCATGTGTGCCCGAACAGAGGCAATGTCCCTGGAGCTTTAGGCTTCAACTGCTAGACTTCAGCTTCAGGAACCATCCATGTGCAGGCACCTACCTTCAACTGGAGATGTTGCTGCCGAGACATCTGTATTAAAACTGGTGGAACATGGCTAAACTACCTTGCAGGAGTAAGCATACCACTGCAACCTAATAATTCCAGTAAGCCTTATTCCTGTGGTAGATGACAGTCTTCCCCTCAGCACCATGATTCGTCCTTGTAGCATTTGACTTACGTGGTGTTTTGGCCCTGGCTAGAGGCCAAATGCTGCCCAAAGCCGCTCTATCACTCCCCTTTCCAGCTGGACAGGGGAGAAAATATATATTGAGAGGCTTAGGATTTGAGATAAGGACAGGACTTTGCAATTAGTGTCATGGGCAAAACAGACTCAACACAGAATAAAGGAAAGAAAACTAATTTATTACAACTACACACCCAGTGAAACCAGAGTCGGGTAATGAGAAGTGCGGCCAGATCTTAAAGCACCTGCCCTCCCTTCTTACCAGACTTAACTTTATTAATGATTTTACTCCCCTCTTCCCCTGTGTTGAGACATGGGAAGGGGCAGGGAATGGGGGTTTCAGTCAGTTCCTTGCAAGTTGATTTCCTTCTTAGCTGGAGGGGGCATTCCACACACCCTTCCCCTGCTGCATCATGGGGTCCCACCCATGGGGGACAGTCCTCCACAAACTTCTCCAAAGTGAAACCTTTTCCATGAGGTTTCAGCTCCTCACCAATTGCCTCAGCGCGGCTCCCTTCCATGGGGTGCTGACGTTTGGGCCCAGACTGCTCCAGCCTGGTCCCCATCAGAGTTACAAGTCCCTTCTCCAGTAAACATGCTGTGGCATGGGTCAGTCTCTCCACAGGCTGTAGATGGAATCTCTGCTCCCTGTCATTATCTATGGGCTGCAGGAGGACAGCCTGCCTCACCATGGTCTTCTCCACAGGCTGCAGGGGAATCTTTCTCTGTGGCACCTGGAGAGCTTCACTTGGCCACCCCCTGCTGCATCTCCTGCCCTGGTTCTTTGCTGGCCTTTGTGTCTGCATGGTTTCTCACATCCTCTCACTCCCTTCTCTTGTGGCAAAATACATCTGCTTGCAGGATTTTTTCTCCTAAATGTGATTCACAGAGGCACTGTGACCATTGCCGATTGGCTTGGCCTTGGTCAGCAGCAACTCTGGCCTTGAATTGGCTGATGTTTACTTTCTGGGGCCTGCAGAAAGCTCCTAGCTGCTTCTTGCAGACCTCTGCAGTTCCCCCTTCTCCACCAGAACCTGGCCACGAAAAATGTGGCAACTTGCAGCTGATTTATGAATTGGTGGATGAGTACATGTAGCAGCCTGACCAGCCACTTCTCCCAGGTGCTCCTCACACTCGGGCAGGAGCAGGCAGGAGCAGGTTGCCCTGCCAGCACAGGTCCTGCTGCTGGCAAATCATTTTCCTGGGGCCTTCTCAGATAGGTGGGGGAGCAAGTTCTGTGTGGGCTGATCTTGGCAAGCTACATCCCGGCTGTGGCATTATTTTGAGCACTGTGCTGCAGACAACCACTTCGGTCATAAAACATTTCTCTCTTAAAAGTGGAATGAAATTGCCACTAGACTGCTTTTTACTTCTGTCTCTTGACTTCAAAGAAAGCTTTCTGAGAACATACTTTTCAAAGGATAAAACTGAAAAAGAACATTATTTCAAATTTGCAACTCACAGTGTTATTGGTGTGAGTCTCAAATTGTCAATAAACCCAGGCTGATAAAAATAGTTTCACATTCGTTGATAATGGAGAGCTGTAAAATCTTTCTTGAGGAAATAAATGTATTTGAAAGGCCATTATTTTTTTTATCAGCAATGTTTTCTTAAAAAGAAAAAGGACAAAATATATTTAGTGGTATTAACTATTGTAGTTTTGCTTGGGGTTCACAGCTTTTCCTCCAGGAAGAGGCCTCTGTGAAGAGCAGTGTTTTGCCTGCTCAAGAGCACGCCAAATTCTCTGGATCTCTTTGGACTTTTAATATTGACAGAAATGAGTTGGGCTGAGCCAGCATTACATAATGCAATATGACAGAATAGCACTACTAGCCCAGGAACAGGGTTTTGAGCGGCTGGACCGCACGCTTGCAGAGAGTTTCCCCATTGTGGAGCCACAGAGTGTTACACATCACCAGTTACAAAATAGAGGCCTTGTTCATGCATACAGTTATTAGAAAATTCACAGAAACAGTTTAACCACAGCACTCTGATTAAACATGAAATAAGCAAAATGGTTTTAAAACTACTTTGGAATGTCATTTTTCCGGAGTAAAGCACTTTTTGCATGCATTTAACTTTACTCTGAATACTCCCATTGATTCCAGTGGGACTGCTCTCAGAAATAAATTAAACACTTGTAAAAGTTTGCAAATTAGCCCTTTCCCAGTGGAATTATTTTGAATATATATTGGCTCAATAGGGATGGGAGTAGGTCTAATTAATCTAAGAAGTCTTTCTCAGATAAGGTGATAGAAGTAGTGGGTATCTAAACTTAGAAATCTCAGACTCTAAACTTCAGCCTAAATTTGGGAATAGTGTGCTCCACACTGTGCTTCAAAGACTCCACAGGTCTACTGTCATGAACGTTAGGTCTGGATCCTAAATGATTTAAGATGTAGCGATGATCAGGCCCTAGTTTCATTATTTGAAATATAAAAGCTTGGAAGCAATGTTATTCTAAGGAAAATCAGCCTCTCTCCATCATAACACTGTGTGTCTTCGCATGGATATTCACATTTATGTGCAAATATATCTAAACACAGGTGTGGATTAAGCCAATTTTTTTTATTTGAATAACAAGTCTGCAAAAAGCTGTACTGACATGACATAGGAGATGTGCTATTGGGAGGGAATCTGTAAGCTCAAAATGCAGCCACAGCTTCTCAGTTATAGAATGACTGCTTCAGTCTTACCTTTCCCAGCTTGGGGTGAAACTATGATGTTCAGCAAAGGCACAAGTCTTTAGAAGATGAGTTAGGTGGTTGGGACCGTAATGTGCAACACCCACTGATTGAATCATACCTAGGTCAGCGATTGTGAAATGGAAAGGAGAAGGGTTTCTGTATCTTGTTGGAGGCAAGCCTTTAAGTGAAAGAATAGTAGCAGAACACACAATGCTTAAAGAGAAAATAAATTGTTCTGCTTAATATCTGAACCCAGAATAGAGAAGTAGGTAATAATAACTAATCACCCATAACTTTTAGATAAAAAGAAATGGAAGAGAAGTGATTGTGATTTGAAGTGTTTTATGAAAATTTGCTAAAAGGATATTAGAAACAAAATGAAGGAGTAGAAGAAAACAACAGTTCCTGCATACTCTGCAAATGGCCTTTCTGAAGCAAAGAAAAGCAAAGGTGGCATGGCAGTAATTAAAATTATATAGTATTACCTTTCTCTGTAAAGCATTGTCATCAGAGTCAGTGATAGTCTGTACAGGGATCAGTGACCGTTTGTGACTTTTGAGGAACAAAGAATACCTTTAAATATTCTGTGGCTGCTGATAAAATCAGGTAAGGGGATACTTGGAAATTAGTACCTCTTTCCCTGCAGACAGAGAGGCAGAATTTCTCGTACCTATCTGCTGTCAGTTTGATTGATGGAGAGGGAGTCGATGCTTAGTTTGCTTAGCAGTTGTTTGTTAAGAACGCATAATGGTACCCCATGACAGATCTAGCTCTATTGTGGTAAGTGCAGTCCTTCCCAAAGAGCTGACATTTACACAATAATAAATAGCTGTAAACAATGAAGAACTATTGTATGGTAGGAACCTAAAGAACATTTATGGTTTGCGTCTTCCCTGGAGTCTCTCCCTGACTTTGTGCTTGTGACTTTGCAGTTGTTTAGAAGAAACTGCTTCAAGACAGCATCTTCTTAAAAGCCATTGTGCTGCTAACTAGCATCTTGAAAATATTGTTAAATGGATGTTTACAGTAGTTGACTTGGTTCTGTCTTTAGCTTGATATTAGGAGCTGCTTGGAATCACAACAGGAAAAGTTTTGCAAAAAATACAGCCTGGGTAGATTTCTGAATGGCGAATTGTTTTCTTTTGTTAAATTAAACTTTAAAATTGTTAGGTGCGATGTAATATTAAAGTAATGAAATACTAAAATACATTTCAATGTAAGGAATACCCAATAAATTAAAGAAGAACAAATAGAAAAAAACTATAAACGACTGCACGTGTGACAAATCGAGCATGGAGGAATGAATGATCATGCACACTCTCTCTCACATTCACACACACTTTCACTCTCACACATACTTGTTTGTATTATAAATTAATGTGGAAGCCTTTAGTTGGTGAAATGGGAGAGCCAGTTGTTTCCAATCACATGCACCAGTGAAAGCATGGGTGTAACTAATTATGCAGTCACTTGTGTCTCAGATGGAAAAAGAATAAATTCTCTATGTGCTCCCCTTTTTCCTCTTCAAATGCAGAATAGGGTCTATTAACATTTTAAGTGTTCAGATGGGTAATAAAAGACTCTTAAGTTAGAAATGTCAAAGGTCTGTGAAATGTTACTTTTTAAATATGGTTACAAAATTAATGTACTTGTTGTAAATTGAAACTATCCTCTGGATTAGATTTATGTAAATACAAAAGTGTAGTATTTTTAAATGCTTTCTAAGTATAAAAATGTTTACATATATTTATATGATCATAAACTTGATCTAGGAAATGTATTTTTTATTTGTCGTATATGGTTTCCTAAGCAATCCGTAAACATTACAAACAAAACTGGAGCTGTCCTTTTTCCTTTCAGCCTAACTTCAGTTTTGGAGTAAATAGAAGTCATCCTTTCACTGTGAGGATCTTTTTTTTTTTTTCATATTTAGCAATGTTTTATTTTATATGCAGTTCTAATAAGTATTTGGTTCACTATGTCTAAATATCTCTATATCTTTCAAACACATAAGTTAATTCTTCTGTACAGATCGTTAAATATGGCATGAAGATTTTATCTGAAATGATTTTATTTAAATCATAACATTTCTGTTTGTTTGCTTGTGTGGTCAAGCCTCACAAAAGCACTCTCCGGCTCTGTGGGGCATACTTCTTCACATTTAAATAACCAGGCTGGAACCTCTTTTCCATCAAATGTTTTATTTGCCAAAAAGTAATATTTTCTTAGAGAAACCTGTAAGCAAAACAAGCAAAACGAAAGGCCAGTTAATGCAGGTTATATTGGATACTCCCAATTACCATCTCCACAACTTTGAGAAGGTAGGCTTAAAGTGAAAATCAATTTAGATGTGCTTTCTCATGTAAGTGTTAAAGTCAATGGGCTCCACGGTATCAACAGTGTGTCTCCTAAAGTCTCTCCTGTGTGGTAGTTTTCCATTTTGTACACAATACTTTAATGTTCATTAAAGCAAACAATCTGAGATGTGAATAACATTTTAGCCTGCGGGTTAAGACACCTGGGTTCCAGCTCCTGGTCTGGAAAACATTTAATAATTTATGCAAAGGGAACAGCCTCAATAGAAAATAGTGAGTAAGCCTACTGAAGAGGCTTGTAGCTTCTAGTTTCAGAGTCAACAGACATATCTGGACATTCTGTATGGCATCTCTAAGTGCTTCTTGGTCTTGAAGATCAGGTCTCTCGAGCTGTGAGAATATTTCTAGACATTCACAAACAATTTCTGGAGCTCATCCCTCTTGATTTAAGAGGTGGAAAATTATATCACTAGTTGTAGTTAAACCAGCCATTTGTGACTGAACTTTTCAAGGAAATCGTGAACATAAGACTGAAAAAACGTGAAAGGAACATGGAAGAAAAGTATTTCTCCCGGGGAACATGTTTCTCCAATGTTAGTTTTGTAGTATTTACTGAAAGGTTTTCCTTTTAAACTGTTTCTATTCTACAAGGATCTATGATAAACTCATGCTATGATAGATGCCAAAACATATTTAGGGGACTACAGGAGGGCAGGGATGGTATGATTAGTATCACCTTCCATATCCATTCCCTCTGAATACTCCATCAGTTTGCAAATGGGAGTTGCTTTGGCTTTGCTGAAGTTTCCAAACAGCAAGAATTGGAAAACACTGCTATCTTGTGGCCGAAGGGCGAGCAACAACTGGGAAAGACAAAAGGGTTTACGTCCTCATCTGCCTATTAGGTATGGCTTTGTATAATAAAAACTCCAGTCTTGGAAAATTGAGATAATTTGGACCTTAGAGGACTGAAGAATTTCTCCAAATAACTTGAGTATTCCTCTGGCTATGACTTTTATGTGACACTGACAGGTTCAAAATACTGCTGTCAGGTTTTTGATTGCAGAGTTTGCACACCCATCTGGTTAAATACAGTTTTGACCATGCAGGCTTGACAGACACCAGATAACAGCTGGTGCATGCTATCTGGAAATTTCAGAAAATATTTGTGAATCCAAATTCTTTGCAAGTTTTAGCTAAGATAAAAAGGTGTTTTGAGTTTTTACAAGTTCTTTGCACTTTACTTTAGAAAGTTCAGGCAGTGGTAAGGGACCAGACTATCTTCTCTGCCCTTAGCCAACAACTTATATCTCTCTTATATATCCTGCGTTCTCCTGCAGACTGATCTTGCACCTGCTTGAGAGCGTAGCTTCAGCCAATAAAGTAGGGCTGAGGTCTTTGTGATGAATTTCCACTCATTTCAGTGGAGTTCTGTGCAGTTCAGTAGAATTAAAACAAGCAAACAAACCAACCCCCCCACAAAAAAACCCACCGCTAATTTTGTTTGTTTTTTTAATGATTAACAATCTACTATCAAGGGAAAATATGCCTCAGATTTCTGTCTATTTTTCCAATGTTAGCTGTGTATTTTATTTGCAGGATATGATCCTGTCTTAAATATGGCTGTTGGATTTGTCTTGGTAACATCTGTCTTCTTTGACTGATAATCTGTTCTGTCTGAATCCCAATGAAGCCTTCAATCCATAAAATTACTTGCTTAGTTCATTAATATCTTAAACTCAGGAGAAAACTAGAGGCTTAGGGGACAATGACATCTTTTAAAATAAGATGTTCTAATTTACAAGTATTTTTACTTCAACATAACCCCTTCTGTTCATGTATGTTTCTTTGCTTTTATTCCCCCCAGCTCCTCATTTTGTCTTCATGAGATAAAATTTGAACATTTGACACTTTGACTTTTGAACAGAATTGCAGACTTGTGATAACAGTGTGTGTTTTTTTTTTTAGCTGCAGCAATTCTCCATGTGTGCTGGAGAGCACCTTAGGTCAGAAGGAATAGCTCTGCACACATTCTGTGCTCTAGTACTGCACATCAGAGCACTGAGTTTGGATAAACATGCACTTATCTGAAAGGTATCCAACTGTGTTGGTCCCTTCCTTATTCCCCAGTATCTAAAGTTTATCAAACCTTGTCTTTCAAACTCAGTTTCTTTGATATCCCTTAATTCTTAACCACTTCAAAGCGTTGGTCATTTTGGGTGCTGGATATTGTAGGTGGGTCAGAAGTGGGGCTTTAGCCAGTCCTGTTCAGAAAAATAAGTTGATGAAAGGTTTTGGCCTAGGTTAGTGAATGATGATCTATTCAGTGTATTGCAACACATATAAAAGTTCTTTCTTGATAGAAATGCTGGCAATTCTTTCTTATAAATTATTCTTTTACTGTATTTAAATGGAATGCATATGAAATAGTGCTTAATGATGGTTGACTTCCCCTTAATGAAGGTAGTCTATTTTGTCTAACAGATTCTCTTGGCCTGTTTAATCTTTGTAACAAATTAAAATATATGACAAATGTACTACTTTTTTTCCCTCAGGACTCATTAGAATGCTTTTATTTCCAGCCCTGGAAAAATCATTCTCTTTCTTGTAGAACTCAGATGCCTATATGTACTGCATTTCAAATTAAATCTTCTCTAAACTTGTCTCTGTCCAAGGAAGAAAACCCAAACTGCAAGGTTACTGGTACAATACTGTGTAAGAATTTAAAAGATCTCTAGGTAACATTTACTGTATGTGTACTGTTTCTATGGTAGCAGTCTTTCAGCTGTTTCATTACTGCTTTCCAGACTAGATATGTATAAACCAGATGGCAAGTGGGTTGACATTTCAGTTTGAGTCATGCCAATTGAAATCGACAACCTCATGTTAAAGTATGTTAATCCTTAATTGGAAAGCGTATCCCATTTGAACTACTGAATTTGCTGAGCTTTCATTGAAGAACTCTCCCTGCAATCCTCTGTTGAATTCTACTAGGATAAAGCAGACTATACAAGCAGGGCAAATACCATCTTCTCTTGGAAAGGATTTATTGGGAGGAACTGATGCAATACTTAAGATGAGACAGTGGTGTGTTTTTAAATTTTCGGGTTTTTTTTAAAATAACACCTTTTTGGATGTGGGGGCAATGTTTAATGAGGCCATAGGAGTGCTGGATGAGATGTGAATCCTGAAAGTTTGTCTTATGTTGATGCTTTGGGTTTGGAAACTGTGTTCAAAGCCATATAGCCGGAAGGCTAAGGCAACCCACAGGCGCTGCTCCTGCTGCTCAGAGACCTGACCACTTCTAAGGGTTCCCATTACACCCATTAGATTTTGGGGGAATGGGGCAGAAAGCAAGCAGCAGGGGATACCAAAGGAAAAAAAAATTGCTCTTGATCGACGCAGCTGGTGACCTGAAAGGCAGGCTGCATCCTGCCTTCACAGAACATCACTAAGGGAACGTAATACTTGTTTACGATGAAGGCACTGTTTCCTATGGTTTCATAGCTGGTTGACAACAAAAGAAGAGTGGGTTTGGGTTTTTTCCCTTCTTGTTCTAGAAAAATTCTTGAAGGAAAAATTGGATAAATTGACTTACATGTTGGGGGACAATGGAATTACACATTTTAAATAAATTTCTTTTCTACATCTTGAATTATAAATTCAAGCAAAAGTTGGGTTTTTCTTTTTAAGGATTAACCTTAAAGGATCAGTTCTTCTGCACTTTTATCTTTTTATGTTCTTGTCTTTTGCTCCTCACATTTAGCATCTTCTCCAAATCAAGCAGGAGAAGATGAGGGAACATTTTCAAAGCACTCAACTTCAAATTTGAAATAAAATATTTATCTTGAAATTTCAACCAATGTAATAATTTTTAGTGATGGGATAGTCTTTTGTTGAAAAAATACTTCTGTAATGTTGGCCCCTAAAATGGAATTAATTAAATTTATTTGCTCACATACTTCTTCAATTTTTTTAAGAAAAAAGAAGAGGGAAAAAAAAACCCTTACACCGCCTAGTTTTCATAGCCCTTAGGTTTCAGATGATCATGTTTTATCTTGGAAGATTGAACACTGAATTTTATAAGGTACATGATAAAATCCAAAAGTTTAAATCTGAAATAGTTAATAGGGGAGGAGAGCATAGGAACACTGGGAACAGTATGAGGCATGCTTTGGCTAAAGATTGAATATGGTCTTTATTGAAGTAATTCTGCATTATTTTAGGGGTTCCGCATAATCAGCATTCAGTTTTCTACAGATCTCTGCCAACACAGCTACAGAGGGAGGGTGACACCTAACTGACATGGCAAAAAACCCTTTTGTTAAAATGCTGTGGCAAAACTTGACTTGTTAGTTGTGCAGACTTAACAAAGGGTTTTAAAGTCCTGCATCTCCTCTTTTTTATGGTTTTTTTTTGATTCTGTGATTATTGCATGTCTGGCAAACTTTTCTCATACATGTTTTGGCTGTATCCACGCTGGCTCTGTGTAGCTTGTTTCTCTTCTCTGTGGCTAGAATAAGCCATATGGATTAAAGCATGTGGTTTGGCAGATAGAACTTAGGTCTGTACTGCTAGTGTTTTGCCAATGTATTATAGTATGTCTGGTTATTTAGTCCTGGTGATGGATAAAAGGAGGACAGTGTAACACCCCTCTCATCTCATATTGTGAAATGAAGATATGCTTCAGGTTTTCTCCAGTTCATGTAACTGCTGTATGGAAGCAGGGAGTCAGTGAAGTCATGCTGTCACACAGGGAACATTTAAACTCCCACTCTTTAGGCAGTCCGACAATTCTGTGGTCTGTGGATAAACAGGTCAAACTCTTTGTAGAGTAGAAATGCAGACTCTCTGTAGCATTTCTACTATGGAGTCTGCATCTGTAGGTGTAAGCATCTCAGTCTGGCTAACAGACATGAATCTCTGAGTGAGGTCAGGAACAGATGATAGACAGTCTTATGGGAAACAGCAACGATGCAAATCAAAAGACATGCATTTTTTTTATTAGGCAAATGAAGCTTGTGTCTGTGACCACATTTTTGAGTTCGATCTCAGCATTTAACAATCCACCAAAGAGAATTAAATTAGATATGTGCTATGCATCACTTACAGATGAGCAGAATGAGTTCCCTTACACAAAAGTAGTTACCATTGTGACAGCAGCTGCAGAATTGAGCACATTTTCAGCTTTTGGATGAAAGGAAACATGGCTGGAAAAATAAATGAAACTTGGCTGAAGCCTCTTCGCAGAAGAATTCTTCAGTAAGTCAGGTTGCTTTATATTTTGTTCTATTTTGTCAGACTAGAGAAGAAATATTCACTATCTTATTCCAGTCTATTTTAATTGTTTTGAGTACAATCTCATCCTACAGATGCTGTGTGAACAGAAATCATAGATAAGCAGTAAGCAGTATTATTGAAGTGCCTGAAAATGGCAAACCCTTTTACTTAATCTTGTTCTATCACATAGAATAAAATTCTTTAAACATTATAACTCATACAGATTCATAGATCAGTCAGCCTTTAAGCTTTCAGAGCATGACTATTTTTGATGTATCAGTATTACATACTAAACCAGTCCTGAATACAAATTGCTCTATTCACTTGCAAATGCGGTAGCTACATCATTTTGGAGCTTGTGGAACTGTTAGGGATCAAAGGGAATCATGGTATTCAAAATTTCATTACTTATTTTGAATTTCAGCCCCACCTATAGTCACTTTTGTCCTCTTGTATTTGCTATTTGGGTTATAGCCCAGTAATTTTCAAGAAATATTTGGTGGATTAACTTTCTGTTCTTTATGCAGAAATAAAGTTTTTATTTTTGGTTTGCTAGAGTAAGTTTTGCCACTGACTGATAACATTTATGGAGTCAAGAAGTGGAGTCTGAAGTAATCATTTGGACCTACTAGCAAAAATATAAAAGGCTGGAACTTAAGCTGTACACCTAAAATTAGTTACAAAAAGCCTGCATAGATATGTTTTGATCTACTTATTTTGTTCAGTGAGAGATTTATTTTTTTAGAATGTCCAGTAAACATATTTTTTCAGATATTGTGAAATGAAATTTTGAAATAAAGGTACCCATCTTAATTCAGAGGTGCAAGTGCATAAGGACCTTAGTATATGGAAGCTACAGCTAGAGCATGACAAATAATGTCAGATGTGTATACAGAATGACTAAGACTACAAAGGGTGACAAAACCAGGAGTGTAATGATCACTTTGAACCTCCTTACACTTTGGATTTACAGGAACTGATTCTTCATGGTACTCTGCAGAGCCCAAGACTCTCAGAACATGGACTGGTGAGATTCTCTTAGAAAGATGAGGCACCACTGCTCAGCTTTCCCTATCTGTATGTGCTCTCAGCAAAGCTTGTCTATTACAAGATAGATTATCTTTGTTTTGTTTATTTAATAATTAGTTGTCCATTATCCTGATGCAGGACTCTGTCAACAGCCAGAAATCTGTTATAGCTTAAACTAGTAAGTATATTTAAATATATCAAACACAGATATCTGAACTTCAGTGGTGAAATAATTTACACTAAAGACATATTGCATCTGTTGAGAGGAAAAGTTTTAAACAAAAGTTTTGAAAACAAATCCCTTCTCTGCTCTTACTCCAGTAAAGTGTATTTCTCCCCCCACTCTGGTCTGACTTCATGGTTCAACAACTTTCACTGCCTTCCATGGTTGCAGGAAACTGGGAAACAATTGGCATCACAGTCAGACAAATTTCAGCATAAATTTGTTCCTTGCAGTGTGCTTGTTTTTTATAAATGCAATTATAGTTGTAACCTTTGAACAACTGCAGCCTCTGAAAAAATATCTTTTTGGATGCTCCACAACAGCACCTGGAGTTAAATCAGCCATTTGTTATTTGCCATCAATTAAAGCTATCTCGTGACCCTGCTGAGGAGTAGGTGTGGCTCTCCAGAGGTGTACTGTGACTGGAAAGGGAAAACAAGGTGTTACTTAGAGAGGAAGCTTTACTTTAGCATGGTCTATGACATGGTCCATATATATACCCGTTCTTCCAGATTTCAGAAGCAGGCATGCCATTGAAGCAATGTTTAGGCATGTGCCTGACCTTAGGATTTTTCTGCCAGTCCTGACTGACCCTGCCACTCCCTCCCAAGGGCTCTCCACCTGCTGCCTAGGGACCAGGCCCTCTTTTCAGCCCAGGGCTGTCAGTCCTTGCCTCAGCAATGCCATGGCAGAGCTGGTGTTCTGCTCCCCACAGCCCTGCTTGGTCATGGACCCTGCTGAGCCAGGCCCACCTGTGGGATCATGTCCCAGCTGGGGCTGGGCCAAGCCATCACCATTGACTTGCTTGATGGGATGGGCTGGTCTGCAGCCTGCCCAGCTCCCTCCTGCTGCATTGGATGAGCCTTGGCAAGGAAGAACCTGATAGCTCCCAGCCCCTGCCCTATGAGGAGTTACCAGCCACTGCTGCTCCCTCCCCTTCTCAAAGGTAAGTTTGGGGATTTCTTCAGGTTTTAATTCAAGCCATGTTTGCTTAGGCCTAGGAACCGATGCAGTCTTTGGGTGTGCATGAAGGATTTCAGTTTTTAAATGCTTGTCATCAGCTGTTGGGTTTCATCATAACTCAGCAGGTTTTGTTTCCCTTTCCTCAGACATCTGACTAAGGGTACCTGTACATTCAGGGGCCCTCAGCGGGGCTAAGCCATCTCGGCACGACCCCCACACTCTGGGGCTGTGCAGTAGGTGCCTGTGGCATGTGTTTGGGGTCAGGGGTAGGATGGCAGTGCAATGGCAGCTGTCCGAGAGGTGATCCCAGCAATACAGTGGGGCTGCCACATGTGGGATGGATGTGTCCTGGGGAAGGACCCACCTCAGCTGGGCTGGGTGATGCTGGGTGGCTGCATGGGGTAGCCCATGTGCTGTACCTTCTTCTGCCCCATGGGGTTTGGGGAAGGAAAACGTGACTTCTCTGGTGAGTGAGTAGTTCAGTACCTGGTGGCACCCCTTTTTATCCCACCTCAAAGTAGTGATTTCAGAGCATCTTTTACGGCAACAACCAAGTTGGGCAAAGCTGTCCCAATTGATTGCATTTGTCTGTGTGACTGCCCTCTGTGCCATCGGTTTAATGACTGACTGCTGTGTGCAGGAGGACAACTCAGAGACTGTTTTGCTGAGTTTTCTATGCAGAAAAGTATGTGTGAATGGATGAGAATAAACAATAAGAAAGGAAATAATAAGGGAATAATAATAATGGAAACGTTCTGGGGTTTTTTTATTGGTTTTTTTCTTCTTAGCATCTCTTACATAAAATATTAAACCTGAAGTGCCGTTTGAGATTTCTATTATGAGAAATTTCCATGTCAGCAGGCATACTTTGGATTGCATTGTAGATTTTGCCTAAGTTACTTCAGGTTTTTAATAATTAGGTTTAACTTTTGTGATAGCAAGTGCAGAAGTATTATTTATGGCTAATGATATCTTGGCTATATTATACTATTTTGTGTATGCTTTTGTATGGACATGAGTATAAAATACACAGATATTTCAGATATGTTGGAATAGTCATTAAATCTTTAACCAAGTACTTTAGAAGGAAGATGTTTAAACAACAGCAAGCCCTACAATTCACAATACTAGCAGATGGTGTTTCCACATGTAACTTTGATATTAAGACCTACTTCAATTCTTTGGGTATTCCTGTGTGTCAGCACATGAAACAGTACTCCTAAGAATATTTATTGTCTTGTCAAATGCTAAAGTTTCATCAACTAAAGCTGAACAGAACTTAAGACAATTCATTCTGGTGGTGGAAACATTTTGCACCATAACTATAGTACTTTACAAATGCTTCCTCAATATGTTGATTGTGGCCATTTAGAAGTTGGATAGCTCTACCAAGAATGTACTGGAGTTGAAATTTGTATGTAAGAAACATTACCTTGTATTGGAAAAAGAATTCTGATAGAAAAAGAATAGTAAAATCTATCAATCATTTTGTTCCTAGTGAGAAAGCTGGTTCTAAGAGAATCCTCTGTGTGCCAATTATATTAAAGAAATTTCTTAAGCCTCCTGCTGTTTAATCAAATCTGAGAATGACAATGAAACTTATGCAAATAAAGGCACCATGGATTCATATATTAGCTGAAAAACAGTAGAGTAATGTCAGAGTTCTTTTGTCACAGTGGAAAGTGAATCAAAAAGAGTGTGAAACAAAGCATGAACTAGGGGAGAAAGTCATGGTAGATATCATGGACAATATACAAGCTACCTAACCAATATGAAAGCTTGTCACCAGGAACAAATGCTCACTACTGAAATTTTTTCTGTGGTTGTTTATGCTTTCAAGGTTGTTTCCATAGTCCATTGTTCAAGTTGTTACCAGTAAACATAATTTACATTCATATCCATTTACCTTTAACTTCTGGAGAAAGCTTTATTTAAATAACATCCCTACTACTGCAATTGTGTGGGTGTATGCATCTCACAAAGACGACGTGGAAGAAGATGACCTCTGATCTTTAAATGTTTTATTTCTACAAGCTCTCAGGAAGAATCTGAAAGAAAGAAAGGGGAACATGCTTAGATTGAAAAATTGTCTTAGAATTGAGACTAAAATTCAACATAAAATATATTGCAGGGAATTTAACATCATCATTGACCAAGATCATAAATCCAAGAAACATCAGGTTTGAGCTTTAAAATTTTGAGTATCTGAATGTCTGATATTTGTTTAGATTTCTTGCATTAATAAAGTTGATTGATGACAAAGCCAAATATTGCTGCAGTAGATTTCATGTTTTGGATAAACCTTGACCTGAAATCCTGACTGTCCCCCAAAATTCGTACTGCCACTAGTGTGAACACCCTGGTTATACTTTACATTAATAAGGTTTAAACTCTGCTGTAGTGAAATAATAAAATATCCATGGATAATTTATAGAGTGCTTCCTCTTTGAAACTCTTCTTTGTGTCTTTTAATGTTAAAGGGATCAGGTGAAATCATGGAACATGAGGAAGAGGGGGAGCAGCATGAATGTAGCAAGGGATGGAGGCTTGATTTATGAACTGGAATGGTAGAAAATAGATACATGTAGAAAATTACTTTGGGTTAACTGGATGAGCTGTAAATAAGAAATCTATTGTATTTCAGGCCCCTGTGTTGATTAGCAAATGGTTACACAACTGAGGTTGTTTGGGAGATGTCTGGCAGTGTACTGCTCTGAGTAACCATATTGGCTTGAGGGTGTAACTGTTCATCTAATAATTTATCATTGTGGACAAAATGGGGTAGTACTTTCCTGTCATATGAGGTGTCTGTATTCAGTAAAATACTGTCTCTGCTGTTTGGACTATCACTGGGATGGAATCTTCACCTAAAAGGAGATTTGGTACTTAGTGAATCAGTTGGGATCTGTACCAGTATAAAGTACTGGTTTGGGACTTCTCTTACACTGTATTTCCAGGAGTTTAAATAGGAAAAATCATTCTGATTCTGAACTAAGCATGACCACAAATGGAGATTATATACTTATAATTATCTACTGGACTGTGCTAGCATTATGAGTGGTAATAACCAGTGTGCTATTCAGAATAAAACTGAAGAGTGAAGGTGGCCCAGGAGTATGGGAACTGCTGCATGGAGGACAGCTACTTGTCTTCTTTTTATATGGTCTTGGTTTTAGAGTGCTCCCTTTGATCTGAGAAATATCTGGTGCTGTGAAAAAGGTTGGGGAGACAACACAGTCATTTGTTTCTTCTATAAAAACATCTCAGTTCAGAGCAGGATTCTTTGATATTCTGTATCTCTCACAAAAAGTTATCATGCTTTTTGTTGAGATTTAGGGAAAACTATCATCTGCAGTCTCTTAAACTTCCAGAAAATTTCAAGTGGTGGCAATAGCAAGCTTGATGCTTTTAATTGGTTAGGCTAATGCAGGAAACCAGTATATAAGTTTGAAGAGTCAGATGACCTTCACTGAGATTTCACAATTTGAAATAGTTCTCCAGATCCTGCTGTGGTTCATTCTTCACTTGGCAACTGCCAAGACTTCAAAGATGTCCGTGTAGAGTTCAGGAGCTGTAGTGGCCTTCCTCCTACACCCCAGTTAGCCTTGCCTTTTACAGCCTGAACCATTCCTGGCCAGTAGCCATCATTGTATCTCATGATGCCATGGAGATATAATAGCTCCCAGCTGTTAAGGACCCCTTTTCTTACCTGTCCACATCTAAGCCATCTGGCTAGGCAAAGCTGAAAGATCAGGACATCAGCATGGAAGTTCAAATTACCCTTACCGAGTCTTTGGAGCATTTCAGGTCTCAGCTGTATGGGATCTCAGCCAGTGCAGAACCCCTCTGGGAATTTTCTAACCTGTGCAAAAGCCAAAGGCAGAAACATGCTGTGTCCTGATTGATCTCCTGATAATTTGAAAGGTAGATAGAAAAAACAAATTACTTGTACACATAAAAGAAAGAACCGTTAGTTTCTAGATTAGTCATAGCTCATGGGAGGTCTGACTCATGAACACTTTAAGTTTGGGCATGGTAATACTGCTGCATTCAGTGTACTTTCTATTTCATACATAAAACTTGTATTCATGCAAAGTGATGGTTGAAAAATGACCCAGCTTGAAGTCCAAATTCAGAGTTACAGTTGAAAGCTCAGCGTGACCATTGGCAATTGTGTTTTGCCTTAAAATGAAGTGTTAGAGATTACAGGGTAACACAGACTCTGCTGTTTCCTTACTCAGAATGTGACAATCTGGTAAACCTCTGCAGTTCCCATCTAGGGCTTCACAAAAGTGAGGGACAGACAGGGATGCTATAAGACTGCAAGACTGAGTGCCCATCATGTGCAATTAATACATCATAATCACAGACTGTGTTAGGTTGGAAGGGAGCTTTAAAGGTCATCTAGTCCAACCACAATGCAATAAACTAGCACTACCACCAGTTGTTAAGTAGTGCTGTTAACCTGTATAGATGAGTGTGAGCCAATTTGTGTGGCTTTTAACTAACAAAGACTGCCTCTCAGCCTGCCACATTGATACTACCATATATATAATTTGTGTGATCTTTGCAGCTCTTACTGTACCCACACTGTGCTCCATTGTAGAATATTGGTATATGCAGCCTCTTCCCTGCAAAGCTACTATGGAAAAAACTTTCTGGATGAATATGTGCGGAAAGAACTGAGGAATGAGACACCAGTTTCACTCTCAAAGAAAGATTTTAATTTCTTTCTTTTCAGGCTCTTCCTGAGTCCTCTTCATGTCAGTGTATTTGTCTGAGGCTGTCTACTCTTTATAATAATGGGGCCATTTAAGGACACCTAAGCTGTCTCAGAATAACTGAAGTCTGGAACAGGAAAAGGCTGACCCTGGTAGGAGAAACTCTTTGTAGAAGCCTGAAAGCACTGCTTTGCTGATGCATTTCACCATTTCCAGGACCCATGCTCAGCCTTACAGCTGCACACAGAAGCTAGATATTTTGCAGATTCTGTTGCTTCTGCTCACCCCATTGGCTCTAAGTGATAGAGCACTAGAGCTTGAGACAACATATCTTTCTGTTAGTCTGTTCAAAGGAGAATTGCTTAGAAGCATGGCAGTTGTGGCTAATACCCCACCTATTTTTAAAATATACTCAAAGGTATGTGAGTGTAATATTTGTGAATTTTCTCAGTTAAAAAAAAGAAAAAACTATACACAAAATTGGTGTCTCCTTAGGACCTATCTTATAAAAGTGCCCACCTCTCTTTATTGACTTCAGACCTAAGACTATTAGCTGTGAGTAAATATCTCAACTTTAGGGCAAGGGATGAAACCTGCCCTTAATTGGGAGATGAAAAGCAGCAAAAGCGTGTTATATTTCTAGGATACAGTATCACTTACCGTTTTTTTTTCCTAGCATGTAATTTCCTAGGAGTGAATGCTGCCCACCAATAGACTGTTTTCTGTCTATGTAGATCATCAAAGTGATATTGAGGTTCTAGAATAGCCGGGAAAATGACAACTTGAATGTCCAGTAAGCCTCGTGGCATTTGTTTTGTTTTTTCTTTTTCCTCCTGTGTTCCTCCTCACATCATGAGTAGAGTCAGCAATTCCACAACTTACATGAATGAGTGTAAAAAAAAAAAAAAGTAAATTCCTGGATATTCATAGTCATTAGAACATAATGATTTTAGCTTGTATTTGGTGGGTTGTTTATTTGGTGCCTTCTTTTTTTTCAAGTGTAGTCAGTACCCAATGTTTCAATTTATTTAGTGATGTGAAAAGGATTAAGGATCTATATTATCTCTGTACTAAAATATTTGGGATAAAGAAAAGATTGACTCATGCTAAAATTAAGTTTTAATTATTTTTACTTCTAGTTAATGCCTTTGTTTTTTAATAATTAAAATACTCATTCTGTGCTTAACATGTGAGCACTGATTTTTTTGAGAGATTTTAATATAAATCCCTAAAGTTGAATTTCTACTTTAGCTGATGAATAAAATCTTGATTCAAATATGCAGCTCAAAAACATTGCTAGTGTACTAAGAATTAATGAAACAGTAGATGGCGCTCAATAATTTGCAGGATTTGTAGCAGACACCATTCACTGGAGATTAGAATAATTTAAATTATAATATTGCTGGCATTAAATTCACCTTTAGTTTAAGCTGAAGAGAATAAGTTTTACAGTTTCTGAAAAGCTTTTTAGATCTGCAGTGAATGGTGTCTGTTACACAAACAGGGAGCTGTCTGGGGATTAGAGGCCCACTCAAACTGTAAATTTTTCCTTGTCTCACAGTGTGCTGTTGGTTGGTATACTTGTAAAGTTATTGCTAAATGTCCTCCATGACATACTTGTTTGTTAAACTCTTCAAGCATTTGATTGCTTATTGTTCATTGGCCTTGTTATCAATAATCGTGACACTCTCAACTACTAAATTTGTATAAAGATGTAAAACACTTTGGCTTCGCTAGAGGATAGTGTCTAACTCTGACTTACTGTGTTTTTGGATGGAAACACTGATTTTTAATATACTCTCTTATTTTTATATTTTTAATACTAAAAGTAAAAAAAATAATTTTTCCCGGACAACCTGTTATGTGGACTCTCTCTCTGTATGAAAAAGGGGGAGATGAAATCCAACCCCTGTGGTGTTTTCCAGAGGCAAAACAATTCTTGCATACAACTTACTGTAGTCTTGTGGAGCAAGTCCCATTTGTATATATGGAGTATTAGGTGCTACTGCTTTGCAGCTCTTAATGTAACTGTTAATTCTTGTGATTCTCAAGGTGGGGCGTAGAGGGAATATGGATGAAAGGTAAAAACTCTAGCCTGGACTTTGGAAGATCAAGTTCAGTTTCCTTGTGCCCTGAAAGACTTCCTGTGTGGCCTTGGATAACTCTCCAGTCTTTGAACAATGCAGTGTCAACAGCCAGGAATTTCAGCCTGTGCTGAGAATATGGACCCTAATCCCTCTGTTCCCAAGTTCTGAGTTTGTAGAACGGAAAAATAATGCTGCTCTGTTTGCAAGGATAAATGTATTATCTGTTACTTCTCTGTGGGGCAGGAAGTGAGGCAAAGGAGTACCTCACTGTTGTGGTTTCACAGCAAAAACAAGCTGGGGACCACGTGTTCAGCCCTCCTCCGGAGAAAAGGAAAAAAACACAGGTTGGGATAAGGGTAATTTTACTAAAATATAACAAGGATAACAATAAACAATACAACCTTTGCCGGGATGAACAGCTCAGATCGCGCGCACCTCCCGGACCGGACCGCGCGCCGACTCGTAGCCGCTACAAAAGCCCCGCGCCAAGCCGCGTCGAGCCCCGCCGCGAGCGCACAGACCTGAGTCGAGAGGAGCGAGCCCTGCCGCAGCTGCCCGCGTCCCGAACCGCGCGCCAAAATTCAAAACGCCCCCTGCTTTTATACTCAGCATGACGTAACTGGCATGGAATGATCCTATTGGCTAATTTGAGTTCACCTATCCCGAGCCCATCATGTTAACCCGAATGATCCTATTGGCTAATTTGAGTCACCTATCCCGAGCCCATCATGTTAACCCGAATGATCCTATTGGCTAATTTGAGTCACCTATCCCGAGCCCATCATGTTAACCCCTTCCTGAAACCAGGACATCATCCACCCCTCATTCCATGCCATTTACATCATAACCAAAACCAGCAAAATCTTTTATACAACATATAACGATTATAACTATGGTAATAATGAATACACAACAACAAGTTATTTAACAGTCATTATAATACAATTTCTACTTATTAATTATATTGATTATTCTCCCCCAAAATCAAATCCCGTTGAGGCACACAGCGAACTTCTCCATCTGCCTGCATTACCCACCAGGTACAACCAGGTCCTTGTGCAAAAACAACTCCAGATATGGGTTTGTCTTTGCCTGAAACAGGGATGACCCAGACTGTCTTTCCCAATATGCTCTTCATATGCACTACTGGGACTCTATTTCCATCTACAGTATGTGGAAATTTTGTTTGGACAGGGCCATCCCGATTGGTGGATCCTCTAGAGTTCACTAGCCATGTGGCTTTGGCTAAGTTAGTGTCCCAATGCTTAAATGTTCCACCACCCATTGCTTTCAGTGTGGCTTTTAAAAGTCCATTATATCGCTCAATTTTCCCAGAGGCTGGTGCATGGTACGGAATGTGGTACACCCACTCAATGCCATGCTCTTTGGCCCAAGTGTCTATTAGGGCGTTTCGGAAATGAGTCCCGTTGTCAGATTCAATTCTCTCTGGAGTACCATGTCGCCACAGGATTTGCCTTTCAAGGCCCAGGATTGTATTCTGGGCAGTAGCATGGGGCACAGGGTATGTCTCTAGCCAGCCAGTTGTTGCCTCCACCATTGTGAGTACATAACGTTTACCCTGGCGGGTTTGTGGGAGAGTGATGTAATCAATCTGCCAGGCCTCCCCATATTTATATTTCATCCACCGTCCTCCATACCAAAGGGGCTTTAACCGCTTGGCTTGTTTAATTACAGCACATGTCTCACATTCATGGATGACTTGTGCAATAGCATCCATGGTCAAATCCACCCCTCGATCACGAGCCCATCTATATGTCGCGTCTCTCCCCTGATGACCTGAAGTATCATGAGCCCATCGAGCTATGAATAGCTCACCCTTACGTTGCCAGTCCAGATCTACCTGAGCCGCTCCAATCCTCGCAGCCTTGTCTACCCGATGGTTGTTTTGATGTTCCTCCGTGGCCCGACTCTTAGGTACATGGGCATCAACATGACGTACCTTCACAGCAAGCTTCTCTACCCGAGCAGCAATGTCTTGCCATAAGTCAGCAGCCCATATGGATTTGCCTCTCCGTTGCCAGTTGTTCTTTTTCCATTGCTGCAACCACCCCCACAGGGCATTGGCCACCATCCATGAATCGGTGTAGAGGTAGAGCATTGGCCACTTTTCTCTTTCAGCAATGTCCAGGGCTAGCTGAATAGCCTTAACCTCAGCGAACTGGCTTGATTCGCCTTTTCCTTCAGTAGCTTCTGCTACTCGTCTTGTGGGACTCCATACAGCAGCTTTCCACATGCGATGCTTTCCCACAAGGCGACAGGAACCATCGGTGAAGAGAGCATATTGCTTCTCATTTTCCGGCAGTGTATTGTAAGGTGGGGCTTCTTCAGCACGTGTTACCTCCTCGTCCTCTGGTGACATCCCAAAATCTTTGCCTTCTGGCCAATCCGTGATTACTTCCACGATTCCGGGGCGATTGGGATTTCCTATTCGAGCTCGCTGTGTAATTAATGCAACCCACTTGCTCCATGTAGCATCAGTGGCGTGATGCGTAGAAGGGACCTTCCCTTTGAACATCCAGCCCAGCACTGGCAGTCGGGGTGCCAGGAGGAGCTGGGCTTCAGTTCCGATCACCTCTGAAGCAGCTCGAACTCCTTCATAGGCGGCCAATATTTCTTTTTCTGTTGGAGTGTAATTGGCCTCAGATCCTTTGTAGCCCCGACTCCAAAACCCCAGCGGTCGACCCCGAGTCTCCCCTTGTGCTTTCTGCCAGAGACTCCAAGTAGGGCCATTCTCCCCGGCTGCAGTGTAGAGTACATTTTTAATATCTGTTCCTGTCCGGACAGGTCCAAGGGCTACTGCATGGACTATCTCACGCTTGATCTGCTCAAAGGCTTGCTGCTGCTCAGGGCCCCATTGGAAGTCATTCTTCTTTCGAGTTACATGGTAGAGTGGGCTCACAATAAAGCTGTAATTTGGCACATGCATTCGCCAAAACCCGATAACTCCTAAGAAAGCCTGTGTTTCCTTTTTATTGCTTGGTGGAGACATCGCTGCTATTTTATTAATGATGTCCATGGGGATCTGACGACGTCCATCCTGCCATTTTATTCCTAAAAACTGGATCTCTTGTGCAGGACCCTTGACTTTACTTTGTTTTATGGCAAAGCCAGCCTTTAAGAGGATTTGAATTATCTTTTCTCCTTTCCTGAACACTTCTTCTGCTGTGTTGCCCCATACAATGATGTCGTCGATATACTGCAAGTGCTCTGGGGCTTCACCCTTTTCCAAAGTGGTCTGGACTAGTCCATGGCAGATGGTGGGGCTGTGTTTCCACCCCTGGGGCAGACGATTCCACGTATACTGGGTACCTCTCCAAGTGAAGGCGAACTGTGGCCTGCACTCCAGCGCCAGTGGGATTGAGAAAAAGGCATTGGCAATGTCAATCGTGGCATACCACTTGGCTGCTTTCGATTCCAGTTCATATTGGAGTTCCAGCATGTCCGGCACAGCAGCACTCATACCTGGAGTAACTTCATTTAGGCCACAACAATCCACTGTCAGCCTCCACTCTCCACTGGACTTTCGCACTGGCCATATGGGACTGTTAAAGGGTGAGCGAGTCCGGCTGATCACTCCTTGGCTCTCCAGTTGACGAATCAGGTTGTGTATAGGGATCAGAGAATCTCGGTTGGTTCGGTACTGTTGTCTATGTACGGTTGTTGTAGCAATTGGCACTTGCTGTTCTTCAACTTTCAACAACCCCACAACAGAAGGATCCTCTGAGAGTCCAGGCAAGTTACACAATTGGTCGATTTCCTCTGTCTCCACAGCGGCTATTCCAAAAGCCCACCGGTACCCTTTTGGGTCTTTGAAATACCCTCTTTGGAGGTAGTCTATACCTAGAATACATGGAGCTTCTGGGCCAGTCACAATGGGGTGTTTCTCCCAGTCCTTTCCAGTTAGGCTTACCTCAGCCTCTAGTACAGTCAACTGTTGGGATCCCCCTGTGACTCCAGAAATACAGATATGTTCGGTGCCTTTATAATTTGACGGCCTTAGAGTACACTGGGCACCAGTATCCACCAGAGCCTTGTACTCTTGTGGGTCTGACGTGCCAGGCCATCGGATCCACACAGTCCAGTAAACCCGATTATCCCTCTCCTCCACCTGGCTGAAGGCAGGGCTCCTCTATTGCTCCTGATCATACTTGCCGTTCATTGATTGCATGAAGGACTTAGAGGTTCCCTCAAGAGGATCAGACATATCGGGAGTGTAGGTAGGCCTTCTGCTTGGCTGAGGGTTCTGTCCGGTGGAGACTGGTGCAGCATTCTTCCTGGTAAAATCTCGCCGTGCGATTGTTTTACCCTGCAGCTCATTAACTCGTGCTCGAAGGGCCGAAGTGGGCTGCATATCCCACTTCCTCATGTCCTCCCCCTGGTCAACCAGGTAGAACCACAGTTTACCTCGTGGTGAGTACCCTCTATTTCCTCCCTCTTGGGATGACGGACGCCTTCTTCCAAAAGCTGCCACACTGCTCTGTAATGGTCGGGGGCTGAACACATTGTCGTCGAGGCGCTGGACCAGTTTCTCTACCGCTGCGACGACGGAGAGGGAAACATTGTCCTGGTACTGGCGGAGCCTGCAGGACACATCACCAACAGTTGGTCGCCTGTCTTCATCCCAGTCTATTGTCGCCAGTGAATTAGTGTACCCTGATGGTACAATTTGTAGAACCGTATGCCACATAGCTGGGGTGCACAGGACTTCATCAGGATCGGCAGGGAGTTGTGAATTGTCCAAATCATAATTAATTATCTCCCGTATAGCTAATTCCCTCAGGTACTGGACAGCTGCTTCTACACCGTTGCACTTGGGTACATGGCATTTAATGTATTCCTTTACGGGGTACCTTTCCTTCACACTTGACAGTAACCGTTTCCAGAGGCTGAGGATTCCTGGCTTTTTCCCAATGGCTTTATCAATGCCTCCCTCTCTAGCAAGGGATCCCAACTGCTTGGCCTCCCTGTCATCTAATTCCAGACTATTTGCCCCGTAATCCCAGCATCGAAGCAACCAGGTGAGAATGTGCTCACTGTGGTGGCGGCCATAGTCCTTTCTAATGTCACGAAGCTCACTCAGGGACAGGGATAAGGTGACAATCTCTGGTTCTGCCTCATCTTGACATTTCCCTGATGGCCCTGGTTGAGCATCATCATTAGTTGCTGTACGAACTGATTTCTGTGTGCATTTCCTCTTTTGTATTGGGGCGACAGACACTGGTGTGGGTTGTTCCTTTTGGTCATCGGTGGTGTCTGCTGTGGGGATTGCAGTAGCTGCAGTGCCAGCTGATCTGTTTTCTTCCCCTTCCCCCTGACAGTGCTGACAATGTTGACAGCGCTGCCTGCTATCAAACAGTGTTTGAGCCCAAGTGGCCAGAGCCCAGCACAGTGCAGTGCTTTGCACATCCTTGGGAAACCTACAGCAACTGTTTTTCAGAAATGCGGCCATTTTATTAGGGTTCTGCAGCTGCTCAGGAGTGAAACTCCAAGTCACTGGGGGTGAGAGGGTACGTAGGTACTGGCCCATGTTCTGCCACATGCCCTGCCACTTGTGGTTATCCTGCCTTTGGGGAGACTCTTGAGCAGTATTCATAAACCTGCTCTTAATATACAATGAGAACAGGATCAAGTGCAGTAGAACTTCCAGCAGTGTAGCGGTAGTTTGCATGTCAAGGTAGTGGTGAAGATTTTCAAAAACTTTCATAAGAGCTGTTATGTTTAGCCCAGAAAGGAAAAAACCAGTGTAGTTCTCTCCCTCTGTGCTCTCACCAAAATGGCCACCACCACCAGCCCCTCTCTGCCCAGGGAATGGACAGGACAGCAAAACCTCATACACATGCCAGATAAAACTCATGGTCACCGAAATGACTGTTTCATAAACCATTATCATGAAGTACACCAGAACAAAGTACGGGAACAGGTATGGAAGCTGCAGCCCCGAGATAGTAAACAATCCTGCCAGGATTGTATACAGCCTGCCGTGGCTGTGCTGCCATATCCCAGACCACATCTTTGTAAATAAAAGCCACAGCACCTTGAACAGCATTCTGACAATTTTAACTCTAAATCCAACCGGGTCAGATCTACCGTTATCCCAACCTTTCGTGCCCCACGTTGGGCGCCAAAATATGTTGTGGTTTCACAGCAAAAACAAGCTGGGGACCACGTGTTCAGCCCTCCTCCGGAGAAAAGGAAAAAAACACAGGTTGGGATAAGGGTAATTTTACTAAAATATAACAAGGATAACAATAAACAATACAACCTTTGCCGGGATGAACAGCTCAGATCGCGCGCGCCTCCCGGACCGGACCGCGCGCCGACTCGTAGCCGCTACAAAAGCCCCGCGCCAAGCCGCGTCGAGCCCCGCCGCGAGCGCACAGACCTGAGTCGAGAGGAGCGAGCCCTGCCGCAGCTGCCCGCGTCCCGAACCGCGCGCCAAAATTCAAAACGCCCCCTGCTTTTATACTCAGCATGACGTAACTGGCATGGAATGATCCTATTGGCTAATTTGAGTTCACCTATCCCGAGCCCATCATGTTAACCCGAATGATCCTATTGGCTAATTTGAGTCACCTATCCCGAGCCCATCATGTTAACCCGAATGATCCTATTGGCTAATTTGAGTCACCTATCCCGAGCCCATCATGTTAACCCCTTCCTGAAACCAGGACACTCACATTGATATCTAAATCAACATACTTAAGACAGTGGTGACAGAAGGAAGGACAATGCTTGCACATCTGTATGCTTATTCTAATTGGTCTTCCTAAATTTACAAGTAATATGTACAAGTGGAACAAAAAAGCTGAGTTGTCCTGTGCTGTAGGGAGGGATTTTATTTAAAGAAACTACAGAGGCATGGTTCACTGAAAATCAGTGAACTACATTCTGTTACTCTCTTTTGAATATTCTCTGAACACATAAAGAATCAGCAAAAAAAGCTGGGAAACAGAATTATTTTTTTCTGCATTCCTATAAATTTCTCCTTTTTATGATGAATCAAAAGCTTATTTATTATAATCAGTGAAACAAAATCTTGATGAGATCTGTATGGTGGTACTGATGGCTACTTGTGTATCTGTGCCTCTGGCCTAATGTGTTACAAAAGGCGTTCTAGCTGTGGTAATTTCTACTTATGATTGCCCCATTTCCCTTTCTGTTTTTATATTTCACCCAATCTTCAGCTTCATTGTGCAACTTCAGATTGCTACCAAGTTCAGAATGGTTAAACCTTTTGCATGGTCAGTGCCACGCTTGATGGGAGGTCCCATGTATCAGTTTGTGCCTTGTAATGGTGGTGTTTTCTGGGTTATTTCTCATGTGAGGTGTTTGCTTTCCAGGCTTCCATTAATGTCCAAGATGTCTGTTTTCTTTCTTCAATCAATGCTTTCATTGCAAAAACATCTGGGCTGGCCCACTGGTTCAGCTCCCAGCTAGAAGCACTGGAAGCACGACTGTCAGACCTGTCATAAACTGGAAATGCTCCTGTCTTTATATTGACATTGGCACTGAAACTGCTGTACTGAAACAATAAAAACTGGACCCAAAGGAAACAGGAAGTAAAACAGAGTATTAGAGCAAAATGAGAAAAGCTCATTTCTAAGAAACAGAGAATTTATTATAAAATGTCTACAGTTGTGCTTTTTTGAGGGGGTGGGGAGATAGCCCTATATGAATAACTGGGTTGTCAGTGCCAACCATGGCAGAGAACAGAATGTCAAAATCTGTGTAGAGTTTCCCTTCTCCAAAAGCCAGACCACTTTGTTACTAAACCCTGAATTACCATGACAGGGCCTGTCACTTCCTTGACTGCATTGCACCTCCTTTCTTATCTCTTGTTTGTCTAATCATTTTTGGACTAGGAAATATCTTTTTCTTTCTCATCTTTCTGATGCTGAACTCCTTGTGGGTAGTACTGGAAGGAAACAAATAAACAAAAATGGAGAAAAAGGAAAAATATGAAATCTGTTGCTGTAGTGGCAGTATCAGTTGAGGAATGTTAACTGGTACTCCCTTGGTGCAACTCAGTAAAATAAAACAAATAGATTTCTGTCAAATACACAGAAGCAAGTTAGAACAGTTTTCCTTGTATCTCCTAGGGTATATTCTTTTGCAGTAAAAACAAGACAAGCATGGCTGAAATCTTTTCAAACATATTCATAGGGGAATATTAATCTCCAGGAAGCACAATAAACACAGACTCTGATTTCCTTTTCCTTCCTTATATAGACAAGCCAAGAAATGCTGCAGAAAATGAGGAAACCAGAAGCCAGACAGGAAGCAATATACACAATCTGAAGCACTGCAGGTCTTGTTAGCATTAGATAACCATATGGCTCTACAGAAACCATAGAATAACAGCCATCCTAATTATAGATCAGTGATGAAAGCAAGCTTAACCCTAACCCCATTAAAACAGCAGCTGAGGAGATCTCATAACAATGGAAAAATGCAGTAGAGTGAAAAGGATGCACTTAGAAAGGTAGCTAAAGAACCAGGGTAACAATCTGTATACTGTCTTATAAGAGTCATTCTAACTTATTTTTTTCTTTTAGCATGTATTGCCCTTGTTACAACTCTTACCATAGTAATGAAGATCCCAGTTCCTTGCTTTGGACTGCATTTTTCAAACAGTTGCAAACTTTACTTCTTGGTAATGTGTGCTTTATGTTGTTTTTTTGTAGGGTATTTTTTTCCTGCTACAATGACATTAGCCAGCTCATTGAAATGCCAGATATTCAAAATTTAAGCTGCGTATACCTTTATGCGTGAGACAGTTTACTTCCTTCTAGGCTATTTCCTGGGGCAAGCCATTGTTTAAGTGTTGGCCGGACTTAGTTCCCTGGTGTCCTTTCTCCTGACAGTATTCCACTAGTGTAGCTGATCATTATTTGAGGGGCTGAAGATCTTTTGTTTCAGAGGAACTGGGGAAATGTACTGGTGGAAACTATCATCTGCCTTCCACTTCTCGACTTTGGCTCTTCATCCAGTTTGCACAGATTTTTATCGAAGGGAAAAGCCTCTGGCTCACAGATGAAACTTATATACGAAGTTACTGGCACATTCAGAAGTTATCTTAATCTTTCCAGTAGAATAGTTTTAAAATTTTAACCAAGTTGTTATATCACATGTTAAAGATTTTATTTTTCTTCTTTTCATGACAATTTTCCTTGTTTTATGGTAGAAATTTGTACAGTGGATGCATTTATGTGCTGGTGTAACTCTGCTATATGGAAATCCAAATAGTTACCCCAGTTCATGTTCAGAAAACCCAGAAACCAACATGCCTTCAAACGAAGTCCTCTGGCTCTGACTGTTTAGAAATGCAACTAGTGATTTTATAATAGATCAGTCATATTCCTTTCACTTCTTTTTATATTCTTGGTATCAGTAATCAGCAAAGATATTTACACCTATGACATGCTCTTGCCATATTCTTAATTCGTTTACATTTCTAAAAAAACATTGATCCTTTCTAATTTCATTTTTGTCAATATGTAACAGACCATCCAGTAATATTGTTGAAGTACAAGCTGATGACATGATGTTTGGTTATAGTTCAGGTCCATAATAAATTGTTATTCATGTTGCATTAGAGAAAAAGTCAGTACCTTGGATTTAACAGGTTTAATTCCCTAGGTTTTTTCTGTAGAATACCTTAAAAAAACCCCAAACAACCTAAACATTTTTCTGTATGCTATCTAGCATCAGTGGCCATGAAATATGGAGATTTATGCCATGAATCTAAAAAAGAAAGAGATTTTAAGCAATTCCATTTCTCCTCTAATCAAATCGTGTTATGAAATAGTTTCAAATTTTGAACTAAGATTCATGTTTGATTAGCTAATGACTTTTTGAGTTTGCTGGACTAGGAAGTGGATGAGAATATCTGGGTGATGTAGGTTTCTGATTTCAGATAGATACATTTGCCCTTGTAAACTGAGTTATGCTTATGTGAGCTAATACCTAAAGTCATACTAAATGGCTGTTTCGGTACTTCAGGGGATTACTGGAGTGTACAGGAATACAGACTAGCCTTTGACTCGGGTGCAAGAGTTATCTCAAAGAAATGTTTGTCTGTATTTGTGTGCCAAAATGTAAAATAATGAGCCAGTTCCCAGGAACTAGGGAAATTACTGAAGGTAATATAGCACTAGATTGCTGCCTGCTGAAATCTAACAAAGCTGGGGTCTTGCACAGGTTTTCCTCCAGGAACTTCTAGTCCAATATACCTATGAAAGGAATCTCTAGTCTCAGAGAAAGCAAGAAAACAGCTTCTTCAACACTCTCGTGCCCATTGCAGTAATAGAAATGAACCAAAATTAAGAGGTTAATATTCTGTGATCAACATCACATGATGATATGATGCATTTCAACAGAATTGCATTTGACCTTTAAAGAATCCTATAAACACTACCCGAAAAATGTTAGTGGATGTTCTGTAAAAGAAAAAGCAAAGTTCATTCAAGGTTTGTACAAGCAGTTTGGACATAGAAAACAAGTGAGCGACTGCTTGGTTGTGAAGGCCATCCAAATCTGAATCTGTGTGGGATTCAGAAACTTTGTGTGACTATGCAGCAGTAGTACCATTGAATAAAGCGCTGCTTCAACTCTGGTCCTTTAATATTTTTTTTCAATGAATTAATCTTGAGAGTCTGTATAAGATACAGTTATTGTGAAGACCCTGAGGACACTAATGACATTAATGGTCCTATCACCCTCATCTGGGACCTCTATCCCCAGCCACTGCCTATGGGCCCTGGATGGATTTCAGATCCACCTTTAGTGAGAAGGTTACTGAATTAAGGCACCTCTTCTGAAATAAAATTAAGTTAAATGGAAATAACAATCCATCTTCCAAACAATTTCTTTGCTTAATGTTTGGGAACTTGAGAAGTGTTTTTAAACCATTGCAGCTTCGTAGAATCATAGAAAATCTCAAGTTGGGAAGGACCAGCTCCTTGTTCCTCACAGAGCTACCTAGAATACAGCCTCACTGTATACTCAGCTATACTACTGCAATTCAGATACTGTATGTAAGGTTCAGGTTCCAACGTTCTTTCCTTATTTAGAGCTGACCTGTGCTTCTGGTCAGATGATCCTGATTTTTCTCAACTGAGCAATGAGTGTAGCTTGGAAGAGATCATGAAACATTAGCTGAATTTCTTTGGAAGTTTTTCATTAGGCACTTCAACTCAGACAAAGTAAAAATGTCATCATGCCTATGCGCTGCTGCCAAAATTTTCTCCATGACAATCTTTTTTTTTTCTTAAATCAAGGAGTCTTTGCAACTTTCATACAAAACATTTTGAAGTAGTCCATAAATATTAATTACTCTTTGATTACCTTATTTCATTACCCAGATGCACCAAACCTCAAGACAAAAACTAGGAGCAGAGTGCCCTGCAACAGCTGCATACAACGGAAAAGGCAATATGTTTCCAAAATAGTGAGAAATGAGCAGGCAGCAAGAAATAAGAAAGCTGGACTGTATTTCTCTGGAGTTGAATCATGTGTTGGCACGTTTTAAAAAACCTGGAAAGGTTGGCTCGTGTCAGGTGTCCTCAACACGAGAACAGCGTTTAAGTATCCTGGCTCCTGCTATTCATTCTGACTACTACATGACACTTCCTTTGGAAATTTTTCCTGCTGAAATAAAACCTGAAGTTATTTCAATGTTGCCAGATAGATCCAAGAGTTTTTATTCAATCTCTTAATAAAAGTGCAAGACAAAAACCAACCCAAAGGAAACCCTTGCCACATTACCATTTTTATCAATGAATGCATCAGTACAAGGTATTGATTCAATACAGCTGACCTTTCCAATTTGCTTCATACATAGTTGCCATCGAGAGACCTGTATCTAGAATGTGGAGATGAAGTGAGCAAATGCTTCCTTTCACTGTCCAGGCTAATTCACTGAATGAAATTAGACACTGCTGCAGTCTTCATTGATCAGACTAACGTTGAACTTCGTGTGACTTTCCTTAAACCCATGAATGGTCATAAGGTTCAAAGCTATTTAAAAACATCTCAGCACTGCATTCTTCCCAAATAGGGACTGTAAGGTGAAATTCTGACATTTATAAAAAATATTGTTCAAAAAACAATTCAGAAATGTCACAATAAATTCTTAAGAAGCAGGAAGAAATAAAACTATGATTTCAAAGAATTATTTATGTGCCCCTTGTTGTGCATCAGGTATAGTTCTCTCTGCAGACCTTTTGCATGGCCTATTTTCCTATGCCAGTAAAGACTCTATCCTTAAATGTGTTCCACTGTCCTGCATGCTATTTGGCATATGGGTTTTGGGTTGTCATTTAAACTTTACTACATTTTGTCCATTACACTGCTAATATTATGAAACACATCATTATGCTTACACTGAGTGTCACAGCTCTGCAAGATCAAATCTCAGCAGTCTTGTGCCTGAAAATCCCCTTTGAGTGAAACCAACACAAAGAGTATTTCTCCTACCCCTGCTGCCCTTCCCCGGACTGCCACAAAAGACGCTAATACAATTCTGTTCCTTTTTCCGTTCTTTCATCTGTGGGAGAAATTTCATGTGTGGTTTCTACATTTGCCTGCTGGATCTTTTCTGTGACATGCAGCTCAGAAAATGTCACTTCCATGTGTCTTTGGATTCCTGTATGAAAAAAACCCAAACCAAACAAAGCATCTTCTGAATATTAACTTCAGCATCGCTGAATATCACCTTTATAAAGGATTTTCTTTAATTGACACATAAATATTTATGTATAATTTTAATGAGTACTGAAGTGAACACTTAAACTTTTCTTTGTATTGTTGTAAAGGAAAGTATTGCTTTTCTACTGAATGCATTTAAAGGATTTATGATACTTATTGTATTTTAATTATTTATTTTTTGAATAGTGGTGTTAAAAAAAAAATGGGGGTTTTGTCTATTCTGCATTTGCATTCTAATCCCAGACTGTAGTCATGCTGCTAGTGAATTATGAGAGGTCTTTTCAATGACCCTACTTAGAACCCTATTAACAGTATGATGTTACCAATGCACTGTCTGTTGCCACGTTAAAGAGGAGCTGGTACTCCTCTGCTATCTACTCTTATCTGCTAGGATGAGGAGTGTGGGTTGGTTTGGTTTTTTTCCTGACACTATTTTACAAAGACTGCTACATTTTGCAGTGTCTGCAGCTCAGATTTCCTGAGCTAGCTTTACATTATCCATTAGAATAAGCAAGATAGTACAACATAGAACAGCAGGATGCTCAGTGTGAAGCTAGTTTCCCAAATTTCTACTCAATATGTGAAATGTTTCTTACAGCCCAAGCTGAGCTCTATGCTCCTGCTGGCTCATGCACACATATTAGCAGAACTGATACCCAAATCTATCAATATTGATATATTAATATATCAACACCGAATTGATACTTGTGAAGGTGGGCCACCTGGCCTTGGGGATGTTTCAGGAACATTTCAGAGTTTTTCAGGGTCCTTTTCCACCATATGGCTAGCGGCACATGGAAAGAAAGAGTGGGTTGTGGGCCACTGGAAAAAAAAATCATGGTTTAACTTGAGAATCTTCTAATAAGAACAACTGAGGAAGTGACTTCTATAAACTGGCCCGTGTATTTGAAAGAGGCAGGATGGATTCACTAGTTTATATCTAGCATCTGTATATTATTAGGGCTGAAAGTATTAAACTGCTTGAAAAACCTTGAAATTTGAAAAATAATACCTCTGAGGTAATTTTTTTTGGGGGTGGAGAGGTTCTCCCATTTCTCTGTGGTCTGCAGTCCTACAGATTTCTGTAGGAGTAAATAACAGCAGAAACTTACAGCCAAACTAAGTAATAACTCTAAGAAAAAGGAATAAATAAATGGAGAAAGGGAATAAAAGGAAATATACAGTTCCTTCTCCAAACAAGTAAAAGGGTGACAGTCCTTTTGAAAGTGTTGAAAGCAAGAACAGTAACAGATAGAAAGAGATTATAAAGTCAGAGAAGGAGAAAACTCCTGCGCCATTTCAACCAGCTTCCATCAACTTGAGACCATCACAGTTTTCAACCTGCATCTCAGGATATCTTTCCAGAGAGCTGGAAGGCTCTTTCTTCTTCCCTGTAGTTAGACCTTAGGAAGGAATGTGAACAGATCAAAATGGTGAGAGATCATGTTGGATGTCCCTTTTGGGTCTGTTCTTCCCTCTGCCTGTGCAGGTGGATGTTTTTTGCTTGCTTTGCACTGTAAGCTGGTGGAACTTCCAGTGTGGAAGGAATTGAGCCTCCCACACTATCAGATGGCCAAAGGAACCTTAGCAGGCTTCATTTGTGACTGTTTCCCAGTTATTTAGCCCAGTCTGTAGGAAGGATACCAATGTTGAAACAGAAAGGCAGGATGTAAACCTCTCTGTATACTATATTAGTTTAGTGGTTATGGTGGTGTAGGGCTAACGGTTGGACTTGATCTTTTCCAGTCTTGATGATTCCATGAGTCTATGACTCTATATTATACCTTCTCTCACCTGCAGCATGTGGCTTGGCCGCACACATAGAATAGAGTCCTGAGAAAAAAGACTTTTTGTATGTATCAATTACTTGTCTTTCTTGAAACCTATGTAAATATTACTTCATGATGAGAATGCAAAGTATTTAAAATATTACTTGTAGAAAATGTTGCAGTTGGGTTTATTTCAGTATTTCTGACTCTCTTGTGAGCAATACTGAACAGGTCCTTGTGCAGGCAAGTCTAGAGGAAACATGTTGTTTCCTCTAATGAGAACAGACTCCTGCAAAAAAACTCCTGGGATCATGATTACTTGCTGTGCTTCAGCTTTCAGTAAACTGCATGAGTTAAAGATGCTCAGATCTACTGAGGGTTATGGCCAATAACTGAAGAACAGTCATCTGAAGATACATGTCACTATATCCATCCCATAATTAATAACATTCAGATGACCTCACTCACTTCCTTTAATGAATGATTTAACATCCCAAGCACTCTCAACTATTTAACATTTGAAATATATTCATGTTCTGAACATTTGATGGGAGAAGAACATTTGAATAATTTACCATAAATATTTTTCAAATATTTTATTGTTGTTACCAAATCTGACGTGGCCCATTTGCTTTATCACATTGTCTAAAACTGCAGCTGCATGCCACAAATGAAAGAGGATTAAAGCCAGAGTACCACATTTCTGGATTTGCATATAATCTCTTTCACCTGCTGTCAAACACCATGTAGCTGATATGTCTTTTGGGAAAGGTGTGCAGTTTCCTTTTAAACTAACATACAGATTAATTATTAGAAATTATTTATTTAGTAATTTATGTTAGCATCCTGACACTGCAGTACTTTACATCTGAAAAGCAAAATATCAACAAACTACTGATGAAACCTATAGGCCCTGCTCCATGTTAAATCTTATTTCCCATTTTCCATGAATACAAAGGTAAATTAAAAGTTTTCCAGATCAGATAGGCTTTTAATCTTTAACATGATGCTCTGATGGACTATTGACAGAAGCCTTGGGCTGTCTGAAAAAAGCTTTATCAGAGTCCTGGAAATTCAAGCCAAGTATCAGAACGCTGACATCATAGATCAAATCTTACTACATCTTACTATAGGAGATAGGAAAGGAAATGATCACACACAGAACTTTTTTTGTGCTTGATCTTTGTTGCTGGGTTTTTTTTGGGTTTTTTGTTGGTTTTTTGTTAGGTTGGTTGTTTAAATAAATGAAAGTATACAACTTTGGTTGAAAGTCCTCACCTATGGCAAATTTTTCAGGTAATAAGCTCAATTCAATTATATTTTGAAATCTATCAACTTCAGCTGCTTGTTATGTTTGAAATGTTTTTGCTGTTTGGCAGATTAGAGACTATCCACATATTAACGTAGTCATCAGAATGCTGGGTCTGCCATGATAAAAACATTTTCCTCTAAGGACTTTCTCTGATGGAGCAGTAAAGTGCTAATGTGGATTCAGACCCAGAATGGTTTAGCAATATTGGAAGAGTAAAAAGAGAAAAGAATCCTGAACTTTGCCTCCTGATACTTCGTCCCATTCCAGATGGTGAAATGATAATAGAAATCCAAACAAGAACCTCACCTATTTAAGGAGGAACTAGATTTTAATGACTTGAATGTTATAAAATACAGGGTTGTTCCTCTACGTTTTTGACAGCAGCACCATGATTTATGCATTTTCACTCAGAGGTGAATATGTAGGTCTATCATGCATCACGGGTACAGTGATCTCCCACGCCACACAAAATAAGCATACTTTGCATAGGCAATTTGAGTTGAAATTGAGTATCAGGACACTGTGGGCAGGAAAGAAAGGGATGTTTCATGATTCTCTTTTTAGGTTTATCTATGAAGTGAGAGCACTACTTTGGAAAAAGAAAAAAAAAAGCAAAATCCAGCAAATTTAATCTTTTCTCCATGATAATTGCCTTACATAATTTCCTCTCCAACAGATAAAACCAAACTAATTATAATCAGTCAGATTTAGGTACTCCATTGCAGAGAGCTAAGATGCTAGGCCTGAAGGTAAGATTTAAATGTTCATTGCTTTTTTCAGGCTTTATCTTACAGATTAGTCAGAAGGGTTAGTTTTCATTCTGAGCAATTTTATTTTTTGTAATTTCTTTTTGACTTATGTAATATTCAGATGTATTCTAGATGCTCTTATGAGAGAGGGAAAATCAATTAATATTCTGTCATCAGATAGCTGTTCTCTCAATATAAAACATTGCACAGACGACAAGTAAATTAGATAGGAAACAGAAACTGTTTCTCTTCATAATGTTTTAGGTGAAGTTGCAAATTGAATGAGAAGTCTAACTACATGATTATATTCAGATGGGAAGCAAATAGACTTTAAGTCCCTTTGAATTGTGTTTAGAAACTCCCTAAACTTGTTTCCCAGATCCCAAGACAAAGACATATGACAGATATTCTAGCAGTGTGATTTTGCTGGCAAGAAAAGCATCATAAATGCTAACAAAAGGCAGGAGTTGTACTAATCATGAAGTTCCTGTGCTTTCAGCTTACTTTTCTGTGCACTGAAGGCGTGTAATGAAACATACAGAAATCCCTCTTTAATCACTGAAGTACAACTATGCGTATGAAAAATGCCAAATGCTGTCACCACAGCAGTCTTTGGTTTGCCTACTGGGTGATACAGCTCTAGCAATGTAAACTCCCCACTTTAAATAGCAAATGTACTTGGATCTGACTGGCTGGCTCATCTCTTTGTGAAGGAATATCTATTTGGCTCTTTCACTTCTGAGGCACTCATTACAAATCTAGAAATAATTCAGATTAATGCTTTTGCCTGGAGAAGATATTTCATCAAAGTATTAAATAGTGTTAACCTGAAAAATAAGGGAAATCATTGATTAAGGCTGTTATCTCATCCTTAAATTTTTTGTTATTTGGTATATTTTATAGATGTATTAGTAGGATTTGAGAGGAATGTTTGTGTGATGCAAAACTTATCCTGTGAGATATATCATGCAGAAATAATCTTGAAAGCCAAGAATAGGCCACAAGAAATTTTATTAAATATTTGCAGTAGACTTGAGGCTTTTTTAAGACTCCATGTTTTGATTTATGACTGTCCGTGAGAGGGTAGAGTCTGAAGTACTTGAATGTCAAATCAATCGAATATTTAGATGTGAGAATACTAGCCCATGCATCTGAAATTCAGGCCAGCCAATGGTTGATTTTCCCCTTTCTATTAGTAACTGATCTAAATAGTAATTCAGGATTAAACAAAACCATAGCTCAACCTGCATCAACTAATTACTTTTATTGATGTTCTGTGTACAAACATGCTGTGATCTGACCCCACCTTTTGCCCTGTGTACTGATTTCACTGCATCCAAAATGTCAGGGAAACAATTCCCCTGAATGTTTGTTTAATTTGTATGTGTGTATAAGTGCATCTCTTGAGATATAAAGTGAGGTTAAAGCATTATACTTCAGATTTTCTGGTGGTGTGGTAGTGGTTCTAGTTGAAAAAAACAGCAATCTTTAGTTGTCACTGCATGGTCTTGGGAAATTTATTTCTTTTCAAGTTGAGAATTTCCATGTTTGTTGTCTAGTTGAAGGAGAATTTTTTTGAAAGTCTGAGGTTTCTAACATGAACGTGGTACTCCATCTACTACTATAATTTGTGCTGGTAAATGTTTCCCACTACTTTGGTTGAGCCAGAAAGCTGCATTTCTTCATCCATCATGAGGGCAGAGTTGAGGTTAGGTCAAATGGTGCGTGCAAAGTGTTTCTCAGCTGTTGTTTAAGCAAGGTTTAGTTATTTCTGCTGCTGATTTAGAGTTTTTTGATCTGTCTCATTCACTATAAATATAGAGAAGATGTAACTGTGATCAAGGCTGAAAGCAAAATAAACCGACCTTAGTTACCTCTATGCTAAAATAATGATGGAGGGCAGGAAAGGGAAGAAAGCAGGAACAGTGAATTAAAGTATAAAGAACATGGTTCTTTAGTTATTCCAGTTTGTTCCAGTGGTTTTCACCTGATTCAGTAAATTTACTTCTGATTTACAATGGTGTGTGAGAGAATAAAAGCAAGCATCATATAATTGTGGAGAAAACTAAAAGGAGACATGATTAATGTTCTGCCCTTCTCATGGACCACAAATAAATTAGATTAAATACTTTACAAAAGATAGGACTGAGAAAATGTTTGGATAAAAGGCTTTGTAAGAAAACCTAGGCCCTACAGAATAATTGCAATTTAGTAAAAAACACTCTCTCACGAGCACTGAGCCCGTTTGTTGTCCACTATGGTGCTCACGACCTTTTGCTGTCAGACTGAGAACAGTCCAGCACTGTGGTAAATTTTTAACAAGGCAATTTTACTTTCTTCCACTTCTCCATGTAGTTTTTCACTCCCAAAGCTGATTAGCTAATGTTACTGTATTTCAGCCAAGAGACAAAATTTTCATTTTTTGGAAAAAACAGTTTTTATAACTTTTTGGTGCCTGGCAGTAAGTGTAGTGGAACGACACAATATAGTGGAAAAATTAAAAACCGCCACCAACACTCCCTTCAAAAGATTAGACATATTTGAAACTGACCATGGCAGGGTGGTTGGAACTAGATGATATTTGAGGTCCCTTCTAACCCAAAGCACCCATTTTGTGATTCTAGGGTTCTATTACTATAGAAATAATTGATGTGAAATCATTATCTTCTAATGCAGTTGAATTTTTTTATAACATACATTAGTTATTCTGATCTTATGGGGAGGGACAAGAGCTCACAATTTGGTATCAAGTTCATTTAGTGCCATAAAGTCACTGGTGTGGTTCTTTTTTTTTCACTTCCCTCTGTGTCTTTTTCTAGATGGAGTTAGATTCCTCTAGATTTCTCTTCCTTTAATGTAAACATTTTTTTCCTAAAACTCTTTTCCCTTCTTGTTCCTTTATATTCATCGGACATCTAGACCAAGACTCTTACAATAACCATATTTATGTCTTGAAGAAATCACTTCATAACACATGCCCAAAAAATTTCAGAATATGAGCCAAGTGCTTCAAGATACAGTGAATTAAATTTTTGTATTTCAAATGTACAACATATTATCTTTTGGTTTTTGTTTGTTGGTTGGTGTTTTCACTTTTGGAAGTAGAAAAAGTAATTTTGCAAGAAATTCTGTGTCAAATAGGAGTATCAAAAATAAAAACTGAGCTCAGATAATCCCATGAGTTCAGAACCTGAAGTGTTAAAAATAAAAACACTTGAATCTTCCTAAATGTAGTAAGTAGGCAATACTACATTAAGTGTCTTGAATTAGCCTTTTTATTTCCTGTAGAATTCTATAAAGATGTAAATGACTTTTACTGAAAGTATTGTCTAAATCAAATGGTAAAATAAAACTACAGGAAGAAAATATATTTTACAAATACCAGCTTCTTAAATACACAAGAGGAATAAAAAGTTTCAGCACACAATAAATAGGAAGTGTGGGTTCTCTGTATTCAGCCTTGAAAAAAAAAAATCAAAGATGCCCAGTAATTCTTGTTTATTCACACATTGACATAGTTTAAATAAAAATATTTTAAACAGTAGGGGTTGGATTCATTAGATTTTCTGCATATTAAAGTTGCACATCTATGTAAAATTATTCATGTAGGCTGCCTGTCTAATCAGTCAATATATAGGACTGTGAAATGATATCTATAATCTGAGCAATAATAACATTGTGTTAATCTGTTAAACATGTACAAAATATGTTTTAACTATGATGTAACTACCATATTCATAAAATATAGTAAATGGAAAGTAGCAAGGAAAAGTTTGTGGTGTAGATATTTTCCAAAGAATTGACTTCTCTCCATTGCAGATTCAAAATATGCAATTATCAAGGAACAGTTTTGAATGTGCCACATATGCCTTGAGCAATGACCACAACATCCTGCTATGTTAAGTGTGATGTGGAATATGACAATTTTTGTCGTAGACAGATAATAGTTCTCTCAGGCCGTGAATCAGCAAAATGTTTAAGAGCTGCTTGAACATTCTTAAAGTTCTTGGACTGTATTGTGCAGAGTTAGGAGTCAGTGGAAGAAGACAAAATGAGGGAAACTGAAATTTTGATCATGACTGTAGAATGTCCACAGCTCTTGGAGATGTTCTTTGTACCATTGTAAACTTGGTACTAAAGGGACTTGTACAGTCACCTGGCCTCAATATGGCATGTTAGAAACTCTCCCAGTAAATATAAAATTCAAGCTACAAGCTACCTTTGTGGGATAACTTATTTTTTGGAAAGATGCTTGGTTTTGAGGAAAGGCTTTCAGGTGATAAAGAAATTGTCAATTTCTTATTTAAGCCAAAGGTTAAATACCACTGGGACTTCCAAAGAGGAAACACATTATTTTGAATTTGCTTAGTTTCAACATACACTTCCAATATACCTTTTGCTGTCAGCGATCTTCTCCTAGTGTGTATGAATGGGAGTTGCAAAACTGCAAATTTGAGTGGAAATAAAATAATTACGTTTATTTTCAGAAGGTGCTGATACTGGTTTTGCTTAGTTCGTGCACAAGTACTTTCTGCATTTGGGCCATGTTCCAAATGCAAATAGAAAATGAAAGTTGGGTGCATAGCCTAAAAAAACCTACAATGTGCTTCAATATGTCCTCCAGACTGGATCAATCAAAACTGACTGCTGGGCACACTGCAGAACATACTTACCCTGTGGAATGGTTGCAATCAATAAACCCAAAGTCTTGTATTTAGTGTTCACTGGGGAGGAACAGCTTAAGACAGCTAATTTGTTCCTTCATGGAATATTAGGATTGCATGATGAAAAAAGCCACTGGGATGTTTACTTCTGCAATCTATCAGCTTTGTTTCAGTCAAAATGCCGATGCTTTTGTCTTCATTATCGACGTGCTCCAGCTCGTATATATACTATGCCACTACCAAATGTAGTTTTGGAACAGAATTGATGCTGGCTTTTCATATTCAGTATCTTGTATGTTGTCTACACTGTAAGTAGACTTACAATTTTTAAAGCATCTGTAAACTCAGCTATAAGTTCTCTAGCTGTATTTGTCTGGGGAAGATTTTGATATGTCATTGTAATTTTAAGGGACTTAATACCAATTTGATTTCAGGATATATTAATTCTGTTAAATAGAATTAATAATTTGCTAATCATGAAAAATATTGTAACGAGATTTTCTGGAATAAAAGATAGATGAAATGTTATATCAGGGAGAATCCAGCTTTAAGATGGGTAGATGAAATAATATTTTGCTTGATGACTGGAAGAAGAGAGACATCAATCAAAATATCTAGAATATTAAATGTGGTCTGACACCACACAGTCTTTTAAATACTGGACAAATTTTCTATGAAAGTTTTGAAATATGATCAGAAGCAGTACCCAGTCCAAAAAAAGTATGTATTTTTCAGCTTTTCTGAAAATCAAGCCATTACTTCAGTGCAAGTGAAAAAAAACCCAAACCCCAAAACAACTGCATTTTTAATGTTGGGTTGCTTTTTTGTAATCCCAGAATATTTTTTCTTATTGAGGCAATATTAATACTCTAAAGCTGAGCATCCAACACCTTCTGCGGCATGAAAGCTGAATTCTGGGCTGAGAACCAGACTATTTGTTTGACAGCTCCTGGTTGTCTAAGAGACTTTGTCCATCACAAGTCAATTACAATTTTATCCAACAAAAGCTGTTTTTTTGAAAGCAGGTACAGAGACAGAACTGGTTTCACTTGCCAATAGATTTGAGGAAAACCCTACAGTTGATTCTATGTTCTTCCCTATTGCTGGAAAAGCAAGGAAAAAATAAAGTATTTTCAGGTTTCCTTTGAGCAGCATGGCTCTGTTTACCCATGAATGTCACAGGATACTCTATTAATTTAATTTCTTTTTGTTTTTATTCTCTAAATGCACAAAAAATGGTCATAAAATTCATATTTATAAACCCCATTGACCAACTTTATTTACTTTTCATACCTGCAGAATTTTCTAAGGTCAAATCAGTTTGGATAGTAGATACTGGTAACAAATGATCACTCTGCAAGTGACTTACTAACCTTATCTGAGTAAATCTTAAGTTTAGTATTCACAAGTTGATTTAACATGAGTAATATAATTTAGGCATGAAATGTATTAATCTTGAGCAAAATATATGGTTGGAATTCAGTAGTTAAAAAAGAGGAAATATTTTTATTTGAATATGGCCAGGACACAAGGACTATTGTATTATGTTTGTGAATAGAACTGTTTGGAAAATTAAATGCCTCTAAATATTCATGACCTCAGTTTAATATTGCATCAAAGGATGGCACATAGTGGCTGATTTACCTAGTCAGAAATACTACAGACATTGCCAAGGTTAAAACAAATTTAGTTCTCTCTTTTTCATTTCCTAAGTAAAAAGTATGTGACTTTGATGCTAATACAATTCAATAAAAATGAAATCTGTGACAGTTTCCTACTGCCAAATGGACCACTCTGCAAACACTATGGAACCATCAACCAGAGTAAAAAAAAAAAATCAGTTTCTTAACTTTAAGAAAAATACACTGACCTTGTTGAGTCTTTGTAACAATTAAATGATGTATGAAATGCTTATAGTGTGCAGAAAGAATATACACAATGCATCTCTCTGTAATTTGCAATAATATTGTTCTCAGAAGTGTCTAGAAAACCTATCAAGCATGGAGATGCCAGCTAAAAGAAGGGAATGGCTATATGTATGAGAGAATTGGATTAGAAATAGCATACAAGTCTTCTTTTTTAATTTCCTATCCCCCTCCCCAGCTTCCCAGATGCCCAAACAAGCCAAAATAATAAGTTTAATAAGTTTTCAAGGTCAATAAAAGGACTCTGAAAAGTCTGGCTAAAGAAGATAAATGAGGACACCACTGTGTGTAAAAATTGCTGAAGTCGTTGTTAATGTAGCCATAGAAAATCTCTCTTTTCAGAAAAATTATTGTAAAATTAAAATCTTTGTCTGTATTTTCTATAACACTAAGAGCAATCACACAAAGTGAGATCAGGAGGAAATAGCTTGGGTGTTTCAGGAAAGGTGAGTTTCAGGTAGAGTACTGTATTGGCTGCATCAAAATATCAAACTTATGGAATAAGCCAGAAATAGGTAGGTGTATATGTGGCCTCACACAGAGATGGACTCGGGAAACTGGAGTAATCACCTGGAAAGATGATTAGCAAACAAGGAGTCTGGCAGCAACAGGAAAAAAATTGCATCCAGTGAGCATAGCAAATCAAGATGAGGGCCCTGATCCGGCAATATTATGTGCATGTTTAACTATACCCTTGGGACTTGTTGGATTTATAGGAAGTACTCACATAAATAAGGTGAACCGTCTGCAGAGTTGAGGCAGAAGGCCAAAGCATCTGTCCTCAATCTTATAATACAGTGATGCAAAATAAATTACCTGAAAAATAATGGAACCTTTAATTCCAGTACTTTGAGCCTTTAATTCCTCAGTGTATTTTATGTGGATTCATTACAGTATATGCACGGAGTCTATTTAAACAGCCAATACAGCATGTAAAATAAACTTTTCTGATGTAGGAAGTACATTCTCATCTAAGTGAAAACTGAACTCATTTTATTTCATAATCTGGTTTATGTCTTCCACATGACCCAAGAGATTAAGGCCAAGTGGAATATATTTTTTGGTAATACTTGCTGTAATGGTCATGGTTTTAGTTTGTATAAACCTGAAATGTCATTACTAATGAGGAAAAAGGATTTTGTTTTTAAGCAGAAGTTGTCCTTTTAAGTTAAGGTTGAAGAAACTGTGTGATAATTTTTGAATGATGATAATAACTAAGCCTGATTTCTCTTGTTGATCAGTGATGTGTCATACATAAAACATTGGGGATCATATCTGTGGCTGACAAAGACGATGTAGTTTATTACAGCTTATTAATGTAGAGATAATATCTAGTATTAGATGTGAATCTACCTGAAGGTCAAGCCCGGAACAAAATTCAAGTCAGGTTATTTGTGAGAAATCCATCTGTTAACTTTTGATTAATTATTTACAAAGGATTCAAAAGATGCTTCCAGGAAAAAAGCTAAAGTTGCATGGTAGACAAACATCTCAGATAGTTATATTACACGTTCTGACTGAATTTTTTTCAATGAAATTGAGAACTATAGAAGTCGGAACAACGGTCAGAAAAATGACATTTCTTTTCCTGGAACAGCAGCTGTAAAAATTGCTTGAGCTGCCGGAATATATTTAAGTGGGTTTAACTCCAAAGTTCAGCAGAAGGAGCTCGAAAAATCAGCAGATAATTCCAGTGAATGTGTTGTTTCATTGTTAAATACAATGGAACCTTCTGGTCCAGAGAGAAAGTGGGGGATAATAGGCTAAGCTTAATAGTATTTGTTTATAACACGTTCTCCCTTTTAAACAGATTTTCACAGTGTTACTGAGAATGAAACCTTCAATGTCCAAGTTTGAAACCCTTCAATAACATCAGAATACAAGTGTGTGCATGTCAGTTGTCTTTGCAGTTTCTGGACCTCTGGGGCTTCCATTTTGTGCTGGTTTCTTTATTATTTTGGCTAGAGTTATTGCTGGTTTACTCCCTCACCTCATTACTCACCGCAGCCCTTTGCAATCTTTACAGTCTTTAAAAATTTTACTTACATTTCCATCAAATGCTGGCTGTTTTACATACTCCAGCATTTTAGTTATTCAGGGATGCACGTTGTGAGCCAGCTTAGTAGTTTGCTGCCACAGCCTGATATTCAGACCTTGCAAGGACATGAACTGTTTACATTCACTTTTAGTGAATGTTGATGGGTAATATCTGCTCTTCGGTAAAATGGTGAAAAAATTGATGCTTTACTTTTTCCTTCCTAATTTTTATCCTGAATCCCAAAGGCTATGCTTTATATCCTGGGTTAATAGTCCTTCAAAATTTTAATTTAGAAATCATCTGGGCCCTTGGACAGAAACCTGGTACAATTCGTTCTGAATTGGCACATCTCATGCAGTGGAATAACTGCTCCAGAAACATCCTGCATGATCTACCTGGTCCCACAGTTGAGAAGGTAATATTGGGCAATGAGGAAGGAGTAGACACTCCCAGAAAGACATTTTTGAGATCTTGAGGCATACTAGGTAAACTTAGAACTTTGTGAAGATAGTGTAAAGAACTTTTTGTGACTTAGGCTACATTTGACCTGTCATGTGGGTTAAACCTGGTCAGCAGCTAAGCCCGATATAGCTTCCGCCCCAGTGGGGGCAGAAGAAAATTAGACTGAAAGAGAGAAAACTTGTGAGTTTAGATAAGAACAGTTCAACAGGCAAAGCAAAAGCTACATGTGCAAACAACCAAAATTGAGAAGCCATTAACTATTTCAGATGGGCAGGCAGGTGTTCAGCCATCTCCAGGAAAGCAGGGCTTCATCATGCCTAAAGGTAACTTGGGAAGACAAATGCCATCACTCCAAACATGACCTCACATTTCTCCTTCTTCCCCCAGCTTTACATACTTAGCATGACGTTGTATGGTATGGAACATGCCTGTGGTCAGTTTGGTTCAATTGTTTCCCCTCCCAACTCCTTGTGCCACTCACTGCTGGGGTGGGGTGAGAAGCAGAAAAGGTCTTGGCTCTGTGTAAGCCCTGACCAGTGGTAAACCCCAGCACAAACCCCAAACATAGCCCTTTACCAGCTACATTGAAGAAAATTCACTCCATCTCAGTAAAATGCAGTAAAACCTGTCTTTAGAAGACTTCAGATACGTTTATTAGGAGTGCATTGTCGTGATGTCTGATAGGCTCACAAACTTTTCTTACATTAGTCTTGTAAAGTACGAAATGCTGTTTTCCTTATTTTTGTGTATATATAGTATGTATATGTATATAATAAGAACAGAAACACCAATCAAAAAGTTCACTCTAACATGAGGTTTGTAGCTGGTTTGGGGCAAGTTAATTGTGTTTTGCAGTGTACATTCAAAGGCTCATTTGCTACTGTAGCAAGCAGAGTGCTGACTTCACTGAGGCACGTTCCCCAAGCTTGTTTGACTTGAACTAGTTCCTTCTGAGTTAGATTTTCATAAGTAAACAAATTCTAGGCTTTTGACTAATGTCTCTGGGAAGTCAAACTTAAATCTAGGTCCTGTTAATCTTCTCACTTATGATTGAAAAAATGAATTCTGAGTTTCTTATTTGAATATTTCACCAGTTAGGTGTAAATGTCTTTCCTACCCCTTCTACCTAAGGCTAAGATGAAATGAGGGTCTTATCTCAGTAAAAAGTATTAGACTGTGAAAAAGGTATCTCTGTAAGGTATTCTTTTATCAGATTCTGGGAAGCTCTGATTAACATCTGAATTCCCTTAAACCTCACACTACTGCCAAGCAGTTTAAAAACATTGTTGATACAGAGGCTTATTAATTACTAGTATAGTCTTTGTAATTGCCTAGTCTAGAAATTGATGAACAAAGTCATTTCAGAAAGCAATCAATTTGAAATCTAATTTGTTGGCGAAATGAACCATATAAACAAAATGACACTTGCAGTTTGATTAAAATGATATGTGCTTAACGAGCCTATCATCATCTGTGATATTCATCATGATGGGTCACAGTTACATAAAATGTTATAAATCTAAACCAATGCACATAAAGCTGAAATATAATATTGTATTCTGAAAAGAATAGAACATAAAACAGATGGCTGCCCCATGGAAGCATCCTTAAATCTCACATGTTTTACTCATTGACTTTTGGGCAGATTAACAAAAACTGTATGGGGAAAAAAAAGCAACCAAAAAATGGGTGTCCTTTCTACATTGTATTTCACCTTATTATTTATATTGGAAGTTGTGAATGGGGATGACAGAGGTTCTAGATCTGAGTTGTCAAACACAGGTCCTTTTGGAGTAAAGTGATGGTAAACTTTTCTCTCATTACCTTGCACAGCTCTGGAGTCAACTGTTCGAGGCAAAAAATAGATTATTGCTGGCAGCATGGTGGAAGCTAGAGGACTTGCAAGAAAGTGTTGGGTTTTTTTTTTAATTAGTGGCCATGAATAAGAGTTGTGAGCAAAGTTGCAAGTAAAAATGATAAAATGTTTGGATACTAAAAAGACACCTAAGGGGCTAAGGAACTCACGTGCCTAGTATAATAGGAAGTCTACTCTCTACTTCTTCAAAGCTTAGCTAATCAGACAGCATGTCTCCTCCCTTCTGACTCATGACCCTGTCTTTCTTTGGAATGTCTAAACCAAGAAGTCTGTACTTACAGCTTTCACATTTAATATCAGATGATCAAATGTTTCCCATCAATCTCTTTTTAGAGAATTATCTAGTAAAAGGAATCCGTAAATCTAGGAAAAAAGAGGATTTGCTTAAATATGAGAATATTCTTTTGTAAACAGTGAGGGAGCATAGTCCTGTATACAAAAAAAACCCCAACCTTCTAGGCTTTTCATGGAGTTCCAATGCAGTCCTACTGTTAAAGAAGAGAGAAAAAAGTATTCAAAAATATGGAAGGAAATAGAGGAGAAAAATTATATTTGCTGTATGTTTGTTGTATTCTACAACAGATCTTTATATGGGGATGCTTATATATCTATGAATGTACACTTATACATGTATTTGTGTGTGTGTGTGTGCACATCTGTATATGTGCAGAAATGTCATATATATTTACTTATATATGCATGTGTTGAGAGAGAAGTGAGATTACTCTGCTGAAGCTCTTTGTACTGTGGACAGACATGTTCTGGTGTACAAACTATGAATAAAACATGCAATGTTGATGGAACTCATCACTAATAACAAATATTCTTAAAATGAATGTGTTTGAAAGAGAAAAGCAATAATTTTTTTGAGAGCTTCTCCCACTCCCCTCTTCCCCTCCCAAGTTTTGTGTTGTTTTCTGGGAAGCAAAGGAAGTCAAATTAAGTAGGAGACTGGATTGTGTTCTCACTTACAATGTAAATTCATTGGTTTCAGTTCAATTATTTCAGATTGACAATAACACAATAGAGAACAGAATTGGTCCCCTAATCACTGAAGTGTTACCTGATGGTTTTTAAGATATGAAGAGTCTATTGATCTCTGCTGTCAGAGGACAGTATCTCAAAACAATGTGTGTATGTAAGTGAGAGAGCCAGAATAGCTAATTAAAATCAGTATTATGAAAGTATCTTTCCTTTTGCCCAGAAAAACATTTTTCAAGGAGAAAATAAATAATAACATACAGGGAGAAACTTTTTTTTTGCTGGACTATTCTTTTCTCCTGTCTGCACTGACAAAAATAATTTAAAAAGGGGTTACAGGAACATGTTGGGTAATGTGTGGATTAACACAGCAAAGAAGGGACAATTCAGGTCAGAGTAGCTCTGTCAGAAAGCTGCAGGAGTGATGCCACCCCGCCTTTGGTACCTAGGATAGCCAAGGGGCCCTGGAGTCTCGTGAAATGGAGGCTGCTTGAGATGCCACTTAGGAGATTAATTTGATACAGGTCCTGGGGAATTTACCAAGCCCTGGCAGCTGACACCAGTTAGTATCTTTTCAATAGAGATAGTCCTTAGGTAACAAACTGTGTGGGGATTGCAGCAGGGCATTTGCAGGTGACCCATTAACAGACAAACGCCTGATGTGTACTGTTGTAAGAAAGTATTAGTTTTCTAACATCCAAGGGACACTGCCACACTTACTTATATAGACAGATTTCTTTGAAGGAATTGGTGTGATTAGCTCAGATCCCTATTTAATTTGGAGAAGAGTTCTTGAGGAGACAGCTTTGTAAATTGTTTAATCGATTAGCTTTTCATAGGAAAACTGAGCTTTGTAAATGTAATGAAATCAATGAGTAGCTATAATGATTTTTTTCAGAAATTGTTTCTCCTAAGTAGAAGTAAAGAAATTTCTAAAAGTCTTTATGCCTAGTTAATATTCCAGTAAGGGTTCCACTGACAGGTAACACTGTTTGAAATCAACCTGTGTCTCAGCTATTTTTTTGTCTAGCGCAGTACTGGAAAAAAAAGTATTCCTTTACTTTGCTTTGGGTTCCTACCTCACATCTTTTGTGAGAATCAGAGACTGGGGAGTAATTTGTTTTACAAATTAAAAAAAAAAAGTTAAAAAAAAAGTAAATCTTCCTAGTAGGGTTGGAGCCAAAGAAGATCTTGCTTGAAAAGCTGAGTTAACATCACCTTGGATAGGAAAGATTAAAAGTAAGTTGACAAAATCTCCCTTTAAAGCCGTGATCCTTCACTATCACTTCCCTAAGATCAGTGTTTTCTGCAGGTACATCTAGCTCCTCAGCTGGAAATCCTCAAGGAAGCTGGCAGGCAGCTGGAGGCTCAGCTGAAGCCCAACCATACAGAAGTACAGCTTTGAATGGCCTCAGCAGCACAGTGTCTCTAGTTGTGGCTATTGCACGCTGTAAGCAGCGCTGCTTGGCTAAGCCTGACAACACTAAAATGAAAAACTGAGAACTCAAGGCTACTGTATTTTACGCTGAAACTGAGAAGATTTTATAATAAAGGTATAGTAGTAGAACTGAGGAGCAGAACGATTAATTTCATATACCTCAAATAATTCTACTAAGGGAAGACTAAATAAAAGAATTTCCTGTTTTAAGAGCAGGAACTTCATTACACTTATGGCTATCGCTGTATCTAGCCTTCTTGAGCAAGTTCTCTAATTTTCAAGTAATAAATATGCTGAAATGATTTCTTGCATGGGTTGGTTCATAATTATAACAGCTATGGGAATAAATAGTTCTGTTTAATTTATGCTAAGAGCAAGGGCATCGGTGGCTGATATGCAGATATCATAAATACACCAACACTCTGATCTAGACAATTAATGCTTTTCCTAAAGTACACGTGAGCAATTTATGTGCATTAGTCCATCCTTTCCTAATTTAAGGTTTATGATCCTTGTAATATCAAGATATATGAATTTCAAGGATTATGCATGTCCTTGGATCAAATTTCTCAATAGTAAATGAAGTGTAGGAATTAATTATAATAAATAATGCAAGTAGAACTCATGAAAAAAGTCTGGGTCAGTAATTGAAAAAAATGGACAAGTATTCTACTCAGCTTATTTTGGATGTAGAGATAAAAGAACAAGGAATTTAACACAAGGAATTATAGGTCCACCTGACATGAGAATGAGGAAAGGAAACTTTTCAGAGTTCTTCCTTAGATACTGACAAGGCTATATAGCATGTCTGAGAGAATTCTGTTCTTTGACTAGCTCTGACATTAGCATCTCATGCATCAAATGATGGCATAACCCTTACTTTGCTGCTCGATAGTATTGGCTATGAAATGAACTTTAACATCTGCTTGCAGAGTGTGGTCTGTGTAATCCCTGAGGTTCAGTTACCCCAGTCATTTAGCCTGCAATCAGATCATGGTGATGGGTCTTTTCAGAATTCATCTTAATGATTTGAGAACTCTGCACATTATCCATAATGGCAAAAATCCTAACTTCCTCCTATAATTTATTTTCTTTGACCATCACTTCCTGTGTTTGTACAGAATACTTAAGTCTGTCAGTAAAGGTGCTTGACCCATCTGTACTTGCTATAAAGGCCCACAGAACCATGGCATTACAATGTCAATAATAGTACAAACATGAAAGACAGCTTACTCCATTGTCAAAGCATTTTAATTAAAGTAAAACTTCAAGATATATTTTCAGAGTTCCAGTCATTCTTGCCTATTACTACATACTAATGACTCATCTACTAGTGGTAGCACAAATAACACCTGATATGTCAGTGCTGGAGGGATAACCCTTCGATGAAGTCTTCTCTGAGACCAATGAAATGCAGTTTGTATCTAGGTGAAATAATATTTGCAGTTATTTTTAGTTTTCTCCCTGATCCCAGGATTCACTTTAGATTCTGTCCTTCCATACAATAATAGCAAGTTTCAAGTAAGTAAAGATTTGGACAGGAAGTGAGCACATGTTTTCTGGAGATTAAAGGATGTTTTTCTAGTTTATTACTAAATCTTCCAAACCATTTTGCCTTATGCCCCTCTACTTGTAACTAGAATAGAGACACTGCCATAGCAATCAGCAACTTGGAATTTTGAGATACTAAGAATGCTTTAGAACATCTGTTAATTTATTGCAAACATGGATGTCTGTTTATCTATTTAATTACTTTCTAGTATTGGCAAACATCCCCTCAAAAGATGAAAGTTCTGGTTTTTTCCTTTCAGTAGAGGGAGTCGTGAACCACATCCTTAGACCAAGGATAAAGCATTTAGAGGCAAAATCAACAAGTACAGTAATACTGAAAGTATTATGTTACTTTCCTTTTCCAAGTGCTATGCTCTGAAGAATTCACAGTGGAAATTAAAACTAAATCTCACAGAAGTCCTTGTGCTCTGGCAGTGTTAGGGAGATTTGGATGCATCGGTGAAATTTATCTTCCTTTTAATGGAGAAGGTTTATTAGCCAGTGGTGTCCTGCAAAGAAGGCTTGCTCTGGAGACAAGATTTTTCTTGTGCAGAACTGATGTGTGACAGGTTGAGTTTACACCTAGCACGTGGAATTTGGGTTCAAATTCTGTCTTATCTTCTGTTTTATCTATGCACACTAAAGCTGGCTAAATCAAGGTTATTTCTCTGCTCTTCCCCATGTCACTTATTTAATGAATATTATCCTACTCTCTGTTTTGATGCAGAGAAATAACTTTGATTTGATTATTTCACTGAACTGCATCACTGATATATTTGTAATCCACAGAGATTGACATTATGCTTAATGCTTTTAAAGCTGGCAGTATCATGTGTATGCCTAAGTATTTTAAGTGTGAAGAAAATAAAACTTGGGAGTTCTGTCCAATGACATATATTGGTTTTGGGATTAATATTCCAGGCTTTGTCTACAAAATAGCAGTCTATTGATCTATCTTGAAATCTGATTTTTCACTTGCCAAAGCAGAGCCACCTAAACCCTTCTGCTTTATTTATAGATTCCAGGGATGGCCACAAATATATTACTGAAAAATAAAAAAGTATTTCTATGAGTCACATTTGGTTAACTTTCCCCCTGTTCAGATTCAAAACCGTGTCAATATTTTTTTAATTGAAAGAAATAAATTTAATTGTAAGAAATAAATGACTATGCTTTAAAATCTTGATTTATGGGCTGAGATAAAGGCAGTTTAATAAGTAAAGCAAAAGCCACACATGCAAGCAAAGCAAGACAAGGAATTCATTCCCCACTTCCCATGGGCAGGCAGGTGTTCACCCATCTCCAGGAAAGCAGGGCTCCGTCATGCATATTGGTGACTTGGGAAGACAAACGCCATCACTCTGAATGTTCTCCCTTTCCTTCTTCCCCAGCTTTATATGCTGAACATGACATTATATGGTATGGAATATCCCTTTGGCCAGTTTGGTTCAGCTGTTTCCCCTCCCAACTCCTTGTGCAGCCCCAGCCTGCTTGCTGGTGGGGTGGGGTGAGGAGCAGAAAAAAACTTGGCTCTATGTAAGCTCTGCTCAGTGGTAACTAAAACACCTTTGTGTTATCAACATTGTTTTCAGCACAAACCCCAAACACAGCCCTATACCAGCTACTATGAAGAAATATAGCTGTACCCCAGCCCAAACCAGCACGATTTCAAAGATCCCTGTGTGTCTTCTGTAATCACATAAATATAATACTTCCTGAACTGCAAAATATGAAACTGAATTTCCAGACTCTGTGTAGATAGAAGAGTAGCACAAATAACCTGTGTTTAAAGCTATTTAAATCTGTATCTTTAGGATGAACAATCAAAATATGTGCTGGTTTTCATGCTTGTGAGCTACAAGTCTAAGGAAATCAAGCTGTACTCTCTTCAGTTCACAGCCAATCTATTCTTTTCATGTTACTTAAGGGTATTCTGGATTTATGAAATATTTGTGGCCTAGATAAATTAGTTCCTTTGAGGCTCTTTCAGCATTCATAGCACACAAATTTTCTACCAATTGTTTAGCACCAATATGCTCCATAAGATTGCATGGAAAATAAAAGGTAGCTTATAAGTAATGTATTGTATTCCTTGAAATACTTCGTGCTTTGGAATCTATTTTAAAAGTGTTTTAAAAGAACATTCAGTATTCTAAAGAGAAGTGTTCACATTTTTCACACTTCATATTCACATTTTATGTGTGTACAAACACATTCTTCTACATTTACACATATATGTGTGTATATATATTTATACACACAGATATGTATGTAAATAGAAAGTATTTCTTCAAGTCCACAGATTGACTTTGTAGCAAAGCCAGGACAAGAACTGATGTCTCCTAATTTTAATGGCACTTCTCTCTTCAGTGAACTACACATAATAACCTCTGGCTTAGCTTCAGTTTTTGATATTAAGCAGACAGCGTTGAACTCAGTCTAAATTAGATCTGATTCCCTAAATTGTCCTGTCATTAGATACTATTGCACAAATAGCCAGTTGCACTTTTACCCACAAAGATGATTCAAAGTGTACAGATACTAAATGCTCATGAAGCTTTCATAATGGAGAGAAGAGACAAGTCCTATTAAAAAAAAAAAATTGTAGTAAAGAGATGATTTTTTTTACTTTCTTTTAATAATTTCTAATCCATGATACATATCTGTCTTGATTTAATACAAGGCAAAGTATAGATTCAGTGCTTTAGTGCATAGATCCTGCTAGCTCTCTATTTTCTTTCAAAATATGTTCCAAGGTTTCTGAAGTGGTTTGGCTGCTGTACCTGTACTGTTATTTTGAAATCTGTTCTTCACCCCACTGAAACGTCTAAAGCACTGTAGAGAATACATTTACTCTAATAGGCACATTTAGCAGATAATAGGTTTGACATGATGTCCTTAAGTAGAAGATGTTCAGAGTTGGTTATTCAACAACATGACCTCATAAGACACAATTTAAAAGCAACATTTTTACCCCAGTTGAGCATGCATTCATAATTTAGCTTCTGTTTGGTACAAATGCTAATGCTATTCTTTAATAATCTGACATGGTAAGAATATTTAGTCTATGAATTACTCTGCATATATATTACAGCTAACCCTGAGGTTAGGTTACTTGGAATTTTTAATAATCCTTCTGGAAAAATTTTATAAATATTATTTTTAGATTTTCCACAAAGAAAGTATTTTATGGCTATGTTGCATAATCAATCACTTTTCACTGATTCATAAACAAGCAAAATTTTGCTTTTCCCAGTTGATTCCTTACTTTGTGTTCACCTTGCAGGTAGAAATTTCTGCTACTTCACTCAAAGCTAATACAGGAGTTCTATTGAACGGTTTGTCTATCCATGTGTCAAATTGATGAGAAATCCATCACGACCTGTAGAAGGCTAGGGAGTACTGTAATCAAAACTTGTTATTTCAGTATTTGTCTTAACATCCAGTTGAACTAGTAATTTGGTTAATTTATTTGCCTTTCTTTAATGGGGTGATTTTTTTTTTTAGGAAGTCTCAAAATTGTGTCCCTGTCCTAGGCACATAGTAATTACAGTATGTGCAGAAGATTTCTAAAATTGCTTATTCTTGGTTAGTGTGAGTGAGGATGGAAGAGTAGCTGTACAGATATCAAATAATTACCGGGAGGTCACGGGCAGGCTTGTGTAGACTCTTTTGGAGTCTATGCCTTTACTAGAGATAACTGATCATAACCTGTGGTAACAAAGTAGAGACACATTTGTGGTCACCAAATTTTCTTTATATTTATGTGAGTCTGATGTACATCCAAATCTGCCTAGTAAGTCAAATCTAGTGAGGAAAAAAAAAGTGCTAGCTTTTTACTGCTTGCCACATCTGTTCACAGATGAAGGTATAAAAAAAAATGAACTTATGTCTATCTGGCCTTCCTTTTAAGTTTCTTTTCATGTTAGTTTAAAGCATAGAGCAATTTCTTCCTTTAACATTTTTATTAAAAGCAAAAGGAAAACAATGACTATATAAAGACTCAAGAACAACATCTACCTAACAAAAAATTGATTAGTTTGCCTGATAAATGAGGAGGAAGGAACACCAAGGAATTAGCTGAAAGAAATGGTATTATTTGGAGGGCTAAAAGAGCAGTAATGAACAAGAAGTGGTTGGATTTTCAAATAAATAATGAGGATGTATGCCTAGAATGGACTTGGCCTGTGGTGTCGGGTTTATTTGGGGGTAGATAGAAAGGCTCATGTGGAGGGGTAAAAGAAGTTGAGTTATAAAATGAGGAATTAAAGGGTTTCTCTCATCACCATCATGAGCCAAGTCCTCAGTCCTTTTCTGTTTCCTGGCTTTAATATAGAAACTAAATTATTTTAAAGAAAAGGGTGAACAGGTAATTAATCTTCTGGTTTCTTTTAATTATCTTCCATTTATATGGCTTGTATTACTGTAGGATATCCTAGTTCAAGCCTTTTTCTACTATTTTTTATTTGGGTCTGGTGGCTTTTTGTGTTTTAAAGGCTTTCCTTCCAGTTACTTTGAATTCCCTCCTTTCCCAAGTTTTCCATCAAAGCCTTTCTGAGTAGGTTTGTTTCTTTGTTCTTTTTCCTCACAGTCTTCCTTAATTGTTCTTTGCTTCTCTCCTTCAGCTTAGCTATGATTGTTCATACCTCATCCACCCACTTGCTTTACTTTTCTCCTCATGCTAACAGTCGCCCACGTACATAGTTCTATTTCATTCACCATCCTGTCTCTTTCCTGTTCGACTCAGTCACCCACTAATTCATGCCTTATTCTGCCTCACACTTGCAGTTGCTCATTCAGGCCATTTTAGGAATCTGGGGGGAAATGCAATGAGAGAGTAAATGTAAAAAGGAGGCATAGAGAGAAAAGAAAGACAGAAGCTGTGAAAAGGGTGGAAGTGGACTGTTAACAGAGATGTGGTCAAAGAGATAGAAATGGAAATCTGCAGGAGTGAGAAATTCTTGGGATGTCAGGAAAGTCGTTACCATTGGGGTGAGTGTGTTTGGAGGAGTAGATGTTGGAAAGGAGAGTTTTGGAGAATGGATAGATGGAGAGGAAAATTGCTGTTCCAAAGAACTTTGGTCTTCTCTGGGACAAACTTTATGTGTGAACTGTGTGGCTGAGGAAATTCTAAAGCCTTTATTTTAAAGGTGATGACTGACTTTTAACTTTTTACCTCAGGACTTTAAACAGTCATTTAAAAAAACTCTCACAAGACTACTGTGGTGAAAACCAGGTGTTTCTGTTCATAATCCCATGCAGCCCTTATTTATGAGGTAGGCTCCCATGGAGAAGTACTGAAACATATTACACTATATCAAACAGTTGAATGATAATTACCAAATCTTACTGAAATTTGAATACACAGAAAACTGCAACAGAATAATTTCAAGTAGTGAAAGTTAAATAAATAAAAATTACATATATCCTCTAAATGTGTAGAATAAACATGCAAGAAAGGTAAAATTATCTTTACAGGCAACATCCTGTGCAAAATTCCACCAAGCTGAAGGGCATTAGTATGACCAGGTAATAGTTCAAATTTTTTCAAGTAATCCTACATCTGATAAAGTATATGTTTATTTTAAATGAATCTTAGCAAAAGCCGTGCATATTTATATTCAACATTAGTTTGTCGAATGGAGTATTGTAGAAAAAACCTGTGACCACGAGATGGCAGAATTCCCATTCAAAACTGATACATTTCTAACAGGGCTGCACGTAGAATTAAAAAAGCTTACCCTGAACTTGGTTTATTTCAGCAGCTATAATATGGCACTTTTGATCTAAATTTCCATTTAATTTTGGAAAAAACGCAGATTTATTGGAAGTTTGGGTTTGCGTTTCAGCTGTCTTGTGTATTTTGGAGCCATTCTACCCTCTCTCACTTTTAAAACTGCCATTTTCCTGACACATGTATTACCCTATTGGAAATGCTGTTTTAAAACATAAATATATTTATTCATAATAATTTTATTCAACCTAGGTTGTTATAGTAGACTGAGAAATATGTATAAGACATAGAAATTTTCTGGAATTCACACAAAACATTAATAAAAATATTTCCCAGGTTTGCTGTTCTGCAGATAGTTTGATGATTCTTAAAGAACTTCTATTTTCACATGCAGCTATCCCTTTCCTTCTGTGTAGAGGAGAAGAGAAGGTATTTATGTTTGACACTTTTGAGAACATCTTCTCTTTTAGAGAACAGTTCATCAAGGTGAGATCTTTAAGAAAGCTTGGTATTGGCTGACCTCTCCATTAAGGGAAGCAATGTTGGCAGCTTTATAGTTTTTGGGAATGGGAATCATAATATTGTCTGTTTCCATTATGACTCACCTCCTTGGTTAATACAAACATGTAGAAATCTCAGTTTGCATTTAAAATACATTTTTCTAGCCCTGAGGACTATGGGGGAAAACACCTGGAAAACAGATTGATAAAGTGTCTAAGGCAAAACCCTTGAAGATCCACATATTTATAATAATTTTAAAAAATATATGTATCCTAAAGACATTCATTTTTTTTTTTGTGCCCTGACTCACAAGGCTTTATCTTTTTTTAATTTTTATTGGTGTGACTTAAAGCTGTATTGGCATCAACGACTTTTGCCAGTGATATTCAATGAATTGAGGCAACTCTGAGGGTTGTGGAAACCCCACAAGTAAATTTTTAGAACAAACAGAAATCTTATGGCCTCATGTTTAACTTCAAAAATAACTACACGTGCTAATGCACTGATTATAGGTAGAAGAAAATATTTTTTTCTGTGAATACAGAAGGTGTATTTCTCCTTACAGCTAAGAAACACACTCTCAGTTATACAATAGACAATACAGATAAAATTACTTTGAAAATCCATTGTCTGAAGACTTCTAAAATAGTAACCTTTAAGAATTTACACTGAATTTTTAACATATTACAGTGTTGGTACTAAGGATGAGTTTTTTTAATTTGTGAACATTTCTATCATTTGATCCAATGAAAGACCATGAATATTCCATGGCTGATATCTTGATTTGTTGTTTTAATGTCTCTGGAGTGCATGATTGTTGCATAATCCCAATGATTTTAATAAATTTCAGTGAAAAAGAGCCAAATACCAGGCTCATTAGCATAAATGACACACTGACACTACTATAAAGACAGATTGCCCTGTGTAAAATACTCAATGTGAATATATCCTTTGAAGCATTCTAGAATGCCATATTAATATTTTTAATATAGGGGGCTGGATTTTTGGGAAGTGATACTATCTGCTTTTGGTTTAGTCCTTTCCAGTTGATTTTATTTTATCCTTCCTATGTGGAAGCCTTGATGCATTTGGGGAAGACACAGAAAGGGATGTGGTAACAACCTATACATTAACACCACCTTCGTGATTCTGATGAGTCGCTGGAACCAAGCACATATGAAAGAACCCTTGCTGTACTAAAATCTTAGCTTAGAATTCAAATCCAGATAATGACACTGGACTCAGGACCTCCCTAAGTGGAGTGTTATTGTTTTGTTCTTCTAGCTCTTCCTGTGAAACCTGGGTTTCCATTAGCACTTAGTTGGCAAATCAGTGCCAAGAGCACAAAAGCAGCAGAACTTTCTTGTACCCACTGCTGATTAATCTTTTTTTGTACTTACATTGTAATATCATCATTAATTTTAGTTGTTTTGATAGTGGCAGTGTTGGTTCCTCTATAGATGCCAGTGTTTACCATAGTAATATCCAAGATAGTGTATTTTTAATTAATATTACTAAGAATGCAAAATAAGTTACTTTTCCCAGACAGGTTTCTTTAAAATCCCTCAGTGTTTGCATGCAATCAGAACAACTAACTCATTGGGCCGTGACTGATGAATTCATCTACATAATTTTTCATGGCTTTTAAAAAATGTATTGCTGGAGTGATTTCGTATGGGAATTTCAGTAGCTGATGTATATTAAGAATCATCAGTAAACTAGGAACTGAACTGAAACAGGTAAGAAAATGGTTTTGCTTAATATGTTTTGTCAGTTGTAGCCTTTTGTGATGTAGCTTTTTTATTTCAGACAGAGAAACATGAAACTACATTCAGAACAGTCATTGATATTCACGTATATTTATGTACGCTACATACATGTATAGGCTACCTTTGAATTGTAGTTTCCCTCATAGTACTTCTCAGGATTTCTCAGAATCAGAAAACAAGAAGAATTTAACCATTAGAGGTACTTGAACATCCTTAGCATCTTTATCATGGTGAGATTTTAAATTAGCCTCTCTTTTACTTGGCAAGATGTTCCTCAACGAACTGTTTAATTCATAAGGAAACTAATGGACAACTGCTATAAAAGTATGTTAATTCTTGATTCAGGTATCTGCTGATGAAAATTGTACTTTATTCAATTTGACATGTGGAAATAAAAAATAAAAGTCTGTGTAGGTTCTTACTTGTTAAGCTTGTTTGTTTACTACACTGTTCTCTCAGTGGAAGAAATACTTACATAATGTCTCTTTTCTGGGAGCAGTAAAAATTTCAGAAACACTTAGAAGATTAATCTTACTTAAACTCGATGATTGAAAATGCTATTTTCAAAAGCTGGTCCAGAAGAATACCCAGGAATTGCATGTGATATCTAAGATTAATTATGATTCTCTGAGATGGCAGTTGCTGCAATTCTACCAAAGGGAATGAGGATAAGAGAAAGATTTAACTAGTTAACTGGTAATAGGTGTGAAGATACCTGCATTGCCTCTTTCAAACTGCAGGGAGAAGGTTCAGGAAGATCAGGGACAAAAGCTTTACCGTACAAGAGGAGCCATTCCAGAACAGACTAACAGCTTTCTTATGCTATTATTCCATCTGACAATGGCCTTTACCAGATGCTTTAGAGAAAAGTGCAAGAAACCCTGCAGTGAGCACTTATGAAATATTCTGCCTTTAGAGGAAATTTCTTGTTAATCTCTGTCAGTGATGATTGGTTTATATCCTAGAGCATGGTGGCTTGAAGGTTAAGTATAAAATAACTTTAGAACTAGTACAACTCATACTACTGTAAAAGAAGCTTTTTTTTTCCTGAGATATACTTTAGTTTTATAATGTGATAACAGGCACTGGCCAAATGATGTTAAGCAAATTCCTTAGAATGGTTTGCCATTTATTGTAGAGGCTGAATAATGAAGGAGGACTGGGATAAAAACTAGAGATAAATTATTTGTGAGATACAAAGAATTTGTGAAAACAGGCATGCCTTTTCTATGACTTTTTGGTAAATCTTGCCTGATTTTGCTAGAAATTTGTATGAAATCTTTAACCTTCAGACGTGTGCCTTCAGATGACTCTTTAGGAGGAGAAGCTTTTTTAAGCTTTGATAGACATAATATAAAAATATTAGAATGCTAGATTTTGCTCTGAAAATGCTTTCTGTTCTCTGGGCTGTTCCTGACTTCTGTGTAATCATTGTTTCACTATTCTTTTTAGTCACAGAATATTCTACCAGCAGGGATTGAATTTTGTTGTTTCAAAAGAAAAGGGAAAAGAAAAATCCTTCAAGCTTTCTTTTCATATGCTGAAGGGGCAAAAAGGCATATATCCAAACATCTTTCCCTGCCTCTAAAATATGGTTAAATAAAGAAAAAGTAATAAGCTTTTCTTTTTGTATCATTCACAAGTTGTTTTGTGGGATTTTTACATTAGGGGTTTTTTATTTGTTCTTTTTTTTACTTTACTGTGAAATAAAAAAATTCTAAATAATTTACACTATCTAATCTAAATAGTGTCATGCGAAGATCTCTTCTAGATCTAGAAATGCTGAATGAGGATGTTACTATGCGCAGCCCTCCAAACCTATAATCCGCCAGCTGGAAGTTGCCATTCCCACAGCTCTGATGGACAAAGGAGTCTGAGAGCTTTGCCTTATCCACTTCAGGCAAAGTCAATTCTCTTTTCAGAATGCCTTCATCAGCTGATTAATACTACTGTGGCTCCATATGGAGTTCTCATATGACCCATTCTGCTAACAAGTTGAAGAACTGGCAGCCTCTTGGGGAGAGAGAGGAAGAAAATCTTGGGGTTGCTAATATCTTCAATTGTCACTGCTCTTTGCTAGATGAACATTTGTCTGCAGCCTACAAATGAGCTCTGTATGAGCACTTTGCTAAGAACATTGCTATTATTATGCTTGTGGTTTTGTGCACTGCTTGTGAACGTTTCATCTACTTGCTAGCCTGACTATCTTAATCTTGCTGGATATCCTTAACCTAACTCACTGTTGTGTGTCATGCCAAAGGAGAAAAAGAGAGAAGCCAAACAGCTAATGAAATAAACCATCCAAAATTGTTCACAATTGCAAAATAGTCAGAATTATTGGCAATATTCTTTCTACTTACTTTAGATCCAGGCTTTCTCTGAAGTGACATAACAATATGCAGGAACTAGAAAAGCAGAAAGTAGCAGAACGTCCTCAGTATTTCGTGTTATGGAGATTTTGTTTCCTCTCTTTTCCATAGTACATGTATGTCATATGTCTGAAAGAATCCCAGAGGAAGGTACAAGTTAGGTAAGGCAACACCTGAAGTCATTAAACTGTGTCCCCAAGGATGTTCAGTGGTCAGTAAGACTTCCTAGAAATTTTGGCTTTTGTAGTAATCATACTGCAGGTTATTTGTAGAGAGCTCATGTCTGTGGGAATCAAGTTATCCAAGTAAGCAAAAGCACTTCTTGAAAGGCTGATGTACATAAGCAGGCATACCTGGTATATAAAGCAGTGATATCTATTCCCGTGTTACGGGGGGTAAGAGGAGAGATGTTAAATAAGAAATAGACATCAATAGGCAGTTGATGTGCTGCTTTGCTTAGTGCTTTTCTAAGGGGAGTTTGGTTACAGAAGGTATGCTGACTTTGGTATTTGGTGTATCAGACATGAATCTGCTGCTGTTCCCAAGGAAATTCTGACTTTATTTCAGAGATTGAAGAGTCTACTACATTGAATCAAAATCAGATGATCACTGGACAGGAAACAGAAAATGGTCTTCCTAGAAAGAGCACCCTAACAACACTGAGGTGTTCTTACTGAAGTATTCTACCTGTTCTAAGACACAGTACTTTTTAATTACTTTTTTGTATTTGTCTTATTCACGGATTCATGCATTTGGCTTAATTTTTCATGATATGAAACATTTTGAACTTATGGCTCAGCAGTAGGAAAATGCACTCCAACAAGCATTTGCAGAATTAAAACTAAGGGAATTATGTGTGATCAACAGATATTTGATGTTATATAAAACCCTGTTGGCTTCCAGCTAGGCTTAAACTTAGATGTACATCTGAATGTAAGCATGGTCCTTTTTTTATACCTGTGAGACATATCTAAATAATTTATAGTAAGAAATAATAATAATTATTTCAATCTTTTTTAATGCACATAGTAATTTTAAATGTAATCCAAATTGATAAAGTAATACTCAGTTGTGCTTAGAATTGAATGTTGTTATACTTAAAAGAAGAGGTAGTGTGCTAAACAGTAAAATAATAAATGTAAGAAACAGAAACAAACTTTAAAAGAAGTTTGAGGCCTATTTCAACATTATTTTCAAAGTGTTATAAAATTGAAATGACATTCTGATATATTTAATCATTCCTTTTAGAATTTTAGAATGATGCTGTGTCTTCTATCGAGAAAAAATTTAGGGAACTTATAATAAATTAGCATGATTTAATTGCAGGTATGTCAGCTACTGCCTGCTGAAGTTGTCTTCCCAGTTTTATTTTGATAACATAAGGCCAAATGAAATGAGATTTATGCCTTTTTCCTGCTAATGGAAATCACTAAAACTATATCAGGTAATTCACGATATTTACATCTGTCTTTAAAGGTTAGGGCAAGTAACCAGAAACAGTGACTGGGGAAAACTTAATGACTAGATAAGTCCTGGCTACAAAGAGAGCTTTTCATGTTGATAACAGAAATCATTTGCTATCATACTCAGGTGTAAATGAATTTAATTTCTAATTGGATTTTCAGTTTCAGGAGGGCAAAGTTAGTACTTCTAAGTACCAGGAGTTTGTTTAACATATGGCACAACTCAGACTTTCTTTGTGGAGTTTATTGCCATAGTAGAAGATGGGCTGAATCCATTTCTGTTTACATGAGATCAGGAAGGCTTTCTCTTTGTCACTGATCCCTGCTGTTCATGTGTACCAGCATAGATCTGACTCAACTGAAAACTGATATCAACTATTTGTCATTTGTACTTTTTGCTGCTGCTATTATGCATTTCATTGTGAAGGACATGAAACACAACTACAGGCTGTGTGGAGAATGGATTGAGAGCAGCCCTAAGGAGAGGGATTTTCAGGTGATGTTTCATGAAAAGCTGAACATTACCCAACAATGTCTGGTTGGAGCCTAGAAAACCAACCATGTCCTGGGCTGTATCAAAAGAAGTGTGATCAGCTGGTCAAGGGAGGTGATCTGCCCCTCTACTCTGATCTCGTGAGACCTCACCTGGAGTACTGTGATCAGGTTTGAGTCCCCAACATGAGAAGGACATGGAGCTGTTGGAGTAAGTCCAGAGGAGGGCCACGAAGATGATCAGAGGGATGGAGCACCTCTCCTGTGAAGACAGGCTGAGGGAGTTGGGGCTATTCAGCCTGGAGAAGGGTCTGGGGAGACCTTATAGCAGCCTTCTAGTACCTGAAGGGACCTACAGGAAAACTGGAGGTGGACTGTTTACAAGGTCATGGAGTGATAGGACACAAGATAATGGCTGTAATTTAGAGAAGAGAGTTAGATTAGGTATTAAGGAAAAATTCTTTACAGTGGAAGTAAGGTTCTATGGAACCTGCTTATTCAGGGGGATGGACTTGATCTCTGGACATCCCTTCCAACCCCTACAATTCTGTGATTCTGTGAAACTGGGACATGTCACCCACAGAAACTGTGGATGCCCCCTCCCTGTAAATGTTTGAGGCCAGGTTGGATGGGGCTTTGGTGTAGTGGGGGATGTCATGGTTTTGGTCCAGCTGAGAGCCAAGCACCATGCAGCCACTCGCTCTCTAAGCAGCTGTGTGTGGGGAATTGGGGAGGAGAGGGGGAAGGGGAGGCAAAAGTAACTAAAAAAAAAGAAACTCAAAAACCTCATGGGTTGGGATAAAGATAGTTTACTGGGACAGCAGAGAAAGAGGAAAATAACAATACAATAACAGTTCTTTATAGCAAAATATACAAAACTGGTGATACACAATGCAGTTTCTCACTGAACCACACAGCTCAGACCATACAGCTCAGAGCCATCCCAAAACCAGACCAAACCATCCCCCAAAACCACATATCATGGAGCCGTGTGCTCCTCCCACCACAAGCCCCCCTTTTATGCTGAGCATGATGCAATTAGCATGTGTGGGTCACCAGGCCTGTCTGTGTCCCCTCCCAGCTTCCTGGGTGCCTCCCACATTCTTGTTAGCAGGGTGATATGAACAACTGTAAAGTCCTTTGCTGCTGGGCAATAAGTAAAAACATCAGTGTGTTATCAACACTGTTCTCATCCTAACTCCCAAACATGGCATTCCACCAGCTGCTAGAAAGAAAATTAACACTATCCTAGCTGAAACCAGGACACTGATGTCCCTGCCCATATCAGGGGGATAGAATTAGATGATCTTAGAGGTTTGTCCTAATCCAAACCATCCCATGATTCTAAATGGTTTTTAGAGACATCGCTTTCTGGGGGTGATCTATTAAAATTGTAGCTTCTTATATATTCCCATATTACATAAACATAAAAATACTGTAAACTGCTATCTCTCTGCATTGGACCCTACCATTGGCAATCTATCAATATAGATTGTATTTCTTCTTCTAAAGGGTTGCAAGGGTTGTTTGTTGGTTTGGCTTTTTCTTTTTGGTCTTTTGAACTACAACTAGAAACTAATAGCAAAGATGGCAGTGGGTTTCACTCACATGTAATTTATAGAACCATAGTTGGAAGGGTTCCGTAAGGATCATCAAGTCCAACTCCTGGCTCCACACAGGGCCAGCCAAGTCAGTGCATGTGACAGTGCTTCGTCCAGATTGCTTCAAATATGGTTGCTGTATGGGCTCTGGGTATTTACTATTCCTTCCACTTAGTAGCAGAATCATGAAATTAAGAGAGTACCCATATGCTTCTTTGGACCCCAGTGTCCAAAACCCAGAAAATCAAGACTACAATGGATAGAAGCAATTAATAGGAGAAAAAGGAGTTAAGTCTGCAAATAAATTAAAGCTTCCGCATTGCAAAAAAAAAGTCTTACCTGCTTAAAGCAACGTAGAATTGCACGAGAAACAGTTTTTGGATCAGCATAGCAACAGAGAAGACTGGTAATATGCTTTTTATGTGTAATGCTAAATAAGCAAAGTCTGCAAAGTCACTGTGTGCAATACTATAGACTAGATTTCCTGAAATCATTCACTCAAAAACAAAGCAGGTAAGCAATCTGAGTTTTATTTCCAGTCAGTGCCTCAGTGCTGCTTGGGATAGCAGCTTCCTTTAAATGTCCCACATTGTCAGGTTTGTATTGATTTAAGAGCCCTGGTGCTCTACTTGAGCAAGACATGTTATAATGTCCTTTTGGGAAGAAATAGGCTCAAAAGAATCTGGGTAACAATACCTGTATTAATAATGTGATCGAATATAAAGGGGTGAATTTTAACATGTATTGTCAGGTTAATGACAGTGAGTTACATCCTGTCTAAGTGTAAATGGTGTAGTTTTGAAATGTAATTCTTGATTTATATCAAATGAATATTGTCCCATGCTATGTAACATCACTCTGGTATAAGATAGCTTTTGTCTAACATCTGAGAAAATGAGAAAATGCTTTTTTGTATTGTTTGTTGCCAAAGAAGTACTGGTAATGTCTTTTGAAAGTCATACCAGAAGTGGTCTTTTGCAAAACATATGTAACCTCTTGGGAAATCTGTGGAAGCCAAACAATACCAGGTGATATTAACTGCTTTTTAAAAGGCCAGACATAGAACATTATAGCTTTATTTTTTAATGTGAAAATGAAAATTCATTGAGCTCAAGAGGTAAACAAAAAATAAGGCTCTAATAAGGGCCAACTGTTCACTGACAGCTCAGAAAGCATGTGAATATGGTATTCCAGAATGTTCTTCAGCAGTTGGGGATTTCTCCCTCCGAGCAGCTGTCTTTAACTGAACTCAAGCTTATCAACTAGAATTTCCAGATTGATCCAAACTGCTTCATTGTAAAACAAGGAGTCAGTGTCTGGAGATGCACCGAGAAGTAGATTGCAGAAAAATGTAGGTTACAGGGGTAACAACCCTTACTCAGTACAGATTGTTAGATAAAGCTGCTTTGAGAGTGCCACAAATGATGATGGTGTTTCCTGTAAATTAGTATTGACGTTTAATTTGGATAAAAGACTGCTTCACCCAGCATCTATAGGAAAAATACATTTGCAGAGTAATCTTTGTTCTTATTTCAGTAAGTTTAATTATCAAGTGATTATATCAAAGATCAAAGGTGAGCCGCCTGAGAAACAGTGATGAGTATAAATGTAAGCATGTGTATAAAGATTTGGTAGACTAGTATTCTAGCAGTGGCGAGTAGCTAAACTTTGGGGAGAAATTGCAGAACAGCTTCTAACTGCTGTCAAAGAATAGCTCAGGGACTTTGTGAGTTAGAAACTTTGTGTGTGTGTGTGTATATTATATAATATGCCTTTGATGAGATTTTTTTCTTCCATAAGTTTTTCTAATTGCTTGTTAAGCCCACCTAAGCTTTTGACATCTCCAACATCCTGTAGCTATGAGTTCTACAGTTTAATTATGTGCTTTATGAAAAGTGTTTCCTTTTGTTTGCTTTAAGCCTGCCACTTGATAACTAAGTCTTCTAAGTTACTTCATGGTGGAAACCAGGGAATAGTTATTCTCTGTGTACTTTCTTTATTCTTGTCAATATTTTATAGGATTTCATCATATTCATCTCATGGGTGTTTCTTTTCCACCTAGTCTCTTTTCATCTCTCCTTGTTAAATTACAAGTTTATATCATCCTAGGCACACTTTTCTTTATCTTCTTGAGAACTCCAGAGTCCATTTTCAGATGTGGGGAAGTAGAACTGCATTCAATATTCAACAAGATTTATTCTGTATTCCTTTTTCCAACTATGCCTACGATTCTACTTTTTTCACAATCTCTTGTGTGTGTTGAGCTGCAGCTTCTGTAGATGTATTCATAAAGACCCCCCAAAAATCTGTTTTAGGTGGACATAGCTAATTTAGACTCATCATAGTAATAGTTTTGTATTAATGGCTGTTGGTATTAGTCAGATAATTTTTTGTTCACACACTCAAGTTAACATTCTGTAGGTTCTTGCAGCTGGCTTTTGTTTTCATGACCCTAAATAATTATCATAGTCAACAAAATTTGTCAACTCTTCATCAGCATCTCTAGATCCTGCAAATAAACTCTGAATAACATACACATCCTTTTTGTTTTTTTCTGGAAAACTCCCTTGAGGAAAAAAAAATTATTATTCTTTATTTCCTATCCCTTCACAAATCAAGAATCTTAGGGAGGATTTTTTTCTGTTATACCAAGTAGCTTACTGTCTATAAGATCCCTTGGTGAGGAAGTTTGTTAGAAGTTTGTTACAATTCAGATACTTTATGTCAGTTAGATCTCACATGTTCTTGAATAGGTTTGTGAGGCCCATAGTACACTATAAAAGCTGAGTTAATGATTTTAACTATATTAAGTATATTATGTTATATTCATTATATTATCTGCAAGTACACCATTTTCTTTTATTTAGTTACTGTTCAGGGTTTTTTTGCTGATGAAGTCAGATTTATTCATGCGCATTTTAACTTCTGAAAGCTGCCTTTATGATAGCTGCAATTTATTAACATTGTTTTTTAAAACCTATTCCACAATTTTTTTAATGACATGCTCTGTTGTTTGTATGAATAAAGTTATTTGAATAATTTTATTTTCTCATGACAAAAAGGTGAGGAACACATTCCTCTGTGTGATAATGAGCTGTATTACCAACATACCCATGGTATATATGGTTCTACTGACAGCCCTTAATGTCAACACTAGTATGTTTGAATATAAGTTTTGTTTTGCTGCTGCTGGAACTACATGGTGCTATTCCTGTATTTTTCCCAAACCTTTGGAGGCAGAAAGTTAAGATTTGAGGTATGATTCAGGAACTGCTGATTTGAAGATACAACCTAAGGACATGGTTTTATAATAATTGTTGTAAACATACCAAAAACTAGATTTAATTTTATAATAAATGTGATTCCAAGTAATTATACTTTATTAGATGCCAAATGAACTTTGTTCAGCTTAGGGTGCTGTTTTAGTTCAATGGAGTAAAATCAAGCATGTGATTTTATTACTGTTTCATCGCAGAACTGTTTATGTTCTCACAAGTTACACAATATAAATGTTTCAATACCTGCTGCTGTTCTGTACCCTGTTTCCTTGTCCCGTAGGCCATCTATAGGAAAGATTATTATTAACATAATAATGTTAATAATGCTGATGTACACTGGGAAAGTAAGTGCTCTGATTGTATACCCCAGTGTAATCTGGCATATCTGCGGTGTCAAGGAGGAAAGCAGCTATTTTATGGTGAGTAACCTTAGAAATGTTTATTTCCTGTTTTTGACAAACATAAAAATGATGGGTGGGTTGTTTTGGTTAGGGTTTCGTTTCCCTTCCTCCCCACCCTCCCCCTTTCTTTTTTATGATTTAATTTCTCTCCTGGAGAAAAAAACATTTTAAACAATTCATGACTTTAACATAAGTTTTGTGCTTACTAATTTATCAGGTCATATTTATGAAATCTATGATAACCTTGTTCAACAATAATTACTAACTGCAGAGACATGTCCAATTTCCTTACTAGAAACTTCCTACAGACCAAGGATGCTCTTCTACCTCTTAGAGATAAACCCCACCCCCCCCCCCCAACTTTCATTATTGAAATCACAACTCAGATTCACTATTTCTGCAATAATTTAAGTGTCCAGTATTCTCTGTGCTGTTGCCTAGGGCAATGCAGGCACTGTACCAAGATGCATGCAGAAAATCAGTCTGAAAATCTTAGTATTACTATGGACTAGGACAAAGGCAACTATTCATGTTGCACTTCAGTAGCATAACTCAGAAAAATAGCAGAATTTATTTGATAAAAACAGTTCACTGGATTTTAAACTGGCAGCTATTTTCTGTCTACAGAACTAAATCCAATTGGAAATGTGGCAAATTTATGAGTGCATCCAAATCTAGGATGTGAACATGCAGCTTGATGCTTAAGCTCCAGAATTCTGCCTGGTTACAGCAGAAATTTCTTCCATCTTTACTAGCTCCTAGCTTTGCTCCATAAATTACATTGAAAGCAAGGGTGGGTTTGAAGGACAACAGATTGGGTAGCAGGCTCAGCCAATGGCAGGCATAGGGCAATGAAAAAGGGGGTGCAAGTCCCATTTGATCTCAGGATGTTAATGCACCTGTACAACAGGCTGGATGGAAATTTGGCTGTTAACATGTCTAACATTGTAGCTACACTGTGAAAACTGTTATCTGCTTTGTATGTCCAAATTGTTGAAACATATTTGTGCACGTGTATTTGTGTGTATGTTTCTTCCTTTTTTATCCTTATCTGCCTGTGTCAGTTTCCTGTCTGTCTCTTCCAAAATTTATCATCAGTGTCTGGCATTTTACAGCAACATATCTTATATTCAGAGAAGGGAAATCTGAGGTTTCTATTGCTTCCAAAGATGAAGTGGAATTTCCAAGGGGAGTAGGGGAGGTTCTGCTTTCTTTTAGTTCTCTTTAAGCAAATGGGCTGTGAACTTAAATTCAGATAACAGAACCAAAACTAATACTGTTGAGCCACTTTGCACATATTTCAAGTCCCTCCTACTTTATTTGTAATCTGCCTAACCTACCTGTCTTACTTCACTCTTGAAGAGGAAGATATATGGTGATGGCAATGCTTAAATCAAACAGTTAATGCAGCAACATTATTATTTAAAGTGTACCATAAATTTCTAATAAGATTTGAAGCATCTGTATCTGTCATTGTACTGTAATACCTATATTGTTGCAGTTTAGAGGTCTAGAGTAATTTAGTTTAGTTAGAAGAAAGAAGAAGTTTGTAGATAACAAGAAATACAGTATTTTCTATATTAACAAATAATAAACACTGTACAGAGGAGCTCAGTATTGCTATGAACCTAACACTAATATGACTTTATGCAAGTTGTTTGATCCAAACTCTTGCTTGCAGTGAAGTGTGACCCAGTTATTTTTCTAGGTCTTCAAATCCTAGCTTTGAAGCTGAGGTCCTTGGGTCTTTTTTTTTTCTTTTTTCCCCCTACAGCTTATCAACCGCTCTACAACTCTTCTTTATCAGGAGGATTGTTTTCTCCTATATGGGAGAACATACAGGGCTAAAAAAGAAAGAACAAAGGTACCTCAGTGTCTCCTGGTAGTAAGTTTCCATGTGTTTTTTACTGTCATATCACATTCACCCCTTGTCTTACAAGTGAGAAATTTTGAAAAATGTTGCTGACAATAATAATACACATATTGTGAAATAAGATGTGTTTCAGTCAGGATTAACCTGGAAGTCTGAACTTGTTAACAAAACAGCTAGTTGTTTTAAAATGTTGTTGTTTCCTTGGACTTCGCAGCAAGGTTTTAGTGAAGATCCTCAGTGCCATTAAAATACTACAATATTCCATTTTTTTTGTCCTGCATAACCCTTCTGGAATAACCTTTCCTTGAGACTGTCAAGAAATTATAGTATTTATGTGTCTCCTTCAGATATTTCCTCATGTGTTGTTTCCTTGAGAGTTTGGAAACACTTCCTCCATACCATAATGTTTTTCCTTCACTTTTCTGATTAGCATTTGACTATTGTGATAATCAGTAGCAAAGACTTAGGGTAAACCTAATATCAAAACAGAGGGTTCTAAGCTGCCTAGAAAGTTGGCTTTTTAAACATCATTTCATCAGTTGGTGGAATAATTAAGAAAAGCTCTTTGGAAAACTGCTGATATGTATGTTATTTATTGTAATACAAGGCCTAATGATGCCTTTTTTGAAATTTGTTGCAGTATCATATTCAGGTGAGTAGTAAAAGAATCATTATATTGTTGTAGCAAAGAACCATGTAAGCATGTATTGCAGCCTTCTTTGGAGATTGTGTACATGGGACTGGATTTGACTGTCTGTGGGACAAAGCATTGAAGTAGCTGATTCCTTTAAGAGCCTATCTTCAGACTTCTGCAAGTTTTATGACAACCATGAATCTTGCCTCACTGCTAGAATTCGACTTTGCAATTTGTCTTACTATATGTTAAGGTTGATCCTCCAGAAAGCTGAGGTGATCTTTATGCCTCTTTCCACAATAAACTGACATAGAGAAGAAAAAGTCCATAGCTATTTAACATCCATGTAGAAGGTCTTGAGGGAAATGAGTTCAACCTTATTTTATGTGGCTTTCAGATCTTCACAGATGAAAGCAGGAAAGCTAGTGCAGAAACAAAGCGGAGATCTATACATAATTCTGAGCTAGACAATGATCAGGCATGCCAGAATATTTAGGCCAGTATATTAACAAATATTTCTCCAGGGTGGGTTGTGTTTTTTGTTTTCGTTTTTATATGGGAGTCATAAAACAATATGACTATTGTAAATTAATATTTTTACCTAATGAACTGAGAATGACATCCCATGTATTCTTGTGAAGACTGCCACCACAGACATTTTCATTTACACAAAGCATTTTTTTTAAGACAGAAGGCCTTTATTACTGCTGAAATCCAAGGTGTATATAAACTTCTGTAAATGATATTTCCAAATATAGTGTTTGTTCATTCACTTTTTTAGTGAATCATATGATAAGAGCTTTGATTCAAAGCTATAAAATGTGCTTGTAGTTTTGCCAAAAATGCCACAAGTAATTTTTCATTAGAAAACTAAATATTTATTATGTGTTGGAAGTATAACTTTTCCCCTTCTTTCATGTACAGTTAAAGTAATATGTCACTGTGGAAGAAAAAATAATTTTAAACTTCATGACTTTTTAACTGTGGAAGAAAAAATAATTTTAAACTTCATGACTTTTTAACCATCTATAGTTATTCTAATACTTTTGCTTTTGATATCTAATCATGTAGTAGCATCACACAAGCATGATTATTGTGTTTATCAGTGTGGTATAGACAGTTAACTTTCAATGGCACATAGATTCTTAGTGATAACTCTTTTCTTCCAGGTTTAGTTGTTTTAAACTTGTAATGCCTCTAAACTGAAAGTATCTTACTGTTTGCTTCATTTTGATGGTGTTGGATTTACTACCACTGAGAAGCAAATGTGACATAAGTGTATTATATACTAACATAATACATTTACTAATATTACTGTCTATTGACATTTTTCATGATTGTTGGATTAAATTTGAAAAATAAAGCTCTTTGCAAGCAGGACAAGAGCTAAAGAGCTGTGATTGTGTTAAGTGTTCCTAAAATGATCATAGTGCATTGTTCACTGTTATTTCTTTTGTGTTTAAAATTGTGTTAGGCTTATAAAACTCAGTATGTCAAATTTGTCATTAAATAATTTGGAACTTAAGGGGCTGTGTGGTTAAGGGTTATGTGTTACAGAAATGAGAATTTTATTAAGATTGGAAAATGTCCACACTGATTTGAGAAAGCCATATTGTCTTTCTCAATTTGAAATTACATGAAATATTTTGCTAGGAGTTTCCTTCAAAGTGTTCAGAATGTACAGTGTTTGCCTGACATGCAATTGCTGCAAGTGTGGGCACAAGCAGAAAAGTATCTGGCTCCAAAGATTAGGGCCTTGGATGTCAGTGGATTTTCTTGGTGCTCTGTGATTTATGCAAGTGTTGATTAGAGTGAAGATAATATTGCAAAGGAGTAATGGTCACTTGATTTTTGCCCAGTGCTTTGTAAGTACAAATGCATATATAAATGATTACAAATAGCAGATGCATCCTGTGGTATTGCACAGAAGATATTAGGAGCTCAGGAGTGCTAAAAATTAATTTAACCAAATAGGTGGTATTAGCATTATTATTATTACTATTATTATTGTTGTTGTTGGCTTTGGTAGTAGTAGTAGCAGCAGCAGCAGAAATACTACTACTACTACTACTACTACGAACTGCTTACAAAAGACAGCCTACAAAGTTTAAATGAATTCTTCCTAGAAGATGATATAAAAAAGGTACGAAATACCCCATCCTGTCATGGAAATAGACAATGAAATTACATTAGAAAGTCCACAAGAATCAAAAAGTCAAAGCATATTTCCATTAGTCAGATTTAGTTGAGAAATTTGTGTAAATATCAATGGAGTTCTTGTTTTGGAAAAGCCTTTTTATTCAGCCTTTACTCGTCTCTAAGCAAACCTTTAAGTATTTTTTCTGATATACTACTGTTGAGAAATTTTATGTAGTATGCTTTTCTGTAGTTATGCGCAGAGAGGTGTATGTGCTCCTGTGTATGTGTATGTGTAATGTGTAATGCTGATTGCATGTCTGCCCAGCTTGGGAGACTTCTGCTGTGCTCCTCTTTCTGGCTTTCGTGTTCAGGTCTCATCCTCACACAGAGCTGGGATGTGTCTGAGTGTGCACCTTGAACACTTGCAAAATCTTGGATCCTGTAGGATTCATATGCTCTAATTTGATACACTTTTGATCACTTTGATTTAAAATGTATTCTAAAGCACAGTTTTGAATTATGGTTTTATTCAAGTATAACTCAAAACTGCTTCAGGCTAAGATAGTTTAAACTTTGAGTAAGTTACAAGCAAATAATGTTGACACAGTTAATAAAAACAATTTTAAACCTGTGTTGGAACCTACTTCTGGGCCTAGAATTAAGTACAGCTCAAATGCAGTTTGCTCTCATCCACAATGGCTAGTTAAACATTGTTATACTCATTTTATTCTGGAGACACCTCTTGTAATGATTTTTAATATATCTGGCCTGCAGTATCGGTCAGAAAGCAACTGCTGTTGGCTGTTATTTCATTTCTAATGTGCAATAACACAGCTGAAGCAATTCAGTGAATCACAGAAGTAGCTTCAGGGAGCCCATAGGCAATAGAACTAATTTCAGCCTGTGAGTAAATAAAACATGTGAAAATACAGTTCCCACTTTCTCAGTGGAATCAGAATGACAAGGTCAATAGTCACGGATTACTGAACTGTACACATTTACAATATTGGTACTTGTACCACAGAGTATAAATATACAAATCCTTCCCACCCTGTCAGTCTAATGAGAATTATGTTGTTTACAAAACAGTGATACAATACTTCAGAGAAAAGCAACATCATTTGCTTTTGTTTTAATATGCAAATAATTTTCATGATCCAAAAGAACTCATTTTTGAATATATCCTGGAAATGGCCATAGAAACTGCTTTTTATTTTCTTGTTCAGCCTAAGAAAAATCTCAGGATTTGTGGTAAAGTTGTCCATATGAAAGTAAGAAAGAAAATGTTCCACCCCTTTCTCCATTTTTAGTAAGTTTCTGTGATAATTAAAAAAAAAAAGACATTAGAAACAAAAGGGGAAGGGGAGGGTGGGCAGTCCAAGAAATTAAGTGAAAAACCTCGGTTTTATGGAGTTCTGGTTTCAGTTACGTTCTGAGTTTTGAGAGTTAGCTGGAATGTATAGTAGTATTTCCTTTGGTGGCCACTTTCCAGGTATACAAGATTAGACTATCTTTCCATTTTCCTTACAGCCTAAGAATTTTAATATTCCGTGGATGTAGTTTGCAACTGTGCATCTAATATAACACAGTGGAGCCTCTAGATTTGTAATTGGCCTGAATTTTGTCCTGGGTTATCACTCTGTTCTGTTCCTACATCAGTCAGTCTTTTCTTCTCCTTGAAAGAACAGTCCTTTCCTCCTCTGCACAGCTCCTAAACAAAGAGAAAACCTTTCTGCTGAGCCAAAAGAACATATATTCAGATCAATTAATTCATACAACCCTCACATATTTACTGGCAGTGATTTCTTCTTCTAACATATCTAGACAATTAATAAACCCTACTTTCTCCTCCCTTGCCCCACCTATCTTGCTATCTGCTTAGGCACTGAAACCTGTGCAGTCAGACAACAAGGAAATCAAGAAATCAGGCTGTAATAGGTTGCAACCTCCATACTTAACCTATATTATGTAAGTGCTTGATAATGCATTTTAATTGCATTTCTCTGATGAAAGCTTGTGACAGAACTACTACTACTACATTGTGTATCTTGGAAATCCATCTTTAATGCTTATGAGACAGATTTTGATGGATTTGAAATGAAAATCTATGCCATTACAGTATAAATTGCATAGAGAGCTCCTCAAACTGTCCAAACTTTTACATATATCATGTACTTTCTATCATCATCAGTTGACTTAATAATTAATATTTTCTTCCTGCCTCACTAGATAAGGATTCTCTGCAGCTTTGTAAAGCTCGTGAAGTGAGAGGAGATGTTGTCTGTGTAATCTCTGCCTGATTTACTGCAGAAATGGGTAGATTTGCCATGACTGAAAGAGAAATCCAGTGGAACAGAAAGGAAATCTTCACAGTTGAAGCAAATGAATATGCTGCCATGAAAAAAATAAATTCTAACTGCCTCTGAATTTTTGCAATGACAAGTGAGCCAATTAAAGCAAGATTCTCACATATTAATTTTCATTTTCTAGAACATATCAAGTTTGTTTTAAAAACACTCTATCTTGTACTTTCATTTCTAATAAACCTAAGGACCTTCTTCCTTAAAAATATAAGATGCTATTTAATGTTCAGTACTGTGAGAAAATCAGATATAGGTGTATGAGAATAGACATTTGATGTAATGGATCCTTTTACCTTACATTTTCTCACTTCCCTATTTGTTAATTGGAGAGTATAATCCTCCTTTCCCACAGGATTGTGCAACAATACATTAATTAAGGTTTGGAAAGTATTCAGATTCTAGAGTACTGAGACCCTGACTGAAAAGCCCCTGAGAAAATGAGTGATTTGGTCCACAAGGAGGATTTGAATACTGTCCAATAAATAAGGCCTATAGATACATATTGAAAAGCACAGAGAAAGTGTTGAAGAACTGCATGTCAAGTAGCCACTGTGTCTCTGCTGTTCTGTGCAGGAGTACAGTATGTGATTCCAATCCATATGCAACATAATGGGTTTGCAGCTCGCAAACATGGATGTGTATGTGTGAGCTTTTGTGAAAATGTAAACTCACAACAATTGGATAATCAGTTTAAGGATTAATTTTTTTAAATGAGCAAACAAAGAAACAAAAACTTTAACTGAACTGTTAGAACTAGAAAGTCAGAAACTTTAACTGAACTGTTAGAACTAGAATCAGAAACCATCCAAAATTGCCAGTATCAAACTATGTAATAAAACCCCTAAGACTTCCCTGATCTTACCTTCCCAGGTTTTTATACTTCTGTGTGGATGATAATTTTACGTTTGTCTTTCTGCTTACCTTCTTTTTTTCTTCTGTATTTGTGAGTAAGACCATCACAAATAATAAGAAAATCTGTTATTTTGGCTTCCCTTCAACAAAAGTGTTGGGCAGTTGCTTAAATTTAAGCATGTGAGTGATCTGGAAGGCTTCAGCAGAACTGCATACATTCTTAAGGATAAACATATGTTTTGGTGTTTTAGTGTGGCCTTGTAGATTACATCCAGGAAAATCTAAATGCTCAGATGAAGAATGGTTTAAGCTAATTGTTCTGGAAAGTAGTGTGAATTTTCTTCTATGGCCTTTATGGAGGAAAAGAGACTATAGCTGTGTTTGCAAGAGTATCTCTGCACAGGTAGAGAAAGGCAGTTCCAAATTTGCTTGGGCAATACCGTAAGCTTCCTCTCAGTTTCTGTTGCAGCCCAGGGAAAATCACTTGAATTTTACACAAAAATAGAATTGCTTTACATCTGTGTTGTGTGCAAGACATTGAAGTTGTTCTTTTATGCATTAAGTTAAATACACGATCTCAAAGTTACCAGGTACACACTGTGAGCTGATATCTATCTTCTGTTTTTCAGCACATAAAGTACATTATATACTGGACATAATTATATTGCCATTGACTTTGATAGAAAAACTTCACGTATATTACAAAGAGGTTTAAAAAAGCCTCACTAAATTCTCAGCTACGAATAGGATAGTATCAAATGCAGATATGATGTATATTGTTCAACTATATCTAGTTCAGTCATTAACTACCATGGGGGTGATAGGAGCTCTATTATTATTGACAATTTACAATTATTTGAGAAATGATAGGGTTTGTAAGGGAGAGGTACCAGAAGGCAATTGCCTAACAAGATTAATTTAGTAAACATACCCTGTACAGTTGAATTTCACATGTAAAATCAAGGCTTGTAAGGTGATCATAAACCTTATATTGTTATTTACCTACTGTGTACACTAGTCAGAAAAGACACACATTGTTATTGTCAGTGAAAGATGAAAATAATAGTACTTTTTCAACTGTTCTTAACCCTTAAGAGGGAAGGGCGGTGTCAATACAGTTACTGGATTTACAGGATAGATTTTCAATGTACCATATTTAACAAATGAAAACTAACAAACATTTGTAGATATAGATACATCCATAGCCTGGCTGAGCTTCCCCAAGATCATGGAACCAAAAAAAATGTCAGTATTAGAGGAGGTTATCCTCTGCCCTTAAGCATAAATGGAGTGAAGATGTCAACTCACATTCTGCCTTCTCTGTGACTTCAGATATGGAACAATAGCACTGTGGCTAGGCTTTCAATCTCTGTTTTTATAAAAGTGTCAACTTTTGTTTCAAATGCACCAGTTATTATTTTTGCTTTCCCATTCACCCATGATAGTTCACCAGTCAGTTTAAGAAAAAACAGTTTTAAGAATTCATGCCTTAGTGATACGAACACCTGAGCTCCCTTGTGTGTTTCAATGCAGGAGCTAACGAGTGAAGACGGGTGATTTGTAGTGTAGATAATACACAGTTGGGTACCCCAGACGTGTGTCTATTCCTTTGTCAATGATGTTAACAATAGGCAGGCACGCTGAGTAGTCAACCACTGCTATAAAATATTTGTCCAATGGATAGGTTTACTGGATAGAAAAGACTGGTTTTGCTCTTCTAGTGTATTAGTAAAATGAACAGATAAGTAACAATCACAGCTGACTGGCACCTTTCCTATGAAATTAATTAATTTTTTTTTTAAGTTGAAAATGGAAGGCCTAATCTTTCTTTCATTCACATCAAGGTATGTTTATGTTTCTCTGGCAGTGTCTGTAAATCCAAATTTGCCAAAGCTGTATTTCAGTTTTTAATGTAACTTAAGCCCTGATTTTTGGAGATTAGTAAATTCATGTGAAGTTTTTTGATCTGAGTGTCTGGAGAGTATATTGACAGGTCATACTTTGATGTGAGGACCATTTCTCAGTTACAGAGCAAGGAAAGCATTAATATACATTTGACTTGTAAACATTACATTAGAGGTATATAGTGTTAAAAATGCTAAAGACATAATTTAAAATTAGTTTTACCTTTCATCTCTTTCAAAGTTTAGGAAATAGTATATAACACAAAGCCTGTGCCCTCTCACCTGTTACAGAGAATATAATGAAGGGAAACAGAGGAATCATTGTAAAAATACTACTGCAAGAAGAGTAAGAGCCCATAAATGCCCAGAACACTGGCACCAATATGTGTGCTCGAAAATCATCCCTCATTTGCTTATCTTCAATATTTGGGATAGCATTTTTCTTCTGCTTTTCAATAGAAGATTTGTTAAACACAACACAATGCATTACTCATACTGCATTTCCAGTCTAATACACTAATTGTAATTGCCATGTGATGAGAATGCATGGCTTGTTAGGCTCTCGTGAGTGTAGAGGAAAGAAAATAAACTGTTATAAGAAACAATTTAGACGGCTGATAGGCCTAGCTCTCTAAGTGGGAATAATTTTCTGCTCAATACACAGCTGGGACCCATATGCAAAGAAGAGACTCTGGGGAAAAAAAAAAAAAAGCTTACAATTCTATAGCAAATTTTAGTGTATCTATCACCACTATTTCATTCATGCAGCTTGTTTGTGGTTCAGGGAAAGCACACTATAGGAAGTTGAAAAGGAAAGACTTTATTACAAATGTTCTGAAAGCCAGACTCTGCATTGCTTTGAAGTGCTAACTACCTTTAGCTAAAACAACAGTAGACTACTTAGGAAAACACTTGTGATATTTACATATGCCTTTACTAGATGAATGTGTTATCCATGAATATAGCTACACTGGGGAATTCCTAATGACAGATTGTTCAAACCACATTAAAAATGGCTGTGGTCTGAAGGCTGATATAAGTAAGACAAAGGGACATTGGACATGGAGCTTTCTTAGTAGATGAAGCTCTTTCCCTTTTATTATCTATGGTACCTTGTGTTAACCCAGTTGCTGTGATGTCAGGAACTATAAACTATTTCTTAAAAATATAGGAAAATTTTAAAGGTGGAATGTGTGCTGTATCTAAGTGTACTGGGACTTTCTTGAGTAGTCTTTTCACTTTCTAACTACATGTCTGCAAGTTTTTGTGTTTGCTGGCTGCTTAATGTCTTTTCTAATCTTCAGGCTTCCAGACAGCTTGGTGGGCTTTAAAAAAAAATAAAATTAAAAGGTACTGTTTTCCCATCCAGGCTGTTAACAGTGGCATCCTTCACTGTAGATGGTCACCTGAGCGAACGTGAGGAAGGAATGATGATCAGTTTTTTACTTCATTTAGTAGAAAAGGTTTGAGGGCTTCAAGTCATGACTATTTTGTATCACTGAACTGTTGTGCACAACGTGAGGGTTTAATGTGCTTCCAAGTTACAGTCTGCAGTGCCTATTCTGCAAGGGCCATTCAGCCCCCAGATTTTTAAAGTTACACCACGAGAGAGAGAGACTAATTACATACTTTGATTCACATTAAATTTGAAAGACAAGACTCTTGACAATACCCCTAGCACCACGTTGGGCTATGGAACCTCCAGCTCAGCACTGACTCATAGAGAAGCATGTCAATTATTGAGTTGCCAGCACCACCTCCTGCACCATCTGGTTTTGCTTTGAAGAGGTCTCCTCTTCATTGCCTGGTATTGCTCACCTTATGAAATCTGACAGGATCACAGCCTAAGATAATACAGATATGGGTCTGTTTTGCATTACTTAAACAGTGCAGTGGACATAAGGTTTCCTGCCACAGGGGAACATTTTCAAAGACAATTTGAACTTGACTGTGACGGAAAATCAAGAGGGGACTGATCAGTGTCAATGCACTTCTCTAATTTAACTTACACAATGCCAATAGGTGCTATTTCTGTGAGTAGGTGTGATCTTAAAATACTAACGGAGTGTTTTCTTTCAGGAAAACTCACATCAATACTGCCCCATCAACAAGAGGTAAATCTCTTGAACTAGTGTCTGGTTATGACTCTGCTGGATTCATTCTGTTCCTTGCTGTTTGGATTCCAAATTTATCTTGAGATAACATCTAACTGCAAAGTTGATTGTCTTAGAGAATTAAGCTTCCCAAATTCATCTTCATCTGTGTGGCAGCATTGCCATGCAAATGATTTTGTTAAATTGTTCACATCTCATCAGAAAGTACAGTCCTTTAAATAACAGTATTATGTTGTCTAGAAAAAATCTGAAGTAATTCTTATAGATTACTGTGTGCAGTTTGATCCAGGAAGATGCCAAGAAGAAACATTTAAAAATATTAAATTCCAAAACATCTTAGATTGGGCTGATGATTCATTATCAAGATAGATATTTCAAGTGTCAGTAGTGCACTACTGATGATTTCAATACCTTGCTTGAAGTTTTGATTTTGAAAGATGGAAGACGTAAAAGATTAAATTCATAAGGTATATTTATTTTTCTTTTTATTAGCAAAAATGCAGAGCCATGATTCTGCTGGTCATGGCACTACAGATTCAGAGAACTTCATAAGAAGCTTGTGAAATATACAGAGACAGCTGGGCAGTATATTTGCATTACAGCTGCCTGTAATGCACAAATGAGTATGCGATGCATGTACATTTTCAAAATGGGTGTGTGAGCACATGTTTAAAAGAGAAAAACATAACTTTGAACTCTGATCTCAGTGTCTGTAGTTCCACTCTGTTCTCATTGATGTTGAAGATGCTCTGATGCTTAAGTCAGCACTTTCTAGGCATGCCTTCAGTTTTAATTTCTAACAGTAGCATTTCAGTCTGCTGAAAATATTTATTAGTTTTTTCTGATTTCCTGAATGCTACTAGGTGGGTTGACATTAAAAATGTCTTATACAAGTGCATGGATAGTGACAAATGACAGCTGGAGGTCAATACTGAAGGGAGAGGGAAGGTTATTGTGCTATTAAAGTAAATAGCAGGCAGAGCACCTTTGAAAATGGTCCTTTTGTATTACATTTCTTTGTGTATTTTTATAGGTCATTATAGAAGAACTGCCATGCAATTTCACCTTTGATATAATTTTAGGTTCTTTATTCTCCAGCCTGCGTTTAGCTGATTCTTTTTGTGCTCTGTTTGGTACTGGGTTTCTTTGGTTCACCTGTCACATCCAGATACCTGTCTGTTCACTGCAGATGCTCACTAATATGGACCATGGTTTTCTAGGTGCTGTTACTGTTCCTGCATGAAGCAAAAAAGGCTTATGAGAGACACCATCGTTACCCTTTATACCCAATTACACCTTTATTTTGCTGTTCTATGTGCCCACCAATTTTTGCAAAAAAAAAAAGGATTAAAGGGTGTTTTGAATCTTTCAGACCTCCCCTCAATAAGGTGACTGCTTCACCAGTAGCAGAGCAGTTTCCAGACTAGACACTCTGCAGTAGTTGCTCTCTTCTATGCTTCACTATTTAGCTCTTATTTGGAAAAATCCATTTTGTCTTTTTTTTTTCTTTCTTCTTTTTTTTCTCTGTAGCTCTATAGCACACGAAAAATACAGGTTCTGTCAACATCTTAGCTTGAGTACATCTTCATGTCCATTAGTGAGTGATAATATAACTATATTGCTGACTGCTCATTGCTTGGAGTACAAAGTGTGCACATTTTGATAGTCTTACATCTTTGCAAAATATTGATCACTGTGAAATATTTGTCCTTCGTGTCTGTCTGTATCAAAAGAATTGAGCAAGCTTAATTCCCAGAAAACTTCAGTAACTAGTCAACACCAGTGTAATTTGGCTAATACTATGCATATTCAATGTTCAGTTTTCTTTCTGTATTGCCAAAAATAAGTCTAGAATGACATTGTTTTCCCTGGCTTTCTCTTTTGACTTCATAAACCCCTTTATGAAATGCTCGTGTTCTGCTTATCATCCTGGCCTCTGTATCTCGTGGATCTCTCACTGGTATTTTACACCTCCTTCTTCAAATGTAGACCACAAAACTCAACATAGACATAGTTACCTCTGCTGAGTTGTACCAGAGGTAAGACTTCCCTTACTTCTACTTGATGTTCTTCAGGTTATAAGTGTTACATTAGCTTTCTTTGCCACAGATTGCTCTGACATCAGCTATGCTGATGTAATTATCTACAGTGACCCATATGTCTTCCTTTGAATTGCTGCTTTCCAAGACAATTTTAACCATTCTTGAGGTATAGCTTGCATTCCTGTTTTCCAGATGGAGAACCTTGAATTTGGCTGCTTTTAGATTTCCTTATACCAAGTAATTCAGCTCATTATTTATGACCCACTGCATAGTCAAATTTCTGCCATATGTCCAGCCTCTTTTTGGCTTCACTTACTTTAGGCTTGAAACTGATGAACATATTACCCAATTTCTCTTAACTGTCATTTGATTTTTTGACAGAAAGTTTTAATAATTTTGTTCAATTAGAACCTCTTGCTGGTCTTTGGTCAGGGTAAAATAGTAATAGCGCCATGTGCATTGTCCACTACTGTGTGTCAGCTGTGGAACCCAAATAATGGCAATATTATGTGACACAGTAATACACAGTTTTTCACTGGCTATATTCTTACACCAAATACACAATTTGTGTATGAATAACTAGCTGGAAAATGAACATAGTGATTTTGGTGAAATTTCACCAAGTCTACAATAAAGAAAAAATACAAACAATGTGATTTTTATGAACTGATAGAAGGAATTTAATATAAGCATTTTCTTTCATATTTATGTGCATGTTATCACTGAAGCAACTACTCTAGATTGGCTTGGGCAGAAATGCTCTCATATGAAGAGGAAACAAAAAACTTCACGTGTTTGAAAACAGAAGTGATTTTAATTATTCTCATAGCTCAAATACTATTAAAAGTAAAAAAGAATTTTATGCTAGTCAAACAGTAACCAGAAGAGAAATAAGATTAGGAAAAAAATTTAGTTAAGGTTGGAGAAATGAAAATTATGTAGGATGCAATCTAAAATGCAGTGTCATAAAGAAAAATCAAAGATGCAGTTACCTGAAAAGCACCTAAGGCTCATAGAATTACCTGTTTAAACTTGTCTGTTTTTAAAACTGGAAATTTTGTGAAATATATATGAGCTGTCTGTGTCATTTGCACTAGAATATTTCCTAGAATTCCAGTCTCCACATAGTGTTGCCAAGCAGGAAGCTCAGGGGCCTAGGTCAGTGTAGTCAGCTCTTCTTTTAAAAAGAAACTGCAGGTGATGCTGTACATACATGTATTACTCATGTTTAGGTCATTTATCTAGAAATCATGGAAGGATTCTCTGACCCATCATGAGGGGTTTGCTGTCAGTGTTTCTCTCCACAGCAGACTAACCATTAAACTATCAAATAGTCAAAAGGAAAGCAGCCTCTAACATATGAGTTGTTAAACCAATAATCCATCTCCATCTAGACCAGTAAGTGTTAGCAACATAGGGTAGTCCTCCCAAGATATACTTCTAGCAGTCTGGAAGGTTGCATTTCAAAGGCTCTATAATAATAACCACCAGTAAATGTAAAATAATCCATGACTTTGCCTTGCCCTGTTTTGAACTAGTTTGCCCTTTTGACCTCTATGACATCTTGTTAGAGTTCTCCAGCTGAGCTATATGAACTATGATTTGATTGATACATACATAATACTCTCACTTAAAGGGGTCCCTACTCTCACTTAAAGGGGTCCCTGGTTTTTCAAATGCAAGAAATACACTGAGACAGTATTATTACTTTGTACAATATTATTCATTAGTTAATCTCTGTCAGTGTACTTTTTCCTGCCATTCTCTCTCTTCCAAGTTAACTCGTCTTATTTACTTAGTCCTCCTTTACATAGAACGCAAAAAAAAATTTAAACATGTGCACACAAGGCATGTCATTTATGAATTATACGGAGTTTTCAGGCAGACGCTAACTGACTTCTGAGTTTTCCTAAGACTGGTGGTCACAGAAATAAGGACATCTGGGGTCATTTTCTTAGACTTAAAAAGTATTCAGTTAAGTTTCGAAGTAAGGTTTAGATTAGATATTAGGGGGAAGTTTTTTACAGAGAGAGTGGTGAGGTGCTGGAACAGACTGCCCAGAGAGGTGGTGGATGCCCTGTCCCTGGAGGTGTTCAAGGCCAGGTTGGATGGGGCCCTGGACAACCTCCTGTAGCTCCAGGCCTGAGGTTGGTGGCCCTGCCTGTGGCAGGGAGGTTGGAGCTCTATGATCCTTGGGGTCCCTTCCGACCCATGCCATTCTGTGATTCTGTGATTCTATGACACAGATTTCTCATATGTAAAGGCATAAATTATAAAGAGAAAATACTTCGTGTCTGATAGTTCTACTATCTTGTGCATATTATTTTCTGTAAGAGATGAGAAACCATCTCTTTTTGACCTTTGACAGTTTATCTTTTTCAGGTTTCTGCTGTTTCAAATAAAGCTAGAGCGATTATTTACTGTTCTAACAGAGGTTATTGCCCTGCAGCTCTACACATTGTCTCAAGATCTTTTTCATCCTTTCTCTTTTTTACCCAACTATTTGTATCCTTTGCTAATGCTGCAAGTCTTCATTATGCTCCTTAAATCTTCTTTCCTTCTATAGAGCTCTTTCGTTATGTTATATATAATGGGTTGAAACGATCTCTGGCACAAAGCCACAGTATTAAACCAGGAATTAATATGGACCAGTATTCTTAGACTGAAAAATGCTTACAGTCATTTGAACAGCAAAGATAAGAGAGAGAGGTATTTTTCTAAAATCTTTGCAAATGAAGGAGACAGGTTTGCTGTTTAAGGGAGTTTCAACTGAGTACAGAAACAGACTGAATGCAATCAATCAAAAAAGATTTGTTCAACAGTCATAAATTAGGCTCTACCTTAGATTCCTTCAGTCTCCCTTTCTTATATATCATCTCTTGTTCTGACATTAAGTCTGAAGTATTTCCTCCAGCCAGCAAAGAAAGATTTCCCAAACTCAAGAGTCCAATTAGGAAAAATGCTCCCCTGCCTTTCAGCATCGCATTATCTGAACCAGTTCCCTCCAGAGCACCCTCTACAATGGAGGCATTTATAACTGAAGGTATCTCAGTAGGAAAGGGTACTCACTTATTGTATGAAAAATTGAAAACTACAGACTGAAAACAGGCACAGCTTGAGTGCTGCAGTATACCTGCTTTGTGTCTGTTTTATGACTAAGGCAGTATTCAACAATTGTGAGGAAAAGGCAGGGTAAAGATGGGCTGAAAAGTTTGATAAAAAGTAAGAAAAGTGTTTCCAGACCAGCTGCTATGAGAAGGGTCCACAGTTACAAGTGCTCATTCCAATTTTCAGTGAGGAATTACTTCAGCAGCTTTTGTTTTAAAGATTCCCTTGGCTTCTGAAACTGCCTCCTTCACTGGCACTTCCAGTTCCTGCAACAGCTCCTGTTTTGCGAGTTAGCTGGCATCTCCTGGTCTGTAAGGAGAAGATTTAAAAAATAACAAACTTTATCCTCTTTCCTTCCATTGTCAAGGTTTTGTCAACAATCACAAGAGGTAGAAACATTCTGAATTGCTTGTTCATCATGCTGTGATGAATGGGTCTCTTAGCTGTGCTGGCATAAATGTCTGTGCACCCACACTGTTAGCTTGCAGCAAACTGATTTGGCTTTGAAAACACTTTTCTCTCTACTTCTTTCTCTCTTTTTCCCCAAGTAAACTTTAAGCCAGAGCAGTTGCCCAGATTTTCGCTCATCAGAGGCATATGGTTCTGCTGGAGGAACTGGAAAGTTAATATGCTGCACAGACAGTAGTGGGTAACATCAGAGAAGACAATATTGCAGCTGAAACCAGAGCCTGAGACACCAGGAACTGGTGCTTTATAAATGACACCAAAGACTGGAAACACAGACCCCACGTATTTTAATTACATGGCATATAATTTAACTGTCTGTTGGAAGTTGTGAGCATATGCTGGAGAATATTTACCCCATTTTCAGGGATGAGTTTCTAGGCCTGATAGACATATGTTGCAGTTGTTCCAGGGTGCCTTATATGCCTTTCCTTAAACATGGTATTTCTGTCTAATCATCAATTAAAATAACTAGGTAAGATCTGCCTCTCTTATTTCCTTTCAGTTTATCTCTGCTATTGGTATTCTCCACCTTTCCCATCACTGTAAGTTCATTTGTTTTGCTTGTGACAGCTGATGTCAAGCTGATCTGTATTTATCATCTCACCTTCAATATTTGTTGGGATGTGGCCACAATTAGAGTAGCTGACATTTTGCTGTAGGCAGAACCAGAATTATATTGTGTGTGTTCTCTGTGGCTTACTTGACTGGCTACCCTTTACAAACACAGTCATTTAGATTCATTGCTAGGCAGTTCTGTATTCTGTGTTGACACAATACACTACTCATTTTGGGTCCTGCTCCTCCTTATTAGAGGGAGGTAATGTGGCTGGGGCAGTAGAGAGATAGTAGTGATGGAAGTTAGAAGGGGGCAGATGATAGAAAACTAAATCAGAAACTGAGGAATGGCTACGATATTTTCTGGCTGGTCAAAATGTTGTGACATGCAGCTCTCTGAACTGGTGAGAGGTTGCAGCAAGGTCTGAACAATGAATCCTTGATCCAGGCAGACACTAAAGGTCTGAGGACAGTAGCGGGGCTGAGTACAAAATACTGTAACTGTTGAGGATGCAGTTCAAGGAAGAAAAAGAAACTGGCTTAGAAGAGGATAAAGTATGTGAAGGTGCAAATTTATTTTCATTTCACAGAAAGAATTTACAAGTGATTTCTGTGCCTTTAGAGTAAGAATTTGTCTATTTTAGAGAATAATTTAAAAGAAATATTACTGACTTGGGATCTGAAGAAGGGGCACAAAACCAAAAGATATTTTTATAGCTTCCAAGTAGCTTTGGATAAGCATCTCCAAGTTCACCTGAACTTTTTGTGTTGACCCTTCACTAGTTTAAACACATTGTCACTGTATTTGTAGCATTGCCAGATCCACTGTCCAGTAAGATTGTGTCATCGGGAGTTTTGTGCCATCAGGCATGGTAGATAGATCTATGCCATGTCAATGCCTGATGGAAGCTGGCAGGATGAGGTACAGTAATAATGAAAACGCTCAGCATGTTAACATCGTTGTGAGGAAAGACACTCAGGATACAAGTACCTAAGTTTCTTACATGAAATATCTCTGGTTAAGGAAGCAGATGCCTTTTCATATTTCATTTCTTTACAATGTATTTGGAAGCACCTCTCCTTTGTTCAGATGGCCACACTGACAATTTGATGGGGTGGTAGTGAATCAGTTAATATCATGGATGCTAGTAAAGTGGCTCTCAGTAAAGTCTCCTGCTCAGCAGGTTAGAGAATAGACTCCACATCCTCAACTATCAAAAACTGGTTACTGTAAGAAATGAACGGTCTGTCCAACCCTCAAGGTGCAATGCTGGCTTAACCTCTGGACATCCTGCTTACCTTTGCAGCAATTTATACTAATTTAGCTTGTCCAAGCATTTAGTGACAATTTCTTCCTCAACTGTTTTCTCCAGAGCCCCTGTAATATCTCATCTTCCTTGAAAGCATACAAAGACTCTCAATTTCCCTTCAGGCTCTTCGCAGAATCACAGAATTATAGGGGTTGGAAGTGACCTCAAGAGATCATTGGGTACAACCCCCTGCCAAAGCAGGTTTCTTAGGACTTTTCTCTTTCCAAGAGAAGTTGTGTTGGCTTCCATGAGATGAGTCAGTTCAAGTATTTAGTCTGTGTATATACTGTGCAGAGAGGATAAAAGCCACACATGAAAGCTATTTATGTACATGGGCTAAATCTTTCAAAAAGCAGACTAAAATCTTGAACTCTGAGTTAGACAGCAATTCTTATTGTCTAAAATTATAGCTTCAGTTTGCTTTGAAAAGGGAAATTCAGGTGTAAAGCAAAAGTGCTGTAAGCTATTGCTAGCCACAGCTGGGGAGAAGTTAGAAACAGATAATGAAGTCAATGGTTAGACATAACTGCTTATTATTATCTATCTTGTAACATTCAGAACTCTATATAGATTTTATCTTGGGCTTTTTTTTGTGGTTTCTTTCTTTGGTTTGGTTTTTTTTTGGGGCGTTTGTTTTGTTGGGTTTTATTTTTACAGCAAGGAAGGGCTTATAGTGAGAAAAATATCTTCTCTTGGAATAATTGTTAGAATTATGCACATAAGTGTATGTCTGCAGCAGAAGCAGAAAATTTCAGAATGAGTACAGGTTGAGAGCAATTGCTCAAAATTTAACTTGATTGTAATGATTTGCTGTTTAGTTTGTGTTTAGTGCTTAAGGTGGTATTCAAAAGTTTCCTAAATGGCAAACAAGCATAGGTAAACTTGGAGGCTTATTGTTTCTACCAAATAAATTAAGAACAAATCATCCTTCAAGTATGCCACAAAGAGATTAAATAAACTTGAGTATCTGGGGCTAGTTCATTTCATTAATTTCTCACCACACATAGACACGGTCTTGACCTCAGCATCTCATTTTATTTGCTCTAGAGAGAGGCAGATTTCAATATTTACAAGTGAACTTAAACTTTAAATCTGGTCATAAGCTTAACATTAAAGGTAAACACTATACATTAAGCCTCCCCATGTTAATTAACCTAAACTAAGAGATAATTCCTAGTTTTCTTTCCAAGATTTGCCAGGAGAACTACTGTCTTGTATTGTTAGCTGATATACCTAACAATTACAGACACTCATTACAACATCACTCTTGTCGGTTCACTTTCTAACCCCAAGCTGTAAGCTCTCATCTGGCTCATCACCCCTCCCTAGGCAGGGCATCATGCATCCCTGCTGCTCTGTCTCATGAAGGGCAACTGCCCATCCTTGCCATTTTGGCCTGCTTTTCCCTGAAGTGCCTGTATGCAGCTGTGGCAGCACTCCACCTGTGTGAGCCATCCCACCACATATCAGTGATTCCTAAAAGATCACAGCCCTGCAGCTGCACTCAGCCTTGTGATTTCTCCTGTCCACTGCCCATGCTGTGTGCATTAGTGTACAGGCCCTTCAGTTGGGCTCCACTTGTGCTGATTTCCCAGGAAAAGTCTGAGCACAATCCCATAGTGCTTTCTTGCCTGCATTTCCTTATTTGTGTCGATACTCTTGGGGTGGCCTCCTTTCAGACCTGGTTTCTTGATTATGCCTTCTTGTCCACAGCACCCTGAACACTTTGCTTGTCAATCTATGTATTTTCTTGTGGATTTTTTTAGTGAACACTCTTATCAATCACAATCATTGTAGGTGTAAGCTGACATCAGAGCACCCACATTGTGGGTGTAAATTGACAGTGGGACTAAAAGTGACATCCATTTATGCAGTGCATAGCTTGCAGCATTGGCAAAATACATGTGCATACATCATTAGACAAACATTACAGAATCTTAAAGACCAATGATGATCATCTTTCAGGGTATCTTGGATATTTTATGGAAGCTCTGTGTTACTTTTCCACTGCTCTGTCCAACAGCACATGATAAACAAGAAGAACTTTTAAAAATGTGAAGATCTAATAACTTATTATATATGAACTTGCAGAGAAAAATTATTATATGTTAATTTTAAGTAATAATTTAATTTAATTAAATTTTCATTTAGCAGTCTTTGTTCAGACCGTAGTATTGTGTTTTTATCATGCTTTTACTTATGCCTCAGAGACTTCACTACCTTTAATTCAGTACCTAGGCAGTTTAAGATGTTGGGCAGTGATACTTTAAAGCTTTGGGCCGTGCTTGTCTTAGATTATTCTTCCCTACAGTCCAAGCACGAGATGATCTGAATAACAGTAATGTAGAGCTGCCTTCAAGATAAACATTATGGATAGATGCTCAAAAATGCCATGCAATTCATCATGGTTTAATATGCATATTAGATGTAAAATTCTGTCCATTCAAATGAGTTATCTTAGTTCCAAATAATATAGCAGTCAAAAATAGTGATGAAAGAGATGAGACACTCCCTAGGTGTTGTGTTGGGTTTTTTCCCTGCCATTGATTATAGCAACCAACTGGCATTTCTTGGATTCATAACTTTTAAGAAATACTCTAAGTTGGCTTAAGGTTAATATCAGACACCCACTGAAGTTTTAGTCTAGGTTTGAAGAATATTCTAGATGTACCTTTTCAATATTTATTTAGAACTTTGACAAAAAAAGAGGATACTAGTTATGTTTAATTCTACAGTGGACATTATCTGCTGTACCTCTTCCCACTTGCCATTCTGAAGTGACATGTGGCACAGAAGGTAGAAGAAATAGCTCGAAGAAGGCTTCTGAGACTCTGAAAGCACCTTGAAGGCTATTAAGTGTTTCCTTTTAGAGTTTCAATATGCATGTTACACATTTGTATTGTACTCTTGCATCTAATGGCATATTTAGATTCCCAGATTACCAGGCATTTAGATCAGGAAGCAGCCACCAAAAATGGTTTTACCTCAGATCAGCTCTGAGCAAGAGGACTGCCATAGGTCCCTTACAATTAACATTTTCTATACTTCTAATAAGAGGAAATTAATTATTATGTGTTTTAATTTAATACATATTTTGCCTTCTATTTTATCAGATGACTGTATTAAAATTTTGAGCTTTAACCTACTAATGACAAATTTCCTATCTTCTCAATATTTCAGGGAGTAATCTCACAACAGAAACCTGAAACTTTTCATTTGTTGTCCAGTACTCTGCAATGAGGAAGAAGTAAATATATTAGAGTTGGAGATTCATAGACTGTGATGCTGCAAAGGACATCTGTCAGCACCTAATCTAACCTCCTGACTGCAGGGTTTTTCAAATTATTACATGTGTGAAATAGATGTATCATTTAAGAAAAAAGCTTTCAAATGCTATATGGCGTTTCCAGTGAACTTGTAAGGTTGTTAATGGCAGTAGTGACCATGTCTCTTCAGTCTCTACATACCCCCACTCATTAAATTTCTTCAGATATTATCGCCAGTGATGTGATTTTTCTTCCTATTTTTCATTGATAAAAATATGAATGAACATAAATCTGAGGTCCTATCCCATACATTTCTTATTAGAAACATAATCCTTTGATAATAATTCACCGGTCACAACTCTATGTAGACCTATCCATTGATCTTTTCCAATCTTAATATTTGTTTTTTTTTATATTGTTACCTAGTTGCTTCCTTTTAGAGTCACATCTCATTTTGAAAAAAGTATCTTCCCCATGATAATTTTTCCTGTGTTTGTTTTCTCTTCTGATGAGGTTTCCCACAAATTTTATCTGTAGTGATTTCATTTTGATCTGCTAAAATACAGTGGGGACATTAGCTCAGGGTCAGCCATGACCTCATCCTCCTGTCTCTCCCCAAACTGCTGAACATGGTTAAACCTTATATTCTTTGAACACACATCAAGCCTCAGAATTATTTTGTCTAAAGCTTTTCTCAGTATCTCTTGTTTTATCTGTAATACACATTCAAATTCTATTTCTAGTAATAAAAAGGCACGTGCAATCAGAATATAACTTTAGAAGCTATCTAGAGGTTTGAAGAAAGCTTAAAGAAGTATAAGGCACATTTTAGTTGCATGACAACAAATACACATTTAGCTATGAACAAAATTAGTGAAGAACCAGCTTAACAAACTGCTTTCAGATAATTTGCAAATCAGATTCTTCTGCCTTTAAATTAATATTTGATTTTTTCCTAAAGCACTAATCTAGTTTCCATTTGCAACATATAATCTGGTTGTCTCAGCTCTCTTTTCCTAATAGAAAATGGAACCTTTTTTAATATTTTATCACTTCATCTTCCGAAGTGCGATGAAATGATAGGTTGTGAATTTTCAAAAATGCTCCTGATGTCTGGACCACAGTGCCTTTAAGTGATGGACTTGCTGGTTAAGGATGTCTTCAGATATTTGATGAGAGAGATTTGGCTTGTTTTTTCAAGCTTGGTTCTTTAATAGGAAAGAAAAAAAAAACCCCAGGAATATTTTCGCCTCCTCCTAGTTACATTTACCTACTCTTCTAATATATTTCTAAGAATATGAGGAAAAAGTCCAGACACTGATCTCAGATTTATGTGTGAAGCAAGTAAATTAATGTAATAAATGGAATAATTCTGCATTTGTATTGTTCAGCTAAGAACAGTGTGTACTGTTCTTACTGGCTAGTAACTCTTAAAATTATGCCAAGTTGTTTATTTTATGTTATCTTTTTCTTGAAGTTTGAGACTTCTAATGCAGTGATTTAGAAAAGACTGTGTGAGAGAAGTATCATGTGCTTATTCTTTATTGCTGCATCGTATAATACCAGGTCATTAATCATTAGTAGAAAGAGTAAAGGTCTCAATTTAGTGCCCTTGGGAGACATCTCCATTAATCGCTTGCCAATTGGAGGGGACACAATTGACTTTAACCTGCTGGCTATGGTCCATAGGAAAAGCTCTGACCCATTTAATCAGCCTGGAATGTGTTCCATAACCTTTCAAGTTGGATCATCGAATGTCAAGTTCTGTCGAAGGCTTTATTTAGTCAACCATGACTGGTAACCTCCTTATCTTCTGCTTTTTGTGTCAGACGTACAATAGTTTTATCAACACATGTGTGGCTATTTTCTTTTAAAGCTGCTAAATTATGTTCTGCTCAAATGATTTTGAAACATTTACTGTAACTGTGCTGATATCATATTTTATGCACAAGCTCATTGAAAAAGTGAAATCTGTAATTGCTTTCTTTTGTCTGTCATTTAATCTGCACTGTGAATAGCAAGCATATTTAGTGATCTTCACTCCACAGTAACTTCCTCCGAGACTTGAGAAATATTAATATAAGACACACCCCCACCCTCCCCCGCCCCCAGTTTCTGATATATAATGTATTCTTTCCTTTCCTCTATTGACCATGGAGTATGGTAGCATGGTACCATTATTATTGCACTTGTGTCACAGTTAACAAGGAATAAATGAATTCAGAACTTCTGATGGCACTGTGAATCAAGATGTTACTATTGCTCATTGGGTTTATGTATTTTATTTCTGTGCACTTGCTTCATCTCCCACTTTAGCTCATCTAAATAATTTTCTGATGTTTTATGAAAATATCCAGTAATATCTGATGTTCTGGGAAGAAAAAATCAGAGTCCCTTCTGAGAAAAGTACTGACCGGTTTGGCTTGTTCAGAAGTAACAAACCAAGTGCAACTGCAGAATAGTGGCAGTCCCAACAATAAAACCTCTGTGTTTATTCTGTCTGATGAAATGACTATCTGACATGTACAGCTAGCTTGTAAATGGGACCAGATTGATGAGCTTAGGTTATTGAGTTTTTCTTGGTTCTGTGAGCATTTTGTTGCTTACAGCTGTGTAGGCAGTTTTCTTTCTCTCTTTGGCTGTTTCTCTCATTCTTCATTTTTGCCGGGAAGGAATGCTTTATGTTTTCACCCTTTTATTTTACAAACTGGTTTGTAAATGCCTTGCTGCCTGGGTGACAATAACAGTGAAATAATTTTTGCCTAACTATATGTGCATTCATGAGCCTGACAGAGTAAGAGCAAGGAATAAGCTGTACATTTAATTAGTGGCATTTAAGTTCATTTTCTAAGTTAGGATAAGCATCAGTCTGCCATTATATCTAAAAGGATGTATTTAAGAAAGAGTATTACATTTCCTTTAGAAGACCCTTACTAGATTTGAATAATAACAGCCTAAAAACATATTCATGATAACAAGTATGCAGAATGTTCTGTACAAAAAAAGATCTGACAAGCGTGAATGGTGACAGATGATGACCGGAAGTTTCAAAATTTATGATCATTACAATGTGAAAACGTAATTATGAATAATAAAAATCCATTGCAATAATTAGGTGTGATGAATGCTCATAGAAAGGTAAATGAACTGGAAAAATTTAAGGCAGTAACACACAATTTGCATTTTCTACTATGTCAGAACATTTTACCATTAGACAAGTCAGCCATATACTTTCACATTACCACAGTTTTCAATGTTTGAGCCATGCATTTCATGTTCAGGTCTGTTGCTAAGCTGTGATCTGTACATAAAGGAAAAGGGATAAAAAGAATGAATCATTTTAATAAGGCAAGCTTCACTACATTTGTTAGTTTTTACATATGCTAATAAATGTTTGTAATGTAGGACTTTTCCACACAGTAGTAAACCATTTATGGTGTGGAAAAGAGTCTGTCTGAGGTGTCAGTGTGTATTTTGTACAAACTAGGACACATCTGTGAAGGCCTTGTGGAATTTTCAATGTATATTAATTCATGCTGTTCACTCCAAAAGCAAGACCTGCTTGAAACAGTCAGGTTCCACGTCTCTGAAACAGTGTTTTATCATGTGAGAATGTGCAAGTGCTCAGGGAGCCCAGAGCCAGGGGATAGATTTGGAACTACTTTAAAGTTTGCAGCTCCGTCTCTTTCACATTCTTTCCGGCAGCGAACCATGAATTTCAGGATGATAAGGTTACAACAGACTGGCTCTCACTGTTGGATTAGAGTAGTCACTCCCGGGTGGACTGTCATCCCTAGCATTCAAGGTCACTTTTTTCATTACAGTGGACCTTTCCAAAGGGCTGTAATTCATCATTCCTTAGACATGTGATGTATCAGATCTAGGGGCATCTCTATGATTTACTTCAGTTCTAAGTCTTCTTCGCTTGTGCCAAAACACAAAATAGGAGGGCTTGTCGGAGCCCAGGAGGCAAGCTAGATCTCCTTTTTCTGTTCTGCTATTTTAAGAAAATGATTCTGAGATCACTGAACTGGTAATACTTTTACCCTTGGCTAATTGTTGGTTTGCCAGAAATGCTGTTCACTCTTGCATAGGCAAACTTCTTTTTGAAAAGTCTGTTGCTAGTTCCCTTCTACAAATCAAGCTGCCATCAGTTTTATCCTTATGTCACTGAGTTTTACTGCACCTTGCTCTAAGGCTCATGTTCTCCCAATCTTGAATAAGCTTACAGCATAATAGGCATTCATCAAATGACATTTCTGAATAAAATTGTGACCCAATTGATGTTAAAGTCTGTGGGATCTGTCTACAAAATATAAAGAGAACTGAATCAGGACTTCCAGAAACATCTGGCAAATAAGGTCTCTCCTTTCCCTCTATTAGGACACAGCAGCTGTCCTGGAAGCTGCGCTGAGTTTTGCCATTGATCTGTCTGCTTTTTCAACAAATACTCTGGAGTTGAGGGAAGAATTTCTGAGCCTACATTTTATAAAATGTCTCCGGAGCAGACACCTTTGCCAAAGACTTAAGTGAATGTAAATGTAATGTAAAGTCCAATTTTATGTTTTTTTAACGTACAAATAAATTTTATTTAATATTAGGCAAATAAAAAATAGTATTATATAATCTTAGGGAGTCTGGTATGACGACATTGGATGCAACCTTTGTTTTTCTATTATCTGAATCAAGTATTCATAGAATCATAGAATGGCATGGGTTGGAAGGGACCCCAAGGATCATAAGAGCTCCAACCCCCCTGCCACAGGCAGGGACACCAACCTCAGGCCTGGATCTACACAAGGATGCCCAGAGTCCCATCCAACCTTGCTTTGAATACTTCCAGGGACAGGGTCATCCACCACCTCTCTGGGCAGCCTGTTGCAGCACCTCACCACTCTCTGTAAAAAACTTCCCCTAATATTAAATTTAAAGCTTCCTTCCTTTAGCTTTAATCCATTCCCCCTTGTCTTGCCATTGTCTACCTTTTTAAAAAGTTGATTCCCCTCTTGTTTGTATGCTCCCTTCAGGTACTGGAAGGCTGCAATGAGGTCCCCCCGCAGCCTTAATTAATATTAATGGCTATATTTTCATACAGAAGAAATATAAGCTGATTCTGCCCTTGGACAACTTATACCCTCCATTAAATATAATTTTTTCCAGATATATTTTCACCTAGGAAGCTTGTGCCACATGAATGAGCCTGCAGGTAGACAACCCTGAAGAAACCCATTCAAGACATCTGGGAGTTAAGAGTCCGTTGTTGGTTTTTTTTTATTGCAGAAATGTTTGGATAGTAGTATGGGACCAACGGGACACATTTTAATTACTTGTTACTGTTTCTTCTTAATCTACTTCAAACAGAGAGTGCAGAGTAATACCAAGCATATCATAGTCCCAGTCCTTGTTCTGTGTGTGGGTTTTTTTCCTGTTCACTCTGAACAATTTGTTTTTTCTGGGTCAAATGAATTTCTAGATAGACCAAATACTTTCATGTATGACAAGGACAGTAGGACATCAAAACATATATACCCCAGGGAATGGCTTTAAACTTCTCCTTTTGATAATACTCTTCCTGACATGTTCAATGCATCCATCACATCAAAGCTTTAATTTATTTTTTTTTTAAAGAAACAGCTTAAGTCTGTTTACTTAGAGAATGCATGGAGGTTGTTTAAATAATAAAAAAAAATAATAAAAAAAGAATTATGTACTTTCAGAACAGGAATTGCAATATGCTTGAACAGAGACATCTGCTATTTTTATTTTCAGTTCCCCGAGAATAGAAATTTGTTGAAGATGATAATTTACTGTGAAAGTCTATAGAATATTGAACATTAAAACCAGCAGGTATTGAGGTAATAAAACCTAATAATAGGTCTGAGCCTGTAACTCCGTTTTGGATTAGAATATGCAAGAACCTTAAACAAGTTTACTTTGAACTAATCTTTGATGTGGTGTTCACTTGGGTGTCCTATGTATGGCACTAGGATACACTTCTCCCTTCTCAGGGCTGTATTTTGAATTATGTAGACACCCTTGCTTATGGCTGAGTAGACTTTATACGTATACACACCGTAGATTGGGAAGAGGGATTGCAGATAAAGGGATCACAACCTTGTAAAGAAGCTCCTAACTTCCTCAGGATTGCCCTTTTTACATGCTGAGTTCCCACATGCCTGTTCTGGCAAGCTAGGGGACAACCTGTTAAACCACTGAGGGGTCCTGCATGGGTACAATAACTCTGTAATGTTCTTAAGCACTTGTAAAAAGAAATACATGGGGAAACTAGTTACTTTTTTTGCTTAGTAGAAAAAAGGCCAGGGATCACCACAAGTAGTTTTCTCTGCAGGTTTTACACAGTATTAATTACAAGTGATGGGACTGTGACAAAATCAGGAAAACTGAGTTGTTCAGTGTTATAAATAAATAATCTCTATTGAGTAATTTATGCTGAGAACTTACTTAAGGTTTTATTCATGGAATCCATGTTGCCATATTTGCAAATGAGATTCGAATAATAGAAATCAGTAAGATTTTAACAGTTTGATTCAGATTCAGAAATGCAGACTATGTAGTCCACTTTAATCTGACATTTAAGTTGCTGTCTGCAGAATCACAGTATTTTGACCAGCATTTGTATTTACACCACAGATTTACATTGTTATTTTCTGTGCAGTTTGAATTTTTTTATTGCATAAAGCTATTTAAAATGATTAGATGTACAGAAATACTGGAACTAAACAAATTTTATATTGTTTAGATTATAAATACAGTTCAAATAGACAAAGGTGTTCTACTAGTTATCTCTGAGCTGTTTTGCTGTACTCATAGCCATTTTTATTGCTGCAGATACGTAACTGAAATGAAGAAACGACATATGAACTACGTGAGATACTTCAAATGCAAAACATCAGTTTAGATGTAGTCCTTAGTTCTATGTGATGACTACGTGGTTTCTATGATCATTTGTCCTTCTGTCACATCTTCTTTTCAGCAATGTTCCATGGACCATATTGTGAGGATAAAAAGGAATGGCTGGTGAGCTAATCTACATTGTGTTATATTATAGTGGCTATAATAATATAACCGCTATATAAGCATTGAAACATTAAGACTCGCAGTCTCAATTAAATCATATCTAACTGATAGATGTGATTTTTTTTTATTTTACTGACATTTCCTCACATGTTGTTTAAGCTTTGGTTAACCAGTTTAAGTGAAGTAGCAGCTCTCCAAGCTGCTCGGTCTTATGAAAAGCAGGAAGGAGAGGATGGGAACTGATTCAGCACCAGCAGTTGGTGTAGGACAGTATATAAAACAGCAACTTACTGGCGCTTTTTAAAATGAGCAGAATTCTGAGTCCCTGGGGGCCTGTGTGGGATTTACAATCTCCTGCAGAGGAAGGGAAAATCATCCGCTTCTTGCGCAGTTGTGATTCCTGCCGAGTGTTGTAGCTTTGGTGGTAACAGCTGAAAGGCAGTACACTGCCTATTTAGGTAGTAGGACTGTCCAGCTTCCACTTTTTGGTCTGCACTGCAAGTTTGTGCTGGCCACTTACATCACTAAAATCTTCTCTATTGATTAAAACAATAAGCTCACAGCTCTGAGAAATCATAATGTCTATTTTGTTCCCTAACTGGTCCATATCATGTACTCACAGACATGCAGTAAGAAAGAGAAGTATATAAATGTTTTGTCTCCTATCTAATGCCTCTTAGCAGTGCTGGTGATAGCAAATCTGTAGAAAAACAGCATGGCATTCCTTTAATTTAAAGGAATTAATTTAAAAGTAAAGCAGTAAGAATCTTCCTTCCATAGATTATCACATCTCATTATATTCTTTTTACAAGATATATCACTGTGGAAACTGGTCTGGTCATAAGTTCGTTCTGCAAGACATTCAGGTATTGATCAGCTCTTCAAAATGTCTAACAGTGCTTGCTCTCTGCGAGCCTTAGACATATATAGACACTTAAAAATTGATATAATCTCACCTTCCCATGTGCAACAGATGCAAATACATGAGAGAGAGGGTAAAAAGGAAATGCATACTGTTAGTGTTATACTTCATGAAACTCTGGTAATGTATGCAACACCAAGGCACTCTCAGTGAGCTTGCAAGCTGAAGCCTTATTCCTGCAGGCCTGGAGCTCGTGAGCTGTGTGAGAACATGGAGTCTGACTGCAAGCAATAGCTTTGCAAGGGACTTTCTGTTCCCTTTATGCTATTCACAGCTAAGTCTTTGGGAAGCCAAAGAGATCCAGAATCCCATTGGCACAGAAGTACTGTATTTCCTAGTTTAACCTGTGCTTTTAATCCACATAACGCCTCGTTAGTCAGGTTTTATGGGTGTAATCCACAGCCCATTGATCTCAGTGGAAAATTGCCCACTGATTCCACTGGGCTTTTGATCACTGCCTGTGCATGTGGTGTTAATTTCACCTTTAAATCTTGTGCAAACCTACCAGGTTTGTGACTGGTTTAATTTTTCAAGGTTATACATAACTGAAAGTTAAGTGAAAAACATGCTTCCCTCCGTGTACCTGAGACAAAATCCTGCCAAGTCTGACACAAAGTGGGAAGAAAAGCAGGAATTTCTGCATGTGAATCTTCTGTCTACCCCACTCCAGTTTTCAGTCTGGAGGACCTCTGTGCCATGGAGGTTCACAGACTTGGCTTCAACACCTGGCCATACTGTCTAGCTCCAAACTTGGCTTGGCCTCAGAAGTGTTTTTCCTCAGAACCATGGGTGCCTCCCACAGAGAGCTGAAGGGGATGGAAAGCTTAAGCAGTCCCATGGGGAACTTAAATCCTAATTGAAGAGTACCAAAAATTGATTCTTTGCAGCTGTGGAACATTTTTTTTTTCTTTCCTGAACTGAGGGAAGAAAAGCTCAAGGAGCTCCAATACATTTCTAGGAGCCAAATTTTTTATTGTACTTGGAAATTTTTATTTGATCAGCAGCCTTGAGATTTGAAGAGGATTATTCACCTCCCTTCCTTGTTTTGAGAACTAGCATAAATAATCCATTTAGCGATAATGCTGTGCCTCCCGGTGTGCTTGTTTATCATTACAGTTCTTCAGCTTTCAGTGGGCTAGTGCACTCTGATGCCTGGCTGGATTTATGATGCAAATGTCAGGCAGGAACTCCATCCCTCTGTTTTCAAGCCAAACCTCTTTATTTTTACATTGGATTTGAATTATACATTTATGGAATCATTGGGAAATATTTGAAAATATTAAAACCAGGTTGGAGGTTAACTCGAGCTAAAAATTAACTATAAGACCATAGGAGTGGCATTTATGTATTGTTACTAAAATTTCTCTAAGGGTCATCATGTTTTTTGGCATGCATATCTAATACATGGCCATTCTTTCCTCACTATGTAATGTCTTTTCACTTATTTTATTTGCATACTGTATCCTTCTCTAGAAGAATCTGAGAATTTTTTATAGACTGTTTGTAAGTTGCAAGGTCCTTTTATAGGAGTAAGTATATCAAAGTAAAGAATAATTGGTGAAAAAGATTGCAGGAACCAGAAGAATAAACTCTATCGTCATTAGTACGTCCTATGTGAATAACTGTAGGAAGAACTTGTACTGAAAAACTTTCACACAGTGCTCAGCATAGTCCAACTGACATGATCAAAATCAACGTGGCAGTCACTGATCAGATTATGAACTATCTGATGGATTTTTGAATGCAGTTGTTGCTGGGGATTGAGAGGCGACTGTTTTCAGGACTTCAGTGAAATGCAGGCTTCTAGAGTAGAACAATAACTGAAGGCAGGTATTATCTTTGGAACCAGTTTAAGAGCTTAACCCATTGAACTAAACAATTGAGTTTAAACTATTATTTACTATGGTTTAAAACTATAATTTTAAGTAAATAGGTTAGTTTAATGGAAAAACATAAAGTAGTGTTATATTGCTTCTATATTGACACTGAAGTATGAGCTCTACCAGAATTATTATCCAGTCTTCTAACATACCGATAAATATCTCGTTTAATTAGAGGTACTTCAGTTAAGATCTACAGGAATGCCACAAAAAATTGAAAAATGTACTTGGCAGTGAGAATTGTGACAAGTTGGATCTGTTTAGCTCAGACAGTGACAGCTAAGGAGGACCTTGGTGGTAATTAAGTGTAGAAGTATCTGTGATCAAAGTGCAGGAAGTGTATATGCACAATCACATTGCAGAAGATGGACCTATGCATCCCATATGCAGTGCTAATGTAGGACATAAAGACTTCATAGCTTGTCCAGTAAAGGAGAGCACAAAGTTGATAGAAGGAAGCTGTATAATTTAACAAAGAAGATGGAAAGAAATTAGTCTGTGGGTTTGTTTGTGGACGCTGGTGACAAGTGGTGCTCCTCAGGGGTCACTGTTGGGAAAGGTGCTGTTTAACATCTTTGTTGGCAACATGGACAGTGGGATTGAGTGCACCCTCAGCAAGTTTGCTGGTGACACCAAGCTGTGTGGTGCAGTTGATTGACATACTGAAAGGAAGTTTTCATAGGTCGAATATTAGGGCTTCTTTAGCCTTTATGTAGGCAGGGTGCTCCCTAGTACCATTCATTTCAATGAGAATTTTAACTGCTCAATGATACTGAATTTGATTTGGGAATTTATCTATCTTTTATATCATGAGAACTGACTAATTGTACCTGAATAATGAAGTCATAGAAGTAATGAATGCAGAAGTTCCAAGACAAGAAGGCCATGGGCACTGGGCACATCCTTTGAAAGCCTATTTTAAATAGGAATTGCCCATGTGATATATATAAATATGTGTGTGTGTGTCTATACACATCTTAGCAAAAAGATTACAGTAAATTTAGAAAGGTATCTGACCAACACTAAAATTAATCTATGCCTCAAGAAATGTTAAAGTTATGTTAAGAAAAGTTAAATGTTAATGTTGAATGTTATGAAAAGTAAGAATACATCACAGGATGAGGTAGGATAAATGTAAGTAATTGGAATACTTTTTCTCTGAAACACCATTTACTTTGGAGGTAGAATAAAAATTCTTGTTAGCTAATAATTTTTTATGTTTTGTACTGCTGTATTTTCTGATTTGGAATCTACATGGAAGTTGAAATGTCCCTGGGAAAGACTATTCATACAATATTTCAGGCCTGAGAAAAAGTGGGAAGGTGAAATCCTCTAAAGAAAGATTGAATCAATATTTGCTATATGACTGGGGAGAATTCCAGCAGCTAAAAAAAAATAATAATAAATTAAGGCATGTGTCCAAAGTCAAATTGCTATACTCATGTGTACTTAAAGTTGTCCCCAGTTACCACGATGAAATCTGTAATCAGAATTACATAACAACATCTGAATGGGACCTTTCTATAACTAAAAATGTTCTCAAATAGTTCTTAAAATGAAAACCTGAAATCTTTATTTTATTTCAGTCCTTGTCTTCCATTCTTGATTTTTAAGCATCATCAGAAACAAAGATATGGAATTATACATGTGACACTTAAATTCATGCTTAGATAGGCAGTATTAAGAACAGGTATAATCTTTGTAAATAACACCTGGGGACAGATAATCACCAGTTACATTGATTTTCCTGCCAGGATTTTAGTCACTGGCATTAGTCAGAGCTTTTTAAAGGAATAAACACATCTGTATCAATAGATTTTGAAGATTTTTATAGAAAAGTTTAATTTTAGAATAAAGGGAGCTTTATACTGCATTGTACTGCTATGTTCTTTGCATGACACTCTTACATATGTTGCTTATTTCAATCCTGAGGCAAATAATAAATGTCACTTAAGCATTGGATTGCTTTTCCTTCCAAGTACCAACTAAAAGTTTGAGAGGAGCTCAGGTGAATATTTAGTCTCTACATATCTCCATTTACTGTTTTTATTTTGAAGAACCAAATCCTGTGGCATTTGCAACACCCCCACTGAGGCACTGAGTCCTTTTGGCCATGTGTTTACATACATGTAGATTTAAGGTAGTTGATGTCTCCTTCTATGAGAGAGTTTGGTATACTGCTTCTCCAATGATCTCAGCAGAGATAAATTTGAGCCTCCAAGTGTACAGTTTGTTCTGCCCTGTGTAGCCCTCCATGGCTGAGAGCAGTCTAACTAAATTCAGGAGCTGCTTTCAGGAATGGGATTTGGACCTATGTCTCCTTTGTGGGGGCATTTCACTGTTGGAGGACAATATGGTGCTATAAAAATGTATTAGTTATTAGGTGACACTACAGCTGTACATTTCAGTGCAGGAAATGGCATTCACACATGGGGGATAAGACTCAAACTGGAAAGGTGACGAGCTATAAAAGGTCCTTGTCCTGAAACAGATTAGCAGTGCCATCAAGGAACTTCTTTTCTTATTTGTGTTGCACCCTTAGGACAGACATGGAAGTGAGTTCAGGCCCCTCATCAGAGACTGTTTCTCCTTCTCTTCCTTTGTGTGCTAAACTGAGCTTCAGTGAACACTGTGCTCTTGAAAAGTCTTGTTAAGAAAAGGCCTCCTCTCAAGTAACCTCTCCTGGGTGGATTGAATTCCTTATAAAAACTTGCAACAATGCCAACACACCTTAATGGTCCTGGCAGGCAACAAGAATTTGAGGTGATCACCTGAAGGCTCTTTCTTCTGAAAGCTTGCATTTAGCCCTCCCCTCCTCCTTCCCTTTCCTTTTCCCCTTTCTTTTTCTATTACTTACCCCAAGTCTGGAATTTTTTACCTTTGATGGCTTTACTTCTGGGAATTTGGAATCCAGTCATTATATCTGTCTCCTCTTGTTGAGGCAAATGAGTTTGCACTGAAGTCTAAAGTGTTTGACCATCAAAATCTAAGCCATGTATAGCATTATAACTCCATCTCAATTAATTTTATTTAATTATTATAGCATGCCTCTTATTGGAGAACAAGTTATAGTCCTTCTTCATTACAAACTGCAATATAAGCATTGCTTCAATGTAAACTTAAATCCATGCAAAGTCAATACTTTTATGACTTTATCAAAATAAGAATAGATACTAAGTTTGAAAGGCATTGTCTCTATTTTTATCAGGTCAGTCAAAAGAGAATCAACAAAATCTGTAAAAATGGAAAACATTTTTCTTAAGTCAGAAATCAATTTTCTAAAATTTTATTTTCCAAGATACAGAATTAATTACAATTAAATTAAATTGAAATGTTGAAATAAAGATGGATGATTAATCAAGTGGACACTTCAATATGTTTGTTGGGAAGAGCTTCCCCAGCTGCAGTAATTTGTCACTTTTGTTGACAGATGGAGTTCAATAAATTCTGATCTAGAGTGAGACACTCTCAGCTTCACATCATCCAGCAAATGTCTCTAATGCGTCTTCTACATGGCCTTTCCAGTGACCTGAAATATAGATTGTTGTCTGATCACTACATCTTGACTTGAAGTCAGCTTGCTGTTAAATCTTCTTTAACGTAGAGTTGTAAATGGATTTTGAGGATCATGTAAGGAAATGGTTGAATGTATTCGTTTACTTGAGAACTGTTATTAAGATGCTGTTGAAATGCTGTGATAGAGATCATGGGAGAAATAATTGCCTTTGATTAAGTCAAGACTTTTGAGGATCTGAGAACTAAGGCATAACTACTGAGGATGTTTAATTGCTCTTCTTTCCCATTCTAAATTTCACTCCTGTTTTAGTTTTGCATGGCTGGGTTCTGGAGGAGGAGGGGGTTGTAGTGGTGGCTTCTGCAAGAAGCAGCTAGAAGCTTTCCCTAGGCCCGAGAGAGTTAACACCTGCGCAGAGATCCTATCTACAGCCTGTGGAGGACCCCACACCAGAGCGGATGGAGACAGTTGAAGGACTCTGTGACCCCATGGGAAGCCTATGTTGGAGCAGGCTGCTGGCAGCAAAATCTGCAGTCCATGGAGAGACTGACCCATGCTGGAGCAGGTTTGCTGGGGGGACTTGTGACTCTGTTGCGGATCAGGCTGGAGCTGTTGGGGCCCATGGAAGTGATCTGCACTGAGGCGGTTGGCAAGGAGCTGAAACCCCATGGGAAAAGACTAACATTGGGGATGTTTGTGAAGGACTGTCCCCCATTGGTGGGACCACATGCTGGAACAGGGGAAGAGTGTGAGGAATGCCCCCCTGGCTAAGAAGGAAAACAACTGAAATCCTCATTCTCCCATTCCCTGCCCCTCCCTGCGCCACAATGCGGGGGCGGGGGGAAGAAGGGAAAGAAATCATGACTAGAGTGAAGTCTGCTAAGAAGAGAGGGGTGGGGGGAGGTGCTTTAAGACCTGGTTGTGCTTCTCATTATCTGACTCTGGTTCCACTATGTGTGTAGTGTAATGTAATACATTAGAGAGTTTCTTTCCTTTATTCTGTGTTGAGTCTGTTTTGCCCATGCTGCTGATTGTGGAATGATCTCTCTCTGTCCTTATCTTCACTCCTAAGCCTCTCAATATATATTTTCTCCCCTGTCCAGCTGAAAAGGGAAGTGATAGAGCCACTGCGTGGTGCTCAGCTCCCACCTGGGGGCAAACCCATGACACTCCTTTTTACTGATAGAAATTTTGAAGCATATTTGTGTTACATATCCCATTTATACATCTGGAATTTGTGTACTTTTACATGAACCAGCGTTCCAGCTCTGCAGTAACATGAAAAGATGAGATAGGGTGTATCCCTGAGGAGTATTCAGCTTTACTGCTAAGTCTTATCACACAAATTTACATACCTTTCACATCCGAGAACAGATAGGGGATAAGATGAAGCACTGCAGCTGAGCAAGACCCTCAAATAATATAATTACACCAAATGTTTGTCTATTTCATCATACCTTTCTGCCAGGGTTATTAGCTTGTTCTTGATATATCTAAACTTTGATTTCCAAGAAAGGGAAGCAGGAAAATAGAATTTATAACCAACAAATACATATTTTTATAAATTGGTCATAAAATATACTGAAAAGATACATATGGTCTGTGATACAAACATGACTGTTGAAGTGTCAATGCAGTACATGCATGAACTGTGGGTGAGAATTTTCTGAACACGTCATTGGTTTAAATCAGGTACTGAAGTGACATCTGTTGACATGCCATTTGGTCCATAACACTGAATTTGTCAGTCAATGCCATTTACAGTGTTAGAAGCAGATTAATATTTTAAATGAGAATGACATACCGACAGAAAAATAATGGAACAAGTAATCTCCTGATTCAGTTTAACTGCTCTGTTCAAGTAAGAATCCCAAAACAATGGGAGCTGAAGAGCGCAAGTCAGGAAGAAAAGAGAACATGATTGCATAGTACTGGCATAGTTTTCCTTTCCAGAGGAAAACAAAGAGTTATAACAGAATCACAGAAGCACAGAATCGTAGGGGTTGGAAGGGACCTCGAGAGATCATCGGGTCCAACCCCCTGCCAAAGCAGGTTCCCAAGGACAGGTCACACAGGTTGGCGTCCAGATGGGTTTTGAATATCTCCAGAGATGGAAACTCCACAACCCCCCTAGGCAGCCTGTCCCAGTGCTCTGTCACCCTCACTGTGTAAAAGTTCTTCTGCATATTGGTGTGGAACTTCCTGTGCTCCAACTTGAACCTATGGCCCTTTGTCTTGTCTCCACAGACAACTGAAAAAAGACTGGCCATTTCCCTCTGTCACAGAATCACAAGGCTGGAAAAGACCTTTGAGATCATCAAGTCCAACCGTTCCCATCCTAAGCTAAACCATATCCCTGAGCACCTCATTAGCCTTTTTAAACGCATCCAGGGATGATGCCTCAACCCCCTCCCTGGGCAGCCTGTTCCAGGCCCTGACAACTCTTTCAGTAATTTTTTTTTTTCTAATATCTAATCTAAACCTGCCCTGGCACAGCTTCTTGCCATTTCCCCTTGTCCTATCTCCTGTCACCTGGCTGAAGAGACCATCACCCACCTTGCTACAACCTCCCTTCAGGTAATTGTAGGCAGTGATAAGGTCTCCCCTCAGCCTCCTCTTCTCCAGGCTAAACAGCTCCAGCTCCCCCAGCTGTTCCTCATATGATTTGCCCTCCAGCCCCTTCCCCAGCCTGGTTGCCCTTCTCTGGACTCATTCCAGAACCTCAATGTCCTTCTTATGGTGAGGAGCCCAGAACTGGACACAGCACTCGAGGTGCAGCCTCACCAATGTCGAGTACAGGGGCACAATCACCTCTCTAGACCTACTGGCCACACTATTTTTGATACAAGCCAGGATGCCACTGGCTTTCCTGGCTGCCTGGGCACAGTGCTGACTCATATTCAGCCTGCAGTCAACCAACACCCCCAGGTCCTTCTCTGCCTGACAGCTGTCTAGCCAGTCTCCCCCAAGCCTGTAGAGCTGCATGGGGTTGTTATGTCCCATGTGCAGCACTCTACACTTGGCCTTGTTAAACTTCATCCCACTGGTCTCAGCCCACTGGTCCAGTCTGTTCAGATCCCTCTGAAGAGCCTCCCTACCCCAGGCAGATCGACACTTCCTCCCAGCTTAGTGTCCTCTGCAAACTTAATGAGGGAACATTCAATCCCTTCATTGAGGTCATTGATAAAGATGTTGAACAACAAGTGTCCCACACTTAAGATATTTAGAAACATTAATAAGATCCCCTCTCAGTATTCTTTTCTCAAGGCTGAACAGCCTCAGTTCACTCAGCCTTTCCTTGTAGGGAAGATGCTCCAGGCCTTTAATCATCTTCGTAGCACTCTGCTGGACTCTCTCCAGGATAAGGTTTGGGGAAGACTTACACACTACATTAATATATAGGCTGAAATATTATTTTTTTTAAAAGAAGAAAGGTCATAAATAAAATAAAAATATCCAAATTAGCCATGGGAAATACTGATTTACAACTCAAGTTGACTGCATGGCCAGACTCTCAAGTGCAGTCTTCACATTTTATAACTGCAGCAAAGAATGGACTAGGTGCATAAAGTGATCTTTGATTACTTCTGTCAAAGGGAGAAAATAAAAGGGAAATGTATGCTTTCTCCAAAATCATCCAGACACCCTTAAGTTAGAAAAGATGTCTGTGCACAGTGCTGGTGATGTGCAATGCTAGAACAGTCACAGAACAACTGATGTTGTTTTCTCTTTTCCCTCCTCAGTGTTCATCACAGTAGCCCACAGCTGTTTTCCTTGGGATACATCCCTACTGCTCTGGGGTATCCAACCTCCAGGGTACAAAGAATAGTAATTTTTAATTTCAATCTCCAACACCTGCATGAGGGAGGGAGCTCTGGTCCTTGGTACGATTTAGTCATTCACTTCCCTGAAAATAGGATTGAGCTATAACACGTCCCTGGACAGCTAGGAGACATTAGGGGCTAATAAGTCTTATGATATATACACACTATTGATTTACCATTCTAGCTTTTAAGATCTGAATACCAATGGCATTTACCCAGGGATACATTTTAAGCAGGCCCATATGGAAATATTTTCCATGCATCAAAACCATGTACTTAAAGTTTTTGCATTGCATAGTTTGTCAAAAGCACTCAGGTTGTTCTCAGGTACATACATACATATACTTATAAAATAGATATGAAGATATATTGGACTCAAAAGCTTTAAATAAAACCCAAGTGTTCATAGCTCTTCTCCTTTATTAAATTCTCATAGTGAAATTTCACTTAGGTTTAGCAGAAAAGGGAACTAGAGATCTGATTTAGAGACAAGACAAATGTCTCTTTGGTGCTGCACTTGAAAAGATGGGTCTCTAACCATGCAGAAGTTTAACCTTGCGAGGGAAGATTTGCAGGGACATGAAATCTAGAACTTTCTTTGAGATTTTGCACACTATTGAATCCCAGAAGAACTCTTTTGTTAACTGTTACAGCCAAGGCACGCAGTTTACTATTTCCTAGTGTGTAGTTTAATTTCCGTTGAAAAGACTTGCACTTTAGGATGTGGCCCTGCTGCAATATCCTTTCACATGTACACGTTTTACTCATTTAAAAGCTTTGCTTTAACTTCCAAACCTGTCTTACAACAGCTGAAAGTTAAGTTAAGGTGCTATCCTTGGGAATATTAAAGGCATTTCTGCCATCAGCAAAAAGTCAGAAGATAATACCTTGTAGTGAAAGAGCTCTCCAACACCTGGGCACAGATCCAGCTAAAGAAAGGACACCCCCTGTTACATGTTAGTCTGCTCCTACTGGTATTAAGGACTTTTCTTAAACCGTAAAAGAAATATCCCAGCAGAGAATACCCAGCTAACTATCTGATGTTAGAAGAAAGATATTTTATATGATAAGATTAGTTAAACAGATTTTTCTGTGAGGGGAAGAATTATTAAAATATGATTTTTTTATGACTGACAATCGGCAAAATGAGTGTTTCATATAAAATCTATTGTCCTTTTTGGACACAATTTTGTTCCTGATCTTTCTTCCTAGCAAATCAGTTTTCTAGGAGGCTAAAAATAAATAGTCTTCTTTAAAAACAAAATGGTGACTGAATTAGTATGCTCCTGTGAAGCAGCAATTATTTCTGACAGGTGAAAAGGCCATTAGACATGAATTGATTTTCAGAGGTACTGTGAACTCTTAGTCTAGTCAATGAGATCTGTGTGCGCTCAGCGCCTCTGAAAATCAGGGTCAGTCTTGCAAGGTGCTGAGTGACCTCAACCCACAGAAAGTTTTCCACACATTTCAGGAACTGGTCTTTAGAAATGAGACAAGAAATCTGTAAGTCCAAGTGCGTACTGTGAAAATTCTGAAATGCAATCCCTGAGCTGTCATGTTTTCTGCTTTAAACAGCATTGAACTTGGCACCATGAGGTCCTGAGAAAGCCACTTAGTTTCCCTGTGCTGTTTCCAATTTTACCACTTCTGTGTGTCATCCTTAACAGCACCAAGACCTGGAATTTTGTCTTCTGCTCATGAATAGTCTACTGGGCTCTAGTATCAGTTGGAACCACTTATAGCTATGACTTGTCTGTGCATAAAGATGAGAATTATGAGATATAACTGTTTAGAGGATGGGGTTTAACTTTGCTAATGTTATGCAGTATCTCAGTGGAGATCCATGACCATGAATACAGATGTGTAGGGCTGTTAGTTAACCTTCTATATTCTTCTAAGATAAAAATAAATTCTGAAATTGTCAAAATATTGAAATCTAATTATTACATTAAAAAGCCAATACAAAACACGAAAACAGAAATTTGAGAGAAAGCAACTAAATGCTAACACAGATGAGACATCAAGACTAAGTTTTTTTTTCCTAATATCTTCATTTTCTTTTGTCTTTTTGCAGAGTCAGATTAGAGCTGTCTCTCAGCGATCAGTGAACACTTGAATCCAAACATATCTGAATTTTGGGAAAGCTCAGATGGAGGTGTGATTCCAGATGTTTGTAATGTGAGTATCTCTCATTATGTCATGACTGCCTTTTCTTTCATCCTTTCTATACCTCACTATGTATGTTGTATGTGCTATGGCCAGTTCATTTTACAGCAGCAAAGCTAGCTATGCAAGAAATATAAATATGATCACTGTACATGTGGGTCAAGTTTTCCACCTAAAAAGGGCTCAGAAAATTGACTGTACTAACTTCTGCCAATGATTCTCTAGTCAATCCCTTCACTTATACTTCATTTCCTGACTCTATAAAGAGAGATGAACAGATTTTAATTAAAAAAAAAAGTAATTATAGTGAGACAAAATTAATGTTTGTAGAAAACTTTGATATTCTCAGGCAGCAAGTGGTTTAAACAGTGACATGTACTGCTTGCTCACATGTCTGCATCTTCAGGGTTTTTTGTGTGTGGTTGTCTAGTGATGTGCATCGACCTTTCTAGTATTCTGGTACTGTAAATGCAGCTGGATTATGATTGCAATAATATGGATTTTGTTTGGTGGTGTGTGTTAGATTTTACTTCTTTTTCCATCAGGTGGATAAAGGGAATATATACAGTTCTGGTAAGGCATTTAATAAAGCAGTGGCCAGAAGGATATGGCTAAAATGATGAAATTTCCCTAGATTTATGTTTCCTGGATTATAATGGAAAAGCTTGGTGCTATGCTTGTGTCTTGGCTCCTGCAACATTCCTCTATAGTCTGGACTAGAAGTTTGTCTTCTCCCAGGTACCAATATTTGGAAACTGTCCTAAAATGAAACTCCTTTATCAAGTTCTTTGCACCACAGCCCCCAGAGAGGAAATACCAGCATGGGAAACTTTGATCTGAAAAATTTTAAAAGCTTGACTAAATTCATACTTTGACTCTTTGAAAAGGACCCTTGAGAGCTAAAATATATGCACTGAACATTTTAGACCTATAGCTGACAAAATGAAACTCGACTCCAGACAGGTTTCATTAATTGGGAGACGTGATGATGATAAGCATTGCTTTACTTCTCTTTCTTCCCAGCAGTAAAGTTTGCTAAGGTTACAATATGCTTTGTCTTAACTGTCAGAGTGGAGAGACTTCATGTTACTAGAGTTTTCACTTTATATAGTCATAATGAAACTGTACTAAAGAATTTCAGTGATTTTTTTGAGGATTCTCATTACTTTTATGCAGCATAACAGGCCACATGAAGCAGTTAAGGCCTGAGATCAGTACAGCAACTGGTAAGCCTTGACCCAAATTCCTGCCAAGCTATGCAGAGCAGGCTGTTTAAATTAAATGAAGCCTCTGTTCATTAGGGAATAGGCCACAGCAGCAGTTTTATTAATGTCATCAGGGATGCTCATGTTTCACCTGGAAGCTGTCTTGATAAGGAACTGAATTTTGAAAAAAGTAAACTTTATACTTTAAAGATTTGGGAGAAAAACACGATATAACAATGCTCACTGTTTTTCAGTTTTTATGTTTATTTTTATTTATTGAATTTGTTCATTATCCTGCATATTTTATTTTGCATTACTACTTATTCGTAAGAGCATGAGACTTTCTGAAAAGCAGAAGAGAGCTTCTAATTTTTAGAAGATCTGTTTATTGTGAGACCTTTTCTTACCATGATCTAACCCAGGTTGTGTTCTGTGTCCATTTTCTTAGACCTCTGCAGTACCAGATTGTGACTTTTTTTTAATCAATTCCTCAAAGGATTGGATAGGTAGTTGATGAATTCCATTCCAAGGAACCCTGAAGTGTGAATATTATTTGAGAACAAACAAGAATTAAGAAGACAAATTCAGAGACATTGCTCTACCTCTCAGTGGTAAATGCTAGATTAAAAAAACATCTATTAACCTTTCAGTTGTCTTCTTAAACTTGTTTACTATTCTATTTATAGGTGGTGGGTGTTTTCTTTTTTGGGGCAGACATCACAAATATATGACTACCAAATTTAGTATTGATATGGCAAACAGACTTATAGTAGACTTATATCTAATGTCTATGATAAAGAAGAATAACAGAATCAGAATTTAACTAATCTTGTGGCAGTCCATAAGCAAATGAGGTTGTCTCCAGCATTCCAGGAGTATTTCACTCCACAGCTGCAAATACTCCTGCAGTAGTCCTGCCATGTAAGAGCCAACTGAGAGCTGCTATATTGCTCTCTTTCTCCCCACCACTGGAGAACCAGGAGGGGAAACTATGACAGAAGCTGGCTTGATGCTGTCAGAGAGTTTATCCACACCCGGTAACTTCTGCTGCTCTGTCTTGATTCACTTCCAGTTGTCTATGAATTACCTGAATGACTTTGAATTCAGTCTGTTCTACCTTTTTGCTCTGGATTATGTATTAGCAAAACTATAGATATGAAAGGGTGCAAACAAATCTCAGATCACATGAAACATAGGTAAGGCTTTGACCTAACACTATTGAGATGATAACTTAAACAGCCATCAGAAAGTGCAAAAATTATGGGTTTTTTAAAGTGATCTTTTGTTTGGGGATTAATACTCCCAGCACCATAGACAAGAGATATTTGCAAAAATCTCAGGTTAATAGGATATTTTACCTATGAATAAAGTTGATTTAACTTTAGATATTGCAAGAGGCATTTTTTTTCTGATTAATACAATCAGGAGGATTGATGAACTGATTTATAGGGTTGCATTTAACTATAGGAAATAGAAAAAGAAGGAATAGAAATATGGCAGCACATTTCAGGTAACATATGCCTTGCAACATTAAAAAAACCCAATATATTAAAGCAAAATATGTCTGATACATTCTGTCTTTCATAATGCAATTTTTTTCCTAGTCTAACTTTGCAAAACTAGTGTTTTTGTGTGTACTGTGGTTTCATTAGCATTGACTGATGGATAGGTCAAAAGTTTCAACTATGACCAAAACCAGAACATAAGTTTCAAAGAGTTTTTCCTCACTCATCAAAGGAAATGGCAGGATACACTTCCCAGTGACCATGGAGCAAAGGCCTCTTTTTAAAAGGAAATAGGTTACCTGTTACACTTGAGCTCCACGAAAGTTTGAGGAATAAAATTCTCAATATAAGTAAAATAAATAGATAAACCAGTTATCATTATGGCCTTAATCTATGTAGATATAGGAGACTCACTCCATGCAGGCAAAAAGCTTAATCATCATGAGCATCAGAGTAGTAATGAAGGTAAATGTCTGTGGTAGGCATTACAGTATTTTCCCCAAGCTTTCTTCCTTTCATCATCTCTCCATAAAATGACCTATTGAATACACATGGAGTTGTACAGCTAGTAAAGTCAAACCCATTATGTTTGTTTTAAGCAGAAAAACTTTGTAATTGTATGGGTCTTAATCTTGCTTGTTTAGGCTAATTTAATGTTGTGTTGGAAACACAAAGAACCTTTATAAAATGAGAAAAACCGCCATTGGATGCTTACTACACATAGGTACTCCCTGGCTGAATGGGGGTATAGGCTTGAGAAATGCTTCTAACTTCAAAATTTCTGTTCCCCACAGCGACCAGGAAAAATAGGAATGTGTCATAGATGGGGTGGGATGGGCCAAGTTGGATTCTGGTTACTGCCTACCGTGTAGGACCTGTAAGAGGTCTCAGGAGCTAAATATAAGTGCAAGCAACAGTGAAATCCTGACCTGAATGTGAATACAGCAAAGACACTTAAAAATATCATTGTTTCTTTTTTCCAGCCTTAGGTCAAATGTACAAATAATTGGAAGTTAAGCTTATAGTTCATATTGGGTTTTCTGAAGTTCAGTCTTCAACTAAAATGGAAAAGGAGGTATTCTGTAGGAACTTTTGTTCTGTATATCTGCCTTCCTGCATTGATCATGCTGCTTTCATAGAACTGTAGAGACAGGGGCACATGCAAAGTGAAATGGTTCTTTTGAGGTAAATCAGGCAGGGGGAGATAGAAAGACATGATTATTAAATCAGGATTCATCTGAAACTCGGTTAATAGTATGGAAGTATAGTAAAAATATTACAGTTTGTATAAATGAGGTAAAAGCCTAGATATTAAGGAGGGGCACACTTCTGTAGCTCTACTTCAGGGAAATAAGGCAAAGACAAGTCTACTCAAACGTGGTTGACTAATTGAGAAAAGGTAGTTAGAGTATCCTATTTTCTTGAAGAAACATCATGCAATTAATGTGATGAGTATCATCTGGGGCTGCTTTTAATTGGTGACCTGTAGTGGACAAGTGTCCAGTTATATCTGTGTGGATAGTCTGTGAGCAGCTTTGGCAGGTGGGTGGAAGAAAATGCATTGTCATTCTCTGGATCCACAGTGAGTCCTCTTAAAAGCTTTACCTTTGGTCTCCCTTTTCCATCAAGTTAATGAGGAATAGGTGGGGGGGCGGGGAAAGAGGAAAAGATTCTTGTATACTATTCTGTCAATTCCTGTTGTGGGATTTACTCTTATGTTTTCCCACATCCTGACAAAAATCTGCATAAGAAGTGGATTAGAGATCTAGAGGAAGTAATGGTCAACAGAAAAAAATAGTGCTTCTGTCTGAGAAGGGAAAAGATAAAAGCAGTGTCACCATCCCCTCTGGTTGTCACTACATGATATTTAAGTGTTTGTTATTGGCACCATAAAAACTTCAGTCAGGAGAAATTTATGAAAAATCTGATTAAACTTGCTCACTGTTAGCCTTTCTTCTCAGCTTTACTAGTAAGAGATATAGCCTCTCCAAATTCACTGACATTAACAGAAGTAATATTTAGGATTTCAGTAGATGTATGATCAAGTTCTTATATTCTCCAGCATTTTTTTTTCATATGCTTTTGTATATATGATTTTTTTTTGCCTTTGTTGTTTCCCTGGCAACACTTTTCTATTTGGTTGTTGCTATTAGGAGGTTTTATTTAGGTAGCAAATACCTCTACAGTAGAAATGTATCACAAGAAAGTGCTCACACACCGTGCTTTATCCTGCCCTAAGTACAGGAGAAATAGCATGTAGCAGAAGTAATTGTTAGTAACATGCAATTTTAAGGGTATTATGCATTTAGGCTTTACTATAAATGGATATAATATTGTAGCACAATTGATTGTGAATTAGGATGGCAAGTTCTTTTAATAATATCAAAACCTAGAGAATGGATTTCTAGCATGCTACTTTGAACATCTACCTTGTAACATGTACTATCTTAGGTTTTCAAGGAGTCATTTTAGCTTTCACCTGGTACAGGGAAGGAATAAAAATATCTAGAATTTATAACAGGTTTTTCAATTTTTATGTAATAGTAATTTAATCCTAGATTAAATTCATTAAATATACCACGCTGTTTCACTGCAGTCCATTGCAGTGGATACAAACAATTAATTTTGATGTTGTGTCCTACACAAAAGGAGAGATTGATTAAAATGCTTTTATTAGTTCATACAGCAGCAACAAAATGTGTCTCATTCTTGCCAGTATTCTTGGCTGATTTAAAGAAACAATACATCAGAAAAAAGAGGAAAACTTAATCAGTGTAAAAGTTATGCAGATAAGACTGACATTTGTTTATATAATAATAAATTAATACTTTGTGTAATCTACTTATCAACATGGTGTTATCTGATACTTCAATAATAGACTAGTATAGCCTTAGAGGTTAGCAATGACATTGCTTTCTGAACATGACAGTCCTTACCATGCCTTTCTGAGCCTGTTTGAAATGTTTTCTTTTACATAACAATGTGGATACAGTGGTTGCAGTATGACAAAATGAAGTTTGCTAGTCTTTAGAGGTCTGAATTCTTACCTGCCATCTGAAACAGAATGTGTCTGTTCTTCTTGTAATGTAGAGCTTCTCTATAGGACTCCATACTTGCCCCTTTTATAGCACTTTTGCAGCTGAGATATGGCTTTTATACCAATCCCAAAACAGAATACTTTTACTGTGTCAAAATCCACTGCTTAAAGCTTAAAAATAATAAATGCATTACCTGTGGACCCATGGAGAAAGGATCCCACACTGGAGCAGGGTTGCTGGCAAGATCTGTGACCCTTGGAGACCCATGTTAGAGCAGTTTGTGAAGAACTGCAGCCCATGGGAAGGACTCATGAAGGAGGACTGTCTCCCACAGGAGGTACCCCGTGCAGGAGGAGGGGAAGAGTGTGAGAAGTCCTCTGCTCAAAGCAGAAGGAGCAGCAGAGGCAACATGTGATGAACTGACCACAACCCCCATTCCCCATCCCTCTGTTCCTCTGGGAACAGGAGGTAGAGAATTAGAGAGTGAGGTTAAGCTCAGGAAGAAGGGAGTTGTGGGAGAGGTGTTTTAAGATTTGGTTTTATTCTCATTATTCTGGTTTGCTTAGTAATAAATTAAATGAATTTTTTTGTTCTAAGTTGAGTATGTTTTGCCCGTGATGGTAACTGGTGAATGATCTCTCCCTGTCCTTATCTCAACTCAAGAGCCCTTTGTTATGTTTTCTCTCCCCTGTCCAGTTCAAGAGGGAGAGTGATAGAGCATTCAGCCAGGGTCAACTCACCACAAATGTAATCTAATATGTGGGAGATATTTATTGACTTGCAAGATCAGATTGCTTTTCTGACAGATTTTCAGGTGTCTAGTTTGAGACATCCTCATAAACAAACTTGCATTGCATGAGCTCTTAAATTTTGCTCTTTACCTCTCATTTTTAGTTAGGAATGCCTAGCAAGGGCAGGACCAGCTATGTTTTGAGGGTATAAAGAAGGCTTAGTGTGTATATATCATCCAGATACCTCCTGGTAAAAGTGGCAAATCGGGGTCTTGCTCATCTGTAGAGGAACTACTGTGTTGTCTGCTACAGCTTCTGGAGTGATGATCCTAGGCTTTCCTTGACCAGAAGATGATTCAGGACAACTAAAATATTGTGAATACTTTTCCCACTGAGGCACTGTGGGTGGTGACAGGGAATATAGTGTCATTGAGAAAGAGGAACCCCCTGTCTCAAAAGTTGTCCTTTATGTACAGACGTGAGTAGAATTGATGATGGAGGAAACATCTATAAATCATAACTGAATTCTGAATTCACAGAAGGAATTGGTGAATACTTGTAACTACTTATTTCGTGTGCCCTATTCTCCCACAAAGAAGGAGAAATGATAGGAAAAATACTTTAAAATACAGTTAATCAATTAATATTAACTGTGTTGTTATCCCTTGTATGACGTCGAAGTTTATCCTCACTTCTTTTTCTTTTTCTGTAGACCATCTGATTGTTATTGTACTGTAAGATTATACTTCAGTGATGCATAGCTCTGAGAAGCAATATATGACTAACAAAGTCACCTGGTGACATCCAGCTTTGATAGAGTTACATAATCATTGGCTTGAGATACATGAGGTAAATTGGTCTGAATTTCTTCCAAAGCAATTATATTTATAGTACTAAAGTGTAACAGGCTTCACAGAATGTACAGTCTTAGGGGAAACAAATGAATTTTATTAGGTTTCAGGGGGTTATTGGGAAGTAAACTGGTTATAAATGGTATGGGCTAGGCTGTCCATGTAAATTAAAGTAGTTGTATTGAATCAGTGGAGCTACATTATTTGATACTGTTAAGGAACTGGTTCTATAAATTCATTTGTTAAAAGAAGTACTGGTCTGACTGATTATAACAATTTTATGGCAATACAGTATCAAGTTATAGTTCCTGTTCACAGAAGGCTGGAGTGATTTATCAGGTTCAGCCCTGAGAAAGTTGCAAATTTAGCTGCTTTTCAGAGGAGGTACAGCTGCCTTCCCTACTGCTTTGTCTTGGCTGGGAGCAGAGGTAGAGTTGTTGAAAACTATTCAAAGAAAAATATTGTTTTTTGTCAAAACCAAATTATCTAATGTCTAGCAAGTGTCAACCATAATTCTTTGATCTGAGAAAGTCAAAACATCTCAGACTTCTTGCTTCATTTTGAATACATTTGCTCTGATTGTGCATTGATTACTTTTGTCAAACATTCTTTTCAAATGTATTGTTTTGATTTTTAGGCCAAATCATTTCAGTACATTTAATTGTACAACTTTGCATACTTTTTTCAAATACCAAAGAAATATTTCAGCCCCATTCTGCAATGAAACCAACTCAAAGTTTCAAAAATAAAATTAACTGTTCTTTTTAAACTGCTGCGGAATGGTATCCCTATGGGGAATTTCAAGTCATTTTCCCAATTTGGCAGGAAGTAATTTTTTCAACCTTGGACTTTTCCATGACATTCACTTGTTGAACAGCTGTGACCTACACTTGTATTTCCAGAATCTAGGAGGTACACTTGCAGCACAGGACCAGGGTGGTCTTTCTCGTCTATAAGTACACTGAGCTACAACTATATAATAGAAAAAAATAAGTTAATTGAGTTTACTGACCTTCAGGGTGACTTTCAATATGTCTTTGAACAGGAAAAAGTCAGTAGAGTAGGCAGCACAATGATGTTATTTTTCTTCATGTAAAGCACAGTACAAATTTATGCTTTGTAATTGTCTCATAAGTAATTTGTGATCTCCATTACCTGGGCTGGATTCAATACTTAAAGTGAGGTATATAATATACAGGTGATAATCAAGCTTTGAAAATTTTGAAAAAAAGCACATTTTATAAGATCAGACCGTGTATTTGTATGTGTCTAATTTTGTTGATAAACAGGTGACTTTGCTTAAAGGTTTTTGGGTTTTTTTTTAAGTGATCCAAGGTATACCTTTTTAATTGAAACATTAAGACATCACCTAATTTTCAGATTGGTAATTTTCATTTAGTGGGAGTGGCCTTTGTTCCTTCTAGCTTAGCATATTCTTCCCTTTACATTTACTATTTCTGGAACAAAATTCAAACTTTTAAGGAAAAGTTTTACTCCAGGTGAATTTAAATAATTAATTCTAATCTTGATATTAATAATATATCTATAAAAAAACAAGTTTAGGCTGATTTTAATTACTGTTATAGCTTTCCAGGACAGTAGCTGTCATGAAGGTTTTGGCTGTGTTAAACTTCCCACTATTACTTCATCCACATATAGATTATATTGCCAAGTGAAAACTTAACAGAGCAGTTTCTGGTGATCTGGTTTTGAAAAATTCCAGGTTATCTAATGAGGAGAAAGATAGAATCAATATATCTAAAAAAGGTGAAGGGAGGGAGGGAAGGAGGAAGCGAGGAAGAAAGGACGTTTCTAGATTAATGATTGCCTTGATATAATTTTTAGGACTTGAATAAAATTGTTGCAGCATCCCTCAACTCAACAAATCTTTTTGTGGTTTATCTTACCTCACCATCTATTTCTGTTAAAAAACAAGGAAAAATAAATGAGAATTTTATATGAATATTGAAGTATTGTAAACTATTCCCTCAAATTTCTAGTAGTTTGAACCAAAAGAATGCAGGAATATAACTAACTTATGTATGTAATTTATATATGCACACAAAGTTTTTGATGCTTGTGTTCATATATGCATGCATACTACATGTTCATATATACATACATACATATGCAGGCTTCCATGTCTCTCTGTGTGAAGCTGCTTGCTTTTTAGTTCAGTTGGAAGTGTGGTGATTTACAAGTTTTTAAACACTTTAAATAAACTTCATCTTACATTTCCAATGTCATGTTTTTCACAATATAAATACATTATTAAATTCTATCCTCTCTTATTCATGGAGGCAGATAAGAAACCTGTTCTGAATTTCTTACTGGGGTGACTACCAGGAAGAAACAAAACTAGTATTGCCATAGTAACCTGAAGGTTATGAGGGGATTCACTGAATAAAACTGATAGTGAATTAAGTTAATAAGTACCTATATTAATCTTAAAATGAATGAATTACTGTTATACTGAATTGCAGCACATGTTGTCTTTTGTCTCCTTCAATACTCTTGCATACATGTAGCTTGAGAAAGCATTCCATGTAGGTAAGGAATTACAAGCTCCTATCCTTTTATGATCCCTTGGAGTTGAAAGACAATTTAGAATATTATAATTTATCTAAGGCCGATAGAGCAGGTAAGTTGACTGGAGCCCATAATGCTGATGTATAAAAATATGCTTTCAGCTGTTTCTGTTGAGAGGGTCTAAAGATACCTTAAAAATAACAGCAAAGGATTATAGTTTCCTGTCATGCCAAAGTTACCTTTCCACCTTCTTCCCAGTTTTCTTTCTTTAATTGAATAGTGAACAAGAGGTGTATTATGACAACTGGGCAAAATAATATGTTTGATTTTGAATGTTAAAAGTTACAATTTGCCCTGCAGAGTGTATCAATGAAAAAATGTGTCACTGGAGAAAACTGAAACCAATCACTTCTTACCTAAGGTAGATATACTACTGGCAAAACCATTTTTAAACAGGAACTGAGAAGAAATCTCTGTAAAAAATGTAGTATTCAGTACTGATCCTAAAACTGACATGAGACATTCACAGATTCACAAATTTATAGGTGTTGGAAGGGACCTCTGGAGATTATCTAGTCCAACCCCCCTGATAGAGAAGGATTACCTAGAGTACATTGCACAGGATTGCATCCAGCTGTGAATTCTCTACCTATTTACCAAACGTGAACAGAACAGTTAGATATTTTGGGACTAAGAAAGGAATCATCCTTCATTCAGGCTGGTGTCCTATCCTGAGGTTTTATATTAGATTAGTTGTAGAAGTCTGAAGTCTCTACCTCAGGGGCAGAGTAGCTGAAATATTTTATAGCTGTCTCTAACATATTTTGGCACTTAGAACTTGGTGTACACATCCCTAGATTAATTATGATTCTGTGCAAGTGCAATACATCTAATAACTTTAATCTCTATAAAAATGTCCTTGATGGAGAATTCAAAGATGATTCTTTAGGAAAATCAGGAGAAAAATAGAGGATGGAAGTGGAAGCTGATTTGTGCCTTCTAGGAGCATTGCTTTTAAAGTGAGCTTAAATAGACATGAGGAGGGTAACTGGGCTTCCTCCTTCCCTTGAGGATCATCAGAACCCTGATCCACATAGAAAATGAAAATCTTTTCAGTGTGGCTGATCCTCTTCCTGAGCAGGTCAGTCATCCATGGAGCTAAGTGCAGTAAAGTTCCATGGACCATTAAGAATAGATATAGCTGATAATGATAAGCTAAATTATTTCTTCTCTAAGTCTAATAACCTGTGAGGTGACAAGTGTGGAGTTCAGGACAGAAGGGAAACTAGATGGAATAATTTGACTTCACAATGAAAAAGACTTTGCTCTTCAGAGTTTATATTTCTGAGGATTTTTAGATATGTTACTGTGATAAACAGTCTCAAACAAAAAAATAAAAATAAGGGGTTTGTGAATTGAATAGTATATGTATTAAAAAAAATAAAGTTTCTTTGGAGTCTTCATTCTAGAAGTATTGAAAGTGAGAGAGTTCAGCATGTGAGGAAATTGTGTAGATCAGAAAGTTATAGTTCCCTTGGAGATTGCTGTATGTAGGGAAATTGTTACCAAAATCTTTGTGTCAAATATCAAGTAAGGTATGGCTGCAGATCTGTATTGACTCTCAGGGTTTAGACCATGTGAAAAATAATGCTACTGGAGAGATGTGAAATTTTTTGTACAATGGTATTTGGAATGTTTAAGAAGATCCTGGATACATGTTGGAAAAATGTTAGGAATAATGTTAGGTCATACTTATTCCTAGGGGTCACTGCTGAAATGTTATAAAATAACATCTATGAACCTCTGATGATTAATTTAAATGCTGAGGAAAATTATAAATTTATTTGTAAGTAGCACTCTCCCCCATTGGACTTGGACTGGGTAATCAAAGGCTAACTCAGCTGAATTTAAATGGAAAGCTAAAATCCGACAGTGCTTCATAATTTGATAGGAATAAATTTGACAATGTAAGAAAGTTACTGAAGTCAATTAATCTCAGAAGCTTGGGGCAAAAGCTCACTAAAAAACAGCTTATGCAAGTCTGCATTATGAAAATGCCATCTCAAACATGGATTCCAAAGAAAGGAAAAAAGAAGACTATGAGATCCAGATCTGCTTGAATGATCTAATACTCTCAGAAAAGATATTGAGGCTATAAACAGCTGGGAAAGAATGAACTGATCAGTAAAAAGATATATTTTAAAGGTTTGGAGATAAAGTGAAAAAAACTCAACAATTCAAGGTGATGTAGATCTTGCAACAGATATTCAGAGGTTCTATATGTACATGGATAAGAAAAAGAAAGAAGAAATGGATTATGAGATAGAAAGGACAGGTCGTGGCAAAAGAAATAACAATAAAAAAAATTGACCAAAGAAAAAATCTTTGTGGGGTGGTCTAGACAGAGAAAATACGATAGAACCAAGTTTTGTGGATTTCTGTGAAGCATTTGATATAGTCATATATAGGAAATTCACAGTCAAGTGTGTGGTGTACCAGAGATTTGAAGCAAGCTAAAATCAAGTTAGGACGACCTAGTTTCATTAATCACCTTGAAAGAAAAGGAAGGAAAGTTCTACTGAAATATGTTTTGCCAGCTTGTTGTGAATCAATACAGAAAATAATTTGAGAAAACCTGAATGTATAGAGCAATAGGTAACAAATATGCAAAATACAAATAAATTATTAGCTGTAAGTTTATCTCTGGTGTTCCACTTCCTTCTGAAGGGAACCTGTATTCTGGTACTGTTAGAGATTATGATGGAGAATTGCACCTATGTGACATGCAGAAAGAGCTTGATATGAGCGAAGAGTGTGTTGCTGCAGCAAAGAAAGGCAACAAGATGCTGGTTCACATCAACAAGGGCATCACCAGCAGAGATAAAGAAGTCATTAGCCTGCTCTAGTCAGTGCGTGTCAGGCCACACCTGGAATGCTGTGTTCAGTTTTGCTCTCCACTATACAAATATTTGTACAGGCTGGAGAGGGTCCAAAGGAGGGCTATTGGAAATGGGCTTAGTAAGTCCTGAGACTTTTATTAGTTGCTAAGTAAATTCAAACCAAAAAAAGATGAAGCCAAATAAATGAAGAGAGGACAAACTTGATTCTCCCCATGCCCAGATATGTATATATGTCTCTGAAAGGTTTAAGCACTGAGAAATAGTAAGTTCATTCATTTATAGCCTCACAGGAACAGCCACAGAGTGTAAATAAAGCTACAGCTTAGGTATGAAGTCCTAAGTTTGCAACAGCACTTAGTGAAAAATTTTTCCAACCACCTTGGACTAACAGCATTGATCCAATCTATATGACTATGCAAGATAATTTAATCTTGAATTCTTATAATTAATATCAGTTACTTCTTTCATTGCTTGGAAATATGCAGCTGTACTTTGTAGATATATGCTGTGATGATACAGAAAGTACTGGGAAAATGATAGAGTAGAGCCTCTTATTCCAAGACCAGACACCCCAGCTGATATATGTTCTATTTATTCACACTTTGGGTGCCAGACTCTCTGTCGTCCCACCTGAACCCTAACCTAGAATGACCAACACTAGTCATGCAAGAAAGTATTTTATTATCCTAGTTTCTTCAGTCCTTTAAACAAAAGTTGTCAATTATGTCATTTAAATATGTTGGGCATGGTGAATAACTGCCTGCTAAGCCTTGTCTTTAAGGTGAGAAATAGTCATCTCTGAACTCAGAAGACAGAAAATGAGACTCCCAGTCCCACTCTCCTTTAATTTACAGTGTTCTTTATTTCTCCCCCTCCTGTCTCCAGAAGGCCTTTCAGCTACATTATCAGGACATGCACACTTCTGGTAGTGAAAGGTCACTGATTAATTCACTCTACAACACTGTGCTTTGTGAACTTTTCAGATGTAAATTCTGTTGTTACGCTTGTTGAAGAACATGTAACTGGAAAACATAAGCCTGTTCCAACCTCAACCATCAATGCAAAAGGACAAAAAAGAAGGATTCTTTCAAGAAGCATCGCTAATTAGGTGAATGAAATTAATCAGCAAAGGGCCTGATCTGCAAAGTTGCTTTACTTGTAACACACTGAAGAGCTTCTACTCAGTGGTTCTCAGTGAATCATGTTTTTTTCCAAGTATAAGAATTGCAACTTGTGCTTGCAATCAGGATTATTTTGGGTTTATGAAGGGAAAACAAAGGAAAAAAGGAGAAAGCCTGCCAGGGAAAACTAACAAGTGCAACTGTTAGGGGTTGGCTTGAATTGCCTCATCTCGGATTTTTTTGAGAGGCAGATTGCAAAACTGATGCTTTGCATTTAAAAGACAATACACTGAAAATATAAATGTATTTCATGGCATTTACTGAACTTTCAATTTTTGACAGATACATGAAAGGCTCTTTTGTGCAGCACATATCACATTACAGCCAAATGTTTTTAAGCTTCCCCAGACCAATGTAGTTTTTCTTTTTGAACTACTTCATCATTTCAAACCATCTTCAGCCTGGAGAAGAGAAAGCTCTGGGAGCGAAGTTATAGCAGCCTTTCAGTACCTGAAGGGGTCCTCTAGGAAAGCTGGGGAGGAACTTTTTACAAGGGCATGTAGTGCTAGGACAGGAGGTAATGGCTAAAAATGGGAAGAGGGTAGATTTAGCCTAGATATAAGGAAGAAATTCTCCCTTTTGAGGCACTGGCACAGGTTGCCCAGAGAAGCTGTGGCTGCCTCCTCCCTGGCAGTATTCAAGGCCAGGTTGGATGGGGCCTTGGGTACCTGGCCTAGTGGAAGTTGTCCTTGCCTATAGCAGGGGACTTGGAACAAAATAATCTCTAAGGTCTCTTCAAGACCAAACCATTCTATGATTCTAATATCATATTTCTGGGTATGGACACTCAGTTTAAAGGCAGAACCAGGGACATTTTAATTTCTAGTAAATATCTCCAAAGATAAGGGCTGTATAAAGAATGAAACATATTTCAAGAATAGCACCAAAATTACAACTTTTTTCCTTAGCACAGTAAATAGAGACTAGATAAATCAATAAAACACGACTGTGTAATGCCATTCTTCAGTTTCCTTGCTTCTCAGTGTCCTACAGCATTTGGGTAGATGTAATTTCAGAATTCTGAATCCTCTTTCCTGATCTTGCCTCTACACTTTTGATTCTCTTTCCTTTATGAATAACTTTTGCCTTTGCAAGCACTGACATCTTGTTTGTTTGATACGGTTTCCACTAAGTAAAGTCTTCAAAGAAAGTGTGGTTAGATTACTGTTCAGACTAATATTTTAACCATGTTTAGATAACTAAAGAGATAAGAAAACTAGACAACTATTTATCCTTTTTAAAAGACAGTTTAATTCCTTTCTTCTCCGATGAAGTCTAATACCACAATTAAAACCATGATGATGGCATGCGAATGTAGTTCTTAAACACTTTAAGCCAAGAGGTATATGTGGGACCAAGACAGAAAAATGATTATAGTTGTACAGTCTTCTGAATAGAATTCAAATGCTCTATGAAAGGTACAGTTTCACTACTCTGATTCATCCAGTGCCTTCTCTGCTTTTCTGTACCAGAATTAAACTCATGTAGAAGGAGTTCTTAGATTCCTGTGAAAACTGATTTTAAGAACACTTTCTGGTGAACAGATTCTGCCTGGGTGATCAGGGAGGAAAAAACCTCCTATACTGAGGACACACCTGATTCAGCACAGAAAATGAAAGGAGGAATTTACAACTAAATAGAACTGTCTCAAATATTGGACTAAGTATGTTTGTGTTGACTTGCAAGAGATATCTATACACACAAGACAGTAATGATTCAAAATATGTGAATGCACGACAGAATCTCAGACCTAGTTTAATATGGATCCTAAAAAACAGTTAAACAACTGATGGTTATCTTTTCTGCAATTGAAACTCAGTGATTTCATCAATTTGAATTAAGGCTTTTGGAACTATACAGTTACTATTTGGAACTATTAGAGTCTGTTAAATGACTTAAGATTTTTCATGAAATCGTGGCCTTTTATTTCCTCCTTTTGCAGCAAACATGGTTCCATCTTAGCGTAGATGAAATTATGAAAGGTAGGGAAGCTGTCTTAGCCTATAAATGAGTAACCAGAAGAAAGTGTCTTGGATCCTCTGAATCTTTATTTTATACTGCAGCAATGCAATGCATTTTAATTATTCATGGCAATCAGAAGTTAGGTTTAAGGCAGTTTAGTCAATGTCTTTACCTTTCATGAAAAGTCAATTTATAACTTTTGTTAATGTGGTTTTTTTCCATTAAAATATGTGTATTTGAAAGAGGAGAAAGATATCTGACACATGATGCAAGAAAGGATTTCAGAATAACATAGTGCTTGTTTAGCTCCAGAAGGCATTAAGTGCTAATGAGCAAAAATAGTGGAACCTGTTAAGATGGGCATAAAAAACATCTATATTAGGCATGTTCATGTAATGCTCAAAAATCCCCAGCATTTTCACCACACAAAGACCATGGGACATGGAGCTATGGGTGAACTTTTGACTTTTAGGAAAAAAAAAAAGGAAGGTTGTAAGAAAAAAAAAAAGTGGTTCTTATTCCTAGAATACTATACTATTTATGTTAAACTGTTATACCTAAAATTCCCGAAATTATAAGTACTTTCCAGTTTATAAGTATGTACCTATGTAATCTGTATGTGAGTAATTAGGAATCTCCCACCTCTCTTTTCATGCTGCTGACCAGCTTCCTCATTTCTGTGTTGCAGGAGCCTTTACTTCAGACATTACTCTTTTATGTTCCGTTGACTTCAAAATATGTCTTTAAAAACTGCAATGTAATATCCAGCACCTGCAAAATACTGTGAAGTATTAGGAACAGTTGTAATGAAAACTGACTGCAAGCGTCATAACAACAGGTGACATTATTCATAACTTGCAGTTATAACAAGGTTATGATGTAAACTCAGTGATCATAGATGAAATAAGCCAGCTACAAATGTGAAAATATCCTGAACTTTAGAAATAATACAACCAAATATAATAAATCTTGCCTGCAAATGTAATAAGGCCCTTAACTGAAATGTAATAAAATCTATCAACAGCTGCAATGTATATGGAACATATTATATACTTTTACTATGAATTATACCCCCTGCTGTTTATGGACTCCACAATGTCATGCTTTGTCTTCTTCCAGAAAATCAAGTGCTACGGGACTAAGTGTTTTCCAATTTATATTAAGTATGACAGTGTGTTAATACAAAAATTTTGAGGGTGAAAATGAAATTTTGAATCCAGATGTGTACCTTTGTCATACTGTGTAAGAGAAAGGATGTGGTTGACCACATGTGGCTCAAACACTTCCTCAGCTAGACAAGGTAGGAACCAAAAATGGATTTTCTGGGTAGCTAATATGTTCCTCTACTGCTAGCAATAGAAATATGTACACAAAGAAATAAGGAATTTTGAGTGATGCAGCAGGGAGAAAGTTCAATCTCCCTGATCTTTATGTGCCTCTCTTTTTTTGGCTTCTGAAATTTCATTTGAGGACAATATATATATTATTTCCCAGCAAGTGCCAATTGTGTCTTCTTTACTGGAGTGCTATCCCAACAAATGAACAGGAAGGATTGATGTGATGTGGTTGACTGGCTGCCATCTGTTTGTGATAATCTCATGTTCCTCCACAGTTCCTGAAAAGAGAAAACACTGAAACATTGCTGAAAGGGAAGGTTTTGATGTTTCTTTGTGTGTAGAGATGACCTGATCTTTGGCAGTGCTAATTCCTTTGCTATGGAGGACTCACCTCTGGGTGTCATGATGTTTTTATACTACCCATTTGAAACATGAACATTTCCATTAAGAATGCAATATACATAAATAAATCAGTATATGTTTTCAAAATATATTATGCTATCTCCAGCCATGCCACTGTCCTTGATTTGCTTTGTGTTGCTCTATGTTAAGGATAGAAATGTGGTGTCATTTGAATGCAAAATGTTAAGTGTAGTCTCCTGATACTTCCAACAGCACAAAGTGTATTACAAATATGAGAACAAAAAAATAAAAAAATGTTATCTCTTAAAAAAAGTTAGAGAACACTTTTTTGCAGAACTTAATGGTGGATTAAAGTATCTTGCATATCCCAAGAAGGAATTAATACCTGTAATATCTATCTTTTAAGGTTTTTGTAAAAAATATTGCCTCAACTCAGTACAGAAGTACAGAAGGACAAATGAAGTTATTTGGTAAAATTTAAACTATGAACTTTTACAGGACATTTTCTCTTTTAAGCAAAATATTAATGGGTCTCATTTCCATTAGACACCTCTGTACATATTTTAAAGTGTTTATGTAAGTCCCACTGGATCTCAGTAAGTAGCATGTGCAAACAGGAAAATAAAGTTACGTTAACTTACTCTAGAGAAGAAACAGTAAGATTACTATTAAGAAATTTACAAAGAAGAAAATTATAAGAAAATTAAGAAAATTAATTGTTTTAATACTTTTAAAGTTGATGTAATGATTATTTGCAACCAGAAGAGAGAAAAAATGTTGGTTGCTTTATGTTTTTTAAGTTGATGGTGCCCTTTGTAGGCTATCATTACCATAGGTCTTGATTTCATTTGAAGATCCATCTGGATTTAATAACCATTTAAAATGTTATTGTATTTTGATTTCCTATTTGGAGTTGTGGGAGAAAAATGGCTACTTCACTAAATTAAGCCCATGTCTATTTATTTCACAAATGGTATTCCAAAATAACTCTAAATCATATGATTTCTGAGCAAGTCACATACAGTACACTGGCTATTTGGATAATATTTCAATCAAATTTGCTTAATACTTTCAATATAGTCCTTAATCCTTAACATATTTTAAAGTCTTGAATACTTAAGTGATAGGAGGTAGACCTGAGAAGATAGGTGTGTTTTTTAAAAAAACTGAAACAGACAGAATTATCCTTGCACAAAGAGTGGAGGAGACACAAGCTCAGTGAAATCATCTGTCAAAAGTTCAAATTCAAAGGTCATGTCTTTCACTACTGTTCTAAGATTCTCTCAACTTTATTGCTCAATGTGGATGTTTCCTGGGTGAGTTGTCACGATTGTAGTCATACTTTTACCCTTCTGTTAATACTTGACTAGAAAAGGACTCGGTGCTCTGAAAGAACACTGATAGAAACTTCACAGCCTTGGTTTTTTTTTTGAGGGGGGCATATAATGCAGGTATTATTAAATTGGTTTTGTAGATACAGTGACTAATGCAGAGAGTAAAAACCATGAAACAAAATCCACTGAAACCTTTAGATCAGTGACTGATGATTTCCCAAAGACACTAATCAAAACATTGAAAAAGCTAAAAACAACATCCAGAAATATCCCATATTCCAATAGTAAAACTTCTTTGGATTAATTTTCCAATTATAATCCACTGTATACAGCAGCAATGGTACACCTTAAACAGTGTAGAGCATGGGTGGGAATAGGGGGCTGCCTCTAGTGATGGTCTGATACAAAATAACTCCCTCCTAGAGCAGAACGGGAGCTCCAAAGGCATTGTGGCTCGAAGAACACATTTATTTTCTTCCCATCCAAAGGAACAGAACAAGCACAGCTGCACCACAGCGCAACACGCTCCAGAAGTTCAGCGGCATCCTCATGAGATGTCACTTTTTCCTAGAGCTCTCTGGGGAGGTGTAACTACTCACCACTCCTGACTCCCAGCTGACATGAAGCATAGTGGAGTATTGAATGAAATGCACAGCACTGACATTTCAAACTTTCTCTGTGCCAGAAAATGGAACACCTGCACTGGACAATAGGAAGCGGATGATTAGACTTAAGAAAATTTGTCAATTTTTAAGCATGACACTTTACTCCAGGTCCTACAAATGAAGCCATAAATGAAAGATGATGGCAACGAGAATCCCTCCAAACCCTATGTGTGCATAACAACTCAGTTATACTCTTTAGTCACCTGTTTTTTTTTGACAAATGTGTTGGGTTTTTTGTAATGAGGTGAAAATATGAAAGAATTTGAAAACTCTTACCACTTAAAGCTCCTCCTAAAGATAAATGATACTTAAATACAACCAAAAGGGAGGGATTATGAAAATTCCCTTAAGAGCAGAGTTTCCACATTTACTGTCAATGGTAATTGTTGAAATATTGTGGTTCAACATTTAAATTTAAACCAGGAACCCCCCAAAATGATAACAAAAAACATTCTGAAAATGGAACTTAGTTATTATCTTTGTTGAAGAGTAACACCTAAAATGTAAATTTCACCCCACAGGTTAGGTAAAGGGATGATAATGGCAATTCAATAATGAATTACTGTACAAAATGTGGAATTTTATTAACTTTATTGACATTTTCAGGAGACCAATTTCAGCACAACATGCCATTCTATTAGGTTGTTCTTTGTTTCTTGACCTTAAGATTACAACACATGGATTTTGTAGTATGGTGATAATATGAAGATCTTCAATATAGGAAAGGATTTTTTGATACATTTTAGTTTTGCATTATAAAAAAACAAAGGAAACTTTCTTTTGCTCCTAACTGTAAAGCTGTTATTACTAAGTAAAGCAGGTACTTGCTGTGATCAAGATAGATTCTGATAGGAAATTTATTTTATACTTTGTTCCTTAGGATCATAATAGTGACTTCTTTCACTTTTGACAGGTCTATATTATAGGTAGAGCTTGTGATTGGGAAATGCAAAGATCTTTCTGAATTTCTTATAATAGTGTTAGTGTATGATCATATTCCCCCTTTCAGATAGATAGTGCTAATAATGTCGTGCGTGAGTGGGACACTTACACATAAATACTCAGATCACGATGGCAGCTGATTTCGTCTTTCCCTTGCTCTGGAAGTGACTCTCAAAATGTACCGAGGTACTACTCTTCTCTGCCATTGATTAATCATATATATGTATATTTTTGTGTATGTATTTATATGTATACACATGCATGTGTATGTCAATATGCACAGCGACACTTATACATCACTGCATATACATCCAAGAACATTTCCATGTTGTTGCTATGGCAGGATCCTGCTAACATCTGAGAAAGAGAAAAAAATTAAATACCACCAGAGGGCTCACAAGCTATTTTGTTTTTGATGTCAACAGCTGTCTAAACCAATGAGCGTGCTGAGACTTACACCTTCCTTGGGATTCAGTCTCCCATGTTTTTAATGTTTCTGTGCAAACTTCAAGGTGTCCAGATACCAAGGTGAGGGTGCACTAGCCCTTCTTCTGACACCAGAATCTTATTTCAATATTACTATCATTTTCTGCTGAGAAAAAGTGTTCAATCTCGGTTTACTTCTCTGTGAAACAGCAGCTGCTTCCTTTAGTTTAGATGTGAAGTGTCATATACTTAACATATGTTTACAGCGTATATATTGCACGTGCTTACAGACAGGCTGATGGACACATATTTAGAATACAGTCTGTAATCTGTTTGAAGATGGACATGGGTTTAGGTACATGAGTGTCCTAAATTAAACAATCTTTTATAAAGGTCTTCAGATGACATACCGCCTTTTATGAACTGCATATGTATTTCATTGCCCAGGTCAGTAACCTCTGCCATAAGAAATAATTCTGATCATAGAGCTTCTCCATAGCTGAGAGCTTGCCACTCCTCTAACCCCCTCTTAGTGATGCCTCTGTAGAAGTAGGCTGTAGTGAAAATGCAAACAATACAGTATATTAACCACATGCTAAAAAGTAGGAACAAGTAAGACTGCACATAAGAGAACAACGCTGTTATAAAAATAAAGGTCTTAGACAGCAGGCTTGAGAGAGAAAAGGAAAGGAAAAAAGAATCCAAAGTCATATAGACAGACAGAACTGACTGCATATATGCACAGATCAACAAGGATCGTAAAACCCTTTCTGCAGGGCATAACGTGGGAAAGTCTGAGAGATTCATCTTCACTCGTTGAAATCTAGCCCCAAATTATCTCCAGTCCCTTTATTTCCTCTCCATAACCACCAGCATCCCTCCCTCAGTAGCTCTTATTCTCCCTTCCTTCTTGGTTTTATTCTTTCCTTGTGATCTCTACCGAAGCTGGCTTTGCTCTTAAACCTCCCTTTGATTTCTCTGCTTCTCTAATTCCTTTCCTTCCCTCTTTGTTTTCATTCCCTTTGCTTGATGCCAGAGCCTGTATTTTCAATTCTTCCCACCCTTGTGCTCTCAGCTCCTCACTCCCCTCTCAGTGCTCTCCACCTGACTAATCCCCAGTACTGGCTCGTTACCAAAAGCACTACACCTTCCACTTCTGTTCTCATGCTGTCAAACACATCTGGAATAAACTCACTTCCTCAGCTTAGACATAATTCTCTTATCTGAGCTTGTCTAAAGATTTTTACTTGTCCTCCTGAATGAACTTTTAAGCTGCAAATTGCATATCATTGCTCTCTACCTTACAGTTCACCTTCTGCCTCCGGCACTCTGTCTCCTCCATGACACCCCCCACAATCTTTTCCACCTCCTCCCTCACCCACTGCATTATTCTGTGTCTGTGGCCATGCTGCTGCAGCTGATCTGGGAGGACCCATGATCCTCATAGTTCAGGACAACCGTGCTGTCCAGCAAGTTTGTTCCCTCTATGACAGTCTCAAAGCATCCTCCAGAATACAGGTTTCCACTGCATCCCCAGATCCTGGTGCAAACTCCAGTGGAATGAAGAGGAATTCCTTTAAATAAAATGCATAAAAGGCACAGGTCATTTCTGTGGTGCTGCCTTCTTGCATAAACCCTAAGCAAGACCTGAGTGTGCAGCATCCTTCAACACTGTTAGTGAATTCTGCTCCTAGTGAATGAAACCAGTATTCAGACCACTGCAAACTAAGTAGCAAAGAGATACAAATATTCACTCAAGAATGACATTTGATTTCCTTAGCACTTCAAATAGGTTTAATTAACGATTAAGAAAAAAATGTCCTCTATACAAATATTCTTCTTCAGTTGTCTTCAAAGACTCAGTTTCCATTTGCTTTTCTTTTCCAGCAGACATAACAAGAAGGTGCTTAAAACTTTCTTTTAATAAGAGTGTGCAATTGAAACCACTTCAAAGCATGAGTTAGGAAAATACAAATTAGATGATGACCATAGACTACAATTTAATTTGAGTTGAAAGACTTAATTGTTATACATGTTGAATTTGACAGTACTGAACCCTAACAACTGATTTAGGTTTTTTTTTTAATTGTTATTATTTTTTTACTCTGATTTGGTTAATCTCAGAGTCACTGATTTCTGCAGACACCTTGATTCACAAGGTAATAATTTTCACCAGAGTGGAATGTACAAGGTTGTTTTTCTAAATGTCTATTGTATTTGTATCCAGAAGACTCTGGTACTGTGGATTGTTGCTACTTAACTTCCTTACATCTCTCAAGGAAAACAAAAACTTTGTTCCAGATAAGAAAAATAGTTGATTGGGAGGCAAAATATGGCATGCATTTACACCTGAATTGTGATATGAACTAAGAAAGTTATTTCATCTGCTTTGGCTTCAATGGCAGATATATTTATTTCTTTTCCTCAGGAAGTAATTGTATCTTTAGTCTAAATTTTCACAGTGTTTATGACATCTACATTCTCCATAAGGAATCTATCTAGCTTCTGTTCCTTTCACTTCTGAAAGTAACTGTACCTCTTTCTGGCAAAAATGGTTATCTTTGTATTACTTTGGTGGTATTTATTTAAAAGTATCACTTATGAACAGAAAAGATGAAAACAGTAGATCCTAGGGAGAGAATGAATTTTCTTTAAATTTGGAGATAGTCCAGTTTTAGCTACTACCCATGCTGAGGTTAAGTTATATTAGATCTGAGGGGAAAAAAATAAAACAATCATGAATACAGGCTTGGTACATTAAAATCTTCTTGACCAGGACTCCTTAGCTTGCTGTTGCTCTTTTACCCATGTTCTGGAATGCATGCGCTTTTAGCAGCCTTGTATTGCAACCAGAAATCCACTTGACATATGCAAGGTGGATGCATAGGCTGGTAAAGGAGCAAGTACAAAAGGTGGAGTTAAAGTGTAGTAAAAGTTGCAACATGTGGTCTGCATTGGATGTCACTGAACTATCAGTAAATTGTGTGATAGCAGTTTGCTAGTCTGATCCCTTAGCTTAACACCTTAAACTTTTCTTTTTGTTTCAGACAGATTTTGTAGTCTCTGGAGCTCAGTGTATTAGAAATACACTGGTCTTGATTCGGTCAGTTTAATGGTGAGTGTAAGCACATAGTCATGAAGATGTTAGTTCAAAGATTAGCATCTTCACTTATACCACATCTCAGCTGAGCTGGTTAGCCCACTGAACTTCCAATATGACTTATAATATTGGCCATTTGCTTTTTAGGGGCCCTCAAAAATTCTAAGGCACATTTTTGCCACATTGATGTGACTTCTTACATTTTTTCCCATTGGTCTGATAGAGTTAAATTTCAAGGGTAAACATCAGTATCAATAAGAATGGACACTAGAGAAGGAAATGAAACTGGATAGAAGAGAGTAACCTGGCAATGGTCAGTGACAGATTTACCAGAGGGCTTCCTTTTTCTTCCCCTTTCATTACTGTTTCTTCTTGTGGTGTGTGTCCTCTGTGTCACAGGGCTGGGAGACAGCCATGTCCCTGGGCAGATGCTTGTCACTGTGTCTGAATCCAGCTCAACAGTCATCAAGTGATAAGCAGCGCTGCTTTTTAAGCCTAACTAAAACACTTCCAGAGCCCACACTTCTGTAAATGTTTTTACCTCTGTATACATCATTTATATTAGTATATATAAAATGTATTAAGAATTTGAATATTTTTATAAGTGTATTAGAAACCATTTTGTCAGTGAATAAATATGAAAAAAATAGGACTGAAGCAACAGTAGTTGTCAGATCCTTTCAGAGCTATAGATATTTTCAGTGTCATCTGTATACATCACATGATGATATCACTATTTAGTTTTTATAATCTTTTCCAGTAGTTATTTTTTTAAACTTTTTTATCACCTGGCTTATTAACTTTAGAGGAAGAAATAATACTTAGTAACCCATTTTACAGACAGTTCTGCAATCGAGGAATCCTGGAAATAGCACAATGGAGTACAGTGACTTGACATTCAAAGCTTCAAAAGTTTACCTGAATTCAGTCTTTACACTGGATCAGTCATATTTGCCACTTCCTTTGTAAATTAAACTGTGGTCTCCTCCTGGCTGCTTCTTTCAAATATCATACTTGATTTTTTTATGTTGGGAGCCACTACCACTGGTAAAACAGATTCCAGCATGAAAGGTTGGAATGATTTTATTTACATCATAGTATGTGAAGAAGGAAGACACAAGATTCTGAGATCAAGATAATAATGAACAGGGTTTGCATCAGACATTTTTACATCTAGGGCTCTGAGATAAAATTTGGTTTATAATGAATGGCATTGTTATTCGAAAAAAAAACATTAGGAAATCTTCTGTTTATCTTGCTTTTGAATCTGAAATAGGTAAGTGGGAAATGCAAAATTATAAATTCTTTGTGTCACCTGAGCATGTAAAAGCTGAGAAGTATCTTTGAAATTCTCTAAGAATAGTCTTGATTTGTGTGATTTAATCAAAATCTAACAGCTGGCAAAAAAAAAAACCTTACCAAAGGAATTAAATTTTTTTTCTTATACTTAAATGTCTGCCAGTCTGTTCCACTTAATTTCACTTTTGATGGCGAATCTGCATCACAATTTGTTATTTGTGTGAATTGTGAAAAGTACTTTTGTCATCCCTGCATGCCTGCAAACTTGACTGATCTGCAAACATTCCAGAGTTTCAGTATTTCTTCTGAATGGCTTTGGATTATGGCAACACTTCAGGGTTTAGACTGTAAACTCCCTGGTTTACAGGGTCAGTCTCAGTTTCAAGCTTGTGTAGTGTGGAACTTTAGTAGGCCCTATTTGTATATTCTAGGCATGGTTGCAAGGGAAATATTAATACCACTGACTGCTTGCAGGAATGATCTAAGGATAAGAGAACAGATGAAATGCCCTACTGGGTTAGAGCAGCAATCTGTGTAGCTTAGTGCTCTGTCTCCAGCCACAGCAGCAGGCTACTCTATTTGGGAAGACTGTGTGAGTCTGCCTACTCTCTGCATTGCACTCTTCCCTTCCTGCCCATGCACGTACAGCTGGTGTTAAGGATACCTTCTGTTATTCGCTTTAGTGTCTCTGTTGTTGATTTAGTTTGAACTCCTACTACCAACTGTGGAAACAACTTCTACATGCTCACCACTGGCTGCACAAGGAAATACTTTCCTTTAGCTTTTATATTTAAGTCAATCTGTCAGTTTAGTGGAGTGCTGTTCACTTCTACTACTGTGGGCTTCATTGAGTAACAATTTCACATTTGACTTATTCACTAGTCATCTAATACATTATGATGCTGATTATATAAATCTCATGGTGGGACATTACAGCGCAGCACTCCACTCACAGCCCAGCAATGTGTCTTCAAATCTAGCAGCTTAATATCTCTCATTCCTTTGTATAACCTTAACTAATTGAGATGAATTGATCAATGCCAAACAGTAGTGGTAAGTTCATATAAGAGTGGGCAGCTTGGACATCCTTAAGCTTGGTCTGAATGGAGCTAACCAAGAGGATGGTGTCATGGAGTATCTGGGACCTTGCCACAAACATCAGGTAACACAGATCATCAGCTCAATATTTCAGTCCTTGCACATAGTGCAAGAAATGTGTGTCTTCTAGAAGTCTGTCAGGTGCTTTTTTATTTTTCATGAAAAGTATTACTATCTCCACTTGTATGTCCATCTGCTTGCAAGCTACTAACTGAGTGGGTGCTTATGAAGCTTGATTAGGAGACACATGGGAGTAGGTGTCCCTCCTACAATACCTACCCTACTGTGAACTAGACAAGCTGCATGGAAGGGATAGAATCATGAGGTCAGAGAAAAAGCATCTGCGCTAGAGCCTTGCACTCAGGAGTGAGGGGCTTTGGGGACTAATTCTTTCCAGAGATAGTGTGACATGAAGGCAGTGCTGTGTGAGGCTGTGTTGTGCAGGGGTGGGCTATACAGCCCAAGCCTGACTGTGCAGTTAACATGCCCGTGTGGCCTGTAAAAACTTGGCTTCATACTGAATTAAACTGAGGCATAATAGAATATGAGCAGAATTTTATTTCCTTCCTCTTGTATTTATGCCACAGAAGACGAAAAGTGGTTTAGCAGCTGGTAATTGACTGGAAATAGTTAAAAGAACGGGATAAAGTTAAAAATCCTTGAATATGCCTTACTTCACACTATTCAAAAATAAGCTGGGATCAAAGTGCGTAAGAATAAAATTGAATGACAAGAAATACTTTATTGCTTTCGCTACTCATACTGTCTATTTTAGTTTGGGTTCTGGCTCTGAACCCTCTTTGCTCAGCCAAGGGGGGTAGAGGGGAAATAAGAGCCCTTTCCTCTTTGTACAGTGGTGTGAGGGTAGTGCACAATAGCTGTTCCTGGGTTCCCTTTGGTGAGAGGAGCTTAGGAACCACTCACTCCGGTATCTGCTGATGAGTGAGGTTCAGGGAAAAGCTTAGTCTGCAGCACTGACAGACCCACTTCACTTAGGGGAGCTGGACTGGTGATGTGCAAGAGCCCTCAGTGCCATGGGAGAGTCTCTCCCCGCTCCCGGGGGACCATGTGGGAAGGAAGGTCTGGGGCCTGTTCAAGGCACTGTCTCTCCAGTGCTCCTCCTGGGTAAGTGTCTCCTTACCACCCGCTAGCTAGAGATTGCAGACAAATGGCACAATCTACCCTTCCTTTCATCTTTAGGACTCTAACAGCATTATGCAAATCCCAGCTACGTCCCTAGCAACCCAGTCCAAAGGCAATTTTGTATGCCTTTTTTTTTCCTTGTGACAGATTTCATCCCCAACGAGATGAGTCCAGTAGAGGACAGAAGTGAAGGCTGCAAGAGTACAGTGTCTGGTTTTGAATGCAATGAGTAGACTGCTGCAGCCTAAGGCACTGGTGTGATTTTGTTTAAACAAACATAAGCCAATTAAAAATACAAAGAGATTCAAGGAAAAGATGCTCTTAGCTGAAAGCCTCATGGGAGAATAATTTAAAGAACAGATCAATAGCAGTGAGAGAGATTTGTTCCCATAAGACCAAAAGCCAGCGTGTAACAAATCTTGAGAAAGGCATTTATAGGATTGTATTTTGTGAGTGACTGTGGCATAAAAGAATAGTGCTTTAGCATAATTATAGTTAAATATTTACACAGTCTTAGCTATTTCAGGGAAAGCAAATATCCTTGCAAAGATGATTTTCTCCTATTCAGTGTATCACTGAAAGTGCTTGCTGTGCATATCTTTATTACAAATATAATGATTATATAAATGTGCCTTCAAAGAAAAAGGTAGTTGAGAAAGTGATCTTAAAAAAAACCCCCACAAAACAAGAACAATTTACACTATTACCTACAGGCTAATATATTCTCACCTTCATTTTCCAAGTCACAGATTTGATTTGTAACCTCTTTCTCACTCAATTACTCATACAAAAATTCTTACAAGGTGCAACAAGAAAAAAAGTTTTATAGAAGACCTGAAATTATTTTCCTAAATGGTATGCTTTTAAATCTCCAACTGTAATATGCAGTATTTGGGGGCTTTCCAGGTATAGAAACAATACAGGATATCCCATCTACCTTGTTTTCTAGAGGTCTAGTTCAGGTGTCTTAGTTAAGACAGTGTGTTCCCTAATTTTCAAATATTATAGGTAGAGAAGGGGAAATCATAGGGACCAAAAGAATTTGTGCACTTGTGTGTCTTCCAGAGGATGATTCAGAACAGCAGTTCAATTTAGAAATTATTTGCCCCCTGAAGAAATATCTTTCCTGCTTTATTGAATGTGTAGGGTAAATAGAGGACTGGATACCCTATGCTGGATCTTTACAGTCAATAATAGAAATTTTCCTATAAACTCAGACATTCGACAAAACAGAAGCTAAAAAATATTTATTTCCAAAGGTCAATGGTTTCCTTCCAGACATGGGAAACCTTGTGAGATGGCTTCTGAGCTATCATATTGACCCATTTTGCTTGACAGAACAGAATAACTTTGAATAAAATACTACAATTCTTTGTTGAGATTGGAATGACAAGACTGTTTCTGTAGTAAGATGACTTGAACAACAAGGTGTAGACCAGATCCTTTGTGTACATCTGTTTGGTTCCACTGCATTGCTCTGTGTTCATTAAATCAATGGTAAACATCAGTTTACATCTGCTGAAGAAATGACCCATTGTTTTACACTGCTCAGAGGGTAAAGTGGGAGAAAGATTAGTAATGCAGTGCAGCTGTTATAGAAAAAGCCCATTATATTCTTTGTGTTGTTGTGTTTACCAGAACCACATGGCACATTTCTACTGTGCAAGTGGTTAAAACCCTCATAAGTAACTTAAACATCTTAATTACACTATTTGAGTCCCAGCTCATTTATTCCCACTCTTGGAGACACCAAATTAACTTGTTAACTGATTTACTAAAACCACATTCTAGCATGGACTATATGTTCTTGAGTGTATCTTGCTTCACCAGCAGGCTTGGACTTGAGGATGCCACATGATGTCAGGAGATGAATAATTATACAGTTCTACTACCTGTGGTGGTAAATCCCCCAGAGTGTTTGATGACTAGTAAGCTTTAATGTGTCATGGATATGATACCTCTACATAAACCATAATTAAATGTGTACATATATATACATACAACACAAGCATAAATGTGTTTCTTAAGAGCAACATGTATTGTAAAACACTGAGAAATATTTTTTCATTCCCTCTGAAGCATTCACTGGGAAGTCTAAACATAAGTTTCTAATGAAGGCTAAGAATGTGGCTTTACCTCAGGTACTTTCTGCTTGCCTTTCGGATTATTGATGTTTGTGGTCAGGATTTCTCTAATGGCTCATGGCACAGGTGCAAATGTCATTAGGGAAAGCTGCTAGTTGAGAATGAAAGCATGAAAAGTTTCCAATGTCCATATTTAATGACTTAAGGAGCAAAGAGCAGGAAAGTAGAGAAAAGAAGTAAATCCCAATAAAACATGCTACTCGTTTTGCAGAAAACAGGTAGTGGAAACAGGAAGGGTAAGAATAACAAAGTAAATATATTTCTTAGCTTTATAAAATGTGCATGATGTTACAAAAATAAGAGCAAATTTTAGAAGAATGTTAGAAACTTAACTAAGACATAATATGTTATGGAGAGGTTTTTTTCGTGCAGCATAATTACAGGAAGCATGTGCTTTTTCAAGAGCTTCCTGCCAAACTTGAAGGAAGCCAGCTGAAGTTTTCGTTGTGTATTGATCAGACCTCAAGCCATATTTTTATGTCACAGGGCTGCATTTGACTTACCACTTAAAACAGGAGAGAGCAAATGTCCTTTAGAAAGACACAAGCTTTCTATTTTCACGATTAATTAGTCAAACATGCACTTTAACAGTATGCATCAGAAGACAAACCCCAAAATATAGAAAAATAGATCTCAGTATAGGATTTGCAGCAGTTTTTTATCCATATAGACTATACAAATATTTACTATGGAGTAAAATTAAGTTCCAGAGTATTAGCCTTTTGAAATGTCTCTCCTACTGAAATACAAATATTTATATTTCTATACACATTAATGTGTATAGAGAAAGCTTTTTGTTAAAGAAACCTAATCTAAATTGATTTGTATTATTAATCTGATCTTCTATGCAAGTGTTATTTAATAATTTACTGAGAAAAATGCTTTTAATACAGATGTGTTTTATAGAAGACTTCTATAGATATATGCTAGGATAGGGGATTTATATCCATATTTGTATATGCTTGTTCATTTGACAATAAAAATAGACATTTTAATCATTGCATTAAAAAGTATGCCAGTGTTTAACTGCCACATAAATGCCTGGAAGTTCTTTTTATTAAATTTTCCATTGTCTTTAGACTGTGCTTCAGTCAATAATTGTTAGTAAAGGGATAAAGTAATTGTCTGAGTAATTGTGTAATGTGATTTTCAGAAAATGATTGGGCTTTTGCTTTTTAGAGACAAGATTAGGCATCAGAACACTTCAGTTTCTTTCATGAGCTACTGAAGTTTATTTTATGGAACCAGGACATTTTGTGGGCAGTGTCTTGATCTTTCTGAGTCTTTCAAGCTTGGAAATAATGATTGTTAATATTCTCACATATGATATTAATTAATATTTCTAGAGTGTTTAAAATACACCCCAGTGTCTTGGGATAAATGGCAGCAATTACCTACTTTTTAAATGATCAAAAATGTCTGAGCATGAGAAAAAATAGTTCAATTTAAAAACATTCCATACTTGGATATGTTTCATACGCAACATGCAAGAGATAAAGGTGCCTTTATTTTTCATTTGTATTTCACTTTTCAGTTGCTTTCAGGACTTACTGGAAACGACTGTGGGGAATGCGTGTGGGTGAGTACCTCTTACAAGTATTTCCTCCTCAAGCACCAACCCAAATCAAGACAACGTGCTGTCCTCCCTGCTGTACCTCTCCTATTGTGAAGGTTGAAGAGTCTTTGCCCTCCGCAATCCTCTCCCCAGTGACATTTTTCTCTCTTGATTTGGATATTAATACACTGTGAATTCAGTTCCATACGTTTTCCCACATTTTCATTGTAGGTTAAAGGCATGCCCAGGTTTGGCCTTTTGGAGAAAGTTATGACTTCACTATCTATTCATGTGGACTCTTAAATTAAAAATTGATTGGGCTAGTTCTGTTCTTTGTTTTCTTCCACGAAATGACGACCTAAGAGGAGGCAACCTGAAGAGCAGATACCCGGGAAGTAAAACAACAAAGTACGCTGTGTGTATGATAGGCTTTACTATTGCAGCATTATAGAGACGTAACGGCTAAAATGAAGTCTGGCATTGTTTTTCTCATGGCTGAGTGAGTGGCAGACCCTGGGGAGAATGTATTAGAGTTCTCATCTTGTAACTTAACTTCTCCTTTTGTCGTTCTGCATAATTGCTGTCACCCAGGTAAAGCTGGATTGTTTCTTCCATGGTAAATTCTCTCCCACACAACCCTTTGACCTTCAGGCAGTGAGAGCAGCGGGGTTTCTCATCTCATGATTTAACTGAAGAAAATGACTACTTGAAGAGGAAGTGCTTTGAAATAAACAATGTCTCTGAATTAAAAAAAAAACTAAATAACTGGATTTTTACCACAAACTGCTTCTCCTGGGAATATTTGCCTGGAATTAACAAAAGATACAACATTTGAAGAACTAAGGTGCTTAATCATATGAAGAATTTAAGCAGAAATTTGAGTACAGCTGGGACAATTGCTTAATTATGAGTAGAATCCTGATAAATGTAAACCAGCTCATGGTTTGTCAACAGACATTAGAATGACTTATGAGCTCATATTGGCTCTCCAATTCTTTGACATTAAAAAGTCCAGGATATTTTTAAAATGTTGAAAGCAGTGAGGTAATTTCCCTTAACAATGCAAGGATGGAAAAAATGTGTCCATTTGGTCATTAGATATCTTATAAAAGAGTGGTTCTGCTGATTGTTGTTCTGATAGCTCCTAATTAAGCCAACAGTTTGAGCACATTTTCTTGGCAAAACCTCTTGTAAATCACTCTCTCCAATCTTTTTTCAGCTTCTGGAGGGAAAAAAGCAATTTAGAGGTATGTTCTTAAAATATTCCAAGACCAATACATAATAATTCATTGTGTTGTCAATCTGTTAATTTGATCTGATTACTTGCTGTATTAATTTGGTGATTTAATGATTAAATCTATTGATATATTGATTCAGTTTTAATTGAGACCTTAATTTAATTATTGCATTATTCTTGTTTTAATTAGCAAAGAAATACTGTAATACATTAGCTCAGCAATTGTCTGCCTGACATTCAGTTTTATTTTTGTTTTACAAATCCATAAAGGTGAAAAAACTATTTATTTCAAATGAAAATGGTAAAAAATTATGAAAGGACTTGTAATCAGGAAAATTCGCAAGTCTCGGAGTGTAGTTGCATGATTAAATCTCTTACTCTATAGAATGTCTTTTTTCAGGAAACAAGTGGAAAATATGTTTCAAGCAGATGCATATATAACTCCAGAGAAAGCAATAAAATAGAGCTTGTTCTTTGGAAAGTTAAACTGAACTATTTTAATGCCATGCATAAAACGCATATTTTGCCAGACCGACAGCTTTTGGAGTCATAGATTTCTCAGTTTACTAGTGTCTTTCACTACAGTGGTAGGTTAGGAATGTGGCTCCAAGTCATATAACCTTAAAGACAACCTTGATCCTAACTTCTGCTAAAGACCTGAGTAAAGTCTTCTAGTATTTTAGATTGTGTGTTCTCATGTGGTGTTATTGTTCAGGAAGAACTCAAATACTTTGAGCAGCTAGCTAAAAGAAAGGAAATTACCATCTTGTCTTCTGTTACACCACCCCAAACATTTTGTGATAACCTTTAAGATTATCAGTGGTTTTAAAGGTGATAAAACCAGAAACACATTTCATAGCAAAGGTGAGAAATGTAGTATGGACCAGCATTTCTACTTTTATTGAGATTGGTCCACTAAGTGTCAAATTAGGGACATTGTAATAGTAAATGGCATGACCCCACATGTCTGTGCACTCCTCCATTCTCTTTCTACCTCAAACTATTCTTCATTATTTATGTCTGCTGCTTGGCCAGCCCATCACATATAACATGAAGGATGTGGTCAAGGTCCTGGCATGATGAACAGAAGTCACCTTAGGGTTCCAGGACTGTCAGTCCAATGCAGAGAATGGTTGAATAAAGTACCTCTGACATACTGCATGCATTTTTGTTGCAGTGTAGGCAAAAACTGTGAGGAAAGTGAATAAATGTGCCCTGAAGTCTAAGAGAGTGAGCAAACTGTAATGTAACTTTCTATTCCTTTGCAAGCTTAGACGGTCTTATGCTTCCATGGCTGAAAATAGGTATTTTAAACAGACTTTTCTGAGGTGTAACATTTTTCCCCTACCGTTTGCATAAAGTACAAAACATCCATTTCCAAACAGTCTAAGCAAATAAAAACAGTCCTCATTGTCATGAAGACCAAAATCCTTTATGGTGTAAACAGGAACACAGAAAACAATGCACATTTATTTTAGAAAGTCCTAATGAATGACTAAAGCTTTTAATCTAATTTATTTTTAAATATTATAATTGCTGACACTTCTTTTAGGTCAGATCAAAAGCAGCATTTGGAGAATGTGACATTTTATTCTGGGAGTTATAATGAGAAGAGAGTTTTTTCATTTATCTCTTTTATCTCTTTTCTCTTTGCTCTTTTTTTTTGTTCCTTTTTCCTTTCTTTTTGTCAAGTGAATTGAAAATGAAATGACCTTCACAAAACTTGCACGCAAAACCTGACCTCTGTATTGACCAGTCTAAGTGTTGACTAAGTGTCAAAGCATTTGACACTGTCCCTTATCTCTAAATTGGAGAGACATAGTAAGATGGATGGACCACCCAGTGGATAGGGGATTCACAACCCTACCACACTCAAGAGTTGAGTGTTGATCTCTGCAACACTCAAAGACTTGTAGTTTATGGCTCAATGTCCACATCCAAACCAGTGATAAATACTGTTCCTCGGGGATTTGCATTGGGACCAGCACTGTTTAACTTCTATATTGATGACATGTACAGTGGGATCAAGTGGCCTCTCAGGTTTGCTGATGACACCAAGCTGTGTGGTGCAGTCAACATGCTGGAGGGAAGGGATGCCATCCAGGGGGACCTTGAAAAACTTGAGAGGTGGGTCTGTGTGAACTGCATGAATTTCAACAAGGCCAAGTGCAAGGTCCTGCACATAGGTTGAGGCAATCCGAATCACAACTACAGGCTGGGTGGAGAATGAATTGAGAGTAGGCCTGTGTGGAAGGACTTGGGGATGTTGGTGGGTGGTGGTTGATCTGGCAATGCATGCTTACAGCCCAGAAAGCCAACCATATCCTGGGCTGCATCAAAAGAAGCATGACCAGCAGGTTGAGGGAGATGACTCTGTGGACAAATTATTGAAGCCTTCCAGTACCTGAAGGGGTCTTACAAGAAAGCTGGAAAGGACTAATGGTTTTAAACTGAAAAAGAGTAGACTTAAATTTGATATTAGGAGGCAATTCTTCACTGTGAAGGTGGTGAGACACTGAGACTCCTTGCCCAGACAAGTTGTGGATGGCCCTACCTTGGAAGTGTGCAAGGTCAGGTTGGATGGGGCTTTGAGCAACTTGGTCTAGTGGAGGGTGTCCCTGTCCATGTCAGGGGGTTAGGAACTAGACAATCCGTAAGGTCCTTTCCAACTGAAACCATTCTACAATTCTATGACAGACTAGATCAAAGATTGTCTGTCTTGGGGTTAGTGCATTTGTTAAAGTTCTGGATGCATGCTTTGAAGGCTGAGTTATTGCAAATGGTGTCGTTGTGGAAAGGGACAATTAAGTTGGATGATCAGTGAGGGTTCACTGTTGCCTTTGCTGCATGATTTGGATTTACAAACAGCAAGGGTCAAATACTTCACACCCTTCACTGCAGAAATGAATCGTGTAGAGGGCTCAGTGGTCTAAAACACAGCACAAGCCTACATTTTTCTTTCTGTCAAATGATTTCAGAAGTAATTCATTGTTACAGCTCCCTGGAGTGAGAGTCTGCTTGTCCATCTGATTTTCCTGACTGAGAGCTTTAAACATTCTCCAAGGAAAAAAACTGCTCTAGTCTTGTTTCCAAAGCATAATAGAAAAGACGGAAAGTGTGAAACCATTTGGAATCCTTCCTCCCTGCTGTCATATTTTATCACTGCTTGTGTGTTATGTTCATGAGCAGCTCTTGATTGCAAGCCTCAGAGCTAATATTATTTCTTAGGTGATGTCTGGTGCCCCTCTGAAAGACCTCTGGATTTCAAAAGTCAGATATACAAGACTTTGCTTATCAGATACTTCAAATATAATGAACAAAAAGACACTTGTAAATGTAAATTTGATGCCAGATTACACAGCAGAGTGGGGCCGTGATCATTCTGAGGAAAATTTTATCAATTTGATAGCATTGTTTGGCTACCTTTATAGGTATATAGCTGAAATAAGAATTTAATTTTTAAGGTGTGACATTCTATGGAGACCAGAGACACCTGCTGATTTCTGCTGTATAGATCTGGTTGTTACAAACATTATTTGGTTTGGTTCTGTTCTTATTAAAGAAGTGTATGAAAAATTTTCCTTTTAATTATGAAAGGCCCATCATTATTTATGTATTTTGTCTGCTCCACAATCATGGTGATCATTAGAAATTATTAGAAAACATAGCATTTAGGATATGCATGTAGACTCTATAAACCCGCAATTTTGTGCTTTCCTTTAAGAATTCTGGACTTCAAGTAAATCTGTGACTGAAAAATAAGTGGAGGAAATACCCTTTTAAAATCTGTCTATATATTTATTCAGTTTTTTGATAGTAACAAGAACTTTTCTGCTTGGCAGAAGTGTGAACATAGGTTTTCATGTACAAAGGTATTTGTTGATCCCTCGATGCAGAAAAATTTTAAGTTTATGTAAACTATCCACATCATCTGAGGAAGCTTAATTTATGAATTACAAAAAGGCAGCTTGCTCATCTGGCAGATGTTTTGCAAGTGCTCCCTACTCTGCTTGAAATGACCTTCATATCTGTTTTCTTTTTGATCAGGTTATAGTGGATAGTGGATATTTTGATCAGTTATAGTGGATATTGCCTTGAAACACTGCCTATGGGAAATCAGCTTGCTTTGTGTAAAGTACAGTCAAACTGATTATTGTAAAATACATCAAATGTAAGATACCCAGTGCTGTGATTCATAGTAGCTTATAATCACTTTCCTCTATACTGTTATTAAACTTTTTCCTGGGTGATTTGCATTTTCATGAATCACCACTGCTGTGTACTAAGTGATGGACCAACACATATTATTAAAGTACCTTTCAGGAGCAGGTCCACCACAGTTACATAAAACAAGATACTGTGTATTAGCTGAACAAAGCCAAATGACATCAACTTATTCTGTGTCAAGTTTTCTGGTTGAATAAACTTCCCATCCATAACACCCTCTTTTGTGCAGTTCATCATGGGAAAGAGAACAAAAAAAACCCTACTTAAAAAGGGCTTTTCTATTATGTTGGGTTTTGTTGTTTATTTAGTTGGTTGGGTTTTCGTTTGTTTTAAACTCTATTTTCATCAGCTCAAGAAACTGTGTGATTCTACAGGTAGATGTAGCTCATATTCCTACAGTTACCCCAAATAATCCCCAAAATTAATAATACTTCCCTCCTCCTCCCCATCTGAAAATGGGTGAAATGAGCAGAAAGGTAACGGTGAAAAGGGAGGTGAAATGCACTGGGAACTCTCCAGCTGAGACAAGCATCCCTGCCCACAGATAAAGGTGACATTCCTCCTGTCAATAAATCACTGGCTTAATCCTTAGCTTGCTTTAATCAATTCTGGAAGATTTCCACCAGGGCACAACAAACATGTTGATTCAAATCTTGTTAATAAAATTGCTTGTTAATTCAACATTAATTAAATTGTAATGTGAACAATAATTTGTCTTTTGTAAATATCATTTCATTTTGTGATGTAAATGGAAAAGATGAACAACCGAGGATAAAGACTGACACCCCAATGAATCTTAAGAAAGAGAGAACGGCTTTTTTGGCAGTTCTATCTGTCAGGAGAGTAACAAACTGTAACATTATGCTTTGCAACCTTGTTAAGCAGAAAGTTGTGAAGGAAACAGCATGGTTCTTTTTAAAAGAACTGTTCTTCACAAAGAGAAGGATGCTGACCACATGTACCTGATGATCTGAAAACAATTGTGAATAAAATATCGATATTCTATTTTCATGTTGTGCCTGTAGCAGGGAGTTTCAGTGTTCCAACATTGTCAGGCTTAATCTCTGGGAAAATGTATGAATAAAGATGAATTGTTTTCAACAACGTAGTCAACAAAGTATAGATGTGTGAAAGAAAGGTGAGAAGTGGTATTTTGATTATCAGAAAAATTCCGAGATTAAAAAAAAAAAAAGCCCTTTTCCACGGCACAATAAAAACCAGTTCTTTTAAATTTTCTTCAATGAAACCAGTTTCTTGAGTACAATTCTGCCTTTACAATACTGCTATGACATTGATGTCCATGTCTTCTGAAGCTTGATCTCACTTATACCATGAAAGTGTCTTAACTGACTGGTTAGGTTTCATTGTCATCAGCTGACTATTTGGAGCTTTTATTTCATTTTGACCATACATTTCATTATTGACCTAATTGTTTTCCCAGATAAATTTTTCTTCAAATACCTAATTCTGTGTAATGCATTGGAGTTGGCAATCTGGCATTTGCCAATGCAGTGTGGGTTTGTCGAAGCCCTGTACAGGTCTAAAATTTAGTATCTCCTACAATGCTCAGTCCATAGAAAGATCTTTCATTCATGACCTTGAGAGACTAGGTAAAAATCAAGATGAGTTAAAAATCTTTAATGTAGTAGTTGAAAATTTATCTACTGTCACAGTAAATCATTTGAACAGTGCTTTGCTAAATCAATCAGATTTGCTAAGAGGGAAGTGTCTGTATCTTCTTAGTATTTGGATTTCTCTCTCCCTCTGTCTCCCTTTCTCTTTTCTTATGAACTCTACAATTTATTTATTTTATCTATGAATATCCTATGTGATGTTTGGATATGTTTGCATTAATGGCCTGCTAAAAGTAAGAGCATCTTCATCGGATTTGGTTTTTCACATTGTATATTTGGCCAATTTACTTTATTATGAAGCAGGTTGCAAATTTTGTTAATCTCTGAACTCACAAATGTTCCACTCAGCTTGTCTTCTAGCTTCCCTATGGACTGCAATACCCGTGCATACCTTGAAGAAATACTATTCAACCCTTTCTCTTTCTAGATCTCAAAGTATTTAACCATAGAATTGTTATCCATTATTTCTTGTTCTGGGTATGTAAAAAGGGGAGGGAATTAAAAATGAGTCTCATTCAGGATAAATGGAGGTTTAAAATCCAGATGGCAGAATTCTTTAGTCTAAGAACAAACCTTGGATCATTCTACCTTTAATCTAAAAATAAGAGAGGTGAACTTTATTTTAGGACAGACCATCAGTGCTGGTTAAAGGGCATGGGTAGAAAAAAAAAACCACTGAAGAATAGCAAAACCATGACTGACTACAGAAAAGGAATAGAAAGAACTTTTTTCTTCCACCTGCAAACCGCTTGCTGGCTGTGACTTTCAATAACACTTACCTATGACCCTGTCAGCTTTTAACTTTCACTTTTTATTTTAAAAAAGAACAGACAAGTAACAGACATTACTCAGCTCTCGATTTGGCTTTTTCAATAAGAAGTGAGAGTTAAACTCCACTGCTGCTGTTGTAAGTAAGCTATTGAAAACCATCAGCTTCAGTAATAAAACAAATCAGGTGGGAGCAGATGAGCATGGAAAAGGGCCTGGAAACCTTATTTTTTGTTAACCTTTTGTTGACATTAATACTCTGCAGTAGGAGATTCACACAGTATATGTACAGAAACACATTTAAGAATGAAGCACGTTTGCTTACACAGGAAAAGGTTAGAACTTATTTAAGAACTAAAAGTCTCTCCCAGGATTTGTCTTCAAATAAAAACTACAGTGAAACCTATACGAGTTTCCTTGACAACAAAAACTATGGCCCAGTTCCAACAAGAGATGCAGGTAACTGTTAGATGCTTAAGACCACACTTGCCTTTCTGAAAACCTCTTCTTTCTATACATTTTTTAGCTTATGTTGCCCCAAATTCAGCCACAAGGATTTCTTTAGATACAGGCATCGGCATCACTGTTTTGACAGTGGAAGCACAAAGCTGGAGTTCCTCCTTCACTTTAAAGCCCTCATTGAGGGAAGGAAGAGTCTGGATTCCATCTCTGTTTTCAGATATATTCATGACTTTTATGCAATGACTGCTTAAAAGTAAAATGCAGGAAATTTTCTGGAGACAGTTGCCAAAGTTCAAAGCTAAAAATTTCAGGTGGTTCTGTAAATAGCAGATTATAAAATCAGGTGTTAGTTATTGCCTACTCATAAACCAATGACTTCTGCACATTCTTCTCCCAGCATCAACAGTGGTGGCCTTCCAGTGCCTTTTCAGCAGGCAGAGACAGGGAATAAGCTCTTCTCAGGCAGGAATAGGGACTGAGTGTTACCTCCTTTGTCTTGGGATATAAAAGGGTTTATGCTTATCTTCTCCCCACTTCTGTTTTTAATGATGTATTTTAAAAGAAAATGATGAATCCTTTTATTACAGCTGAGGTCCAGATGTTGAAAGAGGAATGTACTGCACAGGAACACAACAGTTTACAGACAGATCAACAGGGGCAATGGAATTATGAGCACCATGTACATGAGCCCCCACTTTTTTCGTGATTGATTTCACAAGAGTCAAACATTCTGTCTCTGTATCCTGGGGTTTTGTTTCAAGGGACAGGAGACAAAGGTCATGGTTGAGACATGAGAAGAATGTATTCTAACATGTTGCTTGCATTGGTCAATTGGAAGATCAGGACTGCTAGATATTCTTTGGACAAGGGGATGCAGGAGAAGGTTTCTGGGACACAGTGTTAAGTCATTGTCCTCATTGTCATTATTCACATAGAAGCTTTCGGCATCTTTACCCTGTTCATGACTACAAGTGACTAAAAACACTTCTGGGTTGGGATGCTGGTAATTCTGGATTTTTAGTTTGGTTTTTTTTCTGAGAACATCTAAAGCTTCTCTAAATTTTAAAAATGTCCAAAAATTTAGCTATGCAGGACAATTGTGCTTAATGCTTTATCCAAGTATAATGCTTTATCCATGTTTATATAACATTAGGTATTGTGCCTTTATAAATACTTTACTGGATATGGCCATAAATATTCAACAGACAACGACACATTTAACACATTTCTTGTGGGGAAAAAAAGTAAAAATCAGCAGAGGTCCAGAGATCTAGAGACTTGAAACATGCTCTAGCACTACATTTTTCTGAAATTCAGGGATGCTTAGGCTTAGACTAGTAGATTAGTTTTGTTAATACTGGTTAGAGCACATATATTTAATTTCCATACCATATATATATATATATATATATATATATTACTGTAGCTGCTGAATTTACAGATGAAATATTCTAGCTCCAACAGGGTAAGCTAAGTTAAATTACAAAATTTAGAATTACTGTTTGGTTATGTAGTATGTGCGCTCCAAATTAAAGACTACTTTGCATGTTTCATATTTTTTTCCCAAGGAGATATAACTGGGTGAAGCTAGGTAGAGCTACACTGCAGTAAGGCAAAGAAGAAAAAAAATACAGCAAAACCAAACACAGTTAGTTTTCTCTTTCTGTGCTCTTTTGATATGACTAAGGAGACAGTAGTTGTTTGAGTAAATATTCTTCTCACAGCTCAGCTGTTTCTCTGCGTGTTGCAACAATGCCATGTGTTAATTCTCAACAGATGAGACCACATCTCTTGTTTTTAACTGTGGCACTAAATGCAGAGCAGTGCGTCAAAGAAGTATGGGATGATATATTTCAGAGGATTATTTACTATTGAAACCTGTTCAAGTGTCTTTGTGTCTTTGTACACCTAATTCAATAGACCTAATTTTACATATTAACACTTAGTTTGTACATGAGAAACATGCCAATCTAGAACCAGACAGTTTGGTCTACATAGGAATGACAATACTGACACTGATTTATTTTTTTTAATTGCTTGGCAGAGAAGAAAAAATATGTGGTAGCTGAATGGTGTCCCAACCAAGCTGACTACAGCTGTGTTGTTCATAGAACCAGCCCAGTCTCTGAATGGGCTGGGTCTGTGCATCTGCTTCTTACAAACTACAGAAAAAAGATCCAATTTTTCCTTCTGACAACTGGTTTTAGGTTATTCATGTTTAAGTTTTCTAACCCCATTCCTCTCACATATACTCTTCCAGAGAAAAATATCTTTTCTCTTGACCTATTATTTGGGAATAAACACTCCTACCATGCTTTGTATCACACCTCGCCTGGAAGTCAGTTGTACAGCATTCAAGCTTGATTTGCCATAACTGTCTTGGAAAATGAAGAGACTTCAATTAGGTCATATAAGTTTGAGTGCTTTTCTTTGTCGTTACTTCTTTAGAGCAAAATAAAACCTTTCACCCACCTGATGCTGTGTATTCAGCAAGTCAAATGGAATAAGCTCAAGGGTTACAGAAGAGCAAGGCTGTACTTACAACCCGACAGTCTGGAGATCAGTATATATGGTAAGAAAGTCGAGAAAATACTGTGACAGCTACCTTGGACATATTAGCCTGGGCAATGAAAGACTTTCCTTAGGAAAGAATTTCCTCTTATTTTTCTCTACTTTTGTGGAATTAAGCCAGTTTCTAATTAAGATTCTTTGCCATATATCTCTATCCAATAATCACTAAGTTAATTTTTTTTTTTTACAATAACTACATGTTATTTATCTGACTGTACATCACTGCACATATTGAATTTTTAAGATACATTTATTTAAGAAGAATTAAAAAGCAATTTATTAATTTTCATGTTATCTCAAAGTACATTAACAGCAAACACAGTATTTTCCGACATACTGTATAATGTAATTTGCTACACATTCCTTCTCTTTTAATATTGCAACACATACTATTGCTTATTCTACAGCACTTTTCCTTTACAGCATTAGAAACTTGCTCTGAGGTGCCGAAGAGAGCTCAGAAGCATTATTTTAAACTTCAATGAAATTTTTACCATTTGTCTTGAATTTTGAAAGAGCCATGGCATGTGCATATGGCTATGGAAACTGGCCAGGGAAGCAGTGCTCATACTCAGGCCAGGGGTCAGATTTAGACTCACAACTGTTAGCTGGAAGCTTGTAAACATTTCTCACTGTTTCTTGGCCATAAATGGTGGGAAATCTCTTGAGATTAGTTTTCTTCTGAGGTGACTGCCAGTTTGGTTTAAAATCCTTTTAGTGTGATTCTTCTCACATGAGTGCTGTCATGTTCAAAGTAGAGAATAGAAGTACAGATCCCCTCTAGTCATAGCCATGGAGATACATCAGTTTACAGACCCTTGCTGACATCTGGAACAGTTGCTTGGGAGGTTCCCTTTGCCCCATCTCTAATTTAGGATAAATTGAATAAATTGGAAATGTACTTGATCTCTAGAAACAGGAAAATTGATATACCTGATATACCATACCTTTTTCCCTCTTTTTTTACCCTTCCTCATTGTGTGTGGAAAAAAGAGAAGACCTTAACTGTGGTAATTCATAGATGCTGGATGGTAAAGGCAATATGGTACTAGCTACTGTTTCAGCAAATGTTCTTAAAATTTGGCATCATTCTTCTTTCTGAGTAAATGGTGGCTGCCTAAGTGAAAAATATGATTGCCACATTAGAGACTGCACAACTGGGAACAGAAAGGGCAGCAAGATTAATGAGATTTAGAGCTTGTTTATACTACCCAGCTACTCTTACTTCCATTCCATAATAAAAGAAAGATGTGTTGAAAATCCAAAGCTAGTTATTTCTGCCTGAGGTATCCCAAGGTTCATATGGCACTTTGGTTGAGAACAAAAAACCAAATGTTACTAAAGAAAATCAGAGGCTATGACCAAGTCTGTGTTTTTCCATTTAATATACATTTTACTGATGTTCCCATTCCCCACCCCCCATAATAAATCTTCAATTCCTATTTACTGCAAGTAAATTAGAGATGGATTCTCTTTTACAGACCATGGCAGTATAAAAACTGTTCCAGTTTTATAGCTCCATGTCCCTGAGGAGCCTTGGAGTTGAGCATTTATATTGCTTAACAGCAGGGTTTGGATAATATGAGACAACATGCTATCTGTAGCATCACACTGACTTGTCCTTAAGGAAATATAATGAAAGTCATGGCTGATGTACACATAGTTGCCTTACTAAAATGTAGTTGGTTTTTAATGAGATGATTACCCTAATAATTTAAGCCTGAATTGAGTGATTTAAAATTATTTACAATTTTATTTGTTTTCTATTTGAATATTTTAATATTATTTATATATATGCCTGCATGTATAGAAATAATTTAAACCAAAAAATGTTCCATTCTTTAACAGTATTGCACTTAAGAGGTATTTCACAAAACAAACTTTGAAAAATCTCCATTTCTCCTACTTTAAGAACTGTTCTGTTAAAGAGCAAGCATAAGGAAGTTGACTCCTGATTAAGTATTTATGTGTGTCTTGCCAGTAGGTCATGTTCTATAATAGCTTTTATAACTTGGTTATTAAATTGCAGTTCAGCAATCAAACATTTTTGGACTACACCATTGGCATTCATGGCGGCAAATAATAAATTCTTAATAAATGAGACTTTATTGTATAAGCTTATGGCACTGTCAAGAAGATGGGGGATGCCCAGAGGAAAAAGCCTTGGCCTTTGACTTATTTATGTTTCAAGTCCAAACTGAAACACTAAATGAAGCAAACATTCTAGTCTCTGCTCAGATCCTTCAGAGTGGATACTTGCACCATCAAAGCATATAAATCTTTGCATGAGAGTTAGAAACGTGAAAGATTCCCTACTGAAGCTAGCACAATTTTTTATATCTCTTTTTAGCAATATATTTTTATTTTAGGATTGAAGAAGCACATCAACATTTTTTTCCCCAGTGAATCTGTGTTGTGATAAGTTTGAAATAATCACAACATCTATTCTTCTCCTTAGAGATAATATATGGCACCTGTTCAAAGTTAAAAGCATTTGTCTTTAAATCCCTAAAAGGTTCGTAAACAATACAGTTAATGCACACATTAGCTCTCAAAGCTGCAACAACTGTGAGTGGGAGCTTGCCTTCCAAGGAATTAATGCTCTTAATTGCCTTCTGACTGAACGCAAGTTGCAGAAACTGGGCACTGCAGAGTGGTATCCTCTGCACCTTGCAAGGAGCAGCCCCCTAAAGAAGCTTTTCCATAGCCTTGAAGAGCTGAGGCGGGTGCTGGCGAAAATTCTTGCACATTCCTGGCATTCACTCTTTCGGTGCCATGGCAGACTGATTAGCAGAACACTGCTTTAAAGTGAGCCATCAATCAGTGTGACTGTTTCTCAGTCTGACGCAGTTTATTAGTGAGCTGAGGGAGTATGTGGTGTAATGACAGATGTACCATTCTGTATATTTTTTTCACGAAGATCAGTTAGTACATTTGACAAGCAAGGCCTTTTGGAAACCACTGAACCAGGAGTTCTCAGAAGGGCTATTGTTGAACTTTGAAGGCATGCATGCATATGCAGAAATAGCATCTTCTCCCTTCTAAAAATACTCGATCCACAAGGCAATGGCGTAGACATATTCTGAGTCATACTTAACTAACAAAAATACACGTTTTCAGTATTCCTTGCCTATGACCCTAAGCCCAGCCTGTGAGATTCTGTTCTTGTTATGCATCAGCAGGAATATCACCCCAGTTTTAACCATGTAGCCAGACAGCAGAGTCTCATGTGTGTGATTGAAAGATGAATACAAGAGAAAAAAGCTTGACCTTTGTATTCATATGGAGTTTGGGCATGTAAACTAAGAAATATGGAAATATTCATGTGACCAGAAGCATGGCACTGGAGGAAGTGTTTGGGTTATTTTTTTAGGCTAATAAGGAATTTAAAAATTTTAAACAGCATAATTGCATGAGTTATAATTTGTTTTTACTTGTATTCAGACAGTTGGCAAAACGGGGGACCTTTATGTAAAATAACTCCCTGTATTTTTAAAGTTGTCATGGATCTTACGTAACAAGTTTATCACTGAGAATAAAAATAAAACATTTATTCAGTGAAATGTATCTCAAAAGAATAAAACAATTTCTTCTCAGAATAAAAGTGCCATTCCTTGAATTCCTGTAGTGATTAGTATTGTTTAAATAGCTGATCAAGCACAGAGGCAGGCTGGATTAAAATGCACAGCACATAACCAGGAATGTATGCTGCATATTTTAGAACAGTAAATTCAGGCATAATGGTGACTTACAGCAAGTTCCTAATAGCCTGACACTACAATTCTTGAAACAGGTTTTGACAATAGGCAGGGCTGAGAGTTGAATACTCCGTCAAGCAGCCGAGATGTATATGCTACCTGCATCTTTATTCTTTCAATAAACGACTTTCTGAGGGAGTCTTACCAAGAAAGTGTCCGTGGGTTTGTTAATTATGAGAAAAAGCCTAAAAGGTTTTCCTCCCTCCAATTCCTGAATGGTTTTTTAAACAGTTATTCTGTGACTGTGAGAAAATGTTTAAATTATACCTTGCAGATTAAAAGCTTATTTTCATATCTTTACTTCTTAATTTCATCTGTATGGTAAAAATCTAAGAGTATTTCCAGAAACTTTGGGTAAGCAAATGATTTATTTTTCTGTTTCCTTAGTTTCCTTTTTCCCCACTTGGTTACTTTGTCATTCTTCATGGAGAATGACACAATAATTCCAGGACTGGAAGCAACCTCAGAAGGACTTCAGTTCAACCTCTTGCTCAAAACAGGATCAACCATGAGGTGAAACCAGGTTGCTCATGACTATATATATATATCTGGGTCTTGAAAACTGTTAAGGATGGAGATGATACCAACTGTCTGGGTGACCTTGTCTCCTCTCCTTCGCGGTCTGTTGATTTCTTGCCCAATCCATGATTAAAATAGCACAGCTAGATAATATTAATGGAAAGAAACAAAGCCCTTAGCTATATTAATGATGATTTATTTCATTGCTCCCATGATGGGAGACAATATTCTGAACAAATCTCACATTCCTGCTTTGGCTAAGAACATTTAAGAGGGAGTGTAGCAATCATTGAGGAATATCGAAGAGCATAAGGATAAATGTTGAAAAAAAACTGTTTAGGGTAGCCCAATGGGACATGACTGAGAGTGATGTGATACACTATGGAAAGAAAAAATTTAGGCTGACAATTAGCTCAATTTCTTGAATAATATAAATCTAGTCTAGATACATCAGTCAAGAACATCCTGTAGGCCTGCAGTAAAATGCACATTACTAAATAAAGGTGTTTTGCCTCGTTCTTATTTTATCATTATCCTTAGACGTACGGTCGTATTCAGATACAGTGACGGTATAAAAATATTAAAAAATATAATTCACAACAGAAAAATTAGCCACATATCCTGCATATGTTTTGTACCATGGAGGCTTTCTCAAACATTGAAAAATTGAATCTAAAGTCTTGTGTAGACCAGTTGCTTATACAGACAGTCTCGATGGCAATCTTTTTTTCTTGCCTCTGGCAATAAAGTCTTGTCACTTAGGTAAGTTAGCATAGCGTTTCATCAGTATGCAGTTCTCTCAGTAAGCAGAGTGAATAAAAGAGATATTAAAAGCTCAGAAGCAAAACAGAAGATTTTTTTTTTGAGAAAAAGATTTGTTTGTTTGTTTAAAGATACCTGAAGTGAAAAAAACATTGAAGTGCGACGATATGTTATAACCTACAAACTTGCTCTTTGCAGGACTTTTATTTTCTTTCTCTTCCTGGGTTCATTGCCAAAAGCAGGTGAACATGTTTATTTTTTTACTGGTATATATTTGCATCCACTGGGGCCTGAATGAAACATTATGTTGAGGATAAGAATTCTGTTGACCTGAATAGCTTTCAGACCAAGCCTTACAAAATCTAGGAAACAAAGATTGATGTTGCAGGACTTCTTTACTAGATAGCCACTAAAATGTATGGTCACTAAAATGTATGGTCACTAAAATACATTTTTTGCTCTATGGAGTGCCTGGGAAAGGTAGTGACTCAGTTACTGGAATTTTATTGATAATGGAAAATGGCCTAGCTGATTATGATTATGCCAGAATTTCTTGTTGATTTTAAAAAGAACAGAGAGAAAACAAACAGTGCCAACTTTTACAGAATTCCTGAAATTTTAACAAGAGATAGATTTTCTTTCTACAGTTTTAGAAGAAAATGTATCTATTGTAACCAAAAGAGATGATATTTTTTCATTAATTGAACTAAACCCCCTATGTTCTGTCATACAAAACCACCTATACATATACTAGTAGTGATGACTCCTGAGGTCTTCACTACTTCTTGTAATACATGCAATTAGCTCCTTGTTGGAACAGCTTTATTTTCCAGACTGATGAAGGCAATCTATAGGTATAGTCCCATCTAAGTTCTACATAACAAACCTTCTATATTAGGTGTTAGGACAGAGAAACTGAGAATATTGGTATCTCCTGCCACTTGCAGCTTGGAGTGGGACAACAACACTCCCTTGCAAATTCTGACTGACTCAAGGGGTGAGGGAGCCTGTGTTGGTGGTGAAAGAAAAGCCTGAAACTGCTTACAATGCAATAGCACTCTGCACTCATTCACTCTCCCACTATCCAAATATCTCTTGATATTCTGCTGTGGTATTCCGTGGATGAATAGAAAGCATGTCTCAGCAGAGGAGTTACATGACCAGTGGGGCAGGAAGCTTTTGTTCCAGCACCTGCCTGCCACTGCCTCAGCTCCTCTTTAATTTGAATTCCTTCCTTGGAAATGCTACAGGTCTGTGGCCAGGCTGGGCTTGGACCAGATCAGCCCTGCCATCCTGGTAGGGAACTGCAGCTTCTGGTTTCTTTTGCTTATTTCCAGGGCTGGCATAAATTCAAGGACAATCTCTCAAGGAGATCCTGATAAATAGGGTGAAAAATCACAGAAGCTGGGCAGGCCTGTTGTCTTACAGAAGGATAAGGCATGTGAAAATAAACACAGTCAAAATTTTATGACTAAAACTGAGAAAGAACAAGATGAGTGCAAGGTTTTGGGGTGATAACAGCCAAATGAGAATTACAATTTTTCTGAGAGGAGAGAAAATACGGTATGATCAAGGTAAAGAACACGAGAGACTGGAAAAGAAGTTTTTGAAAAATAGAAATGGAAAGGCTCTTTCATCATGTTCTTACTTTGTCATTAAAATAGTCTCCATTACTGTTACCAAATCTTATCTTTGTTGAATTTTTTTTTTTTTCATGTTTGTAAACTCATGTCCATGTCTCCCAGCAGATAGTGGCTGCAGCCTTCATTTTTATCTAAGGTCATCACTGAAAAAGGCAGGAACAGAAGTTTGGGAAACAACCACCTTTTGTGGGAAATTGAATGCTAGTGCAGAGAATGCGAAGGTATGGTTTGTTCAAGTCTGTTTGCAAAACAGAAGACATTTTAGGACTTATTAGGGACCACAGGAAGATGTAACATTATATTACTCCAGAAGAACTTTCTCCAGATTTCACCATCTTTCTAGCCAAAAAATGTTTATTGGATTCTGAAATGTCTAATTTCAAAATAACAATAAAATATGTAAAATATCCTCCCTCTCCTCAAAAAAAAAAAAAAAAGCCTGAAGCGCTGTCATATACTTAAATTTTTTTCCATGTTTCTTGGATGATTTGAAAAATAATTCTACTGCATGCAAAACACCAATAAACATTGCTAACAAAAAGCTTCTTGTAGAGATTCCTTTAATTAAGGTATTCTTTATGTTTGTTGTTTTTGTTTGTCAAACTTTTTGTGCATTAGGGATAACTAATGACCAAAATAAAGTGCACTGAACGTCAGAGCACATGTGTATCTACGCAAACCATAAAATTTGGAAATCAAACTTGTCTTAGAAATAATTTCATTTCTCATATATAAAGGGATAATAGCATAGGTTTTGTAAGGTCATATTTCTGCAATTGTCTGTCCAGTTCTGGTGTCCAAACTTTAAAAAGCTGCTGCAGAATTGGAAATGCTTCAGAAAATACTTGGAAGAAATATTTGTCTTCTGCTGCCTAAATTAAAAAAACTAGAGAAACTCACAAAACTACCCTTCCTCCAAAGTGGCGATGGGAAATATTGATATGAAGATTTTTCTGGGCTAATTTAATTCAGTTTCCAATGTTGTGGTTTAAATTGGACAGTTACATGTTATTTTTCCCCTCAAAACTGTTTGACTCATTGCACAGGCTAATTGGTGATTACTTCATGCGCAGAGAAATATTTTGCTTTTTCCACATTGTGGCTTTACAGTGTGATTACTGCATACTATTAAAATCCTATACTCAAAGCTGAATTAATGGAAATTAATGGCAGGCACTTCTGTTTAACTCATCACAGTGGTGTATGATTACTTTAAAAAGTTAATTTAATTTCACAACTCTGTACAAATAGGAGTGGGTGGTACTATACCCTTTTAAACATGGTTCAAATTGTCTGATCTTGTGAAATCTTTGGTTGTGTTGGGAAATATTGAGCATTTCTGCCTTTGGGCCCTACAGCTTCAGAAAATGAGGACTATATAATTAGTAAGAACTTGTGAAACAATTCCATCCTTGAAAATATTCAAAACTGGATTGGACATAGTCCTAAGCAACTTGCTCTAGATGATCTGTCTCATGAAAGAAGGTTGGACTATATGATCTCTTGAGATCCTTGCCAAGCGCAACTCATTTTAGCTGTGAGTCTCTTCCTTCAGTTTCTCAGAGCTTCACCTCATTTAGTGATACAGCATGATCCAGCAAGCTCCTAGACTGTGAAGCAACTAGACAGACTTTATGCAGTTTTGCCTTGCTCTGCCTTCACTTTACATCTGAAGAATATTTATTTAGAATATAATTGTCTTCACTCCTGGTTTCTCATTACAAGAGAACAAAGATAAGCTTAGGAAGGCTAATCAATGAAAGAAACACTTTCCATCCTAATGAGGAGCATAGCCCAAACCTCATCATGAGAGAGGCAGAGGTTGGACTAGGATATACAAGTAATTAGGTGCATCCTAGATGCATCCCAGTCCCTATAAGCATGCTGTACACACTTGAACAAGAGGAAGTCTTTACATATTAGCTAAATTTAGTGTTAACTGAGAAGATCCATAGGTTGTCTTAGTGGCAAGGACATTTTGATCAATCACCGTGACAGATGAACATGTCATACACAAGCCATTGCTTTAGAATGAAATCCTTTATAGCCATTAGTTCTCTCAGGTGAATTACAACTACCTGATACTTTTTAAACACTGCTACTATTATTAAACACTTAATAAGTATGTTAGAAATAAGAGACTTGATACTATGCTTAAGAGAGTGAAGGATAGGATGAAAGTCCCACCCACCAGTTTCACAGACCAGCTGCATTTGGTTTTAATTAAAGAGAAATTGACTTTCATTGTGATATTCATGATGCTATTATTATTTTTACTAATACCCAAACTCATTTACACTATTAGTGGGTTAAGATAAACTCAAATTGATTTCAATGGTAACAATTACAGAGACCTGGTGCAACAGCTCACATGACTAAAATGTGATCATGCATGGCTATGTCCTTTTTAGGAAAGACAGGCCAACAAGGTGAGGTGCTGGAGTTGCTCTTTACATGAGAGAGCAACTAGAATGTATTGAGTTCTGTCCAGGGCTAGATAAGGAGCGAGTTGAGAATATGAGAGAGAATTAAGGGACAGGCTAGCATGGGTGATACTGTTGTGGGTGTCTATTACAGGCCACCTGATCAGGATGAGGAAGTTGATGAGGCCTTCTACAGGCAGCTGATAGCAGTCTCAAAATCACAGGTCCTGGTTCTCATGGGGAATTTTAACTACCCAGATATTTGTTGGAAGGCCTATGCAGCAGCCATTTGCAGTCCAGGAGGCTCCTCCAGTGCCTTGATGATGACTTCTTGATGCAAAAGATGGATGAGCCAACTAGGAGAGGAGTGCTGCTGGATCTTATACTCACTAACAAGGAAGGTCTGGTTGAAGCGGTGAAGGTTGAGGGCAGCCTTGGCTGCAGCAACCATGAGATGGTGGAGTTCAGGATCTTATGTGGTAGGAACAGAATACCAAGCAGGATCACAGCACTGGACTTCATCAGTGCCAACTTTTGCCTTTTTCAAGTAGGAGAATCCAATGGGACAGGGTACTAGAATGAAAAGTGGCCCAAGATAGATGTTTTATATTCAAGGACTACTTCTTTCAAGGGGAAGTCATGTTTGACCAAACTCGTAGCCTTTTATGAGGACATAACCAGGTGGATAGATGATGGTAAGACAGTGGATGTGGTTTACCTTGATTTCAGTAAAGCATTTGACACCATCTCCCACAGCATCCTTGCAGCTGAAGAGACGAGTGTGGTCTGGAAGATTGGGTAGTGAAGTGGATAGTGAACCACTTGAAGGAAAGAAGTTGAAGAGTGGTCAATGGGACAGAGAAGACTGGAGGATAGCCAATGTCATACTGGCCTTCAAAACGGGAAAGAAGGAGGATCCAAGTAACTACAGACCAGTCAGTCTCACCTCTGTCCCTGGAAAGGTGATGGAACAGCTTGTTCTGGATGCCATCTCTAAGCAATTAGAAGAAAAGAAGATTATGAAGAGTAGTCAGCATGGATTCACCAAGGGGAGATCGTGCTTGACCAATCTCATAGCCTTCTATGATCTCATCACTGGCTGGGTGGATGGAGAAAGAGCAGTGGATGTCATCTACCTTGACTTCAGCAAGGTGTTCGATACTGTCTCCCATGACATCCTGATAGCAGAGCTGAGACAGCATGGGATAGATGAGTGGACAGTGAGGTAGGTTGAGAACTGGCTGTTGGGCCTAGCTCAGAGGGTCGTGATCAGTGGAGCAGAGTCTGACTGGAGAACTGTAACTAGTGGTGTTCCCTGGGGCTTGGTGTTGGGTCTGGTCTTGTTTAACATCTTCATTGACGACCTCAATGAGGGAATAGCATCCACCCTCAGCAAGTGCCTATGATACAAAGCTGAGAGGAGTGGCTGACATGCAGGAACACTGCGCTGCCATCCAGCGAGACCTGGACAGGCTGGAGAGCTGGGCAGGGAGAAACCAGATGAGGTTTAATAAAATCAAGTGTAGAGTCTTGCACCAGGGAAGGAATAACCACTTGTATCAGTACAGGCTGGGGGATGACCTGTTGGAGAGGAGCTCTGCAGAGAAGGACCTGGGGGTCCTGGTTGATGACAGGTTGGCTATGAGCCAGCAGTGTGCCTTGGTGGCTGAGAGAGCCAATGGTATCCTGGGGTGCATCCGGAGGAGTGTGGCCAGCAGGTCAAAGGAGGTGATCCTCCCCCTCTACTCAGCCCTGGTCAGGCCCCACCTGGAGTATTGTGTCCAGTTCTGGGCTCCCTGTTATAAAAAGGACAGGGATCTCCTTGAAAGAGTCCAGTGAAGGGCTACAAAGATGATTAAAGGAGTGGAGCATCTCCCCTATGGGGATAGGCTGAAAGAACTGGGACTGTTCAGCCTTGAGAAGAGAGAGTAAGAGGGGATCTTATTAATGTTTATAAATATCTCAAGTGTGGGACACAGAGGGAAATGGCCAGCCCCTTTTCAGTGGTCAGTGGAGACAGGACAAGGGGCAATGCCTGCAAGTTGGAACACAGGAAGTTCCACACCAATATTCAGATGAACTTCTTCCCAGTGAGGGTGGTGGAGCACTGGAATGGGCTGCCCAGGGGGGTGGTGCAGTCTCCTTCTCTGGAGATATTCAAGACCTCTCTGGATGCCTACCTGTGCACACTGCTCTAGGCAACCTACTTTGGTAGGGGGTTGGACTCCATGATCTCTGGAGGTCCCTTCCAACCCCTACAATTCTGTGAAATTCTATAAAACCCACTTATATCGAGAACATTTAGGGGACTGTATTGCAGATGTTGATTCAAAGTAATTCATGTGCCTAACAAATAATTAAACAATGCTTTTTCACTTCCCCAGGTTTTGTATCACATTTGTCATCCTCTCCATCTCTCAAATCTCTTATGCATGATACCTTCTTGGTTACACCATCATCTGCTATATTACAATTTCACTTTCTGTAAGTTCCTTGAAGAAAAAACTGAAGTTCATTCTTCTGTTTTAGAGAACGTGCATCCTGCACTGCAGGCCTAAGAATCTGGAATGGTAAGTACAGAATAACAAGGAAAGAAAAAAAAATTAGTACTGAAGAGGACAACTGCTAAAAACACAATGATTTTTTTGTCACATATTTCTTCAAGTGGCTAACAGACCAACCACTCTCAAACTCATAGAGATTGTAAGCATTTATACCACTTGTTCACTTGAGATCCTACTTATGTCAGACCACGTAATATTATCTCATCAGCTGTCTTGCAGGATGATTCTGCAGTACACCTACATTCACATTTAGGACTGTTAGCCTTATTTTCTTCCAGCTGCATCGTGTTTTATAGATCTTGTAAGATTTCCATTTGTTGTCTTTCTGAAGCAGTTCCCACGAATAAATGATTTTTGTCTTTTCTTCCATTGTAATAACTCCAAAACATAACTTATCCTTCTCTTACATGTATCCACAGTTTTTCTGAGCCATGGTATACTGGGTAGAACGCAGTCTTTGTTGGCTACTAGATAAACAAACAATAAAGAAGTATAAACACAGCTTACTGTGCAGGAAATAAGATTCTGCTGGGCAGCATAGGAAAGTTGGACCCCATGGGTCTAAAAAGATGAAGGCTGGCCAGGATGGTCAGCCTGGCTGCCTGCCTGGTTTCCTGATCATTATAGTGAAATCACTGCATTCCCACAGAACACTGATTCTCAGCATTTGGCACTGCAGAAGGGGAAAGCATTAAAAAAATAAAAATAAAAATCACCCAACTTTAAGCAACAGCATGAAGATAACAAGGCCTTTTGTGACATGTTTATCTCTAAATATTTTTATTGGTGAATACTTCTAATTTCAAGATAGAGCTAAACAGATATTAGAGCATGGAAAATTTAAAGCTAAATTAAAAAATTTAAAAGCTAGGATAGCTTTCCCTGAATAAAAGCTTTAGATAAAATACTAGTAAAGTAGGGCAATTGTATTAATTTAGTATAAAAGCTGATCACTGAATACATTAGAGATCTTTTAGAAAGCTTTTCATTTTCTACTGCTACTCATCCCTGGAATTTCCTCATTATGTGTCCTGTGGTGTTAGACTGAAATTTGTGATTCTGTCCTTTACTGCTATTTTCTGAGTTATTTTCTTTCACTCTCTGTTTCCCCTCATTATTTTGTATGGTCTTTAATTCACTCTTATATTAGAGGTTATACAGCTGCAGGGTACTCCTGTCTTGTATGCCTTTGGTTGTGTTTAATGCAACATTCAGATGCATGGTCTATATCTTATTTTATCTCCATTGCTTGGTAGCCTGTTTACCCCAGAGACTAATCTGACAACTATTTCCTTCTGACATTAAACATGCTGATGTTTTTTTCTCTTTTCAATCTCAATTTACTTCTAATTATAAACCTTAATTAGATCATGGTTCCTACTGCTTAGGCACTTTTTCATTTGCTACATCTGTAATTCCTTTCTGTTGTACTTAAAGGGAGTGAAAATTTTGTCTCTTTTAGGTTCTTTAGAAAACAATACCTGACAAAATTAAGAATACTACCAAAAGAGAGGCTAAAAATCATGGTTTTCCTTGTTAGATATTTGGTTTTAGCCTCAAAGCACGTGATATTATAAAACTCCTATGCCAAGAATAACTCCATCACAGCTCTTCCTCTCAGAGAGGAAGCCTTGCAGAATAACCACAACTCTTCATTCCCCATCCTCCTTGCACTGCTCAGGACAGGAGGGAGGTAGAGGAGTTTGGAGTGAAGGTGTGGATTTCAGTCTGAGAAAAAAGCGAATGGGGGGGACGGGGGGAGGTGTTTTAAGTTTTGTTTTTGTTTTCTGCTAGACAAATCAATCTTAATTGGCAATACATGAAATTAATTTTCCACAAATCAAGGCTGTTTTGCCTGTGATGGTAATTGGTAAGTGATCTCCCTGTCTTTATCCCAACCAGTGAGCTTTTGCATTTTATGTTCTCCCCATGTCCTGTTGAGGGGTGGAGCTGAGAGAGCAGTTAGTTGGGTGTCTGGCAGCTGTCCAAGGTCATCCCATCACTGGGTGGCAGTCCTCACCTAGACACTGAAGATCGGTGTATTTATATTAAAGTATATACAGAAATATTGTAACTGAACCCATAGTTTAAGGTGTTTCTATTCCATCTATGCCATTACCTTCATTTTAATCCCCTGGTTACCTACTGACAGGAACAATCTTTGGGTAATACCCATTGTTAGTGAAAATAATAACCTTATGGGCCTGCTCTACTTATAAAAACAAATAATAAAATCAATGCAAACCCATCAAATTCGGAAAACAGTTTTCTTAAGGAGTTATACAGGCAGAAATTTTGAGAAAGAGTTCACATTGAAAAGCAAGTTTCTGAAAATGCAAAAGTAAGACTACTGGCTATGGCAGCAGAGAATCATAGAATGGTTTGGGTTGGAAGGGACCTCAAAAATAATCTAGTTCCAACCTTCCTGCCATTGGCAGGGGCACCTTTCGCTAATGGGAATCAGTGGTAATCAATCAGGGGTAAAATGACACACTTTAAACCTTAATGTGGACTGGTAAAAGAGGTTAGAATTTAAATTAATTAGGTTGCAGAGCTGTAAAAATCCACTAAAAGAGAAAGTGGCTGTGTCTCTTGGATCCTAAAGAAGGATTTGTTCCCAATATCTGAAGATGCCTAATCCCATATCTGCTCTCAAACTGTCAACCATAGTGCAGAAATAACAGGAAATTTGCTTTAGGTGAAGAAACAAATTATTTACAATATAAGGAGCCCAGCACAGCATTTTCATGCTTTAAGATCTAAATTCTTACCTCTGCCTTTTAGTTAAACATATATTTTCATTGGGGAGGAAGTGGTGGAAAGGAATGAATACACTGTTTTGTTAATCTTGTGGAATATTTTGAAGATGTTGTGAAGTTTTGAAGTGTTGTCCATACACAGTCTTTTGCAACATCTCTGTTTTCCTCAGTTCTTTACTGAATCCTTTAATCCTCAGTGTAAATGCTGGAAGGCTCCATATGGTCTTTTTCACCTGGATATGCCATCTCATTTTACCTGTGCTCTTTCTTCTATTATCTTGAAGAGACTTCTGCTGTTTTCTAATCAGGTAGGTTCAGGTTCATAGGGACCTAGTCACATTATATCCTTGATGCTAAAACCATGAAATTCATTCAGAGATTTAAAAAAAGAAAAACAAAAATTAAAAGGATACACCTTAGAATTTCTCGCCTGGTTAACCATCTTTCATAATCATAGACTACAATACTGCATTGCATTGACTTGACAAAAGTTACTTGCACTTTTTCTCCTCTGGGGCATAATCTTTACTTTTATTGTTCTGATATAAATACTGTGATTACTATACAATTATACAATTGTTCTACAGAACAGCTTGGTGACTGCTGGTATTTCTTTTGTCTTCCTTTTTCCCCCTCTTTGTTTCCTTCTAAATTGTGAGTTTCCTGCAGGCAGAGATGGGGGAAATTTCCAATTTTAACCTGCATCAGAAAAAAAGAAACAGAATCATGGTGCCTGTTGAGGAAAACTATATGACTTGAAAAATGATTATGGCTTGTTAGGAGAATTTTGTGGTAAACCTAGGTTTGCAGTATAACTGTTAGTAGTGTTTCATTTCAATGCACCATGTGTCAGCATTTAATGATAGTTAGGTGTTTTGTTTATAGGCATAGACAACATTATTTTCTGCTGTTATTCTGCTTATGAATATTCTACAAGTGTGGGATTCCCAACAGATTAAAATAAATACATATTTTTAAGTTCTGTTCCTTAGGGTAGCATTTAAAAATCCATTATAAATTCTAAAGTTGTATAGGACTTATTCTTGTAGCTAGTTTGTGGAAATTAGATAATTCAAATGGTTAATATGACCTTATTTAAATCTGTTAAGTAATTATTTTGTTTCATGTGTTTTTCAAGTAAAACAGGAAAATTTTACTTAGTAATGTGTCGGAGAAGCTGACTTCAGGATGCAATTATCAATATAGAAATTGCACCATTTTAGTAGTAAGGAAATATTTATAAGACCCAGTTCTCTACTGATACAATTTTGTCATCAGCATAACTCATGTATGTTGTTTCATATAAGGCAGTGGTTCAACACAAAATGTTTTAATAGTCATCTATTCAAAACTGATGTGAAATGTTTGGCTTTCACAAGGTAGTGTTTCAGCTTCACAAGCCATGGCCTCTTCCACCCACTTATGAATTCCTATTTCTAATTCTGGCTTGGTAACATGGCCAGAGAACCACCCACTCTGATCTGCCTCTGCAGGCTTCTTCTGGGCTGTCAGAGCTGTGTCCAGACCCTGCTGTCTTTGCCGCTGCAGAGGTGTCTGCTGCCTGGGGCTACTGTGTGTTCAGACCATCCTTCCTAAGTAAAATGTGCCCAAATATCTGTCCAAAGGAGAGCTTGATCTCTCTTTTTGTCCAGAACCACGGAAGAAAAATGAGGAGTTAATCAGGAAGATTGGACTTTTCAAGACACTCTGTTTCCTAGTGGCTGCCAAGGATTACTTGATCTGAGAACTGAATCCACGATCACATTACTTTCACAGTAAAGTCCTGCCTATGACAAAATGACTAGTGGAAAGATGTTCTTTGATCTTGTATGTGCTGCTTTAGGCCCTAGGTGATTTGGTCCTTAGTCACTTGTGTTAATGTTGCATAGGAAATTAATGTGATGGATCAGAGAGAAACACTATATAATGTAACATATTATTTGATAAGTGGCACTGAATTTTTCTTAATGGCTTACACTATAGCTGTTGTCATATGGATATAAATATGTCATGTCATATAAGTATGTCATATATGTAGCCAATTTGAAGCTGCGAAAAGGAATAAAGTATACAAGTGTCTGAGATTTTTAATATAGAATATCAAAACTAAATAAGTTGACATTTCAAAAATTCTGTGTTTCTTTTGGAGTTGTCTGTGTTTAATATTTTTAAGTTTTGTTCCATATTTTTATTTTGATGTCATGTTTCTTTCAGGGATTTAAAATTAATTTTTGAATAATAAGTATTTTACAATTTCAGCAGAAAGGATTTTATTTGAAGAATATTTTTTATGATTACTATAGATTGCATTGATACAGTTGATAGCTTGCAGCAAAAGACTGTAGAAAAAAGGAGATTACTCCTTTGAATAGCTACAATCAAAGTGATTTTTAAAAGGCTTAGGAGTACTACCCAGCTAAAAGCCATATTAGTAGTACCTTTCTACCTTCCTGGGGGGAACCAATAGTTCAAATCTTGTTAGCACATTAATGAGCCTATTAAAAAGCTGTACAGTGTTGAATTGTCAATTATAAAGTGTATGTACATAGCCTATTTGACAGACTGAAAAAGCTGTTATGAAACATTGGCCTGAATGGTTCCAAAAATTCAAATAGTCTGGCATGAAGTACTTCTTTAAAACAGATCAAAAGAATGTTTTTTTTCATCCTTTCAAATTACTAGTTTCTTATAGAAAGATATAGAGGATTTTTTTCCCAGTGGCTTTTACTTGATATTTCACTCTTTACTCCTGGAAGTTTAGTTAGAAAAATCATATATAACGGGAAGCTTGGATTCCTGCACTATTCAGATGCATAAGACAAATTTGCCTAAGAAAGGGGAGCTAATACAGTGGGTATGAAATCTGTCCCCACCTGACTATTTTCAAAGAACAGGAAATCCTGAATTGACTGGCTTGGGGGGATGGGTCACTGTCCACGAAGTGTATGTTCAGAGCTTGAACATCTGGTAAGAATGATGTTGGACTACACATTTGCTTTATGAAAAGGAACTAATGGTCAATTATAAGAATACACGTTAAGATAAAAGTAGCTGGTGTCACTGACAATAGTTGGCTTACTTTGCAAATGACTCTTTACTGGCTTGGAGTTATAAACTCAGATTTTCCTGGTAGCTGAGTTGAGATCAGTACACCCAAGACTGGTCACAGCTAGTCTAAAGGGGAAGAAGGGCACAATATTCTTCTGGGTCTCATGTTAGAGACCAGCTTGTGAGGGATGACAGTTTAAGGTCTTTATAGAGATTATAGCCATTCTTTTTAAAACTAATGCTGTTACTCTGCAATGTATATTTCAAATGAGAATACAAAATAAAAAAGTAGGTTCTCTATTGGTTGGAAGCACCAATACTACAAAGCTTACAGAAAATACTAGTTCAGATCACTTCGGTAGTTCTACTGAATCAGTTGGACCAGCCATGCACAAGTCGTGTTTGCACAGCAATGCAATGGAAAAACTTAAATTTACAGTCTATCTCTTAGATTCTAGCATCTTATTCTGTCCTCCAGTTGTGCTTCATCAATGTATGCCTATCAAACAAAACTATTCTGGTCTGTGTCAAGGAACTTCCCTTTTAATGTAGTTGGACATAGACAATGCACCAACAAAGCTGTTAAGAAACCCAGTCTGTGCTAATGGAAATCTTATTACAGGGTGAAACATTACTGAATGATGGCATTCTGTATTCTTATGGAGCAAAAAGGATATTTTTTAAAATCTGCAGCTGTTTTAGCTCTGCCTTCTGTTTTTTAAGTGTATATATGTTTCAGAGCTGACTCCTGTACATAAGAATTACCCCAATCCTTTCATGTCTCAATATTTTAGTGGTTTAACACTATCAGTTGACATGATATGACAGATTGGTAGATTCTGTTAGGTACTTAATATATACTTCCAAATTGCTTCAGTATTGTTGTAATGACTCCTCCCACCTAAAACCCTCAAAGGGAATTAAATGACTATAATGACATTGAAGTAATAGCTAGGATATGAGTTACTGTAGAGTGAAAAAAAAAAAGAAAATCCCCAAAAATTTTAGAACTAAAACTGAACCATTATTCTATGTGTGATAGGTGGAATACTTTTTTTGGCTACAGTAATAGAAGCTGCAAACTGAGAATGGATAGGTAGCAAATGTTCATCTTTCTGCCATCGTAGCCTAAATTTTTGTGGGTCAAGTAGATTTATTTATTTATTTTAAGTCTCCTTTTGGTTCTTGCAGGGTAAGATGCCTTTCATAAGCCAACATGGCTTCACTATAGTCCACTTCATGTCATCCTTGCAATGTTTAAGTAAACCTCCACTGGTGGTAAATAAGCCCAAATTAGCAGAGACACTGTAAATTAGAATCTATCCCAGGGTGAAATCTGTTCTACTTTTACAGTATCCCTATTATTTACCTATTTGGACTGGCAAGTTTGGATACAGCAATTACAATATAGTCCTATCACATACAAGTGTGTTTACATGGTGATCTGATTTAAATCACAAACTGATTTTAAAATTTTTCTATTAAATCACATTTCTTCATTGTTATTGAACTAATTAGTTATTTGTGCAGGTACTAAAGAACTTGGTAGTTATGTATACTATGACATTCCATATAAATGTTGGTAAAATCTTTCATTCTGTGGAAGTGTGCTATTCTGCTTAAAAATAAATCATAATAAATTACAAAAGTCCCTGGATTTTCTTTATTCTTTGTGTTTTGTTGTCTTCTGCTTACAAGGATACTGAAAGAAAAGGTTTAAACTGTTAGTACCATCCACAGAGTTGCAACATCCAACATTCAAGTGGGTAGGACTGTTTCTTCCTTAGTACATAGGAGTCAAAGTATGACCAAAAAAGACCTGCTAGATATTTGAACCTGTTGGATTGTACACAGATAGGATAATGAGACTCTGATTCTTTGCTCTGTTACAGCAGTGTTACAGCTCTGCCAGTCCACCTATTTAAGTAGTTATGAAATCCATGGAGTTAGGGAAGAGTACTAGATTCTTAATTTGCCACACTGTAAGAAGAGAATCAGCCAGCAGGAGAATTTTGCTCATGTAAGTCATAGCCTTTTTATAACCCTTCTTTCTAAAACATGAGTTGCCCTATTTTTATGTCTGCATATTTGGACATCTTCAAAATCCACTACTTGTACAATAGCTTTCTCCATAGACCTCTACCATAAATAACTAAATCCAGGCACTTGTAATACCTTTAAAAAGCATGTCTGAATGAGAACAAAGCACATTTCCTTTGGTTGGATCCTTATTTCTAATTTCTATAGTGGTCTAATTCAGGAGTCTCCAGCAGGGATCAGGAAACTGTACAAACAAATAACACAATGATAGCCCCTTTACTAAAAGCTGAGATCTGAATTGAGTATTGTTACCATCATGCAGATAAATGATGAATGTCTTTTATACCCGTTGTGTCTGCAATCGCTAGTCAGTATGGTTCTTGCATCTTCAGAAACACATGAATGTGTCAGACACTGATTGAGATGACAGCTCTGTAGACAGATGGGGAAGAAACTGTACAAGACTTTTGTTTTTGTTTCTTTCATATATTTTACTGAGGAGCAAAAGACCATGTATAAACAGAAATTCAATAGGAGTACAGCAGAGAGGAAGATGTATTAGATTTGTTCAATAGTTGTCCTATCAGAAAATGTCAAAGAACAGAAAAGAAAAATCCTTTTCTAATTCCTTATGAAACTTGTAAGCATAATATGATACATGACATTCTCTGGTCCCTGCAAACCCAGCAACTGTCCTAAGGAAGTCCCCAATGACAGGAGCCTGTTTGGTTTCTTTCCCCAGGAATTCATGTCATGAATAAATATCACTTCACTCAGCAGATTAATTAGAAGAAATTGGTGGCTGAGACAGAACAGAATATAGAGAAATGTGATTACTTTCTATTTCTGGGTTGGTTTTTTTTTTCCTTTCTTCCTGTCTAATTTCACTTACGGCCAGAGTGATTTTCCTGTTTCTTCTTGTAACAAGATCTCAAATGACACTTTCATGTTAGATGGCATAGACTTATTGAATTCCCTTAGTACAGGAAGCTTCACAAGGAAGAAATTGTACTTTTATTTCACTATTCATCTGCCTATCTGAAACTCAGCATTTTATTCACATCACTCTCTGAAAAGTGACAAACATATTAAAAACCAGAATGCATTTGTAGCTTTCAGCAAATATTAAACTAAAAAGAAATAAAATGTTATTAAATTTTATATATATATACATATATATAAGTATACAACATATATTTTAATGGGTATAAAAATATTTAAGGACACAGTTATGACTTTGAGAGGCACTGCTGGGAAACCATTGCAATGACTAGAAATAAATGATATACAAATTAACTTTCAAAATATCTATAAGGAACTTTATGTGATGAAACAGTTGCTGCATTGTTTATCAGAAGCAAATTAAAGTGTATGGTTTCAGTCATCAGAGGCCTTTGTAGAAGTTGCTCCGTTGCTCCTGCTGATAGGACTACAGTTATCATTTTCTACCACAGAAGACCTTGATCTATTTGCAGTCTGATAAGCTTATTTCACAGAGTGAAACTTAATAGTATTCTTTCCATGTGAATACATCTATTGGCACAATGACCTCCATATCCTCAAACTTGACTGGCCAATGTGATTCCTTTCTACCTTTTCTCCTTGTAAACAGGAGCAGGGACATAAAATGTGAACAATATTTCTGTATTACTGATTTCATCTGTGCTTTGGCTCTCAAATCCAATTGGCATGACAGTTAAAATTAGCAGGACAAGGTCAAACTGTCAAGGATGAGGCTGGCTGTAAGCAGAGGGGCTTGTGTGGCTTTGTTTGCTTGTCATTTCGGCTGCTATGTCAGCTTAAATACCATCAGTAAAAAAACACAGAGCATAGCTTAAGGAGTAATGGGGTGGGGGGCACATCTGAGCAATGATCAAACAAGAATAAAATCCAGAGAGGCCACGCTCTCAGGACACTATGGCATGAGTGTCTTTCACAAAATGTCAGTGCAGGCTGATTAAACAAATGCTGGTGCTGAGGCAAAGCTGATCAACCTCCAGTTTACATGAAAAGTTCACATGCACTCTCACTATCATTCTGCAATACTACAGGTAAGTGAAATATTTTCAGTGTTGTGATAAAAATTAGGAATGTTGCACAAAGCTTGAACATTTGTTGTATTTAGTATACCAGTGGTTAATATTTTTGCTTGATTTGCATTCTGTTGACATGATTTAAAAGCCCTTCAGAATGGGTCTTTGCCCAGACACAGCTTGAAAGTCCAAGCTCTCCTACAAAAGCAGGTGAAATTAGTTTTGCCACACATACAGTTCCATTCATAAATTTTTGCTCAGTGTAGTTAAGTAAATTTTTTCCATTAATAATTGCCTTTACCTAAAAGTTAGATACTCATTTACCAACCTTTTTTTTTCCCTCCAATTCTATCTCACTTTTCTCTCTCTCTAATCTATATACTTCAACATACATTCAGAAAAATAATCTTTTTCCAGAGACAAATTATTGTCTTCCTGTGAACAGAAGAAATAAAGCACAGTACAAAATCCTTGTAAAGGAAACCGAAGAGGGATACATACCTAATTTTTAAAGGATTAAACTATTTACAAAAAATATATTTATAATTTATTTCCTGATATGAGGCTTTAAAATAATCAGAATTTGGAAAAGGGTAGGAAATGGTGCACAGTTACAATACATATATTTTTAAAAATCAAAATCAGTCACACTAGGTGAAAGAATAGTATAACCTTCCTGGATACAGGCAAGCTTCCTGTGTACTGTCAGGCATTATAGATCCTAATTTCACACCCCTTAATCAAGTGACTGTCCTGTAAACCATTGATTAGGGACTGCAGAAATTGGCTCAAATCCCTTGATCTCAACTATGACAAGACCACAAAGGCCCACTTGTGTCTGAGGGAAAAGGAGAGGCAGGGAGTGTAACTTGGCACAAAGGGGGAAGGGCATAGCGGTTCAAATAGGTGCAGCAGCCAAGACGGAAGTCATGCAAGCTGTGTGCCAGAGAAAAGGGTTAATGATTAGGGGTTAAGCCAGATAAAGACCAAGATGAAACTGGTGGGTTATAAATTCTATTATTAATTAGTTATGCACCAGAGTAGCTACATGTAGGGAAGGCATAGCAGGATAGAAGCTATAAGCAGTCAGTACGTAAAGCAGAACATCCCACATAGCCATAAACAGACACAGGTAACAATCAAAAGAGAATCCTGACTGAATGCTGAAAAAGCACTTGGACCAGCATGTCTGTTCTGTGCAAATGATGTAGTGACAGTGCTAGGGAGCTATCTTCCCTTTCTCAACAGTATATGTAAAGACAGATACCACGGACCTTCTTTCTGGGGGACTGATTTACTTATAATCTTTTCTCCTCCTACCTAGCCAAAAGAAAAATCATCAGAATGGTGCTCTTCAGATGAACGGAAGCTCAAGAAAGGATCGAAAATCTCAGTTAAACTTAACTAAAGAGAGATCTGAATCCACCACAACTGCAGAAGGAGAGCTGAGAGGGGTGTAGTAATTGCTTTACTGAATTGTCCATTTAACTCATCTGCATGCCCAATGCAGCCCATCCCAGCCACAGGATCATGTCTGGGCACTTCTGTCCTCTTCACAGCATGTCCTACATACCTCCTACATACCTGGTTCTGAGGTACTTGCTATGCCTGTTCTACCTGTCTCGGATTAGAGAGATTTACAATTCCTGGAAATCTGACTGTGGCTGTAAACTCTGTCAGGCTGAAGACATTTCGCTGTAAATGTCTGCATTCCAGGGGAATGCATTAGCCACAGAACGATTATATTAAACAAAACAGCAACAATGCCACAGCTGTGGTTTTGAACAAAAGCTCAAGCAATCGTGGCTGTTTTGTCTGGAATTTAATCAAATTACCAGGTTTTAGGTGTGCTGTTCACGTGCCTAGGCTTAAAAGCATTATTGTTGTCTTTTAAGATAAGAGACAGGAAAACAGAGGTACCTATTTTCAGATCATTAAGAAAGTACTGGAGAAAGCAGTGTCATTAGAATATTTTTCAACTATTGGGGCTTCTAGGAAGTATTCTACCCTTTTTTAACAACAAAAGAAACTTGTGTGTGGGGAAAAACCTACTTCACTTAGACACAATGACGTGCATTGCTGGAGTACAACAATGAATTAATTAATTGGTGTTCACTGTATTAGAGATAATTTTAATCACTTTTCCTCATTCTCTTATTTCAAAAGAAAATATAAAACCGAACCCCCAAGTGCCTACTGTCTTTTCTGAATGTGTAGCTACAGTATCCCTTTCCCATGTGGTAGGTCAACAGGACTGCATCGCCTTGTTTCACGTGTCAGGGTCCCATTAACCTAATGTAATAGTTGGCACAGATTTCTGAGCAAGTTTTGTCTATGAAGTCAGAAGGAGAATCTGAGTGGAATATAATACTCTGCTAAAACAATAATACTCTCATAATCTAACCCTCATTAACTTGTCAAGCCTAGTGACAATCTTTAATAGCATTCATTCTTTTTGTGTTTTATTTTAAGTGATTTCTTTGTAGCTATTTGAAAAACCTAAAATAAGATTGTTACTCTATCTGCATTTAATGGGAAGACATTCTGTCTTTTTTTTTTTTAAAGAAATACTGGCATCCACTTATATTTATTTTCTGGGCAATTTGCCATGGACCTCTTTAAAAATGTATGGAAGTAAATATATTTAACTTATTTTTATTTTCTGTCTTTAACAAATGCTAAAATTCTGCAAATGCAGTTACAAGGTACACTGTTAGAAGTTTATGGTCATTGGCTCATGTTTTTGCCACCAAAAGGGAGATTGGGAATTCAAGGAAATGGATGGATTTCCAAGACATGGCTTGGATTTACATTGTCAATAACAAAACATGTTAGAGAGGAGTCAAACATGGATTTCTTTGTTGGTTGGGGTTTTTGGGGGAGGAACAGTGCAGAGTGGCTCTGTTTGCTTCTTGTTCCCTTCCACTAGCAGCAATGTGTTCCCTATGCTTTCTGACGTGGTGTGGCTCATGCCGAGGCAGCCCCTCAAACCAAGATTGAATATAACCCTTGCAGACGTCAATAGGTACTATACACTTCCCCTGGTACCTCACCATGACTTGAGGGTGGGTTGAAGAGATCAGCATCTGGCCAGAGTAAGCTTTGAATCCCTCACAGCACCCTTCTCCGTCAGATTCACTGAAGGTTGATATACAGAGCACCATGGGAGTTTAATTCACCCAGTGACTGAGTAACCATGCATCAGACTTCTTTATGTCTGTACCTTTTAAGTCTGGAATGAACTAAAAATCTTTGTCACTGATTATTTAAAAAAAAAAAGAGTAAAAAAAAAAAAAAAAAAAAAGGGTGCAACTTCACTTTGAAATAAATTAGAAGCGTTAAACATTGTATATCCAGCTTAATTGCTGTTTTGATTCCACAGGGGAAGTGAAAATATGGCATGTTTGTTCCTTGAACTTGATTCTTTTGTACATTTAGTTACATGCCTCAAAAAAAAAAAAACCCCAACCAAACCCAAAACCCTTTTCAAACTGATATTACATTAGTTCCTTATTCATTAGGTCTCAGTAACCACTTTCTGCCCATTTGGTTCCTGCACAACATAGCCATGAAAAAGTAATACACAATTCCTAATGATTTTCTGAAATACTGCACAGGTGCAGGCTGCAGCTGTTATGAGTAAACTACATTTTGCTAAACTAATTCAAATCCCACTGGGGAAATAGAAGAATCACTGCATTCCCATAAAAAGAAAAATGTTTTCATTGTAGGATACTGAAGTTTCCATGTGTATTCTACCTTGTCTTTTACAAATAAAATTAAATGTTATCTTATAAATACTCATGCCTATATATAAACCCTTTGATTCTGATTTTGTTAAAAGTGGCATAGTATTAATTATCCTCTTTAAAAAGCCTCACTAACATTTTCAAATTTGTATGAGATGGCAAAGATTATGTCCCATACATTATAATAGATCTGAAATGAAAGAGTTGTCCTCCAGACTAATTTTTAAAATATACAACTTTTCATAAGAAAATCTATATTACAGTGAAAATTGCATTTGCCAGATGTATTGGCATTTCTCTACACATTTATAAATGCATGTTTACATCTGTTCATATGTTATATGCACTCGTTTTTGTTGCCAAGATTTTCAATAGGGAAGTAGTCTGAGGATTTTGGGTGTTAGTTTTATTTTAAAAACCAAATTGTGTACAACAATAAATATTTAATGGAGGGAAAACACATACCTTATCTCCAGATTAACAATGGCTAGTGGTATGTGGAATTCAAGGTGTAGGTTTCTCATTCCCTCTCAGCACTCACTCAGGCTCAGGGTAGCACTAACCCATGTAAGTTATAGATGGATAACATAGCTGTGGCATGGACATATGAACCTGAGGGTGGACTATGTTCTCTGTGTTGATAGACACAATGTAGATTATATTAAAGCTTCAAATTAAAGCTCATTTGTAGAGAGGTGAGAAAGGCTGGGTGAGCTGCCCTGTTAACCCATAAAATATAACTCTCATCAAATGTCTTTTTCAGTAGAAAAGGAGATATTTTGAGGTAAAAGTTTCCTCTTCAAGCTAAAGTGTTAAGCAGTCTTGAAAATCTAGCATTCTTGAAGAACACTTCTGTCCTAGGACCTCTGCTGGAGATCCCACCAGTGCTTGGACACTGGTAGCAGGAAACTCCCTCCATAAATATCTGCAGGTCTGCCTTGAGTAACATCAGCCAAGGAACTGGTGGTTGCATTAGAAATTTAGCTGTGCAACATATGAACCTGCTGGCAGGTTCCTGGTTTGTAGACTGGTATGATCGTGTCCCTGAGCTTCTCAATATACATCTATGATAAGGGAGAGGGCATTTAAAATACAATTTCATTGCTAGCCTTTGGGAGATCCCATTCAAAGCAAAATGAATTACTATAACTGTAATAATTTTACTTTACAGATTATTAAGACTTTATTTATGCATTCCACAGGGAAATCTTCAGCTTCCTATTTTGTACATATTATCCATTTAAAAAGTAAGAGTTTGGATTTGCACTATGAAGAAATCCTAAGTTAATAGTTTGGCTTGCTGATGATGACAGGAGTGAACTGACTTTTTATTTTCAGCTAATGTCCAGATTCAGAAGTGTGCAACATACACCTATTTGAACTTATTTTGGGACTGCTTTACATTCTTTTTGCTTGTTTCTAAATTAACTGAATTAATTTTAAAACAAATTTTCCTCTTTTAGGACCTTGGGGCAGTCTAATCTTAGTGAGAATGTCAATAGATTGCTGTATTTTGAAAATATGATGTAGACTACCAAGTCATGTAATATTTGCTTATTTTGTTATTGGAATCTTTCCATCTCCAAAACTGTTAAGATCACCATGAGAATAATTTAACTTTAACCACCCTAAAACAGACTGTAGCAGAAAATGAGAAATTTCTTTTTTTCTTCTTTAATTACTGCAATATTTTGTAATTTTATTTTTGGGCATAAAACATTGTATCAAAAATGGGATTGAAATGTGTTTTAGACTCTTAGAATTTGTGCTGTCTTTACCTAATCTGGAGATGATTCTTTCCATCTTGATGGAATAAACCACTCCACTTTTCCTAGTAAACAGATCTGCCAGTTATTTCTCTCATTCTGGGAGATTCTATCACTTCCAGTTGCCTTAGGAAGAGAGATTTAAGGCAACAATCTGAAGAGCTATGGTAAATGCTGATGTGCTTGTTGTAGCCCATTCGATTTTCACCCTCCTAAATTTTCCGATACATTTTGTTGCACATTTTCAGATTCACTCCCATCTGCATTTGAATCACTCCTTCTTGGTTTACTTCTTGATCCAAGAAGACAAAAGTGTGTGTTTCTGAGGCTGCATCTTTCTGAAAGGAGTATCCTAGTCAGTCAGAGAGATTGGAGTTACCAAACTAAAGTTTGGGTGTGAAAGGCTCACATAAAAGAAAACTGTATCAGCAGTAATACTTGCTTATTATTAAATTATTAAATTACACATGATCCAATATGTAAACAGTGAATAGAATTAGTAATGGGTCCCATTATCTTTAGTGTGCTTATTTACTTCATGTAAAGCTAAATAATCTCATAAATATCTGCAGGAATGAGATTGTAATTTACAAATTGGACATTTTTGTAGATACTAAGACTACGCACACACATGCCTTTATGAATTGCATATTTTCTATGTGGTTGAAAGGATAGAGAAAATAGATTAGGTATATATGTATACATACATACATATATATATATATATATATATTTATAAAGACAGGACCTTACCATAGAATATTTTAAGCTTGGAACAGCTTGCAGACCATATAACCACTACAGCCAATCCATATGTGTTTTGATGTAACTGTGCCACATAGAATGTGTTTCTTTTCACCCCATGTTGTAACACTCGGAATTTTACAGTCTACTGTGGAGGAGCAGCTCCAGAATGTTAGAGATGGACCACTTCCAGCACTCAGTGACCCATTAGCCTTGGGTAGGAAAAAATTAGGATATCCATAGCAGGGAAAGGTTTATTCAAATAATATATGAGAGATTTGACTCAGATTAGGGAATTATAATTGTCAAGACTGACAGGTGATACTGCCTTCCTTCACATCTCTGTGACTTTCCTCTATACATCATATCAATCATTTCCCTTCTAAATTTATTTAAATAATGTGTTACTCCTTTTTAGAGAAGTTAACTCTTTAGTATATAGTTTCCTACTAGCATCTAACTACACCAGAAAGCAAACTGTCAGTAAGAATTACGGCAGCAGTCAGAAGACAAAAGACCATGTGAAAAAAAATCAGAATTCTTCAAACAGAGTTTATTCAATGATAATATAATTCTGAAAATAACAAAAGGGACAACTTGGATGCATGCCCAAAATTTGTATGGTGGTGAAATTAAAGCAGAAGTCAAAAGGTAAACACAATATGTAAAAAACGTTAAATACAGACTCATGTTTCAACCAATACAAATAGACGTGTAGATTATTGATAGTGAAATTAAATATCCTATGCTAATATTTATATAATAAGAATTTATATTAAGTTCATTAGAACAACAATATCTTAAGAAAGAGAGGCCATTCACTAAAAGGAGAAGATTAAGATGTTTTAAGAAAGAAAAGAAACCAAGGAGTTTAGAAATACTCCTACGTTTGGAAAGAATTAAGAAGTCTGTTGTCTAGATAGATAGATATTGTCTATTAATAACTAAAAAAGATGTTTACATCTGGTGGTGATAAACTCTTGAAATCATCAAGCTGGGAGAGTTGCATGCAAAAGAACTAGCTGATGACATCTCTGGCTTGATAGTGTTGATTTATAATAAATCTCAGAGACAGCAGGAAAAATCCAGAAGACTGAAGGACAGTTTATATGGTTCCAATACTCAGAAGTTACAAGTATGAGGAGTGTAATATTTATAAGCTCAGAATATTTATCCTTAATGATGAAAAAGTGGATAAACTTTCATTGTTAAGGACATAAACAAGAACATCTCATTCCAAATAACATGAATTTATGGGAAATAATATTTTTCAGGAAGCCTAATTTAACTTTTAGGTTAACGAGATAAAACAGTGATGATCATGACTATTGTAGAGTGTAGGAACTTTAGGCCTGCAAATTGAACCCCATTTGACTGAGAATAGAGAATAAATGCAAACAGATAATAAATGCTCTTGGTGACCTAGGCATCTGGGTCCCTACAGAATAAAATCCAGCTGGAGGCTGGTCACGAGTGGCATCCCCCAGGGCTCAGTCTTGGGTCCAGTCTTGTTCAATGTCTTTATCAATGACCTCAATGAAGGGATTGAATGTTCCCTCATTAAGTTTGCAGAGGACACTAAGCTGGGAGGAAGTGTCGATCTGGCTGAGGGTAGGGAGGCTCTTCAGAGGGATCTGAACAGACTGGACCAGTGGGCTGAGACCAGTGGGATGAAGTTTAACAAGGCCAAGTGTAGAGTGCTGCACATGGGACATAGAGACTGGCTGGAGAGCTGTCAGGGCGTTGGTTGACTGCAGGCTGAATATGAGTCAGCAGTGTGCCCAGGCAGCCAGGAAAGCCAGTGGCATCCTGGCTTGTATCAAAAATAGTGTGGCCAGTAGGTCTGGAGAGGTGACTGTGCCCCTGTACTCGGCATTGGTGAGGCTGCACCTTGAGTGCTGTGTCCAGTTCTGGGCTCCTCACCATAAGAAGGACATTGAGGTTCTGGAATGAGTCCAGAGAAGGGCAACCAGGCTGGGGAAGGGGCTGGAGGGCAAATCATATGAGGAACAGCTGGGGGAGCTGGAGCTGTTTAGCCTGGAGAAGAGGAGGCTGAGGGGAGACCTTATCACTGCCTACAATTACCTGAAGGGAGGTTGTAGCAAGGTGGGTGATGGTCTCTTCAGCCAGGTGACAGGAGATAGGACAAGGGGAAATGGCAAGAAGCTGTGCCAGGGCAGGTTTAGATTAGATATTAGAAAAAAAAAAATTACTGAAAGAGTTGTCAGGGCCTGGAACAGGCTGCCCAGGGAGGGGGTTGAGGCATCATCCCTGGATGCGTTTAAAAAAGGGTAATGAGGTGCTCAGGGATATGGTTTAGCTTAGGATGGGAACGGTTGGACTTGATGATCTTCAAAGGTCTTTTCCAACCTTGTGATTCTGTGATTCTGTGATAAACCCCTTCTCACAAACACACTGTCTGACCAGTGAAAACCAGTCGATAGGAATGAAGAGAGAAATAAAGAAAATATGCTTATTGATGAACTGGGTGGTGATAATACCACCTCCTCACTGTCTATTTCCATGCTTTGGTGGGAATCCTAACAGAAGAAAGCTGAAAGAGGATTTTCCATGAATAACTTTGTGGTAAGAATAAATTTCTGGTAATCCTTGTCCTCAGGACCTTACCAGGCTAGAGAGAAAGCAGAAGGCATGCAGAATCCTTTCCCAGCCTTTGCAGGAATGTTTCCATGTCATGCAAGAAAGAAAAAAAAATAGTTCCCTCTGTTCCCTGCCTCTCATTCCATTTTCCTACCGTGATCCCACAAATATTATGAATACCATAACTGGCAAGCACATAATAAGTGTGAGTGAGATTTTCACACACATAAAGGGACATGAAAAGCTTGGAGGAAAAAAAAAATTTCAGCTCATGGTTTGCCTCTGCTTTTCATTGATTTCAGCTACCTGTCAGGCTCAGCATTTCTCTTTGACATTACTCTGCTGTGTTCAAAGTTACAAATGATAATAAAACTCTTCTATTCATCATTTCAGTGCCATGTGCATAACAATAACTGCACAATAAATGCCAGACCAAATTGTTCAGAGGTTTTTTTTTGTATATTTAAGTGTGATTGAGGGAACATTGGAGCAAGTTAAGGTTATAGCTGAGAAGTTCAATGATTTTCTATCCTCATTCTATAACACAAAGGATTTTCAGGGATACATTCTTCTTTTTTCCCCTTACGGTAAAGCTGAAAAACTCTCTAGGACTAAGAAATTGTGGTTTTTCCACTTTATTTGGTGCTAAGTCAGTTTAAGATGTTTGTTTTTAACAATTTTGTTTTTTGAAATTGAATGTCTCTTCCAGGAAAACAGGTCTAGCAAGCTTGATAAGAGGCATATCATTGGAGTCCTTTGTGCATTTTGGTACAGTAATAATGCATAGGAGCAAACCTTTACTTACAAGTCTCTCACTGAAGGCAAGAGGAAACAAATTAGATGATAAATGGTCATGTTTTTCCACATCAAATTGATGGTATAATGTTTCAAGTCTCCATAAAAATTCCAGCATTAATATATTTGTAAATATTGAAAATGCATGCATGTAAATATACGCATACATGTAAATATTAATCATACATTAAAAGTGATACAACTGTTCTTGAAGATCAGAAATTATTTCATTAATAGTCAGATCCAGAGAAAGGTAGAAGAAAATATTAGAGAACTATGTCAATAGTAACATGGAAGCATAATATCAAACAGAACTAAAAAGTACTATTTAATCCACAATAGAGGGTACTGTTGAATTTCACATATCCATTGCAGGTGCATTGCATGAACTCAAGAAAGAGTCCTAGGAGTTTCTAGTTAAAGACCCATCCTCAAAAACCCTACAGAGTTGAGATGTCTGAATGGGAAGTAGAACATTTGATCTGCCTAGGAAAATGGAAATAGGGTAGAACTCTGCAAACTGGTGTTGGACACTGTTTTGGACAGCAGACAAGATTCCAGACTGGAAGTTCCCAGATTTCTGTAGAGCATTTTTTCTACGAGAAAAAAATACTCAAGGAATGTGTTTTGGCATTTTGGATCCTATTTGGATCCTTTTAGAAATGTATAAATATTTTCCATAATTTTTAGTAGTACTTTAAAGCAAAAATTTCCACCTCTTCAAAAAAAAAAAAAAGAAGAAAGTGTACTTGGCATTAAAACCTCAAAACCAGCAAAAAATTTATTTTGTTTCTATGTGCATTTGTTAATGTAGGTTTGGAAAGTGGTATTAATACTATAACTACCAAATAGCAGAAGTCTACTTAGTCTTTAAACAACATGAAATTCTTTAAACAACAAACAAAAAAGTTTTAACTCTGAGTTTGAACTCAGAGTTTTTAACTCTGAAGATTGGAAGAACTCTGAAGATGTGCTTATGGCCACTTGAGGTTAATAACCTTTGCATCACACACAAAAAAATAAAAATAAAAATTGCTGTAACCAGGTATGTTTGTTTGTGTAATAGTTGTGCAAGCTGGATATGAGTGAAATCTTTTCCTCCCCTGGAAAGTTCGTCATGGCACTTACTGCTACTGTTATACCAGAGTGAAGTGCTCCAGAAAAATGCGGAGTTCTACTTTTCTGCCTGCTTGTGATGCAGAGCATGTACAATGCCAGGTGCAAAAACACTCTCTCAGCTGCCAAACCCCTTGGATCTTGTTATGACTTTCTTCATATGAGCACACTCAGGAATTAACAACATAATTGAGATTGGTCAATCTTTTAAAGGTTTTTGCCCTTGAAATATGTGCCACAATTCCCTTACAACTCCGCCCTCAAGCTGGAGAAATGTCTTTAGTTTTCTGCACAAATTGGATTTGTGCATTCAAATTGAGAAAACATTCTAATTAAAAGACAGCCTCCATTTAATTGAAAGTACACTCATAAATACATTTTTTTTAAATCAAATGACGCTGCTGTTACTTTGGGTGCAGGAGAAAAAGAACTGGCATAGCTATCCGATTAATCTATTTTTTACCTGATTGGAGAGCACTCTGAGTTTGTTCCATCAGCATATTTGCAAACATAAGACTAATCACTACCACTGAAACTTTTATAATAATACAAAAGCCTGGTTACATTTTGATCATGTAAAAGCTCTTAAAATAACCTCTGTTAAATTACTGCAGTGTAGGAAAATCTCCAGTATTTCTTCTCTAAATCTCAAGAAAGGTCTGAATAGAAGACACTGATTCAGTCACCTCTTTGGTCGGCTTTAGAGTTGCTGCAGTATGTTACCTTGCTATAAAGAAGTGTCAATTCAGGTCTTCATTTATTGTAAAGAACACAGTGGAATGACACTACAGGACATGCCTACATTGCCATTCTAGTCTGGGTTGGGAGTGTTCTTCTAGGGAATCCACTGTCACCACTCACTCTGCTTTGGTTCAGGCAAGGAGCCACATTCTTCTTTTACGAGCTTCATGTAGACTTTCTTTCTTACAATGATGAACCTGTTTAATTCATTCTCACTACAGTATACCATACCTTTGACCCAAATCTAAAGTTCAGATGTCCTTGTGCTGCAGTGGCTACCTCTGATTTATTTTAATGTGGAACTGTAAAATGTTAACATGAAATAGTTTTACATTTGAATTAACTTTTTTCTTTTAACAAGTGAAATACCCTATTTTCAATGAAGAGAGGAAAGAATGATGTCAACAAATCTCACTTTAGGTCAGACATTTTACAGTTTAGCCACAGATATACTGTGTTTCATCCTAAAAGAAATTTATTTTTACATTTACATTAAACTTAAGAATACAAGAAGTCTAGTGATTCCTATGGAAGCTTAAAACCTTGATTCCATGCCACCAGTGAATTTATAGCACTGGCTATAAAAAGAGGAGAAACATAGAAACAGAAGCATAGTGATGCCTCCAGCAATAATTTTCTATATATTTTATAATGTTCATTTAAAAAACAAAATCCCCAAACCCATTTCTTTATCTATAAAACTTCATCTGAGGGATTAGAAACAAGAAGATTTAATGACAGTTGAGAATGAAAATGCAGTTTCACTTACTAGTGTTGAGGGTCAGCTAGCAGCTCCTTCAACAGTCTGAAACAGTTGAAGCAAAGTATTTAAGAGGAAGTTAGGTGATAAAGTTCAATGTATTTGCAGTATTCAGAATTAAACACATCTTACTGCAAGCAAACAGATGAATAACTGCCCAAAACCATGAAAGTCTGTCATAAAAAATTGAAGTTTTGCCAGAAATTCTACAGGGCTTTGGGACAGGTCTCCTGTTTTACTTAGATAGTGAAAATAGAAAAGGTAGAAATTTCAAGAGCAACAAAGGCTGGTTTAATCTTCTCTCATTGAAATCACTAAGTTGTTTTTTTCTTCATACAGGTTAAGGGACAAAAGATACTACTGTCCTGATTTTCTGTTTCAGAGAGTCTTTGAGAAATGCACCAGTGTGTGGAGGGACTAAGATAAGACCTCTCCACAAGTTAAATCCTGTTCATTCAATATGTTAAAGTTTAATTAGAATTTAATTGATTCACAGGCTTTGTGTTGGTCATTTGCAGGCATTTACTGCCATAATTTCAGTGTGCTCTTAGATGTCAAGATTGCTTAGTGAACAATAAAAGTGAAGCAAAATGGCAGTCCTTGAATTAATTTTTCCAGATGAATAATTTAATCAGACCCAGCATATTTCAGAAGAGTTCAATCTGCTATTTTCCCTATATTCTAGAAATAAGCCCTTGTTTTAATCACCACTTGATTTTTTTCCTTTAGAAAAAAGTGAAATTCTCCTTCATTATCTACATATTTTTTGTTGCTGAGCACTTCCTAGAAGCTCAAGATTTATGATTGCTACTGAGATTAATGAAAACATTCCCATTTAGAGTAGACATTCCCAGTTATTTTTTTTCCTCCTTTTCTCAGGCAGACACTAGCAGGATTTACATATGTTCTCATGTAGTTCTTAGGAGAATGACTTAAAGGAAAGAAGAGATGAAGTGTGTTATTGTATGTTTTCATGATGACTAATTATTCACTTTCCTGACACTAAGGAAAATGAAGACAACACGTGACACAGTAGCAGATCCTGCTCTTGCCTCTGGGAATATGAATGAACTCCCCTGACTCTAGGAGATTTGTGCACAGAAGTGAACTGTTGTAACCGAGATCAGAGCCTGTTCCAAAGATCTTGAATAATTCCTATAAGGCAAATGCCTTCAGCTGTCAATCTTCCAGGCTGACCTGTCAGTGTCACATAATAATTAAACAGCAGCTGGCATTAGTGCAAATTTATAATTGCTATAATCCTTATTGCTGACATGTCAATATTTAACTTGCATTAACCTTTCCTTTGAGGCTTACAAATAGTGCATCTCTGGCTTGTTCAGTCTAATTTTTCATGTCATTGCCTGCAAGGTACAAAGATTTATAATGTCATTATGTGATGGATACAGACCACTCCTTTACTTAGCCTTGTAAGATGCTCTGACTCTAAAATAATACTGGGTTATTTATTTATTTTTCTGTCCTTCCTGCAAACCACTCTTTAACCACTTAAATGATTTATATCATGAAGGACATGTATCAGATATTGAGCATAAGGATAACACTCTGGTGAATTTCAGACAGCTTCTTTGGAGGGTGACACACTCTAAGCCATTATTATACATTACAGACTTAGACTCAGTTTGTAGAGTTGCTTGTTTGAAAGGTAGTTAAAACAAATCAATAGCATTAAAACCACATAGAAGGGCATTAGAGATTTTGGAACATTTATGAGAAGTCAAAACGAAGCCATTATTTAGTACACATCTTCAGAAATAAATTTCAAAATTTTGGCCAGAGGACTTTTTAATAAAAATTACAGGTTTAGTTGACAAACAAAAAAGATCAAAGGATCTCTGTATACTGTCTCACTCTGAAGTGTTCCTTACCTTATACTATGTTTGAAAGTAAGAAATTGCATGTAAACTTTGATAAGAATAAATAAGCCTGCCACAATGAAAAAAAGAACTGGGAAATGACTCCCAAATTCTAGTGGCTGCTCTTCTTCTCATCCCACCAAACTAAATCATTCGGCCAGAAATCTATTCCGCATTTTAATTTCCAAAGATCCGGTGGTTATCGTGCCTGACACCCTATAACTTTCTGAGCAGTACTTAACAGGTACCTATATAACTTGTCCTTATATTCCTTACAACAGTTGTACTGCTATGGACTAGTATAACAGTTCAACACATCCTAAATGCTGCCATTTAAAAAATTTTCATGGCAAAGTAAAATAAAACCCTAATTCTTAACATCTCTTCAGTCTTATCATCTGATCTTTCCATTATGTGTTCAATAAAGGCCAATTATAGGTCAGAGCTCTTCCTTGAAAGGGTGAATTAAAATTCTATGTGGTGTAGATATTGTGTGATGATTTATTGAGAATACAGATAGCCTGTACTCATGTTTGTAATTAAACAATCTAATTTATCACTTACTGTTGTACTTCTGAGGTGTCTTGACTCTTGGCTCCCCAGGGAATTACTGCTTATATCTTCCAGATCAAGTTTTAAAGCAGTACGTAAGTGTGTAGTGAATTGATCAATGCCAGGCATCATGCGTAGCAGGCACAGTAGATTGTATTTAATTCAGATTGATTAATAGCAAATGAGAAATGTAAGCATGAAATAAGTACATTAGACTGGACTATGTATGCATAACTGCTTTAGCATCTGAAAATTCTATAAAAACTCTGAATTCTCTTTAAAAATATATCATTTTAAAAAAGAAAATGTTACACTTTTAGAACAAATGTTTTAACAGTCTGGAGAATCCATGTGTCCTACAAATTCCAAGAATGAGTTTAATGATTGCTATGGTTACATCAACACATACTGTAATATGATATAATCATCTGTGATGTGCTATGGCACAGAAATTGCAAAGATATGTTTGATTAAAAAAAAGCCATTGCCAATATGGTCTTGTTTTACAAACATACCAGCTATTTTGAAGTTCCAGAAAGGTTTAAGATGCAGGCTGTCAGCTTTGTTTAGTTACTGTGATGACTTATCAAAAGGTTTTAAATTGATCTGGTAACATTTCTCTAAAGATGATTACCTGGGTTTAAGAACTAAATCATTTTAAGAAACAAGCAGAATTTTTGGGGGGTTTTGTTGGTGTAATTTTTTCTTCTTCTAAATCTCTTCCAATAATACAAAAAAAAATAGGTGTCCTAAATACATAATTAATAACTTGGTATATCCCCTTTTCAAAATATATTATCTATTTTAATGCCCCTATACTAGAGGTACAACTATTTGGCTTCTTGTTCACTCTTTACACTACAAGATGCTTCAGTATTTCTTTTCTATTTTTTTTAATCTTATTTTTCCTTAAATTCATTTCCTTTATTTTTTCTAATGAAATAAATTCTGTTGATTTATTAAAAAATTTCTTTTATCTTTCAATTTTGATAGTATGATCTTGATTTCTTCATGCTTTGATTTCAGTACTTTCCCTTAGTTTTTCTTATTTTTCTGTCCCAAATGATAGCTGCCACTCCAGGCAGATAGCAGAAGTCATGGGAGAAGGAATTAAAATACAGCACGCATTTGTAGATAATGTGTCAAAAGATGTCTCCTCTGTACAACAGATAACATACTGTTAGAAAGTATTGAAACCTCTTTGTAGCCAAGTATATAATTTCCAAATTATTTTCCATTCCAAATTGGGCATTATATTAAAAAATATGTAAATGAAATAAATTTAATATGCTTTTAAAGAATAATGCTGAAATGAAAAATGTATAGATTTAAGGGTAGAATCATGCTTCCATCTTTGATTATGCACTTTTCATTAAAATACTACTGAATAGTACCATGCAGTAACAGCATTGTGCCCTCACTTCAACAGCTCTGTATTGAGAAGAATGCAGAACCACCCTTCCTTGTAATTTTTCTTTCTTTTTTTGCAGTGTTATCCAACTTTCACAGGCTGTAAGGATCATAGTCTTAGGCACAGTGTTTTGAATAGTCTAATGAGTAAGACATACTTTGCAGAAGTAGAAACTCTGGGTCCACATCTCTAGGAGGAAAAAGGCTATCTGGAAGCAAGCCCTCCTATTGTCTTTAACCATGTATATATTGTGCAAAAAGTAATTTCCTCTTTTACTATATGCCCCGTAAGCAAGCTCAGCTTTAAATTTCAAAGGGGTCGAGGCCCTAATTTTGGTGAAAAAATCAGAGTGGTTCCTATGCAAATTATTTTATTTTTCCATGGTGTAGGCAATTGCTGTCTTATTGCAAAATCTTTAGTTTTCATGCTGAATTTCCTGTTGGGTGACTAATTATTAGATGTTAAAATGTCTGAATCGATACCTATAATTGAGAATGTAAACTTTCACAAGTCTCAAGACCTTGGGATGAAAAGTTTATTGGAAACTAACTGTAGCTTACCATAAGAAATCAAATATTGACAGTGATTAATTTTTACAGTATATTTTATTAGATTGTTAATGTTTTGAGTTACCTATACTGAGCAGATGGGATTGAATTAGTAAAACTTCCATAGGCAATTTCAGTCTGTCTAAAATGATTTATGCATAAAACATTCATTTGTGGTTCTTGTCTCTTCAGTATGAAAGATCACCACTGTAATTTTTTTTCAAAGCTTTTGGTAGTCTTTAGCCTGTAAAGGACAATTCTAATTGGTTATGCCGTGCCAGAATCCAAAATGAACATCTGCTTCAAAATTAGACATTTATGTTTTCAATATCATACATTTTACCAGTCAAAACCAACCAGGCTTGGAGACGTGGATTACTGGCTGACATCACCTATCAATAGGTTTCACTGTATTTATGTAAAAAAAAGATTCATCAATGCCAGAGTTATATTTCTAAATACTAGATTATGAAAAAAAATCTTTTGGGAAAAGTAATAGAAATCTCATAATTAAAGACATGTAAAAACCTGTCTGTATAAACCTCAAGAGAATATATGGTTTAATTCCGCTTTCCATGAGGGTGAACTAAGTAAGCAAATGAGCCTTCTTTCCAAGTCTAATGTTCTGTGACTATATATTTTATACTGTCTAATGTGATTTATTTATTCTATAACAGTCAAACTCAGGTGTGCCATATAGTGAGTTATGATAGAATAGCAGATGCTTGCAATATAAAATATTGCTCTTTCTTCTAAGTTGGATAGATTTTATAATACATCTATGGAAAGAAGCACTGGCTGTTAAACTTCAGCAGGAAAGTATTCAAAGAACATCTTCATAGGTAAAAAAAGATAGCTCGAAGTGTGAATATTATCACGCAGAAGATAATTGGGTGTATGTTTGGGAAAGGTGAGGATCCAAAACTGAACTTCGAAGCTTTCAGGCAGAAGCCTCCTACTTGCTAGCTACAGCTGATACGGGCTAGCTATACATTTTTTAACACCTGGGCAAAACTGAAGTGTCACATCCTGATTCTCCCAGTTTAGAACTACCTATTACAAAGCCAGTCATTTGATATGCCTCCTTACCCAGGCTATGTAGATTGGGAAAACTGACAGTGTAGGGTCCTGGAAAAAGAAGTGGTGCTCAGAAGAGGGAGAGAGCTGCTGCATGAACACAAGTGTTGGGAGGTGCCAAGGGACCTTGCCTGGTGGTGCCCAAGACAGATACCTGTAAAGCAGCATCATGGCACATACTGGTACAACTTTCTGCCCAACTCCCTTGTGTTTACAGTCTCCCCAAAAGTGGCCACTGCAGGCTTAGGGAACCTGGAGCCAATGAGCAAGTGTGTGAGATAATCAGGTGAGGCATAAGTGAATATCCCAGGTTTTTAAATAAACCCAAATATCCAGATGCCCTATGAATTTACTTTATCTTACCTGTGACAGTACTGAGTACAAGTCAATTTTTAATCAGATTCAGGTATAATTCAAAATTGTCCTACTCAAAGGTTATGTTTTCCTTATTATAACTTAAATTTAACTTTGTCCTTCATTCATTCTCTTTAAAGGTTTAGTGAGTTATTAATGCATAATTTTAAAGTTGCACTGTACTTACAGGATTTTAAGAATTGTCTTAGTGTCATGAATGAAGAAATGTACGTTTCATTTGTCTTAACAAAATCCTTTGACATCTACTTACTCATCCTCATACAACCGCACTCGATTGAGATTTTCATACATATCAGTAAATCTGCTTACATTCAAGATTGTGTGCATCCAGATATTACATCCAATTTGGTCTATATTACATCTTACATATATTTATACTTTTATATTTATGTATGTATATACGGTTTAATTTAGACACTATTAAACTCAGAGACAAAAGTTCAGTGCTGTCCATTTTTTAGTTGTTTGGGGTTTTTTACCCAGGAAATCCAGAACCAAGATGACAAGACATAAAATTGGATCTGAAATACTCTACTGCACTCATGTTTCTTATCTTCCTTTCCCTGGAAGGGATTAAGGCCTGTATATAGATATCTAAATAGGAAAAGAGCTCATTATTTTTTTGTATTTTGTCTCATATAATTATGTCCCTCTTCTGACACACTTTTGATCTATGTTACCAAGCATAAACCATATCTAAGTTCACAGAGCAATCTGACCTTGGGAAAATTGGGCTCTTTCAGGTACAAACTCTATTTCAGAAAGTCTATGAAGGTTTGCAGAGATCTTGTTGCAAAAAAAATGTTGGAAATAGACAGAAGTTTCTTTTGCAGAGTTTCATATTGAATTAATTTTTGCTGTCTAAGCATACCTAATTTTATGCAGGTACAATGAGCTACTAGCAAATCCTTTCAACAAATACACAAACCTGGTAATAAAACCTACTCATCCCTGAGTCTCAGAAAATCAGAAGTAAATTTCTGACCTACATGAAACAACAGGGAACTTTGCCATTCAAGACAGGGTAGTCAGTTCCACCTAATGCAGGGGAATCAGTTTTCCAAAGCAAGTAAAACTTGTCACATGGTGGTTTTTTTTACCATTCCCTTGAATTCCTTTTAAAATTTTAGCTCTTTCTGAGATAATCTTACTCCTTTTCAGTCCCAAAAGCAACAGAGAGGATAGTGAACAGTGAAGCAAATACACCTTCCTGTAAAACCTCCTGTGACTTTATTGCAGAAACATTAACATTATTGAGGCTGTGAGGAAAAAGCTAAATCAGAAGCATTTGAGGGTGATTAGATGATCACAGTATGCCGAAACATGGTACTTCTTCGTGTGCTAGACCAGTGCAGACACTTAACAATGAAAAATGTGGATAAGAGTTTATAAGATTTGTAAAGTGTCTGTACAGTAGAAGTTCCCCTGAACAAAAATGATACAAATTGGAAGAAAAGCATGCAATTCAGGAGGTATTTATTAATTCCTAAAAGCAGTAAGAACAAGTACAATTGTACCGCATTCTAACCTAGACCTACTGAAGTACATTTTTGGCCAAGGATGTCTCACATAAGTCCTATGCTGAAGACAAGATTGCTGAAGTATTGTACTGATTAAACTTTTACAGTAAAATGTGGCTTCAAAGAAAGCTACAATTAACAATGAAATCTAGGAATATGTTTTCTGAGTGTTACCTCATATTCATGTTTCCCTTTCGCGTGTGTGAGTCCAGTTTTTCAATGAGTAACATAACGCTTTGCTTTGAAAAAAAAAAAATTGACATTTTCATTTTTGAGTTTGCATATGTAAAGAGGGATTCTATGTAAGAGGTAAAATGATTGTGTGTGTGTGCATGTGTCTGAAAGCATCTAAACTACATAACAGACTTTTACTAATGAGCCCTTGGATACCCACAGGTGAAGGAAAGCTTAGGGTTTGTATGAGCTGTGTATTTCCTGCTAAATCACAAGGATTAACTTAGTGGTGGGTGAAATGAGGTTCCAGGGAAAATATACTACTTTAGGAGTCCAGACAGTAGACCTAAAGGACCAGAGAAATTAATTGATGAAGTATGCTGCTGGACCATAAGGTCGGCCTCCTTGATTTACATGTAGCACATGCACAGCAGCTGCATTAGGTCAAATGAAGCTTTGATTTAGTCCAGCAGTCTGCCTCTGATAGTGACCCATAGCAGATGTTTAGTGGAGAAACACAAGTAATACCCTTGGCTGTTTACAAACAGTAAACATACCTTTCCAGCCAATTTAGGGATTCCCTGGCTGATTTTTCTTCAATAAATGTGTCTAATTACTTTTTGTACTTGTAGTTTGTGTCTTTCTCTTTCTGGGACAACAAATTTCACAGTTTGCAAACACACTGAAAAAATACTCTTCTTCATTTTACTTGTTACATTACAATTTCTTTGTGTGCTTCTTCATTTTGAGCTGTAGAAAATACAATCCCAGTAAATATAAGAACTAAAACCATGTGGCAGATACAAGTGAATTGTAATTTAATACTGTGTAAAGTTCTCATCACTCTTATTAAATACAGGTTAACTCAAAGGGTCATACAAAACACCAAAACTGCAATGATCAAGAGGAGGAAATCTACTGTACATATGGAGAAGGAAAAAGGATGCAACTAAGTACTGTTAACTGCCTCAGAGTACAGGCCTCTTGTATTCTGTAGCAATTCTGCTGATATAAATATGGGGAAAAGAGACTTGCAACAGGTACAGCACCTTATGGTTTAAAAATAGAAAAAATGTAAGTGAAGGCTAACAGAAAAATTTCTGTGTAACTTCAGGTCTGTAATGTGGATCCTCTGAATTGCCAATTACTATATACTTACCATTGGCTATACAAGAATTCAGACTCCCAGTGGAAAGTGTATAGAATACCACTTGAATTGCACATCTTATACAGTCAAAGTATTTCTATTCTACTGAACAAAATTCACAAGGGTATTCATGTACCTCACTCTTATTCAGGAGTCTGCATTCCCATTTTTTCAATTGGCACATTAGGCTTAAATTGGAGTTTGTCAATTAATTACCTTCATGGTTCTGGGACTACACAACCAAAAGAAGGTAATGAATAGAAAATCTTAATGTAAACTATTAGCTGAAAATATTTTTCTCTTCAGATATGTACACAGAAATATGATTGACAATTAGAAGAACATAAAGAGTAGTGCCAAAGAGAAACATTTACTTGCATCTACAGTTAAAAAAAAACAAATGGAAATCTTAGTAGAGTTATCTTTTGTAAGGTCATAGGTATGCAACAAAGAGTTGTAAAAGAGGAATGAATCTTTTGACTATGTGGGGATACTTGTGATACCTGGATACATGTGGGATGCAAAATATGTGTAAATAAAAGATCAGATGTATTGAGATCAAATTTTGAACACCGGATAAATGAAAGAACAATTGTAAGTCAAACTTTTAAAGAGTTAAAAAGATGGCCTCATAAAAATGATGAAAAAGTATTTTAATATAGTTTTAGGATTTTGTGTTAGATATGAGCACAAAGCTATTTGTTGGTTTGAGTGCCATGACAGGGTAACTTTGTCTCTGACAAAACAGAGGTTTTAAATTTTCTTCATTCTGTGAACTTTTAAAATTGCAGAAGTTCAATGGCAACCGATTTGGAACATCCATCATTCTCATGACAGCTGTTCCAACATCGCTAAGTACATGGGTGCTGAAATGGGAAAGAAATAAACAGTTAATTTCTGAAAAAATATACTTTCTTTCCCAAGTGAAACTTCTTCCTCCATGTGTCTAATGCAGATAAGTCAGCCTTCATACTTTACTTAACTTCACTACACAAAACCTACACAAAATAGACAAAACATATGCTGAAATGTCTGGAAACAATAAAGAGAAATACAGAAAATATTGTATTTTATTTTGAGTTGCTGGAACAAAGGAAAAGTGAATAATCATCATTATACAAACAGCATAAATATTTCAATAAGCAGGTCAATAAATGCATACACAGAAATAGGATTTTCTTTAGATATAGTATCTGATTCATATTCTATGTATGGACCTTTATCATTAAAAAGAGCAACTACAGAATATTTTCTACAGTTCATTCATTACAATTTAACTTACCCAATATTAAAAAAAATAATAAATTGATATCAAGCTCAAAATGCTGGTCACCTGCTACTATTTAAAGACACATACTGTACATGGAGAATTCAGCTCCATCCTTAGACCAAAATCCAGTGCCATTTGTTCAATCTGTTTGGGTTTCTATCTGTCACAAAAGACTCTTAGAAGTCCAGAAAAATGCCTATAAATGCAGCAGACAGAAATTATTCAGAACATCGCTTAATTTTACTTTCATAAGTAATTTGTGGTTACTTATGTGCTCTAAATTGTGTCTGTGGCTATCCAGTGCATGTAGTCTTTCAAATGAGGAGACAAAACCTTCACAGGCTTTTTCAGTTCTAGATGTTACTCCAGTGAAGGCAGCCTGGGCTCTAGTTCTCAACTTGGGCATGTGTAGTGTAATATGGACAGCACTGTCACAAAGACTTCTCATTTACCAAATTGTGTGGCATGCCCAGGCACTCACTCTAACTTCACCCGTGAATACTACATGCGCCCTGTGAGGTAACACACAGCTTTGCACAGGCTGTAGTGAGATAAATTGTCGCTTAGAGCTGCATGTGTTAGTATGGGAAAACATTAGATTGCAAAAGTTCATGATTCCGTTGAAGATTCAGATAATTCACTTTTCTTTCTAGTGTACTCCAGCCTCAACAAATCTTTCATTTAAATAATTGATGTTTCAGCTGCATGTCTTTCATATTCGTATTTTTAACAAAATTATTTGTATAAGAATCTTTATACATGAAGATCCTAGTTGAGTAATTTGTTTTGTCAAATTCCATGTTAAACTACTGGTTTACTATAAAACGAAGGGTGGGGAAGAAAAATTTGCCCAAACTCTCTCCGTAAGTACTAAGACCCAAAATAGCTTGATGTGATGAATACTCCAAATTTTGTACTAGCAATTTCAAAATGAATGTACTTTAGGATCAAACAGGCAATTAAGAATCAGAAATTTAACCTTAGAAGCCTCTCTTCTGTGAAATTCCCTAGTGTCGCCTGTATTAAAAGATATTTTCTATGTTCCTGAAAATCTCTGAACAGCAAAAAAAGTGCAAATAAAAATAATATAGTTGTGAATGCGATGTCAATCAAAAACAATAACCAGGTCAGTTCCTATCAGGGATACCAGCAAAAACCACTTCTGATTACCAATATTCATCACTATGAAACTATAGCAACTTTTATGGTCTTCTATTGTGCAAGATGCTGACTCCTCAACTTGGCATCATCAAATAGTAGAAGCATTATTATCTTCATACACTAGGATGCTATAAAGAGCTTCTATGTACTTTGAGGTTTTGGGTTTGGTTTGGTTTTTTGTTTGTTTATTTGTGTGGGTTTCTTGTTTTTATTTTTTTTTAAATTTTTCTTGAGTCTAAAGGGAGCAACATGAGAAGTATTTTTGCAGCAGCCAAAAAACTCGGGAGCAAGCACATTTACAACTCTTTTAGTCCATTTTTTTCTGAATTTATTTGAATATTCAACCCAAACACCTCAGGTAGCTTCATAAATTGAGCAGAGATTTATTTTCTATTTTACAAGACAGTGCATGCTTCTTTTATTACCAAGATCATGTTACAAACTGACAGATACCTTCCAGCCATTATCAAAACAAACCAATATTTAAAAAAGGGGAAAAAAATTACTTGTTATTGTACCAAGTGTCTGAAGAGGAAAATAAATGTGATGCATATGCAAAAAGGAACTAGCCTCTTCACTCACTCCTACCTTACTCGAACCCTTTTTGCAGTGGAAAATCACTTTTAACTACTGTGCTACATATATATATTATACCACATAAGGAAAGGATAACCTGCCTGTGTACCAGCATTGGTAATTCCTTAGATATACAGAGAAATTCTAGAGCTAGCACAGTGATGTATTTATTTAGTCAGGTGATTAAGTAGGTGGTTAACCATGAAGTTCAGAGCAGGATCACAGAAAATCCTGCTGGTGGTGCTTGGAGGGACATTTATGTTTCTGTCAGGTGTTTTAAATCAGATGCTTCAGAAACTGAAAATGAAAGCATGGAGTAGAGAAAGGATCCTTTTAATTTTCTAACTGAACATTATGAGTATCTTCAGGTTAATAAAGAATTTTTGAAGTATTATCTTCTGTGACCATGAATATGGCATGCTCAAGGCACTGTACAGATTATGGCACTTAAGTAACGAGTATGTGACCTGTTGTATGACTTCCTTTCTTTTCTGCAGCTTTTTGTTTGGATACATAACTCCTCAGTTGTGTGTCCTTGGTTGACAGAAATCAGTGTCTCTTTATTGACTTCAGTTGTTCAGTGGCTCATAGTAGAACTTTTTTGGTCTAATTTATTTGATCTTACAGAATGATAATATATCATTTATTCATGGGGGAGAAATATATATATATATATATATTTAAAAGGACTCTTAATGATGGAATCTTATGGCTTCCTTTGGCTTCTAGTCTCATTACTGATTTATTTGAACCCCAAAAGTAAACCAGTGAGTGCATTTACCCAAAATAGGGTGACTCATTCGTACTCTCTCTAAAACAAATCATCTGATTTCCAAATCTGTAGTCTTCTACTCCTGCTGAACTGCTTGTTAGAAAAGACTGAGAAAATTGAAAAATACTGCAACATGTGGATAAACTGGCCTGGTTATAATTATCAGTTAGAAATACGTGTCTATACATCAAAGAAACTGTCTAGACATATGTAAAACAGCAAAAAGATGATCTCAACAGTCTAAGTGTCATCAGATTAGCCAAGAGATACAGAGAGGATGTGTGAAGAAATGAAGGGAAATAATGACTTGGCAAAAGCAGTACTAGTATTAGCACAGCCATAATCTAGTTGTGGCAATTTCTTTTGTGTGTGTGTGTGTGTGTGTGTGATGTCTCCCACAAGACATATTTGTTCAAGGTTATTAATTTTCCTATTGAGGTTCCCTTTTAAAGAATGCCTTGATAGTAAAATATCCTTGCTGAAATCTAATAATAATAATATTTCTTGGTGAAATATACATATATATAATCACAGTAGAATGTGATTTGTCATATTTGCTTCACACTGATTTTCTAGAAGTGCGCTTGGTCTCCTAAGGCATGAGAGAAATCTTAAAAAAAAATTGTATTAGTATCAAGATAGAGGTGAGATATCTGGTTATTTTATACTACTCAGTTCAAATGAAGTTTTACTCCTGAAAATACAAGTATTGTCCTGCTGCAATGGAAATTTTTTTAATTGTATACTTTTGCATAATCAATTCCTTATTCAGACTAAACTTTAATTTCAACCATTATATAACAATGAATATATAAGATCATAATCATGCCTAAAATATATTGAAGTCTGTTGCTATTTTTGAAGAAAAAAATTTAACAAATCCTTCCCCTGTAGACAGGGTTTACTTCAGAATCAGAGACAAAGCAAGAACTGTTTTCCTTGTGGATGGGGTTATTTTGAAAGATGAGACAAAATTAATCAGGCAAGGATTTGTGTGCCTTATATTAATTTATGTACAGCAGCCATTTTCTACCAATGAAAGCCTAAAACACAAGGAACTGTCATTTCAATTCTCTCAACAAAAAAGAATGAGAAATAGTCTAGCATAAATTCTATTATATTAAACATTTTACTCATTTTATGGGTAATAGATAATAATAAAAACATATCTTTTCTGCTTGTTATTGCAGTATTTTGCCTTAATACTTCATCAGACTTATTCCAAGAATGGACAGAAATAGAAAATTTCAAAAAACAACCAGTTTACAGCCTGCTTCACCAATAATCAGCTGCAATGGTCAAGAACATTAGAGCATTAACACATACCCTGTTTGCTTGTTTTCTTATTGAACAGGCATATTGATAGCTGTAACAATAAGCCAATATGTTCAAGTATCAGGAAATTAAAAGTGGAATATAAATGCTATCCTTCTGCTTTACTTAATAATTTTGGGAATTACTCACATTCACCAATTTGATGGTGTAGGTAGCCCTTTTTTTTTAATGTAATTTTGAGATTTTAAATTTGTGTGTCAGAATCCTGATGAAATCACTGGACTTGAAAAAATGAGAGTTCTCTGTGTCTGATTCTGGCTGTCTCTCTGTGTCCTATGCAGGAAAAGGAGGTATTGGCAGAAATTTAACACTGAGTTTAATTTGTGGTTATTGCTCAGTTAACAGGCTAAAGAGATGAGAGAGAAGAACTGATTAAGATAGCTCACTCTGAAGGTAAAAGAAATTGTTAAATTGGGGTTGAATTCAGGCCAGGGGTGGTGACTGTGGTAAATTAAGAGGGAGAATAACACTGCAGTTAGGGACAATCTGGGTAATTAAAAAGGGACAGAAAAGCCTTCTAGAGTGACTGAAGAGCTCTTAATGAATAAAAAAGGTCTGGTGAAACATAAACAGAGAGGCTAGCAGTCACCAAATGCACATCTTCAACAGAATGCCAGTGTACTGTGATACATCTGTGTATGAACAGGCTGCTTATTTGAACAAGTTGGCTAGATTACTTTGGTACAAGTTTCAGGTAAGCAGCTAAAGTAAATGTCCAAACTCAATTTTTGTTGAGACTTAGATTTTCAATACAGGGAAGGAAGTGCAGAAAAAAGAGAGAAGCAGAAGAAAGATGCTGCATTTTCAAAGGTAACACTTAGCAATGGTTCTCCACTTGAGAAAGAAACCAGAACTCAGTAATCTCACAAAGAATAATAAGGATTTAGACATAGAAAAGAAACAAGTAGTTAATCTGCTGAATCTTCCTACTAAAGCAGGATTCTTCTCTTCAGTCTGTGTTTGAATCTGGCTTTGAAGGTTTCAAAAGAACTTAAAATAATTTTAATTCCAGTTTTTCCCACTCTTATTCCTCTGCTTTTTTTGGCTATTTTTCTTCCCTTTCCATTTTCTTCCTTTTGATACTTCAAAGTCTTTCTTTCCATTTCGTATTACGTTTGCTGTGGAATGATATTAATATATAAAGTACTTCTTTTTATATAAAGCACACTGCATAGAGTATTAGGAGAGGTGTGGATTATTTGTCTGGAATGAGATGACTCCATTCCATTCACACAGACAAGGTTTCTTTCCTTTTAGCATCTAATGATACATCCATCTTTGTCAAAGTCTATTTACTATAAATTAGCTCAGGCATTTTTCTTCAGTGATTCAAGTCCTTCTTTATTACTCCTCATTACTTGATGTTCCACCCAATTTAATCACATCTGCATACTGGGAAATTGTCCTTAGACTCATTATTTTACTTGTTTGTATTATGATATGCTTGATAAAGCTGGATTCTTAGATAGTTCTCTCTATTATATCACGAAGTTTATTGCTGTATATGTAAACTATGTTCTTGATGCCAAATCTAGCACCGTATCTTTGACATCACTATCATTTTATTTGAAATTTATGACAGCAAGATGTTAAAAGCAGTGTCTTCAGTGGGAAGCCAATAAAAGTTGCCAGGAATGTGAAAGCTGTAGTTAAGTCTTGGTCTATTTTCCCAGTGATTCTTTTAGCTATTCCAAGAGAGGATTTTTGGAGAATAAGATTTTATTAGCACCAATCTCCAGACATCTTTCCAGAAATGAAGTCTTCTGACTAGTGGGAATGTGGTCTGGTGGCTATAATTGGTGACAACAGCTAGTTTATATTCCTGACACTCACAGATTTGCTGTGTGACCTGGAGTCATATAAATCAGCTCACTCCTAGGTAAAATCTGCCCAGCAGTGCAATACCCAGTGTATTTTGTAAAAAACTCTACTTTCTTCTGTTGAAATGTGTTTGGTTTTGTAAGAGGAGCTAAAACTTAAAAGCTTATACCTGACTGTTTCATATTCTTTAGAAAGTTTGTGTCCAAATCAAAACTTCGTGACTGAAAGCTGTTACTAAAATTAGCAGCCCATGCTTGTCACCAGAATTGCTCTTCATTATCATGCAATAGCATGAAGTTCTTGTGTAGCTGTCAGATGTTCATTTTTTATCTGTGGAACAATTAATCTTTGGGGTTTGGTTGGGGGTTTTTCCAGATTTTGTATTTGTCTGCCAGTTTTATTTTTTTTAATGTTTTAGTATTGCCTGGTTCTGGAAGCAGAACAAGATACTGTAGATAGAGCCCTTATTGAAGGATTTTTTTCCATACCAGAAATAAGAGAATAACCCAATCCTCACATTTGTACAGCAAAAGGCTTTAGCTAATATTTTGACTAATGGATTTTCTTTCCATGAATGAGAAATTCTGAGGTTTGGTCATCACTCTTTGACTGTTGATGGGAAATAAACTCAACTTAGCATGTGAAAGCAACTGATGGCAGATCAGGACAATCAAGATGGATTTTCAGTTTTTCTCCTTGTCCTACATTTCTAAATAATAAATAATCAATGACAGCTGTCATCACTGCTCAAAACAAATCAGTAACCTATAGATGCTTCATTAAACTTTTCTCATAAACCTTGAAGTTTTATCCTCAGTTCCTGTGATAAAATCACAACACAAAATTAGTGATAGGATATTACTTTAGCCTATAAATAGACTTGACACAAAAAAGAAAAAAAAACAAGCTCAAAAAAAAAAAAAAAAGCATAGACAAAAGACAAGCCAGCACATTTTGAGGTACACATGTGCATACATTCACACTGCTGTATCAGGAACACCATTGGTCTTATTCCTGTCTTTTATATTTGACCAAATGGAAGAATGCATGTTTTAAAATCAAAGATCCATGTAACACGTTAGTGGATTTTTGAGTATTTCAGAATGTTTCTGATAGGGTGCTCACTAAAAAGAGATATTTTTTCATTAAGAAAGTATTTTCTAATCCACAGCAATCACAGTTCAGGTTTATTTTCTACAATAATAGTTCCAAAACACTTAGCCTAGTGTACCCAGGTATACGTAAGCTATTCTTTACCAATCATTCACTGAATATAGCTAAAATACAGGATATAGCCAATATTCATTACAGTATTTATTGATTCTCTGCCCAGCAGAATATGACTCTTATGCTTATAAAAGTATAGAAGATAAATTAAAACATCTCTATCCTCTGATATAGGAATCCTCTATTCCTTAACAAGATTTCATTTAGTTTGTATGGTATATTTTCATTGTTGATATTTGACACCAAGTCAAAAAAGTCAATATTTCTCTTAATATATATGCAACCTTTTCTGTGTATAGAAAATGGCAGATGGTATATTAAACTCATGATTTTTTCGATGGATTTCTAATCGCTATAACAGTACCAGAAATTAGTGGTTTGAATTCAGTGACCTTCTGTCACTATAACATCATGTTTGAGACACAGCGATTAATTTCCTTTGCAAGCATGTTTATTGTGTGTCTTCCCTTTCTTACAGTTGGAATGCATGAAGGCAACATAAAGAACTAGAAGATACACGTGCAGCTCTTTAAGTAATATTATGAACACTTTAGACATGTTTTGAAAATAGTTTCTACTCTGTACAACCTTGCCTATGCTTAGCTCTTTCATCAAAACCTGAAAGAAATTGAAAGACAGGCTAATTAAAGAGAAACATTCAGAGACTTGAGAGTATGGATTGAAAGACTAATTATAAGTTTTCAATACTCCTTTGTTTCTGTTTTCCATTTGTACTGTTTCTTTAGAAAAAAAAAAGTAATTTTCTACTAGAATTAGCTAGTAATATTTAGTTCCTCATCCTATGTACTTTTAAAAATTATTTTATTTTATTTTTACATCTTAGTGTCTTTGGGGCTTCTACATCCTGTTTTTCTTAGGCAAAAAACAAAGTGAGGGAAATATGATCGTGTAAATTTGATGGAAAAGCCATGTTCCACTGCTCAGTTTTATAAATTATGCACAAATATTGACTTACGTATGCTGTAAGACCTCCTAGAATAGGGCCCCAGCATGTGCATCTGTTGAAAGAGTCTGCCAAAAAAAGTGTGTTTCAGCCTCCAACATGTAAAATATGCATATTCAATTACAAAAAATCCTGACATAATTTCAAAAAGGTTTCAGTAACTTGCTGCAGTCCCCAGGAAGCAATAACTTGCGTGCCAACAACTCATGCAAGTTTTATGTATCTATTTAACTTGCTTAAACAACACCAAAAATAAATTAGCATTACTGCATGGCGTTTCTTGTAACACACGATAGACTCTAATTCCCTTCAAAGAACATTCTTACATATAGCAACATATATGCAAACACCTCTCTACTTCATGCACCATTTTGAGAGTAGGAGAGTAGGACAGTCAACCATAAGCTGACATGATCAAAATGCTCATTTTTGCCAGATGTTTTTCTTTTGAGCACTTTTTTCTTCAGCGTACTTGACAGTATTTTTCTCCAACTTGTTAATAAAACCAAAGCTGTAATGCTGAATATGTATTAAAAGAATTGTACAGTTTGAAACATCACCTTTGGCTTTTTTTTTTCTGTGCCAACATTTAAGTTATATTTTGGGAGTGTAGCAAATGTTGAATGTATACACAATCCTTTGAATAAGAATACGAAATTTCCTGTCATGGACAAAATAATGTCTTGTATTCACATTTGCTTTTCTTCTCAGTTCCTTTGTGACATTCCTATGTGTGCTACAGACTCTACTAAATGACTAGCAATAGAATATGAACCCTACCTCATACCTAAAATAAATATAGATAGGCTGACCTAACCACAGGCATACTTTTAATGAACACAATTTTGAGTGTTTTATACAGCTGTAATCTAAGATTAGGAACATATGGCTCTGGTGGTAAATTAGCACTATGAAGATATATAGCAGTGAAAATTTCATGACATTTTCAGAACACATAAAGTACCCTGGGCTTAGATAAATTCAGACCTAACTCATTTTGAAACATGAAGGTTGTAGCCTTGTCAAAACAAGTCTGAATAATGATAATACTATAATGATTTATTGAAGTTCTTATGAGGAATAATAAGGAGAGTTTTAAATTATCATCTGTGTTAGTGTTTCATCTGCATGAGAATCGTACAGAATTATGTTTGAGAATAATAAAGTCTCTACAGAAAGGCCAAATAATTACTGGAATAAAATGACAAAATTCTGTGAAACCATTTAATTTAATTTCATTAGATTTTCCTTTCTGAGAATATTTATTAAGGGGACAAAACCAATGGATTTGGAAGTCAGCTTGTTTTCAGAGCTACATCTGCATGAGCACAGCTCTGGATCAATGGATACAGAGTGCTGCACCAACACAGGAAGGACTGCTCCAAACAATTCCACCTTGATCAGACTTAAAAGGTAGAGTCTTTGCCTGTTGTGCTTTGGAGAGTCTTTATCAATTCAATTCATGATCCGTAAAGACCTTAATTTCTAGAAATATGGAGGGTAAAACCAGTCCAAAGCCAGTTTCAGACACCCGTTTCCTAAAGAGAATATTCACTGAGAAGTTTAAGAAGCTCATATATGTTTGAACAATAACATGTATTTTGCATTGATTTTATTGTTTTGGTGCCTACATGCCATTGAATACAAGGGCTAAGGGAGTCTTTAAGGGATCATGTGGCTCAAAGACTTATTAATTTAGATGGGAAAAACAAGGGTAAAATGGAAAGGAGTGTGAACATATGGTAAGTCTCTGCCACCAAGGAGTGATTGCTTGTATTTGCAGGAAGCAGACTGCTGTATACAGTGGTCTCAGAGGGAAAAGGTGGGTCCATTGACCAGACTAAACTTTGATGAAGTAAAGAAGTGATCCACAGGAGCTTTGAAATATCCAGCATTTAGATTATGGCTACCATTCAGGCATTAAAAGGTTCATTTATTACTTCGCATTAATAGTTACTCTGGAAGAGTTAAACAAGGCCTTCCCCTTTTTTCCTTTTTTTCCCTTTCTTCCCTTTTTTTCCCCTTTTTCCCCTTCCCTTCCCTTCTCTCCTCTTCCCTCCTCTCCATTCCTCTCCCCTCCAAGTTATATAATCTTGCAATTATATAACAATAAAATTTAGTAAGAAAATTATATGCATATGTATCTATAAATCCAGGAGTTTTAATATTCTGGAAATAAAGATATTAAAGATTGTACTACCACATTAATATGTATCAGGACTTCTCTACCATCCTGAATGATAGTGAAATGTGAAGTACAGTGTTAGAGAGAGAAACAGAGGGGAAGATAAGAAAAAGGAGAGTGTGAGGGGAAGTCATTCTGCATATACCAAAATAAAACATTTTAAAATTACAGGATGTACTACAAATATTTTTTTTGCCATTACGATGAGGTTTGAAGAATATTATTGAGTATATAGGAGCAGAGCAACCCATCTGGATGTAGTAGCAAAAGTATGATGCATTGTGGAAGTGTGATGCAAGCTGTAGGTACAGTATCAATTTTTTTTTTTCTGGAGGCAGATGGCAAAAACAAATTCCTAGCGAAATGAGCTATAAATTCCTTTGGTACTAGGACTCCAACCAAGACATAACAAGTCTGGATTCTTAATTAGATTAACCTACAGAATCCTTGGACTAATAATTACAGTTTTATTTATGGCTCTCTAGGAAAATAACTGTCAGAAACTTTAAAGAGTATGATCCTATTAATCTGTATGTCAGTGGCTTCTTTAAAATTAAAGAAAATAAATTTCATTTGTTTTAATAACTAGTTCAGAACTGGAGGAGACATAACTGAAGACAACAGATTGAAGTTGAAAATGTATACTGCATTGGAGAAAAAAGTGTTAATGTTATAACTACATAAACTTTGACAGGACTGTAGGAAAGGTTCCTTCTTAAAGTTTGCTACTTTGGGTTCCTACTGGTTATCATTACTTTGAAATTAAAGAAGCAATCCCCTACTGATAAAAGTAGCAGTCAATTTCAAAATATTCTAAACTTAAAAAAAAAACCCAAAACAATAAACTTTCACATGAGAATTAGTCCATGAGCCTCATGAGAATTATTTCAAGTTTCATGAACAAATAGGTTAAAATCTCTTAAGAATAATTAAAATGGTGAGTTTTTTCATTCACTGAGAATAAAGCAGGAGCAAAGACCTGAGTAACACCAGTGCCACTTAGCCTTACACAATCATCCCAATTTCTGCTTCTTACTTTTTAAAAAAAACTCTTAAGGCAACTCCTAACATTTCAAGATTACTTGAAGAGGTACACTTCTTTGGGAAAGCTGTCCCTGAATTCCCCACATTTATGGAAAAACATTCAAGTTCATAAGAGGTTATATTCATGCCATCTCTGATTATATTCAAGAAATCATCTTGTGTTACAAGTTTTTACAAGGTATAACAAGGATGATGTCCTCTTGAAGAAGAATATGAGCCCAAGACCTGAAGATCCTGGGTTCATTTGCATCAGGATCACCCTAGAAGTTGACCACTGAGAAGCATCACTGAAGCTATTAAGTAAACAGGAACTATAAGAACAAAAGTATTTGCATACTTCCACAGTATAAAAAAAAAAAAAATCATAAAAGTAGATGTTGTATAAGTAGGGAAGAAAGGCATAGTTTCAGCATTTCTTCTGATCTTTGTTTGCTTTTAACAGGGTGACTGTCTACAAGGTAATTCAGATTAAAATGAAACATTAGTGTAACCTCTGCTAAGTGCATCTAACTTTATAGCCAGTGGAATTTAATTAACAACATCAAAACAGTAACTAAGACATTTGGATATATGATTGTACAGGGAGATGGTGTACAGTGAACAATAATTACAAGATTAACTGGTATATATATGCTCTGAATTCAAGAATGTTGCATCTGTTAAAAGACTTGCACTTTTCTGCTCTAAATGCTCATTTGCATGCAGCAAACACGTGACTTCTATAATAGGGATAAAAAGATGCCACACAGAAGTCTTTTTAGATATTATGACTACAATTCAGTAACAATAGTATGAATTGATAAGAACTACTCTGCTTTTCTTAGGTCAGATATTTTATAGGATATTTTAAACAGTGTCTTGTTTTTCTATTTAAGAACAGCTGTATGTGATAGTTTAAAAACATGTTACTATGGAGCTGATCTCTTTACACTCAAGAGGCTGAGGAGTCATAGAAGAAAGCCATAGCCCGAAGTACCTTACTACTTTTGGAAAATAAACCAATGCCAAATTCTACATGGGTTCTACTTTTTTAGAACAGCAAACCAGTAGCTGCAATTCCATCTACTTTTTTTTTTTCAATCATTAGTAGAGGAAACAGTTTGGAAAGAATATGAACTCCAGGTCAGGGTCAGAACTTTTACAAGAAATTTGATTTTGGATAAACTTGGAACTTACACGCTGTGAGCTGGACATGATCTACTTGTGTTTCTAAAAAATTCAGGTGGCTTTGAAAACCCAACACTAGAACTACTTCAGTCTAAAAAATATAAGCTACCAGCATGCAATTGTTTTTTATTTCTCAGGCAGCTGCCTTGGTGTCCAAGACTCCTCCACTTTTTAAGGCTGCTGAGCTATGGTACATATGACATACCCACTTAAAAATACAGATTTTCTGTTAATCAGAGAAGAATATTTGCCTTGAACTGGAGATAAATACAAACATACTAACCTATGAGAATAAGTGATGGCCTTGCCTGCAGTTTTGAAAAAGGCATTAATAAGCATTTCTCTAGAGACTTACAAAATGAATTTGTAATCACAAATAAAAGAAAACTTGGCTGTATTTGAATATATGGACATCAGTACTTGAGTGTTGCTTCAATTCCCTTAGTACTTAATGGAGAAATATCACCAGAGGAACACTGAAATATGTAGCAGAAAATGGTGGCAAGCAAGAGTTTTCAACAATTGTGCCTTTTTTTATTGAACTATGTTTTGACAGAACAATACACTGCTGCCCCACTGGGTGGCCCCTATGCTATACTTTTAATATTTTTGTGTCTTCAAATACAATTTATTTTAGCCATTTTTCCTTTAATTTATACTATTAGCTTAACCAGAACCTGGAAAGATAATAATTTTTAACTTCCTTTCTGATGAATAATAAATGTCACATAGGAATTAGAAAGTAGGATGTAGTCGCATGTGCCATCTGCTGCATATGGGAACAGAAAAAAGATATTAGACTTTAAATTAGGGTTTGCTTCATAGTAACTCAAAGATGAAAGGAAACCATACCGATCACTTGGAAAGTAGTACCAGTCTCCATCAGTCATTAGAAATCTATCAATGCTTAGAAAATCTCACAATATGACAAGATACTCTTGAGAGCCCTCTAAGGAATATCTACAAAGTGTATTTTAAATAGAAATTAATGTCATTAAACACATGCAGTCTTCTGATTATTTAATATAATTTCTTTCCAATTTCTTCTAGGTGCCTAAGGCCTGTGATAGCAGGATATGTGGAGACATTTCTGAGGTAAAATACGAAGCCTGGCATGTCACATTCCCATAGCAACTGACTATTTGCAACAGTAAGGAGAGTTTCATATTTACATAAAAAATCATGCAAAAAAAAGAAAAATTCACATTTTATCTCAGAAGTGGAAGCAGTTAGTGTGCCCATCACCCTTTGTGTAAAATTCTTCATGCCATTTTTCTACTTCAAATCTGGATCAATTATGTAATGAAAGTTACTTCTACCCTTTCGAGCTGCCCATTTGACATCATCTGTAAATGAAGAGCCAGACATTGAGCCAGCAACCCATGACACAGATAAGGCTTGTCTGCAAGGTAGCACATCTATGAGGCATGACAAGGAGGAAAGTGGCTGGCAGGGACGGTGTCCTCTATGATGTGTGAAGGTAGGATGCTGGAGGTGGCTCCACCACTCTGGGAGCTGCTTTCCAAAACCCCTGCTTCATATGTCAGCATCTGTAAAAGGAGACCTAGTATGAAAATACTACCTAGTATGAAATAGCTCAGATATTTCAGGTTCTGTTTCTGGCTCTCTGTTCTTTTTATTTTAGTTTACAATAATAAAAGAAATAACAAATTCTGGTTTGTTATCATCTTCTGTATGATTTATTGTTTGAATGATGCACACAGGTTTTTAATTTTAATTTCTGTCTTTGTTTAATATCTGATGCTAACATTTATAATGCTTATAAGCAAATAGGAGTGGAATAAATGGAAAGATAAACAGGACAAGAGTGCTTTGAAAAGTATTTGAAATGAGCTTCAGAACAGTTGGTCATACACAATAAATAATTTTGTTGAAAAAAATATTTACAAGACAGCATTTTAGTATTCACTATTGCTTTTACTTCTCTAGGGCCTTGTGAGTGTCAACCTGGGATCAAGTTATCTTGTAAAGCTTTATATCTTTAATTTGAAGACATACAGGTATACAATTATGTATATTTGAAGACATACAGGTATACAATATATGGCTGCAAGGGTAAATGTATGCAAGCTAAATTGTAATTGCAGCTGATAGTGATGTATCCAAGCATATTTTACATTACTTAGCATGGATATAGATAACAGGGTAGACACAGAAGCCAAAGCTTCAATATGGGATGGCAGACTTTCTGGGATCCTAGTTAATTACCCAGTTGACTACTCCAACATTATCCAACCCAAATAAAATAGACCTTTTCCAATGGAAATACTTGGCCAAAGTGAAGGAATCCTTCTCTCTAGCACCTAAAATTTGCCAGACATATGCATGGCTGTAACAATTTAAATTTTGGATTCTGAGGGAATTTTCTTTTTCAGTTTAGACATAACACCATAACAAAAGCTTTCTTTAGTTTAAGAGAGGCATACAAGAGCAAGCCATGAAAGGCAACTCCCATTTTATTTTAAACCACCCTGCACATAGCTGAAAGGTACCAGAGTTTCTGTTTGTTTGCCCTTGCAGATCAGTAAGGGTCACTGTCATACTTTGCTCCTATGTGAACTAGTTCTAAAAGATGGCTCAACAGACAGGTAACACACAGACAACTTAAGACAACTTTATGCTGTAAGACAACTCTAGGCTGTAAGACAACTCCAAACAACTCTCACATTCTGACTTTCCATTCTGACCATGTTCCTCCCCAAGATGAAACTTGGGTAGAGTTCTGGTGATAATTTGCTTCAGAGACCCCCTTCCTGAAGACAGTGTGGATGAAAGGATGAAGCTGCACCTGGATGGTGTCTTTCTAACCTGCCAGAACTATGCTGCTATTTCAGTAGACCTTCATCCTATGGATACCCAACAGTCCCTTCAGTAGCACTACTGGACATACCATGCAAGCTTAGGCTCACACATTAATGTACCAATCTACAAGCTACTTGAAGAATGATTTCACAAACAAATAAACAAAAAAAATCAACCTAGATTTTAAGGATACAAGACACCACGCACAGCTCAGGGGAGACCTGGAGCTATGACACGTGGAAGTAACTTGCTGGTTTCAAAGTGGCTCACCTTGAAATGTAGGGGCGTAAGCCACTCAATTCATTTGCTTAAAGAACAAGAGGCCATAGCTTGAAGAAATTTGAACTTTTATCAGTGTAGCTGTAATATAACTACTAATATTTCCTCTTGTGTTGACATCTACTACCATGAAATGGACACAGGCAGAATTTATTGTAGATTAAAAACCTGAGGAAAATTTAATCTGTGAACATTATCAGCCTCCTCATGCTGATTAGAAGACTTTGAAATATTACAAGAACATCACTTCCTTTTCCTTACACTGTTTTCCAAACTTACATTTTGTTCATTTTGAGTGCAAACAAATTTAAAAATTGCTTATAAATTTAGGAGGAGTATTCTGCTTGAGAAGTCACCCCCCAGCTGCTGCATTAACAGAAAGCATGACTATGTAGGAAACCAGACTGTGAGAATCATCACAAACCACTTTTCGAGGATCACCACAAACCACTGTTGGAGGCTCTGAGCACCTACAGAAAGTGAAAAATACCTCAAACTTCACCACAGTCCCTTGTTCAGACTGATTTCCCCAGCATAATCACAGAAAATAAAATAAACACAGAAAAAAAAATAAAGCTCTACTTTGTTTTCTTCTGCAGGGAGGATGGAAGAGCCCAACACACATGGTCTGGGAGTCTAGAGACCCTACATAAGTGGGGAAGCAGCCCTCTGAGCAGCTGACAGCAAGGCCAGTGGTCCTCACCAGTGCCTAGAATAGGTAGGATGAGACAAATGCTGTCTGAAAGACATGCCTTTACAATGAGTTTCTTGCGTTTACAGATGACAAAATCTATTCTCAGAGCCTGACAGAAACAAACATGACTGGGGAGATGGAAGTCTGACAGAATTATACTCAGGTATTCTGTGTGGAGCTCGGAAAAAAAAATGTGTGAAATTCACACATAGTTAATTAACCATTATTTGTATTTTTTGAAGCTATTGCAGTCGTAGAATTTTAGCCATATCTTTTTGTGTAATAATTTTTGTCAGCTGGAAAACTCCAGAAAATTAATATCTAAAACAAAAGGAGAATGTCATGGCTCAATTTTGGGCTCATTTCTTTCCCCCCAGCACAAGCAGTAAGAAGGAGAAATAGGTCAACAACGAGTGCCTTTCAAACACTCATCCATACAGCACTGCGTGTGTATCTGGTGGGAGTAAGACAAGGCATATTCTACCAGAAAAAAAGGAGTTTTATAACTCAGCATGCTGTCCTTGTGTTCGCTGCACAGACATTCTTTACAGAGCTCCCTGTGTTCATCAGACAGTGGGTTACACAAGGAGAGAAAATAAATTGTATTGAAATACATCATGTACAGCAGGCTCCACATGTAGTTTTCACAAGTCTCCAGCTTTTGCTGACATGGCTCTGATTTTGACAAGATAGGTCAGTCCAGTTCATAAGCTGGAACCCATAATAGCAATCCTTTCCACAAATTATGTGGGAAAAATTAACTATAATGGAATAGAAATATTTTTGAGCAACTGTTAAATGCTGGGGTTGGGCCAAATGTACAGTTGGCCTGGGGCACCAGATTTTTCATAGGCACATGTATTGTTTACTGAGCACTTAGTCCATCTATCTGTTACCTTCAATCACTCATGGGTGCCTTCATTCTGCCTCCAGGATGGCTGAGCCGAGACATCTCAACACAGCCTGGCAGCAGGAAGCCTTGATGAAGCCTTAAAGATGAGGGAAGGCAGCTGCAGATGGATGAATGCATGAAACTAGAGAGTGATGCAGACAGAAGTGTAGTCTGCACGTTACCATCTTGTGAGTTTCTGTTGTTTCAACTTAATCAAACAGTGGTCTACCCTCTGCACGTGGGAGGACGTGGTCCCAAACAGCAGTTTTGGGTATAAAAGGGCAAGGTGGTGAAGAGTTCATTCACAATACAGATTGACAACTCTGAACTTCCTTCTTTCCTTCAGTTCATCTGCTTCTAGTCTTTTCTTTCATGCTTTCTGACGTCCCACAAAATTACTTTCTTACATTTTTCTTCTGTTTCTTTTAAAATTATTTAATTTTATTAATAATTTAAATTGAAGTGACATGTAACTTACACAAATGCCACAGCTTCTCAAAAACTGTGTTTGCTAATCTACTCAGTGTTTGATGACTAGCAATGTTGTTCAGAGGAATTTGAAGACAAACTAAAATCTATAGCTCTAGGTCTTGCCTAAGTAGGACAGTTTCTTATACATTTTGATATTGTGCCCCTTACAGCAATTTTTCTACATGGAAAAGGCTGGAAAACATTAAATCAAACTCCTAATAAGCTACCAAGAAAACAACCAATTTAGAGACACTCACTATCACACAAGTGACCCATTCTGACCTTCTGCAGCTTTGTTTTCAATAGAAAACAACCTCAAGGTTAAACTTGCAGTATGGATGCCTCCCTGCACAGTCAGGTATTCCCTCAGGAAAAAACAAAGCAGAACGAAACAAAACAAAACAAACAAAACCACAGGGACAGAAACCCAACAAAACTCCCATAAAAAGCAGCACACGTGTACCTATATTTTAACTGCCCAATACTACCTAATAACTGCTCTCTTACTATTTAGTCAAACAGACAATCATATGCATATAATCTGTCACAAGCAAGTTAGGAAACCAGGTGTTTGCTGAGATCTCCTCAAATCACTGTATAGTTATATGCCTGAGAGGACAACTGGGATCCAAAGAAAATCTGTGTGCACTCTGTCTCATATAACAAATAATTATTTCTCTGGTCATATCCAAGATAAAAATTGAATTGTTTTGTAATGTTGAACACATTGTTTCCAGCAGTTATCCCGGGTTTGGACTCTCTTATATGAAGAGTTTCCTTAATCTTTTTCTTTTTTGACACAAACAAAAAATTCAATAAACAAACACTGATGATCAACAAAAGACATTGATTTCATAGATTATTTGCAGACTTTCACTTGTGGTCTAATAAGAAATATCTGGGTTTTATGAATTATTTGATTAAAGTAGTGTAAAATTGCATTTTGGATAAAACCACACAAGGAATTAAGGCAACTTCAAATTTCAGCGACACTAGCAACTCTGAAGGATTCACAAGCCTCTTCATAGGCTAAATACATTATGAAGCAATTTAGACTGGACAGATAAATTGTGTGATTCATTTGCAACATACACTAGAATGCTGGAAATGGCTTGTGAATGTGAACCTCAATGACTATTGTGTAAGATTTAGTAATGTCATATATCTCAGGATTTAGTACCTTGTATATCTGTCTAGGGGAATAAATGGTCAGAGATAGGACAAAAATTTTGAAGAGCCATGGTTCCAATGCAACAAATGTGATATATGATTCTCCTTCCTTACTCCCTAAATCTCTTCAGTTTCCTCATTTTATCTCTGAGTTTTGGGGTTTTTAAACACAAAAAACCTCTGTGTGCCTTTCCTTTTCTATTAAAAAATCTTCATGGAGTCAAAGAAGTAAAATAAGGTCATAAATGAAATTGATTGTGATCTCTTTATCAAGGGAAATCACCCTGTGGAAGGCTGTTGGTATATTATTATGACAGACTTTTTTGGTTATGCTCTATTGAATATCTGCCCTGGTTTCTCATAAAGGCTGAGAATTCTGTCAAAAGTCCTCACAAACTGAAAGTTTTAAATGTCATTCTTGTATTTCCTTGCAACAACTCACTACTTTTATTTTATTTTATTTTGTCCAAGGTATCCACATCAGCCATATTTTGCTATCCACATCAGCCATATTTATTGGACACTTTTTGTATCTCTCTCTCCTTCCTGCTTTTATCTATTAAATTAAACCATGCAGCCCAGTAAAGGTGTGAACATCAAGTTGTTTTCATTTACTGGCTCCCAATTAAGCATGCAGCTGCTGCACTTGAAAATAATAGCCATCCAGGAAGCCTCTGACAAAGCAAAAGCAAGGAGAGAGGTAGACAGAAGGACCCTTACTGCAACAGTCCTCTTGGATGACCTGTTTCAAGGAATCATTGAGAGCTGGCATTGATCTATTGCAGAATAGAAAGCTGAACAGCTAATGAAGGCATCAGTAGGAGTATACGAAGACAAAGGTTTGGGGTCCAGTATTTTGACACAAGGTGTGGTAGCAATGGACCTTATGTCAAAACTACACCTCTTAATGGCTACATTTTATTTTCTTAGAAGTATTGAATAAGGTGAGGAAATAGATGAAGGGCAAAAGGAAAATAATACTGTTTTGAAGCAATATTAGTGTGAATACAATGCAGTAGAAATTGAATTAGCTTTGAGTCCCTGCTGAGTTGTATGAAATAGCTGTTAAAGCTAATACACATTGTAACACATAATAGTATTATCGATTTACTTGATACATGGTTAATGAGTGTAATTTTTCAGGCTCTTTGAATACAGTAAATCCTGTTTACTCTTTTAGTGCAGACCTGCCTGCTGTCTATAATTTGACTTTCTTTTCATTGTCTCCTCATTGTTCATTCAAATAGGCCTACTCACGTTCCTTCACTGGTAGGACTTGATAACATATTCTGAGGGAACACCTGCGTGACCTTTTCATTACATCTCTGTTATCCTTTGTGACAGTCTAGTGGGAAATTCAAGAGAAACTAACAACTGAATGGCAGGGGAGCATTAACCCCTTCAGGGATTGCACTTAATGGAAACATCATGACACCACATCGTGGAAACATGAAGAATGGGTCAGGGTCAAGAGAAAGGTCATTATGAGGCTTGAAAACCCTGAAACTGTAAGGAAGCAGCTGTGACAGAATGGATGAAATTCGACACTAAAGAACAAAAAGGAATCAAGCAAGCTTTTAAGGTTTTGGTACTGCACAAAATATGCTACCAAGGCAAAGGGGCTTTGGACTTTAAAAGGGCATTGCCTGCTTTGTGGTGATTCTTATGGAGAGCAGGTAGTCAAGATCTTTCCTGATGCAAAAAGTGCCGAGGCAAAATTGAATTTCTGTTTTGGACAAATTGATTTATTCTCAGAAATTTTAGACTGTGTGATTAGGAGAGACATTATTAGTAAATTCCAAGTTCTATTATAAAGTGTATGTGTTTCCCAGTCATTCAACTACTATCCTGATTTCCCAAGTCAAATATGTTTCAAAACCAGTAAAGTAAATATTCACTGTGTATTTATTCATGTCTTTATGGTCTTAGGATCTGACTATCCTATCTCATACAGAAAAAAAGAACAACACTTAAGAACCCTACTTATAGGTTTAAATGCATTCTAAAAATGCAGGAATAAGTTCCCTTCCTTTCTTTAGGCCTTCTATGTCTTCATATGAATTTAGGCCTGGAAGCTGCCATGAGCTCTGGGCATTGGAGATTAGGACATCTTTTTCACTTGCTTCCCAGCTTCATCATACATAGAGATAAAGAGGATTAAACACTTTCATAACTCAAATAATTCAAATTTGTATCCAAAGACACAACAATATTTTGTGTTTGAATAATCTTGTCTTCTTCCAGATACCTGTCCTTTCTGGCACATTGCCAAAGATGCTACCCTTTCTCCGTGGTGGTGCCTTTCACAGCAGCAGGCACACATAATTTCTTGACAGTCTTTAATTCTGAAAAATCCTCCAAAATGAAGAAAAAGAAAATAGAATGGTTTAGATCCTTTCATCCAACCCTTCCAAAGTATTTCTGATTTCTAAAGCTTCAGTTGCCTTCTGTCTTCTCAGCAATCACACGTTGAGCTGAACTGCCCGTTCACCCTTGCTTGAATATTCTATGGTTCTGAAATACTAAATAGAAGTAATAGAAAAATAGGATCAGTCTTGAAATACTGATGTTACTCATTCACAATCAACTTCTATTTCAGTACTTTAAAAATCTCCACTTAAATATTCTATTAAATTTTGATTCAAACACCCTGTCCTCCTCTATTCAGTCAGGTCATACTATCAGTTTAATTATTTTTCATGAACTACATGACTATATTTTTAGCTGATGTTCTTTTTAATTCCATGCATATTTTCTACCAAATATACATTTATATAAGAAACATTATAACAAATTGTCTATTTCCTTTTATCTGAAATCCAAGGGTCATACAGCTTATTGATTGAACTGCTTTTTCTTGGATTTCTTGGAACTGTACTAGTGAAGACCCAAGGTTCACTGTTCATGAAAATTAACCAGGATTTTCATGCAGATATTGTGAGCACGTGGATTTAACCATTTCCTTTCTCTTTGTGAAAGTCCATACTCAGGCATCAGTCTTAGTTTTTCTCTATTTTAAGAAGTTTGTGTAACAAGATAAAAGTAAAAAACTGTCCAAGTACAAATCTCCTAACTGAACAGACTAAATGCTACATCAGTCAATAAGGGGGTTCAACTGTTACAGAGGTCCTCTGTGGACCTTTAGTTCTGCTTGGATTTTATTTCTCTCCATATCCCTCTCATCTACCACATTCCTACTGGCAAAGACTCTTACAAATTTATCATAAAATAAAACAACCATGAAGATATTTTCCAAGGGTATTAGTCGACTGAAATAAAAAATTGAACTTCTGATATGTTTAAGCTTTTCCTCTGGAGTTGTGATTCTAAATTTTATGTACATACAATCGCTGCCATAAGCTGTCAACTTTGACTCTAGTCACAAGCACAGAAATAGAGCTAGACTTATTTATAATGGGTTGTCTCTCTTAAAAAGCAGTCACGCCCTGGGCTTATTTTGATAGTAATTAAAGTTTACAAAAAATGTGTTTGATATCTAGTAATATTTGTCAGACAGCTGAAAAAGACTAATGACAAAATAGACAAAAGATTAGAGAAATGATCTTGGAGTTTTTCACTGTAAGTAATCTTCCATAAGAGTACCCATAGTTATCTATGCAGTTGAAAACGTACTAATCACTTATGAGTTTTTTGTTTACTTTGGGAAATGTCTTGATTTTCTGGTGATGTTAAGCTGTTTTTTTCACAAGCAGTACTTTTCTTAAAAGACTAAGCACAATTGTATTTATTAGTTTAAAAATACTTGTTTTAAAATGAGGTTCTCTTTTAATTTTTTTCCCTTTCTTTTCCTTTTTCATGAAAGTTAAGGCATGGGAAGCCAGGAAAAAAAAAAAAAAAGACAAAAACTAAAACCCAAAACAGATGTCCGCTCCAACCCACAAGCAAGTGAAACAACACTGCCTTGCACCCTGGTCAGTACAGATCCTTGTGTACTGCCTGATAGAGTAGGCCAGGGAGTGGGCAGATGATTGACGCCACTACAAGGGGTAATGGAGGACACACAGTGAACGTCTGGTGCTACCTTCATGAGCATTTTTGTGTTGCTCAGGGTAGGAGGACTAAGCACATGCTGTGGGCCTCCACTGCCTCTCCCATCGTGCTCCAGAGCATGTCCAGAACCTGTAGCTGAGCCTGGGCTTGCACCCAGATGAGTTGGATGTGGGACAAGTCTGGGCTCAGGCATATGATTCAGGTTAAAAGGCAATTTATATATATACATGTATGTGTGTGTGTGTATCCACATAAGCCTACTTCCTTAGATACTTTTATCATGATTATCATAAGGGTATGTAAATGTTAAAACTCCATGCATCCAAAACAGTTTCACACAGGTACAATAATTTTGTAACCAAACACATTCACATAAAAATGATATCTATCTCTGAAACTACCAAATAGCTTGTCCAAGACTTTTAAAGGAAAAAAGATTGTTTCATAACAACAGGTATTTAAATTCTTCTGAGCTTGAGAATGTCTGGCTTGCTCTGTAATTATAAGTTAACAGACATAAGGCCAGAGGGTAATTTTTCCCTGATGTTTCCTTGATATAAATGAGCAGTGAAGTCAGAAAATACACCAATTCTCTCTTTATTAAAAAAAAAAGAAAATTGTAGTTACCTGCTAAGAACCATCTCTTTGATGTAATTTATAGATGTAAATAAAATACCATATCTACAATCACTACATAAGAAACAAGAAAACCTACTACAAACAGAAAAGTATTTGTCATTTATTTTTATATCTCTTTGTACTTTAAATTAATTGTATATTTTAAAATTGAAAGAAAACCCAACAAACAAGCAACAAAAAAAACCCTAAATAAATTCATAATCAAAGACCACTTTGGTTAAAAGCTTTACTGGCTCCAAAGTGAAGTGAAAGCAGCTGATAGGGAAAAATGAGGAATGCAATGTGTTCATGCAAATGCAAAAAAGAGGACGGAATGTATGAGATATTTTAGATAAAATCCCCATGACTTATAGTTAAATAGCTAACATAGTTTAAACATGATAGGGGGAAGAGAAAGTCTAAAGAGACAGACATATTTGTGGATGGAGAATGTGACATTTAACAAATATAGCAAAGGCAGAAGAATTGAAACATTTTTTCCTTACGTACTTCAGAAGTAGCAAGTTCAAATACACGTATCAAATGAAGGGAGATCTTTTTAGTAATTAAGGACAAACACAACCTGGTAGCATGAATGGTAAGGATGGATAAGAGTCTTGAATAGTTTACACTGAAGACTCATAAAAGACATAGCTCGTTCATAATTTGTTTAATAATGTATTTGAGAAGAAAATTAGTTTCCCTGACTTTCAATACCAATTTCTTTCATCTTTTAATGATATAACAAATGCATGAAATTGATCTTATTGCAACCAGGAGTAAGTACAGAGGATTTGTAATATCATAGTCATTTAATTGGGAGAAAAAATTTTATATAAAGGTCGTGGAGATTCATTTCATCAAATCATCTAAGTAATATGGAACTTAGGCATCCATCTCAGCTAATCGTCCAGATCTTTCACAAGTCAGTAAAGAGAAATAGCTATCTAGAGAGAAGTAATTCTTCACACCATCAAACAAGTGTCCAGTCTTCCATTGATAACTATGTAGGTTTTGGCTGGGTATCTTTCAAAGTCAGAGTATGTTGTTTTATGTGGATTAAAATATCTACTCGGGCACCTTGGAAAGTAAGGGGTTTCTTGAAATAGTGGTGTTTGTTACTTGAAATTCTACCATTCAGGGCTATCATGAAGAACAGATGGATAAACACAGAATTATTCACAATGAAGTATTTTGCTTTTCCTTTTTAAAAACAATGCTTATGTGAAGCAACAAATACTGCCTAAAAGTGACAATTTTAAAAGCCATTCTATATTTTCTTGCTCTAGCTCATCTGGAAACAAATTAGCGCTATGAAGTGCAGAGCAATTGACCTTCTTAGATATTATATACATCACTTATAAAGCTAATTGCATTTTAATTTGGTTTCACTAAACGGACAGTTTTGCAATGAGATATTAGGTTTTAAACATTTTTAGTTTTAATGAGTGTTAATTTTACTGGTGATTTGCTTCAGCATAGAAATATCATGACTGGATTAATTCTGCCTGAAGTTATTATACAATTTAAGGCCATAAATGTTGACAAGTACTAGAGATGATAAGAAGAAAACCCCCGAAACTGGGAAGTTTGTCTCCAAAAGAGGAAAAATAGCTAAATAAAACTTCAGTTGTAATGTTTCTGCAAAAGTTCTAGGAAAAGCATTTTGAGCTGAAAATATTTTCATATTTTGAGCTAAATTTGAGGAATGTTTGAACTTTTTTTTCTATGCATAATCTCAGCAGAACCCTGGATTAAACTTGAATACTTGAGTTAAAAATACTTTTTTTCTTTCCCTCAGGTTAGCCTCCCATTACATGACTGTGTCTTATTCCTATTCAGTAACACACAAATAGTCCTAGTGAGATATCTTCCTTTAAAGATGAGGATACCTTTTTCTAGCCTCATACAGATTTAAAATCATTCTTTTCAAAGGGGCTGTCTGGCTTTTTATTTACTTGCTAGTGAGTTCTTCCTACCTGTAATATCTTCTCTTTGTTAGCTGGACTCCATGCTTGTACTACTTTTTCCCATTTTCCTGGGAGCCCTGACCCTTTCTTCCAGGACGAGACACCTGTTGCCCAGTCTCTGATCACGACAGCTGGAGTCAGATAAAACGAAGTGATTGAGTCCCTTAAGGTATAACCCAGAGAGGCTGGCTGGTGAGGTCTTTTCCTCTCATGGTGAGCATCACTGAAATTCTTTCCTAAGCGTTTTATGTCAAAGTTCACCTGGAGTATCTTTCAGGACAAATTCCAAGACTCTGTTTCATTCATAATTTTTGCTGTTTGCCTAATTATGTATGGTCTGGACTGCATGTGGGGATCTGTTATGCTTCTAGCTGCTAGTGCACATTTAGAGGAGGCATGTTGAGCTTTGGTGGTATATTATCTTGTCTCATCTGCAAATGACGTTCTGAAGTGCTACTAAGCCAATAAAGGTAACTTAGAAGTTAACATTCATCCTTATTACATCAATTTGACACGCTCCTGTAACAGGTGTAAGGCTAAGCTTATAGAACAGTGGTTGTGAAATGACGTAATGCTATAATCAGATAAGTCCTGCTTTTGAATATTTATAATAATGAATATGTGTTTCCCTGATTCTGAGCAAAACAGAAGGAATAATAAAAACCCATATACATTATTTTGATTGCTAACTAAAATTAGTTTCTCCCAAACTGGTACCATCTATGAAATTAATTATCATATTATTTATTCTTTCTTTGATAACAGCAAATAGTTAAACAGACTAATAAAGGAATATTACTTCCTGATAGGATTTTTGTATTTTTTTACTTATTTGGGTGTAAATACATGTACATAAATATTTGCCTAGAATACTTGAGGTGTTAAAGTAACTTCAAGCCATTATCTTATGTTACGGTCAAAAGATATCCTCTTCCTTTTCTGTTTTCTTTTGGTGATGGGAGGGATTTTATACAGTTATTTTAATTTTGATATTTATGGATCAACTCTTTTTTCATCTACATATATTTCTACCTAAGCAAGCATATAATACACTGATGTTACTTCGGGGAAGACATTCTGATTCCAGAAATATCTATAATTAGTGTATCTGGATGGTTCAAATTAGTGATATTTGTACTGAAAAAAGTTTTGAAATGAACCTATGCCAAATAAAACATCTGGAAAATAAGAATAGCAACAATCTTAGTCTGAATTATGAAGGGAAATTTTTACTAAAATGTAGAAGGGTTTAGTTATAGTATGGCTAAGGCGGCTAACCTACATACTGACCTAAAGGACCATTGAAAAATGCCTTCTTATTTAGGGAACTTATTCAGCTCATGCAAAAATCAAAGATCAACAGATCCAGATGTGCAGCTTGTGTACAGTCATACTTGTATGAAAAAGTGAGCCCTGGAAATGTGTCTGCAGTCAAGAATCCCTTATGTATGCTTCCTGTAAGCAAAAGCAAAGACTAAATGACTGACATTCCAGCCATGCTTTACCACTTTTTAACTTTTTTAGCTGAAACTCTGTCCCACTATAGTTATCTGTGTAAAGAAACTCCTGACGCTTTCAATAACACTTGGACAACTTGGACAACTGGCTGAACAAGCAGTATGTGCTAAGTACTTTCAAACTCAAATGGCACTGTGAAAGTTCAGAGGATTTACATTTTTTTTTCCTGCTATATCAGCAAACTAAGCTGAGCTGTTCTCATGGAGGAGGGGGAATTCTTTTCATTAGTCCAGGCAGATGACTAAACTCCTTATTTTTTATTTTAAAAACTAGTCCCAAACAGGATATTGGTTTCCAGGTAACGTCTTCTGACTATGGATCAGCACAAAGAACTATACAAAACATTAAAACTACTGAATCACATGTTCCTTGATGTATACATGAGCCAGAACACAGAACTGTACTTAGAAATCCTCAAGCAAATGCCTTTATATTAAAATAGCTTCACTTTACACAGAAGGATGCCAATACAGAATAAGCAATTGATTTCAGGGCATCTGTCAATAAATATAAGAATATGTCTAGGAAAGGCAGTATACAAAACTTGGGGCCCAAGCACCATCTGGAGGGAAGAACTCAAAGGGCAACAACAGAACCTTCAGCTGGACATAAATGTGCTCAAATTTTCTTGGATCTTTGCATAGAATTCTTTTCACTGCTCAGATGTTAGATATTAACAAACCTTGCCTTTCTACTTACCACCTTGTATTATTAATTGAAAGCAAATTATCTTTCGTTAATTTTACAGCTCTTTTAGAAAAAAGAAATAACTTTATTTTTATTCAGCTTAATTTGTTCAGCAGAGAATTACATGCAGATACAGATACATGATGGCCTGCAGCAAATTAAGAGCCAGTAAGTCAGTTAAAAATATAGCATGATGGAAACATAACAGTAACCACAAAAAGTCATGAGACTTTGACTGGAAAGATTAAGAAAAGTCTTTTACTTTTAAACTTTTTGTAGTACCTCAGTTGTATAAATATTTAAATTTTAAACTGATTTTATTATGGGCAGATCCTCATCTGGTATAAATCAGTGTGGCTTTGAATTTGAAAGAGCTGTGCTGATTTACTCCAAGTAACTGCAGGTCTGTCCCTTAATGTCATCTAAATCATTCTTTCAGAGAGCCTTTCAAATTCATAGGTTCTTTTCGAATACATGGGAAGCTGCATTCTCCCTGTCTTTAAGCTATTTTACCCATAGACAAATCTGTGCTGTCAAAACAGGCTTTTAGAAGTTGAACAAAATCCAAGAAAACCCAAGCTACATACATAGTAAAAGTTGGCACCGGTTTGTCTATAAATTCTTAACCACAAGAACAACAGCAAAATCTTCTACAGATCTGAATTTTCAGGCTATCTTGTTTAGCTCAAGGGCAGTTGCTAATGTAGGCGATCTCACACCTCAGATGCTAAGGATATAAAGACATCACATTTATGCTTTATATTTATTTGTTATGACATTGCCCTGAAGAAAACTAACATTACTGTTAAAAGAGTAATACACATCATGCAGTGAATGATAGCTTGATCTGTCATGACAGAAGGTAAAAAACATGTGAAAAGTCTGTTATCTTTAAATTTGGCTCCTTGATCCTTTAGTAAAAAATGTGTTCCATTTGTGGCAAGTGTAATTAAAACCATACTGATTAATTCAAGACATAACCAAACATCCTAAATCCTGTGAATAATTTACATAGCATTCTGTAGTCTGTTGCTTTATTCATTCTATTTACTACACATAGAAAATTCACCTTCATCTTCAGATACACAATTCAGATGCACCGTTAATGATTCTGGTAGGTAAAAATTTTTCAAAGGGAAGAGACGGAAGAAATTAATGTAATCACAACCATTCATCATAGTATAATCTCAAAAGAGAAGGAATTTTAGGGCAGGATCCAGGACAAAGCTCTGCAGTGATACTAAAGTTCTGGTTGCATAGCTGGATGAGCCAGATTGCAATCTTCGGTACATATGTCATAAAGAGGACCAATCAGATCCAGATGAAAGTATTTTGCATTAACTACTGCATGAAGTCACAGATCTTCATGTGCTTTGTGGAGTGCAAATAGGCACAGATTTTTCTCTCTAAACTCACTATTCTAAAGCAAACAGCTATGCTAAACAAATCATCAGAACCACAGTGGTTAAGGTTATGTCAACACCTCTCTGCAGTTTTTCTAGGGACTACAGTTCAATTAGGAAAAAAATTTACCTCAGACAGAAGCTTAGTTCAAAGACAAATCAAAGCTTACCTAATTTGGAAGAAATACTGTCTGACTATTTATCATGCACAGGAATGAAGGAAGAACATGAAATTAATGATGTTTCAGTATCTATTTTGCATATACTGGATAATGAATTTATTTTGCAGAAAAAATTGCATGCAGTTTCAATGAATCTTTCTGCTAGCTATTTGAGGCATCTCTCTCTGCTTGTTGCTGGTGGATGAACAATGGCTATGAAGCACTGTTGCAAAAACTATGTGAGCTTTTAAAAAAAAGTAATATACACAGCTTTAGGCACAGAGGGAAAATGATCCCCTCCCCCAGCTGTAACCCTTTTATACGTGCTTTTTGTGCAAGCATTCATCCGGAAGATTTCTGTCACTCCTTGGCCTAGTAGCCCCACTTACATGGTCATTATGAGTGGAAGAGGTGGATAAGTGAAGAGTAGAAGTCTATGTCACTTACATTTTGGAATGTGATGAGGGACAGATCTGTTTCACTTTAGAAGAGATGAAAATACAGGTTCTGTGAAAAGCAACACAGAGTCAGAAAAAAACAAGGTGTTTTGATAAAGGGAAAAGGAATGCAAGGAAGCCAGGCACACCAACGCTTTTCTTTTTCCCATTACCTCTGCAATGCACAATATCTTCACTGTGCAGCCCCTTTCTCTTTTTGGAAGAGTGGGTCTGACTCCCTCTGCATTCTTATCATGCTGTAAATGTAGGGGAGACCAGGGATATTTTTTTAAGTGTGGAATTTGTTCGGGGCTGACAGGAAGATTAATAGAGGGGACCGTATGGATTCCTGCTGAGCACTCTATTAAGCCAGTAAGAACTAAACTAAGAAAAATTTGCACATTGGACTATAATGACTTCTGAGCAGCTGTTCTGGTCTACCATGTCCAAAACCCACTTTTGAAATAATTTCGAAAGTTGGTTCCTTTTTACAAGCAAATTTTTCCAATTTTCACTATAAAAAAAGGAAATATAACACATTAATTCAACAGTTGGGGCTTTATTTTCCTTGTTTACGCACAGAAATGGCTTGCCATCTTTAAAATTCTAGTCTCCCTTTTTCTACTGTACCTCATGCCTCTTCTGTTATTCATGCCCAATTAGTCTCATTTTCCTTCCTAGCCTACTTTTTATATCTTCTCCAGAACACTTGCCTTCCTTCAGCCTTATTGTTCTTTTTTTTTTAAACTGTTCTTTCCTGATTTGCACAGATCCCATTACTCCCTCCCAGCTTTGCCCTCACTCTGTTTCTGCCTTCAGCTTAACCTCCTGTTCATGAGTCCATAAGCTCTAATTTATCTTGCACTCTAGTGCTTGCCTAAGTAAAATTTAAGAAATTTTTTTCTCCCCCACTTCAGTATTACAGAACATGAGAGTTCTGGGGCCCTTAAAAAAGCAGCTGGTCCCATTTTGTAAGGAAATAATGCACAGGTGCTGGGAACAATTCAGGGCCGGTGGGTTTCCAGCCCACGAACATCATAGAAATTTACATATATGTTTATGGCTGAGGAAGGGTTTAAATTTTTTTACCTTCCCCTGGGGCTGAAGCAGGTTAGCTCTGATAAAGAGGAATAGGGATGGTAGTAGGATGCGAGGCTTCCTTCCCATGACAGATTAGAACTATCTGAACTTTGAGGAGTAGTTTCCAATTATTGTTGGTCTTTTATTTTTAAGTCTGAAGTATGAGATTCAAGATGTTCCCTCTGTAGCTCTGTCAGCAAATTGTGTCTGTGACTGGCCTTGTTAACAACAGGCGGGAAAATTCAACGACTGAGGCTAGGTTAACTTTGCTGTATGAACAGATTGCCAAAGTTGAAGGTGTTAAATTGATGATGTATCTTCCAGATCTGAAGTTAGAGGTTAAGCCTTTATTTTGGTAAGGGAAATCCTGGACAGAATGATACAATGCTTTTAAATATACCTCTTGGTTTCCTGATCTTTTGCCTGATTTATGACTTGTGAGATCGAACCATCTGTAGGAGTGCAGATCCGAAAAGTGGATGCTGGATGCTGACCTGGCTTCTGACTTGAAATCTATTGCCCAGAACGTCAGGTCATGACCTAAACCCACGGTTCTCTTCATGCTAACATATAGCTTATTTGAAAGCTTTGGGCAGAGCTTGCAGTTTTCTCAAAGCCACTATGAGTAGGCACTTTTTGCTATGCAATATTGATTGACCATCTGATATATGTATGTTATGAGGTAACAGTGTGTGAGTAGAGGAACTCAAAAGCTCAGGAGTCCCCTCTTGTCTGAAACAGTCTTGGCCCCAATTAAAGGATTGTCTAGGAAGATTCTCTTCTGACAGCTTAGAAATATTGTTTGGTGGTTTGTCCTGGGAATCATAATTTAGTTATAGAATCTTGGATATGGTGCATGATATCCCTTGCTTGTAATTAAGGAGATATTACAGAAAACTATTGGCTTATAGACACTTGATTTACTTTGTACAAAACTAAAATTCTTTCAACAGATTGCACAAAGAACAAACTGTTGTCTAAAGAGAATCAGTATGTCCTAGCTTTGAGGACAGACGCAACTTTGAAGCTTCTTTATCAAAGAGGAATTTAGCCAGCACAGGATTTCTAGCATGGAAACAAATACCCATGCATCAAAGAATGAGAAATTACTTTCATTTACATAAGGAAATTAATAGCCAAGTGGCTAAGGTTATGAGACAATTTTAGATGTCAGACTAGAATGCTGTCCTGATGAACTGAGCCATTTTCCTCTTGTGCTGATTTGTTTAAAACCAGGGCAAGTTCAAGGGATGTTCTTCAGCCAAATGTTACCACTGCCATTGCCTTCAGATCTTCAGGGATCTAACACTCTGTCGGAGTCTTAAGTCTGGGGATTACCTTGCTCCAAATTTTGGGAAGACCCTACATAGGCAAAGTTTTTGATGAGTTTCTTTCAATACCTCTTGATGGAAACCTGTAAGTATTTATTGTATAGAACCATTGTGGTTATGTGATTCAATGAAAAAGTCTGAAGTACAGGAAATAAAGGATGGTAGATTTGCATGATATGGACAAGTGAGTGAGGCTTTGAACAAAAGTATGCAGAATATCAGACTGCTGATGCGTGAATGCAAAAATAGTATTAAGTTTTCATGTGTGACATTATTGGCTGAGGTGGTACTACCTTAATATCCTTATTTTAAATAGGTAAAGTCCTCAGAACTGACTTGTCTTCTTCCTCTTATGAACTGCTTCACTTTCGATACTTTCTATTTTGGTATCGTCTATATGTTCTACTCCGATCATAGAATAATTTCAAGAATAATATATGAGACAAAATTGTGCTGTAGGCATGCATATACTGATGATTGTCAACTTAAAAATGGAGTATTCAAAGAAGATAGGAAAAACTAAGAGTTCTGCACTGCAGTGAGTCTCACAGGTAAAACAGGTTAGTGTTTTATTGGAGATTTTAAGATAACACTTAGGGTTTGTTGTAGAGGGAAAGAAAGTTAAGGAAAATTAAACCACGTAGATATAGTGACTTATTTCTTCCACTGAGTAAGAGATTTTTTGAGTAAGAGAATTGCAGAAACAAAATCTAGTAAAGGAAAAAATTACTGACATTGTCAGGGATTGAGTAAAAAACATCATTTTTACCCCATATGGATGAAAAATAAAACCTGAATTACCTGAGTCCTTTTCTCCTAAAGTAACTTTATTGTAAAATTCTCAGTTAAAATTCTAAACTGACAAATTGTCACCGTTAAGATATCCATGCTGTGATGACAGCACTAAGCTTTGAAAATGTTATTGCACACTGTCCCATTTTATATGTGTATTTGGTGTTTTAAAATGAAAGTATTTTGTTAAATGTGAATTTTTGCTTTCATTACAAAACACAACACAAATTCAGATGCAGAATAATTAATTCTGAAGTAAAATAAGATTCCCAAAAGCTTAGTGAGTTCTGTAATGTTTCAGATTTTGTCTCATATTTCCTCCATAGAATTTATCAATCCTTTTCTTTTTCCTATCGTTGAGTGCACAATTGAAATTTCTACTCTAAATAGAAACACTCATAAGAAATAAATCTACACCTACACATCAAAAACAAACAACATACTGTATGGTAGCACTGATAAATACTTTTGGTAGCACATACCAAAAATATAGCCCTTCAGTCAGTGTGGAGTGGCATTTCTCAAACAGTTTCTGGGATTTCTGCAGTGGAGTATCAAAAAAATAAAGCAGTATTTCAAGGCCAAAATTTTCCTTTTGAAAGCCACACATATACACTCATCTAATCCATTAGTTATTTCTCAGTGTTAGATGTGATGAATTAATTCATGTGAGAAGTTTAAACCAAAAGCTGTCAAGAGTGGTGACGCTCCCCCATCTCTCTTTCCCCTAGAGAAACAAGGGGAATCAGACAATGAGCTTCAAATTTGCAACAGTTCATTTTGGGGACTGAATTGATTTTCTTTAATCCCACCATGCTTCATATTTTGAATCAAAAAGCCAAGTGTTTAACAAAGGCTCTCCTTCTGAATAGAGGTATCCTGGAAATTGCCCGTTTCCTGCGGTAGTGGTGAGATTCCCAGCCACTTGAATTGTATGAGGCAGAGCTCTCCAACAGGTCTGTGTGTGGCTGCCAGAGGTGGTGTGGCAATGTTTTTCTTAGCAGCTGGGGAACTTTAGAAGTTATAATGGAAAGATTTTCAATGACTTCCCAATTATATCAGAATATGATTGGACTGCTGCTTTGATGTTGCCAACATCGTATATGAAAGTATCTAAGTTTTCCAGATGTTTCCTCAATAAAGTAAAGCATTTCGTCTCACAGTGACCAAATCTTCTCCATATATTCAAAGCTCCTTTTCAACCACAGAGAGAAATCCTAGATGAATTAAACCAATAAAATTACAGTTAGACAACTCTGTTATCTGTGTCCAAGCTGGGCTGGAGTTAACAGCACTAGTCGAGTCTATTAAGCTCAAACCGTTTTCCTGATGGGATTTAAACACAGCCCTGTCCCCTTGGTACCTGTTGGAAATTCAGATATGTTTTTCCCTTGGTGGTTTCTCACATCAGTCTTCAACCTAGGGGAAGATAGACTGTTTTGCCTAATGTGCAATTTGAGGTCCTCAGTTAACACTACAGCACAGATATTTCCAAATTATTTATTACCCTATGAAGTTAAATGTTAAGTTTAAAGTACTGAGGTATTAAATAAAATTCTAAAAATAATTGTGATGTTTATCCAGGAAGTAGGATGAGGCTGGATTAGCTTTTCAGACATAAGGACAAGTGTCTTCTGTAAAGAATATTTCAAAAAGTGATGGAGAATAAAGGATTTAGCCATGTACTGCTTCTGTGTGTCAAGAATTCTGGATTTAAGAATGGATGACATAAATTATCAGCTATTAAAAGGTCTATCAGCAGTGGTATTCACAGGTTTTGTCATTCCCAGGAAAAAATTTCTAACCTTGCTTTGGAAGAGAGCCCCTTCTAGTGCCTAATAGATTGAAACTCCATCAACCAGAGAATGACTTTAGCATGATAATGAATTAAACTTGCATTACTACCAACCACAGATGGAACTTCATCTGTTGTAACAGCTATAATATTTAAGAAGCCTCAGCCATTGCACTGAAAATATTTAAGGAGCTCTTTATACATTTTATATTTGTCTTATGGTAACCACCAACCATAACTAAGACTTTACATCTGTATTCTCATCTGAATGGCAAAAGAAGACAGTAAGTTTTCAAAATTATTTTAAACTGATAATTTATAGGCTTATCCATGTTTCTGCTTTGCAGAAACTTTGAAAACACTTCTGCTGAGAAAATCAGAGTAAATTTCTACTATAAAAATTATAAACATTGCTTTAATGTTTAGTATGAAATAATTCCCCATCTTATGTAATACTGTACTTTTTATAATAATTTAAAATATGTGTACATAGTTGAAAGACTTAGGGGTGAACTGCGGTGTTACTAAGCCTGGTTTTGCAACGCATTATATGTCTACTGGTCAGGATTTAACTTTTTAGTATTACAGTCCCTTGGACTCATGTCCAACAGTATTTGGCCTATGATGTCCTTTGAGAATGATACCGAAGTTCTTTCCAGCTACATTCAGCAACAGTTACTGATAAACCCACCTCCTTTAGAAATACAGTAGAGAACATACATTTATGTATACAATTGCACCTGCAAATAGAGTTGACAATTCAACACTCCTTTTTGCTTGCAGATTTTCACTCTGAACTTTTTCAGTCTTAAGAGTGGCAATCGTAGATGCAGACAACGTGTTTCCAGGATAACTTATCATGTACCATAAACACCAAAAAATCATGGCATCCTCCGGATTGATAGAATATATAATATCCATATTTGGACTTTTCCTCTTTCTGATGAGTGAAGTTACAGTGTTAGGAAATGGAGTTTTGGGTACTTCCTTTCAGTGGGGATAATTTTAGGTAAGATTTTAAAAGGGTTGAAAACTCAGGGGAGAATGTTTAACAATATTGACCTCGGCCAGAAGAGGTCACCCTTGTGTGTGGCGTAAAAAGAATCTGAACCCTTTTAACCCTTTCTCTAGTTCACCTGAAATCAGTGGCTTTGGTTTACATAAAAATTATCACATCCAAACTTTCCTGAATTTTGGGAAGTTTTGGAATTCAGATTGGATCCAGGTTTCACACCTCAATCTTTTGTTCTTTGGGCAGAGGGTTTCTGCTGGTGGTACAGTTATATTTCAGTTCCTACCACTGCCTTATTTATTGTAAGCATTTATTTATTATATTGTATCACTTATTTCTTCCTGCAACAAGATTTAGAATCATAGAGTATACTGAGTTGGAAGGGACCCATAATGATCATCAAGGCAAAACATCTCTGAGGTCAATACATGTTAATTACTAGTTGGTGAAAGGTGAAAAGTGAATTTATGTCTTTCAAGATATTGATTTCTTTTATTAGGTTCTTTTCATCCTTACTGAGCTTTTCCTTAAAATAAAAAAATCTTCAAAATAAACTCTGTTTCTTCTCCTTCTGTTAAGAATTGGAAATGCAAAAAAGGTCTTATAACTACTGTATAGTAGGGTCTTATAGGCCTTATAACTACTGGATGCAGGTGTTTCTAACACAAATTCAGTTCATCTTCTCTCTGGGCACAAAACTGTGACTGCTCATCTGGAATGCCTTTTTCTTTTTCATTTTCTTTCTCTTTTTCTTTCTTTTTTTTTTTTTTTTAAATCTTTTTCTTCTTCTTTTTCTTCTTCTTTTTTTTTTCTAGTAAAGCAGTGTCCTTTCACACATGTAACTAAGATCTGGAAGTCTGCCAGCATCTGTCTGACTCATCATTTTCAAAAGATACTGTGAATGCTGGGAATCAAATTCTAGCTGTGAGACCGAAGGTAGACGCTTGAGTGCCAAATTCCATTGCCACTTTACCATTTGAGCCCACTTTAATGAAAGAATGCAAAGCAGAAAGCAAAATGGCTCTTTCTGTTGCTACCCTACTAGCAATCTTAACAGAGCCAACATGGCTCTTTATACTAAGAATATGAATAATGTACAAAAGAATTTTAGAAAAATACCTTTAGGCTAGAAAACTGAGACTAATCATAGTATTGTTTTTCATGAAAATAAGATTTGCTTTGAAGTATTTATGCTACTTCCTTACTATTCCCTTGGCTATATTTTGTTTTCATAATGTTTATTCAGTTAACTTAGTTATTTTTATACTTATCTCGTCTTAATACCTTCTCTCTTTCCCCCTCTCTTTTGATTCATGTTTTTTGCAGCTTTCTCAGGCTGATTTATCTCTGTCAAGAATTACTTCATAGTGCAAGGCATCGTACAGAAATCCATTACTTATGGTATGTCGCTGCAGAAAAATGTGTTTCACATGGAGCTGATTTTTTTGTTTTTATTTTCAGCTTTTAAACACTATATTCCATTTATGGAACATGAAGACTAATCTTTAAACACAACAACATATAACCTATGTGTTGAATCTTTAAATCTATACAGTCATAACTAAGTATTTATTTCCATAGTGTTCAGGAGATGGTTCTACTGGGGGTGTTCAGATAACATATACTATTCATAACCTTCAATGCATATGTAAATTCAGGCTGTGCCTTCAGGGACCTGTCTATTGTTTCTTACAAACAGTGTTGTTAAAAGTTGAGAGTTTGGTTCATATTATTATAATGCATTTTCAATGCTGGGAAGAAAATATTAACATAGTATCAGTGCAGACAATCATCATCTACTGGTATCATAGTCATAAGAGGCAAATATTCTCACTGGATCTATTTAGAAATAAATTACTTGAATTTCTGCCACTTGAACATGACATAGGGACTGGAAAAATCTAAGCGAAATCATTACTGTTTAGATTGCTGGGTCTTGTGGCTTACATATATTGTGGTAAAAAGTTTGGGGTTTTTTTCTGTATTTAGTTGAGTCATTTCTTAGGTTTGTACTACTGGAGATGACTCCCAAGTGGGACTGAGATTTTATGTTTCCAATCACTGTTCTGACACATAAACACATATAAACTTAGGCTACTGAAGTTAAGGAAAAAATCTCAGTGAGTTCAAGATTTTACCCCAGGCATCTTGGGAGACAGCAGTTGAAATTCAGAACATTATCACATTTCTTTTGACAGTAAGTAAAGCCAAGTGATATATTTTAAAACCTGTTGTTCTTAGGCTAGTGTATTGCCATGACCCACATTACTCATTAGAAGTCTTTCTGGGTAGGTTGAAAACTATTCGGGTTTGGCAAGAAAGGAAAATTGCAGGTATTTGTATACTATATAAAATGTGTATTTATATGTGTATACACTATGTAACATTCATTATGTTCATTTATTTACTTCATTAAAATAACTATTATTAGAACAAAGGACCCACTTTTTGCCTTCATTTGACAATAGGAGCAGACTAGTAACTGCTTGCAATGTCAGGCTCAAACTTGGGGTTAGTCCGAGTCTCAGTCTCTTCATAAAATGACAGCAAGTCCTTACCCTCACATTTTGGGATTTGAATAATATTTAGTTGAAGGTTCAGATTTACTCTGATTAAATGTATTTATCATCATAGAATGGCTTGGGTTGGAAGGGACCTTAAAGATCATGTAGTCCCACCCTCCTGCCATGGGCAGGGACACCCTCCACTAGCCCAGGTTGCCCAAAGCTCCATCCAACCTGGCCTTGGACACTGCCAGGGAGGGGACAGCCACAGCTTCTCTGGGAAACCTGTGCCAGTGCCTCACTGGCTTCACAGGGAAGAATTTCTTCCTAGTATCTAATCTAAATCTACCCTGCAACTTAAAACCATGACCCCTTGTCCTATCGCTCCCTGTCCTTGTAAAATGTCCCTCTTCAGCTTTCTTGTAGACCTCCTTTAGCTACTGGAAGGCTGCTATAAGGTCTCCACAGTTGGACCCTTCTCTTCTCCAGACTGAACAACCCCAACTTTCTCAGCCTGTCTTCATAGGAGAGGTGCTCCAGTTCTCTGAGCATTATTATAATGTAAAACATAGCTCAACTGTTGACTCAAAGGCACGTGTAGTAAAAACAAACAATACTTTCACATATATTCTCTAAGTTATTCAAACAAGTATCTACAACTGTATTTTGTCTGCCTAATTTCTGCAAACCTAAAAATTAACATGGCTTCACAGATAAGAAACTAAGTTACTTATTTAGCTTCTTGGCCTTAGTTTATGCACACATCTATCATACAGAACTTTATCAGTCAAAAAGGTCATTAACTTAAATGTTCAAGAAAGCATTCTACAATGACCTATAGATCTATAAAACACAGGTATCATATGGATCTAAGAGAGTGTATTCTTTGTGAATACTGGAGAGCATTAAAGAAACAAACAAGTACCCTTTGCAATATTCATCTCATCCTTTTCAGACTAAAAAAATCCAGCTCAATTTTTACTAAATTGAAATAGACAAAGTATTCTTTTGCTTACTGGAAACATCAGGCATTTTTAAACTCATACTCAGTACAAGTATTGGCTTGGTGTTATTAGTATACATCCAAAAGAACTAAACATGACAAAATCTGTTAAACTGTCTTTATCTCAACCCATGAGTTTTCTCACTTTCATTCTTCTGATTATTTGCCCTGGCCCACTGGGGGTGGGTGAGTGAGCAGCTCTGTGGTACTTAGTTGCTGACTGGGGTTAAACTGTGGAAGTAATTCAAAGTTTTTTGATGATCACCAAGTACCTGCTTTCCTCCCGTTTTTGTAACATATATTACACACTGAACACTATTTGAAAAAAATAGTATCTATCTGAAGTAGAACTGATCATCTTATTGATCAAATTTAGCATTAACCATCTCGTTAACAGAAAAAGGCATTATGCAGCCAATGTGTGAATGTGAATTCAAAGTCACAACAGTTCAGTCTAAACAGAATTATTTGACAGATAAACCTGGGCAAGATCTTTTCTTTCTAAATGGAAAATCTATTATATTTTTCCACATGTTCTAAGGAATAATGCTCTTTAGCAAGCTGCTGAGATTCTGCTGAACATCAGTTTTCCTGTAGACGATGTTGTGTGAGGCAGAGCTCTAACAAGATGTTGACTTCCATATTGCTTCCAATTACCCCTTACTTCTTTCTTCCATCCTTGGATAATCACCCTCACCTCTAGAATATTATTTTTCAGAGGATCTTCAGACTTCTTTCTGAATGAAGGAAGCAAAAAGACAACAGTTCCAGCCACAGGACTGAGTTTTATTTGTTCCCATTCAGCACAAATGAATCCAAGGCACACAATTACTTTGTACATAGAGATCTCTACATCTCTATGCCATTGCGGTGGCTTTTGGGAAATATCATCCATATAGCAGTAAAAAATAGAGATAGGAGCTTGAGAGTCCAAATCTAGTTTACAGAATTTCTTTTAAAGACTACTATAAACCGCCATTAGAAATATATCCTCAACAGGCAGAAAAATACTTGGTAAGAAGACTCCTTGCCAGCCTGCCCACCCACTCCATCCTTCCTGTAATAAGACTTCTCCAGAAACAGTGAATATGTCAAGTATCTTATATGCTGGGAAGTATCTATAGAGACCCTGTACACACAGCATTATGGGTTCATCAGTCCTTACATACTGCAATTAGATGCAAATACTTATGTTGCCTCTCCACTGCCTTCTGCCTCTTCAGTGACAAGCCATGCTTTGTTTTGCAGGCAACAGCTCTCAAACAGAGCTTGAGGTCCTGCAGAGATCCTACAGCAGCCTGCAGACTCTATTCTTGGGTCTGCAAAAAGTGAAGTACCACTATCAGCCTTGCCTCTGCTGAAAGCAGTTAAATACAGCTGTCCCTGCCATCCCCAAAAAGTGCAGCACACCGTACAAAAATGCATGTTCCGCTAAAAGAAAAAAAAAAAAAGTCAGCAATGAAAATAATTAACCATGGTCATGAAAAACATCTCCACAATCAAACGTATTAATTTATTTAGAATAAATATTTTACTTTCTTTCCATGAGCAGAAATGCATTAGACTTTTGTTTAAGGTTTTTATACTACCAGTACCCGTTTGACTTAGGGTATAGCTTAGGTATAGCTACATATATCTATGTAACTATATCTGTGCAGCTTGTAAGAAACGAGTTTAAAGAGTGCAATGGCTGTCTTGTACATAGTTACTGTCCCTTCCAGTCCGTATTCAGTTCCAGGTGCAACTTCATGGTGAGATAATGTATACTTTGAAGGGAGGCCATTTTTCAATAGAGGTCAAAGAAAGACAGGGAAAAGATGGATGTATGCTAATATTTTCTGTATACATGTCTGAGCCATTTGTCTTGTTAAGAATCAGTTACCTTGTATTACAGCTATAACTTTGAGTCAATTGCAGAGCTAGTCTCTGGTCTTTTTTTAGGCATAATGTTTTAAAACCAGTGCATACAGCAAGACTATACTTAGAGACTATCCAGTAAGTGGTTATACTAAGGGAAGCAAATTTTACAGCCAAGTTAATATTTTATATCAGAAACATCAGGATTTTTTATACATTCTCTAATGACAATATTTTCACAAAAATAATGACTGCCTCTATTTTTGTCACTTCTGCAAATATATAAAACAATGGAGAAAGAAAATCTCATCTGGAGACAATGCTCAAAATTCTAAGCATTGGAAAGCTCTAAGTATATGAAAAAGATTAAAATTTTAGAAAGATACAATAGGAAAGGAGGAAAGGAGGAAAGGAAGGCAAAGAAAAGCAGACATAAACGTCATGTTGGTGAGATAGATTTTTTTTCTGGAGAATGACTGAGTGCCGGGTAACATCTTAGTTAATAGGTACAGGAATATATATATAAAAAAAATCAGTGATTCTGTTGCAATGAAGAGCACTTTCCATATATTTAAATTCTAATCAGGCTCCTGCTACATGTTCCATTAAGCCGTTCTCATTGCTTTATGAACAGGTTTTGAAGAACTAGAGAATTCAAACAGGAAATGTTAACATTAATTTACTGATCTTTGCTGACAATTCGATTATCCTCCTACCACTACAGCAAGCTTTTCAGCACACTGATGAGTAATTTGATGCCATGTTTAGTGTAGTCAGAATGACAAAAAAAGTTAATGAACAAGGCTGTGGTTATTTCAAAACTGCTGACCCGACTAATATCTAAGCAAACAGGGAGAAGGTACAACATGTTCAAGAGTATCGTCTGTAGCTAAACCAATCTACAATAATACCATTATACAGAATACGTGAAGTTGTAAAACTCTGGTTTTTCAGTAGCATTGAGAGTAATTAGATGTTGAGCTCCTAGTGAAATAAAATAATTTAGTGTGAATTGAGAAGATAGGCACATGTGGATTAAGTTCCTTTCATGATCGCAACTTATCTGTCCTAAAACAGGCACACAAAACGAAACCAGACCAGACATTTGAATGAAACTCCATCCCTGCCTAACAGGAAGTGCTATCACTTCACAGTTTGTGCAGGCAATCTCTTTGGCAAGAAAGTAAATAAGAATGGAAATTCATTGGAAAGTATGCAGAATACTCCAAAGAGAAAAATCCATGCCAGTTCTTTACCAGCTGTTTACAGGGAAAGGCTTTCTGCCTTCATTCTGAGCACAGGAAGGAGGGAGGGATGTGGGTCAGCCTCAGAGCTGTGCAGAGATGGATCTGCCAACAGCAGAGATGGAATAACTGCTTCTGTACCCTCCTCTTGCAACTTTCTGTATATAGTCAAATATGGAAAAGCAGAAGGGAAATGTGCTAGGCCGTGCTAAAATTTAACAGCAATACAAGAGTTCAGGAGTGAGTTCAGCTGGAGAATGTTGCTTAGCTTTTCTAAGCTGAAATAAACTTGGCTACAGTATCAGAATTACAGACCTGTTTTGGTTATACTCCCATGTGATCTAGGTGAAGCAGAGTAGCTGGCACATCAACTCACGGATTTAGAAAATCAAACTGAAAGATCATGGCAGCTCTAACGTTTTTAGCTGGTGAAGATCTCAGGAGAAAACTCTGTAACAGTCTGTATTGCCTTCAAGCATAGGGAAAAAAAATGTAGAAAATTTGTTGTACAGTACCTTCATTATTGTTAACTCCTTGCATGTTTCCACTACTGGGTTATACTGCCACTGCAAGTTGCTACAAAGAGAGAATGACAAAGATTTTTAACAAAGTTTTTGATTTTTCAGTGGGATGAACCCTATTAAAACACTTGTTGCATAGATCTGCCATAAAAGGAAGTGTTAAAAAATTTATAGCTTTTATAACTCCCACAAACTATTATCCACAAATAATTATTTGATTACTTTTATATGGATACCTATCTGTGGGGGCTAGGGAGGCTTCAAAATGCACACAGTTTTTGAAACTATTGCTTATTAAGAACAACAACGAAGCACAGGGCTAGATATAAGTGATAGTTGGTTATGATCATGACTGAATTGAAGGATGCTCTGTAGGTAAGTTTTGAAACTTGTTATTAACCTTTTTAGCTGTGTTCTTCTCTGCAGCAGCAGTTCTCCCTACACTCAGAGGAAGAAACCTAAGAGCTGATTTAACATATGCCAGGCTCTGAAGGATGCAGAGCTGTTTAAAAGCACAGCCTAAGATCAAAGTGCTGCTGTTTCAGCTATACACCCTGTTTTTCATCTTCACTCTATTTCCCCTGTCAGCAGTAGAGACACCAAATGTATTAAGAACTTCTATTCCACCAGGAGATCGTTCTTACTCTTAGATCACTCATAGATATTTCTTCCTCTCCTGAATTAGTTGGCCTTTAAACCAGATGGCACTGATAGTTCAGAGCGAAGTCAATATATTGGAAAATTTGGTGTGTTCTATTCCTCACTTTTATCTGACTGTGTAGCTTTTATTTTTATCCCAGTCTCTAAAGGAATGTGGTAAAAAATTCCAAATCTTCACATGTATTAGTCATACTGCACAAATAATGTGAATTGTGCATGACAAAAGATACTGCTTTAGATTGATTGTCATACTACAAAAATTTCCTTCTGCTTGTTTTTATATTATGCACTGAAATAGATATAATCACATACAATTAGATGGACTGAATAAGAAAGAAATCCTTTGTCAGTGTGCCTGTCAGTCTCATTGTACCTTACGTGGGAACAAATTTTTGGCACCTTTCTTTGACCTAAAAGCTAGAGTTCATGACCTTATGTAGATAAATTTATAATGGACTGATTTATTCCAATACATTGCCTTTTTATACAAAAAAAAATATTAGTTTTAGTGAACTTTGAGAGGAATGAGATGGGAGAATGATGGCTAAGATTTGGCCTCAGAATTCCCTCTCTCCTCCAAGCTGTGCTGAGAGTATGCCTTCTTGCCCTTTTCCTTAGGGCTCTGACAGATGTTCATTAATGGATTTAATAGCTACATGATAAAACATAATATTCATTTTTTATCTGTTGCACTTTACTGGCCTAGAGCAGGAGAGGTAGAAGGAAACATGCTTTGTTTACTGAGTCACTCAAGTTCACAGCACAACATACTAATTTAAGTAGTGAAAGGCAGTGGATTTATGATTAAAAAACAAGCCTATGAAGAAAAGCTGCTGTGGAGTGGGTGTGCATCTGTTCTAGTATATTCAGAATGAGCAGGGAGGCAAGGCACATAGCCAAAGGTAGTAATATAGTAAACCAACGCAACTAATCTACTGGAGCCTTTAGCTTCTCTTATTGGGATGCAATTTGTTTCTCAGGAACAGGTAAACTGTCACAGAAGATATGAAGGCAAGCATACACATTGAATTGTCTTCTTTTGAAGAGAAACTCTGAGTAGAGAATAGCTTTCCTGGACTATAAGCAATTTGTTTGACCTAGAAGCTTCCAAAAAGAAAGGAAAAGAGTTACTCTTCATTACTGTGTCACCCCATCCTCAGCTAGGTCCAAAGGGGTGTGATCCAACCAAGACTTCTAATTTTAGTTCAGCATGGGCCAGGAAAATTACCACCAAATCTGGTTCTTCTGTCAATTCCGCTTATAAAATCATTCATATCTCTGTTGAAGACAATTAAATTATGGTGCTGCAGAAGTGGACTGAGGAAAGGGTCAGTGTTTGGGACAGAAAGCAATTAAATCCTGTTGGCTCCTATTAAAATCCTAGACTTTATTTTTATTTTTGAATGCACTAAGAATTTTATTATTTTTCAGTTACAGTCAAAAAAGAGAGCCAATTTTTATGCAACAGTAAAAAGTCAATTCGGCTTCACCTTTCAGGTTATGTAAAAACTGCAAAAGGTATTGACCACAAGCACTTAAAAGAAAGAAACATTATTTAGAAAAAATTTAAAACCTTAAATTAAATAAGGATCTTGATATTTCCTAACCATTTATTTTATAATCTTCAAAACACTGTTAGATTATTTGACTGGAAGATACTTCATAATCCTCAATACCCTGAGTCATAATCATAGGAGAAAATAAGAGAGTAATACCATTTTCCACTCCTAATATTTCACACCAATATTAGACTGCAAATACAATTTTTTGACCAATTTGGAGTATCACATCAGCTATGATCTATATGCAGTGTTACTGCTTAACACATTTTGATTCCTGATACAAAGAAACTAAATCGGCAACTTCTGTCTTGGTAGAGACCTAACAGTTTTGAACTTCTGTTTTTTTCATCTGCAAAACAAAATAATTAATATAGCACTGCAAATGCAACACAATTAATCACGGTCAGTACTGCAGCTGCCATGCAGGGAAGCCAGCCAAGCAAGCCCACCAGCACTACTTCGGTGACCTGACCTAGTGTGATGAATGAGAGGACTCCAGTTGGTGAAAGACAGCGAACCCAGCCCTAAATGCGTGGGGGTGCAATTCCAAGGTACGTGTACTTGACAGCCAAGAAGATTGTTTCACTTGATACCTGTGGAATTGCATAGGGGAAAGTGACATTAACTATTTTGTGTTAAAGCATAATGACTGATTTATGCTCATAAAGCAGATAAATAACAGAATGAAAGCAATGACTATTTTTTCTCATGCTGCCAGTGGTGTTTCTTTGACAGTCCTATATTTCTTCTGAGAAATTCAATTTTAATACTATATCTCAGATAAAGATTCCGGACATACCACACACATTAACTGAAATTCCATTCCATTGCTCATCCTCCTCTGCCTGTCTGCAAAGCCTACTTATTTTCAGTATTCCTCATTTTTCTTGAGTTCGATTGTACTGTACAAATGCTGATCAAATCATGCTCTGTCATTCCACAATAACATCAACAAATTGAACTGCCCTTTTTAGAGGGCACACAATGCTGATTTCACAGATGTGTATCGTTAAGCAACCAGACACACAAAAATGTGCACTTGAGGTCAAAGCACAATCTTTATTTTCTTTCCTTCTCCCCCATATGTGATCATTCATGTCTCGGGGTGATACAGCTAGTTTTTCTCTCATCATCCTCAAATGCAAAGCAAGCTTGATAACTGCCAAAACGTACATGTTCTATAGCTTCACAGCTGTGATGCACATGCTTGAGTGGCATTGACAGGAGAACATCATATTAAGTCAAGCTTAAAATGAGAAGCTCTAGGCCACCTCCAACTAAGGGACTGCAAAAATGATGAGACAATTGACTAATCTGATCTTAAAGAGTCTTTAGAGACAGAGGGAATCATTCCAGATAGTTCTCCATGCAATTAGGGAAGGAAGGGAAAAGCAGAGGAAGAGCTACTGTAGTAAACACACTTCTAGCAAAAGGAAGACAGAAAAGAAAGAAGAAGGGTTGCATTGGGAATAGAAAGGGAACATCTTCTGGTTTGATATGAACGTTGTAAAAATAAAAAAGGAGAAAAGATTATTTTTTAGCCCTGTGTTGTAAATTACTGGAAGGAAGATGCTCCTGCAAAACATGCTAGGTATACAGAGTCCTGTATTATGTTTGGACAATGAGCTAAGCAAACTGAAGTTTTTAATTATACTTTTAACTTTCTAAATATAAAAAAAATAGGGATTAGCTTTCAAAATCATTGGCAATGTTTAACAAACCTCGGGCTCACATCTGAACAGCATTATGTCCTGATGAGCTCATGACTTTGTCTTTACAGCTAGCCAAAGCAAGCAGTACAATTTTTATTTCTCTGTGTGTCTGAAATATTATTCCCTACAGTGTGGAAAAACAGAACCTAATGTAGGAATAAAAATTATCTCTAAACAGCCATGATTTTCTTATAATCATTACTTTTACTGATTTTTTGGGACACGTAAATGTCTTCAGGTACTGAGGTCTAAGGACAGAAATTAAAATTAATTATTTTATCCAATCATATAGTTTAAAACATAACAGCAGTTTTATTTATGTCTGTAAATAAATGTACTAAATGACTGAAATTGCTTTGTATGGACTTCCTGATAGGCCAAAGAGATGCAATACTTGCTCTTTATTAACAGCAATTCCTGTATTTACTTATTTTAATAGAATTCTTAATCTTTACTAACATTTACTAAAAATAATAAAGGTCAAAAGGTGTACAAAATCTGTATATTTGCAAATTCACGACTGCATATTATCATATAAGTTTTGATCAAGGTTGAACCCAGTCACCCTCCTGCCAGAATAATCAGAGAATGAGAATATTTAGACAATCAAATTGTTCGATAATCCACTGCTGGAATTCATTGAGCATTTATAGTGAGTTAGAGGCATCTTCAGCATACTGAAGACCCTAAAGCAGCAGCATCCTATATCATACTTCTACCTACATATTTTGACTGTTATTGGTGACAAACTCTAATTCTAAATCAAATTTCCTGGCTTCCTTCCCAAATAGCTGAAAGAAAAAAATAATCTGCTGTTGCAATTTCTTATTCTCTACTTTAAGGTATGGAACTAATTTGCATTCTTATTTGTGTTTTTAATTATTTTCTGAGTTGTATCAATATAAGCTCTCCTGAGTTAAATTGTTATTTTCTGTCCACATTTTAAACCCCTGTTGGATGCCATTTTATTATTTTGCAATCTTCCCTCGGGTACATAACTTCTCTCAATTTATTAGCATCTGCAAATTCTGTTAATGAGCTGTTTTCTTCCACATCCAGATCACTAATGAAGATTAAATAAAGCTGAATTCTGCACTAACCCTTTGCATCCTGATTCTCCAGAATATCACAGGATTGATTCAAGTGAAGTGGGACTAACATGAAAGTAGGGGTAAGTTTGGAGATTCAAATCCTCTTGTACCATTAAACTATTCCACTTTTTTTGGGTTGTGGATATGTATGAGGTTTTTTTTTTAATTATTGCATAATCCATAGGCTACAAAAAATTCTGGAATGAATTTTCTAAGACTACGTGAGAGAGCATGGGATAGCTGAGTAGTAATAAGTTATGATAAATTGGTTCTCAATTAAGGTTATTTCAATGGTGGATGATGGGATTTTAAGTTAATAATATGCCTTAATTTACGGAGAGTCAGCAAGTGCAGAGAAATAATAAAGTTGATGTTAAAAATTATTACAGGTTCTTATATCAAACATCTTCAAAAACTTTGGTTTAACAATTCAAGGAAGTGTAATCTGACATGTGGAGAGTCACTTCAAGAGCACTATTAAATACTGTGTTGAAATAACCTGCAGTAACATAAAAAGAAGTAACACTTCAGAATAGAAACCTTTGAAATGCAGAAGAAAACAAATACCATCTTTATTGCAAAGAAATGGAAGTATGTGTAATTAGCATAAAGAGAGTTAGAAATTAAAAACAAAAGGAAAATACTCTGCTACAAAACATATTGACCTTGAAACACTAAGAAAACCCTACAGATTTCTCAAAACGCCTCTATAAGATGGAGACATGTACCATGTGCCAAAATACTCTTTCCTGTAAATGTCTGTTCTTAAGGCTTTCTCCTCTACAAAACACAAATGATATGCACATAATATATCTGAGGAGAAAAAAAAAAAGATCTTGTGAGCTAAATATCAAAATCCTCACAAAGTCAATAGTCCCATACCACATACCTTGGGTGTCTTTAGGAAGAGAATATTCATAGGTGATGGTTGTGGTTTACATGGCAAGGTTCTGGTGGAGAAGGGAGGTGCTTCAGGGGTGGCTTCTGCAAGAAGCAGCTAGAAGCTTCCCTTAGTCCCGACAGAGTAAACAAAAGCCAATTCAAGGCCGGACTTGTTGACCAAAGCCAAGCCCACAAATGATGGTCATAGTGCTTCTGTGAATCATGTTTAAGAGGAAAAAAAAAACCAAACAAAAAGGCAAGCAGTGACTTTTTGCCACCAGAGAAGGGAGTGAGACGATGTAAGAAACTGTGCAGACACCAAGGTCAGTGAAGAAGAGGTGGGAGGAGGCTCCACAGGTGCTGGAGAGAGTGATTCCTCTGCAGTTGGTGGAGAGGACCCTGGTGAGCAGACTGTCCCCCTGCAGCCCATGGATGATGATGGGGAGCAGAGATCCCATCTACAGCCTGTGGAGGACCCCATGCCAGAGTGGGTGGAGACACCTGAAGGATGCTATGGGAAGCCCACATGGAGCAAGCTCCTGGCAGGGCTTGCAGCTCATGGAGAGAGGGGCCATGCTGGAGCAGGCTTATGGAAGCACTTGTGACTCTTTGGGGAACCAGGCTGGAGCAGCCTAAGCCAGAAGAACTGTGCCCCATGGAAGAGACTCATGCTGCGGCAGATAGCGAGGAGCTGAAGCCCTGTGGAAAAGGACTCACGTTGGAGAAGTTCGTGAAGGACTGTCTCCCATGGGTGGGACCCCATGCTGGACCAGGGGAAGAGTGTGAGGAATGCACCCTCCCCTCCCCCTCCCCCCTCCAGCCCGACTCTGAAGGAAAACAACTCTTGAGGAACTGACTGAAACCCCCATTTCCCCATTCCCTGCCCCTCCCCATGCCACCCCTGGGGGGGAAGGGAGATTAATCATGAATTAAGTTAGTCTGCTAGCAGGGAGGGGGTGTTTTAAGATCTGATTGCACTTCTCATTATCTGACTCTGGTTTTACTGTGTGTGTAGTGTAATAAATTAAATAGTTTTCTTTCCTTTATTCTGTGTTTAGTTTGTTTTGCCCATGATGCTAATTGCCGAACAATCTCCCCCTGCCCTTGTCTCAACTCCTAAGTCTCTCAATATATATTTTCTTCCCTGTCCAGCTAAAAAGGGGAGTGATAGAGCAGCTTTGTGGTACTCAGCTCCCAGCTGGGGGCAAGACCACGAGAGTGACAGATGGCAAGAGCTTCCAAGGAGTTCCACTGCTGCAGTGTTTAAAAGATATGTGTTGCATATCAGATTTCTACAGGCTTACTTACCTGAAGTGCCTAGATTACATCATCCCTTAAACACACAGGTCAGCAGAGACAATCATTGTATCCTGCCTCTAGTCTTTATCACAGAGTCCACTTGGGCTTCTTACAAGCTTCTTCAATCATTTCAAAGGCATGACTCAGACTTCCTATTTCCCCTACTTTTCTAAACATCATCACAGGGCTGTTGGATTTGGGTGGTTCCAAACTAACAATGGAAATACTGCAATCACTCAAAAGAACAAGATATGATTTTAAAGTATGGCTCAAGAAGTAGTAGAAATATTCAAATTTGAAATCCCATTTAAAACTTACCAGCTAGAGTAAAATAGTTACAGTCAAGATTTTTCACTAAGATGCCTTCTTGCACAGTACAGAGACCTTGTATCAGGAGAAAACAGTCCCTACCTACATCCTAGGCTTTTTAGAAGCTCTCTGCAGTCATTCCTTTCCTATTCCTCCTCCTTACTTCCCACCTTGCTATTTAATGACACATTTAAAAATTCCATAAAATTCATTTTGCTGTGCTATGTACAGCCACCACCTCCCTCAATAACAGCGCAGTCACTGCAGTTTTTCCCAACATTAAATGGAACAGGGTATTTATTTAGTTAGTTGCTTTCTAGTACTCAGTTGTTTAGGATTTTTATTTTGAATATTTATGTGCTGGAATGTGTGACTGGAAGAAGCAGCACCTAAAATTAAACATTCACAATTCATGGAAGTCACACTAATGCATTAAACTTCTATTAAATAAGAAATAGGCAAGAACCTGGATGCTAATTGCCTTTCAACTGGCTCATGATGGAAATGAGGTAGCAGATGAGATAGAGGTTTTCTCTCTGTGAATAAGACACTAGGAGTACTTCTGTACTGGTTTGTTTCACTACATCTATGTTTTTGCCCCCTAATTCAAGAAGGATGTAAAAAAAGTGAAGAAAATCCAGCGGCGTGCTAGGAACCTGAAGAACAAGGACCTGTGAAAAGACAATGAGATAGCTGGGTTTGCTTAGCTGAGTTAAGAGAAGGCTAAGGTCTCCCAAACAGCAGCCTACAGCTGTTTGAAAGACAATTAACAATATGACAGATTGTTCTTCATTATCATTACATCTTCTGCATATTTTCCCTGCAAAATCACATAAGTTGTAAATCATGGTATGATGTGCAGGAAAATCTATTAGGCTTCTCTGACCAGCTTCCTCAATAACACGTGACTATTTACCTCTTCCCTAATCTGATAATGCATCTGCCAGTGCAAATAAAATTGGAGTCATGGCAGACTCTCTAGGAATTTTTAATATTTTACTTGTTTCTATGAGAAAAGTGCATTTTCAATGGCTAGATGCCTATTTTTCTAGTGTGAGATTAGAACACTTAAAGGACAATGCCTTGTCTCTATCCTACACGGTGAATAGGCTTGTCTCTAGTTAATGAGGAGGCAAGAAGAAATTTAAAGGCATAAATGTGAGTTGTGGTTAACTGACATGATTTATGAAAAATTGCTTTGAATTAATAGCAGGTTTAAACTGTATTCTAAAATCCTTACACTATCTAATCTCTCATATAAAGGATTTCTGAATGGTTCCAAAGCAAATTTGAAACTTCAATTGCCCCTAGCAAGACAGAGGGTTTAAAAATCAGAGAATGATTTAAGTCATAGGAGTTTTTTAAAGAATTTAAGGACTACAATCATATTGATAGATATATCACTTCTTTCTGAGCCAGCTACTAACCCAGTGAATGCCATGCAGAGAGAAATATATCAATACTTTTGTGGTACAGTGCTTTAAAGGAAGATTTCAGTAAATGTATCTTGATGTATGTAAGGGACTGGAAATATGCCTTAATAATTGCCAACAGAACAGTAGTCGCCCCCCTCCCCAACCCCCCCAAACCTCATTACATCACCGCCATTGGCTAAGGCTTCCAAAGACCTAATGACTGTTCAATGAGACACCCAAAAGATAGACATCAGAAGCCATTCACACACCAGGAGACCACTATCAGGAGAGACATCAGGCACACATCAGGAGAGCATTCCACTATCAGGAGAAACATCAGGAGCCATTGACACATCGGACATTCCCTCATCCACCCTGAGGCCCACAAGCCAGGTGGAAGCTTGTGGCCATACAAAGGATGACTACAAACAGAGAGCATTCGGCCATGAAAAGAGGCAAGCGGCCATGGCGCAAGCAACGTGAGAGGCAAGCAATAGAAGAAAGCAAGCAACATGCATCGAGGGACATGGAGACAAGGAGGGAATGCTCTTCCCTTCCATCGGACCCAGAGACACTGAAGAAGACTGCCAGCAGACGGAATGCTGTAGCCTCGTGGTGGTAGATATAGCAGCGCCGCCCCTCCCTTCCACATTTCCCACTCCCCCTCCCCCCGCCCCCGCCTTTTTCCTGCACGCTTGTTCCAATAAAGCAACCTAAACCCTGACTCCGTTTCGAGTCTTAATTCTGTTCTCCGAGAATTGAATTGAGAATTGATCATGGTCAAACAACTGGGTGTCACTCAGGGGCGCCCAGCCGCCACCAGCCACCCAGAGAGATCTGAGGGTCGGTTGGAACGCAAGGGGGTTTAATCCCTGCCAAACTAAGTCTCGTCCAGGTTGTGGATTGTGACATTAAAATGGCGTAGTCGGCAGGATGTGGATCGTGACAAAGTATCAAGAAGAAATAATTAGGGTACGGTCTTTCATAATTTTTGGCACTTCCTTCTTTCTGCTGTCGGAAGCCGACAAGAGCTTTGCCATTAATTTCTGTGGGAGATGAATATCACGCCAAGGCATGGTACTTCTGAAAAATGTATCCCAGTGTATTGGAACATAGGTTAGATTAGTTAATGAAGGGAAGTGACAAGAGTCTAATTGGTAAAGACTTGACAGAAAAACAGTACAAAGTGCATATTGGAACAAATTCAGCTGAGAGGAGAATTCCATCAGACTTTTCCTGTAAAATCGAAGACCAGCACTGTCATCAAACAAACTGACAAATTACATTCTCTGGTGTAGCCAGAATGAAGAACACTCTGTTACCATCATAGACATAATTAGTAGTGCAAGTTAAGCATCAGGCATGCTTGTTTTAGACTAAACCAAATTCTCTAAAGTGAATGCAAATATACCAAAGGAAAATGATTAAAAATAGAGCCAGGAGGATGATCAAAGTATTGGAAAACATGCTTTATAGTCAAAGACTCAAAATCTATCTGTTTAGAGTATCAAAGAAAAGCTTACAGAAAGATTTGATCACTGACTCTTAAGGGACTGACAAAATTCTGAATGAAAAGCTCTTCAATATTTCACCCAAAAGTGTTAGAAGAGCGAAATGCTCTAAGTTACTGCTAGAAAATTTTAAACTGTAAATATGTTAAGGATTTTAAATAGTAAAATCATTAGCCATTGGAACAGGTTACTAGGAGTACTGTAAGCACTCTGTCTCTTAAAATGTTTTGATTTAAGAATTCATCTGCTATTTAAAAGGGTAAATAATTCAGAGAGGGACAGCAGCCTGTATCATGAAGGAGAGTGGATTACATGATCAGTCTTTTCTGGCTGAATAATCTGACCAGAAATAAAATTTGGATCAGTGTGTTAAAAATTCCTAGATATAGCACAGATTCAAAGAAATGTTCCAATGATATTTATTTCTGAATGTGATACAGAACCATTTTTTCAATAGCAAAAATATTATCTGTTGGCTTCTCTCTCTAGTTAGGATAATGTGTGGAGTTCTGTTTGTTAACCTTGAATAAAATTTTATCAAACTACCTTTGATATGTTTGACACTTAAATGTTCTTCCAAAATTCTCCTCTTCCATAAAACTGGACATATAACTCAAAACTGCAGGAATGTGAACTATTTTTTCAAGTCCTGCACACTTTGAAAGCTTAGAGAGAGTTTAAGAAAAGTAACTTCAGAAATCCTTCTCCAACAATGTAAATGCACTAAATTAAATACGCTACTTTTGTTTTAAATTCATGTAGCAAAAGTGCTCCTACAGTTTTTCCAGATAAAACAGCTGATTCAAAAATATTAAGTTCAAATGATTTTCTTCTAAAGAAACTCTTTCTCTGCAGTTCAGATCTTTAAGGAAAAGCTTAGTGAAGCACTCATTTCAAGATCGTTTCTTACAAAGGTTCAAAAGAGCACAGAGTAAATTTTGCAATATATTTCTTCTCCTAGGTTGCAACATGCTACTACTGCTCTTTTTTATAAAGTTGCTTTTTCAATGAAAACTTATTATGGAGGCTGGCAAGAATGATGGATTTATCCCTCTCAGAAGTTGTTAAAATAGTTAAGTTTTAGGAGGAAAGGGACAATCTTAGAAGGCTGCAAATTCCTAAAATGTTGAAGTTTAAAAAAAAAATCAAATGAAATTAAATACTATTAAAAAGATGAAATATTGCTTTATATTGTACAGGGAGCCAAACCATCCTTTTGATTTAAGAGGTGTCTCTACTATTTGCATTTGATGTAAGATGGTCATGGGGATTTGAGATTGAAGCAGTAAGCGTTTCCTGCCTACTTTACAGGAAATACGACCATGTTTTGCTTCTATTGTTTAAATAGATTTAGTAAACTCACATAAGGATACCATCCTGATTTCCTTTTATATAAGGAGGCAAAATTGAAAGAAGCTAAACACCAAAGGATGGACCAAGCAGAACAAGCAAGGCTTGTTTTAGGAGAAAAATATACACATTTTGTTGTATAAATAGGGGAAATGTTACATTTATTCCTAGCCTGCTCAATAATTACTTTATTTGCTTCATTCACAGTTCTGTATTTGTCTGTTCATTTCTTCTGCAAATTAAAGGGTATAATTCTTAGAATAAGAGTATAAGATAACACTTCTTCCAGAAAATGTAGATCAAATATTAGATCAGTATGTGCCTGGCTACATTGGCAATAAATGTAATATCATAAGAATAAATTGTGCCTGTCTCGCAAGCTCCCATAAAAGGTTTTTTATCTTGTTCTCTCTTTTTAAAGGTTAACTAGCTGGGCCTAATTTTATCAAGAGTATTCTAAATTGTTGCATTTTGTTTTAAGGAGATCATAGAATCATAGAATTGTAGGGACTGGAAGGGACCCCGAGAGATCATCGGGTCCAGCCCCCTGCCAAAGCAGCTCCCTAGGACATTTCACTGAGATAGGCATCCAGATGGGTCTTGAATATCTCCAAAGAAGGAGACTCCACCACCTCCCTGGGCAGCCTGTCCCAGGGCTCTGTCACCCTCACTGTGAAAAAGTTTCTCCGCATGTTGGTGCGGAACTTCCTGTGCTCCAACTTGCAGCCATTGCCCCTTGTCCTGTCTCCACAGACCACTGAAAAGGGGCTGGCTGATTCCCCCTGCATCCCCTGCTTAAGATAATTATAAACATTAATAAGGTGCCCCCTTAGTCTTCTTTTCTCTAGGCTGAACAGTCCCAGCTCACTCAGCCTTTCCTCACAGGGGAGATGCTCCAGGCCCTTAATCATCTTCGTAGCCCTCCTTTGGACTCTCTCCAGGAGATCCCTGTCTTTTTTATAACAGGGAGCCCAGAACTGGACACAATACTCCAGGTGGGGCCTGACCAGGGCAGAGTAGAGGGGGAGGATCACCTCCCTTGACCTGCTGGCCACACTCCTCCGGATGCACCCCATGATCCCATTGGCTCTCTTAGCCACTGAGGCACACTGCTGGCTCATGGCCAACCTGTCATCCACAATGAGATGTATAAAGTAATAATTACCTTTCCAGATTTCAGACTAATTTGCAATTGCTACACCTTTAATAATAATAATAAGTAGCTGTTAAGTAGAGACAGTGCTTATAAGAGAAACCGTGACTTGAAAAATTAGTTTACTGGAAAGATTCTTGAAAATTCTTTTGGTTTGCCTACACTTTTAGCCTGTTAATAGCCACATGTTAGACATTAAGATCAAGTGATATTCAAAATAAGGAATGGTAACAATTCTCACACAGCATGCTGTAGGATACGTTCATTTTGTATAGGATTTTTTTCCATTATCTGAGGTTTCTGTGGTCTGATTTCTTGTGAAGGAGATTTCTAAATATCAGAGTAGCAGCTCTTAATAATAGTTTTGAACTCAGACTAATGACTCAAAATCTAACACAGAATACATTTATAAGGGATGATGTTGCCTGCAAGAATATTTCAAAGATCCTTTCAACTCTGATTCTGTGATACTGTGGCACTCTGTCCACAGTGAACATGAGAATGATTTGCTTTCTTCCTCTTCGCAGTTATTCTGACAACTCAAAGATTCAAACAAGACTATCACTGTGATCTTTGATCCTTTTCTTTGCTCTCCTTTAGATTTCCCTCAGCTAGTCAAAATCTTCTTTGAACTGTTATGTCCAAGACAGGACAAGTACTAGCCTGGACATCTCTGCATAGTTTGAAAGAGCCACTTCATTTGTTTTGCAGTTAGATTATTAGTATATGGTATTATTTGCCTTTCCTCGGCAGTGCTGCATCCATGGTTAACGGTCAGCCTTTGATCTGCTAAAAATTGTATGTCCTTTTCTGTATGTCTCATTTAGAGCCTTCCTTTCCTGTGAGAGACAGATGATTATTGCTGCTTGTTATACTCTGTATTTGTCCTTGCTGAACACTATTTGTCTTTCCAAGGATTATTTCTCCAGTGTTAGGATCACACTGAATCCCAGAACTGTACTTATATGTGCCTGCAGTCACTCTCAGTGGTGAAACCTGCATAAACAGGGTTTGTATTCTATGAAACAGCTACTAGTGACATTCTTGCATAGTTTCCATTCAGATCTCTTTGAAATCCTACTTATAAAATCATTGTAAATTGAAAATGAACTTCAGAACGTGCATGCTCATCTTATGGCAGTTGCAGTGAGCCATAAGTGATACCGTTAGAAATCTTAGTAAAGTCAATTCATATGACACTATAGATAAACACATTAAATGTCTCAAAAATAGATGACACGTGACTATAACAAATGCTTGGCAGTTCTTACATATTTCCTTGTTATGTTCTAGGTAGTCAGAAAAAAATTGTTTGAATAAATATTTATTCCAGGCATTAAAATTAAGCTAGTCAATAATTCTCCAGTTCCTCCTTTTAAAAAGATCTGTCCCCCGGGAGTACCTTCTTAGGGATAATTGTTAATAGACACAAGGCAGCCTGAGAGAATCTATGTATGCAGGGGTGATTAAGTTCCTAACAGTCATGCTAAACTGCAGCCTGCTCTCCTTTTTCTGTGAGTTGTGTCAACAGAATTTCACAGTCTACTAGATAGTAAGCATGGGAACTGGTCATAGTCCAACCAGGGAATGACAGATTTTGGCAAAAGGTAATTTACTACCCTTGTACAAAACTCTGCATTGCTGTGGCTGTAGTACTGACCCTACAGCAGTCTTAAACCTGGCTTATAGTTCTGGAGTTCATAGGCACTGATGCAAAATAATCCCAACTCAGTAGAAGTATTCCCATGGCTGTCACATGCACCTTTCATCTAAAACTTGAAACCCAAAATGTGAAAACTAGAGGGTGACGGTTTTCATTTAATTCTCCTTAGCTTCAAAGTTAACATCATGTCAGTGAGCCTTTCCTTTGTTGAACAGTCAGGAAACAATCATGTAAGTCTCATCTTTTCTCCCAAGTTAGCTGAAAACCTTAGTTATTGTTAGACAACTCTTGTCATTGAAAGAGATTAAAGGTGAGCTACTGAAGTATGGTCTTTGCCACTGGTAATATTAATTGTTTCCCTGCCTTAAAAATATCTGAAGTGCTAAGACAATGGGGCAAGGTGCACTAGGGGAAAACAATGGTAAATTAAAAGGGTTGTTCTTATGTTTGATATTACAACAATAATTTCAGAAAGATTTATCAGATCTGTAACACTGAAAAAAACCAGGTTGGCTTTCATAGCTGGCTCTGACCATGGTCTTTCTTTTCACTAAATCCCAAGGATTTTTACTTCAGATTGCAATTATTTTTATTGACATTTTAAAATGTCAATCCAGTGGGATAATAATTTGTTAACATTTAGTTTTGTCACAGCTGTTTATATCCACATGGCTGGAAATTCAGAGATCCGCCTGCCTCTCCACTGTGTTGTATCTCTCTGGTGCATGGGAAACCTTTGGGACAGGGACAGTCTATTTGCTCCATAAATGATCATTGGAAGGGTTGGATATAGTGATTTTTGAGTCACATCAGCTTAAAAAAACAACGATTTTTTTCCCCCATATCTGAATTTCTTACTGAAATTAAATGTGATAAAGATATTTCTCAAATGATTGTCATAGATAAATAGAAAATCCTCCATATTTCACACTAAGTGGAGTGCAAAGTCTACTCTATAAAGCATGACTCAGTTTTGGACTAAATTTTGTAATATGATTTTCTGCTTTTGTATGTCACTCTCCCCTTTTAATATGTGACAATATGCTAAAATCCCAAATCTCCAACAGGAACAATTACTAATTTAAAGAAGTTTTAATTTCTTTCTGGCACCACCTTGAAGGCTACAACATGAAAATAATTGAATTGCCAATGATTGATATTCTAGTCAATTTTACTTCAGAAGAGATTATACAACCCTTTTAACTCTTATAAACAAAAAAAGTTGTAATAAGTAAACCTCGGGGTTACTCTCCAAAGGAAATTCTAGCCTACTATTTACTTTACTTCTTTTGTTGTATTTGCTAATACTTTCTATAGTCCTTTGCATTAAATTCTCTTATTTTGATGGTATTTTCATGAAGAGAAAAAGAAGCATGAAAAATGTATATGCTTACAAAACCATCATGTAGGGTCAGAGCAATATAGTAAGATGTGATGTATCAGAAATGACTACTGTCTTGACTACTTTACAGTGATTAAATTTCAAACTGACAACAATTGTTTCAAAGAACACCTCCATGACTTCTAGAAATCCATACTGATTACTATGATATATTTTAGCAAGAACTATAGCACTGATGCTGATCATATTTGAACAAGCTTAGAGGTATAAATATTGCTTATTTAAATGCTTAATAAATTATGCTAAAATGTGATCTAAAGTAAAAGGAATAGATACGTGGTAAAATAATGATTTGCAGCACAATTTGTTTAAAATGTACATATTTATATAAACTGAAGAAAATTCCAGCTCATGCTTTATGTCTGGGTAAGAGATGGTCTAGCAAGGACAGTGAGAGAGAGCACCTTTCTCTGCCTAGGTGAGGCAGGAAAGCAGTGGTAGCTGAACATGGCTGTCACTGCTGAGCAACACCACTATCTCAGGTTTATGCTCTGCCAGAACTGAGTTTGTGAGCCATCACGGATGTACCCAGAAATCCTGGTTTCTGCCAGCTGCAGCCATTTGCAGGGGACCTTGAACAGTTTGGCTGAAGAGGAAAACCCCATTGCACCTAGACAGCAAAGCCTCTCTTAGTGTCAGAGTTGGATACATTGGATAACAGGCTTTGTGCCAGGAGCATGCTACTGCTTTCAAGGCAATAAGAAAATACACAAACTAGCTTTCACTTAACTGTTTTGTCTTTATGATTTTAAAGACAGATAGGCTTAAAAGAGTACCATTCCTGGTATCCAACTCCAAAGCAGCATAAGGTTTTTTTTAATTAAAGTCCTTGGTCACAAACTTCATAGTATAGTGTATACTTCAGCTGTATTTTTATACAGTGAGATTGCATGTTGCACCAAATAATACAAGAATTGTATTTGTTAATTCAAATAACTTGTCTAATCACACCTGGTATCCTGGCTGTGGTGTGAATAGTTTTAATTTACTGTAAAGGAATGAATCTTGCTGTAATGCAAGTTAGTGGGCATGAACACAAGAAATCAATAAGAAATATTTTTCTGTTCTTCCCTGAAAACCTTCAAAACTGCACCTTATGTAAATCAGCCTGAAGGATAGAAGGTAGGAAAATGAATAGGTTATATATAATTGGCATGTTTGAACATAATTCACTGTGCTGTCTGATGGAAAAAAAATCAGTTGTTTTCCTTAAGGGGAGCATCCTTGAAGAACGCAGGGTCTGCACAGCTCAGTAACTTATGAGTCCATCTGTCTGACAGAATACACAGAGAATAGCAGCTCCAGTCCCTGATTTGAATTACCAAATACTTAATGTTTCCTAATCTGATGACCCCATCTTTGAATAGCAGGTACAAAAAATCTCAGTGCAGAAAAGGTCCTTTATGTCCATTGCTTTGTGATATTTTAAGATAGGAAGAAGATGCAAAACAGAGATACCTAAAGGAAAGCTTTACTAGTCATATTCAGGCACCTAAACAGGTTGACTATTACTTTCAGCATTACCCAGCATCTGCAGAAGGCAAATCAGATTGCTTTAATTTCCAGATTATATGCAACTATTAAGCAGGCATATTTGGCTACAGAATAAGTAACAACTTTATGAACTCTGTACACAAAATAAGCTTTCTTGCTGGCCTTCTGGTTTCATTGTAGTCCTCTATCTGTTCTATGGATTTTCTGTTCCAAGTGAATGCACTAACCCACTAAAGTTAAAGCTGACATTTTTGGCTAACCTTTTCACATGCCTTCTCCTGTTCTACTGCCAATGTTTGAGGCTCAGCCACTAAACACCCTGTATGAGATGTGATGACAGGAGAAAATGAACCAAATATCCTTATGCATTTCCCAGGGCTATCTTGATGTATAAACAATTAGAGAATCCCCATAAATATATTTGTAATATAGTCCTTTTCCTCTGAGGTTTCCCATCAGACATTAGATGGGTGGCTTAACTGGAAAGATGACCCACGTCTTGCAGTTTATCAGCTGCTGTCAGGCAGCTATTAACAGGTGTGAAACCTAGCTACAAATGCTAAAGAAAATTGTGTGTCTGAACTGAAATTCAGCACTCCCGAACTTCAGGAGTACAACCTTTTATCACACACGTAATTACAGAAGGGCAAATACTTTACAATCCTTTATCAACCTTATACACACACCATTACCCAGCAGGGTTCATTTTAAGGTCCAGAGTGAGATTTCAGGAGTGTGGTGTTACCCATCCATTCCTTTACCTCCCTCTGGAGATTCAGGCACGATTATACCTCTGCTGTTGCTTTGTAAATTGTACATGATCTGTGAGCAGTTCAAGTAATGACTCTCATCTAGATTTCACACATTAAAAGGACTCCTTAGATTTCAAAATCTATGAGCAAATGATTTTTTTCTCCCCTGTCTGTAAAGTGACTAGTATGCTGTAAATAAAAGGATCAGGAATACATCCAGGTAAATTTTCCCATATTACATTGGAAAAAAGAACAGTGCAGTAGATATGGTGGACAATTTAATTCTGAGAAACTCAAGTTGCTGTGTTTGGAATGCAACCACAAACCAAATCTCTTGATTACTTTATGTTGGATTTATATGTGCAAAGGTCTATTGGTTTCAGTCACTGCACTTCATAAACTTTGCTCTTTATATACTCCAACTGTGTCTAGACCAGCCTAGGTGTACTATAATGCTGCAGTAGCTAAGCTGTGCCCAAAAGGAGAAGAAGAGGTAAATGAGAGAAGCCTCCCACTTAACTCTTTTTTTCAGTTCAGATTTTTACACCAAACACATGGAAACAACTGAACTACTTGCATTTAATCATACCACATGCTTTTCTTCAAAACCCTTACATTTTCCAATTAAAATAGCCATTTTGATACTGGGCTTACTTTTACCCCCCATTGAAGATGGACTTTTTTCCTTGTAAATATCTATGGCACTGGCAGATAATAATGCAATCCTTCCTAGTCTTCTATCTATTAGACTATACGTTTTGAATTTTTTAGTTCTCTTCTCATAAGGTAAATAATGTATTTACTTGATTATCTTAATGACCGTTTTTTGGATTCATTCAGATCTGGGTTTATACTTGTTAAGTAGCATCCACTGTCACTGCCCACACAATCCCAGATGAGGAATAACTACTATAGCACTGGTACTTCACTGCACATCTTTGAAATTCTTAGGATATCTTTCATATTTTTACAGCCACAGACTGCTTCTGGGTCACAGTAGTCCTACAATCAATCAATTAATATTCCCAAATATTCCTCCCTGTTGTCAACTGATGAGAATCTTCCATATTTCTGTGTACATTTCTTGTATCTAGAACAAGAAGAAAAAGGCTTTCTTTTTTTTTTTTTTCAAGAGAAAAGTATGATTTTTAAAACAAAAAGTTAATAACTATCAAGTAACTAATAGAAATAACTTTCCCTTCAGAGCATTATTTCTTTATTTAGAAAGAAATTAAATCGGGATCTAGTTCTGTGTATTCTACAGCATTTTTATGAAGTTATTCAAATGTTACTGAAACTAAAATGGAAATCAGAGTTTTATTGATACAAATCATACCCAGAGATTAAAGTATATGTTATTCCAAATTTCTTATATTTCCTTCTCTATTTGTCTCTGTGCTTACAATAATTCGTTTGAATTTGAATGTTCTTAATGACTCATTTAGTGTAATTACTTCTTGACAAAAATATCATTACTGTTTTTTTCAGCTGTTTGTACAGTGACCCTATCTTGTCATTTTTGATGTATTTATTCACTCTTCTTCTAACAATTAGGATGTTCAATCAAAATGTCCCTTATCTCTTTTTTAATTTGTTAAAATTTCTCGTCAATATTCACAGCTTGTAAGGCAGGAAGTAGTGTCCATCATTAAAGCAAAACATGGAACATTCTTTTGAAAGAAGAAATGATTAAACAGACTTAGTTAAAAAAAGAGTGCCACTAGCTGACAATTTAAAGATCAAGAGACTAAGACATCTGGTTTTAATCTCTACACATCCATCAGCTGCATTTGTTACACAATTAAGAACCTCATAAATATCCTCTGTCTGAAGAAGAGCTTTTCAGTTTCATAATTCAGAAATAACACTCATTAAATGAGTACTTCTAGTTTTACTTTTATAAGCTATACATATTCATAAACACCAAAACTTACAAAAATGTATAAAAAATGTGTAAAAAGAAAAGCAATCTTTAATTGGATAATGAGTAACAGAATGATTTACTAATTGGATGTATTACAGAAGTGTGTTCACACTGCTGTATTGTAGTTAAAGACCTTGCCAGTGATTCCAGCAGAAGCCCACTAACTTAAAAGCTTTACTAATTTGTGATTGTATAGCTACAGAAAATACAGTAGCTCTGATTTGAAAATTACCATTTGGTATAATTAGACAGTAATGCAGTCTAATTGCTTCAGATATTTTGTACATTTTGTTAAAAAAAAAAAAAGCTGATTATCATACTACACTAAGCCTGAAAAAGGGTATTGAAACAAAAAAAAAACACCCCAAACCCAGCATAACTGGCTGATACTGAAAAAAGATTCCTTCTTTTCCTGCAGACAATAGACTCTGAATTGGATTTTTGCTATTCCAGTTGTTTTTCTCTGATGGTTTTCTAGTAAAATGGAAGGTAGTAGAACTGAATATGTCTTTACCAACACAGATATATGGGGTTTGGACTTAATCTCTCACTTGTTTTTTATCTTAGACCATCAGTATCTTTCCTCCATATTTTTTTTGGGTGCTATTGATGCCAGATATTCCCAGAAGGAGAAGCTTAGAAGAACCAGCTTGTTAGTGATCACAGCCTGGCTTTAAGAAGCCGCTCTTCAATTCTCAAGTCTTAGGCATACCCACAGTTTTTCCACTTACCTGCAATCATAAGAAAGTAACTGCAGCATCAAATAGAAGACGGTATTTAAATTTGTCAGTTTGTTTTCCCAGCAGGAGGAATAGATGCCTTTAAAGGTGTAAACCCAACATTTCTTGGGCTTATAGTGAAAAACTGGGACAGAAAAATGTAATATAAATACAAACTTTTTTTGAATAGATATTTGGTACCTAATGATTTCCTTTCATCTTTAGAGATATGTTCAGTTATATAAGCAAAGTCATAAAGGACAGTAAATACGAGTATTATTCAGGGGGAAAAAAACCCCAACAAAACCACCATGTCAAAAAGTAGTTTCAGAGCATGAATAGGTTTCAGAGGACAGCTTACTTTACTGGACTGCAATGTTTACAAGGAAACCCACATGGCAGGTGAAAAGAACTGAGGGCTGCATATGCTTGTATGTCATTATTCCAGTATGCAAACAGGATTACAGATGTCTTAAAAGCTGGTCTAGATATGATATGTGAGGTAACTTCTAGAAAATGTGTACATAATTTATCTTTGACATTTAACACATGAGAATAAATAAAGGATTCTTGTCAGTATGCCTTCAGCAAATCGTGTCCTAGTGTTAGATTTCAAGCAAAACTGATTTCTGAAAGAAATGATATGGTTTCCTATGTTACTTCTTCCCGCAGTGAGTAAATTCTGCCCTCAGTCATGTTTTGTATACAAGGAGAGTGTCCTGCTGGGATGTTACAGCTTCACCTTGTTCCTAGTGTGGGAATAAATACTCAAGTTGCATCATGTAACCTATCTAAATACAGCATTTATCGCTGTCAATCAGTGCCTGTGTCTGTTCCTGGAAATTTATATAATCTGCCAGGAGTTTTTAAAACCGAACTGCCAGGTTTTGGTCACTTCTTAAAAGATGAGAAAAAACCCAACCCCAACCCACTTTGTGTATTGAATCTATTTTCTCCAGTAACATCTGTGGGTGTATAAGAACTGTAAATCAATATGCTGACGTAACATGGTTCAGTGGTTTTTTTTTGCCTTTTCTGAAATAACAGTGATATAATTTAAAGTGGCACCATTAATCCACACTAAGCTGCTCTGTACCCTTTCCATTCTTTACCACACAAGAACAGACTAAAAGTCCATCAGTCTGGCATCTTGCCACTATGAGCAACCTCTAACAATGTCTTCAAAGGATGATGTGAAATCCTCAGTGAACCTTGCTAGATAGATCATTTGATCAAGGGGACGAGAAGGCAAGATATCTGTTTCATTCCATGTGAGACTATTTCATCCCCTAAATCTCCTAGTTAAAGCTATTCTGATATTAAAGGTATTCTGATTTTTATCTACTTCTTTTTATCTATGCTTCTAAAATAGCCATCACTATAATATTTAAAAATTATCATTATAGGAGAGCACCTTCACATTCTAGCAAATGTAAGATCCATTTAGAAGACAAAATTACTACTTTATCTTGTTTTACTTATTTCATGGAGTTTAGATAGTCCCTGAAATTTATTTAATCTACATTACTAACAGCATGCATTATTTCATTGTAAAAATCCCTTATACGATCACAAAGCCAGCCATCACTCAAAGACAGCGTCAGCATTTATTGTTTTTCACCTTTACATTTTCCAAAGGGACACCCGAGAGTTAAAAACAAAATTAAAGAAAAAAAATTAAATTGCTTTTGAGCTAAGCACTTGTATGCCAAGTCTCAGCATGGAAGGAATTTTAGCTGCTGAGCAACCTCATACAATAGTGCTTTAGAATAGAAATGCCAAAGAACAGACCCTTAACTACAGTATTGTGGCTCTGGTATGGGTGCCACTGTGATGAAAGTACTCTGATATAAAAGTGTCTGCCATGAAAATAAAGACAGAGAGACGGCTTTGTAGGTGGAACTTGGGTTCTTTTATGTAAAGACTGACCCAAGCAGTCAGAAGGGTAGAGTAAGAGGGCAAGGACCACATTATGTGGGCACGTAGCTGCCTGAGTGGGGAGTCAGGGAAATAAGTGTTTTGCAGAAAGGGAATTATTCCAGCATCATTTCCCACACCTGGGGTAAAATTAATGATTTTTCACAGCTTTTCTGGGTTTTTTTCAAAGATCAGAATAAGGTTATCTACATTGTTTTAAAAACTCTTAGCCTTCATGCAAAATGTTCAGTGTGGTACTTTTTGAAATACTATAGGCCTTAGCCTAGCAAAAGACGACTGAAAAGCATGATGTTTTAATAAATACAAGTCCTTTGTCCTTGAGCAGTGCGGATGATGTCACATCAGCCTCATGAATGTATGTAGAATTACCTATTTAAAAAAACTTATGTGGAAATACTTGTGGCTCTCACGGAAAGAGGTTTTAAGAAGATTACGGACCTAATGAAGAGAAACCTCAAATGTTAGATAAAACAGGGACTTTAAAGAAGAAGAGTTTATGACTAGCTGAGCCACTTATCACTTATATTCCAATATTTTTTTCAGATGAGATCTGTGTAGTTAAAAAACACATATTTAAAGGGACAGCAATAGCAACCACAAAGTTCTATTCTATTCTATTTAGTAATGATGGAAATATGTAAATTATTAAAGAATATTTCAACCTTGAATATTATGGGTTACTTACAAAGCTTACTGTTTTTTTCTCACATGATGTTATCTAATTATATTATCAGAGAAGTAATGCTATTTATTGTGAAACCTCTGTTGGGTTATTGGAAAGGAGATTAGTTATATATACCATTGGGTTTGAGATTTTTTTTTGGGGGGACACGATAACAACATTTTTTATTAGGAGTTGAAGAGCTTTTAAAAAACAAATTCATACCAACCGCTAAATATTTCTTTTTGTTGTTGCCACATTTGTTGCTCAATGCAAGCCAGCTTCCTATGAATTCAGAAAATGTTTTGTGTAAATGTGTGCTGTGTTACCAAAGAACAGTAAACCTATAAAACATCATCTGTGATTCTTTATGAATACGTTAAGGTACTTCGTTTCATAGGGCTTGGTAGAGTATGGTTTTGAAATAGAAGGCTGGATTAATGCAAATATATGAGAATTCATGCAATAATTCCACAGTTGATAGTCCCTATCTAGGAATACCAGGAAGTATATGAAGATTTAACTAGTCTTGTGAAATAACTAGAAGATAATACTGTAGGCAAGAAGTGAATCAACTCTCACAAGCTAAAAGCTAGATAACATTTCATGTTTGGGAACTTCTTTCTTGCCCAATTCTTGTCTTTACAAGGTCACACAATGTGATTTTAATTAACTTATAACATTTTAGGACTAGGAGATATTTAAGTACATCTAGAGTGTCTATATTTGAATCAACAGAGTGTTTTCTAGCAGGGAATGCCCACATATTAACCACTTTAATTTTTACTGGGTGGAGTTTGTATTTTGCCACTTGAGGGCATCCTGTCATTATGTTCTGTTATAGAGCAGCATGTCTAAACTTCCATAAACTTTATGGAATTCTGCTGAAACAGAGGTATTTGCCAAAAGTGCTGATGAAGCACTGGGAATAATAATTTACCATACTAAATAGGCGTTTCCAAAATCATAGGTCAAACAGGGTTGTATTTCAAGAAATGTTAAGCCAATAGAGAAGAGCCACATATGTGAGTAGATGAAATGTGCCTGTCAGACACCAATGTAGACTTCACACATATGTAAATTTCGGTTATTTCAGAGTTACATGTTTTGACCTGTGGTTGCATGCACAGATAGCAAATGGATTTGCTTCCATTCTTGTCAATTCATGTATATTTTAGCTTTCAGTAGTAAGAATTATGGCAGGGGTTTCAAACTGAGTAAGACACTAGTCTGAACTAATACAGTCATAGGAACCACCTCTGTTGGTTGGGATCTTCAGTATTCTTGTAGATGTAGGTGTATGACAATTGCATAGTATGTCAGCTCTTAGGTGCTTAGAGTTGTGACCATATTTCTTAAAACCAAATTCTACGGTGGCTATTTCATCCATCTTACATTATCTGTGGCTCTACTCTCCAGTGGAATTATAACATTATCATTGTATAGATTTATATGAAAAGCATCATTGTAAATTGTTTTCTGGATTCTTTCTTCAATTTTGGTCACTCATCTATGTAAAAGATTTGGTTTTTACATATAAGGTTACCTACAAAACTTTTATCTTTTTATAGCCTTGGTAGATTTGGCTTTGATGGTATCATAACATTTTCTTTGTGCTGGGATAGAAGTTTTGAAACTTAGGGACATAGAAGTCACAGTCACCTGGGGTATTGACTATAGTCTGGTAACAACTAACCATGAATTTACCACCCTTGGTGGTAAAGCAATGGAACATGACACATTTCATTTTCCTCTCTGCAACTGCTTCCTCCACATTAAATAAGGAGCACTGATTATGAGCTGTGTCAATGTAAGATTTCCTCTTTCCATACTTGGCCCTCAGTCAGACTTTTTTCACTCTCACCTTATAACTTTTCTCCACCTAGGTCAGAAACCACATGCTGTCCCTTTATTAACCTGCCATTTAATCAGCCCTTCTCACTAGGCCCATAAACACAACCCTCACAATAAAACTTTATGTGCAAAAAATGTGCTTCTATTTAACAGTCAGTTTAACTTCTCCTGCCTTTCATTTTTCTTTCCCTCTTCAAACAATACTCACATGGGAAAAGAGACTCATTCACACTCTTTTCCACATGTTCCTTTCATTTCCAATTACACTATTGCATTGACTGAAGTCCTCCCAAGGAGTATCTCTGACTGTTGTTTCATTCTGAATCCTCCAAACCACCCAACCACTTCCTACTTTCCCCACTAAAACCCTAGCCAATATCTGTAGATTGGTTGCTGCCTTTTGCTATGGTCTGTTCCACATTGCTTGTGTTCCTACAGAAAAGGAATTTTGCAGAATCCTTCAGCTCTCCATGTAAGTGGAACCACCACAGTATTGACAGTGCAAGGGTGAGAACAAGCCATTTCCATGTCCTCATCTTCCACTGTGAAATGCCTTTGTCCTCCACCCTCTGTTGGAGTGCAGAAGTCAGCTTCCAGTTCCACCACTCTACTGTACCATGACATCAGCAAACTTCTTGGTGTGATCCTGTCACTTGTCAACTATGGAGCAGAGGGTGAAAATGGAGTTATGAAGTTCCAGGCTGGCACCTATCATTTAGATTAGACCTTGCAATCCATTTTAGTCTCTTGGTCAGTGAGGTTGTCCACAAAGTCTAGTTGTTACTTAAGGCAGTCACATATCCCAAAAGCTGGGGTATTTTCTGTGGAATTCTGGCACCTAAGACTTTTGAAAAAGGTACCCTTAAAGTTTAATTATAGCACTGGTCATATGACAGCAAGCTAACGTGTTCATTCATCGGGGCAGGCTCTTGATGGTGCACCTGTTGTAACATCACCAACAGGGGAAGAAGGTTGTGGAAGTGCTCTGGGGAACTCTTTGAGAACTCTCCTCATTGATCTTCCCCAGCCATCCAGCACTGCTTACAATTGGAGAGATGGATATTTAGTATGGCTTTATAAAAGTGGCTTTATTTCCCAATGAAAGGAGGGATTTGGAAAAAAAACCAAAATGCAGACATAACTTTCCTGATGAGTCAAGAGGAAAAAAATACCACTCTATCTTTTTCAGAACTTCTTAGCAACAGTTATCTAAAAAATGCCAGCAGAGGAAAAATGTTTTCTTTTTCTCTAATGCATCTTATTGTGTACAAAGGCAGAGCTTTAGCACCAATTTCTTCTTTTTTCATAGATGTCTGCTGTAAATTGTCAAACTTTAGTGTTCAGTTGTAGTGGTAAGGTTAACAACACCTCACTGGAACCCTAAATTCATGCACAAAGATGTATATTTTATCATGAGTATTCTGTTAGTTGCAGAAGAGGAAAAAAGTACTATTCAATGATATTGTAATAACCTAGGCTAGCATATGCTTATAGGCTTCCTATTGATTCCTTAGTTTTGGAAATGTGTAACTGCACTGCCTGTGCAACATAACCACATCTGACTAGTCAGAGACCCAGAACAGCTTTATTTATATAAATACATACATAAAGTATTAGAAGATTTGCATCATCCACTGCCATGATAGGCTTACTCAGATGAAGAACAACCATCCGCCTGGGATTCTGCTTTGCCAGTGTCCTGCTCTGTTACCTCAGGAACATTTGCACCAGGGGTGTATCTCAGATTCTTGTCTGTAAAGAATAGGGAAATTTCTCTTGGAAATCTATTGGTGATGAACAATAAATTAAAAATTCATATTATATGTATGCAGATTTAAGCACAACCTTGGCTGAAATATTCTTTGTTCTTCACCTGTTAGTTCAAGCAGAATCTGAAGATCCTAAGTGACAAAAATATGCAGCATGCCTATTGAAATTACAGATGGAGATAGATGGTTTTTGTTTGCAGACAGTTCTGGAAGAAAGGCCATGAGTTTACAACAGAGTGAGGTAGAGCATTATTTAACATTCATCACTTTATTTTGTGCATGTTTTTCCTGTTCCTGGACACCAGGAGGTCAACAACCTCTTTAAAACAGTGTATTCTTTCTAAAAGTTTATTCACTCACTTTAAATATGACTGGTAGTAACCACTAGCTGACTGAAATTAGGAAGGCTTATTTCAGTACCATATTCAAGCTATGAGATTTGCAAACCTACATTTCATTGCTCAATACAAATTTTCCTAGGTCTTTTGCTTTCCATCTTTTGGATTATTAGAAGCTGCAATAATACCAGCAGAAGGTCACTTAAGGACTGTACGTTGTTGAACAGCTACAGTTTTGGCTCAGTTTCTTTTTTGTGTTATCATGACTACATTAGCGTGTCATGACTGTAACTTCTTTGTACTGGTTTTCACCTTGGTGTGGTTGCCATGTGTCAGTAATTGAAGGATACACTGCTAATGATAAAGATGAGACATCCAGATCCAGCCTGACATGCCTCTCTACAGCACTTGAGTCTGGTCCACCCTGAAATTTGAAAAAAAAGTTATTAAAATACTTGCAAAAGTTCAGGATGTCAGAGCAGAATATTTGCAAGGTAAAAATAATATTAAAATTAAACATGGCTTTTAAACAGCTAAAGTAACTCAGGAAATAATGAGTTAATGGAGGAAATATTTCTTTTTTTATTTTAGGAAAAAAAGTTTATCTAGCCCATTTAGAGCTCATGTAACCTATTGCATAAAAGATCTTTTCTCAGGCATCTTAAAATATTTCATAATTGGAAAAAAAAATAATTGCATGGGAATAAATTCTATCCCACCCAAGTAACAAGCTGCTCATTCTCCATGAAATGAAATGAATGCCATGGCCTTTTAAAGTGGCACAGGGGAGATATTTATTGTGAAAAGAGATGTAGAAATAATTCTGGAAACCAGATAACACCTTTGGCAATAAATACCTCACTGCATGTAAGCCCTCAGCATCCATTTCCACCTGAAAACTCTCTCTCTCTCATGTTTAGATATATTCTATTTCTGAATATTTTTAGATATATTCTATATCTATTCTCTTTAGAAATAATTTATATACTGCTCTGACATTGGCATTATGTGTTACGACTATTAAGTCAGTACTTGCATATCTGCAGGAACAAGTGCAGAAACACCTGTTTCCATCTATGTCATCTCGAGGTCTTTAAGAATGGAACAAATAATTGGAAATTATTTTATATAATGTAAAGTATGACTGTGGTCATACTCTGCCCGTATATGTGCTTAACTTCAGGTGCATTAGTCCCACTATCTGTAGTGTAACAAGTCACTGATAGAAATAAAGATTATTGTATTCATAAATTTGGACTTAAGTGATGAAAGGTTGTTGAGAACACAGTAAAATTGGACCCTACATGACCCGTCAATTTATAGTGCCACATGACTCTTCTCCAAACTTTGCTATTGAGTGACACTGACCTCCTGGACCCTTGCTGCCTTAAATTGGTACCCAGAAAGACTCTATTCTTTGATGTACCAGCTTGTACCTTGGCAATGGGATTCAAGTATGATAAGGTTAATACATACTTGAGATATCTTCCGGCAGAAATATAGATTCACCAGTGCACTCCAGAGAGGTGCCCTTAGAGTGGTATAAATTGGTTCAGGAACACAATGTGCACTTCAGTACGGGTCCTAAATATGGCACAAGAATGGTCATTTAATATCTTTTCACTCACTAGTGATATGTGACATCCTTTTATATTATGAAAATGGCCAAGATGTAATGAAAAATATGATATCTTATCAAAAGCAAAGTCTTTGGTTTACACTATTGGTCAAAGCATACAGCAGTATGAGTATGTTGCAATACAAAATGCTATTCCAGGCCATACTTGTATGTGAATTTTTTTCCCTATACAGATTTTCTTACTCTTATGTTTATCTAGAAACCTAAGCAAGAAGCACATCTAAAATTGGATCTTTATTAGTCCAAAGCTATTTATTTATAGTAGAGACTGGAAAGAGCAGCATATCTGTGAAAAAGCAATTCTAACACATTTGATGCAAACATTGTTTAACTCTTTGTTTTATTATCCATATAAAAAGAAGAAATGCAGCAAGACAATACCCAAATCCATAAGGATACACCATAAGATCTTAGGAGAGACTGTACTGTATGTTAATTTTTAACATTCGTTTGAATAGTGGTTGTTTATGGTGACATGTCCAACTCTACTCATCATACATGACATGAAAACATATGATTTAAAGTATTTCTTCTTAAAGCAAAGACTGTAAAAGAAAAAAAAAAAGGCCAAATTTGCAGTCATCTTCTCTTATATGTGCATTCTCTACTCTTTGGTTGGTCATAGTTATGAACTGATAAAGTACAGTCTAAATGCAGTAGGAATCATCTTACTGATACCAGAAAGGGATTAGGAAAATTCCTAAGCTCAGTTGTTTCTTCTGGAAATGCACAGAACTTTGAATAAAGCAAAGGTCTACACCCTATCAAGTCCTGGGCAGGAATATGTGACTTTTGAACCCTGTCATACAAAGTTCCTCTGTCCTTCTATCCATGGCGTACAGTGTCTGCAGATTTGATTAGAGAAAGGCATTCAAATAAAACACGGTTTGTTATCAGAAAAGGCCACTTAACTGCAAGACCATCAATCTGCTAGATGTCTTTAACATAATACCTTCAATGTTATTAAACTATTTAATGCAATACATTTTTTTTTTAATCATCTATCTGCCAGGCATCTATTCTCTATGTTTGGATCTTTGTAACAATCAACTAAATCCCACCTTTTGATCTCCTATATCTGTCACAGAGCTAGAAATGTGAATAAGATATCCTTCAGGAACCACATACAAATAGGCTTGCACTCTGGGGTGTTTTTCCTCTAAGGAAAAAAATATTACTTCTCTTGCAGAGGTGGAATTCTGTTCTCTCACCAGAGTACAGAAGATTTTGCTTTCGTGCAGGTGTGATGTCACCTGTTTTAACAACTTCACCACTCTCTCCAATTTTCTCCCTTCCTTATTGGTGTGGTTGCAGCATTGTGGCCAAAGTACAATCCCAGAGAATCCTCATGTACAATGGCTGAACCACATAAGAGGGAGTGAGAAAAGAGATGACTAACCAATTTCAAGCTGCTTTGTATGCCAGCAAAAATCTTTTCTTCCTTCCCCTTTTCTAAATTAAAGAAAAAGAGAGGAAAAGAGAGAAGAGAGAAAAAGGGAGAAAAAGAAAAAAACAAGGTTAGAGGCTCATATTCAAACTATTCTGGGTCATATTTGCTCTTTTTTTTTTTTAAATTACATTTAAAATAAACATCTTATTTGCTGTTAAATGTAAATTTGTGCTTCTTATTTTGTTTGACTCTATGCTTTCTTTTACTAGAAAATACACTGAAACCTATGTATGTTAATATCAGTAAAGATTTTTATCCGGTTTTTGCCAGGGTATCTCCTACTACCAATTGTTTTTCTAACATTTCCCTTGTTTTGAAATATTATCTAATTTTTCTTCTAATTTTTCCTTTAAACCTCAGGCAATACTAACAAACAACAAAGGTCAAGTACTTGACCAATTTAAACCTCTCAACATGACTGATTTTGAGAAAGGTAGATTAATGACCTAAATAAAGCTGCACACAGGTTATATCAGTACAAAATTGTTGCCTTCAGAAGTTTTTGCCAGCTACTTGCTTCACCTATTCCCTAAATTATTACCAAGAAATCTTACAAGACACTCTAGCACTGTTTGTTATGAAGGATATAAAAAATTAACCTCCTTTCAGTATAGTGAACATCATCAGTATTAACTTTTTTCATTGTATGGCCCAACTAGCACTGGAAAGCATCTCACAGAATTCCTTTACAAACACTAAAAAGAAAACATTTGTAATATTTAAAATTTCTGATAAATCATTGCTAATTATATTAAAAATATTTTCTTTAAAATGTTCTGTGATATATCATAGAATGTAAGCTGCTTAATACTGGGTTAGATGAAATGTCAGAGTCTCAAACATCAATAATTACATAAAGTAAAATTTACTTTTTTTCTAATCTCTTTCTTTTTTTATCACCCTACACCATAGGTCCAATTATCTATTTCTTTATTAGCAATCTATGTAGTTTCACATTTTTCACTGTACAATGGATTAACAAATTTCAAGAATGAGCCCTCAAATTCCTTAATTCATAGGGTAATTTAGCACATGTAATAAACAGGGTTTAAGTAGTGGGAAGTTGATACATTCATACTTTCCCTTTACTGTAACTCCCACAAATTTCAAAGATCTTCAGTTTCAAAGAGCTTGATCCTTTCATCTAGAAAATGGAGAGAAAAAAACCTAGAGAAGAAAATATTTTTTGACAGATGTAAATAATAGTAACACTTTTCCATATGTCTACTGGAATATAAGAAGTAAATCATTTGGAAGACTTCATACATGAATGTCATGACAATATTCTGTATTCTGTAATTCAGGCTTTGTAGTGCTCAGTGTAATGAGTTATTAAATACAGAGAATGATTAGGGATTCATTCAGATACTTTCTCTAGACCTTTTCCTACAGAAGAGCAATGGGGACATTCAATAGAACTAGAAGACAGCAAAACTAAAACTGATAAAAGAGAACTTTTTAATATTTAATTTGCCTGTGTAACTAGTACCATAAGAGGTTATTGAGAAGAGCAATGTAACAGATTACAGGAAGACAAGGCATGTGTATGAATAAAGAGAATATCCTCAATCATATCTGAAAAGATTAAGAAATTGTATAAAAAACTGCAGATACGCTGTGAAACTACCTCGTGAAAGGACAGTTTCACTCTTACATATTAAATTTGAAAGTCATGGGTAATGGTTTGTTGTACAAGCCACTTTCATGCTGTAAGGAGGCTCTATGCTTTTGCTATGCTGAATACTATAAAGTTGTGGGTTTTTCATTAAAAGAATGGATTTCATGTGACAAATTTCTTGTGCAAACTGACCTTATTTTTTGAAAAATGGAAACACCCCCAAATAATGTCTTCAATATCTACTTACTGATAAGGAAATTGAAACAGATGCATGTTTCCTAGTACTGTGCTCATAAAATGTAAGTGCAGTGAGAGTACAAATGAAAAATAAACATGCAACTTAGTCTAATTTACCAAATAATGCTTTTTGAGAGAATTTAAAGTTTTATTTGATTTGGAAAGGGGACTGATCATTCACTTGGAATGAAAATGAATTTAGGAATGAAAAGTAAATTAGCTGTTGTCTTCCTTTACATCAAGAAAGCAGGGTGACATCACCATCTTAATTGTTTGTAAGATAAAAGTAATTGCAGATTAAAGAAGAAATGCCAGTGGAGTTTGCTTTCTACTTTTTGTGGAGATTTCAGTAACATTCCTCTATCTAAAGTCTCTCCTCCACCTGTCTCTTTGTTCTTTCTACTGTTTTGAGGTGAGAAAGACCTTTACAGAGCATAGTGATACTTTGAACTTCAGATACATGTGAATTTGATATCTGATGCACCTCCCCTCTGTTATTGAACTCGGTGACACATCTTTTACTATTCTCCCACATTCAGGCTATTGTGTTTCAAACTACTAGCTTCAGTATCATATTTTTAATCCACATATGTTTAAACCTCTCAGGGCAACTGCTATATCCATCTTTTCAGTTGCAAGATACCTGCTCCTCTATAAAGCCCTAGTATCATTATAAAGTGCATAAAACCATAGCAGAATTTCCTTCCCTACATTTTCATTTCTCCCTGACACTTTTGTCTCTTTCCCCACTTACCCCCACTTCTATTTTCCTTCCAGACTTACAGTTCCTAAACTGACCCGTGCCACGGGATCTTGAGACGTGTTCTCCTGCCCACTGAGCCCCACCTTCAGCATCCTGTGATAGCTCCCATGGGATGAAGAAGTCTATTCTCTGACCTTAACTCAAATCTACAGTATCTTACTGGCTCCCTCTAACTCCTTGCTTTTAGTAAAAAACAGACTATTTTTTTGCTGTATGAAACACAGTTGTGGAAAGTATTAATATAACAGCCTGAAAAAAAAAAAGTACAGGCAAGAGATCTTTAAAAGACCTGAGGTGAATTCTAGAATTGGATTTACAAACTCAGACTCATTTTGTGGTTTCTTTTAAACATGGTTCAGAAATTTTGTCTGTTATACATTGTACTGATTTGCCAGTAATGAATCTCCAGTGGGAGCAAGCATTTTTCACTCCAGCTTTTAAAATATAATCTGACTTTAAGTTAGATATTGCTTATATATGACAATTAATAAATAAGGTATTTGCCAAGTGACTTTGATGTAATGTTTTCAGAAATGGATGACACAAAATAATTGAGATTAAGATCAGAAGTTCTATTTTGTATTTTAGCTGTCACAAGTAACCTGTAATCTTCTTCTGGAGCATCAGTCACAAAAAGCAGTGAAATATAAAACTCTTTGGAGAGTAATTTCACATCAAACATATAAAGCCTCATTAAAGTGTGGAATTTATTTATTAATTGAAAGGTAAGCATTTAACATATATTCTTAATTTTTTAATGAAAACAAGAAACTGCTTGAACATTTCTTATCCACTTCATCTAACTGCACATATCTAATATAGGACCTTTAAGCAAAAGTCTAGGTTTGTAATACAGTCATAATAGAGAAAGCAAAGGTTTGCCATCTGAAGGAAACGAAACCATTGGCTGAGTTAAAGACTTAAACTTAAAAAGTGTGGATAGCCCCTGAGGATCATTTTCAGCAAAGGGAAGCATAAGCACACTGGATGGGAACTGGAGAATGTTAGTGTGAAAAAGGACTGCCAGGGGAAGAAGGCACATGCTTTGAGAATTCAAGCCAGAGGGCTTGGATCACAGCAAGGAGAGAATTAAGGGTTGCGTAGAGTCAGTGCTCTACTATGAGGCCACCCTACAAACCTCACCACAAAGGTCAAGAGAGATGGCAGCAGCAGCAATGCTTACAGGAATATTTTTTCCATGCCTTGAGAAAAGTCCTTATTTTGTGGCTCAAAAAACAGTGCTAAAAGCATCTCCTTATAATGTTCAGAGTTACTTCTACTACGGAACAATTAATTTCAGAATTTGTTTTTGTATGAACTTTTGTTTGATTTTTTTTTTTTAATGTGACATAGAGTAATTTAACTACATTAGGTAATGAGTTACACTAACAAAACTGACCTCTTTCCAAAATTTATCTGGCTCTGGGAGGAGCTTATCCATGTCTTCTGATTCTCTATTTGAGATAATGAGCCATCTGGTACAGGTAGAGACTCTGCTGGTAGGTATACACAGTAAGCTTAGTTTAGTTATCAAAGACCAGCCCACAGGTAAAGGAGACTTGCCACACTCAGGAGGGATAAAACCACTTCTGATTACTGCAAATAGGATTATTTCCTACTGCAAATAGGATTATTTCCTAAGACCATTGTAGAAAGAACAACTTTTTACGTTGTAACCTTTGGAAGGGCCATGAAACATGCAAGCAATAAAAAAACCACATCCCAAACAAACTTAAAATCTAAGCACATGTTATTTTATCTTCATGAAGATACACTTCATTTGCAAACTAGACAACGTTAGTCATATCAATAGAATGGAAAAATCATACAGAGGACATGAAAACTTCCTTCATGTTAACAACAGAAATTCCTCAGTGGAGATCAGAATCTCTGCACATGTGGTAACCAGATACAATAAGTTCACAGTCTGCTTTGCCATTGTCAGACTGCTTCAGACAGGACTTGGAGCTACAGCTGTGTTTAAGAAAGCAGGCCTCTGAGATAATCAATTCTGTTAGGTAAACTTCTCATATTATTCAGAGTTCTTTGTTGTGAAATACAGAAGAATGAAGGTTGTGTCCAAAAAAATCAGTTGGGGATGGCTGACACAGTAGATTTTTTGAATAGAAACTCCGATAAAAATGATAACTCAAACAATGTATCAGAGAAATGACTCCTGGAGAAATTCCAATACCATCATCTTTTTTCCAGATCTTAAACAAAAAATAAAATAAAATAAAACAACTTGAGAACCCAGATGTACTTAACAGATTCAAAATATAAAAAATACTACAAATCAAGAAAAGGCCATGTTTATTTCTTGCAGGATGTTAAAGATAACAGAGGGGTCAAAAAGTGCACTGGGATGAGAGAAAACAACTACAGGAATTGAAAGCAGAATTAAAAATAATCTTCATTTATTATACAGTACCTCTAATCAGATTCATGTGCAAGTTAAAATGTCCTCAGTCCTGATTTACAAAAAGTTGGATGTGCAGTTTCAGAGACTGATAAACTGTGAGTATAAATGTTATAGCATGGGAATATGCTTACGCTTACTTTGCACCCCATTTAGATGATCAAAAATATTCTTATTTATTGTTGCTCTTTAGGCAGACTATAATCGAAAGTGCAAAAGAGAAAAAAAGGCTCAAAAGTTTGCTGCTGAAAATGGTAGTCCCACACTGGGTTTTTTTCAATGAAAAGGAGAGGAGGAAATGCTTTTCTGTATCATCTGCTACATGGAATTAAAATCTGGGGAGATAAAACATAGGAACGTATTTCTGCCTCTGAACTGTAGGAAGTAAGGGAACACATCAGCATGGTTCAGCATGGTTTCTCAAATATACAGTAATGCAAGATTAATAGCGCAATTCAGAGTTCCTGGAAAAAAGAGTGAGCAAGAAATGGATTTTCACCTTATCATGAGTCTTGCCTTACATAGGGTGGGCAAAACATGTTGGCGTGAGAATTGTGGTACTCCTAAAGCCACTAGACTCAGTAAGTAATAAAGACACAAATTTCTGAAAATGTTTTGTAGGCCATGTAGAAGAAAAATTCAACTCAGGGTTTACAGATGCAACTAACAGTCAAAAATAGGGTCTACTAAATCATTTAATAGCACAATTGATCAAAAATATTTTGTGAAGAACATGTCACATTGGAAAAAACTTTTCCACAACAGGAAAATTAATACTTTCTATGAATCAAATTTAGAGTCGGTTTTGGCACTGACTCTCCTGTCCAAAAATATATATAACTACCTACTTTCTTTTAGAATAAGAAGTAAATTGGCTCAAAGATGATATGAAACAGTCAAACTGACCTCATACAATTGGGTTACTTGAATACAATCACATGCAAAATATTGTATATGAGCATTTTCTCCTGATTTTAGGCTCTTTTATTTAAACCCAAGATGCTTTTATGGGACAGAAAATATATTTTTTTAACCTCTCTTTTCTTTTTTGACCCTTCAGCTTCAGTGAGCTGAAAAGACTACAGATAGATTTTTCATCAAACTAAATGATGCCAAGACTTTTATGCAATAAGTTGATTGCCTTTTCTTCCCACTCAGACAAGCATTCTTCCCTGTATCAAAATCAGAGGCCCAATTTGATGTCCTGGCCAAAGCAGCACTAAGCTTTCTGGTTGGTATAGGCCATTTCTCTCTTGAAAGTATGAAATTCACAAGAAGTCGAGATGCCATGCCCCTCAAATAACCAAGTAGAAAGATGAGTGATATTTCAACAACCAAGCCCATAGAAGCAAAGACCTTGGTAAAATTTAAAGTCTACAATTTCAACATGGACAGATTTGGCAGATACTTTCTTCCTTCCCAGATCCCTTCCCATAGTTCAGACAAATGTCTGATACAAGAAAAAAGTTATTTCCTTTATATGAAAGCAAGGAATGGTAAAACTATATCAGCCCAAACAGCATTTGCATGCAATTTTAACACCCAGAAGGACAGAGGAAAGAGTAGTAATCTGTGATAAGCCTGAAAAGACTGAATGCTGGAGTACTCTACCAGTAGATGCATTGCAAGATGAAGGACTCCATCTTCTATGAGACTCCTCAATGTGAGGCCACTGTATGGTGAGATTAGACTTCAAGGATGTCTTACGATTTTGCTGGTGAAAAAATGTCAAAGGTTCCCTCAGGCTTTGCTGGGAAGGAGAACTTTGGCAGTTCTCCAGCCTACCATTTTGCCTCTTGTCAGCTCCATGGTAGCAGCCTTCTGTGAGTGAGAGCTCAGGATAATAGTCTGTTTAGACAACGTGCTGACTATGGTACAGAGAACCGTTAGCAGCACAAGTTGATTTGGTGAAAACAATTCTCAAGAGCCAGAGTTGCTGAAAAATTACCAGGAATCAAATCTGTCTGCTTCCCAGAAAACAAAAGTTCCTTGAATTTGCAGTCCTGATGTCTCTGCTGCAGAGGATGTTAGAACTTTAAAGGGTGTATCAGAGAAACTATTTGGAAAGTAAAATGGCTATGAGCAGGCAGACTTCAGGGGGACAGTTCCTATCTGAGTAATTGAATTTTGAGGTGCAAAAGGCATATTAGGTCATCCCATCCACTCTGTCACAGAGGGGAGGAAGGTACTATGATCTCAGGTTCATTTATTTCCTTTATGATCTTTTTTCAACATTTCAGAGTAATAGGTCCACTTCTCTGGAAGGCAATTCTATAACATTTTTAGAAGGAAAATTGTTCTCCTGGTTATGTACATGTAGTGATTAGCTACAAATTTATGATTGTGAGGAATATATCCCTTCCCATATTAATTTTTGCTTACTTTCTCCAACATGAAAAACTTAAAAATCGAGTAAAATAATTAAATTATTACTTCATAATTTATTTTCTTCAACTTTTCAGCAAAAGAAGATTCTTAACTATAGAAAAGCTCTTTGTCATTTTTTATGGTTTTTTTAGAGCCAAATTCATTTTGTGATGAAAATAGTGCTCTTTATTAATTCCTTTTCTCAATAAAAACTTTCCTTTGAAAAACCAACAAATTCCCTTAAGAATTCTAAGATATTTAAGTGAAAACTTGCCAACTACAATATAACCTGTATTAGAATACAGATACTGACATAACAGAATATGTCAGTATCCTGCCTTTCCCGAAAGTCTTTCTTCATTGCACTTTTGCTGTCTTCTATAACCAAAGAAATACTGACAGTAAGAAATTTTGACTTGACAATATTTAGGTAATGTCACTTTCTACACAATGGCTATATTATATCATATATTAAGCAAAAGGTTCTGGAGAAAAAGTTCCAGCTAACACATTGGTCTCTGGACATACATTAATAGCCCTGCAATGTTTTTTATCCACAAAATTTGCATCCCCATAAACATATCTTTAGTAGCAGAGTAAAGTGCTTCTTAAATGCAATTAGGGACATAGCACATAAGCAGAGACAGAGAAGAACAGACCATGGCTTCTTTTGTCTTTAAAGAAAATCTGTGAATACGGATGACCGTGTTTTGTCCATTTAGATTCCTGGAGTCCTTTTAATGTCCTATCTGGCTGCTGCTTTTAAATTGCCCTTACTTGTGAGCCTTTTGTAACAGCAACTAGAATGGAACGTGCCTCTGGACCCAGGACATTACCCTCAACAGAGTGCCTAAAAAGATTTAGGGACATTTAGAGAGTGGAGTGAAAAATGTCAGATCCTCACCTGATTAAAATTGGCAAAGCTCTGTTCCTCTGTTAGGAAGTGGTGAAGCAAATAGAGAAGCACAGAAACACAAGCTGACAAAAGTAGGCACATTTAAGTGTTTTTCAGTCCGGTCTAATCTAGTTCAAATAAACCAAAAGTAACAGTATATGAATGTTTGTGAAATGAAAAGTGGGTATTAAAAGTTGGACATCAATGGCATTGCGTAAATCCTTTTACATCCATGTAAATTCTTAAAACATTAGTTTAGAACAGCAGATTTTCAGTGATCTTTTTTTTAGGTTAAATACACTACAGATGTGGCTACAGTAATTTCACAGTTAAAGCCTTGGTCACATGGAATTTAAAACAGAACTTCATCACTATAACATTACACAGTTCTTTCTCTACTGAGAAAGACATGAAGTAGGTACATTAACTCCAAACAATCATTACTTCGCACAGTACTTCTGAGTGCTAACATTTCTATTTCCCTACTGAAGCATTATGTACTTACGTGGCCCCTATTATTATAGTGCTCTCAACCATTTCTTATGTATTTAGCTGCCAAATTACCCTGTGAGACAGAAAAAAACCACTTATGCCTATTTTATGAGATGAGGAAACAGGACTCTAAGGATTGGTGACTTATCTAGGGTCACATAGCAGTGGCATGAACTCATCTTTCCCGAGCAATAGACTCAGCACCTTCACTTCAGAATTCACTGACTATCTTGCTTGAAACAGTCTGTGCATGGTATCTCACTAAACATAAGATCAAAGAACCCACTGCTAATATTAGAGACATTTCTCAAAAGAAAAAAAGAAAGTATTTCAGCTGTGTCCAGCTTACTTGGAGAAGTACGGCACTATACAATTGAAAGTCTATCATGCCAGGTCACAGAACAATAATTATTATTTACAGCAGTAATCCATACTTTTCAACTTTAGAGTCCTTCATAGCCATACTAGCAATGGGTAGACCAACAGGACCTTCACCCACAGCTCAGTCCTGAACAGGAAATACATGCAATAATACACAGGGGATTTCCTGAGATATCCCCAAAACTGCAGACCACATTGTGGCACTGCAAAAAGCAGTCCTTTTGTTGTTGGCCATTTTCTTCTCTTTTCCAGTATATAACAGGAAAATGCTCCATGTTGTCAGTATTTTCCTGATATTTTTCTTGATAATGGATAACATACACTGTCTTGTACTTTTACAGTACTGTTTACTTAAACCTTCATTGTGTTATAAACACATGTGCACACACACACATACACACCCCTACCTTTGCTCCAAAAATTTTCTGAGGTCCTCAGCAGCTAAAAAGCCTTAGAGCTCCCACTGCTAAAGATGCAAATGAGGTGTCTTTCTGTCAGGGACACTATGAGAAAACCACAGTATAATAGAATCATGGAATGGTTTGGGTTGGAAGGGACCTTTAAAGGTCATCTGACAGTCCAGCCTAACTTTCAGTATTTCCAGGGATGGGGAATCTACCACCTCTCTGGGCAACCTATTCCATTGTTTTTCCGCCTTCATTGTAAAAAAATTTCTTCCTAATACCTACTCCTAATCTACTCTCTTTTAGTTTAAAGCCATTACCCCTTGTTAAAATGGCTGCAATGTTTCCCTTATTCCAGTCACCAGGGTCTTCATCTGACTGCCATGACTTTTCAAATGACGTGGAGAGTGGCTTGCCAACTACATAAGCCAATTCCCTCAGAACTCTGGCATGCATCTTGACAAGTCCCATAGACTAATGTGTGTTCAGGTTCCCCAGGTGGTCACAAAGAAACCTGCTGCTTCTCTCTCTGCCTTCCAGTGCATCTACTCAAAAGGTGTGGGAAGAGTTGTTGGCAGTGAATACTGAGGAGAAAAGTTGTTCGATACCTCAGCCTTCTCCTCATCCTTTGTTAACTGTTAGCCAGTCTTGTTCATCGGGGTAAGGGGATATGTTACGCTTTCTTTGACTTTCCTTTTCTGGCTGACAGAGCTGTAGAAGCCCACCTTATTCTTTTTGTCCCTTGCCAAGTTCAGCTCCAGCCATGTGCTGGCCTTCTTATCACAGAAGTTAGGGAAACTACTACTACTTTATAAGTTTCCATTTCTCAGAGAACAAATTAGATACAGTAAGCATTCAATGTCAACACACGCAGATGCTTGTACACAAACACATACTTGTTTTTAGAAAAGCAGCATAAGCTAATTTTGTCATAGTCATTACACCTAAGAAGATGTGATGATTTTTCATAGTTTAGGAATAGATAGTCATCGCGTACATTCCTATTACTTCTCCAGTTTTCATAATCAATTACTTTCAGTTAAAAAAGCTTTATGCAAGTAACCTTAATGCAGCCAGTTTAGATGGCCTCCACACTGAGTGATATCAGCAGTCCTGAATCCTGACCATGATGGTAGAAGTTGGAAACAAAGGTTTTTCAAAAATATTCAGAAATTGCAAAGGAAGGATGGAAAGTTCATTCACAGATTGGACTAAACTTCTTATTTACCTATCTTAAAACAAGATCAAAGAACAACTGGAGCATAAATCTACATATGTATAAAAATACACCCTCTTTTTATGAAAGAAATTCTTATTATCCTTTTATAATGCTGCAATTTTATAAGGGATTAAAAAGAACAAACTTCATCTTCACAATTTACCTAAGTGACCCAAAAGCAGATCCAGACACAACCTTCCTAATAAAAAAATGCACAAATTACCAAAACATCATTACCAAACCTTTCTAGTTACACTAGCATGTTTTCTCTGTTACACTTAAGAGGTTTCCAAAGCTCTATTCTGGGCAAAAAAAACAGGTAATAGAATTTAATTGTCTTAGCATAGGACCTTGTTTCCCTGAGATGCAGGGAAGGCAGGAGGCTTTCTACATGAGCATCACCACTGCTGACAGAAGTGGTGTCATGCTGCCTCAGCACAACAGGGCTCAGGAGGTCTGATTATGGATTAAATTTGCATTCCAGATCACCCTCTATAACCTACCTTTTTAAAGGCAGTTGGCACTTGAAGGCAGAAATCTTCGGGTTTCTGACTATCTCTTGCTGAAGCCTAGAAGATTAAGTCATCCAAATCTAATTTAAATGATAGATTGTTAAAGTGATATTCCAGAAAATAGAGGCCAACTCTGAAACTGTCAGACACCCCATTTTGTACTGGGTCTTGTTTTCACTTCTATCCTTGACCTCCTATGCATCCTCAATCCAGCTTCATTATTTAATCATATCTTTTTTATACTGTATCTGTCAGTGATCTGTTAGTGTTTGATCAGTTTCATAGTGGAAATAGGTGGAAGAATGTTGCTTTGTAATTGTTTGGGTTTTTGTTTTTTCTGTGGAGATACAATGTAAAGACTAAATATAACCATGAAATGTAAGATACAGGATCATAACATATTTGTTCTGCCATTTCCTTTCCTAATGAGTATTTTCTGAATCTCATTATATGAGTCTATGTGATGTGATTCCACATCAGCAAGGGTTGTTTTCAATTATGTTCTGTTGTGAATGCAGTATCCTCAAAAGACGTTGTGAATGAATACCAATTTGTGGAGAGATCTATTAAATTTGGAAAGTGTTCAGAATGTTAACAATTTCCCTGAAATAATAGACATATAATGTTTTCTCTACAGTTTTTTTTTCCACCTGACAAAACAAATAAGAAAGAAATGAAAAGAAATTATCCCAACTAGATCAGCTGACCCAGTTCTTATGTGAAAATCTTCAGGGATTAGTAAAATTCATTAATAGTAGAATTGCCATGAGAGCACATTCATCCCAACCAAAGCCATTTAATTATACCTTGAAGTTTTGATTTATATTTTCTTCAAGAAAATTTCAAATCCACTTGAGTTTTGGGTATAAACTTCATCCCAAAAAACAGAGTGATTTCCTTAAGTGTTTGTTTTCCTGAGAAAGGTACTTTGCAGAGAGCATTTCTCCAAAACAACCATCCTGCAGGGCCAGCCCTTCCTCCTGACTGTAGAGAAGCCATCAGTAGTTTTTATGTAAAGTGATATACCAAAGGCCACACAGCGTGTTAGCGACAGAGCCAAGCTTGCAAACATGGGGCATTTTTGTGTGTTTCCTTTCATTAGCTTGGAATGATGATGATAATAACAACAGCAACTATAACAATACTGCCTGAAAATTATTTGGAAGGGATGAGTAACGACGAGACAAAACTATCTTCTGCAAAATATTAGATGCAATTCAGCAAATACTTTAGCATTTATGCCTATTTTGCAGCAGAGGAGGAAGTCAAGATCATACAGAAGACCTTTTAGAGCTAAATCTCAAATAAGATAGTGCAAGTAACATGGAAAAAAAAATGACAAATCATCTGAAAACATTACAGAATGTGAATAATTTGAAACTTTTCTGCATGCTTTAAGTGTTTTTCCTGGTCTCTCACATTCCACTATGTTATAAACCCATTGAGCTGACAGCTTTGTAATGGTAGGAGCATGCTTACAAATCCATTGCAATGGCACAATGACATTATGTTATAGATACTGTTCTATTCACTCCAGTCTGGTCTCCAAACTTTTATTTAATTGGAAAGGTGGTTTTGTTAGCAATACAATCCTTGTCACAGAACCACTTTTGTTAAAGGGACCTATAAAGAGATGATGTGCTTACAAAATGAATTGAATACAATGAGTTACTGTAAAGGAGCCTTCTCATTAATCACTACTGAGAGATAATTTGATTACAGTTTTTAGGGCCAGAGCTGCATTTGTAAGAAAGTGCAGCCTGTTCAAGGTAACGTTTTAAGACATCACACCTGTGATGTTCCAGGACAGGAACAAGAATAATATCTCTGTGCAGTCTGAAGTCAGAGGTTGCCCCTACCACACTCATTGGATCACCCAGCGGTTGCAAACTATTTGGTAGGGAAGGGCACCTTGTAAATGGCATGTATCCCCAGGCAGTCCCCTGTCATGTTCATTACTGTTGACAGTACTGGTGAGTGCCCTTGTGCTAACGAGAGGGCAGGTAACTGGCTCCCAGGCATTGATATGTTATGCTGCAGGAGGGATCCCTGCTGCCCAACATTGAAATGCTGACAAGCCTAACTTCTGTGCAGGGCATTTTGTCAATGTTACTTACATGCTGTCTTTTAAGAGTACATCTGGTGTTTAGAAGAATGTTGGCCAATAACAACCTGGGAAGCTGCTTGATGTACAATAACATACTGCCTCCTAAGCATTCTTTAACATGTTGACTCCATACACAATAAAGATTTAACTAATATCCTATAACAAAATCATCAAATACAGGGATACTATATGGTCTTCATGTTAATCATCAATCACTACTGCTTTGCCTTTGGAAGTCAGCCCAGTTCCAGCTGCCTTTTGCTTTTCTGGCCTCGCTCTCACAGCTTTGACTGACTTCTATTCAGTCCTTGAATTTTAGCTCCCTAGACCTCCCTATGTTTTCTAATGGAAATGCTATGGCTCAACTAAACCCTGCTGTACGTCTTGTACATGTATGCATGACTCTTTCATAAGTTCGTAAATACTCCAAGCCAGAAAACACAGTGGAGTTCTGTTTGTTATTCTCAGGTGACCTCTCAAATAGGCTTTCAGAGAGAAATCTTTCACTCCAGCTTGTGTTTTTTCTTCCCTGAAGGCAGAGTCAGTGGCTGTGTTATGATGACAACATTGGCTCATCCTGCAAGTGCTATCAGCTAAGGGACAGAGGCAGAGGAAATGGAAAGAAGAGTTTTGTAATCCTGAATGCATCTCTCACATGCCCCTGTGTAGGTGGGTGTATGCTAAACTGTTTCACTTAGGCCAAATTAAGCCAAAGGGTTTTTTATGTTAACTAAAATAATCTGTGCCGAATTAATGTCCTGTAGGTCAACTCATGTGAATTTACTTTATGCACTACTATCAAGCTGAGATTTGCCTCTTAAAAATGGATCATTTGTGTCAAAAACAAACATAAAAATGAAGCTTTCAAAGGGGTAGAAAAGTAAATCCATGAGTGTGCCTTTATACTATGTGGAGAATTAAACCACTTCTGGAAATATAGACAGTCAAACCAATGTCCACATGAAGTTTGCAGTGGTGAGAACTATTCATAAATACTGTAAGCTCACATATTATTAAAATAAATACTCTGATTATTATTAAGCAAACTCAAAAATCCTTTAGCCAAATCTTTAGGCATAGGAACAGAAAAGCAGGAACCTTAAATCCTTATGTAGACAGTAAAACAAGATTGGAATTTGGTTTATCCACTCCTTGCCTTCATTTACATTTTGCCCATCAGGAACATCTGGGAGTAGGATTCCCACTCTTTACACAGTGTAGGAGAAAAATTAGGCTCCTAAGAAATATTAGCTGATGGAAAACTAAAAGTTCACTGCCATGCCATTTGGACTTTATTAGCAGAGGAATTTAGACACTTGAAATGTAGGCACCAGCTTGAAAAATCTTTTGAGTATTTAAACTGTAAATTTCCTTAGTTCAGCCACTAAGGTCCAATTTGCTTATGGCCTATAGGTGCTGGACACCTTCAGCTCCAAAAGACCACTTTAATTCTTCACAATGTATCTGTTTGGAGTTGAACTTCAAACAATTTTGGCTTGTCAGATGTGGCACTTGGATTGAAATGAAATACCCTTTCCCACCACAGAAACCTGCAACCTGTTTAATTGATACTTAATGTCTGGATTCCTACCTCTCTCTCTCCTCACCTATTTCTTTACCAGCTTTGTTTGTTGTTGACATACTACTTTTCTAAATTGTATATTTGACCATCTTTTATAATCTGCTATAATTGAGTGGGGTTTTTTTCACGTGACAATTTTTCTTCTTAAGTAGAGGTAGAATAGCTTTAAACAGACAAATTTTAACAGTCTTACTCTGAAAATTCCAGCAGATTCATAGTCATGAAACTTTCTAGACATATTCCTTTCTGTTTATGTCTTTGCAAATTAAAAAAATAATAATTCATAATAATATAATAAACATGTATAACAATAAAACCATCTGCAATTGTTGTCAAAGTGGTATTATGCATCTGACTTGAGAATAGCTGTGTGAAATACTTTCTTCACTCTTCACTCTTCACTGATCAGTGTCAAGTTACCAGTGTCCCTAATGAGTTGTAACTTTCCTCTTTGCTCAGAAACATAATCAGCTGATCTACTGTCTCATTCATGTCAGTGTTGCTCTGTCAGTAAAGTAACAGGTACAATAAGGGTATTACAGTCCACTGAGATCAACTTCATAGGCATGACAACCACAGTTGTTCTTAACCATGTATCTGTATTAGATTTATGGAACATGTTAACTTTTCATGTCTGTTGAAAAATTATCAGAAAGATTAATTGCATTCTGACATCATTGTGAAGATCTCCACTAGGCTCACCAGGCCATAAAAAAGAGAGAGGTTTATTCAGCAGGACTTAACAGGGGAATCTGGAAAGTATTTTCCCCACAGATGGGGAAAAAAATTAGAAATTTTTCCATGGAGAAGGTATCTTGGAAATGCTGGATCCAGGCATGTTGAACCAGGTCCCATCAGGGTGCAGTGAGCTGCTGTGTGAGGGAAGGGTTGGAAGCCAACAGCTGAAATCAGGAAGATATCTACATAGTCCAGGCTGTTGTGAAATCAAAGTCTGCTGCTGGTTCTCAGACTGATCTGAGAGGCTTAAAGACACAATATTCAAATCAATATTCCCTCCTCCTAGTCTTTTTCTCAACTCTGGATTTCACTCTGTGCCTAGGTTGTGTTGGATTTGAGAGCTGTTGCAACACTTCCAGGGAGTACTCTTGTCACAGGAGCCCTCACTCCCAACTTCTCCATTTCTCTATTTCATCCTGTTTTCCTCCTACCAAACTATGCAGCAGTGGTTGCTTGTCAGTCTTCTGAAATGACACTCTGTATGCAAATACTCTTAATGGTTCTGCTTGGAGGCAGACACCTTGGGCTTTTATAATATTTCATCTAATCAGTTAGTGGATATAAAATATATGCAAATTAGAAGGATTCCTCTGTGCCTAATGACTTAGGCAGCTAAAGTTCCTCAGTCAGTCCATGGGCTAACTAACCCTGTCCAGTCTGATCTGTTTAATTCTGTACAGATAAACTGACTGTGGAAAATGAACAAAACATATTAAACAACACATACTTCTTTTCAACTTGGCATTCCTGTTATGTTACCAATTTACTAGAGATCATGAGAAAAGATTAAAATTTGTGTAAGCTCACTGACAATTTACTTTCCTTTGTTATAACTAGTTTTTCCTCCTTCCAGTTTGCTTGTCTTCCTACTTCATAGCCACCTGCTTCATTTTTATGAGATTTGTTTGTTTCTTCAGTGCTTGCATAACATAAACTGCAATGTATATTTAGTAGATATGTACATACTTACCCACCACACAGCCCTATTATATCAAATGCAGGCAAACATTAGTGCAGCAGAGACAGGAAGGATAACAGTGTGAAAACTGATTTTTTTATTGTTGCACTAGACTGGAGAACCAGACCGACATGTGTACACGTGCATGAGTTTAGAGTTCTCTATATTTTTTTGTGTGTGTCAGTTATTTTTAGATCTTTTAAAAAGATTTCATTCTGTGAATCTGTGAACAAGAGCTCTTCCTCTGGTGTGAGTTGCTCCTCATGGAAGTGAGGGAGAAGATGCAATTGGCACCAGTTTTTCAATCCTTAAAAAAAAAAAAAAAAAGAAAATTTCAGGAAGATCGGAGTGGGATCTGAAAGCAGGCAGATAATTTAGGATTCCCAAAAACAATACCAAGATATAGAGAGGATTACTGGAAGAGGACTAAGAAAGTTATAGAAAGAAAGATACTAATAGGAAGCACATGAATAGAAATTAAGGGGGAAAATCCATACGTAGGAACAAACAGAAATCTGTGGAGAAGGACCTGGGGGTCCTGGTTGACGACAGGTTGGCTATGAGCCAGCAGTGTGCACTGGTGGCTAGGAGGGCCAATGGGATCCTGGGGTGCATCAGGAGGAGTGTGGCCAGCAGGTCAAAGAAGGTGATCCTCCCCCTCTACTCTGCCCTGGTCAGGCCCCACTTGGAGTGTTGTGTCCAGTTCTGGACTCCCTGTTATAAAAAGGACAGGGATCTCCTGGAGAGAGTCCAAAGGAGGGCTACGAAGATGATAAGGGCCTGGAACATCTCCCCTGTGAGGAAAGGCTGAGTGAGCTGGGACTGTTCAGCCTTGAGAAGAGAAGACTGAGGGGGGACCTAACTAATCTTTATAAATATCTTAAGCATGGGATGCAGGGGGAATTAGCCATCCCCTTTTCAGTGGTCTGTGGAGACAGGACAATGGGCAACGGCTGCAAGTTGGAGCACAGGAAGTTCCACACCAACATGGGGAAAAACTTTTCCCCAGTGAGGGTGACAGAGCCCTGGGACAGGCTGCCCAGGGAGGTGGTGGAGTCTCCTTCTTTGGAGATATTCAAGACCCGTCTGTACACCTATCTGTGCAATATGAGCTAGGGAGCTGCTTTGGCAGGGGGGTTGGACCTGATGATCTCTCGAGGTCCCTTCCAACCCCTACAATTCTGTGATTCTGTGATTCTGTGAAATTTGCTAGTGTCCTGTTCCACTGTTAGGTTTTATTCTAGAATTGTCAGGAACTCTGTAGTAGCCCTGTTATTTTCTGTTTTTTCCTAAACCATGAGTTGTCCTGTATTACTTTTCTTTAGTCCTTCAGACAACCTCCTTTTTTTACTAGTATTTAAATAATTCAGAATGGATGTGTAGAAAAAAATAAAGGAAATAAGTGTTTCTTCCGTGTCAATTAGAGAGAGACTGATAACTGATCTGACAGTTGTTTCATTAATCTTGTGGTAAGTGTGAGAAAAGAAGCCATTGTCCCAAACAAATTAGAGTATCTGGTTCAGCAAAAAGAGGTTTCAGTGTTCAGGTTTGCAAAGTAGGATGGGGAAAAGCTACTACTGAAAGTTAAAGTCTAAGGAAAAAATAATTTATTGTTTTTAATTGCCTTTCTAATATTTTTGATTTGTAAGAAAAATGCCTACTATTTAGTAAAATAAATGCCAATAGTCTAGTTTTTAATAAAGAACCACCACATCTGTTCAAAATCAGGTTTTCATATGCAACAGTTTCAAAGGTTTAAAATGATTTTTTTTCCTTTTTTTTTGGGGTCTTCCTGCAGCTCCTTTCAAACCACATAGATGAGATGTTTGAGTCTCAAAGGACCTATGCAATATAAATAAATTTAATCAATAAACTCAGAGGACTAATTAGCTGAAGATAACTCCAGGATATTTTTGAAGTCTAGAACTATAAAATTATGATATGAGTTTGCTACAGTAATATCCCATGATTATTATTAAAGGAAATACAAACCATGTTAAATAAACAATATTTTGACAATTCTATGTTCAATATCTAATCCTATAATGATATTGAACTAAATAATGTCTTCCATGTAAAACACGGATGCAGAGATCCAGAATCCCTTTAGATAATTATGCTCCTTTCTGGAAAACCTTGCCAAAATATTATTATTCCTAATATATTTTTAATATAATTTGAATGTCTGCCTGATTAAGAACACAGTTTTTAGTTTTTGAGTAGGATTGAGTGTACCGGACCACATTTCTGAAAGTTTCCTAAGCTTTTGCTTGATTCAGTCTTCTCTATTTAAATTCCAGTCAAAAATAACTGCAATTTTACCCAAGTAAAGATAAATTCTGACTGTGAGAGTTTCTTCATGACTTGCCATAATCATTTTTTCTCCATTCGGCAGTAGATAAAAAAGGCTTGTTTGAGCATAAGTGACTATTGTAGCACAGAACATACCCAACTTCAGTTTATAATTCAGGGGTATCAGGGGGAAGGAGAGTGTGATCCTGCAAACCAGCTTTTAGATAAACCTACTTTGTACATTGATAAGAACACAATTAAGGCTGAAATTCCAAAAGGCTGGGACCATTTTTGTATTTCAGTGTTTAGAGACTCGTAAGTGTTATTCCCTGTGCATCCAATTAGGGCATGGCCAGAAAAATTATTCTGACTGCATCAGATCTGGGTTAATCCAGACGCTACTTCCTCCTCCATTCTGCAGGTTTAACTGTTCATCTACTTACTAAACCCCACACTATAACATGTGGGTTGAAAACTTGCTTCTCATCATCAGCCTTCACAGATTTGTTGTTGCTGCTGTTAATGCTGTTCCCTTCTCTGGATTGTCTTCTCACCTGGCCACACCAGAGGCAGCATACCTTCCCCTGCATTGCACTAATGCACAAAGTCATGAAACCACTGGAAAACTGATCAGCAAAATTACAAGAAACATACTAAATCCCCTTGAGTCTATGGCCATCCAGATCACTGCTGAGTTATGTGGACTTGGGTTGAAAGTTTTTTGAAAGAAAAGGGACTTCGCTTTCTTTTCTCCTGATGTGTGAAGGATAACCAAAATGTTCTTCTGAAACAGCCTTCTTGCTACTGATTTTTATTAAACAGGTAGAACCTCTCCTGAAATGAAATGGTATCTTGTGAAACACTGTGGGACAAAGCAGAACTGTATTTAGACCTTAAAAAATACTATCCAGAACAAGGGAAAAGAATAGCAGGTGCTTTTAGTTACAGGAAAGGATTAAGCCAAGTCCATGCGAAGGCAAGAAGAGTTCTGGTTTCAGAGGCAGGGCAGATTGCCAGATAGGGTATGTAATTGAGATAAAGAAGGGGAAAGCAAAAGCTGAAAACTTTCAGGAGTTAAATTAATGATGGGATACAGAAAGCAAAGGGAGAATGCCAAAATAGTGTAATGATAATGGTAGCCCTAAGTAATACAGAAGGGCAGAGTTAGATGTCATTTCCCTCTGTAGCAGTGAGTCACTATTGTGACCTTAGACTAATTTTTTGTTTTCCTTCTGCTGCATTTCTTTGTGCAAGACAATCTCTCTGCAGGACTGTAAGGATAAAGAAGCTGAAGACCATAAGGCAGACAGATACGCTAATAGTAGGGACAGTATTAGTAACTTTTATCCACAAGAGATCAATCAGTAGAGTTTGAAGTGAAATCCAACTGTCAGACCTCTATTTTCAAGACATATTTAGCATTTCAGATGAGTTTAGTTGCGTAATACAGGTCTGAAATATACAAGCAGATAAACTTGGTTAAAAAGATCAGAGATGGTTCAGCAGTGAGACACTAATTTAAAATTTTGTCTAGAACAATATTTAGCTTATTCAAGATTCTTCATTTGAAGAAGGAATTGAAGGAAGAAGATTTAGAAGTTGCATTGCGCCATATTTCAAAATAATATGCTCTTAAATTGCCTAATACATGAATATATTATCTGCCACTAAAACTTTACACATAGCAAGTTGGATTTTCTGTTTATAATAGAAAAAACCCTCTTTCATGAAGATAAATGTCACATTGTTGTGTGAAAAATGGACAGCAGACATAGATTAAAGAGAGATTTTCCTCACTTTCTTGTGAGAAGTGAGAAGGTCTTTATTTCATTGTTACAGAAGTTCCCATGAGATGCTTTTTGTGATCAGCATATTCACAGCCCCTTTGGGATACCATTTATTATTACAAAAAATATCACAGAATTTGAAATCAAAAGTAAAAAATTTATTACGGAGTTTATGAGGAGAATATGAATCTCTAGTGAATACAGTTCATAGAGAAGTGACTTTATTATAAACTGTGTAAAGAAGTACTCTTTTGAATACTTAACATACTCTGTTTTGTAAGTAAACCTTTTGCATAAAATTCCGAAGTCCAGAGTACAAGCTGACCTCAAAGACCTAACCTTTCACTGTATCTGTGAATTATGGATTACCCATCTAGGCCTTGACTTGGCAAAAGACTTTAGCATAAATTCAAGTAATTTTAAATTCTTTAGTGAATCATAAAAACATAATATAAAATCCAGTTTTATTGAACAAGGCAATAAATAATAAGTTTATCTGTTTACTTTCTACATTTTTCAAGAAAAAACTGCTGAGGTTTTATTTTCAGACTTTTTACAATAGGGCCTATGAACCTCCTTTCATAAATACTTAATTATTCAAGAACATATCCTCACATGAGTGCTTTTTGCAAATCAATAAAGCTATGCATCTAAGTGAATATAAGAAATTACTTGTTTAAGCATATTTGAAGGATGAAGATGCAAATGCACATAGGAGTTAAAATTTAAATGTGCAAAAAGAGACTGATACTCTTCTTAAGTATAATAACTAATGTTATAAAGAATGATTGTTTGTTCCTAGGAGTATACAAGGGAAGAAAAATGTCAATAAGAAAGACAGAAAGTAAACTCCCAGAATATATATCCCTGACTCTTAAGGATGAAAATATTGACAGTGTCAAAAAAACTTCTAGGTTATTTAAAATCAAGATAAATTATGTATTTATCTTGAATAGTGGATGTCATCTACCTTGACTTCAGCAAGGCTTTTGACACTGTCTTCCATGACATCCTGATAGCAAAGCTGAGAGAGCATGGGATAGATGAGTGGACAGTGAAGTGGGTTGAGAACTGGCTGTCTGAACAAGCTCAGAGGGTCGTGATCAGTGGAGCAGAGTCTGACTGGAGACCTATAACTAGTGGTGTTCCCCAGGGCTTGGTGTTGCGTCCAGTCCTGTTTAATCATTGTCATTGACGACCTCAATGAGGGAATAGCATCCACCCTCAGCAAGTGCCTATGATACAAAGCTGAGAAGAGTGGCTGACATGCAGGAACACTGTGCTGCCATTCAGCGAGACCTGGACAGGCTGGAGAGCTGGGCAGGGAGAAACCAGATGAGGTTCAATAAAATCAAGTGTAGAGTCTTGCACCAGGGAAGGAATAACTGCTTGAATCAGTACAGGCTGGGGAATAACCTGCTGGAGAAGAGCTCTGTGAAGAAGGACCTGGGGGTCCTGGTTGATGACAGGGTGGCCAGTGGGATCCTGGGGTGCATCAGGAGGAGTGTGGCCAGCAGGCCAAAGAAGGTGATCATCCTCCCCCTCTACTCTGCCCTGGTCAGGCCCCACTTGGAGTGTTGTGTCCAGTTCTGGACTCCCTGTTATAAAAAGGACAGGGATCTCCTGGAGAGAGTCCAAAGGAGGGCTACGAAGATGATAAGGGCCTGGAACATCTCCCCTATGAGGAAAGGCTGAGTGAGCTGGGACTGTTCAGCCTTGAGAAGAGAAGACTGAGGGGGGACCTAATTAATGTTTATAAATATTTTAAGTATGGGATACAAGGGGAAATGGCCATCCCCTTTTCAGTGGTCTGTGGGGACAGGACAATGGGCAACGGCTGCAAGTTGGAGCACAGGACGTTCCGCACCAACATGCGGAAGAACTTTTCCCCAGTGAGGGTGACAGAGCCCTGGGACAGGCTGCCCAGGGAGGTGGTGGAGTCTCCTTCTCTGGAGATATTCAAGACCCGTCTGTACACCTATCTGTGCAATATGAGCTAGGGAGCTGCTTTGGCAGGGGTTTGGACTTGATGTTCTCTCAAGGTCCCTTCCAACCCCTATGATTCTATGATTCTATGATTCTATGATTTCCTATCAGAAATATGAAGCTTGCAATGGCCACCACATTAATTCTCTCAGTGTCTCAGCTCCCTACACTGTGCATCTGGGAAAAAATTCTGCCTTTATTCAAATCAATAGTAAAATGCTAATTGCTCACAGTGGAGACAGGATTTTTTCCTGGATGAAAAATTGCATCCCCAGACTAAAGTCCTGTCTTTGGGATAAGAAAATAGCAGAACTTTTTCTGAGACTTGCACTAAGGCTATAAAGGTTATAGTTAATAGCTCACAAGCAGGTGACCCCATGCTCCATCTTGCATATACCCAGCCAGCTACTCTGCTAAAAGGAAAATTCAGCATATATAGAGACAGATGTGCTGATGACATGAACTAGCAGCTATTTTGGAGTCTGCACTGCCACACCAGATAAAATATGTCACATGGAGGTTAACACAACTGAGCTCTCTGTCTGTGTGTCTCATAGTCCTCATTGGTGAAGCCATCAGAGGAAGCTAGTCTAGAACCAAGAGTCAAACATTGCTGGTCCATGATTTCAGTCTTTTCTGGTTTCTGATTTCTTCTCTCTGAATGGGACAATCAAATCAACCTAATTTAAACAGAAGCATTGCTAGGAATTGCAGAAGAGCTACATAGTTTACTCAGTTTCAATATATTATCTTTGAGTCATTCAGTGGTGGATGAAACAAGAAAACTGTTCAAAATACAGGGTTAGAAAAAACAGAGAGGCAACTTTGCTTGTGCTACTGAAGAATGTATTATCCAGCCCCTTCCTGTTTATGCATTGAAAGGAGGACTTTTTAACCTCATTGGGTTTCCATATAGCACCAGACATTTATTTTTACACTAGTACCTTAATTTTTGCCCTCCATATGACTTGAAATAATTTCAGTTCTAGTGAGAGTGAAACTTAAAAAGTTGGAAAACTAACTGTTTTAATGAAAGCTCATTTAAGTTATTTTTCTATGCAAACCTCTTGATTGTAAACACCTCTGGGAGATTTCTATAATTATTTCTGGTCAGATGGCAAATAACGTAAAAACAGCCTCTGATAGTCTTTTTCTGGCCTTGCTTGCTTGTGGTCCCAGAGAGCTCCCAAAAGAGCAAAATGAATAAACAAGCTGACTGAAATTTTTAGACCTCAGGGAAGATTTCCATGAGATTAAATTAGAAGAGATATTTGGTGGGCGGAAAGTAGGTTGTTATTTTGGCTCTAATAAGAGTGTTGGAAAGGACAACTCATGGACTTCTGCTGTCTTAAAGCTTGTTCTGAAGGCTTGGGAATAGCCAGTGTCATGTCTTTTAAATAACCACTCGAGCTTCTGAGTTTTTTAATAGGCATCTTTACAAGTAAAAATTCCTTTCCAGAAAAGTAATTTTGGGATAGTCCCTCAATGCATTTTGATAGCTGCTTCTGTGCTTCCAGCCTGAAACAAAGCCTCTGAACAGTGGCCAGAATCTATATCTGGACTGGTTCTTCAATTGTTTCCTCCCTCTTCTGTAATCCACAGCTTAGTCTCTGCTGTGCTGTTTTATATTTATTCTGCAGAATGACTAAACATTCTAATTCTAAAAGAAATCTCCACATTCTCACCAAAACTGTGTGCCAGAGAGGTAAGTAATGAAATAATATACCTTTGCACAGAAGCCAAACATGTGGCAACCACCTGAGAAAGGAGGCTATGAAAGCAAGACCATGTTCTGCTACTGCAACAAGAGCTTTAAAAAATTACTGTTGCCTTCTGGGCTGTAAAAATAATGCAAGTTTGAGCAATACTCTACAGTAAATAGTTTGTCATTTTCCCATGCAACTTTTATAACTTTCCTCTGTTTATGACTTCAAAGGCTCTGTTTTCATATGCTATAATTTGTAGAATTAAATGAGATTTTTGTGTTTAATGCAGTTAATAATGCCCTTTAAAAAAAAAAAAAAAAAGAATAACTATACTTTGAGCACAATATTTGTGTTTTCAAAGAAATGTAGATGAATATTCACTTTTGGTTGAGTTCACTTTCATTAAACATCAGATATTGCATTACCATTTTTCTATGTTAATATCTTGTAATGCAAATCTACACATTTCTACTACCGAGGCTGTAATCTGCTTTGAAAATAGAGGTCATTTCCTAAATCTTATGATACCTTGCTGAGTAAATTTTACAATTAATTTTTGTAATATTATCACATTACTGTTATCATAGAATCATAGAATGTATTGGGTTGGAAGGGATCTTTCAATGTCAGCTAGTCCACCCCCCTGCTGTAAGCAGGGACACCTAGGATTGTCCGAACGCAGGTGCAGGACTCTGCACTTGGCTTTGTTGAACCTTGTGAGGTTCACCTGGGCCCACTTCTCCAGCCTGTCCCTCTGGCTGTCATGCCATCCCTCTGGCATGCTACCCTCATCCCTCAGCTTGGTGTTGTTGCTATTTTATGGTCATTGCTTTGTTATGGTTGTTGCTATTTCTTTTTGTTTGTGGCAGAAACTGAAAGCACGCAGTAAGGTCACCAGGATGATGTTTTGAAGGTCTGGTTATATACTTTGTATTCTGATTATGATTCTGTGTCAATTTTCAAACTGTTTGGCCAATAGGTTTTTGTTTACCTTTCGTTTTCCTGCTTCCATTTTAAAATTCTAAGAAATGCTAGAACGAACTGAATATTAGAAGGTTGTTTCTAGTACTGTTCATAGAAACAGTAGTAAAAATAGTAAAATAGTAGTAGTATCAGTAGTAAGAGCAGCATTAGAACCAGTGATATCAATACTAATGTTCGTAATATAGAAAAGTGCTTTAGTGGATGAACTATTTATTTGGCAATAGTCATCTCTAAGTCATCTATGAATATCTGTGTGTGCTGATCAGTGAAAAATCTGTAAAGGTCCTTGGTGCAACAAAAAGAAGAAAGTTTGAAAATGTCAATATAAATAGTTTTGATGAAAAGCAGGCATTCTATCTAATATGATTTATTTCTGACCTAAAAGCATAGAAACACAAACCAAAGCATTAGACAATTTGTTCTAAGACTTAACTGCTATTACAGTTAGGAGTTTTCCTTCTACTCCTATACAAAATCATTCTTGCAATAATTCTATTTATTACTTCCTGTCTTGTATTACTGGACATCGAAGACTAATTACAGAGTTTACGACAGCTGTATAAGGGATAATCATCAAGCTCTTACCTTGATGATTCTGTATCTAGTTTTCAGTTCTCATGTTTTGACTGCTTACATAGCAATACCATGGCCTTTCTTGCAACAGGTTAGTGTAACAATCCATAGAATGAATAGAAGAATTTCTTTATAGTAATGTATTTGTTTCCCAATATCTCCAAGACCTTTAACCTCTTTAAGTCATTGCCATAAAAAAAACAAACCCAAAAGCAGCTCCAATCTCTTAGTCTAGATATTACACATAGTTCTTCCAAACAGACTGGTATAATAGTAGCTCTAATTGAAATTCAGAGAGTGTGGAGGGGAGGCTTTGGTATCGTTTTACTTTGGTTATATATCTAACTTTTTTCTTTGTTTTCTGTCTGGCTTGCAATATGAACTGCATGATTTCTAAATGTCCATATGAATCTCATATTACCGGTGATAAGATACACTATAAAACCATAGCTCTTCTTCAAAAATAAAGCCTGGAAATATTCATTGTAAACAATAAAACATGCTTGTTGGTATTCACCATCCTTAGCACCTGTTTAAATTATTGCAACTTGTCTGATGTAGACAGATGAACTGTAGTATTTTTATTTTTAGAGGAGAAGTTGGTGGAAAGTGTTCTGTCTTCTTCAGTACTTAATTAGCTCTGTAAGAGTGAGAAACTTCCTTTATTCAACTGGCATCCAAAACCATTAGTTATGGACTAGTCCCAAATCACTAGTTCCCACTTGGGACTACAGAGGAATAGTAAATCAAAGACACATGACATAAACAAGTGTTCCTTATTACAAAGGCTTTCAAGTATAATTTGCATCACAAACCCAGACTAGCAAGTTGCACAATTTTTCAGGCTAAGAAGACAGTATGCTGTTTATTCATTTTCCTCATCTCCAATAGTGTTACTTCTAAAATTATATGAGAAAAACACAACTATTACCTATTGACTTATTTTTTTCATACTCTGTGGGTGTTGACTTACTCCAAACTGTTTTCTCAGAATTCCAGATCTTAGATCCTACATTTTATATAATGTTATCAGTGTGCCACTAAGCACTAACTTCCAGTTGTCCTGTTGTTTTGACTATGTTCAGTCACACATCTCTACAGCATAGAAAATCTTAGACCTTTATGCTACTTCTGGAAACTTGCTACAAACATATTTGTGTTAGGCTGTCATGGAGTTCCTTTCTAATCTATTCTACAGTCAAGATGAAAGACAGCCAGTGTTCAACATTTAACCTGGAAAAAAAGTCAAAATTCCATTGTTATACAGTCTGCAAGGTTAAAAAAATCAGAGATTCAATGTTGAAAAGAGATGGAAAACTCTCTCAACTTCTTTTTGGCTGTGGAAGGACTATGACAGCAGATGCATGTTGTCTGCATGTCATTAATTTTATATTTCCTTGCTTTCCAACATTTGTTTACTTAAGTAGAAACTTCCTCTTCAATGGTCAGGCTTTCCAGCATTTAAAATTTGTGAGGTCTGTGGTTTTATATTTTATCTATGTTGCAATGCCCTTTTAAGGCATTTTCCAAAATGGTTAGTTTCATGTCTGTTAATCATTTTTCTTTTCGTGACTAAGGCTAAGTAAAGAAGCAACATTCCAACACAGTGTGAAATATCTGGCTATGTTTATTATTAACAAGACCATCTTACTAGGACCATAGGATAATTAATAGAACAGGCATAAGAAAAAAGTTGATTAAAAATTTGATAGACATTGTGGTAGCTTTTTTTTATACTTTGGTTCTTCTATACATTTTCAAAGCAATCTCAGTTATTTCTTTTACTAGTATTAGTGTCAAGTCATGATCAGCACCCTTCCATTCTCCCTTTGCAAACAGAGAAAAAGAGATCATTATTACAAAGAGGTTGATGTGACATCTACTTGCTTCTTTGTGATTAAGGTTTAAGTGGACACTTCTGAAGTTAAAACTCACTCCTCTCCATAGAAATGTAACTGATTCACACTTTAATGGGCACAAAGGAGGATAAATTACCCATTGAGAGAATGTAATAGTTTTAAGCATAAAGGTTAAAGCTGACTTCAGTTAAATCAATAGTAAAATCCATTTACTTCAGGGTCAGTGGTGAACCACTGCAAGTTTCCCATGCAGTAACTCACTGTTAAAACTATTAGTGGGAATAGGAGAGTTGAAAATATCTGATACCACAGAAAGTTGGGATAATAAATAAAAACAAAAATAAATGACTAGCAAAAATGTTATTTCTGATTTTCTAAACATTCACTATACCATGACACTAAATACATTGAGATTAAAAAGTCATAAACTAAAAAAGGCAAAGCTTTCCATCAATACTGCCCCTGAAGTCCACGTAAGTCTCAAACCAAAGGGAATCTCTCAGTGTGCAGTGTGAAATGCAATGCCGAAGGAGAAAGAAAAGGAAGTGTTACATTAAAAGCAACAGCAAGATATTTGCAGCTGCATTTTTTTAAATATCCTTAACAGGCAACCTGCCATTTTGCAAATGCAGGAGAATAAAAAATGGGAGTTGCTGGTAGAAGAGTTACATAGAGATAAGGGTTAAGAGTTTTCTCACTTTTGTCCCACAAAGAACATGTACTTTGCTGAATTTGTGTTTATTGTCCATATTTTCTTTTCAAATTATATTGTGAAAGAGCACTATTTCACACTTTTTGACGAGATCTGTGCCCCCAGATCCTCTTCTGTTTTTGCGTGAAGATTTCCTGCATTGTTTCCCAATTTTCCTTAATGCCTTGTGCATCCATGAGGTCTAAGAGTATTTTGCAATAGGTCTTGAGAAACCAGAGCTCCTGTGTGATTTGATTGCTTCATTAAGCTACAGGAAAAGTTAGATGGGTTTTTTCCCCCTTCAGATTCTATTAATATTTCATTTTTAAAATGCAACAGATACCATTCTGGTTTGAAAGTTGCGTTCTGTTCAATATTGTTTGAAGAGAATCAGATCTCTAATTAGTAAGTAATGGAAAGGATGTTGGCCAGTATATATGCAAGGCCTGTTTTCCCCTTAGGCAGCAAATGCCCTTGATTTAAAGACAGAATAACCGTAAGCAATAGAAAGTAAACTTTAACAAGGAGCCTTTACAGTCCCCTATAAAAATCACTAGAGTTGAAGTGTTCACAAAATGCTGTCTGTAAGCTGATAACAGCTGAGCTAATGCTACCAATCTGTGTATTTGCAGCCCTTAGCAAAAGAGGTTTCTACCAGCAAAATGTCCATTTAAATCTAGAAAATGTGAAAAAAATATCAATAACACTTATAACCCTTTTCTCCCTCTTCACAATTAGCTTCATTTACTAGGTGAATTTTTAAGACTCTGCTTGTCTTTTATGATATGCTTATATATTTTATTATATAATGGTGAGTTGATACAGAAGCACTTTTTAGGAATCAGCATTTTGAATTAGTATTTAATAGTCTTTACAATTATTTATTTAGAAGTGTTTCTTATTAAGAATCTCCATTGCTGTAAAAGAAAATGCTTTTCTAGACGTATGTCTGAATAAATGTATCATGCTTAGGATGTATTATGCCTAACAGCATGCATCATGCTGTTGTCTCTGATGCTGTAAATTACTGACACGTCATTAAAGCACTGCTGTCACTTCCTACAAACACGGTCTTCAGGGGTTATCTGACTGAACATGTGTGTGTAAGAAGTGGCTAGCACATTGCAGGTGTCACTGGAATACAAATGACTGTGATTCTATTGTATGTAGCACTTCTTTTGCTCAGCAACTCAAAATGTTGCATTTATCATTATGATTAAAGCTACAGATGTTCTCCATAGTGAGTATCACATAGTGGGAAACCGTACTGAGAAAGTCTAGCAGCCATCTAACATCTTCTTGTCAGCAGATAGTAAAGGACTTTCCAGGGTTATAAATACCACAGGATTCATTGTGCAGATAGGGAAATTGAGGCAAAGAAAGATGAAGTGTCTTGCATGATAGGCTAGTGTTGGAAGCAGGAGAAAAAAATAAAACTCCATATTTTGTTTTAATGTAGATGATTTAGATGCCTGTATCTCAACATCAGTTTTTATTAGGTCATCCCTACTAACAAGAAGCATTAAATTTGTTATTATTTTGTGCACACTATTTTTTAAAGGTAAATATGGTTTCTAAAGCATCAGATACATAGGGCTCAGACTGAACTCTGTTTAACCTTGTGCAATTTGTCTTGCTACTCACATTAGGAAACAAAAGTACAGACATCTCTTATTCCTAAAATAATATTAATTTGAGGGATTCTCAGAATTTATAACTACAGGATAGAAAAAAACCCACATTCTCTTACTAGTATTCCTCAATGTACATTTTCACTTGGTTTTGTTCAGTTTTTTTTTTACTTAGAAAAATCTATTTAATTGCCATTATTTCTGTATAATATTGCAATCCATTTTTCTGCCTCCAATTCAGCAAAGCCTACACCTTAATGACTATAGGTGCTTGAAATACATTAAGCTTAAAGCTTAAAACTATGTATAAGGTGTTTTATAGAATATACAATAGTGCTGCAGGTTTAGGGCTTCAGTGTAGAGCAGCTTTTTGCCATGGAAACTATAAACTTATTCCCACATTCTTCTCTCAAATTCTTCCTTTAAACATGCTCAAGAAGTGAAGCTCTCAATTTAGCATCCTTGCAGACTCAAGTTATGTCTGTGAATAGCTTTACGAATTATTTCTAAATAATTACTTTGTCTCTAGTCTGTTGGTTTCAGACATGAAGAACTTAAATTTGTGGTACCATAAAAGCATGGCCATCTGATATAAACCAAACGCATAATGTTTTGTTTCTACTTTTGTTATTGTATGTATCATTTTTCTATGCACCTTCGTTATGAACATTTTAACTTTGTCTTTTCTTGTGAACTATTTTGTGCTCCTATGTTTGTTTTCCTCATAAGTAATATTTTCATTAAATATGAATTTTAAGCCATCATCAGATGGTCTGTTCCTTTAATGTTCCACTTTAGGAATGAAACAATTTTCCTAATATGAAATGTTATCTTAAATATTCCTGCCTGTATTTTTCATGATTACACTATTATGCAAATAGTGCTGGGTGCTAGACTGTGGAAGGGAGAAGAAGTTGTTACTTATTTTTTCTTTGTCTTTATAAAAAATATGATTCTAATCATCATGTCTCTTAAAAATATGTTACATTGATTGGGTTATCACTGATGTCCTTAACCAGTGTATTAGAAACCTGTAGGAGTCAGTCCAGTAATTTTGACTAAACCTATTGATTAAACCTTGAGTAGACGATGTTTTGCAGTACTATTTCTGTCTGGTATTCTGAAAATATCTTTCTTGTCACACTCCCTCCAAACTGCTTCTTTTTTTAGAAATAGCATAGGATTGGCACATTCAGGACTGTGATTTGAATTACACTTTTGTGTGGTTAAAGGTGACAGAGAAATGGGTCTTCGATACTCAGTTGTTCTGTTGCTGCATAATTTGGATATTCTTGCACTATTTCCCATGAACCAACAGGTCTCTCTTCACCAACAGTCTTCAACTGAGAAACAAATACCTTGAAGTTAACAGTAACATCCAGGCTGTAAGCAAGTATAGTCAAATGGTATCTACATATGTTCAGGAGCATACACATGCAAGTATATTCCACTGGTTGGAGCTGACATAGTTTGAAATATTTGCAAGTATAAAAATGGTTCTGCCAGTCATCACTATGATGAACTGAAGAAGCATTTGATGAACTAGAAGCTCGGGTGATAACATTGGGTCAATTGATCATATTCCTTTGACCAAATTTACTTTTCTTTAAGCATTAATCTTTAAGAATGCTAATGTTTCAAATTCCTAACCTTTGTTGAAAAAATTACAAATTAGAAACAACAATAATTGTTTCTAACAATTAACATTCCAAAGATTTTTTTCTTTCTTTACTCAAAATCCACAATTCTTACCATAGCATGATACTTGCTGATGGCTTTATGAGAGTCATACACATGCGTGTTCATTTGGATACTCAAAAACATTACCATAGAGTTAAAAGTGCTAAAACATTGGCATGCTAGCAGAAAAATGAGACCTTTTGTGGGAAAACAAGCAGATTATAATCTTCCCAAAGTGAACCAAGACTGTATTTAACTTCTGAAAGGTTCAAGTTATTGAGTATTTTAAGTAATAACCTTAACAAAGAAAAGAAACCTTGTCTGGGGTAATTTGGGAGATCTTTTATGTTAGATAGCATGTTTATTTATCTTCTATTGGCCTCACACTAATGAAAGGATGTAGCTTTGCAAGCAGAAAGATACATCAAACAATCCCTATATTTTTTAAAGACTCAGTCTAAGACACTTCTCTATAGAACGTGGTACATTCTATAGCCTTACTGATGAGCTGTGAAATGGAAATTTAGCAGAATGTGGTCTTTCTGAAATGCACTTTGAAAAATAAATAAGCTCATTGTTGTGTTAGGTGTGTGTCCTCAACAAGAGTAGTGTTGCATAGGTGCATGTCTGCACCAAAAGTTGTGTTAGCATTGTCATTGCCATGGCTAGCTGTACTTGCCGTTGTCAGTGAGTCCTGCTCTGAAGGTTTCTGCCCTGACCTCTTCCTTATGAAATGCAACTGCCCACAGTCTCATCCACAGATGAGTTCAAACACCTTATTTTACATTTTTTGTTGTTTAGATTTTAAAGCATCAGCTGTTTTCCCATTACTAAGAATAGCATTATTTTTGCCAGCAGTGTGACCACAATGGCTTTTACACTAATTCCTGTTTAAGTCTCACTGCTGTTTAAGCACTTTGCTGTTGCTGTTTAATAGTTATAGAACCTGGTTTTCTGAAATGTTCCAGGGGTGCAATGGGCCATATCTCTAAACAAAATGGATAAAAAGGATTCTGCATGAGTTATGTATACTACATTGCTTTGTGTACCTTCCTTAGTTCTTTTTATAGTATAAAAAATTCTATAAGGAATTGTATGAGGATTATAGTTTAAATCAAAAGAAAAGAGTTTCTGAGAGGACAAAACAGTCAGACAATTCATGTCCCAAAATAACTGACCCAGAAACAACTCCAAAACCACCAATACAGCAGCATCTGGAGATCTGTGAAGAACCAGATGCTGCTGTAAAAATATCTTCCACAGTTTGACATTTGGTGCTGTGACTGACGTCCAAAATACAGTTGTAAATATAATGGAACATACCACCTCCCTACTGCTACTCCTTTTTTAATAGAGAAAAGCAATATATACAATGATTTAAGACTTCTAAGTAGTTTGGGAGTGGGGAAATGACAAGCAAAATGAGCATCTGTAAACAAAAAAATAATAATAATTGAAGTACTTTGACATGTACTGGAGCTTCCAGTCATTTTCACATCAATGAACTCCCATAGCAACTCTAGATCAAAGACCTTGAATTACTGCTCAGGTTTTCTCTAAAATGTCTCACAACAGAATTTCAAAATAGATTTCTTGGATTTCAGAATACTTTGGAAAATGGACATTCGTTATTGCTATATGTTTACTGGACTTGGAAATTTACTTTTACTGAAAGTCAGTCATTAAAATAGACTTTTATCTTAACTGAAAATACCACTGGTAATAATTTTTAAGCAATATAAATACTCTCTCTACTTTGACTGCATCCCCTTGGAAGTAATTACTTTCACTTCTCCAGGAGCAGGTATCCTGATGAGGCATAGTCTCTGGTGTACTTCTGTTTTACCCATCCTGTTTGATTTCTTTACTTTATATATGAGTTTTTTCTTCTATTAGAGTCAATCTTGTTATCTGCTGAGAGGGATGGGCTGAGTATCTCCAAAACTACTCCTCAAACAGAGGAGAAAAAGAAACTGACCTTGATTATAAATTGCAAGGTGTAGTTTAAGTAGAAGAGGCTCAGAGTAGTATGAGAAAAAAGCAGAATAGGATGAGAATTGGACAAATGCTTAACTTATTCTTAATGTCTTCCTGAATAATTAGAAGGCCACTGTAATTTAGGAAGAGGAGGACTATGGCAACTTATTATATTTCTATGGCTGATCCATTCTATTGTGACTGAAGCGTGCTATGTCAAACTTAAATGTCTTACTGTTACTTTGCATTTTCCCCATCAGTTAGTAGCCACCTGTTATATCACATGCTGATTCCTGATTAGGGCATCTAGACACTGCTGTGATAAAAAATAAACAGCAGTCAAAATTATAACGAGTTTTGCAGGATGCAATGTATAAGCACATTGCAACTACATCCATTTTTGAGTAAAAAACCCAAATCAAATCAAAACTACAGATTTAAGACAATTAATGTATTTTTTTTCCTTTTTTTTTCTTACAGACCAAGAGGTGTTCACTGCCTTGCAGATTCATTCCTGAAATATGATTGCACTTGGTAAAAGCAATGCTAAGATCTTGAAAACTGGCTAATCACTTTTTGGTTTCCCACTTGAGATCCATTAGAGTTATCTAAATATGCTCTGGAAGAAAAGAAAAATACCCTAAAAAAACTAGCGCCTGAATTCACCAGCTATTTTTAGATAATCTTGGCTTAAGAAATTTCTCAAAGCAGTAATATGTCTTAAGTAAATGGCTTTGTTTTTAGAAAAATCCAAATGCTTTCACTGATGAAATGAAAAACACGATGTTTTCAGGCATTCCTGAGACACTAAGATATGAGAAAAAAACTTGAATTGACCTCATAAACACAGCATATGTGGTTGCTTTAATCCAGAACTGAAGCTGAAGAAATGACTTGCCTTTGCACCCTCTACAATGTGCTGTGACTTAAATGCATAGTTGAGATATAAGTTTCCCAACCAAGTTTGCAGAAAAAAACACAACAGTGCCAAGAACAACTCCTCGTCTCCTGTCTGAACCACAGAACAACATTAGAAGTTTTATTTTGCTTGCTTGCTTGCTTATATTTTGGTATTTTCCTTTTGAGTTAATAATTAAATTGGTTTATCATTTTAGTCTAAATTATTTTTTATTTTATTTTCCAATTTTTTATGGCTTTAGTAAACACACAAAAATATCACAGAACCACAAAGACCATTTTTATAAGTGCAGCAAATGCACCCTGTGATTCTTTCCTATCTATAATTTGGAGAACTCCAAGTTGTAGCAAAGGAAGAGAGTGCCTAGGCTGAAAATATGATGGGAATTGGATCACCTCAAGTTCACTTATTACAATGGCCAGCATGGTTAACCTGGACATAGCAACAGTGGTAAATGAGGTTGCTGTTACAGGAACATGCAGAACAGTTCAAGGCCCAGACCAAAAGGACTTTTTTGCTCAGTGTGGTGCAGATGAAATTTTAGAATTTGAAGGTTTCATAGTGGTCATTTGAAGGGTGTGAATCATCTACTTCAACTAATGTCATCAGCCACCCAACGCAGAACAGGTCTCCTTCCCTGAGATCCAGGGCTTCATATGTGCTCCAGTTATTTGACCCCACTTGGCAGCTTTCATAGCTTTTTGGATATTCCCCTTTCATATCTTTGTGCATAAACCTCCCTGTAACCAGAATTTACAAAGTCGGTCCATATGCACTGACTCAGGGTGAAGTATCAACCATGGCAGCTGATTGCAACTATCCAGCCAGGTTTCTCTCTCCCAGTGGCACTGGAGGTCTTCGCTCACATAGGCAGAAAACTAAGTGTGTGCAAGAACCCACTGATAACTTCTTAGCCTCTGTACCTAAAAAGAAATCTGCTTTGGCAACAAATCTATTACACCAAGAAACAAAAAACTTGTCATCCAAAGTGCATTTTATGAAAGCAGTATAATTAAAGTCCTCATTTCATCTTAATATGCAGGAAAAAAAAATTCATGGTGCCATAATGCTAACATGTTAGGGGAAAGCCAAGACTGTAGTTTATCATCCTATCCTTCATTGCCTACACGTAGTGCATACGACATCAACATATTTATCATTTATTTATTCCTGTATGTCTGCAAAAGAGCTACAGCATGGAAAAGTTATTGCTCCCCCTATATATTCCTGCTGGATTGTGTAATCCAAGGCATCTATCTCCATATCAGTTTGCAAAGTGAGGGTCAAATGGGTAAATAATACCCATCTTTCATATCATTTCTGCCATAAAAGCTACACAGGATAGGTGAACCTGGGAAGTTTAAGCAGTGCTTCTTTATTCACCAACAGATCTGAAAATTAGAATAGCCAAATAAATTTATTTGAATTTAGGCAAACCTGTTTGGCTTGACAACTGGGCTGGCAATATTGTGGGAACTGATATATTTTGTGGTATTTCTGACACAGACCCTGCCAAAACCTCATAGTTCATGAAAATTGCCAAAACCAAAAATCTTGAACTTGAGGAAAGGTTCAAGCCATTTCTTGTTATATCCAGATGGGATTACTATTCCCTAGTCACCATCAGTGAACAGTAAAAATGCAGAGTAGTGAGATGAATATAAATGAAAATTTTTGTGTTTGGGGAGCCAGATTTTCAGTTTCTCATTGAGGACCTGATGAGTTTCATAGAATAACATTGTAAAACTTGATCTTTCAGTGATGCCTTGAGTCCCTGTTAAGAAAGCCTGCAGGGCTTTTCTTGGAAGTTACATTGGACTGTCAGGTCTTGTTTGACTATCCCCATGCAGTCAATCTGGACCATGCAGACACTGCAATAAATAAAATGATATTGAAGAAAAGAGAGAAACAAATGAAACAAATGTTTCCAGTAAGATGACTGGTGAGGAATAGAATGGGAAAAGACATAGGAAAAGGATGTAGGAATCAGTTTACAGCAGGTAGAATACGAAGCTATGGAAATTGAGTGAAATAAAAATCTAGAGAAAAAAAAAACAGAGATACTTTAAAAATCTTTTAATATTCCATAGGATGCCTAAGAGATAATAAGGCACTATACAGGATGGCATGCTCAAGGGACATGAGGACATAGTTAAGCAACAAGATTATTTTTTCATGTCAGCTTTCAGTAAAAACGTGATCAGCTGTTAAAAAAACTTTGAGCAAATTTTTGCAAGTATTTAGAGTGAGGCTTTGTCAGAGATAAAGAGATAGTATGGGGACACTACAGTTACCGTTATATTATTAAATAGGCTTACGTTTCAAGGATGTTGAGAACAGACTGACTCTGCATCCTCTCTGCCTTATATGATATTGTGAATGTCAGCAAGGCTACGTATCTCAGGCTGCCACACATGTGCTGTCAGACCTGCTGTATGTTATGACTATCCCCTAACTAAGAAACCCTCCAGATAAGAGTTTCAGTCACCTTTTCCATGTGGTCATATTCACTTCTGAGAGTTCCTTCCTAGGAAACATTCCTGATGTTTCCCTTATCTTCTTGGTATAAAAGTAGAAACAGGGAATGGCTGAGCTCTGATAATCTGATTGTGCATTACTGCCACTCAGTGCCCTTAATTTTTTCCAGGATTTATTGGTTCTGAGTTGGGTTTTGGTTTCCAGCCTTTACATTTGCATGAACATGGTATTTTAGTTTCTATAATTTCAGTGGTTTCATGGTTGAGTCCTCTATGAGCTGTTAAATAAGCCTTAATCTTGTCATTTGAATAAACTATTTCACCCTTCACATCCTTATTACTTGCTGTCATTTTGCAAGTATGTATTTTTTTTGGCCTCCTAACATGCAGTTTGCATTTTGTGCTTAACAACTTTCTCATTAGCCCTCACCACCTCCGTTTTGGCCTGTAACTTATTGCCAGCAATGTCTTTTATAAAGCCAGATAGTCTTTTGGCCTCAAAACACTGGAAAAGGCTTCCTAGAGAGGTGGTCGATGCCCCAAGCCTGTCAGTGTTTAAGAGGCATTTGGATAATGACCTTAACAAGATGCTTTAACTTGCTCAGCCCTGAATTGGTCAGGCAGTTGGACTAGATGATTGTTGTAGGTCCCTTCCAACTGAAATAGTCTCTTCTACTATAAATTTTAAATTGGTGGAGGGTTTTTTAATTAATTTTGCATTGATATTAGAAAAAAACTGTTTTAGCAAAGTCTTCTATACCAGTGTTGAAATATGCAAAGCTAGAAGTCAACATCAATGCCAAACTCAAAGGCACCTTTATAAAATTTATCTACGTTACATACATACAACACTGCTAGCCACTGTACTGTGTGGAAAACCTTATCCTCACATGCCTTTTGGTACCACTTCACTACATTATTGGGTATTTCTATTCTTTAGGACACTAAATTCGTAGTGAGTGACTTTGCTATTACATATTAACAGAAACATGATATAACAAATAATATTGCTAATACAACATGCAGTGAGATATTGCAATAAGACATCAGGACTCCTTGATACACATCCGAGAGTCCTCAGCCCTGCTACACTCTCAAAATACTCTGATCAAGTGCTGTGTTGGAAGGCAGAATCCCCCTTCATTGCATGCACCTCTGAAAAATTGTACTAAGATGAATAACACTTTCACTGAAAAGATTTGCTTCATAATGAGGTAATTACTGAGGAAAAATTACTCTTCAGGAGAAAATTTACAGAACACCAAGAGATGTATAGAAACTGAAAGGGAAAACTATTTATTTTCCATGAGCTCTTAAGAAAATAGAGAATACAGTAGATAATTAGACTAAGTAGTTCCAATGTGTTAAGGTGCTTTAAATCCTTTTGTAAAAAATTACAGCTATGTTTCTTGCCCATTTTAACAAAAAAGGGAGAGATACACTGTAGCTTTGCACTAGAAACATGAAAATAAATGAAGAATTTGGCAATAAATAGCTAATTTTCAATGCAATAAGATACAAGGTCACCAACTAGATGGTAACAATGACCTGATTGTGTGTGATAAGGTATGTATATGCAATAAATTGAGATTTTGAGGTAAAAAAAGTAATAACCGAGATGCAATATTTAAGGCAAGAAGAACAGAAAAAGAATCAGATAATTTTCCTACATTAATTAGCTGAACTAAGAACGACGAAATGTCATCCAGTGTTCACTGGTAGGAAACACTGAGCTGCTCTGACATTGATAAAGCCTAAATTAAATTGAATTTGATTAAATTTGAAATTAGTAAAGAAAAAGTTTTTTGTGGAGACCTCAGTGAGATATTGTCTTAATTAACTGATTCAGTGGGGGAAAAAAAAGAAGGAAACAGGGAAAAAATAATAAATGAATGGGAAATATGAAAATTTAAATTATTCCCAAAAACCAAGAAACTTAAACACATTAGATTTGTTGAAAGAAATCCATGTAAAGAAAAAAATTGTAATTACATTGGTCTAAATTATCAAATTAACATTCTTTTCCTATTGTATTTTATCCATGAACATAGATTTAATAGTATTTTATTGAATCACAGAATCACAAGGTTGGAAAAGACCTTTAAGATCAAATCCAACCGTTCCCATCCTAAGCTAAACCATATCCCTGAGCACCTCATCTACTCTCTTTTTAAACACATCCAGGGATGGTGACTCAACTCCCTCCCTGGGCAGCCTGTTCCTGACAACTCTTTCAGTGAAGAATTTTTTCCTAACATCTAATCAGAACCTGCCCTGGCACAGCTTCTTGCCATTTCCCCTTGTCCTATCTCCTGTCACCTGGCTAAAGAGACCATCGCCCACGTCTCTACAACCTCCCTTCAGGTAGTTGTAGGCAGTGATAAGGTCTCCCCTCAGCCTCCTCTTCTCCAGGCTAAACATCCCCAGCTCCCTCAGCCATTCCTCATATGCTTTGCCCTCCAGCCCCTTCCCCAGCCTGGTTGCCCTTCTCTGGACTCACTCAAGGACCTCAATGTCCTTCTTATGGTGAGGAGCCCAGAACTGGACACAGCACTCGAGGTGCAGCCTCACCAATGTCAAGTACAGGGGCACAATCACCTCTCTAGACCTACTGGCCACACTGTTTTTCATACAAGCCAGGATGCCATTGGCTTTCCTGGCTGCCTGGGCACAGTGCTGACTCATATTCAGCCTGCAGTCAACCAACACCCTCAGGTCCTTCTCTGCCTGGCAGAATGCTGTGAGAAACCGTATCAAAGGCTTTACTGAAGTCCAGGTAGACCATATCCACAGCCTTCCCCTCGTCTTTTAAGCAGATCATCTTGTCATAGAAGGTGATCAGGTTAGTTTGACAGGATCTACCTTTTGTAAACCCATGTTGACTAGGCCTGATCCCCTGGCCATCATACATGTGATTGAGACAAGTTCCTTAGAATTACAAAACTTTTTAGGGGGCAGGAGGGTGTTTATACATTATAAATACTGTTATATACAGTGAAAATAAATACATTTGGTAACAGTTCCTGTGTTTATGTCATAGAGTGATGAATGTCTTAGACAAAACTGCCATCATACAAAGTAGAGTATAAATCTATATTATGGTATGCAAATTATGACTATAGGAACAGAATAAGAGATCAGGATGCTTATTTGGGTTGGATAGTATTTATATTTCTCCAAGGAAGAAGTGGAAGAACATGTAGTCAATTAAAGGTGTGTCTTCAAGGAAGAGATTAGACAGATTTTGTACTTGCTATATTTAATACAATTGAAGATATAACTCTTTCTGTGCCAAATCCTTTTAAACACGGATTAGTTTCAGAATGAATGGAATTAGTTCTTTTCAAAAGCATTCAGATTCAATTTATGTCCTTGAGTTCAGCAGGTTTATCAAATTCAGTAATAATTACAAAGCTCCACTTACTGTTGAGTCAAAAGAATACAGCCATATAGTTTTGATTTTAAAATGATAAATATCTTCCAGGCTTTCCTAGACCTTTACAAGTGTTTCTATTACCCTTGTCCAAATGCCAAGTTTATAATAGATCTGTTTTGTTGCAAACATTTCAGACAGTTTACATAGAATGAAAAGCGTTTCAGCTTTGCCAATCACAGAATTTATTTTTGAACTGTAGTTGTTTAGCTTTGGGATTGTACAACGCCTAATAGTGTTTGAATGTATGAAGAAACATCCCAACAATAACAGATCTCAGGAGCTTTTGACGGTTACTGCTCCTGTGAAGTCCTGATAAGACACATGAAAAGGTAGCCCATACACTCTTCCGAGCAACACAGTACTATTTCCCCTACTGCAATCTCCATCCTGGCCTGCAACTAAGCAACAATACTGGATCATGATTACAGCTACTGCCTGCCTGGCATTTTCTGTTATCTTGTATTCATGTCCCTGTGAAATGGATATGAAGGTTTGTTCTACCTAAGTAACTGAAGAGGAAAGTTTGTTCTACTTAAGTGACTGAGTAGAGGCCGAGATCCAGCACTTGGTTAACACGGATATACAAATGCAGGTAGATTTCTTACAATTACATTTAAAAGCATTGTGTTTAAAAACAGAATCCTAATAACAAATTAAAAACCAAACAAAGGAATCACCAGACTTTTTGGCAAATAAGCTTAAAAGCAAATTTACATGGATCTTTACTTTCCAGTTAAAACATTTATTTATTTTTTGCTTTTACCCTTTCCTTGGTTTTATTTTTTTTCATTTTATCTTTGTATTTCTCTTGTTTTTGCTTCTTTAGCTTTTGATCTTTTATTCACTTTAATTTTTCCTTTTTTCTTTTCCTGGTTTCTTTTCATTTTTCTTCTCCTCTCCTCTCCCTCTCCTCTCCCTCTCCTCTCCCTCTCCTCTCCCTCTCCTCTCCCTCTCCTCTCCCTCTCCTCTCCCTCTCCTCTCCCTCTCCTCTCCCTCTCCTCTCCTCTCCTCTCCTCTCCTCTCCTCTCCTCTCCTCTCCTCTCCTCTCCTCTCCTCTCCTCTCCTCTCCTCTCCTCACCTCTCCTCTCCTCCCCTCTCACCTCACCTCACCTCTTTGTTTCATGTCATAAATTGGGTAAATTATTTTTCCATCCTTCCTGACCAAAATCTGGTTTATTCATTTGTCATCCTCTAAAACTGCTTTTTTAAAATATAAACAGATATTTAGCTTTTTTCCAAAGTTTGTTTGAAATGAATAATTAACTGTCTGAAGAATAAATTTGTTTTGAATGAGTTCCAACAGATGTGGCTTTCTTTATTATCATCTTTAGTTTCTCTTTTATCTACAGCAAGTCAGAAATAAAATTAATTACTACAGAATGACCTTGTCAAGTGTAGTTAAGCAAGTAAACGACAGCACATATTAACACTGATGTAAAAGAAAAAATAATGCTTAAGCATCCTTCTTTTTACTAAGTTCTTTACAGATCATTTTAAATACAAGTATGGGTATGGCAGTCCAAAGTGCAAATATATCTTGTATGATTCTTGATATAGGAATTTTGGATAGGAAAAATAATATGACAGTTATAGTTATGGCAGAAAAATCTAAACACAGTCTGCATAGCCCTGCAAGATAAATGCAGGGTTCAATAACTATACATTCACCATTACTGACTAAACCAGGTGAAAGTTAATAAAGATATTTGTACCTGAGTTTACATAGCACCCATGCTGTAGAATACACAAATGAATTCTAAAAAAGGAAATCAAATACCAGTGCTGACAGTGAGAATGAATGTCTGCTCTGCAGAAGTTTTCCTAACTGCATCATATCTAACAGCTACTGAGGATTTAATCAGTGGTCGCCAAATCCTCTGACTTTTGTTGCACATACAGGAAATTAAAAAGATAAAACTGAATCTAATAAGGAGAGCAAAATATGACCACCTTCTATGAACAATATGCTCACTATTGTCATTCACCAGCCAACATCAGTGGGTAAGTATTATTTTCATGAGACCTGGGCTTCAGGGATTAGAGTACTAATTTCCAAGCAAAATAAAATACATGGTTAAATGCAACTTATTAGAGGATATAAATTGTGAGAAATTCACTGGGCACAACAAAAAATATCTAGATAAGGATTAAAACATAACTTAATACCATCTTTGGAAGTTTGCTATTTGGGGCTTGGGAGGTTTGGTGTTTGTTTTTATTTTTGTTTTTCCCACCAAGGGAATCTAGCCATAGCAACCAAGAAGAACTGAACAGTTGAGTAGCCCATGAAAAAGATTGTAGGTAGATGTTGTCTGATCTATACATTTGAGTTATGCTAGCAAAGAGAATGTTCAGCAGTTTCAAAAACTTTTTGGCTAGTGTGAGAGGCAGGGGTTGCTAAAAATTCAGGCTCACCAAAACCAAACAGGTTATATGTCATTTCTAGAATTTCTAGTTTTGGATTTAGGATGAGAATAACATTGATAATACACTAATATTTTTGTTGTAGCTTTACACCAAGTAAAGGACTTTTCAGCTTCTGATACTGCCCTGACAGTGAGGAGGCTGGGGCTGCACAAGAAATTTGGATGGAACACAGCCAGGACAGCTGACCCAGACTGGCCAAAGGGGATATTCCATACCATATGATGTCATGCTCAGTATATAAACCTGGGAGAAGCTAGCCAGGGCTTTAGAACATTGCTGAAACAAGCTATGCATGGGTGGTGAGCAATTGGGCTGTCCATCACTCACTTTGCATATTATTATTGTTGTTGCTGTTGTTGTTGTTATTATTATATTTTAATCATCTTCCTTTTCTGTGATACTAAACAGTTTCTCATGAGTTTTACAGTTTTTTTCTTGATTTTCTCCCCCATCTCACAGAGGAAGAATGAGTGAATGCCTGTGTGGTTGTTTTAGCTGCCTGCTGGGTTATACCATGACAACTGCTAAGCAATAGTGTCTTACTGAGTGACAAGTCCACTAACAATAAAATAAGCAGTTTCTGTCCATGATCCAGTTAATTATACAACAAAGTTAAGACCCATTCTTAAATTTTACCTTCTCCGATTAATCTGTTAAAAAAAATATTCTATAATTCTTAACTTATATAGAGTCTCTTTATTTTGTTCATTTTCCTGTGCAAAATAATAATGAATAGACCACTTACCTCTTTGTCAGAGATAATGGATGGCTGAGACATGCCCACCCATTTCTGAGATCCAGAAATGCAGACTGCCTAAAATGTTAGGTCTGATTTTTATTTCAATATTGTCAAATTAAAACTGGAGCAATTCTATTTTTATAATTTAAGACTTGCATAATATAAGGGAAAATACTCTCTAAATTGATGTCATTTGGCTTCTCCAAAGTATAATATAAAGGAAAAGAGGCCCTTAATTGATGCCATTCACTTTGGGAACAAGACCAAAGAGCAAATTGGTAGTTCTCACCTCAAGGGTATCATTAGTTGTATCTATATCTTCTGTAACATCACACAAAATTACTGTGGCTGCAGTTTATTCTTCTTATACTATTATTGATTACAATAACTGTTAATTTACCAGAACTGTCTTATCTTTCCTTGACAAAGTCCACTAAAATATTTAAGGTGGCTAGCTTAGGTTAGTTTAAAAGAAAATTAATTCCTCATTAAAGACAATAATACAGAAAGTAGTCAAAAATAAAGTGAAGAGTTCAGATTTGAATAATAATACAAATCATGTACCTGTATTATGCCTGATTGTCACATTCAGAAATGACATATTTACAAAGAATTGCGACTGTGACATCAATTCATCATACTCTAAAATGAGAACTGAACAAGAGCTGGCAGGAGGAGGGGAATAGAGGAGTTTCAGTGGAATAGTTGTTCCCCAGAAGGCAAGAAGTAAATTGAGGATAAAGGCATCTTTCCTCTACAAGTGCACAGTTCAAAATAAATGTGAGAAAGTCTGTCATTATGTCTAATTAGTACTTATTTCCTTCAAAAAATAAGATTAGATGAGGTATTAAAGATAGCAAAAGTTTCTATAGAGCAATCCTATGACAGCATAAACAGATCATTGTGATATATAGAGGAATAGATTTACTTTGCCTGAGAAAGGGGTCATTGTACATAGGTGAGCGTGAGATGATCATTACAAGAATCAGTCAAGCATGTCTTTAGAATTGCTTGCTATAAGCTTAGTTTGAGAATACAATAATTTTGGATACTTTCAGCATCTGGTGTTTGCCCATCATTTTTAAGACTCTTACATAGCCCAAATGGGAAGCATAAATTTGGCTTATTTAAATATGTATTATTTTTATAGCAATAAGGCTGATATCGTCCAACTGTCTTTTTTAATATTTAATGGCAATGAATTCTAAATTAAATAGCTATATTTATAAAGCTGTGAAATCTTTGCTCTATTTCAATACAACATGACTTTGAAAGATGGTAAAAGCCTACATTTTTCTCCTCTAAAGCGACTCCATTCAGAGAAATAAGTTCTTCATCATTTTGATAAGTGGGACAGTGAACTTGGATTTTCCATTTTCACCTGAAAAAATGTCGGACTTTTAACAGTAACATTATTTTACTTGTCTATAAGACAACCAGTAGAGAAAATGAAAGTTCCTTTGTCGGTTTCCCACACTTTTAAATCATAGAATCACAGAATCACAGAATGTGTAAGGTTGGAAGGGAACTTTAAAGGTCATCTAGTCCACCCTCCCTGCAGTAAGCAGGGACACCTTTAGCCACTACATGTGGTTGCTCAGAGTCCCAGCAAACCTGGCTTTGAATAACTCCAGAGGTGGAACCTCCACTACCTCTCTGGGCAACCTCTTCCAGTGATCTACCGCCCTCATATTGAAGAACTTTTTCCTAATATCAAACCTAAATCTCTCCTTTTCTAGTTTAAAACCATTACACCTCGTCCTATTGCTACATGCCCTCATGAACAGCTCTTCCCCAGCTTTCTTATAGGCACCTTTCAAGTGTTGGAAGACCGCTATAATGTCCCCCTGGAACCTTCTCTTCTGAACAAGCCCAACTCTCTCAGCCTGTCTTCACACAAGAGGTACTCCAGCCCTTTGATTTTTTTTGTGGCCCTCCTCTGGATGCACTCCAACAGCTCCATGTACTTCTTGCGCTGCGGGCTCTAAAGCTGGACACAGTGTTCCAGGTGAGGTCTCAACAGAGCAGAGTAGAGGGGCAGAATCACCTTTCTTGATCTGCTGGCCACACTTCTTTTGATGTGGTTGGCCTTCTGGGCTGCAGATGCACATTGGTGGCTCATGTCCAAATACAAAAGCTGACTACTTCACATAAGTTACATAGATGGTAGGACCTCTGCCTGTAGCTGACTTAGTCAAAGATATATCCTAATTATAGTTGATGACTATCAACCTGTAGAAACACTAACAAAACCAGTTTCTGTTAAGGGCATCTTCCAAAGAGCAAACAGTTCATGGCCAGTCCTGTTGAAATAATTATTGAACCTCAGCTAAAATAAAATGTTTCAATTTATTTTTCCATTATCAAGGCCTTAAAGGAAATTATTTCCCTAGGAATGTTAGCTCAAAACACAAACGCTTTCAAAGGAACTTTCTCCCCAAAAATCTCTCCAGCCTTTATACCTCTTGTAGATGTACAACTTAATGGAAAGGCTTGTAAAGATGTCTATTTCTATATGGGATATTCTATATAAATGGTCGGTTCTCCCATGGTAAACCCGATAGAGGTCAAATGTGAAACTTATCTGGCATGTGGAATATATCCAGCATATATTGATACTCTAGACAAATTAGTATCCTCTTGACTTTGTTATGCATTAAAATGGCTGGATATTATAGACTAATGGCTGGTCTCTTTAAATTAAATCACGACAAATTTTCTGGGTTGATAGAAGATACACTGAAAGAATTAGTACATTGATATATACCCATATTTGTATAGCATAGCAAACTGGGAGGCATGGCTCTTTGGGAAGATTCTCACATTCCCCTTTCTAATAGAAAGTTATTTAGAAATAGGGAGGGAATCAGAGTTCAGTATTTTGGAAGAAAAATACTGTGGTATTGATTGTGCAGCATGACCAAATAGATACTAAAAAAAGAGATGGTCTCACTATATTGCAGAAATGAAAACACCAATAAGAAAATTCTTTTTGGTCAAATTTCAAGGGGATGTTAGCTCAACACAGAAATTATACTTAAGCTTTAAAATACTTGATTAGAATTTCATTGAACAGATGCATTAAAGACAAATTTTAAGGAACAGAAAATAGCGTAAAGAAATTATCCTCTTTCATTGGCAGAAAATCTTCACATGAATGAACAAGTATCACATTATTCTACTTCAATGCCGTAAAGAGCACTTCTCAGGAAAATTATCTAGAATAATTTCTAAATACTAATGAGAAAGTAAAATGTAGTAATCAAGGGAAAACATATAATGCAAAAGAAAAAAAAAAGAAATCTTTGTATGCCTCAGTTAAAGGAAATATTCACACTTTAGGCCTGTTTTAAATCCACCAGTGTTAACTTTCCATTGTAATTTTAACTCAGGCTAGTAGACCCAAATTTGATTAAGTTACAAGGTCTGAAAGAATATACTGAGAAAAGTCCCAGCAATGTTTTCTTCTCTCTGAGACTGCATTTCTTCATGTCTTGGAAAGCAGGTGTTTCCAGATTTATATTTTCTGTGTACCTGTGTGCAAGGTTTGAAACATGCAACAGCATCAATGCATCTGAAAGAGCTTCTCAGTTGGAGGTCATACATGCTTTGTACCTAACTTTGTGTGTGGACAAGATGTGATTCACATTAAAAATATGAATGAGAAATGGCAGAAGTATTGGGAGTCTTTCCAGCACCCAAGATTCTCTCTAATGATTCAGCTGCCCGTGTCCATACCCTCTTCTGTCTGTCTTCCATCCTGCCCTCATATTTTCCTTTTGTTTCAGACTTGGTGACTAAAGTTCTCTGTGTCCTTCATTGCATATCACACACCATTTACTGAAAAATAATATCATTTAATTTTCATTCTATTCCAGTCAACCATGAGCTGAATCAAATGAGGCTTCTCTGACACAGGACTGAATAAAATTATAACTCCTGATGAGGTGGTCCTTCTTTTTTATGTACACTATCTAAAATTATCGCACCATTTTACGTCACAAAGCAAAATGCATTTTGCCTCTATTTGAAGAGTGCCATTTGAGAAGACCAAAGTAGAAAAATAATTACAGCAGATGTTTTGGCCAACTGGTGGTAATAGGTTAAAGAAACTTCTGCTGCTTTATATAAAGAGAGGTAAAAAAAAAAAAATCTATTAAAGCCTGCTTGTCTCAAGTTTAAGGAAAGTTCACAAGCTTTGTCTGCTACATATGGCAGTCGAATGCGTAACAATCAAAGTGAGAAAATGTGGGTTAAAATGTTAATATTTACTTAGGTTTTACTTTTTCAAAACATCAGTATTCACTGTTCTAGTTCTTAGTTTGCCTCTTGTTCATCTAAGTCTCTTTGCATAAATACAAGTTATTGGATAAATTAAGAGTAATCTTGAAATTATGAGAAGTTATCAAATATATGCTATACACTAATAAAAATGTCCTCAGCCTTCAGTTATTCCACATGAACAGATCACTTCAGAACATCATGCATGTGCAATAACAATTATTTAGAAACTTTCCATGTATTTCATAATTGTCATCAACAGGCTTAGGTAAATTAAAGTTATTAAACTACTGCCTGTAGTCATTAATTCCTCTAAAGCTTAGGAAAAAATATTTTTTAAATACAGAATCATTTAGAAGGAACCCTCTAAGCTTTTGTTCAAGTCTACATTCAAAAATCTTCCATACTATATCACTATTATATGGATGGTGTTTTTTGTCTTGTGAAAATATGACATTTTTTAGGAGAAAAAAGTGTCAGGTTAAACCCCTCCGCCAAATGTAAAAGTATTTTCCAAGCAGACCTCTGTATGGAAGTTTCAGAAGAAAAAAGTATCCTGATAATAAATCAAACAGAAAACTTTCTGACATTTTTATATGTTTCTGAATAATAATTAAAAAAAAAATCAAACTATTCCAAAAGGAAAGTAAATAATTTTACAATCCTTTACATCTTCTCTAAAACACTGAAGACAGTACAGTATATGCAGCATTTGGTTTAAAAACATTTTCAGAGAGAAATATTTTGACAACACTTTTCAAAACTTTTGTGGTAAAATCTAAAGGAACCAGAGCATCCAAAATATTTTATTCTATGGATCTCACAAGAAAAATCGTGTCTTACAGATCAGAAGATTTTATTCTTAATAGAGAGTTTTTTCAGGGCAGCAAAATCTGTGTGAGGTTCCCCTCCTCTGAAGACTTAATTCAGTTTCTCTGATCTAGATAACAATGGTACAGTTTGCAAACAACCAAAAATTGGATCGTATAGTAAATAATGAGTTTGTTCATGTATTACAACCTTCATTGCACAGATAACTAGTCACTGGCCAAGAGAACATAATTTAATATGATCACATGCAGTATGGCAAATTATTTGAAAGCAAAAGATGCCGGTTATGTCTACAGGCTGAAAGACTCTTCTGAAAGACACTGAGTCAGAAAAGGATTTATAGATCATTGTAAATAGACATGATAACATGGACTCAGATGTACAAGTAAGAGCTCAACTGAGTTATAGATGGTATTGTGTAGGAACAGGAATAAATTCTTGATTCTGTGTGAAGCAATACTAACAACTCAATCAAAAAACTACGTGCGTTTCTTGAACCTACCCTTGAAAGGAACATGCATATATATTCTGAAGAACATAAGAGAAATACCTAAGCTGAAAAAGAAGTATTTAGGATATGAACTTAAGGGTCTAAGTGTCCAACTGTAGATTCAGCTCAGTTCTGAGCCTAGAGCTCTGGCCTTCTGAACCTCTGATCCATTTTTGCCATGTACTCAACTCAAAGGTCATCAACCCAGTTTTCACCTCAGAGTTCTACATGTACCTTTCCTTAAAGCAATGGCAGACTATACTAAATTGCTTGACCATGCACTCAAAGAAAACAGAAACTTGGGTCATGTTTCCTTTCTTCTTCACAAGGCAAGGAAAAGTTAAGGAGGAATGTAACACAAGTTTCTGCTTTTCATTCAGAATACCCTTAGTATGTGCATTTATAGAATAACTGTGAATAACTTGTTCTTCAGGGAAACAGCTGACCAGCCAGGAAGAGTCCTGCTCTCTTTCTCTCTTATTCTCTCTTTATTTTTGTTCAGTGGAGCATTGGTGATTAGCAGTAGATGAAAAACTGAATGGGAAAACTGTACCAATAATACAGCTAGTACCAACAAATATACATCCAGCCATGTAAGTCATATGGTCAGAAATAAACTGATGACCAGGTTATGCCAGGTCTTTAACCTAGTTTGGCAGAAGTCTATAAAGAGTATTCTTTTTTTTCTTTCTAGTTTAACAGGGATCACAATCCATTAGATAGGATCATGCCAGAATAACTAACCAGTTTCCAAAGGAAATGGTAGTGGTGCTTGCAATGCGTGCAACAAAAAACACGTTATTTTGCTGAAGACAGGAATGTTTTATTACTAATATTGTTAAGATCGGTGTATTGATAGCTGAGTGAATGACTTTTCCTTTACACAATATTCACATGATTTAGATGTCCCTCTAATCGTGAACACTGTGAAACTATTAATCCAGCTGCTGTCAATATTTTTGGAGATAGATATATTTTGGGTTTTAAGTCTAGAATATCTCTTGATTTTGTAAGAAGTATGAGAGTTTAAAATTATCTGTTTTCAGGGATGTAAATCTTTCTTAGATAATCTGCATTTACATTTTTGTTTAGCACCCCAGGCTGTATTTGTTATTTAATCTGCCTAATGTCAGAAGGAAGCACAGTTCTATAAAGCCATGTGGTGATGAATAACAGTCCTAATGGAGTTATAAATTGAGACTAATTGGTTTACGTGATTGTTATTAAGTCCCATTTCAGCTGGTTAATGGAATTTTGTTTGGCAGGAGAACAGAGCTAATGTTATCAGATAATTTTCTTTTGAAAATGGCTTAAATTTCAGCCTTCCAGATCCACAGGTTCCAAATAAGTCATGGCCATTCCCCTTAAAAAAAAAAAAAATCCTTACAATGTAACAACACAAGAAAATTAAAATGTTGTCAATAAAGTGGCTTTAATATTTCAGTGTATTTTCACACCCTATCACCATGTCTTTTGTTGCCTCCAAAAATGGCTAGAACAGTCCAATCAGTGAAACATTTCAGCAGAGACTTTAATCCCATCTCACAATTGCTTGAATGGTTTCAAATGTCACATAATGAACAAATAAATTGACTTTCATGAAAACCAGATTTGGCAGGAATGCATGAATGCCTAGTTAAATAAGCAAACTGGGATTTAGGGGTACTTCTACCCAATTTGTTGTTTTTCAAGTGTAATGGTTCTTAAATCAGTCTCAAAACATGGACTAGTTTGAAGCCTGAAATCTCTATACACATCTGATTTGAAAGTTGATGGCTTGCCTGATCATTTTAAGGTTCTGATGATTTTTTTTTTAAATTATCAGTATAATCCAATGATGCAAAACCATATTGCCAAGTATAATATCCATACAACAATCTGTACGCATCACTTATTGCGGCTTCCTTTGATCCTGGATAAGACCATGTTCAAGATTACATAGAGTGCAAAGTTCATGAAGATTAACAGTACTAACATGACTTTCCCTATGTATAAGCCTTAACAAGTTTATACTTCAGTATATTATAATGCAAACACTATATGGCACATAGTTTAACAATCTAAATAAATGAAAATTAAAAACATATTTTAAAATATTTATTTATTCCTATGTCATAAAAAAAAATTAGAATTTGCACTAATAAAATTCATAATTCCTAGAAAGAAAGAAATCTTTCCAAAATCAGTCGGGTAGTTTGTGTTAAGGCAACAGGTCTGGTTGTACCAGTAAAAAGTGCCCAAAGATATGTGTGGTCCCTGCTAAAGGAGAGCCACATGAAACTGTCCCCAAACATAGGCATCTTTTCTTAATAGTGACAGCAGTGCAACGAGAGGGAAGGTTCTCAGGCACTACCCACTTAAACCAGGAAGCTATTTATAGAGCACAGCAACATCTTGAAAGCAAATCTGGAGCCAATGAAGTTTAATATTCTCTCTATAGCTATCATCACCAAGCAACCTGGCCTCTGCGTAGCACACCAGCTGTAGCTTCTGAACTGCCTTAAAGTGTAATCCCACATTGAATGAATTATAGTAACAGAATCTGGAGGTTACAAAGACAAAGATAACTTTGGAATGGTGCACACCCAGAAAGCTAATTATAATCATCACAACAAATGCAAATACAGGGTCGTGATTTTACCCATGCATGCAACTGAAGACATAAGAATCAAGGAGGGATAGGAAGAGGACATAAAGGGTAACAGGTACTGGCAAACCGTTAACAGATGCCACTGACCTTGGAAGAAGATGCAATTTCTTCCACATTAATACATTATCGAAATTTCAACATAAGCTCAAAATAACTGATGGTTAAACCTCAACTAACATATCACAACCAAACGCTTACTTAATTGTATTTGTACCTGTTAGAGCAGGTTTGTCCGTCAGTGGACCTTTATCCATATTCATGCATAATCTAGACCTTACAGCTCAGATTCCCACAGACTAAAATGTCCAAAATCCTATTAGAATTTCAGGCAGGTTTTAGGCTTTGAGAGGCTAACAACCGTTAGAAAAAACTACCCATAAAAAACAATAGACATAGAGATTTATGTGGAAGCTAGGGTGCATGAGTGCAGGACTCAGACAATATTTGATTAACGAAACCAAAGCAGTTAAATGACTGAGAATCAGTATTCTGAAGATACCTTCATACACCTTGCTTCAGAATAATTTTACATGACAATTCATCCTGAAAACTAGGGAATGACCTGAGTAGTCATTTTCATACTGGACATAATAATTTTTAATTAATTTATTAGATTCTGCATACTCCTTTCTAAACTTCTCTGAATGTTCTTTGAGAACCACAGTTAGCAAATAAAACATGACCTAATATATTAGAAACTAGATGAATTGCCTGGGTCTCTTGCACAAGAAGTTATTTCAGTTGTTTTCCCCATTCAAGACACAATAAAAAACAGTCTCAAAAGTCAGTAGCATAAAAGAAGAATAAAATCAAAGCATAATTTAGGTCCATTGAAAAATGGTCCATTAATGTTTTGCTACTTTCAAAAGAAATACCAAATTTTGAGATTGTAAAGAAAATAAAATTTCTTGAAATTACAATGTTCTAACATTATTTTTTGAGGAAAATTACTAAAAAATAGAAATTATACTCATAAAGCTAATTTAATCGATAATGTGATTTCAAACAGGCACTTTTTTCAATGCTAACACCATTTTTCATAATAACACCATACCTTCATAATACGTGTTTTTCTCAGGCATTTATAAAATTCACTTTTAGTTTGCATTTTATAGTCCTTTATTTTTAACATCTTAACATTAAGAGTTAATATTTCAATAAATATAATTTCATCAGAAAATTGGAAAACAATCCATTTAAAAATTACTTACTTATTGCATGATTTTCTCAATTTGAAATTGTAATTTTCACGGTTATTATTTCACCAGTTGTTATAATTTTAAAAATGGACAGGATTTTGGATTTATATTATCAAATTCAAAAAACAGAAATCCACGAGCTTGTCTGTATACCTGCTGGTTCCATAAAAATTTATCTCTACCTACAGTGTTACTTAAAAGTATTTTTAGACAAGCATAGTTATGACCAATGTTCAAGAATGATCAGTGCTAGAGTTTTGATTCTGTTGTAAAACATATAGTTTCATGTAGCAAAGACAAAAGGGATGTTTTTCTTGCCTATTTCTATAGTAGATTTTTTTAAAGCCTACCTATTTTTGAATGTCAGTAATTCCCAGAAAATGTGTAGGTTTGTTCAGTGTTTGACTGGCTCTTCCAAAGCAGAAGACTGATTGGTAGAACAGGGATGCCTTTAACCAAATTTCTGATTTTCCAAAAAGACAAGTGCCTTATGCAAAACACTGAAGGGTCTGAACAACTAGCCTTTAAGAAGCAGATTCTGTATGATCCCCAAATTCTTAGTTTGCCTATTCTTACTGTCCCAAGGGTACAGTTTTATTGTTAAAATTTTATACTGAAGCATGTTGACTTTCAAGTCGGCACTTTTGATCGCTACTTATTTTGACTACCCATTTTCAAATCCAAGTTGAAAAAGTTTATTCTTTGCAATTATCTGGGAAACATCAAAAAACTTCTGGAACCAGTCTCAGTTAAGCAATGCAATCAGAAAATAAAGTTTCAAAGAGGTTTAATTAAAAATCTCAGTAGTTTAGTAAATAACCTTGGCTATCAAACACTTTCAAGAATAATCATGATCCTTTCACCAATATTTATAGAAAATGGAGACAAATTCATAGCCCAATGTAATCAAACAATATCCATTACCCATTTTATCCATTATAGATCTTGTTTTTCTTGCACAGAACAATTGAAGTTGTTTAATCATCTCAAACCTCTTAGTGAAGGCCTGTTCATCTGACTTAAAATACTGTTATCACTCCTGACTGTTTCATATAATTTAAAATAAACTTGTGAACCTAATACTTGAAATAATATGTTGGTGAGTAAGCATGGTCAGTATTATTTGACTTTTTCATTATCCTCAAACACATTATACTGTGACTTTTCAGGTGATAATGTGAGCTTATACGAATAAAGGAATGTTAGAAAGAAAAAAAGCACTCATCTCCTGAACTAATTTATTATTAAAGACAGGCATCTTTTACATAATTCTGATTCCAAAGAAGTTCATAGGAAAAGAGTATCTAATCTTAATTAAAGCCTGTTTTGCTCCCTGTCTGGTTGTCACCTGTGCAATTGCCAGATACCAAAGAGCAAGGAGGCAGGAATAGGTTATAGAAGAATTGAAGAAGTTATAACTAGATTTGATTTTTTTATGTGTGTTTGTAATTCATTTTCATAACAGGCTGCAGTGGTGGAGGAAGAAAAATAGAGAGCATTTCATGTTGGTTCTGCTCATACTGAACAGAAAGGTTGTAGAATTTGGCAAAAAAACCTCCATGCAGACACTTATGTGTGTGTTTGTTTCCTTCCTTCCTTCCTTCCTTCCTTCCTTCCTTCCTTCCTTCCTTCCTTCCTTCCTTCCTTCCTTCCTTCCTTCCTTCCTTCCTTCCTTCCTTCCTTCCTTCCTTCCTTCCTTCCTTCCTTCCTTCCTTCCTTCCTTCCTTCCTTCCTTCCTTCCTTCCTTCCTTCCTTCCTTCCTTCCTTCCTTCCTTCCTTCCTTCCTTCCTTCCTTCCTTCCTTCCTTCCTTCCTTCCTTCCCTCCCTTCTTCCTTCCTTCCCTTTCCTTCCTTCCTTCCTTCCCTCCTTCCTTCCCTCCTTCCCTTATACTGTTTTTCTAGTAAGGATATCATCATCAACTCATTTTTCATTTATCTACATTAAAAAATATTAGATGAGTAAAAGCTGTGTTGGATTTCTACATACAAAAAATGGGTTATGCTCTGCATTTCTTTCCACTTATAACCAGACACAGAGCAAGACAAAAGCAGAGTACCTGTGAATTAGGAAAGTGTGAATGCATAGCTCTTGTTTTTGTCTTTTAATTTCCATTTATTATGCACAACATCTGGAAGGACAACATCCCAATGCTAGGAAATCAGCTACCCTGCATTGCTATTTCCTTCTGCCTCAGTCACCTCTCAGCCAGCTCTGATTCCCTCCTGGTCTCCTCTCTGCTCCTTCCAGGGGTGAGTGCTGGTGTCTGGCTCCTTGGGCCAGAGCTGTGACACTAGGACACATTGAAACTTGTGTGTCACACAGGTAGAAAGCAGAGATTATTTGATTGTGTCATACAACCCATAAAGGTTAAACTCTGGATAAGAGAACAACGGATGATTCCAAGCCTCCATAACCTTACCCTCATGCTATTTCTCTCCCAGCTGCCCCCAAAATATCTGATTGATCCAGGACACATGTCTTTCACGTGTGCTCAGAGCAGCCGTGTGGCTGCTGCAGGACTGGAAACACCTGCCAATTCCAGGCCAACACCAAGCTCAGGCTGCAGCATCCAGGGCCCATGGCAGTCCCCGCCACATGCTTGTCCCCATGCACAGGGCCACTGGCTGCCAGAGGGCTTCTTGGTAGCGGCAGGCTGGCTGAACTGTCACCAAACAGCCAGCTATGGAGTCTCATCGACAGATTTCAGCTTGGTGCAGAAACTCAAAGAAACAGGTGAACATGGGAGCTGAGACAGAAATGTAAGTCAGTGTTACCTGGCAATGAAAATGTGCTTGGCTGGAACTGTGTTATCTATGCATTTATTTCACATATTTCCCTCACCACAGGACATGGGACCTGTCTAAATCATTACCTAAAAGCATAACTAACTCATAAACATTGCAGCACTGCTTGTATCACCCTACTTTTTTTGTCCCTCCTATTGTTCCTTCAGAGAATTTTTATATTTCAATAAAGTTAGTGACACAAAATTTTTCACAACATCTCCTTTTCCTCCATGTTCTGCCAAATTACTGGGAGTGCTTGACTTCTGGCTGGGAAATGCTCTGATCTCCCTGGTAAGAAATCATACAGCTACAAAAACATATATAAATAGATTACATCTTCTTTAATCTGCCTTGTATGGACAGCTGGCTGTTACCAATGCTATTGTTAGTCATGCATCCCCACAAATGGAACCAACCACAGACACTTTGACCCTAAGTAGATTGATATTACTGTCTCTTGCTAACATGCCAGAATGATATTTAATGTAGCAGGGAGTCAAACAGATTAGAATTGCATGTTTAGGGAAAACTGGGTCAGGCTGACTCAGTACTGAAAAGTGCAGGATCAGTCTGGGTATTTAAGAATATGTGGGAAATAGGGTGATTTTTGGAACAAGGCAGAAAACTTCACGGAGTGACTGACATGTCAGCAGCAGCATTGCCAGTGATCCACACCCACTTCTCTTTTAAGGTATTTAAAATACACTGAAACTTGCCTTTTCTTCAACCCTCAACAAGAATAACCAAGAGAGGGTTTCTTGCAGTCTTCATAACACTGAAGGACAAGAATGTCCCCCAGCAAATTCACTGCATCGCATGAGTGCCGTCAGCCTCTAGAAAGTGAAAGGTTTGGGAGTAGTTGGTGGATCAGACAGTCCATGATCCCGACTGACAAGTGCAACTTAAACTTTAAAATATGATGAACAAACAATCCCAGATTAATCACAGTAGTGACTTGCCCGTTCCCATATTTCCCTGCTGTCGTGGTTTTACATGTTATACCATGGCAGCCATGCAAATCAATTACAACTGGAAATGACAACTCTTCCAGTAATGCATATCACCATTGTTTAAAAGACGCAAAAAGCATTCCACAAGTAACACAAAATCTCTTGCTTCATCACTGCAGTCTCCACAAAAAAAAGTAAAAACGGATTTCTAGTATGCATACAATTAAAGCCATGAGAACTGAACATGAGTACTCACCACACAGCATTTCAAAAAGTTAGCTATACTGCATGAGTCACATGGTCTTTTACATAGTACATACAGAAATAATGTTGAAGAACAAAATAGTGAGACACAAAACCTTTTACTAATATGAGACATGAAATATTCATTTTAATGTGGAATAGAATAAGGTTGCGGTAACTGGGGAGGAAATAATGACAGTTGCAAATATAAATCTTTTTCTGATCTTAAGTAAGCACACAAGTCTCAGCCATATAGAATTTTGAATGTGTTTTTTGTAAAGAATCAATGGGTGATCACATGCTTTGTTGGATTTTTGAATGTATAAAATGAACCAACAGGCATAGTCTAGCTGTGCATAGTGTACCAGACATGCTCTACTTCGTGTCTGGTTTTCAGATCTCTCACACATAAAGTAATGAATAAAACCGTACAACATTTTCTTTATGAAGTTTGTCTTGTAAAATTTACCATTTTTTGTTCTATGATTTGAAAACTTTACAAGTTTTATTGTTATATTATCACAATAGGATTAGGTAAATGGGCAGATTTTCAGTTGCCAAGATTTTTGATTTCTCCAAAATGAAGATTATTTTTACTCAAAAATAGATGAATTTTTTATTTGAAAATGAATCTGTATTCTCAGAAAAGTAGGAAACTAATTTTTCCTTCAATTTCTTACAAGCACTTGGGAAAAAATTCAGGTTAAAAAAATAACACACTTTCAAATAATGGAAAAGCACTAAAAATCCTCAGATTAAACAATTTTGTATTTAATGTCTATATTTTGTATATTGCCAGTAGTCAGAACTTACACAAATTTCTCTCATAGGCAACCTTCCTGTGACTTTACATAATATGACATACTGTCATCTTCAAAGGATGCCTTCTCTCCATTGTTTCCCTATTCTAAAGCCAGAGAGCTAAAAGGGGGTTACAATTTTTCAGTGTGACAAGGCCAGAATATATAATTTAGAATTTGCCTTTCCACTCCCACAGAAGAATCTCATGCCTGCAGTGAACCCCTGGCATATATAAATATTTTAAATAAATATACTTCTCTTTTTGACATTCCTTCAAGCTATGGTTTCCAGCCCAGATATCCAATATAAGCTATGATGATTAAATAAATATATTGTGTCTCACCAGTGGTTTTCACCATGTGCTCTCAGAGGCACTTTCTGCTTGTGATGACTGTTTATCAAACTCTCAGATCCAGAATCCAAAAGGTCAAGTAGTCAAAACTATACTCCTCCATCTGTACAATAAACAGAAGGATTTCATCTGCTGACACTTCAGGTGCCCCACAGCTCTATTTCTTTCTTACCTACCCCAAAATAACAACTTTCGCATTTTCTTGTGTAAAGTATCTCTGCCTGAGAATAAACAAGGAAAAAGCTTGCTCTGACTCTTCCCCAAAACGTAGTTGAAAAGGGTTGACGGCCACAAACCAGATATCCTATGTTTCACAGAGCGTTACACTCCCCTTATTTACCTTTATTTGGAATCAGATTTTGGGTAGACAAAAGTTATTTTCAGTCCTTGATAGATTAGAGAAGTGCGTTTCTCAGGCAAAACCTGGAGAGACCAATGTGCCATTAATTGCCATGGCTGCTCTAAGTGCTAGGGGATTGATTAGGTGAGAAATGCCTGCTAGGATCATCTGGACAAGCTACTTTCAAAGCTGTAGAAGAAGGTTAAAAAAATTCAGCCTTGGAAAAAAGATTTTTGTGAAAGTCAGCTGCACAGAAACAGTCTCACAATCCTTATAACTGGGCAAATGTAGAATGCTCACTGGTACTGACTCTAAGGATCTCTTACAGTCTCTTCAGCGTAGCTCCAACTCTCATTTTTCTGATGTCCCACATGTTATTTCATAATACCTCGTAATTAATTGTTTTCTGTGGTTGTTCTGTCATAAATAAAGACTTGATTTGGAAAGTGAATGGTGTGAAAGGTTTTTCTAAGTAAATATCTGCACAGAAGCTGGTTAGAGTTACACTTTTTCTCTTAAATACAGCATTGAAATTCCAAGTTGCATCACTAAATAAGTACAGAGAAACTCTAAGTAGGGAGAAAAAGAGACTGTGACTGCTGCAGCCAACAGGAGAGATTATATAACTGTAAAGGAAAGTTTAAATTACAAATTTTTGCCCAGACTGAAACAATGCCCAGAATCTTCCCCATACTGCATCTTCTGTCCTATTGCAAACATGTTGGTTATTCTGCTGCAGAACAAGCTCTGGGATAGTGCTTAATTTGGCAAAGAACTTCCCCTTGCTTGGGAAGGTTGATTCAGAAACAATGAATCCTATTAGGGCTAACTTGATGGTATCATTTTGCATACTTACATATCTGTAGCTTTTTTCTTGTTGTGGATTAGAATCCATAGCTGGGCATAGATGATGGGGAAAAATATCTTGAAACTATTTGCAATTCCTTCTTGAATTAATAACCTTTTTACCTACTACTCATTCTGCTCTTTTGAGGAAGTATGATTTTTCCACCACCTCAAAATAAGCAAAGTATATTGCCTTGAATATATGAATACATTGTGGTGCATGTGACTTGAATGATATCTTCAGACACATTCACAAACAAGCAAGATATCAGAATTAGTTTAAGAAAGAAGCTCCCTGATCTGACAGTAAAAAGCCACAGAAAGTGTACAAACTGTCATATTAGTTCACATTAAAGATCCGTATCGTCTAGTATCCTTTCTCTTATAGTGTCCAGGGACAAATGATTAGGGAATATTTATTAGAAACAGGAAATAAAACCATTCTCCATGACTGTTGCTAGAGCGTCAGGTAATCGCTCATTTTAAAACTTCCTGAGAGGAAGTTTGCATCTAGACCGTGTATTAAATACCTTCATGCTTTTCTACAATCATTTTCTCTACCATCTTTGAGTTAATTTGTATTTTGCCCTTCATAGCTTCTCATAGCAACAGATTTCTCAATTTAATGACCGTTCCTTCACACTCCTTCATGACCTCCTATATCAGTTGTGCCCAGATTTGTTCCTGAAGAGTGCACCAAATAAGGCACTTGCTAGCTTTAAAAAAAAATCTACTTTAGCTTCCAGAAGCAGTCCCTGTGGCAGGACAAAGCTATAAGCTAGCTTTCCCACCCTCTTGCTCTTCCTTTTTTTCATTCCTTATGAGTTGTTCCTTGTTATTCATCTTCAGTAAAAAAAAAAAAAATTGAAAAAGAAGTTCTGATTTTATAATAGGATTCCACACAACATGAGTTCAGGTTGGAAACATATCCCATTCACCCTGATTTTACACAGTGGGAACAAAAAGCCCTTACATTTTTATTCAGTCTATTTCTTGGGTTTAATGAGTAAAATCCCTTTATTCACCCAGTGTTTTGCGAACAACCTAAATCTCAAAGCATGAGATTAGTGAATATTTCTTGTAAATCCATTAATATCCAGAGATCCTTTTTCTTTTCAAAATATTTGTGAGAACTGGGTAATTTCCACAGCAAATTATGCAAATATGCTGTACAAGCTCTCCAGCACAGCTCAGCCAGTGCAAATCCTGACCTTCCAACACTCCTGCTGTTCCTGCCCTGGGTTTCTCTTCATCAGGCTGCCAATCATATGCTACAATGCCAAGTTTTGCAGTGCAGATCAGTGTCCACTAGAAGCCAAGATAATATCAACACTCATATTTGCACAAGAGGACCAAACACAGATCTGAAGGCTGATATACAGAAAAAAAGCTTCTGAATTAATCCAAAAGTCGCTAAGATTAATGCAAGAATTGCTAGATAAAATCTGCACTCATGTTATGCAAAAGTTATACTGGGTGTGTTGTTGGGTCAGAATATACAATTAGAATAATGAAATGTATTAACTTCTTCAGCCTCTTTACCATCTACAATTAAGAAAAAACCCAAACCTATTAAACTTTAATTTCAACTGCCAATAAAGTATCTCTAGATAGTTTACATCCCACATGTGTTTTATACTGTGGTACTTGAGATCAAGTTGACCATTAAATGCCAAATACACATCTTCAGAACTATTGTATTTAAAAAAACCAAAGTATTTTTACATGTATGGATGCATTTGTTCTTTCCTAGGTGGATACCCATAAGTATTGTAATACTTCAAGGAAAACAATAACAGTCCTGCAGAAATAATGCTATAATGTGATTGCCAATATTAATTTGCACAGAAAATGTTAGTCATATATACTATTCTGACTGCAAAATATAAATTTATGTTGATTTCAGCTAGCTAGAAGACAGGAAAATATCAATTTATAGTGTTGAGTTTAAATTTCTAAAGAAATGTGTATAAAAAGATCTATGTAGACTCTCAAAGTTTAAATTTTATGCTACGGCTTTCTTTCCATAAGATGCCAAAGAGGAACCAGTCAAAACTCTAACAAGGAGTTTTCCATTCTTTACAGGAGAGCTCTCTTCTGCTTTTTAGATATTGTGCAGATAAATGCTTTTTTTTTACTTGTTGTGGTAGATGGTCCCTGACTAGATGCAAAGTGTCTACCAAAGCCATTCTATCACTCTGAGTGAGGGCAGGGGAGAGAAAATATAACAAAAGTCTCATGAGTTGAGAGAAGGGGGATTGTTCAGCAAAACCATCTCAACTAGTGGAAACTAATTCAGTTTATTACCAATCAATTCACTGTAGGATAAAGAGCTATAAAACAAAACATTAAAAACTCTTTGCTCCATCGTCACTCCCCATCCCCCTTCTTCCTGGGCTCAATTTCACTTACGGTTTCTCTACCTTCTTCCCCAGTGGTTCAAGGAGGAGATGGGGAGAATACAGGTTGAGTTGTCTCTGCCACTCCTTCCTTGACCAGGAGAGGACTACTTATGCTCTTCCCCTCATCTAGCCTGGGGTCCCTCCAACAGGACAGAGTCCTCCATGAACTTCTCCAACATGACTCCTTCCCATGGGCTGCAGTTCTTCATGAACTGCTCAATCATGGGTTTCTTCCACAAGGTGCAGACTTTCAGGAACAGATTACTCCAGCATAGGTTCCCTATGGGCAACAAGTTCTGCCAGCAAACGTGCTGAAGTGTGAGCTTCTCTCCACAGGTCCGCAGGTCCTGTCAGGAGCTTGCTCTAACATGAGTTTCCCACAGGGTCACAACCTTCTTCAGGTTCATCCACCTACTCTGACGTGGGGTCCTATATGGGCTGCAGGGGAATCTCTGCTCCATTATTATCCTCCATGGACTGCAGAGGGACAGTCTGCTTTACATGGTCTTCTCCATGGGCTGCAGTGGAATCTCGTGTTCTAGGAGCATCTAGCATCTGCTCACAGAAGTCCCCCCTGCAGCCCCTCTCCCACTACCAAAATTCTTGCCATGTAAAATCAATGTATTTATTTACTCTCTGCTTTATCAACTCCTTATAGAGGTTAGTCTGCTGGTTTTCTTTTCCTGGCATCACAGATATTTTAGGAGTTAGATTTTTTTTTGCTATTGTCACAGTTTTGCATAGTTGGCTACTGAGAGAGGGCCAGGGCCTGCAGAAAATGGCTGCTAGAATCTTCTGCAAGCCTGCTTATAGCACCTCTGAGAATCACATATAGGAGACAAAGACTCCACCAGAACACCGAGTGCATGGAAGGCTGCAATTTTGGCCCATTAAGGGCATTGTAATGTATATTTGCATATAAATGTAAGCAGTTGACAGACACAAAAAGCCAGGAAGGCAAGGGGAGGAGTAGGGGCCCAGGTACCCCGGGGGAGAGCTGCCCCTGCAGCCCGAGCTGAAGCATGTGGAATAGCCTGAGGCGATGACCCATGGAAGAGGCGGAGACCCCACCTGCAGCCCGTGGAGAGGCTCCACGCTGGATGGAGCCAGTGGAGACATAGAGAAGATGCTGTGAATTACGTTGGGATGAGCCCCTGCCAGCACAAGCGACCTACAGAGATGAGCAAAACAGGTTTGCTGGAGGAGGCATCATAGCCCCGTGGAGGGCTGGGACTGAGAGACACTGTGATTGATTGCTGCCTGCCAGAGCAGAGATGAAGCCCGTTGGGAAGAGATTTGCCTTGGAGAAAGTTCGTGGAGGACTGGCTCTCGAGGGTGAGATCCTACAGTGCAGCAGGGGGAGGGTGTGTGGAATGGATGCCCCCATCCTGGCCAAGAAGGAAACCATCTTGCAAGGGACTGACCAAAGCCCCCATCTCCTAGTCCCTGCCCCGCCCCGTCCTGTGCTGCGAGCAGGAGAGGGGAAGAAGGGAACAAAATCATGGCTAAAAGGGAAGTCTGCTTTAGAATGGAGGGGTGGGGGGAAGGTGTTACCGAGACCCCCATTTTCCCCAGTCTCTGCCCCTCCTGGGCTGCGACTGGGAGGGAGCAAACTAAAGTCTGCTAAGGAGGGAGTGGTGGGGGAAAAGTGTTTGCCTGGTTTGCATTTGTTTAAAGATTGTTGGTTGCACTCCTGACTCTGGTTCTTTTTTGCTGTTTCTCTTTAGTGTAGTGTAACAAATTAGATAACTTTCTCTTCAGGACTCTGTGTTGAGTCTGTTTTGCCTGCGTCATTAACGAGTTTGTCTCTTGAGCCGCCCAATTATATTATTTCTCCCCATCCAACTAAAAAGGAGAGTAATAGACTGATTTTGGTGGGTGTCTGGCCTTTAGCCAGGGCTCAACCACCAAAGCAATGACAGAAAGTTCTGCTGTCAGTATGTCTAGATCACTGAGGGTGATGGAATTCACACTCTTTGACATCTTCTTAGTTACTTTATAGTAACCCGGACAAAGAAACTGCTGTAGACCATAAAGCTATTTTACTTTAGAAGAATACAGCATATAAAGTAAATGACATACTGAAAGGATATTTGGGCCTCAGGGCAGTAACAGAATCTAGTGTAAGATTCTCTCCACAGTACATGTGGAGAGTTAGTCAGTTTGGAAAAAGGATCTAAAATAGCAAGAATGCAGGAGAGCAACCTGCTGTTAAGCAATAGATAAGTGCTAAGTAGTCAGGTGTGCCTTAAATCCACTTCTCTGTGGGATTTAGATTATATATTCAGGGTTGCTGGGAAATACTTTATACGGGAAACACTTTGCACTGGCCACATGGAATTCTGCTGCAGGTAGGACTTCTACTGAGAGAAGAAGCACTTTCACAAGGCATATCAACACGATTACACTCTTCGTCCCCTTTTGTACTATGTTCAGACCCTACACATTTGCGCAAGACATGGACAGCCTGAAGACTGATCCTACGAAGAATAAGTGATTGTTCAGGGTAGCTGACTCTGGGCTAACTATGGCAGCAATATCTATATTCCAGGTGTGTTCTTCTGCACTTTTCCACAATGAAAAGCAGAACCAGATGAAGATAAAAGGAAAGGAGTGATAACAGATGAAAAATTTGATTTACAAGCACTAGGTTTTGGTTTGTTGTGGGTTGGTTTGGGTTTTTTTTTTTGGGGGGGGGGGAGGGAGTGGTGTTTGTTTTGGTTATTGAATATGGGTTTTTTCAGCCTTTTCCTCCTTGTCCAAGTAGGAGAGTAAAGGCAGAGGCAAGACTGAGTTATACTATAGAGGTGAAGAGATGTGGTGGAGGTCTGGAGGTTCCAGGACGTAGCGGAGTTACCTTTCCAAATAATAGGCATGGTAAAAGTCCTAGGATGATATCAAACTGAGAGAGCAGTTATGTATCCTTACTCAGATCTAACCCATTTGTGCTGTAACTCCTCATCCACTTCATTGCCCAGGTATGATATCCCTGGTGAATGTCTGGGGAAGAACAATGTAGCTGAGTAAGAGTGAATCACAGCCTCCAAAAATGTCTATAATCTAGATTCCCTACCTCTATGGGTTGTGGAAATTTCTCCAGTTCCTTCCTCACTCAATGTCTATCACACCACAGCTTAAAAAATATGTAGAAATTCATTAACACTGTTACTGGTACAATTATGGGTGTTGTTGGAAAACAATGAGAATTAAGTAAGATACCAACATTAGGATGGCATAATAATTTTGCTTACTTTCCAGAGGAACTACGTCAGATGCTGTTTTCAATTTATTTCACTTTCTTCTTTCAGGATTCAGACTAAGCCTGTTATTTCCTTGAAGGTATTGCATTAGTCACATCTATAGGTAAATATAAATGTAAAATAATTTCATGCTGGAGCTCTCCAATTCTGATACAACTTGTACAAATTCATTGCATCAGAAACAAGAACTAGAGAACACCTTGCAGGTAACCAAATAGATGGAGAAATACTCTGGAACACAGTCCATAACTAGTCCTTAGAATAATATTCCTTGCTTCCATTCTAGCCACAGACTCTAAGTTGAAAGCTATATAAAAGTGTATTCTTGTCCTTTCCTCTCATCCAATAAATTTTGAATTCCTTTTTGCACTGAACCCAAACTTATAAGAAAAAAACCTGACAAGAACTGTATGTTTAGAATGGATCATCATGTGGTGAGTATCGTTTTCCACAAGAAGGTGTTTAAGTGAGGTTTAATCATTTAAGACAACAAAATTAAGCATGACCTGGAACTTCCATACCTGTGTAAGTGCTGAATCTAACCGTATGTGAAAGCCGTAGGCATGGACTAAAACCAGAAAACTACTTTAAACATTTCACCTGCAGCAGTGAACCTGACAAAGGAAGCAGTTAGATGAGGGATCAAGATCAGAACCAGAGAAATCTAGGTATGAGATAAATACTTGCTTGCCTCTGAGAAGAGTGGGGTGCTTGAGAACTTCCAAACTGTAAAAAGAAAGGAATGCAAACCTGCAATTTTCAGACCATAGCTCTTGACTAAGATACTGAATGTCGGTACAAGTACCAGTTTAGCCACCTGCTTTCTTTTCAGTCCTTTAAAAGCCCCTGATCTCATCAGAAACAATCTTTCCTCTGTTGTAATGTGCTTTGATCATTACATGCTCCTTGGAAGCAAAGCAGTTATGTTAATAGGAAGAAAATTGTTCATATCATCACCCCATCTTTGCAGTTTTCATCTGACATGTTACAACAAGCCAAGGACCCATTTCATTACTAAAAAATCCCATAGATAATAATCTTATTCTTCTCTCATCCACTTATGTGAACTGGCTACAGAAAGTGGCAGTATTCTGCAAAGCACAGCACAGTATTGGCAACAACTATTGCCAGCTCAGGCTGCACCTTTGGATGAATTATCAGCTATGTGTTGTGTTTGTCTGCTTTGTGTTAAACTGCTTGCAAATGTGTTTGTCTGCTTAGTGTCAAAGTACTTGCATGTTACCTTCATAGCCCTTTCATAAGCAGCAGTTTCATATCAAGTGAATTAGTATTTTACTTTTCCGTAGATTCTGTTCCAAGCAATATAATAGCTTGCAGAGGAGGAAACTAAAGAGCAAGTGTAAGAGGGATCTGTTACTACTATGTAAAATGAATGAGTGATTTTAATTGCAACATGGAAAGCTTTTTTTTTTTCTGTTTAAGTAGAGGGAAAATACAGATGGTGATTACTTCTGTAGAGTTCACTCTCAGACTGTGCTTCCAAAATACTGCATTTAGCAACTAGCTGGAAGAATACTTTTTATGATATGCTCCAGCTAGACAGATAAACACTTCCACAGTTCAAAACCGTCAAGAAAATTCACAAACCAGCACACTTTGTGACTGAGCAGCTGTTCTGTGCTTTAATGCTGCTGAAATTTAAAAAGGCAATAGCTCTCCTTAAAAATGCCATGCAGTTTTCAAGGGTGATAACTGTTCTGCTTGGGTTTTCTTTACTTATGTTTGACATTTTGAAACAGTTATAATTGACATTATAACTGACTACCTGTCAGAACTGAATTGCATTTAGGTGCTAAACAACATTATTTCTATTGATAATATTGTCCATCACTGACTAGCATTAGCTTAAGTGTTTGTACTACCATAAAAACTCTTGTAATTAATCACCAGAGTTTGAGATTTGCTCACATTTGGAAAAGGACTAAAAACCTCATCACTTAAGAAACTTTCCTAAGGTGGTTACACCATTCAAGAAGTGTCAGGTATTGCAGATAAGAACATCCACTGTGCATTCCAGGATGCAGGAAGAAGTATGTTTCTGTGACAATTTCTAGCAAAGGAATCCCAGCTTGCACCCCTATCTGCACTGCAGACCTTCAGGCCCCTTTTAGCATCACACATTGCTCCCACTTTTTAGGGGATTCATTGGACCCTTCCAGTTCAGCAACACTCTTCCTGATCAAACAGAGAACCCAGGTCATGACAAAGGCCTTCTCAAAATCAGCAGCCTAAGTAAAACTGAACTCAAGCCTTTCGGTCATCATCCACTACTCTTCTTGTGGCTGAGAGTAGGCAACAGGTAGAATATAAGAAAATAGGTCTTCCACAAAATTCTGCATCCAAAGTACACACATGTAACACACTATGCTCTGTTGTTGACTTCTTAGCATTCACCCAGTTCTCAGAGGCCTTTATCATGTGCCAAAATCACTCAAAAACAAGGGTGGCAGAAAATGATCCTTCTTGCATCTGTATATGATGAGCAAAAAATTGTAATGCTCCTTCCTCAGGCTATCATATCAGGATGCAAACCTCAGCTACCTACTGTTCTATTTCTGGCAAGAGCATTCACAGGCATCCAGAAAGGTTGCTCCAGTTGGATCTGTGCCTGAGGGTACTGCAGAAGCAAACCTAGATGTTTGATAGAAAGTATATAGTATCTCTCATTGCTGTGGAATATTTCATCAGTGACCTGAAATAAAGTCAGGGTTAGGTCATCTGTGCCAGTGGTAGATAGGCAGTATCAAGAGGAATTTCTGCACCAATTAACTCAGCTTCTGACACTAACCAACAGAAATCTCAGAAAATTTGCTGCCTCAAGTGTCCAGCTTAACTTCCAAATTACTACTGAGCATGTATGTCCTGTAGTCCAGTGTATGTAATGAAATAAAGCATTCCTACAAATAAGATACTGGGAAGTTGTCCATACTGTTGTCCATGTCTGTTTTAAAACTGGGGCTCTCTGGGATAACCTAGGCTGCATTGAGTTGTGTTTCTTCTGTGTGAGAACAAAATCTGAACAGCCGCAGCTCCAGCTTGCAGAACATGCCCTGCTTCTCTTGTAGTATGAGGACACTGTAACCAAGGTCAGGACTGCGTGCTCACCTTTAGAGCCTGAGGTATGTTTTGTATTCAGGAGAGACAAAATAGGAAACCTGTGTAAGTTTTACAAACTTTTCCTTCTCAGTGGGGTTTTTGTCATTGTTTTGTTTGGGGCTTATTTTTGTTTTCCTTTTCATTCTTTTCTTCTAGCATGTTCTTCTAGCACTAGTAGGTCAGAAACATTGCTGCTGCTTGAAGCAGCCTGTTTTCACTGTAGCAAAAGAGGAAGGGCAGAAATCAGTTGGTTGAGCCAGCACAGTCACACTGGGTAGCTTTCCAAGAGGTCGGATGGAGACAGGAGCATTCATGTGTGTGGAGCAACCAGCTGGATCACTGTGCTTGGCAGGGCCATGCTATGCTCTGCCTATGGCTTATGGCTAGGAGATTTAGATCTGCTGGCAGGTCTCATCTTGAGCTTTTGACAGTAGTGGCAGAGGAAAGGCTCCAAGTGAAAGAATGAGCTAGCAAGCTGTAAGAAGGTTAGTTGTGTTGTTCATCATTTGGGTAGTCCTCTAGCAATCCTTGTGAAGATGTACCATGATGATCAATGGGCGACTACTTTGGAAGTTAATGAAGACTTGGAAGACAAAATCAATGAGTTGCTGTATTTAAAAAAAAACCCCACGACTCATTTAGTCATTTATTCCTTCAAAATTACAGAAATAAAATCCCCAAAATGCTAACCTTCAAGCTGTTTTCTTCATTATTTAAAATTAAATTATTTGCTGCATGGAAATTTCCATGGAAAATTATCTATTTTTTCTCTCTGCCTAAAATCTGCAGTGAACCTGGAGTACCAATGAGATTTATCAGCAGTTCAGAAACTATTAGAAGCATGTTTCCACCTGCCTGCACTGATTATTAGGACTTCTCAAAAGTTAAGACTTCACTTGTAGTATGACTGAACTCCCAGAGCTTCAGAGGAAGAATACTTCAGGAAAAATATTCCCTCAGCCCACAGGATGCAACTAAATAATTTGAATTCATGAACAGCCTTTGAGAAAACTAAACCATTTCGAATTGTAAAACTGAAAGTAGCTCAAAGTGTTGGAAATGCCAAAAGGGAAACCCTCCAATGGAAAGTTGTGCTGGAGGGAGCCAGATAAATAAAAAAACTTCAGGGGAAATCTGTCACTACATTATTACTACCATCAAGTTTCTGCTTCTGGACCAGTGACCCAGTCACCAAAGAAACAATGCGGGTGAGGAAGAAAATAAGACTATAGTAGCAGGTGAAAAGATGTATGATATTCCCTTTTCTTCTTCACAAACATTTATTTTTCATCCCACTTCCCCATAAAGTCTTTTATGCAAAATATTCTTAGTCTTCCACTACAGAGAGCCCAGAACTGTCTTATGGCACCAAGGCCCAGCTTCCTCTTGGCCCATATTATCCCACTTTCAGTTTCTTCTTTTCCCAAGAGTTTTTCTTCTCCTCAAACACTGACTTGTGGCTATTAAAACTTTCCTCACCGAAGTATTTCTTTCTGATTTATCATCCACAGAAAAATCCAGCTAAGATTATATAAAAAGCATGAATTAAATGCTACATTACTAGGCAGTTAGCATCCGTGTAAATGCTCTCACATGCTGTTACTATTCTCATTCCAGAACCTTTGTTATTTTCAGTATCTCTCCATCATGCTACAGTCTGCCAGTGTAGACATGCCTTGAGATTGATTAGAAACGGATGCCTTCACTCTTAATTTTCACAGATGTTCCATTCTTTAGCTGCCTGTTTGCTTCTGTTGCAGCCCAGATATCTGGTTGTAGGTTAAAGACAAACCTGAGTTAGTTTTAAAGATGCTTGAGTATCAATAGCAGTGTAGAGAGCAACATCAGCTAAGTGTCTGAGCAAGTATAAGTATTTGATACAACTCTTGAGGTCAACAGTTTGGACACATCAGCATGAACTACAAACACTATCCTGACATCAGTGTAGATATATTCTTAAACAAACTGAAATTCCTATGGTCTGATTTGGTTTTTAATCCAAATAATATGGTACTGTCTCACAGAATCCATCAGATTTTTACTGTCTTCCTGTTCCTCATTGCATTCTGTGGGAAGGAATAGGGTTTCTCTGACAGATCATTATACTCATGCCTTTTTTGGTTTATCTCCTTTTTTGCAATGAAAATTTGTTCAATTAAAAGTTGAAGAAAATACTAAATCCTCTTCATTTTTAATTTGTTGTTTTCTGGTCTCTGCAGTGATGTAAGAATGCCTGGGGATACGTCTCAACAGTATGCAGTAAGTCTGGCTGAGTGACTCAAAGGTTTGCATCAGAGTTGTAGGACACATTTTTGTTTCTTTTTCTTAATAATCTGCCTCTGTTAGAATTAAACACCAATTTATTTGAACTGTAAGGTTGTAGTGAAATCCATCACACTAAAATCAAGGCATTTAGCTGCAAAGAATAGGTGTTTACTAGGAAAAGATTTATTTACAAAGGCATGCTTGTGATAACTTTGTACCAGGCAGCAAATAAAAAAATGTGTGATGGATAAATTTGTTTCAAAATGTATTGTAAATTATTGATTTCTTTCAGGTACCAGCAAAGCAAATATGAAAAGAGATAGTAATAATATACACCTTGGCAAGCATGTATTTTCTCTGACAGTAAATATTTTTAAATTTTTTATTAAAGGTGCACATTGTAGTGGCACAGGAAGAGACTCATACTGATTTATGTCCTTTAATAAGATACTGGCTTTTTCTGACAAAGAAAGGGATAGTTGCAAAAATTATGTACTATTTTGATCAGTGTTGATTGATTAACAGATTTAAAGAGCTTTACTTGTTGAAGGTGATCTCTTTTTTCTGCATAGTGATTTCCATACATGTTAATTAAAACTGTTTAACAAATCAATTGTGTGAACATACCGGAGATATTTTGTTGGCACCAGCTAGTTAAGTCACATAGATAAGGATTTAAATTTATTATATTTTAATGCTAGGTGGTATGCACCATCCATGAGTTTCTTTAAAACTCACTGTTGTTTAACTGAGAAAACACCAAAACATGTTCTCAAATTTATGTATATACTTAAGTCTCTCCATCATTCTCCATCATAATAGATTTAACACATCCTCTGTCCACACAAAGGATATAAAAATATAATGTAGGAGCCTTAGATTTACAAACAGCTTCTGGTTTTAACTGAAAGTAAAAACAATCGTGATTTTTTTTCTTTAATTTAAAAGCAGCAAGAGAATTTTCTTTATTAAACAACTTAACTGCAAGACTAAAAGTATCATGCCATAACTATTTACATTTACCAAACATCAGTTATGGGCATTGTGAACACTGGCTAGGAACTGAATGCAAGCAAACAGACCTAAAGCTCACTTATCGGTACAGTGCTTTGGCTGGTATGTCTGTTACAACTGTTATCACCAGGTATCCTATGGGGCATTCTCAGAAGAAGTGGATTCCCCATCCCATTAGGTAGTCTTAATGCACTGGTGCTGCAATTGGACACAGAACACACGTTTAGCCTTGGAGTTCAAATGAAAATATCATTAACCTGAGCTTAGAAATTCCTCCTCATTATCATAGGAGACACAGAGATGGTTGGTATTAGAGTGTTTTGGGCTTGAAGAGTAATCAGCTCAGCTAGACTGATGTATCCAAATACCCTTGGTTTGTACTGATGTCAGGTAACTACCACGGAACCTCTTTGATCTGGGAAATCCTTAGCTTCTTAAGGAAATAATATCATGAGAAGTGATGCCACAAATGCTTTATTGTCCACAAAAATATGTCTAGAAGAGAAAACAATGGATCTTAGTGTGAGTCTGAAACTGTAGGCATTGAGATACCGTTGTAAATCTGACCATGAGTCAGGAAAGCAGAGAGAGCATGTGAGACTGCTTTACTATCATAAAGTAAACAGAGAAAATCTCCAAAGTATTGTGGTTTCCATGACACAGGTTGAGTTTTTACTTTGTTCTTTATCATATTAATATTTGATTCAGTAACAATATGAATCAGTCCTTTGTCCCAGAGATATGAGGTTACTCTTAAAAACATTTAGATATAAAAGATCAAGCTAAACATTTGAATACCATATGTTCTAATAGTTTGCTATTAATTGTAGTCATCCTGCCCAAGAAAAATAGTATTCTTATTTAGCTGCTATCTGATTGGTTTTCAGTCATGCTTGCACAGTGCTCAAATCATCTTTTGAGACAGAATGAGCCTTACCACTTGCCCTAGTTCTGGCCAGGCCAGAATTGCCTTCCCCAAGCAGCCAGCCCAGGTGAGCTGTGTTATAGCCCAGGTGAGCTGAGTTAGCCTGGGCTGTTTCCACACCACCTAACATCACTTCCCCATAAAAAGGGCTGGTCTGGTAGAGGAGGGGTGCTACTGGGTGCCTTAAGGGCAGTCTGAGTGAGGCTTGGGGGGAGGTGGTGGGTTCTCTGTATTATCACTGGGTGTGACTGAAGTTTGTTGTTATTTCATGGTGCTTTTGTCAGTAAACTGTCCTTATCCCAACCTGTGAAGGTTCTGTCTTTCTCCTCCTGGAGTGAATGAGTGGTGTGTGGTGCTCAGCCACTGTTTGAGGCTGAACCACCACATCACTCCAGAGATATTAAAAACCAAAGCAAAATCCTTCTTCAAAATGTTGCTGAGGTTATTTGGACATTAAAGAAAGCTTCAGGTGACCAGGAAGAGGCACTAAAATATATTGTAATTTCCTATTATTTTGTAGGTTCTTTCTGTGCTATTGATAGAAAATAGCACAGAAATGTATTACCCAGAGCAGCAACCAAAATTTGTGAAAAAATTTCATGTATCTCTTCTTGTCAGTTTACATGTTATCACCAGCATCTAAGTCTTACAGTTTTGATTCAGGCTTCACATGACAGTGTTGAGGCCAGGAAATCACACAAAATTAATTTCAGTCTTGTAAAAAGAACTGAAAAAATAAATGGTAAACATCAAATATTCTCAGATGATAATTCTAATGGTAATCTGTTTACTGTCATATAGACTTCTTCAGTTGTCATACAGTTCCAAAAAAAAGATGAATTGTTGATGGGATATCTGATAAAATTCTTTTTGCAGCATCAGCATTAACCAACAATTTAAATGCATTACACTGAGAAAAAGTTAAAAGTTACATATGAGATTGTGTTACCTGGGATACAATGGTAATAATGGAGCATTATTTTCTGAACTCTCAATTTTCAGCCATCTGCTGAAGGATAGATTGCTGAAATTTATACTTGATAAATTTAGAACTTTCTATGTAATTAAGACTTTTGATTCTGTCATAAGAAAGAGAGGAACATTCCCACTGGAGTACTGAATCCAGAGCTCTGTGATTCTCAGTACAAAAATATTACTGATCCCTTGAAGCAAGTCAAGAGGAGGACCATGAAGATGATCTGAGGGCTGGAGCACCTTCCTAGTGCAGGCAGGCTGAGAGAATTGGGCTTGCTGAACCAGCAGAAGAGAAGGCTCCAGTCAGTCCTTACAGTAGTCTTCCAGTACCTGAAGGGGCCTCCAGGAAAGCTGGAGAGGGACTGTTTACAACAGCATGGAGTGGTAGGACAAGGGGTAATGGATAGGTTTAAAGTAAAAGAGGGTGGTTTTATATGAGATATAAGGAATAAATTCTTCATTATGAGGGTTGGTGAGGCACTCGTACAGGTTTCCTAGAGAAGCTATGGCTGACTCCTCCCTTGCAGTGTTCAAGCCCAGGTTGCACGGGGCTTTAGGCATCCTGGTCTAGGGTAGGGTGTCCCTAACCTTAAACCTATGGATTCCATGATTTTGGGATTTCACAACTATTGCCCAGCAAAAGAATATTAAAGTCCTTGCTGGCTGCATAAAACTCTTTCAGCAGAAAAAGAAGGCTGAACTAATGAGTTTTTCCAGTTCTATTTAAAAGCATTTCTACAGTTAATTGAGCAAATGTAAATTCTGAGTTTATGAAATTGTAGTTAAGGAGAAAAAAATATTAATTTAATGTATATAAAAACAGCCTCCCGTAAAATTTCAGCATTTGATGCACTATCTGCCCAAGTCTTGAAAATGCTGGAAATCTTTACATTGTCTTCATTTTAAGGAACTTACATCCTAGAACTAGTATTATAATTGGACCATAATCATGGTTCAGGCACTTGACTGCTAGTGAAATACTACTAGTAAGGAAGAATTAAATTGAAGTTCTGTTTCCTATATCTAGCTATCATTTTTCTTTACACATTTAATTGGTGCTAAACAAGATTTTATTTCATACCTTTGAAGTCACCTACATATCCTTATAACTGTTCTTCATAATTGACTGAAACCTGCTAGTTAATGTACACAATAGAAACACACACAAATACAAAAGAGTTCGGTTAAGTAAATTGCTGCAGGTAGTTGAATGATCATAATCTACAGTGTAACACTATGCTACAAATGCTGAGGCAGAAGGCCAGGACAGAGAGATCTAAAGAACTGTAATTCATAAGTCCTTATCAGTAGACACACAATATGTGCTATATGCCAATGTACCTGACTACTTGATGAAAATAATGGGCCTCAGCTGAAATGTAAAGGTCTTAGTGTTATGAGAAAGGTGTAGCATTTGTAGGATCTCATGCAAGAAATGAATCTGCAGTAGCAGAAAATTATAGCTATCTCGAATCTCATTTCACAGTAGAAAAATGTGTGAAAAGTTACAACATTTAGCACCAAGGTATGTGTGCTCTGGAAACAATTTTACTGGAAAATGAGTATGCATGAAGTTACCCAGCTTTTTTGTAAGATCTTTTAACATTGAATGATAATTCCAAGTCCTTCCAAAATAGAAAAAATAAAAAATTGGACCCTCAGGCTAACAATAAGCAAAACTTCAAAGAAGTCTACTCCTGGAGCGCAGGGTTTTTTTTTACAGTGCTCTCTTGTACATGCACAGAACCTGGCCTCTAAGTTTTCTGAGTTCTGCACCCATTTGTTTCACATTTATATCATAGCACTGAAATATATGGAGATGTATTTTGTTAAAACATTCATACTTGTAAACACATACACACAGTTTTCCTTGTTATGAAGCCAAGAGTGTAACACCATCACTGTATTTACTGCAGTCCAAATATGGCTAGGCAAATATGGAGTCTTGTTCGATCTGCACAAAGAACTCCATGGCAATGAGTGGACAAATGTCAGCAACTTCAGTGGATGTTACAAAGGGCAGACAGCATCCTTTGTTGTACCTACACAGCTTGCTCAGAAATACTAAGGGCAGGAGCTCCTAAGAACTGCTCCAGCCCCTCTGTGCTCTCTCAATACAGAACTGCGATTGCTTAAGACTTCTTTTATTAGGCTGTGTAGGAGATTAAGCTATGTGTGTTTGCCCTTGCTTCCCTTCAGGAACTGTTTGCACTGTAGATAAATGGACTAAAACTAGAAATTAATGAAAACAACTGACTAGACATTTCCAAATCACTCATGTCAATGCACAGGAGGGCAAAAACTAGTACTGGTGACAGAATATGTAGTATAACAAATCTAATGACATCTTTCAGAATATGTATGTATTAACATGTGGACTGAACAGTAATTGAGAAAATGGGACCTTTTCACAGAGTCAGTATCTTAGTAAGTAATCATGGTTTATAAATGAAAAAAACTTTGGAAGCAATATTATTCATGAAATAAAAATGGGCATCACATTCACTTTTAACCTCTTCTCTGTGCTCTTTGTCTTTTTTACTGTTTTCAGTTATAAACAATCTCCTTGGTAATGCCAGTAGTGGTGTTTGCACCGTCATCAGTGGAGTTATCCTGCTGCAAATGAGACCAGAATTAGATCTCTGGCAGACCAACAGTGCTGCAGAGCCCTCCACATGCACAGTGATTGTTTGCACAGAATATGCTTTTCCTACAATAATTGTGGAAGACAGTTTCAAATTTTGTTGATAATGTTATCAGCATTCTTTCTTTCACAAAATAGGGTATTTGGAAGAACTACTTCATTCCTACAACTTTTGTTGATATGAACTTTTGGGGAAGCACTTAAGTCAGTTATATTTTTGAAGAGGGAAGGAACTTCAAAGAAATAAAAATCTTTATCTGAATAAATAGTGCAGCTAATCACATTTTAACAAAAAAAATGCTAGGAAGCTTTTGTAAAGAAAAAATTTTGAGCTTAAGCAATGTCTAACAAGCACACAACACAATGTTGCGTATCCAAGATTTTGCAATGAGACCACTCAGTGGCTTAAAATTAAGCAAGTGCTAAGAGCTTTACTGGACCATAGCCAAAATACTCAGAAATCATGCAGTTTCTCTTAAAGCTTAAATAGTTTTGAGGTATTTTCTATTATACTATTCTCCATCTTCCCCTGATGATTGCTCAATATAACAAAACGCATCATACTTAATACACAGCAGCATGAGGTTTCCCACTCTTGACCATTTTTGATGCTGGAAATTAATAAGATATACTTAGTTTGTGAACTTGATTATCCTTTTCATTTATCAGTTCTATGAATTATACTGAATAGCTTTTTATTCCAAAGGATTTTGCAAAAGGCTTTCTGAAGATCAAAATATATTACATTGATTTTAGCTTATAGCCTCTGGTCTGTACTTTTAAATATGGGTTTACGCCCTATATCCAATATACTTTCAATAATTTACACAGTCGGTAAATAGTTCTTGCTGTAAGGTCTGTAACACTGAGATGCTCTACGAGCCATGAAAATTATCTAAATATAAGAACTAAAACTAGGAAAAAACCCACACCAATACCCCAACTCCCATTTCTCCCTGAAATCATAGTTACAGTGGTAGCAGTGTAGGAACAGGTTAAAGCAAAATCAACATGTTTGTTCATTAAAACAATCTGAATAACTAGAAGTAACCATGGCATCAAATTAGTAATGTAATGCCAGTTTGTCTTATCTTCAACAGAAAAACAAACCAAAAAACGCCTACAATTTTTCATTTCTAATTTATAGTGGATACAAGTGCTAGTACCATAGCAATTATCCCAGAACTGTCAAGAATATATTTTTTTTTTCCTTGGTAACCTTTAGCATAGTACTTCAGAATAATATGCTCACTGTAGCACAATTTGACACAATAAATATGAGAATGACTTTTCCAATACATTTTATAAAAAGAAAAAAGGTATTTTTCAGAAGGAAAATGCAATATGTTATGGAGTTGTCATGTCTACCTTGAATATAAAAAGAATTGCAGAAGCTTTGAGATGTAAACTATGATAGAAAAATCACTCAGAATGCAGCCAGACTGATTGGATCTGAATATTTGAACAAGAAAGCCTGCATAATACTTGCCATACAAAATTTGAGTTACCTGAAGTTACTACTCAGTAACAAGATTCCATGTTTTGCTTCTGTGTTCAGAAGCAGGAGCTAGTCACAACAACAAAAAAATATCCACTACCAACGCTTTAATAGAACCTATTCCATGTGCAGAGGAATAGCATCAGTTCTCTGATGTCCTAGTTGCCTTGAGTTCTAGGAAACTGTTAAAAGCAAGAGTAGAGAGGCTAGAAGAAATGTGGTAATGTGCATGGAAAAATCTACAAGTCTTGACAAAAAGATTAATATTTGCCAAGCTTTCCTGGGTGCAATTTAGCAATAGTTGCTGACAACTCCCTATCAGAAGTGGTGGTGATAGGACTCCAAATAAATAGTGAATTAATTGAATTAACTTAAAGGTACAAAATGTTAGTAAAACCTGTAGCCAAAGAGGTCATGATGGGAAGGAGTATGGCTAGACAGCAGAAAGATTGTTCACTGGGGATTGTCCAGCAGGAGAAAATATCTGGGTAACAGAACCTGATGTATATATAGCACCTTGATGTCAGTAGGAACACGTTAAAGGTCTGGGAGGACCAATTAAAGCACAAGCCCAAAAACAGACGTGCACTGTCAGTACGAGAGTAAAAGGATGGTCCTCTGAGAGAGAATGGTAGACCCCCAAAAGGAGTGGATGTAGAATACACAGGTGGATTTTCTTCAAGTTCTCCTGTGCATGTCTGTGTGCATGACACCTCAAAAACCGGTGCCTCTGGTATTTCATCAGAAGTGTTAGCTGGTCTGTGGAGATCTTCTGGTATAGCAGACTGTGACAGCTGCTATCCCGGTTGTTGTATGAGGGACAGGAATAGGAGCTCCAGCACTCAGAGCAAAACCTATTAAAGCTTGTAATCAAGCTTTCTGGTATGGATTAGTACAATCACATCCTGTGGAGAGTAAGCACAGATGGAGACCTGTAATACATGTTCACCAGTGAGTTACACAGACACGGACAGGATGTAGATGACCGTATGCTCTTTAATTTTTTGAAAGCCACTGAAATTACTCTCAGTGTCCATCTAACTTGGGCCATGAAAAAGATAAAAGCTTTTCTCTTCAATCACTAATTCACCTTCATTAAGTATATTCTTTAATCCCATGTAAAATAATAGTCCATTTAACTGTGTGCCTTGCTTAGATGTTTGTGGGAATTAGAACTTCAGAAATTTATCATTAGAACAAAGTAACATGTTGGGGGGGGAGGGGGAGGAGCTGAACCCTGCATCCCAAGCCAATTAAACACATTAAAGACATGACCAAAATTCAGTGCTGATAGCAGGGCTTGCTTTTTTAAGCATAGAAATGTCAGCAAGCCTTATTGATAACAAAACTTGATTTCCTGAGTAGTATGAGATATAAACTTACAGAATAAGTGTTGGGAAGAAGAGCTGGTTGGGTGGTACTCTCTCCCTTAGAACAAAACCTTGCACCAGTAAGTTTTGTCTGGAAGAAGTTCTCTCTTTCTTGCTTATTTCCAAAGGAAATGTCTGATTTACTACACTTTCTGCTTAGTCTTTAAGTGGAAGTGAGGGGAGGACATTTTAATACAGTGTTCTTCCATGTGTGTGTGTACATTTTTAATTGCAATATATTTTATTAGAATGTATTTCCATAAATTAAATAGCGGCAAAGTAGCATTTATTTAATCCCAGGAGTAAGGGTGTACTAAAAACCTAATAATGTTTCCATTCTGATATATAAATATGAATGAGAAAGACAGTACCTTGCTTTAAACTGATATATGTGTGAGAATACTTGTTTAGTTGATTTATACAGAAACATATCAACACACATAAAACCACACAAAAATTGCCACAAACAAGCTTGTAGTTTTGCTGGGAAGTTTTGACTAGCAACACAGATCAGTTTAATGTTGACCTAATGTATGCAAATGAGAAAAGAGTTCTGGAAGTAGGAACTCCCCATATATTTATAGATATCTGTAGCAAGGCAGAAGAGCAGGACTGAGCAGGAAGAATAACTTCTCAGTTTTGTCTCTGGCATCTGAGCTATTCCAGTGTAACCCACCTACTGTCCAGCAGCTGTTGCAGCTTCGGGTAGTGTTGTGTGTCTAGTGCTGTGTTGTACCTCACAGCTCAAATGGCAGTAGGTGCCTCTAATTCAAGCAACTTCAGTGCCCTCTTTACATTTTAAACACAGATGGAGATCAAGGTGCCTTGGAAAGGTCACAGCTGTGTGTTGGCTCAGGGTTTATTTTTTGGAGACCATGGAAAGCACCGGCCATGGGCTGTGAAGACTGCAGCGTTTTCAGCCTTACTTTCAGAAAGATTTGACCAGAATTTCCAAGTTAATATTCACTAAACAGAGATACATGTAATTATTTTGTCCATCTTTACTTCTACATCTAAATCAAAACTTTTATGTAGTTTAAGTGCAGTTGTAGGAGTGTATAGATATTATCCTTTACTCTTCAAATTCAAAGAAATTCACGTTTTAAGGTAGTAATGAAAGGACATTTCTTGAGATATTACTTCAGAAATGAGGTATGTTTCCTCTTTTTGATAGTTCTGAAGGATAGAGTGTTGAGGGGAACTGTGTCTATTTGACTAGATGGAGTTTTGCCTGACTGGTCACCGGAAAGAATTGCACAACCTTATGTGTCCATTCTACAGGGAAATATAAATGTCTCAGCTTCCCAAAACTCTGCTAGAAATCGTTAGATATTTTAAACTTTTAACTGATACAGAAATTTCTTAAGACAGACATATTTTGTTCAGATTTATTAACAAAATTTGAGCAGCTTAATCATGTTCAAAGTAAAAAACAATGCCTCTGGGAGTCAAATGCTTTCTGTTGTGAGCCAAACCTGACCTGTGTGTGTGTGTTCCAGATACTAGACTCATTGCTTTCTTGAGGGAATTCTTTGCAACATGCAGCTTTTATTAACATTAGGAGTTATTGGATCAAATGTTGATGTAAATTCTCATCCTAAAAAAACAATTAAGAATGCCTATTTAAAAAAAAAACAACAAAAATCCCACAACATTTATTGTACTGGAAACATTTGTTTCTCATTTTAGATATTTTTGGTTTCACATTGTTCTGCCTTGTGAAGTTTATTTTCTTAGTATAGATCATTGCAGCTTCCATTTTGAGTTTTGACACTGTATGATATTGAGAAAAACTTGTATGTCTTTATTTTAACCAAAACCACAGAATGCAAGAGCACTTGCTAAAATCCATCAACAGCAACCTGTACAGTTGTAGGACAAACTAATATAGTAATGTCATCTGTGTTGAAAGCCATCAAAGTTTCTACCATCATATCTTGGAAGGAAAACTGTCTCTCAGGCATGGATTATCATGGAGAAAGAACAACTGTTACGGATCTTGCTTAAATTGCATCAGAATATGTTTGGTGGTAATACTTCTGTTCAGGAATCTTTGAAAATAATGGTGCTGACCAAAAAAAAAAAAAAAAAAATCTGTCCAAAAAACATTTACAAGGAATCTTTGCTGCATTGTTTCACTTTTACATACTTCCTTCAGTTGTTTCTCAATTTTACTTGTGATTGTAACAGGAATGGTGATGTAATCTCTGTAAGACGCATGCAGTCACCAGAATGGAGATACTGTAGTCATTATGGCAACTAAAATGGCTCTTGATCTAACTCTCATGCAGTTTGTGGAATTCTTCCAAATGACAAGATTGAGACATCTGTACTTATCCAGTCGTAGGAGAACTCCTTGTTGGAAGCTGAGAAGACCCAATGATTACAGAAAAACAGAACCAGGAGGGTTCCTGTCCCAGAGAAGCACCAGTCTTTTTCAAGGTCTCTGCTGGCAGCTAATTGGTGCAATAATCTTTTTTTATTTCCAATTGCGTAATTTTATTTTGTTTGCATCTCTACAGACAAAATGAAACATTAAAGTGAAGGAAATAGTTTTTAAATTGTTTTATTCAAATAAATTGTTGGATAAGTCTCATATAAACCTGCCGTTAAATTTTAGATTGTGTATAATAAGGGAGGAAAGTTTAATTTTGTATTAGTTGGGTGACATCAATTATTTCAAAGTCTAAAAAAATATCAGATAGAGGAATACATTCCAACAGGGTTTGGCACATGAAGCTCCCATTCCAGCACCATAAGCAGAAAGTCAGATTTTATAACAAAGGTTTACTTTTTCTGACCACTATCCAAAGTGTTCAAATTTAATGCATGATACCACTGAGAATAATGAAACTCTTTCATTAGCAAGCTTATCTAAAAATGCAACTGATAAGTTAAATAAGTATAGTAATAAAATATTTCCTTTCCCCATGAATTTCTGCATACATTTATGTATGAGACCATAGTATTCATATTGAAATATTCAAATAGAATTTACACTGAGGTTCTTATATCTTTTCTGTATCATGTAATTTATTTGTAAACTACTGGGAGAGTGTAAAATCAGTGGGATTGCATGGCATAGAACTATTGTGGTGAAAGCTAGCATCTGAACAGCATTCAGACTTAATTTTGGTTTGAATCTGTTAAAAAATATGCAATCAAAGGAGCAAAATTAGTAGACTGATACTCAAATCTGTTTCATATTCATCATTCATATTATCATGAATCAGTTGTATAGGTAACATGAATCACTAAAATAGTTTGCTCAAAACATCAAGATGCAACCTAATTACAGAGCTGAGATACAAGTTTTAAGCATTAGTCAGTTTTTATTATAATAGATGCTCCTTCTTTGTATTTAGATCCTATGTATCATAAATTATAATTACCCTTTTGTTACATTAATTTGTCCACGTGTTCTTCATATTTCCTTTCATGTAAGAACTTTACAGGTCACAAAAACATCATGAAGCAAAGCAGAGGCCATCTGAAATGTATTAGCCTTAACTGGTGGGTGGTTCCAACTAATGGGAAGATACAGATATAAATACTTTGCCTGGTTTTGTCCCTTTCCTCAGGGAGATAAGCGCTGATAAGATCAGTAGCAAAACACTACAATATGTGAATCTGAACATATGCTGTTTGTTTCTGATTAAGGCAGAAAGTGTAGAAAAGAGAAAATATCATTCATTAATAGTCTGTATTTATTTGTATATGCAAAATCCCATCTCTGTATGGATGTGTGCAAAATATATGTGAATATGGTACTCTGATAAAGATGAAATCCAGGAAATACCATGTCTAAGTATGACTCTCCCTTTGCACACAAAGTCATTGTGCAGGAAACTACTCATGTGCATATAAGAAAGGGTATCAAAGAAATAGCATGTAACCTCAGCTATGCTTCTTATGGTGTTCCTTAGCAAGCATCTCTGCCAAAATCATCTTTAAATTTGGTCTCTGATGTCCAAGGTGATTGAGTCCAAAGTGGATTTAAAGTTCTGGAGCTTGACTGAACCAATACTTCATTTGTTCTGCACTATAGACAGTTTACAAAGTGCAGGTTTTGGGAGGTGCTTAATAAAATCACATTATTATCTCTCACATACAAGCAATAAAAGATTTAAGAAGGAAAAGACCACAGTTTTTTTTCAGTTTTTTGGCAAATGACTGGAATGCTGTCATCTAAATCCAGTCTTGAGGCAAAATTTGCAGATGAATACTGGGAGTTTTGCCTGTTCAAGGACTTCAAGCCAGGTCTGACTTATCAAAAAGCACAGTGCAACTCAAGCTGAGGAAAATAAACAGCATAAAGGGTAGCTCCTGCTCTATACTTCTGAACCTGAGCATTCCCAGAGTTGAATCTAGAAGGTAACTCTTCTCAGGATGGAGTTAAAAATCAGATGTGATCTTTTTCAAAGGATTTGTATCTGGTAATTTGGGTCAAGTTCATCTCTATCTAATGCTAAAATGAATTCAAATGCCTATGACCTTTTTTCCTTTCCTTTCAAGCCTGCCAAAATCCAATCACTATAAACAAATGAACTGAAACTAGAGACTAAGAAAATCAGTCGCTCTCCAGATCCCACACAAGATGTTTCCAAAAGGCCAGGTACATGAGGACCATTTCTCAAGAAGTAGGATATGGGGGTAGGTGAATTCCAGAAGAATCAGTTAAACTTGCAAAATAAATATAAATAGTGCCAGAGTGACCACCAAAAACAGTAGACTGAAAGATAGTTTGGCAGAAGAAAATGCCCAGGCAGTTTATAAAAGTCATATGAAAACATTTCTTAATACTTTCTAGGTCCTCTGTCAAACTGCAAGATCCCTGCTCTTATCAACACAGATCTTGTAGTGTATCATGCAAAGAGCAAGAAGTGGAATGTGGTTCTTATCTCAACTTGTGATAGAAAACCCAATAAATCTCAGAGGAAAGGCTACAAGTGAATTATGAGTGCCTTACTGTCTTATTTATACAACATATTATTCTTGTAAGAATGATGGTGTTGATTTAAAAATGTAGAGAGAAAGAAATGGAAAATAGGAAAATGGAAAGTGAAGGAGGTTTATCTTCTACAAAAAAAAAAAGTATGCTTATTGTTTTTTTCACCTTTCAGGGACAATTACAAAAGCACAATTTTACAGTTTATGGAAATGATGACTATGGTACAGCAGGCAATGTTTTTAGTTTTTTGCAGCCTTTAGCTATGTAACAATCAAGCTATGCTATTCTATGTCTCTACTGGAACCTTTCTGAACCCTGTCACTGTCATAAAGATGCTGTAACTCTAGCTGTCCACATCTTCCCACTCTAGCCAGGCAGATACTGCAATGAGATACTAGTTCCCTTGGACAATGGCTGAATTTGGGATGAGGCAGTTTTTGAAATAAACACAAAGTTTACCTGCTGTATAATGGGTGTGTTGATGAGAAAAAGCTTGAGCCTGCCTCTATCAATCTTGGATGTCCAGAAAAAGCATGCCTCTCCAGGGAAGCATCTGCATAACACTTTTAAAAGAAGCAACACACAATTGCTCCGCATTGCGGGGAAAATACAGTAGCCATTCTGGGAAGACCTGGCTTCTCTTTTATAGACCATTGGAAGGAAGGCTAAGAGCATTTCAGCTGCTTCAGAGTGGGTGTCTCCTCAGTTCAATACTTTATTCTCTACTAACTGGAATCATTAAGCATATGCTTCAGCTTCATGATGTGGAAGCCATAGAAACCCCAAGAACTATTTTAGCCAAGACTAATAAAGAAAGACTAAGTAAAAAGAGTTAGACAAACCTTCCTAAAAAGGGAAAGCTTTAAATAAGACATATTATTTTATAGGCACTATAGTTTTATAATTGCTATGTAGAGACTTACTTTCCTTTAAAAATACTAATGTCTTCTCAAAACTTATTAGCAATTAAAATATCAAAGCTGATATAGTATTATGCATTGTCATTGATATTACATGTACCTAGGAACATTCTGAGCAATGTAAGTACTTAGTAAATTCCAGAGACCTGTTCAGTACCAGAGATACCTACGTACGGCCTTGCTGCCAAAAAGTCAGGTCTGCACAGTTATGTAATCCCTCTGTCAGATTTCTGTCTTAAATGACAATATTAATTTCTGAGAACAACTACTCTGCTTGAATGAATGGGTGGACATTCAAAGTGTCTCAGTTACAAAACATTTATATTTACATTTACATTAAATGGTGGCTTGTTATAGTCGAAGAAAAATCTGACAAATATTTTTTCTAAAAGATTCCAATCTCTTATCAAAAATAAAGTACTCTAGAGATGTCCCACAAAAACTGACTGTTACAAAAATTGCATACTGTAATATTGGGATTGGTTCATTTTTGCCTGCGGACTGCAACTGCAGGATGGTAAAAGGATTCTGAGATCCTATTTCTGTTTTTCTCTGTCCAAGCTCTTGGGAAATATACTGAGTTTGCAACTTTCAACCAACCTTTCATAGATGCCAGGAACCACAGCAGGATGTTTTTAGGGTGCATGTGAGGAAGGGCTGGTTGAATGTGAGGTCATGATATGAAATATGTAATCAACTCCTTTCCAACTAGAACTCTATCCATTTAAAACATAAAACCTGTGGTTCTTACTATTGCTTTGTTTTTTATTTTAAATGCATCCTTTGCAGCAAAGCCAAACTGGCTCTGTCTCCTACTAAAACACTCCCACAGAACAAATGAGCATTTTTCTTAAAACGTGGGGATAGTAGAAGAATTACGATTCTGTTGTGGTTTTATTTTTTTCTTTTAAATAGTTACCATTTTTCCATGGAGAAATCAGACACCTTGTTGGTGTTTTCTTATAGTAAACATAAGGTCACTGAGAGGAAACAGACTAGATGGAAGATCACCATGGTACTAAATTACTTCCATCTGCAAACACTGTAAATTGTGTAGACATAGAAAGAGAAGTTATGATAAGAACTCTGAAGTGTCGTGTATCTGGACTTTAAAATGTTCTTCTGCTAAGGACTTTATTTGTCTGCCAAGATTAAGAAACTTGAAGCCATGACTCAGGAGCTGGGCCCCGTCAAATGCATTCTGCTCTAGAAAAGTACTCCTTCCTCTTGAATTTTCTGTCTCTATAGGAAAGATGATCTTGGAATATTGGCTGTCTATTGTGGTTTCTCATATACACGTTTTCTTAATCCCTCGTTTGACACTAGTTCTAAGAAAGACTGAAGCTGAAAGTGTTCACAAAGAGCAAGTTGGGTTTTTTTCTTTTCTGTTTCTTAATTGTCCCTAAACAGATATCTTATTTTCTTGTTTTTTAGTTCAAATATATCTCAGGCTATAAATTCAAACAAATTCTTTTCTACATACACAGTTCTGCAAGTGCAGAGTACTAGTATGTGCAACTTTAAGCACCGAAATTACTTTCCATTTATTCACTTACATTAAAATCTTGAGTTTCTAATTTCATCACAGGTGTTTTGGTCATTTATTTCATATAGCATTCTCTTGCGTGATGTTTATATGCCTTCTAAAAGTATGAAACATTTCAAAATTGCTCTGTAAAGAGTTTTTCTGTATCATCTCATGAAAGTATGTATTAATTATGCCCCCTTTAAAGATTGTATGACATATGAACACAAGGTGAAATGAATGCAGTTCAAAAATTTTGTGAACTGTTGAAGTATTGATAGGAACGATGGGATATAAATCAAGAAATACATTTAAACTCCATTCTTTGAGCATTAAGTTCTTGCACTATTATAGACAAATAATTGTCTCATTTGTGATTTTTTTAAAAAATTCCTGCTTCCTTTAAAGGAATTTACTTACAATTCTTCAATTATTCAAAGGATTATTGTGTTTGAGGATTTCTATCAGTTTAGAACAGCATGTTCATTGCAGTTCATTGCATGCACTGAGAAAAGTCAACATGTGAATTAAAGTTTTTTCTCAAGGAGGTCCTGCATGCTTGCCTAACAAAATACATTACAAATGTAACAAAAACATATATGCACAGACCACAGATATAAACATTTTACAAGGGTAACTCCCATTCCCGTCTGTCTTCTCCTTGTGTATCAAACAAATTACTGTAATGTAACAAAGGAAAGGCTGTTCCTTAAGTTGCTTTTCAATTTGAGCCTTGTCTTTATCTATGCACAGAGAGAACAAAAATGTTTATTTATACATTTGGCTCTCTATAGTTGCTACTCAAAAAGCGCTGCATACAAACATCCAGGATTTCTCCATCAGAAGGAACACAAATACACACATTGAAGATAATAACTATAGGTGAAAGTTCCATTTGGCACTTGTCCACACAGCCTGAAGATATTAACAAGGGAACTTTAGAGATGCCAGATTTCTCTTCATCACTACCCAAAGCATTGTTATAGAGATGTCTGGCTCCAGGTTCAGGAATTTCTTTCCAGCTTAAAAGAACTCCAGGACTTTGCTTTGATTCTGCTTTTGATGGGCCCCCAGTAGCCCTCCCAAGGAGATGATGATGAAAGACAGTGATGAAGAAGGTTAGAAATTTTCTAAGGAAAATCACCCTCTCCAAAGACCTTCAGTCTTGAAAACTAAGGTAGGAAAATAAGAAGAAAAGATGCAGGCCTTCAAAGGTTTCAGGTCCCTTAAACTGATGTCCCTGACTTTGTTGGAAGAATATAAGAATTACACCATAAGAACAGAACCATTCATTTCAGTCAAATTAGTTTTCATTCAAATTCTTCTTCCTGGAATATTTTAACAATATAGAGAATATCTTCTCTCTTTAGTTCAAATTGATTCTGACAAACTTTTCCCTACTTTGGTCTTCTCCACAGTCAATCAGTTAATAACAATTGAAAAAGATTTACAGGAGAGAATCACTGAATCTTAGGTTTTCCATATCTTTTGAAATAATTGGAAACAAAGAAATTTTCCTTCATTGATTTACCTGAAAGGCCCGTCTATCTTCTAAGTCAATAGTGATTTTTAGTCAACTAAAACAACAAAGTGGAAGCTAATGAAAATTATTTAATTTAGTTGCCTGCAGAAGAGTAAGTTGTGCAGGAGACATATCAGAATACTTCCATAACAAATAGCAATTGAGATACAATTATTACAACATTTTGTATGAGTAAGTGGATTGTGAAGGAGAAAGGTGAAGTATTTTGGGAGTGGCTAGTGAGTAATCTGTTCTTTTATTTATAACTTCTGAAATTTGTTCTAGCTATTGAAGAGTTGAAATATTTATTCCAATTGTTAAATCAACTACTGCAAAATCTCCATTTCTTTCCAACCTGTTGGTTAACACAGGTGAAAAAAAAGTTTTTTCTTAGGATAGGAAGAGTCAGTTAGCTACTGACAAATTCTGAATTTTAGGCTAAACATGTCCATGGAAAACAATGGCAAAAATAGTTTGCCACAGAAATATGGCCAAATTATCCCCCTGTAATATTTTTACCTCTTTTAAATCAGTGACAGACTTATTTGCCTTACCAAAATGCAGATATCCATAGCACAAGTATTTAATCAGAGTTTGCAACCATCAAACCCCTTTAAGGTCATTAAGGAGGAACAGCAATTCTTTTGGTAAAAGTAATCTCAGCCTATTGTAAATCAAAAAAAAAGAAGTAAGAAGGTTTTTACTCTTAATGGACTGTTTCTCCTTTCATGATACTCTAAGTCTTTTTTCTAATGAAAAACTGCTGATACTCCAAAGTTATGAGCTTGACCAGATTGTCACACTTGTAAATATTTTTAATTGTAAACTGAATAGAACTGGAAAGATAAGCTAAGGGGCAGTGCTAGATCTTTTCTGTTTTCCTACATGTTTTTTGTTACTCAGTGTTTGCCTTCCTGTATTTTATAACTCTATGGAACAGAGACTGACTCTGAACTATGTATTGACCAAAAAACGATACCTATGTCTCGCTGTGACTTGCCAAAGTCATAGCGATACGGCACCCATCTCTTCGTAGTAATGAATTATTAGTCATAAGTTTGTGTTAGGCAATTGAGATATTGTGGTGATTTGACCCTGGCTGGAGGCCAGATGCCCACCAAAGTCACTCTATCACTCACTCCCCTTCTTAGCTGGACAGGGGAGAAAAAATATATAGATTGAGAGGCTTACAGGTCAAGATAAGGACAGGGAGAGATCATTATGCAATTAGTGTCACGGGCAAAACAGACTCAACGTGGAATAAAAAACCTAATTTATTACACACACACAGAGGCATATTGAAAACAGAGTAGAATAATGAGAAATAAACCCAAATCTTAAAACACCTCCCTCCACCCCTCCCTTCTTCCTGGGCTCAACTTTATTAATGATTTCTCTCCCTTCCTCCCCCCTCAGGTGACACAGGTGGAGATTGGGAATGGGTCTTTCAGTAAGTTTATCACAAGTTGTTTTACTTCTTAGAGGAGGGATTCCTCACACTCTTCCCCTCTACCACCCATGGGAGACATTCCTCCATGAACTTCTCCAATGTGAGTCCTTTCTCACAGGGCTTCAGCTCCTCACCAACTGCCCCAGCAGGAATGCCTTCCATGTGGCACAGTCCTTCAGGACCAGGCTGCTCTAGCCTAGTCCCCCACAGAGTCACAAGTCCTCCAGCAAAGCTGCTCCGGTGTTGGGCCCTTTCTCCATGGGCTGCAAGTCCTGCCAGGAGCTTGCTCCAACGTGGGCTTCCCACCATCTCACAGCATCCTTCATGTGTCTCCACCTGCTTCAGTGTGGGGTCCTCCACAGGCTGTAGATGGGATCTCTGCTCCCCATCACCTCCCATGGGCTGCAGGGGGACAGCCTGCTTCACCATAGTCTTCTCCACAGGCTGCAGGGGAATCATGCCCCCCCAACCAGCTCCCAACCCCCTTCTTCAGTGATCTTGGTGTCTCCAAAGTATCTCACATTTCATTCCTTTCTCTGGTGGCAAAAAGTGTCTGCTTACAGGTTTTTTTCTTCTTAAATATCTTATCCCAGAGGTACTACCACTGTTGCTGATGGGCTTAGCCTTGGTCAGCAGCAGGTCTGGCCTTGAGCCTGCTGGTATTGGCTCTGTCAGACCTAGGGAAAGCTTCTAGCTGCTTCTTGCAGAAGCCAACACTGCCTCCCTCTCCAGCACCAAAAATGTGGCAAGGGCCACTCAAACCCTGGAAATTTATATATGGTTTTATATCTATTAATCTCTAAGTATTTAAAGAAAGTATTTTAGGCTAGAACCGTAAAAGGTGCAGAAGATTTTTGTGATAGTAAAACTACTGTAGAGAACCTCAATCCATTTTATATTGGAAAAGACTATCAGTATTTGGAGATAGAAAATGAATATTTATAAAGATAGGAGATGGATTTTAGGAAACAGTATCAGATCTAAACAAAAACTTTCTTTAAAGATTATTTCACTCCAAAAGGGCAATTATACAATGCTATGGTTTTCAGGTATGCATATACATATCTATATGCACATGTGTATACATAATATACTTGTGTATCTATCTATCCATTACTTGAAATATTCTTTCAGGAAAAAAACAAGTCCATTTTCTTTTTTTGGGGTGGTTTGGTTGTTTGTGGTTTTTTTAGGGATATATATAATTTTTCTCAATGATAAACCTTATTTCAATGGCACTCCTCCAAACCATAGCACTTCCTCTAATACAAAATCTTAGAATACAAAAATATGACACAAAATCTCCAGTTCTCCTCTCTGCTTGTCATTCAGTCTATAATACCATCTTTCCTCAGTTACTTCCCTGATTCTTGAGTACCTTAATTCCTTGTGATTTCTTCATCTTTAAGTTTCTTCCTTGTTTCTTTGCTCATGTCACACCCTTCCCCAAATTTGGCTTTTCCTTTAAAGTCCCTCAAATTAATTAATTATTTCCATCAATTATAAGTATGAAGCTAATACTTCAATGCTTATCAACTTTATGCACATGATTAACAGCTTCTTAGAACAATGATCTCTGTCTTTCATCTTTGTTTCTAGTATTCATTTAATTAATCCAGCTTTTGATATTACACAGCTTCACATTTTCTCTCACATCTCATAGAAAATGTGGAAAAGTATCCCACACTTACACTGTCCTTCAAATATTTACTGAAGACTTTTGCATAAGACTAACCTTGGCAACTTGCATGTATCAACTATAAATCTCCCTTTGCTGTGCTTGGCTCCCTCACTCTTTTCACTCTTACAATTATTAACTCTCCTAAATCTTCTTCAAATTGAAAAAAAATGTACACAAACAATAACTAAAATGGATAAACAAAACACTAAATACACATGGAACTGTTCCTGGTTTTCCTCTTTTTTTGTTTTCTTATTTATATCCTCATTTTCTAGCCTTTATTTCACTGGTACATTCTCTAGCCTTTATTTCATTAGTGTCTTCTTATTGCACAAGGCAGAGGACATTTTATATTCCATCACTTAGATACCTGACTTTTACTGCAGTCCTAATGCACTATCATGTTATGAGCATTTAGTATTAACATATTTTTAATGACTAAACTGTAATTTCAATCTCAGATCAAATACAGAACTCTTCAGAGGTCTCAATACAATACCACAAAGTAAAAAGTTAATAATGACTAAATTAATCAATTAATAACAAGTAATCAGAACCTTATATAAACAATGAAAATAAATATTTTCTTTCTCCCTTACTGTCTTATACCCATGAATTCCGTAGGGAAGGCATATAAAGGCAATAAATGTTTATTATTAATATACATGGGTTAGAGGGGATTAGAAAGAAAACAAATCAAAGACATAAAGTGTTTTCATTGTGCCTGCTCCAAGACACTGCAGAATTTCACTTTCTGTATTATTTATTAAGCAAAAGACAAATTACCCTGATGTCAAAGACATATAGCAGGGAGGAAAATTAAGCCAGTGTCCAGTGTACCTAAGTATTCCATGTTGTTTGCCTGTTGACACATTTCTTAAAAAAAAAAAACAAAAAAACAAAAAGAAAAGAAAAAGAGCAGACTTCATGGAAGCATGTCAGCAATTAAAATTCTTCTTTTCCCTGTCAGCTTTAACAATCAAGCTTTGCAGTAGCACTAGCATCAGTTCAGACTTATCACCCCTTTGGCAACTTGTGTTTCCTGATATCACCTTCTTGATATCAAAGAAATGTTGTATTAAAGTGGATTGCTATTATATTTCCCACATTCTTTTCATAGATTCATAGAGATTAACACTAGTAGGAATCAAAAGATCATCTTGTTTGACCTGCTTTATATCATAAACTATTACTTTTCAGTCAGTTAGTCTATTTCCAACCCTGTTAATTCTCTTTAATTAAAGTTTAAATATGTTTTCCTGAATAATATCTTGCCTTAATCTGAAGAAAATGAAAAAAAATTATTTGGCAATTTTCTTTTTCAAAAAATGCTAATTCAAAGGAATTCAAAATTTTTGAATTCAAAAATTCAAAAAATTCAAAGGAATTTTTTTCTAGATTTTCCTGAAAAGTTTGGATGACAGGTTTATTTTCCAATACAAGATCCATGCACAAGTTAGTGTAAAAGTCTTAGGCTGGTTACTACTCATTTTTCCTTATTCATTCTTCCAAGGTTTCTGTTTTTCCTTGTTGTCACAAGCACCCCAAGACCTCACAGCCTGCTGTGACCCCAAGTGTTTTCTGAATGAATACTCCCTACTTCTCCAGGTAGGAGTGCTTTTCTCATTCTTAGCTTATATTTTTTGTATAACCAAAGCTGTCCTTTTTCTTTATTATGGATTTATAGTTTTTCATTCATCCAGTAAATTAATTTTGAAAAATTCCTACATCTTATTCATGCTTGCCTATTCAGGTGTTCTTCTGTATTAATTATACTCCTAATTTTCATCAGATGTGACAAACTGCCTCCTTTGAATCATGGCCTGTTTCTGTTATTTCTACTGATTATCTTTTATTTGCTTACATCGAGTAGCAATTATGCTCACTAGCCAACCATCAATTTCTAGCCCATTGATTATTACATTGTCTTTATGTCTTGTGATGAAATTCCAAATAGTGTGATCCATGCAAATACCTCATGTTACTTTTGTGTAAGAAAATTATCCTGTATTATTCCTTAAATAATTTTATTTCTGCCTGCCTGAAACCTTCTGAGTGCAAGTCCTCCATTGTACAGTTTCAATCTTATTACACTGTATGGGCAGACATTGAACATATCATGGTTTTGATGTCAGTTTGGAACTCTTACACATCTCCCTTTCTGGACAGTGTTCATGCGGATGTTTATCAGTGGGTATTCTGGGATCCAGCCATCCCAACTAGTAATAGCTTGACAACAGGTAAATCTGTCATAAGAATGCTACCTGTCCGCACTGGTTTATTTTAGAAAACTTACAGCCCATGATTTTAGGATAGCAATCATATGAGTCACCCCAACTGACATTACCAATTCCAATCACGTAACTTTTTTCTTGGTACTAAGAATTTCCAGTTTGTATTGCATGTTACCCAGATTCCTAGTATCTGGAGGCTGGAAAACACTTTTTCCCTATGTTCTTCAGTTCTTATGATGCTCCAAGTATGTTGCTTGCCTTTCTCATAGTTTCACAGTGTGGTCTTTGTGGAGTTTAAAGGGAGATTACAGCATAATGCTGCTTGAATGCCAGACTAACCACAGCAAACACTACGCTGCCATTCAGCAAGACCTGGACAGGCTGGAGAGCTGGGCAGGGAGAAACCAGATGAGGTTCAACAAAAGCAAGTGTAGAGTCTTGCACCAGGGAAGGAATAACCACTTGTATCAGTACAGGCTGGGGAATAACCTGCTGGAGAAGAGCTCTGTGAAGAAGGACCTGGGGGTCCTGGTGGATGACAGGTTGGCTATGAGCCAGCAGTGTGCCTCAGTGGCTAAGAGAGCCAATGGGATCCTGGGGTGCATCAGGAGGAGTGTGGCCAGCAGGTCACAGGAGGGGATCCTCCCCCTCTACTCTGCCCTGGTCAGGCCCCACCTGGAGTATTGTGTCCAGTTCTGGGCTCCCTGGGATAGAAAAGACAGGGATCTCCTGGAGAGAGTCCAAAGGAGGGCTACGAAGATGATTAAGGACCTGGAGCATCTTCCCTATGAGGAAAGGCTGAATGAGCTGGGACTGTTCAGCCTTGAGAAGAGAAGACTAAGGGGGGACCTAATTAATGTTTATAAATATCTTAAGCATGGGATGCAGGGGGAATCAGCCAGCCCCTTTTCAGTGTCTGTGGAGACAGGACAAGGGGCAATGGCTGCAAGTTGGAGCACAGGAAGTTCCGCACCAACATGGGGAAGAACTTTTACCCAGTGAGGGTGACAGAGCCCTGGGACAGGCTGCCCAGGGACGTGGTGGAGTCTCCTTCTCTGGAAATATTCAAGACCCATCTGGACGCTGACCTGTGCAATAGGAGCTAGGGAGCTGCTTTGGCACGGGGGTTGGACCCGATGATCTCTCGAGGTCCCTTCCAACCTCTATGATTCTGTGATTCTATGATTAATGGATGTCCTGAAAATATTCTTTATGCTCTGATAGCAATGCCCACCTTTAAAATATGAAGACTAACATCTGGGCTGGAGAATGAGCTTGTTTAAGTCAAAAATCTTGAAGAGCATCTCAAATTAATAAATGTATTTTGCAGTTCAAGACACAAAAAGAAATCACTTGCCTCAGAAACAAAAATAAAGAGTTTTTAAAGTCCTCCTGATGAGGAGGTTGAAAACTAGTACTCTGAAAACTGGTCTTAGTCATCAAGATTAACATATATGATTTTCCATCTCCAGCACTTTAATGAAGAACAAATGCTGCTGAGTGGGGTTAAGTGCCTGAGGGCTGCTGTATGGCCCAGTGTATTTCTGTGTAAAACATTACTTTCATTCTGCATTATAACATTTCTTACCCTGCTACACATTTTATGTGCTTTTGCCTGTTGCTTACCAGGAGGCAGGGGCATGGGAAGGACGAGAAGGTGAAAGTGAAAAGGGAGACAGGTTGTGTGCTCATGAACTGCTTACCAGAGAACTTGTCTTTCAGTAGCCACTGTCAGAACCTGGTATAAACATGCTTTTAATTTTTCTTTTCTACCATGAAACATGAAATGCTGCCAGCACATATTTTTCTCTGCCAAATATCCAACAAATCTTGCTTTTGTGGAATGACTGAAACTGAAATCATCTCCCTGTACAACTAGGGTGATGTTCCCTACACTTTCAAATCATATTTGGACTTCTTCCATAAAGATGCTATCTGATTTATGGCAGTACCTACTGTGATGCCTGTGAGGCACTAACTTCCCACCTGACCATCGCCAACAGCTGCAGAGGAGTAACAAAACTGGCAACCTAATTCCAGTGAGTGGGAGGTCAATGCAACATCTGTCTTTCTTATCTTCTGCTTATTTGCACATGACTGCACTTTTTTTCTCTTTTGCTGGTCAAAGAGTCTCTCAAGCATTTCAGTAATGCTTGCTTCACTGCATGTTTTGTTAGGTTGTCAGATTTCTGTAACTCATTTAGAACTTGTTTTATTTCAAACAGAGTGGGTAAAGTGGATGCAGATTTTTCAGCTTATGTATTTCTACTATATCTCCTAGAGTTTAGATTATGATAATCAAATCAGTAGGAAGCAGGTTTATACAATTTATGTGTATGAAAAAATAAGTAAATGTATTTGCTACTTCTACAGAGATACGTAGTTAAAATTATGACTAATACAGCAATAGCAATACTAAGAAAGAATATATAAGTGCTAATCTTCATTGATACATGCCTGGTATATTTTATTCCCTAAAGCTTTATACTTTGACTGTGCTATGAACTCAGTGTTTTGGCAATAACAGCAAATCAGAGGAATCTGGGTAAAATTGCTCATGTCTCACTGTTGTATAAAAAGGAAACCTAACTACCCAATGTTTGATCATGCAAACACCTTCAAAGATGATTTCTGGATTCTCCATGTTAATTAAAAAAAAAAAATTGGAATTAATGTAGTTTAATTAGTAACAAGTTTAATTACCATTGTTGGTGCTTTGAACTGTGAAAAAAAAAATAATCTTCTATTCTCTGCTTCTCTATCATCTATGATAGTTGCAAGGATGTGGTAAGTGCCAGAACTAACTGCTCTGTCTGTGAAGTATTCCATGGTACTGCTCCTAGAGTGCCCCTCAGAGCAGGCTGAGATGTGGGTACTTAGGTGCATCACCCATCACATTCACAGGGCGGCTCACAGGGCAGCAACCTAAGCAGCAGAGGGTAAAGACATGTTGAGGACTTGCTTCGTCCAGTGCTGTGGCATGTGGTGATACTAATTATTCAATACATTAGCTACATTTTGACATTAAACTCATGTGGTTGTTTGGGACAGGGATTCGTGAGATAAAGTTGAAAAGAAAAGGTGGAATAGCATATAAGTTGTTTTTTTTAAAATCTCAACCCCATGTGATACTTTGCATTACATTATCAAATCAACACCAATTAAAATTAAACAAACTCAACTATGTATCTTAAAATAGTTATTATATTAAACTGAATTTTACATAAGTAAAGTATTTTACATATGCCAAAGTTTCTTTAATGTGCTTCAATTGATGGGCATTACCTAAAACAAGAGAAGGAAAATACTAATACAAAGACTATGGATGAAAGTAAATGAAATTAGAAAAGAAAAAGATCATAGAAAGTACAAAGTTCTTATTAAAAATATGGAAGTCTGTGAAGAGAATAATGAAACAGTAGGGAATGAATATAATTTACCAAAATTATTTTGACTGAAAAGTAAAAAGAAAGAGAGGTATTCTACTGAGGCTGCTTAAAGGAAGAAACTAAAGCAGCTTTGAATTAAAAGCCAGAGTAGACAGGAATTTCTCTAAACTAAATATTATCCAGCCATTTCTGCATCTAGTTTTGGAAAACAGGTCAATACTGGAAGTCAAGGGAATCCACAAGCTGCACACTATAAGACATGCTAGAAATATCTTCCTGATGGTAGCAACGCAGGCATCAGAATTTTTTTCCCAATGCCTGGGAAATACACAAATATGGCATGTTTTATAGTTGTGGAGAACGATCCACCTGAACAAGGGTTTCAATTGAAAATAAGGACAAACAAACATAAGTGAATACAAATAGGGAGAAGGAAGGAAGAAAGAACAGCAATAATGTACCGATAGACCTGTGCAGGGATCATATGTCTGTGTACCCAACAGACCTGTACAGGAAGCTGTAACCTAACAAAATCAAACAGAATAAAAAGCAAAGAGAATGAAGTAGGGTGAGCATATGCTTGAAGCAGTGAATTAATTTGACTGTAATAGCACAGAAATTGTTAAAACTAACAAAACTCTAGGGTTGGTGAAATTTTTGCTAAAATATTTGGTTTTATAAGCTGGCTGAAGGATAGCAGAAAATCTTTGGAGAGCATATAGAATGAAACTGAAAGATGTTGCTACTCAAGATGAGAATTCAGTTTGTCTGACTTGAGCTATTTATGATTAAAAAACTGACCCACACCTGGCTGAAATACTCAGGAGAATTTTTATTAATTCTAATGAGTTCTAATGAGTTTTATTAAGCAGGTAAAAGTTTGTGTGATGCAAAAGAAAAAAGAGAGAGAGACTAAATCTGAAGAATCTTAGGGTTTATAGGAATAGAAAAATATTTTGTGCTACTGCCTGCATGAGAGGAGGAAAGAAGGAAGAAAAATTTTTTTTCAATGTTAATCTCAGGTATAGAGCACAGAGCAAACATACTTTAGCAATTACACTTTTGTTTAAATTTGCAGTTTTCTGAGGTAGAGTATAAGACCAATAGAAGTGAATGATGTAAATTTCTCTGTAGTCTGCTCCACAGAAACATCAATGTTAAATTTTGTTTAAACCACATCCAATAAAGACTTGTGGAAACTAATCAACTATGAGGAGAAGGTTGTAAGATTTTACTGATGTGCCAGGATATAGCTTTGATTAATAGGATACTAAATAACACTCAGTAATTTGACTGGTCATGAATTAATCTCTTTTCTTCCTGTTGATAGATCTCATACCTAACTTATCACTATGCCAGATGTTTGATATAAGATATTAAATAATTCTGAACATTTTTTTAGATTTATCATAAACCTTGTGACTGTTTTATCTTATATCATTTGTTTGATGACAGCTTGTTACATTAAAAACTTTAGAGGAATCTAATGACTCAGTTACAAAAATTTTGCAGTTAGCAGTAATTAGTATGAACACCTGGTTGTAAGTAAAAGACAGAAAATGTCCTCATTACGGAATAGACAAAATATAAGGTTTTGCTGTTAAAAAAAAAACAAACCAAAAAACAGCAAACCAAAACTGCCAATCCAGAGAGACCACTGAAAAATATGCAAAGACACACTGGAGGACAGAACATATTTTATCCTGTAGTGCTTCATTATGACAAACCACAAACAGAAACAATAACATGACAAAAATATGTCTTCATGGAAAAATCCAGAATGTGCCAGAGTGGATACATTCCCACTCCTTGACAAGCCCAAAATAATGGTATTTAACAGAGGAGTAGAAATAGTAGTGAACTTTTTTTTTTTTTCAAATAAAGCATGTATTCATATTACATAGGTTATGTGAGTGGATACACTAATCTTTCAATTGAGTAGGAAAGTTGCAACTGTATTAAGGTCCACAGAATTTTTCTTCAGTTGGGAGATCGTTTTCTTAAGCATGGATTAGAAATGTAGCTTCTAATCCTGCATTTTAATTGATTTAAACTGACTAGCTTTATCCTGATAGATCACCACTGAAATCAGTTAGGCCTGCAAATATTTATGTAGAATGAATTAAAGTACTGTGACTCTTCTGCCCAGAGACAAAAAGCAGGAGAGGGGGAAAGGAGTAGAAGCGGGATAGGGGATAGGTCCTCATTACTTACATTGCCCTGCCTTGTTTCTGCAAGGGGATCCGCAAGAGATCTAGTACTTCTCCCAGAAAGAGAAATGAGAGACCAGGAGACCCACTCTCATCTATTTTCCCAGTAGCCCCAGGATCAAGATGTCATGGTAATAATTAACAGTAAAGAGAATGAAAACATTTAAGAACATAATTAAATACGAAAAGTAAAATAGTGTTAGAAAATTCATAATAATAATGACTAATGCAATTGACATCTGGCACCACTTTACATTTTTATAGAGCAATTGAGCTGACTAATTCAACTTGTATCTCTTAATTTTAATGACAAGGCTTAGTATCTAAAATTTAAGCAAAGGAGATTTTCTGAAAATATGAAAATACGCAGAACTCACATTGTCATTTCCAGGAAGTGCTGGAGTGACTCATGACCTTGTGAGTTTAATGGTACCAAAACATATAATTCGACTATATAGAGAGCAGAATTATAGGCCCAAAATGTTCTTGATTTTATCTCATTTTACCATGCAAACTCAAAAACTTTATTTCCATTTTTTCTCCTTTTTGATGTCATGAGCCTGATTTGACTTTGGTTAAGTACAGCCAAAGAGAGAGACTGGGCCTGAGAAAATATTATCTTAGAGCATAGTGTCTAAATTTAATTTCCTTAGCATCAACACAGAACTATGTTGTACTATTTTAGAGGCAGACACTGATCTCTTTTCGATGTCCAGCTGTTCTCCATTTCCTCTAGAGAAAAGGTGGTAATCCACCTTGGTGTGTGTAATTTTGAAATAATTTGAGTCACACACCACTATTATAGTAATCAAAACCTGAAATTAAATATTTAAGATGTTAGGCTAGAAGAGGAAAAAGTAGGTTATTTTATACATGATATTAAGCCAAGATAAAGAGGAAATCTATCATTGTCAGGTTTCAGCAAATAGTGACTGACCCCATTCTGAGAAACCCATAACTGTTAATTACACAGATATCTTCTGGAGTATCTTTCATCCATACACCTTCCGCTCTGTTAAGGTTACTAGGCCAGTCCAGTAACTTTTACAATAAAACATTTATCTCTATATAAATAATGCTTAAAATACATCTACTCAAGACCTGAGGCTCTTTAGTGTAAAACCACTGGTATATAAAACACCCAGTAGCACTTAAACAATGATTCAAAGAGAAACTCCATCCACCAACCACCTGCAAAAAAATACTGATCACTGTGCCTCTCTGACTTCCTAGCACTCTCATCTACTTCCAAATTCCCAGACAACACATAAAATTTTCACTATCCCCAGAAGATCTGTTTAGTAGTTCATGGGAAAAATAATTGCTCAAATATGTTGAACTTCAGGTAGTTGTGATATATGTTGACTGTTTGGGCTTTATACAGCTATAGTAGTATGGCAACAGGAGAAAGACTACTCCTTAGTCAGGTCATACACCTTATGTGTCATAATTAAATCATTGTTGACCTAAGGATACCCAGTTTGGATACCAAATCATTGCTACATGCTTACACAGGAATGCTTAAATCAAACTCAAGACACTGTATTATGGAAGAGCATAAGGCTGAGAATATTTTGAAACTATAACTCAATGTTGACTTTTTTCTAGTCTTGCAATAAGGAAATTATAACAAGGCAAAGTTATCTGTCAGACTGGAATTTCCAGTTAGAAAATCCAAATCTAGTTAAGTGTATTGCAATACACCTTAATTGAAAGTAGGTAGTAAAGGCAAAGAGCTGCCCTGACTTTGAATTCTTTAAGCTGATGAAGAAGACATGTTTGGTAAAGTGATTGATATTCTGCCTCTCATACTCTATGTGCTTCTCCAAAGCATCCTGATCACACCATTCTTGCAAAGGTCAAGCTGACCTCATTTTTCTGCCACCTCTTGAACCACACTGAGAAATTATATTGATCTTTGACTCTGCAGTCCTTGATAGGAGAAGATGACAAAGTAAGCCAGCAAAGCTTTGTGCAATGGTAAACAAAAGGCTCCTACTCTCCTCACTCTTTTATTTGGTGTGCACTTACAAGGTGTAAAATCACAATCAGGGACAAATTTCTTCATGATACCGACAGTAGTATTTAACACACAGAATGTGGTTGGAATGCCAGAAGATAATGGACTGACAGACTATATCCCAAATAATACAAGGCCTTAACAAGGTTACAGTAAGGGAGAGCTTTTGATATAAGGTTGTGACAAATACACGTCATATCTAAGTATAAATGAACATAGCGTGGCTCTATAGCAACACAATTTAGTAGGGAATTGTGGCAAATCCTCAACCAAAGTTTATATACTCTGTTTCAAATTGATGATACATATGTATTTATATATATTTGCATGCATATTATGTATTCATATGCAACCCCAAGCTTAAAAGTTGGTTTACATTGAAGTGTCATTACATCAAGAAGAAAAACAAAAACAGTTGTAAATCAAATCCCATTTAAATCCCCAGTGAACAGTATCCACTATGAAGGCACTTACGGAGCCTCACCTGGGCCTCCCCTCACCCTGCCCATGGCCCCATTTCAGTCCATCTGGGGACATCAGTCCCTGCCCTAGTGATGGTTTGTGATTATGGTCTTCAGCCCCTCCTGGACAGGCCCTGGATCTGTTTTCTGCCCTTGCAGGGTCTGCTGTGGGACCTTGTCACTGGCACCTTTCTCTACTCATGGTCAGGCATTTCTTGGAGAGGACACCACCAAGGTCAGTCACCCTTGGCTCCCGGCTCATCCAGAAGCAGCCCGGCACTCACTGCTCCATGGAACAATAGTCCAGGTCCTTTGAAATTACCAGGAGCATAGATGTTCAGCCACCTGAATCCAAGTTGCCTTTTTGGGAACTTAGAAAAATCTGTTGAGTTCAGAACTTGGTATAAACACATCAGATTTCCCATATGTCTTTGGATTCTTGTAGGATTTTTAATTTCATTTTGACATTTTAGAGTCATTTTAACTCACAATTTTTTGGTTAAAAAAGGAAGTAGGAGAATTTGGTACTTTGAGTACTTTGTCAATTAACGTGTGCTTGAACAAACTTTGCAATGTGCTCACTCCTCTGCCCAAGACACTTATTGTCTGCACAACAATTCACAATAAAAACATTATAAACTGCAAAAACACTGATCTGACAAGGTAACTTATTGCCATTGGTATGTGATTGCTGAAGTAGCAGGAAATATTTGTTGCAAATGTTTCTGCTATAGTTGTGAGAAGCCTTGTGGGATACTTTCCTATAGTGGGGTTAAACTACAACATGACTAAGATGAACTGTTACTTCATAAATAGTCTTAGATGTAAAAAGTGTTGCTTGATAAAAGGTCCAAATGTATTGCAGAAAAATGATGAGAGAAAAAGGAATGACCTTTCTTAAAACAGCTTCCAGCAGCTGCTGAACAATGAGCACCCTGAAGTCCTGTTCTTCAGCAAACCCTTAGACTGCATGTCTTGTACATTTAGAAAGAGGAGACACTTGGAAAAGAAGATTGAATGAGACTTCCCTTCCTCCAAGAATAACACATTATTGGATTCTGGATCCTTAAGCACCAAGAGACTTTCCACTGCAATGAAGGAATGGAAGAATAAAAGAACTTCTGCTCATTTTGAAGAACTAGAATGAGAGCTTATGAAAAAAGCCAAATAATTTCCTTACCTGCTCTCTATATCATTACATTCACTGAGAAGAATAGAAGACATTGCTACTTCAGTGAGGGAATATATCTCCCATGTTGTGTCTCCTTTGGGTCAGCAGTAGGGCTCATTGAGAAGGGTAGATGCAGGTGTCCAAGCACTGCCAGTGAGGATTTTGCATTTCGGGGGTTAGTGATCTTTCTACCAGGGCCATAGAACTTCCCAGTTTTTCTCCCTCTACCTTCTCTTTTTAATGGCTAGACATGCAGTTAAAAAAAAAACAAACACATATTTTTAACAAAAAACATTTTACTTTGGAAATCTCTTTTTTGTGTTGTGTTTTTCTGGCTGACTCCTTTTACTCAAACTCTCTCCATTAGTTCTTGAAAAAAATAAGTTTATCTATAAATTTTATATCAAAGGGTTAAAATAAAAAGTAACAGAACGATGTGTTTGGCAGGGTGATAGCAGTGGAGGGGGATCACCTAAATGTCTTATGCATGTTTCCTTTCCTCTCTTAGTGGTAGGATTCAGGAACCAAAACCTCGGCTTTATTATACAGGAATGAGAAAGAGTAAACAAGATAAAAGGGGAAAAGGAAAGTGGAGAACTGTGAAAAAGCTTGTTGGCATTACAGTGAATGATATTACAGTTTTGTGACCCAGTCATGTTTGTTATTAATAAAATATAGTTTTAAATAAGTATTTTAGATATAAACACATCTGTTGCATTTACAATGGATACCAGCTTTGACTTCTAGTTCACTCCACAAGACACTTTCTTAAACTTAAGAGAATATATATTATGCCTACTCTTTCCTATACAAAGGTGAAGTTTACAATGAGCAAATTAATGCCATCTGTTTGTAGTGTATTGTACTTTGTATTCCTAGCAGTTGGGTTATACACACAACAGAATATTAAATATTGATAGAACTGTGGACTTAACAGCTGTGCCTATTAATGGTTATAACTTTTAATATACTTGATTTTGCTATAGATTATTAGGAAATGTTCTGTTGCCTGTAAGGCATGGAACATGAAATGGTTACCATTTGAATCTTTGTGGACTATTAATATTATACAATAGACTAAATGTGGCTACTATGAGATTGCCTCCAGCTGTGAAGGAGACAGTTTTGATATTCCTGTGCTCCCTTCCATTCTTATGTTCCTCTTTTCTCTATTTTGGTACTAATATAGATGAGACAGGTTTACTGAAGTGTAGTGTAAAGGGAACAAAATAATTCATTTGTTAATGCATCCCAAAGGAAAACCACTACATTTCCTGTTATAGCAAATATAGATTAAAAATTAATTTAATTCATAAGGTAAATAAATATTGGGGTGGGGGGTGTGTGTAAGATTGTGTAATTTGGTTGATACTTGTCTTTCTGCTTCTGTAGTTCAAAAGTTTCTCTGTTGGAAATCAAGCATTAATTTATTGTTAAATAGAGCAAAATTAATTACATACCTTACTGGAGCCAAAATGTCCACACAGAGAAGAAAACTTCTTCCTTCTGCGTAACAGCAACAACTACACCCCAAGGTCATACCTACTATGAGATTCACTATAAAACAGATTGGTAGTCTTAATTCAGAGAGGGATTTTCATCATTAGAAAATGCAATAGCATAAATGACTGCCTCATCCTACTCCCACTGAACTCAATGGTTATACTAAAAGTAGGAGTGGATTTATATTTCAAAATCCCTCTGCTAGTTACACCTTTGATACCATTATCCTTTGATCTCTAGCAGGTTGGTTTGTTTAGGCTTTTTTGGGGTGGTTTTGGTTTGGTTTGGTTTGGTTTTTTGTTGAACTGCTGCATTTAGTTAAAAATAATATTATTAATAATACTAATATTGCCCAGTTTTGTAAAGTGGCTTCTTTCAGTACTGTACTGCGGAAGATGCTAAAACTTAACAAACATTTCGTTATTAATTATTTAGTTTATGCTGAGACCCAATATTCTTCCTGATTCCTGGACTACAACTTTGAGGTTCTTGGTCCTTTTAATGTGATGATTTCACAATGACTCCTATGATGAAAGAGTTTTGTAAGCCTAATGGCTGAGAAAACACCAGGCTCTTTCTAAAGAGCAAGGCAAATATGCCTACTCAAAACAACAAAGAAATCATTAGTGTTATTTTTTTCTTTACTAATAACCTTGGGTATGTTTGATAGGCTATATGATGAACAAACAGGGATAGTCATCATTCTAGACCTCCCAGGAATATGTCCAACCTTGGTAAAAATTATTAGATTAGATTCTGTGACAATTATCATTGATTATTCACATATTTATTACTTTATCGATACTTTATGAGTCACATGGATAAAAATAAAATCTTCATCAATAAATTTATCATATAATTTTTAAATAACTTGAGATACATTTCTAAAATGTTATAGCATTTGTCTTCTTTGGTAACAATTTCACGTGTTTGTTTTGGAAGTTAATGGTGTAACATACACTTCTGTCAGTGATATATCAACAAACTGTATTTATATTGCATCGTGTGTTCTCTTAGCCCACCACAGCTGAGGTCTGATTGAGACTATAGCCTCAAGTGACTATAAACCAAACAATTATTTTTGAGACTAATGTATATGCTTCCTAATGATTCACAACATTAAACTCTCACTTGGCAAGACAGCAAAAACTCTATTTTTGCTCTAGGCATAAAAATTCTGCAGAACATTTTTTTAAATGGTCGTGGGTGACCAAAATGCTATTTAAAACTTCAATGGTATTTGCTCATGGTTGCTTGCTTACTTGTAATTGTTTCCAGAATGTTTGTTTGGAAATTTGTTAGATTATGTATCACACGCAATAACTCTATATGCCAAATTCACTGTTGTAATACTTGGCATTGCAATTGGTTATGCTTATTTCAGCACCACTTAAAATAGCTAGTCCTTTATGTAAGCAAGAATAAAGGTGATTTCAGCCTATAGTTCTTTTTTCCACATGCAATAGCATTAAATGAGTTGCAGCAGGAGTTATTTCTGACTACATGTTTTGCAACAGTTATATTTTCTCCTTGATAACAAAACCAAACCTCTTTTTTTTAAATTTTAAGTATTTTTAATTTTTCTATCCCAAATAGACTTCAGAATATTGTAACAGCAAAATCATTTATGTATAGAATATATCTCAAAACTAAAACAAGTTTCCTAACACCTTGAACTAATTTACCTCAGATGTGAATTTAGAATATTTGATTTTAGAGAATAGGAATAACAGCAACATAAATTTTAAATTGGAGTATTAATTTATAGGAAAAAAAAGTTCTCTTGACTTTTCTGTGTCCTTTACTAGACTCCAGTGGACTCTCAACCAGCTGAGAACTTTCCTCTTCATGCAGCCCTGGATACTGTTGGCCTTTTTGTATCATGAATCTGCATTACTGGCTCACAATCAGCTTGTTTTCCACCTGGTATTTGAAAGGCAGATATCTATAGATGACCTAATTTTCCTTGAGAGAGATTTTTCATCTCAGCCTGAGAGAGATATTTAAAATATATCATGTTTACAGGGTTGGTTTTTTTCTCCATATACAAAAAGTGACCAGAGAAGTCCATTTGTGAGGACATTGTACTGGGTCTAGCTGGGATGGGGATAATTTTTTTCATAGAGTGCTGTGTTTTGGATATGTGACTATAACAGTGTTAAGGAAACATGGGTCTTTTGGATATTACTGAGTAGTACTTGTAGGGCAACAAGGCTTTCACTTTCTTCCATTCTGCATCTCCCGGCAAGTAGGTCAAGGGTGGACAAGAAATTGGGAGGGGACACAGCCTGTAAACCTGACCTAAATTGGCCAAAATATTCCATGGATATAATGTCATCAGCAGCAATAAAAACTGAGAGCAGGGTGTTTTTGAGGGAGGGAGCCCTTGCTTGGAGACTCTCCGGGTATCATTCTGCTAACCGGAGGTGATGAGTGACTACCTTTGCAGTGCTTCTTCCTGCCCTACCCCCTGCCCTTTACTTATTAAACTATCTTTAACATAATTCATGCTTTTACATGAATTTCAGTTTTCTCCCTTGTCCCACTGGGACTGGGGGAGCAAGCAAACAGCTGTGTGGTGTTTGCTGCTGGCTTGAGTCGACACATGACAGATGTCCACACTGTAAGTCCGCATTTCCCATCCTTGTTACCGTTCTGATTTCCAGGTGACAGAAGGTTTATATAGTTTGGCTCACTAATTTTCTGATACTCTGTTAACACACTGCAAGAGTGTGGTGTTTTAGCCCTGGCAAAAGGCCAGACGCCCACCAAAATCAGTCTATTACTCTCCTTCTTAGTTGGATGGGGGAGAAGTGGCTCAAGAGTCAAAATCACTAATGACGCGGGCAAAACAGACTCAACACAGAGTCCTGAAGAGAAAGTTATCTAATTTGTTACACTACGCTTAAGAGAAAAACAGTGAAAACAGAGTCAGGAGTGCAACCAACAATCTTTAAACAAATGCAAACCAGGCAAACACTTTCCCCCACCACTCCCTCCTTAGCAGGCTTTAGTTAGAAGTTTGCTCCCTTCTTCCCTCCCGGTCGCCGCCCTGGAGGTGCAGGGACTAGGAAAATGGGGGTCTCGGTAACACCTTCCCCCCACCCCTCCATTCTAAAGCAGACTTCCCTTTTAGCCATGATTTTGCTCCCTTCTTCCTCTCTCCTGCTCGCAGCACAGGACAGGGGGGCAGGGACTAGGAGATGGGGACTTCGGTCAGTCCCTTGCAAGTTGGTTTCCTTCTCGGCCGGGATGGGGGCATCCATTCCACACACCCTCCCCCTGCTGCACTGTAGGATCTCACCCTCGAGAGCCAGTCCTCCACGAACTTTCTCCAATGCAAATCTCTTCCCACCGGGCTTCTTCTCTGCTCTGGCAGGCAGCAATCAATCACAGTGTCTCTCAGTCCCAGCCCTCCACGGGGCTATGATGCCTCCTCCAGCAAACCTGTTTTGCTCATCTCTGTAGGTCGCTTGTGCTGGCAGGGGCTCATCCCAACGTAAGTCACAGCATCTTCTCTATGTCTCCACCGGCTCCATCCAGTCGGCTGCAGGTTATCCTTGGGTTCCTTCACGGGCTGCAGGGGCATCTTTCCCTCAGGCACCTGAGGCGCCTCCTCCCCCAGCCTTCCTGGCCTTTTGTGTCTGCCAACTGCTTACATTTTGTTTACATTTAGTTTGTTGCTGCTTCAACACACCTCATTCAGTACATGCAAATATCTTAAACTGTCCCTCCCAGGCCTCCAGGCCTTTCCGGAGGTATCACAATGCCCTTAATGTGCCAACATTGCAGTCTTTTTAGCACTCCCTTCTCTGGTGGCAAAAATGCAGCTACTTCCAAGTCTTTTTCTCCTATATGTGACTCTCAGAGGCGCTATCAGAACGCAGGCTGGCAGAGGATTCCAGCAGCCATTTTCTGCAGCCCCTGGCCCCTCTCTCTCAGCACCCAGCTATGCACAACTGCAACAAAAAGCATGGAGTTTTGAACTGTATAAAAATTTTATATGAACAATAGCCTTTAATAAGGAAAATCCAGATCTTTTAATTAAAAATATTCATAAAGATTTCCTGTGGATAACCTGCATGTCACCTTTGTGTGGTATCATCTAAGGCAGTTTACCGTCTCTGTCAAAACATCTAAAATTGTAGGCAATTTACTAATGTGATTTGCATAACTTTTCCCACTGTGCTAAATAAGTTAAATATGTATTATTCATGATAATCTACTGCAGAAACATTATTGTCAAATAGATACTCTGCTGATCTGCCACTGTCATGTTCACTTACAATCTAATATTTCTAATACAAATCTCTGAAATTCTTGGTTCAGAAAAAAATAGTTATAAAAGGAGCCAGAATGGAGCACTTGCCTCAAGAAATCTAGAAATTCAGTAACCTAGCAAAAGAAATTTAATTAAAAAGATAATGAATTACGTGTTCACTATTCCCAAAACTATGCAACAAATGTTACGAAGAAAATAAATAAAATTCATGTGTTTTAATGCAACACATTTAATCACTTTATTGGTGGTATACTTTTGAAGAGGATTAACTTTTTAGCTGAGGGAAAGACTATTAAAACCAGAAATCTGCAGTCTATCAGGTTAGGAAATTTTACAAGCAAAGGACAAATCTTTAAGTGCTCTTCTTGCAAGTTGTTGTCAGGACTGCTCACCTGAGAATGCCCCTTTCTGAAAAACAGATCATCAACACATGAATACAGTTTTCATTGTTCATCTTTTTAGATACTTTTAGACCTATATATACCTTAGACTAAGGGAGCTGAAGGAAAGAATTAACACTTTCTTTTTCCCAAACAGAATGAAATATAAAAGAAGTAGCCCAGAAAGAATTAGTAGTAGTGCAAAATCAAAATGGTTTCGATTTAAATAGTTAACAGTTGGATTTAACAAGAACCAGTCAAAGGTGAAAGTATCAGAAAGTAACAGTTGTTCTGATCAATTTTATATCATGAAGTATTCATTATAAACTAATTCTCATCCTTCATTACAAGTTAAATTTGTGCAAATGATGTGTTTTTTCCAAAACTGTCTGCAAATGAAGATTCATTTATTCGGACATGGTATTTATATATTAATTGGTACATTTCAGTGAGAGCATTCATAGTAGAATGTATTAACTTGCATATCTTGTATAAAACTGAAAATAGAAAATACACAAATTAAATATAAATGATGACTCCCTAATTGAGAATGCATACAAATATGTTTAAATGTGATGCACGAATGCAATCATAATATATTTTTGCCTGAGCAAAGGAAGATAGGAACACATTTTAAATACTTCAATAGTTCCAGGTGCTGCTTATCACTTTCTATGTTGCATTTTCTAATGAATTTGTACTTGCATTTATCTTTATAATGGTAAGGTCCCTTTCTCATCAGTATATATGACCAAGTGTATAATTTTGGTACTGGTTATAAGATTTAAATTTGAATTCCAGATACTTGAAGGTGAATTACCTATCAGACAAAAAAAAAGTTTTTCTTAAATATAATGAAAAAATACATTTATACAATCCACCATCAGTTTATAGTTAATTGCAGAATGTGCATGTAGTTCAAGGTTCCATTTCTAGGGTTTTTGACACAAAGCCCCCTCTTCCTACTATTGTGCTTACTGGAGAACTTACTCTGTGCAATTTGTGTGGTTTGGATTGAGTTAACTTCTGTCATAGCATCCTGTATGGTGCAGTGCTCTCCATTTGTGGCTAAAATAGTGCTGATAAATATTCTGATATTTGCTTTTCCTATTAAAATGTCTTTATCTCAATATGCAGATCTTCTCCCTCACCTTCTATTTTCTTCCAGTCCCAGAGGAGAGGTTCACAGTGAGACTGGATGGGTGTTAGCCAGAGTTCCATGATTTTTAAGTAATCTGTAAATATTGTATGACTTGAGAAGAGAGTATAGAAAAACAAACAAAAAACCAAACTAAACTTCCAAGCAGCAATGAGTCTGTTTGGCTGACTTAAATACAATTGCATTGATACAATGAATTTTGAAGGGAGGAATTTAGAATATGATGCTGCTGAGGAGAAGGGCTCTGAAGCGGGAGACTCCGTCGAGGGACCCCTTTCTGCAAGCAACAAGCCCCGGGCATAGATCCGCGAGGGCAAGGGAGAAAAGGCGACAGAGATCAAAAGGAGAGAGGCAGAGGTGCGGCCAGCAGCGGCCATCAGCACCCATTGCTCGTCCCCCGCACTGCCCGGAGCGGTGACTCATCGGGGGCGGAGCTAAGGGCGACAGGAATTATCCCTCTCCATACAAGAGCAGCCTCTGGGAGCGCAGCGAACAGGACGGGCAAACAGGGCGTGGCGCGTCAGAAGGGCGTGGCGCGGCAGTTTGCGCAGGCAGAGCAAGCAGGCAGGGCGAGCCGCTCCTCCTAGCTAGCCGAGAGGGTAGATTCAGCGGACGGGCTTGCACAGCACGAAGGGTGAGCTGAGGGTTCCCTGTCTGCTGTGGGCTGGTAACCATGGTCTCCACCAGGCGGAGAGGTTCCCCCTACAAATCTGGGGCAACCCCGACGGAGGGCCTGCCTCGGGATGCTGCGGTTCAGGTCTCCGGCTGCAGGGAATGCCAGAGTCTGCAGTTGCCAGGGAAAAGAGGCAAGCCCCTAACCTGTGTGAGGTGTGAGCAGGTCGACGATCTGCTCTGTCTAGTTGTAGAACTGAAGGAAGAGCTCGAAAGACTGAGAGCAATCAGGGATTGCGAGCGAGAGATTGACTGGTGGAGTAGCTCCCTGGCAACCCAGAAGGAAGAGAGTGGGGAAGACACTTCGCACCTGAAGACGGTCCCCCCTCTCTGCCCTAGACAAGTAAATGGGAGTGTCCCAAACCCCGAGGAGGGCTGGAAGACAGTCCCTACTCGCCGTCGTAGGCACCCCCCCGCCTACCTACCCCACTCCCCCAGGTTTCCCTAAGCAACAGGTTTGGGGCCCTGGCAGTTGAGGAGGAGGTATGTGAGGAAATGAATGCAGCCCCTCTGCCTCAGAGGAAGCGGAAACCTAGAGTGAGGCGATCATCCGCACGCCTTGAGACTGCCTCTGTGAGGCAAGAGAGAAAGGTTGTTGTAGTAGGGGATTCCCTTCTCAGAGGGACAGAAGGCCCTATATGTAGACCGGACCCTACACACAGGGAGGTGTGCTGCCTCCCTGGAGCCCGGGTCAGGGACATTACAAGAAGGCTATCAGGGCTGGTTAGACCCACTGACTATTATCCATTACTGATAGTTCAAGCAGGCAGGGATGCAATCACAAAGTGTAGCCTGCAAGCCACCAAAAGGGAATTCCGGGACCTGGGGCGCTTTGTTGAGGGCGGGGGAGCCCAAATAATATTCTCGTCTATCCCCACTTGTGGGAGGAGGGGCTCAGAGCAGGACAGGCGAACCCACGAGTTGAATGTGTGGCTGAAAGGCTGGTGCCAGCGCAAGAACTTTGGGTTTTTTGACCATGGGATGGTGTACTCTGCTCCTGGCATGAGTACTGCTGATGGGGCTCACCTGTCCCATAAAGGAAAGAGGATCCTTGCCCAGGAGATGGCAGGGCTCATTGACCGAGCTTTAAACTAGTTAGGAAGGGGGAAGGGGATATTAAGAAGGCTGCTGGGGTTAGGCAAGTGCTTCGGGAGTCACAACGAGAGTTGATGGTGGAAAAAGGTAAATTCCAACAGCACAGTGGTGGACTTGGAGATGGTTTTCCAGGTGTGAGTAGGGAAAATTCTGTGGATTGCCCTGAGTACTCCTCAGTGGAGCCACTTTTGCCAGTCCCCTGGCAGAAATCTCGCTGTGGGCTGTTGAGAATACCTACATCTGCTGCCCCACTTAAATGCCTTTATACAAATGCACGTAGCATGGGGAACAAACAAGAAGAATTAGAGATCTTTGTGCGGTCGCAGGGCCACGATCTCATAGCAATCACAGAGACGTGGTGGGATAACCTGGACAACTGGCACGCTGTCATGGATGGCTATGTGCTTTTTAGGAAAGACAGGCTAGGGAGGCGAGGTGGAGGAGTTGCTCTTTATGTGAGAGAGCACCTAGATTGTATTGAGCTCCACCTGGGGAAGGATGAAACATCTGTTGAGTGCTTGTGGGTTAAAATCAAGGGGCAAACCGGTATGGGGGACATTGTTGTGGGAGTGTGCTATAGGCCCCCTGATCAAGAGGAGCGGGTTGATAGTGCATTCTATAAGCAGTTAGAAGTAGCCTCAAGATCCCGGGCACTAATCCTTATGGGGGACTTCAACTATCCAGATATTTGCTGGGCAAGCAACACGGCCAGTCGTATGCAGTCCAGACAATTTCTGCAGTGTGTTGAAGACAATTTCCTGCTACAGATGGTGCAGGAGCCTACAAGGGGAGGGCGGGTGCTGGACCTTGTTTTAACTAACAAGGACGGGCTCGTTAGGGAAGTGAAGGTCGGGGGCAGCTTAGGTCTAAGTGACCATGAAATGGTTGAGTTCAAGATCCTGGGTGAAAGAAGCAAGCCAAAAAGTAGGATAGCTACCCTGAATTTTGGAAAAGCTAACTTTGATCTCCTCCGTGACTTAATAGGGGCTATCCCGTGGGCTACGCTGTTTGAAGGAATGGGAGCCTGTGAGAGCTGGCTAGCATTCAAACAGCACTTCTTCCAAGCACAGGAACGATGCATCCCTTTGTGCAGGAAATCGGGAAGGAGAGGCAGAAGACCTGCGTGGATGAACACGGAGCTGCTGAGTAAACTCAAAGAGAAGAGGAAGATCTATGAATTGTGGAAGAAGGGTCTGAGCACATGGGGAGAATACAGGAATGTAGTCAGGGCCTGTAGGGTCGCAACTAGGAAGGCTAAAGCCCTCTTGGAAACGAAGCTGGCAAGGGACATAAAGGATAATAAAAAGGGTTTTTTTAGATACGTGAATAGCAAAAGGATGACCAGGGATAATGTAGGTCCCTTGATGAATGAGGAGGGTGTCCTGGTAACGGGGGATACTGAGAAGGTGGAGATACTGAATGCCTTCTTTGCTTCAGTCTTCACCTCAAAGGCCCCCCGGGACCCACAGGCACTGGATGTAAATAGGAGTGTTTGGGATATGAAGAATTTCCATCTGGTTGAGGTAGGGGAGGTCCAGGAGCGGCTCAAAGGGATAAACGCACACAAATCCATGGGACCGGATGGGATACATCCACGTGTGCTAAGGGAGCTGGCGGAGGTGATTGCTGAGCCGCTCTCTATCATCTTCAACAGGTCCTGGAGAACAGGAGAAGTGCCTGAGGACTGGAGGATAGCCAATGTCACTCCAGTCTTTAAAAAGGGCAAGAAGGAGGATCCCAGCAACTATAGGCCAGTCAGCCTCACCTCTGTCCCCGGAAAGGTGATGGAACAGCTTGTTCTGGATGCCATCTCCAAGCAACTGGAAGAGAAGAAGGTCATGAGGAGTAGTCAGCATGGATTCACCAAGGGGAAATCATGCTCGACCAATCTCATAGCCTTCTACGATCTCATCACCGGCTGGGTAGATGGAGGGAGAGCAGTAGATGTCATCTACCTTGACTTCAGCAAGGCTTTTGATACTGTCTCCCATGACATCCTGATAGCAAAGCTGAGAAAGCATGGGATTGATGAGTGGACAGTGAGGTGGGTTGAGAATTGGCTGTCGGACCGAGCCCAGAGGGTCGTGATTCGTGGAGTGGAATCTGACTGGAGGCCTGTGACTAGCGGTGTTCCCCAGGGCTCGGTGTTGGGTCCAGTCCTGTTTAACATCTTCATTGACGACCTTGATGAGGGAATAGCCTCGACCCTCAGCAAGTACGCCGATGACACAAAGCTGGGAGGAGTGGCTGACACGCAGGAACACTGCGCTGCCATCCAGCGAGACCTGGACAGGCTGGAGAGCTGGGCAGGGAGAAACCAGATGAGGTTTAACAAAAGCAAGTGTAAAGTCTTGCACCTGGGAAGGAACAACCGTTTCTATCAGTACAGGCTGGGGGATGACCTGCTGGAGAAGAGCTCTGTGGAGAAGGACCTGGGGGTCATGGTGGATGACAGGTTGGCCATGAGCCAGCAGTGTGCCTCGGTGGCTAAGAGAGCCAATGGGATCCTGGGGTGCATCAGGAGGAGTGTAGCCAGCAGGTCAAGGGAGGTGATCCTCCCGCTCTACTCTGCCCTGGTCAGGCCCCACCTGGAGTATTGTGTCCAGTTCTGGGCTCCCTGGTATAAAAAGGACAGGGATCTCCTGGAGAGAGTCCAGAGAAGGGCTACGAAGATGATTAAGGGCCTGGAGCATCTCCCCTGTGAGGAAAGGCTGAGTGAGCTGGGACTGTTCAGCCTTGAGAAGAGAAGACTAAGGGGGGACCTAATTAATGTTTATAATTATCTTAAGCAAGGGATGCAGGGGAATCAGCCAGCCCCTTTTCAGTGGTCTGTGGAGACAGGACAAGGGGCAATGGCTGCAAGTTGGAGCACAGGAAGTTCCGCACCAACATGCGGAGAAACTTTTTCACAGTGAGGGTGACAGAGCACTGGAATAGGCTGCCCAGGGAGGTGGTGGAGTCTCCTTCTCTGGAGATATTCAAGACCCGTCTGGATGCCTATCTCAGTGAAATGTCCTAGGGAGCCTGCTTCGGCAGGGGGTTGGACCCGATGATCTCTCGAGGTCCCTTCCAACCCCTACAATTCTATTCTATGATTCTATGATTCTATGAAATGGCACATTTTCAGCATGTGTTTAAGGAAGCTATATTGCATCAAACAATATAATCTTCTCTGGTAATTTTGTTAGATAGCTTAGTGCTGTACAGTTAATATATTTAAATTTAAGTACCCCATATTAGGTTTTTAGAGAGGGAAATAGGTAAGTTACAATTTGTGGACTACGCTAGTTGGGAGTTCCCACTAGTACAAAAGATGACAGGATCATTATGTAGAAGAAATTAAAGGACGGTGTTGACTAGTGCAACAAAGAATGAAATTTAATGGTATGAAGGGGAAAGTCATGTATTTTGTCTATTTTGTAGAGATTTAAGGCTTCTATAGCTTCTTTTCTTAAAGCAAAGGCCTTAAGAAGAGACTCTTGTGGCATTTCAAACACTTTTGGAGGATAAACATCAAGATACAGATAAACGACTTAGGTTACACAATAAAACCAGCAGAAGATCAAAAAAGTTATAGATTAGTCACGGATGAATATATTTTGACAGCAAATTAGAAGACAGTTTCTAACCATGTGAAGAATGATACTCTGAAAACATTCCAATTAGATAAAAGAAATCTGAAGGATTTCAAGGTGGAGTTTGATGTGCTGAATCTTCAGAGAGCGAATTCAAATCAAGAGGTTTGACTTAGAGACTGGGACACTGGTGTTAGAGTCAGAAAATATTTGGATAAAGTATTAATCTCATTTGAGTATAGAGCAGGGTCTTCCTGAGTCAGAAAGATTTGTTACCAAATTCATCACCTTTGTGGAGATCTAGGACATACTGATAACTGCCATCTATTCGGTATTCCTATGATACATTAGAGTTGTGACTTTGGTTTTTACTGCAGGTTATGGGATATTGGGACGTGCTTCATGTCCTCTCTTGTGAGATGCTAAATAAATTGGAAGTTTTGTTCTTCTAACTAAGCATATTTTATGGTTGCTGACCTATGCCTGATAAGCTCATTGATGTGGGTTCTCTCTCATTCTTGCATTCTTTTACCACCAAATTTCATAAACTCCACCAAAACTCTATCCAATTCATCAGCTATCAAAAATACTGTCATGCAGTGGAATTGTTTCCCAGCTACAAGGAAACTGCATGTGAAAACAAAAATATCATCTCCTTATCTGAGATGAGATTTTATGAAATACTCATTAGTATAATACTTTATTGACAATATTTATTGTTTGGAGATGAGAGCAAGGAACAGGACTTCTTTTCACTATGTATGGTCTAAGACCCTAACCTAAAACCAATACCTTTTTAAAAAAATTCTTACGAAAAATACAAAATGTGATCTCAAGCAGTTGAAGAAATGTTACTGTGAGATATCGTCAAGCTCAGTTTTGGTTTATGTTATGTTTCTAAGAATAGATGCATTTTTGGAAATCCTTGCCCAAGTGTCACCTGAGGGACAAGTAGATTCTGGAGTCTTAAGAATAGCAGATAATTTTCTTCATATTCTAAACAATTTTGAAGATGCTGTAATCACTCCAAATTGTTACATATTTAAATACTTAAAAGGTAAATCATCTCAGAGATTTATTGAGCACTTCTTGCCAACATTTACATGCAGATAAGGAAATATGTCTTAGTTACCACTGAAGTCAGGATCTGTGCTGAAGAGAGAATAAAAAGAAAATATGGATCCTTATAGCTATAGAGGCATTCACAGAAGTAAATATCTGTTGTAATGCTGTGCAGAAATGGAAAAATAATCTTTTCTTACCTTCTGTATTTAAACTTCTATGTTATTCCTACAGCATTCCATTTTGCCCACATACAGAGGGTAATATGTATTTCTTTAAATGTTATTAGCCTCAAAAAGAACCCCCAAAACCTCAAAAGAAACAAAACCAAACAAAATAAAAAAACAACCCACACCAAACACAGATGCACAAAAAAAGTTAAGTAAGAACATTTTTAAAACTTTTCACAAAGATTTGCTGTTTATAAGCAAGAAGATATGATGGAAAATATATGGGGCTCACAGAAAAGATGCCTCAGACATTACTATTCAGCAGTGATATTTGAACAGCTATACAGTAATTAGTAAAGCTGCAGGCATATGCATCACTGCGCTCAGGAGTGCTCAAGTGTAAGTCTTAGGCTTGTCAATAGTTTCAGACTCTCTGAGACCAGTGCTACAGATCTGTGCTTTAGAAGACAGATTATCTGCCTTCTGGTCTAGTTTATGACATTAAATTCCCACGTTGCCTGGCATTTGGCAGGAGTAAGAGTCATTTTGGCAGTAAAAGCTAACAGAGCACAAAACCAATGCAGGACAGAATTAGTACCCTATTTAGAGCTGGACAGCAAACTGGTAGCACTGTGTGATAGCTAATATAATAACTAAAGTGGAATATTCGTAACATAATACAGGCCCATCAGTGACCACAACTTTTGAAGATGTCTGATATCACAGCTTGGTGGATGTGAAAACACCTTCTGAGGCATTGGACTTATATGTGCTACATAAGAAGATGCAAGCTTCAGTGGTCAACAGCACCAATCCTTTTAGGCTTCCTACATTTCTTGGAAAGTTTTGCATAGGATTTACATGGCAAGGTGTTGGCAGAAGGGGGTTTGTCAGGGTGACCTCTGTGAGAAGAGACATGGGGCTGCCCTGTGTTGGACAGGCTGGTTCCAGGTGACTCAAACAGATTCACCACTGGACACGGCAAAGCCCATCATCCAAGTGTATGGAATCTCTGGGAAAACTTATTGAAGAAAGGGCAAACACTGCATAGCAACATGAGGAATGAGGGAAAAAGAAAGGTGTCAGAATTATAGAGGGAGCACCAAGATCAGTGAAGAAGGAAGGGGAGGAGGTGCTTTAGGTGCCAGAGCAGGTGTTCCCTTGCAGCCTGTGGAGAGGGCCACGCTGCATATCTACTCTGCAGTTCATGGAGGACCCCACATCAAAGCGAATGTCTATTTCCCGCAGCAGGGTGCAGCTGGAGAAGAGCCCATGGAGAAGCAGGTTTTTTTGAAAGCAACTCTTACACATTATAGCAGATTTTTTTCCTGAAGGACTTCAGGCAATGGAGTACCCATGCTGGAGCAGGGGAAAAGTGTGAGGAAGAAGCAGCAGCATAGCTTAGGGCAGGATGGAAGTAATGGGATGGGAGTGAAGGAGTGAAGTTAAGCCTGGGAAAAAGATGAGGGAAAGGGGAAGGTTTTTAAGCGGTTTTTTTCTCACTATCCACCTCTTCTTTAAATGGCAGTAAATTAAGCTGGTTTTCCCCAAGGCAAGCCTGCTTTGCCCATATAATAATTGGCAAGTGATCTCCCTGTCTTTATCTTGACCCACAAGTTTTTCCATTCTATTTTCTCCTCCTGTTCTATTGAGGAGGGGGAATGAGAGAGTGGCTGGGTGGATCTCTGGCAGCTGGCCAAGGCCAACCCATCACAAACTTAAACTCAGATATTAATGATTTGCAAAACTCTGAAGTGTGGGGTTTTTTTCTCCTCAAAGCTGGACAGAACTGAGACCGTAAAGCTGTTAAGCTATAGATCTAGCAAACCTTGCTCAGGATTCACCTGCAAGTGTTTATCAACAGCATTTGATAGCCTGCTGATTGCAATGTGGAACAGTAGACATGCCGATACTGATTGTCTTTCCTGACATAAGAAATTCATACTCCTGAGAACCTGCAAATGCATACCTGTACTACAGAAACTCCTGATATACCTTTAAGCAATGTAAATCTGTCCTTAAATAGAAATATAGAAATTTTAAACACTCTTGGAAAAAAACCCATGGCAATCAAAGATAGTTTTTAATGGCAGGCTGATTCTTTGCTTATTGAATTTAATGGGAGAACTGTTAATTACTTAGCTGAATCTCCATTTAGACCCATATGTGCAACAGCATATGAGAATAAATTCAACATACTTTCTTTAGGACCCAGTAGACCCTAAAGATATCGTGCTTGTCCATGAGGCATAAAGATAAAAATATGCATATTTAACAACCTACCTTGGCTGTAATGTCATGCTAGGTGTGGCAAGAGGCTAAGTGAAAAAATGGGGGAAGGTAAAGCAAAAAAGGTTTAACGAACCCTTTGTCACTCTAAGAAAAAGTCGAGAATTTCAAGTGTTACTTTAATACTTTTATTTCATTACATAAACTGATTTTTGTTTTCCACAGTTTTCAGTGTAACAAAATATACTTTACCAAAAAGCATATATATTTTTTGTGTGTGTCATTGCAGTAAGTCCAAAGGAAAAATGTATTGATTTTGAAAACCTACTGGTTTGATTATTCTTTACCTTTACAGTCAGGAAACAGGTTTTTCTTGAATACAGTTTTCTCTGAAACAATACCCACAATGAGTCCCAAGTGGTGTCTTGCCTCCTTTCATTTGAGCTTTTGTTTCCATGTCTCAATTTTGTTCTTTCCCAGTACAATATTCATAACTTGGAAGTGATCCAGGAGGTATGTCCTTGGTTTAACGAAGTAAAGTAATTAGAATATTAAAAGCACAACACTGGAATAACAAGATGATCTGTGAGAAATTTTCCAGCTAAATTATTGCTTGGTAGTAAAAGTAAGATATTGCAGTGTATCATGGCAATCTTTTCTTTATCAAAAGAGTGAAAATCTGCAGAGTTTCTAATCTTTCCATGTGATCATTTTCTTGTGGTTTTCTGGTCTTAGAAAAATATTAGCATGAATCCTGGGAACTCTTCGTTATCCTGAGCTCAGGGAACTCTGTGCTTCTGTTAATTTCTTCACTGCATTTCTCTTCCTAATCTTTTTAGCCACCAAAAAAAATCCATATCCTGGACTAAATTCAAAACTTCTGGTAAAATTTACAATTTTCTATATTCACCTGTATCTCATTGAACACTCTTACTTGTGTAATGTTCCCTAAAGCTACCCTGCAGGGCAGGAGGAGAAGTAGGATGGAGAAGAAAACTATGAAGAAAAGAAAGGAAGACATAGGAAAACTGTAATTTGAATAACAGTCTAAGCACAGATTTTTTTTCTTTTTTTCCTTTTTCCCTTTTTTTCACGTTTTCCCTTTTTCAACTTTTTCTTTGTCCCCTTTTTCTCCCTTTTTATTTTTTTCTTTAATCTTTTTTCTTCTTTCTTTATTCCCCCTTATCTTTTTCCTTTTTCTTTCTTTTTTTCCTTATCTTTTTCCTATCCCTAACATTCTAATCCACTAGATAATGATACACTGAGCATTCATATTCAAAGTCAACCTTGAATTTTAGCCTCAAGCCCATCTCTATTCCAGATGGACACTTCAGCAGCTCTCCTGTGCTGAGTGCCACCCCTGATCCTCACACTCTTCCTACATGTACCCAGAGTGCAAACCAAATTTTAGTTTTCAGCTCTGAAAAGGCTGCCAGAGTCAGTACAGCAAATTACAGGGTAAACAGCTGTTGTGCTCCTGACCATGGCAAGCAGGAATGACATGCCTGCTGCCTTCCCCAAGGCATGCTGCCATTCTTTGAATGATAACTAAAGGGAGAAGGGGGAGCAGCAATGCTCTAGCATGTCAGCAGGCTTTGCCCACTCAGCCCAAACCCAATATGCCACATCAGTCGAGTCAGACGTCACTGGTCTGTAAAACACATCTGTGCCTTTAATTATTAACTTGGAAAAAACAATAGTGACCATATTAGTATGCTGGCTGCGGAGACATAAATGCTCGTTATAAAATGTTCAAGTGTAATAGAAAAAAGAAGAAATGGTTTGTGGTTAAAGGCTTCCTTCAGGCTACTGAAAGCAAAACATAAAAATTTACATTGGTGGAATTAATTACTCTGTTCTCTCCTTTTGACTGAAATGTTACTTCTTAATTTATCAATTATTGATTTATTAACTTTAGGGTAATAGATGTTTAATGTCTTTCCAAAAAGTTGAAATAGACCTAAGCAAGAGGATTTAGGTTTGTTTTTGTGCATCTGTTTTTCTTTCCACCAAGATCCTGAAACACACTATTGGGATTTTATTATTATAATTATTGTTATTGTTTGTGACTTGTCTAATGACTGTATTCTTGTCTGTATGAAACAATGAATATCTTTAGAAAAAAAAAAAAAAAAAAAAGGATTTTGCTTCCAGAAGTTGTGTTGAATGAAACCAAAAATGAACAAGTTTTATTAGAGCACAGAAGTTAATTTTTGGGAGAATCATTTGGAACGTTCTTCAGACTGAAATAGTTGCTCAATTTAAATTTAAATTTAAATAAATTTGATGAACCCAAGTGGAAGGCTCTCCTAAGGCACACCTGTCAATTTTTGACTGAAAGTGTGGCTAAAAAGGTAGAACTTTTCAAAGGAAAGATACATGTCCCTCCTCATGCTGGCATTCGAAGGGAATAAGATAGCAGTATTCACAATGTATAAATGTTATTTAATTCTGATTCTAAATCTTACACCCCTCATTATCTTCCTTGAGTCATATAGATCTGCTAGTTTCTTTCATGTCTTCATTTTTCCCTTCTACACTGTTACCTGTTAATTTGAAATATCATGCTAAACTAGACCAAATAAAAAACACAGACAACATATGCTGCTTTTACCACCCAAAGTCCTTGATAGGATTAGAACACCCTGACACAGTTACACAACACAGAGTATGTAATATTCCACTCTGTCCAGCTCCAATATATTCACAGCTTAGCTTTGTCAGAATTCGTAACATATTTGAAGCATTACTTATGACACTCAAGAGGCCCCTAAAATTAGGAGATTTAATAATACATAGTTCTATCAGCCGCATTATAGATCATAAAAATGCCATATCAATAATGTCTTGCTGTATTGAAAGATAAGATAGTTTACTTTGTCATGTCCACATAATTGCTATACTATATAGCTAGTAAGAAAATGTATATATGTGTGTGCACACAAGCCCATACATAGCTATATACACATAAAAGCATCTTTCACAGCTCCTCAGAAAATTAATGAACATCATCTCTGGTCTCTAGATACCAATTTTGAATCCTTCTGCACTGTCAAGTCTGAATAATTTCTGCCTAAACTCATTGAATATCAGAATGAGAGAATACCTCACTCAAACCATTTCATTATACTCCTGGTTACAAAAAGTTGTATTAAATGCAAGGATTTAGAGAAAAAAAATCCGTCCCAATGTGGGGTGGGTTTTTTTTTGGTGTGGGGTTTTTCTGGGGCTTTTTATTTTTTTTTTAATTACAAATTGCAGATAATTTAATTCAGCTTGGGCTTTATCTTGATCTGTATATATGTAACTGAGGAAAGAATCCAGTTCATTAGGTGAACCAAGAAAGTCATATTGCCTTTTGCTTTAGCTGTACAATTTACTGCTTGACCATGAATCTGTGCTTCATTAAGATCAAGTTTTAGAGCATGAGATTTTTTTTCCAGTAATGGTGTATCATTTACCAATAACAAAAGAGACATTGTGCACAAAGCAGGGAAAAAAAGAAAAAAAAACCCCGACCAAATCTGAATCCTCGAGGTACTTTTTCTTTCTTTTTTTTCTGTACTAAACTAGAAGTAATCCAGTGGAACAAGCCAATCTGCTTCCTCTTTATGGATACTTTAACAATGAATTACTGATGTTCTTTTGTTCATCACTGTAGGATTTTTAGGCAACTGAAGGGTATGATTTACCTTGTCATATGCCGTAGTCAGGTAAAATAGCAATATTGTAGTATTTCCCACTGGGGATACTACTAGAAAGAAAATGAGAAATTAATATGTGGTTGTAATATATGCCAAGGTAGCATTTGCAGCAGTTAATAGACAGAATATTAAAGTATCGAGGGCTGGAAAGATACCAGCTTTCACAGGTCCTGTTAATAATTCTTGCATCATGTCACAACATTATCACTCTGCAAGAATTCCAGGATATGACTGCACTAAGATCTTGTTCCTCTCCCTGAAGATATGAATTCCATAAAAAGACTTTTTCCAGCTCAGCTTGATGGACAAATTTATACTCTATCTCTTTTTCTTTAACTTGTCCTGACTTGTACAAGCCTTATCAATATTGAAGGGACACTGTTGAGACTGGTAAGCCTAAAATTAAATCTACCAACTTCATCAGGTTTGCAAGCATGACGTGATGCCCCTCTACTCTGTCTATCTATTTTTTGCTGAAAAAAAAAAAAAAAGCAATGTGAATAGAAAGCACCCCTGTCTTGAAACCCAGTGGTGTTTCAGTGTGGGTGCCTATGTGATCTGCCTATCTGAGGAACTTCAAAGGAACAGAGTGAGTAGAGTGACTGTTAGTCTTAGAAATCTGTCATATTTGCATGAGTAGTCTGCTTTAGCTTCCCATCTTTGCCTGTTCTTTTTTGTATCCCAGGTAGGCCACACCTGTACTGCTGCAGTGGCAGGAGGTAAAGAAATCAGGAGTTAAGCTGAGCCTGGAAAGAAAGGAGAGGTGGGGGCATGTCTTTTAAGGTTTGTTTTCTCATTGCTCTACTCTGTTTTACTTGGTAACAGAGTAATTTTTTGTAAGTTGAATCTGTTTTAACCATTATGGTAATTGCTTAATGATCTCTCCCTGTACTTATCTCAACCCATGAGCCTTTTGTTATATTTTCTTTCCCCTGTCCAGTTCAGAAGGCCAGTGATAGAGTGGCTTTGGTGGGCATCTGGTCTCCAGCCAGGGTCAACCCACACAGTGTTAACAATGCTCAGGTGTTCTCTGGAATCAGAGTGAAAACAGAATCAGATCCCTGTGTTGTGGCAGAAATTGATGCTGGAATGCCTCCACAGAACCTTTGCAGTAACAGCAAAATAATGTAACAAAAGTTTTATAAATATTTAAAAAATCATGCTAACCTAGGAAACAAATCACAAATGTTTTCACTGAAATTTACTCTAGAGTATTTATTTTTCTCAGTTTCATTAAAAGCATACAACATCTTACAGAACATTGTGAAAATTGGGAAAATTCTGCAACACTAGTTAAAAAGTCTTATACTGGACAGTTTCAAATTAGCTGTTCTTAATTCAACTTAGAATAGAAAGACTTGTCTATAAAAAGCTTTCATTATGGATGTTATGGAGAAAACTGGACTTCCTCTGTAATGAATCCACATCAGTCTTCCCTGGAAAGTTCATTTTATATATGTCTGTTTATGTGTTTAGAACAGTGTAAAAAAAAAAAAAAAGCAATTTAGTTTAGTTTTATATATTCAGACTGTCCTGGCAAGGAACTGCAGATAATGGAATCAGGGAAACTGGAGAAATCCTTAAACAAGGCAGTCTCAACTCAGACAAAAATATAAAAGTAGCATGCTGCCTGTAAATCACAAATTAAAACACACACAAAAAGAGCTTGCCTAGAAGAAATTTAGATATATTGTCTTAAGTAGTGAAACTGAGAAACAAAAAGTAGTTTTATGAGCAGTTGCATGCAATAAATCGAAAATAAATGAATTTAAACATTTCTATGGAAATGACCTATTCCAGAAAGCAACATATACTCTGAACTTAGAAATTTCAAGATATTTGATAATCCTCTAAGGTAAACCAGATAATATCTTTAAATTGCTTAATCTCCTTGGCAAAGTTCTATGTAAAACATGAAGCAGGATTTCCTTTAGACTTTTCTTCTAGGTTGCTGCAAATTCTTAAAAGAAGTTTTCTGAGTAGTTGGGGCACTGTGTAGATTCTCTAATGTTCAATAATATCTGAGTTATATTTCTGGATTTGCAACAGGTTGGAAAGTTGTGTTGGAGATTTAGAGACTATGCCTAAATGCTGGAATCTAGTGCTTTCTGAGATATCCTTGTATCTGACACAGAGAGAGCCCTTCTGCTATTGTCACTGGAGGCTAAACAGGAAACTCTAGGATAGCACAAATATTAGGGCAGCCCATGCTGAGGCAAGTAAATTATGCCCTCTTCCATCTAGCCAAGTTTTTATGAAACTTTAAGGAACCTAATACGTCTGAAACATTTTCAAATATGTCAACTGTTTCAAACACACAGATGCGATGATGTCCCAGGACTCATTTTCTTATGAAATCATGCTAAACTTGCCACAATGAAATAATGTGCAAACGCTCCAGCCCACAAATGTTAGGTTAGGAACAAGCATGATGAAATAAGCTCCATTCAGCTTCTAGGAGTTCCCCATGAACTGCAGATGCCCCTCTAACATCTGCAGATGCTCATGGGCAACTACAGTAACTGTTTGGAGTTACATGCTGCTTTGGTTGGTTTTCTTTTTTCTTCTATTTAGACAGCATTGACTAGCTCATGTTCAGAATCTATCCTCACACCTCTCGTTACTTTGGACTGCCTGAGCTATTAGTGTTAAAAAATGAAATCTAGACTTTAGGCGTACTTGCTCCTGGAAAGCTTGTGCCACTTATCTCTTGATATGTTGCTTATGCATGGCAAATAGCTCTTCACTTGTCTTAGGTGCCCAGGTCAACAGTACACCTGGCAAATAACGATGTTTATATCAACAGCAATGACTCTTTATTCTCACAAGACATCCATGCCTCCTGTTCACTTACACTTTCTAATGTAAGTAAAAACTGACATCAGTTGCCCACTCTCCACAGATCCCCAGCAACACTATAGTTTTGTTAGTTCAGCTCTGTTATCTGTTTTTCTTATTTTGAAGGTTTTATTATTTATTTCATTTTTTATGGAGCTACTATTAACCTACTTTGATGTATGACTGACTTGTCACCCTGCCCTAAATAGTTTGACTGGGTTTTGTATGTCTTGGCACTATCAGAGCATTAATACAGAAAGCAACAGTGCTTTCTGCACACTACCAATTAATTGAATAGCAAGATCTGCTGTAGTGAAAAAAAACCAAGCCAACAACTAAACAGTTACTTTGTCATGATTCCAGTTCTCTTCCTATGATTTGTAAGGCAAAATGAAATAACACAAAAAACCTGAAGCAAGAAGCTGCAGGCTGTTTTATGGGAATCTTTAACTATAAACCACCTACTGAGCCCTGTAATTTACTTACACTGCTTACTGGGAAGATGGTGTCCCATGGATTTTAACCTGGCATCCAAAGAGTTCCAAGGCCTCCTAATTATTTCCAGAATATAGTCAAAATATATGCGGAAAAAAATTGAACAGGAAGGACGGAATGCCCAAACAAACTAGTTACTTTACAAGAAAATCTGACCTTCTTTATATCACTCGGTTAAAAAATGTGAATACAACTAATTTTTGTCACATTTTCTGAATTTTTCCATCTAGAGTTTAGATTTGGGTGACAAAGAATTGGGAAAGGGAAAGAAAAAATTTGCAATGTTAGAGACTTAAATTTCTTACTCCAGGGTTTTTCCTCACTCTAACAAGAAAGACAATAAAGACAGGAAGGCCACAGATTTTTTTCTTGCTTGTGCTAGTGAGACCACCTTCTGTTTTCTACACAGCAGATGATTGTTCATTTCTTCCATTTATTTTTACTGCTAATAAATCCTCTTTAAATGCCTCCCAGTCTAAAACTTCCTATATATTATTTTCAAACTTTCAGTACTTAAAAAGATCCCCATAGCTCATTTCCTCTGAAAACTGAAAAGTTGTTAATGCTCATTCTGTTTTTCCCAGGTTGTGTCTTCAGACCAATTTCCAAAGAGGAGAGTTTGGTACCCAACTCTACAGAGAACAATTTGGATAATTTATGTAAACAGGCATAAATATCATGTAATGTTTAAAAACACTATAATAACAGTGGAACTATAGAGAAATCCTAAGTCAAGTGAGTTGCCCTCTGGAGATGCCTATCTCTTTCAAGGGATCTTGGATAAGTCTAAGCAACTTCAATTGCCTCACTCAAGTACGTAAAAGTGAAGTGGGATGAATCCTGTCCCTGTCCTAAATTTCCTGCTGAAACATGGATGTTTTCCAAATAGTCTTTAAATGTAGCTATATAATAAAGCCTTTCTTTGCTCTTCTTTGGAAAAATACCATTACCAGGGTGGAAAACAGGTTAGAGTATCTGATTAATAGGGCACAATGAGGTCCCGAGACTTCTATGAACAATTTACATAACTGAAGTCTGGCTCTTTTGCCATTAAAGGTTTCCTAGATCTCAATAATAAATTATCTTAGCAACTTTTTCCTATTATTTGTCAGAAAATAATTTATCCTCTTTTTTTTTGGTTGTGCAAAAGAAAAAAAAGATTTTTGTAAACAATAATGTAATGTCGGTACAAATTAAAGCCACATTGTGCTATGACTGTTGATGTTCTGAGGAATAATAGAATATGCATTAAAAACCTTCTATTTCTGAAATCCAATTTTTTTTGCAACTAACTGTGGTACTTTTGTTAATAATATGTAATAAAATGCTTTCTGGAGACGTTTCTCATACACAGAAACTAAAGGACAGGCTTATTCTGCATTCTAGACAAGACTGCATGAATCACCTTTTTTCCTACTTCCTGTCTTTCTCTCTGGCTCTTCAAAAAGGTCTGTTTCTCTCACAGATCCAGACCCTGGGGATTCAGATTCTTTCCAGTAGTCCAGTTTTGTTATTTATTAACCTCCATTAATTCTACTGCCTTTGCATGCAAGTTTAGTAATAGACAATTATTTTTCAGAGCATGCAGCATAACAAGACATTAGTACTAATGCTTCATTCAGAGCATTTGTTTCATTTTCACATGAAACCCTGAGTATACCATAGGCTAATCTTAATACACATATGTTATATTTTGATAAAGCCTTTGTGAGTTTTAAAGATGATATCCCTCTGTTGCCCTACTCGTAATTCTAGAGTTAAATTTCACTTGCAGATGAAAAGATTGTGCAAGACAACTTTAGTTCCCCAAAGCTGTGGCATGGTGAGAAATAATTCACTGCATCTCAGGTAGCTGCATTCCAGACTAGGGATTGTTGATTTGGGGGGCAAGGGTTTGTTTTAATTATTAGCAGTGTCTTGAACTATAAGCAAAGGCAAACTGAAAACTCAAAGCTGAATTTCAAGTGAGACATACATTTCCTCAGTAGTGTTCCCATTTAAATAGAGCTACAGTGAGTCACACTGGATTTGAACACAACCTGAAAACCTATTCAAACATAGGACTTTTTCAAGCTTTGACTAAATCCCAAACCTGTATTTGACACTGCTGTTGAACCTTAATTAAAACTGAAAAAAACCCCACCCAAAACAAAAAACCCAAACACAGAAGTCCAAAAAAGGACTTACATTTTTGGTTGAGACCAACAGTTTAGTGAAATGTTAATGTACTCTGAGAAGACTTTGTTTACATCAGTGAGGATTTGCAGGGTGCCCATTAGCAGAAGGGCAGCAGTCACACCTTCTCCTCCTGCCCTCAGCACTCTGCTCTGTATGAGCCTTTACTTCTGCACTGGAGGACGCTCTGTGCAGCTTTGCCCACCCCAGCAAGGACCTGCTCAGCACAAGGACTGAGGTCTGCCTAGAGGAGCTCTAGTTAAAATGATCCAGTGATACTAAGAAAAGGGGGTTATTAGCCTCTGCATTATGAGAATGATATAATTTATAATGTCATGGTATTGGGCTGTATTATCACTCTAATTTCACAAGAAAAGGTTGCCCTTTGCTGTCATCCTCTACTGTTTCTTGTGCTGCTTTGGGTATTTGGTCTGTGTATAAGATCTCCCATCTCTCATTCGGTGTCCTTTAAGACTGGGAAAAAGATTTTTAAAACCTACTAAAAGCACACTAATTGTAATCAGGTAAGGAAAGAGTTAAATACTGTGTTGGACTCAAAGTATAAATGATTGCATCAACTGAAGTCTATGTCAAATATGATGTGATTTACAGAGCTGCACATGAGAATGTCAACCTTCTTTGTTCCCCGGTGTAGTTTAGTGACAGTGACTTTATACAGTCTAGCAGCAGTGTCATGAATATTCTCAAGAGTAGGTGGGTGGCACATTCATTGAGAGAGGTACAGTGGATTGCACACAAAACTGACAATATTTTTTGAATAATGTTACTAAAACTGTAATAAATCTGCCACCACTTTGCATATTTTAATCTCATTTGTCTCCATTTGAATCTTAACCATGTTTATCGCAAGCTATTATTTTAGCCAAAGCAGCATTATCTTCTTAGCCAGAATCTCTGAATTAGTTGAAAGAAATATATTTTAGGATAACTTTTAACCTGAAATAACCTACCCACTATATAAACAAGTGAAATAGCCACAATAAAGCATGATTGATCTTGCATGTATTTTTGTTCGAGGTAAGTGTCCTCTGGGTCAATTATCAACCTTAAATGTAGCACCACAGGAACTCTGTAAAAAGCAGGTTCCTCCTAAAGAAGACATGAATTGTCTGGCCAATCTGACAATCTATATAAAAAAACATTTAGCAAAACAAAAATGATCCAGTTCTGGCTTGCTCTGTAATTTAAGACATTATAACCAGAAATCACTGCAGTAGTGGTTTGGCAGATAAGGACAATGAAGGCACTTGTGGTTGAAACATGGACCTAGAATGCAGGAAAAGTGTTTTCTATTCTTGGCCTAACGTACTGACTTCTTCAATAAACATGGGTGACTTACAGTTCCTGAAAGGTGAGTGTCCAGAGATCCCAGTGGCTTTATCTAGAATGTGGTCACTCACCAGTTCTGAAAAACAATCCCTTGCCCTCTCTATAATTTAGCTTTCCTGTTTATGAAATGATATTCAGTGATGGGGTGAGGGGAACCGGTGCCCATTATTGTATCTCTTTTTAATAATTCACACAAGGCACAGGAGTAGAATAGGAAAGATGCACATAAAACATTAGTAAACAAATTACTCAGTTTATTTTTACTATTACTAACAGAACCACTAATACAAGATGTGCTGTTGATTCCCTTCTAAAAAACTTTTTTTATTTTTTAAAATCAATAGGCAGAGCAGTGGGTTTCTGCTCTTTCAGCAACTTTGTACTTCAGAAATTAAACTCTCCTCCCAACTCCTCAGCACAGGAATTGAGAAATGTTGGGTTATGGTGCGTTAGGGTTACAGTCACACTCTTAATGAACATCTTTCATGTTTGCATTCCACAGAACAGCTCTTTCTTAGGATAATACTCCTTACGTCAATTCTTAGAGAACTTTCAGTGTTCAGTTCATGTGTCTGCTTTACAAATAGCATCCCACATTCACTCATATATTTTCAAGCTCTCTCAGACACACAGAGTGTAAGTGACTTTGTAGCTGTACATACACGCAAAAAGTTCTAATTTCATCTAGTAATGAAAATGTTAGTCATCTGGAGTACCTACGCTGGCTTTCTTAATGTTTTTACTACAGATAAAGGATTATTTAATCAGCTAGAAATCCAATAATTTTGCCCTAGTCACTTCTTACACAGTAACCTATGACAAAAGATGAGTATCTCATCACTATCTAGAGATCTTTCTGTCTGATATTCCTTTTTCAAGAATCTGAACTGTATTTTTAGATACCAATGGTAAGATTATTTATCATAGAATCCCAGAATGGATCTAGTTCCGACCTCCTACTATGGGCAGGGATGCTCTCCACTAGACCAGGTTGGCAAAAGCCCTAGCTAACCTGGCCTTGAGCACTGCCAGGGAGGGGGCAGCCACAGCTGCTCTGGACAACTTGTTCCAGTGCCTCACCACCCTTGTAGTGAAGATTTCCTTTATTTCGGTGGGTTTTGGTGGTGGTGGTTTTTTGGTTTTGTTTGCATTGTTTTCTAATATCTAATCTAAATCTACCCTCTTTTAGTTTAAACCCATCACCCCTTGTCCTATCACTACACTCCCTGATAAAAAGTCCCTCTCCATCTTTCCTGGAGGCCCCTTCAGGTACTGACAGGCTTCTATGAGGTGTCCCCAGAATCTTCTCTTCTGCTTGTTGAACAAGCCCAACTCTCAGCCTGTCTTCATAGGAGAGAGAGAGGTGCTCCAGCCCGCCGATCGTTTTTGTGGCCCACTCCAACAGCTGAATATCTTTCTTGTACTGAGAACTCTGGAGCTGAGTGCAGTACTCCAGGGGAGACCTCATGAGAGCAGAATCAACTCCCTTGACCTGCTGGTCACACCATTTTTGATGCAGCCCAGGATACAGTTGGCTTTCTAGGCTGCAAGCATGCATTACAGGCTCATGTTGAGCTTTTCATCAACCAACGCACACAAGTCTTTCTCCTCAGGACTGCTCTCAATCTGTTCTCCACCCAGCCTGTAGTTGTGTTTGGAACTGCCTCAACCCATGTGCAGGATCTCGCACTTGGCCTTGTTGAACTATACCACAAATGTGAGTAGATCATCCATGTGGTCACACCTCACAAAGCCATTCTCACTGCTGCCATCCATTCCCAGTGACAGGCTTTGGCACTCCCTGCAGCGAGAACTGGGAGGCTGCATGCTTAAATACAGAATATAGAATATTTATACACATTTAGAATGTATAAATACGGAATATTTTGTCAGTTTTGAGATTTTAAAACTTACTCATGACCCTCCCAAAAGACTGCCACAGCTGCAGTTACCTTTATTAGCAAAGATCTTAAATTATGGGATGATATTTTAATAATTGTGAAACATTTGCTGCCTAGAAATGTAGCCTAAATCACTTCAGTGGTAAGTCTCCCCTGAGAAAAGTATTATTAATAAATGTAATTAATTTGGTGAGGCAATGTATACAAAGATATGCAACAGTGAACTCATTAATTTCTGTTGAAATAATTATTTACAAATATTCATCTGGTTTCCCAAGACATGTTAATGAGATGGAAAAAATGTTTACGTAGTATGATTGGCTGAAAAATGGCTACTGGCTTCTGCCTTCTAAAATAGTACCCCCTTTTTTATGATTTCAAACGGAATTGGTAATTCAATTGCATCTAACACAATTATTTTTTTTAACAGATAATTTATTTCCTGAAAACTGCAGATTTGAGTAAGCTGAAATTGCTAATAATTAAATTTAAAATTATCAAATAACAGCCTAAAAAAGTACATGTCTCAGAAAATTGTCATGTTCTCATTGAATTTTAAAGTAATATTGTCTACAATTTTTGAAAGGGTTAAAAAAGAAACACAATTAAAGTTGGTTACGCCTGAGACAAGTTTGCATTGGTTTCACTAAGGAAATTTTTGTTGACTAGATTTTTTTTTTTAAATCCTATAAGATACAACATAAATCTTGCATTGATTCCATGGTTTTGCAGCTTAGGCTATTTTCTGAGAACCTTTTATTTCTGTTTTCTAGGGTTTTCTTAGAATAAACTGCTCCATCAGTAACATGCAATAGATGAGAAAGGGTTCCTTTGACTACTGCTTTCTTTAAGAAGGTATCAATTTGCTAACTCCATGGAGACTTTCTGCATAGATTGAAAATCTCAACACTCCCAAATATTGAGACCACCATTTGGAAAGCATATTTTAATTGTATCCTTTCACCATCATTCTGCAAAAGATTCTTTACACATAATTCTGGCTTTCCATTGACTACTGTGAGCTGACAGTGTGAGAGTTTCTTTCTTTTTTGCATTTTTGGCTTCCTGCTTCATGTTGCCACTTTTCTGGCATTTGCTCAGTTAATTTTCTTTGGGGAATGTTGACCCAAGATCAAATCATGTTAACAGGCTTCATCAAGGGTCAGATTCAGTTGCCTAAATGCAGGCATCTCGTGCCATTTTTACCCTCTAGGGTATCCAGAATATCTGCAAGGAGTTGGCAGATAGGGCATGGGCCCCTTAGGATACCCATGCCTTTCTGGAGTGCTTGGTGGAGATCTGAGACACATCCTTAGAGGAAAATCATAAACTAAGAAAGAAACACATCCCTGATTGTTTTCTCACAACATGTATTTTTGACTGCCCTGCTGAAAATGCCCAATGCCGTAATTTTGTCTGTTTTGCACCATGTAATTATATTTTTAAGGACCTTTGCTGATCCTTCAGATTTTAGCCTTATTTAAGGAAATGTAATCCCTATGGAAGCACTAGATCACATTTAAAGCTGATGTCAGTGATGACATAGATACTAGTGTGAGTAATAAAATGAAGAATTGCACTAACATGGGGTTCACCATGTTCATACAATAAAACAGATCCTTCACGGTCTCTTTACAGTCAAACTTTCTCTCCAGAATTTTTCAGCATTATGAGGTCATATAATCAGACAGTTCTGTAGGATTGTGTTCATTAAAACAGAAAGCCACAGTTACAGCAAAATTTGTGTTAATAAAACCAAAATAAGGCACAAGAGAACTGTTTGCAGATAAAGTGTCATTAAGTCTCTTATCCATAAATGCACTAAGTGACAGCAATAGAAGGTAGAAAACAAGAGAACAGGGTGTAATAAAAGTAAGCTACACTGTTTTTGTTGAGATTCAACATATGTACTGTAAGTTTTATGAATTTTAAGCATGAATGGAATGCTGTGATTAGCTAATTGGGGGGTTCAGATTGGCTATGGGCCAGTCTGGACTATAGGGATTCAAAGGCTAACACTACAAACCCGTCTATGTTCTGCAGTGCTCACTATCCAATTTTAGAAAATGATCAGAAAATCTGGGAAAGTTACAGTGTGTTGTAGTTCCCTCTTTATATCTGAAGACAGATGCTATTTCTGTCTTCATTTTGTGTCAATTGCTTATTACAATTCCAATGTCTTTATTCTTCACACCAAACATTGTACAGGCGATCAAAATTACAGAAACTCCTCTGCAAAAGTCAGGGATTTTTAAGTGATAGACTGACAAAAACAAATCTGAGATTAAAGATGTCAAGAAGTCTGAAGCTTGGTACAGAATTTGTCTGAAAATTTGGCTTTGGGATTTTTAATGGATGTGCCATAAAAATCAAAACAAAATAGGTTCTGGAAAATGCATTTTGTTTATTCAAAATAATAAGAATTGAAGTGGTACTAGAAGTATTAAATGCTAAAAAGATTTAAATTCTGAGATTTTTTTTTAATGTAGCTATTTCTTAAACTCCATATTGTAGCCTTGCTTTTGTCTTAAGTCAAATTTTCAGTGGAATCAATGAAATCTAGTTTTCAGAAAGATGGCAATTCAGAATTAACTGTCAAAAATGCATCTAGAAAGAATAAACAGAATTGTGAACTTTAACAATTCATAGCAATTACAAGTATTTCTCTGAGCCACAAAACTAACAAAGCCAAGTTTCCTGCAGCTTTACATCTTATGGATGGCTTATCCTTTATCTCACGAGGTATGAATGTTCACAACAGCACTCTCCCACACAGATACTCTTGTGTCTAATAAACTATTTGAGTTCACATGACACAGGATATTTTAATGAATTTAATCCTACACAGACATACAGACAGACACAGAGACACAAACATGCAAACAGCACAAATCTCGTAACAGATAATTCCTTAGAAACTTAGTTTTGTTACATATAATCAGACACATTTCTTCTCCAAATGTCTGACCCTAATTTTAACTCATTGTGTTATTTTATAATTACACCCAAGTCTCTTCTGGGTTCTCCAAATCAGCCATACAACTGTACCTTGATTACTGTTCTTTAAACTGCTAAAATAATTCTGACTAATTGTGATTGTGGTACTTTGTTTAGTGTTAAGATCATAGCAAGGAAACAGGAAGAAATATGCAAGTTTTCTAGTTTTTCACAAAGGTATACTCAATTAAAAAATAAAATCTGGAAAAATTAAAATGCTGGGAAGCCTGCTGAAGAAGCAGCCAAGGTAATCTCCTACGGCTCTCAGATGTACAGCATTTGTCCTGAGACTGGAGGACTTAATCCCACAGGTACACAAACAGTTCTTCCTTTTTCTTCCTGTGTCAAAATGCTAATTAAGCTTTATTTTTATGGTGACTGTGGCTATTTAGAACACTAGAACGCTGTTTATGCACTGTACATTGCACTGCAGTTCAAACAGTAAATCTAGGGACAAAGAACACTCGTGAAGGTAGAACAAACAAGGAAACATTAATATTACTTTAGATATGAATATAATTATACTGTGCACAATGTCTGTAAATCTGTATTGAGGATATACCTATGTACCAGTTGTGGCAACAGCGATGGGTGAATCAGTATTACCGCAGACTCACTGCTGAGGCATTCATTTGGTATTTGGGTACAGCAGGGCAGGCCAAAGTATCGTTTGGGAAACGATACCTCAGCTAGCATACAATGACATTTTCAACCTTTCTGCCTGCTCCCTTCTGCACTGAACTTCTCATTACACCTCCCATTTAGCTCATTCAGATTGTATTACTGGTAATGCTAATATCTCCATATTTCCTCCAAAGCACATTTTAAAGCACTTATTAGAAATTAGCTTCCTATTTCACTTCTCATCTCAAAGTACAAAGTACATCATTTTAATGTAATTAAAAAATCCATTGGCAGTCAAGATGTGCCACAGATGGAACACTAATCAGTTCATATTTTCCTGATGAGAGCTACATTTCTGCTCAATTTTGACCTAAAGAAAGTAGGAAAATGGACAAAAAATATTAACCATACCCTGCTTTCCATGAGACTGGAAAGAGATGAAATGACACGGCATAAACAGGTGATAAGATTTGAGAAGTGCAGACAGCACAGTGACTACTCTGTGCATGGCAATGATAGAACAAGGTAACAGGATTAATTATATCCTCTTCACATGAAATCCTGAATCTTCATGTTCTGTAAACCTCAAGAATTGTCAATTTGCATCCTGGTTTTCAACTGGGATAGAGTTAATTTTCTTCACAGGAAGCTGGGAGGAGGCACAGCCAGGACTGCTCACCCAAACTAGCCAAAGGGGTATTCCATACCATACGATGTCAAGCTCAATATATAGAGGGGGAAGCTGGCTGGGACGTAGTCAATGCTCAGGGATGGGGTGGGCATCAAGTTCCAGAGGGTGACCAAATTGCATTTTATATTGTAATAACTTTGTATATTCTGTTCTAAGCACTGTTGTTATTTCCATGTCCTTTTGCTATCGCAGTAAATTTTACTTACCGCAATGCATGAGTTTTACCTAACTTTTACCTTCTTACCATCTTCCAGTTGTCCTTCCCATCCTACTGTGGGGGAAAGAGTTAGTGAGTGGTTGCTTAGCTGGTGGCTGGGGCTAAACCACGACAGTTTGATATCTAAACGTTCAGTTTATTTTGCTGGTTGTCCTCTTTTAGTCTAGAAAGAAAGATAATCACAAATTCTTGTTATCATTGAAAGGTAATGCACAATGTTGGTTGTTTGGGGCTTTTTTTAACAAAAGTTTCACTATATCTGTCTTTCAAATATCACTTTTGTTTTCACGTGTGGGAAAATATGCAATCAGGGAATGGGCAGTTAAACACTGAGTAAACTGATACCAGTAATAAATCTTGTGTATACGGAATAAATCTTAAGCCTAGGGTAAAATAGTAATACATTACCTGATCAGTTGCAGAAACAATCAAGTAGAATGAAACACAGAAGAACAAATGTTGGAATTACTAGGAAAAAAAGGTTATAAACTGGGATGTGTTCTTGAACATATTGGAGCTCAGTATATTGTAGTTAGAGATGAAATGGCTCAAGCTAAAGCATGTACCAGAAATGACATTCCTGTCTCTGTGGACAGATCAGGAAACTCCTAAGTAGGCTAAGTATCAAAAAAGGAACTATCTAGTCAACATCATTAGCAATCATGATTTTATCACTGGAGTACCAGTTTTAATCAGAAAGATACAAGAAAATAAGCAAACTTGAGGGGGAAAACCTCTTAATTCCACTATTCTCAGAACTGCAAACTTTCCAATTCATTCTCTTAAAGCAAGATCCAAATGAGGAACAACTCATGAACTGCTTCCTAAGATATAATCCACAAGTACAGTTTCCAGGAGAGGGCTCCAAAGCAACACTAGTACTCCAGGGAAACTGCCTGAATGTTACTGTCCCACTCTGAGAACCTGTTAATTAGTGATTAATTAAAGGGTTCATGCCCTTCTGAACCCTGGTTAAAAATTTGAGTCCTGCACGAAGATGGAAAAATGAGAGCTGGGAGCTAACATGGGATGTTAATGTTTTGACTTAGAACCATATAATGAAAATGGAAATATGAAAAAAAAAAAGAGAAAATGCAAATAAACACTCATTAGCATTTTATTGGGGGAAAAAAATAAAATTTACATATCATAAATATAAATATATAAATAATAATATAAAATTACATACTATAAAATAAGGAAACAATTATCACCTATATATTTTCCTAAACCATAGAATTCTGTGCAAAAAAACCCTGTCTAATTCTTCTAGGGGAGTAGCAAATAACTGCTAGATTCTAGTCTTTGATCTTCAACAACTGGAAAGAAGGAACACAAAGGAATTCAGATGTATATATGAAAAATGTTGATAGTTTTTAACTAATCACCAAACCAAAATATTGATTGAGAAAAGCCTTTACATAAAATATAACTTAAAATTTTAAAATTTTTAAATGAGATAAAGCTTTAATTGAGTTATACTTTAAAATCTTTTAAAGTATGCCATCGTTTTCCACTAATTCTACTACTATTGAGTTTAAGATTTGTTTCAGGGGTAGGTGGTGAATGGCCTGAATTTACACTGAGGATATGCATTCTCAGCCAAACAAATAAAATTAAAATACAAATTTTCTTAAATGTTGAATATCTTGATTCTGTGTTTCATTTAGGCCACATATAGTATCGGATGCAAGATGAACAAGGATTTAGGTTTGAAAGCAGGATCTAGGGTTTGGCCCTGTATCCAATTAATTGCATAAAGCTGGCTCAGGGATTTTTAAAAGTCTCTGCTGAACATTGTGAAAGATGGATGAGGTGAAATTCCCAGGCACAAAAAAATAGAGAGGTGTAATATGTTACTGTATAATGTACTAAACTCAAAGACACAGCTTATTCCACTCAGACATAGCCAAAAGAGCCACTGATGCCAAAAGTCCTAAGGAAATATAAGGTTAGTTTTGAAATTTTTGGTTTACTTCCAAATATTTTCCATCTTCAGGCACACAGCTAGCCAGAGCCTATAAAAAGTGTGGAAACCTAAACATTAAGCCTGCCACGCTGACCTCCCGTTTGTAACACCCTTCATGCGATGGGAAATGTTTCCCCATGCATTCCCTCCAGCCTCTGGAGCTGTCGAGTCTGTCTCCTGGACCTCACATTGACTTGGTTACGAGATTGTACATAGTGGCTTGTAGAAACTTGCCAAGGGGCTTCCTATTAAAACAAACTGGGACACAAAATGTACATGCATGCCACATGCATGTCTGTGAGCCACTGCTCCAAGGCGCAAGTTTTGTGCCAGCTGATGCCTGAAGCAAGAGGAAGGTAGACTCCCTGACCTGGACTTGTATCCTTTGGGAACATTAATTCTGTGCCTCTCCAAGGAGTGTTCTTGCTCATACACTTCTCTAATTTTGAGAAAAGCACTATTTATATGCTTTGGAGGCTTCATGACAGGCTCACTTAGCTTTCAGGTGGTACATTTCAAGTGAGTTAATGAACTTCGGTGCTTTGAAAATCCCTTGTAGCAATAACAGATGCCCTCCAAGACCTGTTTGTGAGGCATGTGCATTTTATTAATGCTTATTTCATGATTTACAATTCAATACAAAATGCTGTGTTACCGGATGGGCGATCTACTAGTCAAAACACTGAATTCCAGAGAAAAGACACAGATGTTACTATGACAAAATCTATGACTTTTGAAACATATTTCCTCATTCTCATGAATCTCAAGCTTCACTAGTACAGTCTAAGAAACCTAAAGCATGTTTCTGAGCAAACAGCTATTTCTCTTCAGATACTTCCAGACTTAAAACCTGACTCATTATAAAATGGCTTGGATCATTTCAGTTCGTCTGGTGAACCGTCTATGAGGGCTGAGTTAATCCATCTGAACCCTTCTGCTCATTCCAACTGCTGTTTAACATTTTGATCTGACAGTTTAATGCTGTTCCATCACAAAATATATGTTCCCACTGAAAACAAACATTTTTCATATTAGCAATAGAGACAACTTCAAGGGATGAGGTTATCATGAGGCAATTACACCCCAGAGGGATTGCAGGCACTTATATCATGATAACCTTATCTTCGGTGTGCCTTATTAAATAATTACAAGACTGCCACAGCCAAGTATAAATACCCATAAGCTTCTGAGCTGTGGGCTTATCACAAAATAAAGGTAAATGTTTATGTGAGCCTGGCAACCTCTACTGCTTGTGCTAAATCGTCTAAACAAACCTCAGCTTTCCATTTAAATGATGACAAACACTTAATGTTGAACTGGTTCTGTTTTAACAGGATGTTTGCCATTAGAGTGGGACTTGCATTGAAGACTGCACTCTTTCTCAAGATTCGCAGAAACTTTTAGATTGGTAGAAATTCCTTACATGCTCAATCATTGCATTGTGACTCCTTGCTGAAGTCCTCTGAAGAGCATGGGCCTACACTGATGAAGTTTATATCAAGAATGGCTCTGACTCAGAAAATCATTGCTCATAATTTTGTTGCCAGTGCTCTTTTCAATATATACACTGTTGCTTACTCTATAACAAACCACGTAGTTAGGCAGAACTGTGAAATAGGTACACCTGGAAAAGTAGAAATAAATATTTTTATGCATCTGTGTTCAAATTTCAAAACCATTGAGTTTGTTCATTTTGACAGACTTTTCCTCCTTACTTTCCATTAAAATTTTAGAGGTTGAATTTATTGGCTGAAATAAATTTTAAGCTTCAGTGATCTAATACTCAACAAAAATAAATTAGCAATGATAAGTGATAAATCCACCCTGCACTGGTTGATTTTATGACTGTAATTAAACAGGAAAATAAAATCCTAAATCATCCCCAATACTGACTTTTTAATGTATCCAGCCATGTAGTTATGTTTCTTTTGATTAAAATGGTTTTTTTTCTTTGTATTATGCTAACATTATCAATAATAGGTAGCAATAATAACCCATAGTCAGGACAATGCCACTAGGCTACACCACTTCATCCATGAAATTCAGAGGTAAAATATTTTCAAACTACTTACAGAAAGAGATAACCGTCATAAGCAAGCCACAAGAACTGGGAATAGTAAATCAATCTGAGAATGGCTGGCACTGAGACCAGGCTGAGCAAAGAGCTGTTTGCAGCAAGTTTCCCATGTTCCATGATACACATAAAGAAGAAGATTGTAAAATGTGTACAATGAGAAGCAGATTAGTAGCAGAATTCCTATAACTATCCCACAGGCAGGAGTGGGGAGAAGAAAAAACTGTTCTCATAAGTGAGGAACATGGAAAGAGAAAAACAGTCTGTATTCTTTTACAGAGCATAGAAGGGGAAAAGAATCAGAGAATAGTTACTTTCTTCCATGTAAAGGGGCCTCAAAACAGTGTGTTTTTATGGCTTTAGTTTTTTATAATACATAAGTAGCTGTTAACAGTATTAATAATAAGACCCTAGAAAAAAGTATAGTAAATATTGAGCATTTGCTCCAATAGGTCATGAAAGTTTAACCTGATTAATTTTTAAATCAAGGTAAAATGATTTGACCCCATTTTGTTTCGTGTCAACAAAACACTGCCTTCTGGGCATGTGACATACATGAACTTTTCAAGTAATTCAACATGGTGATAGGTTTCCTACATCCAGTAGTCATTTGAGATAAAATATAACCATTTTATCACCTTCAAACACAGATCTCACTTGTTAGAGACGGACACTAGTTTGAACTTACAATCTATTCTGTTCCCAAATGTTCACGTTAAGAAGATACACTTTTTCCATTCTTACAGACAGATCTGGTTAGCAGAGGGATATTTATGTATTGTATTTATTTTTCATAAATCTGCTGTGCCTAGAACTGATCAACATATCCTCTTCTAATTGCTTACAGACTGACAACTACCAGTGTATTAATCATTTAACATGCTCAGTACGACAATGCAATTTACAGGTCTGTGGTCCCCTGTGTCCTCTTGTTTTCATTTCTGAAAATAACTCAGAGTGTAAAAGCAATAATTTTGTCCATGGTTTTGGGGTTTTTTGGTGGTGGTGGTGGGTTTTTTTTTTCAATTTCTTCACTAGACTGTACTGCAATGAAATCTCAGAAATAATTGACTCCTTTGTGTTCGACATTATATAAGGCATTTAATAAAAGTTTCCTTGCTGAAAACCAAACTGTTTTCATATTAATTCTTTTAAAAGATAATTCTTTTAGATTTAGACTGCCATTCCTAATCCTGGGTCATAACTTGATGGTCTCCAAATTCTCTCCATTCATACAAAAACAATGTTCACCTATTTATGCCATTCTGGAAAGCTAAATTAGACAGCCTAACTCCCTTGAGAGTAGGTAGTAACTGTGCACATTTATAATAGTAAAAATTCAGCTTACATTCAACAGGGGAAAAAAACCCCAAAATAAAAATATTGTCATAAAAAAGCACACCTATCACAGATAGAATGTAAAATGTGATTTGACTAGCCCTAACTCCTAAGTTACCAAAAGGAAGCATTTACTTTGTCCTATGATGCATAGAAAGTTTCTTGTTTTTTCAGCAGATGCTTTTGTCCAGTTGTTTCTTCTCAAAGACTTCGTTTTTGGGAGCACTGCCCATGAAACCAGAGAGCATGAAATGGATCTCAGCAACATCATCAGCTTGAGCAAGCCCTCCCACTCTCCCAGACTGTGTCCTGATGCTTGTTCCCTTCCTGTTACCATTCCCACAGTGTCCTCTTGTTGGAGCATCTTTCTTTATAGCCATCTGCCCAGGCTGGCTCCACAGAGAGCAGTGTTTGATCAAGAGAAAGGTGGTTCACACATAAGAGTAAGCATGCAGACCACAGTCTGGGGAAGAGGGGAGAGGCGGAAGGGGTCTTGCTGCAGTGCATCAAACCACAGCACACAGACTCACGGAAAAAATCTAGTCTGCAGAGACACCACCAGTATTTTCTGGGAAGGAAAAGACACAGCACATGACATGAGGTGGAGTGTTTGAAAGACATATTATGCCATCCCATTATGGTCTCTAAAGTGAACAATGCAGCTTTTCCTATCAATCCACTTTCCTTCATTACAGTGGAAATAAAGTTGTCGGGCCCACTGACTCATCTATGAAAGGGAGGTCTATCTATGGACTAGAATATATCAATGGTGGTTTCTTTACATTTATTTCTGGACCATACTTAATAAATAAGCCTGGTGTTACTAATCCTGTAACATCTATACTTGCATTGAAATAATACTGAAATTGTGTTTCATAACTATGTTAGGGTTTAAAATAGCAAGTTGGAGTTGGTGGGAGGTAGGTGTGCAAACCTCTAGGCACTGTTGAATAACATATTCTATGTTGTGGTGAGAAAATGATGAAAAGGAATGATCAGTTAAGCCTCAAGCCTCAAGATACGTCGTAGCACAGGCAGTTCTTGCTGCTTTCTTGTATTATAAACTGTGATTGTGCCACACAGGAACAGTGTTTTAATTTACATTCTGAGATTTTTTTGTTCTGAGCTGTATTAATATATGCAAAAAAAATATGAAGAGACTGATTTTTCAATATTGATGCTATCCTATATTGATCAATAGGGTGATTACACAGGGAATTTAGGTAACAAGCTATAAAGTTCTGTGCAATTTTACCAGTTTCTTCACATGATCTGCTCCTCAACTGTAGAGAGATGTGAACTATCTCATTTTCCCCCAGTCCTGTTAGATCTCAGCTCTCTCCTCCTTACCCTCAAGCACTCTACATATTCAGTATGTTCTGTATGCCCAACTCACAGTGTAACTCATTCAAGGCTCCTACATACCACTTTCCATCTGGGAGAAGGGACATAAAGAGCACCTCTTTTTTTACTCTTCAGAATTCTCACAGATTGCACAGACAGTTGCTGTTCTTGAAGGCTTAGAAGACACTAGTTGCAAAATGAGCAATAAGAACTTCTTATTTTTCCCTGGATTAAGTTCTGGATAAAAAGGAAGAATGGATAGGACCAAACCCACTTCTTTTGATGACCTCAGCTCATCTATTTCACATTTCAAGTCATTTTCGTTCTAAGGGTTTGTAAAGAATAATGATTGGTAAGGCAGGTTTAGGTCTAAGGGGAAAAATGTAAGAATGAGAAAGCAAAAAAAAGTAGCATTTTAAAGTATTAAGGACTGGCTGACAAATCCTACCTGTGTAATAATAATAAATTATTAATTTATTCAATTTCTTTCCTACTGGCTAGAAAATTTGCTCAGTTTCATCCCTTAAAGAACATGCAATTATGAGAAATAACATTAGCATTGGAGATTTGCAACATTGCTCCCAGGTAGGACAAGAATCTTTAATTTTGTACCATATGTCTTGGGAGTCACAACTAAAGGCCTAAAACAAGGCCTAAAACAAGGTGTGGTAAGTACCTCAAATCACCATGCCTGAAAGAGTTGTGTTCTGGTTTCATCTGAGAGAGATAGTTAAATTTCCTCTCCTGAGGCTGGTCAAAGTTTTGCTCAGCCATTTTACTGACTACTAACCAGCAGCCAATCTGAAGTGCATCGTGCTCTCTACTTCCTTAGATGGACTCTGTGACTAGTACTTGAAAATTCTTTCAAACTCTTGAGGGTGATGCAAGAAGTCTCCACGGGGTGGGATTCCGCATGAAATGTCTTAGAGGCATGGTTTAGTGGTGGTTTTGGTAGGTTAGGTTGATGGTTGGACTTGGTGGTCTGAAAGGTCCTTTCCAACCAAGATAATTCTATAATTCTATGATATTGCAACTCAGCTTATATCCTTGCCTTATGTATGCAATCATTTTCCGACAGCAGCCTGTAGCAGTATTAGAAGGGCAGGTAACGTGGTTGGGGCTTTCATGTAGTAACCATTGCAAAAAAATTTTCCAATAAAGAACAAAATGTAATTAAACCCACCAAAAATGGGTAATGAACTGCACAGCTTCCTAACTGACAATGTCCATTTAGTCACTCAAACTCCTAATGTATATTTTAAGAAACCAACATTAAAGTAGGACAATTTATTTTGGAAGATGCATGATAAACACATTAAAGTTTCAGCACAGTGCCTTTCACAATTCAGTCAAATATGGATTTTGTTCTGTGTTAGCTGCATTTTTAGTTCTTTAAAGAACATACATTTTCAATGTGTTTCTGTTTTTACATTCACCAGGGACCTGTGTGAGGATCTGGAGTACATACATGAAACATTCAAGACCAAATGGACCAAAAAGATTACAACACTACGGACGACATCTAAATTAAACATTTATTCAGCAATGATGTAATCTAGTACTTGTCAAACAAACATACACAAAAAGTTGATTTAAAAAATGGAAAGGATGTCATCCCGTCTCACATCTCTTTGAAAATGAAGGTTGTAGAACAATTTCAGGATAGTTATTAGCTAATAATGTGTGCAGAGGCATCACAAGATATTTTATGCATTTAGACTTCTATTTTGATTTCTAATGCAGCTGCTTATGTTGGTAGCTATTCATCAGTGTGAATAAAATATTTTCAACCTGTCTCTTCAAATTTTGCTCATTACAGTCTAAAAGCTAACATATTCACTTAAAGGGAGCATTTTGTGTAAAATTTATAACAAATTAGTGATTTTGCAAACATTACCAGATGCTTGCCTCCAGAGCATTTATATGCTGGTTACCTGCAAGATAAACAACCACTCTCAGTTTCAACAGTGTACTATTTCAAGACCATTTACTGTTCAGTATCACTGAGGGACAGATTTAAATGTATATAACGCACATATTTGAGGCCAGATATTTAGGAAGATCAATGCCTAAAGTCACAAGCTCATTTTGTAGTTAGACTACCTTGACTAACTTGATTAAGCCTGAAATCAGTGCTGGGTCATCTGAAGTTTGAGCTTGGCAAGGGCTGGCTAAGAAGTTTTGAAAATCAGGAGATGAACCCAAAAAAGTATGGTTCATTTTTTGTACTTCCACACAAGGGTATATGGAATGGTGGTTGCTGCAGGGTCCTTTGCCTGAGTTGAGTCTAGTTTTAATTTTTAATACCTTATGAAAGTGACTTTTAATTTGTATATTTAATTTATCAGGCTTCTTTAATTTAGGCCAGTAAAAGCTGACTAAGCCAATGATCTCCTTGAAGTGAAATCCATCCTTATGGATCTGGTTTTCTTTCATTATGTACTTATAGGCATTATTCACTTTGACAGAAACCCATGTTTAGTCAAGAGCTCCAGCTTTCAACATTCAGTACTGTGGGTCCAAATGGTCTTAATCCACTTTACAGAGCTACAGTGATGCTTTCTGTCATCTGACAGGTGGATCATAATCTAAAGTAAGTGAAAGATGTAAACCTGACTATGTATTTTGGTATCTACAGAGTGTACTAGTCTGGAGGTAATCTCTTTATGCAAGGAGGAGAGACTCTGTTCATTATTTCCAGAAGACTGTCAGATTCAGTATCACAGCTTTTATTGTGGGGTATTTTTGCTTTGAATTTGAGAGTAATTTTGACACTCTGTCAGGTAGTTGAGAAATACCTTTACAAAACAAGACAGCATTTAGTAGTCATTCAAAACATAGTATTTAAGATTAGACCAGAGAGAAGTTGCAAAGCTTTCATGCATCTACTGGAGGTGGAACAACTTATCTCCCTGAGGCTGAAAGAGCAATAATTTAATTCTGTCTGCTATGGGAACCGTTAGTACTTTTGTCATCACCTCTTTTGTTCTTTTTTTCACACTAAGCCTAGATATTTTAAGATATTTCATTCCTTTTGGACAAAAATTTAGTATCATGTTCTATCATATCACCCTGTAGTCTCTATACAAAGTGACTGATTACTAAATGGTGATTCTCATTGGAGCAGTTGTTGTATATTGATATCACTCTCACTCTTCAGAAAGAAAGAAAAAAGAAAACATTTTAATCTCAATAGATGACCAAATAAAAAAGGCATAGTAAGACACTAGTCACATGTATCCTTCACTAACAAAAGAAAAGAAAAACAGTCTGTATATTGTCCATAAGAGTCAGATCAAGCTATGCAGTTGTTTTTTGAGTATTGCATCTGTTAGTGCAGGCACTGGATGTGTTCATACAAGCACTACCACAAAAGATACCTTATTTTTCTGTGTAAGCTAAACCAATACTGTATTTGTAGTCCCTAAAAGTAAACCATAGATTAAAACAGCCTCCATATTTTTCATATGTTTGTGGATCTTTTAAATGTACATGTGAAAGTAATCTTTTATAAACTCAGTTATAATGAGAGGGATATGGCAATTAAATCCCCTTTCTCTTATAAAATAAATGTTGAAACAATTCCTTCATGTTCTACCGTTGGGTTAGCAACTTCACACTCATGCAATGTTGATCAAGCCTTTTCATGCCTCACCTAGCAGTAGTAATTCAATTCAATGACTCTGTTGTACTCCACGTTGCAGAATGTCAGAATGTGTTTCATGCAATGTCAGTCATGTGCTAATTTGACAAATTATTTCAGATTCAAATGGTGAGAATTCCTTTGAGGGTATTTAAACCCAAAGCGCAAAATACACATTTGCTTCCCAAAACTCATGTTTTTTAACCCCAGAACTACAATGAGCAATGCCTATTTCACTACAGATGTCAATCAAGTTATGTGGAGATTTTTGACCTCCCTTCTGGGAGGAAAATATGCCCACAGCATATATACTATATCCTAAAACTTCAGAGGACATTACTGGTTTCAGGACACTGACAACTCTAAGCTTTGGACAAATGTTCTCCCTTCATTCTAGAAACTGATGGAATCTGAAAACACAGCCCCTACCTCACCGCAAAAATCATGTGAGCTTAGGATTTTTAATTTTTTTAGAAATCTGATCCAAAACTCACCAAAGTCAAATACAGCATTTCTATTTGTAAATGGAATATGACTAATTTGATAACAGGAAAGCAGCTTTTTTTCTGTTACTCATTGCTCACTTACTATGCCTGATTATAAAGGAAGCAACATCAGTTATTGCTATCAAAGACATAAACGTTTAAGTAAATTCAGAAAAAAGCATTGGACTTCCAAGAAATGCTGAATGTCTTAAGAGCCATAGATGTTTCACTAAGACCATTAAAATTTATTTTTCTGAAGGAACAGGTGTTTCTGAAATGGAGATAAACCAGAGAATAAATGGAATCTACTTGCCAATGGACAAAACACATTTAAAAAATTGATGGATTTGTATATAATAGAGGTTAAAAAATTACCTGAGTAGCAAGAGCAGGAGGATACGTATATTCTGGTAACAGTACGTTTTGTTCTGCCACGGGCCACACATTCCCCATGACAGACCCTTATTTTCAGTCAATTGCTTCTGCAGACACACTCACCCCACACTTTTTTTCTGCACTTCAGGTTTTCCACACCTTGGGATGAAACAGGAGGCTCACATCAAATGCACCCAATCTACTACGATAGTGTTATAAACCTTTACAGAGAAATGTCTAGAGCTGAAAGATCATAACTCTTAACTCCTATTTCAAGAATGTAATCATTTATAGGAATTTCAGAAAGGTAATTTTCATAACAATAAATAGCGTTTAACATGCTTATAGCACAATAAATCACCTTTCAATCTTTGGTATTATGAGCAACAACAGTACAGCAAATAGCATTACCTCTCTCAGAGCCATTGATTCCATATACAGCATTTATATCATCCAGCAGCCTGACCCTGAAACATGTGTCATGGGATTTATATTCGATGTCAACATGTAGGAAGTTTCACTGCAAAATCAAAAATTGAGGCCTGTAAAACTAACCTTAAACACCATTGACAGATCTGTTGTCCATTCAATTCACTCTCACCTCATGAAGCTAAGTACAATCGCACATATTTAAATGATCTTGTAAAGATGATAAACACCACGTAAGTGTTAAAAAGCCCACTAGGGAGCCATCAATTTGAGGAAGGGAACTTAAGAAAAAGCATACATATATATCTATAAAAAAATCTCAGCTAGAGGGACCATATGATATATATCTAGCATAATCTCCCCAGATTTGTAAAAAAACCCCACATATCAGTCTGAAGAGAAGTTTTCTCTAGAAGGCAGCACAGCTGGACATGTATAGTCATGAAAGTTCTTGGTTTTTTGGATGGAATATATTCCACGATTCTAAATACTTGATTTTCCACTAACAATTTACATCTAATCAGATGTTTAAAATTTCTTTGTGAGGGAAATTCTTGTCCTCTTTTAAAATTTTATTTTCTAAAAGTAACTTTTTTCAAGGTTAGTACTAAATATCATAATACAAAACCCTTCACTTTGACAGAAGTTTTTGAAATGTCCTTTTCTGCTCATCACTATCCATCATATTTTTTAGGGTCATATTGTGTCACAGCTGACATAACTCAATATGACATTATAGTTCATAACCCAATACACTCCGCTGACTGATACTGTCCAATGAGTTTGTGCTAGACCTGTAGAAAGCAGTGCACCAGACAAACAAATTGGGCCATGAACAAAACCTTCAGAAGTCCTCAGATCGTTGCTGCAAGGTTCCCTTTCAGGATTTGATCTTCATTTCTTGCCTGAAGGAACAGACAAGGAAAGTAGATATTCAATATATTTAGAATCAGAAAAAGGCCAGGTTGCCAGCATTTGTCCGGTCAGCAGTAGGGATAACACTTACATAGAAAGACCCACAGCTTTTCTTACTTTTCACAGATGCACAGAATCACAGATCAATAAAGGTTGGAAGTGACCTCTGGAGATATCTAGTCCAACCCCCTGCTAAAGCAGGATCACCTAGAGCACATTGCACAGGATTATGTCAAGTGGGACTTTTGTATGTCTCCATAGAAGGAGACTCCACAGCCTATCTGGGCAGCCTGTTCCAGTGCTCTGTCACCTGAGAGTGAAGTTTTTCCTCATATAGAGATGGGAATTCCTGTGTTCTAGTTTGTGCCCTTTGTTGCTTGTTCTGTTGCTGGACACCATTGTCTGGTCCCATCCTGTAGGCATCCATCTTTTATATATTTATAAATGTTGATTAGATCCCCTCTCAGTCTTCTCCAGACTAAACAGACCCACCTCTCTCAGCCTTTTTTTCATATGAGAGATACTCCAGTCCCTTAATCACCTTTGTAGCCTCCCACTGGACTCTCCAGTATTTCCCCGCCTTTCTTGAACTAGGGAAACTAGAACTGGACACAATACTCCAAATTCTTTATTATTTATTGAAAACATCAATATTGTTTGTTCTTTTATGAAAATACCTTAGTACTCTAAAGATATGGATCATCCAAGGCCTACTCCATGACCCAGCTGTCATCTTTTTTGTGGTCAATTAACTGTGAAGACCCACAAGATCTTTCCGAAGCTTTTTCATCTCCAAGACCTCCTGCAAAAGAGACAGATTTCCACATGCAGTTAGCTTTCACTATGGCTTGTAGTTTATAACTGGAAAAAATGTTACTGAACCTACCCCACAGCTGCCTAACTAATTACCCACTCTCTTACCTGGGATCCCAGATTTATACTGATTGCAGACAGGCAGCAGTGGGAAGCATGCCATACTTTCTATGATTCGTCAGCCTAGACACAGAGACATTCATCCCTAAAATAAAAGTTAACATTTGGAACATCCTCAAAAGGATCCAAAACAACAAGATGGTGATTCCAGGGAATAAGGAAGGTTTAAGAAAACACTTTAGTTTCTTGGTTTCTCACCTTTATTCTTGAGAGCAATACCAAGCAAAACACCCAGTTCATTAAGGAACAGAGTTAGAACCATAAAGAGTTCGTAGCTAGGAAAGATTTTTGAGTAATGCAGCTGCAGCATCGAACAGCTCCTCCTGAATCACCTAAAGCTAAATTTTCCAAAGGTTATTTCAGGATCTGCTGAGGTAGACATTTCTAAACAGGTAATCGCTAATGTCATTGTCTAATGGAAAACAAGGTATTTCTTAGGTTGCCTTAAGTCGTTCTAAGCCTGTTCCATTATAGTAGCTTCAGTCATGTATCATCTGTTCTGGCCAAAAGCATGGCATAAAGCATAATTTTTTCTTTGAGTTAACAGTTTTCAGTTTCTCAAAGCTTGCATTTCCATCAATTTATATTTTTTAGAATTAATATTATTAGTAATTTGAAGATGATACTAAAAGATACCAGGTATTTGAAGATGATATGAAAAGAAATCATCAAATATGATTGGATGTGTATATCACTAGTTTATACATTGTGTAAAAAAAATAGTAATGATGAGCAATGTTAATAGTAGTTTCACATAAATACAATAGATTTGAAGAAACTGTTGCCGAAAAAGTAATTTTTAGGTATGTGCTACAGTGCAAATTAAAATGCAGTTCTAATAAATGCTCTTGGAAAAACATGAATTTATGTATCTTTGGATTTAGAGAAGGAACAAGGAGCTTCGTGGTCTCCTCAAGCACTGGAATTTATCTGTAAGAAGCCTGCCAAAATAATAGTGCAAGGAGGTCTGATTTTTTAATGTTATTGTACAGCATGGCTAGTGAATTATTCAGTGAATCAAACTGCCTATGGATAATTCAAAACTAACATCTTCTGGATACCAAATCCCTCATCCAAAACAAGCTTTCTTTTTTAATGGGTTATTTTTTTTATTAATCTGAAAAATAAGCAGGGTGACTTTCTTAAAGGAAAATAAAAGCTGCTTTGAAATAAAAGTAGCTTTAGAGAGGAATATTATAGCTCAAAACCTATGGACTTTATTTTCCTGAATTCCTCTCTGCTGTTAGCCCAAAAGTGCAATAACTGGAAAAACAGTGAAACAGTAAACAACCCAGGAAACAGATACATTGCAGTCAAACAAAAATGCATAGACAGAAGACTTAATGTTTACATAGTATCATATAGCAAGTCTGTGTCCTGTGTCCTGTTTCTAAGCCTGATGATTACCAGTTTAAGAAAGGAATAATTCCCTGACAGTGACTGGAGTAAGAATAGTAACCTAAACACAAGTCAAACCCTAGGAACAGATGTAAACTTAAAGTCCTAATCAAGATCCACATGTTCCAAGCAGTGTTTGCTTGGATCTGATATTAAGGCTGTGATCCATTTCTTCCTCCAACCTAGATACTAAATTTCTTTATTTTAGAAAAAGTAAGTGAAAGTGAAGAAGAGAGATTTCTTCTGCATTCCTGTATGGCTGAGCTGTTAAATTTTCATATGGAATACTTTCTTCTACTCCAGTCATAACCTGTGTGGGGAAAAAGCAAAAACACTGGATTCATTTGCTATTGTTTGTTCTCTTTGCAATAATGAAGTAAAAAGAAAAGAAGAGACATAGGTGACAGACTTTCCCCCAGAATATCTGGACTCAAGGGCCACTATTGCCTCGTGAGAATGTTCCCTATAGCTCCTCCTGACAAAATAGTAACTTAGTTAAAAAGAGAGAGACAGAAAACCAGAAAGTAAATAAATGGTAATTCTGCACCTGGATTCAGTGTCCAAATTTTCACCTGAAATACCTATGAACATTGCAAAATAAAGTGCATATGAGTGAAGAAAGTAAACTTCAATTGCTAGAAGGTTTCTCTTCATTCATGCTACAGTGACTATGCATGTCCCACGAATACCTCTGAAGCCTCATGTTACCTGTGGAAAAAAAGGAGGCAGCTTCCCTGTTTTTTCATGAATTTCTAAGGTCTCTACTTTGTATAATTCTTTCTTTTATCCAAATGTTTATGAATAAAGAAGTATAATGAGACTGATGCAAATTAGGCAGCAAGTTTTTTAAAGTTAAAGGTGGCATACCAGTGTGAAAATGCTGCAAAGAAATAGAGTCAGTGATATATAATAAGAAGGGGGAAAAAAATAAGTGTGCAAAGCATTGCAAGCAATAGAGCCATGAACAAAGAGCATTCCAAGCGAATGTAGGATCATGAGGTTAAATATCATCAGCTACATGGAAAGACTTTGGCAGCCTGAGTCATGTAGGAATGTTTGGCTTTAAATCCATTTTTAAAAAATGTAGGAAAAATCTCTATAAAAAAATTACAAGTACATTCTCCTTTTTCTCCCAGATGTCTGCAGTTATACATCATTTCTGACGTTGGCCTGATTTCTAAATCACTTGCACTTCCTATTAACTTCAGTCAAAATTGTCATTACTCAACTTGATATTTTTTGTTGATGATGTTCAATCAGATCTCCACAATGAAGAAGATGAAACCAGGAGAATTTTGAATAAATAAAGAAATAAAAAGTATATATGTGAGGAAGGACACAGGAAAAGTTCTGCACACTATCATACCTGGCTAACACCACAGTATGCATTGCCACCTCTTTGAAACCAAAATGCTCCATACCGGTTTCAGGAAAAGTTTACAAGCACCTTTGAAAATCTGTGAATGTCCACCCCATGAGAATATCATCTATAGGAAGAAAAGGCACAGTTCCAGAATTTTGAACTAGCAAATAGACAGAAGCTAGAGATGAAGTTTTCCACAATTAAATCTTACACTGTAATAGTCAAGCACAAAAAGTTAATCATGATACCCTTCACCAAAAAGTTTTCCTATGGACATTGGCAGCAGCAAGGGTTTTCTTTTCTTTTTGTAGTCTGACACAAGAGTAATCTCTTCTCCTGAAAAGAGTCTTATTGTTGTCTTTCATCGTTGCTTTCACAGGCTTAGTAGTTGTCTCCTCTTAAAGACCAGTAACCACTCTCTCATACATTGTCAAAAGTTCACCACAGTAGGGAAACCACTCTGCAAGTCTCTTCAATTCTCAGCACTCCTGTGCATTCCTTAAATTTATCTATTGAATGGGCAGTATTTAATATAAACAATTCCTATTCCAGAAAATATTAATCTGCCAAATAAATGAATTGCTGAAAGGATAGTTCCCAAATTTATCTACTGATGCCCCTGTTCCTTCTTATTTACCCTGAAGTCAAAATATATGAACAAAAATAAAGTCAAAATACTGACATAAACTTGGATTTATGTTGCGGCCTCTGATGAGGCTGAAAATATTTCTAGATTCTAGGGTTTGTATAAAGAACAGAAAAACAAGCTGCAACAGTAACTCATAAATTGAAGTGACTTATTCTATAATTTGTCAGTAATTTAGAAGCACTGCACCTTCCCATTATGGACCATCTGCATTGTAACTTACCTCTCTGTATATTTACGTAAGAAGTTTGCTGTACTATGGTAATTTCTCATCCTAGGGGAGAAAGAGATTGAAATACTTCATTCCTGAGAAAATGGCTGCTTTCTTGAATCCATAATTATGATGGAAATCTCATTTTAAATATTATCAGTTCTATCATGCCACTGGAAAACATGTGAAGTAAAATTTCTTTCCATGTGCAGCTGTTTTGTCCAGACCTTATCTGGGCATTTTTTTAAGGTGCAAATTTTTTATCATTCTTTCTGAGGAAAAAAATAGTGGAAGTTATAATTAGATAAAAATCTCATAATCATCATATAACTGACATATTTGACATCACTTCTGACCTGTATTGTTTTTAATCAGATGGCTATTATTCAGAATACTGAAAAAATTCTTTAAGCATCATCCATTGTACCCTGACATTTTTCCCCCATGCATTGCCACTAATGTGCTTGATAGAACTCTCACCTCAAGCCTCTGATATTATCAAGGGCCAGTTAAATTTAAATCCAACCTTTTTCTCTGCATATGAAAGTATTAATAAAGACTCCATTTAAAAATAAGAATTTTAGGAGAAAAAAAATCATTTTGATAATGACAAAGTTGCGAGATCTTAAAGATTTCTAATTTGACTCAGAAATTCAGACACCAACGAACAGAAACATAGTCATGTTTTATGATTTTAGCTCTGTCTGGGGGAAAGGATTAAAAAATAAATTAGTGAAAATAGATTTTGACTATTTTTTTAATTAAAGCCATTTTATTAAAATTTTGCTGGACAGGAAGAATATCATTGGGCAAAACCTGATAGGGGGAGGAGTGTTCAGCTTGCTATCTGAAATTACTAGAGGCCATAAATTGGAGATGTGCAGAAGGTACAGTGCTCAAAGTTAAAATGCACTAAACCATTAGCATAGAGCACATTTCCATACGCTCTTTCAATTTCACATGAGTGACATCTATTTCCACTTTTCATTCAATTGAAATCTTTTTAAGAATAAAAATGAATAATGCTTCAAATGAATTAAATTTTACTGCACGGTGTCTGCATGAAACTAAAATTTAGATACATTTCAACTGCAACATGACAATAGATTTCTGGCATTCATTGAAGAAGTAATTTTTGAGTTTGAAGCTGAAATTATGATCACAAAAAAGAGAATGTTTTCTGTTTGAGTCTATCTGTACAGATCAATAATGACAATGTCATTCCCCGTCATTCCCATTTCTCTGGAACACCACATACAGTACTCATGTAGTTTCTTTGGTACTGAGAAGCAAACACTGAAATGCCGTGCAAGTTTTAAATTGAAAAATCATCATAGGTGTACAATGAAGCTGAAAGTTGCTCTTCTGATCTTTGTATGAACAGCAGCCTTTTACAATCATTCATCATGCCCCCTTCTCTGCAGACCTATTGATCATGCACATGTATAAGAGAATAAAGAGAAGTATAAGCCATTTCCAGTTGCAGGTAAATTGATTAATTGAATCTGTCAAGGAACAAAATATTCAAAGGCATGATGAGATTCTGCAGTCACCATTCAGCCCAGACAAGACTACTATTTATATTATATATTGTACCAATTCAATTTGCTAAATTGTTTTTTTGACATTAAAATGTAATGTAAGGAAGCTTAAAAAAGGCTGAATTCTGACATCCTCACTCAAAAAGAGTAAGGATTTTCCTAGAGGTAGTGAGACAAGCTGCTGCGCAGAATTAATAGCCATACAAAAGGTAAGCAATATATTAATGCAGAGCATGTTAATAAACTGAAAATACCTTACATTATTTATCACTGCAATGTGAAAGAAATTATTAACTTTGATAAAATGTTATGTGTGTGCATACTATAATCAAGAACTGTATAATTAGAAATAATGACAATAAATTAGCTTATATCAGGAAGAAACTGCCAACAATCATATTCATTATCTTATAGGAAATTCCTCAAACTGAGTTCTTATTAAATAGCAATTTCAATCTAAATTGGACAGTAAAACACTGACAGCAGTAAACCTACAATTCTGGTACTGGCAGTGAATTGGAGTCAATAACTTAATAGACCAGATATTTTCTACCACCCTTTCATTAAAGAACATTTGAGGGAGGAATCCGGTATCAAAAAAAAAGTTACGAAATTGAATTGTCTTTTCATAACTGAATAATGTATCATCTAAATTTATTTATGAAAAAAATGCAAACACCAACTCGGAAACTTCCTGTGCTGCTAAACCAGGATGAATTCTTTAGATTTGTGTTTCATGTGATTTTTTAATCAATATAGCTAACACTGTGAGACTAACAAATGAGACAAGATGGGAGAATAAAACGAGAGTGGACAAAGTAACTTTTAGTCACTTTTTGCTGGTCCTTATTGTGGAAAACATTTGAAAACCAATCTGAGTTATGAATATGGCTCTAATTTTCATTTCATAGGAGATACAGGATGCAATGCAGCAGAATCCATTACTCTGCCACAGAAATAATCTTACGTGTTGTGAGACCAGACAAGCAATGTAGGAAATGTCTATTTCAAAAAGACAACAGAACAGAGTGGCTTCCTGGCTTTCCATTCCTAGCCTGAAAATTCAGTGCAATAGAACTCTAAGCCAACAATAGTTACTGTATAAAAACCTTATTCTCTTAAATTATATGGCCAAGGGAGGTAGGTAATACAGAGGATGCAGGGAAATCTGTAGTCAAAATAGTCACTGTATCTTTTGGCCTTAAACTCCCTCCTGCTGTTAGCCAGGTCACTACAACTTCCCCACAGTGGAGTTACTCCTTTCAAGTACTTCATAAGATGAAGAAAAGCTGCAGGTGGTCAATTTCTCCTTTTTTTTCTAATACTTTTCTTGCTTTCACAGGAAAATCTAAGAGATATCATGAAATACATGAAAAAGCTCTAAATTCCTATTAATCTAACTTCATAATACTCTGAGTATTTTGTGAAAACAGTCTTAAGCTCCACTGGTTTGGATCCCAAAACACAGGTTTATGGCTCACCAGGACCAAACAGTAAGTGCAGCCATAACTGCAGCCAAAAACTGCAGTCCCACAGAAACAGTTCTATTCCTTCATAAAGCAAATTGATGTTCAAGATGTATAAACCAGTGAAGTGAGAACTGGTCCTTCTGGGGTTTGGATAGAAGATTTGGCTAAAAGTAGACACACATGTTACATCTGCGCTGTTCACTGTGATGCAGGGATACTGCCAAGCCATCTTCAAATTAGCTAGCTGAAATACCATAAGTGGGCTTGCTGAGGCAACATGGACTTCAAAACCAGATGTCCAGCCCACATGAGAAGCAGACTCAGCCCACACTGAGTTCTTTGCTGCTTTGGCTAAGCCATCACTCGTGTCTTTAAGCTATGCTGCTGTCTGAAGCACAGCAAGCCCACAGGCAAAACATAAATTACTCAGTATAAACCTTGAAGGTTAGAGGCAAAAGTATATCTGAGAACATGTGGATCGTGGTATTATGGGTAAACACACTGATGATGTCTAATAATCAATGAGTAGGTTGACATCAGGTGATTTTTTTCTTGAGATCTGCAGCCTTAGCCCAGAGACCTTGACCAAATATGCTCACTACTGTGTTTTATTTTTTGAAATAATCACCTCACTCTATATTCCATAAACATTTCAGAAAATTGTTGCGACATTTTTACATTGCATCAAACCTGAAGCACATCTATAGCAAGTGACTGGTAAGGGATGTAGAGGGAAAAGCAAAAGAACAGGACAGTTTCTCAGAGCTTTCTCCCAGACTTTAGTGAATTCTGACTGAAGAGGGATGCCAAAGAATACTTATTCCATAAAATTTTAGGTCACTTTTTGAACCCATACAAACATCTTAACATCCGTTATGTGAAGGTACCTTTTTTATATTTTATGATTTGCCTGAACAGCTGGTTTTTGATTTCATGTGATACCTTCACAGCTCTTGTAGGAGTAGGCCACAAGGAGCAGTTCTTCCCTATACACTTTCTGCATGCCACTTTTTTATGCATCTATTAAATTCTTCATGAAGCTTTTCTTTTTCCATCTAAAATATGGCATCCAGGCAATCTAAATAGAGTCCATTTAGCTGTTCATCATTCATATTTTCCCTGTCCAGACCTTTTCCACTTTCACACTTACAATTTTGAAATGTGCAATGAAAACACTTTGAAATGTGCATGGTGTGGAATACACTGCTCAATGTATTCAGTGAAATTATAGTGTTCCCTTATCTGCTTTTTTTGTTTATCTAAGTACTACTAATTTTGCATTATGATCATAAATTTTCATTGGGCTAATTTTTCATAGAGCTGTCTAAATCCAAGATTTAGTTCCTGAATGGTAACAATCAGTTCTGAGCTCATTACTGTGTACATGACATTGAATTTTTTTCAGTCACTTTACATTTATATTTATTCACTACTTTTGTTCCTTTTTATGACTCATTCAAAATTGTGTGATTCTACTGCGAGTTTTTAATAATACTTCAATTTATCACATTGATACCTTGATAATGATGACAAAAGATTTTAGTTCATTATTCATTCATTTTTCAACATGTTGAAAAGCATACCTCTAGCACATATTTCTGTGGGACTTCATTCTCTCTGAAAACTGCCCTTTTATTTCTACCCTTTATTTCCTATCTTTTAAATAGCTGGTTTTCCTTGTGACTACATTCTCTCTCATCCCATGGCAAACTAGTTTCTTTAAGAGTAAAAGCTCTTAAACATCCTTACCAAAAGGTAAGCAACATGGTCAAAGGTGTTTTGGTTGGTCGGTTAGTTTTTAAAATTAAAGTGTATTTATCAATCAAAGGTATATCTGAAACATCTTATTAATATTTCAGTGATGATGATGTAAGCAATCAGATAAAAATCATGATCATAAAGCAGTCAGTTGGTCCATTGTAGTATCAAGGAGTGAAAGAAACCAGCAGTAAGAGTAAGGATGTTGCGAGAACAGTGCACAAATGCCTTTAGCAATCTTAACTATTAACCAAAATAACTTCTTTCAGGCAGTACAAAAGGCATGAGTGGATTTTGACTATGATCATGAAAGGGTCTTATAAGAAATTAAAGAATTTTAAATTTAGAACATCACTATGATGAACACCACTTGAGTCACAATATGATTATAAACTTGGGCTCCACAGATCACAGTGGCAAGTTCCTGGGTACAGCATAAAGCTCTCCCATAGCTGGAAACTGTGAACAGTTCTCAGACAACAGTAAAAATTTAGAAACAGTCAGAGGAAAATTTCAAAAGTTTATTTAACATGAATATTCACAAAAACAGTGCAGTTGTTACATGGTTTATACATAAACTGACCACAGACTAATGACATTGTAGCGTGGCAGGGAGTTTGGAACTAGATGATCTTTAAGGTCCCTTCCAACCCAAACCACTCTGATTCTATGACTCTATGATTCTATGTATCCGGCAAGCAGATTAATACATAGGCATCTTATGACTATTGCTCAATTTCTCTCAGAGTGACACTGCAATAATTTAATCTTTCAGGAGTTTGTAGAAGAAAAAACATTCAGCTCTTATTCCATATTATTCTCATGACAGTGGGGTGTGGAAATGTAAGGACTGACTTCAATACATCTATAGAGCTTTTTCAAGCATCACTGAACAAGACAAAAATGTAAAACTTTAATTTTATTTTCTGTGATTTAGAAAGCATGGGGATTTGCTATGTGTTACACATTATAAGGGGAAAAATACCTGTATAAATAACCCTGCCAAAGATATCTTGTATGCACTTGACCAGAATTCCTGTAGAATTATTATCAGCCAACACTCTCCAATCAAGTTCCTGCAAAATTGAACTTGTGTATATGTATACCTTTAGCACTTACCCAGCAGGCGGTTGTTTGAACCCTAACCTGAGAAAATTGATTTCACCTTTCTAAAATATGTGATTGGGTCTATCTGAATACACTTTGTGATGAGTAAATTTCAGTTCACCAAAGTGAGAGCAAAAAGTTGATATTCTTGCCTTGCCTTGCCTTGTCTCTCTCTTACTCAGAGAGAGTTTTGAAAAGTCCTGTTTCATTATGAAAATTTGGACAGAAATGGATCCTTTGAGAAGAATGTTAAGAATAAATCTTACATTATCAAGGGCAGCTGTCTCTTGTTTGTCTGTGAAAGTAATCTTCCTTCATATCCTGATATCTCAGACATAAGGAAATGATTCACCTTTGACACAAGAGAAAAATGTGTTTAGTTCTAAGGCTGCATTTTTTGTAATACTGGGATATATGATTGAATTATATACACTGGTATTCACATAGCCATATGGGTCAAATAGCAAAAGTAATTTTGTAGATTAACATAACAAATATTTATAAATCTCATTGCTTTTGAAAGTGTAAGTTTCATGAGCACATACTCTGTTTTATTTCAAATTCATGTAGTTCTGTTCCCATCTCTCCCAGGAGCTAAAATAAAAAAAACAACCAAATATTCTAATAATAAAACTTGTCAGAAAAGTGGACTGACATGTATTTTCTGGAAAACAATTCTGTTTAAAGACCAAATCAAAGCAAAGTTCTCTGTCAGTCCAAAGACTGTATGCCATCTTTAATACTATCCACTCCAATAATTCCACATCTAAGAGAGTAAACTGAATTTCTAGCAAGTCATAAAGATTTTTATATTATATAAGAAATCTAAAAAGGGATTAAAATATGTTATTAGACTCATCTGTACAATGGTTCAGTTTTCCAAATTCCTACTATCAAATTAGAGATACAGATTTAGATATGAATTTGATTTCACATCAGGGAGGGAGCAACCAAGAGAAGGATGAAAAAATCCAGTAATGATGAATGTAAGGAAAATATTTTAAAAATAAATTTATGGATTGATTTTCAATAGTAAGAACCATGTTAAAAGTACTTGGAGTAAAAAGGATTATAAATTGCGCATTCCAAACCCATCATGGGATGTTTGCTAATTAAAGGGAGCAACAAATCTAAATGTTAGAATTGATTCAGTGAATGCTTTCTTTAGTCATCTTCCATTCCCTGCAAAGTGTGTCTCAGGACTACAATGTCCACTTTAGAAAAATAATAGTCATTATAAGCTTACATGATTTCTTTTGGCTAGAGAAAAAATGTATTTAACTGAATGTTAATGATCTTTTACTGTCATGTCATAAGCATTAGCCATAAGTCACCAACTAGAGCGGAGCAAAATGCAAATAACAAGACTGTCAGAAAAATATTAACCCTGGGGACATTTTCATGAGGAGCATGAATTCACAATGTTATATATCCAGTTATGGTACAGCAAGAAGCTCCTGGCAGCTGGGGATTCACAGCCTCATTCTGCCCACCAACAAGGTAGTAGATTTTTTTCTCACAAACAGCAGGAAGAAAGTAAGCATTTCTCCAGATTCTAAATATAGGGTGGTTGTGTATTTTCCCAGCTGATGCTCCTGGAATATTCACCCATAACGAAGGATATTTCCACTCCCCTGTTTTATTTTTTAGTCCTTATTTCCATTAAAACTCTTATGATTTCTACATTCGATGACTGATTTTATTTGTTTTGCTCCATATATCCATATCTAGATTTTACAAATTGCAATGTTGCTTTTCCCAATAGAATTAGTTTTGGAAATGTTATTTCTTTCTTCAGGTATGTAAATAGCAGATTTATATGAACAGAAACTCAATACCTGCAGATTTAATTGTTATGGTCCTAATTCAACACACTCCATCATAGGGAAAGGGGAAGGGGAAGGAAAGGGAAAAGACCTCATTACAGAATCAAGAGAATAAAAAAATATGTTGGCTCCTAAACTTCTGTGAAAAATACTCCTTACCATTCACTGCTGCTTAATTCAGCTGATGGTCTTTTCACTAATCATAAAAGATCCTGTAGAATTTGCTGTTTCAAAAGCTTCACATAGTCGTCATCCTTCCAGATGATAATCTAATCATATATCTAAACACACAAAAAACATTGCCCTTAATCAGAATGCTGCCAAACCGTATATTTATTTTCTTTAAGTACTTCTGGAATACAATATTCAGCACAGGGACAGGGAAGGGGTCCTTTGTTTTCTTTTTCCTAAACTTATATTTTATTTTGAGAAAGTCATTGATCTGGAGAAATTATTTAAAAAATAGAAAAGAAAAACAACTTTTATAGTTGTAATAAAGCTTAGAAAATGGGACTAAAGAAGTTTGGTTTATATTTTTAATGTTGCCATAGTGCAGACTAGACTGGGAAAAAAAAGAATTGTTTTCCATCCCAAATAATTCTCTCCATACTAAGGTGCTATTTAATTTTTGAGAGACTTTTTCTCTCCAGTCACACTATTGTTTGGATGACTTCACCGTCTCCACAGATGATTAGAGAATGGAACAAATTTGGATCCAGCTTCACATCATTCCTTGTCAGAATATTCAGCCTAACTGGCCATCTTTTAGGCAGAGAGCTCACACAGTTGAAAACCATTCAATGGTACAAGTACCTTTAATATATCACATTTTACCTAGCATGGTGAAAACTAACGATTGCATTGCTCCCTTTTGATGGCCATGTGAAGGTTCTTCTGCAGTCATTGAGTAAGCAAGGCTTCCCAAAAGGCAATCAACTTCAACTGTGTGTGCCCTAATTTATTGCAAAGTCAAAGCATTCTATGTCAAAGTTTCCACTTTCCAAATAATAGCACAAATTTCTTTGTTATGCCTCCACTTCACAAGACCATGACCTTTAGGAGCACAGGGATGCTGTAGTTCCTTGCTGCCCAGCCATCAGATCCTTCTGTACTTCAGGGCAGCCTTCATTTGCCAATACCTTGCATGTCAATTCATATCAATATGCCCAACTTTATTGTGCATTCCCTTAGCTTTTCAGTATCACAGAATCGTAGAATGGCATGGGTTGGAAGGGACCCCAAGAGCCATAGAGCTCCAACCCGCCTGCCACAGGCAGGACACCAACCTCCAGGCCTGGATCTACGGAAGGATGCTCAGGGCCCCAACCAACCTGGCCTTGCATCGTCAGACTAGATGTGTTTTAGTACTAGGAAGGAAAGAGAGAAAAAGAAAGAAAAGGCAATATATGATACAATGAGACCAGAACATTTGTAATGAAATGCTTTTCACACAAAGCATAATTAAACTAAAGTTCATTGCTATGGGATACCAGAAGAAATAGAAGGATATAAAAGCAATTACAGAAATCCATGGAGGAATGGTCTATCAAGGGTCTGTCTAGTAAGCATCTGTAATTCTGTTAAACTTAAGCTGTCAGAACCTACACTAGAGGAAACTATACATTTCCAGTGCATCACTCTGTTTACCCTGTTCTTAAACTATTTCCCCAAATATCCCCCACCAACCATTACTGGAGACAGAATATCACCTAGATAGACATGAGAAATTCTCTTCTGTGGGCACTAACATCTTAAATAATAGAAATAAAGAAGTATTTTGTTAACCATTTCTAGACTGTTGAATGGAGAATAACTTATTATCAGCTTGATTATCTTCATGACAGCAATGCAATCGTGTTAGAAGCCATTTATCTAAGCATAAAAAGCCCGCTTGGATGCATAAAGTAGGGGAATATGCTATAGCTGTATCATCTTTTGATCTGAAGACTGAGGAAACCAGTTTTCTTCTCTTTGCTTCAAATGCCAAAAAAGTTTCAGAATTATACTGCATTTTGTCAAGCTTGCATGGAAATGTTGAGGAATGTCTCTGTAACCTACAGATGAAAGGATGCTAAAATCTTTTCCAGCTATTAGAATTATTTTTTGGATGTAAGATATTCCTTATGCAAGATATAAGGATTCCTTATGCATACCAGAAAAGGGGATACTAGAGAAACACTTTCAGGGTTTATTACAGCATTAACAAGCTTGTTTAATAGAATTTATTTTTACAAAAAAACCAACAATCTAATATTGAATGTACTGAAATATATTATTTTTCATGGGTGGAAAACATCACAGAAAAATATTGCTGGCACATATATATGATTTGTCATAAGTATAACTAACTAGTAAATTAAGGCTATGTAATGCCAAAGGAGAAAGATAAAAAGAATATCCATGCAACATTGTATATTATCATCTAAATATCTGACTTCATGCTTTGATTTTAGCAAAGAAAATTATTTTTATCTGATTCAGCCACTTCCTCTGCAAAAGTGTGACTTTTCAAGAAATCATAAATATTACAGAAGGCTTGAAACTTGTCAAAAAGTTGAATATGGAATGTTTGAGGAATCATGTGTCATGAAAGATTTAAGGAGGTATGGGTGTATGCTTCAGCAGCTTAATGATAGAAATGTTCTCTCAATACCTTAAAAGTTAGAATATTTATTATATACACTGCTTTCACAAATGCAGCAGTGGAATATATATATAACAAATACTCACACATACATATGTTCCTTGTATAAATAGACTTGATGAGATTGCAGAAATCTGCTAAATATTTATTCTGTTGAGGCTAAACTTCTAATTAAAATTATTTTTCTTTTATCTGAAAATATTTTAATGTGTCTTTCCACTACAAGTTTATTGTTAGAAACAAAAATGTATTATATATTTAAACTGACAATATTATGGTTTTAAATTCTGAACTGTCTTTATAATAACTGAGTTGTGAAACTGAGGTCAAAAGATGACCATCCTAAGGCAACAAATTCTGTATAGTTAATAGACCACATTTTGGAGCTTTTATCAGTCTTTCTTCTTTCACATGCATTAACTCGCATTTCAGAACAAGAAATACGTATTCAGGCTCTGTAGACAGCTTGGCTATAGAAGCAAAACAAGTGAGAAGGATGTGCGTATTCCTACACACATTGAATTGATCAGGGTCAGGTTCAGCGGCCTGAGCACACAGGCAGATGTGACTCCTTGAATTCTGGAGCAGGTAGAGCAGAGACAAGCTCTACGGTGCTATCTCTCTTGGAGTCACGTGACAGATGCCCATGACACCACTCAATATTTCAGGCTACCCACTTGGGAATGTACAAGTACTAGAGTGAAAACAAGACCTAACTTACTACCGGAGTAGCCACCATTTTATCACTGAACGTGTTGCAACAAAGGTATTTACCCCTTCAAGCCTAACCCCAGAATGGATGAGTGTATTACATAGGTATAAACGCAATACAGACTTTAAGACAGTCTAACAGGCTGCTCAGTAATTCTTCTATATGAATGCTTTTTTGATATTCTCATTCAGAAATAGATTAATATTCAGATTGCTGAGGACTGCTTATTCTTGGAAGATCTTTGATTAACCTGGTTGACACTCAACCTGTTATACAGTGGTGGTTATCGTCTGAGTACCAAACAGGTGCATTGTGAGACAGATACAGGGTCTATCTATCTCCTCTGTCATGGGCAGATGCGCAGAAAATGCCTCTCACAGGTAATGTAGGCTGTCTGGATGTGGTGTTTTTGTGGAAGGGGAAACACTGAAGTGTAGAGTCACAGAAGAATAGAATCATGAAGGTTGGAAAAGACCTCTTAGATCATCTAGCCCAACCATTCCCCTACCACCTACCACACTTACCACCTATGTGACTTCCCTAAGTATGTCATCCAACCTTTCCTTAAACATCCCGAGGGGCAGTGGCTCCACCACCTCCCTGGGCAACCCGTTCCAATGCCCAGCCACTCTTTCTGAGAAGAAATTTCTCATAATTTCTAACCTGAACCTCCCCTTGTACAACTTGCAGCCATTCCCTCTCATCCTATCGCTACTTATCTGCGAGAAGAGGCTGACCCCCAGCTCACCACAACCTCCTTTCAGGTAGTTGTAGAGAGCAGTAAGGTCTCCCCTGAGCCTCCTCTTCTCCAAACTAAACAGTCCCAGTTCCCTCAGCTGCTCCTCATCAGACTTGTGTCCCAGACCCTTCACCAGCTTCATTGCCCTTCTCTGGACACTCTCCAGAGCCCTAATGACTTTCTTGTAGCAAGACGCCCAAAACTGAATGCAATGTTTGAGGTGAGGCCTCACCAGAGCTGAGAAAAGGAGGATGATCAACTCCCTAGTCCCACTGGCCACACTATTCCTGAAACAAATCAGGATGCCATGGGCCTTCTTGGCCACCTGGGCACAGTGCTGGCTCATGTTCAGGCGGGTGTCTACCAACAGCCCTAATTCTCGTCCTCTGTGCAGATTTCCAGCCAACTTGCCCCAGGCCTGTAGTGCTGCCTGGGTTTGCTCTTTTCACCAGTCTTCCTCCCCTTAAAACAGTTTACAGCTCTCCAGTTTAGTACCAAAACGCATGATTATGGTAGAAGATGAGAGACCTGAAAGTTGGGAGGAGCAGCTATGCAGCTTTGAGAATTTATGCTGCAGATAGAACCAAGATTCATGAGAACAGTCCCTTGGCAATTTATAAGCCGTAAGCATTCACAGAAAGGTAGCAAGGGCACGGTAAGATACAAACGTAACTGTTTTGTTTTCCCTGTATTTCCCACTGCCTTACCTAGAGTAAAGTAGCTCTCTGAAAGCAACAAGAGCCCATCATTTCACTTTACCATTATCTGCTACAATTCCAAACCAGGATTTTACAAAAAGCAAACATAAGTGGCCATTCCAGACAGTAGAATTATGTTATATATGCATATATACACACACATATATATATACACACACACATATACATAGTTTGCCATATAGCAAGAGGTCTTTATATTTTTTTAAAGAATGATGTGTTGAGCAGCAATAAAAAAATCTGACTGATTATGTGACCTGGGAGGTTGCCCTTTGGTTCAGGTCAGCCATTCTGGGAGGAAGGAAAATTGCTTCTATCTGAGAACAAATGACGGACTTAGCCAGGAGATGCTGAATATGAAAATGGGACAGGCAGATTTCCTAAGCAGAATGAATGAAAGGACACAGCTTAGAGTTCACTGGTAACAGACTTGCTTGCAATAAAGCCACAACTAAGTCTCAGTTCAAGAAGAAAGAAGACACATTTTTAGACACATCAAGCAGACTAAGGTTTGTACCTTCAGAAAGCCATATTCAGCTGCTGGAAAGCCAGACTATAGGGAAAGGGATTGTCTTCCAAGGGTTCAACGGACATAGGTCTACTTCCAGAGGTTCTTATTTTATGTGTTTGCCTCAGGTTTGAGTTTCTTGATACTTGAGAGGTTTTTGTGTTCTACTTTGCTATCTTTGAGCATTTTAGCTTGTAAAATCTAGCTTTACGCATTGGAAACCTCTGGAGACTTTCATCCCTCCTTGCTAATAGGAGAAAGCTACAATGATGCTACCTTTTTGAAGCTGTATGAAGACATGTTGACAAAACAGTGTTAAGGCTTAAAGTACTTTTAAGTCTTCAAGGAGAGGCAGTCTGACTTTTGACTCTTCATATCCATGCTTCCTTTCACAGCTCTATGCTGCAAAGACCAGAGTACCTTCAATATTCTCCCCGCACACTTACTAGTCCAGTCATCTTAGTGGCAACCCCACAGGCAATCCTGCAGGAAAGGAGTGACAAGCTGACACACCTGGAGTCAAGGTCACAGATCAAAGCAGTTTTGTGTAGATGTAGCTGATATGTTTCTTTAGGTGCCTGACCTTTTTTTTTTTCCTTGAATTACTTCACCAGTTTCACAATGCTTATGCCTCAGTCAGGATGCATCATTAGCATTAAACAGGCCATGCATTTGAAAAGAAAGGTAAAATAAAAAACAATTAGCAGCACCAGGTTTAGTTGCTACTTCAAGATGACACCGGTAAATAAGAAACCCCTTCAGGAACTGTTACACTAAGGCCAGAGCTTGTCTTCCCAGACTCTCTGTAGTGGGTCTATCTCTAGTGACTGTGCTGTCAAGCACTTGGAATGAGCTTTGGTATGAAATTAAATTAACAATTTGTAGAAAATGTTTTTCTTTTATGAAAGAGACAGAGCGACCCTGCTTTTGACACTTTCTGTCAGACCATTTAAGATCACACTTCTTGAAAAGAAAATCTTCTGTCCATTTTATAGAAGCATCTTCCCTGGAGCTTCCTTCTGTCAGTATATGCTGATCAACACGAGGGTCAGATGGAAGCGGTCTCTGCCCCTTACCAGAACTGTTAATGCTGCAGTTCACAAGGTTCAGTTAACACTACATTCCCAAATTACCCTCAGATATAAGAACAAAAGTGTCTTACATTATTTGCAATGTAAATCCTCATACAACGTGTAACTTGAATGACATAATGGAAAATTTTCACTCTGTAAGCCTCATGTAGTCTCTTGAGGAATCAGTGCAACTTTGTTGGTTTTTGTCTGTTTCCTTTGCTCAAACAGCTCAAAAAGGAAATATTATCAAGTGCAAGATTTTGTCATTGGCTCTTGCTATTCATTGTTCCAGTGCAATATTATTAGTGGTAAGAAATGGCAAGACAAAGCAATTTGGGTTAGATTAGGTAAAAAATGTTAGTTTTACTTCTAGGGTGAATAGATTGTAGAAACATTACTAAGGTATGCACAGGCTACAATTGGGGAGGGGACATGAAGCAGAAAGATAAGTAAAAAAGCGAAGGGTTTTTTGCCTATGTGCAGATGTGGAGCTGCTGTCCAGGTTTCAAGCCAGAAACTTGGCTAGCGACTTCTATTCCAAATAAATGAAAATTTAAATAATCTGAAACTACCATAGTGTTCATAGGACGGGAATAGTTTCGAGGCACTTACAATGAAGATACTAGTATCCTTTTAATTACAAGTGTTCTCAACTCTGAAGGTTTTGTTATTTTTAGGATTTATTTAATATTTATATTTATTTTAAAAAACCCAAATAACTGAGTTTTAAAGTTCCCAGGTGTTGAGTCATGAGATTTCATATGAATCACAACTACCAACTAAAAAAAGTTTGGATCACAACTTTAACTATGATTCACTTGATATCATCTAATTGGATCTAAATCAACAAAAAAAAAAAAAAAAAAAGGAACATTTGATTTATGCGTTAAGACAATTTTATGACTTTTACATACCTGGTTTGACCTTTGAACATTTTGCTTTACAATTGTGAGACAGTTTAATGAAACAAAATTTTGCAAATTAGTAAAGATTATTTTCTTTAAATTAATTATTTAAATTAGTTATTAAAATTATTAAAGCAATCACTAATCCATTAAATATTTGTCAATATATATCAAAATAATTAACTACAGTGATTCCAGACTATAGTTTTGTCTTTTTTCTTGAGTTTTGTAAAGATATAAGAACAACTGTTGCACAAAAATATGTGATTGAAGTCCAAACTGCATCAATTTTCATCCGTCTGAAGTACAAAATTTTGTATTATGAATTTTATAATTGTATTCTGTCATTTGTAGGCTGCATTAGCCTTTAAGAACAAAATAGAAATCAATTTCACGAAAGCCTCGCAGATATGGGTTTTAAAAAAGCAGACTGATGTATAAGAAAAGGGATATAACATATTGGGTGAGCCTGAAGTGAGCAGTTTTGCATGTAACAGTACTGCAGAGAGGGCTGCTGTTATCATCATAAGCTGTATCATGTTGTTTTACACAAATACCTGAATCCAGATCTTAAGACTGATATGTCATAACTGAATTGAAGCTAGCAAGTGAATCAATTGTTTTAGCATGTAAGTAGGTCTTGGTAACAGAGATGGTGCATTTTTTGTTGTTGAAAATGTGTTAACTGAACTATTTCCATATGTTTATATACCTCGTTTTATTGCTGCAGTTTGTAACACCCCTTTACGAGAGATCTCAAATCTGACAGAAAGATGGAAAAACATAGCTACTGGTAGAGGGGGAAAAAACCCAAAACAAACCACTTCTCAGATGTCCTGTAAAGATTGTGTAGGTAGCATTTATAATTCTGTATTCAAATCATTATAACATACAGCTTATTTCTTGATACCAACATAGCTTCTAACTGGCTTTGTTACTGCTCTTACATATTCCTATGAAGATTTTCAAAAGACTGTCCTTTCATGCCGCTCTGCAGAGCAGACTTGTGAATTACAAGCTCAGGAATCATCATCTAGAAGGATGTTTCTAATTAATGTTGTCTTGAGGGCTTTTTAAATAGGGGGACAGTGGAAAGGCTCACAGACATATCATTCTGCTACCTTGCTTTCCTTCTGGTTAACAAGGGAAGACTCCCTCTTGGAATTGCCAATGGCTTTGAGCTGCCAAAGCTGTTCTACAGGATATGCAAATTTAGGCTAAATCAGAAAGATGACTTTATGATATTAAACCTGTAATGTTCAGTAAAGCTAACAAATGGACATGAGGCAGAAATAACTTTGAATCTCTAATGAGTTGCATGAGGTTTACTATACCCACTCTACTGGGCTCACAAAAAGAATCTGAAATCAAGGTTTTTTTCTTTTTGAATCCTTGCTTGCCAAATCATGTTTGAGAAAAATGGAACTAGACAACAGTGCCTCTTTTCCTCATTTCCATATTTGACACTGAGATGCTCTATTCTGTTTTTGAAGAACTAGTGTTGGTTACCCAGTATTCATCCACAATTATTTCTGAAAGAGTATTGTTCTGGTGTAGAACAAGAACACTTATTTCTGGGTCCTTCCTAAGGTTCAGGTGACATTAGACGTAACTGGGTCTCATTATAATGTGAAGAACCAAATATATTCCCTATAGGAATTTGTTTAAACTGCAGAAGGAAAGACCATATACAAATCATTAGGATTTGTCACTTGCGTGTGATGTCAATGTAAGTCAGCAGTAAAAGACTTCCATGACTTATGGTAGCAGACATATAAATCTGTTTGCCCCAGCAGCAGTGAATTTGAATATAAGTTTTTATCTCAATGAATAAAAAGAAAGAAAAGAAATATAGTCTCATCTATATATTTATGCTCTGTCTTTGATACACAATTAATGCTCAGCAGACTTAAAAGTTTATTTAAAAATAATAATTCAATAGCAATTTCATAACAGAATTAAACTAAATATTATTTCAGAAGTTCAGGCATAAAAAGGAAAGGAATTGGACAATTCTGTTATCAGAGAAAATTCACCTCAGTCTCACTTAAACTTATCTTTCTATTATTAATTAGGGATATGATTTTTCTGGGGGGAATTTGACAGACACTGAACCTTTTTAAACATAAATTTAAGTGGTTGATGAGTATTCAAAATTTTGGGGTTTTTTTTTTATGTGATTACATATCTGATGCTCTGAGCATACATATTTTTTTACTAGGTCTCCTATTGTTCTTTTAGCATACAAAGCCTGTGGCAATTTGTTCACATGAGTAATTGGAATACTAACAGTTCTCCTTGGTGCTGAGCACAATTTTTCTGATAAAATACATTTGTCGTAAAAAGATTAATCAATTAAAAAATAGAAATAACTATTTTCCTCAAATTCTAATCAGAAATGGTTGTGGGATTCATGACTGAATCTCTCATCAAAGCCAGATACATACCAGCTAGCGGTCGGTTACTCTGAATTTTCATGTGGAATATGGGTACCCCCTAGTGCCATCACATTCTTCCTCTAACCATCCACTAACCTTACGTTCGTGGAAAATCAAACAGATGCAAAAGGAGAAACTTGAAAGAATATTTCAAAGCAGCTAAAACCAGCATAGTTAGAATACATTTCTGCTCTGTTTCCCCTACGGTGCACTCCCTCTGCCCTCCAGAATAAAGCCCTGTTGTAGATTTTATGAAGATAAGAATTCAGAGTGGCACAACTCCAACAAACAAATCTCTTAAAAAACTCTTCACCACACGCACACAAGTGAAGTATCTTTAATGATAGCACATTCAGGGTGCTTCAAAGATATTCCCCATGTTAAACCTGCCTTGTGTCCCTCTTTTCTTCATCCTTTAGCCACATCTACAGTCCTACCATATAAAACTTCAAAGTTCAAACTCAGATTTTTATGCACTCAGTCTGTTCTTCCAAAGAGCTCAGGCTGTGAGGTTACCATTTCTCTACCAGTATAGTATCTGTATGTATGTGCAATGTCTCAAGTTTCAGTACAATCTACCAATGGAGTGTTTGAAGAGAAAAAACAGGACACAGGACTTCTTAGCTCTCTAACTTTGACTTTTCCCAATGGGAAGGCAGCAAAAGTCTTCCCTGCCCGGACCAAATCCTCTAATAAATCAGACTCTGGAATAGAAAGGAGTTCTATATCATTCCTGCTGGTGTCTGTGTGAGCTAAGGAAAGTATGTCCATTCTAAACCACTGGAAAAAAATGGGAAGAGGATATTGCTAATCAACATGCACTTAGAAAATCTGTAATGGATGGCGGAAAACAAAACCCATAGGGGATGAAAATTTCACAGCTATCCTACTAAAAATACACTCACTTGCCATACAGCCTAAAGATATTTCAATTCCTTGGTTTAGTTTTAAATAAGGATATAAAGATATAATAATGCTGTCAAAATTATTTTTTACAGGACTTCTTGATTCTTTGTCAGAGATAGCACTGTCCCTCATTTTATTTATTTATTTAATAAAATATTTTCTATTTTGTGATGCCCAGGAGAAACAGAGAAGTGACTTGCTCTGACAAACAATTCAATACAACATTATGAATTCACCAAGCATTAGACTTCTGGTTTGGGTTTGGGTTTGTTTTGTTCGAGTAATTCCCTACAAAATTAGGGGTCAATAGGAGGGTAGCTTCCTGGAAGAACACAGCACCAGAACTACCAACCAGGATAGGATCTAAGAAAAGTGGAAAAAAAGAAAAATATATTTACAAGGAATTTATGTAGTATCAGGCAAGTATAAGCAGGAGATTCACATTATGAGGTACAAGCAGCTAGCCTGCAGCCATTGACACAGACATATATGATAGGAAGACCAAAATCAAAGATAATGAGCTAATTTACATAGGAACATTTGTTTAAGGTTATGATCAATACTCCCTCTCCAGAAGGACCACAACATGAGCAATAATTAAAGGACATGTTCAACCATGCAAGGTCAGTGGCAATGTCAGCAGCTCAAGTCACGTTGGTGAATTATGTGAATGGAAGATTAGGCAGTATAAGGATTGCTGGGGAGCAGGTTAACCCACAATGAGCAGGTGAGGACTTGGAAAAGATATAGCAGAAGCCACTAAAAGAAACTACCCACATAAAGTATGAGACTCCTGGTAAAAGGGAAATGACATTGCAGCAGGAAGGCTTTAGTGCCTCATGCTTAAGCTAGTTATCAGCAAGGCAAAAGAAATGAAACACAAAGGCACTACAGAAACCTTCCTCTTGCTCTGTCCTTCCCATCCCTTAAACCAGCCACAGCCATAACGTGGCTATTTGAATCTACCATGAGCAGGCAGGTAAAGGAGAAGGAAATGGAGCTGAAGAATTTTGGCGTAATAGAGGGCTGGTATAATAAGACAACTGGAATGGTAATATTAAAAGGACGAGCTTGCCCTGCAAAGAAGAGGGAAAAAGGAAGGGATAAGGACATGGCAATATAAATTCTCTCTTAAGAACATGCAGTGTCTTAAGTGCAAATAAAATCATGGGTGATGGCAAAGGTGAAAGTACTGCATTGCTATAATGGAAACCATTCACAATACATCATTAGAGACAGAACAATTGAATGAGGGGTGTTGTGAGCAACAGAAGAAGTAATCCAAAATGCTGGGCTTACAATTAAATGTGAGTTTTCATAGCCCATAAGTCTGCGAAAAAGAAAATAGCAAAGGCTGTGACTCCGTTAATTCATATGCATTGGTAACAGCTTTTAAATATAAGATGGAGACATCTATGGAGAGAAAGTTCCTCAAAAGGCAGGAAATGGTTAAAACCACCTAAATTGAAAATACCTTGGGAGAGAAGAGTGAAATGATGAAGTTCATGATCCTTAGGAAAAGAATAAGGAACTATAACAAACAAAACCAAGGCATTTATAGAAAGTAGGCTTCAGTAAATTCATAGAACTGGTAAATAAGAAGTCCTAGGAGAGAAAAAAAGAAATTAAATTGAACCATCAGTTCCATAAGGAAACAATATTAAGGTCATGAGTGCAAAATATACTATTAGAGAGGAAAGAGTAAAGGTGCAGTAAGAGATGAGCTTTATGAAATCATGGGCTTCTTGTGAATTTCAAACATAAAAAGAAAGTGGAAACTAGGTCTGGTTACTAAGGTCAAATACAAAAAATAGAATGAGTGCATAGGGAGAGACTAAGAAGAAAATACAACATAAACCCTACAGTCTTTAACTTGGAAGCTAAATTATAACAAGAAATTCTTTCAAAAGAGAAAAGAGTTGGTTGACTAATTGTAGTGGGGGGCTATTAGAGACTGATCCAGGAAAAGTGAGAAGTTCAATAGTTTTTTGCAAGTTATTACTGAAAATGTCATGGGGCTGTCATAATTAATACAAGTCACAGAGGGCAAGACCTCCTTCTCTAGTGGAAGGAACGGGTCAAACAATATCTAAATGTTAGATGTTCTCTAAACAGTTGAAACAGCTGGTCATCACTGCAGTGTAATTAAAAAGCTGGCTGATGAAATCTCAGTATCATTAGTTGTTATCTCTGAGACACTAGCAAAAACTGGGAGACAGGCAAACATATAGTTTGAAGAAATGGAAATGGGAGAAGGAGAAGCCAAGAAATAACAGGGTAACCAGCTTAACATCAGCTTCTAGAAAAATACTGGAAGAGCTATTCAAATTATTTTTAAAAACCTAGAAAGAAACAGAAAAATAAGTAACATCTGGCATGTTATCAACAAGAAATAATGCCAAATCAATTCAATTTCTCTCTCCCACAGGACAGAAACTACACGGGTAGAAGAGAAACAGCTGATGCATAGCTTGACTTCAGCAAGTTTTCAACGCTACTACTATAATCTTCAGGAACAAAGCATAGCCTCAACAAAAATACTAGAATAAAAATTCAAAACTTCTTGTATCACATTCTGAAAGCAGTTATGAGTCCTGTGTCAAAACAAAAGCGTGTCAGTAGTGAAATTCTACTGGGGTCTGTCCTGAGTCATTACTTATGCGGTATAGTTTTATTAAATATGTAGATAGGACATGCATGGGAAGACTGCCAGGATAGCAGGACGCCTAGAAGTCAAAACAATTGAAACAAATGGAAAGTGCCATCTGAAAGAAAAACAAGTTCTTTAGTAGTGACATGAGCAAGGTGTTAATTCAAGTGGGAAACCTCAGCTGGGCAGTAACAGTAAAAAGCCCTTTGTGACCATTTTCAAATATATGGAATTTTGCTGTAAGGAGCAGCAGAGTTGATGGTATTCTTTGTTCATTGAAAGTAGAAAAGTAGTTAAAGTAAGGGATATTTAGAGGGATACATATAGTAAAGCATTGAAATCGAATTTGTCTGAGAAGTTTGTATCTACCTAACTTCATCAGCTCTCTACAATCTTGACAAATGACTGTCAGCACTGACCTATATGATTCTGCCTTGGACTAATCAATGGGCTGAATGATGCCTTGGGGTTACATCCCTACAATTTCATGATTCCATGTCTACCCAGAAACTACTGCAGTCACCTTCAGCAGCTAAGAGGCAAATACTGCTTTCCTATGTGAGAATCCAGCTGAGATGCAGGAATGCATGACAGGATCACCATATGCTCTACTCTCTCACAGTAGTATTGACAACAGCTCCTTCCTGCCAGCTTTAAACTATACTTCATTCCTTCTGTGTAAACCATATGCACAGGGAGAGTGGTGATATGAAGACACCCTAGAGCTAGTGCAAATAGGTTTCAGCAGATGATGCCTGCAATGCTTGCTTGTAACTTGGCTTTACAAATTGGGATTCTAGAGTGTATCTGCAGGCACCAAATACAGCAACCTGGCTAGATAAGTTTACATAGATACAAAGGTCCATACAGAAATAGGACATGCAAGAAAATAGTCATGAATGCAAGAGCAAAACTGCAGTAAATGAAAAGCTTTCTCAGTTGATCCAGGTATATCTATTCCTGTAGGCACAGCGTGCATTTTCCTTAGCACCTCTATAATCTTGAAAAAACCTTTAAAAGATATTAGAACATCTGCAGCCTTTAGCATCTGCAGTAATATGAGAAGACAAAAAATTATAGGATTGTGTTTACATTTCTTTTAAAAAAACAGATTTGCATGCAAAATCTAACAGAAAAGATCCAGTCATCTATCACAATTAGAAGAGATGCATTCCTCAGGAAGCATTCAAATAATTAAAAACGTAAGTTAAAGAGAGGTTTTTTTGATGTATCTGTTACAGGCTACCATTTTGTGTGGGTACACTTCTATGATCTAGTAATTAATAAGCCCCAGTATATCTTTTTCTTGCATCTCTCTGATATCTGAAAATTAATATCAGCCAGTCTTAATTTCCTGTGTGAAGAAAAGGTATTCTGATTTTGAGCTTTAATCTATTGAAGAACATCTGATGTCTTTTAAATGAAGAAAGCTGAACAACAACATTCAGTGTAGATAGAATCTCTATACACATGTGTAGTGATAATGGTAACATAACCAGTGGGAATATAAATTCACTGCCCGTGACTTTGTCACAGATATAAAGATCTTCTGCAGAAGGCATGTACATCAAACATAAGAATACATGACATTTCTCCACCTCTGCAGGAATCAGTTCATCAGATAATCTGTTTAAGGAAATTCCAGCACCATAATTTGCCTTTTTGCTTTTAAGCAACAATGTGATAATTCAGAAACCACACTCAATGATTCAGAATGATTTAGTTTGCAGGAAGCCCATTAATTTAACCATATTTTCCCATACTTTTCAGCACCATGTCCTGTCATCTGGAAATAATAGAAACCATAATAGTAAATTCTGAAAGCTAAGAAAAAACATGCAAGTACAGTTCACATGGTATTTACTGGTATGCTAATGTTAGCCCAGCCTAACCAAAATTACAGTTTCTTGGTAAACCTGGATTAGCTTTCTAGTGAAAAGGATACTGAAGTGACAATGAAAAGCAAATGTGTTGTAGGTCTATAGTTATTTATATGACAGCATAAACATAAGCCGGATATATGGATCCTGAATCAAAAATATATGGTAAGCGAGCATTTTCTTCTTGCTTCAAAGATATATTATATACTCTATGAGTGCAAAATGGGAATAAGAAATAAAAGGGAATCATATTTCACATGTGACTAAGCTTACCTCTCACTCATAAGAAGCATTGCTCAGACTATGCTATATTTAAATATCTGTAATTACTGCATTTTTATTGTAAATTTACATTTCTGTACTCTGAAAGGAAAAATTTTAATAAAGTATTTGGATCTGTCACTTGATTGCCAGTAAATTTAGTCTCCACAAAATTTGTCAGTCTAAATTAAAGCAAGACTTTCTAGTAAAATCCATGACAAAGCTCATATGTTGGATTCTGTAGCTCAGTTATAACAAGTAAACATATCTTTTTGTTGTTGTTTTGACCATGGGAATGGTTTTCAGATAGATTTAAAGCTCTCTCAAGATAGTTCTCTTTCTTCCGATTAGAAAATAGGCAATTAAATCAGAAAAAAAATCTGCATTAAGAAGGGACAAAAGAAAAAAAGAGGAAAAGCTTTGAAAACTTAGTGTACTTCCACTGTACTCTTAATGGATTGGGATTTCTGGGAGATGGTGTGAATTACAGTCTCTAAACACTAGGCAAGTTCTGATGTCCTTTAGTTGATAGGAAGTTTATTGTCTCCTTGCATCTCCAGTATGTGTCTTGACATACATGCATACATTCACATACAAATATGTGTAGATTTTTATGTATTTATTTGAGTATAGAGACAGACAGATTATATGGGTACCACTGTCAGACACTGACAGCCCTGTTTTGAATAAAATATGAAACAAAATGGAGGACAGGACATCTCAGAGATGTCATATAGGGCTGCAGCACCTATCCTACTTATATCATGTAAAACTTCCTGGTCAATTTGGTCATAGATGCAAATCCTTAGTATGCACTGGATATTAATTATATTAGTTTAGTCATAAAATTAGCTGCATCATAAACGTGATTATTATTTTGTTTTGAAGTAAAAGACCTTTGGATTCTTTATCACTTTACCTAGTCACTGCTAGATCTGTACTAAATAATACTTAAAAAAAAAAAAAAAAAAAGAAAGAGTAAGATATTACTTGGCTTTATAAAATGTACTAAGTTCTTTCACACCTTCTTTTACTGTTTTCCTAACTGCTATGTATACCTGTGAATGTGATGTTGGTAGCAGAGTGGTCAGCGGAACCAATGCCAGTGTTGTTGGTCTCACAGAGAAGTGTGCAGCTACTCTGATTAAATCCCAGCTCCTGCTGAATTTGAAATTAAACTCTCTCCCCATTTCCATGCCTACTATCTTTAGATTGTTACAAATGAAGCATGAAATCACAGAATCACTGAATCACAAGGTTGGAAAAGACCTTTAAAGATCATCAAGTCCAACCATTCCCATCCTAAGCTAAACCATATCCCTTAGTACCTCATCTACCTTTTTTTAAACACATTCAGGGATGGTGACTCAACCACATCCCTGGGCAGCCTGTTCCAGGCCCCAACAAGTCTTACAGTAAAAAAAATTTGTCTAATATCTAATCAGAACATGCCCTGGCACAGTTTTGTGCCATTTCCCCTTGTCCTATCTCCTGTCACCTGGCTGAAGAGACCATCACCCACTTCTCTACAACCTCCCTTCAGGTAGTTGTAGGTGGTGATAAGGTCTTTTAAATTGCTGAATTTTAGGCACATGAATAACCTATTTGAGAAGAGACTACTCAGAAGGTTTAGATTTTCCTAGATTTAGATCCTACTCAAAACAATATGGGAAAATTGATAAATCTGAGAGGATAAAATGAGGGGAATTTCCCCCTGGGACTGTAATAACAGCATCTTAATCAATAAACATGCAAAAGCTGAAAAGTGAATAAAGCTGAGGAATAAAATATTTCATTTTCTGTATTACTGCTTGAATAATACTCCCCACTAAAGAAGTTTATGGCCCATAAATACATTTATGCTGATCAGAAAGCCTAGCATGAAGGACAAGTTTACAGATATTTTTATATAATTCAAGAAAATGAACTTAAATGAACTGAGATAGGAAAACCAGAACAGAATGGAAGTTTTTCCAAAGACATATCTATATAATGGAACTAGAAGACACTGTCAAATTAGAAAAATGTAGTGTGCTTTTAAAAAAATGTTATTTTTGTTTTACTCACCTAATATATGAAAATGAGTCGCATGAAAGTAATACGGGAATGTCTGCTATGAATTAATTTGGGGTTTAGAAAATAATTTTCTCAACTATCAACATTTATCCTAGTTTTCTAGCAGGAAAAAAAAATTACAATAATTAATAGTAATCCATCTACATTTCTCTCATTTTGCTCTCTGGAAACAGACTAAGACATCTGATAAAATCTAAGTATGATTTATTAATCATAATAATTATTTACTTATAATTGTGAATTACGTGTTTTTATTTATCATCATTATTTTTAATCCTCTTGATACAGAATGAGAAATGGCAGGTATTTCTCTAAAAGTAAGAAAAAAAACTTTTTCAAAAAAAATAGCAATTTATGCCAAATTATGACAGTCATATGCTAGTTTGAAAAACTCTGGTTTGGGAGAGAAAGAAAAGATTAAGGTCTTAGTTTGCATGTGCCAAATATTTAGATTACATTTCTATCTTTGTTTCCTGTTCATCAACAGAAACTTAGCTAAAGAATTTCTTTTAATCCTGGCAGTCATAGTGTGTCAACAGAAAGAACCAGTCTCTGAGATACTGGGATCATAGGATTATGTTCAGCTTCAGAACTAATTATCAGGACTTTGAGCTGGAGGTGCAGAAGCAGGCGTTATATTGCACTTGTGGGTCGATGTGCTTACAAGACCAGCAATTGTATTTCTGGGCAGGTCTCGGTAGCTGCAATTCCTTGTTGTTTTTCTTCTGAAGGACAACCTTAGCAACTCTAAACAGCCAGAAATACCACTGTAGATGCTTCTCTGTGCAGAATGCAAAAACACAGGCAAGTTCAGTAACTTACAATAAAAATGGAAAACAAATACTCCCAACAAACTCTCAAGTCAGAAAGCCCCATAAAACCCCTTCATCGTTTACAGACTAAATTAAACTTCAGCCAAAATTTTTCCTTTCACGTACGTTACTATGCTTGGAAAATATCTTAATCCTGATGCACAAAGATGTAGCGTCAGGTAACCTTCTGATCAACTTCCCATAAAATCTTAGGAAACAGCAAAGATTCTGCCAAAGATTAACAGCCGAATAGACAAGTAAAGAAATGATGAATTAATTCCATCTATTCTAAACAGTCTCCATCTGCCAGCACACGTGCTAATGTTATTGAAGACAATTGATAAAATGGTGACAGCCTGGTGTGTATGATTTCTATCCACAACCCTAAGAAATCCTCCTTCAGTACAGTGAGTGTCCTACAGTGAGCACTATTGTCACTTCTTATTGAAATCAATAGTTTGGATGGCTGAAAGAAGCAGACTGCAGGAAACCAGATATTCTGGGATTTTGCTGATACCATGTTCTCAGGAAAGTAAGGCATCAACACATGATTATCTACATGCCAGATAAAATAGCAATTCCCTGTTGTATATATACTGGATTCTTAATTCCCTCCTCGAACATCAGTAAAGTATACTTGGCTGAGCATAGGTCCTCCTACTGACCACCTTCTATGAGCCCTTTTTCTGGATTGTCCATGATAGTACCAAACTGCATGTGGTAAGGCGAGGTGATTTCTTCTTGTACTGTTATATTTTACTTCCATAGCCAGGAAAGAAAGAGAAGTCATTCATTTGGATTTGGAAAATTTCATAAATGTCAAGGAGGAACTAAAGGGTATGGCCAGATGTAAAGTAGGATACTGACTGCTTATAGTGATGGAATGAAATCTTGCCTGAGTCTGTACCAACATGGTGTGATTCAAACCAAATATCCAGCTATTCAAGCTTCTTACCGACCAGCTCAAACTCTGCCGGTAGAATGGATCAAGTAATCTGTTTCTCAAGACAAAGGAATTCCAACACATGGGTAGTAGCTCACAATCTAGATCTGTCCATGAAGGCAACAAGCTGGAGTGTGCCTTGACTGCAGCCAACTAAAGCAAATAGAGATAGTCAAACTGTTCCATCCAATCAGTCAATGAATAGCTGCTTGGAAATGCAAGCTGTGGCTTGGAAGCAAAAAAGCATAGGAGAAAATACGAGATCAAAATTTGAGAGTTGGTTGCTCTCCTCAGGTTGATTTTTTTAGAAGAGAGGGGGTTTCTGTAAAAAAAACCACTGAGATCAGAGTGGTAGTAGGAGATGTTTCTGTGTCTAAGAGTTAGACAAAAAGTGTTTACAAAGTAAATGTGTTTTCTGTGACTGGTGGCTGGTCATTCACATGGAGATCTGTAATTGTTTTTTTGATATAAGAGCATATTACAGTGTACTTAGCATTATTATCTGATTATTACACTTTCCTAAGGGGAAAAAGTCAGCAGTGGATTCAGGAATAGCTTATATCACTGGGCAGTGATTTTCAATGATCTTTGATCTGTGAACCCAAAACCATTTCCTAGGGCAGATGGAGGCCATTATTAGAAAGATAAGATTTATGGCCTGTAATTATAGAAATATTCTCTGCAATTATGATTTCTTATGGCTTTCAGTAGATGGAATGTAGAAATTTGATCTGTCACCAGTCATATACATTCCCAGTGAATAAAAAGTGGTGCATAAAATATCCTTGTAACAATGCATATTTGCTTTGCATATGTTATTAAGAGTGTGAGCTGAAATAACTGGATTCCAAGTACTGTTTTATTAACAAAATGTAGATATATAAGGGCTAACTATAAATGTAGTTAGCAGCCCCGTGAGTGTTTAGATGACTACAGTAGTCTCAGGGGCCCCTACATTGTCATTTGCAAACTGATGGATCTACAGATCTCCTGCATTGTTCTCAAGGGACAGCATCTACATTTTGCAGAGTTGTATATTTTCTTTATCCCCTAATTTTTTACAATTTTTCTCTCATACTGTATACATTATGATACCATGCCTGATATTTAACTACACAGTCTTTGAGTGTTTCCACAGTAAGCTTTCTAGTCACAGTATAATGTTTTTCTTGCAGTCTTTGTGACACTGTTGCAGCTCTCATATATTTAGCCAAAAGTAATTATCTCATCAGTCTCAATCACCAGCACCTATTTTTAATTGATATATTTAAACCAAATTTTACTATTCTTGCCTGCACAACACTAAGCTGTTGTGGACTTGAGCTTGTTACTTTCTGCAATTGAATCCTATAAAGAAATATCTTCATTTTTCTCCATGTCATCTATAAAAATGACAAAGTTCTGCAGGCATTAGTAGCTTGGGACAGATTGTTTCACAGGATTCCTACAATCTCTGAAAGTGTTCTGCTTTCTTGGTTAACTGAGTCATTAAGATGTGCAGCTGATTATAGGTTTTACCCCCTAACAGAGCCTGCCTTCTTTTTATACCACCCATAATTTCATTAGCTATTATTGTTCAAACCTCTCATTATAAATGGCCAAGTCTTTCACTCAGTCATCAACAATACAGTTCCTGCAGCAAAGACCTTTAAAGCTGTATTCAAGTCTTACATGACATAAATTCTAGCCCTACACTTCTGCATTTGTTTCTTTCTTTGCTGTCTTCCTAGAATAGATTCTCACCTTTTCTAGCTGTGATGCATACAACACTTAAAATGTAAGAAAACCATGCGAACACATTTAAATTTCAAATTACTCTGCTTATTAATTATAAACAAAGATATAGATCTATATGACATAAATAATGGCTGATCTGCATGATTTACGGTTACAAATATAGTCATTTGGAGTAGGAAATTTAGAGGTAGCAAACACAAAATCCATCCAGATGGCCTAGGAATTCAGAAAAATATATTTCCAGCAATATATACAGAAAAATATGGGGAAAAAGAAGCTTAATTTTTTTATTCCTCCAATTGCACAGCTAATACTACCTTCATAGCTGGATTAAACTCTTCATAATTTTGTCACTTGTTTACTTAGTTTTTATTTTCTCCAAACAGCAGCAATGTTGACTTAGGGTTAAAAATACCAGAGATACAAGGGGGAAAAGTGCAGAGCATTTGAATTGTATGTTTTCCAGATTAAATGTTAAAAGTAACCTGTATTTGTACTGCAAGAATGAAAAAAACCACAACTATGTGCCTTTTCATTAGCTAAGTATTTCTACACTGCCAATTAAGAAGTGACAACTTTCTGAGGTATTGAATCCAGCCCACTCCTATTGTTACTGAATATGGCCAATATTCTCATTCAGCAAATAATCAACATCCTTTTTAATAACCATTAAGTGTTTTGTACACCTACATATTTTCATACACCTATTTGTGGACTTTCTTCCTACCTTCCTTAAGTAAGGGTGAAACAAGACCATTTTTTCCTATTACAGGAAACCACAATGGCCATGATTTTTTTGTAAATTAATGCTAAAATAGATCTTCACTGATAGCCATAATCTTGGTTAGTCTTTGTAATAATAAACACAAATATACTATATCCCAAATAACTCAAGATTTGGTTAAATAAAATTATTTAATATTTTACACTTCTTTTGAATACTTTTCCCCAAAGATCCATATTTGATACTCAAAAAATGGGAGCTCTTCCTCTTTTCCTATCCAAGGAACATAACTACTTGTCTCCTATTACTCTGGTCACCTAAGTAGGGCAAGCACCTACAGAAGAACTCATAAAAAACTGTTACTACATTGACCTGCAGGATTTTTAAACAACTTTTTTTTTTTTTTAACAATGACTATGTGATCTAGTGAGCTACCTCTGTGTTCTTCAGTCCGCAAACATTTTACAGAAAGCTAATTTTTAAATTATTTTCAAAGGATGAAGATACAGATATCAAAGTATACAGGTATCAGAGTAATGGGTTCTTTCATTTGCATTTTTGGTAATACTGCATTTTTTATACACTACAGTCTTCCTTCAGACCAAATTTCATTTCTGATATGGTTTTGTTAGAGTTCTTTTACATAACTGTAACAAGAGACCTGGTATCCTGGAAAACTAGACTTTTCTCCCTCCAGGTTCACACTACAAAATAGAACAGATTTTTATAGCTTGCTGGCAAAAGAATTCCTTACAGCATTTGGTAATATTTACCACACCAACCTGCTTTGTTGAAGTTCCATCAAATAAGATTACTTCTACATGGACCCAGATCATAGGTTGATATCAAATAAATGAAGAAGCTTCCTTGACACACAGCCACCAATACATTAATCTACATGAAGGTTCAGGATATTAAAAAAATCTTTGTCAGTAAAAAGGATATGCTTGTCTGTCTTGTACAGTTACTCAGCTCTTTAAATCAGTGTACAAACCAGCAAGAAGTTAATCTGTTTGCAGGGACCTCTGCCTAAGATCTACGCAACAAATAGTAATTGTTAATTGTCACTGCTGTAATTGATTGTTACTACCAATTGTCATTGAATTAACATTAGCTTATTTCATACTAAGTTTATATCTTTAAAAGTGATAGATGTATAAATTTATAAAGAAGAATACTTTCCTTTTCATTCTTCTTACAATCATAGGAAAGGCAATGGCTTTTATAAGGAGATGATAACAGACAGAAAACATATGACACTGCATATTATGTTTTAAACTAATCAGCTTGGTTAATATGATAATGCCTTCACTTGGTGTGTCATACTGTCAAGGACAGGATTGTTTTCTTCTTACAATCAATCTAATTTTCCCAGAGTCAAGAATGGTCACAATTCATGTGCAGGCAGTTCAGCCCATCACTCTGTCACACGTCTTTTCTGAACTGAGATTGAGCTTTTATCTGGCAGCAACAAAGAGGAATCATTACAGGGATAATCACAAGAAAAAATGCACAATCAGTCTAGTGAGAACACCGGCAAGTACATGAGAATCTGAACCACACATAATACTTTCCTGCCATATTTTTAGTCAAGATATTTAATGTTGACTGGCAGAGTATAAATTTAAAGGGAGATTTCTTGCTACTGCAACAAGCTGTATATAGTTTTTAAAAAATTTAAAAATCTAAAATACAAGGGGAGACTGTAGATCTAACATGGTTAGGTTCAAGGCAATAGCATTCGCCGAAAATGAGGTAAGAACTGATAATAAAATGAATATTCGATGCAGAAAATTTAATGAACACACTACAAAGGCTTCATAAATGCCATGGCCTTGCAAATATAATTCCACTATTTTTTATGGGTAGCAGTAAAGATTTTGACAGCTAGACGAAGTCATTGCAAAATATGCTTTCAACCCTGAGGTAATTTATATTATTAAAGAACGGCCTCTGATAGACATTTAAGAGGTACAATAGTGCTCACTCTTTGCTTGGTAATATATTGCATCATTGCTAAGATGTAATTGTAGAAAAAACAACTTAAAGATGAAGAGCTTCAAATAAAGGAAGCTTTAAAGTGACTGTGATTACATGTATGTGTTATTAGCATGTTGAAAAAGTGTTGTAATTCCTCTTCACCATTGCCATATGTCCCATTTCCCTATCTATATACCAAAAACTGTTGATGTAGTAAAACACTTCAAAAACTATTATTACAGACAGCTGTTCATCTGTTTTCTGCTTTCAATTTAATTTAACTTCAAATTTAGAGGAAAAAATGCACAGATTGTAGACTTCCTAGGGATAGATGTGTTACCATTTTAATTATCAGAAGTAGAATAAATACATTAAATTGTCTTTAAGAATAGCATGGGGTTTTTGTTGGGTTTTTACTTATCCTGGGATGTAACAGAAAAGGGTCATGTAATTTGGGATCATTTAGTAGAAAGCATATGAAAAGCTCATTGAACTTTGATGAAATAAGAAAATTCAAGATTCAGTGAAAAAGAGGAGAGGTGCGTAGTAGAGTAGAACCTTGGGGGAGTGGAGGGTCAGAGCAGAAGTGTGAGGTCCTAATGAATGACAGCTCTTCTGCTTCCAGCCTGGGCCAGAGTGTCCTCATTCCTGGGGTTTTGCCTGCACCAGGTAAAGCTGGCAGAAAGGGTCTAAGACTGTGATCAGGAGATGAAGAGAAGCTCTAAAATATAGGAAATTGAAGTTTCCCCCTTTTTTTCTGATTTGGAAAAAAGGAAGTTTGCTTTGGCTAGAAAATTAAATTAATCAAGCCAGGCTAATTATCCTATTGCCCCAGCGGGACTATGGACCACTGCAGGAACCCAGACATCATCTTTGTTTTAGCTTTTGGTCTTTTTTCAGCAACAACAGGTTCTGAAATATTTAACACAAAGTACCTTGAATTCAGTCTTGTCCCAGTCTTCTCCCAGAAGCAAATCCCTCTCAAAGCCCCTGCTTTCACAGCTATACCTGGAGATAAACAGTATATCATGGTGCAGCATATGTACCTAGAGGGGTACCAACTTCCTTAACAAATTCAGCTACTGAGAGGTAAAGATATTTAATGGTGACTGGCAGATTATAGCTTTAATATCCTTCTGCAACAGGGAAATGTCTTGCTATTACAACAAGCTTTATATATATAAAAAAATGCAAGCGTTATCACATGGAGCTATTCCCATCACACCCACCCACCAGTAACATCATAAACAGTTAAAATAGTAAATACAGCATAATCTTCAGAAAGCCTACTCACAACCATCCTATGGGAAGAGAATCTGGCATGCATTTCAGAATAATTTTGTTCCATTTCAGAAATAAGACTTAACATGAAACCTTACAAAATTCAAACTCAAGGAGATCAGTATATACAAACTATCAAAGACTACTCTATCACTAATATTTCATAAATATACTTAATTATTCCTTAGATCTTTAACAGGGGATCATATCAATTTATAATTCCGGATTTTTATATAACAGTGCCTGAACTTTTTTCATATTTGAAGTTATATGGCAAAGTGGCCAGGTTTGAATGAGGTTTTTTTATTAAGCAATGACATAACCTCTCTGAAAAAATACCCCTGAAATTTCTGCACTGATATTTAGAACTAAGACTTCATATGTTTTTGATCTTGAGTGGAGAAGAAGTAAATCTTCAGTTCTGTCTCTAAACTGTCTATATTTAGAAGAATCAGCAATTGTTATACAAATAGAAGTTTGTTTCCATTTGGAACAATTTTTGTTTATATTTATAGATGTCATTAACTATTTCAAGACTACAGTTCCTTAGTGGGCCTTCAGAATTCAAACTGTGTAACAAAGGTGCGCAAATGAGATCTGCAGAGTGATATGCAGTACCCTTAAAAATATGTTGCTGAGTAGAATAAAAGCTACATGCTCCTGGCAAAGTCCTCCTGACAGGATGATAAAATAGTCATCAACATGTGAAAACAATTAAAAAGTTATCTCTAGCTTCAAATTTAATTTTGAGCACTTACTGAAAAAAAAATGAAGGAAAAACTCCAGTCAGCACGTCATAATGGTGTAACTCTTCAAGCAGATATCTAAAGACTGCCCACGAAGTTTCCTTTAAAAAATAAACCACTTCTAACAATCAAGATAGAGAAAACTGGAAATTTATCATGGTATCAAGAAATTTTGACACAGTAGCAGACTGAAAAATATACTTTGAAGTAACAGCTTTTGGGCATTAAATATTTATTTATCTGTTTAAATTCATTTATTTAAATAAATGCTGATTCTGAAACATCATTCTGATGATAGCATTGTCAACATTTGCAATACCTAGGTATTGGGCAATGAACTTTCAGAGCAATTTCTACAAGTCATTCTTAGTATTGTGTATCTGCTGTTATAAAAGAATCTCTTGTTGTGGAGGACTAACTCTGTGTAACACAGATTGAAAATCATTGTGCCGGTACAGCGAAGACTATAAACAAGCCATTTCTGTTTTGCTTCCAATCAAAAAATTTTCATACCAAATACCAAACTTCTAACAAATGGATGAAAAATATCTTGAAACTGTGGACTTCATCTGCCTTTTGTGGTCTATTGAGTAATCTGGTGCACCATATTTTTAATCATGTTTGCCCATGGCAGGAATCTAGAAATGCTCTTACTTGTCTTGAAGGCACACAAGTGTGTGTGAAGTTGACCAAAAATTATATAGTAACACCTTCTGCTGAGACTCTTCAGTCAAAGGAGTGCAATTCCACTTTGGTTCAAATCACACTTAATCCTCCTACGTACCTGTGAAGGTTTATGAGTTAAAATTGCATATGAAAGAATGCAAGAGACTAACTTCATAGTCTCTTGAAATTTAGTCTAGTGATATGCATTTTCTGCTTGAAATATCTTATTAAGACTGTTTGTATTTAGTTACAGGTGGACCATGATTTTTTTTTAAACGTTAACAATAAAAAACTGTGAGGATTGGTATATGACGTAAATTATAATTTTATTAACATACATGGTCACATAGAGATGACTAGATTAATCTGTCTCAGGCTTACAAAAGGGTCATATAATACAAACTACTTTGATAATCACGAGGAAAAAAATTGTATCAGTTTTACTTGGAATATGAGGCTGAATTTTACTGCAAATACAATGCCTCCTACCGGCTGCTTGACCTATAGCAGAAGAATGCTTTTATCTTGGGTAAAAATGCAGAATATTTGGACTTCTTTGCAACTTGCTTCTCCTCTTCTACAAAAATATGTGTTTTGTTTTCCCAAATAGATGCCCCTTCTCCACACAACAGTAGGTATCTCTTCCAAATGTGTAATAGATGTAGCATTGTCCCTGACCCTTGAGTGTTCCAGTTGGACGCACTTGACAAGCTCCAGGAGTTGAATCTATTTGCATGACCTTAGAACTTGATATGTGGAGTGTCTTAACTTCCCTAGGATGCCGACAATCATGTTTTGATGGATAGGACTAATGAAACATAATTCTGTAGTTATGAAGCCCCTTGCGCTAAGAGTTAAGTCCCTTTGAAGCTGGTAGGCATAATAGTTGCTTCTTAGAATAAATGTAAAAAGATATTGAACTCTTTAATGGGAACAGATAGCTGCAACAATATGAGCCATGACCAAAATATGGTTATGAGTAAAGACTGGAATGGAAGCTAAAGCATCTGTCAAATGGCCAATATATGGGAGACATGGTTTGGTGGAAGGAAACATAAATTTTACTAAGGACACTATCATAGAAATGTCCTTGAAGTTATTGTGATTCTGAGGAAAAAACTCTGTCAGGTTTATAAGATAAGTCCTAACTTTAAAGAAAAACATAAATACTAAAAAATAAAAGAGAGCATAAAGTGGTGACTGCGTAAAAGTTACCTGCTTTTTTATTCCTGGAAAAAAAAAACCCACCACAACACAAACATATTAATCAAATCGATCTAATCCTACGTAATACTTTATCTCAAACATAACAAATGACTGAACAATGATAAAATTTTCAAGACAAAGGTGGTGTAAGTAGAAGATAAATAACATGATAATATTTTACAGTTTTCACCTAGAAAATTTTTCTATTGATAGCTAAAAATAACCCCCCAAATAATTTTTGCAATACTGTCAGAGTGAAATGAAAAATAACATTACAGATTTTCAGATATAAATAACATCAAATTTACTGAACTACTGTGATGCCAGCTAAGCCTAAAAGCTTGCTTCCAGGAGGGAAAAAAAATATCAGAACAGCTAGTAAAGACAGCTCTTAGTTTAAATTCTCCCCTTAGTTATTTTTCAGTAACTTTCCAAGAACCCTCCTTTTAAACAATAACTAAGTATAAAAAGAATCAATTTAGTATAAAGCTATTTCACTAACAATTTGCTAAGGTGTTTGTTTTTTTTTTATTTTAATTTACCTAAACTACTAACCTTTAATTATTGAGTTACTATTCTGAATAAAAATTATAGGGGTTATTTCCTCTACATTTTTTCCCAAAATTCTTAAAAGGTGAAACTAGTGAAGTCCATATTCATCTCTGTCACACAACCAGAATAAGGCACCACCTACCTTAAGGTCAGAATATGTCTTGAGATTCTTTATACAAGGGTGTCGAGGTAGATGTCTGCCACAAATAAATATAGAAAAATAGATATTTTTAAAATATTTCTTAGTATTTCAGTTACAGGGAGTGTCACTGACTGGGTATGGTTCTGCATATTATTTCTTCTCTCTTTGCTGGTAGAATATCCACCTCAATCATAGAATCATAGAATATCAGGCTGGAAAGGACCTGAAGGATCCTTTCCAAAGGTCCAACTTTCCTTTGCAAAAGCTCTGTTTAGACAAAAGCACAGTCCAGACAAGATGACCCAGCATCCCCATCCAGCCAAATCTTATGTGTCAGATGTTGGGGAATCCACTGCTTCCCTGGGGAGATTATTCCAATGACTGATCATTCTCATTGTGACAAATTTTCCTCTATAGACTTCAGTCAGAACTTCTCCCAGAGTAACTTGCACCCATTGCCCCTTGTGTTTGTAACTCCTTATTAAAAGGGCATCTCCATCTTCTTTGTAGCCACCCTTTAAGTACTGAAACATAACAATGAGGTCTCCTAAGCGTTCCTTTCTTAAGGCTGAACAAACCCAATTCTGTCAGCCCTTTCTCATACAGAAGACTTGCTAGTCTGTTGATCATCCCAGTGGCCCTCCACCGGATCTTCTCCAGCCCATCCACATCTTTTTTGTATAATGGGGACCAAAACTGAACACAGCATTCCAGGTGTGGCCTGACAAGCACTGAGTGGGATAATGACTTCTTTATCTCTGCTGGTGATGCTCTTCTTGATGCAACCCAGCATCCCATGGCTTACTTTGTTGCTGCAGCACACTTCACTCATATTGAGCTGCTTGTCCACCAGGACCATTGAGTCCCTCTCTACAGAGCTGTTCTCCAGCCAGCTGTATCGCAGTCTCTGCTGTATTCCTGGATTATACTTTTCCAGGTCCCTTACACTTGTCCTTTTTGAACTTCATAAAGCTCTTGTTAGCCCACTCTTCCAGACTACTTAGGTTTTCTTGCAGAGTGAGTGGCTCTCCCTTCTGAAGTCTCTACTTCCTCAGTTTGGTGTCATCTGCAAGCTTCATCAGGATGCACTTGATTCTACCATCCACATCACTTATGAAGAGACTGTGGTGGTTTTACACTGGCTGGAGGCCAGATGCCTATCAAAACCACTCTATCATTCTACTTTTTAGCTGGACAGGGGAGAAAATATATATGAGAGACTTAGGAGCTGCGATTAGGACAGGGAGAGATCATTCCGCAATTAGCGTCATGGGCAAAACAGACTCAACACAGAAAAAAGGAGAGAAAACTATCTAATTTATTACACTACACACAGAGTGAAACCAGAGTTAGGTAACAGTTAAAAACTACATTACAGTTGAAAAACGCAAGTGAGGAAGTATTTTCCTCTCTGACAACATGAACAATTCATAAGTTCCTTTACCATAATTATATAAAAGTTGAATGGGTCTGATCAAACAGTTGATAAAGGAAACAAAAGACAGTTTTTCTTTTGCAAGAAAAGCTGAGGCACTGTGTTGAAATGGAGCAAAGGGAACAAATTTGAACTATCCAATTGTACACTTTTGAGTTGCAGTTTGTGAAGCCTACAGTAATTTAACACATGTCATGAAGCACTTAGAAATGTAATAAAAATCCTGTTTATTACCAGTGCAGCTCTGGGCCAGAGCATTCATGTGAGACTCATCTGATCCTTATAGTTGATGACCTTAGAATCTATCTCCATCAGGAAGAGCAAGAAGATTTATTGTTCTAGGGACTTTTATACTCTGCAATACTTTCACAGGCAGATTTTATATAAATATGATTGTTTACTAAAGCTTAGACTCCTCTGTGTATCTCAAAATAGCCCTCTGCAGATCTAATATTCTTTTAGAAAAATAAGATTCCACTGCAAGCACAATTTTCCATTCCTTTTTTCAGATGGTTACTTTCCTCCTGAGAAGCAGAGACAAAGAATTGATAGGGTTGGGTGCCTTCACTCATAGTATTCAGCATAGAAATTTCAGATGTCAGGTAGCACAGCTCTCTCCTTTTCTGAATTTCCTCTTAATTTGTCTTCACAAGAGGAAGTATAACCTTGCCGGTATAACATGACTGAGCACAACTGAAAAATCAGGTGAATAGGATGGCTAGGACCTTAGCATGCAGGAGTCATAGGTAAACCTACACCGCAGAATTTGCCATCTCTTTAAACTCCCTCCGCTGTATGAGTTCCTACGTGGACATGAGGAATTTAACTACATGAAGCTCTGCTTCTTCAGTACTCCAGTTTCCCTTAAACTTTTCCATACAGTATGCCAGAACAGATACCCTAGCAGTGCAAAAGGTGTTGCAAGATGAACTCAGGGAAATTTTCTCACAGATTCTTTTATACTTTTTCCAAAGTGTTCTCTCAGCAAATTTTGTTTGTTAGAACTTGCCCTTTAGGTAGGGATGTAAAATGCTGGACCCAGAATAACGACAGCTGATCCTCAGATGTCCTTGCATTTTCTTTTCAGCTGCTATCTGGGGAGCTGGATGTTGTTGAGACATGTTCAGAAGCCTGATTTACTGTTTTAACTGATAAAACGTGATGGGCTTTTGTACAAGTCTGATAAACTACCACGTTTCTATACCTTCCAGGGAATGGACTAGAGTGGGTCCTGTGCAGAAGAAAAGTGGGGTTTGACTGGACCACCTGATGAGCATATAGTTAAACTTAAGACATGCTCTCTGGAGCCTTGATGATCTATTTAGGGAACAAAGAAGACAAAATTAGGACAGGAGGAAAGAATAGCAAAATATTTCAATCTTTATAATCAGAATGGATATAGAATAATTAGTTTCCAAATTCACAAAAATACAGCAGAGTGTTACCTCTCTAGTAAAATGCATGGCATATATCAAAAGAGGAGCTAGTGTCATCAGCTTTTATTGACAAATGTAAGCCAGTTTTATGTCAGCAGTGTAGGAGAGCCTCAAGTGAAAGAAACACATATTTAAAATCAAAAAGATTTAGCAGAATTTCACTTTGAAAGGTTATTATAATGGTCTACATTTCTTTATATGGACCCTATATATTCCTGTATTGAACAATAACAAAAATGAGGAGAAATTGGCACTCCACAAAGTTCTAGGTAATGCAATACCCAAAATTTCATTGCTCTAATAAAATTTTGCAACTAAAAATATTAATAGTTTTGAAAAGCAACAGGTAAGACATTCATCAGTTTTGTATTACTAATTCGTCTTTGATTCTGAATTCATTCAATCATAGGTTTTATATATAAACAAAAAGTCAAAACAACACCTAGAGGATAAATTTCTTGAGCAGAAAAAGGAAGTGCAGTCACTTGTATACTGATGAATGTATCACTTGCAAAGATGAGGAGATAAAAAGATGCTTGGATGGTTACAAAAAATATTTGATCACCTGAGGCATTGCATCTGAGATGTTTGTGCATGTAAACTTTAACCTCTACCTCTAAGTCTCTCCTTGTACACTTGCCAGCTGCAGCCTTTTTTTTAAATATGACTTACTAGCAGACAAAAAAAAAAGTTAAAGTCTTATGAGTGAGACAGAGAAAACTTTTTTCTGTAGGCTCTTTGCACACATGTATTTCTGTGGTGGTGCTGAAGAGTTAGAGAACACCACCCAAAGAGCTGCATACTTCCTTAAAACAGACTATTTTAGGAATAGAACGACTTCTTAAAAGATACCTACACAACTGCTAACCTATATTTGTTTGTTAACTTGCATTTTTACTTCCTCTCCACACTCCCCCAGGAAAAATCAAGACTTGGCTTTTTGTCAGAATTCTGTATCTAGACAGAAAAAAGTACTTCTTCCTACACCTTTGCCATTCCAGTCCTGAGGGTTTTTTCAAACTGTACATTTAACATTTCTATATTAGGTCACTCCTCTTCCTAAAGCTGTATTTTTCAAACCTTAAGTATAGTACTTCTGCAAAAGTCTGTTTAACCCTTCAAGTCAATTGGTTTCTGTTGGGCTTTGACTATTGTTTTCAGTTTGGAATTTTAGAATGTTTTTCTAAAGCTAACATTCAGTTCCTAATCTCTCTTGATTGTTAAATATTAATTTATTGACAGACCACACTCAGTGTGTCATAATATATCTGATATTTCCTGTGCCCAGAGGGCCAACAAAAACTCAGGTCTAGGTATGAATGCATGCTGAACCCTGCAGCAATTCTCTTTTTTTAAATATGTGTTTATATAACTGTTGTGCCTAGCCAGGTCAGGACTCAATTACGTTAAGTGCTGTATAAATATTAGCATCTACTTCATCCTTCACAAGGTTCTTGACCACAACGAAAGGTGTGAAAGATCATAAAAAGGGGTAGATTAATTGAGGACCCTGAAGTGATATCATCATGGTGGCATGCATAATTTACTGAATAAAGGCAGCACAATATAGACGGTCTAAGATCCATTTTAAGGGTTAGTCAATTCTTTTTACCTCCTTTTTTTATTTTTTAACCATTTTCTCTCATATTAAAACTTACATCCCTTACAAATCCTATAGCATCTTACCAGATCATTTATTTCTTCTTTATGCTGTAAATATTTTAGTAGCTTCTACCATGAGTTTGATTCACTTATTACAATAAACTGTTTTTTCCAATATCCAATTAAAACAAGCTCTTGTCTGAAAATAACAGTGTTCTTGCCATGCAAGCATATCTAAGCTCTTGCTAAGTCTTCCAGTTTTACAGGAATTTATAAAGCTTAATTAAAGTTGAGACACAAACGTCAGTGGAAAAAAAAACATCTTGGAAGAATACTGAAGAGACACAATTGCTTTTTAGTCTGAAAATTAAGGTAAATGCAAAAATATGTTTCATATGTGATTAAAATACTTTGGTGCACTCTTTATTTGTGTTGTCTCACATTCCAGCTATCCTCTTATATATTAATTGAAAGGTCATGTAGTTTCACTGCAGCTTTGAAAATATGTATGCACTCTGTTGAAACTTCTTATAACAATACTCATCCGTATCTTTCTCAGCAGCAGCAAAACAGAGAGACTACTTTCTTGCTTTTCTTCAGATAGTGGAACAACATTTTCACAAAAAGCTGACTGAAGAGCACAGTTACACCTTACTGGAAATTGCCATAATTCGGCACATATTGGAATGTGCCAAAGCACAGCGCTTTGAACACCTCAGACTCTGCATAGTTATACAGAACAGGTAGGTCTCTAGTGTGATTTGGCAGAAAAAACTCAGTCATTCTTAGGAGCCTGAACTTTGTTTTTATTAGCATGGTTCCAGTCTTGATGGTCTTTATTTTTTATGTTTGGTTTTGTTGTTCTTTTTTAATTTCAGAATGAAATAAGCTTCTATTCCAAGGTTCATTCGTCTGTTGCATTGAAATGAAAGACTACCAGTACATCTAAAATGCAGTATTTGAAGAAAGCAAGATATATTTTATTCAGTGTTCAAAAGAATTCAGCTTGAGAATATGGAGGTTAGAAAGTATAAATACACAAATTCAAACATCTTGTGAACTGTTATAATCCTTAATCTTGTAGTCTGGTGAATGATGAGTGCTCCCTCAATTACATGTTGCCAGAAGTTCCCAATATAAAACCATCAATTTATTTTACCAGAGTCATTTTGCAGAATTTTTGCTAATTTGAGATATTCACTTGATGTTCATTGGATATAATAATGGGGTTTCAGCTGAGGATGACTTTATTCCATGCTTTCAAAACAAGCTGTCTCCCACCTTAACTCAGAGAATATTTGAATTTTTAATGATTAAATTCCATAAAAAACTTTTAAAACAGATAAGCATTTTTGTTGTTCTCCCAGTTGATCTGCAAATGCAAGTTAGAGAATGACACACAAGCCTTGCTCCAGAGCAGTGACTTTCATTTACGTTCAGTCAACAGTATAAATGAAATACATAAATATTCTTATAAATTTTAAATCATAGTTTGGTTAAAAGTCAGAGCAAAGCTTGTTATACTTGATTTAACTCCAGATCCTGAAAACATTTACCTATCTTTCTCAGTGTCAATAATCTTTCTCAGAAATACAAAAATAAGTGATTTTATCCAGGAAAAATTAATCAGAATTTTAAGCATCCTTTAAGCATATGTAAATTCTCATTCTTGTTTTACTTAACATTTGATCCTGAATTTATATGTACTTTGCTGTTCTTGTGCTCTTTAAACACTTGTGCTCTTAAAATGCTTAATGGAGAGATATATTGCAATAGTAAAAAAGTAGCAGATTTCTCTTTATCTCCTTAAGAATTTTATTTACCTCCTTATATTTCTCTTTACCTCCTTAAGATGATTCTTAAGAATGTTCTCTTACTTTGACACATGAATTTGCCCTCATAAGGCAGGAAAATCTAAAACTCACCGATACTTCTTATTCTGCCTCTAATGGACAGTGTAAGACTAAAGTAATATGTTTTCCAGGTAGGACAGGTAAGCTTCGACAGAATTTGAAAAAGCTATGGAAATGTCTGCTCGTGCCAAGCCATGTGAAGCAATGATTAATAATAACTTGCTAGTGATAACCACCATTTCTGCTGGGCTGCTGCTACATTCCTCTGAAAGGAGAAAGGATGAAAACTATTTGTCCAGGTTCTGGCCAGGTCAGAGTTACCCTCCCCAGGCAGCCAGCCCAAGTGAGCGGAGTTTCCACACCACCTGACATAACTCCCCCATAAAAGGGGCTGGACAGGGAAGGGATGCTCCTGGGTGCCTTCACGGCAGTCTGAGCGAGGCTGGGCTGTCAGGATGGTCCTTGTGTCAGTTCAGTGCTTGGTGTTATCATCTGGTTGGTAAAGTCATCTGTGTCATCATTGTCTGTGTGCACTTTGTCCTGTGTTTTTGTCAGTAAGTACCTTGTGGTGCTTATCAGTAAACTGTCCTTATCCCAACCTGTGGAGGCTCTGTCTCTCTTTTGAGAATGAGTGGTGTGTGGTGCTCAGCCACTGCTTGGGGTTGAACCACACCACCTTACTAGGCTACTCTTTTTCCAGCCATGTAGCCTTTTCAAGAGGTTTTTGCTACTAAAAGGTGGTCTTTTCCTAGTACAATAATTATTTTTGTGGCATTAGCATCCAAACTACATAAAGTAATGCTGAATTTTTCATCTGTATCTGCCTGGAGACAATTAAGTTCTGGTAGGGTTATTGATATCACTGTCCTTTTGATAATATGCCTCATTAATGAGGAATAACATTTATAAATCTAGTAATGGAGGATGGGAATGGTTGCTATGAAGCACTCTGCTACATCATATATGGAGCAGAGTTGGTGTTGATTTGAGGGAGCTACTGATTCTGCTTGCTTGACTGGTTGCTATGGTTCAGAGTAAACAGCAGCTGCTCAAGGAAAAGGAGGGGGAACCTCTAACAAAAGGACATGAAAACCATTAGTCTAAAATTGATTAACTGTTAAGGTAGTGATATCTTGGGTATGTTCCTCCGGCAATGTTGAGAGAGATGAGAGAAAATAAAGGACAGAAGCATTGTTTCATGCCATTCTGATACTAAAGCTTACATTATTGATATTATTTTTCTCTAAAGCTTAAATGAATAATCAAAATGTGGCAGTGGAGCAGTTTATCTTTCTATGTCTGTATTGCTGATAGGAAAAAAAGGTATTTGAGACAAAGCTGTCATTTCCTATTCTGAACACTGAGGAAGATGTGTAGTATTTTAGATGCTGCTGTATGGTAACTGTAGGGAAATGCTTTTTTTTTACAGGAAAAAGTCTCTCATTAATAAATTAATACCTTTAATTGTTTCTTACTTAAAATAGCATGGCTTCAATACAAAAAAAAAATAATTGAAGAACACTGTGAAGAACCACTGCAGAGCAACACTTTAGTTTGTATTCTCTGCTGTCAAAAAGTAGAAAGTAATTCACAATGTATATGTTTACCAAATTCTAACTTGTTGATTATACTCTAAACCAAGCATGAGGTTGAATTAAGAATAAAGAAATCCAAAATATTTGAAGCTGGGAGAAGCAAATCATTTCTTCATAAAGAAAGTGGAGAAACTTAGCAAAATAATGGCTGTAAATACTGTCTCATGTAGGAAACTCATCAAAAAGGAGACATGGGAAAGAAAAGCTGCTGGGAGGAGTAGTTCATGATCTGACCTAGAATCTTAGAAAGACTGAATCTAAAACATGAGTGTTTTCACATTAAAATTGCAAAGAAAGCTTTTTAATACTATCTCAGGAATTTCAGAAAACTATTTTCAAAGAAAGGCAATGTGTTAGAAAAATCTCTTGATGTTTCTCCCTCCAACAACTACAAACTCATGTTAGTCATTCAACCTGTTAAAGGACAGTTATGTAGTATTTGATTTTATCATTTTGGACTATATTACTGGTGGGATTTCTACAATTTCTCTTTGTAAGATATTCCAAAAAAGTATGGAGGACTATCTGGACAACTATACCATTTAAATTCAACATAACTGAAAAGTAGGCTGCGCAGACATTAAGGCCAGGCCTGAAGAAGGGCCTGGGTGAAGAACGAGGCCATCCAGGTGCCAGAAAGAGATTCCCCTGCAGCCCATGGAAAAGACCATGGTGGAGTGGGTGTCCTCTTGCAGCCCATGGATGAGGATGGGGAAGCAGACATCAATGACCTGTGAAGAGATTGATCCATGCCTCAGCAGGTTTGCCAGGGGACTTGTAACTCTGTGGGGGACCAGGCCAGAGGAGTCTGGTCCTGAAGGTCGGCACCCTATGGAAGGGAGCTGTGCTGAGGCCTGTGGTGAGGAGATGACTCACAGATAGAGAGGACTGACATTGGAGAAGTTCGTGGAGATGTGACTGTCTCCTGCGGGTGGGACCCCACAGCACCTCAAGGGAAGTGTGTCTGTGTGTGGAATGCCCCCTCCCCCCCAGCTAAGACAGAAGACAACTTGGGAGGAACAGACTGAAAACTCCCATTTCCCATTCTCTGCCCCTACCTGTGCTGTGATGGGAGGGAAGAAGGGAGCGAATTTATGATTAAAGTCAAGTGTGTGAAGAGGCAAGGGGTGGGGGGAAGTAGAAGTGTTAAGATCTGTAGGAGGAAAGCAGCTTGTGAAGAATCACCAGGACCCCATTCAAAATTAATCAGTACTTTAATAACAGCATTGTCCTCTGCAGAAAAGAAAAACACAATAGAAATTGAAGATCTATAGCTGTGATTCTTCCTTTTTGTTTACCTGCTCCTTTTGTTTGTTTTCTCTATACTCTTGCTGCACTAACTAGTGGGTTCTTGTCCACATTGTAAACATTTGGGGAAGATATTTACTAAGTGTGTGTCAGGAAAGGAGGGGGGAAAGGGGGAGAGGACGGGGCGGGGGGGGGCAGCTGTTGAGGCTTGTTCCCTTCCACATATAGATCTGAACAAATGGGTCCAGCTGCAGCCGTAACATTTGCAAAGTATCATGAAAATTAGCAAATCTTTTGTCATTTTTCCAAGGACCCACTCTGTGCTGTTCTTGTTTCAGTGAATATCGACTTTCAGTAATAATTTTTCAGCATATATCACTGTACTAGCCAATTAAATTATTTTATTAGATTATCATGATCTCATCTATTCATGTAAGATCTATGACAATTTTAAATTAAAATCTTTATTTTTAAAATATTTTAGTTTTAGACCTCCAGAATATGTGAAAAAAAGATGGGATTCAGATAACTTACCAGGGAAAGAAAAATGTTCACCTATCCTTACCCAAAATTTTCCAATAAACCTTAAGATTTCCTTGGATTATTTTTATGTTGATTGAGTATTGCATTAGGTAAAATACTTTTTTAGTTCTGAGTGGGGATCTTGCTCCCTTTGGGGTTGACAGTAATAACACCACTGACTTTAATGATACTAAAATTAGTTCTTAGAAATTCTTATGTCCTGGAAATGAAACAAGAGTGTCTGACCACAGTGTGGTGAAACCCTGCTTTTCATTACTACTGTTCAGTTATCTCTTTTCATTGTTGTGAGAACAGTTATTTAAAATGTGAAATCTATTGTAGGGAAGTTTTTGGTAATGAAAATTAGCATGCAAAACGTGGCATAGCTGAATGAGAAAGATGAATAAGAGAAACATTTGGTTAACCTTCTAAATGAAATAATTTCTCAGGAAAGATTGTTCTGAGCCAAATAATGCTTCAGATAGTTTTGACATTAATATAAAACATCTACTTTGAGGGGAAAAATATATTAAACTATTTAGGTATACTAAAAATTTTGCATTAAGATAAATATCTTGAATTCTCCCCTCTCTCTATAACAGTGCAGAGTGCACACTACACTATTACTGAGATATGCAAGCTACCATGGCTATCAGGAAACTGTGAAAAGGGGCTTGGAGGAACAGATAGTGGGCAGAAAAGAAACCAAAGGATAAGACTAAAACTTGGGAGGTTGCAGGCTTAGAAATGCTAAAATCACAAAGAATATTCTGGAACAGCAGAAAACACAGGTGATAACAGAAGAGTAAGGTTGAACCTCTTAGAGATGTATTCAAATACCTCAAAACCAGAACCATAAATCTAGCTTTGAAGAGTGCCCTACTTTTAGTCAATGAAAAGTTATGGAATGCTTCTATTTTTCATTGTATTTCTTTCTACCAGATGTAGTGAAAACTGTAGCCACAGCATGACTGCGCTTAAGAGATGAGAATCAAACACCAGCAAAGGCTGCCCAAATGACTTAGGAAATATAAAAGGAACCAAAGGTTTCTAAAGTCAAGTGGACTCTCTGACTTCAGAGCACTTGAAATTAGGCCCTGTTTTTGAAGTCCACAGAAACTCTGTGTTTATAGAATTTAAGTGTTACAGAATGCCTCTGTTAGTTTTGTTCCCCATCCTTCAACTGTACAAGGAGTTTCTGCAAATCTTCTTGGGAGTTCACATGGAAAAAGGAAAGGCCTAAAGTTTCTGTAACTACACAATGATTATATTAGCAGATTGTATGACTAGTTAATCATTGTAGATAGTGATTTATCTTTACACTTAACTCAAATTGTGACTGCTAGCCCATATGCAGTAAAAGTAGATATTTTGAAATACTATTAAGTGAATATGCATTTTAAAATAGTTTGTACAAATGCCAGATTACTCCTTAATCATCTTTGTATCTGCTTACCATATTTAATACTGTAGCTGCCAAAAGATGCACCAGAAGACACTGGCATGCTTGAGAGCCACAAAAATTTAAATAATCTTCTTATATCCCAAAATAAGTGGAAGTAGTATTCAGTCCAGTCAAGTGCAAGTTCACTTGCAAAAGTAGTAAAAAGTGTAAAGAAATTGTTAACAGTGAGGGAGTCCCAGGGCAGGAAGGATTATTTTGATTAATCTTGCTAAAAAAGTTTAAAATTCCATAAAGACTAGATTACTGATATTCTGGGAGAGGAAAGAATTTTTCTTGCCAGACTAAGTTTAAGACATTTTTCAGACTTCTAACAAATTAAAGTAGGAAGTTTAAACCTTGTGATCTGAATATAATCTTAATTTAACTAAACTGGAACAAATATTTTTAAAGTGTTAGAAAGGCTAAACATTTATGGTTTTAATTTCTCCCTCCTGTCAAAGGAATCCATGCAGACTTCCTGTGCTAAATAAACAGGCACTGGCTAAGGTGTTTAAGAATGAATAATAAAAATAATAACAGTGACAAAACCACTTGTCAAGTTAATTGTAAACATCTGTAGTCTGATTTGTATTTCAACTCTTCAATAAACTCCGACAAGAAAGTACCTAAAGAACTAACACTTTGGGGCATCCATTTATTGCTGAAATTTGCATCTCTTAAACAGTCAAAACAATTCCAAATATGACTTTCACATTTTTAGCAAAGCAAAATATGGAGAAAAATTGCAGTAATGTCAAAGCTGTTCTTTTCGAAATGTTAAGTGAAGATTCTGAAGAGGCAAGAGGATTAAGGCATTGAAGATTTTGTATTTCGTAATTACAAAATGAGTAAGAACAATGCAATAGGCAGCAGCCACCACTAACTGAAACAGGCTGGAATACAGCTGTCTTTCCATCCAGTTGAGTACTCTTTATAGTTATACTATGTGATGTCATTCTTACTCTTTTCCTGAATTAATATTTAGTTACATAAGTAGACACTCTTCAAAAGGAGATTGATATTTACTCTTTCCAGAGTATCCTAAAAGCTGGGAGTTGTATTCTCTTGAGATGCTCTAAATCAAGTGTAAAGAGAGTTTTAGTCCCAGCATTTCAGCACAGCAGATAAGTGCTCTAGCAACTTTACAGGCTGTGGGCAGAAGTAGCCACTGCCACTTTTTTGTGAATAATACTGAAATCTGCTGGCTAATCCAACTGTCTCTTTCCATAATTCTCCTTTTGCCCTCAGTATAAAATTGCTTATTATGCACTATATTCCACTTTATTCTGCTAAGATCTTTATTTGCTGGGGGAAAAAATGGAGATCACCCTAACATTTTAAAACATGTTGCCTCTGCTTATTGCAGAATGAAATAAATACACAAAACCATGAATAAGAGCAAACACTTTTAAGGAATTATGTGGATTGGAAGATGACTGTTAACTGTCTCTCTAACATAAAACATTTTGCTTATTCTTAATTTAACTCTTGCAAAGCTTGAAGCTGAATTCATTGGGGGTTGGATTCCATCTTCCTAATGAGTCTGATTCAATGGTTCTATGAGCAGTATGTGCATGAGTCGTTACTGCTGAATAAATCAAAATCATCAACAAAAGCTTAGTAAGTATAGTATATAACTTTCTGCATGAGCAGCATGAGGGGGAAAAAAGCATCTTAAAGTCTAGGCATGGCCTAACCTGGATGAGAACAAGAATTAGAAGAGCATCTGACACAACTGAAGAAAAAGATTAGGAATTCATGGATTGATTGAATGTTGCCAAAAACTGCTATTACAGCTGGCAGGATCTAAGAGAGGAAGTGGCAGTGGACATGCCAAAGACTAACCAAAGAACTGTAACTTTCATTTTGAGATGGTAAATAGGTGCTCCCATAGGCTAGTGCCAGAAAGCTTTTTTGCTGCCTCTTTTCTGCCTGCTGCCATCGCTGTTGGTCCAAAACATTTTAGGAGTGCTTAAAGAGATAGGTGTGCAAGAAATTTTCATTAAAGTTCTTCTTTCTCTTCTGCCTTCTATATGGTTGCTATTTTTATAGGTTCAGAACTGTCCATGCCAAACATCTGTCTAAATTTGCTTGCAAACATAGTAAACACCTTACAAACTGGTTTATCCTGCAACTCAGAGATAATAAACAAGCCATCCTAGTAATGAAACATTCTTTTGCTCTCTTTTGACTGCCATTCAGGCTCATTTCAAAGTATGAGAACTGTTCAGTCTTTCACTTATCAAGACTGTGGGTTGTTTTACTGCTAAGTGATCATAAATAATTATATGGGGAAAAAAAACCCAACCTCCCACTGAAGAAGGGAGGTTAGATGAGGCTTTAAAATAAAAAAAAAGGCATTTAACAATGTTAACACAGATTATATAGCTTGAGATGTTGACTTTCTTGGTAACGGTTGCTATGTAAGGTAATCTGATTTGATGCCATCAACTATAATGAGCGAATATTTCAGGATTATTGCACTACATTAACAGAAGAATTATGCAGAGGCTCTAAACAAATAAGTACAATGAATTTCAACAGTCAAATGAAAAGAAATACAATGTTGAGTTAAAATTACAAAAAAAGAGGAGAAAAAGAAAAGACAGGTGAAAAAGCAAGTGTTAGGTGCTGATTGCATTTGGAATTTATTTCAGTAAATTCTATACAGAAACCATTATCAAATCAGAGATACTAAGCATGAGAATCAAATCATGATTCTGTCTTCAAATATTTTTCCATTAACAAGAAAAAATTTTGTGGGAATTCACTTATCCCTTTTAGGTTTCTTCAACATTTCATTTTTCATTAGCTGTGGATATTAAAATAGCTTTTTCTGCATACAAATTCACCAACAGCCTTTCAGTTCTCCAGCACACTCTGAGTGTTAGCACATGCTACCTTGATTTTTCCAGCTTACACTCATTCACACTTACTACTGTCATTTGCATACAGAACTGTGATTTAGCTACTTTTGATAAGGAGTTCATGATTCAGCTGTGATTTTTGTAAACATTTTACATTAAAGTCGATTTTTCCAAAGTTGTATGCATACTTTGGAGATGACCTAAAAGATCCTGAGAATTGGTTTTGTACCTTATTCAAAACCAGTATTATAAAATTATAGATGAGAAATCTTTCATGAATATGCTTTCTTAAAAGATGTCTGTCCTAACTTTGTAATATTAAAAAAAAACAACACTCATTAAAACTGTCATCTGATTCTACAGCTGATGATCCAGTATTCTGGTTGTGCAAAGATGTAAAACTAAAACCTTTACTAAAAGAAAAAAGCAAAAGCTCAAAGGTTTGGTTCAGAGTGCTGCTCATACTTCTTCTCGACTTTCTTTTTTAGCCTTGTCATTCATCTCTGTTCATTTTCAAATTATAAACATTTAAGCATTTTACAAATTCTCAATACTTCAAATATTTAGTTTTCTGCAGTAATGTTTTAGGATATCTGAAGTCTAATTCTTCGTCACCATCTACTATTCACATACCAATAACTTATCTACATTGCTCCTTTCTTTGAAGTAAACAAACAAAGCTGTGGGTCTCTCTGCCTGTTCAAGCAGCACACATTGCAGTGACTCTCAAATTAGCCCCTTTCAGGAACACTTCATGGTTTTCATATTTTGAAATGTCAGAGTAATGGAGATACTTTATTATGGACATTGCAGCGCTTACACTTCCTGGTTTAGATTGTCATTCAGACCTACAAAGTCTTCAAAAGTTTCCTGCAATTATTTTCTTGGCATTTCTATCTTTCACTTCAGTACAAATGGTTTATGTTGGCAGGAAATTTGCAAATGTCATTCCTTTCTTGTGATAGTCTCCTTTTATATATATTATATCACATGCTCCAGTCCTCCTGAATCACCCTTTTTAATGGGCTTTATATCTTTGTATTTTAGGTCTCTTTTGAGACCAAGCCAAAAGTCATTTCGATGTAATTCATGTTTTGCTTAAAAAGGAGAGGAAAAAAAAATGTTCATTTTAAACCTACAGTTCATCTACTGTGTTCTCACTATCCCTTCTTGTATCTGAAAAGAAACAATATTTCAAAATGCTTTGGCTCCTTTTCTTTAGGAAACCACCATGTTTTTCTTTCTACTTGTTACTTTTTCTCCTCATTACACTGTTCTGCTTTAACAACACTTACCTGCCATCAATTTCCTTCAGTCTCTTACATTCTCATTCAGATGCAGCTCCTGTTCAATAGCTCTCAGCTTCTACCTGTGACTGGCAGGAAAGCTTAAAGCACAGCTCTGCACCTTCTTCCCCACAGCCTCAAGAGGAGATGTCTGAACCACGTTTTCAAAAGCTAGAATCTCCACTCTGTCATTTATACCCACATATACATTAGCTGCCTTCCCCTGCCATCTAAATTATCTTATCACTGAGCTGTCTAGGACTCTCTTTAGTGTAACAATTTCATTTCACAGCAAGTACTGCACTTTCCCTGTCAGCTCTTTAATTACAACGTCAGGAAAATTGGTGGAGGTTGAGGAGGAAACGACTATTTCTCTTCTGCTTTGAGGTTTGTGTGTGTTAGGAGGGGGGAAAGAAAGTTAAAGGCAATGAACAAAAAAAAATACCCCAACCCGTACCTAAAAAAGAAGGCAAAACATTTTTTTCCTAACAGGACAATCTCAAAAAGAATTTTGTGCTTTTTCCTGGTCTGTGAGTCTCCCAGACCCAAGAAAGAGTCTGCATACCTCTAAAACCATCTATAGTGTCATTTATTATGTTGGCACTTTTTAACTTGTCCTTGGAAGTAGTTTGTATAAACTTTCCTCTGAATACTTTCATCCAAATAAAATAATCTCATTGTTCATCTAAGTAAACACATTAAAGATTCTGTATTTGTCTTTTGTGAAGGGCTTCACTTCTTCCCCAACTGTACAGTCTCTGCTTATTTAAGTGATTCTAAAATTGGTTAACTGCATGAGAAGATCCTGCTATCCTCCAGATCCATGATGACTTTTAAGTATGGCCACTCCCATCTTCAGTGAAAGTGATGGAGGAATGCCAGGTTGCATTGTTGAGGACCAAAACATCAGAGCTACAAATCTGGATAGATCTGGAAAGAACTGACACAGTTTTCTGTGTCACTAAGCACTGAATAAGATAATATAGGAGTCATATCTTTTGACCTTCCATGGTCCTTTTCTGATAATCATTCACAGAACATGATGCTGCGCAAGAACCCAATTGCAGATAAGAGATTTTTATATTTACATTTGAAAGGGGTTTTTTTTCGCATATGAACCCTGCAGAAGTTACTGGATAAGTGATGACAGAGGTATAGATCTGTGATTAAAACCTGAGTCTTTTGCTGTTGTTGTTCCTTTGATAATCAAACAAATAAGCTATGCATGCTTTGCCTTGTCCTCTGTAAAACATTGCTTCTACTTTTTTCCCACATGAGCATCAGATTCTCTTTAATTCCTGTCTCTTTCTAGTGTTCATTTCTTTTCTCCTTTTGGTGGTGATACAGTAAATCATACATATTCTGAAGCAGGATGACATTCTACTAATATACGTAGAGAATCTTGAGAATTAGAAGTTTGTGTGGTATGTATTTGAGCATACAGATTTCAAACTATTAATTGTTTACTTAATTTCAGAGCAGCAACACCCCTGCACACATCATGGTGGGTTGACCCTGGCTGTAAGAAAGCAGTACCACATGGTTTGATAGAGCTATACATGTAGTGGCCATGATTAGCTGTCACTAATTTTTAAAAAAATCACATTACCTTAAACAATAGAAAAAATGGAATGTATGGTATGTGATTTCTGATATATAAAGCATATCATTGCAGCAGTGCATCCCACACATCCACACATTTCAATGATCCCACAGATCATTGAAAAATAGAAACTTAATACTTACAAGACTGGTTCTGAAGTTCATGTTATAACTTCAAGAGGCATTTAGATTCCAAAGGTCTGTTGTCACAAATAGTTTGAAATTATAGTTTTCCTCTCTAAGCCCCTCATCAAGTTAGTGATGTGGATGAAGATCATCCAAAAAAGAAAAATTCAAAAGCACACTATCAGTCCAGCATTTTATTCCTTGCTTTAAAGCCTTACAAACTATGTGACACTTGAACTTTGAACATCTATTCCTGCAATGAAACAGTTGCACATTATTTTATCTTCAAATGTATAGAGAGCTGGTTTTGAAAGACAAATTAACTTCTTTTATTAATTATTTAAAATCTTTTCCAGTGATATTCTTCCTTGATTTGTTGATTCTGATTTCTTGCTATTCTATAATTTTACTCTGGATACAATTTGAAGTTTTATTTCTAAAGTGCTTTACAAGTTTTAAAAAAAAGACATCTTTATTGTTATAACAGAACTACAACATCTTATCACAACAATTATATTTAATGTATTTTAAGGATAAATTGGATAAGTTAAGAAGATGAATGAATCAAACAACATTTAAAGCAAATAATAATTGAACTGCTTAAGGACGTTTAATACTTTATATATATAATCTGAAATATACAAGTTCAGAATCAGAGCTGATATGGTTTATTCACAGAATGTACATTTTGACAGACTTAAAAGCCTATGACTAGTTAGTGTGTACAGATGCCTTACTATATATTAATCCATAATTTTTTGATGAACAGAGGATGTTGGATTAAGTATTAGGACAACATGAAGGATTTTGGAGGCCTGAATTCCTCTCCATGTCCAAATAAAGTTTGAACTTGAGCAAACTAATGCCAGATATTCACGGATGAACATTACTGCCTCTCAGTAAATTAGAAGTTGATGTTTCTCTCTAGAAGTCGAGAAATTGCCATTTTGTTTATTTGTTTATTATACTTTATTTTACTTTTGTTTATTATACTTTTTTTTTCAGTTTGAGCTACATAGATGCCTAAAATTTACCTTTGAACTGGGAAAGTTTGAGTAACAAAATGCTGGTATTAAAAAAGTTAGGGATGGTTCCAGCATGAAAAAGTGAGAGTAGTTGGCTACAGACTATTTTGAGGAACTTAAGGCTGCCTGTTAGATCTGTACCATATTATAAATGAGAAGCCAAGTATCCCTGGTCAGAGGAAGCATTAGTTTAGCCTAGTGGTGAGGGTGCTTTGGGTAGCACAGGAAGAGGGAAAATCAATTTTGCCTCTGATTTGTACTGTAAGAATTGCTTTTACAACTTTTCCAGTAACTAGTTTACATGAAATTCATAAACAGACCATGAACAGGGTCTGGATCCTACAGCTTGCTTTCTATAGACTAGAAGCTTATCATCCAGCCATTATTCCACTGATCTTTCACTACATTTTTTTATGCTGCTTTTTTTTTACAGCACTAAGAAAACCAATTGAATATTCTTCTACAGGCAAAATAATCTGGTGATAAGGCATTTTCCAAAATTGTAGGATATATGGTTTCAAAACCCTAACGAGTTGAAACAGGATTTCCAGATGTTGAAAAATGTGTCTATTATGAAAATAATTGAGCACATGCTTTTCCCTGTGCTTTCAAAGCTACTAGGCGCTTTTCCAGATGCCCCATATCTTAGGATGGTTAGCTTCCAGAAAATATTGCTCATACATAAAAAGTGACCATGTCACTCCTAAGCACACTGGTACTTCAGTTGCACTTCAGGTTAGATACACAGAACTGCAACAAATTGCAAATATTAAAGCTAGCAAATTCTAATTAAATTGTACTCACTGATTAAAAACATATACTTGCAAGTTTTGAAAAAGCAACTTGCATGTGTAAGAGTTTTTAAGAGACAATCTAGAGAGGGACTAGACTTTCAGCCATAAATAGACAAGAAAATTTTTACTGTAGTCTAAAGATTTTTAATGTATTGTTTTTTGACTCATTTCTTTTCAGTAATCTGGCTGCTTTATGTATCCTTTGAAGCATAATTCTCTCAGAAACCTTCTCAAAAGTTTTGCTCCTATTATTCTTTTATATCTCTCCTATTCCTGTAGTGTTTAGGTTACAGCAAATTCTGCTTCTTCATGCACAAGTAGCGTTGCAAGGATAAGTCTCACAATAAGGACACCAGTCTATATGAATTTCCACATAGTTCATGATGGTGGCCCTCAATGTGTGATGATATGGTGATCAGTGACTGCCTTCCCAGAGATGTGTGACTACCCTAGCTGATCTGAATAAGTCAGCCTCTTTAGAGTCTGTAGCTATGATTCTAAAATGTACAAGTCAAACTATGCTATCAAGAAATTAATGTTTAGTTCTGTTTATTTCTATGCAGACTTTTAATATGTTGTGTCCAGCATTTTCAGCAGGATTAAGCTGAGACTAAAAATGTCTTCAAATTCTGTTTAACTTAAATAATCTGTCGGATCTTTAAAATGGCAACTTTGCCTTACTGTGTCATTGTTGGGTAGGTAGGTACACTAATTTGTCTAAAAATATTTCCTTATTCTGGAACTTCCTGGTAACTGATGAGAGGTTCTGAAGTGTTGTGACTTAGTGACCGATTTGTATTCTTCTCCAATTGCACTGCTGTGAGACATCGCATTAAGGTCAGTTGTACTTTTGAAAAGTAAACCTAGAAGTATTGCATCAAAGATATAAGTGAATGGAAATTGGTCTATTTTGGCTAGGTGTCCAATATTGACTTCATGGTTTACCATTCATAAAAATAAGATGTAAATTTTTTGGTACTGTGTGATTATGGAGCTGCTTTTGGTCACCAAATCATTTGATTTTGGTCACTATTGGTAAAATTTTAATTAAATCTTGTAAATGTGGAAAGGAACATTTTCTTTATTTGTATCTTAAAATTTTTAAAGTTCCTTTATTATTTTCTTAATTTTTATAGTGTTTTTTAAAAATGTAAAAGATAAAACAAAAACTGATGAAAGCCAACTTTTGGCTCGTATTAATAACTTTTGAAAATCATTATACATGGTATTCCTTCTATCATACCTTTGCTAAAATATTTCTAGATATCAATACTTTGTGTCTCTGCTCCTAATGGGGAAATTAGAACTAGATGAGGTCCCTTCCAAACAAAACCGCTCCAGGATTCTGTGATTCATTTTACTCCATTAATGTTTATGCCTAGGGATACTTTTAATCTTTCCTCTGTTTTGCTTTCTTCAGACTATAGAAGGGACATAATATAGACTATTTTGAAAGCCTAAGGCAAGTAGCAAAGCAGTCCATAACTCCTTTGATTTTTTTTGAGAAAATGAAGCATACTTTTTTTCATTCATGTTTCTTCCAAAGTTTTGTATAAACAAAGAACAACAGTTTGATTTAGTAACAGCCTAATATCAGATTGTGCCTGGGGATCTGTGGTAAATGCCTATTAAATCTGTAGATCTTGATCCCAAGCCAATGGAAAGAATCCTGGAGACCTTAAAGCAATTAAGACTGGTTCTGTTATCCTTAAAATTAGGGAGCATGGAAATTTTTTCTTTTGGGGTATCCTTAAATCCACGTCCTTCTTGAAGGGAAACAGCATAAGCTCAAATAGCAGCTTTGTGCATCAAGAGCAGGGGATGGGAAATAAGCCAGCCTATTCAGATACTCTGTACTCTTATGGAGAAAAAGTGCTGTGTTACACCACTCAGTTATTGACAAAGTGGGATTTTGTACACCTAATTATATATCAACTAGGTATATTGTGTATAGAGTATATTGGTATATGCTGACCCAGTATCCAGAGCTTTAACTGGTTGAAAGTGAGCAGCTTGGCCTTGCAGTCAAAGTGGCCAGCAGCATACTGGACTGTACTGGCAAGAGTGTTCCCTCCCCTGTTTGGAAATTCTGAAGGACCACCTGGAGTCCTGTATCCAGTTCTTGTCTCCCATGGCTAGGCCATACCATACCACAGTCAGTGCAGACAATGGTGGTCAAGAGGGTTAAAGCACAAGTAGACACAACGTACAAGGAAAGGCTGGGAGATCTTCAACCTTCTAACGGAGGGTATAGGGAAGGCAGAGACAATCTCTCCTCAGAGATGTACGGGGATAGGACGTAAGGCACCAGTCACAAATTGCAAAATGAAAATTCTGGTTAAATATAAAGACTCTTTTTTTCGCCACTGTGAGATTAAACTGGGAAAGATTGTCCATAGAGGTTGTGGCAACCCTGGAAAGTGTCAAAGCTTGACTGGGCATGGCTTTGTTCAGACCCTAAGCAACATATATATATATGCTGATGTGGGTAAGAGGTTGGGCTACGTGGATACTTTTAGTTATTCTATGACTGTGATGAAAGCAGCTGAATCTGAGAGAAGGACGAGGTATTTCTTGATCTTATTGAGACCTTTTCCTCAAGAGAAGGTGTCCTGGCTTTAGCTGAGAGTTAATTTTCTTCATGGTAGTTAGTATGGGCCTGTATTTTGAATTTGTGCTGGAAAGTGTGTTGATAAAATAGAAATCTGGGGTTTTTTATATAGAGATTTTTTTTATATTGTTGAGCAGGGCTTACACAGAGCCAAAGCCACTTCTGCTTCTCACACTTCCCTACCAGTGAATAGGCTGGGGGTGCACAAGGAGTTGGAAGAACTACAGGCAGAACAGCTGACCCAAAGTAATGTTCCATATCATATGGCATCATGCTCATCTTATAAGGGGTTTAGGGAAGTAGAAGGATTGGGAGTAGGGGGACAGCAGTGTTCAGAGTGATGCCACTTGTCTTCCCACTGCACTGTTACATGTGATGGAGCCCTGCTTTCCTTAAGGTGCCTGAACACCTGCCTGCCCATGGGAAAAAGTTAATGAATTCCTTTGTTTGTTTTGCTTGCATGTGTGGGCTGAGAGGCTGGGTAGTTTAGAGGTCTTTCATGGCAGCTGCTTGTCTCACACAGCATCAATCTTGGATGATGAAAAATTGTGCCATTCATCACTGGGTTTGTGTGTAACTTTTTATTACTATTATCATCATCATCTTTTATTTTGTGTCCTATTAAGCTGGTTTTGTTTCAACCCATGAGATTTCTCACATTCGCTCTTCTGATCCTCTCCCCTATCCTGTCAGGGGGAGTGAGCAGTTGCATGGTGCTTAATTGCTGGCTAGGGCTAAACAGTAACAGAGGGGAGACTGGAATATTATTCTTGTTCAAATATTTATCCGTTGTCTGAAGAGCATGCTAGGAAGTGCTGTGACTCTTTGTCCATAAAAGATCCAATATTTCCCTATCTTATAGTCCAGTGTCCCACTCTACTGGGGATAGATCCTCTAGATATACCAGCCACACACTAATGCTAATAAGAGCATAAATTACATTCCTGCTAGTTTGAGAAGATTTGAGCTCTACATCAATTAGTTACATCTGTTTATGCATTATCTGAAATATGCACTGACTCTTCTAAATGTACCTTAAAGTTCTGGTTTAAAGTGTACCCAACTCTGAAGTCCACAGCAAATGGTACTAAATTATGAACTGGTTTTGGTAGGACAATGGAAAAACATGCTTCTTGGGACTTGCTATAATATTGTCCAAACTACAATACTGCCTACAGGGAGTAGTGCTGGACAGTGTTTTGACTCTCTTCCTCCCCTGCAGACTGTGAAATTTTTTTCTATAAAATAAAATATTGTGACATCTCCAGTCTGATGCCTCAAAACATAGACCATACTGGGTTATGCCTTTCATACTGGTATATGCTTTCTCTAACGTGGCATAGATAAGGGAATATTGGTAGTGAGCTGCATTTTATAAAGAAATCCTGTCAAAGGTGTGTGCTAGTTAAAATCCTGAATAGAAAAAGGATTTCTCTGGTTGATCTCAGTCCAATTCTTGGGGAAGAGGGAATGAAATTTTAATAGGCCAGTTACCATTTTTCTTACAATTTATATTATTGATTCCAGTAGCATAATAATGAGCATTACAATCTAAATGAAGAAAATCTTTGAAAAGGCATAGTTAATGCATATATAAGTAAATATGTACCACAAGAACTGTTTTCTTCCTATTCATATTTGTTACATCCATAACACATTGAATTGATTTATAACTCAATCCTAATGGACTTTATGGGGTCTTTTCTTACTTTTCTCAGTTTTGGGAATGTCTGCTTGCAGTATGACCATAACTGGCAAGAGAGGGCAAGCTGGGTGCATTGATGTACTGAATTCTAACATTTATACATAAGGGAATAGATGCTCTGTGTGTGTGTGAATGCATGATTAAAAATTTAAAACGTCACCATATACACGAGGATGGTTATTTAAGAACTGAAAGTAAGATAAATAGGCATGCCAAAATGCTATCAGAAATGTCATTAGAAGATGACATCCTAGAATGTCTTCTAAGGTTTTTGAAGTGCTAAAAAAAGACAGGAATAACGTCCTATCTGTAAATCCCAATATTATAATTGTTAATATGAATCTAGATTTTACAGGGCACATAAAACTTCTTAAAACATTCTAAAGTAGCTACTTTGTTCTTCAGCTTAAATTCAAAATTTAGAAACCCAGTCAGACTAGAAGTGAGTTTCTGGAATCTCCTCTGTCTCACTGAATTAAGTTTCATTTTCAAACCCAGCATGGGCAACGTATGGGACTTTAAAATGATGTAGCCATAATGTCCCAAGAAGCTCCCAATGGCCCAGATCTGTACCTAATGGGGCACCAAGGAGATGTGAGGCTCTGTGGCAGACTGATTACTTTTTAAAAGAAAACTGCCTGAAGCTATTGGGGGTTTAGATAGAAAACATGTTCTGCTAAGAAGATTGATATTCACTGAGCGGGTGAAGCACAAAAAGTCCATATAGGCGAACAGTACAGTGATGCAGTAAGTTGAGCTGTACAGACACTTGCTCCACTTGTGAATTACAAGACACTTATTAATTTAATACATATGCACAATACTTCCAGAAAACATAAACTGGACAAGTTTATTCATACTTAAACGCCACAGAATATGAACAAACATTTATAATCCTCCCTCTTTCATTCAGTAAAGAGCATGCTTTCATTTGGCTGTTCTAGCAGTAAGAACAACCTCTGTGACCATTCACCAGACAGGCTTGGAAACTGTGGGAGTTAAATGATTCACCTTGGAATCCGTTTTCCAGCACTACATTATTGCATCAAGATTTGCATGTTTGGGGTTTTCGTTTTGCTTTTTACTGACTTATTTTTTCTGTGCTACTCAAATGTTATGCTTATGAACATAGTAGAAAAATTTTACAGCAGCACAAATTAAAACATTATATTTATTTGTCAAATTACATTCTTTCTTTTCCTTCTGTCTCTACAGAGAAGTAATCAGATGTGAAAATGTACTGCCCCAAGAAATGGGGGGTGGAAGGAATGGAAGGTCAACGGACTCCCTTTAGAGTGGCAATGAATGAAACATATGATGGTTTGAGATCTTGTAGGAATTATTTCCATAATCCTTTGTGGGATCTCAGCAAAATATCTTTGGTTACATGAGGGACAATCTCCTTGTGACAAGGGACTGGAGCTGGCTTCCTCCATTCATTTTTTTTCCACAGTGAGGGTGACAGAGCCCTGGGACAGGCTGCCCAGGGAGGTGGTGGAGTCTCCTTCTGTGGAGATATTCAAGACCTGTCTGGACACTGACCTGTGCGATATGAGCTGGGGAGCTGCTTTGGCAGGGGGTTGGACCCAATGATCTCTCAAGGTCTCTTCCAACCCCTACAATTCTGTGATTCTGTGTGATTCTGTGATTCTTTTATTGCTGCTCTTTGGCCTGTGTTATTTTGGCTGGTCTTGCAATATCTGGAGCTAGCCTCAAGATTATGAGCATGATGCTGTAACAGCCAGTACAGCAGAGAACAGAGCAGATTTTTTCCATGGTAATCAATATTAATGTGGATCATGACATTCTAATGTGGCTTTAATTTACCATCAGGTGAATCGCAATGCTGTGGAATGGACAAATACTTCTCATTAGGTTATATGGTCAAGCTGATGATTGTGAAATTCAGTTATTTTTGTAAAAATAAAATACATCTTATAATGGCCTCGAGTTTTCATACACTCAGCAGCTACTATGCAACCTGGTGGGGTTTGGTTTTTTTTCAGTAAGAGGTTTCAAAGACTTAGCAAAATAAATTTGCAATATTTTTCTTATATATCAAATGCAGGAGGAACTATTTTGATAACTGTCCAAATTAATGTTCAACACAAGTAACTGATTCTTCAAAAAATCTTACAGGCTTTATCTTCTATTTGGATAAATAACATTTTTAAAACAACGTTCTGCCTGGACAGGCAACTTGAGGTGATGGAGAATCCAACACTCCCCATCTAAATTTAGCCCAAAGGATAAAATCAGGTAATAACAGGACAAGCTGTTCATTTATTTTTTTTTAAAGGAAGAAAAATAAAATTAAAAAAAAGAAAAAAAAACACCTAAAGAACTTAGTCATGGTTTGTCTGTCTTCAACTTCTGTCTGAAGCTAGCTGGAATTTTTCCAGTGGAATACTTTTTGGGTTTAATTGGAAATGGCAGATTTTCAAAGCCAGAACATTTATTATACCCCTATTGCTTTTCTTAGGAAGGGTTTTCAGGTGCAGAATGGGAGACCTTAGAATAACCTGACCCCTGATGATTTTGAAAATTGCACTGCCAGGGACATCAGTTTAAGCTCTCAATGATAGATGGTTTTCAAAGGGTTATAATCCATACTGTGCCATATTCTACACACATGTATGAGACATATGGACACGTATCCATATATTTACCAAATGACATGAGAACATCCTGGGTTTTAAATAAAAATACAAATTTGAAAAAATGCTAAAATTATGAAGTTCATGAAAATTACCCTTGTGATACTTATGACCATTGCTTTTGTACACACCTTCCCACCAAAGTTTACCATCATATCTTTGCTCCAGAAATCACCTGTAAACAGACAACTCCTTAACTGAACAGGAAGCTGTACAATGAATGACAAGCAACTCAGGTTATTTCACAGATATTCAGTCCTAGGTTGACTACGGATGAGGAGAGCACCAGTTTAGAGTCATCTTTCTTCCCTTCATCATTCAAAGTGCCACAAAGACAGAATTTCATGCACAAGGAAAATGTGCACTATACAGGCAGAGGACGTAAGAGAGGTGGACAATGGAAACCATGATTGCCTTAAGGCCTCACTTGTCCCATACCTGGAGTTCAGATAGCTGTGCCAACTTCCATTTGCAATGGCTATCCAAAATCATCCTGAAGAGCGTGCTTCATTACTTAGAGTGGTATCTGTGAGTAAACTTGCTGTGGGAATTATTGCTACCTGTGACATAGCTGAGCTGTGACCTGCAATGAGACTCATTGTACTCTGCAGTACCATCCAGAGAAAAAATCTGCTCTCTGTGAATACGTCATTTTCTTCACTTAGTGCTAAATTGGTTTTGTCTCTTGTGGACTGAAATGAGAAGATGGCATGACATGCTTCTCTGACATATGTATGCATCACTAACTTCCTGAAATAACAAGTATGCTGCGTGTCTGCAGAGGGGCAATAGATGGCTCTTAAAATGCACATACATATTTTATTACCTTATTATAGCAGACTAGCTTTATATCTCTCCTTTAAAGTCTTGTATTTTTAGTAAGGTATTTTCCCATTGTGACAGTCAGTCTAAGAAAATTATGATAATTGGGTTTATCAACACATCATTTCTTGCCCTCTGGGTGAAATTCACATGCTCTCTAATGAACTGATGAGATCTGAATGAAACACATATTTCTTACATGTGAGAATCAGACTTTTTCCAGCAGCGTAAGTATATACAGTAATAATTATTGTTGTTTATTTTATCTGAAATATGGGAACAGTTTGGGTAGAGAAAGAAAGTAACTTCATGTACGATTGCATTTTAAAATGTATAATTGCAGGTATAAGAAAATCAGATTTATTAAGTTCTAGCAAGCTTAAGAGTGGGGGTTATGAATCCAAGCACATGATCCAAAGCATTTTCCTGGAAAACTTGTATCCGAATGTACTCTTCTAAGATTGGCATCGGCCTTAAATAATGTGCTAAAGGTGGAGCTCAAAAGAACTAGCTTCCTGTTTGGAAATTTACCTTCCAAATCACATTTTCCCATACTCAGCATAGAAGCAATGTCTTTCCTTGGAACAGGACCCAGTTCATCAGGCACCGACAGTTACTATATTTGCAGACTTGCTATCAGTTTTATTTCAAAGGTGAGACCCTATAACAAGGAAGAATTAGCAGCTCTGCACTGCACCTGCTTGTGATGGAATTAAAATATCAGGTGGGCCAAACAGAGAGTTTCATCCACAATCTGGGACCCAGCAATTTTTCTAAACAAAGTGAAAAGTGAATGAAAACAAGCCTGTCATGATGGAAGCCTATCACAATATTGGCTCGCTAACCAATCTAGCAAGTATCTGTGTATTGACAGCACAGAACTGAAAACTGTGAACCAGTATTCAAAATTTATTGTGTCCACAGATCACAGATTTTAATAATCAAGATTATTATGTACTGGTCCATTTACTAATTTCTCAGAAGACTTCATTTTTTCTAACACAGCACATATATGTGAATCATGCCAGTTCTTATTCCTATATATCTTTTACATTTTATAAAGTACATCGTGTCTCTCTGCTTCAGGGCTTTTTCTTTGATGATCAAATCAAAACAGCTCACTTGCCAGGTTTTTAAATTTTAAATATTAATTTAATTGTAAATTTTCACAAACACATTACACTAACACATTTCAGAGTAATAAGAAATCATAAAGCACCAGTGTTCTAGTTTTGAGTTTGTTGCCCTACTACCAGCAAAAAGCCTACATATGGTTATATGTATACATGCCATATCCTCAACAGCAGGACTAGTGAACCTTGATTTTCAATATATCTCTGTCCTTTCTTTTCTGAAAATACATCTCTTTGCCAATTACAGAGTACATCTTGCCACCCACGAAACTTTCACAGAGCAAGAAACAGCAGTATTAGTCTACAAGAACATGCATGCTAGCTGGCTGGCTACTACCAACATTCAGGTTAATTTGTTTCCTTTATCCAGCTGAGGATAAATATCCCATAGAATGATTGATCAGATGCATCATCTGGTGTGTTTCTTAACTAAAATAGTCAAGCAATAAGGCTGATGAAGGGCCTGAAGAATAGGTTATATGAGGAGTGCCTGAGGGAACAGGGATTATTTACTCTCGAGAAAAGGAGGCTCAGGTGAAACCTTATTGCTCTCCACAACTACCTGAAAGGATGCTGTAGCCAGGTAGGTGTCTTTCTCACAAATAAAAAATCATAGGATGAAAGGCAATAGCCTCAAGTTCTGCCTGGGGACATTAAGACTGGATATTAGGAAAATATTTTTCACTGAAAGGGTTTTCAACCACTGTAACGGGCTGCCCAGGGAAGTGCGTGAGCCACCTCCCTGGAAGAATTTCAAAGGCATGTAGATGTGGTGCTTAGGGATATGGTTTAGCAGCGGACTTGGCAGAATTAGGTTGGGAGTTGGACTTGTTGTTCTTAAAGTTCTTTTCCTATATTATTCTGAAGCATCCTGCATGTGGCAAAGTGTCTGAAATATTGACCACACTAGTGGATTGACTTCCCTGTTTTAATTCAGATAACTTCATCCAAGTTGTATGTGTCATAACTGATGAATGAGAGAAGAGGGATAAAAACTGATGTCTAGGTGGTGATTTACAGCACCTCTTTTGGTTCAGAAAGTAGTGAAAATTATGTATACCTCTAATAGGCTTTCTAAGGGTAGGTTTTCCAAGTATACCACAAGGCAAGTCAGAAGATATCAGGGAAATAGAAACAAGAGAAATACTGATATGCAAGATGGCATTGAAGTTGTAATCCCTTGATCCATGGAAAATCTTTAAGCACAAGGAACTGACTGAGACTAACTGCAACCAGTTTTAACCATGAAGTGATCAAACTGGTACAACTACACAAAATATTTGTTGAAGTGGATTGTCATCTTAATTTCTTTCTTGAAACTCTGTTTCTCTGGTACTGATAGCTTTTCTTTGCAGATGGGAACATCTGCAGGTGTCATGAAATGCTTCTTATGTTAGGCCTCTGAAGCTTGCCTCTTCTTAGTAGGCTAACCTTCCAAATTTTATAGGACATTAGGACTTAGGTATTTTAGATTTTAAGGCTTGATCTTGATGTTAATGATTATTTTACTGTATGTATTCTTTAAACATCACTTGTATTTTATTGATCCTTGTTCAAGATTTTAGAAAATTTATTTTAAGCTAATTTTGAATAGATTTGTTTCTTTGGGTAGGTTCTTTAAATTTCCCTTGTTCATCCCAGGGCCAACAGGAATAGATTTTCTCTCACAGTTCTCCAAAAGTGTCAGGGCTTCCTTTCTGTACTTCAGGCATCTGACCATAATGGTCAAAAATGCCCTCCATGTCAAAGTTGATAGCAGGGCTGATTACTAGAGCCAAGATAGCTATGTAGCTACAGGTAACCACATAGGGACTTAAGGACACCTGAAATGATAAATCACAGCTATTGCCCCAGAGTTGCCATTTTAACTGCATTAAAGGAGCAGACAAGCACTGACTCCTCTGCCTGCTAGAGCTAGGCTGACGTAAGGCAGGTCTTGTAACACACCCTCTGTAAATGACTACGGTACCCAACATTCCTCCACACTTGCTTTTAAAAAGAGTAACACAGAGGTCGTCTGGAAAAGCTACTTCCCATAGCTGTTCTAACACTGCAAAGCTCAATGAACCTGTTCAGGACAAGTTCTGCCCCTTGGTATATGTGTGTGATTCAGATCAGCGTTTTTTGTGTCTTAAAAGTAGATGGTGAAGGAATGTCTTGTGTACCCTGAATTGAATCATGTCATAAAAAAACCCAAAACCATCATCCAGGAGCATTAACATCTACTCTTGAGGAGAATTGGGACAAGCAGAAGTCCAGCTTGCCAACGAGTAATTGATCAGGAAAGATCTGTTGTTGTTTTGATGTTTTTGTTTGGGTGTGTTTTCATTTGGTATCAGCATATAACTCTCAGATTAACATTTTCCAAATGTTAAGTGCCAATTCATGGTACAAAAAACCATGGCACAAAATATATTTTAATATATGTGGGTGAATAAGTACATTGCTGTTCAGTCTTAATTACTAAAACATTGAAAACTAAACCTAAAATCTGAAGTCCTTGTTCACTCCTCAGGAAAAAAAAAATCCTGCTCTTGTTAAGTTTGGTCTTTAATTGCTTCACAGGAAGATTACTGGGATTATTTTTTTCGAGCAAATCCATATAGGGTAGACAGAACTTTGGCTTTAAAACCATATTTGTTGTTAAAAAAAGAGAATTTTTTAAACACAAATAGGTAACACAAATCATTTTGTACTTTTCTTATGCCTAAATCTCACACACAGATAAAGCTGTATCTGCATGGGTTAATAAATTTTGAACTTTTAACTTAGTGCTCCATGTGAGTCAAAGGATGTATATGGGAGGGAGGTATTCTTATCTCTCTGGATTTTCACATATTGCAGGGCGTTTCTCACGTAAGCAATGAAAGTCTTTTATTAAATGAAGTATTTATTCTTTTAATACATAAATGTGGCAAATGTTTTCATATCTAGAATAAGTTTATTTGTTTAAATAGCTCCCATATACAGATGAATGATTTGAAAGGAAATAGGAATGCTTGCATGATGGGATATGGTTGCCGAGTGATGTCTGCAGGGACTGCTTAGTGTTGATAAATAACTAAGGAATTTGTCTATCAACATTTTGCATGAATGTCAGTCATAGAACTTGTGGTTCGGTTGAGGCAGCCCTGAATGACAATGTATTTCTTATTTACGTGAAAGCTTTAAAGGGGAAGAATGGAGAAACAGAGAATTTATCTCAGAGAAGCATACATTTTTTGAATGTTGTTGTCCTCCAGCAGAGTCTTCTCCAATTGCTTCCTGCGAGACTTTGCAGAATGCAAACAAAGCCCAGACTAAGTCATGCCTTTGGCAGGTTAGCAAAGGAATATGAATGTGTTCAATGCCTAAAATATTATGTTTCCAAGTGTCTTTTACATTAAGTCCAGTATCAGGTTTGTCAAATCTACAGGCTCTTTAAAATAGGACTGTCATTTCAGATCTAAGAGGAAGCTAGACAGAAAGTGCAGTGATAGCCTTTTTAAAATTTTACACTTAATCAGAAAATTAACAAATTATATGTGAGAATGAGAGATTCCCAGATACCAACACAGACCTGGAAGAATAACAAGGAATAAATACTACAGCGATGGAATGGATATTTTGACAGACAATGTTTCTCCTTGTATTTATACAAAAATAGATCTTTTCACGTTAGAGGAATCAGCATCGGCTCACACAAAAAGCACCTAGTGTAGCCCTGTTACCCTCACAGTACACTGAGCCTGCTGCAGCTCAGCTCTGTCTCCAAACAGTTGGAAGCATGCATATAATGCTCACAAACAGTGAGCTGATAAAGGACAGTTGGATATTACTTCAGATTAGCAGGGCCTAGAGAATGTCTTTAGTGCTCACCTTTTGCCTAATTAGTCAATTTAGAGAAGCCTGAGATTGGTATGCATAATAGCTATCACAATATCTTCATAGCATGAAGCAATCTCTCTGCTTTCCAGATCCCTGGTAAGCGATATGTATGGGTTTATCTCTTCTCTCTTTGAAAATGCTGTAAAGTAGGGATAACTTGAGGTCGCTCTTGGTTTACACAAATACAAATGAGAGCAGAACCAAGACCAAAGGTTTTACTGGTGTTGTCTGCCAGACCACAAAGCTACAAAATGCAACATCACAGATACTGGCCACTGTTAAGCATGAAAAGCTTCAGGAATCTGGGCTGGGATTCCTCCTTTTGTTATTTCCCATTATAAAAAGGATTTTAAACTCTAAATGCCCCCAAACTTGTCTTTTCTAGGTGAGTCCCAGCATATGCAAACCCACAGAAAAACAGCTATCTGTGACAGTTGGAATCTATTACTCTTGTTACTATATAAAACTGCACAAACTGCAAAAATAGATGATGATAACTTTTATTAGTTTAGATGTTATTTTGATTGCATTTATATATCCTAAAATCCTAATACAAATGCAGTAAGTTAAGGCTATCTTGTGTTAAATATGGATGGAGGATAACAGCAGGAAGACTAAATGCTGCAAGAAATCGTAGTGATCTCCTATCACAGGACACCTTCCCTGTTGAGACAACCACTACTTATTGCCCTACTCAGTGTGGAGTAGGATGAGCTTTGCTTTTCTGACTTCAGTAGAATTTTGGGAAACTGAGAATGATGAAGTTAGGATGTTTACGGGGAAGGATTACTGAAAAATCACAATTAAATAATTTCATATATTAATTTGTTGTGGACATCTTAAAAAACCCAAACAAATCAACTAAAAAAGACCTCTTTTTATGCAAAACTTCAAAGTGGAATGAAGCCTGCAGAATCTTCTTTTTTTAATTACATGTATAGCTACAGGGGGATTCACGGAGCCAACAGTAGTCACTATACAGACTCAGATAAACTAACTCTATATAGAAAACAAAATGTTACTGTTCCATGAACTTCTACTGTTTTCCCTGAATTACTTATGCTTTATTTTTATTTTTTTATCCCAACTTCAGTCATTCTCAGCATCTCTAAACGACCTTTTTTTTATTCATTGATTGTGATGGAACTATTGAATTTAATAGAATGATGGTATCTCCTGAAAGCTTTTACTTTCCTATGCATTAACTGAAGAAAGACCTTGGATAAGACAAACAGCTTTCAGTAATAGTAATGACTCCTTGTGCTCTCATCAATTCTTACCCCGAAGTCAAACACCTCAAAAAGGTCAAGATGTGCACAAACATGTACACTTCAGTTTGCTGTGAGCATTTTGGACCACAGAAATAGTTTCCACCGTACTCTAAAGCTTTAGAGAACTGAACAAAAATACAGAATTAGTTAATTACAATGGCAAGGAGAAGAATTTGTTAGGGTCAGATATCCCCCACCCCAAAAAGTTTCATTTGGCTTCAATACTACGGGGGAAAAAAATGACAAGAGCTTTAGGAAGCATGTGTAGGACTAAGCATTTACTTCTAAGAGTGTGACCATACTCTTCTTACTGTATATTTTAATATCTCTAGTAATTTGAGTTGATTCAGATAAACACTGAGCCTGAAAATGCTGAAAACACTTCACTTACTCTGTTCTCTACTTAACAGTTTAAACATACTCAGTACTTTTCTATATTCCTGTCTCTTCTGAAAGTCAAACATCAAAGATTAAATCGGAAACCTATAGAAAAGAGATGTACATCTCTTTTTAATGAGTTTATTTTCAGGTTTGTTACTTTTTGAACTACTGGGTCCTTCAGCTGCAGCCAAAAACTAAGGAAATAAGAAATCACATTGGAACGGAATATAATTTTTAGGTATTAGAACAGTTCAACCTAAAAGCAGCACTTTGATATCTGTGGTAAACTAATGATATGTATGTTTTATACTATTTTGTCACATACATTTTCTCCCCTTCCTGTTCGGTATGTATATATCACTATAAGTTTGATTCTAGACACACTCTCCACTCTGATTAAGAATTCTTATAATCTCAGTTGAAAATTGATGAGGGAATGAATTATAATTTTCTTAACACATTCCACTAATGATTAAACATGTCAGCTAAGATACTTACTCATAAATAGACTACTATTTTGATTTTGTTTTCTTACCTTCAGTTATTTAAAAAAAAAATCAGGGCTGGTTTTAATATTCCTCCCTAGACACTGTGAATTATAGAAATTTGTATTACTTCTAGTTTGCATTCATTTTAGTTTTTTGGATAACAGCCATTTTAAACTAAGAGAAAAGGATTATGTTCTGATCTGAAACTACAGAATGTTGTTATTCCAGTTGGCATATTCACTATCAAGAATCAAAAAAGCAAATGGAATGTAGCTGGTAACAACTAGTTAACAAATAGAACTCTGATGAATTATTACATTTAGAGAGCTCTTATTGTATTACTTAACCTTGCAGTGAACTAGAAAATGAATGTGGTCATTCTAAACCGGTTAAACCGGAAAATATATTTTATATAGATATTTCTAATAGAGTTTGCTGACAGAAGAACTGGCTAAAAATCTTAACAATTATACAAATGTAGTTTGAAATTAGAGCACTAAAGTGTCTTATTTCTGTCTTTTGTTTTTCATTTTCAGGTTATATTTATCATCCTTTATTCATTATTTTATAAGCATTTATTTAAATGTTTCCTTTTTTTCTCTCAATAGTCTTATTGTAGTGTTCAAAAAAGAATTTCAGTCAGAATTGGAAGATTTTTTTTTAACCTTTTCTGTATTGATTCATTCTGAACACCTTTACTTCATAAAGCTCTGAGTGTTAACTAAAGATTTCCTCTTTTTCTCATTTAAATCAGCCAGAAAATTCCTTTGATTTCCACATGACAATACCCAGCACTTGCGATGTGTCTACCTGGTCCCTCAGAAGTTATCCCTGTGAAGTGTCCCAGGCAGAGCTACCTCAGCTGTGTCCTCACTTCAAAATCTCAGAGCACCGCTGGAGCCCTTTAGTTGTGTTTGTTGTTCAGCAGAAAAGAGGTTTCTCTGTGAAGACAGTTAGTCCATAAGTTTCATACACATTTTCAGCTGACACAGCCTTTAACACTAGCATCGTGTGGGGCTTGTCCGTACCGCACACTACTCATGACCCTGTGCAAGGAGTGGTGAGGAGAGGATGTTTCATGAGGGGCAGCTGGGATCCCCTGCAGGTCTACACAACACCAGTAAAGCAGCAGTAATTATTGATATCACTATACTGATTAAAAATAGGTGGATTAATTGAAATTATTATTTAAAATTTCAATTAAGATAAATTATGGTGCTTAAACATTCCTTTACCTGATCCTTTGTATGTCTCAATCCAGCAGTTCATTCCTGATCTAGAGGTCATTTGTTGTCCCCGATGGCAGCCTGTTCCCTAGTGGTGGTGGGTGGGTGCAGGGGAGACCTCCTGCGTGAGGAGATGCCAGGGGCTGGCCCATGCCAGCTGCAGCCAGTTCCAGTCAGCTCTGCAATGGACCGACTACCAGTGAAATATTTAAGTGAGGGCAAAAAAACCTGAGCAGACTGAGAAAGGAGAAGGGAAGAAAGAGTGCGAAACAACAGCATGAACCCCCAAATCAGGGAAGGAGACTCTCCAGGCACTGGAGGGGATATTGCCCTGCAGCCCATGGAAAGAAACACTCAGAACAGATAATCACACTGTGACCCATGGAATACTCCACACTGGAGCTAGTGGATGTTTCCCAAAGGAACCAAAGCCTGTGGAGAGTCCACGCTGGAGGAAGTTGAAGCATGAGGAAGAAGGAGCTGCAGAGAGGAACTGATAGAGAGTGACCATAGCCCCCCATGGTACCTGTACCACTCAGGGATGGGTAGAGAAACCTGGGGTGAAGCTCAGTCTGGGAGAGAGGGGAGAAAAATTCTTTCAATGTTTGGCTTCATTTCTCACCACCCAAATCTATTTTAACTGGAAATAAATTGAATTGATTTTCCCAGAGCTGAGTCTCCTTTTGCTCACAATAGTAACTGGTAAGCAACCTGTAAGCCTTTATCTCAACCTATGAGCTTCCTCACACTATTTTCTGCCTTTCCCTGTTTAAAAGAAAGGCTGAAAGGAGGTGATCCTCGCCCTCTACTCTGCCCTGGTCAGGCCCCACCTGGAGTACTGTGTCCAGTTCTGGGCTCCCTGGGATAAAAAGGACAGGGATCTCCTGGAGAGAGTCCAAAGGAGGGCTACGAAGATGATTAAGGGCCTGGAGCATCTCCCCTGTGAGGAAAGGCTGAGTGAGCTGGGACTGTTCAGCCTAGAGAAAAGAAGACTAAGGGGGGACCTTATTAATGTTTATAAATATCTTAAGTATGGGATGCAGGGGGAATTAGCCAGCCCCTTTTCAGTGGTCTGTGGAGACAGGACAAGGGGCAATGGCTGCAAGTTGGAGCATAAGAAGTTCCGCACCAACATGGGGAAAAACTTTTCCCCAGTGAGGGTGAGGGAGCCCTGGGACAGGCTGCCCTGGGGGGTTGTGGAGTCTCCTTCTCTGGAGATACTCAAGACCCATCTGTACACCTATCTGTGCAATATGAGCTAGGGAGCCTGCTTTGGCAGGGGTTTGGACCCGATGATCTCTTGAGGTCCCTTCCAACACCTGTGATTCTGTGAATGATTGGGTGGCTGATTGGGAACCTGGCTGTTTGCCAAGGCTAACCCACCACACAGTCCCAAGCTTATATTAGCTACTTTGTAATCTGGAATTGGAGCAACCTACATTTGTAGGATTTTGTTGTTTTTTGTTTGTTTGTTTGTTTGGTTTTTTATTAGAATTTTGATGACTTTCTGAGAAGGATCCTAATAATGCCAGCAGATGAAGCTGGTTGACAATGTTCATTTCACACAGACCCAGGATGTCAGAGAACAATGTTAGTGGTTGTAGGTGAATATAGGAGTTTGCCCAAGATTCAGGATGCTTCTAGGTGTATTCTGTAAGCACCAGCCGAGCCAGACTGCCCAAGCTGGTGTTGGAGATGGATTAAAGCAGACGTAGTGAGAGGCCAAATCCAAGAAAGGAGTCAAGGAACTGTAAAGACCAAAACTGAAGCAGCTCCCACAGTATTCTCTGAAGTTTTCTGAAAGCTGGCTAAAGCCAGCTTTATTGTTGATGTCAAGGACATCATTATTATTGTTTTATTGTTGATGTCAAGGACAAACTCACCATGTTTTTGTCTCTCCTATATTAAGGACTATCTGACTGTGATGACTGGAAAAACATGGTAAGGTAAAGGACTTTCAGGAGAGGTAACTGCTGGCCTTAAGTCAGCAGTATTCAATATACATTTTGCCCATAGCTCAAATTGTTCCAGACAAGAGGATGGGAGAAAGAAATAAAAGTGAGATCAGTTGTGGATAGACTAAACCTGGAACTAACTTCAGCAAGCTCCTGCATAATAAACCAGTACTTAATGTGATGCTATTTCTTAGGGATTTTTTGTGCCGTTTGGCTTGGAGATGTGTTACTGAGACATTGTGCTAATTTGAAAGCTGTTTAAGCTGAAACATGAGCGTTAACATAAGATAAAATGTGTGTGTCACCATGAGAGTGGCAGAGTGACCAATACTTTTATGAAGCTTCTGGGTAGGCTTACCTGCTGCTTGGGGATATTTTTAATAAAATAATCCAGAGGTAAATTAAGATTTGTTTCATGGGGCTCATTAGAAACGCTTCTAACAGAGATACTGAATGTTGTCATAAACCAGTGACTATGAGTAGAAAGAGGCATTCTCAATGTAAAGACAGAACCAAACTTATCAAACTGCAACTTGGCCAGCTTCCCAGAAGAATTCCAATTGCTCAGAGTCCCCGAAGAAGCCAAATTTCTTAGGATCAGGAATAGAATATGAATGGACTGGCAAAAATTGCTAAAATCAGTGACAGAAAAAGAAGTGCCAACAGTCATCTTAGAGAACCTCCCTTGCAGTCCAGGACAGATTCTACTGAAACCAAATGGAGCACTTCCAGATACTTCTGATGTAAAGCATCAAGCACTGATTTAGCTTTTGTTACTCAAGACAGCTAGGAAGTATTAGATGAAACCAGTTCAAACATACATTATGCTGCCCTGACAGTTTAGATGTTGTTGACAGAGGACTGCCAGTAAGTAAACATGGGGATTTGGGGATCCTGTTTCTTGAAAAGAATGAGTAATAGTCCCAATGGTTGCATTTAAATGACTTAGAGTGGGACTGTTCATTAGCTCAGCCATTGACCTGATATTTGTCTACCTACAGACTGCTGCCAAATTACATACTTTATGAACATGAAGTGGAAAGCAGGATTTTATAACTTCCTCTTTCTGTTTACTCTCCTGGCACCTTGGAATCCCATCTACCCCAGTTCTGACCTGCAGACAATTTTCCCATGCATTTAATACATTGATTTCTTTAAATATTTTTAATAACTTTATATTTCCTTTATGAAAACCAGATTGAATTTTGTGATGTATTCCTGTTGATGTTGCCAAGGATATTCAGCCCTTGAATTCATATTGAATTCATGTCAATCCATAAGACCTCAAGAATGATAGTGAATGCTCTTGTAACTCTTTTTCCAATTATTTTTTAGCTATATCAATTCTCTTTTGGTACATTTGCATTACTTTTCAAGCACTATAGCATCAGTCCACCTATTTACATATGAGGAATATTCTATACTGGCTGATAACAGTATGCCCTAAGGAAATATTTGAATATCAAAGTCAATACTAGAGGCATATTCACTAGCTTTTGGTGATTTTTAAGTATTATGACATTATTTAATTTAATTACATGAATAGATGAGAGCATCCTATGATCAATACAGGGGTCCTTTATCTTAAGCATTGACACAGTTTTCAACAATATGCAGATTTTTCAGCTGTCTATTAGCTATGATAACGGGAAAGTGCAGAGTCATGTGTTTTTCCTATGGCAAATGGGGAAATCAAATAATTCCACATGCCTTAAAAACTTGAGAAAACTGGCTATAGCTACATCACAAAAGGTATTCAAGATTTCTTGACAAAGTAATAAAAATATATTATTATAGCTACTAGTTGTTATGAAGATGTCTTATAGTTCCCCAAATCCTACAGCAATAACTTAATTAGGATTTAGTTTGTTTCTATAACTAAGAAACCCCATCAAGGGCTCTGATGACACTGCAAAGAAGGTGAGCTCCATTACATGTAATGCAGTTGCAGTCAAATGTTTAGGTCCAACTGAATGCTTTACATCAAAGGAATCAGCCTACAGGTAAAAAATAAGCTACTGAAGTTAGTTATAAGACAAATATTTATGAGGCCTAATGTTGGAGATGAGTGGAGAAGATGTTTACTAACAGATGCATGTACTTGGATGAAATTACCTGCAATGAGGGTACAGGAGGAGAGCCTTGGTGGTAAAGCCCCAGTGGAAATAAGGAGTGGGCCTTGGGTTTTACTTTCATATGGATTGAAATTTAAAATGGGATGTACAGCAGGCAAACAGAAATTTTTGTTGAAAGAAAACCAAGGCTTTTTAACATCTGTAGAATGGACCAAGGCTGAAACTGCAGAAGTGCAATTGCAAAACTTTCAGGCATGGAAACTACTGGCTCCTACTTAAGAACTGAGGCCACCATCTTTACGTCCTGTCTCCATACAGAGAAAAGCAAGAGCCAAGAAGTACCTCTAATCTCTTAAACTCATCGGTAGAATCGGGGTCTTGGACTTTTTCACAACCACATGACTTTTTCTAATCTCTATTTCCACTGGTGGGTAGCTGCCTATTACCATCAGAGGTTGTCTTCTCCCTCTTCTTATCTCAGTTTCTTATGTCTTTCCTATCCTCTTGCTTATTTTTTTTAATCACCCCCATTTCAATTCTCATCACTTCTTTAACACTCATATTCTTTTCCCTCCCTGAAAATGATAATCAAAGCATTCAATTTATAGAAAGAGTTTCACACTATCAGTGCCATTGGCTTGCCATAATCCCAGGTATTTTGGTTGGTTTTATCCATTTATTTTTTTGTTAATTTCTTTTGTCTCTGTTCTCATTCTTTACACGCATATCTTTTTTCCAATATAATGTTCTTTTTCGCCTTTTTTTTTATGGCTTTTTTCTTTTTTTTTTAGGACTTCATATAATGATATTATGTTTCACCTGAAAATAACACTTGAACAATTGTGAATAGGATGTGAAAATATAACTTTTAGAGTATTTAGATTAAAAAAACCAATAGTAAATTTTATAATTTGGAAAGAGTAGAGAAAAGTTTGTACAAAAGAAAATCAGAGTTCAAATTTTTTTATAGATTCCAAGGCTTGAATAAAAATTTGTTATCATTCAGTCTGACATCATCTTTGATTGCTTGACAAGAACTAGAAGGTGGGATTTCTTTTAATTAATTGATGTTTTAACTGCATGCTTTTTAGAAGGAAAAGCTTCAATCTGTTTTTTAAAATGTGTGGCAGATATGCACATACATAAGCTGATCCAATTCTTAATTACCCTCAGTAATATAAAAAATACAGGGTTTTTTTCCTAGTCTAAACTTGTCTATTTTAAACTATTAGGCATATGAATTTTTATGCATTTATCTGATAAAGAACACTCTAATCAAATTCTCTTCCCCATTAAATATTTTTACGCTGCTATCAGCCCACCCTATAAACTTCTTTTAGATAAACCTCAGCTATTTTACTATATTTTTTTTAAAGAAAAGCTTATCTAGTTTCCTTGCCTGCTTATTTTTTCCTCCTCACTTTTCTCTTAGAACTTTAACCACACATATTAATATTAAAATGTTTAAATAAATTACTTGATTTTTCAATATCTTTCAGGGGTGGATAAAACGTATGGAGAATTGACTCATTTCCAGATCAGGCCAGGCATTGTGATTAAATTTGGGCTTACAAATTTAACATGATTCACACATTTTGGAGAGTGAAGTTCTAGATATGTATTACACCTGCAGAGCACCATGGTCTCTTGTGTTTTCACCTGATTTGCATGGTAGTAATTAAGATTTTATTTTTCTTTTAAAAGCAAACTCTTGCCATTGATCTAATCATATTATGATGTTAATATTTAATTCACACAGACTCTTATCTCCTCTGTTTCACTAGTCTTGCTGCATTACTTTCAGGATTTCTAATGAGGAAATAACAGAACCTAAATTACTTCTACAATGTAGAAGGGAAATGGATATTAAACCTTGCTTTTTCCCCAAGGTTGCTATTTCACTTCTAACTCACACAAAATACAACATTCCAGTTCTAACCCTAGCGTGTCCTCTGCATCAGCTTTGTTGATTCTGTTACTTCATGACCAAAGATAAATACATAACTCTCAAGCACTAAACGCATAGGATTAGGACAAGTTTGATTTTGTTTGGTGTTACTCTGTATTTAGAAGCCAACAATTTCCTACCTTTTCTCACACAGCCTGGACACCTCCTAAATTTTGTGAGGAAAGTGATAAATCTTAAATTTTTCTATTCAGATCTATAATAGTGGATATTATCTAATCAACCTATTCTCTGTGAAGCTCTTAAAACCTTATACTAAATATCTCTTGTTATATATAAAGATAAAGAGAGAGAAAAAAATAAAATACATTGAAACAAAATCAAGAACTAATTAGAGTACAGTTGCAACAGCTCACTAATAGATTATAGAGAGAGGAATGTTAATGATCTTCTACATCATTGCAATTGTTCTTATGGAGTACTTCTCATTGAGTAGATTATTAATATATTCACAGAAATTGCCCCAAAAGTAATTACTCTCTCATATACATATCCAAAGGAAAAATGGCTAGATGTAAGATATTATAGTTGGATTGCATTGTTACATTAACCCAAGATGATAAAATAGTCCCTCAGAGAATATTAAAGTCAACACAACGTAAAGTAGTTTCCTGGCTGCTCTAGTTTAGACTGGGGAGATGAAATGCTTCCAGGGCCTCTAGAATCAGGAAGGCAACAGTCACTTTCAGCCATCTCTATCCCTGATTCTCAAGTTCTGCATCCAGGAAAGACTGATCTGACTCAGAGATCATAACCTTGTCCTGAAGGCTCCATGCTCAAGGGATGGCTATTCATAGCTGCATACAGCTGGAGATTTCAGGCACTGAATGCTGTGTGAACAGTGAGTTCAGAAACACCTTTGTATCTTTTATTCCTTGTTTGAGCTCTCTTTTCACACTGATATTCATAGATGTCTTCCCTTCTTTTAATGATCTCAGCTATAAAATCCCTTTAAAAATGCCTTCAGCATAAAAGGAGAAAGAAAAACAATCAGTATTGCTAGCTGTCATCAGTCACTTATTGGCACCTCATGTAGTTTTGTTGGTGTGGTTTGGTTTTAAGGCCACTGGTTCAGTTCCACTGTTAATGTATTTGGTAAAAATACTTAAAAGAATAATTTGTAGATAGAAATAAAGTTGTTCTGACACATTATTTTGGCAAGGTAAGGTCATTTTAGTAAGGAACAGCATAAACAACTTCTGGTTATTGTTGATGTTGAGGTGGGGCAAAATTTCTTCTGTGTATTGTACATAATTAATGACTGACATTTCTAGAATGAAGTTTCTAGAAATGAAAGCTGATGACATGTGTGCACAGCCTTTTCTATTCTTCCAAATTGAATTAGCCATTTGAATCACAGAAAAGGATCTTTGTTGTCTTTGAACTGACTTTTCAATGCTTAAACCCATTAGGTCATTAATGAACAGCATTTCTACTAAATAATTCTGTACATGAATTCACAATAGCTGTTCAAACAACCCCAGAAAATGAAAATGAGTACAGGGGGCAAAATTTGCCTAGTCATTATTTATGCCAAAGCAAAGTTTTTAAATACCAACTCTGTCCCTAAACCAAAATAAGCTGCACGAAATCCCGTATAATTTTACATAATTAAGTGTAACATAACATGCCATAAATGTGAAAACTAAGCAAATATTGCTTACCTTCATCTATGTCCAACATTGTCCAGAGGAGACTACTTAATTCAGCACATCAAATTCATCCTACGTATGTTTGAAACCAGACTATGCTTTATCTCAGGAATGAAGAATGGATTCCTGGAGAAAGACAAAGTCTCTGAGAAAGGTGATCCTAGAAGCTAGACCTAGTAACGTAGGATGTGTTGAGATAATTCTAATTCAGAAGTAAGGGTTAGGAACTAAATAATTTGAACCTCACGTTCATGTATCTTACATGAAGTGTTGTACATAACAGAAATAATCCTTTCTGTTTCAACAAAGGCTAAGCTGCTTTCAAGGTAAGGCTGCTTCCTGTCATATGACAGTTCATTGAGTCTGCCATCTCTTGTTTCAGGCTTAACCTAAACAGTGAAGTGAATATGTAGACCATGGAACCATATTGTTGCATACTGTCTATACAAATAAGTACTAATAAATGATGCATTAGAAGAATAGTTAGTGGATTATCTCCAAAGTGAAGCAAATTTAAGATTATCTAATAAAACTGTTATTGACTGTGAGATTATTTTTTACTGCTCTCATACTATGATTTCTTTAAGGTTTTGGGTTTTTTCTAATTTCACACACAGTTGAATCAGTTGGTATTATAATTGTGTATACGTAACATAACTCTTCCTTTCTGAACTTTCATTAGATGTTCATCCAGTATCTTTCTGATGGACTTAAGATGGATTTGCCATTTTCTTTGCTTTCTCCGTACTGTTGAAGTTGTAAGTAAATTCCTCAGAGAAAAGAGGTAGGATAAAGCAAATGACATTTCTTGAGATACACAACTGTATTATACTAGAATAATCACAGACACAGTCTTTCCTAAGCTTTATTTTCAAATATAATAATGCATTTAAATAGTGAAGAACAGATTAAATTTCCTTTTTATACTTTCTACTTTTTACTTTCTTCTCTCCTTAAGAACATTCTTCTCTTAACAGATCAGAATCTCATTACTATACGTGCTGAGATAATAACACCTATCAAGAGCATATTTCAGGGACACAGAGGTCACTTGTCTTATAATACCAGTGAAATATATTGTTATATCATGCATACTAAACCATCTATACACCAGAGTTTCAGAAACTAATTAGGATTCTGAAAGAATTGTGATATTTGCATTGGCAATCTGTCTAGCACTGACCACGTTCACTGCATGTACTGCAGCCTTCTCCCTGTGTGCCAGAGTTCCTGATTCCCCTTTCACTAAACCCTCAGCTGTTTCGCCTTCTACTCTTGGTAGAAGCTTGTTTCCCTCGCTTTCCCTCTGCCAGTTTCCATCTGCCATGTTCTCCTCCACATCCCTGTTCCATCATACAAACGCCTATGTCATTGTGCATTATTTATCCACATCTATCTTATACATATCCACATCTGGATTCCATGTACTCCTCCTTTTTTACCTGTATCTCCATTCCTTGCTTTCCTTTGACATTTTCCTCTTGCTCTTTTCTCCTGTAAATAAATAAATCAGGGACTGAAGATCTGTAAAGTGTTTGGGATAATGAATTGCAATAGTGGGTACAATGCTGTTAAGCAACTGGACATTTACAATTAACAATTGATTAGCTGACGATTATGCAGGTAAGTGAAACAGATGGCTGTGCTAATCATGTGCAAGAGCTGCATACATTCCTCTTCTCTTTTTCATTTCTGTTTACTCCAAAATTGACTAGATTCTTTCCCCAGTGTCTAGAACATCCCCTGCAGCTTTAAAATTGATTAGAAGGTTTACAAAATGCACCATGGTTTACAAAATGCACCATGCTTCTTCAAGACAAAAAAAGATAAATAATACTGAGCTGAGCCTCACTTGTACAGGTAATAAAACGGGGGGTGAAAATATGTAAATGTTTTGATAACCTTCTGCCCTACAAGTTTAGAAGAGTTAGGCAGCTGCTTCATCTCAAATCAATGAACACAGCATTTGTCCTTATGAAATATTAAATTAATGTATGTAATAGCTACCCTAGTATCTTTCCCTGCATCTGCTGAAATCAAGGAAGAAACTTCTGCCAAGTTCTGGGAAAGCAGGCTGAAGCCCTTAATATTATCCACTATAGCCATTGTTATTCATGGCTCCATATTGATTAACCTGTCTCTAAAATAGGAAGGAGAGAACAAAGCTCAGAAATAATTGTTTTAAATGGAAAATTGCTGATCCTAAATTCTGATATGTGTATACGCTGTTGACCCAATCCTGCCAATAGCTTATGCTAAGTGAAAATTACAGTCTGAATATTGTTTTTAAGGACGTATAGTTAATTTGCAACACCTGGGAAACAATAGCCACTGTTACTATATTGGTATTATCCAAATAATTTTTAATCCACAGAAGAGTTTTAGTAATGTCAGCTTTTGTAAAATGTTATTGTGCTTGTGGACTGAGTCTTTGGAGGAAACCTTTTCCCATCTAGCCAAGGCAGTAAGTTTGTTACACTGTATGATAGGTCAGATCAGCTTGCTTAGTTTATTTCTGCCTTGCCACTAGCATGGGAGGCAGGTAATGAAAAAATTCCTTTGAAGAATAGTGGAAGAAGGAAATAACTATGTTAGATTACTCAAGTCCAGGTCATCTTGTTTTCCAAATGACTCCTTGTAACAAAGCATCCTAGTCCTCATTGTGAATCAGTAGTGTGCAACATCTACTTTTATTTTAAAATCAGCTTTTGTAGAAAAAATGCAATAAAGCAAATGTTCCTTATATCTGTTTTATGACCTATAACTCAAAAAGCTGTTGAAGCTATTATTCTTAAAACTTTTTTATTTTTTAAGAATATTTCCTTCCAGACTTGCAAAACTACATTTTAGCCCTGAATTTCTTCAGTACCTTGAAAACCTCATTTTTCAATGGAAGTGTTTATATAACCCTGTTTTTCTAGTGAATGTAATAGGGAGATGCCTCTCCAGAATGATTTGTAAGAATCATTCAATTCAGCTATTACCCAACAGTTTAAAAAAAAAAAAGATATTTCCTGCAATAAATACTAGCTTTTCATGAGCTTCTTCAAATTGCTCTGTATGTTTATATCTGTGATTTCTGTGCTTCAGAGAGTTAAACCTTAGGTCAAATAACTAGATACCTTATCTTGAAAGTCTGTATTGCAATATTCTCTTACTCAGGCTCTATCATTAGGTAAGTGACCTGTACCTCCATATATGGCCTCTTCACATAAAAACAAACTTTCTTCTTGAATTCCATTTGCTGACAGATCAGATATTTGGAGGCCAGTTGAAATTCATGGATCTATGAAGGTTTATGCCAGCTGAGCAGCTGACCCTAATCCCCCATCTCTCAGTTTATCTGAAAGTAAAATACTTCTTTTCACACACCAGTTAAGTCTGCTAAGTGACAACAGTGCATTTATCCATCACATCATTTACAAAACCCAAGTGCTTAAAATTGAGGAAATGAAATGTTAAGGATGTCATAAATCTTAGTGTTCACAAGGAGTCTGAACCAACTCTTACTGAAGTCCATATGAGTCTTTCCACTTATTTTAATCTGAGCTGGACTAGGTCCATAATAAGCAAGTATTTTGTCATACATATGGCCAGATATGCCACTAAGGAAAGCTGACCTATGCATATCAGTGACCTAATACAGCAGAGGCAGTATCAAGAGGGTGTCGTGTTCTACATATTTGGTGGAAATACAAATACTGTGGAGAGCTCAGAAAAAATTGATGTAGCCAAAAGGCACTGTTTTCCAAGTGTGGACATCAGCTACCTTTTTCTTCTCTGATTTCTAGGTTTGCATCACTGAGGTCAAAGAATCTCAAACACAAGGATAAGGCTGGCACTTGTCTCTTCTCCCTCACCTAGAGTCTTTATTATCAAAAGAATCTTCTATCACTTTTCACTACCTGTGCAATTTATGTACTTCATACCCCTTCGAGGCAGTAAGGCTATTTTCAAATATTTGAATAAATGCACAACTACATTGAAAAAATCCTAGCATAAAATATACAAAAGAGGTTCATCTTTCTCATCTATTGAGTACTGAGTTCATGTATAAAACCCTAAGAACCACACCATTCTCGTAATAGCTTATTCAAAATTAGCAATAATGAAGCATATATGCTCTCTACACAGCTTGCTAACACTCACTAACTTTAAGCATCTTCCAGCAACTAACCTTAACGTTTTAACTGTTGGCAAAAGCCTTTCATCCTTACTCATTCTATTGCCTAGCAAACTCCATTAACAACATGATTAAGGAAAATGGATCTGAAGTACTCTGAGATCATCTTTCCTGAGGGAGAATAATGACTTCATATTTATATTTTCTTAAGGATTGTTTTTTAAGATGTCACTGACTTTTCTAAATTCAAATAATAATAAATATGTGCTTAAAGCAGAGTGCAAATATACAAGCAGGACTCAATTTCATAGTTCAAGGTTTGCTCTGTACATATAGATTGGATTGCTAGTGGCATAGAGCTTTTGAATGACAAGAAGCATTGGGAGAGGCACCCATAGAAACATCGTTAAAATACAGCTGGTCCAAACCTGTGGACCTGTCAAAAAGTAGATCAAAGAAACTTTTATCAGACGTTGACAAAATTAGTCCACCATAACTCAAATTACACAGACATAAAGGCTCTATTTTTCTACTGTAATCTTGCAAAATATGATGGTCTCTATCAAATTCATGTTGATAAATATAGGGGGTTTTCTTCTTTTTGGTAAATGCTAGTCATTCAGTGGACTTTCAGTTTTAATGATTTCTCTTGGAGGAAAAGCTAATAGTTAGGCAGGAAAATTGTGTAATAAGATATTCTCCAGAAGTATTTGCATAATAGTATCATCAAATGATAACAGAACTGATATTTTACAGTAGCACTCCAACTGGTTATATTTATCGAGACAACAGAGGTGGCTTAAGGCTATGATCTTCAACAATGGAACAGGTATATCTGGGAGAATAACAGATGCTATCATAACATGCTGAAGAATTCTTATTTTTCTCATGCAAATGAGAAAGATGTTAGATACAGCTTATAATGCAAGAAATCAAGTAATTTCCTTAAAAAAAAAAAATCAGTTACTGGAACTACTTACAATCTGATTATAGCTTCAATACAACTTGTAAGACAAGAAGCGATGCAACATACATTTTCATTATATTCCCATTTTACTTACCTCCCACCCAGTTCCTAGTTTTATATATTCAGTGTATTAGCTCTGGCTCAGTACTAGACCTGTCAGACTACAGGTGGCTCCTTAAATCCATACACAATGTGTATCGTATTGTACCTTAAGCCTGATTCAGAGTATAGTATGTTTTTAGCTCTTTCAACCCAAACAATTATCTTGAAGTATTCAACGGACATAGAGTCAGACTTTGGTGCGTTGCGTTGGCTTGCTTTTATCATGAATTTTAATGGTGAGAAAATTGCATCTGTTCCTAACTGCCTTTCAGCTGTCAGTCACTGCTGCATAGCAGATACCAGCAACAGATGGGGAAGAGAGAAGTTCCTCTTTCTGTAATCAGGTTCTGAACTCAGCTGGGACACCAGTGTGTGGAATTAATGCAGTGCTTCAGTATGCTTGACCTCAATCCCAAAATCAACATCCAGTGAAGAGTATCTGAGATGGCTCTGGTTATTTGCACAGCGCTGTACTTGAGGTAATAAGCCACAGTGGAGATGTCACATTTTCCTGTGGAGTTAATTCTTTTGTAGCAATTTCTGTACATATTGAACAATTAATCTGCAATCCAGATAAACTATCCATACTGACTTGTGCATATACCTACCTGTAAGGTTTAGATATGCTTATCTGCATGAGTACCTGTATGCAATAGACAACACTCTTAGCATCATTTAAACTTAAGTTTTGCATTATTTATATTTTTGTTTTCTGAATTTTTACAAGATACTGTAATTGATGGTAATCATTCTGCTTGTAAAGTTTAAGAAGAGCACCTGGACAGCAGAGAGGAAAGTTGTTGAATTTTTTGGAAGTTCTACTCTATAACACTCTGGAGGATAGAATCCCCTGAAAGGAAGAGAAGGATTAGTCTTGTGCTGAGAGCAAATGAGCATAGAAAATTACTTAGGGTAAAGACATTTCCAAAGCTTGGTGTCATGCAAGCTGGCAAAAGAAAAGGTTGGGGATTACATATTCGTAACCTGAATATAAAAAACTTTTTCTAGGAGCCTAGAGAGGACTCTGGATTATTTTTTTAAAAACTTAGAAACCAGTGAAAGCTCTTCTGGAATGATAGGCTATCTTCTGGGAAGGTTGCAGTAAGTAAAAAAGGAGACTTAGGTATCAATCCTTTTGTTTCTATTTTCTCTTACTCAAAATTCTCTATATTCTAAGTTGAATGTGCAAGCTATGCTAGTACTAAGCCTGGTTTTACAGTTTTTTGAATATTTTTTACGAGAAAAGTTTAGGTATTCTCTTCTGAATGCACAGCTTGATTTGAATCCCTGCACAGACGTGTCAGATGGGGAATGTGTACTTGTAAGCAGCCTGAAGCTTGAGGTCAGCACCCAATTTTACTACAGGCAAGTAAATTTCCACTACTTTGAAAATGAGAACTGAAACAAAAAAAAAATATAATCAGAAATGAACTTAAAAATTTTAAATAAACAAATCTATCTGAATCTTCCCACTAAGTAGCTTCAGGGTGGGTAACACTAGGTTGTAGTTTCAAAATAACTTTGAAAGATCTCTCTAGGAGAAAGCTCTTGTGAAAATATATTTAAGTGATGTCTCAAAACAATAAATGATAGCTTGAAGAAAAGATTAAGGTATCATTTTGTTTGGTCACCCCTTTCCAAACTGAAATAAATAATTTAGCTTGATGGCTTTTCTCATGCTGTACTACCAAGGTTCAAGAATTTTTGCCCATTGTTACATCGAAATTTTGTTAGACATTAATATAAAGTGCTTGACTGCTTCATGTTAGTAACAGCTCTTTAAGTAGTTTTAAACAGCCACTGGGTCACCCTTACTCCTCTTCTAAGCAAGTCCAGCTTCCACATCCTCTCTTTTTAGCCCGTGTGGTCTAACACCCTAACCATCTTTGTAGGCATCTATTAGACCCCTTCCAGTTTCCAGAAAACCTCCAAAGCAGGAGACTGAGAAGGAAACTAGGCACATTTTTCCAGATGAAGATTCACCAGTGTCACGTCAATGAGAAAGTAACTTTCCTCGATCTGCTGGCCACGTGGCTCCTAACATATCCCAGTATATGATTTACCTCACTTCCCATAAGACTTCATTGTTGCCTTGTGATACTCAACCTGGAGGCCACCTTATCCTCCAAGACATTTTCAGCAACTTCTTTTTTCAGCCATTCACTCCTCAAACATGCACAGATGTATGGGAATTGTTCTGTCCTAGAAGCAGGATCTTGAAAATCTTGTTAAACTTCAGGAGGTCTCCATAGGTGCAGACCTTAGATTTCTCAGGGTGACTCTGGACTGAGGCTTTCTTAATTGCATATTAATTGCTGGCTTAAATTAAAATAATTCATAGGATGCATTTTGTTTAATCGTCCAGGTAATTGATGAAAACGTTGGGAAAAAATGGGGCCCAGTATCAATGCTGAAGTACCCTGCTGATAGTCCATCTGTGTTCATATTATTTTACTTAACATAATCATTTCATCTGATAACATTATTAGTGGTTTGCCTTTGAGGATCTCAATTACATTTGTGTGGGCATGTGATTATTAGTTTATGGATTTTTGTTTTGGGTTTGTGTGGGGTTTTTTAATTAACTTAATTCTTATCTAGCCAAAGACATTTTATTGCCGAAGATATTTTATTGTCTTCTCTTTCAGCTGAAAAGTAATTTCCCCTATAATCACAACCTCTCCTTTGCACAAGCTTTCCTCACTCTCTGACTTGAGCAATGTCTTTAATTGTCTCTGTGGTCTTTAGGAATCCAACAGCCTTGGGAAGAACAGCTTCATCTTCTCTGTTACTCACTGTTACTTGCTTCTGTCTAAGCTTAAACTACGTCTTTGAGAAGAATGGTTGGCCATTTGGTCTGATGGTCCCTTTCACAGGAGGAACTTAAAGGTATATGATGAACTTAAAAAAGATATTGCATGGTTTAGTATTTTTTTGAACTTTTTGCTTCCTTGTAACAGAACTTAGATTTTCATGACAATCAAGAAATTCCCCTAATTGGCACCTCAGGGCAAATCAAAGCAGTCTGGAAGTCAGACTGGATTCACTGCTTTCCATCCATCACTATTACCTGTGAAGGCTTTGGCACTTGAAGAAGACCTCCTTCAGCATGTTTGTAGCTCAATGGCCTTAACAATTACACTACTAAGCTATTTATCCCTTTCCTAGTAGTATTGGCTCTGCTGCCCTAAAACTGGCTTAAACTAAAGTTTTGAACAATGTATGCACATATTGGGAATTATAGACTGATTTCTTAAAATCTCTTTTTTAAGTACAAGAACATTTCAATGTGTGCCTGATTTTGTCCTGTGTCCTATTCCTAAAAATAAAACCTTGGATTAATGTCAAGCTTCACTCCTCCAAATGGTGCGCTTCATCGTCCTTGGTTCAAAGGGTTTGTGTTTCAACGGTATGTTTTGTAAGTGATTATAAAGTACTTTGGGAATTTTTAGATGGGAATTACTGTTTACTAGCTCTACATTTGGGTAATTGGTCAAGTTATCCATTGCTGGCCTTTACTGCAAGCCACAATATAACATATTCTGGTACATTTGCCTGATTGTTTTATACAAACTTTTAAAAGGTTTAACTTACACTAACATTTGCCTGAATATTGAATAGATTTTCGTGGCTTCAACTGTTTTACATTTATATATATATATGTTGTTTGTGTATACTATGAAAGCAGTGCAATTCCCTCAGATTGCCAGCTTTTACACTGGTTCTTTCCATAAATCAGGGTTTGCCTTTGTTTTAGGTAAACCAATGTTACCCAGATCATAAGCAATTTTCTACATTCTGTGCAGTGATTTATCTATACATTTTGCATAATATGAGGAAGGGAATACTTAATCTACATTATGGCTCTTAGATGTAGTGAAATATAAAATACTTTTCTGTGAGATTAGTGAATTAGGTCCTTAACCTGAGAAAAACCCTCCTTTTTATTATTAATTTAATTTGATTTCACGATACTCTATTTTTCATTTTGAGCTATTATTTTATTTCAGGTCTTCAGAGTTTTGCAGGAGAAAACACTCTTTTACTATTTTACTTGGTAACTTTGCCTTTGTGACACAATTATTATGTACTTTGGATGGTACACCATCTGCTTGCCTAACCCAAATTCTCTTTCTTTTACCTGGCACCTGTTTACTGTGTGGCAAATTCTTTGGTAATAAGTTCAAATTTGTAATGAAGTCCCCTGGAACCAAAGCTGAATAAAGGCACAGGAGACTGTATACAGTCCAAACCATACTTTTTGCTATGACTGTCATTGGCATGCAATTGCACTGAAGAAACACAATGAAATATTCTGCTTTTGTATTTGTTCTCCATCTGGTGATCACAACAAGAAAATCTCCTGGCTTTTCACAAATATCTTCTACATTTGCCTCTCATCATAAATAATATCACCAAAGACAAAATTAAATCGTAAGGAATGAAGATGGATTTGTATTTACACTGTTTCTTGTTCACTCACTACAGTAAAAACCTTTCTTTTGATACGCAGTGTGGTGTGAGAGCAGCAGACAGAAAGAGACTTGAGGTTCCCTTACTTGAGTTAAGTTTTGAAAATAAGAATTCCTGAAAAAAATATGACTGTCTTCCATTTGCACTACAGAGAAAATGGATGTATTTCCAATAAATCTGATCTAATATGGCATTGACTTTTGAAGGAATGTTTATATCTGGGGGACACAACTTCTTTCTTGATTGTACAACAGGACAGTTAGATTAAAATGTCAGTATGTGGTTTTATGTTTAACTGAAAAATAATTCTTATGAAGATACTTCCAGAACTTTCAGATCCTTTAACTCCTATGCTTGTGAGAATCTAGAAGAAGAAAAAACATAAAAAACCAAAAAACTTTACATGCTGCACCTGAGTGAGATTATGTGCATTACACTTTTAGAATACAAAAGAAAATTAGGACTGTGCATCAAACAACAGTTCACTATTGATGCACTGCAACACATTGTAATTTTGAAGTCCTCCAAATAGTGACAGTCCACCTTTGAAGGATGTCAAAATAAAACTCTTCTCAGTACAATGTTTACAGGCTTTGCTTGGATAAACATGGCTTCTGATTACATATTTTAAAAAAGGAATTTTAAATAGTTTGGATATTTTCTAGCTTTTTTGCTTCCTATGCATGTTTCTATGGTTTGGGAGGGAAAGAAAATAGGCAATGGTGACAGAACTGCAGAGCTGTTTAAAATTGTCACATGTTTTGGGAAGAAAATTTACATTTTTGGTTCCACATATGCAATCTCCCACTCATTTGCTTCAGTCTCCAAATCATTATTAAATCAATAGAGTCTTACAGCAGTGGTGCTGGAGGAACACATTGCTTTGACAGAACTGAGAATCAGTTGCAGAGCTAACAGAGGTGCATATTTCTTCCAGTGTGAGTTCCAGCCTATACATTTATGTGGGGTAAAGATGGTAGCTAGTTATTATTAATAAACCTGGCTATTTGATTGACTGGATCTTCTGTGAGACTCCTGCTCCATCTACAGCTCTGTAGCTACAGAATAGGTCTGTGTCCTGGTAGCAGATGAGGGGCTGGGAGTTGTGTCCCATAACCTCTCTGAACCAGCTGAGCTTGAGCATGCAGCAGTAGTTAGGGGTTGCAGTGGGACAATGGACATCACCATCTGCTGATCTGACCTGTTGTCTAGGGAGGTTTGCTGCTTGCTGGTGACTCATATTTTGGATGTGGTAGACATGCTGCCAAGGCTGGCTTGGCCGATGGACTATTACCCCTGCAGATCTTCCACTTGGGCACGATAAATACTGCTAAGGGAGACCCCCAGCGTATAGAGCATACATGGCTCTAGGAATGAAAGGCAAGGATAGGAGGACCCAAGTGATCTTCATCTCATTCCTGTCTGTGACGGGGAATTGCTTGAAGGGAGTGGATGGATTCTATGGGTCAATAACTGGTCATTATGCAACCCATGTCAACTGCAGGGATTTAGTTTTCACACCTCTGAGGATCAAGAACTGATAGGAAGAGAAGGCATCTATCTGACCAAGTGAATTGAAAGCGTCTTTGCCAATAGGCTGTCCCACCTGATGAGAAGAGCTTTAAATTAGGAATGGAGAGAGATGTTGATGTCCAGTTCAGTAAGGAAGTGGCAGACAGGGTTGGCAAGCAAAGGGTATAAGGGTAGACAAGAGAGACCTTGTAATCAATAAAACAACACTGAAAAGTTGGCCATCCCAAGTGTTACACACAAATAAGGTAATGCAGACAGGACAGGATGATGGGAACGCGCTTGCCTCTTTGCCAGAAAATGGTAATGTGTGGAACACATTTGAAGTGACTGTACACCAATGCACACAGTGTGGGCAATGAACAGGAGGAATCAGAGAGCTGTGTGCCATTTCAGGGCTATGATCTCATTGGGATCACAGGTGGTATAGCTCACATGTGCTGCCATAGCTACATATAGTCTCTTCAGGAAGGGCAAGCCAGGTGCTCTGGTTTCAGTTAATTTTGTTTCTGGCAGCTGGTTAGTGCTGGGATTTAGGATGAGAATCATATTGATAATACACTGATGGTTTTAGTTGTTGCCAAACAGTCAAGGACTTTTTGGCTTCTCATATTGCCCTGGTAATGAGAAGGCAGTAAGTCTTCAAGAAGTTGAGAGGGGACACAGCCAGGACAGCTGACCCAAACTGATTTAATATATGATGTCATATTCTGTCTATAACAGAGGGGTAGGGTGAGAGGCTGGGCAGCTGGGGGTCTGGCATGGCAGCTGTGTTTATTGCTCAGCATCAACTTTGGGAGTGAGAAATTGTGCTGTTCATCACTTGTATATATTATTATTATTGTTGTTGTTATTACTGTTATCCTATTAAACTGTTTTTATCTCAACCCATGAGTTTTCTCACTTCCACAGTTCCAGCTCTCAACTCCATCCTGTTGGAGGGGAGTGAATAAGCAGCTGCATGGTGCTTAGTAACCATCTGGGCCTAAACCATGGCACCAGGATGGCATGAATGAGGACTTCATGTGATTGAGCAGCAAGGATGCATGGATCTCTGTCTGGGGAAGGTTAACCATGATTAGCAAGCACAGCTATGTGAGAGGAGGGTGTTACTGTTTGGTCATGTAGAAGTAAGTAAGGCCTTCTTCAGACAGCTGGAAGAAGCCTCACATTCATTCACAGGCCCTGATCCTCCTGAGAGCCTTTAGCCACCCTGAGATCATCTGGAGCAGCAAAAAAACAATAGAGCACAAGTGTTCCAGGAGCTCTGCAGCAGTACATGATGGGGACCAGTTGGCCAAAAGCAACTTTGCAGAAAAGGATCTGAGGATTCTGGAGAACAAGAAGTTCATCATGAGCCAGCAATGTGTCCTTGTGCTGAAGACTTCTAACAACATCCTGGGCTTCACAAGGAAGAGCATTCTCAGCAGGGTGAGGAAGATGATGCTTCTGCTTTACTCACATCTAGAGTGCTGTGCCCAGTGCTTGGTTCTCCGTGATGGGAGAGACATAGACATACTGGAGCAAGTCGAAAGAAGAGTCATGGGTATTATTAAAGGCTTGGAGCATCTGTCCTACAAAGAGAGGCTGAGAGGGTTGGAGCCTACAGCCTCTAGAACAAGCTCTGTGGAATGTTATTGGTGTGTATAAATACCTCATGGATTGAAAAAAGAATATGGAGCCGTATGTTTCTTAGCGGTAGCCATTGATTGGGCAAGAAGCAATGGGCATAAACCAAAGCACAAGAAATACCATTTAAGTGGGAGAAAATGCTTTATTTTTCATTGTAAGGATGATTGAACACAGGAGCAGGTTGCCCATAGAAGTAGAGGTATGGAGTTTCCATCCTCAAAGGTACTTGAAACCTGACTGGACACATTCCCAGGCTAACTGCATTAGATGACCTTGCTTGAGCAGATGGGCTAGGCAATGTCCAGAGTTATCTTTCACCATTCACCATTTGGTGACTTTGTGAAACTGATCCTTAGCAGAAAATGGGAAAATATGTCTTGACATTCAGTTTATTTTGCAAGCCCATGATCTGAGCTACATTTGCTAAAATTATAATTGGTTTCCCAGAAAAAAACCCCAAAACTTCTTGAAATTAACATAATTAAATTGAATATAAAATCTTTATTTTAAAAGCTGTGAAACCATAAATTAAAATACAATGCATTGCTATAGTTGCTGTTATAGAGTAAATATTAGCAGGCTTCAGTTATTTTCACCAAAGCATTATGTGGGTTACCATGAATGACTCGAGGCTGTGTCTCAAGATATAAATAAAGCAGAGATCTAGGTTTGTTTCACAACCAAAACACTTCTCATTCCTAGGAGACCATGTGCAGAGACTAAGCACCTGCATAATTTAAAGGGGAAGTAGTTCCATTGACTCATATTGGTCTACTTAATTAAACTCACATCTAGGAATACTTATAAACTGAAACTTGTTCAAAATCACAAATATATCATCTTCAAGTTTATGTCTTGATGTAAACAATTACTATTTCTTTTTCCTATCAAAACAATATCTTGTTGCTAATAATTAAAATAACCAAATCAAGATTTTAAAATAAATTATTCCAAAAAGATTTTCATCAAATATACATACCAGTTTTAAACACAACAAATCTGATTTCAAAAAAGCAAGCTTTTAATAAAAAATACTGTTTCATTTAAGATTTTGTTGTTGCAGCTGATTATTTCCCTTGCCTCCTTGTTCTCCATATGTAATGTGCTCTAAAACAAAACAATTGTGTAGAGCTTCCAGCTCTACAGAATAGCAGAGCTCTAAATTACAGTATGAGTGTCATTCTTCTTGTGTAAAAGCAAATTATAAACTAATGGTGCACACTTAAACAATTTTAGTATGCTCCATTGACAATACAGTATTTTTTTCCTATAAAGTAATTTAAATTTCTGTAAGAACCTTATGTAGTTTTAGATCCTTTCTCAGTCAGGTCTAGTGGCTAATTAAGCCTAGCAGCTAATTCTATTATAAGAAGTAGATTGTAATCTATTAATAACACCCTTAATAGTATAACTAAACTAGAAAAAGTATAGAAAAATAAGAATAAAATATAGATACTTAGAGCCATCTTGGGTTGGATGAATAACAAATAAAGAGGTGATAAAATGAATGGGAAATATTATGGGTGACAAATTTTGTACTGATTTTTGTCACTAATCTAGTTGTGACCTACCTCTATGCATGTTCATAAGCATACTCATATGCTCTAAATTAGTGAAAACAACTTTGAAGAAAAAATGAAAGGTTCCCTTTCTATGTTTCTCTTGCACTGAAGTCACATTTATGCAGAATTTCTCTCCTGAAAACTACCTGAGACCAGCTTTGAAACTAAATCTCTGACCCAAACTAAGTAACACTCAAATTTCTTCTCAAGTAAACTGGCCACCTGTTAGTGGCCTTCAAGGTAAAATTAAGCCATTCTGGATAGATATACTTAGATAATAAGTGGACATAGGTCTCATGTCACTGCCATGTATGAACTTTGCCATATTTGCATTTTACTGTTTTTTAGTTCAAATCTGGAAAAAAAAGAGTAAAGTTTCCTTTGTTTACTAGCTGGATTTCCTTGAAGCCAGCAGTTGTGAAACTCTGCTTTGCTCTTTATGGTGACCCTTGCCAAAAATTTTAGTCTGTGATAGTGCTAGGAGAGTGGGCTTTCAGAATGGATGAACTGAAAATAGTTTTTTCTATTAAAACAGAAATAGTAATGAATGCTGAATTCTGTGGTTTTAAAACTGGATCAAAGCAGCACTGGTTTTGTAAACCAGATGAAGTTGTTTTTCACAGGAAATATTTGTAAATAAAAATAGGAGGGGTGGAATGCTCATTTTAAGTCACATGTCTCTCTTCTTCCAATTCCTTGTGCAGGATGCCATTAGGATAAAGAAAAGGCAATGGAGTTCACAACCGTTTAAGCCCACTGCCCAACAAAGTTTCTTGGGTGACAACAAGTTACACAACAGGAAAGGTATAAGGATGGTTTGCTTTGCGTTAGCTAAGTGTTGAACCAACAAACACTGAACCCCATGTGCTTCTAGCATCCTTACTGAGCTAGATGTGATTCCTAGAAACCTTATGTCTAGCAGTAGGTATTACCATATGGCTCAGAGTGAGGTGCAAGAATTCAGTAATGCAGTGATGGAATAATCTGCTCGTATGAGAAGCTTCCTCTGACCATTTACAAGACAATGTTCTTGGTACCAGTTCCTATGAAAGTGACATCATCTGGGAAAGGATTCACAAATTACGTGAAGTGGAAAAAGATATAAGAACTCCTATACAAAATTAATAATCTCCTTTACAGAAAGGTATTACATTAGTAAACGACTGTACCTAGAAAAATTGAGGCCTCCTGAAGGGAGAAATAGTGCTTTTATATGTACCAGAGGAAATGAAAAGAGAGGTGTTGTGTAAAACCAATAAACAGTAAAGTATGGAAGTATTCTTTTGTCTGTTGTAGGTCTGAAAGAGGAAAAATTCTCAAACATACTAGAGTGATCATGTCATTAATCAACATGACTATAAAAACATTTATAAAACCTATAAACAGAAATGAGCATGTTTTTAAAGAAAGAAATGCATTTTGACTTGGAGCATCTGAATAAATCTGAAGAGTCAGTTTGTTCTCATAAACATTCATAGAACTTAAGAAGACAATTACTTGATGGCTTAACTCATTGCTCTCTTAAATGCCTCTTACTTGTCTGTTCTGATACAGTTCTCTGAATTTTATCAGACCTGCTATTTTTTTAATTCTGGAAACTAAAGATGAAAACATTTTTGAGTAATAACATTTCACAAGGAACCTTTTTAATTCAACTGTGCTCCAGCTCTTCAATTAGCAAATTACTATAACGATGAAGACAATACAAAATCATCTAATCTTCTGGATTGCCAGGAGAATTTGGAAATAGCTTGCTTCACTTTTGCACCCTGAAAAATTGTTTGTGATTTTTAGCTATGCAGCCCCTATTCAACCAGAAAGTAGCAGGATTAACTTGGTACAGTTATAAGCTACCTTGGAAAATGGGGAAAGTTAAACAGGAAAGATTGATTCTGTCATATATTCTTGTTCTCTGTGGAAAAAAAGTCAGAAAGGATCACAATGTGGAAGATACTGGACCTGGAGGAGAAAGAAATACTCAGCAAGTACTCAGGATTCTGTCAAATGTCACATAAACATTAATTAATCTCACATAACCTAATCATTTAGAAGAAATACCTGTGGTAAGAGATGCTTCCAGTGTAGGAGTACTCCTACGCTTCCTCTGTAGTCAATGAAGAGAGAAAGACACCACTGAAGCATGATTCAGGTTTCAGACAGGATGACTCACTCTGAAGTGATGTCTTTCACTCTTTATTAACTATTTAGAAACACCAGGCTTGTGAATTGGCCGTCTAAATTTAGATGAAAGAAATCCCTTACTGAACTTATTTAGTCAGTCAAGGAAAAGAGATGAGCATTTCTACAGGGTGATTTCTTCTACCCTGAGAGATCTCTAAGGCATGCAGAATGTTTCACCTTCTAGAGCTGCTTCTCTCTCTGCAGTAGTGCAATGAAAGCCTAGGTAACTAGCTCAGGCTCTAGTAATACTGTGCTCTAAATAGCTAAAGTCAGGTGAGACTAACTTTTTCCTTAGACTAGTTCCTTATATAAGTATTTAATAGGAAGGATGAATTTCAAATACAGTATGAGTGCTAGTGTGCAATGGTTTTGCTGGAATAGGCTTGCCCTATTTTAACACAGCTGTCCACTCTTGTGTTTCTAAGGTTTGTGCATATTCTTTTTCTGAATAATCAGATAAGTCTATAATACTCACCTGAAAACTGAAAGCTAAAAGCTCGATAACTTAAAGAGTTTAGGGCTCTAAAATTGTAGATATTTTTAAAAGATACCCTTAGTCACCTCTATGCTGCCTTAAAAGCTTCATTACCTTTTAAAATCTGTTTCTGTGTGGCTAGTTAATATCTTTATATATTTTCCTCTACTAACTTCTTTAACTTTATAATGTTTGAATCAAAATTGAGTTATAGCTGAGTCACGTTGGCACAAATAAATCAGCCAGTTGAGAAATAACTTTTATTTGTTTCTTCACTGAAGGCAATCTTCTCTCCCCTTCTCAGCAAAGTAACCTCCTAAAACAGCACTGTGACAGGTGTAGGGCTTCAATGTTGTCAGTTATAATCCTTTATATGTCACACCTTCGATCATGCAATGGGCCATGCATTTTAAACAGAAGTCTGTTTTCTAGTCTGTGGCAACAGAGTGCCAGGACATACACTGTACAACCATATGGGCGTCTCTTTGCAGGACATATGTTGTACATCCTTAGGCACTAAAGCAATTAACAAGCAACTGTAAAGTAAATGTGATCTCCTCTGAAAAGCTCCAGAGCAGCTTTCAGTTTTTAAAATTATATTGCTAATTTATGCCATGAAGAAATTCATAATGTCAGAAGCAGGTACAGTGATCATAAATAAAAGCAACATTAAGAGGTATATAGAGTTTTCTTTTCACTATTTTTCATGTTAGTTATGATATAAATTTAAAGATATTATGGAAAGTAGTAACATCCAAAGAATAATTCAGCACAAGAATATGAAGATACAGTAGCCAAAAAAGATGGTAAAAACAGAATGATTATGATCAACAGAATATTTTACTTTTGGTCAGTGTTATACAGAACACCAAGGGCAAGAACTATTTTTATTTTGGGTTTTCTACCACCTTTTTAACATCTACTGTTGCACCTGCTAGTGGTGATTGCACCCACGGCTCGGAAGACGCCAGGCTGCCATAACTCCATGTGCCCAGCTCCTGTCAGCAGCAGGCTGCTGCGCAATTGCCTCACCAGCACACAAGGCAAAAGGGTCTTCCTGTTAGATGTCTAGACCTAAGACTCCACTGATAGCTGACCCCAAGCCTGTCTCTCCAGTACCTGGCTTGGGCCCCCTACTCACTCCAGTAGCCAACTCTCAAATCCTTTTGTCTCTCCAGTACCCAGCTCAGACTTGTGGCCGCTCCAATACCAGGCTCCTAAGCCTCTTACCTGATCGACTGATCCACTGCTGAGTCTGGCTTAGTATTCACTAGTGATCCCACACTGAGATGCACACCCATGCAAGGCACTCACACTCCAGCCTCTCCAGTTGTAGAGGAACACTCTGATCAGTGGTCCCCAGTCCAGGCAGTGGCACTTAGACCTACACACACACATATACAGGATAAGCAGGTCCTCAGTCAGAAAAACAGAGTTTAATGAGAAGACAGGACAGGCCGCAGTGATCAGGCACAGGACACAGCCACACAAATGTACTGACCAGCAACCTAAGATAACCATACAGACTTTCACTTGCTTCCCCTCCCAGCGGAATGAGGGAATCAAAAAGGAAAAAAAAACCAAACAACCCAGGGATTGAGATAAAGGTGGTTTAATAGACAGAAGAGAATGATGATGACGATGATGATGATGATGATGATGATACAAGTGATGCACAGCTCAACTGCTTACTACTCAAAGCTGATGCTCAGCTAGACCCTGAACCATGATCCCACCTCCCGGGCAACTGACACTCTCCTGGGACAGCCCTGGTGGGGCTGAGGCTTGCTTTTCTGGTTACTTGTAATAATAGTTATTGCCATTCCTCGCAACCCTGCTGTGGTGCTTCTGAGCTCCTTGAGCTTTCTATTACATAACTTGGCATGCTGGCACCGTATCTATTGACAACTAGTGGCACAAAAAAAAAAAGCCATGCAATATTAGCCCAACAGAGAACTGGGGTAAAAAATAAAGTTTCATCTTTATCACTGCCCTGTTTCATTAACTGACAAAATTGTTCAGCAATGTTCTGCTGAAGGCAAATGTTCCCTTGTTGAAGGCAAACCTTCCCTTATGAAATAGATGTGATCTGTAGCTATTAAGATATTAAGAAAGCAATTTGGAATGTCTTCCAAAATGATGATATTAAATTTTATTCTGGATAATCTGGAATACTTACATAAATATGTGAAGTGTTTTCAGTCTTGCATGGCCTTGGAACTTTCTGTGGCTAACAGTGCTGGCAAATAGCTATGTATTTAACAAAAAACACTTCTCGTTGATTTTTGATCTGACAACTTTTACTTCAGTTGAATATGCTATTTCTTATACTAGAAATGAACCCCCCAGTATGCCTTTCTTCACACTACTCATTATTTTTTCTACTTTATTACAGCCTTGTTGTGCAGCATTTTCTACGTGGGCAATCTTTTCAACCATTCTTCACGTACACTTTTTCGTACTCTTAATCGCTACCATTGACTTTCTCTGAACCCTTTCTGGCATATAGTTGGGAAAATTAAGACCAAACATTCATATCACATAAACCAACCTAGCACCCCATATGATACTGAGCAGAGAAAACATATAAAATAGGTAGTACATACTTTTGCCTCTAAGAAAAACATGGTACAGAAATCAAATCATTTGAAAGATGAAAAAGATACTGCTACTCGGTGATAAAATTGATATTATTAATTGATTTGTTCTTCCTACATGGATAGAAAATTTCAGTTTTCAGGGCTGGGAGAAGATATAGAGGTGCTTTTCAAACCCAAGATGTGCAGGGTACAAAAGGTTAATCACAGGAAAGATGTGTGAAATAGGTGTTGTTCTTTTATGTGTTTGAAGCTAAAAAGATGAGAAGAGACTATTCCTCACTAGTTTTTCTTGTTCTGGTGCTGAATTTCTCTACTGAAAATTAACTTTTGTCTTTAGAACTTTGTCCTCTTAAACCACAGAATATACACAAAGTGCTGAAAGCCTACCCTAATGTGTGCTATAGCTGCAGTGGGGCAACATAGATTAACAACATTTTATAACTTTCAATTAAAATAACTGTTATTCAAAGATACCTTTTTAGTTTGAGAGAGACATCCTTTCTTGTGCACTGAGGCTTTGCTCTCAGTGACATCCCTGATGACACAGAACACTGATAAGTCTCCACATTTTATTGTCTGTCAGTTTGTAATCATGGAATTTGAAGGTCCAGTCTGTAAGTTCACACCTTCAGGTGCCCAAACATACTATGATCAGATGAATAGCACTTGGAAAACTAAACCCCTACATTAAGAGATCTCTGAGCCCTCACGTTCTAAGCTTTGGTTTCTAAAATATTTATTTTTCTCAGCTTTTCAGATGTAGCACAGAAATAACTTCGATTTTAACTATGTATAATTCTTTTTTAATTACACTACAAAAATGCTTAACTTCCTCCCTATTTTGGTCTGTCTTATACTATTTAAAAAAAGACTTCTGTGTATGAGGAAAAAATATTTACTCCAAAATTAAAAACATGTTTCCACATGGGTGTTCCAGGGTTCTTGTGGTCTGTCAGTTTTAAAAATATTTTGGCTGAAAATTATGCTGTGGCCTTCCTGAGGTTTTGAAATTATTAAAATGTTTCAACATTTTTCCATGTTTCAGTATTTCTTTTTACACAGAATTTTTCATTTCATTTCATTTTATGGCATTAATGTAGTTTCTTATGAAGTTTCAATGTAAAATAAAGATCAAGAATGTGAAAAATTTACTACTACAGAATGTTTTATAGGACATTTCTATACTAGTGAAATGTCTCAAATGTACATGAACATTAACAACAGCTAGGAATTCAGCTGTGTACTCTGATGAAATCCTATTCCCATGAAAGACAAGATTTTTACCATTGATTTCAGAATCAATTCTATCATGACTTTACATCCTTCTATGTTACTAACCCTGAAACATTCCTTTTAAGCCAAGCAGATAAGAATTACATGGATGTATGAGAAATAGAAGTATGTTGAGTAATATTTATTCAATGTTGTGTAATTTTTAATAAACGAAGAATAAAAATGAACTTCAGTGCTTGCTTACATGATTTGCTGACTTTGGTTTGTTTGAACTGGGCAGCATGAAGTATAACTGGAACAGGCCAAAAGAGAGCTAATGACCAAGAGCAATCTACTCACTTTACCTCCTACAGCCACATAACATTTGTCTCAGCTCTTCTCTTCCCCAATGTTAATCAGGTCCTCAGCTGGGAGATCAGTTTGTTCTTCTGTCCTCTTAATGTCATTCCTTGCTTGCCAGTCATGACAGCTGAAAATTTCATGTCATTGTTTTGGAAGCTACAGGAAAAATTGATAATTCGTTTTTGTAAGCCAAAGCAGTGGTTTCTTTTACCCTATATATCCCCTTTCACCTGAAGTTTAATTACTTACTTCTCTTCATCAATTTGATGCCCTTCTGCCCTCCCAGCTGCATCTGTAGTCCTCTGCCAGGACACCTTGCAAAAGGAAAACAGGAGTGGATGAAGAGAGAATGAGGTAGGTCACTTCTCCATGGGAATGAGATTTAGATGGGTACTATGATTAGTTGAGGAATAGCACATTGAAGTTTCTGGAAAAGCAAAAGAGCTGACTTTGTAAGAAGTGAACACTGACTATACATTTTATATTACAGCCAGAACTAGTGGTACTATCTACAAAGTCTTCTTCATGCTGCCTTATAAATTTTACCAGATTCTATCCACCAGAGAGAAACTGTGGAACTATTCCACACTTCATTTTTAAGACCAGGTTCAAAGCGCCTCAGGATTTTGGGCTGTGGCTTTTCCTTTATTTTTTTTAATCTTCCTTCTGTCCCCTACCCCCAGCCTCGCCCCCTCCCCTCCCCACTCCCATTTCCCACCTCATTTGTTTTTGTTTTTGTTAATCTCTTTTGAGAAATTTTGTCATCCATGATTTGAAGAATCGTCTTGAATTTCAGTCTTGATGGGAGTAGTCCTTGTCAGAGGCATGCCAAGAATATATATCTTCTGTCTGAATTGGATGGGAATCAGACATGGTAAATCATTGAAAAATTGCTATTTATCCCTCAGATATCACTGGATTGTTGCAAACCTTATCCACTAAGATTCTGAACCTCTGCACAGAAAGGGAGGCTGGTGTCTTGTGTGGTACTGCAACAGTACAGACAACATGAAACAGAACTTGCACAATACTAATGACTAAAACTTCAGCTCATAGTCATCTCACATTGGGTACCTAAGATGTAGTGAAAACTTCAGACCTTAATTTCTTTGTGCATTTAGAATGGTAATTAAATAATAGCTTCTCATACAGTTGTAAATATTTATGAAGTGCATCAGATGCTAGAGTGACAAGCAATGTGTAAAAATTCAGGACAAATTTCACCATTGTGTTTCCAGCATAAGATATTATTTGTGTACATACAAAAATAACACAGGGGCTGAGAAATACCACTGACCACAGAACAAACAATATGGGAAAAGCAGAATACTGTTTAGCAACTAAATATCACTTTTTGTGTACTGAAATAAGTGGAGCCCTGTGGAGAATGTCTTGGCTTTTATTATCACCATACATATACCCCAAGGACTGAAATAACAGAGGCACTGGAGATTTTGCCTATGCTTTGAACAAAAAACCCTCGTGATGATTCAGATACTACTGATTGCAAGTATGTATTTTTTTCCAGCTGTTAACCTCTGTACTGGTTATCTATAATTCATGGGTCCCACTGAGGTTTTCTGGGCTAGGTAGAATATCAGAGTATTGCATTCAAATTGACTATAAAGTGTTGAATATTTTGTTCTGTCTTCTGCTGGCAACTGACAGCGAATTTATATGTTCAGAAAGGCTTCTCTTTAAATCAACACTTCTGTATGACAATATTACCCCAATGAGAGATTTTAATAATACAAGAAACCAGCGTGTTTAAATACATAAAACCCACAGTAGGATAGAGGAACCACAACAAACCAGCAGGCCCCTGCAAGAGCAGCAGTCACCGTACGGAGAGGAGGATCAAGGTGAAGACTGCCATATAAATTCAGCATTTATTAGTGTGAGGAAATTATTTAGTATGGCCGAGGCTGTAAAATGAGAGTGAGAGAGGTGGTAAAATGGAGTTTTTAGGGTGAAATAATCCAGAACTCTTAGCAGTTTGAAAATAATTTCTTAAGTCTGTCTCACCTGTAATGAGCTAAGTCAAGATCAAAGGAATTATTTGTTTTGTAGATGTTGAAAGATTGGTTCTGAGGAAGTCAGCATTCACAGAAATAGTTAAAAATGGTATTAGGGGAGCAAATACTTTGCAGTGTTTAATTTGCTGTTTATGCACAGTGAAAAATGTCATGCATTTCATACAACTTTCTTCCTGTTTCAGATGTAGGTGTGAAGTTCTTTTCATTCCTCATCACTGAGTTAATAAAGAGCTAAAATTTTCTCTGATGTGACAAAGAAGTATGCTGCACTGATGTGGTGGACAACGTGAATTTCTTTGCAAACTAACTGTGCGGTTAAGCTGTACTTGCTTTCAACTGTACAATTTTTATATTCTTTGCAAGAAAAACCTGGAGTATTTATTTCCAAGTTGTTAAACTCCTCTTTTGTACTTTAGATGAAGTTATGTCCGTATTTGTTAGGAAGACAATTGCAGAATATTTATGAGTCTGTGGATGTTAGCAGGAAAGTCAGAAGAGGAGTGTCTTACTTAGAACTGAATTAATATTCTGCCTTAGTATCAGGCCCACTGGGCTGGTGGAAGTGATATATTTCAGATGAGACACATTGTTTTGCATAAGTGAATTCTCATGAATAGTACCGATGTTATCAGGACACTGGAGTATTTCAAATGATGGGTGAAATTATTCCATGTTCTCTAATCCTACATGAGAGGAATCAGATTTGTCTATATTTTCTGCAAAAAAAAAGGTAGAATCTCTGTAGATTTGAACAAAAGTATTCCTATGCTTTACAAGTATCTTAGCCTTTGAAACACTGAAGAAAGTCTGTTTAAACCCCCATTCTCAACAAAAAAAGTATAAATAAAAAGTTGTGATTTCAAGTGGATTAATTAATCTTCATTTTCTTAGCCCAAATTGCCAAAGCTACTTGTAATCCACTTTGACAAAATAAAAAAACTCCAAACATTCTTTATGTACACCTGCAATTTATCCTTAAAAGTAAATTAATACACAGAAATAGTCTGATAATCTTGTTCAGCTAGGGAGCATAAGAATGTTTTTCGAATGACCTTTTCCAATGTATCTTTGAATCTTTGCTTTTTTCTTCACAGTGAATCGCAGTTCCATAATCATTCTAGTTCTTTTTCTTATATCCTGAATTCTTTATGTGTAACTAAACGTCTAGTTTCATACCTGTGTTAACCTTTTCTCTCTGTTCAAGTTTGTACAAGCATAGACAATGTGGTTTTTTCCAAGTACATCTAGAATATATTGTTTCACCTAACTCTCAGTGGAACCCTACTCCTTTCTCTGTTCTTTATTTTTATTGATACAAACATTTTGTTCTTAGCTGAGAATTATAAAACATATTAACATCTGACATCTCCGCTTTTACCTCATGGTTTTTTAAGTGCTTCTTCCTACGTTTGGATCTGATACCACTGTCCTTACTCATTCTTACATCCTTGGAATACAGATGAAATTTGAGCTGTTCACTTAAAACAATTTCGGGCCTTTTTCTCTTAAAGGAGTAAGAGTTCTAAGACAGACGAGGTTCATAAACTAGTTTCCTGAGTATATCAAATGTTGTTGTTGTTTCTCTTGGTTTAAGTTTAAAAGCATCAATCACCAAATCTGGTGTTATACTCTATGACCGCTTTTTCTATAAATATTTCATAAAATAGCAAACCAGAAGAATCACTGCTTGGTGGTTTAGGAACTGTTTGACAATGAAATCTGCTGCCTATTGCATTCAGAAATACATGGTTCTTCTATACTAGTGGAAAACTGTACTAGAAACACAATTCTCAGTAGTAATATTTCTCATAGCACTGAAGATCTTTATCCATTTCTGACTTTGACTCTAGGTAATTGTAACAATCTCCTACATCTAACATCGCAAACCTTTTCTTTACATACTTATCCCAGGAATTATCCAAAGGTTCTGCTTCTCAATGCCTCAAGAGACCACTGACTGTGACTAAATAATTTTAAGTTCAGTGACTATACAAAAACTGAGGAAGACATTTCACATGAAATTTTGGGTGTGAGGATTTTACTTTCTGATTCTATAAAGTTCCTAAATTCCAATAAAATCAATTGATCAGGCAATCTTTCATAATTTCAAATGCAAAATCAGAATGTTTAAGTTTGGGCACATCAAAATAAAAATTTGAACAAAAATTAAGTAGCACTTATTTCAGTAGACACTGTTTACAAACTCACCTTGAATTCCTAAATAACATTTTTTCATCAGAAACTGCATTTTTCACTGTGAGAACTGCTCAACTGAAAAAAGTTCCTCGTGTCTCTTCATCTTCACACTACTCTGTTTTCTTAGAACTGGCTTCAGGATTCTTCCCACAGTTGTGGGAAAATCATGATATGCAATATGGACAGAGTCCATATCCTTCACTAGGTATTACTCTAAAGGTCTGCAGTGAAACTTGTACTCCATACCCTTAATATGTGCTGTTAGCAATGGAGATCTGGGTAGTAAAAAATGTTACAATTCAGAAACACAAATAAAAATGTCTGGCATTTCCATTGGGAAATGAAGGTATATATTTCTGCCTTTCTTCTTTCCCCTGTAGGCTTTGTTTTCTAGTGTCTTCACTTCTATCCAACACCGAAAATGGAGGTGAAACGGCAAAAAAACCCAGCCTTGACCCTTTCTCTTATACTCACATATTTTTTTCAGACATGCTGAATGCTGGACTGGCAGTTCCTCTTCTTAAGCATCTTATAGGATATCTTTTGCAGGATATTTGAGTCTGCTTCATTCCTCTTGAATACAAGCTATTCAATAATCCAAGATGCAAGTGTTAAAGGGCATGCATCCTTAACATTACTTGTTTTAAAATAAATATTTGAAGGTTACCCTCTTGCTTTGTTTAGAAAAATCTTCTCCTTTCCTGAACCCTTTCTTAGTGGTACTGCTTCCACTGTAACATTTGCCCTGTTGCTTGTGTGTTCTGTTTTCAGACAACAGCACAAGTGTGAGGTAGACAAAACCAACAGGAGGATGAGAGGTAAAAATATTTTGGTGCAAACACTGAGTCACCACCTTGACTAGGTGGAATATATTTCATTAAACCATTGTTCTTAAATGGTTGTGACCAATGAGTCGAAATCCATTAATAGAATACACCCAGCTACATACACCTACCAGCTTTTATAGCTAAATATTATTTCTCTAGAAAATGTCTTTTAAGTTATCTAGAGAGAGAATCCACTCCCTTTCAGGAAAAATATGCTCTCATATACTCATTTTTAAGCCATGTATGGAAAACAGAGATTCTGCAATGTTCTCTCTAGGACTTATACAGTTTCAATCCTAATCAGATATGATTGAAATACATTATTCTATCCCATGTGGTGATAAATAAACAAAAATAAACAGCACATACAGAATAAAAATAATACGTGCTGGGAAGGTTTTGTATGCTTAGACAAAACCAGGTTATAAAAATTTTTCTTGCAGGAAAATTCCAGGACAGTTTGAGAGATCTTAGCACTCAGAGCATCCTTATCAACTGAGACATTTCACAAGCAGCCTCTTCTTTATTTCTTGAAAAATCTCCCCAAACCCAACCTTCTTTTCTTCTCTCACAAGACACACTCTACAAACCCCAAAGAAATACAGAAATGTTCAGTTCATGTTAGGTTATGGCAAGACCAGTGGCTAAAGTTATTTCAACTGAAATATGTACTAGAATATTTCAGTCCAGGGTTCTAGGTATTTTGGTGGGATTTCCTTGGGTCTTTCTTGTTTTGGATTTACTTTTTTTTTTTTTATTTTAAAGAACAGAATCTTCAAAGAGAGGACTGAAAGCACTGCAGCTTTGGTCTCTTATGGTATAACCAAGAGTTAATGGTGAACTGACATAATTTTCCCTCACAGAGAGGCAAAAGGGGAATGACACAAAGCCTGCTTATGTTTCTTCACAGTATTTTACAACTCTATTTTTAAAAAAAGCACCAGCCATCTCAATTAAATTTGCAGGAAATGTACCCTTTCTACTATCATCAAATTCATGCATTTGGTATGAATCCTGAAAGAGAAGGAAAAACTATATAAAATCTACAACCTATTGAAGTCTTCAGTGATATTAACAACCATAAGGTGAACCTGGAGAAGTCTTTTCAAATGATGTTGGGACAGATGTGGTTCCACAAAAGTCTGAAGGGAAGCTGAAAAAGATTTGGAAAGGTAATTATGAAAAGATTAAAAGAAATACTTGTGGCTTATTTCCTTGTGCCAGGAATAAATGTTCTACCTCTGCTGCTAGATGACAATGAAAGCAAGTTGCGAGTTGCATAGATGGAATAGGTAACAGTTAATCTCAAGAAGTCATGACATTTTATCCTCAGATTCAGTTACAACAGAGGAAGCCTGACAAAATGAACATTGTGAGAAAGGATATGTTCTCTGTTTATAAGTACATCAGGGTGGCAATCCCCAGGGGAGGAAAATAACAATTTAACTTAAAGGCCAGACATTAACACTGAAACAAATGAGTATAAAGTAGCATGACTAAGCTTGTTGTGAAAATTAGGTTTCTGTTCAAAGAAGCCAAAATGAAGGCAAACCCAAACTGTTTAAAGACAGTTTTCTTGGTTACTGTTGATGGTGAGAGTCGAGGTCTTCCACCCTCCAAGGATATGATTAGCTTAGCACAAATTATAAGTCTTTGTGCAGAAATATTAGCTTCAGTGGTCTGTCTCATGCAAAATGTCAGACTGGGTAATTTGAATATTCTCTTTTACACTAAAGTGTAATGAATTCCTAAGAATTTGCACACACTAAATTGAGGGAGAGGAATCTCAAATAAAAATTCCTCATAGTGCAGAAGTGGGTTTTTTTTTAAAGTGATAAAGTTCTTAAACTGCATGACGTGGATGAGGTCCCTTCTGCCATCCTATGCAAGATAAGTAACAAAGTCTGTTCATTAATCTATGTCATAGGAGTATTGAAAAAACAACAGCTATCAGATTTTCTACATTTGATAGCACCTGAGAGGTCACTGCTAAGGGTTAAAGACTTTACTAGCACAAATTATGAGCCTTTTACTGGTAGGTGAAGATATACCACAATAAAAAACACTTAGATCTGTGTTTCAGGTGTAAGAATTTTTGTGTATGTAAGAATTTGGGGAAAAGATTGGCAACATTAGACCAGTTTACCTTCTGTTGGTTTTCTCCACTGTAATACTTGTTGCATTCTGTCTTTAAGTTTCAGTATCTGATTGTCTATTCTTTGGAAATTCTTCTTAATACAGATTAAGTAGATTTATCAATGTATGTAGTGTCACATGACTGTTGCTCATCGGACAGCCTTTCATATAGCTCCTTAATTTGCTTAGGCAGCATAGTGTGCCTCATGTGCATCGTGTGTTATTTCTGCATTCACCCAGCTCTCATACTTCCATTTTCTCCCTCCCACAATCTTTTTCTCCCACCTAGCCATTGGCAATATTTTTCACAAAGGGGCCAAATTCTACTGAGAATCTTGCTGTATGACAGATCTGCACGGAATACTTCAAGTTCTACTTATTTGAGGAACTGGGATAAATCCATTCTGTGGAATGATTAAAGGTTTTCATTTTCAGCTCCTGAAAAACGGGAAATTTTTCAAATAAATTTCCAATCATACTTAATGGTAAAAAACTGTGAGACTCTAGATAGCTCCATGGGAGCCTGAAGTTTTTACAAGTGTGAAATCCATGACTCTCAAAATCTGATAGTGTCCCTTTGATATCGGATAAACCTCAGGTCACTCAGCTTTAACTTAAGGATACATTTCTGAAATATTTACTACCAGTTGTAATGTTTATTATGGGTGTTGTTTCAGAGAAGTCAAGAAGTTTGATCCTTAGCTCCCTTGGAGAAGTTGTACAAACACAGACATGGTCCTATACCCCCTTCCTGCCAGCTAGAGTTTGCTTTAATCTTCAATTTAATTTGAAGGCATATAAGACCTATTCTAAACTTGGCTAGCTAACAACTTGAGAAGACAGCTAGCAACTAAATAAAATCTTTGAGCTAAGGTATTGTGTGGATACATCTATGATTTCCGCATTGCTCTTTAGGCTGTAGTCCACTGTGAAATACCAAAATAGTTAAAGCTCATAAAATACAGGCTCAGATTCATCCAGTGAGACTGTCACAAGTAGTAAATGTTCAGAAGAATTAGAAGCAAATTTGAATAATACTTAATCATAGTTTCCAGTGGGTTGCATGTATCTCTTTGTGTCTGTGTTGTAATAGATTCTTAAAGAAAAGTGTCTTTTTTTCACATTTATTCAGCAATGCAATACATGGTTTCCCCATTCTTCTGTTGCAAGATCACATTCTTTGTTCTCACTGTATGTCTATTTTTCTCAGCATCTTTTCTTTTCCTACTTTTTTTTTTCTTTTTTTATTTCCCCATCACTCTTATTGCTCAGCTTGTTGCTCAGGCTCTCCTTGTGGCTTCTTTTGCACTGATCACAGCACAGTCTTCCCCTGTTCTGATCTGAATGCTATCGTCCGCTCTGCCTTGCTAGTTCCACAAGATCTACACTTGCTTACAGGTAAACAGCCAATGAATTTCACATTAGCTTGACAGACAAAAAGACTAAATTGCCAGCTTTTAAAAACTAAAATATTACTTTCCCTCTGCCTTTCACACATCGTGTCTGCTTACAAAGGAAAAGCCAGGGTTTTGTGACCATATTTTTGTTGTGCTACTTCACTTCAAAGCACAATTCTGACTGGAAGTGCAAGTGATCCTGAATTATAAATATGTGGTAATAAATAATAAGCAATTCATATGGCCTCTTTTACAATGACTATTGATGCTAGAAGGTGACTTATTTTATGTCCATGGAAAATCACAGCTAAAAAGAACATGTAGTACATCTGGGTAGTCCCTATCTAGAATGTGTTTAATAGGTTTTAAAATTTGCAGTAAAAATTTGGCTTGAGGGAGATGAGACAAAGACCAGTATCCTCTTTTGGGTTTCACAGCCTTTACAACCAACTTTTCTAATTCATAAACCTTCCTTCCTGAACATGAAGCCCTTTACTAGTTGTGAGCATTAACTGGCCATTGTGATGCTTACAAACATGTTTTAATTTGGGGAAGTATTATTATGTCTTTTCTTTTTCTGGGGTTTTTCTTCTCAGGGTGGGGTTGTATGTTTTTAAACCAGGTAATGCACTTTTTTCCTAACTATTTTTCACAGTTCATGTTGTTAAAACTTACATTGTTTGTTTTGTCCCCCCTGTTTGTTTTGTCTCTGCTGTATTTAAAGTGTACTTTTGGAAGGGTGTCCAAAATTGAATACTATCCTACCCATAAAAGCTGACAAAAGCTTTTATGAAGTTTTAGGTATTGGTAAGCATTTAGGAATGCTCACCTCCCTTAGTAATTTGACATTTACTTTTTTGTAATGGAATTTCTTTTATCATAAATTTAATATGGTATATTTTCATCTCTCTATCCTTCTCTGGAGTGCTGCTGCCCTGCTACTCAATTTGTATTTACATATTTGAATTTATTTTATGAATGCAATGTTATGTTCATGTCTTCTTAAGATTTGCTAATTCCATATGCTTTCTCCAGTTTATCAAAATAATTTTGAATGTTGCAAACCCCTTACATCCCTTTCCACTCTGGTATCATCTGTTAATAGTTAATTTTCAGTCATTATGGAATCATTCAGTGGCATAACAGTTTTAACAGCTTTTTAAGAGTCTACTTTATATGCACTCCCAGACTAACCATCAACCATACTCTTTTTTTTTTTTTTTTACTCAGCTAAGTGTCCATGTTCCAGCAATTAGATTTTGACTATGTTTAAGTAGACTGTTTAGAATAGTGTTAATGTGCTTGATGGCAAATGACCTGCTAATATCACCATCTATCATACCTTCCCCTTACACAGAAGCTAGTTACCTTGCCAATGAAGGAATCTAGATTACTTTATAATGTTTTGTTTGTGAGTTTTTGTTCTTTTTTGTTTTTTTTAATTTGATAAACCTCTATTGGCCATTTTTCTATCACATTATTGACCTTCAGTTATATAGAAATTGGTGAGTCATTCGGTTCAGTATCATTCAGGTGTGCTGTCCTTATAAAGCTACAGTGATGCTCACAGAGCTGATGTTCATCAAGATCACTCAGAGGTATCTGCAGAGTCCATAATCAACTGTTACCAATCTCAACTGAGAGTAGCATTTTTTTTCTATTTTGATGTTCTGGATTCTGGTTTGAAGATGTTATCTATGATTTTTATTATTGATTTCTACCTCCTTATGGTAATAGCTCTGATCTTAGTTTTTGTAGCATCCCTTTAGATTACCCTCCAAAGTTTGGAATGTTGTACAATGAAATCTGGAGAACACAAAACTGCTTTTAGGTGCTGTCAGTATTTGCTGAAGCAGCTGTAACAGATGCTTGCTCTTCCACTGATGACTTTCTAACTGTTTTTCTTTTAACTTACCTTATTACAATTTTTTCCCCATTCCCTCTATGGGAATATTTTCCCTCATAACTTTGAAAGTGGCTTATAATCAATTCAGCAGGCAACTCAAGCAGCCACAGGGCACTCTGTGGAGCAAGGTTCATACTCCAGCAATGATACTATACCATGTCTGACAGAAGACCTTGTCCTCAAGACAGTTTTCAGTCATTGGGAGCTCTTCCACTGAAGAGTTTAGATCACAGAGAGTTTCAACATGCTGGCAGGCAAGACACTCAGGAAAATCAATCTGGATGAATGAAAGGTATGCTTCAAAGGTGGGCATGTTAAAAATCAATGAACCCCCCAAATAGGAATAAAAATTGATCCTGTTTGTACTTAGTATACTTCTCTCTGAAAACAAAGTATATTAAATTAAGACTAGATTCTGAATCAGCTCTGCACAGCATTGCAACATTAACACTTTGAGAATTAAGATTTTCTGATCATTACTATATTAACAATATTTATTATTTATTCTCTTTGTGTCTTCTGCAGCACCAGGCACATTGCTGGTACTTGAAACAAATAATGAAAAATACCGAATGGTTGAAATTTGTATTTTCTGGGCTTTGTCTGCCTTGAGTGAGATAAAGGATTCTAGTAGAGGCATGAAAGCAATATGTTAAATTCTTTTTTTTTTTCTATTGCTTGCTAGAAACTTGCAAAATCCTTTCTAAATCCCTTGTAAAGACCTAAAACAATCAAATGGGAGAAGAGAGTGAAAAGCATTCAAACACAGACGCTGATATATTCCCCTTACAGTCACTGAATTCTCCTTCCCACATCAGTCTAAAAAACTGGAGTTACCTCTGCATCTCTGTAAGATGCCATTATCAGCATTTGAAAGCAATGCAATAATCATATTTACTGGATGTTTTTTAAACAAATGGATCAAAAAATGAACCTTTTTTTTTAGGTTCTTTAGCAATTTTCATTTTGGCTCACAGTCTATGCTAAGAGAAGTCAGGAGTAACTTCACTGGCTTCCACTTCAGCAGATGAACTCAGATCTATACTAGTGTTTCATCGAACCGAATTTGTCCTCTAGGTAACGTGCAAAAAGAGACAGTAAGTGTCTTGAGGGGATTGTGCAGCAGAGACCCAAGGGATGAAGAGACTCAGCTGGACCCAGCCATATGGAAGAAACTATGGACTCCCTGGAGCATTTCCAAACTACACCTTGCTGAAGGCTTAGTCATCCCTGCTGGGGGTTGCCATCTATGAAAGACAAATCACTTTCACCTATTACTGGGGTCTCAAGAGCTGTTATAAATCGCATGGAACTGACTTCGCCAGCAAGGAAAACTAAAACCACTTAGAATTTAGTTAAAAGCCTGGTTGCACTTAGTATTTTCCCAAGAATGCTGAGGATGCAGTGACAATAAACAACATTTCAGGAAAAGGTATCAGAAACATTTTGTGTATTTAGAACACAATTTTTGGAAATGGAAGGTGTTTTTCAACGAGCACAGCAGTGTTAGTGCTGCTACTCGACATATTTTAACGTATGGAATAACACTTGTGCCTACCCCACCCCCTTTTTCTTTTTTTTTTTTTTTTAACAATTTAAGAGCGATTCTGGTGCATTTCACACTAGAACGGCAACGGTAGCAAACACCAAGGAAATCCTCTTTCTCCCGCCGTAGCGATTGCTGCACGGAGCAGAAAACGAGACGCTCGGTGTAACGCCCGAGATATTTACAAGTGCAGAGGGCGACGTTTCAGCCCGCTTCCTCCCCCCGCCCCCCCGGCAAAACAGACAGGAGCATCGCGGCCGACCCCGGCCCCCTCCTTCCTCCCCTTTCTCCCTCGCGGGGCGCTTGACACCCGCAGGCCACGGCTGCGTGAGAAACTCCGCGCAACAACTCCACACTCCGTGCGCCGGGGCGATGGATGGGGGAGCTCTGCGGCGTTCCCCCGGCGCCGCCGCCTCCCCCGCGCTCCCCCAACTTTCATTCATTGTTGGCGTCGCCACGCTCACACCAACCCCCCCGCCCCCGCCCGCCCCTTCCCGCGGTGACCGGGCCGGGGCCGGGGCCGGGGCCGGGGCCGGGCCGGGCTGGCCGGGGCGGGCGGCGGCGCAGCCAGTGAGCGCGGCGCGGGCGCTGCGGGCGGGGCTGGGGAGGCGCGGCCCCGCCGCCCCTATATAGGGCGGCGCGTGGGGCGCTCCCGGCTCCGTGGGAGCGGGGCGAGGGACGCCGCGCCGGGCGAGGCTGAGCGGCGGCGGGCGCCGTGCGGCCGCGTGGGGAGTTCTCGGCGAGGTGCCGGCGGCGATTCGGCTGGCGGCCGCTCTCGTGGAGCACTTTCCGCGGACGCCGGCAGGCACCTTGCAGCGGGGAGGAGAGCTGGCCTGCGTGCGGCGGTGCCATCCTATTGTTCAAGCGGAGAGAGACTCGGGGTGCGAGGGAAGGAGCCGGCGTATCGCCTCCCTTCTCCGGCTTCCCCCGTTCCCCCAGCCCCCCCACCCCCTCCCACTCCGCCCTCTGCGCCGGAGAAGCGCCGCCGCCGAGGAGCCGAGGGCCGGGCCGGGCTCTTCGGCACCAACACCGACAGCTCAGGTGCACCGCCGGGATCAGGGGGTAGGGGCGCAACCCCTTCCCGAAGTGCTGTGCCTCAGCGGGCTTCGGGAGAGGAGGAAAGTTGCTCCCTGTGCTGCAGCGACCCTAGGAGCTGCTGAACTGGCCTCACCTGGAAGAACTGAGCAGTTCCTACCTTTCCCATCAGGTGCCTTTGCCGGAGCAAAGCCACGGTATCCGGGAGACCACGGGGAGCAGAATAACGCACCCCCAACCCCTCCCGCTCTCGCTGCACATCGCTTGTTGTCTGGTCTGTCTCGCCGTGCTCCCGGGATCACAGGAGGATCTATAGCTGTGATCTGTCACCGAGGAGAAAGAGGTCGTGGATGAACTCCCTTCCAGCAGGGCAACGAATCACTTCTCGAGATTATTATTATTATCGTGCTCTAGGACCAGCCCTTTCCTGCTAAACTTGGCTTGGGAGCTTACAGCAGGAGGGGGCGCGGGGGGTGGAAAGCCAAGCCCAACATCATCTTGTGTGTTTGACTTTTTTTTTTCTCCTTCCCCTCCCTCCTCCTTCCGTGAGACAGTTTGATGAATGTCTGCGAGAGGGGTATGATTTGCTGAGGCGCCTCTGGCAGGGCGGTGTGTGCGCGGTGTCAGCCCCGCCGCCGCCCCCCGTGGGACTGTGAGCGGCCCACGGCGGGGAACGCGCGTGGGAGCGGCTGCAGCGCTGCGCGGGCCGCCGCGGAAGAAGCGCGCCTCTTGGGCGGACGGGGCTCGGCGGCCTCTAGCAGGGGGGCTCAGAGGGGAATCACGGCTTTGCGGGGTCGAGGAGGAAGATAAGAAGCTACCCCAACTCCGCCGTCCCCTAGCCCGTGGGTTTGCTTCGGCTTTGCAGGGAGCGTGTGAAGACGAGACCCCTGTGCTGCCTCTCCCCGCCACCCGACGGGCTAGAGAGGGAGGGCCCGGGCCCGGCCCCCCTCCCAGTGAAGTTGCCTTCAGCCGCGGATCGGTGCCACCCATCTCACTTTGCTGGGGTTGTTTTTTTGGCTGGGCTTTGGATAGAAAGGACTTCGCTTTCTCCGCACTCTGAAAGTTGCCCGAGCGCTCCCCGCGGCGAGGAGGAGGGCGACGCGCCCCGCTCCTCCCCGGGGCCGAGGCCGGCGGGCCCCGGCCGGGCGGCAGCGGGCGGTGATGATGTGCGGCTGGGGGAAGCTCACCCTGTCCCTGGGGCTGCTGCTGGCGATGGCGGGCGAGGTGTCGCCACAGCCCTGCCCGGCTCAGTGCTCTTGCTCGGGGAGCACCGTGGACTGTCACGGGCTGGCGCTGCGCGGCGTCCCGAGGAACATCCCCCGCAACACCGAGAGACTGTAAGTAACCCGGCCGGCTCGGCGGCGAGCGCCCCTCGGCCAGCGGTGCCCGTCAGGGCTCCCGCCGGACGGCGAGGCGGAGGTGGTCCCCGGAGCCGGCGCGGTTTGGGGTTCCGACGCCCTTTGGGTGGGGGTTTCCTTTCCCTTCCCCTGCCGCTGGCTGTGCCCGTTTCACGGCGATGCGCGGAGACACGGGAGAGGTGGACTCTGCTCCCAGCCGCTGCCTTTCATCCCGGGAAGCCGCGGTGAGGAGCGCGGTTCCCGCCGCCGCGGGGATTAGAGGCAGCGGGGCGGGCACCACAGCAGCCCGGGGAGGAGGTGGGGGTGCCCCGAGGCAGCGGCGAGCGGCCTCTCCCTCCGCCGGCGCCCATTTCACCGCAAACTTCGCTATTGCGGCTTTCTTTCCCCCGAGGCATTGGGAAAGAGGCGGGCCGAGGCGCCCCGCCGCGTTCCGCGGGCGCAGGCAGGCCCCGGGGCCAGCGGCGGAGCTCCGCGGGCGCGTAGTTCTCCCTCCCGCCCCACCGGCCGCGGAGCTGGAGCCCGGCGGGGCTCTGCCTCGGGGAAAGCGCCCGTTTATCCGCCTTCGGGCTCGGGCACGCTGGGGATGTTTAGCCCCTTTCCCACTCACAGGGCACCGAGTTGTGCTGTAGCTGTGTTCCCTCCTCCGCACCCGCTTTTTGAGACCGACCGTGTACTCTCCGGCTAGGGTATCTTACAGCCTTGAGAGAGGGCAAGCATGTGGTCGGTTATCTATCGTACTGAGCTGCCTTTCAGAAGGGTCTAAGGAGTGGAAGAGGTGAGCGCATCATTTCTTGCTCTCCAAGTCATTTAAACGTTGGCATATGAACGCACATCTCGGATGATGAATTCATTCAGGAAGAGAGAGTATCAGGGACACGTTTCGACTGAGACTTGTGCACTTTTCTACAACAGTGGTGTTCTGGCCACATGTAGTGCAAGCACAGAAAAAACAATTTTTTTTCCCCATAAGTACAGCTCATTCCTAATGTAACCGTTAGGGTACTTTCCATGTAATACCACTTCCTAATGGCTTACCTCAGGAATTGTAAACTCTGACATGATTGTAGGGATTGGAATAGAGGGAAGTTTATATCTTCATCCCAGAACATTATTTAAAAGGGACAGATAACTCCAGAAAATAAAGCAGTGCTGAAGTAGGATCAGGAATTCTAGGGCCTTAACACAGCTCTCTGTTGCTTCTGAAACAAGCTTTGTGTTCTGCAGTCAGTACAGTTGCCTGTGCGGCAAGAGAGGAGTTTGGTTTTCATAAAATCATGTTTCCTATCACATGCCCTCCAATGATCTTAGGCTTCTTTGGAAAGTAATGTTTGACATAGGAAATTATGACCTATTCTGCATCAGTAGTAATACTGTGAAAGTTGAAAGTTGCTTAAAATGTGGAATATCGCCTTGATTTCAGTCACTGTTCTATTTTTTTCCACAGTTAAACAAATAGAGTAGCATGTATATATATATATATAGTAGCTTTAGTGGTTTCCTAAATGCAATTATAACCACGTTGAGACAGGTTTTGACTCTTCTATATTGCTAAAGATAAATGTGAGCTGTATAATAGCAGGCAGAACTGCCTTTGTAAAAGTCTCTTATTACAAAGTTTGAAACCACTACTTTCAAGAAGAACCTTCCTGTAGTTGCTTGGGAATCGGGAGCTTGCACAGTGATAGTTGTAGGAATAGTTTGTTGGGTTCATTTACATCTCCCAATTTCTGAAAATGCTATGCCCATGAATACAAAGAAAACCATTTAAAAGTAACTCTGAAATGTTTTAATTTTACTGCTTATAAATTATTCTTCTTAGGGATCTTAATGGAAATAACATCACAAGAATCACCAAGACCGACTTTGCTGGTCTAAGGCACCTTCGAGTTCTGTAAGTTTCTCTTTCTATCAGAGACATTTTAGGACTGATGTTACAGTTTGTTGTAATAAATGTTGAACTAGTTATCTTTGTTTTTAATCTGGATGGGTTATCACTTTCTAACTATTGTGCTACTGCATTTGAATTTAGAGATTCCCCTCCCCCACTGATGTCAGTTAGCAGCTGCCTTAAATACAATTTGTTTAGATTTTTTTAATCTCTCCTTTAAGGCTCTGAGAACCTGAGAATTTAATTTGTCATGTAGTTTACAAGTAAGAGTTGCTAAAATTGGTTGAATTGGTTGGAGCGACTTGAGTTTAAGGCTAGCAAATTTATAGTTCACATTGAAAATGAATACTCTTAACCTGAAGTATGAGGGAATTAATTAAAAGAAAAGTTACTCCTTTATTGAATTTAAAAACAAGTCCCGGGTGATGATTCTTGGTTTTCTACAGGTTTTGGGAAAATAACTGTAACAGTGTTTTTGAAGAAGCAATGATTCTATTTGTATTTTGGGTGTGTTTTTTTAGAAATGCTTTTGTTTCAAGCATTATGAAGTAGGGTGGGTAGGAATAATCTAATACCAAATTTGAAGTACTGCAGAATTTACTTAGCTTATTTGTTGAGGCTAATTGAGGAAGCAGTCATGTAAAATCCTTTTCTGTTTCTCTCTGAAACAGATTATCATGTTGTAGTAATTTTATATTTTCTTACAAAACAAAACTACCATTATGGTTACAATCTGTACAGCCTTACTGCTGTTTTTCCAAAACCACTGTTCAGTACTCTTGTTTTGTTGTTCTCATGTGAGACTAATATTCCCTTCATACTGTTCAAGTGGAATCTTAAAACTTGCTGAAGAGTGATGTGTGTGTGTGCGCACAGCGTGTATGCATATGCATAACTTTTTGACTTGGGACTCTTAAAATAGATGAGTACATGTAATATCTATTGAGAAGTCTTTTAACGAGGAGATTATTTATTATTTTTCCCCCCTTTTGGGGATATGAGCCCATGTAAAGTGTTGATGGGTGTCTGGAAGTTTTAAGTGGATATCACTATAGGGTAACTGTCGTGCTGTTTTAATGAAGATGTGGTTGCCTTTAAATGACTGCTGTTAGTGCAACAAGTGATCTCAGATCTATTAAAACATATATACAAAACTTTCTATTTTTCAGTCAGCTCATGGAGAACAAGATTAGTACTATAGAGAGAGGAGCATTCCAGGATTTAAAAGAACTGGAGAGGCTGTAAGTATTTTTAATTCTAAATGTATGAAGACTTTTTTTTATAAAATCAGTTGTGTGTTAAGGTACTCAAGCCTCTGATTTTTAATTGCTTTTTTAAAACTTGATCATTTAGTCTTACAGAGGCATAAGAGAACTAAGAAATTCTCAAGCAGTATGTATTGGGCTAGGATGGGGGGAGCTTTTGTGAGCATTCCAGGTCTTAAATGTACACTGCAATTATTTTGTAGGAAATACTAGATGATTTTTTTCCTTGAATACACAAGGACTTTTTCAAACAAGAATACATCTTGAAAAAAAACCTATTTGGGGTACAGTGTTGGATGTTAGTCTCTGAGATGTTGGATGTTTTATACAATGTGTTATTGAAAGTAACTGCTAGTTATAAAGTGTTGTCTTGTTACATAGTATGAAAGTACTAATTGAAGTAGCTTCCAGTTTCACATGATTAAAGCTTTTATGAAGGCTTATAAAAATATGAACTGTTAGCTTTCAAAAATTAATTGGATTTGGATTCTAAAAAGAGATTGAACTGTGGGGAAACAGAATGAAGTGGGGATGAGAGGGTCTTGTCTGGTGAAGTTGAAGTGTGAACACCTGATTGGTTGTAGTAGGACATAGAATCTGAGTTATTCCCAAAATGGTTTAGCTTTTTTAGTAATAATTGTGTAATTTTCAGTATCTACTGCCTTATTCTGTTGCATTTCCTAAATAAATTTTTTTTTTAAATGTATTGTACAACTTGGGAAGTCTGACTTCTTAAAGACAGGATGCTGATTGTTGGATGTAGTTTCAGTTTGGAGCTAGGAAAATCTAAGAATGCCACTTCTGTATGATCATACATTATTGATAGAACTTTAAAGTAGTGTCTTCATTATTAGGCATCTTAATTGCTGCATTTTCACTGTGTCACTTTTTCTTTAAGCATGCTTCTGAGGCCTTATTTATTTCTTAATTTGCTGCTGCTTTAACATCATAAAGGTATTTCTACTTCATTGAAAAGCAGCATTGGCCTAAACATTGTTCGTCTTGTGATAGTTTTGCTCTATATCCACAGCTGCTGTGTATTTAAAACACAAACTGTTTGGTTGGTCATACAAAGCTATTCAAGAAACTAGGTAACCACCAGTGTAATAATGATACTTCTATAATACTTTAAATATGATGTACTCAGGTAACTACCTCATTTCTTTCAAAGAAGTCAAAGTAACTTTTTGACCTAAAAGTTGGAAGTGTTATTATATAGTGCAACATTTTTAAAATAAACTTTAATGAAATCAATTGCTCTTAGAAATGCATAATCGGATTTTTTCAAAGTCATATTAATACAGACTTAATGAAAAGTTTTTTTTTACAATGTGTTTTAAACTTTGTACCAAGTATAGAGATTCAGTATAGCCTCTCCTGCTGAGGGGTATATTGAAATAATATGTACACATTCCTAAATTTGGTTTATAGTGTCTAGCTAAAAAATTAGAACAGTGGTATAGTTCATATTGCAAAAGTAAGTACACCTACATGAAATGCTAAACATTAAAAGATCCATGCTTTCACTGTGAATGTTGTTTGACACTGAAATACCAGATACTTGCTAAGTTTTTAAACAGTATATAGTCAACTCTATTTCTTGATTACCCTAAAATAAGATCCTGCTTTGTGATTTAGGAACAATATCTTTAAAAAAATCTCATAATTTGAAGGCATTTAAAGGTAAGATTCCAGAAATATAGAATTACCACTCTAGTAAAAAATAACTCTTTAGCTAAAATTTACTTGTCTGACATACTTGTATTTTGTCATTACATTTTCTGCTTTTTTCTTTGGCTTTCTGTCAATAGATTGGTAAAAAATTTGGAAAGCAATAGCTATTTTTCCATTTACATAAGATACTAGCACTAAAGAGAAATTCTGACAACTGTGGCTACTTTTGTAGAGTTTCTTTGTTCACCCTTCAGCAGGAAAACTGACATTTTGAAGTTTAGTGACTTAGACCTACAAAGTTAAATTCTGTTTTCTCTTCTGAATTATTTTGCATCTGCTCCAGTACTTGTCAGAGTTGCATTAATTTGCTGGAATTCAGTCAGTGTTAGGTGTGTGGGTGACTTGTAATTTGAATATATATGCAAGATGTCTTTAAACCGCCCCAGCTGTTGGCTAAGAGCAAATATTTCATATTTGTGAGGAAAAGCTGAGAAAATTCCTCTTGTTTACAACTGCCAAGTCCATCTGATGAAGGCACATTGTTATCTGACAGCCAATTCATCTCCTTGGGATTCTGAAATTTAAAACGATTTCTCAGGAAACTTGTGGGTACTTCCTTCAAGTATTTTCTTTTATACATTAAATAGCAAGCACTTTAAAGGTTTTTAGTTTTTTCAAAGTGTCAGTGTAGGATGTCACGTTTTCACTGTAAGTGTAATGTGCCAAGCTACTGTCAAAAAATACCTGATGCAGTCCTTTTAGCATGCCAAGGGAAGGTATAAGCAAACCTTACTGCAACTTAAATGAACTCGATTTTGTTTATAAAGTTGTTTACATGTAATATTTCTGATGTTGGAATATCTTGTGCTAGCACATACAGGCTGAATTTTAAAATGTTTCCTGTAGTTCAGTACTTTCTTTAATGTGAAGAACAGACTTTCACAGTAGCTTCCCTTTTGGGGGAAAAAATATAAATCCATCTCTTTCAGTTAAATGGTGTGTTTGGGTTTTTTGAACTGGAATTCCAGATACAAAATCATTTCTTTATAGACCAGCTACTCTGATTTCCAATGAGCTGTTTGGCTGATCAGTGAGTTACTTCTTGTTGAGTACTCACTTGTATCTCTGATCATGCAAACCACTGAATATCCTCAAGTTCCTCGAAGGGTAGTAAAGACCTGAAGCACAGAACTAATCTCGGAGAGAAAAAACTCTCAACCTTCTCTTCTGAAGAGAACTACTTAAAATATGTTTGATTAAAGCTATGTATACCTCTCCCAGGTGGATAAAAATGTTTTTCCTGCGGTTTAGCTCAGCAATGACAAATCTCTAGTACAGCAGACATATGTAGTAGTAGGTACACAAGGCTACTTAGACCTAATATGCTCCATAGCAGGAATTTGTCACATCAGTGTAATTGTAGAAGTGCAGTGGAAACCAAAACTGCAATAAACAGTGCCATAACAAGTGATTGTTTCTACAGCAGCCCTGCTGGAATTTTAAAGTAAAAATACTTAGTTATCAGCAAGTGATTATATAGTAGTGTCTACTACATAATAACTGGGAGGGAAAACAAGATGAAACTAGCAACTTAATCAGATTAAATTTTAGGGTTGTGGAACTTCAGTTGCTGGAGGGACCCCGATGAAACTGAGGATGACTTTTTGCTCTAAGCCTTTTAATTAGATACTTCTCTGCAAAAGTCTTCAGCCAAGTAAATGGGTATACAAAGCAAATGTTCACTTAGTTAAAATCTCCATCAGTCCTGTCTGAAGACTTAACTCTTATGGGGGTACTAGCTCTGGTCCAAATTGATTTGCTATAACACTGCCTGAGCTAACCAGTCTGCCATGAATATGGCTTCACACTCTACCTTGTATGGCTGAATCATGCGGTCTGTTGTGTTGAGTAGATGCTCTGTCTGATGGAGCAACCCTTTTTGAACTTTCATATGTACTGCCCGTTTTTCAGTCAGTGGGACAGTTTGTACCTTTGTGTACATCCTGAAGCAGTGTCAAAAACTCCTGGATTATGTTTTTGGCTATCCTGTATTTAACATCTGCAAGACTTTCTATATGAACTAGTAACCTGTGTATTGACCTCAGGTTTCCATGAGTAGGACCTCTAAAGAGTATGTGGTTGTTCAATACATGGCAGGTCTATCCATAAAGAAAGGATTGGCATGTGACATGTCATGTTGCCTGAACCCCTCTTGCACAGGCCACAATTATGTATCAGTGGTGTGTTTCAATGTGCTTCGTGGTAGGAATACAAAAGGTGTCAAGGCATGGAGAATTTCCAAAGTTTAACAATTGCCAGAGACCATTGGAAGACAGTGGAGACAAAACTTTTTGGAACAATTCCTTGTGAGAATGTGAATTTAAACACTTGTTTCTTCCTTCTTTATAAAGCTGTCATCTAGGGTGTGATGTTTTTAATAGTTTGAAGTAGTCTCTTAAGGAACAAGATGAAGATAAACTGAAAATCTCCACTTTCAGAAAATGAACGCTATTAAGACACAGCTTTAAAAGTTATTTAAGTGTAGTTGTTTTTTTGAAAAAGTGTAGACTACTACCTTCTGTGGTGTTGAAGCTACTGCTCCAAGCATTGCAGTGTTTTTACAAGCTATTGTCATCTGGAGGGAAGTATACAATTTGGCTGGAGACAGCTGCTATACACTGTTGAACTGGTTCCGTTATAAGCTGCTGAAGTCTAAAATTCCTTTAGAGTTCTTTTTACGCTAGAAATACAATGCAATCAGGTTTTGAGGGTTAAATATATTCTTTGCTTGTTTATGTAGCAAAGTAGTTACATTTTAATTTATGGGGTTTTTTTTGTTTTAATCATGATATTTCCTAATAGTGTTTCTGTGTCTGGTAGTTGAAATCCCAGCTATGATCATTCTAAGGCTATGCTAAACATTAAAAAAAATGTCAGGATGGGAAGACTTTACAGCAATTGTTTGAAAACTGCCCACATTTTTCTTCCTGTATTTGTGAATAATCCATTGAGGCAGCAGTATGCCCCTAAAATGCTAATTTGGAGTCTGATTCTGCAGACATTTACCACGTGAATAACTTGTTTTGCATGAGTAGTCCTAGTGATTACTCTTGTGAGAAAGGTTACTTGTGTGGCCTAGAAAGTTTCCAGGCTGAGCCCCTACACTTTTGATACTTGAATTAATAGAATTTATTTTTAAAATGGGCATTTATTGTCTTAGCAGTTCTAAAGAGCTAGCTGTTTAGGCTTTAAAAAAACCCCAAACAAAAAAAAAGACACCACAAAACCTACTTCTGCTTAAAACTAGCATGGAGGTAAAATGTTGCTCTCTCAGGCTCTAGAACAACTGCAACTTCTGAGTTAGTGTCTGAGCTAAATATTTACACCCTCCACCCCCTGTACCTCCACAGAAACCAGCTCCCATGAGCTACATGGTGTGAACAAGCTGAAATGCTAAGTTCAAGAAAAGAATGCTGTAAGGGTTGAACTTCAAGTTGGTACTTGAAATAGATTTAAACTAAAAGCTATCTGTGTTGTATTTTCAGGTTTGCTACAATGTATCACTAAATAATGAAGAAGGAAATATTTCTAGAATTAAATGTTTTGTTACAGTTCATGCATTTCTCCTAAGTTTTTTTACAACTGTTCTAAAATAACAAACTGAGGAATTGTCTGTACTTGCTATTTATTGAGGCTCCATCTCCACAAATACATTAAAACAAGATATTAAAACTTGAAGAGAGTATTTACTTAGGAGTGTAGTTATGAGTATTTGAGTAGTACTGAAAACTGTTAAAATTTTGTTGATGCTGTGGATGAACGATTTGAAACTTACAGATGTGCCACAGCACAGAAGGAAAAGTATATTTAAATTGCATACTTTCAAGGAAAGTTGGGTTCTTTTCTTAATAAACTGAAGTACTACTTGGATATCTTTACGTATAAAACTGTACGTGAACCTGCTACGTTTGCTTCTTCTGCAGCAAGGGCTTAATTAACCTCAATACATAGGAGTCAATCTTGTCAAAGTTATTAAATGGGATTCAGTATAATAAAGTGGATTTTAGCTGTATTTCACATATGTGGCTAGAGTTACCTGTTTAGACTCTTACTCTGATAAATGTTGTAAATCATTAGACTCTATTAACAGGTTTTGGAATTACAAAATCCAAAAATTCACTTATGAGTTGCCACGATCTCTAAATATATGGGGATTTACAGAGCATCTCATCTTAAAGGTACACATGGCAGGATGGACTAAAAAATAAATTGTTCCATCTAGGATAAAACCAAATACTGCTTGTCTTGACCAATACTGCCTACCAGACCTGGGCAGTTATTTGAGGGAATTATTAGCTGTTTCAAAATAGACTAGGTAAACTAGTAGCGGCTCTTTTTGTCTCTTCTAGGAAAAGGCTGCACTATATTGTAAGCATATATTGCAGATTTACTGCATCACTGATGGGACAAAACCTGCTTTCCAGAGATTAAAGTAAACCTATGTGCTAATGTTTTATTATGTATTGATGTGTGGCATGAGACTGCCATTTTATTCCAAGTATTTAACTAGGTCTGCTCATAAAATGTAAATTCCAAGTAGGAAAATAGTAATTTTTAAATAGGAATAGCAGGATTTTCTATGATTCTTTAAATGTGAGCTGAGTCAATAAGTTAATCCCAGAATAATTAAATTTGGTCTGAACATGTTGTTTCTGGGTTTTCTGTCCTTGATAGAATATAGTCCTTTCAGTTGTAGAAAACAAGTGTTGAAAACCCTGAATGTCACTTCTACAGAGCTATGTAATTAAAGTTCAGAAGAAAGAACTATTGGAAAAATGGCCAAATTTAGCAAAACTGCTGGATGACTACAGGTTTTACTAAAGCAAGATCTATTTGTGGTGGAATTTTGTTTGTTTTTCTTTCCCATTTACAGAGTCATAGATGAGGAGTTTAAAGGCTAATGTGGAATTTCAGGACCCTTGCTGAAAAATGCTGTGTTAGCAGTAGAGTCACCGTTAATGTTCCAGTATTATTTGCATAGCTAAAACAGCCAATAAATGAATGATACTTCATCTTGTTGTGCTTGACTATACACAGTCTCAATGAAAGCAGCTTTTTTGGCAATAAGGCATTGTATTGCACAGTATGGAATTAGTTCTGAGCTCTTCAAATGAGTTCTTAGCTCTTTAGCTAGGAGTTAGTCTCAAATTTCTTTTCTCACTGAATCCTGGTCTTCATTTTATTGTGCAATCTTGGTACTGAAGCTTGAGGATTTATTTTTCAGTTGGGATACATTCTGAACAGTTTCTGACTACTGCAGCCAGGAATGTCTCAGTTGGACTGCCTACAATCTGAAGTGCTAGTGCATGTGCTTGATGTTTGACTTTTCTCCTCCTTGAAGTGCTGATACTTAACCACCTGTCTGGCTTCAGTTTGAATATATGAGCATTTGAAGGGTTAATACCTTCACGCATGTGTGATAGGTAGTGGAAGAATAATGAGTTCAGGTAGAGAATACGTTTTTGAACAGCCCTGAAGGGGGTGAACAGTTATTCCTTGTTAATCACGGATGTGAAAAATCCTTCTCTTGGCTAATCCTACATAGTTTAAGGGCAATGCATAGCACATTCCTCATCTTAGAACAAGGAGGAGACCATGAAGCCTGCGGTGCTAATCACTTACCAAAGGAATGTGAGACCATCTTACACAAATTGTACTAGGGCCACCTGTATTTATAGTCTAAAAATAATAAGAAGAATTACTACAGTAATTATTCTATATTAGCAGACTTTTGTCAAAGTAACTTGAAATATCTTCTCTATAAATTCCTGGTAAATCAGAAACTGACAAAGGCTGTCTTTGAAGACTGCATTTAGAAAGATGCAGTGTTCTAATAGCATTTTAAAAATCAGCTCATATAGCTACATTTTGATTTCAGAATACTAAAAAATGCTTGATAAAACTTTAAGTCCAAGAGCAATGTTCTTTTGAAAGTCTTGTAAGTGTTCACTATTTTTAGTATATTTTATTCATGTGAGTGTCTTTTCTCATGGGACTCCTTTTATAGGTCTGGAAGTCAAATTGCAGTGAGAAGTCCTGTTTGCTCTTTGCAGACCTTTTTACAAATTCCAGGGCAGGAAGGCTGTTTATTTTTCCCACATCTGTTTTGTGCTCATCCTTTGTGACATTGTTTGCTGGATGCTCTTCTTTCTTCCTTCCTCAACATTTGCACTGTTGCAAAATGCTGAAACCAAATCTGATTCTACAGAACTGTTGTCTGGTTTTGTTTCAAATAGTGTTTTGTGTTGTGAATCTAGTTTAAATTGATGCTATAGAACACTGATATTAAACTTAAAGCTATGTATTTTGGGTTTATTCTTTAAAAAAACCACATCTATCTGTTGCAGAGCCGGTTCAGTATTTAAAAGAAAACCAAACAACAGAAACCCGAAAAAGCCCAAACAAACAAAATTTAATGTTAGATATCCACAGGTAAAAGTGGAGTTGCCATAGCACACTACGCTTCAGTACAACATATTTTCAAGAGCATCTAACATGCTCCTTATTTTAACAGCAGAAGCCACAGTTATATCTGGAATTTTGCAGTTAAACTCCAAGATGTACAAGGGATCTGGCTTCGTGGCTGCCACTTCAAGTGACTCATACTGTTATATTACCTCATTTACCCTGAAGAGTCTAGTTGAAACTTATCAGAATAAATGTTTTATTTTCCTTCATAGAATGTAGTACATTGTGCTGGCTTGTCTTTAATAATAGTCTAGACTGATAATAAAATACAATGTGGCAAAGTCTCTCTTAAATTTTTTTTTAAGACACATCAGCCTTTCTGACTTTAGTTTGGCAGGATGCCTGTGCAGGTGCTACGGAAGAATACTTGAATGAAGACTTACTCTGGTAACTTAGTGCCAGAAAGGCAGTTACAAACCTATCTAGACTATTTGCAGGACCTTCTTGCCTTTCTAAACAAACTGTAGCTAAATTCCATCTAATAGGTCAACTTCACTTCTTTCTTTGCCTGGTTTTTTTTGGAAGTAATCCCAAATGTTGTCAAAGAACATCATTGCTTCTTCTGATATTTGAGCCTATATTTATGAAGGCTTTGTAACTTCTGTTTCTTTCTTTATGACATACTTTATACAATAAAATCAAGTGAATTATCCTCATGGGATTGTGGAGGTTTGACGAAGCCTCTGTAGATTATCTAGTCCCATGTTACTGATAATTTCAAGGTCAATCAGAGCAGGTGGCTGAGGGCTTTTTCCATTTGGGATTTTGAATGTCTGATAGAGAATCTACAGCCTCTCTGAGAAACCTGTTCCAGCGTTCGACCACTCTCACAAATACTTTTCTTATGTTTAAATGTCACTTCCTGTATTTTGATTTGTGCCTGTTGGCTATTGTCCTCTCACTGTGCACTGCTGAGTATAGTCTGGTTCAGTCTTCTATAACTGTGTATAAACAAGTGATGCACTGACTTCCTATGGAGATCCCAGTGAACCTTCCATTCCCCAGGCTAAATGTTCTTAGCTCTTTAAACCTCTTCTGCCATGACAAGTCTTTCGATCTGTCTGCTTAATTGTCTTCATGGCCCTTCTGGATTTTCTCCAGTATGCCCATGTTTCTCTTGTAGTGCAGAGCGCAGCACTGTGGATGCCGCACTCCAGGTGTCTCACCAGTGCTGAGGGGAAGGATCACCTGACTTCCCCTGCTGTCCGTGCTTTTCCTCATGCAGCCTGGGATGGATGCTTTTGGCTGCAAGGGCATACTGCTGGTGCCAGTTTAAATTTCTTGTTCAGTGGTACCCTAGGTCTTTCTCTGTACAGCTGATTTCCAGCTGTTTGACCACTGATGCACAGGGTTTTTCATCCCTAGGTGCAGGACATTGCATTCCCTTTTGCTGAGCTTCGTGAGGTTCCTTTTTGAACAGCCTGTCCATGTTCCTCCATCTGGCAGCACACCCACCTGATGCAAACATGGTGAGGGTGCACTCTGTCCCACCTTCCAGCTTGTTGAAGAATGTGTTGAGCCAGTACCATTCCAGTACTGACTCCTGGGGTACACCACTAGTGGCTGTTCTCCCGCTGGGCTTTGACAACTGAACTTGTCAGTTAAGACAATTTTCAGTCCACCTTGCTATGTGCTTTTGTAGCCTGTACTTCACCAGTTTGTCTGAGGACAACTGTTACAGGAGACAAAGTCAGAAGCTTTGCTAAAGTCAAAGCAAACATCCACTGCTTTGCTATCTTCCACAAATTGCTGTAGAATGTCTCTTAGACTGGTCAGGCATGATTTTCCCAGTTTTAAATCCATGCTGACTACTCCCTGTTATCATTTGGTCCTTTATGTGTCTAGAAATAGCTTCTCTTTTGTCCTGTCACCTTCCCACACATCAAGGTGAGGTTGACCAGCCTGTACTTTCCTGGATTGCAAGTTGTTTATCCAGGTTTTTTATTAATTCTACCTATGGCATTAAAAATTATTACTATCTACTTGTAGAAATATTCTTTATGTTGAAACAGTGGGGAATAGTGAAGTGTTCAGAGAGCAACAGCCTTCTCTTCCTAGCAAAAAAAACCCAAACCCAATTAACAAAGTGCTTGTCCTAGCTCTGCTTATGTTGGAAAACCTCTTAAAAGAAGCAAATTTAATATAGATTCTTGATTCTCTATGTAAGTGTTCTGTATAGTGTATGGAAAATTGTTTAGCAGGAGGAATTTTGGACTTGAAAGCAACCCCTTGTGAGGAAAAAAAAGAAATACATTAGGCCCAAGTAGTACTCAAGTACAATGTAGTACTATTGTTTACAAAAGGGGTTTTTACCACTTCCTACAGAAGTTAGAAACTGCATTTGTAGTAGTGCCTGAGAGTGCCTGCTTTCTCTCAGAATTTTTTTTACTACAACTTATTTCTAATTGGTATTTTATATCAAATTGAAAATAACATAGACATCTTTCGTAGTTGGTCACTATTTACCCTGTAAAATGGAGCTCTGACAAAGTTGTTATTGACCTGGGGAAAAATTTAACTTAGGCATCCAAAAACTCTAAGATCAGCCCTGAACTCTTCAGATTCCAGCTCTTGTTCGTGTGGTTGGTAAGCTTGGTATTGCCAGGTTTAATGAGATTATGAATAGTTTGACTAGAGAAGATCTTTGCAGAGAATTCTTAATGCAAAAACTGGTACGATATTTTTTAGCTCTTAGTTCTTCAGCTTTCTTTTCACTTCATGGGCATGTTCATGCAAGTCACATTCACAGGCAGCAGTTGCTAAATGTGTAAGCTTGGTAGATTGTGTCTTTGGACACATGCACAGATGTTCTCTGCCTCTGAAAAGTTATAAAGCTTGCTTTCTTTGCAGACATGAGCCTTAGTCAAGCACTGTGTAAGTCCTCTAGAGGGGAAGTAGGCATCACTTATTCTGGTGTTTGCTATTGTATGTAAGTTTCTAGGACTTGATAGTTATACCAGGCCATGGAGATGATTTGGGTGATGTGCATTAGCTTTCCTTTTTAAGACCCTTGGATTGTTTTTGTAGAATGATTTTGTATTTCCTGCGTTCATCGAATCTGAACAGATATTAAAACTTCCCAGCAGATGCATATCCCTGTAACCTGTTATAACTTCTTGAGGAGCCTGATGGGCTCAGTCATTGTGAGTAGAAAGTGCTGTTGCATGAGCACTCAGCAGCGTGTTTACTGACGTGTCCTTTCATTTTAAATTGAAACTTAATGGAAGAATGTTCATGTCCTTTCTAAGGTTAAACACATTCTGCAGATGAGTTTTGTGATTGTTTTTGAACGGTCATTTTCACCCATTTTGAATGTGTTTTTGAATGTAAAATCTTGTGCTGATGATCAAACAGTAGGTGTGGATGTGCTCCTTTGAAGAGTAGAACCTCTAAGCTGTACTGTACTGTGAGTTACTATGTCTGCTTAATTTTTAGCTAACTTGGAAGGAGAAATGAAAAATAATGACTTCTGCTATCATTAACTTTGAATTGGAAGCCTTCTGTCCTTCTTCCTGAAACAGTGGTGGTAGAATAAAAAGCATCTGTGCCTAATATTTAGGGTTTTGGAATGCTTTCAGTCTTCCATCCAATGGGACAGGCTGTTTCTAATTAAGAGTACAAGAGATTTGTAATTTACTTGGAACAGCTCTTAAGTCTGATAATTTCTTAAGTTATCTTTGAGGGCTTCTGTTATTTTAGGTGAGCTGTGGCTAGAATTGTACTTGAACTAAAGGCCACTGGAAGGTAACTTGTGGAGGGCAAAGTAGCAGCATTGTAGTACCTGTGAGGTGGTTATCAAAAAGCTCAAGGCTTGTCACTGGTGAGATGATGAGCACAAATTGAAAGGAGATGTTATGACTGGATATAAAGGCACAACTTCTTCACTGTGAGGACAGTCAAGCACTGGAACAACTCAGGTGCTCAGAGAGGCTGTGTGGTCTCATACAGTTTCTCTGGCTGTATGTAGTTGATTAGTGGGATCAGAAGTTACAGTGAAGGTTGTAACATGCCTGGGAAACAAACACAGACCTGCTCGTGAATTATAGCATTGTAGATGATTACATTGCAGTGCCTGTAATTAAGACTTATCTTTTTTCTTCCCTTGTGCATTATTGATACCGGATCATAGTTACCGAGCATGAAAACTTGAGGGGGACATCAGAGTGGGCCAGTGGCATTGCCAAACTTCATTGGGCTAGGATATCTGTCACTGGGAGGCTGCTGTGCTCTGCTCCCAATTTACTATAACTGTCATCCTCTACATATCCTCTGGCTGTGTGCAGAAGACATGTAAAACCCAGCAATCATTGCTGGAAAGGTAGCCTGTTATCCGGAGCCAGTCACTTAAATCCAAGCCAGTATTTTTACTTACCTTACTGTTGTCTGCCTGGCAGCGTAATCTGTTGCTTGTCTCTACCTACTTTTTGTCTGCCTATTTGTATCAAGCTTCCTTTAAAGACTGCTTTTGTCTGCCCATCTGTCAAACATTTTCCTTCTTTTTCCTTAAATTGATCCTTCTGAAAGTTGTGATAACATGTTTGCATGTTTCTTCCATCACTTCTAAGATGTTTTTCTAATCATTACTATGTTTGGAAGACTTAGCCCTTGGACCTTTAAGCTGAAGTATTTAAAATACTTTGTGAAAGTTTAGTATGTGGACTTTAAGTTTTTCATGAAGAGCTCTAAATTTTACCTGAGCTAGGTATTGCAATATTAGAGGAGATTCTCCAGTATCTCCTCACTGTTTCTTCAGTGCTTCACCTTGAACTTCATGTCAGTTCAGGGGAGCATTGTAGTTGATGCAACTGAAATTTCTGTTCTTGTGTTGTCCCAAAGGAAAGGCTGGCTGCTGCCTAGCTGTGTGGCAACACACACTGAAAAGGAATGTGGTGGATTTTTTCTGGTTGTTTTTACTCTGCAGCAGTTCTCTGCAATCTATAATCATGGATTCTGTGTCTCATTTTGTTCTTTGAAATCTTTGCTTACCTCAGTTTTCAGCTTCTGGGTGAAAAGATCATGCCTGTCTTGCTCTCACTCCATCATGTCTGCATGTCCTGGTCAGGTGTTGCTATTTCAGACAAAGTAAGGCCTGAGATCAGCTGAAAAAGTGGAAAAGCCAACAATGGAGAACCACATACATTAGTAGTTAACTTTTTAAAAATAAGATTGTGTTTTCTGCACTCCTTGCATGACACTATCTCAAAGACTGCTCAACCAGAAGCTGTGATGCAAGTCTGTGTATTTCAGTTTAATTTGCATCCTTTTTTTACATTTGCAAATGTATTCATAGCATTTTTTTAAATTTTTATAGTCTTGAAAAATTAATTCCTTTCAAGTTCAGTTCATATACTGTTGTTGTAGAAAACTTAAGAACAGGTTGACCCCTATAAAACATATGCTATAACTTGCTAGGTATAGGTAGTAGTGAAGCCTCTTTCTGAAGTATGAGAAATGATGTTTCCCCTTATTGTCTCCATGAACAGTAATGCTTGATACTCTTAGGCACAGGCAATATGGAATGGTCAGATTTTTTAATAGAGAAAGCTTAGTTCTAAAAGAAACTGCAGTGCCTGGGAGGAGATCATTCAAAGCAGAAGCTAAAAAACCCTACAGGCTTCATAAGATCAATAATTTAAATGTATTCCCTCAGTTCATTTAGTGCTCAAAGAACGAATGTTTTAATTTTGTGAAAGACAAATAATGTAAAACACAAAGCACCAAGCTCACTTGGTAGAAACTATTGAGTCATGAGGGCAGTTCTATTCACTGTTAGGCTCATTCATGAGTTTGATTTATTGTCTAAAACTTTAAAATGTTAAGTATGCACATGCATCAGGATGTTGTTATACTCTGTTGTGTGGGCCATGTGACATACCAATAATAACAGAAACTCCTGATCTAGGGTATTAACTGCTTGTGTAGAAAGTTACATACTGGCACAAGCATTTGGCCAGTGAAGTGTCCTTCTAAAGTGATGCTTGTGTCCTTGGAAGACTGTTAAGGCATTTAGCAGAAGACAGCTGCCTTGAAGAACTTTATCATCAGTTAGTATTATATGATGCTACTATCTTGCCTTTTTTGTATTATATATAACTTCTACAAAGAAAAAAGGTATTCAGTGATTTCACTACACCTTCAGTTACAGCTAACCATTACTGTCTAGTTTCTGAGGTTAATACAGTCCTTATAAAAATATCAGCAGAAATTTCTGTCCTGAATTGCTTCTGGTTAGAGACTAACTTCCCAAAGTCTGTACCCTGCATGTTTTCCTATGTACTTTTGATCTGTACTGATGGACTTAGAGGTTGAAGTCTGAACTTTAGCAAAGAAAAGGGATGAATGAATTCTACTTTTTATTTAAACATTGGTTCAGGCTTCATTGCAAAGAATTGCATTTTCACATTACTTTCCTGTGATCATAGATGTAATTGTTACTTGGAAACAATGTTCTTCCTACTACAGTTTTGTGGTCAAAATATATAGTTTTATACATGAACATTTTATTACCTTTAGTATATTTATTTTTAAATAACTGTATTTCGAAAATGCAGTAGATCAAAAATGCTAAAATACTTTGTTATTTTTTGTAGGTAAGGTTTTCTTTCTTAACAATGCTCAAATCAGAAGTCTTCCACTGGTCATTAACTTCTTTATAGCTCTATTTCTCTTATTTTGGAAACTTTCCTTCTACTGATTTGGAAATATGATTTGCAACATCACAATTCTGGGTTTTTTTGGTTGGTTGGTTGGGTTTTTTTGTTGTTGCTGGATTAAGCATTTTTTTCTCTTTCTTACTTGACTGTATCTTGTTTACTCCAGTAATGTAGTATTTCCTTTTTTGGGATATTTTATTGTAAATTCTCTTTTAAAAATCTTCTAAATATGATTGAAATTTCATCTGCTTAAAGAAATAAGGTTTTTCTGATGCATGACTAATTAAAAGGAACTTAAAAGAAACTAAAATTGGAAAACTATGGATATATAGATCTCCAAAAATTGACTATTTTATTACTGCTTGGAAGGTGGGAGCAAACCTGTGTGTATGTAAGAATCTCAGATTATTTTGCTCTCATCAGGAGTAACATTGACCTTTAAGCCAGCTAGGTGAACTGGATCTTGAGTGTGTCTGTGTGTATGGAAATTTATGGAAAAACCCTTTAAAAGTCAAAAAGTCCTTTAGGTGGAACAGTGCTTGTGCAATTTCTGCTCTAAGAGGCTAAACAGGCTTGTTTGAATTCAGCCCTAAGAAAAAATTCTGAAGCTTTATGAAACTCTAAAACTTAATTTTGCAGACCTGGTGTCCAGTATCTATCTATCTTCACCTTGTGGAGTGTCTTTGTAGGGACATGTTACTTGGTACAACATGAACACTGTAAGGATAAAATAAATATCAGAAAATACCACAGTCTGTAGTCCAGGAATGACTTAAATTAAGTGTATTGAGAAGCACTGTGCATTGTGAATTGGGACGCATGATGAGGTTGATGGACGAGACATTTTTTTCAGTATGTTGCTTTGTTTGAATGACAGGTGGCATGTGTGGTGCATTGCTTAAAAACAACCAAAACCCTGGGTTCAACTTGAATTCTGGGCTGGTACAACTGTATTCTCCAAGCATGTCACTTACACACATTAGAAAGAATGATCCGCATTGTATGTTTAAAAAAAGATCAGGGGGAATATGTTTGTCTTGGCTTGTGGTTGTTCTGTTCCCTATGGCTATCCTACAGTGGGCTTTGAACTTGTCACCTCAAATTGAGCAGGTTTGACCCTGGTCAGTGTATGCAGTGAGGAACTTCATAGACAAATGTGCGTCTTCCAGATTCCAGTTGCTGTTTTTCTTTCCTACTTATGTGCAACTGTGGGGTTGGGGGTTTTGTTTTGGTTTGGGGTTTTTGCTTTGGAATTTTTGATTTTTTTAAATTTGACTTCCTTTTGGCATATCTTTACAGCTATAGAAAGAAAAAATCCTGTAATGCCAAATATAATCTGGGACTTTCTTGATTTTGTTTTTCCTGACTTATTTAATCAGGGTTTCTGTAACAGTTTCTTTGTTTTATTTGAATAGGTTATATGGACCTTTAGAAACATTAGCTCTTTATTTAACTAAGTGTTTAGCTCTTTATTTAACTAAGTGTATGCATTTGATACATGTTCCATTCATTCTTCTCATGGTAAAAAATGTCCGTTTGCTTCATTACACCTACAGGAACACAGAGTTGGTGGGGAAGTGAAGTTACACTGCTGATTTTGTATTTTTAGTTTTGTGGTTGTTCATGCAGGATAGAATCCTGGCTGACTGATTGATTCACAATACAGAAATTCAAAATCTTTCATAAAATAGGTAATATGGTCTGTTTGAGAAACCAGAAAATGTAATTAGCCCATGGTAAATTTACCACTGGACCATGTCTCCGCTAATGGACCAGCATTACATAGCCTTTCTGGTCTTTAAAATCAGCTTGTAACAGCACTGGGATGCCTGCTCTAAGTGATTGCATTGGTGTAGGACTTGTAATTTAACAGATTATATTTTTCTTTTTCTTTCTAAAGGCGCCTAAACAGAAATAACCTCCAGTTACTTTCTGAACTGCTCTTTCTGGGGACACCGAAGTTGTACAGGCTGTAAGTAGGCATGATCCAATAAGTATTATTGTGGAAAAATTGGAATTGGTCTATTATTCTGTCTTGCATTAAGTTTTTTGTCTTTTTCCTCAAACACAGCTGAGATGCATCTAGAAATGTTGATCTTATGTTTAAGCTGAGTATTTTCTTTGGCTGCTTTGCAAGTTTGTTTGTTGTGGGTTTCTTTTAAAAATAGGTTAGATACTAATAGTTGTATGAGACAAAACACAGTTTTGTCCATCCCCATTTCTGTAGTGAAATTTTATTGAAAGAATATTTTCCTCCTTTTTGTGTTTTGGTTTCCATGTTAAAGAGAATAAAAAATTCCTGTGGAGATTTTGACTCAGGGATACTTTATAAACACTTTGGTTTTGTGTTCTGGTTTTGTGGCTAAATGCATTTGACCAGAAAAATCACAGTGCTGGCAACTGGTAGGTCTGTGGAGAAGTCTCCTGTGTTGCCTCAGAAAGAAAACAAGGACAGTAATTTAAACTCTGGGAATAAAATTTTTAACTTGAATAGAAACAATATCAAATTGGGTAATGGCTTCTTGTTTTGATTGTAGCCTTTGGATTGATAATGTTTTACTCTTGGAAATATTTTTAAAATAATGTTTTAACCCAGTGGCCCTCTTAAGAATCCACTTTCTTCTCCAATGGTAAAAATGTAAAATGAAGTTTAGATACTGATTTCTGTATTCACATGATCAGTTACTATAATAACATAAATTTCAAGGTACCTTTAAATTACAGTATATGGTATGGAAGGGAAACAACATGACATGCTCAAGTAGGCTTTGAAAAAGCTGCACACTTTCAGCTCTTTTTTAATTTTGATATGTAGTTGACATTTCTTTAGAGTTCAGGTGACATTTCTTCTGTTGAAATTTATGATCTTACTGAGTTTCATCACTTGTGTGCTGGGGGGGAAGTGAAGGTGGGGGAAAGTGAGGTTCCTCTTTATTTCCATATAGCAAAGTGGAAACAATCTGGAGAAAAAAATTTTGTAATGAAGCTTTTATTTTTAGGTGATTATTTCTGTTTTAATATTTTGAAATAATCTTTTTGTCCCCCTCATAGTCATGTAAAATGGTAAACTGAAAATTACTCTATTAGTGTAAACATCTAGTTCTGTGTATTTTTGTTTCTTTGCTTTGCATGTATGTTTTATTTCCAGAACTTCCCTGTAGATGTAATATGTTAAATTACTAGGCCAGAAAGCTCCTGAAGGCTTTTGTTCTGACAAACAAAAATATTTTGCTCTGTTACAATATTACAATATAGTCATATGTAGGTTTATATATTAACAATTGAGTCTTATAATTTCCATCAGCCATGATAAAGATATTACTTCCATCAGGAAGGAAAATGAAGGGAATTTATGATCATTTTATTATTCCACCTATAGTGTAGTGCTTATTATCTAAATTCATATAAAATAGAAATGAGCCATAATTTGCAGACAACACAGTGGATGTGTGCTTTAGGCAAAATATTACTTGAATATATTTAATCCAGAATTGTATGTTTGATAGATGCTAGTCTTAAATCTATAATGGCCTTTGCTATAAAGCACACAACTGCTCATAGCATATATGGTGGAAAGCAGGAGATCACTGGCGTCACAGTATTAAATTTCCTCTGCCTAAGGGTTATTGTTGATCAGACCATGAAAGTGAATGTCTGGTTGTAATGTATTCATGTTTAAAATAAAATATGAGTGATACTGAAAATCTACAGTCGCTTAACAATAAATTTGTAATTTAAAAAGTCAGGTCAACAAAGGGATTGATGTTAGTTAAGTGTTCTTCATCAGTTTTCAAATCATATGTTGCTTGACCACTATGAAGAATAAAATATGGTTTGGTTTTTTTACATGTATCATTATATATGCTTGTATGTATTTACATCTAAATAAATATAATTCTAAGGAGAATTAAAGGTCTCTAAATATGATCAATAAAAGGTATAATATGCTTTGGGTTTAGTATTTATTTTTGGCGTTTAACAGCTAATCAGTGTGTGTACGGTGAGTTTTCAGCGTACTATTGAGCTTCTGTGAATAATAATTACCATTTGACCCTTGGCTGTAAATGAGATGCCAGGTGAAGAAGCACATATGCTTGTTGTGTAGCCTAAATGCAATATAAAAGAAAGAGGGTACACTGTATATGAATTATGATTAGACACAGTTGGTTGCCGCCAGCGGCCGGCTATGCTTTCCCTTTGCTGTCTGCTCCAATTTCTCTTTGGACGGGTTGAGAGAGCACTGCGTGTTCAGGTCAAGATGTTTGCCTAGAAATAGTAGTACAGTTGCAGCTGTGTTTGCTGGAGCAGGAGACTAGTTTAAATAGCATTACCATTTATCCAGTCCATTAACAGAACTCTGTAAAATAATACCAACTCTGCATAAACTACAGGACAGTGTAATAAAATTACAAGCACTTGTTGACAGATGGGAAGTGTAAGTAAAGGAAAGTGATAGGTTGAGAGTTTAAAAGAGACAGTGCATAATTTTCTGTGTCTAAAGACACTTGATTTTTGAAGGTAATTAAATTATTTTTCACTTTCCTTTCCTTCCAGTTTAGCAGCCTTCCAAGAAATCTCTTGTAACTAGTTAACATGAATAATTGTAGTCAAAACAGAAACTGATTTTTCTGTTTAAGAGTTATCTGCAGAGGTGCTTTGACACAAATATTTCAATAGGAAGTATTTTGTCCTGAAAATAGTTTAGGTAGCACTGTAGCGTATATTAATCTTACCTTACATAGTATCTTTCGAAGCAAAATGAACATGAATCTGTCTTAATTCAATACTGTTAAAATAAAGGTGCTATTGTAAATCCCTTGGGGTAACAGAAGTCCTCATGCAACAAATAGTTTCCTCTGAGGAGGGGATGTGGTGTTTTCAGTGACCAGTATGCCCACTCACACTAACTTGCCTACTTGGTGGTACCTTAGTATGGAGAACTCCTGCAGCCTAGTGAGTGCTTATCTGAGGCAAATGGATTTTGACTGCTTACTTTGGCTGGTTAGATCACAGTTCATTGATTGCAATTTGCTGCAGGATACCAAGGGCTGGACCCAAAGCTGTTTGAAAATTTAGTTTTAAAGGATACCTTTATTAATCAGTGGCATGTAAAGGTTACTGAATTCCATGCACAGAGCTTGTCCCCTTTGATTTACATTTCTTGCGCCTGGAATAAGGTTAAGTTTCCTTACTGATCAATGTTTGGTCTATAAGTTAGAAAGATTTTTTTCAAAGCTAGTATTACCTTATGGATGTGGTCTGACATTAGATATATTTTCCTTGGAGTAGTATGCTTGGAGTAGTATGCTTGTGAAGATACACATTGTGATTAAGTGTAGTCTGACTATTGACATGTCTATTAGTCACAGTAAAGAAAAATATCCTAATAGCTAATAACTAAAGGAAAAAAATACTGAACTTATATTAAAAACAAAACCTACTTAAATCTTAGGCCAGAACAGCAGCAGCATCAACAACAACAAAACATGCTGTATGGGGGGCCCTTGCAAAAATTCCTCCTGAATTAATTTCTGCCAGCTATGATTAAAGTGTGCGGTACTAGATGTGTCAGACACCATAGTTCTCTGCTTCATTTTACTCTTGGCCTCTTTGGCCCCTGCCACAATAAATCCCACAATGGTTAGGCAGGAATTGCAGGTTTCAGTTGCCAGGGTTACCGTTGTCCAGTCGGACAGACATCATTACTCATCCAGCCCTCTACCCTGAGTGCCGCTGCCCGCTCCCGGCGCAGGGAAGCTGCAGGCGGCTGATGCAAAGAGGAGGAAAGTTCTCCAGGTGGCTCTTGAGTCTGGTTTTTGATCTGCTGCAAGAGAACCTGTCATTTGCGTCATTTGCTGAGCATTATTTTGTTTTTACATTTGTATGTCAGATAGAAATGGAAAACAAGATAAAAAGGTAGTGTAAGATGCTCAGGCAACAACTTCTTAACAACTTCTTAAGTGCTGGTCTCATTGTTAAGGTAGCTGCATTTGAGTCTTAATTTATGTTTTTTTCATATTCCTTTTAACAGTAATCATGGCAAGTGAATTTTGTAGAGAAGATACTTACCTTCAGTTTGAATGTGTTTTAACAACTCTGGAGAAATTGCTTGTTAGGAAAATTCTTATTAAGGCATCCGAAATGTAACCAACTACAAACAGGTGGCTGTGGATGTTAAAAATCCAGTGAGGAGGAAGACTGAATTTCCCCTTTTTAAAAAACAATATTGGTGAATGCCTCTCCTTACATAAGTAGATCTGCTCTTGGATGAAAGGACTGGGTAGGTTTCCTCAGTTGCATGATCTTCAGTCACATTATGGTGTGATCCATTTGGGTGCAGGAGTGTGCTGGATGTGTAACAATTAAAGATATGTCTGAACGTGAAGTGGGAGGCCACCCTTGTTGCTACACTCTTCCTGGGAAACTACCACAGTAGTTTACTTAAAGTACAATGTTAAAATTGCTTCAGTTAAATAGTAGACTCACGAGCAGAAAAGTTGGTAAGAACATACCAATTCTAATACAAGTTTTTGGTTGCCAATGTTATTTTATTAGCATCAGTTTTGAACAATGACTATAATTCTTAGAAAATAAGCGTCTTGTGTTATCATTAATGAAAAACTGCGGCATATAGTAAAAGGAGTATATATTTTTGGCTTTGTGGTATTGTAAACAAGTAATTTAGTGATTTCTTTTTATACATCAGAGTAATTGCTACTCATTCTTGCAGTGTAGAAGCACTGTTGTTGCAGTTTTGCCATGTTGGTGCATTGTTACTAATACAAGGTCTTATTGCCTCAGTCTAGAATGTGTTTGGAGTGAATTTGGTCTTGTGTACTGCAAGCCCACAATCAGTCAGTTCTGTAAATTTTATTTTCATGATTACAATCCATAGATAAAAATAGGACTGTCCAAAAATGTGTATTAAAAATGTTTATTAAGGTTATCTGTAAGAAGCTAAAGTGACTAAAACCATGTTGCGCCTCTGCTATGTTTGTAATACCTCATCCCTGGCACTCATTTCTTGTCTTTAAACAGTTTATCTCCTCCAGTACGAAGGCTGATTGTTGCCTATCACCTGCTCTTTTTTAATCTAGAGAGAAAAGTACTTAGGAGCTTGAATACTCTATGCAATTTGGCTTGCACGTGCATCTTTTCTTTTGTCCTACCACTACTCGCTTCTACCTTCAGTTCTCTCTCTCTGCCTTGGTGTTTCAAAACTGAAAACTTGGTTGTCCAACATAGTGAGTAAAATAAAAATCCCACTGTATCTTTGCTTCAGACATAAGCCCCACTTCTGTAGGATTAGAGATGGCAAGATGACATTTCATAGATTTTCAAAGTGCTGTAAAAACTTGTAAAATTCATCAAGTGATTTATTTTTTGAGGACAGAAACAAGGATTAAATATATGCATTTGGTGTATACTTGCAGCTGTTATATCCTAGCAACAGCAAACATTCAGCCATAGATGTAGCTGACAGAAAGTGGAACCAGAATGAACTTTTGAAATGTAGTCAGAAAGGAAAGTCAATTGTAATATCACTGTATGCAGTTACTAGATTTCAGACTTCACTACGTTACTCTTCCTGTCCCTTGTTTTAGAATTTCTCATCTATAGTCTTTTCCTGAGCTATGCTTTCTTTTGTATTTTCACAGTACCTGCTATGATGCTGAAAAAAAATGGTGTGCCAAGTATAGAGAAATCAGATTAAATGTTGTTACTTGAAGTAATAGTCTGGGATTTGTAAAATTGTAAACAAACGTTTTTCTTGTGAAATGGCACTCTCAAGATGGATGTTTGTATTTAATTTTGAGATAACTGTGAGGTGTCTCTAAATTGCAGTTTATTTTTTATTTATTTCTTTAATTATAAAAACATAATTTCTTGTATTTTTGACAATTGATATTTATTTTGCTATGGGATAAAATGGCAAACTGGATGGACTTGTAGACTGATTCTGCTAATGGGTACAACACTGAGTCTGTACATAATCTGCATTACCAAGTAATATAGTTGATTAATTTTGGCAAAAGGCATTTTAAGGGATACTTATAAGCATTGTTTTTTCATTAGAACAAACACTCCAAAACTGTTTATAGTAGATTTTAACCTTAATTTGAAAATAATTTTAAACACCAAGCAAACAAATATATGGCTCAAGGCTGTTCTTCTGGATCAGTGTAAATATCTGTGGCATTCAAAAGTCTTTTATGCTATTAGGTGTAGATATTTAAATATGTCTAATGTGAAAACATGAATCATGTTAATAACTACTTAATTTACTCAAACGCACTTTTAAAATAATGTGGTGGTATACAGAGCAACTGAGAACTACTTTATTGTAGCTTGACCAGTTTGGCCCTAAGCATAAATAATTATCCTCCATATTTTGGTTGACATGATAATGATCAAAGAGAACTGAGATAATTACTTTTTAATATGAAAATGAAAGTAACTTTTTTCAGGTCACCTGTAACCATATTCATCTCCAGTCAGAAACAGTCCTTGAGTTGTTCCTGGAGGGTTAACCTTGAAAGCTTTGGTAAATTGTGATATAGGAAGCCTTTTAGGCAGGAGTTAAGTAGGAAACTGAATCTCAGTGAAGGAAGTAATGAAAAGTAAAAAGGCATGTCAGAGGAAATGCCGTTATTATGTGGTGCAGAAACATGGTGTGAAATGTTATAAAGAGGACATCTGTAAGTCTTGGCTTGCACAGATTGGACATTTAAGGGCAACCATGTCATCTTGATTAAAAAAAGAATAGAAAAAAGGGATAAATCAGGCCAAGGGAAAATGTGAAAGTATAGAGGCTTGTCCTTATGATGGTAGGTTTCTTCTGCGAGTGGAAGATTAAAGCCTGAAGTAACTGAATAGCTGAGAAAAGTCCAAAGAAAGGTTGATTGCTTCCCCTCCAACAGTTCCAATTGATTGAAAAAAGCCTAATTTAAAGTTCTGTTTGTTCTGTGTCTTAAACCATCAGAATTTTCTTTTGGAACTAGGGGAATGCTCTGGAAGAGAAAGAATCCAAGGATAAAAAGTCATTGCAGGCCAACAATTGTTCCTAATCCTCACAAAATGCTGGAGAAATTAAATTTATTCTTTATTGCTCAAAGTGTTACCTAGGTCACTGGGCGATGGGAAAATTGAACTGGAAGTTGAGTAGGCACAATCTTTGTTTTGTGTCTAGATGCTTAACCTTAGACACGACAAGGCATCTTAGTGTGTTGTGGGAACTTGGTTCAGAGTATTAACACCAGGACGTTTATTACCCTGGATTTATAATAGGCTATGCTGTCAGTAGATGAAAATGTTGTGTTTACATTTCAGTGTTAAATGATCATTTAATTAACACCTAAGGAGGGGGGAAAAAAACCCCAAACCTTGTGAAATTCTTAGTAGCTTTGATTGTTGGTTTCCTTGGAGGTTTTTAATATCCAAGTTACGCTGCAGTTGCTTCTATAAGTACAGCTAGAAAAGACATTTATGAATGTAGTCAAGGACAGACAGTTTAACCCCTGTTGACCCTTCATCCTGAACGTTGATTTATATAGCATTTTAAATGCATTGAATTTGTTTTAAAGCTTCTCTAAAGTTACTCACACAGCACTCAAACAGCACACATTTTTCCTTTCTAAAATATTCCCAAAGTGTACATTCTTATAAGGAGCATAGTTGTGGGCTTGTTTTTTTTTTTCCTGAGAAATTACTAATATGCATGAAACCTAACAACAAATATTTTACAGTATTAAAAAAAACCCCAAAAATCCAAACAACTTCACTGGATTTTGTTGTATGTTTTCAGAAAGGAAGTATGAGCTTTTGTATGAGAAAAAAAGAATTTTGAAACAGATGACATATCATGTGCGGGGTGTAGTAGCCACTGTCTGAATTCTTCAAAAGGAGAAGGAAATTGGCAAGGGAAACACCATTTTACTACTAAAATGCATATCCACTTTAGCTGGCACAGATCTACTTTCATATGTTCGATTGTATCAAAGAAAGTCAAGGCTATCTAAAAGCTTTAATTTGCTCTTGGTCCTTAATAATGCTTTCTGTTGTAATGTTGATCTACAAACGGTTTTTGCAATGTTGTCCTGCAAAGCAGGTTTGAATGGGTTTTTGCATCTTAGAGCTAAAGCTAGATGAAATGCTCTTTGTTAAAGAGCAGCTGCTTTTCAACTCGTATTTTTATAAACAAGCTGTAGTAAAAACTAAAATTACAGCTAGGTTTTAGGGACTGTGGGGGTTTTTTTTATTATTTTTAGGGGTATGTTTTTAATCAGTCTCTGCATAGCGGATAACTGCCCTCCCCCACCCCCCTTTAAAGAATGTTAATAGATTCATAATAAAAAACTCAGCCTAGCTTAACTTAATTATTGATGACCCACAAATTTTTTGGTTTACTTTTTGTTTTTACTGATGATTTTATCCTTTACACATGTCAATAACTGAGCTGGAAAACTCAGGAATCTGCTGATACAGTAAATATTCCTTTTCTCTACACAAATGACATAAAATATCCAACACTTGATGAAATATTACAGCTGCAGTGTGAGTTCAATCTGCCAGTGGGATCTCAGTGTTTTTTCAAACTTCTCTATATATTTATTAAGTTGAAATTTAATATTCAGATAGAGACTTGTCAGAGGTACTTGAATTTGCTTTTGTCTGAAATACTTGACCATTTACAATTAAAGCAATGTATCACCATTTGAGTACATTTTTTTGGTGTTTTTAACTGAAAAATATTTCTGCAATATCAGTTTCTTTAATTGATGTGTCAGATGAAGAAGTGCTTAGGATAAATAAGAGGGGCTTACCTGTACAACATAAGAAGTACCCTTTTCACTTTGCATTGCTGGTAGAGGTTTTAGATTTGAACTGGTGATAGACAACTAGCACGTGCAAGAAGACATAGGCAAAACTTTGGACACAGACCAATAGACTTCAGCTGAAATTATGTTGAACTGTGTGGGACACAGAGTCCTGGTGGGCTGGTCACATTGATTATCAAAGTACCAAATAAAGAGACTCTCATTACATTAAGGCAAAGCGCCGATATACAAAGTGCGGTGTTTGGCCTCAAAGAGAACTGACGCAAGGGCTGCACCAGTGAACAACCCACACTGTTGTAATGTAGCTGTTGTAAGGATACCAGGGCTGGTGGTTTTATTTGGGAAAGGCTGCTTATGAATGCTGAGCGGAGTTTGTTCGCTCCCCCAGACACTTGAGGGGCTTGCTCTGCTAATGGCTGTTCAGACCCACCTCATGGGGAATAAAGCTGGGACTTTCTGAACTCTTTTCATCTTTACAGCCAAGCCCAGGTGCAGGCTGTCCCTGACTCAAGGGTGTTTAAAGGACCACACTCTGAAGGCCGCTTTCCATGGCCCTTAATCTTTAGGGGGAAGAAAAAAGGGGCTGAAATGGGGGGTAAATCTTTCGGTTAAGTACTCCTTGAGGATTTGCAGAGTAATACGTACAAGAGACAAAATCCTTGCCTCATTCTTTTAATTTCCCCTTCTGTCCAGACAGTTCAATGACATTTTTATTTTTACTGTGAATGTGTAATCCATACAGTTGTAAGGAAGGGCTGCTTGTACTTTATAAGGTAGCATGGATGAGGAGGGGTTTGACTGTGGCTGTTCGGTGCTTTAAGTACTTTTTAATACAAGAGAGGTAGAAGAAATGTCAAGTCTTTTCTTTTTTTTTCCACTTTGTGGATTTTTACAGGAGTGGTGGATAGCTGGAAGGGGATTTAGGTAGTTGATTGACCTTGAAACTGGAAGGTTGTATCTCAAGTTTGATAAGGCCCACAGGGAAGGGTTGCAAAGATAGGATAACAGCTAATGTAATGAAGGAGTATTTGTAGTAGCTGTGTCTCAAAGTATAAAGATATGGAAGGTTAAATGGAGAGAAAGAGGGTAAATGTGTAGCTTAAAGTGGGAGAAAACAGAATCTGAAAAGCTTAGCAGTGCTAAAGAAAGTAATTTATGTAAATTAGAGACATACTCAAACACATATTCATGTATGTTGCAGGAAAGCAATGACCATTTCTGAGACTGGAGAAAATTCTTCTGATGCTTACGTATGCATTAGTATTAAATCTAGCTCATGATTAATTGGTTGTCTTATTCTGGGTTTTTTATGAATTGTGCATTTTTTGTAAAAGAGAAAGATGATGAAAATCAAGGAAGTCAGTCTCTTAAGTTCAATAGAGAAAACACTCTGGTGTAACTCTCTTGTGCTGTAACTTCTTTTAGCAACGGTAATCCTGTTATCGGTTATGTCCCTATGACACAAGAACAAAATAAAAATACCACTTGAAAAAAGGGATTTTTAATATAAAAACCAGAACCCTTATGAAGTGGAGAGCCTACCAAATATACGTAGGAGTGCTTTCCTTCTTGATCTCCAGTACAGCGTTCAAGTCAGAGGAGTAGAAGCCAAAATACCTTACCTGACATGGAGTGCAGAGATGGCTCACAGCTAAATTTTAGTTTTGTATGTAGGTTTGACAGATGTTAAATTTGCATTTCATCTAGAAAATGAATCATGACCATAGTGATGTTCTTCCTTTTGGCTCACCAGTGAGGGTAGCCAGACACATTTGTATTTGAGGGTTTTACTACCAATGTAGCTCATTTTCACTGTTGTGGCTGATAACAGTGGCTTTATCTGTGCAAAAGAGAACCTTTCACCATGCTGTAAAACTTTTTGGGCTGGGAAATAATCAGAAAATTGTACAATGGTTTTAGGATGTAAAATACTGTTAAATTTGTTTAGCACGCCTTATAAAGATGAAATAATTCTACATCATGCAGTATATGGTCACATTTACTTTTAAATTTCACCTACAGAATTAGTCAAAGCTGCTGGGGTGTGGTCAGTTATGCCACAGATTGTTGAAGTTTTTGATAAGGCACTGGAATGAGGTATTTATTATTTGGTCTGTTGTTTTGTAGCTGGTTGATTACATATCAAAGTATGTAAACAGCACACCAGTTAATTTTGTTAGAGGAAATAATACTAAGGTATTTAAATAATAAATAAAGTATGCCAGAATTGCTTTTCCTGTGGGTATGGACTGGAGAATGTAGAATATGCAAAATACTTAAGGCAAAATCAAGATTGTGATCACTGGGGAGAAGACTATTGTAAGAGACTTAATAATAGCCATAAGTGTACAGTACAGCATGGAACAATGAGGTCGTGCAATTTCGTGCATATGTATCAAAGACACTGCAGGAAATGGAAAAGAAAATATTTTTAACTACACTGTGTAGTTTTGCAAAACCAATGACAAGGTAGGTTGCTTTTCTAAGATAAAGAAATGGCATGTTCAGTTCAAATGCATTGTTTCCATTATGTTACAACATTAAAAATAATTCATTGGGATTTTGGCAAAACGAAGTTTTTGTCTGTTCTTGTAATCAGGTTGCAAAACCTATTGTGTTGGTTTCTCCTTGCATTTTGTTAAGTCCTTTTTTTTCTCTCAGCCAAATGAAATAAAACTGAATTGGATTTGAGTTATGGGAAGGCTTTAGAATGTGTATGTGCTGTTAGCTTCGTTCTGTAAGACTGGAATAGTGGAAGAATTGAACTATTGTATGTGCAGATATATGGGGGCACCAGAGAGCAAAACTGGGAGAAATGTAATTGAATTAGGAGGTTGATTGGTCAAGAAAAGATTTCTACAGCAAGTTGCAAGTCTTTGAGATGAATGACCTAAGAATGATCATATGGCATATATTCAGTACTCTGGTTACAATGCAATTAATGCTTCCAGATATGTGAATTCTTATTAAAGAAATGGAGCTTGACAGTCTGCTGGAATTAAAATTTCACAAAATCTAAAATTTAGGCTGTGGGTGCTAGATTTTCAGTGTAGTAGTAGAAAATCAAGCTTTTTCTGCCATTAATTTTGTTCACTGCTTGTCGCCTAAACACTCTGTTACAAGCTGTCTTCATAGTGATTTTATCCACAAAATCACAAGGTGTCAAGTGGAGAGAACAGCCTTATTCTGTTTTGCACTATGACAACTTGTACTATTGTGCTTCATGTAATGGATTTGTCTAGGATGGTGAAATGCAATCAGATGGAGCAAGCATTACTAACAAGCAATGGTTCTTACACCTAGATAGGCCATGAGTTAGTGACAGGGGAAAACAATTCTGAAACATGAAAAAGCTTAGCATTTACCTCAAAGTAGCAAGTGCCTTATTACAAATCTGCTGACTGCTGATCAGTCTTCTAATGTAGAATTCAGTCTAGAGAGCCTTTCAATGCTGGTAGAAAAGTGTTGAGATGTTATCAGCATATTACTCCACATGCTTACTTTAAAGAAATTTAGATTAAGACACACAGGAATTGTTGCACATTTTAATAAACAAAAGTAGAAAGATGTTTTTGTTTGGGTTAAAAAAAAAATAATTGTCTGTTACTGTTCCTGTAAAAGACTTCAAATACGTTTCCTGAAGTAAAGCAGTGTTAGCATAGCCACTCAGTTTAGTGTATTCCCTGAAACAGGAGTTTGAGTGTTCATAACTCTCTTTCATGCATACAGCAAGGCATTAGTGTGTGATGTGTGGGTATGCAAATGAATTAGCACTGGTAATTCTTTGGGCCTTCTTGTTGAAGATGTTTAATTAAACAAAGAACATAAAACGACTCCCCCCACAAAAAACCCAAAAGAAACCCCAGTCTCTTAGAATTATTTAAAGGGAAAATGCAATAAAGGTGGAGATGCCTGTCTTGAAAGGATTTCTTAAGAGTTTGTCCAAAAGAAATTAGTTATGGAAACAGATAATACTTTTCTTTCAATGTTGTTTTATTATTTGATGAATTAGAGATAGGCATTTGAAACATAGAATCTTCATATAGTGAATAAGAATGTGATATGATTCCAGTTTATGATTCCTTAGAAATATAAAGCTATTTGACTATGTACTTTGTTGAAAATGGAACTTAAATTGGATTCCTGTAACAGTATTCAGTGCCTCTCTTTTTGCATGATTTAGCTGTGGGTGGGATTGTTTTGTAAGAAAGGCTGCTGTTCTTAATCTTTTTTGTTCACTTGCATTTTTTAATTACGGTTGTATAACTGTATTTGTCCATTGTGTTTTTCTTCTGAACTCGGAATGACTTTACAATTAGTTTGCTAAATGTGAATGTTACAGAAAACTTTATAATGGTGTCACATCTCATTCTGCACAACAATAGTGCAAGTCCCATATGAATTTGGCATGTATTTAAATGAAAAGTGGTATTCCCGAAGGAAGATACAGACAGAAGATAATCAATGTATCCCTAGAGCTCAAGTGTTTTCTCATAATTTTGGTATGCCATGGTTAATGAATTTGCCTGGATCTTCTAGGAATTTCTTTCTTTCTAAATCAAGATATGGAAAATGTTTCGTCTGTCTTTCTGTAATTACAGGTGAAGAAGCAGCAGTGTACACAGAAATTATGACCAGTAATTAAAACAAGAAAACCACCAAAAAAACCCACCCAAAAAATCAACCAAAGTTGGAAAAGGTCTCTGTTTCAGTTGGGTGGTCCAGAAGAAGACTGAAAGGATGTTCTGAATTTGGTTTTAGTTTCTTACCAGAGGAAAATATTGTATAACCAGAAATCATTTAATTGATGCTTTGTTTTGCTTTATCCTTAATTACAATATCCTGCTGGGTGTAGTTTTATCAGCAGTGCTTTTGAGATTGTGTAATGTTTAGAGAGGATTGCACTACGTAAAACTTTCCAAATATGAGACTTTTTAAAAAGGAAATGTGGTGTGAATTAACTGCAGTTTTGGAAAGGGAAATGGCAAGCTCTTTTTGGGGGGTAGGTGTGGTGTTAAAGTATGTATGATAAATACAGGGTTTGTTCTGTTTTATGCTTTTTGTTTTGTACTTGGGTGTTGGTTGGAAATATGAATCTGCTGATACTGCTCTAGAAGGTAGGAACTACAAAGGGAAAGTAAGGAAATAGAAACTTGTGCTGAAGTTTTATATAGAATTGGTACTTTGAAATAAGCCTAGGTAGTGTTTGAACACATGGGAATTTCTTAAAATAAACATAGCCATGAAAGGAAAATGTGATAATGACTTGATGATGATGAGTGTCTGCTGTTATGGGTCCAGTGAGATGGAAGTGCCAACACCCCAGCCTCTACACCATGATCCAAATTGTAACGAAGGACTTTGGCAGCTCTGATGCCTTTATGTGAATGTATTACCATGGCTATGAAGATAAATAGTTCCAAAGTGGAAATAGTAACAAATATTTAGTCATTTCCAAGCAGATTAGAAGTGAAAATAAGCATACTATAGGAACCAAGATAAATAGGAAATATATCTTCTGAGCATGTGTGTTCCATTTCTGTTTCCCTGGGCTGGTTCTTCCTTTTAAAAATCAGTGCATCTAGGCAGATTATATATATTACCTTTGTAAAGGTCACATCAAAATTTCTTAACTTCTTCCATGCTCCTGTTCTTCCTCTCTTGTGACTCTCCTCTTACACAAACATCAGCCCTGATTAAAGCCTAAAGCTTGCTGAAAACTTTCTGTACTGACTTGTAGGCTGGTGGGCTGCCTGATAACCATAAACTGTCTAAAGAAGTACAAGGGTTCAGGTTTATTTTCAAGGGCAGGCTCCCCCTTGTGGGTGCTGAGCCAGTTACTTCCCAGCCTTCAGTGAATTTTCCAGCACTGCATTAACTTAATCCGTAATTCCACCTTTTCTTTTGGTGTGGGGTTTTTTTTTGTGTGTGTTGTTAATATCTGTATATAGTTCCAAAGTATTGCTTCGTATCCTCCAGTAGTTTTCAGTCCAGAGTGGTCTGAAAACTATGAACTCAGAAAGCAGATTTGGAGAGTGGGGGAAAATATTGCCAGAATACAAAGAAAGTAACTTTTTTGCTGTTCCTATTTTTGATGCAACACCGTCTGTTGCTATTAGATAGAAACAATTCCCATTTAAATGTGTATATTAGCTTTTTCTTAGTGCATTGCTTAACTTCTCTGCTAAATAGGTTTATGTCTTGCAGTGGTTGTCTACCATATGGTACTGATACCTGTGGTGAGTATCAGCACTGAAGGTTGGCAGATTATTTTCGATCAGGTTCTTTGGGTTCCTTTGCCAAAGATTAGGGAGAGCTGTATCGCTTGGGTAGAATGAGGTGTCTTTTCTTTTGGTTTGAGTGATGATGCAGGATTCACAATGGAATCTGGGCCATGACAGGTTTTAGAATTTCAGAATGTTCAGATTCAGAATTTCAAGTTTAGTACTTCAGACTGTGGTGAAGACAGTATTTCTGCTCTCCCTCCACTTGGCTGACTGTTTCTTGCAAGGTGTTTAATGCAGCTCACTGAGTTGTCTTATTTGCATGGGCTTAAGAGGCTTTTCTCCTTGCTCACTAGCCGAGCTGAATGACTCATCTGAGATCAAGCTGTTGACAGAGGGGAGATGCTTTTGGAGCTGCAGATGGCACTGCCAGCATCTTAATGAAATCTGGTGCCAAGGGAAGCATATGAAAAATGTAGGTAACAATACTGTAAATTGCATGTGAATCTTGAAAAATAGTGATGTGTCTGTAGGTGAAAGATGTGCATTTTTCATAATGACAAGGAAATCAATCTTTCCCACTTCTCCACTTCCATCAGTGCCAGCTCTCTAGCCCTGAAGATTCCTTTATGGCCTACAATTAATTGGTCTGAATTGATCAATACAATGCCCTAGTATTTGGATATTGTCTCTGAAGTGAATGACGCTATGGTGGTAATCTGCTTACTTTGTACTGTACTGTTATAATGTCCATATTTGACAGGTAGCGTGTGCAAGTTTCTTTTGGGGAAACTCCAATTGGACTCTAGAGGAAATTTCTTTGCAATGAGAACAATCAGCCATTGGAATAATGTCCCCAGGGAAGTGGTGGATTCCCCAGCATTGAACACTTTAAATATTTGTTTGAACAGGGTGCTGGGCCATCTTGTCTAGATGGTGCTTTTTTTTTCTAGGTGGAGCCTTTGCCAAGAAAGGTTGGACCAGATGATGCTTGAGGTCCCATCCAACTTGGTGTTCTGTTATTCTATACATAGGATCCTGGCTGAGAGCGCCATTTTATCCTTTCTCCTCAGCTTCCTCTCATTACTAAAGTTGTTTTCTGGTTTTGTGCATTTTTCAGTGTGAAATGGTTAAGATGACACTAAGAAGGAAGTGGCAGGCTGTGTCACCAAACAGTGAGCGTAGCCTGCATTGCAAACCAGGACTAAGAAATGTACCACATTATATAACTCGCTTTGTTTCAGTGGTCACTTGAAAATGCAAATTATAATTTGCAGAAATGTTGTTTATATATAAAATATTTGTAGAGCATTTCAGAGATTCAGAATTCACCTTGCATCTCTGAATTATGACAGATCTTACAAAGGCATCATTGGGTTTATATTTGGAGACAGATGCTCCAGTTTCTCCTGTTTTCATGGATATATTGGTTGTGGGGTTGGGATTTTTTGGCCAACTGTTAGAGTTGTTGCAAAGGTTTATGTTTATTCAGGAAATGAAAACTTGCACCAGGACAGGGAATATTTCAGTACAGAAATTTGTATTTCCTCACTGATACAAACTCTTGACAGCATATTGCAATGAAGCCCATAATTTGACAGTGTTCCAGATTAAGCTTTCTGTGTATTCAGGGGCTTTATTTTAGTCAAATCCACTTTTTAAATGTCATGGATCAATGACTGGAAAAAAACATGCAAAGAAATAAAGGATCATTTAATGGGTAAGGTCTCAGCAGTAATTTCTGGTGACATTTGTTCTTCTGTAACTTATTGAAGCTCAGAGGATATCATGTTTAGTCATGTTTCTTCTGTTCTTCAGTTATCAACTTCATCAGTTTCTTGGGAACCATGAAAGCTTTTTGTCTTCTCAGTTTCTTCAGCATTGTATTTCTCATCACTCTCCTCAACCTTTGTGTAACCTTACTTGTTGGTGAATTTCATTGTGATTTCAGTGAATAGAATAGAATGGTTTGAGTTGGAAGGGACCTCAAAAATCATTTAGTTCCAACTTCCTGCCGTGGACAGGGACACCCTCTACTAGCCCAGGTTGCCCAAAGCCCTATCCAACCTGGCCTTGAACACTGCCAGGGAAAGGGCAGCCACAGCTTCTCTGGGCAACCTGTTCCAGTGCCTCACCACACTCACAGGGAAGAATTTCTTCCTAGTATCTAATCTAAACCTACCCTTCTTCAGCTAAGGCCATTGTGCTTTGTCCTATCACTACATTTCCCCTTGCTGATGGGGTAGTGTGAGAAACAGAAAAGGCCTGATTCTCTGTAAGCCCTGCTCAGCAACAATGAAACATCTCTATTATCGGCACTGCTTTCAGCACAAGTCCAAAACAGCCTCATACCAGCTACTGTGAAGAAAATTAACTCTATCTCAGCCAAAACCAGCACGACAACTAGGGGAGATTTTTATGTTTAACTTCCCTAATTGCAAAAAGGTAAACACTAAGTTACTTTTTGTTTCTTGTGCATGCTGATGGCTTAAACTTATTAGATTCATTAAATGTGTCTGTCATTGTGTTAAAAAATTTAATTACTGAGGTTTGTGAAACTGCTTTTAAATACAAGGGGTATTTGTAGAAAGCTGGATAGATTGACAAGTGATTGAAAGGGTAAACAGCCCCACTGTGTTCTGATATCCCATGCTGTGATGCAATGCTACAGTTAATGATATAACCCTCAGGAAGTATGCACAATCCATATTAAAGTCTTAGTTCCTATGTATCTTGACATCATTATTAATGAGGAAACTGAATGTTACTTCCAGCCCCACTGTCAACTTTTTCTTACTTTAGACAGCTTTGCTGTTATATTGCACTCCTATACAGCTTTACTGTGATATAACCTAATAGTGATTTATCTGTCTATTAATAGAAACAGAGTTGGCAGGAGAAAGTTCAGACATTGCACTTCCTAATATTTGCACCTGGTAACTTTGTTCTTGTCACATGAAAATCATTAAATGACTAAAGCCTTGCTTAGTATAACAACTGTAGAGTAGCACCCACTGTCCTAATCTGCCTCCAAAACAAGACCCACCTAAAAATAACTGTCCGGTCTCTGTAGCTCTTAAAGTTCCCTTAACATAGCCAGGGGTAGTTTCACCTTTCTCTCATACTCTCTTTCCCCCTGCTTCCCTTTCTGTCATAATAGGAGAAAACAAAACAAAACCAAACCCACAACAAACCACAGAAAACTTGTAGTTTCGTTGGTTCACCCTGAAAATTTTGTGTTGTAGCATAAAGACAAGACTGCTAAATCCCAGGATCTGAGTATAATGACAAATGCTGTATTTTGCAGCTGAAGATGTTATTGAGACTTGAGCAAGGAAAGATAACTTGCGTATATGGAAGGCTTTGCAATTTTAACTTAAGAAATACATTTCTTCTAGGGAGCCAGAAGACAACTTGTGTAAATTTTAGAGCAATGTTGCAACTTAATCTTGACATGTCACATATGGATCCCATAGACATATGTCTACCACACTGGTCACATCTCTGGTTAAGGGTGCTGGTGATGTTATCATGCTAACTGGATCTTTTGCTGTGAGCCAGGCTCCATATTTGTAGGCTCTTATTTCTAACAAGTAGCCCTCTTTTCCATGTTGTGTGGAGATTCCTACTGAATCTGAACTGAATGGGCCATGGTCAATTCCATTAAACTATTTTAAGATTATGCTGAGAAGTGAAAACTTCACGTTTTCTTAGTTCAAAGTCCAAAATGTCAAGTGAATAGAACCTCCTTAGGGGGCTACTGATTTTTATTTTTTTTTAAGAAACCAGTATCTTTAGGTTCTTACCCTTAAACACCTCTTTGTTAAATATAATAAGTATTTTTACTTTCATTCTTCATAAAATGTCAGTCCTGCTGTAACATTGACATATAACTTGAAAGATTTTGATTGTGGATGATTAGATAGTGACCTGCATAGCGGACTTTGCCCTAACAGTATCATTTTTGTGGTGTGTGTTAAATGAGCCAGCACAGACTGGGGAGCTTTAAGCATAGAGAACAACTTGGAGCTACAGATATTTTTATGGTTGGGTTAGAGAATTAAATCAAACTATTATTTACATAGTTTATGCTACTACCTTTCATCGGACCTGTCTTTTACGTTCCTCATGTGCTTTGTCAAGTAGCAGCAAAACCTACAGAATTAGGTCAGGCTCATTCTGCTACTTCTTGTGAAAGCACTGAGCAACAGTGGAGATGCTTGGAGCTTTCCAGGAGGACAGGTAACCCAAGTATAAGATAAAGGGGGAGCATACTAGCATTCAGGCTCTCTTTGCTCCTGAAAAAGCAAGGATTCTTCTGGCAACTGGGAAGAGGAAGTTGAATTCTTCTTTTGAAGGTGAACTCTACTTTTTTCAAATATTTCTCTGCTGCAGACGGTTTCCTAGCTCTTAAAAGGGTTTTTGGAGACCTTTCTAGAGAGGCTGAGGAGAAATACTAACTCTCTTCTTGAAGATCACTGTTGGGGAAAACTAGCTTTTTCATTTTTATTGCCTTTTGGACATTTCCTTGTCTTTGAGTGTTTTTGATCCAGCGGTCCTACTTTCTCAGATACAAGGTTGTAGTAGTAAACACCAACAAAAATGAAGGTGATTGAATAAATTAATTGGTAATAGGATAAGGGACATTTCACAAGCAATATCAAATAGAAATGATCAATACAACTGCATCTAGAAATTACTAAATTGAGAGTTAAGTTCTGGGTGTATTTTTTTGTGCTTTGGCAAGAGTTATCAGTATCTTGAGTACTTTTTACTTTGGCAGTAAATAGTAGGAAAGTTTTTACTCAAGCATTGTTTATTTGAATCTTTCTTAACAGAGCTCAAAAATGACTGTTTCCTCTAATAACCTGCCTCTCAAAGGTAAATGTTCCTTTTCCAGAATCTAAAAATTTCTCATGGAGGTAATTCCAAAATAGAGAAAACTCCAGAAGCACTTTTTGTGTACTTTTTTCCATCTTTATGTGCATCCATCTAACATAACTTAATATTAAACTAACTGAATTTTCAAAATGTTTTTGGCTAAATACTCTGTTACTCTGTAACGAGCAGAAAAGAAACTTAGGAATTAACATGTTAAAAATATGTATGTGAATGTGGAAGATAGAATTATTAATATGGGTAATCTTTTGCACTTCAGAATGATGCTGAAAATGCTACTAATTCTTGACACTGTTTGGTTCTGATTCCATTGGTTAAGGTGGATATTAACTTGCCTTTTTTAAAATTTAGATTACCGAAAGTTTTTGTTCTGGAATTTGTAAGCTTAAAAAATGTTCTTTAGGACTGTGTTCTTCATTCAGTGCTATTTTTATAGTCTGTGTTTTTGCCTGTACAAAAAAGTCTAATAAGTACTAATTTGTGTTCTGTTCTAAAACAGTAAAATTGTTCTACTACTTTACCACCAGTCCTGTTAATTGCATGTATTAATGTAAAATCATGTTGCCTTTTCATGGTCAGGTAAATACCTGCCTGATTTCTATTGGATTTTTGTTGTGCAATAGCTATTTTAAGTCTTTTGTGAGATATGGTAGCTCTAAATACACTAGAATTTAGTTTTCTGATGACTTAATCAGCTATTAGTTTATTCTTTATGCTGTAAAAATACCTTTAGAACAGCATCTTTTTTTCCCAGGAAAGCATTATAAGATTCATATGCAGGCTACAGTTTTTTTGGGAAAAATGTCCTGAATTCTAGTCAGAGGTGGATAATAAAATAGATTATTGTAATTGCCACTTGGGCTTGGGGGGTGGGGGGAGAAGGGGGCGGAGAAAGATGGGATGTAAAAAAAGTAATTGCGTTTCCTTCTGCCTTCAGGGTTCTCCATTTCCTCTTCTCTACTGCAGAGGCTAATATACCTGCCACCTTTCTGGAAGTATAGTTTCCTGGCAGCAAAACTCTTTGCAGACCTTGCTCTAAATTTACCTTTCCTCACCCCTGTCTCTTTATCTGCTACTGGTATCTTACTATTGCCAGTCTGTGCTTTGAGTTAACTGACTTAAAGTTTGGGGGTTTTTGTATGTATTTGTGAATTCTGTCCCTAATCTTTAAGAAAAGATCCAGATGAAAAATGCAAGGATAGAAGGGTCATGTCATATAAGCTTTTCTATGACTTCTTAAATGGATTTAAGGAGATGGAAGCAAAGACAAATGGGCTACAGTATGTGGCTTTGATCGAGATGTCTTTGTCACCACCTACTTAAATGATAGTGATATATTTTTAAAGAAAATTGTGAAATTCAAATACTGCATGTGAGTTTGGTAGCTCTAGTCTTCTACTGTATATTAATAAGCGTGTAATTCTGCTTGAGGCACAGTAGTGCAGTCAGGGTGAGGGTAAGGCTGCTGAGAACCTATGTTGCTGCTAAGTTGTCCTGGTGCAATGCAGCATAATGTTTTTCACATGTTTATAACTTAACTGTTTAAGGCCATGTTGTACTGCAGCAAATTGATGTGTGAGTATTGGGATCAGTAGTTTACACCCTACTTTTAGGTGTGTGTTGTGTGGGAATGGGACAGGAAAACAGTCCTTTTGGATGAAGGTAGAGCAATGGGTGTGACCTATCTATCATTTATTATTCTGTTTTCTCTGGCATTCTCACAACTAGTATAAGGAAACAGATAAATCATATAAGCTATCCTTCTAGCTTAAACTTATCTCTTGGAAACGCTTATCAACCATTCATGGTTCAGCTGAGAAGGTGTCTCAAATGCAGTCCAAGATCCTCTTCCATTGTAACCACCTGGGTAACACTGTTAGCCTATCTTTGTAACATTCAAGGATGAGACCACATGGGTGGTGGGTGGAGGCTTCAAGCTTCTTGGTTAAAATTGGAGTTCATGATGTGTGATGTGTAGGGTAGATGAACTGAAATGTACTCATAAAATACAGTGAGGTCTAGTGTTGAGACACAGAAATGAAATACAGAAGGCAGTCAGCATGGCCAAATACATGTTATGAGTGGTTTTGGGGGTCACAGGATAAGCTAGCAGTCATAGTGCTGTTGGGAGAAAGGCATATAACTGTCTATATAAAGGTCCTGCTGTGTACATAAGACACTGGATGTGATTTATCTTGTTTGGTGCTTGTCTGTGTCTACTTTGGGGAACTGTTTTTAAGATTGTAGAAAACTGAGTCTAAATAAGACTGTAATTGAGTACTACAGGCTTCTGGAAAAGTAGCTTGTGAGGGAAATCCTGCAATAGTTGGGTTTGCTTATTCTAGAGGGGAGAAGGCTGAATAGTAAGAGAATATTACAAAGTTAGCAGCTAATCATGTTTTTCTATTTCTCACCAGCAATTTCTTACAGAGGGATAAATTTAGGTTGAAAAGTAGGAAACACTTTCTGATGTCTGAATTAGTGAAAGGCTACCAGGGATCTTGGAAAATAGACCTCAGTGGGTACTTTAAAGAATGATTTGATAAACATCTGGTAGGTTATAGTTTAGAGGTAAACTGATTCTGAGACAGGGTGACGTTTTCACAAGATAAACATTAGGAGATAACTTTTCAAAGTATTTTTCTGTAATTGTAAGAAAACTGTAGTAATTCTAATAGTTATTGCTGATACCACCATATAAAAAATAATATTTTAATCATACATAATATGAAATACTTTCTACATAAATTTGCTTAGTTCACAAATAAATTCTTTTAGTTTATGAACTGTTTCTCGTCTCTCAGTTTCACTGTGATAAGCCACAAATTAGGTTATAGAAAAAAAATTATTTACACTACTGTGGCTTTATTCCTATTGCCGTTGTGTTCTTCTGTTACATTATTAACAAAATGTATTTCTTCACCTGTTAATGAAGGGGTCTTAACCAAACTTTTTTTTCCTCTCAATGGACTATTCTTTTTTTGATCTGCATATAAATTACTGCATCACTATATTAAGTGCTCTGATATGTCATATTTTAATTCTGTTGTTGAATACATGAACTGCTACCTTCCTGAAGTCATAATTGGTTTAGTAGGTGGAACATTTCTTTCATTGATTATAACTATGAAAAGCTATAGAGTGGCTTTGGACAAAAGGTAAAGGTAGTGTTCCAGCAGCAGGGGCTAACTTAGGTGGCCTTTCAACCCATTCACCAGGCTCCTGCTTTTGACAGAGAAAACATCATTAACAAAGAAAAATACATTTGTATTTAGAATTGTGAAGAAATGCAAACCTTCACTACTTTAGTAGTGAAAAAAGTGTGAAGGTGGATGGAAAGGCTTTATGAAAAATGAGGCTTGGAATTTTTTCCTGAAATTCCTCCGCTATTCCTTATTGTAAAATTCCTACTGAAGTTTGTATTTTTCTGCTGTTGCCTTTTACATGTTGTTATAACTGGAAAAAACATGTAATTTAATTTGAAAAGCATTCAGTTGTTTTCATATCTACTGGCTTCTTTTAAAATACTCTCAAATAATGTGTTGTGTGTCACTGAAGATTTTCAGATAGTTTTCAGGCTGTTGTTAGCTACTTGAAGGATCTGGCAGTTTTTGTAACTGTAAAAAAAATAAAAAAACCCACCAGAAAAACTCATTCATTAATGTCTAGTGTATTATATTTCCATCCTTCATTATATTTCATTTTCAGACATGAAAATGTATTATGTTCTTCCCCAAGTGGTTTTGAAGTGTGGTACATTTCATATCGCTGGTTATCTGTTTCAGATTGATTATAGATCAACATGTATGACTATTTTCAGAAGAGTGGGGAACTCAATGTTCACCCATTAATTCTGTTTTCTTGTAAATGCATTAATTTATTTTTTTCATCAGCATTTCCTCTCTTATTGGTTTAATTGCTGGTACTTTGATTTCCAACTCTTCAGGATGGTGAAACTGAGACTCATGTGCTTCAAGTAACATTTTTTTTATAGCAGCCATGGCAAAACAAGTGATGCATGAATACAGTTGTTCAACACATGATAAAAAAACCCAACCCAATGCCTGTTCTGTTTCCCAACATCAAATTCCACCTCCTGACTAGCTTATCTGGTTATATACAGAGCATGACACTACATGGCAGGGAATATCCCTGGGTCAGCTGTCCTTGCTGTTCTCCCCAACTTTTTGTGCACGTGACTGGGTGTGGGAAGCTGAAATCTCTTTGACTTCGTGTAGACACTGCAACTACCTAGCAACAACTAAAACCATCAGTGTGTTGTCAACGTTATCCTTATACTAATTCCAAAACACAATACTACACTGGCTAATAGAAAGAAAATGCTCAGTTGAAACCAGGGCAGTATGGTATACTTCTGGGATTTTAATTATCCTTTCCTGAAACACAGAGGTATGGGTGAATTTGTGGTCATCTGTGATATGGATTAAATAGACCAGAGGTGAAGTAGCAAAACTGCGATGGAATACACTGATCCAAGGTCATGTGCTTCTATTTTTAAAAATGGCAAAAGAGGGGACACTAGGATTTTCTTAGAAGTAGAGTATCTTCCAGGCTGTCCTAAGGCAAAGAGACTAAATGTTTTTTAACTTCTTGTAGGCTGTTTTATAACAGTCAAGTTACAGGATTGTCTGAGGTGTTTCACTATTTAAAGAATCTAAAGAAAATTGAGTCAAAGCATGTAACATAATGTTTTAGTATGTGGTCTAAAAGACTGGGTCCACACTACTCAGCTTTTTCAAGACTGAGATGATTCTTGGCAAACATAAAGGCATGAGTATTTCAGGTAGTATTTGAAGTGCCAACTGAGAATTATACAGGTTGCAGTTTGCACCTGTGAGCCTAAATTTTTCTTGAAATCACATATTTTTATGGATTTAACTTCCTGTAAGTCTCGAGTTGATGCCCGGGTTCCCTGTGTTTCATGGGAACTTTTAAGCTGGCAGGGAGTTACTTAAGGAAAAGTTGGAAATGCTGAGATCAGCAGCATGGCTTAAGCCTTCTTCCTCCAAACCAATTGAGTGACTCTCATCTGCTTTCTTACTGGTGTACTTTCTCTTCATGTTTGGATAGCTAGGCTTTTCTCACAAGAGAAAGCTATACACAATTTAACAGGAGAGATGGCTCATTAGACAAACTGGACATTACCATTGAAGGCTTGTATTCAAATACCTCTCTATTTTAATGAGACACACCATGTCTGTCAGGATGTAGTTCTATACACATATTTTGGTTTGGAACAAAGTTCTCCAATATTTGGTTCGTAAAAGTTCCACTTCACAGCAAAAATATAGCTGTGGCTGCGTCATGGTTTTAATCTGGCTTTCTGATACTACAGTACCATTGATAACTCCTCTGTCCTTTTTTTCCATTCCTGCTACTGAGCAATTGGCTGCTCTTGCAGAGTACAGTAGTTTGCACAAGAGGACTGAAATTTAGTTCAGAATCATCCTGGTGGTTAGAGGATCCTCCTGGGATGAAGAACATCCAAGCTTACATAACTCTAAGAAAATGGTGATGTGAAAATTACTCCAGACACTAAAATCAGACTGGGTACCGATCTGTTCCTTGACACAGTGTGATCTTATGCCCAACTCTATTTTGCACATCAGAAATTTGGGGAGGGAGTTGCTTCATTTTGTCAGGCAATAAGATGGATGCAAGTGTCTGGATGTTAGAACGTAGGTGGTCATGTACATAAACATTCCTATCATAGACTTTTTAGTTGTGCGAAGGGTTAGGTGGCAGCTGAGGAGGAAATCTGAGGATATCTCTGACATCTGAGTACTATTACCTGGAACTAATTTGGTGGATTTAGCTCTTGGTGTTTCTTACTAGCTGACATTATTCTTTGGAGTCCAGTAGTTGGTGTTCTTTTGTACCTAGGCATCTGCATTTACTTGGTTAGTAACATTAAAAAAGGTTTTGCAGTTCATCAGGTTAGAAGCTTTAAATGGCTAACCTGAATGTTCATGCCGTATTAATACATCATAGCTTTAAGATACCCAGATTCCTGTCATAATCATGTTCCTTTATTGAAATGGAGTGGCATGGGTATCTGTGGAGTTCATGACTTATTAAATGTTATCATATGTTCATCAGCTTGTGGAAGAATATTTTTAAAAGGAAAATCTTATAATCTAACAATTTGGAGCTTGATTTGTTGTACAGGAGTAATCTCCTCCCCCCTCCCCCCCATTTAATAAGAACATTTCTTAAAGAAAACATATAGAACTTATTTATAATAAAAGTTCATTCTGTGTTTTTATACTGCTAATAAAATGCTGGTATTTGACAGAGACCTTTCAGGTGCTAGATTTAAGAGCATTTTTCTTTTTTTTTTTTTTTTTGAAGGCTAGTTTTGGAAGAAAGCCATTTTGAATTTTATGAGGAGAAATTTGTTACAGTTGAGCCAAGATGTAATATCTGTGATGCAGTGTTAGAAATAGAACCACTAGCAAAAGTGCCCTAGTATTTTTTAGGAATTGAAAGGGTTTTTTTAAACACATATTAGAAATAACTTTAAGTATCTGAGATTTTGTATGAAATTAGGTGTCTGAATTTTTTTATAATGTCTGAGGACTTACAGAAAAGGCATAGAGTTTCCCTGCCTCCTTCCCCCTTCAGAACTTTTTAGTGTTTTTTAAATAGCATCAAAAAAAACCAAAACCAGACACAATAGCAAGGACCTATCCTGACACTTGATTTATGCATTTTGTAGGTAGCCTAATCTGAAGGCACATCAAAAGTAGGCAGCAGCTTCCATCCTCACTCAGCACCAATGGTTCTCTTGGTATAGCTCTACATTGTTTCGTGTTTATGTGAGCGAGTTAGTCCATGTGTGTCCACCTTCATACATAATAACTCTCTTTATTAACATAAGCAGTCCTATTCGATGTTGTATTGATGTAATTTTTCCTCCCCAAATTGGAAATACCATTCTTTTGACAAAGGATATGGTTTCTGAATGTAAGTACTGTATCACGTCTGGAATTTTTATGGCAATGTGGGATAACTGTGCAGAGCCAGTTAATCCAGATATTAACATGTTTCAAAGCAACAGATAGCTTTTCAAAGCCCAAGATGGCTTTTGCACTGAACAGTTAATTATGCTACTACTACTCTGGATTTATGCTGTGCCTTTCATCCTGGGATTTCCAAGCAAGAAGCAACATTAGCCTCACTGCATCCATGTCATTGATGTAGGTAACAGTAATAAATCACGTTGAGGCTTGGTTTACTTTTTGTGTAAAGTAGGTAAATGTGCTTGTCTACAGTGTAAAGACTGAAGCATCTGATCAAGTACTTCAAACAGTCCTGATTCTTAGCTTTCATCTGTGTAAGTTTGTGAATTAAAGGTTCTCAGAGAATTATTTTGGCATGTTCGGAGGCCAAGTAGATCTCCTTTAGTGTTCTCAAACAAACTTTGGGGTATCTCTACTTCTCAGGTGCTGAAAGTGCAGCTTCTGGCACCTCAGCTTCCAGCAGTGGTAAAACTGTCTTAGACTACACACAGAGGCATTTAATTTTTGTCTGCTTTTTTGTTAGTGGAAGCATTTGTTAAAAAACAGCAACCAATTGTAGAAGTAAGCCAGTTGACGTGTTGGTTGCTTAGACCACCACAGTTGCCATGTTTAACAATCAGTCCCAGTGAGTTCATGCCTGGAAAATGGATAGATACATCTTTTAGCAGGACTTTTCAAATGGTAGCTTGTCATAATATTGATTGTCTGGATTGGTCCTACTAAAACACAGCTTTCCTATGAATAGATGGTGATTTGTGTCACACCTGAAAATTCAACATTAGTTGAGTGATTTGTTCAGCTTTGTAGGTTAAATCATAGATATTTCTGGGTATGCTCCATTTACTTGACTGAATTTATTTTGGTATCTTAATAGGGATTTTTAGGTGTTATATGAATAATGTGGGTGCTCATTCTGGTACAATTTGTATATCCCTATGCCAGCAGAGATGTGATGTAAATGACACTCTTATTGACATCCCACTCAGTGCTATTAGAATGTACATGCACATTTTAAGAAGTTTGATAGGAAGGTTGAGCGTTTTGCTGGTTCCACATAGGTATATTAAGGCAAAATCTGATTGTTTTCTGAAATTATATTATTATTTTGGCTGATACTTTCCCTCTGCAAGACCACTACACACACACCCTCCACCCAAGAAACAAACCCCCACAACACAATACTCAGAGCATTTTTAGGTAAAATAACCGATTTAATCATAGGAAGACAGTGTGTGGAGATGATGTGCATCAAATCCAGTATAATGTACAGAGGCAACCAGTATCTGGTTCTGGTCAGACGTGAGTGGTTTTGGTCTGAGACCTCATCTTTCTCTCTTTTCCTACAAAGCAATTCACTCGGAATTTTTTTTTTATAGAATATATATGTTATTAAAAAATGCTATCAAAATTATTTTCAGGTATCTGTAACTTTTCAGCATGACATGATGGAGGTTAATTTACAGGAAACACTATAAGAGATACATTTACATTTCATAATCATATTCACTTGCATTTCTCAATGAAAAAATGCACTTACTGAAATCTTTGCTAGAACATCTTGGTTTAGATGAAGAAAAAATACATGCAAGTCTGAGAAATAGAAATTTCAGATGCATAATGCTTAGTAGGCTTAATATAATTAGTAGGTTTTGATACAGTGCTGAAGTTCTTGAACAAAAAAGAAAGGGAAAAATATTAAACACTGTCTAGATAAACATTATGTGATTGTTGTCTTTTATTCCAGTCTTTTTCTTCAACAGATTATTCCTGTGGTTAGTTATTCAGAGTAGTTTTGATTGTGCAGTCATAAATATCGAATATGTGTCTGGACAGTAGGTACCACAGACCAGAAGCAGCACACCTTTCCTCTGAATTTACAAATTCAGTTTTTCAGGTGGAGTTCTTGTGGAGTTTTAATGCAGAAATTACATTTTTACCCTTTGTGGACTGCATTAATTTGCATGCATGGAACATTAGTGCAATTTTTTATTGGCATATTCAAGGCCAGGTTCTTGCTGGATGTATGTGGCATAAGTCTTTCAGCTCTGGCTGTTGTAGAATGGTAAAATAGTTTAGGTTGGAAGGGACCTTTAAAGGTCATCCAGTCCAAATCCTCTGGGGCATACTCAACTTGATCGGGTTACTCAGAGCCTCATCCTTAAATGTTTTCAGGGTTGGTTATCCACCACCTCTCTGGGCAACCTGTGCCAGTGTTTCACCACACTCATTGTAAAACATTTTTGTCTTCTATCTCGTCTGAATTTACCATTACCGCTTGCCCTGTTGCAACAGGACCTGCTAAAAATTCTGTCCCTGTCTTTTCTAAAAAGCCCCTTCAGTTATTGAAGGTCAGCAATAAGGTCTCTGTGGAGCCTTCTCTTCTCCAGGCTGAACAACACCAATGTCTCTGTTCATCTTTGTTGCCCTCCTCTCGACTCTCTCCAACAGCTCCATGTCTTTTCTGCTGAGGACTCCAGAGCTGGATGTAGTACTGCAGGAGGGGTCTTAGGAATGGAGTAGAGGAGCAGAATCACCTCCTTCAACCTGCTGGTCATACTTCTTTTGGTTCAGTCAAAGATTGGCTTTCAGGGCTGTGAATGCACATTACTGTGTCATATTGAGCTTTTTGCACACCAGGGCCACTCTCAATCCTTTCATCCCCCAGCCTGTGTTTGATACTTGGGGGGTGTCCCAACTCAGGTGTAGGTTCTTGTACTGTGTGCAGACCTGTACATTTTGTACATATGCAGTGGAAGATTGAGAGATGTAATTGCTGTAACTTTGGGATAAGAATCTTGGTCTTGCCCTGTGTGGCCAGCAGTGAGGTAATGCATTGACTCAGTTTTAGTGTATAATTACTTGGAAGAATCAGATAATTTTTCTTCCTAGGTTGAAAACTTGTAAGATAATTGTAGTGTCCATTGCATGACTAAAATCACTATCATAACCAAAGTAACGCCTTCACAATTGTGTGCATATACATACATATCCACACACAGTGTTCATTTTATTCCGGGAAGCACAGCATCTCCTAATTTATGCTTTCTCCATATTAGAATCAGTTAATATGTGACCAAGTTTTTCAAGGGTACTAATGACTTGGATATGTGGCTGTAAGTCAATTCATATTCAATCAATATAGCATAAAACTGAAGAGAAAGCCCTAATGGGAAGCAGGGATGTTACGAGAAAACACTTCAAGTTCAAAAGCTAAGCAGCCCAGAAACAATTAAGGGGGAAAATAAAGGATGAGAAGAAAAGAAAGAAAATGGTTAACTTTATACATGTGAAGTAATTCACATTTTCAGTCTGACACATGAGTGTTTAGATTAAAGCCATATAAGGAGTGCTCTAGAAACACTGGTACTTGAAGGCTGTTTGGTCTTTTAAGACTATCAGATTTTTTTGGCATTTGAAGTTCAGAGATTCTTTTATATTAAGTAGTAGGTGTCTAATTGAAATGGTTTAGAATTGGAGGTTTCGGTGTAAGCAAGGAGGAAACTTTAAAATGTTAAGGTCTTAATTTTACTTTGTATAATATCTTAAAGCAGTAAATGCTGGAAATGGAACAATTTTTATTTTTTATTGAATCAGTCCTAGCACATGAACATTAAAATGGAAATCACTGAGAATAAAGCGTGTGTGAATTTATGCACATTTATTTATAATGATTTACTTTATCTTTTTTACATTACATGATAAGCAATCTTGTCTAGTGATTAACTCATTATCTATTTTAATTAAATGTTTACATTTTTATCAAGCTAAACCTCATTTCATTTGTGGCTTATACGATGCTATTATAAAGTGTGTTTGTAATAAAGACTTGCTTTATGAAGGCAGAGTAATAAGCAGAGTAACTGTTTCTTCACCATCACCATGGAGTGCTCTGAGTACCATTACTTATTCAGACAAGAACCATATTTCAGGAATAATACTTTGCATTACTTGAGGAGAAAATGTTTTCTGTGAGCATTTTGTCATAGAATAAAAGGATATATAATCTTATTTTGATATTATACCAATTTAGGAAAGAAGTGAACAGCGTAATTAGAATAAAGATAGCATTATAGTGAAGTAAATTGGAATTTACTCCTTTCTGTTTTAATCAGGTGGATTTTTTCATTTTAGTCTATGGATAATTGCTGTATAAAACATTCTGCTGCTCTTCAAAAAAAGTTCCAAGTAATATTTAGGGTTAATAGCTGAATATAAAATAACCAAACCAACTGAGTTTAGATGTATTAACTGTTGGGTGAATCCTTCCCACAAGTGATAAAGTAATCACAGAATTTATAGGATAAATCAGGCAGGCCTTTCACCGAAAGCAAAGCTAACACTGAACTTTGAGCCCATTGCCCAGGACTTTGTCCAGGCAGGTGTTGAGGATGGCTGCCCATCCTGCAGCTTCCTGGGGCAGCCTGGGCCAGTGCTTCACCAGCCTTGTCCCCAGGGGCTTTGCCCACACAAATTTTTTTAAGAAACTACTTATTCATTGAGAGTTACAGTGCATGAGTGTCATAGCCCGCTTAGGATTTGCCCTGATTTCATCTACCTAGCTCCTACTGTCTGTGTTTCATTTCACTTCATAATAATTCAGTAAAACGAATTGCTACACCGCGATCAGGGAATCTTCTTCTTTCCCTGCAACAGCAGTATGTCTATTAATGAATTTTATATTTATTGATCAGTACCTTGCTCAATTTGAAATACTGTGGAGTTTAATAAACCTGAACTGAGAATGAAATCTGATACAAAGTTCAAAGTTGGTACAAATGGAGAAGACTTTGTACCTTTACCTTCAGATTTTCCTTTGCTTTAAATTGCATATTGAAATACTCAGATTTACCACAGAGATGATTTGCTTCCCTAATTAATGTCCTGGCATTGCTTCTATTGTTTTTCATTATTTGCTTCTCAGTTGCATTTATGGCATCATTTGCTATGGTCCATGTAAATAATTATTTTGGTACATGAGTGCACTATGAACCAAAATTCTAAACTCGTACACGTGTAGATTGAATTTGAGATGAGGTACTAAGGAAAACCTCTACTTTATAAATGCTGTCCCTAGATTTTTAGCCAGGATAGACCAGCCAGAGTGAGTCTGGGGCCTTCATTTAAGAAAATTCTGAGCTTAGAGTGGAGAAGATATCCTTGTTGACTTGGTGATGGCTTCCTGATTCCCCTTCATCCGAGAGGATGGTGCATGTTCCAACTTGTACTCATGGTCAGGCTGCAACAGGCCCAACTCCTAAGATTTGGGGTTACTGTGCTTATTTCCATCCTGTTCTTTCTCTTGCCACCTTTTCTCATTGCTCCATGAGTACTGGGAAGAGTCATGCAGTAGTTGTTTCCATTCAGTGTATTTATTGAGCTAGTTTGGTGGCTCATGCCAAGGATTTTTTGCTCATCTCTCCTGTGATGTGTGCCTGTATTGTTTACTCTCTTCACAGTCCAGATTTTTATTTCAAATACCATTTCCTCATGTAAAACTTTCTGTATTTCACTATGCCAATGCTTGTGGAGGAACTTGTTGCTCTTTCTTCTCATCAGGAATAAATTATTGTGCTGAGCATTTAACAAAGCCCAGTAGGTTCCTTTCACACTGCTGCCAGTTCAGAGGACAGAGCTTACTCTAGTTCAAAGAATTAGTATCAGATATTTAATAGATATGTAAAATAATAGGCAGTTGTGTTATAAATTCAGATAAGTGTTTTTCTTATATCCCTTTCCAGTGTGCCAGTTCAATGTACTCTCCCTCACCTCCTTCAGAGATCGACATACTAAAATGAGGCCGCACTTATCTAAATGCAAACATGAATTGGTCAGTTTAATTTTGCTTCCTCTTGCTATTGTTGAAAATATTTTAAGGTTGGCCTTTCTCCTTGCCTTGTAAGCAGTTAATGATTCTCTTGAGGTGCAAAAAAGGGTTTTCTGTAACTGCTGCATCCTGGTTTAATTTCTGACTGAAAGAAATGGACAAAGAGGAAAGAAAGATTGAAAGAATGGGCAAAATTTTTTCACTCAGGTAATGAAGAAGATATTTTACAAGGATGGTAGGAACACTTGGAGGAAAAAATACATCTTATTACAATTCTGTTTTGAAGTCAGATGAGTAAAACTGGCTCTAGTATAGAATTTAATTTTTAATAATTTATTTTTATGCAACTCGATTATTTTTTCATGTTAAATGACTAAAAGATACATGAATACAGAATTGAGATAAAGAGGTGAAGAATTAGTAAATCTAAAGGTAATTACAGAAATTTCCTAGAAGGACTTCTATCAGTTCATATATTTTACCCCTTTTCTTTGTAACTCTGAGAAAGATGATATGCTGCTTAAAGAGAAAAGAGCAGACTGCTTAGGTCAAGAGGAACAGCATGAAGGGGAGCATCAGTGAGGCAGACAGTATGTTTTTACAAGGCATTTTGCTGTCTTTTACCATCAGTGCCATCTCATTCTGTTCAAAGGGACACTGCAGCAAAAGTCCAACAATGGGTGAGTTATCTCTGGGAGTCAGCTTGTAAGCTTCCTAAGTTATGGATGGAAAAAATATTGTAGTAATTGTTATTTATTAATATGTTAGCTCTGTAAAATGCAGATTATATCTTATCCATGATGCATAACTGCATTTTAAATGTCCTTGAAAACAAAGTTTAAGTAGTCTTTTAGAGTAATGCTGCATTTCTGTTTCTCAGTTCCTACTTCCTGGAATATGGTCAGCCTAAAATGTCTATGTTCTTGTTACTCTTCTGAGTTGCTTGCCTGCAAAAAGCTGCCATAGAGCTCCACAATGGAGAGTGTGCCTGTAATCAGAAAAATGAGGGTATTAGGTCAGTGCCAGTGACATATCTTGGCCTATTTATGTGTGTACTGGATATGACATGTCAAAGTGGTCCACAGGGCAAAGAATTGATTACATATCAGAAAAAATGCTTTTGGCTATAACAACCAGTTTGTTCTATTCCAATCAGCTTTTTAGAAGATGCAGCGAGCATAAAAGGAAAATAATAGAGTATAGATGATTTTTTTCATATTGCCTACAAAAAACAAAAAAAATACAGCTTTTAAGATATGACTTTTTTAAACCTGTTTTTTAATTTGTCTTCCATTTTGCTTAATTTATACTTGAAGCAATAGCAAAAAGACTCTGTTCTGAGACATGAAATATAAGTCACTGAGATGAAGCCAATTGAAAAAGTAATATTCTGACTTTCCAATTTTCTTAAGCAGATTATTCTCAGAGTCAATATTTCATCCATAGGTGATAGGGTAGCAAAACACATAATCTTTCTGCATAATATTTTAGACTGTTCTGGTAAATACATTTTAAAAATCAAGGAGGAACTGATGTTTTAAGAAAATACTGGAAGATCCTTCATGAGAAGAACGTAGGCTTACAAATGCCATTGCATTACCTTCCCACCTTTAAGGAAGTAAAAAAACCTCAGACAGAAAATAGAGAAACCTGTATCTTGAAATACCAATAAGTGTATTTCAGCTGCTTTTGGATGGAGAGTGGGAGAAAATGAGGCCACGTCACCTTATCAGAGTGGTGGAGTAAAAACCTTTAGAAACTTGAATCTGTTCTGGTTTGCTAGAATGTATGGGTAAAGGCACACTGTACAAGGAGTTAACCTGTTCTGCCTTCTCTTAGCCACAGTTAAGAGGACCAAAGTCTGAGATGTAAATTGTTATGGCAGATACTAAGAAGATTCTAATTTTTAAAGCTTGGGAATCAAAGTTGATGTCAAGTCCTTCTATCTCTGTTTAAACTAATTTCCTGATTTGCAGAGTTCTCAGTACTCAGTCTGAGTCTGGCAAAACCAACCTCTGACAGCTAAGAAAATTCACTGAATTCATTTTTCCCGTGCCAGGAAAATTACTCTTCCAAGTGTAAACGTTATTACTTGTGCAGTCATAAAAGCATCATTTAAATAATGATGCTCTTTTAAAAGCAAACACAGAAGACAAAGATCTTAAAGCCTGTTCTTGTTAACAGTTTAAAAACACTTCAGAAAAACAGAATCTGTCTGTGGTACTCTGCCTAAGCTATGATTAATGTTAACTCTTAGACTTGCACAACTTTTCAGTAGCTGATCAAATTTCAATCCAGCAAGATAGAATTAAAACAAAAGCAAGTTACATTTAGAACCTTAAATTGTAGAAATGTTGAGTGATGCTTTACTCTCTAGGTGCGTCTTTGAGAAGTGCTCTAGCATGGTGCTTAAGATGGTTTGTGCTATTAATATAAAATAATCTTCACTGCTGAAGGATAAGATTTCTGAAGAAGGTTAGGATGTTTTCTATGATTTTGCTAGCATGTGGAACAATTTCTCATAAGTTGGTACTAGATTGAATATGTTATATTCATTTACTTTCATAATATCAGAATTTTCCTCTGTTCCAAGTACTTTGTCAGACAAGTGAGCTTTTACATTTGCATATGTAAGCATCTTCATCCATAAGAGTGTGTTTGGGAAGAGTTGCTTACAACCTGCAACAGCATTCCAAATCACAAAGCATGCTCAGCCTGGGGTTTGTTCTTTTTTTCTTTTTTTTCATTTGTTGGTTTTTAATTTTGTACAAGACAAATGTTAGTGATGGACTTGGGGAGCATAAGAAGTGTTGAAGCAATCCCAAAGGATTCAATCTTGAATTAATGAGATTTGAGTTGTAACTGGCCAAATAAATGAACGTGTTTTGAAACCTCAGATCCCACTGACTTTAATAGAAATTTGCAGCATTTAGCGCCTTTGAACATCAGGCATTTCACTGAGGATGTAAAACCCCAGCTTTTTACAAGCATGTTTGATTCTTCAGTCTTCGTTCCCAAATAGAAGATAATTAAATTGATTGTGTCTAGAATAAAAGAGAAGACAAGACCTCCTTTATACCATTTGATCTTACAGTTATCTGTTTTGTCCTTTTCTCTGAGTTTGCTGATCTTGTCAGGAGTTCATGATGAGCTTTTTGGGGGAGACTATTTGTCCATTTTTATGTGTTCTGTATGGCTCTGAAAATGTGAGTCTGTATGAAAAGCATGTAGTGTTTGCCTTGTTCTTACATCAGAAGAATTTTTTCTTTTGTCCATTTTATGCTTGTTTCCAAAGGCTTAAAATGCAACCTTTGTTTCTGCAATAATGGCTCAGTGTAGGCTTACATTGTTGATCCCCTCAGTAGATGCAATGTAATCCACTTTGGTAATGTGAATTTTCAAACAATCATCAGCCTTTGCTATTAACCCTTCTATACTAATGGTAATACCCTAGAAGAACTACAAAGGAATTTAGCGCTCAAGCTTAACATAAGACTTGAAGGACATTTAGCAGCATTTACATTCCTTAGTCTAGTCACAATGAATTGCAGAGCTGATGTTGAACTTGATTGGTACGGTATTCAATATAAAATAGTTGATTGTGAACTTGATGCTGAAATACAACATTGCAGGGGATTTCTTTGGTAAAATATGAACAATTTCTAGAAAAGGTCCCTTGCAATTAAATGCTACTTGACGTCTCTTCTGTCCCTTGCTTTTGTTTGCTATTTAACAAGGTCAATAGCGTACTTTTCTCGGAATACTTGTTTTTTCTTTAAAAAATACAAAGATGCAAGTACCTGCTGAGAAAGGATGAGCAAGAAGTATTCAGTCATATTTTTATTTGTTGTGCTATTTGAGGATGCTTTTTTGTATGAAACCAGGAAAAATACTTCAGGCATTCTTTTTTTTTTTTTAGTTAATCCTGTTACATTTTAGTAGCAGTATATTAAAAAAAATAATGCCTAATAATGCAATTTTTTTATTACTGCAATTTCTCCCTATTTTATTCTTATTTATTGGTTGTTCTACCTACTTATCTACCTCTGTTCTTGTTTAAGAAAGGTGATTAGCCAAATAAAAACTACCATGATTGCAGTGCATATGACCTTTGTTACAAAAAGAACATGGATGATTGGATTTTGTGTCTCAGCAATTGCAATTACTGCCCTGGGTATCAGTAGTCCCGCTGCAAAGACATATCAAAGTTAATCTGTGTTTTCTGTCTCCCCTTGGAGTATTTTAGGTATTCCTTGTGATGCACTAAAATGAAGAGTGCTCTTTTGTTCCAGTGCACTTTGGGAAAACTGCTCAATGTTTATTGATATCCAAGTTTTATGAGGAATCACTGAAGGACTACTAACAGCATCGGTAACTTAGCTAACAACATAGCAGAGTAATTTTTAGCTCAGTTTGGTGAACTGAACTATCTCACAATCATAAAAAGCCACCTGGCTTTGTAGAACATCTCTGCTTAATTAATGTGGTTTTTGTGTTCTGGAAGGTGAGAGCAAGAGGTTAGGACCAATGTGAGAGTGCAGACTAATTCAACAGAAAACAAACTCAAGCAGCGCACATTTTCACTATGGTCTTACAGTGTGGAGAGCAACTTGAAACACCATGCACCTTCAAGAAATTTAAGAAAAAGGGTTATCATAGTATGTTTAGAAATTTGCATAGATCCTTAGCAAGGACAGTGCCACCACAAGCAGCTCCAGTTTTAAGAGGTTCTAAAAACAGCTGAACAATTTAAAAGATGCATGAGAGATGCTTGAAATAAGGTATCACTTTGTTTAGGTCTTAGACCCTATGAAATTGTTATACATAATACATAGTAATATTCTGTCAGTTTCAGGAAATAATAAAATGTTGAACTGAGGAATTCTCAAAAATTATGAAGTGTATGTACCAGAGTATTTTGAAAAGTTGTTCCCTACACTTCCATTATTCCATAATGAGTAATGCTTATGATTTATGTTATTTGTTTAGCTTAAGAAGAAAAAATAATTCTTTAAAATACAAGAAATTCCATTTAGAAAATAAAAAGTTCTTTGCAATAACGGTGATAAGCACTTGAACTTATTTTGAATTATTTTGCAAAAAGAAGGAACAGTGGCCCAGTGTTTTAGAGCAGCCTCATTTTCAGAATCCAGCTCAGAAATAAAAAACGGATAAATATATACACTACATTTAAACAACTTCTAAAACTAGTTCAGCAACATACTAAAAGTTAAAACGTGTCAAGATAGAATTTCTTTTGTAGATACCCGGGCAAGATAAGTTTACGGCTACTGTCATATATTGTAGAACTAAAAGGTATAAAAAATGCTTCTGTGTTAATTTAGCCAAGTTCTGCTGAATTAAATGGTTTTGTGTGGTGTTTATGCCCAGGGCTATTGAATTTTAAAAAACCCAAACCAACCAACAAGCAAAACCATAATGGAAGCCAATTAGGATTTAATGAAGGATTCTATCCCCACCCTAAAGTCAGTTCTGTGTTTAGGTCTATGTACACTTTCATATTTGGCTGAAACTTGAGTGTTCTGGTGATTATGGAAAAAGAAGAATCCTTACAGTGTAAATCTCAGTAAATAATTTTGTTTCTATTTATTCATTAAAAACTGTTAGTTCTAGGAAGACAAATAAAACAGTCAAAATAAGTATTATTAATAGCCAAATAGAGTAGTTATTGTTGATGAGCAGCACTGAGTTGTTTGAGTCTCATGATTAAGCTTCAGAAAGCAAGAGAATATTTTATCTTTTTTGCTAGTGTTAATTTTTGATTTTTTTTTGTAAGTGGCTTATTTCTGAAGGAAGATTAATTTAAATGCCAATTAAGATAAGGGTGCTAAGCCTGTTTTACAATGCAGTCTGAAAGAACATAGTGTATGGAAAACTTATTAGAGGTTGGAAGTACTGAAGAACTTCAGAGCTGGGTGCTGCTGGTCTGGAACAGCTTCAGTCTGAAAAAGATTGAAACTCAGAATTTGTGGATCTATGTGAATATATAGTATAGTATATCTGATTTTGTTGTCCTCCTAAATATGGGTATTGTGTATGTGGTGTCTCTCGATGCTCCGTCCTCTGTGGGACTTCTGCATAAGGATTGGACTGCCTTTCCAAATGGATTTTTGTCCTGTGAAGTCCCACAACCTGTTACTACCTTTGGTGAAGGTTAGAGATGATAGGGGTATATCTGAAAATTATACCCGAGGGGTGAGGAATAGTGAATTGCTTCTGATTTTGTATGTATATTTCTCAGAAACTGTGTGTTGAAGGAAGGCTAAAAATAAAGTGGTACTTCTCTGCTCTTTTTTTTTTTTTTTTTTTTTTTAATCCATTCTATATTGTAATGCCTAAGAGCAGTTATCCAGAGCTAACTATAGAAACATTTACAACTTTATTAGCTTAGTTACATGGATTTAGCCTTGTTTGACTTGCTGGTTACTGCCTAGACATTACTTTGCTTAGTTGTCATCCCACTCCAAAAAGAAATCCCATTAAGAAAATCTGATTACCTGAAAGTGATGATCTGGGGTTGCATAATGTCAAAAATCATTGGAGTTTTTAAAAGAAAATAATCACTGGCTCTATTAGGAGAAGAGGCCAAAGAAGGAATCTCGGTGCAGGAGAACCTAGTATCCAAGTATAGGAGGAGTGAATTAAGAAACAAAATTCTGAACTTTGAGAAATTAATTTCAAAGCATTAAGGTGAGTGAGACTTGATAGGATGTGGAGAACCACAAAATTGCTGTCCTGTTTGGTGGAGTCCTCTGTTTCCTATGCTGCCTAAAGTTCCTCAGGAGACAATGCTAATGTAATCTCATTAAACTAAAACTATTGGTAATGATTATAAATGGTGGAAAAATACTATTAAGAAATATATTCAATGAAAAATGCTATGTTTAAGAAAGTAATGTCAAATACACTTAAAATAAGAGATAATAGCCTATACAGCAACAGTATCCAGGATATTAGTGCGTTGCTGGGTATTTGCTTAGTATCCAGCCAGGATGTTATTCAGAAGTGAAATGTTTTTTCCAAATTGCATTTTAAGACTATAGTGTGCAGTTTGTGGATTTCAGACATACAGTAGATGCAGTAGGCTATTTATTCTGGTCAAGTTGAAATTAAAGGGATGTCAAGAGTGCTATAGCCAATTTCAGTGCACCTCTCTTGCAGAAAGAGGGGTACAGTAAGGAAGAAAATAAGTTGGAGATTAAGTAAAAGCAGTGAATGAGATAAATGTGAAGGAATCAGTTTAGTTTAGAAAAGAGAATTTTCAATGGTAGTATAGCAGCTTTCAAACATTGAATCTTGCTTGAAGGAAGGCTGCTACTTTGATCAGGAGAGGAAGGAGGAAGGATATTTGACTTAAATATATGAGAAAATACAGTTGATTGCTGAGATAATCTGGTTGCAAGGAGTGCCCGTTCAAGACGACTGAAGGTGAACGCCTCTCTGTAGAGCAGATCTTAGAAGAGAAATTAGGAAAACAGAAATTCTCTAGGATGGATAAAATGCACTGGGATGCTCTTGAGTTCCTTCCAAATACTTTACTTGTCGCCACCCCCACCCCCTCTTTTTTTTATATATTGTATTATAATTTTAGTCATACAGCAGGATGCTGTTACAGTAATGATTTCAGATTATGAATTTTAATAACATGAATACATATTATGTGAAAGCATGAATTTTAAAGATATTACACAGGAAGAATATGAACGTTTTTAGAGAAAATTGGTAAGAGGCCCTCTTAGCTATCACTAAAGAAGAATTATGGTATTAGAAACATTTGAAAAGCTCTTTGCTACAGAACATATGGATTCAACATGCCCAGTGTTTGTCCAGCTGGGAGCTTGGCATGCTTATTGTGAACGGTTCCTACCTGAATGTTTCGGAGGTCCACAGACTGGTTGGAAGTGACTGTTGATCTTCAGCACCCTATTTTTTTTTGCTGAATGGAGCACTAGGAACAAGCAGCAGAGGAATACTGTTAACTTGAAGAATAGATTGAATTTAAAAGATTGTGAACCTATGTAATGATGTTGAATCTATTTGCGGGAATAGGACTCATCAGGACAAGTAACGGGATGGATTTTTCAGCCTTAGGTTTTAGAACTTTCTTATTAATTTTCCTCTCAACCTTCTTTTGTTTTCTTCAGGTTTTTTTAATCTTCCTCCTCGTCCTGTTGTTCCTACAATCTGTCTGACTACCATGAGATTTCATCTGCTATCACTCTGTTTCTTTTAAAGTTTTACTTTTGAGTACAGATTCTGTAAATGTAGTTAAATCCTGTCTATTCTGTGGTGCTACTCTGCTCATTAACTGAGTATAGATTTTTTTTCTTCACATGCCTTAGAGATCAATATTCCAGTAGGAAAAACAGAGAACTGTAGCAGTTCAAAATAGGTGCCCATCATAATACAACATTGAATTTAGCTTGGTTGGAAGTATTGATGTGCCACTGGTATTGCATAGTATTTTCAACATCTTCATACAAAGTTAAATAACAAATGGACCAGATAAGATTGCATTAGTTAAAAAAAACATTAAAAAAGGAATAACCTACATAGCTCAGAACAGTATCATCTGTGTCAAAACCAGCAAGTTGCTGGTTTGTTTCACTTACCATTCTTTACTGTGGGGTAGGTATGAGTGACAGGGAATGGACATGGGGAACTTTGCTAATTTTGTTAAGATATTATAGTGAGAAGTCTTGCTTACTGTCATCCTTAGCTTAGGTTGGAGAAAGTGTCAATGCATTGAACATTCTTCTTTTTTATTTTTTGTGCACTTTTTTTTTATACACCATACTTTTAAAAGGTACTTTTCTGTATATTTCATGTGCTAAAGTATTGTGTGTTAACAATATATTGTTACATTGAAACATTATAATCATAATTATGTTGATAAAACAGACTTCACATACTTTAAACACATTAGGAAGGATAATTGTCAGTTCTATTCATATTTTCTGAATGGAAACTAGCACAGTAAACTTCTAGTAAAGTTTGAAAGGTCCTTTTTATGAGAGTGTAATAGAGTAGTTTCTTCAGGTGGCATAAATTCAATGGGAGAATATGGCATCCCACTGATTTATACTTCTAAATATTTAATTAATTACTACCCTTTCTTCTGGATCAGTACAATTGTTTCCAGTAATGTCATGTGCCTACTCTACACTTCTTATTTATTGGAAATGGAACAATTTTGGATATGTCCCAAATTGCTTGGTATTCATTTTTTCATCCAACAGGAACAGATTTTGATCACTTCTCTAATCTCTGTCCAAACCAAACAAGCTAATTTTAGACAAAGAATCAGTGCAGCTGAGGAAGCAGTGATCTAATGTAACAGAAACATAGAGTGCGATGAATGACCATACCAGAACTTGTTATTCGGTGGATGAAAACGTAAGAGAGTTAAGTCATCACTAAGAAACACAATACTATGTTATAGTCAATGTAAGATGATGTATGTTATGACTTTCCTTAATGAAGAAATAAATACTAGTAAACTGCAGCATAGCAATATGTTACTACAGTTTCTCCTAGCATTCCCTATTAATTAATCATTTTCACATCAGAATTGTCAAGCAGATTTTCTGGGCACACAAATGAAGAAAAGCCTTATCAGATGTGTGGCATATGTACCTGATATACAATGAAGAGACAGGCATAAGCATCAAAAGCTTGTGAAAAATTACTTCAGTGCTAATGTTTTAAGCAGAAATTTAACTCTAACAAAGATGTTTCAGAAAAATAGGGGAGAGAATGAATCTCTTAAATGTGTTAAGTTCTTGTATCTGCAAGGATGAGAGTTTATTTACAGGATTAATTGCATTTGTAGGCCTGAAAAAGAACTGTTATTTATCTAGGACATTTTGCTCGTTTATAAATTTGAAAAAGCACTGAAGCTACATTGTGACTGCTTATTAGAAAGTATAGACCTGTAAGACAACCTATTTAGTGTCTTTTATGCCTGTGATCCAGTTGTCTGGTCTACATTTGGCAATAAACATGAAGGGATGAAAGTACTAAATACAAAATTTTCATAATACATTTTCTAAACATTGTTGTGATGTTCTTTTGATAATATAGGTAAGTTTGCTAGGATATGATTGCATATTTATATGAAATGCAGAAGAATTTCAGCTATAACTGTTTGGCAGATATGTCTATATTCTTCACTTTTAGATTCCACTGTTTCAAAAAGTAGGAGTGAAACTGTAAAGCTGCTGTCTTTCTGCACTAGCCAGCAGACTCCCCAAAGAAAGAAATTCAACTGTGACAGCACCATAGCTGGATGATTTGGACTCCACTCAAAAATGCTTCTCTCTTAGTGGCATACCAGAAGAGACTATGCGTCGGTGACTTGTATTTGCATGAGTACTGCTTTGTCAGATGTAATTTATCTGTAGATACTGGGAATAACTCTCCCTCACATTGCAAGAATGCAACCCAATTTTTTCCCCCCTTTTTAAGCCCAAGTCATTACTGTATTATTTGTATTATGCTAGAGACGCCAGTGGGTTTTCAGGGAAATCCACTTTTCTGAGCACTTGGCAACCACACAGCAAGGCAGTCCATGATCTCAAGAGCATGTGTAGATAATATGGGCAGTAGGAGCTCTGGGAGACATGTTGATTTGCTCAGTGTCATGCCATTCATTCGTCCTAGTTGGAAGTACTCATGTTCTTTACAGTTTACAACCCCAACAGTCTACCATGTTGTAAGATTTTCAGGCTAAAACCAATTTATTTGCACTTAAATAATGCAACTCTGCTGACTTAAGGGTCTGGAAATAAGGTGTACATGGAAACAGTAAAGCTACATAGTTCATTTGTGTGCATTTTGGAAAGTTGAAGGACTATATTCTCTTCACAGAGTGCGTGCTCTAGAAGAGGGAATTTGTAATTTTTCAAGATAGCTAAAGATTCTTGATCCACTATTTGAAATGGTATTTATTTGCACTTCTTGTATAGAGATTAAGATGGATTCTAAGTTTTGGGTTTCTTGGTTGTTGGGGGATGCGGGATAGGGATGTGGTTGTTTTGTTTTAGTCATCATTAACTGCTCATGGATTACATGGGTATACTCTTCACTGGGTTAAAAACTGTCTGGACAGCCGGGCCCAAACACTTGTGTTGAATGGAATTAAATCCAGCTGGCAGCAGGTCACAAGTAGTGCTCCCCAGTCCTACAGCAAATCTTCTTTAACATCTCTATTAATGATCTGGACGAGGGGATCAAGTGCACCCTCAGTAAGTTTGCAGTTGACAACAAATTATGTGGGAGTGTCAGTCTGCTGGAAGGTAGGATGGCTCTGCAGAGGGACCTGGACAGGCTGGATCAATGGGCAGAGGCCAGCTTTATGAGGTTCAACAAGGCCAAGTGCTGGGTCCTGCACTTCGGTCACAATAACCCCAGGTAACACTACACAGGCTTGGGACAGAGTGACTTGAGAGCTCCCTGGAGGAAAAGGATCTGGGGGTGTTAGTGGACAGCTGGCTGAACATGAGCCAGCAGTGTGTTCAGGTGGCCAAGAAGGCCAACAGAATCCTGGCCTGTATCAGGAATAGTTTGGCTAGCAGGAGTAAGGAAGTAATTGTTCCATTATACTTAGGTCTGGTAAGGCCACACCTCAAGTACTGTGTCCAGTTTTGGGCCCCTCGCTACAGGAAGGATGTTGAGATGCTGGAGTGTGCCCAGAGAAGGGCAACAAAGCTGGTGAAGGGTTTGGAGCACAAGTCCTATGAGAAGCAGCTGAGGGAACTGGGGCTTTTTAGTCTTGAGAAAAAGAGGCTGAGGGGAGACCTTATCACTCTCTACAAGCACAGTGTTTAGAGAGGTGGAGGTTGGACTCTTCTCTCAGGTAGCAAGTGAACAGGACAAGATGAAATGGTTTCAAATTGCACCAGGGGAGATTTAGGTTAGATCTCAGGAAGAATTTCTTTACCAAAAGGTTAGTCAATTATTGGAACAGCCTGCCCAGGGAAGTGGTGGTGTCACCATCCCTGGAGGTATTTAAAAGGTGTGTAGATATTGTGCATTAGGACATGGTCCTAGAGGTGGACTAGTCAGGGTTAGGCTGTGGTTGGTTTCAATCTTAAATGTCTCATCCAACCTAAGTGATTCTATGATTCTATGACAATCTTTCTGTGGAAATGAAGCTTGGAATATGGCTGTGTTCTGAGATTTTAATCTCAGTCCTTCTGAATGCTTTTTGTTTTGACACGTTTTGTGAACCAGTGAACCATCCAACAGATGCTGTCTTTATTGTCTTTTGAAGTAAAGCCATTGACTTTCAACAAACTGGTCAAATTGGTCTGATGTTTGTTAAAAATATATTTAGGACTGCATCTTGAGCTAACAGTAATAAAAATCTGGATGTGGCGAATATTAATGTTAAGGAAAAACAAGTAAAAGCAAACTCACCCAGCTCAGGGGGATTTTCTAGATATGTGGCATGTTTGAGATCATGGTGTTCTAATTGCCTAATTTTACAGGGGCCTGATTTTAGGCTCCCACAACTGATAAGGTCTGAATGACTGAGTTTGTGGAATGTGGATATTGTTAACTCCAAGTACCCTTAATGAATTTACACTTCTTTCCTTTTCTTAACTTAATGATCACAGGGATTTTTATCCCAGCTGTACAGTTTAGGGACAGAGCTCTCCATCCTCAATTCCATTATTATTTTTAATCTTCTTATTTTGATTCACTGATATCTTTTCTTTTGTTATCTTTTGTGATATGTATTGGCTATCTTCTCTTTCTCAGTGCTGCTTTTCTTGTATGGAGGAAGGAAACTCCAATTTTCTGTCTTCTTCCTGATTATCTTCTTGGTTTGAGCTCCTAGCAAATTTATTCAGGAAATAATTTAACCTAACCTAATCTCCCACTGTGCTTATATTCAGGACAAAAAAATGTGCAGGATCTTCTGAGGAACTCAAGAACAGACCTGGTTATACCAGTGTTCTCATCAGTGCAAGATGGAAAAATCTAATGTAAAACATTACTGATTATTAGAATTACTGTAATTTAATGTGTCACTGAAACAACCATATTTTTCTGTCTGTCGCTTAAGGCATGTTAGCCTTTAATAACCAATTAAGGCTAATGTTCACATTGGCTATTACAGCAGTCCAAGGAACTTTCCATTTTCTTAGATGAAATATGCTTTCAGTGGCACAGGTGGACTATATTATTGCCTTAGATTTGTTTTTACAGGTCTTGGTTGTGACAGGTACATCAAAATTCTCATGTTTTAAAATCAGTGAAGCAACTAGGTCACAAAAAAAGCTAGCCTATGTAAAACTATGCTTCAGTTCTTAAAGCAGTAACCATTTAATCTGGTACATAAGAACTGTTTTGAAGAAATGTCTTCTAATAGTTAATTCTGAAAATGAGTATGTTTCTTTCCATTTTGAATGATGGTTATGAAACTTTTAATGTATTTCTCTGATAATGCCTGATAAAGCGCTTGTGTATTTAAAGACTTTTTTTTCTAGCATGCTCTTTTTCTTAAGGAAACATCCTTGAACTGTGTACCTCTTTGACAAGGCTTTTATATTTCATATTTTTGCTATGAAATTTCATTTTAAAAAATGGTTGTAATCAGTCTTTATTACAAGAAGACAAAAATAAATGCTGGAATATAGTTATTGATTTTTCTAGTCTAGGAGTGCTAAATGAGCAGGCTTCTGTTGAAAGGCATTGTGTGGCAGAATTTACCCCCTTTTAAATCATCAGATCGAAGAAAATTTATAGTAGATGTTGAGTGGCTTTGCATTCATCTCTGCAATTAGCGATGCTGTGCTTAACAGATAGGTTTGCTATTCTTAATGGATCTAAACGCTTGCATTTTTTTTAAAGATGAGGAACGATTAGGAGGTGAAAGTAACAATAAGTGTATCTCAGGATATGAAATTTTTTAGGATGCTCTCTTGAAGTTGATTTCTAGAGACAGATAAAAAATGTACCACTGCTGGTTAAATTAAATCAGTGGTAATAGTGGCATTACTGCTTTCTGATTGCTCTTATTTAGGGAGCAACATATTTTGTCTTACCTATTCACAGTAATTGGTTGGAATGACCCTGCAAGAGCTGTCTTCCTGCACAACTTAGGGGATTTGGAGACTGCCAGTAGCAGGTGTTAAGTTTATAACTTTCCCTATGGCCTTCTTGCTCTTAGCCAAATTGTGTCAATTTTGTACCCAGCTGTTTTTACTTGTTTTCTTTTAACAACCTTCATTTGCGCTCTTACTCTACAAAATCACCTAACATGAAAGAAGGGTGAGGTTAATATTCCTCTTGATTTAGTCTGAACTACATTAGTTTTTTCTCTGATCCTTTTTGCTTCTATTGGGTAGAATAATTTCTAACAACAAAGCATTCAAGATAGCCTTTTTTAATAAATAGTTTTGTTTTATTCTTTTTTAGCAAAATAAGTGTCTGCTGGTAAATTGGCTTAGAGCCCTTGTAAAACAGATCACAGAGGTGGTGTGCAAGAATCCTTGGTGTTGGCCATAGGACAAATGGTGTTGGCATAGGGAAAATGGGCAAATTTAGTAGCTAATTCAGCCAAGTCCCTTTTCTTGTATTGATCACACAGTCATGCTTTCAAATATTCATCAGCTTCTGGCATAGCTGCCTAGGAGCCCAATTTAGAGGCTAAAGAGCTATTTCTACTAGAGGAACTCCTTGGGAGTTGCATAGGGTAATTCCTCTGGGATTCTTGGTTCCAAATAGTTTTCACTTTATAAAGCAGATCTGTCTTTAAAAATGCAATTAAATCATAAAGGTATAAAACTATAACAAATTAACAATATATGTAAATCCTAAACAATGGCATGTAGTAAATTAGCAGTCTACCTTGGATGAGAATAGCTGATTTTAGCATCTGTGTCTACATCAGTAATTCTGAATGTCTTTGATAATTGCTTTTGAAAGTTTGCATTTTTGAAATGCTGATTTAAACACCTTATGGATACTTCTTGAAAGGCTACCACCCAATTTGTTCTCACTGCTTCTCATGGAAACTGTTGACTTTTAAAACCTAGTTCTGCTGTGTTTTGATTTCTTTTATGTAGATGAACTTCAGTGCTGTATTTCATAGAATGCTTTGAAACAAATGCATTCAATAAAGGTTTTCTCTGTATGCCATTTATACTCACATAGCAGGTTTTAGTATTACTGGTCTCAAAACTGTTGTACTTTGATACTAACTCCTGTAGAGAAGTAAGCCATGAAGTAGGTACATACTATCAGTCCAGTTTGCCAGGTATAAATAATACAAATATAAATTTATGTATGTATATATTTAAATAGTCATAAACAAAGAGTAAGAAAACATCCATCTTAACCCTATGTAGTGTCTCCATACAAATATCATTATGTTTAAATCAATTTAAAATTCATTTTAATACTATATTTATAATTTATACTCATAAAGAAACACATTAAATAATTGTCTAACAAAATGTCTCTTTACAGAGACATCTCTCTTTTTCTGCCTCCAAGAATCTTTAACTCACCCTTGTCCCCATTTTACCAGTTAAAATTATTATTTGCTTTCAGATTTGACATTGTCAACTTTTGTTTGATTGATTATTACCTTTCCTTGTTTTTTGATAGAATTCTTTGCATGAGTTTGGAAAATAAGAAGTGGTCTCAGTATTTGTCATTCTTTATTTAGAACTGTTTGCTACCAGCCGAAAGTTTAATCTAGTGGAACTCTACTGATTGTATTCACTTCACAGCGTTAGTAATTATTTTTAGGGAAGGCATATTGTTTCTTTCTGCCATGCTGCCATAAAACAAAGGTTTCTTGATTGTCGATACAAAAATGGAATCCTCTTTGTATTGTAATATTCTAAAAATAAAAGTGAAGTTCTTAGTGGAATCTGATACTCTCTGGGCAACTGTTAGGGTTTATAGCAACTGATGTCACACAGATTCCTGAAATGATGCCAATGTGTCAAACACCCAGAATTTTCAGGCTTTTTTCCATTTTAATCAAAACCAACTGTGTCATTATTCTGTTCCCTCTCCTTTTGGTTTCTGTTGCATGATTTATGAGTACTTGTTGTAGTCTTACGTGTTGATAGTGTTTATTCATCTGGGTTGTCTTAATTTTAGCCCAATATAATGTGTCTTTTGGCCAGTTTTCTCTATGTCCTTAGTCTCTGTTTCCTGAAATCAGAATGCACAGGAAATTTAGCACCTGTAAAGTGATTCCAGAAGGAGGTAACATCAGTGAATCCATTACTTACTTTTGTTGTTGCAATAAAGTAATGCTTAAGATGAAGAAAAAGCCCAAATGCAGTGATTTAACAGTCAGTAGGAGCAATTTAAATAATCAGGATTCACTTCTTGTTTAACATACCTACAGAAACAAAGCTCTTTTCTTGCCACAAATTTAAAACCATTTTCTTGGTACGTTTTTGCATTTTCCTCTTTGTAGTCTGTAAGAAAGGATATTTACAAGGGTGTCTTCTGTTCTGTGAGAGTTCTGATGATTTTACTAGAAAATAGAAGGAATTTATACAAAGACAGAACTCTAGATTACAAAAGAAGCTTTTCACATGTGAATTCAGTGAGCCACATTACATTTAGAAGAAAAGAGCTTTATAAATAGATAGATAGATAGATAGATATCCCTTAATTCACAAACTTATCCCAGACTTGAAAATGATAAGATAAAGTACCCCTTCTTGTGTTCGAGTGCGATTGTGCATCAGAAGTAATTCATGATGATTTGGTTAAATGGTGATGGATAAATATCACCTGGAATTGTTTGCTGGATGGCAATTTTGCATGTCTTTCCTAGACCATGAGGTTTTTCTTCCCCACATTAGAAATCTTTGATAGATGAAAAATTACATATAAGTAACGTAAATTACTTTAAAATATTGTTTAAACAAAGAAAACCTATATAAGTATTTACTTTATACTTACCATTCAGTTTTAATAGGTAGAGCTGACTGACAGTGCAGGCTAACTGTGAAGAGTAGAGGACTCTTTCTGAAAGAGACTTTGGAAGGAATGTTTTTTTCTCCAGATTGACCCCGAGTGACATCACTCTGGTGGCTGAGCAAGGGGCCTTGAATCTCTTGCCCTTTTTAAAAAAATAAACCAGCCTCTTTTTATAAGAAGTTTAATACTGCTTTAAAAAGACTTTAAAAAAAAAAAATCACTGTATAGGTTTTACATTTTTTTTATATGTCTATGATACATATAAATGGGAATGTCATGAGAGGACCTGAAATATCTTTTCATTTTATCAGAAAAACAGTAAGTCTGTGCTAGCAGCTTTTATTTTTCATCATAGCGTAGAAAAGAACTAAGAATTTTTTTCATCCTAATCATGGTTTCTTTGAGTAGTTGGTTACAGTACACAGTATAGTATTTTATCTGTTACAGTGTCTGTTGGTGTGTTTGCTCACTGTATTTCCTTTATTTCAGCAGTCATATAGAGCATAAGTATGCTTATCCTTATTTGCCTTTATTGTTCAATTATTTACATCTTTGCTGTCTTCTGATAGAAGACATATTGTTTGTACATGCTACATCCAAAAAGAACCTTCATTAGCAAAGGCCCTGAACATGAAATGTCCTGCCTCATCCTATGACTTCATTAATTATCACTGGTTATTTTCATATAGAGACCTGTTGAAAAGCATACTCTTTTAATCATCCTGGGTAGTATTAGTAGCTCCACGGCAGTGCTGCTTTCTGACTTCTGCAGACAAGGTGAGCGTGTGTTTCATCTGTCCCATCTCACTGTCTTGAAATTTACTTGAAGGCAGAACACAGTGTGAAATAGTGTGAAAAACAACCATATTTGTTGCTTCTTGTTTGCTTTTTAATGAATAAACTCAATGTGACCCTTCTGTCAAGCCATCTAAGTTGGTATTGAAGCATTAGTACTTGGACATGGTGTAAGACGGGATTGTTGTTTCCTAATTATCCATTTGTGGCCTCAGTGCGTGATTAAATGACTAAAAGTCTGGGAGATGAGGTTTCACCATCACCTGTACTCTCACAGAGGTAGTTCGAAACTTTACCTTGTTCTAGTAATGTATCAGTGAAGCAGATATTGACTTTGCTTTGAGATCCCTGTAATCAATGTTTGTATTATATATGTAAAGTGCCCTACTACTAAAATAACCTTTGATGTAATTTCTGTCTAGATTTTTTGGATTTTAATAGTGATAGCACATCTTAATAGTGATATTGCTGTCAATGGGCTTTGGAGAAAATATGATGAACTTTGTCGAGAAGTTTCTGGATTCTCTTCATTACAACCACTTTGAGAACATGACAGTAACATCTGTCTTTATGTTGGGCTATGGCTTTTGTATTGCTTGTATCTTCCAATTTTTGTGCAAAATCAAAAGGATATAGCATCTCTTATTTGTTGAATGGCCTTCCAGTTGCTGCTGCCACAACACAGGCATATAGGAATGATAGCTGTGTGAGATATTTGTGTGCATGTGCTCTATCAATTTTCTCCCAGCTTTTGGTGCTTGATTGAACTAGTGTGTGGAAGTGACTGATACTTAGTGTCAGTTCACAGATCTGAAAAATACATTGCTGTAGCTCATTTTGCTCTTGCTCTGCTGAACCTGTTCAGTTCCTGCTCAGAATGTAGCGGATAATTGTGGGGTTTTTTTATATTGCTTTTGCTTTTTCACTGGATAAAGGGTTATTTAATGCATATTTCTTCTCTGATGCCATTTTTTACCTTTTCTGTAGATAGTTACAACTGTTTTGGTAAAAGTTTAAAGACATTGTGTGATTTTGATAGTGTGTAGACTGTTGCAGTTACTGTGCCAAAAGTGTGTGACTATACAAATCTGCCAAATTATAGAAAGAAAACTGATTATTCTTAAAATAAATTATTCCTGTGGATAAGCTTAGACCATCTCTGTGTTGTAATACTGTTTAAAAGCTTGCTGATAATGTCTAATATCTTAATTGAATTCTGAGAACTATGATGCCTTGTCACAGTACTTATTCAGTTTTAGAAAGTAAATTTGTTTGACAATAGAGCTGAGCAAGTATGAATTCTTTCTTGTTACTTGACTCTGACTTCTCTCTTGGGCTCATGTGCTTTCTTCCAACCCATGCCACACGCAGGTGCAAGAAGGACAGTGGCAGGAAAGTATTCAAAACAAAATCTGTTTTCTCTTTTGTATACAATTAGAAGAAAATACATTTGAAACATGTGTAGAGCTTTCAATTTTGGAACAGTTTTGTTGGCCTAGCATATTTTACTCCTCAGGTTGGCTTGGCTGCCTGATGTTTGGTAGGTGAAGGGAGTGAAGATTTCAATTCTTTCTTGGGGAAAGAATAAGGGATATAAATAAAACACAAGATAGGATTTATAACTCAAACTAAACCTCTGTTTTATTAATTTTGAAGAATCTGAGGATAGAATTGCTGTCTTCCCATTTTCAGTCCAGCAAAAAGCATTGAAACCTTCAGCCTGGTTTTTCTTGTGCTTTGAATTCAGCTGACATTTTCCTGTTTCTTACAACAAAACATTTTTTGGCTTTAATGATTTATTCAAATTCAGTTCCGAAGGTGGTTCTTCCATATGAGTAATGTAGTATGGACAGGAATGAAAATGTCATGTTTTCTTTTAAAATTAAAACTGAACGTGTAATGTATCTGTGAGAAAAGAAATTGTGCTTTCTGCCCTACACAGCATGTAAGGACTGTTCATCATAAAGTATCAGAAATTAATTTCAAGTAGATCCTACAGCTTGTGAAGCAAAAGCAGATACAGAATTACTAAGACTTAGTTGTCATTATATCTGAAAAGAATTATTTTTCCTCTAACTTCCACTGCAGTACTTACAAGCTCATGAATGTAAATGCTGGAGATCAAGTATTGCACTTCATAGGATAAAAGCTTTGATGACTAAATAAATTTATTGCAAATAGCTATACAGTTTGGCTGAAATTATACTAAAATAGATATATTAATAGGAAACAAGGGCACTCTATTGTGATTACAAGTGACACCTTGAGTAATCAACCCCAATGCTTAGACAGTCAGATCTGAAGTTGCAACAATACTGTGTCATTTAAATGAGCAGTCATGAAATTTAGCTTAGAGAAAATGAATAGTCAAAGATGCTGTTGACATACACTTGGTATGCAATAAAGCATTTACTTCTGAAAATGTTTGTTGTTCTGTTTTTTTTAAAAAAGTATTTTATTAGGCTTAAAAGGTGAAAAGTGGACAATGAGTTGTTAACTAAAAAAAAGCTCTTACAGTTAGTTTTGATGATGACCATGGGAAACTCTGCACTTCTGTTAGGTGTTTTCATACTCCCTTAAATTTTTAACCATGAAATATCGAGCAGAGAAGAAGTAATAAAAAGATTTGCAGACATTTTGACAAGTATAGCAAAAGTGCCTACAATACCTATTTCTTTCCTTATTTTTTTCTTAACTTTTAAATTGGAAAATTAACACTAAAAACAGGTAGGCACTTCTAAGTGATGCATAGAAAATAACTCTAGCTGCAGATGCAGTTATGTAAATAGGATGCAGCTACCTCCCTAGTCTCATCCATGCCAGATAAGAAAGTGGCTTTCCTTGGAGAAGAGGATTAGGAATGTATCTCCTAAAAGTGAAAGGAAAGCTACATCCAAATTTCTCTTATAGACAGGAAAAGCTTGGCTTGGGTGTACAACCCACCCCCTCTCCCCTACTCTGAAATAAAAGCTACAAGCAAATCTATAATGCCATATATTATTCTTTGCTAGGTTTCCACTTTTTGATAAAAGCTGTGGTAAAGCTGCCATTATATTCCTGTAATTTGATTAAGACAGTAGGAGCTCACTGTTACGTAGCACATATTTATGTAATTTTGTCACAGTGATTTGTATAAGTATCTGTGAGTTACAAAGACGTAAAAAGTCTGAAGTAAAGAATCTGTAATTTTTGCCAAACATGGAATGTATCTTTTTATTATGTGACAGAGAACACAAATATAATGGATCTCTAGTTTAAACAAGATGTTTATCAATTGTAAAAATAATTAGAAACACTTAGGATGAGTTTTCATTGAAGTATTCTCGTTATATTACCTTTATCTGCTCTTATGAACCTGTGATAACAAAAATGACCATACACATGGCCTTGTAATAAAATGTAACAATTGTAGTGAAGTTGTGAAGATATCAAAAGTAGTTCAAGATACCAAAGTTATTTAAAAACAGATCCCAAAAGTTGCTCAAGATATAAAAAGCAGTTTTGGGGATGTGCTTTTGAGGAGGAGGGGAGAATATATTTACCATTGGTTTTGCTTTCTATTGTCTTATTTTTTCTCCTTACAAATAATTTGTGGTCAGTGGGCTCCCAGCAAGGAGTCTTCTTTTTCCTCCAGATGGTTGTGACATTTGAGTAAACCTTGGAGGATTAAAAGCACTCTAGTGAGCACTCATTGCAAACTCCTGATGCAACATGACAGTCCTAATCTGGGTCTTGGGCTGATTAGATGGCTAAGATCTCAGAGGGAAAAAAGTAAATCCAACTGTGCAATAACCATTTATGCTGATGAAAGGCACTAAAAAAAGCTCCGTATCCCAAGTTTTATACTAAAGATTCAATGTATGTATAACCTTACGAAGTTTGGTTTCAAGTATAATATTTTAATGGCTCACTGTACAATAACTTTGGGTTGTGTCAAGCTTTTCTCTGTGTGCCTGAATGAGCACAGCTTGATGCAAATGTCTTTTTCTGTATATTAAAGATGGTTTGCAAACAATCTAAATGGTTAAATGATGGTAGAAAATACAGAAATTGATCTGAATGAGACTCTTAAGTCTGATTCTGCATCATCACCATCTGCTGTAATAGGATAATAGAAAGATAGAGGAAGAGATGTTCTACCTTTATTTGGAATAATACAAAAGAAAAAAAATGACTGATTTACATTTGTTATGCAAGGAGAGCTTGTTTCTACAGTGGCAAACTTACAAGAAATAATGCACTTTAGTGCTTGATATGGTTCTAAAGATCTAAGACAAATATTTGATAAATTATTTTGATATGATTAAAATAAGAAAATAGTGGTTGAAATTCCTTGATTTATTTTGTTTCCCCACATGAAATTGAAAAGAAGTATATTGAAATTTCAAGCAACAGGTGTAATTATTCATCGTTACACATGTCATTTGTTTGTTTTGGCTGAATGAATTGCATTGCTCATCAGCTCTCCTGGTACAAGAACAATGCTTCAACTGCAGCTTGTAAATTGGTCTCACTTATCTATAGATTATTTTTCCTACACAGTTATTGAGTAATTTGTTCCTTTATGTTTTTTTCCGAAGTCTACCAGAGCATGACAGTCTAGTATTTTATTTTCAGAGGAGAACCTGTGATATTTTTGGTTTTACAGTCTCTACCTTTTGGAATTCTTTTTTCTTCCAAAATATTTCAACACTCTGGTAATGTGTACCACAAAAATGTTTGCTGAAAACAGGAAATATATTTAATGATTTATTCTTGCAAATGTAATTCCATTGACATTGTAGGAAATAAATGACTCTTTAGTAGCAAACAGAAAATCAACCGTAGTACCAAACATGTTTAAAAATGTCAGTGATTTGTTTTATATTAGAAGAGACTGTGTTTCTGCAATGCTCAAAAAATTACCTAATTATGGTTGGGTATTTGCTAAAAAGAAACCAGTTGCATAGAAGCTGCGAGAGTTCAAAGGAAGTCCTGTTGGATTAACGTATTTAATGAAATCTTTCTAAATTATTTCTCTACGTACTGAATTTCCTTTGCAAACATTTCAATTAAAGCATCAGGCTTCTTTTTATAGAGAAGGAGACAAGCTTTGAGGCTTATGCAAATTGATCATAAATGCTAATTGTAGAAAATTGTAGGATTTCATATCAGGTAGTCTCACATAACAAATTTAATGCAGGGTTTAAAATAAGAAGCTTTTTAGCAGTTTTACTAAAAACAGAGCTGTAAGATGTATTTTATCATATTCTTAGTTCTTGTACCTATCTTGCAGTTTGCAGTATAAAATCAGCCTGTCTTGCATCCAAGTTGCATTTCTTCAAAACCACCACCAGTCCACTGAAATGCATGGGCTGGATTCCTTAGATTTTGTGAAATCCTTTCTAAGCAGGAGATATAAATGGGAAAAAGACCAAGCCTGGCCTACCTTAAAATGTCCCAGCAAGGATCTAAATTACAGTGTTAAGGAGCTGAACCGGTAATTTGTTGTGAGACTGACTGGCAACTTCACAACACCTAGTTATTTTTGTTGTATGCCAGGACTGTGCCGAGACCTAAACTCCAATTGTATTAGAAATATGACAGTACAAAGTGTTGTGCTTTGAGCAATGCTTTTTAATCCTTTTACTACATTCTGAAATAATCAGAGTTAAAACAATGCCAAAAATTAGTAAGTCTGCACAGCCCTCTGCTCGCCCAATTTCCAGGTTTGTTTTTCTTTTATTTCTTATCCTATTTAATGCAGCCTGTATTTATAGCCGCTGGTGGTGGGAATACAATGGTGTTGCCGCAGGCTTCCCTTTAATGGATCCTTGCCAAAGATAGCCATTGTTCCCATTACTTGAGGCTGCTCAACTGTGCAAGGTTGCTTGGAAACCCTCTACTGAGTAAAACCTTCCAGTCACTTTCCTGTACCTCCCAAGTCATACCAGTTGAGTGCTTAGGGATTCAGAGGAGGATCACAGTCAATGTGGTTGCTTTTCATGACCTTTTTGATGCTAAACCAATGACCTCTTAAATGCAGCAGAGTAGCCGCATATTGTAGCGTGTACAACTATCTAGCTAAAAAACAAACACCACACCAGCCAGGAGGTAACATCATTGCATGCCCACAAAAGCTGTTAGCTGATGATTTTAAAAATGCTGGAATGAAGAAAAAGCCTATCTATTAGGTTCTGCTTTATGTTATACCATTGAGAAAAGCATTACCTTTAGGTTGTGGTGAGGTGGTTTGCCTTACGTGGTATGTAATTAATGCTAAAACAACATGATCTGGCCCTGATGCTCAGTTTACCTAGGTTTTCCCTATCATGCATTTCCTTTTATCATCCTGTTTCCTTTTCTCATATTGTTGAAACCAATTGTATTCAATACAGCGTTTCAGAGTGAAGCAGTCAGTATTCTCTTGAGAAAGCAAGTTAACAAGACAAATCAAATCCCGTGCTTATTTATACATCTAATTTGACCCACCTTTCTAAATAAGTGTTGTACATAATCTCACTTGCTCTTTGTCTGTTATTTTAAACCAATGACGGTCTTCAACAGCTATTATGCTAAATCTTTTCAGTTGTTTTGTAAGCATGTTGATTTGTATGTAAGATGAATGCAGAGGCATGCCATCTGAGCATGGACGGTGTAGGTTCTTGGTAGTAGATCCCACCTTAATATGAAAAATACAAACAGTGTGTTGTAATATTATTAGGTGAAACATTGTCTGGTTGTGTATTTTCTTGCTGGGAAATTGAATATTGCCACTGCAGTTCTCAAGTAGCTGGAGCTAAAGATTTGTGGAAAATAAGATTGCTATTCCTCTACGATAATTTAATTTGTTTTCTATTCCGATGGTTTTCAGTTCTCTCTCTGTCAATATTTTGAGTTAGTGATTTAAGTATTAGGTTATAAATAAGCATGATGTTACTGATTAATTGAGCATGAGGTTTCAAGTAAAATTTTGTGCTGGCACAGACCTTTTGGATTCTTTGAAATGTATGTGCCCTGTGTCTTTCTCTTCTTCCTGACACCCAACCTTCTCCCTTCTCTCCTCAGGCTAAATATTTACCGAGCTGACTGGCAAACAATGTATTATGCATCCAAAATCTTAACATATTAGAATCATAAAATGGTTTGGGTTGGAAAGGACCTTAAAAGTCATCAAGTTCCAACCCCCCTTTCATGGGTAGGGAAACCTCTCACTAGACCAGGCTGCTCAAAGCCCCATCCAACCCAGCCTTGAACACTTCCAGGGAGGGGGCATCCACCACTTCCCTGGGCAACCTGTTGCAGTGCCTCACCACCCTCATAGTGAAGAATTTCTTGCTAATGTTGTGCATGGAATTTTGAAATTGTAAAAAGATGATTGAATACCACTTGAAAGATTGGCACTAAAGATTAAATTACCTGTATCACTTCTTTTCACCTGCACCCAGACTTTTTAATTAGTTCACAAAAGCAAAGGGATTGGGTCTTTTTCCAAAAGAAATTAAGTCCCACTGTAAACATAAGATAGCAAGTTGGACCAAAACAGTAAGGCTTCTCCAGAATATGAAAGAAGAGAGAGCAGAGTGACTCTGAGACTTCCTAGCCAGGTTATAAGCACTGCATGAAATGAAAGAGGTAACTAGACTTGGCATGTTTGTTTCTTTCAGTCATCTGTAATAGAATAATAGTTGCAACTTGGGGTTACTAACTTCCTAGTTTTCATAGTCACATGTGAAGTCAAGTCACATGTAAGCCAATGACTATATAACAGAGAAACAAAAAATTTTTTAAAAGTTGGGGAAAAACAGTGTAGGGAAAAAAAGTTAGAACTACCTGTCCCACTGCTAGTGTGCTGGAAACTGTTCTGCAGTTGATAGCATGCAATTTGATGCAATTTAATAAAAAATATGGGGATCCATAAGTAGACCAGATTCAGTCTTGCTACAGGATGAAATGCACAGCTGTTGTATCAAATACTTCTAACTTCTCAAATCAAAAGGCTGTCTTAGAAGAACATCTTTACTGTCAGTAAGAATCCCAAAGTGATTTTGTTATCTATTGCCTGGGAGTTTGCCTGAAGCATAGCTCCAGGTTACCAGGATAACTAGCAATTTCTGTAATGTCTATAGATAAAATGCCATTCTCTATTTTTTCTTCTTCTTCTATTATTATTATTATTAATAATAATAATATTAATATTATTATAATATCTGCTAACTTTGAGTGTAGATTTCAGTGTCATTAGTCTTTAACTGTATTTTGGTTTGCTATAGATAAAACCATACCTACAAAGTCCTTACTCAAGTGCTTTAACTGTTCTTTTAGGCACTGTGACAAGAATAACTTATCAGTGTAGTACACAACTTTGTGAATGAAGAAGGTTGTGCTCAGCTGGAAATAGTTAACTATGACATTATAAAACTTGGGACCTCTTTGTTCTTAAGAGGTGCCTTTTAGTGTCCTAAGGTCACCTATTTATCTTTCTTTGTTTTGTATGTATGTAGGATGTAGCCATTTTAGAGAAATCAGATATCTACCTTTAGTATCTAAAGTAGCCTCCTAATATTTTTCCCTGAGTTAGTTGGATAATACTTTGAGTGCAGGAAAATAGCAAGTCAGCAAACTCATAAAGCTTTGGTGCCTCCAGCTGCATGAACCCACAGGTGGTAAATGCAGATTACTACAGAAAATGTAAAACAGGCAAGGAATTTTGAAAGATCATCAGGGAGCAGTGACAGTAATGTATGTGTACTGTTCACACAAGTCAAGGGAGATAATGCTGTAACATAAATCTACGCAGAAGACATGAAACTAGGGAAATAATTGATGCAGGGCATTATGTGATTCAACAGAGAAGTTGTTGATTTTTCACAGCAAACTGACTTTCAAAATAAATACAGTTCAAGAAACTAGCTATATTTGGACTTCTATATAAATGCAGAAATGGTGATATTCCATGTCAAAGTGGTATATCTTGCTTCCAGAGTTCCTCACAAGATTATAGACTGTATGCATACATAAAATATCATTGTTCAAGAGAATTTACCCTTAGAGAAGAGCAAGAATTGAATTGGTGTCCTAGTTCTGGCCAGGCCAGAGATACCCTTCCTGAGCAGCCAGCCCAGGTGAGCTGATTTTTCCTAGGTGAGCTGAGTTAGCCTAGGCTGTTTCCATACCACCTGACATCACTCCCCCATAAAAGGGCTAGGAGGGTAGGAGTGCTCTTGGGTGTCTCCAGGCTAGTCTGAGTTCTGTCCCCCTCTTGGTGTAGTGCTCAGTGTTATAGTCTTGTCAGGTCTGTAAGGTACTCTGTGTTATTACTGGGTGTGAGTGTAATTTGCCTTATCCCAACCCACAGGGCTCTGCTGTTTCTCCTCCCTGCAGGTTCAGCCCTCACTGCTTGGCACTGAAGCAACATAATGGGAGAAGATTTTTCAGACTTTTAATCAACAGGAGCTGTTGTATAGGTTGTCATTCTTGAGCTGTCGGGGGTGGTTGTTATTATTATTAACCACCAAAAGAATATCTGTGAGGAGGTGATAATATAAATGGCTCAGGCTTAATGTTTCAGTATCAAAGACTTTGCCCTAGAATTTAGAGAAGCCCCAGGTGAGGAGAACAGTCCTTGTACATCTACAAGAGAGATGGAAAGGTGCACCTGAGGTCTAAGGTATGACTGAGAGGAATGGTGCAGGAGGGAAGCTGACAAGGACATCTATATAGAGCGTGTAGGAGAACACAATGAAAGAATTCTGAGATGCAAAGAATGACAGGGTGTATAATAGGAAGGATATTAATGCAGTAGGGATTAGAAAAAAGAGGTAACATAGCTGACCCCATGAGTGCTGTGAGGGAGAAGTAGTTTTCTATTGGGAGTTGAGTCATTTGTTGCAACTTCCCACAAAGGAAACCATAGTTTCCAGTGCCTGGACTCTCATTTTGAACATTATGTCTCTTTATTGCTTTGTACATGTATGTGTAAACACATAAGAATGAAAGCAGAAAATCTGTGTAAAAATGTGGGAAAATCTGGTTTTGTTCTGCTGTGTGGCATAGGAATGAAGTCCTGTTTACAAGGAAAAAAAAGTATTTTAAGGTGGTCTTTTTCAGTCACAACTGAGTCATTGCCCTAAAAATATCTTGGTAGTGAATGATCATTTTCAGCTATGATCTCATACACCTAACGTCTTTTATTTTAAAATCTTGCTTCTATAATTTTCATGGCAATGTGTAATATAATATATGATCATATATATGTGAGTTCCTGAGTTTCCTTAAGAATTTCCTGTCCTAACTTTTTAGTTCTCTGTCATTAGGTCTTAAATGATATATATATATATAGTCCCTAGATGAATTTATTTTTATTGTCTAATACAACCTTTGAGCAGTGCCGTATATATTTATAAAAGCCAACTTTGTTTCTGATCATCTATCAAGACATAGTAAGAAAGTTTTAACAATGTGCAAGGAGGCTTCAATCACACACTATTAGTGGTTGCAAGATTCTCATGTGGTATGTGCTTCCTGGGATCCACAGAGTCCAACAGGAATAGCTATGAAATAGCTCTACAGTTGAAGAAGTGCAAGTAGACACCGGCATATTTCAGTCCTTAATTCCGACAAAGATTGGAACTAGCATCAGGGTCATTACCCTGAACACAGAGAGGCCTGGCATAGGAGTCTAAAGTTTCAGTAAATGTCCTGTTGCACTGATGTTGCACAAGTCTTACTCCATTGATTTCAATGATTACCTGAGCATGCCAAGGTATCACCCAGATTAAAAAAACAAAAACAAGAACAAAAAAACCCTGGCAAGAATAAACACAGCAATACTTTGAACAAAATATTTGTAATTTTGTTATGTCCAGGAAAAAATCTGCTCAGAATAAATCCAGTATAGTTTTGAAAATAGAAGGGAAATCAACGATTTTTTTTTCTCATTTTTTGTCAGTTAAAAAGGAAAAGCTAGAATGTTTTAGTTCTGCAAACAGAGCTTCAGTTAGTGCATGTTTTTTTTTCCCACACACATATATCCCTGGAAATACATAATGTTGATAAGGGAGGGAGTGTCTACCTCTAGTTTTGCTTGCTGTTGTATTAGTGAGCTTGACCTGTGCTACTAGTTTGAATTCTAAATGTGTACTTCTTAGATCCTTGTAAGTTAGAATAAGATCAGTGTGAACACTATGTGAAAAAAAACGACATATGAAAATATCTAACTATCAAACCAAAAAAATGTACGGATTTAATTTCAGAAATAAAATATACTAAACCGTGAGTTGCATCTCTGTGTGGGAAAACTGAGTCGCTGTGCACCCAAAACCAAAGAGTTCCTGAACTGGTAGAAGAGGATTTTAAAGAAAGGCAATAATAACTGTCTATAGCTATGAATGAAGTTACACTAAAGGTCTATTTTTAAAATACAGCTGCAGTTACAGATTCATTTTATGCCAAATTAAAAGGTTCATTTTTAACTGGAGTAATAGATATCAAAGGCCAGATCAGAGAATTGTCATTAAGTATAACTGTATTCAGAGACTGGAATTTTATGAAGTGACTCCTGCGTTAAACTGTATTTTGTACTTAACTGAGATGAAGCAGTAGAAGTAGGCCAAGATAAGAGTTTTCAATTAGCTTCCTTGTCTTTTTGTTCAAATGCAGAGAAAAGCCAGTGTGTGCTTTCAGGGTTGGGAAGTAGTAGTTAAATGTGCACCATGACTTGAAACTGTTTCTGCTCTGTGAGCCTCCATTGTCCGAAACAGTGGGAAGAAAGATTCTCAGCAATAGAAAGATGTAAGGGGAAAAATTATCTGCATTCATATAGATTCCTAATAGAAGTGAAAAATACTGAGCCATGGATTTTGCTCTTGGATTTAGCCTCCATTAGCTGGAGCCTATTTGAATTTTTAAATCTCATACTTCTGTTTTTATTATCAGCTTTGGTATGGTAAGGAAGCTTTCCAACGGCAATGAGTAGAGGCAGTACAGATTTGTTGAAAAAAAACTTTCTTTAAATGAATGTGAATGTAAAACAACTAGAAAATGGATATTATGAACACCGAAATGAAGTGAAAATTTATGGATAGGTATTGCTCTGATGTCTCATATGAGCATGAAATCTTCCACTTAAAAATAAAAGGAAATCTTTAGGATTAAGTTTTTTTATTAAGTGACAGAGAAATATTAGAGAGCTATTAGTTGTACAGACTAAACAATCACGATACTATAAAATAGAATCCAATATGTGTGGTAATTTTTTATAATGTAAAACACTTGCATAATTTATAACATACTCTGTAGGTTAAAAAAAAAGGTGGGAAAAACTGTAATCTGCTGGTCTGTACAAAGAAAATAAAGAAAGAATTGAGGTTGTATATGTATCATTGATTTAAATTTTATGCTAGCTAAGAAAATGAACTCTGAAGAATCTGTATCTGCTTTTCTTAATTTTGTTTTGTTTTTCTCTTGAGGTTCAGCTTTGTCTTAACATGATGAGTAAAGTTGGGGCTGCCTGTTTTCCAGTGGGCCCTTTTTAGTTTCTGTAAATTCATAATACAACATGCAAAAATCCTTACCAGAGTTAATTGGGAAATATGTTTTGAGTTAATAGAAATAAAATAAATAAGAAAGCACTCTGGAAAACCCTACAAAAATGGCTGCTTTATGGTGGAAACCAGTTATGTTTCAGGTTGCTTTATTAATTATATTGAAGCATGGTTTTTTTACTAACCTGAATTCTTTTGGTCTTGTGTTGCCAAAGGTGTAACGTGAAGCACTCAGCCTCTGTAATTTGCTCAAGTGGCAAGATTTGAGAGTATGTGTATTGCTTATTCCACGTGCAAAATCTCACATGGGGTATTTGAGTTGCTGAAGACATGGAGTATATTGGAGGAGGGGGGATGTTGGGGAGAAATAGTTGGCTGTTCAAAGAAGTCTGGTATATCATAAGGAAGTTTGTGTTTGCAACTGGTGCCATCTGAGCTGCAAGGTGGTGCAGAGAAAGGCTTCAATTGCCACTCTGTGACATGGGCTGTAGGCTCTTCCTATTGAACCCAGCACAGAAACAACTTTCTCATGTAACAGAGTCTCCATAAAAAAGGCAGTCTACTACAAAGTCATTTATGAAAACGAAGAACTCATTTACCATGTAAAGGAAGTTAAAATGACCTATCTAAAAACTCACATAGGACCATAGCTTTAGTCAAAAATTTAAGGGCATGTGTAAATTAAAATTGATGAAAAGAGATTTTGACAGTCTGAAGCACAAATCTTTCTTTTGAGGGAAGGGGAAAAAAAAAGATGGGAGGGGAAAAAGTTTATATACTAAGTCAACTGCATACATGTCTCCTGCTTTACTTTTTTTTCAGGGTACTTCTATGCCCTGGGCATCATTTTCAAATGAATGAAAGAAGCTCAAGGAGACAGAAAGAACTATTCCACAAACATGGTTGGGGGGCTGAGGGGAGGATGAGTTGAAAGTAGAAAGAAGATAAATTATTGTGAGTTGAGAGAAAATTTTTGCATATTTTTCCTAGACTTAAAAATAATTTTCCAAGTGTTATTACTGTGCTTAAAAAAAAGACGGATTGATATCACATGGGAAACAGAACTTTTAAATGCATCAGTGGTATGGTATGAAACTTTCCTGAAGTTTCACTGAAAATCTGAGTTACCCATCAAAACCACTCTAACATTATTTTTATAAAGCTGTTTTTACTTTAGAATGAGGGTTTTAAAAATTACTTTTAAATTAAATTAAATTCTACCTTATGGCAATTTTTGCAGGTTTTGTTTCCATTCTCTGCCACAGTAGCATTCCCTGAAGAATCAGTTTCTGCAATGCTACAGTATCATAGAATGGTTTAGGTTCGGAAAGGACCTTTAAAGCTCATGTAGTTTCAAACCCCTGCCGTGGGCAGGGACACCCTCTACTAGATCAGGTTGCCCAAAGCCTCATCCAGCCTGGCCGTGAACACTGCCAGGGAGGGAGAAGACATAGTTTCTCTGAGCAACTTGTTCCAGTGCCTCACCACCCTCAAAGTAAAGAATTTCTTCATAATACGAAATCAATATCTGTCCTCCTGCAACTTAAAATCATTATCCCTTGTCCTGTCACCACAGGCCTTGGTAAAAAAAGTATCTCTCCTTTATGCTTCTTATAAGGCACCTTTTGATTAGCCTTTGCACGTGATGAGATACAGGACATTTTGGCAGTTGCAGCCTAGCTAATAAAGATAAGTGTATTTCATTCATTTCAGTTCATTACATCGTTTTGTGTCCAGGAGTAATATTGACCTTAAAACTGGATGTCACAATTAGCCATTCCTGAAAACCACTCAGACTGGGAAGAAACTAAGTTCTGTGTCTTGAAATAAAGGACTTGACAAATGTTCAGTAACTGGAAACATCAGAATACTTCTGAATGGTTTTCAGATTTTTTTTTTAGTTCTGAAGTGCTACATAAATATGAATGTAAAAATATAAATTGTTGAAATGTCCAAATTTTCTATAACATGGGAGATTTACATTTTGTTCTGTTTTCTACATCAGTATTAAATTTGCTTTTCTTTCAGATACATTTTTGCATTTGCAAATGATCATGAAACCTTTCAGGAAAGCCAACAGTCATCTTTAAAATTCACACTAATTCTCATTTGAACGATATTTGAAAAATAGCAACCATTTGTTCTAAAAATTTAAAAATCTGTTTTCATTAATATTTATCACACCCTATTTTGCTGAAAAAATTTGTTTTGGTTTTACTCAAATTTTAATTAGGCACGTAGGGTTTTTGTTTCCCTTTTTTTGATGGCAAGAAGAATTGACCAGCTGTTGTTTTATTTGATTGATTAATCAATACAAAAACATTAGTGAAGAGTAATTCTTAGTTTCAGTAATTCTTACAGATGTGTATCTATGTTTGGCTGATGACTAGAAATTCTTGAGTTTCTCAGTGATATACTGTCACTTCCCACAATTTTCCTCCTATCATTTCTGGTGAATTTACAGAGAGGTTTTACAGAACTAGCTGAGGAAACAGTTAGAGGGTGTGAGACTCACTTGCCTGTGCTCTGCTGTATTTAGACACTATGACATCTTTATCTGCTCTTAGGCAATAAGTAATTATTGGTACTGAAAGTTGTGCGTGATGAGGAATGTTGTTTGTACCTACTGTGAAGGTAGAAAGAAGGATCAGCTATATACTGAAACTTACTTACGGGACCTGGAGTTGATTTTAAGCAATAAATTATATTGGACTCTCTTCCAGGGTTTTATATTGTTAGACTTCAGTATAAGTAGTTTATTTTTTCATATAGGAGGTAATGGCAAACGTGTCTTGAGTGAGTTTTAGGGCATTTTTTTAAATTCATATACACAGAATCACAGAATAGTTTGCACTGGAAAGGACCTTTAAGGATCATCTAGTTCCAGACCCCAAGGTTGCAAGGGGTTTCCACCATCCATGTACTCCACACACAGAGACTTCTCCAGAAATTATGAAAATAGGCATTCCTTGGCTTCTCCTCAGATCTGACCCCTGCTAAAACAGCTGTGAGAATTTTTGTATTAGTACTGATCTTTACTGATTTAGAAAAATGATAGCTTAACTTTGTTAAACTTCTTTGACAATTCAGTTAGATAAGTGCATTGGAATTCAAATATTAAAAAAAAATAATAATCTGTATCTGCAGGTTATAAACAAGAACCTCTGGTCATTAATGCACGCTCTACATATTGTTTCATCTACCTTAAAAATTCTGTTTAGTCCAGATGAGCAGCGTGTAATACCTGATATAAACATATTGGTTGTTGTTTGTTTAATTCTTACTGGTTTTCTATAGATTAATATTACTGTCTTTGTTTCTATGTGTGCAGGGTCTTGAACAGATCCAGGTGCTGATAAAATGTTGTGATCTTGAAGTTTGGTTGCACTAAGACCCACAGAGGTCAAACTCCTGTTGAAACAGAAGTTTCATAACTAAGTGGGTTTTGTACTTTACAACTGAATTAACAGGTATAATCTGTCTGATACTGAGAAAACCTGAAATTGTTTCTATCATTTGCATCCTATAAATTGCTGTTGCTCTCTGACTATAAGAAAAATGTAGGTTAGTTACCCTGTAGAAGTCCACATTGCATACACTGGAACCTTGGTGAGATACATTTGCTGCTCCCTTGTTATCATAACTAAACATGCTGTTGAACTTAGATGTCATATTTCCCTCTATAAATACTGGGGTCAGAGGGGGAGATGGGTTATTTGGAGGGGTTTTTGTGAGGGTTTGGTTTTTTTTTTCTGATCTGATGTGCAATTCTGGTTTTTTCAGTTTCTTTATAAACTTGAATTTCCTTGGTTATTTAAACTTTTTAGAATATATTAAAGTGCACACTCTTAATACTTCCTTGTTTTGCTTCTGGAAGAGAATTAAGAACCATTTTAGAAAAAGAAGGTTTATAGATTAATCTGTACTTAGTACAGAAAATTAGAGTCTACCTAGGAAGAGAAAAAAGGGTTCTCATAGTTGTTGATGTCATGGTAAAAATAACATCTCGTATAGCACACAAAAGAGCTCACTGGAGCATTCAGGTATAGAGAGCTAGCCTGAATGCCTGTTAGAGGACTAAGTACTGCTGTCTCTGGGATATTTTTATACATGCCTTGCATTTTCTCATTTCAGCAGTTCATATGAGCTATATCTAACCCCTAGGGTTTAAAGAGGGGAGGTTCATTCTAACTAACAAGTTTGAAGATTAACAGTCTTTTGAATTAGTGGATATCCCAAATGCCTTTGCCTTTATATGAGGTGTTTTTATTGCTCCATAGTTAAAGTTCCACTTGGTTGCATAAGTGATTCATTTACTTAATCAGCTCTTAGTTCTGTGCTCTGTACATTGTGCCAGCAAAATCCAGTTTTCTTTAACCCTGATGTTGTTTCTGTTCTATTTCATGTTGTATGCAATTTTTTTTTTTACTTATCTTTTTTGAAAACATATGTTTATTTAGGGGATGGATAACTTTTATCTAGGAAACCTCTTTGCCAGTAGTTCTGGGGAGGTAGGAAGATTTGGGAGTGATAACTGACTTTTTGTTACATCTTCACCTAGTCGTCATCGACCTGCTCAACAGTCAGTAGGTCGATGATGTTGATAAAGAGCTTACAGAGGCTAGACACATTCATTGCATCCTTTTGACCTTCTTAACACTGTAATTGGCCCAGAAGCCTACTTCATGGGAGCTTGCTTTGCAAGAGTTTTTGGCTGTCTCTTACTTTTGAAAGCTATTTTGGGGAGCAACAAAACAGAGGACTACTTTCCTTGTGTCCCAACTTTTTTGTAAATGATTTTTCTGTCCTGGTAAAACTTAATGCTTGTGGTTCACAAAGACCCAGACCAGATAACTGAGAACGGTGGTGGCAGATGCTAAAAATGGGCATTACAGATGCAAGTATTTACATTTTTTAGTAGGTCAGTGAGGAGCTCTGCTGCTTTTAAATACCTCATGAAACTCTAGGAAGTTGCAGTTAGCAAGCTAATTTTTAAAAGGATAAATGTATTTGAAATTAAAATCGAGTTCATAAGTGCCATTTCTCCTTACGATTATGCAGTTTACAGGGAAATCCTGAAGATGGTGATGGAAAGGAGTAAGAGATGAGAACAATTGTCCTGGCTTTATATTTTGTCAAGCTGTTTCAGGATCCCAGAAAGAACATGGAAGACTTGTTTCTTTATTAAAGGCACTTAAACTAATTATTAACTTCTTTCATTCTGATGAAGAATGAACAGGAGAATTAGAAAGGGTCTGATACCTGAAACTATCCTGCTAATAATTTGTGGATCTCTGTCCTATAGTTATCTCAAAGTCAATTTAAGTTAATTTATTTAATGGTATTTCAAAGAATGCTTAATTGTCTGAGGGTTGTCTGATCTTCATCTCTGTGTGGATCTGGCAGCTGTACAAAACGTTATAACAATGTGATGAAAAGTTTGGCAGAAGAGATAAGCTCTACCCTAAAATTATAATTTGGGGTTAAAAGCAATTTTGTATCTGAAAACTCTTTCACCACAGGGGAAAGGAGGAAAAAGGAAAAAAAAAAAAAAAGCCGGCAATGAAAAAACCCCAGATCATTAGAATCATTAAATGGTATGAATTGACATAGCTCCAACAGAGTCTATGAGTCTTCCTATAGGATTTGAGCTGCTTCTTGGCTGACCTGAGTTAAAAACCCAACACATTTTCAGCAGTCAAAAATTTCATTATTTGTAATACTCTTGAGAGCAGCAGCAGATAAATTGTTTAAAACATAATACAAGTCCTTTCACCAAGCATCTACTGCCTTTATGTTATCAGCAAACTGCATTGACAAAACATCCTCAAATTTAATAACGTGCAGAATGCCTCAGATAGCCAAGAGGCCTCTTCAGCATCGCAGTAACAAGAGATGCAATTTATTTTTTTCCTGCTTGATGCTTTGTTTTAGCTCTTCTCAGGTCATCTACTCAGACCTTAAATACATCATTTATGTATTCCAGAATGCTGTGGCACATTGTGAGGCACCCATAAAATCCTTTATAATTGTTCAAAAGGGATCTTATAAAGAAATTAAGAAAAACTGCATAATTTTTCTTACAATATTGTCCTATTGCTTGTCATTTGTGTGACAGTTTTTAAATCTGTGACATCATAATTTCAGGAAAGAGTACAGAATGAAAATAGAAAAGCTTAATCAAAAGACCTTGCTCATACATAATTTGAGATGGATTTATCTTTTTCTCCTGTGAAGGCTTTCACATGTGCTATAAACAGATAGCACTCTCCTTGCCAAAGGTTCTTAAAATTTCTACTAACTTCTCAGCTTTATGGTAATGCTACTTCTTTCTTCAAGAAGCAATGTCCTTTTGGTCATTCATGAGTCAGTCAGTAGGAGTCCAGGCACATAATACGCAGCTCATGTTTTACTTATGGTCTATCTATATCCTTTACTAGGAGAAGATTGCAGAGTGGAATCATTTTAGTTAGTAAATTCAAAACTTCATTCAAATGCATGCTTCTAAATAGAATAATGCAACTTTTTCAATATGCAGGTGATTTTTCAAACTCAAATGTAGGTACCTTTTAGTTATTTTTTTAAGCAGTGAATTCTGCTGCTGACAGAGGAATTTTTTTGGTGTTACAGAAAAAAGCCCCACAAGCAGCTTATATTTAGGCACTTATAAATATACTGATGGAGATACATAAAAATTCTTTCACCAGTATAAGCTAATTTTCCATATTAATAAAGGTAAGATGTTAAGAGACCAAAACAAGTTTTTGTTTAGCTTTTGGATTTGAATGGTTAGAATATATATAATCATGGCTGGGACAATGTGAAGCATTTCTAATTTATGCTAATGCATATAAACAACTCTAGATTGCAATTTTTAGAATTTTTTGTGTATTTACAAGAAGTTGGGGGTTTTGCATTTTATGCCAAGTAAGTTATTTCACTACTTACGTATTCTCATGTCACGTCTCCTAACTGCATTCATTGTACGCACGTACGCAACACAACTCAGAGCCAAGTAGTATAGATGCAGCAATTTGTTTACCAATATATTCATTCTGGCTGTCTGTATGTGTACAACAAACACATTTATATGCTTACCTAATACCCCAACCCTGGGCATTCCATATAAAAACATTTCAGATTGCCAACTTTATATGTTCCTTCTGGGGATCTTGCATTTTCAGGGTATCAGCTTGTGGAGAAAACACTTACTCTTTGGAAATCAGAATCAGTTGACTGATCTTTCTGTATTTTTTGTTTAAAACAACCAGTCAGACAGAGCTTCTACACATGACAATGTGCCATCAGGTCTCCAGAAGTATGTAAAAGGCAGAATCCTATGGTTCTGCTGCAAACTGCTGATCCCCAATGTAAAAATTACTCCTAAACTGCTGTTGACAATGAAACCTGTTGTGTGATCTTTTGATTTGTATGGAGATTTTAGAACTACCTTTTGATTTATGTTCAAAGAAAATCAGAAAATGCAAAGTTTAGTAAAGCCATTGAGTATAGCAACTGTTGTGTTGTGGTTTTTGTTGTTGTTTTGGTTTTGGATTTTTTTGCTCCAGCTTTCAAGTGGAGGCTTGAAAAGACCATTTCCACTTGGATTAAATAAATAAAGAAATAAAAATTATTTGTAGAGCATGCTATATTCCTATTCCCTGTAGACTGAGCATTTGAACTCAGCAACCATTGTTATGATAGCTGTGTCCCTCATCTGATTTCTAAAGGTTAGTTTGTGTTATCTTTATCTCTGGAGAGATTTCCTAGGAAGGATCATGACATGGTTCAGTGATCACAGTGGGGTTTTTCCTTCTACAATTTGTAATATTAAAAAATACCAGAAGATCCCTGTATAGACTTTATCTATGTCCTTTAGTATGTACAAAGAATAGCACAATTGTGGTTGTGCACTGGTGTGCAGTGATATGAAACATGAGCAGGATTTGAAAAGGTAGCACTGCCACAAGGAATCTATGAAAAAAATAATGCATATGCATCAGATATAGTATTCTGTTAATGTCCTGTGGCATTAGTTTTCATCTCTGAATACAATGATTAATTAATAAATAACTGTGAAAAACTCCGTTAATAATTTCATTTTGTTTGTTCATTGTTCTGGGTCCTCAAATCATTGAAATAGTCTAAGTCCTTACTTGAGTGATGATTACATTTGAGTACTGGATATTTCCCTTGTACCTCCTCAGGAGTTCAGACCTTTCAGTGACAAAAGTTGTTAACAATTTTTTAAACATACGGACAAAATCCATATGATTGTGAGTATTGTGTTTTTTTAGAACTCACCCATCTTGTGTAGGTGTTGCATGTGTTGAAAGCTCAACTCTGGACTTAAGTTTAATTATGTTAACGTATACATGGACTGCAATTATTTATTTTTAGAATCGTGTTCTTCTGGAATAGTTTAGGATGCATATATAAATCCTGTAGAATATTTTCAAGATGTAAGACTTCAATATTTTTAAAAACTTCAAGGAGGATTGTCATTGTATGTATACAGAAAGTTTACTGATCTTTTTAAAGAATTACTGAGGGGAGAATAGCTTTAAACAGTATATTTATATAGAAAATGTCCCTGAAAAATTCATTACTGTGGGGAGGAAGGCTTCTGGGATTAGTCAACACTAGTTTTTTGCTTCAAGCAAAGCAACTGAGCTCTGATTTGGGTCAATGGTGACAGAAACTCTTACTGGGACTCTACCCTGAGCCCCTTAAAATCAATGTTGCGGTGTCGCAATTTAACTGGAGTAAGGATGAGTCCCCTCCAATGCAGCACTCCTTTGCCTGTGTACTCTGAGGTTCTGACACTTCATCGTGGCTTTCCTTTTCTCAGCTTTGCAAGTGCAAAACAGAATAATCTTGCTACAATATGTGTTAACAAGCATAATGTTTTCAAAGTTAGTTATTTCACTCTATATTTAGAAGTCTTTAATGACTATTATTACTCTTCTTGAGTATTTCTGTAATCAGAATAATTTAATAAGCTTTCATTTGTCGTTTCACAGATTTGTTTGTATGTTACATGGGTAGCTTTGCGACCTTTCTATTTTTGAGAGGGTAGGGCAGTGGGAGTAATGTGATTGTGTTCTTGTATACATTTTGTCAGTGCTTTGGTTGTGGTCAGAGGTTATAGCTGGGAGCAGCTTCATTAAGAATAACATGATGTGCAAGAAAGAAACCTGAAGAATTCCTGTGTGGTTTGTTAAAAGGGAAGACATCGTTCTGCTCTCAGGCCAACCTGCCTAGGCCAGGAATAGGTTATGCTGGTTACTCCTTCAACAGGAGAGACTGGTAGCTGATGCTTGGTTACTGGTACACTTGGTCTAACATTATTTTGAACAGCTATGTTTGTTCTGTAGCTAGCTGATGGGGAACGCTGAGCACTTAGAGCTTGTAACTGCATCTCAGCTGGGTACCAAAAATTAGCCTTTGTGAATTTTCTTCTACTCCACTGGGAGCTCTGTTGAGAGGATGTGTTTTGGGTTTCCTTTTCCACTTCAGTTTTTCTTTTCTTGTTACTGGCATGATTTTTAAATTGCTGTGTGCCCTGTTTTCTCCTCTGGAGGAGATGCTGTGCTGTCTTTTGCTTCTTTATTGATTATTCCATAAATTCATTCCCATGAGTATACTGGCTTACATCCAAACACTCAGGGGTCGAAGATAATGTGGTATTTTGTTCTATCTTATTGATATTAGTAGTTCACAACACATGTTGCAGGTACTCATGCAAAAAACCTAAAACCTGTTTGAAGTTTTGACAGGAAGGCATAAGAGAGGTAAAAGCTAGCTCAAGTTAGGATTGCACTGGAGAATTAAGTCTCCTAGTATTACCTGAATAATGTGGTTTACAGTTAATTTCAGGAAGAAAAGGATGTAAATCTGTGTGGTCCTGAAGCACGGTGGATGACGTCATTCTAATGCATGTTTCTATGAATAGAATTTCAGTGGATAATGTTATGAGCACAGTGTGCATTAGCACATCGTTGTAGCTGATCCTGTGTTTATGTGATTTACTACCACATACTCCTGTGGCCAGATTTGGCCTGCTGTTTGGTGCGGTTTTGCTGGGGATGCAATTTCCCATGATGGTGGATCTGAAATAAAGGCATGTTGCTTCTGAAAAGAGCTGTTCCTTTCGCTTCACAAGTCTATGGCTGTGCTGCTCGGGTACAGAAAGCAGCACAGAATGAGCTGGGTCCACAACTGGCTGCATGTTTGTTAGATCTGATGGCTGTTCATCCATGGGTGGATGCTGCAGGGAGCAGTCTGCAGGGAGAGTGGGTTAAGCACAGCATGAAACTTTGCTCCCGTTTTTTATTAAACAAAAGCTGCAAATAATTAGATAGCAGTGTAACAGTTACTATCTTTATTAGTATCCTCTAAACACGCAGATAAGCTATTTTTGTGCATCCATTTGTCTGTTTCTGCATGTCAGTACTATTGATGTAAAACCTGAACTTATGGTGGTTGTGGATATATTTATACGCAGCTGTACATACATGCTGTGTACATATATATATTTTTTTTTTCATTGATTTAGGTTAGAATAGGGTTTCAATGTTGCTACTTGAAAAAATTCCCAAGTTGTAAAACTCATCTAATGCAGAAATCTCAGATAAGCATGAGTTTCTCCTTTTTTTCTTTTTAAAAATATATTCTGCTATATAAATAAGGCTGTGTCTTTTGTGCTCTCTGAAGAGAGGTTAATAGAATTCTGTCAGTATTATTTTGCATAGTCCTATTTTTATTATAGATGTATGTGTATTTCTGTAGTCTGCTGTGGCATAATAGTGAAACATATAAATATTGAAAGATTGTTTTCCAAAAAGTTGAGAATTTTTAATGTGCCTGTTCTGTTCTTCAGACTGCCTAAAGAGCAAGGTAAAGAATATTATACATTTGGAAGGAGATGATCCTGAGCCACTTCCAAATGGCTCTGAATTCTGTGTTTGTTAGAACTGTTCATGAGGTGATGTAGCAATAGGTCAAGGCGTAAGAGTTTTAAACTAAAAAAGGGGAGATTTAGGTTGGATATTGGGAAAAAGTTCTTCAGTTTCAGGGGGTAGACCACTGGAACAGGTTGCCCAGAGAGGTAGTGGGGGCCCCATCCCTGGAGATATTCAAGGTCAGGCTGAGCAACCTGATCTAGTGCAGATGTCCCTGCTTACTGCAGAGGGGTTGTACCAGATGACCTTTAAATGTTCCTTCCAACCTTACATACTGTATGATTCTATGTTGTGTATTTATAGGTATTCAGTTCACATATTAGCAGAAAAGGGAAAGTGGGACACACAGTTTTCCACCTCTAGTTTTACAACATGTACACAGCTCTTTATATTATTTTATATATATATACATATATATATATATCTATTGTGGGCTGGTTTCAGAGAATATACTACACAGTATGCTGTAATATTTTAATGAAACTGTTCCTCATGGGAGTGCTCATCAGGCCTGATGTTAAACTAGTGGGGAGCTGTAAGGTGGATAGGCTGCTAAAAAGTAAGAAAAACCCCTCCTGCTTCTATCCCATTATAAACTGAAATTAACCACTAGAATTTTTAGCTTAATCATTTGAGCTTTTTTTTTGCTAAACTGATAGTTTCATTATTCAAACAATCTTGCACACAACTTTCAGTTTGTATTCTGCCTTCACTTCCCTGTAAGCCTTCAGAGCCCTTCCTGCTAACAATAGTTAGATTCTTCTTCCTCAAGAATTGTATTGGTTGTGGTTTGCATTAGGTTAATTTTCCTGTTCCATGCTGCTTTGTGATCATACACAGATAAGAACACTGGGAGGAGGCTTACAAGTGGTTGATTTTTTTCGATCTAATTACTCAGCCTGGCTCTGAAGCACCCCTTCACGTACCTGAAATTATTATCTATATAGAAATCATTATTCTTATGCTAAGCATGGCTTCCAAACTGCTTCTGGCTTTGCAACTCTTAAAAGCTTGCTGCAAGTAAAAAAAGTTGATAGTGGAAATCAGATTGTTTTATGCACTGTAAGCAGAGTTTCCCCTATATCAGCTACATATATCTACTCCAACCTTAAGCCAGTTTTCATGAAATCTTTGTCATTAGTCTGAAATGACAGAGTGTCTTTTAGTGGTGGAGGAAAATTCTTGAAGACAGTGACATTTTGCAAGAGGCAGAACTCATACTGGCAATTGCCAGGAACAGCAGAGGAATGGTCAGTGGGTAAATGAAGTGGAGCAGTGTTACTTGCAGTAATAGGTGGAGGCTTTATTCTGTAGTGTGCGGGTTTTTCTGTCTCCCTTGAAGATACTTGATAAAATAGTTCAATTGATTTGAAATTTAGTACTGAATTTAATCTTTGCAGTTTAAGATACTGTGCAAAAAAAAAAATTAGCTCTGCAGACATTAAGTATTAGATAAAATTGAATGTAATACATTTGATAAATTTTTACTCTTGTTAAATTGCAGAAAACTAGCTTAAAATTGCATTTATTAGTAGAAACTTTTATATTACCTTTACAAAAATACCCCAAACACCAAACCAAAAAACCTTTAAAAAGGTGGTTTCTTATAGATGTTTTATATGTTTGAATGGTGTTAGCTTTCAGAGATAATAGAGTGCTGTCTTCTAGCATCACAAGGTGTGGTAGTGAAGAATCATTTTCTAGTTGTCCAGCTTTATATGAGCCAGTCATTGAAGTAAATGACTTGAATAAATTCAAATGGAGGATTTTTATATCAACTGAAAGAAACTGCAAGGACACAGTTGGCATTCCTTATGTCTCAGGGCATCATCTCACGTGGAGCTCTGGTTTGGCAGTTGTGTTGCCCTTCTGGGATTATATGTAATGCCCAAATGATTCAAATGAGTAATAGAGTTTTTCTTTTAAAGGAAGGTCATTGAGTTGCCATTTGCTACGAAGACTCCTTCAAACAGAGAAAGAAGAGTCCGATCAAACTTTTTTACTCTTTAATAAGAGACTACCTAAAACTAGAGAGCAGAAGTAATCTTCCAGACACTTCTCTACTGGAAGAAAAGCAGTTAAAGGATTTTTTTCTCACCCTTTTCCATTTCATAATAGAAAGAAAAGCCCATATTGGGTTAGAGAATCTCCTCTAATTTCTCTGTCTGCTGGCACTTTTCTCAATACACTACATAACTGAAGTAAATAAATATTTAACTTAGTCAAACCTCCCATGGTGTGGAAATAGAAACCCAAGACAATTATTCTGTTTAACTACATGAGATGATTGTTTTAGAGTTAAACCAAGCTGTACATCCTTTTTGGAAAAAGCATTATTACTAGACCAGGAGAAACTAAAAAACCTGCTTACCAAACCGTTCTGATTAATTTGGTTAATGTTTTTCTTTGAAAAGCTTCCATTGGTGAGACACTGCTATGTACATAAAAGTAGTAAAATGCTACACCATTGCATTTGCAGTGTCACAAGATTTGGACCATGAATATGAAAACACACACACATATGCACACAAATACAGAAACAGACTGATTGCACAGTAAGAATATTAGGATGCATGCCACGCGTTCTTTGATAACTGCTGGCACACAGCTCCAGCGCATGAATTTGAGTTCCTAAAACCACCTGGTAGGTTGAGTTGAAAAACCTTTTGAAAAATACATCAAAAAGTTGCTATGGCACTGCAGGGGATACTTATGCATAGAATAAAAGAACTAGTGTAGTGTTCTGTTCAGCAGTTCTTCACCCACAAACATTTCTGAATTCTAAAAGTATTTTGACACTTCTGTGTTAAAACACTACTTAGTATTAGTGCTTAGCATTTTCCTCTAACTCTTTTAAAGTAAAATCAAGTCAAACACTCAGATTTCTTTCCTTTTTCTTCTGCATCTTTAAAAATATCTTGCAAAACGTTTTGGATAAATTCTCTGGTTCCTTTCCTGAAAGGCAGTGTGGGTGCTTCTGAAAAGTAGTAATCTTCTACATTCTTTTAATAGAATTCCGATTATATTGCAGGGAAAAGAAAAATATAAGTTCATATAGGAAAACCAAAGAGAAGGGAGGTTTTACCAGTTCCATGTGGTAAAGCTATCTGAAGATTGCAAGAAACAGAATTACATGGCTGTGTGTTTCTGTCACTGACTGCCCATAGACTGTGGAAACCCTGTTTGAGATGGGCTTGAGGAAGACCTGTTGGAATTGCTGATGGCAAGTTCAGCAGCCCAGATTATCTGCATTGCAATCAAAAAGGAAATCAATTGTTACTCTGCTTTATTGATAGCTGCAGAAATTGTGGGTGATATTGAGGTTTCGTGTTGATTTCTAGTTATATGCAAGTTGTTTTTTCTGCTTCTATTCTGATACACCTAAATTTTATGTGGATACTTTTTGACTCAAAATTGAAAATATGACCAAAAAACACCCAGCATTCTGGCTCCTCTGAAATTTCTTTTCCAAACATAATTAGTATGATAATCAGCTAAATTGTAACAGAGACAGGTATTTTCTATATTATATTATGAAATCATGTCTATATTCCAAGCTGTCATTTATGTCAATGCTTCAGTCCTTTCTTAAAATAAATCAGTATAATGTACTGACTCATCCAAGAACCATCACAATATTCTTGATGCATGAAACAACTTGCATGAACAATAGGAACACTGTGTGATATGGACATGTTGAAGAGAGGAAAACAGAGAAGAGCTGAGAACACCAAGTGAAATCTGATAAGCCTCATTGCTCCAAAAATAATAAGCATGAAAAATAATACATTTTTGCATAAAACATATGTTTTTAAAAATAAGTTGATTGTATTTTTCATCATCTGTCCACTGCTAGTTGTTTATACATGGCCATTTTACTGAACATGTTATACAAGAAGCAAAAATTCTCAGAAATGGCTACCAGAGTGTTCTTAAGTACCTGAGTGGTTCTCAGCTATTTTCAAAAGGGACGTTAAAAAGAAAATTTTACAGAAGAGAAGCTTTGTTCTTGTAAAGACTTCATGAAAACCTTCTTTTTCCCCAGTAGGCTTTTCCATTTTCTATTTGTCGTTTACTGTTAAAAATATACCTTGCTTTATATGGGTTATCTATCTTCAGCTTCTAAGTATAGGATCTTTTAAATCTTTCATAGTGTCAATCATAGAATCATAGAATTGTAGGGGTTGGAAGGGACCTCGAGAGATCATCGGGTCCAACCCCCTGCCGAAGCAGGCTCCCTAGGACATTTCACTGAGATAGGCATCCAGACGGGTCTTGAATATCTCCAGAGAAGGAGACTCCACCACCCCCTGGGCAGCCTATTCCAGTGCTCTGTCACCCTCACTGTGAAAAAGTTTCTCCGCATGTTGGTGCGGAACTTCCTATGCTCCAACTTGCAGCCATTGCCCCTTGTCCTGTCTCCACAGACCACTGAAAAGGGGCTGGCTGATTCCCCCTGCATCCCTTGCTTAAGATAATTGTAAACATTAATTAGGTCCCCCCTTAGTCTTCTCTTCTCAAGGCTGAACAGTCCCAATCTTCTCAGCCTTTCCTCATAGGGGAGATGCTCCAGGCCCTTTATCATCTTCGTAGCCCTTCTCTGGACTCTCTCCAGGAGATCCCTGTCCTTTTTATACCAGGGAGCCCAGAACTGGACACAATACTCCAGGTGGGGCCTGACCAGGGCAGAGTAGAGGGGGAGGATCACCTCCCTTGACCTGCTGGCTACACTCCTCCGGATGCACCCCAGGATCCCATTGGCTCTCTTAGCCACCGAGGCACACTGCTGGCTCATGGCCAACCTGTCATCCACCAGGACCCCCAGGTCCTTCTCCACTGAGCTCTTCTCCAGCAGGTCATCCCCCAGCCTGTACTGATAGAAACGGTTGTTCCTTCCCAGGTGCAAGACTTTACACTTGCTTTTGTTGAACCTCATCTGGTTTCTTACTGCCCAGCTCTCCAGCCTGTCCAGGTCTCTCTGGATGGCAGCGCAGTGTTCCTGCGTGTCAGCCACTCCTCCCAGCTTTGTGTCATCGGCGTACTTGCTGAGGGTCGAGGCTATTCCCTCATCAAGGTCGTCAATGAAGATGTTAAACAGGACTGGACCCAACACCGAGCCCTGGGGAACACCGCTAGTCACAGGCCTCCAGTCAGATTCCACTCCACGAATCACGACCCTCTGGGCTCGGTCCGACAGCCAATTCTCAACCCACCTCACTGTCCACTCATCAATCCCATGCTTTCTCAGCTTTGCTATCAGGATGTCATGGGAGACAGTATCAAAAGCCTTGCTGAAGTCAAGGTAGATGACATCTACTGCTCTCCCTCCATCTACCCAGCCGGTGATGAGATCGTAGAAGGCTATGAGATTGGTCGAGCACGATTTCCCCTTGGTGAATCCATGCTGACTACTCCTCATGACCTTCTTCTCTTCCAATTGCTTGGAGATGGCATCCAGAGCAAGCTGTTCCATTACCTTTCCGGGGACAGAGGTGAGGCTGACTGGCCTATAGTTGCTGGGATCCTCCTTCTTGCCCTTTTTAAAGACTGGAGTGACATTGGCTATCCTCCAGTCCTCAGGCACTTCTCCTGTTCTCCAGGACCTGTTGAAGATGATAGAGAGCGGCTCAGCAATCACCTCCGCCAGCTCCCTTAGCACACGTGGATGTATCCCATCCAGTCCCATGGATTTGTGTGCGTTTATCCCTTTGAGCCGCTCCTGGACCTCCCCTACCTCAACCAGAGGGAAATTCTTCATATCCCAAACACTCCTATTTACATCCAGTGCCTGTGGGTCCCGGGGGGCCTTTGAGGTGAAGACCGAAGCAAAGAAGGCATTCAGTATCTCCACCTTCTCAGTATCCCCCGTTACCAGGACACCCTCCTCATTCATCAAGGGACCTACATTATCCCTGGTCATCCTCTTGCTATTCACGTATCTAAAAAACCCCTTTTTATTATCCTTTATGTCCCTTGCCAGCTTCGTTTCCAAGAGGGCTTTAGCCTTCCTAGTTGCGACCCTACAGGCCCTGACTACATTCCTGTATTCTCCCCATGTGCTCAGACCCTTCTTCCACAATTCATAGATCTTCCTCTTCTCTTTGAGTTTACTCAGCAGCTCCGTGTTCATCCACGCAGGTCTTCTGCCTCTCCTTCCCGATTTCCTGCACAAAGGGATGCATCGTTCCTGTGCTTGGAAGAAGTGCTGTTTGAATGCTAGCCAGCTCTCACAGGCTCCCATTCCTTCAAACAGCGTAGCCCACGGGATAGCCCCTATTAAGTCACGGAGGAGATCAAAGTTAGCTTTTCCAAAATTCAGGGTAGCTATCCTACTTTTTGGCTTGCTTCTTCCACCCAGGATCTTGATCTCAACCATTTCATGGTCACTTAGACCTAAGCTGTTCAATTAACCTTCAAAACTTCTGCTGAGTACACAATTTGAACAGCTAAAGTGTTGTCATTACATAGCCTGCTTTCTAGATCTCATTTAGTTTTCTCTTTTCTGTTTTTTTGTTCAGCATAGCATTTAGAAATCTTGGAACGAGAAATAGTGTGTTTGGGAAGAGTTTCTTTTATGGTTATGTCAAAGTAATATCACTGCCTGTGTTACACAGAGTTTACAGAAGTCTCTTGTGTTAGCTGTTATCTTTGTCAACTGATCTGATGAGTCCATCAGACAGGATGTTTTGACAAGAACTATTTTCCAGAGAAGTCCATTGTTGGGAGGCATTCATCATGTTTGCATTCTTTATATACAGTTTCTCTGTATGTTAGGCTGAATTTGAAGTTCACAATCAGGTGAAATTGTGGTCATTGTTAAACAATAGAGAACCCAGGACCTAAAACATTTCTAATTAAGTAGCCAACATCGTATGACTATCTCATTATTTAGAGCAAGTATCCACTTGTGTGGTTTAACTGTCATTTAAAATGATGCCAAATGCAATTGAGTGATGGACTGAAATTTATGAGATGCTTTCAACCCATTGTTAAGTGGTTTTCAGACCAAGCTTTTGATTGTGGATTCCATTGTAGATAGAAAAAAAGTGATCATCTGAGGTTCCTTGAGCTAATAATTGCTAATAGGCGCACAAATGTGAGCACTATAGGGCAATAATTAGTGCCTCGACAGCTGTCATATGTAAGCATCATCAGTTGTAAAGGACACTTGTATGTTCTTACAATAAGGACAGCAGCCTTTTTATAGTTTCTGGAATCTGTCTTTCTTTCCCTTCAAGAAAAATTTAGGAGAATTCGTAGGGAAAAGATCTTGTGAGTTTGTGCACTGAATTTCTTTTAGGTGAAGAGTAGAGCAGGTACTGTCAGGGTGAATGTAGTCAACCTAAGGTTACAATTCCACTTCTATCCTTTCTATTGCAGTGTGTGGAAAAAAAATCAGATACTGATATCCATGTGTGTAAACTAAACCATCATTTGATATTAATTTACTGGTATAACCTGCTTTTACCAAGATGTTTCACACAAGCTTCTGTGTCTTAATTTCTGCTTTATTTGCTGGCATGGGGAAAACTTTAGGGCCATGATCATGATGTTTGGATTATATTTACATACTCTCTGTTGATCCATGTGAGACACTCCTGGGTTTGTATTCTCAGTTCCACCTGGCACAGCCTCTTACAGTTCATAGCAGAGCATGGTGCCTAGGAATGTAAAGGAAATTGTTACAGTATGTAAGTTTAGGAGCTAACCTTGTGGTGTAGCTCATTGCCTTGCCTGTGCTGTCACATGGGTCCTCCTGCCAGAGCATCCTACAAAGGGATTGAGGTTGGCAGTGTTTCCTTTTTGAAAGGTAAGCATTGCTCTAAACAACAAATGTTTTCAGAGAGAAACCAGGTTTTGTGATTGTTAGTGGTTGCTCCCATTATCTTCTTGTCTAGTGTCAGTTTTATACCAGAACAGCTGTGTCATTGACCAGATCTTTTTGGTGATATTCTGGTTGTATTTGGATCAAAATGCAGATTTCTGGAGTAAAACGAGACTATCGTGTCCAAAGGTACTGCTTTGATACTTCTGTGCGACAATCTTACCAGCAGCAGCATTACCATTAGTATGCTAACTGCTGGTGCTCAGTTTAGGATGCATCATGTTCTGTGACTTTATTTAAACAGTCACATATATTTGCTTTGTAGAAATGCTTAAATTATTTCAAGATGCTGCAAGTAAATAATGGCTTTTTAAATTACAGTAAGCTAATTCAATAAATAGAAATTCTAAAACCTCTACAGGACTGATAAACAATTAGAGTGTTTTTTCTAGACAGCTAACACAAATAGTCTTCACTTAAACATTTCAGTGCATGCTTTTAAATTAAAATTAAATCTGTCCTTAAGGCCATAAAATTAAATATTATAATCTAAAGATAATTTTCTGTGAATAGGAATCATAGCTTTAATCATTCTTTCAAAAGAATGCATTCCCCCATATAAATAGGCTGTATTATTTGCTTGTCCTATTTCAGCCCACATGGCCAGAGTGTGTGATCAGAGTTTCATAAAAAGGTAAAGCTTAAATTGTCTTTCCTCTCTCTCTTCTTAATGCTCTTCAGGATTGAATCCATTAGGAGCCAAACAAAGCACATCTGTGTTGTTGTCCCTACTGACTGTCAGCATACAGTACATTCAAATATTGCAGCCAGAAGGCGTTTTACAAAAACAGCTTTCAAGATGTGCTCTTGAAATGTGTTTGTGTACTCATTATGCAGTGCTATCTTTTGTCAGTGGGGAGTTCTGTAAATAAAACACCAAGGTCTAATATTGCAGTAGCTGATAGTAGTAAAGTAAACTAGAACAGAAAAATCCCTTCATGCAACTTCCTCGCTTACAACTGTGACCAATCTATAGGGAAAAAAAGTAGAAAAGTAATTTTTTTTGTTACTTTTGCAAAACCTTGGCATATCTAAGGTGGCTTTGCAGGAGGAAATGCAGTAGTTGTTTATAAACAGAACAAGATTGACAACAATCTGCTGCTTTAACTACCTTGTGTTCAACCCATTTGAGTAAAACAAATCTTTTGCATCAATATATGCAGATGGAAAGAGTACAGCTGCCTGGAATTTATAGCCCTTTCTGTTCCCAAATCAGAAGAATTGTTAATCCCTGAGTCCTGCTGCGAGGTTGGTAAAGATGAGTTCTCTAATTCAGATTCTGTATGTTGAGAAAACAAAATGGGGGCTCGGATACTTTGGTCACATTCACAAGGCTGTAGGCAAAATTCTGGAGTTTAAGCAGTCTATTAGACCATGTCTTTTTCTCAGGCTTGCTCTTTGGCTTCAAAACTAGTTCTTATCATTTATAAAATAAGCACTGAGATACGAAGTTCTTATTCAAAACATAAAGGAGAAAAAACTTAGCACAGGTACATATATTTGCTCTAAGCGCTGCTATAAAAATGAAATTTAAATACTGTCTATTTTACATTACAGTATTATTGAATGGCATTGTAAGAAGAATATCCTGTTGATTATTTCTGCTGCATATTTGTAAAGCAGTATTATGCACTAGGCACAGAACATTAAATAATGTTAAAGTTTCGAAAAATTGAAAAGCTATACTGGAAACAAACAACAGGTGCATCACTGTACTTTGACTTTACAGAGAAACGCTTGCTTAAAGGTACTTACCTCTTCAATAACTAATTTAAGCAGGAAGCATTTTGATGAGATGAACTTCTTTTGTACAAGGAGCGTTCATTAGAGTCCACAAAGGTGGACTGCTTCTGCTGCATTCACATGAATGAATCTAGCTGTACAGGAATATCCCCCTGGCTTTTCAGTACCGCTGCCCTATTTTTATACTCGGTAAATGTGCTTTTGCTGAACTTAACAATAATATCTACTGGAGACTGCCTTACAACTGGGCATTGAACTTCACTTTTTTCAAACCTTTGTTGGTGGGACACCAGATTCTGGATTGCTGTTCTGTTAGCATGATGAACTAATTGACCTAGCAGGACTCCCTGCAGAATTGCAGCTTCTGCTTAGATCATCAGGAGTACAATTTGATGTTTCATTTCCTCTTCAAGTCCCATCAGGGAAATTGAATTGTGAAAAGAGTACCTACTGGGAGCATTCAGCCCTCATGACTGAATAAGTAACTTTTTTTTTTTTTTTTTGGTACTGTCTTAATTAACAACAAAAAAGAGACTTTGTTATGAGGGAGTCTGCTGTGATTCTGATACAGATGACTAACCCTGGTTGCAGGAGCGCTTGATCCACATGGCCTCCTGGAGGCTGGGGGCCCCGTGCAGGTGCGAAGTTAACACAAAGCTTCAACAAGCTCTAAGTGCTGTATTCAAGATAACTTGTCAAGTGTTACTAGACCATCACCAAGACTGAAGTCTGCAGGTATTAGCTGTTTGGCAAAAAACTTCCAGGGTGAGAGGTCTGGCTTGTCTAGACTTTTAATTAGTAACGTTAATTAACATTAATTGCTCGAAGCAGTTTGTACTTATCTGTGAAAAGATATGGCCCTTAGAGATTTTTGTGCTCTGGCATTATAAGACAGTGATGTGATCTTATTATTTAAAAGGCTGTCTGGTGTTTTTCATAAACGAGACACGCAACTTTGTATATCTCTTTCTTTTCTTGACTCTGACTGATATGCTGTTAAAATAAGCTGAAAATAAATCTTTTAAAATTTTTACCTTTGCGGTATTAGACTTGCTTTTCCCTAGTCATTTCAAGTTCATTTTTGGGTGCAGGTAAAAAAGGGTGATTTTGTAGCTGTCCACCAAAATTTAAAACCCTAGTCTTTTTGTAAGCAGGTGAATAAATTCTCCTTTTTGAAAGTTTAACAAGCCTTTTCAGGGAACCAAATTCCAAAGCAAGAAGCGGGGGAGAATTAATACTACCGAAAGCTGTCTTGGTGTGGAGGCAATATCTTCTAAATAAATGTTTGCTATATTCACAGTTGTGAAATTTAGCATTTTGTAGTAATAGCAAGTTTGAAATATTTATATCCTTAGATTCACTATAGGAATCTGAAGGCCAAGGAATGATGGTATTAGAGATATCTTATCTACGATCTACAAATCTGTCTTCATAATAAAATGAAATAGACAGGAATTAAATTTTATATTTGTTTGACACAAGTTCACATTAATTAGTGTGTTCCCTGCAGCACCTTTGACTTGTCCAGCAGCACAAAGGTGATGCTCAGAGTACCAGCTGCTGTGCTGGGGACAGTGGGGCTGGGAGGTAGGGAATGGGGCAATGCAGCAGCATGGGTCTAGGTGAGCAAAAGGAAAAGAAGGGATAAGATGGTGAGCAGGGCCAGCCTCATCTTTGTGTTTGAAAGGGTTGTATTTTGACTGTTCTTGGAGAAAAAAGAATACAACTTTCTTCAAAGGCAAAGAATATAGATATGGATTAACTTCTGGAACACAGCATTATTTTGTCATGCTTACTGGTCATGGCTCAAAATCAGATGTGCTTATTTGGATGTTGTAACTTAAGTAGTACCATTTCCAGAAATTTGTAGATAGCAGCTGTTTGATTGTTTTTATGTTCATTCTCTTTCCATTGGATTCCTGGGCTTCATCCATAAAATATACAGATACTTCAAAGCAGGGGTATATTAAAAAAAAAAAAATTATTGAAAAGGCTGGAAAAGTGCCTATAGTGAAGAAGATGGGTTTAGAACTTTGTTGAGTGTAATTTACTGATGGCTGTGGTGTATGGTGTTTGGTTTGGTTGGTTGGTTTGTTTATTATTCCAAATGGATTTGTTTGTGGTGTTGAGTATCAATTGCTATCAAAAGACCCTCCAACAGTGTAGTGGACAGCTCTTTGTTAGTCTTATGCCAGTTCTTCTATTTTTGGACCTTTTGGTTAAATAGATGTTCAGTGTAACTTGTGGTTTATATGAAGATCCACAAATGCAACACAGAGGCAAACATTCTTTTCAAAGGAAAAGAAGAAGGTAATCTTCAGCCACGATGAAAGAGTTCTTCCACGATGACAAAGTTACACAGCATTACATGTGGACCACTAATCATGGTCTTTACTTGCAAAAATTTTCTTACCATTTTCTTCAGGTTTAACTGGAAATTACATAAAATACAGTGTTTCTTTGGCTTCCATATGAGGGATAGGTATTGCAGAAATTATGTATGTAGAAAATTATACTGATAAGTGCAATCTTACTGAAACCAGTTGATCTCTTTTAGGAGGAAATTCCCTTCAGTTTTGTAACTATAAGCAGGGGTTTTCAGTCTTCTAGCGGCACTGATTTATCTCTTCCTTCTGTTGTGGCTTCTGAACTGAGCAAGACCCATTTGATCAACTCAGTGAATGTATTTTAAGGTTTTAATTTCAGGGAAGAAATATGTTTAGAAACATATTATGCATATGTCCTGGACTGAGAATGCCTTTATATCAGAGAATTTCTTTTTTTCGGTTTAGGAAGGCTGGTAATCTAGACTTGTTGCAGGGAAGAATAATGTCTGTGTATGTACATATACCTAAATATATATAGACATGTGTATATGTATTTATGCACACCATTTTTAACATGTAAAATGAGACTTTTTGGCTATATCAAGTTATTTATCAGTTTCATACAAACCTTCATTATCTCTAGATTTTGTGTTGCCAAATAAAACAAATGATCGTGGTTTCCAGGCTGAGGCAGTAGGTGAACCGTTACACATTTCAATGCAGAATGCTGTCTTTAAAAGATAATTACTTGTCCTTGATGGTGGATGCTCAAGAGGCATGCCTGGCCTTGGTGAAAGTTAGGAAGCCATTGTGTTCCTCAGTGTTACGTTGGCAGTGCATCTGTCCCGTATAGTTGTATTCCTGATACATCTGTGTCTGTGTGCTGGAAACTCTTAAATGAGATTTAGACTCTGGCTAGCAGTACTGCACTGTTTCTGATTAAAATCTTGTACGTCACTTCTACAATACCCTGATTGAGGCACAGAGACATTTTCCTTTTTGATAATTAGTTCAGTCTATATGCTGCATTCAGCATGGCTGTTTTGTAGAGCTGCAAAGTAAACAACATACTGAGGAACAAGAAACCTCTACGTAGGGAGTTTTGAGAAGTATTAATATTGTTTGCATATCTGATGGAATTTTACAAATGGTCTCTTTTTGCTGCTGCTGTTGTTGCTTTTTGTTTTCCCTGGTTTGGAAGAAATCTGCAGTTGAAATTTTGATATAATTGTGTTTTAATTTATGCCAGTAATTTTCAGGTGCCAGGATAAGAGGTGCTTAAAAAATTTCAAAGGAAAAGTAAAGGCAAATATTTGCTATTGCTAAGAACAGACATTGATGTAAATAATGCTATTAAGAAATACAGTATGTTTATGCACACAGGAGATTTTCTTGCCAAATAATTTAATATTCAATTTTCATTTTCTCTTCAATCAGATACTTTGATCAAAGCAGGTGGCTTGCCGAATAGCTTTTTATCTTATAACAAAAACCAACGTAAAATACGAAGTAATTAAATTTGAAGCATTTTGTAATGAGGTGAAGGACTGTGTTCAAGAGGTGCTGCAAAATGAATTATTCATGTTCAAGGGATACTTGCATTGCCTTCTGTGGCAGGTATTTGTGTTCCTGTAAGGTCAATGTGAGTAATAGTAAAAGTTGCCAACTAGTTTTTATTTCGGATGTTTGGGTTTTTTCTCTATTTTTATAACAATATTGTTGAGGTTTGGTAGGCTGCTGGTTAAAAAGAGAAGTCAAATGGGAGAGGATACTTTATAATGCGTATAAAAATGCATTAAAACTGCAACTTCCTTTCCTGTGAAGCCTTTTTAATGTAATTTTACATTCCTCACTAGCTCATCTGTAAAACAGGATTGCATTCCTGCTAAAAGAAAGCTATGATGTAATTACTTTTAAAAAATGAAAATTATGTGAGTGGTAGCGTGTCTGCGAGGACTTTTAAGACACTACATAACCATCTGCACAATGTAGCTTGTCATTAGTGGGCTTTTTTTTTTTTTTTACAGCTTTCTGCCTCAGGAAAATTTTAAATATTTGCATAAAGAGAATTAATAGTAACTCACATCCTAATGCTGTAGCTGTGAGATTCTGAACTGAGTCATCTGCATGCAGAGCTAGCAGAGTTTGTATAATTGTTTTTTCCTGTATTTTATACAGGAGATAAGAGAATCTTTCAAGCCAGGGGAATTCCCAAATAATTGCTCTTCCCCTATTAATTGCAAGTTATTTCTTGGTTCAGAATTTCCTTCCTCTCTTCCACCTCAAACTTGTTTGGTTTTGTTTCCTTGAACCTTCTCTCCTGCCTCGCTGGCCAAAGAAGGTTAGTAACATTGGGATTAGATTATATAGAATAAAACAACTTTATTGTAGAGTTACAGTGCTCATGAGAGTTGTGAAGAGCCCTTTGGGGCTCTGGTCAGAATAACTTCACCAGAGTCATCTTGTCTCTACTTGGTCCTTCTATAATGTTACCTTTTTTTGCCCTTGAGGTGTTGCCACTGGCTCTGCTTGAAAGGCTCTGGCCCCAGGAGCAGCCACACACCACAATGGTCACTCTATGACCACAATCTATGTTTTGTACAGGCACTTCTTTAATCTTATTTCATTGTCAAATTGAGTCTATATATTTGAACCTTTCAGTTGTAATGACTTACTAATTTTTGTTCACTTCTATAAACATTGCAGTTGTTTAGTCAAACTTCATATTCCAAAACCTAAAGATATTTTATTATTTAGTATTAGCACTTAGATGCTTAATGTATAGAGATCTTGGTTAACCTTTTAGAAACAAAAAAAATCTAAATGCTATTATTGATGTGAAGATGATGAGAAAACAGTTTCTTAGAGTACTTATTCTTACATATTTATTTATATTAAGCTGTTTTCTGTTGATTTTTGGCAGTGTTGAAAAAGAATAGGTTTAGAAGTCTAGAACAGAGATAACAAAGGCAAAAGGAACTTAAATCCATGTTTTATTAAATTAGCAGCAGCTGTTGGTTTACATTGCATTGTTGTAAGCAAAAATATATATTACTGGTGGCATTGCTTAGAGCTTGCCACATGTGAGAAGGCATAATGCTTAAGCAGGAAATATTCCTGGGTTCATGCAAAGTAACGTGGAGGGGTGAAACTGCTCAAATGGTTTTAAACTGTAAGAAATAAATCTGTGACTCAGCTGGGGTGTTCTTTTGTTTGAGACTTCTTTTGTTGTGATTTCCTTGCATGTTTTGGCTTGAACTGAACAGGTTTATCTGCTGTCTTTTCCTTCAGCTTCACATAACTCCTGTTTTCCTTCTGTTCTGTCTCACAGATATTTAGTATGAGATCCTCCTTATTTGATCTGCAGGAATATATTATGTCGTGTACAGTATCCCCTGTAGCGAGATCAAGTTCCTGCAGATAGATGCATCGTTTATCTTGAAATAGGTAGTGTCCACGGATTGTTGTCTTGTACTTTCTGTACTTTTAGTAGGTTGTTCTGTACTTCTAGAACAGTTTCATTGATTAACTGATGTTTCAAGCTGATTGAGTAAGTCACTCAGTAAGCATTTTAACAAGATTCAATTTCAACTCCAAATTACATTTTCATACACCATTGAGTGTCAGTTGCTACATAAAATAATTCTATGTCGGAGATTAATTTAAGAATGTGTTTGAGAAGTATTACTGGCATGATGCAGTGTGTTTAATCTTATACATAGTAAACCATGCTGCCTCTTTTTTTATTGATAGAATTTTGTTGTTTAAGGTTGTTGATAAAAGTTCTTGCTGGCTAATTTTTGTTATACTTGTGTTAAACTGCACATACATTTTGGGCCAGCACTATAGAGATATCCAGGCACAGCTTTGACATAGACAACTGCATTTTGAACTTTGGTATGTTACCCTTTGGAGAGGGATATTCTAAGATGAAAGGAAAATTTGGTACCTGGGCCATCAGAGGAGATGCATGCATGACAGTTGAGGGGTAAACTGTACTAGCAGCAAAGAAAAATAGGGTTGAATTCCTGACCATCTTTGAGACTTCTGGCATGAACAACTTCATTTTTTTTTTGTTCTTGATTCCTTTTTTCACTTTTTTTCCCTCCACCTGAATCCTTTTCTTTCTGTGCATTTGTTAAGTGCTGCCAGGCAGTTCTGCCTTCCTTTCAGTTGTGGCCTCCAGATACTATGGGATCTGGGTGGAAAAATAATAGCGTTATTTATAAATAGGAATATTGATCTAAGCAGAAATGAGCTACCTTAGAGTTACATTTGAAACAGACAGTATACATAGAGCTACATTAGGGATAGAGCCACCCAGTGCAGTGGTTTTCAAATGCCAATGATTGTCAATGGACTTTATTCAACTAAGGGGAGAGGAGCTTTAAGACAAGGCAAATGATTAGCAGAATACTAATGTGACCTAAAATGCATAATTGTAGATTATGCATAAATTATTCAGTAGCCAAACTAATATTTCTATCCATCTACCAACTCACCTAGCAGTAAAGGAGTACAAACCATTTATTCATATTTGTACTAATCCAATTCCAGGTGCACACTGCATATTTTTCTAGCAATAAATATTAAATAATGTGTATTTTAAAGAACAGTGTGTGTCTTAGCATTCTTGTTAGGAAAAAGGAACCCATAAATTTTAGTCCTGCTACTAACATTGATTCACAGTATTGCTATGGGCAAGTCACTTAACTTCTGCCTGTGTTTCTTTAGCTGTAAAATAGAAATAACAGTGCTTATTTTCCTGCTTCCCAGAGGACTTTACCATTTGTGCAGCTCTTCAGAGAATGTTAAAGTCCACTGAAGTTTTTAGCTGTGTCAAAGATAATTCTATCCAATGATATTTTTAGATGAATTATTTACACTATTACAAATTATTCTGTTTGATCTTTACCCAAGTAACAATTAAATTAAAACAATCTTTTTGTGGTGTTTTCCTGTAAATAAGAAAACTAATTAACTCAAGGGAAAAAGAAAAAAAAAAAACATATTAAAATCCTGTGAGAAAAAATTAAAACAGTGAAAACTTAGAGTTTTTGACAGTTCAGTATTTATATGTATCTACTCCACTAGATGCAAGTACTGCCATTTCAGAACAGCATGCCATAGAGATCGTTGTGTATGCAAGGAAGAAGAAAACTACCAGTGCATTTTACAAATTTCAGTTTTTCAGCTGAAAGTGGATTAAAGTAACATTCTTGTTACTCATGCAGATTGCTTACTTTTTTCCTGAAACATATATTAGCAGTGAAAAGAGCAATTTAACTAACCTGCATCTGGAGATGGAGGCAGGATCAGAAGGATGATTCTGGAAAGTTCATGTGGCTTTTGGCATATATGGGTAGAGTAGCAGTTGAGGTCTACATGCATACATACAGCCTAAAGGAAAGTATCAGTAAGATGTCGCAGATGGTTGTATTACAGTGAAAAATTTGGACCTGGAAGTTATATTGGATATATGAGAGCTGCAAACACGTGAGGAAATTTGAAAGAATATGTTAAGCAAGCAAAGTTATGTCTTGAATGGGAATCCTTCAAGATGACACCAGATGAGTTTACCACAAATGTTGCCCCAAGAATAGCCCACCTGTGCCAAAATTAATAGTTTTATAATTGAAATAATAATTTTACTTTTGTGTTCTGCAAGTCAAAACGTTCAGTAGTGTTGCCCACTGACAGGCCAATTTAAGCATAAACTTGGTGAGATGATCTACAGCAACTTAAAGTTAGGTTTTAATTGTGCGTACTACTGAAACTTGAGAATGTGAGGATAGGAAAATGTGGCTCTGGTAACTGAAAACTTACACTTGAAGGAATTGGCTAGGAGAATGCTAACATCATAAACTTGTGAGATTTCAGGAAACAAAATTTTTGCAAATCTTAAAATATGCGCTGAACAGCAGTCACTGGAAATACTGAGGATCACCTTTGTAAAAGAAATGCTTGTATTTTTAGAGTTACTAAGCTGAGTACATTAGCAAATACTGTAGAAGTCTAACTTTATTCTGGAGCAAAAAAGGGAAGAAGTCAACAAGACTTGATGAAAAGAGCATCAACTGCATTAGTTTTGGAAGCAAAATGAGGAAGGAAAAAGGAAAAGTATTGTGTGATTATGTTTTTATTTTCAGACTTGTTTCCAAAAACATATGGTATAGAAAATTTAAATTTGGATTCAAAAGAGAGATTATACATTTTTTTCTCTCATCCTTTCTTGTAATAGAAGTATGGCAAATCATGTCCTGTTACACTTGCCTAAATCCAGTCACACAAGTACTGCTGAAAATAGTTTATTTCTGTGATTGAAACTAAAACTTTAATGTAATAAGGAAGCAAGAGAGTGAATGCTTTTTTCCCCTTATTCTGTTGCTGTTTAAAAAAAAATCAATTTCTAGAAAGTTTTGAATTAATAAATAATAATGAAAAATTATTTTTTTTGCAAAGTTATGTGCAGGTGCCTAAAATTAGCTGCTGTGATTAATCCAGTGGAGCTGCTGTGAATCAGAGAACAAAATCTTGGTTCTGTTGAAGTCAGTAATTGAAGTCCTGTTGAGTGCATAGAATTAAATGCTTCCAGGATTATGACACTCAGAAAATATTTAGAAAATCTGAACATCTATCTCTAAGGTTTAATTTATTATATACATGAGGGATGTCTAAATTACTGTGTATTTGTTTTACTAAACCAAGGTCTGTTTCATCTGCTGTAGTCTATATTAAGCTCAGTAGCGTAAAGAAGCTAGTAATTTTCTGTATCTCAGAATTGTGTACTGAAATCACTGATTTAGCAGGGAAAGTTATAGGATAATAGGGGTTAGGAGAAAAAATATAGTACTATTGGGCAAAAGATGTTATAAATCAAGTCTTGTGTATCTGTCATCCTGCAATCGTTTTTAAAGCTATCAAAATGATAAGGAGGAAAACTTGACCTGATTTTCAGAGGACCATGTACTCGCTGTTCCTGTTGACTTCAGAGGAACTGCAGGTCTCAGGCTCTTGGTGAGTGATTGACTGCCATAACTGGGCATCTGTGTGTCTAGCATTTTTTAGAGTAAACATTTGTAGAGAAATAATCCAATTAACAAAATACAAATGCAGGTTAAAGTTTCTTTTTCCACAATATTTTTTTCCCCAAAAACCCAAATGTTTTTAAACTGCTGAAAATATTGGAGTTAAAACAAACTCTCCACTTGGATGAAGAAACTTTATAATTTTCTATAGAACTTTGCAGTATTTCATTGAAATACTAAATGATGCCTGGACAAGAGTATTAAAATAATTTCATTAAGAGCAGGAGTAAAGCTTTTCCTATTTACCAAACTTACCTGCAAATGCACTTAAGTATCACATGGAAAATTTATCACTTTTCAGACAAGCCTGTCAGTAAGCAAAGCAGGTCTGGCCTCTTCACCAATCTCTTTATCAGACTTACTGGAAATGCCTGGTACTTCTCTTCATAGAAAAAATGTGTTCTTTATAGTGCTGCAAACAAGAATCATTTTATTCCAGTGCCAATTGCCACTGAAGGTGCTAAGTGTTTTATTTTATTCTTGTGCAGCCTAACTGTAGTTGTTTAAAACTTTAATGACATTGAAAATTAAATCCTGATCATGTTCCAGTGTCATAGGAGAAATGCATCATTTGGGGTGAAAAAATCTGAAAATCTGCAAAATTTAACAATCCTTACTGAAAGTTCTTGATGGAAATTCATATAATGTTGTCAAAGATGAGTCTTGATTTTCTACAGGGGACCCCTGAAGCAAAGTGGAAATGTACTGAAAGGCCCTGCAAGTCCCACAGACTTTTAGTTCTTCTGTCTTGTTTCATGACTACATGCGGTTTTGAGAAGTTACTTCTCATGAAGTCAACCTATGATGAGTAACAGATAGAGAATATAGTTTAAAAAGAAATCCCAAAAAAGTACTAGTAATGAGCCTTGAGCATTGCTTTGTTCCTCTTTTAATGAGATGATAGTAATATGTAATTGGTAATAAGTAATTTGCAGTTAAATAATTTTAATTTATTTTCTGTTAATATGTAAGCTGACTTCTAAGAAGAGGCAGCTCAGAAGCATTGCTTTCTCTAATTGCTTTGAACTCCATTCATAACAGTTATGAAACTGGATATAGCAAGAAAAAAAGAAATGCAGAGAAATTCAAAATAGGCCTGATTCTGCAATTTTTTGTTCATAGACAAAATAATGATTTGCATCAAGGGAAGTTTAGTACATACCAGGATCAAAGATGATGTCCTAAATCTGAAGTGAGATAAGACTGCATAAAAATGCTAACATTTAATGTCTATAAGTGTTAATATTATAAAATCAAAAGAAAACTTTAAAATCTATTTTTAAAATTATTTTCTTTTTCACTCTCATAAAAAGTGGAAAACAATTGCTCATAGATCTGTAATGGAATTTGGTCGTTCATGGTAACAGTACCACATACAAAAGACCCATGCAGAACATAATTTAAACTTGATTTTATGGATGCAGGAAACTGGCCTTTGAAGTGATCTCCATAGAGATTCTATTTGGCATTCATAATATCTTGTGAAACAGCCATCTTAATGTCTTACTTATCTAGTGCCTAAAAGATGTGTAATTGGAATTTATTTAAATTTTACTGGCTTGTTACCATCCATTACATTGTTTGGAATTGTATTCTTTATAACCATGCATAGTAGTTTATTCAGAATTTTCCATCAGTATTTTGTTTTTGTTAGATTAACTTTGACTCTTTAAAATACTTAGTTTTGAAAATGTAATCTGAAAGGTGATACAGAATTTCAAAAATTTTTTAGAGTACTAATGCTGCTTTCCTTTTAGGGTACATTTTAAAGCTGTACTTTAATCAGCTGTCTTTTCAAATATGTAATTCTCAAAGAGTCCAAAAACTGTGTCCGGTTTTGGGCTCCTCATTAACAAAAGATCACACTGCAGTGGTTGGAGCTTGAGCAAGTGAGGCAGAGGCAACTGAGTCTATTTAGCCTAGAGAAGAGCAGGCAAAGGCAGACCTTACTGCTATCTGCAGCAACCTGATGGGAGGATGCAGAGAAGATGCAGCCATACTCTTTCTCAGAGGTGGACAGCGATAGAATGGAAGGCAATAGGGAAGTTGTATACATGTAATTGTGATTATATACATATATATATCCATGAAGGATGACTGAACATTGGAGCAGGAGCACAGACTGGTTGTGGGACCTCTTGGAGGTGTTCAAGACCCACCTTGGTTTGATCTTGAGCAACCTGATATGAATAGATTTCCTTTGAGCAGGGTGTTGGACTAGAGACCTCTGAACATCCCTTTCTGCCCAAATTATTCTATATTTCTATAAACTAAAATAATAAAGACAGCAGTGAAGAATATGTGTGAGGTCATCAAACTCATTTCATTGTCAGGTGAGGATTTCTCTTTGCTGAGATGAATTTAAAATAGCAAATTATTTGGTAAAATATATTATGTCAAAACTAATTTTTGTGTATGCCTCACAAGACTCTTAGGTTATTAGTGCTCCTCTCCTTCTATAGGTGATTACTGGAAACACATATGGTCGCATCCTTGTTTGTCTTGTTCATTTTTAAAGAAATATTTTTCAGTTTCTTCAGAATATACAGATACTGTATTTGTTAGGATTTCAGTTGATAAATCTCTAGGATAACAATTATAGGCAAAGTATTTGTCCATTTTCCCCCCACACTATTGTAGTCTCAAATACTTAAGTATCTTAGTTGCTTAAGGAAGAAAGTTATGTAAATTAAATAACCTCCTAAAGATTACAAAGGCTGTGAAAGCAGTTCCTGTGGACTGATTCTGGCTTCAGAGCCACTGCTTAAACTCTTGGAGAGGATTCACAACTCTTCAGAAAATTATTTTTATAGACAGTCTTCCTTTATTCCCACCAAACTTCATTTGTGAGCAGTTCAGAGGCTTTACTAAACCCCCATCATGCAACCATGTTTATAGGTAAGCAGTTTTGTGGATTTGTGAATTATTTATTATGTAACACCTGAAGCCAAAAACAAGCTTGAAGAAAATTGGAACAAATGGACTCGTAGCTGAAGATTGACTTAGCAAGGACTGTAAAATATTAATTTGATAATTTTTAAAGAACAGTTCTGTCTGGGCAGATTTGAAATACAGAGAAAAAGTATAAGAATTGTAAATTTTAGAGAAAGATATCTTCAAGCCGTTGCAAGCATACCCATTTTCTATGACACATTGAACACAAAAGTACTTATGAATCTATGTAGATACAGCAAAATACTGTATATGATTAAGTGATGTAGTTGGTCATGGGCCTACTTCTGTGGTCAACAGGTGCAACATTTCAGTCCTTCCTTCTGCACCAAGTTAGAAAGCCTGTGTGCTGCTTTGTGGAAAAACATTCAATAACAATTCTCAGCCTGTGAGCTGTTGTCAGTATAAACTATTTTACAGCGCAGTATCATTATTCTTTAAAAATGTGTTTCTGGCTTTTTTTGGTTTTTTTTGTGGGTGTTTGTTTGTTTTTTTTTTATTGTGTCCTGTCCCCCACCCCAAGTGACTTCTCTGTCTCCTGATACTGCTTGGTCAATTTATGACAATACAAGTGTTGTCTTTTTCCAGCTTGCAGCAACCCTGTTCCGTACATTAGCTCACCCTGATTATGTATTCCATGCCTTGGCAAGGAAGGGATTTAGGAATCTCATTGAATTACTGTGGTTTGAGAAGCTCAATGCCTCAGTTTCTGTCTTTAGAAACTGATGAATCTTATATCAACAGGAGCATAATCTGTTTAAAATCTATCAAAGTATGTACTACTGGAGTTGATATAGTAAGGCTATGAGAATGAAACTTTGAAACCCAAAGTGCAGGTTTCTTTCATTCAATGCATTTATATGGAAGCACAAAGACAATACTGAGCCTGGGTAGTAGAATGTATTGAGAATTTTCTCTTTAGAAGCTGTTTGCCTAATTTTTAACTAAAAAGATGGATATGTTATTCCTTACTTCCAATATATGCTCTTGTACCCCATTTGCAAATCTAAATAACTTAATGAGCACTACTCTAGTTAATTCACAGATGTGTATAAGCCTTATATAAGTTTGTTGAGCCAGAGAAATAATTCTGCTGTAGCTTCCAGGGATTGGCAATGAAATGCTCTCTTAGAATACTTGGCATAATACTATTTCCTGTTCTTTGAAGGCATAGGAATACTCATGGTAACTGCGGTAATGCAAACCTATTATAATCTAAGGATTCTCAGCCTTCTAGTTTTTGGCATCCTGATTCAGATGATGAACGCTCTGATTCTGGAAGTGAAGGAGAAAGGCTTATGTTACAAAGCCTGACCAGAGTTGCTGTTCAACCAAAGGCTTCCAAGTGCTGCTTGAAATCATTTATGTCCAGTTTCCAAGAAGTGCATTGAAAGCCAGATGTTAAGATAACCTTCTAGAGACTGACATATTTTTGGGGGATGATAAAATAGCTGTTTATCTTCTTTTGGCGTATGTATTGTAGAGATAAAGATGGGAACATATTGTACAAAACAACTTCAAATACAAGATGAAATAAATTGGCATGTGACCTTTTTTTCTCAGGTAGCTGATCTTTACAGCTACTTGGAAACATGTTTCTATAAGTAATACATTAAATATTTCACTAAGGTTGTCTAGTAAGATGAGAATTCTGTCTTAACCTATAGAAAAGATCTACAAATAGCATTTTAAAAGTGAATTTGTATTTATTTATATCTCAAAGCATGTAAGTCACTGATGGTAAAGGAGAGACAGCTGTTTTGTGAGTTGACCAGTATATACATCGATAGACAAAATTTTCTTTAGTTTTAGCAGCATGAATCCTGTCTCAATTGATATTTTATCTTTTGATGTTCCAGGATTTTTAAACAAATACTATTTTCTGTTTGTCAATTCCAAGTTTTTCAGTGTCTTCTAGATACATAGATATCCTATGAGGAATAATGTAAATTTTAAATGCACTAAAAAATTATAGAAAAGCATTATTTATATGCTGGAAAACACTCATGGTTTTAATATTTTAAACCCATTTCTAGTCTACCTAACGTTCATATAATTAGGCCATATATAAAAATTAAACAATTTATGTAATCCCAAAGCATGATTTTTTTTCTGTCAAAAAAGAGTGGGTTTTATTATCCTGTTCAGAGTCCTCTTTGTTAGCCATTTGTCCCATTTTAAGTGGCTTTCACACATCTTTGTAAGAGGAGCAGAAGAGAACTAACCAGTGTTTTAATAGCTTTAATTACAAATAACACTAACCCGTGACTTTATAATCGAATTATACTTGGTCTTACTTCTTTTGCCTACTCTTTTTGCTTTAAGTTCAGCTATACATTTTCTGAAATAGTGGCCATACAGAAGTAGAAGTAGGCTTAGAAGTAGATAGAAATAGGAATAGAATTTCTTTTTATAATAGTTGGGGCATATAACTAATTTCTGGGTGTGCACACGGTGTGTAATTTCAGTGTTCTGGGTTGACATTAGTTACTGTGAATTTTCTAATGATGGCTTGTCCATGGCATTGATAGTCGCTGTTCAGATGGACATATCTGCCTGGAGAGCACACATGAGGAAAATAAAATCAACAGGAAAACATTTCCAACATACTAGAGCTTCTGTGAGGATAAAGTCATTAATGTTTTAAACACATTTGAGAATTATCAGATAAGGGGTACGATGTAAGTGTGAAGTAATAACATACGTAAGTGTATTCATAATGTAAAAAACATTAGTGCAGATCTGTTTCCATTAACTATCATGTGTATGTTAAGTATTTTCCATGGGGAAATTAATCCTCATTTCCATTCTGCACTGGCATGGATTTTTTAAATTTTATTTAATTTAAGGTAGGATCTGATGAGTATTCTCTCCCTGAATTAAAAACTTTGCTTTTAAATGGTAAAATAAATCCATGTGGAATATTATTTTTGGAGAATAACTGTGAAGACTGTTAATAATGGCCAGGAAAGGACTTTAAAAGTCTTAGGGTTATTTTTAGGGGCAATTCTTTGTAATAGGAAAATAATACCAAAAATGTTGTGTAATTTAGTATGGAAATGTATAGTTTGACTCAGTAGGAATTTGTTACAGATTTCCTTGCTACCTGCTTTCATTCCCACTTTGATATATGAGGAGGCATTCTGACAGCTCAGAGAGCCACTCTAACAGCTATACTTAAATGATTTCCATGGAAAGTTTTGCAAGGGGATACATGTGCTTTTCCCCATTTTCCTTTCCTTCACATTCACCCTCAGGAAAGGGATAACAGCATCTCAACAGCACAGTGAAATCTGAAATTGTGGCTTGTTTTAGGGAGCAATACAGATTTTTGTGAGACCTTCTTCACTTAGGTCTTCAGCCTTTTGAAGAGAAAGCTGAGGGCTTGCAAAAATACTCCAAAGAGCTCTTATTTCTGAGGATCTGGTATTCATGGTCATGGGATTTTCTATCTGTTGCTTGAGAAGTTCCCTGGGAGCTTAAAAACCACATCCCTGCTCAAAAACTCTTTTTTCTCTTGAGTTTTCTGGTCCTCGGCAGCCCTTCCAGGATGAGTCTATGCCTCTCTCCCTTGGACACATTTTGGTTGTGAAAGTTTCCCAAGCTTTCCTTTTAGGTTCCTTTAAATAAATACAGGAAACTTGAATTTACTTTTGGTCAATTGTTTTCAGTAAGGGACTTCTAGCCTGAACAATCCCAATTCTCTCAGCCTGTCCTCATAGGAGAGGTGCTCCAGCCTTATGATCATTTTTGTGTCCCTTCTCTGGACTCACTTCAACATCTCTGTGTCTTTCTTTCTTGTACTGGGGACCCCAGAGCTGGATGCAGTACACCAGATGGGGTCTCATAGAACACAGAAGAGCAGCAGAATCACATGCCTTGATCTGTTGGTTATGCTTCCTTCAATGCAGCACAGGATATGGTTGGCTTTCTGGGCTGCAAGTGTGTGTTACCAGGGCACAATGAGCTGCTTGTGTGTATCAACCCTCCCAAGTCCTCCTCAGGGCTGCTCTCAATCTATTCCATTAGGCTAATTATCAATGACTTTACATGCAGTAGAGATGTTTTGATGGATTTTTTTTTTTTTCCTTGGGTTTTTTTGACTTACTGTTCAGTAAAATTATACCTCATGTCTAGAAATAAAGAACTAAATTTTATGATGAAAAATCCCATTGTGACTCATCCTATCACCATGTTAACACTTCAGAGACTCAAGACTTAAATTCCTGAATGGAAATGCCTTTTTCAGAGAAACAAATGCGTGTTATTTCTTGCTCTCCTCCACCTTCAACTACCATTTCAAAATGTTTGTGTTTCTTGGTGTTACATTGTTCTTTAAAATAGAGTAGAGTTACAGAGAGAATTTCAGTATTTCCTAAATTTGCGAAGCCCAGAAGCATATCACAATCATCCAGAATATATCTGCATGGAATTTTTAAATATGTTATCTCATAATACTCATTAAATAAATGAGAAAAATGCTGAAAGATGAGTTGCTGTGGCATTCTATAGTTTTCTAGATTGCAAATATTTAGTTTGATATTAAAGTTTGGAAACTATTTTTATTTAGTGTTTCAGGAACTTTTCTTCTGTACGTATGATTACGTGCTGTCCTTGGAATCAAACCATAAACCTAAATTAGCTCTAAGGGTTTTTTTTCTTTAATATCTAGCAGTTTAAATCATATTTAGCTCATTACAAATTGACTCCTTTAGGAACCTTGCTAGACTGACTGTCACAGATCAACCCTGGACTGATTTTTAAGTTCAAAATGTTTCAGCAGAAATACTCTTCAAATATGATGGAACAGAGTTGCAACTGAGTTAGACAGGAAGGTGAGATGATAGTTGAGTGAGATTCTGTCTCTTCTTCTCTGGAGATATTCAAGACCCATCTGGATGTCTACCCTTGCAACTTGCTCTAGGTAACCTGCTTTGGCAGTGTGGTTGGACACGATTATCTCTGGACGTCACTTCCAACCCCTACAGTTCTGTGATTCTGTGATCAGGAACTCATTGCACTTTGTCTCTAGGTGCCTGCATGTGGAAAGGTTATAATTAAGTTAATCTAAGGGAATATTTATAATTATTTATTATCTTTACTGGAAAGAGAGATGCTAAGTACAGAAATATTTGTTTTCAGTTTATTATTTAGCTTTCCATTTGTTTACATTTGTGTAATTTTTTCAATTTTTTTTTCTATTGTGGACATGAAAGAGAAAACCTGATTTAAGTTGATAAGCATGTTGTGATTCAGTAATACAGTATATCAGATCTGCCACAGACAAAAAATTGATATGATCTGAAATTCCCCTTGGCATAGTATCCTTTTCTTTTGCTGTTTTTGTAGAACTTGCACATGCCCTCATGGCATGTATGACACATCTTTGCTCTCATTTTTAAACTCATGATTGCGTTGCTGAAAAGCAAAGGACAGATCATTCTTATCAGAATCCAGCAGAAATTGGTTTTAGTGTTTTGCTGTTATTCCATCAAAGCTTGTGCCTGGAAAAGGAAAATGTTAAAGGATAACAGTCAGAATTTGGGGTTTCATTATTTTTATTTGTGCATATTTGTCACTTGTGCTTCAGAAAGATGACTTCTTTAAAAAATTCTGTTGTTTTTCTTTAGAAACAACTGTGGACATACATGTCAAAATTAGACTTCTTTTATTACAAACTAGAATATCCCTGACAGTTGCTGAAGGTGTTAGCATGATTCTGCTTTTTGGTTTTTTGGTTTTTTTTTCCTTTTCTCTCTTAAATAATCAACATGCCTCAGTATGGAGCTGTGAAAGCAAATTTCATGGAATAAGATGTATGCATACTGTTACTAACCTCTTGGGATAGAGCTCTGGTCACAAGGTAGAGCTCAGTTTAAGCCATCACATGGCTTCTGATAATGCATTTGAAATGTGAGGGCAATTAGTTTAACACTATGCAGATACAAGGGATAATTATGCCTTGCAGTACTACCGAAATCTCCAAAGACCTTTCATGCCAGCATCCCTGAAAAGTTGATTGCTAACATGTAATAAGTAACAAAAGAATTATACATAGGAAAACAATAATTATTGGAAAAAACCCTCATAAATTTTCTTAATGATATTTACTCATCACCTTTCTGTGAAATAACTTCCTGTTGCATGCTGGAACAGGAAATTGGGCTGCATTTACTCTAAGAAGCTGTCAGCATCCCATAAAGTATATTTGCACGATTGTTATAATATCTGTGACACGAAACATAATACTTGTGCAAGTGACCATGAAAATGTGATTGTTGAATAGCATATTTTCAATCTTTGCTTAGTCAGTTGTGTGACACTGTATGACGCTATTGACATTTGGAGAAGTAGGCTAAGCCTGCTTGGTGGTTAGCTGCATGGGATGGAATTAACATCGCCCAGTAATGGAGATCCTTGCTGTAATAGTTGCCCTGATTTAAATCTAAACCCAGGAAACAACAGAGATGAACAATCCATTAAAGAATGCCTGTTCTTTAAAAAGAAAAGCAACTATATTTTCTTCTCTCCTTTAAGAATTGGTCATATTGGAAAATCGGTACTGACATGAAATCGTTCACAAATTAAAGAATTAAAGCATTTTCATGTGTTCATTAGAAGTGGTACTAGTACTACAAAATATGAATGGAAAGTATAAGTTTAAACAAATTTCTGTATGTTGACAATCCTGTTGATCTAAGGACGTTTTGTTCATTACCTTTTCATTCAGCTTAAATGATGATGCTTTCCAGGAGCTGGGAAGATTATGAGGCTTACTAGGTTCAGCCAAAATAACTGTATAAACTATAATATGCTTTCTTTTGTAAAGGATAGTAAAGTGATTGAATGAGTTTGTGAAAATAATTAAATTTACAGTAATTGAACTTCAACTTATTTTGGCTTTCACAGATGGAAACAGAGCTGTATCTAGGCCATGGTGCCTTAATGAAGTTAAGATAAAGTAAATGTTCCTCCTAGATCACAACTTTCTCCTCTATTTAGCTGTTCCTGTTCAGATATACATTTTACCAACATAAATATGAAATATGTCATATTTTGTGTCACAGTAAAAAAGGTCTGCTCTCTAAAGAAGCTATTTGCTTATTATGTCTTAGATTTGATGTACGATGTATTTATTGAATGCTGCTTCATGTCTGCAAGTATGTTTAAGACCTAGAATACTTTTATTGTTCAATCTTCCATTATAGTGTTAAAAACCTACGTTTAGTTAAAATATAAAAATATTATGAAACCAGTCAAGATGTTTTGCCCTTCTGTAGCTCTCACAGTCTCATTACCAATGGCAAAATGCTTTGAATTTTACATAAAGAGTTGTGGCCTATTTTCACCAAGCTTAATTAAAATCTTTGGATTGCTTATACGGAATAAATTGTAAAGACCTTACTGTAAAGGCTGTCAACTTTTTAGACTAGAATAATTGTGAGTCACTCAATAGTGTCATATAGTGAAACATATGAAGAAAGTAGTATAGAAAGGAAGGTTTTTTGTTTACTTTTGTTAAAATAAAGGTCCCTATTACAAAAGTAGTAAACTTCCAATTCTGATGAAGTGTTTAAGAAAAGTAAATGGAGATAACTTAAACTGTGTACTACTGGCTAAATTGTGACACTATATGGATAGGAATACCAATTCAAATATCCATCCTACTTTTACTGATAATGTAGCCTGCATGCATCAGTATGGAGAGGAGGGTAATTTTTTATTGGTTGCTTAAGCTGGCTGATAACCATTTTTGGAAAATAATGTGAGATTTATTAAAAGATTTGAAAAGTATCTGTGGGTTGGGTTCTTTTTTTTCCTGTTAGTCACCTATGCATGTTTGAAATACTTTTATATTTTAAATAAAAATGCATCTTTTTCTTTCTTGATTATGTGGTTTTAATTTTTAAAAGGTCTGATGGTATACAGAACCAAGCTAAAGAGAAAAGGTGTTCGAGTATTATGTAATGGATATTGTGAAAGCTCACTTTGGGACTTCTGTGCTACCGGATTATCTTGTATTTTGAAAGATTTTAATTTTTAATATAAACTAGAGACTTTAAATTACTCCTGGAATGTTGACCCTGAATATTTTTCCAAACTGAAAAAATTTGGACTTCTGTGTTTGAGGTTTTTTTGCAGGAAAGCGGAGGCTTCCATGGCTGCCCCCTCCCAGCAGTTTCCTAGGCTTGAGCCCTTGCAGCTGGGGTAGCTGGAGCTCCGTGGGTCTAGGCTCCTGCCTTCCAGGAAAGGTTGCGTTCACAGAAATGGAGCACTTCCCTCAATCTCCTATATTATGTCTTTGTGCATTTAATGGAGAACAGAGATCTATCCCTCCCTTCAGGGGTGCCTTTGTGATAAAGCTATGTCATCTTGGAAGACGGGGGCTGTCTAAGAATTTGTCCAGAAGCCAGATTAAAAAAACCTCCACAAGTAAATGAGCATACAAAAGCAATCTGATCAACCAAATGCACCCTCCATCCTCTCCCCAACCCCCGTATTTTAGTGCAGTTCCATCAGGAGGAAATATTTCCTAAAGCTGACAAATGCTGCAATATAGTGTAAAAACAGGTACTTTTTATTCAGAAATCCTTCTGGACAGCTATAGGTGAAAGTTTACCTGGATGTTCAACAGCATTGTATTTTCACAGTTTTAACAATTTCTCATCATATTATTTTATGTATAGAGTTCATTTGTAGAAAAGGAATGTTTTTGAGTGTGAAGTGGTAAGCAGATTTGCAAGTTCAAGTGGTAACTACTGATCCAGCTATCAATTTAAATGAAAAATTTGACTGTATCAGTGTCTCGGTGGTCTGAGTGGTAAATCGTTTCAGATGTTACAGGATGCTAATCCTGAATACCTCTTGGGAAATGTGTAGGTCATCTTGCTTTCAGTTAACATAAATGTCTTGAGACCTGGTTGTTTAAAAGTTCTCAATTCAGTGCCTTAGAGGAGGGGGAGTGGGATGTGGTAGTTGACAAGGCCTCTAGCTTTCAGCAGTAGTAAGGTTGTCCAGTGCAGAGATGGGGACAAAGGTACCTTTCTTCTAAAGGTGCCTTCACCTTTCTGTAAGCATCCAACTTAAGAATGGATTTCTGATGCAAATCCAGTTGTTTGAGAAATAACATATCTGACACACGGAATTTCCATGGATTTTGGGAAAAGTGTCCTGGATTAATATATATGAAGGTAAAGCTCATTATGGAAGAAGAGAAGGTAAGTCTCCTGGGTTTTCCTGTCATCTACTAGAACAGTAGCTTGTATTTGTAAATATATTTCTGATTTACTATTAATTACTGCTTAGAATAGTTGTAACATGAATGGGAAACTGTCTTGCATAAGGCAATTGATTACATAGTAGTATTTATTTTCATCTACTGGTCCAGATTGTAATTTTAACCTGCTGATACCTTCAACTTAAGAACTGAACTTCTTTTGATATTTGATGGTATTCCTCCAGTAACTAAGGAAATCTGTACAGTAGCCGTAGAACCCGAAATATGTGAATTCAGCTCTGACATATGCTGAATGGAGACTCGCTAATATCTTCATTAAAGACTGTTAAGGTATTTTTAGAGAAACCTGTGGGCATCTATAGAATGTTCAGTAAAAAACTGTTGGGCTTGGTTTTGGTGGTTTTTTTTAATTTAAACAAGGTTAAAAGTACTGAATATCCATTCCAGGACTGGTGCAGGTACTTCAGTAAGAAAGGTTCTCTTGAAAGTGCTACTCACCTGATGAAGTTGTGTTTGTCCAGATATATATACCTCTCAGTAAACCAACTTATCTTTCTGGAAAAAAGGGACAAGGAGATCCTTCAGATCTGAGATGGATCACGGAATTGAATTCTATCGTAAAGTATACATGCAGAAGGCCAAAGTAAAGGTGTAATAAGCAGTGCTAGCTTTAGCTTTCATTAAGGAGAGAATGCTTTTCTGTGCAATAGAAACATTCTTATGACACAGATTTTTATTGTTATTTAATGCTGGTTTTAAGAGAGTGGTGGTTTTTAATTTGTGTTCAATAATAAAGCCTGTTGAGTTCTTTATACCTATAACCAGTTGCTCCTTTCATTGAAATCAGCTCCTGACTTTGGAACACTCCAGGACCACTGTAAAAATGAAATATATATTTCATAACTGCAAGGCAGTCTAAGGTAGAGAGAAGTGTTGGTTTACGTGTAAATTCATTTGTATTTTTTAAGTAGTGAAAAGGGGGTTTTGCTTCCCCCCTCTTTTTTTTTTTTTTTTTTTTTTTTGTGCCTTTATATTGTAGGTTAAAAAAGCTGGAAGCATATGGTAGCAATTTTTTAACCTCTCTACATGAGGTGCTTGTCAACGGAGGTCCATACGTCCAAAGCTAGTTAATAACAGCTGCAGGCCAAAGTTCCTTTAAGAGCTATTGCCGTGTTCCAAGATTCTCAAAGACTTTGAACAAGTGAAGTTGGCCACAAGGGAAAGCAGCAGGTCTGCATTCTGCTTGTTAAGTGAACCCTGCTTGAACAGAAAAAAATGTGGCAGAAAGTCAGAATTTTTGTACTATAAAACTTGATCATAAAATATCAGATAGGATTGGCTAGTAGGCTGCTGCAGTTTAGCCTAAATGAACCGTTTACCCCGTTCTAAAACTTTATTTTGCTGATTGTTTCAATGAATATATTTAAGGTTTTTTTTGAGGAAAATGTGGAAGGCATAATTATAAAAAGTACTTTAAAAAAAAAAAAGAATTGAGAACCCCACAATATAGGAATACACTGCTTGTGTTTACATTTTTTGCATATAAAATATGAAGTAGAAAGAGAATAATGTATGTGAACAAAAAATTGCAGTTCTCTTGACCTTGTGCTGCTTTCTCAGTTTTATATTCATTTACATTTTTGCTATGTTCTTTTCAAAGCTGTAGTGAATTATAATTAAGAGAATTCCCTCCAGACAGCTTTCCATGTAGTTTGTAGTTGCTTTGTAGTTTGGAAGATGTCCAGACTTAAAATGTGAAATCACTTTCTCAAAAGATATGGTCTGTATACTTTTGCCTATTGGTTGAAAACCTTCATGGTATATTAAAGCCTTTATCAGAACAAGCTCTTCAGAAGCATTTAGAGGGAACAAAGTTGTCTGGTTGATTATCTGCCAGTAATAACGTTATCAATAAACAATAGTCATCTTTGTTGTTCAATGGAATATAAGACAGGATGCTTGACAGAGAATATGTTTTGTGCTGTACACTAGGATGGTGCTGGATCAAAATCTGAGATTTGCGATACATTTCTAGGACGCTGAGTGCCCCTAGGTGGTCACAACTAAAAGTACAGCAGGAGCAGTTTTCCGCCCCCTCCCCCCAGGGCTCATCTCTTTCCTGCTGATGGACAGCTAACCTCTAGGTGCTGGGCGCTGATCTCGCCTCTGTAGCACATTTTTGGAAGGCATTACTATTAAAGCAGTGCTTCTCTTCCTTTGATAAGTCTCTACTTTACAGAAGAGCGTTTGTGTGGTATTAATTTTAATCTGGAAATTGCTGACATACTGAAGTGGCAGTCTATCATTACTCCCACTTATGGCTCCAATTTAGCCCTTGTCATTGCAGTTGTCAGTATCAATTGGAGATTAGATGGGGATATGGCATGCAGAGCGGATGGTCACTGGATCAGTACCACTTTTCATTCCTTTTTAAGACAATCTTTTTATTATCAAACCCATTGATACAGTTTTACTGCTTTTCATTTTTTTTTGTATACATAAAAAGTTTTGGGGGTAAATTGCTTCCAGAGTTAATTTGTGCTCTTTACATTCCATTTTTCTACTGTATTTGAAATATGTAAGTAATGAAATGACACCAAAGTGATACCACTTCAAAAATATGCATTTCTAAAGTCATGCAGTCAGTTGTTTTGAAAATGCTCATTTATAATGCATTGATACTTAAAGATATGCATTGTAAGACTTATCCTTCCACCTTTCACACAAAGGTGCTGCTGATTTGCCATTGTAATGGAAGCAAGAAAGTGTTGTGCAATAATGGAAATAATGATTTCCAAAGATTGTAGTGCTAATTCCAGATGTCCAGGTTTTTAAACTGAGTAATGGAATGTCATGTATTAATACAATTTATTTTAATCTCCATTATATCTAAGAAAACAAACTTTGCACTTTATCTTAAGAGTTAGGTTTTCAATAATAGACATTTCTGCAGGGAAGGGGGGTAGTGTGGGGGGAAGGTAAATCTTTCTCTTGCTCTCTGAGAATTCTGGTGAATTTGCTTCTATGGTAACCAATTAGCCAGAGCTTATTACTCATGTAAAACAGGAACTGTTTGCATTTTTAAAACCTTCATTTGCAAAACAGCATGTCTAAATGATAAAGTTAAATTTCTTTCCCAAGACCACAAGTTGTCTTTGTAGATCGAAACAACTAAGTTTACAGTTTAAAAAGCGAGGGAAAAGGCGCTCCCAGGCAGCAGCATCCATCCACACTAAAAGCAAATATTTGTTTTTGGAGGAGAGAATGCCTGTCCCCGGAGCAGCCAGCTTAGCAAAAGCAGGAATGGAAGGGCAGAACTCATCTTTTATGGAAGTCAGATAAATTTCATGCTCTTTAACATCGACTGTGACTGCAGGCTTTTCACTGAAGCCTGGCTCCTTCCCCAGTGTGAACAAAATAGGAAAAGTGATTAAAGTTCACTCAGTACTGGACAGCAGGAGGCAACCGCTCCGGTATCTTCAGCTGAGGGAGAGGGCGAGAGGGCTCTTTAATAAGACTTGTGAGGCTTCTTTGAAGAAAAGAAATAGGACTCGTAGGGCCTATAGATGCCTACGCTAACATTCATTCATTTCCTGTACTTCATATGGCTTCTTTGACACATTGTAATATTGTCATCCCCTTCATTAAAATGTTCATTATGAAAGGGGAAAGAGAGAAAATGTAACTGTTAACCGGAGTCAAGGGTCAGCAAGTTCTGCTGTGAGCAAAGGGCTCAGAGCTGTCTCGGATAATAGCAGCAGCTCTGGGGCAGATGCGACAGACAGACGGAAAATGGAAATACGGACCTTACAAATTGTCCCGTTTAATGTCCCATCTTGTGACGGATGGGAGTCTTGAGTGTCCTGACAAGTCACAAAAGGCTGAAGTGGCTAGCAGATCCGCCTGGATCCCGCCTTTGGCTTTTTCCCTCTGTCTCTTTCTCTGTTTCTCCCTTTTTTAAGTTGTGCAATCAGTATTCACACATTCTTATAACTAATAGGATTAGAGGCGTTGCAAAGGGATTTGAACAAGATAATTAGTTTACTGCTTAGCCCACAATATAACAGGCAAAACCCCTCTGAGAAAAGGCAGACAAAATGGGTCAGAAAATGTGTGGGAAATGAGGTAAGGCCTCTCAAACAGTGCCTCAATCAGCTACACCATTATGAAAGAGTGCTGGAGTATTCATTCATTACTACAGACTGTTGACTTTCTTGGCTTGGCCACCAGAGGTGTCGAGGAAAGAGAGTGAGCGGAGCAGTGGGACGTGATGCAGGACACAGAGGAGTCCATTTCAAGTGTTTAAATGCAGTTCAGGTTCTTTGCCACCACACCACATACAGCAATGCTGGGAAGTGGAAGCACGCAGCCTCAAGTGCTTTATAAACCCGAGGCTGTAAAAGCAAAGTTTCTTTTAAAGCTTGGAATGGATCACATGCTCAGAAGCAGGCAACTGAAGGGTCAGGAAACTTACTTTATGGTTGATATTATGTTTGAAAGCCTATTTAGCAGAGTTATTTAAAACATAAGTTTTCTCGCAGTGGGTTGAAGCATTCCATTGAAATACATCTTTTCTTGTTTTAAGATGTGCCACACAGAAAAATCCCTGAAATCCAACCCCCCACTGTCTGCCCTTGGTGATACCACTAAGGTGCATGAATTACTAAGTGATGCTACTTGGTTTCCAAAGGAGCAGCAGGAAATACTTCAAAGTTCCTTCCTGCCTTTTTTTTTTTTTTTCCTTTTTTTTTTTCCTGTGAAACTTGTATGAACCACCAGCCTGATCAAAGCTGCCAGGAGTTGTTAGGAGACATGCCAACCTGGCCTGGCCTGTGTATAGTAACTTAGAGGTGCCTCCTCTTCGGTGGAAGAAACAGCAGGAACTGTTCTAATGAACTGTCCATCAGCTCCATTTTGCAGTGTGGGTACAAGCAGAGGTGAGAAGAGGTTAATCCAATCTCTTTTTTTATGTTACTTATTGCTGTATGTATGGAAAAAAGAATGATGAATATTGAAAATACTGTGGAAAACAGACCCCGTTAGTTATTTGCTGCTTCTTCAGGTCAGGCATTGTACCATACATATCTTACATGGAGGGTCATTTTTCACTGGAAGAGAAGTGTCTCCCTAATTAAAAAAAAAAACAAAACAAGAAAATCCCACAGATAGAAATTGATATAGCTATGCAGGAGACGTCTATCTATAATGAAATTTCAGCTAAGTTAAAGGAAAAGGAAAGTTAAAAGAAATTCAGGAGAATAAACTACTTTCCTTGAAGTTCATCAAGTATTTTTAGGTATAGACTGAACACTTGAATAAAATCAATATGACTGACACAAGAATTTATGGTTTATTTTGTAAGACCATGCTGTTTTGAATGCAGGTAAATCCTTTTCCTTGAGATACTGGGATTTTAAGTTCCATTTAGGATAGAATTATCTAATATCTCTTTTTATGTCTATTTCTATAGGGTTGTTTCTGTTTGGTTAAACTGTTCAATTAATAAGGCTCATCAAAACATGTCTGGCCATATTTTTCCTTCAGATATTTATGTAATACATGATACCAGTGAGGAAAATTTGGCTTATTTTCATTATTTATAGATGTGGATGGCAAGACAGTTAACAGAGGTCAGAACAGATATGGAAGAAGAAACTATAAAAAATATTATTCTTCAGATTCAGGGCTTAATTAGATATTCTGTATCCCTACTGAATGCTTAATTTGATCTTTTCATTTTCACAGATTGCAGACCTTTCATTCTCACCCACAGTCTAGCTAAAATTGATACTATAAGGGAAAATATTTGAATGTTTTTCTCTCTGTAACAAATGCAAACATTTGTAGACATATCCTCATGACTCCTTGGTTCCTTTGGTGGTTTTAACATAGTTTTAGTTTGCATATATGAAACACTCAGTACTACTGCAGTCAACTTCTCAGATTTACTCAGTTGTAAGTAAAGGATGAATCCTTATTGGCATTTACTATAGCTCTTCTAGTGTATATTTTAACTATTTTTTATTTTTCCTAGAAGTATGATATTATCTTGAGTGGTCAGTCCTCCTGAAATACTGACCTGCACCAAAACTTTCCTCTGCCTGACCATGAGCTAGAGGAGATATCGATTGCTGAGATTAAGAAAAATACTTTATTTGTTGTCATAAGGAATGTGAGGTAAAAGCATGTGAGTGATTTCCAATTTCAAAATGAAAATCCACATGTTTTTTACAGTGGATAACTGAGAACTTGGCAAGATCCATACCCACCCCCTCAAAGAAAGCCAGAAAGCAGCACCAAACCCCTGAATTTTCTTAAATATGAAAGATAATTTTGTTGGGAACTCATACATGGTCCAGTTGCCTTATTATTTCTGATGTCACAATGTGTAATATGATAGTTCATCATGGGATAAGATGAAAATGTATACAGTGATTATGGAAACCTATTTTCTTGTTCTCTCTCTCCATCTGAGGAGGATTTTGTCCTTACAATAAATATATCCTTAAGTTAAGGAAACCTATAATTAAAATGTGTTCACTGCTATTTTTTCAGTCAGTAGATTGTGATTCAGAAAAATATTTGATCACATGTTTAATGCTAAGCATGTGAGTAGTACAATGGGATTTAAGCACATACTTTAAATTGGATATGCTTCAGTGCTTTCTTGAATTGGGATGGGATTATTTGTATGTTTGGAGTTTAATGAAATTTATGTTTAGCTGAGTTAATTTCCATTCTACATCTCTGAAGGTGCTGTACCCTAGTCTACACACTTCATGCTGTCCATCTTACAATACTGTAATCGATTTTCATTTAGTTGATATCTAAGAGCTTTAAAGATAAGGTTTTTGTTTTCAGAATTGGTGGGATGAGGAGAATTCCTGTAAATATACTTTATTCCTAACTTATCAAAAATAGGGTTATTGACTAGTTAAAAAACCAAACCAAAACAAAAACCAAAATGAAAACCCCTAAAAATTATCATTAGCAGTTTGGTGGTTTTCTTTGAGTTTTGGGTTTGTTTAGTTTCTCTTAAGGTCAAGAAATAGTAGTGCTGTTTATGTACTCTTTTGTTTTTGTGAGTGAGAAATGGCTCAGGCATGTCTGGGGGTAAGGGAGGAAGATGTGTAATTAGTGGGTTTGCTCACACTGTTGGAACGTGTTCATTTAAAACAGATTTTCATTCAGCAGAAGCTGAACTCAAGTTTTTCTGCCTGGTTTCAAGACAGATGCTTTTCTGTTTTGAAAAGGTTTCTCCGAAGTAGGTGTAAATACTGGTATACAGTAGGTGTGTTTGGGAACTACTTGCCATGTCCATCTCCCTGCAAAATCGCCTTAAGTGTCTAGAATAGATAATTCAAGGAGAGTTGTGTCTGACCTGAATTTGCTAGAAACATCTCGGATTTAAATTAGGAAAATCAAGTTGTGCGTTTCTGGTGCACTGGTTAAGAGCTAAAGCACGAAATCATGCTGACAAATGAAGTGAATGGGAATGGGATACAGAGTTACTCTGATTTACTACATTGTCCTAAATATATTAGATGTATAACTCTATAGAAATCTTTACTGTCATAAAGCCATGACTTTCTTAAGTGATACAGCTTCAATAATTCTACAGTATTTTGATTCATAAAAGTTGAGTAGATGGGAAGTGGCTTAAAAAATGCATTTTAGTAGGACTTTTGACAGATGTGATTTAAAGGCTTAGAGAAAGCAATGCACCTGTCACTTTTAATTGCAGAAAGCTTTCCATCTATTAAGTTTATTTTGCCAGACCCTTCTAATGAATAAATTCCAGTATCTAATTTAATTTGATTTTCTTTGGGTTTGCCAGAGGAGCAATTAATTTTTAAAACTTCCAACTATTAAGCTGTGCTTCAAAAAAGCAGTCTCTCTATCTTACATACCATTAAGTTTCATCTTATGCTTGTCATACCTTCGGAACATCTTGATACCCTTGAAGAAATGTAGCAGTGAAATGTAGACATATTGTTTCTAGCACTACTTAGGGTTTACAAATACAAATGTTTGTATGATTGGGTTATTCCTATCCATCATTAGATTGCATCTCTCAGGAGCTATAAGTACATCTGTGTCTGGCAGGCTTATGTTATCACCAGTGCATATGGGGACCATGTGTCAGTCTTCCAACAAAGATATATAGCCTTGTGTAGAAGCAGGATTGGATATGCTTGTATTTCAGCCTCTAAATCAATTTCTAAGACCTTTGCTACGTATTTTAGAAGCTGCAGGTCTGTAAAACAGTATACTGTAATAGGAACTGCAACAGAAGAATAGGCATGAGAGGGAATTAGCCATATGGCAACAGATAGCAAGTGCAGTGCAGCCTGTGTAGAAGCAAATCCTCACACCTTCTCAGCTATCTGTGTAAATATTGTTTAAATTCAATCACTTCAGAGCTCTGTGCTGGTCTCATTCTCAGAGGAGATCTGTTGTTTCTCAGCTGAAAGAGTGAGTACAGATACATGCACTTGCCATTGTAGGGTGCATATCCTAGGATTTCTGAGCTGACAAAACTCTTACCAAATTCTTTAGAAGTTTGAAGAGATTTGCACAGATGGCTGTAGCAGAAACCCTGGCTCTGTAGTGTATAGATGTTGTTGTTCCTTTTGAAGTCTATTATTGATGTGAACGCAATGTCATGTGTTCTTACATTTCAGCCTATTTCTTGAATCTCAGTGATTTTTAATTCATGCTTTAAGCAATCAATTTAAGTGTTTAAATGGTTTGTGGTATATTTAGAACTAGTCCTTAAGCAGTAGGGAAGCTTATGTGTTGTTTGTTGGAGTTTTTAAAGTACATTTAACAGGTCTTTATTCCTATTAAAATAACTGTCCTCCGTCACTCTATGGTTACCTAGACCTCTCTGTCCTGATGTCATCTGTTACTCAGCACAAGGCTGTATAATAGCTTGTGAATGGAGACATCTGTGTCACCCTTATTCATCTTAGCTATGCTGGCACTCATTTGATTATAATTACTTAAATGATATCTATCCAACTATCTTTTTGCCGCCCAAGAGCAGAAAAAATACCTCCCCTCCTAAATTTTAAAATACCCTCACACAATGAAGTGATCCCACAACACCACACACAGAATTGCTTTTAATCCTACTTATTAGTGCTCCTCAATAGGATTTTGTGGATATTTACTTGAGCAGAAGTTTCATCACCTACTTTGAAGAGTTTTTAAAATGTTTGAAGGGAAAGTAGCATGGAAGCGATTTGGATAAAAGAGTTGGAAACCTACAGATAGAGGAAAAAAGTCTAAAGGAAGGAGAGGAGATGAGTTTTTAATCTGCAATTAAAGGCAGCCACTCTTTGATGGCATCAGTGGAAAGGTACAGTCCTGTAACAGAAAATCGGAGCTTTGTGGACTTTACACTTCAGAAATGTCTGAGTAAAACTGACTACTAGTGCAAGCAGCTTTTCATCGATAATTTTGTATATGAGTTTTACTAGAACATTTAAATGTTATTTATGTATGAGTATTGTGGCAGTAGCATACAGCTGGAGCTTTGACATGCAACAAGATTTTAAACATTCTTATACTCTGGAGCACTCTCATCCAGGATTTTGTCCTGGATTGTTCTTTTTAGATTGCTGTCAATGAAGAAATCGGTTGTGATCAGTTCATTCTGAAATTACCAGTTTCCTTCTCATTGCTTACCATATTTCATTGCTTACCATATTTAATTTTTACCATATTTACAAGGGGTTTTAATTCTGGGTGGCCCCTGTGTTCAGATAGGGTGCACTGTTCTTGTTTTATAGACTGATAGTGCTGCCTCTGCTGTATTCTCTTGAAATTCTGATTCTTCTCATGGCATTGCAAGGAAAGAGATTGTAGTGAAAGGTATTTTGGGGAAGTGTATTAAAAAGCCCTGTGAAGGGAAAGCAGGCTCAAAAAGAAAGAGAAGCCTGGAGCCCTTGAGTAGAAACTAGGATGCTGGAAGACTTGAGACTTCTGAAATGCACAGCTCTAGACTATTAAATTCATTTAAGCCTGATAAACGAGAAGTTTTAGTTTCAGAGTGCTTGAATGTTCATATCAGTAATTGCCCTGAAGTTTCCCAATAATTTCTTTTTCCTTTTCTCCTAAGAACTTTTAATTGACTTTTGTTTACCGGTTTATACATAACACACAAGAAAGTATACACAAAAAATCCAGTCAAAAAATACTACCCGCTTAACCTAAATAATTTAGCTTGCTCTTACTATTTTATGTTTTATTATCAGAGTAGTAGTGGATTATGTGAGCACACATGTTTCTGTCATCCTTGCCGTTATTAGCTTACAGTCTTAGCTTTTTTGGGGCCAGAACCCCAATGGTGGTGGGCACCGTTCAAAAACAGAGTTAAAAAACCTGCACAAAACACAACATATAACAAAACAAAGTGTTTCAGTATAAAATATTACAATATAAGAAATGACAGATTGTTATAAGCAGATGGGTGAAGCCCAGGAAAATAATGATATAGTATTGGTCACCTTGGTAAGCAGTAATTATGATGGTAGCTTAGCTGTTGTCAGGTTTTTTAATCACCCACGGTAATCCTTTTATAATTTATTTTGGTTTCTTTTGTCACTCTTAGTGCACTTTTTGGCACAGATAGGCAACAGCCTTAAAGGCTGAAGCATCAGTGCTTCACATATATTTTGTGACTACACACATATTGTATAAAGCTAAGACGGTACAATAAATCTGTCTTGTTAAGCAATCAGCCCGTCTCAAGAGACAATCCCCAAATTGCATCATTCGACTCAAGTGAAGGAAGAGTGAACACAGTGCCATTCAACATTAATGATCTGCAAGATCATTTCTAGTTTACTCCAAATTTTGGCTGTCTCTTGACAAACTGTTCAAGGTTAGTTTCACTGTTAGGAAACACTTGGAGTACTCAGCTTATTATTAGACTAACAATTTGGGCCTATACTTGATGATAAATGTCTGTGTCCAGGGATGTAATTATTGCTTGCCTGGATCAGAATAGCAACTATGCATAATGGAGCTGGATCAGGAATCTGCTCTGCTCTGTTTTGAACAAAGAGTGAAATCACCATGGTTTGCTGAGTGATGTTTCAGAAAGGAGTATACAGGGTTATAGACTGTGTAGTGAAGCTAGACAGCATACCAGACAACCTTTCAATCAGTTCCTAAAAATGCTTACAATTTCAATTCCAAAGCAGGTGAAACAATATTAAATATTAAAGGCATGTTGACAGCTGCAAACTCCTGCTAAAAAAAGAAGTTTAATTACAGGGAAAAGTAGTGATAGATTTTTCAGATACTGTTGAAGAGGTCTTTTGGAAAATTAAGTATGCCATCTCATCTATTCTTAATGTGAGCAGATCCTCAAACGAAGCCAAATGGATGTTTCAGCCATGATTATGCTGAGTGTGTAACGTACCAGAAAAAGTGAAAGTTACCTGGCAGCATCTTGCTTTATCCTTTTTAAGTCCTTAACTTGTAGTGTGTTTTTAAGTCTATCAAGTGTAACAGTTGATAAAAAATTAATCACTGAATCATCTTTCAGAGACTGGTGGAATTAAAGTAGCAGAATCTTCAGTCTTTCCATATAAAGAAATGATCTTTTCTGGCCTTGTGTGAAGTAACACATGAAGGTTAAAGTTATTTTCTATTTTGTCTTCAATTCCAACCTGGTTAAATAAAAAGCAGGGAAAAACCCATGAACAAAACCCATGCATACTGTACAAGTTGTTGGCTGGACTAAATTTCCATTTTTTAAACATTAAATGAAAGATTTCTATGCATATAGCTAAAAGTCATCTCCCACTCTGCAAACTCCAAGTTGGGTTGTAGGTCAACAATGCTCTCACACTTCACAGCTGTGCTGTTGTCTTGGGCACTGTTGGGGAGCGGTGCTGTTATTAGAAATGCGTGACAAGCAGCAGTCAGTAAATGTTGCTCAGTACCTTCCTTCAGCCTGGCCAATTTGAGACCCTACAGGGCATAAAGAATTGGCAAGTTTTTCTTTGAGAGGGCAGTGGTGTTCTTAAGAGTTTCAAGGTTTTTTTTCAAAGGTTTTTTCTATCAAAATAATTACATTGAAGCCAAGTTTGTGGTGGTACTGCAATTCTCTCTCCTTGAAATTGTGGGTGGTCATTTTCTCTTTAGGAACTACAAGATGTAATTTTTTTTTTTTTTTTTTTTTTGTAGTCCTAAACAAAAGAGAATTACTTATTAATTTGGTGGAACACACTAATAAAACTGATTTTCTTTTCAGAAATAACTTCTAAGACAGCAGTAAAATGCGTGTGTGGTCCTAATACTCCTATTTTATTTCACAATTAGCATTTGCCACACTATGACACTCTAGCACAATAAAGAATAAATGGTGAAGCTCCTTAAGCAATTCTTTTCTAATAGTACCAGAGTATACAAATTGATTTAAGTGCACTTCTGGAGACATTGTAGAGTAGAATTGATTTTGGGGCCCACAGATTAACTTTAATGCCAAGACTGAGATTGGAAGTTTTGGCTTATTCCAAACTTAAAGTGTAACCCTATTAAAAAGTAAGACAGGCCTGTTACTTGCACTCTGTGCTATTTTCATTCTGCAGAAATTGACAATTTCTAGTATTCAAAATTACAAACAAATTGGTATGATATGATATTGGATAAGTATGAAGGGTCAGACTGTTTCTGAAACAAAAAAGATGAATACTGATTGTCATCATTTAAATTTTTGATGATTTCTCCTAAATGTTAAGATTAAAGCTACTGATTACTCTTATTGTGTAGGTCATTAATTTTTTGTTGTTGTATATATTTTATGCTGTACACAAAAATTATCTGCAACTCTGCTCTAATAAATAAATAGATTAAATGGAGTAAAAAGACCTACTGCCTATAATATGTAGTAATGGCTCTAAAAAGTACATTTCCGTTCAATTCTAGATTTATAAATGGATAACATTAAAAAAAAAAACCCTGAAGCATTAAGAATGAAAGAAACTTCAGCTGAACAGAGAGCCTTGGCTGGAATTCAAAACTGAGAGTTTATGGTCTTTGGAAGAAGTGGCAGGCAAACAGGAGGACTACAAGGATGTTGTGAGGTTATGCAGGGAGAAAATTAGAAGGAGCAAAGCCCAGTTAAACTTAATCTGGCTACTGCCTTTAATGACAATGAAAAGTATTTCTATAAATACATTAGCAGCTAAAGGAGAGCTAAGGAAAACCTCTATTGTTTATTGGATGTGAAGACAACAGACAAAAGATGAGGAAAAGGCTGAGGTACTTAGTACCTTCTTGGCCTCAGCCTTTAGTAGTAAGACCAGCTGTTCTCAAGGCACCCAGCCTCCTGAGCTCAAAGACAGGGACAGGGAGTAGATTGAAGCTGCCATAATCCAAGGGGAAACCATTAACAATTTACTACACCAACTAGACACACAAAAGTCTATGGGGCTGGATGACATCCATCCAAGGGGACTGAGAGAGCTGGCGGGAGTGCTCACCAAGTCACTTTCCATCATTTATCATCAGTTCTGGCTAAACGGGGAGTCCCAGTTGACTGGAGATAAGCACATGTGATGCCCATCTACAGGAAGGTCCAGAAGGAGGATCTGGAGAACTGTCCAGCTTGTCAGTCTGACCTTGGTGCTGGGGATGGTTATGGAGCAAATCATCTTGAGTGCTATCATGTGGCATGTACAGGACAATCAGGTGATCAAGCCCAATCAGCATGGGTTCTTGAAATGTGGGTCCTGCTTCAGTAACTTGATCTCCTTCTGTGACAAGGTGACCTGCTTAGTGGATGAGGGAAAGGCTGTGGATATTGTCTGCATGGACTTTAGTAGAGCCTCTGACACTGTTTACCACACCATTCTCCTGGAGAAACTGGCTGCTCATGGCTTGGACCTGTGTATACTTTGCTCATTAAAACACTGGCTGGATGGCCAGGCCCAAAGAGTTGTGGTAAATAGAGTTGGTGGCTGGTTACACAAAGTGTTCCTCAGGGCTCAGTATTGTCTCAATTCTCTTTAATAGCTTTATCAGTGATCTGGACAAGGGGATCAAATGCACCCTCAGGAAGTTTGCAGATGACACCAAGTTGTGCAGAAGAGTTAACCTGCTTGAGAATAGGAAGGCTCTACAGAGGGATCTGGACAGGCTGGATCAATGGGTGAGGCCAGTTGTATGAGGTTCAAACAGGAAAGCTGCCTGGCAGCAAAGGACGGGAAGTGTTGGTTCATGGCCAGCTGAATATGAGCCAGCAGTGTGCCCAGGTGGCCAAGAAGGCCAACAGCTTCCTGGCTTGTATCAGAAATAGTGTGGCCAGCAGTGATTGTCCCCTCCGTCTTTGCATTAGCGAGGCTGTCCTTGAGTACTGTGTTCAGTTTTGGGCCCCTCACTTGAAGAAAGAAATTGAGGGGCTGGAGCATGTCCAAAGAAGGGCACCAAAGCTGGTGAAGGGTCTAGAGCACAAGTTTTGTGAGGAGTAGCTGAGGGAACTGGGCTTGTTTAGCCTGGAGAAAAAGCCTGAGGGGAGAACTTCTCACTGTCCACAATGACATGAAAGGAGGTTGTAGTGAGGTGGTTGTCAGTCTCTTCTCCCAAGTAAGAAGCAATAGGATAAGAGAAACAGCCTCAAGTTGCACCAGGTAAGATTTAGTTTGGATATTAGGAAAAAATTCTTCACTGAAAGAGTTATCAGGCACTGGAACAGGCTGCCCAGGGACATGGCTGCGTCACCATCCCTGGAGGTATTTAATATCCTATAGATGTGGTGCTTAGTGACATAGTTCAGTGATAGACTTGGCAGTGTTAGGTTAATGGTTGGACTTGATCTTAAAGGCCTTTTCCAACCTAAACAATTGTATGATTCTATGATTCTGTTCTATTAGAAGTGGTATCATTAAAAAATAAGAGATTTTCAAAAGCGAGCAATTTAGTGTGAATATACTTGAAAAGTGTAAGATTCCTTCTTTACCATAGAAATTGCTGTGACACACATAATTTGTCGATATTACAGTGGTGATTTCCCTATGGTGTGACATATGAAATACTCATTTCTTCAGTGTATTACACTGTGGCATGGGGAGTGGTCCTGCTTTAGTATGGGAATAGATTATGTGTCTCCTGTGTATAGCATCTGAGTTTCTATGGAGTGAACAGAGTAAGTGGACATTAGTGATGCAGAGAGTTTCTTCAATTCTGTGATCTAAATTTTTTTCATTCACTTTATTCTTCTCAGCATGGTACTGATATACACTACTACTTGTAGGTGCTACTTCTTGTCCATCTCTAAAAGAAGGTTAATAGTACCTTTCTCTGATGTGAATTTATTTTTCCTCTAATGAGAATCAGTTTGGAATGTTGACATGATCAGTGATAATGCTTCACAGAACAAACACTAAAATTTATGATTCATATTTTTGATTTCCACAAGGAGAGAAATAACTGTTTGGAGATGTATTGGCCACTGCTGACAGTGCTGGACTCCTTTTGTATCTTGATTATGAAGAGGAATAGCTGTGTTGGATGTTTCACTGTAGAACAGGGGAAGAAAAGGTGTTGAAACTAATAGGAGGCTAAATCGTTTACTTCATGATCAAAGAATAATGGTACAGCAGAGTTCTTGATTTTAGTTTGGGATTTTTTTGTCCTGAACGGAAGTTTAGACTGAGTTGTTAAGGGCACATATATATATATATATGTGTGTGTGTGTGATATTTTTTTGGAGTATTTCCTTATTCTGTTTGTCTTAATTGATTGGTAGAGCTGCCAAAAATGGTATGCCTTGCTAAAAGGATGTGAGAAACCATTTGGGTATAAGATTATCTTTATTAATAAGTAATGTAGTACTGTAACTTGTTACATGGTAAGTCTATAAAGCACATGTCAGTATAGTAACAATTAACTGGATAAGCCTCATTTCACTAATTCGAAAGGTACTTACTTGTTTGCATATTTTAATGTATTTGCTGAACATGGGATAAAAACCTTCTGTGTTACAGATTAAATCATCCATGTTAGTTTAGTAAATTCATGCTACAATGTGATATATTTCTACCATGACGGAATTCCAGATTTGCTTCTGTAGGTTCACCTGAGCAATTAATTTAGATGATTTAATTTTAACCTCTCCAGGATACTCTTCCTGCACTTATGCCCTAATGTAGTAGTTCAGTAGCATCTTCTCGAAGACTTTGCACTTTGGTTTGATTCTCATTATGTAGTTCTGAGAATAATTTTCATGCTTACATACCTTATCTTAACACAATAAAACTAGCACTTTCCAAAGCAACTTGTTCCACTAAAATCATCTGGTTGGACGGTATGGTCATTTTAGGTTGCTTCCAACTGAACTATCCTATACTATTCTAAAATATGTCTGTACTTTTTTCACCAACTTTGCATTCAAAGTGAAAATCCCTATGTCCAAATTCTTATATTTGATTTTCAGTCACATAATTTAAAGAAATTAGGTTCTGATTATTTCTTTGAATGCCCCATGGCCTCATTATCTATGATAGTTTGTCACCTTGAATGGACATGGGTGGATTTAAAACAGAGTATTGTTAGCTAGTGCTAAAACTGTTGGCCTCTAATTAGAGAGAAGTACTAAGCAAGGCTTACTTTATTCACGTTAGATATATTTAAATAATTATTAAGGATGCTGATCATGGAATAGCCAGCTTTTTTTGCCAGTTTTTATGAACTGGCATGGAATAAACTGATAAGTATTCAATACTTAGTTTGACTCAGTACTCCTATCATTTCCTTTAAAAAACAGGACACATTACTCATTCCTAGTGCTCAGTACTTTGCAAAGTAGAGAATGGCAGTATAGATTTATTATATCACTGGTCAGACACAGAGGGAGGTTAAACCATAGAGGAAAATAAAATTACAACTAATTAAATTTACAAGCAGGTTTGCCATCTTCAGAAGATTTATTGTTTCAGAACGAACAATGAATTAACGATACAAGAAAACTGCAATACAGCCTCAACAGTGTATGGTATAGATATTATATGTGGTATTTCAATTTATATAATTAAAAATTTAGCACTCCTTTTAAGGGTAAATGGAATATTCGACTCGGAACCATACATGGTGAGTAATAAAATAGCTGCAATGCAGTGCTGTCTGAATTTTTTAAGAGCTGATGCACTCCATCAGACTCATTAATAACAGGTTATCTGCGGGCTTTATCCTCAGATAAAAAAGCAATAGCATATACAGGGGTTTGGTATTTCCACAGAAAATCTGGTATTATATTAAATATTATTAGTAAGAATTTAAAAGCTTAGCAAAATTCTAGGTTGGGTGTTAATTTATTTGGTTTTTTTCCTGAGATACTTGTACCTAGTAGCCAGTAAATACAATAAATAGAAATGTACCATTTCCATGCTGTTCTTAGGAATGATTCAGTAGTAGCAACATTTTGGCAAGGTGTTTCTGCTACTTACACAGGGCATAAAACATTATGATTACTAATGCATTCTGGAACAAAAATAATTAACTGAATACATAAAATTAAGCTGATTTTCTGGGTGAGGGTTGGGTGAGAGGTTTAATTACAAGATTTTTTAAATTGTTTTTTCCAATTTTACCAGTTTGTGAAATACAGAAATCTACATTCTTTCAGGCATAATTTAAAATTAGACAAGTTCTACTGTAGTGTCATTAAAAATATCAGAATTAAATCTTAATCTTTGGAAATCGATTTAAAAGCTGGGGCATAGGTTATTATCAGTATACATTGCATGTAAACCGCCTTGATCCAGTTTGTTTAAAAAGAAAATACATTTTATATAAGAACAATAATAGATTACGGATCATGGAGAGGCTATAGTATTTCTCTGCTTTTGTTGCTGAGCTTGAATACTTGGTTAGAGAGTGTTAATTAAAAAAGTTATTTAGGTTCAACATATTTGCTCTCTGATTTAGATACATACACATGTCCTTCTGTGGGGAAATAATAATGTATAAAAGTTTTTTAAAAAATCATTATAGTTGGGAAATTAAATCAGAAGTCTTTATACATTCTCATTTGTGTGTTTTTAGTTAGCGTGGGATCTGCTTTTGTTGGTATACAAATTTGGTTTTCTGGTTTTGCTTTTGAGAAAATAGGTTTGCACCCAGAATATTGAAACTCAGGAGAATGCTTATGTATAGAAGGCTTTAAAATATCCGAAACAATCAACTATGGATAGGATGGTGCAGTCTGTTTAGAGCAGCACAGGTACTTGTCTGTGCCTTCTCTGAAAAGAGCCTCTTTCAGCTGCTGCCAAACTAACTTGCCCAGATGGCTTCCTGTGTGCAAGTCTACTGTGTAACCTCAATATTGCTGGGCCACCTTTTGACTTGAGGCGTTCTCCTTGAGAACAACTCACACTAAAAGAGACTGATGTTATGCATGGCAGCTCTGGCCCTGAGCCCTGGTTTGGTCACATATGAGCAGGGAGGTGCACTGGAGGTCGGGTGGCTAAAGGTGCTCTGCCAGCCAGTGAATAAAATGAATGAAGCCCATGAAGTTTCTCTAAGTTGCTCTAAGGAATTTTCTGTAAAGGTCAATATCTAAGACACTCCACTACAGACTTAATGATTTTTTAAAAAGGAAACCATAGAATAGCCTTGGTTTTTTCACTCTAGCTGTATAGAAAAGATTTTTTTAATCAGTTCTTCTGAGGTATATATGCTAGATTTGGATGTGGAGTCTTAGGCTGTAATATTAATAGAGAGTAATTTGTTCCAATGAAAGCATCTCAGTCAGATTTCTGGTTTCATATGTGAAGACAGGTTCATGCCTTTTCTTTCAGACTTACAGATTTGCTCTTGTATGAGTGGGATGGACTGTTTTTTAGTAGCTTAAATTTTACTGAAACATTTAAAGCCTCTTTCACTTTAGTGCTAACAAGTGTCATCATAAATTATACTCAGATTCAAATGCTGCCTCTTTTTGAAATGGGAGGTGAAGTTCACATAGTTATTCGTGCGGAAAACAATGACCACCAAGCTCAAAAGGAGGTCTGCAGCTTTATTCTCTGCAGAATATAAGCTGCAAAGTCAAATCAGTGTAACACAATGACCTGCAAAATTGTCTAGTTTTGTCCACAAAATAGAATTTGCCCATTTCCACAGACAGTTACAGTGCACCCCGTGCTGCTCATGACCTTCATTTTCTAAACTGTCTTAAGATTTGCCATGGAATGAGTAAAAACATCATAAAAAAAGACCACACAGCAAGTTCTTAGGAGTCCTAGGTCTGCATTGAGAAATGCAGGTGTAATTATGCAAGAAGAAAAAGTTGAAAGTTTGTTTGAGCATCTCCAAGGATTTTATAAGAAAACCTTGTCAGACTGAGCAGATGAAAACTTGAAACGATCAATAAATAGTTACTAAGAACTTTCCTGCTATTAGTAGGCAGAAATTCTGTGTTGAAAATCATACTTTTTATGAGACAGGTAGAGTTTTGTAGTGAAGAAATTAATTAATAGCTTACACTTTTGTTTCATAAACTGTTCCAATAAAGTTTTGCAAACCACTAGATGCATTGAAAAAGAAATTCTCTTGGAAAATTACATTTGGCAACCTTACTTAGCTCAAGCAGAGTGATGCTTTAAACAGTGCATTCCACAGCAAGGTTGGGAACCCTTACAGTCAAGTAGTTTAGATTTCAAATGTGCTAAAATTGTCAGGTAACACAGCATGTTAGTCTACAGAAGCCTGTGCTACATAGAAATGGTGTTGACTATACAGACCCAGCAGTATATCTAGCAAGTGATGAGTTAGTCTGCTGTCTTTTGCACATGCATACACACAGACATACATACGTACATGTGCAACCTCAGTGTATTGTTTATTGAGAAACCTGGCTCAGTAACTGTTACTTTTAAATCCTTGCATTTGTACTAAGTTTTGCAGTTAGTCAAGGAGAGAAAGATTTTGATCATTGGTGTTTTTATTAGATTTTTAAAAAAACAAAACAACATATTGTCTCAATATTGTTCATCTTCCAATTTTTTAATTAAATAAAATAACGAATGATAATAGTCTATTAACTGTCATAGAAAGTGTAATGCACCATTGGCCATTACCTCTTGCAGTATATATTTATGAGTGTGGCAATTGTTTACATAGATAAATATCTATATATCTGTATTATAAACTAATCAGTGATCACAGTATAAATTGCTACTCCTGATTCTAACCTCTTTACACATTATTTTTACATAGGTAAAATGTATTAGTCAATTAAACAGAAGTGTAAATATAGGTATTTGCTGTTTAAACTTAGAATGGAATTTTTTTTTTCATAGCAGGCTGTTAAATCACGTTACCATAACAAATGCTGAAGGCTGCTTTTTCATTCATTGCCATTGAATTTATTGTCAGAGCAGTGCAGTCATATCCCATTTTAAAATTACCTAGGTGGCTCAAAAATTAAATCACAGCTCACAGATTCTCTTTTTTTCACACACAGTTAGTAATAGTAAAATTTGGTCTAGTTTTTAATATACTTTTCAAGATATTGTAGATTTAGTAAATAGAATGTGCTTTTCCATGAATTAATAATGAATTGGATAAAACAAAGTTGCTGTCAATATAGGTAGAATTACTTTCAAAATAATTGTATCGCTTTGTTAGTCAGGCAGTGTGGGCTTTTATAAAGTCCTCAAATTGTTTTTTTATTAAGTTCATAGTTCTGAAAGATCAGGAGTGATTACTAATTACTGAAAACAGGACCTCATGCTACATTATGTTTTAGAGAAAGGATATGTTGAAAGCAGGACTTTATGTCTAATCAACTGACTGATTCTTGCTTATTCACTTTGTCTGAGCTAGATCTCTGATTTCAATGCACCATTTTGCAATGTTTCTACTAAAATCTGTCTCTGAAAAGGTCATCTAAAAGATGTTTCTGAAACATTGCAAAATTTTACTTCTGTTATGGATTGTATTGCATTTGATGTGCTTTTGGAATGAAGATTCTGATTTGGTTTTAGCAAAATGAAATCTAGTTAGTCACAACAAAACTGCTTTGCAAATGGGCTGAAAATCCTAGTATGGAAATGGCTTGTATGTTTCTAAATTTAATTCAGATGCTTAAGCAAGCCTCTTCATGTAATTTCTTGTGTTCCCGTATTGTCTATAGATAAATGCATCTCTGGAGGCTTCCAAAAGAAGGTCTGAATTAATAATTTTAAGACACCAAGCTAGATTGGTCCCTTTGAAGGCCTTCAGACATTTGTGAACCATGTGCATTGTAGGTATGTTTGATCCAGAGTAGCAAAAAACTTTCTGAAATGAAACCTCACCAACTGCACATGGTATAGATTGAGCAATAATAACTTCAATATATATTGATAGCTCCTGTTGTGCTGCATTATTTGTTAATGGCGTATATCATAAATAAAAGCCCCTGGATTCTAGTTTAGACTTGTTTTCTTTCATTTTTCTTTTTTTTAATTCTTCTTTTTTTCCCCCTGTCTTCTCTGCTACTGTCTTTACTTCAGTTCTCTAAATATTAGTTCCAATATTGAACTTTGAAGGCCAAACAATATTTCCAAATTTCAGAAAAAAGGTCTGCTTTTTTATAATAACAGTGAAAAATGCTACTGTATAAGAACTTTATAAGAATTTTAATAAAATTATCTATTGGAAAAGAGGCTAGTTTCAGATAGTCTGCTGAAGCTGGTCATGGAGGGATTTGGGGGAGGAGCATTAGATAGCTGCTGCAGGATGTTTTTTAATGCCTTGTTTTAAAATATATGGTGCTTATCATCACTCTGAAACAAAATTCAGCAATATATTAATCTTGGACATTGCACAGCTTGATAGCTGTTTCTCAAAAGCTTTCTACTTGTTTTTTTTTTCTGGTTTTCAGTCTTATTTGCATAAAGCTGAACATACCTCAAACATTTGATTGCATCGGCTTGGAATAAGTTGAAAAGTGAAATCAATCAGTTAAAAATTAAATCAGTTTGTCATTCATCCTTAAATTATGTAATGCTTCAGCTTTTTGTTTGTCATATATATTGTTGCTTTGTAAGGGAGCTATGTAGTGCAGCACAGAAAACTGACTATTATTGTTACTTCTTTTTCTTCAATTACAAATCAATTAATGTAAGAAAATAAGTTCCTCTGCAAACATTGACTGAAGTGTAATGGCTAAAATTGTGTTCTTTTATGTTACTTTTGTTATACACAGAAATATATATGGCAAATTTTAAGGGTTTTGTTCTTTCTTTGTTCTTAGTGATCTTAGTGAAAATCAGATTCAAGCAATACCAAGGAAGGCATTCCGAGGTGCAGTAGACATAAAAAATCTGTAAGTATTTTCCTTCTTGTATGTATCATGATGACATGCTTTGTCAATACAGTGTCCTTTTGTCATATCAGATGCCTTTTTTCCTAAGTACTTCTGTAAATACTAAGGAATCCCCTGCATTTAAAACCAATCTGAAATATTGAAATGGAGTTGAATACAACAAGGCATTAAAACAATTTGTTTATGTTAACTTATGTTTAATACTATAATGTTGAGGGTTTTTTGTTTGTTTGTTTGTTTCGTGGAAAAAATATTTTTGCCTTGGGCCCAGGAGTTTACCATTTGCTTGCATATAGAAAGGAAAGAAAGAAAAATCATGCTATACTTTTGTACTTGTGTGACTACTTTTCTCACACAGTCTTCTGTGGTAAAATAAGTCTCTTCTAAAAGACAGATACTCAGTTTCCTGGAGACAGTGACCCTGAAGTTCATGGGCAGGTTTTGAATTCTTGTGGCTTCTAAATATGAAAATATGTGAGTTTCAAGACAAAGGAAAACAGAGACTTTCAAACTTTCTAGATCAATTAAGTTGACTGAAAGAGCTAAATAACCTGAAGACTCTGATGAATTTGTATTTTAGGAAATGTAAGGTTGTGCACTCAAAAGCTATAACCCTTGCTGTAAGCTGAGTCAACATCACTTAACAAGCAACCAACCAAACCAGAGTGCATACTCTAGTGGGTTCCAGAAAGACTACGAAGCTGTGAGTGGGATGCAGCTATGAAAAAATGTAATTGCTATGTTATGTGACATCAATAAAAATAGGGAAATATTAGGCCAATATATGAGGTTTTCATGCAATTTCTATTGAAATGCATTTTATTAATTGAGGTTGAGAGTGTTAAAAGATGAACTTTGTATTATGAAAATGGAGTGCTCTGGGATGACAAAGGGAACAAGGTGATATTGTACACCCAGAAGGATGGGACGCTACAAGAAGCCCTGTGCTTTTCTGTCTTCCTGTGATGGACTCTTCATTCTGCTGTGTGCAACACTGCACACAAATCAGTTAGAAGGATGTTTTTGCAAAGATAAAGCAGAATGCTCAAGTATTTGGCCTACTTAATTTCGATTTTTATTTTTTTATGTAACCATGTTTGTGATAAGGTTCTTCTCCAGAGTGAAAATTTACCAGATCTCAAAGTAGCTATGTTATTTCTCAAAGTAGCTATGTTACTTGTCAAAGTAGCTTTGTTACATTGGCGATGTATTGTGAGTTTCTATTCCGACTGGGTCACATCATTGCTCATGGTCTACAACAGGCTTGGCTACATATAGAAGCCTCCATTTTTCTGCTTGATCTTTCTGAGCCAGAATGGAACTTTGTTAGTAAAAATAGCAATATCATTGAGAATCTTCTAGTGTCACGACAGTATTTTGGAATGTGATATGTATGCTTAGATATTGTAAGATAGCTCAAGTCAGAAACTGAATTAGGATGCTAAACTTTAACTAAGATAGTATTTATACCTTGTGTCTATTTTCAAGGTAAGGATTGAGTTATGTCTAAAACTTGGATAAAACAGTAGATCCACCCTTTAAAGCCTTTTGCTTTTGCTATATAATTTTAAAACTTTCATAAAGGCCATAGCATTGCCATAAAGTCCAAATCATATCTGTGGTACATAGTATATTGTGATAGCATAGAGCTACAGATATCTCATTTATGATATGAGGGAAGAAAAAAAAATTGAGGAATTAAAAATGAGAAGAAAAAAAAAAAGGGAAAAATCCATAATGTAAAGTCTTTGTCATCACACTACAGCTGAAAGTACTAAGAAATAAATTTCTCTGTGTTATAAATGCTACCTACATTCCTATAAGGAATAGCGCCTTATTTTGTTTTAGGTGTAGATGTGAGTATCAGAATTATTAGTTAGGTCATGGGGGTTGGGTGAATTCTAGCACAGCATTGATGTAACAATATTAAGCTGCTGTGCCTTTCCAGAAACTTAGGCAAGAGGGAGATCTGAACCCTAGCCTTTCATCTAGCCTTGGACATTTAGACACTTAGAGTAGGATGGTAGCAAGAATCGTCCTATTCTTATTTCATTATGCAAAAAAATTAAGACTGTTGGTAAGTGATAGTTATAGGAAGCATCACTTGACAAAGAAAACAGTGAACTACTTGAGAGGAGATTGTAGCAAGGTGGTTGTCTGTCTCTTCTCTCAGGTAACAAGCAACCGAGGAAATGGACTCAAGTTATGCCTGAGGAGGATTAGATTGGCTACTAGGAAAAAAATTCTTCACCAAAAGGGTTGTTGGAACAGGCTGCCCAGGGAAGTGTGTGAGTCACCATCCCTGGAGGTATTTAAAAGACATGCAGATGTGGCACTTAAGGACATGGTTTAGTGGTGGACTTGGCAGTGTTAGGTTTACAGCTGGACTCAATGATCTTAAAGGTTGTTTCCAACCTAAATAATTCTATGAAGGAATGTAGCATCTATTGGGTGGTTAACCTAAGGTTCAGGAACCAAACATTTGTATATACTTATGGAGAAATGTCATCAAAAGAATACAGAATTCATTTCTTCTGTAATTGCCCAGTGGTTGAGCATAACGTTAAGGTTGTTAAATTTATGGAAGAAATAGTTGAAGGTACAAAGACTAAAGAAACTTGTATTAGAACATGTTGTAAATTCAAGGTTTGCTTTGTGTAACAATGTTAATCACATAAATTTCAGTATAAATTACAGAGACATTTTTTAAACTAAATGACTGATAACCTTTCCATACAGCAGCTCTAGTAGGCTGTTTCAGAGGCAGTTAACCAATCTCACTGAATTTAACCTGATTATATATTTTACATTTCTGAATGGAGACTCAGAGACTCACTATTCTCTCACTCCTCATGAATATTTCCTCATTCACATTCGGAGATACTTTGGAAAGCATCTTCTTGTATGTATTCCTAGTCTTTACAGAGCAAAGGAAATTAGATGTTAGTTCAGATTATCTGAAATAAATTGCTTCATTTAAGGTTGATGATACCAATATGATCTTTATGATTTTCTGCTAATAGATTAGCTGTAGAGTCCTCTTGATATTTCTCAGAGTAAGCTATCTAGTTTCCATAAAATGTGGTCATGATATTTCCTTTCTAGTCATCTTATTAGTGCTCACAATATAGATTCTGTAGAAAAAACCAAAATGGACAAGCCGTTATGAGAATTGATAATCACAGCCTCAGTAAAAATAACAAGAAAACCATGAAAAAACATGAGGCTCCACAAACCTTTATATCTAAATGGAATTTCCCATTTTGCAACTTTTGTGCCTCTTGTCTTCTAACTGTGAAGAGTCTGGCTCTGTCTATATTCTCCCTTTAGGCAGCAAGAAGATCCCTCCTTCATCCTCTCTTCTTAAGGTTCAACATACTCAGTTCTTGCAGACTCCCCTCAAATGTCACCTACTCCAACCCTCCCATCTTGGTGGCTCTGATTGGACTCAGCCTGGCATGTCACTGTCTGTCGTCTTCTGGAGAGGCTTAGACCGGATAAACAATTCAGATGTCACCTCACAGATGCCAGACATAGTATCCTGGCTTCACCCTCACCAGTACAGCCCAGTTGTTGGCAATTGAGTTCTTTAGAAGTGACAAAAAATGGGGGAAGCTTATTTTGTGTAGGTTATCCAGACTGGAAACCTACTATCTAATGTCTTAGCAGTTGAAATGGGGTGGAGGGGGGTGGATATGCCACTAAAGGCATAACTGAATTTTGTATTAATCTTCATTGGATATTTGTTTGTTGTTCAATTTCATTAGCAGTCAAAAACCACAGAGTCCTGTTGAAGATGTTCTAGTTGCTGATTTCTTCTCAGATCAAGCGCAAAATTCCCCTGGAACTGGAAGTATATTTGTGTACTCAGCTCTATGACTTCTAGTCCAAATGCATGTCTAAGACATGCTTTAATAATTTAGAGTTGGCATATTTCTCATGCTTATTCTTAGTGGGAATGTCAGTTCACCTGCTACTGTGTTCATCCACCTGCACTTTAGGTATACATCAAGAAGGATTTTCACAGGATGTTAATGAAGTGTATTCATTCTATACTAAAGATTTTTATAAAGTCAAAAATAGCTCTGAAAAAAAAGGAAGAAGTTCACTTTTCTAGTGCCTCCTAAAACTCTTGTTGTCAAACAGGTCAGTGATCTTGTGGCCTTTGAGAAAAAAGCTGTTCTGTCTTTTTAAATTAAGCACAATTCCATTATTATTTTTAAAGTTATTTTCATTACAGGCTACTTTCCTAAAATTTGGCCTGCTGAAAATGGTTATTTTTTGTCAACAAATTGATATGAAATGTTTAAGTCAATTATGTTTTTAAATCAAGCTTTGAAGGTGCATTTCAGACCAGAAATCTCTGAATCTATGTTGAGAGTTTCCTTGTAAGTCATTTTTTGGCACTTGAAACACTCAGGAAAGGTCTAAAATAGGAAGAATCTATCTGAAATTTATTTGAGTGACAAAAAACAGTTGAATAAAACTTAGGCAGCTCTAGTAGGTGTAGTTTCATCTGCTAAGGTAACTGTCAATAGTGACACAAAATTTATGTTATCTGAATTTATCCTAATGTTAAACGTGGCCTATGCTTTTAATAAAAGAAGTACCAAAGGCTGCTGTGATAAATGCAGCTTCCCATAGATTTTCCTGTGACAATACAAAGTAAATTGAGGTAGATTAATTTGAACTGAGTTGATGAACTCTGCTGTAGGAAGAGTTGGATTCGGTTTTATCCTTATATTTTATTTGGCTATGTCAAGTCCTGATAATAATGCAAATCCTCTTTGAAGATTTGAATTTGAAAGACAAGTAGTTTATGCTTCTGTTTAGTGTTGAAGTCTCATGCAAAAGTTAGTTGGACTCTAAGGAGCCTTTAGACCTTTTTGAATCTACTCTGCTTTGGAAACCGAAACTACCTCTGTTTTACCAAATACAGTGGCCTTATCGTGTCAGGGAGACTTGCAAGGAAACTTGATGATAAATAGAGTAACTATGTAGAAATACTTCTATACATAAAGTTTAAATAAACCACTCAAAACTTTCATGTGATATGTGCTTCATATGACTTCCATGTTAGAGCAGGAATAAATTTGTTCCTCGTGTTTTAATAGTCTAGATAATGTTTCTCACATCATTGCTAATTTGCAGGTTTTTGGGAAGTCACATGGATGTGATAGTATGTTTGTATCACATAACTTAGAGATTGTAATTCTGTGTTCATTCACCTTTTCATGGTATTCTCCTTTTAATTTTGCCCCTTTTATTTATTCATTTATTTTGCTCCTGGAAAGTATTTGTGGGTTTAGCCAAATAAAGCCAAATTCTGAGGGAATGGAGCAACTGAACGTACAGATCTCCCTTTTCTTCTCATTTATTCAGTACCAATGCCTTCCTTGGACATACAGACAATATGTCTTCCTTTTAATTTTGGAATAAAAAGAAAAGGATAGTTATTTACAGTATTATGTATATTAGGAAAAAATATTCATTCAAAATGTTTTACAGGGAAAATTTAGCAAAGAACAAAATTAACTGCATTAGCAAAATTAACAGCAAGTAGAGAAAAAGCACTTGCCTTCCAAATGAACCTATATTTGCACTAAATAGCAATAGTCACAGGGAGCAAGCAGTTTTCTGAAATCTGATAAAAACTTAGAATGAATTCCTGCAGGATTTTGTTACATCTTTCTCAACCAATGCCTCTGAGATTATTGATTTCTCTTGAAATTGAAATGAGAATTGAGAAATAGGAAACATAACTCAGTTCTGTTGTAAAAAAATACATGGAGACATTAAAACCAGTGACTGTTCCCAAATACTGTGTTGCCATGATAAATATTGTACATGCCATTTTTTTCCCAAGGAAAAAATTTAATGTTATGAAATCTAGCATAAATGTGCTAAAACTAGAAACATCTTCTAATTGTTTTACTGGGGAGGAAGTTACTGTAGAGATCTAGAAATGCTTCTCATTTTTTCTGATGAGTTTTTAAACAATCTTTACCATTGATATACTGGGAGAATGTAGTAATTTCTGAACAACAAAGATAAAGCTCTGTCATGCATCTCTTACATGGGACAACAGTGTCCTCAATCTGTGAACAGCAGAAGAGCAAAGCAGGGAGATTGACTGAAATTGTCCCAACTTTTAACACAGCCTCAAGGAGTGAGAATCTGTCATCGTTGCATATGAGGATTTTTTGTGTATGAGGGCAGACATTTTCAAAGGTATGCAACATCTTCTGGTAGTCATTAACTGTGGGACCACAAGGTTTCTTTTTTGAAATGTATTTATAATTATCTGGTAGGCAACATAGGCTGAAAAGGAAGAAATTACAAGTTAGCAACATGTTTCTACAGTGTAAGATGTATCAGAAAAAACAATAAATAAAAAACACTTCAAAGACAACTTTTTTTAATAGTTGGATGCTTTTTATTTACTTCCTACTAGTTCTTATTCCTGAACTTGCAAAAACATCAGCATTATAAATAGCAGATGGTTAGTAAATATATGAAATGCACAGGTGATGCTGCAGGTATGGGTGCAAAACCTAATTAATTCTTTGCAACAATGATAAGGTTTTGAGTGTGGCAGCTGTTCTTAAGCATTTTGTGAGCTTTCCAGGAATGGCACTGCCAAAGGTAATCAGGTGTTTAGTGGAAGCAGGGGCAGAAAGGGGAAGAAGATAAAGGAGAGACTGGGGAGAAGGGAAGGATGAGCATGGGCCAGAGTTGCTGTTCCATGTCAGATCAGCTTCTGTTCTCAAAGTATATTAATAATTTGAAAAGAAGAAAAGAGACTCTCAGGGGAAAAAAACTTTTAAAATGAAGATGCTGTTATTGCTATGCTCAATAACTTAGTGCTGAAAAAAGTTTCCTTGCGGTATTGTAGATACTCGTGTGCAATTTTGAAAGTCATTATGCTAAAAACAATTAATAAAGCATACCTTAAGATTTTGAAGAAGGATGTGCTTGCTTTCTCTAGTATTCTTGCTTATGTCTTAAGTTGTAGCGTGCACACAAATTTGTGGTCTTATTCAAAAAAATTCAGACTGCATCAGTATATTCTTTAGAAGGACATCATAAGTTAATGATATTCTGGTTATGAAATATTGTGTAACTTTCTGGTTTGGTTATATATGTAGTGGATGTCTCTACCTTAACACAAATGCCATAAATTGCTATTCAAGCCAGGCACACAGTTTTCAAAGTTGCATGTACCTTTCATAGCTTAAAGAATATATATGATGCCAATTTTTCTTCATGTTGTATGTCAGATTGTTTTATGCCATGGTCATAACTGATTGAAGATCACCTAAAACATAAAGAAGGTAGTATTTTTTCAAAGAAAATAATTTATAAGACCGGGAAATACTTCTCTCTCATCTGCAAAATGCCCTTTGCCTAAACCGAAACCAACTGCTTAGTTCAATGCAAACAAAATAATCTTTCTGGTAAGAAGACGTAAATGAAAACAACTCCCCCTTCACTAAGGTAGTGAAGTAATGTTACCTCAATGAAAGAAGTACAGATGTTTTCAGGTGCATCACAAGTGCTGCCAGTCTAGTGGAAGAAATCTGCATTTCAGTTTGTGTAGGACAAGATCTACTCAAGTGCTTTCTCTACTGTTAAAAGATTTTCCTTTGTGTATAATGTGGATGATTTAGAAGAAGCAGTGTCAGCGCTGATTTATACATTGACAGCTAAGGATAATAAGATATGGGCAAACATACAGCTCACCCTTTTACAGATTAACCTGCAGACTGCATTAGGCAAATTTGATGGCATTAAAAGATTTTTCCAATTTGTCTGGAAACAATTTTTCTTTTGTATTGTGTCAAGGGTAACATTTCATGCCATTGTACTAATTTAAATAGCTTTGATAAATTGTTCAAGAGGTTAGAGAATTGTACTGTGTATATATTTGTCCTCTTTAAAATAAAAAGGCCATTAACTTAATTGTTAAATGAAATTCATTAGTAAAAATTGAAGGAGCCTGGGAAAGTAGGCTTAAATATTCCAGTACTGCAGCACCAGTGCTGTAACATTGCACCAAAATGATTAAAGATCATACTCAGGAAATGATAGTTTGCTTTTAGATTTCAGTACAGAGAAACATAGACACTGTTACAGTTATGACAATTTTTTATTTCGGTGTGGTAGCAATTCAGATGAAAAATATGGATGGAACTAGAACTTTAAAGAAGTTGGTACTTTACATTCAACAGTGGACGTCATGATTTATTAATAAAGTAAAATGTTATCATAGATTCTGGCGAATCACAGAAAATGCTTTAGTAAAAGCCTCATTAGCTCTGGTAGCTAATATATAACTGAAGACAGAAGGGCAGAGTTCATTTGTATTTTGTTCATTTTCTTAGCATTGTTCACACACATTTACTGATATATATTACCGGACACTGACAAGTTACTGGCTTGGAAAAAATCTTCTGGTTGTTTAAAGTGAGGTTGTATCATCTTTGCTTTGCAAGTCATGCCCTGAAATGTGTGAGACGTGTAGCAGTATTTATAGGAAAAGCTTTTATCAGCAGGGAAACTGGGATTTTGTGTTTGCATGGTTTTTCATTTCAGCAGACTTTTTTAATTGGGCAGTGTGTACTGTATCAATGTTTTGAATTGAAAAGGTAATAATATTCTTCAGAGAAATGAATGTAAATTTTTCATAGCTTAATACTTAAAGATTAATGATGTATGGGATGGATTGCTGAATTTTATGTCCAGATTCAAGTGCTCCGTTACAACATCCTATCTGCATATAATTGCAGAGAGCACAAAGTACATAGAAAACCACATCTTGAAGGTTACAGCAGGAATACTAGTTTCTCTTGGAGCGGAATTAAAGGAGATAAGTAGCCAAGTGTGTAAATTCTTTCGACACTATTATTTTTACATATAGAAATATTCTAGAAGGTAATAATTCTAAATCCCCACATACACCCCCCACAGCTCCCAGCCATCCAGGCATGCACGCACATGGAGACACCCCTAAAAGTGGTGTCTCTCGCCTGTCCCTGCCGTGGCGGGAGGAATTAACATGCAGCTGGGCTGCTCTGATAAATGGATTCTGTTAGGTCACCGAGGGGATGCGTGTGACATTAAGTGATTTACCGTCCTTTACCTTAATGAAATTGTTTCAGCAAGATGACGCTGAGAGATTTTAATGGATAGCTTTTCTTGATGTAATGAAATTGCATTCCTTTGGCATTTAATATAAGGTGCAGTTATTATTTACTGGAGCTTTCCCAGCGCTGCTGTTTTGCGCAGACAGTTCAGAACAAAAAGGGATTTCTGTGGCAGCGTCCAGGCCAGCACGCTGCGTGACAGTCTCAAGCGTATGAGCGTTGTTTGCAAGAGCATTTCGGTAGCATGGCCTAGAGCTGCTGGCCCTTCAGGAGGCTTGCTGTGCCCCTAACACTGCCAGCGCTCATCTCCCTTACAAATACCTTCCTAATCTGTTTAACAGGCAACTGGATTACAACCAGATCAGCTGTATTGAAGATGGGGCATTTAGGGCTCTGCGCGACCTGGAAGTGCTGTAAGTATTCCTCTATCTCTTACTTGTAGCAAGAGCTCAGTATCTGGGGAGTACTAATGTAAAAGCTTATCTACGAGCTGCAGCCTGGTGTCAGGATGGTCTAGTGAAAAGGTGTCTTAAAATAATCCTCCACGATGTGCTATAAAAATGGGAAAAAGATATGGAGAGGCAGAGATACTCATTTAGTCTGCAAGACAGCCATTACACACAATTTTAAAAAAAAAAAAAAAAAAAGCAGATTACTAGCAGATACTCTCAGGAAAGAATATATTTCCTTTTAAAATGAGCAGGGGGTAGTAATAATGAATCCAATTAATTTGGTAAATTATCCATCATGGTTGAAGTGCTGAACATTTACAGGATTGTCTTTGTTGTGTACTCTGGCATCAGTTGGATCTTTCTGACTGCTTAAGGAACGATATACTACGTACATTTGGCAATCTGGTGGTTTTCAAAGAGGCACTTTTCTATCAAACACTACTGTTATGTGTTAAAATGTTTAGCAAGTCCACATTAACTGCTGGTTGTTTAATATTTTACATTTTATGTGTATAAATACGTGTGTGTATGTGTGTATGTAGAAAAATGGCTTTTTTATGTCACTGAAGGTTAGTATTGCAATACCCTTCTGCATACTTTTTCTTACTTTCTCAAGGTGGCCATCAGTGAGGTTAAAGGTAACAAAATGATCATCAGTGGCCTCTGACCTGAAAATAGTTACTGCAATTGACCAAGTACCTCACTTCCCAAAGAATCTGAGGCACAGGACACATTCCTGAAATATTTTCTTTGTCAGTCAAAGTGTCACATTTTTCCTGGGCTTTCTGCATTAACTGAAAAATTTTCTGTACCAGTGAATTACTTTGTGGTAGCTTGAATCACACTTGGTAACTCACAGTATCTTGTAAGACGTGAGGGAGGGTTTTGTTTGGTTTAACAATCTGAAGTAAGGAAGTGTGTGTATGTCCAAGAACTAAAGCATATGTGAGCTGCTGGTGGTAAAGTTTTTTATTATTAACCAGTAGTTATATTTCTTACAAGTGAATGGAACTAACAGCTAAATTTTATTTTTTTTTAAATGTTGTAATTATAGAATAACAAGCCTATTCTTAATTTTCTTGTATAAAGCCATGTAAAATCTAATGCAGGTTCAATATTACATCTAATTGTGAAGTTGAATTGTGAGTTATCAGTCAATAAATATGTTTTGTGAGATTTTTATCTTTGAAACTCATCTATGACAATAACTTTTCCAGCGATAACTCAAACTGTTGTTTGGGGGGTTTTAATACAAGCCTTTCTTTAAAAGAATGAATGTATATTTCTTAAAAATCAAGTATTTTCTGCATTTTTTAAATGCTTGCAATTCTTAGTGTTTTGAAAAGGTCACTCTTGCTAGTCGAAGTCAGTGGTAAATTTTTCACATTGCTTTTAATGAATGCAAAAAAAAACACCCCAAACCTGTTAAAATAATAGTCAGCTGAAAACATAAGTAGGTAGAATTTTGTGAATGAATATACATAGAATATTAACATTGGTCAAATTACAATTAAATCTTCACTCTCTTGAATTATGATATGTGATAAGCAATGATGTGAAGATCAAGGTTTTTAAAAATTGAGGTATTTCAAACAGTACTGAAGAGTTTGTATCTAATTCAGCTTCCTTTCAATATGGCTTAAATAATGAAAGATAAGTAAATCAGACCATACTGTATATGCACTGAGTAGCAAATAATCTACTTATTTGGTTTTCTTTTGGAGTTAATTATTCTAGCTAAGCATAGAATATGTAAATTACTTCAAAATACAAGGATATGATAAAGTTTTTATATAATCTTTAAAGTTACTTAGGTTGTAATCCTATATAGTGAAAGTTTGACATGTTTACCCAAGTAACAGGTCAGGTCATATCTATTGGTTAAGTAATTGTGGAATCTTAGAGGCTATTAGTGTTAAATATACAAAATCAAAATGAAATTGGCATAATTCTGAAAGATGAAAGCAATTACAGGTATAATCTTCCCTGTGAATTTCTGTGAAGTTTTATTTTTCCTTTTACTCTTTATCTTTTTTTTTTTCTTTTCTTTTAAAGAGGAACACTGCTGTACTGGGAAAGTGGTGACTATGAGAAAATATATAGGGCTGTCATATTTAAGAAATGTAAAAAATATCTTCCAGTCATCAAACTCTTTGCGATAACATGTAACACTTAGGTAAAAGTGTTGAGCCAACCTTTCATCTATAATGAAATCAAGCGCTTTCATCATTAGAAGTAATTATGAAAATTATTTAATACCTTATATCTTTCCTGATACTTTTATGTACCCTTGCAAAAATCAATTACTAGCACATCTCTACAAAATAGCAAGGCAGACATCAAACATCTGAACTTGAAAATTGTATCATTTGTAGATACACCTTCTTGAAACACCTAACAGCTATGGAAATATGTACTGATTTCCATAACTGTCATTGAAATGATACAATTAAAAAACTTATGTAAAGTAATGCAGGAAGAACTATGGCACCTTTCATTTACCATGTGGGCATTGTTAAGAAAATCCTGCCAAGATTTACTGGTTGTCATTTGTTAATTAAGACACATTTTGTGGATAAACCCACTTGGCCATATATTATTTTGGTTTCTTTTTTCTTCTGTTTTGAAAAAGGGTATGATTCTCCCTTTCTCTTCTTCTTTTGATTATTCTCCTCTCTGTTCATGTAGCCCTAAGGGCACACAGGGGAGATCCCTTATGCACAGTGAAGAAAACATTTAGGAAATGGAATGAATAAGCACACAAAGGTAAAGTGCAGCACATTGCACTAGTAATTAATCGCTTGGTTAGTATGGAAGTGTGTAGCCTCATCCTGTTTGCATTGCTGTGAATTTACCTTTCTGTGTTCCAAGATCAGAGTACTTAAAATTTATTCAAAAATTACATTTTTTAGTTTAAGAAAAAAGAAAAAAGTAAACCACTTATTATTTCAAAAGAGAAAAAAGATTTAGTCAGTGGAAATTATTAATTTTCAGTGCCACAGTTATGTGTTTAAAATCCCAGAACACATTACCCATTCTGCTCAAAGGAGTAATCACTAAGTCAAAACTGTAAATTCAGCTTGCTTCCTTGTTCTGGAGTCAAGCTTGTTAGCATTTTATTTGCAGAGTAAAGACAATAGTTAACTCCAGGATTGTTCATAAAGTTTCGTTATCTTTTCTAACTACATTTACCGAGCATGACGGGTCGTACAATTGGCTAAGGTTTGTTCCTAGTTTCTATCTCAAATCCCAGGCACCTTGTCTTAACTTTAAATTATTAGTTTGCCAAAGTATTAAGATTCCTGACTCCTTCCATTGTATAATTCCCTTATTATTCATGTAGCTCTGGATCATCTATAGCAACTGTGTTCCATATAAAACAGAATTGCAGCCCAGACTTAATGTTTTCCTAAAATTCTTGGAAAAAAAGGCAGGTTAGATATTTTATTGTCTTTCAACAAATACAGACTCAGAAGCCAGAAAGAGAAAAGAGAGTCTGGGAGTCAAGGCATTTTCTTCAACAAATCTTTGTCTTACCTCATGATGACAAGCGTAATTTGAATGCCAGTGTTCAACATTGGTGGAAGCTCCATTTGAGTGTCTCGTAGGTTACTGGACTGTCAAATTACTCAGGGTTATAAATGGAGTGGTCAAACCATAGTGCTTTACCAGGGATTGAATAGGGAAGAAAAGTATATTTGAAAGCTTTTTTTTTCCTGATACCTATCCCTAAAAACAGTAAAGCAGTACACTGATCTTCATTAGCCACATCTTTTTAAAAAATGTAGTAAATGTGACAAGACTGCAACATGTTTATATGCTTCTTTTTGACTTTGCAGCACTCTCAACAATAACAACATCACTCGACTGTCCGTGGCAAGTTTCAACCATATGCCCAAACTCAGAACATTGTAAGTTGTCCTGCTGAAACTGGCTGCCATATTTTATCATGCCTGTATATAATTTCTACCTCTATCAAGATATTTTAGTGGTCTATAAATACTTATAGAGGCAAATACTTATTGAGCATAAGCTCAATTAAAAAAATACTGAGGTGTCATGAGAGTGACAAGAGTGAAATCTGTGTGTGCGTGTATGGCAGCTAATTCTTGAATGATAACGCTGACAAGTGACCCGAAAGCTGATACTTGGGGCTCAGGAGATAAAGAAACAATTGCATCTTTTTCCATCAGTTTTTTTAGGATGTGGGATGAATAAGTCTACAAAAATGGTTTCATGGCATTTTCCCAACTGGATTTTCCATAGATCTGCATTCAATCACAGAAAAGCTTCACCATCTAACAAAAAAAAGATGGGGACAGGGAGTATTCTCTTTTACATGTTATAGCTGTATAGAGAAAGAAATTGATGGGTTTTGAAAGTCAAAAATTTGTTTTACTTTGAGCTATTGAATGGGTCACATTTCATTTAGGAACATGGAAGCATCTTTGATTGGCTGTCAGATGTGATAAATGGGAAATCTTTATGCTTTTATTACTGTACTGCTAGCAGACCTAATTAAACTAAACTGGCTCTCCAACATTCTTTGTAACATAAAATTACAGCATCATCCGGTAGTGGTATTATAATTAAAGTTGTGTCAGCATTTACAATAAGGTCCCTGTTTTTAGAGGTTATGACTTTCACAAAAGAGCACTTCAGGCTTCTAAAACAAAACCCAGTGAAAGGAGTGTACATGCAAGTGATACAATTTGGCTTATTTCTTCTGTATGTTTATACTGAGTTAATAAATGTATATTGGATTAAGTGGCAAACCGGAATCCATCAAGGTTTAGTCCTCAGGGTCTCATCCGAACCGGTTTTCCAGTGAAGGGAATCAAAAATGAAAGGGATGTTTCTGTCAGAAAGAACCTGTCAAGTTTCTTTCACGCATGTTGGGTTGCACAACTGTTTCAAAATCAGTAGGGCTATTCACCTGAGTTAGCATACCATTCGGAGCTGAAGAAACTTCTTGCAGGTGAGTAGTTCTGTTGATTTCGTAACAGAATTGTAACTATTCTTGCTTGGACAAAATCAAGAGTAATTAAATTGTGCTAACCAAGGACATTTGGTAGCCTTGGTTATATTTTGAGAATAGAAATTCATTCTGTTCTTTCAGGTCTGAAACTTGAAAACATGAACATGCATCTTTCAAACCTTCAAATACGATTTATATTCTTAACCACAAATTACAGTGAATGAGATCAGTAGCATTTGCACTGTTTTGATGGGATATTTCATCTTTTGAAAATTTAGTTAAGAAACAAAAGAAAATGGACACACAGAGCCCCAGATTATAGCTGTAACATCCCATTTGCAGTCAGAATATGCTTGTATAACCATATTGATTTCAGCGGCATTAGTTGTGATTTGCAATGGTCTTTTTGCCTACAGCTGGCCACATATTGTACTGAATGAGTGTGCTGTATTGTGAGCTATATTTGCAGAGCACCCACCCAAGAATTAGTACAGGAAAATACATTGTCTTTAATTTCTAGCTGGTTGGGAGTGAGTTAGTCAAAATCTTTTGTTTATGTTGGTTACAAATTTCATGTTGTTTTACGATTTGGTTTTTAATCGATTAATAAGACCTCTTGTCTAAATTCTGATTTTCTTGGAGTTCCTTTCCAATTATTTAGTTAGAATTGAGCACATTAGCTGGAAAGGACCAAAGTGACATTAATCTGTTATGGATGATTCTGAGTAAAGATTTGATTTATAGCTGTCGACATCCTGGTTTGAAAAAACGTAAGAGCCAGAGAAAAGTAAAAGCCAGAGAAAAGTAATCTACCTAATTTAGTGAATACATTTGTCTGATATTTTACCAATGGCAAAGTGCTTTTTGCACTTGGCAAGGGGCCATGGTCTTGTGTTGGCCTCTGCCAGCAGAGAGGCGACTTACTTAATTCCATCACTTGCTGCCATTTGGTCTTTTAATTTCAGACATTGCTTAGAACGTAGGTGCCTAGGAGCCAAAAGCAGCTAATCCCCCTTTCTGTGATTAAACAAAAAGAGAGGAAATCAGAAAACAGATGTGAAAGAAAGTGGTGTATATTGAGTTATTACTCTGTCTTGTTCAGCAGAAAATGAATATGACTTGTTAAAGGGATTTTGCAGGCTGTTTCTATAGAGACTAATAATGGCCAGACTTACAGATATATCTAATTGGAAACCAAATCTTTTATTAACTCTTTTTCCATCAGTATAGTATCACTATAGGGCAATTTACTTGAGACATTTTTGTCTTATTCGCTATTTGTACAGATCTGGACTAAAGAGTCCCATGACACTTTTCAAGGTCTTGCGCTTTTACTTCTTTCTTTTAGATGAGGGAAAGGAAACTACAGATAGGTTACTCTATTAAGAAGCCTTCTTTTTTCTTCCAATTAACTAGACCACAAAGAAAAACTTATTTTGCTGCTCATATAGTTTTATTTATTAGTGCATTTAACTCCCAGATGTGAAAAATGTATTCCTCATTAACAATTTTTATTAATAAATTGGCATAGTTGTTTGCTGAAGGGAGGCTGAGCAAATTGGTTGCTTTCTGTTTGTACTTCCTAATTTAAAGGCATTGACACGTTTCTTTTCATGCAGTCGTCTTCACTCCAACAACCTCTACTGTGATTGCCATTTGGCCTGGCTGTCTGACTGGCTGCGGCAGCGGCCACGGGTTGGCCTCTACACCCAGTGCATGGGGCCGTCCCACCTCCGGGGACACAACGTAGCTGAGGTCCAAAAACGGGAATTTGTCTGCAGCGGTAAGGGAAACAGATTCACTCACAGAGTCCTGTTTTAAAACACACCTCCTGCCAGCTCAGCGGTGATTGCTGGTGCTGCAAGGTGCCTTTTGCAAGCTTTTGCATAATCCAAGCACTGATGTTTATTAAAAAATAAACAAATCCTTTTTACTGCTATTTGTATCTTGTGTGGGGGTGCTTCTGTCCTTACAAATTTTGTGTAAATACTGCATTCACACAGATTGTATAGCCTGCTAAAAGTATAATTATGGGGGAGAGATGCAGAAAATGAAATAAAAGGTGCACTGACTGAGAACATAAGGCCTTTAGTAATAATAAATTCATCTTTTTTAAGTTTGCAGGTTGTTGCTTTTCTTGTTATTTTCCACAGTTTAAATAATATTCTGAATCCCTCAGTAACTTTTTGAATGTTATTGGTATGCTTTAGTGCATCGGGTTATTTTCTGATATGAAATAATGAAACGACTAACAGTTCGTTACTAATCACATTTTCTCTATTTAATTTTTTTTCCTTTATTCATATCTTCTAGATGAGGAAGAAGGCAAGTTTATATTTCTTATTCAAATATTTTTAGACCTATTTTGAAAGTTTTCTGTCAACCTTACTGTTTCAAGTTTCCTCGAAAACTTGCTTTTAAAGTCAGCTGGGAATATAGCTATCTGTCCTTTCAGTAATTCAGCAGGGTGGTTTCTAGTGGATGATTTTCTGCAGCCCCCAAGAAACCAGTTGCCAAATATGCCAAAATTTACGTAGATTGATGTTTTTAGAAGACTTTCGTGGAGAGCACAGTGCTTTGTCCTTTTTAAACAGCCTCAAACATGAAAGTGGAAGGCACTACCATGTAAACATGAAATCAAATTATTATATTGTAAAATACTATTTCAAAAGACTAGCCTTTCAGTAACTTAAAACTTGCACAGTTGTTTGAAGTTTTCATAGAACGGAATCATAGAATGGTTTGTGTTAGATAGGATCTTAAAGATCACCTAGTTCCAACCCCCTGCCATGGGCTGGGGGCATTCTAAGCAGGAACAGCATTGTCTGCAACTTAGATTATCAATGTACCCTTCCTATATTAATATATCGCGTTAAATATAGTGAGAGATCTTAGATTAAGTTGTGGTTTCATAGTCAATATATTTGGGGTTTTTACCCAGAGAATCTCAAAACAGTCTCTAGGTTTTTTTCTCCTTAAAAAATGACAGAAAAAGAGTGCTTCATGCCTTTCTCATACCTTTGTGCCTTTCTGTATCATCACAAAACAGCAATTCTGTATCATGAAGTCGATACAAGAATGAGTGCCTTAATATTTTATAAAATATGCAATCTAGCTATTTGCAGAAAAATATAATGCTGTTTACTTTCTAAAACATATTTAAGTCCTCACCAGCTTAGAGGAGGGCTACTAAGCTGGTGAGGGGTCTGGAACACAGGCCTTACGAGGAGCGGCTGAGGGAGCCGGGATTGTTCAGCCTGGAGAAGAGGAGGCTCAGGGGAGAACTTATAGCTCTCTATAACTTCCTGAAGGGAGGTTGTAGTGAGCTGGGGGTCGGCCTCTTCTCCCGTGTAGGCAGTGACAGAACTAGAGGGAATGGTATCAAGCTGCGCCAGGGGAGATTCAGGCTGGACATTAGGAAGCACTACTTCTCGGAAAGGGTAGTCAGGCACTGGAATGCACTGCCCAGGGAGGTGGTGGAGTCACCGACCCTGGGGGTGTTCAAGGAAAGACTGGATGTTGCATTGAGGGATATGGTTTAGTGGGAGCTAGTAGTAATAGGTGAATGGTTGGACTGGATGATCTTTTAGGTCTTTTCCAACCTTGATGATTCTGTGATCATTCTGTGATCAAGTATGAAGTAATTATGTTTAAATACAATTATAAATACACTTAAGTATATAGCACAAGAACTTGGGGTTGGGAAGATGTATAATTTAGCCACCTGAGTAAGTAAGAATGGTAGATTGTGGGAGGAAGAAGTCTGAAGTAACACAGAGAGTATTAGCTGTGAAGACAAAGCTTTTATTTATTTTTATGTGAGTGAATGAAAACATCATAACTCCAAAATTGTCTGTAAGCAACATGTAACAGAACGACTGTACTCAAATAAGTATTTGAGAACAGAACATAACTAGCAGAACACCTTCAGGTTTTGGAGCAAAGTTTATTCATTTCTGCTGACATGTGTTTGTAATATTATGCAAACCTCTGAAAACCAAGTAAGTTAGTTATTAGGTTTTAAAACCAAAGACTAAATAAAATATAACTGAAAAATGGATCACAATCTTCTTTAACAAGATTCTGAATGCAAGTTTCTAAAGAAGTATTGTATCTGCATGTTGCTATTAAATTAGTATCCAAATTATTACAATTTGAAGGTATTGATTGGCTAAAATTTTTATTTTAGAAGTTCTGCCCTTAAATTTTTCAAGACAATGAAAACCTGTGATGTTTCACTTTTGAGGTAAACTGGACTAGTGTTTGACAGTATTGTGAAATTTTAGGAGAGACTCTTTTTCCTTTGCAGGTCACCAATCCTTCATGGCTCCGTCCTGCAGTGTCTTGCATTGCCCTACGGCATGCACCTGTAGCAACAACATTGTGGACTGTCGTGGGAAAGGCCTTACTGAGATCCCAACAAACCTTCCAGAAACCATTACTGAAATGTGCGTAATCTGATTTTTTTTTTTTAAATGAACTTGCAGAAAATGTTCTTTTTTCCTCAGTATTCAGTTTTTTTATTTGGAGAAATGCATATATTTTACAAGGGAGAAATATTGGAATACACATTCATATTCAGATATAAAAGAAATAGGCAGGTGTATGAAAATATTTTAGACCTTTATTTTCTCCTAAGAACTACTTTTGTATGTACTACTCACAATCTACAGTTAAAACGGCATTCTGAGTTGGTTTTAAAAGAGTTTCACTTTTCTGCAAGTGAGTGGCTTTTCACTGCAGGCTGTAAACTCTGTTGCTTTAAGGGTTACTTGCTGCACTGGTTTTGGCTGGGATAGAGTTAATTTTCTCCATAGTAGCTGATATAGGGCTGTGTTTTGGGGTTGGGCTGAAAACAGTGTCAATAATGTAGAGATGTTTGTTACCGATGAGCAGGGTTTACACAGAGCCAAGGCCTTTTCTGCTTCTCACCCCACCCCTTCTGCACGTAGGCTGCGCCTGGTCAGGGAGTTAGGAGAGGACACAGCAAGGACAGCTGGCCCCAGTGACCAAAGGGGTATTCCGTATGATGTCATGCTCAGCATATAAAGCTAGGTGAAGAAGGCAGCAGGGGGTATGTTCAGAGGGATGGTATTTGTCTTCTCAAGTCACTGCTAGGCATGATGGAGCCCTGCTTTCCTGGAGATGGCTGAACACCTGCCTGCTCATGGGAAGTGGGGAATGAATTCCTCTGTTTGCTTTGCTTGTGTGCACAGCTTTTGCTTTACTTATTAAACTGTCTTTATCTTAACCCATGAGTTTTCTCACTTTTACCCTTCAGATTCTCTCCCCACCCCATTATGGGAGGAGTGAGCAGCTGCTTAATGCTGAGCTGATGGCTGGGCTTAAACTGTGACACTAACCTGTAGTCCCTTTTAGAGAAGCATATCTTTGCATGAAAGATCATCAACCTCTACCACCCATAATAAGTATTCTGCTAAAGCAGTATCATCAGAGAGGGTAGTCTTAAGAAGGCAAAAGTAAGGTGATTGGATGGGACTTGTGGTATAGTCGACTTGTTAATACCACGTACTTGTTGACAGAAGAGCATGTGTACTGGTAAGGTTGTGTGATGTGTCATACGCAGCAGAAACATTTACAAAATGTACAACCATGTCCTGAATGTAGAGTAGAATCGTAGCAGAGGTGCTATAGGGCCTGCAGTCTTCAAGAGCAACATGGCTGAGAGGTGGTCTAGGCACAGAAGGAAAGTTACTGCTGTGTTGCCTTCTGCACTGGGGAGGAACAAAAGGTAAAAGTGAGCTTGCTGACAAGGTGGGCAGGGACTCAGCAATGTGAGCACCTTTCTATGCTGGAGTCAGCAGGAGAGTGTTTTGGAAGAGAAACTAGTAGTTCCATTTAGAGAAATAGTGGGAAAGTAACTATGCTCTCAGCCTGGTAAGTAGTGTCTAGCTAGAAGTAAAATAGCCATCAGAATAAAAACCTTGTGAGCACCTTGATGATACAAGATGATGTTAAGGATTTCGGATAAGGTAGGCAAGGGGAAGAGCTGACACAAGTTAAAGGGAAGGAGTCTCCTGAACATACATCTATCTATCTGTCGTACATATGATCTTCATGAAAGTTTAAAAACAGAGAGATTTTAAAAGATAAATAATTTTAATAGTTTATGGCAATCTCTTGGCTTGTTTGGTAACTGACCTGTGTTTTTGAACTTCTCAGGACTGGAAGTACTGCGGTTTCTTCTTAGGATGTGAATAATAATCATGTCTGCCAGTTTATTATTACTGCTGTTAAGACTGACCTGGCCGACCCTACCTGACCCGATTCAGTCATTCAGCTGTATAATACAAGCACTTCTTCCACCTTTCACCCCTTTCAGGAAAAACCACTCTACTTGCAAATAAAGCAACTACTTCAGAAAATCCATGCACAGTACCTGGGAAGGCTGCACAGATCGTTTTAGTTATTTAACTGGTTGTATACTGGCTCTTTTACTTGAAGATACACATCTGTGTGGACAGAGAAGGGAGGGAAATATTATAAGAAAGAAGTAAGGAATGTATCTCAAACATTCCCCACTATTTTTCTGTTGCTAACCAGTGCTAACCACTGGAGCTAATCACTGAATGGCAGTGGCAGGCACTGGAAGACTGACTTATGCATCACTATCTTTTAGACCCACATAGTTTAGTGGAAACAGGAGATAGGACAACAGGAAATGGCACTAAACTGCACCAGGGCAGGTTCAGATTAGATGTTAGGAAAAAAAGTTTCACTGAAACGGGGCCTGGAACAGGCTGCCCAGAGAGGTGGCTGAGTAACCGTAGGACAGGAATGGTTGGACTCGATGATCTTAAAGGTCATTTCCAACCTTGTGATTCTGTGATCCTGTGAAAGACATACTTTTAGCATCTGTACTCCTTTGAGAAATTTGGTACTAGAGATTGCAAGGGTGTTCCTGAATCGTTATTTTAAGTGTCATCACTACCAAAGAAATTATTGGATGTGAAAGTTACTAGTTGACTCTGAATTCACTGTTAAAAGAAATTAGTCTAAGGTAAAAGCAAGTAGGGTTTACAGAATGCAAAGGTGTTATCCACTCATCTATTCACTATACCTCCTATGTAGGAAATGCTACTGGGTTCTAAGCACGGTCTGGTATGATCTTCAGTGGTTTATTGACCTAGGGAATAAAAGGAATCATATAGCAATACCTCCAGCATTTGGCTAAGCATTTAACTGATTGCAAACCAAGTCCAAATGCTTCCTGCTAGATTGGGTACAGTGTTAAAATCCCAAAGTGAGACCTTTGTGCATTCTGAGATCCGTAATCAATTGTTTTATGTTAAACAGATGCATGCCAGTGAATCCCAGTATGATGAGCAAACTGAACTTCAGTGATTGACTTTGTTTTTGAGTAAAGCAGCCAGAAGGATTGAGAGAGGATTTGAGTCAGTGGTAGACTGCAGTTACCCCACAGTGAGAACAAAACTTTCCAGCTGAGTGGAAGGACAGAAGTCTACAGGGAAATAAATAAATAAAGGCATATAAAGGGCTCTGAAGCTGAGCAATAAACTGAACAAGAGAACTATGGTAGAAGCTCTTGTGAGTCATGAGAATTGCATGATCTTTGCTGCTTCTGTGTCAGTAGGTTGAAGAGGAGCTGAAACTTTGACAAATAGGTGTATGTTAATGGTTATATGGAGAAAGCTTTACACTATACTCGTTGCTTTAATGTGAGGAAAATAATTAATGATAGGGTTTTTTATGATTGTCATGGGTGGCAGATGTATTTACCATCATAGCATTGAAAAGAATGAGAAGGAGAAAAGAGTTTGGAGAATTAGTGGTTTATGGAATAAAAAGGATTTTACTGGTAATGAAGTGGGGGAAGTTTATGAGACTGGATCAAACCAGAGTAACGCTGGCTGATCACCAACTTCAGCTGTCTGAAGAATAGTTTGGAAACAGAAATATACAACTTCAGAAGTAAAACACCAATAGGAAAAGTATTCTTCATGCTCCTAATGTGTGTTGGGGTTCTTTTTCTGAAACTTGAAAATTTGCATAGCTTATAAGAAAAGGTTTTGTTTGAAACGTCCAATCTCATTTAAACTCTTCTATGTTCTTAATCTTCATGCTATTTTAAGCTCATAAACTTTTGGGGAGGCAGTTGCGCTCAAAATCTTCCAGTTCAAAATACAGTCTTTTAAACTTTCCTTAAGTTTCCTTTGTCACTGTAGAGGGAAGGGAAAATTAATTCAGGTTCATAATTTGTCCTGCCGTGTTCTATTTTGCATGCCACTCTCATTGATCTCTTCTCTAAAGTAACTGTCCTACATTAATTCAGTCTTTTGGGATGCCAAAACCTTCCATGTCTTAATCAATCTCTCCCCTTTTATGTGAATTCTTTATTTTATGCATTTTTTTTGACCTGCAATGATCAGAGTTGAATGTAGTATTCCAGATGATAGTGAGTCATCACTAATTAATGGAATTTCAGTTTTCTTTCATTTGCTTTTTACATCCTAATGTTTGGTTTCTTTAACTGCTAGCACACACGTCACTATGTTTTCTATGGATCTATCCATGAGGAGTCCCAGGCCTTTTTTCTTAGCTCATGCAGTTATGTCAGAAAACAGAAGTTCATAGATTTATGAACATTGAATCAGGTTGCCTATTACTTTGTAAAGCTTCTCTATGAAAGACTTCAGTTTTCTCTGCTCATAACAGATAGTGACATTCCTGTATTGTTACCATATAATAAAAAAGTGATTTAAAGTCTCATTTTTAAAGAAGCATTTTACCTGCTGCTTATAGCAACTCCTTGAGATTAAATTATTGTATCCCAGAAAATAATTTTTTTTTTTTTTACTTATTCCTAATGTGATAATGTTGAAGGTTTGCCAGAATGGTAGCTGACAGTAAACATTTGAAGAGATGGAGACCATACTGTCATGGTAGCACTGAGAATGCTGAGGAGTGGCTGAATACAAGGCTGAAGAATATAGTGAAACTGTGTGTGCACCGCTGTTACACAGTTCCCACACATAGCTTTGTTATCTTAATCATCATTTTATGCATGTGCTTTGGCAGCAACTCCCCAGTTCTCGGGGACAGAGAGAAAGAGAAATGTTCTGGTTCCCTGTTGTTTTCTGAAGGATGTACAGGCTTTAACAGCCTAATTATTCCTTATTAACTCATCTTTATAATACCAGATGCTTGTGCACACTGCAAGAAAATTGGCATTATACTTCTACTTTATGTGTGTCAGGTGTTGCCCAACCTTTTCTGTACTTCTCCATATTTGTCAGTCTTTTTCTGCATTTTCAACTGAGCGTTGTCATCTGGTTTTGTAAACATCCTTCATTGACTGAAACACTTGAAAAGTCCGTAATACATGCAAATTCCCTTACTCTAGACAAGTTTCTCTGCCCTACAGTGTTGTTGTCAGCTGTTTATAGGCTGTGTTTGCAGTATCCACTGCTGAGTACTACCAGCCAGTCATGTTATGCTTTGGATGGTTTCATGGTCCAAAACCACCTCTGGGGTTTGTGTCTTTCCTGCCTTTTGTCTTTGCTTTATTTTATCTCATGTGAATAAACTCTTCCCTGGAGGCTGACATTAAACTTTATTGTCCTCCCCCTAGAAAGATGCTTAAAATTTAACAATTTTTTTGGTGAGATTTCATTTTTCCATCCATTTCTGCCTCTCATTTCTTTGTTCTTATGTGTGTAGCAGGTTACTCTTAGTAAGAATATAAGCCGTATTTATTTTTTGAAGGTCCATAATCCCCCAATTTATTTTCCTGAGGTTCTTGTGAAGTTTACCTTCAACACATGTTCGTGGTTTTGTGATATTTTGGCATATTCTCTATCCATATTTTCCATCCTTTCTCTCAATGGGAAACCTCACCTCATTCAATTCCTTAATACCCTTTGAAGCACTTTCTTCCTCTTGGCCCTTCAGATAAAATGTCTGATCTGTTTTGCATGACAATATTTTGTTACATTGTCAGTCCCTCTGGGGTAATGCTGTATAAAATCTAAGAAGTGCTGGTAATGCTATCTTTTGTCCTTCTGGTCTGTATAATTAAACTGGAGGTTAAAAGTGTGCATTCCATCTTGACAATTTAATGATTATTTTTCGTCCCCCCCCCAGGGATTGCTAAATTAACCTGTATCTAAATAATGTGCTAAAAAACACTTTAAATTGAATATTGAAATTTGTAAATATTAAACATTGGCAGTTTCAATGAGTAAAATTTTGCATATTGAAGCTCTGATTGAGATCTTCTGGGAAAAGTGAAAGAAAAGGATTTTTTTTTTTTGGAGTCTAATACTGATGTCATGACTTTGCATTGCCTTCATAGTTCTGCTGGACAACTGTTTTGGGATGACATTTTAAGGCAGCAGGAGCAGCTTTGTCTGCTGAAGGTTACTGCTTCTGTAGCAGAGCTGGCAAGGAGACTATGTGCATGCTCTACAGCCTTCCTGTCTCTGAGTTTGGTGTAATAGCATAAACACTGAAGAAAATGAGTTTGCAGTTGAAACTGAAGAGGTTGAGGAATGAGCAGGTGTTCTGTGATGGTGGGAGTAGGAGAAGGCTGAGCCAACTGACAGAATGCTGTTTCATTCTGGTGCAGTTGGATTTACTGCTGAGCATCAGGGTGTCGTTGAGAGGGTTTTGTCGTACTGCTCTGTTTGACTTCTCAATTGGTACAGAAGTCAGTTGGCTAAAACTAGCAGTTCCTGTTGTGAGAAGTCAATTAGCAGGGAATGTATCGTCTGCCAAGTGCCTCTTGGGAAGATGCCTTCAGTACCAGGACTGCTTATCTCCAGGTAGCTGCCAGTGAAAATGGAAGGAGAATAAAGCCTGTGGTGGTCTCTCTTTTTCCCTTCTGGCATGATAAAGCTCAGAGCAAAATTAAATATTCAGCATCTCAATAAATGTAAATTTCTATTGACTTAGTATAGTTGTATCTGTACCAGTTACACCCTTTCTGCAAAATTTAATTCTCTTTAGTATCTCATAATAAATTCACACACACCTAGTAAGGATACCTAAGCTTTTCTTTTCAGGATGTGTCCAATCCATGTGATATAATTTGAGAAATATTTCATATTCCATATATGTTTAAAGAAAACAAAAAAAAAACCAAAATAATTGAGCACCAAGATTCCCCCAGTTTTACTACACCTACAAATTCTGCAGGAAACAGAGGTGTAAAAAGGTGCACAGATGCAATTTTGCCTCTGGGCCAAATGAGGAGGTTTCATACCATGCGTGATCTCCAGGAAACAATTGGGGAATTTTAAATAATTTCCCATATTATTTTAATGTCAGTATTGCAAATGTTGTGAGGCAAAATACATTGCCAATAGATAGTATGTGTTAGTAAATCTTCAAACTTTTGTTAGAGTGCCTTACTTTAGCATTTTCCCATTAGATTTAGCAAAATATGATACATTATTTTTTTACTAGAAACATCATTATGAGTTGATTTAGATTTGTTGTTTTAAACCTCTCCCCTTCTCCAGAAATTCTTACAGGATGCTCTTTCATTGCCATGTTAGGCCTGCTGATCTTAACCAGCTCCAGTGCTCTAATGCACCTACCACTTCCCTTCTTTCTCATACAGCTCATATATTAAAGGCATTAAAGGTCATTTTTAAGGTTCAAAACTATTACTTTAATTGGTTTTAGAAAGTATAGCTTCTCTAATGGTGATAACATTTATCAGCCTCTATGCAGACAGTCCTTCCACGTTTTAGTTATTTGGCACCTTTAATCTCTCTTCACTTGGTCGTGTTTTAGAACTCACATTCTGCATGAAAATTCTTCGAATGATCAGCAAAAGTAACTCTGGTTCTCTTTGAATAGAGACTTTTTGGCACGTGTTCAAACAGACTGTCAGAAACCTTACAAATTGTGACCCAGCAGCAATTCTATTAAAGGTAATAGTTCCTTCTCTCAGAGTGGTGCAAGTAAGTGACAGGGTCTTATTTCAAAAGAAGAGGCCAAAAAGCCATTAATGAGCTGGACTACCTCGTGAAAATGCTGCTCTTACATTCTTCTGATTTTCTCTTCTGTGGTTTGAACTACCAGTCAAAGTGGTTCTAAAATCTTTCTTTACTATAGTATTATGAAAAAAGAAAATGCATACAATTGCAGTAAAGGTTTCGAAGGATGATGAGGGGTGGAATTACCTGCTTTGATGACCACAGCCTTGTAGAAATAATTATTTAAGCAAGCCAGCATGGCATTAAATAGATTTATTTATTTATTTATTTATTTATTAATACTAAAATCATTTTGGTAATCAAACTATGGACTTAATTAAATTTGTGTCTCTCTTAAAAGGGTAGCCATCACTACAATGGTATTTTGGGGAAAAGAAAGGTTTTCTGGAGGGGAGGAGGTGACTAGAGGTTTGCCACTGTTAACTAAGCAACAGTTGTATTAATAATTCTAGCCTTTTTAGGGGGCAGAAAAGGCCCTAAACAGTATATGAAATGAAAAAAACATACGGGAGTTGGAAATTTGAGCAGTTTGCCTTCATAATCCCATGTAATGAAAAGTCACTGACTTCTTGTTTGCTGTGGCCCTCAAGATATAGTTGTTCTTCCTTGTAAATGGAGCTTTCTAATGTTTGAATACTAAAACTAGAAGCTCTACAGTTGTTTTGTGATAACTTTATTTACCTTTCCTATTATAGTTTCCTAATTTGTTTCCTCAGTCTTTTCTTGTCTCATCTAACCTTCCTGATTTCTACTATTTTTCTTTGTGTTTTCATCTTTCTCCATCTCATTCACCCTTATACTTTGTTTTCATAAGTCTGTTGATAAATGATTGTTTATTATGTCAAGCACTCAACTACGTCTTTCTGAGTCCTGTGATATTAAGCAGGATTAAAAGCTCCTGAGACTGGTTCTCACAGTAACATTCACATTATGTTAAAGAAGAAGGGGAAAAGAAAGGGAAAGGAAAGAAAGGGGAAAAGAAGAAAGAAGGGACACAGGGAAGGAATAGAAATGAGGTATGACAGAATGGAGCTTGACAGAGTTTTAACCAAGATAGAGTGATGAGTGACTTGATCACACTGCAGACACTAGGGAAGGGAAGTGGTCTGCATTAATGCAGACTTTTATTTGAGAACTATTCGTAGCTTTACAAGCTAAGCTTGGCATGTGTACAATTTCGCCATTTCTGTTGTCTTTTAAAATTCATCCTTAGCTAAAAGTCCAAAGCACAGCCTTAAATAAAGAGCTGTTGAACAGAGAAACTCGCACTGAGATGCAAAGATGCTTCTAAGGATGATCCTTTACAGAGAAAAGTCACTTGAAGAGGGTTTAGGCACATTTATTGAAGACAGTTCAGGGACACATAGCAGGAAAACTCTGAAACGTCAGAGATAAGGCAGCTTTCTCTATTTTTAGGAGCTCAAAGTGTGATTTGGCTATCTACGGTAACCTTGCAGAAATGAGAGCAAACTGCATCTTCACAGCTTGAAAGGAATAGCTCCAAATGCTGAGTGGAGGATGCAAGTTATAGGACATTAAAGTGATGGTTGTTTTCCAGTGTCTACATTTGTTTCTGCTTTCTAGTTTAAATCAAAACATTGGCTTTTTAGGACTTACACAGAATGTTAGCTCATAAATATAATTTGCCTCTTAAAGAGTTAAGCTGTCAGTCTGAAGTCTTTCATGTCCTTTACTAAGTTGATTTCTATATATAGAAATATCTATAATGATATTTATCTTTCTTCTAGCACATATGTGTTAACCTTCTGTTGCATACATTATTTTTATGGCTCTTTTTGAAACTTTTGTGATTTATCAGATTCTTTTCTTAATTCATCATATAACAAATGCATAGAATACTGCCAGTATTTGCAGGCGTCAAGTTTAAAGATGATGTGTACTTACAGGTCAAAAGATGAAAATAATTATCATAGAATCATACAATGCTTTAGATTGGAAGGGACCTTTAAAGGTCATCTAGTCTCCCTGCAATAAGCAGGGACATCTTCACTAGATCAGGTTGCTCCGAGCCCCATCAAGCCTGACCTTGAATATTTCCAGGAATGGAAATATCCATTACCTCTCTGGGAACCTGTTTGAGTGTACACCTATTGTAGTTTTTGTTTCTTTAGGAATACTGACATATATTTTGTCCAGTAGGAAGGCAGAAAAATATGCCTGTTTTTGAATTTTCAGAAATGGCTGCATTCGTTAAAAGATACATAACAAAATAACTTGTGGATACACTACTGTTTCCTAATTACCCCTTCACATGATACAACTAATATTTTTTCCTCAGCTCTTAATCATAGAATCATGTTACAGAATGGTTTGGGTTAGAATGGACCTTAAAGATCACGAGTTCCAATTCCATCCCACATCTAACACTCCAAATTTTTGAGTAACTTCATGTAGCTGACATGTTTTTAAAATTAACTTTTCTCATGTGTGCTTCAGCTCTGTCAAGTGTACTTTTCTTCAAATTGTCTTGTCTCATCTTCCCTTCCCAAGGGTTATAAGGCCAATATTTTTGAGTAATGCATTTGACTTGATACTGAAATTTTTCACTAGTGGACTGGGGAGACACTCTGATTTTTGGTAAAATATAGAGCTTTTACTTCTTTTTTGCTTAAAAGTTAATGCATTTTTATGTCCAGAAACTTACATCAAATAAATTATATCATTTTTACATGCAGTAATATTAGTTACAATGTATTAGATATATGCGGATCTTTTCCCAAAGATTTGTTCAAAAGAATTCACAGAAGTATGGTTTTACATATGGAAGAGGACCAAAAGAGAATCCCAGTGAAATAGAAGCTTCTAGTGCAAAATAAATCACATAAAACTAAAATTTTAGCATCAGTGTACATTTTGACTGGAATTTTCAGTACTCTTCAGGACTTGGATCTGTTTAATCTGTTAATGCAGTTATTGCTGATAACTTTAAAAACTTTTCATAAAAATACTACTCCTTCATAATTTAATTATAAATTATAAATTATAATTTGATTATAAATTATAAAAGTAAAATTATTATTTGACTTGTCACTCCCTATCCTAATTGACATTTGGTTTAGACTGTTCATCTGTATCAATGTACTTTGGAAGAAAGATCTCTAATTCCTAGCAAAACCAGAATTTGTGCACCTTGAGATATAAAAAAAAAAGATTTTTTTGCTTTATCAAAAATGTGGGAATTTGCTAAAATTTTAACATCTGTCATATGATATGAGCATATAAAAACATAATAATTACATGTGGACAACGAAAAATGATTGCCTGTGAGGCAATGTATTGAAAAAATGTGAAACAAAAAATAAAGGAATCTATCACGGTATTAATTTCTTTATATTAATATATTTAATTTGCTAATACAGATTTCACTGAACTATATTAAACTTATCTTTGACATCTACCTTAATACTTCCCAAGGAAAACTTAAAGTATATTCCATTTGGCTGCTAATTTGATAACTAATCCTGTCTGCTTAACAGACACAAGAGAAACAATTTGTCATGCTCATACTCAAATCCCTTCCTAATCTGAAAATTACTGCTAAATCATGTTGCTTTATGTTTGGTTGTTTGGGGTTTTTTTTAATTCTTATTTTACTTGTCAAACATAGTGATTTTTTGTGGTCAGAATATTTAATCTGTTCTTTAGTAGCATGTGTTCCATGTTGCATTCGTTCACAGCTTTGGGTTTCTTCGTACACTGGAGTCCTATCTTAAAAACTAATTACATTCAGAGGGCAGAGGACAATTTCGACAGTCAGGAGGACATAGAGACACAGAATGCAGTAACTGGACATGAAACTTGAAACCTGTGCTGTTTTCCAGAGACAGTGGAAGTAGGTACTGGCCAGAATGAACACCCTTCCATGTCTGAGGGTTTTGTGCAAGTTTCTGGTGGTTACTGAAGTAGAAGAGGCACCTTGAGGGACCTCTCTATATTCTGCCAAGGGAAAGAAAATAACTGAAGCTTGGAATAAATGAATATTTTATACAGCATGAAGGGAAGCTGGAGAAGGCCCATCTAGCTCTTCCAGCAAAACCCTCATAGATCTCTGACAGCTGTGCCACACTCCAAAGGTGTTGTTACTCTTGGATTTTATTTTCACATATGGCTCTTCGCTGCTGATACTTTTCCCCAGCAATAATGTGAGTGAAGTTACTGTAAAAGAAACTATGGATACAGACTTTCCACTATTATGTGTTTCATCATCAATGAAATGATTTCTTCATAATTTACATTGCTAAAAGCATGGTCCAGTAAGCAGCAACCACTTGTGAAAAGTGTTCTCAATTAAAAAACTTCATTTACATTTTTGTGGCAAATTTGTGGGTTAAGTCTGTGTATTGTTTAACAGGTAGGAAGGACTACTGTCACCCTGTTGGTCTCAACATGACAATGAAATTCTCAAACTAGTGTTACAGCTGAATGAGAACAGTTTGACAAGTCACTGCCTGTGGTGAGCCAGGAGTATAGCAGGATTGTGTCTATTTTTTGTGAACTTAATACAGTTACTCTGAACAGCTTAAGTAGTTTTTGTAGTATAACAACTCTCATCAAAAATAGGCTAATTAGAGAGGCTTTAACTCGACTCTAGGTGACTTGGGCTAATTACACTGGAGCCATGCTCTGACAAATGCCAAAGTACTGAGCAAATAGTTCTTAAAACAGTGGGGCATTTTGCCTACAACCTGATTCTCTAACTATTATGGAATGTAAAGCCTATCATCATTAATGGTGCTGTAGGGTTCAGAGCATGGGATGGCCCTTTCTGTGATGAAAAATTAAGCAAAGGTAGGTTTGGGACTTGCTTTTGAGTAAATGCGATGGATTGTTTAATGGCTTTAGAATGACAATTCTCGTTGCTTTTTGATGTAGTGCAGACTAAGGAGTCATCTGTCATTTGCAATCAATCCCCTGCGGAAATATTTGATAGAACAATTAGACTGTATGTTAACAGTTTGGCAAGCTTTAGAGCCACATTGATGGTGATTCTTTATATGCAAACATTTAGGAAACTGTCAACCAGAGTTATTAATACACAGAATTAGCGCCTGAAATTCTAAAGTGCCAGTAATATAGTCATTCAAAATACATCTTTTGTTTTGTTAGACATGGATGATATCAGAGATTTCAACAGGATTCTTTTGCTGCTAAAGTTAGAAGTGACATTTAGTGGATATAAGCACTCTAGAGGTGCAGTTGTTGAGAATTAAACAAAGCACCTTTTTTTCTTAGCCTCGAGGATTCCTGTAGCAAGGGGAGACCATTACTGGTTCCTTATTTTAAAAACAAACAAAAACAACCCAGAAAACCTGGCAGATGTTGCATATGATGAGAGATGTGTTGGCTGTGTGCTACAGTTTTTCAGATTCAGGAGCTGCACTGAATCCCATCACCAAAATCTATTTTCTGTTTTCTGACAGCTGTTTTTGCCATTTACTTTAAAAGCAGATGGGGAAAATGCAAAGAAGAGCTGTCAATTTTATTACCATGTATAATCAGCATCTGTGCAATACATCAGACTCATTGCACAGCTTACACTTACTTGTCTGTAGTGAAAATTCTTTTGGGGTTTCTTGACAAGGTTCTTGCAGGTTTTTTGTAAACTAGTAGATGGAGGACTTAACAGTCTGGATTAATTAATTGCTAAAACCACTATTGCATTGATCAAATTTGCTGATTATTTAATTATAAAATATATGGACAATTTGCTGCTCCATATCCAAATTCATGTTTTCCTAGGGAAGATGTTTTACTTCCTTTATTTTAATTGTTACAATATACATTTTTTATTTATCTCTGACCCCTTAAGATGCATTTAAGTGCAACACATCTCTGTGTTTACCTTTCTCCACTGAGCAGGCTTAGTATATTGCACTCCATCTACATAATTTAAAATAAAAATGATTCAGTAGAGAACTGGGTGTTCTTCACTCCCAATCTGCCCTCTTTGCTGGTGCAGAAGTCTTTCTTAGAAATGGCTTTCTGTAGTGGGAAAATAAGCTAGTTTAAAAGTGTCAGTATAAATAAGCATGTTGTCTGTCTCTGTAAGTATGGAAGTAGTAATCAGTAACGGTGTGCTGCAGGCTTAGAGTAGAGAACAGCATCCCCTGGAAAGTGTCAAGTGATTTACATGTCACAGGGCTCTCGGGACCAGCTGGGAAGAATCTGGCTACTGGCTGGGGACCTACGTTGATGTGATTTGATTAGGTTGGAAGTCAAAACTGCAGAAGCACCTTTGTTTCTTAGAATAGTAGCTTGTTGTACATTAGGATGTCTGCAGTGATAAGCTGGGGGGGGTGGAGGGGAGGGTGTCACATATTTAGAAAAAGAAATGTTCACAGTACATTTCCTAGATAGGAGAGATTAGGGAATAGTGTTCAAAAAAGGTTTCAACTTGTTTGTCAGTGTTAAAAGAGTAAAACACTCATTGATGCAGGACTTCTTTGAAGTGAAACACTAAAAGGAGCAGGAGACTTAGTATTAAGAGCATTAATTAGCATTTGTGTGGTGATGGGCAGAGTGCTTCTTAAACATGAGGCAGTGCAAGCTTTGATGAAGCATGTACTTAACTGTCTTCCTCCATTCTCTTATTAAATATGCTACTAAAACTGTGGCTTTTGAAAAAGGAACCACCAAGGCACTGTTTATGACACATAGATGATCATTTATAAAAGAGAATGACTTCTGGGATGACTTTGAAAGGAGATGTTATGCACAAAATTTAATACAAGTTCAATGGAAAAATACTGATACTAGCTTTTTGTTCTTCTCTAATATAATCGTCCTTACAGCCATGTCATTTGTGAACACTTAATAGATGCTTTTTTAGGTAATAGATAACTACAACCCATCCTATTCCAGAATTAAAACTGTTTCATTTAATATGAGGAATTAATATAAAGGACAGTTTTTAATTACTGTGGGTTTTATCAGTAGAATGCAAATTTCCTTTAGATATTAGTCTATCTGTGCTTTGTGACCCTGGAATATACCTAATTAGATTTTCTCTTGAATAGTGGATGCAAATTCATGCTCTGTGAAATTCAGCTGATGCTAGGAAGATAAAGCAGAAGATTAGAGGATAACAAAGCTTGAAAATGTGAATTTGATTTACTTTCTTTACAGACGAAGTGGGGTATAAAAGATTTTTCTCTGTATTTATATAATCTTATTTTTCCTTTCTTATACTAAGCTCATTTTCAAAAATGTGATGTGTTTTAGCACATACACTTCGGCATGAGTTAAGAAAAGGGATACTTAGATGATCCTACTATACCAAATCCTTTATCCAGAAGAGCTTATAAATTTATCCCAGTACTACACAGTCTGTATTAGACTTTAAATTTCACACTAAAAGGAAATGTTAGGTAAAGTTGAAATGGAATTAATTTTGCATATCCACTAGTGAATTGGTGGTTTGCTCTATTAGAACTTCTAGAAAATGACTTTTCATAAATATACTGTAGTAAGACTTCTTCAGGTCTTGGACCCATATAATTTGTGGACAGATTAGACAGCAGTAAACGAAATCTGTTATTCCATCTTATTCCATAAAAAATGGCATACATGTATCCAGCAAGTTACTGCAGTTTATAGAACTAATATATTTTTAAATTAAAAGAATAAACTGGAAAATATTTAGTGTCTAACACCAGACCTTTTCTTTCTTGAGTTACATGCTATATCATGCTTCAGTTAGGTAGACATTGCATCTTTAAAGACAGGTGAATATAGACTGGAGCCCTCCAGCATTAGGATACAAATCTCTACATCATGGGCTAATAAACAGCATTTATAAATGAGGCTTGTGACAGGCTCATGCAGAAGCATTGCCAGTGAATTGTCTTATGTTTCCTATATACATGGAGGCACTTTTTTCCCTAGTGTCTCTGCCTCCAGCAACTCAAGCCCTCCTCTTGTAATATGGCCTAATCCCTCCCTGTCCTTTCTACTGCTCTCTCTCCTTTCCTGTCCTCTACATGTGCCCCGTGTGTTTCCCTGTGCAAGAGATTCTTCGGCTGGTTTTCAAAGCTCCACACCTGATAAATGTCCAGTCAGGCTATCCCTGGTGGTTAAGCAGTCGGTTGCTGCCAAACAGAGTGTGTAACAGGAATGGATGGATGGCTGCCATTCCTTTCATGGCTGGGTTAATATGGGTTCTCAACTCCTTTCCTTGCTAAAATAATAAATTTCTAAAAAATTCCTTATCTGAAAGTTGTACCTCTGTTTGACCTTACCAGCTGAGTAGAAAACTAGATTATAAGGATGCATAATCTTTATTTTCTGGGGAAACTAAACTAAAAACATTGTGAAAGAACAGAAACTACTTAGGCTTGGTCTAACTTGGTGTTGACCTTTAACTTAATCAAGTTTTTACTTAGTCAGATATTTCCCTTCTGCATCTACTTAAGTGTACTGGAGAAGAGTGACCTTGATCTTTTAACACCTGTTCTGATACAAAATGTGTTTCATGGGTCCAAAAGGCTCAGTGAAGGGAAGGAGAGTCTATGAAAGAATATTGTGTTTATGAAACATGTTAAGTCTTGTGCCACAGGATTCCCTGCGGTATTTAAAATGAAAACTGTAGGAAAGCAGCAATGTTTTCCCAGTTAAGGGCCTTTTAAAAATATGAACACTGTCTAAAACAGCTTTGATGCAGTGAGATTTTCTGTGTGTCACAATGATTTTTTTGGAAGCTTTTTTTTTTTTTTTTTTTTTTCTTCTTTATAAGCCATTCAAGAACAAATTCTGCTAAGGTAAAGCATGGTCAACCTAGAGAATGTCAGTATTTAATGACTTAATATCTTCATCTGCATAAAACTTTAAAAAAGCAGCAAAAATAAGTAATGCTTGTAAGAAGAATTTCTTGGAAAGGCTTACTCAAAATCAGTATATCAGTTCATTAGTTACACTGCACACACAGAGACTCATATGTCTGTCAGAGCAAAAATGAACCAGAAAAGAGTTAATAGGACACGGGTAAAGGACAAAAATAGGCTGATATTCCTGCATCCAGACTGAAAAAGGCTTTTTATTCTTAGAGTCTGAGTCAATGTCAGAGTGATTTAAAATAGTATGGTAAATTATACAGAATTTTGGATCCTTTTATGAAGTAGAATTTTGGCATTGTCTTTATATACTTAGATCACAGTAAGAGTTGTACATTTGAATAATTCTGCCTTTTGCTGTTTTACCTTTTAGTATAAATAATTTAATGTCTTATGTCTACATAATAGAATTTTTTGTAGTGCCATAACCATGAAATTACTGTGGTGTGTGAAGAAGCAGCTTCTATTTCACATGTGGGCCATAGGTCTTCGCCAGTGTAGATTTCTCAAATGCAGAGCTCTGGAAATTCAAAAAATTCTTGGAAAACTGTTTCCATCAGTGAATTCACATTTTGTAGTATGGGAAGTTTCAATCGCAGTCATTATACAGACGGAGCAAACATGGCCGGTAACATAAACTACAGTGTTAGCTAGAGGAAGTTAGAAGTGTGGTGTGGAATTATGGTATTACATTTTAAAGAATATGTGTTGCATACTATATCTAAAGAAATGGTATGTGTGTGCTTAAAAATACGGCATTTGCCTTACTGCAGGTAACAACGTATGTTATCTGTTCTATAAGAACATTCTTCTCCCCATTCTTACAGTTTGGATATTTGAGTGATTAACTCATGGAAGTATTTAAATATTTCTAAAGAAAATTTGCTATAAAAATTGCTGTTTGAATAATACATTGGGAGTCATTTAACAGAAACTTTTTTTTATTTTTTTTAATTACAATTCTAGCTTAAATTTTAGAAAAATCGTGTGTGCTCTGATAATATTTTTGCTTTAGATATAAAATGAAGATTGGATCTGAATTTACACCATTAATGTCTGTATGTCAAGGTTTGGTTTTACAGACAAAACCTGATTTTTTGGTAATGAAAACCAAAATGAAATGACCTTGTTTCACAAGATAAAAATTATACTGAAGAAGAAAGCAAATGCAGCCTTTGTTAAAGTCTATCCCTTCTAGTTTATTAAAGCTTTAGATTGCTGTTTGGCTTGGATTTTGTATTTTTATATTGTTACTATTCTTTTACAGACGATTAGAACAAAATTCAATCAAGGTCATTCCTCCCGGAGCTTTCTCACCATATAAAAAGCTTCGAAGAATGTACGTACCCAGTAATTTATTTTTTTATTTTCATATATGTATATACACACATATATATGTATATATAGGTATATTGGAAACAAACAAGTCAAGGTTATGTAGGGGGAACTGTAGTCAAGGTGTGACCATTTAAGAAAGTTTGACTGCTGGAAGATTAACAGCTGATGCAGCAGCCTGATTATTAAGGCCATATAGCATCTTTGTCACATTAATAATAATTATTTTTTTACCATGTATTGAAATTATTTAATATGGTTCTGCATAGAAGCAATGTGCTACTGTAGTAGACATTCTATAACAAAAATAACTGTGGATAAGCTAATGTTATTTCAGAATACATTTGATGCTCTGTAGTCCTGTGACCATAGCAGAGAGAATGTTTTATAAAATGTACTTAAGCAATTAAGAGAAGTAAATATTTTTGTCTTTCTTATTTTTTTTCTTTCACAGTATTTGAAAGGTCTGCTTTTAACCATTCATTTTGTTTCAGTGTACTGGTAATTTTAATGGGGTGAGGTTTTTTAATTCTTTGTCTTTTCATTTCTCTATTCCTTTCATGCCGAACTAATTACATATTATTTTAGCATTTGCTGTTTTGAAAATAGCTTGAATAAATTGAATCAAGTTTTTTTTATTTATTTCAGTGACCTGAGCAATAACCAGATCTCTGAAGCAGCTCCAGATGCTTTCCAGGGCTTGCGTTCACTGAATTCACTGTAGGTATCTGTCTGACGGGTAAATACAGAAGCAAATTTCTCATATTTTTCTACTGAAATTATTTTGATGGTTTTTGCTCTCTGCAGAATTTTCATATACATTTTATCAAGTCTGAAAGCAGTAAAAATAATTTCAGAATGTGAGAGTGATAATTGGATATTGTAACAGCAGGACGCTAAGAATGTTGGGGTATGGTATAGATGTGTTCATGGCAAAAAGTTGAACAAAATCAAACATTTCTTTTATTCCCCAGTTACTTGTTCCTACGAACAGCAAATCCGCTTACTGAGGTCCCTGGGTAAGGCTGTGAGCAGGGAGGTGCTGATTTTGCCAAGAGCTCTTTCAGCAGCACACCTTTTAGGATAATGTGTGGTCCTGCTACCTCACAGGACCACAAAGATCTTGCAAGTATCAAGTCGTTGCTGTTAAACTCCCTTCAGGAAAAGGGGAATCTCCTGAGGTTAAAATCCTGTAGTATATGCCTTTCATAATGGGAGCTTTGTTTGCTTTGTTATTTCCTGGTACAGTGTCCTCTATGGCAATAAAATTACAGAACTTCCAAAGGGCCTATTCGAAGGACTCTTTTCTCTGCAATTGCTGTGAGTATTTTATTAATTTTTATTCTGTTTGGGATAGCTCTGAAGGATAAACTAGATGAGAGAGATATGTCTGGAGAAGAACTGGCAGGAAATCCTGTATGTAAGATCAGAGTATAATAAAAACAAATTATACTAAAACCAAAGGAGTCAAGACTGCTGTGGGCCAGCATGCCACTCATCCAAATTTGATCCTATCTCCATTAGTGTCTGAACCTAAAATGATTAAAATGAAATTATTCTCTCATGTGGGATTTATAAGGGTAAACCGTGTAATATATGATACTGTCTTGCCCTGCAAACAGGAAATGCTGTGTGTGGGAAATAAAGGTGTGTGGAAAATAAAGGTGTGTGGGAACCACAGAATGATTATTTATATGTTGTGCACAGAGAAAGTATGTTGTGGAAATGCTATGTAGTTGTATGTCAAGTTGTATCCATGGAAGAACGGTGTTGTGTTATGGTTTCATTAATGACTTTTAATGTTCTCTGACATTCTCCTCTCTAGAATTCTTTGACTTTCTGAACTCCAACTACTATTTTGTCTGACTTGGAAATTTGCATGTGTAATCTTATAAATGATTTTTATTTAGAATTAACACTGGGAATGTCATGGTGATAATTTTTCATCAAATAATCTCAATATTTAGCAGAAGAGGCTGGGCACTAGTTGTACTGTGCAAAAGAAATTTGTGAAATAGGCCATAACACAACCTGTCTTTTGGAAGATGTTGTACCAGAATAACTGACTTGTTTATTTAAAGCTTCTTCTTAAACAATGTAAAACTTAGTGCTACTTGATTAGACTATATAATGTCCAGATTTCTTAGTGTAGTGATTAGCAAAATGTGAATTAACAACTCATTGAAGGTGGCAAAACAGTAAGTAAATACAAAGAAAATGCAAGTTCTAGCCCCACCTAGAGGTTTACATTTTGATTTAATTTGGTCGCAAAGTAGTTGTGGGGGGAGGGACAGGGAATGTGTTCCTTTTTTTCTTTAAAGATATTTTGTTTACAGAAACATATTTCAGAATTTTAAAAGGAAAAAAAAAGAGGAAGAGTCACCTCTGGACTCCTGTTTATTATGTATTAAAAAAATCCATACCTTGATATACTTTGCATAGAAAATATATTTCAGTTTGAGTAAATTTTTATTTGTGTGGTTTTCAAATGCACTATTCCATTTGATTCCTGTCTGGATGGGGGAAAGAAATAAAAATACTTAGTTGTAAAAATGCATCTAGTTGAATGACATTATTTTTTTCTCCCTCTTCAAAAGCTTGAAGTAGTTGGTTTAGATTGGCTTGTTTGTTTTAACTTTAGAAGTCTGGGAGGTACAGGGAAGAAAAGGTTCCCTTTGAAGATGGAGAGGAAAAAGGATCCAAGACAGATTTGGATATATTCCATGCCACCAGTTTTTACTACGACTCTGTTAATGCGGCAGCATGCTGATTAGTAACATATAATTAAAAGTGCCAGTGCACATCTCTTCCAGCTAATGAACACAGTGTTCCGTTCCTTTTTTGTTTGTTTATTTATTTGGCAAAGGGAACTAGTTTTCCTTGCAAATACTTGATTTTTTAAGCTTGTTTCTTTGCACAGACAATTACCACACACACACGTTATATCACCACGTACAGGAAATGTGATTTTAGCTGAACAAACCCACAGATTTCCACTCCAAGGTGCAAATGTCTAGGAATCACTTTACCTAAATGAGACATTTCAATTCAGTGAAATCCCTTATGTCACCATCAATTACTATTTGTTATTATATCTCTTGTTCTGGTTACTAATGCACACAAAGAATTGTCTGTGAAAAAGACTGAAGCTGTAGCAAAACTGAGCAAATTCTTTCAAGTTTATAATTGTCTTCCATTAAACAGATTATTGAATGCCAACAAGATCAATTGCCTGCGAGTTGATGCTTTTCAAGATCTCCATAACTTGAACCTTCTTTCTTTGTACGACAACAAGCTTCAGACAATTGCCAAAGGCACCTTCTCACCCTTACGTGCAATTCAGACCTTGTATGTATGCTCTTGCTTATGGTTGTCTTTAGTATGACTTCATATTCTGCAGTGTACTAAAAATATTGGGAGCTGCTGAGACCAAAGGGAAATAATGTGTGAAATTGTAATTTTTGTCTTCATGAAAGGCATTTGGCTCAGAACCCGTTTATCTGTGACTGTCATCTGAAGTGGCTGGCAGATTATCTCCATACAAACCCCATCGAGACCAGTGGTGCCCGTTGCACCAGCCCCCGCCGTCTGGCAAACAAAAGGATCGGCCAGATCAAAAGCAAGAAATTCCGCTGCTCAGGTAATTTTCTTAGTTCAGCTGCTATTTTTCTTTTACTGGCAAAACGAGTGGTTATAGAAGTTCTAGTGAAGGCAGCTGGTTCTCTACAGTGTTATTAACCATCGGATAATATTTTTTAGTTCTTTGACTGAAGGGGGGAATCATGGAAGTCATAGACTATTGGATCATGGAACTTTACTATAGTTAACGCATTTGGCACTATTTCTGAGTAGCATTAAATCTAACAAAAGAAAATGCTTCATCATGAAATACTCAAGTTATTCACTACAAGTATCACCAACATAAATCTTTGTAAAATTTCTACAAGGCTCTGGAGTATGTGAGAGATCTAAAAATTTCTAGCTAAATATGGAAACATGACATATTCATTTTATACAGAGAGCTTACCTCATACTGAAATTTACTATTTTCTTTTTCTAATCTTATTCCATTTCCTACTTACATTTCTCTAAATCCTAATTTTTCTCATATGGTATACAGCTGTTCCAGGTGCATTTCACATTCTACAGTTTATTCAGTCTCAAGTGCAAATACCAGATGAGAACTGTTTGTTATCCATGTTCCGGATACATTTATGACTATTCACACTTTATTGTTTATCAGCTCTCGTTGTGATTACACATTTTTTCACTTAATTATCTGTAGTTAACTGTAGTCCATACTTAATCTAATAAAACTCATTCTTTGCTTGCTGACATTCAGGTGCATCTTCTATTTTTTTTCTCTTTATTTAGCTAAAGAACAGTATTTCATTCCAGGTAGGTTTGGCACTGCAGTAAGATTGACTAACTGCAGATACTCTCTCCCTTTTCCCCAAAAAGCAAAGTTTGTTATAGCTTCTAGGAAACCGATGCATGTGTATTAACATTAGTCAATACCTGTAGCTAGAAATAGTTTTCCTTTGTAGATTACTGGTAGTTCTGTTTTATGAATATAAGAGCTTAGCATGCAGCTCCATTTACTTTTTTTTGTCTCACAAATTTGCACACAACCTACCAAAATTATACCTCTACTTAAATTATTTAGAAGGTTGCACCTGCTAGTTCATATTTCAATTGACACCTTTACTTACCTTGTACTTTGCCTTTCTGACACTACTGTTTTTAAAATGTAGCTCCTGAGCTGCTTTTAAACACAGGAAACCATACTGCCATCAAAGAGCTAGTACAACTTTAAAAAAACCCAACATTTTACAAATGAGCATTTTCTTGCCTTGCTTTTATGCTCTCCGCTGGCTGCAGCTACTGCTTGCTCACCCTCCTTGTGCTTGCGAAATCACAGAGGAATGCTTGGAAAAGAAAGCTGATATTCTTCATTAAAGGCATTCTGTGGTCACATGCATACAATGAATCAGAAATGCTTTCCATTAAAGAAAATACAACTTTAGAGTTGGGGTGAAACAGCAATTTGCACACCGCTTTAAGCTACAATAAGTCTATGATATTTTCACAAAAGACTTACTTATGTTGGCCTTAGCTCTTTGAATTACATTTCTTTCTTTATTTTACCTTGCTTGTCAGGTGTGTGCACTGATTTCTTAGTAGAAAATAAAACAATTATGTGCTTGCATTATGTTTCTAACAGATTATAAATGATTGATTGGCAAAGTAAACAAGGGCATAATGAATCTATTGATGAATTACAGTGTGGGATTTGCAAGCAGGGTTTTCTACCATAGTTTAATATCTAGAAAAATATCTACAGTAATTGATTATGACACCAGTGCACTTGTTCTTTCAAGTACTACAGGTATATTGTCATTCTGCAGTGTTTGAAGTACTGATTTATTGATTGGTCTTAGACTTCGTCTTTTAAGCTGGTGTGTTTAACAGCTCTTCTCTGAGTGCTGTGTGATGTATCACTTATGTTTGCAGCAATTGTGAAGTTCTTCATGCTCTCATACTAATATGTTGGTTTGAATATGAAGAAAAGACAAAATGAAGTACAAAATAAGGCAGCAATTTGTCAGAATTGGCAGCTGCAAATATGTGTCTTAAAGCAGCATAGAACAGAGGGAGATTCAATTTCTCAAACCTGTAGTACCACTCAGTTCCTTAATGAGTAGAACAGCTGTATTGCTGCCGCAGAGTGACTTCTACTCAACCTTGCCAGCACAACTTTTGTCTCTGAGTTAGAAGTCTCTTCTTGCCAGCAAATATCTTCACAGCCTGTTTATAATATGGCCACACATGCAGTTTAGATTTGTATACATACCCTTTAAAAAACGCTATTCTTGAAAGAAAAGAAGAAAACGGAGTGATTTAATCAAAAAATGCTACAGACTTGCTTCTCTGCTTTCTCATTCTATTAGGTTCTCAAGGAGAAGCTGCATAAAATTCTTTTAGTTGTTAAAGAACTTGTCCCTAAATATTTTAGTTGTTTTCTTTTAACTGCTAACAGTGATTAACCCTGGACACAGGAGGGGAAAAACAAATGTTTCTAGCCTTGCTTTTTGGGTATTAAAACCTGCTTTTACACTTCAGTAAATACTGTAAAAATGTTAGGACTTCCTAAAATATTTTAATATTTGTTTTAAATATGTCACTGCGAGATCCTGATCGGCAGACACTAAGAAGTCTCAGTAGAATTTCATTATAGTCATTCGGAAGACTAAAGGTTATATAAGTATTAAATTATTAATTTGAAAAAATACCATTGATCTGCTAGCTCATAGAAATATTCCACATATTTGTATCTTATGTGTTACTTAGACATTTACTACTGCTAGATAACGTGGTATGTGTTGACCAAACTGTGGGTGGCCTTTTTCATCCCCCAAGGAATCTGTTTCTCCCATGTTTCTTTGGTTTATTAAGGTTTTAAGTGGCATAGCATGTATGCATGGTTGAGGGAGCAGATTTTAAAACGTATATTTAAAAGAGTCGAGAGTAATGCACTGGAGGCATTCTCACCCTATAGGAAATCTGTAATTAAACCCAATCTTTTCTTCATTTTTTTCAATGCCACTTAAAATGAATTATTCTTTTTCTTCGCTGAAGATGATATCCCTTAGCAACATCCTCTAATCAAACTAAAGATAAGTAGAGAACATGAGAGCTTAGTTCATGTTTTTGTCTTAATTGGGATTACTCTGTCTTTCTTTCCTTCTTGGCTATCTTTACTTTTGCAGGAGTTCACCATTTTGGCTGTAAGTAAAGTTCAGTGTCTGAGCTAAATCACAGTGTACCTCCCAGCCCTGATGCACCTTCTACTAGTCTCAGTCTTTTCACCTTTGTCCAGAAGAACCCACAGGTCCTTTCAGCTTCTCTTTGTTTTCTTTGTCACCCACCCCTAAGTTCCTTACTGGATGTTTTCTCCTGATATGTTTAGGACGTTTTCTTTGACTGACTCTGGGAAACGGTGGAGGAAACTTTCAATGTGGTTCTTATTTTTTTTTGCCTTTTTTTTTTTTTTAAAAAACTTTTTTTTGTGTTTTCATTTAATCTGTAACAGTAATACTGTTACTGTGGCACTGGACATTCTGTAATAAGAATGCCATGTCATGTAAGCAAGTATTAAACTTCTAATGCTTCTGTAACTTATTCCTACTCCTTCCTCTTTTCCCTTGCTCTTATCCTTGGCCTAATGGATGCAGTTTTGATAATGTAGCGAGATTTTCTGTTGTGCTTGATCTAACCATGTGGTTGTGAGGTATGAGTAAAACATGGTTCTGTCAAGCACCATGGAACGTCACGCAGCTTTCTACAGCATGGCAAGCTGCTGAGGCTTAAGTCAGGATCACATATTTGTTTTTAAATTAAAGCTGAAAGTAGGGCTTTCGAACTTATGTGTTTGAGATGATGTGGAGCATGAGGACTATAAATAATACCAAAAAAATAATCACAGAGGTTAATGAAGTCCAGTCAACAAAACAAATCTGTAACAAGAGAAAGAGAAAAGGTAGCATTCAGGATCTATTTATTCTTGCTACAGAGAAAGAAAAAATAAATTCTAAAAGAATCAGTGGCTTTAGCTATAAACAAGGCTAGATTGGCTGACAACATAATCAGCAGAAAGTACAGCTGTGAAAAGCTCAAGTTAATGTTATCCTGTTATGTGAAGTTGGTCACAGTTTCTTTTTCCAGCATATCTTAAGCCCCTATATTTAACCCTCTCTTGAAGCCCTTGTGTCTGTTCAGTATCACAAAGTTTACCATACATTTCCCAAGTTGCCCACCCGCTATCTGCATTGCAGACATCTTTTCAACCTTCTCACAAGAAGCAAATCTTATATTTTATTGACTCAGTATCTGTATTTTGACTTGACTCTTCTACAGGCACTGAAGATTACAGATCCAAATTAAGTGGAGACTGCTTTGCAGATTTGGCTTGCCCTGAGAAATGTCGCTGTGAAGGGACCACAGTGGACTGCTCCAATCAGAAACTCAACAAAATTCCTGATCACATCCCCCAGTACACAGCAGAGTTGTAAGTTGAACCCATAATAAAGCATTATTTGCTTATGGAAAAATGAGCTATAGTTTTCAAATACAAAACCACAGTGTTACATTTTTGAACAAAAAAAATTCAATGTAATCTCTGTGGTGCACTTCAAATAATTAATAAAAATATTTATGCATCATTTCAGTATTGTGTATCCATAAAAACTTATGACATAAATAAATAGGGTAACTATGCTGTTTCTAGTTCTCCAGTACATGATCTGTACTGGAGAACTCCAATACATGATCCAGTACATGATCACTTGGGTATTTTTGAAAGGTAGTGGGGTTTATTTTGCTTTTTGTTTTAACTAGAAGGGCACACAGGACATCCAGTAGCTAAAGGTCTGTCTTTAAAAGTGCTATCTAGGTGTTTAATAAGAAGTTGATTATTCTTATGCAAAGCACACATTATGTGTGTCAGGCAGGACACCAGAGAAAGATAAAGCAGGCAAACAAGATAGAGTTGGGTTAGGAAGATGAGATGATAATATAATGAACAGAGATGAGCAGAAAAGAAGTCACAGATTATTACTTGCTTAATAAGTGCCATATGGGAATGATTTGTAGGCATTACAATTGAAGTGGTCTTCAAGGAGGGAATGAAGGATAAAATTAAGACAACTTTACAAGGTTTTCCCATGTGCAAAGCATAGAATGGAAAGGAATACAGAGATGCTTGAAGGATCAACAGAAAGGCAAGAGATTATAGTGGCCATCATAGGCAAAGCAAAGGAGGAGAAAATGCCTGCTTTTCCTAGGAGATTTAGTGTAAAGAACAATGCAGAATGTTGAGGGGGAAAAAAGAGGGGCTTTGATTTGATGTGTTTAAGTGGGCACTAAAATGTGGAGACAGCAGCCTGAGATCAAATTTTGACCCACAGGAATGAGACAAGCAATAGTATGGCACATCTTAAAAAGTTTGCAGATGCCAACAAAACAGTAATCCAGCAGTGAAGGTATGAAATAAGACACAACCATTAAGGATTTGCCCTATCTGGACAGGAAAAGGAATTTGAAACTGAAATAGTGTGTAAATAGAAATGGAGAATTTGTCTGTCTCTGAGCTGGGAGGAGTTGATCTCAGTGATGTTCTAATTACAAATCTGAGTGGTAATTCTAGTTGTGCCCAGAACGATGGCAAATTGTACTGAAGAAGGGGCATATATGAGAAAATCAAAGCTCAGCTTTTGGCAATCTTCTTGCTGTTGATATACTTTTCATAAAGTAGTGCCAGAGAAGAAAAAAATGATACACAACCTTGGGTAAAGGGAGATAGATTTCAGTGGAGGAATACTTTTCTTTTTTCTCTCCTTATCTTTATTTTTAGTGGGTTTTTTTTAATATATAGGATTTGCTAGTGTTACAATATACAGGGTGAAGAACCAAAAAGGAGAGAAAAGAGAGAGGATTTTAGTGTTCCTCCACAAGACAGAAAATAACACATACAATGTTTATAATGTTAAGCTATAAAATTTTGATATAAAATTACTTGAGATGAAAAATAGAAACCGAAATGGATAGTGGTTAAAGTGAGATCATAAAGTAATGGTTGTAAAGATCATATTTACTGAATCAGTAGATGAGGAATGAAGACGTTCGAGTAGTAAGCATGTATTTTCTTGATTCTTAGCAGAATTGATGTTTAATTCCCTCTGCTCTGAAGAAATAATGATCTTAATTGACTATTTTATTTGTTGATTTCATATTCATTTATTTACATGTGGAAGATAAACCATCAAGTTTTTTCTTTCTATAATTATGATTCATACATATTAAATTCAGAAGAAACAATTAAATCATCAAGTCTCATCTGCTGTGTATCCTAAACTTTCAAATCTCAGTCAACAAAAAAATTGTGTTTGACTAAAATGTAATTCCTGTTTGGTTACAGCACTTTTTTCAGAAAACATCCAGTCATCTTTGAATGTGTCAGTGGATTAAAAATCCACCGTTTCCCCGAGGTTAATCATCTCCCATCACTTCTGTTAAAATCTTTTAAAATGGAAACTCTTACTTCCAGATGTAATCTGCCTCTCTTCAATTTTCATCACCACTTCTTTTATATTTTTTGCCATTAAAGAGCCCTTTTCTATCCAGCACTTTATCTAAGTAAGATGGTCTTAAACTCTTAACAAAGTGACTATTCAGCCTTCTTGATAAGCAGTATAGATTGTTCTTCAAGTCTTTTGATATAATAAAGAGGGGGATAGAGAAATTATTTCTACTTTTTTTTTACTTTCTCTAAAAATCAAAGTGCTCTATATAAATACATTCTTATGGTATTTGCCTCAATGATGCAAGAGTTACAGCTCTTTCTCATTTCCTCCTGCTTTTCCTGGTCTTTGATGCATTGCCTTTGTTGCTCCTCTTGGGATTTCCCACTCTATTTCTAGGGCCAATCTGTGATTTCCAGTTCACAACATGTACTGACACATACAAGAAGAGCAGCTAGTTATCCTTTCTTTTGAGATAAAGATACTGTTTAGAGTCAAATGACATTGATGTTCCTCTAACAGTGATGAGGAAGGCTAGATTATTCTCTGTTGTTTGAAGCTGAGATTCACTTGAAAATGAAGATCAAAAGTGAAGAATTGTCTAGATTTCTTTAGATTTCTCTGGAAAGTATTTATGTCTCTCAAATAATTTCCATATTTATACGTTTAAGTCCATGGATGAAGAAAGTAGGGTAAGAAAGAACCTGGCTTCTTTTCATCCCTTAGCCCAGAAGGTTTGGAAAATAAGAGGAATTCTGCACCCTCCAAAAGAACTTGTAGCCTGGATCCTCTCAGGCACTCTCTCAAAGTGGAGGGAACAAAACAGGTGTTGTCATAGTCTAATAGAAGAATATAATGCGGCTTCATTGGCACTATCATAATCTCTGGTATGTTACATGCAATTTAATAAATTAAGGATAGTGAACTACCATACTAGGACTAATAGATCTAGTTGAAAAATACTGCACTAATCTTAAATTCAAGGAAATATGTAAGGCTTCTTTTAAATCTGCTTTTAAAATGTCCTCTTAAAAAAAAAAATAAAAATCTGTACTCAACAACAACGCTGGCAACTTTGTTTTTTAAGCTCAACAAATGGCAGTGAACAGGAAGAAAGTTTTCTGATAAGGAGTTGGAGGTGTTTTTCCTAACTGGTTTCTCCTCCCTGCTTTATTTGGCTGTAGGACCTGGCTAGACTATTAATTGTGTAGATTGCAACAGTAGGGATATCACATGAAGATACCCCTATTTCTGCCATGATGATAGAATGAAGACTTCTTATACAAGAGTTCCAGATCTAAAACCAGAAATCTCCAGCCATCCTATGCCACGTGATTTGTGGATCCATGTGGTCATTTCTCTGTAAATTCTAACATCCTGTTATTTGTGGATCTATCAGTCTTTCTCAAAGACTGAAAATCTTCAAAACACATGGAAAAATTTTAAAATTGCTCTATAATATAGTTAGTAGACTAAGACTAGTTTAAAGAAAACGAAAAATGAAATTCTATATATGACATTAGGTGGGACTAATTAGTACAACAAATACAAGGTTGAGGAAGAATCAGCAAGTAGTTCAAGAGAACAGGCTCTGGCGTAGTTACCGGGATCTGGTGGTGTTATCATATGTATTAAAGATAAAGGACTGCCACTGGGCACTACTACCAATTTCATTCTGGGATATATATACAAGGGTATAGTATGTAAGTTATATGAAATAATTGTTTTATGGGACATAAAAATAGAAAATATCAGTTGGAACATTGTGTCAGGGACTTAACTTTTCAAGGTGGATATGATGGATATGGATAAAATTTCAAGGAATACAAGAATCATCTCTAAAAGGATTGCAAGGAAAAGCTGAAAAGATAGAATGCATTTGTGGAAAGCAAACTTGAGGGAGAGACAAACAAAATTATTTTTAATATGTAAAAGGTTGATGAAAATAGGAAAGGAACAAATTGTTTTCCTTTTTCATTGGATTAGAAATATTTGCAGTAGAGCACAGCAGGAAGATTATTAGAATCAAATGTTTTCACAAACAAGTTATTCTACTAGATGGTACAGCACTTGAAAAGTATTTGAAAATATCAACATTTATAGAACCCTCGCTGCCTCTGTTAGATGGACAAGGGAACAAAGGCTGTTTACAATGATGATATAACTTTGTTAATTGGTACTGTGCAGTACATTTGACATAGTCCTACTAGAAATCGCATTAAGTCATCCAGCTGATTTTCAGAGGTGGTAGTATCTTTTGAAATTCACGTTTCTTGTGCTTAAGTGGGGTTTACAAATGTTCCATGTATATTCAAAAACCTCTTCCTGTCTTCTCTCAGTTTGGTTCTGTGCAGAAACTATTGCACGGCCTTACGTTCAGATTTACAACCTTAATTTCCCTTCTGGCAATCATTGACAATGAGCAGGAGGAAAGACGAACAATCAGCTTGCTTTTATTTTCCAGGGGTTTTTAATCTTGTCTTGCAATAAGGAAATTCTGAAAAGCATTCTGGGTTTAGAATTATACTGAGTTTCATTTCATGGTGATCTTGACAGTCATCTCTTTTCCTTCCTATTTAAGATCTCTAAATAAAATCTGGACAGATTCCCTTTCTTAATAAGATGACTCCATTAAAATGACAAAGAATCTAAGACTCATCATTTCCATTTTCTTTTCAAGAGAGGAAATAGGGAATACTGGGTCAGTGCAGATATTTTTTGAAATATAGATGGTACTCTAACCTAGAAGCTGCTAAAGGTATACTGTGCTGAAATGACTTTGATACATGGACAGGAAAGATCAGTATTCAACTAGCATTTGCTGCTCATTGTATATCTTCTTGTAGTGTCACAAAGCAGCATTTAATGCTTCTTTATGCGATATATGTGTGTTAGGATTAGTGATCTGAAGATGAACCATGGCCAGAAGAGTGTTTTTTTAATTCTTGGGAAGACCTATGCCGTGTGTTTCCATCCCTAATCAAAAGAAGCATTGAGCATAAAGTAATTATTTCATTCTTATAAATAGTGCTCTGTGAGCACCTCCAGATGTCTGGCAGACCCCACCTGATATCCTTTAAAGAACAGTAAACTAATCTTCAGTGTTTTACATGTTCTTCTTAAAGATTTTTATTTATAAGTTGCCATGGAATCCTTCCTTAGTTACAATTCTGTTTTTCTTCCCTTAAAAGAAAAACTAAAGACATCATCTTCTATTTCTCAGCAGTTCTTGTTGTTTGATATTTTGTCATCTGGTTTTGATTTTGTATGTTTTATGTGTGCCTGTTTAACTAATGAGAATGTTCATTCATGGGAATTACCAGAATTAGAAATTTCAGTATATATGGAATTGTTCTACAGCTACCAGTGGAGTACCAGCTATTCAGTTAAACTGCTCTTAGTGTGGAACATACTGTACCAATGCCTGAGTGGCTTTTTTCTGAAATTAATGTAATCTCTTGTAGGCGACTAAATAACAATGAATTTTCAGTCCTGGAAGCTACTGGAATCTTTAAGAAACTTCCTCAGCTGCGTAAAATGTAAGTGCAACTTCAGCAACCTTGTCTATTCAGATAGCATGTTAACTACTCACTCTGTTTCTCCACCTTTTAGTTGTTATCTATAAAAGATTCAGTATATTCTTATCAAAAATCAAGAATGGGTTTAAATTAATCATAGATGAAGATCAGAGTTGGCAGCTCTTCTCTGTGGGACTATGCACTGCCAGTAACACCTTCTCATGGTATGTAGCTCCGGCACCTTCAGTTCAGTGTCCAGCCAGCCAGTCTGTTATGCAGCTGCAGCAGGGAACTCACAGTATAATCTGCTCAAAAAGTAGTCTTTTGTCACTTCCTGTACTACTCCCTAACGAGGCTATTCTGCCTCTGTCAGCACATTCAAGATATGCCTTTGATTCTGTGCTTCATTAAACTGTCATTAGATGAGAATATTAAAATCAAATGACTGAGAAAAAAAAGGTTTGATAGCTCATCCATGTAAATCCATGTTCACAGTTCATGTTCTAAGAGGAGTTTATAATCTTACCAGTTGCAGATGTTATTAAAAATAAATCTATGTAAAGCTTTTCTTTTGCTTATGAAAAGAACATATTTGTGGGCGGATCATTTAGTTAGACTTAGTGACTCTGTGGTAAATCTTTTCAGGATTAAATCCAAACATAAATAGTAAGTGAAGAAAAATGCAAGTAAAAATAAATCAGATTAATGAAAATGATGCACTGCTTTTTGAATGTATTCACCAAGTTGACTACCATTTGTAAAAGTGCAGTCTATGTTACTAATGATCAAAATCTCAAAGGGAGCAATAATATTTCTTAAACGTAGCCTTATCCGATCCTTGCTGGCAGCAGTTATGATCATAATTAGTTACATAATTCTTAATTATTTTTTTCACAGTTAGTAGACTAGGGATTAAAAAAAAAGAACAATCAAAAGAGAAACCCCCTTGCTTTTGAGCTATCCACTTGAATATACCTTGCCACTTCAGATTGGGCTGAGATACTGAAAAACAAGAATATCGGAATGCCTGCGCAGCAGTGTTCGGTACAGTAGGTATCCAGTTGAGAAAAACGGGGAAAAGGGAATGTGCTGTCAGTAATTAAATATTTTCAGACTATAAAGGTAGTTCTGTAAACATTTCATGTCATCTAAAGCTAGTCTGCTGCTTTTTAGTTGAGGAGGTGTTTGAGACAAAAGAAAGAAAAGGAAGAATATTAATCGGTCTCATTGTGGCTGTGTGCTGGAACTCTGAAGAGCTTTGAAATCTGGATTATTGAGAATATGTTAATGGAAAGTTAATATTTTTTAATAATACTGCTCTATAACTTCCTAATATAGTTATCAGTTGTTACACCATTCCTCAATTTAGCGAATAATATAGTGACAGGTTAAGCATGACTAGAAAGCAGTGAGGTAGCAATGTTAGAGACACCGGTGCAAGTGAATTCTGTATTTTTGTGGAGCTCATATTTCTTCTTGAGGTTCAAATAGGTGCAAAGGTCTTTCTGCACAGATGACACTGAAAAATTGGGCTCTAAATGTTTAATTGATTTGATGGTTCATTAGTAATAAAGCACATATATGGACTGCATCATTGATTAGCTATGCAACATTAATCCTTAAATTATCCCTGTGAAGTGGGTGATATAGTATCTATCTTACACCAGGAACAAATAAGATTTTCAGAAACTAAGGGTTTGATATGGGTAAGCCAGCTGAGATGAGAAATAATGAGTTTCTTGCTTCTAGTCTTGTGCTGCACCTTACAGGAGACTGAACAGCTGTGAAACTAAATGAAATGATGACTGTACACAGGCATGGTGCATGTTAAATGACTGCCAGGCCAGAGATGAGTAGTCAGCACTCAAGATTAAGCCATAACTCCGTGTTTTCTATGTCTTAGATAATGACATCAAGTCATTCTGCCAAGACTATGATTCTTTTTTTTGACAAATAGTATCTTTCTTGATTCGAACAATTAAAATGCTGTTCTAGAAGTGGCATCAAATAATGTTTGATTTTCTTCCCTACGCCATTGATTCGATCACATAAGTCTTTTAACTTGCGGTCATTTACATTGTCTCAGAGCATTTCTAACAGCTTTTTAAAACACACTACTGTATTATAACACTGTTTAGTGTATAGTTGTGTACTGTGTGACATGTATAAATAGTTATATGAAACAAACAAAGCAAAAGGAGGCAAAAATAACATGAAAAATCTCTAAGAAAATACATGGTTTTCAGTAAGTATGGGGGGTTTTGTGGGTATATGTAGTACAGATACTACCCGTTTGGGATGGAATTTCCATATTTCAACTAAAAATTATAAGACTAAATATTGTGGCAGCATTTTAGGTCATTTTCCCACATTTTGATTTGCTTTGCATGCAAACTGCAGATAAATGAACCATCTTACTTGTAAACCGTCATTTTTAACTAATGTCATAAATGATTAACATTTCACTTACTGTTTACATTCACACATTTCATTTACATATGTTGTTGTTTATACTGTTTTCTTACATCTGTGTCTACTGAGATGAAGTAAAGAAACCAGAATGATTAGTTATGCTGGTTCTTACACAGTATCATTTTGTAATGAATTTGTCTAATAATGCTAGAAAGACTGGAGAAATGAAAAAAATTCACAGTGACTGAGAAGATTCAAAATAACCAAAAGATGTTCTTGTATGGCAGCAACATGGACCGAGTAATTACCATTATTTAGAAACATATTCAAAGATTGCTTTAAAAATCTTTACTTCCTTAGTTAGTGGGACACTGAATTTTGTTTTTATTTGTTTGAAGTTGAACAATCCATTTGTTGCTTTTACACAATAACTCAGTGTTTTGAAATCTATGTTGTCTGCAGCATTTAACAGTTAATTTAGGATATTAAAAAAAGAAGACATGCATTTTTCTGTTTCTGTTAATGTGCAATAGAAACCTGAGTAATAACAAGATTACTGATATCGAAGAAGGAGCATTTGATGGAGCCTCTGGTGTGAATGAACTGTTGCTCACGAGCAATCGCTTGGAAAGTGTTCGACACAAAATGTTCAAAGGACTAGAAAGTCTCAAAACGCTGTGAGTGTAATTACTTGGGTGGGTTTATTCTCTCTTTCTGCCACATAGTTTTTTTTAAGTAATAGCCTATCTATCTAAAAGCCTTTGGTTTTTGAGGATTAACTGTGGACTATACAATAATATATTTTACAAAAAAAAAATAAATTCATTGATTATTGATTATGGCGATAATGTAGCTGAAATTCTTCATTGTGGTTATTTGACTACAGAAATTATGAGTTCTATAAAATGAGTAAGAGTTTGAGAATGGATAAACATCTGACTGCAGAAGGGGAAATGGGAATAATCATCTGCTTTGAAGTAACAGAATTTTGCATGGGAATTACATGTTTTACGTAGTAGAGTCTTTATTCAATTGAGCTCAACCATTACTGGGAGTTTTGCTGGAGGAAAAAATTATTCTGATAGATATTGAAATGTGGGAAATTATTCTCCTCTAAGTAATTTTAATGTCATTTCAACACTGAGGGGAGGAGTAAAATCACTATAGCTGGAACTCATTTCATTCTTTCCATTAAAAGAGTTTAGCTCTTTCTACTCAAAAAAAAGGTGTTTATACAATCCACAGCTTCTTGGGTTTTTTCAGAGATTCTGCCCTTCCTATTAGCAGACCAGGGCCAAAATTAAATTGTCCTTGTTGCCTCAACTGTCCATACACATAAAGTATTGTTATATCCCACCAGGTGGGCTAACCAGGAAGATTCAGACCGGACCCCCCTTACTTTCTAAACTCATCCTCAGAGAGGAGTCTTGGTGTGGCTGGATCCAATTCTTCTCTCATACATGTTTGTCCCATCCTAGCAGATGGCTATGCATAGAGCTAGAGTTTTCTACCTGCCCCAGAGTTAACCCTCTCTTAGCTAATCTCTTTAAACAACCACGCCAGGGAGATTAGCTTTCATAATCCTCTGCACAGTACTCAGGAGTAACAGTTACTCAGGAGTTCCAAGCAAAGCACAGCTTTACTTAAAAGAGAGTACAGTTATAAAGCTTGAAAACAAACACACCCAGATGGCTTAACAGATGAGGACCCCACCTGAGTGAGGGAGCCCAGTTTGTCAGAGCAGCTACTTTGAGATCAAGACTCTACAGGTCCTCACAGCCTTTGGAGGATGGGGACCCTGGCCCAAGGCCCCACAGATTTTTGCAGGATCAAGCATCTTGTGAGGCAAGAGCCAGTCCACAAAACATTATCCTGCATGTGCAGGTCTTGTTATCTCGCAAGACAGATTGTTTGAGACAAACCACTTATTCCAGTTCCCACAAAGTGGTATTTGGAGCAATACAGGCATTTGTAATAAACCAGGCCTATCATTTCTACGTTTGCATTTCAAGCTGCTAAAATTGTTGGAAGCAGCTATTATTAGGCACAGAGCAGGGAAAAATATACATTTATTGATGGACATTATTAGAGGAAAAGAACAAACTTCAAAGCTTGTGTGTTTTACAGATATATGTAATATACTAGAACAGGTGTTTCTTGCTTAGATTTTTACTAAATCTTGGAGTCATGCTGAGGAGAAGTCAAGTTAGCCTGATTTTATTTCATTCCCAAGAAAATTCAGGTTGAAGGGGCCTTAGGAGGAAGTGATCTGGTACAACCTTGTGGTCCATGTAAATAGTGGTTCTGGATTCATTAGGCTTGGAAACTAGAAGTGGGGGGCTGCTGCATATTTGAGGAATTTCAGTCAGTTTAATTTATTGTCAAACTTAGAATTACTGATTCTGGTGTTGAAAGAAAAAAAAAAAAGCAAGCCAAAACCCCTCTAAACTAACCACAAATGCTTAGGGGAAGCCTACCCACCTACCCTCTGTTTTCCAGTGCCTTTCATGCATACTGCACTCAGTGCCTTCAGCGCAGTGGCAAGTGACACAGGGATCACTGCAACCCTGCTTCCTCACCAGCAGCTAGTCCCGCTGAGGTAATACCTCTTGGCCCCAGCTTCAGCTAAGCTAAGAAATTCTGATTGTTCCTTTTTCAGGATGCTGAGGAGCAACCGTGTGAGCTGTGTGGGAAATGACAGCTTCACTGGCCTGAGCTCAGTCCGCTTGCTCTCGCTGTATGACAACCAGATCACCACTGTGGCACCCGGCTCCTTCGATACCCTGCATTCGCTCTCTACATTGTAAGTCACATTTGTGGTTTATCGTACCCAGGTTTAAAACTCTTTACGTTTTGGGACATTTCTGTCAATGTTTTTTTTTGTATAATTTCACAGCACATGGTAAATTTAAGGGTAAAAAGAGTTCATAGAGGGATTATAGTTTATTTAGTTTATTTTATGGACCATCTTGGACATAGGGAGAGCATGTTTTCATGGTGCTCTTTGATGCAGTGTTAAACTGGTTTCCAGAAGCACCCGAGAAGGCAGGAAAAACCTCCTGCTCGTGCCCCTTTCACAAGCTCACTGATCCGAGCCAGGGTAGAAACCTGTGTTTTAGGTAGGTATCACGTGATCACAGCTGGCTGACTTGCCATTTTGTCTGTCTTTCTGCCCTGTGCTGTCCAATTACTATCTTAAATTTCCTTTGCCTACTGAGGATCTTAATTCATACATGTTTTGTAATGAAGCCTCAGTCTCATTTTCTGCTAAAAGAAGCATTCCTTTTTTCTTTAAATGTGATGTAATTTAAGGGAAGGGAAAATGGTTCAAAGCTGCCACTCAGCTTATTGCAGAAATTCTTCTTGTACATAGCATCATTCAAGAAAGTACTTAATCCCGTTTTTACATAAAAAGTGACACTTTGCACCAAGTGACTAATTTGTGCATATTAAGGATGGCATGTTTATAAATAATGGAATTGTCGATGGGTTTGTGCTGAAGTAAGGAGATGCCAAAAGTACTGAGACTTCTAAAAGTAAATTCATTTTTATAACTGGCATGTAATCAACTTAGCTGTCACTTCAGATAGGAAACTTATTCTCTGGAGCAAATAAAAGATGGAAATCTTGAGATGACAAATTAATGGAATAGCTGTTGTCAGGTTAAAGCTAATAATAGTAATCACCTTTCATTTCTATATGAAATTATTGCATTATCACTACAGAGTGGCCTGGCAACAAGTCAGGTCTTTGACAGTTTTAAATTATTTCTAAATGAGTTATATCAAGATTCACCACACAGAGCCTCAATTGCAGCTTTCACCTATGTTTTGTACATAGTATTGTTTGAAGAATGGTATTTAAGCTTAGCTTCAAAAATAGAAATAGAATACTTAGGATGAGAAAATGATGTTATCTGAAGTCAACTTTCCTGTGGTTCTCAGAAACCTCTTGGCCAATCCCTTCAACTGCAACTGCCATCTTGCATGGCTTGGAGACTGGCTAAGGAAAAAACGTATTGTGACAGGGAACCCTCGCTGCCAGAAACCCTACTTCCTCAAAGAGATTCCTATCCAAGATGTGGCAATTCAGGATTTTACATGTGATGATGGTAAGAAAACTCATATTTGAACCTTTTATAAAAATTTCAGCTTTCATGTATATAGCTGCTTGATTCACATAGATTCCAAAGTGTTATGCTTTAAATAACTTTATCTGTTCTTCATGCTTAGTTTCTACATCAGTTTAAAAATCTTGTGTCTGGTTGTGGATGATCAGCAAGCACACAGCTATTGTACATGGTTTCAAAAGCTTTTCTTGCCTATGTTCAGTACTGGAAATCATAATTTAGCGATAACATAAAATTAAATGAATTCATCAAATGTTACAGTTTAGATGAGAATACTTGTAAATGTTGACCCTTGAATCAAGTGTTCTTTCAGGTTATTAGGCCAAATAACATGCTATTTTGCTTTGTTTGTGACTTCCTAAATGTCAGAATTCCCCTCGATGCTTAAAAAAAATGGCTGCTATCTTGCATCTCTCTCCCACATGCTTCCATTTATTGCATTATTAGTTTGTCAATTGTTAGTTCATCAATTTTAAATGTAGAAATATCATGTTTGCTTATTCCAGTTGGAATATTATTGCTAACACTGAAGGGGCATTTGTATAGCAAGCTTAGCATCTGTTTGTTTTCATTAATCAGGAAATGATGACAATAGCTGCTCTCCACTGTCCCGCTGTCCTGCAGAATGTACTTGTCTAGACACAGTCGTTCGCTGCAGCAACAAAGGCCTAAGAGCTTTGCCTAAAGGCATCCCAAAAGATGTAACTGAACTGTAAGTGTCACACCACACTTCTTTCCCTTATATGAAAATCAATGTCAGATTTATGTTCCCAGGTTCAAGAATGAGGGGAGAAGAAAATGTAGAATTAGATTCAGTTGAAACCTATTAATATACCACTTTATAGATCTAAAGATTTTCACAGTATCTTGAGATTTTGAGTCTTAAAACTCTCTAAAAACTGTTGCTGAAAAATTTTGAAAATACATGTGTATAAAATCATTATCACTCAGAATTTATACCCCCAATACTGAACCATCATGTAACTGAATGTGGTTATCACATTACAATAGGTTTAAATTATGGGCAGCAGTGAATCTGATTAATCTATGGTCACTGCTTAGGAAGGAATGAAGAAGTTCAATTACATGAAAAAGCTAAAAGGTAAACAACCTATTAATGTATTTGCATATTTTCATAATAAATAGTGTGATATTTCCAAAAGCCTGAGTTTAATAGAAAGCCTTATTGTTCATATAGGCAGTTTTTTACAACCTAGGATATTTTATTAATGTATTGATACATTTTTATATGAGAACATTTGCAAAGATTTCCTTTTGTGAAAAGGTACAATTTGAATATGTAGCTGGACAGTGACATTGATACAAAAAAGAGCTTGTTACCATTGTTTGACTCTAATAACTGAGTAAGCTACTCAGAAGACTAAATGTATCAAATTTTATGTATTATGATGGAAAAAATATAAAACCAAAAATTGGGTTGATCACCTTGTTTGCATGATGATCAGCTAGGTCACAAGATTGAAAGAAATAGAAATTATTGACAAGAAAAAAAGGTTGGGTTTGTGTTACATATACGAAGTACCTAACATTAAATTACCAATGCTTCGTAACGACTGATTAATGTAGTGCTTTTTCAGAAGACATTCTAACAGTATATCTTAAGTCACTAAAACAGTTTTATTGGTTTACTGTTTGGTATTATATAGAAGATTCTGAACAACTAGTCCACCACTAGTTTGGTGCTTAATAGCCTTCAAAAGGCTATAGTCATGAAAGAAGATGAAATTATTAAGAACTGAAGCTAGCATAGAGATGTATAAACCTAAATTTATTTCATTAGGTTTCAGTGGTGGGTTTTTGTGTTGTATTTTTTTTTCTCAAATATGAGATGACTTCATTAAATATAGTCTGACCTAATAAATACAGTTTGGCAATGTAAGGCTTCAAATCCAATGTAAAATCAAATGGATAAAGAGAGATACTTTTGGAAGTGCAAGTGGACTCCTGACTGTGACTGAAAACTCATGTGTGTACAATTTTGTATGCTTTAATTAGTATCTAAGCATGCAATTTGCATATTTTTCAGAAGGATAGTGGAGGTGGTTCCTGCTAGCAGTTGCATACTGACTGATTATTCTTTGTCATTAGCATGCATAACCCTTCCAAGATGCATTCTTCATGTGTTTTATAAAATATCTTAATAGTTGCTTCATTTGAACAAGGATGATTTTTTCTCAGCCAAGTGGATAGTTGTAGTACTTAAGTTCTAATGAAGCTAAAGACTATATCCTAATTTATCTGTTGATAAAAGAATTTACTCAGAATACTTACTCCTTCAAAAAAGTTTAAATGTTGTTGGTTTCATTTTTAATAATTCAATGCTTCATTCACCACCATTTATGTACTGCCATTAGCACAGTATAGGCATAAAAATTGTATTTTGGTTTTCATGTACGACCATAAGGCATGGTCCAAGGTGATTTAAAAAAATTTAACAAAAAATAATAAACAACAGAAAGAAAAATCTTTCTGACTAAATAAAGATAGTTGCTTCATTAAGTTTAACTGTATTTCAGTCCATCCATTTATTCAAACAAAGTTATGCTGCAGCATACTTAAAATCATTAAACTCAAAATAAATCTAACTATCTTTTTCAGCATTTGGATGGCTAAAATATCTTCTTTGTGTGGGGATAATGAGGATGTAGTTTTCACTTGGCTACCAGGAGACATAAGTAATAGTACCATAATAACACCACTAGCAAATGTTTTGCCCTGTTGGGAAACTAAAGACCTTTAATCTTCCCGCCACTGTCTGCTTCATTTCAGACAATCAGGCAAATTCTGCACTTCTTAGCTACTTCTTAGCTACTTGCCCTGGTTACTTAAAGAGCCTTTCCACTTCCACTGTGTAGTGACTGGTTGCACACTGGAAGCTTTTTAAGCAAGGCTTGTGACCTTCCTTAGCCTGTGTCTCAGGTGCTGATACAGCCAATGCAGCTTGATGGCTCTGCAGCTGTTAACTCTAACGGTAGACAAGTCTGTTACTGAGAATTATGACATGAAGAAGACAACATAATACAAGGGGTGTAAATGTACAAAGAAGAAAAAAAAAAACCAACCATAACTTTTCTGGTGAAGGGTAATTGATTACAGTCTTTAGTCCCTAATGTACTCCATAGGAACAGGCTTTTGTAGTATGTCATGCCTGATGCATCACAAGGTATAGATGGAGAAAGTAAGGAAAGTGACCTGAACTGCAGGCATGATGAATGAATTTGCTGTTAGAGATGGGACCAGCCCTTACTGTTCCTACTGTAAAGAACTAACTCTGCAGTGTCAGGGTCTGTTTCTGTTGATCATAGCTCAAAATCCATGCTCAATGTGGCTTGCAGAAATCACGTTTCATTTGTGTGTGTGAAATGGAAATGATAAAGACCTTATATTGTAAAGGCTTTATGAAATAATAGGAAGTACTGTGTAAGAGTTCTTTTCTTATTACTTATTTCATGATAGCATCTGATACAATAGCATTTGGATCTTAGGCTGCATGTCCACAGTTGTGTCTCTAAAGACAAGGTTTCTAATAAAACAGAAATACTGTATATTTATTTGTTATTAACTTTAATGTTGGATTCTAAGATTAGCAGATGAATATGCTACAGGTCTGGTGAAAAAAAATGTTTTATTTTTCTGTTTTAGTTATTTGGATGGAAATCAGTTTACCCTTGTTCCAAAAGAGCTTTCCAACTACAAGCATTTAACACTCATGTAAGTAGTTTTAGAGCAAGGTTCTAAACTGGAATTTAAAAAAAACCCAAACCCTAACATCAAACCAAACCAAAAACCCCTACTTCTTTATACAAGGGTTTAGATATAAGAAAAAATATATAAAATGTACCATATCTTTTACCAACCACATTTTGTAATGGAAGATATTTTATTCTACTTTTCACAACCTACACATGCTATATTTAGTCACGTCTTATAAACACAAGCATTTCATTCCAGTGATTACATCACAATGTAAATAAGCAAAAAATAGTTAACCTGGAAAGAGATACAAAACCTTACAAAATGTGTTGAGTACTACAGTTTAGTTATGTCCCTCCGTAAACGTGCTAGAATTATTTCCTTTACAAAAGAAACATTCTGTGATACATTTCAATCTGTAGTATGCTTCACATAGGCATAACACAGACAGTTGTTGTAACACTTGAATTGTAACCCCTTCTGTTTCTCCCACTATGTATGTGTTAATGGCACCTGAAGAGAGCTTAACTAGAATGCCTCACTCCCAGCTCTAGCTCTGACTCACTCTGTGCTTTAAGTCAAATCACTAGCTGCCCTAAAATTTATTACCTTTACTTCATGAATGATTTGAATATGATTTCTGTACCTTGTAAGAGTACAGTGAGAGAAACAGGAAGACCATTGATGTAAATGGCTGTAATTTCACAGCCTTTGTTAGGTCTATAAAAATTTATACCAGCTGAGGTTGAACTGTGTAACATTCTGAAAGTAGTTTGTGGTTTCATTATAATCAGAATAAAAAGTGGAGGGGAGTAACAAAATCCCTTACATTTCTTTTTGACAGGGTTTAGAGCTTTGCTGCAAAAATTGAAAATAGTTTGGCATTCAAAAAGGAGAACTTGATTTCCATAATTTACCTCATGTTAGACAATAGTGGTCACGGTCATAAATTCAGAAAAAACACGTTTCCAAAACTTGTTGTATTTTGCAAATAAAATCTGGGGAATAACCCTTACAATATTTACGTATGTATACAGCGTAGAACATATTGGAGATCTTTATGGATTGTTTAGGGAAGTTACATAAATATAAGACCTAACTTGCAGCACACAGAAGATACAAATTTTGGAACCTCAGTAGAAGAAGTAAGCATATAGGTTGGACTGTGTGCAGTAGTAGTGTCAGGAGAGATTAGCTATGTGTCTAGAGATGAGGTTTAATTAGAGTCATAGTGACAAGGCTTCCATCGCAGAAATTAGGTACCCATCATCTATTTTTGACAAATACAGCCAGAAATCATATAACTTCACCTCCTAATTAGAAAACACACCCAAAACAGTTTAGCAACCAAATGTAATACAATAAATTATAGGTGAACATTAGTAAATAAAATGCAAATAAGATTAATATTAACAGTCTCTATCTATCAGACCTGGGTGGCACAGTATTATAACCTCTTCTGAAAGTGTCCTCATAGGGCTGAGAACATTCCTCAGCTGCATTTGGAAAAAGCAAAACTCTATGTCTAGCCCTTCTCTGGCCAAACAAGAATTTACATACAAGTTTCTTGTGTTCCAGATTTAGAAGGGAAAATGTTTATATCTAATTTTTTCCTTCCCTTTTGAAAAGATTGCTCTTTTATACATGTCTAAGATGTTTATTATTATGAATCAATTGTCATACATACTTCCATTAAATTTCAAGGGGGAGAAATATGTATATTGCATAGCTATTCAACAGTACTCAAGTTAAAATAGCGAGGTCCCCTCCGAAACAAAAGCTGCATTTCATCACAAAATACAGAAAAATAGTGAAATACTCAGCATATAATGAAACCTAAAACACAATACGGGAATAAGGAACAAGCAGTATTCACATTTAATATAGCCTCTTCAAAGCTTCTTTGAAGCTGCTGTCTTTGAAGCTACCAGCATACCACTCCAGCTTCTATCATACTTATGCTTAAGATTTTATTCATTAGAATATTGAACGATAAGAAAGATGTTAAGGCTTTCTCTATAAATCTTAGATAGTGTTCTTTATAATAATAGCTCTGGGCTTTGATGTCTTCAGCATCTAAGTGTTAAGTAGCATATTAGATGATATTTACTCAGGTGTCACTAGGGACATGACTGGAATGATTTCCACACATGGGTTCATGTAGGGTCGCATTATTAACTCAGTAGCATGATGGACATTGCTGTTGTATAAGAATGCATTGTGCTGCTTTGTCATCAGTGTTGAAATGAGAATGGTTTTCATTGATCAAGCTAAATGCTTGCTGGGCTTCTATATGGCATGTGAAAATAAAAATCTGTGCTGCTTTTAATATTGTCACCAATGATGATCCTACTTCTACTAATAAAAATAATGTGTCAGTTTAACTTGCAGTGTTTCAGGACTGGGGCAGTCATTTTAAGGTCTGAATTTCTGAATTTATTTTTTATAGAGATTTAAGTAACAACAGAATCAGCACTCTTTCTAATCAGAGCTTCAGCAACATGACTCAGCTGCTCACCTTGTAAGTTTAAACATGTAACAATGACTCTTTGGAAGCATTACAGTGGGTGTTTGTCTTGGAAAGAAAGGACATTTAATTGATATTAAAGCTTGCTTGATATGAAGGCTGTAAAATAACTTGTTTCCTAACGAGCTATGTGTGCAAAAGCTGGTTTTGGTCATGTTCTGTATTGCTTTAATAAATGGCTGATATACTTGCTGACAGTATTTTATATATTTTCAGAATTCTTAGTTACAACCGCCTGAGGTGTATCCCTGCACGGACTTTTGATGGGTTGAAATCACTTAGGTTGTTGTAAGTATAATTTTTTTAATAGAGATTTTAAAACCTATCAAGTAGCCTTAAAAATCTAAAGGGCTTCATTCTGGGGAATTATGCTCAAAATGCTGCACAGGAAGTTATATGACCCTGGACAACATTGAATATGCAGGCAGGCACTTTTCATTTTCTGCTTTATAATCTTGGCTGTATTTCTTTTTTGTGTTATGTTCTTCCTTGTTATAAGCATTAAAGTCTAACAAAGATCTCATATGCATCATTTTTTCAGTATACATAAGGAGGCTTTGCAGTTGAATTTTGAATATTCTTATTCCAATAATAAATTTCTTTGTTGTTTCACTTAATATGGGAGCACTTCCAAAACCATTAAATTATTGTTTGCCATTGAAAATCAATAAAATTACAGTTTGGTTCCAAGAAAACTTTCCATTTTACCACTAGAAAAAACATGGTTGAAAGGGGACAAAAGGGGACAAAGGAAAATAAAGAACAGTCAGTCTAGTTTACAGCTTCAGTTTGTCATTAAGAAAAAAAACCAACCACAGCACTGCAAAATTTCTTTCTCGAAAGTCTCCAGCAGAATATGTAATTTTTGCCTCCATTTGGGAAGTTTATAACCATTTAATAGCTTAGTTGGATTATATGTCTCAAGCATGCCATTATTTAAGTGTGCTCACATAATTTCAGTCATTTTATATAAATATGGATAATTCCAAGAACCATGTTCTTTATGTCTTAGATATACATGTAACTGAATGAATTTACAGGAAAGGTGCAATCTTTTTGTGCAGGGTTGCTACAGGAGAAATAATAATAATCCCAGTATTGATGCTAAAAAAGGTATTTAGTTCTTTAGTATCCAATCAGGGCAACAACCTTAATACTTACATTAATAAATAGTCAGATAGTCGGTGCCTGTACTTTTCATGAATCCATGAAAGATTAATAAAAACTATGAACATAATTATTGGGAATTTCAGGGAAATGCTGAAAAAGTCAGAAATAACTCTTCTGCTGTCACTAAATCAAACTAGTACTTTGCAGAAGTGTGACCATCAATCTTTCAATTTAAAAAGAATCATATTATTAACATTTCCTATGAAAATTTGGGATAAAAATAATCAAATTATGAGTAGGTTGTCAGAGTTTAAAAAAAAACCCTAGACCACTCGAAACTCTGTTGAACTTCAAGAAAAAAAAAAGTCAAAATCTGAACGCTGTTAAACAAAGATAAAATTCACTAAGTTACTCTGCTGATTTTTATGTATATATATTGTTCTCTTTATTTTCTTTTTAAGGTCTTTACACGGAAATGACATTTCTGTTGTTCCTGAAGGAGCTTTTAATGATCTTTCAGCATTATCACACCTGTGAGTATTCAAATGAGATCAGTATTTTTTGTGTTACATTTAGCAAATTTCTTTTAGTTGAACAAAGACAGTTTGAAAGACAAGCTGATGCATGAATAGTCTGGGGACTGGCCAGAGATCTAGCAGCTCAGCAGAAAAGTTCTGGACCTCCTGTTGGACAGCAGATTGAATGTTTGCCATGTGCCCTTATTGCAATTAAGACTAAAGATGCTCTGAGCTGAATTAGAAAGCCAGCAGGCAGGTGACTTGAGAGTAGTGATCACTCCCCTCTGCTTGGCCCTCCTACGCCTACATCTGGAGTATGTGTTCAGTTTCTCCAGTACAAGCCAGATGTGTACAAACCAGAGCAAATCCAGGATAAGGACAAGCAAGGTGAGGAGGTGACTGGACTGTGTGAACCGTGAGGAGAGGCTAAAGTAACTGGACTTATTTAGCCTGTAAATTGAAATGCCAAGGATGGACCTAATAGTCTTTAATCCTCTAAGGGGACTGCAACAATGATGAAGATGGATTTTTCTCAGGGTTGCACGGTGAAGAGTGAGAGGCAACAGTCACAAGCCACAGCAAGAGAAGTTTGATTGAACATAACAAAAAACTGTTCACTGTAAGGGTGGTTCAGCTTTGGAACACGTTGCCCACAGAAGCAGAAAAATCTCCATCCCTGGAGATTTTCAGAGCTCAACTGGTCACAGCCCTGAGCAAGCCTGCTATGACTTTGAAGCCCTTCTTGGTGCAGCAGATGAGACTAGGTGATCTCCAGAGTGTCCTAAATTATCCTCTGTTGTTGTCTCTTGACATTAGATACATGGAATTTTATTTCAGAATGTCATTTGAGGTGATAGGCTTCCTGTTTTTAATTTTCATTAGGAACATAGATTAGGAGGAGTTACCTATCTGTAAACATTTTTTTATAGATAGTTCAATCAAGTTAAGCAGTGCTTTTAGCTATATCTGGGTTTTGTGTTTCTGAAGAGCTGCCAAAGTTAAAAAAAATATCTGCTTCTATCTCAATATTGGATGTTTACATGTAGTTTGTCATTACTCAGAAATTTGGTGATACGGATGAAGTTTTAAGTCATTGGTAATTCATTCAAGTGCTACTATTAGCCTATCTGCATGAAATGTAAGTTAAAATTACATAGATTTGACTGTTGTTGCTGTTATTTTTTTCTTAATGGCTGCCAGTTATCCTTACTAACATTCTGATTTTAGCACAGCAATTGTGTTAACTCAGTTCAGGTTGGCATTCACTCCTGCAAATACAGAGTAGTCAAATTTGAGGTATTTCTCCTTGCACTGGGTCTGATTTCTATTACTGCTCTGCCTTAAGACTGACTGAACAAGTATAGATAATTCAGCTGGAAGTATGTGGCAATAATTGAGAGGGCTTCCACTTCCTGCTCAGTGTCGCATAAAACAGTGGTTTAGCAGTGGTAGTTTCTACAACCTTTGCTAAAGATTTCCTTGTATCTCTAGAAGACCCACTGATCCAAAGTTGTGGAACAATCTGAAAAAAAGCTCTGAAACATCTGAAGAGGGATGATGTTGAGGGAGGATGTTTTAATATTGCCATTTGGTAGTGTATGCACAAGATTATCTGTTGAAAGTTCTGGTATTTCTTAAAAGGAATATGAGTACATCTTTATAGAATAGCGCAATGCTTCTGCCTTCCAAATTAATGACCTTGTTCTTAGAATTTTAAGAGTATAGATTCTAGCAGGGAAAATAGACACTTGAAAACCCTTTACAGAAATTAACTCTGAAAATCTCTACCTAAATTGTTTTGTTAATTAAAAAAATCACGTTTATTTAAAGAAATGGATTTGTTTTCATGGGGTAGTTCTTATGTAACTACCTCAAAGCTAAGATATTGTAGTTTTATTTACTTAGGCAGCAGAGACCTCTTACAGAATTATGCACATAGCTGTGAGTTCAGTGGGAGAGCTCCAAAGAGGAAATAATTATAATCAAATTTGGAAGCTTAGAAACAGATGGTTTGTACCAGCCTGGGATCCATAAGCTGAAAAGGAAAAATATCAGGGTGGAACTCTGTGGGGATGCCTTGGCTGCTTTGGAAGAAATACTTTATTCTTCCTAACTTAATTTCCCAGTATCAGTTACGTTCTACTGATGCAGCTGATCTTGGCCATTACATACCAACAGTGAAACAGAGCTAATTAATATTAGCTCCCCAAAGTTCACTCATAATGACTCTAAGAACAGCTAGGTTGCTGGACTGAGATTACTGCTAACACTCTCACATCTTGATTTAGAACCCAAATCCAGACACTTCATGCTCTTAGGGCAAATTTGGTGGAGGGAGGGCCCATTTGTAGGTTGAAGGGTGTTTTTGAAAATCTCTTTTCTGGGTTTTCTTTTTAAAGCACCCATTTAAGACTTTACTCACTTTTTTGTTTGTCTGTTGTTTGTTGTCCATAGGGCAATTGGAGCAAATCCTCTTTATTGTGATTGTAACATGCAGTGGCTATCTGACTGGGTAAAGTCAGAATACAAAGAACCTGGTATTGCACGTTGTGCTGGTCCTGGAGAAATGGCAGATAAACTTCTTCTCACAACTCCTTCTAAAAAATTTACTTGCCAAGGTACTGTTGTTTCTTTCCTTTTGAAGTATCAGGTTTGAATTTTTACAAATACTTGAGCTATTTGAAATAAAAGTCCTGTGTGCTTTAATATATTTGTTATAGCATCTTCACTCAGCCGTGTCATCATTCCTCCTTGTACCTGAGGGATGTGGATGTAGCCGTTGGTTCCATTCAGGAATGGTGTTTATTTATGAGGACTTTCAGTGCCTATTTCTTTTCAAACAGTAGATGGAGAAAAAAAGTTTTTGGACTTGCAGTACAGAATTCCTCAGTAATGGATGTACATAGGTACTAAGGTACTGTCTCAATCATATCTACAATTTAAACATCTACAGTTCCCTTACCCAAAGAAAGACCTTTACCTTCAGACTGTTTACAGTAATAACTGTAAATACATCCTTGCAGTCTGCATTTCTCAGTGGTACGTAATTCCATCAATACATCCAGAATGCTTTCTCTGATATTTCAGAAGAAAGCATTAAAATAAGGAGGGGGGGAGGAGGGGGGAAGTAAATAAAGGGATGTGATAGCATCTATTGAGGTCTTATTCTAAAGTGCTATTATATGGGGAGGTTTCTCAGCATTTGCACCAAGGGTATTTATTGCCATGTTGACACCAATGTCGCTGGTATTTGTATCACAAATTTTATTATTATTATTATTGTCTGTTAATTTCTAGGTTCTTTTTCAGAACTTTACTATTTTTATGTGAGAAAAGTACCTTTTTTACTCGTATGTGAGAGAGAACTTGGTTTAGTTTACTGTTTATTCTTCCTCTATTACATCCATTTCTCCTTTCTTGAATATTTTGAAAACACAAAAAACTTTTGTATCTTCATTTTTCATGGTCCTGATTTAGAAACTTTGAAATCCCTAATTGGAAGGGAAAAAAATCAACAAAATATTTGAGTGCTTATGCTTGTAAGCCATTATTAAGCTTATAGTTACTTCTTAAGCATCAGATCTTAAGACTTGTAGAATTATATTGTTCTCACAGTCTGGGTAATCTTCAAGCTATTTTGATTTATTTGCCTGTTAATTTATCTTCAGAGGTGAGCTTAATCCCTTGTAATTTCTTCCTTAAAAGTACAATGGGACTTCATCAGAGTGTGTCTTATCCAGAGTTGTTGTTTAGTTCATGTTCATCCTATTTAACCTTCTCTCTTCAGGCTTTCTGTCAAAAATTTTTTGTAAATAAAACTCACCATAACCCAATTTGTTGCATATGATGCCAATCAAGTGTCTCCTTCCAAATTCTTAATGCAGTTTTTCAACAGTACATCTCTGAGGTCATGCAAGTGTTCATTGCATATGACACTCATCTGTTGCAAAGTCTCTTAGTCTGATTTTAGGTAGGACATTTGCCAATCTGATCATTTTCTCTACAAGCATCCAGTGAACATTATTGCAGATATGCTTTTATTACATGCTATTGTAGGGATGTAAGTGAAGGAATATTTGCAGGGACATGAAGGACTTCTTTGGTTATTTTCCAGCTCTGTCAGTTTTAAAAACTGTATCATCCCTGCATACAATCATTGTTATTTTTCTGTCAGACAATCCAGAAAGAATATTTTACTCCCTCTTGCCCATCAGAAAATATCCTTTATATTATTATGCAGGGTAAGAACTGTATTTGTTTCACTTCCAAGAGTGGAGATCTGGTATTATGGATACCTTTGAGAGAAAATAATTTTCCTGCCACTGTCCTATGAAGATGCTCATAATTACAGATTGCAAATCAGCAGCTTTTCAATGACATGATGGCCCTGTAAGACATTGTGTCTGTTACTCAAAGATAAGTAATTTTATCTTTTGCTTAAAAATGAACTGCTGAATAGAAATTAGGGGGATGCTGTATTCCTATTAGAACCAAAATTCTAGGCTATGACTGAGAGGACTGTATTCAGATGTTTCTGCTATTGTGTATATATTTACAGGAAAAGAGTAGTGTATAATTCCCTCTTATCAGTATCTCTGGAGTCAGTTGAAAATGAAATTGGTGCTTGAATTTGACTTGCATAATGAATATTTCCCAGTGAAAATGAGCACTTTAAAATGAAGCTTCATTTCAGTTATAAAGCTCCATAAAAATCACTATACCTTACTCTAATTTTGTGAATTCTTTTACTCCAGGAATCATCTCTTAGTATGTTCCTCTTTTAGTTGCTTTTCTAGGTTTGGGGGTTTTTTTTTATGTGGCCTCTAACAGATTCTCAATCTTTTACTTTTACCTCTTTACCATCCATGCCCTGCTTCTAGAGATTCCAGGGCCTTGTGGTTTTCTGATACCAGGTAAGGTTATAAGTAGATCTGAAATGGATGATCTGATTAAGAGCGGACCTTCTGACCTTCCTTTTGTGTACCTCAAGCAAACTTCTTCCCTAAGACATGCATGTTTACTGTTTGTTCTCCCCTTTCATGAATTTACAGCTCACTCTTCATGATACATCATTTAATGTATTGTATGAAATGTTTAGTTATTTTAAAAGTGTGAGCTTAAGATAAGAAAATTACATAACTGAAATTATTTTTCCATCCCATTGTACTAGAATCAGTGGTTTCATTAGCAGATTTCGTGTGACTCAGTGTAGCTATTGATTTTGAGGCCATGTGCAAGAAAAACAGGAGTTCTTGAGTCAGAGCTTCAAGTATTTCTTGCAACAGGTGTCTCTAGAAGCTGATTTAGAGATCTGTGTTATGCTTCTCTTCAAAAATATTCGATAGCTGTGTGTGTATGTTTGTCAATAAAGTGTGGTTAGTTTTTCATGGTTTAGTAAAGAGCACAGATTTTTAAATTTATTTTAGGTTTTTTTTTCCAGTTAGGACTTATTCCAGGATATATAGGTCTATAATGTGAAAAACTAAACAATAGGCTATGAATCCAATACTTTTTCATATAAAAGTCTTTTAAGACATGAAAGCAGAAAGAGGAAAGGAGCAGTACAGTGCAAATTAAAATAGGTTCCAGAACTGCCTTTCCTTTAGACTTCAGTAAAACTATGTGAAACGTTTCCATTTTTTGAACTTACAGCTGAAGAATGACAAATCAATGTATTATTTTGTTGAATAATACATATATAATAATTTGAAATACAGCACAAAATCAGACACGGTGTTGTTTGCTATCTGCTTAGACTTAGGTTCCCATTTTATGGCTCTGTTTCATAAATGAAATTTAGATTGCTAATCCATTTAGGAAAATAACCTTAGTCACTGAATGTTTTTTTAATTTGTGCCAATTAATTAGCATTTTACTGCATAAGAAGTAGAAAAGAGGATGTAATGTTTAGAATAAACAGTTGAGGCAAGGGCTTCCAGGATAGAGCACACAGTTACAAGTTATTTAATTAATTTTTTTTTAGTGTGTGCCCTATTTTTTTCACAGAACCTCTCAGTGTACTTTAGCAATAATCAGCAGTAGACTAGGTAAGACTTTCTAGATGTTAATTCATGTTTCAACTCTTCTACCTCTGCCATTTGCTGATCCAACAGAAACTTTAATCAGGAATAGTTTTTTCTTTCAAACTAAGGTAATGAAAACAAAACCAGTCAATGATCGATGTAGATTGTAGCTTTGGCAGTAAGCATCTCATCAATTTACCATGTTCATCTCTTTGGATTGATTTACAAAGCTGTGACACAGAACAATACCAGCAACTTCTGATTTTAAAAGAAAGAAGTCACTACTGGCTAACACCCCTGGCTAACACCCCTTACTTAATCCTTATGATCACATGGCTTCCTTCAATATCAGCTCCTTTACACCGACCTATCTGAGATCAATTTTGCAACACAAAATAAAGACAGACAGGCTTGGGTTTTGTGTCTAGTTAGAAGAAATCAGTGGTTATTCCTTAACATTTATAAATCACCTGTGGATAGCTAAAGGCATTTTTTCATAGGTGTAATTTGAAATCAAGCTGGAGGCATTAATGTGATCAAGTGGTAGAGCTGGAGATTGCAGATAATGTGTGTTGATTCTCTTAACAGGCATTTGGCCAAGTCACCCCCTGTTTTCTCCTATGGCAAACAACAGTTTGTCTATCATAAAGTGTATGAAGACAAATGAAGACAAATCCTTATTTATACACAGGTGTTCTCTAATCTTTAGAAATAACCAGTAGTTTCTTTCACTGTTTGGGAAAAAAAAAAAATTTCCTAACTTAAAAATTCACCTAACTTAAAAATTTCAAAACAAAAGATGTATTGACATTTTAAAGCTACACATAAAAAAATAAATATCCCTATTTTATATATATATATAAAAATATATATTTTTAAGATAAGGTTTATATAGGCCAAAGCTCTAAGTCTGGAACTTAAGATTTTGTCAGTATTAATTTCTGAATTCTGTCATTATCATCAAAATCAATATAAGAAACCAGACAGGAAGCATGGATTGCAACCCTCATTTGCACATAGATTGATGGTACAGTTTGCATTATGTGTGGGCTCAGCTAAATGCAGTAATGCACAGAACCGTGGCTGACTTTGTAAAGGAGCAAAGCATAATATAGAGCTATCTACGATGAGATAGCTTGAACAATGCAATTTACATTACAGTTCACAGATGTTCAAACAATTTACAGGTAATTTTACCATGAAATTTTACATTTTCCAAATCTTTGATCCTGCAGATAAAAAATAAATTAAAATAAAAATACATTTAAAATTGTGTTTCAGTAACAACGTCAAAGCCAGGATTGAAAACTCATAGGTGATTTTTACCCTCTAAAGAGACAATAGGTGAAATAGTATTCTTTATTTTGTTAATAGAGAGGGAAGGTAATTATTGTGGATCAGACCTGCATAGATTTCAGAGAATGGACATAGAGGAATTACTTTGGTACCAGCTTCTTTCTTAAAAAGAAAATGATAATTAAACTCCAACCCAAAATTTATTTGGTCAAGTTCAAAGAGTGAGTCCATACAGTCCAGCTTTCCATTCATATAGAAATACCATGAAGTCTAAAATTCAAATTTCATTTTACAATTGAAAGCAACGTGGCAGATATATCCTGTAAATATAAATCAGTAGCCATTTCTGACTATCAAATTTGTATTTTTAAGGGCCTGTGGATGTTAATATTCTTGCTAAGTGTAACCCCTGTTTATCAAATCCATGTAAAAATGATGGAACCTGCAACAACGATCCAGTTGACTTCTATAGATGTACTTGCCCATATGGTTTCAAGGTAGGTACTGAATGGAAAAGAAAAAGCTTAGGACAATGTAAGCTTCTCCTTAACAAACTTTGAGTTTCATTTGGTTCTCTTCTACTAGAGTCTGTATTTTCTTCTTAAATTCTAATTCTTGTTCCCTGCATTAGGGTCAAGACTGTGATATTCCCATTCATGCCTGCATTAGTAACCCATGCCACCATGGCGGAACTTGTCATCTGAAAGAAGGAGAAAGAGATGGTTTCTGGTAGGTTGTTTTCAGTTGTAGTAAGAGGATGGAAAACTACTGAGTTTTATATGCTGAAATGATTTAGGTATTGATCTTTGGGTTCTCTGTGTTTGCTGGTAAGTGCACCACAAAGGCAGATTTTCAGTGCTTCTGGAGTTCTCTGAACATGTCAGTATCCTTGGGAAGCTTCTAAAGCTTTGAAAATGTTAAAAACAACAACAAATGATAGTGATTAGTTGAGGCATATCAGGTCCAGACAAAATAGTACTGACTCCATTATGCTAATTAATAGCTAGCTAGATCCCTGCTGAAAAAAATCTCACAATTCATCTGTTGTTGTGTGTATTACTTCAACAGACAGCATGTAAATGATAAAATGTAAATCCCAGTGAAACAGAAAATTAATGATTCATTTGAAACTCGCTAGGCCAGCAGATAAACATGCTGTGAGCATTTTTAATCTTGAGTTATTTAATCACACAATACAATTACTCCAGATGTACTTCATGAATTATGAAATAAAGTTCTTTAGCATTCTTATGTGAAATTATTAGTCATTTAATAATCTACACCTCAAGCTTGTTAGAAATGACACTTCAAAAAGATACAATTCATTATCCTGCAATTCATTATGACATTATTCTTAATTTTAATCCAAATTCTGCCCGAAGATTAAATAGTTTTCTATTAAAAATTAAGCATATACATCTTAATAGTATACCTCTAGAATTGTAAGTGACATAGTCATGTCTCAGAATTTGACCTTTTTCATTTATTTTTAAAATAAAGCAATCGTATAATGAAAGCTGCAGAAATTATAGATATTACATATTATATGAAAATGTGTGTATAGTCATGTTTGAATGATGTTTTAAATTTATTGTTTATTTTTATGTATTTGTTTTGTATAAACATTAGTAAAAGCAGAAATATATACTGCTTTGAAAAGTTTAAACAAGTTTTGTTTATATATGGTAATGCATACATTGTGCATAGAATATTAAAAAGAGCTTTATATTGATGCATTTAACTGAATGATAGTGGAATAGTAATCCTTTATTAGACAGTTTTTTCCACACGTTTAACTTATGGAAATTTTTAATTTTTTTTTAAGAAATATAATCTAACCTTATAAATGTAGCACACTTTTTAAAAGGAAAGTTCAGTAATTTAATTTAAGACTCTCCTTAAAATGCAGATTAAGACGCAATTTTAGAAGCCTTTTTTTCTGTAATTTAAAATATGAAAAAAATATTTGTTGTATGGTGTTTTACATAATCTCAGCTGTGTTCCTTTATGGCAGGTTGATTATGAACTATTATACCTATTAATTTCAGAACTTGTTGTTTGGTGCCCCCAGGTAAAATACCTATGTGGCTAGTTTTGTTTTCTGCATTGCAGGTGCACTTGTGCAGACGGATTTGAAGGTGAAAACTGTGAAGTAAATGTTGATGACTGTGAAGACAATGACTGTGAGAATAATTCTACTTGTGTGGATGGAATTAATAACTATACTTGCCTTTGTCCACCTGAATACACAGGTAGGAGTATAAGAGAAAGTACAAGTAATTCAAGAATTCATAGCAGAGCTATCATATTTTTCAGTTTGTAGGTGAATGAACAGTTACAGTTGACTTAAAGCCAGGGTTTCTCCCATATTTCTCTCTTGCATGGTTTGTAATCAAAAGTAGGCTTAATGCCCACTCAATAATTCCTTTGTTAGTTTTGAATTTAGGGTGTTTTGATATTTAAAAGAGCATTCAAAATGTGTCCCTCCCTGCTGTTTATCTAACCCAGACCCCCTGATGAAAAACCTCTGCAGCTTTAGAAATCTGGAAAATATTCTGCTTTATCCTGTATACTTCATGTTACTAACAGGGATGAAAAGGGTCTGTCTGTGCCAGTTGGGAACTAAATTGGGCACCCCTGGATGCTGCCCTGCCCTCCATTAGAAACATTAATGCAGAGTGTGATGCTTTTTGTTCTAGCACCAAAAAAAAAAAAAAAAAAAATTATTAGAGAATGTCTAATTATTTGCTTCTATCACTTGGCAGTAAGCCCAAAACATTACCCTCCCTTTGAGACAGAGGGTGTCTTGCTTGCTGTCATCATCTCTGTGGGAATGGAGGACAGTTAGAACAGCAACACTGGAGAAAAAGAAATAGGTTCTGTGGTTTGCATTGATCTGTTTTATGGTTTTTCTATCTAGACAGATCTATTTTCTGTTAGCTAGTTGACCCCTACCAGAACGCAGAGCTTCACAGTGAGTGAAGAGGGTAAAACACAGGTATAAGAAATAAATTTTCTTAATCTTACATGTGTGTTCATCCAGTACTTAAGCTGGATAAAGGTTTGGTAGAAGTTTCCCAAAACTATAATGCCTGCAGAAATACAAGTTAAAATTACGATTAGTCAGAATAAAGTATTTAATAATAATTGGACAGTCCACATCTGCAGGAACATATATAATCTGCTTAGACAAAATACTGTTTTGCTAAGTACTGATAGCTTGATACTGAGAGCAAGTGACAATTCAAGCCATAGAAACAAATAACTGGTAACAGGATCAATAAGTAGAGACAGGTGAATGCTATTTCTCCTATATTTCAGCTATATGCGAGTCAAGCTTCAGCTCCCTGGGATCACTTGCTATCTCCTTTGAAAATATGGCCTGATATTCCACCATGTAGGCTGGAAGAAAGCAAACCGAAGTCACATCAGTCCAGTATTCCTGTTCAGTGGCTTCATGCCAAGAGATTTCATGTATCTATTAGATAGTAGAAAATTCATTTGCACGTGCACTCCTCCTCTGCAGCTTTGTGGATGTTTTTACCTGTGACATTCACTTCTTCATTTTTTACATTGCTCTAGACGCATTTAACTGCTCGAGTCAATAGCTTGTATTCACAGTATGCCATGGAAAGGACCGTTTTGCATTACATATCCATGGAGCAGACACAGAGGCTTGTTTATATGTGCTAGCCTAAAACTCATCAAATGTGCCCATCACACTTCTGCGGTAGTGTAATTGAAATGTATTTTTTATATTTACTATTGAAACAGCAGTTGCAGTGTTTCTTTCTACTTCTATGTGGTTAGAGCATAAACATCGGTAACATTTTTGATGTTTGTATTGCAGTTGTGCTGCTGCTTCTGTTTCAGCCAAACTAGAAGAAAGTGTATTTTGTATTTGATTCATAGTGGTGCATAATTCTAAGAGGAAAATACTATGAGTTTGCATGACAGGTGGCTTTGTTTGCTAACTAATTCTTTCAGGAAAAGGGATTTACAGCTGTAATGCCTTCTCATTAATGCTATTGAAGTCAGTAGGTCATGTGAGTAGGTGAGAATCTTCTCACCAGCTCTAAAATAAATCCAAACAATCTACTTGCAATCAAGAAGTTTAGGTGTTCTGTTTTTTTAAAAATTGAGAATTTACTCTACCTCGTCAGATTTTTTTCATCGCCTTGGGAAAACAGACAGGCATGTGGTTTTTTGAACATACACCACCAGAGCCTAAACTCATATATTAATTGGGCAAAAATTGTAGAAAAAGTTCAGGTTTTTCATTCCACGGGATACAGTAAAGAGTTCTACAATACACTATCTGTCATACAAAGCATCTGAGGATAGGACACAATGTGTGAGATCCTAAGTAATTTTTGAGATTAATATAAAGAGAAAATAGAACACATTGAGCTAGTCAAGGGATCTTCATGTCCATTGTCCTTGAATTTGATGACAATTGAATAACCATTAGTGTTAAGAATTGGACTGACAGTAGTCTGGACACATCAGGATCTAGAAATGGTAGTGATCAGAGTATAAAGTAATCTTATAGTTCCCTCAAGTTTGTATGAGATATCAAATTATTTATAGGATTATTATTTTTTTTCCTCTGGCGTATAACCTGATTTGAAAGATAAGGAACAGAATCTCTGTCTGGTATAGATACAGTGTTTTTTCATGAGGAACTCTGTAAACATTTGGATTTTGGTATCTAACAGGTTAAAATAAGATATGCATGTTTGTCATGTTTTGTGGGTTTTTATGAAAGGTATTTTTCTCCAAATGAATTCATATACTAGCTGGGCAAAAGTAGGTTAATGACCAGGAACACAAGCTATTTATTCAGTAGGTAAAAAGATTTTTAAATTCAAAAATACCTCTAGCTCAGAAAGCCACTGAGCTGTGAATTGCTGAAGACTGGGACACTATACACACCACTGTAAGCTTGTCCTGTTCTCTTTTAATTCTGTTGGCACTGCTTTGAATTGTCTGTGTTCAAGATGTCACAGCATATATGTACTGAATGTGGAAGTGCACCAGCCCAAAATATTTTTCTGGGTGAATGTGCAGATGTGCAAATACGCTTTACATTTCAGTAGCACAGTATAAGGAAGAAGTCAGCTGAAACCTGCTTGGATGAAATGTACATCATTCTTCTTTAAAGCTTTATTTTCATGGGGAAAACTTGTTAGAATCTCAAATTAACTCTGAAAATACAAAAACTATAAAAAGTGCTGTAAAGAATGTTGCAGTGCAAAACCAGTCACCTTTTTATTTCTCACAATCCCTTGAAAATTGACACCTCAAGTACTCAGTGATGACTTAAAAGTAAATAAATAAATAGCTTATTATTTCATGACTTAAGAGTTGGGAATCCATTTTTCTCTGTCTCAGTTAAATTTTATGATGACCTCCACAGTTATGGGTTGAAATACAAAGAATAGTATTTGCACTATACTATGAGCTTTCTTAAGATCAGAGACTGTAACCCTGAAACAACAGTAAGCAAGAGGAATCAGCAGACACTCGGAGTGTCTGATGAAACCTTGAGAAATAAAACATTTAAAATATGTCACTATGTCCTGCACTCTTTAACCTCGCTATTCTCTTAACATTATCATCTCCTTTATTTTAACCTCAGTCTGGTAAACTTCAGGTCATTTTATGTGCATCCTATAGAGTACAGATGATCATTTCTCTCGCTCATTCTCATCAGTCATTAGATCACAGATCTAATTGATCCAGAAGTAAAACCTTTCTTATGCCACCAGTGGCATGTACTTCTTACCTTTTCTGTTTGTTTTGCTCTGCTGTAGGTGAGACTCTGAAGCTTGCTTCATTTTGCTATATCAACCTCTCTGCTGCTATAGTTGTGCATTAGCTTAATGTGCTATGCTGTTGTATTACAATGTAAAAAGTCTCTTGTCTCTTCTGTCTTTGTCACTGCAAGCTGCTAATCTGAATGAAGTGGAAAAAGGTCAGTTGTCTTTTAAGCCTATTTTCACTTACTTTGGTTTCTCACTTTCCTTTCCTTAAAGGTGCATGGATTTCAGTTCTTAGAAATGATCAAGTAAATCATATATAGATATAATTTAGAAAGCTCACTGCAAATCCTCAAATTAGGCACTTGGCTCTTGTTGTGAATACATGTCAGAAGAATGTCGTTGAAGATGCAGATTGTTGTGCAGGAGTATTTTTAATAATACCTCCATTGTCATTTATTCAGATGTAATATACATTTGTGCAGCCACTGATAGGGCTAACAAAGAACTTTACATGGTGGTCTTCTGAAACCTCTTCTCTCATCGCCTTGTAGACATACCTTGGTTCCGTTCTAATGTAGTCTCTGTTTTATAGCACTGTTTTGCCTTAGGAAGCATCTGGAATATAAAATGGCGATCTTCTCGTTCATCATTTCTGTGGCTTTTTTTTTACTGTAAATATCTGTAGAAACTGAAATGGCCACATTAAGCCAAGGATATGATAAAGCAAGTTAATGGTGGAGGGATTTATGACACTAACTTTGGGTATTCCTGAATACTTTTTTAATTTATTTTTTTTTTAGTTTCTGCCTAACTTACTAACAGAAAGAAACTATCTTATGTGTAATATGATCAACTATACAGTCTGAGACCCAACATAATCATGACGACATATTTAGTTTTAAAGGCAAATTAATCATCTTGTAGTGTATTTGCCATTAATTTAACTTGTTTAGTTTGTAGCCTATAAAGCATTATCATTTTTTACTAGTAATAAAAATATTTTAATTATCCATGAAATAGCATGTTGAGCAAGGCTGCAATTATACCATTTGTGTTGATTAATTTAGACATCTGATGAATAATTCTTACAACTTAAACTCAGAATCTAAATTCTCTCTGTAACTGCTGGAGAGAACAAGACGTTTCTAGAAAGGGATTCCATCCACAGGTGTTCCATGCTTAAATCTCTGGCATTTTATCATTACTTGCCTAGACAGCAAAAGTATCCTCCTGTTTTTCTTTTCCCTTGTCACTTCCTAAGCTACTTTTTTTACATTTTACTGTTGCTATCCCAGTATGAAACTAATTGATTTTATAAAATAGTACTTGTCCCTAGAAAATCTAGACAAAGAGCAACCTCAGTATAAATGAATGTAAAAGTTGAGTTCACTATTATTGTTGGTTTTATTTTAAAAACAAACAAACAAACAAAACCAAGCAGATTACAATAACTAGTTTGACTTCTGTAATTCATGGATAATTTCACTTTCTCACTGATTTCCAGTAGCATAAATTACAGAATTTTAGGATTTACTTCAGGAAATTAAAAGATAAACTTAATTACTATGTTCATGAAAAATAGCTTTCATTTCAATTGAATGTAAAGGGAAAATGCTGCTATGTAGAGACTCAAGTTCCCATTTCTAGTTGAAGCAGCAGTTAACCAGTGAATAATTAGTTTAAATAGTTTAAATCTCTTTTAGTGTGATTAACAGGAAAAAGGCAATGAATCCTAAAAGGAACTGTAGCCACTGTAATAGGTAACTGTGAACTATAACATACTAAGATTACAGATCATATCAAGAACAAATTTCTCACAAATTATCAAATATCTAAACTAAGCTCAGCAACAGTATTAAGGAGGTATCTATGTGATACGTACTTGTATTGCCTTGCCAGCTGAACCTGAAAGTTATTAATGGTCTACAAGTTGCTTGGATGATCAGTGAGTTTTATCATGCCAGATATCTTTTAATTGTGACAGTATTGGGGGGTGAGGGGGGAAGAAAGGATAATTTGAAGCTACCATCATAGTTTAGGCAAGCCCTAGGCACAGATATGTATATATATATGTATATGTATATGTTTCAAAACTTACTACAATAAGTAAGTGGAATTACTACTTCAAATTCACTTGGAAATCAAATAAGTACCTGCCTAAAATTTAAGCATCCAAGTAATCAAATGCAAATCTTGTCATATCTAACTTGATAAAAAGTTCAGCTGTTTCATTAAATCAGGATCGCAATCCTCATTCTTATAAGAACTGTATGTGTTACACCTTAGAATAAAGAGATATCTTTTCTACTCTTGCTTTTCAGCACTCGTAATATTTTGCTTCATGTAGTCTAATATACTTCAAATTACTATTCTATATTAAAAGCTGGAGTATTAAAGTAAATTTACTGCATTTTCACAAAGGGGGAATATAGACTATAACCTTGGCATGCTGAGCTACCTTCTATTCATTTAATCACTGCCATTACTGATTCTGTTCTATGATCCATCCTTTTTTTTCCCTTAGTTGTCTTAAAGCTTACCTGCCTTTAAAGTTGTTCTTTCTTTGTTGTTGCCAAACAGCATATGAAAATACTAGAAATGTCAAAATAAATAAGCCCCATTTTACACTGGGATCCACAAGCATTTTACATAGATGAATGGAGTTAACCAATGGTGAAAGATAGGAAGAGTCTGGCAATTAATTGGATGTAGAATTTGACTTCAAAATTAAATTCCAACAAAATGCTCAGTTCTGTGGTAATAAATTGCATCCTACTGTGATGGTGAAGTACTTTTTATTGTAACCAAGTTTGTCCCTGATATAGTATTTTTATTTATCTATAATATTATATTTATTTATTAGTTTTTTTATGAAGACAGGCTGAGATTTGGGCTTGTTCTGTCTGAAGAAGAGAAGTTGCCCACAAGACCCAATTATGGCCTACCAGCACTTAAAGGAAAGTGGTTGAGGGACTGTTCACCAATAAGAGTAGCAATAGGACAAGGGGCAATGGCTTCAGGCTGAAAGAGGATAGATTTTTAGATTAGATGTTAGGAAGAAATTCTTTACTATGAAGGTTGTCCAGAGAGGCTGCAGAAGTCTCATCCCTGGCAGTGTTTCAGGCAGGTTGGATGGGGCTTTGGGCAACCCGTTCTAGTAGAGGGTGTCCCTATGCGTGGCAGGAGGGTGGGGGACTAGGTGGACTTTGAGGTCCTTCCAACCCAAAGCATTCTATGATTATGAGATCTTTCCTGAATAATGAGCTCAAGACTTTAAATAATTTATGCTGTCTACTGTTCATCAAACACAAGACTTAATAAAATGCAGCACTTTTCTATATATAGTTTGTTAAATGGTACTGACATTTTCCAACCACTCCTACACTATATTGTATATTTCAGTCAGAAGTAATTAAAGAGACCTCCAGTCAAAGACTCAGAAAATAGTAATATCTAATTGATTACTGCAGATAACTCACAATATATTGCAACCAAACCCAGAAGCTGGAATGGACACATATGTAGATATATAAAATCTTGGTATTCTAGTAATTAATGGGAAGTCTCTAATACACATTTGTTATTTTAGCTTTTGGAACAGTGAGTATTTCTTCTAGCTGATTTTGATAATTAAAATTGACCATTCTTTCTTTTGTATTCTTTCCCTGTTGTGGTTTGTTGTTTTTTTTCTTATATCATACACAGCTTTGCTAATGGTTTGCAGTGGGTTTAATATTGTTTCTTCAGTAAGGTTGCCTGTAATTAGCAATGTGCTACTATATTCAGAAGCCCATGTCAATTTTTGTCAAAGCTTTCTTCCTCACTCAGAATATCTTTATATATTGGAAAATCCAGAGTTAAATTTTTTTCTGTGATTTATAATCTCACTTCATAAGACTGAATTAACAGACACAGATGAAACATAAACTGACCTGTGAAACAACAGAATTCTAACTTTGGTTGTCAAGGATCATACACAATTCATCATACGTATTTAATAGTACTATCTGGCTGTTTAAGACTGCTTCATCATTTATGAGTAGCTTCAAAATCTCAGTAAATATTCCAGTCTTGTCCTTAGAAGGTTGTATTCCTTTGGGCAGAGTTCCACTGGTTGTAGTGCTGCTCCACACCAGAATCTGCAGTCCCTAGATTAATTAAGCTGTCTCATGAAAAGAGGTATTGCTGGTTCCAGTTAAACTTTGGAAGCTTTTCATAGGATTTTTGACACTTTATCCACCTCTTATTTTTAAACAAACTAGTCTGTTGGTTATTTTCCTATGTAAAGAAATGTTCCCATCTTTCAAAAACATAATTACTTAGCCAAACTCTTACAGAAGCCTCGGTTACAATATCATTAGATGAATAAAAGAATGTACGTACACGTTGGTGTCAAGATGCCTTGAATTGAGACGTTTGTGTCACAATCTATTTTCATTGTGTTGAAAGATGTTTTCTTAAATATTGCATTATGCTTCCCAAGTCAGGGAACTTTCTAACATTTTGTTCCACTAAAGCCAAGGACCCTAACTTGGTAAATCTGGTATTTCCTTCAATGACTGTTTCACTTTGATCACTATCTTTTCATTTCAACAACATTTTTCCCACCTTCTGTCATGGTTTAACCCAGATGGCAGTTAAAAGAACTGCACAGCCTTTCACAGTCCCCCTGCCCTGTGGTTGGATGAGGAGAGAATTGAAAAGGGGGAAAAAAACCCTAAAACTCATGGGATAATAACAGTTTAATAGGACAGAAAAGGAAGATAATGATAAATAACAAAAAAAAAAAAGTGACATACATTACAATTGCCCACTGCCCTAAGCCAATGCTAAGCTAGTTCCTGAGCAGTCCTGCTCCCCAGCCAACCCCCAGCTACATATAGAGCATGACATCATATGATATGGAATATCCCTTTGGTCAGTTTGGATCAGCTGTCCTGGCTGCCCCCCACTCCCAGCTCCATGGGCACTCCCTCCTGCCTTCTCATTAGCAGGTCAGTACGGGAAGCTGAAAAGTCCTGGACTGCTTGGCAACAACTGGAAACATCAGTGTGTTATCAACATTATCCTCATCCTAAATCCAAAACACAGAACTATACCAGCTGCTAGGAAGAAAATTAACTTTTTTCCTGCTGATATGAGGACACCTTCACCTTGTCTTAGTTAAATTCTGAATAATGTATTGGTTATTGAGTACACTAAGAGAGATATTGGTCTACCAGGAAAATATTCTTCAGTGGTTCAGATTCTATGTCTCATATTTTTAATTACCTTTTCTATTAACTGTTTTGCAAACAGATATATTTTGGTTATGAGAACACTCCATTCAGAATATAAATCTATTAACAGTATAAATGAAGACCTCATACTTGTGTTATTTTGGTTTGTTCTGCAGGTATTTATATTTTTACTCAGAAATTCAGTATCCACTGTACATATTTTGGTTTTCATCTTGAACTTTTCTTGTTTTACTAATCCTGCATGCAAGTCTATAATGAATTCTACTCTTTATTATGAAAGTTTGTACTTTACATAGAAGTCAGCTTACATAAAACTTACTTTTTTGTTCATAGGGTGTATTTACATTATTATTTCACTCCATGGACCACCATGTATGTTCCTTGATGCCTGTTTTCTTCCCTAGGCTAGTTGCAATTTGAAAATACAAGGGGAAGCTTTCCTTCCTTTCATGCTGTCACAGCACAAAAAGTCCTGTCTTTTAAAGACAAGTGGGTTTTTGAATCATTGTTTCTCTTAGTCTCTATGTGGGATTCACAGCTATGACTTGGGAATTAAGACATTTCAGGGGCGTCTCAGCTTTTCATCAGGTGATACAGCTTTCAGTGTAGTTTAGAAAATATTAGGACCATCAACCTGTAAACTACTAAAATGTGGTGTCCTCTAACTAAGAAAGCATGTCTTTTGTAAGTACTTGGAGGAGGGGAGGAATTTAAAAATCGTCAGGCTTAGACACTACTTGATAAAGCTGTTTGCCACAGAAGACATTTGAGAGGTCTGTGCCAATAATAATCTAAGCCATGCCCAGTTATTATCCCATAACAAAGTCAATCCTAGTTCAGTGGACAGCAATGGAGAGATTGCTCTCTCTGGGTATCCCAGTAGTAATTTGCCCTTTTCTAGTTGGGTTGTTTTTTGGGGTTTTTTTTTGGGGGGGTGGGGGAGTGGGTGTCCACTGAACTTTACTAGAGACAGCTCTGTTTGAAAGATAGACTCACTATATGTTTATTATTTGTAATTGAGGTGTCATATATTTTGTGTTTCTGCATGTAATTTAATATAGTTTACATGCCACAGTACAATACATTTACTGGGGGGTTGTGTATATAAATATACATATATATGTAGGCACATATACACATTTCTAACTCACAGGAATGTGTTTAACTAAGTCAAAAAACCCAGTGATTTTTGCTTCTTCCATTCCGTGTTCCTGAAAATCTGAATTCTCTGTTCCCATATTTGTATCTCCCTCTTAAACATCCTTGGCCTTCAAACGGATTTCAGCTTTACAAGTTCTGCAAATTGACTAAATGCTATTTGAAGAATTACTTCCTCTCCTATATGTATTTGTTTGAACAAAACCCTTTGAAAAGAGAAAGGGATCTGGATTTTGTTTGATATATCGTGGGATGCAAAGAATCCCTGGTATTTCAGGATTCTTTGTGCAGTGACCTAGTCATAACAGTTGCACATTTCCAGACTAATAAGTCCATTGAGAGTTTGAAGAGGCTTTGAGGGTAGAATTAAAATTCTTTCTATTAGTCATCTTCAGTGGCCTGCATTTGATCTCCATTCAGTTTCCTACATATATTGACTAAGTCACATGACAGTTTTCCTGAGGAAAGTAGCCTGTACTTGAAGGCCATTTTCTTCTGTTAACTCAAAGCTTTCTTTGGTTATGGAGCGAAAATGCACTATTTGCTAATTGGTAATGCACTGTCAATTCTATCTATTTATTCATTTATTTCAATGTTTAAGTAGAACAAGTCTGGATCTTTTGAATGCCTGCAAAGTACTTGTCTAGCTGGCTTTGGCTTGTCTCATTTTTGAAGATGTAAAGATTCTATGTCTTATGACACTTAGCATACATGTTTCAGATGTGTTTTTATCCAGCTAAACCATCTTGGCTCTGGTTCAGTTTTACCTTTTTCTCTGTCCTTTCTTTAACACAGACTGTTCCTCAACTCTTTCAAGTTTTTTGTTTCTTTTTCCATCCTTTGAAATAAGTTCTACATAGACCAAAAAATGATGTCTCAAGTTCTGGGTAGTCAGTATTCATATTCACAATACCCAGTTCTAAACACTAGCATGCTAGCACAATTGCTGTGGAAAAGACAAATTACTTTGGAGGGTCTGTTAAAAATTTTTTAAAATATATAAAAAATAAATGGACCTTAAGCCATCTACTGTTGCTTTCGGTGTATTATGTGTACTTTTATAATTCCAGAGAAGGCCATGTAAGCAAAAAGGCAGCTTCTGTGTGGTGCTAGGCACTTGGTGAGGAGCAGTGTAAAATGTCAGAAACCTTATTGCTTAATGAAAGTAGCAGCTGGTGAGCTGGTACACATACACACACGTGCATCTGTGTATTCTGGAAGGTATCTTCACTCCTATACTCTCTCCAAAATCTCCATGCCAATATTGTTATCCAATACCTTTCTCCATTTTTCCAATCTACCTTTTCCTGATTCTACCCAAACTATGACTCTAAATGTATTTCCCCATCCTGTATTCTTGGTGATGCTGTCCTTATCCTTGGTACTGTGTTAACAGTTGCAGGAGATAGTTGAAGCCTTTATACATTATTTTAATCTCAGGCTGCCCTCCAGAAAATGCTGATTCATCAGCTTCCTACACTGCAAGCCACTACCACACTCAGATAATTAAAACTGAGGGATACTAAATATTGTCTCTCTTTGAAGGAAAATGAACAGTGAAAGTGTCTGCTCACCCACTGTTATCTTCTACTGTTTCCTTCCTCATTTCGGTGTAGAGTTCTATTTCTCTTTGGTCACTAGCTCATCTTTTAATAGTTGAGAAATGACAAGGGGCAGCCCTACTCCTTCCATAGTTTTAGGGCATGATAGACCTGAGAGTCCCTACGTTACACGGGGACAGGCTTTATAACTGATCATTATACATAGATTCTTCATATGAATCCTGAAATAAGTATATTTATCTTACAAACCAGTGATAAACTTTGCTAGTGCACTATTCATGGTATCTTCTGATTAGTAAGTCAGAGAAGACGATGATCTTTTTACATCCCTGCAAGTGATACCTTGTCATAAAGTTTCAAATGAAATAATATTTTAAACATATCAAAATACTTTATAGATTATACAGCCCATGTTGGAAATTAGATCTACTTTAGGCTTCCAGCAGCAGGGAATGGCAGACAATTGACACAGATTATTTATTTTTTTTCTTTTCATAGAACAGATTATAGATAATTACAGTACATTAACAAATGCAAAAAATTGGAGAGTCGTAGTTAAGAAAAAGTAGAAAGCAAGTTTTCTTTTTGGGATAACTGGAATTGTATTGACATACAGTAATATTAACAGGGGGTTTTAAGTAACAGGTAATTTATAATGCAAATCTGGGTATTTCTGTGTCTAATAAGCTTAGAAATAAGTAAAAGCATATTGATGGCTTGTCCTAGTGAGATGCAACTCAATTGCTAGTGGTTTGCTGTACAATAAAGCTAGATAAATATTTTAAACAATCTTTTGTTAAAAAAAAAAATTATATCCATGGTTAGATGATTGCTATCAAATAAATTTTATATAAACACATTATCAGAAGATTAGCTTGTATTGTTTATTTAATTTTTATTTATTAGCATTAATTACAAAGATAATATTATTATATCATGAAGTATGAAATTTTCAGTTTAACAAAGTTGTAGCAGTTACTTTTACAGCTATTTTCAGGTCACTGATATTTTGAATGAATTGACAGCATATGTTATATTACAGGTGAGCTCTGTGAAGAGAAACTAGATTTCTGTGCTCAAAACCTGAATCCTTGCCAACATGACTCAAAGTGTATCTTGACACCCAAAGGATACAAGTAAGTCTAAAATAGTGTCACAGTCCAACTGAATCTAAATTTCTACTTTTTTATCCTGCTTCTTTTCTGTTTCTTTTAGTGGAAGCAAGTTCTACTCTCAAAATACTAATTTCAGTTGTTATCAAGCATTACTGCAGAATAGGCCATTACTTTCATGTAGATCTTAAATATGCCTTACTGATTTTTTCTGATCCTTAACAGTTCTAATTCCAGTGAGATTTAAATAGGAATGCAGAGTAGAGCAGTTACTCTATCTGACAGTCTATACAAAATCCTTTTAGTAGCTTGGACAGTAGGAAAATAATTGCTTTTAATTGAAGTGCTGAGAAGTCATTGTGAAAGGGTTTATTAGGAAGGCACACCAGAAGGTACAAAGTCAGGAAGTCTATCCCCAGGAAATCTAGTCTTTAATTACACCATATCTTTATCATAATTAGTTAGTATGCACTATTTAAAATGTTTTTAATAGTCTTTAGGTTAATCAATACAGGAAACCTGCAGCTTTCAATTGTTGTTAGATGCACCTGTTTTATGCACAGTCTGCTGTTGTGCTAATATCAGATTATTGAGTATCATTCCTACTACTTATTTAAAATATGGCAAAAAATAGTCAAATATATTAGATATTCAAATGAACATGGAATGAATTTGACAGTTTTCAACCGGAAAATAGAAAACTTGTTGGGTTTAAATGGTTGTGTGTTAAGTTTATTTTCTTTGTGCCGCTTGAGTAATCCTAGCTTGGCATTTTATACTTTACTGCCTAGTTCATTAATCTTCCATGTTACTTTCTGAGATTTTAAATCAGAAAATAGCCCATACAATAATTTCAAGCATGTATCTCAGTCAGGTTTTTAATAGCATGCTTTATATTCTTTGTTCACTCTTCTAATTTATGTATGTTGAGACATTTGATTGAAGTACTTAATTTAAAGTTACACAGCTATTTAAAATCACTCTTGGGACATCAGAGAAAATTCTAGATACTAGAACAAACAACAGCAAGGAGGGAATCAAGGACAAGTGCAATCAATTACATACATCTTAATTTGAAAAAATAAAATAATGCAGATTTGTAATCTTTTCCATTCATTTTTCACAGAGTTCTGGGCACTCAGTCAGTCTAATATATGAGAATTCCTTGAAGAAATGCCAGTAGCATGAACATTAGGAGTTGCATGGGAGGGAAAAAAAAAAAAAAACCAAAACCAAACCACATTGCATACTGTCTTGAGGATATGCTGTTTCTATTTCAGTGGGGGCTCTGGGAGGGCAGAGTATGTGTTTTGAGACTTCTATTATTTTACTAACCATGGAGCTATTTATAGTAAATCAGACTAGTGGAACTTCAAGGGGAAAAATTTATGCATAACCTCTAAACTGTATAAATGGAGCATTGGTCCATTCATAACTGTTCAGTTAGCAAAGAAAATATCCATCAGTACAATACAAGTCTTGGATTATTTGTCTCAGTTTCAGCAACTAAGCATATTGATTATTTTTAGTGTTTGCAGCCACTTACAACATCCTGTAACATTCTACATTACTCATAAATTCCAAGAACTGTCAAAATGATTCATGAGGGCTCTCTAGATTTAAACCACAATTCTTCAGTATAATGGCAGATGAGTAACCATGTGTAACTAGCAAACCTCGATTCATTACATATGTAGATTCCCCATGATTAAGCTACATATTCTTTGCACATAAAGTCACAGTAATGCTTTTTTCCCCTTCAGTTTTAAAAAATTCAGTAGTTCCTTAACTTTGTCATAAGCACACTGCAGTGTTAAAAGGCACTGTGCTATCCCACTTGCTTTCCTCTTTCACAGATGTGATTGCACACCTGGATATGTAGGTGAGCATTGTGATATTGACTTTGATGACTGCCAGGACAACAAATGCAAAAATGGAGCACAGTGTACTGATGCAGTCAACGGATACACCTGCATTTGCCCAGAAGGATACAGGTGAGAAAGATCTAAAGACAGTACAAACATGTATTTCTTATGTAAAAATTGTTTGGGTTTTTTTAAAACAAAGCAAAACAAAAAAACCCAAAAAAACAAATAAAAAAATCGAAACACCAAAAAGACCCCACTATTTTTTCTTTTTTTATTTAGTGGCTTGTTTTGTGAGTTTTCACCACCAATGGTTTTACCTCGCACCAGCCCTTGTGATAATTATGAATGCCAAAATGGAGCACAGTGTATCATAAAAGAGAGTGAACCAATCTGTCAGTGTTTATCAGGCTACCAGGGTGAGAAATGTGAAAAGCTGATCAGTATAAACTTTGTCAACAAAGAATCCTATCTACAAATTCCTTCAGCGAAGATACGCCCCCAAACCAATATCACTCTACAGGTAAGATTGCTTATGTTGCAGATTCTGATCTGGAAAAGAATGTAAATGACTCCTCTTGGTGTCGAAAATGAGCCAAAGTTGTCAGTGGCTCACTTAAAGGGTTTTTTATGGTTTGAGCTAAAAATCTAGTAGAGTCACTGGAGTAACTCTGTATTCATATTGAAGTAGATGGGCTTATTGATAGGAGGAGAAAGAATTTTGTCAGTTTGTGCTTCAAAGAAGAATTATATAGTGAAGAAATAAACTATGGCAGTAAATTCAGAGATTTGCTTAATACAGCATTTTGATTTAATATTTATTTTTAGTTCTTTCTAAGTGTTTGTTTCTCTTAACTAGATTGCCACAGATGAAGACAGTGGGATCCTGCTCTACAAAGGCGATAAAGATCATATAGCAGTAGAGCTTTACCGGGGTAGAGTGAGGGTCAGCTATGACACAGGATCTTATCCAGCCTCTGCTATTTACAGGTGAACCCAGATGAAACAATTTTCTCACTGAAACAAAACATGTATTAATTCCTTATATGAAAGTCATTTTTTCATAGATGGTTAAAAGAAATATAGGCAAATGAATGTATTGTCAGACATCTAAAACCTATTGCCAAAAGATGTGATTTGTCTTGGAAAATAATGTAGGTATGTCACAAAGATAATATATGTATGATGCATTAAAACTGCCTAAGAGTTAGCTTTCACCAGAGTATTTATACATTTGTGTGAAATACACATGTGAAAGTGGAGTTTTGTCCAAGATGTTACTGCCAAATAATTTCCTAGTGTGCAGGGTAAAGTGCAGAACTAGACTCATAATCAAAAAGGAAATTAGAAGGGTTTTTTTCTCCTCTGTGTTAGACAGCAATATAATGTGGGACTTTTCCCTGGGAAGCAACAAGAAAGCTAAGAACTTGATTGTGAAAAAAGGCACTACCCTTGAAAAAGAAATGGGGTTTGCTTCAAAGTCATTATTAGACAGGATCCACATCTGCTTCTGGAGCATAATTTTTCAGGGTTTTTTAAGTGAAATTTCTCTGACTCTCTGAAAAGTTATCATCTGAATTTCCACAGATGTTTTATGTAACTCAATGTGAATCTGCAGAAAGACATTGCAAAAGGGAGCAAAATGACAATAAGCATCACTTCTTGACCTTGATTGCCCTAATGTTGCTACAAATACATTCAGAAGTAAAGGAAAAGAGTTAAATGAGCTTTCCATGAGCTTCCTTTTGCGATGTTCACACCTTTTTTTTGTTGTAAAATTTTATCTCGTGTATATTGACTGGCTGAAGTTTGTAGCAGCTGACATTTTTCTACTTTCTATTAGGGACATTTCTTTGGAAGTAAATGATTTTTTAGAAATGATTGCACTGAAGTGGCAATAGACAATCAAAAGCTTAAGTTTATATATAGCAGGGAAACTGCTAAACTTTGCTAGGTAATAACACCAAGGGAACTGTGGTTTTGGTAAATTACTGAAAGCATTCCACAGGAAAACAAAATGATTCCTATAAAATACAATATGAAGTTGATTTGTAAAAATGTAACCTTTTACACTAAGCAGTTTAAGGTTGCTTTTATTTTCTGATGTGATATGTATTAACATAAAGTATTTTTACAATTCCATTAAATGGTTTAACGTGTTGAAGTAATATATATATATTTTAATTCTATATATTTACCTTTTTTAAAAATAGAATTAGACTTTACAGGAGATTGAAGTATTTAAAACAGATTTAAAATGGTATGAAACATGCACTTTTCTCAATTTCAAGATCGGAAAGTGCTAAAGTTTAGATTGTTTGACAGGAGTTTAATTATTTTTGTAGATTTTTATTTTGATAGGTACAGACACCTGAGAATAGAAAGCAACAGCAATTATGATGATATGTAATTTCAAGTTATTTTTACTTCCATTTATTTAATATATTGAGAAGAATTATTCTCATTGAAAACATATATTTCCTTCTCATCAATTTTTTTCTCCAGTATTACTGGATTATGATATATACTGGTAAGTCATACTTGTCCACTTTAGTTTTCTAGAAAAAGATGGAAAAACAATACTCATACAGGTAAAATTAAAAGCCATAAATGTAGAAAGGATTAATAACAAACTAATCAGTTAACAGTATCAATTAGGTTAGTGTACCTGAACAAATAGAAGCATCTCCCCTACATAGTTGAGCAGATTTTTTTAATTATGTGACAAGTGAAGAATAAAGGCACAGTAAAGGAAGGATGGGAGGTGTATTTAACTGTTACAGGGTGACACAGTTGTTTCATGAGGCAGATGCACACTTGTATTTTATATTTATTATTGTTATTGTTGTTAACAACAACCTCCCTTTCATTTCAAATAAGCCTTATGGTGAGTTTCTAGGATATACTTGAAAAGTGTCATGTAACAACACTGAGACAACTGTAATGAAGTCTTTTGCCCTTGTGGGAAGTGCGTATCTTGGAAGCAGTGTATATATTTCCACACTTGTATTTATGTATTTCTATTTGAGATTCTAGAAAGGAGTAGTTGTGGCATGGGATCTTTTACACGTTATACTCTAATCCCTTCATCCTTTCCAACCTATTCCTATTTTTTGAACTCTTGTTTCCAGCCATCCTTGTTTCCAGTTCCAGGTCATTCCTAGATTCTTTGTGGTGTTTACTGTCCTTTTTCAGCTCTTCACCTTCTTTTCACCCATTCATTGCATGTTGTCTTTCTGTGCCTTTGTTACCTATTAAAGCTGTCTCCTGTCATGCTTCCTGCCCTTTGGTTTCTTTCCTTCCTTCTCTCCTTTAATTTTTTTCTAAGCCAGCTAGATCTGATCATCTTTGCTCAAAAACTGCTCTCAGGCATAACCTACATTAGCCTACTGATTCACTCTTCTCTGTTTTGTCTTTAGTTTCCTCTCTGATTCAATACCCAGTCCTGTTTTCCTCACAATCTGCTACCATCCATCACATTACATTACATTCCTGCTTTATTCCAACTATTACTTGCTCAGCCTTACCTTTTGCTTTCTGCATAGGCCTAACTTTTGCTGCTTCTGAATGAGAATCACACAGTATCTTTCTTTGTCCGTGCAACTTCGATCTAGCTGTTGCAATACCCTCTTTGTATGGGTTGGCATGCCCATATCCAGCAAGTACTGCTGCAGCCCAAAAGTCCAACTGAAGGGAAGGGCCTAATCATCTGTGTATTGAAGTATAGCCAGCATGGACAAAGAATTTGGGGGTCTAGCCCTCCAGTTTCTGCAGACTTCCATGTTTTCAACGTTGCCCAACATCATGACCTGCAAAGCAGGGTTAATAGAAGCATAAGAGATGCTTCCTTCCATTTTGGAAACTATCCTGTCTATTTAGAAAAATTAAAATCAGTTTCAGGCATCATTCTGTATAGAAAATTTTAGAAGAAACTGATAAAATTATAAATAGTTTAAAATAATATTGTGAAATAGTGTTGTTGGTTCACCCTGGTAGGCAGATAAGCACCACACAGCCACTCACCATCCCTTCCTCTCCCAGTGGGACACAGGAAGAGAAAAGGAAGATACAAAAGTCAGAAAAATCATGGGTTGAGATAAAAATTATTTAATAATGGGAAAAGCGGAGGAAGAAAGAAAGAAAGCAAAACAAGTCCAGTGCTGCAATTGCAGTCACTCACAATGGGCAGACTGATGCTTAGCCAGTTCCCAAGCAGAATGTGGCTAACCTACCTAAACACCCTCCTCCGTTTTACTTCTGCGCATGACATGTGATATGGAATACTTCCTTGGTTAGTTCAGGTCATCTGCCTGGTCATATTCCCTCCTACCCTTGTGCACACCCCTATTCTATTCACTGGCGGGGGGACCACAGCAGAGTGATAAACGGAGGAGGCCTTGACACTGTGCAAACATAAGTCAGCAACACCTAAACCATTAGTAACTATCAGGATTGTTTTGGTTGCAAATCTAAAACACAGCACTGTATCAGTTGTTATGACAAATAGTGACTCCATCCAAACCAGGCATAGTACAAATAGGTGATGGATAATAAAGGAAAACAAGTTAATATATTATGTTTTATCAGAGAGGTGTGAAGTAAACAAAAGAGCATTTTAACTCAGATAGTTTAAGAAAAATAAGGTTTAAGAACAATTTGTTAACAGGGTAGGCAGTTGGCAGGTTCAGATGGGGAGTTGCTCATAGTGAAAAGGAGAGAAAAGAAATTTAAAAACCGAGTTTATCAAGATATTTACAAATTTCCTCAAGAAAATGAAGATTCATGGATAGTATAGAAGAAAGAATGACAAGTTGTATTCTACAGAGCAATGATGAGATGTCTGAAACAGAGGTTAAAATTGAAAAAAACAGCAGATTCAAGTGGAAGTTTTATAAGTGGCAGACAAGAAATGGTGTGTTGAAAAGGAGTCAAATGGGAGCTATAAAGCCTACAGAGGTGCTTGCAGTAGCAACAAAACAAAGTTACAAACAGATGACTCAATCATAATAAATATGGAGAATCAACAATAACAGCAGTCTAGCGGTGTAGAGTGGATGAGAACTGCTTTACCAATGGGAATTGACTGCAGAAAGAGCCATCATCCCAAAAGCACTCATCAGTCAATCTGAGTAACGTGATGATGGCAGTGCCAAGACCAATAAAGAAAATTAATTCACTGGAGATGGTTATTTGGGAAAAGTTGTTCCACTTGGTTTTTTTTCTGTCTAGATGTCCATTTATAAAAGTAAAATGTTCATTACACAAAAAAGCACCCAAACTTTTCATTCTGTAAACTAGTTTTCATCATATATTTAGTGGAAATATGAGAATATTTCTTCCTGAATCATCATTCTTCTACAGAGTCCACAAAACTTTAAATCAGTTTTTCTTACAGCTTTTCATTAGGATCTACACATTCAGTTCTCATTTCTCCAATGGGAAATGGGCTAGAAGTAATGTAAGTGCATTGACAGGAAATAGTGCACAGATATACCTTGTGTTTATGCCCCCTTTAATCTGAACCATCCTTACCAGGAGGGCTCTTCTTTCTGCAGTAAAATTTTACCAGTAAAGCACTTTAAGCTAGAAGTTCTAAACTAACAGAGACATATTCCCTTTACACATTATGTTTTATGCATCCCTTTAATGCCCTCTGGCTATAAAAGTGCATGTTCTGTGTTGCTCTCATCCTTTTAAATATTATTGAATAAGTTGTAAAGTAACATAATTTTCCTTGGAACAAGACAATTAGAGTTTCTTGCTTACTGGTAAGTCAAGAACTCATATATGCATGGTGATTTCTTAGCACACCTTTTTTCCCAGATTCATTGAAATGTGTTAAATAAATTAATCCTGGCACTTTCCTAATTGCTTAATCATAGCAAACAAACCTCTTAATACACTGAATAGACCTTACTCTTCAGGAATGATGAACCCTGACCTTTTCCTTCCCCCATGGAACCTGGCAGTCCTTTTCCTGCCCACTCCCAAAAAGTGTTTATTCTGCCAGTGTCTGCTCTGCTGTGGGTTTGCACTTTCACATAGAGCCGAGTTTATGTAAAGCATACATGCTATCATGCAGATCTTTTATCCATGCAGAGCTGAGCCTGTCCACATAGTTAGAGTTGGTAATAAATAGCCAAGAAGCAACTTAATGTGTCGCAGCTGTAAACAACCATGTGAGTGCTGCTGATCTGTTCCAGGACAAAAGCAGTTATGTTAATTAAAACATTGCTAAGGATGTTATAAGGTAATTTGCTTGATTTTTGCCTTGAGATTTAGGGAACTAATCCCTTTCAGCTATGGTGCTTCTCTAATGAGACGAGCTAACTGACTGTATGACTGTTCAGTCCATCTCAGGCTATCATACAATTGGTTCATTTAAATAACTTTTTTCGAAGGCTTAAGCTCACTTATTTGATTGTGCCCTGAAGCAAATAAAGGCTGTCATGGGAATGGATATAATGTCTGGTCTCTGAACTACAGCTCATTGTCATAACTTCCATGCAGCCATACATTCAGCTCCTAATTCTCCAGTGGAAAATGGGCTAGCAGTAATGTAAGTACAATAATATATTCAGACCCAGCAATGACTAATAATATTCTTCCTTTTCTGATGTACTTAAACTGTTTTCAAGTGCAGAGTAGTTACCCTGCTATGTTTGCTGTGTAAGTACGGAGGCTGGTAAGCATAGGCAGCCATTACTTGTATATAGTAACACAAGTAGGTTTCTCCTTACACAGTGTAAGCACCGTGCTTAAAACAAGCCTTTTCTGCATATACCCTTCAGGTATATGGCTACTAGTGTGTTCATAGATTGTTAGTGAGAAGAAGGAAATGGTATATGTGGGCGAGAGAAACACACAATATTCACTGTACTAACAAGAAGCTGAACGCACAGAAATAGCCATCCCTAGAGTCAGCAGAGCTGTCTAGACCAATTATGTGATTTTGTCTGGGAGGACTAAGGTTAAGTGCAGTTCCATATTCCATAAGTAATAGATTTATAAATCACTGGAATCAATTCAGGCTTTCAAACATGTAAAATATGTAAATCCACTATTGTGCAACAAGTCAGATCCACATGCACGTACACACACACACACAAATACTATCTTGAAATAACAGAATAGAATCATAGAATGGTTTGGGTTGGAAAGGACCTTTAACAATTACCTAATTCCAACCCTCCTGCCATGGGCAGGGACACCCTCCACTAGCCCAAGGTGCCCAAAGCCTTATCTAACCTGGGCTTCAATAGGAGGGGGCATCCACAGCTTCCCTGGGAAACCTGTGCTGGGACCTCGCCACCTTCCCAGGGCAGAATTTCTTCCTAATAGCTATTTTAACCTCCCCTCCTTCAGCTTGAAGCCATTACCCCTTGTCCTATCACACGTTGCGTACCCTTCTAAACAATTATTTTTCTAGCTTTACTATAGCTCATTCAGGTACTGGAAGGCTGTTATACAGTCTCACTGGAGCCTTCTCTAGGCTGAACAAGCCCAAGTCTCTCAACCTGTCATCACAGGAGAAGTGCTCCACCCCTCTGAGCATTGTTGCAAAAGAGCTCCAGACTTTTGCTGTGTTCAAATTCCTACCTAATAATGCAATTCAACTGATGTTTACAATATCCTGTATAGTTACACAGCTTATTACTCGATGAGGACAGGAATAACTTTGAACGAAAAAGGGCTGTTAAGTTACAATATGTGTTACTGTTAGAATGGTTTTGATTGGATATAATACTGTATTAGTTCTTAAACATACCTGTATGTCCTTGCTTAAAATCTAGTTTTCAGGAGACTGCGCTCTGGGAGAAGTTCTGTTCTGAAGCTGTATTAAATATTTGATCAAAAATTGTTCTAACCAAACCATCAACTGTTTAAAAATTAATATTAGTGTTTGTTTTGCAGTGTGGAAACTATTAATGATGGCAATTTCCACATTGTGGAGCTGCTAGCTATGGATCAGATTCTGTCTTTATCTGTTGATGGAGGAAGCCCCAAGATAATTACCAATTTGTCCAAGCAGTCCACTCTGAATTTTGATTCTCCACTGTATGTAGGAGGTAAGAGGATTTTGCTGCTTCTTTCTAACAGTATCATAGCTAATCTACTCTGGTAGCATACATCAATAAAAACATGGTAAGACATTAATTGAGCTAACACATTAAGATGAAACTTCAGCAGTTAATAGTTTCAATCTCAACAAATCGTATGTCCTTAAACTGCACTGGTTGCTTTTTTATCAGTACAGGTATTTGATCTCCGCTGTACAATTCTGTAATTTTTCTACTGTTATATAGCTTTATATTATACTGAAGAAGTGTGTTTTCCATTGCTTAGCTCCCTGAAGATGCAATAATTCCTATCCAGAAAGTGTAGAATGGTAGCATTCTATTTCAATCATATTTTACATTTCTATTTCACTGTACATGTATTTGTGGGAAATGATAGCAAGGCATAAAACAATGAAGTATAATTTCTGTTTGGAGATCTTACTGCTAAGGGCTGATAAGAGTTATGACATTAGTTAAGAAGGGAATCAACTGGACAGTTGCTTCACAGTATGTGGCAGCATTTGTTTATTGTTTTGTTTTGAGATGAAAAAATTGTTTCAGTAATAAGTGATTGTGGAGATAAACTATTTCAGACATTTTTGATCATTTACTGCAATTTACTGTCTAGAACTCTGGATTCAAGCCCTTTGTTTTAACCAGCAGTTTCTGTTGAATTAACTTCAACTTCTGTTGAAGTTTCTGACTCTTTTACTTAGGTTCAGCAGTTTCTGTTGAACCTAAGTAAAAGAGTCACAAACTTCAGCCACCATCATTTTTCAAGGGCATTAAGAATAATGAATCAGAGATCATTAAGAGTAACTACTCAAGGTAGTTACTTAGATTTGTCTCTAAGGGGAATGAAAGACAGGAAGCTGCTTTGATTCAGATTGAGAATAATCAATTTCTCTATCAAATCAGTGTAACAAGCCCCTCTGTTATAAGTGATAAGGAATAAGTTGACTTTTGTCTCTGCAAATCTCTATTTGTCCCTTGAAATGCTTCAGGGTTTTTGTCAAATCTTTTCAGTTTTTTTCATTGCCTCCTTCCATCTATAAGTGGGAAGAAGCACAAAATGAAATTCAACATTAGTCATCACTCCCTATAAGAGCAGAGAAAATAATTAAAATTACCAAATGTATGAGCTGCCTTTCAAGTTGCTTCCTATCATGAATCTTCAAAGGAGGATTGCCTGGTGGAAGGACAACTGCATTTTTTCATGTGTTTCACTTCTGCAGCGTTGTTTACATGGTGTCCTATGCCACATACTTTGGACAGAGAAATGGTCCTAGACTCTAGTAGGACCTCTTTGTGGTTGCTTACTTGTATTGTCAAGATCAGTTGCATATTTAATGACTGCTAAGGCCATTTTTACTACTTCTTGAAAATTGTGGTTAGTACAGACTGATCCCCCTGTCTGTTATGGGCACCTTTTAATGAAATGAGGCTAGACTGCCAACTAGAAACATTGATTCTGTGCAGTGCTAACACATTTTGATTTATGACATGGTTCTCCTCTCCATTAGAAGAATCGTATTAATCCACATCATCATTTTCAAGTATCAGAAGAAATAATTTTTTGAAATAAAGTTTTCCTTCATTGGCTTGATTCATAAGAGCAGGAGTCTTTTCATCCTAGGGTAAATTCTTTAGATAGGTCCCATATTCCTTCTATCTCTATTCTTCACATTCACTTCCAAGCAGACAATTAGGTCTGCTGTCATAGAGAATGTTGGTCTAAAACAGAATGAAAACCTTTATCAGAGGTTCATTATTACAAGATAAAGGTAAAAAAAGAACCCAAACCCCAAAAAAACCTAGAACGCAGTAGACTGATATTCAGCTTTTAAACTTTTCTGGGTTTTATCTACGTTTATCTATATGTGATTTTTAAATTTCTTGAGATGCTTAACTTTCACTCTTGTATCTTTATACCACCCATCTTTTTTGAGATTCATTCAATTTTTTCTCATCCAACTGTATCTAGAATTTTTAGAGAATTCAATCACACATTTCTATCAGTTAAGAACTCAAGTTCTCACTAGGATTTTATGCAGTATTTTTATCTTTGCCAAAGTCTTAGTTTGACACCTATATCATCATGGAGCTTACACTTACTCTTATCACCTTCCTGTTAAAATGGTATTTCTGGTAAGCATCACCTCAGCTGGCAGGATGAAACTCAGACTTGACAGCAAGCCCTTGTATGGTTTTTCTCTCTCTCTTTCTCTCTCATTCTCTCTCTCTAGCTCTCTTCCCCTTCCCCACGGTCTCATTAGATTGGGGGGAGGGGAGGCAGGGTTTAGGTTTTTTTGCCGTTATTCTCCAGTCACAATATTTGGTATTTTAATTTTATTTTTACAGAAAGTAAGCTAATCAATTTATACTTTCTTCCTTTTTGACCTTTTTCCATCTGTGTGGTTCTCATGTGTGGTCAGAGTACATACTCCAGAAATTTTTCAGTCCTTCTATAACTGGTTTCAGTAAATCATACTGAAAGCCCATGGCTTTTTGTAAGAAGTTTTAAGAGACAATCTGTTTCTTCTCAAAAACTCTTCAAAGGGGGTCACAGACTTCACTGATACTTCACATCCTTCTTGCAGAAATTAGAACACATTTTACTGTTTGAGTGGCACTTTGTTTCATGGAAGTCCCTAGTTTTTGAGGCAGGTAGGGCATCAGCTGCTTTTCGCTGGTGTCTGCTCTGTTCTAGCACTTTCTGAATGAGATACTCATTTTGATAGTGCTATTGTATTACTGTTATTTAATAGGAGTCTTATCACTTGCCTCCTTGAACAGTAATTTGGTGATTTACCTGTAGTCAGGTTCAGTGACCAAAACCCTAAAGAGAGATGGGAACTGGTTTCTTACCTTTTAGAAAATAGAGCTGAAATACTCAGAAATCATAGCTACATTTCCTGATGCAAGTATAACGTCTAGTTTAGCATTGCATTGTGTACTTAGTTTTATGGATCTTTTATTTTTACAATGGATATATACAGCACATTTATTCTCTATTGGATACCTCAGACCATACATCTAAACATTTGCTGAGTGTTGCTTTCAAAGGAAACACCAGGTTGATGATGCATTGATGACACTGCCTTGTCCCTGGATTTTGAGAATATGACAAAGTTTTGAGGAAACAGGAACTAATGATTGTTTGCAGTCTGAGTCCCTTAATATAATAATCCCAGTCCTATTTTGGTTAACTGACAAAATCAAAGAAGATGAGGCTTTTCAGCAGTATGGATGCAGTATTTTCCATTTCTATAATCATTGAAGCTTACCACAAATGAAATTACAATAACCTCTAAATGAAAGGCAGGTCTGCTTCGTTAGTTTGCATAGCACTTCTGCATTACTCTTAACTTTTCAGAGTAACTATATAAAGCCATTAGAAGTATCAAGTTACATGGGTAAAGAGCAGCTATGAAGCACATCACCTTTTTCTGTGGTTGTTATCTAAGTACCAGAATGACAATTGTTAATTTTGCCTATGAATAAACCTGTGCAGCTAGCACAGGGACTAGGATTAGAAGAAACATTTTCCTAAGGGAAGAATGTTTACAATAACATTCCTTCTGAATTAGTCTTAAAAGATTAACTGATCACAACAGGATAACTTCATTGCATATATCTCATACTCCAGTTCCACCAGTAAGAATTATTGCCACAACAAAGGAATTATTCTGAAAATGACAAACATCAAGAGCTTTTGTACTATCTAGAAATACGTATTCATAAGTATTTAAATGATAAATTGTTGTTATTATTGACTATCATTATTTAAAACTGTAGCGGCAAACTATGAGTGCCTTTTTTAATAATCTGTTTTTGAGACATTTAGAACAAAAATACTTTTGAAAGTAATGGAACTTCCTCCTTTTGAGCTTTTCATTCCAAGAATTTTCACTAGCAAAATCTCACATCTGAAATGCAAATGTCAGCTGCAAATTGATGAGCTGTTTCTACTAAATTCTTTGGGGTTTGAGTATTTTAGCAACTGCTGAATTTCAAGAACTTTTGTTTTTCCAAGATTCATAAACGCCATACTGTCCAACACTTAATTGCTCTGGGTCAAAACCATGCATGTGTCTGAACCTTTTCACGGTTGTGAGCTTCCTGTTCAAAGTCCTATATACATCTCTTTAGTTGGACCCCAGCGACTGAGGAGCTGGTTTACATGTGTGCTTGACAACCAGAACAATTTCCAAATACTAGATCATTGCTCATAATCATAGGCTGAATATCTAAGAATGATTAACTAGGAAGAAATGTTTCCTTAAAAATGTTAAAACTAGCAGAATTAATATAGAAAATAGTACAGTGATTACAGTCATTATTTGCTATTATTAATTTCCTAGGTATGCCTGTGAAAAATAACATAGCAGCTTTACGCCAGTCTCCGGGACAGAATGGCACCAGCTTCCATGGTTGCATCCGTAATCTGTATATCAACAGTGAACTCCAGGATTTCAGAAATGTGCCGCTGCAAGTGGGAATTCTGCCAGGCTGCGAGCCTTGCCATAAGAAAGTCTGTGTGCATGGAACATGCCATGCTACCAGCCAGTCAGGCTTTTCCTGTGAGTGTGAAGGCGGATGGACTGGACCTCTCTGTGATCAACAGACTAATGACCCATGTCTTGGAAATAAGTATGTCCTTCCTCAAGACAGAACAGTATTTTAATATGTATATGTCTCTTGTTATGTATTTTTTTTTTCATAAAAGTTCACACTTTTTTCATCAAGAAACAAAATATCCTGGGCATGTAGAAGTGAAAAAAGTGTCCAGGTTATAGTATATTCTGTCCATGAACTTAATGCAGAAATTCCCCAGTTTAGGGGAGAAGATACTCAGATCTCACTGAAGTTCTGCCTGAAGCCTGGGATACGCTCTTACATACTTCTGAATGGGCTGCTTCTGTAATGACCTGCACTGATGGAAGTGTTGGTACGACACTTGGTACAAAAATCATTTAGAAGAGGCTGCAAATGGAAAAATACCACTTATGTATAATTGTATAGAATTATTTCTTTATTATTAGTATTATTTATTGTGTTTCAAAAACATTATACAATAGATACATCTAATACCTTTACGTTTTCCCAGTACCCCAGGTTTTAGCAGGAAATGAGATTTCTACCTTTATGGTCAACTTCTGTATAAGTCCATGTGTGCTAATTCATTTTGCTGTTTTGACTAGAACATTTTAGGTTGGATATTTTATATAGGTTTATAGCGATGGTTATGTATATATGTGTAGAGAGAGAGAGAAAAAGATACATATATATGTGTATATAAGAGTATTGATATCTACATCTTCATCTTTTAAATTTACTATAGAGACAATTTTTTGGCTCATAGTCTCCCAGCACAAAAGATCAGAAACTTCAGGATTTCAGAGTTCTCAGGATTTATTAGTCATGGGAAACAAGAGATAAAGCAAATAAGTCATATCAGGTTAAAAAAAAATGCAAAATACTATGTAAAAGAAAATACAGATGTGACGAAGTTGTGGCTGCCCCTCTCTGGAAGTGAGGATAGGGCCAGGCTGGATGGGGCTTTGAACAATCTAGTCTAGTGGAGAATGTCCCTTCCCAGGGGGTCAGGGAGGGTGGTTGAAACTAGGTGATCTTTTGACATCCCTTCCAACCCAAATTATTCTATGATTCTATGATGTGTAACACATCCATTTTATACTTCAGGAGTCAAAAATAACATGGAACTGTATCGATCAAGTTCTATAATGAGAAAACCCAAGGAATTTTTTTGAACTATCCTTGAAAAATTATATTCTTTATAGGTTCCTATAACTTTACATATTAGCACCAAAACTGAGTGCATTTTGCAGTAAAAAACTTTGCAAGTGTCAAATACAGACAGTACCAAGGATAGAATTAAGTGAGCAGAATATTAGTATTTTTTTAGCTCTTGAAAGTATTTGGTTTGTTGCAGCTGTATACAGTGCTGTGAGCTTTTAGGAGAGAAAGACAAACCAAAATTGTTTGTATGGAGTGAATGAAGGCTTTACTGTTCTTTAGTTCCTGGAGAATTTGATTCTGTATTTCTTGATTCATCTCTAAATCCTGTCTATTGAATAGATGCTTTTTGTCCATGTGATACAGTATAACTTTCCACTGTATCTGAGAAGCAGACATTTTACCACTGTGATCTCTGTTTTGAAAATGTAGGGGATCTTTTAGAGATCCCTGTATGCCACGAAGAAGCTCAAGGCTTAGATATGTTTCTCAGTGCTTGACTTAGGAACACAGTGACCAAAAATTCCTCTATAGTCAGTACAGGAATAGACACATTTCTACAGAGCGAATTAGACCTCAAGTGTTCTAATCACCCTCTGGGTAAGCTCATCACTCGCCATGACAGTGTGGGGAGCTTATGGCAATTATACATCTAACTTGAGCTCCTGACATGGGTACCTAAAATTAGATAAGATGAAACTGTGCCTGAGAGTTTGCACTTAGCTTGATGTTCCTTTCAGTACAGTCTGAAGATGAAATTTAGGGCTTCAAAGAACAGGTGGAAGCCAAAGTATAAAAGTTGGCATTAGCTAAGATTTAAACATCATCTAAGTCAAGCAAAACTTTACCAAAGATCATGACAGACATTGCTTTGATATCTAAAACAGACTCTGTAGAATATGAGATGATGTCAGTATCACTTGAGCAACTTCATAGATCAGATGTTCTAAAAGTAATTGTTTTGTAAATGGTGAACAGATCAAATGCTAAGGAGAATGAAAACTAAGCAAGAAAGAGCTATCTGCCTTGTGATATTGAGCCTTCAGTTTCGAGTGTCTTAATCCAGCAGTCTTGGAATATCAGACTTCAAACAGAAGAAAAAAAATAATTTTTTTTTAGGGAACATAGTTACCTCAAAAGGACAGACTTTTGCATAATAGGGAAGTTTGAGGTGCTTAAGCTAGTAGTTAAGTTTTATAGATGCAGTTTTTAAACCCAAACTGGGTATGTGAACGTAGGGTATGTGTTGTGCCTTCCGTTTGAATATCCTGTGACGATGCTGACTTCCCATACTTTTTCCTCGCAGTTGCACCATGCTAAAGCACTTGCACAACATTAAGGGTGCAGATGGAGAGTTGTAATGTAGGTTTCATTAATGAGTGGAACATACTGATATTTCTAAACCGAAACAGGTTTAAATAGTTAATGCAAGTTTGTAGAGCTAAGCAGTGTTGTGCATTCTTTTCAGTTTTACCAGATTTCTTAGTGTACTGAAGGAGTGGAGTACAAAGCAAAAAAGTTTCCAGAAATACAGAATATGTTATCTCAGGAATCTTACAATGCAGGAAGGAGAAACATTAGGGAGGGTGACTGTAACCACAAATGTCAGGATTCCATTCCTCCCTACAGAGGAATCTCTACTGTGGTCTGCCTAGGAAATAGTGTGTAGATAGAAAACTTGATATCAAGACAATGCTTAAAGAAAATAACTTTGTTTCTAAGAAGAAAGTTATTGATCCTGTGCCACCATATGAACAAAGTGAAGTGATTTTAGTCCAAGTCATTGGCGATGTTTTCAGATGAATTCCCTTAATCTTCAGCTTACACCTAGAAACAAGTAACTAATTAAACATCCTCCTTTTGGGAAACACCACCTCTCCCAAGAGAAGACCAGCTACATGTTTCCATACTGTATATCAGAATTTAGAAGATGCATTTTAATTTGCAGCCTTATTATGTTTAACAAGAAGATTTGAGCCTGCCACAAAAGTTTACCAAAGCTCAGCTGAGAGAGTAGCTAGTTTATTCACCTGGGTGAGATTTGATAATATCCTCATCTAGCATGAGTTTCTGCATGAGTATTAGACTTGTGCTGTTGGCTTTCAGCAATGTGAAGAACCTCCTCATACATTATATGGCCACACTACTGGCAGTTGGCTGTGCAGACTAATGTATTTCATGGGGGAGCACATGTTCAGCTTCAAAACTGCTGTCGCTGGGTCAGAAAAGTTTCAGTTAGGAAGTGCCTGACCTGTCATTGTGCTGGGAGCCACATACTTCATAAGTGACAATTTTTTTAAAACGTTACAATAACCAAAAATTCAGGTGAGTATCTTTTTTCCATACTTAATTCTAGTGGATGACATTTGGGCTTGATTTTGCTGTGTTCTTCTCAAAAGCATGCTGAGAATTTAGGTAGACAGGAAGTGTTGGTTTTAAGAACTGTGGCCTGTAAAAGTCTTCCATAACACATCTACAGTGGCTGTTTTCTGGTGAGACAGAGTTCTGTACTGCAGCTTGTTTTGTGTAAACCTGAATACCAATTAGCAACCACTTCACTGCATCTCACTGAAAAAGTCCATTAGAAACAAAAGCAATTTCTTCTGAGTACAGTCCAAAGTATTCGTAGTTAATGTTGCTTAGCCTGAACTTTGATGAATAATTTATTTTTATTCTCTTGGGCTTGTTTCCCCTGTAGATGTGTGCATGGTACCTGCTTGCCGATCAATGCGTTTTCATACAGTTGTAAATGCCTGCAGGGACATGGGGGAGTCCTCTGTGATGAAGAGGAAATGCTGTTTAACCCCTGCCAATCCATCAGGTGTAAACATGGCAAATGCAGGCTTTCAGGACTTGGAAAACCATATTGCGAATGCAGCAGCGGGTACACGGGGGACAGCTGCGATAAAGGTAAAAAAAAATAGTTTAAAAATCACATTGTTCGTCTCAGAAAACAGTTTTTTTTTATTAAAACATGAACAGCCAAAAACATTACCAACTTTTTTTTCCCTCAACACACACATTTGTTGCTTTTTTTTTAACCATAAGAATTTATCTCAGTGAGAGAAAAAACAAACTTTTCCCATGAATTTATTTACATTTTGAGGATTTTTTTCATCAAATGTTTTGCTGTGAAAACATTTCTCTTTTTTGCCTTTATTCAGAAACACATTTTTACTATATTTAACTATTACCTTTTACCTGCTGTATCTTTCTGTATTTATTGTTTCTCTGCCTTCTGCAACTGAGAAGCCAAATCCAATGATTCTGCTCCTAGTTTTATCACAAACTCTACTTTTGACCTCTCAGCTTCAACTGATTTATCACAGCGAATTATGCAGGTGAGATGGATGAAACCAGGATGACTTTTCCCCCTACCTTTTTCTTTTTCCTTTGTCTATCAAAGCTCTCCCTCTCCCTCTCTTCCCCTTACCCCAGATGGCATTATTTGCTATTGTACATAGATGTGAATAGAATAGAAGAATATGGTTGCAGAACCTTTAACAGATGTCTCATTTTTAGCTAGTTTTATACCTCAGTAATTTATGAAGTTAGTGGAATGTAACTTGTATTAAATAACAGTTTGAATAATATTAAACTCCAGGTCTAATAAATTAAATTGCATGCTCTCTGAAACATTTCCCTATGGTAAATAGAACCAGCTGCAAGCTACGTAGGAACAGAAGATGTGTATTTTTATAAAAGGAAAAGATTTAAGCTTCAAATTTTCTTGTGATTGTAATAGCTTTGTATTTATGCTTTACATATACATAATATAAACTTTACTGAAAATAGGAGATATAGGAAATAAAACTTTGCATTAATCAAATTATGTTTGGTAGAACCACTAGTTTCCAGTATACAGCCCGAGTCAGACTTTAAAATATCAATCCCAACTGCAGTTAGAAACACAGCATCTTCCTTAGCAGTGTCAACCGTGTCTTTGACCTGTGTCTCACAAGTGTATCTCTTATTTTAAATGTTGTTTTCTACAGAAATCTCTTGTCGAGGGGAACGAATCCGAGATTACTACCAAAAGCAGCAAGGGTATGCTGCGTGCCAGACGACCAAGAAGGTATCGAGACTAGAATGTAAAGGAGGATGTTCAACCGGGCAGTGCTGTGGACCACTAAGGAGCAAAAGGCGGAAATACTCTTTTGAATGCACTGACGGGTCGTCGTTTGTGGATGAGGTTGAAAAAGTGGTGAAGTGTGGCTGTACAAATTGTCCCTCCTAAGTGTCCCTGTCACACTTGTCTTTTGAAAATGTTGTATACTTATTGACCGTGTCGGACTAATTAATGCTTCATAGTGGAAATATTTGAAATATATTGTAAAATACAGAACAGACTTATTTTTATTATGAGAATAAAGACTTTTTCTTCATTTGAAAAAAGATTCAAGTGCTTGAACTGAGACTTCTCATAACCAAGAGGAGCTTTGAAGAAAAAAAAAAAAGACCTGGTAACAAAGATGGGAAAATTTAACTGCTTTTAACATGGATTCTTCTTTATAACATGCTGAAGATACACTGACACTATACACACGTGACTTTCAACTTAACAGCTCAGAGATTAAATATTGACCAGAATGTGAGGCTGTTTTTTTCACTTTTGTATCAGTATATTTTATTGTCTTGACAGACCATAGCAGTCACTTACCTATGGATGAGGAAGCATTATAAGTGAAAAGAATCAGATTATACAGAAATAACAGTTGTATGAAATACATTTTATCATTTGGAATTATTAAGCATCTTGAGAAGATGGGGTCCCATTTAATGGATGGGCAATGGGAGATATGAGAATATACTATAATGGTAAAATCTCCTGATGATGTATACTTTTATGTCAGCATGTTAGCAAAAGAAGCATAAAAAGTGTTTATCTGCCCTTTTCCAGTATTAATTTTTTGTAATATAAATGTTTTGGGGATGATAAAAATAGATTATTGATGGATAAATTAGTAATAATATGGATTTCTGTTTCTGAGTTCTAAACAACTCTATACAGTATTCGGTTTCATTGAGAAATATTTATTGTATCAAAGTACATTGTACTTAACCCTTTTAGGCCATCCCTTTTACTGTTTTTTCAATGCTTTAATATATATTAATTTATATTTGTCCCAGTATTTTTGTAATTTTTTTTTTTAAAGGACTTAAAAATCAGGATTTTTTGCAATAGAACTAACGTAGCATGTCGTCTTGGGGTAAATGTTTCCAGTCTGGTTTTTCCTCCCCTTCCCCTTCCTTTTTTTCTTTTCTGTAGTGTCTGACCACTTGGTGTCACTGAATCTGAAAGTGATGACAATCTGCAGTTTTCACACGCAGCAGATATTCAGGACACCTTCCAAGAACCTGTAATGTATGACAGAAAATGTCTTTACACTAGATGGCCATTGTAGTGAAGTTAATTTTCCCTATAAACAGTACTTAAAGAAAATAAGATGGCAAGTAGAAAATGACATTAGAAGGTAGATCTTTATAAATTAATATTCCCGTGGAGCTCTTTACCTTTTTTATAAAAAAAAAGAAAAAAAGGCTGTGCTATCAAGAACTGTGACTTTCCCCAAATAATAAAACTACTTTACTGCCCTAATGTTCCCCATGTTAACATGTTGCTGCTAAATTATAATGTAGACTTGGTAATCAATAGTGGGTTGTGTTCTTCTTTCAGTAAAACCCAGGGTACCCTGTAAAAATGCAGATGTTTTTCAATTTTATTTTATTATTTTTTTTACAAAAAAGTTAGATGTACATGTGTAATGCAGTGTGCTTTGTCTTATTTGGACTGATATCAGTAATGCTACTGATGTTTGTAAATTAAACAGATATTTACTTCATTAACAGCTTTTATTTGTATTCTTCTGAGAAGTTTAAATTGTCTAACAGCCTTTAATTAAACATCTGTAGTTGCAAAGAATATTTGGTAAAAACCAGAATAAAACCCAACCCTAGACCTAGTGTATTCATTGCTGAAAATCTGCAGAAGGAATTAACTTGGGATTACTTACACCTACAGGCAGTGACACCTGAAAATGTCAGTTCATATTGAACACAGCTGAACTCATATCAAAATTAACAAAAGACCTATAAATAAAGTACACTGCATGGAAAGGCAAATTGAGTCTGTCCTAATATTTTAATGGCGATACAAAGGGCAATTTGAGAGTTGTTTATAGCAAGTAATTAGATTCCTCAGAGGGATTCATTTTCACTAATCTTTGACTAAGCAGTTTAAGCAATTAGAAGATACTTAACCAGGTTTCTCTTCTGTAGTACAATTTTTACAGATGCTTTTTTATTTATTTCATTTAGGCTACTTCAGAATTTGTCTAAGTACTCAGTGAAATAGCCTTTGGGACAAGGCTGCCTTTGCAGTTTTTGTGACTTCTAAATAATCTGCAAATAGGCATAGCTTTGAGGAAAAGGAAGCTGGTTTTGCACAACAGTACTTCTGTAGCACTCTTGGGTAAAACAGTTATTCTGTGTATGATCAAAACCCCTGTACCAAGTGTCTGGAGTTGGACTGCTTGCTGCCCTCATACTGACAAAGAGGAACTTTGCACTGGCATTCCAGCAGTGCTAGCAGCTGCCGCTGATCCTGAGGGACTTTTTGTGGTCTCTAAGCAGAACCAAACAAAAACTGAAGAAAAATGAAGCCAACAAAACCAAACCACAATAAACAAATTTGGCACCTACCCCTCTGGAGGAATGTAAGTTGCCCACATTGAACAGCGACTCAACTGACCTCATAAACCCGAGCAGCCCTGTATCCTCACTCTCCACAGCAGTCCTCAGGCATCAACAAGGTGTGCCACTGTGCCTGATGAGCTGCAGCTTCCTCGGTGGGATGGGTCATCCTGACACCTTTCTCATGCCTAAATTGAGGTTCTTGTAATACTGCTGTAACCTGGTATTCCCCAAAAGGGAAACAGGGCTCTGAGGGATCTGTAGCTTTAGGTATAGGTAACACAGTGGAGAATTTTGTTCAGTGCAGAACACTCCAGACACATAGGCTTTCTTTCAACAATATAAATTACAGAGCTTTTAGCACAGTGCTTGGAGATTAGACTTCTCTCCCAGGGTCTGCTGCCTCCTATATAGGAGTTGCGCTCGGACAGGCTGCTTTTAATGTATTGAGTAAAATGCATAAACAGCATCGGGTCTGAAGGATACGACCCAGTACAGTGACCAAGTTCCTTGCTTCGAGTTGACACTGCATGCTATTCCAATTCTTTTTTTCATTAGAAACCAAGAAAACTGAAACGTGCAGATTCCAACATTTTCTGCCAGTATTCTTAAAAGCTGTAAAAGAGAAAGCATATGAATACTGCTTAATTTGTACTGGCTCATGCACAGCTCCTACTGTCATCTCACAGATGATAAAAATGTGAAAGAGCATGGAAAAAAGACCATTCTTCTTGAATGAGACAGTAACAAAAGTCATGCTGCTTTGTTAACATTAAAAGTCAAGTCAGAACAGTAACTATCACATACAGAACCAGATTCTGCAGCCTGGATCAAAGTTTCTGGGGAAGATGTATATGCGAGTGATAGAAATGCTGTTTTAAGCAAACGAGTGGTGGCTTTGAATAAGCTTTGAGAGTTTGCTTTCTAGAGCTCTATTGCAGTGACAATTTTCTCTTGTGTTCAGAATACTTTTTGCTGCCATGTGGGGATCCTGTGGGCCTGAGAAGAGTCCTTGTAACGTGATGATGCTCTGCGTAGATGCCACAGTCAATATAATGTTCATATGATGTTATAAGGGCATTTTCTTGGGAAGAGCAGAATGCAGAGGTTTGGTAGATGACAAAAAATCTAGCAGACTTGATGATCCACGGTGTACTTGCAGGGATAGTAGCAAGGCAATCGAGAAAGTACATGTTAGTTTTGATGAGAAGAGTGATGATTAAGAGATGAGGGGGAGAGCGGTACATTTTGGAAAGGAGCTTGCTGCTAAGAAGAAAATGCCCAGAAGTTCTGGAAAAGTGTCAAGGATGTTGGCGGCTGTTTGTGTTGTAACTCTATTCTAGGAGCTTTATCTGTTACTGCTTGAAACTGCTATATTTTTAGAAAACCTCTTTACAGTTCTGAAAAATGCATGCTTGACCTCTCTATCTTGCGTTACCCCTATTGTGGGGGGAAAAGTTTATCTTTTCAAAGTAATTCAAAATCCCATCTTTTGGTTCCTTTTCTTCTCCTTTAGAAGCAAGTGTTATTCTTGCAGTAGCTCATTAGGCATGCAAGTGTCTGTGCTCCAGCTATCCCACCTTGCAGTGGAGAGCCTGGCACATAATTTCAGTTCCCATAAAGTGCAATTCCCCAGCTGAGCCATTCAAGATTCTTGGCTTTTAGAAGAAATATTTATACGCTGAGCTGGTATCTCCAATCTATTTAAGATTCCTGGAGTGGAAATCAGAAAATCATTGGTAGTTGTGACTATGTAGGGGCTGTCAGGAGTAAAGTAAAACTGAAGTGTTTGCCTGCATGCCTGGAGAGCCTGGCTCATCCTGGAGAGCCTACTGTTTTACTGTGTTCTTTATGTATTGTATTCCTGGGAGAGTGGGAAGTCATGCTCATCCTTTCAGAAATGTCTGAAAGCAGAGGGATTTTGTGTCCTTTTGCAAATAAATTGTCTAGGCTGGAAATCATAGGCCTCATTGGCCCTCAGCCAGGTTATATTGTACATATGTACCTTAACATCAACCATCATCTTGGACACCAGCAGCTCCTGATGTTAAAAAAGTGAATAAATCTTGCTCTCAGTTTAATAAAACACAGATGGGAAAAGCAAACCAAACAGAGAGTTAACAGCTCTATTCACTAGTCTCCAGGGCTCCATGCGATTAAATCAGAGTTGGAAGGTATGTTCCTGCTGCTGCTGTTCTGGCCAGTGTCCGTAGGGGTGATGGCCAGCAAAGGAGTATTCTGTCGGTGCCACATGTCATTTGTCAAGCTGAGGAAAAACAGTCATCTCACAGAACAGCAAGACTTCTGGCTATCCACAGTCCCAGCAAATACACTCCAGCTCTACAGCATGACACCCATACTGCAGGAATTTTGCTCAGCCATGGGAAAAGACTTTAAAACTGCCTCCCAGATCCACAGCTTAATTGCAAAACACTGATCTTAGAACTGCTTTCTGGCCTTTACAACCCCATCCTTTTATTTTGTTCCAGCTCAGAGGTAAACTTTAGTGCTAAGCATCAAGCCTCGGTACTCTCAATGACTGCCCTATCCTACATGCACAAGATTAAAATTTGGAGTTTGTTCCTTTTTTAGGAATTTGGTAACATTTGTAGAGGGACCAGGAGACTTCCCTTAAGAAGAGACAGGTTACACACCCAACTACAGAGGTCAGACACTTTCATGTTCTTTATAATTTGGAAAATATTACATTACCTCCTGTGGAACAGTTTGACACGCATAGACATAAATTTACATATTTTATGGATTTTTAGATTCAGACCATGGACATTTGTTATCTGGTTTTGTCTGTTAGAACTTTTTTTTTTTAATTCCTTTTAGGATACTTTCCATATCGTAAGAGACAAGTAAAGATAGAATTAATGTGCCTGGGTTTCTTACTGTCATTAAAGTTCCTTAAAAAGATCCAGTAGTCTTTTTCCAGGACATTTTTCTCCTTCCTCATAGTATTTCACATTCTGGGCTTCTATCTGTTGTTTCTGTATGATGGCCCATTTGTCCACTTTGGTTAATGTCCAGGACAGATTTAATCCTTCTAAAGAGAGGGAAAGGATACCTCTTTTTTTCTGCAGCTGTGCCTAAAATGTCTCACAGCACATCTTTAGAAGTATGTTTGCTTTCAAAGTCCTCTGAGAATAAGTTAACTTGAGCTGTTTTTACTGCAAACTTGTTTTTTTGCTTCTGATTAGCCTTATTTATTTAATCACATTTCTGTGTTTCTGCTATGGCAACAGTAATAAGAGCAGTACTAGCTGACCTGTGCTTCAGAAGTTTCTTGCTGCTTTGAAATAGCAAGTTTAAATAGTTTGAAATTTGCCTGTTCTCTCTCAGGTTTTTTGGGTTTGTTTTTTTTTTTTGGGGGGGGGGGTGGTGGTTCTGTGGGGTTTTTGTGGTTTCAGGGGTTTTTTTTAATTGGATCTCTTTCCTTATCAGTTCACCCATTTTTGAGCAGTTTTATGATTATTCTCTAGGGGAAAAATAAAAGCATGAGTCAGTGTCAACTGTAACTAAAACTAACCTGTAAATAAAACTGTAAATAACACACATGGATCTGTCACAAACATAATTTCTAAACTCTCAGAAAAATCAGAAATAATATTCATTAGTCCTTGCCTTATATTTCACTGAACAAACTGATATATGAACAAAGCTATTAAGTAGCCTCCAAGTACACCCCTAGAAAGAATTAAGGCAGAGTGTCCAGGGCCAGAGAAGGAAGAAGAAGGGGCCTATCAGTTACCTAATAGTAGCACAGCTTTTGTGGAGAGGGTCTGGGCATGTTTCTGTCTGAATATCCACAGTGAGATCATGTGGCACCACAGAGACTCCACTGCAGAAAAAAGTTCACTGTTATCCTAAATTTTGTTAAAAAGTAAATAAAATAAGAAAACTTGCAAAACACCTTGAATAGAAAAAACAAAAGGTTTTTAACTCCAGCTTGATGAAAACAGCACTCATTTTCCACTACCCAAACCATGGACCCGCCTTCGGCATTTACCCCTTCTCTCCAGCTCCAGGCACAGCTTGCTTCTCCCCCTTCCCAGCCACCCTACTCCAGACCTGCCTGTGCCTGCCATTCCCACAGGTCTCCCAGGTGAGCCACTTCTTCCTTCCCCTCCCAATAAGTCCAAGCACTCACCTTCCTGTGTGTACCTTCATGAAGATAACTGGAGGCATCTGGTGGGCACAGACCACTAGGCTGGTGACAGCAAGAACACTCTGAAGCTAATTAATATTCCAGCATTTTAAAAAGTAGGTTGTTGTTTAGTAGACCGTTACAGCAAAGTGCTTGTATCAATCAGCAGAAATGGTGGCTGACAGAAGGTTTAAGTCATACAACCCCACTCTGTGTGTGACATGGAGAATGTGGACTCTTCACTTTCATCCTGAAAAGCTTGACTGACTTCCAATTAAGTGAAAGGAAGGATAAAGAGACCTAGACCTCACTGAAAATCTGCTCAGCAATCACATTCAACAGCTAGAAACTAACAAACAGAAATATGTGCCCCAGTTTGGGGGTTGATTTGGTTTCCTTTTTTTTAGCTAAGAGAACAAAGAATAAACAATCAAATAGGTGAGGTTCAAGTCACTGGGGAAAAGAATAAGAATGATAAAAAGGAACCAGCTCTGGCTATATCAGCTTGCTGGGAAGCAAACACATAAGGGAATTGAGTGCTGCAATTGCTCATGAGTAACAGATGCAGCCATATATTTTCAAACTTTTGTAGAAAGGACACTTGCATCCCAGTAAGTAGCGACCAGCCAAAGAAATCATCCTACTGTTACTCCATGCTGACACAAAAGAACCGTTTGGGGAAGAACTTCGCTCAGATGAAGTGACCACAGCCTGTTTGGATTTCACATGGTAATGAATGGGCTTGTAAAATGCAGAAAAACAATGGTATTAGACCAGGGAGAAGAAAATATTACAGATTTAAGACATCTAGGGCCAGATTCACTGTAGACTCAATCTGTTTCATGCTGTTTCAGTGATGCAAAGCTTAGCTGGCCTGGAGCCACCACAACTTCTATTTGCTAGAAAATGGACTTAAAGGTTTCAGTGACCAAAATCCATGTTGGGAACTGTGTTATATCCACAACCCTGCACATTTGCTAAAGGCACCACCATCTGCATTACTTTGGAATAAAACTTTGTGCCACTCTGCCCCCTGACACCAGTGCTGAGCTTTCGTGGGAAGGGAGCTCGCTTTTCATTGCTGTTCTCCAAAGACCAGAGAAGCAAAGGGAACTGGCAATTCCTCTTCAGCAAGAGCAGTCAAAAATGAAAGGCAGGAGGACTTTAACCAAAGAAACAAAACGAAGTGAGTACTATTGTAGTAAAACTGCTTCTAGTGAAGTCATTTTTAATATTCAGTTTTAAAGACTCACTTAATTACAGCTCCATAAGAAAGCATTATGGCAAACAGATTCTTCTTGTAAAATCTTTTCTTTAGTGTGTGTATTTATATGTATATGTATATATATATATATACACACATGTATGAAGGTAGAAAGTACATACTTTTTTTTTTTTCTTTCTCCTAGGATGTGAACTTATATCTGCCTTTCAGTTCCCCTGAGCAGCTCTGAACAACAGCAGGTATGATTAAGAATTCAAGGTAGCTGACAGTCAGGATGTTTGACCTAATCTATCTTGACTTTGCACTCTATGCATTTAAAAGCAGCACGCCTGTGTGGAACACGCTGTAGTTCAGTGGGGTACAGCCATATCTATTTTAGTCACATGCACGCACTGAAATAGCTGTGTGCACATGGAGATCCTTTTTTTTTTTTTTTTTTTTTTGGTTTTAGCCAAATTAGGGGATCAAAGCCACGTAAAACCTTTTGTAATGAAACTTGAAGCCACATGTAATGAAACCAGATAGTTTTTCCTTTCTGATCTAAAGTCTTTCCTGTTTTCAGGCATTACTATAAACCTACATCTTGGTCCAGTCTGTAACTTGGTCCAGCTTGGATTAGATTTGCAAACAGCTTGATGAATCTGGGATGATTTATAGCTTGAGGTAGAAAGAAAACAAACAACAGAATCTAAGGTTTGGCCTGCTTTAGGCTCAAAATCAAGCGTAACCTCCTACTGACTCCTTTTGGATTTTTGCGTCTTTTCGAATCCCAGAAGGAAAGCACCCCACTGAATTGTAAATCCAGCACAAAAAACCATAATGCACTGGTAAATGGAAAAGTAAGTTTCACAAATATCCTTTCCTTTTCTGGGAAATTTCCATTTAGACTTAAACGAGGAATTTGGACAGCGGGAGATTAGGGAAAATATTTCTTCCTTAGTATCAAGAGCTGAATGTACTCTTCTTTGTTCAGAAGACAAGAAGTATATCTATCAAAGAGCACTTTATTCACGCCATCCGAAAACTTGGTCATTCTCTTTTAATTCAGCTGAAAAGGAAGATGAAAAACATCAGCAGGGAGCTGTTTAGCTAAAAGAAGTGTAACATTCAGGAAAATCAATACAGATTTGCAAAGAGAGCGTGGCTTAAATTCAGCATGAAAATAATGTGAGTTATAGCAGCTCTAAGAGGTCCTATTTCCTATCTACTTTTAAGTGTTGAGACTCTAGACACAAAACATGTCTTCAGAGGATAAGGGTATGTCTGCGAAGAATACCCTACACCGTCATTTCACTAAGCGGATTCTTTCACAAATGCTTCTTTACTAGTTTAAAGAAATCCACAGGGACAGGCTTTTCCTCAGAAATCATGCCGGTCCATGGTATTTCTACCTGCTACCAGTGCACAGGCACCAGGTGACACTCTTTTCTGGGCCAGGCCATCTCTGTTCTCAGCATCAGCAAGCAGAAGGAGAACAAACCAATCCCAGAAGAAGCAGCTGTGCAAAATATGCCTTCAGCAAAATCCAAGAGAGCAGATGCTTTGCTCCATTGGAGTGGTGTGGGTGACACTGTCCCTCTTAAGGGAGAAGCGCAAACAAGAGGCTGATTGAAGTTGTTTGTGTGTTCCCGTATTTGGCCAGAAGGAATTGAGTATGTATTTTGAGACACTTCAATTTTCATATAACTAGAAAATAATTGTATCAACAATCATAGATTTTTAAGACTGTAATACTGAAGATATCTCTGATTCTTGATAAAAACATATTTTGCACACACAAATATGATCACAGAAGTGTGGCCCTACAAGCCTGAAACCACAACTATTTCCAGTATCAAAATTTAATTCCTGGCCTATAAAAATTTAATCTGTATCACATCACAATACTTTCAATATTTAAATCCTCTTTGTTATTTAAAGGCTTCCTAAAACAAGAGATCAGTGTTTACGTTCCAACAGGTCATGTTTCCTACTATTATCAATAGTGGGTACTCTCAAAGGACAGGTGGACAGTTGAGGCTCAACCACCTAGCCATGAAATACACCCACACCTTGTGTAAGGTCAATCATGCACAAACCCATTTAGCTACCCTTTAGAATACACATGAATCCTTTAAATCAATCTGGATCAAAATGTTGGTTTCCTCCATCCGAGGCATGAAAATGTATATAACAGATTCAGAAAAATTCCACATAATTATCCTGGTTGTATGTGAAGTTTCCCCTCAATCTTTGATCTATAATGTAGTAATGTGTCAGCTCGACCAAAGTAGTTTTATGTGCAGGAAATAAGACAAGCTGAGCAGCTTCATGGTTAATTGATTAAAAGGTTCTAAAGAAGGTGCAAGATCAAAGAGCAACTTAATGGTTTTATGTTACTCAGGAGAACTGTTGGTCCAGTTGTTTGACAAGACTGACCTTGGGCAATGAAGTAACAGGCAATTAAAAAAAAAAAACCTAACAAAACTAAAACACAGATCATATTTATCTACTTCAGCATCCTTATTTCCTTTAGCAAGTAATAGTTGGCACACCCCAGTGCTCTAAGACAATTTGCATTTTGTTAGCCTTTCACACTATCGTCCAAATACAGAGCACACAAAATTGTCTGTCGCCTAGACTTGCCCTGAAGAGAAAGGAAAAAAAAAAAGCACAGAAACTCAGAATCACAGGATGCCATGCCATTGGTTAAATACTTATGAAAGCAAACAAACGTGAAACCATAGCTGAAAGACAGTTCCTTGTAGAGCCCTTGGTCTGTGAAATAACTGAGCTCCCTCGGCCATCTTCACTGGCATTGGGAACCAATGGTACCTCATAGTTTACAAGCCTGGCTCGTCTTGAGAAGGATTTTAGGAAACAGGAAATGCTCTGAAGTAATGTAACCACTTGCAATAAAGGAAAGGAAAAAAAAATGCTAATGCATTGACTCCTAAAGAAGAATTTAATAAGGCCATTCACTAAATGACACTTTAAAACACTGATACTTTCTGGTTATGCTGTCATCACTGTGCTATTCAAGACTCTCATGAGCACAGTTTAGTTTATGTCTTCTGAATATGAGCATTATACTTACACAGAGGTAAAAGAGAAATACAGGGCATAATAGGCAAAAGAAGGTACATGGTACAATTTTCACCAGCTGCACTGTGACCTGAATCTAAAGTTTTCTGGCTTCTGATGCAGCGCAGTATTTTGCACCCACAACTAGGTAATATTTTTCTTTACTTTACTTGAACAAAAGGGACAATCAGTTAAGGCACCAACACAGACTCAGTTTGGCACTTGATTCTACCAATAACTCTGCCTCTAGTGCTTGACCTTCTGGAAGATTATATTCCAGGTGCTTACAACTCAGATGCAGCCTTCCCTTCATGCAGCAATGGCTTCACAAATCAAATACAGAGCTACTTTAAAAGCACAAGAAAATTTGCAATCACAATTTTCCTGTTCTGCATTAAGCCTGTTGTCATTAAACCCAAGGTATTGTATCGTTACATATTTTCCCATGTATTTTCTAATGCTTATATAGATGCTCTTGCCCCTCACCAGTAAAATTTCACCTCATTCCTGTGAGGTAAAGCCCTTCCTCGGACAGTTCTGCTACTATTTCCACCTTGGCAGAGAGACCTCTTCCTCTAGGTATTTCTCTCCTCTCTAATATCATCAATAGACCATGTGACAAGAGATATCACAAGATGCCCATCACTTAAAGCAAAAATATGAAAGCATTGCTGAGTCTGAAAACAACTGTCCTTGAAGGAAAGCCATTCTGTTAAGAATCATCTAGCAAACGACTTCAGTAGTGTCAACTATGGCAAGCAGAGATAGACCATCACAGAAAATGTCACAAGACAAGCGGTTTGGGAAGATTTCTCTCATCTGTTGATTATAAATTAATTAACACATCTGACCAGTGTGTTAACGACACCATAGTATGCTCTACCATTAATGTCTTACACCATAGTAGCTCTACCATTAATGTCTTCTATTTACAGGAACATGACTTTCAGGTCAAGGATCTAAAAGTTCCCTGTTGTTCTATTTACTTAAAACAAACAAACAAAACCCTACTATTGCTCCTGCTGGCCTGCTTCTCTCCACAAAGAAGAATACCCTACTTGAGCTGAGCAGCTGACAGCTCTGCTCAGTGCCTGATAAGCTGCCTCTCCTGGGTCACCACTGAGTGGGAACTTCTGAGCTGTGTAATGAGATTAACTTTCCCACACCATTCCCGGAGAGCCCATTGTCGAGAGAGGAATACTTTTATTCATGGCAACAAGTCAAACACAAACCCTTGGCAAGTCAAATTAAGAAAAAATAAACAAACAAATGGAGTTTTGGCAGAATCTGGATTTGCCCTATTGGAAATGTCTTTGTAAACTGATGGAGAAGTTGACTGATCTGGAATGGACCATTACATTTACAATAGAGCTAAAGAGTAACGCTTTAAAGATTCCGATTGTTTTGAGAAAAGATTTTTCATTACCTCAAAGCTCTTTCCTTCACAAAGGTCCTAAAAAAACAATCCCAACCCAGCAGCAAGTCTTTGGGATGAGGAGGAAAAATACTGTTAGACTTTTTGAGGAGGAATCTTGAATTAGTCATTTTATAGTTTCGCAAGTAGAAAAGCCAGGGAATTGTTGTGATTTAAGAAGATAATAATTTTCAATGCACAAATTCCCTTTATTGAAGTATAAATGGTGCCTTGTGGGCACATAACAGCACTGAACTGGGCCTGGCAGGATCAGTTTTATTGTATTCTACCGTGCAGAAACAATTACTTTAGTACAAATTGTCATGTGCCATTTTTCAGCCTGATCAAGTTCAGTCTTACGACTGTAAATTACTTGGTACTTGAGAGGTGTTTAATACTGTCTTGAACCTTTTCTTTTATAATCTAAAGTTCTTTTTCTGTTTCGATCTAGCCATGTTTGTTCTCATGTGAAATTTTATAGCCATACTACCAGTCTGAGCATTTTTCACAGTTCTTGTCTAGATCTCAGTTCCATCTCCAAGTGGTACTGCTTCAATGCTCAGCAGTACTGCAAAGAGACTGGACCTGATACTTCCTACTTTGGTGGACAATGTGTTGTTACCAACAGATTGTCACTGAGGATTTGATTGTCACCTTTGCTTTTTGGTGCTTCTGGTTTTCATAATTAACCTATGGCCACACTTATAGTTAAAAGGCATGTACACTTGGACCTTAGGCATTTCATCTTGATGAGCCTTTCACAATTTATTTAGTGATTATGGTATCTTCATATATTACTTTCTTTTGTTGATGCTGTCAACCAAGCACCTGGGGAAATAATCAGGGCATCCTGCAGAGTCCCACTAACAAAGCACAACTGAGAGGCAGGGTGAATTGTGCTCAGACAGAGTCACATAAATGCAGATATACTGACATAGGGATTAGCACAAAGCTCTCTGAAAGGAGCTAGGTTATGCTAAGTAGACATGTTAGCTCAGCTGGAACTAATTTGGGAACCCCTCATCACTACATAGTGTGATTTTAACTCTGAAATGTCTCAGGATCTTGCAAAACTATTTTTTTCTTGCTAAAATAACTATTGAGCTTTCAGATTGCAGTGGATTTCTCATTCCTACAGCCACCACATGAGGAACTGGAGAAACATGGTGCTGAGCTGGAATTAATAAGCCAAATCAGACCTTGATGAGAGCTAATCAACTCCTATGGCTTCTTGCTGACTATGTGATGACACAGAATATTCTTGCCATCCTTTTCCTCATCATTTCAGGTCCAGGGGTGCATTTGGGTAGTTGTTGTCATGCATCCATAGACCTTATTAACACCACAGCCCTGGTCTGTGTGGTGTAGGCACACAGTGCTTCTGGACCCATGTGGGCACTGGAAGCAGGGCTACATTTGTATTTGCTCTATATCTAGTGTCATAGGTTCCCTGGCACTGCTGATGCTCAAGACCCAGCTCCCAAGACTTGCTCTGCTTAGTGATTAGGAAACAGCGCTCCAGAAAATTATATTTGTACCTGTCAAACTAAAGGGACTCAGGGTATAAGCAGATTTTGTAAAATGCATATATCCAAACCAGAACACTTCCTTAGATAAGTTTAGGTATAACTATCAGATTCAGATAAATAAATAAAATACCTGGAGCTTGTCAAAAGAAAAGACTAATTGATTATTTTTGTGTTCCCTTTTGATAAGGTCCAGTGTCCAAGAGTACTAAGAAGTGGAATATTCATGACTGAGAAGGTGAAATGTTGTAAGTGAAAAAAATCAGTTAAACAGAAATCAAAGAGTAGGTTTAAATAGTCATTGCCTCTTTAAGAACAAACTATTAAATACATTTCTAACTACTACTGTCACTATTTAAAACCACATCATAAAAACAACTAAGTGGAAATTTGCACTTTGGTGGAGAGGAATGGTGTAAATATTATTACAATTATTTATTTTGAATCAAAGAAATAACCTAAATTATGAAAAACCACTCATGCAGCACTCCTTGCCCTTGATGTGTAATTAGTACTCAGCAAAAATCGCAAAGCATTATTCAAAGAAGAATGCAGCTAGTCAGAATAAATAAAACCAACCAACGAACCAAAAAAATTCCAACTGGTGACCTCACCTCCCCTTCCCCTGCAACTCACAGCTTTTCTGTGCAACACTCAGTGTTTGCCATAAGAGATATAGTCCTCTTGTGGCTGTGCAAAGCCACCAGTGCTTTTCCTATTATTCATCCTTCCTTGATTTCTTCACTTTCCACACGAATAATACCACTATCAATTATTTGATGAAGTTGTCTTTAGAGCACTGTACCAGCTGGCAGGACTGAATTCGAGACTGTAGCTCACAGGATCTTTAGAGCTATGCTCATAGTATACACGCTACATAAAATGGATGGAGACAGAGAATGAAATAACGCTGCGGCCCTGAACCCGCACTGCTCTCACAAATACCTCTTGTGTATATTTTCAGAGGGTCACTGTGCTTGCTAGTTTGGGTCTGTAACAATCATGGTGCCATTTTCAGATTTGTGAATGGAAATCTCTACAAACAGTGGCTGATGGGTGAGAGGTGGGGCTGAAACAGCGAACAGAACAGGCTGGAGTCACCTGCCCAGAAACCGTACCTATTTACAGAGCAGGAAAAGAAGCCAATTAGGAAAAAGAAATAGCAAAGGAAGGAGGATAAAGGGTGAAACCACCTTAGGGGTCTTTGTGTACAGGAAAATTTCTATACATAGTATGAACCATCTGACAGTTACAAAGCCCACTACAGTCTGAGCTGCTTTACATTATTGATTAGAAAAAACTGTCATAATTTTAAAAAACTGAAATTTTTAAACAGTGATTTTACAGAATGTCTGGAAAAGTTAAAACCTAAAGTCTTTGGGGCTTTAGGAACAAAGAGATGGCACTGAGATTTTGAAAAGTGACACCATATTTTGCATTATGCAGTCAAAACCCCCACCTTTGGGATGACAAAACCTTGCCCTACTCTTGTTGCAACCTTGAGGGAGCCTGGGAAGAACAGCTATTTGATAAGAAATAAAGCTAGCAGGTAGCAAATTCACAACCAACATAAAAAGGTGAGGATGAGCCAGGAGACTCCTCGTCACAGGCTACGGTGAATACTAACAGTCTCTCGGGGTTCAAGAGGAGAAATCCATGTAAGAGAAATCCATTGAAGATTACTGAATATGCAGCAGTCATCCCTGGCTCAGGATGTTCCTGAATAGCAAATGGCTGAAAGCTGGGAGAATACTCATGGGAAATGTTTTGTAGAGTTGTCCTGGTTCTCAGAGTCTCCCCTTGGCCCCCTCTTCAGTTGTCTCAGGTGGGACATTCAATGACAGGACACTGTGATGTATTATTAATCTTTGGTCTGACCCAGTGTTCAATTCAACAAAATTCTTTCAGTTAGACAGAATGTGCAATACTGTTAAAATGATTTTTTGGTGAGATGGCAAGCTCATAGTGTTTTTTTTTAAATACACAGCTCTCTTGTGAACTGAATTACAACTCAAAACTCGACCTGATAGCAAATGTTACGCTTGCCTGTACCCCACCTCACCATAAACACCCGCACCTGGCAGGCTGTCAGTAAGCTCCCTCTTTTGCATTCCATACTGTGAAACTATTAGTGTTTATCCTGTAGAGACTACCAAGTTTACACACTCTTGCTTTCCCAGCCTTTCTGACAACACCACTACTGTTTCCAACCTGCTCCCGAGAGACCTGTTTACAGCCCCAAGACTATGAGCTCCCACCATTGCCAGAATCTCCTCCTACATTCTGCAGCATTTCACAGGGACATCAGCCCATGAGAGTCACCAGCCAACCTGAACATGTGGCACTACCTACACTGGCATGGAGGGCAACTGGGCAGTGCAGTAAGGTGCTCATTTCTCACCTGTACTCTCCCCATCCTTTCCTTTTCTTTCCTCAAAAATACACAGGCTCAGATTCTGCTATTTCAAATAAAGATTAAGAAGTGAACTACAATGAGGAATACAAATACAGCAAAATCTTCTCCCCCTCCCACGTTTTTCTCTGATTCATTATGTAGTTCTTCCTTCAAATCTTTCCCATCCTCTAGTTTCACCTTCCAGGTCTCTCATTTCAGAAAGCAGAACTATGAAAACACAAAACAGTGTCTGAATTACAGGAACTAAAATCCATGAATACAGGAAGTCTAAAAGTCATGAACTTGGAGCCTTTGCTGTGCTCTGCTTGTGGTTCCTCTCCAATAGCCTCTTACAATTTCCTCCTTTCCTTCTACATCCATTCACACATCCTTTCTCACTGCTTTCACTAGAAACTCTAGTGTACTGCCCTCTTCCTGGAAATAGATTTTTTTCTTTTTTCCCTGTTTTTTGTTTGTTTTATGAAGAGGCTTTAATTCATCCTCCTCCAAAACCCAGCAAGTGACAGCAGGGCAACCTTACTCCCCCACTTGCTGCTCCTGTGCGGACAGGGACACAAGGGCTTCGGGCTGCTGCTTCACCCCTCTGAAAGGAGAAAAGATGAAAACTATTTGTCCTGGTTCTGGCCAGACCAGAGTTAACCTCCCCAAGCAGCCAGCCCAGGTGAGCTGAGTTAGCCCAGGCTGTTTCCACACCGCCTGACATCACTCCCCCATAAAAGGGGCTGGGAGGGGAGGGGTGCTCCTGGGTGCCTCCAAGGTATTTCAGTGTGATGTTGGGTTGGTGCAGTGCTCAATGTCACCTTCGGAAGGGTAAGGTACTCTGTGTAATTATGGGGTGTGAGTGATCTTTACCATGGGCTGTTATTGTTCCCCTTTCACAGCACTGTTGTCAGTAAACTGTCCTTATCCCAACCCACTGGGGCTCTGTCTGTTTTTCCTCAGTGTTGGGGTGGAAGCTCAGCTACTTCCATCACTAACTTTGATTTTATCTATATCATTTAATCATGACTGCTACCACAGTTCCCATCCTCATCACCATTGCTACACTGAATACTCCTAGGTGATTGCCAGTTCTCAACCACCAATTTAAAATGTGGCTGATAGACCTTAAGTCTGTCTTTCATACCTTCTCTATATCACAAACAAATAAATTCTTCCTACCAACCTTGGACTTATCTCAAGTGCCAGCTGTGCTTGGTGTGTGGGGGACATTAAATGCTTTTGTGAAGCAGTACATCGATGCTGTGTGTGCCTCGGAGCCTGATGTTCTTACTGCAGTTCTTCCCTCTCTCTGATCCAGCAAAAGGAACCTCATGGACTCAGGAAAAAGCTGAAAGGTCTGTTAAAGATAGTATTGTACCCATCTACAGCCTACACAGATGTATTTTGCTAGTCAGAGCAACAACACCCCTACCCCAATGTGTTCTCTGCAGACCAAGTCTGAACTGCATGGGTTTGTTTCTCCTGTTGGGGGGTGGGGGTGGGAGCAGTGGGGGGAAGGAGGAAAAGTAGGCACACTTCCACTCTCATGATGCCTTCTGAATTTGTGGAGTACTTTTTTCGTGTTCACTGTCATTATTTACCTCATTCTGTGCAGGGCTATAAAGTCTAGTAAACATCCCCAATGCTTTATATCCTGTGCCCCACAGTGGGGAAAAAAACGGCAAAAGGTCTCCTGACAATTACTACAATTTCTCTGACAACTGAACTATGAAATACTTCCATTTCCACTTAACAAGCTCTTCTATTTTACCACCTTTGATATCTGAAGTAACAGAAAACTTTGATTTACCCCCTTGTTTCTGTCCCCAAACCAGCAGAATGCAGAGCAGCAGCATTCTGGGGGAAAGGCACAGAAGTGGAAGACAGTGAGTGATTGCCACCAAGTGGGAAAATAACAAAACTGCAGCCTGGGTTCTTTCCCTATGCAATCCTGACGAGGAAAACATGTCAGTCAGCTCTCATAGCAGCACCCTAAAAATCACCTGCAAGTTTTCCTCTTCTGATTAATGATTTCCCTCGGTAGAACTTAAATGATATTTTTCCTGCCTCAGAAATTTAGTAGTGAGCTTTGATCATCAAATAATTACAGAGAAACCATTTTGTGAGCACTTAATGCCTGTGTGTATCTGTCTTGAATTTAAAGAACATTACCTCATGACTTCTTTGTATGCTGAAAAGCAAATTCCAACTCCCCAGAAATCGCCAGGAAGAGAATAATGGCATTCTGGCAGGAGGAATAGAGCCATCCCATGTCTATGTGCATGATGTGGTGCTCATGATACGATATATAACCACTTGCAATGTAAAATAGCAGTGAACACTTCTGAACGCACACAAAGCTGTGATGAAGTAGTCATTTCTTAACACCCATTTTTAAAAATCAGATTCTTCTTTCTGTAAAGGGCATCCTGCTCCTGGTGCTATTGGTGTTCTGTGACACTGGGTACCCCTTCACCTCTCAGAATGGCTATGCTTGCAGATACATTCTCCCACAATGTTTCTGCTTACAGGTACCTGCACCTGTTTGGTGAAAGGCAGGATTAATGAAAGTTGGCACTCTGGGGTATTATGGAATATCAGTGGGGTACCCTAAAGCAGCTGAGACTATCATTTGGGTGCACTGCAGTATCTGTCAGGTTTGAGAGGCTTGAGAGTCTGGGTTCAAGTCTGTGCTTCAAACCAGGAAAAAGCAGACTTTTGAACCTGAGTTTTCTATAACCCAGTGAGTCTTCTAGCTCCAGGGAGCTACTGCTTCCAAAACCTTTTGTTAGCTTTGAAATTCCAGAGAATACAGATACATACCCAAGTCTTTCCTTCCCCCAAATGTTTGGCATCTACTTTTCTCTGAAACCACAGCTCTCTCCTGAAAATTTTTCATAAGCTAGTGCTGGCCCCTGCCTGCTCACCTTTGGTACTTCATGGGGCTCCTCTTCTTAGGTGTTTACCATTATGAAGGAAAATACCAATGAATGGCAGGGAGGAAGGAAATCAAGTATAAAACTTTAGGTCCAGTGGCTCAAAGAAATATAGGCTCCTAACTCTTACATTTTTGGCTGTACTAGTGAGAATGGATCTCTCCATAAACAAGCAAAAGTACTTTTACAGAGGCAGCAGTGACTGTGCCATCATCTGAGACACAGCAATGGAATTAATTTTCCTTCCTGAGCAGCTGGCATAACCAGAATAAAGAACAAATTCAAACTGCCATCATTGATGGCAATATGAAAATATGGAACTGGGGAAAAAAAAATCCTGAAATGTCTCATTTTAATCCTAATCTCACTTTTGAGGTAGTGTAGTTCACTGTTTGGTAGGTATAATAAATCTATTTTGGCCCTGATAGTACTACCTACCAGAGATGGGAACATCAGTTTTGTACGGCCATGAGTATAAAATTAATCCTAGTATAACTAGACCACTGCAGAGCCACTCTAAACACTTCAGTAAGTAATGGGAAGTGAGTTAGTATATCTGTAGCTATTTGGGCATAACTTTCTCTGACTCAGGTACTGATGACATCTGAAATTTCCTAAGCGTTTCAGATCAGCAGAGTGGGCTGTGTAGTGCAACAAGTGCTGCTCTTGTCCATGCAACTACTTGATTTTGCTCAGTCTTTCAACTTAAAGAATCATACCCAAAGTATGGTGTCTGCACGCTAACAGTAGAGACCTGTGTACTCCATTGTGCCTATTGAAAGTTTCCTTCAGTTCTTACATTTGGGTGTCGTACCTGTGTGCATTTGTATTGTTCTGCAGTGACAAAACCTCAAAGTATTCCTGTGGGTCAGTCTGCTTCTTGGGAGTTTACCTCTGAATTTTACACAGGACTTTGACCTACTAATTCAAAGTCCTTACAGCAATTTAGCACTTAATGGACAATTAAGTAATTTCTGGTGTATTACCAAAAAAAAAAAAAAAAAAAAAAAAAGCAATCCATTAGTATCTGTGGTCTGTTACCTGGAATTGATCAACTGAAATGGCAGTTTCACACCAGTCTTCCTTGAGGGCATAAGGGAATATTCACAGGTCCATCAACAGTTGCTGAATTAATCATCTGATACAGCACTTGTCAATGAAAGTGCCTGGAGCATTGAAATCTTTGCAGAGGAACCTGAATACTACAATTAGGTGTCTAAAGCCCCATTCTGTCGCTCACATTTATTGCCAAACACTGCAAAATAACTCATCTTTTATAGAGTACTATTTACAAAGCCTGTAGCGTAGTTAAGTCAGGATAAAAGCACTGGGGAACGATATTTGAAGACTATCTAAGGAAAATGCTCCTAGAGATGTAAGTTTTTAATGTGTACTTCTTGAGACACCTGTGAGAATTTCTAAATCAGAGTTACTGGCAAAATAAAAAGAATTATGAAATACACTGACCTGGGGAAACACATTTTGTTCCCTTACTGTTCTTATTAGGTTGTGAAAGCTGTAAGCCTCCAACTGTGGTTAAAATTGCACTTGGTTTAGAAACTTCTAAAATAATCTCAAAGTATATCAGTTTGTATGTTATTAGATTATTATTAAAGAATATAGAGAATGTAAGATGAATCCATCTTTAAGGGTGCTGGTAATCTCTTTGGTTTTTTTAGCAAACTATAACCAAAAAAAAATCTATTGTCTCATAAGAAGGCTGCTACAGAGAAGGGAAATGTTGACAGTGTAAATTAATGAAATTATGACAAAAGTTCAAGTACCAACTTCTTTCCTTTCACATTCAAAAGTTTCTACTTGTAAAGAAACATTGTTCCCACTACTTCCAAACTAGCACTAGCCAAATGCCAACCCAAAAAATATACCAAATGAATTAGGTTAACAAAGGTATAAATATGCTCTGATGAAAAAAAAAAAATCTAACACATGACTTTTATATGATGTTCTTTTAGTTAGCCATATTCCAATAAGCCTCACTTTTAATTTCATCAGCATCAGAATCCATTTCACTTTGGTGAATTCTCCTCCCCCTAGTGGGCATCTATTTAACTGTGACCAATGAAAAAAAGATGTCAAATAGCATACCGGCCTTAGCAGTGATAGATAATTAATAAATCATTGGTTCTATTTAAATTGGTTGAGTATTGTTACTATGATAAAGTAAGCACTTAGTCCAGAGTTAGCTTCTATTTTCAGATTTCTGTACACTTGAACACACATACAGGGAAGTGACTGCACTTCTTTCCATGATTAAAACTTCCTTGCAAATTGTTCATATTTTTGTCTTTTATTTTTCAAGCATTTAGAAAGGTTTATGGCAGTTGAATTAAATTAAAAATACATAGTAGGAAAGCTCATAACTGGAGCTATTGGTGTGCAAGTATACTGTAATAATGACTCATGACCATATTTAAGACAAGAAAGCGTGATCATGATGGAGAAAAATGCTAAAATTTGTCATGTTCTGTTGATCTGTACTATGTATCAGTATATTTTTGCTTCTAAATAGTTCATCCATCAAATATGTTTAGAATGTTACAGACTAGTTCCTGTAAGAGCCATAAAACTGGTGGGATATGGTATGAAATGTACTTAATTTGAAATAAAAACATTCTATTATAAGTACTTGGGTCCATATTCCCCATGCCAATATTCAGCAATATCACAGAAAATCCAAGGCCAGGTATAATAACAAGGAAGCTACTCAAGCAGCAGCAAAGTTACAAAGTGTAATAAAACCTGTTTTAACATTTTACCATAGGAATCAGACTGGACAGAATGTATGCTTAACCTTAGGACTACTTTCTTTCCTAACTCTTAATATGTGAGTTTTTAGAAAAAGATAATCTTAGGGATACGGTTTCGATCTACCTGAGGAATTCAGGATTGGTTTAGTCTGTGTTCTCCCTGTGGAGGAGGGAGAGTTAGGCTCCTGCACACCCAAGTCGATCCTACATAAGACTGGTAGGTTCCCAGCACTCAGGTGCTTGAGCCTTGCATACATGTGTGGCACAGGACCATGGTGTATCTCCACATGCATGCAGCAATGCCTGATGCTGGGGGTGCCTTGTGCAGGGAGGGATGTGATGGTGCTGCACCAAAGCCAGGCCAGCAGCCCTAGATAGGACCTGATGTCTGGAAGAACATCATGCATGAAGGCAATCATCATGCATGAACTTCTTGCATGAAGGCAATTCTCTGAGATACAGGTATAGTGATTTGTCCCAGTTCGAAGGATTAAATGCCCCAAGAGATGAAAAGGAGGGACACAAGTCTATCGGTCATCCTCTCTTCAGTGGGTACCTCTTGGACCCTGATTTCACACATCACTGCAAGGTGAGTAGTAGAGTGTGTACATTCTGAGTACAGCAGGACTCCCCATTGTACCATACACACCACCGGACCCTGACACACTTACTCTGTGTTTTTCAAGAAATTGATTGAACTCTAACTTAAGCCCTGCTCTTGCACAGGGACTGGAGACCTCTTATAACCCAGTCATTTCTGTGCCCCCAGGAGCTCAGTGGGAACTGCTGGCTCCACAGAGCTGATCACTGGTATTCTGCTTTGCAACACAGCAGTTTGTACCTCCTACTGACTTAGGAATTGTACTACTACTTTCCTCCACACTTGAGTGTAGCTGCAGTCTTTTCTGTACCCACAAAGCGGCTGCAGCAGATACATATATAAAATGATACTACAACATTGAACTAAAAATAAACCTTGTTCAGAAAAGCAGCTCTGTTTTCTCCTTAACGAGGTGAGCATGCTGGTTTATGTTTGGTAGTGTCATTTTTTAGACTTGTATAGTCTGCTTATTGGATACTGGATTATTCAGGTATTATTTCCCAGCCTATAAAATTTCTGGGTAAAAAGACATGCATTCCTCTACTGCCCTCAGTACTGGGGAGCAGTAAAACAATTTTGTGAAATAAAATAAAAACCTTCCCTCCTCCAGCACTATTTTGTGGGGTTTTTCCTCCTGTATTTCCCAAAGGTCTCTCGCACTAATTAATGCATTTCAAAGGCAAGCAATTATGCAGTCCTATTGTAACTCTGCAAATGTCCGGTCCTCACTTACAACTTCTCATTACTGGCAGATACAAGCTACTTATGTTGGGTAAAACTAATTATGAAATACCAACATCGGCCAAAATCTAATGACACTGGAGCTTTTCAAACAGTTGACAATTACTTGTCAACACTGCCAGTGCATTTCAGCCCCCCGCGTTGGGTTTCTTTTCTTGTTAGTTTTGGTGTTGTGTTTGGGTTGTTGGGGGTTATTTTGCGTTTGTTTGGGTTGTTTGGGGTTTTTTTTGTTGGGTTTTTTTGTGGATTTTTTTTTTTGGTGGAAACCCAAGAGAAGAATAGCCTCTCTTATCCACTTCTAAAGTCCTATTTAGTTCCTCTTTTTAAGATACAGAAGTGAGAAAGGACGGGAAGGTGGAGAGATTGCTTCCCACACAATTAAAGCAAACCAAGAAAACATCTTGATTTATTGTTGAGTGCAGGAAAATAAACTCATCTCTTTAAACGAGAAAGCTCTCTGACGATTAATAAAGTCTGCAAAAGAAAAAAAAAAACAACAAAACCTTTTACCCAAAAATTCTACCACGTTCAGGTGTGATGGTGTATGAATAAACCCTGTTTGTATCACACATTTCAGTATTGCATATCTGAAAATAAGAAAGGTAGAATTAACTTCCTATCACTGCAGGTGGAACAAAACTGACCAGAAATGGGAATGTGCAATGCGTCCCAGCCTAAAACCCAAACTTTTGTCACATAAAGATAAAAGCAAAATAAAGTATTCCCCAATTCCTGTTTTCCCCGGGGAAGCTATTAAGAAAGTGGATAAACATACGTGGCAATGCCACCTTAAAGTCTGCCATCCTCCTCTAATCGCAAACGTATAGGGCAGGTGGAAACAAAACAAATTAAACAGCGTTTTAATCTCATCCTCACTTTCTTCAGCAAGCACTGAAGCTCTGGCTAGTTCAAGACGGTGCCTCAGCTCCTCGACACTTCCCAGCAGCCTGGCAGAGCCGCCACCACAGCTGCCAGCTCAGAGGACGGGGCCCAGAATGAACCCCACGGACGCAGCCGCCGGGGCAGCCATTACCTGACCCGCCCCGGCGCCGCGCACCGGGCTGCGGTACCATCAGACGCCGTGACTGCAAACCGTGACAAGGCCCCCAACCGAACGGCACCGCCCCCCGCCGCGCATGCTCCCGCCAACACATCTCCGCCCCGGGCTCGGACAGCCGGGGAAGATTGGGCTCTCGGCGGCCCGTAGTTTCCCTGGCAACCGGCAGGAAGCGTCGCCGGGCGCGGAGCTGCCCGCCCGCCAGGTCAGGTGGTGGGGGTTATAGGTGCGGTCGGGTGTTAGTGTCGGGCCGGCCCGGCGTGGCCCGGCCCTTCGTGTCGCTGCCAGGCAGCGGAGCAGCCCCGCAGAGGGCCTCGGTGCTGTAAGAAGAGCAGATCCCACTGGCCCCGCACTCCCCTGCGGCCGCCTTGATCTGGGCTTCCCGCAAGGGAGTGGGGGCTGTGGGCAGGGGATAGGGGCCCGAAACGGGGACCGCGTGTCCCTCCTCGTCCTCCTCCTCCTCCCGCTGGGTCTCTTGAGGCATCACGGTGTTCGTGAGTGCCGATCTGTCGGCTTTGCCGTTTGAGCCTCGCAGCTGTTGCGGTGCGTGGTGCCTCGTATCCCCTTGTTCTGTGCCCTGGCAGCACTGCAGGAGAGTCCGCACTCACCGGGGTAAGGGACCATCCGCGCCTTTAAAATCCTACTTACTTTGATTCTGCCTTTCTTAAGTGACTTCCAGAAACCAAACTCCGGGCCACATTTTCCCTCCTTCAAAGACATCTTCTAAAGGTGCTTTTTCTATTTAAGGGTTTCTATCCTGTACTTCGAGTCTGTCATCTGCCAGTAGGTTGGTTCGTTTCTGTATCAAGCCTTGTATGTCACTTGTTTGATGCGTTGCTGTACTTCTGGTGTCTGATCTCTACAAGTGCGTGTGACTCTGCCAGCTCTTGACTACACAAGACATTTCATCTTGCTCTGAAGACTGAGACCTCCTTATGAAAAGTCCTTTTTCCACTCTCTGCCACCTCCTCTGGCATGTTATCTCAGTTGCATTTTTGCAAAACCCTTATCACCGTCCTCAATTCCTATCTTTACTTCTTTCCCAAGGGGCTAACATTGTTCCTGCCTGTTGTCACACCTTCGATGTTTTACTGCCTCTGATGGTATGACCAGTGATTTTTCAAATGCATCTGGGTTTTTGGTTTTTTTGTTAAAAAAATTAAGTCTGTGTCAGGTATCTAGATTACTTTTAGGAAAAGATTTTTAATACATCTGAATTACTTCAGAATCTTTTTCTAAGAAAAATAATTGTGTTTTTATTAGCGAGGTGACTGTTGGCATTATAAGGAACTGTATGTTTCAAATGTTGATATCAGTAGCACTATTTTGTGATATATAATGCTAATGTCAAGAATTTATCTGGTGGTGTTATAGTGTAAAACCATTTTGATTCTCATTTTCCTGATAGAAATGTGTTTACTAACTCTAACGTGATTAGAGTTATGTGATAATAAGCTAGCACTTACAAAACCAGTATTTTTTCTTTCTAGGCTAGGATTTGAAATTATTTTTTGTGTTAATGACTTGCATTTTACAAATGAGCAGCTCCTGTAAGTGTTGTTTCAGTTTCGTGTTATCTGAAAAGACTTTTCATTATGTAATTGTGATATGTTAGTTCTTCTGTCACTGAAACTGATAGGAAAGAAACCAAGATGCACAGTGGGTGAACTGATTTGAATCATTAGTTCTGATTAAATCGTCAGTCAAGAAGTCTTGATTTCAGCTTCCAATTTTTGTTTTGCTTCGTATTTGTATTTGAGCTAATTTGGTGATCAGTGCTATATATTGTTTCTCAATATTTGGTAAAATGTTGTGGGGGCCTTTTCACTTCTAAGTACAAGCAAAAATAATCCTATATATTTAGTCAGTATCTGAGAGAAGAATTAGAACCAAGCTAAGCAAGGACTGCATGTGAAATATCTGGCAGAGACTAGGGCAAGTGACTTACAGAGCTGAGGGAGTGGAAATGGCAAAAAAACATCTGCCCCTCTAGTTCATCTTGATCTCCATATTGGAATTTAATCATGTTGCAAAAATGGGAGTCATCAATTTGCAAAATGTGACGGCTGAATGGAAAGCACCCTGCTCTTCCTTCCAGCAATGACTGTGTGCATTATTTAACTGGCTTTCCATTGTTTCTATTTTTATACTGTCATTTCTAGTTTACTAAAGTAATGCAATTTCTTATTTACTAAATTGTTTTCTCCATCCCGAGTACACCATAATATAAATTAATGAACATAAAAAATATTTTTACACTTTTACACTGTTCTCTTTTTTATTCTGCTTTGATTTTTGCATACTGAATCTACTTGCTCTTGCATTCATTCCTTCATCATGGTATTCCTCAAATTATTACTATCTTCCATTATAACTGTACCCAACCAGCCTGTTTCACTCTGGGCTGTGCTGTGCTGTGATGCTGCTCAGATTTCTCTAGGCTACCCTGAAGGCAGACTGTACATGATTTCATTTTCACTGCAGGTCTCTAAAGTACAGAAGGGGAGCAGTGCAGGGTTAAGAGATGTTGCATTTGTAAGATAGAGTGCCAAGACTGTCAAAATTTTCACATGCATTCTTTATATATATGTATATATATATATAAATAATTCTAATATATATATTCTATATATCTTCAGGATATATTAGAACATGTGTTTCTTTTCTGGTACACCTATTCAGATTTTCTTGATTGGTTGTTCATGTCAGTCTTTCAACCTGGGGATTCTAATCTTTGATATTCTGTCATGTAGGAATTAAAGCTATTTTATGTTTTTTAACTTTTTCTATTCTAGGAAGTAATGTCCTAAGAATGTCATCAGGCATCCAAATAAAACCAAAGACTGCAGTACAAAAAACCAAGGCATCTTCTTCTTTGACATGTTCTGCAGAACCTGCAATTAAACTGCAGCCAAAGCCTAGTGACAAGCTGAACCCTAAAACTATCGATCCGGTATGCGTAGGTGGTGGGTTTTCTGTTAGTTTGTTTGTTTAAACCAGATCTCTTGTTGGAAGAACTTTCCTTAATTTATGAAATATATGCAGGATATGCTGCTTCTGATCCTGGTTTGCAAATTTAAGCTAAACTTTAGTTATTAATTATATATTCCCTAATTTCTCATCTCAAATGCCTGAGGCGTAACATGCTTATTACTTTTTATGAAAAAAGACTTCTGATACAGTTGTGGCTTGGATGTTAACTTTTTTATTTCCTATGTACTTTTGTTCTAAATAGAGATTTAGAGCTAAGAGTTAAAAAAAGGGTTGGGGTTTGGGTTTTGTGGGGTTTTTTTTGTGTGGTTATAAATTTTGGCACCTGTTCCTTTAGAGGAACTGATCTCAGTTAGGCAGTGAAACTAAGAATCAGGCAGCATCTTGAAGATTATCTAGACCTCATAATATTTAGCAAATTAATTGCTAATGACCATGACTTTTAACTCCCAAGTACTGTGAGTTCGTAATTTGAATTTGGACTCTCAGGAGAAGACTGATTAAAGGAGTTGCTTATTTTACAGAAGTCCTGTGCCTGGAGAACTAGCTTTGAGTGGATGAATTGAAGGTCCCCACTGGGCCATATCAGCCAAAGAATTAGTAACATCACAGATTTTTTTGAAAAACAAGCTAAATGCAGAATTACTTTCATGAGGTGCTAGTTTGCCTTAAATAGAGGCTGAATACCTTAATGTGGGTATTTTTTTTCTTGTAATCTTTTTACAAGTAGTACAATGACTTAATTAAGCCAAGAAGTCATCAACTCATGGATACAATTTAAATGATGTTAATGTAGGTTCAGGCACTAAAAAGATTAAAAAAAAAGATTTCATGGTATTCCCACTGTGTTTTGTGTTAAGGTGTTTAATCTGGGATATAACATTCAACAGTCATGCTAATAAATAATATAATAGCTCATATGTATAAGAAGCATATATGTGATAAAAAGCAACTTTATGCAGTTTTTCTTCCCAGTTTCCTTCTCCAGTGAGTCCTCCCTAGATTCTCTCCCAATATGAACCTCCTGATTTCTGCTGATTTCTGTTGCCCTCATACCTTTTGCCCAACATTTTGTGTTTTTCCCACATCTTCCACCTTATAGTTTTGTCTATGCTTGGATCAAGATGGATTTCGAATAAATCTACCTTCTGCATGTAACCAATATAACATCAATAAGAGCATCAGGAAAGTGAGAGGTCTGTAATCTGTTAAGAAGAGAACCATAAGACTTCAATGTTAAGATTTGCACAAGAAAACATTCAAATAAGGGTATTTCATCAGGAGAGCACTGATTTTACATTATTTATTAATTTTTACAACTTCCTAGCCAGACAATTCTGAAAAGAGTTTTCTGGTAAATGTACTGAATAGGGTTTTTACCCCATAGCTGCATTGTACTTTTAAAAGTATCTTTAGATTTTTATGCCTAAGTTCCTTTTTAGATAAATTTCAACTTTAACATATTTGGAAGTGTTATCAAACATGACTGTTATGAATAAATAATGTCCTTTTTCCCCCTCCCCCCCCTCAGTTTGGTGTTCACTCTCGACCTTCTACATTTGCTGCTATATATGCAAAAGGTGGCATTCCATGCAGGTGTGTTGGTTTTGGTTTTGTTTTGTTTTTTTTTTTTTAAATAAATACATTTAGGTAGAATTATGGAAATTGAAATACATCTACTCATGTTAGATCTTTTGGCTAGGCTGTTTGGTTCCATTGATTTCTGAAAAGATTTCTGATATTTAACTCTTTTCAAAGCAGAAGGCATTTTCCACATCTTTGAAATTATCTTCTTTTGCTTCTTTTTCTATGCTGTGTTACTATGCAAACTTTGGTATTTGCAGATTTGATTTCCTAAGCCTCATTCATGAAAGAAGTTGATAGCCTCATTTAATGGCATTTACTTCTCCTTAATAAACACAATAATTTTATCAATAAGACATCTTTTTTTTTTTGGTCTGAAGTATGTATGAAGTACTCTGGAAACATTTTCTTGAATAATCCCATTCTGTATTTGTCAGCAATATCAGATATTTACAAAACTAATTGTACATAAAAATTTGTGGTGTTCTAAGTTAATTCTGTCTTTTATACATTTGCCTAGAAAATAAGAACTTTATTGTTTTTTCTCAAGTGGACAAAGAATTACTTAACAAGAATTTAAATAATTATTATTATATGTATATACATGTATAAAGTAATCATTAATATCTCTATCTTAGAGTAACTGGTGAAATCCGGTATGATTTTCTTTCAGTTTCAACTTATTTCCCTTACCAGCTATTATTTGAAGAAAATGTTTCTTGCTATTTATTAAAATAAATACCTTTGCAAAGGGAGAATCTTCTGTAGTGGTATGAAAGGCATCTAGCATTTTAATATTTTATTTTAATTTTAATTATTTTCTGGTTTCAGTGTGATTTGGAGCAGAATTTTGAAAAACTGCCATATTCAGGAATGATAATAATTGCACTGTTAAATTATACAGTGGTATTTATTGAAATTGTGTATATAATGTCATAGTAATACTGCAAACCATTTGGTGATATATTTAAAGTGAATAGTGTTGGTAATAAAATACATATTATTATATCTTAATTTATAAAACTTTATTCTTTACACAGGTTAGTCCACGGCTCAGTAAAGCACAGACTGCAGTGGGAATGCCTTCCTCAAACTGTTCCCTTTGATCCACTTCTTGTAACATTGGCAGAGGTAAACTGAATTTTCTTGCAAAGTTAGCATACAGAATTTCCTAACTGCAAATGGCATTTTGTAACAAGCTGAGGTAGCAAACTTAGACACACCTGCTAGGGAAATATAAAAAACCCCACCATTTTTCCGTTTCTTGTATGAATGAAGATGGTCAAACACATTGCCATTTTTAGTTCTTTAATCTGAGAGCTCTGGGAAAGGTAGGTAGAGCTATTTAATCTTTAAGATAGAAGACTGCATCTCAGATTCCCAACTGCATATTTGCACCTACAAGTTTGTTGGAATTGCAGGAGGATGTGTGTTCTGGGGGAAGTCTTTCCTTCTATAGTTTACCTTTTTTTTTTTTTTCCCCCTTCCAGGTGTGAAAAACATTTACAAATATAGCTATTCTTTTTCATGGTCTTGTTGAAAAATTACGTTGGGTAGTTAGGTAAAAGATAAAGAAATACAAATACTGATTGAATCAACAGTATTCATAATGTGAGTTTTTATATTCAATGCTCTGAAAGAAAAATGAATAAGAATATCCTGAGAGCAAGTTGTACTCAATGGCTCCACATGGTGGAGTTAGTGTATTTTATGTTTTGAGCTAATGTAACAAAATCTAAACATTATCTTGCTGCTACGTCGAACTTTTTGAATGTGGGGTTTTGTGTTTAAAAGAAGGCTAACTATTAACAAAACGTGTTTTACATTTGCCACAGGGTCTAAGAGAGACAAAACATCCCTATACGTTTGTTTCAAAGGAGGGTTTTAAAGAATTACTTATGGTTGAAGATGCTGCTGAAAAAACAATTCCCTTGTTGCCTCGTCTAGTTCCAGTGTTAAAGGCTGCACTGGTAGGTCTTACTTTTCATGCAGAGTTTTTCACTGGGTTTGGAGGCTTTTTTTCTTCTGCTGGTGAGCACTACACAGAAAATAATACTAATGCAATAAATCTATTGAATGGACTTCTGTTTTAGAGTTTGGGTGGGGTGGGAATAGTTTCTTTTTCTCACGTTAACCCTGCCATATTTATTACATAAATATGTCTTTACATTCAGATGGGCAACTCCTTGCATATCTGTACGACAGATACAAGTAGCTATGAGAAAATTCTATGGAAATGTTCTATTAAAGATCTGAATATATGCAGAAATAAACGTAGGTGTTGATGGTGGTTTTATATATCCACATAATAACATGTAAAAAACCTATACTGAGGTATTAATTTATGGCCAGGGACCTGCTTAGTGGATCAGGGAAACACTGTGGACGTGTTTTACCTGGATTTGTGGTAAACGGAATGACATCCAATTGGTGACCTGTTACAAGTGTTTTTTCCTGGGGCTCAGTTCCAGGGTCAGGTCTCTGTAATACCTTTATGATCTGGATGAGGGGATCCAGTGCACCCTCAGTACATTTGTAGATGACACCAAGTTGTTGATCTGATTGACCATAGAACAAGTCGACTGAGGGGTCTGGGCAGGCTGGGCTGATGAGCTGGGACAGCTATGCGAGGTTCAACAAGACTCAGTGCTGGGTTCTGCACTTGTGTCACAACAACCCCATGCAATCCTTCAGGCTTGGTGAGGAGTGCCTGGAGTTATTTAAAAGATGTGGTGCTTAGGGACATCATTTAGTGGTGGACTTGGCAGTGTTAGGTTAATGGTTGGACTTGATGATCTTAAAGGTCTTTTCCAACCTAAATGACTCTATGATTCTGTGAATTAAAATGGGAAATGTGAGAACAAATACCCATTACATTCAAAAATTCAGAACATGCTACGAAGAAAAAACACATTGTGCTACTGAGGAAACGGTAAGAATATACATAAAATGTTTAAGGTTGTATTCTTAATTTTTAAATATCTTTAACTTTTCTACTCCTTCATAAAATAAAAGAGTTGGCCTTGAAGGTAATCTCTTCTGGTCCTTTTTCATGTTTCAGAGCCCTTTTCTGGTTCAGCTACTTGCTACTTTTTTAATCTAGCTTTGCTTTTATAGAGATGCTTGAAATTTTAAAAATTCTCTTAGATCAAAGGTGTATTAGATCAGAATTGTGTGTTACTAGTATCTTTGGTGTAGTTTGGAAGATGAAACAAGAAGGATTATTCTTGCCTGGTCTTCTAATTAGTGTTACTCCTGGTAATTTTCATTGTTGCACTGTTTTGGTATAAAGTGTTGTCAAACCTTCTAGTACACAAGAAGTTGATGACTCATAGTAAAAAGAAAATAAACTTAAGGGCCCAAATGTCAGAGTGGAAAAATAACTGTTTAAATAAAGGTCAGTATTAGAATGAGAACAAAATAAATTGTCATGAACTCATTTCATTGCTAAAGGATGAGTGAGATAACTAAACCATTAGAAAACTGGGGTACAGAAGAACCCTCCCATGAGAGAAATAAGAATGACAAAGCACCCTATAAGTAGATAAGAGCCTGGTAATTGCTGGCAGATGACAAAGCTGTAGTTGTCAGGGGACTAAATTAATCAAGCCAGAAAATAATTTCCTCCTGTGTTTCTCCAACAAAGACAATAATTGTTATGAATTACATAGAAATTACCCTGAATTCATAACATTTGTAACAAAAATGCTGTCTTCAAGTTTCAACATATCTGCATTTGGAGGGTTCTTTCTAATATGCTGTGAAACATTACAGTTGCTGCTGTAGTAAACTGTTTGTTTTGCCTGACAAATTTTGTAATTAATCAGTGATAAGTTATGTATTTCCTTGTCCCAGAAGAAATCCAAAAGTTTCACTGATATTTTGTGGAAACTTTTGTTTTCTACTTTAAAAATAAACTGTTTTAAATTTTACCCTTACATACTAATAACCAGTGATATTGTACTTCTAATTCTAAATAAATAGCAGTTGCACAGTAGTTGTAATTTTTAAAAATACTATATACAATAAAAAATGCAGAGATTGCCATTTTGAAGAACTTGTGTCTTTGTCTGAGTATTGCTGACAGGATTTTCTTTTTCTGCTTTCTGAAGGCCCATTCAGATGATGAAGTATTCGGAAGGGGATTGGATGCTTTAGTTCAACTAAGTGCTGTTGTTGGCCCATCTCTCAATGATCATCTGAAGCACATACTCACAAATGTAAGTTTTTAATGATGTATTAAAAAAATTATCTCATTTTTATGGTACTATTTTTGAGATGTTTAATATCTGCACAGATATAGTGGAGGACTTGACAGTTCCATCACTATATCATATATTTCTCTGTGTGAGTCCATCATTCTTTAATAATATTGTGACTTATAAAGTTCTAGCAAGGTCCAAAAACTGCTGTTAACATAAATTGGAGAATAATGAAAGTGTTGCCTCTACTATTTAAAAAAGCTTCAAGCCTGAGGTGCAGAAATAGAATGTGTGTTTTGAAGAGAATTTTATGTTTATTATAAAATGAGTTTTGCATTTTAAATGTGAATATTTTTTTTAAATCTGTCAAGGTTTCAATAAATTAACATAAGCAAGTATTCCCACTCCTTTCATAAGGGAATTCTGCACAACGATGTTTCTATTGAAAAAACTTAGGATAGGCCTGTGGAAAGTATTTTTATAAAGTCCTCCTGTAAAATCCTTCTGCTGTCAGACCAGGCTTTTCATAGTTTCATTTAGCCTGCTTCCAAAGCGCACTTTTACAGCAAAATAAAAGAACCTTTTAGACATCCAACACTCAAGAGAGAAATTGTAATAATTATATATATATATATATATATGTATCTCCACTATAATAAATTTCTTTCAGTACATGTGAAAAATGAGTTTTCATATAGACAGCAAGGACTTCAAGAATTTTTTTTTAAAGTTGATATTTGTTTGCTAAAAGAAAAAGTTAAAATAAGTGGGGTTTTTTGCTTAACAGTTTAGCCACCTTTGACTTCAAGTTTCTCATTAGGCAACATATTGCCTTTGCCTTGACTGGGTTACATATTTTGATATCAGTTAGAAACTATAGTGATGTTTCATTTTGGTTTTAATTTTCCAAAGATAGGATGAAATAAAGTAATAAAATTATATTAGCCTCTTTGCATATATTATATGACATTGTGCATTTTACTTTTGCAATAGCTTTCAAGGAGGTTAATGGAGAAGAAGTTTAGAGAAAAAATTACTGTTGTTTTACAAAAGTTGGAGCAATATGGTGGAAAGGTGAGTTCACCAGATGATTATTCAGTGATCTGCACATTTGAATGCAACTTTGCCAAAAAATTTCCATCTCTGTCTTTGGAATAAAACTCCCATTCTGAAAACTGATTCATTTTACATATCACCACTCTACATATTGCATAAAGCCAGCTGATTTTTGCACTGGTGATCATCAGAGTTGTGTTCCAGTCCACAGTCAAAAAGTTGGTTTGGTGTGATGTACTGAGAGATATGTGAAGATACATTAAATCTACTCTAGGTGATCTATATTCTGCCAGTTAGGTTTTGTTGTCTCCACTTTTTTTTATCTCCCACTTTTTATTTGTATTCTCTGTTGTTTTAATCTCTGAGCAGAAAATGCAGGAGTATGTTTCAGTAAAATATTCCAGGAGATGCAAGACTAGACTTTTAAAGCACAGCATACCAAGCCTCACTCAGGAAAACTCTTTTTGGGAGCAAGTGTGCATCCATGTGGATCCCTACTCATCATACTTGCTTGGAATGTTTTATTGACATTTGTGGGAAGCTTATGCAGACTTAATGGTTAAATGGAATACTTGCTGTTCTTTGTTGAAAGTTCTCAATTTCTCTAGAAAGTCTTATTTTTCTCTTGCAGAGTTTTAACTGGTGTGACACTGGGTAAGATCCAGGGTGTCTAATATAAGTCCTTACTCCAAGTTAAGCATTGTAGCACTTAGAAAGTAGAAGGTTACACTGAGTAAAGCGTCTGAGCTACATGTGTAGACCATAGGGTAGGAAAGATGACCTTGAAGAGTGATCCAGGAATTCACCAAATGTCAACTAGGAAATAGCTTCCTGCCTCTTCTAGATTATTGACACCTGACATAGGCTAAATATTTGTCTGTCTTCAATACAGCTGGGATGCAAGCTTCATGTTCCTTTTTCTGAGCCTAAGTACTTCTTTCAATAATATTTACTCTTGCTAAAAGATCCTTTTTTGGTGTTGTTACTGATGCCTGCCCAGTCCAACTAATAGCTTAGCGTTTAGGTCACATAATGAAGAAATCAGATACTCATATTCCAGCCCACCCTGGAACCAAGAGGTTAAGTCTGCAATTGCTTTAAATGGAAAAAAAAAAAGCTGTAAGTAATAGATGGCAGAGTATTCTGCTGAACAGTTTATTGCCATTTTCTGTTGCGTTGTACATTCTGCAGAAAGAAGAATAAAGAATATTGGCTTGGATATTCACCTAGAAGAGAAAATATGTGCCCTATGGACAGTCATTATATTAAATGGTTATGGGTAAAGTACAGGAATACCCTAAAGAATGGGGCTCATAAATGTAGATTTATTGGTTCTGAGCTTGTGGGTCTCAATGAGTAGACAGCCACCTGATCAGTAGATACCACTTTGTTTCTTTCTTTTTCTCTCATAGTCATTTAAGGGCAGTTTTTGTAATACAAACTTGAAAAACACCAAGACAAATAAATAAGTATGAAAGCTTTTTATTTATACGTATTCGTATAACAAGGAAAGGAAAATTACATCTCATCTTGATGTTCTGAATATTTAGGCCCAGATAATGTAACTAAGCCAGTGAATCATTAACTCCTAAATCTTCTCCCTGTCCCTTGATATCTTGTAGTTTTAGCAGTTTTGTGATTAGGTCTTTCTTCTAAATAGTGATTAGAAAGCAATATTACATAATCCAAGTAATTAATATATCAAATTGTTATTCTAAATGAGTTATAATGTATATGATTCTTACTTTTATTGGAAGTTCCTTCCAGAATCACTCTTCTATTTAAAAATCCTTATTATTGCATGTCTCTATTTATTGGTCATAACAAGGGTAAAGTAATAGTTGAGAATTCTGCATTCTTCAGAAACTATATGAATACTCTTATATGTAGTGCTAATGACCTTATTTAGTTTAGATTTGTTTTATTTTCATCAACAGGCAACTGTGGCTATCATCAAATCCAAAATTCCAACCTATTGTTCTATCTCCTCTTAAAGAAGAAAACTGTAGTGACTTATACTGTAATGTAAAGTTTGGAAAGAAACTGCCTGTGAACACCACCACCAATTATTTGCAACACTATATATTCTCCTAAAATAATCCCAGTTCTTCAGGATGATTAAGAGTGGGAAAAGTCTTACAAGTTTGTAAATATATTATTATCGAAGACTGTTTCACGTAATTCTCTCTGTGTTGGTTGCTTTTTGCGTATACGTTATGCTTGCAATGACATTAACTGACTGGCTGTTATTTCAGAAGCAGAGTAAATACTGATTCTTACTTTGCTGTAAGTTACACTTTCCTTTAGTTGATCTGCAATGCTTAATATGTTTGGGGTTTTTTTAACATTTGTGATACAACATCATTTGGCTGCAAATACTTAAACAGTAACTGACTAAGTGTTAAATTACATATGAATACCTGCTTTTGAAACACATAACTTCATTTGTCCCACAGGTGCAGATGGATGCAGTTTGGGTTCATTAGGACTTACTGGGTTAGCTGTAGAGCTGTGAAAACTCACCTAGACTTCTTGCAACGAGTCAGATTCTAAAGGCATGAAGCTGAATGCACTAAACAGATGGCAACATCGAGTGCAAAACTGAACTTTCTCAGTGCATTCTCAGCACGTTGTTTTGAGAAGCTGGAGAGGTCCTCTAGAATACAGTGAAGAGGCATCAGGTTACTCCACAGAGAGACAAACTAGGTTTTGCTCAACTAATTAGTCCCAGTTTCTTTGGACCTACTGAATGCAAGCTGGATGCAGGAGGCAACTTTGGAGTATTTACCTCATACTCCCTTTGTACTGAGTTCTGTAGTGCCACAGGCAAGCTTGGAACTAGCTTGTGAATTCAGCTCCACACAAGCTAATAAACTTCTGAATTTGGAAGCTATAAAAAAATATGAAAGGCAATAAAAAGATTGCAAAAGCCAGTTTAGCTGGCTGTTGAGCCTTGTCGGCTTCAGCATTTGTCCATGAAGGTATTTGAAATTGATTGGCAAAATAGTTCGTAACAGGTCTTATAATAAATACTGTTTGAGGTTCAGGCTTTTATGGGTATTTGAATTACTCTGTGAGGGAGAGCTGACTGAAGTACAAAATTTGCCACAGAACTTTTTCTCCTAAGGGAAATTCAATTTTGAAATATGAAGTCATTGGAAGGGTTTGGTTTTTTGTCGTCAAGAGATGCTGTTGCGTAGGGGATTAAAAAAGTCTGTCATGTGAAAGGAATTTCAGAAATTTTGGAAAATTGCCAATGGTTGGCTAAATTTACTTCAGGATTTTGCTAAGATCTCTGCTGAGATGTTGACGAAAGTATTTAATTTGAAGAAATGCAAGTATTTAAAAACTCCAAAAAAATCAATCATACTGCTTGTTTTTCTTAATGTTTACTTTATTTTTTTTTTCTACAAAATGTGCACATTTAGTTTACACAAACACGCTACAGCAGATTTCAGGTGTACATGTATTGTACTACTCTTATCCTACACTGGTGATAGCAGAGCAGCCTTCAACATGCCTCTAACATTCTATCTCTACACCAGAATAGATACCTGATTTATTTTTGCAAAAGAATCCTTGCAACATTCTCTCTACTTCAGTAATCCCCTTTCTGCAGCAGTGTCACAATGAAAATTGGCCTATCTCTGATAGCATTTCACCTGTTTTGAAGTATTGGCATAAACTCTGTGGACAATACATCATAAAAATTACATGGATGAGGGGGCAGTATTGTAAGTACGTATTTTTAGAAAAATCTTTCTAGGTTCAGAATTAAGGTAGCTCAAATCTCAATGAAGAAATGGTCCTAAAAAACCATAATACAGTTATCACATATAGATGATATTATATAGCGGAAGTTTTCAATTTTTTCCTGATTCTGTCTCATAAGTAAAGATATTACCAAAAAACTGAAACAGATGTTAGCCTGTCTAGCAGTCATTACTAGTAGATGCTACTATATAGTGATATTCATTCTGAGCACCGAAGTGGTATGGAAGTCTCCAAAGAAGTTCATGCCTTTTTCTTCATTAAAGGCAGAAAGACACATACTCATTAAAACAGTGTTAAGATCCAGTTACATTTCTTCATGAAAAATTCAATTCAGAAGATCCTTAATTTGAAGCAAAGAACTTTTGTAGGCATATCCAAGAAGAATTAGAAATACAGTATGTAGGACTCCTGAAATTCATGTCATGATAAATTAAATGCCGATTTACTAGGTAAGTGTGACTGATACAAGCTTACTTGTATTTGTTAGGGAGTAAATCTACCTATAAGCAATTTCCTTTTTTGTTATATAACAGTTCTTCCTATCGACTCATCTAATTGTTATGTTTAGGTTGGTTTGGGGTTTTCTGAAGAGCAAGTCACAGGTGGAGTGCAATTGCAGCAAGGTGTGCATTGCACATTGAATGTAGCACTTTAACTCAAAGTATTACTGAAAAAATGAGGACTACACCATACAAATGTGAAAAGAAAATATATGGTAATGCCTCTGTATAAATTAGAAGCTAAGATTTAACACTCAAACACCTAGAGCTTAAACCCAGTACAAATGAGTAGCAAAACTAAGAGTATTTGTCTAATCTTGTGACAGTACCTAATTTTATCTGGGGGGAGGGGTGTAATGATAATAAAGCTGCATAATATCAGGTTGGGGTTTTTTTTGGAGTAAAAATGTGACTTTCCGTACAATTTTGTTAAATAAGTAGTCACTGTTGAAGTGCTAAGTTGTATATTTTAGAAAGGGTTTTTTGGGGAAAAGTTAATTAAAAAAAATTTGCATAATATATGTCTCAGTGTAAAGCTGAGTAATTTTATTTATGATAAAGTGGGAAATCCATCTTTTAGATAATGTTGCAGAATAGCTCATATTTGTCCATTAGTTGTAGACCTAATGTCTTCATTAAATCACATTTTCAAAGAGCTGCATGGATCGCATTATATTCTCATCCTGTAAAAAAAGACAACAAAACCCACAGAATTATACAGCATTTCAAATGTAGTTGGCAAATATCCATAGTGAAATTGGGTAGAACTAAATGTATTTTACTTAATGGCAACATTATTTTTGAGCTTGTTTGGAGAAACAGGTAAAAGAAAAAGTACATCAGTGGATCTACGCTTAAATAGAATTTTTAATATATTAAACAAACCAAAACTGTTCTGTCCAGAATACAAGAGCATGTTAAGAAAATTGAGCCTGCAATAGTTTAGAGGTTATAAGTTTATATCTAGTATGAAGAAATACATACAGACAGTACATAGTCAAGGAATGATTGTTGTATCTTAAGTGTAAATCCATACATGAAATCATACACAGTATTTTGCAATTTTAAGGCATCCTATCACACAGCCAAGGATGACTGTAAAGTAAAACAGATTTAAGTGTGCATCTTTGCATGAACCTTTGTCAGTGGCACAAATACCACTGCAACACTGACTCCTCAGCTCAGATTTTCTCTGTGTTTACTCTGAAAGATGTTGATTGCTTTCCAGCGGTACTTCTGCGTTCTGATTGCTTTGCATTAAGTAGGTAACAAAACCTTCAACTTCCACATTCTGCCTAATGCATGCTGGCACGTCACTCCAGTTTTTATCAGTAAATAGCTCTTAGCACAGCAGTCAGGAAAAAAAAATACCATTTTTGTAACATTTACTTTTCAGTGTATACAAGAAAGTTTACTTGTGGTAGACCGTATTTCATAGTATTTCTGGATCATCAGATGGTTTCCCAATACAATATATATATAATTCAAGAATATCTTACATGCTCATTTAGCATTTGCTGGTCCCCCACTTATATGAATCCTCCTTTTCAATCTGAAAGCACACCCTTCGGTACTTTATTGAGAGGTAATCCAGCCATCTTTAATTCTAGTGAATAAAAAGACTGAATTCGGTAGAATATTTTATGAAGTTTAATGAAAGCAGTGCATAAGCCTCCCACTTCTTAAAAAGGTTCTCTCATAGTATTCTCTGCTACTGATAGGCATATAGGCCTTCTGTACATTAATGTTCCAGTAGCATGTGTTCAGTATCAATTTCCAGTTAAACTATTTACTGTTCAGTCTGGTGGGTAATTTACTTTGTAGAAAGTGACAAATCTGAGTAATTTTCTTAATTTATGTTACAAAATATGTACAGTGGGGCTTTTTTTTTGATTCGGTATATCACCACAACTGATATTGGTGTAAGAAGTGATCTGTGCAGTATTTTGTGCTGATAACCCAACTTACTAAAGCAATGATACGTAATTAAAAAAAAAAAGTAGTTTACTGCTTTAAAAGTTTGTATAGAAAGTTTATTATATTAAATTACTGTTAACTAAAATAAACTAGCTTTTTCCCAATGCAATGTTTTGCAACATCTGTATACTATTGAAGATCACTGAGTAACATAAGGTTAAAGTTTGGTTTAACTGGAATCATTCTTCATTTAATTATGGGTTTTGTATATACATTGGCAACAAAGCTCAGCAAAAGCGCAAAGCTCACAACGTGCTCTTAATTTAGAAAGTGTTTTGACACTTCCTAGCAATTTTATAGTATATATATCATCACTAATGAAACTAGTAGTTTTCTAAAATCAGCTCCATATTTCTAAGTTTTCTGTTTCTATACAGAAGGCTTCCAGTGCCTCATTTTTAATCAGTCAAATGGAAAGAGTCTTCACAAGAAAACAGAGACTTCTCAGAATGTTTGGAACATGGTGATATTCAGTAGCTTTTTTCTGTCTTCAAAAAAAGAAAAAAAAAAGCTGATGCTTGCATTAGATACACTTGCCGAAGAATTCTTTCTCATTTACCTCTATTTTCAGTACATATTCTGAAACAATTTTTGTAATTAGATGTAATGATTCCTAATTCAAGACACTAGGAGGTGTTAGTGCATGTGAAGCACAGTCCATATTAAGCACAATGCATGGATGAATGAGCTTTGCCAGGTCCAACCTAACTTCAAGCCAACTTTGAAGTTTTTCTTATTGAAGTTTGAGATGGCTTCTCTGTTGTTTTCAAGCTAGCCCAGACCTTCAGTATTTTGTATGGAACAGGGCTACTCCTGCAGAAAACACCTATCCCAGAAGCCTTTTTATCATTACTTAAAGGGCATTAAATGACTGAAGGGCCTTTAAGTCATTTGCCCTGTCATTCACCTATGTACTACATGTCTTAGTCCTTTGCCACTGGTCTTCATGGTGCTGCTGTAGATATGAATCAGAACATATCCCACCAGCACCACACAGTTAAAGAACACACAAACCAGGTGAGGAACAGGCAGTACCTAGCCCTTGAATTGGGCCCAATACTGCTTCCAGAGACCTATCTCTGCTGTGTAGTAACACACACAGACCAGGATGGATGGCTTCCTGGGACTCAGTCCAGCACAGCTAGGGCAGGATAGTTCATTTCTCCTGCAGGAGCAGGGAGACTCCTGGAGTCTGTCTGGCAGGCTGTCTGTCAAGCACATGGATGAGCATGGAAATCAGGTCCTACACATTCCCTGTTGCAGACAAAAGGAGGATGAAGGGACCTTTGCTGTGCTCACCTAATTGTGGGCAAAGGTAGGTCCTTATACCCAACAACCAAACAAGACCATGCTCAAAGCCTGAACGCTCTTTAATGCTATACATAACTGCTTAACACATTGTGAACACACAGGCTAGACTTTGCGCTGAGACTATGAGTTCTGAACTTGCTGTTTCCCTCAGGATGTATGGTGCTACTGCATTGATAGGTTTGCCAAACCAGTATTCAGCATGAGGTGATAGCACACACATGTATAAGCAGTGTTTAAGAACACCACAGAGCCTCTTAGAGATCAATTCCGGGGAGCTGAAGTGGAACCTCTGTGTTTCAACATGCTGTGCTGTTTTTCTTCTCACTCTTAAAGCAACCATGCCACACTTTCCTTAGCTGTCACTAAACACAGTAAAAGGGACATACTTATAAGATTCATTAATTTGGCTTCCAACTCAAAGCAGAAGAATGGCAATTCTCAGAGTCTGGAAACTCCTGCCTGAGAGACAGTTCAATGAAGAGGCTTTTGCAGCTTGAAGATTCAGACCAGATGAACTTTAGAGTTTAGCTGAGGATTTTTTTGTAATGCTTGTCTCCAAGCACTGTTTTGACTCTAGTCTCAAAGCTTGAGCTACAACTGGTAAATGTATCCTGTGTATGCTTTTAGCATAGTTTCACACACACCATGTGCAGCTCTGGCTGCCATATTCATCACGGGCCTTCCCTTTGCAAGGGCTAAGGTGCAGTCATTTGTTAGGCAAACTGGCAGAGAAAGTTTTGAGCAGACGTGCTCTGATACAAGCCTTATTGCCAAAGGAGGATTTGTAAATGAGGAAGCCACCAAAGCTGGCAAAGCCTAGGGAGCAGTGCTTGGTGCTATGTCCCTGTCCTGTAAAACTGAATAAATTAATCCATTACAGTTTGTAAAAGAGATCGTCAATAAAGGGCAATAATGATACCCACTAGTTGGTGTTTTTTTTCCATAACACCAGAACATATGGAAAAGATAAAATACTGCATGGCAGATCTAAAACACGGGCAGATTTACTAGCAGGATCACGGGATCATTTAGTTTCCTTGTAGCACTGTTAAATGCTCAAGAAAGATGAGACACCTCGCTCCTGGAGTGATGTGACTCACTGCATGCAGAGAAAAGAAAGAAACCTAAACCTTACTTTTTTAGAATGGTTTTGTACTTATTAGGATATTCAAAAATTTCCTACAGCTGTGTTTTAAAAGGAAGCAACCACTGCTGTCCTTCATGAAAAATGTAATCCTGAAAAGGTTGAAGTTATGTTAACTCATTTTCTTGAAGGACTTGGATTAAATCCCAACCCCAAATCTTGATGTAAACACAAATTTCACACTTTGCAGCTCAAAGGTCTTAATAGAAGAACAGGTTTTAGTAGGTAGAGAGACAAAAACGTAAGAAGCAAGGTATTTTTTGAATTGAAAAACATTGCCTCCTTGGAAGTTAAAAGCAAGTGAAGGTGAGGTGACATAACAAGAATGGTGTCTCTGTCACAAAGCAGTTTAGAAAGTTTCCCTCTCACATGTATTCTGAATAGTCAGAAGAGATAAATAATAAATCTGCTGCCAGTTTTGAGAAACTGTGACTCCGATTGGAAAAGGGGAGCAGGCAATTCCTTACTGATGGCACTAATTTTCTTTGTAAATTAATCACTCAGCCCATCAACATAACTGCTGTCATATCCAGATTAATCTGTCATTAAACTTCCAGAACACTGCAGACCTCAACTGGGAAAAGAATCTCATCTCTGTTTCTGATGATCACTCAGCTTTAGCAGAGCAAATATCTTTCATTTGTACTGAATGATATTGACAGGACAAGGGCCAAGGGCTTCAAACTGAAAGAGGGTAGATTTAGATTAGATTTTAGGAAGAAATTCTTTACTGTGAGGGTGGTGAGTCACTGGAACAGGTTGCCTGGAGAGGTTGTGGAAACCCCATCCCAGGTAGTGTTCAGGGCGAGGTTGGATGGGGCTTTGGGCAACCTGGTCTAGTGAAGGGTGTCCCTGCCTTTGAGGTCCTTTCCAACCTAAACCATTCTATGATTCTATGACAAGCTAGAACCACAGTCAATGCAATAAAGTGCTGTCAACAGATAAAACACAGAAGAGCTGTTGTCTGTCTTTCATCCCCCCAAATCACTGGATTAAAATCAGAGAGTTACTTACTAGGCAGCTGTGCTCATAAAAGCAACCCCAAGGAACAACTACAGATGCATATAAAAACAGAAAAATTCAGGAGCATCTTTGCTATTTCCTGTTCAGCGTTTCCTATTCCAAATGATTAAACATCTATCACTCACTAACTACGGTTATCTTGCTAGTCTTGTTCTCTCCTGTCTGTGGTCTACTGCTCCCTTCTTAGTATAGGAGATAAGAAGCAACACACAGAGGCTATATTGCTGATCTGCATCAGCTTCTTATTAACCAGAGTCGGCCTGGACTGGTATCACTAAAACACTACTACGATTCCTTATACTTTTCACTGCAACAAACAGCATTGTGTTTATTTGCCACATAGAATCATAGAATTGTAAGGGTTGGAAGGGACCTCGAGAGATCATCAGGTCCAACCCCCTGCCAAAGCAGCTCCCTAGCTCATATTGCACAGATAGGCATCCAGATGGGTCTTGAATATCTCCAGAGAAGGAGACTCCACAACCTCCCTGGGCAGCCTGTCCCAGGGCTCTCTCACCCTCACTGCGAAAAAGTTTTTCCACATGTTGGTGCAGAACTTCCTATGCTAATCATCAATTTGCATAATGTAATCAAGCCTATTTTATCACTAAGTCAAATGTGACATTTTAAAGTATGTAACAACATCTCATGCCAAAGACTTATCACCATCAATTTATACCGCATCATGTTTCAACTTTTTAAATAAGTAAACAGTAGTTCCTTAAATTTCTGAAAACAGAACTTATCTTTTCTCCTATCATCTTCTGGTCTGAGAGCAAGCTGGTTTCTGAAGGGCAGTGGAGTGAAAACAGGCTGTAATTCCAGCTGCAGATATTTATTCTCACTCCTGGCCCTAGAGGCCACGAGCTGCTTTCAGCAGTTGCAGGAAAGGAACAGCCACCTGCATAGCACAAACAGTTGCACTTGCTAATCACAATCAGCTCTCACTCCCTTGCCTTGAGAAAACTTGCCTGCTGTTAACTTCTGCCATCCAACACTTGGGAAGCTCCTGGCACTTTCCTTTTTTAAGGCCTCCAGCAGGTCATGACTCGCTGTTTAAGAAACACTCCTATAGATGATAAATTTTTAAGCAATATTATTATTGCTGTTGTGAATAGATGCCAATTATAAGAGGAATGTGTTTCCTAGCATGGACAGAAGATAGAAATAAGTATTTAACTGCATGTGAAGAAACTTTTTGCTTTCAAGTACCTACAAAACACTGTTGAAGAGAAGGGATGCAGATACAGTTGTCTAATAAGCAACAACAGCTTGCATATAACTTCTTTTCTACAGATTCAGGTCACAAATTTATTTACATTGCTTACAGTTTTAGTGTCATATGTACATACACACTCAGTCTTGGGACAATACTGTCTCTGATATTAGGATTACCATCACTGTCACTCCAGAAATCTGTGTAGTGCTACAACAGTGTTAGCCAACAGATACAGGTGGAGTACTTATCACTGGGTACTTACTTTCTGGCAGCTCTCGATGAATTCATCTATGGTAACTACTCCATCTTTGTTTTTGTCCATTTTCTGTTCAGAAAGAATACGGATGTTTGTTTATCCTCCTGAAATCCTGTGTAAAACAAATGCTTTCTACTGTTCATTTCAGTTATATGTCAGTCTAGGAATGACCAGGCCAAAATGCCATACAGATCTAGAATAAGCTGAAGCAGCTTAGTGTTGAAAAAGCAAGGTGTAATGTGAAGATCTAAGAAACTTGGGATGGAACCACAGAGAAGAAAAAGGATTACAAAAATTGGTAGGATATGCAAAACTTTGCAACAGTCAAAATCTTTTCATACCTGCTAACAGAGCAGTCTCTTTTGCTCCTGTGCTACCCAACCCACCTGGAAAAATGTCTCCACATGTTGTCTAGGTGCATCCTCCTTGAGAACAGGATAGGTGCATTTCCCCATCATATCATATATTGCTTTCATGATATCAAGCATTTCCTGAAGAGGAAAAAAATGCCTGTGTAATGTAAGGTGTCTTGTAGACACTGCTTTAACTCAGAACACAGAAATGCTTTTAAAGATTTATGTTTTTAAATTAAATGTTGAGATTGTGCCTGTTATTTTATGACTGAACAGCTTCAAGAAGGAACTACTGTGTTCCTAGAAATTCTAGAATGTTAGTTTGGCTTTCACAGGTAGACTTGTTAAACAGATGCAGATATATGATTTTGATTTTCAATTGTTTAGAATATGTGCAAGTTCATTGACTGTGAGAAGAATGTCCTGAGGTGGTGTAAAGAAAAACAAACAGGAAAAGAAGTTCAGTAACAGCAAATGAATGGCCACAGCACGTCAGCTTCTTAGAATGGAGTTTTCCCTAGAGAACACAGAAGTGCTCATGTACACACTGATCATATACAGGGTCCTCCTTTGATAGCAAAAGCTTTGAATTTTGTTAATTGAGTGGCTTGTGAAAACTGTAAGAATAATTATAAAAACAAGTCATTTGCCAGTATGCTGAGAAATTATTCTATGGATAACCCTTCTATAAAAACCATGAAGAGTTTTTTTTAAGAGTATAAAATTATGAATGTTTTATATATATTTTTTTTTCCTAACCCCCCCAGTTTTGAAAAACTATATATATTTATGAAAGTACTCATTCTTCCCACTGTAATTTATTTTGTGTTTGAGTCCTTGCAGAATAAAATATGTAGGAGTCCTTTTGTTTCAAGAAAAATTTTTAGTAGTAGATTAATAAAACAAGTAATAATTATTGCCCACATAATTCTTTCTTTCTTTCTTGTCTAAATATCCTACCAAACTACTTCATATTAGTGATTTTATGTGCATATACATAGTCTTAAGTTGAAACCTAAAGAATTTTTACAATTTCTGTGATTTTCCCTCTTTCAACTTCTATATAAAACTTTAAAATGAGAAAATCATTTTACTTTAGCATATCTAGTTTCATAAGATGTTTATTTGTTAACTACACTAATTTGACAATGGAGCTATTCTCCCATGAAAGCAGGATTTACATATACAACCTTTAGTTTCTGTTATTAGTGTAAAACGTGGACCTTACCTCTTTAGTTATATATCCGTCCTTATTTATATCATACAAATTGAAAGCCCAGTTCAGTTTCTCCTGTACTGTCCCTCGGAGCAAAATTGAGAGACCCATAACAAAATCCTAAATAGAAAAAAGCTCTTGGTCAGTTTGGAATTGAGCAGTTTCTCACAAACACTCAGAAATCCAGAATAACGCCTTTGTCAGAAGCACAGAAGTCTGGAAAGATGTGTCGCTATTACTTGGTTTTGCCTGATAGTAAGTGTTAAAGGTTGTTGGGTTTTTTTAAAGAATTAATAATCTGCGCACTGTTTGCTACACTCAATAAGTAAACTGAATAATTTTCGATAGAATAACCCATCATGTTCTATTAGTGCATTATCTCCCAAAATGCCTCACATAAGCAGTTCCTGTTGAACGTAATACCAGGGAAAAGCAACCACTGAGGTTTAACGGTCCAGAAAAAAAGTTAAGTGGGAGTTAGATTAATCTAAGCACAGGAGACCAATTTTGGGGGAACTATCTACTAAGGAACATTAAATTCTTGTTAGATCTATACCTCATTGGAAGTGGAATATATGATTCCCAGATCCCTTAGACTAATCTGGTGCAGAAAACATTTGAAACTTTGTGTATGCTACAGTACACCTCAATGCTTAAACCTTTTATTGTAAATATGATAGGGAAGAATATTTATGTGTCCATGTACCATCTTAAAGCTTTAGTGACCCACCAATGCTCTACTGCTGCAGAGCTATTCCACAGAAATAAATTAGAAGATTATTATTTGATTATAGATTTCTGATTCATAATTATTACTCTTTTGACAGCACAAACCTCATTTAACATTTAGTGACCATCTGTGAGATTAGAGAAAATACCAACTTGGATGTGCCATCACCTGTCTTCTGTATTTCTTAGCATGTTAACTTTTTTTCAACAATGCTTTTTTTCCTAACCATGTTCTCAACTTTTTTCTATTTGGTAAGCTTGTGAAGCTTGAAATTGTCTCCGTAATGGGGCAAGTGTTTATATTTAAATGTGCATTTCTACATCATTGGCAAAAACATACAGGAAATCTTAGAGTAGCATTAAAGTAGAGACAAAAAAAAGGCTGAAAAAAATCTTTATCGCCACTGGTAAAGTTTATGCATTTCCGTAAAACAGGAACAATAGAAATTACTTCACTGAGACTAGACATAAATTGCAGAGGTCTGATATACCACACAGTCAAATAAGCATACCTGGTAAAATGGAGCAAACACAGATATGACCTCAGATGCTCTAGTAGGCACAGACAGCTCTTTTGACAGTTTTGTTCTTTTTAAGAATTCAAATGGTATGCTCTGGGTTTTCTGTCTGTCATAATTTTTTGTCTTATTGGTAAATGTGCCCTTTGGACTAAATGGATACATGAATCTTGCAGGAGTTTTGCTCAACTTGTCTTGTCTACATCTCAATGACTAACTGAGGGTCATGGGGTTAAATCTCCAAACAGCTCTTTAACAATGTACTATTAAGTATTAAAGCATTCAAGAAATTCAGAACAGATTTGATCACATTAGAGCATTAGCAATTAACCTTTTTAAGTCAGTATAATTTCTTCACATCTTTTCTGCACTGTTTTAAGTTCTTGATGTAGTTTTTCCTGAAGTCCTTTGCAAAGGTCTCCAATAACTTTGCTTAGAGTATTATAATTCACAGCTCTCTATTTATTTTTAATTTTACACCAGCAACGTTTTTGCATTTATTTTATCTAAGCTATATATATTTTTCTTTTCATGATAGTTTCTCTTTTGCTTTCTGTGATGCACCACCCATGTGTTGGCTGGCTTCCTCGCATCATTTATATCCCCATTTTCAAGGCTGCCTTTCTACAAACCATGCTAAAAACCACGCCTCAAGAATTCTGGTTTGCATAATCCTGATAAAAGCTGAGACAACTCAAAACCTTCCATTCAAAACTTTGCAAAAGCCTTCTTCTTCCATATTGTGTCAATGCATTTGGGAATCATGCATAGTTCAGGTTCCTTGCCCTTGGTTGCTATGCAGAAGTTCATCTCAGGAAGAACAAAAAGGATATATCATAGGAGGAAGTTGTGATGACCTGAATAAGGTTCAGCTAGGATAGGATATCTTTTCTACATACCTACTATCCTGCAATTGAAGAATATAGCAATAAAATCATACAGAAATGGAAGTCTGATTCAATGGACATAAGCTAAATCCACAGGGTATTTGGGGCTAGATCTTCAGAGAGAAAATAGCTCTGCATGGTGGGAGACATGTGTCAGGAGCATTATAGTTACACTAGCTGTTACAGTAGAAATCCAGTGCAGCATTCCATAGTAAAACAAAAATACTTAGGGTAGCAGCTAAGCTCAGAGAGCATCTGCCTATACACTTGTTGCCAACAACTGAGGTTTGTACAGATTGTAAGGATTCTAGTTTTGGAGTCTATTTGTCTATTTATTTTTGAAGCAAGTTTCACAGTAAGTCTTGGACAATAACATCACCTCAGGATGCTGGCACTGTCCACTGAGAGGGACAATCTGGCTCAGCTGAGCACCTAACCAGAGAAGTAAATCTGATCTAGGGTCACAAAGGAACCTAAAACTCCAGAGAAGATCTGGACTCACACACAACTCTAGGTTGCATCTCTCTTCAGTCTGTGACAGCAGAGTTGGAAGCACAGTCTGTGCTGTGGTACCCACCTTTACTCCTCTCCACAGGTTGTTATTTTGAACTTGATAGCTTCCTGCTGAATATGCCAGTCCTGGAGATATTCAAGGCCAAGCTTTATGGGGTTCTGAGCAACCTGATCTAATGAAGATGTCCCTGCTTACTGCAGAGGGGTTGGACTAGATGACCTTTAAAGGCTCCTTCCAACCTAAGGCATTCTACGACTCTTATTATTCCATCAAATGCCAAACTTTCCCGCACCTATCTTTGATTCTGCAAGAAAGGGGGATGTCTCATTGAAGGGTTGCAAAACGGAGGAGCACCACTGCACCTGCATTAGAGCCTCTGTGTGCTTGGTGTCACAGCCTGCCCACATTGCATTTCTGTACTACAGCTTTATAGAGCCTCCAGTTGCAATGTCGGATTAACTCATATTTATGTTTGGCTGTTGTTCTTTTCCAGCAGTGATTAATTACCTCTTAGCAAGGCTGTTGATGTTTTCCTGATTGCTTTATCCCTCAGTAAATCTTTGGGGAGTTCTAGTTCATTAATAAATTAATTAACAAGCTTAGTAGCATGCTCTCTCAAATCCATAGGAAAGCTTGAAATTATTCCACCTGATCATGTGTTCCTTTACGTCTTGTTCAAGACCAGAAGTAGGCAGGCAGGCACCTAAATCCACTTCTGGATTTGGCCCCTAGGATCTTGGAAAGGAATCAAGTGGTGAATGTTAGTCACAGTAGTAGTGGAGCCCTGGTACAGGTAAAACAGAAGTCACCAAGCAGCTGTTAAGAAATGTATTTCTTCATAGCTACTTTACACCAGCTGGTTGTAAAATGCTTTTGAGATCACCACTGTCCTGAGAAAAATTAGCTCATTTTCTACATGACATGAACAAGGGATTTTGTGTTGAACACAGAGAATCACACTTGTACACATTCATTAAACCACTACTCCCATATTACACAAACACAAGGGTTTTTTATTAAAAATGACAGAAGTTATTATAAATCTCCATTGCATTTGGGCAAAAGTTTGTACTTGAAGGCACTGGGATTACTGAGTGACTTCCCTCTCACCAAGATCATATTTTGAATAGTCTTAATCTTCATCCAAAACAAACTAAGGATCCTGATTTGCACGTGGGCGCTTTACCTTTGACTATATGTCTGAAATTAATTCATCTCAGTTTTCCTGACTGTATAAATAGTCTGGAGGCCCAGATCTTCATTTTGATTCAGTTACAATATTCATGCAGCAAATAGAAACCTTGCTTTCACATATGTCTGATGGAAAAAAGAACTTCAGTTCACTAATATGCCAAAAGAGCCCTTCAATAGATATGTCACTAAATTTTCTGGAACTCTGTCCCTCATATTAAAGCAAAACTAGTTGGCATAACTAATGAAATAAGTAAGTCTCAAAATTGATGCATCCATGGGAACATAGGTTCAAGCAGCTAGTTTCATGAGTTCATCTTTAAGCTACATAAAACGCTTCAGCTGGAGAGCCTGACGCTTATCAAAAAGCACACAGGTGTAGGGAGGACAAGACTCTAAGAACATAGCAATCTCACCAAGCAATCTCATCCAATGAAGGTGTGTGCTTAAGGTGTGCTAAACATTTCATTGTCTATGACTTCGCTGATGATGGTTGAAAATTTGAGGAAAAAAGAGCAGAAATCTAGAACAAATTACTTTTTTCTTCTTTCCCACAATTACAGCTTCCATTGCTTTATTAAAAGAAAGGAGAGTGCAATACAAAAAATATAGTTCTTACCTACATTCTTTCAGTGTCAGTTCAGATTTCCATATCCTTTTAACATAGAAGAGAGCTGAAGAGTGTTTTCAATGATGTCATTATATTACAGTTATTTACTCCTACACTTCCATCACTTTCATACAAAATGTAAATGGGAATGATTATTTATTCTCCAAGATTTTAAATCACCCCCTCTTGTGCTGTGTTTGGTTTGCTTGTTTGTTTGCTTTTTCCCTAATGGAAATTAGAAACCTAGAGTACAGATTGGTATAGAAAGAATATGGCACAGTAGCACAGAATCACAGAATTATCAAGGTTGGAAAAGACCTAGAAGATCATCCAGTCCAACCATTCACCTATTACTGCTAGCTCCCACTAAACCATATCCCTCAATACAAGCCTGGGATAAAAAGGAGCAGGAAAAAAATTACATGGTTGTATTTTTCACATTTCACAATATCTATATTTCCATTATGCAGCTACTTTCACATGATTAAGAAAAAACAAAACCAACAACTATTTTTAACTTAAAGAGGATGCTTTTAGAATGGGTATCATACAGTTTGCAAGTATGCTCCTATGTGGTACAAGGACACAGAAGTAAGCATGTTTTGACAGCAGTAGAGTTATGCTGGATTCACAATCAGTGCAAATAATATCAGTGTCTTGATTGCTCTCAGGGGATACTGAGCGAAAATAAGCTGGACATGTTTGTTTGGGCAATGAAAACAACACTGCTTTTTTATTTTCCTGATTTATTTCATCCCACAACCTGTTTTATACATAGAGCTGCACTTAAAGGATATTCAAATCCTTTAAAAAGGGTTTCATATCTACTTAAAGTTTCTGTGTGAGAAACAAAGGCTTCTTTTGTCTCATTATTCTTAATGCTAACAAATGAAATACTTCTCAAATATTGATGCTAAATGTTTTTTCACTCCTTGACTCTACTGTTGCTGATTTGACCAGAAGGATTCCTTGTAGAATTAGACTATGAACAGAAGTAGTGAACAAAACCTCCATTTCTGCTCCCAGTTTTACATAGATCCCATTGATTTCAGCTGTCTGGAAAAAGGTAGATGGGATTCATGCTTTTTAAAATAAATGCACATAATTCCCCACAAAATGATCTGTTTACAGTACCAGTTGAGATATAGATTTCTGATCATAGTGCACCTGCCTGTCCAGCCTTCTCCTTCCATATTACATCAATAATAAAGGAATGAAAATGCTTTAAAAAAAATTAAAATCTGTCAGACCCCCACAACATCATTCACTCAAGCAAATAATAAAAATCTGTAGAGGGCACTGAAACAAATTTAAAGTGGGCATTATTTCTCACAATCCAATCTCAAGTTGTTAGGATATAATTTGTCCATTATAAACAAAACAAAGCAAAAATATTCTTTTGCAAATGAACACAGGTTATTTAAAAAAACCCAAACCCCTAAAGCTTAAAATAATGTCTCCCATGCAGTATTTTGTACACCCTGTTTTCATTTCATTTCACTACTGCAGTGATGTGCCCTTTTTAACATGTTGATGATGTCAGCCTTTGCAGATGAAGACATTGGCCTTAGGAGGGCAAAATAGAATTATGAAAGCAGATTGAGAGGTTAAATGGAAGAAGAATTAATTTTAAACCCTTGTACTTATATCTGCTTTAAAGGCCTTTTTTGTAGAGCCTTCAGAAAACTAACAGAGCGTGTGAGCAATCTTATTTTGGCTGAGTCAGCCCCATAATATTAGTTGTAGTTCAGAGCCTTTTTCACCTTGCAGAGGCAGGGAGGAAGATAAGGACTATTTTATGCGTATAAATTGCATAACCTTTTAAAGGAACAGATGTATAAAAATAATACAAAGCAGCAGATCTGGGTACATAGTTGTAAAATAATAATAACAACTTTTGTTAATACATCAGAATAATTTGAAATTTGAGTCTCATAAGCTAAATTTTTCACAATGTGAGCCATATTATAAAAGCCACCCAACTTGACTTAATTACAAGAATGGGAAAATAATCAATTGCAGAGAAAGAAGTGCAATGTTACTCACCTCAAAACTTACAGATCCATTGTGATCAGTGTCAAATGCATTAAACAGAAAATGTGCATACGTTGTGGAATCTACAATTTAAAACAGGAAAAATAATTCATAGTAAGCACATCCTACTTAATTTAGTTTGATTGCATGAAAACAGTTGATACCGAGATATATTTTGATACCAAAATTTTATATCAAAACTAAATTTTCCATTCAGTTTAAACTTCTTTTGGTGGCAGGGGAGAAGGAAGATATCATAAGTGCAAGTAAGAAGGGAGGAATTTTAAGTGAAAGTATGTGGGTACCTACGCTGTTAGGAACAGAAAATCTAAAATTCTGGTCTAGAATCTCTTTATTTGTTTTCATGCCCTTTTCTACGAATCACTGATACCTGAACGTACAGTGAAGAAGGCATGATGTTGCCGTCAGAAACAACTGGTGTTAATGTGACCCCTACTTTCTCGGTTAAATGATCATGACTGGGGAATCTATCTCACATGTTAAAGAAAAGTGCGTTCATGTGTTCACTTTAAATGAAGGAAACAGAAATTAGCACCTGTTCATCTGGCATATCATTGTTACTTTGAAGACAGACTTGTAACCCAGGCTGAAGATGATCTTGTCAGAAAGCTACTGCTGTGCTTGGGTCCCATGAACATCACATGAAGGCTAAGTGCTTTAAAACCTTGGAAAAACTGGCCATCTCTAATAGAAGTGGTCAATAAGACTCTTAAAGACCACCTTAATCAAATGATCCCTTCACTACTTATTTGTAGCCTTTTCATGTAGACTCATGACTAGTGCATGTGGACTGTTTTGGAAACACAGTGCAGCATCCAATATATGTCTGTCAAGCCTCTAAGTTTTTGTAAAGGTCCATCTTTTCATTTCCACTGATTACCTTCCAAGAGGCACAACCTGCTCCAGGAGTAAGGCAAGAGAAATCTTCTCCAGAGTTGTACCTCACACCCTGTTGATGTGAGGGTACAAGCTTGTGGGGTTATGGGAAGTCAGCTTTCCTCACCAACTTTTCTCCCTCTTTCAAAGGAATGCAAATTAATGTAGGCTAAGGTATTGTTTACTTTCAATACTCATTGCTTTGCTCATTCTACTTCATGTTTTTAGACTGATTTTAAGTTAATTAACACTGACCTCAGAAACTTTTAGTAGAGTGATACAAAATCTGTGTCACTCTTGCAGGACAGTCTCCTCCATCATGGAAAAAGCTCATTAGTGCTGAGATTCCTTTTTCGGATTTCTTGGCACTATGCCATTTTACCTTTCCTATTAATCCTGAAAACGTTTATTTGTCATAACCCAAAACCCTGTTTTGAATTAAACTGATAGTCTTGTGTCATTTACCTGAAATGCCACCTCAACCCCAAAGAACAAAGTATACCATAACTCAAAACTTTGTACCTCATGGATTCAGACCTAATATTAGTAAGTAAAGTGTCTGGTGTTACTTCAATATGTTAATTTTATATGATGTAAAATAATTATAGCAAGAAAAAAACTCTGCAACCTTAAACCCTTTGTTAATGCATTTTCAAAGAATTAAGAAAACCCACCACTCTTGAGACATTCATTCATTCATCCATGTTTCCAGTCATTAGTGTAATTGCTTAAGCATGGCCTAGCAGATAAATTCCCACTTTAACTGCAAAAAAATGTAAAATTGTTGACTTCAGTTTACATCTCAGATTTTAATAGTCATGTTTTCTATACTCTACTGAGACTTCTGTTGTGCAACAGAATATGGTATTCAAACAATCCTCAGGAAAAAAACCCAAATTATAGACGTACAATTACTGCAAACTGAATTTTAAACAGCTTCCTATTCTCTTGGCATTCATTTCTTACAAACATGTGAAAAATTCCTAATTATTTTCTGTAGATTTACAGAAAACACAAATGTTAATACAATGGGATTTTATTGTCTTTTTTGTATGATAGCATATTAAAAAATAGTAAATATCCAGTTTTCTTTCTAATAACCCCATCTGGAAAAAAGAAAGTTCAGAGATCTTTTTCAGAGTCATTTCTTCAGGTAATTCTGGACTGAAATTTTGCCTGCAAAAACACTACTGGATGAGGTACATTATTTTTTTAACTACAGCTACTTAACGTGATTCCATACTGACCCTCCTATAATCTTGAACATTAATCATGTTAAAAAAAAGCTTAACTTTAAAAATAAATTCAGTTTTATTTTTAGGGATTTGATCACATAACTATTAGGCTAAATTTATATTTTGACAGAAGAGATAATAAATCCAAATTCCTTTGAAATACAGAATTAAAGCATTTTAAACATCAGAGACAAAAAATGATAGTCATTATATATCCAAGAATATGCCTTATCAAGCCAGAAACATAATCCATTCTGTTCATTACTGAGGAGGAGTGTAATAATCATTAAGTGTCTGGATTCTTATCTATGAACGTTCCAGCTGAAGAACAAATCACAAGTGATATTTCAGGTGATCCATTGCGTGAATGCAGGGGATCTAATCATTCACCTGTATTTCTAAAAATAAGTTCCTGGAGTGCCTTTCCAGCATGAAAAGCCTTTTACAAAGCTACTTCTGCCTTTTAAAATACAGTGACTTTACTGCAGTTCTGTGTCATTTCCTTTGTCACTCAGTGTGGCTCCTTTGTCCTCTTTCTACTCCTCCCGCCCCTTATCCTAGATAGTCTTGAAAGTCACTTGGTGAAATGACTTGCTGGAGGATATTGGAAAATGACTTTTTGGTGATTGCTTGGACAACCTGAATCCTAAAATCTTACACATCGTTCTGTTTGTTCAGATGGGAACTTTTATAATTATATGTTGTGTTGTACCTGGTTTTATGTTACAGAGGTACTTTGGTCACAGATCTACATGTACAACACGATTTAAAGTGGTGACAACTTTCAAACTTCTTTTTTGCCTCTTTGCAGTTCAGATACACATACAAACACTATGTAAAGTGTGACTGAAATTGAAAGACCTCAGCTGCAGACAATATTTTGGCAATACATTCAAAGATTTCAGTATGCAATCTGGCTGCTTAAATGGACAATTAAATATGATGATCTCACCCTACTGTTAGCATGCAGGGATATGCAAATACAGCAAGTAATTGGGCTTTGAAGATATTTTGGCTAATGTGAGAAACAAAGGCTCGACTTTGGCTCCCATACCTCTCAGAAAATTGTGAGTCAACACAGGCACCTACAAAACAATGCAAAACCTACATAAACCAGTTCAAGTCTCAGTGAGCCCACAGAAATGATTACTGATGTAAGCTGTTAGTAATATTTGTCCAAGAAGATTCAGCTCTTCTGCTGTTTCTGAGGAGTATTTTTCCTGAAATTTTGAACAATACTACATAAGTCTTTCACATTTGTTTGTGCCACTGTTACATACTGCTTAGGCTGCATGTTGTAGGATGGAGGCCATGGAGGATGGGAAGAGGAAGTGGATAGCTTTCAGTGATCACTTCTCAGTGCTCTATGCTGAGATCTCCAAAACAGTTTTAACAAGAAAGCTAAAAATGCTGTTACTAGTACACAACAGCATCTGGTACTGATGAGGGAATTATCTGGATGAGACAGTTTTCTACTCGCTTAAAATCTAACTTTTTACTATATTTTGCTAAAGTTAAATAAAGCAGGAAGAAACAGCGTATTTTTTTAGAAAAGTGTAGCTCCCTTCTTGGAGATAGAGAAATGACATTGCTGAAATTAGAGGGAATATTGTAGCCATGTGCCTCTATCACAGTAGGCTACTAAGAAACCACAAGTTTTATAGGGAGCTTACCCCAGGATGGAGGCTTGTTGATTTGCAGCTTTGTTTCACAAGATTTAGCTGTGACGGCAGTCTCTCAGACTGATCAGGTTTCTAAGGCTGATTTGGTTTACTTTTGTGGTGCAACTACAGCTTTATACAGGTAGCAATGTAGCAGAATCAGGCAGTTTTTCTATGTAGAAGTAGGTACTTATGACTCCAACAGAATGATACAGTGGAGAGATTATTGCCCCATATGCCAGCGGAGACCTTGAACAGTGGAGGGACAGGATGCGGTGCAGAGAGCAGGTGTAGGATGAGAGGGAAAGGGGTGCAGGGTGGCACTGGAGACCCCATGGCTATAAACAGCTCACCTGTGGTCAAAGGAATCCAGGTCTGGAGTTGGACAAATCTGTTTTTAGGGGTGGCAAAGAGAACAAAGGAATGCTATCTAACACACGCAAAAGTCACTGCCTACAATAGATTTGGATGTAATGTGGAGCTGCAAATCAATGGAGAAAAAGAAAGGTATAAAAATGTGTTAGCAAATATGTAAGAATGACCCCAGGTGAATCCTAGAGCAAGAAGAATGCACCAACATGAACATCCTATTCCTTCTAGGGAAAGACTCCAGGTGCCAACAGTCTGCTTCAGTCCCCACCTCCTCTCCCAAATGATGCCAGTGCCCCAAAGGCCCAGATGAACAGCAGAAGGATAAGATTAGCACTGCAAAAAAGGGGCAGAAACTAGAAACTGAGTATATATAAATTTAAACTACATTAATATTCTTTCATTTCTGTAACAGTTAGGTCTGAATAAAAAAGTTTAGGCTTTTAAGATCACATTTATTCTCACAATACATTTTAGCTGGACTTTCAGGAAAGACATGCTTTCTCTTTGCCCATAAACAAGTCTGAGTGTAACAATAGGAAATATCACAATTTTTAAAATTATTATTTTATATGTAGTAATGGCGTAGTAATGCTGAGAATTATTTTCACTAGCAAGGACTACTAAAAAATATAACCATAATTGCTATCCTGGTTTAAAAGCTTAGATATAATCAGTAGGCAGGTCAACTCTTTTAGCCTCTTGTTCTTCCCTATTGAGTGTGACTACTTATTAAGGATTTCAGTGATGGTAATCCATGCTGAATGCTGCTCTTTGCCTTCTTGATATTTATTCAAAATAAAACTAATTGGGAGATGTTTTATTCCTACCATTTAAGTGTGGTGGGGTTTTCTGTTGTTTTTTCTTGTTTTGTTTTAATACAAGTGAAGAGAAAGAGCTATGAACAGTCCCAGGGAACATGCAAATCTCAAGAGCTGCAGGAGAAGATGAAGAGGCAGGATTGAAGAGCTGTAGGAGAATATGAAGAGGGAGGATTGAATGGTAAATGGTAAAAGCAAGAGGAAGAGGGGAAAACAATTCAAACTAAAAGAAAATACAAGATTCAAGGCAAAAACCTGTTCTACATTTTTGTGTCACCTTATTTTTGCTAAAAGATGATGAAGATAAAGAAATTAGTAGAACACCTTAATTGAAATTAAAGGTCACAAAAAAGCCCACACTTAAGTATAGAAACCCCACAGAAGACCAGGGGGTTCTGCCATGGGTATTAGAGGGTACCAGTAGTACCTACTACAGTTTTCATTCCTACTGTGAAAAGTTTTGTGGAATGAAAGAGAATGGGGGAGACCGTACAGAAAGCTTGAAAGAAAATAATCTACCCAGAGAAACCTGTTTTTTGAGATAGCCAAACACAGGTGGTAACATCATACCAGGATACTGACTTCTAGTAGATATTGCATTTCATTCAGAAATGTATACATCAAAACATGACCAGGTATCAAGTACCCCATGAGTTCAGACAGAGCTTGAAAGAATAATCCTGTTAAGTTGAACAATAGGCTCTTTTATCAGACATAGAAACTAACAAATAAAACTCTTTTTATACTGTAGTAATAATTACCTCTGCCAAGTACTCACCTCCCTGTGGAAAAAACTGCGAGTAAATCTCTTTAAAGGTTTCTTCATTGACAACACCACTGGGGCATTCCTGAAAAAAGTGAGAGAAGAAATGAATACCATTTGATCCATCTGAGTTAACTTGTGTGTTCATGACACCTGTACAGAACATGTATGTGATTCTGAAAGTCTGATTTACATTTCCAACTAAATATTAATGCATTTTATGTGTATCACTTTGAATTACCTTCCTAAAGAGTTCCCACGGGACAAAAAATTATTTTGTGCCATGTATCTCAACTTCAGTGTTGAGACCTGAGTCACAGATGTGAGCAGCCACTGCTTTGCTGCAGTATATGGGGCTGTTGGTGCCTCTGTGGGCCATGGGTGATTGCTCCTGCAGCTGCAAGCAGCACCTGACCAAGCAGAAAGGTAAACTGCATTTGTGGTTTCGTAGTACTATTAGAACATGCAGTCATATTCTACCTGAAGAGTTATATTCAGTGAATTCAAAGGGTTGTGCCTACACAGATCTTATTCAAACTTTGCATATCCTTCTGTGTCTTTGCATCTTTTTCATAAACTGCAATATGTAAGAAAAAATCATAGAATCATAGAATTGTAGGGGTTGGAAGGGACCTCGAGAGACCATCAGGTCCAACCCCCCTGCCAAAGCAGCTCCCTAGGACATTTCACTGAGATAGGCATCCAGACGGGTCTTGAATATCTCCAGTGAAGGAGACTCCACGACCTCCCTGGGCAGCCTGTCCCAGGGCTCTCTCACCCTCACTGTGAAAGTTTTTCCGCATGTTGGTGCGGAACTTCCTATGCTCCAACTTGCAGCCATTGCCCCTTGTCCTGTCTCCACAGACCATTGAAAAGGGCCTGGCTGATTCCCCCTGCATCAAGTCTCAGAGCAGGGTGATTACAGAGAAAATGAAAGGAGAATTAACAAGAGGATTAGAGCAGTGACTTTACAAAATAATTTATGTAAAGAAGGAAAGACAGAATGATACTGTATTGTTTACTAAGTCATGCATAAATATCAAAAGGCAGACAGCTGACTTATAGTCCTAAGCTTGCCAGACTGAGCTAATGACTTTAGGCAACGCACTTAATTTCTTTTTCCTTTAATTCCTTCTTTAACACAGAGGGTGAAGCTAGCAAGCTCTTTAAAAGTAAAGTATTTTTTGAAACAAAGGTAAGAAAGAAAAGACAAATTAAGTGTTAAGTTTCATACAGTTATTGTTGTCTAGTGCTATGCTATTTGGACTGATGGCTCAAGCTTATGTGCTCATAGTCCAAACCTGGGGAAAGGAAATAGCATTTAATGAAGATAAAGAACAGTGCAACATCTTTTACCAGTGCAAGAAGAGCTTTTCCTGTGAGACTGAATGATATTTCTATTAGAGTAAATAAGGAACACCGAGATATCCGTAGTTCTGACAGCTTCTGCTAAGAAACACATAGCGTAGTCTTGCTAATTGAGATGAATGCACCGTCTGAAAAATGTTTGTCAGATTTGTAGATCTAGGATTATTTTGATTTATTTCACTTACCCTCAGCCAAAATCATGTGCAAACACATAGTAAGAAACAATTCCTTGTTCCTGGTCACAGAAGTTGTCACTGATGGAGAGAGAACTAGAATTCAGGTGTCTGTAAGATCAGACATACACTGGCTGCTGACCCAGTTGCCTTTCAAATCAAAGCTTTTGGGGATTGTGGGGAACAGTGTAATGAATCTAGCATCTCAACCCTTCATCAGGTCTGTTAATTGAGGAGGCATCTCCCTGCCTGTCATATATTCAGGTGTGTGGGGATTCTAAAACATCCCTCTGCTTTACCAGCCTCTCCACAAGACTGTAGTCACACAGTCTGGTACCTCTGAGCCTCCCCAACAGATTTACTGTGGGTGTCTGGCTAAATGATCGAGGCCATGTTTCCTTGCAACAGCTTGATCAATTTTCCTTGCAGCAGCCTGAGCACTAGCCTTGAGGCATAGCTCTGATAAGAAGCTAACAAGCATGAGAACTAGGACTCTAAGGAGAGCTCCTTACATTCCAAAGTGGTAACAGAAGTTTGATACCATGCAGCTGGGTTTCCTCCCCCTGTCTCGGGCCTCTGACTCAGTGTGAGAATTGCCTATCAATGTGTGAACTAACTATCTGTGTGAGCTTGCTACCTTCTTGGAAAGTATAAAAGGCTTCCGCTTGCTTTAATAAAATGGAGTGATTGCTTTTAACCATATTGGTGTGCATTCATATCCAGTGCGTGGAGTATCCTGCCTTTCCAGCCCTGGCTAAATTCATTTTGGGGACATGGGGACTGCAACAATTTACTACATTGCTTATCCTTTTATCTGAAGCCTTTTGGAGTTATATAAATGCATGCAAAAGAGCTCTATGTTTAAAGTACAATAAAGGAGTGTTCAGCTACATATTGATAAACCAATACATTCCAATGTAGAAAATGTAACAAAGGATTTTCATTAGTTCCTCTTCCAAGCATACATTGGTATATACTCAAAGTCATTCCCAGACCTGCTCAAGGAAGAATAATGCAACCTTCTCCCTGAGATGGGTGGGAGTGTGAAAGGATGATGCAGTGTTTTAGAACGTAGAAAAAGAAGCCATGGTGTCCTTCTATTGTGCATGGAATTTCTTTTCAGACAAAAAGCTAGGCGCATTTTGAGTGAAGTAAAAAGAAAACCTGTATTTTGAATTCATACAACTCAGAATTAATTTTTTAAAATTACTATTATTTTTCTCAGAAGCTTAATAAATAATGAATGAGAACATGTGCATTTAAGTTCTTCTAACTTTGTGGCTGATTAAGATGTAAAACATTTTTTCTATCTTTTCCTTGGATGAGAAAGACACTCAAAATATGTTAATTTTGCAGAGTGCTCTCCCCATGTTTTACAGGAAATGCCAGCAACTCCAACTGTGTCAATCCTTAGTCTAAAGCTGTGAAGAATAAGACTCCCATTTCCTGACTGCATTTCAATGTTATGACTTTAGAGTAGAACTGAAGGTACTCTGCAAAAATTTGTTGGATTTATTCTTTGTTAGTTCAAAATAAGATAGCTGCCAATTTTTAGAGAAATGTGGTTCACATACTGCATTTAAAGGTATTATTTTTTTCTATCACTTAACGAACTACACTTTCACTATACTGTTTGAAAGAAACATTGCTTGAAAAGGCACCCTATTTTCGCATAACTGAGTATTAGGAGAGCCGGCAATGGCCTCTTGACTTTGTCTAGGCTGACCCTGTGCATTTTCCTCAACTCTTTACCACAGCATTGCCAGTAACACCTTACATTTTCTGCCCTTGGAGATTTGCGGTAATTGTATTTTAAGGACATTTATTAAAAATCTATGATGATGGCCAATTAATCTTATTTGAAATATTTAGTGGAAAGTTTTGTTTCTTTACCTTGGATCTTTCCTCTGAGACTATAATAAACTGTAAAAAACCCTGTTCTTAAATAATTTCAATCTATATACATGTAGCCAACATCATTTACCTCCAAGTTTGCTCTTGACTCATAAAACGGGCTTTACTGTGTTTATCAGAAGATTTCTCTAGTTTGATGAAAGAGATTTAATATTGTAATTCTTAAGTATGCCCCATGGCTTTATGTAAAATTATTGCTGACTACTTCCATTGTACCAACTGTAATTAAAAAAAAATAATAAAATCTTTCTAACCTTTCATTAAATTGTTATAAAAGTAAGGGAAATAATTAAATAGTTTGAAAGAAAAGTGTGAGTCTTACTTAACTAATTTCTTATATTCTTTTTCGCTCCAGCTATAAACGGTTTGTTTTGTTAAAGAAAATTTCTGTTTGACAGTTTTTAAAAATAGCATTAATTATGTATTATATTTTCCTTCCGGAGAATAAAAAGGAGGAAAAGTTCATCTTGAACTGGTTTTTTCTGAGTCCAGTTCTGTCTCCTTCAAAGAGAAAATAGGATAAACCGACAGAAAGAAGAGACAGAGAATAATAAATATCATTCTGCCTTTTGATGATCTCTCTTGCCTGCAGTTTTACTGCTGGGAAATTACACCTTCAGCACATGAACACTCCAAAACCTGTAAATTATTTACAAGCTTCATGCTAAGCTGTCTTTTTTTTCAGTATTTCTGAGAATACTGCAATCGATGTATTCATCTTTACTACCTAATCAACACCCTTTTTGGACAAGAGACAAACCAAAAAAGACAATAAAGGAGAAATAGTGAAATGTAGGAAAGAGATTGAAGGGGAAATAAATTCAAAGCTCCAACTTTTATCTGTATAAAAATTTTCTACTGATGGATTAAACGGTATTAGGAGCTTTGGCATTTTTAAGTATCTTTTAATCATGACCTTTTGTATGACAGATTCTTCATCCCATGCTTTACCTGTTGTCAGTGTTCTGCTTCATTTTAGGCATATATTTATGTCCACTGGCTTAATTACCTCTGACTGACATTTTCTGTATTTGCATTTATATCTATTGTGAGTGAAAATTTAAATTTTCCATAAACACAAAACTTAATGGAGGAACATGTACATAATTTTGAAATAGTGTGCATATACTTTAATGCTAATTCTATCCAAAATGCAAGAACATAGGACTTACAGTGGCTTTTCATAGCCCAGTCCAGTTCCTAATTTTTCTTTTGAGTATAACCGGACTTGATCAAAACAGTATGAGAATTTAACAAATAGCCTTGATTTAATAACGTAATTAGGCCAAATTAATAATGAAATCTAGGCTAATAGAAACTTCATGAAGCTCAACAAGAATTGCAACATTCTGCGTCTGGAAGAAGCTATCTCTTGTGCTAGTACCAGCTGTGAAGGGATGGGCTGAAATTGCAGCACTGCCAAAAAAGACAATGGATGCCAAGTTGAGTGTGTGCCAACAAAGAATTCTCACTGCAAATAAGATGAAACACCTAATGAGCTAAGGCCAGCAGGCTAACAGAGTTACTTTCTCTTTTCACAGCAAGGAACACAGTCTTGAAATCCTCCCAAGGATGTGGAAGAACTGAAGATGCAGAAGGCCACAAAAACTATGAGTCCACATGGCTAACAAGGAGAAACTGAGAAAACTGGGCTTGTTTAGTCTAGGTCAGTGCTAATGCATGAGATAGCAGCAGCCCACCTGAAGGGCAGCAATGGAGATAAAGGAACCAGAGGCAGACAGTTTATCAAAGTTCAGTGGCCTCAGCCTGAGGATTGTGACCTCACATTGGACACAAGGAAAAACTCGTCCTGATACCCTGAATTGTAGGGATGCCTGAGACAGGAATTTTTTCAGTGAAAATTTGTGCTACTGAAAAGCATTGAAAAGTTGCCTGTGTATGTGGCAGAGCTTTTGTAATGGATGAGATGAGAGGCTTTGTTGGATAGGCTGACCTCAATAATTTGTCATTATGGACAGGAACACACTGATCAGGACAGAAGGGTGATGGTTATAGACTTCAGAAAACAAGTTATGAAGCTTGCAGATTTTAGCTTTTAAGGTTTATGAAAATTACCATTAAATTAGATGCACTCCTTACTTTCGAAGCCACATACCTAAGGTTGATTTAAATTTGCTGCTTCTAATGAAAGCTAAGATGTATGTGATTGAAACACAGGCCTTCTTATGGCCTTGCAGAAAACTGAGCCAAATGATAATTATGTAATTTGCATGAGTTGCAGTACCAAATTAATTTCTCCCACTAAGAAATGCAATTAGTGGTTTTGGATTAAACATCCAGATTTCTTAAAAAAAATAATAAATATGTATTTGGAATTTAATCACTGCATGTTGATCTATATTTAACCTACATTGGTCTACCATGACCAGACATCAGTGGCTAAATCATAAAATTACTCATCAAAATTATCAGTAAACCATCAGTCAATGTTTTGTCAGATAGGAGCATTTTTTAGTGTGGCTATGTATTATATCAACAAAGTTTATACCTGAAATGTATAGTGTCTTTTTCAAAACTTATAGAAAATTTAACCACAAGTGAACTCAGATAATCTGAAAAATCACTTGGTAATGTATTTAAGCACTATATAAATTATCTGGAACAAGACCAGTGATACTCAATTCACAGATTACTCATATCTTCATCCTCCTCCAAACATGTGTCAAAAGTAGCACACGTAATAACATTAGGTACAATCGGTCCCTCTGAGAATGGAAAAGGTAGGGACTTTGGTGAAACCTAGAATCACAGAATCATTAACATCGTAAAAGACCACTTGTCTGTGAGAAGAGGCTGAACCCCAGCTCACCACAACCTCCTTTCAGGTAGTTGTAGAGAGCAATAAGGTCTCCCCTGAGCCTCCTCTTCTCCGGGCTAAACAGTCCCAGTTTTCTCAGCCACTCCTCATATGACTTGTGTTCCAGACCCTTCACCAGTGTCTAACATAATTTCATTGTAATTTGGAAGAAGCAGAATAACAGATCAATCTCGCTCTGAAAGGGCACCTTCATACCCTGACACAAAGGTTGACACACCGATATCAGTGCAACATTCACACTGAAGACCTGCCAAAACAGGGTTGATCAGGTGTTGTACCACAGCAGCTGAGCTACGCAGGTGTTTGTTGCATGGATATGATAGTAGATCCAAAAGGATCTACTAGCTTCATAAATCTCTGACCCTCAATAGCCTCTATATGTTTTGCAGATTCACTTCAGACAACAGTGTTCTTGCTTCCCAGCGTTGCTGTTCAGGCAATAGCTCTGTAGCCATAGGCTGATTGCAGCCAGGAGGATAAGTAGTTACAAAAGCAGAAAGGTGGTGAAAAAACAGAGTAAGTTCTCTCAAGCAAGCAGCATCACATTAAAAAATGGTTTGGGTTTGTTGAAATGAAGAATATGATTCTAAGTGCTGTTATGATTAAGCAGCTGGCTCATTAAGAATGCATATATCTCCTGTTTAGATGGGATAATTGGCTAAGCAGGTGTGGTAAAGTTAGACTGCCTGATGTTAAAGTGGTAGAAGAAAAATCCAACTGGAGGTGACATAAAAGACTAAGAGCAACAATGGCATGGAGATGAAAATGTCAACGTCAAGGTGTCTGAGGTTTTCCTCCCTACAGCTGCAGATCTGCAACCATTTGTTTCAAACGCCTCCTTTGAGTGCCTGCTGTTCAGTATAACATGCCAGTTTGCCTCCAACACAGGGTAGGCCAAGCTCTTTTTCTTAGATTTGCCAGTCCGCTGGACTCCTCAGGAACTGTTCAGTTCTGCTAAGGGATGAATCCTGTTCCGGACTTTTCTGCACTCATTTCCCTCTGCACTGTAGGGAGAGCTCTCCCCAACACTTAATGACTTTCTCATTTCCTCTGGTGACTGACTTACTCCCCACTGTCTCTTTTCTCTTTACCCTTGCAATAGGGCAACCGGGCAACAAGCCCTATTTCACATAGTGTCTGTTTCCTAGTCCTTGAAGAATTGGTCTATCAAACCCCCTCTGAATCATGACATCTCAAAATCCTTCACAGATAACAAGCAGGTTATCACCAAATTTTAACCCATTTGTCAGACATAACAGTACAAAATGAAACCAAGAAGGCATCAGATAGATGCAAATTTCCGGTCAGATAGATCCCAGCTCACTTTTAAAAGCTAGCACATTCTGAGAAAAGCATGAAAGATATCTTTCCTAATATCCCTATGCATTCTCATTTGGTGTCAGATCTTGCCTTGTGCTGTTTCTGTAGCATAATCTACTTATCTGGGCATCAAAGAAGAGTATTCAAAGAGGCCAGAGGTAAGCATGTATGTTATTGATGAAAATGAGTTTTCTTTTAACTAGGTATTCTAATTAATGGCAGTGGATAATGCCCTGATGTGGCCCTGCAGATCCAAAGTGTTAGGAGAAGTTTACATACCATAATTGTCTAAAAATCTCAAAGCCTGCAGATGAAGGAAGAAGAAAATTCAATGGCTGCTGCACCTTATTCCTCTAGGGCCACTGCAGGTATTGGCTTTTTACAGTTTTACTATGCCTTACAGCTTTGAAATTTAGCTAATATCCAGCTGACACAGTATAAAATGATTTAGTCGTGTCTGCAGACCGCTGAAGCAGAGCAGAAAACAAACCCACAAGCTAATACACTTCTAGACTAAACTTGTTTATATTTTATTTATACTTAATAAAACTGTTTATATTTTATAAGTGTGCTGCTCCTGGCTGCATGCTGAATTTTGTTAGGTTATGTAATAAAAGCTTGTCTGCACACCCACAAAGGAGCACCAAAATACAATGGCACATTAGGAGCATAACTAATGTCCTCCCCTGGCTGCAACCAGGACACCCCAGGAGCCATCAGCCCATCAAAGGCTCGGCTCCCCACAAGTCCAGAGGAGCACAGGGATGAAAATGTAAGCAGGAGCCCAAATTATAGATGGAGAGGAAGTGTTACACTGTCCTGCCCTCTCCCAGGTCTGTCCCAGGAGAGCCTCAAGTCCCAGGGCCTGAAACCCAGCAAGATGAGCCAAAAGGAGGTTGCCATCCCAGGGCAGGGGGCACATTATGGGATACAGGGAAAAAGCATTTTGGCATTGCACAGGAATTATTATGGGATGTTTAGCAGGGAACCACAGGTAGGGAGAAGGAGGGATTTAGGTGATTTGGGGAGGAATCAGTGTGGGGAAAATAGAGGGATAAAAAATCCTGGTATACGATTAGCTGGGCAGTTTGAATGGTTGGCCATGCTCTGTTCCAAATTTACAAAATAATAAGAGAATAAGTAAGTTTGTAATTTAGTTTAAACAAACAGTTAAATTTGTAGTTTTGTAACTCATTTCTCTGTTATAAACTTAAATCTATCTTGTCCTCGATATATTAATCAGAAATAGATTTCACTGTCTACTTATTTTGAAGTGAGTACTAGAGTAATTAGCTTCATGTCTATTCTTAGAATACAGGGCTCACTTTTAATACTAATATTTTTCAGCAAAGGAGCAGAAAATGTATCAGAAGTTATCTTTGTGAAAAGGGGCTGGGTGGCATTGCTGGAGTTGAGATCACATTATTGGCCAACATAGGAAAGCCACCAAAAGCATGAGAAAAACCTGCAGCAGCTAATCAAAGTGAAATTATTTTAGAGGGACTTCAAAGTAGAGGGTACAAACAAAATGAGGTTTCTGATGGAAAGAAGGTTTTGATGTCATTAAAGGAAAAGCAAATGCTGTCTGAAAAAATATCTTAAAAGATATGCTTAAAAGAGATGTTATACACTAGCCCGTGAAGCAGCCTCAAAAATCTAATTTAGATAAACCCTGTCTCTTGAAATATTTGGAATGGAGTTGAACAAAGCACTAGAAATTAAGTCTGGGAAAACTAACCTGGGAATAGGTAGATAGTTCAAAGGATTTTTTTTCTCATTAATACAGGTTAAAACAAAATTCTCAAACATATTTAAGTTGCTTTGCTTTTTCTTTTCCTTTTCTCTAAATACTTCTAGAAGAAGCAATAACAGAAGACGATGAGGGGACAGGAGAGCAGCTTTTTTTCCTCCCATAGTTAGATCCTTCCTCGAGGGAAATGAATTCACAGAGCTTGAACTTTAAGCAAAGTAGCGTCCAGTAGGTGCTGGTAAAATTTCCAGGGGTTATTTCTCCTACAGATTAAAAAGAGAAAAAAACCCTATGTCTTTGTAATCTATTACAGACAGTCAATTCTCTGAGCAGCTCTTTGAACAGGCATCTTCTGGACTGCTATATTGTCAGAATTTGGGCTGCTGCTTTTTGACACCTCTTTTTGAAAGTAGATGAATGACAGAAGCATTTATTTTCCTTTGTGTAGATTTATCATTCAACACCTCAACACATCAAATGGGAGCTTTGAGGAACTTTTGTAGCAAATCAGTACATGTATGAGATAATTGCATTGACTACAGAAGAGATACCTGCTTTGCCTCTTTTGATCAGGAAATTATATTATTCCCCACCTCTGTGTTTCTCTTGAGCTTTGCTGATTGCCTACTATAAAAGATAGTTTGTCAAAGGAATAGGAGGATGATTGGCAGTATGGTGCCTTAAAATCCTCACAAAGGATGAGAATTGGTTTTATTCTTCTACCTTTACACCTATCTGGCCAGACCTATGATATAATGGAATAAGTCCAGACCATACTTGCCTTTCTTCTGAAAAACTGTTGAAGAAGCTGTTAATTACCGAGCAATGTGCAGAGATTAGAAGATAAGCAGAGGCAGGCTGCAGTGGAAGAGAGAGGCTAAATAAAGTTTTGAACCCATGTGTGTTGGATGCTTGGTCATCAGTAGTGTCAACCAAATAGGCCCAGAGGAAATGTGTTTCTTCTGGGGGTGATCTGAGCAGATGAAATCATAGATGTGAGACTTACGGGAAAATCCACATCACAACGTCTCAAATCAAACAAATAAAACAACTCAGCAGAGAGAAGAATGTATCAGTTCTTTCCTTCTGCTAGGCAGAGGAGCCCCTTCCAGTTGAAAATCCTTTTACAAAAGTTCAGTGGCCAGTTTACCAGCTACTCATGGACAAAAGAATTGTATTTTTCTTTATACCACTTACCCCATTATAGAACTTCAATTTATTATCTCAGAGAGAGAAGATAGTTCCTCAAACCACTCAGAAACATGCGACTTTTTACTCAAACGGATTTTCACTTCCTTAATTAATTATTTTCCTAACTTTCGTAACATTTTAAAATTATTCTCTGTATTTATTTTAATTAATGAATTATTAATACTGTACTGATAAACACAGAACTTCCAAGCTAATGTAGATCTGGGTATGCCAGAAAATACAGAAATTGACTCAAACAGGAATTTTCCCCCATCTGAGCATAATTCATGCTCCATAATTATGATGTATCTATTTAAAGTACAACACATACAAAGTACAGGACAAAGTGTACTTAAAACACAGTTATAGATGAGAGAATTTAATATAATTTTTTTGTTCTAAAAAAGCTTCCTGGAGTAAAATGAAGATTAATTAGTACATTAGTGAAACCTTTCCTACTTCTTCAGAGAACTGAAAGACCCAGCATATTAATATATAGACATAGAAAGATACTCAGAAATTTTGAACATCCAAAATACAAGCTGGTGTGAGTTTGGGTTTTTTTAATTATTTTTTTATTTATTACACAGCTTGAAATTAGTCCTGTGAAAACCGTAATTTTAAGGCCAGAATTAATATTCTTTTCATCTGTGGGTATTATCCCCACTATATACTAGAATACTCATTACATATATGAATATAATAACCTCTAGATTAATGGATTCTCACTTATTTTCTCTACTGAATAACCTGTGTTCAATTCAATTACATTGAAAACCACTAGTGTTTTTAATTTCAATTATCACTTCTACTTTTTTTTGTTATCAGGAAAGAGAGACCTATTAATTTAACCTCCTTCTACTGAAACTGAATTAGTCCTTGGGTTAGGGTTTGTTCCTGATAAGGTTTCTCATCTTGGCTTTCTCAGGACTAGGCTATTAAAAAAAAAAAAGCCTTCACAGGACCTTTTCTTTATTGAAACAGTTCTTGCCTTACATTTAAAAAAAAAGAATGTTCAATCGTATAGAAAGATGCTGTAAGCAAACAATGATCAAAGATTAAATACATTGACCAAAGGTATACCTCAGGTCAGACTTATTTGATGACTTCAAGGGGGCTGAAATTTCTTCCTAAAACAGCTTGCTATTGTTTTCAGTCATTGCAGAATTAAACCTTTTAGATCAGAACATAAAATAACATACTCTAGTCTTGTCTACTTGAATATACTTTTGAGCCTTTGGATGTAATCATGGAGGTGAAGAAATATTTTCTCTATTGTTTGTAGAAGCTCAATGGAATGAAAGAAACAGGGAATAATACAAAAGGAAGTGTTTGGGTTTTTTTCCTGAAATGGTTAGGGATGGTTATCTTGGATAGTCTTTTATCCCAGCTCCTACTCTAAAGCCTTCCTATGTATATGCCTATTTATGTGGCTTTTGATGGAGGACCTAGAATGCAGAAAACATGCCCAAATGGAGAGCTTTGATTACTGTGTCTAAAGGGACATTCTTCTTTTCAATTTTTCCTCCCTGATCTAAAGCGCAGTGGTATTACTTCATCTGCAGTCTCACAGGGGTAACACCTTGGTTGTAACATTACCATTTCTGACACAGAACCTGTAGACTCTTTATAACTCAGTAGCAACAGTCTGCACTTCTAGGAATGTAGTCTAGAAGTCAGAGGATTTGATAGCATCAGTCTCCATTGACATCCACTGATGATACAAATGCAAGAACTCTTTTCAAGCCTTGTAGCATCAGGTAGGTAAAACACAAATCTTGTTTCTATTTAGCCACCTGTAGAAGGCTTACGGTAATGCCTCCCAATGACACAGCAAAGATGTACAAGTTTTTGAGCCTCTAACTGAAAGATGCTCCAACAAACAAAAGCCTCTTTCCACCCCATATTTTCTGTGGCAGCTTCAGAGGAAAACAAGCCGAAATAAAGGAATTGGCTCACATCCAGCATGTGCAGCTTCACACAGTAAATAACAATCAACATTTTGGCTGCTTCCACAATGCAGTGGGCGAGGTGCCAGCAATGCTTTTAATCAGCACCACTCTTTGTTTAGCAATGCCCACTAACTAGTGTAATTTTTAGTTTTCTGTTATTAGCCCTGGCAGTATAACAACAGTAAACAACATGACTAAAGATTTTAACTTAAAAGTTTCCCCCAAAAGTCTGACACACCAAACTTTATGTCTGAGTCCCTGGCATTTGAAAGGTGTTTAGCACTTCTGCCATCGCTTCTCACTACAGGAGGGCATTTTACAATCCAGACTTCACAAATAGGCGGGAGCTGTAATTAAATTAAATGTAGCAGAACCCATGCTTCAAATATGGAGTGGTGCAGCTTGCTGTAAACACTTCGGCAAAGACAAGGTGCTCAGCCTCTTGGGAGAAGCTATATTTAGGCAAGCACAGTTTCTGTGACTTGTCTTTCAAAAGTTCCTGTGTGACTGCTTTTTGATCTGTGTTTTCTGACTGAAAGCTCAGGTGAGAGCAGGAGAACAGCTCCTTGCTGGCAAGGAGCACTTCTTTCCATGATCTATCAGCAATCCTTGCAAAACTGGGGAAGTTCCACTCGACTGGAGGCTGGCAGATGTTACACCCATTTATAAGAATGGTTGGAAGGAGGATCCGGGGAACTACAGGCCTGTCAGTCTGATCTCAGTCCCCAGGAAGATCATGGAGAGGGTGATCTTGGGAGCTATCATGCAGCACATGTGTGATGGCCAGGGGATCAGGCCTAGTCAACATGGGTTTACAAAAGGTAGATCCTGTCAAACTAACCTGATTGCTTTCTATGACAAGGTGACCCGCTTAATGGATGAGGGGAAGGCTGTGGATGTAGTCTACCTGGACTTCAGTAAAGCCTTTGACACCGTTTCTCACAGCATTCTGATTAAGAAACTGGCTGCCACTGGCCTGGACAGGTGGACCCTCAGCTGGGTCAAAACTGGTTGGATGGCCAGGCCCAAAGGGTGGTGGTAAATGAGGCAAAATCCAGCTAGAGGCCGGTAATGAGTGGCATCCCCCAGAGCTCAGTTCTAGCTCCAGTCTTGTTCAACATCTTTATCAATTACTCCAATGAAGGGATTGAATGTTCCCTCATTAAGTTTGCAGATGACACTAAGCTGGGAGGAAGTGTCGATCTGCCTGGGGGTAGGGTGGCTCTTTAGAGGGATCTGAACAGACTGAAACAGTGGGCTGAGACCAATGGGATGAAGTTTAACAAGGCCAAGTGCAGAGTGCTGCACATGGGGCATAACAACCCCATGCAGCTCTACAGGCTTGGGGGAGACTGGCTGGACAGCTGTCAGGCAGAGGAGGACATGGAGGTGTTGGTTGACTGCAGGCTGAATATGAGTCAGCAGTGTGCCCAGGTGGTCAGGAAGGCCAATAGCATCCTGGCTTGTATCAAAAATAGTGTGGCCAGTAGGTCTGGGGAGGTAAATGTGCCCCTTTACTTGGTACCTCAAGTACTGTGTCCACTTCTGGGCTCCTCACCATAAGAAGGACATTGAGGTCCTCGAGCGAGTCCAGAGAAAGGCAACCAGGCTGGTGAAGGGGCTGGAGGGCAAAGCATATGAGGAGCAACTGAGGGAGCTGGGGATGTTTAGTATCAGCAGCAAATCAAATTTTAATAATGAAGTAAGAACACTGTGAGTTTAGCACTTCTGAGACATGTCTGCATGAAAGGCACAGCCTGAAAGTGTGCCTTAACTCAACGTTATTTCAGTATTTTTCAGAGGCATAGTTAGTTCTTTGTTTCTTTCTAAGACATGCAAACAGATCAATATTTGGTTAGTGCTAACTACAATGAAAAGCACTGAGGAATTTCAGATCTTACAGAATCCTGACAGCTTACAGAAATGGCAAATAGCAAAAAAGTCAATTGGGACTGGGATAGAAACTGAAAGTCTAACATTGTACTCATTATTTATATTTTATATAGTAATACATTTATCCTTTAACAAAGGTTTTTGCTTTCTCCACTAATAATACTGTCTCTTGGGAGAAGGGCCTCAGCATTGCAAACATACGAACAAAAGTACTTACCTGCATAAACGTTTATAAAACTGAGCCTGAAGTCATCATAAATAGGACCTGATCCACCAAGTACAATGGTGAAAATCAGAAGCAATTGAGGGAATGATGTGTATGAGGCCGTGGTGAGAGAGATGCGCTCCATGGCAAGAAGTGCTTCTTCCATGTCCACACAGTGAGGGCAATGTCCCTCATCCTGGAGGCTCCCTGACACTCAATGTCTGTCCCAGGCTCCTCTCTCCATTTATCAAAACTTGACTGTCACATCTGTGCTCATCTAGTGTGCTAGCACACCACACTGACATTTCCTCTATTCTGTTGCCCAAAGGGCTCCCCAGAGTATGGTCCATGATACAGAGAAGACAATTTGCAGATAAAGCTCTGCTATTTCTGGTGATTATGGAAGAGTTAGAGTGGGCATCATAGCAATGCTTTGGGCCATAAATCTAAATGCCTTTGAAAAGTTATGAGCAGTTCCATAAGATGGGAAGATGTACCATTGTTACTCAAAAGTGAGATACTGCTTCTAGAATTCAGTTAGAGACATGAGAAAAACATCAGAATAGAATTTGAAGTTTAGTCAGGAATATGAACTGAAAACTTATTTAGTGCAGCAAACTATCTAAATAAACTACATAAATCTCCTTTAGACTGTTCCAAAGTTTTCCTTGTCTCATATATTGGTAATCAATACATTGCTTTTGGCAGCATATCTAAAATTTGCAGCATAAATCAAATCACTGGAACGGAATATTGAGATAAATCTAAATAAATATTGATTGCTATTTGCTGGCATATATTTTTTTTAAACATGAAGAGCATAGAAAAAGAAAAGCTAAGCAGAAGACATCTCCCAGTTAAAACAGATAACAAGAAAGGAAAAAGATAACTAGAAAATCAGACACATCTGAGCAAGAATTATCTATCATACCGGGTAGGAAAAGAAGGAGATTTCATTTCTTGTAGTGCTATCATTCCTTATGGAGATTCACTGAGGATGAAATTGCTGGGCATAAAAGCTTTTTGCCAAACCTGCTAAGTTTATGGCACATAAAATTTGTCTTTGTTCAATAACTGCAGCTTGTGAGTATGAAATAAGAAAATAAGGCCATTATAACTTGGAGTCCATTACAGGAACTGATACTACATCTCTGTTCAGTGAAGCAGATGCTAGATGACTTGATTTATTTATTCTCAACACTATGGGAAGTGCAGTGGATTTTTGGAAATCAGATACAGTGTTATTATTTGATCAAGTCTGAGGGGTGATAATGGGACAAATCTAGAGAATTATACTACGTAGAGATAAGAAACAGAAAAAACGATCTCTGTGCCTAAGCTTCTAGCCTGTTCATGGGCTGTTAAGTGTCAAGACAGTAACATTAATAGAAAAGGAGCTGCTTTCAGTCTTAAGGATCCTAACTAGACCTAACTTCACTGGGAAATGGAGCAGAAAACTTCTCTGAGTTCTCTGAGATTTCCCAAAACTGCTGCTCCCAGGAACTCTGAATGCAGAAAGTAATGACCAATGACCAAATGAGGAAAGTCTTCTTGTTTACAGAGCAAGCCTGAAACCTTCAGTTTCAGATCCTCTGTTGAATAACTGAGAGCTCTGAGGAGGCCCAGAATGCCCCCTAGTGAACAGAGGCAGTACCTTGATTGAGATGCATACTCTTTCATGCCTTACGTATATAGGAAGAAATAAAATAAATGAATAAATAAATAAATAAAATAATCTATGGAGTAGTTAAAAATGTATGAACAAATTTTCTATTACTTTCTGGTGTCAAGTTGAATCTAACTTTGCATCTGCTTTCATATTAAAGTTCTCTGCTCTTTTCTGTTGTGTCACTCTTTCTCATCTCACTCTGGAGGAAGGCAACAACTATTACCTGTTTTTAAACTTTTTTAATAGTAATGAATCACCCATTGTACTGGATGACATAGAGGAACACTGAAAAAGAGTTTTTGCCCTAAAAACTTAGGAAAGAGGTGAGACTTGACTGTCCAGCTGGGCAATACGGAACTTGAATCTCCTCCCTATCGATTCAAAGCTCAGTAACCTGCATAGTAATTTTTCCTGTGCACTTAGATCCAGTGCTTAGTGATGACATTTTTTAATCACAAGCACAATCACATGTCTCTTGCCCTGATAGCTATGACCACTGGTAAACAGCATGACAGAGATAAATACTCCTATATGCAGCTACTGGGGGCTATTTGTAAAAAATATTCTTGATACTTCTTTTCATGAGACCACAGCAGGGCTGGTCACAGTGTCAGAGATATATAAAGTGGGTGAGTAAATCACTGTTAGAAATACTACTTAGAGTACTAGAAATTTTTTTCAGACATGAGGTTACTCTTACTTCCACTTGATGGATACAGAGCTTAGTCATGGAGAGGTAAATGATCTTGCTCAAATGTACTGCCCACAGAACACACTTTTCACTCGTAACACTGAGGAATTCAGTGCTCATTTTTCTCTCCTGTAAGGATGAACTTTGCTACCTCCAGCTCCTGGGAAAGTTCAGTTTCCCACAGCCACTAGCCCTCCTACTAGTGCTCCCCACTTTGTTCCCAGGGCGTGTTTGAGGAGGCTTTGATCAAAGGCTGAGAAGCAATCTCTCAGATAGCCAGGAACACTCTAAAAGGTTTTTGGCTGTCAGACCAGAGACATTAAATTAGGCAGTTGTCAATGCAGGCTGCCGTATAGGCAGCAAAGCACTGGTGTAATGCTCTCTTGCAACCCAGAAGGCTTTTTAGTGTGATAGTTAGGGCTTTTAAAGGTGTGTGACAGTTAATAAGCCAGTCAGAGAGCCAAAAGGCTGGAGTCTTTAGACTTCTCATTTCATGCTGTGTTTACTGAATCATGCTGTCTTCTGAGTTACTGGCTCCTATTTCTTCTGTTATACTCACCGTATCTAAGGTCCTTTAAGTATATTTCACAATGGAATTGATTGGGTTGAATAAATTCCCTTACTTGAAAGTTAACATGAGGATCATTCACATATCTGAGTGAAGAGCAGCTGTGAAAACGTCCAGCTGATCTAAAGAATATGGGCTCTGTTAGATACTGGATTTTAGACTTTTACTCAAAGGTAAAGGCAGGTTGGCCCAAGACTTGCAATAAACTTCCATGACACTGAAAAGCCTGACCTTGATGTTCTCACACTTGTGATTCGCTGTTCTATTTGGAGATTTATCAGTGTTTATTTTTAGCACAGATGTAGATCTAAAGAAATTTTTAACTAGAAATTAATTCTGTTTAAACCAAGAGGAAGACTTTTGACAGTTTCACTACTTTTTGACTAGACCTACACATTGCTGATTTTATTTCAATTGATCAGAAATTTAAACAAGAAAAAAATATAAAGATCCAAAATTACTTGGAAATTCCTGGGGTACACAGCAGATCCCTAAGTCTAGCACAAATAAAATTTTGCCTCTACAGTTCTTAAGTAATCAGGACACAAATAGTTGAACTGCACCCTGTAGAAATATGACCAGAAGATTCATTTGTCCCCCCACTCTCATTTTGTAGGCTTAGGACATCCACCTGGAAATATGTGTGTCCACTTTGTGCCTCTGAACTGCAGTGTAACAGGGAAGTAATTTAGTACAGGATTTAAGTAGGAATTACCATGTTTTATATAAACACCATTTCAAAATAAGAAAAACAGCAGCAAGAAATGGAATTAGAGGGATTTCTGAACATTATTTTCTCAACTGATGAATTGGCTTACTAAAACCTTTTATGCTAAGCAGGGTGTTTTAGTGTGCAATATTTATAACAGTTACAATTTCTATTTCACCTTGTGAAGTAAAGCAGACAGGTGGGAGAAAGGAGACTAAGAGACTTCTACTTAGTACATTTTAAAATTACATCATCATCAAATTACATGCATTGCACCAAATCTTACTTCCCTAATGTTAGTGATTACCAAGAAACAAAAATCCAACAATTTCATGTAACTCAAGAACCGAGCTTTGTGATGCTTAGTCCAGATGCATCAAAGAAATAACTGCAGTGAGGTCTAACCAAAGAAGATATTTTGCTGCTCATATTCTAGTACATAAACATTTATTTTGACACAGATGAAAGCTCTTTGGTAGAAAACCGGTAGATGAGTTACACTTCGCAGCTGGCTGACCGCACAGAAGGTATATACCATGCATCAAGTGTCAACCTGGCATGACTGATGGCTTGCCTGATCATGAGCCCAGCTGAGAGCACACCAGAGCACAGAACAGGCTACTGCCAGTTTCAAAGAGGGGCAGACAAGCACACAGAGCGATTCACCAAAATATAATACTGACTTTTTTAGAATAAAGAATTCTAGAGGTATTTGGTGCTCTGCACAATTATACTGGGTGCTTACAATCATGGTCTTTTTATGTGGTGCTTTAATTAGCCACCTGACATCTACATTTTTCAGAGATAATTCAGAAGTAAGCGATGACTGTTATGAAGACAGCCCTTGGTATGCTAGATGACAGTTTTTCCCTAGTGAACACAATGTGAAGTATCTCCATGAACAGCAGTAAGTCATGAGATGAATAGAAGTGGAGGGACTGAGTTCATTATTAATTTTCAAAAAGATTTCAATCTCTGTGAGACTAATTGAAATGAGTATCTCCACTGAACACACTGAAGTCTGTAAATTTGTGACTTCTGACAACTATATTCTGAGTCTGTCAAACTGTACCCCCAAATTAATCTTACTCTTATATTTGAGAAGTTTTAAATTTCTTGACTAACTGCTGAAGAAAATATATAATGAATGTAAACATTATTTATTGCTCAGTTTGTTAAAAGATTTTCACATAGTCTGGTTTGAAATATGGGAAATGTCCCTGATAAGCCACTAGTAAATGAATGATGGTGCTTTGGAAACATAACAAAATTCTGCCTTGACAAGGGTTGGGTTTTTTAAAAGTTTTTCTTCAGTCATCTAAAGTTGAGAAAACAGTTCATATGAAGCACAACTGGTAAATAGTGACTCAATTTTTAAAATGGAGGTTTGAGCTGTGTGCATTATATATTGTCTTCAGAAACTTTAGCTAGAAAATGACGATTTACAGAAATCTGGCTGTTGACAGCAGGCATAGTATCCAGTTTTTAGGTTTACTTGCTTTAAGTTTCATTATGCTCTTTTCTATTCTTTAGGTTATTCAGTTACCCTTAATAGCAAGTCACGGGAGTTTTCTAACACGGGGAGATGTTAATTTTCAGTTTGAATTATTACTATTTGAATTCCTAGTAAGACTACATGATCTTTAGAGGTCCGTTCCAACCAGTAACATTCTGTGATTCATTATATCTTTTTTTTTTTTCCCCATTTTATTTGCATTTCTATGCTACAAATTTAATATGGTTATATTATATGCATGAGGCACAACCCATTCGTGTGTAATCACTGCATCTATTTGAAAAGATGTATATGTGTCCACTATGCTGCTGTTAATACACTGAGGAGAGGAGTCAGCACACCTATAAAAACTTCAGCACAACAGGCATGTGTTGTGCATTGTTACTCCGTAGAGCAACCCATCCCCTGTTGATACCCAGAGTCACAGGGATTTAGGTCTAAAGGTTTCAGTGTTAGCCATCCGAACTAGGTGGGAACCTGTAACTGACCTACATTTTTTATTCTGGTCCCTTTTCTGTTTTGTCAGGAAGAAAGTCGGTCTGTAAAGATCCTGCTCTTGCTAAGATTACATTCTGTGTAACCCAAGGACTTCTACAGACATTAATCAGATCTTGAGGGAAAACCAACTGCATCAGCTATTGGTGAAATGGAAACTTCCTTGATGTCCTAGGACTCTGTGGGGGAGGGTGAAGCATATTTAAGCTCTAAGCTACCTCATCTGCAAGAATAAGCTTTGGAGGACTTATGTAAGGGGCAAGAGTATATTGAGGTTTTGAGGGGAATAGACGGCTGTGCATAATACAGAAGCATTAGTTTCAAATCATCAGCTAATCTTGTATATTAGATTAATTATTTAATGTGAATGTGGGCTGTTCAGACCATAAACTGATGGAACTGTTCATTGGAAGAGACCTCTAGAGGTCATCTAGTCCAATTTACCAATTTACAGCTGGCAATGTAGGAACCCACATGACATGAACCATATGCTTTTACTTCCTATGCATTAGATTGGAAATAGAGTTAGACAGAAAAAAAGGGAACATTCTCCTTGCTTTTTTTCTTTTTTCTTTTTTTTTTTGTAGGAGACTAACAGAAAAACAAACAAAAGGGAAGGAATTTTCCAGAAAAGGACAATGAGAATACATGTATCTTATCATGCAAAACTCAAATGAATGAATGAGCTTTGTAACCTATAAAGCAAGCTTTCATTAAACTTTCTGAGACAGACAAATGCAACATATGGTAATACAATGCTTCCATCAAACCATAACTGAAATAGAAAAATCTTTGAATAGATTAGCATATTTTGAGTTACGCACAAATGTATTGTTACATGGATGGGTAGCGTGATGGGAGAACCCATCTTTGACCTGTAACATTATCAGAGTTATTATCTGCCAGTGTTTACCTCATTTGCTAACAACAATAGGGAAAAAACAGTATCTTAGAAATTTTGTTTTCTCAACAAATGTCACAAGTATGGTGCTGCCTATTTAAAGCTACAGAGACATCTTTATGCCTCTGTAACTTCAATTTACGCTTTCTCTGATATACAGCTGGCTAAGGCAAATGTTCATCAAAAATCCCTTCACTTTTCCAGGGCAGTCTGTCAGCTTCCCAACACAAAGTTCTACAGAATTTTTGATGAGAATAATCAACAAAAATTAAAAGATCATTAACATTTAAGTTTAGCACAGGAGCATCCTTTGTGCAGCAAATCATTATCTAAGTATTTTAAAAATGGAAATATGCCATAGCTCAGGGACATTTCTAAACTGTGAGACACCTATCAATGGACAAAAGAGAAAGAAAGACCACATGTTGAGTGCATGCTTGATAGTCTGCGCAATTTATTGTGAAGTACCACTTGTACTAGGCCTGCCACAGAGCCATTGGTTTGAAAGGTTAATGACTGCAGCAATCACAATTTCAATTTACAAGAAATGGGATGACAGGAAGCCAAATACAAAATGGAGAGGTCCCACCGTGATGGCAGCTGAGCAACAATTCATCAACATGAGTGCAGGAGTACTGTAAAACCAGAGTGCTGGGGACAACCTTTTGAGCATGGGGAGGGCTTAAGATTTCCATTAAACTCATTTTTCAAGGATAGCACAGAAGCTTCGAAATGGCTAAATTACTGAATAGAGGCATAAATTCTCCCTTGGTGCTTTTTCTCATAATAGTTTTTAGGTCATCTGAAGGTGCTTATCCCACTTCCTTATGCTTTCTCTAGTGTAACTCCTCTTGTTTTTTAAATGTTGACCTTGACAACTACCAAAACAGCCAGTGTCACGATAGGCACTTAAATACTCTTCATCCTTTCCTGCAGTTATCCTCTACCTCTTGCTTCCTAAAGGTTCAGCTACACTACAGTGTCATTGGAGACTCTCTAAAGTTTCAGTCATGTACATATACACATTTAGCTGAGACCCTATGCTCCTGCTTTAATTACTTTTTGCTGGATTTGGCATGTAATTTGTCTACACTGGAAAATCAAATCAATTATCTTTAAAGATTTATGGGTTTATTTTTGTATAGGTAAAAACTACATAGCAAAGCAAACTTTGTAAACATTGCCTACACTACAGGAATACTTGCTACTTTCTCATCTCAAGTCAGGTAGAAATATACATAAGTAATTTGAATCCATGAATAATAAATAACTGGGCATAAGCTGTGATAAGTTCTGGTCTTCCCTATCTCAGAAGGGACATCTGAGAACTAGACAGGATTCAGGGAAATCAGCAAGCTGGAGTTGGTTACATACACAGATTATATACACAAACTTTTCATTTAGAAAAAGAAGGGGCTAAGTAGGAAATGTTTTGGAATGTCTTCAAGAACTCATGGTTACTCAGTTTCTCAGAGCAGAAATACTATAGCTATTTTATTAAAATAAAAGGCAGCAGGTTAGTCATAGAAATGAATTATTTTTTACAGAAGACATAACTAAGGTATGAAGCTAATTTCCCACAGGATGCTGTGGATGTCAAAATACCCTGATAGGTTGAAAAAGTAATTATCAATGTTTATGAAAGATAATTTGATTGAAATATGTAAAATATGAAGATGCAGTTATAATTTTCAGCGCATGAATTATTTCAGTAGCAGAGTGCCAGGTGACAGAACAGTATGCTAGGGGAATTGTTATCCTAAATTCTGCTCTTTCCTTTTTCTGGACACTCTGGAAGCCAAGATACTGAGGTAGAGGGACTAAGTAGTGCTTTGCTTCTATTTCATTGATTATTATTATTTATTATTTTTCTTTATCACATCTGGGACCTATTTTATTTTGCCATGCTTGCAAAAAAGACAGAGCAAAAAACCGTACACACTAGAAAGGCTGTTGAAAATATATGGAAAAGAACACACACGTTACTTTATGGCCCACCTAAAGCATTAGGTATTCCATAGAGATGCCTAAGATCTGCAGAAAGAAATGCCAGTTTTGAACTATATCGCTATAGTAGGTATGAAGGCTTTTCCATTCTAAAGCTTAAAGCTTTGTGTTCATTAAGGTTATTAATATTTGCACAATTACAGGTACTTTATCCTCAGGTGTTATTGCAGTTTGACCACTGAAAATCTCCCCCTTCTTTTTATGCTCTTTATAAGGAGAGATTTGCTGTGATACAAATATGGACAAACAAAAAAAAACAAAAATCAAAACAAAACAAAAAAATAGATATATAAAAAAAGGAATAATTTGGTTGAATTAACCAGACCACATGTAATAACTATGCCAGCAGATACTAGCTACATTGCCTTTAGTACTCTAGTCTGCATTATAGCTCTGTTGAACTCCTACCAGCACACAGTGCCATACTGATGTTACTGTGCTGTGGAATGCTGTAAATATAGTATAACAGGAACATAATGTCAGCAGTGCACCTAAATTCATGCCTTACCTGATCTGCCTTATACAGTTAAATTGGTGAAGAGATAGTAAGACAGGCAAACATCAGATGAAAAATATGAAACACAGAGGTAGGATCTGTAAAAGTTTTGCCAGTGTCATGTTAAAGATGTTTTCCCATGTGTCATTAAATCTTTTCAGTGGAGTTTCCTTCCTGAGGAAATGATTAAGCACAGTATCACAGAATCACAGAATGGCATAGGTTGGAAGGGACCTCTGGAGGTCATCTGATCCCACACCCCTGCTCAAGCAAGGCCACTTAGAACAGGATGTCCAGTGCCAGGTCCTGATGGCTTGTCAATACCTCTAAGGAGGGAGACTCCACAGCCTCCCTGGGCAACCAGCCATTGCTTGGTCCCCCTCTGAAACAGTAAAAACTCAAACAGTATTTCCTGATGCTGAGAAGGAATCTCCTGTGTTTCAGTTTGCAACTTTTGTCTCGTCCTGTCACTGGGCCCCACTGAAAAGAGCCCGGCTCCATCTTCTCTACACTCTCCCTCCAGTTTTTGATATACATGATAACACACACATTGATGAGATTCCCCCTAAGCCTTCTCTTCTCTAGGCTGATCAGTTCTGTCTCTCTCAGACTTTTCTCACAGGAGACATGCTTCGGTCCCTTAGCCATCTTTGTCACCCTTCATTAGACTCTCTCCAATATGTCCATGTGGGGAACGCAGAACTTGACACAGTAGTGTCCTCACCAGTGTGGCCTCACCAGTGCTGAGTAAAGGGAAAGAAACAGCCCTGTCCAGCTGCTGGCAATACTCCGACTAATGCAGCCCAGGATACAACCATTTGTCACCTTTGCCATCAGGGCACATTGCTGGCTCATGCTCAACTTGATATCCACTGGGATCTATGGGTCCTTTTTTGCAGAGCTGATTTCCAGCTGGGTGGCCCCCAGCATATATTGGTGCACAAAGCACACAGGGGTGAATATACTGACAGGATAGCCTTAAACTGAATCAGAAAGAAGGGGAGCAAGAATAGAGGTGGCTTGTGCCAAGCAGAATTGGGTAATCAAGCACTGTCAGGAGGAGACCATCTAAGCACAGACTACAGGAGGCACTGTAAGGCCATCCCTTGTCAGTTCCCACCAAAGCTGCTCAAGCTGTATTTGACAAAAGCTAGATATATGACAGGAAAGTTGAACTAATCCACACAGGCAAACTGTTCCTAGAGATGAGGCAGACCTGTTCTACCCATTCTCTGAAGTGATGAGGAAACTGTGGTCATGCACCAATTTTTACAGTAGAAACTGATAAATATGAGAAACAGAACAAACCTCAACTCAATTCAAAGTTTTGAAATCATTCATCATATCCGAACTTTAATGCTTGGGCTAAGGATTACTTCTTTAAACTGATTTACTTTTATGACAGTCACCAGCCCTGAACATGCTTTACAGCATTTTTGAAAGTAATTGATAATTTTGCAATTATATTAAACACAAAACTCCTGAAGTTCCTGCTCATTAGCTTTAGATAGTCAAAGACATTTATACATGCATGTCTTGAATTATCATGTACTGATAAGGAAACGAAACAGCTGAATAAAGATGTATTACTATGTATTACCATCAAGGCTCCTTTGATGTAAGTAGAACTTATGTCTTATGACACAAAAACATAGGAAGAGTCCCTCTTTTCAAAAAAAGCGTAAAATGGTAATCAATTAAAATAGTTCCTTATAACCTACTCACTTTTTTCCATACTTCATTATATGCAGAGAATTATCAAGGTCCTTCATACCCGAGTTTCTAATTATTCTTAGAGAAACAGTCAGAAGGCTTATTATACCCACTATACTTTGTACCTTTTTGCCTTGGATAATTAGGGACATTAGTTCATGGTTTGCAATACCTGGGGAATACCGTCATTAGCAAGGGAATGTTCATTGATACCATGAGGAAATGAAAAGCTTTTAAGAGCAATCACTGTTAATCATTAACATGCCAACATTATGAACCTTCTGGAACTGAGGATGATATATACATTAAGTGACTGTATTTTACTTGCAGGCATTTGATAAAAATGTAGTTTTAAAGCATCCCTTTGCATGGCTTTCTTTCATTACAAAATGTATGATATTGGAGAATTCTGCAAGGTTTATGCTTCTAATTGTACAAGCTATTGAAAAGAAAATATTCTCTCTGATTCCATAATTGAGCTTCACGGTCCTTTTAGCATTATTATACCTTATTACACAATTTCATTTGCGTAGGAAATGCCAAGGGCAAGAAGGCGGCCCTTTTCTAAGGGTGAAAGAAAAACTAAATCAAAAGTTAATAAATGCAGTTAAATATATTGTTACCTCCAGCTCAGCAGGAGCCTTAGCACCTGCACAGTTGCAGTATTCGCAGCTGAGTACACAGTTTAACATTAGACACCAATTATTTGCAAGCAATTACTATTTTCAATATTTTTAATATCAAGTATTTTCTATCCAGTGTTAATTGCATGTAATATCCTACAGAAGTGCTAATCACTTGAAAGATAGGAGACTAAAAAAGAGAGAAAAAGAAAGAATAAAACAATAAAAAAGAAAAATAGGAGAATAAAAAGCTGCTTTTAAGAAAGCAGCATTTTATGTATATAGTGTTAATTAAACCAGGGGCAACTCTTACTCTTGATAAAGAGCCAGAAGGTAATACTACTTACTGAATTTTTTGTGTGCCTTACTTCTCTGCTATACTAGCTATGGGTGCCTCACGTGCTGACACCAACCAAGCCCAGCACCACAGGACAGCAAGTTCACACTTGAAAATGAAGCAGACTGCACCCATGTAATTGGGGTCCTCAGTGGGGAGGACCTGCCAAGTAAAAACTTTGAGCCTGCCACAGAGCACATGTATCAGAAAAAAAATCACAACTAATGACTTCTTGTAAAGAGATCCAAAACATTTATAGATTTGTGGAGCTAGAAAGCATTGAAGAAGTAATCTACTGCTGTTTACCTAATGAAAAACTCCTCTAGTGCAATTCAAGTCAATTATTTATTGTGATAGCTACTGTGGACAGAAAACAATCAAAATCTTTTCTCTTAATGACCAAATTCTCCAGGACTTAACATTCTCTCCCATTATTGCACCTTTAGACAAACAACCTCACCACAACTTTCAATCTGTTGTTGAACACAGTCCTACTATACTAAGTTGCAATTATTCTCTTCTGGACAATTTCTAATTTGCCTGCTTCTTTTCATTAAATAGCACAGTTGTTGCAGAGTGGTTGTTTCCTCACCTGACCAGACATGCACTATTTAGCTACTGAATCCCATGAACTCCACTGCCAGTCATTCTTATCCTGCTGAGATTGCACTGGCTTACCCTGTAAACAAATGTTAAATTCAAAAATTAATTGCTTACATTCTTGAAACCTCTATATAAGATCTGAAGTTCCTTCTTTGTGAATTTGCTCTGTGCTTCCAGCAGTTCAAGAGCTTCAGGTCGATGTCGTACTGTGGCCATTTCCATTTCATCTTCTACAGTGTCTGCAGAATACAAGAGACAGAGAAAGAGAGCTCAACAGGAAATACAAGATGTAGAAATATTTAATCCTTGCAGGGAAAAAAAATTAAAAAGAAAGTTAAATAACATTCTCATAGTTCTCTCAGAAAACAGCTTTTGCAAATTTAAAGACAAATAACGTGTACATTTTTAACACTAGAGAAAGAGAATCTATCTGCTTCTGTACCTGCACAGAACAGAGAACAGCAGTGATGATCCAGAAGTCTGTATATTATCACATCAGTACAAACAGCAGTAAACTTGAAACCCAACATTCTGCAGGGGCATGCATGACACATTCAGTATGACTTTTCTGTTTCTATGACTATTTGACCAAAGGAAACAATTTCATAAATCTTTAGTGACACTGACAACTGGAAATTTTCCCTTGGTTAGTAAATGGATATAAATTCATTGTATCAGACTGGGACTTTCAGTGTTCTCCTTTCATTGTGAAGTTGTACCTTGGAAAGTGTGTAAGATTGATGTTGCACATTCAACAGCAGACCTTACTTTGAGTATGGTATAACACACCCTTCAGGACAAACATGTGGGGAACATGATGATTTTAGTGACCTCATCATTAGGTAGGAATGTGGATATACACGTTCAAGGCTTCCAGCTGAGTGCAGACTTAAAAGAATGAGACAGCATACTCTATTTTTTATATTTTTTTCTTTTCCTCCCAAGGTAGAGTTTTAAATGTGAAAGTTCAATAAAACAGCTAAAGATAATTACAGTATGCATATTTTATTTAGCATGCCAGCCATATATCTGATGAAAAAAATGAATGTGTACATCCATTTTTAAGTACTTCCATCATTAAACATAGGTTATTCAGTACTCCAGACTAATGTAATCAAATCACTGTCTTATTCTGCTTTAAGAGTTATACCAATTATAGAACTTGAAAGAACATTCCTAATTGTCACTTCTACTATGCTGAAGATAAATATTTTATTTCATCAGTGTGGGACTCTGCATTCTTAAAGTTTTATTCAGTTCAATTTTCATAGAATCACATTAGGATATTCCATTAAAACAGTCTAATGCTTACATCTCCACATATTTTTGTTCTGCTGTCATGCAATAATAATAACCTTCAGCTGCTTGGGAGAAATCTGGTGTCAGTAGTTCAGCTAAACAAAAGATGGACAACCTTTAAATAGTTATCATCATAATTGATAAACTATTTGGATGAATCTTCGCAAAATTGTAGGGCCTCTTCTCTTCTGTCAGGGACTCTGCTCTTCTCACTCATCTCAGGAAGGCAATCTCAGCACCACCTGCAGTCTTATCTCAGAATGTCCACTGTGTATTGGCTTATGGACAAATAATAATATGTTTCTCTTTCATTTTTCATTACAGACTAGCTCATATGACTTGTAGACCAGCACCATCTCTGTGAAGCTTTCAGTCTAAATGCTCTTGATAAAAGCCCTGCTGACACAACTTTACATTGACCTTATGATGTTTGATAATAGTTTTAAAGGGCCAGTACTTGAAATCACAAGATTATAAGAAAATTTCAACTCTCCTCTTTAAAAAGACACACTGAGGTGCCAAGGGGAAGTCTTGAAAATCTTGCCCTTATAGATGAAATTGGAATAAAGTCGTTCCAGAGTTAAGAAGCTGTCTTTCTAATCTATGGAAGGTGAAGCAAAGTCCCATTTTAATTCCACGTAAGAACATTCAGGGTTTATTTTGCACAGTTTCTAAAGCATTTTCATCATATTTTAAGGGCTTAGTCTTTTATATTCTTCATATAGTCACTACAGTCTCTGTAACAATCTCACACTGTAGATATGCAGATGATTTATTTTTTTGTCAATAGCAAATCAACACTAGGTGCTTATACTAAATTGACAAAAAGAATCAACCTGAGAATAAATATTGTTGAAAAGTCACTTGTGCTGTATATGCCAAGAGTTGTATGGAATTTAAATAGCCATTTTTTAGACAGAAAGGGACTTAATGGGAAATGAGCTCTCTAAACATCTATTTGTGAAACATCTGGCTACCTGGAGAGACATCTACAAGCTATTCTAGAAGCTAAATGAATACACATAATAAATGTGAAGCTAGAGATAAAGGCCAAACAATGTGATGCTGAGCACAATGTTTGGTATATCCTTAGCAATAAACATTTTAATTGAGTTTCAGTGATTCAGTGAGAATGTAGAAGACTGCAGTGTGGTGACAATGTTGTCTTTCTGTTAATGAAAAGGCTCAGAATAAAAGTCTTTTCACACTCTATTTCTGTAGCTTTTTATAGATATAAATAATTTTAAAAAATCACTATAAACTTCCTTATAATGTGCCAACTACGCTGATTAAAATATTGTAACTTTCATGAGTCACTTGCAGGTTTTTCATTTTTTTCTTCACACAGCTATTATACAGGCTAGAAAAAATTCTATACTTTAAAATACGCTGTAAAAAACAGCAAAAATACATCTATTTCTAAACATTCGTGATTTCTATGGCATTTCAGTATTTTAGTTTCTTAAGCCTAAGAAAATTAAGGGTTTGGTGGTTTTTTTTTCATAAAAGGCTAACATGAAAATATTGTATTCACTCACTAATATATTACAATATTCTTACACTGATTTCATTAACGAGTAGCTTTCTTCTAGATAAATAATAAAGACCTTTTTTTTGTATTTGCCACAGAAGCTATGCTTTAAAACTTTCAGTGTTCCTTAAAGAAGAAATTGGTGACAACGATGAAAAAAGCGGACATACTCTTCAAATAATGTCAGTCTGAGGAGCGTGTCCAAAGTTAGGGCTCAGTTCATATCTGTAAAAATTGTGCATATGCATTTTCCTGCCCAAAACCCAAATACTACCCCCCTATTTATATAACAATTGCATGCACACATGGTTTTCTTTTCCAAACCCATTCCTGAGCCTAGTTTGTGCATTTATACATTTGGTCAAGGAAGGATGGATTTAAGTTTAGGCCTACGGGGCTAAATCACAAAAGAAAGAAAATGCATCTTTGTTCAAAGGGAATGCTGAAATAACATTTTATTCACGCAAGTAACCTTTTTTCTGCACATATTGATAGAGTTTAAGCACAAAAATGCAAATTCAGGCTATGTGTATTTCAATAAATTACTTGTTTCCAAAGTATTCCCCTTAAAGTTTCTAAGGAGTTCACATTATGTGGTTGCTATTGTAGGCAGTGCTGGCTTCATTCCAAGTGCAATATAATGTTGCTTCTTTCATGCCAGCAGAAATAAAATAGCAAATTGTGTCAAAATAGGGTAATAACAACGTGTGTCTATAATGATACTCTTACTTAATACAAAATTTTTCTTTAATATGGCATTCTTAATATAGCATTTTGTTATTGATGAGACTACAGAGAAAAAAGCTGAATGCATCTTTTTTTACTGTTTGGTTCTCAAACACGGAATATTTAATGCAAGTTTTATTTCAACTTCTCTTCTGGTTTATGAAACAAACACTATCAGCAAGAAAATAAAAGCTTTGCATGGTTAAGGTTATTAGGAATGTCTCTAAACATTTTTGTGTTACCCATGCAGCCAAAAAGTTTGCATAGAAATATTTAAGGAATAAGGATGTGTTGCTCTCCAAACAACTTCAGACAGAAAGATAAAACTTTTTATTCCTTCTATTCTGTTTCTTTTTATATTCTATTCCCCATCCCAGAAGTGTGCAAGATCAGACTGAATGTAGCTTTGAGCAACCTGATCTAGGGAAAGATGTCCCTGCCCATGGCAGAGGGGTTGCAACAGGTGATTTTAAAGGTCTCTTCCAACCCAAACTATTCTAGAATTCAAAAATTCCTTTTATATCCTAAGTCTATATTGATCAGGTCACATAGCTGTAAACAACTTCTACCTGAATTGCTATCAGGTAACATGACCTAAGAACTGACCTTTCCAGGTTACTCTATTTTCAAGTAAAACACATCTGCTGAAGCCACCATGAAAATGTCGCTCTGCTTCCACATTTTTAGTCCTTTTCATCTCTGAGAAATCAAATACTTCGAAAGGAAAGCAAGTAATATATCCTTCTCTACAGAAGAGCATATGAAAGACTGAAGTGGGCTAGAAAAAGCAAGCCTGAAGTCTAGGCACTTAATAGGGGCCTGTGTTCATAACAAAGTTGCCTCAGGTTGTCCTGTAATTGCTGGACACAGGGAATCTCAGAGGAAGGGGTTTTTTTTTACCTTAGATTGATTGGTATGCTTTATGAGAAGAACATACTGGAAGCACAGGGACTAGTCAGCTTCCTCTTTTACATGCTTAGATTAGTGCCTAGAATTATGTCAAATTATTCTAGATTAAATTGGGTCCACAACCATATTTTAAAATCAGATATAATACCCAATTTATATAGGAAGACATTAGTGTTGCTGCTATAATATCGGGGGGAGGGGTGGGTGTGTACGTATCTATGTATGGATCCCTTTCTCATCCCCAGTTTTTGTCTGTTAGCTATCCTGGAAAGATTTTATTTCCTCAAAACATATAAAGACAGTAAAGGTAGTGTCAGTGCACTTTTCCTTTATTTTTATTTATTTATTTTTAATCTCATTATTATTTTTATTTTAGACACATAATTCATGTCTCATTCCCTAAAAGGTGTCAAAACCTGCAGAGCCAAGACTTTCCTTCCAGACCAGTACTGCTGATGCTATCCTGTATATTGGATAGCAAGTACACACAGACATGTGTACACATGTCCACAAAAAGATGCCATTTTTCAAATACATTGAAAACAGGTATTTAACTGAACCAGTGAGTCACTTCTCAGCTAGCCTGCAGAGCATAAATGTCAACCCAGCAGCTCTAGCACATCAGACCCTGGTACTGGTATCTTGCCATCCTGCTCTGCACAGACAAATCTGTTACCAGACCACAAATCATCACTTGATTTTAAATTTCAGTAGAGCATATGATTACTTCAGCAGATACCTTGTCTTTCAAATGAGCATTTAATAAAAGTATAACTTTTGATGCATGCAAACCTAAAAAAAAAAATCAAATTAAAAATAAAACTTGCTTTGAGTAACAGGTGATGTCGTTTTGGCAGCCGAGCAGGGCAAGAGCTTCATAAGTCGCTCTTTAATGCTGCGTTTGGTACTGTTCTGAGCGTAGAGGAAACCTAAAAAATATATTATCAGGACTGTTAACATAGGCTTGAGAACAATTTCTGTACATGCTGCAGTGTTCATCATTATAGCAGAATCCTGATGGGAAAAAGGCCAAACAGATGGCAGCCATCCTGAGTAGCAAAGGGCAACCAGAATTTTTTAACAGGACAACAAAATTGCTTTGTCTTTGTATCTTTCCAATAAAGGGGATTTTTTTTGTGTGTGTGTCTCTTGTAAAGTTCTTATAACCCACTTAAGCTCTTATAACTCACTTTAAAACATCTAGCAGAGAAGTATCAGGTTATGAATTTGAAACAGCACAAGAGAGTAAAAATTTTAATGCTAAAATCTTTTAAAGACTTTTATCTCTATTTAATATGGAATTTTAATATGGAAAGCAAACCCAAGACCAAATAAAACCTCAAAGATATCTTTTGTTGTCCTTTCTGGCAGTCTTCTAGTTCCATGGCTGAGGTTTCCCATATAATTCATTAAGCAATCGCAATACCCAAACTGGTACTTTTGCCTTTTCTGAATATTGAAGTATCAACCAGGGTGTAGCCAGCCTCCCTTTTCTTTAATATTTTGCATTCTATTTATATATATATAAAGGTATTATTTATATTTTCATCTTTAAATACTAGCATGGCAGGATAGTTAATGTTCATGTGCCAGAAAGCAGACAAACAGCATTACCTTTATTTACTGTGAAGGATATTGTCAGAGTAACTGCCTGTGAGGTTTAACTAACCTCTTTTATACTAAATGGTTAGTAACCATTTTACACAAGTAAGCATCTCCTGGTTGGAGACTTGCTGCGAACGACAGGTTTTAAATCTGTAAAATAGCTGAGTAAATGATTTATGTTCCTGAAAAACGTTGAGCTCAGCCTGGAAATTACGCAACTCGCACACTTTTCATCTCAATTGCATGAGCTCAAGCACAATCACTGCACTGGCTCTTCCCACAACAGCGACAAGGCAAAACAGATGGGGTAAGAAATTAAAGACATGACTGACAGTTCTTGTGCTAGCAGCACAGTCACCAGGACAATCCTGGGTTATCCCCACTCCCGCACTTGTGCTGAATACTGTTGTTCATGACCTGCTGTAGAATAATTCCCCCTTTGTTGCCAAACCAGACAGAGTGAGAATCTCTCACCTGTAACACTAAGTGGAGCTTGTAGGCAATCTTGAGAAAGTACATGATTGTACTTGGGAACAGGAGGAGAAAGTAAGAAGGCTTTAAGGATATTAAAGTTTGGAAATTAAACAAAAAATATTTCTTCATTTGTATACAAGCAAAACACTGAAGGAAATTAAATTAGATAAATGAGAAAACCAGAAAAGGCTCAACCACAGCCTTAAAAAAAAACCCAAAACAGCGAAGTATTACAGAGCAAATTCTGCCTTTTCAAGAACTGCAGACCTGGTTGAATGGATGAAACAACCCCAATTCAGCATAAGGTCAGATGGACCTAAATGACCATCTCTGGAAATGTCAAAACTTTTAAATACAAATAATAAGAATGAATACAAATATTATCTGTAGCACAACTATCAGCTCAGCTCAGAAACACTGTGCAAATAAATACATAAGAGAAAATCTGTGACTTGATGGGTACCTCAATCTCTGTGTTTTGATTTTAAGTACAAATACTGACCCTTTAAACAGATACCTTGTGGTCTCAGCCTTTAAACAGATACCTTGTGGTCTCAGCTGGCAGAGTCTGCAGTATCACACTATGCCTATACTGTAGATAACTGAACACAAAGGGAATTTGTTCATTATAAAGATATTTTTCTTTCTTGAGAATTATTCTAGCATAGCCCTGATCTAGAAATATCTACTACTAGCTTGTTAATTTGCAGTAAGGTTTGCAAAGGTTTACTGTCTATGTATTACTTACATAATTACATAGGTCCACAACCTTTGAAACTACTGAAGACGTACACAGTGCTTTGCAAAACCTAAAGGGATGTATTATTTTGAAAGGGTTTGAACTTCAAAGCCTTGAATAAGCAAACAACTTTGCTACTTTCATGCTCACACAAAAGTTCATAGAATTCAACACAAACCATATGGGCTTTGCAGTGATGTGATCAAGGTCAAATATAAAATGAAATGTATGGGAGAAAGTAGTATCAGAGGAGTAATTTATCAGGACAGTATAATTTTTGTGCTTATGGTAGCTAATTTAGAATGTTGACACTGAGATCAGGGCAGCGATGAAGAAATTGGTTTATCTTCTCACAGTATGGGGAAGCAGCACAGAAGATTTTTGCTCCCAGTGGCTGCAGTCCGTGTATTCTGCAGCTATTGCACTCTGTTGTAATGACCTCCTGATCACCACTACAGTGCTCCATGTGATTCATTGTGAGTAAAGGACTACTTAATACAGAGAAAACCTGCTGCACACTGGGCCTATGCTGACCTAGTGCTTAATACACATTGAAAGACTAGAAGTGCTAATTAAGATGAAGTATTGTAATAATTTCTGTGAATTCTGTAACTATTAGCCCAGTTTGAAACAGGTTGAGAAAAAGCTGTGTCCATTAAGAAGTGAATCAATCTAAGCAAGATTAAAATTTATTTATTTTATAGTGAGAAATTCTTCTCTTATTACCAGTCTCTAAAATGGTTGTTTATAAAAAGATGAGGAGCCATGGAGCACCAACACATTGACAATGATGGACAGATGCTGCTTCCTTCAAACTTCTAGAATAAACAGTAGTAATTCTTAGTCTATGAAGAGATATTCAGAAGTAGCTGAATTTTCCAAACTCTTCTTGATTATTTTTTGTAACAACTGGTTGACTAGCTGCTAACCCAATCAGCCACAAATTCCTCTGGGCTAAGCATGAAGGTTCTTCAAATTCAGGTTAGTTAACTAGCGCTGCTTGCTCTTGTGCTTGATAATTTGTTCCTCTGCCATGAAAATTAAACAGTGAGACACACTTTTCCCCTAGAATTCACTGTGGGAGTGCCCCAGAACTCATCTCTGTGTGACACCACCTGGAATTGTAGGCGATTGTCCCAAGAGGTGCTCAGGCAAAACGCTCTGTAATTGGGGCATGGCTTACGTATTCTCATATGTAGCCCTGCTGTACTAATATATGTGCTGCATACAGGTATCAGGCATACTACTCATCCTTTAGGAGTGACTGCTATTCAGCATGATTTGTATCTGTACTAGCAACTGATAAATGCATCAACGGCTTAAACCTCTGATTTACAGATATTTGAACAACAAACTTAATATGGGGAGTACTATGAATACACATGGTAAGTAAATTGGTTTTTTGAATTGCTACTTTTAAAAAATATTTAGCCAGGAGCATCCAGATCCCAGTTATAACCCATTCACCCCAATATCACAATGTTGACAGGCCAATATAGATCTAACACTGTTGATTATAAAAAATGCAAGAAGCATCACAAACATTTTTTTTCATGAAATAAAAATTAATACAATCATAAAATACTTCAAAAGAAAGGGAAAAAGGATGCACTAGAATCATAGAATGGTCTGGGTTGGAAGGGACCCCGAGGATTGTATAGTTCCAACCCCCTGCCACAGGCATGATCTAGACAAGGTTGCTCAGGGCCCCATCCAACATGGCCTTGAACACCTCCAGGGATGGAGGTGGTGGCATCCACCACCTCTCTGGGCAGCCTGTTCCAGCACCTCACCACTCTCTCTGTAAAGAATTTCCCCCTAATATCTAATTTAAACCTTCCCTCCTTCAGCTCTAATCCATTCCCACCCTATCCTGCCATTGTCCGCCCTTTCAAAAAGTTGTTTCCCCTCCTGTTTCTCTGCTCCCTTCAGGTACTGGAAAGCTGCAATGAGGTCCCCCCACAGCCTTTTCTCCTCTAGGCTGAACAAGCCCAGCTCCCTCAGTCTCTCTTCATAGGAGAGGTGCTCCAGCCCTCTAATCATCTTTGTGGCCCTCCTCTGAACCCTCTCCAACAGTTCCACATCTTTCTTGTATTGGGGCCCCCAGGTCTGGACACAGTACTCCAGATGGGACCTCATGAGGGCAGAGTAGAGAGGGACAATGTAATTATATACTTCTATACCTGCACTATCTTAACTTTTTACATATTTACTTTTTTTTGGATGTAGCACAGGAAGTTCCGCACCAACATGCGGAAGAACTTCTTCACAGTGAGGGTGACAGAGCCCTGGGACAGGCTGCCAGGGGGTTATGGAGTCTCCTTCTGTGGAGATATTCAAGACCCGTCTGGATTCCTATCTCAGTGTGCGACTTGTTCTAGGGAGCCTGCTTTGGCAGGGGGGTTGGACTTGATGATCTCTGGAGGTCCCTTCCAATCCCTAAAATTCTGTGAATCTGTGAATCTGTATGATCCTTGCTTTAGAAGGACAGTTCATACTACGTGTTGCCCTGTTAATACAGAGCCTGGTGTATATAGCCAAGGAAAAAGACAAGGGATTTTCAAAGTTTTCAGAGGCAAAATATCTCTAATTATGATTGGGTTTTTTGCAAATTCTTTGTAGTGAGCATGAAAATGAGGTCAGGTAGGCCACTTTTTACTAGTGTAGCAGGTAAATGAGTCTGTCTCTCATTCCCACTAAGCACTTGCTCATGATGGATTTTGCTGTGGCTGCCCTTGGCCTCAAAGTCTTGCCCATCTTTCCCAGATACAGTGAATGTCTTCTGTTCAAAAAAACACTCTCCTGCCTTGCCTCCCACCTCATTGCTGACTTTTTATCATGGGTGATAAAGGTCAGCCTGGAAGGCACACTCACCTCATCTGAGTGTTTAAATCATAAAATTAATAGCATAATATTTAAAAGGAAGTCCAAAACTAGAAACAATTCTGCAACAAATTCTCCTTTCCCTGTCAGTGAAAAAGTCACCCATAAAACCACCTTTTTTTTCCCCTCTGATTTTTAAAAAATTTTTCTCTGTTTTCTCTGTTTGTTTTCTCAAAGTCTCACTCCCATATTTGGCAGAGATGGCAGATGAATTTCCACTTTTTAAGCCTGGTTCCACTATTTACTCATCAGTATTACAATCCACTGGCCACATCCAAAGCCTTGCCAGTACAGCTAAGCTTCCTGTAGTGTTGGAATTTGGATTTTGTTCACTTACAGGGTTTTAAGTCTTCTCATGAAAATGGGAAAAAGACTTATGTTGTCTCAGTTCTGAATGTGATCTTTCTGGAAGAGGGTTAGTATAAGATCTGAAAGCCAAGGTGCACAGGTTATTTTCCTAAATATAAAATGTTGGTAGGCAGTGACAAAGATACTGGAACCAAAAAAGAAATGCATGAAGTGTTTTCTCAGTTTCAGCTGTATGATGGAATTTCTCCCAGGGCCTTAAGGGCTGGCAGCCCCACTAAACCGTTAATGGTTTAGTGCACAGATGGAAAGGCGAGGGAGACAAAATGAAGTGCAGATTTCATATTCACAGTTCAGGACTTGTGGAGGAGAGCCAAATCAGAGTACGTGTTCCTTCTGTGTAGTGAGTCTGGGAATGAAACAAAATTATGTACAACATAAATATTTATAAGTCTCAACCTCAGTTTTTTAGAAACACCTGCTGAGGAACTGTATGAGTTATCAGTAGGCTACTCTACAGACTGTCAGCAGTTTTTGCCAACCCAAGAGAACATTCTTGCCAATCTCATTTGTCTCTACATAGGTATTTTTAGTGATCTTCCTCTACAGCCCCTAAGTTTCTTCTCTTCATCACAAAATACACCTACCAGCTTCATATCCTACTAAAGCCCTAGAAAACACATCAAATTTGCTACAAGGTATTGAGCAGAAAAAAATGGATGGTGTCATTTTAACACACATTCAAGAGTGAGATTGCTCTCCTTCCCTTTAAATTTCACTGTACTCACTGTTTTAAATAAGCCTCCCAATGACAGACCCAGATTAGAAGCTTGTAGCTACTCTTTTCTACCAACAAACAGGGTCAGGGTCAATTGGGAAGACTAGAGACCAATCCATTTGAACGTGGATTGAAATTGAAGGACCAAAAACAAGTGAACTTGTCAAAAACAGTAACTACAGTTGGGCATTTATGGGACTGGCAAATGGAAAAGGACAAAAGAAGAGCTTTACTATTCAGACCGTGATTTCCCCTGACATATATGCAGCTTCCCAACCTGAAAAGCTGCTTATGTTGTGAACAGTTTCTATGCAAATATTTAAGGCAATCATTACCTAAAACTGTTATAAACATCTCTAGGAGCGTAAACACTGAAAATCACAGAGAGTTCCTTCAGTGAACAGCTTGAAAATGAACTAGTTTTGTTCTTTTAATACCAGTTAATACACTGGCACATGTGCTCCCAGAGCATGTGTCAGACTAAGCTGGTCCCCTGTAATAGCAAATGTATTTATACCAGATAATTTGCTTCTGTTAGAAAAAATCTCACTTGAAGTGGACCACATGAGGCTACAAAAGAATGCTCAATGACCCAGATGTTTTTGACTGCAGTTTCTGAATGATGAAGTTTCCTTACTTTTTTTCCCCCTTCTGTTTAAACCATCTGCAATATATAAAAATTATTATTATAAATATGTACTTTTATATATAAATTATAAATATATATTATTTATATATCAATATCTATGAATTATTGTACAATAAATTACATCAAAATTTAGTTATCTTGTGGGGGTCCAGGAAGGAGACAGATTAGGAGGAAGAGATTTTTAAGTTAAAGAACAGATGAAAGGAAGTGGAAGGCACAGATAAATTTTTTAAAATAAATCTTCCCAGTACAATAGTTTTAAGTCAGGTTCTTTTACTATGCTAAGTAATAAAATTGTTGTATGTTATTCTTAAGGACATTCCAAATTTAGTAGTGCTCAAAGAGATTTTAGAATTGAAATGAAAACACTGAACTACAGAACTTAACTGGTAATAGCTTTTGTACTTAAATTCTAAATGATTTAAAATCCAGTGTGTTAGTAGGAATCTAAAGAAGTAAAACAACTGGTTTTTATTTTTCATTGGGATTTGATTCAAACATATTTGTATAGCTTTAATGGAGTGACAGCTTCTCTCAAAGAAATAAGCAGCAAATACAAAACTCTGGGCCAAAGAAAATCTTTATGCAGCTCAAGAATGCTTTATTTCACACTGAGGGTGGACACTCAGAAAAAGACACACTGACTATATCTACTCACAAGCAATTCAGTACAACAGACAGATTTGCAGATGAAAGCAAGTAATGCTGAGGAGCCTAAGATCTTGTAGACAGCTTATAGATACAAAGACTGAAGAACACGTGTTTTATCACAGACTAAGCAAGGTGGATATATCACCAGCAGTGAAATGGACCCTAATGCTGGGCAGGCTCATTTGGACATCTAAGTGTTTCCAGACAATGAAGAACCTGAAGGGATGGCACCACAGACCAGGGTTGGGAACTGATGCTTCAATCAAAATGAAAGATCATTTTTAACTGGAGAAGTAAATTCCACTGATATTCAGCGCCAGAGCTGTGGATATGAAAGCAGATAAGAGAAAAATACTGCTGTAAAAAAAAAAAAAATGGTGAGAGAGCAACCAAAGACAAAAAGATGAGTCTATTAAATGTGAGTGACAAGTGATGGAAAGGAATCAAATGGGTGATACTAGATGAGCTAGAAAGAAAAAGAAGGGCTCAGCAAAGAAAGGAAAAAGTAAAATCATTAAAAAGGAGTTAAGTGTTAGAATAAAAAAGTAAATAAGGAGATATTAAAACTAGTGAGAGACCTTTCAAATATTTATTACCTCTATATTTATATATTTCAAATATTTATTGCTTCTATATTTAGTAGCAGTGTGCATATGCGAACGTGTATAATGCTGGACTCAGATATGCTTACATGTGCCAAAGGGCCAGGAGCTGGAGTCACAACAGGGATGTGTAGGTGTCCCCTGGTCTGTGGTGTCAGCTGCTGGGACCAGTGGGGTCTCAGTACCCACTGGAATGGGTGGGAATAAAAAGAAAAAAATCAGCTGGGGGGGCTCAACATAAGCAAGGGTCTCAGCATTGGCAGCAGGAGCAGGACACCCTGGGAGCTCAGTTCTGTCTGCTGTGGGAGCAAGTGTTTGTATGCGCCCTGAATCATGTTGGCATGGGGTGTCATTCACTAGTAAAGCTCAAGCTGGACCGGCCTGTGTGCAGGAGACCCAGGATCTGGACAGGGGTATAAGATAGGGAGAGGGTCTCATCTGGATTTGGGTGAACCAGCAAGAGCTTGTGAGACTAGTGTATGAGTGCAGTAGTGTATGTTTACAGTAGTGTATGTTTACAGTGAACACCAGACTGGACAAGCCAGCAAATGAGAGACCCATGGTGTGGCTAAGAGCAGCCCAGGATAAAGGCTGGCTAAAAATGCAAAAGGAAAAGCAGCAGCTGCATCTCTTGGCTTGGGCTGGAGATCCCCAAGCATGCTGGGAAGGACTCCAGCAGCCATGAGGAGCATCTCTGTACTTTGTAGCAAAAAGTCTTTTAATACTTACCAGGAAAGTTAAAGAAAACCAGAAAGAGATAGTTTCAATAAAAAATTTATGGAGTACACCTTTATAGTGTTCACACTATTATCCAATTATTCTAAGCGGAAATAATTAACCTGCAGTGCTCCAGGCCGTCACTGTAATGTGTTTTTAAAATGTTTTATATTAATTTAGTTAATTTAGATCTCAGAGAACTTTCACAAACCAGTAAAAGGAAACCAGCACACACTCCTCAAGCCTGCTGAACTAGCCCCAACTGAGTCATCTCTGACCTAGATCTTTCTGGAGTAGGTCACTTCCAAGCCCAGTGTCAAAGTCAACAGCAAATTTCCAACAGAGTTCAGTAGGACTTGTCCGAAGGTTCTGCTTTATATTTCATACTTGGATTGCTAAAATTATTGTGCAAATTTTGGTCGTTTGCATAAGAGCTCATTTTGATTTGAGGTAATTATAACACCTTTGTACGGAAGGCACCAAACCTTTCTTAAAACACTGATAGCTTTTATTTGCAGTCTTAAGGTAAGTGGCTTTATTATCCACTGATGGTCTGTATTCTGCTTTCAGCAAAATAACATTTTTTAACAACAGAGAAAGGGTACACTGCTTTGCAGATATTTAAATAAACAAAAAATAGTGCCATTCTTTTTAATGATTCACTAAAACTAAAATTACAAAGAAACAGAAGAGTATCAGTCCTTCCCATTGATCAACTAGCCTTAAAAACAAGCATAACATATGATGTTTACAATGTAGCAAGAACAGTGCTTTATTTCAGAAGCATTCTCATTTTGTTTAGAATGATGCGGCTTCTCTTACAGCTATTACAGCTATGTGTCCAGTTTCAGCTTGAAGACCACTTCAGAGGACCCAACACATGACAGTCTTAACAAGCACTAAGTTAATTAAAAATACTAGTATGTGTGCTTGATGAAATTTAGAGGCTGGGTAAGTGTGACAGATTTGTGATTAGGCTGGCTGGAAGTAACAAATACATTCTTGTAAATCACATCCTCCATAAGGACCAGTGTGTAATTTGTTACACAAACATGACCCTGTGCCAACATTCAGAACTTCTACTCAATCTTCTAGCGATCTTGACTATACTTGCGTTCTGAGACTATAATTACTCTCAGATAGGTTTAGAAATTGATGATCCGGGTAGCACTGTCCGAATACTGTCAGTTTTTCTCTAGTGTTCTAAAAGTCCTAATTAAACAAGCCATTTTGAAGCAACAAATTCTCCTTAGCAGTGGTGAATATAAAAACTTAGCTGATAAAAATTTCATGTACAGTTTAAAGGTTTATTAAAATTCAGGAGTCACATATTTACCAATCCATAAAATACCAGGATGTATTTGCACTTTGAAATAAAGTTTAAATAATTTACAAAGTACAATGTACAAAAAAATCCAGTACTAAGTTTGCAATTCAATGGCAGACCAAAACTCCCTGAGCTGAGGTTCCTTGGCTAATCCTCTCTTTCCTGACACCAATTTCCCATCACATCATCACACCTCTGCGAACCTCTGGTTCTATTTCCTGATATAGCAGACAGCACATCTCTGCAAATAATTTTGGCTAAGCACGCCTGGGACAGTGATGTATTGGGCTGAGGTGAGAATGAACAGTTTACCTAGGAAGGTGGGAGCTGCTTCAGTCTACGTTACTACCAAAGTCTAAATAATGCTGAATGATCTCATTTTCTGCATCAGATTGCTGGGGCAAAGTGCAGTGTGCTATTCAGTATTGAAGGAAGACAAAATATGTTTTTCTGCTAATCCTTGCAAGAGAAAGAAGTTGAGGTATTCTAAGCTACCTTCTGAGATTAGAAATTGTATTTCTGTCAGCTTTGTTCATGAGTATGTTGAAAGGTATCTATTCTATTTCAGCTAATGGATGTCATGTATAGCAAACCCATTAAATTAACTAACAGCAGCCTGAAAAAAGGTAGACAATTATACACTGCTGTAATAATGAGACTTATCTACCACGTGCAATAGGTATGAAAATAATAATAATAAAATATATTCTGTTTCTGTTAGGTTTTCTATCAATTACATTTAAAAGTCTGGTTAATTCACAGGGTACTGTCAGGACCAAAGTCCTTTTGTTTTTAGCAGCCAAAAGTCCTAATAAAATAAGTCTCTTGAAAAAGGATAATGAAATCTGGCTTATAAAGGAACTTCGAAAATTGTGCATAAAAACATTAGGAAAAAAGCTTCAACTGATCACTGCCTTTCCATCTTGATGTTTTGCTAACTGTTACAAAGGACCTAAGGAAGAAATAACCCTGAAACAAAAAAGAAAATCCACTTACTGAAAAGAGTTTAAACCGGTAGGCTTTGGACAGCTTTTAACAATGCTTTTCTTTCTCTATGAAACAACACTCACACAGAGGCACACAAACAATGACCAAAGCATGTTCATGTTCATTTACCAATATTCCTTGTGTCAATTCAGGCTGCAGGATAAGAGAAGTAAACTGCTGCAATAGGTGGGGATGTTTAATCACATCCTCGTGTTTTTTTAACTCTTAAAACTTGTAGTTTTCTTTGGCTGCAGGGCTTTTTAGTTTCTAGTGCTAAATTTCTTCTCTCTTGCCTGCAGCTTCTATTTCTCCTTATAACCTTCATATTACAGTTCTCACTTGTGCGTTTATTACATTCCCCATTTTAGTGAGGATTTCCTGCAGTCTGTTCAAAATCTGCTACAATAATTTCCATACATGTATCACCCTGACATAAACTTACTGCTTGCTGTTCAGTAGCCTGGATGAACATCTCAAACTTCCCTCCCCCACATCCCTTCTCCAGCAGCAATATTCCCTTCTGGCCTTGTGGAAACTCTCCACAGTCTAACTATATATAATTAATTAGACTAGTTAACTTAATGTAAGGTTGATATCTTCCTTTGTTTCCTTGGTGATCTCAACTTTGCAAAACACAGTTCTCTGAATTTCTAGGTAAAACTCTCACTCTTTCTACTCATAACACTTCATACACACAAAGAACTGAGAACTGGACTGTGTTCTCGAGCCTTCCCTTTAAACATTTGTATTTGTACACTGAGCTACAACTATATTGAATTTTTACTTCAAAACATGGTGAGCTGTGAATGGTATAAATAAAAGCATTTAAAGCATGCATGGTTTTGTATTTTATTTGTCCTTTATTTCTTCTTTTATCAGTGGTTTCCCATCTGTGCTTACACCATGTGTGGGAGGAAAAGCCATTAATTCACTATTTTACGTTCATGCAATACCTACTGCAACAAATCTAAGGTGACTGATCCTTAGACAATAATCTCATACAGAATGTGCATAAATAACAAAATACTTTTAAAAATCTTTAGAGAATTACTTGAAAGAATAAAAGAAACACTGCATAGGAAGAAGTGCTTGATTTTAACTTCAGCAAAGGAGTGTTTTGTTCTGCAACGGGCTACACAGAGCAAACTCTTACACTGAGTCTGACAGAGCTTTCAATTGTGAAGGAAGACCAAATGCTGGGACTGCAGCTTTCATGGACCTAATCCTTTTGCTTTGAGTCTGTTGTTTCCAAGCAAATCATAATTTGTTGAAGAGGATACTGTATATTATTTTTTGTCCTACTTCCTTGGTGTTGATCAGAAGAAACACATCTGACTTTTGAACTTCAGAGATCCTGAGTAGTTGTAACTTATTTGCTATACACTAAATCCATGTAACTATGTGTTACAACAGCCTGTGTTAAAAGGAACAACCAAAAGAAGGTCAATGTGCAAGTGAATAACTGTGGAAGAGAGAGGAGGTAAGAAGATCACTGGATATTGAAATGCTAGCACAGAGGGAGCCACAAAAAGTCAGTTCCAAGTGGAGAAACTCCCTGTCCCAAAGGTCCTATCACTAATAAAATAAAAGTCCCATCAGAGCAAGGGTTCTTCATTTGCAAGTCGTGTCTGGGCAAATCTGTTCAGTTCATAAAGATTCCCCAGGGATCCTGACAAACCACATTCTTGCCATGCTACAGTAAATTGTCCTACCAGGTAATGGTTTTTAGCAGGCCTAAAACAAATCCACTTGCTATTTTCTTTTACAGAAGGCTCTGATAGTTTGAGGAGGTTTTTTTTTTTTTAGTTTTCTTTTCCAGACCACTTCCACTGCTGACTGCAATTAAACATCACACTTTTAAATTATTATAGTTTGGCAATTGCCCTCATGCCTCTCTCTTTTCCTCTGATAGCCCATTCACACATGGACCTCAGACACCTTGAGCACAGCTGAAAACTGTTGCCAAGGATAAATTGAAATTACTTTTGATTCCTCAAGACTTCTTCAAATTCTTTTTTTCCCAGTGGAACACAAAGAAGCCACATTTTAACGTAGTAAATTCACCTTGTTTCTTCAGAGTGCTTACAACATGCCCTATCAGACTGGAAACCACAGTTAACCCCTTAAAGTGTGGAATACGGCCAACATGATAAATTAGAGAGATAACAAAACTCATTATTGATTCATGCACATACTCAAATTGAAATAGCACAGATGCCTAACCTCAGCCGTAAGAGACAGGAGCCTTATGGTCGGAAATACAAAGTTAAATTGGTTTTGTTGCTCAGTTTAAAATCAAGTGAGCAGAAAGAGATATAGCCATATTTATGCATGGATAAATAAATGTTGGGCTGGTCCTGTGTGGAGCTGGGAGTTGGACTCATTTATACTTACGGATTCCTTCTAACTCAGGATACTCTATGATTCTATGACATGTGGCAATATAATTCCTCACAAAAATAGTTATATCACACTAAAAATACAGAATTAGTACTTTATTTTTAAATTTTTAGTAACACACTTTCTAATTAAGACTCAAACAAATAAGTAACTAGATAGGCAAATCCACAGTAATTTCTTAAAAGAACCAAATAAAAAGAAAATGTATACAGCCCTTAACACATAATTGTCACTTTATGTTTGAATAAAGCACTCAATTTTTCTGGTCTAAAGTAAATCCAAGCAGAAGCAGAAAAACTCCCTTTCTTTTTATGTCCCTGAGCTGTTCATCCACAAAATAAAGAGAAAGTTACTAGACGCCTAATAACTAGGCAGAGAAAACCTCTTGGTTATTGTTTAAAACTACTGAAGGAAGGTATGGGTAACCTGTTAGATTTGCGGTTATTGCCTGTGGAACTTAACTTCAAGAAATATCTGAATATAATGAACAGTTAATTGTAGGTCTTGTTTTACATAAAATATGGTGTGATTTTAATTCAATGGAACAAATTTTTAGTACATCCAAGAAGATTAATACATGATTATAAGTCATTTTCTTTAGTGTTCTGTATTAACAGACTTCAAACTATGGTTAATGACTATAACTTTAGGCTGCAAAATACCTGAAATACCAATTCCTGTTCGGTAACAAGAAAAGTGCATAAGCAAATACTTCACAATCCAAATCAGTAACAGAAAGGTTCTTGAGCTTTTCCATTTCATCACCCAATACAGACAGCAATAAAATAACAGATACTATGAAGTAAAATGGCCAAGATGTGGTTTTTAGAAACTAAAAGATAAAGCAATGGTTTGGCAAGCCAGAACACAGGAACTGTACTATGGCTAGAGTAGACAGCTTGTAAAAAGGTACAGAGGCTGCTTTGGAGGGGGAACAGTAGTGCTAGTGACAGTGGATAAAAAGTGGAAAGCAGAATTAAAGCAGTAAGATTATAGACTGGCCAATTATTTGGATAGAAAGTATCTTTAATTTATAGCCTTGAACACGTATTGAAAAAATTATACATATCAGAATTTGTAATACAAGGCAATACCAATGCTTACAGAAGGACCAATTGTTCTCACTTTATCAGACAAGAATTAAAAGAGTAATGATATCAACTCAGTGACATACTGAAAGAAGCAGTACCAAAGGAATAATTTATTTTTGAAAGCCCACACACATCTAGTATAAATTTAAGAGAGAAATCCAGAATTAATCAGAATTCTTGTCACTAACATGGAAGGACATTCCCAGTTCAGGCCATAACTTCCCATATATGGCATTTTTGCAAGTTTCCACATCTTTTTCTAACAGGCTTCAACACAACAACCTTCCTATCTGGCTGGCTTTACTTACTTTTAAAGAAAAGAACCCCCTTATGAGTTTCTTTTGAAATGAAAAAGAAAATTGTATTAAAACAGGCATAGAAACACCACCTGGTATTTTATAAAGAATGTATAATTCAACAGTTTTCAAAGGTCTACTAGGAGATAGTGAACAAAGTGTTGCTGGTGACCTACAGGACTAGGCCACTAGGGACAGCAACAGAAATTAGATTTGTTTAAAAAGGAGCAGTGATCATTTCAGATATTATTTCTGGTATGAGTTTCTAATAACACTATTTGTTACTTACATTCCCTTAGAAAAAATGAAATCTTTCTGCTGCTTCTAATGTCCCAGAAACAAGACAAAACAAGGAAAACAGTAGTTCAAACTATAGAACATACTGAAATAGTTGAAACAATATTTTCAACAAAACAAGCAGGACTTTCAATATATAACTGATTTTTAAATTGGTGCTGCTACTTTAAATGTAGGGTGTTACATCAGGAATGTTTGCATGAAACCCCAACCTTGTGACTAGAACAGAACCCTCCCAGAAATTCACAGAATCACAGAATATGAAGAGTTGGAAAGGAACCATAAGGATCATCAAGTCCAACTTCTGGATTGCTTGTTTGCTGACTGGTGACACAAGGAGATGTATTAGCCAGCTCACAGAAGTAGAGTAATGCTCCCTTTCTTTCATTTTTCTTCCAGATCACTTAGGCTTAGGGAAAATACGTTTGGAGGAACTGGCAACCTGGGCAGTCAAACCCATTTGACAGTGGTACAGTCAGGCTTGTATCATTCTGTCTGCAATTACCTGAAAGGGAAATCTGGGCCCTGAAACTTCAGGAAATTACTGTGGTTCAGCAACCAGGCCATCTGTAAGATTTCCTTTGAGATACCTTCTCCTAATAAATGAGCCTGGGCTGACAGAGAAAAAAACATACCTAATAAAATATCCTTTGGCAATCATTTTGTCAACTCTTTGGAATGACTAATCAATGATAGCTATATTAGTGTCGGTTCATTAAGCTTTTTTTTAAAAAGAAAATTTGTACATGTTTAATATTATTTTTGCTTGAGTAGTTTATCAAGTTTTTTTTCCCCAGAGTGTCACTATTATTTATAATTACTGATTTTTAGAAGCTCTTTACACTCTTTAATCCTTGTAATTAAAAGCTGTAATGTTTTTGCCATCTATAGCACTAGTATTGGATAACTTCACATTCTTGTTAGCTAAATTTTAAAAAAAAAAAAGGAAAAAAAAAAGGAGGGAACAGGATAAAGAGCATTGAGAAAGCTGTCTGATCACCCATCGGTCTGTGTTTCAGAATCAATAACCAATTTACTACAGCACTTTACTACTGTATAGCTTAATGAGTTCTTGAGATCAAACACAGTTATTGTTCAAGGTAGAATATACCCCAAATTAACATTTACAAATTTTCTTTCTTTCCTTCAGTAACCAGTGACACAACCATTATGGCAGTTAATTCAGAAATAAAATCTCATTACTCAACACATATATCCTTAGACATGTTAGCAAAATACTGTTGAAGCCATTTACACTAATGTAGTTTATTTTTGAGACTGAGGTAATAGATCTGGGAGGACAATAATCTCCCCAGAGTGACAAATGGCTGTGAGAAAGCAGTGGATAATAATCTCTCCTGCAGGCAAAGCTGTAGCTGGGAGTGATTAAGCCTTTAGGGTCCTACTGATGTCAGGTTTTTACAGTTTCTTTTGTCAGGCAGGATAACTATCTGATAAAATTAAAATAAATATATATCATTAGCAGATAGAAAATACACACACGGAAATAAACAAGTATTTACATTTATGTACAGAAAATCCATTCCTAATTGCTTCTCAGTTCTGAGTCTTGTTTGAAACCACCCTGTTCAAATGAATTTTATCTTTTAATCACAGTTGTAGGGAAGACATACCAAACAAAAGGAACTGTATTTTCCAGTGGAACCTTTGTTCCTGTCGCATTTCTGAGTGTTATTTTTCTACAGGTGATTTTCATTATATTCCTCAAAAACATTTTTAAGAATATTCATCTGGAGAATTAATCATCACAGTTTTTGGTCAAACTTTACTTATTATTGTGATTAAAAATCCCTTATACAAATATGTGGGATTAGCATCTTTTCTTTGGCATTAGATATTTTCATCTCATTCCCTCAGACAATGATGCTACTAAACAAGATGCTGTTCCACTTTTATTAAAGCCCCTCCTAAACGGTCTTAAGCATATAATACCCCCTGAGTGAATTCATAACAGCAGGAAAAGAAACATGTCATTTTCTCCTTTCAAATTACCAGCTAATACCTTCCAGTATTAGCTAGTACCTTCCAGCACCTGGCTGTCAGCTTTTTCAGATTTACAGAAACTTTATCTTTGTTCCATGTATACTGCAGAGCTTATTACAGCTGAATAAATGAAATTCTATCAGCTGCCTAGTTAAAATTATCTTCACTGGAAAATGTGTGTTTAAAAGGGCTCCTCTCCATTCCTAGAGGGCTTAAGAGATGGCTCCAGCTGACAATATTGTATTTCAAAACAATAACATGGGAGAGAAAATGCTGTCCAAGTTTAGCCTAGACATCAGGATTATAGCTCTTGGGTGACCTATTTGAGAGTCATCACAGCAGAAGCCCAAGTTTCTTAAATAATATTCTGAAATATTGTTAGAATTTGTTGAAATCTCACTTAGATTAAAGTTAGTACAGTGGTTCAGCAACGTTCTGACCTCACTGAAGAACCACTCAGTAGTAAATCAAAGGCTGCAAGCAACACACACAGCTCCCATGCCTAGGATGTCTCACACAAAAGCAGTAATGCCAGGAGCATAGATCCAACAGCAGCAACAGCAGGAAAACAAATTAAAGAATTTGGTAGTTTCTTCCAATATGAAGAAAGAAAACAAATAATTTAGTTTCTCTTTAGCATCAGGGTCCTGCAGAGTGTATTCACATTCTTCACAAACATAGTCCAATGTTCTTCTCCAGGTTGTCTCAGACAGCTGGACTGTCATAGGACTTGTCAGGATAAATCTGTTTAAAAAGTTCAGATTTGGAGAGAACTGGGTCTAAGCAAAGCAGAAAGTAAAGGAGCAGCAGCAGCAGTCTGGTGCCTTGAGTAAAGAAAAAAGCAGTTCTGAATTAAACCTTCTGAAGATGCTCATCATTTTGTACAGCAGAATTATTCAACTGAGGAACGTTTCTGCAGATTAAATGGAACTAGCAATCTAATGATATTTAAAAAGTCAAAGAATATGTGGCTTTATAGGCTAAAAGTCATGTTGAATTATTAGCCGGATCTTTCATGAGAAACGTAGGGAAAATGATGTCAAGGATGCCGACAATGTGATCATACTTTCTCCTTCAGGAAGTAAATGAATCCTTGAATTTCAGAAATTTAATCTTATACAAGACAGAAATATTATCTTGCGTGACTCCCTGCTACAATTACTAGGAGAAGAATGGCAATGTCAGAAGTTTACAATGTGTTAAACTGCAATGACATTCTCACAACTAATATGCTGAATGACAGAAGCATGATATATTTATAAAGATAAAATCATTTTATAAAATCTGAGAAAAGTAAGACCTTAAGGACTGTTAATTTACTGGGGTGATGAGTACTGTGGCATTAAGACAGTAAAGCTTTGAATCATACAGATTTTCCTGGACTGGGGGCAGAATGCACATTGCCTTTCAGGATTAAGGTATGGTTTGATGATGAGATCTCACCTTCCTTCTGACCTTAAAAATGAAAAGTCATCAGGAAAAACATTCTGGAAACTTAGGCCAGCTAGTTTCTGATCAACTGAGCCTTACTGTTATACTTCTACAGAAAGACACTGAAATCCACTGCTATTTATTCTGGCCTTACTTAAACATTCCTTACTGTATTTTAAATGGTAAAATACCCCAAACAGGTAAGAGGATCTGTTGTAAGGGATTCTATCAGTTCTAATGAAAGGAATACAATTAGCAAGCTACTAGAGCTGTTATTTATTTCCAGATCCCAAAGCCAAGGGCAGGTTTGTTAAGACATTAGGGAAGCTGTTCTCCTCCCGCTTTATTGCCAACTACTTGGAATGTACACTGTGTTGTGATGAGAGAGAAATTTACAATCAAAACTCTTGCTTAGGAAAGCTGCAGTCCAATATTCAAAACTGCCTGCAGCTGTGTTTTGTTCAGTAACACTTACTGTGCAAAAATAAACGCAGGCAGAAAAGGTTTTACATTTTGTTTTCACTTTACTGTTACAGCTAAAAGCAAGAGTCTTTTAAAAAACTGTATGCTATATGCATACATTTGAAGGACTGGACTGCTTAAGGCCCATGAATTCTTAGAAGATCTTCCATGACTATCTAAAATAGCTGTTTTTCACAGTCAGAATATCAAATTAGCCTAAATTATTTCATTAAAATGTCAAAATGGGATAACTAATAGACTTTGAACCCTCTATAAAAATTGTTGCCTTTCAGATCGCTATTGGGTGTTTTCCATTACATTTCTTTCTATACTCCAATAAGAATCACACTAATGTTCTGTAATGAAAGTGTGCCCCAGGGAACACTTTATTAAAATGCATAATATTGAGAAACAATGATTCATCAGTAATCATAAATTTATAATGCTAATGACAGATGAAATTGTATCATTTTCCAGCAAGCAATATAGTCTACGGGAGCAGGTGGATTTGTAGTCATTCCTAAGATTGACTTATGTAGGCAGAAATGATATGGAAGTGCACATGGTAGTGACCGTCTGATTGACTATCACATCCTATTATGCATACATGTTCATAGAGACTGAAGTATCTTCACTGACTTAATACATCAACAGTGCTTTGGTATCACAACTGCACGTCATTGCCTGTGTAACACAAATGAGTAGAATTTCTCATAACAATTAGAAGTTGTGTAAAAAAATGTAAAGGGTGGACACAGGGCAGATGTAAACCACTGTAGTTACAATGAAGTCACTAAGGCCATGCTGCTATGGATTTGGTTGCTAAAATGCAATTATAATGCAGAATTGGACCTGTATTGGAGCACTGCTGTGATTTAACCCCTTGGAGTGGTGCTCAGTTGCTGCCTAAGGTTAAACCACAACAAACACTCTTGATTGGGAGTAACAAGCACATTCCAAGATGCATAAAATAACATGTTCATATTATAAGTTTTACCTTAGCTGTTAATAAAATATGCTAACCAGAAAGTTTTGTTTTGGAAGGCATTTAATATCACTTATAAAATAAAAAATTTGCATTTTCCTGTAAATAATATTGCAGACATTTTTTCTCAGTACTTCATCTGAAAAACACTGATGGAGCAAAACTGGAAAAAAGCCAAATATTCACATCAAGTCATTAGTATTATAAACACTTTAGGATCAGCATTTTGATGGTATCAAAAGTAAGGAAAAAACCTATAACTGTCTATAAGCTATAAATGCATGATTTTGCTGTGACTAGAAGGTCTTTCTGCCCAAAACTTATATCTACTCCAGATGATCACATCCCAATACCTGTAAGTTACATAAAATAACCATATAGATAGTAAAATTGATATAACGGGCTTCGCAGTTGTTTGGGAAGAACTACAAGTACACTGGAGACAGGATTAGAATTCAAAGAGATTTGAACAAATCAGAAAAATATAGTTTTAAACCCTCAAGAATACAAGTCAGTGAAAACAAGTGCAAAATGTTCCCTAAAGAAAGAATGATTTGGCAAAACTAGTAAAGCTTCAGATAAAGATTTATGTCATGGAACTGTTTTTCAAGGACACAGAACTGTAGAAGTGAGCTCAAAGATGAGTATCAGGAATGAAAAGGACTCTAACAGAAACAACTTGAAAAAAGCAAGAGGTTTTGGTCTAAGGAGGGCAAGACTGAAGGGTAAGAATATGACGATGTTCATTCTGCGACATCGCAGAAAGATCTATTGTTTGTTGGGTAACCATAAGTAAAAATCTTAAGTTTGAGAAATGACTTACAGCAAGATTTTTTTAAAAAATGTGCTAATATAATCAATCATATTTCCTAGGCATGTTGTGGGCTCATCATTGCTTTAGTTGATTCAAGACATTTCAAGCCGTAGAGCTAGACAACAGGTGAAATGACTACATGACAAACTTAACAGCTTTGGTTTTGTGTTTCTATGAAAAAAGACTATGCTCTAAGAAAAGCAAATGACCCCTTATAAATTATAAATCTCTAAGTACAGCCTATCAAGAATCATCAGCTGGATCAAATGTGCCTTTGGATTGTTAAATCTTTGAGGCAGGGATTGTGCATCTACTGGAGTCTGTGATGCATTAGCATGGCCATTGATAAAAACAAACTAACAAATCATACCACTAACTCTGGTTCTGAAGAGGCTGCTATAGTGCTGCAAGCACACAAACTCCTGATGATGGACTCCTCCCATCTTCTTCCCCTCCAGATTTTTGAAAAATGGCTGGTTCTGAATTCTGGAAAGTTAGCCATTAGTAAACATTTATTAAGAATGTTTTATCAGCTGCAGAAAGGAATATAATGGTATGTAACATAAAGATGATACAAAGTTTTCTAATTTTGAAAATTAGAAAAATTTTGAAAATTACAGAACTAATGAATTACGTCAACCTTCACCTACATCAAATGCTTTATTACCTTAACCTAATCTGACTAATGCTTGCTTAAAGATCCTGTTGCTAACGGCTGCCTTAAAAAAACAGAAAGGCTTTGATTCTATTCACTTTTGGGGTGTCTTCCTAATCATCATCAGAAAAAAATTAATTACTAATGACCCAAATAAAGACAGGAAATATACATTTTGGCAGATATATTTTAAAAGGCAGTGTACTATTTTCTTCAATACGTATTTCTGTGCATCTATGAAGAACTTTGGAATCAGAATTTCCTTTAAATCTAATGAAACAAAACATCTGTATGCAAGATCAAGTGCACAGTTTCAATTATTAAACCATTCCTTCTGGCTTGTAGTAACATTAGTGCTGCCTCCTTCAGGGTAAAAGACGGAGAGAGCATTTATTTACTGGTGTTTGAGTTCTGTAATGTTTCTCTTCAACACTCAGAAAATCTAATTTCCTGTGAATGAGACTCGTTTTATCATCCATCACAACCCTTTTATGCTGGCTACTCACTAATATTGCTCATAACAACTTGGACTGATAAGATGACTGGTCTTTTCCAAGAACAGATGCTTGGACCTAAATCAAAAGAGATACTAATCAAACAATACATGTTAGGGTAGTAGCAGCAACACACAGCAAGCTCTCTTTTCTCAGTTCTCTAACTTTAATGAAAGATCTTCTTTATCTAATTTGCAGTGTTCCCAGAGTCTAGACCTACTGTTGTCACTAGACTGCATTATTAGTAATTTAACAACACTGAAAGCTGAATCAAAGAAGTTGTCAGTCAAGTTCTAAAATGATCCAGTTATTTTATTTCTTGGTGCCATACAGTAGGAAGCATACACCAGCACTCCTGTCTATGTGGTAGCAGATATATTATTTTTTCACATGCTTTTCTATATCTCTCTTGCAAATCAGACCTAGATATTTTGGTACTGAGACCTGTGCCCTGAATGATTAGAAGCACACAAACAAAGCTAAGACACACAAAAAGTGCAAAATGCATGCAAACCCAGTCAATTCTGAGAAGTTCTGAGATACAAGTAAAGTTACACAGCAAGTTAATTGCATAAAAAGGCATCTAAAATTTTTTTCTATCACCGTTGGTGTTTTACAAGTTGGTGGAACAACACGCTGCTTTCAGAGAGCAGAAAATAATATGCAGTTCTGCTTTTGTTTGGTGGGGGGTTTTCTGCAGGTCTTTGAAAACATTATTATAGTGAAAGTCAACAAAACACTTCTGAGGACTGATTAGCTAGAAAATGCAAATTGTATTGGTAAAGAATTATTGATTGAAGATTTCCACGAGTATTTGAAAGCTGGACAGCTACCAAGCTAGAGAAGGTTTTTCAGAGCTCTGGGACACTTTTTTTTATATTTGGATAAGTTATGTAAATTTCTTAAACTTCTTAAAATCTTAGAGGTTTAAATTCTAAGGAAAGCGCTACTTAGAGCTAGTTAATTCAAAGCTCCCAGCAGGGTATCTGTGCAGGTATTTCCAATTTCTCTGGAATATAAGCATTTTACCTCCCATTAAATCATTGGCATAATATGCTTAATTATCTTTGTACTTGGAAAGCAATCATTATCATGAGTAACTGATAAATGAAAGTATGTTTGAGCTGTTCAAAAGGAATAATTTTATGGAGATTCTCAACACCAGAATTTTCCTTTTACTTAAAACACAATGTCATAAAATTGACCCATCAAAGTGAAAAGCAAATATTGATTGTATTCTTCCATCTCATGGTGACATGGAAACAGAAAATTATTTCCTTCTCAGCCTATCTTACTGAAGAGCACAAACGTAATGCAATGGGGAATGACCATTAGGTGCACTTTCAATCAATATGGCTGTAATCAAACCTTTTTTAAATGGGAATAGCTAGACAACTCCTTCTTACACTGATGGCTATTAACCAAAAACGACATTTGTTCCAATGAACAGGATGAATTGTTTAACAGAGAGCTAACTTTAGATTCTTGTCATTTTGCCATTATTTTTTCCAGACCCTACTCCAGCTTTTCATGTCTCTGGATAGACTGTTGTACACTCCCCTCCCCACCCCACCAACCCCCCCCCAAAAAAAAAATTTTAAAAAAAAAGCAGCCTGATGAACTGAAACCCTTTTTATATCATTTCTTCCTAAATATGACTTCCCAGGAGTCTTAATTGTGTCCTGTGGAAGCTATTGGCTGTTGACAAGAAATACACCATCAACTATTTCTTATTTTTGCTAGATTTAAGCAACAAAAGGTAAATTCACAAGTAAGGAGTCAGTGAGGAAGGCACAAGTCCCTCAGAAACCATTTAATTTTATTAAAGGCAGTAGGATTTGAGCTCTAATGTAATCTGTCTAAAATTTAGGACGACTAATGAGAGAAGAGCAATTCCCTTAAAGTGGAGCAATGGCAAAGATCTGTTGGAGTAAAAAAGGAAGAATAAATGAGAAATCCAAGAAAAGTCTGCTTTACTGGAGTAAAAAGGAAGGGGGTGCAATTTTTCCATGCTATATCATAAAACATAGTATTAGACACTAGGGAGAGGGGTTGTAAAGCGTTCTGCTCACTGCCAGGGTAAGCCCAGCATTATTGACATGTTGGATGAGTCAAAGCACAGGAGTGGCGCTGAAGAGACTCCAGGAGAATCGGGCAAAGCACAACATGGCAGCCTGTCACAGCTCTCCCCTTCCCACACTGCTCAAGCTCACTGCTTTGCCAACCTTCCTAAGGTGCTATTGATCATGGGGACCCCTTATAATTACAGAAAATGATTGCTGCTGTGCTTGTTTATTTCTAATTGTTTGATACATGGCCTGAGGCTGGAAGGCCTCCACCTTGTAAAACAGTCTGTACTTGATTCTGACATTTGAGAGACAATAAAATAATGAAAAAGGATAACCGCTATTTAAAACATTTAAAAACTGTTTGTTCCCTTTTCTCATTAGAGTTAGAAAAATCACAGAATGGCCTGGGTTGGAAGTAAAAACTCAAAGATCATCTAGTTCCAACTCCCTGCCATAGTCAGGGATATCCCTTCACTAGACCAGGCTGCCCAAAGCCCCATCCAACCTGGCCGTGAACATTGACAGGGAGGGGGCAGCCACAGCTGCTCTGGGCAACCTGTGCCAGTGCCTCACCACCCTCACAGGGAAGAATTTCTCCCTAATATCACCTTATCTAAAATTCCCTTCTTTCAGCGTAAGGCCATGCTACCTTGCCCTATCACTCTCTGTTCTTGTAACCAGTCTCTCTCCAGCTCCCCTGTAGGTTTCTTCCATTACTGGAAGGCTGTAGGAAGGTCTTGCTGGAATCTTCTCTTCCCCAGGCTGAACAAACCCAACTCCCTCAGCCTGTCTTCACAGGAGAGGTGCTCCAACCTCTGAGCATCTTCATGACCCTCCTCTAGGCTACTCTAACAGGTTCACATTTATCTTGTACTGGGGATTCCAGAGCTGGACACAGTATTCCAGATGGGCTCTCATGAAAGCAGAGAGGTAGAATCACCTCCCTTGACCTGCTGGCCATGCTTCTTTTGATGCAGCCCAGGATATGATTTGCCTTCTGGGCTGCAAGCATGCATTGCTGAGTCATATTGAGCTTTACTTAAGTCAACACCCCCAAATCCTTCTCCTCAGGGCTGCTCTCAATCCATTCTTCACCCAATCTGTACTGGTGCTTAGGATTGCTCTGACCCAAGTGCAGGATTATTTGAACTTCATGCAGTTTCCATGTACCCATCTGTCAATACCGTCAAGGTCCCTCCAGATGGCATCTCTTCTCTCTAGCATGTCAACCACACCACACAGCTTGGTGTCATCAGCAAACTCCATCGCACTGTCCATGTCGCTGATGAAGGTGTTAAATAGTGCCAGCTCCAGTACCAACCCCTGATAAATATCTCAAACAGTGCTGGGGGTGTTTGTGATTTTTCTGACAATCAGAAGACATGCTTGTTAAAGGCATTTTCTCAACCCCAAGCAAATTCAGGATGTTTCTCATTATATTCTCTGAAGGAGCTCTTCTGGTCTCTCCACTGTTTCTTTTGTACTGACTTCTTAATTCATATATATGCTATAATGACTAAGAGTGATTATTTTGCTGAGTTGGTGTTTAGCTACATCAGTGAGCACACACAATCTCTACTTTCAACATGAGCAAGACAGAAAAATGCATAGCAAGATAGATACTTGAGGCTGGAGATCCTGATGGGATCCTCACTTTGGTGTATCCAGTTCACAGACATAGCATAGTCTGAAATGGCAACCTAACAATCCTTTAAAAAGAATTAATGACCATTTAGTACTAAAGACAAAGTTATAGGCTATATTAGTTGTAAATGGTATACTTTTATTCATATTCTAGCAGTCTGATTCTTCATTTTATTCTACAGGAGAGACAGTTCCCCACAGTATCTAGCTAAGAATTAGCAGAAGTATCTGAGCTAACACTATCAGAAGTCACATACCATGATGAACATGTCATGGGGAGATAATCACTGCTTTTGTTAATAAGCTCTTACTATTCAGTACACATGTACAGACAAAGCCCCAAAGTGATAAATATAATGAATCAGCACATCTCTGCAACTTAAAGCTTTCCAGAGTTTTGAAGTAACTATAACTCTCTGCTTCTTCAGAAAAAATAGCTTTCTTGAGGAAAAAACAACCCAATTTCACCCACAATGTGGCCCTTGTGATCTAAGAAATCATAAATCATTTGGGCAGCAAATCTACTGAAACAAAAGAAAACACAATATTGCAAAAAAGTTGTTGTGGGAACTGTATGATGCGTACCAAAACCTTACTGTCAAAAGTCACTCTTGGTGCATTTCACAAAATGAACACCCAAAGAAGATGAGACATTCAGAATTGAAAGCACTAAAACCATTCACCCCTAGGCCTCTGCTTTTCTATATGCAAAGCCAATTGTTATACTTATCAAAAAATAACGCTGAAAATGCACAGGGTTTGAGCTGGGCTTAGGCAAAAGTTAAATAATCAACATCCTCATTCTACAACTTTGAGAAATAAAGAACAGAAGTTATAAATTTCAGTATTAAAAGAAAACTTAACTGAATGGAAGAAATTCATGCATTTTATGAGTTTTATTCTATATCCAGTCCATGAATACTCACAAATTTAAATGGATAACAGCAACACTGCTCAGGCATAGTGAGGTACATTGAGATTTGGGTGACAGCCCATGTATTTGCTCCAGGTATCAAACTGATTGCATGTTATTTTTCCAATGGGCTAGAAAATATAAAGCACTTAAGCATTAATGAAAAATCTACAGGTGCATGGATTTGGTCAGCTAACAGACCTAAGAAGTTCTGGCATAAAAACCATCTGCAGCAGCTTCATTAATGGCTGTTTCCATAGAAACACAAAAAAGGGAAAAGGGGGGATGGGGGAAGATGAAAGTGTGAATGCTACTCTGTGGTTATCATCTTGGTAGTTTATAATCGAGTTTATAACAGTAACAACAGGCCAGAATGTTTGTGTGATCTGCAGGTGGAAACTACCCTCTCTTTCTTTCATCTTGTTATCAGGAAGAAAAGATAAACAGATCCATTTCATTTGGGAAGACGAACAACTCAGTGTGTGAAGGTTTGTCTTGCCTTTGCTTTATTCGTCTTTATTAGCAGTATTAAGACATTTAGCTAGTAAAAAAAAAAAACAACCAAAAAAAAAACCCAGAAAACAAAAAACTTACAAGTATTTCCCAGAACTCAACTGTTTGAGTTTCTGCAACTTCCTTCTTACCCAGAGACTGCCACAGCTGAACAGATAGCCCCGTCTACTAGGAAGGATTGTTTCTCCTCTTTTAATCGTTAAATTTATCTCTTTCATAGATACTCACATCAGGTATAACCTTGCACCAAATATTAATACCAAAAAGATATGGTTTTCATTAAAAAATTTGCACAATAAGCAGGACTGGGCTGAACATCCTAACAGCAAGAAAAATGAACCAAAGGATCTCTTTGTTTTGAAATAACAGAGAATAACAAAGACCTGCATGTATTATTTGAACATAAAATGTATATCAACTAACAATCCAAAGTAGCCATGACAAAAGGCATAAAACGCTTCAGAGAAAGTATTTCCATTACTGCCAGGAAACTTTGAGTTTTTGGCACCAGGGAGATAGAGTCAGTGATACTGTGCAAAGTGCTGCTCAATCATGAACTGAAATTGGAATAGATGAAGACAAAAATTCCCAGGATGACCTGGAGCTTGTTTAGCTCAGTGAATGCAGTGCCAAGAAAGGACATGGCTCTTGTCTGCAATTACACCAAAAATGCAAACTTGAAACCTGGAAACAATGCTATTGAATCCAAATAATGAATTGGGTATGAAATAGCTGCAAATTTTCTTAAGCTGGAAACTAACATAAGATTTTTAGTTATCATGAACCTGGAGTCCTTCAATAGTACAAGAAAGGTCAGGAATATATCTAGCTTCAAGATGAATGCTTTAGTAAATGGCAAAAAAGATTATATGGCAGTTACTTTTCTTTTGAGTCTATGAAACTCAGTGACAAAGAATATTTAATTTTTTTTAATTATTATTTCTACTTGTATTGGCAAAGCTTATGGCAGCGGTGGGTGGCTGCAGGGCCACTCCTGCAGCTCAGAGGACCTCACAGCATGGCAGGAAGATATTTCCTGAGGAAAGCTGCTGCCCATGGAGACATCACACTGCAGCAGGCTCCTGACAGGAACTACAGATCACAGGAAAGACCCACGCTGAAGCTGTGAAAAAGTGCAAGGTGGAAGGAGTGACTGAGAGGAACTTGCTATGGACTGACTACAACCCCCACCCCACATCTCCCTCTGCTGCTTGGCATGAAAGAGGAGGTAGAGGAGTCAAGAATGAAGGAGTCAAGTTTCTCAGTATCCAATTCTATTTGAATTGGCAATAAATTAAATTAGTTTGCTCCTAGTCAACTCTGTTTCGTACATGATGGTAATTGACAAGTCATCTCCCTGTCTTGAGGAGGTCCACTCATGAGCTTTTCCATCAGATTTTCTCTCCCAATCTGTTGCAGTGATATTGGTAATTGCTAATCATTGGATATTGCTAATAATTTTCAACTACACATCATTAATTTACTATAATGAAATAACTGCTATTCACCAACTGGTTCTCTTTGGCAACTTGCTGCACTAACAGACTGCTGTTGAAGGTTAAATGTTAGTAATTATGTAACTACCTATTCAGCAGTTTAGATTGAGAACTCAGTGTTGTCCAGAGGTATCTGGAAGATTAGAGAAGGGGGGAAACATTGACTAAAAATCAGATATTCTGAAATAAGATGAGAGTGATGTTATTTAAAGTAATCTGTCCTTGCCGTACTCCATTTTACTTTATGAAAGAGGAGAACACATATTTATCTCATCTCACTGATTTGGAAGGAACCATGATATTTCATATGCTGAGCCTGAATAGCCAAGACATAGCCTTGGAAATAAGTATGCAAACTACATTTGGTCTGCAAGCAATAGTATGGCAGTATGGTCTGAGCTGAACACCACCTTCAATGTAAAAACATGATGTAGCAAATGCATCAAACAGAGCTTCTAAAAATGTCTTTTTAATTCTTATAGAAATCCAGGACATCACTGTTTCTATATGAAATATGCAAAGATGAGTACCATAACTTATGAGTCAATATTTTATAACTCCATCATCACCCTAAATATTTTCTCCGCAAAAGAAGCAATAATTATTCCTGCTGAAATCCTCCTAAATTCCTCCATTGTTTTTTAGTGCAAGTTCTATCAATACTATGCTTATTAGAGGATAAAAACCTCAAGCTAGCCCCACATCTCACAGTAACTGGTTAATAATGTTAGCATACCTTGAACGCACTCATTTTATCCCAGCCTCCAAGGAGATTGTGTTGTAACAGGAAGCACCTTTAGAAACTGTTAATGTAAACACATGTCCTGAAATAACAGCTGATTTTAAATAATATGATTACAGCTTCTGACTTTTCAAAGGTTCAGCATGTTAAACTGTAAATCTGCTTTTCAGTCTCCAGATGCTCTCTCAGGATATAAGGTTCCTCAGACAGCACCCTACTGTGAAAAGTCTAGCTTCCTGTGCCCTATGACTACACCACCTCTCCCAAACACTTCAGTTATTAAAACCCTTCCTTTTCCAGAGCATCAGTTTGAGCAGCACTTTGGTTTACAATTTACATCCTCTGGATCAAGCAACAGCTACAGCATATAACATATGCAACTTGCAAAAAAACCTCCAATATATCTTCTCCTGGCTTTAGATATCCCATAAAATAAAATAAAATTAAATTAAAAAAAAGAAAATCAGGTGAAAAAAAAATCCTGTTTTTATTTTTTTAACAATTAATTTTCCTTTTCTACTTGCACCAGAACTATGTAAGTAGTACAGGGTCCTTCCTTGCCTCTTGGACATAAATATTTATCCCTCAACACAACCCATCTCATCTCCTATTGCTCTCCAAAACACCCAGTCAAAAAATGTCTCACGATAGCCATGCATGTTCATCAGATGATGTCTAATACCCTTCTCAGGTGATCTTTGTGTGGCAACACTCAAAATTGTTCAAAAATACTTCCATGTAAATAAGGATAATCAAACTTTGGCCATTCTTTCTTAGGTCTTTTTCCAAAATGGTGGTAGAAAATGTGAAAATGGAGTTTTCAGCCTGACATAGATACAAGAGTTTGTATTCTCAAAGTGAATTCAGAAATTATACATAGGCATATTCCCTAAATCACCACGGTAATTATTGTGACCTAGAACAAGTAACTTAATTTTAATTATGAACATTGGTGAATTGCAGAAGTTTGAGAGAAAAACTGGGGCAAAGCTTCACCACATCTCTGGTGCAATGCAGGTGCTCCAAAGGAGTTCTGGGAATAAAGCCACTGCAAGAATGTGTCAGGACTGAAGTCCTACTTCAGTCCTGGTCCCTTGGGGTTTATTGCCTACTTGGCACCTTGCAACACCTACAGTTTCTTTAGCACTTTTGAGTGGACTTTGCTAAATTGCAGGGTTGGTTTATGGTTTGGCCAAGAAATATGATTTGGCAAAATAATCTACTGAGTAAAAATGTTTTACTCAGTTTATGAGTCAAAATACTCACGTGAAGTGATGCCATTTAAACATCTTTGTGACTATATAAAGATCTTATGAAATACCAGGAAAAGTAAATAGGATTTGAGCTTTTTTTGACTATTCTTATTTATATTAAAATTTTTTGAAACTTTTTTCCAACTATTTTTGACAGTTGTATGTACACTGTAGCTACATTTAATTTAAAAATGCATATACTATACTTAGCCTTGTTATCTGAACTGACAGTTTAAGAGAAACTCTTTCACTTTCTCTTTAGACCTCAATTGGACTTTGAAGCTGTAGGTTTGCTGTTGTAATTGACAATTTGTTGAACCTAAACTATTTTCCCTTTTATCTAGGGAAAATACCTCAAACACCAGTTAGGAAAAGGCACATGAAATAAACTTGTTGAAAAGATGTTAAATACTGTGCCCCTTACAGCTGGTGTGTCTAAATAACATTGACTTATGTTGGGGTTTTTGCAATTAGTACAAACACTTTAGCTTAATGGTTTTGTTAGTAATGAATGAACTCTTTAGTAAAAGAAGCTCTCAAAGGTACAGTTCAGTTCTCACATTTTTGTAGATCTCAGTATCTCACCCTATTTCTTGCATTTGTGGTAATACAAAACATTTATCTATCAAAGAAGATATGCTCCTATCTGTCCTCATTAGGGGAGACTTTTTAGGAAAGATAACTATCTAATTTATCCTTGAACATGTAACGTAGTAAAACATGCACAGGGGCACTTACCAATAACACAAGTTATTCTAATGTCCGTAATCTCAGCTTCAAGACTACCTGCACAAGATACTGCTTAGTTATATAGCTCAACTTTCCAACCTCTATTCGCATTGTCATTACTTTCCATTCCAGCTTGACATATGGACCATCTACTTTTATGTTTCAAGAGTTTCAGTATGCTTCAGGCCCTGACTGAAAAGCTTCTTTCCCAATGCACCCACCATACAGTAACTCTGTTCTTTACCAGTTAGGTATAAATGGTGCACGACACAAACTACAGGGAATCTGCTCGGCTCTGGCATCAGAACATGGAAGCATGGAGAGCAGGTATAAAGAAAAATCTCCTTCCTGCTTATGTGGAGGTGAGCATGATAGATGTGCCAGAAATGCCAATAATACAGAATATTCCTGATTGCTTCTTTGACCAGTAGGAACTGGTATCCCACATGCTGGGAAATCAAGGTTAAAAGCCTTACGTTGCCACAGATTTTGAAAGTGATCTTCATGAATTATAACTTCTTGTGCCTTACAATATACATACATATGGAGTAATAGAAGAATAATGGGCTACACTCCATTTGTCTGCTGTACATACCTTTCTAAAGCAGGGACAGCAGAGAATGATACATTGAAAAATCAGTCTGTGGAAATACAGGTAGAGCCAGTGAGGATGAAAGACAGAAAGAGAAGAAAAAATACAAGCAAAGAAAAACTCTATAGCTACATTTTACCGAGGAACACAATTAACTTGGTAGATGTATTTTAAAATCCCAAATGGTGCACACAGTTGTACACATAGCTCAGTGAAGAAGTCAAGAGAGACAAAATTTACAATTTTCTTCATGGGAGGAGCATATAAAACTAGAATTAAAAATCTGCTTCTTGTTTTGTTCCTACTATGCCCTTTACATGGTGTACATCCTCAGCAATTTAAGAGCATTTAGAATTGATGTGAGCCTTATGTATTTTTACTCCTATACTAGCAGAAAAAAATTCCTCCTCTCCTCCTCCCCCAAATATTTTAAAATCCCCTCTTCATCTAAAGCCAGCCCCAGAATGTTGCTGATCTGACAACAATGCAGATAATATTGGCATGAGATGATAGAGGGAAATTGGAAATGACAATTCCTATTAGTTCAAGGCAGAACAAAAATTAAACTGGTCACATACATAAAATTAAATAACTGAGATAAATTAAAGCAAGAGCTCAGAAGTTTGTCAAGAAATAAAAATGCACCTACTGAAAGTTTCTCAGAGACCACAGATATAATCCTTGTCAATACAGTAATTTCTGAGAAGAATGGGAATTTAAAACTCTCCTGCACAACTACCAGAGATCAAAGGAAGGGCCAGTAACAATGGCCATGGTTTCCAGTGCATTGAGGGATGTCAAGAAGACATTACTTACCTTTAAGTTTAAAAGAAATGACCTGAAGGAAGAGCTCTGGAAAAATTTTTAGATGGAAATAGAAAGGTGAAGTTTATGGTAGAAGAGGGAAGGAATTTATCTACCAGAAATGGAGGAACTTATGAGGCTTTTACCAATAATCATCTCTGATTTTAACTTATAGAGGGGTTCAGAGGTGGATCAGATTATGCTGTCACAGAACAGAGGGAGGGGGAGAGATTTATACCAATATTTTATTACAAAATATAGTTTATATTTATGAATGAAAGTACAAATCAGCAATAAAATCAGCCCAACAGGGAAAGTGACACAACCTATGCTACTAAAGATGATAAATTCCTTATTATTACATTTTTATGTATGGTATTAGATTAATGAAAGGTTTTGTAACAGACTGTTAAAGAAAAAAATGTTTTCCAAAGAATCGGACAACAGGCTGAAAATATGTTCTCAGTTCTTTTACCTTGAAAAAGAACAAGATATGTAATTGATGCTCAGTGAAAAGTAGATTTAACCAGAGAAGTAGATGTAACCTGCAAATCCTTATGGTAACAATCTGAAATTTTGTAAGAACATACTACTATCTTATCTTTGATAGGCAGCTGAACAGAGAGTATTGCCAAAAGCCAAGGCTACTAACTAAATACTGATATCAAAACACATCTTCATGCTCTCAAAAATGCATGCTGCCATGTAGAAGAGGACCTGTGTAACGGATAGGAAACATGATAAGATCTGGATAATTATGTACTCAGTTTGTAATGGGATACAATTTTAGCATGGTATGCTACAAAATAGGGTGTTTTAATTAAAAAAGTAAACCCAAGACTAGATAGCCTAGATTGTTTGTGATAGAAAATAAGGAAATGAAAGTTGTTCAGAGAAGGAGTTTCTTATAAAATAGTAAAGTGCATGCAAAATGGGAGGCAGTGTGGTACTTAGAGCAGAATTTTGTGGGGGTTCTGCTTCCACTGCAGAAATATTATTTGTTTGTCCAGAGCACAAGTCCCTTTCTGGGAAAGAGAACCCTTTTTAGGGGTTAGAATATAATCTTCAGAGTTTCTAAATCTGAGAAAGGGTCTTGTCATTCCCATATCCATGTTTTCTTTTTAGTCACCTTTTCAACAGAAGGAAATGTTGCTATAATGACATACAAAGCCATAGGGGTGGGGACAAATACACCCCTAAAGTTTACAGGGGTTTTTTGCCTTTTACCTACAATTTCAGCCTTAATATATTGTTTGATTCATACACTCCTGCATTGTAAAACTAGATTATTGCATTTTAATAATTAAGAAGTTATTATCTGTGATTTTTAAAGTGAAGATTGGAAGAAGCAGTTCATAAGATGAGTAAGACAATAGAGAGGTAAAAAATTGGGTGATTTAAAAATTGCAAAAAGCTAAGCTTTCAAGTTCCCTAAAGGAATTCTGATGCAATTAAATCAAAAATTACTCTTCTTGAAGAATCTGTTGTCAAAGATGCCAGAGCTGCTTAATGTTCTGCCAAATATGAGATTATCAGCACTGGAATCCAACAATCATCCTCAGCTGCTGAGAACTAAGAAATGGGATGCACATGACCTTTCCCAGACCCACCAGATGGAACCGTGTTGAATCAAGTTTTAAGAAAAAAGGATTTTTGTTCTGCCAAGAACATGAAATGGAGTAATACCTTATCTAGAAAGAGGGCACTGTTGGCACAAACTGACATGACATTGGCATGAAGTTCTGAGGTTTTGAAAAGTGTTAGTGAGAATACCAGAAATACCAGAGTGATATTTTTGACAGAGTAGAAAGAAAAATATCTATTATTTTCAGTGAACCTCTGTTAATTGGAATACGTATATATTTGAACATGTTCTTTTATTTATTCCTGTATTCATGAAACCATGATCACTGTTGTTATGCCTTTTAGTGCAACCAAATGCTTCAAGAAATTTTTCTGGCAAGACATTTCTATGAACCTTCAAGAAGTAATTGGTTGCACAGAAAAGGAAAGTTTAGAAGCAGAAAAAAGTAAAGTAGAAGAAAATCTTCAACGTTCATGACTCAATAGTGCTTCAGAAACACCTAGTGATCTCTCATGTCTTTTCCACAGGCAATACACTTATTTCTAGGCACTTCATAGGCTGTGTCACACAAAACACCCAAGAGATATTCTGGAAGCATTCCTTCCTCTTCTCCCTAACCCCACAGAATACAGCTGTACAAGGTCTGAATATTATATTACATTCCCTAACAGGAGAAGTCATCTATGAGTTAGACACTGCTTCTTTACCAGCAATAGCACAATACTAACCTGCAGTAATGCCATTGCCTAATTTTAGTTTTCCTGTCTCAGAGAGACTCTTACTCTGCATGTCAGTATAGTACATTTCTAACATGGCTTGCTGTAGACCCATAAATTTCCACAGCAAACCAGCCACTACCTCATCTCTAGCACAGGCAAGTGTCCAGAGGTCTGCAGGATTTATTTATGTTTCTCAACTCAGCAACAGAATATATGGTTTGCAGCACAAAGGCCTTTGTGCATCCATGAAAAAAAACACAATATCCATGCATCATTCTGTGGTAATTGCTGGGAAAGGTTGATTTTATAATGATGACTAATGCAGATTTCTGGGTACTTTGGAAGCAACATCAGACCTAGTTTAAATAAGTGGTTTTTTATAAGCAATGTGTCTTGCAATCTTCCCTAATTTTTTTGTGGCATAATGCAATGACACCACATGCTACTAACAAACAGTCTCAGAGTTGTTGATTTTTCAGTGGTATTCACTTTATACCTGTCATCTTTATCACTGATAGTTTTCAAGATAAACCCAAGACAACACTATAAGTTGTGTAATGGCTAATCATAGATACAACACTGCCAAACTCTAATTAGTCTGACATTCTAAATTTAAGATTTCTCCAAGTTAAAAATCAGTTGAATGAGCTGTGCTTTAAGTGCACAGACTTTAATAGAAATAATTTCCTTTTAATTTACACATTTATGTAATTGTCTGAAGACAAAAAAGCACCCAATTCTTTGTAAGTAATGTCTTAGAAAGATAAGGGTCAACTGAAGAGTTTCAAGCCCCTACAAAGGGTCTAAGTCACGTTTGACCATAGGAAAGCCAGTTTTAAGGACAGACAATGCTACATTCTTATTTGGAAGTAGAAGTTCAAGCGCGATATTTTTATAAACACCGATCACAAGATCACATGTATTTTCTTTGGTTTACTGTGTTCTCAACTGAAAATATCAGTCTGACATCTTGTCTTTGATCAACTTCTTTGTTACAGAGACAAGTAGTAAAACAATGCGTTTCTCCATTCTCTAACACTTTAACACCAGTCATTGTAAGCATAATAGACATAGGATAGACCAAGTTCACAAAGTTGAGAGGTTAACATTAACTCTAGTCACAGTGAAAACTCTGACTCAGAATGATTCCTGTAAAGTATAAGAATATGTTAAGAAATAACTAAGATACCAATCTTTCTCTATGAGCAGGAACCTCATGAGCAGAATAGCTAGAATTTACTGTCATTGAAAAGCTGGACAAAGGTGAGTATCTACTTGTTTACCATAAGGGATCTAAATGCAAGAAGTTATTATGCCTTGAGACTCTAAAGCTTGATAAAAAGCTTTCAGTAAATTAGGTTTGGACCTTTTGCCGCAGACAAATTCCAAAGTTTAGTTGACCCTGAGTGAGGGTAACTGATTTCTGTCTCAAAGAGATGAGCTTTCTCTGGCTTACTGACAAGTATTACTGATAAAATCTTCTTTTTGGAAAAGAACTGAAAACCTGACAGTCAAGATAACTTCTACCTTGGCAGCTGTAGCTAGAGTAACCTCAAAGCTTGAAAAATGTAGTTGTAGACTGCTTCAGGAGAGTAGTTAAGTATCCCTTTTCCTCTTAGCACTTCGTACAGCTTTTTCACCATTTTTCTTCACCAAAAAAACCCCGGGAATTGATTCCAAGGGAAAAGTTTGCTTCTTTCTAAATCAATCCATATTGTTTGGCCTTTCTCAAAGAGGAACTTACATTTAACATACTTTACAATATGTTGCTTTATGTTTTGTAAGTGTTGATATAATATAGCTTGTATAATACATTCAATTATCTCCTCTATTTCTTAGATTGCCAACATTGCATCATGTATAACCACAATAATATTGTAAACTTTCTTGATTTTTTTTTTAGTTAAAAATACTTAGAAATATATTAGAAAATTATCACATCTGCCTCATTATGAGTATCTCCATCAGTGCTTAAACAAAGCTGGATACTTGTGCTTTGAACAGCAACTTTAATTATAAATTTTTCAAATGAGGAAAAAGTCAAATATGACCTTACAGTACAAGACTCTGAAGTTTCCTAATAAAAACTAAAGTATTGAATAAATAATAAACTCTTAGATAACCTTGAAAACCAGATTTGTGTGTGCTTTCAATGCAGCAAACTTAATTGACTTTGGAAGCAGCACTCTGGCAAATAGTAGAAAACGACCCAAGTACTACACAACCTTCCATAGGAAGTGTAGGAGGTGGGTGAAAAAGATGTCAATTTTCTAATAACAGCCCTAGGTACACAACTTAGTTGCTGTTATATACGTAAAAGCAGACCAGTTGCCTTGTACATATATATATGACAAAACTAACAGTTATTATTATTCCCATTCAGTTATGACTCCTATTTTACAAGTCCTAATGCGTGTGAACTAAGATTTCCCATCATTTCCCTTGCTTTGTGGAGAAACACTGCTGTTACTTCCATTACTAGAAAAATAAAAATTTTTTTTTTCCTGGCTTAAAAAGTTCCTGAAGACCTTTGTCAAGCTATGTCAGCTTTGAAACTGGAAACTGAAATTTAGCAGGTAGTTATCCATTCCTTGAACAGACATTAGGACTTCCATTTAAAATCTACAAAAGTTTGGACACAAACATAAATCTCTGAAACTGATTCTCAGAACAACGGTAGAAATTTTGAAAAAATTAATGTTAAGTTCCTTTTGTTCAAAGCATTAGAATGCATGGAAGCCAAAGATGAACAGGATTTTCTCAGCAGCAGGTAGCACACAGGTAACCTGAACTGACAGTAGGGAATAACCTAGGCAATGTGAATGAAAGGTCTTCCCAAACTAAGTGCTCCAGGGACAAGAGCCGGACTGGTTGAAGTAGTAGTTTGAGGATCTGAAGTATAATGGAATAAAGACAACAGGAAAACAGAATACAATTCCTAGCCCAGTTAAAAATTCTGAATTAGAAAACATTAAATAGAAGCCCCATGGAAAAGCTTAGAAATAGATTTTTAAAATCAGAAAATTAAATTCCAACTCCAGACAGTTTTGGCCTGCGCACTGAAATCTTGTGAAAATTGACTCTACATCATGATTACACCAATTGTGCCAATATTTGAGTGCTTATATAATAAGCAGGGGTTTATGTGTGTTTATGTATGCTTATGTGTACCTCTGCTGAGAGAAGAAAAATTTTGGGTACTAAAAAGATTTTTTTTTTTAGGTCCTTTAACACAAATATTGTATATTATGAGGTTATACTGACTTCCTGATTCCAGATGGACTGAGCAAAAAGTGAACTGAATTACAAAGACATTTGCAGTCCCCAGTCCACTATTAGTAAATAAGTAATATATAGAGAATCAGTTTTAAATTAGATCTTACTTTTTTCTGAGTTAGGTTTCTTATTCTTTGTATTAGGAAGTATTACAGAGGATATACGAGAAATATAACATTTCATATTTAACTCAAATAGTAAAAATTTGATGTGGATTAAATTGGTCAGAGACAAATCTCATTTTTCACAATACTTATCTGTATTTTCATGCTACAAGAAATCCCTAACAGAGGCAACTTGGAAAAACAGACCAGCTGACAGAACACTGCTTCCCTGTAAGAGCTGTACTCCATACAGAACATCTTTCTTCACAGAAAAGAGTTAGTGTTTTGCTTATTTTTCCTTTTCATTTTTCAGCAACAGTAAGACACACCCATATTTAGCATTTAAAATGTGGATCTAAATTAAAGAGTTTAATGAATTAGCTTGCTTAGAGTATACCTGACAAAACATCTATATAGAAGCACTAAGAAATTTAACGTGAAATTACAAGTACTTGAAAGGTAAAACTGAAAATAATTGCCCCTTCAAGTCCCACCCAAGTCATTATCTACTGCAAGCTCCTGTATAAGAGAGTGACTTATATTGAAAAAATACCTTTGAAAAAAAGAGTTGATTTAAAAACCAGTTTTTAAGGTTTGTGAGGGGTTTTTTCCCACAAATAAGGAAAAAATGATCCCACATCTGGCTTGCTCTTCCTTGACTTTGTAGATATAGTAGTAATATCACCACAACATGCATAAAAACAAAAAAACTTGCATTTTTTCCTTAAAAAGATTGAGTTTCATGGCCCTTCAAGGGGTTTGATCTGTAAAACTGATATACGCAGAAATCTTAGTATTAGAAGATTTCTACTGTTTGAGGATGTAAGGTACTGGAAATATGCCTTAACAATTGCCAACAGAACCATATGCCCTCTTCTTTCCTCTCACCTACTCAACCTCATTCCTACCACCAGTCAGACTTAAAGTGGCTTGTACCAAGGAGTTAATGTGTATTCAAGGAGCCACCCTGCAGACATCAGGAGAACATTCCTTCTACATTCCACCCAAAAGATACCAGGAGAGACATCAGGAGCCATTCACACATTCCCACAGCCAGGTGGAAGGTTGTGTCTATGCAAAGGATAAGTACAAAAAAAGCATTCCACCACAGGAAGGGGGGAACCAAGCAACAGGAAAGGAATCAACCAAGGAACAAGAAACACAGGGAACCAAGAAGACATGGAGACATCAAGGAATGTTTGGCACCACCGCCCCCCTCCCCCCACCATCCAACCAGGAGACACTGAAGAGTGCTCTGCCATCAGACCTCAGGTCATTGGACTGACTAGATGCAGTAGCTTTGTGGGGGTAGATATAGCCTGCCTCTCTCTCTCTCTCTCATATATATAAAGTATATAACTTTTCCACTCTTTTCTCTTTCTCCCTGCCCCTTCCTCCCCCCTCCCCCATGTTTATTATGAGCCAAATAAGGGAACTTTAACCTTGACTCTGTTTCGAGTCTTAATTCTGTTCTCTGAGAACTGTGAAGAACTGGCCACAATAAGATACCTAGTAATTGGACGCCAGGCAGGGGTTAAGTTCAGCTGCCCCCAGCCACCTAGAGCTATCTGAGGCTCTGTTGGAAGGAAAGGGGGGTTAACATCTGCCAAGTTAAGTCTCGTCTAGGTTGTGGATCCTGACAGAGGAACAAGTGGTTTCTGTGGAGGTTTTTCTGTACTAAGTATCTAACTTTAGTTAATCTCATCTTTACTCTGGTGGAACAAAACCATAAAGATGGTCAGGCATTTAGCAGCAGGGTGGTAAATGTAACAGCAGAGTAATTTTTGCTGAGCATTTCACCTACTACAGCCTGAATGCACAGATGAAGAGTTATAGTCATCAGACCCAGGGAACACAAATCAGTAGTTAAGAGTTACAACATGCGGAAATTCTTTCAGCCTTCTCCAAAGACCACAATACAAAACACACTGTGTCATGCAGAAACTGTAAGAAAATTCCTTCAAAAATGATTGTTGCTGGTGACGAGGAGCAGAAGTGCTTCAGTTTTTTAATAAATTAAGCTTTGTGGAATACATTTTTGCTATGTGGAACAACCAAGTGATTTATGTGAATCATTAGTCAGGTATGACACATGTTCATTTTCAGGCAACCACTGTAGAGAAATAATAGCAGCAAGAATTTTCTCTTCTGAAATCTGTACAAACATAAGAGATCAAAAACTTTGATTCTTAAAAGTCTTTAGCAGATGTTCCTATTACTTTTTTTTGCCTCAACACGTATTTCAGACTATGTAAAGTTTTATCTATCCAGCACTCTGGAATGTTTTATACTCTCTTACTCTCTATTTTATACTGTTTTGCCACACTATATTCAGTGGCACTCACCTTCTACCCTTTACGCCTGACTGTTAAAAATATGATGGCAACTGAAAATATTAATGTTTATTAAGCTGCATTTTAAGACCATGATGGAGAAGGTATTGTAAAAGTAGAAATTCTGTTTGCTTTATTGAAGACAACTAACAGAGGAATGGAAAATGATTAAAAGAGCTAACTGGACAATGGGAGTCAAGCCATTTGAAACAGTTCATGTTCTGTTGGATAAATGAGTCATGTCTTCCACAGAGACACGTGGAATAAGATTCAATTACTTGTCAGACCAGCTGTCTGCTTCCAGAAGATATATAATGTGGTTGCCCAGGTGATTCCTCCCCTGGGATGTCACTTCTGTAGTGTGGGAGAGGGCCCAGCTGAGGGTTAGGTAGAGCTGTGCCATCCCCAGCTGAGCCAGTTCTGAGCGCCTGCCACCATCCCTTGTGAAAGGGCCAGAGCCCACACTCCTGTGCTGCTCTCTGCAAAGTTTCACTATGGTAATCTCGGGTCAGGATGTTGTCTAACCTGTCCCTGTCAAGGGGAACTGACAGCTGACAGAAGTGGCTTCACCTGTGTTGCTCTTGGTGGCCCATACTCTGCATGGCTAAACATCTGGGTGGCAGCCCCCATATTCCATCTAGGAGAGCTTAGCAAAACCAATTACCTTTGCAGAGCTATTTTCCTCTGCCAGCCTATGACCAAGGAAAGATCAAAGGTTGCAGAAGAAGCCAAGAGGTGATTTTTACTACAAATGAACTATCCGGAAAGGTAGATTTCACCACTGTTATAATAGTTGGCCATTGTGATGCAGCAGTTTGCCTAAGGGATTTGCTAAACCAAAAATCTCTTTCAATTACTATGTACATGGTAGTAAAAAACAAAACGAAAAATTCAACATGTGATTAATATTTTATAGCAATGTCTCATTTTCAGAATGGACTTTTGTAAAGGGATAAATGTGTATCACCTGAACAGGAGACTGAAAATCCTTTAATTTTTTTTTTTTTATTCTCCTCACCAAACAGTTGTTCATTATTAATAGCTCTTATGAAACCAACAGTAGCAAGTGGTCACTTCCCCTCTGTAAAAAACAGATAGAAGCTGACCTTTATACTTTTCAAAAAGCCAATACTTTATACATAATATTTGAAGATTATTGTTTTGCTGATAACAATTCTGTATTTCTTATGTTCTAAACTCCTGGGGAATTTAACAATGAAAGTTACCATCGAAGGATCTTCATGGGGAAGTGGCAGAAAATGCGGGACAGACACCAAGTAGCTATGCATTATGAACGTATACTGTGAACTATTACAACTGTGTTTTCTTGTTAAAAATAGCTTTTACGTGAAATAGCTATTTGGAAAAATAATCAGCATATGGTTCACTGCTTTCACTTTAACGTGACAGGTAAAATGTCTCAGTGTGTATTAACCTAATTTAAAAGAATGTTGCAGAAAGAATAATAAGAGACAGGGTTTTCAAGTGAAATTTCATTTCAATTAAAGGGAAAATATTATTCCTAACAGTCTCTGCTATCTGCAATTCGCTTTGGTGCTGAAGCGTTACATGACATTGTACACATTTTAAATACATACAGGAAAAGGGGAGTAAAGAGGTTATTTAACTCCAGAGCACACATCACGGGCACTGTCCTACCCCAGCTCACCGGTCAGTGGCCTGGTATTGGACTAAAGGTTAAAGTGTGGCAAGATAAAGCTTTAAATGAACACACAAATGCCTTGTAGATCCAGCCAGTGAATAGCTACAGGAAGATAAGGCAGCAGCAGCACTCTGCAGTACCCAGTATTTAGAGAAAACAGAAAAGTCTAATCCAATAAATACTGACAGAAGTTGTACCTTTTCAGTTAGTTTCAAAAATATCCCTTATTGTTCAATAAATTAAATCAGCTTGGTTCTGGAAATTAATAGTCATAGTTTATTTTGTCACCATAGTTTTCAGTGAGAGTCCCTAGTGGTGTTTAAAGTATTTGTGGACAAATATTATCTTGGTGACTAACATTTACAATACTTAGATCATTCATGGTTTTTTAATTCTTTATTACAACAAACAAGAACAAAATAAATCACTATTAATGGGTTCTGTAAGCAACGTTCGGATCATTTTGACACAACCTTTGCATTTTAAATAGGTCACTGAAGTATGGTCAGAAACTATGTGACTGTTACGTGATGTCTTTGACATGCATGAACTTACTGAGTGCTGCTCTCCTCCTTAAAGCATATTACACCTCCACTGTATACCACACCTTCACACCTTCCTAATCCAGTATTACCATGTAGCCATAGTAATTTGCTAGGAGAATCACCCCAATTAATCCGAGCCAGCCTTTCTCACAAATCTGCCCTTGCAGCAGCAGTTGTAAATGAACCTTTGAATTAATTTTTGCAATTTATTTTTTAATGTCCTACTATCTTTAGGAGGGTAAGGAAACAAATTTAAACATGTAATATCAAAAAAACTCTTCTTCTATTTACTGATAAAATTAAAACAGTCTGCTACCATAACATCAATTAATGCATTTTATATTAAATATAATTTTAAACTCTCACTTTAATATAACAACTCAGCTTTTATGTATTGCTTTACATAGAGGACAAGAAATAAGATATCACTAAGCTCAGAGGTCGTGCCCTTCCTCCTCTCCTTGGCAAATGACAAACAAGGAGTTTCTGAGAACCACAGGCTGACAGCTATAGTGATTGAAGACATGTCTATACTTTCAGTTCTAATTTAAAATAGCACTTTCAGAGGTACTTTCCATTTTCTTGGCTGTTGTTGAATAACAAACACTTGATTGGTGTCAAACATATGAAGAACTGACAGACATTAAATGGAATACAGTTATTGAGCATTTAGTGTCAGTTAGTCTTCCACAAAAGAAGCTGAAACACTGATTGCTAGCTGAAACTATCACATACAATTATTTTGAGAGGTAGAAGAAATTTGCAACTAATAAAATTATCTGCAGAAATAGTTAGATTCTTAGAAAATCCCAACACATATTGGAAGAATATTATTATAGCATTGCTGAAAGTAAATATGCCGTACTTCCCCATTCTTCATTACTCATAGAATATTACCCACTTAATCTGTTAAAAATCTCATGTTACATGATTTATTTCATGTACTTGATTGACATTTACACGTTTAAAGATATGGTAATTCAAGGAAGATTTCCCTAAAGCATACAAGTCAGGAACTCATTTTTATCCTTATGCAATTACTATACATATAAATTACTCTGGTTGCTCTCAGTTGTCATTGTAAAGCAATGTTTAGAAGTGGAAAGTTATTAATTGGGAAAAAATGTGCAAGGTAAGTCATACATATATACAGCTGTATGAAAAAAATCAGAGTTCAATTCATGTCTCTATAGAACACTATAGAAAGCGGTATAGATTTCCAACTTCTGACTTCTTAGGTCTTAAACAGTTCTCTGCACCTTACCTTCTGTTCAAGTATAAATATTTATATATAAATTATAGTATAAATATTTTCAAAGTGATTTCCCACCTACTATCATATTTAGGTAGACAGAAAGAGCTGAAAATTTCAGAAGACTCAAGTTCTCACATAAATGTTCACCAATAGGTGCTGCCCACCATTTTTCTGGAACATATTTTAAAGAGAGCTCAGTACTTCTGTCTCTAAGTCTCTTCCATAGTCTGGACTAGAAGATAAATTTATATTAAAGAAATACATTTGGGATAGGAATCTAGAGAATCGAAGTTAATGAATTTAATTTCCTTCTTCAATTTTTCTTCATAACCGCTAAAGAAACAAACCCTCAATTCTAATTTATTCCTCCTTCTTTCTCTTCATAATGATCCAGAAAGACCTATAGAAGAAATCCTCTATATAATTTTTTAGAAACTAAAGATTCAGGTCAGATGAATACTTTGCAGAAAAACCACAAATGCAAAGAAAGCAACAGAAAATATGAATGATATTTTTAATCTTTTAGAATATCTCAGTATGTTTTCCATTCATTCTTATAATTAGATTCTTCTAACCATTCTCAAATATATTTCAAAGCAGGATCAATGCTTTAATTTATTAATTTGATTATAATAGGATTAATGTAATAAAACTATTATGCTCATTCTTTTCTCAGAATGTGCAAATGTGTAGTACAGTAGTAATACAGTGTGAATCACTTGATGTTAAATAATGTTTCTTACTGCCTGCAGGATAAACTAGTCTTTATTGAAATAAGAAAGATGGAGATTATTCAAAAAAACAAGTCTAATATAGCCTATTTTCTCAGCATGAAGTAGTTTAATGTAGTTTCCAGAGAGCATCCTGGCCACCTGAGTACTCTTACACTCCACATCAAACCACCAAAACCTTGGATAAATTTAGCACAGGGGCATGCTTTAGATCTGCCTGGATTCTTCTCACTCAAGATTGATCATACAACTTTAAAGTACTAAAAACATCAAAAAAGAAGATTTTCTGCTGAAGATAAATATCATGTGTAGAACTACTAGTGCTTAAACAGCATTTTCAAATTTAGATGTCTAAATTGGTTCACAAAGATCAAGATCTAGGAATTTGAATTTAGGTGGCCTGATTTTTAGAAGTCACTTCTGAAATCTGCCACAATTCTCATAGTCCAACTCTTCCGAAATACAGAGCATCATTATATTCCCACATGGTCAACTAAAGACTCCTTTGTTTGAAAGCAGGTGTTTTTCAGATGTTAGCTTATAATCCAGTACAGTAAATAACTACACTTTTTTTGGAAAAAACAACAGAAAATCCTAAACAATTTAATCTTTTTGGTGGTGTTTCCCCTGCCCCAAGGTCCTTCTGTTTTTTTCTGCATGGCCATACAACACTGATACATATACATACATTAGGTCAAAGAGCAAAAAATGAACAAGATCTAACACTTGCTTGCCCTGGGTCTGTGAAGTCTTTTGGACTTGTCATTCAATCTTACCTACTTTTACAGACTGCTAAGATCATCAGGTCCTTAACAGACCCTGCTGAGCTTCTTCCTTGCAGTTCTTTAGGTGGTTCACTCTCTTAATGAATTAACCCACAATAGTTCTAAGCCCTCATTAAAAGCTACATTCACAATGTGGTTCCACTGCCGCACCTCTGGGCCTGACGGTGATCTATCTATACAGAATACACAAAATCTCCACTTGCTGTTGCATGTTGTTCCATGCAAATGTTAGGTTGCTTGCCACCTCCTCAACTGCAGAAAGGCTGAGAACCTGCTCTGTCCTGCTTTCTATTTCCGTAAGCATTGCATTGAATATCCTCTCTCTCGCTCCCTCCCATCAGATGTCCCAGATTAGGATGCCATGCAGCATGAAGGAAAGGTGAGCTGTCACAAATATTGACCCACTGGTACTTGTCTCTTCTCAGCAGCAGAGAACTGGAAATGAGACTGCTGTTCCATGTGTCACCAGCCTACTCTTTGGCTGCTTCTGCAGCAGTACAAATAGAAACAGCCATCCAGGCAGAAACTCTTTTATTTTTTTAAATAATAACAAATAGTATGGATGAAACTACAGGATCTGATTATACAAATAATACAAAATTGCACAATTTAGTAAAATTTATACAAGCAATAATTTGCTACTAAGTATTTTGCTTAATTATGACTTTTCAGATACTTTTACTCAAGTGTTCATCCATGAGATACATGTTTAACCTGGCACAGATAAAAGAGATCTGAATAAAAGCTTTTAATAACACTATTTTCAGCAATTTCATCTCCATTTGGAAAAAGCAAGAAGCATAAATTCATGGTAATATATGGGTACATAGTGAAGCATCCATTTATTGGTATTACTTTGAGGTTCTCTACTTTTATAAAATCAGCCTATATTTTTGAGTTGATTGCTATATTTGGAATGTCCATTTAAAAAATATTCTGCTGAAAGAATAAAGTGATGGACATGCGTAACCTCTGAAGAAGTCAGCTAGGATTCTACATAGTACAATGCATTAGACTTGTTCATCTGAGAAATGCAAGTAGAAAAGTTACAGTTTTCTGATATATCTGAGGATCAGGAGTTGAATCCAATCCCTAAATGATTACTGTAAGTTAATTGATTTAGGTCCCTTTAGTGATTTCAGTAATGAGGATAAAAAATTGCCCAGAGGGTGAAAGAACTAATTTTTTTTTTCCTCAACATTAATATTGAAAAAGAAAAAAAGAAAAAATTATTTGAAATACATCATTGAAATAAAACAAGGAGGAGTGTATCTGCAATATCAAACTGTAAAATATTTTCATTCAAGTTATTTATAATTTATTGTATTTAAATTAATGAATTCCTTTTCTTATGCTTGGGAAAACAGAATCCAATTATTATCTCCACACTACAAAAACAAGATAGTATCTTGTGCCAAAATTAAAAATGCTTTCATATTAAAAATATGTAGTATTAAAAGATTATTCACATAAATTGATAAATAGGAAGAAATACAAATCAGCAAACATTTTTTGTTTGCAGTCTGTGAAATAATGCAAATCCACCTACTGGAACTTAATACACCATAAATTAAAATATAAAATTATTTTCCCTATATATTTCATTGCATATGTGTATATATGTATTCTATGTGCTGTATACTTCATGAAGGACTGTATTTCTCTCTACACATGTATGAGTTCAAAAAACTTGTATTGATTGTAATAAACAAAAAAGAAACACCAAGGTTTTGGTTAAAAAGAATGGGTAACATGAAACAGGTATAGCTGCAAAAAATATATAGGAGTACAACTTGCTATGCTACCATAACAATCTTACTGTAATTTAATTTACAGCAGCTTTATATTGGAATCTGAGATGAGGCTACCTGCTTTCTCAACAAGAAAGTAGATCCTATTCATAGTTTAAAAAAAAAAATAGTCTTGGGTACTGACTGTTGCCAACATGTTTCTGGTTGGATTCAGAGTGAAACAAGTTAAACAAGTTGAAGGTATTTATAACTCCACTGATCACGACAATCACGTTCAAACTTGGGCTCCTAGTTTTGACAGTGAGATGAAGAGATTTATTGCTGTGTCTCTCAATACTCAAATAGCCTCACTACTCTAGCTGCATATCTGAAGCATCTTTTAATCTATTTACTCTGACAACAGCCAATGAGTTAATGAATATAGCTTTCACCATTTTCTAGAAATTTCCCTAAGTTCACGAAGGAAAAGAATCATAATGAAGGTTTCTCAACACCAACCCAACTTTCTTACTATTTAATTGTGATTCTTCTGATTACATAATTGAAGTTGCTGGTAATTGGTACCCACCTGACAAATAATGAAGTAGTTTAAACCAACAGAAACTGGAGAAGAAATATATGGAGAGGCTCAGAGCAGATTAGCAAATAGTCTAAAGATAATCACACATATATTTGTAAAAAAAAAATAGCAGTAACTGAGTGCAAAAAGTACCACTGCTCTACCAGCTGTTGAGTATCACCCAGAGTGATATTTTACACCCAGTAGAATATTCCTCTGTTGCCACCCCAGAGAGAAATTCTGATTATTGTTTCACAAATACAGGTTTGCAAAACAAATGCCAACCTACCCAGTTTGCCTTAGCTCAAATCTCACAATGTAGAATCTCATGTGTAGACTCTAGAACTCTATCTTTTACTGAGAAACAAAAGAGTGCCTAAGAATTTAGAGTACAAGAAGGACAGAAATCAAACTGCTAGCACATAGCTTACATATTATAGCTAGAATAGAAAAATGAAGTTGTGTTGAAACCAGTGCTTCTGTCATTGGGCATATCTGAACAGTCACAACTTAGTAAAGTGTTCCCCGTTAGATCACAAGGGAATGTAATCCTCTTATTTATCATTGAATGCTACATTTCCTCAACTTACACAGGAGCACATGCTTAAATGTAATGATTAACATATGACAAAAAACTAATTCACTGAGACTCAAAAGTCTTTATGTTTTCTTTTCTAATTATTCTTTTTTGGTTTAAATTTGTTTTGAGGCCCTCCCTTCCTCACTGCATATGTGTTTGGTGACAGATCACTAAGGAAACTATACCTTTTTTTCCCCCTCTTTACTTCTCAACCACCCCTTCTTTCCTCCAATTTCCCTAATTTCTCTCTCCCACTCCAAACCCAGGAGTTTCTGCTTCTAGGAACAAAGCACACCTTTGGGAACATCATGAAACAGTCACTGAACTGTTGCACTTCATTTTGATTAGACTAATTTCAGTGAAATTTGATCAATATCCTTCTAACTTTTGAAAGCCCTGTTGTCTGAATAATGATATGTTTTATGGCAAAACTCATTCTTTCTTGAGTGATTGGTAAAAGGCTGAAAATAAATTGTATCTCAAGATGTTTATCAGAAATGTTCAAGGTCTCTTCTATACAAATATCCAAAAGTCAGGCAAGTGCACATATGTAATCCATGAATTTATTTACAAGAAATATAAAATAATCTATCTGCACAATAGCCTGCCATTTTAGTAAGGAAATACAGATCATGCAGCAGTGACACATTTTAAAGACAAAAATTAATCAATAATGATAATATTTTAAATTTTGTTTTTAACATTAAAAGTTACCTACTTGCACCTATGTCAAACCTTCCATTATATAGCCGTTCCCTTGAGATACCATAGCAATTAAAAGTTACTTAGTCTTGAATTTTGGCTATACAAGGTCTTAATTTTTATTATCTCTCCCTCTTCAATAAATGTACACACCTGCATACAACTGTTAGGGTATTTCTAAAAGTTCAGAGATTACAGACTTTGGAAGGGCATATTACATTTCTATAATTAAAGCAGTCTGATTTGTGTTTCTTTATATGGCTCTAGTAACACAAACCAGTTATGCAGCATTAACTGCCCAGATGAGAGTGCAAAACCTGCTTTATGGCTGCTTTTGCAATTTTTCCCAAAGGTAATTCCATAAGTATTTTTAGCGTGAGTTAAAATTCATAGTAGAAAAAGAAATTAGAACATAATGGATTTAACTTATGTTATTATTTTTGTGTTACATGGAACAGATTCAACTACTTCATAAATCTTGATGTTTCATATAAGTCTGTATGTATTATATTCCAAAAATATAAATTTCTACAAATTTTGATGAGTAGCTCCCAAGTGTCATTATTATCAGAGATCAAAGAATTCTGGTGAAAAAGTGTTTCAAGCATGGAATAAGCAACGTGAGAAGTTGAGAGACCAAAGGTGACTACATTATTTCTGCATCATTGCACTGTTACGGATTTGAGTTTTTTCATTCAGTCACTCCATCATTGTACATATTTAATCTTGTTCTGTAATGCTGTTTTAGGCAATGATTATTTACATCCTTGCAAATAACATACTCTAACAGTAAAGCCTTCTATATTCTCAGCCCTGAAGTACACTAGTGATTAAGCAATGCTTTTCTCTCCTCACATATGCTCAGCTGACCAAGTGTAGTTATTTTTCAGAAGCATACTTTGTCATACTGAGTCTCTGTCATCTTAAAATGAATTATTTTATGTAGAGTTATATTTTTAAATCAGCCTGAGCCTGGAGCAGTGTCAGAGTGCAGAGGGAAAATGCATAAGCAGGACATTCTGTAAGGAAGCTCCTGGTATCCGTGTTCTAGGACACACACACACTGGTTGGATGCATACTTTCCTACAGGTATCAAATATAATTTAGTCATCTTTAGTTGGTGTGTTTTCCTCTATATACAGGGAGAACTTTTACAGGTTGTGTAATTTTGGCCAGCAATGGCTGTCACAATAGAATCCTGAGTGCTTTCTGTATGAGCTTTCCTTCCTCTTCTGATTTCTGATAAAGAATCCATTTATTTTAGCATTCTGTAAGTCAGATGGAGCATCAGTCACAGTTCATACATGTAGCAGCATATCCTGATAAAAGCTAGTACTCTGATTTTTTTTCTCTGCATCCTAATTCAAATATATCTTGGTCCAGTTTGTACTCAACGCAGGTATTCATAATGTATTTGAACAGGTTAGTTTGACAGGATCTACCTTTTGTAAACCCATGCTGACTAGGCCTGATCCCCTGGCCATCACACACGTGCTGCATGTTAGCTCCCAAGATGACCCTCTCCATGATCTTCCCCAGCACTGGGGTCAGACTGACAGGCCTGTAGTTCCCCAGATCCTCCTTCCAACCCTTCTTATATATGGGTGAAAAAACTATTCCTTCATGATTCAGAAGATCTGAATGCTAAAAGGCTCTGGAGACCTCCGTAGTAAGTGGTCTTCCTTACAACTCTGTGTAAAGTGTCCCATTTAATTCACAGTTTGGTAAGAGCAAATGTTTAGACTGATGTGTTATTTCCCTGTTTTTGACATGTAAGGATCTCTATCAGATATATTACACTTGTGTAAGTTCATTAGATCCTAAAACCATGAAAGTAAAAGCAAAATGAAATCCTCAGTTTCAATACAATTATGTCAAGATTAAACTCTTTTTACATAAGCCAGTTAGTCAAGATGATGCTTCCCAAATAAAATCACTCTCCTAAGCCTGAGACTATTTTTGAGGGAAGGCAAAGAGTAAATAGCACATCTTGAGCTAAACAAAACAGATGGTTTCAAGTTCCAGTAAGTTTCAACCTGTCTTGCACCCAACTTAAGTGTACAGAAACAGATGAGACATGTCCTTATAAATAAGCATATTCTTGTTTAAATTTGCATCTCAATTTTTACACCTGCTTGAGATTGGATTTAAAGCAGCTACTTAATGTAGTTTTGCACATGTTCTGAAGTAACTATTGTCTGCTGTGAAATCTACAGATGTTTCTATAAAAGTTTTCTAGAAAGACCTTGAAATCAGAATCTCTGTCAAGATTTACAAAGGGGTTGGGGAAGCACCCAAAGGAAAAAAGAAATCCAGTTTGTTCACCTCTGAGGGCAAGAGGTTTCTGGAAAGGTAATGTTGGAATGTTAACACTTTCCATATTCAGAAAATACACTATGTGCATGGTGCTAATATCTTTGATGCTGAAGGAATTATTAGTTGTCATTTCTGATGTGAAATATTCACTGGTAATCACAGGAATTGCAACTGGTATATCAAAATCCATGAACAAGAGGGGTTTTTTTAACTTCTTGAACTTACTCAGATTCAAGTAGTTTCACCATTCCTACAAGTGTCCCTGGAGAAGAAAAAAAAACACAAGTAGGAAGTGCACATTTCACCATGTCTAAACTGAACAGCTTACTGACAGCAGATCCTAATCAGGTGTTATAAGCAGCTCCTGAGAAAAGGCAAGAGGACATGTACTGCAGCATGGAATATTCTTTACCTTTCTGGTTTACATGGAGTTAGGCTACATAGCATCACATTTGGCTGAGAGGTGATGCAGGAGAGAGAGCAAGCACCAGAGAAGAGTCTGTTGGAAGCTTGACTTAACATCACAACCACCAGTGCACAGGTAGGATATCAGCCACATGTAGACAAGGAGAAAATTCCCTTGCTCTTTGGGGATTCTTTTTCTTAGAAAAAAAATGAAGCAATAGATTGTTTTTCAGTATATGTCTTTCCTGATGTCATTTGTATGACAAATGTATGTAGAGTAAGAGTCATAGTGCACTCAAGATAGTATTTTAAACCCCACTGGTTTTGTTAAGCTGTAAGGGTAACTAACAACATGCTAACACAGATGACGGCTGACAGAACTAACCTTATCCTCTCTGTGCTTTTAAGTATCCAAGCGACAAAAGAGGACACATTTTAGCATCTTAGTATGACAGAACAAATCAACTCAAACATTGCTTCTAGACTGAAGGTGGCTTCTGTCCATCTAAATTAGATCAGAAAGAAAACAAAACAGTCATTCTAAGATAGAAGACTACATCCAAAGAAAATACACCCCTTCCCAAATTTCCAAATTCTAACCAAAGTATCAAATTATTCTATTTACTCTCAAAGCTGACTTTGCTGCCAAATACGTTTATTAATAAAACTGTAAGTGAACAGCTCTTCACTTTGCAACAAAGTAAAAGAAACTAATGATCAAATATTTCCACCTAGCCTTGATAGCCTATTGAGTTGAAAGACACAGAGACTAGTGGGTCCTACTAGACAAAAGATTTTGAGTTCACAGGGCATTTCTTTGTCAGACATGAAATTTATATCTGAATAAGCATTTCCAAGATAACAAGAAGCTCTGGTAACTGTTAGAGGTTATTGGAAAGAAAAGGGGAGGAATAGCAAGGTCTAAAATAGGTTGCAATGTTAGTTGATTGTATACACAAGCAAAAGAAAAACTGTATGAGGTCTTACACTTCTGAACTTAAGGAATGATGAAGGAAGGGGCACAAAGTTTTCCCTTTTAAATACTGATTTATGTCCCCTGATGTTTACAAAGTTGCTTACACATATTTACATAATCTCTCTGTGTAGCTACGACTTGACAGATAGTCTGGACACACAAATGTGAAGTGAATCCTTAATTTTTCCATCTCTCCCCTCCAAGTTTCTAGTGGATGAATTTCCTCCAAGCCTGGTGCTGCTACTTTACTGCTCTGATCCTTTGCTTCATTTTTGATTGCCCTCCTCTCTGCCTCTTCCAGCTGAGTAACAAAACAAAAGCTTTGGAGGGAAGCTGACCTGCAGCAAAAAAATTGAGGCAGGGAAGCTGGAGGAAAGATATTGATCAGCATCAAAACACTTTCACAGTAATATAAAGAGAGGGAAAGGAGAGTTTCATTCTCTCCTAGTAAAAGACGTATTGATTCATTTCTGTCCTAACTGAAATAGCTCACTGGCTCCAGTGAAGCCAGCTTTCTCCTCATTCTGGTCTCTCCTGCTTATTGAAAAGAGGAGGATGGATGAAGTTGAAGAACATAGCCCATAGCTTGGGACAGGATTAAATCTGGTTCCCTGTCCTGCCAAATGTTGAACGCTGTAATAAAACTAAGCAGATTGCTTGTATTCTACTACTTTCTCTTGGAGGAGTGAGTGCATGTCAAGCTCTTCTTCACCATACTTCCTTTGCTATATAAAGGAGGGTGGTTGTCCATCACAGCACATGATGGGCATCTTTTTGCTTTGTTCAACTCGAAGTCCATTGTTGCAGTAGAGAAGACTGTGCGGGGAAGAAGCTGTACTGGTAGCATACTTCCGGTATCTGCGTTAAAGGAGGAATTTTTCTGCAAGTGCAACATGATTTTATCTCTGTTCTTTTAAAAAAGTAATAAAATCCATGGAATTCATGATTTAGGGTACTTTTTTATCTCATTATGAATGATTATAAAATTAAACAATAAAGAAGCTGTTGCAGTTTCACAGTACTAACACACTAAGGAGTGGTGGAGCTGAAGCTACCTCTATACTTCTGTGAGCAGAGGAAAAGTTAACTGCAAGGATGGAAACACTGGGATTACTTAGTCCATGATGTTATTGTGGATGACTTTAGTCCTGCTCCCATTCTGCTGCTAACTCAATTTGGGCTTGGACAAGTGGTTCTGCTTGTAGAAACTGCCTTAACACATGGTCATGGCCTCATCAAAATCAGCAGAGTTTTAACAAAGTAGCAACTAAGGATTTGTCATTTAACTGTCTTCTCTGCCCTTTACTGACAAGTATCAGGACAAGCATGCTGCCCTATCTTTTAGTGATTTTTTTCAGAGTCAGACAAGATATCAGGAACATGAAGACAAGCATGTTAAGATGTCAGAAAGCCTAACTAATCAAACAGATCTGTGTCAGCATACGGCTCACACCCCATTCGCCATGGGGTAGATGAGGAGGGCTCATGACTCACTTTTGGTTTCAGGATCTGCACTGGTCATTCAAACATGTATTAGTGGAAAACATGTCCTTTTTTTCAGTAGCAGAACAACAAAACTTATGAAATATTCCTTAATCATTTGGGGTAGAATTCTTGTTTAATGGTGACGACAGTGCCTAAAAATGGAAGATTTAAATAGCACAGATCAGCCATAAGGGAACTGGAAATCCCCCATCACTGGAGTTATTTACACTCCAGACATTACAAATATATGCACTGTACTTTATAGTTTTTAATCTTTATGCATTTAGAGATTGGTTTTATGTTGCTAAGTACTTTTGAATGAAATCATTACATTACCATGTAAGGAAATACCATGGTGCTAATGGGTGCATTAAAAAAAGTTATACTTCAATTGATATATCATCTTGAACTTATCTATTTTAAAATCAGCATAATTTCTACTGGGGGTTATTTTTAAAAGTTGATTTAATATATTTGAAATTTTCCCCACAGACTTAATGGCAATATCATTCCATGAGAAATCAAGAACAGGATATAACTGTCTATCTGCTAAAAAAACCCAAAAGCAAACCAAACCTTGCATTTTAATCTTTTTCTCACCCCTATTTGTTACTATGTGTTATAAAGTCGAATATAACACATATCTAGTAAGAGGAGTTTTTAGATGTTAAAAATGCTATGCATCCAGGGTATAAACAAACCCCAAAGTAAGTGCTGTTGGGAGAGAAAAATTACTCATTTGTTTAGAATTCCTAAAGTAATTTTACAATTCCATAGCCAGAAACACAGCAAATGTTATATATTCTAACCACATACAGATTTAAGGATGATTTATTTTAATACTCCAGTAACTATAAAAGTGCTGTGTTAAAGATTTCACATTTTATCTGCACTCTGAACAATTTTATGAGGTGACGATGTGAATGTGCATCCATCAAAGGTCCAATTCCATGATGAAAAGTTAATGTTTCAGAAAACTAAAGTGTTCTTCTTGGCTGTGTGATTCTGACAGAAAGCAGTTACACAGCAAAAAGGATTGGTTTGAGTTCACATGCACAAACATACTGACAAAAGCGAGTATTTTTTGAGCAAGGGCTCCAGTGAGCAAGCAGCTTCTGTTTACTACAGCAGTCCACACAACACATTGTTAAAAAGTTGAAAAGTATACCGCAAAAGATCTCATTAATATCTGAGTTGAAATTGCCTATTTCTATAAAATGTGAGAAAAAGCTCACTTTGTATAGAAAAGAAACGGGAATCCCATTAGAATTAATGTGAAGTTCTTTTTGAGAATACATGAAATTATATGAGCCATACAGTAGAGAGCAGACAGGAATCTAAGCAAGCAAACAGGAATTTTAACACATGTATATTAATCATAGATATTTTAAATACCCACATTTAATGGTGGAATCTATACCTTATTTTGAAAGGTGTCGAGCAGACTTAATACTAAAGCTTATGCTGTAGTAAGTGATGTGCATTTTTCTATGAAACAGATTTTTAACACACAAATACTGATACAGAGCAAAAGTCTAATTGCTTCATAAATTGGAAGAGAAAAGTGTGTTATAAGCATGAACTGAACTGAGATCTACTTAATCTATGAAGTTTTGTAGCAGTGAACAGCTTTGAAAGGCACCTGACAGGCATTACGTTCACTGCTTTCAGTCTTTCTAATAAACATCCACTCACAGACACTTAGAAATTCATTGCAAAATACAAATCTTATGCTAGCATCTACTTCTGTTTTGCATTAACAAAGGAAAAATCAGCAAAAGCAAACCAAGACTTTTAATTTTCACTTTTTAAGCCTTTTCATTTCACAGCTGTTGCTCTCTATTTTAGCAGATCAGACACCACACCTACAAACAGCACAAACTGCGAGTGACCACTTTACCTTCTGAAAAATCAATCAGTCCCAGCAAATGAAGCAGCTTCAGAGATGCAAATATAATCACAACAATACCCACTGTTTGTAGTCCCTCTGACTCCCACTCGAGAGTCAACATTCTTCCAACAGGCAAATCATTCCAGTCCTCACGCCGGTTCACAATCAGAGGGCAATTACAGGATTTTACCAAAAGTTTGCTTTGAAGAAAGTAGCAGTGGTGTAAAGCAACACTGTACTGAGCTGTGGAGATTCACCAGCCAGTCTAGCTGAGACAAAATTTAGATAAAGCCCCGCATCTCATGCTCCTCTAAAGCACTTGATTTCATCAGTAGTAAGTCCTCTTAGAAGGCTGAGGTGGACCATGAACCCCTGGGTATGACATTGTATCCGGCGAGCAGCATCACTTCAGAGCTGCTTGGAGGAACATGTGTCGGAGCTGGAGACTTGGCTGTGTCAGTGCCAAGAAGAAAAGCTCCCTGGAAACTTGCACACTGCTATCTGCACTCTGCACTCTAGTGCTTCCAGACACAGGCTTTGCAACTCTCCCCCAGCTTCGCAGCCCTTCCCCAGCTTCTCTTTGCGCAATTTTTGTTAAGTTTGACAAATGACAGTTTGCTGAAGACAGACATCTGTTTTCACGCGTGCTAAATGCTGCAACATCAGAAAACTACTGCCCTCTGCATTAGAAAGAATACGTTCAGAGAAACACCGTCCCTTCCTCTTCTTCAGCATCACCAGAATCTAATTAGAATCTTCAGTGGAAATGAGAATGGAAATTAAAGAAATACACATCAGCACGATCAGTGCCTCCAGCTAGCAAAATATAGTGCTGCCAAGGAGACATGCACTGCCCAAACCCCCGTTCTGTAGCCAGGAAGAATGTATTATTTATTGATTGGGAAACAAAACAGTGCTTTTTTGTCTAAGGACATGAACCTAGAAGTGCTGAACCCCAGATCCTGACATTTATGAATGGGAATTAAGAATTTTCCTCAGCTCCCAGGATGATCTTGCCCAGGCTACGCATCAGGGGAAAAAGGAAAGAGGTTTTTGATCCCAGGTGATTTATTGGATAGTCTGTATAAAACCAATTGCCCTGTGTTTATTAATATCATTACCAAGAGGATACCCAGGCTCTGAAGAATATTCATGCAGTACTTGCAAAAATATTACAAGGTTAGGCCTAAATGCTTATTCTAATGTAACTAAATCTCACACACTTGGTATACAATGGAACAGAACAAAGGGAAGGGAAGTCTCAGAAAAAATAGTATTATAGATATCCTTATTAGAAAATAAAAAACCTATATATGATGCAACGCTAAAAGCTCTCATAAATGTTCAATATTGACCACTCGCCTAAGGTTGCTTAATTCTTTCCATTAGAAAAAAAATTTACTGACTAAAGAAGCTTAGAAATGTATAGTTTTGTTCAGAAAGCCATCTTTCAATCAGCACAACAAATTGACACATTAAAAATCTATTGTATATAGACTGTCAGGTAGAGAAAGAAAAATGTAATCTACAATTTATTAATCAGCTTCTTTTTGTTTTTCCTTTAAGGCTCCCTGAGTTCAATTGCAATAACTAAATCAGACTCACAGATTATTTCCTTATAGGCAGGACTCCAGAATCTGCATAGTTTTGTTTGTAGGAAAGTTACATGCATATTTCAGTTAATTTTACCTTACATCTAGGCAATATATAAAACAGCAGTATTCTTTGATTTCACACTTCTGGATATTTAATACTAGAATATTATGAGTTATTACTTATATATACTCTCATCCTGAATGTCAATTCCTTCCCCTATTAACCTGTAGAGCTAAAACAGCCTCTGAAAAGGAAAGAACAATAAAAATGAATCAAACCAAACTCTATTCCATATTTGCACCTTCCAAATATGCCATTACCTTTGCCTCATATCACAAGATAATTATTCAATATATTTTCACTTTAAATTCTATTCCTTTTAAAAGAAAAGATTCTATTCCTATTTCTAGTTGTTCCATATCATCTTCTTTTAAGGCTCTGATGTGCTTATCTTAACTCATTCTCATCTGACTTCTATCTTTTCCTGAAGTTTATTCCTATTCATTATCAACTTTTTCCTCAATTTTTTTCTTCTTTTTCTCAGTTGATGGAATATGGCCAAATGTTTACAATATTTCAAGGCTTAACATAATACCAGTATAGGAATACTGACCCATATTGTTTTACAGGAATTACAGAAAAAAAACCAAACAAACAAACATGAGAAAAGGCTGAGGAAGCTGGGTCTGTTTACCTTGGAGGAGAGTGAGGGGTGACTTCATCAATTTCTATAAATATTAAAGGGCAAGCATGAGGAGAATGTAGTCAGGCTCTTCTGAGTGATATCCAATGATAGGACAAGGAGCAATGGGTGCAAGCTGGAACACAGGAAGTTCCATGTGAACATAAGGAAAACCTTTTTCACTGTAAGGATGACAGAGTACTGGAACAGGCTGCCCAGAGAAGTTGTGGAGTCTCCTTCTCTGGAGACATTCAAAATCCACTTGGACATGTTCCTATGTTACCTGATCTGGGTGATCCTGCTCTGGCTGGGGGTTGGACTAGATGATCTTTCGAGGTTCCTTCCAACCCCTAACATTCTGTGATGATAATGCAAACAATCATATCATAACAGTGAAAAAGAGTCTTATTTATTATTAATAAAAAGTATCAGGGAAAATATTAAAAGGAAGAAACCTGTCACAGTCTACGTTTTCCTTTCATGCAGTGGGTCCAGGCTACCTTGGAGTCTTCAGTGTCCACTTTTGAGACCAGAGGCCTCACTACACTACTGCTCAATGTGCCAACCCGCATACAGAAAGCCACCCAGTGAGAAGTGGCCTCAGCCATAACCAGCCTTTAGTTTCCTGCTTTCACAGAAGACATACTGGTTCCTTTCTAAAAATGAAAGGGCAGAGATTACAAATTTGATTAATTTTAGGGGCTAATTCTACCTATGCAGCAGATGAATTACAGAAGAATTTTTAAAGAAAAAAAACCCAAAAGCACAACCTGAGAAGATCCAGTAGAATTAATGTACCTGATAACAGACTTCACAGATTACCTCCTTAAAAATTGAAAGTTATTTTTCCTGTTGTTTCTCATGATAGATCTCTAAGTTCAGAGAGCCACATACAGACAATGTGAATCTCCAAGTCCCAGCTCTGAAGAGTGAAGCAGTACACAAACTATTGGGAAAGGAAAGGAAAAGAAAGTGATGTATGAAATGTTTCCTTTAATACACCATGCAACAGACTCAAAAATCACGTCACTTACAAAGGCAAATTCTTCTGGAAGTGGTTCAATAAAAAAAAAAAGCCCCAAAACTTCCATGCTTCAAATAATTTGGAAAGGAAATAAATCTTGAGCAAGGAAATAATAAAATTAATATAGGATACCTCTTTATATTCTGATTCCTTCCTAAACCAAGTGTAGTTTCAAGTAGTCAAGTGTAATTTCTCTTTCTCACTTTGTATTCTGTTCAATTATTTAAAAATAAATATCTCTGTGACAAGTCCTTATAGATTGCCTGTATTGACACCACAAGCAAAGTTGTTCAAAGAAAAGGAAATTTTTGCCAATGTCACCCCCAGGACAAAAAAGAACACTATTCTTTACATGAAGCACTAAAACCAGGGGTCAACAGCTTGTAATATGCCAGCATTGCTTGGGCTTATTGTAATTCCCTGATTCCTGCTTTCATTTTCAACATTGCAATGCATTCTGGTTGTGATTTAGTGATGTATTAAGTTTGCATAAACTTCATTGTGATTCCTAATTGGCTGCAAGGATTAAAAAAAAAGTGCTAGCATTGTTATGAAGGTATCCCATCTAAACAGTGCATCCCCCAATGGGTGCGAATTCCTCTCCACAAAGATTTGAAGCAGAACCTTTACTGTATGCTGGAAACTCAGGCAACATCACCCTGTGGGTTTACTGAACCATTAACTATGGGAAAGGGTAATTGCATTAGTAGCGAACACCAACACAGAGCATTCCTGAATTGGCAATAAGTACATGCACAAAAATACAGCATTAGGCTGATGTGACCCACCACAAAGTAAAGTGAGTGGCATGGCATTGGTGGTCCACAAAGGATGGAGTAAAGGAGTTCATGGCTGTGGCCCTGCTCCTGCTGATTCTTACCCCCAGTGACTAGTTGTACAAGCATGAAAAGAACTACAAGGGTTTTTTTTCTCCTAAGCAAATAGACAAGAGAAACCTGTCTGGAATTGCTGTAGGAGATGCATCTTATTTCTAGAAGCACTGATCCTAAGGGAGTTGTGAACTGGACAGAAGACATCTGCCAAAATTAGTAGAGTCTACAAGAACAATCCCATTCTGGAGTCCTTATATTGTTCTAACAGCCAACCTTAAGTAGTTACTGGCTATTCTCACAATTGTAAATAGAAGTATTTAGGTATCGAATACAGTTAATGTAAAAGATATACCTTAAATATGTCAGTGTTATGTTCTACGCAAATTTGATTGCTGTATGCTTGCAGAATACCCACAATCTCCACCTACTTCTTGGAAGGCAACAGAAATGCTTGGAGTTAATATTTATAAAGCTTAGATGTTTAGAAACTGAAATTTAGTTATTTCAAAGTTGACTAAAAGCAGAGATAATTTGCCATTTCAAAACAAATAATATACACCTAATTTAACATATCACAAGTAGCAGCAAATGCTTGAGTAACACGTAGGATGCAATGAAGTGAACGATTAAGGAATAAGCTGTTTTAAAATTCTAAAAATAGCTAAATAATAATTCTGTGATTAGTGCATTAGGGTATGAAATTTCCCTATAATTTTCTACGATTACACGTCTCTCAATTATCTGGTATTATCATGCTTCTTTTATATACATGGGTAAACTCATTTAGTTCCAGTACACAATTTTTTAACTATAAACTCTCACTGTAATAAGCACAATAAAATGAACTGCACATTTGGCTTTTAATTGCTTCAGTTTTCATAAAGAATTTTTATATTGGTTTTTTTAAATGCATATAGGAAGTTTGCACTGGTATTTATAAACTCTTCTTTTCTGAAGTATTTCTTCTTTTTTTACATGAAAGTAGAGAAATATGAATGCCTCCCTGATACCAAGTACACTGAAAGCTGTTTACATCTTTCCACAATATTTTTGTTTTTAACATCTCTTTATAAACAGTATCAGTCTACTCAGGCATTTCTTACAGGGAAATCTCGTCATACTTAAAATTTTAAATTCTAAGCTGACAGTCTGGGTTTGCTGTTTTCTTATGTAGAATGGGACTGATCAAAACTGAACAGTTTTCAAGGCAAGAATGTTATTAACTGATTTGAATTATACTGCCTTCTTAAGTGATGAAATCTGCTCAATGTTGTAACTAATTTACAGGGGCACAAAAAGAGAGTCTTAATCGACTAGCCGTAATAGTTCATTAGATTTTATTTGATATTTTCCCACCAATGCAGCCAAAAAGGGAAACTGCTGATGAGTCAGAAATAGAAACAAAATTTTCAACTATTAATTAGCTGTCCTTCTTTCTGCACTCTTTTTCCAGAGGGAGAAGTCAGTCGTCAAGAAGAGAAAGAAATTTTTCAAATAAACACAAAGAGGGCATATATGCACAGGTCAAATGAACTGCTAAGCTTCAGCTTCTTGTCCATGCCAGATCTGAGCTTATTAGGAAAGTTATCTGCTGGAAAATGAACTTAATCATCCCATTAGTTAGCCAGTAAGAAATACGTTCACAGGCAATAATCTAGTTTTCTGCACAGAAAAGTTTCTATCTTAGATCTGCAGAAGAAAACTATGTCCACTAGAAAGCACTTAGAGGAAAATTTACCCACATCCTTTCAAGAATTATTCTTAAGGTAAAAGAATTTATTTTTTTTTGAATGCAACACCTTCTGCATCAGCTGCTGGAGCTAATCACAGAACATCCTGCAGTTTTCATAAAACTCTTTGAAAAATTACACTGATGTATGGAATCAGTTCATCTCATCAGTGTTGCAGCTACTAAAGACCACAGTATTGCACTAGCAGATTACTTATCCAACCAAAATTGCAGGGAAACTTTCACTAGTTAGAAGAGCCAGGTAAAGTGTAATTATCCAAGATTAAATTTGTCAGGCTTCATATATCATCTTTAATATTTACACTAAGTGCCCTAGATCTTTAATGACTGTAAGTGAGTATAGGCTAAAATAGAACAATTCAACACCTGTACAGGCAAGATTCACTGGTTTGTAATCAAGGGAGAAAATATGATATACAACTTCTGAAGCTTTGGCCTCATACTTCAAATTACACTAAAATAAGATTGCAGCTATAGTTCTATAAAGTCGCTTAGCAGTTGTTTCAGTAGTCCAACTCTAGGCTATGGTATCTTTATCTCTTCATTTTTACCTTCTGACTCTCACTTGCTCCCAAGCAACTTTTGTTCTTGCTTTCATCTAAATCAAGGGACTGCTGGCATTAGTGATCTGAAAGCAAGAGTCGAAAAGAATCCCACAAGACAGCCATTACCAACTCTCACCATGACATAACAGCTACAGGTCATTTCATTTTTCTATAAAATTAATTGATACAGCATGTTATAAAATTATGCTTAAAATAGCTAGTGTGCAAGTGGATTGTAAATTAAATGGCATAGCCATGGGAGTAACAGCAGCATTTTAATTTATTAAGCTTCAGCAAAGCATTACAGAGAGGCTAGCTCTTTCCTAAACAAGGTTAAATTACATTTAGTAATAGTAAGTAATCAAATTCTGGTTTGTTTTACTCTAAAGCCCACCGGCTTGTTTGACAAACAAAATTATCTCTAAGTTATGTGACTGTGTCTTCAGCCTACAGACCTGTTTCTCTTTTTATATTAAATCACACTTGATCTTGCAGCAGCAGGAATTGCCACTACCAAGTTTGTAAGCATGAATGTACGTCTACACAGGGGAAGTGCAGGATAATGCAGCTACCAAGGGCCAGTCAAAACCAGCTACTTTACCAGCTGTAATACAGCTATGTTATGTTGAAGCTCAGACTGGGTTAACCTAACCAGCAAAGAATCATCAGGGCAAGTAAACTTGCCCCCCAGAAAGCTTTCTGTAGATTGGCTCAAAAGTTAAATAACTATTGTTTCACTGGCCACTGAACCACCTGAATGGGAACACAAGGAGTATTTTTAAGGCAACTCAAGCCCAAGGCATACATCACCCATATATCTTTAATTCCTATCCCTTCTTTTGAAGTATTATTTGAGTAAATCTTTGGCCTATCTTCCTCTAACTAGTGTTACACAACATGTTTTTCTTGCTTGTTCCAAAACATAATCCTTCTCCTTCACAACTCTCGTCCTCTTGAATCATTTCACATTTGTAAAGAACATAGTAATAACAGTGTCTGACCTGCTGATTTTCTTCTTTCACTACTATTTTTCTAATTATACATTGAAGGTGAAGGACACCGTTACCAACCATTTTGTATATGCAAACAAGGATGTTTGCAGAACAAGCTGGTAGAAATGATGGGACAGAGTAGCAGTAGCATTCACAGCTCCATATTCAGCCATTTTCTGTTAGCCTCGTTATTAATATACCCATTTACGCCTGCCTGTACGTCTAGGAAGCTATGTTTTTATGAACTGTGCAGTTAGATGACCTCAAATGAGTTCCTAAAGAAAGAGACAGGTATTTTCTGCTGCGATGAATGTGAAAACACACTAACTGTGCATGCTAATAATAAAAGCTAATTTTCTAGTAACCAACAGGAATATTCACCATCCTGGCTGCCAAACCAACCATTGATCAATTTAAAACACTCAACGTATCCTGTATGACACCTCTATGTCAAAACTGGTATGTCTGGCTCCCTATGTTTCAACATATGGTTAACTACTAAAGAAAAAGAATCTTATTAAACATAAACATAAGAACATTACTACTGTATGGCTCTTCTCTTGCGATGCACCTGTCTTTCTCTGATATAAAATAACTAATGCACAATAAATGTTCGATTTCGCTCCTTGGCTTTCAGAAAGGTGAAGCGCTGTATTTTTCCATAGCAACAGGAAAGCATTATAAATTAAATCTGAAGTGTCTGACATATTACTGCATTTGATGTACTTTTTAAAAGATCAGTGTATCTGTCCTATAAAGATGAGTTACAACAAATTAACCCGTATTACATGACTGAAGCACATTCAAGAAGCCTAACTAAGGAAGCCTGTAATCACAATCTTGTCCCTTAGGTATATGTAGTAGGACTGAGACTACACCTAACATATGCACAGATTAGACTAGAGATATTCAACACGTGGTTACCATTCAGAACTCTGCAACATTCAGAATGCATACATAACATTTGCTTACATCTTGTTGTTAGATTTATTAACATGTTCTGAAGCATATCACTGTTGGTTTTTTTTAATCACCAACACAAAAAAAAAATGCCTCCTCAGATGAGGCCACACCTGGATAATTGTGTTCAGTTCCCAGTACAAGTGAGACATGGACATACTGGACAGAGTCCAGCAAAAGGAGGGCCACAAAGATGTCTAAGGGACTGGAATGTCTTACCTATAAGGAAGGTAAGACACATATTGAGCACAATGTAAAGGTATATTGCTGGCTCATGGCTAACTTGTCCACCAAGAGTCCCAGGTCCTTCTCCACAGAGCTGCTTCTTGGCAGGTCAACCCCTAACCTGTTCTGGTGTCAGGGGTTATTCCTTCCTAGGTGCAGGACCCTACACCTGCCTTTATTGAACTTAATTTGGTTCCTTGTTGCCCAACTCTCTAGTCTGTTCAAGACCTTGCTGAATAGCAGCACAGCCTTCTGGCGTGTCAGCCACTCCTCCTGGTTTTGTATCATCAGCAAATCTATTGATGGTGCACTCTGCGCCCTTGTCCAGGTCATTGATAGATATGTTGTATAAGACCAGACCAAGTACTGACCCTTAGGAAACATCGTTGGCTGGACACCTCCAACGGGACTCTGCGCTGCTCCCAAAACCCCCTGAGATCTGCCATTCAGCCAGCAATAAGATTGGTCAGGCATGCTTTTCCCTTGGTGAAGAGGGGGATAACCCTCTTTTTCTCCACATGCTTATGGATAAAACCCACAATGAGCCATTCCATCACCTTTCCAGGGATGGAAAAGGTCGGTCTGACTGGCCAGTAGTTTCTTGCATTCTCCTTCTCACCCTTTTTGAAGGCTGGAATGGTACTAGCTTTCCTCCAGTCCTCAGGAATCTCTCTTGTTCACCATGATCTTCCAAAGATTATGGAGAGTGTCTTAGCAAGAACATCTGCCTACTCCCTCAGCATATAATCCCCACTCTGAAAGTAATCTCTTTTTTTCCTCCCCCTCCATTCAGAGTTTTCATACCATTTGGAATCTGAGAGGGTTCTAAAGCCTTCTAATTTTCCCATCAAAAGTGTAAGTTAGGCAGAGCAGTAATAACTTAGGAGATTTATAAGCTAGAGTCCCATTCTTTGACAAATGGAGTGAAGGAAAAAGAATTACAGGGAAGAGTTTGGGAGAAATAGTATAACAATGTTTCTCAAATCCTAATGCAGTTTTTTTTTCTTGGCTTAAAGCCCTATCCCAATGCAGAAACCTACAATGATATCTGAGGATCCATGCAATACAAAGAAAAATTATCTGCTCCAGCAGTTGTGCTGTTCCAGCACTCTGAAAAGCAGCAACAGCAGCAGTATAAAACCAAACCCTGAAGGGAGCAATGAGCTTACAATGCCTTGTTATCACTTAAGTAAGTAAAAGGAAGGTTACAGCTCTTCCCGGAGGAAGCATTATAGTGTCCAACTAACTGCAGCATCATCAGGTTCTTGTAGATGCTGAAATTAGGGAAGCAATAAAATACAGAAGCATGCTATCTTGAACATCCAACAAAAATTTTAGTTACCACTTTTGACCGTGTTACATTATTGCAGGGATCAACACCTTTCTTCAGTAGCTTTGCAGGCCTTACCTCCGACTCTATGCTACCCATGCTTACAGTTTAGATAAGCAGATATTCCAGTATGTGTAATGGTCTTACGAGCCATGAGAAGTTTGTTTTCACATGGTTCTTGACATGCACTCAGCCCTTAACAAAATTCTATAAAGGAGACACCCGCATGTCTCCCTCTAGGTGAAAGAGCATGAATTGGAGTTGGCTGGATTTTTAAGCCACTTTAAAATCATTTCTAGCCATTTTTAAGACTAAGAATAGTCTTTCTGCCTTTAATATTTCAGGAATTATTTCCCTACAACAATCACCTGTGCACAAGGCTATTAATATTAATTTCTCTAATCTTCTCAGAAGCAATTTCCCAAGCTTTCCAATCATGCCGGTCCTTCCTGAACTCACTCTAATTAGGCAAAACAGTTATCTGGAAAAAATTTGTTAACTATTTTTTAGGTAGAGTTCAATTAGTCATAAGCAAGATTGTATGATGAGACAGCCAGCTATAGCCTTAGCATCTCCTTAGAAAAATAAAATTAAATATTTATTAATATTTTGTCTTGTTTATAACTCAAAAGCAAATACATTTCATCACTGCTTTCTCTCCATCATTAGATGTCCTTAGTTTTCAGGAGGTTGTATTTCAGTTGAGGTACCCCCAAGAGTGTGTTACCCCATTCCCTCACTGCAACTGATGCCTGTTTTGGTAATGTTTATTTTCAAACTTATTCTTAGAGACTTTTCTTTGCTAGTAATGACAACAACAACTGCCATCTTTCACCGAAGCAACTGTGGGACGCTGGAGAATAATTAGGCTGTTCCAAGGCTGCCTGAACAGGTCTGACAGTTTGGTGCTGTCCCAAGCATGTTGCTTCTTCTGCACTTATTTCAGTGCTTGTCTGATAACGTGTCAGTTTTCACAGATCGTTAAGGCAGAGAAAAATAATTTGGGAATAAAAAAATTATTAAGTGGAGCCTGTTTTTTCAAGACACTTTGCAGACAGTGCTCATTTCACTTTTGAGTGCTGATCTCACGGTTGTAGTCCAAGACTAGCAGCCCTGTGCAGACTCAGGAGGACAGAAGCCAGTCTAACAGCAAAAGAGCAGGGAAGCAAGGAAGCAAATCCTAGGCAGATTTTAACTAACATAGTCAGCACAAAGATATTGCAGGACAAAGTCAGAACTTGCTGTCATGCCAGATGCATGCAAAGAAAAGCAGCAGGCAAGCAGCAACAGCATTCCTTACTGAGTGGGATTCAACAAGATGCACAGCCTGGATGCTTGTGTGCAATAGCAGAAAAACACAGTTTAGTCCAACTTTGCATTTTAATGTATTCTAAAACTAATCCTGATTCACACAACTTAACATATGCATACAGGACACGCTTGTAGAACTAGTAACTGAGAGGTATTCCTTACTTTTTCTGATTTGGATCCTGGCTGTAGGAAGAAGTAGCAAAGTTTCTCTCTTATGGTGTTCAGCCAGCTGGTAAATTCTCTTGGTAAACTCCAGTCTAGTACTTTTTTTCTTCCTAATGAATTACAAGGCATAGCATACCAAAAGAGATGGATAGGATATCTGCTCTGAGTCGCAAGCTAACAGAACACAGTGTGTCTGCATCTCTCCTTCACTGCCAGAAGGCTGTTTTCTTTCACTTTTAATTGTTTGGGGGGAAAGGGAATGCAACTGCAGTAAAGGTTAAGCAATAGTTGCTGCACCTTATTTGTTGAGCCAAGGTTCCCATTTAGCAGAGCAAGGGAATTTCTGATCCCCAAAGAAACTTCTCAGTTTTATTAATGAGTTAAGAACCATAAAGCCCTTTAGCGTAGGCAGGGAAAAAAATAAGTGCAAAATATTTAAATGGTTTGAACAAATGCAATAATTTCTCCTCATCCCAAACCCCAGCACATGCTAGATTACTTGAAAAGACATTCTCTATGGATCATCATTTAAAAAAACATGTATCAAGATTTTTCTTAAAAACTGAATTTCTTTAAAAAGCCGCCAAAATTTTGCATGTTTTCCATGGTACTACTTACACAGGGTGTTTGAGGGAGGTCATGAATAAAATGATGGGCTGACTCAGAACTGTGGTGGTTTTATGTTCTTCAGGAACACATATCAGCAAAAGGCAAGCTTCATTAAAAAAAAAAACCAAAACCAGGACAGAAAAATTAAGGAATAGTCCCAACCACCTCAGCCTCTCTGGAATCATCAATCTCCAGTGAAAACAAAATGAATATGTTCTAGGCATGGAGGAGTGGTGCTCAGCTCACTTTTGTCCATTTCCAAGCTTTCTGGTGTTTAAAACGGTATTTAGTAGACTATGCCCTGTGCTGACAACCAGTAAGGCTAAGTAGAAATTCTCAGTCTATATTTGACAGGAGGGGCAATTTTAGCCCACATGTGGGAAGACAAAAAGGTTTGTGGACACCCTCAGAGTACCAGATCCAGATGCCTGACCTCACGTACAGCCCTATCCAAGGCCTTGGTTCAACAGCCTTTGCAATACAGCTTTCCCAAAGCAAAAGAAATAAAAACAGGTATCACCTCTCACTATAGGGGTAATTGTCATTTAGGGGTATCTGCAGCATTCTGAAAAATATCAAGAGCTGTTTTGTAAAGAATAAAGAGATTGAAGCTAGACACATGGTCCCAGGTATAGCTGCTATGAAGCAATTGATGGCCAGTGACCCTGGTGATTTGGTACAGTATACTTTTTTTATTTAAAGAGTGACTCATGCTTCGAGTGATAATTGAGATTTTTTTTCCATTATTTTCATTTTATACCCTGAGCTATCAACTGTTAAGCAGTAAAACAATTGTTGAAAATAATTTCTCAGCCAGAAACATGACATAAAAAAGGACATAAAAGCAGCAGTAAGAGAACAATTAATACCAAGGAAAACTTCCCAAGCCTGGGTGCAGTTGTCCATTTGTTGAGTTTTGTTGATTTTGGGGTTTAAGACCATCCTGTTTTAGGAATTTCTGGATTCTAATTTGGAAGTGTTTTGGGTTGTTTATCCTTTTCTTGTCCTATGAAATTCAACTAAAATATGTGCAAATATTTGAATTTTAACATGTAGAAAACTCAGTCTTTAAAGAAACACTCCCTTATACATAAATATAGCATGAAATATACTTTAGAAGACACTCTTACACTGCACATACCAACATATAGCAACGTATATTATTCATTACCCAATATAGTTCATTGGTAAAGTTGGTATCTTCTAAAAGAAGATACAGGATTTTCATATTTTTACAACTCTGTTAAAATCAGATTTTTGCCCTTGAGCAAACTTACCAATACTTTTAAAATATAGCACTGTAATCTAGTATTACAATTTAGAAGTTTGAAAACATCATCTTTAGGATGATGAATGAGGGAAAGAGCAAAGATTTTGGTTTTGCTTAAGAAAAAATGAACAGGAAACATATGTTAACAGTCTGCTAAGCCTGTTAAACTCATGACAGAAAAAACCCCAAACTATTAATGAATAGTAAGTTTTTTACTCTCTTTAGACAGGGATGAATTAGATAACCTGCGTAGACCCTTTAGATTTCTTTCTCTAGCCCTGTACTTCAAACAAACCTCTCTACAACATTTATAAGCAATACTTGATTTCACTAGTGGAAGTCGAATCAATCATAGAATGTGTAAGGTTGGAAGGGACCTTTAAAAGCCATCTAGCCCTACTCCCCCTGCAGTGAGCACAGCCACCTTTAGCTAGATAGGGTCACTCAGAGCCCCATAAAACCTGACCTTGACTATCTCCAGGGATGGGGCCTCCACTACATCTCTGGGCAACCTGTTTCAGTGATCTACCACCCTCATATTGAAGAACTTTTTTTCGTAATATTCAACCTAAATCTCCCCTTTTCTAGTTTGAAACCATTACACCTTGTCCTATTGCTACATGCCCTTATGAACAGTTCTTCCCTGGATTTCTTATAGGCACCTTTCATGTATTGAAAGACCAATATCAGGTCTCCCTGAAGCCTCCTCCAAGCATATATTACAGATGTAAACTGACAGTATGTAAATATATATCTGGCATCTAAAGCCCACATTTAGAGACTTGGAAAGAACACGTATGAAAGTGATACACCCACCTATGCTATTGTGCTTTTAAAAAACTTTTTAAAATAAACTGATTGGGTTACAATATCATAGTAAACAGACAAACAACTGATACAAGGATTAGGAAAGCTAGGAAAAAAACATGTCTCATGGTAGACACTTCAAAATTTGACAACGACATCAGGTCCTTAAGGTGGTGGTTCTGATTCAAGGATGCACATGTCAGAATGCCAGCCCTACTCCAGGTGTTCAGGGAGCTGGCCTTGAGCACAAGCAGCTGAGGAGAGAGGAGGAGCTTGAGGAGCTGCCAGTGGCCATGAAGCTGGAAGAAATTATACCCTTTCTCTCAGCAGTTGCATTTATAGAGGATGTTGTTCTTGCTCTCTTCCAAGGCTGCATTGCAATCATGTAGAATAATAAACAAAGAAACCCAACCAACCAAGAAAACAAAACCAAATCGACCCCAAAATATTTCCTACATCAAAGTTTGCACCTGACTACTGATAAATTTAATAGAAGAGTCAAGGAAAAGTTTTTTCAATGATATACAGGTGTCATGGTTAAACAACCACATAGCTGTTCATTCACCCCAATTCCTCCCAGTGGGATGGCATGGAGAATCAGTGGAAAAAAATAATTAAAACTCACAGGTTGAGATAGAGACATTTTAGTAGGACAGAAAAGGATAATAACAACAGCAGCAGCACTATGATTTCTCACCACCCAAAGCCAATGCTCAGCTAGCTCCTGAGCTGCCCTGACTCTTGGCCAACTCCAACTACATATGGAGCATGAAATCCTATGACACGGAATATCTCTTTGGTCAGTTTAGGTTAGCTGTCCTGGTTGTGTCCCCTCCCAGCTCCCTGGATGTTCCCTGCCTTCTCATTGGCAGAGTGGTACAAGAAACTGAAGAGTCCTGGACTGCATGGCAACAATTAAAACATCAGTGAGTTATCAACATTATTCTCATCCTAAATCACACCAACACAGAGCACTATCCAGCTTCTGGGAAGAAAACCAGCAAGTATGTCATGAAAATTTAGAAGTGAGATCTAAGCCATATTAATTTACAACTATGCTTATAAGATGAACACAAAATGCTTATTGTGTATCACAAGCAATCTGTTTGTGCACACTATAACAGGCAGAAGTTAATATATTTTTCATTTTTAGAATGCTAACCAATTGCTGAATAAATACCAAAGATGATTTATATTGTTATTGTACTGAAATATCTCAGGAACTTAGTTCCATAAAATATTATGACACTTTGATCTGTCTTCCATCTTTTATCTATGTTTTTTCTCTTCCTTGAGATCTCGGAGCAGCCCTTCTCACACAGCTGTAGTTGTTCTAACTGTGCCTCCAGCAGTCCATAAGAGTAAATATCTACATATGTTAAATGTCTTTATTTCCCCCACCCACACCTTTACCCCCAAAGTTGCAAACCAGTTTATAATGAATAGTAAGTACCAATCTGCTTCTAAATTTAATGGAAGAGATCTATTCATTGTGCTTGCTGGTCAGCTGTTTCTTCCTTCCACGACTACTGTGTTTTTATCTATTAGCAGATCACAGTCTCTCCAATTAAAGCCTTTTTCTGCTAAGAGATAAAAACCAGTTTGGTTTCCAATTTGTGGACACAGACTCACCAGATACCAGTGTTGACACATCAACAGTTCTGCCTGTGTTTTGTTTAATTCTGTGTTCAGCTGCTTAGCAAAAAAACCAGTTCTGCTTTACAGAACTGCGCTGAAGGAAAGGAAAACAGCAGAAGTGAGGCAGAAAAAACAGATTCAGGTAGTTAAGCTCTAAAAATCTCTGGAGGATTAGCTCAAACAAAGGAAGACTGTGCAACTTTATCATATTTCTACCTTTATTTTTGAAAAGGTTGGTGGTGTTCACTGTTTTGGAATCACTAGTTATCTCTGAGGTATATCTCTCCCTTTCAGTAATCACTGCTTCTTTGCCAATAGCTGCAGTGATGAGCAGCTGATTAAAATATTGAAATAAAGTAACATCAGAATAGAATGTCCTTGCTTCTAAGTTACCAGAGTTATAAACTTTCTGCTCCAGGCAGCTAGTCCACTAAGCTCCCAATTCTAATACAAGTTCTTTACAGAGAGAGTGGTGAGGTGCTGGAACAGGCTGCCCAGAGAGGTGATGGGTGCCCCGTCCCTGGAGGTGTTCAAGGCCAGGTTGGATGGGCCCTGGGCAACCTTGTGTAGATCCAGGCCTGGAGGTTGGTGGCCTTGCCTGTGGCAGGGGGGTTGGAGCTCTATGATCCTTGGGGTCCCGTCCAACCCAGACCATTCTATGATTCTATGAATACTTAATCAGTCTAATTAGACTTAAGGTGTATATACATATCTAACCTTATATACAATTAACAATGAGTCAACAATGCTTACTGGCAGTGCAGATGTAGGAGCAAATAACCCTTGGTAAAATTCAAGGTCCCCCTTAACAAGGAGAGTTATGTCCATCCCCCACATCCCTCCCCTGGCAACATGCTCTCATTTTTATTCTGAAGAAACTCTGACTTCAGAATCTACCATTTGCCCCTGGTTACAACTATTGACCCTCCTATAACATTGTCTGTTCTTTTCTTCAAGTGTCTTTGCAACAAGGAAGAATCAATCTGCCTGAGAAGACAGATAAAAATCTGTTAGTTTCAGCGTATTTTCATCTGTCACTGATATGGTTTGTGTCCATAGCTCTGTACAGAGGAGACAGCAGTACAGAGTCTGAATATCTTACTTCAAATGGAAACATTCCTATATGAAAAGGAAAATTCTGTACATCTTATATTCTCTATGTGTTAATTTTTACTAAGGCAGCTGCAGAGCAGTTGTGTCATTATGCAGTTTCCATTTGGCATATTCTGCTAGATAAGTACTGCAACTACAAATTAGTTTTGATCAGTACTACCACCTGCTAATAAGGAAAGTTGCTTTTGTATGTAGCAAGCTGTTGTGCTGAATACTAACACTGAGAATGGTATTTCTGCTAATAATCACTAAGATAACTGATAGAATAAAGACCCCCTATTTTTTCTCTTTTTTTATTCTTGCATACAGAGTATTGTAACAAAGTTATAGCCAGCAGATCCTTTAAGGCTATACTGTTTCAAACATTAATCACAAATGACAAACTACTATATTCAGATTTGCAATTGTATTGCTAATATATGGGGAGAGTGAACCAGGCAGTCAGAAATAGATGACTGACGACAGGGACTTTGGAAAATGAGAGAAGAGAAAATAGACTCATAGGAAGGAAAAAGGAAAACACAACAGCAACAGGAATGTTATCTGGCTTTTGGCATGATTTTGGTAATGTTGGTTTTTCTTTAAATAGAATATATAAATTAATTATTTCTCATTTGGTATACCAGCTGATGTATACCCACTCAAAAAGGCAACAAACACTGTAATATGAGCCAAGAGCAATGCACAGTTGAGGAAGACAACACCAAAGGACAGAACGTTCACAGAGAGAAAAATCTTTGTAGCACTTCTGAATGTTAAGAATGTCACCAAGCAATGTCTGGGGTCAAAATCATTATGTTGGAAACAACTCAAATCCAGGCTCATTCATAAAAAGGAGCAAGCCCAATAGTGCTAAAATCCCCATTGAATATTTTTAAATAGGTACTTTTTCAGAAGATATTCAACTTATCCTCTCAAAGTTTGGGTTTCCTTTGTTTTCTAAATGAACATGAAACATAACCTGCCCACCCCCCAAAAATGAAAATTCTGGTGATAATTTGCACTTTCTACTTAAGATTTTTGAATCTTTGTTGATTTAAAATACAAAAGTAACAGATTTCTATTGGAGTTAGAAGGGACATCTATCCATAAGATTTTAATGCCACTGTTAAGACTTTTAAAAGTGGCGTAAGTTACACTGTTATTCTAGATCAAGCACACTAACAACATAGCACCAAAATTCACTCATGCTACCTCTGCCTTGACGTAGATGCTGAAATGTAACTTATTAGAATGCACTGAAAGTGAAACAGGTAGGTAGAACATATGGATGCCTGCCCATTTCTAGTGATTTCTTCAAAGTGTAAAATTGTATTAACTAAAATAAGCAAATTCACAGTTACTTCAAAAAGTAAAAATAAAATTTAAAAAATTACTGTGCAACAAATTCCTCTACTTCTCATGGTAGGAAATATGTCTTTGGGTGTTCAATTTGGTTCAGGCTTTAGATTCATCTGGACCAAATGACCATGGACTTCTGACAGTATGATATTACTGCATCCTAACTGCAAAGGCAAATTATACCAACACCAAATAACATGTACTCCAGATTATTCTAGTCCCCAGCAATTTACTGTTACAATTAACAGAATTAATGAGCATTTTACCACCACAAAAATCTGAAGATTAGCATGCTATTTTTAGATTACAGTATTTAATATTCATCGTTCTACTGAACTAGACTAACTCTGCTTTGGGACAGAATCTTTAACCAGGACAGCACTGAAGCAGCATGTCCTCCAGATGTAGTAAAGACAGTAAAACTTGAACATAAACATGAAGTTACCAGAAAGAATTAAATTTCTGTATTCACTGCTTACATAAGCAATGTGTGATACTGATGTTACAGAAGGAAGCAGAATTCAAGGGCATCACTAAACGTTTCGTAAAAGTTTCACTCAAGTTCAAGAGAAAGTTTATTTAATTCAGAAAGAAATATAACAAAAACCTCACCAACCGTGACAGTAACTTAATAGGTATTTTCTGCATTTAAAAAGAAAAAAAACCCAACAAAAGCCTTTGGAAGAAAAGCCACATGCATTGGCATAAGTGACCTGACAGAAGCAGAACCTGATCTACAGCCACTAGGAGATACAGCTAATGAAAAGAAAGAAGGTGCACAGCCTGACAGGACTCCTGTTATTTACAAATAGCATTCTATTTAGATATCTTGACAATAATTGTCTCACATCCATACTGAAATAAAATACAAAAAAAATACTTGAAGAATCCTCCTATGTGGGCAGCTTGCAATGGCTGTGAATGTGGCACAGAATAAAGACACAAGATAATCCCTTCATTTTATTAATTTTATGTGATTATAAGTGTTCCAAGATAAAAGATGCAAAGTATGGAAATACAAAAGTTGTTGTAAAACTAGTTTCAAATATTACATCTTTCTGTCTATTGTAGCTTTTCTGGTTAAGCCATACTCAATTACCAATACATTGGGGATGACAAATATACAGACATCTAACCACCTGAAATTATATTTTCTACAGTAGAAATCTACAGTAAATTCTTATTCAAATGCTGCATGGTCCAGAAGTGAGAGCAGAAGTTCTTGTACAACCTTCAAAAGAACTAAAACCCAACTTTGCCCAAATACTGTCATGTTGATGATGGGGCTTATTAGTTATCTTTTCTCAGACAAAATATTCCATTGTAAGGTTTTGTTAATATTTCAAAAATCATTCTAGATTTTTTTTAGTGAGAGCTACTGAAACTTAAGCTATTGCTACTTTGTCATACTCATCATTACCTGCTAATACTTACACTTCCATCTCCAACATCCAATGCTATTTTTACTTCAAATTTTGCTTGTTGAGCTTTCTTTTCCATCTCAGTTGGTTTTGTCATCTTATTAGCTCAACCCATTACTGCACACAGAAATTAAAAGGCTGAAAGACACACTGCTTGGAAGAGATTTTACTCCACATGTTTAATCGTATTAAATAGATTGTTAAATCAGTGATTAAACCAAGTGGAGGAAAATTTGTACAATAGAGATTTTTCTTTTTTGTAGTACTTTTTCCATGGTATTCTTTCACAATAGAAAAATGAATTTGTTTCACTCATAGTTGTGGAGAATAAAATTAAAGATACATTTGTCCTAGATATCTAACAAAAATATAATCAATCCCTAGTTGATGAAAATACTGAACACCACAATGCTTATTGTACAACTTAGTAAGATGAAAGTGTAATCAAACTATCACTGGAATATTTATTATCATTACAAGCAGCCAAATACAGGCTGCCTACACTCGCCTGAATTTCAACTTCTCTTACCTATATTTTTGATTATCCTTATCCAGTTCACTTGAGTAACCTTAAACAGAAAATATGTAGCAAGCACTCACGAATAGCGTAAATGTAGGCCTTGAGACTTGAAACTACTGGCAAGTAGCATTTTTTTCTTAAGCAACAGAATTAAGCTCTGCATGCTTATTTTTTTCATCCTATAAGCCTGGCTTTTACTGCTAGACTGCTATGAGGAAGGAAAAGAAACCAAAATCCCCACACAAAGCCCAAACCAAAAAACCTCCTAGAGACCTAGTACTGCTACCTCTTCTCTCACACATGACACTTATAAAGGGGATTAGTGATCTGAACCCCAAATGTATGGGCTACTTCTCAGAAGCCTTAAATCAGACATTTACTCAGATATGTCTTTCCACCTGTTAGAGAACTCCCTTCTGCTTACATACTGACAGGTTTACTCTATTTCAGAAATAAACAGAGAGAGTGAAGAACACAGGCAGAACAGTTTTCTTTGTGTGCTCTCCTGTCCACAGCAGATCCCAGACAGAGATTTCATGGTGTCCTTGACATCTATCTGTCCTCAGAGGTCTCAGTCCCACCTTCTCCCCACTGCCCGCAACCACCCCTCACCTGCTGCCACCCTATTTTGGAGACAACATTGCTCCTCTCCTTGAGATTTTCCATTCACTGTTGCACTGAGAATAGGAACTGCTTTTCTCCCTCGACAGGGGCAGTGGGAAATGAGGAGAGCCTCAGGGCCACACAGGTGGTTTTACCCTCCAGGCAGTTGCTTTTCTGATGGGTTATGGAGTTCTTACTGGCCCTTCTAATAGGATAAAAAAAAAAACAAAAAGCTTAAGTTTACCAAGCTATTCCTGATTATATGACTTGTTAATATTGATATAGCCTCTTTTACTCTGATTCAAGCTGGATTCAACATTATACTAATGAAAGGCCCCTGACTTCCAACCAACAGCATTCTTGCAGAGGTCTGGGCACAGCTGCCGATGTATGCAAAAGCACATTCAAGAGACAATTGCCTAATCAGCTGGAATTTTGAGTCATTAAGATTCAATCTCTAAGCACATTTAGCATGCATCCTGGCATGTTTTATTAGGCTATTATTTCTTTTCTCTAGTACAGTTATTTAAGCACAGAATGCAGCATGATCAATATAGTGGGAAAGATTACTTGCTGTAATGGTTTTAGGGCTTCTTTTTTTCCACCCTTTCCATACGTTCGAGCAAGCATGTTGCCAAACTGCCTTGAACTTTATGAGGCATTTAACTGAAAAAATGCAGAACAGAAACTTGATCACAGTGTTGCAAAGGAAAATCTTCCCTGGCCACTCAGTGTACAAATACTGAACTGACTTGGAACTATGCAGAATTTCTTTTCTATTTCTCTAGATTGTTACTACTACTATAATTACAATGCATGTTCAAACATTATTAATTCACATACTGCACTCTAATGTAACCCCAGCTGTTTTAACAGCAGCATCTCCTTTCATACACATTCGCAGGCTTTCCTACTGCTGCATTTTATTGATGATTTCCATAAATAACAATACACTTAAATAGCTTTCTTTCACTGCCTTATGTAGTAGAAAAATCAGTTTAAGAAAGAACAGATTTAATAATGTATTATTTCTGTAAATTCCCATTGCATCTTTTATGTCAAAACCAGTTACCAATGAAACATGAAGATATTTTATCAAGAAAAAAATAAAAATCACAAGAATTAATAGATTACATTTTAAAATTTTGCAGCTGTACTGCTGCATTTTATCATTCAATTCCTTTATTAAAAGAAAGTTGATTGGTATCTCACAGTAAGCTGACATGTACACATTCATCTTTCCTATTCCTTTCTCAGACGCATCCTGCCTGTGTGGATCATGCTTCTTGTGCTAATGTTCATGCTGGGTAATAGGAGCAGGATCACTGTTGGCAAAACTGTTTTGAAAAAGTCATGGTATGTTTGACATGCTGTTCTTTAGAACAACCAAAGTTTTCAAACATGGATTTTTGTTCAAAGGTTGTTCCAGTGTTTCATCATGAACACCTCATTTAGAGCCTCATGATTCATCTGCTCAAAACTGAAGAGGGCACCGCGATATGTTTAGGATGATAACAATTTAATTAAATGAGACAAGACAGAAAAGACAAAAAAAGTTATTATAACTTGAAGTGTAAAAAGTGTGAACAATCCAACCCTGAGAGTATTTTCTTTCTATTTCATTTTTCTGCATATCTCAGAGACAATCTTCAAAGCAGATGAATTCCTGACCACAGAAGCACTGATAACTTTGCTATTGTTTCAACTAAATTCATGGTTTTACCTGCCACAGTTAAAGACTATACCCAGGAACACATACATTAAAAACAAATTTAAAAAATATTTTTATTGCATGCTTACAAAAAGAAAGTGTGAATAGCTTCTGATTATTACGTTAGGTGTCTGATTCACAAATATTATGTATTTGCAGTCCAATTTGTATATTGAGATGGACAAACCTGAAATAAACTCTAATCATAATGCCATCTAAATTAATACCTTCCAACATGGTATTAATGATTTAAATGACAACACAGAACTGTATCCCCTGCCTCTCAAATGTCTCTTTAGCTGTTACAGTTCAGCTCACTCGTCAACATTCTATCTAAATAATATAAATTGTACTATTGTTCATAAACTACATTAGTTAGGTTATGGGACTAATGAATAAAGTTTGATTTTACCATGCAGGTTTGCTGGGCACACTGCAAAATGCATCTTACATTCAGATTTTCATGTTAGGTAAGAATAGTTTCCTACTTGTGTACTGCATAATTTATATGCTTTGTAGAAACAATACCAAACAAATTATCTGACTGACTGGAGAACATCCATAAAAGATGTGGTGGGTATCTTAGCAGCAAAAAATATAAGATTCATGAAAGACAGAATTGAGAGATGAGTGTAAACTCTCTAACGAAGTGGAAACTAACTTTTCCCCACCGGAACAAGAGAAAGTGTGTGCATGTATCCCTGTTCTGAGATATAATTTGATTCAGTAATGAATTCAATTACAATGTTTTCTGATACTGCATCTTTGGTTAATATTACATCAGAGTTATGATTAGCATGTAGTCATCTGAAACAGTAAATCTTATTTAAATAAAAAGATGAACTTCTTTTAAAGAAAACATTTCTGATACCCTTGCAATCCAGTAAAAGTCTCAATGCTATCTTAGATGAGATGCATTTAATTTCATGCCAGCATTTTGCAGATGGATGATCGGAAAAGAAAACTTGCTGTTGGAAAGAGCTACAGGCAGAGCACCATAGCTTGCAAACAGTACTTTGCAGCACAGGTTGGTGAGGTAGGAAATGTCCACAAGTTCCTTGGAGGAAAAAGCAGTGTTCAAAAGGTTATGTGGTTTACTCCAACTTTGATAAAAGGATTTGGCAGGTGGAGGGGCACAACACACAGATGACACAAACTTGTGGTCAGTGATACTGAAAGTTGCAGATAAAACTGAATGGCTTAGCACATTTGAGTTTCATTACCTATATAAACTGATTTGACTTAAAGGAAGAGCCTTGCATATGGGCTTAAACAAGAGTGAAAATTATTTTAAGAAACTGCAAGTAATGTGCTAGTTGCTGTCACAACTAACTCAATATTGTGCAAAAAAAGAAAGGAGACAGCTTTAGTGGTTGCCTCCTGGCAGTAGGGTCTTATAACTGATGTGAAAGAAACATCTAACCTTTAGCATGACAAGGTGTTAATGATGACAACAAATCTCTCTTGATCTTTATGGCTTACCAGGAGACTCACAAATTCATGTCAAAACCCTAGGCAGTCTCATCAGTGAGCCTCAATAACAAAACAGGTACTAAAAAATAAAGTAATCCTTGAAGTCCACTTCTGAGATTTATTGTGAATTTAAAAAGCAGCCAGGATCCAATTAGCTCCAATATATTAACAAAATAATTGGAAAGAGTAAAATCTGAGAACTTTCTGACAGGAAGAAGCCATGCAGCGTGTAAGAGCTATCTAGGCAAAAGTTAAAGGATTGTGTCCATGACTTAAAAATGCAGGAAGCAACTTTGAGCCACTCTAATAATCCATAAGGTCCCATGAGTATTTTTGTCTTCATAAAGGATATGGCTTTTGAGAAGTATATTGCTGTAAAGCTTCAGGCCAAGAAACAATTCTTGGCTATATGAAATTCTTTTTTCTCTTCAATAATAGTTTTAGAACAACATGTAAATAAAAAATTTCCAAAGTATATCCAATGATAGAGGAGGCTGATTTCAAGTGTATAATAGAAATAAAGACTTAATAAAACTTCATTTATATTATAGATTCCAAAATATAGTACAGAATTTTATCATTTTCTTGCAGCTTCTTCGTTATGAAAAATAAAGAGGTTCCCTACCCAACCCCCCCAGTTGGAAGGGATCTGAAACAGTCATCTAGTACACCTTCACAACCACCTCCAAACTGAGCAATAGCTAAAGCACATTATTAAGGGCATTGTTGAAATATCTCAAGCATTGACAGGCTTAGAGCATCAACCAGCTCTCCGGGAAGCCTGTTCAAATGTTTGAATACCCTCTCAGTAAAGAAATGCAGATAAAAGTTCCAGTCCGAACCTCCCCAACACACTTTGAATCATTCCTATGCATCCTGTCACTGGATCCCAGAATTTCTGGTTATCTTCGAGCAAGGCATTTCATTTTTGGCCTTAGTTTGCTGACCTGTGTATTGAAGCTATGTTGAATTACAGAAAAAGGTAACTTTGAGATCTAGTTTGATCATAATAAGAGAGAATTATTTTGATTATCATCTTTCTCTCACTGATGTAACTTATTAGAGTATCAGAAAAAAACATGTGTTTTGTTTTCCCTACACTTTAACACACACACCCAAAATGTTAGAGTGAAATCAGTGGAAATGTTGGCAGCGGGGTAAAATAATGATATCTTTGGGACTCAATGTTTAATTCTGGTAAATTACTGGAAGTTTTGTTCTACTAAGTTTGCATACAATTTTTCAAACAATGGGTTGTAATTACAACAGCCTTGAGTAAATCTCATACTGGAAGGTTCTACATGAACTGTTTCATGCTAGCATATTTAAATTTCTTGAACAGTAGAGATGCAAAGATTATAGTGACAGTATTCTGCAGATACAGGTCTTCAGAAAAAGCCTGTAGAATGAAAATTCTACTGATCACAGTTGTCTAAATCTAGCTGAAAATGATTAAAATACACTATATATGTTGGCTTAGAGTTTTTAAAAAACATCTATTAACTAGTTAACGAACAAAAGTGTTTCTTGTGTAGTTTTAGACTTATTTCACCTTTATCTCAATGACTGGGTCACTTTACTTGTTTTAATCATTTCTCTTGGGAAAGAACAGTAAAATACACTGTCAAAACTTCATATATTGAAAAAACACAAAAAACAGTCTAACCATGCTCACAGTGATTGTGGGACCTCTAAAGCATAGGAATACATTCCATTAGTAATATTCCTTATATAAGAAGTTATGTATTGCATATCATGTAATATATTGGTTCCTCTGCGAAAATCATCTTCAAAGTTTTCAATAGTCAGATCTTAGGAGGCATTCACAAGACGTTTCATAGCAAATATGACTGTGAATGTTCTATTGACAATGTGCTTTCAGATTATGGATTAAAGACATAGTTCCACTCTACTTCCAGAGTAAGTAGAAGTAAGAGAAGTTACCTTGATGTCTCAGAGTCATTGCGATCAAAGGTGTAAACATCGGCTCAGAAAAATTTAGATCACAGAATAAAATAACAGAAAAGCCATAAGTAGAGATCAGATCTGCTTTCCATTCTTGGGTTTTAATCACAAAATTATTTTTCCATTCCTAGTAACTTAGTAGATTTCCAGAACAACAAAGCATTTGCAGCATCCAGTTCATGAGAAGAAATCATGCACTGTTTGGCTGAACAGACAAGGCTTCCTTCTTTCAGTAAACAAGTTTTCAGTAAAAATTCTCTCAGCTGGAGTCACTTTCAAAATAGGAGCCTTTTGAATGATAAGTAATATTTGTTCTTCCTAAGTAAAGGCCCATCACAATGCACCAGAAAATTTTTTAAATTTTTTTTTTCAAGTCAAGCTTTCAAAGTAAAGAGAAACAGGTAATCCACTGCCTACATTTTTAAACACCAGCAAGAACGAACTGACTCCAAACACTATACATTTCTATAAGGGATTTTATCCAGACATGGGTTATAATGCTCATTTGACAATATAGACAGTGAAGGAAGAAAATTGATCTGAGAATCAACCCAAATATGTTTGTGGGGTTTTTTTTTTTGTTTGTTTTTTTATACTTCTATATTCTTGAGAATAACCCTAAACACCAGCCAGGGTTAGGGGCTGACCTGCTGGGAAACAGCTCAGAAGAGAGCCTGGGAGTTCTGGTGGATAACAGCTTAAGCACGAGCCAACAAGGCCCATGATATCCCGAGGTGCCTTAAGAAGAGTGACCAGCAGAAAATGCTTTCAAAAAAACCTGAAAAAAATAGGTGCTGCAGATTTTGGTAGAATTTACAGAATACTGTAAACTACCTATAAAATATAAGGGAGAATAATACCCAGAATACTGTACAGATAAGATGAGACTGTGTCTTAAAAAGCACACAAAAAAACACCCACCCACAAGGAGAGAAACAAGTGAATGTGCACCGTCATAGATTTTGTATGTCAAAACCATAGATAGGTAATTTTATCATGAAAAACTGAAGAGAATTAATGGTGATACACTGTTCTTGTTCTTATAAGGAAAGCCATATCCCCTGGATTATATAACATTGAGCAAAAAATCTCTGGAGAAGCTTAGGAGAAACAGCAAATTGTATTCTATAAATATTTTTCAAAGAATTTCTATCCAACTTAATTTGGCATTTATAGCTCCTCTGACATTGCTTCACCAGCATCACCACAAAGACAGAATTTGAAGAGGGTCCTTAAACATCCAGCATTTTTAAAAGGTTATTCAGAAATATATAATCTCACTGATATCAAAAGGACTAAAAGGTGCTAATGGTAAGATCTTACATAGAAATGGTATTACATTAAATTTTAGATTCTATAAGTTCGTTTGCAGTATTAACTGCAAATTTATCATCTTTTGAATTAGCTCCTTCAAACTCATGTATACTGATAATTTGATGCATTCTTCACCTCGCATATTGAATCAAACCTACTACAGGATTCCGGTTTTCACATCATTCTAGTGTAGTAGGAAAAAAAATAAAAATCCACTTTCACCTAGATCTATGTCTTCACAATAGTCTCAAATAATTTGGCTTGATGGGAAACAAGGAGTTCTCGAGGTGTGATGAAAAGCTACATTTTAGAAGGTCTTTTGAATCTGTTGAGTTGGGATTCTGGGGCCCACGTTCCCAAGCACAAAACATAGGCCAATTTAACTCTGTGAATGACAGCCAGCTATACTTCCAATGATATACGTAAATATTAATGCTAACTCGGTATGATTAGGTCAAAATGGAGCACAGCATGTCGGTTTCAGCAGGTGACAGAATCTCACGTCTTAAAGCAGGTCTGACCTGATGTTTTAAAAGTTTAAAACTTTGCAAGAAGCTTTCCATCTGCTAATGCAAGTTTATATTTTTGAATCTCTCTGCTCTGAAGTGATTCAGATTTCATTTGCTTCAGTCCTTTCTGCAGCTATTTCTGTGTTTACTAGCTCAATCAATGAGGGGTTACATACCACCAAATCACATCTAGTATACTAATGGGGAGCTGAAATCATACAGCCAACTGTGCCTGTCAGGGGAGAAAAAAAAACAAACTAACAAACCACAAACCCAAACCACACAACAAAACAGCAAAAATACTGTGAAAAAGAAAGGCCCTTGACAATTCGCAAAGAGAAGATTTCATTTGAGGAGAATCAGAGAGATTGTTCTGAAAAACAGCACACAAGGAAAGACAAGGTTAGGAAAACTATTAGGGCCTAGAAGTAGAAACTAGACTGGGTGCAATTCCTCCTCTGATCCACACCTTGCTGAGAGAATACGTTTCTTTAGTTTTTATTTCAAGTCACAAATCTCACTGGAAAAGTTTAGAACAGCGACTTAATCACCCAATGAAAACAGCAGGCATGACCAAATGGAAACCTACTGAGACTACGGAGTAGCAGAACAACTCAGCCAATTTATTTGCTATTTGTAAATTCTACCTGATCTGGATTGAAAGAAATAGGACACACTCAACAAAGATAACAGTGGTTAGTGAAACCACCAAAGTAATTTAAATGTACGTTTTCTACAACAGGAAAAAAAGAAAAAAAAATCAATTCTGTCATGCAAGAGAACCTGTAATAGCAAAAACTAATAGTAAAATACAGTAGTTCTGCACTACATGTATCTGATTATTCCTTGAAAGTTATTAGTTGACATATTTAAAAGTTATCTACAAATGTAGTTTCTCATGAGCATTTGTTCTTCCCCAATTGAATAGAAAGTTGCTAAAATATCTTCAGAGAATGATTTAACTTTGAACTTGTTTTGGAAGTATTCCCTTTTACTCTAAGTGTACAGTTCAGAGATCCTCAATTTTCCATCTGTTACATTAAAGGATGAGTATTATATCCTAGGATAGAGCTGGGAAATCACATATTTTGGGAAGACAATGACAAGTATTGCAAATCTTTTCTCCAATAACTGTAAAAAGGTTTCTGCCCCGATTGTCTGCTGGGGAGGGGGAAGGACAAATTCTATAAAAGTGATGAATTGAATAAAATAATAAATTCCTTTATTGCTATATAGATTCATTTATTTTCAACATATTATCCAAGATAAGTCTTTTCCTCACTCTTATCTTCCCTGATGAATACATAACATGCTTTCTGATGAAAACAGGGATAATCATGGAATAAAGGCACAGAAGTAAATCATACTTTTGAATTTGAAAGTGCCTCAGCTGGTCATAGTTTTGGACGTTATAAACAACAACATAAAAAGATCAAATCTATAGATCCCAAGAGGCCATTTACATGTAAGCATTGCTCATACAGTGAGACACACACTTCCCCCCACCTTAGGTCTACAAATTATGATGCGAGGCTGCAGTTAAGACTAAAAAAAAAACAGAAAAACTACAGTTAAGCATGACAACATCTTAATGCAACTGATCCACATTTAAAGCTAAGAATAAAATTAGAGAACATACAATTATATTAAAAGTCTATTCATCTTGCAATGGCCAAAGAGTTTTTAAATAGCACTATCAAATAACTGCATTTCTTGCTTGCTTGTCTTGCCATGTTGCCACTAAAAATAGACATTTTCTCATTTAATAGATCATCCACAGGATATAAGACCAGTAATATTTTGCAATCACTATTTCAGACTGTACTTCAGTATACTTTTGTTCGTAAGCACAGAGCATTACCTATAGCCATTTTTTAAAAAAAGCAAATTGCTACTTAATGCCAGGAAACGTTCACCGTTACAGGCTTAGGAAAAGAAAAAAAAAAGCTAAATGATAAAGATGCAGCATTAGTTAAAGTGCTAAATAAACTGCACATTAAATAGTAAAAATCTATACCATCCAGGAAAAGTTTGTCCCAACTGATTCAAACCCCCACTATACTAAAAAAAAAAAACCCAAACAAAAAAACCACATCAATTCAGGCAGTCTTAACTTTTAAACATACAAAGAGTCTCCAATTCCTTTATAAGTTTGTTTTAGCTGAAGCTAGGGTTCCACTTAAGTCTTTTATTGGGTCAGGTACAGACAATTTACAAGTCTTCAAAATTAGACTCCAAACTTATTGATACTTACAAGCCCAAGTACATGTTGAAAATTGTGCATTCTCTATTCAGATATGAAACTGGTCAAAAATTGTAAAACGTGGTTTTTTTTAAAAAAAGTTAAATCTTGTGCATAAAAAGAACAAGGAAGAGGACCTATAGAGAAGAAAAAGTAGTATTCATATATGGAGTTTGGAACGGGGGGTGGTGGTTTGTGTTGCTTTGTTTGAAGTCTCAGTGAATTGACATCTGGTTAAAGCATCAAGTGACAAACTGACAAATTTCTCTATCCAAGTAATACTGTGGAAAAATCATTGACTTACATGATTTGATATTGTATCATGGCACAAGAAATCATTAGTGTCTCCTGAAAGATACAGGCACTTAAAAAAAGGCAGGGAGGAGGTATAAAAAAAAATAAATCTCAGTCCCTCTGTAGCTGCAAACACTTAACTTTTGGGCAAACACAGTTCACTTTAAGGGTAGATTCATGATGATCGAGGTGAAGAATAATTGTTTTACAAATGAGTGACCTGTGTATTACTTCACTCTTTTCAGATTTCCTTCATTCCTATAGTGAAAAAAACAGCTAGTCATGTGTCCCTTGTCTACCTTATGCACAAGAAAATAGAGGCAAAAATTAAGATATCTGCTCAAATTCAGGTAGGTAGACAGTGGTGCCAGTGTACACGCCTACAGACCGAAGTCAGTTACTAGTATGATAAAAAATTAACTTCAGGTTTTCAAACTATCAGACTACTAGTTTTAATTATTATTTTTTTGCAAACAAATGTGTCCTGAACTTCAGATTAGGGTTTCATTCTTTTTAAAAAACAGTAAAAATTAATTAAATCATCATATGAAGTGTGAAATTTATTAATATTAAAAATTAGATTTAATGCTACTCTTCAGACATCATTGCTTTGTTATATCAGTATTCAGAGGAACAAAGCTTACAGAGCCATAACAGCCTGGGTAGCATGACAGTACACATCATGCAGACTGCTGGAGCAGCAGTGACAGTACCCAACACAATTTATCTACAGATTTTTATCCCACAAATATCATCACATTGGTTAAACTCCCTAGCGTGGCCAAGGAAGTAGCATGTGGCACCATTAGAATGCTGCAAAACTCTTTCTTTTCAGTGTTAGATTAACTCTTTTATTCCCAAATTACCAACATGACTCAAAAAGAAATAATTGCATTGTTAAAGCCAGCAGGCATTTTTTTTTGTTCCATTAATTACCACATTTGAACATAGGCAGATTATTAATAAATATCCACTTTATCTAAACAAAAATCAATTTGTATTACTGTATCTTCTTCACTTTTGAAAATCAGAGAAAAGAGAAGGGCATGCTTAAAATTAGGGGAGTTAAATGGAACATTTCAAATTATTCAGCAAAGCGTTTCTTCTAAAAGAGAAGTGACGTTCAAAAGAAAATTAAGATATCATCAGAACAAGAGTCCTAGGTTCTCCATCAGAGAGAGGATTGCTCAGGTAGCTAAAAAACACTTTTATACTGTTAAATCCCCCAGAGTCAAAAAGATTCAAATGTAGTTACAAAGAGATTGAGTTTAACTTCCAAAGAAACAGAGCACTAAAAGCAAACATTCTCCATTATCACCACATATTCAATAATGCCTTTAATGAATTGGTGAAACCCCTTCTCAAAACTTTGGCATTTTTTTCTTCCTCTTCCTTCTCCTATTGGAAAATTGCCTCAAAGCTTCATGATTTTCCAGCATAAGCTGACTTACAGACAGTGTAACTGTTCCAGCTCAATAATTCACCTTAGAATCTTTTTCTTCTTGATTCTACCTCACTCCTGCTTTCTGTTTTGCTGTGCTGAGTCAGAGAACCTCTTTATGGGGAGAAGCTATCTCCCTGCTTGTCTAAGTACACTCATTACATCTCTGCTCCTTTGATTTCATCTCAACCACTAACCTGATGAGCAGTTTCAGAAACCAAATCGAGCTGTCACTGGTTTCGATCCCAGTATGAAACAGGCCAAATTACCTGACAGTCAACAGTCCTAGATAGAATGGGACACAAGTTATCCACACCACAGCTATTCTGGACGCGGTGCTATGCAATTCAGTCAAATTCACTTTGAGTACTAAGTGTAAAGCCAAACAAAGATAGGAAATGCAATTCAAAGTGCCCAATGGCACTTCTCAACTTCTGCAAAATATAAAGATAGGAAAGATTGTGTTGCCCTGTTTTTGAAGCTACTGTGAACACTCTATCTACACTTTCTTTAAACTGAGGCTTGAGATACTCACCCTAAAAGGAGAGACCTACATTGAAAACCCTCCTATGCTCAAGGCAAAACAAGTATCTTTTTTGAGTACCCAAAACACTCAGATACAGATGTTTAGATTGCCTGGTTGGTTGTTCTTACTGCATTTAAGAGTAGTTAAAAATCCAAGATAATCTCTCAGACTGCATTATGCCAAAAAAAGAGAAAAAGTGTAAACATAACTTTGTAGGTACTAAGTTGCTAAAATATCGTGTCATTCTGGATCGAATGTGAAATTCTGACTTCTGTCCTGAGCTGTGAACAATGTTAATTTCAAGAGGAGGAAAAAACCAAAACAAAACATTTTGGAGACTGTTACAGAAAAATAAAATCATTTTGAGATGCCTGATTGTCAGACACATCCACAAAGTCTGGCAAACATAGGACAAATCTATACAGAACTAGAATGTTTTGCCTTTTCAATCCAATATTACATTTTTTTTCAGCAAGACTGTAATAGGAGGGATACATCTGCTCACTATCATCTGTAGTATTTCCTATTCATGGCAAGAACAGATGGAGCCTCAGTAATCCTCAGCAGATCTTATTGAACTATGTTTTGGAATAACATCAAAACTGGAGAACACAATATTTCATTGATTGAAAAAAAATCTCAGTTACTGGCAAAAACAAAAAGGACAAGACACAAAAGAAGCTCATGTAAAAAGAAGTGTTTTTTCTGTAGCAATACATCCCACTGAGGTCTAAAATTTTATAGAAAGGCTATTTTTTTTTTAAATGAGCCATGTTTGTTCCTTGGATATTTTGTGATACATCAGTAAAGCAGCAGAACAAGCAACTAACCACATTTAGAGCATATAACTATTTTTAAATTGCTGGTTAACCAAAGAGGATAATCACCTTTTTTTGGTATTTGCATTTCAGTTTTTGTCATTTGCTAGTGACAACAGCAAGGAATTTTTTTCAAGCAGCTTAGATGTAAGGTATATCACAGTATCCTGGTGTAAAAGTTCAGGGAATGGAAGGCAATCCAATCTGCATGAACTCTTGTGACTCCCTTCTTGTTCTCACACAAGGAAGTTTGCTATGAGGCATGACTGGACACATCTGACTTTTTTGGTAGAAATTACCTACTCCCAGAAGTTTCATCTCCTTTGCATAAACCAGCAACTTAATGAGCTATGCAAAAAAGAAATCACTTCTGCCCTCAAGTCCTCTAAATGGTTAGACCAGGTTGCCAACTTACCATCTGGCCCAATACAAATGCTACATTTTTCAGGCAAGAAGAACATGCAGCCTACATGTGGCATTTGGGCACAGACTCCATTTAAGTAAATTAGCATTCTGCTAATGCGTAACAGTAAACCTTCAGGCAGAGCCTATTGACTGTCTGATTATATGTTCCTGAGAGCCTTGTTACAGTCAGTAACAGGCATGTGAAGAATGATGACAGTATTAGGAGAAGAATGCATTTCCACAGAGAGAAATTTATAAATTGGGGTAACTCAAACCTCAGTGTAGCATTTATGGTAATCTTTAAAGATCATCTAGAATATTGCTTTTCTATACAGTGAAAAGTCTGAAGGTAAGCACTTATCCTAGGTGACATTAGTTCACAAACCCCACTTCCTTTAGAGTTTTCTGTTTTGTGAACAACACATTTTAAAAAAATGTTATTAGAAGAATGGTTTTCACTTCTGGTTGTTCCGTAACAGTTCCTGTTAAATAACGGTTACAACTTGCCTATGTCAAACAGCTTACTGAAGAAACAAGGTCCTTCGAAAGGAAAAGAAATCCTAAAAAGCAGAGGCTTGAAACGAGATATTGCTAAATAGAGAAACATAAAGAGGAAACCTTTTCTTAACTAACAGAATAGGGAACATATTTTGAGGTTCTTCACTCAGGGTACATTATAAACTTGGATGGCACTTCATATGAATACAACAATACAGTCCAAGACTCCTTAGAGCCAAAAATTTCAGAAATCCAAAGACAACATGACTGCAATAGCTCCCCATCTTTTCTTACTCTTTATTGAAAGTATGAGGGGGACATGTACCAACAGAATGCCATCTATTTTCCGAAGGTTTTCTCCCAGTCCTTTAATCCTACTCCAGGACTAAAGGATCTATAGCTTGCAACATATCTGATCCCATCAAACTAGTCTAGACAACTCGGAACCTTTTCTCTAAAATTTAGCAAGCTTTGTTACCTGTAGCATCCTCTTCAGTAGCATCCCCTTTAAAACCTCTCCTTTTTCACAAGCAACGCTAACTGCATATGTAGTATGAATCTTCATCCAATGGATTTACCAATTCTTCCTCCACACTTGTCTTTTGTTCACGTTCTATTACTGAATTTCAGGAAAATTTACTTGCTATCACTAAACCAGTTTAACTGAAATAAACTGTTACAAGCTTAAGAATTGCCGGTTATATCCTAGTTAATACTTGCTATTTTATTACACAACTATTAAAATTGATTTTTTTTTTGAATGCACAGAACCCTCTTTTAGCACTAGCCTTGTGGTGCACTAAACTTTATTAACTCATAAACCACGATAATTCCTTAAAAACATTAAGTACTAACAGCCTTTTCCTTTTGAGTCTTAAAGCAACCTCCAAAAAGAAAATAAGCTTAGAGAAAGAGGCGTTAGCTAACTATTTAAGAAAATATTGGGCTCTGAAGCTTAGATCCAAATTTTGTTTCAAAACACTTACTTGTTCCTTTATGTGTTTTAGCTTGATTCATCTTAGCGGCTGTGAACAAATCATCAAAATCAGGAATACACATGGTATTCAGAATTATAGTTATTTCTAGAAAGATTCTTCATCTACAGTGAAATAAGCCTTTTCAGTACTGCAGTAGCAGTTAAAGTATAAGCTAAGAATAGTATTTAAAGAAAACAATACTTTTAGAATTTTAGACTCCTGGACTAATATGTGTAGCAAGTAGTAACTACAGTTTACAATGGGTAAAAACTGCTCATAGAAGTATGACATATTTTATAGGAATTAATTCAGAAAGCAAAAAGTATACTTTGCTTTGCCACTGCCTTCGTGATTACAAAACAGCATAGCTTAACAATTACTACTCCTCAATGGCTTTTCAACTACCTTTGTGAATTTAGCTGATCAAAGTCCACTTATTAATTTACAAATAAACATCCAATTTAGAAAGAAAAAACCCGAAACACCACAAGACGCTCAAATAATACAAAATTAATGGGTTTGAAGACTTAATTGCCACCTTGTTGCAAATCAAGTCCAGGGTCTATTAAGTTGATTGCTATCCTTCCTTTGTCCTCAGCAGATTTTGATTCAGAATCTCTCTTTTTGTATCATGGGTGGCCTGCTCTAGCATGATCTGAGATTTGACACTTAGGCTGCTTGCTTCTGCACTTTCAATTTTAGAAAGTGAACAGATTGCAGTTAAATCCGATTAAGGATTCCTTAGAAACAGGTAACCTGGAATATGTAAATACTCAGAAGCACTCTATCCATTTTAGTGGCAAGTTCACTAGACTAGAATCACATCTCTGTTGATCCTTTTCTTGTCTTGTGAGTCTGGAAATTTTGGCTGCACAGACCTACCACTTCACTGGCAGCCCTGGAGTTTAAAGTTTTCCTGTGAGCTACCCCATACTTTTTTTTAATTCTCTTAAATCAGGTGTCAACATCTGTGGGATGCAGGAGACTTGCATAGCATACACAGTAAAACTGTGCAATATTTTATTTGTATGGATTATCTGTAGACTGAAACAATGAGAATGTCATGTTTTAATCTTCCAGCTGGCACTCCAAAGCGTCTAACGGGCAGCACTATGGATGTAGAAACCGAAGTCTATGAACATTCATGTTAGTTTAAAGAAATAAATTGTGTATCTAGTTTCCTTGTCTAAGGGAGCATGCAGAGCCCACATGTATATGTGTAGAAATTGAGCACTGCACAGATTTCCAACAAAAGATCTGGGCACATGTGGGGATTAGAGTTACTACTGATCCTGTTTGGGTTTTTCCCCTGCAGTTTCAGTTAATTTAGACAACTGTCTGAATACCCCATCATGTACGCACAGTTCAACAATTTCACATAAAGTAATTTTACCTAAAAGGAAGTGTCTTATTAGCAAGCTCATTGAAATATTTTGTAGGAGAATATGAAATAAGAAAGTAAGCATTTCTTACTTCAAGTGACTACACCGCAATAAAGAAGTTAACCTTGTTTCTGCCGACATTCATTGTGATTCTTTCACACATTGGTATTTGCTTAAAGCTGTGACTGTTTGGTGTATCAACACTGCAGTCTGGTATTTTTAGATCTCTTCCTAAGCATATGCAGCTTAGCATCCAAAAGCATACAAAAATTACAGTAGTTTCACTAAGACTTCTCATCTCAGCCAAATTCTACCATGCAGTGCAGATTTGCACACTTTCACCTTTTTGAAACTTTAAGCCACTTACAGAAATGGAGTCCTCCCCCTTATCCAGACACAGACAGCATTAAGGAGTTTGTTTTCTGAAGTGCTGAACATTCAGGTCTGAACAATCATGCTTCTTTTAAAAGGGAACCAAGAAACAAAGCATTTAGACTTCTTCATTGCTAGGCCTGTATTTATGTGTGTGCAGAATGCCTGGTATTCCTCATCACAATCAGTTACAAGGAATGCGAGTCCATGAATATTCAGAGGACTTAACAACAAACACTCTAGTTACCCCAAGAGCTCAGTATGAAATGAAAGAATGAACTTGTGAAAACATAAAACATACAATCACAAAAATGAAATTGCACTTTCTTTGCTTCCAGAAATAGAACATTGGCTTTGTGCAGTAAGCATTCGCTCACTTTTTTTTTAAACTTAAAGAGTTTTAGCAAAAAATATAAAAGCCCAAAGAAAAGATTTTAATTTAAAATTATGTTCAGTGAGATGTCATGCTGATTGAAAGAGATGAATCTTGCAATTGTTTAACTTTTGGAAACAATATACAGAAACTGAGTAGAGCTTAGAATAGCTGAAGGGAGTTGCAGTTGTTTCTTTCCCCCTACTCTGCTTGCAAGTGGACAATTTGTTGTTCTTGCTTTTGTTTCTAATCCTAGAAAAGAGTTCTGGATGGAAACACAACTGCCCTCACAGTCTTTAACTCTTCCTTATTTGCAACCAGAAAATTTGTCCACATTTTTTTGTTACATCCCTCAAATTAAAAGGTTATGTTTGAGCCCTTCTGCCCCCTTTTCCCACCAGAACACGCTTTCTCCTTCCAGTTGACTATAGCATTCTCTGCAGTAGCCAGCATCTTCTATTGATAGCTATGCATTTTAACTGGAAATATTTAATTCTAAACAAGGTTATATCAAATGGCTTTTGCATGTAGAAGTTTAAGACCTCTTAAAACATGCATCCAAATAAGCAAACTGGAATAAGTAAGATCATTCAGTGCTCCCCAAACTGAAATAGAATCAAGTTCCTCATTGTTATTAGTGCAATGCAATTGTTGTAAGTGTATATATTATCTCTTTACTACTACAGAAAGAGTGAGACCCATTTAATCTTCATTGTTATAATCAGAAGTCATTAACCTAAAACTAGGAAGGTGTGAAATTAATGTTCAAAAGCCTCAAATTTCACTACATTTGCAGAGGGATATTTAAAAAACCCCAAAACTTTAAAGCAGCAGTGCATAGGTTAATTGCTTCAGGAGAGTTGAAGAATATATTTTCTTGATTAGTCAACAACCTTTTAATTTATTGCCTTTAAACACAAGTGTCGCTTAATCCAGTTATTCAACTTTTGCCAGCAATTTCACAGTTTAGCATAGCATTTGCAATTTAATTAAATGCTAATAAAATACATCACTCATATCACCTGCAGACCAGGATGTGGGTTCCTCAATTACTTCAGTGTTTACAGCTCACTGAGTTGTGAAGGGCAAATTGAAACTTTTTCACACTACTAAACAGCAGTTATTTGAGAACTAGTACTGGAGGAAGATATGTTTTGTCTCAGATTCCAAAAATGGAATATTAAACAGAGAGGCAGAATGGATATATCAGTGTTCCCTTATGATAAAGGGGAAAGGGGGTGGGGGGAGGAAAGGAAAGAACAACTCAACTCTGATTAATAATTAGGACATGTCTTTTAAAAATGAGAGGTAGCACTTCAAGAAAAAGGAAACCTGATTTTTCTTGCATTATTAATCAGTCCGTGTCTGTACAGATCTTAGTCTCATATTTGTTCTGATTTATATACATATTTGTAAAGCGACCTTCAGTTGGCTTACTAGAATTATTAATTGCCTTTTTCAACCATGTTGATTACTACTATTTTTTTTGTTACATCATTAAATCATACGAAAGCTCATCAATGCGTGGCAAAGTTCATCAGTTACTATGCATTTTCTTCCAAAAAATCTCTTCTATCTCATTATATCTTTAATGTCAGTTCAACTGAGGAAAAAAGCAGGAAGGCTTCATTGCAAGGTTCTCACTTTCCTCTTGGACTGATACGACTACGGACACTACAGCTACAGACACTAACATACGCATTCAATAGTATTCACTTGGGAAAATATTTTCTTTGGTCTGGATTCAGCATGCATATCCTGGGCATCACTTCTTGTCTATGATCTAATTTTTGTCCCTGCTGCCCTACCTCCACCTGTATATTCCCTATTTGGACAAGCTTGTCAACCTCTGTTCCAATAAAGACCCATATCTACTGTAGTATCTATAACAAATTGATCAGTACACCAGAATTGCACATACTGAATTATTCTACAAGGAAATTCTAGGACATAAAGCTATTGCTTTTTCATTCCTAATGTAAGAGGTTAAAACTTCATCTGATCCAGATCTAATAATCTCAGTGGAATTCAATAATACTCTAAGGAAGAGGTGAAACCGAGAGCAAAATTTTAGAAGAGTTGCATCTGATGCATAATTAGGGAGAAGAAAGAAAAATACATCCTTCTGGAAAGCAGGTCTTTCAAAACTTGTGCTACAATCTTTAGTTGTACTTTGTTTTTTTCCCCTTATTGGGTAAAAAAAAAATCACAAGTTGAGGAAAAATATTTATTATTTACTTTAAATTAAAAAAAAGTGCTATTTAAAAATGACTGTTTAACCTCACCTTGCAATATTTACTGCTCTTCCAACTGATTTTAATGCTATAAGTACATGTCAGACTGATGGCAAAGCACCTAATCAGATTTTTGGTGGCACACAGAATCACAAGTTTGGAAAAGACCTTTAAGATCATTAAGTCCAACTGTTCCTTTAAACACATCCAGGGATGGTGACTCAACAACCTCCCTGGGCAGCCTGTTCCACATCCCAACACACAGAAAGCATAAGTTAAAAATTTTCCAAGAGAAAGAAGAATGTCCTGTAAGTGAACTTCAGTCAGATCACTGCAAGAAGAGACTAAGCAGCCACTGGGACACTCCCCACCCATCTGGGGAGTAGGGTGGGGAGGAAAGGAAAAGACCATTTTATGTATGATCACAACTAAACACGCATATGTAGGATAGCTTAAGAGTGACTACTTCAATTATCAGATTAGGCATTAAGAAACAGGGGGTGTTATATTAGGAAAATGGAGACTAGAACAGGGCATTGCAGCGGAAGCATTAAAAAAGAAACATAGAAACAAAGGCAAAGGAAATACAGTAAAGAGTAAACCAGCAAAATAGCATACAAGAAAAGACAATAAATAGTTCTAAATTCATTTCTCAAAATCTGATAGCATTAATTATTTTATGTTTATAATATTTACCAAGTCTGGTTAGTCACATTCTAGTTGTGGTTTGTTTGGATTTTTATTCTCTTCCTTTTCTATTCCCTCCCTTCCCATGGGAAAATTTCTTGTCATCAAACAAGCATATGAACAAAATCTGATGTGGCTGTAAACTTAATTTGATGGAACATGAAAAAAAAGTGCACTTTCCTTACAGGTTTTCAAATAGTTTGTCAAAACTTGGAAGCATGGACTAGCCAAGTCTGATTTATATTTTACTGAGACTATCACTTTATATGGAGGGAAGTAAAGGCGAAGCAGTTTAGCACATCCACCCACTTATTTTTTTGTACTGTCCTTTTCTGTTCCCAGGTTAAATTGCATTTGGAGGTACCATTTGTCACACTGCATAATACTGTCACTATACATACACAGGCTGTGACAACCCATAATACAGATGTTTATCCTAGCATTACTACATGAGAAGTGATGACAAAGAATGGATGACAAAGGAGAAAAACCAAACACAGAGGGTAATGCTTCCTACTCAGGAGCAAGTTCCAATAGCTTAACACATCAATCTAACAACTGCAACATTAGAACGATGAATTGGGAAAACAAGTTGATTTTTTTCCTTGTATCAGTATTAATGCAAACCATGATTCAGGCAGCTTTTGCATAATTACTTTTAAAATAAATTATTTCTAAGGGCTTATTACGATTGCATCATTCCAAAAAGCTTAGTAGACCATCAATATTGCATGACCTTGACAGAGACTCATAGGATGCTCATACAGATGTTTTCATTAGTTAATCAAGCTTATAACCAGGGGGAAAATTTTAAAATTTCATGATAACTACATTACAGGAAAGTCAAGAGAGATTAGCAAGTTGAATGTCTATGAATCCAAACATTATCAGAAAGGTTGGGTTTTTACCTACAAAAAAAAATATTGATAAGCTCAAAAAAAATAAGGAGAAATATTTTACCTTGAAGAGTTCTTACTGTAGTAGAGTCAGAAAACCTGAAGATAAAGCATGCAAGAATTGCAAGGGGAATTTTATGGACTGTGCTGTGTAGAGGTAGAAAGACATCATAATTTCTGAATAAGGTCAAACCAGGATATTTCTGTGACGTGAAAAATTATGGCCGAGTAATCTCTTGAATGCTTCCAATGAGTCAATAAAACAGTTTCACAGGGACAGAAAAGAGGCAGTTAAACTAAAATCACAGCCCTAGGGAGTCTTTAATAGTTCAGATTAATCACAGGAGTATCAACTATTGAAATAGCTGAGAAGAATTATTTGTCAAGTCCAAGATTTTCACATATACAGAAATTATGATTGGGAGCACACCTGATGTTACTCCAGCCTTAACAACAATTAAGTTAAAACATCCTATTTTGCAGTGGCAAGAGACTAAAGTGAGGTTTTGGGGTTCTTTCCTTGTTAAAAACAACAGGCACAAAGCCTTTGTTGTCAAGCAAAATTTTCTTTAATATATTGTTTTACATTTTGGAAGTTACTGCACTACTTTGGAATCAGCAATAATAAATCAGTTTTGTCTTAACAGATTTTCTAAAATTAAGCATTAGGCAAATATCAGCATTAAACAAAGATACTATAAAACATGAAAATTAATCAAAATTGAATAATAATAAATGTCCCAACAAGATAATTACTTGATAAATCAATGTATTAACAGTTATTTCATATCCCAAATTAACATAAAACATTATAAAAATCAAACCTGGAGCTGACAACATAGGACTGAATTAAAGTTATGCAATTTATCAGAAAACTGAGATACGGTTTTCCTTTAATCTAAAAATCCCAGATGGCATTGTAGCCAGAACAGTAATCCTGGCCTAAGTGGTAAAGGACACAAATAGCCTTTCTGGTTCTTTTGTTCAAGAGAGGTTTCCCAGAACAAGCAGCGAAATCAATTTAGCTGGTCTTAAAGCACCAAAAATAGATATTGCAGCTCAGCAGTTGGCACCTTCTCCTCAAATTCCAGCTCAGGAGTAAGTATTCTCTTCTAGCTTCCCCTTGTACACTGTTAAACAAAGTGCATACAAGGACCTCACCTGAGATGATAAATAAACTACTCTCACAGCCCAACATGTCAGAGTCCAGTAATCCTTCTTTAACCTTGATGGCAATTACTGACTTGCAGATATCACTTGTGAGCTTTCAGTGAAGTATTTAAGATACAGCATACATTGTATGTCCACTGTTGGTTGTGGCACAAAAGACACTTTCTCTCATAAAAAAAAAAAACAAACCTCAAACCCTAAACGAACTACATGAAACCCTTGGTGGACTCCTGCCCTGAGAATTAAGGAGTTATGTAGTTACATCAAGGGTTAACCAGGTATCAGCATGATATATTTCTTCTTAGTACCTTCTTGAATGTTGCAATAAATGCATGCAATTGAGGGCTGCCTTGCTACTTTTTTTTTGGTATAGAATATATACACACACAGATAAACAGCCACAGAAAGTCATCTACATTTAAATTGGCTGCAACATCAAATTTTTTATCCTAGGTAAGTATCTCAATTTTCACTGGGGTCTTGACTTCTACTGTCCGTTGCTAGGAAAAGCAGTATTTCAGTAAGTAGACTGTGTCCTAAAATATCATTTCCTTAGGTTCCCGTTCTCAGCTTTTTACAGAAAATATTCCTTGGTCTCACGAATATTAGGGGCAAAAATGGGTAATTCAAAGGTTTACAGGAACTATTGCAGGGAAAAAACGTATATGCTTCAGCAAGAGGAAGGAGGGCATGATTTCTGGTCCAAAGACCTTACAATTTAGATGTTATAGCTTGACCTACCAAAATGGTTTTGGTCATGCAGATGCATGATGCACAGCACTGACAAAGCGCTGCTAAACCAGCCGCAGAGCTTCAGTTCTGCTAGAGCAGGCAATCCCAGTCACAGTTCACTTCCCAAGTGAAACAGTATAAAACCAATTCTTCCAGCACAACAGATTCCGTGGTAATGACTTCTGGCATCATAGTAGGTCAAACTCCCCTACCTCTAACTGCCAGAAATAACCCTGTAATATAAGTTGTGATGAGAAAGGTATGCAGAATTAAAAAGGAAACCCAATTCGTAGAAGACAAAAGGAAACTGTGAAAGGATTCTAAAAGCAGAATAATGCAGTAGAGGTCAGATCAGACTTGCTACCCAGTCACACAAACGTTATGCAGCCATGAGACAACAGATGAGCCTTCCTTCCTAGGGTACCTCTGAAGATGTTTTGCAGAGCATCTTCAAAGTAGTATTTATAATATCCAGTAAAATAAGACATACATAAAAGTCTAGGAATTGTTTTCCTATTTCATTTTTCAAAAAAGGTTGCTATATATATAGTTGTTTTAGCTACTGTGTTCTTGCAGAGTCTGGAATTCTTATGACTTTGTAAGAAAACAAACAAAATCCATCCCAGGCATTTTCTCAGAACATGAAATGGATTTTTTGATCAGAAAGAAATTTATCTATCTAAGCTATAGAAAACTTTCAGAGACTCAAAAGGCAGTATTTGAAACTGTTGGCTTTTCTATAAAATCTTGTTTGTTAAAAAAAAAAATAATAGAGAACTGTCAGAACAAAGACTTCTAAGCATGGTTTTAAAGGAATAATGTCTTTGGCATTTTGTAACCTCCTGGTGAGCAAGCTAAGTTTTCAATGTTGTTAACAGATTGTTCATGCATCCTTCAAAGGAGTAATATGTGCCTAAAACTTAGATTTCATTATAGTGATTACAATACTTGTCAGAGCTAAGAACCATTTTCAGTAGAGCTTAACAGAAATTGATAGTGGATTTACACTCCCAGTGGCTGTAGAGGGAAGGCTCTGTTAAAAAGTACTTATTAGAATACATATGAAGTGTGCCACTTCTAAGATATTTTCCAAATGAACATCCTTCCCACTGGAAAACAGGTTGGATTGGAAACATAAGATTCACTGGTAGCTATGTTTAGGGTTTTTTTATGTTTTTAAAATATAAAAAGCCAGAGTGCCAACAAAGTTTAATGTGGAGCTCTGTCAAGTAAAACATCTACAACTTATGTTTGACAAACATGTAGAAATATTTTAAATTAAAGCCACTCATTTTCAGTATACATCATGAATGGTGAATCCTATGAAATTAATTATGAAGCTTCGTGTGCTAAACTGGTGTGAAGTTCAAAACAAAAAGAAAGTTGTACCTCTTTGCACATTAGTTATGTTGTGGAACTCCCTCCCAAGAGACACAGATTAAATAGTTAGGACAAGGAATAGAAGAAAAAAAAATCCCTCCAGAATTAATAAATGTTGAGAGGCGATTATCTTCTGACTTGATAAGTTCCCAAGATTCTCAGTATTGCAGTCTCAAATAATGTGGGAGTGCCAGTAACATGATTTTTTGTTCCTTCAAACCTCCCTTAAACATTGTCAAGGTCATTCACAAAGACTGTATTCAAAGTGGGAAGACTCATTAACCTCTATATTACCCCCTATATTCCTAAATCAAAGCAAAGTAAAAACCATGACCCAAAGACAAATTCAACCATCCATTTCTACTACTTACGTGTTCACAATATGGTTTTCTTCAATGTTTTTCACCTCAGAGAGGAAAAACTGTGATTTACAATGGGTTGCCCCAAGAAATAAGCAAGCATAACTCTCAGAGGTTATATTAAATTAGAAATTTGAGGATTTTTGCCAGCAATTTCATCTCTTCATCCCGCTGCAGAATATAGTAATGTGTGTCAGAAAACCAATGCAGCTACTTTCGAAAAATAAACTCTTTTCAAACAGCTTGATAAAAGACAGCACAAGTAGTAGTAACCTGCATAATCTAGGTAAATCACGAAGTGCTGACAATTTAGAGAGGCTGTATTTTTATAAATTTTCTATAAATTATTTTATTTGAAATTTTGGCTCCACAAATGTATTACTTGTGCTAAATCTACTGAAATGAAGCGGCATCTCATTTATCACTGCTTCAGAACTCTTGATAACATAAGCACATTCATAACATCACATTATGTATCATAGAATAGGAGTCGAGAAATATTTTATTTTTTAAGAAGAGTATGAATAAGAAAGCAATAGGAATCATGTTTCTTTTGCAATCCCTATAATAAATAGCTTTTTTGTTCACGTTGCTAGGACAGAATAATTCATAATGTAATTTCAGAGATACTTGCAATTCTAATTTCAAGAAGCAGGAAAGATACATCTAGGTAACCTGAGAAAACTAGCATCCACTTGTGGTAACACTTATGATTAGTTAATATATACAACCTCAGTCTAACCTTTTTAAAAGCTTCCTTATGGTCCACCAAATTTGCATTTTTTTGACAATGTCTTTACTAGATCCAAATTTCTTAGAGCTGAACAGTAGGGAAAGAAACAAAAAGTTTCCATTTGGTTTTTGACTTCATCTTTCTAATCTGTTTTTATATCTTGGCATTGTCTTTTGAAAAAAAAAGTAATCTGAAGGGCTAAGCAATTTCCAAAATACAAAAGACTCTCTTCCTTATACTCAGGAATAGATACATTAAGTCAAAACCAAGATAGAACAAAAATAAACTAGTGATCTATAGGATAGCTTTGAGACTGCCTAGCTTTGTTGTCACGACAAAGTTGACATCTAAATTCAAGACACTAATTAGAGCCTCTACATTGCAAAACAGCTGATTAAGTGGTTCACTGCTGCAAAGAGGGTAATGCCATTCCTCCCCTCTTCTCACCCTGTGACCCCCCCTGCTATCTCTTATTAGCTCTGGTACTTGCCTGATTGCACAGTCAACTATCAACACGAAAGGGAAGGGAATCACTTTGGATGGTGAGGTGGTTTTCTGCAGGTTACTGAACTGAAAGGGCTTAACACATGAACAAGTGAGGAATAGAACAAACGGTGGGATTACAGAGCCCAAAGCAGATAGGAAAGAAGAGACTGGTGAAAAGTGAACAGACAGATCAGGCCATTATCCATAGGGCCTGGATATCTTTGCAGCCCAAGAAAGCTGTTATTGTGATGTTTAAGTCTGGCATTGATTCAGGTAAATAGAATTCATTCTATGCGTTTTACATAATGTAATACAGATAACATTCTCATCTCCACTAAAATAAGAAAAAGCTGATTAAGAAAAAACTGACTTTTTTGGCTGTATGTTTAAAAATAATCCACTAAAGTGTCTAGCATGTTACATAAGTTTGAGCAGCAGCTTCAATAGAGACACTAAGGCTTGAGTTCAGATAGAAGGCCTTACAAAAGAATTTGTCTGACAGACAGTTTTGCAGCACACGGTGTTGTGAGTTCACCGTATTCAACTGTTACTCCAACAGTTCACCAACTCACTGTGCTCTGCTGAGCACAAAACCTTAAATGATGTAAGCATGTCTAGTAATTGCTGGAGGATAGGAAATGCCCCTTTACACAGGGTGACAGTGAGCGCATCACCCCAAGCAAGTACTTGGCTCCTACAAAAGCCCAAGGAAAGCCTGTCCTCAGTGTCACTTTGCTTTCCCCTTGATAGACAGAAATATAGAATTGGGTTTGTTGTGAAAGACCTTTAAGATCATCAAGTCCAACCATTAACCTAACACTGCCAAGTCCACCACTAAACCATGTTGCTAAGCACCACATCAATACGGCTCTTAAATAGCTCCAGGGATGGTGATTCAAACACTTCCCTGGGCAGTCTGTTCCAGTGGTTTAAAACACTTTCAGTGAAGAATTTTTTCCTAATATCCACTCTAAATCTTCTCTACAATTAAGACCATTTCCTCTTCTCCCATTGCCTCCCATTACTTGGGAGAAGAAATCAACACTCATCTGACTACAACCTCCTTTCAGGTAGTTTTAGAAAGATAAGGTCTCCCCTCAACCTTCTTTTTTCTCCAGACTAAGCAACCCCAATTCCCTCATCCACGCTTCACAAGACTTGTGCTCTAAACTCTTCACCAGCTTTACTGCCCTTCTTTGGACACACTCCAGCACCTCAATGTCTTGCTTGTGGTGAGGGGCCCAAAACTGAACACAATACTTGAGGTGTGGCCTCACCAGTGCCAAGTACAGGGGGATGATCACTGCCCTGGTCCTGCTGGCCACCCTATTTCTGATACAAGCCAGGATGCTGTTGGCCTTCCTGGCCACCTGGGCACACTGCTGGCTCACATTCAGCTGGCTATCAATGAACACCCCCAGGTCCTTTTCTACAGAGTGACTTGTGGCTTGAAACCTGCCAAGAAAATCTAAATAATCCCTGGAAAACAAGCACAATAAAACCCATAAATAAAATGTAAGCCTTTATTCTATGATATGCTGACATATATTCTTACTTGAATTGCTTGCAAATACATACAAGGTAAAGATAGCAAGAACAATAATAAAGTAATGGTTAGTTTGTAAACCTCATTGATTTATTACTTATATTTGGGATGATTAAGAAAAAAGAAAATAAGCTTATAAAATGTGATCTATGAGGAAGAGCTGGCCTTAGGGAGAAGATACATGGGAACAGCATTCAAGTGTTTGCAGTTATATTACAAAAATGAACAATTACAAGATTTCCTTATCAAAGGCAGTACAAGAGGCAATTGGCTTTTAATAAAGGAGATTTAGATTAGGTACTGGGAACCCACCACAGTGTAAACTATTAATGTAGCGTAAAGAAAACACATAATCCAGGAAATATGTTGAATTGTGAACATGGAAGAATCTAAACCCCAAAATATTATTGTTGGCACTCATCTGTGTAGGTACCGCCCATTAGCCTTGAAAATAGAGTCCTATATGATGGCCTTGATACTGACTCCAGCCACACATTTCTGATGGCCTATTTAGGCCAGTTATACGCGAGAGTTACTGAAAGAAAGCTGGAAGAATTGAGAGGGACAGGGGAAATATCACATGTGTTTCATATATAAAACTGTACATTTTGTAAAGGAGAGAAGTATATATTGTTCTTTACACTAAAGAAGTTGTATTCCTAGCTGGGTAGTAAGAGAAAAAAATCTAGATTCTCTAGCTTTATGTGGACATCTAAGCTATTTCTCCAGTATGAGAGAAATATATTATAACACATTGTATTTTCCAATAGATATTATGTCTTTGCTCTCTTCAAGAGACTTGGTGAGCCATAAGCATATTTATTTATTCTTTATTGTGCTGCTTTTTACAGAGACTGCTATTCTTTTCCATTCTATTTCAGTGGCAAAGTAGACTTCGAGTTAAATTTGATGGATGAAAAAACCCTACAAATCTGTAACTGTACATATATTTGTTAATCATAATATAGTGATGTATATATTCATTCTACAGTCATGCTGACAGCAAGTAAGCTACAGCTATGAAAGCCAGCTTGAAATAGAGTAACAGTTTTATGATGGCAAATTAAGCAGCAGCTTGTTTTCTCCAGAGATATCTTTCTCGCCCTGGGAGAGAATAAAGTCACAAAATCATAGAATCATCAGATATACTGAGTTGGATGGGACTCACAAGGATCATCAAGTCCAACTCCTTGCTCCCCACATAAGTGAGCTGTTCCATCATAGCTACAGGCTTTGCATTTGGGTATGATGCAGGTATGCAATAAAAGTCATTAAGTTAAATTTCAGACAAAAAAGAAATCATGAAGGTATTACACTCTCAAGAGTGAAAGTTTGCATCTTATGAGTTTTGTGTTATTTCTGTAAAACTCAATAAAAACTTTGTAGGTTTCCATTTCTTTCATCCAAAGCCAGTATGTAATTACCTATTAAGGCAAAGTAACAACTAAGAAATTTTAAGATCTCTGCAACCATAACAGATACTAATTTCTACTATTTATTTTCCTGTTCTCAAAGTTTAAAACCCTATATTGCTTCTGTAGACAATTTTTAATGAATGATGGATATGTGCGTATTTGACCAAAAGAAGTTAAATCTGATGAGCAAGATTATTCTTAGCCCTCTGTTGTTGTCCAAGAATAAGTAGATTTATTTAGAAGAAAGGCACAGCTGTAGCTCTGATACCAGCTGAGCCAGGAAGCCCAGAAGTGCACCACCCTATCCCTATGTGTAGCTTTTCCCTCATGTCTACCAGCAGTTACATGCCCTTGCAACATCCATATTTTTCCAAGCCTTCTGTAGCAGGATTGCTGTTTGATTTTTTTCCCTGAGGACACTACATAGCTCTAAAACTAACATTAAGTTGTAACATAGAACGATTTTTTCCTCACTATTAGGGAATTTTTACTCATTTTCTAACCAACTGACAGTGAAATCAATTGTAAAGGAGAAGAGAGGAGGTCCATGCCTGAGCACAGGATTACAGAACCACAATGCCCTTTACCGATGTGCACAATAAGATTTTTGAACTTCTGGTATGACAATGAACTAGTACAAATTAATACCCCAGTCTGAGTTGTCTGATCCTGTATAGTTTAGTGTATTCTGTAATACACTAACTTTTTTTATTGTTGTTATGAATTCATCACTGGCAGTTTTCAGAGCTAGATGCACCTTGCCACTAGGGAAAATCTTTTTATGGGATTCCAAAACTCCACGTGGGAGAAATAGCATAGCATATGATGTGTTAGCAACATCCCTGACATCACAAATACTCTACTTGTTTGTTAAGAATAACAGTTTCTTTGTTCCTCCCAAACAACAGTTTTTCACAAGCAAAAGCTTTTTGAAATACAACTACAGACCCAAAATTAGGAATTCTGAGGCTGCTGCTGTAATAGGGCATCCATCTCAGAACCACTGCCAACTCTTCAGTATGTTATTTACAATCAATCTTGCTCAAATTCCTGACAAGAATAGGAGAAAAAGAAATACTCTTTCTTTAGCCCTTTGATCTGATAACTCTTCTAGCAAAGCAAGATTTAACTCTTCATTAGATATAAGTTTTCCAAGAAAAATCCGCTTTTGTATGCGGGATTTAAACAATGTGAACATAAATTACATCATCGCTGGCACATGAGAAATTCCTAAAAGCCAATATATAATTACTTCCCCCAGGTGACCAGTCACATGTGAACCTTGTAATACTGATAACACCATGAAATGTATTTGAAATGTTTCTGAAACACATTTACTTAATATACCTTTTAGCTGGCAATTACAACATGCCAAGAGGATGCACAGTTCCAGATAACATTTCAACCAAAGATGATAACCTAAAAAGACATAACCCATTTGTAGCTCGAATATAAATTTACATACTAACCAAAGCAATATAGCCAATTTAAACAGATATTATAGTGTCTGCAGAAGACATTCTACTCAAATTTGATCATTTTTAAGTAGATATAAATTTAATCAGAGCAGCCTGAGCAAGTAAACAAATTTTCTGATACTTTAATACATTGAAGCAGCACATCTGAACTTCTATATACTATTGAAGAGATTTAAGTTGTCACTCCCAGAACTAGTAAACAGCACAGAAGCTTTCCCTGCAAGAGTCAGGTAAAGATGCAAATTCCTCGAGTATTTGTAGATCACATATACACAGCTGCAGGACCATTCATTATTCCACCTCCATCTTGCAGCTCCACCATTAACATACTGTACAGCCTTGCTTCTTACCTGCTGGCTTTGCTTCCATTTCACCAAACAGTTTCTCTGGCACAATAACTCAGCCTATTGCCCTAGATTAAACTTCTGAGAATACTTGTTTTAAAACCCAAGTCCTGAAGCCCATGTTTCTCTTCTATTCAGCATCTGCTGCATTTTGAGTCCAGGGGAAGATTTTTAAGCTTTTACATGGAAAGTTCAGTTGCTTTCATATTCACCAGGACACCTCCCACAGAGCCAGAGAATCACACTCAACATTGAGACAGGTTGACTCAAGCTTTACCTGAACTATCCAACAGCAAGCACTAAGGAAAAAAGTATTTCCAGCTCTAAGAACTAGAGGGATCCCATACCAACAGCTACAGCCCAAAGACCTGAACCACTTGCACATAAACACAATTCAAAGGATCACTTTTTTTTCTTTCCTACAGGAGATTTATCTCATCCCACCCCACTCTCACCTAAAGCATAGTAGCTAAGTAACCAGATTTGAGAGATCTAGAATCTCATGTTTTTCTCTATCTGTGAAAATTCAGGACTTTCTAACAATCTTTCAAATAACTGACTACCACCCATGCTGCTCAGCCAGCCTCTAATCCAGCCACCTCAACTACCACAGAATGATAAATCCACCAATTTCACTCACCTCTGATACTGAGGAACTCTTTCCTTTCCCACTGGAACACATTTTCCACTTCTGGATGCCTTGCTGAATCTAACCTGAACTACAGAAATGACTAAATTCACTGAAAACAGTAGACCAAACCCCTTAAAACTCCAACCACAACCCAAGTGTAGCTCAGAAGAAACCTTAATTAGGAAGCAGGTGTCCCTAATCTGCCCACTAACACACCTGTTGGCTCTCCACATCGTCTGAAAATATTTTCTTTGAGCAAAACTTGAATTGTTTTCCAGGACATTACCACTCACAAACCAAGACTCATTAGGTTACAAGATTAAAAAAGGGGAAGAAAAAAATACTTTTCATTCTTTTATTGTGGGGAGTTTCTTGTAGCATTGCTATTCTTAAATGTCTTTGAAATTGGTTTCAGCACTTTTTTTCCCCAGAAATACTCAATATCAGTCTAATGGATTTCCACTGATGTCTGACTTTACTAAATAAATATTTTGGCTAATGATGTTGGTTTTTTGTAACTTATATGTGTCACAGTTTAGCAGAATTAATTTCAGTTTACTCCCCCTTAGAAAAAATATCCTTAGATTAGAAACGTTTATAAGCTTTTCAAAGTTTTCTCTGAAATTTTCCATATTCTTTCTCCCCTATCCTATCTGTAAGATATAAATTGCCTTTAAAAGTGTCACTGTTTTAATGTTTTTATCTTTTTCACTGTTCTATAATCAGAAATATCAATTATAATTCTGTGGTTCAACACATGTTATAGGCCACCCAATTACATCCAATGAATTATTAAACTTTAAATTCCCATTTATTTTTTCTAGAAAAGAATATATTATTGATTGAAAAAGTTAAATCTGACATTTCCCTTTTTGAAATTTAATTAGAGCAAACAATGGATTTCTTCTCATCTTGCTTTACACTGAAAGCTTCCCCATATTGCTAATAATTTCTGTTACCCTTCACTGACTTTTTCTTTTCCTGCTATAAGCTCACAGTTTTACTATTTTTACTCAGTATCTTCTTATAACATTCTAACAAAGCCATATGAAAACTATGCCTGTACTCAAGGGAACAGGTAACTTCAGATTTTCATTATCTTCCCTTCAACCAATATTTACAAGATGAAGAAAGAACTTCTAAAATGAAATCCTACTACAATTTAGTTTCAATCACATTTTATTTGTAGAATTATAGTTTATTAAAGAAGCATAGATTTGCCTCTGCTTAAATGTGACCTTCAAGTGCAAGATTTAATAGGCTGAAGATTAAAGTAAATCACAGTGGTTTGTTCATTGTTCTGTGTTATGAAGAGCTACAAGGAGGAACTAAAACATGAAATAAAAACAGAAGTCAGTTTGTGGAGGCAGATTGAGAAGACGTACAAATATTAGAAAGCATAAGTTATAAACCATTCAGACGGAAAATAGTTATTCTTTTTTGTGATGCTTATCAGGAATATGTGAAATGTAACCTATAAAGAACCTTACTTGTAGAGGATTCCATGGAGAGTAGAAAAATGCCAAACATTTTACTTACAATATTATACCTATATTTACTATGAAATATATAATTATTAAGAAACATATAATCCACCATAAATTATAGCTAACAATTACATAAATACAAGATAATATAGATATTAATTATATAGTAAGCAACTTTCTTCAGCAACTAGATACATAATATTATTGTGGTTATCCTCACAGTATTATCTTTATTACTATCTTTCAAAAATATGTTGATTAATATTGGAGAAACTATGTTATAATGTGCTCTCCCTGGGTGCACAATGGAGGTACTGTTATTATGTAATTTTAAATAAAACAAACAAACCAAGAATAAACTTACCAAAAAAAATATTTAATGATCAAAATGGCATATCGACCCTTGATCCAAAATAATAGAATTTGTGACTCAAAAGTCTTCATAGACTTTATTTATCAGAACCTAGATTTGGACATCACTTTTTTTTTTTTTAAACCAGGTGCATTATTCAGACCTTAAGGAACTTCCAGGTCAAGGGAAAAAAAAAAAACAACACAGGTATGGAAATCTCATTAAAGAATTCTGTGAGTTGTTCAATTGCTGCAGAATATTTGCAAGCAGAGAGCAAGCACACGCCTTGTTCTTGCAACTTCCATTCCTGGATAAACCTCAAAAGTGTTCTGCTAGGTGAAAAAGGAAACAAATAAGTAAAAAACAGGGGTGTCTGGGGCAGTCAGGGCATTGACCCTGTATGTGGAGAAGGTTCATTTTAGAATAAAATAGAATCATAGATTTAGTTTGGAAAAGATCCTTAAGATCAAGTCCAACCATAAACCTAACACTGCCAAGTCCACCACTAAATCATGTCCCTAAGCACATTATCAACACGGCTTCTAAACCTGTCCAAAGATGGTGATTCAACCACTTGTTACTTGGGAGAAGACATTGACACTTGCCTCACTACAACCTCCCTTCAGACAGCTGTAGAGAGCGATAAGGACTCCCCTCAGCCTCCTCTTCTCCAGGTTAAACAACCCCAGTTCCCTCAGCTGCTCATTAAGACTTGCGATCTAGGCTCTTCAACTTCATTGCCCTTCTTTGGACACACTCCAATCTTTCTTGTAGTGAGAGGCCCAAAACTGAATGCAGTACTTGAGGTGTGGACTCACCAGTCCTGACTACAGAGAGACAATCACTGCCCTAGTTCCGCTGGCCACACTATTTCTGATACAAGCCAGGATGCTGTTGGCTCACAAACTGGATGTAACATTTACAACACTCTGGGCCCAATCATACAGCCTTTTTTTTTACCCAGCAAGAGTACATCCATTCAAGCCATGAGAAGTTGGCTTCTCCAGGAGAATGCTGTGGGAAACAGTATCATAGCCTGATAGACAACATCCACAGCCCTTACCTCATCCACCAAGCAGACTACCTTGTCAAAGAAGGAGATCAGGTTAATCAGCAGGACTTGCCTTTCATAAACCCATACTGATTATGTCCGACCACCTGGTTGTTCTGTATGTGCCCCATGATGGCCCTCAAAATTATCTGCTCCATAAACTTCCCCCTGCACCGAGGTCAGACTACCAGGCCTGTAGTTCTCTGGATCCTCCTTTTAGCACTTTCTGTAGATAGACATCACGTTTACATTCACATAGACATCTCCAGTCAACCAGGACTGCCCTCAGCCAAATATGACTGTTGAAAAAGGATGGAAAGTGACCTGGTAAGCACTTCTGCCAGCTGCTTCAGTACACTTGGTGGATCCCATCTCGCCCCACAGACTTATATGTGTAGCAGTTTGCTAACCATTTCCCCTTGGATTATGGGGGCTTCATTCTGCTCCCTGTCTTTGAGTCCAGGGGGCTGGGTACTCAGAGAACAGCTGGTCTTATGACTAAAGAGAGAGGCAAAGAAGACATTAAGTACCTCATCCTCTTCCTCATCCTTTGTCACTATGTTTCCCCCTCCATCCAATAAAGAATGGAGGTTCTCCTTAGTCCTCCTTTTGTTGCTAGTGCATTTATAGAATCTTTTTTATTGCCTTTCATTGTAGCAGCTGGACTAAGTTCTAGTTGGGCTTTGGCCCTTCTAATTTTCCCTCCATAACGCCACAGCATCCTTGTAGTCCTGAAATGCCTGCCCCTTCTTCCAAAGTTTATAAAATGTCCCTTTTTTACTGAGTTCCATCTTATAGGTCCTATTCCATATTTTATTTCATCTGTACTGTGTAACCTGCCGCACAACATGCTGTGGCAAATTTTGCTTACACTTGCTGCTTTCTCCCTGCCTATCATCTCCTCAACAGACTCATTTGGTCAAAATAAGAATCAACAAAAAATAATTGAAAAATTTGCTCCATCTGAAAAGTAGGGTTGGATTTTCAAAGCAGCATGAAGCAGACACTAGTGAGGTCTACATAAGACAATTATCAGGCAGGGGATGTACAGAGCAACAACGTCTGCAGATTGAACCTGTCCACAGCAGTCAACTGAAGAGCAGCTCAGATATCCTGGCAAAGCAGAAACTGAAATGAAACAGGCAATGTTTGAACAATCCCTGAGAAACAAGAAAATCAAGAAATGAGGTAAAGATATGTGCTTTCATGTTTAATCATCCCTTCATCTTATTATTTGTATGCCCTCATGTTTTTATTTGTATCATCCTGTGTGTATAAAAACACTTAGACGCAGAGTGTTGCAGTAGCAGCTAGTCGCAAACGTGGGCATTTTAATTGAATCTTTCCTTTTAAGTTAATTTATTTTTTTATTCTGTATTAATGATTTTGAAATCAAATGCTAATCAAAGCTTGAGGGATCAAGAAAGTAATGTCAAAACTATGTAGAAAGCAAAGTTTCCAAAAGACCTTGAAGAATGATCTTTTCCCTGTTAATTCTCTGTGTTTAGAGCTATCTGATCCCATTCCCTCATTCATTCTCTATCTGGTGGCCCATCATCCTCTTCCCCCTTTATCCAAATTTATTTATCATATGGTTGTTCAGATTTCTTCTGCTTTAAATTCTAAACAGCCAAGTCTTGTGGCACAAAGTTCCTCCTCAAAATACAATTAATTAAATAAAAGGAAATCCACTGTCATGATCAACATGATATTCACATGTACCCTGTGTCTCCATTTCTACAGTTTGCCCTTGCTGCTTGTAAAGGCAGTAATCTCCTCCAGTCAGGGATTGTATCTTGTTCTGTCAGTGTATTCTGCCTAGCAAAGAAAGAATCTAATATTGGTTCAATACAATAACTGCTGTGACTATAATTATGGAAATGACAGTAGTATCTTTATATTTAATAAAATGATAAGATCAATGAACAACTGATTTATGAAATGGTTATTACTTTTTTTAATAATCCTCCAAACAGTTAAATCAAATTAAATAATTAAAGGGTGAGAATTATAATTTAGTCAAGATTAAACTTGTCCCATTCCTAATTTGAGTGCATTGCAGTAAAGCAATTTGTTAAAAGAATATTACTTGGGTTGCAGTATCAAGCAGTCATGTCATGAAATGCCAGAACTAAATTTCCCATAGAATTCTAAGCCAGGTGCTTTGGGCATATGAATATGAATACTGATAGGATCTTTAATTACATGATTTCATTATTTTCCTTCAAGAGCTTTTTTCATTACATTTATAGAAAGGATAGTATTCACTTAATGAAGAGCTTTTTAATATTTTCTTTCCCCCTGTTTATCCAGTCTGTGGTCTCACAACTAATTTGTTGCACACTATTCAAGACCTGCTCTGAAGGAAGAGAGTAATACTTTCCTCATTAGCTTTTTTATAAAGCTCATCATGACAGGATCTCGATGCTTCTTAAACGTGACCAAATTTAGTTTTGTAAAGTCTGTGACACTTTTCCTCCTAGTTTGCAATAGAAACACTGAAGCAAGGGGAACTAAATCCAAGGGAAATTAAATCCCCCAAAAAAGGAGAGAGCTAATGCAATTCACAGTGAATTTAGCATATGAGAAATACATAATGCTTGCTCTCCAGCCTTGCCCACGCTTGGCGTAACCTAAATTCAAATACCATTTCTAGTTTGGACCTCAGAGTCTCCTGCTCATCAGTATTCCAGCAATAACACAGTGCTGATTCAGTGGAAGCACAGAAATGCTAGCTGTCAGACAAGTTCCTTGGAAATTTGAAAACATGAAGCAGCCTGAACCCCCTTACCCAGAAGGTCCTTGGCATGGTGCAGTGTGGGTAGATCTGAATGGCAGAATACTTGGTCCCAAGGGGATGCTGTTCCTACATACACATATATTCATGTTTCACAGGGTTTTTACTTGGAACTACACACAATATTTCCCAGCACATTCCTTAGTGATTGGAACATATATTCTAGTCATATATCCTCTGAAGTAAGACTGTTCCATGCAGTAACATGAGATTCACTCTTAAACAGCAGTCCTGATTTAAACTAAGATGTTTAATATACATACAACATACAGACAACATTGGATCAACCAACAGTAATCCCACTTTCTTTCCAAAAGTAACAGCATAGTGGCATTGTTAATGCTTCTTCTTTCCTACTTTCCAAACTAGTCCTACTAGGAAGTGAGATGGAAAATTACACTGTTTCTGTTTGGGGGTTAGCGTTTTTTTGTGCATGTGTCTTTTGTTTGTTTTGGTTTTTTTGTTTTGGGGTATGGTTTTGGTTTTTTTTAAAATTTTCAGGTTTAGCCATAAAGCTTGAGAACAAAGAATGGTTGTTATCCATTCCAGAGTCTGACTAGACAACCAAGCATGGAAGAGCTACAGAGCCAGAACAGAGAATGTAAATTTCTAACAGTGTTGTTACGGTACTATAGAAGAGGAAAAATAGGATCTCGTCCTTTCTATGCAGAACCTGTAAAATTGCACAGGTAGCAGAAAAAACCCCAAACTACTAGAATTTTTTTTAAACCTATGTTATTATGTTTTTATATACTGTCACAAGTATGGTGAAATTCTGACTTCACGTCAGTGGAAAAAACACTCCTATTGAACTTTGCAGGGCTAAAATTTTACTATAAGAATTAAAATCTAGACATTGTCCAATGAATTCAGAGAAACTTCACAGCAATTTTTCAGATTGAGAACATTAGCATCTACTAAAAATAAGGGTGACAAAGATAATTCGGGCTAAGTAATAAACTTACTTGCAAATAGACAAATAAGAAATTAAACCAAAAGTATTTAAAATTTAAAGATTCTATAAATAGATGCAGTTAATACATGCCATTATTAATTTCATTTTAGTACAATTTTAACCATAAATATATGTTCATGATAATCATACACAACATTATCCACCCCTCATGCCAGTTTAGAACAGTGTTTTGCAAGGTAAGACTCACAGTTAGGTCCTTATAAAGTGTATCATTGCTGCTCTCTGCTGGTCAAAGGAATTATTCCTTTATTTAAAATGAAATGAAATTCTGAAAAGTTTGTAGGAAGTACAGTAAATATCACATTAATAGGACAATCTTTCATGGCATTTAAATAATCTTCTCAGTCATCACAATGTTTGTCTATATTCTTGAAACCATCAAAATCAGTAACAAATACTGTAATTATGCAAACATATCTAACATCACTTTTGTTTGTAGTACTTGAATTTTGAAATCAAAATCAAGAAGAGCCTAAAATTCCTCAGAAATCAACAACTATGAAAATTTAATGCTATGAAGTTCACCAGACATAATGGGACAGTATAATGTTAGAACTGAAGATCATTTCACAGATCAAAGACAGTAATTTCCACCTCCAATTCATGGTATTCCTCACAGTGAGTAGTAACAGCGTGCATTAGAACAAGTAGATCCTATTTTTTTACTTGTAATTTGTGAGTGGACGCTGTTGTTTGAAATTACACTGGCATCAAAGAGGATTTGCTTCATTTTTGTGTTTATTTTTTTAAAACAAACATTACTAATATTATTTTTGCCTTCTTTGTGGTTTCTGCTGCAAGCATTTATGGGATACCTGACTTGTATTTCAGAGTGCCAGGGGTTTTTTTTCCACAGGTCACCAAGTAACACTGTAAAATTTCGTTTTCATTCTGTAAGGCAATGTGGCCCAGTTCTAAACTCAAAACCATAAAAGTCCAGAAATACAGAATTTAAAGTTGTAAGACACAGTTCTGCAGGAGTGTGAAAAAAATGAGAACTGTCAGAAACATTCTTGATGGATAAACCATATATCACACACAGAAAGACTAAATTTAGAGTAAGAGGAGAAAAGTGAGATGCATCGTGCGGTTGGAGAGAAGCCTGAGAAACAATACATTTGAACGTAATGGAAGGCAAAGCAAGAAGGTCAATGAATGCAGTGGGGTAGAGGGTTTGTGGTGCAAGAGAAAAAAAGCATATGGAGAAAAAAGCACATGGAGAAAAAGGCATGTAAGGAGTTAAAATGGAGAACAATATGGTTTCTGCTGTGCCATGATCTCACTTCAAGGAGATTTGCACAAAACTGAAATATTTATGTTTTCTGAAATAGAAAGGCATTGTATCCATACTAGATCAACTACCTAGTTATTAAGGAGGATAGATAGACAAAGGAAGCTACAATAATTATGAGTCAGAGTCTGAACAAAACCTCCAATTGTATAGACTATTCAAGAGGTTGTTTTAGATACAGTCATTAAGGAACAAGAGCAAGTTTTGGATTCCTTCAGGTTTTCTACCTTCAAGTTAAAGGATGTAATTGAATCTGTATATTAGCCTTATGACAACTGGTACAAACTTTAATATATCTCATTTGTAATATTCTTAAAGTTAGTATTCAGATCTTCATAAGTATGAATTCCCTGGCAAAAGTACTCTCTGAGACAGCATGGCTTATATGTGAATATCTTTTTTCCTCAAATATACCTGTGAAGGTTTGATACCCTTGCGAGTTGATGTCCATTTAATAAAATCTATTACCTAGCATGTACCTAACACTTGAGCAGATGTCTGATCAGCATTGTCTTCTCAAAATCTGCTTTCACTCTTTACCTCAGCTAAAGAGAGAAGGATTTTTTTTTTTTTTTATTGAAGAACATCATAATCTAGTTACCTACCATTTCCAGTTTCAAGAATCTTTAAGGTCTTACTGGACGTATTATTTTCTATATGAATTCTGATCTGGAGCAGTGAGCAGGGTAGTCCTCAATTAAGTGGTCCCATTGGGTAACTATTGCTCAGTATGAATTGAGATTTCAAAAGTGGCTCCAAGATACACAACATCAAATTACCGTAGTGTGAAAATAATGTTCTCATTTCATAAGGAAGTATTTTACAGTGAGTAAGCTAATTTTAAAATTTGCTCAAATATGAGATGAAAATCATACCCAATCAGCACATAAAAAATTAAGATTCTTTCCACAAGTCATATCTGTATATAGATATGACAATAATATATCTGTATCTAGAAAGAAAAACAACTCAGTTTGTTCGGCTAATCAAACAATTTATTTAGGAAAGTACAGAAATATGAATAATTTATTTGTTTTGATTGCAAATTCATGTTTTTCTCAAAGAAAAACCTCAACACTTGTATGTGGACATATTTAGCCATAGTTTGCGATTACAAAAATTCAATTGGCTGTGAGCATAGCACGCTAAAATTAATTGCTCGCTAAAGAATATATTCCCAAATGGCTTAGAGAGCTTTACTTGAGGTCAATGTACTTCACTTTATGACAACATAAATAAGATGCAGAAAAACATTTTGTGATTTCTGTGACTGCTTTCTAAAACTCTACTGTGTAGTAAGTAGCTTACAAAATATACTGAAGCAATGGTATATATACTGTTACATAAAGAAGGCTCTGGGCTTTTATGTACAAATATATGTGCATAATATTTAAACTTATTTATTGAAAAAAACATCACTGATGGCTAAAAATTGTACATGATTAGAAAAAAAGCAGAATTACATTTTCCTTTATTTTCCTTTAATTTTTATGTTCTCAATGCCATTTATGTTAAATTATTTTAAATTTTTTAGTATTAAAATTTAAGCAAACATCCACATACCAACCTTTTTTTATGCAACTGTGAGATTTCAAAATCAAGCCTCATGTGTGTCTAAATTTTGTGGCCAATTTAAATTTCTTAGTACAAAAAGCTAGGACTTCCAAATATGAAAGAAAACTGGGGCACTAATCGCCTTTATCAAAATCACAAATATTTGTCCCATCCCTACTTAGAAAAAATGCTTTTTCAACTGGTTTCCATAAAATGTCAGATAATTTTCTCCTGGCCCCATGTAATGTAGCTAAAAACCTCTTCCCCGTCAGGCGAAGAAAAAGAAAGTAATTCTAAACCAGGTCAACATGTAGAGCTTATTTGTAACTCAAGCCCTCCACCTTCCTTCTCTGAGTATAGCTTCTTATAGGGCCACTTTTTTTGGTGGTTTTGTGGTGGGTGATTGAGATATTATGAGAAACTCTGAGCAACTAATTCAGGCTGGTACATGAAATTCAGTGAATTTCTGTATTCTACTGCATTCTTTGTGAATGCACCTCTTTACTGGATTCTCAAACACAGCAGCGACAAGTCTGCCTCAATTCTGCTCCACCACTTCTGCCTCAACATGGCCAAAGGGACTGCATTTCCTCTCCACAGCTTTTCTGGCTGTGGATTTCTTTATCACCATGTGCTCATTCAAAGCAACAGCACAAGGGCAGGCATCTGGATGTGGTAGAAGCGGTAGACTATGGTGTACTAAAAAAGGAAGTATACGCCTTACAATGTACTTTTTGCCTGTTCACCAGCAGAGAGTGAAGAAATCCACAAAAATGTTTCTAAAGATATTACTAATCTGGGACCCATGATCTGGCACCCATGTCCAAAGAGATGGTATCCCTCTCTATAACCTCACAGTTGAAAGCAACCAAAGATCGGTTAATTCAGCTAACTTTCTTATCATCTACCTACTCATAAAGTTAACTAATAAACACATTATGATATTGTCTTACCAATCTTTAATCCTCGTGACATTTCCCATTCTACCTTTCATCTCAAGCTGATAAACCATTTTGTTTCACTGAAATATGAGCTCAGCATGAAATGGGAGGAGGCATGAATTACACTGTTCTCTGGGTTAGACTCTGTGGTTTTAAATGAGTACCCCAGGAGACATAATGAAAGAACTCAAATGAATGCTTTTCCCATTATCATTTTGTGTAATGATTTTTGTTGTGACTGATTAGCTCCATCTTAGAAAGAGATATGGCAACCATTTCAAATTCCTGTGTGGAGAGAATGAAAGTACGTTGGGACCAGACAAACATAACTAAAGGAAACCGTCATGCTGTTAACTGTTATTTGTCGTGTGTGTTCAGGGTGTCTGTGGGATAAAAGCACAAACTTCACAGTGGAAATTCAGTTCCTACAAATGTTAAAAAAATGAAAAATTCCTGGGAGGTCTAGGGGAAACAGTGAGGAGCTGTGGCTCCAACAGGGAACCTTAACACCTTGAAGATCCTGCCTGCTCCTTCACAATTAGGACATGCTGACCAGCGAAGCTGGTGAATCATAGAATCATAGAATCATAGAATTGTAGGGGTTGGAAGGGACCTCGAGAGATCATCGGGTCCAACCCCCTGCCGAAGCAGGCTCCCTAGGACATTTCACTGAGATAGGCATCCAGACGGGTCTTGAATATCTCCAGAGAAGGAGACTCCACCACCCCCCTGGGCAGCCTATTCCAGTGCTCTGTCACCCTCACTGTGAAAAAGTTTCTCCGCATGTTGGTGCGGAACTTCCTATGCTCCAACTTGCAGCCATTGCCCCTTGTCCTGTCTCCACAGACCACTGAAAAGGGGCTGGCTGATTCCCCCTGCATCCCTTGCTTAAGATAATTGTAAACATTAATTAGGTCCCCCCTTAGTCTTCTCTTCTCAAGGCTGAACAGTCCCAATCTTCTCAGCCTTTCCTCATAGGGGAGATGCTCCAGGCCCTTTATCATCTTCGTAGCCCTTCTCTGGACTCTCTCCAGGAGATCCCTGTCCTTTTTATACCAGGGAGCCCAGAACTGGACACAATACTCCAGGTGGGGCCTGACCAGGGCAGAGTAGAGCTGGAGGATCACCTCCCTTGACCTGCTGGCTACACTCCTCCGGATGCACCCCAGGATCCCATTGGCTCTCTTAGCCACCGAGGCACACTGCTGGCTCATGGCCAACCTGTCATCCACCAGGACCCCCAGGTCCTTCTCCACTGAGCTCTTCTCCAGCAGGTCATCCCCCAGCCTGTACTGATAGAAACGGTTGTTCCTTCCCAGGTGCAAGACTTTACACTTGCTTTTGTTGAACCTCATCTGGTTTCTCCCTGCCCAGCTCTCCAGCCTGTCCAGGTCTCTCTGGATGTCAGCGCAGTGTTCCTGCGTGTCAGCCACTCCTCCCAGCTTTGTGTCATCGGCGTACTTGCTGAGGGTCGAGGCTATTCCCTCATCAAGGTCGTCAATGAAGATGTTAAACAGGACTGGACCCAACACCGAGCCCTGGGGAACACCGCTAGTCACAGGCCTCCAGTCAGATTCCACTCCACGAATCACGACCCTCTGGGCTCGGTCCGACAGCCAATTCTCAACCCACCTCACTGTCCACTCATCAATCCCATGCTTTCTCAGCTTTGCTATCAGGATGTCATGGGAGACAGTATCAAAAGCCTTGCTGAAGTCAAGGTAGATGACATCTACTGCTCTCCCTCCATCTACCCAGCCGGTGATGAGATCGTAGAAGGCTATGAGATTGGTCGAGCACGATTTCCCCTTGGTGAATCCATGCTGACTACTCCTCATGACCTTCTTCTCTTCCAATTGCTTGGAGATGGCATCCAGAGCAAGCTGTTCCATTACCTTTCCGGGGACAGAGGTGAGGCTGACTGGCCTATAGTTGCTGGGATCCTCCTTCTTGCCCTTTTTAAAGACTGGAGTGACATTGGCTATCCTCCAGTCCTCAGGCACTTCTCCTGTTCTCCAGGACCTGTTGAAGATGATAGAGAGCGGCTCAGCAATCACCTCCGCCAGCTCCCTTAGCACACGTGGATGTATCCCATCCAGTCCCATGGATTTGTGTGCGTTTATCCCTTTGAGCCGCTCCTGGACCTCCCCTACCTCAACCAGAGGGAAATTCTTCATATCCCAAACACTCCTATTTACATCCAGTGCCTGTGGGTCCCGGGGGGCCTTTGAGGTGAAGACCGAAGCAAAGAAGGCATTCAGTATCTCCACCTTCTCAGTATCCCCCGTTACCAGGACACCCTCCTCATTCATCAAGGGACCTACATTATCCCTGGTCATCCTCTTGCTATTCACGTATCTAAAAACCCCTTTTTATTATCCTTTATGTCCCTTGCCAGCTTCGTTTCCAAGAGGGCTTTAGCCTTCCTAGTTGCGACCCTAAGCCTTCCTAGTTGCGACCCTAAGGGTTTAGAGCACAAATCATGTAATGAGCAGCTGAAAGAACTGGGCTTGTTTAGCCTGGAGAAAAGGAGGCTGAGGGGAGTTCTTATCTCTCCATAACTACCTGAACGGAGGTTGTAGCTAGGCGGATGCTGGTTTCTTCTCCCAAGTAAGGAGAGGAAATAGTCTCAATTGTGACAGAGGAGGTTTAGATTGGAAAAATTTCTTCACTGAAAGGATTGTCAAGCATTGGAACAGGCTGCCTAGGGAAGTGGCTGAGTCACCATCCCTGAAGGTATTTAAAAGATGTATAAATGTGGTGCTTAGGAATATGGCTTAGTGTTTGACTTGGCAGTGTTAGGATAAGGGTTGGACTTGATGATCTTAAAGGTCTTTCACAACTTAACCAATTCTGTGAATGAAGGGGAAAGCAAAGTGACACTGAGGACTTTCCTTGGGCTTTTCTGGGAGCCAAGGACTTGCCCAGGTTGATACATTTGCTGTATCACTGCATGAAGGGGGCACCATCAAGCTGGTCTAGACACTGCCTGAAACTTCTGAACTGTTTTACTGTGTATCGCTATTATTCACAGGACATGCTACCTTGACTAACTTAAAAGCCTAACAATTTAGTAAGTTAAATGTCAAATGTTCTGCTTAAAGAAACCAAAGAAGAAAAAGTAGAAAAGTTCACAGTATATAATGTGAGCCCTAAATAGGGTGGCAGATAAATAGCAGCAAGTCACTCAAGATATATTCCCCCAGGGTAAAGTTTATGTTACTTTATGAACTAGCACTGCAGGAATGAAAAAAAAAATTAAAAGAAAAAGAAAAAGCCATTTTATTCACATCTGCATTTGTTTCTTGCTTCTTCTCTGCAAGATAACAAACAGAAACACAATTGTGTGACTACTGCAGGCCCAGGCGGAAAAGCCTGGAAACATTCTAATGCCCTGCAACTGTACAGCAAATTTTCTTTAAAAGTTCTCATCAAAAGTGAAGAAATTACATGCTGCAAATTTGCTCTCCACCTCTGCCCTCGCTACAATGCAGACATCACAATTTTTTCTGACATCTCCCATCTTTCAAGACTAGCTGGATTTAACACTTTCAAAACTTTTAACTTGAACTAAGAGTGGGAGCTTTCCTCTAGTTTGTCTTTGAAGACATACCAGCAGGGTTCTTTGCTTAATATCCTGTTAAACATGGACTTCTACCATTGCTGGTAAGAAAAACACATTTAGAAACAGTAGCTCTTTGTCCCACTGCATTATTTAAGCTAAGACAGCACAAGTTACACATCATTCCTTCCATTAAGGAAAAACCTTTAGACAGTGGCACATAACAGCAGTTCTTCATTTTGCTGGTGATGAGTGAACCACCAGAGAAGCCCTGATGACTGACAGAAGACTCTTTCCCCACTGATAGAAAAAGCCCAAGAAACAAAAAGTCAACTGAGAAATTTAAGTACATTGCAGTCAGTGAGTTATCTTGACATACTAAAAGTTCACTGGAGGTGCGCTGAGTTTTACCAACATGAGCAGTATAGGGTCCAGTGCTCAGAATCTGTTGTGACAGCTGTATGTATAACCTAAAAAGCCATCAAAATATATTAGTGTAAACATAATCTAGAGATGGATTATACTAATGTCAGTACCTACAGAGGCCTTGAATTATGTGCATCTATACTAATATGAAAATAAATGCTTAAACAAATTTGCCACTGAACTGACCATTTATTACTGATGTTTTTCATAGTGGGCCTTCTGAGATCCAGTGAAGCAAAGTATTTTTGCTTTATCTGTTCTCTGAGACTTCTCAGCATACCAAAGATCATAAGGAGGTTGTTTGTATTGTTTCTTGCTAGTATTATGCTTACCTCCATTTGTTTCCCTGATTTTAGCATCTTTGATTGTGTATCATTAAAGCAAAAACATTATAGAAAAAAGAAACAAACAGAAAAGTAAAGAATTAAGGAGATACCTGGCATAAATAACTTCTAGAAAGCTATGATGCTTCTGGCAGAGTTCGGGGATTGCACCAGCTCACTTGTGATGGGATGAAATGAAGCTGTGCATTCACACATTATATGATGTAGGTCCCAGCTGGTGTTAATGGGAAAGCTAAAGCTGCCTTATCCCTCTCTGGCTCAATATATCAGTGCCTGTGTAAGCCTAATAAAAAGGAGAAAGATATTTTTCAGTCAGCAGGCATAGTTACACAGCAGGCTTGCCAACTCTTCAAGTCTAAAAGTTGTAAACAATGAGAAACTTATCCCTGAGAGCATTTGTTTTAACCCTTTTTATCTGATTATATAGCAATGCAGCATTTCAAACACATGTCCTCTGGTTCTTTACTGTCCTAGGATTCATGTTAGCGTGTACGCCTGTAAACTGAGCAAGCTGTGTTTTAAAAGTACTGTCTTCTGCAGTCAGGTTCTCAAAATTCTGCTTTAAAAATGAAAGTGTATGAAAACATGGATAATCAGGCATTCTACAGTGTTCCGTGTGCTTTGAAATCAAACAAAAAACTGGTGCCTCATCCACTTAGAAACAGGCCTGCTTTTATATAATTAGGCGTGAGTATTTATTAATTTGGTTTGAGCATATGCTTTCAGCATGGATTACTTTTTATCTCTCTTTCTTTTAATTTTTCAAGCAGTAACTTCGGTAGTTTTACTGAGCCTGGGAGCTCAGCATGTAAAAATGAACACTTGAAACCAACATGATTCATGATCAATACTAAAATTGTTACATCAAAACAGAGTCCTGAGCTTATTTCACAAATGGTTAAAAATTAGACTATTTCCTCAGACAGTGGTATACACAGAGCAACAGTAAAAGTGCTCAGCTTTCATTTCCATCCAGTTCTTCACTTCTGTGCTGAAGATGACCAGATTTCTAATTAAGGACAGTGCTCATTTAAAATTGGATTGATAACACCCACTATTTTCACATGGGGAACTGCAAATATTTTATGTATTTTTGGTCAAATGCTTCTAAAATGAAGGCTTATTACAAAGCAGCTACACTAGCAAGCCTCTCATTTGTTGCTGTTAATATCATAAACTTATGTGTTTTAACAGGCATTTAGTAGCCAAACACTGTAGGTCAAGAGCTTGCTCTTACTGTTTGCAGCTGCCTCAGCCCTTGAGGCAGATGACGCTGGCCCTTGGTGCCCGTACAGCCTGTACCAATCCCACCCCCGGGATGGGAGGCAGGGTGCAGGACAGCCCAGGATCCACACACCCAGAAAGAGCTCAGTCAACCACTCCTCAGATCTAAGAGCTGGGAAGCCTCCCTTTAAGTGGAAATAAGGATATTGGTTTTATGTAAATCCTTTGCATTGCTTTCACCTAAACAAAGCCAGAGAAGGAGCAGATCTGCTTGCTCTGCTGTAAAACAGTGACAGAGCAGTTGTTCTCTCCTTCAAGCTAGGTGAAGGGTTCATTTTCATTCAAATCCATATTGTGGTGCTTTAGTTGTTTTTCAAATCACCCATGAAGGTCAGCAGAAAAAGTGAACTACCATAACTAAATTTAAAATCTTTTCAAAATTAGTACCTACTAAACTACATATTGTGAGGTATATCACTTTCTGTAATATTCCCTGGCTTCATATGTTTAGCTTAAGGCAATATGAACATATTCCTGTGTTTCAGCTTCCTCTCTGCAAGATGGCAAACAGTAACTCATATATTTTGTTAAAGCTCCAAGGGACAGCTCTGCCAAGACCAATGAAAAACATAGTTTATATGTTTGTTTATATGTTATCTATAAACGTTGTCTATATTGCAGCATTTGCAGTGTCATAAATTAATGATTCTATATTAAAATCATGTTCTGCCATATCTTGAAAGTTGGGGTTTTTTTAATTAGAAGACAAATCTAAGAACATCCTAAGACTTCTGACTATGAGCACATAGCTATACAGAGAAAACAGACCCATTACTTGCAAGCTAACAATGCACATTGACATTCCTGTAAGTAATGTTTTCATAAAATGAAGCTTAAACAGAAAACCAGACATGTCAGTAACATTTTGCTCTCTGTCAAAACAATGAAATTGTATGAAAAGAGGTAACAATTTATTATCATTCAGTGCTTTCAAGTCAACTTCAGGAAGGAAATACACTACAGAAAAGTTAGACTACAAAATCACTGAAGAGTTTAAAAGGATTTGAGGACTAAAGTTCTAAAGAAATTACTCTTTGAGCCTTTTAATTGCTAAGGAAACCCTACACTTATCGAGGGCTACTGACTTCAAGGTCAGCTTTAACTGAATCGTGTCCTTGTCTTGTAATCACTGATGAACTCTGCACTTTTCTTGCCATGAACTCTGAGAACTGTGACAAAAGTGATTTGTCATCCAGGTTACCTGTATCCTGTATGAATACCTAACATACTTGTTATTCTGCTGTTCAGCTGTATGGCTGAATATCAGAAGGACATTCCCCAGAGAGAATGGACACAACCTGGAAATGTGCATATCATTCTAATACAATAGGAAAATATGTTGCCTCCAGGAGAGAGAAACCAAATAATTTCCTTTGCAATCTTTAAGTGTGAATTTGGTATTTAAGTACAAGAGTGATTGTTATTATTCAGAGATATTTTCTCATTATTTTTTTTGGCAACATTAGGCAGGTCCAAACAGTGAAATTTAAAAATAAAACAAAAGGAGTATAGTCTTTTTTTTTCTAGAAAAGCCTTTTAAAATCAGAAGCTCAATGTCTTTTAGCAAAGAGACAGCTATTTATATTACTTTCCACCCACACTGTATGCAAATTAAAAATGTAATTATGGGGCTGTTTTTTCTACTAAATGCAGCTTAATTTTAAATTCTTTATAAGATACATGAATGAAAAAAAAATATTTAGAAGGACAAAGTTGGGGTTTTCTCAGCAGAAAATCTTCCTTAGACAGAAAAGAAGTTAAATATTGGCATATAAGAGAATTATGGTTTATGAATGTAACAAAATATACAGTCGTTAAATCTGCAAAGATTGCCAGTGTAAGTCATCCCTGTGGGCATTTTAGTAAACCCAGAAGCAAAACTGCTCTAAAGGGAACATTACAAAACAAGTAGAAAGGTTTAATATAAAGAAAAATTTATGATACAGTATGCTGATATGGGAGTAGAACATTAAGATGTTACTTGTTCTTCAGCTTAATTTTAGGAGATGGTATAACTGTGACTTCAAATCAGTTCTACCTGGCTTTGTTAGGTAAAGGAAAAACTGCACTTTTTTTTTTTTTTTGCAATTGAAATTTATTTTCAATATTCTGAGTGGACAGATTTTTTTATTAATTCTTCACTCAACCCTCTCTATTTCTCAGCTTCAGTAGGGATCAGGGACTATATGACAAGAAAAGTGGGCCCTGTTAAAGATGGAACAGGTTAGAATTAACTGCTTAGGCTGACTGAAGCATTTTACATCTGTGTAGAACAGAGTGGAGTCAGAGTCATGGTCTGAATGGACTTATGTCCCTGTTAAATATCTCATTTTTCTTGTCCAATGTCATTCAAGGAATGGTAGGTCACCAGTTGTGAACTAGGTGTTTGATTTCAAGCACAGAAGTGGATTAACATCAGAAAGACAGTTCTGGATACTGAAAAGTTTCCAGTTAATTGCCACAGATGATGTGCTTCACAAGAAAAATCTTGATTCAGACACACAAATAGAAATGTGGAAAGTGTATGAAAACTACACATATCTACCATTTAATTCTCCTCTCTATTTCCAGAAAAGGAAATCAGTTTAGTAGATCAATTTTGCAAATTCGTAATTTATTTTGACTCCATTGATCTTTTATTTAATATCCTTACACATACTATTAACATGAAAAAGAATTTTAATATACTTCCTAAATAGAGAGTGTAGGCAATAAATGCTACAGTTACCATGATACCTTTTGTAGAACTGTGGTTAATGAAAGTATAAAATATGTTCACAGAATTACATAAAACATAGCTGAAAGATACTTTGATGGGTCAGAGAGTCTTTCTCTTAATGAAGAAAAAAATAATCAACTTACACTTTGTTATTTACTGATAAATATTTGTCTAAGTTTTTTTCCTCTTTAAAATCCTCTTTAAGCACTAGGGTGGTTTGTCTATGTGCAAGACACATGAATTGATGTTTCTACTAAGCTGTGATAAGGTTTTAGCTGGAATATTAATTCTAATAAAATTATGGACAACCAAGAGAAAGATTGGAAGACAGAAAAAAGATTTAAACTAGAAGAAGATTTAAGGACTAGGATGCTTGACTTAGCAGGAAAGACTAAACATACTGGGGTTATTTAACCTAGGTAAAGATTGAAGGGATAATGGGTGGGTATGATTAAAGCTTTGCCACATAAACCAGAGGTACTCTTTAAATCCAGTGCACCTAGTAAAGGAAATAAATTTCCTTTCAATGATGCAAGAACAGTTGGCAACTTTTATGGCAAACAGGATGGACTGAAAGACTTCTTGATGTTTCCTGCCTTTCTGTTTTTTTTAAGTATTTATCCTTTTGCTAAGAAGTTGCTTCTAATATCTAACTTAAGGCTAATATCTAACTTAATTCAATTTTTATCATATTTTCTACTCCATCCTGACATTAAGAACAGTTTCTCTTTTTCCACTTTTCAGCAATATTTCATTTGTTTGAAACTCTTACTTCTTCTCAGCCTTCTTTCAACTTTTCCTAATGGTATCTATACCTAAAAAAAAAAAGTCTACTTTCCCACCACTTATTTTTGCCATTCCCTTTATTTTCACCCTTCCCTTTATTCCCTAATGTAACCTGTTCTGTTACATGCTGTTACTTCCTACTTCGTACAATTGCAACTAGGGACACAGTTGTATAAGACTAGTTATTAAGGAAATCCTACTATTTTGCACATAAAGATGAACATGTAATTGAATATTTAAAAATTGTGTACAGGAATCTGCAAAAGAAGGAAAGAAGGATGCTAGTGAAAACCTGTATGCCCATACTTGCTTTAAAAAATTGCTATGGCTGTCAGTGTCATGGATCTTTACATTAACTGATGAACAAAGATCAGATTTAGATGTTTTTCTTCTACAATGATACACTAGTGCAATCAAATTCTTTTAGAATTCCTTTTCCTAACTGCTTGCTAATAGATCTATTAGAGAGCTTCAAAGACCTCTTTTTTTTTGTTTTTTTTTGTGTGTGTATGGTACAGCTGGAATCATCATCAAGTAAGATTGCTCTGAAATGCCATAACAATGTAATACCAAGTATCTAATGACTTCACCAGCAGCATGAATGGTGGTTTCTTTAAGTAATTTTAAGTAATTTTATATGCAGCTGGATAAAGGCTACTGAAGAAATCACAGAAGCCATCCCAAGTCTTGTAGATTACTAAATTTTGACAGATGCAATCATCCAGTGTTGGTGGTTCTTTTCTTAGGCTAAGCTAGTTACTGCTACAGTTCTCCTGCTACCAGAGTGCACGCAAATATTCCAGCGCAACTGTATCCTGTGTATTGCAGGTATAATAGCTTATTCAAAAGTACATTGGCTATGTTTAATAGTATAAAAAGCCTTATGATACTAAGCAGAACTTCATGAAACCTGCAGGAGGAAAATGTCTAAAGATCTTCATGTTTTTTTCCCCATGCCCTTTTTCCCACTTTGGATTCAGGCTGGATTTGACAGTAATTAACAGAAAACTGTGTAAAGAGCAGTATACACAGAATGGTGTTCCCATGTAGTAAACTTGGCAGCACTGAGAAGTAAAATGATAAAGTCAGGTAGAATAATGCTCTTAAATTCACTGATTAACTGTGAGACTTCCGATTTATTACTAGAGGATTTTGATTTAGTTAAATGGGACTTAAATTTCTTTCTCAAAGAAATTTGTGGCTTCGTCTGAAAGCTGTCTTTTGGTCTAACAGCATTAATGCAAGAGTAATTTCCAAACTAAGAAAATAGCCAAGAAACAAGACAAGGTGAACAATCCCAGGGATTAGTAAGAACATTTCTACCACAGTTTCTAACTACTACATATGGACTAATTTGTACCAAAGTACAGCTTTATTTCAAGTAATGACCAGATTTTTCATGCGCCCTTTTCTTTTGTGCCATCAGCATTTACCCTCAAAGTAGAAGTTTCATGCCCCCATAGATCAAGATACCCACACCTGTACATACAAATGTGTGATATGCAGGGTAGCAAACACAGAGCAACATGATTTCACACAACAGACATAACTTTATAGATACATAGTAAAATCACTTTAAAATCTGTCTGGTAACTTTCTTCTACAGGACAGAGACACTACAGAGTAGCAGAGTGGTTAAAGGATTTTTAAATTGGCTGAAAAATGAAGTGTGTTCTGGGAAGTGGTATGCTTAATATATATTTAAGCATTTATAAAACGTTAAAATCTCCTCTATTTAGGATATCTTTCTCGTTTCTCTGGCTACTTTTTTTGAGCAATAGGAGCCTGGAAGATTTAAGAGAGACCCTTAATGCTACAGATTGAACTTCGTGAAACCTGATCAATTTGTCAATACTCTTTATTTTGTCCTGCTGAGCCTTTAGGCAAGGAAATGATCCTGAAAATACCAGTTCTCAGCAACAGCATCCCTGAGGCAAGTTGTTGACACACATTAAAAATGTTTCAAAACCACAAAGACAATGCATGTCAGATAATGGCAGAGTGGGAATCAAATGCTAGAGGATTTAAACATCATTACCAGAAAACTATCCAACCACCCACTGTGACAATACCTGCTGCAGCCTCAGTTTTTACATGAATTATAATATATCTAGAAAGCATGAAGTGCAAGTGAGATTAGGGTAATTTTGCCAAAAAAACATTAGTTGCTAAAACAATTCCTTTTGAAATCAAAATCCTTTTAAGTTTTGTGATATTCAGATGCCCAGGTGGCATAAATCAGTGCAGCTTTAGCTAACCCACGGTGGAATGACTCAGTCATGGCATTTTGACAGGAGCTCCCACCAGTATGCTGAAAACATGACATTTAAGGCCAATGTTGTATAGAGGAACTTATGGAATTAGTTTTCCATAAGATATACAAGCACAGTGAAAGTTCTAGACCAGTATAAGCTATCATGACTTCTCACATCTCACATGGAAGGAAAACAAAAGCAAAGCCAGTAATATTTATCTTTTCTGCATTGAAAAGTCACATCCTCACAAAGCTGAAGGCAATAATGCTCCTAAACAGTTAAGAGAAGAAATGAATTAAAAAGTGAAAGTGATGCTGAGAACTGAAAATATACATCTCAGTGCCAGACAAGCTATAATTTCACAATTGTGAAAGGACATTACAGAAACAATTTGCACAAAGGGGAAATAAAAGCAACGCTGCATACACAGCAGATGAAGTATAAACTGGAAGATGAGGATGCTGACATTGGTAATACAACCTTGAAGTAAACGAGATCTGCACCCAGAATTGTTAAAGGAATCACTGTCAAAGGCCAATTTCCAATTGCAGTCCAAATTCCAAGCACTGAATTGTCAGTTGGCAAGCATGAAGGTGGAAGAAATACAGGGTCAGCACTGTGAATGACAGCTGAACAGTGCATCAGGCTGAAATAGTTCTAAGCTGGTTTTCTACTGCTTGGTCCCTTCTACTTATTAGATAAGTCCTTTGCTTTACTAATTTTCTTCAAAAACTACTCCCAGTATATCCAAGGCTAAGAATTCATCTTGTCCCCCAGACAAGAATCAGTGCCTAAAATAGGTTGTCTGAGCAAATAGAAAGGATTTTATTTTTTGTAATCATTACTTGACTTTCTAAAATAGTGTTGTAAGAAGCATGAAGTCCTTCAAGGCTTCTTTGTCATGCTCATAATGTGAAAAAAATAGTGGAACAAATTTCCTTAGTATAAATTCTTTTGTCACTCCCTACTTTAAAAATGCTTTCACTATCTAGGAATGGTGCCTTGTCCCACAGGTTTTGTCCCTCTCCTTTTCAAATCTTACTTCTCCTTTTTCAGCTTCTCAGTTTTCTACAGCTGCTTTTTATTTTAACAGCAAAAAAGCTTTCCACAAAACTTTCCCTGTGTTGCTTTTCCCCCGTGTTGCAGAGAAAGGACAAGATAGAACAAACAAGGTACAACAAGGGAAATTCTGATCACATGTAAGGGAACAAATGTCCACTATGAGGCTGTTCAGACACAGAGACAGGCTGCCCAGAGGGGTCTGGAGAAACTCAGACTTTGACTGAAAAAGGCCCTGGCCAAACTTGTTTAAGAAGCTGGCCCAGTTTTGAGCAGCAGGTTGGATACAGTGGCTCCCAGAGGCTTTTTCCAACCAAAACTGTCCTATGATTCTCTGATTTTATAAAATGTCAGTCTAGCTACAGCACCATTTTTCTAGGGCAAAAGGTTATATAAAAATTCAATAGTTTTTTTTCTATGATATATTGGTTTTAGTTGAATGACAGTTGTGCCTTCTGTGTAAAAATTCATATGCAAATTATCATTTTGGGAAGCTTTTAATTCATCTGGGAGAGAGCTTCTTTTCTAAAGCTGTAGGTCAGAAAGTTCTGCTCCCAAAGCATTGCACATGTGGTCAGCTCTTGCAATATTCAAAGAAATGTGATCACTTTCAGCACATGTTTTTATTATTCACATTGCCTTCACCCAGAGTGTATATATATAAATAAACAGAAGAAGCCAAGGTCTGGTCAGGGCAACCAAAAGATCTGATGAAAATAGGAAATGGTCAATGAATTAAAAAAATCTGAAAGAGCATACTGTCACAATGTGTTCATTCATAATGGGAAGAGGAAAAAGAACATCTGGTAACTGCAGAGCATATCTAATTAAAGCCTTTGGATAGTTCAATTGGCAGCTGAAGTGGGCCCTGACTTCATAGGGACCACGAGAAGGTGCAGCAGTGTAAACAGATCATACATGTAATGATCTTGGAGGGCTAAAATAATGCTGCAATTCCGTTACTTCAAAGAAGGTCTTGAAGTTGCTCATTTTTATGTTCTGTTGAACAAACTGTAGCAACTTGGCATCTCTGTGCTTCAGCAGGAGACAGTCCTAAATTTATTTCATCTGAAACCTCTAGTAAATGAGATTAAATGTATACAGCTCTATTCTGTGTAGTGACATAAAAATTGCACAAAGGTCTGGACTTTACTTCCATGTTAAAGTCAAATTGCCAAGCCAATGACCTTTTTCACTGAGTAAGGACAGAAGTGAAAGCCTTCAGTGAGACACAAAGTGGATACCTTACAGTCCTGGGTGCAGTTGCTGCATGCGCTCCTGTCAGCTTGGTGGAGCACTCACGATAGGTTCAGTGCTGTATAGAAATGCAGATGATACAGGACATTCATGTAAAGTTCTTCTGGAAGAACTCAGAAGGAAATACAGACACCGCGTTTTCACTTAGCTAACATTTTTCTACTTAGGTTTTTATGGGGAACTGTGATCAATCAAAGCAATAATGAAAAGCATGAAAAACACAATGGAACTTAAAGAACTAGTCAGTAATGATAAAACAATTGGAAAGGGTCTGAAGGGAAAGCTGAATCAATCAATCCAGGATGCTGTTTACAAAATTAAGTCCAGAGCACTTAGATCAAATAAATGAACCAAAATTTAAGTACAAGATGCTTTGTGAAAGGAGAATGAGACGGACTAGCAGTATCTGATACAGTGTAAAAATATCTGCCTTCCTTACCTGTGAAGAAATTCCATCAGCAACTATGAATAATTTTAGCAATATTAAAATCTAATCTCAGGTCTATTCTGCCAATGGTGCACCATCAAGTCACAAATCACCTGCTAATGGCAGTACTACTACAGTAGCACTTCCCTTTTTTGTTTAAAAGCACCAACAGTTGAACAAATCAGTGAAAATGGAATTAATGCTCAGAAATACATACTTGGAGTTGGAACTGCAAAATAAAAGTGCCAGAATACCATAAAACCCAATAGGGATTGTGCAGTTGGTACATGCTGTTAGGGTTGGACATTAGGGTGCCAAGTTCAATATGGTGAGGTGGGAAAAAAAGAAGGGTCTCAAACCACCCAGATACACTTCAACTCAATAGGCCTTATGATTATGTGTGTGTGTTTTTCACTTGTCAGTAGATGAATGGGACATTTTATTTAAACTCTATCAGAATCACATGAATTCTTTAATGGTATAAAGCAGAGCAAATGAATGTTAACTTGTAACTAAAGTCCAAGAAGCAAAAAACAGGACAAAACACAGGTCAATGATAGAATAATCAGAACTATCTCCTTGATTTAGACTCTTCATTGAAAAGACCTGTAATCACAGACAATCTTGATTGATTAACAATTCTTCATCTAATGGAGGTCAGCCACCTAGCTAGCTGATTTTATCTATTTCTGCCACTAAGATTAAGTTTTTATAACATCTAACATGCTTCAAGCAAAAGTTTATGTGTGCCAACTGTAAGGCTATCCAGCCAGTTGAAAGCCCAAGAGATGCAAGTAAACTACTGTGGGTGCAGGGACTATATGAAGCAAAAAACTCCCGCACTAGGACTAGTCATTCTAAAGGATCGAGCTGGTTATAAAATGACTGAAATAAAGAAGACAAATGTGATATCCACTTTTACATACAACAGGAAGTATTTAAAAAATTGAACATTTACAACCTTGAATTAAAAGACTGTGCTTTGAATGAAAATACTTGGTGTTGTAAACACATGGGAGATTTTAAAGTTTGGAGAATGAAAAAAAAAGTAGTGAGCAGTTAAGAGCAATAAAGAGACTAGGAAGAATATAGGATGAGATGTGAAAAGCAAAGCCAGTAGCTGCAGAACAGAGAGATGACTTCAGCAGAGCAAAGCAGAAAATTTTGAAAATCTGGGGAAAAAAAAGTGGAAGTAAACTTATTTTACAAGAGCAGAATAACTTCCTTAGAGTAAACTGAGGAAAGGCAGTTATCCATAGAGATGTCACAGCTAAAATTTCAAGAATGAAGGAAGAAACGAAGAAACAAGTCATACTTCTGTTTTCAGTTGTGTCCCAGAATACACACACAGTCAGCAATGGATTCCCACACTAACACAGTGTGTGATTTCTTGCTTCAGAACACACATGAGAGGATGACACTTGACATTGCATTTAAACAAGAGGACAAAACTCAGCATCAATCAGCCAATCTGCTCTGCCAAGGGTATATCTTTTTTATTTATATAAAAATAGTCAATTGATACTCCTCTATGTGATTTTCTTTCCTCTGACTGACTCAATCAGATGTGAGTCACACACTTGTCAGGTGTGTGACTTTTCACCAGCTCCAGAAGAGACAGGTGAGTCTCCTATGAGTGCTGTTATATCTGCTTCTCCAATTTAATGATCCGGGTTTCTGAGTTACTTATAGAAGGAAAACCACTGGTGTTAAAACTACTCAGCCTGAGTAATCCAGGGTATTCAAAAAATAGATAAGGACCAAGGACGGATCAAGGAATGAAATTATATTCTTAATTCAAACAGTTGCGGAAGTTTTACTCTTGATGCTTAAAGAGTAATTAAATTTTTAAAAAAAATAATTAAATAAAGCCCACTTTTTTTTTTTTTTTTTTAAAATAACCAAGAAAATGCTATGGCCTTTTAACAGTAATGTCTCCTTCTCACAACCTATATTAATGGAATAAGTGTGCACTTCACAATTTAAGACACTAGGCTGCAGGATGGGAGAGCTGGATCCTGTTCCTACAGGTTTTCTGCGGTGCAATTTCAGTCTTCGAAATGGAATGCTGAGGTTGTCACAATTTACTTATAACTGGCTTCTGGTTGGCATGACCAGACAAGGAAAAAAAATATAAATTAACTAATAATGCTGTTATGTGCCACCTGCCTACAGAGAAACAGTAAAGCATTTAAAAATAACTGAAATGTATGGGTCTTAACTCTTTGAAACATCTTCCCCCCAAAACTGATGGAACTATCAGTTTATAATCTCCACACTGATTTTTGGATTTGTTTATTCAAAACGCCTGACATACTGAAAAATTACAGTGACCTCAAAATTACCTATAAGAATTTATGGTTTTGTTTCAGTTCTTTAAACAGTTAATCCTCTTCAGCAGCAGGATCTCTGGACTGCCTGGAGTTAAATGTACATTTTAAATGTCTCATGGACTTCTGTCATACATTTTGATATTTGACTCTTCAGTTTTAGTTTCCTGTATATTGTAGGGGACATGCTGTATAAAGGTAAATGCCGTGACTGTCTTTTTTTTTTCTTATTAAAGTGTTGTATTGAAACCCAGACCCAAACCCCTTGTAGTTCAGAACCAAAGTAAAAGGTGAATGTAAGTCATGTCTTTGTGCATTTTGTCTCTTCTTCCTGATCATCAGTAAGCACACTTCAAGTATGTGTTTTGAGGCAGCAGTCAGACATTCATAAAGGATTCTGCACTTTGTTTATTTTCTTCTTTTACTCAAATGAGCTTCTTCAGCCGTTGCCCATGGAAACACATGCTGCACAGCTGACCGCTCCTTTCAGTGCATGTGTCGGATCAACAGCTGGGCATGCAATGTTATTTCTTCATGTATTAATCAGAATTAACTTTGGTTTAAAATTTAACTCACTTAGAAAGATATACACTTGCTTAACATTAAGGCTTAGAGCTAAAACCACATTTCTAAAAGCAGATCAAATTTCTGAATGACCCCAATTACACTGAGACTAAGTAGAGACAGTTCCAACAGAAGGAAACTGCCTGGAGCTTTGAGAAAGTTTGGCTCAGATGAAGTCTGAATGACATGATGCCTTATAAGCTATTGTGCATAATTTGTTCACAGTGATGCAGATATAGCCTACAAATTAGGTCAGTAACATTTTGTTAACATATTTAAAAATTATCTATGAAATTAGGATAAGTACAGGATGTGAAAAAGATTTAAACAGATGGTTAACAATGAATTGCTGGTCACCAAATGCAATAGCTTGACAGACGACAGATTGTGTATGTCCTGCCAATTTGGCAGTATTACCTGCACCAGTGCTGAAATGGTTTGTGGCTCAGGATTTTGTGTTTGTTTTGCTTTCTCCTTTTTTTTTCCCCCTCAGAATCTAACTGTAATTCTTGATATAGTCCAAACACAAATAAAATAGATAAAATAAATAGATATATCTCTAGTGCTAAATCATTATACTGTAAACAATACCATTTACAAGACATCTGGTAATCCCACAATTCTTTTTAGAGAACATACACCCTGAGGAAACGTTTCACGGTCCAAGATAGACTGACTTTAAGGGGTAGATGAGATGAGAACTACTAGTGAGTTGCGTTACCGATTTCTGAAAATCAAGAGTTTTCTTTTTTTCTGATGATTATTTTTTTGATTTAGTTATCAATGTTAAAGAGCAGTAAGATACATTATTTCAGTCTAATATCCTAGAGAATGTTTTTTCTTGCACAACTCTAAATTTGTTGTTCAACCTAGAAAAGTTTGGACTGCATTTCAGATACATTGGTACAAAATATTCCTTTTCCAGTTATGCAACACTTGAATTTCATTAGTGAAAACAACTGTACGATACAGGAATAGATATTACTTTCCCAAGTATTGCAAAAGTAAAATAAAAGTATATCAACCTGTCAGTTTTGAAGGAAATTGGGTGAGATCCAGATGCAGTTTACAGAGGAGCACAAGGAAATCTTATTCAACTATCCAATTTGTGACAGATTTACAACGTAATCAGTTTGTCCATCACAATATTGTGTATTTGGTTATGTTTTCCTCAGCCTCACATTAGATATTTCATGGGATCTGTTATGAGTAAAGGTAAAATAATAGACAAATTAAATCCTAACAGTTTCTTACTGACTGTGAAATGATGCTCTCTATCTAACAACAAAAAGTCAATCCTGTACAGGTAAAAATATTTTTCCAGATCAGCTTTCTAGCAGCTCATCTCTGGAATTTTAATTCTACTATAACATTGACTGTCTCTTAATCTAAAAATAGCCCTTTTCATGTGTCATGTGATACTCAGACTCAGGTTTATTTCAGCTGATTAACAGATAATCAACGTTTAGCACAAATGCTTGATTAAAACTTACATCCAAAGCTGGATGTGTAGAGATAAATGTTCACTTCTGTCATTAGATTCTAGATACTACAAACCAAATGCTGTGGTTTATAAATAATGCATAGGTATGCATTCATTCGATACTGTCTTTGTAAAGTGAGTTCAACATTGAAATGAGGGGCTAAAGTAATAACTTTTAATGCAAAATTGTGCATCAGAAATTGTTATACCATAGAAAAACATACCAACACAAATGTCAGTAAGTCATGTGGAACACAGAATCATAGAATCATAGGGGTTGGAAGGGACCTCGAGAGATCATCGGGTCCAACCCCCTGCCAAAGCAGGCTCCCTAGCTCATATTGCATAGACAGGCATCCAGACGGGTCTTGAATATCTCCAGAGAAGGAGACTCCACCACCTCCCTGGGCAGCCTGTCCCAGGGCTCTGTCACCCTCACTGGGGAAAAGTTCTTCCCCATGTTGATGCGGAACTTCCTATGCTCCAACTTGCAGCCATTGCCCCTTGTCCTGTCTCCACAGACCACTGAAAAGGGGCTGGCCATTTCCCCCAGCATCCCATACTTAAGATAGTTATTGACATTAATAAGGTCTCCCCTTAGTCTTCTTTTCTGTAGGCTGAACAGTCCCAGCTCACTCAGCCTTTCCTCATAGGGGAGATGTTCCAGGCCCTTAATCATCTTTGTAGCCCTCCTCTGGACTCTTTCCAGGAAACACACCTAATCTATTGCTAATCTTAAAGAGAGATAAAAATTTATTTTTCTTTTCCAAATCTTTCAGGAAATTCTTTCTCTTTCCTTCATATGTGCATGACTCCACACACTTTTAAATAAGGAGAAAAAAAAGATAAACATCAATGTTTTTAATAAACTGAATTCTAAACCACTTATTGTTAGGATGTTATTTTAAAGTCTGTGTTATTGACCTATGCAGGAAACCGAACTGTATGGTTTTTCTTCAATATCTGACTGTATTTACTTTATTTTATATAGTCTCCTTTATGCAATATCATATAAAGTTCATTTCATCATGAAACTTAAAATTCCACCTTCAATTCCATACTTAAATCTTAAAAAAACCCAAAAAAACCTCAAACCAAAACCTCAAAAAGCTATAAAATAATTAAGCATTCTTCAGTTTATTACAGATCTTACATTTGGATGACTGGACCCATATTTTCCTGATAAAAAAATTATCAAGTATTGACTTTTTGTCCAGTTGGATCTCACATCTTTTTCTCCAAACACAACTCCATGTGAGTGTTGATGTTCCCTTCCAAACTTTTAAACCAAAGAAATCCCTTCAATCTATTTGCATTATTCCAATTCTCAGGAACAATTCCTTTCAGGTTTGTCCAAATCCATTTGAAAGATACACTGAGTTAAGCCTTAAACTGAACTTTCTGAATCATTTCTGCAAGACACTTAGTAAGCAACATCCCACAAAAAAAAGACACGATGACACAGGTTTTTCTTGATATGACTCAGCAGCCCCTGAGACTTAATACTTTTTCTAGACTCAGTAGAATAGTTTCTGCTTCAGAGTGTAACTCCAAAATAGTAACCTACATTATTTCTGTAATATATCACAAAATGTCAAACTGACATGAACTGTAATCATGCTTTACTCTGCCTTTTAATGACATATATTTCATTTAGCACATACAGACCTCACAGTAGTAAATACACATCTTAAACATATTAGGAGGCAATGATGTATGAAGATCTCAATTTGATAAGTACTTTGTTGAACAGCTTAAGCATGAAGCAATAGGTAAGTCCTACCAAATAACTGTTAAATGTGTGTAATATCTGAAACATTTTTTTTCCTCATGCAAATATTGAAAAGCTTTAAAAAAGTCTTTCCCTGGGGGAGTTCTGTAGGGTCCTAAGTAGAAATTGTTCTTTTATTTGCACTGAAATACATGTTTTTCTGTAAGACACTACAGAATATTAAGATTAAGAAACAAAGGAAAATATTATCTGTAACATCTAGAAATTTTGCTGTGCTGAAAAAAAGTAACCTACTATGTAGTTAACATGTATGCTTTCAAACTATGGGACTGTTGCATGTAAGATTTTCTTCAACCCTCTTCTAGCTTTCTTCTGACAAGACAGGTACAATCACTTGGAACTACCAAAGTATGACTTCCCTTAGTAGGGACTTTGACACTCCAGGATATCATGCTATCATGTTAAATCACAAATTAAATCTCAAAATGCTTACATTGCTTTTTGTTTTAAACTGGGGGGTCACTATTTTAGCACAGTGGGTCAATAATTGCAGGATATACTGAATATCAGACTACTTACCACAGAATTTTGCCTTACATTGCTTATTACTTTAGAAAATATGCATTTAGTCAAAGAAAATTCAGGAAGTGAAATGTCTGCTTTTCTGCCTCCTGGATTTTCACTTTCCTCTCTCCATCCTGTCCTCTCTAAATGTGCAAAGTAATTCCAGGTTGATGAGAACAAATACTGAAAGAATTCCCAATTTCAGAATGGTGTTACTAATGCTACAGAGAACATAGTGACTTTGTTTGCATTATAGGCTGCAGCAACTTAAGAAAAAAAGAAAAAAAAGCTATGCTTATTCTAATTACATATAATATGGCCAAAATATAGGTTTTATCTGAAGATACTAATTTATGTACTATTTAGAAGTGCGGCACTTGAGAAATCACTTTTGCAAGGGTCTGATCTGCACTACAGATGCAACAGAAGGTACTTGCTAGAGAGCCAAAGATGTCTTTTCATAGTTAGAACGAGTATGAATATAAGAAACAGATTACAACCTCGTCTGCTGTACAAACTTGCTGAATCTTCATAAAGCTGTATAAAAGAGAAAACCACTAATTATCACTTAGGCTAAACTGCTGAAAAATTATGTGCATTAAGGTAGAAAACAGCCTGAAATGGGATGATGAGAACAAGAAATATAATGGTGGTGCTAAGAGAAGACAGAAGAAAATTATCAATTAAAATCCAAATGTGATTGTTGGGTAACAGAGGAAGACAGAAATACGCAGTCCAGCAATTGCACTTCAATTTCTGTAATGGATAATTACATGTTAGGCTCTAATGTAGAGTAGATTCCTTTATAAACCAATCCCTTTATCATGCATTATATATCACTTGCATGGCAAACCAGGAAAAATTACTCCTTTTTCTTGCAAACACTGAGCAATTACTTCTGTATAGATATATTGGAAATAAAGTACTGCTGCACACAGTGGAACTTGTACCACTTTTTCTGGCAAAAAAAAAATCAGAACTTACTATGAAATCTGTGAAACCTTCGTAAGCTTTATACACCAAACACATGTTGAGAGTTTGAGTACTGTAGTTTGAATTCAGACTAGTAACTCCAAAGACATAATTACTTTATGCTTATTTTTGGGTAGCCTTTTCATATTTTCAGCACACATTCCTTTTTCCTGAAATAGAACTGTCAGCAGCAGAACATCAGTGGAGGTCTACTTGCTTGTCAAAAAGACTGCTTAGAGGGTATGAAATTCTAGGAGAAGTCCTGGCTTTAATTTTTTATTGATGGTAATAAATCAGAGGAGCTGGATATCTGTTGCTCCTAAGACCACCCTATTCCACAGACATTCTTTCTAGGATCTTCAGCTGTGCTCCATTACTTTCTTTAATGCAAAGCGCAGCAGTTGAGCATCTTTAAAGAAACCGGCTAACGAGCTCAAGGGTTGTCATCAGCTGGAAACATACAGAAGGAAGAAGTTTTCCAAAGACTCTGTTTATGCCCATTACAGGCAGAAGCACTAGATCCTGTTACAGCATGCAACAACTTGTTGGCAAATCACAATGTCAGAATTTGCTGATAGAAATTCCTTTGGGGAAAAACCTACCACCACTTACCCCTGTCAGAAAGAGAAGGCTTCTTATCAGAAATCACTGACTGCTGCAGCTGGTTTAGTCCCACTGTCCCAGGTAATCTACTGAAGACTCCACAAAAGCCAATATCAGAACTGCACCATTTCTACACTAGAAGTTATAAATTCCTCTCACATTCTGCTTTGGAGAATAGTTCTGAGCTGCTCCAACAAAAATTAATGAATCCTAGTGATTAATACTGAGAAAAAACTCTCCTGCTGCTGTTGTTGTAAACTACTGTCCAAAACTGTAACTAAAGAAGATCTAAAGCAGAGATGGGAGTAAAAGCTACTTGCTAGCCACACACACACAGGTAAACTGAATGTGGAATTACACTGTTGCTGCTGTATGGTGGAGGGCATTTATGAGAAATAGAAAGCAGAGCCCCTGTGGCTGGATTGACTCGTCAGTGTGTTTCATCCATGTTTTTGGTTGGCCACATCAGAGCCTTGCTTTCCTGGGTTCCTTCCTTTTCCTACTTCTGCTTTGTATAGTAAGAAAACAAATTCCATGCAGGACATTTTTAAGAGAACATTATTACAAGTAATTACAGTAATTCAGAACAGAAGAGGTTAAGAAATATCCTATGCTGAAGTTTCTGCTTAAGAAGTATGACTAGTATATGCTGCTTCTCTGGGCTCTGTACACCATTGCCAGAGAAAAAATTCCTAGACAAGATGGTCCTTTGGAGTGACCCAGATATCTCTTCATTTTGAGTATAATTGTTTTGCTTACTGAAAGCCCAACTGAGTTTGAAGTGTCCTTCCTAATACTTGCTTGGGGTAGATGGAAAGTTATGTTTTCTCCAACCAATTCTGGTAAACAGTCTGTAGAAAGGAAACTGTTCTACCTATGCACCCCATAGCTAGTTTGTGTTCTGCACACATTTGCTCCCAGGTGATGAACTGTGGGCTATATTCCCATCATTAACCAATTACTCCCAATTTCTTAGCAACTATTGCCTAAAATAAATGTTATAGGTAAACACCGGGTGAATCAACCAAACAGGCCATTGCCTCTCTAAGATGTGCAGTTATCACATTCATACGACTATGTCAGGAAAAGTACAGGAGATAAAACCATTTGACGTAATCTCAGAACAAAACTAATTAACCCCTGTATTAGTGAAAGATTTTTGCTTTAACTGTGGCAAAAGGCTGTGAGTTGAATGTTGTCAGCTGTGGGATATGAAAACTGCTAAGTCACATTAGTGAAGTGTTGTTTAAACTGGGCCTCCAGTATGGATATTTTGTAAGATACAAACCATCAAGATTTATACTACAGCAAACACAGAGCTAGGATCTCAAAGGAAAACACAGGAAAAAGATCAATGCCCACAGATCTAAAGAAAACAACTGTAAATTACAGTAGATAAACCACAAAAGAGGCTCAGAGAAGACTGGATTTTGCAAAGGCATATCTCAAATCTAAGTTACTCTAAGCAGTAAGTATGCAAAGCCACTATACCAAATGTAACAATTCTGAATGTAGATAAAAGCATTCCCAGATGCATTATGGATGTCATTATCAATATTGTTAATGCCTTTGCCACATCAAGCAAAGAGCCACAGGCTAATGGATTAAGACTGGACAGTGATTTAGCAAGCTGAGTTCCCTAACTCCATCTGCTTTCTACACTTTGGAAGATTACTAGCTCTAACTCGATATACCTTCAGATGTCTGAGGAATAAACCCCTTTACTTTCTTACTTGTACCTTGCTAAATAACCTTCTTTATTCCTTGAAGTGGTCATCAGGACACAAATTCACCACAGGGTTACTGCTATCACTCAATGTTGCACCACATCCACCAGACTGGAGTGTGCTAAGAGGGTGTAGGGTGTGAATTCCTTAAGGAACCATTGTGGACCTACCTTGTCAAGATAGCTCTTCAGTAAATAACACCATCTGCAATTCCACAGAGTTTGGTCAAAACATGGCTGGAAGTTCAGATGGTACTAAGGGAATCATGCCTGGGAAATCTCTGGGGCTGCCTGGAGGGTGCTAGGATCACATCTTGTGGCTCTTCCCAGTTAATTTCATAACAGATCCCAACAGTCTGCTGCTCTGTATGATAATCTTTTAAAATAAATAATTTCAAATAGCCAGTCTCTTTCTTGTGAAGACTACAAGCAAGACCAGTAACAAATGGAATAGTTCTGAAGCAACATTCCTAATTCAACATGTTATTTCACTTTTTTATGGTTGTCTAATTTAAGATGAACAAAGCCACAGGAGTTGGTACACTTGTACTAATCCATACCAGGCTTCGCAGCAGAAAGTCACATCTTTAATATGGCTATTTTCAAAGGAAAATAATAAAATTACAAAAGATTTTCTAATGAATGATTCTACTGAAAAGGATTGAAATTCATTCTTATCTGTGTGCAATCGCTAAGGTGAATACCTCTATTTGACATAAATGTGTAAGATGAGCTAATTAATGCTCAGATGCAAGGCAGAGATACTACCTCTTACCTCTGACCTGTCTGAGAACAGTTTTGAATCCTGTGTAAAGTTTGAATATCAATCCTCTAAGAAGTTCATTAAAAAATTAAAAAGCTTCAGAAAAGAACCGTAAAACTTACTTTGAATCCGGAAAACAAATGGTACAAGTGCTATATTTACTTGGTTCCTAAGTGACAAAGGTGAAGAAGTTCCTAAACACAAAATACAAAATAAACTACAAACACCAAAGATATCTGATGCTACATACTAATTTAAATCTAGCAAAAAACAGACAAAGATACTACACTGGTAGTTCTTGAGCTAAAGAGTAACAAAAGTCAAAACCGGTTACACGTTTCTAACACTGACAGTAATTACATGTTGACCAGCTTATCAAAGGATGTCATGATGAATCTGTAACTTGAGCTTTCACAGTAAGATTGTTTTTTAAATATGAATGTTTTAGGTCTATTAAGAATTGTCTTAATAAAAATTTCCAAAATCCAGAAAGTGATTGCCTCTTAATATATCCTGGAAGAGAATGGTAAGGAAAAGTAAGGAATAGTTGAAATATTAATTTTAGCAGATTATTACAATTTTTGCAATGATAATTCAAAGGTGATGTCTTCTCACTGAATGGGTCAGCATCTGAGCTAACTGAGAATTCTTTCCTGCCTTAATGACATTTTTATTACTGCTGAACTATTAAAGCAATTTTGATTGTGGGCAAATGAACTATGTTTCATTATATTGCAATTGCCAACTTGCTGAACAACAACTTTGGCAACATATTCTGCCCTCAGTTACACCTCTCTTTTCTGAAAACAATTACTCAAGTTCTGGTAATCTGCGTCATCTCAGATTACTTATCCAGCCTTAAAATTGGCCAGAATGTGAATTCTGAGCTTTGTGTAAGAGGGTAATAGCTCTAATTTTTATTCAAATCCCAAATGGTTTTCAAGCATGGCATTTACATTGTGACATTTGTGTAAGCGCAGGCCTTTTATTTGTAAAATAAGTTTTAGAAGTCAGAAAATCTAGGTTGGTGTTGCATAAAATATACATAATGACCATACTAAAATATTTTTTGTTCAAATATATTAAAAATTTAGAAACCTCAAAATTTAGAAACCTCCTTTTATCACCATCCGCCAGATACAAAGGAAGCAAGGCAAAGCTCTGATGCACCTCCTATCCTTGAGATCTTGTAAGATGTTCAGTAAATATTTTGGGGGAGTACAGATACTTTTTCTGTTTTGCAAACAGAAATTTAAATCTCAGCCTTCAAAGGAGACAACTCAAATGTCATGTTAAAATATTTAAAATATTTAACATGTATATCCTAAGGGTAAATAAAATTTGACCCGGTGTAAAAGAAGGTTCTTTTTAATGAAAAAAGTCAAGGGCTTTACTCAGATTATTTCCAAGTGGGTAGGCCTCATACAGTGGCAGATATGTTCTTATCTTCCCAGGGAACAGAACTACTACACATGATTATGGATTATATGCACAAATTTGGTCTTTCTAGAAATACCAGGTTCACTACACAAGCATTACAAGATAAACCTCTGCCTGCTCTTTAAGCACAACAGGTGAGCTGCCACTATCAGAGAAACTTATGCAGGCTGCATCTTTTTTCTGTTCCTGAAAGCTCCTCAGAGACAGGAAAAAGGTGGCTGTATAGAGATAATGTTTTTCACCAGCAGCAATTGTCTTTCCTTGTGACCTACAGCCACCCCATCACTTGGTAGAGACAGAAAAAATGCTGATGAACTTCTCCTACCAAAAGAACAGACCAACTTGTAGATGGCTTGTTCACTGTATTTAAAATCCTTGACTGCGTATTTTCCAAGAAAATGGGTCTGATAAGCAACAAATAACATGTGAACTGCAAGATGACTGATCTTCTCAAAAGACCTTTTGAAAACAAGTGTGGAAGGGAACATTTGTTCATTTCTGTGCCTTACTGATGTGACATACTGACTTATCCATCAAGGTGTTAATTTTTTTTGATACAATTACTCCAACACCTCTAATGCATACAGCAGGTATGCACACATACTTGTATAATAATTTATCTTTAATACAAGAGAGGGTATAAGGTTTTATAAATGGAGATAGTAGTAGCAATTAACCTTGAAATGTATTACATTAGCTTTGAAATATTTATAAACTAGCTAATAAGAATGCTTTAATATGTGCACTGATAATGCATTAGTAGACTCAGACAGTTCTTCAAGAAAACACTAATCCTGGTGACAGCAGGGTTTTGACCATTCTGTAATACAGGAGCAACGTTAGCCTGTAAGTATGCAAAAGTGTAAGCCTTTCTTACAACTACCTAGGTAAATCGGATAGTTTAGGTAGAAAAATAGCACTTTTCAGGACTGAGCTAGAAAAGTAGTTTTTACAAGAGATCTTTTATCGATTATTCACTTTTGCTAAGCCAGAGAGACAGTGAGTAGGGATAATGTAAGGGGTCCAAAGGTGTCTCTTTTCATCAGTGTCCCAGCAAGTACTCATGCCACCACGAGGTCTGACACTCCTTACAGACTGCAGAAAACTAATCATTTTCTTCTCTTTGAAAGTAATGTATCTTACAGTCTTTTTTTGTAGGTCATTAAGACTTTCTCCAGAAGCTTTTCTCTCCCCTCTCATCACAAGCATGCACAGAAACTCATATCTTCATACTTGGTCAATCCCATCAATGATTTCAACACAAGATTATGTAACTTTCCTGCTATGTACATAATGGGATGATTGCCATAGCAAGCCACCACTGAACACAAAAGTTTTCAGCCTGATGGAAAAGAGTAATACAGGCACCAAAAAACAAGTGTGTCAGGTAGATTTCATGTACCTCAATCCTGTTCCACTCCAACAGGGATATTTAAATAAACCTATTTATACAAATAATTTGGAAGTGAAGTCTGTTATAAAAGGTGAAACCAAATGGGATTTCCTCAAAGTATAGGCAAAGAGAAGATTAAACAGCCTTGTGCCAAAAACTCCCTATGAAATGTTCCTGAGGTTAGGTTAGACCTCAGAGTACAAGAGTCAATTCTGATGTACCTACAACCCTTGGTGAGTTACACATTATCATAATGCATATGTCCAGTGAAGAGATCTTCCTTAATGTCCTAAAAATTCACTTCTCTAAGAACCCTTTCTCTTTTCGACTTCAGACATACTGTTTATTTTGCTGGAGTTTTCTGTATTAGAATTTGTTCTTAGTAATGAATATTAAACTTATAATTACACTTTTTCTATGTAAAAGCACACAGTATTTTCTAAAATACCTTTAAGTACGGGGAATAAATAGTTGATTAATAAATGGGTATTCACCTGATTTATCTCTTCTTCTTTCATTATGTCACATTATCAACAATGAGAAAATATTTGTGCCCTGCTTTGGATGATCCAAGTTTCACTTCTCTGTTTGAAAGAGAATAATTTTGGACTATTGATCCAGAAAAGAAAGTGTTCCCAGAGAAGCATATATTCCAGTGCTTCTGTTGCATTATCAGAAAATGTCAGTAAGGGTTATCAGAAATAAAGCTTGGACAACTGCAATCAGAAATCACTTCCAGAGATACCAGTGGGGAAAACGACCACAGAAGTCAAAACCAGAGATGTCATACCAGGTTAAATCATCTGCCTCATTAGATTTAGGCAGTATACACTCCGGATGAACTAAATTTTCTACCAGGTGCTGAACAATTCATCAACAGTCAGCAGAAAAATAGGTCAGATAACTAAAAGAAGAACTCTCCTATTTTGAAAAAAAACCCACCCCAAAACGTATAGCTAACATACAAGATCTCCTCTATAACCTTAAGAAGATGGAAAATAATTTGTAATTTTACATGAAGAAATTTGGGCAGAGAATTCAGGAAGGGACCGCAGGGCAATGAAAAAATACAAAGTATAAAAATAGATAATGAGGCTTTCTAGAATACTTCAAGCGATGCTGCATAATCTTTCATCTTTGATGTAAGAACACATAGGACATGGTTTAGTGTTGGACCTAGTAAGGCTGGATAGATGGTTGGACTCTATGATTTTGAAGGTCTTTTCCAACTGAAACCATTCAATGATTCTATGACTAAAACAATTTTGCAAATTTAACTGACCTAATGAGGCAAATGAAAAAAAAACCAAAAAAACTTGCAAATTGAGCAAAATTAATGCAGACTGAATTAAAAATGTGAGTATCTAATATATCTAAACCTGTATGTCCTTGAGGTGTCAAAAAGCCTGGCTTTCTGAAGCTGAGGAATATTTTGAGTGAAAGTGACTGATGCAAAAATCAGACAGAAGAATATCATAAAAATAAGGAATTCTATGGGGAGATGCGTTAGATGGTCAAGATGTCACAAACCTGCAGTAAAGCTTTGGTTGAAACCTCATTTTGCTTCTATGATATTAATTAGTTATAAATGTGACAGTAATAGTGAATGCATGGAAAAAAAGGAAATAACAATCTGTATTAATTATGATGCACAGAAAAATTACATGGCAAGGTAAAGTCAAAGGAGTAAATCCATTATTGAATAAACTTTAAGAGTTTCTATTTGGGTCTATTTCTAAAACACCTTAGGAACAATAAGAAGCATATTAACAAGGATAGAATCACAGAGATAATATAACAAGTGCAGTTGACCTTCCTGATTTCTGACACATATATGAAATTCACTCTGTTTATATACCAAATAACATACACTACCTATTTAAAAGGGAGGGTAAATCCAAGTGTGATACAGAGAAACAAACATCATGACTCACTAGGTAAAGATAAGGGTAAAATATTAGAATCAGACACTTTAACAGTAGCAAAAAGGAAGAAATTTTGAAATTTAGCGATCATTCCTTCTTCCTTTGTCATCTTCTGAACATGTTAGGTTTTGGATTCACCCCACCGAAGAAACACATAACCCTTACAATTTGAGAATATCACTGACCTCAACAGACAGATCCCAGACAAAAAAAGATCACTTGCACTCCCTCGTTCTCTCTCCTTTCACCAAACACATTTCATAATTTAGTCAAAACATTCTATGGCATTAATCAAAAAAGTCAATGGATGAAAGTTATTGCCCTGTCGCATACAGGAATTTAAAACATGTGATCTGACCCGTCGTTTTAACTTCATAGAACAAGTTGTGAAATTTACTACTCCTCGGCTTCATTTTCCTCATATATTTGCATATACCAGGAAATAATTTGATTTGCTATTGTAAAGCATTTTGACTTCTACAGGAAAAAAAAAAAAGCAGCAGCATTATTAGCACTATTATATTTCTAAACAGAATGAGTACACCTGAATTCATTACTCAGGTTATTTTCTTCTGCTTACCAAGTCTGGCATGCCATTTCTCCCTTAATCACTGACAAAACTGTGTTCTTAGAAAATGTTTACTCTTCTACTCAGTAAACCATGAAACTAATTAGTTCTAAATATCTCGCTTAAAAAAAGTCTAGAACATCAATTTAAGTTTTATTGCATTTTGATAATTAAAAGGCGGATTACATTTTTTTTGCTATTTCAGCCTTAAGTACTGAAAAGTAATAGATTTTCTCAAAACTTGGTAGAAATTGTGCGCATTTTGATTTATACTGCCACCATTTACTGATTTACCGATAAATAAGAAAGTGAAAGAGTGAAAAAAGAGCGTCAATAAATATAACTAGAAGGCATTTATAGATTTTCATTAAAAGGGAATTCAGCCCTTGTGGAGAATATGTAAAAGTAAAGGCATTCTCAGTGATAGGCAAATACTGCACAGTATATAATTTCCCTTTGCTTATGGTGACTTTCTGACTGTAGGAAAGTAGCATTTACTTATTCAAAGTAAGCAAATAAAACAGATACTTTGAAAATACAAATTCTATGTTGCACAGGCAGGAAGAAGTAGGGGAAGTAAATAACAGAAGTCATTTACTTGAGTAAGATAAACCAGATCAGAATCCTGTCCATTTCTCATACCAGTGTTTTTCTCATTAAGTTCTCTAGGTTAGCACCTAAAAGAGTAACACTAAGCAGTAAGGTTCTAGTATTCTTCCATTTTATAGCAGATGAGATAATTTCCATTTATTCAAAGTCCTATTCTATATGAGATAACCCTTGTGCTCATCAATTGCATCACAACTATTCATCATGGAGGAAAGCTGAGTTCTCTGATAAACTCTTTGCTTACTTGGATCTAATATCATTGTTCTTTTTTTACAAAAAGGGTTAATTATAAACCAGTGAGTTCACAAAAGGCATTGTATTGATAACTCAGAGTGTTGTTTTCTTTATCCATCTATTTCTTTGACATCTTTTTTTCACAGTTAACATATTTACATACTTTGATCTCTGTGAATGCAAAGCACTAGACAAGCAATTGTCATTGGCAATGACAATGAGGCTTGTGAAGAGAAACTCTTCTAGCAGACACTGGCCTGGGAACACTAGATGGTATTTCAGCAACAATGGACCAGCCTTCAGAAGATGATTCAGACTTCTTAAAACAGGCAACTAAAAGCTGAAGGTACCTATTACAAATTCCCTTTGCTAGCAAGTTTCTTTCTTTACCTACCTATTTCTGGTTTTTAAAACTGTATCCAGAACATGCAGCTCCAAGTATGGAAAAAATGCAGAAGGGAGAGAGCTTTCCTGTTGCTCATCCTGCCCAGTACTGTCCAGCTGGCCTGTCATGCAGGACACCAAATTGGAGCTTGTAGCTCCAAATAACCTACAAAACACATCACGGTTGACAAAAGACTTGCTAGTGCTGTTTGAGCAGAAATATTTAATCAAGGAAAACTTCACTGGAAATCTGTGCTAAAGATTTCTATCCATTGCTCATTCACCCACATCTGAGTAGTTGTTTCAACAGCTGTTTTAATTCGATTTATCTTGTTATATATGAAGTCTTAATTGAACAAATTACTTCTAAGGAATGCCTGAAATTGCTAATATTAAAATTTCTATCATCTCTTTTTTCTTTAGCACCCTGTCAGCTCTGGCTCATCATTTCACATATTGGTCCATGATTGCTTTTGTACTTCGTAATTCTACACATAACTCTTTTTGACATCAAGACTGATCTTCAGAAAAGAAAAATGGCAAAAAAGACCCCATGTTTATTTCCAGTATTAAATACTAGTGATTTTTCAATCCTCTGACATCAATATTCCTCCATTTCTTTCCAGGAACAACATTGTGAAGAGGGACATTGCTGTGGAAATGTCGAAATTCCCAGCAGTTGATAGACTGGATGACAAAACTGCTTCAGTGCCTGCTAATTTCAGAGCAACCACAAGTAACTTCCCAGGAGTTTCCAATTAGATCCAGTCCTTGTCAAAACCAGTTGTAAATACCACAAAAAACTCCCTACATGTCTGTGGGTCTGCTCTGTCTTCCACCTGATGAATGGGAAGCTGCCAATGGTAAAGATTCTTAAAATGGAATCACAAACTGCTTTGACATTTTAGAAGAATCAAGTGTTTCAGTAATTTAACCCAATTATTGCAATTTTGGCTGTAAAGTTCTACTACTGCCACTCTCAGTGTTCCTAAACCAGGAGATTAGATCAATATCAATAATACAGAAAGATGGAAACCACATTTTAGAGTAGCATATGATTACTTCTGTGCCAATATTTTTTCCTGAGGAAAGAGGAGTTTATTTTGCTTTATTGTACATGATTTAGCTTTGGAAAATCAATCCAGGCTTCCCAAGCAACATTAGGACAAAGCCATTTTAATTTAGGAAAGGGCTGATCTCATGATGCTTCTTCAACCACCCTGTCTTCAACAATTTACCAAGCCTAATTGACATACAAATAAGTTATTCACATACAAACCCTCTTCCGTATGTCGATCAAGTGTATATGATCCTTATATATGAAGACAATCTTTTCAGAAAAATACTAGAAGCATACTGAAATATAAACTGATACCCTGAATATTGCCTAATTTTAAGATGATAACATACTGTACATCCATCCAGCTTGCTTAGATCTTGTATCTCATTTTAATTGTAAATTACTTTTGGAAAAACTTGCCAAACAAGAAGAAATATGCTTAATTTAAATTTAGTTATATCTAGGAACAAACTACCTCAATTAGGTACCAATACATTACTCCTTACACCTAACATATCACTGTTTCAAAAAATTAGTAAAGTTCATTAAGGGGGACATAACCTAATTTATGAAGACTTACATATTTAACCTAGAGACAAAGTCTGTGCAATCTGCAGCCCATGAGAGTGAATAAATCTTTTCTGCTACTTATCACTTTAGGAGCTGTCATGCATCTATTTGAAAATACTTTTATAAGAACAGTAAAACCACTCAGCAGTTAAAGGCAACTAGGCAAAACCACAGAAAGCATACTGGGATCTGAGTGAGGGCAATACATCATAAAATAATATTTAACCTAGAGATGAAGACGCTACAACCCACAACCTACAAAAGTGCATAAATCTATCCTGCTACTTATCACTTTAAGAGCTATCATACAATATTGAAAACATGTATTTGAAAACACTTCTACAACAACAGAATCACTCAGCAGTTGAAGTCAACTGGACAAAACCACAGAAAGCATATTGTTATCTAAGTGAGGGCAAAGCATCAGAAAATAAGTATAAGCAAGTATATACATTTTTCATTCTGAAAATGGGTATTATTATTATACACATAATTTGTATTGAAGGGTCTGAAGAAAGCAGAATATTACTTAGACTTAGTTATTATGGCACTAAAAAGAGGAAAATAGTATTTTACTATTAATTTACAGAAATTGCACCTGGTTCTTACAAATTAGCATGGAAGTTGTTGACAAAGTTCAAAATCATGACAATCCAGGGTAGGAAGGAAGATAGCTTATCTGCAAGCTGGTTTTACCTCAATGGAGACTAATTCTGAAACCTAGATCTGCACCAAAGCTTTTGTATGATTTAGAGAGTTTATCATTTATTGTTCTGCATTGGGTGCACTGTGTTCCAGATCATTACTGACTCCACAGATGATTTCCAGACAGACATAGAACATGTCTTATATACTGTAAACTATTCATTTGTATGAAACATGCAGAGAGATTTCATCGGGGCATATTAACCTTTGAGGGGAAAAAAAAGAAGTAGGAAAAGTGATATAACCTATCCAAAACCAGACAACTGCAAATGTCCTTATAACAAACAACACTTTCAGAAAACTGGCACAAACTTCCTCACTGATTTCTGGAATAGCACATGGATAGCCTGAGTACATATGTAAAATTCATTCTGTCTTAACATTCTACTTAAAAACATCTCTAACATTTGAACAATTTTATGATGCATATACTTTTCATTCAGGGGTGGAAACAAATAGCCTTGGTACTTATGAAAGAAATTACAATTTTTCAACTCCCTAGTAAAAGTGCATAAATTGTCTTGGGTTTTTTTGTTTTTGTTTTTTCTTTTGTAATCAGTTCAGATCTTTAATTCTCAAGTTTAAGGAAAAAAATGGGGAATAAACCTGCACTGTTCCTGACCTACGAGAAAACTGTTTCAAGTGTCTAGGCAATTTATCTAAGCCCTATTTTCATACATCACTTTTTTTTTATCTATTACTTGATTCCCCCATGATGCCTTTTATCTCATTCACAGCAAAACTCCACAGAGGAATGGGGCATATATGACTTCCCACGGTTTCATCTAGCTGGCATGCTGGAAGCCTGTCCTGCATCAGGTAAGTAGAAACTTTCAGACTCCATGCATATGCAGACTGCCAGGTTTTTGGCCAGCAAGACAGACAAAGCAGGCAGCTGCACAAGAAACTTATTTCTCAGAGAAATCTTAAAACCACTCACAAGCAGCTTCACTATATTTCTAATTGCCTTTCCATTATCAGCTTCTCTGGACATGAAATCAAGTACAGACAACAATCAGGTGCTGAAATTTCCCAGGGAATCCAACCAGGTATGACAGTCTGACTCGACAGAGCACACACAAACCTGCCAAAGAACCTAAAAAGTAAATACGGGGCTTTTTCCTTGGATCTCTGCAGCTCTCATAACGCCTCTCAAGCTGATTGACATTTCTATTTACCACTGAACAGAAACCAAAAGAAAAGTTCATACATCTGAAAGGAATCTCTGTGTTGTCATTAAAGCTCAATATAATGCACTCTAATGGATACATACATTCTTTATAAAAATGCACCTGATAACAGTTCTGCAAGTCCCTGCAGGGTTTTCAGATTCCCTAATCAATACCAGCGAGTCCACACAAGACAGCAACACAGAGAAACAATTGAGTGAATTTCCTCATTTAAAATCACTTGAAGAGAAGACCATGTTTCTTGAAAGGGTTACATAAACAGGATTATTGTAGACCTTTTCATAGGAGCAAATTCTGCTTGGATTCTCACTTGTTAACACATGAAACCAAAATCTCTCAGTCAACAAAGTTCCCCTTTTCATAGGCATAAGTATATACACTGTACTCAAATGCTAGCTTACAGAAAGATTTGAAAATACAATATTTCTTCAGTATTTGAGAAACAGACCATTTCAGTCTGGCACCTAATAAAACCCTGGGTGCAATGAATATCATTACGTTATCACCCATGCTGCAATCAGTGGGTTTTTTAGACTAACTCCTCATGTGGTAAGAATAACAGTGCTCTTGAATATAAGGTAAAAATAATCAATCTTCCACCAGCTTTTACAAACAAATAGCACATTAGAAATCGAGTAAGTTTCTCGTTTTTTTCATTTTCACTGCTTTACAAACAAACAATATTGCTAAGAAGAAAGGAGGTGATCTAAGATACACAAAGCATCAAGCAATAAAACTTGCACTTGATTGCCCTAAGTGAATGTTAAAGTTGCTTATTTTGAATGTGGGTATTGTAGTAGTTCTTCCTCAAGCACATTCTAAAATCTTAACAGTAAATCAAATATTCAACAGGTTTTAAATGCTGTAAAATACCTACCTTGCTATTACAACAATCCCAGTACAGATGATGTTAACACAAACAGATTACAAAACAATTTTTAATAGACTGCAAGGCATTTTTAAGGCAATACAACTGTACTTGCACGTTAACATCCTGAAATCTGCTTTGACCCCTGCTACTTTAAATCTGCAGGTTTAAAACAGGAATAAGAAATTCCCGTTTGAAGGCATTTATCTCAGTTTACCATCTAAGTTCCCACTCGCAGTATTCAGGATACCAGTTTAATTTTCCTTCAAAAGAAAATCACCACAACTTTAACATCAGCAACACACGGCCGCTGCTGCGTGCAGCCGCTCTGAGGTGACTCAGGTGGTGCCTCACACCCGGTTTACAGGTGCTCCTTGCCTCACTGCAAGAGAATAACGAGCACAGAGAAATGACAAGCCACTGAAAAGCACTCCCTTACCTTCTAAACCCGCTTCAATCAGCCCAAACTGTTCCAACACTTTAACAAAAAGCACAATCACGATCAGAACTGCTATCATTTCAAGCCCTTCCAAGTTCATGATGAGTTAGGTCATGGTCTGACCACCGCCACTGAGAAAAGTGCTCTTCTGCCTGGCTTTCTTTGCAAAGCCATTAAACTAGGCGCAGAAGGCTCCTGCGAGGGAAGGGGGCGAGCGGGAGGGGAGCGGGCGGGAATACATCCTGTCCACCCGTGCAGAGGCCGGGAGAGGCAGGCGGATCAACTCCGGCCTGCCGGGATTACCCCGTTCCGCCGCAGCCGGGCAGCCATGCGGGAAGCGAGGGGCCGGCCGCCCGAGGACTTCCCCGCCCCCCTCCCCGCCGTGGTCACCCGGGAAATGTCCCCAGGAAAAACGCGGTGCCGGGAGCGCCGGCGGCACATCTGGGCTGGAGCCGCTGCCGCTCCCCGGGCCGGGCGGCGGGAGGCAACGGCGGCGCTGGAGCCCGTTGCCTGGGAAACGCGGGGCCGGGACGCGCGTCGGGCGCTGAGGGACGGCCCAGGCCTGATGGCGACCTGCGGGAAGATGCTCGCCGGGGGCTGCAGAGGACCTGGGGGGGAATGGCTGGCTGGGAAGGTGTCGGCCGGAGGGAGAGGCACCACTCGCCTCGCAGTTGTGGCTTTCGCCAGTTGTACGGGAGAGAAGGATTTGACAGGCTGTGACTTGCCAACTTCTCGGCTAGTTTCTCGGGGTAAATAACAGCCTCAGCACTGTGAGATAGACGCTGTTGCATGAGGCATGCCATACATAGAATTTTATGCGTGGCAGTGCATCGAGAATCGTTTGTTGGGGTTTTTTTGGCAACTAAAACAAACAAAACCTCCACTCAAATTCTTTCAGGCTCCTTATGTGGGCTTATTTAGAAAACACAAATCGAACAGGCTGACAGGGAGAAGGAAAAGCATGCTCTTTTTTTTTTTTATGGTTTCCCACTACAGTAATATTTGATAAATAAAGTATTTACATGGAAAATACCAGTGATGAAATACATGAAAAATACACTAACGAGGGGATGGAACTGGTACCTTACACCAGTAACAGCCACTGGCCTCCCTACAACAGTTTGCAGTACTGGCAATGTCACACGCAGTGCACAGCTCTGTTCATGGTTCAGGATTTACTCTTTAAATCCCTTAATAATTTAGCATCTAAGAAGGAATTTACATTAGAAAAACAGTGCCTCTGTTGCAGCAAAATGATCAGGGGAACAATTGCAACAAATTTAATCCTGTCTGATAGAGGACTGTCCCCCACACAGTTGGCATCAATTACTGCCAAGGGCTCCGTTTTCCTTCTTTTCTTACGTTTTAAAAAAAAATAAAATCATTGTGTCATGTAAGAACTGGCAGTAACTCCTCAGTCCCCCAGGTATCCTTGCATTGTGATGGGTGTTATCATTACTGAAAACACTGGAATGAAGTGGGAGCAAGGGGGCTAACAGATATAATATAGTGCTTTTTATTCTACAGTGAAAGGATAAATCCATACAGTGTGATGTTCACATGTCACTATTCTGTGCTTTTTTTGCTGAGGACTGAAGTCCCTGAAGCTTCTTAGACTTCTGTCAGAAAACACTAGTTTAACATTCCATCCTAAACACTGTATTTGTTTTATTTCTGCAGGCCGCTTGTCCTTGTGTTTCCTTCCCTTTATTTGCTGCAAATTTTCGCCTTACATTTTTCTTCTTTTTTCTCATTTAACCTTTGTTTGAAACAAGGCTAAATATCTTTCCTCCCTGAGCCATCTTATCAACGGCTGTAAAGAGAGGAAGACTAGCTCTCCTTCAATGTGGAACTAAAATGGGTTAATTCATCAGAAAATCTGCAATCTGTATACCTTTACCCAAAAGGTTGATAAAAGTTGTGCTTGGGTACATGCAACGTTGCCACCTGAACTGACATACTCATTTTCATTAATAACTGGCGTGCTGAAAATGTTAAAATGAAAACACTTTTTAAAAAAGACATAATGTTTACTATTTTTGTGACTGACCCAGAGCTTAGAGCAGAAAACTAGAAAGCAGAGCTTGTGGTCGCAGCTCTGCAAAGAAGGTGGCTGCCACTCTCCCCAAACCTGGACCCCACAGATGACTGTGACTGTACAAACACACATGTGGAGATCTGCAGTGTGGGATCTGCTTCCTTAAATACAAAGTATTGTTTTTCCCAGAGGTGTAGGTCTACTGCACTGATGGCTAATTCCGACTCTTCTTTCAAGGCACAGCAGAGAAATGCAGAAGAAAGGAAAGAGTTAGTATTACTCCAGTTTTACAGATGGATGCCAAAGCACAGTAACAATAATCATCGCCAGGGAAAGCTACTACTTTACAAGAAAGCTGTGACAAAACTCAGGTTTCTCAAGTGCTGTGAAGTAGCCACGAGAACCTCCTTCTGATATACATACAGGTAATCTAGCATCCAGTTAAATATCCCTCCCTGCATTAGGTAATTTTTTTTTAACAAAACTTTATGAAACATTATAAAAGATATTTCTCCTGTAGGAACACAAGATAGCACAAAGCTATCTCTGATACCTGCATTCCTACCTGCTTAAAAATGGAGTTGATTCTTTTGACAGGTAAGGTTACAAACTGTGCAACGCAATTATTTCTCTCTCCAAGTACCTTGCCAAAACCAGTGAAGTGGCCTGTTGGTTTCTTCTTTACCTTCCATTAAAAAATAGAAAGTGAACTTCATTTACCCATACAGTTTTATCAAAACATGACAAGGCAAATGCAGCTAACATACTTGCAAATATTTAAACCCTATTTTCTCTCTTGTCTAACTACCCAATCCTTAATAGACTGTGGAATTAAACTTGGAAAAGGTCGACAAGGTAAGTAGGAATGCAAAAAATAGGAATAGGAGGAAAGATATTAATGCATAAATTGCCATGACCTATAGGTGTTTTATACACAACAGCATGCAGCTGTGTTTTCCTTATGTGTAAGTGCAGATAGGTTTCAGCCTAGAAAGTATTAAAGATGCTGTCTACTTTTCATCAAAGAATTTCACAGGTTCTTAGTTTTTATCATGAGAGCAAATGTATTAAATTGAAGTCACTGGTTATATTTCGAGCTGTGGATCTATCTAAATGGTATCTTGTCATCCTGCAATGGAGCTCTAAACAACAATACAGTGACTATGTACTGTGACTAAGATCCTTGATATTATTATTATTAATGGCACCTATGTATCACTAAGTGTTAATGCTAAAAAAGACCCAATCAATTTAGACTGAAAAGAGATGAGTGGGTCTACATATGGAGTCCCAGCAATGGTTATATTTCTTTCTCACCTTTCTTTTCCTTCTGCACTCATATTCATCTGTGTGGCACTAAGCCACTCTCATTTTTTTGTCATGGCTTCCATAAGGATTTGGTTAAAAAGTTCAGATTAATGATCTGAAGTAACCTTGATGACTTTGCATAAAGCAACCATGCTCTTGCACACATGGGCTGCTCCACAAACAGATTTTAGGGAATGCTGGGGGGTCATTAGTGGTGAGATAACTGGAAGAGCTGGGTGCCAAAGAGGTTGTCTATGCACTGTGAGAGAAAGCTGAACAGCACCAGAGGGAGTCCCATGTCATCCACACAGTCTGAGAACAGAACCTCTAATAGAAGCTACAGTTTCTCCATTTTGACTGAGAAGAACCTAAATATTTTTTTTAGGCATGCATACAATGCAGGTAGAAATCATGCTGTAAAGCTAGAGCAAGTTAACGATTGCTTTAGAAGTGATGTCCCTGCAGCTTATTACAAAGATAAATAATTTTTTTTTCTCCTATCTTTAATAAGAATAGCTTTGGATAAATATTCCAACATCCAATAAAATCATTAAAATATTTATTCTGTGTAGCTATTTTAAAGAAATTTACATCTTTTAATCTTAAAGGGGGTAAACCACTTTCTTTTTAAAGGAGAAAATGGGCCAAAAAATCTTGAAGTATCACAAGTGCAAATACTTTATTATCTCTACAGTTAACTATCATTACACTTGAATATCCTTTTTCCTCTCTCATAGATTTACAATTAGCAAAAAAAAATAATAAAACATAAATGTAAACTAAAAATCCACCAACCTATATCTTCTATCTCATCAAACACTGAGCAAAACCAGAAAAAAAAGATACAAACTTTTCTCTTTTAGTTTTAATTTAACTCTGTTTCTTAGTAAATATTTAATGAATCCAAAGAAGAGATACAAAATGCTACAATGTATCCAGCTATTATAAATGTTAAATCTTATAATGGCCCACACAGCAATTTGATCTCACAGTGCCTTATTTCTGCCTTTTCATGACTTTTATTTAAGTGAACATCCTGACCTGTGCCCAATGTTTTTCACTTGTTACAAATGATTAAGATAGGAAAAGTTACGTACTACAATATTCATAAGCAGGCTTTTCAAAGACTTTGACATAAAACATCTTCACCAGCAAACTGAGACATAGTCCCTGCTGCAAAGGATACCTAAAGATCAGGGTAATATCGTAACATTGCTCTTAAGAAGTTGTGGGTAGCTATAAATGTCAGAAGCAGCACAAAGTCTGTCAATATACCAGTTATTCTAAATAGCCTTCCAAATGATATGTGGGTATTCTGGAGCTCTTCAAATGGAATTACATTTCAACTTTATCCCTTTCCATACAGTGAAAATATGGCTGCCTGAATCTGGCAGTGTGTATTTCTGGAAATTGATGCAGGCATCATATTAACTATGACCATGAACAATATGTCATTAGAAAGACAGACATTTTCTCATCACATGGAAAAAACACCACTGTGGTAACTCAATTTTTACTGGAGGTCCTTAAGCCTAATTAAAAAGAATAAAATCTTCAAAAAAGTTCAATGTCTTAAAAATGTCAGGCAACTATATTTTAAAACTCTCTGTGGAAACTGAAAAATACTTGGCTGTTCTAATTCCACAGATGAAGCTCAAATGCTCTCATGATTTCTTCATGCCAACTATGTATTATCAAGGTTTTTTCTCCTAAGAAACTTAATGATTTTTCAAGTGTTTGCACTTGATATATTGATCATTTTCCAAACTACAGAGGAAATCCCATAGAAGTTCAAGAGAGTTATTAACTGTCTTCTGTAAAACTCCTATGCATTTTCAGCAACAAAAAACTAATGCGGCAAGCATCATTTCAAATTTCAAGTCAGTCAGAATATGTTAAGGGATGGTGTTTTATTTGCTTTAATTTGTTCTGAATGACACATGGCCTCAAAATGTTTATGTTCAGTGTCTCACATAACTGTGGGACGCTATGCCTGTTAGTATGTGACCTTCCACTCAGTCAGTATTGTTCAACAGCCTGTGTTATTCTGCCAAAGTCTGTGAGCTAACGCTTGGGACACAAATGGTTTCACTGATACTTTCCTCACCGTGTCAGTCCAGCAGGCTTTTAACCTGGGTATGACCCCTTATTTATTTCTCCCTTTATGCTCTCAAATCCAGGGTATACCCAATGTGTTCAATGCAACAGCTCTAAGATTTGATGTGTTTTTGCTGCCAGACAACTAAAATTTTATTTTAGAATTCCATGGTTTTGCTCCTCAACTACTGTGACCTTCTCTTTCCTGTTCTTGTCAAGTGCCATCCTTCTCCTCTTTTTATCCACTCAGGATACTGCTGCAAAGGTCATCATTCTGGCTTACCACTCCACCCATCTCAGCCCTCCCTTTATATTTCAAATGAACCAACTTCATCACATACAAAATATTTCCCATCTCCTTCAAGGCTAACATACTCTGGCTACACCTAGTCACTGCTGACTTTTAGAGAATATTGAGCTGTTACCCCACTCAAGAAATAATGCTAGCTTTACTTACTCAGAAGTTAGACTTTATTCAGAAGAACTGTTGCTGGCTCTAACGGATCCTCTTAATTCTCCGAAATGTAACATCTGTTCTCCCTGTGCTACAAATTTTCTGTGATACACAGCATGTGGATGCTGACATTTTTGAAGACAGCTATGAACAGAGTGAGAATTTTATGGCACAATGTGGTAAAATTTTCATCCACGTAGCAAAGGGAGAAGACACATCATTAATAATTAGAAACAAAGTTAATAATTAGAAACAGGCTCTACTTTTTGCTATGTTTTTTGCTGCATACTATTGGAAAACTGCCAAGCTTCCTGTAGACTTTAGCTGTGAACACTGTATTAAGTTAACTTTATCATAAATACAATTAGGAATCTTCTCTGCAGCCTCAAAATAAGAGACTGACAGATGAGTTCCTCCAGTTCAGCTGATGCAGCATGTGGACATTTGCCAGACTTTTCTTCCTAATCCCTTGCTGGTTCATTAGTCGCTCACTGCAGACAACAAGAGTCTTTCATGCCAATCAACAGTAAAAAGTCACAGGAAAGTCTAGCTCATATACCTACAGAAAACAGCTTGAGAGATTGGAGCAAGACAGCGTCTTTCATAGTTCTGCTTAAAAAATCTCCCAACAACCACAAAACAAAACAGAAGCGAAAAGCTAGGAGATCTGCAACCAGTGTCCACTGAGCCTTACAGTCTGAATTAAGCACTGGTGTGCTTTTAGGGTGTCCTTCTGGTCCAAAGGGTAGGCTTCTACTTTACTCAGAGGTTTTTATTTTAAAAAATGATAGAACAAAAGAGCACCAATGTCTTGTCTTTTCTTTTTTTTTAATTACACCAATATATAAAGGAAATAAAGCAAGCTGACAGTCAATTTCCAGCTCTGCCCAATTAACCTACTTGGAGCACTATAAAGGAGCCCAACAAGTTTCTTCCCAACAACTTAATATTATCTCTTTTCTTCTTTTTTTCCTGCTAGACCTCTACTATGTACAAACCTGATACAAGCATATCCATGTGTCTAAGCAAAGTTTGTTGTACATTAAATGACTATTACTTTTGCTAGGAGGGGTTTTTTGGTAGGAGGATGATGCTAAGACATCTTATGAGAGAAACTCACTGAAGGATGTGCTAGGGTGCCCAAAGAATTAAGAGGGATTGTACCATTTTTCTCATAGTGAAAAAGCATCTTATAAAGAACTTACACTAACCATACATTCAACAGTAATGTTTATCTCATTGATACTCAATGATTGTTAATGGTTGTTTTAAACTAGATGACAAAGGTGGATAGCTCTTTTACAGAAACCAACACTTGGATTAGCAGTCTCAGCAGGTAGTCCTAACCAGTTCAGTTGCATATGTGGTCCTTACAGCACAGGTTTGAGGAACATCAGTGCACTAGCACAGACATAAAGCAGTAAATTTGCTATTTAAATGAACAAAAGATTTTTGTGCATTGAGCACCAAGACTTGGAGACTTTCAACATCACTAAACTCAACAGAGCTACTCTTAATAGGTAGGAAATTCTCCTTGCTATCTAAGTATTCTCTCTTTATGCAATACAAATGCCTATATAACCACTTCTATCTTCTATTATTACACTCTGCTGTCTGGTGAGTATTTTTATTTTTAAAGTGGTCATCTGCATACCAAAAACATGGCTCCTTTTTCAACAGATTAGTAATTCTATCAGTTCCTTAGTCCTCACCACTATGCTTTTGAAAGCTGCTTTTATTTAAATGCAGATTTGCTGCACTGGAAAGATTATGCATTCTGCACTTGTGTCTAGAAGGTGAACATGTTTCTGTGTGAGTTGGTAACTTTCCAAAATGGCACAGAATTTTCAGGATCAAAGACAGATCCAGGGGAGACACAAAGAACAAACAAGACACTGAAATTTGTTTACATATTAATCTTTAAAAGTGTCAAAAGTCCATTGCTCTTTCATTTTAATCTTATAAGAATTTCTACAAGAGGCCATATAATATTTGCTTTGCTTTTATATTCACTAGGAATACAAGATGAAGACAGCTCCAAACATACCAGGGAGTTTAGAAATGTAAAACAATACAAAATATGACATTTAATGAACCTCACCTGTCAAAACAAACAAAAAACAAGTGGGAAGCCTGAAAAGTCTCACTACATTTAGGTATTTATTTTGTGTTTCCCATTCCTTTCTCTGAATACCTTATCAGTTTTTGGATTGATGTTCAATCCCTCTATTGTCTCTCACTAACAAAAAACACTAAGATCTGCACAGTTTCTTCATCTTTTATAAACTAGACCAATAGGCATCCCTATCAAACAATAAAGAGTGAAAACACTTAACAGGAGTTATGGTAACTAAAAGAGAGGTTGATAAAAGAGGACATCAGGCATGGATGGATATGGTATATCACTTGAGGGCTCTGAATGGCACAGGTCTGCCATGTTTAAAGCACAGATTCTCATGAAACAAAGATGAAGCTTTTTCTATGGGGTATTTTACTACCATTATTAGTACTGATAGCATACCAGTGTGTAAGAGACTCCATATTTTCTTGTTGGCTGTTACCTGAAAGAAGGGTGTAGAAAGGTGGGTGTTGGTCTCTTTGCCCAAGTGACAGGTGATGGGGGGAATGGACTCAAGCTGCACCAGGGCAGGTTCAGATTAGACATTAGGAAAAAATTCTTCACTGAAAGGGTTGTCAGGCATTGGAACAGGCTGCTCAGGGAGATGGTTGTTTCACCATCCCTGGATGTATTAAAACACAGGTAGATGAGGTGCTTAGGGATATGGTTTAGTAGAGGACAGGAATGGTTGGACTCAAAGGTCTTTTCCAACCTAGTGATTCTGTGATAAAAATACGTTGCAGAGTAAAACAAGCAAAACACCTGAATGCTTCCCTTCATGTGGAAGGACTAAAAATATATTTGAAACAAGTAGATTGTGTCTGTGATCTCTGTCTGGAAAAGTACTAACTCTGAAATTGTGCTAGATTGGGGTAAAACCAGTCCTTTGAAGAGCTTCAGATCAGTATTTTGAGATCACCTGCAAAAACAGTAAAGACTAAAACTGAACAGAGCTAAAGAAAGAGCAGTATGGAAGAAGGAAAAGAGGTTCTGAAAAGCATTCTTCTCCCCAGGCTGGAAACCAGATAGGGTTCAAATGGGGTCCTAAGCCTGCTAACTACAAAATAATTTTAGAATTTATTTTAGATTCACCCATAAATATAGCCTTATCAGAGGAAAGGAGAACTATGAAATTAAATATATACATACCTATATACACAGCATGGGAGGTCACAGTGATTCCCACCTTACATTCTTTTTTAGCATTATCAATGTGCTTCAAAGGCAAAATTTGTCCTTCACAACTTCAGGCATTCTTTGGGTTTTCTTCCCTTTGAGGAATATCCCTCTGATGCATTTGCCGTGTTTGGCATCAGAAGAGAAAACCTGAGCTCTGTATTCAAAGCAAACAGCAGGGTCTGGCAGAGGGAGCTCAGGGGAACAGAGATCATTTTCCAGTACAGAGCTCTTCCACAGAAATGTAGTTCAGAAGCACTGGTGGCTTGAGGGGAGTCCACTTTTCAGTCTTGCTGCATATGAGGCAGGCAGCCCATAGGAAGATGGCAACATGGTTTTGCTTCTGTTTCCCAGTATCCACCTTCTCCACAATGTAGGCTCCACTGCTTCCTCAGTGAAAGTATCCTGCAGAGCTGAGCTGTGGTACACATCCATCCAAATCCTATGTAGGATCCCCACAGTATCCCACTGCATGTTTTTCACCTCCCAGCAATAGAGCCAGGGTCAGGATTTTTCCCATGGTTGTACCTAAAGCCATGAATTGTTGATGCCTGTTTTGCAACCTGCCTGCCATGGCCTGTGGGCTTGACTATTTCCATGCTGTGTGACACAGAATTCTGTGTGACAGTATTTTAATCTCATTGCTTGCAGCACCACTCATTTGAATATAATTTTTCTTCATCTTCTCTGACTGTTTTGTATCTTTGCACTACTTCCTGCTGACATCACCAATCACTAACAGCATGTATTGTTTTATAGCATCCTCTTTTTGTTCTCCTTTGCCCCTAGCACTAATCACTTGGAATATGAATATCAAATTAGACAGACGAAGTTTGCCTCTGCTTTGTCTAGGTTCTATTCTGAACTGTCATTGCAGAAGAGACTACCTTACAGTAAGCCACAGATTACTGTATTTTGACAATTTAGCTGTGTACCAAGTAACAGTGATCTCAGAACAATTCTTTATCCAATTCAGACATTATCCATCTCTACCTGTCTGGTATCTCACCATCAAAGTGAAATGTGTAATCTTTTCTACATGGCCAAGCAATGGACAGATCAGAAATACCGGGTACAGTAAGACAAAGCATCCTCTTTGAATTTATCAAAATACAGAAACATACAGTGACTCCTCGGCGAATAACATACTGGTATGAAGTGCATGTGATGTTCTACCCATTTAACATTAGGATTCTATTTTACTGACTATGCTCAACTATGGCTGCATGTACCATTTTCAAAACATTGCCAACAACACCCTACAAACACCTTCTTTCCTGGGGCTTTTCACCATATTTCCAACAGTTCTGTCACTTCTACATAGAGAGTATCTCCACATTTTCAAAAAGCAGACTTGCAGACAATATGCTAGTTTTGACTGCTGGAAGAACTGAACTTCCATCACAGGAGCTTTGACATACCCATTCACATTGTATCCTTGCTGGGTGATCTTAAAATTTGTTAGTAAAGACTCTAGCAAGCACATGATAAAATGATACAAAAGACAGTTCAGGATTGAGCTTTCTCGCTTAATAATAGATTTAACTGAACTGCTAACCTCTGTAAAGATAACTGAATGTCTTGTTCTGATAAATGTTGGGAAAATACCCAAGAGCTATTTGATGTAATATTCAGAGTACCCAGAATGACTTTTAAAATTATGCTGTAGTCCCTATAACTCGTAAACTGTGAATCCTAAGTACCAAAGTCCATGGAGTCTAGGGGTTTGAAGATAAGCTCTAAAGCTAAATTTTAACATGCTCTAACAATATTATGTTTGTGATGTCAGAATAATGCTGATCCTTCTTCACCGTAATATGTCAATTAATGTGCTTGTAGGTCTTAGTAATAGTAGCTCTGAAAAGTCATCAACAGTAGGTATTTCACAGCTTCTAATTTTTTTTATATATATATATATATATATATATAAAGTGGACAATAAAAGGACTAAATTTTTTGCTTATTACAATATGATACTTAAGTAGACATGAGAGCTTTTGACATATTCCGATAATCAAAGAAGTTCTGCAGGCAGGGAAGGTTAGCAAACTGTCTGGGTTCTTTTCCCATTCATATGGGGACAATTTATATGATCCAGAATTAATTCAGAGACACTTTGAAAAACTACACAATTTGCATGGAGTTATTACTCATTCTGATGACTTATATTGGTGAAGCTTGTTCTGTGCAGGAACCTTTGAAATCTGTCCTATTCCCAAATCACTACTTCATACTTGCAAAAGTTGTAGAAGTGTCAAGTTAAAAATTTAATATAATAATTGTCTGAAACCCGAGCAATATTATAGTGATCACCATCAGAGATGCACCAAGCTCTGCTGCGAGTTAAATACATGTAGACTTTACAAAGTTTCAAAAATGGGAACACTGAAGTTGAATAAATGCTTAGAAAACATGGCCTAAGCAAGACAACAACATCAAAGAAAAATATTCCTTTGGGAAAGCAGATTTACAATATATCTGGAAGAAATATTTCTGAAAGAAGCATCAACTTAGAATAACTTTTGAAGAATTCTGCAGACTCAGAATTGTAAAGCTGTAGAATTTTAAGGGCTCTCAGGAATCTACCTAGTCCGGTCTCTTGCATTGTACTTTATTGACAGACATCTAAAAAGTAACCTGACTCATATGAATAAGTGTTATGATGATGCTCATGGGGGAAAAAACCAAACAACCCAAACAAAAAAAACAATTCATGGAGACCCACAGTCTGTTTGTCCATTGCACTGGAAAAGAAAGTCCTGCCAGAAATTCCACAAATACAGAAAATATCTGCAAAATCATTTTGAATTTTGAGCATTGCATTGACTGAAAGACAAATACATTCAGGGGAAGTCATAGAGTTCCTGACTTGCTAAAACAATTTATTCAAGAGAAGCCAGCATCTGCTCTATGAAATAAATTTAGCATTGATATGGCAGTTTTGGCTGGAGACACCACTTAATCTGTAATACATGTTTAAGCCAGTACCCATTTCAGGCAATCTTGATCAGAAATACGTATTTCAGACCTCATGAACAATTTTGGAGGAATTCAGTATTGCAGCAGAGAAGCTGCTTTATTCTAAGGGAATTGCTGCCAATTACTCAACATATAAATTATTTTGCTCTTGAATGTGTTGATAGGTTGGCAGAGATGAGCCCTAAATAAGTCTCATTGCATTTTAACAGTTTATGTGTCTGGACTTCAATTTCATGTAATTTACGGAACACTAGAGAGCTTTATTACAAGGTTCAGGATAAATTAAATGAAAATCAAGTGCAAATGAAGTATGGGTCATCCATGAGCAGAATTCAAAGAGATGCTGGAAAGCAGAATAGCATCTGTTACAGCATCCAAAAAGACAGATGGATTTACAGTACATTTGTTTTCATAAAATTAAGTGATTTGGCTGAGGTTGGATCATGTCTTGTTAGAGAAGAAGAAAGATGCCCAAGAAAATTGGACTAACAATCATCTGGACACACTGCTCTAGTGTAGACCCAATACCACTTTGAGTGCAGAGAACGAACAGCAAGAGCTTTCAAGATCAGGAAATTAATATGTGAGATAATGTCTCTCTTCTCCCAGTTGAAGGACCTCAGCTGAAAAAAGAACCAAACAACCAAGCAAAACAACAATGCTCTCTGTAATACAATCTGGGAGCAACAAGACCTACAGAAACCAGTAGTGACAAAGGTAATTGACTTTGTTTGCTATTGGTTTCTCATACACAGTCCTTTGCAAATGTAAAAAAACAGGTGCAAAGTTTTACCAGTTTAAAATGATACCTGACGGTTATTTAGTGCTGGAGCACTAAATGGCATGTCAGCATGCTCCTGTGTAGTATTCAGTATGATCATGCCAGCATGAGAAAGAAGGTGACCAGGATCAGCTGAAAACTGCGGAGCAAGACTTCTCTCTTTGAAGTCGATGCTTACAGCTTTAAACTCATGATTTATGTGTGACTTTACTAACTGAAAATGAGAGGGAAAAGACAGAATGAGGTATTCTGTACTTTCTTCTCTCCAGCTGTGCTCTGGCCTTGCAGCGTGTTGGCTGTGCTTTTGGAGCATACGGTCACAGGGAACTTTTCTCTGTGGAGCACTTTTGTACTGCTGTAGCCTGAAGGCAGGAGACTGATTAGTCTTGTTACAACTACTACATGTTCCTGTGCAACTAGTTATTAACTTACACAAGGGACAGCTGTTTATTAAAATATGTCTACTTATTAACTAGTTATTAATTTATGTCTTAACTTAAATAGGGAGCAATTATGCCTTCAAGGCTTCTCTCCCAGCCAGGGCACTGCCACAACACACACCAAAGAGAACAGAGCTGCATGCAGGCTGCCCAACAAGCCCGACCTGTCACTACAACAGGAAACTGGCAGGACTGTCAAATAAAAAGTTTATCTTATTAAAGTATGATTCAGATGTCTTAAAAAACCCACAACCTGCCTAACCCCTCTCAACCTCCTCCCAAAACAAAAAAAAATCAACTTTGATCGAAATACGGTGCTTTATTTAGTCTGGGCTTTTTTAATGTGGCAGATAATACCAAATACAGGACAGTCACAAACAAAATCAAGCTCTGTATTTCTGCTTGCTTTAACACATGCTGATGGAGTGCTGAGAGTGCCATTACAATTTTAAAAATAGAAGGTACATGAATAGGCATGCACCTCAGTTTTTAAAAGAAGTGAGTCACAGTTCTTCAATTATGGGAATTTTTTTTCTGTGCTTCTTTATTTTAAATTTAAGAAAAGACATTATTTGTACATCTTATTGCATCCTTATCAAAATCCTGTGAACATAGTTAATCTCACTTCATGTGATTGGGATAACAGCAATAATAACACTGTGAAAAGCAATAGAGCTCGTTGTTAATGTGGTTTATTGAAGCAGATAATGAGATCTGGTATTTTACCTTGAAAGAAATATTGACAAGTAGCACTTTACTCAGTAAATATTCTTCTCCGGGAGTTAGGTTCTATGAAAAGGAAAACTCGATTTCTACTATGAATCCAACTTCAGTAGCATTTTCTTAGTGTATTCTGAAAACTGCCACATTTCTGTATATATGTGCTCTTCCCATGTTGTAACCAATAGCACATAGGACTTGACACCTTCCCCAGAAGTGTTTTGCAGTAATATTTATCGCTCACCTTTAGAAAGGGAAACAAACTTTGGAGGTTATGCGGTGCTTTCCATAACAGTTATAGAGCCAAAAGTATAGTCTGCATATATTGTTTTCCATCCTGGTGTTCAGTCTGTCTGCTATAATAAAGTTTAAAGTACCTACAACAACACTCTAATTTCTTGGCAGCTTCTGTAATTACCTTAAGTGTGCTAGTCTGATGTGAAAGACTGAAAAAGACAAGGCAGAGTACAGCTCTTGCTGTGAAAAAAAGTAATTTGGAAAAGTAGAAGGAGACTTGTACTTCTGTGGTGGGTTGACGCTGGCTGGAGGCCAGGTGCCCACCACGGCCACTCTATCACTGCCCTCCTGAGCTGGACATGGAAGAGAAGATATAATGAAAAGTTTGTGGGTCAAAATAAAGACAGGGACAAGTCATTCATCAATTACCATCACAGGTAAACCAGACTCGACTTGGGGAAAAAATAATTTATCACCAATGAGGATAGTGAGAAATAAAACAAAATCTTAAAAACACCTTCCCCCCACCCCTCCCTTCCCCGGGCTCAACTTCACTCCTGATTTCTCTACCTCTCTGACTGTCACAGGGGGGCAGGGAATGGGGGCTGCAGTCACTTCATCACATATTGTCTATTAAGGGGGAGGACTCCTCGTACTTTTTCCCTGCTCCAGTGTGGGGTCCCACTCACGAGGGACAGTCCTACGTGAACTTCTCCAACGTAAGTCCTTTCCCATGGGCTGCAGTTCTTTGCAAACTGCCCCAGCGTGGCTTTCATGGGGTGTAGAACTTCTGGACCAGACTGCTTAAGCCTGAGTTCCCCATGTGGTCACATGTTCTGCCAACAAACCTGGTCCATTATGGGATCCTCTCTCCATGGATTCACAGATCCTGCCAAGAGCTTGGTCCAGCATGTACTTCCCACAGGTTCACAGCCTCCTTTGAATGTCTCCACCTGCTCCAGCATGGGGTTCTCCACAGGCTGCAGGTAGATATCTGCTCCACCATTAACCTCCTATGTGCTGCAGGGGGACAGCCTGCCTCACCACGGTCTTCTCCACAGGCTGCAGAGGAATCTCTCCTCTGGTGCTGAAGCACCTCCCCCCTCCTTATTCACTGGTCTTGGTGTTTACAGAGTTGTTCCTCTCACATATTCTCATTCCTCTCTCTGGCTGCTTTTCCATTGCAGGCTTGTTTTCCCCTTCCTAAATATGTTATCCCAGAAGTGCTATCACCATCACTCAGCTTTGGGCAGAGACATGTCCATCTTGGAGCTGGCTGGCACTGGCTCTATTAGACACAGAGGAAACTTCTGCCCATTTCTCACAGAAGCTACCCCTGTAGCCACCCATATTATCAAAACCTTGCCATGAAAATGAAATGCAACTTCATAGAATAACATCTGACTATTGGGTAAAGGTTAAAGTCTCCAAAATTCTTTCAACTTGTCATCGTAGAGTTTCTCCACAAGGAGTCTCAATGACTTAATTTCTGAAGCTGTCAAACTCTTGAAATTCAAACGTGAAAAATGTTCTGGCTGAAATGGCACAGGATGCTCCACGACATAGAGGCTTCTGGTAATTCTGCAACTAAAAATAATCAGGAATGAAAGAATTCAGCTTAGCGCTGCCTTAGTTTCAACCTCTTCTCAAAATGTTATCAAATCTTGACCCAAGCATTGTGAGAAACAAGTAAGTGGAAGACATTCCAGAACAATGGAGCTGAATCCACTAATTGTTATCAACTATCTCTCCTTGGTTTGCACTGCATTACTTGAGTTAGCTAAAGTGTTGGAGTTGACAAACATGAGATTTTTATATTCTGAGATTGAAAACGAGACATTTTAATAAAGTAATTTCTGACTTCATAGTAACAGCAGAATCCCAGACTCTTAGGTCATAACTCTACTGATGTTGAATGTTAGAAAGGAAAGCTTGAAGCACTTAAAAATAATAGGATGATAAACTTTTGAATACCTGTGCAAAGTCTAGCTATGATGAGTTGTGACTTGAATCACACATGCTATTGGAACACCTGACTTGTCCCACCTGCCAGGCATGTACTGCTTTTGATCTGCAGAGGTGCAGTAATTTCTATGGCAAGAAGAACCTCTTGGGCTTTTGCACAGAACTGCCCACAGCACAATCACATGGGACCTAGTGAGGATCAGCTGCCAAAAAACCTGACCTGAGTGTGTCTGGTGGCAATATATATCCAGATGTCAGCTTGACTGGAGCTACGTCTTTAAATGAGCTACCCAATGTGTAGGAGATCCCAAAAAATTGCTTTATCCCTCTTTTTCCATCCATGCTAAAACTTACAGTTTATCTGTGGCACTCTATTTAATAAAGTCTGTGAGCCCCAAACAAATCCCGGATTTGTGAAACTATATTCAGGCAAAGACATACCCCTTAAGTCATGGAATAAATAGATCTTGTGACCATGCATTCAACTCAGAGAAAGACAAGCTCATCTAGTTGTCATAATTCACTTAAAATTATGGCACTTCTTGCCATAAGGAACAGTTACAACCACTGCAAATGTAAACTGTTCAGACAGAATGCATATTTTGTAGGTTTAAATCAAAGTGGAGCAGACATTACAGCTAGTGAAAAATTAAGTAGATTTGCTTTTCCCATCCCAGGCATTTATTTTAAAACCTCTAGTGTTTGTTTGTGAGAGAGCAAGACGTTGAAATATAGCAGAAGGAAATTCCAAGGCAGAGAGAGAGAGAATGTGATGGAACTATCTGTGTACTTTCAGAGAGGTCAAAGGCAATCTGATTGAAAGTTCCACCTCTCTTACTGGGGTTGCGGTCAATGTAAGTAAAAAGAAAAGGAATATTCCTTTGGGGCTTAAGTACTGAGAAAAGGAGGAAAAAGCATTTGTCCCAGAAATGAGACACTAAATACTGCCATTTACCTACACGCTGATATACAAAATTGGTTTTATCTTTAATCTGATGCTAATAGACTAAAAGAATTGGAAAGAGGGCAGGCTCACTACAGCCCCTGTCAGACTTCTCTGTTACTTGGTTAACAAAACAGGAAGATAAAAAGGAAAAAGGTTCCTATCTACTCTGGGTATCAACAGGTGGGAAAGTGCAATATTTTAAGAGACTCTTAAAAGCCATTATTTCCTCCACACACTTTCTGTGAAGGTGAAAGGATACAATATAACGCTTATGCATGGAAGAAACTGAGCAGTTTGTGGAAGAAGCTGTGGCATGCTTGTATTAAACAAGTTGGTATTTAAATTAAGCATTGTATGCAGCCATGGGAGAAAATTATATTGAAATGACAGAAAGGGAAAAAACGTTCAGAGTTTTAAGAATACTATGGGAACAGATTGAACTGAAGCATGGGTAAGAAACGGAATGCTTGTCCACAAAGAAACCAGCTGAAGAGTGAGAGATTTCACTTTTCCTTATATTCCCTGCCTTTACTTTTCCTTGCTCACCAGTGATCTTTTCCTTAACTTCACACTATATAAATATATTTAAATTTACACAAACAAGCATTAATTTATATTTCAACTTTCCATGTCTACCACTTTTTTGCCTCAAAGACCTTGGATAAATTCTCCTATGAGAATTTACAGAGTATACATAGCTACCTAAATCATGTCTGACAGCTTCAGTTAATGTGGGCAGGTAAATTTTACACTATGAAATACACTCCATCCATAACAATTAAAGTGTACTGCACAAATTACATGAACAAGAGAGACCAAGGGAGTGGAAAGAGTTAAAGCTTCCATGGTAACCTCCGCAGTAAGGATGCAATTGGCTCGCCCGGTCCCTTCTGTCACGTCTTGATTCCATGCCAACAAATCATGAACTGTCCATCACTTCACACATCTATTTTTAGAGCATCCTCAGCTGCTTCCAATAAAATGATAAATGATACATGTTCACAGAGGGCTAATACTGGTCACAGAAAGGGCTGTTAACATCTGAAATGGAAGCCAGAGATCTGGAGCAAAACAACGTGACAAAGGCACTGACCTTCAGTAAAAGCAGATTAGAGGTTTCGGTCAAACTGCCCTTTGCTTTTCTTAGAAGCAACCCGTTCCATACTAAAGTGAAACAAAATCTATGGCAAATATGTCCAAATATGCTTGTAGCTATTACGGGAATTGTTCCAAAGGGCTAGTATATCTGCAGAGACATTTAGGCATTGACTCGTCTATTCTGGAGTAGCTCCTCTTTTGTGCTTTAAACAGGAAGGCATGATAAACATGTTTAAATAATGATATATGACCACTGCAAACACAGAATCTTAAATAATGCATTTCTCTGGGAAACAGCTCTATTCATACAGGATGCCCAATGAACATAGTCAAACAATGAACAGAATTGCTTGTGTTGCACCAGTATTCATTACAGTGCCTGCACTAAAAGAAAAAAAGATAAAATATATATACACAAATGGGGGAAAGACAGTTTGTGAAAGGAGACACATGAAAATAAAGTCCTTGGGTGGTCAGATCTACACCACCAGAAGTCATATCATACTGTAGCATTGAAAATCTACACAAAGCTTTCCACCTGAAGTGCCCTCAGTAACTGCAGACGATAATGCCTTAAAGAAGTAAGGCAACAGGTTTATTTTTACAGTATGGTAGATGAAACTCTGAAGTATGGGCTTTGTCTGAAGTGCCAGAGAAAACCTTACAAGTGTAGCTTCATCAGTGTCACTTTCCTGATCTTCTACAAAAGAAGTCTTCCTCAGCTATGAACAGGGCTCATTTTAGCATTTCAGAAAATATTTCATTTTGTTACCACGCTACTGGGTATCACCGGAATTAGATATGTTAAAGGCACTTCATAAGAATGGTTCACTTGCAGCTATGTTAATCAAGAGAAGGTACATGTATTTAGTAATTAAATTAATTCATAAACTTCTTACTGTCTTTAAAAACAAATACAAAACCCCACCAATTCCACCAAAAAAAACCCAATAGAATAACTTTCAAAAACAGCCAAATGATTTTATAAAATCAGCTTTCTTACAAAGCTAATTATAGGAGTGCTCAAATGCACTACTCTTTTAGTTCATATATAAGTAGAGTTACATCAAATTACTTTTCTCTCAATAATTCCACATACTGTTTTTGGCAGCAGTAAAAAATAATTTTCAAAGCTCATTAAAAACTTCATATTTTTTCAGTCTTGCAAAGCTAATCAGGCCCTTAGTATTAAGCTGACACAATGGCATGGCATAATGAGCATCCTGCTCATTAGTAAGATCAACATGGACAGAGGCACTTTCACTGCACTTACAAACACGAAGTTTTACATCAGAGTCACCTCCATTGAGGAAACCACAGAACCCAGATAGGCATAAAAGGGCCATCTCCTGGGAAGTGCCCTGACATAAGGCTGAAAAAATGAACCCCTGTAACTCCTTGATAGAGCATGTTGAGTTACACTGAGTGGAGTCTCATGACATATTCCTTTGCAAAATTTCAGTTAGCTCTTCTCACTGTCACTGCCAAAGCTATAAGGGAAACCAGAAAGAAAAGAGGAATTAGGAAAAAATAGCTGTCTGCTGTGCACAGATCAGGGAACAGTCCTCCAGATCTGTGCAGGTCTGTCTGCTAACTCCTGCCCAAACTCAGGTACCTCCTTTGCCAGGAGGAGAGGGGAAGAAACTTCTGACTACTGTCCTGCCCTACATGGATCACCGGTGAATGCATTCACAACTGAAGGGAAATTACCAGTCAGTCCTTACAGCATAGATATTTTATAGATTTGCAACATTTTTTTCCACTGTTTTCTCTGATATTCCTTTTTCTTTCAATGCAAATAAAAGCATTTGCAAGTACAAAAAATAATAATAACTGCTTAGCTGTGTGCTGGCCATTCTGTCAGCACTGTTTATTTTGTGCGCCACTCTGAAAATACTGATGTTCGACTGCTGGAAGCATTCATTTATGTATTATTGATACAGCCCATATATATAATTTAAATTCACAGGCAGTAATTCTTTGATCTTCAAAACAGCTAGATTTGTTAACAAAATATATTTCTGCTCTACATGAACAAGAGTGGTAAAACGAGGCTTTTAGAAAAATATTTTCTCGAAAAAAAATGGATAAACATTACCCTATTGACACTGTCGTTAATAAACTGGAATATTTGCATAAATGTGAGCAAAAACGGATGACTTTAAACAATGGTCACTAATTAAGAGACTGAAAGAAACAAAGCACTAATAACACTTTATAAACCAAGATAGACATATTAGCATACCGTATCTCATATGATTGTGGTAATGTCAGAAAGACAAATAATCCTGATTACACCTGAAGTAATATTATAACTAATGCAATCAGTCACAGCAAGTGAGCTTTTTCTTGCTGTTCATTTCTTATATAAACCCTGCTTTTTAAATTAGGTATGTTTCCCAAAATGCATATATGCATGAAAATGAATAAAATTCATTGCAATAACAAGCAAGCTGAAGGATCTTCCTGGAACTAAATTATTAGTTGCTATTTCCTAAAAGTAGCTAATCATTATGCAGACTTCAGTCTAAGTCATATGGCTGAAAGAGAATGGCAAAGCATTAGAAAAGTCTATTTTTCAGATTTCTTGCCAGGAAAGCTGTTTTCTGTTTACATAACAACAAAATCCTCTCTGACTAAACATTTGTGAATTTTTTTTTTAATTAGCCAAAGGCTGAAAATTTACTCACAGAGAAGTAATAAAAAGTAATTTACCTTCAGATAGCACTGCTCACTACCAACTGATGTGCTGCAACTATTTTGAGTTACATGCTTTGAGACATGTACTGTGTTAAATCCTGAAAACTAGCGGAGAGGCACAGGTGATACTTGAATATTCTGAGAATTTTTCTTTGGATGAGTCTCTGAAATGCAGTGATCTCACTTTTCAAGGACTTCTCAAAACTAAGGGTCTGCATTTTTGTCCATGATGCAAGCCAGTTGACAAGGTTACCAGGGATGGAGAAATTATTACCAGATTTCCTACACAGGATGAGACCTGTGAGGGGATGAATGCAATCTTACTCATAATTTAACTCTGAACTTAGTGAACAGTGCTGTCACCGTATTTCCCATGCACAAAGGGAAGGACAGGCCACCAGCGAATAACGTCAGCTACTGTACTTTATAACAACCGACAATAATCTTCTCCCTCTGGAGCATGGTTCTTGCAGTAGGTAAAAGATTAACTCATTCCGTCTCCCAGTAAAATGTAAGCTTTAACATTGTATCTCCTGTACGTAAATGGGGGTAAACAGGGGAGTAAAAATGAGATCAGCATTCAAAAATGTCCTTTCTTTGTGGATCTCTGTTTCTCAGTGCCCATTCAGGATACCTTTGTAAGTACCTTGGCATTTTTTCTGTACATTCATACTTTTGTCCTGGGAATTTGGCTAGGCACCAGAGATCACGACAGCTTTGATTCTGGTCTGCATCCAGTAAAAACAAACAGAAGTGCTTACATTAATCGCACCTGTTTTCTACTCAGGATAGAAGGCGGGGTATCCATATCTCAGGTTTTTCAGACTGTGCTTTGAGCAGCCTCCTTAACATGACTACTGTCAGCACTCCTCTCTTTCCTTCTTGAGGAGAGAACATGATGGTAGTCATTCTGCAGCAAAGTGGTGGTGTGATAATCAGAAACTGTTTCTTCTCTTCTAGTTATGTGGAAGTAAAAAAGACAAGTCAGACTCTCAAGATAAATCGTACTTAGAAATCTGTGGAAAATGTGTGCCAGCAATGTGACAGTAAGGCAGGAAGCCTTCAAGGATACTGTTTGTTGTATCTTGAACAATCTCAATACTGAAACTTCAGTCTACTCTGATTTCTTCCTACCTCCTGAAGTGTTCCATATATATTTGACCTGTGCTGCATATTTAAATAGGTAGGTAAATATTAGTAACAGCAGAAACCTAGTTCTTCAATTCTTTGTAATATTATCTGTGGTTAGATTATTTTTCTTTCTTTTAATGAAAAATTTTAGAGTAGGTTAAACACTGAGACATGACATCAATCAAATATGCAATAAGAAATTATTTGTTTCCCTTAGTAATAACAATTTCATTTCATACCGTTTCACTATGGAGAAAAAATAATGGTTTGATTTCAAGTTGAACCATGAGTGACAGATTCAAGTTTCAAATTCAGTTGTTCCATTTTATGATTCTCCTTGCCCTACATTCAATGAGAAATTCTTCTGTGGCAACACAGTGTGATTTGTCTTTTTTGGAGGCCAGAAAAAAAAGAAAAGAGCTGTATTTTGTGGGTGTTCAGTGACAAACATTCCCATAATGACGCCACAGCCTTATAAACTTGATGTTAGCGAAGATTCATACTGCAGGTTCTCCCCGGAAAGTACAGAAATAAAAACTGCTATCATTTCAGTTCTCAGTTTACCTGTCCATAACCAGGAGAAGAAAAAGGGAAAAAGAAAAAAGAAGTAAAAAAAAAAGTTAATATAGACAGAGCATAAGAAACTACTCTCTTGAAGCCCCAGAAATATTCTCTTGCTTCTGAAAGCCAGACATCATGCAGCTGTTAAACTGTTGAGCAAAGAACTGGGCACAGGATTTGAAGTCAACACATCACTACTGTCTCCTTGTACTGACTCTGGGTATGAAAAAAAGAAATGTATACAACAGCTCCACCATATATTTGAGGACAGGGACTAGCAGTGGCACCTGGCACCTCTGCGATGCCAGCTCTCACTGAATATCCTTATAGAAAGCAACAGCCAGTCGGACTTTAAATCAAAGGAATTTTTGGCTAGCTGATAGACTCACAAAACAGTTATCTCTGGATCAGCTGAAATATCAGAATTTGTGTGGAGGATGATCACAACCAAGAAGAAATCACCTCTCTCAGGGGTGTTTCTGTTCACTGCACTTCAGTGCAAGAGCGTGCAATTACCTGTGCTGCTAGTGCTCTCGGGACTCTCCGCATGCTCGTTAGCACCACGCATTTGGAAATGTAGGGACCTGAGTGAAAAGCTGATCCCTTCCTAACTCTAAGATCAAAGAGTTGAAGGATACTAGGAATTGAGCACCCCGTTTCCTCTCCAGTTTTTCCACAGATGTAGTTACCACTGTCTCTGACAGAAAAAATGATTTAAGACTGAATCACCTGCTGCTCCCTATTACTGTCTAAATTGAAGGAAGGAGAGCTCTTCACCTCACCATCCTGTTTCTTCATATCTATGTGGCTTGTGCTGCACTGCATAAAAAAAGGCTGATACTCTCTCTTCCATTACTTATTTAACAATTCCTACAGTACAGACAGGGTCCTGCTTCTAATGTGGCCTTCCTTCTCAAAAATCTAACAATTAAACTCTTTTCTTCATATACAGTAAATGAAGTTCAGAAGACAGCAAAGCCTTAGCTCTCTTCCCCAGCACTTCAGTTTAAACAAGAAAAAAGTTTTAAAAAAATCAGTTTAAACAAGAAAAAAGTCCGTGCTTCTTGTTTTGGGAGTGGGAAGAAAAACTCTTTTGAGAAGTCATGCTAATTAATTCATCCCTGCTTCAAATCAGTTTTCTTCTTCAGCCCTCAATCATGTCTGCTTTTTTCATCTATGCTCTTTCTTCAGTTAATGGCCACATCAAAAGTTTAGGAAACTGGGAAGCAAAAGGTTTATCAGTTTAATCAACATTAAATGTCAAACTCCAGTGTGGACAATTCTGTTTTGAGTGGCTGGATACCTGCTTTTTCACTCCTTCAGTACTGATTTGGTGTTTTGGTTTGGACTCCTGTGATAGACATACTTTTATTTTTATTATGTAAACTGAGCAACACTGTACAGAACAAAGAGTAAAGAGACTATTGATAACCAAAAAGTTACACTACTTTCAACCTCTTTCTCTCTGCCATTTGCTTTTCAGCTAATTTTGTCCATAAAAAATAGATAGTAGTTCTTTTTCTCCCAGGATCTCTCAGAACTTCAGCCATGATTTTCTTTTCTCAATCAAAAGCTGATTCATGTTCCTTCTACAACAGTGGGAACTGTTTTAAACCAAGAAATTCAGATGGAGAACATTGTAAGCAACCTTGTAACTATCCATGAGGGACCAAGAAAAAATGGAATGAGAGAAAAAAATTACCAGAGCAATCTTCCCAATTTACATTTAATAGTAGAAATAAACTTCTTACCCACTTTGCTATATTTCATATATTTAAAGAGCAGTTACTTAAATCCTATTCTGCAAGAGCAACTTTCCACTAGAGAGTAGAAAATGTTCAACTAGCAGCTGAGATACTTAAGACGCTGCTGTACTCTTGCACACCTGATATTATATTTTTTATTTTGGACTTATTCAAATTAGTTAACATCAGAAGTTGCACTAGATTTTATTAACTTTTTGTGGATAAATTACTCCTGATTATCTCATAAATACATAGCATTTAAGTTTTAACTGAACCCTACGACATTTATTAATGAATTAGCAATGCAGGTGAGATGCTTTCAGATATATTTTGCTTGCAAGTTGCATCTTAAGGTTGACAACCATAGAGGAATAAATCTCTTCAGAGCACTTCCCAATCCCTGTGATCTACAGCATATGAAAAATTAAGTTTATACACAGAATCAAATACATGAAAGTCAGCATTTAAAATAAATTACTAAAATCAACATCTACAGAGTAAAATGATGGTAAGCAGCATGTGTACTACACTGAGAAAAGTGTATGTATTACATGATATTTCCTTTGGGACAAACCTCTTTTTAAAGTTTTCTTGCATAGGATTCTTAGCTGAGGACAGCAATGTTGATGGAAATAGGAGGCGTTTCCAAATTTTTAGTGACAAACAGTTAATTAATACTGAACAAAGAGTCTCAGAATCTTCCAAATGTTTTTCCAGTTATATTTCTGAAGATGAAAGGTTCAGAAACTATGACAGTATATTTCTCATTAGAGAAAACCTGTAAAAGTAACACTTCTGCAAATAAGAGTGAAAGAAGAAATATTAGAAATATATAACAGAATATACAAGAAGAATAACTTCCAGGCAAGAAATCCTGTTCTTTTCCAAGAAGAGACAGACATTGCAGGTTTCTCCTTTGTGAGAGGTCAGGAAAGGTTGGCTTGCTTGTTATAGCAAAACAATAGGTAAAGATACTAACCCTAGCAACAGTTGAAAGAAAATGATAAATACAAGGAAAAAAGATAAGCTACTGAAGTGGAAGGAAACATCAATGATTAAACTGCCCATGAATAAGTTTTGACTGGAAATCGGAAGATTTTCTTGAAGTTCCTGAAGACTCTCAAAGCCATTCTGCTTACCCCACCCTCCTTGAGTAGATTTGAGCCTGAAATGCAGTCTTTCTTGCAGGCTTCCTACCTTTCACTAAAAGTTACTAAATTAGGTTTTACCCCTTTGGTTCTGTCCAGAGTAAATACATTTATAGCACAGCAGGACAGAATGAGACAAAGGAACAAGTGGCAATTACTTTGTCTATTTTCATCTCCTACTTGGTTAACCATCATTTAAACACTGAAAAAGGGGTAAAGATATCCATGTGAGTTTGAAAAAAAAAAGCAAATTGAGAGAATGGGACAGGGCAAATTGACCCTGTTAATCTATAATAGTTTGCAAATAAATGTCGTAGAAAAGATTTTCGTTTTCTAAATCCTAGGAATGTTTTTTCAATGAAAAGCCAAAGAGGTACTCAACAAAACCTTGCCAAGCTAAAACGTATTGACATCTAGAGTAATAAAAAGGATGACTTGTTGTACATGACTTGCACAATCTTTTTTATTTAAAGCACATGGGGTTGTACATGCTACTCTATAGTATTTGTGCTATAAAATTGATTAGCTAACTAGAAAACCTAGCTTTTCTCAGCACAAGAATGACTATAAGTATAGATAGAAAGGGTTATCAAAGTTGATGATGGGGAACACTGTAAAAATACAAGAGACCTGAAATGTCATTCCTTCTCTTGCTCTTCTGGAGGGATCTTCCCTCTTGTGAAGAGATCCAAAGCGTCACTTGTTTTGTCAGAAAGTTGAAATGAGAAACTTTTATTAGTGTGGTTTATGGCACTGATGGTAGACTGCATGGGGCTAACTCTGATTTGCTTCTCTCTACTGAATCACATACAGAGAAAAAAGCTTCAATAAAAAAAAAAAACCAACCATTTAAAATGCTTTCCTGGTAATTGTCCTATGTACATTGTTAGACCGAGATTTGATTGCACAGCAACATTCTTATGGATCTAAGTCTTACTGTTAGTTAACTTATTGACATGGGCATCAAGAAGACATTCCTCTCTCACAATAAAGCTGTGGTGATTTTAGGTATTTGCTGTTGACAAGTCAAAATTACTTTTATTTTCAATCCTGAAGACATTGTTCACTTGAGATAAAAATCACAGGGCAAGTCAAATTTTGATAGGGAACATGTCGTGAGTTGCTCTTGACAGTGTGTCACAAATACATCTCTACTCTGTAATTTTTAAGTTTGTTATTTTCCCACTAGCTCCACCAGCTTTCATAGTTACTGCTTTTAACAACTAAGGCAGTTACTGAATAGCTGGGAGAGTACGGGGTGTGCATTGAATCACAGCAGGGTGTTCAAGCAAATTGGTTATACAGGTGGTAGCTGAAAGTAGGAATCATCTCTCTAAAAGTTTAGGTGCGATGTGCATTATTTTGAGAGCAGCTATCATAACAATGTACAATTCCTGCCTGAGTAAGGTAAGGGAATGATTTAATCAGAGAAACAATAAGTGGTATTTATTTAGCTGGGAGTTTTGGTCGTCTTGCTCCTGCCAGCTAAAATTGCAGGCTGCCTACTGAGGCTATCCACCAGGCAATTTCACCCAAAAGAAAGGAGAAATACTTTACCTTATCCTGCACAGCAGTGAGCCTCTAACTTCAGTGCCAGAGCCCACTGCCTCCGTGCCTGTGAGTTCCATGTATTAGAAGGTATGCCAAGTGGCCTAGAAACCATATCTAACCTCAGTTACTGAGATTTTATAGCTGATTTTTTTTTCTGCTTGAGAGATTTTGGTACCAAGATAGGAGGGTGCATCATCTGCAGGAGCATTTAACCCTTTCTGTTATGTTTCAGCGATGAATCCCCACACTGAGATTACAGAAACAGGAAGAAGGACCTGATATTTAGCTCCCAAAATCTGAATGTCAAATTTTCTGCGGGCCAGGTATACATACTGCAAGATCCCTTCAGTACAGAGCACATACATTCAGCTGTGCCTGATGGCATTTAGCATAAAAGGCCAAAATAAAGACTCCCTGCCCCTTTTTTAAAACTACTTCGGACCTCAAAGTCTGACTTCTAACAACAACAACAACAACAACAAAAACACAGAAGAGACACACAGTGTACCACTTCCTTTTTTTTTTTTTTTTTTATTTCTAAATTAAGTTTCCTCAAACAGCACTATTTCTGGTAGTTCACATGCAGGAGGTAAAAAAAAGCACCTGCCCATAAGCCAGATTGTCAGGCAACATGAATAAGGAGCCCGGTAGGTCAACTGTTAAACATGAATGAATTTCCCTGCAATACTCCCATTCAACATGCAGTAGTTTAGTACTTGAGCTTCTTCCCGTTTTTTCTTCAGGTATATTTAGACAGATATGTGAATCAGTACATCAATGCTGATGCAATTTCAGAGTATCAAAAGCTGCTAATTGATAGTTAAATGGGAGTTTATTTTTTTATGTGAAACCGCTGTACTATATTCATTGTTGAAATAATGGTAATCATTTTCTTTGTGACATTCTCTTGAGGAATTTTAAACAAAGGCTTCAGTAATTGCTTAGTTATTTCAGACATGCCTAGTAATTTTCCACTGTATTAAAAGGCATTTGTTACTGAAAGAGACGGTAAAAATGTACGTGTCTGCTGGATGAAATTTCTGACTTATTCTCAGTCAATATAATTAACTTTTATTAACACACCTGGTATCTGACTCATTCTTTCCTAGCTTCATAACTGTAGGACATCTACACCCATCAAATTGTAATGAACAAATAAAATGGGTTATGTGGGCAAGTCTTCAGTTTCAGCATTTTTGGGGAGGAAAAAAGGTAATTTAACCCTAGTCACAATAAAACCTTTTTTACCATATGGACTTTTAGAGAAATAACTAATCCAACAAACTGAGCTTTTAAGTAACAGAACAAAAAATAGCACTAGAGAGCCAGTATTTTATAGCATATGTATTATACTCTAGTGACTTTGTAAGGTAAACAATATTATGAAAAGTATTGACTATTCAGATATTGGAGCATTAAGCAACAGGTGTTATCTACCTGAAGGTCATCTAGATCACTACGATTTATGTGACATTATTTATTCTATTTCTCACATTGATTTTGTTACTAGATCAAACACTAGTATTATGAAAAGTAATATCCCTTCAAACCAATAGTGCAGTAACCTGCACCCCATGAAGGAACTACACTGAGGTCTGATGGGAGACCTTGGAGCAGTGCCCAGGACCCAGGATCCCACCAGTGCAAGCTCAAGAAACTTAAAGTGGGTCCTCATGCTCCAGCCACCCATGGCTTCATGAACTCTCTAAATTAAGTCCTCTGATGTGTTCTGAGTCTTCACAACACACACTGATATTTCTGACCAGTTTTGAAGAACAGTTGCCACTGACCAAGGATGCCCTGAGCACCACATCTTCCTCCTTCCTACCTCCACACAGACACACCCAGGCCCATATCTATGAGAACAACACACTGTAGTATTTCCTGCTTTTCTCTTTGCTTCTCATCTGCTTTTAAGTGACAAGATAAGCTATGTTTGCAAAAGACTCAGGGTCTCCTGAAAGCACAAAGTCCCCACAATTGGGAGCAGCGGTAAGCTCTGCCTGCTCACAGGTACGTGGAGTAGGTGGTGGGTCTGTAAACATCTCCTTCATCAAGTTTTTAGGTATCGTAAGTATGAACACTACTCTCACACAGGTTTTGGTGAGGGCATACATTCCATTCCTAAGGTGTTCCAATCTTACCATTGACATCTAAATGTTCCTTCAGCATCTTGCTGTGGTCTGGCCCTAAGAAACAACCTTATCAGCAGATATGCTCTAACAATGCAGGGAGCAGATTTCCATTTAATTAAATTTATTAAACGCTCAAAAGCTGTTCCCTGACATATTACTTCTTTAGGAATATTATGGCACATTTTAAAATAAGTTATTTAGGAATATTACAGCCCATTTTCAAATGACAAACAGTACTATTACAGCATGACCATAAAAAAAATGGATTCAAATTAATGTCAGACAGTTTCTTTTGCTTTGTAATTTAACTGAAAAAAATACAATCCTTTTATTCCTGAATTTTAATGCAGTCTGTATAGGCTCGTTAATCATTTTCCTCATAACTTTGGAGTTATACATAACTATGTTTTTTTTAAATATTATTTAATAAAAATAAACAAGCAAGAAGTAAAATAAAGACCTAAACCAACAACAAAGAGAGAGGATTTTTTAGTCAGCATGACCAGAAGCAATCTTTTACCATGGGGTGCATTTGTATAATGGATGTCACACTTCCATATTCCACTTCTCATTTAGAGTATATGCAATTTTTTGAGGACATGCAAAACATATTCCAGAAAAGCTGATTCCTTACTTCTCAACATTAAATCTAATTTGTTCTCCACCCATGAGTTCAAATTTTAAAAATGCCATGGTTTTTTATTTTATACAAAAAAAAAACCCCTTATTTCTGAAGAACAGAAGTTAGTGAACCAAATGCTATGTATGCATAAGCATACAAACAGGAGGGGGAATCAACTTTTTAAAAAGGTAGACAATGGCAAGACAAGGGGGAGTGGATTAAAACTAAAGGAAGGAAGGTTTAAATTGGATATAAGGAGGAAGTTTTTTACAGAGAAAGTGGTGAGGTGCTGGAACAGGCTGCCCAGAGAGGTGGTGGATGCCCCGTCCCTGGAGATGTTCAAGGCCAGGTTGGATGGGCCCTGGGCAAACTTGTGTAGCTCCAGGCCTGGAGCTTGGTGTCCCTGCCTGTGGCAGGGGGTTGGAACTCTATGATCCTTGGGGTCCCTTCCAACCCATGCCCTTCTATGGACTCTATGATTCTGCTACTCTAATTTTGCGGTGTCTCTTCTTCTAGATTTTTTTTTCCTCCTTACTTTTATTTAACATGAACAAAAAGTTTTCAGAAGCTGCAGTGAAAAGCAAGATCTGTTTTACCACAGAGCTTATCTAAAGATGCAGCATTTAGACAGTTTAAAGTGAGCTGCATCAGAAGGAAAAGCAAGGATGAACTGTCACCAGCCAGTGTTGCCTAAAGTTGCAAATACTTTAAACATTAGCTTAAAAATTTGTAAAAAGATCTTTCTGGTGCTAATTTGCCACAGGAGTCTCACAGTCTAATCAGCGATAGTAAGTTGAATCTGCTTGGTGAGTTTAAGAATATATCCAGTGGTTTACAAAAGATATAGCAAGAAGTTTTGAGCTACTCTGATAAGATGTGTGAAGAAAGGGTGTGTTAAGGTTGGCACAGGAGGTCAGAAGCAGAGGGAACACTTCATTGAGCAAACTCAAGTCCAAAAGCTTGCTCTCCAATGGTGCAGCATTTTACAGGATTAGGGTCTTGAAAGGCTATTTTGTAATAGTAAAACATACTCTTAGAGTACCTTCTCTTGTTTTAAAATATACTAGCATGTTAAACCTGGTAATCAGAAAGTTTCATTTATTTACATTCTGGGCATGGCGTTGATACCAGGGAAAGAAAACTCTTCTATATGTCATTTTCATAGAGAAAAACATGCCATAATGATTTCATCAATATCTCTCTCCAGAGAGAGATTAATCTTCAGATCCTATTTAGCCACAAATACTTCCATGACTCAGGACATATAGCTTAGGCTGAACTCAACGTATCAAAAATCTCAGTTTAGCTAGGGGATACTTATGTTTCCAAAAATCAGTTTGATTGCCTAAACCAGGAGGCACTTTAAACCTACTAGATTTCTCATTTGGGACCAAGGGGGCTCCGCTGTGGTTTGGAGATGTGTGCGGAAAGCCTCATCCACTTGTTGTTGGGCACAGCATCCAGCAGTGTACTTCAATTTCCCTTGACTTTTGATGGAGAAGAAAAGGAGGCAGGTTTGCTTTGCACAATCACTGAGCAGTTCAAGCAGTGATACAGGAAGACAGCTCTGAAAACCATTTCCAGCTGGCAGCTCATAGCTCCTTTACCGCAGGATCTTAATGACCAGCCTAAGGACGGGACTCTGGCAGAGCACTCCTCACCTCCCTGCTGAATCAGACCCTGATTTAGGACACCAAGAGCCACACTGTCAAAGAGCACGGTGTCCAAAAGAAGCCATCAGACTTTCCCGGATTCGGGACTCAGGTCTCTCTGATAGTGTTATTTACACGTTTTATTCAACAAGTCTTCAGTGATGCTACAAGCCCTGTTATTTTTTCGTTCAGTATGACTATAAGGCAAACAGTATTATTTGACTGTAGTCCAATAATCCTATTAGTGGTAATATAAATATGTAGCAGGAAGATGACTCTGGCTGTAGAAAAACATATTTTCAAGAATGCTCTATCAGCTTTGCAATCACTATTTCTCAGTCACTTTATAATTTCAGTCTTTCCACTGAAAATGACTGTTAGTTTATATTTCTTCCCTAATAAAAGCATTTTTACTTCTAGGAGCTTCTTTGCTGCCCTCTTAAGCACTTTGCTAGAATAGCACAGCTGAATGAAAAAAGTATGATGTTTGAAATACTTCCTGCATTGACTACCTTCTTGCGATAACATAAATATTTTCCAATTATAGAAAAGAAACAACAATTAGGAGTTCCTTAACTTTACAAGTCATTGTAAATTAGTATTACATTATATATAAAATATACCATTATAATCTTTCTGATATTGACTATTATAAAGTATGAAAGAATTATAAAATAAGAAAATTAGTAATATGGACAAAAATAAAATTTTCTCTGGGCTTATTTTGTTATTTTGGTAATACTCTCTTCATATGTATACAAAAATTTTAATTTTTTCCACATATTTATTCCTTAATATGTCTTTCTACAGCAGAACAGATTAAAATAACTTTTTTGATCTTTCTCAGGAAGAAACAAAAACCATACATGCACTGATTTGCTGGTTTTTAATGCCACAGAAACCTATACTTGCTAATAGCACAGAGGTAAAGAACACTGTAAATACTGGCAAAAAGTGTAAAAGTTGTTGATTCATACCCACTGTTTTCTATATTAACTAGACATTAATTTTCCATAACCTGAAGCCTTAAACTAACTTTTTCAGAACACAAGCTACTAGTTATTTTAACAAGCAAATTCCCTCACTTGCTTTCAAATACCCATTTCAGATGACAATCCAAAGATTTGGGAGAGGAAACAGAAAGGAAAAATCCTGTTTTCTTTTTCCTCATACCTCCTCCAATTGAATATTACCTGGTCTTATGACCAATTCATTGTATATCTTCTGTCAAAATCATTTATACTTCTAATATCTTCTAAAAGTGCTCTGAATTTACAGCTAAACTTGTCACTGCTCTTGAGGCATCTGAAACCGCCCTGTGTACTTCACCATGCATGCAGACAGAGAGAGATATCAAGGAAGATTTGTACAAATCCAAATATCACCTTAAAGAGGGACAGCAAGTAAGTCATTGTGATCCAATTGTATAAAGGTCTTATCTCTGGCACCCTGACTGCTGAGGAAATTACCCTTGAGGAAATTACAACAAAGGAAGACAGTGGAGATATAATTCTTTATTTTTAAGTTATGCTTTCAACCTATCTATCTCCCTGCAGGCAAAGAAGCAGAAAAAGCAAGAACTGAATAGCAGAGCAACACTGTCAAGATCATGAAGATTTTTAATACCTCCTTCTAAGGTTCAGACTGAGAAAGGAGCAGTTGATGCACAAGCAGAAACTCCCCACCTTCTTGAATTGCTTCAGGCTAACTCGTGGGGGACACAACAGAATAGCAGGCCTGAGCCATGTTTCCCTCAAAACAAAAGTGTCCCGATGCAAAGCAAGCTTAGATTTCTCATCCCATTTTCACAGATAATGTATCATGTTATAAGGAATTTCCAACGCACACACAAAAAAGTTTCATCACTTACAAGCATCTGAAATAGGTTTTTATTACAAAAATGCAGTTTGAAATTGTTCATAAAAATATATAAAAGTAATACAGGAATGCTTAACAATGCCAGTCCACAAAGGAGGGCTACAGAAAAGCTAGAGAGGGACTCTTCATCAGGGAAGGTAGTGATAGGACACATGTTAATGGCTTTAAACTAAAAGATGGTAGATTTAGATTGAATATCAGGAAGAAATTCTTCCCTGAGAGGGTGGTGAGGCACTGGAACAAGCTGCCCAGAGCAGCTGTGGCTGCCTCCTCCCTGGCAGTGTTCAAGGCCAGGCTGGATGGGGCTTTGGGCAACCTGGATAGTGGAGGGTGTCTCTGACCATGGCAGGGGGGTTGGTACTAGATGATCGCTGAGGTCCCTTCCAACCAAAACCATTCTAGGATTCTGTGATTCTATGATTCAAATATTGCCCAATTAATAATTTCTTCCAGAATGCTAGGTATTTTTGAAGGAATTGTTTTATTCAATGTATAACTGTGCATCCAAAAGGCTGATACTATGGCATGTGATAATACTTAGTCTGAGAACATTTCAATACTTGGTTTCAAACACCTAAAAACTTCTTGTTAGCAGTGCATTTTTATTGATTCTAATTTTCTGTTTGGCAGCACAGGTACTATAGGATGCTGGGTAAGTATGCCTTAAGTCTGCAGGATAATTCTGAATTGCACCCATGTTTTGCTCGAATTATTTTGAATCAAATAAATATTGTGTATCAGCCAGAAGAAATTCGCTTTGCATAACAGAACATGTCTGTTGAAAAGTTCTACATTGACACACTAGAAGGATAGAGAAACAAAGGGACGAACTGTGTTTGTACAGTCAAAGAGTTGGGAAAAGATGGCCTAATTGACACATGTCAGTAAGTCTATTACCAAGGAGTAAACAGACTACAATCTGGATCAAGACAAGAAACACTGAAGATCTGCTCTGGGAAGAGAAGCTAAAGCACTTGTGGAGGATCATCCACTGTGGAGGAAAGCCTATTTCCTAGAGGGAATACAAATGAAGAATTTCACAGGTGAGTTGCCTTCAATGCTACTGGTTTCCTTCATTATTCGAATGATTAATAGGAGACTGATTTTTATTACCTATCTTTGTAGACAGAACTCTGCACAGGAACATAAGGGATCTCTGTCACACTGACAGGAAAAAAAAAAGTCCTTCAAGGAAAAGCTGTGTGGAATTTAAGTTTTTAAGATGAAAACAGTCAGAAAGTGGCCACTTTGCTGGGTCTCTAGCAAAATTGCTAGAGATCCTGGCTAAAACTTTCCTGAAAAAGAGCACTGGAATGTGGCAGTCTTCAGAGTGTTTCTCTTGGGCCTTTCAGAAATCCTGAAAATGTATGTTAGTTACATATTTAAGTCTAAATGGCAGCTGACAGTCTGTCTCTGCTATTCTACTATCCAATGTTTGTTATGCTTTTATGCTACTGCTGCTCAGTCAAAAATTTAAGAAAGAAGTGGAAAAAAACCTCCTGAAGTAATAGATGCAATGTATTTATTTATCTATCACATACATTTTTTTACGAAACTCAGAGTAATTTATGATGCTTATACTTGATCAAAGCTTTAGTTACATTTCTGGTAACGCTGCAAGAGACAAAATCACAAAGATTTAGGAATTCATACTGATTCAGAGAGTAAAATAGCTAAGCTGTAACAATATTGTTTATATTTTATTCACTAAAGTAAATAAATTTAAAGTTCTTAATTAAAATAGAGCAACTCTTAAATAAACTGGAAAAGAATAAACGTAAATTGATTATATCCTTAATGCTATACAATAGATGAAATCCAGTGTTTGAAAATCACATTAGAGACGATGTGAAAATTATGTTCCCTTTTGCAGGCTTTAATATCACTCATTTAAACACTTTAATTAAAATGCAAATTCATCTATAGAGCAGATGGAAAGACAAAAGCTTTGGTGAATATGGAATATCTGAGAAATTATTAGCCACCATCAGAGCACATTAGATTAGTGCTACTGAATTGGAAGTATAATGTTCACCATGACAAAAAGATTATAAATTAAATCAGACGGCTGTACCACCTAGTGTTTTAATTTCCGCAAACTTCACTCTGAAACACTTCTACTCTGAATAGTAACTTTCATCATCATCAAAGGACTATTAAATCTTTAGTTTAAAATACTGACTCCTTTTTGTATGATTTTTTTTTCATCAAAAGTGTCTTTTTTATGTCATGTTCTGTCATCTGGCAAGAAGTGTAATGTAATGCAGTTGATGTGTCATATATATAAATTTCTAGAAATATGAGAGGTCTAGAAAGCAAATGCATGCAGGATATTTCTGTACAGATGTGCAGGCTGATCAGGACCCATTGCTACTCACAGCTGCCAAAGAACCCATAGCTGTGTTCCTGTTGCTCAGACCGCACTTCACAGCTGACAAGGGGAGATGCTTATAGTGATTGGCATTTTTCCACATCGCTTTGTTTTGTTCTCTCAACAGGAACCTTAAATGTCCTTTTCTCTTCATATTTTTGCAGATAATCAAACTAAGTGACAGATGTCATCTAAGCAACGCCTCCCACCTCTTACCCACCCTCCTCTATCTGCCCACCACTGCACACATCTCATTTGTGTGAGCAAAATTGCTTGGGAACTGCAGTCGACCAAGCTGTGAACTGATCCAGCTTAAAATACAAACTGCTGTTCTGGGAAAACTGAGGAGAAAGCCCAGGCTGCAAGTCAAGGCATGTTTTCCAGGGCACCTGAGGATGCTTAACAGTCCTCTCCCTCTGTTTGCTCCCCCTCCTCCCCGCTACTCATTTTGACTTTGAAGTTCCATGCAATAACATTTGTAGCCAGACATCACAGGTTATTGGCAAAGCTTAGGCACCTTTTGAGTTTATAATAATGCAATATCAAAGCCTGTAATAACTTTGCTAAATATGTGGCCACAAGACCAGGCATTATTTTTTAGTGTCTGGCTCATGCTGAGTGTTGGCTGCATTTAGTTCCCATTATCAAACTCAAGTCCTCAGGAATTCACAACATCCTTTATTGCTTAGAAGTGCAACATAACACATGGTCTGGTGTAGGCAAACACAGCCACGTGTTACATCCCACACATGGGATATGCAACTTAAGTGTAAATGCCAAGATCCCCTGTGTTTCTTCTCACGAATGAGCATGCCAATCCCAATTAAGCCCTCAGTGTTTATTTAGAAAGTTAAGATCTTAATTTCCAAGAGCAGCATAGGATGTGAGTCACTTCAAATACTGACAAATGCAGTACAAATTCCTTTATATTAATTTCCAGACATAAAAGTGATAGGTGAAAATACATCTAAAGGGAGCGGTCCTAGTTTTCATGGCCCACTCCATCTTTGCTGACAAGGGGAGACCATGGCACCATTTGTGATGATACTAGCTATGTACTGTGGTAACATTTCAAAGGGTTCTCTTTAGCCATATTTTATACAGCTATTGCCTAATAAAACATTTGATACACTACTGACATCAGCTGGATGGAAGGAGACTTTATGCTTATAATGTATTGAGTAAAATTAATTCCATAATTCATCATCTTAGGTTACTGTACCCACTATAATTTAAGCAATCTAAGCACAGCCATCTCCCCCTCCCCCCAACAAATTTGACCTGTCATAAAGCAACCAATCACAGCCTTTTTACTCTTAAAGTTGTACTAGTAGAAGAACCTTTTGATTCCCTACCTTCATGTTCTAGATATCTTCCCAGACTTTCCTCCACCCTGTCCACTCTGTTGGCATGACAGTTCAAACAGCTGGACAGCTCAGGGATAGTCCAGCTGGAAAGCACCCTTTTTTTTTTTCATTCTTTATTTTTCAGAAGCATTAGTTGTCTGATCTAGAGTACCACATGTGCTGCATGATCATCACTTTGCATGTGGTAGTGCAATAGAGTACAAGTGCAGAAAAGCTGGCAGCTTGCTGCTGTTGGAAAAACTGAAAAGCCCATCCTGAACTTCCCTTAGTTGGCTGAACTTCACCCCTTCAGCTTGACAGCAGCCTGGACTGCTGGGTACATCTTCTGTGCAGCAAGAGTGGCTGAGGTGGCTTCATTAAAAGGAACAGATGACTGATTCATATGAAAAAATAATGGCTGTACAAAAGAGGTGTAAGAAACTTTCATCTATTTTATGGATGCAGTGAAGCCAACACCACCTGAGTAAAACAAAGACTCAGGGCAAAAAAAAAGGAGAGAGAGATGTTAAAACTATAGGAGAATTTTCCCTGCCATAAGCATGGGTAACAAGGCTACTACTTACAAGCTTATAATTTTCTAAAAGAGACTCTATGTGAAAAACCAAATATGAAAAGTTTAATATATAAAAGGAATATAAAAGAATGGAGATAACAATGAAAAGAAATGGAGAAGTGCTTTATTTTCCCTGCAATTATCTTCTACGCGTACAGATAAGATTGGATTATTACTGATTTGAAAAGAGAAAGGATGCTGAAAAACGTCACCTTGTTATTTTGTTAAACATAAATGTAAAAGGGAAGGAAAAGCTTAAAAGCCTTACTTCATCTGAAATGTTCACTGAAATGCTTAGGATTTTCTAACAGAGACTGGGCACTGACAACTATTTTATTGACTACTTGGGTGATTTATACATTGCCAATTCTTGTATGTCTGTTTTAAAACAACTACATCCTGGAATGGAGTCAAGGTCTGCTCCAGCTTTTCACTCGGCTACTCGAAATTCTCAGTTAAAGGTGCTCAACTATGTTCGGCTGGAATGTAAACGTGCACTAATCAAGACAAACAGAGATCTGAACACTTAGCAAAATATCAACCAATACGAGACTCTTGCTTGAGTTGCAGTTTGCAGCTGTCTAGACACTCCTAGGTGATATTTTATCAATCCTCTTTCTCATGGTTTTTCCCTCAGTACAACCACTAACAAGCAGTCATGAAGTTTCATGAAGCAGGTGGAAATGTAATACCTCTGAGAAATCTACCCTCCACCGAATTTGAATGAAATTGGATTTTCCCAAACATTACCAAGCCAAAACCAGGCCCCACGCAACGCTTTGTGCATATAATTAAACACACACTGTGTAATAATACTAGATACTTCATTTCCAAAGTAAACAAAAGTAAGTGGATTTCACTTAAAAGCTTGACCAGAACTGGGTAGCACCATCACACAAAGTATGATCTGAATATGACAACTGCAAATTTTGAAATCTTATTTTATTTTTTTTTCAATTTAAAGCATGAAACTTGTTAAAATTTCCTTTTGTGAGCTTGCAAAGTATTCCAGGACATATCTCTTAATTTGCACACAGTCCCTGTGAAATTTGCTGAATTATTCTGCCTTACAAATTTACTATGTCTCTTTAAACTGACAAGCAGATGATGGAAAACATATTGATGCTCCATATGGCTTGAAAACTCATAAGAAATCTTGTTCCTAAAATTGGCATATTTCAACACTTTCAGAGCCGTGAAAAGCTTTTATGTCTGCCAGTTTTCTATACCATTATTGAAGTCCTGAAGCAGTGTTTATCACTGGAGGATACTACCTGGTTCCAGGATCCTGTATGCTATTCTTCCCCATTTCCCTCCACAGATCACCTGCCAAAGAATCACCAAGGAAACTCATTACCAAAAGCACCAATTACACTGAAGGGTACAGCTGACTGCCAGAAGATAGTGTTATTCTCTGGACCACTCAAGCGTGTTATTTCTTCAAATGCTGCACTTCTGTCATGTTGAACGGCTGTGTGATGCTGTTTCTCATTCTCATTTGTTATTTCATTTTAATCTCATCTGACTCACTGGTGTGGGTATGATGTCTGAGCCGCCGTCAGAAAGTCTGTGTGAGGCTATTTTAACAGCTATGAAAAGACAAAATGCAGTTCTTGTTCTTTTCATTTGTCGTTTATATTGAAGAATTTGCTTTTTCATTAGCTCAGCTTAGGCATGTCATGTCCTGGATGAGGAAGAAAGTGAATCCTTCTTTCCCATCATTTAGTGTTTACCTCCAGTTCATGTCAGGCCATCACTTTTCTATTTCTGTGCCACCAGTCTTCAGAAAGTTTCAGAAACTCTACTACATATATCAGGACTCATCTAGACCTCATCCTAAAGTTTAAGCAGCAACCTGAACACTTCAAGATGCGCTCAAACACCAGGTAAATATTTTCAGTGAGAGCCTGAAGATTCCCAGCATACAACCTTTTAACGCATGGGTCAACTTGTGCCTTTCCCATGTACCTTCTAAAACTTCCAGTTTTCAGTCCCTGTATTTTGTACACCCATTTGCATGGATTTTCCCAGGGACTCTGCTGGGACTACAGCAGTTGGTTAGGTGCCCTGGCCAACGCTGCCCCACTGTGGCTCAATTCTTTTTATTGAACATGAAGAATGAGTAACATCGCATTTGCTTCTGGACACCCACTTACAGCTTTAAGGCTGAGGCTTCTTCTCATTAAAGGAGCTGTACCCATTAGCCAGTGTTCCCTACTCACCACAGCTCACAGTTCATCAGTTCAAAGCTGATCCCAACAGATATTTTAAACTACTGAATGTCACTGCTCCCTAACTTTACTGAGCCCTGAGCTCTCCACAGCTTGGTTACCTTTCATCCTGGTTTTGTGAAAGCTTTTCCTGTTTAAAAAATCTCTCATATCATTGCAATAACTTAACACTGGTTACAGTTTCAACATTACAAAATCTAAATGAAAGAATCTTCCCTTTTTTTGTTGTAGCCACCTTCCTATTAATCCAAATGCAATCACTACTTTTTATTTGAAAATGTCAGACTTAGATATTAATAATACTTGTTATTTTTCTCCACTTCTACGCTTATGTAGGGCAATTTACTACACCTTTGCTTAACGATGCCAACTTTGTCCTTTTTTTGCAAAAATTCAGCAGTTGTAGTCATTGATGGAAACAATTTAAAAGGCAAAAGCTGGAATGAAAAGTGGAGGCTAGAATGGCTCAGGGATACTTTGACTAATCTTGAGATATTCAGTGACCTGAAAAGCATGTCAGAGTTATGGAGATAAAAACCTATTTAATTGGTTGATAGATTAAAACCTTAGATGATAGCTATCATCTAACCAAACACCATAGAATTTTAATAATTGTGAAGAAATGAAAGGGTGGGTTTAGATTTAAGATGACATTAAAAATATTCTTATTTGGGCTATGCATTGTATGCTGACAGACATCTGACACGATACAGAAACTATCATGTAACTCACATCACCATGTCATCATTTCAAAATGCTAGAGACTCTCCTTGATGAATAGTCAAATTCAGGACAAAATGAATCAACTCTTTGTTATTCTTCCTCTTATTAACAGTAAAGCTAGTTAAGGATGTATTAAAATCTACTGTAAATCAGGCATAACTAAAAGTATATGTAAGGCTTAGATTCTTTCTCAATGCAGGATTTGATGGTAAACTTACTGCTTCTGCTTAAAGAAATGAGAAAATACTTGTTTTCACTCTTTGGTCAGGCACTGAGTTTAAGAGACTGGGAACAATGCTCTTTAGGACTACGGTATTAACAATTGTTTAGGACATTCTGGCTGATAAAGAATAGAGACTTATTCAAGTAAATGGCAAATCTTCTACTAACTTCTCTGTAGCCACAGAGCTCATAAAACATTACCTTCCCACACAGGTAGCCCCATTCATTTCTGCAAGTCTGTTTAGGTACATACAATTTTGACTCTTCTATCTGGTTAACAGAAATAAGGATAAGAACAAAAGAGCAGTGCAGCAGTGTCCCTGCTAAAGACCAGATCTGCAGCACTTAAGTGGAACATCCTCAAAAGATTGAAAGCTTTAAATTGCATATAAGAGAAGTAAGAAATGACATGCTCAAGAAACAGACTGAAGACCTGGCACAAAGTACTTGTTTGGAACAAAGGGAAAAGCTTTGATTATAAGGCTGGGAACACTGTATGACAGCCTTTAAGCTGGAGTTCAGGAAAAATTATGAGTCGTTCTGAAGTATCATGGGTTACTTTCCGCGATAATGAGTGTTGAGCAGAAGCAGCATTATCCTTTAATCTTTGCCATCTTCTATTGAGTGAAGATGTGCCTATATTTCAATTATTCAAGCCAAAGCTGTCTGTATTTAATTATTATTAAGAAACCTAACTTAGATTCCTGTTCATTTTGATGTGATTTTTGTCCCTGTGACAGCTTTCTGCTGTCAAGTCAGTGTTTATTGCCGAAACACCAAGGTCTAAACAGCAGCAGTGTTGTTTAGACAAGAAAAGAGAACACTCTGACAGTTTGTCTTTCATTTGACCTAAATTTTCCAGGGGTGCATGATTATATAACCTAATTTATCACAACAACCTTTTAAACTCTTAAGAATTTTCCCAAATGCTTTAGTAGTTTTTGATCCATTTAGTTGCACAGTGTTAAAGATTTTATATGTGAAAACAACTGCTAGGAGAAAAAATACTGGGCTAAAAGTACTAAAAAAGGACAGAAATCTCTGAAGTCTTCCTATTTTGATAAATACTTTGAGAACAGGGAAAGACAATACCTTCTCTCCACTACCACTAGAAGGCACAACAAGCGCCTGAATACCATCTTTAATAGACACGGCACTACTGAACGTGACCTTAATGCAGCTTTGGTTGCACATCTTTTGAAAAATAAGGAGTTATTAGATTATTTACTCTTTGAAAAATAAATATCTTTGGGAGTGCTGCATCTTTTTGGGAGGGAGGAGTCCTAAAGCACAACAGAAAGTTTCCTGTTATGCACAGTAATTATTTTCTCATTCTGCCACAGCTGCTGAGCTACTATCAATCAAAAAACCCACAAACGAACCACAAATGTCCTACGTATTCTGCTCATCTAGAGTTCTTCCAGAATTGTCCCCTCTTGGGATGTACACAAATATGCACATGTACATACACATTTTGATGTGTGAGATAATTGTGGAAACCTGTGAGATACATGTGGAAACATTACAGCACCTGGTCTGGAACTGTCTTGAATGACTTCATTTCAAGCTTTTCATTTCTTCTTTGCTTTACCTTGTGGGGTTTCGTTTAATGAAAGTTTTGCCATCTTTCTGTGATGTTACAGTAACATTTACTGCTGCTGGCATGATGAATAGTCCAACCCAAACTGCTGGTCATCAAGCACAGAATGTGACAAGGACACTTGATTGCCTGCAACCAGAGCCCTGGCAGCTGTGACTGTGTCTGTAATACCCTGTTAGAGTGTCCTTGCTGCAGTCAGTTTTGCTGTTACTTCTTACTAGTTATGACTTTATAAATGGTGAAGGCAAAACTGAAGAAATCTTTTTGCTCAATTGGAAAACCTAAATCCATTGGAAACCCTAAATCCATAACCACAGCTTCCTAAAACTACAAACAAAATCTAAACTGCATCATGGAGTCAACTTTCACTATGCTGGAGATTCACTTAGAGGAGGAAAATTATTGTGAATAATTTACTCAAGACAGCAGAGTATTTTGCTCTTTAAGTAGCAGGCATTTCAAATTCCTTTTTTTTTCTCTTATCAAAAACACTCACAATAAAACCCAAACAATAATTTCAGTTTAAAAAATGCTTAACGTGGCTCATTCTATGTCACAATTTAAAAGTCTAGCTCAATATAGAAGTCACTTGTTTATACATACGTATATATATAAAAAATAACCTGCCAACTTGTAGACAATTCTGTATGATTCCATATATGAAATGGAAACAGGTAACACCTCCACTACATCTCCCCTATTTTAGAAACATGAAAACATCATCATTGTAATACCAGCCTTTGTGTTCTGTCTCACATCTGTTTCTCAATACTGATTTGCCACATTAGGAATCTTCTATCACATAGTGTATAGAAAATGAGTTAGTATCATGAAAACAAAATCAAAGGAGGTAACATTTGTTACTACCTGCCTTCTCAAAAGTATACATATCTTTCATATGCTTGGCTCTCCAGATTTTCTATTTCAGTATGCACAGTCAGAAATCAGAGACACAGTTTAGTGGGAAAGCTTCAATATGACACAATATAGCACCCTAACCATCTGTATTAATGACTTTCCTGTTGCTCTTGCACCATTAGAGTATTTACTTTCACACCTCTTCAAATATAAGTCCATGTATTCTTAAAGTTAATTACATTTCAGCAGGCTGGGTAGTGTGTTGCACGTGGGAAACTTAAGTAAATAGTACAAGATATTCATATAGTACTGCATAGATAAATGTAGGATCAGTTCCTTCTTGTTAAAAGTTACTAGGGAAAATATAAAGTTTTTTAAAGTAATATTTTCTAATCTTTACTTAGATTTTTTTCTGAATTACATATAGGCCCACAAAGACTGATGTTTCACCCAGATACAATGATCAAATCCTTTTCCTTTGAATGTTTCTTAAACAGAAAATCCAGGAACTGTCAGACTCCTTTGTCTATAACCTCAGTGGGGCTGAGCACTCATAACTTCCAGGAAAACTTAGTTCCATAATTCCTAAGAAGTAAACCCATTATAAATAATAACACTCAATCAAATATTTAATAAAAGGAGTCAGCAGATGTAAAATCCACGGGTTCTATCATTGTAGTAGAAACAAATACTTTCTCTTCAACTAGCTGCGTTTACTGTAGTTACCACTAATGTAGCCTTTTTTGTGAGTGTGAGAATGATAACGAGGAATTAAGAAAAAAATATCAGAAAATTTCCTCCTCACAACCCTGTTTTCAAATACAGTAGTGCAAGCCAAGGTCTAAGCATTTCTGGCTTTTATCTTTAATAGAATTCCTCTATAATGGTTACAATTACTTCACAGAAAAATATTTTCACCCTCAAATCATAGACCAGAAGAGGGAAATGCTTAATGGTTTCTAACTGCCTTAGAGCATCATAGAAAGACAGCTATTTTAAAATAAAATTAATTACAATCTACAACTTTGAAGCTGCACTTTTACCTTGCTCCAAATATTTTAAAGCTCTCGATTTACAGTCAGAGTATATGTTCAACATGCTTGCTCCACAGAACTGATGGACAACTAGACTTTGTATAACTCTTTGTTGTGCTAAAGAAACTTTAGTGTGAGGCTGGCCATGCATTGCAATTATATGAAGTGCAAACAGACGCAAGGAGAAACAGCTGTTTTCCCAATATAGAGAATTCTTTTGGGAGATTTGTGCAGAAGGAAGTAATAAATGCATCAGCAACCACTGACACACTCTGATAATTACTGCAAAGGAAAAGGACATCTGCATACAAGGAGTAAAAAAAACCCTGCACCTAGTGAAAAGAAAAATTAAAGAAAAAAGACAACCCTATGATGAGCACTGGAAGAAAAATACACTCTTATTCCTGAAGAGATCACTAACATATTACTAAAGAATTTAATTCTGACACTTTTTTGTTGCTTGATAGCTTGTGCTTTTATGACTAAAATAATTTATGCTTCATTCAGTAACAGAAGCTTCCCAAATCCTTATAAAAAAACCCAACCAACTAGCCAGGACCTGAGAAAGCCAGCTGTGATATGCAGAGGAGGTATTTACTACCCAGCATTCATTCTTTGGCAAGCCCATAACAAGCCAAAGTCACCTTACACTTTATTTAAACCAAATGAGCATTCTAGATTCATCTTAAGACAGAGATGAAAATATTATGCAAAATAGCAAGTCAAGATATACTACCATGTCATATTATCTTTCTGGATAACTTTACAAAACTTCACAGGAGAATGTATAGAGGTATGCTAAAGTTCACATTGGAAGGATTGAAGAAACCATGGAAATAAACCTGGAAATCTTACAGTTTTTCTCAGAGGAAAAATTAAGCTTTCCAGTTGGAGTTTGGCTAGGGAAAAAAATACCCTACTAACTTCTCTGATCTGTTTCTGTTTTGTCTTCCCCAAAGAAACTGGAGCCAAGGGACATAAAATGGATTATTTCCAACTGCTATTAGCCACACAATCCATCCTAACAGTTTCTCTTAGTTTTTCTAAGCTATTTCTACCAATTTGGTGCATCTTCTTGCTAGTGTTACATTCTCTCTAGTCCTTATCTACTGTGCTTTGACTCTCCTTCCAAAAAATACTAGGTCGTAATACAGTTTTCAGGCCAAAAAAAGGCAACATTATGAAGGCAGATGAGAATAAATGGACAGACTGTGGGCCAACAGGATTTCTCAGCCTCAGAAATAAATAGAAACCTCTTCAGGAAAGATAAACGCCAAATCCTTCCAACATTCTCCTCCTCATCCACTGCATGTCTGGAAAGCGAGTTTCCAGTTATTCAAGCAAAACCTGAGTACAAGACCATTGACATTTTTTGGCAATTCATTTGATAGGATGCAAGTGAGGTGGAATCAATGAAGGAATTAAAAAAAAATTCTGAACTAAAAAAACTGTACAGGCAGAATATGTGACCAGGCAAATACTCCCAGGTAACATACACCAATTACATAGGCTGCTCTAAGCACTAAGAGCTTTAGGAAACAAAAACTAGTCCTGTTTTTTAAAATTATTTTCAGACAAACTTCATCAAGGTGTGTTTGGACTGAAGGACAAAGTGTCTGCTGTGCTTCTTTTCTTTCTTGTTTTTGCAATGTTAAATAGAGGGTCCCAGGGTGACTCTCTAACTGCATACTATGTAAACTGCTAATGGGGCTTTTGAGTTGGATTGCTGCTAAGAAGCTAAGTAATCTTCTCTCCACTTCTTCCACAACTGGACAAAAGTTGAAATGACTGATTATCAACACTGTCATGGATAAGATATGTATATTATACATATACACAATGCATTTCTAAATAAAAAGTGAATGCTCAGACAAGACATCTGCAATTTAGGAGGACCACTTTTTTATTATGTGCAGTCATCTGAACTGAGAATTATCAAAAGTTAAACCAGGGAAAAAACACATTGGACATGTATCTTTGAAAATTTAAAAGTAACACAGAAAAGAGCGGCAAGTGGATTATATTACTGGAGTCTTTAAAGGACAGGAGGATGTGTTTCTACAGAATCTCTTGCTGTTCTTTTCAGGGAAAAGATACAATCCCAGATGTCAAGGTACCAAATGAGGCCTTAAAGCTAAGATCAAACTCCACTGGAATGAGACAAATTCTGTGTAGCAAATTGAACAAGTGCATTAACAAGGAAACCAAGGAGGAGAGAAAATACACTTTTGTAGAAAAGACTAGGAGAATGTGATCTCATACAAGCATAGAAAAAGTGACTATCTCAAACCTGTGATGTTTATTCTTCCAGCAATAGACAACAGATTATTTACAGAACACCATCCTATTTTTTTTTTCATTGACTAGGGAGTACATTTGTTTACTATATACAAACACTCATCAGAAAGCTATGTGAAGGTAGGTGTGAAAGCATAAGAGCATTTCATCTTCTCTCTCACCTCTGTTGGGCATCTCTTCTAGTGCTGGTCAATCAGCAAAGAAATTAATTAGGCACATCCACCAGAGATTTACCAAGATCTACCAGCCATTCCTTACAAACTGGATTGCTTTCTATGATGAGGTGACTGACTTAGTTGATGTTATTTACCATGACTTAACCAAGGTTTTTCGGTCTCCAATAGCATCCTGTCAGCCAAGCTGAAAAGGCTATAAGGTGAGTAGAGACTGCAAACAGTGGCACCAGCCAGGAGTCAACTATCTGCAGAAAGCAGCTTTGCAGGAAAGGAAAGGACCCAGGGCCTGGTGGACATAAAGCCCATCATGAGTCATTGCGCTCTTACAGCCACACCCTCTGCTGCATCAGGGAGTGAGCAAGCAGCAGTAAGCGCTTCTTCCTCTCTTTTTGATACCTATGAAACCCCACGTGAAGGACTATGTCCAGTTTGTGGCTTTGCAGTACAAGAAAGAATCACAGCCAAAGCCATTGAGATTTTCTAGGTGCTGGATTATATGACATCGAGGAGCTGCTGAGAACACTGGTATTTTTCAGACTGCAGGAAAGAATAAAAAGGTCTCCCCTGTTAGTGAGCTAAGTCACCTGCCACTACCTAAGTGCACTCATAGAGAAGATGGCATCAAGTCTTTCTTGGGTGCACACAGTGAAAGGATAGAGGTGACTGGACAAGGTCCTCCACAACTTGATTGACTTTCTTAGTCCTTATTTCAGCAGAAGCAGATTACTTGCAGAGGTCCCTTCCAACCTTAAATTACGATTCTGGTTCTATGGCTTGAAAGAGCTCAGTTGTTCAGCCTTAACAAAGCCTTTATTTATTTATTTGGTAAAAAGGAAAACCTAGAATCACAGAACTGTTTTGTTTGGAAAAGGCCTTCAAGATCAAGTCCAACCATTCACCTAGCACTGCCAAGTCCAGCACTAAACCATGTCCCTAAGCACCACATCCATGCATATTTTAAATACCCCCCAGAGATGGTGACTCACACATGTAGATTCAGGACTGACATTATTTCTTTTGTTAGTTCCGAGAAATTTCAGCATTTTTCATTATGGAAAGCTTACATTGGAGAAGACTGCATGGTTATTGTTCTCATACTAGGCATTAATCCCAGACTGATTGACTAAAATGCTTCTTAATGGTTTGGAAATCACCTTGTACCCCCACATTATAGTATGTAAATGACTATTTCTGGAATGAGTTACTAAAGAAATTAAAACAACAAATAAATACAGTATGTTCTAATTAAAAGGTTACAGTTTCTCCAACCATATACTTTTATAATTTACTGCAGTAATGTTAGTTAGCAATTAAGGAACTGATTTTTTTTTTCTTCCATGGTGTTAGAAAGATTTGAATTCATGGAAGAATATTATGTTTTCCCAGAAAAACCCACCAGATTTCTAGTGGGTTTTTTCCATGTAAAATTTATCATGTTTCCAAAACTAGTATTACCCATGTCTTCGCAGGTAGGCCAATCTGTTTTTCTATACCTTACAACTATGATTATCATAGGAACTGGTAATGAGATAAAGAACCAGAAGATTTCATCAAAACACCAGCTGATTAACTGGCAAATACCTTGTGGTGCAAACCTCTTTCCAAAAAAACAAATAATCTAATCTTGAGGGAAGCATGTGAAAAGTGTGCTTATTGCATTCTACTGTCTCACACATGCTCACAATAAACCAAGAGTAATGTTATTTTTACCTTTTTTAACTACAGGGAAGCAAGTTGAATCCCTTTGGTAGCTAAATTAACACCACTTTAATTTTCTTGCTTTTTGATTTTTAATGAGCATCCATACTGAGACATACAGATTACCACTCCAAATGTTTCCCTTAGCTTTTGCCTTTCTCTTCAAAACTCAGCTTTAAAACATATCCTCATTAACTTTTTCTCTAACCTTAATGTTACTACTTAACATTGTACTAGGTAGGAAGTAGATTTTATATTTAGTAATAGGGTGAGTACTTTTTCACAGTAACATTTTTTTCTTAACTGTTTCCATAGAGAGATAGTTAAACATACTCTATTTTTGGACATGGATGCCAAGAAGCCTTGTGAAAATTTTAGTTTAAGAAAGAAAAAAGAAAGAACAATGAGGTAAGATGGACATTTTTACAAGCATCGTTTTCATTAGCTGTGATATTTTGTTATTTCAGCAGTTAAGTCTGGAACTAATATTTCCAATTCTAGAAATAGATTACACTATTATTTAACTGTATGTAATCCCAGCTATTTTAATTGTATTGTTACTTGTTTCTATGCTGAGATGTTTACAGCATGCCTAGATGTACCAACTTTGAGGGTTTAGAAATATATTTACTTTTCATAATCCAAAACCACATCACATCATTGTTTTTTGTTATTCTTCTCTGGTTTAATGTATTTAATACCCTTATTAGGACACTGTAGATACCAATGTCTTGAAAACATTATGAATCAATGCAATTCAACTGTGTCATCTTCACTTTTACCTGTTTATTGTGACTCAGCCTGTGATTAATGGAGCCAGTCTTTATTAGAAACCTGAAAGCTACTCTTTATTAATTTCCACTTTCACACCACACACTGTAGAACATCATATAGCCTGAAGTGCACTCGTCCTCTCCTCTTAAGTTTAGCCAGAAAGTTCGACTTTAAAAATAGCTATAAAAGAAACTAGGAAAAGGACAGAAAATAAAATATTAACTTTCAAAAGTAAAGAAATAACAATGTGTGAAATGAAAGATGTAGTAAGGGTAACAAGAAAAATGTTTCAAGAACAATCTTTTTTCCTAAGTCCAGCAGCTATTCATGGCAGGAGTTGCTGTACTGTCTGAGTCCTGTCCCATGACTTCACTCTATCAACAACCCATGTAAGATGCAAAGAGTATTTTAAAATTAAGAACACTGAGAACATCTTAAGCCAGCCCACTAAGATTTTAGTTCTCACAACTTGTCTCCCAGGTGTAGGTGTGTGAATGGGAGGACACTTCCCATGGAGAAGACAGTGATGCCCCTGCCAGGTGGCCTGAGCACAGCACAGGGCTGTGCCCTCCCACATACAGCACTGGCCACAGCACAAACTCCACCAGCTCCCACTTAGCACCAGCAATTACTCCATCTGTGTGTGCTTATCTTTATCTCGATGCAAAGCAGCATGTTCTCATGTGAACATTTGCTTGGCAGTAGAAATGACACATGGAATTGTTCACTGCTAGGAAAATCCTATGTGAGCATTAAAGACAGGATCTGCACAGTGTGTTTTGCCCATCAGTCTGTCTGGAGGGTTGTAAAAATATCTACACTGTGCTCTTTTCCCTTCTAGTGTTAGCACAAATAAATGGTATTTTTATTCAATAGTTTACAGAGATTGAGTGCCTTTTGTACTGAAATCCGTCACAATCACTGGCCCCAGTGCATTACACCAAGCTAACATTCTGGTTGCTGAACTAACATTTTGAAAATTAAAATAAATCGAGAAACAAAGCAAGTTAAAACAATAGAAAAAGGGAAGAAAATAGAAAAAGGGAAGAAAAGCACAGTGAATTCCTGCCTTTTGGACAGACCTTACATTGCTCATACAGAAATCTTGGTTCACTGATTTAAAAATCAAAATATGAATTCAAAAGAGCCATATCTGAAAACTTTTGTTGTTTTTTGTTGTTTGGGTTGGGTTTTTTTCAACTTATATCCAGCTTCTTCTTAATATCTGCAGTGACTGTGCCTTTGAATATCACTTCTATATAATTGTTTTTCTAGACCTGTCATTCATAAACAGGAGGGATCCATACACTGATTTCGATCGGTCCTCTATTAAGATCATATTCTTCATATTGCTACCACTGATCCCCTTCCTTAGGGTACACAGCTAAGATCAAAGCCAAAACTAGATTGTTAGCTTTCCCAATGCTGTATTATTTTAGTTTACAGTTCTTTGGATGTCCTCTTGAGGGGTGGATGCTGGGGAGAGATGGGAACTGAGTTGTGTGGTATTTACAACAGTAGTTTAAATGGAATAAATATTTTTTCCACAGTGTGGCAGCAAAGCCTTTTAAGAGGAAGAACTGACTCCTCTCAAGAACTTTCTGCCAAGTCAGCTAAAGTCAGAGTCCACAGATTCCTTGTCCCTAGTGAACTGGATTCTGTTTGGAAGGCTAATTCTCTGCTCTAGAATTACAAATCACTGCAGGCTTCTTTTTCTTACTTTACCACAGTTATGTATTTTTAATGGGTGCTTTTTCCAAAATAACAGTCTTGAGATACAAAACATTTCTCAAAAATTTTGAATGATGTTTGAATATGTTACACAATCCTGCTGCAGACCCACAGGCAAAAATGTGAAAGAAATCATCAGCTTTTATGCCTGATAGGAAGAACTTAGGGACACCCAGGCAGGCACTGAGTGTCCTGCAGTTCAGCAAATGAATCAGGTATAGAAATGACAGAGTATTCCAAAGCCAGTTATGTTGATCTTTACTTTCCACTGCGCCGTGTGTTTCTGTGTACACAAATGAGCGATAGAGAAGATAAACACAGTGAAATCTAATTCCTGAAGAATTATATGAGACACAAACATTTACAGTCTCACTCTGTAATCCTCCAGATTCAGAACTGCTGCTTAAAAAGGCAAAAAATCATGACCACAGTTCTGTGATCTCTGCCTAAATCCCTCCTGATTGCAAGCAATGTCCCAGCACAGTTTTCACTCTCATTTGAAACAAATTAAAGGAAGGGAGCACTTTTCATTCCTTCCACTCTCCGCCCCTACTTACTAGGTACTGGTTTTATTCTAATCATGCTAAGGCTGTCCAATTTTTAACATAACATGTCTATTTTGACCATCAGTTGACCTTTTACCTTCTCACAGCACTATTTATTCTTTCATGCTTGAAGTTCAAGAGTGAAATTCTTTTTTTAGGCATAGTGATCTCAGTTTCCTAAAGGCTTAAGGGAAAATTCTTGCCATTTGGAAAAAGGTAAGAATTATTTTTATCCAGGAAAATTAGTTATTCATTTCAGCATGTGTCAAAGCAATCCATCAAGGAAAGAACTTTGTATGGTCATGAAAATAATCAAAGATTTAACTATGGCTATACCAACTAAGCACAGCTATGCATTATGGTTGATTTATTTTCTGCAACAGAAACAACAGAAAAGGGATTAAGCTTTAAGAAATGATGTCTAATGTGAAAATTACTTAAAACATAGTAATATCAGCATTATAATCACTTAATTAAAAGTACTATTTTAGATGTAGATTATTGTATCTGACATCTAGGATACAGATTATTTAGGCATCTGGCTAAACTTATACCTACAGTGTAATTGAATAATAAAATTAAGGGAGACTCTCTCTTAAAAATATATATGCTCAGTATATACGTACTTTCATATGCATCAGCTGGTTTTCCTAAGTGTGAATCTAGATCTTATTATGTTAAATTTGGATTTATAGAAATTCAGACAAGCCAAAATAGATACAATGTGTGACATTAGAGAAGTTCATTTGTCACCTGGGACTTGCTGACTCATGATTTAAATATACAGTGATAAATTACATCTGGGAAAGAGTCTAATTTTGTGTATCAAACAGAAGAAGCTATAAATTCTAATATTTAAGACTGTGGGAGGAAATAAATATTTGTCTACACTCAAAGCAGTCTTGAAAAAATGGAGAGGATTCTTTATTTTAATTTAAAAAATAGCAATTTCCTGTAACTTTTAATCTCTCAGCAATGCATGTAAACAGCGAATGACCAACAACATAAATCTTTCAGAAATTATTCTATTCTTACTTTCATATTCTGGTAAATCAATACAGACTTCCTGTCTTGTCACCCTCCTTCATCTCTGATAATGGAACAAGGTTGTTTTATCAGTATAAATCAGATTTATTCATGTTTTGCTATGGATCACTTTAAGTCCATTTACTATGAAACTACTGCTACAAGGTCATCCATAATCAGCTCTTAACTTCAATACATTATAAACCATTTCACATTAATTTAAGAAATGTTTAATGAAAGTGGTTAAAGGAACAGAGCATGGTAGTTCCCTGAGTGCTGCCTGCAGCTATGACATGACCTATTGATTTTAGAGCAAGGTATTACCCATGTTCAAAGGCTCGGTAATAAATGCCAGCAGTTCACAGTCATTTGGCATAATCTGAAATAGACTTTTTAGCTAACATTTCTTAGGCTTAGTGTAGGTTAAATGATCTACTACATCTCCAAATTTAACAGGAATGAGGAAGAAAATATAGCAAATGTTTTACAAGGCTACCACTGATAGCTCCCACTGCTTACTGAGGAGAGTTGTAATGATGCATACAAACCTAGGAATACACTTGCTAGATAGTCACATATATTTTACAAACAGAATTGGGATTGTCGGATTATTTTCTGAGTCTACTAAATACTGATGTATTTTTTCTGAAGTAAAGGGGACTGTAATATTTTACTAACTTCTGGGGGTACTAGGAGTGCTCCTAAAACTATGGAAAAGGAAAATTAGAAGATAAAATTTATTATTGTGATGCTAAAGTTCTCCATGCGGTAGTCTATACCACTGCAAAAGATACCTACGGAAAGAAAAACAACACTCTAAAATCACTGATTCAGTAGGATTAATTAGCTCAGTCACTTGGTTCATTATCAAGTAGTCATCACATATGACCACTGAAATGGAAACTGAACCTAATGAGAAGTTGGAATAGGCTTGAGTCAAATTTGGACTTCCATTTGGCTTAAAACCACATAACAGCTACCTCATCTTACTACTGGTTTCAGTATTCACTCTTCCACAAGCAAACTAAAGGTAGCACTCAAATAAACCAAGGCAGATACCCACAGCAATGTAAGCACACTAGGAAACTGAGCTGATTTACGTCACGGACCTTCATGCTGCTGTGATTGGTTACCTTTTACACTAGAATGCAGTCATCAGGATAAACATTCATATTCCTGCATGGCCTTTAATCACATTGTCCCTATTATGTTTCAAATGAGTACAAGTGAACCTATCCATCAGAACTAAGGCCAGTGGAGGGTGTCCCTGCCCATGGAAGGGGGTTGGAACTTGATGATCTTTGAGGTCCCTTCCAACTTCAACCATTCTAGGATTCTGTGATTCTAACCACACAGTCCTGTGAATCTGTCCTTGTCACATTGGGAAACATCACCACAGCATTCTCTTATCAGATTATCTTTCACTATTGATTTAAAAATAGACATACAAATATGAGAATTGGCTTTCAGGGTTTAGAGGAGTTTCTAGTGAATTTCTTTTTTCCTCCCCATCCTCTCAGAGCTTGATAATTACTTAGCTTCAGGATAAGGAAGATCACTGAAAAAAAAATTAAAATTAATTTTTTCAGTCTGAAATTTATAAATTAAGGTCACTTCATGAAAAATGGGCTTAGCTTGCATGAGAAAGAATTAAAGTTATCTCAGAGAAAAGCAATCAAAAGAATTCCAGGATCTTGGGAAAGATTACAATTCCTGTAGAGAGGAACAAATGTTCCACAAAGAGGATGTGATGGTTTAATGAAGTGAGAAACTCTTGCTTATATATATGCATATATATAACTTGTGTGTGTTTGCACCCAAACACAGAATACAATTTTCTTTTATTGGCTGATGCTGCCTCTACAAACAAGTGTTCAATAAAACTACACAGCTATGGTTTATAGAGTAATTACAATTGACTAACCAGCTTCACAACACGCAAAATAAACTGCAGAATGGCACAGAGATAAAAAGTTATACAAGATGTTTTGAGATGACAGAGTATTGCAGGCATTTTTAAACACAAAGCTAGAGTTCATTAGACAATACTGCCCTATTAGCCTATGGATTTGCATTATTATACATACCTATGTGCATTCTATATAGTTTAACATTGCAGTAATATTTTTATGTTACATGGTTCTTGAAGATACTATGAAGCCATAACTTTGGTCTCATAGGCAGTGTCTCTACTTAGTGCCTAAGCACATAGTTACATCATCATTTAGTTAGTTGTACCTGTCTTATTTTCTCTACACCCTCAAGGTATACAACAGACCCAAACCCATCAGTACATGGTACCTTTCCCAGAGTTCTCCTCACCACCACATTCAAGTGTTTCCCAGACACTGTTGACCATGTCTTTAGACATTTAACTCATGGAGGAAATGCTGAGTTGCCCAGTCAATACAATGCATCCATTTTAAACCTGAGATGAGGTATCAGGTTCTCTAAGTTACATGAAAACTAAACATATATGAGTCAAACATTTAGCTGTACTTAACTACAACTGAGGAAGCAGTAAGTAGTTAAGTTTTTTGAAGATAAAAGATTTTCTTTCACATTACTTGGCGTTTACACCCGATCTCTTCAGTTTGCTTATTATATCTTGATCTTAAATCCTGGTTTAGCATTTTTCATATTAATTTACTCCAAATGGACTGCAGCAAAAACACAATGAGCATCTAAACTGATGGGCAGACAGAGAAGTATTTCTGGAGCCAAATTTTCTGCTTTCCCAGCTATAGTCATCAAAAGACAGATGTTCTGAACAAGTATCCTTTACATGCAAAGGAAATACGAGGTCCTGAAGAAATAAAGGAAATATCAGCTTGCAGAGGCATTTGCAAGATTCAACAGTTTTAGCTCTAGGTCCCTGCTCTGGGTGCTTCTGCTACCTGCCACTTCAGAAAAATAGGCCAGACAAGGCAAATCTGAGCATTACCTGACATGAAAATAGGCCATTTCCATGTATTTTTATCAAATTTTATTCACTGAAAAGTTAAAAAATTATGGCTAAGTAATTAGCCAGAAAAAAGTAATTCAAAATTAGGAGGTATTTTTTTAAATGTAGGGCCAAAAATATATTTGCAAATATCCAGCAAAATTAATGCCATTACTTCTGAATAACAAAATATTTATCTACATCTATAGTTACAGAGATGCTACTATTTAGAAAACTAGAACACGACCTTCAAAGGCATCAGCTTATTCATGGCAACATCTTTTTGCTGTGTGGTTAAAAATTTTCCACTTTCTCATGGACATTTAAACCACTTCACATTTATCAAAAGGATAAGAACACACAAATGGGAAATTACTATGTTTGCCAATTTTATGGTATTTTACCTCCTAGTAAAATGTAATGAGTCTTGTCTTTGTTTCTGTAACAGCAAATGAACAGTGAATACTTTAAGAAATAAAGGTGTATGTTCATCTTTAATTGATAGAACAACTAAGTTCATGGGAGCCAGGAATATATGCATGGGTTTTGTGAATTTTGGGGGAAAGGCAGGTACTACTAGTTCGCTGGAAAACAAGGAATGAGTATTACAAGCATTAGTACCTTCATGCTCAAAGAACAAATGAAGTATAGAAGAAATTAAGTGGCCTGCTACAGCTGTGCCAAAGCTTTTGAAGGATTCACAGTACCTTGTTATTTGGAAAAATACAGTTTGGGAAGAAGAAACTTTGGGGCTGCAATGTGGTGTTCAGCTGAGGTAAGGTGTGCTTAACCCCTGGCAGGGAAACACCACATTGCCAGGATAAACTGCACAGGGCAGATGCTATAATTTCACTTATGCTATGTTACAGGATAGTAACAGACCTCCAGGGTTTTATCAGAAAACAGGTATCCATCTCAACATGGGCTGTGACACAAACACCCAGTGGCATATCACCAGTTCCCCTGCAGCCCACATACCTCATGATGAAAACATCTGTATGTTTTGATCCCATGGCTGATGTGCTCCCAGCCAGGTGAAAAAAGGAAAAAGGGCACCTGGGAGGGATCTGCAGGTCACTGGAATGACTCATCCAGCCCTGTCCCTTGTCACTGTCTTCTCCAGTGTTGAGCAAACCTGACAGGACAACCCATCTGTCTCCTCTCAAGTGTAACAGGCCAGCTACTTTTATTGTGAGTTAAGAAAGAATGCCAAAGGGAACATATATTTATAAAATATTTGCAGCTCCAATAACAGAAATGTTTCAACAAAAGTGCCATATTCACCTCTTCTATTTTTATTCCAGTTTAAAAGGGTTTAGCTCCCAGGTAGGTACGTGTATTCCTTTATGAATACTACCGCATACTTGTGAAAATAACTATGCAGCTATTGTCCTTGAAATTTCCCTCTTGGAAAAAAAAATACATTTTTTCCTCTAGAAATTCACAGCTAACCACATTTACTTTCTTCTTCCCAACTTCTTCTGACACCCAGAGCAGAAATGCACTTGACACAGGCTCCTAAAAGCACAGATGCAGTCACGCTGCCTTTGTTTGAGGGAAGGTGCACTCCATTGCTTTACAGCGTTGTTGTCTAGCACTGATCACAGTGCTGTCAAAAAAGTGCTTTATTTATAGCAGGCTGCTGAGTCTGTCTGAAATTATTCATATCTCACAAATTCTGCTCCATGACTGGCTTTGTTATGGGAAAACACGTCTGCATAATTGATAGCAGAATAGTGGAAGGTGCTAACAACTATCAATTTCTGTTGTCAAAGAGCAGCTGAGACTAAAATGTGCTGGTTAATGCACTCGTAAAATTACCTGATATGTATATAAAATTCTCTAAAATCCTATCATTTGGAACTAATTTTATACTTTTTTACTATATATATATTGAATAAACCCAAATCTACAATACATACTGGACTTTCCTGCAACGTTTCAGAATTTGGTTCTAACTCTTTATTTGTTAAGAGGGAAGATAAAAAACTTTTAAAATGTAAAACATTTATCAAATGAATTATATAGCTAGAAATATAATTTCATCTTGTAAGCGGTAGAAGAAATTAAAATTAAATTATTTGTTGCTTTGCTCCAATGAATGTCTAATGGATACTTCAAACTCAGTCTTTCACATACTGAATACTTCTTTAATAGTAGGAACTAGCCAGTCATTTGCTGCAAAGACACAGGAAACTTCCTCTTTGAATTATTAAACAATCCTTGAATGCAGACAAGGTTCACAAAACTGACAGTCTGATAAATCTCATGACTAAGTTGCACTACCAGAAGACTAAAGATCCTTGGCAGCTTGATAAAAAATGGATTGCTTTCTCTTCCAAGCAGAAGGATAAAGTGTGGCAAAAATTAGATAAATGAGTATTTGTCAATGTTCCCTTTTTTATTTTCCTCCACGTGGAATTTTACTATCCTGCAACAATGAGCAACCTTTAAAATCTAAGCTAAAAACTGGCTTTCTTAGTTGATTATGAATTTAAAAACTAACTTACCTTAATGACTGTAAATTATCTCTAAACTCATATAACGTATAAACATATGATTAAAAAGCCCTAAAATCATAATTAAATTAATTATTAAATGTTATTATATAGAAAGGTTTTGACAGTTTATACTAGAGAGGAATTTTCTGACAATGTTTACTGAGTTACTGTTCTTCCCAAAATCACAATAATTTATTTTGGTGAAAGATTGTAAATGTAGTTTCTACACCACAGATGGACATGCCAGTATGGCCACATACTGCTCATAACTCTCTGATGCAGAATTTGCAGCTGTCCTTAAATGTCTGCTTTTCTGTTTTAAAATAAAATTCTGTTTAATGGACTTAAGAAACTTGTGTGATAAACGTGTCTGTGACTGAAACAACATCCAGGCCCTTCTGTGATTTTGTAGCACTATCCAAGCCCCACTCACTATTTAATCTTGCCACATATGGGAGACGGAGTTCTTTGGTATAGGGCTCTGACCTCAATTCTCCAGTCTCTTTGGGGTTTCTTTTCTGCCTTGAAATGGAGAAGAGCTCTGATTCCTCACCCCCTCCATGCAGGATTGCAGCTACTCTTTTTTCATCTTTCATTTGCCAGGTAGAGTTTTTTTATTTACCCAGAATGCTCTTTCTTTGTTCATTTAGCTAATCCTAACAGACTAAACAGACTTATTTATCAAAACCAGCGGTGCTTCAAGGAGCAAAGACAATGTTATAGTGGATGATGAGTGCATCAGCAGCCCAGAAATATATGTGCACTTGCTGATTTTACTCAAGTCAGAGTAGCGTAAGAGTCAATGACAATATCATTGGGAAAAAAGTAAAAAGAAATAAGGGGAAAAAAGTTAAATTAAATTAAAAAAAACCACTAAAATCAAAACAGTTAAGTGTTTGAAGTGCAGAGCTTACTGTACAGGTTTTATTTTCATCGAGAAAGGACAAAAGACCTGAGGAAACATTTGCATATGCCTTATAGCTTTGGAAGGAGCATATCTATACTGTACAGAGCTGAAGTGATGGCACACAAACATTTCACAGCTGATGGTCCTAGAATCATTGCTGCCACCATAGGGGAATATTGATGCAACTCTGATAAGGTTAAGTATTTACATGCGCAAGACAAGGAAAAGGACAAATAAGGAAGAAGAAACAGAAAAAAGAAGAAATCAACCAGTCAAGTGACCATTTGGTCATGTAGAGACCCAAAAGATTTAAACAAGGAGATATGAATTGAGAAATTTCTTATTCTACACACGTAAAATTTGTTGGGGGACAGCTGAAGAACTGTTCCTTAAGCATTACTAGAGTTTCAGCAGCATTCTTCAAATGAACAACATGTTTGTGTACATTTGACCTTCCCTTAGGGAGACTTGTTTATTCAGTTTACCATTTAGGTTCTACTCAGTTTTAATACTTTGAAAATTTACAAAACTTTAAGTTTTTGATGGACAAAAGGGTACAAGATAAACAAAATACCTTTTTTTACCAGAAAATGGAAGTTGAAAGGAATAACTAGAGGCTGTGAACAGAAGAAAGCCATACCTCTTTGGGTACAGTTTAATGCACACAAATCTTTTATTGTGTTCAAAGAAAAACCTACTTTGCAAAAAGTTAACCTCACATAGTATGGCCAAGTAAGAACCAAGCTGACACTTAGGAATACCACACTAACAGGAATAGCAGAATAAAGATCCTAAATTATCTGCCCAGATCAGTTACCTGATAGGTAACAGGTACAGGGATGTCCTAATGGCTGAAAAAGTTACTGAAAATTCTCAGTGTCTTGAACTGAATTTGTCAAAGTCCTAAAACACAATGACTAAATTTCTTTAGGCAAGCAGAAAAAAAGTGCCTGACAGCCTGGTGAACATGAAAGTGAAGAAAACAGAAAGAATGAGACATGATTCATACGTGAAGATATAACGAGTATGGCAGAACTCTGTGAGGCAAATAACTACACTGGAAATTTGGTGTGAAACAGTCAGTTGCTTAGCAAGCTCTCTCAATGGAAAAAAAAATTGCACATGTTGTCTTTAGTTTCAAGAATACAGGTAAATGCTATAAAATAAAGAGATTTTAAAAAAAGTTTGTTGAATATCTTGTGAAGTGGGTGCAAAAAAAAGAAGGAAAAGAGCAGAAATACTAAACCATGCCAGAAAGTGAGGACTAAATCTTCTTTCTGTGCGTATTGGTTTTTCTTAACAAGAAACTTGAAAAGCATCTAAAGGAAACTTTGAATACTCAGGTATCACAAGCAAAAACTGAGACTTAACCTGTCAGGATGCTACACTGGAGGCAAACTGACATTTCAGAGTGAAGAAGCTACCAAGGAAGTGGTTATTTTAGGTTTGGTATTATCTAATAGGAAATGATGGATTAACAATATGAAGATAGGTGTTCTGGGGAAAACAGTCACTAACTGATTTTTAGGAAAAGTAAGTTATGACAGCTACACAAATAAAACAGTATCTTCCCATTGCACCACCACGATCAAAACCAACAGATTTCAATGAACTCGAAATTGCTTAAAGGTCTTTTTGAAAGATGACTTGAGGATAACCATGTATGCTGGTGATTTCACAGAATCACTAGGTTGGAAAAGTCTTTTAAGATTATTGAGTTCCACTGTACCTGTCCTCTACTAAACCATATTTCTAAGCACTTTGTCTTCCCATCTTTTAAATACATCCAGGGATGGTGACTCAAAACCCTCCCTGGGCAGCCTGTTCCAATGCCTGACAACCCTTTTGGTGAAGAACTTTTTCTTAATATCTAATCTGAACCTGCCCTGCTGCAGCTTGAGTCCATTCTCCCTCCTCCTATCACTTGTCACTTGGGCAAAGAGACCAACACCCACCTTTCTACAACCTCCTTTCAGGTAGTTGTATGTGGTGAGGTCTCCCCTCAGCCTCCTTTTCTTCAGACTAAACAGTCCTAGTTCCCTCAGCTGCTCCTTGTAAGATTTGCTCTCCAGCCCCTTCACCAGCTTGGTTGCCCTTCTCTGGACATGCTCCAGGGCCTCAATGTCTTTCTTGCAGTGAGGGGCCCAATGCAGGGCCCAGTGCAGGAAAGTTACACTAAATGCTCAAATTTTCAAAAAAAAGAAAAAGAATAGGCCATGGTACTTGGAAATCTTCAATGACTGTCAAAAAGTAATCATAAAAAAATTGAAAGGAAGTTCATAAAACAAAGGAAGTATACAGAGAAAAATTAAATACAGCAGAAAAAGTAAATAGAAGAGAAAAAGCTGAAGTATATTATATAATAATTACAAATTTCAAGAGATAAAAGGAAGAAAAAGAAGAATTTTAGAATACCCGATAAATAAATAAAACCAAACAAACAAACAGTGGGTGCACTGGTAACAGAAAAGGAGATAAAAAATGGAGGGAAAGGTGAAACTTAATTATCTAATACCTCCTTTGCTACAGCCTCCACAAAATGGTAAATGACAAAGCATTCAAGACCAATTAAAAGAAAAAAATTGTATTACAATCCAAAGTACGCAAAGAATACATTAATGAGTATTTAGGTAATATGTATGTGTTCAAATTGGCAGGATCTTACTAAGTTCACCTTAGAGAACCAGGACAGTGATTTCTGAATCATTAACAATTATCTTTATGAGTTTCTGGAGGACAGAGGTGGTCTCCGAGGACTAGGGAAGAGCAAATATTGAACTGATGGAATGAGAGACCAATCAGCCTGATTTTGACTCCAGGAAATATCTTGCAATAAACTACGAAAGAAATTTTTGCCAGTGTTTACGTAATTTTCAGACTAGATCTCTCTTATTGAAAACTGCAATTTAAAAAAAAAAATAATCCACACAACCCCCAAATACCCAAAACATGCTTGTTTGTCAAATCAGTAGGGAAAAAATTAAAAATAATGGTAGGTGGCCTGGTGAGGTACAGAAAGTATGGCATTTTGCAAAATACATAAGTAAAACATGTATTTCTGTATTTATATGCCAAAAGAGATAAATAGGGTCAATGTTCTTCAACAGCTAACTCCAGAAGAATACATTAACAAGTTGCTAGAAGCCACTTTTAAAACTGTCTGAGAATTACTGTAATTGCCACAGAAATGCAGAACTTGCAGAATAATGGAGGTTTTCCCAATAATATATGAAGTTTTTTAAATTGATTTAAAGTCCAAGAGTAATATGGCAGGTACATATTCTCTGCAGACCATATAGCACTAGTTACACAAGCTCATGCACTCCTCTATTGTAAAGATCAGACAAAAAATTTTGGAAATTATCTGGTCCAGCCTCCCGATGGAAGCAGGACTAACTTCAAAAATGGATCCATCTTCCAAGTTAAGTCAGACTGCTCAAGGCTTGTTCAGTGAAATTCTGAACATCTCCTGAGATGAAGATTTCAGTCTCTGGGAAACCTTCTTCCATTTTTGATCACCCTCAGAGCTGAGAAGTTTTTCTTATGATCACACAGAATTTCCCTCACTGCAGCTTGGACAAATGCAGAAGTCTTGCTCCAACTCCAACTTCTCTACAAGCAGCCCTTATGTAGTACAAGTTACCCTTCAGCTTTCTCTTGTTGAGACTGAAAAAGGCCAGTTCTCCCAGCTGCTTCTCAGTATCATATAATCCAGTCCTTCAATCATCTGGTTGGTCTCAGCTGGACTTGTTTCAGTTTGCCAGCCTCCCTGTAGTAATGCAAACCCAAAGCTGGGCACAGTTGTGTACAGAGCGGAGGGGAAGAAGCTCTGCTGCAGGACAAAGAACATTAAACACAGAAAAGGCAATATCTGTCTCTCATTTTATTGAATGTGATTGCAAGTGCTCTAGAGATGAACTTGTTTCCCACCCCATATTCACTGACAGGCTACAAGGTGGGAAGTCACTTCCAGTTCTACTATAAGTTCCCCTGAGGGGAATTATACCTAACAGATCAACATCACAAATGTATATCGATTCAACAAATATGGTTTTAACTGGTGAGGGAAATCAATAGAAGTTTTAATCATTTTATTGTTCCATATGTTTCTCTAGACTAATGTAGTAGAAGCCATCTCAGGTAAACTGTCGATTCTATTTTTGTCCTCTTTTTCATGTTCATAAAAATAACAACACAAAATAAAAATAGCCTCTCTCTTGTACTGCCTCAAACAACCCTCAGACAAAACAGTGCAGAAAACATCAAGCAAATTCCCAGATCAGTGCAAAGAAGTCAAGCGAGACAAGTTCCACTTGGAAAGTTTCTCCCATAGTACACTGTTGAGAGGCAATGAGCCTTCAGTTACCAAAGGACCAAATTCACAGTAACCTTTACACGTGTATGGTTGAAGTATCAAAGCTCACAGTGCATGACTAAAGGAAAAACAGCCAGTCCCTATTTTTAGATTCTGTCTCAGAGGTCCTGTCTATATTCTTCCTTCCACATTTTAAACTCTTTGGGATTTAAAATGCACGATTTTTGGCAGAGAAACAAGTCAAGGTGAAAACACTCCTAAACGTTAGGAAGTCATGCATCTTCATACGCCGCGATCCATGTAAGCACTCTTAATAGCACACAAACTGTGGACACAAGTTTTGGCAGACCCTTTGTAACAGCCACAAAAAAATTCTAGAAAAAACATAGGGATTTGGAAGCTGTATGGTTTTAAAAACCCACAATCAAGGACATGATCAATGAAAGCAGTCACTTCTGCCTGATCATTAAAATAGTGTCAAACTGGAGCATTCAGCACAATAGCATTTTATAGTGGAATAGAAGATTAGCTAACTAGTCTGTGTTTACCTCCTAGTACAGACTGTAGGACCTGTATTTGCGTTTATGTTTCTATTCCTCCTCCACTCACATGCCTTCAGAGTCAGCACAGGACAGCACCACAACTAAAAACCTTTCTGTATCAGGGCAGGGCAACTATACCTCCAACTTAGTATCCTCTCTCCAGTAATCACCAGAAGTGATGTGTGGAGAAGACTAGAAAAGTGACGTTTCTTCAAGATACCATTGGTGTTTTCAGCCAGGGCTCTCTGAGGCAGAGGTGAATTTCCTGTGTAGTTGCTTTGTTGTATTTCTCTTGCATGAATTTATAAAATTGGTTTTTTGTATCTTTCTAAGCTTTGCCCAAAATCAGTATCATTTACAAGTTAACTATGAGCACTGTGATAGGTACATCATGCTGGTACGTTCTGAATCTTCCACATGGTAATTTCACTCCTCACACTTTAATTATGAGAAAAAATGAAGTCTTTATGTCCCTTCACACTACTCATTTTTATAACCTCCTATCACATCTCCCACTTTCCACCTCATTAGTAAATTTTTTTCAAGACTGAAGGGCCCTTATCTGATTAGACATGCCCTTGTACTAAACCCCTGCCATATCTTTGATCATTCATGCTACCTTCCTGTGTAGCCTTTCTGGCTTTGTTTTGTCCTTTTTGAGACACCAGAACAGCATACAGGATTCAAGATAAAGGCAACAGATTCATACGGTGATATAATGATATTTCCTTTTGTTCTCTTTTCCTTTCCTAATATTTCTTAATGTCATATTTGCTTGGTGACATATTCAGAGCAAAACCTATTATAATGCACAGATCTTGTTCTTGAGCAATAAAGCCAGTAACAGAGCACACCATTGCATATGTAACGGGAGTATGTTTTTAACATGTACACTACTTTTATTTATGCATCTCGACATTTTATCACCCATTCATTCAACATTTTCCTTCAATTTGTCAGTTTCAGCCTTTTGCTCATCCATAGGAGGAACTTCTCCCTCCCCTTTTGCTGGGATTGTGATAGCAGCAATGATGATGAGATTTAGATTTAAGGAGGTCACTGTAAAAAACCCAGTGGTTATAATCCTTACATGTAAAGCTTTAATTTTTCTAGTAATATGAGCTATTTTTCACTATTTGCAAGTTAAGGGTTAATTAAAGTTTGTTTGGTTGGTTTTTTTATTAATAGCAAAAAGAAATCTGAAAAGATAGATAACCAGATAGATGGAGACATTCTTAAGTACAACTACAGCAATAGTATTCCACAGGCTTTTCCTTTGGAAAGCCAGTTTTACGTAAAAACTTTTCAACTCTTGTAGAATACTTTAATCAATGTTTAAGTCATACTGGGTAGCAAAGCACTTTAAAGATTATATGATCCATTAGTTTAACTTGGTATGAGCTTGTCCCCTCTGCCTGCCACTCCTGGCAGCCCTACCTCGCACCTCTCCCCCTCTAACAACTTCTCCTGGTGGCCATGCTTTGAGCTGTGATTTGCTTTGATCATCTCTCCCACTTAGTTAATTCCAGCACTTTAGTCAGGTATTGCCATTTCAGTTCTTAGAATATTGTATGTAATGTAAAGAATCAGTTTCTCATTTCATATTAAGATGGTTTTACTGTTCCTCTGGAGAAGACCACCCTGCAGGTCTTCTTTTCAGCCTTTGTACTACCATGCTAGATGATTCTGCCTAGGTTTAGGAAGACCTAAGATAATTAGCCAATGGTATAACTTCTGGAGGTTGGGGGGTGGTGGTGGTATGTGGGGAGGTTTAACCCTAGCTTTCTGTGTTGAGGTCACATACACAATACAAAAGGGTCTCAGAGCTGTCATGATTGCTCTCTATTTATTTTCTTTTTTACTTTAGAAAAATAAAATTTCTGAGGCATCACTTCCCCTTAGAAAAGCTCTGTAAACACGGCTAAGCTGTATACCTACAGAGATAACAGTGTACCCGCTTTACAAATTGTTATGATTCATATGGTGCTGATTGGTTTAAAACCATGTACGAACATTATTAGAAAAAAGCAGCTTAAGCCTAGTGACACAATCTTTGTACACATTCTGGTTCTGTTTTTTACGACTTCTCTTGTTCCCTCCTTCAAGGCTGACCAGTTCCCCTTATCCTTGTCTGGTGTCAGAATGTCTAGCCTCCCAGTAATCTTTCATCCCTTATCAGCTAGCTCCTTTGTCCTTTTAACTCTCCCAGGGTTTGTCTACTTAACCCTTTTAGGTCCTGTCCTACAATATGGTTCATTTGTTCTTCTACTTGTCCTGTAATTTAAAACATGTCTTCTAATGCCTGTAGTAATAGTGTCCTTGTATGGGGAGATACCCTAAGCCCTTCCCTCGTGCTCCACATGAATATGGAAACATGGATTCATTTAATCTATCATATATAAGTTCTCTGTGATTATCTATTGTTCTTGCAGACTCTCTAAAGGGCTTTCTATTGCATATACAAGATGATAGGTTTTTTTGATAAATTGATTCTTTTATATTTTTGATACTTTTTATGCCTTTAGCAAGTTATTTGTCAATATTTTATTGGAAAGTCATAATATTTTTATAGTTAAAGGACAGTGTGTACATTTTTCTAGTTACCTTTCCTGGACCTTCTGAATCGCAATTTCCTAATAAGCAATTCTGGAACCCTTCCATTTAATGACAGCTTTTATTTCCCCATTAGAATATTTTTTTTATATGGCAGTGTGGATTCTTAATGATCTTCTAATTTGATATTTTAATATTTTCCTCATTACATCTTCATTTATTTTATCCTTGTGAATGCACCCTTCAATTTCCTTTGATGAACTCATTTTAACATAGATCTTTAAAGTTAGGCAGTAACATAATTAATTCTGCTGTTCTTGTCAGAATATTGAATCTACATTATAGTGACCTAAAGAGTTGGAGAGTGGCTCTTTGACAGCAACATTTTGAACTGGATCCTGTGTACTCTTTCAGATCAACTCAGAAATTCCTTCTTTTCTTGTGGTTCCCTGAGTATCTGGTACATGGGACAGTCATTTGTGGGTTTTAAAAATTTACACCTGGAATCACGCTTAACCTATCTTCAAAGGGAATAATGGAATTTTTCCATTATAATTGCATTTTTTAAGTGGCATGTTCTATGGCATACTTCACTGAATAAATTTCTTAAATTCAGATACTAAATTATAATATCTATGGCAGAATACTCAAAATAAAAAATTACCTTGAATTACTTTTTAAAATTTTTCTTCAATATAGAGCACATTGCTCAAAAGTGGATTGAAGAGGAAAAAGGTGTAATGAAATAATAGCAAACAATGTTTTCCTTTAAGTTAAAATATCTCTTTTACAACTTTAGCAGTACAGCTGCCGGTTTATACTCCTCTCCTTTCTTTGCCCCATTCTGTTTCTGACTTTTTCAGCTGTCACTGTACTTTCAATTCTATAATTAGTCTCGAAGTCTGATTTTCCCATTGATTAAATCAGGAATAAAAAAAGACAGTTTATAGAAAGTCCAAAGCACTAAATTATATCCACAGATAGTCAGCACCAGAGGTGGCTATAATGTATAGGAAAACACTCAGGAAAAAACTAATTTTAAAAGAACATGGAAGACCTCTTTTCTCTTGCTTAGCTATTCATCCTTCATTAGGGCAAGAGTCATAATTTTATCCAAGTAGGTCATTATCCTGTAAATTGAGAGCCATGGCACTGGAAAAACATCTGAAAAAATCATCCCAGGCCCTGATTCCTATTTGTCACTTTTAATGCACATGAAAAAGGAAGCATTTATTTACAAATTACATTATTTATTTAAAATTCTTCTATCTATATGAAAGAGTTTAATGTTTAGTAACTTAGGACATTTTTCATTAAAAGCCCCATGACATAAATGGCTTTGTAAACAAGGAAAGGTTCAGAGTATTGAAAGTTATATGAACATTGTTAAAATGTGGCAAACCAGAAAATCTTGCTTAAAGTACAATTTACCTACTTTGAGAAGGCAAAATCTTAAAAACTGTTACATAAAGTTAAAAATATTGACTCCTAGTTGGAATGATTTCGTATTCTCTTTTAAATTTTTGTTCAGGTAGTTTTATAGAGGGTGGTAAATGAAGGGTTAGTTTTACCAGTCTGTGGGACTAATATACCCAAGCTTAGAAGAATTAGAGGTTCAGATCTTGGTTCTCCCAAGATTTCAGCCCATGCCAATTTGAAGCAAGTTGTTTCCACCTGCTTTTACATAAGGGTTATGAAACCAATACCTTTGATATGCCATTAAATCTCTTCTGCAGATAAAAGTAGTGAATGCACGTTCCTCATTCTGGGAAATGGTTCAGTCACGGAGGGAGAAAATGGCCCCAACAGCAGCTCCCCATTCTCTAAAAGGCTTGTGAATTCAGGTCAGGGCTTTTACTGAATGTACAGAAAAGGCTTGGTATCTGAACAAGTCTTGCTATTTCATTTCATGAAAAGTCTAAACCATTTTTACTTTTTTTATTTGATTAATTTGCTAAAAATATAAAACCAAATCGAAAATATACCTTAAAAAAATAATTTATATCCCAAAATCCTTTTGTCACAACTATGAAGACTGGAGACATGGCTGTAAATGATGTGATGGATTTAGATAACCTCAGAAACCTATTCTGCCAATGCTCACCTGGCATATATGTTACTGATGCCTTAAAAGAAATAATCATAGTGCTTCATTGAACTCCAAAAGCCATATATCCATGAGGGTATGTGACCCCACAGGAAGAAGGTAAAAATAAACAAACAGAGTTTCAGTTTAATAAAAATGTTAAAACAATCATTCTATTAAAAAGATTTTAAAGCTGTGTCTGTGGTCTTATGTGTAGAAAATATGCAAATCATCTGTAAAATCACCTCTTCTATCAAGACAGTCTGCAAGACTTGGCTTTGTTCAGCCTGGAGGAGAGAAGCCTCTGTGGAGAACTAATTATGGCCTACCAGTACTTAAAGGGGTCCTACAGGAAAATGGGAGAGAGGGGGAGCGATTGTTCACCAGTAAGTGTAGTGATAGGACAAGGGGCAATGGTTTCAAGATGATAGAGGATAGGTTTAGATTAGACTTTAGGAAGAAATTCTTTACTATGAGGGTGGTAAGGCACTAGCACAGGTTGCCCAAAGAGGCTGTGGAAGCCCCATCTCTGGAAGTGTTTAAGGCCAGGTTGGATGGGGCTTTGGACAACCTGATCTAGTGAAGGTGTCCCTGCCCATGGCAAGGGGGTTGGAGCCAGATGATTGTTGAGGTCCCTTCCAACCCAAACTATTCTAGGATTCTATGGCAGCCAAAAACTACACAAAATGTTACAGTATATCTGACAAAGGATAATAAGTTTCAATTTGTGCCAGATAGCTGCTGTTCAGTACACCTTTTTCTTGCAAAAGTACCTGTACTACACAAAAAGTAAGAATATTTATTTTAAAAGGAAGGTTGGTTTCAAATTCCAACGGCCACTGGTCTTTCACAAGGGAAATAAGTTTGAGAAACGTAAAAAGAGCTACAAACCGAATTTTTCAAAGGATAGTCCTAAATTCCAGATATCCTGAAATAAAACAACCCAGAGCAAGTAATTGGCTCAGTTTCCGTTTAGACCAGAAATAAGAGGGAAAGAGAAGGGCAAGGAGCATGATCAAAGCTAAGGAATGGAATTCTGTACAAAGTGTGACAAAATATAACAAGTTGCTCAGTAGCTCTTCCAGCTGAAAAACTAGAGAACACCCAATGAAACTAGCAAATGGAGAAAGAAATATCTTCACATACTGCATAGTTAAGATAGAAAGCTCTTTTTCACCGAATGCTGCAGATTCTAAATAAAGAGATTCATCAAAAAACAGCTTTAAAAATTCATGGATGAAAAATATGTCAAGAAGTATTAAATAAAATTACATTACCTCCTGTTCAGGAAGCCCTTGAATTGTAAATTGCCAGTAATCAGAGAGCATTCTTAGGACATCTCAACATACAATTTACCTATTCTTTTACCTTCTCTAAACATCTTGACCCTTGATAAAGATAAGGTAGAGATCTAAATGAACTTCAATCTGACCTATGAGAGACTTTTATGTTCTATATTGTCATTTATATGGAATTTTATTTATACGTCCATAAACCCTCATGAACTCTTCAAAGAGTATAATTCTCCTTGCAGATAGAACAGCTATATAAAGCTATATTGCCTAAGAAAATTAATAATACTTGACAGAAAAAGGTTGGAACCAACTATAATGCAGGTTAGGGTGAAGTTACGTAAGTTTATGATATTTTATAGCCTTCGCTACGTCAATACCATGCAAGACTACACAGTTGTGTGCTACAATTTAAGTATCTGTATAAGACATAATGTATTATGCATTATAAATAGTTCATATTACTATGTAGAATAACGATATCTCAGCTAACATACACAGGTTGACATAAAACTGGAAGAGGGCCTTACTATGTCTGGAGGCATTTTCTATCAGCAACCGAGCAGGCAGCAGGAATAAAGAATCCTTTCACCTTCTTAGAGCTGCCAAAACAAAATGTTTATTTGACTAGTAAGTCATGGTGTAGACCGCGAAGCCCAACAAACAAATTTAACACAGCCTCCCAGAGAAGTAGGTCACCTCATTTGCAAGGAAGTAATGTGAATTAAAAGAGAAAACACCTAAGATACAGATAGACAACCTTGCAATTGGGGCAAGATTAGAGGCTGAAAATCTGTGGGTAACTTAGTCTCTCTTCACCATACATTGAAAGTATCTTGTTTAGTTTACAACTGGATTGCTCTTGCTTGCTTGTAAAAAGAGTTTATGCGTTCCATAGTACTGAATAATAAATTGTGATGCAATTATCAACCTTTTTTTCTTTATCTGCTGCTAGTAAAGAATGTCTTTGTTTAACACTTCTCGCCCATGTTGCGGCTGGATGGTGCCAACATAGCATAGCTAGAGACAGTTCCTTCATCACTGCCTCAGAGTTTATTGTCAAAAAGCATTCCCCAGTGTTTGCTGGATTTGTTAGAAGAAACTCATTAAACAGAGGCAGCAGAAAAATTCCTGTCATAACATTCCAATTTTATCACTGCTCATAGCTTACAAAACCCCAGTGAAATATTTTGCTAAATATAAACCTTAATTTAATATTTACCAAAAGCAAAGACTGTGTACTGTAGCCTAGTATTTCTTGGGTTTAGGTTTTCACCTGTACTATTTGCACCCTCTACCTGATCGTCCTCAATTTTTCTGATTTTTCTTCTCCAGTGAGGAAATGAGAAGCAGACCAAGTCTTTCATGGATTTTAATCTTAAAACTTCTTCTACTCATAAACTTCCTGTGAAGTATGAAGAGTTACCACCATGAAGCCACTCTCACAATTAAGAGCCTGAATGGCAAAATGATGAAATCCTACCGCAAGGAAATATTTGAAGAATCAGAATTTGCAGTCAGGAATTCTGTAATCCCTGTCTCAGTTGTTTGTCCAGCAGATCACACAAAAATATTTATTACGTTAAAATAATAAATCAATAAAATTAAAGCACTTAAATCCATTATTAACATACTGAGCACAAAAAGGAATAGTTATTCACAGTGATTTACTCAGGTCTATTTGGAAGAGATTCAAGGATAAGTTATTAGGAAGTATTATCTCAGTGATTGACAGCAGTAAAAAATCAAATACAAAAATAGAGCATTAGGAATTGTTAGGAAAGAAAGGACAAGAAAGCAGAAAAGCATCACTGTGCTTTTATGTAATGCATTCATCTCTTAAATACTGTGCACAGTGCAGATTTTCCATCCTGGAATACAGAACAAGATGAAATTTTCAGAGGAAAGGACAGCAAGGACAGTCAGGTATAAAGATTGATTTCTGTATAACAACAGCTCACCCCAGAAAAGAGATCTATGGAGAAACGGATCAAAAAACATAGTATACTCAATTAAAATATCAAGTAGCAAGCCTGAAACTAAGGGAAGGGAGTCCTTTACTGACCTGGTATCTAACTGTGGAATTCGTAGCTACAGGATGTTTTGAGATCAAAAGTCTACTCCAGGAAAAAAAAAAAATCATTAACAGTTACTAAAATAGTTAGACAAAAGAATGGAACACTCACTGTGATTACTGTTCTAAATTAGAGAAAATTTACAGCTCAAAAAGTTCCTAAACATCTGTTTCACATGGCCTAAAAAGCCATACCAAGGAAGGATCATAATAAATTTACATTCAATTTTTCCTATACTTTCCATGACTGGTCAGTGAATTAATTTCATTGAATACTTAGTCAGACACAATATAACTGTCATTACTTTTTCATTTCATTATTTTATATCACCATTATCTTTTTTTAATATTTTGCATCCTTACATCCTTAGTATATTCTAAACAGAATTTCTTTTTCAACAATCAGTAAAAAAACACAGGAGAACGAATCAGTACTTCTGAAATCCTGCTCCGACCTTCATCCCACTCACTGCAAGACCCCCTTTTCTACTTAACACTTTTCTCTGACAAGCCTTCTTTCCTTGAAAATTATTGATGCACAAAATTTAAGTGACAGCTACCATCCGTTAGACGATTAACTGCTTAAAAACTATTCTTTATTACAAAGTACCACTTCACACCAGAATGAGATGCTTGGATTAACATTATAAAATTTAGAAACATGATTATTGTATTATTATCATTTAATGATTTTTTTTTTACAGCTTACTTTTTTATAAGAGAGCCATTTCTCCATTTTATGCTCACACTGTGCCTACTGACTTAGAACTACACATCTAACTATTGTGGAACAAAAATAGCATTAAAAAAACGAGGTCTGCTCAGAAAGAGAAATTACCATATTCATGACTTTCTAGATCAACTTTTCAGAAAGCAATAGAAGATAGAATCTGAACCAGAAATAGTTAGTCAAGTTTCCTGATTAAACAGACAGCTCCTTAGAATAGCAAAACTTGTTAAAAATATAAAGGAACATTTGTTTAAAAGCAATGGAAGCAAATTACAGAACCAACAGGTCTAAATTCCACATTACGTCATGGACAGATGTATTTTGTATGTGCAAATCTAGTTCATTAAAGCCTATAAGAAAGGAATAAAAGATAAATATGCATATTAGAAAAGCAGTGAAGATAATGAAAAAGCAATTTTCTAATGACACAAACCTAGTCAGTAAAAAGATTATTTAAGAACAAGTCTGTTGAAGTAAGAGGGTGTAAAGCAAACAGCTGAGGAATACAGACTACATGGCTTTTTAAAGCACCACCTCACTGCCCTCCTTTATGTATCTCTTTGAAAGCATCTCTATCATGAGAGCTAAAGAAAAAGCATCCTAGAGTTATGTCACAAGAAGCTGAGAAATTTAAATTCATGTTTTGGTTTAAACAACTGTTTAGAGTATGAATTACTAAGTTCCTATAAAATGAGGTATTTGCAAGAGCATCTTTTTGCACTCAGGTTCTATTTTCTAAAATTGGTCAATACTCTTCAGAAAACAGCTTGAGTGAGAAAGGTTGACCATTTTTTAGTCTGAAATCTTTTTCATAACAAAAATAATCCAAGGGGTAAGCTCACAAAATAATTCTCTAATAATAATTAGAATGTAGACTTTAAAGTCCATTGACAAAATTACTTGTAACAGCCTAAGTTTCACCATGTAAATTGCAATTTGTTTAGCTAACTATGGGTAAAAAACAGATTGAAGAGAAAATCTCTTCTCCCTGGACTATAAGCAGTTTTACATATAGGAAACAAAACAGCTTTAGTGATTAGGTGACAAAGGAAGGTGTCTACATCAGAGCACTGTTAGTGTGGCACAGGTTCTCACTGCTGGGTACAAGAGCCTCATTTCTTCACAAAAAACATCTGAAATTTGGATACATTCCTTCCTGCCACACTAGCAACTCATGAGTATTTCTTGATATCTTAAAACATTTCAGTCTTAAGTTTATTTTCTTTTTCTTAAGTTTGTTAAGTTTCTTGAACTGTCTTATTTCCCAGTTTATGTTTGCAATCCAATAACTGAAAGAGGCAAGTATTTTGGCATCTATGATAGAACAGCATTTTTGAAGAAGGACATTTATGCCTTTCTTTAGAACTTAATGGACCATGACTTAATTGCTTGACAGAAAAAAAAAAAAAAAAAAAAAGAATGGTTTCATCCATATTGAATAGGATCAATTGAAACAGGACCAGGTAGATAGACGACTACAGAATAAAGACTATTTCTGGAGAACCTGTGCTTATCCTTAAATCCTTAGGCAGCAGCTTAATGTATGTGTGCTGTAGACCCTCATGACTTCAGTACAAAAATGTCAGTGAATATGGCTTTACTTATTCATCCCACACTAGATTCACTCTTTTTGCCATTGACAACATCAACACTGAGTGAACAGAAATGTGAACTGCAGTACATCAGTGTTGCAATTTTGGTATTTTATAAAACCTGAAACTGATAAACCACCTTTTAAAAGGGTGCCAGTCATCTCAGAGAATGACTCAATTCACTGAACAAGGTTATTAGTTTAACAAGTAAAGCTGACATTCTCCCAAGTTGAATTTATTTACTATGTCGACAACGTATTTTCAATTTATTCTTTATCTAGCACATTACACTCTGTCACCATACTTGCAGACATATAATATAAACCTATGGAGTGAATCAAGTTTTATAAGTATCTTTTTCCAAGTCAGGATCCTAGGTGGAAACTGAAGCCTTTAAATAAAGCAGAAATATTTATTTTTGCAGAAACTTCACACCAGACTTTATTTCCTATACCAGCATAGTATCCTGAGATTTTCAGAATGTGTGATTACATGTATTGTCAGTGTATTTCTTTGCTCTACCAGGCTTATGGCCTCTCAAGAGTCATGAGTGATAACTACGGCTATGGCTGGTGTTCTCACAGTATCACAGCTGAACCTAAATAAATACCTCAATTCTCTTCCTACAGACACTACGTATTTTCCTCAGGAAACTCACTAACTAGTGAAGCACCCCTTAAAACTAAAGGCAAAATAAGTATCAGAATATCAAAAATAAGAATAATCAAAGTGATTTTAGCAACACAGACTTAATGGAAGACTGATAAGCTTCCGACAGAACACAAATCCATCTCATTCAGGGATTTGCATCCATCTATCCACAATATTTCCTTCCTATGGAGCCACTTGTGCAATGGTCTGGATCCACAAGGCATCAAAAGTACTCAGACGCTCCTATGAAATCTTCTCTGTACACCTGGGAACAGAGAAACCACCCATGACACATTAGGGCATGTAACATCAAAGATTTCCTGACTTGAGAACATTAGCATTCTTTCATGAAGGACAAGGTTTGCCAGACAAGGGTGGAGAGACCTCCACAGCTACCGTAAAGGGTACAGAAGTATACATACAGGGAATTCAGGGAGTTGGGGGCGGTATCCCTTTTCTCCTCTCCTCAGCTGCCTCCAAAACACTGTAGCCACCCAAGGAATTGCCTTTAAGCCTTCATACACCCTTTCAAAATTCTGACCAGGTGTTAATCAACAGGAAAACCTATTTCTCCTATGGTGGCATATACTCTCAATTGTACTGTCTATTCAGAAGCAATCTTAGACATCTATAAATGTTCCCGTTGGCATTAAAAAACAGTAAATGGCATTCTTCATGTAGAAAGCATCCACAGCATTAGTTAATTCTGTGCATCTTATATGAAATACTAGTTCTGGTTCTTGTGTTTCCCTGGATAAAGCCTAGGGAGGGAAACTAGTGCAGGAAATTACTCCTACTGAAATACAAGGACTTTACATTCCTGTGAAAGTGATACAGTCTTCTAATTAAGAAAGGCCAGACTGTCTCCCTCTACTGAGCAGACAGAGGGGTTTCAGGGTGAAAAATAAAGCAAGGCTAGAACAGCTGAAACTAGAGAGCAGCTACAACGACTACAGTACTCCCTAACAGAGAAATTAAGATTCACACAACGTCTGAAATAGAAGTACTCCTTTTCTTGAGAGAAGCAACCAGTCACATGAACAAAAACAACAGATAACCCTTGCTTACTGCCACCATGGTGCAATTTAAGCCGAGTTGTTCTGCTATGCTCATTTGTAACCATACTTCACTGTCAAGTGAGTAGCTCACAAACCCTGAGTACATCTCTTAAGTGGGGCTACGGGGCTTCTTTAAAAGCCCTTCACTCTCAGCATGTCTTTTGCAGCAGCTGAAATGGCATCAGATGGAGTTTCACTGAGCAGCCAGCCAGGCAGAAAGCGTGCAGTGGGAGCATCATGAGAATTTGTGGGGTGTTGTCCTGTGTAAGATTTCCAGGCATGCACACAAACACTATGACCATGAAGAAAATACCAGCACTTTTTGTTAAGAATAAAAGATACTTGCTGTGAAACTTTCTCTTAGGCTATTATGCTGTGATTACTGATAAAGAACCTACTTAGCAACTGAGATATAATATTAGGCAAATGTTTATATGACCAGAAAGTGAAAGATAGATAAAATCCTATCTGGCATTATTCTAAGCTGTTAGGGTATCTTTTCTTGAGATACCGAATCAAAGAACTAAGAATCCAGATACATATAGCTTAAGCTGCCTCATTTAACCAATGTGTAATTAGCAATTACAACTTATTTGCACAGTGAGGTGATGGAAGTCTTTTCAGTTATAGTATAAAGTGAAGTTTGCCAATAAAATTTTAAAGAAATATATATATCGCTTAGTGAATAGGACAATAAAATGTTACATGTGTTCATTGATTTAGCCTGTCACATTTATTACCGGCTCCTTTCAAAAGGGATCCTCTCTGTTCCTTAAGAGCTACTCATGTAGCGTACATTCTGAAATACTATCTGAACAGTTAAGATTGGGGAAGAAAAGAGGGAGAAAAGAGGCTTTTCTTTGCTGTTGCATCTACATTTCAACATTTGCAAATGTAAGTGTGCTAAACAAAAAAGAGCTGTGGTGGCAAATTTCTAACTGCATAAAGTTTGGTTTTGTCCTGTGAACCTTGCAGTAATTTGGACTCTGTTGGCCTAAGCAAACAAATAAATCCCCCCACAAAACCCAAAACAACCCACAAAACAAAACACCAGCCCTTCTCCAATGTAATATATAAAAGACTTGTTTCAGGAGGCTTTTCTCAACATGTATTACACTTCACTGCATGCTCTCCTCTCACTGGGGAGAGAATGGAAGAATAAACAACAGTTGACAGATGTTAGTCACATCACCCAACGCAGGCAGATAACAGCCAAGATGTGAGCACAATATGACACCCTCAGTATACCAAAACGCTGTCTTGATTGATTTCTACATGTGGAGCTGGGTCACTCGTAAGCAATTATATATGGTGAGGAAATATATTAGTTCTCCCCTGTTAATTTCTTTTCCCTCATTCCCATACCATAGGAATCATAGAAAGTACATTTATGCTGCAAACTGTAACATGGCTGGGAATGTCCTTGAGCCATTCATGGCTGTTAGCAATCTCTCATATCCTCCAAGACAGTATAGCTGCGTGTAAACTGCCATTTGGGAACAATCTCCAAAAAGCTTTATCTCCTGAATTATGTTCCAGGAACTGCTGGGGAGAGAATGAGTGAGCATATGCCAGAAGCTTCACAGGGACCACAATACTGGTACAGATGATTAAGACCCAATGCCTGGGACATTCCTGGGTACTGTCTTAGACATTAATACAGTAGCAGGGGAAGTAATAAAGTGAGAGACTTGTACTTTGAAGCAGTCTTTATTTCATTGTATCATAGTGCCTACACATTCTTCTTGGGCTATGATGTCCATGTGCTGAATCACAGCCTCAGGGAGGTAAGCATCCTTCACCCAGCAGCAAGGTCTAAATGCTGGGAGCCACCTCAGAAGCATTTAGTGATAAGCACTACAAAGCTGTGACAGATACTAGGAAGACCTTTTGAAATATAACCTTCCTGGAATAAAAAAGCTGTGAGAACATTAGTGCTATTGCCACTAGTGGTTAAAGTCCGCTGGCAAAAGAGTGCCTGAGCTTATACATACCACTCTTGGTATCGCATATAACGGTGTAACAACACTGAACACTTCTGTCTATATTAATATTTATAAATCTAGGGGAGCAAACATCCTCTAGCTAGGATAATGTGAGCAAGGACATGTGAAAGATGGATGATTTATTCTGTCAAACAGACGCAAGGGACTTGCTACTAAAAGCAATAGGCCCAGTAGGGATAGACATTTAACAGCTGCAATCCATTGAGTACTGATCCAATATAAGGAGCAAGGTGACATTTTTATTGGTATCCCACTAATGCCAAATTCAGGAGGAGTAATTTAGTTTAAGTAACAGGTCATGCAGTCTTCATGGTAGCTCAGTCTGGCAAGTTACACAGCACTTCAGCATAAAAGAATGCTTTTGTAATACTACTCTTAACTCCATCCTTTTTGATATTATAAATTCTTCATCTTACCTTTTAATCCGAAAGTAAAAGTTTTCCTGTCTCTTGAACACCAAAGCAATTGCCATCAACTGACTGTTCTTTGTCCTATAAGTGATATCTTCAAAGTATTACAGATGCTTAGTTAGACATGACCTCCCTTGATAGAATTCATATGTTTTCCTTGAAAAATCCTTTCATTTTCATGACTCAAATTACCAATTTCCAGTAATCATTACTAGCTCCAAACCACTTCAATTCAGTTGTGATTTTAGATAGCCAATGGGCCATTCTGATTTTGTTTGATGCTGTCCAATTGCTAGTGACAAGCAGAAAAGTCAATCCCATCCCTCTCCCTTTGACATTGTGTAGGGGGAACCAAAAAATTAAAAAGACATGACATGATTAATCTAGCTTCTTATTGTGTATGTGACCAAAATAATGCCATTATTCATCCCAATTCTCAAATCCACAGCTTCAAGTCTGTAGCAGGTCATGGATTAGTGTGAATTTGTATCTGCCTTGTGTATATGGGGTTTTTTTCCAAGGAAATTCCATGTTTCTTTCTGTTACTGATCTTCAGTACCAGTTGACAAAGTCATGTAAATGAGATCATCTGGTGCTAACCAATTTAGAGCACCTCTGAAATCTTGGTGTAAACCAGGAGAATTTAATTCATTTTCTTGCATTCACATAAATTAAATTAGGTGTTTTTTCTCACTCCCTTTTACAGCCTGCAGTTTTTGGTTAATCCCAGGGTATCAACACTACCAAACTGCTGAACTTTCACACCAACTTTTTGGGCCTGATCTACTTTCACTGTATCCAGTGGAGCTGATAAAATGTTATCTTGCATGCAAAAACTAAGGCCATGTCAAAACTATAAATATCAGCTTGTTAAAAAGAAACCCAAACCAGTGTAAGAACACAGTCATGCTGCAGTTGCTAACACCTGTTTCTTTTTTGCATTGTAGATGAGATCCAACATTATCCTGTGTCTTGCAAATCTTGGTTTGATGTGTTTCAAAGCTCAAGTAAAACAGTGTTATATTAAAAACACACTTAGGTTCTTTCTAAAAATAGGAAAGTGCTGGAGGTCACAGTGTAGTGAAGGGAACACACAGTAGAAGAGCTAAGTCATTTCTCGGAGTCTGGTTTTAACTTTAAATTTGCTTCAGTTTAGCAATTTCCATCTGCTTCTTTGCATGTGCCCTTTAAAACTTTATAAAAGATATTAGAGAAACTGAGTTTAAGAAATTAGAACTTTTAATATTTTTTTTATGAAACAAATCCTTAAAATTATTTTTACCAAGCAAAACTGGCACTAGTGTGTTAAGCACATTGCTGCACAAATCTCAAAGGTCTGCAAAACCAAAATGGAATAAAGAAAGAGGTAGAGTATATACAGCATTAGACTAAGTGAAAAGGAATGACAGGTGTTTCATTATTTCCTTTCTATACATGTACTTCAGTAAAAGTGGTGGAGCTCATAGAGGAGAAGAAAACGAGGGAGGATTAATTGTGTCTAGACAACTACTGACCAACATTCACACATACGCATTTTTCTCTCTGTACAAAGGTATGTGCAAGGCCAGATCCAAACCCTGGTTTTGTCAGTGGCTTCTTGTCTTTTCCATTGATTTAAATTTCAGACCTTAATTAAATTTTATCCCTCTCTTCAGTAACTGCTATTATCTAATCCAGTTTGTCTGAATTGATTTTGGAAGTTGAAAATGTCAGTATGAATCACAGAACATTTGGCATGTTGGAAAATAAATATAATGAAAACAAACTTCTGAAAAGCAAAGATCTGGCTGGTGCACAGATACAGACCAAAGTAGGATTATATTCGTGATGCAGGCTTTTGCTCCTCAGAGACTAGTCCTTCTCTGAATACAGGATGTTTGATATCCCTGATGGACATTACCTACCCGTTTACTGCTGTCTGTTTTGTCAGAATCAATGTGCCTCTGGGGGAGCCATTCACTTGCATCTACATTTGGGTGGTTTGCTGTTACGATAGCAGCTGGCTTAGAAAACTGGATAAGGAGTGCTGGGGTATGAGAAAATACATCCCGAGGCATATAACATCCTCCAAAAGAAGCCAAAGCCAGGTCTGATTGCAAGATTATATCACATTATTTGTAATTCATAGTCTTACAACACACAATTAGCTTGCAGAAGTAACTTCAAAATGTTTAGCTTCTTTTTCCTTTGCCTCACAGAAAACTATGACTTCCCCCAGAAAAGCTGAATTTCTTTTCATGACACTTTCAAACCATTAAGATACAAATCTGGACATCACATAGTGTGATGCCAGGATTTTGAAATACCACCAGTTCTAAAAAATAAAACTGCCTGGGTGCTGTGAAATGCACCCCAAAGGAACCAGTTACACATCTGGGAAGGTAGGATGTAAAACTGAGATGGTATCACTGTGAATGGGGAGTTTGAGCAACTGCATCTTACTTCTGCGAAAAATACTGGAGCCCTTCTACTATCCTTACCTCCTGTGACTGGTGACTCCACTCTGTTAATACATCACAAAGAGTCTCTTCGCATCTCCTGACTTCTCCTTCAGGAAATTAAGCTGATTCCACTGACTATGGTGCCCAAACTTGCACCCTTCACTTGCTATAAGAGCAATGAATTGATTCCAGAACACTACTAGATTCACTTTCACATCTAGACAGCTTCATAAACAATTTCAAGCTGCAAGGTTATACTGTACTTTCTATTTAGCATCATTGGCCTTGTAAACTAATTACTGATCTCATTTAGTGGCAAATTTAAGTGTGTCCTCAAGACTGTCCTCTAGGTCATGCTGAAGTCAGTTTTACTTCAATCAGCTCATTTAAGCAGTTCTGCTTTCATTGAGATAGTGATTTCTTATGTCAGACAAACAGTGATAAGCAGACACTTACTAAAATATAGCCATCAGATTAAGTGCAGGGAGTAGAATATACAACTGTATTCACTGAATCCCTCATACAGTTAAAACAGGATTTCACATACAAAATCTCAGGTGGACCAAGGGTGTTGAATTACATCAAATTCAAAATTTTCCCTCTGTAACAAAGATACGCACTTGTATTCTGCTGTCCAAGAGCTACACCCCAGAAGGAAAAATAACCCAATGCTTTTAGAAAGAAAGGTTTCAAAGAACTCAAATGGAACTAGACATGGAAATTCCTCTACTAGTACAAATCCCAACAGAATGAGTAAAATAAAATCAGAATTATACAACAAAATTTACTGTTCCCATTACTATTCCCAAAGATAGTGTGAAATATCCGAAATCCAAACCCATCATTTCTGTTTTGGCACCTGCAAAACATCGACTAACCAATCAACTTATTAAAAATGTTACCTGAACAAATGTACTAACATCTAAACCAAAATTACTTTGACAATCTGTAGATTTACTGTGGGAGCACTCCTAGGACTGCAACACACTGAAGATCTCAACTTTGAAGCAGTATCCTGAAAGCATATTTTCTAATTGCATTCACTATCTTTTCTTACAAAACTCAGACATTGAAAAAGACATTTTTTCATAACATATAAAAGATGAAACCCCTCCTGCTTGACTTCTACTGGCAGAAAGCATAATTTCTTTGAAAATAGGGCAGTATAGAGACTGACATCTCTTCTGGAGCTGTAAGAAAAACTTGATTTACCATAATGAAATGGCTGAACAAAATGCATTCACAATGAAAGCATGGGAGAATTATACAAAAAGGTAAAACAGTGATAGAAAAATTGTTTCTAACTCTTGGTTGCAGACAATTTTGCTAGCATAATTCTGATTGTGATCATGATTTTCTTGTAAAAGGAAAAATGGAAGGCATTTGTGGTGGATCTAGGAAAGCTATTTTCTATATACCTAAATTCACAAGGTGCGTGTCAGCAAGGAAGCTGACCCTGAAATAAGTTTCATGGACTTCAAAATCTATAATAGCTTACTTGAAAATGTGCACCAGCAGACACTGCTGTGTGATGAAACAGTTTGTCAGTAGGAGAAATTATTTTTATCTCTAATCAAGCAGGTATAAGTGTATGTAATCTAGTATTTCAAATCTCACCAAAAAAAAGCCCATCCAGAGCACATTACCATAATTGCAAATGTCTTTTGCAACTTCACATGAGAAAAAAAAATACAAGAGCTTTTTCAATGTGTCCCACATCTAAATCTAAGGCTTAAAAGGAAAAGCCTCATATTTTTATGCTGTAAAAAAGAAAAAGATTAATCTGAACAGGCAGATGTCTCCCATGGATTATTAGGTCTCTCAAGAAAGCTTATGTAACACACATAGGTCTTATGATTAGCTTGAAAACCCAAGGAGACATATTATTATCCTCTTAAAAGTAAAGGACCATATTTGTAACAGCGGTTTGAAGATAAAAGTTATTCCAAGTTTTTCTGATTTCAACGTTGCTTTTTACTTCAAAAATTCTTTTGACTCTTTACTCCAGCATGTGCAGAAAGTTATTAGTGGGGGCGCAGAAAGCACACCCTGCAGTACTGAATACAGGAAGCTGCAGTAACTGTCCAAAAATTTTTGCTGTGATAAACCTTTACATAAATGTCAAAAAAGGCGACAATTTCAACTCATGAGCCCAGGGAAATGACTAAATAACAACTAATCTGTTCACCTGCACTGCTTATTAAAACAGACACAACACTCTAAATGAAAAATGGAATTCTTAAGTTTGAAAGTCCAAGTATTTAAAAGTGGGGATTTCTGGGCACAGCCATACAACAGCAAAAATGTGCAAGTCTGAGATTTTATATTTATCTGAAAAATCAGACTACATTCCTTTTCTACATTGTTTGCTTCTTCCACTTTTATTTCCTTCTAGATTTTTTTCTTGTATCATTTTGTTCTTGCCACATTCAGCAGTTCGTGTTGTTTCCTTTTGCTGCTGCCACCTTATCTGTCTTTTTCCACCCATAGCTTCTTTACCACAGGTCTTCATTCATTTCCTCTTTCTCTGACCTTCTTCCCCCATTGACGGAAAATCAGCTCAGGTAAATCATCTATAACCTACATTTCTGATACTGCGAAGTGCATGTGCAGATGGAAGGATCCCAAAAGATCCTTAGGAGATGCTGACAACAGGAGAAACTGGGGGGAACACTTCAGTTTTCTTTCTCAGGTTCCCCTGAGAGATTGTCTTGAGTCATAGCAGACCTTGACAGGGCACAGCAAAAATAGTAGACGGCACGCTGCAATGACCAACTGCAGCCAAAAGGACACTTGCCATTTTAGACCATGCTGATCACTAGATGGACAAGGTAAAAAAACATCTTCAAGTCAAGTTGGTAAACAACTGCTGGATAAAAAGGAAAACAAAGAGGAAAACAAAGTCAAGTGGAGAGGAAAGCATTCTCTGTGCTTGTAACAGGAGGTCAGTGCTGTGACAGCACACTTTCCACACCAGAGAGGCAGAGGGAGGTCACTGAATGTCTCCCACCTGCAGAACGGAATCAACACTGCAAACAAATCCTGGTTCCTTCCCAGAATAATTGTTCTTTTGACAGCTCAGCAGTGATCTGTAGGTGTTGCATGCCCATTTGTATTTGAGATAGCATCAAAACTTACTGTACAAAGACTACTCAAGTTTATACTTACAATGTAACAGCCTAAAGCAAAGAAGCAGCCTACTTTACTGAATATTTTCAAGTGTGAACAGGACATATGCACATATCAAAATATCTCCAGCCTCCTAGCTAGTGTGTGTAAATTTTGCCCACTTTATTGAGTCACAAGAAATCGGTGGAGTGATTAAGGATGACACAGTTCTGAAATCTTGAGGGAAATTAAGAGAGACACATGCAAAGTGACCCATTTGTGGAAATCAACTCTCTCATCAAAGGAGAAAACTTGGACACAGTGAAAACAGTGCAATTGCCTCAGTCCTGTAGATATAGCTTTTAATATTAATCATAAGCATGCACCACAAAGTCTATGAAATGTTAAATGCTCTAAAAAGTGACTGAAATTATCAGAGGATTTAAAAATGTAATCATTAATGCTATTATCTTTGACTTGCTAGACTTGGATAATCCTCCGTGACACTTGCAAGTTCCATAAACAAAAAACATCCTTCCAGTTTGAAAAATAAGTCCATTCATGCAAAACTAATCTACATTTCCCAATCAAAACTGGCTCAAGGGGGTTCTGCAGTTTCCTTTTTTTGCAAGCATTCATCTAGCAGATGCTGTCATTTTAACTCCTGTGTGAAGTGATTCTTATCCTAACTTGGGTATTGCACATTGTTTCTGTTCCTCTTAAAGAGACTTTTCTGGGAGTTCTGGCGAGGAGAAATCAGTATTGCTGCCAAAGCAGCTGTTAAATGTGAGAAAAGAATTCAAGAAGCCATTTCACAGGATATTTTCTATGATAGCATCTGTGCTTGATTAGCTTACCAGCAAATCTACAGTTGTAAAATGTTCAATGTATAAAATGTTTTATCTGTTCTGTATGGCAATATGCACACGCATTCCCTAGCACTGCATGGCTGAGAACCAGAAATACTAGTACTAAAGGATAAATAAGACAGAATATTTTCTGTCAAGTCAAATAAGAATAATGTGCTTTCTGAAAACTGTAATTTTCTTCCAGTTTATGAGAGGATTCACCCTGGACAAAGTGGCTGCCAGAATAGGACTCAGAAAAAGCCATGTTAAAAGTCACTGATGTAAAATAAATTGTGGCTTGTAAATTTTTAAGTCATGTTTTCTGCTCCAAGGAACACAGTAATCTTACCTCAAAAGCCTCAGGGAAGAGATTAATTCTGTTGGTGCTTATCTGCTAACCAACTAAACATCAGAAAGGCCAAAATACTGCCTCAATTGACTCTCATGTTTCTTTTTCCTTATGAATTAAAACAAACTTCCCGGAGGAGAGAATGGGAAGGATAGTTACTCATGTTTTTATTTGAAAAGTCTAGAAAAGACAAAGTACTGCAGGGGAAGGGGGAAGGGGAAAGGGGGAACCAACCAACCAACAAAACCAACCTTACCTAAATGTTTCTTAGGTTACTGAAATTGTTTTTGTGAAGAATGCTCTTCTGAAACTCTTTCCCCAATTTCAGCAGACCAAAGGTGGAAGGGGGTGCATTTATAAAAATTATATTGTCATAATCATTATGTATGTCAGAATCAAGTCAAGAAAAAAACCACAAACAGAAACCAACCCAAACATGGAAGCACAGGGCAGCATTTTTCAATACTTCTCACACAGAGATCAAGAAACATCTGCTGAAATTGTTTTGGCCTTTTCTATAAGAAGAAAATAAAGGTAGTTTGTCTTTTATAGACACAAAATGCTAATGTATTTTGTTCTGATATTTATGTGAACATGTGTGTTGCACACCCATGCGTATGCTCTTTTCTGTCTTACATGCTATGAAAGCAAAACACTTGTCACTACAGATCTGCTAGCAGTCATGAACCACACAACTCCAGACACAAAAGCACAAGCTGACCACAATCTGTGGATCTGCCATCAAATCCTGCAAGTTGACCACCCTTCAATAAATACATGTAAAAATACAAAGCTTTTTCTCATTTTCTTAATCCAAGCTGCAATCATGTGTGCAAGCAAGGGAAAAACTTAAAAGGCCAGAATATACAGCCCCTATTGCACTACCATACCTAACACTTTCAACCCTAATTCAACATCTAACACTCAAAACTAAGTTTGAAACAGATAGTTGAGTTAATGAGAACTACACTTTAAATAATTCACTCCAAAAGAAATTGCTGGATTGCTAGACGATGTAAATACAAACATACATACTGCCTGATATTTATACTCTACTATTAAGAAGAAACAAATAGAGAGAGTTACTTGGCTGTACTGTGCCATGTACTGACAAAGGGCAATACAAGGTCCAAGAAAACAGAAAGTTAAGCTGCTACTCTAAGACTACTCCATTTCCCCAGCTAAAAAGAGTAAAACTAGAATCCTTAAAGGGGAAGAAATAAAGAAGAAAAAAAAACCCAAACATATTTCACTAAAAAAATATCCTAGATACAAGCTACAGCTATAATACAGAAAGAGCCGAAACACAAATAAACTAGCCCTGACTGAATTGCAGCAATTTCTGTAAAACAACTTTACAGGGCTTTGCATAACTATTACTTTAATGACAGTGGTTTTTTGGTTGTTTTCTTTTTTTTTAAAGGACATCTTTGAGTTGTTCTGACAGGTTTATCTTCATGATATATGGTCCCCCTGCCCTATTTTGAACAGTACAAATGAGACTACAGAGGAAAATTTAAATTAACAAAACTAGTATTAGCCCTTATTACTGAGACATTCCTCCACTCTGCTTTATGGTATATATTTTAAAATAATGGCTGTGCAGGGAAGAATGTAGACATGTGAAAAGTAAATGTAATTTTCTATTAAAGATTAATTAAGAGAAAATCAGATGAGACTGAGAATTGAAGACTGGCTTTATATAACTGCAGTTAGAATGAACTATCTTCTCTGTGTCCCTCATGAAAGCAACCATGAGTAATGATTAGGGGAAGGAAAACTGCAAGTAATAGTCTTCCCTGAGAAGCGCCTTTCCCCAGCATCTGTGGAACATAGGTTTTTAATCCAACTGAACTCAGCACTAAGGAGATTGACTAATAGCAGTGAGCATCTCTGTGGAGGCTGTGTCTCTCTGAACCTGCTCTTATCTATAGCCTCCAGCAGAACTCACCCAGAATCCTGGCTGGCAACCAAAGGCAAGCACCCATGCCCTAAGATCCCCTCCAGAAAGTCACTGCATAGATTCACATCCATCATAACTGTACCCTCTGCTGAAGGGGAAAAAAGAAACAGCAGTATGTTTTAATTTCTGCTAGTATTTACTGAAGTTTTCCTCTTCACAGAGACACAGCATTAATGGTTTACCTACCTTAACCAGGTAGTTGGTATAGAAGGTCAGAAGGTAATTTAATCAGCTTAAATTTTGGGGGAAGTTTAAATAGCATATCTATACTTACTATGCAACATCTGGTATAGGAAGGATACAGAGACACAGTCTTTGTTTATGAAAATTCATGAAAATGCAAGTTAATATTTCACTGAGGAGCAAGAAAGGCAAATTATTGTACTTGTTAGTTAATAGCATATACAACACCACCAAGCAGCCAGAACCTGGACAGAAACCTGAACACACAGCAGTGCAAGTAGCAGTAACAAAACAACATGCCTAAAAATTTGTTCATGCAGATTTTATGTTCTCAAAGTGTTGGGGCTCCCTGTAAGTCTTTTGCTGCAGGTGACCAAGGCAATTTTAAAAAAATACCAAAAAACTGCAACACACAAGTTCAGCCATCCTTGAGTCCAAACCCCTACCTACTACTCTGCCCTAGCCTGCAAAACAGCCATTCAACCACAAAGTTACAATTTGCTTCACAAATTTATCAGTTCTAAAGTCTTGCTTCCTCATTCACAACATCAAGCTTTCCCATGGCCTTTCTCGCTCGATTCTCGAACAGCACTTTTCTTCAGATAAGATCCACTTATATAACTTCAGAGCAGGAACAAAATTTTCTGTTTTCCCTAATCTTAATAAATCCTTGTGCTCACGGATGTTCCTTCAGAGCAGTCTCATGAAAATTCATAGGACATCTGTTCATTCATAACTAGAACAGTTTCTACCTTGGAATTTTCTTTCAGCTTAAAAAATAGTGCAACAAGCCCATTCTATTTAGAGATTCTCCTAGGGATTATACTCAATCATTCACTTCTTCTGCTTTCTTCTATCAGACTTTATTAGCCTCATTCTTCCCCATGCTTCTGAAAATCTGTTGTCCTTTTCTGTCTCTCCAAAACAAGCTATAGTTTCCTCTTTCACAGTTCCCTGACATTTTTCAGGTCAACACGAAGAGCCATCTGTTCTCCTTGGCATATGATTTGTATTCTCTCACTTTAATAGTAATGTTATTTACTTACAGGCCTTGAGATTCACAGCCCTCTTCATATTCTACCTTCAAACTTTTTTTATGATGTCCCATTCGTCATCTTTGTCAGACTTTCAAGTTTTACCTTATGACATATTATAACTTACTTGTATTAGTCTAGTATTTGCAAGTTGTGGTTGAAATAATTTGTGATGCATTTTGTTATGCATGTGCAAACTGAAAATTATTGTCTAGGATACTCTAAAGTCTATTTCTTAAAGATTTTTGGTTGTTTGTATCTTTGGGAGGGGGTGTGTGTGAGGTTTTTTTCCTTAAAATATGTAAGATATTGTTATTTTATGGCTAGAAGCTAAATGTTTCCAGAAATTTTCCTGCAACCCTTGCACTTCCTCTAGATCTCAAGTGAGAAATAAGGAAACATCATGGAAAAGATTTTATGGAAAAAAATCCCATGGTAATAAACACGTAAGTTTACTGTCAAAAATTACCATCACAATTTTAGCTCCTTCTTAAATAATGGCACCATAATATCCTTTACAAAGGAGTTTAACATTCCTGAGGAAATAGAGAGAATGGCAGTCACAGCTATAAGAAATAACATTTTCCCCACCAACATGTGGAAGAACTTTTTCACAGTGAGGGTGACAGAGCCCTGGGACAGGCTGCCCAGGGGGTTGTGGAGTCTCCTTCTCTGGAGATATTCAAGACCCGTCTGGACGCCGACCTGTGCAATCTGTCCTAGGGAACCTGCTTTGGCAGGGAGGTTGGACTCAATGATCTCTGGAGGTCCCTTACAACCCCTACAATTCTATGATTCTGTGAACATACTAGCTAAACATGAAGTACACCCGAACTGCATAGCAGCTGTCTTGCATCTTTATCCTATGCTTGTTTCTACATGACTGTATTTTGATGGTTCAGACAGAACAAACGAGTCCTGTGCCAACCTGTTTAAAGATACGTTATGTGGTACTATCAAGCATCAACTTTATAGCAGTGATAGTCACTCAAAGCTTAAGTTATTCTTAAACTACACTGTACAATCAGAACCAATGTCACAACTTCTAGATTCATTTATGTTCCCTTGCAGTGCCGTTGATTAATGCATATATTAGTTCAGAAGGATAAGCAGGCAAGGGGAAGGATATGCTAATCCAGGTTATTCTTATAATGACAGATTGCTAGCATTTTGGGAACAGATGTACAGTTCAACATATAGAAATGACCACAACTTCTGCTCAATTAAGTTAATGCCTCCAATGGTGCCCTCATTAACCATCGCAACCTCTGTGGACTTCCATGGAGCAAGAAAGGCACCTTGACAAATTAAGATATCCATTTTCTAAAAAAGTAAGTTTGCATTAAAGCAAGTAGCATTAGAACTACTTAAAGTTCTAATTTATCATAGGTTGTGAAACACTGTAAAAAAACCTGAGAATTATTCTGGATTTTCCAAGGGACTTCCCTCATCCAGGAAACTGTTTTAACACCACACAAATAGTAATTTTGTAGACTTCTCATTTTGATTGTTTGTTCATTTTGATTTCAGATCAATTAAAAGAAAATTCCATGAAAAATTCGTATCTTAGTAATACAATACTAGTTAAATACCAAGATGATAAATTAAATAACACCATCTTAGACACCAATAACCACGAGCAGGTCACAGAAACTTTGGGACCATTTCTCTGGATTTACACTACCCTGCCTACTGCATCATTCAATCAGCTGTACTACAGAAAAGCACTTGGAAACATTTTCTTCCCAGTTTTTGGTTTTTTCTTTCCTTAAATCCGAGTGTCTTACCTGATTGTAAAACTACTATAGCTGAGTCCCACATCCCATTTTAAATGACAATGTCTTATTATGATGTGATTCTGTGTAGGCTTAGCTACATTTGTAAGAACATATGGGTTTTTTCTGATAAAATTATTCCATTAATACTGAGGAGATCTCAACCACAATGGCACTAAGCATCCTCCAGACAGTAGAACCAGTTTTCTTGTTGCTGAACTGAGCTACAGAGAACAGTTTCTTGAGGCAGGAATAAATGTTGTATTTTATCACATTGAGAAGACAACCTGACACTTTTCCTGAGATGCTGTTAAATGAAATAGGGTTTGCTTTATTCCTAGGAGTCTGTAGAAACACCCAGTCGATGAAGGCAGAAGCACACTTTGATTTCTAGAACAAAGGGCAGGCAGCATTTCCTCTCTGAAATTTTCAAAAAGAAACAAGATGCAAAAAGACATTCCTCATTTGGGTGACAGTAGAAATAAGTGTTGCAGTTGTGCATAGTTGGGTGCTGAGAGAGAGGTGCCAGGGGCTGCAGAAAATGGCTGCTGGAATCCTCTGCCAGCCTGCGTTCTGATAGCGCCTCTGAGAGTCACATATAGGAGAAAAAGACTCAGAAGCAGCTGCATTTTGCCAAAAGAGAACAGTGTGCCAACAAGACCACAATGTTGGCCCATTAAGGGCATTGTGATATATTTGCATATAAACATAAGCAGCCACAAAAGGCCAGGAAGGCTGGGGGAGGAGGCACCGCAGGTGCCCAAAGAGAAAGATGCCCCTGCAGCCCATGGAGGAACCCATGGAAAAGGCGGAGACCCCACCTGCAGCCGGTGGAGAGGCTCCATGTGGGATGGAGCCGGTGGAGACATAGAGAAGATGCTGTGACTTACGTTGGGATGAGCCCCTGCCAGCACTTGCAACCTACAGAGATGAGCAAAACAGGTTTGCTGGAGGAGGCCTGTAGCCCCGTGGAGGACTGGGACTGAGAGACACTCTGATTGATTGCTGCCTGCCAGAGCAGAGATGAAGCCCGGTGGGAAGAGATTTGCCTTGGAGACAGTTCGTGGAGGACTGGCTCTTGTGGGTGAGATCCTATGGTGCAGCAGGGGGAGGGTGTGTGGAATGGATGCCCTCATCCCGGCCGAGAAGGAAACCAACTTGCAAGGGACTGACCGAAGCCCCCATCTCCTAGTCCCTGCCCACCAACACCCATGCTGCAGGCAGGAGGGGGAAAGAAGAGAGCAAAATCATGGCTAAAAGGGAAGTCTGCTTTAGAATGGAGGGGTGGGGGGAAGGTGTTACTGAGACCCCCATTTCCCCAGTCCCTGCCCCTCCTGGGCTGCGACCGGGAGGGAAGAAGGGAGCAAACTTCTAACTAAAGCCTGCTAAGGAGGGAGTGGTGGGGGGAAAGTGTTTACCTGGTTGCATTTGTTTTAAGATTGTCGGTTGCACTCCTGACTCTGGTTTTCTCACTGTTTTCTCTTAAGCGTAGTGTAACAAATTAGATAACTTTCTCTTCTGCACTCTGTGTTGAGTCTATTTTGCCCGTGTCATTAATGATTTTGACTCTTGAGCTGCTTTATCTATTTTTTTCCTCCCCTGTCCAACTAAGAAGGGGAGTAACAGACTGATTTTGGTGGGCGTCTGGCCTTTAGCCAGGCCTCAACCACCACAATGAGACTCTTTATTCTATTTTACTTAAACTTACTTAAGTCCTTCAGAGCTGTTTCACACCAAGTGTATTTTTTTTATTCTCTTCTGCCTTGGCACCTTTCATGAAGATTTCCTTCCACACTTTGCATGACCAGTCACTGTCAAAGTACTTTTATTGACCTTTCTGCTTTGAAAGCTGCTAGAAGCCCTAATGCATTCTCTATCTTGCTTTTTATCAACAGAGATACAAGTTCCTTCACCCAAAACTCAGAGGAGTAATTGACCTCAATCAGAAACTGGCAAAAAGCCCAAGCCTGTTGACTTTCAGAGAGTTCACCAAAAGACCAGTTGTTTACAACAGGCTTTTCAGAGTGGCAAATGAGGGTGGCTGGTAAATTAAGGGATAGAAATAAGCAGAGCAACCAATCCTTAAGAAATTTAACATAACCACCTGGAAGCATATTCTACAGAGTTTCCAGTTATCCAGTGCAGGTCACTTAGAAGTCTACATGGAGGAGGCTATTGCAATTCTGCTTGGCTTGGAGTGATTTTCAAATAGCATTTAGTACCAGGAATGAAATTTATGAGGAAAAACAAAACAAAACAAAAACCTCGTAAGTGAAAGAATAAGTACAATTTCTCTAGATACGAGGAAGAGAGCTGCAGAGTGTTCAGAAAGGAGGCTTGTTTTACCTAAAAACACAGGTTGAGAACAAAGAAATATACTGACAACAGCTGATCCCAAAACTAGGTGGCTACTAGAGTTTCAATATAGCTCAGCTTAAGATAGCAGCTATAAGATTTTATCAAAGGATACAAGAACTAGACAAGAACATAAATAAATAACTTGTCTGTTTGTGCATCTTCTAAGTCCACTGAGTTAATTTCATAAACTTGAGGAGTTAAATTCTGGATAGCAGATCAGACTATGATTTAGGACAAAACAAACATCATCGGTAGAAGACCCCAAACAAACTTTTGTAGAGGCAGAAGTATCCCTTAGCTTACAGTCAAGCTGTCAGAATGAAAATACTCTTTGGACTGAATATAAAAGTACAGAAAACAGATCCTGAAGCCAAAATACATGCTTAACATTAAGTCAGCCTGTAAGCCAAAACTCAGCAGTGATAGACCAAAAAAATAAAATAATTTTAGCAACTGTCTACCGCAATAAAGCCCTCTTCTACAATAAAACACCATAATTTGATCTATTCAATGCTTCATACACACTATCTTTCATCACTTTTAGGTCCCAATTGCTTTGTTTAGAAGGATCATTTTGCAAGAGTCTACCCAAGAGGGTCACTGTCCCGTTGTCATTCCACCTCACACTACTGAACATCACTGCTTGGGACATCAACCTGAAAGCAAACAAGATATTAAGCGATCAGAACTCTACAAGCCCATTGGAGCAAAAGGAAAGCTAAAAGCAGTGAAAAGTCAGGAGATTAAACTTACAGTTTGCAGATGGTAGCTAAGGACTATGTGAATCTAGTGTATGGCAAATAACAACCTGGAAAGACCAAAAGAAAAAAAAGAAAAAAAAAAGACAGGCACTGCTCTCTTACAAAACAAAGCACACCTTTTACTCAGTGAAGTAACTGCTTGCATGGCAAGGGCAAGAGAACAAAAGGGTAAGAAATGTGAAGAGCTTTTCAGATGACAGACCTCTCAAATACAGCACAGAGCTGCTAAAGCTAAACCACCCAGAAGCAAGGGCAGAAGGGTAGAATGAATCCTTCATTTCTATTTAAACATCAAAAAACCAACCAAACAATGCGGAAACTGGACAGTCTCTTTAAGATAATATATTTTGGGGGTGAAAGCAGGTTAATAGCTTTCTCCTACATCTACTATCTCAGCAGACTCCCGTAAGTCCATTCTGGAAACAGGCTGCTTGGATAGATTCTGAAACTTTTCTTGCCATTTTTAAAAAATTTCTTAGTTCAGTTGTATTTCTTCACACTTTCTTGCTTTTCTTGACATTTATTTTTCAAGCTATGATGCAGTACAATAGAATTATTCAAAATACATTTTTTTTTAAAAAATGCACATCCCAGTAAAAGTTGACTTCTAAAATCAGTTACATAAATTCAAGTTTAAAAAGAAAACTCACTTTTAGGACATGTCATTCCTTTTCCCTTTTTTTCTTTTTTTTTTTTTTACATAGTACAGAGTAAAACAAATTAAATTTATAAACATCCATCTGGGATTCAGGATGTTTGATTGCATTTTTACAACAGAATGAAATGAAAACGAGTAGTTTACTTTAGCAGTTGGTACAGTTATACGCCTGGAAATTTATCATAGTTTACCATGTAATTTAAGCACTTAGTTTCCAGCAGCTACTGCTCTCAGCCTGGGGAGGCAGTGAGGAGAAAAAAAAATTTACAAGTTACATGTGATGAATTTTTAGTAGCCTCAATATGGTTTTTTTATGTCACCAGGAGACAGAATGCTGTGGAACAGACTGCCTGAGAGAAGGGTAATGAACTGGATATCAAAACAAAGAATGTATGTGGAAGGTGACCTTCTGAGAAGAGGTATTCCAGCCTCTGGCTGGGATAAGGAAAAGCTGAAACTACTATAGAATTTCATTAAAAGTAGCTTATTGCTCACTTCTGAGAGTTGTCCTGGCAACTTTGCTTTGTATTGAGTCATCTGCTATTGCACTTATGCATTTGTATGCCTTTGACATATGTTCTTGATTGGGCTATTCAGGAATCTAGTGTTGGGATGCTAAGTCTTTAATCCTACATCATAAGGCAGATACCAAGCTACTTAATTCTATCCAAATGACTTTTTCTCCAGGACTGCAAAGGATCAAAGCACAGGCAGCAGTTCTATCCGTGTTTTCTTGGACTCCATCAGAATACAAGCACCGGAGTCCCAATGTACTGACCCATGGGTTGAAATAACCTGTCCTTGTCAGGGAATTGGTGGTGGAACAAAAGTCTCAAACCACAGTTTTGCATTCTACCCACTCAACCATGCCTTCTAGAATGACAGATCTTTATGACTGCCAGTAGCATTCACAGAAGAATTTTTGCAAGACATGGTTTTGTATTTTCTACATATTGTGTTTAGGAGAAATTCACAATGGCTTATAGAGATATGTTCTGCCTTGGTAACATGTTTTAATACCTTGTTATTCTAGTTGAAAGCAAAAAGAAAAGATTTTAAAAAAACCCAAACAGACACCTTAAATTAGTTTCAGCAAATGAGTGGCACACAGTGGACCAGATGTAAAGATAACATTGATCTCTTGCGGCAGGACTCATGGCATCGGTCCTCTTCAGGATGTGTATCCAGACTCCTTGATCTGGATTCAGTACTTTAAGGCGACAGACAATCTTCAACCTGCTCAACCTGACAATCTTCACTCTGCTCTCTCTTAGCTGCAACTTCACAAGGTAAAAACAAAACTAAAAGATGACTTACTAAGAAGTATTTACAGATACATTAAAACAAAACAAAAAAAAAACCCGACAGAGGCTAGAAACAGAGTATAATTAACTGGTCAGATGTCATAGCAGAGGAAGGTTATGATGGAGTCCTTGTAGAGTCAATATTGATGCTCCCAATGTTCAAAACATTCCTAAGCATTCAGGAAGAGAGGATAAATAACAAAGCTAGCAAAATCTGTTTAAGATATTCAGTGTTGTACTGAATGAAAGGTTAGTGTACAAGAACTGCTGAAGTACCACATAGAAATGAATGACTGGGTGATGAAGTGATGAAAGATAGTGGGCAAATACAACAACATAGATAAACACAAGGCAGGTAGAAAACCTAACTTTAATTCACCCCATAGGGGCCACAGAATTCACCACAGGCTACAACTGCTGAAAAATGGGAACTTAATTCATACTTCTAAGTAAACATGAGCATAGCAGCACTTAAAAAAAAAAACCCAACAAACAAAACATGAAGAATTTTAAGTGTATTAAAGAACTGAAGAGCAAGCATAGCAAACTGATAAAACAGCAGGGTTCTAAATTTTAAGTACTACAAGATGCCCTGGCCTCTCTAGGCAAAAAGGGACTTTGAAAGAGGCACACAACAAAAACACTTAACTGTATATAAAGAGTCCAGCGCTACATGAAGAAATCACTGAAAATCAAGAAAAATAATTTGAAATCTTACTATAAAGTATCAGTTTTGCTAATTTAAACCTATCCCACTGGAACATGCCAGTATAAGCAATGCTTAAATGGACAGAGATAATTTGGCTAATTCAGAGAACCTAAACTGAGAACTAATTCCCAACTACTAACCTTCAGCAGTGTTTCCTATACCACAGCAAATCCACAGGTAGATACAAGCATAGTGAGGATCTGCCACACTGCTTCAGCACAGAAGTATGAAGAAACACAGAACACGATATATTAACTATACATTCCATCAGTCATTGTCTTTCCCATGCCCTCTAGACACAACTGTATGTGTTTGAAGGCTTTTTCCTGCAAATCTATATCACTGTGGCCCAGCCTGCTAAAGTCCCAGCCCACAAATCCCTGCCCAGAACTCCCAGATCCATAAGCATCCCATGACCTGTACTTCCTGTTTCTGCTTCACTGTGAGCTGCTATTTCGGCTTTCTCTGCTCTGTCAGACACCAAAGTTGTCTGATGCACCTCCACAAGGGTCTACAGGTACTTAAGAGTGTCCCAATGCCTTACACGACACATTTAAGTGTGGAATGCCTCATGTCCAGGTATACACTTTGGTGATATTTTTGAGTAGTTGTGCTGCAATACTCTGCAACAGTAATTTGGGACTCAAAACCTGGTATACTAATGCAGATTAACTAAGTGTAAAAAAACTAACAGGACAGACCATAAACTAAAATATTGGACTGCTTGGAAAGAACAGTGTTAGAGAAAAAAATGTCTAGAACAAATTTAGTTTTTGTTTGTGCACAATGAGATAGCACCTATCTTACCGGTAAGCTGTAATAGAAAGAAGATCTAAATTCCCATCAAATCTTAGTTTTCTCACTTGGACCAGCAGCAATGCAGCTAAAATTGCTTGCTTAAATGCATGTATTTAAATAAATGACCTCCTTATATTGAAGCAGTCAACATAAAAGCAGTCAACATGTCTATTATTACATGATATTTTCCTTTTCTCTTTACAGATGAGCTCTACCAGGTAAGATAGAAGAGAAATTATTACTCACACTCTTAAATAAAAGGGGCACATACCAAATTGCCTATTTACAGTCTCAAGATTAATATTTAGAAGAATTCTATCCCTTTTTGGAGGGTACTTTTCTCCTGATGAAAACAAACAGCTTTTCCTGTACAGCATGCCTTGATTGATAAAAACATTTCAGCAGACTGGTTGTGAAAGAACCGTCCTTATTCCTACACTTTCTCAACAGGATGACATTTCAATTACTGACACAGTATGATACCATACAGACAACAGGTAAGTAATTTAATAGATCAGTCCAGAACTTCTTGTAAGCAATACATACAATTCAATTAGTTTCTCACAATAGAGTGCAGCGGCTATTTGAGGAGCTTCAAGCACTTCATCTAGTAACTCTTGACAGGGGCAGCGATGCCCCGCTGTTTCCATTCACATCTGTCACTCAGCATTAAAGTTTCAGAGCACCGTGAACATAGACACTGGGTATGTGGTGGCACTAAGATTCACCTGTGTGTGATGAGATATAGAAGGCCTGAATTGTGATGATATTCCCCAAAACAGCAGAGTAACAGACGCATCCAACTGAACTGAAACAGTGACTGTCAGCCACCATCAGCAATCCAGTCTTCCCTGACCTTGATTTTACTTCCTGCTGTAACTTTGTGAGCTCAAAAGCCAGTTCATTTTTGAAGGAATAAACATTTCTACACTGTGTTTGAGAAAAATTGAGTTTGAGTTTGATAATTTTGCCTTACCTCTCAGCACTCTTAGAGCTGTACGACTGAAGACAGGACACCATGCTGTTCCCTGTTTCTCTTGCTCTAAACTCTTAGCTAGTAGAGATTTGCCAATGTCTTCATATGAAGAATCAATCAGGTACACAACAACATAGGTTTTTATATACTAGTGTCACTCATACTGCCTCTTCTATTTCCTCAGACTCTCCTAACCTTCAAATACCCTGTGTATGTGCAACTGCTTTACTTCAGGTAGTTTTGGTTTTTTTTTTTTCCTTAAAGTCTTACTTTATGTTTTCCATGCTTTTTAGCATTATTTAGCATCTAATTTTCTTTGTTTGTCTGCATTTTAAGAAGTGATTAGCTGATTGAAGAAATTAAAAATCTTCTTGGCCTCACTAAAAAGCCCCACTGCCTTTTCAGGGCTCCTGAAGAGCTGTGAACATAGGCTACTCAGGAAAGTTAAATATTAATTAATCAGCAAGGTGGAATAGTTAAAATTAATTCAGTCTCTCTTGAGACCCTCTCATTTAGAATTAAAATACACTTTATTTGGTTTCATTTCCTTGAGAAATGAGTCATGCTAAATTAAAGTAAGGTCACTTCAGTTCTGATTCTTCTGAAAAGTAGCAGCTTTCCTTAATTTGAACAAAGTCTGCAGATGAAGACAAACCCTTAGATTTCTTTTGTACTGAACTGATAACAGAAAAAGTTTACAAAAGTTGTGTTAGGCTTCAGTACAGCAGTTCAAAAGCAGCTTATTATTGTATTTATTATTTCTTTGGACAGAAACACATGATTTTTGGGGTAAGTGACTAAATGAATATCATCATTAGGCTCATATTTATAGTAATTAAGTAATTTCATAAGTGTTTTCTACCAAAGCTCTACAGTATTTACTAACAGGGATTCCAGAGGCATTAGTGAATTAGACTGTTAAAAGAGTACCTGACATAAGAGATGCTTTAATAAGAGCACATTTAAAACCTTTAAGTGAACACAAAGTTTATTTAAAAGTACGCTTGTTTAAAAATGTGTATTTATAATTTTTTCAATGACAAATGTAAGTAAAAATCATTAGCTTTTTCATAGCTTGGGAAAATCTACATCACCAACATTAACATTTTGTATATGCACTCAACTTGATTTAAAATGAACTTGACACTTTTTCTTTTGCTGGATGGACTCAGCTGAGGAGAAACCCTGATCTGTGATTTTTAATACTCTTCTTCAACTAATGTAATGAAATGTAGCCAGTAGGCTGCTGAATCCATGGACAAGCTTTTGAGGAATAAATGACAAAAGCCTAATTCATTTTTTCAGAGTTGACTAAGAACTTTGTGTTCTGCTGACCTTTATAAATTTTACCACAAATCAAATATAAATGGTCAGCTGTAATTTATTTTTCCTGAAATTAACTGAATGGCTGTATGCAGAAAGGCCTTCACATCAGAAGTGCTAAATGCTCTGTCATTTTAATCATGTGTCTTCTGTAAGTGATGAAAGAACAACAAATATGCTGATTTGTCATTAAAATTTATTATTTATTCTTATTAAAGCGGAGTAACAGAGAAGCAAAATTCAGTACCTCATCTTAGATTTATTCACTTCCCTAAAGAAATGAAGTATGGGTGCTGATAAAAATAGACCTTTTCCCTACCCCTAGAACTTTTAATTTACATTTAAATTTAGTTACATTGCCTAGGTGGCCACTCTATAAAAAGTTCAAGAGGGCAAGTTAAATTATCACCAATTTTAAAAGCTATAGAGCCTGTTTGACACTCTCCCTCCCCCCAATAATACTGCATATGCTTATTTTCAGCTGATGTATTCTTACAACACAATAATGGCAAAACTTTATTTGCAAAATTTTGGTATCAATATTATTTGGAATAGAATTTCAAATGCAGAATTGGTGATGTTACGAGTTCAATACTGAAGGGTATTAACAGGAACACAGAGTCCCTAAGAATGCCTCCCATATCTTTAAAAAGATGTTTGGAAAATAGTCTTTAATTTCTTGGAGAGTTCTGCCAGAGAGATCCCCATATAAGGGTCAAAGTCTATACATACTTTCAACCTGCTAAGACTTCAGTTAAAAATCCAAGTAATAAATTGGCACTCAAACACCAGGCTAAAGGTATCACATCAGTCAGTGTTCAGGAACCAACTGATCTAATTTGGACAGGTTTCTTCAGTGGAAAGTTCAGGAGTTCAATTCTATACAGTTCTTAGTTGGTTTTTTTTTTCTTTTAAATTACCACAAAGTAAGTACTTCAGTTTGGGAAATAAGATATATTAAAAGTGAATTGCACTGTCTTCCTGGACAGACTGTCATTGTCAGGAAGAGGCAAATTAAAAGTTTGGTGTCACATTAAGTGTGTCACTCAACATCTAAACAAATCCAGAAAAACACAAAAATCCCAACAAAGAATTCAAATACATATAAATGTATGGAAACACCTCAAAATAAAATATATATGCATGAAAAAAAAAATCCATGAAAACACCTCAAAGTAAGCAAAGGCCACAACCCCACACTGGGAAGCAGAAGAGCAGTACGTGATGATTGGCATCACCAACATTACTGCACATGCACAGGTAATATGCCAGTATAATAGGGCAGAAGGTTGGCTTTTTTCGTAGCCACAAAGCAAAAATAAGTTTTACCTCTTCTATCATTTCTAATTGGCTTTAACAGAGCCAGTCACATAGAATAACCAATTACAGACCAAAATGCTGTCAACATGTAGTTCAGTGCCCACACTTCTAAGGCAACGTATCACTGCCATTTTCCACATTGTACATTTACTTTTTGTCCAAAAATGCTATCGTATTAACCATCATCTATCTCTAATGTTCTTGAAGCATTAAAAAATTACACTAGTAAATGGGGAAAATACTTTTTGTTAATGAAGGTTCACATTTAAGATAGCCTTTGCAGGCTGTTTGTTAAATATGAACATATGGTTATACCAGTTTTGAAGAGATGGACACTCATTAGACTAAAAGTTAAATTACGTGCTATTACTGCAGTCATCTAAAAGCATATGCTGTCATACTTGGGTGAAGTTGATTGTCAGGGTTTCTCAGCTTGCATCTTTCACTTAACAGCCACAAATAAAACTATGAAACAGATCCAAAAAAATACAGAGTTTTTCATTATATATGTTAATATTTTCATTCAAAGGACCATCTATTGACACTGCTACTGATAGAATGGGTCCATCTTCCCCAGTTATTCCCTAGATGTTACATGCTCATCTTTTCTTCCATCAGTAAGTTTCTAATCCCTTTCCAGGACATTAAAGAGTACAATTATCTTAGGAAAGACAAAGTATTCAGACTTAAGGCCAGTCTTGTAGATTTGCATTAGGTCTCCAAACATAATCAACCGTATTATCATTCACAGCCAAAAGTATGACAACAGAACAAGGACATTATTTTCACTCCAGAGAAATATACAAATACATAGTCCCAGAACTTTTTCTACAGCTATTCCAGATGAGAAGCCTAACAAACCTAAGATATTAAAAAAGCACATGCAATGATTATTATAGACTGTAAAAAGCTGTCTGGACAATGTTTCAGTTAATTTCACATTGAGTTTATAACCCCGTGCAAACTACCTGTCGTAAACTTCAGCTGATTGGAGGAAGGGGTTCAGAAGAGACAACTTGTTTGAGGTCATGTTTTAGAAAGAGGCAGGAGTTACATCTGTTAAAACTACGATACTCTACCATCCTTTGGAACAGTGATAGTGCCTTAATGTCAAAGAAGTTTATTTCAACATAAAAATAGAAGAATGACTGTACTGGTTCAGAGCAAGGATTCATCTAGCACAATATCCCATGTTCAGCAACAGCTATTAGTATATGCCCAGAGAAGAGGAGCAGCAGGAAAAGCATATCAAATATTTTCCCCTAACACTTTCCCAACCACTGACTACTTTAGTTTCAGGGGATTTCTTATGTAAACTACAGTTCATCTAGTTAGTGACTCCTAAAAGATTTGTTTTCCAAGTGCTTGCCCAGCTTGTCCCTCAACTCATGTGGGACATTTTGCACTTATAACACCCTTTAGTAAGAAGTTTCACAGGTTTATCAGCCCCAGGGTTTCATTTGTGACTGGTAATTGTAGGCTCACCATCATCAGACATTTAGACACAAAATTCATTTTGCCCAGCATGCACCACATCACATTAATCTACACTGAATTTTATCTGCCATTTTACTTTTGGACAACCATTGCATAAAATCTGTCTACAATAGAAAGTCCCTATAAAGTGAACAAAAACCTCAACAACTAAAAAAAAAACCGGTCTGTGCACTCCAACACCTATTGCATCTAATTTATTACATTCTGCAGACCAATTTCTACTATAAGATTATTCAACCCCTTATTTGCTTCTATAGTCCATGTTACTTTGTACAAAGGTTCAAGAAAAAGCACACACACACTTAAGAACTGCACTGTATCAACACAAGGCTGAGGGAATCTTAATGCTGCCATTTCCTAACATTTTGCACACATAATTTTAAAACTTTCTAAGAGTTTCTTTAAGAGTATTTTGAAATACAATGTCAAATGCCACATCCTACATATAGCTGAAGTTTTAACGTTATCTTTGTAAACTATGCTGGCACTTTAGAATCTTACAAGATTGTCAGAGAACGCAGGACTTCCAAGAAGAGGAGATCATTAAGGACGACTATGGGATGCTTTTCAACTTGTCATTTGTAAAAGAAACTGAACTGTATATTTCATTATAATTAGGATTCAGATTTGGAATGAGAGAATAAACACTCAGAGAAATGGTGTGCAGCATGGTAACTTTTTCTTGTCTTTTCCCATTAACATACCACAAGAAATCTTAAGACTTCAATGACAACTCTTTGTGAGGAATCTGGACAAAAAACTTTCTCAAATAGGTTATATGATGGAGTTAATGTGTTAAAATACATGACATTTCAATGAAATATTTAAATATGCTTAAAGATTAGGCTACTGACTTTAGATCCCCTACTTCAAGATACTTTTCTACCCACGCAAATTTTTGACTACTGCTTCAGTTTTCTGTGATGTCCAATCAATCTGCCATATGCAGGATTATAAAATCTGAAGTTGAAATATTTTGCACAACACTGAGTTTTGCAGATACTGCTTAAAGGAAAAGAGAGGTATGCAAATTGGGAGAAGCAAAGGCAGTCTATCTAGACCCTTTTCTGAAGAAGGGAAAACTTATAATTTGTGAGTGATTAGCAGTGCTTTATCATCATCCATTTTCTAATTAAGTTCACAGTAGGTCTTCAGCTTTTTGGGTGAATAAAAGATATATTTATAATCTGCTCCACCTTGAAGCATAATGTAGTATAAGTGTACTAAGTTATGGAACCCTCAGCATTTCCCAGAATTTCTTTTAAGCTAACAGCTACTAAATTGGTCTTTAGTTTTAGAGAGCTGTCTACAGTACAGACTATTTCTAAACAAAAAGCCTAAAGGAGAGGTCCTGTTTCCTTAGGATGACAAAAAAAGGTGTTTTCAGAAGCCAGGTAATAAAATTGTAAGACGACTCAAGCAAAATCCAACTAATATGTTTGCCAAGAGGACTTAAAAAATAAATTTAAGTTGGGGGCTTGGTTGGTTGGGTTTTTAAAGGTATTTTTCTCTTACTGATATTTTACATTTAGGCATCTCAATCAACTACCAATATGAAACCTACTTAAAATCCAACTTTTTAACATTTGTACACCCACTACACCCTTCCACAAAAGTAATTTCTCTCAGAGTCAGACTAATGCCAAGATTGCACAGGCAAAAGTTATTAGTGCTAATCAGGAAACATTGCAGAAATTCAAATGAAATCTTGATCAGTTTCTTTGAAATTACTGGGGCTTTTTTGCCTTAAAAGTTAAAGTAACCATGGAGTGATGTCCAATTTGTCATTATAAGTCTGGTCAAGTTCAGTGTACTGAGCTATAATGATTACAGATTCACAAATAACAAGATAGACCTTCAGTCTAGTCGTGTTCCAAGAACTACCACAGCCACACGTTAAAGTGTTTAGGTCACGTTCAATGAGAACTGAATGAAAATGCAGTTTACTAAAGCAACAGATACACAGGTTCTTTTGGATTGCTGGTGATAAATTCACTGTCTGCAAAGCACATGCAAATACTCAAAACGTGCTGATGCAAGGGGAAAGAGAGGCTCAGCCTGCTAACTGATCCCAGATATCAGAATAGTACACGATGGTCTCTTCCCTAACATCCTCTCTCCCTTAAGCTGTATTATATTATTTTATCATCTTTGAGGTGGAACTTCAGTTACTTTAGTCATACGTCCCTTACAGCATTTTGCCAAAACATGACAGATCATTGACTCAGGACAGCAAATACATAGCTTATTAGTACCATTGTCCTTCAAGTTCCCATATTATCACAGTCTGGCCATGGTGTCTCCACTCCCTCTGTGCAGCTATCTCAGTGTTAACACATCAAGCTCCCCTGATGTTACCAACCTTCAGGATTGCCTTGGAACTTACTGTGAAAAGAACGTTTGGCTTATCAGCTGCTCTTCACCCTGGAAGTTCCTTGAATGCTGGACCTTTCTGAAAGTGCAAACATTATTCCACAGGCTTCATTCCCTATGGAGGATCTGACAAAGATTTTACCTTTGCACATTAGATTTTGTATGATGTTATATAAAGAGAATATTGCATCTCTGTATATGAAAAATATTTGAAACCCTAGAGGATCAAACTACCTCACACATAACAGATGGAGATGCAGACCTTAACTCTGGAATTGTTTTCCATTAAAAAAAAAAGTAGAGAGAGAGGGGAAGGACTAATCAGGTTGATGAACAATACTAATTTGCTATCAGAAGAAGAAATATTTCATCAATGTAAAACAATAGGATTTGGAAACATATGAAACCTGTATCTTCCCATGAATGTTGACATTTTTGACATTTTAGCTTTTTCACTACATCTGCAAGCTACAAACTCCTTTTTAAATAATTCTAATTTTTATTCTATTTGCGTAGAAAAGGGACCATCCTTTTTATCTGCTCTCTTTGTCTCATGTTGTTGAGGATTATTTTGATATTTTGCATTGTTTTCTTTTAACATATTCTACTTCTCATTTTATTTTACGTGTATTTTCATGTTAGTGGAACATTATTAACCCACATTCACAAATGGTAATTCATCTTACCTGGTTTTTTTAATGTTCCCTATTAACCCAAAAATAACAATGCAGCCTTGAATAAAGCTTCCAAATCATTATTATTCCTCTCTATCTAGATTTTGTCCAACAGCCACCTGCAACTGCCACTTCGTCTCTGGCTGGAGATGAGCATCATTGTTGGATGTTTAGTGATGAGCAAAGTCTTTTTATTATAGTTTGGCTCTATATTCCTGAATTTCATCCTATGAAATTTCAGTAGAGAACTGAAAATGAAGGTAAAATTTGATGGTTACATTTGAGATGAGGTGGAAAATTTAAAATGTGAGAGATGTTGCTGAGAACTCATTAGAGTAAAGTTTCTTCACTATGCTTTCTTCATTACACACTGAAGGGTAATTAAGCGGCACCATTTTTTTATGGATTTATGCAGGGTAAACAGCACTGCAAATTCTCTTCTCTCAAGAGTCTACCCAGTACTGTAGCTTCCAAAAAAAAATCCTCTTTTTTTGCTACAAGAAAGTATTTGAGAAAAGAAAACTCATTACACTGGACATACACCAGTGCATCATCATTAGAAAATTGTTTCATTATGAGATCAGTGGAAACACAGAAGTATTTTTAGGGGTTTCATATAATACAGTCCTCTTCTTAAATAGGACAAAGCAAAAGCTTTTCTCTCTTACTCTGTTGAAAACAGTTTGAAGTGCCAGGGAAAAAACACATAGAAAACTCCACTGCTGCTTTTTACGAAGAATTTATAAATACACTGAGAGAACAGAGGCAGGTCATTCAGTTGGTAGCATACTCCCGAGTGCTGAAGTCATTCTTCACCGAAAGACTTCTGACATGCTACTGTGAGCTCTAAACCCATACCATTGTGTTCCTGCAGGGAACAGCACAGTGACTGCTCCATTGTGAGACCAAGGCAAGGGCACAATTAAAATGCCTGCTTGACGGGCCTCATTTTCCTACTTAATCTAATTCATAGAACTTTCATCAGGGCTGAAAAAGACCTTCAAGATCATCAAATCCAACTGTTAGCCCTACTCCACCATAACCACTAAACCAACTCCCGAAGCGCCTAGTCTAGCTGCTTTTAACACCTTCAGGGACAGCAACTCCACCACCTGCCCTGGCAGCTTGTTCCAATACTTCACCACTCTTACAGTGAAGAAATTTCTTCTAATATCCAATCTGATTCTTCCCTGTCACAACTCAGTCCCATAAATTCACCCTAGAGCAGAGAGAGTTTTGCAGTCACAGCACTACATCACCTCAAAAAATTATGCAAGCACAGGCAAGAGATGAGTATAGCTGTCTTCTGCTTCAGAAGGAGCCTTTGACAGCTCAGCATGGGAAGAAGTTTGGAAAGTGCTGAAAGAACAAGCGGTGAGACCTGTGGCTGCAGCTCTTGGTGCTCTGGCAAAAAGTAGAATGGCCTGAGCCAGGACTGTGGTGAGGTCCTCAGTCCCAGAGTCTGCATGCTTTCATCACAAGGTGTAGAAAAGGAAGGGAACCAAGCAGAGGTCCAAGAATAAAAGTGCAAGGCACTGAGGGCTGAAAGACAGAGATTGAATGACATATTACTGGAATTACCATAATTACTGACTGTGGTAAATTGCCTTTCTACTACACACTTCTGACAAAGTTTAGAAAAAAAAATAATCTCACAACACCCAAACAAACCTATTCAAAGATACCTGATGAATAACTGACCCTTAAATGCATCTAATCCCTGTATTAGACAAGGGCAGACCTAACATCCAGATATGCACTGACAACAGTTCATCTAAAGTTTCATTCTAGTTTCTCAACATTTGTTGATTTTCTATGTCCTTTGCTTGGGAAATGCAGATTTAAGAGTACCAACAAAAGGCTTGATTTCAGGATTGTCCGTTAGTGCACAAACATCCATGAAAGAGAACTTGGAAACACCAAGTTCATTTGCACAGGACTCTGGAATCACTGAATCAACTGCTTCTGGTGTTTCTGGTTTCTGACAATCTACTTCTAGTATCTCGGAAGCTGAAGTTTTATTTAAAGAGGTAGAGACTTTATTGAAAAGATTAAAAACCTTCAATTTTTTATTACCTAATTGCATGGCCTCCCTGTGGGTTAATAGATCACAGACATCTACCACCATTTGCAGCCCTTGTTTCAATCAAAATGCTTCAGCATATGCTCCACAGCTTTGTTGTGAGTCATCCAATTGCACAGCTTGCTTTAAAGACCATTTTGCTTATATAAAGGTGATGGCTTACTCCCACTTAACTGGATATAATATAACAACATAGTATTTGCACTTGTTTCTTTTGTAAGAGCAGCTGGGGATTATTTACTCCCTGTCATGCTCTCTCGTGAATACCAGCAGATCTTACAGAATTTTCTTTCATCTTCACTTTCAAAAAATACAAAAGCATTCCTGTGACTGAGAGGTGGCCTTAACAAGTGAGTATAATTTCTCATTCGTTTGCCATGTATTAAGCTAGCAAATATAAGTGAACACAGAAATCATCATGGGTCTTTCGGAAGGTTACATGAATACAATTAAACATGAAATCAAAAAAGAATGAAAATTTTAACTTTTTTTTAAATTGTTTTTCCTTTTCCTATTAAATCTTTATCCTATCACACATCCATTAATCAAATGCTTCATAAACCTATTTCTGTTTTCTAAGCTTGTTTTTATTCAGTTGTTAGTCTTATGCAGTTTTCCTGAAGAACTCTTTAGAGGCCAAAGCGCTAGTGATGAAAAATAGTCTATTGCTACAAGTCCCATATAAGGGGAAAGACTCAAGGAAGTTTTGTTTTATAATGCTTTTCAGTTCATCATATCACTTCCAGTAGAAACTGTGTCAGGAAGCATAAAAAAAAAGCAAGTGCCTTTCTTTAGAAACTCAATTTCTAGTCTCTAAAGGAAATAGATTTGGAGATAGATGGAAAAGGGCTACGTGGATCTGTTTTTCCGCGTTGTATCACATGGAGCATCTTGGCAATAGCACAGCTCTATTTGTTGATGACATGAAGCACTTCTCACTTTCAAGCTCAGATATGCAAAACACCAGAGCTAGAGAAGCGGGGCTTATAAATTCCTCAACCCACCTAACTGCCAGGCATCGCTGGTCCAAAAGCTGTTTGGTCAACCCCTTAATCAGCACCTGAACTGCCTGGCCAGCCTTCAGCACTCAGCACAGTGTTGCAGCTCAGAGGCAGCAGCCACATACCTATGCTTGCCAGGCTGGGACCTGGCGCTGAGCAGGGTCTGAGAGACAAGCAGCTCACAAGTCCTCAGCAGCAACCTGCTCAGAGATAGGCTGATGCCTGCAGCCAGTAACTGCTGCAGCCCTCTGATCTTTTATTTTTTTTCCTCCACTGTTTGCCTGCCAAAATCTACAAGTTCCTCTGAACTTAATTAAGCAGCACATATTAGAATTGGCAGTATGTATGGACACTCCCTGTTCTGCAGTTTGAAATGCAGTTACGCTAGTACTGACAGCCACTAAAATAACAGCCTCACCACACACCACAGTGCTTTTACAGATTTATTTTGCAAATTCATAAGAATATTCTGACTTCCACTTAGAAAACTGGAAACAAAATGTCTTCTGAATATTCACATTAAATAATCCATTAACAGCAATTCCAGATCTCTGGCTTCACTAAAGAGTTTTTCTGAGTTAACGTAAATAAAAATTAACCAGTCAAAACAGCACAGAGCAAAACACAGTACTAGAAAAACAGAAGTAGTAAAATTAATGTTAATAATCCAGGAATATTTCTCTCATTGTTATTCAATTTCAAGGTCTGAAGAGGCCATCTGAAACACTGACAACTTGTCCCTACACTTATTTAAACCATCCAGACTTTCATTGTCACTCATCTTTATAAGGCTATGTAGTCCGTTCTCCTGTGTAAAGGTATGACAAATTCATTCCAGCATCAGTTTTATGAAAGGAGAAAGGTTTTTTTGCATTAGAAGTACAATACTTTTTAATCTCTAGTAATTCTTCCTGAGAAGGGGAAAATTATTTAATCAACTGTTGAAATAATTTGCCATATTTTAGATTATGGTGCACACATTAAAGTGTTTTTAAGTTTTGTGCTTTCAATCTGAGCAGAAAAAAGGAAAAATGTTGTAAAATTACATGTAGAAATTAAGAACTAATTAATCTCAATATTCTTAATACTATCAACTGGACTACTACACTCCTGTAAAATACGTGAATTACTCTGTAGGTTTTAGGCAGCAATTTTTAATCTTCCACAACTTAATTTGAAAAAGTTGATAACAGGCCAACACTGATGTATGTCTGGTAAGACTGAGAGTTTTACATTCACAGCCTAAAAGCCAGATCCCATCTTCTGCTAACGTCTATAGAAAACATCACTCCAAGAGTAAGAATCCCAGTATACTCCCCTGATTTTTAAGAACTATTCCATCAATGCATCCCCAACATGGACAATTAAAACTGAATACTTGAGCTGAAGTTTATAAAAACTGTGGAATCCACACCTCACACTTGAATGGATCCTAGAATGAAATCTAAAAATTGCCTCATGAAATTTTTTGTTGTAGAACAGGGTAGAAACTTGTCTAGTGGGACATTCAATCTCAGTATTTCACTCTCTTCCTGATCTGGGTCATGAAACAAGGGTGTTTCAATGTATCCATGACAAAGAGCCAACAGTAGCCATTTGTTATCTCAATGCAGTTGGAACCTATTCTTACGCTTTCATCTGAAGATGAACATTAAGAAGTGGTGAGATGATGATACTTGCTCTTAGGACAGTTAGAGATCTCCTTTGAGTGACTTCACAGAATGGCGTTTACACCTCAGGTCTACTCACTCCTATAGGAATTCCCTACTCTTCAGAAAAGAGCTAGGCTCCCACTTACTACCTGTCTGATCCTGTGCTGCTCGTGTATCTTGCTTTACAACAGATTAAGAAATGGAGAGAGCTCTTGCCCATACTAACAGATTTTAGAAGTGTGGACATTCTCCTTAGACATGGAGAAGGCATCTCAATCCTCTTCAGGCTAAGCAGTCAGCAAAACAGGTCATCTCCTTCCCTGACAGGCAGCCTAACCAAAAGGTGTTTATCTACCACATATTTCCAAAGTTCAGGCAGGGAAGATCTATTAGCACATACATTTATTAAAGTGAGCAGCCTTAGAAAGCACTCATAATAAACTGCTGTCTCAGGCTTGGACTGTAGGCACTGGTAGGCAAGTGATCTGCTGGAGTTATGGGAGTACTGTTGTGAGATCCTGGATGCCTGTGCGAATGTGTCCCACACCTTCAGGGAAAAGATGTCTACGCTCAGATGGCATTTTCTTCTTAGCAGTAGGCTAGAAAAACATTTTGGTGCATAAACAGGCAAAAATAAAGACTAAAGATTACATTCTGGTAGCCTGATTTCTCAAAAAAAAAGTGCCATTAAAAAGTACATCCTTCATGTAATTTTAAGTGACATCAATCTATACATTAAAAACATAAATCAAGCCATAGCTTTATTTAAACAAGCCTAGAAGAGCGAGATTATTTCGGGCTGTTAGAAGTGCAGTTTTCCCCTTCTTTCTCTGTAAACACACATGCTAACTGGGACTTTGAATCATTGCAGGAAAACCTAGTCTCCTCTGCATCAAGCATTTAATATTAACATGCCTGAAAAGGGCATAGCTGTAAAAATTTACAACTGAATCATATAATCTTTAAGGTTAGAAAAGACCACCAAGATAAAAGTCCAAACATCTGTCCAATGCAATCGTGTTAACTAAACCCTGTCCTAGAGTGCTACGTCAACGTGTTTTTGAACACCTCCAGGGACGGTGACACTTATCATCAGTCTGGGCAGACTGTTCCAATGCTCGACCACTCTTTCAGTGAAGAAATTTTTCCTAATATCAAATCTAAGCCTCCCTTAGCACAATGTGAGGCCATTTCCTCTTATCCTGTTGCTTCTTATTTAGGAGAAGAGACCAGCACCCACCTCATTATAACCTCCTTTCATGTAGTTGTAGAGTGAAATCAATGACAGTTTTGTTTATATCACCGCTTTAATCCCCATACTATCAGTTGTGGCAGTCAAGGAAAACTTCCCAGCCATTGCTCTGAAGTTTTCTCCATTTCAGAATAATTTACGATCACTCAGTGATTTACCTCACTACAAGTAATACACAGTTCCGTGTTACATCTGAAAACTGAAACATTCTCCTCAATTGCAGCGCTGAATTCATTATGATGATGTTTCAAAGGCGCCACTGGTATTGCCAACATACCTCAAGAGGCAGCAGGAAGTAGAGTAGGAATTGGTATTACATTGGAGAAATGCAATCTTCAAGTATTGCAAGGCATCTGTTTCAGCGACAGAAAGACAGCAACTTATAGATCAGGAAGTATGGAAAATAAAACTCAAAAAGACTTTCTTTTCACTACATTTCACTGTTTTGCTGTCAGTCATAATAACATACTGTAAAAAAAGTTGGAAGACATCTGGATGTAGCCAGGCAGAGATTGCTGCTTAAAACCCAATGTAAAGATTTATGCAGCATTTACCTTCACACAAGTGGGCTGTTTCATTAATATTGGTTACAGCTGAGTTGAATATTAAGCACAAGTCCATGCTTATGAACTATCACATACAGCTATATGAGATAATTCTCATGTTAAATATTAAGATTCACTACAGAACAGGTCCACAGTGCTGTAAAAGCTTATGAAATGTGAGCAGCACAATCCAGTCCTCAACAGTGACTTCCTAGATGGGCCTACAGCCAGTAAATCCAGTCTCGCTCCTAGCTCACTTTCCCTTCCTTCCAATTCAGGTAATCACATCAACTGCGGCAGAGCTTTTACCAAGCTATGTAGATATAGATTAAGTACATACTCAACACAGCTACCCATACAGAAAGGAGGAATGGATCTGGTTTAGTGCATGTGCTTTCAACAATGTGTAGTACCAACTTCAGTAAAATTTAAACATGAAAGAACACATCAAGGAGAAACCAGGGGGCACACGGCATCAAGGAAGTTAAATTATATTCACCATTGTGCTCCTTAGTCAATATCTTAGTCAACATCTTAGTCAACAACTGGTCACACAACAAATGGTGAGCATATTGCCTGTGTGTAAAAAGCTAAATAAGCCCACTTCTTTGCTTCCGACAGCTATCCTGCCTTTTTAGATTCATCAAGATAGAACTATCTTTAATATACAAATTGAAGTATAAGGTTCCAATGGTTTCAACTAGGCTTCCTCATTCATCTTCATTAATTATCAACTAATTATCAACATAATAAATTATGCATTAGATTATGCACAGGGAACAGTAAAAGGTATCTCAACAGCTGAGGTTAATGAGTAGATTGGGCTATCCAAGATCTGAGCAGCATAGCTCTACCTCTCTTAGCAGTTCAATTGCTATCATATTATGTTGATCTTATTTGTTACATCATTTGAACATGACGAGGTCTAATAATCTAATAACAGTAAGATACCATTACCTATAGTAAAAGTGAACTGAAAATTTCCTAGAAAGTGTCTCAGTTCTTAAGAGTCCCTAGGAGTGGGGGTATTTTGCTTGCTTATTTCCTTAAAGGAAACATGTTTCATAGCACTCAGCTTTCCAGTAACGTGGAAGCACTGAAAACAGCGCTTCTTCATTATAAACAAAAGAACTTGTTTTAGTTAGTAACATAGGAATTGGTATCCACAGCAGTTCTTGAAAATGGTTTTGAATTGTGACTTCAGAAAGCTTGTGATACAAATGCCTGTCTGAAAAATAGCCTGGTGTGTATCACTGGATAGGTAGGGAGGAATAACTTATGTGGCTTTGTAAAAAAGGAGTATTGGTGTTAGTTTCTAACACAGCTTTCTTCTTGCATTGTATATATTACTAATTTCCACAGCAACCTATAGGAGAAAGAATCCAGCATTTCAGACAGAATTTTGTGAATTGATAGAATTCACAAAAGAGACACCACAATGGACTAGGAATAGTACAGAAATAGCATCAGGGAAGTTCAGTGTTACCAGACATTCAAAGTTACTAAATAACTATTTCCACAAGTTACAAGCATCCTATAAAGTACTGGTTACTGAAGTTTTTGCCATTATCTTTATAACATTATATCTCCAAATCTGGTAAATTGCATGCATTAATACTTTTAACTATTACCATAGAGTCAACTGGCTTTGAAAACTTTCCATTGGTGCCTAAACTGAAAACAACAACAAACCACAAAAAAAACCCCGAAACCATCAGCAGAAACTTTCAAAATAGTTTTATTTAAATGAATAGCTTTTAATTCTCAATAATTATGTCCGTATAATTGTTTATGATGCGCTGATGGTGGGGGAAGTCTAGAAAAAGAAGCACAATTGTATTTTATCAGTACAAATGACAATGCAAGCTATCGTGTTTGTTAGATGTTGGGAGTAGCCATAGAAAAAGCTTAACTACAAGAAAAATATATTTTCCAAGGTGCTAAGAGGAAAACTATACTGTTCCATCAGTCTGGCTTAGAAACCTTATCTGGCACTATACAATTTTTCCAAGGTTACATGGGAAAAATAAATACCTAAACTTGACAGCCATTTATCAGATTCTTTAAGGGCAAAAAGCAGAAGTGTTATTTGAAGTCTGCAGCCAGATACTGTAACATCACATTGACAGCTTGCAATTTATTTACATCTTAAGCAAAAACAAGCCTTAGAGAAAGAGAATGTTGACAAGCAGACCGAGTAAATCAGTTCAAGAAACAGTATAAAAGCATGACATTTATCCTTTATGTCCATCCTGTGATCACCCTGTGTTATGTTTAACATGCACAGGTAAGAGCACAGACACTCACATTCTGGTCTGGATTCGGGTGTCTAGATGCTTAGAGAATGTTGCACTGTCTAAACACTGTAATAAAAGCTTACCTATTCTGTTTTTATTATCCTCAGCCCCAAAACAGTTCACAGATTTCCTTTTTTATTATTATTAACAAGACGAAAGGAACTCATATAAACCAATGCCATCACTATATTAAGCCGAGCCAATGTTCTTGTTATCATGCAGCACAGCTCGACGACAAAGAAAACCAGTCATTACCTGTGTGAAGAGAACCTGTGATTAGCCTGAGAAGGTACTGGGCAAATTTCAGTATTTCACGCTTACACCGCTTCCTACAGCCACTCATCTTAAGCAACGCGGTATCCCTCGGAGAAGCGCCAGAGACTTTGCCAGCACCGGGCACAGTTTTTGCCAGCAAACTTCGGGGCAGTTCACAGCCGCGCCGCTCCTCGCCTGCTCGCAGCCAGGCACACTCCCCCCTCCCCGGATTCACCTCCGGTGCCTGCACAAGGAGCCCCGGCGGCAGCGAGCGGCAGGCGCGGGGCGCGGGCACTGTTACGGCACAGCCACCGGCGCCCCCGCGGCGGCCGGACCCGCCGGCAGGCGCTGCCCGCCGCTGGCTCCGCGGGTGGCTCCGCGGCCGCGCAGCCCGGTGGGCGGGGAGGGGCCGGGCCGCCTGCCCGCCCCACACGAGCACGCGGGCGGGCTCCGTGTCTGTCGTCCTCCGTGATTCAGCAGGCAGGGAGGAAGGGGTGGGAGGGGGGCGGGGAAGGGGGGCAGGCAGTGGGGTGCCGCACGCATCCGGCGCCGCTTCTCAGAGGGGAGGGAAAAAGCCCGTCCGACGGCAAACCCTGACTTGTGGGAACGCACCCCACGGGGTGCGGGAACTGCGCGTCGCTGCGCAAGGTCAGAGCAGAAGACTGGCGTGCCCGCGTCTCACCTGCGGGAATGCAATCAGGTGGCGAGCCCGAGGGGATTCCCCGCAGTCTCCACTTTGCCTGCCGTTCGGACCTGTAGCAGGCTGCTGAAGGTCATGGAAAGCCCAGGCCGTCACACACCTGCGCGGGAGGGATGGAGGAGTCCAAGTGGTACCTCTGTGCAGAGAGCTCCCCGGCTCTGCAGCCCCCTGGCCTGGGACAGGGACGAGCTGGCTCTGGCACAGCTGACACTGTGGTTAGGATCTCTCCAAAGTCTCTTTTAGGAAGCTACATGCGTTCCTTGCTACTCCCTTATAAAATACATTATTTTCTATCTTGCGTGAGAAGTGTTTCCTATCAATAAAAATGATCTGCTGAAATCTTTATCCATGAGCAAAGAACCCAAAGATTATGTTTTCATTTCCCCTGGACTACTTCCCCCATACTACATAAACACAGAGAACAACTCTATTGCATTAGACGGTGATGCAATACGTAATGCCTAATACAGTTAAAAGAAGACAAAGAACCCATTAAGGAAAAGCTTAACAGAAGAAAATCGCTGTCTGATTTAATTTTAATGACAACATTGACCATAAAACATTTCGGTGAATGCCTTTAAAGATTACAACAAACATAAATACACATCTTCAAGCTATTCTTTGTCTTGCGCACTGAGCAGAGATAAATACATTATAGACACAAAACATCAAAGCAGTATCAAAGTTGCAGTTAGATGACACAGTTTCTCTGTCTGCTGCCTAAAAACGTGAGCGTGCTGTCTAGGCTGCCAGTGAGGCTACGCAGCTAATGGAAAGAACCAAGGTGAATTACCGCCACAAGCCCCTGGTTTAGCCCAGCCAAGGGTTTAGCCTGAGAAGAACCTGGGAAAAATTCAGCTTTTTGTGTTTACACCACTTCCTGCGACCACTCATCTTAAGCTGTAGATATTTTTCTGATGGGAGACAGTGAACTTTGCCAAGGAGGATTTGGAAAACAAATAAAACCCCACCACACCCAGAATACCCCCAACAAATTCCAAGGCATTGGAGATCACAGGCTGCCTTACAAGTTTCTAGATGCCTTTAATCTCTGAAAAGGAAATTCCTTAAATAGCTGATAGAGGTAAAGAGATAGTGAAAACAGATGTGTGTATTTCTTCTTTGGAGGGGGACAGAAGAGACCAATGCAAATGGTTCTCTGCTAGAGTCATTGGCCTTCTTAATGCTTTGACATTTCTAATTGCTTTAAGCAAGTTTCACTAGCAGTGTTATGAAAATGAAGATCTGAAATTTTGGTCTTCTACAGTCTTATATAATCATATATCACCAACACCATGTTTTGTTGTTGTTTCCTCCCTCCTAAAACAAAGCAGAATCAGTTCTGACATCTTTTCCGAAAGCTTTTATGTTTCAACACAGCAATAACAGTAATTGCTACCCAAGAAAGAATCCATGAAAGGTTTCTGACCAGTTTCACTAAGAGGCTTTTAACAAACAGAGCAGTATTCAGATAGAATTGCATACACATCCATCTCCCAATATTTCCCTGTTTGGCACAAAAGGCTGACTAAACTTTGGACTCCAGTTCCTTGCCCCAAATCAAAAGAGCAGATCAGGGAAAAAGTGGACAGGAAAATTACAATGGAAAACTGTAGTAAACCCACTGTGGTTTTGCTGACAAATATGTTAAGCAAAATATAAGAAGGTTGCAAAAAGCTTCTATCAGCAATACACCTTTTAAAACAACCACAAAACTGATATGACACACCAGATTCCTCAGTCAGAAACATTCTCCTTGCACTGAAGTATACAAATACTTTGTATGTCTATACGTCCACCCCTAATAATTCACAATCTATAGACTTGAACTAAAAGCTATTAAAAAAAGAAAATTCCTATTAACATGTGTCTGACTTTGTAATCACGAATAGTATTTCAGTATAAGTCAAAACAATCAACACTAAAGCAGTGCCAATTAACATCAATATGAAAATATTTTAAAATATGGAAAAAAACCCCCAATTTTTAGTTGCACAGGTTTCTGGGACAGTCTAATTTTTTTTTCAAAAAACAAGAAACCCCTTTGGCTAGTATGGTTACAAAAAAAGCAACAGCGCAAGTTGAAGTGACATATACAGAGCAGAGTCGATCAGCTTCTTGGCAAGGATTTGACTTTTATACCTCTTTCTTTTGCACATGTTTTTCAAACATTCTTCCAATCTTAAAGAGCAAAACTGCCTCCTGAACTAGCTTGTGGTATTGACTAAGAGCAAATTGAAATCTTATTACAATAACAAAATCAACTCAATTAGATGCTTCATTAAAGAGTGACTGCAGGAAGTCAACCAGTACCACTGAAAACCCATGTACAGAGTTCCCTTGCTATTGACTCAAGAGCTTTACAAGGGCTTTTGCACTTAATACAGAAGTCAAATTCCACCACCAAACGTTTTTATGAGAGCATTTCTAGCCTTCTTATTTCAAGCAATGGAGATAATATTTACAACCTAAGCACATGGCAAGAAATAACAGATGGGTAGAAAGAGACAGATGGGTGAACACAAGGTAACACCGGTATGTTTACAATGAGCATAAGAAACAGCTGCCACAAGTTGATGACCATCATCAGGTCTCCTTTCAGTTGTTCTTTTTCTGTCATGAGTCCTCCTAAGTGACAGTCCCTCTTTAATAGGCCTTCCTGATCCTTTACTTCTCAGCTCCACAGAACTGCACACCAAGGTGTCCAAAGTTGGCCAGCCTTACTCTAGAGAGGCTGTAGCAGGATTAGAGTCCATCACAAAAGGAAACTGTAGAACTAGCTTCAAATTATTCACCATGTCTTCAAAAGTATGAGCCACCACTTTTAGCCAATGCCAGTGAAGAGGAACAAAAACTCTCCTTCACCTCATTTGCCCAAATTTAGTCTCAAATATTAACACAATCCAGAAACAGATATATGCTAGAACGTGAGCAGGGGAAGCAGAGATGAAGATGTATGTTTCCTTGCTAACCAATTAGTAGTAAAGTGCTAGATAATTTATATAGTTTAAAATTATTATTGTTCCTTGCTGTCCTGTTTGACAACAAGAAACACAAAACTTTCTGCTTTATCCACTCCATATATTAAAATGCATGTAAACACGGAACATGGACATGACCTCGTCTGTCTTGGGTGGCAACAGTAACTTTCACTGAGCCCATGATAGATAGCAAGGGGACTGACAAGGTCCCTGGCTTTTGAAGAAAGACTTTATTTCCTTTATTTATTTATTTTAAACCCTTCATCACAAAACTAAAGTTTCTAGTAGTATGACTGTTACTTATCCAAACTGCATGCAATGTTTCTTAATGGGGAACACAAAATAATAAGAAATCATCATCCTGGCCTGTGCCATTGAAAATGAATTAAGGCTTCCTGCTTTTGTCTAGAAATTTTAACTTCTCCTGAAAGCTTGCTAAGAATAATATCCTCAAAATCAAACAGCTCTATCGCTGTGCTTAAAATAGGACTGAAGAGAAATGACCGCTAACTCATGCTGTTTGCATAATATCAACAAATTTTACATGTGGTCCATTCTAGTAGTTAATACCTGCATAAAATAAATTACTTTCATTACTGTTATAGTTCCAGAGTCTGTAGGTTCAAACTTAGCTTTCTATCACATTTATGGAGCTTAATAAAACATGTGGCATAGCCCACCAGAACATAAAACCTTTGAGCAGCGTAACAAAACCCACTTGAAACACTCTTCCCTTCTAATTTCCCTCTAACTAAATGCTCTATCAGAATCCTTTTTTTTACCTACTCAGTGTGTCCTTGAAGCTTACCCCAAGGGTTCATTTTCACACAACACTAAGATGATATTGCAGTCAGACAACTAGGTGCTATGGCTGCCTCAACCTCCCACACGATCCTCACTTCCCTAATTAAATATTCATCACTCCAGATCATTGCAGTGTCAAACACAAACAACTTCCCAGCCTGACCTTCTACAGCCAGCCTGTAGTTTGTGCGGAGAATGAACAAGACCAGGACTCACCTGCTGAAAGATAAAGTGGCGTAATGCAGTTTTCATGTCGCACATTAAGTTCTGTGCATGGACTGTAAAATTCTCACTGCAGAAGGAAGACTACTATCTTTTAATGCTCAATATAAATTGAATAGCTGTATGCAAAGCTAACTATAAAAGTTATATGGGCAGCGTTATCAATAATCTTTCTGCAGAACACTAAAATCTTTTATTCCTTATCAGACAGATCCTGTTTTACATCTATGGTCATTTCTTCCAACTTAAAAAACATAGCAGTGCTAGGTGTTCTCCAATAAATCAAAGGAGATAAGTCATACCACTGTCACAAGTATGAGATTTTAATTTCGTGGCTTTCGCCTCCAATCTTAGTTTCATATACTCCATTTATAAGAAATCTGCATTCTGCCTCCAAGTCAAAGAATTTATTAATTCCAAATATCCCCCCTCTGCAGAAAGAATATCTGGAATTATAACAACACATTTTAGTTGTACTAGATTCTGTACATATTTACATCTGTATTTGATGGAAGAGAAATCTGAACTAAAAGAAAAATCAGAAGGAATCAACTTCCCTGCTACAGAAACCAGAGCCTTAATAGTCTATAGGTTCAATAGATCATCTAAGATTTAACTAAAGCATATCTGTATCATACCCCTACGCAGTAAGAATATTGAAAATTTTGCATTTTGACCCTAATAGGTACATTAATCTTTTAAAACAAAAAAAATATCAGAAACTGGATGCAAACATCTTTAATTTATGCATACTAGGTATGCAGCATTCCTAAGAAGATGAAATAGCTGTTGCACCAAATCAGCTATGAGAGTCCATTAAGCAGAGTAAATGTATATGTACAGCCTGGACCAGTAAATAAAAATCTGAGAAGTATGCTTGTGCTCCAGAAATATGTGGTGACACATATGTATACATTTATATAAAATAAACATAGGAGGTTTATTTCATAGCTTCAGTAATTAATTCAGTCATCTGTTAGAACCCTTTTGCCCCTGGATTTCCCATACATGGGCAAAATGCATTTCATCTTCTGAGTCAAGGGTTTCCCTACAGTTTTCGGGGATTTTCTTTACCCTTGATTTTTTGCTAGCCCAAAGCAACTGTGGATGCTGTAGAGGTTAAAAATGTTAGTTGGTGGACCAATTTAACTAAAAACAAAGATTTAAAGGCACAAAGCCTTAAGCCTTCACATCCTTAACCTGGACACAATCTTGCAACACATTTGGATGAGTATGTGGCAGCTACTACATCAGGGAGGAGGACAGAAGACTGATGCTACAACCCAAACAGTTCTTAGAGGTCTACACCTTGGTTGAAGGTTTGTCTTTCATTCAAAATTTGATTGTTAGTTATTTAATATTAAGTACCAGGGTTGAAAACAAGTTAAATTACTGCACTGTTAGGCTGGTGATGTGTGTCTCTCTCACCTCCTAGCAAAGTGCTGCAGATAGTGAGAACAGCAGCAGTCTGTCAGCATTCCTGGGGGATCCTGCAGTAGAGCCCTTTGGGGAACATGAGCTGTTATACATCCGCTCCAGATTTTCCAGAACTGTTGTGGTTGTAATACTGGCCCATAGATCTTCCTCTCACATAACACAGGTGGTTAGCTCTCCCAAAGTATGCTAAATTTAACTCTGACAAGTAGCAAGATCCTTTTAAATAGATCAATCTGATCATATCTATGCTCTGATAAACCTGAGCTGAACCTTGCTCATGAGCAATAAAAAAAGGTTTATATATAGCACAGAATATGTGCTCAAAACTCAACCACTTCAAAAAACTACTTTTATACTCTGCAGACTTGTTTTCATAACAGGAAGATTAAAAAACACATTTCACAAATTATTTTACGATCATGTCCTGTCAATTGCACTTGAGATCGGAAACAGTAATCAGGGGTATAAGACAGTCTAGCATACTTATCTAGCACTGCTGGCCCCATAAAGGAAATATCTGAGTCTGCATGACAGTCTTGAAGTAGTTCATAGATTTTGATGGCCTTATGCAGTATCTGTGCAGCATCACAATTTATCTTCCTACCTCCTACCACACATTCTTTTGTGACCATATACACCATCGCTTCTCCAAAAAGCATGGCTACAACTACCTGTGGCTTCAGGCAAGCCTTCCTCATCCACCCCTCTAATACTACTATAAATCATTCCCTGAGGACCATAAGGGAAGGAGGCAGAATAAAAGTAAACCTTGCAGGTTCAAAGCAGTAGAATGGAGCAACCAGGGAATCTGATCTCACATGTAACCCACAGGCATTAGTGAAAGGAAGAGTTTTCGGTTCCCAGCTGGGAAGTCACTTGGGACCATGTGCTTCAGGCCTTCAGGAAGCTGTAGAAGTTGATTCTGAAATCAGTGCAGTCTTTTAATGACAACAGAGTCTAAAAGATCTGATCAAATAAAGGCCTTAAGCATAAATCCAAATCATTCTCCAACTCTATAGCCTTAGGAAGTGAAGTAGTTTTTATTAGGAACTCAGCCATTATGAAGTTACAAGTCAGTGATAATGATAATAGCCTGTATATGGTCTAGGCAAGCAAAGGAAAATTTCATTAGTTGGCTGTAAATAAATTTCCAACTCTTAAGCCTAGAACAGGAAGCTAACTGCAAGACTGGTAATGAGCATTTCCACCATCTCTGTACAAAGAACAATATTTTTTATACAAATACACACACTTATAAAGCTAGCACTGATGCACAGGAACATACAGGTACGGGGAAATACCACTGTTTCTCTCATTGTCATAAGAAGAAATACTACTAAAAGAAATCAACTCCCAAATTCTAGAAGAATAATGGTAAACCTTTAAGGTTCACAGTATGGGGTGAATATGAATATTTCTTGTGGTGAATGGAGCTAAATCCAGGTGATAGCAGGCCACAAGAGGTGTTCTCCAGGACTTGGTCCTGGGGTCGGTCCTCTTAAATATCTTCATTAATGATCTGGGCAAGGGGATTGAGTGCACCCTCAGTAAATTTGCAGATGACAGCAAATTGTGTGGGAGTGTCAATCTGCTGGAAGGTAGGATGGCTCTGCAGAGGGACCTGGATAGGCTGGATCGATGGGCAGAGGCCAACTTTATAGGGTTCAACAAGGCCAAGTGCTGGGCTCTGCACTTTGGTCACGATAACCCCAGGAAGCATTACAGACTTGAGGCAGAGTGGCTGGAGAGGTCCCTGGAGGAGAAGGACCTGGGGGTGTTAGTGGACAGCTGTCTGAACTGTAGCCTGCAGTGTGACCAGGTGGCCAAGGTGGCCAATGGCATCCTGGCCTGTATCAGGAATAGTGTGACTAGCAGGAGTAGGGAAGTGAAGATACTCAGCTCTGGTGAGGCCACATCTTGAGCACTGTGTTCAGTTTTGGGCCCCTCACTACAAGAAGGATGTTGAGATGCTGGAGTGTGTCCAGAGGAGGGCGATGAAGCTGGTGAAGGGTCTTGAGCACAAGTCCTATGAGGAACGGCTGAGGGAGCTGGGGCTTTTTAGTCTTGAGAAAAGGAAGCTGAGAGGAGACCTTATCACTCTCTACAACTACCTGCAAGGCAGTAGCAGAGATGTTTGGTTTGGTCTCTTCTCTCAGGTGAGAAGTGATAGGATGAGAGGAAATGGCTTAAAATTGCACCAGGGGAGATTTAGATTAGATATCAGGAAGAATTTCTTTACTGAAAGGGTTTCCAGGTATTGAAACATGCTGCCCAGGGAAATGGTGGAGTCACCATCCCTGGAGGTATTTTAAAGGTGTACAGAAGTCCTTAAGGACATGATCTAGAGGTGGACTAACCAGGGTTAGGCTATGGTTGGACTCTATGATCTAAAGGGTCTCTTCCAACCCAGATGATTCTATATAAACCCTCCAAAAAATGTCTTAGTTCACATCAGCTGAATATAAAGCTTTAGTCACCAAGTAGAAATCATGTTTTATATTACATAAATTATGTCGTCAAACTTTCCCCATCAGAATAGGACAGCTACCTCTACTGCAGAATTTGTATCAAAAATGGAAGAGATAAGCTCTTCAGTCAAAAAAAAAGAAATTCTATTAGAGTTATCTTATGTCCAAAGAAACATATTGGGGATGGCAAAAAAGCCCCAAGTCTTCAATTTCCAATACACAGGTAACTTGTCAGGTATAAGCATCTTAATTGCAAATATGCCCTTACAAGTTTTGGTCAATAAAGAACTTCATGTCATACAGTTTTCATTCTTGTCACTTGATTAAACTAGGTAATGCCACTCTCCTTAACTTCAAGTTGTGTTTGATTCAGTAATCACATTTTATCCAACACTATTTTATGTTATCATTACCCCGACTCCCCCATATGACATCTTCAGAGATAATTCAGGTCGGTCACATTTTAATAGCTTACCTCTTTTGTTTTCCACCCAATGAGAGTAAAAATAGAAGATGGAGATAAATAGGTAATACAAGATTTTAATCAGTTGATTTTCTCTGAAGGTAAAACATTTATCTGAAGACACACATAGGATTTTTTTAACTTTGTAAAGATTAATGTTCCTAAACAATAGGTTGTTTTGACTTCCCCAGGAACATTCCATCTTTCAAGACACAAACCAAGGGGGAAAGAAAAACAACCCAAAACATAACACCAAAAACTACAGGAGTGGTTTGTGTGGCTCTGTACCTCAAAAATTATTTATAAAAGTACAATAGTACTGATAGGAGGATAGCAAGATTTCATGTGAAATACCTTTTACCATGAGAACCTGTTTGCACTTTGCCTTCCTTTCATCAGCTTTTTGCAGGAAGGTATTCCCATTGTCTAACCACTTTCATTATTCAGGGGCAGTGCCAGCTTCTGAACCTGCTTGGCAGTATAAAAACAATTTCCCAGAATTGCACCCACTCCAAACTCACAGTTCACGCTGGTTACCAGAACACACATACTTGTCCAGCAGACAACAAATACTGGAAGAAGTAAACCAATTTTTACTTTAAATCATGCAAGACTTTCCTACACCTGAAGTAGTTAATGTACCCAAATGAGGGAAACACAGTTTCTACATCACTACTTAGTTATTTTAATTATTGGACCACATCCTTTCTCTGTCTCATCCTGAGCCTCCTGTCCTGGTTTCTCTTCCAGAACACAGACTTTTGGAATCATTCCCACTCCTTGCAACACAGAGCTAGTTTACTTCTGTTGACAAGTCCAGGCTTCATTTACTTCTCCAAAAGGAGTTAAAAAAGAAAGCACCTTTATCTGGTTCTTTGCTAGGTAATCTATTGCAGTTATTGCCATCTTATATTTAAACTAAAAAAATCTGTTTTGCCAAGAGCAACTGAGTTTCCTTTTCCAGCAGTGCTTTATTTAAAAAGGTGATCAAATTTTAATGATCCTCTTTTGTTAGATTAAACCAAGTGCAAAAATTCCTCCTGTCACTTCCAGTGGGTTTGAAGGGTATCAGCCATGTTATCCATTTTAAATAGCACAAAGACTTTGGGTGGTGAAAATTCAGATCTTTTACTTTTTAAAAGTTATGATAAAAGTTGTAACAAGTGCTACTAAAAAAAAAAAAAACCAACCCAAAAGTATAAGCAATCAGATAATTAAGGCCAAGGCATTTTTCCAACAGAAAAGTTAAAGACCCTTTGGAAATCAACGCTGAATCCTTAGTCTTTTCCTAGAGACTATTTTCTTCTGTATGTGGAAAACTTGCTCTAATCTGCATTTAAGGCTGTGGAGGAAGGTCAAAGCCAAGCCACAATTATTAGTTCTTGTAAACACATGCAGAATATGGGAACTATAATTCTAAATTCAAACTCTTCTGTGAACCCCAGGTTTGCATTAATAATCTGCATTACATTAAGTATGATTTTTAAAATGCCTGGGACTATGTGTCTGTTGCAGTTTGCTGTAGCTGTGCTGCTTAGATGGCTTTTGCAAAGCAGCAGTTACAGTTTGTTGTGAGTTCCCAACAGTAAACAAGAGCCAATTCAAGGCCAAAGTCACTTTTGATCAATCACAGAAGGATTCATAGCACCTCTGGGAATCACATATTCAAGACAAAAACTCCTGGCTGGCGCACTTTGTCACTGGAATGCAGAGTGGGAAGATGTGACAGCTGCACCAATAGCCAAGGCCAGGCCCAGGAGGAGGTGGGGGGAAAGGAATGTGGAAAGAAAGTTTCCCCTGCAGCTTGTGGAGAAGACCATGGTGAAGCAGGTTGTCCCCTCACAGCCCATGGATGAGGACGGGGAGCAGAGACATCTACACCCTGTGAAGAGATTGATCCATGCCTCAGCAGGTTTGCCAGGGGACTTGTGACTTTTGTGGGGAGCCAGGCCAGGGGAGCCCAGGCCCAAATGTCGGAACCCTATGGAGGGAAGTCCTGCTGAGAGGCCTGTGGTGAGGACATGACTCCCCAATGGAAAGGACTCACGCTGCAGAAGTTCGTGGATACGACTCTCACATGGGTGGGACCCCACAGCACTGTAAGGGAAGTCTCTGTGTGTGTGTGGATTGTGTCCCCCCTCCCGGCTGAGACAGAAGACAGCTCGGGCGGAACAGACTGAAAACCCCCCACTCCCCATTCCCTGCCCTTCCTGGTGCTGCGATGGGAGGGAAGAAGGGAGCAAAATTGATGATTAAAGCTAAGGGTGCTAAGAGGCGAGGGGTGGGGGGAAGTAGAAGTGTTAAGATCTGGGGAAGGAAAGCAACTGGTATCGCCGGAACCTCACTCCCCATTCCCTGCCCCTCCCCGCGCCATGTTGTGGGGGGAAGAAGGGAGTAAAATCGTGATGAGGTTTGAGTTTGCTAAGAAGGGGAGGGGTGGGGGAAGGCGCTTTATGACCTGGCCGCTTCTTACTCTTATCTTGTTCCGGTTCACTGGGTGTATTAGTTGTAGTTGGAATAAATCACTTTCCTTTATTCTGTGCTGAGTCTGTTTTGCCCATTGCCCCTCTGTCCTTATCTCAAGGCCTAAGCCTCCAAAAATATATTTTCTCCCCTTTTTGGCTGAAGGGGGAAGTGAGTGAGTGGCTTGGTGGGCATTTGGCCTCTAGCCAGGGCCAAAACCACCACAGTGTCTGAAGGTGGTCCAAAAAAATCCAGCAGAACACAAAACAACCCAAAACTATGCCTTGAAGTAATTTGCCTAAAAATATATGTACTCTTCTCTCTGCTCTATGTCCTTCACCTACAAAGACAACTTGTTGCTGAATCTCAGGGGAAATAAAAATAAAAAAAAGAAATCCAGGTGACAAAATTGCCCTATAAAGTTTTGGCTCAGACTTCTTGGCAAGACAAATTTTTATCATCACTCTTCTGCACTTAGAAAACAAAGAGTACTTTGTCTCATACAGCAAAATACAGGTCCACATCATGGATAACTGCATCAGTTTTACTCCCTCCTCCACCCTTTTCTTTTTAAGAAGGTTTCTATGAAGAAAAATTACATGTTAAGAGTATGGAGGGGTCTATAATGGAGGAGGTAGTGTTTCCCATTGCTTGACAGTACAGTCACAAGCTACTGGAGCAGACTATCATAATAATGACAATACATCATGAATGACCCCAGAATTACTTCCCAAGTATGTTATGCAAGAGATTGTGCCAGCTTCAAAGGAACAGAATTGAAGTTCACAGAAAACATCACTTAAATTGCATAAAATAGATACATAAAAATTACCGTCACTTTTCTATTTTAACTTCCCAGGTGCCAAAGTGGGGGGAAGAACCAACCAACAAAAGAGCTCAGCAATGATTACAATCTGGTGACCAGTATATAAGTGAAATTCCAAGTCTCAGAGACAGCCGTGGAGACACAGAAATGCTCCACCTATATTAGTTGGAGCATTTAAAATTTGGGTTCAAAGGACAGAAAGTCCATTAAACAAGATAAAAGAGAAAGGGCTGCTTTGAAAGGAACAGATTCATCATATGGTGCGTTACCTTATTCAGTCTATCCTGTGGATAAGGAAAGACACTTATGCTGGTCAAAGCATTCCTATTTTATTACAGTTTATAAAAGTGTAACTAAAAAGACAATTTTATTTAAGCATTTAGTCTAGCAAATCTTATACGTATCTCCAAAATTGAAAAGCAAGCAAGAAGGCTGATGTGTAAAAAACTTTGTGAAATAACATTCCAGTCTGTGATAAACAGATGGAAGGAAACCAAGATGTAGACAGAATGTGACAAGTGAAGACATGTTGGACAGACTCCTAAGCCAAGTCTGCAAACACAATACTACAAGAAACAGATGATGGAAATAGAAGACGAGATAAATATTCATGTAACAATCAGTTTTACATTGCAGGTCCAAGACATTTTACCCTGAGCATTTTAAGCTAGAATCCCACTTTAGATTTCTTGGAAATGAATCTGTCATAGATCACAATTTATATTAGCTCAATTAGATCATCCTATTCCCTCAGGATCCTATTCCTACTGAGAACAACAGATGCCCTCAATATTCAGCCTTGCTCTTTTATGATTGTGACTCTTATAGTGCAAATATTCCCATAATTTAGTGGAAATGCATAAAGCCAGAAAATGAAGTTATGTCAAGAAAGACATTTTGAGTATTAATCTACACAGTTAATTCCAGATTAAAATGAAACATTTAACAGCTGAAGGGAAAATTCCCATTTGGTAAAGTCTCGTAGACTTGGAATCCATCCTTGATTTTACTGTTCCCCAAAGCTGCTATGGGGATGTGAAAAACACTTACACTGATAATGTGGTATCAAAGTACACTTACACTGATAATGTGGTATCAAAGTACTCTTTTTTTTTTTTTTTTTTTTTTTGGTAACGTTAAGTAAAAGTGAGTATCAACAGGTTCTTGACAAACATTTTATATTGGAATATGTTACTTTGTCAAAATACCCTCCACAATTTCCTTATGTTTTAGCTACACATCAAACTCGTAATTCCACCAGTTTGATACTCCTTTCTACCTCTGTAATATAAACATGAAATAAACTTGCTGTAAGAGACATCCAGCAACCTGATTCATCTTGTCTACTCACCCAGATTTCCATTTATCATCAATTTAATCCAGTATTCCAGCTTTTCTTGAGCATCATAGACTTTCCACAGCTTCTCTTGCATCTCTCCAGCATACTGAACGTCACCACTCTTCAGTTCCCACCACCACGCTGCCTCTCACCAACAGATTCAGAGCCCTTCCAGAACATTTTATTCACAGGTAACAAGTATCCTGATGCAGTCTATTACTCCAATACATGCATAAGGGTTTTTTTGTGGTAGCAAGAAAAATAAAAAAAACTTTAGCAATTTGATAATCTGCTTTGATCAGTTTGTTTTAATCAGTAAGGAATACACACAAGTTGTGAAGCAGCTAGAACCATGTCCCATATTTAAGAACATGGGCACAGTTACCAGATTGCCCTCATTGTATATTCCTGTATCTACAACATCTATGTAGATCCCTTAAGCATGTGGATAGTGGCAGCAGAAAGTTATGTCTGTAGGATTCACAGGCGCAGAGAATGTTCACATAAAACTCAAGACAAGATTGGAATAGGAAGCTCATGAGGCAATGGCGTTACAGCACCTTCATAGCTGTACAGAAATTTATTAACGCAAGAAAGAACTAGGTACCTTAAATCAGATATAACCTTCCACAAACCTCAACATGCATCAGATCTTACAGATCAGTTCTTGAATTGGCATAGGTATCTATGTATTATCAGTGCATTTTGCAAGCTGCTTTTCCTCCAGGGAATTTTCTGGTAGAAACATGGAATTCAGAGATAATTTTTAACCTCCATCCTTCCTTTGACATTTACAACACTTTAGGAATGCATTTTCTCTTCAAGGATATTTTCATCTATTAAAGAATATTTATGAGTGCTGCTTCAAAGAAAACCACTGGAATGAGAAGTCAAGCAAAAATAGCATGAAGATTTGTATTTGCAACTATTTATAGGTCCATTCCTGGCAAGACAAAAAGCAACACCTAAAATGTATTAAAAACTTGGTTTAAAAAAAAGAAATATATATCAGGACATTAATTGTACTCTCATCTGTTCAAGTGTGTCAAAGTTTGATACCAAAGTACAACTAGAGAACACATAAAGAGCTTAGGACAGTACTACAATTTAAGTGGGAGGAAATTAATTAACAAATCAATCAAACTGAAGGCAAAAGAAAGGGCAGGGCAAGTCAAAAGTTAAAAAGCTTGGGTTTCTTCTGTTGAATTTCAGTGCTGTCCTGTGTAAACCTGCGACTAATGGTTTTTAGAGGCACAGATATTATGTAATTTCACAAAAGCCTCCAAACTGATTGAGAGGGTTTAAACATTGTCATTTATATATATCACCAGCATACATCTCCAGAATAAAACTGCCCTTTAAAATGCTAAAATCGATACGGGTTCATACCCTGGAAGTCAGGGCACCATCTGAAGGATTTAGAGGGAACTGAACAGTTGCACACAGATTCCCAAGCCTCAGAAACCAGATGCATCATCTGATGATAATGCCTAAAAATGCTACTTCATTCAGTCCCATTGCCATTACAAAAGTTTTACTGATACCCTCGTGCTGCTGACAGACTGCCCTTGTAGCTCCAAAGGTGTTTGCCGCACCTGGTGCTCCCAGGCAAGAGAACATCAAGCACTCAGGAGACAGGTTAGGTTTTCAAGAAACAACAGGGAAATTACTCTTACTTTAAAACCAGAGCCATTGCTAGCAGCACTGTACTGCACTTTTTTCCCCAAAAACATAACTGCAGAAAAAACAGAGCTACTTTCCATGCAAGACTGCACTCATTAGAAGTTTGGGCAAAAAAATCAGGTTCCTAAAAACACCATCTGTGCATATATACAAACACCCCCTTTCAAAACAACTGGAAATTTCAAATGTTCAGCTGGTTTTTTTAGTGGTTTTTGTTTTTTTTTTAAAAAAGGAAAAGTCAAGCAAACACTTCTGTGCAATTGTAGGTATTTATATAAGAGTTTAAGAGTTGAACACAGAACACTCATTCTGAAAGCTTTGATGAGGAGTATCCTAGAGAGTAACAAGATAAATATGTGAATTGCCAAAATGGGAGTCACATTTATCTAACTATTCCTGGTGAAGCTTAGAAGCCAATGGGGATGAAAAGAGCATATTTGGCTAATTTAATTGACTTGGAATATAGCAATATTTGTATCACGAAACTCAGCAGCTTTCCGAACAGTTGGTGCACTGACATTTTAATGCCAATCCCAAGAACACTGTTTCCAGCAATGACATTTCTAGGGAAATTGTTACACACAGAGGCAGATACAATCCATTTTTTCCCCAAGTACAGAATTACCTTATTAAAACAAATTTAAATTGAAAAAAAAAAAGATATAAGAAACCTTTGTCAAAACCCCCTAGCAAATAATTATTTACAGCAGTCTTTGCTACAACTTAGAAATCAACACTATTTTCAATCCATCTAGTCTTTGACATCATCTAAAGAAACCCACGTCTTCTTAATAACAATAACCTTTATTTAGCAACAATATCAAAATTACGCTGCCCCCAGAGAAAGGTCAGTTCTCACTGTTTTTATCTATATATTTAAAGAACTGCTGAAATGTTCTTACTTTTATGAAAAGGTATTGTGCTTTTATTTTGATAAACAGCATTTTTTAAGTTTAACAGCCACAAAGCTGTGAGTGTTCTAGGTACTTTCAGGCAGTAGGATGGCTTTGATTTCTCTTATCTAGCACAATTACTTTCTTTGTAACAATCAGAAATCCACTAAGTACTTTGCAAGTATAATGGCTCCTAATAAATCTCACAGAAATGAAAAAACACACAGAACTCAGGCACTGAAGACAAAGATTCATGAGGACACTAACATGTTTAATACGGTTATTTTGCTGGATTTTAATTCAAGATGGAGTGGCTTACTCATATCTGAATCGATTTTCCAATACAGTCAAAACAACGTGGAAAGTCTCCCAGTGCCAACTCCAATGAGGATTTAACCCTGTTTATTACTGGGGGAGATTAAACAGTGCATTTCAGGTTACAGATGGCAAGGAGCTGAACAAGTTCTGGCAGCTCTGAGCAAACGTCTATCACTCATTAATTAATTGCAGTTTCTGGAAGTATTCTAGTGAACTGTGTATTTTTCAAACATAAAAATGGGGAGAATTACCCACTCTGAGGAATTTATTAAGAGAAAGCAAATAAGCATGTAAGACTGAATGGATTTAGACACCTTGTGTGATGAAATGAGGTCATTTGTGAAAGCATAAGGCCTTTAGGTTAATCCCAGACCACTGGGAAGCCAACATTCCCAAATTGTTATCATGCCACTACCTGTACCAATCATTACAGGTATTTGACTTATGAATCACTTTTTAACAAGCATTGTACTCTCTACAACATCACAAGACATTTTATAGAAAGCCAGATAAAGCCAAGGTAGAAGACATTTAGTAAAGCCACAGAAGCACTTCTGTATTTTAGAAAAAGGGAACTACAGACAGAATCCAATCCAATTCAAACCACGATATCTATGAAAGAATGACAAGGAATAAACAATAAGATATGTTTCCTTTTTACATATTTCTATATTACAGAATACTTATGAAATCTCAAATTCTGAGGTTGGCAAGAGCAAGATAGGATTTTAGTCCCACATGAGCTTCAGACAACATATGCAGAGCTATACAAGTTGTGTAGCTCTCACGCAAATAATCCAGAATCAACTTCCCTTATGTCAGTAAAGGTAAATTACCGACAACTGAATTATATTTATATTCAGAGAGATCAATTAAGGACACCACAATTCTAACAGAAATCTTACTTTTTGAGAATATATTTTGTGGAAAATCATCTGTCTGCAAAATTTTCTACTATTGAAAAAAAAAAGAAGTTTGATTTTACCACTATACAATTCACTTAAAGGAGAAAGTATAATTTTGGACTCAACCTCAGCAAAGCCACAGCCAAAGGAAATATGACTTGAGTAATAAGTGTCATCCACTATCAGAGGTAGAGACTGTGACAAGCTCCAGAAAAGGGCACTGCTAAAGGTTTTTATTACTTTTTATGTACCATCACCCAGCTGTTGTTAAAGGAAATTCAATTACCAGCTGAGGGGTCATTCATCAAATTATTCAGTGCTACAAAGGAAATCTGACATGCAAACAATTTAGATAAGGAATCCTAGTGATTTAGTACCCCAAATTATCTGCAATTTGTCACTTGGCTTCTACTTTTAAAGAAGTAAGCCTTCTTTGCCCTTGGAAGGAATAATTCCATTAAAACACACTGACAACTTCAGTGACATATGAAAACCAGACAGGTTTACTATAAGACAGGTGTCTTATAGTATCTGCAAGAACATTTCCTGGTGTTAGTAGCAAAACATTTCTTATTTTTTTTGCAAGATGAATACTGTACCTCACACTAATACTATATCTTGGGCGTTCCCCCCATACTTCAACAAATATTTTTTCTACTGTAAGTATATTTGCACACATAGTTATATATATACACAGAGATACACATGAAAATATTAATAGCAAGTAATTCTTTTAATATCAGTGCCTGGTTATTGAGGCATTGCTTATCTGTCCACAGCAAATATAGGCACTGCACATGCACAGAAGCAGTTTAAACTCACCTAATTTCTTTTTGACAGGTGAAAAGTAAAAGCTACAAGCAGGCAATAGAGATGCCTCTACAAGACTAAAAGATGACAACAAATCGAGGGCATCACAGGACTCCATTTTTCCTCCATCCCTGTCCTCTGCTACCAACTCTTTTCAATACAGAAGCTACGACAGAACAAAATCCCCTCAACAATTTTAGGCCACCACATGGACCACCCCTCACTCAGCAATAGTCCCTCACCGGGAAAGGGAGAGGAAAAGGGCTAGCAAGAGCTTTGAGTTGGCAGATGATGCTAAATTCAGGCTGGAAATGACATTATGTGTTGTCTTTGGGATGCTGATGAAGTGATAACAGGGAACAACATCGGGTAGTTGCCCAAGCAGCACATGGAAAGCCAAATGTCACAGCATGTCATCTCTTGGTATTTTTCTTTCTTACTAATTTCTGTTTTGTCATTAATGCAAACCATAAAGAAGACATCAGTTTCCTGTGACCCTTACCTCCACTGAGGGTCCCCAAATGCTCTTATTTGAGCATATTCGTAGGCAAACAATGCCTAAATACGAGTAGTAGGTGCAAGGAGGACATAATTCACCATGACAGTTTAGTGGTGAAAATACAGTGAATATCTAAAAAAGTCACTTCAGCGTCAAGACCACCATCTTCAAACCATTTTCAAAGTAAAATCAGTGTAAATTATGGTTTTATCTTTTGCAAAAGCTTAAAATTTTAAATAAGGAGTATTAAAAAAAATAACTATGTAAACACAAGGTACCCACTGTATATGCCATTTCTTTTCAGAAGCAAGTGTGTATTTTACTTAATGCTTTGTCTCCTAAATAATTAAAAGAACCCTATTCTTGACTCACAAGTATGTTTATTCATGCATATTTTTTTCCTGGCATTTCTCAATATTTGAACACAAAAAAATTATCAGTGGTCATCAGGGGAAACTGTAGGAAAGTGATAATCAGTCTTTAGAAGAACTATACTTATAGTAAATTCTGAAGAGCAAATTTAGTGATGAATCTGTATTTGCTTACATGTCACTGCTAGCATTCTAATTCAGAAATAAATAGATTTTGTAAGGGGAAATACCCATGTGTTACAGAAATACTGGCAAAACATTAGAAATGACTGCTTTCAGAAATAGACGTGTGCACTAAAATATGCAATGTTAAATATATTTGCATATTTTAGTCACACTCATATCTAAAAATAGAGGTTTCTGTCAAGATTAGGAGCAAACCTGGGAGAGACTTTTTGTTCAAAAGTTTTCAGTTGTATCAAAAACTGCATATATGTGCAAAGAATTGCACGGATATCTACAGCACAGGGCTTCTGACATTTGCAAAGCTGAAGGATGCAGAGATTCCAGTTTGACAGGAGCTGTGTGCATGTTTGGGTGGAAAGGGTGAATTGGTTCAGCCAGAGAAAACACAAGCGGGTGAGGGACTGAAGAGCTGTGAGTTACTAAATTTGCAAAACAATAGCCAAACAAGTCTCACTGGTGGTAGTTCTTCATGTTTTGTTAGTGAACTGACAAGGTAGCAATGCCTTTACTCAGGGTGGACACAGCAAACATGCTGATGGAGGGAAAGCTTACCATCTCCGCGGCCACTTCCTTACTATGCAAGCCAAAGCGTATCAAGTATGTACTAAAATAAATCTGTACCAGTTATAAATTCAATCTTGTCTCACGAGGATGTTGTAAGTATTATTCACCCCCTAATCTTAGATCCTTTCAGAGGGAAGGCAATTAGTAATCTTACACATCAGTAAAATTAAGATGACATGGTACATCTACACTCACAGCATTCTCTGCTTTTGACAGCATAATGCATACAGAATTTTTTCTGGTAGCAAATATTTTACATCTTTATTAGTTATAATTACTGTATAGTATTCAGGGGACAAAGAACAAGGTGATTTTTTTTTTTTTGGTGCCTTTTCTGAATAGGCTACATCCCTAGACATTTATTCCTGTTTCATAAAGACAGGGTAACATGGGTTGATATACGAGTTTGTTCTGTTCAATACTTTACACTTATTGTTCTTGCTTTCTCCTGTTTTCCCTCTTTTTAGTTACAACATGCTTAAAACTAAGACCCCAGAAATGATTACACATAAACATCCCTTATGGATTTTACTGTGATATCAGCTAAACACAACATAGCAGCATCAAGTCTCCTGTCCTGCATGTGCTAGTACCATAAGCATCAGAATAGATAAGAAGTCTGTTGGTCTAGGGTATGACCAGTGGCAACAGTGTCAGTGTTCTGCAAACCTCAACTTCTGGAAAAACAAGCTTTTTGTCATCTCTTTAATAGTATCACTTCAGTTTCACATGACACTAGCACACAAAATGCTCTGGGGAAGATCTTGCAAAGCAACAGTCAATGACTGAAACAGCTATCCTCAGAGCTGTGCCTCTGGAGAGGAGGAGACTGGAGCATGTCGCTGCCTGCATATGGAAAATGGAAACTATATTTGCTATATTAGTGTTAAAAATATCCCAAAGAAAGCAATGCTGAAAGAGTGATGCTTTTACACTCTAGAAATGCACGTTTTAAAAAGTCTGAAGAAATTGCAGAATATTCTAGAAGCTGAGATCCAGATGACACATTCATGGATAGATCCATAGTGCACAGTACAATATAAACAAATATAAATGAATCAAGAACAGAAGATGACAAATAGTGGCCTATCAACTTTAAACAACAGCTTCTCATGGAGATGGCAGAGAAGCAAAAAAAAAAGCATACCAACTGATCTGAGAACTAAGCTAGATATCAAAAGAAAATGAGGACTACGAAGTCTGTATATGAGCACCTGACACTGCAGTGCAATTCTTAGATGCACCTGAGAAAACAGTCTGCCAAGACATCAGTTCTGTAATAGTGGGATGCGTTTCTCATCAAACCCAGGATTCATTAGCAGTATATTGCACAAACTAGACTGCAGAGGTAATAATATCCTAAGAACAGCAGTTTCCTCACACATTTAAAAGACATGGAATCCTGCCCTTTACGTACCCATGTTTGTCATTTTTGGTAGTTGCGTTACAAAGGGAGGAGTCTGGCACAGGGGAGCATGAACTGAAATGATGTTGAAGATATCCAGGAGTGGTATTGGCTTGTTTTGGGTTTTTTTTTTTTGTATTCCAGTGCATGCTCAATGAGAAAATAAGATTAAATCAGCCAGCTAAATATATTCTTGGAACTGGGTTGATGGTTTAGCTATTAAACTAATAGAAACAGAAAAAACAAGTTGTATTTTAAAATATAACTTACTTCAGATAGCAATGAGATCTAATTTTTACAAGTAGCAAAGGTTCACTACTTTTGCAGTGAGGTTGTGTTTATTTCCTCTAACGTTTTTACAACAACAGACTGACCCTAACAAAAACAAAGCTAATACATACAAGAGTAAAAAAATGTATTTTGTTAAGGTAACTACTGTGATTACTTCCTGCAGAACTTTCTCTAAAGATGTTACTGATTAAGAACCCACCATCCTCAGGCCACCCAGAGCTGCCAGGGCACAAGGTTCTGGCACCCACTGGCAGTCTCCACTCCATTGCACCCTCAGTGAGAATTCCTTCAGAGGACTCTCAGTTCAGTGTGTTGTGTAACATCTACAGTGTGACAGGATTCACTGTTGCCACATGGCTGCTTTGGATGGCTGTAAATCTGGGTTTGCAGGATGCTTCTGCAGAGGGAGAAACACTGGGAAACACAAGCTGGCATAGTTTCATCCCCCTGCAAATGCAACATAATTTCTCCGTACCTTGCCAAGGCTTTTGTCAAGTCTAATTTTAAGTCTTGCAAATAACCTGGCTTTTACCACTTCCTTTGGGAAATGAGTCAACAGCCTATTATATTTCACTGACAGCCACCCTGCATGAGGGTAGGACACTATCACACCCCAGGAATCAGCTCAGAGAAGACAAAACCCAAGGACTTTCCTGGATAATTTCCCTATGGCAGATATATGGTTTTCCTCACTTCTTAAAGAAGCTTCAGATTCTACCCATTTATTCACCCCCTCCACACACGTGCCCCCAGTTATGCACAACCCTCTGTGTGCCTCCACCACTGCGATCAGTACCGCAACTACTACAGCTTGCTTTAGCTGCTTCCTCACATCATTTCATGAGCAACTTAACTCCAAGCATACTACAGCATCCTAAAAAAGTTGGTTCACTGCAGGTTTTACACTCAGAAAAAAGCATTCCATATACTGAAGAGATTTGTACTTTGCTAATACACGTTTGGCAACAGTCAAGAATTCAACTGAGCTGTGGCAACCAAATCCAAACAGTTTCTCTGCTACATCCCACTGGTCTGAGACTCAGGGGAAAAGGCTTCTGCAGAGTCTAGAGGCAGAACAACCCTTCCTCTCTGTCTTGAAACATAAAACGGGACACGTAACTACATCACCATAAAAGAATTCAATGTTGTTTGGCACAGATTTAGGAATCACGGTACTGTAGATTTACAAGCTATGCCATTAAGAACAGACACTTAAATTCACAAACAACAGACGAACATTAAACATATTTATAATACTATATACTATGTCTCCTCCAGGACAGAGTTGGAGAAACTGCTTTGAATCACCTCCATGTCGATGTATCATATAGAATACTTATATGGATAAGATTACATTTGCTTGTAGCTGACCTATTGCAACTTTTTTTTTAGTGGGAGGGGGAACACCCAGGTAAGAAAATTGCAGGTGTCACTGAAACATAAAAGCATTTCAGAGATACTTCAAACACAGACTAGGCGTATTTACCTTTTTAAAAGGTTAGTAGAACTTGAAACTCTGCAATCAGCATTTCTGAAGTTAATATTAGATCCCCTGTATTATTAGATAGCAGTAATGAGCCTTTTTGTTATTTCATGCTTGGATTATTCAACTAGATTAGTTTTTTCCCAGATTTTTAGGCTTTTACTTGAAGCTGTAAGGAAATGCTTAATGGGTTCAAAAACAAAACTAAATAAGATACTGAGAAACACATATGGTTTGTTGAGACCATGGAATTGATTCTCAGTTGACAGTCATGTTTTATGATTATTTCTGCAATTTATTATTCTAGGCCTTCGGCAATGTATTGGTAAGTTAAAGTATTAATTATTTCCTGAAGCGTAAATGTATTACTCTTGGACTATGTTTTGAGACATTATGTTTTTCCTTGGAAATATAAAGGAGAGGTTTTATCAAAGATGCAAGCCGGTTTTGAAACTTACCTACCCGTTTTGATATGTGAATGACTATTTTAAGGAAACATGTAATGATGTCTGACATGAAGCACTAAAACGCTGGCATGGAACAGCATAACGACAATTTTTTATTAGGGCGCAGTTTCAATACTGGCATGAATGAAGTAATTTCAAGTATGCATTGCCAGTCTGCCACCGTGACCACTTAAAAATTCACTAAACTGTATTAGCATTTCTGAATGATCTCTGGGAGAACAGCCAAGGCCTTTAGAAGAGCTCATCTTCTGGATCTGGTCAGCAAAAGCTGGCAATATATTTTCAAACAGTAAAAACAAACACCGCTTAATTGAATGATATTTATTTAGCAGAATAAGTTCAACGGGCAACACCACTTTTTCTTAGAGGACAGTGTATGATGCAACCAGAAATGCTTCTGAAATTCAGCGCTCTGCTCTTCCCTTTGGGGAAAACTCTAGGTATCTAAGAGGTCCCACAGCCTGGGCAGGGCATTCACTTGGGGAGCTGCACCAGTGACGCACACAGTCTCTGGAGCAGAAATGGAGTGCCAGCACTTCTCTTACACTCCATTGCAGCAACTAGACAGCAGAAAGCTTTCACTGGCAGTACTCTTCTCAACATCTCTGCTGCCCTGACTGCATAAACCTAGGTACAGAATCAACTGCTTGTACCCCAGACAGTTATCTACAACGTTGAGCAACAGCTGTTGTTTATGCTGCAGAAGCTGGCAGACCGGGAAGGACAGTGTCATTCTGGCACCTGAATAATAATTGTACTTTTTCTGAACTCTAGCATTTGACATTGAGGCCCTATGCACAGCAATGAAGTCACAATGCCATTATGACACATGAAACTGCAGTACATGACCTAGACTAGTGTAATTTTCTAATGTAAGAACTTAAAATGCATCATTTATACACAGTGAAGCACATTTGCACTGCAATGTGACATCCAAAAACTCAACTTAGTCCCTGAATGCATAAGCAGGGGGGAATGAAGTGCAGTATATTACAAAACAGTTTCCATTATATTCAACCTAGCACAGCTCTGTAAACAGCTGTTTACAGAAGATGGAAGCACAGCCTGTGCTCAACTTGAATATCTATCAATCTATTGACCAATACAATAACCTGATTCTTTGGTTAAATTCTGTAAGGTATAAACAGACTAAAACATTTTGCAAAGACTTGCAAACACACAAAGCTCTCATCTGGCTCTTCCTCTCATTTCTTTTGTTCCCAGGTAGAATGCTGCCTTCTGCACCTGCCTGCCTGTCTTTCTGCTTCTATTGTCCTTCCTTAAAACAGTGAAAGAAAAACTAGAGAGATAAAAAGGAAAGATTCAATAATGAAGCCTAAGACTGAACAGGAGAGGGTGAGCACAGCAATTGCCCTAGACAAAAGTTTTGTTTTCAATATTTGCATGCTGGCTAAATTCCAGAATTGTAAATACCATGTACTAAAATATTATGAATCAGACCTTAAAAGGAAGATTAATATAGTCTCTGTATACCTTAATCCTTAGTAAATCATACTTTAGCAATGTAAAACAACAGACAATCCCAGATTTACCAGAGTTCAGTGGTCCATTTTAGAGTTACAGTCTAAGTATAACCTATGCTGATACAATCTTTTTTTATTTTACCTAGTTCAAGTCAGCTAGCAGAAGCTGAGAGCAGTCTACAAAGCAAGCTTCTAGCTTATAAAGTTCTAAGTTAAAATTGTACAGACAGGCCAAGTGAAGCTGAAAGCAAGTTTGGGTGATGCTGAGCAGATTTTTTTCCCGCCCCTCCCATTCTCCTTCAAGCACTTGCTTCCCATTTTCAGTATTATGACAGGCAGCAGTTAGAGAACATTTACCAGATAATGAGAGTTCTGAGTGGTTTGAATACTAAACCATAGGAGAGCTCACAAAAATCAATAAAATCTGACAGCTCCTCTCCTGTGCTTTATTTCTCGAGGAAGGGGTAGAGAGAGGGATTTATACCAGTTTTACTTTGGAATACCTTTCCCAGCGTGATTCGATTTAACATAAAATGAGGATCCTAGGTAGTCTAATCTTACCATGTCACCTTAAAGTAGTTATATTTTTCTGACTCATGAAACTGCATGATTTTTTTCAAAGAGTTGTTTTAGCATGCATACATTCAATGCATTTAATGCCATTTCTCTTATTCCAATTGTGTTAAAATTAGATAAGCAATTAAAGAGGAAGTGAACTTCTATTCTGTACCTTAAAAATCTACCAAAGCACATCATAAATAGTGACTGTTTTTCCACGGATTTGGTTCCTGCCTCAGTTTCTCTACCTTAATAGGAAATGGGCTATTGACCTTTGCTACTGTGAGAAGCAAAGATAGAAAACTTGGTTATGCTTTGTTGTGAAAAGCACAATGAATTTTATCCCTAGTGGACTGACCTACTAAGATGTACGAAATAGAAGACAGCCTTCAATTAGATCAAGAAAGGGAAGAAGGTGGCTAACAGCCACCAGGACAACACAAGTAGCTACTGTCAGAATCTTCCTTACTCCTGCCAGGAAGATCTCTGGGTTAACTTGACTGCACTTCAGAAATACAGATAGGTGGGAGGGAGGGGGAAAAAAAAAAATAAGAAAAAAAAAAAATCAAGATGCTGTATTCATTGCCTTCAAAGCTGGATGTCAGTGCCCTGGCAGAACTAAGGAGGATCTTACAGCCTCCACAGGACGATGCATTGGTCAATTAATCACCAAAAAGACATAAGCTAACTTTCTAAGTTATATTTAAACAACCACCTTTGAGACAGCTTTAGTAGTTTCCAATCTCTACCAGCTGCTCCTGTGCAATCATTAAATAAGCATGGCACTTTAATGCCCTGTTACTCACAGCATACCATTTCTTCGGCTCAATACATGTTACCTCATGAGTAACTGACTGTTCTTTAAAAATTACTTTTTCTAGTACCTGTTCTTGAAGAATCCAGTTTTCCAAAAGCTGCTTGAATAAAATAATCGGTCGAACCAACCCAACAACTGATAACATCATCTTGAGCAAACTTTAAATGAAAGTAATCAAAATCTCAAAAGAAGTAAACAGAGAAAAATGTTCCACTCTGATGTGCGTAACCCGCAGAAAACTGGAGAATGGATTGAGAACAGCCCCGAGGAGGACTTCAGGGTGTCAGTGTACAAGCAGCTCAATATGAGCTAACAATGCACATCTGCAGCCCAGAAAGCAAACTGTATCCTGAGCTGCATCAAAAGAAGCATGGCCAGTGGGTCAAGAGAGGTATTCTGTCCCTTTACACTGCTCTCATGAGACCCCACCTGGAGTACAGCGCCCAGCCCCAAGGTCTCCATTACAAGACAGACATGGAGCTGTTGGAGTGAGTCCAGAGGAGGGCCACAAAGAGGATCAGGGGGCTGGAGCACCTCTCCTATGAGGACAGGCTGAGAGAGTTGGGGTTGTTTAGCCTGGAGAAGAATCCAGCAAGAACTTATAGCAGCCTTCCAGTACCTGAAAGGGCCTACAGGAAAGCTGGAGAGGGACTGTTTACAGGGGCATGGAGTGATATAGGAAAGAACAAGGGACAATGGGTTTAAGCAGAAGGAGGGGAGACTGAAATGAGAAGATATGAGGTAGAAATTCTTCTCTAAGGGGGTGGTGAGACACTGGAACAGGTTTCCCAGAGAAGCTGTGGATGCCCCCTCCCTGGAAGTGTTCAGGGCCAGGCTGGATAGTGCTTTGGGCAACCTGGTCTGGTGGTGGGTGTACCTGTCCTTAGCAGGAGGATTGGAACTAGATGATCTTTAAGATCCCTTCCAAACCATTCTGTGATTCTATGAAGATTATGTCTACTGGTCTGCTGTGCTATATTTTGAATATTGTAACACAATATACTTATATGGACTTAAAATATATTATTTACATGATCATGTATCATAGAAACCTTGAGGTTTTCACATTATACACCCGCTAAACACTTCTGAATTAACCATGTATGCATTTAGGATGGCTACCTTATTCTGTTAGATAAGTAACATGAGAATAATTTACTTTTATTTTCTCCTAGCATTGCTGCAGAACAAGCTGTCCATAGTTAAATCACCTAGGCATTGGTGTACATCAGTATTAGTGCTCCTCTCTGGAAACAGCATGCAGTTAGGTGCATCATACTGCAGTCACAGCAAAATATACCAAGAAAACAACTATATTATGAGAAACTACTAGCCCTACATTTACACTTTAAAGTGTGTGGGTGGGTTACATTCAGATAGCTAACATCTCTCTCCTTCGTATATTCACATAAAATTTTTAATAACTTAGGAAGGTTGAGGAGAGGGGATAGGGAAGTAAAATGAAATAATAATATTTTAAAAAATAATCAGTGAGATGCACTGGGTTCATTTCCACAAACGAGACTGTATTCATTGCTCATTTTATGGACAGACTAAAGTTGGAGATGGGAAGTAATCTAACTTTTTTAATGGATTTCAAGGGAACTAAAAAACATGTGTCAGCTAAGGGTTTGCTCAAGGTCAGTTAAAAGCTACCTAGTTTATATGCATCTATAACAAAATGCATCCTCTCTTAACAGTCTTTATAATCAACGCATTAAAATAATGTTCAAGGTTCATGCAATAAAATGTCATTATGAATAACAGTTATAAGCTGGCCTAGTTTTTTTGAGTGTGGCAATAGAGACTTCATTTTTCATATTGCAATTCGTACTGAATTGCATATTTCATTTTCTGGCTGCAGTAGAGCCTGAAGAGTCAGACATCACATTAAAAAAACCAAACCACACGATGCATCAACTTCTGATTATCACGTGAAAACATAAGGGCCTTTGTAAATTTTCTCTTAAATCACTAAAGTCTTATGCTAAGAAAGTTAATATTGAAAATTTTTTCTTTCATGGAAAAATACAAAGAGTCATCCAAAACAGAGCACAAGGAGGGGCAAAGGCCGGAGCTGGGGTCCCAGCACTAGGCTGTGCTGGCCAGGTCTGCGGGCAACCTCCTTGGCTGTGTTTACATGGTTTAAAGCCAAATATTGCAACTCATGTCCTTTCTAGAAAGCTATAGTCACACGCGAAACTTTCATATGGTAGCCAAAGTCAGTCACTTATCCTTTTTTTTCCCCCTAGCAATTTCATGCAGATAAAGCTGGAGAAAGTAAAACTCAAAGCTGAGAAGTATCCTCCAGGCAGGGAGCATCCTGAGCTTACAGGGAGTGTAGTAACTCCTGCATATCACTGCCAGTACAACAGAAAGCACTAATCAAGGCCAATGTCAGTAGAAATGTAAAACATTCTATTTGAGGCCCCATAGTTTCCAGCTACTGTACATAACAGACTTTTAAGGATTTGATAAATATGGACTTCTCTCTGTGGCGATGCTGGTAAGATCACAACACTTAACTCTAATGCTAAGTCTGTGGAGGACGAGATGCTATAATGATGCAGTGATATTCACTGTAATGATCACAGCCTCACCTATGATCTCCAGTTGAGAGATTTCCAAACATATCTAGATAGGCAACTTGAAGGGGACCAAGAAAGTGCCAGTTATTCAAGTGTGTGGCTTGAGACCATCAACTGGAAACCTTTCCTGAACCTGGATGAAACAATAAATGAACAGAAACTGCAAACAAAAGCTCATGTGCAAGTGAGAAAGAGAATAAGCACATCTATGATGAAAACATTAAGAATGATAGAAATTACATAAATGATCAAAAAACTACATGTAAGATTGCAAAAGAGAAATCAGGGCAAATTTACACCGTTACTTCTCCCTATGTTGCCTTCCATCATCTGTTATTTGTGGCTTAAGGGTAAACAGAGGCTTTATCAAAACACTGTGTTCAATAGCACTTAATGCACTTTTCCTACTTGAAATTATTAATAGCTTCAAAAGCCATTAGACAAGGGGCTAGCAGAAGTGAACTCCCCTATTTAATTACGCATCGTGTGGAAAGCTATTTATGTCTGGCACTTAATACTTTCATTAGGTATTCTGATCTGTCTATCATGAGGAAGACTGGATTGTCTTGCCTCTTTGCTTTCCTTGCTCTGTTTATATGCCAGTGTCCATTATCTGAGCATTTTTTTTTCCAAGCAGTATACTAAACTTTTTTATTATTTCTTATATGGAAGCAGTCCCCTTAAAAAAAAAAATGAAAAGAAAGAAGGAAAAGAAAAATCAATGTGCCCTTTCTCTTACCCTTCTGATTTACCACATTCTTTCCAAAATGTGCGGACACAGAATTTATTCAAAGCATTAGCGATATGTTGTTACATGCTCCTTCTCCATCAAGGTTCCCAAGGGCATGCATGTTTCCAGAACTAAGAGAGTCTAATGCTGAATACATATATTCTTCATTTGCATAATATACATACATAACTTTTTTTTTAAACTGCCTAGACATCAAGATTTGTAATCTGCCAGTACCTCTACTGAGTTTTGGATTTAAGTATCCTGATTAACTTACGAATTTTCCATTAATTTGTAACTTTACCATTCACCACCTCTCCCAGATAATTCATTAGTGTGGACAAAGCATTCACACCTTTCTGTTATTTCTTATTCCTTTGGTTCTTATATTAGTCTTGTACTAATCGAGAAGAACACCTTCCCTGTTATCTCATTAAAAGTACTTGGTGAGAAAACTTGAGTTTTTCAAATCCTTCTCTCAATTTAATCAATTATATAAACTTTATCTGAAAGCCTGCCCTAATTGATGCCCTGGTGCACAATTTCTCTCTGTAAGAGTTACACATTCTTCTCCTTTGCAATACATGTTACTAATCTAATCACTTCAGGACCTATCCTATAACAGGTATATTTATCAATGGCTATATGGAAAGCAGAGTTAAAACATCACTTCTCTGCCTCCTTTGGACAAATTATTTCAGTCCACGTTTCTTCCATGCAAGAAAAAGCTCTAGCCATAAAGTTACCTGGTTGGTTGGGAGAATCATTCATTCTCTCTCAAATAATTCCACCTCTCACAGTTAAATATTAGCTTGAGCACAAGAAAAATCAGTACTGATCTCCAAGCAGATGGATTATTGGTCTTCAATACAATAATCTCTGATATCCTGTGTACAAAATGTACAAAAACGGAAACCTGCTGGTACTTCCGTCAGTAAATAATACTAAATACTAAAAATTTAAAGTGTTCTTAATCACCATTTTATACATTTTAATGTTTTAAAAGGAAGATCAGAAGCTCAATGCTATCTAGTGTTTTTGCTTCCCATTTTTCATGGAAAATAATGTAAAAAGATGACCCTGCTTATATTTGCATGCACTGCCACATTTCAAACCCTACAACAAAAATAAAACTAATATAGGTCAACTCCACAGGTTTCCACATTTCAGCTAGTGTTATACTGCAGACTCTTTGGAGCAAAACAAAAGCTTTAATACACCTATGAATTTTTGTGTATTTGTTACATCTTACCTATCACTTCAGGGTTCATGCCATCTTTTAGTCTTACTGTGCAGTTTTATGTAAGGAAGAGGTATGACTTCAGGATAAAATTAAAGAGGATCTACATCCATTTTTCTGTACTAAGACCATTATGATGCCTGTCAGTGACTATGACGCCTGTCAGTGACTCCATTATACATGGATCATTAACACATTAAAGCTTTAATGACTCCTTTGAAACTATTCATAACTGACTTGTCGATTTTTACTGAAGAAGCCCATCATACATGTTAACATGATTACCCAAATCCTATCTATAGAGGTATCATTACTCGGACTCTTACTATATCAGTATATAATTAAAAAACCCCACCTCCCAAAGTAATAGTTCCGTAGTAAACTACAACTCTGCTAGAAGGTGGATTTAGTAGTGGGTAAAACTCAATCTGCAAATGTTCACAGGACATACTAATGCTCAAGATCCCTTTCAAGCAGCTCTCACTTTGGCCAAACAACAAGTAACAATACAGAGATCAAAGGGGTTGAGGCTTGATGCTACTGGTCTTGTGGGTTGAGCAAGTAGTGAGGACAGAAGTTACACCTTCCTGGGACTAGTCCTTCCACATACCTATTTTTCCCTTGTCCCCATCTAATCTCAGTCTTCTAACTCCCAGATCACATCCTGCCAGTGTGTGAAATAGGCACTTTACCCAGACCTTTCCAAATTCTCCTGATAAGAAGGACAAGAACCTAGTTTGTGAGGGCTCTGAGGTCAGTCAGTATGGCAGAAGAAAAAGGTGGAAGTTTCAGAATCTTGATCTTTGATGAGGTTCTGGAATAGGATGCATTTGGGAGGGTCAAAGACTTCAGGATGAGTTGAGAGTGGAAAAGACAGGTTCCTTTAATTGAAATGGGTTGTATCCTATGCCCAAAGCTTTTTGAGCTCTTCTTGGATTGACTGCAAAAGACAAGGCTACAGAATTGTTTATCAAAGCATGAATGCAGTAAATTAATAGTATGATAGCTTTGTTTTCTCCATTGCATGTTCTAAATTTCTAATCAGTGAATATATTCAGTCTGCAAGAAGCAGCATGAGGCTGAATCCTTCACTTGAGTACACACTCAGGAAAGTTATATTGTAAATACACAGAAGGAAATTTTTTCCCCTCAGTTCCAAATGATGGGTTTCTCCATTCTGGAAAAAAATACTGCTTCTTAAGCAAACACATGAAAACCACTGAGCATCAGCTACCCATGGGAGCAAAGGGCATGAAGTTCATATTTGGGTGCCTTCTTGGAAGCCATCACTTGCTGTTTGATTATGCCATGCCATAAACCAGCTCTATGCCAAACAACTGATTTCTGGTGTTTTTAAAATGTACTATAAGTGAACCTTTGTTTCAGAAGGGGTGGAGAACAATGGAAGAGTAACTAGAGGGATGGGAACCTTGGCAATGGTTGAAGTTCTGCAGTAGAAAAACAAGACAAACAAAAACCCCTCACAAAACAGCAAAACAGCTAACTGCCAACCATCCCACACTATAAAAATAACTTAAAACCAGCCGATGAGGCATATAATCTCTGGTCTTGTGGCTATGATTCCAAAATATCTGCTGTTGTGCATAGTTTAGTATACATTGGTTTAATCAAAAGGCAGGCTTATTTAGTTAGTGCCTCACTGTCACCAGCAAGACAGTGGAAAACATCATGAAAATAATAAAGCTTTACATAAAGGACCTGTATCTGACACTGATTCATTCTTTGTGCTGGTGAATTCAAAGAGGATTACAATGAAAACACACATGAAAGCTTAGGAAAAAAAGAGGAAAAAAACCCACAACAGGAGAAATAAGAATAAATTCAGTGTTGGATACTGAAGTCAAGTTTATTGGGGAAAAACAGAAAAATAATTAATCTAAAAATAAGTCAGTGTCATTTGAGGCTTGAGGAGCTATTGTAATCTCATGCAGTCCACCAGTGCTTGGGAGTTAATTTGTGACATTATCCAATAGTATTAAGTCATCATTATCCTTACAAAAATAATCTTTGCACTGAATAATGCTTTTTTCTTTAATTTTTAATCCATTCACAAAGGCAGGAAGAGTGATATCAAAGTGCAATATTTGCATGGTGCTGTATGAAAAATGAAATTAAAGTCTCCATGTAAATTTAGAGATTAAAAGAATGTAGAGGTCAAAGACCAGCAGTTTTTGATGACTGCAATTACCTCAGTAAAGATGTATTGTTGTTTCTTTAAATAAAGGCATCATAAACTGCCTAGGAAACCTATCCTACTGGATGTACAGAGCATTTCCATTTTTCTTGCCGTAGCAATGATTATGGCAATAAATAGCTATTTAGAGGCAAATAAGGTCGCAGGTAAATTGCATTCTTAAGTTAGCAATTTTAACTTACTACCAAATAATAATATTTAAAAACTACAGACACCTACAGACAGTAGAGATACAGTCCTCTTCCTGTTCCAAGCACAAGAGCTGGCAGCGTGATTTTATCCACAGCTTTCTTCTGTGAAAGAAACCTTAACCATTTTTTCACTTTAGTTCAAGCATATTTTCAGTGACATTGATATATGATTGATGTAAAAGTGTTTCAATTGCATCTAGATGCAATTTTACTCCATTAAATCCTATCCTAAAGTTATCTTCTAGTCAGATATAGTTTTGATATCTTGAAGATACTCCAGGAAAAGTCATCATCAGTTTCTCTGTTCGGCCATGGAAATCTATGTAGATTCCTTTAGTGCTCTTACTTGGGCAAAAATAGTAACAAACACACACACGTGGAACTAAGATCTCTAAGTGATCACAGAATAAAATGATACAGAGGACTTTGATGGGTTAGATCAGTTGTTGCTGTGAGTTTGTTTACATTTAGATTTCAGGATGGCGTATCTCAGTCCTAGGAAACAACAGAGAATAACCTGTCTTCCACCCTTCACCAAAACTTTCTGCAACAGTAACTATCAACTACCATCCTTTCCTAATCAAACAATACCAAAAATCTAACAGAAAACACCATGCCTCGCTACAAATAAAACATTATTTTAATTGGAAGCCTATAATACTCTATTTGACCTTTGACTGATACTATCTTTTTCCATTGCTAGCAAAGGTGAAAACTGCATATCTGTCAATATTGCATGCAGATTGACATATTATGCTGGAGTTTTACATTATAGTATAAACTATTGTCCATAATCTTCAGCAGACAGGTACATTATTATCATACATTGCCAAAAGCCCCATTATACCCTTGCATCTTGCTTATCAGATGGTGAACAGTAGGCTTTCAATCAAAGTAATTTATTAAGGGTTTCTGTGTGCAGAAACATGTAGCCTATTCCTGCAGACTACTATATTTTGTAGTGTTTACCATAGTTTTGTTTGTTTTAAATATATGTGGGGTTATATATCAGAACTGTGTACCTATAAGGTCACATGGTGTTAAGTCCCAAGCAATCAAGTTTAGTTTAGTACATTATCCCAGCTCAAGATAAGCCTTGGTCCACCAGTGCAGAACACTCTGGGCTGCACAGAATACCACTGGCTTTCTTTTTCCCCCAAAAGTCTCAAAAAATGCTTCTATTTCACTATTAGTGCTTAATCTTTTTCTGCCCATCTACCAGTCACAAAAGTACCCTTCTCAGACAACCTCATCCCAAGGTGAGGGTGGGTGGAGAGGGGGAATTGGTATTAAAGTCAAATAAAACTACAGAACTTGGATAGTGTCTCAAGGTGCATCTTTGAATAAGGCACTGGCTGGACAAAAATCAGACTAAGTTTGGGCTCAACAGACAACAGTGCAAAACATTTCAACGTGATACTAGGAAACCCTGTTCTGTCAGTAAACCTGAAGTACTTTCATGCTATAGAAGGCTGGTTTTAAGAAGGGAAAAAAAAAAAACAACCCAGAGAAAGGTTTTTAACTGCTTTGCACTCACAATTTTGATTCAGCTTAATAAACAAACACAACTTTCTCTTTAAAAAACAAGCCAATGGAGTACACTGGGTTTTGTTCTCTCATAACAGTTTCAGCAACACTGGAAAAAAAGAACTTTGAGAGAACATGATGCTTTCTAGGCAAAGGCCAGATCTGTTCAGCAGTCTGAAGGTTTCCTGCAGCTTGGATCTCACCTCTCATGCAGCCTTGGGTAGACAGACCACATAGCCAACATTTGTTGTGAGCACTCATGTAATCACCAAGAGTGTCAAAAACTGAGAGCAGTAGGGCAGACAGTTACCCTTAAAGACAAATTTTCACTGAAGGCATCAGATGAAGTTATAGCACCTTGAAATAGTAGTTTGCCAGATGATACACAGTGCTAGGGAGTGCCACCTGAAGGGCTTTCATTTATTGTACACTGACCTAAATTTGTGCTCTGTTTCCAGAGCAAAGAACATCTACCTGGTCACAAAGGTTTTGAGAAAGTACGTTCCTATGAACAGACCTATTGATGAAAAAATATCTCTGAGGATTACCATTTAAGTCACAGGATGTTGTTTCAGTCAGTCATTCTCATCCTTTAAACCACAATCCTTTCACTGATTATTTGCAGTCTAGTAGGAATAGACCTGTTAAGCTCTCCCTTAGGACCAGGGATGTTCAGCAGCCAGACCTCCCCGACTGTTACCTGTTTGATGGCAGGGAAGTGAGTGCAACTTTCACCACAAACTTGTGGTACTGCCAGTACAATTTACAATCACATTAGTAATCATTAGTAGAGCATTCAGAAGCAGCATCTCGTTTCCTCTCTCCCACAGCTCAGCTTCTCCGAGCAAAACAAGTTTGGTTCTTTTAGACTGCATTGGGTCTGGCTGAGATGGAGTTAACTTTCCCCAGAGCAGCCCTCACAGCCCTGTGGTATGCGTTGGTTCCTGGAGCCCTTGGTAACACAACAGGGGTTTGGCTGCTGCTGGCACAGCACCAAGGCTGCCTCTCCCACATCCCAACTCTCACCAGTAGGCTGCTGGTGGGCAAGGTCTCAGGAGGGGACTAAGACAAACCGGCCAAAGGGAGAGTCCATTCTATATGACATCAGCTTAGCAATAAAAAGTTGAGAAAGGAGGAGCAAGGGGGGACATTGATTATTTACATTTGTCTCCTGGAGCAACTGCTATGTATACAAAAACCCTGTTTGCCAGGAAACAGCTGGACATTGCCTACTGATGGGAAGAAGAGAATAAATCTTTTGGCTTTCCTTTGCTTTCATGCATGACTTTTATTTTTGCTTTCTTAGACTGACATTATCTTGACCAACAACAATCTTATTTTCTACCCCACCCCTGTTTTGCTGAGGGGGATCAAGTGGCTTGGTGGGGTCCTAGCATCCAGCGAAGGTCAATGCACCACAGACAGATCCTTCTTGTTTTACTATGGTTAACTCAGGCAAGGAATAATGAAAATTACAGTTTTAGATAGCATTAATAAGACTAACTATTCACATTAGAAGACTGAGAAAAACCAAGCCCCAGTTATTGGCTTAACGGAAGTGTGAACCACAGTCTCCACCTCAGCTGAACACAGAGGAGAAAGAAAAGGAAATGTACATTTGAAATACGTACATTTATTGCTCAAGAATGTAGGTACAGAAGGTTTAGTACACAGGCATAACACACACATTCAAAAGAGAGCCAAACTCCAGGGCTTCAGCACCAGCCCACCTCCGCTAATGAGCTACTGCTTTCCTACTGTCCATGCTACTGAAAGTGAATTTTAAGCAAGTGTTTTTACTAAAAGCATAGTATATGAAATAGGTATATAGCAGCCAATCTATACTCAAACAAGCCAGAATAGATCTAAATGAAGCTAACTACATTTTATTACTTTTCATTATGTAACACGCATAACCTCACCCTCTTTTAAACAAAGCACCATTTACAATCAATTATATACAGACAAGAATGGAAAACTTGTGGACTAGTTAACTGCATTGAGAAGGAATATCGTAAAGAGAGAAATTATTTTAAAATTACTCAACAAGTTATCACACAATATAGAAAGAAGAGCCACTGAAAGATGAAACGAGTAATGGATTACCACCACCTTTCGTTTCTAAGAAAGTTTATCAGTCCTACAGCTCCTGCCTTTTGCACCAGTCTCTACAAAAGCAGAACAGCTAACAAAACAAAAACCTCGAGGTTCCCCGTTTTCGTTTTTTATCATTTCCCTTTTACCACTGGGTGGCGATAGTTCAACACAGATTAGCTTCCAAGCTGCTAAAATGAGTGTAAACTCCAACGGTGCAATTGAACTGAAATTCAAACGTGCTCCTTGTCTCCCTGTGCACTAAAAACCCGAAAAATTAGCCTCTTTAACAGCATAAATTGCTGTAGCAAAGACTTATCTGCTTCAGTCAAATCCTTTCACTCTGTTCTTCTCCGTTAAAATACTCTCAGATGACTTGAGAAACTCTTCCCAGACCAGTCACTCAAAACAGACTTTCACCTTGTTTCTACTCTCACATACTCTGTAGCCTTGTTATAGCAGATGCCTCTAAAAAATCGTGGGAGCTCTATCTTTAAACCCTCCTTCCACAGCACCATTTGTAAGGCTGCTTCCACAAGTCTATTGAAGCCCTCAAAGGTGAGGCTGACACTTTTTATTTGCCTCCAAGTCTCTTCTAGATTCCTAGGGCAGTTGAAATACATGCTATTTAAAGAATCCTCACATTGCTGCACTTTTTGTCAGAATAAACCTTCAAGTCATAACTTCTCCCCTAAGATCATTTAGCCACAGAACCTACATGTGAGTCCCACTAACCCACAAGTAGCCAAGCAAAGTTCAGGTGAAGTGACTTCTGTGGGGAAAGGCCTGCCCCCCAGCAGGTATATTGGGCACAGCTGTGCCCCACCAGCCACCCTGGATGCAGCCCTAAAGCACTGCCAGGTCCCTGTGGATGGGATGTACTAACTACTACAGAGATAAGTACCTACCTGCAGAATTTTTCTACCCAGTTTTTAAAATTCATCTCTTCCATGTAGCTACAATAATAACCTTTCTGGTTTTGCTGTTAATACTCTTGCCTGATACAGTAGCACTGATGTTTTTATCCAATTCCTACAACACCCCATGAATGGTGAGGCTGCAGACCCATCTTTCAGTGTGCTCCCTGTAGCTCCTAAAATGGATCGTCTCCTTCAGTACCCACACCTGTAGGAGTTTACACCATGCTTGCTCAGTTCTAGGTGTTTTATAAACTGCATTGGCAGCTTCAACTGGCTACAGTATAGCTACTGAAACCATAAAAAGCTAAAAATATGGGGGAAAAAATGCATGGTTTCTCCATTTTCATATTGCATTAAACTGTATCCATAATAGATGACACCTCTGAAATATGAGTATGCTTTCTGTATGAGTAACAAGTTAATCTATTTCTTACCAGCCTTATATCTGAAGAGCCAAAACATGATGGTTTTAATTAAATTCCTAAATATAATACTATATGTATATTAAAGGAAAAATGAGTAATGCAACAAAGCAATTAAAAATTCTACCTCTAGCATCATACTTTACTGTACCAGCAAGGCCCCCCACCCCCCCAAAGCATTATGATAGTGAAAGAGCAGTGTTAAGACTATTGGGTACAATTTCTTACAGAAATTTATTGGGGGGGGGGGGGGGGCGAGTTCCATGACAAAGGTAAAGACAAAATATAATTACAGAAGATACATGATAGGGAAAACAGGGAAAAAAATGAGTGAGTTTGAGTTTCCTTTGTATTACATAAACCTTTGAGAAGCTGTATGTAAGTTATTTGCTAGCCCATCTTTTCTAGAAATCTTGTTTCTAACTCACACTCAATTGCTGCCCTGTAGTTTATAGCTCAGTGCACATAAACATGTTGGAATGAACTGGCTAAGTACAGTTTATGTCAAGGAAATGGAGAAGAAAGATATAACAGGTATATTAGCTAACAACATGGCTTAAATAGGTTTCAAACTGAAGCAGAGAAACTTCTATTTAAACCACAAGCAATCCAACATGAAAAATCAATAGGAAATCAGTTACAAAGCAGTAGAATACATGGCTCATTCCCCAAAAGGGATAGGCTTTCTCACTAGATTCTGAAAGATCCCATGCTGTTCTCAAGTCTGCATCAGACCATCACCCTAAAGAGCACATAAAAGTATGACAAACTCATGAGAAAGGAGAAAACAAACCCAAATCATCAATTAAATAAATTTGTCTCCTAAAAAGTGACCCATAAAACCATCTGCCAGTTCCCTCTTGCCCGAGACCAAGCTCGTGCCTCTTCCACCACCCGAGCTACAAGGCATGATTGTACAATAATGGTGTGCTGCTACCTGTGCGGTCTGTCAGTCTTTCCACCTGCCTTCAAAAAGGAACAGACGCGGAGGCTAAGCTAGCAGCAGCTCAAGACCTTGGCCCCAATTCTATCCATGAGTTAATTATGTATCATTATTATTTGTATAAAAACAAAATTAAAAGCAACAAGAATATCCAACCAACAAGTCCTGTTTGTATTAAAAAATAAAGTGCACCAAGTCTGTTTCCTTTCAAATAATAGATTTTCTTGGCCTTGCATTGATCTAAAACCCACTGAAGTTAATGGAACAATTCTCATCAGTGGCAATGCTAAACTCTCTAAAGGAGGAGTAATTAGAAACATTTAGCACAGGTCTGAACTGTTCAGTATATCTGGTCCAGTCTCCAGTTATCTCCTAGTAATCCTCATCTGTAGAAGAGCTACTCAGTCTTTTCAGGATTCCCAGAGGAGCCTTCCACACAGCCAACTATTTTCAGTGGCCAAGTTTTTGTTGCATTTTATAGGATCCTGTTTCAGGGAGGAAGTTTATGTTGCTGTCTTTTTTGTTACCACCTGCCATGCTCCCTCACTTCATTTCCAACAGAGAAATATGGGCTGAGTCTCATTCCTTCAGGCTGTAAGAAATATCACCTGCTTTTCTGGGTTGGTATGATACAGATTTTCTTCGCCTGAATTAAACTCACAGTACTGCCACTTAGCGTGAATGAGGAGCCAATGAGGGCATTTTTGAAACATTCCAAGCACAAAAGAAAATAAATGTTTGAATAATACTCTGAAAAGCTATTAAAAAACCACAACAAAGACAGCAAGACAAAACAAAAAAAAAACCCAACCAAAAAAAAACCCATGAGGGAAAATAATAACAACCTCAGGCACTGTCCGCAGTGAACTATGAAGTATAAATAGCTCAGCTGAAAGCAGAACAAAAGTTGGTCTCTGCTATCATGCAGCTGAGCCAAAAATAAAGCTTCTTTGGAATTGCTTTAGAGAATCTCGTAATTCTTACAAATCTTAATACCTTAATCTTTTCCTTTAACCTTTCTCCAGCTAGATAAAAGGAATTAAAATAAAGTTTGTGATTCTGAATGTTTGGCATCTACTGTTGATAAACAGAATACTAATCCTTTGAACACTGCTTGACCTGTCCTATTGTATCAATCTGAAGATAGCATTTTTGTAGGTATTAGAAAATTTCAGCTCTTAAGTAGAAAAGTTATCTATTAGACATTTTCCTTGGGTCATTTTTCCACAGTAATTCATGTAAAAAAAGCACCAAAACTATGAAATAAAATATAGCCTTAAATTTTTAAAATTCACCTTGAATTTCAGTTGCTAAACAAGACAAGTTCAAACCACTCAAGTCTTAACTAACAGTCACAACTAAAAAAGACTCAAAGAAATGAAAATTATTTTCACTTTATTATGACCAACATCAATCATAGAAGCCAAATCCTTTTTGTGACAAGAAAACTGTAAAATAGCACAAAAGAAGAAACCTCTGAAGACCAGTCATCCCTGGCCATTATGTAGGCTTCTTTCCATTTACCTCAATTCAGGGGGAAAAAAAAGTTGTCTAATCTAAGCACAATATAATGTAAGCCCTCCCCACCCCCAGTAGTTTATTCTGAAGCTACATCATCTTGTGGATGCTTCCAGAGGCAGGAAAAAAATCTTTTTATTCTCTTTCATATGATAAGACTAGCGTTATTTGGGATAACTGGGCTACCTTTCCTTTTGAGGATAGGAATGATGTCTCCTTTTCCCATAAAGAATACAGTGGACCTTTTCATTGATTAGCCATGCCCACCTTTGTCCTTATCCTTTTCTGAAACCAGACAGTAAAAGATTCTTCCAAATAAGATGCCAAGATATAAAAGATATTTATGATAAAAAAATCTGTTGTCCCAGAGTAAGATTAGTCCATGAAATGCACTGAAAACACATGACCAGGTAGAACATCTCACTGATTCTTAAATCAGTCACTTATGAATAATGCCTGGTGGAATTTAGTACCAACAACAAAGAATGGTTAAAAAAGACTGTCTCCTAAAAAGTCTATGTACTCATTCCTTACCCAGAAAATGCACAATGACTTGGCTTCAAACAGTGATAAAAAGATTATATTCCTGAAGGGGAATATTTCAAAGGGGCCAATTCTAGTAACATTTTCAGAGTTGAAAAGACTCTCCTTTATCAAACAGGTGACCAGTCCATCCTTGCTCAGAACTAGCATATACAATATTTCCATAAACCCGTCCATTTATCATCCTAGAACTCTTGGTAAGACATAAACAGATTGGTTTTTGTGGGATATGATGATATTGGAGCCATGGATGGCACCACTTACTAATATACAAGATAGACAGGGAGCCTGACTCAAATGACATGGAAGTGCCTTGGAGATAGTGGCACCTCCTGTCATGACCTGAGAGTTGTCATATGCCAAAATGGTACCATTGGGATGTTTCTCCATGCATTTTTATTTTGCAGAATTATTTTTTTCCAAGTAAATAACCTTCTCATGGCACTTTTAATATATGTGCTTTGGTGGTACTGCTATAAAAGGAAAATAGTAGAAAATAAGTTATTAATCATAATCTGAATCCATTAATTTTTTCCCAAAGTCTTTGACAATCTGGAAATCATGCCAGGGGTTTTCTGAAGATGATAAACTCAATGACAAAATGTATGGAAAAAGCAATGGGTATCTAATTCATTATGGAAGGCATTAGCATCATGATTGAATTCTGCACAAAGGAGAAATACTTTTAATAATACCTTTTGAGTATGGCTTACCTTGAATAGATGCAGTTTGGGTACTCCCACCACCTATCCATTACAACAGCTCCAAAACAACTTCTAAGACCATTTTGCTCTATTAGAGAAACTGACTTATATAAGTGGGAAAAAAAATAATCCAGAACTTTTTTAACCAAAAAAATACGTTTTAATTGAAAGATTCTGTATCTCTATGTTGACGTCAGTGAAGTGCTTTCCCTGTATAAAAACAAGCCCAAGTTCCTCTATTTAAAGCTCTTTTAAACTCATGGCTTTTATTAAACATCAATATTCCTAGCAGTTCAAACCTGAAAAAACAAAACAAACCAAGACAACTAACCAACCAAACAAAACCAAAACCCCCAAACAACCAAATGACATTTATCTTTGGGGTTCTCAACCTCAAACCATGCTTTTCCATTAGTTTTAGAACAACTGTAAAAATCAATAGCTGTCTGTTTGCAGATTGCTACTCACAGGCAAAGTTGCTACTAATGTCTAAGTAATGCTAATTATATGAAAACACAGAGATTTCCTTGGACAGTTGTGGCATCTTCCTTCCTTCCTGTAGGGAGTTTGCTGTTTTAGAGACGACAGTGAGAGAAAACAGCTTGCTCACACTCACTGAGGAGGCGTATCTCAGCAGCAATGAGCCTGAGATGCTCTGTCCTCCTCCAAGAGACTCAGCCCACAGGTGAAAGAAAACTCAACACCATGTATCTGTCTTCTAAGCTGTTCTGTTGTTCGCCGTAGACATCTTCCCTCCCTGCTCCAGAGGGGAGCCAGATGCATGCAGCTCGCTCTGAGTAAGTGGTGAGGAGCTCACAGTTCCCCTAAATAGCACCATGTATAGGCAGTAGCTGTGTCTCAGAAACAGCACATCTCTGCTTATGTGGCATAATGCCTGCTATAGTTAGCATTGCTTAGTCGGCTAATTAGCCTAGTGAAGGTCCTGCACTATCACTTGCATATTGTTCTCCACTGCAGAGTTAGCTCAGCTGTGGTATCTCTGCACATTACATCACTGTCCAGAAAAACAGCTGGATTCCTGGTATGTCTGTAGGGTGATGATCAAGCAGATAAATAACTAATAAATATACATTTATCTCTGTGGTTTGACACATATTTCTCAAAAAAAAAGTTACTCCTAAGCTGATTGAGTGAAAAAAGAAATTCTGTCCTTAGATTACGTCTCAGAGTAACATATTCAGGGACTATTTTACTTTACATACATACTTATTACACCTTCAGAAACTTAAAATTGTCACTTTTCAATGTATTTTCATAGCTTAAAACCAACTACTGCATTGTAAATCAGTCCTCACAACAGAAAGCATAGCATATTTGAAAGAATATTTGTATTAGATGATGTAAAAAAATTGAAGTGGAAACCTTTTCAAAATATAATGATCCGATACATTTTAACTTAGTTAATTAACTCAAATATGAGTTATTTATTACATGATTTTGACACTTCATTTACTAAAATAGTACCTGATAATGATCCTAAAATATTACCTGGATACATGTGTAAAATAATGAGAAATGTAAGTGGGCATTTTTCTCCTATAGCAATGACTGCCTTATATGGAATAATTATAAATAAAGGAACTCAGGAACTTATACAATTTTGATTCCTATTTTTTTTACTTGAAAAAAAAGACTAGAAATTGCCTAAAAGGATAGCATTTTTAAGTTAATGAAAAATAGTCAATCTGTCACCTGAAATTGAGAACACTGAGGATGAAATTAAGATAACTAAAAAAATATTTTAAAAATTACCCAGAGGATCCCATAGAGCATTGTTAGATGTTTAGAAAAACTCAGATTCAATGTCTATGAAATGCAGGTCCATTTCCCCACAGCCTTATCTTTGGTGATGCAATTTATTTCTTGCATAAACAGGGTTTTAAGTGTTATTTCTTATTTGGCAGATTTTTTACTAAATTTGCAGAAGTGCATCTTACTATGAAAAGTAAAAGGCAACAAAAAATTGAGCTCAAGCTCCACTGCACGGCAATGCAAGGCAAGAACAAAGGTATCTGCATTCCTCCAGGAAAGGTTAAGAATATTTCTATGGCTGACATTGAGCAAAAAGAATAAATCATATCCTGTGCACCTCTCCAAGAACATAATGCAGTGAAAGGCAGGTAATGATTGGATATTCTGCCATGACAAAAGATGCTACATTCTATAGTTATCTTCAAATTACCTTGTGAGCTCCTGAAACCCACTGTTTCGTTAAAATTCACTAAGTTCAGTATTTTGTTCCGTTTGAGATGAGGAAGATCAAACCTAAAAACTGTAAGTAGGTTGCAAAAACTAAATTTATAATACAGTCTGGAAATTTGCTTTAAAAGAAAATCCCATATATATCTTGCATTTATAAACAGGACTGTGGTACCCTCTTAGTTATTAACAAAAAGTTAACAGCTCCATTTCAGGTCACATGTAGATGACTCCTTCAAGCAACTGCTTCCAATTCTGCTGTGTAGCTCAGAGGACAAAGCCCTGCATCAATCTTCCAAATCTCCACTCATGGTGTAAAGGATATTACACAACCAAAATCAGACAGCCACAGAAAGTACAAACGTATGACACTCTTATCACTCAGTGTAGATATTGTGTGGAGATGAAGCAAGATAAATGTCTATCTGAAAAAATGACCTGGAAAACAAGAATTTAATTGCTGTTTAAAAATCAACCTCTCACTGAATTACAGTATCTCTCATAATTGTGAGGGAGGTTCACACAAGCTGAAATAGTTTATATAAGGCTGATTATATAAATAAGAAACTTTATGAGAACTTATTCTGAAATATTTAATGTGATGATTATAATTATTGCTGCTGTTATTACTATTACTTTTATTATTATTATTACTAGATTACAAGACTGGAATATAAACCAGCTAGCATTACAAAAGTCTGATCAAAAATAGATCAATGGGCTTTATGGTACTGAAGAAAGGCTCCTCTGAACTCCTTTCAGAGATTGTAACCTGTACTTTCCAAGCAGAGGAAAAAAAAGACTTAAAAAAGTAGAGAACAGACAAGAAAACTAATAAAAGGTTCAAATTATTCTTTCATTTTCTAAGAATGAAATTTAGAAATTTTACTAACTTTGAATCTACAGCATGCCAGTGAAAGTGAAAAGATAAGTGACAAAACAATCATGTTATCTTTGCTCTTACTCTAAATCCCTCCTTCCCCCCTTCAAATGGTAACATTGACTAATTTCTTAATACATTAAACACAGCCCTATTTTTAATAATACAAACCCCATGGGAATCAGTTTTTAATTCACAAAAGGACAGGAACTTCAAACTCCAAGAAAGGTTTCTTTCTGAAGCAAGTGCTAGTATAGTTTTGGCCTACATCAAAGCACTTCAGACCCCACACAGAGTCAAGAGGATCTTGCCCCTAAAAAATTCAGAAACACTGATTCTATTACAGAAACATGTCCTGTGTCTGTGGACCCACTGGAACTCTCTAGGGAATGGCAGCTTAATGGGTAACTCCTGTTAAATCCTGTCATTGCCAAAGTCCTAACAACTAAGAGTGGAAAAAGACAGAGCAGAAAAAGCAGGCTTTGTTTCACAATGCCTGTTCAAACGTAATGTGCTAACATACGACTACAGCCTTAAAGAACACAGATTTTCTGATTACAAGTGGGCCAGTCACACAAAGAAAATAAAATACATCACTGTAGGTGGGAAAAAGAATGAAAATTCTCCTTTTCCATTGAGACTTTTAAGAACTTGTGAGAAGGGCACATTTTGGATATGGCTTTAGTCACAGCCATTCAGAGGAATGTTGCAGCTCCTGATCAAGAAACTTGCAGGATTTTCCCTGTCCCGAGGTCTTGTCTTCCTTCACAGGTTTTTCCTCAGAGCATTAAGCTATACAGTTTTTCTTTGGGACTGGTGACTGAACGCAGTGACCTGTTATCCCAACCAAATAGTTTTGGTAGCTTTGTTTCAATATGTCTTAACAATCTCCAGGTTGAGGATCTGTCTGAAATTAATTTCAAACCAAAGCTTCCACCACTAAACAAATCCTAACACCTTTAGCCATACTTCTGTATGATCTGGAAATGCCTGTATATACTGGAGCAATGAGTCTCTGGATATAATACTCTTATCAAATATGCTTAGCAATCTAGGTGTATTGACCAAAAGCTTAGACACTTATGGAGGTTTTCTCTAACCTGAAAAGATACAACAATCCATCTCTGGTGAACAGAGCACTTTTGAATATCAAAGAATATGCAGTCGGGATGCAATTGGCTAGACAGTCAGCAAAGGGCCCACTGGCAACTTCTGTTGCACCAGGGAGAAACCTCATCTAGCAGTGTCTTGCCAGCTTTGTGACTGAAAGCACCAGCGTAGATATCCAGTCTATAGCACACACTGTAGACAGTTCTTCTGTCTTTTGCACTGTACAGAAAGGAGACAAGTAACACAAGGAAGTTCTGAATGGGGTACAAGTAAAAACCTTTTGAACTCAACAATACTTCATAAGGTATCATGTGTTTAAAAAATAAATTAAGTCCAATAAAGCCCACATTATCAGGTGAGACCCCTCAACTACTGGGGGCCAGCCACACTGTGGATCTTCAGAGAAAATAATTAAAACTATTTCCTGATCACTTATCATCAAGATTGTACGTTACAAATGCTACTAACAAAGTCGTGAGAATAAAACCTTTCTGGAAGATTCAGCTGTTTCCATAAATTTCTCTATTAATTCCCTTTAAAAATGTCAGGTAGACCATTTAAATAATATGAAACTTGCCGTTTTATGAGTTTAATGTGGTGTTGTCTACTATAGCATATGAGGTTTTCCAGAACAAAGTAAGTTATAGTAATGTCACTGACTGCAAGGTATTGATCTTCGTATTTACCCAGATTTGTGGAACGCAAAAGTATCAATTGTGTATCAATTAAAATTACACTGATTAGACAGTTTATAATGGGAAAGAAAAATCACATGTTCATATACTCAACTCTCTTAGTGCCAACACATTATCTTTATCCCATTAAAGTGCCTTATGCCATCTGTACCATCTGTGATACCAGCTGGTACATTGGTCCAAAAATATCTCTTCAATTATAGTATACTGATTAGTTTTTAGTATAGAATCAATTGTAGCTTAAATGAATTATAATTTTTTTTTTCTCATTTCTGTGATTTGATTTTGGTAATAAAAATTCAAAAAGGTATTGTTCCGTTCCTAAGATTTGCAGATTTCATCATTTGCTTCATACAAAAAGAATTAAATAAAAAGTTAAAGCAGGGATATTGGTTAAATTAGGTATTGGGACCTTGTTCAAAACAAGACCCTAACCATTTCTAGCAAAAATCAAAGAGCGAGCTCCTTTTTTCCAAAAATTCTCCTGAACAAAATGGTATACATTAAAATGTTATACATTAAGTTGTTATTTTAGAAAGCCAACACACAGGTAATATTTTGTGTTCCTAAATAGACATTTATCTTATTCAATTCTATTTTTATAAAGCAAACTGAATGAAATTCCTGCTATGATGAAACTTATGGCAAGATTCTCATTCATTTCAGCAAGCCAAGATTGAACATTACACAATTAACTGGAAGATGTACATCCTTCTGTATGTCTCACACCTTTCACGCTTTGTATCTTAGTGCCTGATCCTTTGATCAATCACTTTACCCCTACTTTTAAGCAGACCTACAAGCCAAGATCTGAGGTTTATGTTATAAACCCTTCACACTCAGAAATGTTGCGATATATATTAATTACATAGGAAGTATTCATCAAAAGAACTGTACTGGGTTCATAGCTACTAACAGCATTAGTTCAGACCCTTCCTACATATAAATTATGGTGCAACCTTTTAGTGACACGATCATGTGCTACAGTTTGAACAGGAGTTTATTTTGATAAGCTGATTTCACTCATGAATATTATTTACCAAATTAAAAACTTCACTCTTTCCACATTTTGTGACCCCCTAATTTAGTCACCAAGCATTACTGAAAATCTGAGCTGAAAACACAATTTTCTACAATGTTCATCACTAGAGTGTCTGGGTCCTTCACAAACATGATTACATTTATATTCACAACATCCCTGTGAGATGAGAGATTATTATTATACCTACTTTATGCAGAACAGAGGCACAGTGAGATTAAGATCAAAGGTACTGACTAATTTGGGCACTTGATAGAAAACTCATGGAAGCTCATTTTCACAATGCTTAATACACAGCCTTTCATATATGCTCAAAGCCAAGTTAGTAATGCTCCAAGTATTCAATATTCTGCCAATCAAACCCCAAGATTCACTCAGAATGCAAGAAATACAGTGTCAATCGCTAAAGATTGTCTTCAACATCATGTAGCAATTCTGTGGCAGAAGAAATACAGTTCTCTGGCATAAAACAACAACGTAACTTTTCTGTATCCTGTTTCTTCACTACTAAAGTCTTTGGTCAACCACTAAAGAATTGAGCTGTTGTCTTCCTTATAAATATTTCTATAAACCTTTTCAGCAGCTGAGAGTTTACACTCTGTTTACTAAAAGGTAGAGCTTGTTTTTTTCCAGGCAAATTGACAGATAAGAAACGGATAGCTACTGTACATGCTTGTGCCCCCATATAATTCAAAACTAGAGGGAGATGGACTAAATTCTGGGTTTACTGACATTTTCTCACACCAGAGAGATTTGAGATTCAGAAACACAAGGATTTATTTTAACTTATTGTAGGGATATACTGTGCTGTTTTCTCTCCTCCATCTAAGATTGATTTGTCTCATTGGTTATTTTTCATCTCAGTTGCATCAGAAGTGGAATGAACTAAGGGACTTAGTTAAAGAGGTCAAACTATCACAGCTCAGGAAGTTAGCTCTTGTCAACTGAAGGGTCTTCAGTTAGAGAAATTTATCTCTCAGCCAGAAAAGATAAACACAAACATGCGCAAAGATAAACATAGAGACATTTATAGCAGTTCAGCTGATAGATGCTACACTCAAAAGCTGTAGCATTTTTATGGCTTTTAAATATATACAAGAGGTAAAACAAGGGAGACAGATGAAGTGTTGCTAGTAATATTCAGAGGAAATTTGGGGTGTAAATTGACAAAGGTTTAAATACTGTGTATTCTTGCTGTTAGTCACTCTTGCAGTTAGATTCAAGACAACTTTAACCTAGGCATCTGCTTAGGCCAAAAGTAATAAAACCAGCTTCACGTTTCTCTTGCCCTAGACCTTGAGTTCTTGTATTGTCAGAAATAGGTTTTCTCTGCTGTTGGCATTGATGACCCTCAACTCACCAAAGTATCTTGCTTTTGCAATCACAAGGCCAAAGATATGACAAATTAAATGATGTATTAGAAAAGGATTTTTAGTATTATGAGTCTTCAACTTTTTCTATTTGTTTGCCTATTCTTCTTTTCCCAAAGAGAAGGGTTGGCCTCAAAGGCAGAGGGTTATGGAGAACAGTACAAAAAGTGCTTGGGTAGCTCAGTATCTCCAGCACTGTTTTCTGTGACATATGTGAAATCAAGTATGCCTTCTGCTTTGTTACACAGTACAGGTTTGTTGGCATTTGGTTGAGGTGTTCTGCAAGATTCAGTTGTAGTGTTGCCATATGACTAATACAGTCATTGTGCCCACTAAACATTTAGATGGCTCAGTGAAGAACTCCAGCTCCTTACAGACTTTTTCTTGCACACAGAAACGATGACTAAGAAAATTAAAGAAACTGAAAACACATCTCCTTGCCAAGAGGACAATGCTACTTGAAGGAACAGCAGGGAGGTCCCAGCAGGTTGGCATTATTGCAGCAATGAAGAGCACCAAGTCCTCCCACTTACCACTTTTGGTCTGAAAGGAGGGCAAATCTATCCTGTCCGAACTGTTGCTTGCCAGAACTGTCATGACCAAACTGCAGACTCCAATGGAAACAAGCATTCAAGAAAGATGGGAGCAGGAATAAATTAAATGACATGTCACAGGGGGAGAAGGAACTGAACGCAGCAACATCTAATTTTGTTGTTCTGTTCATTCTGATTAGTTTCAAACTGTTTTTCCCTCCCTCCTTCTATCCTAAATTTCCACCTCTTAGATATGTCAGTTTTTCTTTTTAGTTTGATCCTTTGTGAAAAGTTATACGGTTATAATGCTTCACCATGCAAAAAAAAAAACCCCAAAAAATCCCCAACAACCAAATAAAAGGAAAAAAAGCTCTTTTTGCTTTCTTTAAAGAAGCTGCTTCTGACAGCTTACTTGATTTGCAGTAGAAGTGCTCCTTCTAGTTGCAGGATTTTTTCCAGGGACAGGTACTCACAAACACAGTTGTGTTGTACTGCCCTAGTATTCAGTACATTTTGATAAACAAAATGCAGACACCGTTTACCACCCCAAGATATTCAGTTCTTTATGGGCTATACCATTTATAAAAAGGCATTCAGAGCTACCATTTAATCCGGAATACTCTGAATATATTTAGCCACCTAAATTGCTGGAATAATGCCCAGACAGAAAGTGGCAAGATATTTAAAGATTGATTCCATTTTCTAAGTATGCCATGAATATAAAAATCCTTCCACTTAATCTAATACACTTCTTTGGCCTATTAGTTTTTGATTGATAGAATGTCTTGAAATAAAAGCAGCAGTTGGCAGACACAGTAGAAATCAAAGATACTGTGAGTACAGAGACTAAATAGAAGTATATATTGGTTTCATAAAGGATGGCTTTTAGTTTCTCAAAAGTGGTGATCTTCTACATTCATTATATTCCAGACCTTTGCTTGCTAGAACTTGAATCTTAAGTAAGAGGTTTTCAATAAATTAGCAACCGATTTATTTTTTTCTTAAACAGGGCACTGACCTCTGTATAAGAATGAAGGAGAATCTGGGGAAACAAAATTAGACATCAGATCTTCCAATGGAGAAGCCTAATCTTCATAGATCACTTTCATGTTCAGGGTGTACAGTTTTTACATTGTATTGTAATGGATCATTCTTAATATCTGCATGATATTCAAGCAGCAACTCCAATTTTCTACTAGAGAAAAAAAGATAATTAGAGAAATTGTATTTCTGATATAACTAGCTGATTAAAGAGTAGTTATTCAGATACTCCTTTTATTCTTCAGCCAAATTCAAGGAGATGCTGGGATTGTTTTTAACAGTTTAAGGTGATTGAAGAATAAGGTGATCATTGGCAAGTAGGATTAATAATCTCAATGGAAAAATAAAATTTCATTATGCAGAATCCAGAGTGACATCCCTGGAAAGGTTCCAGGTATCTGGATGGTTGCTCATGCTTTTTCTATGAAAACACACATTTGCTGTGATTAATTAAAGACTAAATGGTTAATAAAAAGAGTCTGCTTGAAGCTCTTAATTAGAGCTAGTTTAAAACTGTGCACTGTCTCTTAGGAAGCTTATGCAAACTGCTTAGTGCTAACACTGGCCAGTAGGAAAAGAAAGAGAAGTAAAGGGAGAAAAAATCTTGGGAATCCAACACGCTCTTCTGCAAGTGCAGTTTTAGGGAAGCAATCTGCCATAAGTTAATGCTTCACCTTCCTAGTAACTGCAGCGTGGGGTTTAGAAAGGTGGTAATTGCAGGAGACCATAAAAATCCATTCTGACATGAAGAAAACAAACCTCCAACAGAAAAGGAGAAACATACCTTGCTGTGTAACGTCTGTATAGCCAGAGAAGCATAAAGCAGAAACTCCATAAAATGGTGCACTCACATTTTTCTAAACCATGTTGCTCAGGGATTAACTGTGGAGCATATTTAATCCTTTGAATGTCAAACCCCAAGGAAATCTAATTCCCATGAAATATCCTCCTCTTTGCAAGCATATTCACTCTAAGGAGAATTGACTTCATAATCTGCACTTCCCAACTTGCTATCTTTGTATTAAGCATCTTTAAAGACTCAGTTGTGGATAATACTTACTTTATAGGCACTAATAACTGTTTCAAGGACTCTGAAGAGGCATGTATGAATTCTCCCCAAACTGTAAACTAGTGGTTACTGCAACATTTCTGCAATTTTATTTTTAAATCTGGAAATGTTTCAAAATCTTCATCTATGTATGTACAAAGCAGAAGGGGCTTTTGTCTTGACTGTGGCCTTCAAGTATTAATTTTAAAGCTTCAAAAGGTAATAAAAACTTCAGAAGGTATATGTTTGGGTTGTTTCTAAGAGAATTTAGGAGACCAATTATTAAACTTTCTCAAGCCAAAAATTATGCTACATAATTTTATGTGCACTTGACAGAGCTTCCCGTTGTCGTTAGCTACACACATTTTGTAAGTCTGTACACAAATACACAATAAAAGCTCTTTTCAAAACATTAATCACCCTGGAATAATCATTCTGGAATGATTCTAAATTGTGAGAATCAATGTTTTTCCAATTCCCCTTTTAATGACCCGAAAGATAACAAACATTCCAGCATAATACACTTTCCTGTTAATTTGTGCCATTAACTATTACTGCTACCCTGAAGAGAGTATTAGAAGTCTTACTGAGATTAGATCACTCAGTGCTACAAATTTAAAAGAAAATTACATTCATCAGTGAGAGCAGTTAATTTCATTGCCATGATTTGTCTTTCAGATTTAGCATTTGGCAAGAAGGGAACAAAATACAAGGCTCCCCTTTTAGCCAGGCCTCTTAACACAAACTCCTTTACCTGAGATTATAATGTGTGAATAGGTTTCAATGGTAAACAAAACAAAAACTATTAAGAATATAGGTTACTTTCCCTAACCTTCTTCCTTTCACTGTCCACTATGTTTTATTAGCATTTTTAAACAATCTTTTCATACCTGGTGAATATGAACAACTACATCACTATTCTAATACAGAAAATTATTTAGCTAAGAGTAGAGAGCTATATTGGTTTAAGGGAAAATAAATGAAATAAATTAAGTAGCTCATTACTTGCAACAGTAACTAAACGGAATATATCCGCATTTTCTATACAATTCAGTGACCTAAAAAGATATCTATACACAACGTATGCAGTATTTGTTCAGGGTGTGAAATTTTTGTGACATAAAATGGAACAATTTCACAGTGAGACACAAGGTATAAGGCACCACAAAACCTCGAATAAGAAAACAGTAATATTTTATAGTTTATTGTAATCAAAGAAATACCTAAAGCAATACTGACCAATGCTTATTTTCACTGAAAATAGTTAGTAAAAGGCAAGCAATGAATAAGGTTTTAATCCTGTAACTTTTCCTAGGGTTAGTACCTAGCTTACTTAAGATTAACATGTACACTGAGAGCATCATCATCAAACTGTAAAAAACTTTCATAAATATCTCAAATAGCCAAATGGGTTAAATATTGCTCACCTGGAACTCACACGTACATTTCTCAAAGCTTTTCAAAAGATAGATTTATGTATTGCTTAAAATCATGAAAGGTTCCTTTTTTAAATGGATTTCTATGTTTGTCTTCAGAGCATAAAATACCAAATACGTTAACCTCCTCAGTGGTTATTAAATGTAGAAATAAGCTACAAAACTTGTTTATTGAGCATGGTTATTTCACACGGTACAGTCTTATTATTTCCACATTCATCATCTCGAAAGATGGTCTGGCAAGGGACATGGTCCGTGATGTTTCTCTTTCTCTCACCTCTCCTTCCTCCATCTCTCTCTCCTTTTTCTTCTCTTAGAAGCTTTCAGACTCAAAATAGCAAAGTCATATCAGCTTCTGTTCCATAGGCACACAGAACAAATTTTTCCTACTGCCCATACAAAATTCAGTGAAGGCCTCTCAAGACATAAATTTGTAAATTCAACATAAACCCATCAGTGTTCCAAGCATCTGGGAAAAAACTGGAGGGGGAAAAAATCCTAGGAAAACTACATGACATGAAGCAAAAAATGACACATCTGACAGGCCACACAAATTCAATTACTGGGTAAATTTAGATCTGAACAGTATATCAGCAATCCCTTAAGACAGGACTGTTTGTGAAGGGCAGCTACTGGGACACGAGAATGAACTCAGGAGGATATGTTACTTTTGACACTGGATATGTATTATTTATTGTTTTCTCTCATTTTTATCTATGCTGTCTATTTCATATTCTTCCTGTAGGGAAGGGTGACTAAGACCAGGCAGAGTTCACTAACTATCACTCCGTGCACAAGCAAACAAAAACAAGAACATTTTGATTCATAAATAAAGTTAGGATACAACTCTTGTCTCCTAATTAGTAGTCATGATAGTTTCTAATTAAGAATATTGGAAAAGACATATACTTTAATCCCTGTATGTAATCCTGTTGTTATCAGTGCCTAGTTTTCAGACTGCCTTTGCCCCATCGCTTCACTGCTCAACAGAAAAGGGTTTGAAACAGGCACACAAGATTTAATGCTGAGGGACATACTGGAAAAATGTTTCAGTCCAAAGGACCCCTGTTCAATATTAATAAAGATTCTTGTTAATTTTGAACAACTGGGAGGAAAATTTATGTTCATGGTCTGAGATGTGACTGGATTTCCAAGAGCTGCTCAACAATTTTACATAGGAGAAGAAAAGGCAAATGGACCACAAGGGACAAACTATCCAGTTCACAAGAAGCCCGTATTTAAAAAAACAGAACTGACAATTTCCAACAAGAATTTTTGGAGTTATCCAAGGTCTGAGAGTATATGAAGTACACTAGAGAGAGCAGAACATTTAACTAGTTCTCAAATGACTTTGAATATTCTTTCCTTAAATATTTTGTCAAATGTATTATTTGACAGGGTAAAATACACACATTGATTGACAGCTTGAAACTATTCCTGAATTATTCATAAATCAACTCATAAATACATGGTTTGAGGAAATGCGAACAGTATAAAAAAAGTTTATAAATAAACAGTCGATAATCAATAATATTTTTAGCAGTATGTAATGCAGAGTCAGCAGTACAATTCCTCCAAATTTATCTTTATAACAAACAACTCGTCCTTTTGGCTTCTCTCCTTTGCATGTTATAAAATCTGCAGAAGAGCATAAATTTAGGGCATGGAATAACCAGGAAAGACTTGAAACTTCCCTAGGTTAACTGAGTAGGCTTCCAATTTAGTGCAGAGATATTTCAGAGCTGTTTTTGAAAGTGAAACCCTCCACTTTTTCAACAAATGCTTTAACCTTGGGCTCACTCCACTATCCAACTCTCACTGATGTATACCTGACAGTAGTCAGAACCTGTTCTCCATCCCTGATTACAAGATATTTGCTCTCTGAAACTACAGTGTGAGGTAAATAGTCAAATTACCGAGCTTTGACCATTGACCAAAATAGTGTCTCATCAACAACTATGCTATTCCATTTTTTCTTTGAAATACAGTAAGTCTTTTTTTTTTTTTTTAATATTATCCTTATTAAATTCATGCTGTTTAAATACTGCATTGAAAAGGGTTGTGTGTAATTATCTTTCCAGTACTTATTTTATAACATTCTTATTCCTATGAGAGATGTGTAAGAGGAGAACAGCAGGAAAACATCCCCAGTGCCAGCACATTCTAAGATTTTATCATAAGACTGAAAATTATTCAATCTGAAAATAGAGTTAAATCATCTGAACATTGCAGTAAATCAAATATTTATTTGCCTGCTCCAATTTCGTACATGGAAATTGTCTCTGAAAGTATAATTAATTCTATAAAGTTAAAACAACATGCTGGCAAACTCAGTTTCAAGATCATACAAATAAACTAAAACATGAAATACAAATTGTAGAGGAGAAATAATCTCTGTTTTAAAAGAAAGATCAAATGTGCATTGCTTTATAGTATTTCTGTCTACAAACCGTTATAACAGCAGTGAATTACAAAATAATTCAGTGTTTGCAGTTTTCATTGTTTTTTTGAAATATGGAGAAGGACATTTCAGTTGGGGTTTTTTTAAGTATTAAACTGCAAACCTCAACTGCCAAATGACTATTTTCATACCTCTTTACTAGTGTAAAGTAGCTTAAGAAACCCAGTGGGGAACCTGTTTTGTGGAAAGGAATACCATAGTAGGAAAAAGCCACCATAATATCATTTGCAAGACCAACTTCATCCTGCTGACAAAGAACAGTAAGTATTGACCATGTATCTCAGTAGCCAGGTGTTCTGTAGCTACTGTCATGGGTGCTAGGAGGAAGCAGACCTCTGTCTGACTTCACTTATTCCACAGAATGGATAAGCATCTCCACAGCCAAGCCTTGGGCAGGTTCAGAAATGCCCCACTTGTTTATATGCATAAAATCTCGCTTAGCTGCGGATCACGAACTCAGTGGGATACGCCATAAACAGCATATGTCACAGATGCCAATAGGCTCTAGTGCTGAAATCCAAGAAAACCTATTCAGCCAGTGGGGTCACCTTGGACAACAGAACAGTGCTGAGCAAAGTATCCCAGGACATCAGTCTTCTTGATCCTGATAAATTTTCAAAGGTCCTTGCAAAGCTATCTCTATAGGAATATGTTTCTATCACGTGGTACTTGATAAAGCAAAATTAATAGCTTCATTTGAAGTTAACTACGTCTCAGATTATGATTTTGTCTGTGTTGGAGTAACCCCAAGTAACTTTACTAAACCTGATTTCACAGTGATTCTTGTATCTGCTAATTCACTTTGCCAAGACAACATAAATCCAACTCTATCACTATTTATCAACTGTTCTAAGACACTTTCTAGAGGTGCAAATGATTAGCCAGTTAAAACATACTAAAGGATGAGACCCATTAACTTGAGTGCAAATTGCTTTAGATTCACACACCATTTCTAGAGAGGTGTTTCCTTAGGCCTACTGACATTGCTGAAAAATAAAGCAAGAAAAAAAAATTCTAACATTCCCATGAACAAAAGGATGAGTGCATTGAAAGGGTTAAAGCAAATTCATTTTTGCTTCATTAGCTCCAGTGACAATACAAAATATAAAAGGAAGTGGAGAGAATTATAGTTACAAACTAGTACAATAATCAGAAATCAAACATGTATTTTACAAACCATAATGCCTGATCATTAAAGCAACCTTTTTAGAAGGCAATATTAGCCTGCAGCTTTAAAAATGAGTGGCCAAGAACAGTTAAATGATTGTGCTTAGACTCTAAAAGGCATATCAAATATGTGTTTACTTGGATAACACGGGGATAAAGGCAGTTTAAAACCAGAAGTATGTTGTATTTAACCAGCTTTTTTTTTCTAAGCAATGAAACTAAGCTACTGAAGCATATCCTTTAAAGTAAATGTGTAAATAAAATAACATATCGGTCAGGTTATAGTGATAACCTTCATGTTTTGTTCATGACAAAACAATGTCGTGCATTTTTCTCATTCTGCTTGACACAAATTCAATATATTGAGAACCTGGATCTTTATTGTCATAAAATGTGTGCATGGGGATGAAAAATGCTGCCAAAACACAAAAGGGTTATTTTGGGCTTTGTTTTGGGGTTTTTTTTTTTACATGTTTCAAAGTAGAAATATGATGTTAAAAAGAGTGCTGAATAAAATACTTAACTGTAAGTATGTTCCTGAGGAAAATAAAAGTGAAGCAGATTAACCATCACTTCAGAATGGTTGCCATTTATTTTATTATTCATAAAAGAGTTAGACTTTCAATAGGTGAGATATTTCACAGCCAACTTCCAATTTAAAAGGAAGCAATTCCTCCACAATGTATTAATAAATACAGTACATAGCATCATTATGTATAAATGTGAATGGATGTTACCTTTCTCCATTTCCTTAAAGACAAAGGGATTGATCATGTAATTCCCATGTAAATATACTCAGGCAGTGATAAAAGGAGGCTTTACTCATAACAGATTTTTGAGTTGGGCCCTGATAAATTGATAAATTTAATTACTGGGCTTTTACATGTATTCATTTATCTTCTGATGGAAGGATTATTTTTTTTCTGCAGACCTTTTCTGCACACCGTGTATTTTGATGTGCTGCAAAATGAATGCTCATGCAGTAAAATTATTTATATCACATTATGATAAAGCACCTTCAATCAAAGCTGTATCATTTTTAATCTCTGCACAATAGATCCAAAAGAGTAGAGACTTTTTGTACCTGTAACTTGTCTGATGCTAAATTCAGTAATACCACTGTATCAAAAATTCAAAATTCTTGGAAAGAAAACGATTTCTCCTACACCAAAAATTTCAATAGGAAAGGTACCTTTAGAGCTCAAACTTTTCCAGGCAAAAATTCGCTTTATCAAGCAGCAATTCCTAAGCAATTTCTTGCAGTTTGCAGGCTTCTGATGATACTGTTGCAAATCTTCATTCTCTTCATGTGTTTTCTTCTCAGGGTCTAGCACTTCCATCCTAAACAAAAACTTAACCCTTAGTTTTCCTGAAGGAAATATATAGAACTTAAATCCAAAGCCTGGGGGTAAGGGAAATGGGGGGAGAAGGAAGGAGATGGACTTAAATTCATAGATTGGGTGCAAAGGAGATAGGGAGAGGAGGAGATAGAGTCGGGATAAAGGGAAAAGCTTTAGGATCTCATTAACGATTATTCTTACTTCATTCATTCTTAGTATTAATCAACTTAAACGAATTATTGTATTTATATTCTTTTGGTTTGAATTCTTTCTCTGGAACATTAATGTATTTGTAAAAATACAGATGGGAAAAAACCAGATTTCATCTACTATTCATAAAAACTTTGATTTTGCTTTAATTATATATACTATAGAACACCTTTAGATGGCAAATAAATATTTACCTCTTACCTTAGTCAGTTGTTTAGGGAAAGGAAATAATGTAATCCTCTATGAATGAACCTATTATCCTTCCTATCTTAGCTTGCCTTATATCAGTGTCATAGAGCAGAGCTGCATTCCTCTAGCTGTTATTGAAAGACAGCTGCTCTACCCAGAAAAGATGAATAGTTGGGTTTCTGTGCTGCCTTAATGCCACTGTCACTCAAATGCAGAAAAGCAGCTGAGCCACTTAAAGCCAGTTGTACACTTGGGGACCATTTCTCTACACCACCTTCTGATTCACACAGGCACACTAATAAATTTCTATATGACATTATTTTTCTTGATAGACTGCCACTTTGAAGGAGCCAGCGACCATTAGCAACAACCAACACCGACTAGGACCTAACCAAAGCCCTACTCGGGGGCCAAAAACCCAAGAAAAGGCACCTACCCAGTGCTCCAGGACTTCTCTGCTACTCCAAGGTCACGCAGTAGTCCTAAACAGCATTCCCGCTTGCTCTTCAGTGAGCTCCAGCACGAGATGCCAAGGAGATGACTGCTGCTGAGGACAGAACCAGACCGCAAGCCGCAGCAGCCCTTTGACAACCAGCCATAGACTGCACCAGGGGAGCTGCTCTAATTACAAACAGTAACCTCGCCCCGCCAGGAGCAGGACACCAAAGTGGCCCCTAATGCACTCCCCTCCTTTCCCCTCACACTGCGCCCTCACCCCCAATCTGAATCTAACAACGCTAAGCGCAATTTAAGTTCTAAAGTCAAAGTGTAGAAAAAGAGTCAAAGAAAATAAAAATAAAGTGACAGCATTGGTCACAGTATGCACCAGAGCACGAGGAAAGCTGGGCTTTCAATTGTAAACTTACTGCTTCCTAAAGAGAAAGAATGCTTGATGTAACACATGACCTCACTGGGGGTACTTGCATCAGGACTTTCTATTGATTATGCAAAATAATCAAGGAACAAGTTTCCATTTCCTGAAATGTGTCTTTTAAAAGATTCTAGAACTCCAAGGCTTTTTTTAAATCAGTCAGCTTCCCTTCTAACTCGATGTCAATTACATAGACTTGCAAGTGTCATGTATGTGAAATCTCCTGCATACATACCCCTTAACTGTTTTGCTTTGTGCAAAACGTTACACACACAACCCCATAGCTACCTACAACAACTGGTGACATCTCAGCTCCATCAGCACAGGCTAAGATGGAGCTTTTTTAGCACACTAAATCTACCTCTTGGAACGAGCCTATCAATCAGCACTGAATTCTGTTCACAACATCAGAGAAGCATGAGCCTCAACAGCTGATGCTTAGGCAGCCAAAGTAAAGGGGATCACTTCCATTTGGACTCATAACTAGGGATATAGGTCAGGACCATTGCAATTTAGAACCAAACAATGTTCAAATTTGCAGATAAACAGTACTTGCTAGTATCAGGTCCTCTGAGTCCCAAGTAATGACTGGTCATGGTTACGTTCCCATCACAAGCTGCTACCAAAGTGAGTTGAATTTCAATCTGGTAACAGAGTTTCTGAAATTTCTGAAACTTCAGCAGAGAAACTTCTTCCAGTTTAAACATATTTCATAGCTCTCTAATATCTTTCAAAAGTGCCATTCTGAGAATAAATATTTATTTTACATTGGTGCTTTGCTGTGCTAAGAAATACATTTTCACCACAAAAGATTCAGTCTGGATTTTTAGATGACTCCTGGAACAGAATTTTGAGTTGCAAGAGCAAAGCATAAATGTTAGCTATTGCACAGAAATAATAGCTATTTTTTTAAAAGATCATGCTCTCAACTATTTCTACATTGTATCTCCCAATGAAAGTAATGTTCTCTAGAAATTAGAGTTCATCCTTCTGAAAACTGGAGGTTTGCTTCTGATCAGAATCTGTGCAGGGCATCCACAGAAAGTCACCCATGTTCTCTGGTGGAACACATCTATATCACTCCTGTCCAGTGCAAAGAGAAAACCAATACTGGAATGTGAATAGCTCTCATGACACACTCTACCACGCTCCTCAGAGTACCAGTTCAGAGCTGCCTCATATCAGAGACTTGTTAACCTTGAGTAGCGTGAATGGGGAAGCAGACACAGGAGCCAAGACAAGCATCTGGGAAAATGATGGGATAGTAAACAGGAGTGCATACTGCCTAGACATTGTTAACAGACAATGGGAGAGGGCTGCTAGATATACCCCTGTATTACCATGTCAATAAGGTCTTCTGGAGAGGGACAAGAATACAGAGGAGCTTTGCCAGAAAAGCACAGCTATAATGACACTATTTAAGAGGATATGGAGAGGTAGAACCTTTGCTGAAATCTGTAGGGTCTGCTTATGTGCAGCCGAAACCCATACCTTATTTGCCATGATGTGAGGGGCTCCAATTGAGATTTCACCCTAGAAGGATGTCCAGGGTTTCAGAATACACTGTATCTGTTTCTTTACTTCCAACTTTAACCAAATGCATTGCAATTTTCTTCTATAATAGAAGTATACATGAATCACAGTTTCTTTGTGATGCTAATCATTATGCTAGAACTTAGTAGTGAGTTTAAAATAAACTTAAGCTGCAGAATTGTAAAGTTCAAGGCAGCATTGAATTTTTCCAGGCAAATGATAAGGTACCTCGTATATCCATAATGCTTTATTTATAAAATACATCACTATCCTGAAGCAATGCACTTGGTTTATCTCTTTCTACTCCGCAAATCCATGCTCTGACTTTGAGAAAAGGAAATGGATAGATAGTGAATTACACAGTAAAAAAAAAAAACAGTTATGTGAAATACCAGAGGAAAACTGGTCATGCTGTAAGTAACATGAGTAACGTATCATCTGTGGAAAGGTTTTCAATCCAGGCCACACAGGATCCTTCCTTTCCATCAATACATTGAACAATTTAGGTGAAATGAAAAAAGGAGCCATAGAGCACCCTGGGAGTACTGTAACTGTGGGTGATCAGTGGAAGGCTGAACCCTTCAGCACGTTCAAACGGGAGGCTGGTTTCTGAAATCACGTTGTTCAGGGAGCATCTATAGAGGTCTAGGACCTGCAACCATACTGATGCTAAGCAACCTCAGGATCTGGGGGCTGGGGAGATCCTCCAACTGTGAATGAGTAGTGAAGAAAGGTAAGAAAGAAAATAAAGAGAACTATGTACTAATGGAAGTACCAACAAAACAAATGTGAGAAATGATCCACAAAATCCCTGGAATGCCCTTGGTTTGAGCCCTTAGATGTAACTGCAGAAGTAACTGGAAACCAGCACTGATCCTAGCCATAGGCCTCTGGTCAGGGACACAAACTTTTTACTGCAGCAGTAACAGCACATGGAAATAGGGACTGCCTAAAGAAAGCAGGTTGTTCCTTATTTCATGTTATCAGATTTCATCTGTAATCAGCTACAGCCAAAAATAAAGTTGCATTTCTCTATAAAAAGTTGCTAATTTCCTATTGATGCTTAAATAACTTCTTTTATGAGTGATCTCAATCATGTCAGTTAAAAACTCTAGAGAGTCACAAGTGGATGAATCATATAAGTGCTATGTGATGCCACACAGCTATATGCATTTTGAGGAATATTTACTGGAGCCAAAGGGAATGTCTTTAACTGGGTGTACATGAGCATGGCTGCAATAACAGCATGCATTCAAGTTGTGTCTTACTCCTGCTTGATCTGACTTGAACTTTGGGAATATGGAAGTGAACTTGGGGTGGACTTAGTGAAAACTAAATAATGCTTCACTTGATAATAAAATACCAGTTGTAAAGACCAGAGGCATCACTGTAGAGCAAGAAGTGGCTACAGAGTATTATAGATGAAACAGTCAAAACTGACATGGCACCTAAGTGGTTTTCTGGGGTAATCTTTACAGAATTGATTAGTTGCATTAGTTGAATACTCTAGCCCAACTACTTAAGAACTGTCACTGATGATTATTTGGTCTCATAAGGGTCTTGAAGAAGTTTTTTAATGTCAAAGATTGGTTTAACCTTTGGTTAAAGGTTAAACCAGTGATGTTTGCTGAAGACCTTAGGCCACTAGAGATTGTAGCTATAAGCTATGAAATGAATACTGAAAACTAAGAAAAGTTCACAGAATGCAGTCCTGGATGAATGTGTGGGTGACTGCTGATATATTGAGGAGTATTACAACTACATGCTTCAGAGAAAATGCAGTGTTTGGTTTGGTGAAGCATTTTTTAATAGCATTTTATAATACCTAATTTTGGTAGATGAAGGAAAGAATTTGTGAGCAGGACGGAACATTTCATTCTCTTTCTCTAAAATGAAATATGGAATAAAAAAAAATTGGGAGCAAAAATATATCAGCTATTTATTTACTCCCATTGTATAAAGCTCTCTAAGGTTCTGCATTAACCTGAGCTCCATTAGCATCTTTTTATGAAAGCCTTTTCAACATGTTTATTTATAGGCAAAAAATGGTAGTTGGATAAATACCAGGAATTAAAAGCTTCCTGTATGCCTTGATATCAATTAAAATTTTAGGTTATGCTTTTGCCAAGAGAAAAAAAATACAGGCAAATCTTAATTTAACTTGAACGTAGCGAAGAGATGAGCAACGCCAGTCACTCTGAAAAGTCTGTGGGAAGCATGTAGAAATATCCCACAAGCATAGGGAGAACTGCTGTCTGTTTTTTTCTCACCTTAAAAAGGTCATCCTCCTTAATGTAGGAAATGTCTGTCTTGCATGTCATGCCTGATGAATCTCTATATTGTAAATGACAAGCAAAGCAAAGAAGAGGAATAGCAGAGCAGCACTGTCCTGAAATTCTTTTGGCTTATGTAGCTCTGGAGCCTTTGGTGAGACAATGGAGGTTTATAACTGATTTCAGGTTGTATCCAGGTTACCTGCATTAGGAAAACATCTATGTTCACATGTGTTATGTCACAGTACCTGCCGGCAATGCAGGTGACAGGAACACATTTTGACACCTTCAACAATTATTTGGCTGCAGCAAGAACAATGAGCAATGTAAGTGAGAGCAAGTATTTGTGGGTGGGAATTTCAGAAGGCTCCTTCATTGTGTCACAGGAATTTCACATTGTAATGAGCCCTCCTGGGGTTACAGATATACTGGGATGAACTCTCACAGGATGATTCAGCAGCTGAACTAAACTGGGTTTACCTCCTGTCAGATTATAGTGATAAGAGAGATGACAGTGACCCTGATATGGACAGAAAGGATTTTAATGTTAATCCATTGTTACTATTAATTAAAACATTCTTGCTTGCTCTTAGCATTTGCCTGGAATTCTACCCAAATTAGTTAAAGTGACAGGGGATTTTTTTATGTTCAGTGGTAATAAATATTCTCAGCAAAGAGAAATATAGTTTATATACTAGTGGAAAAAACCCAAGGTTTATGGCTGCCAAAAAGCTTCCTTATCAATACATCAAGGGCTTAATTCTTACAGATTTATTATAGGCACACGGTAACAGAAGGAGATTGAGAGTAATGAGGGGAGGGGGGAAATATGCATTCTCTTAAGATATTTTTTAGTTATTTTCAAGAGGTTCCTTTTCCTAGGTAAATTTACATTAGCCAATTTGAAAAATCACATGCCATTGCTGGGAAAGGCACTACACCAATGATCCTTAGAAGACATTTTTTTGAAAAACTATTCAGTAGTATCAGAGCTCAGACGATTACATCAGCCAGGTAATCTAAAACTGAAGAAGTCAATTCTCTGCCACTGAGATGGACACTGACAGAGGAAGATCTGAGGTGTCACCAATACAGCCATAGCTTGTGAAGAATTAATGAGTACATTGGACTGTTTAACTTCCTAAACAAAGGTTTTTTTATACCCACAGGATGAGTATACCAAAGTCTTGTGTTGCATACACAGGGATACTATTTTGTACATTTGTATGTCAGCATGCTTTTACAAGAAAAAGACCTGTTTAAAGAGACTGAAAATTCAAACAGAGGAACATGAAGGTTGATGAGACTAATTATGATATCCAAATTCTGTATGGCTTTGTGTATAATTAGAAACATTGATAGATCAAGATGCTTCTTCAGAATTAACAGAGTGAGAGATCTCTACAAGATACTAAACTATCTTGTAGAGCTTTCACCAACATATTAAATACAAGAGAATAGGTACCTTTTTAGCAAAACTGAAGGCTCTTTTCCTATCTCCTGGATGTCACACCTTTCAAACACCTTCTAGCAACAGCAAGTAACACTGAGTTGTAGCACAGCACTGGTAAAAAGAGAGGACAGAAGCCTCCACTTCCTATCAGCAAAACCCCAGCTTATCAGAGAGCAGACTACAGATTGGGCAGCACTAACAAACGAAGCTAACTGAACAATGACAATTTCTAAGAACACTTTTATTTTTATCTGCTTGTTTTGACAAATAATTTATTACTAGTTTCATTCAGATATAGTATATAATTGCTATAATTTAATTATTCTAATAATTTCGGATTATTCCTATCTCCTGGTCTCCCTCATCCAAATTATTACCAGACTTAAACAGCTCAGAATAAGAAAATGCTACAGTAAATGATCTATAAAAAAGGTTCCTAACTGCTACAAAGGAATCATCACTGCTGTCTTTTACTCACTCAAGAACAGGAACAAAATCTCAATGATTTCAGATGTTACAATGTCATGTTGATAAAGACAGTCCTTTAAATGGTAAAGAGAGAGAAATTAAAAAAAAAAGGTAAAAGCAATTAATTGAATAGCTTAAATCAGCAGGTTCTAACAATGTATTTGACCATGAGAAGTGGAAACTGAAGAAGCAGCTTGAGGTGACAGAGGACTGCTAAAGCAAAATATGCTTGGGAAAGGAAGCAAAGCAGGTCTCATGTTTCATTTCAGTTTCAAATGAAATTGATTATGAACCAGTAGACAAGAAGTTTTATAATGTCATATTTCAGCAGAACATTACTCATATGTTTCTTCAAAAAGACACAGAAGTCTCATTTACCAGGGATATACACATTGCTTGGAGGCAGTACACATGAATCAGTATGAACACATTTGTCACTTGGATCCCTGATGAAATACCAGCTGAACTCTTAAATGATCTTCAAAATTTTGGAGAAAACAATACAGATTTGGATAAAAACTTACATTTTTATGTTGCACTAAATAAAATTATGTTGAAAATTATCATCTCACTAGACTTCTTGCCTATTACCTTATGCTCAGCAAAATAATGATAAACATCTCAAGGACAATGGAATAGGAGATAAAACAATAAAGACATTTTCAGACAGCTCTGTGTTTATTTAGATGCACACACCAAGTGAACAGTTATGAAGCAGATGAAATAAAAATAGTAGACAGTTCTGAATTTTAATACAGGCTTTCATATGTTGTCATAAAATTTTACTCTTATGAAACTGTTCTCAATTTATCTTTTCCTATAGTTGAGAGAATAGCAATTCAGAATATAATCATCTGCAATATATTGCAGTCACATAAGCATTGAAGCTTGATTCTGTGAAATGCTGAGCACTTCCAGCTCTTATTGTGGATGCCAGAAGGATGTAGCGTTCAGCATTTTGCAAGATCAGGCTCTGGTGATTACTGTACACTAATAAATTATTATTTGAGTCTATTTAAGGTTCTTTGCATGTATGATTTCTTCCTTAATGAACCTGAAGTGAGACTAAAAACTACAGCAAGTGAAAATTCACATCGTGGTTATCTAGGAGGAACTCAGGTGGCAGAAACAGTGTTGGCAAGCAAAAAAAAATTTCAGATTAAAAAAGGTAATAGGAGATGTCTTTATGTGCAGCTTTGGAGTTACTCCATATTACATATAGTATTTAATCACACTATTGTTTACTAGGTTCAACTAAAAAATGACATGTTTTTTGCTGCCTCATGGACATGGTTTTACCAGAGCTATTTGATCTGTTAACAGATAGCAAATTAAAAATTGTCCTTTCAGACACCTAGCATTCTTAAATTGTAGCTTTCTCTAATTCTAGGAGCGTCCAGTAAGTGTTTAGTCTTTACTAAGTAAGACAACATGCAGAGCAGTCAAAAAATAGTTGCATGCTCCACGGATATGAAGACAAAGGGTTCAAGTTGTTCAGAAATACCCAGAGGCCAAGCTGATCAATACTTGCAATTTAGGTTCAAGCTGAATCAGCATCTAGTGAGCTGAATGCCCACACCACTAATCACTTGGGCCACACATGCAATCTAAAATGCTTACTTTACAAAGATGTATTGTTTGTTGAGAATGTGTATGACAGCATCAGGAACAGAAATCTTGTGTTTTGTCACAGAAAGGGAAAGCACAAGCTCTGTACAACAGCAATACCTGTAGTCTTCCTCTGGAACAGCTACATGTAGTGACAGTGCTTTTTGCCTTCTAAATTCTTGGCCTAATTAGAGAGACTAATGGGACAGGTAGCAACACTGATAGTGGTGGTGTCTTTTGTGGCTGTAGCTTCTCGGAGAAAATGAACTGAAGTCACTCAATATGGGCTACCAAACCATTAACAAATACAGGTTTACCATAAAAAGAGACAGCCTTCCTCAGTAATTATCACACAGAATATCAGCAACTACAGAAAAACTCAATAGCCACGTTCCAGCTACTGATTTTCAATAATAGCCTAATGATCCTTATGCAGTGCAAAAAGTGGGGATTAAAGAGTGCGATAGGAGCTAGGAGCTTTTATTAATCCCCATCTCATTCAAAACCACGTAAGAATAATAATTTTGAAACTGAAGTACAAAAACAGTCTTATACACTTATGTAAGTGAACATTTATGCACTTACGTAAGTGCTTTTATACACTTGCCTAAGACTCTGTTTTCATACTTCTGTCCCCCTGAAATTCCCTCTAGAGCATTGTGTAAGCAACCTGTACAGCATAGACTATCTACAGTTACCAACACTTTCTAGAATTCCTGTAACACCTGGAAGCCTTTTCTTCTTAAAAATAATGTTAAAATATTGAACTAGAACTTTTCATTGCAGGAAGAACTTTATCAGCATGGGCCTTAATCTAGTGATACATTTACATGAGACCATGTCAGGGGAAAGCTGATTATCCTATAATTTGTGGGGAAAAAACAGCTTTTTTAAGTAGTTTACCAGGCCAGGACTATTTAAAAATGGAAGTTTGCAATTTGTGGATGTTCAAGGTATGGTTTTATGTTTGATCATGTACTGTCAGCATATGTTAAATGCCTGTCCAGTTAGAATGGTGACAAGGTATTTACAGTATTACTGTGAAATTCTCAAAGGGACCAGTGATACAGGGTACTGGGAAACTACAGAAACAAATTCCATCAACAGCATGCCTTATTTTAACACTTAACTATGACAGAAAACACTCTGCAAGCTTACAGCTTTTCCACTGCTACCTTCAGAAAAATCAAAGCTTCCACTTTCTGGAGCACTAGTAAGCTCTCCCAAGTCTCCACATTGTGCTGTTACTGCACAACAGCCCCATGAGGCAGAAAGAGAAAAGCTGTAATTTAGTTGCTCTCATACTTTTACAGTCCAGCAGGTTCTTACATCATTTGGAAGATGTACTTGACAAACAAAGAAAAGTACCATTTTTATCCATGTTTATTAAATGTGAGAAAAGTTATTTCTCACTGTTAATGAATAAGAGTCGTTAAGTACTCATTCTCCTCCTGGGGCACACGCACACGGGAAGAAACATTTCCTTTCAAAAGAGAGACTGGAGTTAGATTGTGCTAATAAAGGATGGAAAATATAGTTTTATGTATTTATATTGTGCTTATGAGGGCAGCCTAGCTGGAAACAGCTCACCTTTGATGAATTAGATTTAGTAACTGCACATTTTGACAGCTGAACAGCAAACAATTTGTTTGTTATGAACACAAGGAGTCTGAAAAAGATAACACCAAATTACAACTGTTACCTGTCTCAGATATGGGTATTTTTAAATCCTTTCTCTACTGACTGATACAATGAGGTATGACACAGCACCTTAGCTACATGCTCTGTTGTCACTAGTATGATCATGTCCATCAGCTTTCATGTCTGTCTTTCAGCTATGTCTCTGCTCTTTTAAGTTTTATTGTTTCATAGTTAAGATCCTATTAAACATAAATGCTAGGGGTCACACATTAATGAGAATGCACCTCTGAATGGAAAAGGGACTTGCTCTTGGTCCAATTCCTCAATGATTTTATCTGCAATTTAAAAGACTATTAATTCCCTGTATGTAAAAGTGCAAGGATTGGTGGATTAATTTTTTTCAATTCAGCAGAACACGAAACACTTCTAGGTACAGGTAAAGATTATATATTTGTTGAAACAAAACAACCTAAGACTATACCAGAAGGGCATTCTAGTTTTGAGTCTACACTTACAAAGTGATGAGAAAATGGAGTAACTTCAAAGGAAGAGTACAAAGTAAAGGAAGTTAGGGGATGATTAATCTCTCTGTGAAGATGCTCATATACGGAAGAGAGATCTGATTGTGGAAAACTTTTGAGGCTGATGGATGCGGACCAAGTGGGACACAAAAGGTGAAAATTTAAGCTAAACAGTATGGAGAAAAAAAAAAAGATTTGTTTTTTTAAGTAGCTAAATCTCTTTATTAATTTTTGTCAAAAGCAAGAAACATATTTGAAACATAAATTATGATGCAATCTCGGCAGAAAAAAAGACCTCTCCCTGGAGAAAGTTAGCTTAGAAGATTACTGTGGTGGTTCAACCCCAACCAGTGGCTGAGCCCAGAGGAGACACAGACAGAACCTCTGTGGGTTGGAATAAGGACAGTTTACTGACAAAAGCACTGTGAAAGTAGAACAAGAGCTGCCAATTAGACTCACACCCAGTGATAACACAGAGTACCTTACCGACCCAAGCATTACAGAGTGCTGCACGATGTGAGGATCGACTCAATACCCCAGCCACACTCAGACTGCCCCGGAGGCACCCAGGAGCACCCCTCCCCGACCAGCCCCTTTTATACGAGGAGTGATGTCAGGTGGTGTGGAAACAGCCCAGGCTAACTCAGCTCACCTGTGCTGGCTGCTTGAAGAGATTGGTGCTGGCCTGGCCAGAACCAGGACAAGTATTGTGATCATCTTTGGATTTAAAAACAAAAAAAAAAACCCCACTGGGTTTTGCAACACTATTTTTTACAGATGGAAAAAAAGAGCATTATGTTGTCCTCCTCACTTCCCAGGCTTGCAAGATTACTTCCATTTTCATAAAAACACATAAATATAACTGTAAAACCATGAATATAGAACACCATTCTGTAATAATTCTGTCAGATATTCTGGCAAATTCCAGAAGTCCTAACAGTGATTCTAACATCACCTAAATTCTAGTAAATGAATTAAAGATTAATCAATTTTTCAGGATTAAGCCATTTGTCTGCATTTGCCTATATTGTCCTTCAGCTAAGAGTGTCAAAGCTCCACACAGATCTGTATTTTATCAGGTGATCATCATTGCCCAAGTGATTAAAGCACCTGAATAATTGAAGGGATTCCTAATGGAATAATTACAATAATGTTCTTTAGTATATCCCTATTTTCATAGCTTTAGGCAATTATCAAGTGATTCAAATTAATAAACCAGCTCATGGATCAGATAGCTTTCCAGCATCTACAGTTCAGTACTTGCAGCTACTGGTTAGGAAGGCATTCATAAACACTGCACATAATAATGAGATTTCTGACCTTCCAGTGTCATGTAAATTGATGTGTGCCTGACATAAGCAGACTTTGCTGCTAAACTCAAAAGCTTTCAGCTTTGTCATTGTCCTCATCTTGTAATTGAATGTGTTAACTCTAAAGGAGACTAAAATAGAAGAGTAAAATCAGGGAGCACAGTAAGGAAGAAATGAATATGCCTTTACAAAAATTTCCATATTCCTAGTTCTTGTAAAAGAAAGAATGATTGTGATTTCTCAGTTAAATACTTTATATCAAATGCGGTTGTACACCACATGCTTGCAATTAATGTATATAGATCTACAATAAAGCTTATTCTCCAGCACCTAGCATTTCAGATTGTAAAAGTCGGTCCAGTATATGAGGAATAGGCATTCATACTACTTTTTGACTTTTATTTTTCTCCTGCTTTGATTCTGATACGCTGATTTTATTCATTTCTTTTCCATTCTAATTTCTATTCATTTTTCATTAATTTATGGCAATTCCTAGTTCTCAGTAACCGAGGTCAACCAACTGAAATATTGTGATTCTCACTTTTGTATAGCCACTTTCTGTCATACACTGTATAATGCTCAAGCAATGCAATTCTCTTTCATCTTTTGCAATGATAACTGAGCAAGTTTTAACTGCAGAGTTCACCGAGCTAAACAGAGTTGGTTAAGTACCATTTTTATCCCATATTACAGATGGGCAAACTAGGAGACTAAGTGATGAGCTTAGAAATATTGACAGAATGGAGCAACATTAGTAAGCAAAGAAAAGCATTAAGTGTATGTATTAGTAATATTCAAAAAAATCCAAACATTCAGGAAAATATACAGGTATGGCCTCTGTTCCCTATCAGGAGCACAACAGCACTGCTTGTTGCAGATGTTCATGACAGGCATTGCCAGCAGAATGATGCCACACACTGATACCCACAGACTATGCTGATACAGCTACATACCGCAGTAGAATTAAGTGATATATCAACACCTATATTATTAAACAACAACACAAACAGACTTTGTATGTCTAAAAGACAACAGACTTGAAGAAAATTCCAACTGTGATTCTGTAATGAAGGAGGGAGATTGTAATAGGGACAGGAGGAATGAGACTGATAAGGAAGGGGAAAGGAGAAGTGCAGCTGCAATTAGGATTCCCCCTACCACAACTCCCTTTTTTAGTTGAAAACTTCAATTTCTGATGCAAAATAAATACTAAGAATGAGAGCTAAAGATTCAGGACATGTGTCATTATCAAATTCCTGGTTTAATTTCCCCATATTAAAATATTCATCAGAGGAAACACTACCAGACCATGTAATTAATACGACAGTTGTCTCACAGCTCCCCAAACTCTTCTACTGTTATTGTTGTATTGTTCCTCCTTGTAAGAGGAGAATTACACTAAGTTCAGCCCAAATTTTGTGAAAGAACACTGCAGAAGGACAAGAAGGTGATTTAGCTTCCAGATCCTTCTCCCAGACATTCTGCACAATGTTACTGTAGCTAAGGATTCTCTGGGATGTTGATAACTTAGGCTGGTTAAGTACTGTGTCATTTCCTATAACAATGGAGTTGTTATCATTAACAAATTATCATTTAGGTGACTGCATTTTGCTTTCCCATAATTTTTGACAATAGATGGAAACTACACTGTAGTACCACAAGATGTTCTCTTCATCACACATCATCATCATACATCCAAGGGGACAGTTTGCTATTTAATATCTATATAATAGTCCCAGAAAGCAAGAATTTATGATGTATGAACTTCTAGTACAAGGACGAAAAACACGGTAACTTGGTTCATCTTCATGATACACCACATTAATATGCACCCTACCGTGCTAATACATACGACTTTCTACTAATTCCAAATGGGCAACTTAACCTAAAAAGAGAAACATTTGCACTACTGAATAATCTCCAGCCTTGCTTAATGCCTGTCAAAATACTACAAGTTCTCACTTCAAGTGATACATTAAAATACAAGTATACACATATTTTTACATCATAACAAATTACTTCTTTCCAGACACTAATTACGGACAAAAAATGTACTTATTGTATTAGCAGCTCTGTGTTAAAGGATCAATGTCAGAAGGTTTTCAGAGAGTGATTCCATGTAAAAATTATAATGCTAAAAACATCACTACACACCCTAACTCATCTACTGGAATTTATAAATTGCACATTTTATCACAGCCATAGTAAATGAAAACTTGATGCTGGAAAGAAATGTCCACCTGAAAAAATTCAGAGGAGAGTAAATAGCAGAGAAACATTCCGACTTTTGGCACCCAAATTCCCTCGCTAGATTGAGTGAGTAAATTCTGATTCAATCTATCGTCCTGCAGAGAGATGCCCCATCAGAGGGTGATGCAGTATTCCTGCGTGTTCTGCCCCGAACTGCCCTCTTCTGGCTACATTTTCAACCTGATTAAGTGCCTAAACTCAGGCAGTGAGAATTGCACTTGGCTACGTCCTTTCAATTTCTATCAAGTTCTAGCACTCATAGGCACTGTGGGATCATGAAATGCAAAAGAGCCATAAAAGTGAAAGTTATATTACTAGCAATGCAATGGAAGCCATTAAAAAGCCATTATCTATCAATAGTTGATGTATGCTAGTTACTTATAATGCTCTGTTGTAAGAGTGTTTGTCAGGGGACAGGGTAGGCAGGATGGGGTAATTCAAACAATAATACCTCAGGGTAGTAGAGTGCGGACAGTGCTAACTCTTTATGGCAACCACAGTATGGTAACCAAACAATAAAATTTATAATCTGCCAAAAACACTAGGAAAAAGTTCTACACTATTGCAAGACTGGTCTGAAGTGAATTGCAAATCCATTTCGCAGAACACACATTAAAAATGTTTGTGCCTAGAGGCTGTCATCCCTTATGGTATTACGGAAGTAACTAATGGCTTCAGTGTATTAGGTACTATACAAACACATTGCAAGAAACATTTCTTTTTCGTGCAAACAACAATACAAATAGGCAAGATGAAGGCCAGGCAGAAGGAAGCATTCATTGTTTCCTTTGACAGATGGGGAACGGAAGCCCAGCAAAACCGAGTGATTTGCCCAAGGCAGCATGAAGCAGAGCCAGGAATTTGACCTAGACAGCTTGAGTTCCAGACCAGTGCCTTCTCTCATTAATATTGGCTTCTTTATTCTTCTTTCTTTTTTTTTTTTTTTTTTTGCCATAATCTAGCAAGAACTGCTTTGACGCAGGTTTAATAGGATCACAGTCTTAAAATGATATACAGGAGTCAGTAACTTCAAAAATCTGACAATAAATTTAGGCTGTATTGATTTTAGTTTCTTTCCTCAGCTCCTATGTTCTTTAAACCATCTCCAGTAATTTGATTCAAGCTTTAGAAGGAAGTCCTTTGAGAGCACATGAAACAGTATTTCAGTTAAACCACTAATGTGATTTTTCATCAATCAAATATTAAATACTCGAACAGAAAATAAACTTGAACTACAAGAAATGCTTCTGACAGCAGTTCAAAAGATGCACATCCATGCAGTTCTGCAGACAATAGATTCACTTTTGTGCTGCAATACTGAGTGATTAGGTTTCGCATATCACACATCCATCTTCTGAAGTATGAGAAATGAAAACAGCTGTAAATATGGATAAAACAAAAGCACTGTCTTATCTAAGGTAGCTGCAGACAGCACTTGTACAAGAGATTTCTTTACCATTTGTTGCAAGGTAAAAATCACATATGTAAATGGTAATAGACAAATTTCAAAGCATTCAGAGAATTGGTACTTCCCTAAGTTCTAAGCCTATACAAAGTAATGAATTATGTATCTGCATGCTTTATCTGAAATAAAGAGATTTTTAAAAGTAAATTAAAATATCAATGAGCCCAACGTTCAGTTGACAGAAATCAGTAAAACTGCGGGAGTGGGGAAACAAAACGCCCAAAATAGACACTAGGCTAGCTGATGATTTAAGATTATGTAAAAATTCACAAGAAATGTATGTTATGAGATGTACCAACAATGAGACTATGTTTTAAGAATAATATTGTTTCTCTGAGTCTTGGGAAATTCACAGTCCACTCTGAAGTCCTACTGCTGGGATAAACGCAAAATGATAGCCTCATCTGAAAAAAGTAATGATGGAAGAAGCCAGGGAAAGGAGGCTGAAAAAATAGTTATGCAATCACCTAGGTGCCTATTGATTTTCATAATCAAGTCCTCAAAATTTGATCCTATTTACTGCAAGTTAATTATCACCAACACTCAGTAAGTATACGGAAAGACAAAATCATTACCATTGCAAAAGGAATCAAGACCCTTTGAAAAGAATATAATAAATGCAGGTTCTGCAAATATACTGCAAATGATGAGCAAAGTTATGCTGGGATAAAAAATGTGAGAGAAAGCAATCTAATAATAAAACCCAAAAAATGTGAGGAAGAAGTAATAATCTTCTACCTTCTAATTTTATCACAGCCAAAAGAGGCCTTGTGGCAAAAAACGTCAATTCCAAAGCTGTAGCTTTGTCACTCTGACACTTCTTATAAAAACTAAAAACAAATTTTGCGGCTAGTTCATGCAACAGACTAAGGAACATGATTGAGAGATTGAATGAAGAGAAATGCTGGTAAAATAATTGGTTGCAAGGAATATTTATTAAAACTTTTAGACAATTTGCAGAGAATAATTACCCATGAATAAAAAGTACCTCCTGCTTCTGCAGCTCAAAAATAGGAAAATAATTGCCATCAGAATATTATTCACGGGTTTGTTTGGGCTTTTTTCTTCTAACAATGAATGCATTAAGAACTGTGCAAACTTCCAGGGAAAAGGTAAGGAGCAATCAGTCACTGATGTGGGAGGAAATCAACACATATTCCTGTCTTCTAAATAACTCTTACTTGCTGTCATACTTTTGCCATGCTTGCAAAACTCCTTTGTTTCCTGGTGTACTTAGTACTCAAAGTTAGGCAAACAAACCAATTCAGTTCTAGCCTGCCTATACAGTTACGGAGGAGTCTGCAGTTTGCTGGGAGTAAATAATTGACCCTTTCAGGCTATCACCAATAAAAATCCTTAGTTCTTTCCTCATATGTGTGGGGCTTATAGAGACTTTTCAGCAGAGCACTAGTTGGCTCTGTGGTAAACAGATGGGTCTCATGTGTGCTTAAAGCAGCTAAGAACCTACACTGACATCACTGCGACCATGCGAAATTCTGCAAATGGACGAAGTGTAGTTCAACCCCATCTAGACCCGTTTCCACTGGGAAGCTCAAGAATTCTTAACCATAGGGACATTTTTTCTAGATAAGTCTCAACTTTCTGTCTTAATTGCATTGCAAAGTTTTCTTTTCACATAATCACAGGATGTCAGGAGTTGGAACCTCAAAAGATCATCTAGTCTGACCCTCCCCTGCCCCCCAAGAGCAGGATCACCTAGATTAGATCACACAGGAACATATCAGGGCAGGTTTTGACTCTCCTTCCAGAGGAGATTCCACAACCTCTCTGGGCAGTCTGTTCCAGTGCTCCATCACCCTCACAGTGAAAAAGTTTCTCCTTATATTCACATGGAACCTCCTATGCTGCAGCTTGCACCCGTTGCCCCTTGGCCTATCACTGGCCATCACTGAGAGGAGCCTGGCTCCTTCCTCCTGACACTAGTCCTTTACATATTTATAAACATTAATATTTATAACATTTATAAACATTCAACTAATATAACATTTAACTAATAGGAAAATGTCTCTCCCTCTCCACGCTCCATGAGGAATCTGGAGATTATTCAGTAGTGCTGAACATTTCTCCCTTTCAGAAAGGCCTGTAAAGTTTCACCCTGATGCAATCAGGACTTAAGAAAGTTATAAGCAGATATTGAACATCTGCAGATAAGCATTACAGTTCATCAGCTGCAGCAGCAGATACAGCTGATTACTGGAATTTGAAAATAGAAAATGTAATGGCAAAGTTTTAGATTGAAGTAATGACACTGGAATAATTATATGGGACTAAGTTCATTATATTACAAGGTAGTGTTAATATATGAGCCATTTAAAATACATGCTGACTAGTACTGAAGTTGGAGTATTCCTCAGATACAATACGAAAAGCATATTAAACTAATATTCTGAAAATACATCTGTGAATGCACAGTCTGGTTTTTAATCTGGTTAAACAGAGTTAATGTAAGAGAAAAAATAGTTTATTCTATTGCAGTCAAAAGGTCACAAAGAAATTTAAAGTAGAAAGTATTAAATCAAAATACATATTATAATACTACAAATACTAATAATATTTTAGACTATCAGCAAAATATTAAAGAATTATTAGTTCAATTAATGGAAAAAGATATGTCTTTTCTCATGTTATCAATTCTGACAACGTGCAAGATTAATAATGATTATATCAGAAAGATGTAACTTTCAGTACAAATGTTTTTGGAGGATATTGAATTCATGTGTTATACTCCTGTTGAAATTTCTGATTCTTAATCTTTACTTAACAACTAGTTAAATATTTTGCACATTTTACAACAGTATGTAAAGAACATTTAATCCTCTTCTGGTAAAACAATCCCAGAATTAGACCCAAATGAATCCTCTCCATCCTATGGATCTTAGAATCAGCATCACAGAATCGTAGAATATCCTGAGTTGGAAAGAACCCACAAGGATCATCAAATCCAACTGTGTTCCTCTTACAAGTATTCCTCTCCTCTAAGTGCCTGAGGGGAAATCCTTCTACACCTTCAGTGTGATAATGGCTTTGCTTCAATAAAATATCGGTATGTAGAAAGCCCCACTGATTCCAGGATTTAGCAAATACTTACTATCCCCACAAAATACAGCCTAACAGTACTTTTCTAATTGTGACTCTAGGTAAAGCGAAATGGACAGTGAACATTTCCTTCATGACTCTTCAACACATGTTCATAAAATGGGTTCATTTGAAAATGGATTGATTTTATGTACATGAATGTTTGAGGAACTGCAGTCTTAAGGTACTTGGGAAACTTGCAAAGATGGGAACCAAGCAGGAGGACACTTTTTGGTTTTGTATATGATCAGTTCCAAGCTCAATTTCTGAGCTGTAATTAGCACTCAGTTAACACTGTGCCAGCTGCCTGATGTTGGCACATAAAAGTCTCTCCTTTTCAGTAACTGATAAAGGGGGAGAGGTGGGTTTAATGCCACAGAGCATTAGAATACTTCTAAAAAGAAGAAAGTAAAGTTCAAAGAAAAATCATTTGTATAAGCTCCAGCAGTGCTCATTATTAAAAGCTATTCATATACTGTGCACTGGATGGCTACTGAATTCTCTTGCTTAATATGCACTCAAATTATCACATCAGTGAGCCCCACAATAAGAAGGTAGAAAATATATAGCAATCTATTGCTTTAAAACAATCCAGTACGTTGATATGGCCAGATGGTAATACAAAATCCAAGAACCAATCAGCAAAGGGAGACACATAAGTCTCTTCACTGTGATCTGAAGTGGCTTTTCTGGTTTCTCAGGAGCCACCTGCAGCAGATCACCCACTGTCTTTAGATAGTATTGAGAATCAGATCTTTACTCCTAAGGGAGCTCTGGAAACTAAATGTCTGTCTTTTCGGAGCTCAAAAAAATTGTTTTTCCTTTTCCTTCTGTGGCATAACACTAGACATGTCTCCCGACTTTTCTAAGAAAATAAGTAACTTCTTCTTTATCTAGATAATATTTTTGCCTTTTTTTTCATAGTTACATATAAAAGAACTGGGATATTTTCTTCTACAGACATCACAGAATGAAACAATCATTTCTGTGGTAGTAAATTCCACAGAATTTTTATTTTACTTGCACAGCATATAAAAACACATTTCTTTATTGCTAGCATGGATTCAGTTATCTATAGATTCAACATTTTTCTCAATAATATTAAGTAAAAATTCCAATAATACTACAGAATTACCCAATATTCAAATATTTGCTATGTGTATTTTTATTACAGTATATTAACTACCTATAAAAATACACTGGATGTAGTTCTGAATGAAAGTATTTTCTCCATTTAAAAATATGACATCAAATCTAATTTCCTGTACGTTTTTGATCAAAACTTCTTAGAATGAAAGAAAAACAACATTTGTGGAGTAACTACAAACTCATTTAATTACTTTGTTAATTCTTTCTATTATTAAAAAGTCTTTGAAGAGTTTTAACAACATTATAGTAAAATTACCAAAATTTCTGTAGGTCCATTTTAGTTACTAGATGAACTAGAAAAATATATAGTTGGAAACAAATGACACACTGCGCCTTCCGATGTCAGCAGTTCTGCTAAATGTAACAGGCACAAAATATAAAATACCAGATTTTTTATACATGAAAACTATGTATTAACATTTTTAACCAATCCTGAAATTCATTCATAAACCTCCTAGGTATTTTAAATAATAAGCAGGATAAAAGTTTGCAAAAGTATTAAATGAATTTCCAAGGCCCCAAAATCCATTAAAATCTCCATCAGTAAAAGGTGTTCAAGAAGGCATTTTCATCTATTGACAAGAAGGTAAGTCAGTAAATGCTGATGCTCTTCAAAAATCGTTACTAAAAGACAGCACGAGGATTATTACAACTTTCTAAACAATAGAAATGTCCCAGAAGGTGTCCAGATCCTTGCCAAAGCCACTTAATACAAAGAAACTACTTAAAAATAAAAAAAAAGGGGTTAGCCTTTGCAAGACATCCAGAACCCAGCTATGACAGTAGTTCTAGACACAGAGGTTGATATTACTGGTAATTTTCTATCTCTAAAAAAAGTCAAAGCCCAGTTCCTTTACACAGAAGGCTGAACTTGCCATGACTATCAAATGCTGGGCCCGATACAGATAAAACAGTGTGTTGTGAATGAATGGCCGCAGGAATTTCCCAAGAGTCAAAATAAGAAAGCAAGTAAAAGATATTTTTCATTCCTTTAAAAATAGGCAGATGGTACTGCAGTAATCTTGTCATAAACTTGTGATTTAACTTGTTAAAAAATGGTACTTTATTTCTTCCTTATACTAAGTCTTTATTCAGCCTGAAGACCTTTAATGCTCATGGTAAGGAACAGACCTATCTTCGCCACGTTTACCAAAACTCTATATACTTGTCTGAGGTACTGTGGAATGTCTCAATCATAAACAAACAAAAAAAAACCATATAAAAAGCTTGTTGTTCTTGCCAGAATGATCTTTACTTTATTTGAAATTCATCTTATAAAATAGTTAATAATCTCAGAATTTACTCTCAATCTTCTTTTTATAGAGAAAAAACTCTTGGGAGAATTTAGGATGCTGTAGTGCACTTTAAAACGTACAATTTTATTTTAGAACAACTGCTTCTCTCTGCAGAACTCCTGAAATCTGATGTCAGCAAAAAAGAGTCATTATACTTGAAGATTTCCACAGAGAGAAGCAAAGGATTCAGAATACTACCCACCCTACCAAAGTCTATAGATTTTTTCTTTTCTTTTTGCTGTTTAAATAAACTATTGACACTAAGAATAGAAAGAAAAATGTCTCTAAAAATTGAATTAATCATTAAAGGAAGTTAAGCACCATAATACTATTGAAAGTGAGTCAACCTTACTGAAGTTATCGCCTTAAAGGTTACTGAACTGCATCCAGCTTTCATAAGTCTAAATCTACAAGTCTTCAAGGGTGCAGAAATCTTATGGGAATCCATAAGAGCTGTATGAATAGAGATTTTGCAAAGTGAGGACTTACCATCAATATATGATTGATTTTGTTGAAGGTTGAATTATAATTTGAATGGAACAGTGATGCATCTTATTCAATCTAACATGCTGCACAGCAGCATTTATTACTTACCTGTTGCCCTAAACTTTGGTAACCCACAGAAATAAAGTTCTTACACTAATTAAGCAGAAGGATGAACCAGGCAGCAAGGCAACCAGCAGCTTGGTTTAAACATGCCATCATACACAGACTTTGAAGCATCAGACCTATCCTCTTTCTGCTTGCTTTCTCCTTTGCTGTTAAAGGGAGTTAAATGTACAGCACAAACATTTTAAGGACTATGTCACAGAGATAACTGGTCATTGTAAACATGTAAGGAAGTACTTAGCATCAAAAAGCAGTGTCAAAGACAGGAAACTAGACAGATTCTCTGTTGGTTTTGGGGTGGTTTTTTTTCTCTACCATTCTATTTTTTTTTCTATTTTCTCTTTTAAAGAAGTAGTAAGGACTGATGCAATGTGACTTCATATCAAACATATTTTGCCCAAGTAACAGGTGATGGGATGAGGGGAGAATGTACTCAAGCTGCACCAGGGCAGGTTCAGATCAGACATAAAGAAAAAGTTCTTCACCAAAAGGGTTATCAGGCATTGGAACAGGCTGCCCAGGGAAGCAGTTGAGTCACCATCCCTGGATGTATTTAAAAGGTGGGTAGATGAGGTACTTAGGGATATGGTTTAGTAGCGGACAGGTACAGTTGGACTTGATGATCTCAAAGGTCTTTTCAAACCTAGTGATTCTGATTCTATATGTAAGTGTACAAAAAGGGAAAGAAGAGACATGAAAATTATCCTTTATTTCAAAAGTTTAAAATACCAAATGTGCTTTAAGCATTTATAGCACTCATTTCACCATTTCTCTACATATCTAGATAAAATATAGAAGAGCTATTATAAAATAATCACATAAAACCACAAGTGGCTCTTCAGTAAAAACAATTTAAAATACAAGTGCTTCCATTAACACATGTTATCAGAATCCTTTCCTAGTTGAACTACAAATTAATCACAGAATAGTATCCATGCCTGCTACTGGCTCATTAGCAAAGAACTTTCATTTCAATAGATATTAAAAAAAAAAAAAAAAAAATCAACTTTCAGTACAAATTAAGTCCCAGCTGGAAAAAATAAACTTGCTTGCAAAACAGAACAAAAAATAAAAAAAGAATAAATTGCTTCAATAGTTCTCTGCTCAAAATCACTGGCAGTTCAGTACTTCCAGAACTCTGTAACTGCATTTAAGTGATTTTAGTTCCTAAAGGTGATGCCCACATATAATACTTAGCACTAGCTTTAATTAAGGTTTCACGTATCCCCAGATTGCCCCAAGTCATCTGATTTAATGAATGCAGAAACCATCTTCTTGAACAGGTTCTACATTAATTTGGTAAAAGGTAGCAAGTCAACAGAACCAGACTTCTCTGAATGTTCCTGTTCTTCCAGCTAGAGAAAGGATTCCATCTTCAGTCATGATGATGTCTTGGGGCTTAAAGGAGCCAAGCAAGGGTGTGCCCCCCTGCTTATCAAAATACTTTTAATTCCTGATTATTTTCAAGCATATATTCAATCAGAATTTATGATTTATGCCTTCTGGGGATGACTCTACATCTTCAAATAAAGGTGTTAATAACAAACGAGTTCCAAAGGTCCACATCTCCTCTTTGAGATGTGTCAGTCAGTAGGGTTTTTCAGAAACAAATAATTGTACTTAACTTGGGTCTCTGTAATTCCAAGTGCACTTACGACTTCATGTGTTTGAATATGACACCTGTCTCAAGCAACTGTATTCCACCCTGCAAAAACCTAACAGCACTTCCTCCATCCCTGGCAATCAACTTCTTGGGACCAAGCAGCACCATAGAGGTCTCTTGCAAATACAGCATATTCCAACAAGCTGGGGCTTGTCAGCTTAGGGAGAAGATCTTTTTCTTATGGTCTGTTGGCTCTGGGAGATTTGGTCAGTAAATGCCAATTTCCTTACTAGTGTGAAAGGTTATGAACATTCCTAACATACATATACAGTTCTCATGATCAAAATAAGAAATGGCTTACAATACAATCAACAAATATCTTTCTTTTAAAAATAGGTTAATACTGACCTTACAGACCTTTGTTCAGCTGTGCAGATCCCTGTGTTCAACTAGTAACTAGTTGAACTAGTAAGAATTTGAACTAGTCAAACTTCTTTGACTTGAGCAGAGGTGTCTTCTCTGTGCAAGTTAATACACAATCTTAAGAAATGCAATCAGAACAGATGCTTTAAGTGGGTCATTATGTAATACCTAGATGCTGCTGTGGGCTATAACACATTAAAAAACTTTGAAAATCACTTAAAGTGAAAAATGTGAGAGAGCTCCAGAATCCATAATCTGGTTTACATTTTCCCTGGGAAAAGATAACAGCTTAGTATGCATCCCACATTTAGGTTTTGAAAACCTTGGTAAAACACTGTATGAACAGATATGTTTATTTTACCCCATCTGACCTACTTGGTTCATTTAGAGATACTGTAGATATACAACACAGACACAATGAAAAAGGAAACAAAAATAATTTAATTTTCTTGCACACAGTACATGCATTGACACACAGATCAACAGACATACAGACATACATTCAACATCTCCTGTGGCTCAGATCTCCAGCTAACGCTCACCTAGGCCACTGAAGGCTCTTCACAAACACTGGAGACCAACCATGTTGAATAGAGAGATGAAGAGCTGTAGAGAAATGGCAAAAATGATAGAACCCATTCTACAGGGGTTCTATGTACAAAACTAACAAGAGTCCTAATAGATAAGGAAATTACTATGACACAGGAGTTTATTCTCAAAATTGGTTTCAGATAGATCATGAAAGTAACATGTAATGCTTGAGAGGCTACATCTTTGAGTACATATTAAAGAAAGCTGTTCTTTTTGTTTTATCTGTGCAATCCTCTAATTGAGAACTGAATTACTTAACACTGAACACATAGACCCATTCATTCCTAATCTGTGAACTAATAGTTGCACACAGTGCACCTTAAACTGCAGAACCACTATTTCAATTTAATAAGTAACTGCAGTCTTCCCTGCCATTTCTTTAAAATATTAATCCAGTCTTCTCAGTGAGGACCACCTCCGGAATAACTCTCCAATAAAAGCTATGCATAGAAATGTAAACAAAAATGAAAAATTCAATATTTTGGAGGGACTACAAAACTGCAAGTATCCCTAGAAATTTAATTACAAATAATTGCTCTAAGGGCACTTAAAGAAAAATATTGTCCATCTTAGAGCATCACAGAATTGTTAAGATGGGAGGGACCTCCAGAGGTAATCTCATCCAACCTCACCCTGTTCAAGGGCCACCTAGGGCAGGCTGGCCAGGACCCTGTCAAGGTAGCTTTTGAGTATCTTAAAGGAGGGAGATTGCACAGCTTCCCTAGGCAACCTGTGCCAGTGCTTACTAAAAGTGTTTTCTTATGTTCAGAAGGAGCCCCCTGTGTTTCAGCTAGTGCCTACCACATCTGGTCCTGTCACTGGGCACCATTGAAAAAGCCCAGCCTGGCTCCATCCTCTAGGAAATGTCCATTCAGATGTAGATCTACATTGAACATACATCCCCTGAGCCTTCCTTCTCATCTCCGGGCCAAACAGTTCCTTCCAGTGCTCTCATCCTGTCCTCATAGAGGAGATGCTCCAGTCCATTTATACCTTCACGACCAGTCTCCAGCAAGCCCATGCCTCATTTGTACTGGACACAGTACTCCTTCCAGGTGTGGCCTTTACCAGTGCTGAGTAGAAATTTTCAGTCATTTTCAAGTTTCAAGAAATTACTATTAGTAATTTCAATTTTTAGCTTCCATCATAGAGGAGCCTTTCAATTACAAAATTCCAGGAAAAACAGACCTGTGTGTTTTTTCTGAAGTTAACTGAATATGTGAGACATAGAATGAAGCCTTATATATTCAATATTGTAAAACATTTTTCATAGTAAGCTAAGAAGGCACTTACATGAGCTAAAAATAAATCTGCTAACTGCGTCATCTTTGAAATAATTTGATTTAGAAGCAATTCATCAATGTTTAAAAGAAGTATAATCACTCTGAACATAAATTTGATGCAAGGTGTAGTTTTTGAACTTGAAAATTTGGCAAAGATGAATTGAAGTTCATTTGGCTTTGTGGTCATTCTATACCAAGTAGGGATTATATTACACTTCATATTCCTGGTGCGCAAGGAAAACCCTACCCAACTGCTATGATCAAACTCTAAGTGTACTTACAAACAGGCTTGAAACATTCAGAGGGCTGTGCTTTGGCAAAGTATTTTAAAAGTTCCAATTCCAGTGCCATAAACTAATTCAATTTATAACAATAGCCAACCTTCACACAGATTTATTCACTTTGCAGTTCTATTGACTTAATTTTCTCTCAGGGTTTTTACTGATTTTGTATCTTCTCTCTGGACAAGTAATTGCTTCTTGAAACACAGAAATTACAAAAAGGTACTGGGGTGTGTCTTCATCATGCTGCAGAACGTATGCTGCAATACAACCAATCTAAGACAGTATATTTACAAAGTCCAGTGCTGACATTCTGTCACACACACATTAAACTTTTAAAACTTGAGATGTTTACTTTTAACACAGCTATATATTTTCTTATTCAAGAAGGTATTTATTGCAAATGACACCAAGTTGGGGGGAAGTGTCGATCTGCTGGAGGGTAGGAAGGCCTCTCAGAGGGACCTGGACATGTTGAATCAATGGGTAGAGGCCAATGGGATGAAGTTCAACATGTTCTGCACTTTGGTCAGAACAACCCCAGGCAATGCTACAGGCTTGGAGCAGGGTGGCTGGAAAGCTGTATAGAGGAAAAGGATCTGGGGGTGTTGGTTGACACTCACCTGAACATGAGCCAGCAGTGTGCCCAAAGGCCAATGGCATCCTGTCTTGCATCAGGAATAGTGTAGTCAGCAGGACCACAGAGGCGATCATCCCCCTGTACTCAGCTCTAGTGAGGCTGCACCTCAAATACTGTGTTCAGTTTCGGGCCCCTCACTACAAGAAAGACATCAAGGCCCTGGAATATGTTGAAAGAACAGCAACAAAACTGGTGAAGGGCCTGAAACACATCTTATGAGGAGTGGGTGAGGGAACTGGAACTGTTCAGTCTGGAGAAAAGGAGGCTCAGGGGAGACCTAATTGCTCTCTACAACTACTTGAAAGGAGGTTGTGATGAGCTGGGGGTCAGCCTCTTCTCACAGACAAGTAGTGACAGGACAAGAGGGAATGGCTGCAAGTTGCGCCAAGGAGGTTCAGGTTAGAAAGGAGGAGAAATTTCTTCTCTGAAAGAGTGGTTTGGCATTGGAACAGGTTGCCCAGGGAGGTGGTCGAGTCATCATCCCTCAGGATGCTCAAGGAAAGGTTGGATGAGCTACTTATGGTTTTGTAAGTAATATGGTTTTGTAGGGGGACAGATGGACTAGATCATCTTGGAGATCTTTTCCATCCTCAATGATTCCATGATTTAGCTGATGGGAGTCCTGTACTATATTCTATACATATGCCTTTCCACAGTCACAGCTAAACAAGCAGCCTGAATACACACAATGAGAATTAATTGCAAATTGTCAATCAGGCAAGTGATACCAGCCATCAAATAGTGAGGAACAACTTTGGCTCAATGATGCTGATGCTTGGTGATGGTGATGAGATGTTCGGAAAAATCTCTGACAGAGAATATGGTTCTAACAAGGCACAATTTGGGTGAAAATAATATAGTAAATCCTAAAATACATAGGCCTGTCTTTTAACAAACAGTCCTAAAACATTAGGACAGTCCCTCAGCATGCCTCCATAAATTCCATGAGGTAGGAGAAGGATCAGATTTGAATTCTGCAAAAGAGATGAAACTGTAGTTCAACACACCCAGTTTCCTGGAGAATGGAAAAGCTCCCACAGTGCTGTCTGACATGTGGACATAATAGTATTTCCATTCAGATCAGGAACGTGCTTTCACAAGTCCCCTAATATTCCTCAGTTACCATGCTTTGGTTCACATCACAGAATGCACTTGGAATACACAAAATGGATTTTTCTAGATTAAACTATGGAGGAAGATGTGCTGCAGAAGCTTAATGCACTTAGCATTAGCAGGAATTCAGTCAATCAAACTAGACTAGAGCTAGTCTAAAGTAAAACTGTGAAAAATTATTTATCATTACTCAATAACATTGCCCACACTGCAAGTGTGAGCTACTATTTCCCAAACCTAGGCATAGCCCAAATGCCTAGACTGAGGAAGTTATGACCTACTAAGACTTCTCAACTTTATTTCTCTATCATGAATTATTCTTCCAGACTTCATAAAGTATCTAGTAATTTTAATTTAAGATATTAAGAATTCTGATGAAAAGGCATCGTGAACCCATCATGAAAGAACAGTGTAATTCTCCTCACAGTACTTTCAAATTTACATGATTAGTGGTTTAATAGCTTAATAAAAGACTAACAACTAGGCTAATAAAAACTATACAGGAACAGGCACAACAAACAGAATTCATTTCACACTTTATTTCTAGCTAAGGTCAGGTGTCCAACAAAGTTGTTTTGAAGGAAAAAGGGAATGCTGATATACTTGTAGAACATATAAAATAGAATTCAAAGTGAGAATAAATGCTGTGAAGGCAGAGATATACAATGTACAAAAAAATATATTAGTTGTGATGAATGTTAAAAAAATGTCTATGAAAACACTGTGAAGCTGACGAAGTATACAAAAAAAGAATATGAAGTTATATCTACATAGAAAAATCAAGCGTAACATTTTCCTAGCAAGGACAACACCACAAGGAGTGTTGAATGGTATAAAGTCAGAGAACCACGAGAGGACTGCCTGATAAAAGCCTCTGCCTGGGCTCGTTAAAATAGCTTTATCACATCTCAGCTGAATTGAAACACACAGTTTAATTTATTAACATCCATAGCTGAGCTATCAGAGAACTCTCCTGGAACTACAAGCTTAAAGAACTATATCCCTAAACTATCAAACTATAAAAATGAATTTGTAGAAGACAGATGATAAATCCTCTATGGTCATTTGTATGCAAGTGCCATTCTAATGGTAGTTTTAATGAGGTACTGGACTTAAGTTAAATACTTCTGAGGTATGTACACCAAAAATTACAACTAGAAAGGCTTAAGCTGGTACAAATGTTAAAATATATGACATCTTTCTTCATTAAAGCCTCCTAGATACATCAGCCTTGAAAAATGAGAAAGAAATGAGCACACCCTATTTTATCGTTATAATGACTTTCAGTAAAGGCACTCATAAAGTGGAGGCACATCTTTTCAAGTGTGAGATGGGACAGCACTGATAAAAATAATCTGAATAAGAAGTGTCTGAAACTTCAAAAGCCTCACTACTGCCTGTGACACTGACTTTTCATGTTAAAAATTTGTTTAAAGTAACTGTCTTCAGTTTTTATTTATGGAAGAGAGAACTAAGAAGTTCATGTTACATATCAAATGTTCAAGAACTAAAATATCCTTAGAAAAAAATACAGTTCATATAAAGGTCACTGAAAAGTTTTCTCCCTATTTGTGTAATTCCTTTCTGAATATCCAAATCCAAGAGCTGGAGAGCTGTACAAGTTGAAGCTATATCTATCTATTTTATTTATTTGGAATATCTGTTAGATCATAAAACAAGAGACAAGTTATGGAGGCCCTTGAGGATCCCTGAAGCTTCCCACAGAAATGAGGTGAAGTTGATGGTGACTATTTCTTGTAAGACAATGAGTCCTACCCCATCCCAAATTATTGAGAACTGCTTCATACAAAACTAAGATTCACTACACTGCAGGGATGTAACTTACTATACAGTGTGCTCTACAGCTCCTCAGACCCAAATGAATGGGAGCTGTTGATCTCACCTCCGTGGAAGCAATAGCTCCCACAGAGCTTCTGCAGGATGAGAAGAATTGCCATTAACAGGGGCAAGCTGGAATCTCCTTTGTGCGAGGCCTTAGCTCCTGGAGCTAAGTTGACATTGGAGTTGGACTTGATCATTCTTATGGGTCCCTTCCAACTCAGAATATTCTATGAAATCTGTACCCTGTTTTAATTTTTCCAATTTCAAGCACTGTAGTCAATAAGATTCCAACAAGTTTGGAAGTTAGAAGATAAAAAGCAACACTCAAATACTAGTTACCATTTTTAAGGTAGAAGGAATCAAGTAGAGTTCCAGAGAAATCTTTTAATGACAGAATGCAGAAAAACTATTTAGGTAATGCCTGTGTATCTGGGACATCTGACACTACTGAACACATTAAATCACAGGCTGGAGACAGGTGGAAGGCTGCTGCAAAAGAAGCAGCAGTTCATAGTTGAAAGTATAAACAAGGAAAAAGTCTTTAAGATATGCCAAGTAATTATTTTGTCTGATTCAGTACTGTAAAATCTTGACTATGTATTTCATCTAGTTTGTGCATCAAGCGTTAAATGTAAAAAGATTTACTTTAGAACTAGGTAAAAGCTTGTGCCAGGAAAGATAAATTTTGGACTAGATTACCTAGTGATGTTATGAAGCACCCAGTACGGTTGGATTTTAAGTACATTACACAAAAAGCTGTCTGAACTACCATATAAATATTTGATGCTGCCTTGGGCCATCAGGATAAATAATAAGACTTCTCAACTTCTCTTCCAAAGTATTTCTCTGTGATTCCATGGTTTTTTTATTGCTTTTATGTGAAAAGTACAAGTGATATCAAATGTAATTGACATTTTGAGCTGGATTTTGCATCAGCCTTCTGCCCTGAGTAGGCTGTATGGATTACATTCCACTGTATATAATCAGCCTGGTTAGTCATTGTCTATCTATCATTCAGAGACAAACATAAATCTAGAAACTTTACTAAGTATATGTCTATTCATTTTATTGTTAACCAGAAAATCCAAAACTTTGTCAGTGGTATTAGGTTTTTTTCTTAAAATACAAGTTTCTCCAATCATGACACTACACAAAAATTTCACTATTCTTTTTTTTCAAAGAAAGCAAATAATTAACTTTGGTTGTTTGAATTTGAAATATTCTCCAGTATTCTGAACAGGGTAACAGTATCTCTTTTTGATATCTCTTTTTTGTTTCTCATATTTTTTCATATTATGTTAGCATTACAAAATTACATTAGCATTGCAAGGTATACTGTCAATGTAGTTGGCTATCCTCTAAAGCTGCAAGCCTATATTTTTGGTTTATGAAATTATGGACTATGCAGGAAGAGAGAAAAACTCGAGTTCTTCCCTTCTCTGTCAGAGGTTTCAGAATCTGAAGAACTAAAGTCAACTGTTCAAACAATTACGATAAAGTGTATTTCTTTTGTATAGCAGGTTCTACAATTCTCAGTTGTAAATACCATACTGCATTGCAACTGTTGTTAAGATCAGGCCTCCTAATCATACCAAAACAAGCACTGATGGATCAAGATCTATATTAATCGCTTCAGTGCAAGTTGCATTTAATCAATATGCACTCTTCTTGGAACACAAATAATCATTTTAGTGTTACTGCAACAAGAAACTGGTTATCAGTTTATCTCATTAGCTGTATGCTTACTACTGAATACACATTTCTTCTAACACTACACATACAAAATGGACACTACACATTCAGTACTGTAAGTTGCCACTTACCAAACAGTGGTTTGATTATGCCATCAAATTTTCCATGCTTGTTTTCAGTGAGGAATCAATCTTTCTCAAGGTATTTCTGTATGGACTCTTTACAATGCAGCCTACGTGAAAATACATCACCAATTCTGGGTGTTCTTGAAAAGAAACACACGTGGATAAAAAAAGCCTACTTTCTTCTGAATTCTTTAATTGAAAATAACCTAACAGATTGTCAGTCTAGTAGTTATTTAAAGTGCTGTTGATTAAAGTGACTGTTGATAAAACACTAAAAACCTAAAAAGATACTAGAAATTTACTGACACCTTTGAGAATGCTTTACATTCCATTCTCAACTGGTCAAAACGTTCTTGCTTTAGCATTTCTAAGTATAGGCAATTGGTTTTGGTAAAGCAAAACACACTATGAATACAGCTGTTATTGTTTTTAATATTAAATGGGGTTTTAGCTGAATAACACCCATATCTTCAGGAAGGAAAAAAGTTACTGACTCTCAACATACCTGGGATGACTCAAAGACATAAGAAATAAGTCTATCATGAAATACCAAATTGCTTTATTCTATTTTGGTATTAAAAGATTAGCTGGATGCAAACAAAAGGTGCAGCTTAAGCAAACATTTTCCTAAGTCTAAATAATGTCTAAGTGTTGTACAACCATGCAAGCTAAATAATCAAGCAAGCTATTCAGGTATTCAGTCCTGATAGCTCATATGTTTAATCAAGTTTTAAAGTACTAGGGAGAAACATGACAGCAGGTGTGCCATGTAAAGAGCTATGTCACTGTATATCCTCCTCACCTTAACCTCAACACACAATTTTTCTGCCGGGTGTCGTGGTTTCACCCCGGCTGTGGGCTGAGATCCACGCAGCTGCCTGCTTCTTAAAGTAAAAGAGCAGGAGAAAAGGGAAAGAGGGGGGAAACAAGGGAAGGGAAAAGGAAGGGGCAAATAACTCCAAAACCAAGAAACTAAGAGGCCCGTGGGTTGGGATAAGGATAGTTTACTAAGATAACAGAAAGATAAAATATAACAATGCTAACAGGACTTTATAGCAAAAGAATATGAAACTATTGCTACACAATGCAGTTTCTCACCGACCCACACAACTCAGGCCGTACCGCCCAGAGCTGTCCCGGAACCCGACCGTCCCCCCAAGAAGCACGCGTCCCAAGCGGAAGCACGCGTCCCGAGACCGCCCCTCTCCTTCTTCCCAACAGCCCCCCGTTATATTGGGCAGGACGTAATTGGCATGGAATACTCTCTTTGGCCCATCTGGGTCACCTGTCCTGGCTTCGCCACTCCTTTCTCAAGAATAGAGAAATAGAAGAAGCTAAGAAAGTCCTTGACTGTCTGACTACAACTAAGAACATCAGGGTGTTATCAGCACTGCTTTCATTTTAACTCCCAAACACAGCATTCCATCAGCTGCTACAAATGAAATTAACTCTATCCTGACTGAAACCAGGACACCGGGCTACTGGAATTCTATTTTATAAAACATGCATTAGGGACCCACTAATTCCACTGGAAGCATCACTTTCATTGACAATCAGCCAACCTTGAATGAAGCATAAAACCACAAGATAACATTGCTCTGAGGTAAAAGATTATGCCAGAAGGTGAGAAAGTGTTTGCTTAGCTGAAGGGTTTACCTGTGCCTTCCAAGCAGCAAGTAGAGACAGAAGTGGGGAAACACTGCTTTAAAGAGTTGGAAGTTCCAATCTCCTCCAGCAAAGAGGATATATGTCACCATGTAATGGAAGGCAGAAAGGGCAAAACATATCACCTATGTACCAAACACATCCTGCTGTTTGATCTCCTCTTTCCCCTGTTTCCCAGGTACAGGAAAAACATGTAGTCCTACAGGATGGTCTGAAAGCAATGGCTTTGAAGCAAGCAAAGTCCTAGACATCAAGGTAGTCCTTTCATTTTCCGTAATCTAGACAGTAGGCTGGGAAGATGATCGCACAACATGGCATATTCCAAAAAGCAAAACAGGAAAACTCCACCTCATTACCAAGACAAGACTGAAGAATGATACAGCACAGAAAGCAGACCTAGTGACTGACATAGTAGCATGACATTCTCTTTATATTAATCATACTGCATATGCTCATAGCTTGCAAGTATATCTACTTATGCTTTATTATATTTTTTTTTCTTAGACATCTTAGATTTGGTAGACTGCAGACCCTGGCTGTTCAGAAATCAGGGCAGCACCTAAAAGTCAGTGTGTGTGTGTATTCAATTACAGCATCTTTTTAAAAATAACAATGAACTTTATTGTGTACTTGTTTCACTTACCAGCAGGTGGATGCTGCCAGCATACAACACTCAGGAGAAACAGTCTAGATTTATCTTTCTCTGTAGAGAGCACTACAACATGTGATACCTTTTATAATCTCAGAATGCAACAAAACAACCTTAGATGCCCATAAATCAACCTGGAAAAGGACATATAGAATAGAAAGAGTGAATCATTAGATACATAGGGTACTATTCACTTACTGAGCAGTAGAATATGTCAATAGTCAGAATGATTAAGGACATCTGGGTATCACCTGGTTAAAGCCAGATATATCACAAAACTCAATACCTATGATGATTGGAAGAAACACCTACTATATTGTTACCAGCATGAAGGGAAGCAAAACATGATTCTATGGCTGGATCCACTTGATACACATTTTCTGTATCGCTTCAAAAGAGTATTCTTTAAGGATTTCCCCCCCTGCTTATTTTATGATAAATAGGACACATTTATCTCCAGGTAAATGGAATAGTACAGCAGATGCCCAAGTCCGCTTGCTCAGATACCACTGAAACCATACACACAAGAAGGCATTTCTTGATCTTTTTTCCCTTCCTTTCTTTTAACTGCTCAGACAGCGACTGCAATCCCATAACCTGCTGTTAATTCTCCCAACACCCACCTGCACTGGAAACCACATGCGCACATACACACAGCATGTCCACTGGTGGTACCTGTGTGTTCTGTGCAGAGGCCTTCCCTGTCCCATCTCCCTGCTGGGACAGGGAGGGAGCACCTGCTGCTGCTGCAGAACACCCAGGAGTGGTTGGAACAATGTGCTTGGGCACACTCCAGAAAAGGTCCATCCCTTCTAGGGTGTTCTTTGAAACTATGAGCATAACATTAATGAAAAAAAAGCATTATATGAGTACTGGTTCAATTATTTTGAAAATGTAATCACAAGTTGTTAATTTATAGAACTGAGAGTATACACAGACATCTCTAGGTCATGTAAAATTCCAAAACTCCCTGTTCAGTTGCGATGATGCCTGTTATCTGCCAGAAGTTATATACAGAGTGACTTTCAGAAGATCATGATTTCAAATAGCATCAGGTAAGTATGTTAAAATTAAAAAACCAAACAAACAAACATAAAATCCCGAACACTGTACTTTTCCTCCACTCCAACTTACTTCATGCATTTAGGACATTCTCCAATTTTTTCACCACATTACATTTTTGTTTGGCACAATGCTGTCTTTCAATCTGTTTTTATTACAACCTATCACAGAATCACAGAATTGTAGGGGTTGGAGTCTAACCTCCTCCTGCCAAAGCTGGTTCCTTAGGACAGAAGCAGGTTCTTTAGGACTGAAAATGTTATAATACCATTTAATACAGGTGTCTGCTTTAGAATTTTTAATTTTAAAGTGAGAATTATGTAAATTTTGTTAATTTTTCTACCAGATTCTTCAACACATAATAAACCACACTCCACTGAAAAATGCTTGTGATGTACAATACATCATTTGTTATTTAGAAAGTGCTAGCTTACATTAAAACACAAAGAAAAAAAACTATACTGCTAATACAAGCAAAGAACAGACTGTATTCAGTAATTCTTAAGTAATTAAAGACTGCTTTGGAGCACAACCAATTAGATAAATAAATTAATATTGCTTTCTATACACAAACATGGATATTTGTCAATATTGCAGACTCCATGCCTGCAGTGACTCAATGATTTCATCTGAATCATATTGTTTCTCCTCTACTTAATAAAACTGTTCAAGGATTTGGAAATCAATTGGTACAGATCACCAGAAACGTTTCTGTGAGACCACATAAAAAGTAGAATTTCCTAGGAAAAAAACCCAAACGTTAGGGAATTGACCCAAGAAGTCATCAACTAGCAAAGTAGCGGCATGACTAGCTTCAGCATTTCCCACTGCAGTCCCAGTGTGGCAGGGAAGAATAGCCAGAAGACAGACACTACATTACTGCAATACCCAGACAGCAAGAGCACCTTTGGCAGCACAGATTTGGGACACCTCCTAGTTACTGTATCACAGAGATATTAAGAGACTGGAGAAGGGGTGCCTAGATGTGCTGTCCACTTTTCTGTAAAGCATGTTGATATGTGATTCAATAAAAGGCTTTCATCATCTGACTTTATTTCAAGATACATCAGAGCTATAAAACTTCTAATTACTGCCAAGTAATTTCCAGCACAACAGTTTCCTTCCTTTACATGGAATCACATGAAGTTGATCTGTGGTTCAGTTCCAGGTTTAGCATTCTTCTGATCTTCACATATATTAGGGCCAAAATCCTTACTCATTGCAATTATTCCCATAGATATAAGAGGGTTTATATGAATAGTGATGATAGTCAGAAGTTCTGGGTGGTCCCACTTGGGGCAGGGATTAAAAGAAACCTGCACTCTGAAGAATCAGACCCCTCACCACGTATTATGGCTATTGTTTACCTTTCCAATAAATCCTAAATGTTTCTTCTGAATTATTAACGAAAGTAAACTTTGATTCAAAAGTAAGTAAAAGATTTGTTATATTAAATCTAATTACTCTAATGATATTAATAAAAATTCTTCTGGAAAGGTAACTGAAAATTGTGAGAACAAGACAACCTATCAGTAAAAATTGACTCTTTTTAGAATAGCAAATCCTTTCTTACCAACTGAATGAAATACAGTAATCACCTTGCAGTCTATATCTTAGGACATTCAACACCTTTCATTTTGCATACCCATGTCTGTGCTCTCACCACGTAGTCATTTTGTGGCTTACTGGTACAGTGTGCTGCATGGTGCTAGACATTTCACTCTGCTCCAGGAAGCTTCTGGGTTTGTGCTTTATTTGGTGAAAATACCTGGTCTGCAAATAAAGAGATTTTCTCCTAAAATAAGAACCAGATTTGTTGTTCTTCACAAGGCAAAATTCTTGCAGTTTAAAATTTCCTGTTATCATTCTTTCCACCTGTAGTTTGCTTCTCCAGCGGACACATAAGCATCTATGACTTTTACACCACTGTTTCTGTCACTGCAGAATAAACTACATACAACGGGAAATGACAACTATAAACAGTACCTTTGGAAATTTGTTTTATAGGTGAAAAAGAATATAAAAGAGCAACACTACATTTATTTTCAGACCTCTGATAGAAAGCTCCTTTTAATACCATATTAAGTCTCTGTTAGGCTGCCAGAAATGAAACACAGTATGTGTTCAGATCTACAGCTTTTATTCTGTGTTTGGGTTTATTCTTAGAGGTGAATGGATTCACTATATTTTCAACCCAACCACACATTTTAAACTGCTCCCAGTTCATAGTTGTCTACAAACATCCCAAATTCATAGTGGCAAGTCTAGAGCCCAATCTCCTCTGTCGTTTCAAGCACGGAGGTGGTAACACAGAAATGATCTGTCCTGTAGGTGTGAGGGTGGAAAATGAAGAGGAAAAAAAAACAAATAATCAAACCATGATCTATATGGTGTTCCATAGACTCCAAAAAATATACATTCCATACATTTTGATTTCTCTTCCACATGCCACCTTGTGTACTCAGTGGGAAGTCTGGGTCAAATACTGTGCAGCCACCAAAGGAATAGCAAGCAAAATCATTCCAGAGAAAGCAGGACCGCTACTACCAAAACCCAAACACCTATGTCAACCTTTTGTACATGTATTTTTGACACAGTAACACATTATAGTTCAGGCCAAACATTATGGAGACATAATGGCCAAACCAGCCCATTAACCTCACTATTAATTACCTCCAGCTGAGCTGCCACACTGTGCTCCTAAAGAAAGAAGGATTTTTTATCTGCACTACTTACACCCCAGAACAGGCCCAAGCCTATTAATTAAAGGGTGTGCTAATAAATAAGAGAATCCTACTTGGTTCAGATCCTATTGACTACAACTACAGAAAAAAATTATTTGGCTCCTGGCCCAGTCGACAACCTTGTACCGACGTTCTCTCTCTCATCTCAAATAGGAGTAATGGCCTCTGCTAATAGAGAAAATAAATGCCCAGGGTTCATTTGGCAAACAAGATTTCAAATACAGTCTATTTCGGTACTTTAAAGAGAGGACAAGCAGAATTGTGGGGGAAGGATAGTAGGACAGCCTGGCAAGAACGCACATATCTATGAAATAGTGAAGCAATCAGGCGTTGTATTTTTAGATACTTTCTTTTTCAAGTGCCAAAGATTCCGAATAAATCACAATGGTAAACTGAGTGGCTGAGATAGGGCAGATTACAGCTGAATGCTGCATGGATCATATATTCAGCTCCAACCCAAAGCATGAGTCCTAAGTGCTTATCTGATACACTGTGAAAGCTTTCCATGACACAAACTTCTCTTATGGCTACACTAACTGTTAGATACTGTATCTGCCTCTGTATACTTCAAAATGTCTGAAAACACATGGAAGGAGTCAGTTCTTCTAAACCAAATATACCTGAAACTTACCCAGATGTCCAGTTATTTACATATCAACTCTCTGAGCATGTGTAGCAGCTTTGAAACACAGAATGATGCAAAGGCAATGTGTATTTTGTGCAAATTTATATTTATAAAATTTGAAAACCAAAATATTTTCAACATTCATACCAAATATTACTCTCTATACCAGAATTCTGCATATAATTACTACTTCACAGTCTCACTGAACATGGAATTAGATACCAAACTTCCCACAGAGGCTTATGCCAAAGTAAATTCTCTCAAAACATGAGTTAGTTCCTCTACCCTGACAGAGCAGGATGTAGGTTTTACACTTAAAATAGTTGCATCTGCTTGCACGTGCATTACAAAGATGCCTCTTTTATTAGATCATGAGTCCATTTCATTTATTCCTTGTGTATTTGCAGCTTTCAGAGAAACATGGCATTTGGAAGTGGCATTTCTAGCTGACTGTGGCTCCTCAATGAGAAACTGTGTTACAGAAGGCTCAGGGCAGAAACCAAGGGTCCACTGGGATACAGGTGTGCAAGATAAAATGGCCAGAAGGTCTCTCATAGTGAAGGTGGCATGAGAAGAGTTTAGGGACAACAAATCATTAGTAGAAAAAGTGACATTGGCTCTTGATTGACAGCACGTCCTATGGATGGAGCTCCTACACAAACAAAAGCTTTCACACTGATACGAGTGTTAAAGGAAATCACCTGGAGAGTCATTCCATGCTTATCATCATGTCAGATGAATCCCCACTGGGGTACAAAAGAATTGGTCCAGTACATACCACTGACACATAACAGGATTCCAGTATCCCTCAACAGGATACACTTTTGATTAATGCCACTTGTACTCAAGGTAGGAAGTTGTTTCTTCATTTCCCTCGTCCCACCCCTTTTCCAGTGCATTATTCTCTCACTTTTATAATTTTTCTTTGCATTCCTTTTCCTAAATTCCTATTTTCAGCTTTCCCCACATGTAGTTTCTTGTCTTTCTAGCACTGCTTCCTTTTTCTTCTAAGAATGCCTCAAGCAACATGAACAAGCTGATCATTAAAAGCAGAAGTGAGCATTATTGCACAAGGATCTCTCAGAGGTACGGCAGAGAATAGGAAACTCTAAGTAAACTTCAAGTTGGATAAACACTTCCTAATAATACTCTTTGGTTCGTTTTCTGCAAATGACATACAAGCGACAGCCTCTTTCCTGACATGCAGGGTTGACAACTGCCCTGTCTAGCCAGAGGAAATCTTCAAAACTTGTCATAAATGGCTCCAAGGCTTTTGAAAATATTAGAATTGCTTGAATAAGGAAGGGTATACTGGTCAGCACAGTCCTCATTCTGATTTCGTGACAGCATAAAGCAAAGCAACCAGTTGCTGTTATAGTGTCTTATTCATATTAGTATTCCCAACAGCTTAAAATTGTCCTAAATATTGAACCCATGAGACTCTTCGTAGTTAAACTTTTGCATACACAAACTTTTCCTGATATTCGGTTTTTCTCGCTTTGCCAAGACCCTTCATGCCTTTACCCAGTAAGAGATGAGTTTTGGTTATCACTAGCACAAATACAACTTCCTCAGAGATAAGACACTGATGTAGACTGTTTCATAGGCACAAGGATGCAACAGTTAATCCTTACAAGGGCTCAATATTTAGGAGAGGAAGCATTCTGTTACTTCAACAAGCTCTCAGTGCTCCTATTGACATTAACTTGAATGTAAATGATGCCCTGCAAGTCACAACAGAGTAACTATAAGGGGAAGAGCAGTTGAAGGGAGTCATTACTTCTTAAAATATATTTTTTTTTCCTTTGTCATTAATAGTTCACATCATTTAAGCTGCTCGTGTGTTAGTTGGGCTTTATTTCACTTGGAAAAAATGAAATGGAGGAGCAGTTGCAGTTCTTTTGGTTTAATTTCTAACTTTCATGCACAACCATCAAATCCCTGTAACAACTCTATTGCAGTCATTACCATTTAAAAATAACTATCATTTTAAGCATTGTTTCTATTTGAAGAGAAATAATGAGAAGGAAATCCACTGGATGCTTCCTCATTAAGTAGCCAACAGACAGGTGCATTCAGAAAAAGAGTTGAAAGTTTAAGAGCCTGGATGGAGATGGCTAAAGGAGAGAAGCATAGAAAGGGAAATTTAGATGGAAAAGAGCAAAAATTTTGGGAAGATACACGTGCTCTCTCACATAAGGAGGAAGCCCAGAGCAGTGAAGCCAGACACTTGTTAGCTTCTCATCACATCAAGCTAGTGACAAGATACAAGTTGAGTGGTGATCTCATGCACCTCAGTTCTCCAAAAGAAAGGAGGTCTTTTTCTTTTCGCTCTGTGATTTTTATCTTCCTGTGTTGTGTTTCCGACATAAGGACTTATTTTTGAGAAATGTTTTTCCTGCAGTAATTCATGTCTCAGCTAGATTTTGCATTTCATTCTGAAACAGTGGAAGAGTGTATCTTACTAGCTCTCGTCATTGCAAGCTTAAAATGAATTAAAGCCACCACTTATTTCTAAAAGTTACAAGGCAAACTTATCAAGAGAACTAAAGTTCAAAACCTATCTAATACACAGTTCAACTGAAAACATTTCTGTAAAAATATTCTCCTGATATTTCACATTATTTGTGTGGTATATTCAGATCATATTTCCTCAGTTTTCATACAGACACTTTCTTGTTACTGCTAACTATAAGATAAAACATTAAGCTGCAAACTCTATGCTTCATCACCCATAGTAATGATCCATAAACCAATTTATTCCTCAATAGCAGCTGTGCAAATCCACTGTGTCTAAATTATGACCTTAGTTTTGTTCAGCCCAAACAGTCTGGCATGGTGGTTGCACAGGTGTGTAGCTAGGAGCCTGCCTGGCGTTTGTCACTGATGATGTATGTGTTATGAAAAAACAGTCTGACTTCCTGATCTCAAACAGACTAGAGCTGTGAAGCTGACGGTGGTACATGGAGTCTTAATTATGACTTTGGGGGGTTGGATCTGAAAAGCAGGGAGAAGCGTCACAACATTACTTTGTTGGCTGAGTCCCTTGTTGGATACCTGTAATGACTAAAGATGCATTTTTTTTTCTGAAGCTTTAAAGAAATGCAAAGATGCATTAACAATTGAGCTGATAGCCTAAAACTAATTGCATAGTCAATTACAAAAGTTCCCCATCCCCAAAGCAAATGATCTAGTATCCGATCTGAAAAGCTACAAGCCTTAATACATGAGAAAAGCTGGGTCATTAAAGAAAGAAAAACCAAGTACAATCCAACAAAGGGCACGTGGCTGAGAGTCTCTTCTAGCAAGCAAAAGACTATCCTGAAGCATCAAAATCAAGTTAAGGTGAGGGACTCCACTGTCTTCCAAGCAACTTGATGGTAAGGTTGCTATTCTACACTAGCTCACACAGTTATGAGAAATCTAGCGACAGAGCAAGAAACGTGAAATAGTTTTCCATCTTTTCTTACAAAACAAGTTTCCTCCAGTTTTGACTGGCTATTTTTCATTGACTGTCCAACCACCCTTTGCTTAAGCTGCTACCTTGAACTGAGCATCTTCCTCAGCAACATCATGTTGCACACATTGCACTCAAGCAGCTTCATTTCTAAATAACTCTGGTTTCTACCCTCTCTGGGAGAAAACTAACATTGCAGGAGTCACAGCCAAGGCAGAGGACAGCAAAGAATGCTTTTCTCCTCCCTAAAACACAAGGTATTTTGTAACCTTTCTCAGGTGAACGTGCAATTGCTATACAGAGAGGAGAAAGGCACCAGACAGCCTTTGGTTTACCTGAAGCAGCTGGCCACCATCAAACAGTTGTTATTCGGGCATCAGGAAGGTACAAAGGAGACCAAAGCAGGGAGCTGTAAGTGGCACTGATCAAAATTACCTCCTGGGAGTTCGTAACTAGGAAGGACGTGCATGGTTTGCCCGGGAGGTTCATACCCAGCCCCAGGTCATTTCAGTGAAGGCAAAAGTACCAGTTAGGTCACAGCAGGCATCTTACGGCGGGCTTCGCAAAGCCTTGAAGGTTTGAGCCTAAGGTCCCAGGCATCAAGCGTTCACTTACTGTCCCCATAGACACACACATTTTTCCAAGACAGCACGGATGCGTTTACCCCATGCAAGCAAGCCCTCCCCCAACCCCACGCTAAGTTGCAAGAATTGCTACTTAAAGGTGTGGGGCGAGACCCCAAAATAACTAAGAAGAAAAGCCCCGTGCCCCCACGCCGCTCGCGTCCTACCGCCTGTGGAGCTGGCCTCCTCCAGCTGCGCCGAGATGCTCTCCACCCTCCTCACATTCATGCTGGGAGGCGGGAAGCGCCCGGAGCCGCGGCGGGGGAGCGCGGCGGCAGCACCGCCGCGCCGGGGCCGCGGGAACCTGAGCGGGGCCGCGGCAGAGCAAAGCGGTGCGGGGCCGGGCGCGGCGCGGCGGAGCGAAGCGGAGCGGGGCCCCGCCTCGGCGGCGGCGGCGCCTCCCCCGCCACCCGCGGCGGCGCGGGGCGGGCCGCGGAGCGGAGCTCCGGGACGCCCGCCGGCAGGGGCGCCACCTTGGCCCCGTCCCCGCAGGGCGCCGGGGTGCCCAGCGCCGGCTCCGCGCCCTGCCGGACTGCCTGCCGTAGCGGCTGGGGCTGCGGGCCCTCTCTCCCGGGGCTGCCTCCGCGGGGTTTAGCCGGCACCCGCGCCGCGGGTCGATTTGGAGCAGGGGCTGCTGTGCGGGAAGCCCCGAGCTGGAGTCCGGCAGGGCCGCTCCGCTTTGCAGCTGCACACAGGTGGTTTCCGAGTCACCTGTTAGCGCCCTGCCTGAGCCAGCAGCCCTCCCCGGACACAGACCGCCACCGAGACCTTGCACAGGGCAGCTCCCGTCGCAGTCGGGCTCCGGGAGCACCTCTGTGAGGTTAGCACAGGCTGAGGGTGAGAACGCTCCGAAGCCCAAGGGTACCTTTGGCAATCGCTTGGCAGCACTGCGAACACCAGCACCAACACAGCCATCAGCTCACACCTAAAAGAACAAGCACACAGGGTATCAAAGCCTTTCAATTTTTTTTACAAAATACTGTATTTGATCAAATTATGGTAAATTCTAGTGTGGGATATGAAAGTCTAGAAAGTCTGGAGCACAGAAATAATACTAGACATAAACTATTCGGTCAGGGACCTTAGTATAGCTCCGGAGGAAATTAGTGCAATCCCACTGAAACAGTGAGGTTCTACCCTGTGAGATCAGGACTGATTTGGTCATGTTGCGTAAAGAAAAAGGCAAAGGGCATTTTAAGATACCTTCCTAACTCCTCTAGTTGTAAAGGCCTCCTGTGACACACCATTAGAAAATTATTTTATTTTACAGAAGTACTCCTAGTTCAATTTTCTACAACTTTTTAGTTGTCTTTGCTATTTCTTCTATATGCATAATGACTTGCTTCACAAATCCCACTTCTTCTCTTCATGTACATTTTTTAAAATGTTGGGGGTTTTTAGGGCACATAAAGGTCATAGGCTTAGCTAACTCAAATCTAAAATACCGGGTTTGATGTCTAATTTCATATTATTTCTTGAACCAGGTATTGTATCTGCTGAATGATAAAGGAGTAAATTCCTACATTACACTGCCAAGAAATGCTTCAGGAAAAGACTGCTACCCCTTTCTATTCCATGGGACAAACTCATGCCTGTTCTCGCTCCAAAATGATCGAAACATTGAAGACTTGAATGGGCAGAGATACTACAGTGTAGTATAACACTGGCCAAGAACAACTCAACATTAAGTAGCTGTTGCCAAGTGTTCTACCTTTCTTTTCACAGTCACTGCTGGAAGTTTAAGAAACACTGTGAAGAGACAGGGTTCAAACTACTGTATTAGCTACAAACCCTCACAAGATGTCCCTTCTATAAGGTGAATCTTCAGGTAGCCACGATATGGCTCTTCCTCCTCAGAGAAATCCAAAGTAGTCAGAAGAGAGATCGGGATTTGGTTTCATTACCAGGAGTTGAGCTTACTTATTATCAAGAAGCTAACCTTACAGATAACTGTAATTTATCATGATTGTGTGTGATTCCTTGTTGTTATATATATAGTTTTCAGAGCAAGGCAATTCTGATTTATGGCTGTCACTTCCCTTTGCCGCTTTCTTGTACCCCAGTGTTGTATCAGAACTCCGTGAGTTATGAAAACGCTGTGAGCAGCTGGTCATAACAGAGCAAACTAAGGCAGGAATGGTAGTAATACATCAAAAATACCTTTGCAGTTGCCAGTTAAGCTACACATTCATCTTGTGTCTTAGAAAGAATTACAGGTATGCAGCGCAGCACAGAACGTAGGCTCCAGAAGTGTCTACTGAGTTTGTACAGATAAGGTAGCGTGTGACACCTCTATGATCAATTGTGCTTGAGGCAAAGAAAAAAGAAAGTGACCCAAATAAACTGAACTGTCTCCATAAATCTGCATGTTTCTCTCAAGCCCTTCTTTATTTTTCTGCTTGTTCTCTTTGTTTCCATCCACCTGCTCTTCGTCTTCCGTTGTTCTTGATAGGCCTTGCTTGAAATAATTCAATCAATTCTTTCTGCATACACTTTCCTTTTTGTTCTCTTGGGATTTAAATACTTGTCTTGGAAAAAGCCCTAGTCTTTTCCAGATTTGCTTTTGAATTTTTCCATTTCCTGGCTGTTTAGACCTATTAGTGTTCTTTCTTGTAGATACCTATTTTCCATTTTCACAACCACTGCCAATGAGATCTAAATGTTAACATATTATTTACCATTCAGAACATAAAACAAAAGCTTATTTAAAAATCACTGGGAAAATCCACAGTTAATCCAGATGTATATAGTTTTCTGACTTCATAAGAACTATAGCAGTAATAGAATTGTGCAGATTTTCAACAACTGCGCATCTGGTTTAATTTTATCTAATTCTAGAGTATGACAATTATGATAACTATTGGAAATCATTGATAAATATAAATATTAAATTTGTATAATTTTGATGCTCTGTGTAAAACAAAATAAACATCTGAATGTGGGGTTTTTTCCAAATTTGCTTTAAAGGGCACATTTGTTATTGTTTGCCAAACCTGATTCAGTTCCTCCAATTAGCATGTCAAGCCCATGTATCTGCTCTATATAACATTCAGTAAAAATTGACATCAACTGTGATTTCATCCCTTCTATATAATTACATTTCAACAGATAATTATATTTCTGTGAATATAAAGTTTCATTCTAGTTTCTACTTCTCAAAATATATAACTCCTTCCTTTCTTCCTCACTTATTTCAAGTATTTACTTTGGAGCTAAATGCTAATAACACCTTGAACATATATTTAAAAGGTACATGTCTAGCTGAAGATTTCTTCCAGTCACCTGTGATGAAATGTTAATTTCTTCATCTTAAAATAGTTGATGTAGTTTCCATCTGATTTCTTTAATTAACATCTGAATCAGCATATTTCTGTTAGCCTCAGATGTAAACTAATTAGAAAGATTTAACATAATTATGATTTAGTGTGTCCAAATAGAGCTGAGATTTCCATAGCTGCTTAAAATATATAAAATTAAGTTTTAAATTGTGAATCTATACTAATGATCAAGGAGGTATTTTGAACCAAAAAAGAATATCAAATCATCTTTGGAGAATAAATAATATTAATCATGATTTCTAGTGGTGGCTCCTTCCTATCAAGGAGGACATGTTTTTTTCTTGCCTGTTTGTGTGGATGAGATGAGGGTCAGAATCAGAAAGTGTACAGCCATACCCAAAGATTCAGTCCTTTCAGTGTCTTCTGCTCCCCCGCTGGTCTTGGGACATTTGCAATGGGCTAACACAGTAGTTCAGCTACCCAAATTGTATTTGCACTAAGGAACTGAATAATTTATAATTAAGCACTTGAATAGAACAAATATAAACCCAAATGATTCAGCATGTCTGTGTTACTTTCTAGGCCTCCAGAAAAGCCATTTATTTTTGCAGTGCTGCTTCTGCTGGAGAATGGCCCTCCAGGTGGGAGCTTTCTTGATTCCCAGAAGAATTTGTCATTAAACTTACACTGCATATCATGTAAAACATTTTTCAGAGAAAAAAGAAAAAAAAACCTAGCTAAATCAGCCTGTTACTTCTAGGACAAATTTTCTTCCTCCTTCAAAAGGTAATAAAATTCAATTTTGCTATTTATTATTCAGGCATGAGAAAGAAACTGTTATTCATGCTACAATGCATTTCTAAGAGTATTTTTGTTCTCAGTTGTATATTTTATTTATTTTTAAGTCACACCGTGTAAGAATGTGTCCTACAAAAACATTGTACGTGTACTTCAAATTACAAAACATTAACCATAATTTGGCTGTTCTCAAATACTTAGTTTCTGCAACAAAAGAGCTGGTCTAAATGAGAAGTCTCTGATGCCTTTGAGAGTCCTCTGGCACCCTGGTGTAGGGTGTGCATTGGGTATCAGTAACAAGGTGGTGTTAGTGGGAGGGCTGCAGGGAGTGCTTTGTGAGGAGAGGTTGGCATTGGCCTGGGCTAGGCAGTTGGTTCCAGGTGGCTCTGTAATGGACCCACCACAGGTAATAGCTGAGCCCATCAGCCAACTTGGTGGATTCTCGAAGAAAACATGTGTAAGAGAGGGCACAAAAAGCTGAGTAGAGGGCAATAAGAGGAAACACCGAGGTTGGAGGAGAGGGAGGAGCTCCATGGCAGAGAATGTACGTTCCCAAAGGGACAGAGGCCCATGGAGTGCTGGAGGACATCCACCACCAAAGGACTGTGGTCTGTGGATAAGCCCATGCCAGAACAGAGGAAACGAGTAGCAAGTCTAGACAAGAGAAACAACAAGGTGTAGAGATAAACCACTATGCACCCAAACCTACTCCACTGACCATAACCTGCAGTGTGAACAAGGAGGGGAAAGAAGTGTCTGAAGTGAATTGGAGCACAGAAAAGGGGGAGGAAATGTTCTTTCCTTAAGTTAAATATTTTTCTTCCTGATTTCCCAGTATGTTAGTAGTTACTTATGTTGATTATCAATAAAATAAATTAAACTCTCCAAGTCTGTTTTGCCCATGACAATAAACAGTGATTTCCCTGTCTTTATTTTGACCCCGCAAGTTTTCACCCTTTTGCGCTTCTCATTTTTCCCTCCCCATCCTATTGGGGGTGAGGAGGTAAGGAAGCACAGACTACTACTAATTTACATGTCCCTGAAACAGTGGAGCTTCAAGGTTCCCTGTTAGCACATTGTTTTAGAGAGTATCAGTGCTTTCAGAAAGAGAAATTGTGAATATTCTTATTTTTGTGCCTATTAAGCCTTAACCAGGACATTTCTTCAAAAGAACATCGTGCACTGTGTATCCTTACCCTTGCACAGAAATAGTGAGAAACAATAAAGGCCAGCCCTGGAACTTGGCAACAATTGGCCATTAGTACTGCTATACCTTGTTATGAAAACAGTGAGAGGAAAGGGTAAGAGCTTACTTTCATTGAAACTTTTTTTTTAATTAAGATTTTTTATTAAGTTCTCTACCAGTCAGGAGGAATTTGACTTACCATAAATGAGTACAAATGTCAGAATTCCTAAGTGGTAAGCAAAAAGAGAACAAAGGAGAAAACAATTTAATAACCCTCCAATGTAAACGTTGTCTCCAGATGCAAATCAAACAAGATATGGATTGACTTCTTTGTTTGGACTTTTAAAGCAAAACTCAGGGAAGTAGAGTCCCACCCTTCACTCAGTGTCAATGGGAAATAAGTACTCAGTTCCACCAGATCCTAAAATCCAGCAATTACGTTTTTCTGATGTTGTATCTGTTTCTGTTGGCTTCACTTCAGTGTGCTGCAGGTGACTGGAATGGCTTCATTATTGAGTGGCAGTATTTAGACATCTGAGTTTTGATTTTTGAGAGTCTTCTCATATTATATCTTGTTTTAACTGTGATTCATGGTTTATAATAGCCACACTGCAGATATTTTAGAAGAAAGGAATTACAAACTAATGCAAGGTTATGTTTTAAAAAAACCCACATGTAGTATTCAACACATCTTTGGTATGCTGCTTAGAGACTTCCTTGTCATAATCTGTATCAAACTAAATTGCTATTGAATTGTTTGTTGTCATTATTAGACTGTCACTGAAGTTATTTCATTAATAAACCTGAGTCAATATATGGTTTTGTATCTGCATAAACTTTATGTAAAATAACATCACTGCAGTCTTAAGCAAATCACAAAACATTTTAAAAATAAAAATATACTGGGAGCAAATTCACCCGTTACTGAGATGTGGCCAACTTCAGAGGACACACAACTGAAAAACAGTGAAGTGTAGGTTGAAGAAAAATATTGGCTGACTATACTGTAGCTAATCTGTGTTCTTGGGGAGGAAAATCTATAGGTTTTTATATAAAATAGATCACAGGCTTTAAGATCTTATGTGACATACCTGCTTGTAGTGATCTGCACTATGGTCAGAAGAGGCAGAAAAAAGAAAAATCTAAACAAAAAAACCAGCAACAAAACCCTTGAGCTGACCCTGGTGTAGGACAGTGCCCAGACTGAGCCAGTTTATGGCAGCATGATTTCTCAACACATTTTCTGGCAGTTTTACATTCAGCTGTATGTTGGCTTCCCATTGCTTTTCATCCTCCATCCTCATCAGGTAATTTTGTACTCTGCTCTAGTAAACCCTTCTCCCACTCTGCTTCTCCATCTCCCTTCCCTCCATTTCCTTTCCCCTTTCCTATTTACCTCACACATCATTTCTCACAAAAAAAAAAAACACCCTGAATAACAACAGAAAGGATAATGGCTTTTATGTTCAGCTAGGGGAGATCAGAGAGCAGTAGTGCTCTGTGCAGCCAATGACAGGATGTAACTGAATGCAGTGCTTCATATTTTTCATTTTTAAATCCACATCCACAGAGTTGCCAGGTGATAAGGTATAAGAACGAAAGTCTAGGGAGTCCTAGCTAACTCAAAAGCCAATTCATAGAATATCAAACAATCATTAACAATACAAAGTTAATAGATTTCAGAATGTTTTAAAGCATTTTGGTTCCTACGGCATTTCCTCCAGGAAAGTAGATTACTAGATTTATGGCACTAATGATTCATTTACAGGGATATGGAGAAACAGCAATCTCATCTTTTGTTAGTGCATCTAAATACAGAGATGTGAGAACAAATTCTCTTTTTGACAGCAACAATACTCTTTTCTGAATGAGCCCAACCTATATGGGAAGACTCAAAGAGCTTGTTCTTTCTCATATAAAAATGTCCAAGAGATAATATGGTTGCTATATAAATACATCAGACAGGTAAAAAACAGTGATAGAAGAAAAAATCTATTTCAGCTAAAGGTCAATGCTGGCACCAGAACAAACGGTATAATCTATAAATTTAGGTTGTATATTAAACATTAAACATCATTAAGCATCAAAGAATTCAAGTATTGGAATGTCCTTCCAAAATGAATGGGAGGAAAGACAAAATAAATGTTTTAAGGCAGAGCTTAATAAGCCTGTGAATTATATGATGTGATGTCTATGATAACAGAGCGCTCTGTGATTATAAATCATATATATATTTTCCTTTCTTTAACAGGTAAAGCTCTTGAAAATAATACCAAATTGATGACACAGCATGGGTCATAGGAAAAGAGCTACAATACTTACTGCAGAGATTACATAACACAGTATAGATAATAACAAGAGCCTCTACAATAAACATTAATCCCTTTATATAATATACTGAAATCTTACAGGACATGATAACAGTCTTTCTTATCTAGATGGTTGCTACAGGGAGGACAGTAGTCAGTTATTCTCCATGGCCAATTGTAGAATGTCACAGGAGAAAGGGACTTAGGTTGCAGCAAAGAAGTTAAAATTTAGGGGGAAATTTCTAACTCATAAGATAGTCAAAAGAATAGCACTGGTTTAAGTGAGATGGGAATTTGGCCGGAAATGGCCCTATTTTCTCAGCTCTCTATCCCCATTTCTCCTACAGAACTAGTGCTCCTAAATTGTTCAGGTTTTATTCTGTGAGAGAGAGGTGTATTTCCTGATTATTTTTTAAGATGCTTTGTTTCTTAATTTGCATACCTAAGTATTCTGTTGTCATGGAAATCTCTTCTCTGAAGCCCTTGAAGACCAGCTCTCTTGCTTTATTTCTGTTTCAAATTTTCTGCAGCAACTAATTTTAATTCTTACTCCAAGTTCTCCATATATTGTTTTACCACATCTAAGTGACACAATCTTACCATCTCTCTCGGGCCAAAACCTTACCCTGTCTATCTGTAAGAATACCAGCTTCCCTTCAAACACACATACTAAGACTAGTTCAGTACCATTTGTTGACTAAAATTAATCCATTTTTTTAATTCTTTCACTGAAAATAAATGCAACAAGCAAGAAATTATGAAGAATTATATAGCCATAATGAAATTCAAACAAAATTGTTTGAATAATCGCATAACTGTTTGAATTACACTATTTAGGAGTCTCACAGTATGTCCTGAAAGCTGAAATACTTGATTAAAGACAAAAGGGAATCACATAAGCTTTCCTTCCACGTGAAAACTAACCTACCAGTCTCTTACTTTTCACCAGTCTCAGCCAAAGTAGGTTCAGATGTCTTCAGTGATCACAGACAAAAATATTGAAGAGAAGTAAAGGTCGGGTTAGGACTCTCATGGTTAGTAATAAAACTATTCCATCAGATTTTACTGGAAGTTTGGAAATAAATAGTGTCTTTCTCAGAAGAAACATGCTTAATATGCCTATAGGAAAAAGACAACTGAGTGCAGAAGCAGGCCACCAAATTAACAAGGTTTAGTTTCTGGAGGGATTTTAGAAGTTTATTCACACTGAGTTCATCACATGGTCAATGAAAGTTTTACTTCAGAAAGGAATAACAGTCTCTAAGCATCAGACAAAAGGTGCACTTGCAGCTTAATGTTCAAGAAACTGCTAAGGTCAACCTTACAGCGAATGACCTACATCAGCTAAGGGCAAATATATATCCTTGATGAAAGATGCAGGAATATATCTATCATACTGTCCAGTGGTTTCACCAGTTGTCTGACCCAATGACATCTTGATTTTCAGCCAAATTGCATTTATTTGTGCCACAGTTCCTGCAGAAAAAGAACAAAGTAATCTTCTTTCCTTAGGATCTGGAAACACCGATATAAAGCTGTGTATTACCTGCATGCTGAAGGAGAACCTGCTTGCTTCCTTTTTTCAACAGACTCCCATATGTGCTTATAACTTGATTAATTAATGACTGAAGTAGAGTATAAAGTTGTGTCACTGATTGTATTTTATTTATTATTAAATCTATACGGTAGGCTTTGGTCTCTTAACTGCTGTCATACTTTCTCATTCTCCTGATTTGAATCACTAGACTAGGCTGAAAGCCAGAATTCTCTCTTAATTACTTTTTTCCTTTACTGTAGAATTCTAGCTGCTGCAGATCAGTTCAATTGTAGTAGATACTTATTTTTGTTTCTGTAATAAATAAAAACTAATCAGCACAGTGAAATTTGACTTAGGATTGTGGGTCTGTGTGTTCCAAACCTGAAGTTGTTATCATGACAGGACACTGTAGTAATGAAGTACAAATTATTGTACTTATGAATCTGAACTACTTAGTCTTCCTATTTTAACCACTCTACTCCTCTATTATAAATATATTACAGGTTACCATCAGTTTGCTTACCCTGTTGCATCAAATACTTATTCAAATTACTCTTTCTGGCTTTCAAAGATTATATAAGCATTTTATTTTTACATCTTTCAGAAGAGTATTAGGATTTTAGGAATAAAAAGATAAATTCTCAATTATGCCTTTCCTGCCCCAATGTGCTCATTTGTAAACTAATGCTGAATGTCAAATAACTAATACTACGTATTAAGAGTTTAGTACTGCCATCATAATCATCCAAAACCATGAGGTTATAGCCTCCTTCCCATCAACAAAGCATGGCATTGTCTGAAATACTGCAAGCCTAAAACTCATCTTTGTTCTCACTTGCCCTTCCTTAGTGTACACAGAAATCACATTTTCACACCTCCATGCTCTTCTCAACAACTGTACCTGATCAAACCCTTCATTTTAAATAAGTTAAAGATAGAATTGATCTGGACCTCAGAGATGTGCCTGTAAGAACAAAGAGTACCATAACCTGTATGACACAGTTTATGAGAATACTGAATGTGGCACTGCTTAATGCTTTCAAAATTTGAGATGTTGTTTGTTAGCACCTATGAATCTTTAAATTTCTAAAAGAAATTAAAAGAGAAAAAATTGTGAGGTCACAGGCTAGATTAATATTCAAGGACATCCTCGTTTATTTTTCACATAATGTTGAGCTCACTGAATTCCATGTACAAGGTATTGATATAGGCGATGCTGAAGAAAATAGATTTATTGCCAGATTTAGCTTGGAAGATCCAATAAATGTAGATTTCCCTCATCTGTTTCTCATTTTGGGGGGTTACTAGAAAGAAGCTTCATAGGCACCAATCTCTATCAGATGATTTAGATCAGCTCAGCCAACTCCAAATTCGCTGTTCTCTTGACATAAGAATCAAACTTGATCCTAAATTGCCAGTTGTAATGGTTAGGCCTCCTTTGCTCTTGAAAATACCGGGCTTGATTATCCAAGATTAATGTCACGTCATATGAGGTCTGTCTTTACAGTAGTCACACAGAATAAATACATCTTAATTTTCCGACATGAGAATATTGGGGTTAGGTGGGAGATTGAACAGCAATAGGTTTGGTTTACTGGACTTTATTTGCTCATGTGCTTACCTTTTCTATTTTTCTACCCTTTCTGCAACACAATTCCTATTTAATTATTAATTATACAGGCAGAATTGTACAGTACTGTCAGTTGAGTGACCAAATACTATCAGCCTAGGCTGTTTTCAGCAAGATAACAGCACATACAAATGCAAGACATGCAGAGTCCATGACAGAAATTCCTAGAGGTGACACAGACCCTGGTAGAAGCAAGAGGCAGGAAGAAGGGAAGCCACAGGAAAACTTAGGAAACTAGAGCCAGGAAGGGACTACTGCAATTTTCAAATTCCTGAAAGCACAGGTAAAGGATGAAATAGGTTATGTGGACAATATAATTAACCAATACAAATTATTCAAGAAGAATTAATCATTTGCCACTTTGAACAGGCAGCACAAAGTAGTCTTAGCCACTGACAACTTTCCAACATTTCTACACCATACTATTCCCAGTTCTAAAGGGAAGCTAACATGGAAAGGGAATCCCTACTTCCACCTTCAGTCTGGCTTTGAGGTACGTCAGTAACAGAGGCAGAATGCAAAGACAGTCACTTCTGTTGCATTTCCCTTCCTCTAAGGGTGAAACATTTTGCAGACCATTTCGGGGCTTTCACATTCTTCATGTTCAAGGGAGCCAGCAAATACAGTGAGGGTCAAGAGGGAATATATATAACCTTTTATACTAAGTGGTCCTTAGCAGGACTTGAGCCATGCAGCAAGGGCTACTGCCGGGTATAGTGAAAATATTAACTGGTTTATAACCATAAAAAGTTAATACTGTTAGCTTCCATGTTATTCCTTTATCATATGAGCCTGAAGACTCATTAGTCACCACATTGCCTTGTCACATCAGGTACCTCAGTTCTGTCACAAAAGTAACAACCAATCTCTAGCAAAAGCAATTATTTTTCTGTAAAGCAGACTTTGGGGCATGTTCTGGATACTACTTGACAAAGCCTGTTTTAGAAGTGACAGCTATATAAAGAAAATGCTGCCACTTACTCATTAGGGATGACCTGACCTAAACTACCTACTGCTTATGACTTTTTTTTTTTAATATGGAGAGAGACTGTGACTGAACTGTTGAATCAGAAATAAAATTGCAGGTTTTTATTCTTTAAAATCTGTTGGATTGCGTCATCTTCTCAATCCTACTTTAACAGGAGAAACAGAAGGACTGTTTACAGAATAAATTACTTTCTAAATGGCATATGTACACATTTAATACTATTAGGGCACAAACTGTCAGACAAAACAGAATCAGAAATGGAGATGGGAAGTTGCTACCATGGCCAGGGCAAGTGAGGTCAGGAAATGGGGGAGAAATTGATTCCACAATGTCAAAGGTCTATGCAGCAAATATTGCCAGGAACTGTGCCAAAGACTAGAAAAGGAAAGATTAGACGGGCCGATCAGGACAAGCACCAGGCAACAGAATTGAGCAAGTAGGACATAAATTTAGCTAGGAAACAAGCTGAATAAACAAAAGCAACCTGTGTAATAGCCTTGAAAATCTGACGAGTTTGTGGTAAACCGGCAATCAGGCTCACAAGCCCAGCTTCAGTTACCAGGATTTATCAGGTCTACATTCTCCTGTGGCACTGACTGACTGGCAAAGATAAAAAGGCTGTCTGCCCATGTGGATTCTGATATATTGACAAAGATGACCAGCAAACCAGTAGAAGAGACTGCAAGACCATGTTGGCTATACAGCACCACACCTTTTAAAATTAAAAGACTATTTAAAAGTGTAACTTAAAGTCTACTGTGGTGCACACTCTGTCACTGATACCTCAGCTATCTGGACTTTGTACATGTGATATGATCGAAACAATATTCTATAAATTAGCATTACCATTATCCTGAGTTATTGATGGCTTATTTTATAACCTTTGATGTGTACTACAGTTATGTCGTGGTTTAACCCCAGCTGGCAACTGAGCACCACACAGCTGCTTGCTCACTCTTCACTTCTCAAAAGGAGATGGGGAGGGGAATGGAAAAAACACTTCTCAGTTGAGAAAAATACAGCTTAATTGGATGACAAAGTAAAAGAATAATAAGGATGATGATGATTATGATAATAATACAAGTGATGCATAAATGAGATTTTATGATAGCTGACTGACTGCTATGAAGCTCTGCCAAGTGACAGTAAAGAATTATAGAATATGCTGGAAGTTTTTGGTTTTGTTTGCTAGAGTTTCTGCTGTAGTCTTCTTCAACACCGAGCTTTAGCTAAACATTTCATACTTCAACTGTATTTTAGGTGGCAGATGGTGGTTGTATTTCACTAATTACCAAGAAATGTAGTGATAACATATTTCTTGAACAGAATCGATGAAAAATTAGTAATTATACAAAAATAACTTTTGGGAGCCAGCTGTGCAATGACAGGTAGTTGGATTCATGACCTTGAGAAGCAATTTTAAAAAAATCAAAAGGAACTCAAATTCCATCTCCAAAAGACTGACAGCATTTCAAGAATGTATGAGACAGACAACAGATCTTAAGAAATAGCATGAAATTTGTTATTTGTTGTTTAGCAAGATCGTCAAACATAAAAGCACAGGTGTCAGAATACTGCTTGAGGGGGAGTTTTGATGTAGCCTCTTGAAGGGAAGACCTAATAGTATCTATCAGCTACTGAGCCAGAGATACACGCTATTCTTTCTAGTCAGGTCAGAGAAGGCAATGTGAAATCTGTGATAACTTATTTGATGCTAAGAGCAGATTCAGCATTTGTTTCTACAGAAACACACAGCATAGGCTAAGTCCAGGGACATAAGTCCACTATCCAGCAAGAGAAATTGTCATTGCCATCATATTTGATTACCTTCTGTAAATTAAAAAAACCCAAACAAACAGAAAATAAGCCAAAAGGTCAATTTGAAAGGAGAAATTTCCCTTTAACCATCTTACTATGGGAATAAATTGTCAAAAGGTTAATACAGGTAATTAAAATATAGACATTATTGGGTTTTAGCATGAAAGACATTCATTGAAACTTATCTTCATACTAATCTTACTGTTCCCAAAACTAACTGCATCTGGGTTTTTTTTTTAATAAGATAACGTGATTTGTTTGGGTTGTTTCCCTTAACTTGTAGAGGACCATCTCTCAAAAAGGAGCTAAAAACCTCCTTTAATTTCAGTGCTCAAGTGCTGTTTTAGGCATTTTACAGAGTAATAAGAAAAAGCTCAGCTCCTGTGACAGGAAACATGTTGCTGTAACTGCCTGCAACATGCTGATTCAAACTGAGAACATCATTATAATTGTCCATTATCATGTATTTTTGAAGAAATTGAATTCTGGAATAGGTGTTAAACTTTAACAACTCACAAAACCACATATACAGTAACACATAACAGAGGATGTAGTAAAATCTCCATTTATGTCAGATGTATCCATAATAGGTATTGGAATGACAAGTAATTTTCAGGTCTAAGCGCATTAGGAAATTACATCTCTGGAACAGTAATACCCAAATCACAAAATTATGGGGTTTTTTTCCCCTCAGAATATTACTTTTCTCCTGGATTACTATCAAAATAGTTTAATTAATATTATAATTTATGTAATTAGTGCATCATACATAAACAGATAACTTAGTATGTATATACCTTACTAATTAAGTCCTCTAGCTTATTAAAGGATCATCTAACAGTACTATAGTTTGAATCTGGAATCATTTACCAATTCCCTTAGTGAACACTGACAAATCTTACTTCCTGTGTTTCCTTATCTGTAAAATGAAGCTAGTATGAGTGTAAGCAGAAAAACACTTCTAAATTTTTACTGGAACATTCTTGTTGGGAGATTTTTGAATATATAGAGCTATATAATGCAAAAAAGGTTGTTAGGCTTTTGAAGTACAGCACAGAGGATACTATAACAAACTGACAGCAAAACGAAGCTAGCTATACTGCTTCAAAATAAATTTCTTTTAACACTGTTTTGTTATTCAAATCATGCAATAAGAACCAATTATTTGTTTCATATGAAAGCAGAAGTCCTTCTGATTCAAGTAGATGAATGGGCTTGCCTGAAGTCTGTAAGTTTTGACTCTATTGAGAAAAAAATTAAATCAAAACGAAGCCATCATTTTTACTTCCAGTACTCTAGCTCAGGCCAAAAGAAAAAGAATGAAAAAAACTTCTCATACTGAAAACACATCTTGGATGGAAAACATGATCCAGTTGCTTATCACCATACAGTAAATGTTAAGGCATTTTCACTAACTTCAATGTTTTTTTGAGCTAACCCAAACACAATGTAAAAAACCCATCGTAATAACTATGTATTCATTTATTCTGTGTTTGGAGAAAGAATACTAAACTTCTGTTATACCTAGAAGTATGCAGGGTGAGAAAATAATTTTCTACAGGGACCCGAAGGTGTAAATCAAAATTTCTACCAGCAAGGAACTTTGTAACTGTGGTCAGAAGGAGTGGAAATTCTGAATTGATGCTGTAGGATTAACTGTGTTCCTCCATATCAATACACAGGAGTGAGATCAAAGATAAACAGCACAGACTGATGCCTCTGTCATAGCATGGAATACTGTTCAATAAAGGAAAATCAGAATAAAAGCATAGACTTCTGTACACACAAGGCAGCAGTAAGCAAGTTCTTTCTCCATGAATCAGCTAAAACTCTTCCCTTAACCTCAGATGTGACTGTCTGCAAAGATGTATGCCAAAAAAAAATAAAATGCACGTTTCATTTGCAGCTTTGTCCGTGAAAGAGCTATTTTTTTCCTACACTACTGCTTCAAGAACTCAGGCTATTTTGTTTAAACATAACAAATACTCTCTTAAAAGCTGTGCAACAGTATTTAGAATACAGTGACATTAAGGTCAAACTGAATGTTCTATTCTGTTAGCATATTAGTTTAGAATGTTGTGCATTAATCAGTGTACTTTTATTAGGTTTTTAAGGTATATTCTGCTAAATCTGTACTTCTAAGTTGGGTCAAGCTACATATTTGCCTACAGGTTTTGCTTGAGAAGGGATTTCCCCTACAATGGTTCTGCAGAAGTGCCTTGGTCAGTAGTAGAGTGCTTACAGGTAATTCATACATTCCACAGGTTGTGAATTTTATGATCACAGCATACTTACCCAAAACAGAAGCATTCTTTGTGTGGGTATAATAGGGGAAAACAGATCACCTTTAACCAAATATCATGTGAGACATCAATAATTTTCAGATTCTGGCCTTGTGCAGAAGTTGTCTCTGACTATTAATATACAGTAGAGAATTCCTGAGAAACACTGCAAATGGAGTAATGAATTTAATTACCTACAACAAAGAGAAAACCTCTATAGCATAATCTATAGCTATACAGCATATAATTTCTGAAGCACTTCCCCCTCCTCTGACACTAGTGGGATTTCTGTAGGTACTTCACAGTTTTTATGACCCTGGAATTCAAGGCACTCTTCTTCATTAGATGGGATGTTGGGCTAAAACAAAACTAAGGCTCATTTCATATGACAGTAGAGCAGAGCACAGCTGCTGACCAACTAAGTTTTAATGTAATAAACACATATAGAAGTCAGCACTTTGTTTCTGGAAATATCTAGATTCAACTTAGTCTCAACCATAGTCTCAAGGACTTACTGGTGCAGTGACAGAGGTTTTAAAGAAGTGCATTGATGTACAGATTCACAGGAATCAGAAAAGGAAGATTTGTACCAGGTAGGAAATTATTTTGACATAGTGAATATCTTGTGAGATCTTCCTGAACACACTTGTTTATGTCTGGCTCCTTCTGAAAATAGTCTGAAGTACCTGCACACCTTTTAATAACTTAATCTTAGGATTCTATTATTTCAGTGTAAATTCCTAAATCAGCTTTCTTTCACTTCTGAAAATTGCAATTAAGTTTTTATGTAAATATTACAATGACTTCAAGGAGGCTTCCAAAACAGTTATATAACTCTATCAGAAGCCCTCAAACACTCATGAGATCTACTTAAAGACTTAACTCCAGAGCTGTCTTACACTTAAAACAATGTAATAAATGGAACTTTTTACTTTCTGTTGAAAAACTACTTTGATCTGTTTCTAACCCTTTGCTCCAATAAAAATCCAACAGATCACAACTCCACTGGTGGGAAACAATCCAACTTACATATTGCTAGTGAGAAATAGTTACTTAATGAGAAATTAGAATTATTTTAGGTAATAACAGGGGGGTTTTGGAAGCTCTGCAGCAACTACAATACGTTTACATGACTCAAGAAGCCTGCTAGTAGTTTTACTAACAAAGCATTTTTTTATTAATGAGAAGGAAAAAATATAACAGGCAAAGGGATTTTGTTGGGTTTTATGTTCAGCAAGGCATCCTATTACTTCACTATATTGCAAAGTTCCCTGGGTGTGGACTGATGTACTTGTTATGAAAGCACTTCCTTTTTATTTTTTTGATGTCAACTATTTCTAGGTTATAGACTTCAGTCATTCACATTTGAAAAACAGGCTTTATGTCTAGAACCTCTTAAGAACAGAAAAAAAAAATTGTTCCTACTCTTCAGTCCCTCCCCAATCCCTATTCCCATTCTGTCTCAGTTGTCGCATTGCTGTCTGTGGAATAAAGGATTGAAGTCTATTAGCCAATGTAGCAGAATTAACACAAACTGCATGGGGGTGTAATGGTGGTAGCATTTGACAGCTCAAAATTATAATCTTCTTGTCAGTCTTGTACCAGCCAATATTTTTTTGCACAGCTTTAAGCAAGGACACAGAAAAGAAACATTTCTGTGCCATGTATTTGTGAAAGAAAAACAAACCTGAGATGAAGTACATGTACTTCACCTTTGGCTGAGGCACAAAAGGGTTAGGCTGCTCAGCTTGCAGACACTGCTGTAGCTGGCAGGCTGGGAGAGATGGGAGGTGTATTTGGATGATTGTGCCACACAGCTGGAAGGGGGAGCCCACAGGTGTGCTTTGCAAAGAAAAAAAAAAATTTTAAATCCTAGTTTTTGATTGAACATTGGAGAGGAGCAGTTTCCAAAACAAAAGTAGAGCTCTTATCCAAAGGGGAACCACTGTGAAAGAGGGGTCATAACTTTCTTTTATGCATAAATACTCAAGAATGGATTACAACTCTGTGGCTGTGACAACAGATAAAGTACTGTAACAAACAAACAAAACCCACTAACACAGGGGGGAAAAGATATTATTTTATAGTTAAACTTGCATTCTGTAATGCCAGTTTACAACCCTGCTTGTAAGTTTGGTGATCATTGCTCCAGAGGAATTATGTTATGACCTTTCTTTAAGCAGTTTAAAATGTTTCTTTCTATTTTATTTAATAAACAAAGGCCTTAGTGTCAAAACAAAATGTTTTTTATCATAAATACCAAAAGTATTATGGGATTTTCTAAGAATAAGGATTGTGATACCAGAACACAATCAAACACAATTTGAGGCAGTGAATATTTTTGCAGCCTCGGTATTTTAGGCTTCAGTTAATTTATATTTTAATAGTGTCATATCTTTATAATCTCTAAGAAGCAAAACCAGAAAAATAGAAAACTGGATTAGGTTAATTTTATACCACTTTTATCACATCATGAGGATTTCTTTCCTTAAAATTTATGAATTTAGGAAAAAAAGAAATTAGCAATTAAGCTTGTTTGAGTTATATATTCCTCTAGTCATCATAGTTGTAACAATTCACAACCAAGTTGTAATTAATTGATTTTCAGTAGGTTGGAGATGAGGAAAAGAATTCTTGGCTAATGCTAACAAGTTTCATATTATAAAGTCATGTTAAGAGACAACATGATTTTGTAAAGCATGATGAAGGCATATAGTATAATATCATTTATCCAAACCTCTATTTTAGTAATGTTTTAGACCAGCTGTCAAAGTCAAGTTGCTTTGGTGTTTTTCCTAGATGAAGAATTATGAGATGCTGCTACACCCCTAATGATTGTTATCATTAGATTATAGTACCAAGAGTCTCTCTAAAACTCATTAAAACCTTCTTTATCTTAAGTATGCAATAACACTATATTGTTAAACCATCTTTTTCCCTTATCACATATAGCTTAGAGTTTGGGCATTTTTTCTTCATGCATGTGCTTTAGATACAGTATTTTATTTTCCTTTTTGTTTCCCCTAAGGAATCTCCTAAAACTTGTCTCTCTCCTGGTTTTGGGGGTTTATAAGACTGCTCCTTGATTTGGCTTTGCGAAGCTGTATAGTTCTGGTTTAGGATTAAGGTAAGGGTCTGGAATCTTCCTAATTGAAAAGTGAGTTAGTAGACTCTGGTGACACCTTTTACAAGACTCAGTTCAAACTCAGGGGAACAGAGCAACTCAGTAAATCATTCAGCAGCGCTTGCTGAGGCTTTATATATATTTCAAAGTGGCTGAATGGAATCAGTCAGGTGCAGAAAGAGTAAAACTTGTTTTCATAATAGAGAAAGAGGTCAACGTGGGAATGTTCAAGAGTCAAGTCTTCCATTTTGCTATCCCCATTTTTTGCAGGTATTTGTAGGAAACGTCAAAGTTAATTATCATACATTTAATATAATGATTCTCATTCATTTTAAATATATATATAATGTTTATGTAAATATATTTTATATGCATACACATGTATGCCTATGCACTATATGTATGCATATATGTGAAACTGGAAATCTTGCAAGTATTATAGAGGGGAAAAGTGATGCAGATCTTGGGCAAGACACTTCAGCAAGCAGAAGTGGAAAAAACTGGATGTTAAGAAAGGATGAAAGGAAAAATTAAGGAACTGAATGAAAATATTGAAGCATTTTCATTGTTTAATAGAAAGTCTAATACCAATCTTTGTATATTATACTAAACAAAAAAATGTGCAAGAAGGAAAGAGGTATCACTGATGGATGTAACATATGTATGCATGACAAGCATATATAAACCAGCTAAATTCTAATGCTATGTAATCATAAATAAACAATTTTGATAATCTCTAGAGAAATACAGAACCTAAAGGACCTTGAAAAGACTGCCTTGACTGGGACATCATCAAGGTCAAAGAGAACCAATTACAGAATCACAGAATTACAATTGACCCAGATCCTGTATATTACAAACAATAATAGTTCTTAAGGTGGCTACATATCTCTAACTCCCTTGGAGACAGAAAAAGTATCCTGAAATGGAATGAAGTAGTGATCTACTTGTAGATAATTAGAAATTAGATCATCAGAAGCCATTTAGCAATATTAACCATCACTGAGAGCATCAAAGATAACTAAAACTATAACATAGGAAACCCCCCAAAAGCAATGGAAGGAATAACTGAATTAGAGTAGCCAAAAAAGTATCACTGTCAGGAAATGTAAGTGCAGGCAGCCAAGATAGTCCACTTGATATGCAAAAAATCTATTTGACTAAATGAAAGAGACGAGGAGAGTACAAGTTGATCAATTAAGTAGAAACTAAATAATGCTGAAAAAATTTTCATTAATTTACAAATGTTAATTGGAAAAGAATAAAAAGCTTAGGAGCCCTAAAGTACTATAAAGAAATATTCAGGAAAAAGCAAATAATCCCTCAGTTTAGCAACATGAAAGTGCAGCTTGCAGCAGCTGCTACCAAAGTATTTCAATCTCCCTGCAAAGATGAGCACCTCCTAAACCAGCAGGGCTCAGTTTTTATCCATGCAAAAGACAGACTGAAGTTCTGGCAGATGCAGTACTCTATTCACGCAAAAGGGGGCAAATTGTTATTACCTGCCAACTTTCTAGCCTGTGTCCGCACAGCTCCATTATGATACATGATGTTGACTGAAAATATGTAGTATTCATTTGAAATTGTAAATATTCCAGTTGATATATAACTAAGAATAGTCTGAATCACCAAAAACGCATTACTTTTCTGAACTGGGATATCAGTAATGAAAACAATGTATAGGTATGAAAATGTCAAAAGGTATTATTTTCGCCATGAATAGCTTAGGAGTATGAGTGCAGAAGTTAACTGCACACAAAACTTGCTCCTATTCAGCTGCAGCTACCTTACTAGTCACATTTTGAAGGTAATTTAAATAACTCCTTTGGTAATTACAGCATGAAGTCTACTTCAGAACTGTAGCTTTAGTAATTGGGCCAGTGACATTTTATATCTATTGATACACTTCATTGACAATTCCTTAACAGCATCTGTGATAAAATATAACTTTTTTAATGATCAACGCTACTTATGTTATAGGTCTTCCTATATTTAATGCACATATTAAACTCAATGCTTGAATACTGATAATTTTCTAATACTTTACCTGTTGTGCACAAGTGGAAAGAATATTGTGGAGAAAACCAAAATTTAGTAGTATTGGGTCTCTACTATTTGCATCCTGTGTGTCAAGGTAAGAAACTGTACTAATTTCCTAAAGAAAATCCAAAATTTAAGACTTTCAGAAATTGTTAGGTCTGTGTAATATTGTTCTAGAACAATGACATTATGCAAATGAGCAAAGACTTCAGCGATCCTTAATACTTGAGAAATAAAGCACACAGAATGGCGTAAAAATGAATTTCCTTTATTTTTTTAAATATAAGTTGCTCGTAACCTCTATCTCTTCAAGTCATAATACTTCTTAAAGAGTGACAAAATGTACATCTAATGGCTTTTATTCAGCAATATTAATATGTACATGTCAATACACACACACACACCCAAAAAGATATGTGAGCAAGCTTTTATTTACCTTATCTTTTTAAGAAATAAAAGCATTAATGTCACACTTTTTAACCTACTTGCCTGGGAAGGCATCCTGCATGGCATGGCCACTGCCACGACGACACTGCATTGTAGCTGGGAGTGGCACTGCCTATCACACACACCAGTTTTGCTGGAGTACAGACCCTACAGACAACAGTTGGAAGTCTTTGTTGTAAAAGCAGTGTGAATAGGTTACAGGTTGTTCCTATCAAAATAAACTTGCTTGTGTTAAAGCAACAGATCTGTTTGTAATGTGGAAACTCAAGGTATTGTCTGCGTTCAAAATACACAAAAATTTTAACTGACAGATATTATTAACGTTCACTCAAATAAAAATGTTTTTTTCTTAATATTTAAAAAGAAAACAAAAATCTAAAAAGCTAACAGCAGCTGTGGATATGTTATTGGAGATTACTGTACTAGCATCATTAAGGGCAGAGATCTTTCTGCCAGCTAAAAGCTTTGTCAAAAGAGACAAAGAAATGGATTAAAGTGAAACTGCCCATATTACCCACTTTCTTGTTCTAGGGAATTTGAATTCCTTCTGTAGAAAGTAATAAATAACACTTTTTAATACTTTTCTTCAGTAATATCTGTCTTTAGCATGTTGAAACAAACATTGGTCTGGCAAAATCTAACTGCAGTTATTATCACAGTGATTTTAGTGCCCATTTTTCATTCACTTTTTCACTTCTTACATAATCTGTGCATTTTGGAATTTTTTAGTTTTTATTTTTTAGGGGTTTTTGGTTTGTTTTTTTTTTTTAAGATAAAACAGTGTTGTGGTACTCCTTTAATGTACTTCTTTAATACAGAAAATTATCCATTATCTTTTACAATGAGTTGCATTCTGAAAGCTGAAGTTCTTATCAGTGTCCAGAAAATCATGCATTAGACCATCAAATAACAAACAAAATTGGAAGCAGATTTCAAGAACTATTTAATGAAAATTATGTTAGAAAATGCCGTGAGCAGATATTTATTTATTTATATGTTTGTTTTATAACTCGGTAGCTTCAGTCTTGGGCAGGGTTATATTACCTACATTAAAAATATATGCTTTTTCCTGCTGGATTCTGATATTGTACAATAAAGTAGTGTTCTACTTATTACTATTGCTTGTTTCAAACTGATTGTTAGGGTGAATGGCAAGGTAATTTTAAATGTTTGGACTGAAATGTGAGTAGGGGCTACCCCTGTTTTCCAAAAGATGACAGTTGGCTTGATGGTTTTTAATAATGATAACTGTAAATGACAAAAATATTTCCACTCTTTAATCTCATGTCTGCTAACATAAATGTATAAACAATTCTGAGAGCAAGAAGTGAAATTCTGTCCTCTGCTCTGTAGATGTCTACTAGCAGCTGCATAGAGACACCCACTGCTCTAAATTCTATGTCTCTTGGCCTCTTGCTGTAGAGTGCCATGTCTTCAGTGAAATGACTGGAGAGTTTCCTATTACATTGTTTTATAGCTTGACCATACATTACAATTTCCTTTGAATCCCCCTAAGCTATTGGGGAGCTCAGTTAATGATGATCAGAACATTCATGGGAAACACATGGTTTTAAGTCCTCTCAGGCAAGAAGAAAACTGAATTCAGTTCTGCCTCTTGAGTGCACGGTCTACCTGCTATGCAATTATTGAAAAGGTCACCTTTTCCTCCAACATTTTAAAATGAAGAGTTATCACTACATGCTTATAAGTATATGTGTAGATAAATATCCTCTAGAAAAGATTGCAGATACTGCCCTTGCTTGGCTGGATCTATTTTTACAAGCAATATGGATATCCAAGGCTCAAATTTTACCTTGGGCTCCTTCATACACAGCTACTGTAGCTTAACTTGCAGAATACTAAACCATTTACTAGCTAGAGGCTTTCCATGGCTATAGCAATCATTTATATTGACATATTTGTAAGATTCAAAAAGATGCATGATTTCAGAAGGGGTCAATCAATTGAATCAACAGCAAAAGAGAGTGCCACAGCTATGTGCTGGTGTACTGCTGTTACTGAAATAGTTGGGGGTGTTCGTTTGTGAAGATAGTTTTCAAATATAGAGAGCAATGACTTAACTGCATCTCAGTATGTATATCATTAGTCTAATGTTGCATATTTTCTTGTCACTTTTACCTTCATGTTCCTTCTTTCCAGCTCATTACAGCTTGTTTCCAGCTTGCCATCACTTCAGCTCTGATCCTGATGCTGTTTCTGCAGAGACAGCACTTAATACAGAAGTTCTGTTGGTTTCAATAGAATTCTCACTGAGAGCAAAATGCTCACTTGTACAATAAAGACTCTTGTTTGCAGAGTTTTCTCTCCTATTATGCAGTAACTAAATTTAATAAAAGGATAGTGTCATGTTTTCAGCTGCTGTTTCTTGACAATATTGCAACAATATAGAAAACACCATTAATTGCAGATCAGTTTGCGAAAAACACAAAACAAAGCTCAATTGACATGAAAGTTGAAATATTAGATGAAAACACATTGGCTCTTCCTGTGATGTTTTTTGACGCGATTCATTCCTTACTTGAGTTTTATATTAACTATCTTGGTTCCCTACACTCTTCCAAGAGAAATGTCAGGTTAGGGTGATGTTCATGTATGTAAGCAAGTTAAATTACATTTTAATTAGTTAATTATTGAATGGACTGCATTATTCTTATTCAAGAAAGAAATAGCTATATCCTACAATCAAAATCACATAAAAAATGGATGGAATCAATGCTGGCAAACGATGATTCTGTGATTCTATTATCGTATGGATAAAATCTTTTTGGGGTATAGCTACATATTCAGTTATATATGTGCTCTTCATCATGCAGAATATACTTTTTCGCTTCATAGTCCCATGTGACACCCCTACAATATTATATTGGGTAGCCACACTAATTTCAAGGGAAGCTTTTAAAGTCTTCTAATTTACATTTTATTGGTCTTTAAAATTTTGTCATTTTAGGACAGTTCATGCATAAATTTTGTAATTTATCTGCAACATTAAAGAAAATTTTGAAATAACACACTACACAGTTCTATTTTACACTGTATGTCATGCATGTTATCACCAGGAGATGGATTTCTACAAATGAGCAGAAGTACTTGTCACCTGAGTTTCAGGTGAAAAAAATCAGCAAAAGCTCCTTTCGAGAGCATTTAGCTGCTCTAATACTAGTGTAGAATTTGACAAAAAAAATTTTACTTATATTCACTAATATGAAAAAAAGAAAAAGAAAAAAGAAAAAAAGACTGTATTTCTGAATTCTGTCTACTTGCTGCAGCTAAAATGTTTTAGTTAATTTTCTGGATTAACTGCATTTCTTATTTCACAAACAAGACTTGGTATTAAAAGGCAACACATAAGTCACATAAGTACAATTGATGAAATGCTGTACTAATGCTTAATTTCCTATTTCACTTTCTTCTCAGTTGTTATTGTTCACAGACTCCCTACTGTCTAAAATAAGGTAACATTATAAGTAATTCGTATCTGAAATTTCTATTTTTAGCTAGACGTTAAAGGCACTAGATAGCACAAAGAAACTGGCATCATTTTGGGTACCTGAAGGTAATATTGCTTTACTGCTAGCACAATTTATAATAAACATTTTATAATAAATATTTATGAATAAACATCACATTTCAGACATTAGCATTTTCTAGATAAATTTATTTTACAGCTTTCTTTCAATAAAACTTGAGAAAACAAATAAACAGTTATTTTCTTTCAAGTGCCGCATGATTAGAAGAGCCTAGGCTTCTACAATGCCCCTCACACAAGCTGTTAAACATGCACTTAGTGCTACACAGGGAATGGAAAGTTATTTTGCTATGAAAGGTTTGACTGCTATTCCATATCCTACTTGGAATTCCCAAAGCCCATAGATAGAAAAGTCTCCTTTTCAAACTTAGAAAGCTGTGCTGTTTCAGTTCCCCTCCTCCTCTTTTAATTGCTTAGGGAGATCAGTAAAACTGGCCCAGAACCCAGCGTTTCAGAGTGCTCTCTGTTCTTAGTTATGTAGCCAAATTGATTTTACCAATAATGTCTACTTTTACATGTTCTGATCCTATATAGCCTCTAAATTTATGATTCAATTTGTCTTTATTTGGCTTCTGTTCTTAAAAGGATCATAAATTTGCCATTAATCTTTGATTGTATTCCATCTGCTCTCAAGGTGACTTCTATTGCTTAAGTACATGCTACGGAGCTACCTGCCAAACAATCTTTCTGCTGCAAGGCTGTGTGTTTTTCCAGGAACAGTTGTATCAGTGTATTTCATTCTTGTTTCATAAGCTGATTATCAGCAGCAATGGATCACAATATTCAATTCATTTGATGCATTATAATTCTGCTTTGGAAAGCACCTTTAACTTCCCATTTTCTTTCAGACTGACTCAGCCCAGTATCCAACATTACTATTACTGAAGAAACTCTAAATATTCCCCAGTGTAGTAGTTGAACCTTAGCTTCTAGTTAGGCAAGGTAAGAGCATTTATATTGCATGGCACATTTGAAACCAAAGGAAATGTTTCTGGCACAGGAAACCTCTGAGTCACAAATTTCTTAGGCTGAAAGAGTATTCTGGGAAAAGTCACTATAGATTCACCCAGTTCTTACTCTCTTTCTTAGGCAGTATTTTGTTGGCCAGCATCATTAGGAATCTAGATGAGACAGACTGTGAGTTTAACCTAGCATAGACATTTTCCTGTTAGATACTCCACAGTAATTGCCTCTGTGTGTGCTCATTTGTACACCTCAGAGAGCACACTGAGGTGTGAGTAAGACCATCTTCCTGCAGCTGTAATCCAAACTCTAACCTCAGAAATAGCATTCCATTCAAGCAAGCAATACCATACCAACCATGTAGGAAAAAGCACTGACACTGAGTGATAAAATTTCCTGATTTTCTGATAGAGAATGAACTGAAATTCAGCTGTTGGTAAACACACTCTTTAGACCCTTTGCACCAATGTCTTTAATCTTCCATATGGGCTTTCATAATTTTTCATATAAGCAAGATACTAATGGTTGTCTAGAAACTGAAGATAACATTATTTTACTGGCTGGCAGCAGGCTTTTGTTTGGTGTTTTTTTCAAGTATGAACTGAATTCAGTATATTGGGCTGGAATCCACACCTAACCCAAACTCTGTATCTACTATTTCAGGCAAGCAAGAACTGAGTGGAAGCTTCCCCTGGAAGCAGGCTTTGTAGTCTTCACCAAATTTATCTGAGCAGATTCTATTAGCCTAACTTTCTGAAGCTTTATATGGAAAAAAAAAAAAAAAACCCAAACCCATCAGCCATAACCTGAATTCCAGCTTTCTAGCTAGAGAAGGTTCTAAGGACTTCAGTGTACTGAGAAAAGAAATGCCTCATATGAACCAGCTTTGATCCACCATTTACCTCTTAGGGCTTGACAGCTTTATAATAGATTTTCTACATGGACCACATTCTCTGTAAACAAAACACTTAATCTATTACTAGACTCATCCATAGGAAATTTCTCTGAACACCTTGAAAACTGAGGTTTTTTTATTACCTTCTAGCAACTCTCTATTCATGTACCTAGCGTATTTAAACTGCTATCAAAATCACAGCTCCTAGGACTTTAACCCCAACTGTAAAGCTAAGTAATAGCTTCCAGATGGGTAGGAAACCCAGGACTACTAGAAAATTAATGGGAAGTGAGTCACAGCTGCAGGTAGCATCTTCCAAATTATATCTTCCAGCCCATCTGAATTAATTAAATTCACTTTAGAAGCTATATTAGCTCTGCAGAGGCAATTCTGTATAACCATGTTCCAGACATAACTTTATTCTTCAAAAGGAGAAAGCTGCCTTCAACTTGAAATTTCAGTTCACAGTAACTGGTAATAACCCTTCTTTAAACTCTGTGCCTGCATGTGGCTTTATGAACCCTTTCTGAAAATCTTGATTGTGCTTCTGCAAGACACCCAGTAAGTGTCAGAGATTGGGAAAGCAGTCTTGTGTAACCTACTGCTAGCCTCTGATACGATTTTTAGCAACAGAAATGGCTCTCTAAACCTAGCCTTTCAGACAAGCATGTTAATCAGGAATGGGTGAAAACTTCAGAAAAGTGAATTACCAGAGACTGAGAGCAGCTATGGGTGATAGATTAATAATCAAATGGAATCAAAAGGGATCACAATGGGACAGGATCAAAATCCTGCCCTTAAGCATAGGGCGTTGGCTGTGCTCAGAGGTGCTGCAGGCTGCTACCAGTTCCTCTCATCAACCCACTCACAATTCTCAGTTTCAGGGCCTAAAATCATCCACAAACTCTCTGATGTCTTCCCCACTGATGGCTCAGGTGCCTGTGTTTGTCATGTGAGGAAAACTTGCTGCTGTACCACAGCTCAATCTGGCAAGCGCCACTCCTCAGACTGGGCTTCTAGGGCCCAGGCAGCAGCAGCTACTGCAGGCCCCAGGCTGCTGGACCAAAGCTGCATCACAACAGCAAGCGTTCTCCTCAGATGTTTTGTACACACCTTTGTAGATATAACATTAGATAAACAACATATAACACCTTCTACAGAAGCAGTACAGGACTTCTGCTGGGCACAGCACACATCAACCTGCTTGTTCTCTGATTGGCTGCACCTTCTACCTCACAGACTGTGGTGCCCTGGAGCTGCTGTGTCTGGGTCTGTGCTGGAGGTAAGATTTGGGCTCTCACTGTAATTAAGGGCAATCTTTTTTCTCTCAGCTTAAGGGTTTACATCTGGAAGAGTGCAGATTGAGTGAAGCAACTCTGGTGTACACACCATGCCTGGGAGCTAGAATACCTCCCTGTGGGGAGTACCCAAGCAGGGCAGGCCCAGACTGTGGTTGGGTCCAGCCAGGAGCCCAGATCATCAGTCAAGTCCCATGGTGACAACAGGAACAAGACCAGGCTAGGCAGCCATTGTGTGGGTCAGGATCAGGCCTGGAGAGGGGAACTGGAGTCACATACAGCCCCAGGCACCTGGCACCTCCCTGGGGAGGGGAACAGTTGGAGACCAGGCCATGAAGGGGCCTTGCCCCAGACGCAGGTGCTGGAGACTAGCCTGGTTGCAGTGTCACCGGGGCAGGGATTGATGGCCCTGGGGAGGGCTGAAAAGGTGTCCTAAAGGACACAGCTGTAGATGGCAGAGCCCACATGCACAGTTACTTAAGCACCAAATTAAGTCCCTGCCCGTAGTAGGGGGGTTGGAACTGGTTGATCATTAACATTCCTTCCAAGACAAACCATTCCAGGATTTTATTCACCTTGGTATTTGCCATCAGGCAGCTCATAAACATCACCCAGATCCTGTTACAAAATTTTAAAATTCCTAACTGTGATCCTAAGAATCTTGGAAGTCATTTGCTCACCAGTAATAAGCCTCATCTTTCCTCCTCTCCCATCTTTCATAACATCGCTAAACCTATACAAATGTAATCTATATAACCTATTTCAATACAGTAACCTTTAGGGAAAATTTTATAACTTGAGCAAGTGTCTAAGAAAAAGTTCATTTTATTTAGTGGCTAGATTCCCAAAGATGGGTTATCTCCATAAAGCAAACAGCTAACCCAAGGTATCACTTGGCTATGCCCTTGTGGGTTCAGCCCCAAACAGTGGCTGAACACCACACACCACTCACTCCCAGAAGAGAAACAGACAGAACCTCTGTGGGTTGGAATAAGAACAGTTTACTGACAAATGAACCATGAAAGGGGAATAACAACACCCCTTGGCAAATTACACTCACACCCTGTGATAACACAGTATACTTTACTGACCTAACAATAACACAGAGTCCTGTACAATGCACAGACCAACCTGCCACTCCAGCCACACTCAAACTGCCCTAGAGACACATCAGAACACCCCCTCCCCAAGCAGCCCCTTTTTATTGGGGAGCGATGTCAGGTGGTGTAGAAACAGCCTGGGCTAACGCAGCTCACCTGGGCTGCCTGCCTGGGGAGGTTGACACTGATCTGGCCAGGACCAGGACAGCCCTGAAAGCTAACTTCATGTGAAATGCCACAGTCTTTGATAGATGTGTGTGTTCAGAACATTAGTTTTAATTCCTTCCGAAAGAGCAGTAACTCCCACCTAATTCTGTTCCATTTGGGCAGGGCAAATCAAAGAGGAAAGATTACAGTATTTGACTACAGTTAAATCCAGGCCTAGCTGGATGTCCCAAAATGATTTCACATCTACATCTCAAGACAGTCTCTGTTCACTTAACTGTGCATTGAACTCTTATTATGAGATTCCCTTTATGTACATGAAAATATAATTATTATACCTATGCATAATCCTTCTGGAAACCTGTATGCAGTGTAAATTTTTGTTGTGTTAAAATAGAGAAATTAGGATGTATAAAGATCACTTGCTGGTTAAAATGTATTATTTTTTTCTGAATAGAAGTAAGGTAGTTGTAAACACATTTACCTGTTTTCTTTTTATAGTTAAGGTCTATGCCATGCCCAGAGATATAATATAAGCAGTTTCCTTGGTTACCATCAGATTCTAAAAGAAAACATAAATTCATTATTTCTAAGCAACAATAACAGGGAAAACCAATTAATTCCAGAATATTAATTTCCATCTATCCTAAAATTATTAGGAACTATTCCAAACTGAATTACAGTATACATTATTATCCTTCAGAGACTAAGTCTCTCCAAATTAGTTTAGTAACTTTTCCAAATTAGTCTGGAAAATTAAATAAAAGTCATTTGCATATAGGTGGTCGTAAACAACTTTCCACTTTCTACCTCTTTCATAATTTTAAATTTCAGCTAGTATTTTAAACATCATTGAAAACCATTAATAATAACCAAATCATTTGTGTACCGCATTTACCAGTGTTTTATTCACAAAGCAGAGAAGCAACCAGCTGGATTACAGTCACAGTTTCCTTTTGCTGGGATCCACTCACTTGAATTTACAAAAAATTCTAAATGATACTGCTGACTCCCATCTATGTGAAAATAAACTTTCAAAAGAGAATTAAATGTGTCCTTTGTAGTGAGATTTTCCTAAGTGTGCAAACAAACAGGACGAAAGAATAACTGCTCTAAACTTCCTCAGTACATCTTAACTCACTTCTGACTCTGAAGCCAAGAATGAGTCATTTTAACCCTTTAGCTACTGAGGATTTTAGTAATCTGAGCTTACTAAATTTAATAAACACTTTTTCAGCTTCATATTAGATAATGACAATTACAGAGATTTTGTTTACTCTGAGAAATGCAGGATGCAGACACTGATACTCATTTTTTCAGCATTTCAACTTGCTAATTTGAAAATTAAAAAAAAAAAAATCTGGCTCTGTCATAAGTTTCCCGAGGAGACTAGTCATGAACATCAAGAAAGGCTATACTGATTTTCTCTCACCCATAACCCTCATTTACCCAATTTATTTTGTAAAACTGCTCCAATAGAATGTCCTCCACCCCTGTTAATAGAATAAAGTCTTTATACTTCACTGGTGCTTTATATTTCACTGGTGACAACCCTTAACATGGACTAAGCTAATGTTGAGTTCTCAGATATTGGCCATACCTCAAGAAACCAGGCCTGTTGACAACCAACAGGGGTCAACTGACCAACCTGGGCAAGAGCATCCTGGACAACAAGGTGGCTGAACTTAAAGCTTTAAACTAGATTTAGTGGAGGGGAAGGAGATGGAGTTATAAGGACTCAGGAAGTGACAGGGGCTGCTGAGTCATTAGGAGGTAACAGGGAAACACTTGTGAGTTGCCTCAAGGGAATTAGGTCTAACTCCTCTGAACAGGGGATGTGGCTGATAGCTCAGCCTAAGTCCCTCTATACCAATACATGCATCATAAGAAACAAATAGGAGCTTAGACAGATCTAAAGTTACTTTGTATAAGCTCAGTTGTTGGAAAACTTTAATTCATTCCATGTATAACAGATGGTATCTTAGCAATGAAGATATAAGAAGCACCAAAATTTAAAGAAGTTATTCTTTTTGCAGTCATAAAAGTGAACAGTCTTTTCTCAGTGTAAATTCTGAACAGCTTACAAAACAGGACAAGTATTTTTAATAAATGTAATTCATTTTTTCAAACATTACAAAAAACTTCATTCTGACAATCACGGAGCAAAGAGTGAGCAAAATGTAATTTATATTACTGCAAAACTCCCATAATTTCTAATCTTATAACAAAAAAAAGATACCAAGGAAAAAAAAGACAGAACTAGGTCACTCTTCACAATGGTGCAGGAAAATGTGATGATGTAGTGTATGATAACTGGTTTAGAATTGGAGAAAAAAAGGTTAGTGTCTATTTTTACTGCACTTGGTTACATATATCATTTAATACATGTATAGTTCACAAAAAGCAGTTATATTTCTGGCATTAATAAAGGCATATAACATTTGGAAATATTTTGTATAATATAATGGATTGAGCTGTTCACACTCATAGGCGAGATATTTCAGTAGGTCTATACATTTTCCCTGGCACACCAGGACTCTATGAAAGAACTAATGCAACAGCTGTAATTAATTTTCCTTTGTTCAAAACCAAATTAAAAAGTACTTAATCAGTAGGTGCCAGAATATAGCCCCTCAAATAACTTTGATATGATACAAATACTTAAAAATTATATAGGAGCAGGAAAAACCTCTTTGTAGGATCAAATTAAGTCAAACGAGTTATATAAGGACTGAAATTTATCCCATTATTAATTTCTGCCCCCCACACATTTTCAAAGAGGTATCAGGTCAAATCTCTGCTCATTCTTTCAACTGAAAAAAAGTGGGTTTGGAATATTTTGGGTTTTGCACCTTCATATTACTGACTACAGTTTGTCACAGAAGAGAGAGTTTTATTAAAAAATAATAATTTAATTGACACATTTTCTACAGAAAATATCAATACTTTCCCTGGGTTTTTATGAAAAAAGGTGCAACTTTTCATTTGTTTCCCTGGTCTTGCTGTTTACCCAGGAAAGATAGATTTTCCATATAAAGTTCCTTTCTTTAAAATCAGCTCCATTTTAGCAAAGAAGTCACAGGGTGAGCCATACCTCTATGTTTGTGCAGTGTAGATGGCACAGTTTTCAGACCTGCCAGAAAATCCAAATGCTCTGCTAATTACACCGGACACTTTCTGTACTGGTTTTAATAGTCACAAGCATCCAATTTTTGCGGAACTTGCTGCATTCCAAGCTGTGCATCCATCAAATGAATTCAGTCCTATTTATTGTGAGAACCAGCAGTAGGTATCTCCTAGAACTGAGTAATACCTGAGAAAGAGAAACACACATCTGTGTTTTGAGAGGTACCTGATTAACAGAAACAGTGTAGTGAAGTGAGAAAGCAGGATATAATCACAAGAGTTGGGAGAGGACACTTGGCAGTAACAGCAAGAATATGTCCGTTCACACCCACAGAAGCCAAATCTTCTCTTACATTTCTCAGAAAGGGACAAGCGAATCATTCTTTCTTGCAATTAAAATGTTGGAAGTTGCAGTTGGAAATAAAATGGCCAGTAAAGTTACCATTGGACACTACCCATAATACAAGACAAGAAAACTCATTTTTTATCAGACATAAACTTCATATGTTTGTGAATTTTAACAGGCACACTTAAGTGGTTTCCTGAGCAGCACAGCTAATGTGACCTGTTTTTCCATGGATCATGTCTTGGGTTTGATTGCAATGTCCACCTGCTTTTTTCATAACTGAGGTATGTATAGTGACATTTTCCTTTGAAGACGCTATCTCTAGTGGCTGATGCTATTCGGTGGCGTCATCTGTAGTTTCTCCCTCACTCAAAGCTGTTTGTGCGTCTCCTTGACGGACTGGAAAACCCTTTTTCACTAAATATGCATGAATGTTTCGAGAATTTTAATCCTTTGCCATATTTGGTTGAAATAAGGGATACAGAAGAAGGGATAGAGATCTAATGTGTAAGCTTTACTTCTTTGGACATCAGTAAAAGTATTTATTATCCATTCTTTGATATAGTGTCTGTTTCTCAAGAACCCATAAACTCATAGAACTCTCAAAGTACTCTTCATAATCATTATGTTACCTTCCAGAGCTACCAAGGATGAAGGAAAAAATGAAATTTTGTGTAAAATCCCTTAAAAAATACTTCAGTAACAACCAGGCCTGAGTGTTACTGATGTAGCAAATACACTCAATTTTATCAGGTCAAGTTTTAGCACATGGAGAAAATGTATATGGCACCATTTACAGTTTAAAAGGCTTTGCTTGTTTGATTTTTATCTCATAATGAACATGAAACAAAGAGAGTGCATAAAAATTATCTGATTTTAGAACTACTCATATAAAATCCCATGCAGTTACAAACTTTTCTGTAGCATGTGAGAATGTAAGAATGAGCTGAAGTAGCAAGTGACAATATAACAAGAATTAAGGAGCTTAATGAAGGAAAACAGAAGGATTAGTGAAATAATTGTTGTTTGGACTGTGTTCACATCCCATTCATTCACTAGAATAAGAGCAGAATTTTGTTTATCAACCTCAGTTAATGTTTCTGGTTTATAATCAAACTTAGAAAGACATAGCAGTATGAAATGTAAACTTCACATCCCACAGAAGGTCTGGCCTCACAGTAAAAAGCTCTTCCTCAGAGTAATGAAATTTTAATTTTCTGAGTTACTAAATTACAAATACATGTCAGAAGGAACTTAGAACCTGCCTATGAAAGAGAATTGTCATTAGGTGTGCTTCTCAATGCCTGCAACTGAAACTACTGCAGTAATTGAGTCTCTCAGGTACTTACTCTGATGCTGAGCATAAAAGACTTCTTTGCACAGTATTTAATAGCCGAAATATCAGCATTCTCACAGGCTCACTGACATTCTATTCTGCCTAATGAATGATAATATTTCACTCTTCTAAATTTTTCTTTTTCCCTTATCTTGCCATATCAGAGAAATTACAGAAGTTCTCTTGCTCTAGAATAGGCATAGCTCCAGAGAGGGCAGTTTATGGAAATAAAGCATTTTTTTTCTGCATTTTGATCATGCATAAGTGGGCCCCCTTAGGCTGCCATGTTAAAATTACCTTCGGCAAATTCAGGGCAGAAGTTAATAATTTGCCTTAAGATGACTCATTCACACACAGGAAAGAAAAGTAATCAGAAATATGCAATGCCAAAAAAAATTAGAAAGACTTCATCTTTTCTTTTTTTTTTTTTTTTTTGCTTACTGCAGTGAGAAGCTACTTACTGTACAGGCTGTTAGCTCAGTATTGTTGTCCTACAGTACTTGCCGACACTTTGGGAAAGATTCATTTTATCTTGCTGCTTCATTTTAACACACAAGTACTAGAAAAGTAAGACTTCATCAGCGGATAAAAGAGGAAATAAAATAGTTTTGGTGATGATATACAGAAAGTAAAAAGCAACCGTGTGAACGTTTGTTAGAGGTTTGGATAAAGTTAAAAATAAATTGAGTATTTCTCTACAGAAAGCAGTTTTAGGTAGCAGAATTTGGGAACTAGAGATACTGATTAAGTATAAGCAACGCACATAAAGGTAGCAAGGGTGTGCTTATAACACAAGTCATGCCTGGAATGCAAGCATCAAAAGGGATATATTACTTAGAAAAGTAGAAAAAGAATGTAAAGATGGTGATAGTAAAATAAAATGGTGTACAACACCAGAAAATGTTTATGGAAGAGATCATTACAGGGTGCTTCCAAGGTTCTTAAATTTAATGAATGCTAAGGAATGTTGTAAGTGACTGCCATGTCCAGCAGCTCAGCGCCTGGGTATTCCTGTTCTCAGCTGCTGGACCCCAGCTCAGAGTGTCCAGGGTTCTCTCTCCCAGGTCAAGAGATGTGACTGCTGCTTTCCTGTTTGCATGTTCAATCAGTCTGAATGCCAGAGGCACACAGGCACACACGCAGAGGATGCTGACATGGCTGGTCACACCAACAAGGTGCTGCCTTCAACAGCATCTACATAAAACACAAGCACAGACAACCAAGTGCCCTCCTCCTCTTTGGTTGGTAAGGGCTGACAGTCACTGATGAATGTGCCTACACACCCCCACATCCCACCCCCTCCTCCCCACTCTCTAGGTTCACAAGCACACACAGATTCACAGAGCCCTCAAATACCAGCTCAGCAGCTCTGTGCATCTGACACCCCTGCCCAGACCCACTGCATAGATCTACTCAACTACTGATCCAGCTTGGTATTCACCGGCAACCACATGCACACTCAGACACCCATCTCACAGGTACTTCATGTGTTTGGGTCCCCCCGAATACTGGCAAGGACCCTCTGCTCACCTGATACCCCTGCCCAGACATGTGGCCTCCTGCTCACCAGGAGGTCCAGGTACAGTCTTGCTAGTGAAGGAGATGTGCACACCTCTGTGCCCACTAGGTTTGGGGAAAAATGCATACAAGCATAAAAATGAGGCAATCTCAATCAGTTTAGAGATCATTAAGACATTGATGACTTTCATTGGAAGGAATTGAGATTAATAATATTGATATTGGTGCAAAATTGTAATGTGGATAATAACTGGTATTCAGGTTGTGTCAGAAGACTTGTTCTAATGAAAAAATGCGAGGTACTGTTAAGTGATCATCTGCAACTGTGTATCACTCCAGTCACTTTCACACAGGAAAGATGAACAGAATGAAGTCTACCATAGCTGTTTTCTGCAAAATGTTTTGGAAGGATAAAAGGAAGGAGCTAAAGTTCAGGTCAGGGAAAAAGTTGGCAGAGAACACATAAGTATGAACTACACATTAGTAAACTGAGGGTGAAATACGAAGGTGCTGAAATCACCACTTTTGCTGAAACAGAAATTTGCCTTTTAATAGGCAAAGATAAATTAAAAGAACAGAATTATGGAAGAAATCTGCATCTGCCAGCAAGTAGATGTGCAGAGCTAATTCCTTTCCCTGTTTCCTGTGATGCTGCATACATATAATATTGAACTCCACTGTAACGATACCTGTATACAAAAGCAGCATAGAACACGACTGCTCTATACTCTATTTCCAAATCAATTCAGTTTATTAACTTGTGCTTATAAATATTTATCAGATATAACATGATTGGCTTGACAGGAGCAAAACAGATGGAGCATACTAAGTTGTAAATATAAATAGTGAGACACTGAAATCATTAAACTCAACAGCACTTTGCCATGGAATTCAGGCTGAAGTGAGGACAAAGATCAAACTTCAAAGCATAGCAACAGTAGAAGAACTGTGTAAGTTTTTATGATACTTCTAACTATTTTAAAAGCATTATCAACGTGTAGAAAAACAGAACGTTTCTGTAGTACTTTCAAAGGTCTGGGTTCTGCTGGTGTTGGCCAGATGCCATAATGCTGACAGAGCTAGAGTTAAGTGTCTTCTTAGTCTGATGCAATCTTTTCCATATGGAAACCCTCGCCCCTAGTTTATCGCCAAGGTTTTCTGAGAAGAATCACTCCTGTCTTTCATATGGATAGATATATTGGGTGCAGGATAGAGCTAAATTTCTTCACAGCAGTGATTTATAACTAAAACAGTGTTGATAACAAGTCTACAGTGTTTTGGCTATTGCTGATCAATACTTGCACAGCATGGAGGTCTCTTTTTGTACATTCTGTCCCTGCTTCCAGCACGTGAGCTGTGGTTGGGCAAGAAGCTGGGAGGCGACACAGCTGGGACAGCTGACCTGAATTGAATAAAGGCATATTTGGTACCATATGATGTCATTCTCTGCCATAAAAACTCAGAGAAAGGAGGAGGAAGGGGGAACATTTGTGGTTACGACGTTTGTCTTTTTAAGTAATCATTACACATGCTGAGGCCCTACATGCCAAGAAGTGGCTGGATATTTGCCTGCCCATGGGAAGTAGTGAATAAATTCTGTATTTTTCTTAGCTTGTGTATGCTCACCACACTTATCAAACTGTCATTATAAATCTGAACCTTCTTTCTCCTACTTCCTCCTCATGCCACTGGAGAAGGACTGAGCAAGTGCTATATGTGTGCTTGGTCAACATCAATCCATCACAGTGCAACACAGCTTATATAGATGTTCAAGATAGAACAAAAGGAGCTGGTGTCTTTGTCAGTGAATCCTTCATAAGGTTGGATTGCTCTGCTAGATCACACTATAAAAGTTTTACTATACAGCAGTAAACTGATTTATTTTAAACATTTTTGCACAAAATTATGTGATTACTCTCTTCAGCTCTGTACTTTCTACTAAAACCTTTTTTATAGTTATGCTGCAGGGAACAGCAGAAGGGGGTGCAAAATGTGACTTACACTACATGGAAGTGCAAGAGAGATGATGAAGGAATATTCTACACTTTTGGCTATCCTTATTCAAATAGGTCAGCCTTTCAAACACCTTTGTTCCTCATCCCTGCATTCAACATTTTCCCCTGACACCATAATTTTCCAGAGTACCAGGTAGGACAGATAATTACTGTCCCAACTGTCATCAATGCTTAAACACAAAGGATGTTGAAGAACACCACATTCTCGAGTCAAGTGGAAAGCCCAGCCAGGGTTATATAAAGCTGTGTGTTCCATAGCAGTTTCATCAGTGAGCTACCCTGTTTTTCCCAGACCTGCCCCAGCTACCTATAAAAGTATTAAATGATGTATGTGCTCACACCTGGACTGTCATTTCATAGTATTTAAAACATTGGAAATAAGGCTGATAAGGATACCACTGTGATAGATGGACACAGTTATAAAGCAAACTATTGCATTCAATATAGAGGTATTAAAATAAACTGCGTGATGACTGTGTGATAGAGGAGGCTTCTGTCTGGTCTTGAAAACTGTGAGCTTGTGGAGAAAAGTCAGCAAACGCCTGTGTGCATTTACTTTCTAAAGTCAGGTAAATAGATGTTTAGGAAAAATTTCTTAAATACCCTGTAAGCATGCATCCTGTTCACAACAACCGTTACAGGTTTTTTTAACATTCATACTGTCCACATTTTTGGCACTAACCTTACTAAACATATTTTAGATTCCATTAAAGTCCTTAGCTTCGAGTTCTGCATAAAATATCAATATTATTGATTCATCCTTTTTCTCTCCTTGGGGCAGGGTTTAATTTCACATCAATTTGTATAATGAAAAAAAAAAGAGTGAATCTGCCAGAAATGAATGCTAAGAGAAAACGCTAAAAATCAATTAAAACGCCTTATCAGCTACAAAGATAGTCATATCCATTTACTATTGAAGGTAGATATATTGCAACAACAACAACAAAAAAACCAGAGCTGATCTGATACCTACTTACACTAGCAGATTTTGTACTTCAGTCGGCTACAATGATTTTATGCTTATGTATTTGAATCCTATATTCCCACTATCAACATTAATTTGTGGAAGATTAAGCAGACAAGTCCAATGGAATGAAAATTAAATTATCAAACTAAATAATCAAAAATATTTTTATCCTTTTGTATTTTGTTAAGTATTTATTTTTGTTTCAGCAGCATAAACTATTTGTAGAGCATGACTTCTCAGAGCCAGGAAAATCAAATACAAAACCAAGTGCATATGTTTTAGATATTCAAGAAGTCCATTTTAACAGCAGTAGATACTTTTTTCTCATAATGAAATCTTGCTCTTTATGAATCATTGAAAGACTTGCCACTGAATTCAGTGGTGACAGGAGTTTATCCATTAAGTATGCATAAAAATGTATTAATCTTGTAGAACCCTACAAATGTTGGCTGGAAGAAAATTCTACCTCAGATTTTTCACCTGAAGTAGGACCACTTGTGTAGCCAAGTATTGAAAAGTTCCAAGGTTACAGTTTTTACAGCCTCCCAGGATAGTTCTTAGACTGCTGCTGGATCTAGGTGATTTTTTTAAAGTCTGACCTTCAAAACCGCTATACTGGGAATTTACATGAAGTTAAGAGCACCAGGTGCTTAGCTCTTCTTAAAAGCAGATTCTTCTTGTCCTCAGAGAGTTAAGTTCTAAATTTTTCATTCTCTCTGTTCTTTTAAAATGTGGGGTTTGTGGCTGTGACGGTCATGTCAACCTTCTGGGTGGCATGGCCCAGTTCTATGGGGCCATGTATTGTCCCAGAATTGCCAAGTACTAACACCATAAATGTAAACAAGTATTTTTTTAGGATACAGAAGAGGATCAAATATGCCTTGTGTAATATGCCTTCACCAACCTCGGTTACCTAGATGATGGGTAGCCATGATCTGAAACAGTATTCCATCAGCTGGGACCTGTGAAAGAATTTTCATGTTAGGAATGAGACTCCATATGTAAAGGTTTCAGTATAATTCAAAGAGATACTTTTCATATCTTATGTAATGTGATATGTTCTTCAGCCATCGTGGTGGTAGTTAAAATGTAGTAAGTAGGAAAGGATCCCTAAGTATATGTGACGTTTGGCATGTTTTGTCTGTGTGGCTGTGATCATAATGATATTTTATTATAAAATGAACAATAAGAGATTTTTATTAAGTCAATAAACAAATCCTTTGACAACTTATTTTTAGTAACTTTAAAAAATAAGTTCACATCTACTTCAGCCTTTATGAAGACTAACCCTCCAAATCTTTATTCTTTTATAAATGTATGCTTGCTTGTGTATCAAAGTGGAGGCCAATAGCACACAAAAAGATAAGCTTTTATAGTGACCATTCCAGAATTCGATTAAGTAAAATTATTAAAGATTTTAAAATAAATGAGCAATTTATCTTAGGCTAGGAGGGTTGTGCCAATTTCTTAAAGCAGAATTTTACGTGGTAGTCCATCCTCATAAGTGCCATAAAATGCTGCATTTTCAAGTGTTTTAAGTTTTTGCAGATGCAGATCATGTGTCTGTGATATTTTCAAAATCACTGTAATGGACTTGACATCTGGTGAATCCCAGCAGAAGCTGCCTGTACCTGTTGAATATCTCATCCCAACAGCTTGTCTACCTATCATACTACAGTAGTGTTCACTGAATAATGAAAGCATATGCATGGCTTTTGTCTCTTACTATGACTTTGTTCCTTCCATTCATTCCCCTAGATTATCTGCAAGTCAAACATTGTCCTCATTCTGAAGTTTAGCAGTAATACAAATGTGTTTCAGTGTAAGAAAGACAAATATGGAATCTAAAGGTAGACTTCTTTCCTTTTTTTTCTGAGTTAAAAATCACAAGAAACTTTTATAAATATATTTAGTGACCTCTGCGTAACACAGTTCATAGGACTTCCCTGTTTTATCCAAAGGTATCCCAAGGGAAGGAACCAGTTTGTTCAAATCTGTGCTGGGGGTAATATTCAGAAATATAGCTAGTCTAGAATACAGACAGTACTAAATAGGATTTGTGGCCCTAAAAATTTAGCTGTGAATGCAAGCAAGTTGAAGCTAAGGGATAACCTAGGGAAAAAAGAAAAAAGGTAAAATTATATTTATGATGAGAGTATCTTCATAATTCTCATGTCATGGATATTAATGTGATTCTTGTTCTCTTGGGCATTTATAATTAGATAATAAAATCATCATTGGTATCTGTATTCAGGATGTTTGAACTCATAATCAGGACTGAAAAATCTGTTTTGATCTCTGCCTCTCTAAAGTCTAACAGTCAGTTAGAAAGTGTATGTGATTATACCTTCTTCTGTCATATCTGTGCACAAAGTTGGAATTATTTTGATGATAATCTGAACGCATCTGATATATCCTTGACAAAGCAGTTCAGATGAGTTCACCAAGATGTTTTTATGGGACAGACCATGACAGTCGTTATAAAACCCTATTTTTTTAAACAGGCTTATTGAAGTAGATGACATTCTTTTATTTTTCTTTATGTTTCACATTTTATAAGCAGGACTTCCCAAATTGGGGAACAGTATCTTTACAAAACACTATAAACTATTCATTGATTTATTTTTAATACTTTTGTCATAAAGCCAAGATATGAAGCTTTCAGATTTTTTCAAGCTTTTCATCTAGTTTTGCTTTCAAAGCTTCCACTGATTGCAGGATAGATCTGATTTGTAACTTATGAACCTGTATTTGCCAATGCAACAGTTTGAGACCAGTGAAAAGCAGAATATTTTCATTTAAATAATGTGGAAAGTAATCATTATGAAATGCATCCATAAAATACACTTAGGGTACACAAGTATAAAAGTAAAATTGTAAATTTTTATATACATTACCAATATTTCCAAACAGTTAGAAACTGCAAATTAATATAGGGGAGACTAGACACACAGCTGAGTCAGTTGTAAATTTACATGATGAGAAACAACAGCAAACAAGTAAGATTGATAAGATGTTTCTACCAGAAGCTGTTGATTCAGCAAAGACTAAATGTCTTGGGGAAGCAGTCTAAATTGTCCAAAACTCCATCAGTTTTCTGGCAGAGATTTTGCTGATGTATCGAGTAGGATTTCAGAAACCAATCTGTTAGACAAAGAAAGAGCTCAGAGTTTCCAGGCTCCTTGACACAAAGACAGTTCACCATATGGACAGTACAGAGCGAGAGTGCCTCTTTCTTAGTATTTTAGCATTTTAGATAGACAGAACAGAATCCATTTTCCTGGTGCTGTTCTAACTGTTATATATTTAGCCAGAAGTAAAGCTCAGGGGTTCAAGTGACAAAATCCTCTTTTGTATACTGAGTGTCCAAGTCCAAGTTGATCTGTATTTCGAACCCTAAATAAAGACCAAAGACAGAAAATTACGAGAAAAGGAGAAAGCAGTAAATATGTTTCATTAAAATGTATACAATACTAGAGTCCCAATGAAGCAAAGCCTTTGAATGTGAACACCATTTTAGGATTATATTAAATATATTTAATTTTAGGACTAAGTTTGGCTGTTTTCATATCAATACCATCATCTAGGTCTAAAAGCATGCTGAAATTAAATTTATCCTGCATTGACTTCATCCTATTTGTCATCAAAATGCTTGAGAAACGGAACACTAGTGTTAATGACAGATAAACAAGTTATTTCTGTGATCCAAGTAGACTTAGTATATGCTGTTTGACGGTTTAGAAGTATTTAATCGTCCTGCATGCCTTTCATGCCTTTTTATTTAAAAAATGTACTGAAATAAATATATTCATATTATAACTAAAATGTTATGTCATAAATGTTTAGGTTTTAAAATGAGAGTTTTAACTTCTGACAAAGCCAAGAGAATACAGAGGGTTACCCACAAGATACCTACATGGTTTAGGGACTTGGAAAGCAATAGAAAATGGGATATCTGTTCAGCACGCAGAATTTAAAAAGTCAATAATTTCAACTTACTTAGTAGGCACTTGCTTACAGTTAGCCAAAATCTCTCTAAAATCCCATCTTCTGTATGGTCAGAGAAATATATATATATATCCAGTCATGATCCAAATGCTGCAACCTGCAAGTGTGCTAGCCCACTTTCTTCAAAAAAGCAAAGAGTAAGTTACTTCTTTTTCAGTGTAGGTTTGTGCAGTAAACTAATATGGAAAGTACATATTAAGGAAGGAGGGAGGTCATGTTGCCATCTTCTGCCTGAGGAGATTGAAACCTGTATCTCCCATGTCCTGGACAAACACCCAGACTCTCAAACCGTAAAGTTTTTCTGTTCTTTTTACTGAAACTGTGCCAAAGGCAGGAAAGCATAAGATTCATTAAGCACATATGAGAAGCTACTCATACCATTGAACTGCAGCATTTTTCACCTTGAAGAATAGATCCTCCAGTTCTGGTTTCTAAATGAAAAACAATTTGTCTAATTTAAAGCAAGTAGCTCTAAACACTAAATTATTAAATAAAGGGCATTTTGAGGATTAGATGGTGTGTCAGTGAGTTTTTTTAGGACTTTGAGATTGAATTAAGGCAAAGGAGAAAAATATCCCCGCTTGTGGCTTCTGGCAGATGTAGTCATGAGCAGATACCTTTGACAGGCTGTCATAACACAAATCAGTAAAATGACTAACAATTCCAAGATACTCCTCATATTTTCTGATGCCATAATGATCTTTTAGTATATACAAAGAGACCAATGAAACCAGTTCTTTAGCAGGTGATGTAGTAGTCTTATTTCATATTTTTGTAATGCAAATTGGAGGGATGTCACCATTTACTAGCATACTTAATGGATGTTCCTAATTAAAATACAATTTAATTAATATATATTGGACTATAGATATAAGGAATTACAAATACTGCCTGTTTTCTACTTTATTAAAATATAGCATGTTTTTGGCATCACTTCCATTCAATTTTAATTTTAATGACCAATGCTAAGGAAGTATTCTTCCGAAAGTGATGAAGGATGGAGGCTTGAGGCTTCTTACTAGATTAAATTAGTACCTTTTCAGCATCCAGATTTCACTCCAAGATCAGTTGTTCTACAATAACGTAACTCACAGACCTTTACTTCTTGCATCTGTCCAGAGTTTCTCTCAGTTTTGTCTTTCACTCTCAGAAAGTAAGACATCTTTCATTAATTTGCAATTACTTAGAATTGTGACTGATGCAAAGGAAGTCCTAACTTCACATCCAATCTGCAATTCCTACATTTAATAAGCTTTTTCATTACCATTTATTGTGATCATTTGTTTTAATATTTTCTTTTCTCTCCAGAGTAATGTTTGGTGCACAGCAAAATTCTGTCTTGCAAGTCTCTTAATTAAACATTATAAATAAATAATTCATTATTCTAAACAAAGCATTTACTAATGCTTTATAAAAAAGAAAGAAAGGAACAAAAAAGCCAATCCCCTCCTCCTCCAAGAACAGACAAATCCTAACTGCTAAAAGCTCCGTTTTAGCAGAAGTTGTTTTTTGGGTGTCCGACAGAGTGAAAGTTCTGAGTTAGGCATATAGATATTAAAAAAAAAAAAGATTAAATCAAATGCCCTGTCTTACAGCAGTAGTGATGTTTAAAATGGCAACATACCTTGAGCACTCTTGTGGTTTCTCAAGGTTTTCTCCCCAGAACAGTGGCTAATCCTCTCACTAATTCCTCCTGAAATGCCTGCATCTCCTGGGTATTGTATGAGGAATTTGCATGCACTTAGATCCATGAATTTTATTAAGCTCTCTCCAAAACATAGAGGACCTTTTTCAGGCAGCAAACACAATTCACATTGGACATTCCAGCTACAGGAGAAGTCACCTAAGCTAGCTGGTATGAAAAACGGGAAATAAAGATATCCACTAGAGTAGTCACTGAAACCAGTATCCCCTACTTGCAGATGCATATGCTAATATTCCCTTTCTTTCCACCTTCTCATCCAGTATTTGGTTCTGCAAAGTATTCTTCTGATACTTGGACTCATGCTACCACAGACAGAAAAGAAATTTGAGCATTTACATTCCCATATTTTCTCCCTACCCTTTTGGTAGGAGGATAAGAGTCAGGGGTGAAGGACTGGGGAATAGATAGATCTTTCTGGAGTTAGTCATACTTTGAAAATATGTAACAAATGATGGTCTCCAAGAAAAAGTTCCTAATGGAACAGCTAGAGCATATGTATAGTTCAGTGCAGATGTGGGGTCCCAGAAAACTTATAGAACATTTAATAGATAATTATATTTCACGCCTTAACATTTGCATTCTCTTTATGTAGTTCCAGCTACATAAAGATACAGTTACAGGGGAAAATTGCCATTTACTTTGAGACATCATAAAAGTGTAAGCAGTTTCTTCAACATGCTAACATTTTCATTTCATTTGTAGGGCGGATAGTTATAAAACAGTATGCATAGCATTTAATAGACACATACTCAAAAATGAAAAAAAAAGTTAATATTTTACTCTAATCAAAATAAGAAAACAAGATTACAGTAGCTTTCACGATTTTAATTAATCTTATTCATGAAAAACATTATATCATTTGTTTACCTCTGAAGGTTTTTGACAAGTATAAAATATTCTGCAAGAGGCTAGATGTTGGTCTGGTTGGTATAAATCACCCACACAGCACTGAAATAATTAATTCAGCTGCATAGTGATGTGTGTCTACTGAGCTTCTTGCTCCCTGACAGTGATTTTCTCATATCCAAGGTTTACACTTCTGCAAAAATTCACTTGCGGTAAGAGGGATCCAAAGTAGAATAACACAATTAAGCATCTCACTTGGATCTGTGGGGTTTTCGTGTGTGTGATCTATTTCTAGTTTGAGGTCTCAAATAATTTTTTCTTTTTCTCTCATGTCACTGATAAGACAACCATGATATATGAGTCAGTGGGTATCGGTTGAGCGTTGCAAATCTATTACAAACAGGTGACTTTGGTATAGTTATGATTGTAAATTTTAGCTTGATAACGTTAATATCCCAGACAGAAAAAGCCAGTATCTGTCATTCTAATCTATTCTGAAATGAAAGTCCTAATTCCCATTAATATAAAACATTGTTCAGGAATGATCCTTGCAGAAGGTCCAACAAACAGCTTGCTCACTCTGCTAATTGGCATATTCCAAGTATATATTCAGTGTCTCATGTGCCTGACAAAAGCAAAGATTTCTAGTCCTTCTTACAGCTTAAGGTAGGCGAGGCCTTTGAATGGTCCTATCCCCAAAAACCCCAAACTCCTCACCTTTCTCTATTAATGGAGTCTTTTCTTTGTTTCCAGTGGTGACTTAATGTAGCCAAGCCAAACTGGTGGTGTTCATCACAGAATCAGTCCTCTTAACTCTCATACTTTCTGTCAGTGTGACACCCGAACATTTTCTTCCCCTGACTACAGCCATACAGCACACTCACAGTGAAGCAAGGTGGCTTCCCTCCCAGTATGAGCTGCACCCAGTGCATAGAGCCTGAGAGCAGGGACAGTGAGTGATGCGAAGCTACAGGCAGCACTATGCATCCTCCTGAGTCTACGTGTTCGCATGGGTCTCAGAGGAAAACACAGTGTGCAGTTCTGCTATTACCTGTTGGCAAGGATACTCATCACCTAGCCACAGCAACCCAGGCAACCTCCCTCTTGCATGATTTAGTTCCCCAACCAGATCCTTTGAAATGCCAGGTGACAGTCTTGGCCTGGGGAAGTGGCTTATGGACAAATATGCTCTGGGAGGAACATTTTAATCTCCCGACGTCCCCTTCACGAACTAAATCCAGATAAAGCTATTATTTTTCACATCATTTGCAAGGACTAAGAAAGGTATATGGTCTTAACTCTAAGATTTTTGCTGATTTTTCTGTGCAGATTTTTTTTGTGCTCCTGCAAAATTTACCAACAGTCTATTTAACAGCATAATTAAACTGGCTAGGAAGAAAAATGCTTAATGTGGTGGCTACAGCAGAAACTGTCCTATCACCCTTCTACTCAAATTTCACATTTTAAAAATCCTGACATGTCTGTAAATGTGAGCTATTTTTATATGCTTACCTGCTTGTAAGCTGGTGAAACTTTGAACATGTTTATAAATGCTCATATCTCCTGTATTAAGAACAGCAAGTTCAATACAAAACACACCTGCGCCCACCAAATTTTGTCAGATGTTTATGTCATCTCATTAATGTATCTTTTCAGACTACTTCACCTCACTTCCAGTCTCTTAATGAAAACCAGTCCTTTCCTCTGCTGATTTGATTTAATATCTTACTGAATTTCATAGTTGTTGATGTGTGAGATAAATTCCCTGTTCTGTTACATCTCCTCTCTACTTTTTAGAGTATTATTATCAAAAAGTATTATGCTACTTTTGCTATCTGTATACCTGAATATTTTAACAAGAAATTGACCTGAATTGGGACATCAAGTTGATGCTTCCTTATATTTTAAGTACATAGAGATAAATTGCAAACTTAGGTGAAAATTATCCACAATTAAACATAATTTTATGCAATGATTCCTTAATTTTGTGTTATTGTGTCCCTTAAACATAAGTGTAAGCAAAATCAAAATAATGCATAGTGAGAAAAGTTATTACTGGGTATACAGCATAATTGAGATCATATTCCAAGTTCACTTTCAAGAGCACAGTTGGTATATAGGGACAATACTATCCAAACAGTCTCTCCACAATGACGTTGTACATTCTAGGGAAAATTTAAGCCTGGGAGAATGACTTGGACAATACAATGGCTTCCCCATGTCATAACCCAAGATACCCAAGGTATTCAGTAGAGTAGGAAAGCACTAAATTGCTTCAGCTGCAAGTTGCTGCTAGTAGGCAAGTTGGACACAAAACAGGGTGGGTACTTGAACTTTGTACAGAGGCTCAGTGACAACTTCACGTCTTGTGTTCTTTGGGGAAAGTTTAGGTAGAGGGTAAAGGCAATTTGAAAGTAGGACCTGTCTGCTTTTTCAGGATCGGTGGTGTTTTTTTCTTGTTTGTGGCACATACACCCATATTCTCCTCAAACACCAATGTGCACACACATAAGCATACGCATAGGTTCCTGTGGCAGAACTTCCTAAAAGACGTAGTTCAAACTGCAGCAGATCCAACTATAAAGGGTTGTAGGAGAGCAACTTCATTTCCTGATCTGGGTTAACTCACAGCCCAAAGCATTATTTTTTATAATTTTTTTAAAAGCCAGGGATAGCCCCAAGCTCCACATCCCACAAGCTTTGAGGCTTTCCTATCTCTTACCTCAACTTCCTTCTATAAAAAATGGAATCTGCCAGCATCCAGATACAGCATGTTGTAAGCAGTTCTCAATTTCTCCTTCCGCAGGGTTCCTGCATTTCACAGCTTTTCTACATCCTGCTCTAAACTCCATTCCAGCCATCCCATGCTGCACCCAGCATGTCATAAGCTATTGCAACAGTCCTTCTGTTTTTCTGATGTAAAACTTCCTCAACTTTTCTGCTTTCTGCCAGTTTGCCCTTGCTCTGATTCCTGCCTCCTCCGAGTAGGGTATCACAGCCTGCCAAGGATGGTATGCCAAGAAAGGGGAACACATCTGCTTGTACATCCTAGCTAGGTCAGCAGAAAGAGGATTGATTTACTAAAATTTATTTTTGGAGATGCTTCCTTTCCTTCATCCAATCTAATCAAATAAACCAGTGATATAATCCCTAAACTGGCCTAAACTGCGCTTAAGCCCATAGTATACCTCCTCGGTTCTTCCTGATGTATGTTAAAAATCACAATAACTAAAAAAAATCTAAGGCACTTTAGAATTGAATTAATTTGGACTCCAATGGTTAACAAAATACTAGTGGATTTTCAAGAGCTAACTTGAATTGTTAGTTAGGAAAAAGACTTTACTAATTTATAGTCAGGAGAAAGACTCAGTGTTTGGCATGGCAGACTTCACCCAAGCAAATTTTTATTTCCATGAACAAAGTTAGGCTTATCCTCTAAAAAACGCCACCCTTTGCTTTTGTAAACTATCAAAAGACTTGGTGGCTTATTTGTATGGAGCTTATATCAGCTAAATAAGAGGCAGATGGGGTTTGTATGGTAGTAAGGGTTAGAATTCATTGCCAGGTGAAGGAAAATGAAAACAATAAATTATAAAGCCAAATAAAGTTGTCAAGATGCATTTTTGAAAACTCAATGATTTTTTTAGAAAGATTTTCTGTACCTTTCACAATGATTAGATGTGACTAAACAACTGGCAGAAAATGAAAGTGCTAATCGTGAGTGTCTGGGCAGCTACACAAATTAAGAAGAAGTTCGCGTTCACAGAATAGGAAAGATACACAAAGAATTTCCTGATGGGAGAATGGAGCAGCATAGTATAAAACTGCAGGTTGAGGAGTACATTCCAAGCCTTAGAGGAAAAAACTTACTTAAACACCAGTGGAGCTGAACCCAGCTAACCATTGCCAAACTGTATGTTTGAGCCTCTTACTTTACCTACTTTTTATTTTGATTACTTACTGCTCTTTTAAACATGATCTATAGTTATGCAAAAGTGATCACTGTGTGAATAGGAGTTTTACAGCCTGTCATATCTCCAGTTTTGTTTCGAGTGATCCCATTGAGTCAGGAGACAGAGAGTGCTGTCATCAATTTATTTCTCCTGCATCTGTTACTCAGCAAGGCTGGTAACCCTAATTCTAGGCATGTTCAGCTGACAAGGTAAGTAAGTGTTGTCCAAGAAATCAGTGCCTGGATACACAAAAGTGCTGATTCAAAGGATACACTCTCCGCAACTTGTGCACTGACTGCTCTGAAGATTGGATGGCTTCTGCTAAAGCATATGGCACGGCATGGCCATCGTAGAATGACTCTTGCCTTTACTCTTTTGTAAATTAATCACTACTGTGTCTTAATTCATCTGATATCCAGTATCTTGACTATTGATAGCAATGAGATGAATGGCATCTGTTGAAATATGGCTCCAGGATAGTGAAGAAACATACAAAGTTTCTTGGGAATTAGTTTCTGCTGAGTTATCACAAATGTAGGATATAAGTTAGCCTCTAACTAATGAGAATTTTATCACAGTTCTTGTGGGGTTCCTAATTGCCTATTGAACATTCTTTCCCATTGTCTGAAGCAGTAACTGATTTCTGAACATGTGGCACTCAATCATGCGCCGTTACAGCATCTGTTCCTATTGATTATGTGACTGGCCCCTCAAAAACAAGTTTCAGAGGCAGAAAAAAATGGACAGTGGAACTATTTACATCCAGTAACATTGCTTTGTGTACATTTTTTAGGATGAATATCGGAGTCTATCCACTCCTTCAGTCAAAAAATTTCTGCCAGAAAGTTTTAAGATAGCTTTCAGGTAGCCTTCAAGAAAGCAAGCATATAGATAATTGAAATTGGTGGGATCTGTATGTATGGAAGTGCAAGGTATGTAAAAAATACGACCTTTACCTAAAGTGGTTATTCTGGAACTCCTAGGGAGATGTTCTTAAAACTCATGGATGCATGTATTTCATTGTGGGTTAATACCCATAACTTCAAATCATTAAAAGAGCCTTTCATGAGTCATGAGTAAGAAAATCCATAAAACACAGCTTAAAGTTATCCTAGTTAATTCTAAGACCTTAAATAGTTTCCTTAGGTTCAGACAGAGTGTCCTTTTCTAGTCAGTAGAAACCACCTGAGGAAGCTTTGGCCTATACAAGGGCCAAATCATCTTCTGGTGATGCATTATTCACTTTTCATTGGAGGTGTCTTATTCTGTCAGTTATAGAAGTCCGGAGCAACTAGGTTACTGGGAATCTCAATTAAATACCAAAAATTTGTCAGAATAAAATGGCCCCAGGAAAATGGTTCCAAAAACTTCAAATGCACCAGGATCTGTTGTAATTCAGTAAATGGACTTTCAAATTAGTCAGAAAATGTGATCAAAGCATCACATTAAGGCACTACTAAGAGGAATACACTTTGATCATGACTAATGAGGTGCAAAAGCAGAAAAAAAGACAAAACTTCAATGAAATAAAATGATAATTAAATGTAAGAACTAATCTTCCTCTATACTGTCTTATTGACAGGGCAGAGGTTAATATTAGTGCATATTATCTAATACTTTAACCAACTCTTTTCAAAAAAGCTGAGGCTAATTTTCCAGAGAGTAAAAAATATCTAAGATTAAAATGATAGGTTATAGATGGATGGCTTAAATATATTTTTTTTTTCCATACCATTTTAGGACTCAAGTATCAAGTCTAAAACTGATTCAGGAAAGAACTAGCACCAGCAGAATGCTGTACCGTTGATTAACTTTTGGATCTCTCTGTAAGAGATGAAATGAATGCCCCATTTATTGACAGAAAATAGAAAAAAACACATGAATTAAATTGTTTTTCTAGTAAGACAAATCATACTTTTAATATAGGCCAGATAACACATGCCTCTGGTTTATTGATAAAAAAAATCTGATACGGGTGTGTTTTGTACTGCAAAAGACTATAGCCATGCTACTGGAAATGAAGAATGAGGTCTCTGCGCTCTGTGCTTTGAAGAACTAGCACAATAAATATGTGTGGTAATAAAGCTGAATTTAAAGGGAATTTAAGATCTGTTAGTTTACCCCGATTTATCTTCAGCTTTTATTGATCTGAAAAAGGCTGTGCTACCAAAAAAAAAAAGCCTTCTAAATTATGCTGAATCGACAGCTCTGAAGTAATACCACTGGAAGTATGAAAAATAACAAACATAACACAAATAATTTTCAAGGTCTTTAGGGACATTTCAACAACAGTGATGTATAAATAATATAGTATACAATAAAAAGTATGTAATTATACAGCATGAATAAAGTTACTGTATATGACACATAATTACATACTTTTTATTGTATATTATTTATACATACTAAATATATACATACATCATGTAAAAAACCAAAACTGCTTTTAAGCCTGATAAATGGAAATGCTTTTAAACTTTGAATTAGAACTACTCCATGGAATTTATTGCTAGAATATCACAGATCCTAGAAGTTTATGAAGCATTACTTGGTGTTAGACAAGATGACCTCCAGAGCTTCAAGTACTCTATGATTCTGTGGTTAAACTGATTAACAGTTGAAATAGCAAGGAAAGTATAGTCATAAATTCATAGGAATTTGTACAAAATACACTAGAGGGGAAAAAGCTCACCTGCATTATGCAACTATCCACAGAAAAAGTAGAAAGAAATATTCGCTGGAGAAATATTATTTAGTTGTTCTTTAAGTCTTTGGTCAAAGAACCCCAAATCCCTACTTTAATATATAGTTTAAAATGCATTAAGATAACAGTCAGTTCTGATAGGAATACAGACTACAGCCTCAGTGGCGAATTTACTTATGAAGTGTAACTGGGTTATGTATTAGGTTATTTTAGCAGTGAATTTTCTTTCTTTTCAGTTATCTAGTTTTAATTTCCTATTTTTTCAACTGTTAGATTTTTAAAATACTGGGTATGATTGTGTTGCTCTACCTCTTCTTGATATTAAAGAAAGTTGATGCATTTTTTGATCCAGCAATTTAACTTAATATAGCAAAACCTCAAGATTTATGCTATATATTCATTCATTACACCTGTATGTTGTCTCAACAGAAGAAATACTGCTGTTAGAAATACTAGGTCATCAAATGTAAAATGGGGTCATGCTTCTAGATGTAAAATGGGTACTTTAAAATGCCAAAATCAGTGAATGATGATGATACAAGTTCCAGATCGCTGAAAGACAGCTTTTTTCTTTACTAGGCATCTTCAGGGAAATGAGCAAATTATGCAAATTCTGAACATGAGGTGGTAGAACTTTTGTAAAGAGCAAGCAATGGGCCAGACATCACTCAACTATCTGAAGTTTTTGCTTACTGTTCATGTAATTGTATTTATAAGCATGCTTATGCAATCTTAATTTTCCATCAGCACAGAAACATTTCAGAAAGAAAAAGTCAGTGGTTTTTTTCTCCTTAATATTCTGACAAGAGAGGAAAAAAAATCACTTCCTAAGTAAAACTCTTTTATTACATTTAAGAATATGCAAGTATTAGATTATAAAGACTGTATACTGCATTTTTAAATTGTGACATACAAAAGCACAAATTCAAATAGTAGTAGGTAGGATTTTATATCTATTTATATTTATATTCCTTTAGCATACATTCTTCTCCGAGCATTAGAAAAACCAAGAACTTTGGTGAGGCAGTAAGCTTTGGGAAAGCATGAGTAATGTTCATGGACAAAGAAATGAGTCCTGGAGTACTACCTGTTCTGTGAACCTGAGTAATGTGTTAGCTTGGTACAAACACTTGAAAACTAATATCTGGAAAATTTTGGAGTGTTATGTCATAAGCTACTCTATGCTGTGATTAAATATTGACGTTTTGTGTATATACATGTGTCTTAGGGAGCAAATTGCAGAGCTGGGTGTTATTCTTTATGCCAGACAAATGACAGTTCAGAAGTTCATAAAAGCTTTGTCTGGGAGATATTTTATTAAGCTGCATTTCATTGCCATATTTTAAGCAGCAAAGAAAGTAACAACAATCCAACTATGAGAATGTGATAATGGAAGATTTGATAGCTAGATGCTACTGTAGGCAAATAACTCTATGGAACCATTAGTGTGTGTCTCGGTATTAAGAATGGAGTGGCCCATCACATCTTCCCCTTTCTCTACTCCAGTGTCTCAAAAGGAAAGGCTGATATACCCAGGCTTGTGTGGCTGTCCATTATTAACAAAGAGGTTCTTCAGGTTGAACGCTGATTATATCCTTGTATTTGCATTGACTGTTTTTGAAGAGTCTCCGTACGTACAGTTATTTTAACTTGTAACCGGCATGGAAGTTTTCTGAAATCTAACTAAGAGCTTCTATTTATCTCTTAATTGCTTCTATGTTACAGGAGTTATATTAGCCTCTCTTCATTCCCCAGTGCTCCCTTTGGTTACCTATAGGTAGTAAGCTGTTCTTGTGACTTTGTAGTCTGCAGCAACTTTTAAAGTTATAAAATGTACACCTCTAGTCTGAAACAGAGGTCCCAAAGCTGCTTTAATTATCAAATGGAAAAGCAAGATTATTTATTGAAATCCTGGGCTTTTTAGTAAGGCAAGAAATAAAGCATCAAAATTACTGAATTAATTGACTCAAGCAGCAGATTTTTCTATGCCAAATTATCAATTAATTCCTTCTTACTAAAATGTGTTGTGGAGCAGATTTTAAAAAATTAAAAAAGCAAACAAGTAAAAGCCAACGACTATTTGTTTATAATGCTTACCAACATGTCTAATAACCTTTGTTAGCATTTCCATGAGCAACTGTGTTTTTCAATATTTCTAAATTCATAAATTGCTCTTTGGCCACAGAGTTTCTGATTGACAGATGGTGGTTGTGCAATGTATTTTGGAACAAATGCAGCTGACAGACTGTAGTTGGGTAGTGCATAAAGCTGGTCAGTCTCAGTTTTCTGTCCACATATGAATAGCACAGTGTATTTTTAATGGTATTTTTAAAATTTAAGTATTCTAAGTACAGACTTTTTTTTAAAAAGGACCAGTTCTTCAGATGGTACAATCTATGTTCACTTGGCTGATCAAGCATGGAGCAAATGGAAACATGTTCATTTAGATCAGGGAAGGATGTGACCACCACTGCATATGTGAGAAATCACAGAAAGATACAAAGAAAGTCTCCTGCAACATTTAAAGGTTTAGCATTTTTAATTCTCCATGCAGAATGGTGTCTCAGCTAGCAAAATGGTGTCTCAGTCTCTGACAAGACTCTGCAAGATGTCTTCATAGCATGAATAAAGAATCAGTACTTTATGACAAGCAGCAGTAGGCCATCAGAAAGGTAAGATTGTGTTGTACAGCATTTAAAGCTTTTTTGAGAACGAAAATAATGGACATGGAGAGATGTTTGTGCATAATACGTATGAAAAGCCTATTGATAAAACCTTAAAGTTAGGTAAACTTTGCCTAATAAGGTGATTTAAATGGAGTAATTATAATCACTGCACATCAGAACCTACAGTTAAAATTATGTATACTACACTTAGGAGAGGATAGACCTGTTTAATGAGAAAACTTTTCTCCTGCAACAGAAGCAGAGTTAAAAATGGCTCTAATGATTTTATTGCTCAGAATACCCGAAGGGTTGCCCCCAAGAGAAATAATTTTTTGGAACTCTTCAATTCTTTGAAAGGTCAAATATAAATCTTGCAAAATCTTAAAAACTTTGTGTCACTTTTAGTTCCAGAATGGTGACATTTCATCTTATTTAGGAAATTGCTTTAAAAGAAAAAAAAAAAAAAGAATTCTTTGCCTAGAAAACACAGCTTTCAGATGTTAGCAACATTTTCCTCTGCTTGTGCTCCTGTTAAGCCAAAAAAAGAAAAAAAAAAGTTGCTAAGGAAATACTGACAGAGCACCATGAAGAAAGCTGCATTGCTTCGAGCACTCATCAAAATAATTAGGAGAATGAGATGGGTTTCCATCTACCTGCACAGGGCACAATAGGGTTTTTTTAAATATTGACACTGTTGCTTGGGGAAACATGAACTTAACAGCTTGAACTAGAGATAATCAAATTAATTAACTATTTCCGTGTAAGATCTGCAGAGGGAGGTCTGTTAGAAAACTCTGTCTTATAATCACATTATACTTTACCTAATTAATGCTTAAGTAGAAGCTCAGGGCTGGTTTTCTTTATAATTTTTCATGTGTTTGCTTTTTGAGATGAACTGTTGATACTGTTGCATTCAAGGATTTCTCTAGGTATAACCAACAGGATATAGGGTACTCATACCAATCAATCCATTTTCTGTACAAGCAAGTTGCCCTGGCTTAACTCTGTCCAAAAGACTGGTGGTGTGAAGTGCTTTATAAGAAGATAAGCTCAAAATTAAATCAGCTTTTAACCATCCTACATTTAATTTGGATTTTTTTTTTGGTTTCTTTTCTTTTTCAAGTAGACAAGCCAATGTTCTTAACACTCTCAGTTCACATGAGCATTGATGTTACTGGGAATAATATCTTTCCAAAGCAAATAAGTTGTTGATCTTTTTTTAAACATACACTGGGGGACAAAAGCATCCATGAAAGCTTTTCCATATGGCACTAAGTCAGGGGAGAAAATAAAAGTCTGCTCCCAGGAATAGTTGTGTTTATAAGGTAAATACACACATCTTCTTCCCTGGTGCAAAGTACAAGAACCACACTAACATACTAACGTGGAATTTTTTCCCATAATGCACCCATACTTATGGATCAATGCTCTTCAGCTATCCCTGGCTAGATCTCATTTCACTATCAATAGTGATGTCTTATGCCTGGCTACTTGCAATACCCTCCTTCCATGAGAAATCACTTTACAATAGACTATTGGAGTACTACACAAATGTCTGAATAAGGAATGGAGTTTCCTAATGGTTAGCAGCAAGAAACATTCTGATGGAAGAATAAATTACAAAGCATTGACATTTAGGCATATCTTCTATAATTCTGGGAGTTTATTGATAAAATCTTAAGAAAGACCTGGTAAGACACCGTGTTTCTGTTTTATTGGGTTCTCTTGCATGTAAGAAAGGGTTATAAACAGGTTAAAATGAGGCTGCCTTTCATGCCTTTTCAGGATATACTGTGTATCCTTTGGGGGGATTGTGACTAATGTGTACATAAAGTGTGCAAATGTAGGAAAGGTCACTCAAAGTTAAGCTAAGATTTATATTAGCAATATGGTGCTTTAAATCTTAGGTTGGCTTGAAAAAAAATTAGATAATCACTTCTTCTGAGTAGGGCCCAAAACCAAAACATTTTTTCACTTATCTTTAGAGATGGCTTTATTGCTCTCAAAGATAAGTATAATTTTAGAGAAAACAGGGACAGAATTTAAAGGGATTCTAATTTATACAAATTTTATTCCTTAGATACAAACACGAGAAATGTGCTTATTCTCTGATTAATCCCTTCCTAATCAAATTACAGTCTGCCTGACTGTGACAGAGTTGTCTGCCTCATAAGGTCTGAAAGCTGTAGGTTATTCAGCCCTATTCAGCTGCCCCATCTGACCGGTGCATGGTTTAAGAAGGTGGTAGCTTGCTTCTATAGGAAACTGGGTGCAATACGTGCTGGCAGACTATGATTTGAAGATGGAATGGAGCCATTTGTGTTGGATATAATGATCAATTGAGTGGTAAGTTGCTGAAGATGATTTTGGATTTGACTTTTTACAATGGGTTTGGGTTTTGGAATGCAGAGGGGTCAGGGAAAGGTGGCAGCTATGAAGAGAAACTTTATCAAGAAGTGTAAATTTAAGCAGCAGAAGGAAAAGTGCCATTTATAAGCTGCAAGCAGGAAATGACTGTGAAAGGGAATGTGGTCACCAAGATACCACAGAAGAAAATGCAGCAGATCAATAAGAATAATGGCCAGGCAGAGGGTCTTTGCAGAATGCAGAAATCATAAAGCCAGTCATAACATCAGTGTCTTCCATGTTGGGAAAGTGCTAAGAGCTGCTGGTAGAAGGGCAAAGGTCAGGAGAAACATATATTTTCCAGCACTCAGAGCAGGGTAGGAAGTGGAACTAGCTAAGATGTCTGAGCTCTTCTAAATCAGCACCTTCAGAAAATGAAGCACAGAAGGAAAAGAAGGGTAACAAACATACCCTTTATTTAAGAAGTTCATTCTGAAAGCAGATTATTGTGTGGTGTGACAGAAAATGCTTGACAGCAAAGAAGGAAATATAAAAAATTGTAAGTTGGGAATTGGCAGGGAAAATGGGCTCTGAATTTGTAAAGACACCTTTCATGGGTACCAACTCATTTAACTGCAGAAAGAACTAGAGAGGTATGTTTTGTAATTAACAGGCATGAGGTGGAATTGGCTACTGTAGATGAGAACTGAAGGGAGACCCACAAAAAAAGGTGTTAGCTGCAATCTGTCTTACTGTGCCAGGTGGGTACATTGATAGGTGAATGTTATTAAACTCTGCCTCTGGTTAGCTGATGTGTGAGATGAACTCCGAGACAGAGGCCAAATAAGGGAGCAGTTGAGGGGGCTGCAAACCATCTGGCAAGGAATGAGGGAAAAAATGTTTCGTATTACAGGACTTGGCCTGTTTCTGAAAAAGACTTTGAGAGGGATGTGTATAAGAACTAGCTCAATTTTTCTGTGGGTTGTGAGGTCTCGAGACTAACTGTTCAGTTAATTGTGTTACTTCACTACTGTGGTGAACTGGGGAGAGAAAAAAACATGCAGTAAATAGCTTGTGGGTGGTTAGAGTAGGATGATGAAAATCATTAGACACATTTTGCATACAATCTGTCTAGAACTCATCATATGCCATGAGGTTCTGAGGTATATCACTGCCGTATGGTGTTCTGAGAGACGTGGCTGCCCTAAACAATGAAAAAATTGAAAACCGCCCCCATTTGAAGTCATTTATAGTGAACAGTATGTGCCTGTATAACCTGGAGCCCAACCTAACAGCAGTAATGGCAACACTATTTACTGTGATAAAGATTAGTGTCAACATTTTATCTTTTTCCTCTGATAATTCATTCCAGATAAAATCTTGTGATTCACTTCTCATCTGGTACAAATAGATCAAGGCTATCATGTAATTGTCCAAGTTCATGAAGTTCACCACTTACATAAAACATATTGCATGATTTCTTCCTTCTGTCAAATACAAAATGTCCAAGAAATATGGCTGAAAGCAATGACATTAATGGCAAAATATGTTTTACAGTTGCTTAGTTGTTCTAACTTTGAAGGTATTTCAATGTATCTTTAAAAAAGCCAGTTAAATTTTTAAAAATTAAATAACCTTTGGCAAATATCTCTTGGCTTTTGACTTAATCATCCCCAGTGACCCCAGCATTTGAAAGAACCTTTGTGATGCATCAGCAAAATACCATGATTGACCCTTTCCTTTGGAGATTTATTGAACGGACACTTAGGCCTAGAGAACAAGCAGGATACAGTCTGCTTTTGTATTGAGCTTAAAACTGAAATTACCACAGCAGTTCTCTGGGACATGATGTAGGAAGATACTTTTGACTGTGTGACTGTTATGGTTTAGCCCCAGCCAGCAGCTAAGCTCCACATGGCTGCTTGCTTGCTCCCTCCCCCTCTGGTGGGATAGGGAAGAGAATTGGAAGAAAAAAGGTAAAATTCTTGGGGTGGGATAAAGACAGTTTACTAGGACAGCAAAGAGAGGAAAATAACAACAATAATACTTGGAATATACAAATCAGGTGATTCACAGTGCAATTTGCTTACCACCCTGAGCCTGATGCCCAGTCTATCCTGGAGCAGTGACTCCTCCCCAGCCAGCTCCCTCCAAATATACTGAGCATGATGTGATATGGTATGGAATACCCCTTTGGCTAGTTTGGGTCAGCTGTCCTGGCTGTGTCCCCTCACAGCTTCTTGTGAAAATTAACTCCATCCCAGCCAAAAAACAGGACAGTGACTTGTTACTTTTACAGATATGTGGGCTTAGTTAATTCTTGAGGTGTCTCTATAGAGGCAATCACAAATGTATTTGGTATTATGTAAATATTAATTTTTTACACCATTGGCTTATTTTGTCTCTAAATAGGGTGGTGTTTAGAAGAGAAAAATATTGAGTGGGACACTGAATGCAAATGCTGTTATTTGCAAAGGAGCTTGTTGAAGCTATGAAGGGAAGAAAAGCCAGGGCTTTGGTGTCACCTACGTAGGTAATGAGAGGGAATGAAAACCACAGGTGAGAGAAGCTACCTGCAAGATGATAGATGAATAGAAACCAGAAGGATGAGGTTGGGAGTAATTACAAGCTCAATGATAAAGTTCTTTCTTTAAGCACCAATGAGGAAAGGACAGATGTTTGTAGAACAGTAAATGACAGTGCTGTAACTACCTGCTGGAAAGGAGACTGTGTCTGATAAGGAGGACTCAGGTTGCTTTTTCCTTAAACCATATTTTTAGATAGTTATGAAAAGAAAGCAAACAATCATATTTGTTTTAACAATGTGTTTCTAAAATGTATGTATTTGCAAAGAGCTTAATAGATGGCAATTGATGAGCTGAATTGTTTGTGAGATTTTATTAATAACATACTTCATGCTGAGAAGAGGAGAGGAAATACAAGGAGGTTGGAGCATGTAGGTTATTAAAGTTCACTTTTATGCTAAAGAAAAAAGAAATTTAAAAATATGTAACTGAAATTAAAGGCTTTTCAGAGCCAGATCTCTACAAGAAATCTAATGGTAGTTCGACAACTAGACATTAAAGGAAAGGACTAACATTTCACTGAAATATAGAGAATGACCATTGGCATTTGAGGAGTGCTAATTATCCTCACTTCTACTGGATAGAGCAGCTGTGGAATGAAACTCTGCTAACCCATTTTGCCTGAATACTTCTTTTATCTGATTTCATTACTTGTTTAAAAGCCTGCCCTTTCCCTGCTACACCCCTATATATCTAACATTTGATTTGTAGTGCTTTAACTTGGAGCCATCAATGCTGTGAGTGAACAAACAGCTAGCATTTGGAATAAGGTCATTTATTTTTTTTGACCAAATTACTTGCATGAACCCCATGCTCATCATTGCTCTATGAACTCCAGTCCACATGTAGAGGTAAACTGTTCTGTAAGTACCCATCTGCAGACTCAGCCTGGGACACAGCAATCACACCATGATTTATTTTTTTTCCCTTGCTTCTTCCTTATCAGCTGGCACAAAGAGTGTGGAAGGCAAACTGATCCTATGAGTACCTATGCAAGAGGATAACTTCAAAAATGTACCTGAAACGTATTTCAACACAATTGATCATTATGAGAGAACTTGCCTTCAACTTGTACTTTCTTGACTATAATGGCTTCAGTGGGGAAAATGGTGGTTTAAAATGTCAAGAAAAAAATAAATGACTGCACAAAGGGAAGAGGTTTGGTGATTACAAAAGTTCCAATTAAAAATGAAGTTGAATGATAAGGAATGCAAGGAAGATTATATAGAACAGAAGGATTTGACACTTTAAATTGAATACTCACTGGACAACTTCTAAGGGAAAGTGACTTAACAGAGAATTTCTAAGTATAAGACCTAATACTTGTGGGGCATCCACAACTAATGAGGAGCATGTTAGAATATATTCTTTCCACTAGAAAGCAAGTAGCTGTGCAGTTGAGAGAGTTAACAACTGGCATGGGAATCAGTAACATTTTTATCTCAACTTAGAAATGCATGAAATATGCATTTAACTAGAGTTCAGTAGGTTAATGACTCCTTGTAGAATGTGTGAATGAATATACCTAAAGGGTCATAAAATCCAGGAAATTCCCCAAATGCTGAATAATAAGAGAGAAAATCATGTCTGTTTTTCCAGAAAACCTGTTCTGTTGTTGTTTGTTAACATTAGGAAAAGTTCTATCATGTGGGCTGAACAGCTTGGATCTGTTTCTCCTGTTTCTGATCCTGACAAGTGACTGAAGTTCAGCAGGGTCTCTTACCCTTTGAAGTCAGGGATCTCTGTCTCTTAAATCTTTACAAGTGAATTTCCTTGTTGGATGCAGTAAACAAATGGTAAGCATATGATTCTTATCATCAGAACAAGCAATGATACAAATTACAAGTACAATTTCACTACTTGTTTATCCAACTAATAACAAGAAATGGGTGCTTGTTTGTCACTCATTACTGTAAGTAAATTAATATGACCTATGTGGTATTTTCATAGTTATTGCATATATATAGATGTGGACACCTCCCCTTTTCTTGACAGCCTTTGGGAAGTATTACTTCAGTAAGAAGTATTGAAAAGAACCTGATGTTATTGACAGCTGTGTTAACTGGTCTGTGGAAAGATTTCATTAACAATAAACATGACACTTTAAACCAGCTCTGAAAGTATTCATCTTACCTTTTTGTGTGTTACCATGTTGTAGTTTTACGTGGCTGGGTGGGGGAGCACTGCTTCCACAAGAGGCAGCCAGAAGCTCTCTGCAGGCCCCGCAGAGCAACCACCGGCTGGCTCAAGGCTGGAGTCATTATTGACCAAGGCTGAGCCATCAGCAGTGGTCACATCACCTCTGGAAATCACATTTAGGAGGAAAAATAATGCAAGCAGCCACTTCTTGCCACCAGAGAAGGGAGTGAGAAGATGTAAGAAACTGTGCAGGGAAGAGGTGGGGAGGAGGTGCCCTAGGTGCTGGAGAGAATGATGCCCCTGCAGCCCATGGAGAAACCCATGGTGTAGTGAGTGTCCCCCTGCAGTCCATGGAAAAGGCTGAGACCCCACCTGTAGCCCGTGGAGAGGCCCCATGCTGGAGCAGGTGGAGACATACAGGAGATGCTGTGACCTGCACTGGAGCAAGCCCCTGCCAGCACTTACATGCAGCCTGCAGAGAGAGATAGAGACACAGAGATGAGAGAGAGATCCATGCTCAAGCAGGTTACTGTGAAGCAGGGGAAGAGTGTGAGGAAACCTCCCTCCCCCCAGCTAAGAAGAAAGAGAACTTGTGAGGAACTGACTGAAAACCCCATTCCCTGCCCCTCCCTGTGCCACAATGAGGGGGAAGGAGGGAGGGAAATCAAGACTAAAGTGAAGTCTGCTAAGAAGGGAGGTGTGGGGGGAGGTGCTTTAAGATCTAGTTGCACTTCTCATTATGTGACTCTGGTTTCACTGTGTGTGCAGTGTAGTGTAATAAATTAGAGAGTTTCTTTCCTTTATTCTGTGTTGTCTGTTTTGCCCATGATGGTAACTGAGGAACAATCTCCCCCTGTCCTTATCTCAACTCCTAAGACTCTCAGTGTATCTTTTCTTCCTTGTCCAGCTGAAAAGGGGAGTGATAGAGCAACTTCAGGCTTCTGGCCTCCAGACAGGGTCAAACCACCACATGCTGACTTCTCAAGCCAGAAGCCAAACAAGGCATTTCAACTTCAGTTACGAGCATTTCATGAATGGGCATAGCTGATGCCTCTGGCATCACGCAACTACAGAATGAGCTTGATGGTCATCTTCTGCTTTTCTTGCAGTTCATCTATCTTTTGTAGCTCACAGAGATGACAAAATCACAGAATCATAGGGGTTGGAAGGGACCTCGAGAGATCATCAGGTCCAATCCCCCTGCCAAATCAGTTTCCCAAGGACACAGGTAGGCATCCAGACAGGTCTTGAATATCTCCAGAGGAGATGGAGACTCCACAACCTCCCTGGGCAGCCTGTCCCAGGGCTCTGTCACCCTCACAGTGGAAAAGTTCTTCCCCATATTGGTGTGGAACTTCCTGTGCTCCAACTTGAGGCCATTGCCCCTTGTCCTGTCTCCACAGACAACTGAAAAGAGGCTGGCCATTTCCCCCTGTGTCCCACAAAGACACCCTGTTGGTATACCTAGAAGTGCCTAGTGCTTTACATTTTTCACTTAATCAAAACCTGTCATTGAAGGGTTTTAATCTTAAAGGTCAATATCTTTTCATATGCCTTTTATCATTATTGCAGGCTCTAGCAGCAACTATATTATTGAATATGTGTAGCTTACAGAATGAAAGATGGACCAGAAAAAATATTTTACTTTATTCTCTGTATATTTCTGCATAAAACAACAGATTGTAGATCCATTATAGGAGGAGTACAGAGGAGCCCTAAACATAAAAGCCCCTGGAGGGAGACAAATTAGACAGAGAGAAAGAGGAGAGAGACAAATGCCCTGATAATATACTCCATTATTAAAATGTTTGCATGTAATTACAGGATGTACCAGAGATGTGTTTTTAGACCTCATCAGCAAAACTGGATGGCAGGTACTTAAAATATTTCAAACTAGACATGAGGCACTGTTCTCCTTACCTTGTGATGTTTGAATGTGTTGACATGACATCTAAATTACAGTCTCTGTTTAGGGATGGCTACATTTGAAACATTGTACCAGTTTATAAATCACAAAGTGCAGTAACTAAATTCATCAATATCTCCCTTTGTTTCTCACTCTATTCCAACTTATTTTCTGTCTGTATTTACATGTCTCTTATGTAGCTGTTCTTTGCTATCTGTGAACACAAGAAAGTAGCCTGCCTTTTGGAAAAGGGCTGAAAATTTTATATTATACATCACATACCTGAAATGTTATTTTTCATCACTTTGTGCTTCAATGCATTTATTTTCTAAGCCAGTAATTCATAGTACAAACTTTCATAGAATCACTGAATCCTAAAATGGTTTGGGTTGGAAGAGACCTTAAAGATCATCTAGTTCCAAAGCCCTGCCATGGCAGGCCAGGCTGCCCAAAGCCCCATCCAACCTGGCTTTGAACACTGCCAGGGAGAGGGCATCCACAGCTTCTCTGGGCAACCTGTTACAGGGCCTCACCACCCTCATAGTGAAGAATTTTTTCCTAACATCTATCATCTCATCTAAATCTACCCTCTTTCAGTTTAAACCCATTAGCCCTTGTCCTATCTTTCCATGCCGTTCTAAACAGTTCCTCTCCAGCTTTCCTGCAGGTCCCTTCAGGTACTGGAAGGCTGCAGTAAGGTCTCTCTGGAGCCTTCTCTTCTCCAGGCTGAACAGCACTAACTCTCTCAGTCTTTCATACAGTGATGTAAATATTGAAGTAGACTTGAAGGATAGTAAATAGTTTGCATGTTAAAGCAAAGGCTCTGTAACATCTTTACACTCCTTCACTGTGAAGGTGACAGAGCACTGGAACAGACCATCCCAGAAACGTTGTGGAGTCTCATTCTCTGGAGACATTCAAAACCCACCTGGACAACCTGCTCTAGGTAAGGCTTCTTCAGCTGGGGCGGCTGGACTAGATGATCTCCAGATGTCTCTTGAAACCTCTACTGTTCTGTGAGGCTGTGATATCAGGAAGACTCATACCTCTTAGTTGTGTACTTCCAGGAAGGGCTTGCGGGTTTGGCTACTTTGATTCAATGGCAGATGTTTCTCTTCTCTCTGCACCTGTAGAGACTCACATCACATAGCAGGCTGATTAGAGGTATTACTCAGAGTTTCAGAAAAGCTTGATTAGCTTTGGGAACATTGAGAAATGCCTTCCCATACCACCCACTCTGGTTTTGCTCACTGCCACAGGTTTCTTTTCACGTACTCACAGTTTAGTTATTCAGAGCAGTGTCTGTTCACTGTTCAAGAGGAGAGAATAGCTGCACCCCCATTTTCAGTTGAGTCACCAAAGAATGACAGACACGGAGATGACTGTGGTACTCTAAGGACAGCAGGTGTTTACCAATAGGATGGGAAATGCTGTATGACTAGAGTCAGCCACTTTGGTTAGTGGACCTGCAAAGTGGAATTTGAGTGAGAGCACAAGTCAAAAGAGTCCCTAGCATGCCTTGGAAATGTCTCCAGTGTTAGCTGCAGTGTCCCTGCTAAGAGTCCTTTCAGTGAAGGAGCAGCATGTACAGCCTCCTTTTGTGTAATAACCTAACAGATGGTAAATCAAAGACCTGTATGAAGGGGCAGATGGAGTTCTGGAGAGGAAAGGAGGGTCCCATAGCACTAGAGATGCAGGAATGAAATGGGAGCAAGCAGACAAGTGTCCTTACTGTTAATGGAAATCCAGATTTCAAATTGCAGTGGAATAGCTAATTTGGTGTAATCAACTGGCTTTATGAGCTGGAAGATGTATTTTTTGCAGGCACAACTAGGAAACTGCTTTGGCAGATCTGGTTGGTTACTGAGATCCCTTCAACGCTTTTTTGTGAGAATTACGTGCTCTGGGGTCTCTTTCCAAACCTTGCTTTTACCTCTTTGACTAGACACTATGTTACCAGAGATGTCTGATAGAGTGGGCAGAGGGATGGGGAGGGATGTAAGTTTGCTGGGGTGTTACATGCTGTTGATCAAGCAGAACATAACTTGCTCCTTTGGCAAGTGGCTCTTCTGCAGAATTGCAGATAAATACCAGACGGGTACTTACTTTTTTGGCTCACAGCTTTTGTTTTGAAATGTGTTGAAACATTTTTCTGAGAAGGACATGGTGCCATCGAGAATTTCTGTCAGCCTTGCCTCATTGATTTGACTGGATACATGCCTTGTTCAACACACCTCAGTTAGTTGTAGAGTTCCCCAGCACAATCTGTGGGTTGGGTTGGTTTTTTTTTTCATTGAGAAAGTAAATAAGGAAGAAAATTCAGCTTTTTAATTGTCCAGGTCAGACAATGAAAGCTAAGTAAATTCTGTTATGCAACCTGGAGGATGGAATGCTGCTTCTTGTTCTTGATACCTTCACTTTTCTGAAGGGTGATAAACATGGAAATATGGAAAATTTATAAATGAGACTGCTGTCTGAGTCAGTTTGAAAACACCCCTTGGGGCTGTGGATACCTGGGTTAACTTAGGAAAATCTGAGCTTCCTGCTACTTCCTTGTTACCAGAAATTGTCTGAACCATTCCTGTTGTGGCTTATTCCAGAAAGTTTGATCAGGTATTCAGTATAGTTATTCCTATATGTTATCACAGATCCTCAATTTATGCTTCCATCTAACTATTCAAAATCTAAACACATATAAATCTTAACACATATAAAAATTGTGGGTAAAGGCATTCAAATTAAGCAATTCTGTTTCAAATTGCATATTCCAGGCAAACTTAATGGTATGGTCTGGAAGGAATTACATCTGAGGTAAAGAAACTTGTGTGAGAATATTGTAAAGCAAAGTCCTTATCAGTGGGTCTTTCTCAAAGTTGTAATAACTGGCTCTTCTCTTGACTATCACTGCTGACCTTCCCAGTGCTGGACACAATATTTGTCTTTGTTTCACTGAATGCCTGTATTACAAACCCAGTGTGAACTGTTTTTTTTTCAAATCATTGTTATTAATAATTCTATATATGTTTAATGTTCCAGAGCTGTAAATCTTCTTTTAGCCAAAAAATTTGGAAAAAATAATAGTTTTCTGTAAGTTTATAAGGACCTTCTTAAGAGAAAATGATTAGTATTAAATTACTGGAGTTAAAGTAAATGTCAGCATCACAGCAAGTGAAACTGGTTTTTTGGTTGGTTTGGTTTTGGGGTTTTTTTTGCTTTTGTTTCTGCTACTTAATGTGAAAGAGAATTACTGCCCTTAAAAGAAGACTGGCAAATCCTACTGCAAAATTTGCTTAAATAATTTTAACACCATACATCCCCTTATCTACACTGTTCTCTCCTGGAAGTAACAATGGGGGGAAATTAATAGGAAACAGCTAGTGTCAAAACCAGCTTAAGTTGTGTCGCTGCCCTCTGAACCTTGTGTCTCTACCCTTACTAGCTCAAATCAATTACTTTTCCCAGATGACAGTCTCTATTAATGAAGGTTTTCCTCATGTGTGATGTATATGCTGATATAATTGCTTTCTAAAGGGAAGAAAATTCTTCTTTTCAGAACAGCTAAAATAAGCAATCATGATCCCAGCCTTAGCTATGTAGAGAGAGTTTAGTGAGAACTAAACTGAGGAAGGTAAAAGGGAATACCCTTCAAGAACAGTGGAGATATGATGTGTATGCTTTGTAAGTAAATAAAATGAACCATAGAAATATCAGATCCCTATCAGACTAATCTATTTAATGGAAATCAGGAGTGTGTTCTGCCTCACTATGGACACGACAGAATAAAAGAGTTTTGCCATATCTTAGGAGTTTTATAGAGTCATTCACTGCACAAAAGGACTCCTTTGTGACCAAAATCATCTTTTGAAATGAAAGAACATATTCTTGTGGATTTTATTCCAGTACAGTAGATTCATATTTGGGAAATCCTGTAGGATGGGGTAGCTAAAATAATGTAGGAAAATGTTTGTGTACAGCCTAACAAGGCAAAGGACTATCCATCCTGAGAAAGGTTTAGTTTTGGTGTTTGGTATATGTAGTGCTACAGTGATTGCAGAAACTGAAACTGCATTGCTCCCAGATTACTTGTTAAAAGTAGGAAAAGTTTCTTAAGTCATCTTCAGGGAACTAAGTTTATTTTTGGAACTATATTACCAAATATCACCTCACTAGAACTGTTGCAAGAGACGCATTAAGCAGCAAGCAGGATTACTACTCATTTCAGCGTGGACTTTATCCATTTATAGCTAGCTTACTCTAAATAACATTGCCTGCTCTAGTGTATTCTGCCAGCACATCCACTATAAATTGCAAATAGAGGAGGAATAATGTAGCTTATGGTATCTTTAATAAACTTTAATGGCTAACAAAAGATAATGTCATAAAACAATCTCATCACTTTCCAACTGAAACTGATTTCCCCACCCGTGATATCTAAATAGTATTTGGAATCCATAAAAATGATAAAATGTTTAATCAGGTTCCAGTGCAGAAATCTCCTGACTCTCCTTTGAGACTTTTTAAAATTACAGCATGTGCTCTGTTAATCGAGCTCCTCGTTGCTGAGAACAGAAGTCATTGTCCTCTCAGTAATGGATTTCTCTGCCCATTTAATGCAGGAAGTGACAATGTACACTAATCTTACTATATTGGTAGAGAGCATATGACCTACTTAATGCTTCTTACTGTCTAGAACTCAAATTTTCCAAAAGAAATTGACTGTTTTTTAGGCTTGTGGAATTCCTGCACAAGGAATGCAACTAAACCTGCAAGTCAACTTGATGGATGTCAAATGCCCTAAAAGATACCTCAAAACTATTCTCCCTTTCAACCATTGTGAAGCTTTCTTCTTTCATACCAAGGTCATTAAGTATATATTAGAGCACCTGTAGAAGTACAGTAACAGTGAAAGATATCTAAAAATGCTACAAAACAACAGTTTGAAAGAATTTCCCCATTTGGACACAATAATATTCAGTTTTCCTTATGAAATTCCAGAAAATGTATTAGACAGGAAAGAGACCTTTTCTAGTCAGATCACATAGACCCTAAAGCTGTTATCACTTAATTACACAGGCTGAAACATATTTAGGACCTACTTCCTTCTATCCTATTTCCTTTTTCCCTTCCTCAGTTCCTTGTCTGGCTGCCATCTCATCAGATTTTTGTGCTAACTGTTTTATACATCCAGCTGGGGAAATGGTAATTATAATTAAGAATAATGGGGGAAATACTGCTTTTAATCTTTAGATGGAACAACCAATAGAATTTAAACTTTAACATGAGAAACAATTACTTAATAAAGGTTTTCTAATATTTATCTTTTTAGACCACACTATTAATAAAAATGGCTGGTACCTCTTGTAGGGAAATATAATGGTGGTAGGAAGGTGATGCTCTGAAATAAAGACAAAGTTCCCTTGCTGTCTGGCAGCAAAATAATGCTTCTCTACAGTATAGGCTATTTAAAATGTATTAATTATGTCTATATTCCACACTTTCCATATTAGTATTAAAACTGAGGTATAAACCACCACTGTGTATTAACAGACCACCAAATTTCAAAAACAAATCTGAAGTCATGTGGTATGAGTTTGGATCTGGGATAACAGCATGTGTCAGCCAGCAGGAGAGAAAGCTTTAGTAAGTTTTGGAATTAAAACTGAAGCATACAATATAATTTCAGCATTCTATTCAAGAAAACATTAACATTTCATATGTCTTTGGTCTTGTTCTCCATTTTCTCAATTTAGGCTTTAGGCAGTTCAGGATGTTCAATTTATACCAATTACATGATTGTCTTGTGTACTTTGTAATGTTTGGAACAGTCAGGGGATGTAATCATCTCTGTTTCTGAAGGAATAATGGGTTTCGTTTCAAATGTGTTCATTATACAGCACGTACTTCGAAAGCTACACAAATCTGATTAGTTTTTTGTTTACATCCAATTTGCAAGCTAGGACATACCTTGTCTGTGAACACTCTGGTGGTGGATGAAAATGTAAGCAAAACAAAGCTCTGACAGATTTTTTTCTTTTTTTAAACTAGCAGAGATATAACCCAGTAAATAAAATACTCTATTTATCTGGGGTTAAATGATGTTCATCTAACAAGAATCCAACATTAACGGTTCTGTAAGAATGTTATAGGCTAATGCTGCTTCAGTGCCTTTTTCTTGATTCTATACGTTCCTGTATTAAGGAACAGAGAGTCCCATTTTTTTAGTTAAGATCTGCCTTTATTGTTAACCTTCTTATTGCAAGGTAAGTATTTGTATTTTGCTTAACACCAAATTCACTCTTGACTGGCATTTCTTCAAACTGAATTTTGTGCTCAGAGATAGGAAAAGCAGAGGAGATTTGAGCGAGAGAGAGAGCAAGCTCAGAATGCTGTTGCCGTTGGTGGTATTGATGTTACTGCTGTCTTCTAGTCTTGTTCTCAAATGTGGTCTCAGAGCTACACCAGCTCACATTCCTTTAAGTATTTCCCTTTCTTTGCAGTCAATGCCCATGCACACACCTCCCCACACTTTGTAAAAAAAAAAAAGAAAAAGAAAAAATAACCCCACCAATTCAGGATCAAAGATGTTCTGAACAGAATTAACTTTAGGAATTATTAGAAGTGACTCACACTCTCTCATAGTCTCAGGGAAAAGGAAAACAATTGAGTTAATGAATACTCAGCATAAGGGTTTATAAGAGCGAGGCCCAGGACAGCAGCCTTTGTCACTTTCTTTTGGAGAGCTACTTAGTAAAAGTGCATTGAGACTCCAGCTCATTTCTCATAGATTAAGTTAAATACCTTTACACAGCTCATCAAGAGGAATTATCAAAGGTAAGGTGACAGGTTTGAAAAAAAAATAAATCTAGATTTTTTTCTGAGCAGAAATATATTCCTGTCTAGCTAACCCATTAGTAACTTAAATTCTACCTCTTCATAGAATCATAGAATCATAGAATTGTAGGGGTTCATAGAATTGTTGGGCCTGTGTTGGTCTTCTGGCCCTCTAAATCTTTGTAAATATGAAAAGGAATGATATTTTAATATAAAGACAACTTAGTGATATAGTCATTCAAATTCACCAAAGTTTATAGGTTCATGGTTCATGACGTTCCCCTTTCCCTTCTCTGTTCCCACAAGCCTGTTCAATTTCGTTTGAGTTAAATAATGCCTACAATTGCATTTAATAATAAACAAGATCCCCAAAGACTAAATTATCCTTGTGGAAAATATTACAAGCAGGTTAACATGGAAATTTAGAACACTTAAAAGTCAAGTGTCCCAAGTGTTCCCTGGGGCATTGCTGACTGTCACCAAGCCTTAGAGGGCAGATTGGAAGTGCCTGCTACTTCTCTCTGCCTTTCTTTGGTATCAGCTTCAGGTTTGTTTGCATTTTCTTATTTGCTTTGCACTGGTCATGCTCTGTACTGACTACACTGCAGGGACTGGCAGTGGAAGGGTATCTTCACACCTCCCGTGGGAGTCTGAGATGAATAGTGTTCTATCTGTTCCTCAGCTACAGTCATGGGTAGTGAGGCTTGTCTGGTCCTCTCTGATGCCTCTGGACATGGCAGTTTCTGGTAATCCCATCATAAGTCAGGTTGTTAGATGCTTGCTGTGCTAAAATAGATAGCATTAGCTTTCAGTCTCTTCAGTTACTGATTATGAGGCAGTTCTTAAAGGCTACTGAATGACATATGCTAAAGATTACTTCTTCACACATACCAAGGATTTATTGTGTAGGAGTCTTGTGAAAGTAATGAACAGAACAAGGACTGATTCCAGCTCTTGTTCTGTATTTTTGACATTATATTTTCCCGAAATTAACAGCTGGAGACTGCAGATTTAACCATTACTCAGTGGTTCATCATCATGACAAGTGTCTGAATTCAACAAAATTTACTTAAGGAGAAGTGTTGAAGCAAGTTGCACAACAGAATTGTACTTAGGAGTCTGTCTATCTAGAGCCTAAAATATGAGAAAAATGTCTTGATACTGAAACAACGTGGGGGGTTTTTTTGTCTAAAAGTACATCTTGGAATTTTAAACTTGGAGAACTCTGCATAGTGAAATGGAGATATGAGAAAAACAGATAAAAAAAGCACCAACAGGTGAACACAATATTTTAGTTCGCTACACCTATAAGAATGCAACTGAAATCATTGCAGAGAATGATTGAAAGTCAACTTCCACTGAAACAAAGTGGGAGAACTCTTGGGATCTATTGTGGAGGCTCAGTGGAGGAGTAAGAATGTTCACTTGATGGTGTAACTGCTCTCTCCAGCTCTGCAGTTTTGCATCTGCCAACCCAGTGAAACATCTGCTTCTGTGTGTCTCAGCCCAACTGCTCTGCCCAAAGCAGCAAATTTTTGACTCCTCTCTCCCTCTCATCTCTTCTTACCAATACATTTTCTGTGATCGTCTTTTCTTGCTCTCTGTGATTTCATATACATTTAAATTAAGCGAGGGTGGGTGGTTCAAGTCTCACTGGATTGTGCAAAAACATTTGCTGGCACAGTTGGTAAACTGAGATTTTTTTTTTTAAGGGTGCATGAGGGAGGTGGCGTTTTGGATTTTTATTCAACTTTTTCTTGGAACAGAATTTTTTCACTCAGCTGATGTGACTTGATGTGTTTACAATACCTTCCACATTACCGCCCCCCAGTCAGCCTGTTGGTCTCAATGGATGCTTGCCAGCTTGTAGAAAAACAACCGTATGATACAGCCGAGGTTTTGCTGTGATCTTGAAAACCTAACAGTTGTCTCAGCAGCAAAGCTTAAATGTACTTTGGAGGCGTTGTGCCTCCTTGGACATGTATTATTCCAATTACAAAATGGAAGTTCTGAACAGATTTGCTGGTTGTTGGGATAGTTCTGGGTTTAGCTGGAGTGATGGTATCTTCAGCAAGTTGGCTGATAATGTCTATAGTCACACAACTTAAGAACTTACTGTCTCCTGAGATATCTCACCCTTTTTAAGTAGAACTGAAATAGCTAAGAGCATCAAAAAAGTTTTGGAAATGATAAACAGACAATGCAATTGTATATGACACAATGCCCAAGGAAACCAGCTAAAGATACTTTTTGTTTGTTTTCTGTTGCTTTGCTTTAGGTCTGGCTTACCTATCAACCCAATTTCATTCTGAATTGTGGCCAGGCTTGTCTGATAGGCTCACAAACATTCTCAACGTGCCTAGGCCAGTCTTTGAATATATAACAGAATTTCAGGAGCTTCTGCTCAATTGCAGTTTTGCTGTGGATATCTTGCAGGGCTCTATTCTCTTCCTTGCTAACAAATACGTGTCGTTTGTTCTGGATATGCTTTTGACAGTGACCTGCAATTGTTTGAGAGCCACAGATCTGCTTCTGACCTGTAGTACTATTGCCTCAAAGCATTTCAGCGTGAACTTCTAAAATTCAGTAAGCTTACTGAAACCCCGGCATCAACCTCTACCTCCATGTGGAAGGTTTTGAAGTCATTGTGATTCTGCTCTTTTTTCCATTTGCCATTATTTTTTTCAGATGGACAATAGTCTACGGATTATCTGCTTTGCCGATTCAAGAACTTAAACCTATTTTTAAAGTGAGATTTTGGAGTCTCACTGTATCTAGAATATGATTGAGACAGGTGAAATATATTGATATAATGAAATAAAACTTAAGTATTTATAAGCCAGAACAAAATAAACCCAAAGATTTTTTTCTTATCCCTTAAGGATTTGATTTAATTTTTCTTCCTCAACTACCACAAGTAACAGCACAATGTATTTTGCCTGTCTCTCTTTTGTGTAAGGAGAATAAAAATAGGCCCCGAACCTCATCAAAACCAGTATCAACGTGTTTCAGCCCTTTCCACTTTCTCACCCTCTACAGTTGTATGTTGGTGGGAATAGTTCCCTTTTTTTTTATCACCCTGGGAACAGCTTGGTTCTAATCCAGATGGTTGGCTATTTATATAAATGTAAACATTAAAGTTACATTTATGATCATTTGTTTATCTGCTCATGTAAATGCATATGGAAAACCAAGCAAACAAAAATTAGTGTCATTAAATTTAATGTGCTGACCTCCTACTTGTCTATGTAAGTGTGATGCAAAAGGAAGAACTGCTCAGTTGGCTCATATAATGGTGTAGACTGCAAAGAGGAGATAATTAGTGCAACCTTAGGGAATTATTGTCTGGTGAAAATGCGTGGGTGTTTTGAATACAAACTTGCCTGAGTATAAGATGAATTGTCTAGCAAGCACTTATGTGTGAAAACCTGAAATTACCAGGGTAAGTCAAGAATGTTTCATACAAACTGGAATAGGTGAAGGTAGATATTTATCTGAAAGTAATGTGCCCCAAATGGGTCTTTTTTATTTCTGCTTTTCTAAAAAGAAGGAAGGTTTATGATACAGAAAATTATAAGGGGAGTTTAATAGGCAAAAGAACTGAAGACAGACTTTCTTTACCTCAAGTGAAAAATTGCTGTGGATGGTTGCATGCAATTTCCCTGATTTGAAGGCTTAAAGAATATCCACAGGTCATCTCCCTCAAACTACTTCCACACCTCCAGAAAAGGAGAGTGCTTTCCCTGATGCTACCTGCCTATTGCAAGCATCATGCTTAGTTAAATGCTTTATGGCTCTTCTCTGGGCTTGTTGGGCACCTTTAGCAGGGAAGGGAGAAAGGCAGAGACATTTTGCCATAGCCACAACTGAAGCTTGGTGGTTCCATTGGTTGCAAATAAATACACTTTTTGTGCCTGCTGTGACCTGGTAACCTCCCTGACAATGATACAGCTGATCCTTTGTCATGGAATGTTTTGAAGTTCATTCATTTGAGATAGCTCAGAAAATTACCTAGAGGCATTAAAGTCACTTTCAAGAGTCATCAGCTCCCCAGTGACAATTAGTCCTGAAAAGTACCTGACTAACTCAGGTCAGGGTAAAAGGGTGAGACCTTGAATGTGGTATTGCTGCAGGGCAGGACACTTGGTAATCCTGGCAAAACAGTGCTGTGTTGACACTACTTGGTCTTGCTCAGAGGCAGCACTTGCTAACTCAAGCCCAGCATCATGTTGATGTAGCCCTGCTGTGGTAGTCCCCAGAAAGCATCCCTGAAGAGTCCTGCTCAGCACCTATTACGTGGGTATGCCACTGTGGCTGGAACTACTTCAGAAGCCTGATCGCTGTATCCCATTTCATGATGCAGATGTGGTCCATAAGCATAACTCTTTGTGTTTTCTTCTTTAAAATGCTACTCCTTAAGTCAAATCCTAGTTGACAGAATCTATTTTAAATATTTACTGGAAACTTATGTTCTACCTTTCTCTTTCATAACTTATTGCTTACTCTATGATAGTTTGCCACCATCATAAAAGCATGTTTTTGTTTTGCAACCTTAAAAAAGAAGTCTATAAAGCTATTCAGTATCATCGGTTTTATTACCCTGTCCAGAACAGTGCAATTCCAAGTCTTTACATTCATCTTCCAGACTTCTTCATGTTTTAGTAATTACATGAAAAGACTATATATCCAGCTGGCTTTACAAGACAAAGGCAAGATTTCTGTAGCAAAATAGTTAAAATCAAGTGTAGGTATGAGATCAACCCCAATATATTTGGCTTAAAGTGTCAGAGAGTTAGTCCTATGCATTTACTCATTATTGTCATGAAGGGGTCATGAAGATGCCTTCCAGCAATAACAAACACATACCAAGATCTGTCTTGATACATTAATTAGTGTGTAAGACACACTTTTTTTCCAGACACTTGGTTCATGCTCCAGTGACTGGATTTGAAATTAGTCTTTCTACATCACAAGTTTTGAAACAAGGAAAATCTACAATTGCCTGTAATGCAACCATTTTCTTTAATGGTCCTTGGAAACAAAGCACTATTAACCCATATTACAAAAGTTAAGCCAAGAGACAGGAAAATTAAGAATCAGAGAGGAAAATACTCAATTCTCTGTTTTCTTGCTACTTCCAGGGTGCTACAGGGTTACTACAAGTTGGAATTTAGTACGGAGTGCCAAGTACTGTGCAACAGAAGCCAGCAGGAGAAAGATCTTTGTGAAACCAGACATGACATTCTTGTGAAAAGTGTCCAATTTCATGAAGATCTTCCTGCACAGACCACCAGTAAACCATGTCTGCCTTCTGCTGAGGACAGCTTAGGGAGCAACGTGAGAGCATTGGCAGTGGCCAAGAAAAAGATGGAGTATCCCCCCTGCTGCTAATCACACTAGTCTTGTGGAGAGAAACATGGTTTATACGAGGCAGCGGTAGTAACTGCACAAAAGTACAGCTGAATTTCTGCAGAGGACAGCGGTAGTCTGTCTGTCCCAGCAAGCAGGCCCCAATCTCAGTCTGATGAGGTGGCTTCAGACGCTGCTCTGTGATGGCACAGCATGGTATCGCATTGGGCACTAGATGCCAAGGGAGAGGCACCACTCTAATGTGTCCACTGCAACTGGTGAGGGAAAAACCTTCTGATGCAGCTAGTAGCCCATTGCCATGTGAGTTAGAGAGCAAAGTGGGCTTTAGAGTTTTAACTTCTTGGTGAACTTGTCTGCGAGTTCTAAGAGCTCCTTCCTCAAACAGAAGGACCATGACAATAATTTGCCTGGAGAATACTCTAATTATTAGCCTAGATACAAAATGCTCATTATTATTATTATTGCAGTGCAAATGAGGTACAAAATAATATTCAAGGAATCTCATGCTACTTTATACATTTGTAATGCAAACTGACTTCCTGACTTCCACAACACAAAGTAAAGCTGCAGCAGTTTTAATGAATGAACCCACCACAGATTATTTCAAAACATTTTTATAATGGTAATAAATCCCAGAATTGCCATTGCTGTTCCTAGGAATATTTAAATGAACAGAAAATTAAACTGGAAAATGCCAGACCTATTAAGAAACTGAGTCATTTGAGGAAAAGTTTCAGAAATAGTGAGTTAGCTGTTGCTGTTTTACTTCAATTGATGTATTCTCTGACTGGTATTGTGGTTCAGCTTGCTCAGTTCCATCTCTTTTCTTGGAGCAATTCAGTTCAAGACAATCACAGCGTGAGATCATGTTTTTGTCTTCTTGGGTTGGAAGTGAGAGAAAATTCAGTTTTGCCAAGGTGAATTAAGTTTCTTGCCTCCTTAGTGTCACTTTCACTTAGGCAAGAAATAGATTTGCATTTTTGTAACTATTTACAGGTGAGAGGTATAAAAAGATTTTAACAATGAACCTAATTTTGTATGGAACCCATCCCTTCTCTGACCAAGATTAATCTGAGGCTTTAAAGTATTTTTAAGGATTAGCACTGACTTGGGAAGAGAACTCTTTATACCACATTGCAGTGGTGGAAAGACAAGCTAAAGAAGTGATTCTGGGTGGGGGTGAGCGAGGATCCCCTTGCCACAGAGGTTCCCCACAAGTTATGTGAAGATTCATAATTCAACTGTTTTTTGCAGTAAGGCTTCTGGCCCAAAATGAAGAACTGTACTCTAGGAAATATTTGCATATTGGCTGGAAATTCCTCTGGCTCAGCTGCCTGCAATATATCACACGTGAAAGGATTTTATATCGTGGCACAGAAAAATGTGTACTTTGCAGTATAGTCTTCAGAGCCCTCTTCCAGGGGAAAAATGGACATTGGCCAATGTAGTGAATTCTATTTTATAAAAAAGAAAAAACAGCAGCAACAGCAAATAAACCCATGATGACTACTTAAAAAAAATCATTCAAAGCACAAGAATGCAGGATGGGATTCAGTAGTGTGAATTTTGAGTCAGAAACAAACATCTCTGCCAAAGTATTTTATTAGTTTCTAAATCACCTGGGATCTTCTGAAAACATCCATAGGAAATTGTACATTCTTTAATTAACTACCAGGGGATATTTGGAAGAGGGTGAAGCTGATGTATTTTATACACCCACGCACACGCACACATGCACACACACATACAACCCCTGTTTTGATTTGCAACAAATCCTAAGAAGTTAGAAAAAAAAAATCTAGAATGAGCTGAATTACCCAGAGAATTTGGGTTCAGTTCTGACTTCAGCAAACACAGGCTTTCGTTAGACTGGACCCAAATGTCTGTCCTATGTTCTCAGCCCAAATAAAGCCTCCCTTTAGCAAACAAAACCAGCAGACAATTCCTTGATATAGGTGGCTGGTCTATTTTTTTGCTCTGTTTCCTTCCTTTTTTTCTGTCTTAAGTTTCAGTAGCTTTTAACCAGGGCTGAATAAGCTTTCACCACTTCCATCAGGCCTGATGAACCATGGTAGCCCATCATCTGTACAAGTTGGTCATGACTCACCTGAGATGGGTTTGGTGAACATATGTGCAACTTTTGCATTCATGAGCTAGTGTTGCAAAATTGCTGTTCGGTGTAATTTCACGCCATGAATACCTGAAACTCCTGTTTTCATGCTTTAGGCATCAGTTGATAATGTATTTCTTAGCTCTTGATAGTAAAAGTTTATGGGGTAAAAAGTGCAGCGACTGAGCGTGTAGGTTTAGAGATGGCATTAACTTGGTTTAACTAGTATCAACAAATAAACCCATGAAAACTGGCAAGACAGCTGGAGACCAAATTCATTGTGGCATGAGTATGGATGTTATGGCAAGGTTATTTCTCTTCTGAGATTGAAAGGTTACTATTTCAATCTTGTTTCAGGAGTGCTGGGCTGAACTGAGATGAACATATTCCTGTCTCAGCTTTGCAACTACTATAGAATCAGTAAGTGTAATTACGTTACAGCTAATAAGAGTGTGCTGGTTTTGGATGGGATAGAGTTCGTTTTCTTCAGAGTAGCTGGTATGGGGATAAATCTGGGGTTTGTGCTCAAAACAGTGGTAAATGACATTGTTTAATAATAATAGATAACAACATCTCTAATAATGCAGAGATATTTTAGTACAGCTGAGCAAGGCTTAAACAGAGCCAAGGCCTTTTCTGCTTCTCACCCCACCAGCAAGTAGGCTGGGGGTACAGGAGGAGTTGTGAGGGAACATAGCTCAGACAGCTGACCACAGTGACCAAAGGAATATTTCATGCCATGTAATGTCATGCTCAGCATATCAGTCTGGGGGAATGTGCAGGAAGGGGGTGATGTTTGAAGGGATGTAATTTGTCTCCCCAAGTCACCATTAGGTGTGATGGAGCCCTGCTTTCCTGGGGAGGGCTGAACACCTGCCTGCCCATGGGAAGTGGGGGATGAATTCCTTGTCTTGCTTTGCTTGCCTGCTCAGCTTTTGCTTTACCTGTTAAGCTGTCTTTATCTCAGCCCATGAGTTTTCTCACTCTGACCCTTCAGATTCTCTCCCCACCACACCGGGGAGCAGGGGCTGGCAGCTGTGTGCTGTTTTGTTGCCAGCTGGGGTTAAACCACACCAAACAGAAAAGAATGTCTTTCATCTCCAAAAGCAATTTACAGCTTACAATAAATTGGCACATAAACTCTTCAGCAGGATTGCTTTGTGTATTAACTTCTACTGCACTTTGCAAATATATTTAGCCACGAGAGTCAAAATGCTTTGCTGAGCAGACATTAGAACCCGCTGTTCTTTGATTGAACTTCTTATGGAATATAGTTAACGTAGAACAGCTCCTTGATAAAGGAGCTCTATCCCAAAAATAGAAGTTATGCATGCAGCAATTTACATGAGAGCTTTGACTTTTGTTGCTATCCAATAGTACGAGAATAGCATGGGAGAGGTAACTCTGCATTTTGCTGGTATTAACTTTGGAACCAAACTTAAGCTTTAATACCCAGGCCAGCTGCTCCCTGTTTCCCTACAGCTTTAACTTCAGCATTTTCCTACGTGTTTGGGGCATCCTGTGTTTTATTGATTGTGAATCACCTTACTTTATTAAATTCTCTGGCTTGATTCTTAACACATAAGATGTACACGCAAGAGCCAGACGTCACTTACCATATATCAGTTTCCTTAACGCCATGATTATATTGGCCAGGGCTGGACAAACAAGTCTGTTTTCTGTGTCTGGGCTGCCTAACTATACCTTCTAAGTATTTGCAATTTACTATTTGCTCACTTCACAGGAGATCAATGAAAGTATCAAAGTAATTTAGTAGATTACCCATAAAATAATGCAGTGACTGCTTTGTGAACACATGTATATTGTTGTTATAATAAGATTTCTAAAAGAACCCAAAAGCAAAGACTTTGTGGTTTTGGGTCAGGGGTTTAGTGGTTTGGTTTTGGGTTTTTTTCTTCTGTTGCATCAGGTTCAGGATAAGTGTTCAGGGCTTTGAAGCTCTAATAACTAATATAAGGACCAGAAAACAATTGTACACTTCTAACGCATATTAGGAAAAGTAAAAATAATAAAAATATTTATTTATAAATGTAGCATTACCTGCCAGTTCTCTGCATTTTCTGTGTCTTCTCACAGCTGCACTGTGCTTTTTGTTTTCTCTGCTACCGCTGTAAGTGAAGTAGGCTTTCATTTCTGGAGATCATCTTGAGTATGCTCTCATTTGGGAACTTTTTCCACTTTAATGTGGTTGCAGGCAACTTTGAAAGTCTGGTCCCTATTGAAATCCATGGCAACACTCTCTCCCTGACTGACATCATCTATTGTGACAGGCTCACACTGTCTCCTTGCCATTCTGCCTTTACTCACATTGTTACTTTAGATCATTTATTATTATGCCCCTTCTGTAGGTTTGTGATGCCAGATACTTGTGATGAGTTCCCGTCCCTTTATTTTGGCCAATGCTTGTACCAAAGGGGCCTATCACTAGCAGAGCTCAAATATTTTTACACCTTTAACTATTTTTTCTCCTCTATTCCTCTTTCTCAAATCTTCCCAGGCTCCCTTCAGGCACTCAAAAGTTATTTCTGCAGTCACAGCCTGTTCAGGGTGCAGGAGCATTGGGAAGCAGAGGCAGGAGCAGGCAGCAGAGCCCAGGCCCCTTGGCACTGACCAGCCCTCGCAGCTACAGCCCCGCGAGCCTGGCCTGAACATAGCATCTTCCCTTCTTTCACTGTTTCTTCCACCATTGCCATTTTCATTCTCATTTCACCTGTGCTTCCGTGGCCCTTTGCTTCCTGCTTGCCTTTACACTAACAAGTGAGGCAGCGTTCCAGGCAATTTTCGTCTCCTCAGTATCAAATAAGACATGGCTGCAATGTTGCTGACAAACACACGCTGCCTTGAATTCTGAACAAAGGGAATGGCACAAAACTTGTAACATGAAATGCACCAGCTTTAGATTTGTCAGTGAAGAGGGGGATATTTGCATGATTGAAGGCCAGCGCGTGGTGGCACGTTTGCTTTTTTTTATTAGGAAGCTTCACTAAAACAAAGGCTGCGCATCTAGAAACAAACTTTACCCTACAGCCTTGGTTCAGTTCTTTGCTCTTCAAAAGCAGAATATCTACGATACTGGTTTTCCTCCTTCTGGTAATTTTAGGTGCTCTCCTAGGTCAGGAACTGGTGTCATTCAAAACCCACAGAAGTGGAAAAGGTAAGTGCTGCTGCCTCACTGCTCACTGGGGCATGGGCAGTTCCTTTTGCAGGCAGCCCCTGAAACTTAGATTCTGCGTGAAAATAGGAGTTAAAGCATATGGAGGGCAGCACTCTGCATCTTACGTGCGCAGCATTAAAAAATGGACCAATGCTTTTGTTGTAACATTACCTGTTTCCCTTTTTCTGCAGGTAATTTGGTTGATAGCCAATACACCCCATTTCTTCTCCCTCATGGTTATTGCCAGGAGGTCAAATAATTTCAAAGCCTGTCTTTTATCCCACTGCTGGCCGATAGCTGCCAGGTGAAGTGCTACAGGGACAGCCCTGTGAGGGACGCTTTTCCAGAGCACGAGCCAGGCTCTCAGCTCCTATATGGGGAAATCAGCTGTGCAGGTTCTCTTTTGGAAGGGAACACACATGCTCCTCCTGCTGAATTTTTTCATGGTACAGTGTTCCTGGTGAGCAGTAACTTACTGCTGGGCAGTAGCTCTGACTGCCAAGGCTAGGTTTCATCACGGCTAGGAGAGCATTGATTCCCTGAGATTCTACATCCGCAGAAATGAGGAGTCAGGGCCTTGTTATCACGAACAACACGGTACCGGCAGCTCCCCTCCAAAACGCCTGGTCGCCTGACAGCACCCCAGCTTTGATACTGTCTGTGCAGAACAGACAATGAAATGGCAGAGCACGGGGGACAAGGCGTGGGCATTAATAGGCATTCACTATGGTTTTGTGGCTCTGAACACCTATTCTGTAATTGAAAAACCTGTCTTAATGTAAAAATACACCCCAACAGTAACCTGGATCTCTGCAGCAGGCAAAGATTGGAAAGAAAAATCTAACTTCCTTAAGGAGGTTTGTATGTACCAGTGTTTAAGTAGAGCTATATTAAACTGCCTTTTTTAAGCTACATTGGCAAGTCAGCATCAATTTAGAATCTGTCGTGTGCCTGCAGAAATAAAAGGGTTGGGCTTTGCTTTTTCTTTCTTAAGGATTCTGTGCATTAGGAATGGTGATTTAGGATTCTCTCGAGAGGACAAGGCTGGGGTGATACTTGTTGAAAAGCAGAAACCCTAAGGAAATTAAAAGGGATAACACAGCAGCTCCTAGAACCACCTCCAGGCGCTCTTTGAATTTCTGATCCAGATTGATGATGACTTCAAGCTACCACAGGCCCCATCTTTACATAGGTGAGCAGTTACTGTCTCCCAGAAGAAATTTATCACCCCTGCTTTAATCTTTGTAATGGTGAATAAAACTTGTAAAGATGCTCCCCGGTTAAATAAAGCCACGCTACAGCAGAAGCAGGTATTCCTGTGGGGGATAAGGAGGGCACAGGAGACTTGGGTTGGCTTTTTTTTGGGGGGAGGGGGATGACCTGGGAGTTGCTCGTTACAGTACAGGTCTTCAGGAAAATATTTTGGGAAACAAGAGAATTAGATGGATCCTGTTAGGAGAGGAAAGATACTTGACATATGTGTAGGACAAGCCAAGCTCCCAAGTTGCGGAGTTAAGAGCTGTTAGTTGTTAACTTCATGGGGGGGGGGGGGGAAAGGGGGAAACCCCCACCAAACAGGTGCCTCTTCGAGTCCAGTATGAGCTGTTTGACAGCAGGGAGGAAATAACTTTACCTGGGTCCTAGGACAGTGGTAATTACACTGTTGTAAAGCAAGACCTTTTGGGAGCACAAGTCACCCCTTGGATAACTTTGGCTGTTAATTGCTGTGGTATTTCTAGCACGTAACCTCACTCAAGTAATGTTTTGGTGAGACCCCAGGGTCTGCCTGCCTGTCTGCAGACAGGCTGAATTAGCACCATCAGATCTCTGCAATTAAAACTCCAGCGTTATCGTCACATTTAGGCACAGGGCTCTCCAAGAGCACCTCAGCGCAGAGAACAACTTCATCTTTGCCCCTCTGAACAGTATTAAAATTTTGCTCTCATTCCTTTTGGGATCTGCATCAAAAATCTGTTTCCCAGTCTAGGAAGGCTTTTTGCTTGTTTGACAGCTTGAGGGGTTTTTTGCAAGCAATGGATTAGCATTCTTCTTTATCAGAAGTATTGGGGAGGATTAGTAAATTTTCCTCTGATTCCTTGAGCTGTCCTTGGTGCACAAAGTTACTTCAGAGTTCATTACAAAATTAACAACCATGACACAAGCCATTTTTTCCTGCTCTTAAATCCAGGAACACTAAATATGAGGTGGCAAATGTAATGGGGAAGGGGAAATCACACTGCTTGAGCCCCTGTCTATAGTCAGTGAAACACAATTGTGAGGTAGCTCAGTGTTAAAACACTGATGAAAGCAACTTAGATAAAGAAAGGTAAAAAGGAATTCCAGAGAAGATGGAAGTAACAGGGTGTACTACTCTGTTGGCTGCTGAAGGTGACAGGAAAGCTGTAGAGCCATGTATGGAGGGAGCAACTGACAGTGTCACATGCAGTTATCCTTGGGCACCTGACTTCATTTTAGATAGAAGGATGCATTTCTCTGATAACAGACCTGTTCTAGCTCTTCGGCATTTTTAAAAATCATTTGCACTGTCCACAAGGTTCAGAGAAAACTTCAGCTATGGGATAACCAGATGGCCATACTACATAGGCCAGGATGACGTAAATCTCTATCAGGAATGTGTGGATACAGTGTGATGGCTCCCACATCCAGATCATCTTTCAGTTGAAATAGCCTGGCCCACGGCGTAGGTCACTCCAGTATGGCAGCATTTTAGGGCAGTCATTGTCCACAGGTGGCAGGAACAAGGCACTGGAGTTTGCACCCATTTTCATCAAATCTTGAGACTGTAACCGAATAGCTCTTTTGTCATCAACAACCATATTTAACAAAGATGATCTTTCTAATACCCTTTTCTGTTTCGCATCAAACTCTGCAAACACTATCTGCTTTGCAGTTATCAAGCCATGATTAAACTGAAGTACAGTTTTACTTGAAAATCGGTAATGGTGGCACATCTTGAGCCCAGCTGAGCTGAAGATTAAATTTTGGCCTGTGTCAGAGAATCGACAAGCTCATGTATTACAGCTCCCGTGAGAGCCTGCAGAAGTTGCATGCCTTGCACCTGCAGAGGTCAGGCTGTTAATGACTAGAGGCACGCTACCTCTGAGTATTTGTTCTAAATTCCTTCCTCACCAGCTCTGGATGTTACCAGGGATGTGCCTTCCCCTAGGAGGGACCTCTCCTCCCTATGAGTTGCCATCTCACCAGTTGCATCCTATAGGAACCTTGCCAGCCAACGATGAAATTAAGTCTCTGCCCACCTTTCTGCCGAGAAGGGCTTGCTCGTTTGTGATTTAAAGGGAAACTGCTGCAAATGATTCAGGAAGCTACCCTACAGCTTAGCAGGGAGGAAAGGTGCTGGAGACTGCAGCAGACAAGCTACATACCATGTAGCTGAGCAGAGATTAGGAAAAAGGGTGCTGGTGTCGAGAGAAACAGAATAGTCATGGTCAGCAAACAGAACTTTAAATGCCAGGTATGTATTTTATGAAACGGGCCATTGCACCAGGAATTACCTTGTGATTCCATGCAGCAGGCCCTTTGGGCTTTGCCAGTGGGCTGAACTCCAGCTCCTCTTCCTTGAGAAACCTGAAATGTACTTTAGATTGCTTTTTCTTTTGTATAAATCTTTGTCTTCTATGTCTTTACTCAATCTATGAGAAGCGTGTTCTCACCTAAAAATTAATCTTTTAGTATTATTTTAGTATTTAGCTTTCTCTCCCATTCATGCAGGTTAATGATTGGATTTGAGGCATTTCAGCAATGACCCACCGGAAAAAGTGTAAGAAACTTGCACTATCCCCAGCACTTCAGTGTCAAGAACAAAATTTCAAGAATTTCCATCAAATAGGAACTGAAAATTTCCCCTTGATTTTATCCAATACCCTGTCTTGCCTCACTTCTTTCAGTACAGAGCTCGAAGAACAAGATTTATAGGCACTCTCATACTGAGTAAATGATGAATTCAGAGAAAAAGCTATGTTCAGCTAAGTACTTCATTTATATATGCAAATTGTCTATACTTAACCCCACTTTTCCCAAGCCTATTAACCTACCTTACAACTTCAAGTTACATAAATTCTTTCATTTAAGATTCTTCACAAGAAATAAGAGATGAGGGTGTTCTTGGGTATTTGTCAAGGCTACGTCTGAGAGTAGCAGCTTCACTTCTCTGAGCAAAAGCACTCCTTAGATTAAAAGCAGACGTAGCCATGTACATAGCTGTAAGTGAGGTATGCATGTTTATTGGTGTGGTGAGTTAAGCAATGTTTTTACATAAACCCACTGTATGTACCAAGGCTATTTGTAATTTACCAGGTGCCTAGCAAAGAACTTATTTTTAAATCTCAAAAAGCTACCAAAGCTACGCACAAGTATTACATATATAGTTAATTTTAAAGGCATTAAAGATCCGCTCCCAGAAAGACTAAACATGTTCAATTCTAGACCTGTGCAAAAGGCATCAAGTGCTAAAGGGCAAGCAGATCCTGAAGTATAACTGATCTGATCCTAAGGCACTATCACTCCATGTTCAAATAATGAATGGGCCATTTTTGTAATTTTTCCATTTCTTAATATAGATTATATTTTTCTAGATATGTTATTTTAAAGGAAATAAAGCAGGCTTAAATTTGTTGCATTGGCACATAATTGTTACTATAAAAAAAACCCCAACAGCTCAGTAAATATTTCTGATAAATATAGTCTAAAAATATCTGGGCTTAAGGTCTACAAACTATCTATGAAGGAACCTCAGTGATTATGTCGCTGCTAGTTGTGTAATACTCAAACTCAGCTCAGAGATGAGCACTTTTCTTATCACATGCCCTTATGCCTCCTGGCTGCAATTCAGCTTTCATTCAATCCATCACTAAATCATGGGTGACAGACCTGCAGCATCCGAAAGGAACAGGAACAAGTCACCAGTTCCAATTTCGGTGGCAGAAATACATTTCGGGCCCAAAGAGGAACCTTGCACCACCCACCCACCCACAGTAGTGGGTTTTGCAATTCCAAAGGAGTGAACTAAGATGCTTAAATATCTTGTCAAGTATCTTAAAATGTAAATAATTTATATATATTTGGACATTTGGTTTAAATGCTTTCCTTTGGCAATACCTGTATATTCCAAATACATGTATTTTTGAGTTCCCATCCACACAGTAACTGTACAGTCATTTATGAGCTAAAAGCTGCCAGTGAAATAGAAAAGGAATGAAAACCAAGTCTCGTATTTGTCAAAATACTGCTTTAAGAATTTGTAAGTGGCAACTACTCACACAAAGCAAAACCACAACCCAAATCCTAACACCGCTGTCCTACTGGAGAAGTTAGTACGATGCACCCGAGATCAGGTCAGACTATCCAAACAATTAACAGAGGGTACTGTAAACCTAGCAAGCACCAACTGAACATACCTGAGCAATCCTCCCATCATGAGTTATTTATCACAACCATCTGAGTACCAAGAATGTTAGGCCTGTATCTGTATTTAGATACACTTAGCTGAAATACTCAACTGGGACAAGAGGGGTTCAGGTAACTGAGCAGCTGGGTATATACAGCCCAATTCTATTTGTTGGTTAAAAGCCGTGGCGAAGCCAGCATGAGAGCATGCAGAACCAGATTTTGCTATTAAATACCCGGGGCTTTAGCACAACGGGTATCAGCACCAGAAACAGATAAAGCCCCAAGCGTTACTCTACAGCTACAGTCTCAGATTTGTCACAGCAGCAGGACAACACAAAACGTGATCTTATTTACATAGACGCGTTAACGCGTATAGAACACCATGCTCATAATTGACAATCTATTCTATAATATTTCCTTTTACATAAAATATTTTGACCTTGGTTCTGATTTTTGTCATTATACCACAATTAAACTGGAATTTAACTAAAGTGTTAATTGTTCCTAGATTTACATCATCATTAAAGATTCCATGTTTTAGCTATTTCTACCCCAGGAATTCACAGGCTTTTTAAAAGCATTAACCTTCTTAATATCCCTCTACTGCTGAAACCTTTTTCTTTTTGAACACAGAGGCTGTACAGGTTATTGGAGAAGATTATTCTGCAAATTGTCACACACAGGTGAGTAAAAGTGAATTCAGCAACTCAAAACACTCTCTCAAGAGGCAGAGTCCTCAGTGACGCTGAGCCAAAAGATCCCTGTGCACACTGATCATGCTTTTAACTGATTATCCTGTTCCCACCTGTCAAAACACCCATGCTGTGGTTATTCCACACTATTAAAAATGAGTGAGTTTTCACAAGTGACCTTTGCAAATCAGAATCTACTGTCTGTGAACATACAAAACCTTCTCAATTCTAATCATTAAAACAGATTTTTAAAAACCACCTCGAGTCAAACAAAATAGTGTTATCCAAAACCATTATCAAGTAAACTAAAACCGTGCATCAAAATAAGCCACAGCTACCTGACAATGTAACTGTTACGCTGCAAGTACAAGACAATGATTTCAGAGCAAACAAGTTGTCTGTGTGCTAAAAACCTCTTTAAAACATAGGGTCTTCATTTCAAACCAGTTCTAGGCCTTATGCAAATAGCTCAGTTACTTGTACTGTCTACTTTGGACACCAAATATTTTCTTTATAACTGATACTTACAGGTTTTAGATACTGAAATAGCAAAATCAGGATGACATTCAGTACAGTCATCTTTAAAAAAAAAAACCCTCAACAACAAAGCACTGCAACATCAGGCTGCTGGGGAAAATAGTATTTATTATACATTTAAATACAAATTTGAAATGTGCTGTGGACACATCTGCAGGGCTACAGAGAAAAAGTACAAATGTACAAAGTTATGTTCTGCGCCTCTCAAAACTGACACTTCAAAAATAATTCACAAGTTACCAAAAGTTCATCTTTGTAAGAACAGCAAAGATAAAAATGCGTAGTTTTCAGTTTGGCAGATTATCTTTGTTCCCTCCCTGCATAAAGTACCTAGAGTTTGTAAACAGTCTTTAGAAGTGTTAATAGCTTTAAGGAATGTGTAATCACAGTCCATATGGATTTGTCCCACAATGAATTATAATGCTACACAGTAGTTTCGTGTTTCCACAACCCAGTTCTAATATTACCAGTACTGTCTGCAGTGAGCAAAGGCCCTTCCTGTCCACTGCCTTTAAGTGGTCCGTTCTGGACAGCTAAATTTAAGCCATAAGATTTTTGTTGGTTTTCAAGTTCCACCGCTATTGGTTTCCTTAGAATCTCTTTTTTGTTGTTGGCAGCTATTGTTTTTTCTGTATTTCTGCTACTTTTCGGAAGCGTGCTGCAAGCATCGCTGCTGTCTTGCTGGGACTGGTTATACTGGCGCTCTCTGTATGCCAAATAGGCTCTTCGGCTCCTCGAATGCCCTTCGCTGGTGCTTGGTCGGCTTTTAGGTAAGCCGTTCTGCACACTTCCTTCCACGCTTGTGGGAACATCGTATGCGTACTCCCTCAGCACCGCAAGCCTGCTCGCACGGTGTCCCTTGCTTCGGTTCTTATGGTGCCGACTTGGGTGTCCGTTTGTCCGAAACTGTACCTCTAAGGGAGCTACATGCATTTTGATATCATTATCCACCGAATGTTCCGTGAGGCTGTTGTCAAGCTGCGGACCTGTGTTCAGTGGCAGAGAAGTCGGGTGGCACTGAGCTGCTGCAGCTTGCAAGTTAGTCAGTTTACAGCCTTGAGAAGAATTTTTCAAGCTCGATGCACTTTTATTTGTGCATGAAGACTCTGCGCTGCTGTTGGTGCACTTAGGGGCCTCTCCGTTGGTTGCACCGGAACTGGAGGGCTGAACATTTACTTGCACAGAATACGTACTCCTTCCAGGGCAGCAAGTTGTTATCCAAGCGTGCCGAACATCCTCCCTGTTAATGCAATGGTGAACCATAAGAAAGGCACTGAGGCTTAAACACGTTGCCCCAAAAAAGCAGCTGAAGATCAGGTCCATGGGATAATACAAGGAAACAGACAGAGCTCCAAAGATCCACAGAGCGACGTACAAAAGCAAGGTGAGGCCCGCTCCCAGCAGCTGTGCTTGAAAACTGTGCTCGTTCTCCAAAGCAGATGTGGAAACTAGTGACACCGACAATGAATCCTGATGAGCCAGTTCTCCATGTTCGTTAGTGGCCAGACGCTGCTGTTCCTCAATGGGTTCCTTAAGTTCATACTTGCGTTCAGGGTGACGTTTTAGTTGTATGAATATGCTGAGAAAATACATACAGTTTATGAAAATTATAAAGCTAGCTGGTCCATAAAATGCTCCCAAGCTGGGTTCCCAAGTCATCCAGCAACTGGAAGAAACAAACAAACCAAAGAATCAAAATTAGTGTCTTCTCACAAGTCACTTATGCTCTATCAGTTCACAATGATACTTTAAAACGATCTTGGCTGTGTTGTGTGTTCTGAAAACATCAGAACTAACTGCAATGAAGACCTAGAAAAGCAAACCCACGGAATGTTATAACAGAGCTCTCAGTTGTATGGTACTTACTAAGGAGCATGAGGTCTGCTGCCATAGTTTCGGATGTTTGCTGCTGCTGTTATTCCACAAACTATGATAGGGATCCCTCCACCAATAAGGTAGAACCTAAAAAGTAAAGGCAGTGTATCAGTGGCTGCTTAATGGCAATGGATTTTATTCAGTCACCATAAAGGAACAAGTGCTTTCCAGGATTCTGGAAATATGCAAGTTCTTGAAGAAAACAATTAGGGTAAATCACATCTGGGCTTTGACAGTATAATTTTTTTCCCTAAGATTTCCTCATTGCAATTTTTTTACTCCTGTTGAGCCAGGTCTCTCTTACAACTGCTCACCTCCCTCACAGGCACCAAAGTTGTAGGCGGTTAGAAGAAAGAAACAAAAGCTGGCAGTTAAAAGTTGTAAACTAATGGAAGAGAACATGGGAACTTAGAAGGAATGCAGTAAATGACATGTCTCTTGTTCCAGAGCAGAGCTTGCCTAATATTATGGACAGGATGTTCAGCAGATCAGTCGGAAGGATTCCTGCTGCTCAGCTTTTTGTGTGGGGAGGGGTCTAAGGGGGTGGTGTTATTTGTCTTTAAAGGCTTCTGTAATTTCATTGTACCTCCTGCTACCCTCTGGCGGTGTTAAGAAAAACTATGCCTTCACAAGGATGAGGCATATAGTGAGGGCATATATACACATATAAAATTTCATTCCAATTTCTGTGAATTCACATTGAATTTAGTGATGACAGATCAATAATTACTAAAAATCACATAAATTGATGGCTTTGTCCTGCATCTTATGTTAAACCAGTCCAAATTCCGATCAGAACATGCAGTGAAAACTACTACCGTGACATACGTGTGGGTAGTTTGCTTTGTAAACAACAGACACCTATTCTGACCGTCCCGCACCTTTCCACCGCATTTCACATGATCCACCAGAAGCTCCTGCTGTCTCACTTGAGATACAAAATGACAGTCTAAAATAAAGTCTTTCTTGAAAGTCTAGGCACACTAAATATGTTATTTAGTTGACAAATCCTACCAAGATCAAATTCCATGATTGGTTTATTCTGTACCTGGAAGCAGCAGTCAGAAGCTGGCCAGATAAGACAGATCTTTGTGGCTGATTTTGCTCTACTCAAGTTTCACTAGAGTTACTAAATCACTGTTCTCCAAGATGCACCACTACTCACACACGATCAGCCAGGGGAGGCTGGTTCCACACAAGGCAAATTGCTCCTGGTGAGAGCGCGAAGCAATGTGGATTGCTTGGAGCCACAGCTCAGCCTGCTGTGCCAAAGGAACATGCTTCCAGCTGGCCTTGAACCATACCAAGATACCAAGTACCAACACACACACACACACAAAAACAAGCAGTTGTTTGTTGCCATGTCTGAGTCTTCAGCAATTCCTAGCAGTCGAAATTCCAAACAAAAACCATCATGCACCAAGGCACAGTATGAACAGAATAGGAACTAGAAAACAGAGGAGGTGCAGTAGTATTAAGATTTTTGGGCAGAACACTGTACAAGCTAGAACTTGAGGAAAAGTTAGATCAACAAGAGAAGAACAAGTCAAATGACATAAGTACACAAGAGGTGTTAAGATGGTAATAGAAAAAACATTTTGCTTTTCACTAGCAGGACATTCACCCAGTATTTGTATTATAGTAATACAAGTATTTGTATTCACTTTAAATTAAGGTACAGAATACAAATGTTTGTATTTTTATTTCATACTTTACATGTCGTGTCCCATTAAAGTATTCAGCAAAGTTCTTTGAAAAGCAGTTCTATTATGTAAAAAGGATTGTGTTTCCTTTGTCTTGGTTGGAATCTGCTCAACAAAAAATTGTTTCTGCATGACAAATTCAATTTCCTTCTTGTGATTTGCAGCTGAGGACCCATTTTTACACCCTCTTGTCTGGCATGTCAACACAATATATCTGGCACAAAGTTTTTAACAGTTAAGAAACATGAACCAGTGCCAAATGTTGCCCTGTCCTTCCAACATAGCTACTGTGTGCCACAGAAAATCTCCCCCCACCCCAAACATCTCTAGCAACTTTCTGAAGACCACTGGATCCATTTGAAAGTCTTTTTCTACTTTGTTCATGACCTGTGAGAATGTCCCATTAACTCGCTGAGTGAGCATCATCATCACCACCAGAACTGTCTTACAAGCAATGAGTTTTCCAAAACAAAGAATAAAGCTTATCTATGTTGAATGGTGAGAAAGCTTAACAAGTATGAAGTCCACTCTCAGAAAACACCTACAGGAACTGAAGGTCAGCGTGTCACATCTACCTATCATCTGCAAGGCAGTCTTCTTTAATCTCAAATAACATAAAGCAGAAAAATATGTGGCCATATGCATTTATCAGGGCTTTGTTTCCTGTTCCAAAAGACCCTCTGTAATTTGGAGGCAAGCAGAGAATCAGTTGTTTTGTCTCTCTAAAGAAACAGGCAGCCTGATAACACTAGATGACTGGTTCCAAAGCAGCAAAAACACTCTGCCCTATGGCACAATGCTAGTTTTGTTTGAACTAAGTTTAAGAGGCAACTGAATGGTAGGGTGAGGGGGATGAAATCCTTCTGCTACTGTTATGTGCAGAGCCATCACACATTTGACTGAGCAAATCCCCAATAAAATAAGTGATGGGGAAAATAAAACCCACAACACAACAGATGTTGGAAGGCTACTCAGTACCCTGCTGAAACGCACACAGTTTGTGATGGGCATGATAGCTTCCAGTGAATACAACAGAATTCCTTTTTCTTAAAAGAAAATAGTTTAAAAAAAAAGTTAAAAGTTAAAGAACGCAAAGACAGCACTTAAGTAGTATAAATACTAAATTTCTACTTTCTAACCTATTGGTTCAGTATTTCTCTATGCTTGTGTATAGTACTGCCCATTTTAGCTGATATTTTGAAAAGCATTTCTGATTTTCTATAATATCTGTAGTGTAAAGTCAAGCTTTCTAAACATTTGCCTATAACTAATCAAAGTTAATCAACTTCTGCCACCTTGTGGAGAATTCCAGCTTAGCAATTTTAATTAATATCCAGAGGCTCAGAAAGTGACATGAACAGAGTATAGTAACATTTTCTATTAAAAATATTCTGCATAGGGTGAATTTCACAAATTTTTAGATTGATCCATTTCAGTGATTTCAGGAATAAAAGTTCTAAGAGGAATGTTTCACAGAACACTATTTCATTTGATAATGAGGGATTTATTTTCAAATAATTTGTAAGCAATCTTTGGAAAATGTATTAAACTATTTATTTAAATTGCAGTGTTTCTTAATTGCATGATACCACAGTTCTCCATATTCTTTCTTCTGATAATTTAGTGGGACGTGTGGCTATCTACTGTCCTAATCAAAGCACCGGTGGTGATGCTGAAACACTACCAATTTCTTAATTTACAAACCAGGAACACAGCAATGCAACAGTGTACATACGCTACCAAAAATCATCCTTCACCTCATCCTCTTTAAAGTAATGCTGAGGCACAGAAAAATTTTGAAGGGATTTTGTGGATCTAGAAAGAAAATCTTCTGTGAGAGACTTGAAAAAAGCCAAAACCAAACCAACCAAAAAAACCCAGTAACAACCCGCTTTATGTTCTGGTCAGAATATAAGTGCAGTAACCTGGGAAATAATGAGTTGTGGAAAAACAACAGACTCACCTCAGCATTGGTCTGGGTGGAGGAGGTGGTTCATCAGGATCTTGACATCTTTTTGCTTTTTAGTTACTTGCTTGTAAATGTTACGAGATGTCACTCCTAGCCACAGCACTGTCGCAAGAGTGGAATAATGGAGAATTATCCCAACCTGAAAAAAAAAAGTAACCCACAAACACTTAATTTATACCAAGTAAAAAATTAATTAACACACAATTTGCATAAAGCCTGAATTTGGATAATTCTCAAGAGAAGAAAAAACCCTCTTATTTTACTAGGGCTGTTCTAAAAGCCAAGTCATAATGTTTTTCAAAACAGTAGCATATTTTGTGCAAACCCATCTTCCTATCAGTTGAGCCTGAAAGGCTACATTGCTGCAGCTGCTTCTACATAGAGGGAAACGTTAGTAACTTAGGAAGAGCTTTGCTGGTCAACGTACTAAAGATTACATATAAGTCATAAACTATATGAAACACCTTAATTTGAATAATATCTGTAACATAAGACATTTTGAAACAATTTAGGGAACGTCAAGCTAATCATATTACAGTAACTACGCAGCAGGTAGCAAAATACAAACAGCTAACACTCATCAGTGACTAACATGGTGAGAAAGAGAAAGCAGCATACTTCAGATACTTAACCAGCCCAAACATTAATGCAAAGTCAGCCTCACAGACTGACTGGGAACTATTGGGAAGGAAGTGACTGGCTGTCAGATCCTTTTGCATGTGCATTATTTTTATAAACTTAAGATCATTTTCTTTTAAGAAGTTCTGGGATTTCCCAAGTCCTTAGTGTTTTGTCAAGGAAAAGCGCAATCTGTTTGTCCTGCATTTCCTTACTTACAAGTCAACACAGACAAAGTGACAGCAGGAGGCAGGTTTCGTATATCCCTTAAATGACAGCATGCATGCATGGAAGAGATGAAACTTCAGCTTCTTTTAACATAACTGGAGGTGAGATTTTTTTCAAGTTTCAATCACCAGTAAAAGAACAACTCTTTAAAACCCATCCATAATCACAGAATCTCTCTAGAAGGATTACTGTCTCCAAGGAGGCAAGAAGAAAGATTACAATTTGTCAAACTATTTCCTCATCTCCATATATATGTGTCCCCAACACACACACGCGTGCATGTGTGGACAGCCTAGCATTCTCTTTTAATTTGTAGGAGAAAGATCAGGGACATATTTTATTGCAGCACATTGAACTCTTGTCAATTAAAACAAAAAGGATTATGGAATATATGGTGAAGAAAGGAAGCGTTAAAAAACTTCACTGATACCATTCCAAAGTGGCAACTATTACTATACAGCCAAATTGCAGAAGCAGAAATCATTATAAAAGAGAAGTCTTAATAAAGTTAGTGATGTTTGTTTACAGAAAGCATAAGTTTTTTACTCTAAATACTTTGCACTCCTTCCCTTTAAGTTGTACTGAGCAAATGGAAATAAGTATTTTAACACATGTGGAAATCAGTTTTCACATGGTCTGTAAAGGCCCCATATAGGCCTATAAGCAATTTCATAATAAGTCTCAAAAATAAACAGGTAAAAAACATTTTTTGCAATGGCATTTTGAGCAGAAAATTTTCTGCTGCGCTTCTGAAACACTTTCCAGCTTTTCAGTAACAAACTCACTTTATCTTCATGGCTGAATGAAAACATAAAAGAAATCTTTTAAGGTTAAAAAAAAAGATGGATTTTGTTTGGTCTAAATTTTGTGTTCTGACGAAAAGGCCTGTAGAGTATTAGGAGCATTAAATTGGGTTGTTTTTTTTTTTCCAAGTGTTTGCATGTTTACTTACTGCTTGGCAAATGCTGACATTGCTGGTCTGAGTTACGCCTCCAATAAACATTGCACACGTCAGGAAAATATGAAAGCTCAGGTTAACTAGCATATGCCAGCTTTTTACGCTGATCCTGATCACACTGTTAAAAGAAACAAATTAGACAACATAAAACACAGCTGCATTATTGTCTTTCAGAAACTAGCAAGATACACTTGTGATAAATGAGATATAATTACTGTTAATGATTGTTTGACTACCATGTACTTTGTAATCAAATATAATCTCTGGTCTTCATCACAAGAAATTAAAACACCCTCTTATTAACTAGCTTTATACAACTATTTGGGGCCTGATTCTAAAATTTTAGGCTTCAAGCTTTCACATCAGCAGAACTCTAAAAGGCTGAACAGTTTATTAAATTCTACCATCATTCTTGAGTGGTCTCTTCTTTCATCATGTAGTAAAAGCAAAGAATTAAAGAGAGAGATGGCTATGAGAGCTAAATTGTTATACTCAAGATAAGATTGAATAGCTACTTGCTTAACTGTTAGTTTGCATCAACAAACGTTACAGAAAGAAAACCAAATGCAGTTTTACCATACCACTTTCCTATCAAGAAGTGTTCCTAAGCACGATGAAAGTAAAGTTAGTAGTCTAGTAATTTTGATTCGTACCTATGATGGTATATGTAACTGACGATGATCATCAACAGGCACATTAGCAAAACCATGGCAGTGGCATAAATTACTGGATGCAAAAGATCAGCTGGCTGTGTATATAATTCAGCTCCTGTCAAGTCCTGAAAAGAACAACAACATTAGTCCACCCTGTATCTTCATTTCATGAGGGTAGGGGAATGGCAGGGGAAACACAGGTGAAGAAGCAACAGGAACCTTCTAGATGAAATGTGTTACCCCCATCACCCCCTAAAAACCCGACCCTCCAAGTATTTATTATTTGATGTTCCTGTCTTTCTTCCATAATTGCCTGCTATTCAATGCTGACATTTGTAAATGTGGACGCTCATCTTAAAGAATGCTTAAATTTCATATATGCTTGAACGTACAGAGATGTTAGCAGCTTACAGACACACACCATTTTCTTCTTAGGATATTTATATGCATAAAATTTAGAACAACTGTGTGTTCCAGTTATAATAATCATCTTTTGCAACAACCCAAAGAACATCACAGGAAGTGCCCTCAGCAAGTCTGCAGGTGACGCTATAGACTGGAGCTGGACTAACCAATAGAATAGAGAACATTCAGAGGGTTGTTGGTGAGACACAGAAAAGGGCTGATAAAACATGACATTTCGCAATATAAGAATGTTAAGAGATTTGCATCTGGGATAAAATAACCTCACACAAGCAAAAATATAGGCTGGGCCCTGGACTGGTTAGAAAGCAAACAAAGAACCACTTGAGGGTACTGGTAGACAAAAGTTGTCCACAAGTCAGCAGTGTAGCCTGCAGCCCAAGCCCTGTATTAGCAAAACCACAGCAAGAGGGTGAATTGGTTATTTCCTTCTGTTCAGCTCTGAGATCAGCTCTGCAAAGCCATCTTCAATTTGAGGCTCCCCAGTACAAGAAAGGCACTGACATACTGGATGGAGTGAGTCTCTAACAGATCACAGTCAGAGTTGACTAGCAGGCCAACGCACACTATGCTCAAGGCTGGAAAAGTTGCATTTGTTCATCTTTAAAAAGCAAAGGAATATGGCATAAATCTCGTTGTTATATTGAGCTACCTACTGGGATGGTCTAAGGAAGACTGAATGAAACTCTTCATGGAGCTGAACCATAAAATAATGAAAGGTAGCAGACGTTATCAGTAACATAGGAAATTTTGATTAGATATGGGAAAAAGATTTTGATGAAAGTGGTCACATACTGCCCAGAAGGGCAATGTAATCTCTGTCCTTGGAGATGCTCAAAGCTTGACTGAACATGACCTGAAGCAATACAATCTGACTTTGAAGCTGACCAAACTTCAGGCAGGCAACTGGACCAAATAACACCCAGATGTTCCTACCAGACTGTTAATCTATGACTACTGTTTGCCCAGAATAGATAGTTGATAACTCAGATAGAATTCAACAGTTCTTTAGCATCGTTCAAGTTTTCTGAATCACCTGTCAAAACATTACTCAAGGAATAAGTGTGAAATGGAACCCTGGACTGTTATAGTGTGGCAATATTTCAAATATCATCTAAGGAGTGATGTTTTCATTTACTAACAAGAATAGCCAGAGGAAATAATTCTGTTTGGATGCAGTTCAAATTCACTTGAGCTCCATCTCCAATGGTAATGAACATTGAAAAAACCCTTCAGTCCCTTCCAGAACAAAATAAACCAAGCTTGCTTAACTAAAATCAGTGGGAAAAACTATTAAAAGGAATTTTTCAGAGATGACAGATAAACAAAGTTCTTTCACCTATAATTCTGGGTTAATCACTCTTAAACCTCTAGAGTTGGCAAAGTTCAAAAATGTGCTTGCTGGTGGAGAAGAGAACAAATTTGCCATTCACAAAAAAAAGCACAACATTAGGAGGACGCTTCAGTTCATTTTGAGAAAGTCACAGTGATATACAATCTGGTTTTAAGGTTTAAGACAGGTAATCTGATTTCATGGACAGAAGCGTTCTTGAATAGAGGCTTACAATTAAATTAGAGTCAGCAGTCTCTTCACCACTCCTTCAATTGTTCTTTCATCAGAATGTAAATTTGTTATTCCTAACTAACTCACCAACCTCATTTCAAAATAATTGAGTCAGACTGTCAGTTTTATTTTTATGTATTTGGTATTCTTTGGCACCTGGAAAAAACACTTTGGGAAAGATTGTAAGATATTATGCCTCAGGCAGCCAGTGTCATCTGATTTGAACAGTACCCATGGCCTGGTTGATATTCCTGGGGATCCCTAGGAACTCACTGCTATTACAAGCATGAGCAAATGTACTGTCACACAAGACAGCGAGTATTGAAGAACAGAAACTGTAAGAGAATTCTGGTTGCTGCTTCCAGATTGGTGACAGGTAACAGTATGTCAAACATATCAGTGTGAGTTCCAAGAACAAAGGCTGAAAAAAAACCTCACAAGATTTACAATAATATTGTAACATACCTGAGGAAGCTCAATGTGCCTGGCCTAGCTAGCAAAGGCCTGGACCCAACGCTCAGTCAATGGAGTTCTTACTAATTGCACATTTTTGGTCAGACCTACTCAAAGGAGTGAGGGGAGCTAATGTTATTTCTGAGATAAACTGATCCTAACTAATAATTTAGTAAAAAAGAACAGTAAAGTAACAGTAGAGATGACATTAAGAACAACACTGGGACTTTTAGAGGCAACTAGCAGAACTATTTCCTCCTAACCACTATTGCCGGTTTTTCCCCCTCTGCTGCAGGCCTAAAATAGGATTTCTGTTGAGCCTCCTGGTAACGTCTTCTATCATTAAACAGGGGTTAATATAATTTCCAAATAAATACAATGTCTTGTAACTAATTTCTTATATCACTGGACTAGAAAACTAGGCACTCAGTTATGGGTTTCCTTATCAGAGAGACCTACATTATGTTCTGGATCAGGTCAGTACATTACAACCTGCTTTCTCCTACGTACATACACTACAGTTCACAGTTTATTTGACGTTAAAGGCAACTGCTGAATTTAAAGCCAAACTTCTAAAACTCAACGCAAAAGATACTCTTATGAATCTGGGACCAGAACTCAGACTCGCACACCATTATGTGAGTTTACAAAGGAGAGAGGCTATTATGGATTTTTTTGTTCATATATAGATATTTTCCCCTAATTACTCTTTTTTTAAAATTTCTGATTGTCATCAGTTCTCTATGTAACTCACAATAAAATACTGGTATTATCTTACCATGTATTAATCTAGAAATAGTCATTTACCAGGAGATTGAATATGTTTTGCATTTTTCTTCCTCCAGATGGCAGAAATGTGATCAATTTAAAATGTGATCTCTCCTTACATGTATACTACACATATAAATGAAGTTTAATTCCCTTTTAAAGAATGCTGTTATGTTTTAGGAAAGGATTATGTATTTTAAAAATATCAAAGAAGGGAAGAATAGGATTCCAACAGTTTCAAGTTACTTAAAACAGTATCTTCATTCAGCAGTAAAGTGAAACGTTGCTCTCTGAGCTCTTTTTAAAGAGCTTGGCAGGTAAATCTTGATTTTATTTATGCTTAGCTTTTTGGCATTATACTCTTAAATTCTCTTAAAAGGGAGCTTTTTGAAAGTTTGGGTTGAAAAACAAAAAAGCAACTTCTCATGCACTGCTCATAAACGAATCCTCTTTTTTCCATGTACATTTACATAAAAATATACTTTTAATTCCATACAGAGCACATTAACTGCAAAAAAACCCCATACCAAATCTGCACTTAGTATTTCTGAAACCTCTTCTTATTTCAGACAGCTTCCTACTAGCCTACATACTACATACCACTTTTTAGTATTTAGCATCTGTGGTGATGACTGACAAGCAAGGTAGCAGTCACCATCTGTAAGAAGGGAAGCTTCACAGGAGAAATTATGAAATTAAGAGCTATGGAAACAAAGAATAATCCTACTTGATAACTGAAGAGCACTAAAAGAAGGTGTCTCCCTTCTTTAACTATCAATAACACAGAGGAGAGATTTTTTTTTAATTTACCTTTCTTTATTTTAAACTGTCCTTATTAGACCACAATTCGTAAAAGCCCATTTGATTAAGTAGCTCATTAAAATGGCTTCCTGTAATTAGTATTTCTCATATGTAAATACTTTTGTGTCTAGTGTAGTCAGCCATTAATTCCGCTTTGACATTTTCCACATAAACCTCACCTTACATCACCATTTGGATCAACACAAAGCAAAAACTGAAGATCTATTTCTTATGTTTAGTTTCACGTCAAACTAACGTGGAATTGCCCATTTTCTTTAATGCAAGGGGAAAAAACCCTTCTAAGTTCCAGAAAGAGACATAGATTTGTAAGTGTCATACCATTAAGACGGCATAGTTGCTGAGGGAGTAGCACTGAATGGTAGTAATATTTTCATCGGACAGAAGAATGCGACAACCATCAGATTTCCATCCCCCTTGTCCATTCAGCAGATCAAAGTCCCACTGAGCTGCAACAGCATCTGCTCCGTGCGCAATGCGCCGCAGTGTCACGTTTATAGGAACGTGGTGACTGGCTAGGTTTAAACCATCTGTTACAAAAGAAATTTATTTGCACATAAATTCCTCAACACATTAGATGCTAAAAACCTTTTATAACAAGGGAGGCAAAAGTGTTTCTTATTTTTAAAGATCATTCCAAACGAGTAATAAAAACAAACCTATCTTGGTCAGAATAACTGGCGTTACAACTGTGCGACGCTTCCCATCATCAGCCAGATTTGTTGAATTTCCTGTTGCTGGAAAGAGCTTTCCATTGCGAAATGCAATAAGCTGAAGCTTGTAGACAGATTCATCTGCTGGTCTGATTTCTCTTTTTTGCTTCTGGATGAAAAGGGAAGCTGGCAACTGGATTGAAGCCTCTACAATTGTGTTCTAGAAATAAACATATTTTTACTGTCTTAATAAATTGAAATGCTTTACAGAGATCAAATTAGCAACTCCTACAACTGGACAGTGTCACAGAGAAATAAATTTAACAAACTATGTATAGCGACAAACCTAATCGACGGTGTTTCCAAGTAATTAATGATAAAATAGTTCAATCAGTTAATAAACAGTGCTAACTTTTTTTAAAAGAAGGAAAAAAAAAAGATTCTGTAGTTACATTACTTGTTACAAGAGAGTAAAATTTAAGTCAGTATCATTAAAGTATCACAACAGCTTTCTGGGCGAGACCACTGGCAGCCAGAAGCAGTAACCAAGACAAGTGAAGAGAAAGGCTGTAATTGTGCATTAGTACCATGCAAAACAAAATGCTTTACACAAGCAGGATTTGGTATCTTGTATGCAAATTATACTTGGGAAAGGAAGCATGCATGTCATTTCATAGAATTACATGTATATAATTTCAAATATACACTCTGAAGTGATGTTCAAGAAAATTAAATGATAGAAACAAACAGGTGTGTTGAGAAATGTAACTGAAAGATACTTCTACAGAGCATGAAGTGTTTCTATTCATATATATAGGTGTGTGTGTGCATGTACACACACACAAATAAAATTAACCTTTCTGTTCCATCTTCTACTTCATTCTTAATTACAGCATCACTCTGAGCAAAATATTTCAAACATTCATAAAGACTGGTACTATCTGATTTAATACATAATGAAAGTGAAAATACAGTAAAACAAAGCCAAGAATAATTATGAACTAGTGAGCATTTAAATTTCCATACTTATGAAAAGGTCTAAATTGAAGGACACTTTCAGAGGTTTTAATAAAGAAAACCACACCTACTCATTAAAAATTGTGTCAATTAAAAAAAATATTCCATAATCAAACTTTATTAGACTTTGCAACTTTAATTATCTCTTGTGACAGTCATTCTGGATCATATGAAAATACTACTTTAACATTAGAAGTTAATAATATTACTTTCATATTTAAGATTCTACAATAAAGTCAGTAGGGAAACAAGAAGCATCCAACCTTTAAAGCCAGACTTGACAGCGTATTTGAAACGTTGCACTTAAAGCTTAATTGCTTGTCTAGGTTTCCATCTGGATCTCTTCTCCCATAATCACTCAGTCCCGTTCGGTCTGATGTAGCCACTTTCTGAAACACGGTGCAGGTCATCCCAGTGAACCCAGTAGCCTTTATTACATAAGCCTCAAGAGCAATATTTGGAGAATACTGTGACAACAAAGAGAAAAAAAATATTTACACCCCACAAGAACAACAGGATTCTCTGCTTTAACATTAAAAAAACCCAACCCCTAAACAGAACACTGTTTATCTGGCAGGGATAAATCTGTTCAGAGTGCTTCTCTTCTTCCTACAGAAATCGTAGGCATTCCACATAATGCCAACATCTATTAAGAAAAATAAAAAGCTATTGGAATTCAAGAGCCAGCGAATGTCTTCCAAATAAATAAATTTCTACTTACAGTAGAATAAACTTGAGCTCCATTTGCAAGCCGATACATAGCAATTTTCTGTAGACATTGTACAATTCTAGTGCAAGCTTTGGCTTCCCTTTGTGCCATCCACAGAACACGCTCATCAGCTAACATGATATTACTTGCTATGTCCACCATCACGTCACCAAGCTAACGGGGAAGAGAAATCAGGCTATTTTATATCTTTGAAAGGTTCATCAAGTAGGATCATTATCAGAACATACAAAGCAAACTGTCAGCACAAGCTGCAAAAGGAAATTGTTTGTTCCTATTTCAATCACAGTTTGTCACTTCGAGATACTGAAATACTTTGACTAAGACATTTATCTCCAATTCAAGAAAAACATTATGCCAACATAATCTGTCTGTTACATTATACTGAGGAAAAAACCTGAGAAATACAGATATTTCATGAAAAGCAAAGAATATAACGTTCCATGTTCCACTGTACTCTTATTTAAAAGGAGTGTTTATAATCAACTTTAAACTTAAAATAAACAAAAATAAACAATAAACCAACAATAATAGTTTGTTTGTATGGGAGAAGATAGTAAGGAAAGAGTAGCACAGGCAATAATTAGCATGGAACCCTTCTGCTTCTCTTCCTTTTGCTGTGTCTGCCTTTTCTTTGACTGCTTCCTTGCTTGCCTTCGATTCTGCATGAACTGTTTTAGGTCACAGGTTATACATGAGAGACAGCAAATACCCGTAGGTACCAGAGCTGCTTTCAAACCCCCAATTACATTGTTGTAAGTCTGTGCTCACGCTCCTTACCCTGTCTTCTGTATGACAGGCAAATACAAAGTATAAAGAGAATTCATTTACTTAGGCCACAACTCTGCCAAAATTAATGGCCACCTACACTGATAACACTGACCTATGCTGGGTTTTCACTACAGTAAAAAAAAACAGTGGCAAATACTGAAACAGAAGTGAAGGTACATGTATTTTCTAGTTGAATTGGCTGAAATGCAATGCACAGGGCCTAAATTTAGGGAGTAGAATTTTCTACATAGAGAGACAGGGTAGGAAAAACATTTCCTCTAGCATACAGCTTTTCTATTTCTTTTCATAATATTACTAATAAGTAGATTGTGGCTCTTTTTTTAAATCTTCAGAAATAGAGGCAAAAATGAGAAGATAAAAGTAATTTCTGTTTTAAGAATCTTCTCCTTTAGGGACAGAAGGTACAGTCAGAAAACATTCTCAACAGCTAGCACACAGCCTGCCTCAAGCAACATTTGCAGGCTGTAGCCCTTTTCATTTAATTCCCAAGAACAAACCAAAGTTCAATTAATTGAAGATGCTTATCATGACTTATTACTACTTGAAAAATGGCAACAAGTTTTAGACATCAACAAACACTGGTTTTGTAATAAATTACGGGTACTGAGATCCCAAAGTCACAGGACTCAAGTTGCAGTATTTTTTGAGTCTGAAACACGTTTTTCTTGTCCCTGCTTATCAAGGTACAAACAAGTTTTTCCAACTAATTCTGATTTAAGAAAATCTGCTAAAAGCTTTCTGAATATTTTTCTTCACGTTGTTTCTTCTAACATAGAAAACTTTTTCTAATTTATAGTATCTTTCAGAATAGCCACTGTTAACACAAACTAAAGGACTGACAATAAGATGTTATAAACGAATACAGTGTCACAAACAAGTTTATAGAGTAGCCTAAGAGAAGTAACTAAATCTTATTAGTAGCTACTAAAAATCTGTAAGTGAAATTGCACCCATGTTCCCTGAACGTTCTTGGAAATCAAAGTTTACCTTCAAATCAATCTAATTAAGATTAAAAACATACATCATCTAAGATGGAAACAACATATGAATTTAGCTTAAGACTTTCCATATCATTTATTAGCTTCAACCATGGCAAAGTAATGCCAGATTGTGTCACTCTACAGACAATACATCACAGCTGAGAAGTGAATATGCTTAAAATCTAACAAATTATGCAGCAATCTAAAACATGTTTCTATTTTCAACTGGGTACAAAACCAGCTATTTAATGAACTGATTGTATAATTCAAAGTACACACACAAAAAAAAATCTAAGCTATGCTTATAAAAAAGGAGATTTAGTCTGAAAATTCTCCAAGGAATTCTGCAAGTCATTTAGAACCAGCATTTATAATTTGGTGAGGGTGGACAGGGCAAATTTGGTCCTTTTTTTTGGTGCCAGTTTATCATTGAGGCATTGTGGTCTCCAGCTTTCCCAACATGCACTGTACAGTGAGATCAAATATAACCTCTGTTCAGCAGTGAAACAGAGAGTTTCAACCCACTGGTGGGACTACTCAACCACTCTCATTTTTCTCCCCAACAACGAGCGTTCTCTAAGATTTTATTTTAATGTCTTGTCTTATATCCTGCAAGATACAGGACTACTGAAAACCTTAGAGATACAGCTCAATACTGAATAAAGACAGCCTACCATGGTGGGAGGGGAGAAGATAAGTCTTGTTTTATTCATTATTGAGAGGATCTCTGAGGCTTTCATTATTTGTATTTTCAGATAAGAACATACCAATGAAAACCTGTGTGACCCACTCTATATTAAATAAAAGCAGACTTACTGTACCTATCTCCCTGCTCCAGTGCTGACCAGAGGTGTTACTCACATTACAGGTCCAGTGAATGCTGGATCATCTCAGCGCGAGTGCAAAGTCGGTGACCATGGGTCAGCAACTTCAGGGACCTACTAAACAAACAAAAACATGGAATAGAATCTGATAATCCACTAACTCAGTGCCTGCATCTAACGTTGAGAAGGTTTCACTGCTCAGAACACTTAAGGACACACACTTTGATTATCTTTAAAGCAATTATCCAGTTACCTCTTTATATTTTTCAGCAAATCTTCCAAATTTCTCTATCATTTCAGCCACAAAAATAACATCCATCTTATCAGAAAAATTTGCTGCTTCAACGGTGTAAGCCAAGAGCTGTCTTGCTGTTGCCACTGCATTAGTAAGGTTGAGCGGCATCTACACAGAAAACAAACATAAGCATTTTGAAGAACTGAGAAATTAAATACAATACTGATACACCACTTCAGCAATCGATAAATACGCCCTTTGCCAAGGAAGACAGCAATTCCCACAGCAATCACAGTGTTTTAAGTACCCAGGGACTACCACCTTATCTGCTAGCAAAAACATTTCCTACAAGCCAGAGAACCAACATTTGTACCTGTAGCCAGAAACCAGGACTTCTGTTGTCCTAGAGGGCCAAGATGTTGCACCAAGGAGCAAAAAAGAGACAGACAAATGCTTATTTGACTTTTAGAGCCTAGGCATGACACCACAAAGCTCCTAAAATATGGCATTTTATAGCAAGTAAAGCCAAAAGAAATTAAAATAACATCACTGCTGTAGCACTCCCTCTTGATTCTCTAGTTACAGAAAGCATTTGGAATGGAACAAACACACAAAAGAGCATTTCTATGACAAAGCTCATACTTCATTTCTAAAATGAGCACCGCGATGGAAAAACTTTCACTAAATAGTACACAACATAAACATGTTTGAGCTAGTGGGGACTAAAAAAAGGGGTATTTCACATAGTACAGTGGAAAAACTGTCCAAATGTTATCAGTTCATGTTCAGATGTTGTTTATCATTAAAACCCTAACTAGAGATGTTACAACTCTCCACTTTTTGGTGTGCAAATATCTAGTCTGCCCTATTGAATTTACAGTGTGCCACACAAGCACAACCATGTCCTTGCCAGTCTTAGCACTTGTACATAGATTTGAATCTTCCACACTACTGGAAGATTATTTATGTTTAAAAACACAGCAGTCAAATCATGTATTTAAAGAGTAAATAGAGTTCAAAGTCATAACAGACATTGAACAAAGCCAACTTTCAAATTCAGATATTCTGTATAATTTCTTAGAACCTTTTCTTTAAAAAAACCTCATTTTTAAAAATTAATTCCCTTTCACCTAAAACCATACCTGCATGAGACACCAACAGGAACAGTGTAATACAAATGTTTTTGTATAAAAGTTACCAAGGTTTTGCATCATTTTAAACTTAGACCTCAGCTTGATTTAAATGGCTTGGCAGAGTTCTAGTGCACAAAATGGCTCAACTACCTCAAAGGCTGTAAAGATGCTTAAAATATTATTACATTTAATGCTAGTCGCAAAGAGACAAACTTCTGTGCAGAACACTGCTAAAATTTCCAGACTTACTATACAAAAAAAAAAAAAAGAGAGGAAAGCTCTTGTGAGTAAAGCCAGCTCTTAAACCAAAACATGCTACTTCCCCACTTAAAAAGAAAATAATTAAGTTGAGGCCTGTGTTTCAGGTAGCATACCTGTGTGCGCGTGTTTCTAAGCAGGTAACAGGATTATACTTCTGCTACCGGTTTTTTGAAGGTACCAATCTGATCCTCATACTTTAAAATTCCTAACTCAAAGTCGGCAACATTCTTCAACAACCTGGTAATCATTGGTTAAACAAAAGCAATTCTAACAGGCCGAAGTTATCTAGGCTCTTCCCCAGGAGGCCTGTAGTACATCGGCAGGAGTAGCACAGAGCTGTTTCCTTGTGGGAAATGCGAGTTCCAGGTGAGGAAAAAGCAAACTAACAGTATCAAAGCTTTCAACAAGCAAAACACTCTACTTTGCTGTGTCCCACAAAGGGACAACAAAGGGATCCCAGCATCACTTCCCACCTGTTGACCAGTCATTTAGCACCACCACTGCCTCTTTCAGCCACCAAATGTTCTTCTTGTGACCAAGCCGCGGCACACGCTGCTGGTGTTCGGAGTGTAAAGCAGTAGAGTAAAACCCCTAAATTTAAGTTGGGCCAGAAGAGACAGCCCATTCCCTTTGTCCCTACTCCCGCACCCTTTCCAACTTTCTTACACAAGTGCTCATCAGTCATCAGGGTTCAGAGCACAAAGATAAAAGGGTATGTCTGCATTAAGAGGTAACTGAGCACAGAGGGATCAAGTCAGCCACAACCAAGCTACACAATATGCAGGTCCATGCTTTCACCTCAAACTAGATTTGGCTCAAGCCACTGGATATCGAACTTTCACCATGTGTATAAATCAGAGACAAAGGGGAAATAACAGTGTAGTTCTCCCCAGTTAGGGGCTGCAGTGCTTCTGACACAGTGTAAGCTCACACAATGAAGTACTCCCAAGCACACACAACTTGAAATAATCCTACCCTAAGGTCAGACAAGCACTGTGGCCCAGAATCACAGTCCAACAGTTTCTGTCCTATGCTAAACTATATCCCTCAGTACCTCATCTACCCTTTTTAAAAACACATCCAGGGACGGTGACTCAACCCCCTCCCTGGGCAGCCTGTTCTAGGTCCTGACAACTCTTTCAATGAAAATTTTTTCCTAACACCTAATCTGAACCTATTGAACATGGGAAGTGCTACCAACATTGACAACTCAAGGGGCATAGCTGTATCACTAAACACTCCCCCCCCCCCCAAAAAAAAAAAATCCCAAACCAACACAACACAAACCCCCTCAAAAATCTATCTCCATGGCTTCAGCTGTGGCATTGACACTGACAATCTGACAACACATGCTGAAGAATGCTGAGCTTAAAACAGAAGCTTAAAGCTTTATGGAGTATTTTACAATACAGCGCCTATGCATACAAGGTTTGCTAAAGCATGGATACATCACTGCAGAACAGCATTTGTGAAGTGTAGAGATAAGTCTCAAAACACGTTTGGAGCAGAAAGATTTTGTTTCGTAGCTACCATTAAAAATCTAGAATACTCTCCTGTATCTTGGTGGGTATTATGAGATTGGAAAAGCCTAGTTAATATTCACTATTCTCATCAACCATACCAAGTTTAAGAAGATTACAGCAAGACAGGCAGAGTGACTACTCTTATTAGTCTAATGAAAATAGCTGTTCTTAATTAAAACTTCAGCCTGCCTTGTTTCTTTTTTAGCATGTGGGCAGGACAGGGCATACAGCTGACAAAACCAATCATGACAAGTACCAGTCCTTTATGCTTTACACAAGCACACCAAAGAATAAAATTTTCCTTGCACTTTCAGTCTGGGAACACTCAAAGTAGGTATTAAACCAAATTCTTAACACAGGCCTATAATTTCTAGTGTTGTACTCAGAGGCATGTGTTCATCGTTCATTTTATTTCCAGAATATTAAAGCTCTTGGATTTATAGGTATGCATGCATATAGTTTTCTTACTCAACTTGATTGCTACAGGACCACCAGCTTAAAAAAATGTGGAGAAACAGATTTGTGAGTCTTTATTTTCATTAAAGAATTTGATTTTATAGATCTGCAGAACCTACCTGATTGAACATATAAAGAACTCGAGTCACATCATTTGCATACTGGCACCGGGAGTAGTCCTCTTCTGCCCAGTACCCTCCCCGGTCGCACCTGCGCCAGGCTCTTCTCTCATCTTGTGAGTTGCCAGGATATATCCCACTGCCAGCAGAATAACGTGTACACAGCAGGTATGCTGTGATGCCTGCCAATGTTCTAGGCCACCTGGGGAGTCAAAAGCAAAAAAAAAAAAAATTTTAGACAAATGTACATGACAAGTAAATAAAAGGATTAAGCACTACAACATGAAATAAAGAGACACTCAAAACTAAGCATCTCTAAACTATTTAGAGGGACACCTTGGCTTGCATTCAGTATTTTCAAGCTGTTCATATTTGTGTACTATTAACAAAACGAGTTCTAACACTAGCATCATTTTTTCAATTCTTTCATGAGGTTGCAGGTGAAGAGAAAGAGGTGCTTACAAAATTACTAAAAATAGTTTAAAGTTTTTTTAATAAAAGAAAAAACAACCTTGCCTACTTCATGAAAAACTCTGTATTAGCACTAAAAAACCATTTTAATACACAGCAGAAAGCCCTGCAAGCTTTCTACTTGTCCTGTTCATGTGCATCAGTGTAGCTTTCAAATAACTGCATTCGCATTAGCATTGAACTTCAGGCATTTAGTAATTATGAAACAGTAGCACCAGTACAACCACTTGTACTGATTTTGCAACTGAACATAATGCTAAATAGAGAGAAAAGAAAGCATTCGTGATGTTAATAAAGTAGAAAACAATTCCTTTCGGTCAAGGTATGTGGAGCTAAGCAGTTTTTAAGAAAACATACAACTTCCTCTGTAATTTTACTGTGTATTTTATCTATACAGACACGTACAGAGATAAAAATGAAAAAACCCACAGAAAACGAAATTGCAATACAACCTTAGCACGCTGATCATTCATGAGATCAGAGCTGATTCAAAGGAAACACAAGAATAGAAGGAAACAATGCCTGAAATTAAGCTGAGGAGGACAGGGACAAGGAATGCAAGCCAGCGTCCCTACCGCGCTTCCAGCCCTCCTCTCTGACAAGATGTGCATAAGCAGCATTTTCTCATTCAGAACACTGAAAGTTTAAAAGCAAAAAGCATATATACCTAAACAGCAGAATGCCAAGTATCTCAAATCCAACAACTCAACAACATGTAAGGTTTAACTAAAACAGGGCAAAAGAGGGGCTTTCCTTCATTTGATCATCCCAGGCTTCCTGCACCCTAAGTCGAGCTCCTTGATGGTCTTAACAATTAACATACCTTTTATCAGTTTTAAGTATTTCAAAGGCCTTGCACAAAGCAATCATCTCCAAAATTTGAAATTGTCAAAAAAAAATTCTGTTAGATTTCACTGTGATATAAAATCTTTACCTGGACTGCCTTGCAGTAAACAGCCACTCAGTCACAACTATCATCTAAATTAAGAGATACTTAGAATGTATCTATATTTGTAAAAAAATAATTGTATTGCTGTGCTTGCAGGAGGGTGGAGTAACCATCTCCAAAGAAGATGATTGTTCCATGTTAGTAAATTTAAATATAAGCAACATTGCCAAAGCAGAGAAACTGATTGAGTCAGATACATTTTCCATCCTTATTCAAAGTAACTTCTCTTACTGAAGACATTGGGATTTATCAGAGTTCTTTCTCAAAGAGAATAACTGTATGAATGGATTAAGACAAAAGGCTATACTTCTCAATTATACTAAATGATGCTAGAGATTAACATTTTGGGGTATACCGAAAGTCTTCTCTATCTCAAATTCCTATTTATTCCTAATCAGCTACAACTGAACAACTTTGGTATGCTATTTTGGCAAAGATGACTTAAGTTTGAGCAACAAGCAACTCAAAAGCTATCTGCTGATGGTATCCCTTAAAATACACAGGTCATGGCAACAACCATGAAAGAATTCAGTCAGTAAGAAATCTAATGGAAAAGACTACAAAATCATTACAACAAATCAAAAACAGGAAAAAGAATATAAATTACAAGTGTTTTGGCATTACAAATCAGTTCTCCATATTGTAATGGCATCAGTTACTTAATAAATGGAGACTTATTAGGACCACCACCATAGCATCTGAATACTAGAAAAGAAAGAAGATTATTTGGGTATCATAGCAGAGATTCAACTGGCCTAGCAAACTTGCACACACTTACATTCAGAGCCTCAGCAGCCACTTCAAGAAATTAACAGCAGTATCCCAAGTTGATCTTTATCAGAAAGGAAACGTTATAGCAGAATTGGTGGAAACAGAGGTGGTTAAAAGAAAGAAGAAAAATTCAAAAAAGAATCTGCAGATTTTTTAAAAATACCAGGATTTATATATATTTTAGAGAATGTAATTCAAATAACAGGTATAAATTCTGCAATGGTAAATTATTTACCACTCTTTCTCCTGTGTAGAATAGCCAACAAAAAGGACAAAAATCTTCCTTAGGGAAAACAACCAACAACCAAAATGTAACAGCCTTTGTGAATTGCTGCAATCCCAGCAGTAACCTTAGTGCAACATGACATGTGCCCTAGCAAGCTAACAAAAACATTACCTTGGATCATGTCTACTAACTCTGATCACTGACAGAGTAAGTTATGGATCTGCTGGAAGGGAAGAAGGGATAAGGGATAGGGATAAGGAAGAAGAGATACATGTAAACTTACCTAGTGTCTGAAATTTCTATATGGACAAATTAAAATAAAGTCCAATCAACACAGAATGGGGAAAAAGAACTACAAACATGAGCTACTCCTGTGCTTCCATTTCTCATGGATACACAATGAGAATTCAGAGAACGAAGCAAAAAAGAAAACAGGCAGATGAGGCCAACTAATAAATTGGCTGGCACAGCTGCAGGCCCACAAATACCTTGCACGGTAACGTCAAACCTCAGCTTCCAGAATGCAGGAATGGGTTTCCAGAAACACTGACTCTGAAGTGCCAAAACATCATTTCCAAAACAATTGTATCAACACCGAAATTTCTGTATCAAGATCATCAAAGATGCAACTTTAAAAGAGATATCTGTGTCTGTTTACAGGCAACTTTCTAGAAGCTGTATTTTTCCCCAAGTATTTTAAGTTAAAGTTTGGTTGGCTCAGTTTTGACTGAACGTTATTGTCTTACAGACTGAGCGTCCCATGGCCTTAGGGTAATTTAAACTCTGCAGTCCTGATAGATGTTGTATGACACATGGAAGAAATATTTTCATTGAAAAATGGCACGTGCCATTCCTTCCTCACTATCCAAACCTAGTGCTAAAGAAGTAGAAAAAGGAAACCAGAGTGAAACACTACGACTCAAATGAAAAAGCAAGTTTTTCAGGAGAGCTTTAGTTACTACACTTTTAAACAAATGTATTTTTATCTATCTTCTGGAAATTCTGTAGCCATCAAATGAAAAAAGTGACAGTGTCAGTGTTTAGCACTACTTCAAAGGTTTCTGATTATCACAAGATTATTTGCCTTCTCTCTCTGTTCTTTCTACGTCATCTATTTCTTTATCCGTATTTCTTTGCAACACTTCCTTTATTTCTTCTGCATTTACTTTTCATTCAACTGCCTACACAATATTTTGTCATCTTTTACCACGATCTTCAAAAATACAGACAGTCATATAGTCTGTGCTACCTTTATAACAAATTTAGGTATCTACCAGAAGCTCTTTACTAACAAAACTAATCTATTATCTAATGATTTAGAAAGCTTTCCACTAAACTGGACATAAAAAGGTGGGCAATTTAGAACTCCAGCCATAATTTCACATACACAAGGACACCACAAACACGCAATGTCACTAAGAGAAGTGCTTTGCAGACAGCAGTGTCCCTTAAACTCTTTCCTCCCCTGCTCACAACACCCCTCGTGCAAATTTCTTTGTAGCCCAGTGGTGAACAAGATAGGGAAACCAAGTGCAGCTGTAACTGCACTTCCCTTATTCCCTGTTTTTGCTATGTGAATATTAACCTAGACCATTCTCAGCCATAAACTGTCCTCCCAACATTTACATGAGATGAGCTGATGAGATGCTCTCCACTTTCCATGAAGCCAGAGAGGACGTTCCTCCAGCAAGGCTTAAAAGGTGACTAACAACATGAAATTCTCATCATGCAAACAAAAGCTACTTATGTTTGGTTGCATTCTTAATTTCTTGTGAGCCTAAGATTGAATATCTTTCACAGTTTACCCAACTGCTAGCAGAAGTGCAAATTTGGACTGTACTAACACTTTTATTTCATCACTGTCTATAATTAGGTGTTCAAAATTTATCACATATACATGAGAGTAGACAGCTGTGGGGGAAAGATGGTTCATTTACATTTAAGAACTGTAATTTCATTTCAGGAAAAAAAAGCCAGACCATGAGATTATGAGAGAATCCTTCCCTTCATTAATATTAATTCTGTTTTGAAAGCATTCCTTTCTTTAAACCAACAATAACTTCCAGTTACAAAAAGTTTTGTTAATCATAATTTCATTATGGTACAGGTAGTCTAACATTTTTTATTACATCTTAGTAATTCTCTAAATTCAGCATGAACATTAGAGTTTTATGATTAATTACATCCAGTAACAGTTTTCAAAATGATAAATTCTTAAAGATTAAAGAATTGTATCAACTACTGGCAGAAAATTATTTTAAACACAATAGTTGAAGGATTTACTCAGTTCCATTTTAACACGCAAACCATATTTTCAATTTAATCATGGATTGTAACATATTCAAGGATATTAAGACAAAAGATTATCTAAATTCAAAAAAAAAAAGACACCACGTTGAAGACAGGCTTTGTCTAGTCTTATCAACTCACACGAGCTACTATTACTGAGCCAAAGCCATTGAAGACAAACATATTCCTTCACTACATTTTGCTATCCCATCTCTGAAGGGATAAAAATCTAGACGCCAGTTTTGAAACAGCTTCCAAGCTAAAATGACTAACCAGTTCCAACTAAAAAACTATAAAATCCAATTCACCTAGGATCATTTGCAGCCATCTGCTCAGAACCATTTTCTCACTAGTCGAAGCCTTATTTCCATATGGTCTCAAAGGTGAAAAATTACTCTTTATTATTACTCTACCTAAACTACAAATGGAAGTCTGTTATAGTAAACCCAGACATAGTGAACTTTTTGATAAGCTGAACATTTCCTGAAATCTTATTTCTTCCTACAGAATTCCAGAGGGGGTAAATCCTATTACACTGAACAGTCACTGAACAGCACAGGTTAATTTAATGGAAAACACTTTGAAATAAGCCTTTACCATCTGTTTTCACCTCTAATGGCAAATCAAAGGAGAACAGTTCACACTAGTATCATTTAAAAAAAAATGCATAAGTGATTTAAATAGTTGTGTTCTTTGATGAATACAGCATGCATCTGTTTGACTTTCTTCACCTTTTATCTTAAGCTGGAAGTTCTAATTTTCTAATGTAACGCGCCTCCCTGCACTTGAACCCAGCATGGTATAAAAACAGGATGTGCACAATGTTTCTTACGTAAGAAATTCCTTACAACATGAAAGCAGAGCTCTTCAGTGGTTCCAAGATGTGCAGCAAGTGACCTTAACACTCCCTACTTTACTAGTAGTTCTTCATACTCAGACGCCAGCTACCCTTGTCTCAAATTGTCCAACTGATGAACATAAAGATGATGAACTCAGAACAAATGCTCTCAGCCAGGACTTCAACTGAATTTTTGCTACAAGTGGAGAAGGCATTTTGCACTTCAAAGTTTTATCTTCTCTCCCCTCAAAAATTACGTTGCAGCAACATGCTTTAGCTTACTTTTAATTTCTTAAAATACATGATTTTCATCTTAGATTAGCTGTATAGAGACACAATGACTTTAAAGAACTCTGGCATACACAGGGAATGGAAGAAAACTTTATAAATGTGAACAGAAGATCAAGCAGATCAACAAAGCCAAGCAGCATAAGTGAAAATAAACAAGTGGGTAAAAGTAGTTATTACAACATTAAGAAACCCTACAAACCATACTGAAAACATATGCTATGACATACGCTAATTCTCAGCAGGAGCTATTGCAGGGAGGGTACAACACAGTAGTTATAAAGGGAATTACCTTACATACAGAGAATCTATACAGAAGCTAGCTGTTACAGCTGGCACCTCCAGGAGTAACGTGTTGTTAGAGTGACCAGCAGCAGAAAGATCAGAAAAGGGAAAACAGGTGAAGAGAGAAGAACAAAAGATAAAATACTGTGCAACACCCAATAAATGGAACACCAGAGCTACCACTACAGTCCCAACAATAATTAGAAGATGCACCATTCGTATTATTTACCCTAACACACGGAGGGGGGGAATAAAAACCCAACAAACACTACATGTATGACATGTTTCTTATATACTTATTTTGTTGTGCAGGAGCAGGACAAGTTTAAAAACAGAATGATAACTTGATAGAACCCACCCCTACGAGTACGTGGTCCAACTGTAACTTACAATCATCTAAAAGAAGTTCTACTCTATTCCAAAGATTTCATTTATATATTTCAAATATCATAGCTTGTTTTCCATCTCTTCCAAAGATGTAAGTTAACAAGCTCAATGTTTAATTTTTCACGATACAGTTGAGTGCGCTTCTCTTTCAACACAAACTAATTTAGAACAGTTAAAAGTCTATTACACACCATATAGAAAAACATCCACACAGGTGCTTTTAAAGCTAAATACCTTAGTTAAAAGTTAAGTGGACTTTTCTCCAAGAAAAAAAAAAAAATTAAGGTTACTAACCTGAAATCTCCTTTGTTGTTCACAACCCTCTCTGGAGGGCAGTACTGCGCAGAACTTTCTAACACCACAATGTCTACTGTCCTTGTGTTATTGCCACGTCTGGTTTGCACATGGCAACCCCAGTTTCCTGTGGAGCCAGCTTGAATGTTTGAGATTGTCAGTGCACTGGGAAGATAAAACAAACAAATGAAAAACTACAGTCTTCCAATAAGAGTTATTTATCTTTTGGTAAAAGCTTATATAAAGTACAGAAAAATCAATAGAAGAAACAACCAATTATGTACAGCTGTGAGTGATCTTACAAAAAAAAAAGAGAGCTATTCATGAGTCAATGTACTGTAATAAACAGACAAAATATTTACTATTCTTATAGCTCAATTTTCCCAAGGTATGAAAGAAAAAGAACAGCCATGGGATGAAGTTCCTTGACTTCAGAAAGAAGAGGTGAGAAGTCCAAATTCTCCAAATGTTATGAAAGTTTTTCAGTCCAAAATTTTTATAGTTGTTCTGGAAAGGCCAAACTAAACTAGCTTCCTAAATGCATGATTTGTAATAAAGTTAGAAGCCCTAATATACTAATACAATTAGAGGACATAGAACCACTCTGTAGATACTGAACCAATCAAAAAATCTGCTGCAGGCAGAGTAAATTATACTCATAGATTTCTGCTGGATAACTTCAATATTGAACTGTGCTGTACTCAAAAGGAAAAAAATAGAATCCACAAGTAGTTCACTTAAATACCTCTTCTCATAATTTTAATGTTCCAACAGAACAATTAGTATCCTACCACAAACATGTTTTATGTGAACTTCATTGGGTAATCCTTGAAGGTAATTAAAGCCCAACTACAACACTGCTGGGTAACTTGCTCTAGCTAACCCTGTTTTAGGCAGCTGGGTTTGACTAATCAAGTCTCTAGATCTCACTCCTCAACTTGGTAATTGGCAACAGTGAACAAACACAGGTAATTACAGAGATGTGTGAGGTTACAAACTAATTCCCTTCTTGGGATGTTTCTGTCTACATATGTTCACTCAGCAAGGATATGAAAGGGCCTTACTAGTTATGGAAATAGTAAATCAGAGCAGAAAATAAGGAATGAGAAATATATTTTCCCTCTATGGATTCACCTTGCAATCAGTGAGCAGTTATGAATCATGTTTTTTTCAACAAAAATACCCTGGGCCTCATCAGTTTCCACTATCTTTCCATCCTGATACCACAAGACTTGCATGTCTTGATCAATATACGAAGCCATACATTGGAAGGGAAGACTGTCTCCTTCAAAGACAACCTGACGGTGAGATGGAGTCATATAGAAAGATGGTAATTCAAGTGGTGGTTCTAGAATTCAAGAAATAAAAGCACAATTAATAGAAAGAATCTGTTATATACATAATTTTCAAAACAGAAAGAAATACACTGAATGTCAATTACTGATATAACCTCCTTGTAAAGCTGCATCTTGCAAGATTTATATAAACACATTCGATGGTGAAAAATAAAAATACTCATGAAGTTCTTTTTGAAAATGTGTATTCCTTTGATGTAATAAATTGCAAAAACCTTTTGCTAGCCTGCATCCAAAAGAGTAAAAATACAAACTTAAATGAAATATATATTTATGACTTTTATTTCTCCACAATTTCTCACTATTAATATTGCAAAATAACACATACTTTATTATTTTGACAGAGAGAATAACCCTAATATAAAATAGAAGTTAAGCAAGTTGGTCATGGTTTCATCACAATAAGAAGGGTATTCAACAACAGAATCACCATGTACTCAATTAAGTCATAATGAAGACATTTTAACTTCAGAAGTTTGGGCTTGGAATAATTTGCACAATTGAAGTTAAATAGTTAGACTTTGGAAAGAAATTACCAATTTCAGATTCCTCTTGTCAAATTTAGGTAAAAAAACCTGGTGCTACTCATCCTTAGTTTCTACAGACTAACATCTACAATCAACAATTTATTTATTATTTATTTCCAAAGCAAACAGCCTTGTATCCAGCACTGGGCTCACAAGTTCAAGAAAGACATGGAACTACTGGAGAGAGCCTGGTGAAGGGCTACAAGGACCACACAGAATTACAATGTTGGAAAAGACCTTTAAGATCATCAAGTCCAACCGTTCCCATCCTATGCTAAACCATATCCCTAAGTACCTGATCTACCCTTTTTTTTTTTTAAAATACATCCAGGGATGGTGACTCAACCCCTTCCCTGGGCAGCCTGTTCCAGGTCCTGACAATTCTTTCAGTGAAAAATTTTCTTCCTAACATCTAATCTGAACCTGCCCAGGATGACTGGGGAACTGGAGCATCTCTTGCATGAGGAAAGGCTGACAAAGCTGAATCTGTTTAGAATGGAGAACAGTAAGAGAGGCTTTTACCAACACTTATAAATAAAGGGCAGATGTCAACAGGATGGGGCCAGACTCTCTTCACTGGTGTACAGCAACAAGAAAAGGGGTAATAGGTGCAAACTGGAACACAAAGTTCCATCTCAATTTGAAGAAAATCATCTTTACCCTGAGGGTGACCAAGCACTGGAACAGACTGTCCAGAGAGGTTGTGGAGTCTCCTTCTCTTGAGATATTCAAAACCTGTTCCCTGGATGCAATCCTGTACAACCTGCTCTATGTGATCCTACTTTACTGGGGGTGTAGACTATATGATCTCCAGAGGATCCTTGCAATTCCTGCCATTCTGTAATTCTGTGCAGATTGCAACTAAAGACCAGCCTTTGAAAAAGAATCACTGTTGCCCCTGTAAGTGCCGAATTTGAGAGAAACAAAACATAGCAAAAAAAGTCTGTTCACTAATATTAATGGAATGTGTTAGAAAATAGCCATCTCTTCCCAGGAGTGCTTACCACAGGTCAGAAGCTCCTGCTTAACACCAGTCACCGTCTGCGACTGCAGTGACTTGGGATAGGCACATTTAGTTTCACGTACAGTTATATTTCTTTCCTTTAACCACTGATGCATCCATAGTATGTTGCAATCACAAAGAAGATAATCAGTCTGAAATTCTCTGCAAAGCAAAACAAGTACTCACAGTGACAAAACACAACACTCAGTGGTCTGAAAGGTTGACATCAACAGCTGTTGACATCTCACTGTCACCGACAGACAACAAGCAGTCAAACCCCAGAACACAGCAGAGTTGCCTACCACTACCTACTGGAAGATACCCTAAACCTTTGCAAGGTGCTGTCTGAGAATAAAAGTTCACAATCCCTGGGAAGAGGAATCCTCTCCATAAACATGGGGAACCTCTAATACCTGTGCTTGAAAAAAAATTCTAGTAATTTCTTTCATGGAGGGAATTTACATTATTTAAGTGAGCAATAACAAGGTATTTCTTGAATAAGCATCACCATAACCAAAAAACACACTTTATCTCTTCATTCTAGCAATCAAATGCTTTAACAGTAAAATAAGAAATATAAAAATAGCCTCTTACCTCTTACCTGTTTCTTTCCAGAGTCACTATTCACACAGCTTTATTGAAAGCTGTTTTATATTTTATACAAAAATTATAAGGCTTTAATTTATTCATAAGGTCATCTTTGTATGATTCAATGCTTTCTACTAAAAAGGCATACGAAATCCCCCCATAGGTGTCTGTTTTAGTCAGCTAAATTAAAAGAGAACATAAATATTTTATCTGTTTAGAAACTGTTAAAAACATATCAAAACATATCGCTGTGTCTACAGTGGTTTTTTTTTTTACCTCTAGTGAAAACACAATTTATTTTTATTTTTGCAAATGTCTAGAGGATAACACAACATCACAGACAGAACACTTCAAACACCAAATCAACATTCCTGTGAAATTTTATTTGCTCTTTGTTCACAGGAATTCCTCCAGACACATGCATTTTTAATCACAATGGTTATATGCGGGTTCTTGTCAGACCAGTGATGTTCCTGACAGCTACCCTGATGTACACAATTAAAATACCAGAAGCAACGACTTACGAACAATTAAAAAAGTTTAAGGAGAGAAAAACATTTGCCTTTATAAACAAGAAATTAACTCTGTGTAAAAGTCAGAAGTCAGAGCTTTTGAGAAATTCCCAATACAGTGAATCAGGGTAAAATGCAAGCTGAACATCAGCACTGATATTTTTTTCCATTTACTTTCTTCCCTACACAAGATTACAACTCCTAGGAAAGGGGAGAAAAAAGATAACGTGAGGTTGAGATGTAGCCAGTTATGTGTGACAAAACAGTACTATTCTTCAGTGACTAAGTTCTCCATTAAAACTGTTTGTTCCCTCTGCTGAAAGAGGTGTAAAACATTTAGTCTAAAGCAAAAAATGATGCATACAGAATAAAACTTTTAGAAGCCCAGTTGCCATTATAGCTTTGTTCTCTCAGAACTATTTAACAAATATGGAGTATCTTTAGAAAGAAGTTATATAAGCAATCAAGTATCTGTACATACCATTTCCCATGAGCTTATCCAGAAAAAAAAACCCAAACAAACCACTGCTAGGAAGTTTGTAAGTACAAATACAAAGCTGTGGTACAAGTGTATACAAAAAGTTTTTTTCTTAAGAACATAAATGATCATGCAAATTCAGATTTGATGCAGTAAGTACTTACAGGGACTTTAGTGAACCAAGATGATCAAATGTTCCTGATGTAAGCGTAGAAAACAAATTTCCAGAAAGATTCCTAAGAAATAAAAGTATGATTTAAACTCATGCTCAAGCAACTGACATCTGAAAAACAAAATAAAAAACAAAAAAAACCCTAACCAACCCCAAACCCAAAAAACAACAACAAAACATCCCCCCAAGATAACATTATTTTAAAACCTACAAGATATTATAACATTTTGTCCTAGTTCTCAAGACTCTAATAATAATAAACAGGCCTGACAGCCTAGGAAAAAAAATCAAAATAAACTGTTCCCCAATGCTTCTTTTGTAGCTGCAGAATTTTAAGATTGGGAACAAGGAGTGAAAGTATATACTTTATTTAAAGCAACAACTACCACCTGTTGAACATATATTTCAAGAAGTTCAAAACCACAGTGAACTGATGTGTTGTTACTGACACGCTCTAAGCGGCGGGTTTGACCTAGCACAACATTTATTTAAAATGCTCCATGTCCCACTTTCTCTAATTCAATGAAAGCACTGCACATAAAGCTAACAACCAGGGCAAAGAAACATTCCATAGTCTTACATGTTATTTTCTTCAATTAAATGAAGAATTATAAAACATGCAAGACAGTCAGAAAGCACAACTATACCGATGCTATGGTAGAAGCCATGGATTTTAAAAGACTCCATAGTCCTGAAATATTTTTCTAGTGAAAATATTTTGCACAGTCTGCTACTCTGCCCCCACACAGCCTGCTAACCTTTTAAGAAACTCGAATATGGCTGCAAAGCAGAGCACTGAGTAGTAGGCTTTTGGTTGTCCCTGCAAGCCTTTGGGTTTTTTAACCTTGCTACTGAGTAACAAACCACAATCATAAGCACACTGCTAGTTTTTCAATCACACCCTTAAAACAATTTACCCCCACTGAAGGACAAAACATTAACTTGCATAACACTAAAATTTAAAAAGCAAAATTATATACAACAAAATTATACTTACAATCTAATAAGATTTACGAGTCCTCTAAATACATCTGCATTCAGGCAGCCTATTCTGTTATTAGTTAAGTCTCTACAGACAGGAAAAAGCAAAAATCAGAATAAATGTTTTAGTTCCAAATGACATACAGTCTGGAAACAGAAGTATTTCAACCAAAATTTACCAGTAAATCCCCTTAGAAAGAGGTTTGGCTTACATCACTACACAGTACATCTATTTGTACAGTATATTCATCAGATGAACTACATCGCTGAATTTTTTTGACATGCCAGAGACACCTATAATAGTACCTTTATTATACAATAATGGGACCACTTCTATATTTATACTTATGCAGATATTGAAATACTACATATTTTAGAATGTAGATCTCAAATCACCCAAAATTCTTAAAAGAAATAAAAATTAAGCTTGTAAGTTATGTAGGAACTTAACCGTAATTATTAAGTAAGTAATGGTCAAAAAAAATCAATCAGCTTCATTTTTAATGTGTTAAAAATGCAATTACATATTTCCTTTAAGTGAGCTAGATCACTTGATCAATGACAAATGATCACATGCTACAAAAATTTAAGGTATATGTTGACTAAAGAGGATGTGTGTGTGTGTGTATGTTTGTATGCAGTAAAATCACAAAGACTTAAAAGGTGTCACAGATATTCTGAAAATCTGAAGTGTTTTAAAAAGGAAAATGAAAAAAAAGGAAAACGGAAAAACCCACACCATCATGCTAAGGTCTTGTTTTTAAAGTTTCACCTGGAACATAATTTTTACAGCCAAGGTATAAATCCCAAAAAAATGTGTTAATGGGAATGTTGGCACAACCTTCAATAAAGCAGCATTAACAGAGCCATAACTTCCGTGTAGTATTAATAGCAAAGGACTCTGTGTTACACTCACTATGACCTTGGAGGGGGGTGATAATGAAGAGTTTAACATTTAACAAAGCAGTGGTGTTACAAGTCACTGAAATATGAAAAAGGAGGAGTAATACAGAGGCTGTCAGTAAGAACAAGTGAGACTGCCAAGCCACAAGTAGCAGATGTTCTTCAGTCATAAGACTGAACGCAGACTTTGTTTTATACAAACATATGTGTGTGTGTGTAAATTTAGACACCATATACATATTCAAGTTCTAATACATAACAGCTTTGCTGTCAAAATTTCCAGTACCTAAGACTTACTCTACTCAAGATTTTTTCATTTTGTTTAAACTGACTAGCTAGATATACTACTTACAGTCTTTTCAGAGATGAAAGCCCCAGAAACGCTCCTGGATCTATGGTACTAATAAGGTTGTTCTTAAGATCCCTGTGGAGAAAAATTAAGACATTTATCACAAACTACCCTTTAAAACAGATACACATGCATGAAGATACACTCATCTTATTTGAAAACTGCCTGCAATGCCCATAGAACGCATTTCTACTTTCTCTAACATAATATTTTTCAAAATTTGAAAATCTGTATTTAAACTGGAAAGGAGAATATAAGCAGCATGCACAGTCCTTTAAATGATCTATTGCATGAAAGGGTTTAGAGTCAAAGATACCTTGCCAGACAGCCTCAGATTTTAACAGGGTGTAACATTTGCCCATGATACAGTAAAACAGTGTTGCCTTCTCCAGCCTATCCAATTTTAAATACTTTAGTAGTGACCAACATCTACCAAAAGAAGCAAAACAAGATCCTAAAAATACACCAAAGACAACACAAAGTTTTCCAACAACATTACTACCACAAAAGCAAAGCCCTGACTGAGAATGACAAATCAAAGTTAGTAAAAAAATCTCACAGTATAGATTTTTAAATCTTAATGTTCAGAATAGGAGAAATTTGAAGTAATTACCTCATTAATTGTACAAGTAATATGAGTTTTAACTCCTACCGAGATATTTCACAGACACAGATTAATTTGAAAGCTCATAGAAACTATCTGCCAGCATCTATGGTTTTGAGCAAACTTTATCACTGCACAAATGCTAAAATTATTTCTACCTCCTTACTTAACCAAGTTATTATTATCTGAACACTATTATCTGAAACTTCACAGGCACTTATTACAACACGAAAAAAATTTTCATTCTGTGGTAATATACGAACATTTTGCATGTGAAAAGAAAATTAGTAATTTCAATTTGGAGCAATGTTTTAGTAGGAAAAGCAGGAAAAAAATGTCCTAAACCTAGCCCCACAACATTAAAAACTCTTCCCAAAAGGCAATAGAAGATGGTTACATCTATCACCACGCAGATTTGCATGAACAAAACCATAAATTCAGCCTGAGATGCAACAGTGTCATGGCATTTCGATCACGCTTCAATGCCATACCGAAGAAACGTTTTAAATACCTCAAATACTTGAAATTTATCTCACAGTAGCCTCAAGAACTGTAATGTTTTAAAGCCTCTTTTAGCAGGCTTATAAACCCAGTACCAAGATCATGACAAATCTGAGAATACTAAATGTTAATCATCACTTATTTGCTATCAGTCTTTGGGACAGGGAAGAAAAATTATACTTACTGCTCATTTTAAATTTCAGTTTAAAAATCTGTGGAAACAGGGAGAAAAACCTTGACAATATCCCTTGGAAATCCAGTAGTCTAGATTATCAGTTATCTTTAATTTCATAACTTCAAGGCGTACTCCCCAATACACCTCTTTCTTAAACCCACTGCTTCAGTGAAAAACCATATAGTTTTAAAATTCAGAGTTTTACTAATTCCAAAATCTGTTTATACATCTTGTCAGATTAGTTGAAGTAATTTTTGGCTTTTTTCCCCCTCAACAGGTGTTAATACCAATTCCAGAAAGGTACTTATGCTAGAATTAGTAAAGTCTGCTCAGTAAGAAGTGCTGATAATTTTCATGAGACTCAATACAATGTATATTCTGCATTTTGTAAATAAGAGAGAATTAGAACCCTACGATGGTTTGGGTCAGGGACACCTTTCTCTAGAGCCCAGGTTGCCCAAAGGTCCATCTAACATGGCCTTGAACACTGCTAGAGAGGGGGCAGCCAAAACCTCTGGGACAAAGTATTAAGAACCAACATACTAAGGTAATTTTTAAAATACACCCTGAATGCCCAGAGCATTAACATTTTCTCAAACTACACCTACAATAGTTGGGGAGTCTCTGTTTGGGGTTTTTTTTTTCTCCCCAGTTGCAGTCATTAGCAAGCACATATTCATCTATCAGCAAGTATCAGCAGATGAAAACTGAAATTTAAGAGAGAGTTAAAGATCTCAAAATTAACACAGTGCTGACATGTCTGGCAGCTCTTCAGAGACAGCAAAAGATGTTGATACACAGGCTGGTACAACTGCCAGACTCATGGATCTGGGACAGTTTCTAAATTAAGAAATTACAGTTGTGGTTAAACCAACAGATTGATAGGATTCACACATAAAAAGGGAGCTGGGGAAGACAGTCTCATGAAAAAATTGTGTTTGGATTTTAAGTTTTTGTTGGTTTTAACACTTACAGATTTATACAAACTACTGGTTTTTAGCAACATGAATTTACTTATGTCAGCCACTGGCTTTTATTTAATTTTTTTTTTTTTGGCTAAGCTCAACCAACAGGATATAGCAATAGATATTGTCCGAACAAAAGAAAACCTGTCCAAAACAAACTCATTAGAAGAGTGTTTCAGCAAGGGTAGCATTACAACTTCCCAAAGCTCTAGCTTATTGGTAGACCACCTTTTACCTTGCAGTAACTGCAGCTTTCATCTACTAATTAAAAATACTCTTAACAATAAAAGTCCCACAAGTCTGGCAATACAGCAATCTTACATTGAAAACCTAGTAAAAAAATATTTTTTATCTTAGATTTAAGTAACAGTGCAGATGAGGATGCCTCTGTATTTATTAGGGGAGGTAGCTGAGATTACAATCGTAGAAAAAGAAGGTTTTAAGGGATGCACCTTGAAGTTGCATAGCCTGACTTCTGGTTTAAACCAAAAATAGATCAGATCAACTGTCCCACTTTTATGGCCAGCGAAGTCCTGAAAACCCCAAAGAATGCAGATTTCACCATCTCATCACCCAACTCTAAGTGTTTAATCATTAGAGCCTGACAATCACATCTAACGTTATTTTGCTAGGATATAAGAGTAAGTTAATGAAAGAAAATTTAAACGTAACTAGTTTGCCACGTAAAAAACAAAATCCTTTCATTTCATTAGAATTTACACTGAAATGTTTCAGTGGCCAGGTGTCTGTTACTTACAAGTACACATATGCATAGTTAAAAATACTTATGTACAAATACATGTTATTTATAATTTACTACTGTCTCAGCACAAAGAAGATTGTCTAATTATTACTAGAGCATCCTGCAGGCACAGAAGATGTGCATATATACTTACACATACACACACTCCTAATGACATGCATACATTATCTGTCTCAACTACTTTTCTTCTTGTAGAGAACTCGAAAATGAGCATTGGACAAGAAACTCATTAGCTACCATGGATTTTACTGTATAGCATACCTTTTCAAAAGGAAATGAGAGGACAAAGAAATTACAAAAATAGGTTAAAGATTACATAAAGTCAGCCTATCCCTCCCACAGCAATATGGGGTGCAGATTTTATGTGGGCAGATCCAAGAACTACTTATGACAGATTAAACAATTATTGTTTCCTCATCATTCGCTGCACGTGTTTTAAATTCTACCCTGTAAATACATCAGATTTCTCCCTAAAACATACCAAGCTATACTTTATTTTGAGTTCTCACCACCACAGCACCAAATATTTAGGGTACCAGCAAAACAGTTGGCAACTTATAGCCCAAGACTTGATCGCACGTGGGACTCAGATGTAGACTTATGCTTTCAGGTTCACATATTTAAGTTGTATTTGAGGATGAAGTGCTGCTGGAGCTGTTTCACCAGATTCAAGGAACTCTCTCTTAGGAAAGGAAAACATCTATCACTGATACTGATGATATTAGAGCAATAAAAAAAATAGAAAGCAACTGGAGATACCAGGCACCACAAGAGACACAACTGAGAATTCTAAAACTTGGACATTTCCCAAATGGAAATTAAAAGGTTGCTACTAAAAATCACCTCCTGAAAAGTTATTATATACGCTTTTGACATCTCCTCGAATCTAAAGAAACCAACAGTAACTTGGATCACTTTGTTTTGCTTACTCCATTACCTCACTAGTGTCATGCATTGCTGAACTACTATAGTCAAAGTTTCTTGGAGATCTAATGCAAAAAAGTTAAGAAAAAATGCTTGATACCACCACACTTCCACAATCTAAACAAATTCTTCAATTTATTTCTGTATTTTCAAGTGTTTTTCACCGCACAGGTTTTTTCAGCAGAATCTAGCTTCCCCACCACCACTCAATCTTTCAGAAATTACTAGGGGAAGCATGCGAAGAAGGGGGAGAGGGGAAATTCTTAGCCTGACACAGTCTTCTGAAAGAGACACAGCTAAGAGACCAGGACTACAGTTAGAGCAGAAAACAACTTACTAAATATTCATAAGCCTATTTCTCTGCTCATTAATATACAAACAAGAAATACTGACACTTTCCAATTGCTCCTAAAGATTTTTAAAAAATAAGAGTTCACATCCACTACTGGAACTCAGGTCCATCTTTTCACATACACTGCTGCACTAACACAAGAAGAATTAAAATCAGAATTTGTTACTGTCTGAAAGAACTATTAGACACTCCTATTTTTAAAGCATCCATATATCTGCAGACTGGTGCTATAAAAAGAGGAAAAAGACTACATATAACACGCCCTTCATGTTTCATATTTTCCCTTTTCAAAGGTATATTAATATATCCTTAGACAACATTGGTAAACCCTTATCATTATTTACAGGTCAATAAATGTCAGACCCTAAGTATCTTACTGAATTCCACGCCTGTCTTCCTTCTCTTTCCCTCATGTACAATGAAAATAGTACTTTATAAATACATAAAGTAGCCTTCCTTATCCTTGCAAATAATCAACAGGCAGCATTAGCTAGTCCCAGATGGAAGACAGCAGTTTACTTCTAAGTTGCTGGACCTTGAATAATCCCATATAAAGTCAAGTATCTACTAGGTGAAAAATTATCTGTCACAGATTAGTTGTGCGAGAAGTTACTTCAACATTTAAACTACAGGAAATTCATAGCAAAACATAGTATTAACAAAGTCAGTGGAGATTAAAATATTAAACATCTTTTAGTACAGATACTTTAATCAACATTTATGGTAGCAAAAATCCTTGACCCGCTTACTGTTACTCAGCTATTACGTGCACGGATCTTCTCCTGTAAGACGAGGAGTAGCATAAGCATTTCTGCATTATAGCGAACAAACATTTCACCCTCCAGTAAAACCAAATTCTTGTTTGGGTACTCTTATCAACCCTGTTTACAAAATATCACAATACCAAGTTTGATATTTTCATAAATTAACATATGTGCACAAAATTATTAACAGATTTGAAATTCCTACTTGGGGCCATAATTTTTAATGTATTTCCCTATTGCTTTGGGGCACAAAACAATCTCTCCCTTTCAACAGTAACAGTGAAGAATTGTCAGCTGGGGACAAGGTCAAGAGATAAGATGTTTGATTAAAAGGATAATGTAAAAGGCACTAATCTGTGAGATGCAGATACCATATTGTCCAAGTTTATTTGAAGAATTGAAAAAAATTCAGAAATCATTTACAAATAAGTAAAATTTCACTAAGATGTCTAAGATCTAAACAGGTCAAAACAAGTTTAGTGTGTTGAGAGATAAATTACAAAGTTGTGAATTTGTATTTCAGAATTCAAAATACTGATTAAAAGTCAGAAAACCCACACAATTATTATGCAGGTACATGGTCCTGACATTTAGTTTGATTTATTTTGGGGTTTTTTGAGGCTTTGGTTAATATATCTGTAAATTTGAACTCTAGCTGAAAAACACTAAGGAGAAATGGCAAAAATATTTGCTATGAAGTATAACATTAGAAGGAATAAGTAAACAAGCATTAGACACATGCAGAATCTCTCCCCTGGTAAGCAGTAATATTAAATCATAAAACCACTGTCCAAATTAACAATTTAAATGCTGAATGAGTTTATTTCTTATCACCCTTTAATCTTTTAAATTAAAAGTGAGGAAAAAAGTTTATCTACAAAGAAAGAAAACACTCATAAGAAAACAAGGGAATGCATGAGTAATAAGAAAAAAAAGTGCAATTTTAAAGGAATACATGTTATCTCAGGGAATATTATGGAATATACTTCAAAACTGCTGAACATAATGTTAAAGTTTAAAATAGTTACCATGGCTTTCAAATTTTTTTCCCTTTTGCTGTTGACTATTCATTTAAGTTTTAAAAATTATTGTCATTACCAGAGTTGCTTCCACCTGAGATTGCAAGAACATTTAAAGGAGGAAAGTTTGGTTTTTTTTTTACTGTGGTTAAATGGCTCCCTTTAAAATGTCTTACACACAAAAGAGAAATGCTCATTAATGATTGCATCATACTTGTCTATAGAAGGGATAAGACCTGGCAATTAGTAACAATTTGTTAATGTATTAATTCCTACACCAGTGCACATAAATTGTGTTCTATCATCACATGAGATTGCCATACCATCTAAATTACCACTATCCCAGATCACTTTAAATGCTCAAAATATGGTACCTCACCTACTACTTTCTTTTCCTTTTCATAAAGGAAGATACTAAAATAACCTTAAAAAATCCTTATCAGTGACAGGAGTTAAATGGAAGAAAGCTGTGTTCTTATGATTTTGAAGAAAATTAAGATTCGGATTCATAGAGCAAATGTAAATTAGCATCTGAAACTAATTAGTTTCATGTATTTCCTGTCTGAAAATTGTAACGAGTTACAACAAATAACAACTGTCAGCAGATGCCTTTATTACCTAAGCAAGGATGCCAAAGCAATGTGTAAAGATCTAGAATGCCATCACTGCTGATAACCTTGCTTCTTTGGCACAATGGCATATTTCTACAATAAAGCTCATCTGCCAGTGCAGAAGACAAATCTTTCTTCTGGCATGTGGGAGATAGAATGATGAAAGTGTTGGAATTTATTTAGGCCAGGTGACCGGGATTGCAGCCTTCAAGTTTTAGAAGAATAAAATACTTTTAATCCCCTAAAGCCAAAAGTCATTTGGAACTCTTCCTAGATGTTGCAAGATGATTATGAAACTGGCTGCCTTCCCAGTCAAATGGCCTAGAAAAATCCTTATCGCTAAAGTTTCTGCTTGCTCCCAGGTAGATCAACCTGCCAATCCTGACCTTCTACCAGATGGAAAAAAAAGCTGACTGTAACAGAAGCCACAATGCTTCCTCTTACCTTGCAGATGATATATCATCTGAAAGGGAAAGCAAAAACAGGAAGCAAAAGGTATCAAAGAAGTTACTCTCATCTGACTCACTCCCATTCCCCCTGTCCCACACAGTTCAAGTGTGTATCGAAGTTGTAAAGTACACAACAAAAAACTGTTAAAATAAATGTCAACAACAAATTTACAATGAATCTAGCCTTTTTAGAGGTTCTATAGATTTGCTTGCTCTACCAAAACATTTCACCATTGTTTGATAAGGGGTTTGATACTTCATAAGAAATTAAAGAAATCATTTTCTTTACAACATCAATTCTCATGTGACCACCACCAACAAATCAAGTCTAGTCCTGTAGCACTCTAATGAACTTTCCACTGAAATTGCCCTATCCCTTTATGCTGTTACGTTATATTCACTGAGAGAATGCTTAACTGTGTTAATTCTTCAATCACAAAAAGAAAGTACCAAAATGAAGAACACAGCTCTTATGCAAGATATTTTGTTCTTGGCATTAATAACAAAACCTAAACAGTACATCAGGTTTTTTTAAATGAAAATAGCTTTTTAAGGAGTACTTACAATCTTTCAAGGAGGTGTAATCCAGAGAAGGAACCGTTCTTCAACTCTGTTATCTTATTGTTACTCAGAATCCTGTAAACAAAGACAAGAACAATAATATTGTAAATTTGCCCCCTCCCACCCCCCAAAAATCATTTTGCTTAACTGCCTTTATATTAAACTACAATATTTAGCTCATTCTCCAAGGTGTATACTACAGCAGTGGTTTAATATTATGAAGAAAAAAGAGGATTTTCTACGTTATGTGCCTTAAGTATCATGCAAGGTTACATAATTAAGACATGAAAGCAAGTACACTTATATAGGATTATTATAACAGAAAACCAGAATTGGTATAATAGAAAATGATGTATTATTCAACATTCTGTTCTTCCATACCTATTTTGGTTTTCAAAACCACACATCATATTACCTGTTATCCATTTCCTCTGGTGCCAGCCTCCCATGTTTTGTCACATTTCACAGCCAGCCATCATTCACACATTTGTCCGTCTCAACAGTCTTTTAAAGATATCTGCAAATAAGCTCAGCAAGCACTCCTTTACATCTATCTTTTATTCTCTTAAAGGAGCACATAACCACAAATTCCCTTTTTCACACAAAAAAACCCTGGATCAGAGTACTTGGCTAGATGGGCCTATTTTCCAACCACAGCCAGCTGCAGATGCAAGTTACCCTCAGATTAGGAAATCTTTTGTATAGCTTTATACTTCCTTATTTAGAAGGACCCACTAACTATACAGCTACATATTTCTGTGTCACAAAAAAGCCTATTTTCCTTTTGAAGTGTGTTAAGTTTTGTCACCTACCATGCTCCTTATGAAAGGTTTTGCAGTACAAAGCTCTGTTCAATGAAGAATGCCTCATCTCGCTCATTTTGAGCACAGCGCCTGCTAGCTTCATTGGGTGCTCCCCACTTACACTGCAACAAGCAGTAATCAATCCCTACTCACCACCTCTTTACCATGTGTAATTATGTAGAAACCTAGATGGTATTTTGCCAGAGGGAAGATTCATATTTTACTTACTCTTTAATGTAAAGTCATTTTGTGCCACCGTAATTTCTGAGCTCTTTCCAGCTTTCTTATACTAAAAAATTCTGAGATAAGACCACAAAAACTGAAATAGTACTCAACACACAGACAAGTCACAAATTATGTAATAGGGTAAGAATGATGTCCTGTTTTATTTCCTGTTTTCCTAACAATTCATAACATAGTATCTGCCTTTACCACTTGTACTAAGAACTGAAGATTTCTGGTCAACTTGGTGCCCATCATCTTATACATGAAGACAGAATTGTCACTGTCACCAGTACAGTTCTCATTTTTCTACAACGTGCTGCTTTTGCCACTTTATTGCCCAATTATTAGTTTCACAAACTTCTTCCAAATTCTTCACTTTACCTTCATACTTACTACATCAAGCAACTCACCAAACTATCATCACACTACTCAGAGTTTCAGAGGTCATTAAGAAATACACTGCATGTTACAGGTCGCAGACTCCCCTCCACTGAGAAGGCTAACCACTTACTTTCACACCCATTTCTTACCCCTTGGCAAATTAGCTGTTCATGCTATCATTTTCCATTTTAGGTTGACATTATTTTCATCAAACACCTTTGGCAAGGGACTAAGAGATGTCTTTTGGAAAAGTATCTATGTCTCACTGTATCAACTAGTTCATCTTTGTAAATATCTTGCTGATTCTGAAGAGATCTACATGTTTGTGGGGAGGAGCTTCCCATTACAGGAGATGTAAATTTTCCAGAGTACTCAAGTATCCAGTAGATTATAAATTCTACTGATTTGATCAATACAAACATCAGGCTTGGAAATATGTAGTTCTTATGCACTCATTAAAAACAAAACAGTAATAAATTTTTAAAAGTTCAGCATTTGCCACCCCTCCAGTCCTCATTCTAAGCAGGACTTCAGATATTCATATGACTTGCTCATCCCCGAGTTCTTAAAACTCTCCAGTGCACATCATCTTGTCCTGGAAATTTATTCCCTGTGTCAGTTTGTTCCATAACTTCTGCTACAGTCACTTCAATTTCAAACCAGTCCTCTATCAAATGCATCCTGCGCATCCAACATGCCCATGCACTTCCTTGCTTACACCAGTTACAACTTCAGGGTGGATAACTACTTCTACACTTAACTGCCTTTAGGAGGTTTCTTTCCAGTCTACTGCATCTTTCAGATATCCTTTACCATAGCCATAAACCAAACACGCATACACACAACCCTCTTTCTTCCAATGCATGGAATTTATTATTGAATGACAAGGATTAGTACTGTAAAACACGTCATGAATAAGATAAAACTAAAATACAGAAATACCAATCTACAAAAACAGCATAATTTTGACACAACCATATATTACACTAAGTCATTTTCTTCTCCAGGTTTCTCAAAGATTGCCTCAAGCCTCTGTGATTCAGACAAACACAGGGCAGGCAATTTTTTGTCTCAAAGCTCTGGCTGTGAGTCAATCTCACACACATAGAATCAAGACAGCTGAAAAAATTATTTGAAAAATCTTTCAATTTCCAGTCTGACAGACAGAATATTTGAAAATTCTTGAAGACTAAATCACTCAACCAAGGTAACAGTTCTGATGCTAGAAGGAGATCCCATTCCTTTTCATCCCCTTACAGTCAAAACATGTACTTCTGCAGCTCATCTCAAATCATCGCTGATGCCCACTGCTCCATGAGCAACAAGCATTAAACTACACATTTACACCAGAAACCTTCCAAGAGATTAATACATCAAGCACAAAAGCATGATCAACATAGTATGCTACAGTCAGATAATCCCAGGTGAAGACTGATCACAGGAATGATGGAAAGAATGAATAAAAATATTTAAAAGTATACTGAGAATTTGCTGTTGTATGTGCCTATAATTCCTGCAGACTGTCAGCTAAAAAGAAGATTTCTTCTTGGGAAAATAGAGTTCTGAAGTCAACTACATTAAGCTATCGTGTAGGAAGCAAAGAAAGAAAATTTTCCCCTTGGCTGCAGCTGCAATAACCTAGGTGAGAGAACAATGAAATACAGAGTATTTGTACAGAGGTAAAAATCAAGGAAGCCCAGGTACTCTTCAGAAACGTATCAGTTTTCAAAGAATCCTTGCACCAAGGAAAGCACAACACAAAAGAAAACCAAAATACAAATTTGCAGGACTGCAAGTTTGGTAAATAGTATGTTATTGCTACTAATAAAAAGACAGCTTGGAATGCCAATAAAACTAGAAAAATTTAAAGGAAACATCAGAAATCATCCATCCTGAAGTCTTTGAAACTAGTTTCACTTCTACTCAAAAAGAAAGAGGCTTCAACCTTAATAGGAAGTGCTATTTTTAAAAATAGTTGGTACAGGATTCATTCTGCAAAGCAAATCTATTCAGAGCAATGTACACCTTTAATTCAACATCCTCCTTGGTTTCAGAAAGGTATGCAGGAAAAATAATAATATATAAAGAAGTGAAGTAGCTTATAAAAAAACCTCATTAATAGTTAATGCAATCTGAACCCAAGGCATAACAGCGGCAAGAAAAAACACAGACCCATTTCAGACTTAAAATAAGAAGAAAAAACATGAGGTTCAGAAATCATCCAAGTCAACACAAGCAAGAAAACCACAATCTTCAGTAGTACAGAAATAATTTGTATTTTATTTTAAATTGACTTCATCTTAAGATTTATTGATTTTACTGGTATTTCTTCCAGAAAAAGGATCTATTAAAAAATGGAGCAGAAACCACTTCAAAAGTAGCCCTAACTGACCAAACTAAATTTAAACTAAATAAAAATTACTGTTCTGTAAAAAAAAATAAAAAGTTTTCTGACATTGCCTATAAAATAATAGGCCTAAAGTAGAAGTCTTTGAATATCTGCGCACTAGGTAAATTTCTCTCTGGAGTGTGATGTACAAATTATAGTCAGCCTGATTTAGGATTTTCTCTGCAGAGGCTGTTAGTTGCTCAACCATAAAGGTTTAGTATAATAAATGATAGATTTTACAACACTCTGTATAACCTAAGACATTTCATCACACTTAAAAATGTTGTAAGTGTAATCTTTAAAAAAAATGCAGTTTAAAACTTGCTATTAATATATTTAGTCTATAGATTATCTGAAGTGTTAAGGGATGTGGCATAAGATGACAAAACACAATAAAGCGTTCACCTCAAATTATATCTTTTATAGTCATTATCACAATTGCTGTGCATTAATGTAAAGTGAAACGGACTATTATGTATCACTTAGACATAGAAAATTATTTGTGATCAATAATAATTTAAAGTTCTTAGTTTAACATCATAATTTTCCCTAAGAGACAAGTAATTCTCAAAATACAGAAACTCTTCCTCATTAAGAAGTTTAAAGGGTAAATGGTAGGGAGATACAGATCTCCACTCATCCCCATCTTGTTCAACTCTTTTTAGTAAGTGACTTTGCAACATAAATGATGCACTTGGAAACTTCATGAAGGAGTTTCCATAGCCCAATGTCGTCACTGTTGTTCCAAGTGTCTTACCAACTCAGATCAGATTTAGTATTTTTTAAAATGATCAACAACTCCTGCTTGGAACAAATGCATTTTGTTTGTCCAACCCTTATGTAACAAAGTAAAATGTGGAACTACCACACACACACACTCACAAAGGAATTAACACAAAAAAACTTGGGAAAAAAAGCAGCAGGAAAGGAGGTTCTATTATGGACAAGAAAATCAATACACACCACACACACACAAAAAAACCACAAACCCCAAATAACCCCAGCTTTTCACCCATTCCAAGAACACTGCTGAAATGTTCTGTCGTAGAACACAGCTTGCATCTGAGAACAGTTTCCATTTTGCTTCACAAGACAGCAGAAACATTTGGAAAACTATGCAACGAAACAAAACCATGGCTCAAACTTATTGGCAAGACCTTTCGCAATAGATGTCCAGTTACTATCACCCAAAAATGCATATGCAGTCAAACCCAAAGCCTGTCTTGTTCTTCAAAGAGTTTTACACTAAAACACTTTTTTTTTTTCATACAGCATGAAAAAATAAAATAAAACCAAGGCTTGATTTGTTTTTAACATTCCAGTAAGTTGGTAAGCCCCAAGTGAAAAGTGAGATGTGGGTCCGTGTGAAGCGCATCAAGTTAAGTAAGGCCAAATGCATGCACAAGGACCTGCATGTGCATCAGGGCAATCCCAAACACAAAGACAGGCTGGGTGGAGAATGGATGAAAGCGATCCTCAGAAAGAAGTCTCGGGGGTGCTACAGGATAGGAAGAACAACATGACACACCTAGAGCCCTGAAAGCCAAATGCATCCTGAGCTGCATCAAAAGTGGTGTGACCAGCAGGTCAAGGGAGGTGATTTTGCCTCTCTCCTCCTGTGAGACCCCACCTGAAGAACTGTGTCCAGCTCTAGGGTTCCCAGAAAGAGATGGACCTGTTGGAACAGGTCCAAAAGAGGGCCGTGAAGATGCTCAGAGGGCTGGAGCACCTCTCCTATGAAGAAGACAGGCTGAGAGACTTGGAGCCGTTTAACCAGCAGAAGTGAAGGCTCCAGGGAGACCTTATAGCAGCCTTGCAGTACCTGAAGGGGCTACAGGAAATCTGGAGAGGGACTGTTTACAGGGAGAGGTAACGATAGGACAAGGGGTAATGTTTTTAAGCTGAAGGAGGGGCGATTTACATTAGATATTTTAAGAAAGTCTTCACTGACAGAGTGGTGTTCAAGGCCAGATTGGATGAGGCTTCAGGCAACCTTTTCTAGTGGAGGATGTCCCTGCCCAAGGCAGGGGAGCTTGAACTAGAGGACCTTTAAGGACCCTTCCACTCTATTCTAAAAAAGATTCATTCTCTGAAAATATTTTCACTCGTGAGGCACAGAACAACCATCACTGTGACAGCCAACTAGACATTTAGAATGTATCTCCAAACTTCACAAATGAATCCTTTCATGGGATACTATTAAAATACACACACATCCCTTAACACTATTACAAAATAGTCAAAACAGCCTCCAAGAAGCCCATACACAGACTAGGAGACAATATAACTTTTAGCTGAATGCTGAAGTAGCGTCCAGAACACATTTTAAGAGACTCAAATAGAGAGCCAGGAAATAGAAAATAAATCAGATTATTCCATGATGATGGCTGTATACTCTAAGGACTGGGAAAGAGGCCACCAGCAAAAATTGAACTAAAATAACCATCTGTACAACTAAGAAAAATGTTTTCTGCTGAGAGCCATGAACATTCAAAAAGAAATATATTTTTGGAACTTTATCTTCTAGAAGCTGTGATTTAACAAGTATATAAACCCAGTATTTTTCAAGTTCATATTTTGCTTTCTCATGAGTTACTGGTGTCAGAGGGAAAGAAACCTACATAATGGACTGAGCAGAACATGAGGGTATTTGCTTAAAAGTAACCCTGAAATGAGAATGCTCCACAAGCTATATACAAAAAATTATTAATCTTTCCAAAGCCCCTGACAAAAGGACATGGTATTTTCCAATTTAACAAAAACATTATAATCAAGGAAGCTTAGCAATGAAACATTTGCAAAATAGAAGTTTGCAACAGTTAGAAGGTTTCCTGTGCCTTTTTATTATCATGCACATTAAACAATATTAAGATTGTAAACTAAAACACTCAGAAGTAATGAAAGTGCAGAATTAAAATTGTGTCTATTTATATCACATCATTTTAACTGTGATCACTCTACATGATGATGGACTTTTTTTTCCTCTACATACAATCCCTGCATCATTCAAATAATGATGCAGGCTTTATGCACTGCTATTCAAGATACTTTTTTCTTATGAAAACATGTTTTATTTATTACCTTTCTTTAAGAACAAACCATTTCTCAAGGACAGAATTCTTTATTTCTAATGAAAAATAGCGCCAACCACTGGAGTACCTCAGTACATACTCTACATAACAGTACTACATAAAAACATCTTAGAAAAAGGACTGAACTGAGCTGCACAACAGAATGAAAGAATGGCTAGCAATGTTAATGAAAATGATAATTTTACAAGAATTGATTTTGATAGTTGTATAACTTGTACTTATTTAAGGTTGAAAAGCCTTCCTAAGAGAAAATTAAGAACACACACATCCAATTTCCTCACACTAACCCTGAGTTGCTGTTTCTGAAGCTAACCAAAAGCACTGGTAACATAACCTTTGTGACCATGACATTCTGGGAAGCTCCCTCCAAGTTCTCTCTCCCCTCCTCTTACCTCTAGCATGTGTATTAGTTTGAGATGATGATGATCGACTTTTTCTGTAGTGACCATCCTGTCTTACCCCCTCCCTTCCGCTCTCCCAGAGTTTCCCATTCTTATCCAGCAGATGTACTTCTCAGGATTCTCCTTGACTTGTAGGGTTAGTGCAAGTTTACTCTAGCCCTCGAAGCTCCATATATACACAAGAGAGTAACTCACTTCATAGGAAATACTGCCACAGATGGCTAGTCTAACTAAAGCTGATACAGACAATACATTTTGAATGTACTATTAATTACAGCACACGCTGTCACACCCAGTCTCACATGTATTTACATTTCCTACCAGGTATATGTGCTCTCGAGAAAGTGCTTTGTCCAAACACGTTAGCAAGCACTTCCTGTCAACTCTTGGCACACAAAGATACATTCTCACAAAAATTTAAATCCTAATCCTACAAAAGTCAACAGGTTTTATTTAGAGAGTTTAACTCCCTGAACTGACTAGACAAGGAGCAGAACAGCTAAGGGAGGGGAAAAAAGCAAAATAAAAAAAACCCCAAACCACCTGCACAATGAGAGACTAGGAGGTAAAGATACAAACCTGATAACTCCAGTTCAGGTTACAGTTTTACAAGTAACTGGGTGCTGATGAAACTTCAAGCTGTCAGAGGGGGCTATCTTTCCCCTATCCTTGCTCCTGATCATACCCTGTGTATGACGCAGGCTGAGAGTGGAAGCGAACCTCCCTTCTCCAGCACAGAGCTGTCAGGTCAGCTTAGTGCAATCCACAGAAACTATGAGACCATCAACACAATTCTGAGTGTTGGTTTGAATTCCTGTTAAAACCAGAGGCTGTTACCCTACAAAACAACAGTTTGAGGTATTGGAACCAGTTGCTTGGTATTTCTTACAGGATGCTTTCAGAAATCTGTGCATAACTTGCAAGAACTGCTTGATTCTAAATTACAAGGTAAAACCTATTCTATAATGACATGGGCCAACTAACAATGAGTTATTGTATCTGACAAAAAGAAAGCCTTTATCTTCACCTCCTCAGCTGGAACTAGCACATCATGTGGACAATACCAGAAGTTTCACCAGACCATGTTTTATACCACTACCATTTGATTCTATCATCCATCTTCTACTGACATCCAGTCACTGAATTTACAGATTTTGTGTGTAGCTGCTGAATTTCCAGGAATTCTTACCCACCTCTTGGTAAACCAGTTCACAAAATCCTAGAATAGTTTGGGTTGGAAGGAACCTTTAAAGGTCATCTAGTCCAACCCCTCCTACGGCAAGGGGGAACATCTGCAACTGGATCGGGTTGCTCAGAGACCCACCGAGCCTCACCTTGAATGTTTCCATGGATAGGGCACCTTCCACATCTCTGGGCAAACTATCCCAGTGTTTCATCAGTCTCAAAAAATTTCTTCCTTTTATCTAGTCTGAATCTACACTCTGTTAACAGGCCCTACTAAAAAGTTTGTCTCCATCTTTCTTATAAGCCACCTTTACGTACTGGAAGGCTGTAAAGTGCAGCCCTCTTGAGCATCTTTGTGGCCCTCCTCTGGACTTGACTCACTTCAACAGCTCCATGTCTTTCTTATGTTGGGGACCCCAGAGCTGGACACAACAAGTACTATACTCACTCTTCACCACCTTCCCCACTCCATCTTCATTAACTCTGAAGTCCTCCTTATTTCCCCATCTCCAAACCACCGTATCCATTCAAAGAAGCCTTTTCATCTCAACTCCTCCCCAACTCACAGCAGTTTCTGCCTTTTAATCCAATCTCCCTGCCTTTCTTCACTTGATATCTACACCATGGTCTTCCTCCCTCAACCTCAATGCATTTTTTTCCCCTATATTGAACGGACGTAGCAGAGGACACAAATTGTACTCTTAGACAAAGCACATGAAGACAGCGCAGCGCACAGACACCTAGAGCTGTAATGCTGGATGAATCCTAGAACAGGTAAAACTGTGGAATTAAGCTGCCTATTTCTTAAACATGTTTAACCAATCTGCATGTGTTGTGTTTGGTTTATCTGGGTTCCCCCCTCATAAAAAAGCTCGTAGTTGGTCTACCTTGACAAAAAGGTCAAGTTCCTACTCTGAAAGTGACAACTCCACAGCTCTCCAGAAACCCCCTGACTAGTCTGGATTACACACACACACACCACCAAAGCAACTATGCTACTTGGAGACTGAGCAGCTCTGCACTGCAGTGCACTGGCATCCCATTCACTCTAAGGCAGCCTGGAGACCTGTAGGACAGTACTGTACTGCACCACTAGACATGGCTTGCCTCATTACCAAAGGAGGAGTCATAGAATCACAGAATGGTTTTGGTTGGAAGGGACCTTCCGGATCATCTAGTTCCAACCCCCTGCCATGGGCAGGGACACCCTCCACTAGACCAGGCTGCCCAAAGCCCCATCCAACCTGAACACTGCCAGGGAGGGGGCAGCCACAGCTTTTCTGGGTAACATAGTATAGCTCTGAAATTCTGAAAATCCCTTATTCTAAAATAAAATTCTAAAAAACGATTTTCAAATTGTTTTTGGATAACACAAGTGTTAAAACACAACACACTAATCACAGAATCCCAAAAATCACAGAATGTTAGGGCTCGGAAGGGACCTCAAACCATCATCTATTCCACAGATGATCTGCTGCAGCAGGATCACCTAGATTAGGTAGCGCACGTAAACAGCAATTAATGGACACGCTCTGTCCCGCTATAGCAGTATAAGGGTAGCAGACACTGCAGTTTTCACTACCAACAGCCAAACAATGAAATCCAAAGATGACAAAATCTTACCTATTTACTGTGCTAAAGACTAAAGATACTTAGCAGATTATTTAAGATTTTACAAATTAATATTTTAAATCCATTATCTCAGTTCAGAAAGCAAAACTCTCAAAATATAAATATTTGTTATCTTCCCTGAAGTTCTTAAACTTCAAAGAATTTATTTTTACTAATGAAGAGAAATGCTCAACTGTTTTTAATCTTCATGGATTAACTACTGGTACAAAGAAAGCATTTAAACTGTATAGGTTCAAAAGTTAGGGACCATTATGGAGAAGACAGACAAAATAAGGAATAATGACAAATCCATGAATCTGTAACATATCTGGCCAATGCAAAGTCCATAAGCAACCACTGAATTCCAAAAAATCTAATGTTGCACCTCCATACTTGTTTTCAACTACAAAAATAACCTTTGAAACGAGAACAAACTGCAAGCAAAAAAAGAATGAGTCACACATAGTTATTCATTCTTTATCACTGCAGTACAAATTCTAATTTTATTTATTTAACTCTTGGCATTAACTTCTAAATTTTAAGATTTTGCATTTTTGTCAAACACACACAACCAGGAGCACTGTTGATAAATAAAAGGAAAAAGTATCAGCCCTAAAGATGAAAATCTCTCTTCCTGATGCTCGACAGGGTGGCAAAGGGACAGGCACTGATCTCTCTTTTGGTGACCACCAACAGAACCCAAGGATATGAAGCTGTGACAAGGGATGTTTAGGTCTGATAGTAGGAAGAGGTTCTTTACGGAGAGGGTGGTCAGGTACTGGAACAGGCTCCCCAGGGAAATGGTCACAGCACCAAGCTTGAATGAGTTCAAGAAGCATCTGGACAATGCACTCAGTCCCATGCTCTGACTTGTCTAGCCCTGTGTGGATCCAGGAGTTGGTCCCTCCCAACATAGGATATTCTGTGATTCTACATGCAAGAAAGTTATTTGGCTACTTTACATTAATATTGTGGCTTAGAAAATTTTAAATAATGCTTCTATAGAATAATCTTTAAAAAATTCACTATGCATTGATACCATTATCACTGCATGAAGACTATTACCAATTGCAGCCCACTATGTATGTTAAAGCCGTAACTGCAACACCAAAAAAAGCTAGAAACATCACACAAACTTGACTGGGTATCCCAATGCATATGTATTATCAACATAATGATGCTTTCTGAAACTGAACACTTTAGGCAGAACGAAACAGTACATTTTAGAAGAAAACACTGTTCAAATTGTGACCTCAGAATTTTCCTGCAATACTCAAAAAATTACATACGTAATCACAGAATATCTGATGTATTCAACATCCTATAATATCTGAACCCCGCAATAATGAAACAGTGTTGGAAGAGAGCACACAGCAAAGCATGAATCTGCTTTAGAATATGCATTGCTCTCTTTTCAACCTGGTAAGATATACACAAAAGTCTGACAGACATATACTGAATAGGTCAAGTAGAATACAAGCCAAACAGAAAATGAAACAGCTCTATTATTTTTAGGAGACTGGTATCACTCAAAAATCCATGTTTCACAACTGAAGTGACTGACAAATTCAGTGGCCTTCTTCAACAGGGTTACAGCATTCACAGGTAAAGGATGATGGATGTGATGGACAGAGCACTTGGTAGAAAAGGAATTGGCTGGATGGTTGCACTCAAAGAGTCTCAGTCAACAGCTTGATGTCCAAATGGAGATCACTGATGAGTGATGTTCCTCGGGGGTTGATATTGGGACCAGTACTGTTTAACATCTTTGTTGGTGACATGGACAGTGGGATCAAGTGCACCCTCAACAAGTTTGCTGACAACACCAAGTTGTGTGGTGCAGTTGACAGACTGGATGGAGGGAATGCCATCCAGAACCTTGACTGGCTTGAGCCCATGCAAAGCACATGAAGTTTAAAAAGACCAAGTTCAAGGTCCTGCACACGGATCAGGGCAATCCCAAGCACAAAGACAGGCTGGGTAGAGAAAGGATTGTGAGCAGCCCTTAGGAGAACTTGGGGGTGTTACTGTATAGCACAACATGACATGGTAATGCACACCTGCAGCCCAGAAAGCCAACTGCATCCTGGGCTGCATCAAAAGTGTGACCAGCAGGTCAAGGGAGGTGATTCTCTCCCTCTACTCTGTTCTCGCGAAACCTCACCTGGAGAACTGTGTCCAGCTCTGGGGTCCCCAACATAAGGAGGAGTTGGACCTCTTGGAACAAGTCCAGAGGAAGGCCAGAAAGATGATCAGAGGGCTGGAGCACCTCTCCTATGAAGGCAGGCTGACAGGGAATTGGGCTTGTTAAAGCAGCAGAAGAGAAGGCTCCAGGGAGACCTTATAGCAGCATTCCAGTACCTGAAGGGGCCTACAGGACATTTGGAGAGGGACTACTTACAAGAGTGTAAAGTGATAGGACAAGGCTTTCAGCTGAAGGAGGGGTGACTTAGTTTCACTACTAGAAAGAAATTCTTCATAATGAGGGTGGTGACACCCTGGACCCAGGTTATCCAGAGAAGCTGTTGATGCGCCCTCCCTTAGAAGTGTTCCAGGCCAGGCTGGATGAGGCTTTGGGCAACCTGGTCTAGTGGAGGGTGTCCTGCCCATGGCAGGGGGCTGGGACTAGATGATCTTTGAGGTCCCTTCCAAATCAAACCATACTAGGATCCTATGACTCTACACACAAGTACTTGCAAACTACAAAATTGTGGATACAATGGTTCTCAAGTACTGTCTCTGTACTGCCATGCATTCATGAGTAAAATACATTTTGCATAGTCCATGTATCCACTGACTGAAGAAAATTTTAAGATAAGTTTTAATGGGAGTTATTAGCCCTTTGTGTCTTTAAAAATGTTATCACTGCCCAAGTTATTAGCATTCAGGACGTACAACAGACTAAAATAGATCATTTTAATAAAAAAGGGATTAGCTGTCAAGAGTACCTTCAAGTTAATAATGGAAATGTACTTTAAAAAAAGAGGCAAACTTCCATAGGACACGTTTACTATGCCTATCCTTCCTGTTTATCCCTGTTTTGGTACAGGATGCTTTTTTCCAAAACATAACAAAGACCCATCCATGTAAAACAAAGGAAACAAAAGTTTAGCAAAGCATCAGATCACAAAAAAAAAAAATCTCATCACTAGATAGTTATCTGCTTGCTTTCTTTTGAAAAATTGAATACTTTTTCTGTAAGAAGGAAAAAGTTACTCAGGTAATTACACATAATTCATGTCATTACAATGTAATCACACACTGTGATACAAGTGACTAGGCAATACCAGCGACCTTTGGCTTGAAACTGGGAATTTCGGGATTTGTGTTAGAAGTGTTGCACAGATAGCTAGAAATTTCGCCAAGTTAGTGTGCCTTTCAGCTGCTTAATGGATGTAGTTAGACATGATTACACCTAGAAGCTGGACATAAACTCCAACATTTTAAGATGTTTCTCAACAGCAACCCAGTTAAGCATATCTTTGAACAGCTCAGAACACAAATCCAGGCTAACACTCTGGCTTGTAAACTCTAATACTTGTAAGTGCAAACACTGATACTCCTATGTTCCTATCAGGGTATGTGAGTAAGCAATGTTCACAGACCAGTCCAGCTTGCAATTCAGAAACACAATTCCTTACTGGATATATGTGCTTTTCCTCTGTTTACGTTAGTCTATAGGAATAGGAATCCATGAGTAACAAGTAACTAAGATTCTCAAAAAATAGCAAGGATTACACTTTCATGTGCTTTTATTCAGTGGGATTACACATTCTCTTGCAAAGAGCAAAGTAATGGCTGATATCTAAGAAGTTATGACATCATCATTGAGCTTGCATCAAAGAAACATAACAGCAATGGATATCTTATCTCAGACTTCTATTACAAAAGTACAGCACATTCCTTACTAAAATGTGAATCACAACAACAGCTTCAGTATCTACTGAAATACAGAGCATGTCAGACAAAGTGCCAAGTTACATTTATCCTGTTTGGTTATCTTCACACCAAAATCATCTCATCAGGCTGGTTAAACTTCAACAGTCAAAGCATCTATGGAGTTCATACTGATACACCATTTGCATGCCATTCAGTTTTTATTATATAAAGGCTAAGAAAGGGTCCCTTCCTTTAGTGATAACTAAACTTGAATTCACTTTGGAATCTGACCTAACGGCTCAGTAAAGTATCAGCTAATTCTGCTTGGATTATAAAGGAATCTCAACTCTCAGAACTACAAAAAATCCTAAACGTTACTTCTTCTCCCATTGACATCTCTCTATAAATACTCTTGTTCCAGTGTTTGCCTAATGATTGAGGAAAAAAAGCAAAGCTAGTCTCTTGCCAACTGAAATCATGTTAGTGTATTTTTTCTGAATTGTAACTAAAGAGTCTGACCTAAATTACTAGGACAGTAAAATGTTTTGTGGCACATGAATGCCAAGGTATTTTTTAAATTAAGTGACCTTGCTCAACTTGTCAGTATCATTAACTGCTAGCTATAATGGTGTGCAAGAGTGAAAGAAACTGGCCACAGCACCCCCACGTCATAGCCATTTCTTCTAATTTATACTATTTATTTCCTCACTTTTTAGAGACTTTAGAGCTGCTAAATGTACAACAGAGCTTGATCAGCAACAAGGATAGAATCAGAATTTCCAAAATGAATATAATAATTTAATTTGAGTCATTCCTAGCTCACTCAAACTAAGAGTCTATAGATTTTTAAAAGGTCCTCATACCTAAAACTGGTTTGTGCAAAGTAGGAGCCAACATAAAAGAAAATTAACTGAATTAAAATGCAGCTGATCTACACAACACTGATCTATTTTCAGCTACTTATCTCTGCGGTGATCCACTAATCCAAAAAGCTATAATATAACTAGTACTTATCTTAATAGAAGAATCCCACAAGAATCAAGATTCAAGATAACTCAGGGTAGTTTGACTCAAGTGAGACAACCTCCCACTATCCACCAAGAGCCACAATTCTAAGTATCAGCTTGGGGAAAAAAAAAAAAAAGTAATTTTTGGCAAAAGATTAGATAGCAATTAACCCAGCCACTACTAATCAACAACATGTTAGTGGAATGGCACTTGGTACCATACCCCAGAGATCACCAAAGCTTTCTAACCAGATGAAAAAAAAAAAAAAAAATCTCTCAGAGGCATGGAAAGTCACACCTCAAAAGTCAACAAACTTGAAAATTCCTGAACCATAACAGTTATTGTATCCATTCCCTTAAAAGAAGCAGAAGCATTAGTTTAATAATCTTTGCCTTATGCGTAAGTAAAATTTCAAAGTATGCGTTCTTATTAATTGTATGAATAGTTATGATACTACAAATAACGTTTTAAGAAAAAACACATTGTTTCTTGCTGCATCTATTAAGTTTAAAAGGGAAAACCAAATGTTTCAGAAGTTGTCATGAACTTCAAAGGCCAGTTAAAACTGAAAGCAACTAATTAGTGTATGCAGATATGCTCTAGATACACTCTAGATAATGAAGGAGTACAAAAATCAAGATGAAAGATAAACCATTTTTCCAAATTCTTCTGTCACTGCAATTACGAACAAAGATACATCCACAACGACACTGCTGTGTTTGATATCTGGTTTTTTGAACCAAAAGACCCCCAGAGTCAACTTCTGTGTATCAGCCATATTAACATATCAACATTTTAATGGATAATACTATATTTTTAATCATTAATCATCTGAAAAGCATTTGAAGCTAAAGAAGACTAAAATTAGTTTGTTAATCAAACAGCTGTCACACTTTACTTTTTGCTTTCTCTACTACTTCAGAAACTTTGCATGTAAGTATTTCTGGTCACTTCTCACAAGTCATTCAGAAATATTCTCTGTATTCTTACAGATTGCCAAGCTACAGTTACTTTATCCTTAAGTGCCACTTTTTTCTTTTTGGCTCCCCCTTTTCTCACAGCTGCAGATCCACACATCCACACCTGACCAGAACCACACCTCTGTAAGACTTCTTGAAGGAAGCCCCTTCCTTGGTATTCCAATGCTGTCAAAGCTCACAAAAGCAACAGTCAGACTGTTGTTATCATGACAGAACTATACACATTTTGTGCTTATTAAATGCCAATTATTGAAAGATCTTTCAAACCTGTGATTTCAAGTAGACAAATATCTGAAACTAGGACCCATAATCCAGTTTCATTTCATCAATTTTCTTGCACACCACTTGGTTGCACTTGAGTCTTCCCATAGAAGCACAGACATTTTAAGGGTCTCTAAAGAAGGGACAGAGTTCTACTTTTAGGGCCATTCACCATCGAAATCTGGTGCTGCTGATGGAGAGAGTGGACTGGGCTTTATGATCTTTAAAGATCCTTTCCAACCCAAGCCGTGCTATGATTCTGTGCACTTCTTCATTAGAGTGACCTGTTACTGTCTCAGGAAGAAAAACAACTTGCCAATGTTTTCTTTCCATGTGCATGCTCGTGTCTAATAGCAACTTATTTCTTAGTTTGCAGTAAGTTGTACATCCTGTTTGAAACTTGTTATTCAAATAGATGAGCTAGGATCGCCTCCACATAAAAAGAGCACGCCTACTGCTACGTGGAAGTATAGGGGCCTTCCCCCCCCAAAAAAAAAAAAAAAAAAGAAAGAAAATAAATCCCTTTGGCTGGTTTTATCACAAGCTGCAACAAACAAGTCACTGTTTGCTAGCGCAAAGCTCCAGGCCCACCCAGCCTACCGCACACGGAGCTCACGCGATTAGCGCTCACTTGTTCAAAGCGCCCGGAACACCGAAACTGAGCTTCTCCTCCTGAGATTTATTGTTGTTTTTAAAGTTCAAGTAAGTTTAAAAAAAAAAAAATAAAGTGGAATTTTAATACAGAACACTTCGGCTTTCTAAGCAGCCTGAACGATTTCATAGAGAGCAGCCCCAAGGGGGAAGAGGAGCAAGCTGGGGGTGCGGGGATGCTGTTTCTGGGTGCGGGAGGGGGCGTGGGGGCCGCGGTGAGTAACGGGACGCCCCCACACACACCATCCTGGCAAGAATGAAACGCACAACCCAAAAACACCCCAAACCCACGCTCTCATGGGCTTTCCCCCGTAACGGAGGGAGAGGGGGTCAAATGCCTTCGCTCCCTCCTCCCCCCAAGACTTCCCCCATTTTACCTCAGGCCCGAGCTCCCTGCTCCCCCCAACTCCCCTCCCCGCGCCGTCGCGCCACGGCCGCCCACCCACCTCCCACCTGGGGACGGTACTCACAGGGTGACCGTCCGGTTAGGCAGCGACTCGGGAGGCAAGACCTGAGCGAGCTCCAGGTTACTGCAAACTACTTTCACCTCCACCGGGCTGCCGGCCGCCGCCGGTTTGCCGGCACTCTTGGGTCGACCGTCGTACTTACAGCCCGGGGGCAGCGCGGCGCCGCCGCCCCCAGCGCCATCAAGAGCAGGAGCGCAGGCAGGAGCCCCGCCGGACGACGGCGGCGGCGGCGCGGTGGACGGCAGAGAGAGCGGCGGCCCTGGGACAGCATGGCGGGGCTGCGCAGGGCCCCTCTCCGTTCCTCCCGCAGGCGATGGGGACGGCCGGAGTCGGGCGGGAGAGAGCGGGGGAGGAGGGAGGGAAGCGTGTTTCGCCCTGGCCTAGCTCCGCGGGGCCGGCGCCAGGCGCGACCGCAGCGCTGCCGCCATGTGGTGCCGTGGCCGCGGTGGGCTGCGGGCGAGCAGGAGCCGCGGCTGCCACAGCCGCCCTCGCCTTTGTGTCGAGGCCGGGAGGGCTCCGCGCAGCGGCAGCAGCGCCGCCTTCCGCCGGTGCCGAAGCCCCGCCGCAGCAAGCGAACGCACCCGCCGGGCTTCGGACCCACTGCGCAAGCGCGCCCGTGGCGCCTACTGCCGCCGCGCCTGCGCACCGCCGGGCGAGGGGCCGCGGCGGGATAGTGCGACTCCCCGGCGGAGGGGGGCGAGCTCTTCCGAGGGGAAAAAGCTCCCTCCAGGGGTGGAGCTCCCGGCAGGCGCCGTCGGTGGTGCTGGGACTACCCTCGGTCCCTCCGCTCCCCACAGCGACGGCACTGCGACCTCTCGGTGTCTGCCTCCGCCGGCCTCCTCAGCTGGAGCTCTTTGCCCGGGCACTTGTCTGATCGTGGTGGCCGGCGATTTTGGGCTCCCCGGCATCCTGTAGAGTCGTGGGTCCCTTTGACGCTTTGTGGGCTCTGCCCCCTCACAGTAACAGAGGGGAGCGGTTTGGCTTCCCTCTCCCCTGCTTCCATGCCTTGCCTCTTGCCTCCAGCTCCAAAGCCTTGACTGTTGCTATTCATGCTTCATGGAGAAAGAATAATCTCCTGCCTAGGTGTAAAAAGACTTTTGGTACTCGAACACCGAGGGTCTTGTGCTTGTAAGATGTCTGTCCTCAAGTCATCCCTGTAAAATGAGTTACCCTTGTTATTCCCACCTGACAGCCAAAGAGCCAAAGGGTGGAAAAAGTTACTTCAATACCATCAATCTCAAAAAAACCTCCAACCTCTCACCACCTACCTACAATGTGTCTTTTCATTGCGCACTTGGGAATGCTTTTCTGGGTGTAGCTAGGTCATGTTCTCACATTTCTCTGCAGCCAGGACAGCCAAGCACAAATGCCTTTGTGCCAATGACAGCTGAAATTCTCAATGCGTTCTTTGCCTCTGGTAGGTGTGATGATAATAAAATAACTGTTACTTAACTCGCAATCAAATGACAAGAACTGGCAGCACCTACTTTAAAAATTTTAAGAGGGAGAGGCTTTGTAGAACTCATAGGAAGCTCTGGTCCCTAACCAAGAACACACAGTGCCTTGTCCTTACAGAAGAGCACTGTCAAATGAAACTCAAAAAAATACCTGTTATTACAGAGGAAGGCAGCTTTGGTGTTGGCAATAACAGCTGCCAAAATGAATCTTCCAAAGCCTCTAAATTCAGGTGTCCTTGGATAATGTTGAACAGCCAGATTGGGACCCGGTTCTAAATGTAACCTAATGAAAGAGATAACAATAGGAGTTGTAGATGGGGGCAAGTGGAACAAGGTTATGGTAACGACATCACAATTTCCTGGGCATGTTTTAGATACTCTTTCCACAAACATGTTTTCTCTCCTCAATTTTATGGCCATTTAACAACTGAAGATGAAACCTGCGCCAAGCATGGAAATTGTTCACCAGAGTACAAAGAAGATACAGGGTCTCAAACCTGAATATTAGTTTTGCGTCACTGAGTCACTCAGCAGGACCAACCTGATCTGCGTGAAATGCAAGGATGCTATTACATTTGAATTATATTAGGTCAGGACACAAAATACAAAGCTGACAATGCCTTTGTACTCTTACAATGCTGTTGTGCCAACTGTAGAAATCTAATTAGCATAAAACTCACCAGTGTAAAGTTAATTCTTCATTTATGGGCTTTGTTTTAAACAAATTCAAACTGCAGAGTGAGTTTGTGTTGCATCAGTGCGTTGTATCATGGAGCCACATCATTTTTTGATCAGGCATCAGGAGTTTCAAAGCTGGGTTGACTGTATCAAACCACTGCCCAAAAAAACTTCTCCCCTCGGTAGTGCTGGGTTAAACAATCCTTCCCTTTTGTTATTTTCTTGCCATAGCCCTCAGCTACCTCAACAACATCATCCCATTCCCTGCTCACCTACAGGAAAAGTTTGTGCTGGGTTAATGACCAACATGGAGATAGGGCATACAGCAGTTTATGCCAGTTCAAACCAATGGTATCAACAGAATTTTGGCTTGGTGTCACCAAAGTTTCAGCATAGCAAAGCAAGATTGCATTTCCATGCTACTGAAGGGAACATTCCCATGTTTTTCAGAAGCTGCTTGTTCCTATCCTTTGTCTTGTATTTGTGGCAATGCAGATTTTTTTACCTCAATCATCTCCAGTTGTGTGTAATAGATGATGTACATAGTCCCTTAATCAAAGATGATGAAGGAAGTGAGGGACTTGCTTCTGGTGACTGTGATCATAGACCATCTTAGCTCTCAATTTTCCCATAATCCTGGAGAGACAAATTTCTTGCTGCTGCTTTTCATCTTAATGTCATTTCCAATTCCTTTCCTCCTAATTTATAGATTCAAGTGTGTTACTTGCCCTTGATGTTTCTGATCTGCTCTGTTCTTTCCACTCCACTGAGACCACCCCAACTAACATCTCTAACTATGGATCCCAGTTGCAAAGCTCATAGAATTTTAAATGATGCCTCTGTTTAAACTGCTACAATTGAAACCTTGAAGTCTTGTTCTCTGTTGATTTATGTTCTCTTAGTTTGTCTGCTTCTGCAGTGAATCTAATGCCAGGGCATATTTTTTCTCACCCGGTTTCAAAAAGTTTGAAGGCTTCAAGCAAAAGGCTCTTCTTAAAGGTTTGTGTTCTGACCCTCATCTTTACTCTTTCATGGAAATGACTGCAACTTCCACTCTGTGCCAAAGATTTGAAACTATGTTTTCTTACACTGACTCAGGAAAGCTCTTAATCCAAAACATATGTCCCACTGGAGTCACTTAACAAATTTCATGTGTGGGTTATGGTTGGGGTTTTTTTGAACTGTCAGGTTTATTAGATGACTACTTTTATTTTAGTTGTAGTGGTCTAAGGATATAAGGATAAAGTTACATTGTATGTCTGCTTCAAAGTCCTGTTCCTCCTAGCTTTCTTTCAACCCCTCTACCTTTAGATTATATGCTCTCACACTTGCTCCACCTCTGGTAGTCAACTCAACAATTTAGTTAACCTTTTTCTTTCTCTCTCTTTTTTTTTTTTTTAAGTTTAGTTTTTTAGACAGATTATTGAGTTGAATCAACCCAGAGAAGGGTTCAAAGAGTGACAGAGCTGGAGAAAGGCAGGGCTCAACATCTAACTTGGGCAGCAGAGTAAGTCGTCGGCGTGACTTTTAGAAAGACAGCGTGTGTAGGGAGGTGCAGTATCTTTTGTTATGCTGACTGATACAGCTGCAAAAAAGGAACCAAGCTGTTCACAAAACTTACTGGATATGGCTGAGGCAGCAGGTACTTTAAAACATTAACCCTTTCTGCAAATTTTGTTTATTTTTCTGAATTTAAAAAAAAAAACCCAAACTTTTTTCCCTCAGTCCCCTCATTCACCATCAGTGCTTGCAATCTTGTTGGTGCTGGCAATTCTTTACTGAAGGTAAAGTACATTGAATTTAAAAAAATATTTTTTCCTCTCTTTTTTCCTAACTTCTTGTATCCAAGTTATTAAGAAGAAGGGTGTGGGAAAAGGGAAGGCAAAGGAGTTCTTGTATAGTGTTTACGTGTAAGCAAAGGTAGCTTTGGCAGCACTTCAGATCCTTCATATGTCCTCAGGACAGAGAGATAAATAGGAGCTTTTAAGTGATTTTTGTCTGTCTTTCATTCTGATTCTTTGCTTACCACTGTCCTTTGCTTTTATCAGTTCAAGTTTCACATCCCTGCACATTTTTCTGGGCTATCATCACCTTCCCTGAAATGATTGCTCCCTAATTCTCCTCTCAAGGGACTCCCATGCTGCCACTACCTTCATATATTTTCTTTTTTTTTTTCTCACTTCCACAAAGTCTTCTATCTACTACATTTCATCTTTTCCCTTAATGGATTGGAACATCATCAGTTATGTTTTGTTTGCTACAGCAATTGACAAGGAAGAGGAAGCATTTGGTTGCCCTCAGCAGTGTCTGCAATACTGTGGTTATTTGCTATTCCAAGTACAGGGAGGTGATGATAACTGCTGGCACACGCTGGCTTGCTGTTGGTAACCACTAAATCCAAACATGCAGAGTCACCTTTCCGCAAGTATTTCTTACACAGCTGCAGGTTGTGGTATTATATCCCTGCCTCGGTCAGGCAGTTCACTAAGTTACCCCGAGCTCTGCTGTTGCTTGTGATGAATGCAGGTGTTCCTAGATGCTTGGCTGGTGTTTGTCATGTCAGACATTCTCCATTTGTTCTCAGACACAGAGATGTTCTCTGCAAGCTCCACTCCCCAGTCTACTCCAGTCAAGGGTCAGAGAACTTCAGTGGCAGCAGTATAATGGGAGGAAATAGAGTTTTTAGGCTTCTTTGGGAGTCTGAGGAGAAACACTATTTCCTTTTTACCTGGTTGTCCCTTCAGACATATTTCACAAGTGCTTTGGCAGAATACCAAACATTAGTTGGCTTAGTTTGTATCCTTCTTATGGAAAACTTTTTGGAAATGCTTAAAAGAAGAGTGCTCTCAAAGCTGTTTATTTAGAAATCTCAAGGTTTGGTTATCAATAAATCCAAAATTAAGCCAGAATTAGACACTGAAATTTTGTATATTAAAACTTGAAATATCAGCAGGTGCACTCTGGAGAAAGAACAGTCAGGTCCTGAAGATTTTCATGCTCGATTTTCATTATTTTCTTTGCCTTGAGTGAAGGAAAAAAAAACCAACCCAAACATACTGTGTGGATTCAGCAGACTCTAAAAGGATCTTACTCCTCTTCTGCTGTTCTAGGCTATAATTGTGGATGGAACACTGACTTTGAAATACAGGCCCATTGCTAATTTTTAGAAAGAAAAATATGCAACTCAAAACTATATAAAATATATTGTGCATGGGGTTTTTTTGACATAAAATTCCATCACAACTTCCTCAGTGTTTGGCCTCCAAATAATTATTTCATATAATTATGAAACCTCTTGGCTTTCTATTTATCCAATGTGAATTTTCAGTAAAATAAAAATAAAGCCACAGAAATACATATTTTCATGGACGAGAAAGAGATAAATACAGTTTTCATACAACCTTGATTAAAAATTTTGCTAAAGTGTGTAACTGTCATTTCAGGCCCTTTTGAAAAGATTGTCATCAGTGAGGCGCATCACTCAGCATTAATAAGCTCAGAGGCTTCCAAGCAATAATCTACTGATAAAAATGGAAATAAAATAGTTTTCTTTCTACTCCTTTTTATAATTTGTTGAATATGCTAATAAATGTTATAAAGTAAGTACGATCCAAACATAGAGAGCTGTGGGGAAAAATTAGTAGGGAAAAGAAAAGCTGAAGTACTGCATTACTAACACATCAGTGTGTATGGCTGAAAACAAGGTGATGGTTTTCAGAGCTGTAGTGATTATGTCTAGCTAGATAGATGGGGATTTGCACTGTTGTGTGAACAATGCATATGAAAGAAAAGCTGTCTGATGCTTAAGGAATTCAAATGGTTCAGAAGTTAAACTTCCTTAACATGAATACTTTGAAGAGTTTCCTTCACTCCAAAATCTTATCACCTTAGATTTTACAGAACATTAACTCTAGAAAAGTCGCAATTTTATTGGCTGCGTAATGGCGCCTGAAGCAAGATATTCTCTTTCTCTTCCCTGCACAGTACCTCGAACCCAGGCAGAAAAGTCGGAAGGAAAAATAGAAGGGAACAGTCTAATACAGTAGTTACAGAGAATAAAAAAGGGTACACTGGCCAGAGGCAAGCTGCCCCTCAGCCCCACTCAGTGGCATGGGGCTGTAGCTCAGACAATACTCTACAAGACTGAGATAGGCCTGGGTGATAGTCAAAAAAGCAAAAGGGGAAGATGATAAGAAGCTCATCCGGGCTCAGAGATGTACCCGCAGCCAGCTGGGGTTGAAGGAGTTACAGACACGTTGATGACAACAAGCGACATGTTGCCCTTGAGACAGAGACTGGGGTCCTTGCTGTCAAATAACCAAGATGCATCTAGACCCTGAACGCCATAAAGACACACGGCACAGCCAGTACCATGCAGAGATGAGCAAGAAAAGCGGCAAGTGACTAGGAGCAGCAATGTGGCTTGCCGAGGTACTCCTTCCGAACTCAAACTCTTACCTTTCAGCAGGTGGAGCCACAGCAGTAGGTTATAGCATGCCTGTCTGTTTGCACAGCTACCGACCGATCCTGTCATTAGAGGAAGGATCTTCGTGGCACCCTCAATTCCTCCATAAAAACACGATCCAAACAATCTGCAGTAAGACTCATACTGGTCTTTTCTCCCAGTACATTTTATGCACAGGATTACTTTTAGTTCTAGTAAGCAATAGTAAGACATAAAGAATGAAGCAATAGGAAGCATAACAATAAATAGCAATTAATACATCATTATAGGTTTGCTTCTTAAGGCGGAAGGAAATGAAGAAAGCAATGCATTTTGATGTCAACATCAGAGAAATTTCTGGATCCTGCGTTTCGGGTATTTAATCATCCTGACATCTAGGCACTTTCATGGGAGTTTCAGCAGTGAAACTATCCAGGGAAAAGTTTTTCTTCAAGCAGGCCCCATGGACTACTCAGTTCTTTGTTATTTTCAGAACAACATGATTTTGTCTTGATAAATACAGCATGGTAAACATATTCCACACTGGGCTTTGTACTTCCCAGACATTTTTTCAATTGAGATGTAAGTATTTAATTTAGACTTAAACAGTTATTATATATTAAACAAATAGCAACTACATACTAAAACATATTTGCAGAGTATTATGGCTATGCAATAGGTCCACAGCAATTTCACATTTATGAATCTATTGCATAACTTTTAATCCTTGGTGAATGTTTAATAATCAGTATTCAAATAACATACATTAACTGTCCTGTTAAATCTAAATCAATTGTGGCTCAAGGAACATTAATTTAAAAGGCTACCTATTTTCCCAGCAGATCTGATCTTTGTTTCATATTTTTCCATTAAAATTAGTGTTAAAGACAGAGTAAATTTGTTTAATTTAGAATATAGTTACTAGGTGCTCTGAATACCTGTGAAATGTTCTGCCAAGCTTCTCTGCTAATAGCGATATTAAAGATCCTCTCCTGTTTTCTTCCAGTGTAATTAGTATTATCTGGAGATAATAAAATATTACGTATTTGTTTAGGAAAAGTAATCCCTATTAACTGAAGGAACTGACTTTTAGCAGTACATTAAAATCCATAAGTCAAAATTTGACTGTGGGATTTGTATGTTTTGAGTTTACAAAATGACCAGTTCTCAGCAAGGGATGTAGGATTGAAAATTTTGTAAATACTTTTCTCGTTTATATGATTCAGGATCATCACAGAATTCATCTAAAAGTGATGGTATCCCTTGCAGTCTCTGCTGGAGTTAGACCTTGGATTCTGTTACTTGATGAAGACTGCACAGCCATGAGCAATAACCGGAATTAGAGTGTTTTTATCTGAGAAATGAGACATTTCATTGGAGAAAGGGCCAGGATTCCTCAGATTAATGCTCGATGAAACAAATCATATAATGTAAAACATACTATAAGAAGCCATCAAAAGATGGCATTGGCTTCAGTAAGTGGTATCTGGTTCAAGTTCTCTAAAAAGATGCTTTTGAGAACATCCAGAGCTGAATGATCATAGAAGCATAGAATGTGTTAGGTTGGAAAGGACCTTTAAAGGCCATCTAGTCCAACCCCCTGCAGTAAGCCGGGACACCTTTAACTAGATCAGGTTGCTCAGAGCTTCATCAAGCCTGACCTTGAATGTCTGCAGGAGTGGGGCCTCCACCACCTCTCTGGGAAACCTGTTCCAGTGTTTAACCACCCTCACAGTGAAGAACTTCTTCCTAATGTCTAATCTAACCTTCCCTACTCTAGTTTTAAACCATTTCCCCTTGTTCTATGGCTACATGCCCTTTTTCATTGCTTCTTTTAGTAATCTATTTGCAATGATTGTTCACCTCCGGTTTTAAAAATAAACACACCAAGTCGAACTCTTCTGCCTTTAGATGCGCTGTTTTTAAAAGCAAGTATAAAGGCATTATTCAGCACCCTGTATCTAAGTTTCATGATTGTATCCATATACCCTACTCGTCTTTTTAAAGCCAAACAATCTCCATTGTACAGAAGTCTTCCCAGCCCTCCTGTGCATCTTTACTTCACTCTGTCTAGTGTCTCACCAGCCCTAAAAACTGCAGTTACAAAAACAGTGTACCGTATTCAAATACTGGTCTCAAGGATGCCACACAACTTCTTTGTTCCTACCTATCATTATTTCCAGTTGTTACGTTTTGGTTTTATGCCACTGCACATTGAGAATCAGCATTCAGGAGCCCACTGAACAGGCTGTTGTTCTGCAGATCTACCTTGAGTTCTTTGTCCTATCTAGTTAGCATGCCTATGTATATCTGTGCATGTGACAATATGAACTTGCACATCAACTTTTAAATCCAAACAGGAACGGCTGCTCCATGTATTGTGTGTTAGTTTTGCTTGAAAGACTCCATGTTTCTGAAATAAATGTTTTTATGTTCTACTGATAGACCTATTGCCCTGATGCTATAATAACATCCAACATCCAAACCACAAGCACAGCAGAACAGTGTTGCGTCCCTTTTTCCCAAAACCATTCCCACTGGAACCTGCCATTTTCCAATTAGCATTGTGGTGTAATTTAGATTGCAAAGGACCTCTTTATGTTAGCTGGTTCAGCTCCAGATCTCAGCAGGGCCAGCTTCTAGGTTGGATCATGTTGCTCTGGGCCTGACATAGTTCTGTATAAGTTGTTAACCAAGTTTCATGTAAGTTGCCATGCTACAATCCAAAGGGATCATTATTATTACCTCGTACATATTATCCATTACTGTCATGCAGCATTATTTATTTCCAGAAATGAAATGAAAATGTTGGGTAGTACCAGAATTGAGAATCTCATGAGACGCACTAGAAACACATCAGTATAAGGAGTCTTTAAATGTATTGTTTATTGAAGACTTAACCTGAAGATTATGCATCCTATTGTTAGCATACAGCATTGATATCTTTTAAACCAGAATGCCATTTGATGTAGTATTATAGTGCTTGGAGAAGTCATATATATGAAGTTACCTCAACCATACAAACTCTGTATCAAGAAAGAATGAGCTCAGAAATGTGTAATGCATGTACCTAAAACACCAACAGATGTTAATTTATAGTTTTTCTGCATTGACCAATTCAATGCTGTGTTGACTTTTGCTATATTTTTGCAGGTTAAAAGTTCACACAGGTGATTATGCTTTGAATGCTGGCACAACAGTAGTACTGCTTCTGTTCTCTGGAATTCATTCAGCTTCACAAGACATATTAAATTCAACATCTCTGACTAAGAGAGATGTTTAGCAGACTTTCTTTGGAGCCTCAGCCACAAGCTCATTGAGCACTGAAAAAAACCAGTACCATTTATAGACATTGTATGACATTCTCCATGGCCACAGAAAAGAAACAAAATAAAATGTGTTTTACAAGATGTAACACTTCCAAATATGAAATACGTAGTTTTCAGCTGCATTTTCTCTGCATCTGTGCATACCTATTAAGTTTGTCCCAGTAGTTGCTATTTTGCAGCATCTTGCCACTGAGATGTGCTCTTTTAAATTTGCCATGTTGGAACTTTCCTCCCATTCATTGGCACTACATGCCAGATATATCGCCTATCTACCTGTTCCTGGCAGGCAAAGTCACAGAAGAGGATGGAGGCTGGCATGATATGCCACATCAGGTGAGCAGTCAAAGGATTGCTGTTAAGAAGCTCACTCCTGAAGTGCAGACTAGCATTAAGCCTCCCCAACTAGCTTTTTTGTTGCATAAACTCTTACTAGAATTTGAGTCTGTATTTGCTGCGTAGGTAAAATTGGGTTGGTGAGGACTCTTCCACAGTTCTTTCTAGGGTCTTGATCATGCCATGCTCTCTCTCCCATGAAAGTTGAGTATTGAGGGAGCTGATGGCAGCCACTGCCATGAAAGATTGCAGGCCTCAATCTCATCCAATATGAGAAACTAGGGAGTGTTTAAAAAGGGTTAAATTGTGATAGCTAAAGAAATAATAAATATAGACAGATTTACTGCCCTTTACATTATTTAGCTGTTTGTGGCTGATCACTGAGATACAAAATGTTGATGAGATTTAAATAACAAATGCCTTCATGAATATACTGGTTTGGGCTGGGATAGAGTTAATTTTCTCCATAGTAGCTGATTTGGGGTTGTGTTTTGGGGTTATGCTGAAAATGGTGTTGATAATACAGAGATGTCTTTCTTATTGCTGAGTAGTGCTTACACAGAGCTGAGGCCTTCTTTGCTTCTTACTTCACTCCACCAGCAAAGGAAGCTGAGGGTGCAGAAGGAGTTGTGAGGGGACACAACTGGGACAGCTGACCCCAACTCACCAAAGGGGTATTCCATACCATATGATGTTATGCTCAGCATATAAATCTGGACAAAGAAGGTGGAAGGCAGGTGGGAACATTTAGAGTGATGGCATTTGTGTACCCAAGGCACCATTGCATCTGATGGATCCCTGCTTTCCTGGAGATTGCTGAACACCTGCCTGCCCATGGGAAGTGGTGAGTGAATTCCTTGTTTTGCTTTGCTTACATAAGTGCCTTCTGCTTTACTTATTAAACTGCCTTTATCTCAGCCCACAAGTTTTGTCACTTTTACTCTTAGGATTCTGTCCCACATCCTGCCGGGGGCATGAGTGCACAGCTGAGTGATACTTGGTTGCCAGCTTGGGTTAAACCACAGCAGTGGATTAGAACTCAGCTAGTTAAGAACTGGATATTTTATGTTTCTCTGCACTTTTCAAACACTGCCCATTTTGTCTTGACAGAACTTCGGTTTTGTTTCTCATATAAAGCCAGAGATAACATCATTTCTGGCGCTTGCCATGGATTTCTTCTTGTACTGCCATAACACTGATGCCGTAGCCCTAGCTCTATATTTGACTACAGCAGCAATCTTAATCTCAGCTGATTCATGATCCAAAAATACTAAGCAAACAGTGCCAATGTTTTACTTTTCTGTCCCTCTCACCCTTGGGAAATACACATTTATGGAAAACAAGAAGTACAGGCAATAAGAGAGGGTATGGTCCTGTGAACCAAAGATGGAGTCCACTTCTTTAGTCCAGTTTAAACAGACTTTCTCCTTTGCCCACTAAAATAATTTGTCCATCGAACCAATAAAATACCTGGTCGAATAAAATACCTGATTTTATTAATCAGGTATTATTGTTTACTGCTTGGTTTAATATCCATCTCCATTTCTTTGCCTCTGGAAACCAAGGGGAGGCTAAAATTATATCACAATTTGAAAAAAAGAGAGTAAGTTAGGGTTGAAGAAAGATAAAGAAGAATTATAGGACACTAAATCTAACTTGTATACCTGACAAATAACTAGAACAATTAGTAAAGCAAGACCAATCATTATGTAAACAGTTTGAAGAAAATGCAGTGATAAATCGGTAGCACATTTGTAAAAAGCACAAATCAAATGAAACAAAGCTAATTGGTTTCTTTGATGGCATGATGAATGTGTAAAGGAAAAGTGACACAGAATTTCTTAATATTAGGAAGACACTGATGTTGGTCATAGATGGCATTCTCAGAAAGAAGCTAATAAAGTTGGATTAGATGGAACCAGCGTAAGATGAATACAGAGGTAAATAAATCAAACACAGAAACTTTATGAACAGTTGAGCTGGAAGCTGGGAGGAGATCAAAACCACTTTAGATGATCAAACATCTTACATAGCTCAATTTCGATGTGAAGAGGTTTTGTTTGCTTTTTTAAAAAAGACAAAAAAAACCACCCCATAAACCAGCATCTAGTGTAAGAAACACCTAAATAAAGAAACTGAGCAGACTAGCAAAAAATGACAGCCACTTTGGTCATATGCCAGCACCAGAATAGCTTACATCAGCATTGTTTTCCTGCTACACAGCTGAGTTTCTTTATTTAGATGTATTAAATATTCCAAAGCATATCTAAATAGAGCTTTGATTACTGCAGGGTTATCTGGAATTTATTTATTGACGTTGCTTCTGTTGACTGATATTTCTGTCCATTCATCTAAAAATCTCATGATTCATGAAATGTTTATGCATTTTTGTTGTGACTGAGTGAGAAAAGATCTCTAGTGGCATCACACGTTTTCTTTATAAAAGCTAATGAAGATTCTTATAATTACTCATTCGCTTTTCGCACAGCAAAGATACATGTTGTTGGCAGCTATGGCCATCTATGCATTTTGAAACCTACAGAAGGAAAACTTGTTCTTGTCCCTAAAGCTGATGCGACAGGAGACGTGTGGTGATAGAGGCATGACAGTCCAAGATATCAAGGAGAGCATTTGTTCTAAGCCTTTAAAGACAGCAACTGTAGCAAGAATATCAGCTGCCTCATCGTTGTCAAGATTTTCCATGGCTATTAGAGAAAAGAAATATTTTTTAGAAGTCATAACAGAGGATTACCAGGTTACTATTGCAGATTCTTGTGAGACAGCACTCATCTGAACAGAAAGTAAGCTAATCAAATCTCTCAATAAAACACAACAGATGTATTTTAGATATTAGAATAAAAATAAAGTGTTGAAAGGAGACATCAGTTGGGGAAAAAGATTGAAATGTAGAGTGCAGAGAATAAGCAGATGCAATTAACTGTTTTACACAACAAAAAGTAAATATCATTAATTTTTAAGCAGTGGATTTTGTCTACCCATACAGTCTGCAGTAGTGTTTATTTTAAAGTATAATGAATAGAACGAGTAGGAAATAGGTGATAAATAAAATCCTAGTCAGTAAAACTTTTGCCACAGTAATTTCTGCACCTTAATATAGTCCAGATTGCATTAAATTTGAAATAAATGCTAAATTGCTTCTGACTTCACCAGGAATGGCTTTGCACTCATAAGCAGTGTGCCTTCTAATTTCAGCAAAGTACCACATCTTGAATAATTAATTTTAAAAAGGGCAAGGATAAAATAGTATTAGATAGATTGGAGTTACAAAATTGGGAGCATGTATTTAAAATAATAGAAAAATACTACATTGACTTTTTTCAGTGAAAGCATCACATGTAAAGATGCAAAGAATAAGGCGACTGTTCACCTCTACTACTAGTAGTAGTAGCATACTGGTCCAATCACAATATTATCTTAAGATAAATTTAAGAATTCAAAACATATAATAAAAATAAATGGATTTAGCTTTTTTCCCCCTTATAACTCAGTTTCTAGGTAGGCACGTTCACTTCATAGACAAAGATTATTTATAGAATACAAATACAAATATATATGATTGCAGATACTGCTTGTTGAGAACACAATAAAGAATACAGGTGAATTACAAAGGGGAAATTTTGTTTATGAAGAGTGACTGTGGAGCTGCTGTTACTGGAGACCCACATGGCTAGAGTTGATGTGCAGTGTCAAAAGAGAAGACATTTCCTATGGCATACCTAAACAGATTTATTCATAACAGTACCTTCACTAAAACGAGCCCTACAGCATCTGATTCAGGGAGCTCTAGTCAGAGCTTATAGCTCAAAATGCTGTTTTAGGAATGTTTTCTAGAAGATATAGAAGAGTCCATTTTTCCTTTTTAATTGAGAAGCTGTAGTATAAACATGTATGTACGGACAGACACAGATAAATAGTTCTCAAATAATTTTAAAGTGTTTTTCAGATCTACCCCATAGAAATGCATATAGGCACATAAACACAAGTAAGAATGTAAAACAAGATAACAAATTTTAACATAATTATACTTATGTCCTTTCTGAATGCCTCCAGCAAAAAAACACCAGCAACTGCATGAGGTGGTGGGGGTTGTGTGATACCCTGAAGGAGAAGAAATTTGAATTACAGCAGTCTATGAAATTTCAGGCTCAGGTGCTTATTGTTCATAATTGCTGTTCTCCAAGTGCTAGTCAACAGTGAGAAACAGAAAGGCTAAAACTTGCAAGATTTTTAAGTGAACTATTAGCATAATTTGTTTTCAAAGATATATGTCCCACAGACCTCTACTAAGAGCTTTTCCATAAAAGAGGTACAGCTGCTTCTGAAGAGTAGCAAAGAGGGCCAGACAGTGGTCCACTACACAGTGGTCTAAACCAAGAATCAAAGACAATTTCTGAGTAGGATTAGGTGGCAGGAACAGGAAGATCTTGAAGAGGCGGAATGGCATTACTGAATATTTAGCCAAGGGAAATAGCACAATATATATTATCTCATTTTCATGTAGCATAGTCAATCTAATTGCCACTTGTAATCTGGAAGAAAGCATTTCAAACATATCTGTGATTTGATCCTCTTGTGGCACATATATCCACGATGTGCAAGCTCTGGCTGGAGAGCTGTCTGATGGAGAAGGACCTGGGAGTGTTGGTTGACTGCAGGCTGAATATAAGTCAGCAGTGTGCCCAGGAGGCCAAGAAGGCCAATGGCATCTTGGCATGTATCAGAAACAGTGTGGCCAGTAGGTCTAGGGAGGTGATTGTGCCCCTGTGCTCAGCATTGGTGAGGCCTCAGCTTGAGTGCTGTGTCCAGTTCTGGGCTCCTCACCATAAGAAGGACATTGAGGTCCTTGAAGGAGTCCAGAGAAGGGCAACCAGGCTGGGGAAGGGGCTGGAGGGCAAATCATATGATGAACGGCTGAGGAAACTGGGGATGTTTAGCTTGGAAAAGAGGAGGCTGAGGGAAGACCTTATCACCACCTACAACTATCTGAAGGGAGGTTGTAGCGAGGTGGGCGATGGTCTCTTCAGCCAGGTGACAGGAGATAGGAAAAGGGGAAATGGCCTCAAGCTGTGCCAGGGCAGGTTCAGATTGGACATTAGAAAAAAATTTTTCACTGAAAGAGTTGTCAGGACCTGGAACAGGCTGCCCAGGGATGCGGTTGAGTCACCTTCCCTGGATGTGTTTAAAAAAAGGGCAGATGAGGTACTTAGGGATATGGTTTAGCTTAGGATGGGATTGGTTGGACTTGATGATCTTGAAGGTCTTTTCCAATCTTGTGATTCTGTGACTCTCAAAGCATCTATGCTGCACTCAGAAAAACACTGAGAAAACTAGCTCTTGTAAATACTAACTGTAACAGAGGCAACCCACAACACAGCTGTGGACAGCTGTATGGCCATGGAAGCATCAACAAGTACAGACCTGCCATCCAAATATTTTTGTGAATCTTTAGTAGATTGCTAAGCACAATTGCTAGCACAGTCATACAACTAACAGCATGCAGTTAGCTGGAACTAACCTCTCTAAACCCACAGAGCTAATCACAACCTTCATTGTAGTGTAATTTTACTGCCAGAAGGAAGAGCATCACTCCTGACTTGCTGATGAGATTCCTTGTTTCTTTAAAGTGGCTTTTTGTTCAGTTACAGATTTTGCTTAATTTTGCTTAGAGTGAACAGTCTTAATTACATGTAATTTTCAGCTTTGGTCAACAGGGCCTGAAGCCTTCCCTAACCATTAGTTTAGACTGAGAGAAAGTTCATTTGCCCACTGGAGATTTGTATGTCTTCTCAAGGATCTTGTGCTGATCACTGCCACACACAGAATACTCATGTAGGTGGATGCATTGCGTCCAATCCAGTATGTCACCCCTTATGATCCTAGCTCATAAATAGGTTCCAGTGAAAAAAGTAATAGTAGTGAGAATCCTGAGAGAAAGGGGAAGTTGAGATGACCTTCTCAGGTCATGATAGCAGGCATAGGGAGGTAAAGCTGTACACATTACAATTCATTTATTCATGACACAGTAAAAAAATAGTACTTAGGGTGCCTAAAAAATCTTCAGCTTATAAAAACATAAATTGTCTAATACTAGTTTGCTAGGACCTAGGCATACCTTTTAACATAGCATTACCTTGTTTGTAAAAATACTAGCAGTGCACTAACACAGGTACACTCATCCAAGTTTCTCTCAGGCCTCCAATTGCAATCATGTAATTGTAAATTAGTGGTCTAATTGTACCAGTCTCCAGTTTTCCAACTAGAAAAAGCCTTTGGTACTTCACTGTGGAATGAGGACCATGGCTGTTAATTTTTGTAATATAAAGGTAGCTCTTCTCACAAGATTTTCACAATCTTGATAAAGCTGAGTTCACCAAACACCCACCCCCTTCTTTTCTCCATACCTTACCCTGCCAATCTGAGATGCAGTCAGTTTTTTTCTGACTCTTGCCAGACAGGAAACTTGGTGTTCATATTTGTTGCTACCCCCACCCCAACCTGACCTTTATTTCCTCTAACCTGGCTCAAGCAGCAACCACCAGTGGTGATGGGAATAAATGCATCTGTTGGTGCTGGCTGCACCCAGATTAAAGTGGATTCAGAGACAGATAATGACATAAAAGTCAAAGGCTGATTTGAGCAATGTACCCACCTAACTACAGTGCCAGTCCTTTCTAACTCAAGCCACATTTGGAAGAAACTAACATCTGTGTTTTGTAGGCAGACATGACTATGAGTCAATCATCTAACCTCCATAAGTAGTGAGCAGTCCAAGCTCTCCTTCAGGGCAGCAGGCTGCATGCCAGGCTCTCTTCTTGAGTAGGGACATCTCTCAAGGTGATTCTTCAAGGTTGAGAGATGCCTTGCTGTAACAGATTCTCAGTAAGTGACTAATAAAATGCTAAACTTTGAAATCTTAGCTAAGTGATATAAAGGATTGACTGCGCATATAAAATCCTTTAGACAGAAACCATTGACCAAGTCTGGGACTAGGATTGGATCCAACCACATCAGGAATCCTCTCTGAGAAGGAGTTTAGAAAGTGATGGTATCCTTTCTGCACCTCATGACTCAATGGGAGGTTCTCCCTGACAGTTTTGTCTCCCCCTGTCCTCTGTGCAGTAAATAATCAAATATATTTTGCTATCGAATCTTTTTAAATGACTGTCGGATTCATGATTGACATTTTTTATCAATAAAGCATATATTTGCTTCTCTCTTATAAGTGAGGTGTGCCACTCCATTTGTAACAATATAATTTTGTTTTAACTAAGAACATAACTGTATCTAATCCAGTTCATGTTGAACAATCTAATCCTTTGTGATTTTGGGGCTGGATAAAAGAGCTATAAGTATTAGCAAGTTTATATTTCTGGCTTTAAATGCCTGGTGTACTTGAGCTGACACTGTACATCTGCTTTGCTTAGGTAGCATTTGTCAGTAAAAGACCCTCATCCTCAGTATTTGTGCCCCAGATAGTCTGCAAGTCATTGTATTCATATCTTCAGAGTATGCTCTGATTTTCCTGGGCTCTTTTCTGAATAGGATATGTAATGTCAGGAGAACAATTCTTTCTTCATAAACAATGCCCGTGTTGATGACTCTATTGTTTAAAAAACCTCACCTATTTTATAGCCAAGCAGTATATTAGATAAATGTGAAAATAAAATGCTTATTTTAGGGTCTTAAAAATGCACAGCTGAAGACCTCCTTCCTCTCCTAAATGCAAATGCTATTAAAAACACTTTTTCAGCAATTAAAGAGCATTAGGTAGACTCTCAGTTAAGATAAATTTACCTCAAAAATGTATTCATCACCCTCTTCAAAAGTAAAGCCCCAAAGCAAAATGCACATAGTTGCCAGCAGCTTTAGTTAAAGCTAAAATTAGCTATGCTGATTAAGTGTATTTTGCATAACCTTAACTATTAATCCTTCATATTGGTCTTTCTTTCTTTGAAAAACCTGAAAGTACCAATAACCTAAAGGTTTTTAGAGTCACTTTTTAATACTACTTAGTTAAGATTTAATCCTTCGTATAATAGTTAACACTGGCACCATCATTTAATAGCCCAAGATTTCTAACATGTACTTGCTGAACAAAACAGACATTTTAAATTCCAGGGAAATAATGGCAACATGCATAGAGCAGAACTTTGATTTAAAGAATTTTAAAAGGTACTTACAAGAGATAAAATTGAACTAACCGTAAATTAATCTCCAAGTTTTCACTTCTTCTTTAAATAGTTTTCTTTTCATGCTTAATTCTCTTCCCTTTCATTTTCTGTAACTCGGGTCCTTATTTTCTAACAGTTAGATTGCCTTCCATCTTACCTGGCTAAGCAAGGCATAAATTACATTTTCCAGTGAGATCAATATGGAATTTGACTTCAAGTGTCTTTTTGAAAGTGTGCCCTGTTTTATAGATAGTTCTTTTGAAAAGGCGAGATAGTACTACCTTTTGGATGATTCTGTTGCTAAATTGCTGCCTTTAAAAGTTAAAATTGTTCCTATTCTCAGGTCAGGACAAGGAAGAAAGAAGTAGGTTGTTCTTCACGAAGTGTCACCTCACAGCAAACTTGGCTTTTGTTTAGGGCCAATCCTGCTAATAGAGGGTGCTCTCCCTGGAGGTTTATCTAACATACTTTGCTTCAGATTTGCTTGAGGCTAAGAGTGCAAATATTGTTAGCTACCCAAGCTCAGCAGACACCTGGAAGCTCATTAGTTTACCATAATTCCTTTGTGTGCCCCAGCCCTGCCTCAGTGTTTCATAGCATTTGCTCATCTGTCTTTTTTTTTAACAAAAAGTAATCAACCTTCACATTTTGTAATAATTGGCATTTTCTGATATTTAATTTTTTTAGCATGGATAATTTGAATAGTTTGGCAGTCTCACCAATCTTGACTTTAGAAATAATTAAACAGAAATTATAAAAAAGAGCTATTTTAGGTAGCTGGTAATTATAGTTCACACCTCTGTTTAGCCAGTCAAACAATAAAAAAAATAATTCAATTATACGGCAAATTATTAATTAATTGAGCTCTAAACATTTTTAGTCTTTTATATCAGTTAGGCTTTTTTCTTCTGTGTTCAAGCATTAATTCATTAATTGTTTTAAGCATCACTTCATCAGCAATAAGCTCAGAGCAGCTGACAGTTGTGTTTTGTTTGTATATTTGATCAATACAACTGCCTGAAAACTTTCAGATCATTGATCATGTCATGTTCTGCTGAGTAATTGTCCAGTAAAACTGAATATTTGGAAACTGATGACTTAGTGGTTCAAGGGTCAATCCAGTAAGAAACTGAAGCTGGTTAAAACAGGCTTTCTTCTCTTCTTTGTCTTTGTCTTCAATAGGTGGTCTTCTGGATGATCCATGACCTCATCTCCAGTCTTCATCATGTTTTTCCTCTTTATTAATGACAGATTGTTGTTCCATAGGTCATCTTATTCTGCTGTCTGCACTGCATTGTAAAAGTACTAGCAATGGTACTCCAGATGGCGTGCATAGTGACATTTATAGTTTTCTTAATGTTTTCTTTCTGTCCTTTTCAGTTATTTATAACTTTGTCCAAAGGTCATTTTTATCCTAGGTCACTTATTAGTTTTAGGGATAGAAACCCAGTTCATCCAGCTTTGTGATCTAAAGTCATGTAAATTTGCTTTTTCTCACTTGAAGGGTTGTGCATTTTTTCTTGCAAAGCTTTAAGTGACACTTTTATCTGAAGACTTTGAAATTTATCTTGGAGAACACTCAGTGTAGACATGTTCTTTTCAGTGCTTTATTACCAGTCTATTCTTATTTGGTAGAGTTATACAGATTATTCAAGCTTTGTTACTTTTTCAACGGCAGGGGCAGTGTGTGGAAAGAAACAGAGCTTTAAGAAACAAATGAAATTATGAGATTGCCAGTGAAACTTGAATTATTTCTTCTTCTCTTGATGAGGTTCCTGCCTCAAAATAAATGCACGCAAACATTTATCTCACTAAATGGTGCAGTGACTTCTCATGGGAAACTGGCACCTGGGAGGGACTCCGCAATGGTCAAAGAATCTAAAGTAACATGGTGCCCGAAGAAGTGACTGGGGTGACTGAACTCATAGGGGAATGCAGGTATCAGACACTATAAGTGGGATAATGGCATTACTCCATAGGTTTCCCTGAATTCAGCTCAAATAGCCAACAACATTGGCTATTTCCAGGTTTCAAAAATACTTTCCTTGAACTATCATAATGATGAATATCTACACTATTTATACACAAACATAGTTTGGGAAGAGTTTGTGTTCAAGTTTCAATGATTGTTACAAGGATAAATATTGAAGTGCTAGGTGGGTAATGACAGAGATAAACCACAATGGAAAAATGGAGTTTTTTATGCTGTCCAATGAAAATGCTATTGTTTGCAGATAGATTTGCCACATCTGTTAAAATTCTAGTCCTACAGTCAAAAATGTATCCACCCTCTTAGTAGATTGTAATCACAACTCACTTGAAAAGCAGTTATAATTATGTCTTTTATAAAATCACCTCGTTCCCTTACAGATTCATAGGAGAAATTTGAATGATAAAAAGGTAATCTCTAATGTCATTAAAATGTTCATGTTTGAATTGGTTGTATACTGAACACAATCCTTTAAGATTTCCTTCTCCATAGGAGCTGAGATTCTGTAGTATTGACTTTAATAGGCAATCATTCAACTTTTAAACTTTTAAAATACAAAGTAAATTTAGCACAAGAAACTTGCTATTGCAAAGTTATGGATAAAAAGATACATTTCAGTATCCACTCGGCAGTATGTGCAGGCTACTGCATACAAAATGTTCAGAAGGGCAGAGCTGGGATACGTGATTTTGAGTTATAAAGCTCTGTTAATGTCAGTTTTTAAAGGAATGTACAAAGTTTCATATTCTGTTGAGCATTTCCACAGGCGTGCTTTCCACAAAAAAGCAGCTCTCTAAACTTACTCTCAGTATGTACATAAATATGAGACAATTAAAGCTAACAAAAAACCCCTTCTACCTTTCTCTTTTTATAATTGTGTATTGTAAAGCAAAACATCTATATGCACATTTTCCTAACTCATCAGAAACGTGCTCAGTGCCAGATAATACTGCAGTAGATGTGAGAAGGTGCAGATAGGTATTGTCCCCTGAAAAGGACATTTGCCTGATCAAAGATCTAGAAGTTTTCCTAATCCCGATATTGATCTTTTGTATGGCTTTTGAGAAATCATTTCTCTTTTCTCTAGGGACTCGGTTCTTTATAGTGTCTTTTCAGGGACAGAGAAAGAAGATGTGTGCACGACAGGACTAGAATCTTTGCACTGAAATACTTTATTGTGGCAGGAAACAATCAGTAGCTGTTGATTTTTTAAGTATTGTTTATCTTTTGACAGTGTTATTTCTTACTTATCGTGTGTTCTTTGCGTTGTTCCATGAACCCTTCTCATTTAAAACCTTAGTACATTCAAGTGAGAAAAAAAAATTAAAAGTTAAAATAACCCCCAACTTTTTTTTTTAAAAAAAAAGGAGAGAATAAACAAATGCCTAGAGAAATTAATGTCTGTAAATTATTCTGTGCAAATAATCAGATGTTGCCAGAAACAAAAGTTATACTGATCACAAGATCTTCTTTTAAGAAAATATTTCCAGGTTGCTTTGTCATGCTAACATTCCCATCGATTTTCCTAGGATAACAAAGGTTTTGTTTTGTTTAAACCTTCTCCTTGAATGGCAAAGGTATGCTTAAGGCATTAATCCAGCTGTATAACAATTGCAAGCTTTATAACCAATAGCACATGACAGAGCATGCTGAGACCCACATTTTGGGTCTGTTCTAGGCATCAATCCAAGACTCTGCTGTAATTGCAAGAGAAATACAGGACCTGCCGTCTTTAGGAAATCCTTAGAAATCTTACATATAGAATATGTTGTCTAATCCTGATTGTGAGAGGAACAGCGAAAGAAAAATAATCCCAATCCCTTTTGTGATTCCCATTTAACTTGCCATTGCCATAGTAGATGTTCAGCCTTGTTGAAAGAAGACTGAGAAAATAGCTTTTAAAATATCAGTTACAGTTACATGAAAAAAGAGGTTTTCTTGGAGGAAAAAAATTTGGTTACCATTCATGTGTTATATTTTCTTCTTTTATTCAGGTTGATTAAATGGTTTATTTGGTGAAAGCTAAAACCTGATCCAACTTCCAATGACTTTAATGGAAAGCCTATATTGATTTTGTTCATAGAAGCTGTGTCAGTATAGAGTCCAAAAGGGGAATCTTTTTGTGTTCTACTTGTTGGAAGTGTTAGAGTTTGCATTTTCCACTGCACTCTGAGGAATTCCGCACTAACATATTTAAAAAGCAGATAACAGTGAATGTGGAAAGAACAGATTAAAAAAGCAGAGCCTATTAGGATCTTTTAAAAATCTTTTTTACTGTTGAAAATTGACATGTCTGCTAGAATCAAGTTACTTTGTCAAAAGGCAGCATTCTGATACACTTTTTATCAATAAAACATTGAGTACCAAAAAAGGTGCGGCATTTCTAAGTTCATTGCAGGACAGCCAGCATGTGCTGCTTAGGACACTCATCTGTTTGGTGAGAAATGCACATTCTAACCTGACTCCAGCAAAGTAAGAACTGGAATCTTGAAAGCACTTCTGCTAAGACCTCTGGTAACTATTTCATGCATTCCTCATTCTTTTGGACCACAAGTCTGACTGCCTTTTAATTTGTCTCAAATTTGTCCTGGTATGAATCAGAGGTAACTGAAACCTGAGGTTTTTGCAGGAAGAAAACAAGAGAGCTTTAGCATCTCCAGACACTGAAGGAGAGAATCAAAGTCAGGACACCAATGACACATGCTTGTCAGAATCTCTCTCTTCGTCTGCCTGTTAAGATTAATTAAAATCTGGACCCAGTATAAGCCTTGGAAGAAATACACTTTACCTAAGCTCAGTGGAGGACTTGTTAGAGTTTAGTCACGTAATCTGCCAAAGATTCAGCATGCTTTGACAACGCTTCAGCCCCTCTCAGCTTCCTTGCATTAACTGTGTTGGGCCATTCCTGCAGAGATTGAGCAGGCTCCATGCTAGAGTTCAGAGGCCAAACAAAACTTTCCCTGCCATTTTCCTGCTGCTGCCAAAGGTTCTTTTAAAAAAAACAAACCCAGGCTCTAAAATCAGGAATGCAGGCCAGAAGCAGAGTATAAAAATAATTTATAATCAGTAGAGCACACTCGGCTGCAGAACTTGGAACTCAACATAAAGTTACTCAATCTTTGGCAATGAAACAATAACTGAAACCAATGACAAGCTGTAGTAACAGTCCACATAAAAGGTAACGGCTTTCTACTGCTGCAACTTCCTGCCTTGGCTCAGACAGAGAGGAATGCCATGTGGGTAGCAGCACCACAACTGCACAGGTTTTAAATACATTTAATAAACTGTACTATGTATTCTGCTAAAATAATGGTAATTTCAAAATCTGGTTTTCAAATACTAGAAGATACAAGGTTGCCTTTGCTTTCCCCATCCCAATTCATGTCATAGGTCATGATTTAGTCTTTTCATTACGTAAATACGTGTTATTTTAATACTGGTCTCCATGAGACTGTAAGGAGCCAGAAACATTTCCGAGAGCTCAGTATGTATGTTCAGCCATCCGTCACCTCCTCATATCTTTAGCTATTGCCTCTTACTGGATATTGATCACTCAACAGCTTTAATACAACAACCAGTACAAGGTCTATTCACCAGGCTAGTTTGAAAGAGGCACTCAAGAGAGATACAAAGGAGCTCGGTACAAAAATAGACTTGCTTACCGATAAACTGCACTTTTTTTTTGTTGCATGCTTATAAAATTCTAAGGTATTTCATCAGAAGGGGAAAAACATGTATAATTTCATCTACGCTGTGCAACTGTTCAATTTTCTGTGCCAAACTAACACATGAGGAAAGATCTAAAGAGCTTAAATTGAATGAGATACTGTGTTCAACCATGTGACTTCTTTGTTAAGTAGACAACCTCTGTGATGATAAAAAAGGTCAGTGCTACACCATTATACCCACCGTATCCTTTAATCTTTCTTTTTTATTTATGTGTTTAAATCAAGCAAGGGAGCGCTATGTTAAACAGATGTATTGATTTTTTTTCCTTTTGATTCTATTAGTTTAGCTTCAGGGTCGGGTACATGTTTTGTGATATCCCCAGAATAACATCATCCTCAGTCATCACCACACATCTCTCATACTGTTTGGAAGACCAAAAGAATATATATATATATATATATATATAAATATATATATAAAGGACAAGTTGTTTGAAAAATAACCTGTATTTACTGAATTCCAAATAGGTATTTGGATTACTTTGTCAAATTAAAGTACTGCTGTGCTACTTATCTCCCTTTCCAGGTGCAAGCAGTAGTGTTCACTAATATTTTGCAGGATAAAAATGAAGAGTACAATGGATAGTATTTCTTGCAAAGGGAAAAAATATTTACAGCATAATGGCATAGCACAAATCTTTTGAAAAGTAATATCAACTACTGTCTCTCACAGTGTGCTGCTGCTTAATAGTAGATAGTTCCATATTGCTGATATAGGGAAGTGAATTTTATGTAAATGCACTAATATAATGGGATTTCTTAATCCTGACTGGTAGAAGAAGCTTTTCAAGCACATTTGCTAAAGTCGTAGTCAATGCCATTAGGCATAGTCAGTGACATTAGAAACAGCATTTCTGTAATAAAGGAAAATCAAAGATACAGTTTCAGTGCAATAAAAACTACTCACACTATTTCTAGCTAGTTCTGAAAACAAAATGTGGGGCTTTACAGGACTTAATACATATCATAAATGCTGAAATCATTTGATTTAGTTAATATATACTCAACATAAAACTGGTGTGAACAGAATTGTTTCCCAGTTTATTCTACGTATGTGTTAAAATAAATAATAAAAATAAACATTGAAAGAAAAAAAAAGTTAAGAAATTTTTAGTGTTAAGAATTTTTCTACATTACTAGTGTTTTGGTGAGAAAGGCTGCATAGAATCAGGAAAAAAACTTCTATGATCATTTGGTTTAAAAACAGTTTTACCTGAGGGGTTTGAGTTTTGCTTTTTTGTGGTTTTATGCATCTTGCTTGAAGCATTTCCCATAGTATCAGTGTGTGTAAAGTGCCGCCTCCAAGCATATTCTCTGGTGCTTCCAATTATAATTGCAGCTACTTTTCAGGCTTTCCACTGGTTACAACACCAGTACCAGTCTATGCATTCATTTGGGCATGTATTCTCATGAATGTTAGTTTTCTGTCAAATTTGGTTGGCGTTGGCTAGTGATTTCCAGTGACATCAGTGGAAGGTTGATAGATTGTGAGGACAAAGCTCACAATCATCCCTGTAAGTATTTAATCTTCTCAGCAATGTTTTGCCTACCAGGTGTGATGGGAATGCACATTTCTGCCTCCCAGGAGTGCAACTGGAGCAGGGGCTGTGGTGGTAAGTGTTCATGGGGTGGGGTCTACAGTCTCCGCAAGCTCTGCACTGCTTTGGCTTCTTCTTCTTGATGGCATGTGGGGTCAGAAGCAAGCAAAAAGAAATCAGTGCAGTGCTGGTAAATATGTAAGTCGTGAATGTTAGAGTGAGAGAAAAATGCCAACATAACATATATAATCTCCCAGGAAATGAACCTGAGTGGTATGACAGGTTTATAAAGGTAAATATGATTTAGCTCTTAACAAGGGAGAAATTTCAGAAGCATTAAAACAACCATATACTGGGCTCGCACTTTAAAAAGAGCCAAATTTGTGCTCTACATTTGTATTCATACAGACACTTAAAATGTCTTCTAGAATGATGTAACCCTTGAATAAAATGCTGGGATTTCAAACTGTAAACAATTTTTAAAAAAAAAGGGTTGTGCATACAGGTTTGAAAGCAGAACTTGGTATGTGCAGCTGAGATTATATGTACATGATTTTGAAAAATCAGCTAGGTAGTGAAATAGCTTATGGATTTATAACATAAATAGGGAAACTATCCTGCTCTTACACACATGTGAGCGATCTTTGCCTTCTATTTTAAAAATGTTAACAAATTCAGTTTAAAATAATTTAGATGTGTCATTCTAACCTGTTGCAGCCAATCTGATTAGGTGGATATTTTCAGTTATTACAGTAGTTATTTTCCTGGCAAAAACATTTCAGGCAAGTCTGCCAGCAGGTAGCTCCACAAATGTCTTGAAACTCCCAGTTCCTGCAAAATGTAGGCAGCTCTTCCTGAAATGTCAGTGAAGGGGCACTGTCTCAGCAAACAAGCTGCATTCACAAGGGAGCAGGTGATCTCTTTCTGTTTCTGGTATTTTTATGTTTGTTTTCATACATATATATATCTTCTCCTTTTTTTATCCTTACGTTTTAGCATGATGGCTCATTGTTTTTAAGCTTGTTCACTTAGAAGGCGAGCAATCCAGAAACATGGAACAGCAAGACAGGCAGAGATACAAATGACTAGAGCATGGTTTTACATGAAAGGGCTTTTGCCAGGTTTTCTACTGAAGTGTGCAAATTTAAAGCTGTGGATCAACGCCCTGCTCTCTGCACACTCAGTGTTGGGTCACAACATAGTGACAGTGACAAACTCCAGAGCACTCAGCAATAAAGGACGATGCCTTCAACAGCCAAGAGCTACCAAGGACTTTTGAAGACTGATGACCAATATGGAATATCACTTTACATATGTACTATACATCCTAATGCTATGCTGCACATACTTGCTGAAACTGTCTCTTGTACAGGGAGCAATGTAACACTAGTTTGGGTCTCAGATATTCCCAGCAAGTTTAATCTGTTTGAGGTCCTCAACTGGAATTAACTCGCTCACAACTGGCTTTAGTTGTCCAACATATTGTGCAGATATATCTGCTATTGGAAAGCTCATAGCAGCCAGCATTACGTTAGCAGTTTCCTCAGCAATATCAAAAAATTCAGGCTGCATGATGCAATTATCAGAAGCAGTGGGAGAATATTTTATTTCTTCAGCCTCATACTCTTTTATGGACCTTTAGCCAGTGGCTCACTGTTATGTCATTCACTTCCTCAAGGACACACTCTGTTTGTTAAATGGAGGACTTACTTTTAAGTTTTTCCTGGAAAAAGAATCCATAGCTGCAAAATTTCTAAACATCTGACTGTCTGTTTTCCTACTACCCAGAATAGGAGGGAGCTGATGGTTGTAGAGCTGCTGTAAGATGAGTCATTACTTCTTTGCTTATTCTTAAATAGTTTTGCCCAAATGTCAGTTTTCTTTGCTGCTCAGTTACAGATTCTTGACTACTTTTCCTGAGGTTCTTGGTTTTAAATCTTTTCCAGTATTGTAACTCTCCAGATTTTTACCTGTTACCATCTGCTGATTTTTCTTCCCAAATGTTATTCTTCTGTTTCCAAAACTGAATCTCTCTGCCATATTCTGCCCGTGATTCTAATCTCCTCGTGACCCCTTGCATTATTTCTCCATTTTCAGCAGTGTGCTCAGCTCCTCCTAGTTTAATAGATCTGCAGATTTCATTAATGTACCATTTACTCCCTCTTCTAGCTCATTATTGAAGCTATTAAATGAGATCAGAAGTAATACTAATCTTTGTGTACTGCACTAAATGCCTCCCTTCAAAGTTATTGTTTATCATTACCCTTCATTGTTTGTCATCACCCTTCATTTCAGTCAACATGATAGTTCATTTCCAATTTGATTTAAGCTTGGGAATAGAATTTTGACACATTGGAGATGGGAGAAGAAAGGCTAATCAACAATCCAGCAGAGGTTTCTAATTAAGGCTCAATTTAGAGGATCAAAGTTAGGAGTCCTCTACTGCAGCCACAGTGGAAGGTGGAAACTGTCTCCATAACTTAATTGAGAGCACCTGAAGCTGACTACCAAAATATCCTAAAAAAACAGTATACTGCTAAAATTCAGACATGTGACGGTATGGCTTCTGCTCTCTATTCATTAATTTTGTATTACTATTAAAATACCAAGTTTGTCTGGCAGACTTCAAAGTGTTTTAGTAAATTTGTTTTCTCGATAGCTGTTCCATTATGTTGCCAGGGAGGGAAGCTAAATTTATGAGTAGCAATTTCAAAGACAACTCACAGAATATGTGAGCTTCTATCTTTGGCTGTTTCAGAGATGCACAGTCTTGTTTCCAAAGCAGTTGTATCCTTCTGTTTCTGCACAGTGTCAAATTTCAAGAAGGAAGTTTCAATTTCCACATTCCCTTCAAAGTTTAATTTATAAATTCCATAGTAAATACTACTAAATATATTTATAGTATGTTGTTAGGAAACATCGATTCAATCAGGAAAAACTCATTTTGACAGGATATAATTCCTCTGATAATAATTAATCCTACATGACTTAAGGGCCCAACACCAAAGCCTGTTCATCCTTCACCTTAATATAATACCAAGCATTTTATACATTTAGGTTGCCAACCCTTAGTATCAGGGCCAATTACTCTCAGTCTTTATTGACTTGCCAAAAATATATTTGTCCAAATACATTTGGTTACCAAGAATTTCTCATTTTTTTCTAGGAATACTTGGCTTGAGCTCATTTAGTTATGTATAGTCTGTGTCAAAGCAAACGTAAAAGCCCTAATTCTAGTCTGATAAAAGATTGTCTCTAGGTATAACTGAGTCCTCTTACAGTTTTGTACTTGGATGCGCTGAACAAAACAATGGGGCAGTGGAAGGTTGACATTCAGGTTGGGGTCAAGTTGTTAGACATAGGGAAAATGGTCAGAGTGAGAAGGCAGGTGCAACCTAAGGCCCGTTGCATGCAGTGTGTCTCATGGAAATATAATTGCAGGTCCTGCTACTGCAACAGGAAGTGGGTTTGTGAGTCCAGAAGTGGGGTCACACATCTAGGAACTGGGTTGCCAGAAGAGTTTGAGATCAGCTGCTATAAACTCAGCCTCTCTGAATTTTGAAGCTCTGCATCTTTCAGTATCCGCCTACTTATCTGACATAGCCTGCTATCTCATTACTGTGAATCTGCCTTCACCTCTGAGGCAAATTTTGTTCACTCTTCCCCAGACTGCTTATGGAATATTTTCCTCCCACTCAATCTCTCCTAAAACCCATCTCTGTCTCTGTTGATTCCTGCTAGGGAATCAGCAGTGACATTTTTTAGCCTTGTTTTTATGGTTAAGCATTTTTATAAAACTTTTTATTGGGTTTTTATTGCTACAATCTCCTGTCTGCCCCTCTCCCCCTGTTATTGAGTTACATATTTATTATATCTCTTGTGAAATTGACTTGTACGATTTTCTGGGAAAAGATTTAATGTCACTTACATTTTCAAAGGTACCTACCAATAACATTTAATGATGTAAAAAATATGCATAATTACTCTGGTTCATTAATACCTATTAATCATGATTTAAGGTGTCCCTGATGAGTTTTACTGTTAACTGCCCAATGCTTGCAAATGAAAGCCTGAGGAGGATGCTTCAACCAGAGAATGTTAACTAGTTTATCACATCACTTTTTAGTCATCTGTATAAAACAGGTAAGTGATATGTATGTTTGCCCAGACCATGTGTCAGCATGTGTTTTGGGAACAGGTTGGCATGTTGTGCCTCGCTTCCTCCTTTGTTCCTTTGTATTCAAGGGGCTTTTACCTTTCCTTTGAAAGACACTTGAGGAAATGCATGCCTGCTGTGAGACCCTGATTTATTTTGCATTGCATCTGCACTGTCTGATTCTGCAACGTGCACTTTGAAATTGAATCAGTTTCTCTTCATCTCTACGACAGATTTTTTTTTCTTCCTAAGAAGTTGACTTTTTCATTTCATTTCTGGCAAAAACATGTGCATTAACTGTGTTAGTGGCATTTCTGTGCATGTTAAGGTTTGTCTTTGTTGTTGTTATCAAGTAAAATATCACTTGTATAATGATTTGCAGGAGCAGGTCCTCACCCTTACAAAATCAAAAAGGTGCAAAAAGAGTAAAGAAGAAGAAAAAACATTATTGCTTGGTAGTCCAAGAAGTGCAGATACTGACCTTGCCCAAAGCAGTGTGCATATAGTTTTACAATAAATGGGGGAATATACTTTCCTAAAAAAAAAAAATAATAAAATCGCAGTAGTGCCATCTAGTGTGCCAGGGGCTGCGGTTTTCTGGGACGGGACAGTGAACTACTTCCAGCCCATCCCACTTGTTACAGTCGTACCCTGACTCGTCCTCCTGCTGCTGTTCCCTTCTCAGCCTGCTGACAGGAGAGCAATAACAGCATTGACAGAAGGTAGAGGAAGAGACCTGAGGGCTCTTTTGCAGATGCTGATTCTGGCACACATGCCATAAGGTTGTCATTGCTGCCCTAGAAAAAATGAGCATCCATGGGATTTTAAAGAAGGAGAAAGATAGCTGTTTTCTCTGTACTCCCATACAAATCTTCCTCTTCTACTCATCGGTTTCCACTGCTAAGCATACAATGGCTAAGGCATCCTTTCTCACCTGCTGCATGGCTGTTGTTCTAGTGTTGGGAGAGAAAAAAATATAAATTTGATGCCAGAAAACAAGAGGTGCCACTGGTTTGTGAAGTTTGCTGAAAGGGGTGGAAATGACTTTTTGCCTGCAAGGTAAAGCTAAAGGATTCATGTCAAGTAGAGGGTCCACAACATCCTTTGGGTGGGAGGTGAAAGGTGGGAGGGAAGTGAAAGGGAGCAGGTATCTGTTCTGTGCATTGATGCTTTGTACTAGGTGGAGTCCTTTTGCCGTGACCACCCTAGGCTTTTCCACTGCTGCCTTTTCCACTTTCACTGCTAGCTGACTGAACCTCTCTGCTTTAATCCCGCGATATGCAAAGTGTGTGGCTTGCCCTTCAGCGTATGAAGCTGCACAGGGTTTATTTTTGTCTTTGGTATAGAATCTGCTTGTAACAAGTGGAAGAGTGATTGAGCCAGGAACCGCTGTCTGCAAATGAAGCCCACATCTCCATAGCATCACATAATGCTGTGTATTCGCCTGTCCTCTGCAGCCTGTGCCAGAGGATATTGCTTTTCCAGTTGGATTTGCTTGGGGTGCAGCTACAATGGCATATCAAATTGAAGGTGTCAATTTTTAGCTGCCAAAGTGTTAAAGGAGTTTTAAGTGAATGAAAAATCCAGATCCAGAAAGGATGGTGTTTGATCTTTGCCTCATTACGTAGATGCTACATCTGGTACAAATTCCTGTAGCACTTCTGTTTAGGCACTTCAACCCTATGCAGTAGAGAAAAAGGTGAAATATATTTCAAATCTCAGAAATATGGTGAGGAAATGGGAATGGAGGGGGAAATTTTCACAAACTATCAGGAGTGTGTGGAGGGGAAAACAGAAATAAGTAATTTTCCAACTAGTGCTTGAGTATTTCCTTTCTCTAGAGCTAATTTAAGTAGATTACTATTGACTATTCCAAAGCTGGATGGGAAAACTTCCTCATCAGACATTGTTACTCACTGGGGTCCTCAGTTACCTCCAAGAGTGTGAAAAACAGTGAACAGAGAGGACCTGTGAAGTCCCTCCCCCAGGGACATGTGTCTTATTCCCAGCTGAATGGAGGTGCTGACAAAGTGATTTTCCCAGCATGATATGAAAATATGTGACAGAGCAGGGACTGCAAACCCATAAGAGACAGGGACACCTACAGCCACAGCCCCCCTTACCTTTATCCCTTCATAAATGTGTGTTTAGAGACCTTTAAAATACATATAGATCTGATTTTCTCATATTATACCCTGCAGCATACAGGCACTTAGCTCCCATTGATTTCAGTACCTAAATGGGAGCTGTAGATCTAAAATTGTCTTTGAGGATGTAGCCTTTAGTTCTTGGTTATTGCTGAAAGCGAGAGTACTTGCCCATGCTTGGTACCTTTTAACGAGCTCAGTTAGCTTCACCTAATAGACTGAACAGCTCGCTGTTCCCAGGGAATCAATATTCTGGGCCAGATTCTAACGTGAGTCCTGCAATGTGCACAGCTCTGCTAACTAATTTTTAAAATGTGAATTGTGTGTGCATATAGAATGACATTATAATTTCCTGCCTTCTGAGTGGCTAGATGGGCAACTTTAATGTTCTCTTAATGTATTTTTAATGAGCTTTCCTAAGGCTTCTGAGTGGGAGAAAAGTAAAAAAAAAAAAAAAAAAAAAAAATCTATAATGTGGTCTAGACACTACTCAAATGACCCTTTTCCCACAGAAGTAAGAAACTCAACAGGGAATTCCTCCTCCTGAAAGCTTTGGAAGCTGTGCAGCTTCTGACTTACAGGCAGCGTGATTGAAGCAATAGTTCTTGTAGAGTCCAAACTCAGTTGCTGCACGTATCACAAGATACACAGTGGATGAGGCAAGGGCTGACAGGCTACTTCATTTTTTTACTGTCAGCTATGTATTTATGCACAGCACAACCTTCTCCACTCTGTATATTTCAAAGTGCTAAAAAATCATACCAATTGTACTCTGCATGCTCAAAGTGCAGATTTCAAAGGTTCATGACTCAGTCAAATCAAAATCAATTTGCACCAGAACACTCAAAAGCACTTCTTCTCACTGAGGGCCATTTCTATGCTAAATTTCAACTCTGCTTGATTTTTTTTTTTTTCTGAGAGGGAAAAGTTGCAAAAAATTCTTCTAATGGTAAAAATGGTTTTCTTCACTTTTTTTCATATGCCAAATAGATGAACTGCATCAATTCAAACAAAATTTCACCTTTTGGGCCAGAGACCAGGCCAAGAAAATTTTGCTCCGAAAGGTGAAAGCACAGCCTGATTAGAAGAAAAGCTAACTTGGAAAAGTACATGAAAACTTAAATACTCTGATTAGTAATATACCTACTTCGCTCGCTTCACTAAAATGGAAAAACATTCCATCTTACTGCACTGTAATTGCGAATGGGGAACATGCACTGTGTTTCGTGATAATTTTTATTAGTCATTTGATGACATGTTATGTTATGATTTGGTAGCTAAGTCTTACCAATGTGTTTGAAACATAAAAGCAGTTCCTCATCACTGTTCATTCCTGACCCCGAAGCTCACTAAAACCCAGGGTATATCTATGCCATGAACTGCTGTGTAGCGTGAAGGCTTCTGAGCAAGCTTGGAGGTGCAAGCTCAGTTCATTGAAGCAGAGCAGAGTTCTGTGCAGAATAATTGTGGCTCAGCAGGATACGTTAGCATATGCAGAGCTTTCTGTTGCCTTGGCTAGATTGCTTCCTAGACTTTATTTAGCTAGCTCAGATATTTTGCGCTGTACAGAGAGGCTTTTTGAGCAGCGCAAAGAATGCTCTGAAGTGGGTCTGCTTGCTATAGCCGCAGTCAGGGCGTTATGGTGGCTAATGACCACTGGAGTAGCAATGACATACTCTGCTGAGAATCAAATGCTTCTCCCCCTCCCTCCCTTGCTAGGATCTCTCAGTATCTGCTCTAGCTGCTGGTCTTTAAATGGAGGTGTGCTAGCTGCTCATTATGTCAGCTTTTTGGCTTCCCTTCACTCCCACCGTAGCAAAAAAGGAGCTATAACATATCAATATGGTGCAGGAAGCCTGCTCTTAAAGGCTTCTAAATTCTAGGTACCACCGAAGAATCACTGTTATTTGGTATTTCCTGCACTTATCTAAAATGACTGTTTATTTCAGCAGGCAGATTCGAAATTGGAAGCAGGATATAGAAAACTTCTAGTACTGAATTCTTCTTAGGAGCATACAGACAGAGCTCCGAGCATGAGATAAAGTCTGAGATAAAGAGAAACTCAAGCTAAAATTTGACCTACTTTGAAGGTTGTCCCATATAAGAGTTTAATTTACTGACCAACCAAATGTAGATGTATCGGTGTTCATGTGCTGCAATAAAATCCTGTAAAGAACTTGAAATGTGACAATGATCTTTGAAAAGCTGGGTTATAGAAGTGATATTACAAATTTTAGTAATGTTTTAAATTAAGTGTCTTCAATATGCTTAACCTTGCATTAAACTTAGATTTAATAAGACAGATGTATATTAAGTACTGAATATACTTAAGGGAGCAATCTTGCGTTGGCAGGGGATGGACTCAATGACCTCCTAATAGTTCTCCTCCATCTCTAATTTCTATGATACTAATTGATTATTAAAACACTTTTATTGAGGATTGATATGTAGCTATTATATTGTTATTAATCTTACAACCCAACTGATATTTAATTTATACATGATTTTAACACACAATGTCATTTTAGTTTTTAAAGAGTAACCCTGGAACAATGCATTCGCTGGCACTCTGAAAAAAGCCTTGCTGGCAAATGAGGTTGGCTATTTTGGGGTTATTTGGGATGCTATGATCAAATCACACTTCGAAGGGGGTTAAGTTTACTGAGCTCTCCACATTAAAAATGAAATGTTTGCCTCAGCTAGAGTATTGTCCTGGAAAGACAAAGAAGCTTGTTGTGAAGAAAGGTGCATTTATTTAGTTTAAATGCGATGTGATGTTAGCACTGTGTAATCTCAAACAACAGCTACATTTCGAATATTTTAAAGGTAATCTATCTATCTCAGTTTTGAAATTTCAGATAAATTTCCAAGAATTATGACAGTGAAGAAAATGGTGCTGGGATTCGGAGCATTCAGAATTCATTTCTGTGAACGTTTGGCTAAGCAAAAAAGCAGGAGTTTTGCAGAGCTGTGTTATTAATTCAGCTTGTATATGCCTAAGGCCATGGCTCATAATGGCATTCCTTTCTTTTAACAGACTGTCAGGATTTTCAAAGGACATCCAGAAAGGCATAAGTGCCTATTTGTTGGATGTAGTTCTCTTACCCTAAAGGCTTTCTTTGGTATGGACTGATCTTTTACATTTATGGATGGAAGTTGAAGTAGAAAATGCCCTTTGTGGAAACCTGTAATATCTCAAGAGTTGCAAGCATCTGATTTTTGGCTAAGGAAGTATAAGGAGTGTCAGAAGTCAGAATGCATTTCGGAAAAGGATTTTCAAACAATTAGGAGCAAGCAAAAATATGAATATATGCAAAACCTAATGCAAATACATACTAATACCTAAAAGTTCACAGTTACTTTAAATGGTATGAGGAAGGGAGAGGGAATGCTGCTTGATTTGCTCATAGGATTTTGAGGGGTTTATGCCTACTTTGTGATAAAAATTTACATTCAACATATGTCTTTTGATGTCAAAAGTGTAACGACCACGTTTTGTTTTTCAAGCAGAAGGCTAGAATGCAGATGGAAAGGGCCCTAATGTCTGGGACACATTCACCCATCAGGGAGGAGATCGAGTTTTCAAGAACCAGACTGGTGATGTAGCTTGTGGCAGCTACACTCTGTGGGAGGAAGATTTGAAATGTATCAAACAGCTTGGATTGACTCATTATCGCTTTTCTCTTTCCTGGTCACGTCTGTTACCTGATGGGACGACAGGTTTCATCAACCAGAAAGGCAATTGTTTCTTAAAAATAGAAGGTTGCAGCTTTAATTCAAGGTTATTGCTGCAGTCTGGCATAATTAATCCAGTATGCTATTCTGCAGTGTAGCTTTGAAATTGCAACTTTTTTCAGAGTAATTATGGGATGATTTTTTATAGGTTTGCAACAACTTACTAATTAATATTCTAGATCCCCTTGGATAGCACAATCTTTTGGGATAGGATTAGTGTTATGTTTCCTATGTCTCTTTTTGCTTACTCCAGTTTTTTTAATTGTGACTCTAAATCATTTTGCTTCATCAGAATGTTTATACTTACAGGGATCGTAGCCATGAGGATATTTTTGGATGGCTTACAATAGACAAGTATCTTATTTGGCAAATGCATTTAGATAGTTTATCAGTATACTCTGATGTACTGAACTTCATATCGACTATTTTGCACTAAGAGGGACATAACTTTTCCTGGATATTTTCTTTAAGAAATTAGAGATGATTCTTCAGACTTAACTAGGAGCTCTCCTTAGGTTTCTGAAAAACACAAGAGAGTCCCTGCTCCAAAGAGAAGAGTTTTCAGTCTCAGCAGATAATCTAAAAGTATAAAGGAAAACAGCACAGAAATAAACTGGTCAGATTGCTAGATGTCAAATGTAAGACTTGTTGCACTTCTGATCTGTTTATTTTAATTCCATAGTAATGGACTGGGGGAAAGATGAAGGTGACTTACCAGGAAAAGATAGGAAACAACAGCTTTGCCTGCAGAAAATAGAGAATGGAATAAAGAAGAAATAAAGAGAATTGTGAAGGATAAAAACGACTGAAGCTGAACCAGAAAGGATGGGAAAATTAAAGTACTTGGCTGAGGTCTCCTGTATGCTGGGAGGATAATGTTCCGAGGAGAAAAAAAGCAAAGCAGATTTGGATGAGCCTCTGAATCTGAATTCTGCCTCCTACTCTTCTGAATCTCAGTTCTACCAAGAAGATACATATCTTTATACTTCTAGGGCAGTTTTTGCCTTGGCAAATCTTTTCTGCCCCTGGTTTGATGACTGCAAAGATGGAAGGTTACAAAGGGAAAGAATTTCTTAGAAAATGTTCTTCAGGTTATTCTGATCTGTATGAGGAAGATGGCAGCAGAAGCAATGTTTTTCTGTGGAATTTTGGTCATGTAGTTTGGCTGTTCAATAGGCCTGTCCTCTGCATCCTGCAGATTACGGTTTTCACCAGAGAGTGGAGGAGCCTTTGTTTCAAGAATTCAGAAAGCGAGGGCTGGTGAATCTACTGCAAACAGACCAACCGGCCATTTTCCCCTGCAGAGCATGACTGCAAAAAACCTGCCAGCATCCTGGAGAGCTTGAATGGAAGCCTTTCCTTTGCCACCAAAATTTACAATATGCGGCCCACTTTTACTGGCACAGCTTGCGCTTCCCTTTTTGTGGCGTGTTGAATTTAAATTTGGCTGAGTCCTTGCAGTTCCTTTCCTGTTACGACATTCCTTCGGTCGGGGCTGCAGGCACTGTACAACCCCACAGAGCTGCCTACTGAACAGGCTCTGCTATTTAGATGTCAGAGTGGGAGATAGCAAGCAGACATTCTGCTTGGTAAGGAAAGCTAACATTTTGACAAAACTCAGCTGTAATTTCAGAAAATGTTCACTTGATCCCCAGTATAAGCAGTTGCCTGATTAATATTATGAACTTTACATTTAGCAAAAGGGCATTGGAGGAACTCCAAGTAGGCCAGCTTTCATTAGGCAGGAGTTCACTTCTCTTGTGCAGTGATCTGTTGAAGCAATTGTAACTGCATAGCATGGAAAGGCCATCATCTTCTATATAAACATTTTTACAAAGAGCATGTGAAGAATTAGAAAGCTTAAAGCAATGTCCTTTCAAATAAAATCATTCACACCAACTGATTCACTACCAATTTCACACCTAAGACGTAGGACATTTGAAAACCTTTAAAACCACTCTGTTTCTAACTCGGTGGGGGTAGGGTCTTTTAAAACAGTGATGTTGTGGGTGTATTGTTCCTAAAACATATCAGGTTTCAGGTTAAAACTTACACAAATTTTGGTTTTAAAGTATTTTTGTACAATTATTTTTACCCTGAAAGGTTCCCTGAGCAGGACGAGATAGCTGCTAAACACTGAGTCAACATGGAGGGAGACAGAGGTAGTAGAGGTGGGGATATTGAGTCTGGGAGAGTTTGATGTTACACCTTGCTTCAGCATGAAAGTAGGGAATCAGGATGGGGAGAGAAGACGACAGAAAGGAGAAAAGAAAAATCCTTAACTTTCCAGTGACAAAATGGTCATAAATGAATGTAATCACAAAATTTCGGGGTGTCTCCACTCAGCTCATATATACACACTTTCTCAGAAGAACATTGTATTCTGTATTTTGGCTTCCAGCTTGCCCACGGATACAGCCATAGAAACTAAATCAGGCTATTCTGGAAGGTATGAGACAATCTGGAAATTTGACTTGACATTTCCATTTTTCAGGGATGTAGTTCTATTTCTCTTAATTTCCTAACACAAAGCATAAATCTTTCCCAATATTGGTGTTTAATTGAGATGTAAAAAATGAATGATAGCTGATTACACTTAAATGGTACAAATTGTACTAAGTAATTTATAATCTGAAAAGTAGAATGAGAGATGCTAGTGCCTTCTAGGCAAGCATTACTCTCAGTATGGTAGAACAGGATCCTATACCTGCAAAGGATTTCTTTTTTTCCCAGTTTAAGCTTATGTAGTAAACCTTGCAAACACCATCAGATGGTTAATACACACCCACTGCCACTGAAGTCAAATAGGTCCATGTTCAAGAATAACAGCAGCAAACTGTATTTAACGAACTGCTCCTAATTTATATTGGAAATTGCAAGAATGTGTGTTTCAGAGTTTAAAATTCTGATATATTCCTTAGACTGTTACATGGGTACATTCTCAGGTACCAGCACACATCTCCTCAGAATTTAATGTGTTTTTCTTGTGCTGCATTTGGGAGGAGAAGCAAACTACCTGTGAGATTTATTGTGAATTACTTTGTAAACAAACTTATTGAGTCTTGCTGTGCTAAAGGATGTGTATGCACCTGTTTGTTTAGAAAAAGGCACTGTCTAAATCTGGGGTTCATAATCGATTGCCATAGTAAATGTTGTCTTAAAAAAGCCATTTGATGGAAATCCTTACAATCAGTCATTTGAAGTTACGATAATTTGAAGTCTAATACTGTTCTTTTAAGAAGAAAGTAGTATAAGGGTCTATGTTGGCATTTTTGAATATCAACACACGGTAAGCTTAACCTGAAAATACCAGGGAATATATAGTATAACATAATACAGACATACTTACTAATTAACAAGTTTCCTGCTTTGGATTAAGCAAAATCTCTGGTTCAGAAACAGTTAGGAAAAATAATGTAAACCACATATAACCTCCTAAGCATATACGTTTTGTCAACCTCTGCAACTTCTTGTGGTTCTTCCTCCTCCCTTCTGCTGTGTTTTCAACTTCTCCAGACCTTTTCCAGTTCTGGGTTTCAATACATCTAGGCATTTCATAAGCACCTATGGCTTGCTAGGATATGTAGTAGCCTGAAAGGCACAACATTTTTATTAATTTTAGAGTTTTTAAGGTTCTTAACACTTTGGTATATTTAGGCCAAATCTCTCAAGCAAAGACTGACTGATTTCTACATTCCACTAGCATGATGGAGACCTATTCCTGGCTGGAGCCTCTTAGCTTAACAAATAATAATTCAAGGCCACTGTTGGCCTTTTCCAATTACCACACTAAACCAGATAGTTCAAGTAAAAGAGCAAGCTAATTGATACTCTTTGAACCAGAGCTTATGATGTGTTTTGCAATATCTAGTGTTTTCAGAGGGCTTAGAAGCAATGTAGCTGTGTTTGGACGTAGGCAAAATTAAAAATGCCTGTGTGAGAGCTTAAGGTATCCTAACATTTAAACTTACAGTGACCTCTTGGCAGCATAAAAATAGTCCTTTGCGAAACATATTCGTCAGCCACTGCTAAATCTGAATAGAAAGTGAATTCCTTTTAAGCCTCTAGAAATACATCCTCAGTACTGGCCAGCATTAACACATCCAGGAAATTCAAGTTGATCTCTGTCTTATCAAGGGGGAGAAGAAAGGTTGAAAGTCATGAGCTTTTAGAGAGGTGAACTAATTCCTTCTTGCAGCTAGAGGGACTGAGCAGTCTGCAGCAGTGTCAATGGAAAAGGAAGAGAGTTGGTTTCTTAGATAAACTATTGTCAAACCATTCCACGTTGGTGGCTAAAGACACCAGTGCACTAAATGCATCTAAAATCTAGTAGAGTCCAATGAAAACCCTTAAATGTTATAAAGATCTATGGAGGAAATCACTGAATTCACATCATTGCAAAATACAGAATTTGTATATTGAATGCATTGTCGGTATCTTCTTTGTCTTGTTGCTGGCAAGACAGTGATGGAGAATGGAACAGCCTAGGGGAAATGGCTCACCCAGATAACCAAGTTTAGATCATAAAATATCATCGTAGTCACCTTGTGGAATGTGGCACTAAACTTTTTAAAATAAACAGTTCTCAAGGAGAGCAATGCTTTCACTGGAACAAATCTACCTGTCAGGCTCTCAAGTGTCAGGATTTTTCCGACGCGCTTGCATCTTGTACATGTAGCCAGGCTGCCATTCAGGCATTTAAATGAAAGGATTATATTTTCATGTGACCAGCACCCATCAGAGTTATGTTTCTCCTGAGGAGCTGGTGTCCACTGATCTATTTTGAAAATTTGCATCCTCATTTCATTTTATGTGCCTGGTTGGAAGATTTTGTGTGCAGAGCATTTTTACCAACTCTGGGGTCTTATAACAGTAGTCAGCATGCAGTTGAGAAGAAACATTTGCATCTCATATCACAGAAAATGTGCAGTGAGATTTCTTCATGTGTTAAAATGTAATAAAGCTATTAAGTTAACCCTTTTCTGTTTATTTTAATATTTTCAGGAGTCAATTATTATAGCAAAATCATTAATGACCTGGGAAATGGCATGCTGCTTCCTGTATCATTTTGGCTTACCTCAATACTTAGAAGATGAAAGTGTCTGGAGATCTGAAAAGATCATCAAGACCTTTGATATTCATGCTAAGTATTGCTTCAGAACATTTGGAGACTGAGTGATCACTATTCATGAGCCTTATGTCGCTGCTATAGGTGGTTGTGAGAAAGGTATAGCCCCAGCATTGGTACCAGAGCTTGCCAGGCAGCCTATAATTCGATAAAAGCTCATGATAAATAAAGCCTGACATAGTTGTGAGGTTGGATGAAAACAATCTGGGCTTTTGTTTATAGCTCAGAACTCATATTGGTAGAACCTTCACAAATTCTGTAGCAGAATTACAATCTGTGTAAACAGAAACAAAGGGGTACCTGTCCTTTACCTTAGAAGGGTTTCTCAGGGAAGTACTAACCAATAGTGAATATCCAGCTATCATGGCATCTCATATTTCTGCAATGCATTCCAAGCAGTGTTATCTATCATTAAGATTTCGGGAATTTACTGAAGAGGAAAAAATAATGATCATGGGAACTATTTACTTCTTTGCTGGGAACTGTTAAACTTAAGACCAAGAAAATGCAGATGAGAGGCTGCATGTTTCAATGGACTATGAAGCTGAGCAAATCAGATCCTTCTTGTCCTGTTGCAGCTGGGAGTTTATGGCTGTCTGTAGTACCATGGGGTTTACACTGACTTCTGCGTTACATCAAGGAATGACCTAATGCCCTCAGGACCATTTTACCACTATTAGCTGGTCAATGAGGGTATCTGAAGAACCAATGAGTGATACTGGTGATTTGGGTTTTTTCTGAGGAGCCCATCTGGATGGCATAAGACATTGTATAAGATATAAATAAACAAGTCACCTTGGGATTCTTAATTTAATTTTTGCATGCTGGCCCTAAAGAGTAAAAGCCTTAGTGTTTTCCTATTGTCTTTGTACTTGATAGCTATTTTACAGTTTGAAATGGCACACCAGTGTTATATCATCTTTTGAACTCCAGAAATGATCTTTCTGATGCCAGCAGTAAGACTTTCCTGGCATGCATCTTCTCCTGGCAAAGGGACATGTGGTGACTGCCAGTACGAAGGGGTTACGGAGCAGTGACAATAAGCAGATGCTAATGCAGGAAAGATATTTTAGTCTTCTCATTAAAATAAGTCATTTCACTGTCTTCATGGATATTTGCACAGTTTTGCTTTTCCATTGTTAGTCATAAAAGGTCAGCTCATGGAAAATTAAGTTAATAGGGTCAGTGCAATTTGATGAAAACTAGTTTTACTTTGTAGCTTAGAAAAGATAGAGGGTAATGCATCTGATTTTATGGGCTTTCTTACATCTGTTCTGAATAAAACTTCTCTCTTGTTCTAGGATACATATAATAACCCTATAATTTACATCACTGAGAATGGGTTTTCCTAAAGTGAGTGGTCTACTTGATGACAGTCAACGATGGGAGTATTTCAGGATGATTTTACAGGAAATTTTAAAAGGTACTATTTTAAAATGATGAAAGATCAATTGTGCAAACTTAATATAATTTTACTTGGTTCTTATTTGCATTCAGCAATGACCAGTGATTCTTTAAGCTAAAACTCATGTAAATCAGAGTAAAATAATGTGATTAGAAAAAAAGCTGTTTAGCTGAAAGGAAAGCAAGTAGTTTTAATCTTGCTCCTCTGTCTTGGGGTGGAAACAGATTAAAAGGTGTTACATACATATATTATTTCTAAACTCACTTTTGTAGAGCGTCTTTCTTTGAGCAAAGCAACCACATTGATCTTCAAAAGTGCTCATCGTTCATACTTCTCATTGAGAAGGATGTAAAGCTGAGTGCACCTGAAAAGCTGACTGATACATCTCATAATATCCTTACAGAATAAAGCTTCCTATACACAATGAGGTCCATGTAATAATTCTTTCCTGTGCAAGGCCGTTAAGTCATTATAGCTCAGCTTCTGCCTTTATATCAGGATGTCCAAAAGTGTTCAGTGCTAGTGAAGCTCTCTCTTTCAGAAGGTGCTATACCATTAGTTTTCATAGAAACAAAGTTGGTACAATTTCCAATGTTCTGGAAATTCATTCCTTACCTACGTTTTGTTGGTAGTATTCTCTGAGGTAGTTTACAAGTAGTACTATATCTCAAATGGCCTGTATTATAAAATACCAGCTCATTTATACAACATCTAGTATCCCTGTTATATTTGTCCAAAGTAATCACAATCAAGAATGGTTTATCATAGTTAATAGGGTTTTTGTAGCCATTCCTTCACCTTCATGCTTCTTTTCTAGCTTTTGCTATGTTTATGATTTTCCTTTATCATTAGTTTCACTGAAGTGTTCCTTTAAAAGCTACCTTTCTTTTTTCCTTTTCATTTAAAGTTACAATTTAGACTTGCTATCCATGCCAATTAGCTTTTTTCTTCAGCTAAATAGATGATGCAAAAGACCATTTTCTGACACTGAAACCAAGTGGTGGGGCCTGCTCGTATCTGAAGCAAGCAGACCATCTTTGAGCTGCCTTTGGAGAGTACTTACTGGACTACGTCATATCTTGCCCCAAGCTCTGTCTGGAGAGTAATAGTTGGCATCAGACAGCAGTTTTATCATGGAGTTTTCTAGAATTTTGTAGCCAGGGTAGGTGTTTTGGATTTCCTCTGCGGATGTGAAGAAATGAATAAACATTTGATTCTTACAGTTTGATGAAACTGTTAATTTGCAAATCTGCTTGCTTTACAATGTAAAATGACTTATTCTGAAGTAAATGCACCTTAGAGCATTTACTGACACAATTCTCTTCAGAGACTCAGGTAAATGCCTATATGGTATGTTTCAGAAGTTGCGTTAAAAGAACCTTTGCCATTTTTTCTGTCCAGCAAAGCTTTTAAACACTTATGTGGTCTAACTGTAGTCAGTACAACCTTAAACAGGTTTAGCTATGTATGGAGTTTAGCATTAGGTTAGGGATTGAAGTTTATAATTTTATCCAGTAAAAAGCATAGAATCAAAGGATCCTGGAATGGTTTGTGTTGGAAGGGACCTCAAAGATCATCTAGTTCCAACCCCCTGCCATGTGCAGGGACACCCTCCACTAGACCAGGTTTTCCAAAGGTCCATCCAACCTTGAACACTTCTGGGAAGGAGGCATCCACAACTTCTCTGGTCAACCTGTTCGAGGGCCTCACCATAGTCATCGTAAAAAAAAATTCTTCCTTATATATAATCTATATCGCCCCTCCTTCAACTTAAAGCCATTACCCCTTGTCCTACCACTCCATGTCCATGCAAGCAGTCCCTCTCCAGATTTCTTGTAGACCCCTTCAGGTACAGGAAGGCTGCTATAAGGTCTCCCAGAACCTTCTCTTGTCCAGGCTGAACAAGTCCAACTCTCTCAGCCTGTCATCATAGGAGAGGTGCTCCACCCTTCTGAACATCATCATGGCCCTCCTCTGGACTTGCTCCAACAGGTCCATGTCCTCTTATGTTGAGGGCTGCAGAACTGAACACAGTGTATTGCCAAGTCATGTTGAGCTTCTCATCTAGTAACACTCCAAGTCCTTCCCCTCAGAGTTACTCTCAATCCATTCACTGTCCAGCCTGTAGTTGTGCTTGGGATTGCCCTGACCCATGCACAGGGCCTTGCACTTGGCCTTGTTGAACTTCATGTGGTTCACATGGGCCCACCTCTCAAGCCTGTCAAGGTCTCTTTATGGGATCTCTCCTCAGTTGGGGGGAACGCTGGCTGAAACAGGTTCCCGTATGCAAAGATAATATAAATATTAAAAGATATCATAAATAATAAATCCATCAGCTGTAAGGGGTTCTATGAACAAATGCCAGTAACAGTATTCCCATGTAACTTCTTTCCTGCTACTCTGAATAAATAGCTTGTTAAAGCCACTCAGTATGTACTGACCCACGACTGAGCAACCCATTTCAAGTTTTCAGCTCTGATATGCTGCAAAGGAAGATATTTGAAGATACTCGCTTTATTCACTGCTTAAATGCTTAACTATTTATTAAGTGTTATGTGAAGCAGAACAGTTTAATTGCTCTGCATACAGTATCTACTCTACAATAATTTCTTATCTTTTGAACTAACTTTTGAAATGATTAGTATGGGCTCATTCATGCAGTGAGCTCTGGGCCCTGACAGGAGTCTCTATGGATTCTGCTGTGGGATTTGGGCATGCCTACTTACTTTTTTGTCAAAGCAAGAAATAAATATGCTTGACTACAAAGGAAAGTAGATCTACAGCCTGTTACTGCATTTGTGAATAGGAATATTTTAATATGTTATGATTGGATTGATAGTATCCTCATTTTATCGTTTTGCATTGAAAATCTTCCTAGCTTTTAGAATACATGCTTGCACTAATTATGGTAATTTTGTTCAGCCAGAATTTTCAAAATAATAAGGAGTTTCCCTTTTCAAGACCTTGTGTTTTAGAAAGCACTATGGTCTAGTACTCTGATACTTCAATGCCTCTTGAGCTGGGTGGCTGGTGCCCAAAATTCCTAAAATTTTTACTGTCATCAGGTCTATTTAAATTACAGGATTTTGGAGGGCAGGAGCAGTCCTGAGCTGCTACAGCAACTACTGATATTGTGATCATGCAGTATGGAGAAGTAATAAAACCACTGTATGATACCTGTTTGCTTTATTTTTAGAAAAAGATTTTGATGCTGCCAGAGACAATTGAGATATTTTTTTTTGGGCAGTGTTAGTTAATAAGACAAGAAAGAGCAACGTAAATATGAAGTAGGAAATGGAGGGTGAACAGCATGCAGCTACTATAAATATATCACATTATAGCTATTATAGATGGAAAATAGTTTTTAAATGGGAACAACTGCTGCCATGTTACTTCTGCACTATATGAATAGATAAAAGCATCAATATTTTAATAAATGGGGATATACATATTTAGCATCTCTGTAGAGCCATAAGCATGCATGGTGCTTTACAGATAAATGAAAATTATGTCTTCTTACCCCAAGGAACTGAAAATCTAATTTAGATACAATGCATGAAGAGATGATGAACAGAAAGCTGGATGAGAATTAAAAAGAGAACGTGGATCAGAGTTGTGAAATGCTTTTTACTACACTTACTCTTCCTTAATTTTATGAAATATATGTTAAGGATGACATGTAGACCAAAGATCAAGGCTGCCAATAAAAAGGTAATTGAAACTACTTAGTCTTGAAAAGGGGAACTGTCTAAAAGAAGTCATAGAGTTTCATAAAGTCTATGGAGGAGAGCAGTGCAAAGAGTGAGCAAACTATTGCCAGAGACACCTGATGGAGAAGAGCAAGGAATTTATTCAGTAATCTGGATGGCAGATGATTACTAATACTTCTGAAGGGGAGGAAAGAACTAATGGAATGAATTTTAGTTTGCAGAGGGCTGCAAGAATTAGGCATTGGAAAGAAAGTTGAAGTTAGCAGGAATAGAAGTAAAGACGTTGAGGATGATGTGATGTGATACGAGTAGAGGCACATAAGAGGGAGATGAGCAAGAATAAATGTGAACAAGCGGAACTAGATTTGTGAGTAAATAGAAAACATATGAACATTTAATTTGGAGTCAGCTAGAAGGTCAAGAGTGAAAAATGCAGGGCAAATAGGAGAAATTATTGCAAGGAGAACGGGATGGGTAAAGCTTAAGATTCAGATGGTGTTAATTTTCTCCTTAAATATGCTTGAATGAAGCAGGAGGGAAAATGAGATACAGAGAATGCTGACTGCAATGGGAAGTGCAGAGCAGAACTAAAGCTGACAGTAAGCAAGGTGGTGCAGTTAAGAGGATTTTAAAAAATGCACCTTAACTTAAATGCAGTCCCTTCTGGACAGCTTTTTTTGTCCTTTTTTCCCCCAGACTTCTAAGAGTTGTTATAAAACCTTTTATACGTTTTCATCACTGCACACTTTGACCTTGCTCTCATGAACTAACCATTTAGTCTGTATTGTAGATACATATAAGACTCCTTTTGCTGCATTCCATGCACATAAAACAGTGAGGTTATAATGCAATACTGTAGTCCATGAAAATATGATTTATTGTTAAATTAAATATGGATGTCATAATGTGAGCCCCTCGGGTCAACTATAAGCTTGAATGTTATTGAAAGAGCTGCAGCAGCAGCTCCGTTTCTTCATTGCTGCTGACAAAAATGCCTCTACAAATAGACTACAACAATGCAGACGTCTTAAGGAGTCTCTGAGATGTGCTGTCCCTGGCACAACATTGCCATGTGACATTTTCAAGAACTATAAATACATTGACTGCATTATAGTGTAAAAATTAAGGAGCTTTGCAGTAGTCACTGCAGAACGCTATGAGAGTTTCAAAGATTTGAATAAACCCCACAACCCAAACAAAGCAAAAAAACCCCAGAAACCCCTAAAATTACAATGATATAGTTAGCATAGAACTACGTCTTCATCAGATTTGTACACAATTCTAATAGGTCCAGAATATTTAAGTTTGATTCCATAAGGTTCCATGTAAATGCCGGTTTTATAACTTCACATTATGACAAGAACAGAACAGCCACACATAATTTCTCAGGAAAGATGTCTGAGAACTCCTCTAGACAATAGAAATGATCACTTTGTAGCAGTATTTTCTTGTTATTGGAAGTTTAATCTGAATGTTTTGATCTGCAAAAGTGAGCTCCTTATTTTTTTTTCCCCTAACTCTTAACCAGCAGTTTTCAAATGCAAAATTAAATTGGAACATTTTCTTTTTCCAGCATATCATGAAATCTGCCTTGAAAGTACCTTCAGTGAAGATAATAAACCACAGTTTTGTGCTCGTCTTGGGGAAGTTTCTGCTGGATCTATGGTATTAGGAGCCCAGTCAGTACACCAACAGAAGAGTATCACTTCTTTGAAACAAAGATATGTGAGTGCATTTCTTGCTTGACAGTGCCTTGATTTTGATTGAAAAGATTAATTTAAAAGAAATATTACACAATAGCTGCTAGCTGTGAATGGGGTGATAAGATGGTCCCTGTGGAAAGGGCTGCAGAGAGCACAGGACCTTTGTGTGCAGTGTCAGAGAGAGGGTAGCTCGGTTGAATGTTGCAGCAGTTTGTTCAGGTTGTGAGGAATCTGGATGTAAGCAGCATGTGATTCCAAAGTAACCAGCCCCCAGCGAATTGTTGGGTTTTGTTCATTTTCAAAAGTGCTAGTGACTGTAGCACTAGTTCCTGCTCCGTAGAGCAGAGATACTATGTGGGAGGTTTTGTGACTGCAAGTTACCTCAGAGAGAAAAAGCACTGTGGATGTTCTGCTGCTGGATAGCTCGTGATTAAGTCCCTGCTAGAACCTCCTTTGCAGTATAACTTTTGTTATAGGCAGAGGATTTGCTTTGCTTTGGTTGAAGTGTTACTGCATTGATGAAGCTAAATTTGGGAGTCTTCAGTTTTGTTGCCGGTTGCTTCAGTGGTACTACCACTGGGGGCTAACCAGCTATCTAGCCTCTAATACCCAAATCATACCCATGCGGCCAGAAAGTTAGAGGCAAATATTACTCACCTGCACATTAGAGTTTTCCTTTAGGAAGTGATTTGTACATATAAAACATAATCCCCACATCAGAAGTAGCTAGTGTAGGGGTTTTTATTCTGTTCTTTTATTGTACAAGATGAAAGATAATGGCTTCTCCACTGGGAAAAAAAAACCAACCAACAAAAAACAACTCACAAATAAAAAGGAGGGATTTTGGCCTTTATGATGAATAAACAGACTTCTATGAAAATTGTGAGTTTAAATTCGTCAGATGTGGATTGCACATAACATCATTGGGTTTGATATCAGTTCTAAGCCACATACTTCATTTGGAGTTACTTTTCAGGAGAAAATGTAGTGAATTCACAGAGGCACATCATAAAAAAAAACACCCTGTGCTAGTGTTGTGTCTTTGAAACGGCCTTTAATTCAAATCTCTTTTTCAAGATATTTCAGTCTTTAATAACTCGGGCTCATTATGTGCATTCTAAATGCCTTCCCTAGAATTATATACAGGATCACTCATAGAAGAACCTAAGGTAATATATAATGCAGTTCGGTTAAGCTTTTCCATACGGGCATATATCTTTCCTGGAATTGAGAGATAGGTGCAGTTTATTAGAATAAACATCTCTATTTAGATACCTATCATGTCTTAGTCACAGAATTGTATTTCAGAAAATGAGATTTTGCACTATAATATGCAACAGGAAACATATTTCTTCTTAGGCCAGAGCTCATTACCAAAAATATTATTAAAATTGATTCAAAGGGTATTAGAGAATTAGTGAGAAAGCTATTAAATGTAGTAGCACTGGTACAACTTTTATCTCAAGATGTTCTTCAATGATGATTCCTGAATATTTTCCATAGGAAGTATTAATGCCCTGTTTCTCATCATTCTGTCTAGATATCAGCTGTTGACCATTTAAGTAGATGGACCTGTGATATGATTGTCCTTATGTTCATTTGAAAGATCCATTACTGAAGAATGGATCTTTTCCAAGATGTGAGAATGGGAGAAGGAATGAGAAGAGAACCTCAGTTAGGGTCTACTGTATTAAAAAAAAAGAAAGAAAAAAAATCTGTGTTGTGAAGTGTTTCAATAGCTAATATACTGCTACCCAGATTTCAGACTAGTTATTTTTCATGATGTTTCTGTGATAATAATAGCTCATCATTTGATTTCATGGGAGTTATTGTTATTCTAAAGGGCTGAAAATGATGTAAATGCATCTGTACAGGGAATATTACAATGTCAAATGAAGCAGTGTCTTTGCAGTTCTACGTATATGCTGCTACAATGCCAAGATAAAGGGAAAGCAAGCATATTGATCAATAGAGCAGAGTATCACAAGTGATTGGATAAAATGCTAACAATACATTATCTGTTATAAAGTCATATTAAATGAAAATGCAACTTTCAAGCTATATCAGTGCATTGAATTTGAACTTGCATGTGTCTGAGTGTTTAAAGCCACTGCAGTTTTTACTGAGCAAGTATATGTTCCTTCTATGCATTAACACATACATTCAATATGACCTACTTTATAATTGCTGTGGGAGTTTGCCTTTGCATTTTTTGATAGCTCTCTGTTCAGATTCTCAACCATAGCATTGCATTAGTTTATTTGCATTGAATCAATTTTGCTAAAGGATCTCCCATTTTTATATAAAGAAATACTTAGCTTCATTACACAGGGAGTGAAGTATCTCGATCTCAATTTTAAACTAGGGAAATTGAGGTAGCACGAGTTCAGTGTAATTTAGATAAGGTCAAAAAGCAGATGAGGTAATAATAGGAATAGTACCTGGATTTTTGTGCTATCCTGTTTTCATTCTGCCTGTGCAATGTCACATTCCTGCTGCTAACAAATACATTTTGAAGTGAACATTCATATCAGATGATACAAAGATCTTCGTGAACACACAGTACACTTCCATCAAAAACACTAATGGGAAGTCATCTACTGAACTTGTAAAGTTGCTAGAAATTAAATACAAAATTTCAAGTATATTAAAGATGCTTATACTTAGTGAGGAAAGTCTGATGTTTGAAGAGAAGATTTTTGAGGAGTTAATAATTCAGTGGAATAATTTGCCCAGGAAAAAGATGGACAATTAAATTTCTGGGAAATGAAAAATCAAACTATTAAATAGTAAAACAAGTACAATGCATTATTCCTCTGTAAGATTGCTCAATCTATCTGGATACAATACAATTTGGAATATATAAATTGGAAAAAACCCCGATGTCTTTTACTTCTTCATGTGAGGGGAACAAAAGACCAGCTACATTAATTTTTTTAGACTACCCTAGCAATTTACCTTCAGAAAGAAGTAAACGTAAGGAAATGCAGTTCTCAAAAGGGGAATTAATTTTATCATGTTCATGAATGCTTAAAAATAATTTACTTTTACTTTCATTTTCTTACAATAGCATAACAGTTAAATGTATTTTCCTTCTTACTCCCTGAGAGGAGGGACACTGTGTTGGTGTCACTATTTTATTTTGGAAAAGTAAAACCTGAAAGAAAAGACCTTCATTACATGTATAGCCATTCTGTGTTCTACTAGCCCATTGTACATCCTGGCACATTTACTCTGTGCAAAAGTGACCTGGAAGCATCACAATATAGGCCTTTTTTAACCACCTTGCATGGGAGAAAAAAATTTGGACTAAATTGGACTTGCATAACAAGTATTTGCTAGTGTTGGGCTCAAGGGGTCAATTACCATTTCAAGAAGAAAATGTCCTTCAATGGCTGTTTGCAAAACAAGGGAAGGATGTCTGGAAAAGTTCCTTGTCCTACTGTCATCCCTGTTTCAGCTGTTAAGTATCCTTTAAAATATTTCCATGTTAATCTTCCTTTGTTCGCATTCCCTTGGTAACACAAATAGTTTAGGCATAGCAGACTTTCGAATTCCTAGAAACTGACGGTCTCTCCTCAGTTAAAGTGTCATTTTTGCTGTTGATGTTCTTTGTTCTTTATTGGAATTCATGCAATGTGGTTGCAGAATGATAAAATTTACATGGATATTAGCAGGGGCTATGGAAGCTTTACTAAGGGGCTTAAGCAAAAAAAGAAAAGCTTTGATTTTTCAGAATAGGTCAACTCCAGTCCATACCTGCATTTGTTATTTGAATGTTTCTTAAAAAATAAGTCTGATGGTCAAAACCCAACAACAGTACTTGCACTCTCCTTTCTTGGAAGTGTAAGAAATTACATGAGGCACAAGTTTACAAAAAGTGTTCAAAATAGTATGTTTTTAAATACCATGTGTCCTTTATAATAAATTCTTATTGATTACTTGGGTGATTTAAAAAAAAAAAACACCAAAAAAACAATGCTTGTGCGACTGTGAGTATAGGGTCAGCACTTGGAGTGAAGAGCTCACACAGTATATTTTCCGTCCGGGCTAATACCTTCACAGCGGTAAGGAGCCTCCTGCTGTAACAACTGAAGCTGCCATGCACTTTTCAAGTTTATTTCTCAGTCACTGTGCATCGTAGAAATCCAATCTGAAGATCATAAAGGAATGAATAAGCATAGCTGAATGCAGAGTCAGAGACAAATGCTTTAGTCCTTGCAGAAAGCAGGGAGAGCTTTGGCTTCTGCAGCCTCTGAAAGTCATTCGAAAGCTCTCTTGGACTTGCATGTCTTTTTGTATCTGCTACTCAGACTGCTGCCTCTGATCTCAGCACCAGCTTTATGCTTGTCTGGCATTCTTTTTCTCATGAGCTACCCCAGCGGTTATGATCAGCTGGGCGCATAAGTAAACAGTTCCCAGGTCCTACATCCTTCCCTTTACTCAACATCTTTATATACTTCTAGAAAGGATTTTTCACTAAGACAAAAAATTTGCAGAGCCAGAGTGGGACAAAATTATCAGTCTCCTCTCTCAGGTGTCAGGTTTGCAGGGAGGGCATTGGCTTGAATGCTGGACCTGCATCCTGAGGCTTCAGTAATTTAGTGCTTTGTTAATGCAGGTTACAGCTTCAATTAGCGTTATGAAACACCATTTCTTTCTGTACTCTTTCAACTGTTGTGGATATTTTCTGTTCTTATTTGACTATCATGACATTTCTCTTCTTTCTTGTTCCCTGCTTGCCTTACCCCCGTTAGTCCTGTGTTTTCCAGCAGGCAGATGCTGATTCTCCTCATCCATGTGTAATCCCAATGAAATTTTCATTTTCCATATTTTATAGTCTGCTGCTATTCACCTTTCTAAACACAGGCAATAGGAGTCCAAGGGAGAAGAATTCACTAACCTCCTGGGGAAACTAAAAATGATCATAGTCTAGCAAGTCAGTCTTTAAATGTCCTTTGCCCATTCCACCCTCCCCTCTGCTACTCTTTAAGTATTTAAATCCGCCCCCTACCAGTCAGACTTCCTCACCAGATGGTGCCTTCTGGAGCTCTGCCTTTCTTCAGAGGATGAATAAGTACAGCAAAGAGCATAAGGAACTGGTGAGACAGCTACTGGAATATTTCATCAGTGCTAGTGTACACTTTTTTAAAAGGACGGTGAAAAATGGGAGACAGTTCAGGAAGGTGCTGCAGAAATGATTTGAGGGCTGGAGAAAATGCCTTACTGTGGGACTCTAAAAGAGCTCAATCTGTCTAGCTTATCAAAAAGAAGATTGAGAGGTGACTTGATTACAGTGTACAGGTACCTTCATGGGGAAAATATACTAGGTACTAAAGGGCTCTTTAATCTGGTAGAGAAAAGCATAAAAGGAGCCAATGGCTGGCCACCAGACAAATTCAAATGAGAAATCAGACACATTTTTTAACAGTGAAAGTGATTAAACATTGGCACAAATTATCAGATGGACGATTCTGCACCTCTCAGCTTCACATCGGTGCTGTGTGTAGTTTGGAAGATATGCCTTAGTCAAACAAAAGTTTCAGATACCTTCCAGGGAAAGGAGTGAAATTTAAGAGACTGTGGTTCGCTGAGGTTCAGACTAGGTGATCTTATGATCTTTTGGTTTTTAGTTCTATAAATTTAAAAGTGCTGACTACAATGACTGTCCTTACATCATGAAAAGCAAGCCGGTGTGACGTTTACCTTTGGAATATTAGACACTGATTTTGTGGAAGTAGATCTGTACTAATAATTATTTTATTGGCCTAAAGGCAAATCTAAAACCAAAGCCCAAACTGACCAATCAACTAAAGGAGTGGTCCAGAGTATATAATTTAAATATTTAGATTATAATAACTTCTGACCATTTCTGAAGTCAGGACAATTTGAAAATATATACCTCATTACATGAAGAAAAGTCAAGCTGTTCTTTGGGGAGATTTTAATTTGAATATTTATACTTTCTCCAATACTGGCTCCAAGATTTCTACTGATCTCACACTGTAAGTGCCTTTACAGTATGCCTATTTTCAATGAGAAAACCACCCAAAATTTGTCCAGAAAAACAAGGAAATATATTCTGTACTAATGCTCATTGGATGTTCTCACTTGTTCTCCTCTCTAAGAATCATTATCATTTATGCAGGCAGCGTTAGGTTTTTAAATGGTGTAATCATATATAGGTGTGAAGCAGTAATGGCTTTATCTTTAAAGATAAAGATTTTTTAAAAGGTTAATTATATTCTGCAAATGGTTTTAAAAGCAGAATGTTAATATTATTGTAAGACTCAGGCTTGGAAAGAAATTCCTCTGTCTAATATATGCCAGCTAATCCCAACATGCTTCCTTCTTTTATTCCCATTATTGCCAGTGTTTCCAAGTCCTGCACTAGATAATTCCTATCTTTCTTTTGTGGTTATTCATACAACTGTTGGTAACTGTGATTCCTCTCCTCCAGCCACAGGCATGGCCCTACAAGCCATGCATATGTATCTTTTCTTTTGGTCTTAACTCATAATTCATGTTTTTCATCTCTCGATTGCTTCTGTTTTGCTTTCAACTTCATTCAATTTCTCACTGTCTCTCAAAACAACTCATACCCAGGACATGAGACTGCACTAATAACAAGTGTTGCACAGTTGTGATTGCTGATCTGACAGGCACTACGTGTTTCAAACAAACTCCAGTGCAGTTTCAGACAAGGAAAAGACAAGGAACAGCCTCGGGTCTAGAGTCTGGGGAATGGACGGAGGAAGAAATACCATCCTGATGTGGAAAGCAGAGTTGTGTGTATCATGGTTTCGTGGCTGAAGCAGGAAGGTCTCTGGAGTGTGGGCAAGGCAGGTTAGAAGGAGAGGTAAGGAGGAGGAGAATGTGGCCGCGATAAACTTTGGCTACATAACAGCTGGAAACTCTACTCTGAACATAATGAAATGTAAGGTACAGGAATTTGATGAGATTTTAGCCACATGGATCTCAGGAGAAGAATTCTTCTGCTTCTCCACATGTTTTATTGGTATTGTCTCTTTTCACCACTGAATTTGTGGTAGCAGCAGCCATAGTCATCCTTTTTATTTTATCAGCTGCAACTTCCTCCTCTTGGATTTTAGATGTATTTAGATAATGATTCTCTCTTCACCCTGGCAGAAAAAATAGTCCTGCATCAGCGCAGTCTCCAGTCCAAACCACCACCTCTATTTTCTGTGGGTCACAGCCCCTGATGATTTGTACTGGATGTTCCCTCCCTCTGTGCATTTTCCCATGTCATAGGCTATTCCCAAGAATTTAGAAGTGTTTATCCCAGACAGCAAGGATGTATGGAAAATGGGAAGATAGATTGCCAAATGTTAGCTGAGTGGGGAAGTACTGAAGTTAAACATTAGAGTCCTTAATTGAACAGTCCCTAGTCATAATAATGTCGCTAACATGGCAACATGCTGTTACAAGTGTGTGAAGAGTGATGGTTTATTTGTTTCCGCGGTATCAATTTTTGTTATTATTTTTTTAAAAGTCAGCTGTGATCAAAGGCTCAAATGTGTATGTGCCTCTTCGCTGGCAGTCAGTCTGAGCCTGCTGCCAGAGCTCGTGCCTGTTTTTCATTTATTCTGAGTAAGTGTCTGAATAATATAGACAGTATATTCTGTGCATGATCTGTAACTGGAGGTGGCAGTGTTCTGCTACATCCTCTCCACAGTCAGTTTTAGTCATGAAAAGTCCATTTTAATTCCCTCAGTCTTAATCTATTGCTTCTAAATAAGCAAAGCGTGTGCACCTGTTTGAAAGTTGTAATAGAGAAGATTAATATGATATGAAAAATGTCTTTACTTAAACAAAAAGGTTTTCCAGAACCTTAGTTTTATTAATTTATAAGCAATGTTTATAAATTACATACAAAACGTACTGTAGGATAGCATCAGTTCTGTGTGCAACAAAGGCAAAACGTGTTCTAACACAGGAGACATCCCTCTTTGCCACGGGTAGCTGGAAGCATGAATATGCTGCATGGTTGCTATAGTTATGTAAAAGATTTAAAGAAAAAAAAGAAAAAGAAAGCAAGCTAGGCTCTGTGATACCAAACGCTAGTTTTAGCCCCCCTACTAGTAATAACCACAGCCCTCCTCCAGAGGTGACCATTTTCTCTTTCTAGGGGTGAGAAGTGTTTCACTTTTGGGGGCAATGAACACTTTGCTAGAATTTGAAGAGATTTGAGAGGAGCAGAGGACTGGCTGGAGATGAGCTGAAGGAGAAAACCTGCTACATCTTGCTCTCCCGCATTGGTCCCAGCTGCAAAAATCCCACTGTATCTGTGTATCGATTTTCTTACCAGCCAAACCACTCAGTGTACCTGAATCTGTAAAACAATAGAATATTGATCTATTAAAGAAAATGATCTATTTAAAGTACAGAGAGACATCTATTTGCTAGCGTAGCCTGGCACATCTGCACTGCAACCACCAGTTTGCACCACCTGGGTGCAAATTTAGTCCACATATCTTCTTTAAAAATACCTAAATACTGTTTAAATCTCCCACTGTCCCTTCCCAGATATGCCAAGTGGGTCGCATGGAGCCAGAAGAGCTATTAACAGGGAGAATTGGATTTTTTTTCCCAACCAGCAATTTGTTTAACAGGTTTCCACTGCAACTCCTAAATGATTTCACTTAAAAGGACACTGTGAATGTTAATTAAAAACATTCATTAGAGTTTTAATAATTCCTTAGAGGCTTTAAACACAAATCTGTTTCTGTACCAAAATTTTTTTTCTTCTTGTCTTCATCCATCTATTTGGGAGAGCCAATGTGTATTGTTGGACTGTCAACATTGCTTCGCCTCCTGCCCCTTCCTTGCTTCAAGGAAAAAAGTATACATTTGATTGGTGATGAGGAAAAGTCACACTCAAATCTAAATTGTTTCTTTTACAATGAGAAATTGGAAATCAGAACTGAAGCCCAGCCTTTATGTCCGTTTGGATGTATTTGATTAGAGTGTGGCTTGTTCAGTGCAGGTTAGGTATCTAAGTATGATATGGTAAATCTGTCTTGTTGTATCAGCACAACCTCGAAGTCTCCCTTAGAATGGTGTCAGTATAGCTGGGACAAAATTTTCTGATTTGCCTGAGTGTGTATTGATCATTTCTGTGAATGGTGTTGCTAGGCATGAATTGTGGCCTAGATTGAATATCTGAACATGCCACATCATAAATGAAATTCAGGATTTCAGAGTCAGTGAGATATCTGCGATTAACTTCAGTGACCAAAGTGAATATACATGAATATACACTCCATTAAGTAGGAGGTCCTAAGTCCGCTCACCATCCACTAAAGGGAATGGATGTCTTTTGAATCTCAGTGAATATACAGGTTTTGAAATTTTCTTTAGTATTTTTTGTCAGTATTTCCTGATTCTTTCTGCGTATTTCCATACAGAGAAACATAATTCAAATATTTAGACTTTTGTAAAGTGTGACAATTGTGATGCTGTATGGCTGTCTTTGTGTCATGCTTCTGTGTTAGCAAGCCAGATTGTCACTCATGTTCTAGAATTTTTATTTCCTTTTTTGGCCTTTCTCTTGTGCGTTTTTTTTTTAGTTTATGCTGTTGAAATCTAAGCCTCAGTCTAATCTCGTTCCATTGTTCAGGTCAATTCTTTCCCCTTTGTGTTTCTGTCAGATTTGCTAACTCTGTCCTGGTATGAGGCATAGTAATACACACGGTATTAAGTTAATGTTCTTTTTTATTCTCTTGATTATTAAACGCCTATTTGAATCCATATATATGATTTTCCTGTATATTTCATTTGCATGATTGAATGCTTTTTGGTAGCAAGACAGGTTCTGTATACTGCAGTATGACAGTTACAGAAGTTTTCAGAGAGAAGTGCATTTCATAGTTTTCACTTTGTGGTCTATGAGGAATCTTATTTTTTGAATAAGTATTGATTGCATAGTACAAAGTACAAGTCTTCCTTTTATTCAGAAAGAATGAGCTTGGTTGATGATGAACAAGAGCATTCATGGCAATCCCATTGGAAAAAAGTACCTTGACACCTACAAGTTAGTAATTGTACTCACTGTGAAATTAGGTAAGTGCAAATGTTGATGTGCAATGACTTCAGTAAAATCAGCATGAAAACCAAGATTTGACATTTTCATTTTAAGTATGGGGCACTGTCTATGGGTTTCCAGTTCACACACATTTGTGTGAAATAATCCAGTATGTCTAGCTGTACTACTAAGGAATAGCCAAACTCTCCTTAAGGATTCTTATCCAAAGGGATAAGAAGAGATTAGCAGTGAACAAGTATTCTCACATCAACCACTATATCCCACCATTTTTGTTACTATACTAAAGGCAGAGTAAGCAAGGGAGATACAACTGTCTCTCAGCTTAAATCCTTAATGCAGATCATCTCAGGGTGGGCTCGGTCCAATGTTGGTTAACAACAGTAATCTTAAAAAGCTGTGAGGACTTTTACTGACACTTGAAGACAGGTAGAGCAGAAAGTGCTTTACAGAGAAAATTGTTAGCCAGGTGGGACACAGCATACCTGAGCACAACCCTGAGCACACCTACCCGTTCCCTGATAAATTAACCCTCCATTCTGGTACACACTGGCAGAAATGTCAAGCTGTTTTTTGTTTTGGGTGGCTTTTGGTTTTGGTTTGGTTTGGGGTTTTTTTCTGGATTTTACACTTGTAAGGTTTAACAGATATTTCTGCACAGATCCATGCCTGGATAAAGGGCTGCTACTCATCTGTTCTGAATATTCACAGCCCTGGCCATCAGTGGCCATGCCTGAACCACTTTGCAGTTAAGACTCTAGGCAGATAAAATGCAGAGTTGCAATAAACACATTTATAACATTACATCCAGGGTTCCACACCCCCCCATTCTCTCCCTTATTAATATGCCAAGTGGTTCATTGACAATGTTTGCTTTGATACTTACAAATGTGTTTGTCCTGCAGACATTAGGTGCTATAAAGTTGTCACAACACCGCTTTGAAAATGCTGTTCTCAGGAAATTTTCCCTATTTCTCATTACCCTTCTTGACTGATCTTTGGTGTTTAACTTTGCAGTGCAGCTTGTAATATGAAATAAAAAATACAGGAAAGTGAAAAAGTGAAAAGTACCACTGTATAAAAATCTCTGAGCAGTCACCAGTAGACTTTCATTATCTCATATCTGCAAAGCAGGTCAGCTGGTTGCTGAAAGAACTAAGATGATGATTCAAATCTGACTCGATGTGCTTAAAATGACCTAACATTTACTTGGCATCACCAATTAAAAAACTCCCTCTTACATGCTTAGATATCTTTGTTGTCTGTCAGGTAAGTCATTTAATCAACAGTTTCCATTCCTATGTAGCTATATAATTTCATAAGAGAGGATTAAAATAGTTTTCTTTGTCCCATAGCATAACTGTTGCCATTTACAAAATAAAATGTTCTCCTGTATTGATCATTGCAGAAGCTGGAAGAGTAGTCAGATGTGGCCTCAGAATATTTGCCCACAATATGCAACTTCAAAATTCATCTCTGCTCGCTCATCAGACTTGGAGATAGATATACCTGCTTTGTGGAACTTCAGGCTGGAAGATGTTCCCAAGTTACTGGTTACTAGATCTGTAAGTTCCAGATGAAAAGAATTACAAATTACTCTAAAACACATTGTAGTTGAAAAACATGTATCATGTTCATGAAGATATGAATGGTACTATCACAGAAACACTGTTTCCCACCATGGCATAAAGACTTTTGATAGTGTTACAAGTACTCACTGTGTCAAATGGTTTGACTGTAATGGCTTAAAAATATGCTATATTCTGAGCAAATAAACTCTTCTACATTTTTCACATTTAGTGTCAAAAGACTTTTGCATATATATATGTATATATACACACAATCTGCTGATTTAGACAGGAAGTAGGGAAGAGCCTTAATAAACAAGTTTTATAGAAATAGACAGGAGACAATGCCAAAGCACAAGATGACAATATGGGAAATGGAAGAAGAGTGATGGAAGGTAACAATAATTTAGAAGGAAGTGATTTCAAGGAGATAGAACTGAAGGAGCAGTGAAAATAACCATGAGACTCTTGCATAAACTGGTGATAAGGAGAATAGCTGCCATGGATAAGGCTGCACATTCATTCTTAGACATACAACATTTAGGAAACCATGGGGAGTCCAGCACAAGATACCACAGAAGCAAGGCTGGACAGGCAGAAGAGCAGATTTAAGAGTCATTAACACTGTGAAATAAGTGGGTCTAGGACAGCTGGCAAAGACGCCCAGTCACTGAAAAGAGGGAAGAGGAAATGATGACAGAGCCTTAAGAGGTGCCAGCAGAGACAGGGGAGAAGTAGAGGATCCATCAGCACTAACTCGTTAATGCTGTCAGCCAGATGAAGAAACAATAAGTTGGTGTCACATAAACCTAAGGGTGGGAGTTTCTTGTGGAGTAGTAAGTGGCCTGTGGTGTCAAAGGTAACAGAGCTATCAAGGAAGAATGAGCACAGAGAAATGACCCTACAAGAAATAGGCACTTAATGTGAGGGATGACAAGACAAATTACATACTTGGCAGTATACCTAAAGCAACTCCTTCAGCTACTGCGACCACCTACATTGGCAGAGTAATTAGAAGATCTTCCAAACACAGTGATAAATGGCATGATAGGGGCAGAGAGATCTATGCCTATTTATAAAGTGCCTGTCATCATAGTATCCAGACATTACAGTAGCCAGTTAAAGAAAGATAGTAGCTATCCAGTAGTGGAATATTTTCTTCAGTTTTGGTTGGATGTCTTCGGTATAAAAAGATACTCCAAATAAGCAAAAGTTGTCAAGCATGAAAAAAGCATGGAAAGGCTCTCTACAGTGATTTACTGCATACATTTTCAGAAATAGGAAGTATTCATTCTTTGAAGCTGAAATAAAACCATCTTTTATAGAATTTTGTAGAGGAGACCCTCTTCCTGGAGAAAAAAAAAAAAAGAAAAAAGTTTTGATTGCCCTATGCAGATGAGAACTGTTGCACCATGTTAGGGAATCGTGCTTAGGGCTTGGAAATAATGAGCTCCTAATGCGTTTTTCTAATCAAAGTATCAGCATGAAATTCACTGTATTTTGAGACCATCCTATTACCAAGGCAGCAGTGCATCAAAAGTTCGCTGTGGATATTATTTTTAAGTCTCATCTTTGAGTTAGGTTTGCCTTTGCCCCTCCCTTTTAATAGTTTTAAGCCAAAACCAGTAGAAACAAGAGTAGAGCAGTGCTTATCACATCTGTTCCAGTTTCTTTGGACCGACAGACATCCCTGTCAGTCTTGGTTATCTTTCCATGCAATACTGTTTTGAACGGAGGTTTGATACGCAGAAGTTTTTTCCCCCAAGATTTAGGCACATCATAAATCAAACAGACAAGTCACATGATGGCACTTCTTTCCCTATTTAGTCTATTGGAAGCAGACAGGCGTGTACTGTATGTTCTTCAACAGCTTATTTTCCAACAAAAGCATAACGTGCAGTTCACATATTACAGAAGGCTTTTTGTGGGTTTTACCCAATCTATATTTTCCTGTTCCAAAAACAGAGCCATATTTTCACTACTAGAATCCACATAATTGTAGCAGCCGTAGACCTGGTGGTGTTTTTAAGGATTAATTTTTTCTGTTTCTCCCTTTGCCTTATGGTAGGAACACACTTTATTCCCAAGAGATTGATTTTCTGTATAACATTTTGTTAAAAAATTATGCATATGTATAATTAGTGACATGCATGATTATGTTTCTAAGATTATGGAAGAGAGAAGCAGATTAAGTTTATCTTCTTAGTTAAACCAGTCAAAGCAATCTAGGTTTTATTCACTTAATATTTGCCTGGGTTTGATTATCCAAGTTATATGAGAATTGTAACGTTTCATGCAATTTCTCTCAGTAATTTTTTCAAGAAAAATCTCCAAACAGCTATCCAGGCAATTGTTACTTGGTCATGTTTTTAGCCTTGTCTCACATCCACCCTCATATCTATGTAGAAAAATACAGATAGAAGATATGGCCAAGCCTCTGACATATGATATGGGGGAGTGCAATACAGGCTGGTATTAATGAAAGAGCAAAGATCTTCAGGGTCGCTGGAAGCTTTTTAAACCTTGCCTTAGTTATCTAACAACATCTGTACCAAAACATATGTAAGCAAAGAGAAGTCAAGCAATAACATGGTTATACTGATTTGCTTCATGGCCTATGTGTATTACTTAAACAGCAATTTGATATTTAGAGGTTGTGCAGAGGCTAAATCATGTGTGCTGCTTGTATACAGTGTGCTGCAGAATGCAGCTAGGAATTGGTGTGCAGCCTTGTTCTTAATATATGCACAGTGCACTTCAGCCGGGGTTTCCATAAAAGCTGTCACATTGAGAGGAAGTTGCAAAGGTCCCACTAAAAAAAAATACTCAAAATTATGTGTTTTACTTGAGTTTCACAACACTAAACCATTACCCAAATCAGGCTACCAAACAAACCCTTCCTTGAAAAAATTGTAGCTGGGAAGAGAGAGCATTGCTGTGCTCATTAGCTTGCAGGACAGAAGTAGAAGGATGCCATATAGATTGGTTTTAACAGGCAAAGGTGAAGGAAAGGTATAAAGGTTTAATACCTTACCAGGTTTAATGTCCTCCAACCCACTCTACGCCAGAGCATGTCTAAATGTACAGAAGGTTAAAAACCACCATGAGTAAAACAATGTTACAGTGAGGTCTGCCAATCTTACTGCCAAAGATTCTTTATGAATAGCAGGGAAAGAATAATCCTCTGGATTTCATTCACAAAAAAGATGGGATACAAATAGTAAGTGTTGCATTTGGGACATAGACTGATTTAAAATTGGAATATAAAAACATGAACTAACATTTGCACACTCCACACCTGCAATTATGTGTTGTACTTTAATTCCAGCCATTTCTTTTGATGTTGTCCTTAGTGTATGTTTTGTGTGATTCCTCTGATAGCTTTGATAAGATGCTTCTCCTTTGCCACTGAAATTCTGCAAGAGAGCAGCAGAAAACTAGAGCAACCCCCCACCTCTTTGAAATGCTGGTGTGGTACTGACATGGAGTCTCATAGCACCAGCAGCAAGTCATTGCCCTGACTCTTAACTTTCTTTGAAGAAGAGGGGAAAAAACAAGGAAAATGTCTCTCAGATGAGCATCTCAGGAGCATTTAATTTCATGGAGCACCAGCCTGGCTTAGGGCTGTCCAAATTAACCCCGATTTAGAAATGCAGTCTAAGATGAAGTAGGCAAAATGTTTTCAGACAAAAGCAATCCAGAAAAAGTTGATGTTCCATCCCTGTAAAATATATTAACATAGATTCTAATTTTCTGTCACTGACCCCTTTCTTTAGCATACTCTTATGGTTCATTGCACAAGCTAAGCAGTTGCTGCCTTCTGACAATGGAGAGAAAAAAGTTGTACCTTGTTTTAATGAAAAGGATTTATAATAAGAAAAAGTAATGTGAAAAGACTGTAACTTCCTAGGGAAAAAAAAATCACATAGCTCTAATGCTCAGATTAAAAACCTAGTTGTTTTACCCTTACACACATTGCTTGCAGTCTGCAGCTGTTCACAAAAGACCAGAAGACTAAATATATAAGCAAGTAAGGTTGTTGGCTTTGTTCCTTTCTTTCCATATAAAGGACATATGTACTTTACCTGCGCCAATGTTATATCAGGGTGGTCTCCTTGAATCAAGACTTCTTTTTTCTCCTTTTGGCATTTGGGAGGGAGGAGAAGAGGAAAAAGTAGTAACATTTTGCTTTTGCTTTGAGAAGAATCTTTCATGCTTCGTCTTTAAAGTACTTTTCTAAGACTCAGAGTGCTAAGTATCCCACATTTTACAGATGGGGAAGAAACTAGATGAAAAATAAGCACTTTACATTTTTACACTCATGGTTAATCTTAAAATTGCTCTTTCTTTTCCTGCAGCTGGCACACCACCTCTATGCTATACGGTTTCTCACAGTCTAGGAATCAAATGAGCTACAAGCTGCAGCAATATTTCAATATTTGTCCAGCCACTGTCATAATGTTATTTTCCTGACCTTTGATACAACTGATGGCAGAGTTGATTTTACCACCTACAGCTTGAGGTTCTGTGGCAAGAACTACTTTAGAGTGGTGCTGGGATCAAGATTAGACTACAATACCTTGGTTACCTCATCTTCTTGTAAAATCTTCTCTCTTCTCCCTTACATGTTTGTCTTGTTCTTTGCTTCCCCATGTCCCACAGCCCTTTATAAGGCACATCACTTCCAAGAATGTAACTGACATTGTGCATTTTTCTGTTTAGTATTATGGCATTGTTTAAGTTTGGTCCTTTTGGTGATCTCAGCATTCGGAGACCTAAAGAGGACCATGTAGCCCATGCTGGCAATGGTATTGCTTCTGCATACAGGTGACTAAGTGTGTGCTAAAAGCACAATCTCTCCTAATGTGCATATACCCAGTATCACTAATGGGCAACTAGATTTGATTCCTGAAGACCACTAACTCCCTGCACTTTGGAGAAGCTCCACTACTTTACTCTCTGAATACTTCAGCTTGAGTCAAAGGAAGCCAATCATACCAGTTACTTCTCCTGGTGACAGTTTAGGACCCAACATAGTTTTCTGCAGTAAGAGAAGTATTTGCATTTCTGGAAGGTCAGAGCTTCAATAACAGCCCATGTATATCATACACAAACCCTCAGAGACAACACCTTACTTGCAACACTTTAGTCATCTACCTTCACTTCACCTCTCATATTACTATTTCAGTGACTTTTCAAACACACACACACACACACACACACACACACGCCCTTGCTATTGCCGAGTGTATATGTGTAGTATAATAGCAGGTTTTCTGCTTGCACAGATGATGACTTCCCCAGAAAATGCAATGTGATGTATTTCTCATCCCCTGTCACTAAAAAACTAAAAGTTCTTATAAGATTTCCAAAACCCACAACAGTAATACATGGAAATAATATGAGAAATCAGCCTACATGACTACGGAGGAAGCTAAACGTACTTTTATGTTTACATGTTATCATGATGTTATAATGTTACTTCAAAGTAGAATCATGATCCTTACATGGGTAGATTAAAGACTCCCAACCTTGTTCCTAAATTGGTCACCCTGAGTTTCTGGTAATCTTCTGGAAAAGAAACTATTTCAAGTGTCTTGATTTAGACAATGAAAATGGACATAGCAACACATTAAAAACTGGATCTTCTGGAAACATTGGTTAAAGAAGGTAGTTATATTTTTAAAGGGTTAATTCATAGTTAGGGATTTTACTGTCTGTTCTTTCAATTTTTTTAATTGCACAGCAAGAAGTTTTCAATTATACTTGTTTAAAAACAATCTTTGTTATATATTTGTACCCATGTTTCATAGATTGTCTGATTCAGTTTTAGAACATATTGTCCATGTACCTTTTCTTCCTGTATTTCATATGAGGCAGTTACACTCTTTCTTCCAATTAGGACAACTGGGCAGAATATCATCCTATAAAGGAAATTTGCATGTTTTACAGCAGGACAAATGGGCAACGCATTTTTCTTTGCAGAAATTAATATTCTTCATTGTAAACAATATAATTCATCATGTTTGGTCTACGTGGTGAAGTGAATGTCCTGATAGCATGAAAGCCTGCTAAAAGTACAGTGACCATCTGCATCTCTCTGTTGGGCTTTGAAGGCCAGTTCTCCCTTCTAAGGATTTATAATACAAAGGGCAATTCACTAATTAGTACTGTAAATTAGTGTTGCCGTGAGGTTGAAAAAAAACCTAACAGCCCCTGCAGTATTTCAATTAATGTTATTTTTAATTGCTTGTATTAGCATTTGAGAACAAGATTGATTAGCTTTTGACTGTCAAAGAAACAGAACTTGAAGCTCTTAAATACTGAAATGGAAGTTGTTAATTATACTTAAAAATCCGTAGATACTGTACATGGAAATCTGGAAGGTCATCTGAGTACTAAAGAGGGTATGTTTCATTTCTGTTCTGTTTAAATAAAAATTAAAAATGTTTCCATAGAGCCACATGTATTTCTCATGCTCTCTACTAATTGTTCACACAAATTAACATCTCCAAAATCACTCTAAAAACAAACTGGCTATAATAGTGCATCTGTTTATAGAAAGTAATTTTAGAAGTTGTTTAACTTTAAAGTGATTAGTTAATTCGCAATTTGTGATTAAAGTGTCAAGACCTGAAATTTCTCCTAAAGCTGTCACGATCCTCTGTAGATCCTAACTCAACAAATACCAGCTGTTTGCTAGGACTTGGAGGCTGGCTCTGAGACAGGACTTGTGCTCCCTCATCCTCAAGGTCAAGGCCCTACCTGAGGTAGATTTAGAGGGGAACACAGAGAAGCCAGCAAGCACAGCAAAGATCTTCCTGGAGCAGGCTAATAAGGATCCTGAGGTGAGCTGCAGGGTGTAACACCTTACAGAGCTGCTTGTGTCCAACAAGGTAGCCACAGGCTAATAATTTTTTCATAATGTATCTGTAGTCCTTTTTTAAAAAGAAACAACTAGTATCAGTACTTTCTCCATTACTTGGCAGGACCTGTTAGAGAAGTATTCACAGCCTTCCTGAGTTTGAAAGGATTTAAATCCATCACCCACCTCACAGACAGACAATTAAGGACAGGGAATGGAGGAAAAGACAAAAGTTCTTTCTTCTAATTATGTCACTGAAGCTGTGCTGTTTTGCATCAAACTGTGACCGGTCCACTAAACCTAACTATTTGGCCTTACTTAGTTCTGTAGCTCCTGAGTTTTGACTGGGTTTGGGAAGAAAAGGGGTATCTTCAAACTATATAATTTTTGCCTGTATTCCTTAAACACTTGCTTAAGTCCTCTGTAGTAAATGGGGCAGAGTCACAGTTGATACACAATGTCAACTTTTCATCAAATGCCACAGTGGTCTGACTCTTGGAGTGTGCTAAAGTGTGCTGCTGAACTGGAGCTTTAGCCCAGATCATGAGTGGAGCCTGTAGTTTCACATCTGTTTTATCATTGTCTGATCTTGTCTAAGCAGTTGCTCTGTCCTGATTGCCTTGTCCCCACCACTCACTTGACCACAACAACCATAGTTTATTGAACAGGATTGTGGAACTAATATGGCTAAGAAAACATGTTGGGTTTTTTTATTTGCCCCAGCTCAAATATTTTTCTATCAGATTATCATGGGTGGAAGACTGGACTGTGGTCATCAAACTATGGTTATGGCAGGAATACAACTTCAACTTCTGCTTTTAATGGCAGTGAAACTTGGTACTCGGACCTTGGTCCATTTGCTGCATTAAATCTCCAGGATAAGTTTGCTGGAAGAACATCTAACTGTATATTCTCATTGGCCTTACACATAGGGCAGGTACCAAAGAGAACTTGTGCACACTGGCTACACAGTTAAATATAGCAGTCAATGCATGAGAAATTTCAGTGACTATCAAAAATTGTGACACTTAGGAAATTCATGTTTCTAGCTTACGTAGCAGCCAAGTGGAAAATGAGAAGGCACTTCAGATCTTTCTAAGTACCTTTTAAAAAAAATATATCTTAAATATAACAGATGGAGCACCTGGCTCCTACTACTACAGAAGCACAGAATATGGATATCACCTTGGTAGAAAAGAGCAGTACTAACTGACAACATTGCTCTGCCTTCCATGTTTTCCCCCTCCTTCTTGCCATGTGATTCACATCCCTTTACCAACCTTATTCTTCATCTCATACACTTACAGAAAAAAAAAAAATACTGCAGATTGTAAGGAATCAAATTCCAGCTATTCTACAGTAATTGTAATGTGAGGGAACTGCTGCCTGGCTTCTTACCACTTTACATCTAACTAGATGACAGCAAAAAGTGAGGGACACAAAAGAAAGGAGATTAAGATAAATGAAAATGAAATTCAAAAATGAGATAAGATAAACAAAAATTAAATTTATATTTGTCACTGTTAAGAAAGCAAAACAAAACCACATTTTAACTGACAATTTTCAGTTTCAGAAAGGATTTTTCAGCTGAAAAAGCTTTCATACAAAAAAAAAATTCAGATACATGTGTCAAAACAGTATGTCAACTCATCAGAGGACCAGGATTTTTTTAGAGGCAATTAGAAGGTATATTTTAGAGCTAATTTGACTATCTAATGAGAATATCGCAAATGAAGTGATTCAAGATAGCTCAAGTACTAGTGATCAGAGTTTGTCAAGGTCAAAAGTTTCAGTTATTAATATTTATACATATATATAAGTGGGCAAATAGTTTATTCACAGCTAATACCTTAAAAAATTTGCAAGTTAGTGACCAACAAGATATGATCATACCAATCTCTTCTAACATGTTGTTGAATTACTAACTGCAGTACACGTGTCAAATAGAATACTATATTTAATTCCTGGAGAAACAGATGATAAATCAAACTAAATAGAATTAATAGTGCCTAATTACTAGTTATATACTTCACCTGGAGTATCATATTCAGTAGTGATCACCATACTTTAGGATATAATTGCCCTTCGTGGCTTATAATACTGAGCCTGAAGTACAATAAACCTCAGAGAAAAACATTAAAAAGAGAGATAATGAAAACAGTACTTTATTTTTAATATTTAAATAAAAATCTTCAGGTTAAAGGAAATCATCATACATGGGATATTTAGTAAATCATTAGACAATGAAATGTGTGTGACTCATGCAAACACATACTCCTGATTTATGAAAAGCAGAACTAGCATGAAAATGTTTTAATTTATTTTCTCCTCCTGGGAATAAGTACTAATTCTGCTTGAAGTTTTGCTTTCTTTTTAAAAAAACATGTTTCGTACTATGGCACCTCTAACTTTACTTATTTGTGTTGTAACAGTGTTGTGACATGATTTTTGGCTGAAAAAGAAGAAATATATATGCTTTCATTTCATATAAAACAGCTCTAGGTGTACACAGTCTGTTACTTCTTCACCTGTTACTTAAATCACCTTAGAACAATCTCATGTTGAGGAATTCTACCAATTTGCTACATTGCTACATTGTACTTGGAAGTCTTAAAATAGAGTTGGAGACACTAGGATCTGAAGACTTTTCAAGACATACGTTACTTAGTTTTAAGAATTTCTCTCAAAGAGTGCCTCTTGAGGGTTTGACAAGCTATTTCCTAATTTATCGTGTCAATGAGGACAGACAGTTAACATCTGTGCCTTATTTTATCTGTTTGTATAGTGGGAAAATGTCTACGTACTTATATGTGTAATCAAGATCTATTTCTCTATGGCCTTCACTTAAAATATAAGTACCAATGTATTGTTTTACAAGAGACAGAAGATGTTAGCTATGATGTTAAACATTTTTCTGCTTTCTCCTCATTAAAATTAAGGATATAAAAAAACTTCCTCAGGCTAGACTTAAAGATTAATTTCTAAAAGCATTGATATGTTAGGAAAAGATTGTCCAGCAGTTAAGGATCTGATTATCTCTCTGATCACTGAAATTTTCATATGTATTCAGCGTTTATTTTTGTAGACATCTACTGTTGACGTAGTCTACCTCAGCTTCAGCAAAGCCTTTGACACAATCTCCCATGGTATTCTCCTGGGGAAACTGGCAGCCCATGGTTTGGTCAGGTACAGTCTTTGCTGGGCTAAAAACTGGATGGATGGCCAGACCCAGAGAGTGGTGGTGAATGGAGTTAAATCCAACTGGCAACCGGTCACAAATGGTGTTCTCCAGCGGTCAGTACTGGGACCCATCCTCTTTAATGTCTTTATGGATGATTTGGACGAGGGAATTGAATGCACCTTCAGTAAGTTTGCAAATGACACCAAGTTGGGGGGAAATGTCAATCTGCTGGAGGGTAGGAAGGCCCCTAAAGGGGACATGGACAGGTTGAATCAATAGGCAGAAGCCAATGGGATGAAGTTCAACATGGAGAAGTGTTGGGTCCTGCACTTTGGTCATAACAACCCCAGGCAATGCTACAGGCTTGGGGTGGATGGAAAGCTGTACAGAGGAACAGGATCTGGGGGGTGTTGACTGACACCCGCCTGAGCTGGCAGTGTGCCCAGGAAGCCAAAAAGGCCAATGGAATCCTGGCTTGCATGAGGAATAGCATAGTCAGCAGAACCAGGGAGGTGATCATCCCCCTGTACTCAGCTCTGGTGAGGCCGCACCCCAAATACTGTGTTCAGTTTTGGGCCCCTCACTACAAGACAGACATTGAATCCTGGAGTATGTCCAGAGGAGGGCAACAAAGCTGGTGAAGGGTCTGGAACACAAGTCTTATGAGGAGATGCTGAGAGAACTGGGACTGTTTAGTCTGGAGAAGAGGAGGCTCGGAGGAGACCTTATTGCTCTCTACAACTACCTGAAAGGAGTTGGGTGTCAGCCTCTTCTCACAGATAAGTAGCGATAGGACAAGAGGGAATGGCTGCAAGTTGCACTAGGGGAGGTTCAGGTTAGAAATGAGGAGAAATTTCTTCTCTGAAAGAGTGGTTAGACATTGGAACAGGTTGCTCAGGGTGGTGGTAGAGTCGCAGTCCCTCAGGGTGTTCAAGGAAAGATTGGATGAGGTACTTACGGACATGGTTTAGTTAGTAATACAGGTGGTAGGGAGATGGTTGGACTATATGATTTTAGAGGTCTTTTCCAGTGTTAATAATTCTGTGATTCTGTGATTGTTTTTGGGCAGTAAGAGGTGATCTCTTTGCTGGCTGCCCCACTAAGTGCAATGATCCCAGTATGGCTATGTGGTTTTCTTTTTTCCATTTCAGAAAGAATGACAACAACCCAAAGAGAGAGAAACTTTAACTCATTCTCCATGAAACTACAGAAGGAAGGTGACAGACCAAGAGCCCGCTCTTACTTCATTTACAAATGACACAAAAATCAGACCTTTCCTGTTGGAGAATTTTGCTAACGTTTTTTCCCTACCAGCATTTGAACATGTTGTGGTTTAACCCATCTGGCAGCTAAAACAACCACACAGCCGTTTGCTTACTCCCTCATCCCCAAGAGCATGGAGGAGAGAGTCAAAAAGAATTAAAAAACACAAAACTTGCAGGTAGAGATAAAGACAGTTTAACAGGATACAAAAGGAAGACAATAATAACAACAATGATGCTAATGTACAAAACAAATGATGCACAGCATATTCCCCAACCCAGGCCAGCACTCAGTTCTCAAAATGAACTTCCTCCCAGCCTCTCTGGCTAGTTTGGGTCAACTACTCTGGTTGTGTCCCCTCCCAGCCTCTTGTGCATCCCCCCACCTTCTTGTTGGTGGGTCAGTACAAGAAGATGAAAAGTCTTGGCAACAGCTAAAACATCAGTGTGTTATCAACATGATTCTCATCCTAAATCTAAACCACAACACTATACTTGCTGTTAGAAAGAAAACTAACTCCATCCCTGCAAGGGAGTTTTACCTTGCCAAGTGAGAGAAGGTGGAAGGTGGTTCTAAAGAATCATCATCTCACAAGCTCCAGTGAACATACAGAGAGTCAGGAATGAGGAAAATCTCTGCTGAATACTGCTAGTGAGTTAGGAGCTAGGAGCTCATTCTAGGAATTCTTCAGGTCTTTTCATGCACCAGGTTTTACATGACTTTGTATATTAAGCCAGTGTCAGACAGAACTGAAAACATTTTTTTACCACTACACTAGAAATAAATGGGTCTGTGATGGGAACTCTATATTATATTTTCAGTTTTCTTGTAAGTGTATTTTTATGATATACAGTTCTTATTACTTTAATGGAATGTGAATTGATTTGCTTCACTATAGAAATAGAGTACAGCTCTGAGAATGACATGTTTCTTGCTATTTCATTTTTTTACAATACAATAGGTTACTGAAGCACTCCAAAATCATATAAGTTTTGATAAACCATTCTCCTATAATCCTTCCTAATGTCAATCTTTACCTTATTGTCCATAAATTTTGTTTAACCCTGTTAGGACTGTCTTTATTGAAAGACAAAGATGCACTTATCTGAAGACACTGAAAGCCTTCATGCAAGAAGATATCACACTCAGCAAAATGTGAATCCATTTTTAAACTTTTTCACACAAAAAGTTATCTACATTATCACACTGTGTGAGACCTGGCTGGCAGTAGTGGTTTGTTCTATACAAGGAATTCCTCTTGGGCTGAAGTGTTCTGTACCATGAAGGATGACTTGATAAGTCCAATGAGAACCTATCGATGTACCATTCTACCAGAAATGGCATGATTCTGTTAGAAAGGATACCTTGTGGAGGGGAAAAGATCCAGAGCACATATTAAAATGTCATGGCCAAGGGGAAAAAAAAAAAGAAAAAAAAACCCCAAACTGTGGCAAAAATGCAGAATAATAGCCTTGTTTGGGCAATGAAGTTTACAGAGCTTACTTAATAAACTTCTGTCTTAGCAGTAAATTATGGTTTGGATAGTAATTTGATGCATTAGAAAACTATGCCAAAGCACACTTTTGTTCTTTTCATGAAAATATGGAGAATAAGGTCTACATATCACTGCTGTGGCAAGTTGACATCCAACAAGATTTATGCTATTTGAAAACCCTATTCTTTCTAAATGCATTGCATATGTAAGTTCAGTGTAATTTACTTGGAACTTTACTGCTACAAATAATGTTAATATCTCTGTTTTGATATGACATTAAATTTATTTAATCTGGTACCTCATTTTGAAATATATTCATTAAAAGTGTTGAACGGAGGAAAAAATCTGTCAGCGCAAATGGTGTTCATTTTCAATGTGACAGTATTCACAAGTCCCAAGAAATAGAACAGTTGAATAGATAATGTCACATATCATAGCATTATTCGGATGGTGTGATCTTCTTATTGATTGGACAGCAGTTGCAAATTTAGAGCTTATGCTACATTTCACTAATACCATGACAATGAAGAACATGAGCAATGGTCTGTCAAATGTGTGAAAATTGTGCCATGCAAGTAAATAAAGACACAGTTTATAATTCTCTGAAAGGAAGAGGATAATATTTATTCTGGAATTAAGCAATAAGGAAACAGAGCCTCTGCTTTGTGCTTTAAACATAAACCAGGGTTATAACGGAAGAGCAATTCTTTCATTACTGGTATGATGAAATAGCTGCAATGGTTAGTCTCCCTATAGTGTACAAAGGCTACTTCTCAAGCGGACTATTGAAACTGCAGTTTATAATCTCTGTACCATTATCAGCCTTGAAGACAGCAGGCATTCTATCCTGGTTTTATTGTTGTAAATAATACTGAAAACTATTTTAATGGAGTTCTTTCCTAATAAAAAAAATAAAATCAAGCTTGGTTCATATGTGAGCCTCTCATTGTAGCTTGAGTCCAAAGGGCCAAATTTAAAATTCTACTAGAATTCTTAAATTGTCTTTCATAAAATTGTCTGGGAAGTCCATAGGTCTGGAACAATTGAGTAATATCTCATATCTCATATTGTAGTATTATTTGGATGGTGTGAATAGTGATGCATCAAACAACATAACTAGAATTTGTTGCACATGTTTGTACTCCATCCCTCCCACAAACAGAGGTGGACAAGAGAGCAATTCAGATGTATGAAGGCAGATGCTCAGTGGCATTTTAAATGTTATACTGTATCCTACCAGGCCTCAAACTGGCACTTGAGAAAGACACAGGTCTTTCAGAGAGCCTCTGTAATTTTTGCTGGCCTCATGGAGAAGACTGGTACACTCTAGGTCATCTCAGTGGCACTGCGTTAAGGCTGTTGAATTTCTCTGTGAGTCTTTCTGGACTTTATTGTGTATTTAAACAGTCAGGAGAAAGCAGTAATGGAGAAAGCAAAAAAATGTAGTCTGACCTTCAGCCAGAGAGCAGTGGCTTAGCACTTGGAAGAAGACACAAAGCTAAGGGGTATATGTGGATTTCCAAGATCAGAGTGAGGAGTATGTCCTTGCCCACCTCAAGGCTGTATTTTAAGAGCAGTTTCACAGTCACAATTTACCCTCCAGAGGGCACTCTGGAACAAAATTAGAACAAATCAACTGAGGAAGGGGATAGTTACCTCTAAATGTGCCTTTAGGTTGTGTAACCACATGATTACTGTACATTGCACCCAACTTGGTTGTTCCCTTGCATTTCTTCGTCCTTATGTAGATACTGCTTAACCAGAACTGTCTATATGGAAGAACCTAGTTGCAGAGAAGAGCCTTAAAAGGACTTTTATGTTGCTTTCCACAAAACCAATTATTTACAGCCTGTAGGCTGCCTGTGAAGATAATGTACACATGAATAGTGAAATCTCAGAAGAACCAGCACACTCACTACATACAGACTTCTTTATTCTTTTAGTCTAGTGTTCTATCCACTAGCCTGGATGCATTGTTTAGGACATAGATTTTGTTGATTTTCACATACTGAATTATTTGCTGAACTGAATTTCTCACAGCAAGGAAACAGAAATATCCATACACATATTTTGCAAGCACGACTGTGCACAAGACTTACCTGCTGTTTTTCCAGGTAGCATGAGTGTGACTGCCATCACTGTGGCAGCATCCTCATTGGAGCTGGCAGGGCAAAGGAAAAGAAGTCATAGTAGTCTATGTTGGGTTTTCTTTCTCCTGAATATTGCTACTTTTAAATTTTCATTTCTTTGAACAATTCTGCTGAAAATCTCCACCTGTCAGCCAGGTTTGCATTTCTTCTTGGCATGCTGCTAGTCTCTTGCCCATATTTTTCCTTATTGCTATGCACTTTGGAAAGCTGGGAGGGGAGGTGCCAATATGGGTTGATTTCCTCCAAAGGTCAGCTTGGGGAAAGGGTCGGCCTACAGACAGGATCCCAGTCGCACTGACAAATGTCAGGTATAGCTCTAGACCTTTTCAGCCTGGCAGGCTGCATACCCTTGTTTCCACCCCAGGGGAAACAGTGTCCTGGAATGTTCCCCATCACTTACTGTCCTGTTCCCAATGTGTCCTGTGAATGCCTTATCTGCATCAGTACTGTGCAACAGTTAGGGGCTTCTGGCCTTACTTGCAATGAATTTCTGCCTCCCAGGAAGCACTACGTTCCTGTAAATGATAATGAACTTGCATAATTTATGTGTATTCATCCACTCACTCTTTGCTTGCACTTAATTCACAGAATCACAGGATGGTTTCATTTGGAACAGACCTCCAGAGGTCATCTGATCCAATCCTCCCTCAAGCATGGCCACCTAGAGCCTCTTGCCTGAGACCATGGCCAGATGGGTTTTGAATATCACCAAAGATGGAGACCCTAAAACCTCCCTGGGCAACCTGTGCCAGTGCTCCATCACCCTCACAGTGAAAAAGATTTTTCTTATGTTTAAATGGAATTTCCTGTGTTTGACTTTGTGCCCACTGTCTTTTGTCCTGCACCACTGAAAAGAGCCTGGATCTGTTGTCTTTGTACTCTCTCTTCAGGTATTTATGCACACTGATATGATCCCACACGCACCTCCTCCCCCTCCCATCAAGCCTTGTCTTCTCCAGGCTGAACAGTCCAGCTCTCTCAGCATCTCCTTATAGCAGTTTCTCCAATCCCTTCATTGTCTTTGTGGACCTGCACTGGACTGTCTCCAGTATGTCCATGTCTCTTGTATATTGAGGAAAGAACAATGTCCACTGGTTTCTCCTCATGTACTGGGACAAATGCAGGAGGCCTGGTGGATATGATGCTCCTGTACAAACTTCTGTTAATGCCAGACAATCCATCTGTCCACAAAAGAGAGTTGCCTACAATGACCTCTGGGGGTAGACTTTGGGTGAGCTGGGTTGCCCTGAAAAAATAATTGTGGTCTACAGACCCCAGCTGCAGTGACCAACAATACAAAGTTAATGGATAGGCAGGATCAAGTTTCATCAGACACAGTCCTTTTTTCTCCCTAAGCCTTTGAAACTGTATCTCAGTCATTCCATCACAAGAAATAAGGCTGAAAAACGTTTATATATATATATATATATGTATATATATAGTTTCAGGGACTGTGTTTCTAGAATGACAAACTGCTGCACAAGGAAAACAGATGAAATTATATGACATAAATTTGTGGTTTACAGAAAATCAAAATAAGCAATTTGAGTCAATTAGGTATGTGCTACAAGTCATTCTACTGTGTGTTTTACAAGAGAAATTTCCAGTCTCCTGACACAGTCTATATATTCTGCTACAACTGTTCAAATGGGTTATGACTTTCTTTTCTGAAGCAGTAAAAGAAGAATCCCTCAGTCCCCGGCAGCAGTCCCATATTTCTGCTGCTGTCTGCCACTCCACGTGCTCTGTCTTTAGCTCAGGCAGTGCACCAGTGATGCTGAGCAGGAGCTTCATGAGTAGCAGAAGACTTCAAACCTCAGCAAAATATTCAGCTATGTGTGCCCTGCAGTTACAGCCGTGGAATATGTCTGGAGAGCAGCAAAACATTGCAATTCCTCTACAGGATATCAAGGGATCCTTTATCTTGCTACAACCATTCATAGGCCCCTATCACTTTCAGATGATGGCAGAAAATCGTTGGCACTAAAGTCCCTACTGTCCAGCAATGACAAAGAAAACGTCACCGTGTATCAATTGTCTTGTAGCAATTGTCACTGAGCCCTGACAGCATGCAAAGTGCACTGCCATTCCAATTATTAAAAGGTCTTTTAGTCCAACCTGTTTTCCCCAAAGGTAATTGATATCAATTTATTTATCTAGTTTTTCCTAATTACAAGAAGAAGAAAAAATGGCTTAGTGAGATGCATTGGCATTTCATAGTGTTTTCAGGGGAAAAAAATCCCCTGCAACATAGTCAAAATATATTTCTGTAGGAGAGTGGAAGTCATTCTCTATTGATTTTAAAACTTTGCATGAGGAAAGTTTTGCAGTGTTGAAAATGAGATTGAAAAGTGAATGCATTGGATTTATATATTTTTTAATCTGTATTATCAAAGTCTAGGGTTGGTTTTGATTCAGTCTTTTTTTCCTGATGAAATGTTTCATGTTGTAATGTAATAGAATTAATAAGATCTGATACACTGACTTTTAATGAAATTTCATTTTTCAAAAATAGGCACATAAAAATGTCTCCATAATAAACTTAGAGAAAATAGAAGATTGTATTATTTCATCATTAATACAAAGAGATGGATAATTAGGAGGATGCGATATGCATATTGAGTGAAATCAACCCTCCTGCAGGAGGTTGGAGTACACAGGCCCATTGTAGGACATTACTTAAACCAAGTAATGGGACTTGAAGCTCCATCATGAGCAGGCTCACTAAGGGTATTGTACACAACACTCTCTAAAAATACTTTTCAAACTCAGTGCTCTACTCCCTCTCTCCTGTGTGTTTTTTGTTTTCCTCTTTGGTCATCTTGTGCAATTTCTCTGTAGTCTAAATATCTTTTTAGGATCTGTTTTATTCCTGTTCTTACTGCAAAAAGCCCAAAACGTGTCACTTTCCATATTCATTCAGTCTCCTTTCCCATTCCTTAGTCATTTACTATGGCTCTGCTTTCTTGGTTTCAGTAATTTTGCTGAAATTTTTCTTCATTTTCTTCTGTACTAGTGTATCTTCATGTGCCTCAACAATGTTATTGTCAAGGTCTTATTTCATTATATAATTCCTACTTGCATCAGTTGATACACTGCACATGTCAATATTTTTATTAAGCAGATTTTACCACAGAAACAGCAAAAATCCTAAACCTAGTCTGAAACCTGATTATTTGCAACTGTAGTATAAACTGTGCTATTCAAAATACTGAGCTGATGACTGAACCAGTGTTGTTCTTTCTGGAATATGGAGTGAATTAATTTTCCGAAGTAATCAGAACGAAATGTAGTCTGTCAACTGTTTATGGTGAAATTCCCTCCAATTCACAAGATCTGTACAAGGACTTCATTTAAGTTTAGCTGATGCACGAGACCTTGTATGGGTACTCCACCAGGAAAGACAGACAAGATGGCTCCCAGGATGCATCAGGGGACATTGTCTAACCACTTGCTAGGGCAGAGCCACATCCAGCATGAGTGAGCTGCCAGCATTAGGGACCTGAACCACAATGGTAGCAGTACCTTCTTCCTAATTTTAAAGCATGCCAGTCACTTGTTTAATGTGTTCCCTGGTTCCTCCATTGATATGATGCTTGGTTTCTACTTCAACAATAATAGCAGCCTCCAGACTGTATCTATCCCATGACAGAAAGGAAAGATGGAAAGGCTAAATAATGCTTTGGAAATGTCCCCAGATCTCTCCTTTAACCTTAGAGGCAGTCTAGGTGAATAGCTTTGATTAGATGTTTGATTTTAGATGATGAGATTTAGATGAGTCACACACTAAGAAAAGACAACATTTTCTCTCTCCACGTGTCGTAGTTTTCTCATAGCTTCAGAGATGCATCTCATATGATTTTCCACTCTGAACTTAATTTAATTCCTCATCTTTTGAGAGACCCATTTGTATCTCACTTGCATCTGAAGTAGAAAGAGTGGACCCCAGTGTTGCTGTGGTTTAACCTCAGCTGGCAGTGAAGTACCACACAGATGCTCTCTCACTCTTTCCCCTCCATGTGCAGTGGAATGGAGGAGGAGAATAAATTAAAAAAAAATCATGCATTGAGATAAAGAAAGTTTAATAGGACAGAAAAGGAAGAGAAAATAACAAGAACAATAACAATAGAATATACAAAACGAGTGATGCAGAATGCAATTTCTCACCATCAACTGACTGATGATTAGCCCCAAGTAGCAATCACACCCCCAGGTAGCTTCCCTCAAATTTATATACTGACCATCATGTTATATGGTATGGAATATCCTTCTAGCCAGCTGGGGTCAGCTGTCCTGGCTGTGTCATCTCCCAGCTTGTGGAGTAGGAGAAGCTGAAATGTCCTTGACTGTGTAAACATTGCTTAGCAACAAACAAAACATCGGTGTGTTATCAACACCGGTTCCATGCTGGATCCAAAACACAGCACTATACCATCTACTAGGAAGAAAATTAACTCTATCATAGATGAAACCAAGGCAAGCAGCTTACAATCCATTTTATGCAGATTTTGAACTCTGAAAAAGAGTCGTTCAATGGTTCAAACCTCAGATTTTTTTTTAGCAGTTAGCATCAGTTTACCTGGATACAATGCATAATTCAATTAGCATTGTCCCTTAAATGCCTGTTTGCTGTTATCCTAACTTATTTCCTGCTTACGCCTGTGATCCCCTTTATAGATGCATTTCCTATTCCCATCAGTCTCTATCTTTTTATGTCATTTTACTTTTCTGCCAGAAGCCATATAATTCTTATCAGTTCCCATAGTACATCATCCAATCTTCCTTTACTTTATTGTATGTTGCTATCAATATTCCATTCTTATATATTTTTTAATCTGGGACAAGAATATTGTATCATCTTTACTTTACCCTGATAAAGGAAATGTAATATTTTGGTAAGGAAACTACTCTGTAATCCACATGAATATACAAGAGATTTGTTTTCTGTATTGAAAAGAGGTCTTTTTTTACAGTATCTTTAAATCAGAAAAGACATTACTTTTTGGGGTTTTTTTTAACATGTTTTCTCCTTAAAGGATGAATTTAGTGCTCATGAAAGCTGCCACATTGACAGCTCTGAGAAAAGAAGCCTATTTAATTGGCCATGGAAAAGATAAGTAGCAGCAGTGTAAGCTTCCTAGACTGCTTATGCATTCACCTGGAAAAATCTGTAAGCCTGCTCCCCTTCAAACCAATGGTAAAATTTGCTCAAACCTGGTCTGCCCATGGAAATAATCCTTCTGGTAATGGTAGTTGTGCCGTGTTCTTGAAACTCTTCTCCAACTGGAGATGCTGTAGATTTGCTCTGAGAACTGAGTGCCTTTCAGATGGCCACATCTCTGGCTGCTATCTCACTATGCCAGATTCACATCAGTGACATAGAGAAGAGAGGGTGTATATCTCTTCATTGCTTTCTCAAGCTCCCTGATGATATTAAAACCATGATGGTATTAATTGTGCGTGATATATTACAAATCTCCTTCAAAGTCACATTTTAGGTCTAAAAGGAGTGAGAGGCTTTATCAATAAATAGGTGGCATGGTGTCTACCACTGTGGTTTGTAAATGTTATGCCCAGAAGAAATCTTGTTTTATGGACAGATGGATCCTTTTTTACTTGATTCACTAATGCTTTACAATTAACTAATTAACAGGTTTATTGCCAAAATAAGCAATAAAAGTGTTCAGGAGTTGTGACCAAAGCAGTTGTTGGCAATTACGTAGATACAAAACAATCTGCATGATAGTTTGAGGCTAAACATTCCTCAGATCAGAATTTAACCTGCTGTTTTCAAATAAAAGTTGACAAATAGAAAACCAAACCCTGCAGATTTTCTCAACCATTTAATATTTGAAAGCCTCAGCCTTAATTAATATTAATTACAGGTAACAAAAAAAAGTTTTAAGGGCTGATTATGCATTTTCTAGATAAACAAACCAGTTTAATATGCTACACTTTGATGGACTAGCTTCTTATAGGATCCTCTGATGATATAGTTCTGAGTAAGGAATCATTGTGCTTTCTGTGTGGTTAATAATGTTTAGTTTCAAAGGGCACGGTATCACATAGACAAAAGACATTTAAAATTTATTTATTTAATATTACTATAGGTCAGCAAGAGAAGGGGAAATTCTCATAGTAATAGGCCACTTATTTTTGAGTGATCAGCTGCACAATTACTATGTAAAAATCTGTCCCTTTAAACTTGACAGTACAAAAATACAAATGAACAAAATCCATGTTCTGGTTTGACCCTGGCTGGAGGCCAGGTGCCCAGCAAAGTCATTCTATCGCTCCCCTTTTCAGTTGGACAGGGGAGAAAATATATATATTGAGAGGCTTAGGAGTCAAGATAAGGACAGGGAGAGATCATTCCACAATTAACATCATGGGCAAAACAGACTCAACACAGAATTTAAAAAGCATCAAATTTATTATGTGCATACACACACACACACACACACACTCTGAAACCAGAGTAGTATAATAAGTAAAACCAAATCTTAAAACACCTCCCCCCACCCCTCCCTTCTTCGCAGACTTAACTTTATTCATGATTTCTCTCCCTTCCTCCCCCTAAGTTGTCACAGGGGGAGACGGGGAATGGGGGTTTCTGTCAGTTCCTCATGAGTTGTTTTCCTTCTTAGCCTCGGGCGGGACAGGGGGGTCAGCATTCCTCACACCCTTCCCCTGCTGCACTGTGGGGTCCCACCTGCAGGCCCTCCACAAACTTCTCCAACATGACTCCTTTCCCACAGGGCTTCAGCTCTTCACCAGCTGCCCCAGTGTGGGTCACTTCTATGGGGTGCAATCATAAAATCAGAGAATGTTTCTCAGTCTCTCAGGCTCAGACTGCTCCAGTCTGGTCCCCCATGGAGTCACAAGTCCCCCAGCAAACCTGCTCCAGCATGGGCCTCTCTCTCCATGGGCCACAGGTCCTGCCAGGAGCTTGCTCCGAGGCAAGTCACAGCATCTTCCATATGTCTCCACCTGCTCCAGCGTGGGGCTTCTCCACAGGTTTCAGGTGGGGTCTCTGCTCCCTATCATCTTCCATGGGCTGCAGAGGGACAGTCTGTTTCTCCATGGGCTGCAGGGTGAATTTTTAAAAGTTTTTAAATCCCATTTTCTAAAGACTAAAAATATATATGTATTATTATTATTTCCTCCCAGTTTCTATCTAAGATTTACTGGACTGTTTAAATTGCTCATAAGCAGAACAGTCCTATAAGGGACCAGAAGAATAAATCAATTTTTTTTCCTTTTGAATAATGATATAAAGACTGTATAATATGGATTTAATAATACACGGCTGGGTGTTTATTTGAATAAGATATCAAGACTAGAGAGTGTTCCAGGACTGGGAAGTTTTTTAAACATAGGTATTGTCTTAAATGAAAGTTAAGGTCATTTTTTTCTGATGACTGCATTTTATTTCATTGTTATGCTAATTTCTATGCATTTCAAAAGACCTGTTTCTTCTCTGACTCATAGTTATGGGAATGAAATATAGGCATATGATCAGATTGGTTTTGAAGATAGTCCATAATTCTATATTTAACAGTGTTAATGTATTTGTTTATCTTACTGTGTATGGTAGGTTGCACTTTTTTAAAAGTATGTTGTATTAAGGATCCCTTTAATGAACTGAGGCATATTTGCAGTAATTAATTCACAATGAGCATCTTGTATTTGTGTGTGTGCATTTGAAAAGGACCTTGCCTGAGAGGTCATAAAGATTGGGATAGTCTGGAAATCCTTTAGATTGCTGAAAGATTTCTTCTTTAGTGTTCCTAGCATATATACTGCCCAAAAATATTTTATGGAGAACATATGTACCAAAAGGTAAACCTGCAATTTATATCAGTTTTCTTTTAACTGGTGGATGTTATCACTTCCTTAGAAAGGGGTGTTATAACAATAGAGACACCAAAAGATTTAAATATACAGAGCTAGTGGACAGTGCTATAATATGCAATTTATCCTATTTGATACTTGTTAACAAGGGCAGTGATCCATGAAGAAGATTCTTCTTTTAGTTTTTGTGTCTGAGTTTAAATTAATGGTTTGGGAGTAGAGTCTATTACTGTGTGCTGTATAGCTAGCAATCGTTTAAATTCAACAAAAAAGCTACACACAGACTGGGGTTCTGAAGGTGCCTAGTTATGGTTGTGATTGGCAACCAATCATTTCTTTCTCATTTTCATTACAATATATCATCAGAAACATAAGTTCGTAAGATGCTTCTTCTGTTTACCATATGTTTGATATTCCTATCTTCAACTGCAGGGAGGAGGGAAAGACTAACTTAGCAATATTACTACCTTTTTCAAATATGAAGTAAGAGTGTACATTAATATTCAATCTATCTGACCTTTAAGAATTAGTGAATGAGAAACATCAGCCATCAACAAACAGCATCTGAACCATTAGGGATAGTTGATGTAATCATATGCCTGCATGGCCTACACAATAGTATAGTGATTCCCAAGAATAGTAGAGGTATTATGTCAGTGAAACAGAAATCATAGAATGATGATCTGAGGATCAGCAAGAAGGAAGGTTTTGACCTTGAAGAGGTTTAAGAGTGCGTTCTGAACAGCTATCTGGGACATAATTAAAGGCATTTTGACATGATAAGCCCTGAAGAATGCAAACCATCATCTGTGCACATTGAAGAGTAAAAGATATTGCTTTTATATCTGTGCAGCTTATGGTCAGAAGTGATATGAAATATTAGAAATGTGACAGTTTTATAATAATTTTATACTCATTGTAGTAATTTTCATTTGCAGCTTTTTGCCAGTGAATCTCTGGAATGGCATTAAATTTTTCTCACTCCAGTTTGCCATGTAATATTGGAGTGTCTGTGTGGTCTTTCTTTTTTCACATAACAGTGTGCATACAAGTTGCAAGCAAACAGGCATTAAGATGATGTCTGTTATTCAAACTAACAAAGGAATAAGGAACACAAGTTCCCAAATGGATTTTGTTAAATTTCTGTGTGAAGAATACACTTCCAGATCTTCCAAATTCTCTTATAAAAATGCAAGTGGGGTATTTCAAGCAGGAAAATAAATAAGTCCTGTTGACTTCTGCAAACTAATTATTTCCAGAAAATGGGAAGATGAAAAGAAAACATGTAGATGAGGGAACTGGGCACATTTTCTTTTTTTCTTCTTCTTTGAAATCTGGAATTGTCTAATCAATATCCTCTGGACCACATAGAAAGCACAGAGTAATTTAGCTCTTCTGTAAAACACAGGATGGACTATGTAATCCACCCTGCGGGTTCATCACAATGAAATTGAAAACCAGTGATACATTACATGTGAATTTATCTTCTCCTGAGAAGTATTCAGGGGTCCAGAGCAAAGAGAAGTCCATGTAGTTGAAACAGAGTTAAGTGCTTTCATTATTACTGGGGAAGTGCCATAGTTTGCCTGCCTGTTTATAACTGATAGCTCTGGCTCTTAAAGTGATTCCCTGAATGCTTCTCTTCCTTTAGTTAGGGAAAAGTTTCTCACAAGCTATAGTAGTATTTGGTTTCTGTACTTAAATTTTTCCAATCAGTCTGCTATCTGACTGACTGTGGGGCTAAATCTCAGGCCGTGTACATTATGCAGTTAAAGCATTCCCATTGTGTTCTTAGTGGCCTCTTTCTCTAAATACCTTAACTTGGCAGAAAATTGATCCTCCACATACTCAATCTAACTTTCTGTCTTATGCTCATTTTAATTTTGTGTCTTAATAATCATTATAACACATTTAGCCCAGCTCTGTTCCTCAGTGAGGTTTCTCTGCTGAGATTACATTTATAAATGTCAAATACCTTTCATTTTGGAGTACATATGGCAAAGCTGTCCTAAAGTCTGCCTACAGCACAATAAATATGTTCTCACCATCACTCTTAGGAGCATCATGTTTTGAGCTAAGAGCAAATGGTAAAGCTAATCTTGAAGGTTTCTTAGAGAGAGACATAAACAGCTGGACTTCTGTGTTTCCGCTGAACTATGGTGTTTGATAAGCAACCCAAAGCAGTACATTTTGCCTTAAAAGGACTTATTCTGGATTGGAGAGTGGAAGCGATGGCAGCCCTGTGTAAGATGAACTTGTCCGGTTCTGTTCAGAAACTTGCCAAGGGCCATGATGCAGAGCACCCCAGTTCTGTTTGGAGCAGGAAAGCCTGGGTGTCTCAGCCTCTCGGGAGCTGCTGCTTCACCCTGACTCAACACAATCAGGGCAACCTGAGCCATGGACTTCAAAGGCAACGGGACTGAACCCCATCTGAGGTACAAAGTGGTCTTCCTGTGCCCAGGTCTGTGGTGATAGTAGCCATTGTAAATAGATTCCAGTAGACAGAGAGAGATTCTCAACACCAAATGTGAAATTCAACCCCTTCATGTTTTCAGATTTTTTAAAAATCAAAATAATATTCGAGATTTATACAACTGTTGCTGTCAAATATTTGTCAAAGCCTCACAATTGCACTACATCACTCAAGTGTTTACTGTGTGCAGGCTGCTCTGACATGAAAGCTACTGCCTTCGCTTACACCTACTAGGAATCTCCAAATTGAGTCACTTCCCCAAAAGATATAATGGATTTCTAAGGTCCTAAATTAAGCTGAAAGATACTGTAGAACCTTGCATATAGATAAACCGCAACTGTAATGTAACAACTATAGTAGTCCCTCTGAGATTAGACAGATTACTTCCCTCCATCAGTTTTTATTGTTCTCTGCTGATAAGGCCCTCTACTACCCTTAGGGTACTTCTCTTCTGTTTAACCAAGAGTGAATAATACTATTTTTATCATTGAACAATATTTAGTTCTGCATTAAAATCTTTCATTTTTTGACATGTTTCTAATGCTTTGAGTTTAGTGCCTCAGAGAAAGACTAGCTATTCTCAGTGTATCCGTATCATTGAACAGAAACTTTTTTATTTCTTTTGTATATTAATCTTTAAATCTATGCTTTGCTTTATACTGAGTGTGTAACAGCATTCATGGCTTTTATTTATGTCTGTATTAGCCTGAACACTGATATACATTGCTAATTAAAGATGTACAGCATTTATTTGATGTCATGAAGAATGACAGTTTCCTGCCTTGTAAACTGGAAGACTAGAATACATTTAATCACATTAAGGGGAATGGTAACAGTTTACCTTCTGCACATGGGTTTCCAGTAGCCAGAGACATAGAGAAAAAGGGCAGTATGTATTTTCTGCATACATGTTCTTCAGAATTTAAACTTTGTTCAGAGAGAGAAGTTTCCAGAGAGAAAAAATCTTCAACAGTGCTGTTTTACAATTTCGATTTACTCAGCTTCTTCAGAAAAAGGCTAACAGTTTCAGACTGCCTACTGACACTATTACACAAAATTAAATAAATATTAGTTTAAACATTGTGCAGCTAAAGAAGAACAGTAGATTTTGTGCCTGTATAGTGCTGCTTACGTAAGCACAATGCTAACTACCTCGCAGGCATTGATTTGCATGGCATCTATGTAAAACGCTCCAGACACAGACAGATTAATGAGCTCCTCTGCGTTTAACCACCTTTGCCATTAATTCTGAGACTCAGAGGAAAGGAGAGGTATCCTCTGATACAAATCTACATATTCTTTCAACTCTGTCAAAACTTCAGCCTTTTATATTAAGATATATACCAATGGCAAGCAAACAACAACGGCCTTGCTTTACTGAATTTCATTCTGCATTCCCTTTGTTTTTACTATACTACCTCTCAATGGAGGCTTTTAGTAAAATGGAGTCAGAGGCTTGCTGGGCCCTAGCTACATCACTGAAAGGAGGGCGGACAATATTACACGTTACAATAAAAATAATATTCCTAACATTTTTGTCCCCTTCTACCAATTTACAGGATCTTGCAGATTCATGGTTTTCTGGTTAATTTTTCTCTTCTAAGAAATCAAACCTGGTTTTTGTACAATCTGGTTTATTAGCCCCACTCACCCTCGCAAAACTGCATATCCCATCTGCTTTCCAAGAATGGAATTGAGGGAAATAACAAGTAGTTTCCTTCATTAGAAGCCTGGGGCTTCACATCACTTTTTACCAAAAGTCTTCTATCCTCCATCTCACAACTCCTTTGTTTGCTTTTTACTTGGAGCAGTAGCAACATTTCCAGGTTTCTTCCTTTATTTCCAGGAAAGATCCTTAATGCTTTGCTTTGAGCTGCTTGCATGCCCATCACTTTTGGTCACTAGTCCAATGACTGGAGCAAGTTCCTTATTTATAAAGCAGGTTGGTTGATTGCTCACTCTGTGGGCAGGAGGGTAGGTATCAAAGAAATTACAATTACAAATAGCAAACATGAACTACTTGGGGAAAAAGTTTGATTTACTGTGACTTTATTGGCAAAGTAATATGTGCTTTGAGATCTACTGAAGATGAAAAATACACTTATTTTTTCAATTTTATTTTTATTTTTTTAATTCTAGATAACTTTGTTACAGATTAAGATCCTAAGTGTGATAGAAATTGCAGCCAATCCATCAGTGGTATTCGGTAGATGATGTCAATTGATTTGGTGTTCACAGGTCCTTCAGACAGAGCATCTAAATATTCAAAAAGATTAGCTCACAGAATCACAGAATGGTTTGGCGTGGAAGGGACTTCAAAGATCATCTAGTTCCAACCCCTTGCCATGGGCAGGGACACCCTCCTCCACTAGACCAGGTTTCCCAAAGCCCCATCTAACCCAGCTCATGTATATTAAATGGCATAATAGGAAGTTACAAGCATGGTAACAGGCAACTTCACTTTTGAACAAAGAGCGAGCTTCTAAACCGTTTAGATACTGAAAAATTTAGTGGGAACCAGAAAATAAAGTGAGAAACCAGGTACAGGGACAGTTCAGAATAAGTATAACTGCAGTGTTGCCAGATCTACAGAGAAGGGAGTAGTTTTCTCCCCACTCGCCAGCAGAAGTTGCAGTGAGTATACCTACACTTTGTGTGTGATTGGGTCTGAGCCATGGGTTTTGTTCCTGTGGGCCTCCTGCTGTATACCAATTAGGAGAGAGTCATTCACACCCCTCAGCTTCCCAGCCAAGAGCTGTGCCTGTCTTGTGGGTCTTTCCCCTGCTTTTCCAAGGCACAGCCAAATGGGACAACTGATACTGCAAATGGCCTATCCTAATTTGCCCACCTTTGCACATTTTGTGAGGATGAGAGTCACAGCTTCACAACTAAAACTGTCTTGTATTATGGGGTCACTTTCAATAGTTCTTATGCAGTGGAGCAGGCCAGGGAAAAAGGACTCATACAAGTAGTGAGTGGTCTTGGTGGGATGCCCTCTGCTCACTTTTGAAGTCACATGAGTTGGCTGAAAGCTCAGGTGGGTTCATGTGCTCTCACTAGAGAAATACTCACGCAGGCAGCACTATCTCACCTGAAATGGGGCACCCTGTAGCCATAACCCATACGCAGATATTCACTGATAAAGACCTGAGCCTGTACTTTCTCCAGAAAGCTGGAAATTCTTTAACCTATGAGCCATGGGGGCCTAAATAGACAATACACATGGTGAGACATAGCTTAGGCTTATGACTTCCATTGTGTGAAGATGTGACAAATCCAAGCCCAAGCTCTGCCCCAGAGTATGCAGCACAGATTTCTTTACTGACCAGTGGTATGGTTCCTTTTAAAGCCACGCATCCAGGTCATGTAGTTCTTCTCTGAGGTTGTTGTTCAAAGCTGACCATGTAAGAATCCAAAAACTTTAAACACATGCTGCCTCGTCTTATGTCAGAGAGCTCATTCCAGTATTTTCCATGCCAGGAACAGGCATTCCCACGTTGTGACTAAAATGGTACTTGACAGATTTCTGCTTTCTGCTGTCAATGCTAGCTTGGAGTTGTCCTGGCAGTCTTTACATGAGTCATTCACTACTGTAGATCTAGTTCTCACGGCCTCCATTTCAGACACTAAAAATGAACCACTTCTCAGATTCCTGCTGCTCTACCTCTAAGCCCCACTAGCTAGCTCTAGCACCCACCTTCCTTCAGAAACCCCTTCACCTGGGAGAAATGTACTGCTTTCCTTATGTTTATTTTCCAACAGAACTACAGTATTTTTTTCATCACCCCCCTGCATTTAAAATCTGAGTAAAAACCAAATAAATACAAATTATGCTGACTAAGCCAGTTTTGCCCCAGAGCTCTTTGCCTGACAGTCTGTAACAGAGGGGGCAATGGGATCAGTCTTGCTCAGTCCTCCGATCCTCTGGCAGCGGGGTGGAGTGTAATAGTGTGGAGACATCAAAATACAGGAACTGGAATGCTAAAGGAAGGAGGATACAAAAACAGCAGGAAAGAAATGAAAGCTGAAAAATTAGATTGTGAGGCCTCTTGCACTTCCCATGTGTCCGTGTAGCGTGTGATAGTATTGGGGCACCCGGGATATGAACAATATTAGTTGATGAGTTGCACAATGGTTAGCTGAAGTAGTACCTTTATTGATTCTCCAAACTATTTCATTATTTCTTCCTAGCTTACTCAGATATCTATTTAGTTGGCATCTGTCTTAACTTCATATATCACTGTAACTGTTTTCTTCCCAGACTGACTGCTACTTAAGGGATAATAGGAGGGATGCTCTGTTTTACTAGACAATAATATGGTTCCTGCTTGAATCAATTACAAGGCTGAAGGAAACCTGATTATTGCCAGAGAAAATGGGGCATCCCTCCTATTGTGCTTAATATACTAGAAGTGAACCAATAAAGTTGATTTTTGGATACAAAGTTAATTACATTGAAAAATCAGCTGTAATCTAGCTGATGAATACTGCTTTTAAACACCCAGAAGTATACTCATTTAGACCTATTATTTCCTATTTGTAGGAATTAGGGTCTCTATAAAGTTAGCTGATCAATTTCATTTTAATTGTTCCCTTATTATGGAAAGAAGTATGGAATGAAGATAATACTCATGTGCCCACCTCTCAAGGGTGTCCTGAGAATTAACCAGTTAATACTTTTAAAGCACTTTTACCATTTACAAGGAAATATAAATGCGATGCATTATTATGTAATAAGTAATATTAAGCAGGAATACCTAAAGAGAGGTTACAGATTGCTTTCTCATGCCCTTTCCAATCCCTGCTACTTATTAGGAGGAATCCCACCTAGGGTGCAGAGAATGCACTGCCTTAGGAAGACAATTTACATCTGCCTCCATTTGTTTCAGTAAATCAAGCCTTCTGGTTCTCCCTTTTTCCACTCACAAGTGAGAGGGATGGGTTTAGAGGCAATGCAAAATTGCACCTTTAAGCAAGGCTGTGTGTAGGCAAAGCATATGCCTATAAGCCACTAGAGGAGACAGAACATGTTGGAAAATAAGCCAGATGGCTCTTCATTTTATCTTTATGGACTTTCTCCCTTCCAGAATTGGGACCTTGATAATGTTGAGATTTTCCGTGATAGCCCTGACCAATAAAAGAAGAAATGATGACATTTGTTCTGAAAATCTGCCAGCAATGGGGAAGACGCACTGCAATACCTGATGTGGCTCTCAGGTCCTTCATGTAATGTGAAAGAAAAACACTGAAGAAAAAAGAAGTGGGTGTGCTGTAGGTATTTACACATTCGTAAACTTGCACCTCAGAATGAGGGTGAAGTCCTTGAACTCCATCCAGGGAACAGCTAGTATCCTTTGCAGGTGGTGTGGAGGTGTATGTCAGTCCTGCTGACATACATATGGATTTGCATGAAAGGATAAAGATGGACTGACAGCAATTCATTGCCAATACTCAGATTTTTGAAGGGTATGCATGTAAAATAGGGAGGTTGCAGGGTGGATTAACAGAGAGAAAACCACAATGATACCGTATCATTTTATTCACAGAAGTCCTTATTTTCTGAGAGACAGTGTGCCAATATTGTCCTCTGCATTTTTACTAGTTTTATGTAATCTTCACAGCAATTCAAAGGAGAATACAGAAGACTCTTATGTGCTCCTGACACATTTGTTTATGTCACAGGAACCAGTTACCTAAGCTTTCAATTTGAAGTTAATAAATTCTGTAAGCAGTTACACAATGCTAGAACTGGAAGATAAAGCCATCTAGCCCACAGAAAGTGCTCACTGTCCCCTTGCAGGGAAGAGTTGTCCTATTTCAAGGCCTGGTGTAAACTAACATGTAGGTTTACATTATTCAGAACTCCAAGGTGCAAATTCCATCCCTAATGAATAGTGAGCACAGAGCTCCTGCTGCAGCTACAGAGGATAGATGGTTCTTTCCAGGCTACAAAACACCTGCACTTTGCTCACTGGTGAGAACGTCCTGTTACCAGGACAGACATTGCTTTGCTCCTTAGCCAAACCCTGCCTGGCTATTTGACTGGCAGAGGAAGGAGGTGATATTTCCATGCAAGTTATTTTTAAAATGATCTGGTTTCCTTGAAAAAATGGAAATACTCTTACATGCTTAAATGTGGGTTAATTATATCTTCATTTTTAACCAGGGTTTATCCCATCCACATTGTATTTCTGTAATGTTTTGTATGAATTTTCAATCCTGCCACATCAAGTGCTCCTTTAATGCAATTCTTCTGCTAGTCAGAAATATTAGTAATTAAATTCTCTCAAATACGCTAGTGTAAAGCAGAGGGAGAACATCCCAATTCTATCAGCGCTGGTGTTAATTATTTTAGGCAAGCTGTCATTTATGTTTTCTAAAGTGGATTTTGTTCTTGCAGTCAGGAACATTGCTTCGTGCAGAATTAATTAATCATTATAAATATAAAACCTGCAGTATCAGCTTCTGCGTTCAGTAAGGTTTCGAGAGGCAAGGTTGAAGGAGTCAATAGGCTGCTGTGGGGAATCATGGTTTTTTCATCTGATACAAGGACAATTAAATTATACACTTAATCTTTAGAGGAATATGTATTTAAAGCATCATTGCAAAATAATAACAAAGAAAATTTGATAATTTATTGTGACTGGCAGCTTTTACTACTGAATATTGTTTTTAAAATGCTATATAAAAGAAGATTAGTGAGGAGGAAACTGAAAAGGTAAGTTTACTATAAATCTGAAGAATTATTTCTAAAGGTGTCTTTCTTGTTTTACCTCTATGGTTGGGTCATTAATTTGGTCACCATAGTACAAACACCCGCATAAAAACACTATAAGCCCACAAGAATAAACAGGTAATAATCCAACCTTGGCTAAAGCACACTGTGTAAGAACTGGGTGCCAGCACTTGAAACTATGGGGATGGCTTTACCAGAAGAGGCCAGGAAGGGCTGACAGCTCAGGAAAACCGGAATTAATGATGAAATAAACTAAAAATTTAATCTTGCTGTTTGGCATAAATGATGTTGGCAGGTTTTTTACCTGCACCCTTATTTTCTCATCAAAAACCAATTAAAGCATATTTATTCTCAACATAAAGGGACACAATTTCATTGCCTAAGACATGCACTGACTTTACACAGCAGAAAATTGGCTGATTATTTTCTCATCCAGGGATCAAAAATGTGATGGATGGCCACTAGCTGCTTTACTGAATTGACTGCCACCATCACATCACATTTCTTAATGTTTTTTAATCTAGATTTGCTGGCTTTTAATCTCTAAAAGCAATGTATGATCTGGGTCTTTGAGGAGAGGAGGGAAATCAAAGCTATCTAAAGAAACACACTCTGAATCCTACACCATACATGTTGACCTCCTATTGAAATTGCACTCTCTACTTTTCAAAGGCATTCTCTTGACATGTAGGTTGTACGTGATTGAAAGGTATGGGTCTATCTGTGCAATAGATAGTATTAATTATGTAAGCTTCCTCAGTTTTATAGTTTATTGTAAAAGATATTATTTTATGATTTGTATCACTACAATTATGTTTCTAATGGGATTTTAATTGATTTTGAATCCAATTTAAAAAATCCCTATTTTTAAAGCACACCTCAGCTGCTGCCACTTTGAATCTGTGCCAAGCTGGCAGACTGTAACTCATTGTGTCGTCATTTAAATGTCTTGCTGCAGTGCTGGCTTTAGGGATTTGGAAGTGACCTGCATTTAATATAGTCTCTTAACTTGTAGCAGTTTCAGAACTCAAGGATGCTGAAATCTTCAATGAGCATGCTGACTGTCAGTAGGCATCTGCTAGGATTGTGTTATTTTAGTTATTCTTGACACTTGTTGAGACAATAATCTTTTAAAGATGCTTCTATTAAGTAATGCAATTAATTTCCCAATACATGCCTGGAGTTTGGTCTTCCCCCAAAACCTTATTTACCCAGACAAACCTAGGATTTGGTAGCTATGCAATTAATCCAGTACAACTCACAAACATCTTCCTTTATCTTAGATGCAGCTGACATCCAAATCCAAGCATCCACAAGGCCTGAGGTGAGTAGAAATATGGATCATCATTTCTTCATTTGGGCTCCTTGTCACTTATTTCTCATGTAGCAACTTCCCAACCCTTTTATGCCCATGTTGATTAAAACCCCCATAGAATATGAGCTGAGTCAGTTTTAGATAGTTATCCATTACAAGATAAACAGTGGTTATTTTATACATGCAAAAACCATCCTTAGTAGTTGAGATAAGTTCACATAAGCTCATTTAACTATAAATAGGGCATATTAATGCCCTCAGGCTGAAGCAACAGCCTAATAATCATTGACAACGGTGGTGTGTCTACCAGTATCGTGTCTATTCTGCTATTGCTGATGATGATCTCAGTTCATGTTTCAATCTGTGGAGCTTTCCAGTGCAAACTTTCCACTAACCCTGAAGATTCTAAAAGGTTAATTAATCACTGACTCGGTCTGAGGGAAATTGCAGTAAACTATTGCCCAAAGGTTTTAAAGTGCTCTCCTTTCAATTGGCTTCAGGCAATATTACCTAATCCTAGGAATGGCTTTAACCCTCAGGCAGTAGTACATTGCAGTTGGATTCAAATGCAGTCAATAATCTGTATTTGCCATTAGGGTTCTCTTGGTAATTGAATTTTGGTTTAGTGGAAGAACCAAGAATTTTAAAGAACAAATACCACCACCCCCTTTTAGGTACAATAAAAGACATCTTTTGAGAGAATGCTTGATAACTGGACAAAAAATGAACTTAGAATTAGAAAGGAGTGTTACCTATTCCTGTTTCGGAAAACAAGAATTTGACCTGCATTCCTCTCTCATTCTAGATGAGTGCTCTAATCACTAAGCTTTGAGACATTTAGGTTTGGGGTGGTTTTTTTGTTTTGGTTTTTTTTTTTTCTTGATCTTGAAATTGTTCCACATTTTACAAAATGCTTAGATAATAATTAGTGCAGGAGCTAGTACCTGGCTACCAGGATATGCTTTTGTTCAGAGCTGTGCAAGTATCCACATTAGTGAATGAAGAGGATATCAAGCCAGCTAATGAGTCAGCTTCAGGACTGGTATGGTTGTGTCAACGCAGGGCTGAGCTCAGTCTAATTAGCTCATTTGAAGGGAAGAGCTAATTAACTCTGGAAGAGCAGTGAGTGGCTGCGTCTCATATGCAGCTACTATGACTGCCATGCACCTCTGCAATATCTGTAGCTCTGACTCTGCTGTGTAGACTTCTGGATGCCGTGTTTCTCAGTACAGTCCTTCCCCGTGCCCTGAAAATGTAATATGCAGGTGGGCTTAACTCCAGTAATCTTGTGGTCGGCCTTTTTTGGTTCATCCTTTTCATCATTTTACCTATTTGTTCATTATACACACTATATTACAGAAATCTGTTTATCAGCACACTTTGTTGTTGTAAAGTAAAAAATATTCGGGGTTTCAGAAATGAGTGACAGATACCATATAACTGCACACACAAGCACAATTCCTAGTGGCCCTTCTGTTTTGAGTCAATGGTGTTAGGAACTGCTTATCTGACATACCCTAACTGTATGGCCAGGCAGACAGACACACAGGTAAATATAGATGTGACTCTTCTAGCAGATACTGCTTAGAATTTCTCATTTAAAACTTCTTCTTCTGTTTTCAAATTGCAGCACTAGTATAAAAGATGCAATTCTATTATCCAGCAGTTCCATTTTTTTATACAAACTCTGAATACAAGCTCATACATCTCCTCTCCCCATGATATACTAGAGTGTAACCCACTGAATAAAGAATAGCTCCCTATAAAACTGAGCATTATATTATAATGAAGAGACTCAGTTATCAGCTTATTAATATTTCTAAATGAAACAATCATTCTGAAAGAATAAAAATAAAGAAATATTTCTTTCTATTTTGTATTGGAATTAGGGTGGGTTTAGTCCCATTATTGTAAATTAGTTCAACGGAGCTGGCACAAAGTAAGTCCACAAAATAAACAAAAGTTGAATTATTACATATGTTAAGTTTCTGGGTACCATTGTTTGCCATAACTCAACTAAGCAGGCAAGTGAGACATTTAGACACCTGATGGCAATCTTTCATTAAAATTGATTAAATATGATTTGTGTTTCTTTCTGTATGTGAATGTCTCAGGCATAACAATACAATTTAGTTTTGTATAGCACTTTGGTCAAAAAAAAACCCTAGAAAATGTCTTATGATGAGATCCAGAAGGGAGAGAGAATGCTTCTTGGATGTGGATTTAGTGGTTCCCAGAAAGGCAGCATATGGCATGAGTTGAAGAAGTTAGAGGGGTAAAAAAGAAGGAGTTTTAAAGTAGCAAAGCCACTTAAGTATTTTTGCAGCCAGTTAGAGTAAGAAGGAATTGGAAGAACGTAGCAATAGAAGGGAGGAAAAGGTGAGTGAGGATTATGTTGTGTTAAATGATGCAACATAACCTAATGCCATGCATGGATTGTGTTACTTCAGAGACTTAAACAGATGCTACTCACTTCCTCTTAGGGCTGACTGGCCAGCTAGCCAAGCTTTCTTATTGCTATGCCAAGTACGATAAAATAATTTTTACAAAATGAATGTGATCATCTGTTACAAATTCTACCTTTCCCTACTACCCTACTACCTAGGCCGAGAGGAAGACATGCTGAAGGACATGTGAATTCAAATCCATTTTATAGCTGATGTAATAAATAGCAGGCCTGATGTTTGTCAGTCTGTGCATGCCAAAGACTGTGAAATACAGATCTGCAGACCTTGAAAAGAGCCCAAAGGAGGGAATCATAATTATCAGACCCCTTTGCCTCCTAGTACAGCTTTGAGGTAGCCAAAGAGGGACATAAGGCATAGATTCTCTACCTTTTCCTTCTTCTGGATACAAGGATCATTTCCATGCTTCCCATACACAGAAGCCTTGATGGAGAATAGCTGGATAGTGCATGTCTTCCTTCTCTGTCTCCTAAGGAAGCCCAACTCAATTATTTGCATTGGTTACACTGAAGAGGTACTTTATTTGCATCAACTTCTTCTGTCTCTGCCTGAAGGGCTCAAGCACAGCTGGTCACTAGAGACAGATGGTGAAGGACAGGTGAATCCTGAGACAGACACAGTTCACTCACCAGACAGTGGTTTCATCTTGCCGATTGCCCAACTGTGGAAGCATATTGTGAGTGCCAGGGGCTGTGGTCACTGAGAAAGAGACTTTGATTAGTTTTCAGGAAGTAGAACAAGAACCTGGCACTCTTCTTCCTGAAAATATAGTGCTGTCCTAGAAATATCTTAAAGAAGAGGTCTAGCTTGGAGTAACTAATTTATGCGCAAGAAGTTGTTCTACTGCATTACTTGATGTGAGAGGGATTCAGTCAAAAGTGTTACTTTCTGGAAGATCTCTTTGCTTTAAGAAACAATATGATTCTTGTGTTGGACTAAAACCTGTAATTCTAAAAACCTGTCCTAGTTCTGGCCAGGCCAGAGTTCCCCTCCCCAAGCAGCCAGCCCAGGTGAGCTGAGTTAGCCCAGGCTGTTTCCACACCACCTACACATGACTTCCCTATAAAGGGGCTGGTCAGGAAGGGATTCTACTGGGTGCTTCCAGGGCAGTCTGAATGAGGCTGAGGCATTGAGACTATCCTTGTGTTGTGCAGCACTGTTATTATTGGGTTAATAAGGAACTTTTTTGTTATCACCAGGTGTAAGTGAAATTTGCTGGGAGCTCTTATTGTTCTCCTTTCATGGTACTTTTGTCAGTAAACTGTCCTTATCCCAAACCACAGAGGCTCTGTCTGATTCTCCTCGGGTAGTGATCGAGTGGCATGTAGTGTTCAGCTGCTGTTTGGGGTTGAACCACCACAAAACCTTAGAAAATCAACAAAAAATACCCCTGTCAGAGGCAAAGGCATGTACCAACAACTGGCATTTTCTTTGGAATGTACAAAGTACATTTTGTACACATCTTTTGTACACATCCCTGAGGGGAAGAAATAACATTCTACTTATAGGAAAAGGAGTAAACTTTACCCTTGCTTCACAGTTCACCCATCCACTGAGTGTTACATAGCCACTCAGGCATAAGGAGATACTTGGTCACTTGGGAAGAGGATGCAAGATGTCACCTCCTCTTCAGTAATGGAAGCTGGAATTCTTCACCCCTGACAGCTGCTGGGCAGTTAAAATTCAGGCCGACAGCCTTGTGTTTGAATTCTCTTTGAGTGTTTATCTCTCAAATGTAGCATATACATTAATCTTACCTTTCCAATATCTCTTTCTCTTTTTTTATCAGCACAGTACTTCTTCATGAAATAGTCATTTTGTTTTATAGAAGATGAATGAATTGTGCTGAAGAAACAAGCAAATCAGATACCAACATTTGCTTTGATCCCATACCTCAGCAAAAAGGTTTCTACAGTCATGGTTTTAAAATGTTCTAATATCAAATTAATGGCTCTACATTCAAATTTTATTTACCTCTAGAAAAATCAAAAGGAGGACATAAAATTCCTAAAACTGTTAATAATTGAAATAGGACATTCAGCTTCTGCTGGTAGAAGTGTTACTTGAGCTGTGTGTACACTGTGATCTGAGGATAAGGGCTGGGATATATAATTTTAAGCCTTAAAAGAACAGAGTTTAAAAATCTGGAGATTATCTCATGTTTCACAAACATTATCTTGAGCTCGCATTGAAAACCTTGTAGAAATGAAATAAAACAATGAATCCATGTGAGTAATACTTCCCCTCACAACAAGTGTATTATCCCCATCCCACCAAAAAGGTTATAATCAGCCCTTACTCCAATTAAATTTTAAATATCAGGATGTATGTCAAATAAAATTATATAGCTTTTACTCGGGAAAGTAATAATAATGACTGACTAATCACGTTGTGCATATTTTAGTCTCTAAACCCTGATGTGTTTTGGAAGTAAATTTCTTACAAATTTTTACTGCATAGGCCACTTTCTCACCTGCTGATGATGATATCTACTGGTTTCAAATCAGCCACTTTTCTTGTAAGTATGCCAGCTGCAGTTACTTTATCATGGCAAAAAAAGACAAAATCTATTTAGCTGCAAGCCTAAATGTGAATGCAAAGACAAAATTTTCAAATATTAGAAATGCAAACAAGACCTGGTCTATTCAGTCTTTTCTCTCCATCCTCATTAATGTGATCCCCTATTTCATCTTGGTGCTGTCAGAAATGTCCCTCACCTTTGTTTACTGGGAGTTTTAAAGCAACTCTGGACCAGTCTTCTCCTTGTTCAACACCAGGTGTCAACAGGGAACACCTTCTCTTTACCACTGCAAACTACAGGGATTAGATAAGCAACAGCGTCATTAGAAGCATTATGTAATTGCACATACCAGTTATGGAGCTATGGATGAATGACTATTATATTAAAATACTCTTGGCAGACCGCCTGAGCGGACATATGCAGTGGAGGCTGTAGAAGAGATCTAATTTAATTTGCTTTTTTAAACCTTCCATTGTTTTTTTTGTTGTTTTCATCCCAACAGATTTAGTTTGTAAGAAGCTGAAAAGCTGTTGTAAAGATTTGGAAACCCAAACCTCCCTCTTCCAGGAAAAAATCTTTTCTTGCAGAGTTTTGAAGGATAAGATTATTGAGTTGCCATTTCTGTGGTGCTTGATAGGGATTTGAAACCTGGGTTAAAGTGACCCATATAAAAGAAACAGGGACACTGCATCTCTGCTAGAAAATCTGGGACATTTGGTCACCTCATTTATTACCAAAGGAGTATCTTTAGAGAATGGTATCTATAGATACAGGGTATTTTATTCTTTCCAATGATTTCTTTACAATAAGAGGAAAACAGAGATTCTGTTAGTTAAAAAATTGATCTAAATACCTTGTTACAGTTATGAATTTTGAATTTTTAAACTAGAAACAATTATTTTATTTATTAAATTTACAGTAATAAGTTATTTCTCTAAGGCTGTAAGCGCATTCCTATGATATAAATACCATTGCACTGAGTCTCTCAGAAATTAACATGATCTGCTTCTCATCTAACTATGTACCTTCTTCAAACCTGTTCAAAATCTTCCATAAGAGGTTTTTTTGTATTCTGCTGGAATGGAGTATCTCACAGGCAGAGAGGAAATCCTTTGGATAGGCCATACATAATAAGGCAAAGATATGTTAATGATGAGAACATGAAACATAACCATATAAACTCTGAAGGAGAATGTCGTTACAATCAAATATACTTCTGAACAAGATTCAGAAGTACTACAGATGCTTGAAAGATAAAGCTGGAATCTGAACTCTTTCTGAATTTTGGTGTACAGGAAGAGAAGACACTTTTACATTTGTGGTGGTTGAGCCCCGGCTAAAGGCCAGACACCCACCTAAATCAGTCTGTTACTCCCCTTCTTAGTTGGATAGGGGAGAAAAATATATTAAGCAGCTCAAGAGTCAAAATCGTTAACGACAAACATGGGCAAAATAGACTCAACACAGAGTGCAGAAGAGAAAGTTATCTAATTTATTACACTATGCTTAAGAGAAACAGTGAAAAAACCAGAGTCAGGAGTGCAACCAACAGTCTTGAAAGAAATGCAACCAGGCAAACACTTTCCCCCACACACACTCCCTCCTTAGCAGGCTTTAGTTAGAAGTTTGCTCCCTTCTTCCCTCCCGGTTGCAGCCCAGGAGGGGCAGGGACTGGGGAAAATGGGGGTCTCGGTAACACCTTCCCCCCACCCCACCATTCTAAAGCAGACTTCCCTTTTAGCCATGATTTTGCTCCCTTTTTTCTCCCTCCTGCCCGCAGCATGGGTGTTGGGGGGCAGGGACTAGGAGATGGGGGCTTCGGTCAGTCCCTTGCAAGATGGTTTCCTTCTCAGCCGGGGTGAGGGCATCCATTTCACACACCCTCCCCCTGCTGCACCATAGGATCTCACCCACGAGAGCCAGTCCTCCACGAACTGTCTCCAATGCAAATCTCTTCCCACCGGGCTTCATCTCTGCTCTGGCAGGCAGCAACAAATCACAATGTCTCTCAGTCCCAGTCCTCCACGGGGCTATAGGCCTCCCCCAGCAAACCTGTTTTGCTCATCTCTGTAGGTTGCAAGTGCTGGCAGGGCTCATCCCAACATAAGTCACAGCATCTTCTCTATGTCTCCACCGGCTCCATCCCACATGGAGCCTCTCCACCGGCTGCAGGTGGGGTCTCCGCCTTTTCCATGGGTTCCTCCATGGGCTGCAGGGGCATCTTTCTCTTTGGGCACCTGCGGTGCCTCCTCCCCCAGCCTTCCTGGCCTTTTGTGGCTGCTTATATTTATATGTAAATATATCACAATGCCCTTATTGGGCCAACATTGTGGTCTTGTTGGCACACTGTTCTCTTTTGGCAAAATGCAGCTGCTTCTGAGTCTTTTTCTCCTATATGTGACTCTCAGAGGCGCTATCAGAACGCAGGCTGGCAGAGGATTCCAGCAGCCATTTTCTGCAGCCCCTGGTCCCTCTCTCAGCACCCAACTATGCACAACTGCAAGAACATTCTAACTTGAAGAATGCTGAAACGCGTGTACTTAGTGAAAGCCATGTGTCATCAAAATTCTGGTTTGAATTTGTGTTACTACTGTTGGGGAAGATTTCAAATTTATGCACTTTTAAAGCATTTTCACTATGACATCAGAAGTAATGCAATCCCTCACCCCTATAATACCAAATGTTTGATTTCTAGGGGAATGGTCTACATAACATTGTTCCACAACTTCAGCATGGCACCACTGCTTAACAAGCTCCATACTGTTGGGTCTGAGGCTCAACCTTATTCCTTCCTTCAACCTTGTTTCATTTATTCCTTCTGAAGTTGTTCTTTAGTGAGGTCACCTCAGATTCAGTTGACTAAGTGTTACTGACCACCAATACCGTTCCTTGATCAGGTTTGTTGCTCCAGAGAGACCAACACCATTTTGCAATTTGCCAGTGAACCAACAGTAGTTTCCATGATATCTTTCTTTCTTTACTAACTTCCACATCCATTGCAGAATACAGCAAATACACCCAGATGCCCAGAGGAACTTCCTTTGTCATCTTAGCAGTACCCAGCACCATTCTCCCCTTTCCTCCGCTCTTCTTGGTACTCAAGCCAGCATCCAGGTCATCCTTCACAATCTGCAACGGCTTCTGTATTTCATTTGAAGCTATATGGGAAAACATTAAGTGTTCCTTAACTGCAGAGGGCTCTGAAAGGCATCTTCAGCAGCATGCTATCTGCAAGCTTTGAGATCTCAGGAAGGATTTAAATTTCATTACTGTATAACTAGGCACTCCTGTATAGTCAAGACAGTAATGATTTCACGTGATACTTGCTCTAATCTTTGATTAATTGTGATAGATGTATGATACAGTTTTGTTAACTTGCTTACCTGGCCTCTTTTTGCTTTGTTTTTAGATGTTTCTTTGGGACCCTGCTAGTGTCTGCAGTTTTAATGTTATGTCTTCTCTCTCTACTACTAATTCAGTTTGGTGTGTGTGTTTTTCATATTTTTGTACTGATTGTGTTACTAATGTTGAGGACCATGGGGATGAAAGTCAATAACCAAAGTTACCGAAGTAGTCTTTAGAAGGAAAACTTAATTTTATTAGCTCAGGAGGAGCCATGCTGAGATAACATCACACAGTAGGTCACACCCAAGGGCTGACATTATCTCTCAAGAACACGCACTCCTGGGGTGTCTTATTAATTATATTTAATTGCATGAAAATTAATGATCTTTTTCAGTGACTACTGGGCTACTCTACAGCTGCAAGACAAACTATATTAACTTTGATTTTTATGTTTCTTGGTCTTTGAGCAGTTAGATGCTTTCACTTTATCATAATTCACTCTTTACTCTTCTAGTGTATAACTAATTTAATTTTGTTTACTGCTTACCAGCACCATCGCTTTACACTTTCAGTAAGAATTTTTTTCTGCAATTTTTATTGTATTTGTCATCTGTGGCTAAGATGGAAAATTTATCTCATTTGTCTTTAAATTCCCCTCTTTTAATAAAGGTTTACAAGCCATTTGCCAATATAAATATCTAATGGACACAATCCATAATTCCTTTAGTGTCCTGCTTGTATTAGATTTAGACAATATTGAGACAGACAGGATGTCTATAATCCAAAACTGAAACATGCTAGTAACGTTGCTGGAAAATGAACTTCAAAACTTGTGTTAAATAGCTGTATTGAAACCTAGTACCGCCCCAAAACATTTTATAGAACTCAGGCTACTGAAATGCCTGAAGTGAAAAACCCAAACAAGAATCTATATTGCTCAGTTTCCTAGCTTGGGGACAGATATTTTAGTTTTCCATTTGACTTGACAGATCCTGGTCCCTTTTGGATATTTATATACTCTATGTGATAAACTCATGTACTCCATGTCACTCGCTAAACAAGTTTAACATTTAAGACATTTCTATTTTTGATAACCTTTGTGTTGAATATAGTGTGTGGCTGATTTTATGGAATAGCTGCAAAAAGCTGGGGGAAATGATGAATGAATGGAGAGAAACTTGCACTGAAGGAATAAGGATGATGCTGTGCTATCACTGCTGAGTGTTATTCATTATACGCTATAAGCACTGCTGCAGCATATTTAGTGATGAACACTTACCAAGCTCGGTATATCTTAAGAGCCCAGAAGAATTAATTTGGGCCTTTAATAACCTTCTCTTAATTTCTAGTACATTCTAGATATCTTTCCACTGACAATCAAGCTTTTACAAATATACCCTTTTCTTCAACATCATAATGAACCCCAGTTTTACAATCAGAATCTCTTAATGGTAAACATAATGCCAAATACTTGAAAGATCCAATGTAGTCTACATACCTATAAAATTTATTCTTTGTAATAATATGGTCTTAAAGTTCTGACTCGTAAGAGTATAATTTTATTGAATATATAAAAAGTAAAAAGATTAAAATGAGTGTAGAAAAATGAATTTAAGACATTATCTGCTTATTCTTTGCTGTATAACATTTGGTATACTTTTTAAAACCAGTTGCAGACTATGCAGAAGAAGAAGAGAAAAAAACATATTAAACAGAAAATGTAAGAAAGTTCAGGACACTTTTGAATTAATGTTAGTGTTACATGTACTGCTGTATTTGATGACGTTTAACTTTTCCAGTTTGATACAACACTACAGTATCAAGAGCAAAAATTTGCATAAAACTTCAGTTTATTACTCAGTTCGAAATGGCTCATCTCTTGAGTTGTTTAAGAGGTGACTTAATCAAGTACCTACATGAGGCAGACCTTTTTGATGGCAGACAGCACTTTAACCTAACAGACAAAGGCATAAAACAGTCAAATGCTTGGAAACTGAATTTTGACAAAAATAAGTCTGGCACACTTTCTTAGGAATAAGAATAATTGACTACTGCAACAGCTTAATGAAAGATGTAGATTATTCTCCACTCTAGAAGTCTTAAAATCAGTATAAAATATATTTTTAACAGACTCCCGTAGTCAAAACAATTGCTGAATAAATACCAGAATTTTGATGCTCTTTAGCCTATGTTACCTACAAAGTCAGACTAGATTATCATAATAGCCCCTCCTGGGCTTAGAATCTATTAATTCATGCATCTTGGACTACTGCAGAGGGAAGTTTTATTAAATACAGCTTTTCTCTGTTAATTTTTAATATTTAATTAGAACTCCATCATTCTAGGCCACTGGATACTGGTGAACTGGCTAGTGATAAATTACTTCCTGCTGACTAAATTAGCTGTGGCACAGTCTTCTGGAAGTCAATGAATTTACCATGGGTCAAAAATGTCTCATCAAAGACTCCTTTCACAAAACAGCAGCATGTCTAACTTTTTTGTGCAGGTCTAGAACAGATGGAGTTGAATTCTTTTATCTCAGTACCTAACCTTAGCACCTAAATAATGTGTAAGGGTCTATTTCTGTATTTAGTGGTGGAAGAGAAAATTTGAATGAATCTTGGTTTCTTTATTTCTATGGAGAACTCTCTAGAGCAATTTTAGCTATGCTTCTTATTGTATATATGAATTAGTATTTAATTAAGGCTTGAAGAAATGCTACATCACAAGCTATAGAATGGCAATGAAGAAGCAAATATATGAAGTGCTCCATCACACATTTTTCTCAAGTATATACAACTGGTCTTCCTTGTGCTTTTTCCTATAACAAAATATATAATCTATAAAATGAGGGAGCTGTTGCTTTCATATTCATTATACAGTAACCTTTTAGCTAACGTGATCATCAGGTCAAGCTGGTGGCAAAGAAAAGTTCTTAATCTTTGTGAAGTGTGCACACTTAAATATGATGACCAGTTTCAAACTAGGAGTTTCAGTAGGAATAAGAGATTCTCACCATTTCTTATAGTCATCTCCAAAGTTTTGGCTGATATTGCTACAGCTTTACTCCTTGAAAACTTTACAACTATCTATGTGAAAATATAAAAATACAACCTTGTCTGGCTCAAAAACAAATCTTGAAAAATTGGTGCATAAAAATCTTTGGGTCTTTTAGAAATAGTAGAGAATGGAAACAGGAAACAACCTCCTGGTTCCTCCAGATCTTTCTACTGCACATAAAAACTGTGATATAATGCATTCCAAAGACGTGCTTCTTTGTTTTATTGTCAGTTTCTGTCCACATCCACTCCTTAGTAGCTTGATTTTTCCATCACTCCTGGCTGTTCCATTCTGTCTGATTATATATTTAGGACGTCCTGTGCATGTCTTCTACTATAACTTTCCCTCAGCTGATGAATAAAGATTAAATATTTTCCATTTTTACATAGAAGACTCTCTTGAAGGTTATGAAACTCATGGTCTTTTCCTCATCATGTCCAAGGAACTTTTCTAAAGACTCTGTACTGTCCTGCACAATTTGGCTCTTCTCGCAGTGCTACCGCTTGCATCTACAGAGAAGGTGAGCACTTCACCATAAATAATATACCTATTTTCCAACTCTCCAAATATATCTATAACAGAAGCATGGATCTTTTTTAAATGGACTATAACAAAAGGCAGTTTGACTAATTTCCTTGTGAACACTTACAATTTTTAAACAAGACATTCCAGTAGATATGATGTACCCAGGAATGGTGACACTCAGATCCCATGCCTTGCAACAGGCTGTAATTCTCCAGCCATATGCTTTTTTACCACACCCCTCTTTGGGATATCTCAGATATGTCCTGGCTGCCAGGGTATGGTGAACAGTGGTGGAGTCAGTGGGGGGCCTTTAGCACTGGGGAAAGAGAAAGGTTCTTCACTGATTAATACAGGTTTTTCTGAATGCCCAAAGCCTATGATCAAACAGTCCCCCTATTCTGCATGTCTGGTAGAAGAGAGCAGTGTTTTCAGTATATTGTCAGGCATAAAACCCAGTCAAAGATGTTTTCTTTCCTCCTTTTTACTCTAATTATAAAATGGTAAAAGAACTAAACATTGTATTTCTGTTTTGCAATGGACACAATAATTTATCACATAATAAGCCAGAAAGGGCATCTTCAGTGCAAGGAGCAAGATATGTTTTGAATTAATGCTGAAGCAAAGTACCCCACATTCCATCCTCAAGATGGAATCAATTAAGCTAGGTATTTTTGAAGATTCATCTGTTAAGTGAAAATGTACACAGACATGAAAAGGACTTTCAAGAGAAGGTTTGCCTCATTACCAGACTTCCAGATTAAAGGAAATAATTGAAAAAATATATATTTTTAGGTAATATGAAAGATAAATCATAAAACCATTCTTCACAAATCACTTTCACATAATACTGATCCCATTGGTACATGATAGAAAGACCCCTTTACGAAGAAGAAACTCTTTTGTAAATAGTATTTATAACTGCCTATTGATGACATGCAGTGTTCTATAATGACAGTGCTAAAATTGGCTTTTACTTTCTTAAACCATCATTGTATTGAACCATGTAACCAGAAAATCACAATGCACTGATCTTTCTGTACACTAATCCTTCTATGAGAGCTTAATGACTTGTCTGCTCATCTTGGAGATAATAAACTCCACAATGGAAGCAATAGCTGTCTTGGTGACTTTGCATAAATCATTATTTGTAAAAGTGAAAGAAAACCTATACACAGTAGGTAAGCAATGGGATTGCTCGCCATTTTGGTATTAACTCTGAGAACTGGTTTTAAAGCATCTGTAATGCAGTGAATAAACAGATATATATTAAAAAAAAAGTATTATCCCAAAGTATAATCAATAATATCTCCTACATAGACAGTAAAATTACTGAATATCTGAGAATGATTGACCTTTCCCAAGCAAAACCATTTTATGTGCATCCAAATTCCAGCTTCTCATTCAAGGAACTGAGAAAACACAACACATGGGAGAAAGAAACGGAGTTTAACAGTTCAATAACTGAAAACAGAGGTACGCTGTTAAACTTTATTTTTACAGGAAAACATGAGAGATCTGAGCCTTTTTAAGTAGGAGACGTGAATGCTGTGGGTTATAGGTTTGTGATTTACAAACTGTCTGCAGAAAATAGTGCTTAGAATATCTCCCAGAGAAAACACATCTGTAATTAAATGAACAAATGCAGCAGAAAAAGCACCTACTCGGTCTGTTAGTAAGAAAGCACAGCCTGTAGAGAAAATTACTCTGGCATGTATGAGTTGTGAGTGCTTGAACACCCATTCAGCCTGAATTTGAACAGCAGAATAAATAAAATTAGTCTGTAACTTTATTTCCAAACCCCAGAATGAGAATAGAGTGAAGGGCTCCATTCTTTTTCTTTGTGCTACTGACTGATTTGCTTCTTGCATTCCGCTCACTGAATAGAGTGTTCCCAGTTTTGGTCCTGTGTACACTTATTCTTTAAAAGGGGAGAGGGAGGTATCCCCCAAACTCTGCACAGAGATAGTAATAAATATGTGTGTTTGCACAGGGCCTTGCCATAGCCTTTGCTTCCCTCATTGTGTCTGTTATCCTCTTGTTGGAGTTTATCTTAAACTAGAATATGAACTCTTCAGGGTAGGGGCTGTATCTTGCTTAGTGATTGCACAGAGCTGGGGCTTTAGCCAAAAGATGGAGAAAGAGGAAAAGTAGACAAGAATAGAAAGGCCCAGGGCTGAAAGTATGGAAAATGGGCCTGTTTAGTACTCTGCTAGTTCATGCATTAGGTAACTAAATGGCAAATTTGATTTGTATTGACAATTTACAACTTTTGCATCCTCTGTCAAAGATATCATGATGTCAAACAAGATAGGTGAAGGAAATATTGATATAATTCTGAATTATGCAATGAATTTACTTTGGATTCCTTTGCAAAACAGCCTCTCTTCCTAACCATAACCAAACATTCTTCTCTTGTACAAAAATAATTAGAAACTCATTTTTTCTCAGGCACTATAGGTGATTTGCTTCACTTCATATATATGTACAATTTACAGGCTGCTCCTTGCTAATAGCTGGAGTAAAATTACTTTTTATTAGAATTGGTGATTTAATCTTAAACAGAGTGACTTGACTGATGATGTAAAAATGATGTGGAAAAGCTCAGCTTCTGAAGTCAAAGTAGTTCCCTGGATGGGTGACTGCTTTAGCCTCTCTGGGAGGGCATAGCCCTGCCGCACGGTGAGCCAGCTCAAGTGAAGCACTTCAGAGTGGTAGATCATTTTACCTAAGCTGCTACTCTGCTCTGAGCCACTAGTAGACCATGAGCAAACTACTCTTTTCAGCTGAAGCTTCCACAAGTAGTTTTGGTTTCCGTATGCTATACACAGCACACTAACATACCCTTATTCTCAGGAGCATACTCACATGGAATTTTCTTTCTTTGGGAGCTGCTATGTGTGAAGCATCATAGGTTTAGTGGCAGGAGGGAAAAGCCTTTACATTATTAAAAGAGAGAAGATCTCATCTAAGTTTTGAAATAATGAATAACCAGTCCTTTTTTTCCCTCTCAATGTACCTGCAAGTTCCAATTTGCATTATTATACTTTACAGATTGACAGAATTAACTTCTCAGTGTACAAAGCACTTGCTCTTCTCTTAGGTAACAAGTTGTAATGCTCTCCATGAGTATTTCTGGAGAACATGCTTTTAAAAGTACATATCAAGCTGGCCATTCTGTGTTTTCCTGGAGTTTATTAAAGGTTATTTTGCACTGTGAGTAATGGTTAAAAAACGTTTGTTGCTTAACTAATTGCTCTGTGCAATTAATAATTTAAAGGTTGAATACTTCCCGTGGATACTCATACCACACTTCTTCTGGCATCCATTTTAGTTTCATGTGTTTATAATATCCAAAGGCAACATTTATACTCAAAGAATTTAGTTTCCCAAAAACGCCTTTGATTTATTTTCCTCATTTATATTGCCATAGCGTTTGAAGTGTGCCAGGCTGTTATCAAAGTGCTACGGAGGAAATATCCTCTCTATAAAATGCACAATCAAAAGCATCTATCCTACAAGCTGCTTTTCATGGGAAGGCCTTTGTCCCTGAGTGGAGCTCTTTTGAAACACATCCCAGGAATAAGGAACTATCTCTGCAGGACTTTTTTTTTTTTTTTTTTTAATAAATGAAGAAGGCTAGGGAAGCAGGGAACATCAATAAGAAAGATTTTATAATTCAGTGATCCTCTACAATTCATCATTACACTATGAAATGCAGTACAGATGATAAATATCTTCAAATATTTGATAAATGCCTAAAAATTCAACCACCTAATTCTAATTATTATAATTACCACGAAAAGCCTATATTTAAAGAGAAGTTGTCTATGGTGCAAACTGAAGCAGTCAGACAATGCCAGACATGTAGTCATCCATGCAATCTTAATTCTGCTCAATCTCTGTGCATTCGCAGGGCTGAAAGAAGCATCCTCTGCATATAGTTTTACATATCATAGCACATGTATAAGGACTGCATCAATGACACTTGGCAAGCATAAACTGTGCATTCCTAACCCTTCTAGTGCTTGACTTCTATAAACAAATAACATTCTTTTACTGTAAATTTATTGGAATAATATTTTTTAAAATTCTCATTAGGTACAATTGCAATGTCTTCCCATAGCTACTTAACACAGTGTAGATTTGAAGAATAGGATCTAGTATATTGGTATTAAGTCAATCAGCTGCACGTAGCAAGTGGCTTCTAGCACAATGGTGTCAGATAAAGTGATCTGGAAAAAAAACCCCAAAAGCCTAGCCGAATTTCCAGTGCATTCTGCTCATTCTTAAGCATTGTAGGTTCCATGCCTGCTACTGTTGTATTGGTAACGGTCTGGGTCTAGACCTTTAAAATGTTCTCTGTCAACTACCACTTTTGCAAAATATTAAATTTTCCTTTAAAAAACAAGCGATGAAAAAATGGAAATTGATACTTCAGCTAAACATGAATGGAATTTTAAGAGACAAAGAAAAGGCAATTCTGTAGCTCAATAACTTTTTTATTGCTGTTATTCAAATACTAGCTACAAACAACACAGGTGATAGCTTTCTTAGGAAAGCTTCTTTTTCTTAGCAAAGATCTTTTATAATAAAAATGCTGAAAAATATAAATATGAGTTACTATCTTTCAAAGCTACTGGACTTTGCAACCCAAGTAACACTTTTCTCAATATAGAGGTTTTGTGGCAAGCTTAATAAGCAGATACATAAGGATTTGTAAAAATGTAGGCAATTCACATCTTTCTTAGCTATCTGAAGATACTTAACCTTTAGTTTTGTGTTTTATAACACATTCACAGCATCCGTCTATTAACACATGAATTCTAGAAGCTTACTGATTTATACAATAATAGAAAAACAGTTGGTTTTATTTCCAGCTGCAATCATAATTCAGGGCTTGCTCTGGCTGCTTTTCTCTAAGCTTCATTTTTTTCCAAAATGCAAAGTGACATGCTAACCTTCCTTTACAGATCCCTGTAATGGGGAACTGTTTGGGTGAGAATGCTCTATTTTCCTGAAGCAATCTTCAGTTTCCTACTTTTTAGAGCACATCATCCTCTCTTTACTCATAGCTGCACCAAGCAATACTCACACCACACTGCTGTCAAGAGCAGACCTCAGCCTCGTTTCAGCTTCTAATTTTTAGAAAAGTGTTTGCCCTTTCACATACCATTTTTTGTTCCCCTGAAGAATTTCAATTACTACAAGACATCAAGCGGGAGCTATTAAAGATTTTCAAGTTAATATTAAAAAAAAAAAAAAGAAGTGGGTTCAGACTGACCACTGGTCACAAAGTGCTGTTCCACCGCTGCACTTAAAGTAAGTCAGGGACACCTTGTAGTCAGCAGTGTGCAGAGCAAATGATGTTTGATAAACAAACAAACAAAGCCTTTTTAGCAACCATCTCTATGAACCGCATTGTTGGCTGCATTTACCTGCATTTGCTTTTATACTCACAATTCCTCAAAACATTACTGATGAGGATTAAGAAAATGTATGTAAGTAGAATGACTGATTTTCTTGGTCCTTATTAGATCAATTTCAGAAACAATTTGTAAAATATTTAGTACCTAAACTTCCCAAGGTTTGTTGTGGTGTGCCTCTTCTGAGAGAGGCAAAACACATGGCTGATGTTGGACCAAAGCAGCCTGGAGGTTCTTGTTCAGGGTCCTTCAACCAGGAAGGCAATGTGATAGAGACAGCAGAGGATATGTTCATATCCAGTGAAGGAGTTACATTTGCAAGGACTTTAGGTTGCAGTGCCTGACAATTATTCTCTTAAACTTTACTAAATATGTAAAGGATGACTATGTTGTACCTCTTCCAAAAATAAGCTGAAAAAAGAGGTCTTAAAATGTACACAAGAGGCCCTTTTCTACTCACCCCTACTGAAAAGGTTTGCATTTGTTTCACACATTCAATTTCACATCCTAAAATGCCAATATACTACTCTGAAGACTCCAGCTGGAACCAATTATTTTTGGTGGTTTGATCGCTGAATTTAATTTTTTTCTAATGCCGACGAATATCTACGTATGATTATTCAGACATCTAAAAGAAAGCGTAAGTTACAGCAAGCCTGAATTAGGTCCACATTTTCCAAGATGAGCTTAAAACATAAGATTAATGGCTGTACAAATCTGTTAAATTGTCCTTTGCATTTCTATATAAATCCCATTATTCCTAGAAAATTTTTCAGGACATTTCAGTTTTTGTCGGAACTAACACAACCTCTCTTATCTACGAAGCTGGGGTTCCCAGCTGTTGGATAGAGGACGTGCTTTTCTTATTACTCTCATCTGGTACTAAATGATAAGAAGGACAACAACACTCCATTTTAAAACTAGCTGTCGCAAAGAAAAGCTCCTATTGTTACATGGGGTGCTGTCAGTTGTTAATATTAATCTCTAAGAATCTAATAACCTAATGAAATCATTTGCATCATGGCTTATTTTGTATGCTGTTGCTTGCAGTACATTGCCAGTAACATGAAGAAAGGGCACTTATTTTTCACAATTTAAGCATCTTGTAGCATGGGAGTATTCAGCACATGCAAATGAATTGCTTTAAACAATGAGAAATACCGCACCTCCTGCAAATGAATTGATTCAAACAATGAGAAATACAGCACTTCTTGAATGAATCAATTTGCAGAGTACTGCAAAATTCTCAAGTGCTAGGTTTTTTTAATGAGTCTCACATTGTTTATATAGGAACATCTAGAAGATTAAATAAACCCTTGTGGCATTCTTTTCCTTTTTTTCCTCACCTTTTAATAAATACTCAATACTTATTTCCAACCAGACTCTCAGATGATGAAAATCAAGTCCATCATCTATAAGGCTGTTTTAGAAATGTGATGGTTTTGATAAACCCAGACATTCACAAAAGTCTGTTGACACTAATTCTGACTTGCTGACTCTACTCCCGTCCTCACTGCTCTCCATAAACAGTTCATGATACCTGTAATCTGAACTTCCACCTGAGACAAATGTGGGCATTTGCTCAACAGATGTAGTTAGTGCACAGTTCTTCTACAGACACTTGGATGTATCCTACTCTCCAAATTACCATAGACACATGTTACTACTGCAATCCAGTCATCCCAGTCTTTCCTTTAAAGTCCTGATACTTTAATAAAAATAACAGTATTAGGAAAAAAAATAAAATGATGAGAAATCATCAGCCATTGAAAATCCACTCTCTGGCAAGATGCTGAAGTAAAATGACATGTTAAAAAGCAACAGATTCCCAGATCCAATGATTGAAAAGGTGTTTCTGGAAAAAAAATAGCAGTGGAAAGTGGTGAAGCCTTTTTCACTGTTAGGGATTCTGAAAGGTATGTCATAGAATCATCATAGAATAGTTTGGGTTGGAGTGACCTTTAGAGTTTATCTAGTCCACCACCATGCCATGGACAGGGACAACGCAACTAGATCATGTTGGTTAGAGCCCTGCACAGCCTGACCTTGAATGTTTCCAAGGATGGGTCATCTATCACGTCTCTGGGCAACCTGTTCCAGTGTTTCACCATCCTTATAATTAAAAAAAAAAAAAATCTTCCTTATATCTGGTCTGAATCTACCCTCTTGCAGTTCAATATCGTTACCCCTTGTCATATCACTGCAAGCCCTATTAAAAAGTTTGTCCCCTTCTTTCTTATAAGCCCCTTTTAAGAATTGAAAGGTTGTAGTGAAGGAGTAAGGTGTCCCTGGAGTCTTCGTTGGGTTTACTCCAAAAAGGCAGTTCCATATTCAGCAGTTAATGATGTCTGACTGAGAATTGCAGAGTCATAGTTTTGCTGCTTCTTTTATAGCCCAAGACCCTTACAAATGTTATTGCTTCTTTCCATTGGACCTCACAGCTACTCAGTGGAAATCCAGTCTCTATCTGTACTTATCCACTAATGAGCCACCACCAGTCACTTCAAGTACAGGTCTTGATTTTGAAATAAATTAAGTACCTTCTTCATCTTATCTGAAGGAATAAAATCCTATGTATGTGTCATGTGTATTGCTAATAAAATCAATATTCCATCTTTCTCAAAACATATTGACATCTTAAGGACTTCTGTATAACTGTATGTATTTTTATATATGCATGTACAATATGTGAGTATATATGATTAGATGGAGGTACATTTAAAACTTGTGAAAGCCTATAGTTTTGTTTCTTACAAAGAAAGTTTTTGTTTTAAATGTCCTCAAGGATGAAGGGTCTGGTCAACCTATTCCAGTGTCTGATGACCACCACAGTAAAAAAATAATAATTAAGTTTAAATAGGATTTCTTGTATTTCAGTTTTTGCCTATTTTCCTTTGACCCTTCATTGCACATCAGCAAGAATCTGTCTTCTAGACTTCCCTCATGTCAGGTATTTGTAAATATTGATAACGTGTCCCTGAGCCACCTCCTCCAAAGCCTGAGCCACTCCAGGTCTTACAGTATCTCCCCATATGTCAGATGCTTCAATCCCTTAGTCATCTCTGTCATCCTTTGCAGGACTAGCTCCAGTAAGACCCTGGTTTTGTTGTAGTGGGGATCCCAGAAGTGGACCCAGCCTTCCAGATGTGTCTCGCCAATGCTAAGCAGAGGGGAAGGATCATCTTCTTTGATCTGCTGGCAACCCTCTGTCTAATTCAGCCCAGGAGCTGGCCGCCTTTGACGCAAGGGCACATTGCTGGCTCAGCTTTCTGGAGTGGTTTTGGTTTGTTTTTTTCCTATATCCATGAAAGTGCTTGCAAAATCTGGAAACGAAATGCTGTAATAAAAACCTTATCTATAAAGTCATTCAATATCACCAACTGCTAACAAAGGTTGCTGAGGGGTGTCAGGACATGTTGTTCTCTAGAAAGTGAGAAACTGTCCCATTGAACTGATCCACTTGAACATTCATGCTTGGTAGTTCCATGGTAAGCATTCCTTATCCATGGTGAAATGTTTGGGTGATAATTGCAAAGGCTCAGCTACAAAGGCTTGGTTGCAAGTACTAGATTTCAAGGACTGTCCTCAGAGGAGACTCTGATTTGGAGGTTACCACGCTGGCTGAGCTCCCCAGTTGGGTCTCAGACCTGGTCTCCTTGACATCAGGACCAGGTGCTATGCTTTTGTTGATGTTGATAGATAATTTGTAAATGGTGTTGTCACCACAACATTTAATCTGCTCCAAACAGCTCATAAACAAACCTTTGATTAATTCTTCCAGTCTGTGTCTTCTGGACAGGATTTACAGCATTCTACTTATTTGGATGAAAAATAGAGAGAGACAAGCTGTCACCACCGAGAAAAAGAGTATTTTTTTCCTTCACTTTGTAGCTTAAGAATCATTTTATCATGACTTTACTGTATGAAAATGGCAGAAGATTTAAATTTGTGACTGATGATGCAGAAGCTGTAAAACTTGATGGGCTCAAGAGTGTTCATACCAAATTACCACAAGCTACATACATTTTAGTCTGGGAACATCCAGTTCACAATGCAATAGAAACTTGGAAGGATTATTCCATGATCAATGCATGGGATGATGTTAGCCAATGACATTTGAAAGAGCTGTTTATTTATAGCCTCAGCTGAACATTGCAACACAGCTGGAGGAAAAAAATGAGTAATTTCAAAGACAAATAATTCAGAAGGAGATCTGTTGGGGGTGGGGGCACAGAGTTTACTGTGTCCAGATACTTAACAAAGAATCTGAAGGAGTAAGGCTTACTTTACTGACCTTGTCTTTTGTTATCACATTAAATTTAACTCACAGCTCAGGGAATGGTGTTAGTTTGGCTTTGAAATATTTTTCATTTATGTGTGCCTTTGAATCAGCACACTACTACCTCTGTTGATTTAGTCCAGTCAAGATGTATGGATAGCTCTGAAGCACTGTTTACGTAAGGTTCGTATATCACCCTCAAGCACAGCTACCATCCAACAACGTGGACTTGAAAATTAGAAACTGAATGCCACTAGAATAAAATTTAGTTCCTATCAAAATGATTATGATACAACATATACAAGCAGTTTGTGGCTGATATGAAAAGATTAAAGCAAATGGCTATCTATCAATTTCAGGAGTATCAGAAATGTAAATAAGAACCTGACACTCCAATTCCTTTTTGAATGCTAGCTACTTTCTGCCATCCAGCTCTCTCTTGAATAAAATACTTATTTTTGCAATCTGCATTTCTGAGTTTGCATATTTACAGCTTTAAAGACCACTTTGCTCTGCTTCTTTCTTTTCTGCTTCTTTCTTTTTCTTTATTTTTTATATTGCAACTTCTGGGTTTAAAAAAGAAAATACAACAAAACTTCTGTGGGGTTTTTTTATTTCTTATTTTGGCACATGCATTGAAGTTCATAACGCAAAAGTGAAAAGTCTGTTCCTAAGGAAAGATAGCAATAGATTGATGCTTGTAGATAGTTTGTATATAACACCCAGGGTAATACTAATCCAAATATAGAAAGTAATTACACTGACCTTGATATCTGTCATCATTATTTTGCTTATGGCAGAAATGTTTTGCTAAGAATGTCATCAAAATTGTGGTTTCAGATCTATTTCCAGTGAGAAACTCCTTCTAATCATTGCTCTACAAATGTTGTGGTTCTAAGCATACAAAAGTATCACTGTATCTAATCACCATAATTGTTCCAAGGGAGAATTAAGATAAACCCCCTTAATAGACTTCGTTCCAATGGCTTTCATGTACTTCTTGCAGTGTCAAAACATTTCAAAACATTGTTTTGTATGAAGATTTTCTTGTACCTGAGGAAAAAGAAAGGAGAACAAAAAGAATTATTTTAGGAAGTTAAAACACCTGAAGTGTACTTTATTCTTTCATAGGAAAAGATGTCAGAAATTGACAAAACACCCTAATGTTTCCCAACTTGTAGGAAACATTTCTGGTATACAAGGTACGTACCAGCAGAGTGGCTAAATGCTACACTAGCCCTTGAGAAACAAGAGGCCTATACATCCACACAAAGAGAGTAACACACTGTGATTTTCAATCTTCTGACAACAGCAGTGAACTATTGGGCTTATTTCATGATTATAACAGCCTCATAATCTATGATTGCCGCAAGCAGAAGTGATTTATTGGAGTACTCTCACATATATGAGATAAACCTATAACATGCTGGCAGATATTTTTTTTTTAAAGGAGGGTATTGAAGGAAAGGCCAACAGCTTGCTTACTTTGTATCCTCAGAAAGAGATGATTTGCAGCTCCAAAATATCGGTTTTGAGAAATAGTTGTGGTGAAATTATAACCAGTGTTGTACAATGAGATAAACTTTCACCTCCATGAGGAAAATATAGATTATAAAAACTGATTGTAAACAATCGATGCTTTATATTCTTCTTCCCTAACTGAGCAATTTTTGAATTTATGCCAGTCTGACAAATGCATTAATAATGTTTAGCCACTAGGTATTTGTGAAGGAAATTGGAAATTGTTTTTAATTTGTTAGTCTGGTGAAGCGATAAGACCCTGATTCAAGGAGGAAGAAGTGGTGGTAGGTGTTTTGCTATTTTCATATGTAAATACAGAAACACACATACGAATGTGTGTTCTTTTACATATATACTCACTCTCCCACACAAAAGATAAGTATAGTGAATACAGAGAAGAAAATCATAATCAGTTTCTAAAAGATAAGGATGGAAAGTAGTGCAAAAGCAGGACAGTATCCAGTGAGTTATGAAGTTAATTTTCTAAGTATTACAAGCATTTTAAATATTCCTTTTATACATTTATATAATTTAAATTAGTCTTACTTTAAGTTCTTACTGAGTTTTCTTCAGTTATTGTATCTGTAAAAAGCAGTGTACACCACATAGCCTATTTGCTCTGTGTAAACCATGGCATGAGGTCTGGAAGAGAAATTTACTACAAACAACGTAGTAAGCTGATTTTTAAAAGCTTTTTCCTATTCACCAGAAGTTGTTCAATTCGATTTCACAATCAGTGCAAGGCTCATATGCGACAGGAATAAAGAAATAGGTAATAAAGAAAAGAAGATCAGAACATCAGATAACTGCTAGAAGATGACTCTAGGTTTTGCCAAACCTAAACATGAGATATAACATGTTACACTATTCAGATGAGAGCCACAAAAATTCTTCATGTACAAACTTCAAAATGGTTTGAGATGCCTTCTTTCAGCATAAATAAACCTATGGATCTATGGCCTCACGTGCATGAGTTCTTATTGTCAATTTAAATCCCCTCATTAAAAAGAGGGAATACCTTATAGTTGTGGGGGTACAGGTAAACCTAAGTCTTCAAAGATAGTTTCTTTGAAAGAAAGAGTGCCGAGTAGAGAAAAAAATTAAAAGTCAAGCAAGAACTATATATAAGGATTATGTATCGGGATGTAGCAATAGATGATGTGTGTCAAAATAGGATGTGAGCTGTCAACAAATTTCCCACAAAGAAACTTGTTAGGTGGGAGACAGTTATGGTGGTTTGACCCTGGCTGGGGGCCAGGTGCCCACCAAAGCTGCTTTATCACTGCCCTCCTCAGGTGGACAGGGGAGAGAAAATATAATGAAATGCTCATGGGTCAAGGTAACCACAGGGACAGATCACTCACCGATTACCAATATGGGTAAAACAGATTCAACATAAATAAAAAGTTCATTTAATTTATTACCCAAGCAAAATGGAGTAGAACAATGAGAACTAAAACCAAATCTTCAAACACCTCCCCGCACCTCTCTCTTCTTCTCAGTCTTAACTTCCAAATTCTCTACCTCCTCCCCTGCAGCAGAAAAGACAGATGGGGAATGGGGGGCTGTGGTCAGTTCATCACAAGTTGCCTCTGCTGTTCCTTTCTCCTCAGGGGGAGGACTCCTCACACTCTTCCCCTCCTCCATCTTGGGGTCTCTCTCATGGGAGACAGTCATCCTCTAGCTTCTCTAACTGGAGTCCTTCCCACAGGTTGCAGTTCTTCACAAACTGCTCCAGCGTGGCTCTCTTCCACAGAGGGCAGACCTTCAGGACCAGAGTGCTCCAGCACAATCCTCCACAGGTTCACAAGTCCTGCCATCAAACCTACTCTGGCGTGGACTCCTCTCTTCACAGGCTGCAGGTCCTGCCAGGAGCTTGCTCCAGTGCAGACTTCCCACTGGGTCACAGTGTCTCCATCTGCTCCCAGTATGGGGTCTCTCCACAGACTGCAGGTTGGATCCCTGTTCCCCATCATTCTCCATTGGCTGTGGGGGGATAGCCTGCTCCATCATGGTCTTCTCCACGGGCTGCAGGGGAATCTCAGCTCCAGTACCTGGAGTGACAATTCACCCTCCTTCTTCGCTGACCTTGGTGTCTGCAAAGTTTCTAACATCTTCTCACTCCTCTCTCTGGTGGCAAAAATCTGCAACAATTTTTTTCCTTGTTAAAATATGGTATTGCAGAGGTGCTACCAGTATTACAGAGGTGCTGGCCAGTGGCAAGTGCCATCTTGGAGCCGCCTGTGTTGACTCTCTCAGACCTGGAGGAAGCTTCTGGCAGCTTCTCACAGAAGACATTCCTATAGCTGCCTGACTACCAAAACCTTATCATGAAACCCAAAACATTAGTTTCCACTAGCACAAAAGCCAGACAAGTTTTGCTGTCTCATTAATAGAAGAAAGGAAAAAAAAATCTCCTTCAACAGGGTTCTTCAAAATTTTTGTCCCTTGATATGGGATATGTTCATTTGATGTAAGATCTGTCAAAATTTCCCTGTGCATAAACACAATGCAGATAACTGTTTATTCTTAGAGGCTGTATTCCAAGCACGTAGAGTTTGGAAGTGATTCACCTACCTGAACAGAGGTGTCTAGTGCCATTTGACACATCCTGGGTTACCTGTGATATCTTTGTGGAACTGGCAGATATGACCCATGACTCATGTCTGGACTGGCAGTTAGAAACCATCTTAAATGAACGGTATGCCTGTGTTTGCACAACTGGATTGGGCCCCTATTTTTGAATTAATTTAATTTAAAAGAATAAATCTTTTTTGAAGAGTGTTTAAGTTGACCTGGATTCGCTATCCCTTTTTTTCCTTCAATAACAAAGGTCTTGGTACTAACTATTTTATGTAGATTAAGTGGTTTCAAAATTTACCAAAGAAATTTGAAAGCTTAATTGCCTCTGCTAAATGACTTTCAAATTTATCTCTTAATTCTCAGAGAAGCACTTCTCACCTGCAGACCATGGGATATTTGGAATGGAAGACACACAAGACTTCCTCCTCTTCTGCACACAGACATTTTGAGATTCAGTTGATTCAATTTGAGATACAATTCCTGGTGCGAGCTAATGTGTCTTAGAATAGGCCCTTACTTAGTGGAGACATAAGCAACTCTTAATTTGTATTAATTGCAGGATGGATTGGAACCTCTGCATTACTGGAACCAGGAAAGTACCTTAACCACGAAGCTAGTAATTCTTCTGATGTTGGCATTTTCAGCATCTTCCAGCTGGTGCTGTTCCACTTGATGTGATCAATTGAGTTTTCATTGTGCGGGAAGCACTATCTCCAGGCTTGAGCGTAGAGCACTGGGACTGGGGCAAATTAAACTTCCTCCTCCGGATCAGGAGGACAGGACTATTGTGTGAAACTGAGTTCTCTCATGTACAAACCAGTAGGCTATTCCAGGGTGCCTAGGTCTTTTGCATTTTGAAAGATACTTGAAATGTCTTTGTTTTGTCTGAATAAAGACTTTGACTAATTTTTAACCCTTTTTTGATTTTTTTGGGGGGAAAAAAAACCCTGGATATCTCAACTTATGGATGTAAATGAGAATTATTGTCTTTCACACATTTATTAAAACCTTCAGTTTACTCCACAAAAGAATTTACAGAGATCTGACTAAAACAAAATAGCAACAAGGAAATCAGAAAGTTGGAATCCCACATAATTCAATTAAAAGGTGAAAGCTAAACAGTTTAAAATCATTAAAGATCTACTTTCTACATAAACCAAAAGAAAGTAACCCCTTTTACTAATAGGTCTGACCAGGCAAAGCATTAAACAGAAAAAAAGGTGAAAATTGAATTGCATGTCTTCTAAAGGTGGCATCAGTTTTTATCTTCAGCCTGATTTGCTTTTTGATGTAATTTAAATTATCTCATAACTTTGCTTCTTACTGTAAATTGCACTGTTCTGTCATTTAATTTCAAAGGTTTTGTGACTTCCAAATAAATTTTTTTTTTAATTTAAATCACAGGCAAATTAAATAAAACATTTGTTATTTCTTTCTTGTTTTGTGCTCAAATGTTTTGGCTGGATTTTTATCAAAGCAAAGGATCATATCCTTGAATAGACAATCCCTCACAGCAATCAACTGCCCTTTTTTTGGTCAGGAACTAAAAATAAGATTAATTATGTAATCTTCCAAAGAGAGATTTCCAGCTACACTTTAAATGAAATGCTACCCCCCTTAAAAGGATTTAACTCAGACTTAATGAGAAAGTTATTGTATGTTAATTAAATACACACTGATTACTATGAATATTTATCAAAGTGTAACAATAATTTGCATGAAGATAGATGTTGAACAACTGAATTTCAGTAAATATGTTCCTAATAATTATTTAACATTCAGTAAATTATGCAACTAAATGATTTTTTGGCAAAGATATTGAGTATTTATTATATATTATAGGCCCAATTGTATCATTACCTACACAGGTGCAATCCCATTTAATTAAAGGGGAAGTTGTTGTCATATAACTGAGGGCAAGATGCAATCATATATACCAACTGATAACTAAGCATATTTAATGACACTGAACAGCAGTTTTGAGATCTAAAGAAGCCAATCTCTGCACTTCTTTCAAAACCTCGTTGAAAACTAAGCTGAATGATCTAGCCAGTCTTTCCTAATATACAAGGTATCCTTTGACCAGTTCCAGTCTTAGGATCCTCACTGCCTGTGGAGTTTCTTGCCTGCTTACATTTATATCATGTTGCCTGAAGTTTTGACAGTCTGTTTGGTTGTGCGTGTATCCTGGCTGTACTCCAGCACCAAGCCCTGATAAAAAGTGTAATGGAAAATCACCCTAACTCAGTTCTTTCCTACTGCTCCTCCTTTATGAAGCAGTCCTCAAGTCCAAAGCTAATCTAATGTACCTATGGAAGCAGTCAAATCTTATTTTGGATATTAATCTTCTCCCTTCTAGATGCAGTATAGATTAGTAAAAATATTATGTGTGGCATCCTTAGTTTTTCTTAGTCTAGCATTTGTTATTCTACTTAGCAGGAGGAGTTTTAAGACAATTTCTAAGATTTCTTAGGAGAATGCAACAATCTCCAGGCTACTGTCAGAACTGGCACTTTCCATGCCTCTTGTTCAAGTCAGTCCAGTGAGCAGTTCAGAAAATAAGCAGAAGGAAAGACTAAACATAAGAGACAACCTGTTTCTGTAGGTCAGTGATGACAACATTTATTTGGGACTGGAAAGCATCCTGCCCTCAATCTATCTTTGAAATTCTTGCTAGTGTACCCTTAAATGATTATCCAATCCTTGAATCAGTTATCAGAATAGAGATTCTCCATCCTTAGGCTTGCTTGTAAACAAAAGAGAGAGAAAATGTCCCAGATTTTGTTCTAGGAATATCTTCATTTAGACCAATTTGTGAGCTTGCTGCATACCACTTATACTAACAGTCTCAAAGAGAATCAAACAGGACAGAGAATTGAGCCTGAAGTTATGCCTTTTGCACATATTTGTCAGTCTGCTTCTATATTTACTCCTCATGCCACATCTTTTGAATCAGCACAATGTCACAAATTCTCTCCCTTACGTGTGACAGTGAAGAATTGGAATGGGTATTGGGATTTGCATGCTCACTGCACATCCAGTGCACTTCAGCCAGAGGTGGAAGGATACTGAAAGGGAAGATGTACTTCTAAAGGAAAGATGTGTCAGTCATGGTGCAATGGTCGTCCATCTTCTTCCTTTCTATCTGTCAGTACTACAAGATAAGTGGAAATAGATTGTGTCTTTGAAATCTCAAGGTCTTTCTAAAAGCTGTTGGAACACAAAAGGTTCCTATCCTTAGCTGGAAAGTCTATCTGGAATTTTCTTCTCCATCCACTAAAAGTCTTCAGATCACTTGTTCTCTAAGAGTAAAAAAATTAAATGCCATCGTGCGATTTTATTTTGGTGTTTATATATGTCATGAAATTGTCTTGTTTTCTGGCCTTAGTCTAGTTTTCAGAAAGCTAAAAACTGAAAATGTTGGAGTAAAAAGTTTTCTTAGTACTTCACTGAATTGTGGACATGCATGGGAATGACCCTGTTATTTAAAAAAGCTAATGGCGTTATCAGCTGGATGGAAAGAAAAATAGAATTATGAAAAGGGTTGCATAACAATATTACCTATGTTTAATAAGCCTTCTACAAGGTTAAAAATTAATTGTAATATCACTGATGTAGATAATAAATGCTGATATATCTGATGTATATTTAATGAGTGGGTTTTGTAAGCACTCAAAATTAAAAATCTTGAAGTTAACGAAATCTGAGTTAGAACTGCCTGGAAAAAAAATTAGTATCTAAGGCAAGTAAGATAGAACAAAAAAAAGTATACTTAAAAGAGTATTTCTTCGATTTTTTTGTTACAAGCACTGGGCTACTTTATTCTTCCTGGTATTAATAAAGTAATAAAAAAAATATTTAAGTATAAACACAGATAACAAGCTGAAGTAGGCACTGTCTCCCACTGTGCTTTGATTTAATAATGAAGATTTTAATAACGAAGAAGAGTAACTCACTTGATGTCAGTGGCTGACTGCTTTTAACTTTTTTCAATCAGATGGTTAGTGATAAACCTAGCAAAAGTGACCAGTTTTTCAGTTAGATACTACCTGATCTGACCATCAACAACTCCCATCAGAGCTGCACAATGAATATGAGGAAGGCACAAGAAGCTAGAAGCTTGGTCAGACTCCTTGCTGTTACCACCCTGACTGTATTTTCCACACACCATTTCCTAACTTCAGACACCACTGACAGCCTCTCTTCAGACTCACATGAATCTTAGCACTTTTTTTGACACAAAGCAAAACGTTTCAAGCCAAAGCCTTGATTGTTTGCTTCACAGTCTAGGACATGAAAGGTGTCATGGTTTCCAGCCAAGAGTTCCCAGGTTTATTAGCTAATGTCCATCTCTATTATAAGCTCCAGCACTCCAAATTCTGCAAGCCTGAAACTTCTTTCAAACCGAGCTCCTGCAGCTTCTCTAGTCCTCATAAGAATGTCCACATCATTTATGTATGATAGAGTAAGGTGTTTTCAGCTGTACCTCTTCTAAGGTGTCATGCAGGACAGACAACTGCTGCAGACAGTATTTCAGGAGGGAAGTATTACTGTCAGTGCTCCAGCAAGGCATTGCCTCCCACAGTCTATAAGTGGGGAATGCAGAGGGGAAGCAGAAAAGAAGAAAGAAAGATGTCCCAGCTGAATGGTTTCAAGCTGTGCTACCATCTTGCATATCTTACCCTCTTTTTGCTTAGGATTCATAAACATACTAGTATCTGTAAATCCTCTGCATGGTGACTGGCAACACCTCTCTTCTTGGAAACAAGCAGTCTTCTCAGAGGTAGACGAAGCCCCAGTGTGAAAGTTATGACTATGTATCTCCTGCAGTGGAGCTTAGGATGAGGTCAGGCCTTCAAGGAGAGTTGCAGAAAAGGGTAGGCACACATTCCTGATTTTCTTAGTTATGAGACACATAAAACTTTACAAGTATTAACAGGTGTATTGGCTAACTAATAAGCAGGTGCAAGTACAATAGCCTTAAGCGCCATCATGTCATATTGTACGGTGTCTATTGGGGTGAATGAACGGAGGGATTAAGGATTTCTTAGGACTCCTCAGTAACAATTTTGCCACATCTGTGGAACAAAGATAAAAAAATAATGAATAATTACTGAAATGGTGAATACAAGAGAGATGTAGACATATAGATCCTATTTCCTTTCTTTTTCCCCCTCTCTTTTTCTTTCAATCTTCTTGATTTATTAGAATGTGGAGAGGGAATGGGGAGAATATTTCTCTGTCAACACCAATTCTTACTCATGTTTCCGTTCAGTAAAGACCATCAGGCTTTGAATCCCAGTGGGGGGTGTAATTCTCTGTGGCTCTAAGCAAGGTTTTTGTGTCAAGAGCTGACTCTCTCCCCTGTGTAGTGGAGTCTACTGAAGAGGATCCAGACACATAAATCCTTTTATGGATCTGGCCTTAACCTTGTCAAGTTCTGCATCTTGGTTTTTGTCAGCTCCCAGACAAAACGGACATGTTTAGATGTGTTCATTCTCTTAATATCTGTTACCTCTGTAAGGTTTCTGTTCTAAATCAGACTGGTTTGGAGGTCATTATTTTATGCTGTCATTTCCTGGGCAAAAGAGTGTAGGTGCTTACTTGACAATGGACTTGCTGAGTTGTCAAACTGAATAGAAGATCACAAGTATTTAGCAACTTATGCCACTATTCTGCAGAGAGGAGACTAGAGATGTCATGGGCAAGAGTGCTGGTCCCAGAAGGTTGATGGCCAGGTGTCTAAGACTGTTTGGAAACCCCTTACTGCAGTCAAAAATGGGGCCAAAGGTGCAATTAACTCAGAAACTGCTGTAATTTGTATTTCATTATTAGCTGTAAATCAATACAAATAGTCTTGCCAGACACAGTCAATTGCTTTTTTAATAAAAGAAAATTAGTAATGAAAGAGAATGCAGTATGTGTGATAAATATGTGTTATAAAAACTTTTTACACTGTGTCTCATGAAACCTTAGCTCCCATACCAAGTAACTGATGTGTGTACTGATTAGCATGCTTTAATTGTAACAAGATATTCCTAGTGTGCATCAGACTTCATGAACATCTGGAGCCGAAAAGAGTCTGTACTGAGAACAGCAATTAATAAAAGACCCCAGAAGAGTCAGATCATTGCAGGGATCTCCCAACCTCATAAAGTACACACTGAGAAAGAAGGAAGAAAAGATAAGCAGCTGGAGGGACCATCCATTTAGACTCTGTTGGACTTCCTGGATCAGAACCTCAGCATACAGGAATCAGAGGGCACTTTTTCTTATGCACTGTGATAAATCATTTTAGCCAAAATGCTGACAGTAACCAACCAAGAAAATACACATAACGTTAGGTTATAAATTTCCATGTTTATGAAGTGATGTTACACAAAGGATTTCTTCTCATAAAACATTCTGGGTTTCTATTCTTTTAAAATAGCCTTTTAAAAATTAAATGGAAAAGATAAACATTTTAGTTTCTTGCCATTTAAAGTCCTTTTGACATCAATCTCCATTACTACCACAGTGCATAACTTCGAAATGCTGCCCTGGCTGTTACATAACCCAAGGCAGGACTGAGGAAAGTGTGTTCCTCTGCTGAGGTGCCTGCACATAGGGTTTGTGTTACGGAGAGAGAACTCTCCCATTCATTGGGAGAAACCTCGATGCAGGCCCTGGATAAGCTGTCATAAGTAAGTACTAGAAAGCCCAGGGACAGGGAAAACATAAGTACCATAGATGACAAAAAAAGAAGTTGAGGATGAGATGGTGCAAGATCCTGCACAGCAAAGCAGCTCTGGGTGCTCTGTAAGGAGCCCAGGCAGTGCTAAAGCAATTTAGAAGAGCTCCTTTTTCTTCAAAAATTAGAGAAGACATTTTGTGTTCTTCTATCCCTTGGGGTCTGTATGCATAAAAGTAATTAAAATGCACATTTTCCTTTATCCTGCTGTAACTCTAGTCATTCCAAGGAAATTTTTTCTCCTTTAGTATAGAAGGCTAAATTTCCAGGATGTTGAAATAAGTTTGTGAATACAGTGTTGATGTTCATAACCGCTGAAAAACCACTCAGACTTTGTTACTACCACTGTGAAAGATGTCTCACTCTACTATTATCTTAGCTTTATGATATCATGTTTTGTGTGGGATGAGACTTTGTGCATATATTAAAAGAAACAAAGACAATAATTATTGAATTGGCACACCAAGAGCAGGAGTGGTTCTTTAATCACACTCTATTCCTTGAATACTGAGTAGAATACTACAGTAAAAATCCCTGATATTTTGACTGAGACATAGCAGAGCTTTAGTGCTCATAATACTCTACTTTTATGGGGTCATATTTCTGTCTAAGATATATTAGTAGATTGTGCCAAGATTTAGGCTGCGCAGCTGCAGGAACTTGAAAAGTTGCCTCTAGTGTATCAGATACAAAACACGCAACATTAAATTTTGTGAACTATAACAGTTAGTGTATGATGTCTCTTTAAGGAAAGAGATTCAAATCAGATTTTATCTAGGGCTCACTGAAAAAAATGTGGATTTTGCATGTAAAATGACTAGACGTCCAGTTCTTTACCAGAAAAATGACAACAGGTTACATCATTTGATATCTGTTCCCAGCTGCTCCTTGGAGGAAGAGAGAGCTACAGAAAAACTGACCTCTATCCAAAGGGAATTAGCAGGATAGAAACCTATTAAGGTTTCTGATATCTAATTGATATCAGCTGCTGATACCAATTCCGTGCCATATAGTAAAAGGAACGCTTAAGAAGGAAAGAAAAGTATTATGTGGAGTTTTAATGGGATATTCTAAAAAGTTGATTTAATTCTGTTTTGTATTTTGCAGTTTTATTCCCTTATCTGTTGGCAGCTAATACACAATCCCAACAGATAGAGATGTGTTATGATACAGAATTTAAAATGCTAATACACTTGCTGTATTTATTTGCTTATAAATTGAGATCAAGGAGTTTAGAAATTATCTGGGTATGATATGGACTGTCATACGATCACAGAATCATAGTTTAGGTTGGAAAAAGATCTTTAAGATCATCAAGTCCAACCATTACACCTAAGGCTGCCAAGTCCACCATTAAATCATGTCCCTAAGTGGCCACATCTGCATGTCTTTTAAATACCTCCAGGGATGGCAACTCAACCACTTCCCTGGGCAGCCTGCTCCAGTGCTTGATAACAGTTTCAATGAGGAAATTTTTCTTAATATCCAAACTAAACCTGCCCTGATGTAATCTGAGGCCATTTCTACCCGTCCTTTCACTTTTTACTTGGGAAAAGAGTCATTCTGCTCTTTAAAGTTTTTACTAACAGCACTAATTTCTACATTTGATAAAAATGACAACAAGGCAGGTGGAAGTCTGTTATAGACCAATCAATCAGGGTGAAGAGGAAGATGAAGTATTCTATAAGCAGCTGGGAGAAGTCTCACAATCTCTAGCCCTTTTCCTTGTGGGGAGCTTCAACTTACCAGATGTCTGCTGGAAATACAATACAGCAGAGAGGAAAGAGTCCTGGAGGTTTCTGGAGTGTGTGAAAGACAACATCCTGAAACAGGTTGGGAGTAAGCCAACTGGGAAGATGCTCCACTGGAACTGTTTCTTACAGAGAAGGAATCGTGAGTTATGTGATGGTTGGAGGCTGTCCACTATAGCAGTCAAAAAGTGATTGAGTTTTTGATTATCAGAGAAGAAGGATGAGGTGTCAGCAGAACTGCTACCTTGGACTTCCAGAAGGCAGACTTAGGCCTCTTTAGGAGCCTGGTTGACAGAGCCCCTTGGAATGCAGACCTGAAGGGCAAAGAAGTTCAGGAAGGCTGGACATTCTTCAAAAAGGAAATCTTAAAGACACAGACGCAGGCTGTCTCCATATTCCAAAAGATGAGCTAGAGAGGAAGAAGACCGGTGCTTAACATCTTCTTTGTCACTGTCTTTAATGGTAAGACCAGTTCATTTCAAGGTACCCAGCCCCTGAGCTGGAAGACAGGGGCAGGGAGCAGAATGAAGTCTGCCATAATCCAAGGGGAAATTATTTGCAACCTGCTACACCATTTAGATACACACAATTCTATGGGATGAGATAGGATCCACCCAAGGGTACTGAGGGAGCTGGCAGAAGTGCTCACCATGCCATTTTCCCTCTTTTGTCAGTAGTCCTGGCTAACCAGGGAGGCCCAAGTTGACTGAAGGTTAGCACGTGACACTTATCTACTACAAGAAGGGCCAGAAAGGGGAAATCCAGGGAACTACAAACATGGCAGTTTGACTTTGGTGCTGGGGAAGGCTGTGGAACAAATCATCTTGAGTGTCATCACACAGGACACATGGGACAACCAAGTGATGAAGCCCAGTCAGCACAGGATTAGGAAAGGCAGGTCCTGCTTGACTAACCTGATCTCCTTCTCTGACAAGGTGACCTGCTTAGCGGATGAGGGAAAGGCTGTGGATGTTGTCTACATAGGCTTTAGTAAAGCCTTTGACATGGTTTCCCATGGTATTCTCCTGGAGAAACTAGCTGCTCATGGCTTGGACAGGTGTACTCTTTGCTGGGTAAAAAAATGACTGAGCAGCCATGCTCAAAGAGTTGTGGCAAATGAAGTTACATCCAGTTGGTGGCTGGTCACAAGTGGTGTTCACCGGGGCTTAATACTGAGGCCAGTTCTCTTTTATATCTTTATGATCTGGATGAGGGGACATACCTCATACATACCCTCAGTATGTTTGCAAATGACGCCAGCTTGTGGGGGAGTGTTGATCTGCTGGAGGGTAGGAAGGCTCTACAGAGGGATTTGGACAGGCTGGATCAATGGGCTGAGGCCAACTGTATGAGGTTCAACAAGGCTAAAGGTTAGGTCATGTACTTGAGTCACAATGACCCCACGCAACACTACAGGCCTGGGGAAGAGTGGCTGGAAAGCTGCCTGGCAGAGAAGGACCTGAGGGTGTTGGTTGATAGCCGACTGAATGGTTGGTTTGCATCAGGAATAGTACAGACAGCAGGAGTAGGGAAGTGATTGTTGCCTTGGACTCAGTACTGCTGAGGCCATACCTCAAGTTTTCATAGAATCATAGAATTGTAGGGGTTGCAAGGGACCTCAAGAGATCATCGGGTCCAACCCCCCTGCCAAAGCACGCTCCCTAGGACATTACACTCAGATAGGTGTCCAGACGGGTCTTGAATATCTCCAGAGAAGGAGACTCCACCACCTCCCTGGGCAGCCTGTCCCAGGGCTCTGTCACCCTCACTGGGTAAAAGTTCTTCCCCATGTTGGTGTGGAACTTCCTGTGCTCCAACTTGCAGCCATTGCCCCTTGTCCTGTCTCCACAGACCACTGAAAAGGGGCTGGCTGATTCCCCCTGCATCCCCTGCTTAAGATAATTATAGACTTTAATTAGGTCCCCCCTTAGTCTTCTCTTCTCAACAGTCCCAACTTACTCAGCCTTTTGCTGAGTATGATTCCCAAGAAACTGCTGGAGCCAGAAAATCCTGAAAAGTAGAGTAAAAAAAATTCTAAGAAACAGGACAAGATATAACATGGTTTATCAGTTAAGGAGATATATTTGGGGGAATAATAAATCATCTGATCTAGATGCAACTCCATTGTCTGGAAAGTTTATGTTAAATTACTCAATAGAAGACATTATCTGTAAAACAAATCATAGGTGAAGACTGCCTTGTGCTTTTAGTTGGATGGATTGTAACTGAAAGTAAGGAGTGTAGAAGACACTATTTATTCAGGATGAATTAAAAGAGCAGTTAATATCAGTTGTGAATGAGTCAACACCCAGAGCACAAATCTTATGCAAAACTAGAAGCTGAGCAATGAGGAGAGATGAATTTTTCAGTGGAAAAGATAAGCAAATCAAAAGGTGGAGTTTTAGCTTGCATTTTGTAGCCAACGGGTGGCAGCACCTGGATGCAGCTGTAGATGTCAGAAGAAAGCTTTAAAGACAGGAGTGTTAGGTATCATGAAACTAGACGTGATTCTTCTAACAGAATCCTGCTAGGTCATCTGGAGAATCCTGAGGAAGGAACTGACTTTGCTTCATTCTCGTTGTCTGTAGGGAAATCAGAGGGAACTTACATTGCTTGTAAATAACAGGATCAATTTTTAAAAGTCCTGAATCTTCAAGCCAATTTCATTTCTCCTACTACAAACAGTTCATACACCTTCAAATTTTGGCTAACTATTCTGGGCACAAGCAGATAAAATGGTTGAGAATATTCTACACAATCTCAGTATGCTCCAGAGGGCAATGTTATCTCTGAATGTTGTAAATAATGCAGAAAGGGCATAAGATGCAGAGAGCAGGTAAATATTTAGTCTGAGATTGTCAAAGAAGCATGAGGGAATTAGAATCCTAAATCCCAATAAAATTCAACAGGAGTTGGAAACCTTAATTCCCTTAGGCTCCTTGAAAATCCCATTCGTAATTTCATATTAAGGTAGAACAGTGATTCTACATAATATCAATTTCACTAAGACACCAGAGTATGTTCCACACTTTGTTTCAAAAGGCTTGATTTTCAACATTGCAAAAAGACCCAGTCCAGCTGGTCAGTGAGCCAAAATTAGACTCAATGTGGGGGGTTACTTTCTGTAGTGATTTATACAGTGAATACTCATACTATTTTTCATTTGCTTTCATTAACTAACAGTATTTAGACTATTCCCCTGGCGTTTCCTACTCAAGCGCTTTAATTATGAGATAAAGACTTACTGTTTCCTGCTTCGATAGGAGTTGCTCACCTCTCGAGTAAGTTAGAGTTAACCATGCTTTTCTCTTTCTCCACATTTAATAGAACTCCTTTATTAATTCATTGTTTTAGTGCATTTCAGTGTATTGGAAAAAACTAAAATGAACTATACTAAACTAAACAAAAACCAGTTTTTCAGTTTTGTGTACCATAAGCATGATTTTTTCCATTCCTGAAGTCTGTTTTCTTGTTTAGTGTAGCATTTGCTGTCTTTTCCTCTTTGACTCCTTCACTGTTTGATTTACTAAGCAAGCTAAACCATGACAGTTAGCTAAAAATTTTAAGAAACAGTTCTTGTAAGGAGGAAAACAATGTTTTCCTTTGTCACCTTCCAAGTTTGTTTTCATTTTAGTTTTCTGGGTTGTTTTGTTCAACAATGTGTATCAAACTGGGAAAGTAGTAATTTATACCTATTTGGCCCTGGTGTACCTGAATACACCACGTGAGGCTGTGAAGAATCAAGCCCTCTGACTCTTAGCTTCCCTCTGTATGTTTTTGCTGCCAGACAAACCCAATTCTATTAGACAATACTTTTGGGGATGTAGCTGTGTACTAATTACCTTTCCAGCCAACCAGCAGAAAAATGAAAGCAATATAGTGTAGTCCGTTAATTTTACAAACATTAGGACAAATCCTCAACTGATGCATGTGGACGTAGCTGCAATGACTTTATCTGATGCACTTACTCCTGCTGGGGAGAAGGCCTCCTTTAATGACTTTTCAAAGCCTTTCCAGGTTTCAGGCCAAGCTTTGCAGTGCAGTTTGATTAATTTCTCTCAGCCCATGTAGATCTTACCCATCTTGTCGGCTGTGCAGATTATACTCGTCCTGTATCTGAAGTGTAAGGTTACTATTGTATTTATTTGCTGTGTTCTGTAAAGCTCCTCACCGATTTTTAATCTTTGGATCATTCTTATAAAGCATTACAAGTAGATTTACAGGATCTTAACACAGTAAGTCCAAAAAAAACAAACTACTGTCAGCTACAAGCTTTTCAGTTTAATAGTAAAATAATTCTGCATTATTTGTGTATCAAACAATACTGAATAACCTTATATGCTCTCCTGGTTCTGGCCAGGCTAGGGTTAACCTCCCCAATCAGCCAACACAGGTGAGCTGAGTCAGCTCAGGTGTGCTGAGTTAGCCAGGACCATTTTCCACACCACCTGACACCACTTCCCCATAAAAACAGCAGGCTGGGGAAGGGCAGGGGCTGTTTTGCCTCTAGGGCAGTCGGAGTGTGGCCAGGATGTCTGGTCGGTCAGTCCTTACCGTTGGGCAGCCCTCTGTAATCATTGGGTCAATAAGGTACTCTGTGTTAGCACTGGGTATAAGTGTAACTACCCGTTATTGTTCTGTATTCACTTTGATATTTGGCAGTAAACTGTGCTTATCCCAACCCACGGAGGCTCTGCCTGTTTCTCCTCTGGAGTGAGTGGCTTGGTGGGCATTTGGCCTCTATCCAGGGCCAAAACACCACATATACTATTATGATTTAATAACTACATATGTTATGATTGAAAACATGCTATTCTTCTTAATGTCGTTTTGAGGACTGCAGAGAATCTTGAACAGTTATTGGATGCATTTAAATAATTTATTTTTCCTTTTCTCTTGGCTGTAATGAGCTAATCTACCTACACTAAGGGCTGAATAGAAAGTATGAGGAAGAAAAAGGTATGAGAAGGTCAATGGACAGTAAAGGACCAATACTCATTGTTGATTTTACTAATTTCAAGTTGAATTAAATCTATAATTTGAAAGTACCTTTTTAAAATGCTAAATTGAATGTGCTTCTAAGAAAGCAACTGAAATTAAAAGGATTCTGAACCAGCAGGGATCCTGCCTTGTGGAGGAGTATTTGATAAGCCTGAAATTGCTCTGTGGTAAAGCCAAAACATCTTTTATCCACATGGTGCCATGTAAGCACCTGAATTCAGTCAGAGTTAGAATGGGGCAGGAGGTGGTTTTTGTATCAGGCCACAACGAGGATCATCTAGAAAGTATTCTTCAGGTCCTGTGACCAGAAGAGGCAATGGTACAGATGGAAGTGATGCACGATGGACCCATGGTTGTCCATAAACATTCTTTGCTCTGAAGGTGATCCAAAATGAAAAGGATTCATCTGAAGGAGTCCCAGGAAAAACACATGGATCCTTCCAAAACTGACTCCAAGGGCATTTCTTTAAATAAGAATCATGGATAAATACCTCATCTGGCTTAAAGAGCAGCCTGGGAAAAAAGTGGTAGATAAATTCTTGATTAAGGAAGATAGCAACCACCAAAAGAAGTATAAAGTTTCATATCCCAAGAAAGAGAGAACAGGAACATTTATTCCTAGTATAGATGTTGTTGGGTTTGTACCTGTAAGTGCCACAGAAATGGCAAAAATTAATTCTTTTAAAAAATCAAAGAGATAACATTCATTAAATATCCATGGAAATCCAAAACAAATACATTGCCTAATAAAGATGAAAGAACAGGAATACTTCTGATGTTTTAATCTGAAAAATAAACAGTTCAGCATATTGATAGGGCTTAATTATGTCCTTTCTTACTTAAATGACTTTCTGTATTAAAACTGTAGATATTAAATTATGCTAAAGTAAAATATTCTTTATCATTATTTAACATTTCTTTTATATTTGTGAAACTTTTGTGAGATTAGTCCATAAATCCACATCAAGCATTTTAATACAAAAATGTTGACTTAAACTCATCTGCTTAATCAACAGTTTTAGTATATTATCAGAAAGCATCAGTAACCTTGATGCACTTTTTCTTAATTTATGCTTTCATCAAATAGAGAAAGAACTAAATAATAAGTGAGCGCATTAGAAATACTCTGCAAAATGTGCACCGGGATGATACTTCAGCAAAATTTGGCAGCAAATATTATCTTCATGCAACTAAACACCAACAAAATAGTAACACATCCATTATCACATAATATTTCTGTTGCAGGGGTGGAAACATCTACGTCTCCAATTATGAATATAGTTGCGTCTACAATACCACTAGGTTACACTTGACTCCCAAAGTCAATACTATGATCCTGAGGTATCTTTTCTGGAAGATATCCTTTCCAACATTCTTCCCTGAGTCCTTGTATATAGTGACTATGAGGCAGTCCTTGAAGGGGTTCCCAAGCACTTCAATCACGTGAACTTGTGGGCAAGCTCATGTTTATATTTACATGTCTGGAAAAAACCTGTCCTGTGCCAGCAGAAGGCAGGTGCTGAATGCAAAAAATGAGGGCTTTCCTACTACCATGGTCTCATGTAATAAAGAAGCATGGTAGCAAGAAACATTCACATGAAGCTTTTTTAGCTTCACTATTCTCAAACACTTCTGAAAGCTTTGGAAGGGGAAAACTGAAGAAAGAATTCCCATGGCTTCTCCATAAAGATAAGTTCTTTACAGTTAGAAACATCCAAACCACTCAACTGTTAGAAGTGTGGGAAGGGGTTTCCCCACATACTTATGCACATCAGAAACACACTGGATCATTAGCTTCTATAACTTTTTTGCCTAGTTTCACTGCATTATTCATCCAAATTAAATATACCATAAACCAGAGTGTCTCTCTGTTCTCTCTCAGCCACAAGGATTGTGAGAGCAGCAAATCCTAGGTCCACGGGTTGTATTTCAGTCTGCCAGCCGCTACATATGTTTCAAAAGCCAGTACTCATAATTGTGGTTCAAAGATTTGCTAACTTCGAACAAAGCATTAAAAGCTTACATATTCACTGCATCCTCAGAGTAATCCATGATCATGAATGCATCATGGAACCAGGTCATAATTATTTCCAAATGTCCTGGTTTCAGAAGGGATAGAATTAGTTTTCTTAGTAGCAGCAGGTATAGTGCTGTGTTTTAGGCTTAGGATTAGAATCATGTTGATTGTACACTGATGTTTTTAGTTGTTGACAAGCAGTCAAGGACTTTTCAGCTTCTCATACTGCCCTGTCAACAAGTAGGTGGGTGGTGCCCAAGAAGTTGTAAGAGGACACAACCAGGGTAGCTGACCCAAACTGGCCAAAGGGATATTCCATACAATGTGAAGTCACGCTCCATATGTAATTGGGGGTTGAGAAGGAAAACAGAGCAGATTGGCAACTATCTGAGCATTGGTTTCAGGTGGTGAGTGATGCTGTGCATCATTTGTTTTGTATATTCTTCTATTATTATTATTATTGTAGTTGTTGTTGATGATGATGTTGCTGCTGTTGTCTTCCTTTTGTCTTCCATTAAACTGTCTTTTATCTCAACCCACGATTTTTATTGGGTATTTTTTTCATTTTGATTGTCTTCCCCATCCCACCGCAGTGAGGGAAAGTGAGTGAGCATCTCTGTGATATAGAGAAAAGGTGTAATTTTCCCAAAAATATCAGACATTAACCAATTCTTCCAAGGCTGGACATTTTCTAGAACTCATACCTTTTTTTCTGGCATTCTCTAACTGACTAGAAATTTTTACCACAGAAAAATGCCCCTAGTTTTGTCTATTTTTTTTTTTTTTCTTGACTGTATTTGTATTTGCCCTTATCAGATTCCATGATGAAAAGTAGAGCTACTTAAAACAAAATTTTATTTTTAAACTATCATTATTACAGGAAAAAAGTTTAAATTCATGGAAAGATCAAACTAAAGAAGGTAGATATGCTAACTCACAGAGTAGGATGAAAGGTCAGACCTTGTACTGGACACAGGGAAGCTAGACTAATTGTTTATGAGAGTCCAATGTTATGTTTGCTTTGATTAAAATCAATTTCCAGACACAGAACTGTAACGTGTCCCTAATCTTTTCAGACAGAAGTGATCTTCTTTCAGGGCTTATTCTGTAAGATTGTTTTTTAGGGACCATAGAAGTTCCTACTCATCTAATCCAAAGTAGATTGTACATAATACAAATTCATACCACCATTACATGGAGATAAATAATTAGATGGTTTCACAAGCCTTCCACAAAGACTGCATAAGTTTTTTACAGGACAAAAGCCAAATGAAAAACTCAGCCAGAAATAAGCAGTAGATTTCAATTTAACCACAAGCAAGCCTTACAAAATCACTTCCAACACCTGGAAGAAACAAATGGAAAGAAATATGTAGGCTGAACCTTTGGGTGTCCAGCTCTTTTAGATGCTTCTGTTCTGAAGTTAAAGTCATATGAGACAGCTGATAATCTTCTGCTGTGAAGTGTGTGGCTGCCTCACGCATGTGATATTTGCATAATGTAGTCTTTGCCTTTACAGTACCTTTTGCATTCTTGGATGGTGAACTCAATCACTATGAATAGATTATTAACTTTTTTGTGTCTTTCCCAGGCGAATGAAGTGAGCTCTTGGTTTTTGTATGCTGTACTTGATGAATGTGTTTTTCTCCATGTTATTATCTTTTTGTACTAAGAACATTTTCAGTAAAAATCTTGTTTAGGAAACACATGAAACTGACACAAAGCATATGCATCCCCAGATTTATTTGTCTTTTTACAAAGTGAGTTTCTATTACCATGTGTACCCTTTTAAAAGCTGCTGAACTATAAAAGCTTTTACCATTTGGTGAGTACCTATTTTGCATTACTACTTTATGGAGTCACATCATAATCTGTCAAACTCCCCTTTATAATTATTAGTGAATCTTAAATGATAGAGTTTATTTCTTGACACCATGTATGACAGTGGGGAAAAAAAAAAGATTTTTCATGTAAGTTGCTAGCAATATAAACTAATTGGCATACTAATTGACTTTTACTATAATTTAAGTTTATTGTTTATTGTTTTTAGATTGTTAGCTGACATTCATTTTTCTACTAGAACATAGTAGATGTTGGTTTTGTAAAGACAAATGTGCTTTAATTGTACTACACCAGTGAGATGTTTGAGTTTTCCATTTGAACAACCTGTGTACCTGTGGTAATTTTTTTCATTTCCATGGGTTTTGTCTCCAGTAAAGATCAAATTGTATTTTAACCTTGTATGGGAAAACCAGACTGTATTGTCATTATATTGGTAAAGAAATTAGTATAGACCAGATCTTATGCATTCCGCTGGAAGTCCAGTCTAACCTGAATTAGCATTACTCAAGTGTCAGGAGCCTTTACCTTCCAATTGTTTTAGGTCAGCCAAATGTGCTAAGATGGTTTAATGTCCTTTAGATCACAATTACCAAGTTGCATAGAGCCAGTAAATACAAAAGTGAGTAACATTAAGGATCTGTTCTAGGCCAAGAAACAGAAAAAAAGATAAATCAACTTTGGAGCAGTCCTTTGTAGACACATCCAGGAGAGAAAGACACTTGATAACATGACTTAAAAACAGTCTCAGGCTTACATCTGTCTTTCTAGATTTTGTAATGCTGATGTCAATCACTGGCTGCATTTTATTAAAATCAACTTAATAGTTGTGATTTATGCATATGCTGTGCCAAGGGATCTAGCCAATACATTAAAATTCCTAAAAAAAAGTAGCACAGATTTTGTGTGATGTGTTAAGTTTCAGGATACACAACTGACCATTGCCTGGGCTCTATTCAGATTTTTCATCAAGAAAGACATCCATTTCTTTGACACCATCAATAAAATAAGTCTATTTCATTTAAAGCATGCATTATTCTAAAGTGTATACTAACATTACATCATCTTTATTTTTAAGCATCTATTTTACAGTAATGTTATTACCCATAATAATTTTCATAGTGATAGTGCTGACAGCACTGAAAATTGTCCTCTCTTCATGCACACAGGCAAGCAAAGTTAATTGTCTCACACTGCAGTCCAATTTTAGTGCCACACAGATAGACACCATGATCTGTATCACATTTATACATACATGTCCAGGTATCCGACACATAAATTAATGTGATTACCATTATACGGTACAAGTATTTCTCATTCTAAGGCTGCCGTACAGTTGCTTTTAAACTTTGCTTAGGGAACTGGTTTGTCCTTATTATTGACTGAGAAGATGGATACAGGTTCATTTTTCCTTGGGATTAACTGAGGAGAACAAAATGACCTGCCAGAACTTGCACAAGGGTGGCAGAGCTGGGAGTAGGACTCTAATTCTTCGAGAAATAAAACTTGTTGTGGACAACACATATTTTTCACAAATGATTTCACAACTTGGGGAGTTGACAAATGAAATGCACATGTAACTTCAGAGCATGAAAACAAAAAAAAAAAAACCCAAAACTTTAACTTCTCTGTTTAGATTTAGAATATGGAACCAAGAAATATTCATTTCAAACTGAGAACAATTGTCTTGCTATGCATTTTTTTAAGAACTAACATTCAAAGTTTTTAAAATGGAAAAAAAGTCAAGGCTTTGATGGGCAGAGTTCTTTTTAGACGTATTAAATGGACTGTCACTTCAAGAAACGATTGACATTGACAAAGAAATTAGATGCTCAGAACTAGACATTTTATCTTCCAGTTGAAGCCTGGAAAGCAGCAGGAAAGACTGAGTAGCCATGAAAATATTGAAAACTAGTTATGATAAGACTTCCAGTAAAATATCCTAAATTTTCAGTGAAGGAAGGAACCAGAAGAAAACTCAGAGCAAAGTGAAAGCCTGGCTGCAGTGGCTGCTGAGGTATTTCATGTCTTTCAATGGCAGTCAAAGTCTTCTGTAGTGTCACATTAAGCAGAATAGTACATATAACTTGGGAAAACTACAGGAAACATAGAACAGATATGAAACATTCATTCAATAAAAAGGATTCATAACAAACACTGAGATTTGCAAAGGCTTTGCAAAACAGAAGATAGAAATATGTCTGGAAAGTGTCAAGTATCTGCCACAACAAACATGCCATCAGGCAGCTGGTGAAACAGGGAGTTATTACTAAAAACATCAACCCACTGAGGCGTTTTGAGAAGAAAGATGTGAGTGTGGTTTCTTAAGTACTCCTGTTGGGAAGAGACATACACAGAAATCATTACTGTAACAGTATCATTAATAATTCCATTCAACATCATTATTAAGTGTCCATGCACTTAATTTCTTTATGGCACTCAAGATGTTTCAGCAGCCATATAAGCTCAAGAGGGATGGAAACATCCCATTGTGGTTGACTTCAGCAGACTTTCTCTTAAGAAGAGCTTTTACATTATGGTGAAGTAACTAGGATAAATCAAGCTTTTAATTTGATGGATTAATTAGAGTTAGGGTGACTTTTAAAACTGAGCACACTCGAAACAAATGTTTTGCTCTGTTCTACTAGGAAAAAGTATTCTTAATTGTGATCAAAGATATGCAAGAACTTCAACAATTCCAAATACAATGAGGTATTACCATATACCTGTTGTGTCAAAACATACATGGAATTAGAGAACATAATAGTTTGGTAAAACATCTATTTTATACTAGCTATGTATGTAAGTCACTATTTTCTCTTCTGCAATTGGATATTTCACTTTGAAAACCTTAACTCTGATCATAGTTTTCCCAGTGCAGCATAGAATGGGATCAGCCTGGCCTAGGAGGTAAGGTGTGGAGTTGGGGAGCAGAAAGATGCTGTCACACAGAAACAGCTCCTGGTTCTCCATGATACAGAACAGTTCCTGGGAATGCCAGAGAGTATGAGAGGCAGTGGCAAATCTACAGATGAAGCACCTCCTGGTAGTGGAGAAACTGAAGCAAGCAGAGGTGTGACTGATACTTCCTCTCAGAGGTCATCAGGATGAGGCAGACCTAATGTGGAAGAGAACTCTGAACAAGACCTTAGAGGCAGGGAAGTCCCACAGGGGTAGAAGAAGCAGAAAGAGAAAGAGGGGACTTCCCAAAGAGGGGACTTCCCAAAGAGGAGAGAGGACAAACTTCAGATTCTTGGAAGACAAAGCTACAGAAGTGGATGGATGGCGGTGGGGTGAAACGACAGAGGAAGAGATAAGGGAATTTCACAGAAAAATGGGATACATGGCACAGAGAGGCATCAGAAGGATTAAAATGAGAGCCAGGAAATGCTGAATAGCTGGATGGGAATATAATCTGAGTGAAACTGGAGTTGATGTTAACTTTCTAGGACTGAGCAGATATTTAAACAGGAAGAAAAGATTGTCTGCCTTTCAGGAAGAAGAATGAGAGAACAGGATTGGAGGCCAGGGGAAAAACAAATAGGTAGAGAAAAATTTGAAGAAGGAAAGAATGTTGAATGTGCAGAAAGAGAAACAGCAATGCAATGAGGGACTTTTGAGAGTGGAAGACTGTAGGGCCAAAGGAGAAATTATAAATTAATGAAGAAAGATGTTGATAGGGATAATAAATCTTGTCTCTTCAAATATCACAGATTACATAAATGTCTCTCTTTTATTTAAATAAATAGACGGTTACTGGTTGGTTTCAGTGAGATCAGTTCAGCTGTAAGGATGTGATTCTCAGTTAAGTGCTGACCTGGGAGACATGGAAAGGGACAGGGACTTGTCCAGCAATTATATACTGTGTTTTAAAAATATTTACTGTGGACATGTTCAAAGTTTAGTAAAGGCAATTTGGTTGGTGGTGTCTGTGTGAAGTGGGGTGAGTGGTGAAATTCCCCAGTTGTCTATGACCCTAACAAAATGAGAGTTGGACCCTCATGAAAGCTCTTTCCCTCCAAACGTAGCACCTTAGCTACTCACTTAAACTGATTATTCTTTACACTCCTACTTTGTCCAATTGCAGAAACCTGTGTCAGGATTTAAAATTCACCTTTTAAAACTGCATTTCGGTTTAACGACATAGGTCTTGTTAATGTTAATTGAAGTTTGCTATCTGAGTCCTTGGAAAACCATTTCAAATTTTACTCTCAGCTTTCAGTCTATATCCTGACTTATCGTTATACTCATTGTGAAAGGGACTTCTGGTTGTCAGGCAAATTCTGTTTCTGATTAATGAAACTTTCAAAATTCTCTTTCCTTATATAACAAGAGGAATATTTCATTAGTGTAATGCCCCACTTTGTCTATAGGATATATGAATCATTGTGTATCAGAATAACTTCACTCTCAGATAACATTCATGGGTGGTCTGTGTGTCAACTTATCTTTATTAATCCTTCCTTAACCTTTTAGCATTCAGCTTTCAATATCCAGTATCACAGAGCAGACATCAGCTATATAAACTAATCAATAGTTCCTCCTGCTACAGGACACTAACAGAAAACAAGATGACATGCTATTTTTTTCCTTTCTTTTAGACCACACACATTTGCTCATGATGAAAAAATGCTGTGAGAACTGCTTTGGGTTTTTGAAATTAATTCTTCCCCCAAGCATAATACATGAATACTCTGTTGAGTATTTTTGATGCTAATTCTATTTTCCTCAAACACAAGCTATATGCTTACAACTTCTCAGCACTTCTGGTGTGCAACATTTTAAAATGTTGTTACTTTGGACAATATTTTCTATCATTTTTCATCTAGCTCATACAATTTCCCTCACATTACTATCTTTAATCCTACTCTTGCTATCTTTAATTTAAGATTTTTTTGGTCATTTTTACCCTCAACACCCTTGGCATTGAATGAACTTCTTACAGGCTTTATGGAGGACTCTACTGTCAGCTGGAAGATATCAATGAATTGATGGGTACTGGCTACTTTCAAAAACTAGTTTTAAACTTATTTTTGCTGAACTTATGTTTGCCCTCATTAGTTATATTTCAGGGTTTTCATGTTCTTTCTTTTGAGCTGCAATCTTCTCTCTGACATACTCTGCCTCAGATTTCTGGATCTTAATTTGTCTTTTTTTCCCACACTTTTTTCCTAATCATGTTTCTTACAATAATAATTACTTAGCTGAGCCAGCTCCTGCTGTGGTGGTAACACCTTTTGGATGTAATGTTTGAGCACCACACTCTGAGTGACTTACATTAACTGTATAAATGGTGCACTTGCTCTCAAAAATTTCACTTGACAGCCACACTAGCAATGGTAGCATTCTAGTGGTCTCAAAAATGTATCAGTGTTCTAACAGAGTCCCTAATTTTACTAAAAATACAGAATTGAATCAGTACATGTATCTTTGAATCTTCACTGACTAAAAATGGCAAGCCATGTGTCACAAATAACTCTCCAGGCATTCTGCAATCCGTTCACATAATGTGGTATGTAAAACAAGCATTTCAAATACCTGGCATACATAGTCCAAAATCATAAAGCTAAAGAAAATAATAATACTATGATATCTAGCATAAAATTACTTTCTTATTGGTTCCATTATGTTATTAATCTTTCTAGCTGATATTCATGGCATATTTTCTTCTTTATTGCCTTCTATGCATTTCTTTATAGTCCACCTCAACGATAGTCAGTTTTTATAATACCCAAAGTCTTGAATATGCCAGATTCAAAATGTCTGCTTTTAGTTTTCAGGGTCCTGCCAACAAAATAATTTAACCTACACATTCATTTCACACTGCTGAGCCCTAGGTTTGCAGCTTCATTTGCAGTCACTCTTCTGTCTGAACACATCTCCTCAGTTCCACCATTCCATCATTTTCTTCTCCCTGTCCCACTTCATTTGTGCTCATTTCATGAGGCATAACATATCTTGTAATGCAGTATATATTCTTCAACCCTGACTTGTTTTGTGGTAAGCATGCAAATGCACTGGTCTTGTTGAGCTTTCTTGATTTTTTTTCTGAAGTTATCATTGCAGCTGTAACCCTAGTCATTTCATATTTGCAGAAATTAAAATGTTAAAGAATGCAAAACTTCTGGTTATTTTGTAATTTAATCTAAAACAGCAATTGTACAGGAATCAGAGAGTGATGTGTATCCACACTAACACAAGCTCCTAGTTATTTCCTAAATAGAGGCAGTCATTTCTTACTAGGATACATTTCTGTGGTTGTAATTATTTTAGCATACAGAGGCTTTCCTAATGCCCCAGAGAGTATTTGTAGTAACCCTTTTTCAAAAATCTATCAAATTATACATATTTCAGTACATTTGCATAAAATTACCTATTTTTATGTCAGTGATAGGAAGGTGTTTGCATTTCCTTAATCTTAAGAATGCAAGTCCTTTAAAGTCCTGCTGGTGTGATTTAGACTTATGGAGGCTCAATTATTAGCTGAACCCTACCATTTGACAAAGGTATGGTAAATGCTATACAGAAAAAATGGGGGTTTTCTCTTCCTTCAGTTAATATATGCATTCTTCCATGTTGTTGTTTCCTTTTGTTTTAATAGCTTCTTTCTTTTCTAGGCTCAGTCATGGCATACCAACTACCTTGCTTTCTGCCCAGATTCTGTTCCACTTCCTCGTGCCTCCTAAGATACAAACTTTCAAACAAACCTATTACAAACTTTTCTAACGGTTTAGTTTCTCCCACATTAATTTATCTTTTAATTTACTTGCTCTAATACTGTGGTGGTTTAGCCCTGGCTGGAGGCCAGATGACCACTGAAGTCAGTCTATCACTTCCCTTTTCAGTTGGACAGGGAAGAAAATATATATTGAGAGGCTTAGGAGTCAAGATAAGGACAGGGAGAGATAACTCCACAATTAACATCATGGGCAAAACAGATTCAACACAAAGTAAAGGAAAGAAACTCTCTAATTTATTACACACAGTGAAACCATAGTGGGATAATGATAAGCATGAACAGATCTTAAAGCACCTCCCCTCACCCCTCCCTTCTTAGCAGACTTCACTCTAGTCATGATTTCACTCCCTTCTTCCCCTGCACTGTGGCATGAGGAGGGACAGGGACTGGGGAAAATGGGGGTTTTTGTCAGTTCCAAGCAAGTTGGTTTCCTTCTTGGCCAGGGGGGCATTCATTCTACACACCTTTCCCCAATGTATCTTGAGGTCCCACCCATGGGAGACAGTCCTTCATTTTAATTACTTTTATTTTATATCCCATTGTCAAGCAAGTTTAATACGGTCCTTCTTTTCTTCCTCCCTCCCTTCCTTCCTTCCTTCCTTCCTTACTTCCTTCTTTCCCTCCTTTCTTCCTTCCTTTAATTTACTTACCTCAAGTCTCTGTGATCTCTATAAAATAGAATTTTCCACTTTACAGAGACAGAAATGCGTTTGGGTTGGAGCTTAGACACTATTTAATTTGGGGTTAAATGTACTACCTTGCTTTCTTAACAACTCTACCTTAGAAGAAGAGCCGCAGGACTGGTAAAGAGCATGATTTGCTAAAAAGTATCCCTGGAGGAGAGCCGAAGGACTGATAAAGAGGAAACATCCTGCCCCAGCAGGTGCAAGAGCTGGGGCATTGCCAGAGAGGCAAAAGTCAGCAGTAAGTAGAGGAAAGGTAAAGGTGAAAGGGGGAGTTTGCGACCACCTGCCCAATTTAAGGACTATGCTAAATTGAATATACTTGACCAAAAGTAGGTGATGTGGTAGTTACTAACTATTTATCATAAATTTAGGTGGATTTTTCTATACCTGTTACAAGATAAATCGGTTGTAAATTCTGTGTGTAGTGTGCTGGTTTTATGGAATTACCACCTAGCACCCATCTCTGAGCAGACTTGGAATAATTGGAATACCTTTGCTCTGTCTGAATATTGGCCTACTGCATACTGGCTAACGATCCCAATTTTGGAAAAAACATCTGCAGAGTCTCCAGGGACAGACAACTAGAATGAAGCACTGTGGGAGCTAGCAGCCTCCACACCAGGACAATATAACTTGACACCTTATTTTAGTCCTCCAGAACAGGAAATCCTGGAAATTCACACTCAGACATGACAAAACTTGATATCTCTGTACAAGCAAGTATTTGTACTGACTATCAACATTTCCTTCCTATGGCTAATGGCCATTGCCATTTGTAACGCCACTTTGTCTGTATTGATCCAACAAATCTGGCATGAGGATAGGAAACCCCAGTTACTCAGCAATTCCAAACTCTTGGCTGAGATACAAGATGAGAAAAGTGGAGTTTATCATGTTTTCTTCATTCTTACAACACACAGTTGATTTCAAGTTCCCATTTAGGCTTAGTTTAATGGCAAATCACAGGTCTTTTTATCATTTTTTATTGTCAGGAATATTGCATGATGCTGAGATGAAACATTTACTTGGATTAGCTTGGAAACAATTATAACTATATTTTTTACCACTTAAAGTAAATCTTCCACCTTTTTCTTCTACCAAATTTTTCAAATACTAGCAGAATGTCAACGCATCTTGTCTTCTCTACATTTTATTGCTGTATCTCAGTAAGCAAGAGATAATTAGTGAACTTTGCAGTTGTAGTACCACAAGCATTTTTAACTTATTCCTCCAGAAGTGGCAAAAAAAGGAATTTCTCTTTCAGTTTCCATTCAACCTGCCTCTTTCAAACTACTCCAAGGCACCAACTTGCAAACCCCATTACCCGAGGATTAAAATGCCATTACTACATCTACACAGTTCTTTCTTCAGAGGTCAGCCCATCCGTATTACTGGTAAATTGATACTTATCTTGTGTGAGCTGCCAGCAACTTAATGATACTGGTTTTGTAATGCAGAGTTTGCAAATAAATATTGTATTTTGGGGCTATTGCATCAGAATCTAACTTGCAGATATTATAGTTGGATTTGGCTTTTCACTGACATATATCATAGACTTGTATCTACAGGTCAGGTCTATACTTGAATGTTATACTGCTCCAATTTGGATGATGATCTTGTTATTTAAAAATAGTGTGCACTTCAATGTGAAGATATAAGTATAGAAGTACGTTAGATAGAGATTTCCTAACTCCATTACTGTGTGGAATATCTATACTATTATATAACACCTTCATATCTATACGATCATGAGCTTGCAAAGATCGTACAACTTTAAATATATATTATAGTTAAAGAAGGAGAACTTGCTGTTTAAGATGAGCTTCTTTGCTTCCTCTAATCACTCAGACTTTTTCAACCCTAAAAACTTCTAAGTTTTCCCTTCTAGTTAAATATTTGAGCTGCAGATAATTTTTTCCTGAGGTATATTAGTTTTCATTTTTCCCATGTTAAATCTCATGGGCAGTTAGCCAGCTTCTTTATTACTCCTCCTATAATCTTTTAACCCTCCCTTCATTTTCTACTTTCTGAACCTTTTTTGCTAGTACCAAAGAGAAGTCTGGAACATACATACACACAGCTACATACATTTTAAATTGCTACATGCACCTTTTTTTCCTAAAGACTGGGAATAGATTTTATTTCTTTGTAGCTTTATACTGATATAATGCCACTGGCTTCTATAACATTGCTTAATGTGAGAGAAGAGTCAGGCAGCAAGGTTCTGATTTGAAGTGTACTGTTGAAAAGACTCTTATTGACTTCAGTAGGCTTGGGATTCAGCCATAAATCTGTAAAACCAAATTATAGGGTCAATGGTTTAGTACTCTATAAATTTTGTTTAATAAATGAATGCAAAATTTGATCCAAAATGTCCCCATAAATTTATACCTCTCTTTTCTCATTCTTTAAATCGATATAGATGCAACACAAGGAATGTATCAGTGTCAAGCTATCAGTAGTTCTGCCACTGTTGTCTTTTGTTTTATATATTTTTCTCTTTCCAGCTAGGAATACAAATATCTCTACATTGTTCATTTTTTATAACTATATAAGCTCAAATTCAGAATGACTTTTCTGGTTTTATTTCAATTATAGCTTAAAAAAAATTACTCACTGAGAGAAAAAGAATCTGTCTGCAAAATTTTAACCCCATACAATGGCTCTTAATGAAACAACAGTGTTAGAAACCCAGGAAAAGGAAGCTCTGTAACAGCAGCGATGACTGCTGATGGTGCTACTGCATCATCAGAGCCTGCAGAGGGCATATAGGCCTTCTTTAGAAAGTTATGGAAGGACGTTGATGTATCTCATAAAGCTGACAGGTCATTGCTATCCATTGTCTTGCAGAACAGATTAATAGATTCATTGGTTCTTACTAGACAAAACTGTTCACAGCAAATAGAATTTATCCTGAAAAGTTGCTGCATTCTGCTTGCTGGTACAAAATGCTCTTCAGCTTTCCATCTTTCAGTTGTTGGCAGGTACTTAAATAAGAAACACAGAGAACCCGTTTACAGTTATGGGTTTCTGTCCTCACTCATAATTATAGTTCTCAAATAGATTTTAAAAGCTCTTTTTGTCCAGAATAGAACATTACATAGCCCCCAGGGGCACAATTAATCACCCTCCAGATATGTCAGCAGCATGATACAAGACTTAGTAAATTTAATACTGTTTTTTTGCGTTGGATGGAAATCAAAAAGGAACTATTTGGCTACACTCCTCAGATCATTACAAAGTTGTCTACTCTGGCATTCCAACCTTGACAGCCACAGATCAGCTCTGAAGGAAACTTACAGAGCCAAAGGGGACTTGTAAAACCAAACTCACCCACATTCTGTTATCCTAAATATTTTCACCTGAGGCACTCTGATGTATTTGTTATAATAAAGGGGGAAGGAGGGAAAAACCTAATGCCTTTTACATCAGTGAACCAAACAGAGCAGTCGTTTGATGCTCACTGCTTATTGGTGAATGGCTAGAATTTGTGTGAGTATTCCCTCTGATGGGACTGAGTGATGGCACATCAAGTGTATGTGTAGCATTCATAACCTGACTCTATATCATCATGGAACTGATCTAACAACTGTTCTATCATGCTCTCTGTGTCCACTACCTTTCAAACCACATGCAAAACAATTAAAAAATCCAAAAAGATGATAGTTTATACCCTGCTGTTATAAAACAGATATCGAGAAATTAATGCTTTTTACAACTGTGTTTTTGTATTATACCACTCATTCCAGAATACTGAAAAATGTTTTGCAGTAGCTCTCACACAGTATTACCGGTCTCACAATGTTATTTGAGATAATGTCTTGAGCAGGCTTGATTACTAAGATTGCTTCTTGTTCTTCTCTTTGTACTGTATCTCCATCTTGTTTCATTTAACTGAAATGTGTCGGCAAGTTAAAGTCTGAAACTGCTTCACCATAGAGGTTTTTTGATCCTTAACTAGCAGGGGCACTAGTGTTGGCTCAAATCTCCTCTTTTCAATTCCAAAGGGGAATTCCTGTGAGCAATGAAAGCAGAACCTCATTGGTTAAAGATAAACCAAAACAGTGGCAGCCATATTTCATTGTCTTCCCCATGGTGAAGGAGAAACAAAGAGATATTTGCAAAAGCAAAACAGTAATCTGGTTGCTGGACTTTATTGCCCACTTAAATGGCATCCATGAACATCATATGGGAAAGCTAGATGTTGTGTAGCTTACACCAAATGGAAAGGTTTTGTGACAAAAGTGTTGTTTCCAAAACTGGTGAGTCTATGGATTTTTCTAAGAAAATATCATTCATCCGAAATTCTCCTAAGGCTGAGACTAGCTAAGTGGTTGTAAACCACAATGAAGAATTCATTCTGTGGAGGTAGATGGTACATTTGATCTACTTTGTCTCTCTTAAAACAGTTCCATTTTGGTGTTTACGAGTGACACAGAATTATTTAATTCTGTTTTGGTGAGAGATCGTGGTCCAACTAAGACCGTGCATCAATGAATTGGAACACAGTCTACCACATTTATGAAGACAGAAGTCCTTCAGGCTGCCTTTCGCAGTTGTTCTGCATCATGGAGAAAAAAATAAGATGTCCTCAGTCATAAGGGGTTGGGACAGAGTTTAGAGTATCAGGATTGTGTAGCCAAATGTCTTAATGACCTACATATCTGCTATGAAAATTAGGATGAGAGTATATGTCTAATGCATAGCTGTATTTCAATACTAAATTCTGATACTCTAATGTACTGAAATGCTCTAGATAGGGGGAAAATTAATGGTAATAAGGTGTGTCGGTGTGGGGGAATTTCTAACTGGGGGATTTTTAAGCTAATAATTTTAAAGCTCCAGTGTGCCTGTTCTGACCAGTATGCATTCTCCCCATCAAAAATATACAGCACCATGGACAGTCAGAGCTTCTGGGGCTTACCTTAGGCTCTAGTGCTATTTTTTACTTCCAGTGCTGCATCTTGCTCTCTGCCTTTAGGAAAAGTGAATATATGATAATCAGTTTGCTGTTTCAGAATTACAGAGGAAATAAAGGGAGGGATGACTATATCTTGGGGCTTCTTTAGTTCCTTCTTCTATCCAGAAACACTCTAGTCTTCAAAACAAATCGTTTCTAATCTTTGAGGGCAGCAGCTTTCCAAAGGTCTTTAGCTGTCCAAAAAAAAAATAATAATAAACAACAAATGTCTACATTTCAAAAAGAAACATCAAATCTCCTTCCTCCTGCACTCTAGCCTTCAAATTACTGTACAATAGCTCAATTCCATGTAGATGATCCATGTCATGTATAGGATTCTAAGTGCTCTTTGGAACAGAGAGTTCCTCAGCAGCGCTAAATACCTCAGCCTCAGTAAATCCAGGTACAGGGGATGCAGAAGTTCATTCTTCAGATTTGCCTAAGTTTCTGGCTCTTCTGTACCTGATAATATCTCTAAAAGGAGTAGGCAGAAACATACTCTGTAAAATATCTGCAAGGGGAAGGCTTTTAGTGATCCCAGCTTTTCCAGCATAACTCTTCTGCCAAGAAATATTCCCTTTGGAGCCACTGCTTATGGCGTTCTCCCTAACCCATTTCAGTTACAGCAAGTGAGATAAGCTAGCCCTGTCATTTAAATAGCATGAGCCAACCTGGCTCAACTTCACAGGAACATGTTAGGGAATTATTAGATGAGCAACGGACTCAGGAGATACGAGGCCGAGTTGTGGGGGGAGGCAGAGGAGGAATAATCTCTAAGAGAAGGTCAGTAGCAGGTTTTGGTCACAATGGAGAAGGGAAACAATTGCAGTGGCACAGCTGGAGCTGGACGGAAACAGCCATCCAGTCCTCAGAGGCCACCATGGTGGAGGCTGAGGCTAAGGCTAAGGATGTAGAATAGGGACTGAGGGGTACCAAAACCATTAACAGCATCCCTAGTCTTGATGTCAGGTAATGCTGGAAAGGTCCAATGTGTCTGGTAAGAACACCATGAGAGCAGACAGTACTCACTGTGGAAGAAGATGAGACAGCTTTAGCTGCTCTCTGCCCTCTTTCCTCAGCTGCCTGCTCTTGCTGCTGTGGCAGAAAGTGCACTGCACTCATGATACATTGAAGGGAAGGTATTTTATGCATATTACTGATGTGCTTTGGCAAAAAAAAGGCATTTAAACCAAAGTGTTTGACTTTTCACTGTAGCACATATGAAATGCTCGTACAGCCGTGTATTCTGTCTCTCTTATGGTGGTTGTATTTTCCTGTAGATATGTAGGAACAGGAGGTGACATTTTAAATGCCCTGTCTGTTGGGTTTTTTTCAGTGAGCAGCTGACTAAAGCCTGACCCATTTATTTCTAAACTGCTTCCCTGCCACTGATGCAGTTACAAAGAGATCAGCTTTTTGGTGCAGACAAAACCTGAACTGATCTTTAGGGCTTTTATTGCTGCACTTCAAAGTAGACTCTTTCTAGAAAAGAACTAGGAGGCAACCAGGATGCTGGCAGATTTGCCAATGTCATACAAAATATGCTTTTGAAGAAGGTGATGTGAAACACAAACATTTACTCAGAGAACTTGTATTTTAGTTTTCTGTGTTTCCTAGTGCCAAAAGCCGAGCAAACATATTGCAGGTCTTTGTGTGGATCTAATCCCAGGAAGGTGGAGGCTGTGGAATGATTCTCTGGTTGAATCATTATGTTCTTGCATTATGAACAAGCTATTGCAATGCCAGGAAGCTGGCTACAGTGGGCCAGTGTTTGAGATTCATTTTTGTTAAAGACTGAATAAAAGAAAATATAAGCTCTTTCATTCTCTCTGTACTTCTCTGACTTTTCTTTTTTTTTAAGAAAAGAAAAAATAGAAGCATTGTAATGTCACAGTATTAAAATATTTGCGTTTTTTATCTCATGTTCTTCAAACTTTCCCTTTGCCATATCTGTGCCCTCTTATTAGTGTCCCCTTTGCTTCCTAATTTTGTTTCATAAGCCCTTCTTCATCATTTCTTCCTCCCTCCTTTGCTTGTCTCTGACACATAACCTTTCTATCTTGCTTTTCCTTGCAATTTATGAAGTTCTAGTTAGTTTTCCGTAAGATTTCTCATATTGCAGGAGTACTATCTAAATGCAAATATTTAAGGGAAAACACAAGAAGATAAAGTCAAGTAGTTCATCACTGAAATGTGTATTCATCTGGCTTCAACATTAAGACAGTAGTAGCTATCAAAATGCTTAGTAGTATTCCTTAGTAAAAAAAATTTTTAAATTACTGAATTGTGATCAAAAATGCTTTTCATTAGTATATCCCTTATGAATTGTCTTTTGCTTATTGTTTGTGGGAATATACTTGAAAATAGTATTATATGTATTCAAAAAGTGTCCAATGAGACAAGAGTAACATACAAATCATGCATCTGTGAAACCTCACTTGATCAGTACATTTAGAGTACCAAAACTACCATTGTCTACTCCACTACAGAACCCTCCGTTCAGGAATTTATTCATATCACCTGTTTATGAAACGCATTCAAAATAAAAACATAGTAATTAGGCCTTTATGCCAGAATTTCAAGAGAATTAAAATTCAACTCTTCCCTATAATTTTAATCTGGCTAAAATCAGAGGTAATTGCAGAGCTGAAGGAGCTTTCTTTGCTTTTAGGATATGGTTTAGATGAACCCTTTGATAATACCATGTGACATGAGTTGATATAAAGAGATTTCCAATACAAGACTGGTAGTGACAGTGACAGGCATCTGGAATTACCTATGATAGATGGACAGATAGGTAGGATAAGCAGTTTTAAATCAGTTTTTCTAGGAAATGAAATCTTCCACTTCTAAGATCTCCAGAGCAGTTTAATTTAGTTTCCACTGGGCAACTCATCTATAACAGCACCCTTTACTCCATGAGCAGTGATTTAGGCAGCCAGAATTTTCAGAGTGACTCTGAAGAGTGACTCTACCACTTGTGTCTGCAGAAGCCTCTGACACCCTGGCTTGGCTCCCTTTGACCACTCCATGCTCACACCCCCAAGGCTCAGGATAGCACTGCTCCTGCTGCCCCATGGCACCCTCACACATTGCTGCCACATCAGATCACTAACCCTGCCCTTCAGGCAGAGTCATCCCTTTCAGGTATCAGCAGGTGCTGCTGAGCAGCTTCCCAAGGCTACAGGAGCATCTGTGCCAATTCAAATATCTTACTGTGCTAGGAGAGGCGGAACCTGATCCAAGGACTTTCTGTACTATAACATAACAGCCAGGCTCCAAAAGTTCATTGGGTAAATTGGAGATGATTGCCCCTAAAGAAAAGAATCTCTCATCTTTCACTCCACCTTTGTCTGATGGACATATTTGCTTTCACATGGTACTTCAGAGTGTTTCCACTTCCACATTCCCATGGGTTTGAAAAATGTCATGATCCCATTTCAAAAGTATTTCAAGGCAAAGATGCAACTTCTCAAAAAACAACACATACCCTGTTAAAGTCATCTGTCTTGGCCAATGGTCCCTTGACCATAGGCTAAGTGGTTGACTGATCATACATTTCACACTGATTGGCCAATGACTCTGCATATCCTTTTGGTTCCAGGTAGTGGCCTTGATGCATACATCTCTTTTCTGTGTGTTTAACACTTAGAAGTGCATAAACATGAGAATTATCACAGCTCACTAGAGTGATGTTTTTGGCATGTCCTCAAGGGTTCTGTTCTCAGGCATTAAATAAAAGCTTAGGACTGCCTTAGATTTATTGCCTTGGATGTTATACACAGATATATTTGAAAGATTTTATAAAAAAGGATGAGCTAAATGTGGTAGTCTGGTCTACACTGCCTGCAGTGAACTGCCACTTGAGGAAAGCTCCCCACATTTGACCCAAATTAGATCTTTCTTTGAGAGAATAAATTGAATTCATCCCAAGGAGTAATCCAAGGGCAAACACACACATACAGTGTTGATGATCAGTGGACCAGGACCCAGGAGTGAAATGGAAAGTCAAGTTATTTGAGGATGCAGCTGCACTGCAAGTATTAAGACATTTCATTTCTATCATCTCAATGGAGACCTAAATCCACATTAGGATATTGGTCTAACTAACCTGTCTGAAGCAAAGACATACCAGGACAAAGGAAACAAGATAACACTAGAGTACCACCTGTCATCTTCCCAGGCTGATGTACTATGAGGAAGTTATCTTGGACTTTCTGCTTGTGATGCTTAGTCCCATGCCAAGATAGGCTTTAGGTTCCTTCTCAATATTTCTTCAGTTGAAACAGTGAGCCTCTGATGGGGTTAAGCATTTGTGCTGTGAGCCCCAAGCTACCATTACAGCTCCTGACTTTAAATGGCAGTGGAGGGGGAAATGAACTTCCAGTGTAGTCTTACTTCACCAGTTAGTTACTCTAAGCATATATCATCAAAACATGTGCTTGAATTATGGTCACAATATGCTGGAGCAGTTTACCCAGCTATTGACAGGGTGGAAGCTAGCAAATCTGTATTTTAAGCATATCCTGAATAAAAAGCGCCCAAAAAGGTACATGCATAAGTGAAAAACCAAACATAAGTGGGCTGGCCTGAGGATATCATTATTTATTGAAACAGATTTTTCTTTTCCTTATGGTTTTAGGAACAAATGGCAGGTGCAAACAAAGAATAAAATTAGTCACAATTAGTACTGCAGACTATTTTGAATCACACAGCTGAGATCTGGATAAATAATTCAGATTTACTCAGTAAATCTAAAACCAAAATCTATTTATAAAGTGAGAATGCTTATTAATCTGTAGCTCTCAGCCTAACAGTTTGTGTCAATTACCCAAGTAGTCTTGCATCGCTGGTAACCTTAATCATATGCTGTGTTTCTCTTCTTCAGTACAACAGCGAGAGTAAAATTCACAATTTATATGTTTAATGTCAGTCAATTCCTTTATTAGAATATTTGTGGAAATGAGAAGCTGGGGGCTGAGTCGAGACAAGTTTCTTATTAAAGACAGCAAATTTTCAGAATTTGCCAGCTTGTCTGTGCAGCTCTGGTGGCTAACCAACACCTTCCCAAATTCTGCAGCAGCAATCAGGTCCCACTTTCCAACATTTTTTTAAAAAATTATTGTAAAAATTTTTAGTAAGTTCTCAAGGTTTACATCCTCAAAACTGATAGAGGTGTGGAGAGTTAAGTGCACTGTGTAGTCTCTGTTGAGTGAACCTGAAGATCTTTGGAATCTGTTGTGGGTATCTAATACAGGTATTTCTGACTGAAGAAGCATACATTAATAGTGAAATGATGTATTAGTGGTGGAACATGTCGTGCCATCCCTTGGAAGGGACTTTTAAAGGTCATGCAGTCCAAACACCCTACAGCAAGCAGGAACACCTTTAACAGGATCAGGTAACTTAGAGCTTCGTCAAGCCTGAACTTAAATGTCTCCAGGGATGGGACCTCCAACACCTCTCTGAACAATGTGTTCCACTGTCTCACCACCCTCATAGTGAAGAACTTCCTAATGTCTAATCTAAACCTACCCTGCTCTAGTTTAAAACCATTGCCCTTCATTCTGTCACACCATGGCCTTGCAAACAGTCCCTCCTAGCTTTCCTGTAGGTCTCCTTCAGGTGCCGGAAGGTTGCTATAAAGTCTCCCCAAGCCTTCCCTTCTACAGGCTGAACAACCCTAACTCTCTCAGCCTGTCTTCACAGGAGAGGTATTCCAGCCCTCTGATCATCCTCATGGCCCTCCTCTGGACCTGCAAAAATGCCAGGATGATGCACAGATGAATAAGGAGGTCCTTGGCAAACTCAAACACAAAAAGGAAGCCTACAGAGGGTGGAGACAAGGACATGTAGCCTGGGAGGAATATAGAGAAACTGTCTAAGCAGCCTGGTGTCAGGTTAGGAGAGCTAAAGCCCTAATAGAATCAAATCTGTCTAGAGACAGCAAGAGCAACAAGCAAAACTTCTATAGATATGTCTGTGCTGAAAGGAAGACAGCAGAAAATGTGGGCCCTGTCCAGAAGGGAACAGGAGACCTGAGCACCTGGGATATGGAGAAGCTTGAGGTACTTGATGAATTTTTTGCCCCAGTCTTCACCAGCAAGTGTTCTAGCCACATTTCAAGTCGCAGAAGGCAAAACAGGGACTAGGAAAATGAAGAACCACCCACTATGGGAGAAAATCAGGTTCAAGACCATCTAAGGAAAATGAAAGTGCACAAGTCTTTAGGGCCTGATGAAATGCATCCACAAGTCCAGAAGGAGATAATGGGGACCACAGGAAAGCTGGAGAGGGACTGTTTATGAGGGCATGTAGTGATAGGACAAGGGCTCTAAGCTGAAAGAGGACAGACTTAGATAAGATGTTCTATACTGTGAGGGTGGTGAGGCCCTGGTACAGATTGGACAGAGAAGTTGTAGTTACTCCCTCCCTGGCAGTGTTCAAGGCCAGGTTGGATGGGGCTTTGGACAACCTGGTCTAGCGGAGGGTGTCCTTGCATATGGCAGGAAGGTTGGAACTAGATGCTCTTTGAGGTCCCTTCCAACCCAAACCATCCCAGGGTTCTATGATTCCCCCAACTGACAAATTATTTTACCACCCACTAAACCTAATGGTTAAAAAACCCTGCAGTATCTCTGCTTTGGATTCTTTTTCATAGAATCATAGAATTATTTTTTTTGCTGCCAGTGGTAATCAGTGCCTCGTCGCATAATATTTCTTCTCCATTTCCAAAAATCAAAAGAACTCTTCTCCTTTTAAATACTTGTGGAAAATAATTAAGTCACCTACTCATCTGAATATAGAAAATGGACCAAGCTTCATTAATGCCCTGCTAAATATTTTGTATTTCAGATCTTGGAGTGCTTTTTTCCAAATCTTATCTAATGTATCAGTTTCTGTCTCAGACTCATTGTTCTCTCTGAAGTCTGGGCCCAGGTACCAAAGTATTGACAGTAACAGGATGAGTAAGAAATTATATGTTCAGTAGCAACAGAACATCGTATTATGTGTTGCTTTTACCCTGCTCATCAACCCAAAGTTCTTCGATGCTTGCATCTCACCTCATCAGTTTTACTTTCATCATTGAACCATCACCTGTAAATGTCACCATTAAAGATACAGTACTAGCTGAAGGTAATTAATAAATATACAGAAGTATTCTAGAATGAATATGGGAATTCTCTTCAAATATGTATCTTTAAATACCTATATATTTAAAGATGTTCTGGGTGTTTGGGAAAATAATAGACCAGGAAGCTTTATAGATGAACTTAATGAATTAGTTAAAATAATCATTTAAAACAAAGTAGCTAAACACTTGGGATGCCATGGCCAAATAGGGGCCAATCAGCACTGCTCCTGCAGAGGGGAATATTGTTGTGTTAATCTTCTAGAACTCCTTGAATATGTTAATAAAGAAGAGCAGCTGGCGTAATTTATTCTAACCTCTCTGGGCCACTGACAAAATTCTTTGCGAGAAGCTACGAAGGAAGCTAAGTAGTGATGGATCAAGAAGTGGTGGAGAGAAAGGAGGTGAAGGGCAGGATTAAATGGTCAATTTCATCATGTCAAAGGATAACAGTGGTGGGCCCCAAGGTTCCTGCTCGTCTACTTATTTATTAATCATCTAGGAAACGGGAATTGCTGTGAGGCAGCAAAATTTGCAAGGGATAAAAAATAGTTCAGCCTAAGTTCAGGGATGATTGTGTGCAACTTCTGAAACAAACAAAACTGTGTGACCTACTCAATCTGACAAATGAATTCTTAACAAAAGGAAAGTAAGGTACACTTGGTGGAAAAAATATGAATTACTCAACACCTGACAGAGCTCTAAATTAGCATACAAACTTTAGAAAGGGACCTAGTTATCCTTGTAAATTACTTCAGTAAAGACTTCTGCTTAATGTGCAGCTGTACCAGATAAGCAAACATATTAAGATGCATAAAGAATGGGAACTAATAGAGAAAGGATTAAACTGCCAATGCTATAGTCTGATCTGAAATACTGTGTGCAGTACCAGTGACTCCATCTTATAAACAATAATGCTGATTTAGAGAGGGTTCAGTGAAGGACAATGGGAATCATCAAGAGCATTAAAAATTTCTCTTATGAAAAAAAGATTGAAGACACTGGGGCTGTTGACCATGAAAAAAAGGGATGTCAAATTTACAAAATGTAATGAAGGCTAAAGTGAAGGAATAAAACACATGCACACACACACACACACACACACACACACAAAGGGAGAGGCAAAGCAATTAGAAAGAGTAAAATGGGAAAAGAAATACTTTTTCATATACTTTGTAGTTAGATTCTGAAACTGAGAATATCACTGGCACCCAGAATTGAAGAGGATTCACACAGAGACTGCTAGACAGGAATATGGGTACCCAGAATTTAAGGGGTAACAGGTCTTATTTGAGGCAACTTAGTTAGGAACAGTAACTGTGTCACAAATTATCCTACATCCCTACCCTTAGATTTCTCTGAGCACCTTCATCTGAATTATCCTAAGTGCTGCAAAAGACAAAGTATAGAATAAGATTGATTCGAGACAAATCTGATGGGTCCTATGACTCAGTTACAAATGCCTTCATTTTATATTGGATCCCACTTGCAGTTCCTAATTATGCTTTATTCATTAGCAGATTTCTAACCTATTTCATTAGTCTTTTACACTGGTCTGCACTGAGTCTGCACAGTGCTATTTTTTAAAATTGTAAAGTAAAAGCAGTAACATTCATCACAGAATCTAAGGAAATTATGTCAACAGTTTAATCCTTATCACCCAGACTTAGATGATCTTATGAAAAAATAACAAATTTTCTTGATAAGACCTATTTTCCATAAACCCCTATTAATTAGCATTATTTATGCTAAAATCATAGTATTTTTTACTGATTGTGTCCCATACAAGCCCTTCCATGCTTTTGAGAGAAACTGATATGAGACAAAGTACTCAGTAGCTCCTCATATCACCTCATTTCACTCTTTTTAAAATTATAGCACTCTTTACTAGTCCTCTGGAACTTTCTTCCCCACAAATCAAGATTTGTTCAAAATCAGCATTAATATTCAAAGAGCTCTTAAGCCAATTCTTTAATACTACTGGGTGCAAGTTATCGGGCATAGTAGATTCTAAAATGCTTAATGTTTTTTGTTTCACATCCTCCCCAGTTACTAATGGAATAGAAAGTATTTAATTAATCACTGTAAGAGATGAATACATCATGCTAATGATGAATACTTCTGTTTTTCCCGCATAGTGATTGACAATTTTGCAATCCTGGTCAAGTCCTGGATTTATGCCATTTGCAGGATTTCATTTGTTGCTGATTTAGTTAAAACATTCCTTCTCAATCCTATCAGTCAGAAATTCTTTTTACAAGCCTTTTATTGTTAATTGTCTCATTTTGCTGAATGCTGGCTTGGAATCACTGTGAGGAGCTTCTTTGTGTTCCCCTTCTTCTGCACGTGTTACTGCTCATGTAGCAGCTGCTTTCACCTTTCTTGTAATGAAATATTCACTGAGAGATCATGTGGCTACACCAAGGGGAACAAGTAGAGAGATGCAATTGGAGCACACCTATGAAGAGAAGCAGCAAGCATTGAGCATCCATCATCCACGCTGTTTCTCAGGGGTCTTTCCTTAGGACTACGTCCAGTCAGGGCTCCTGTATATAGGGGTTTAGTGAACAGGGACTACCAAAAGAGTCACTTCAGGAACCTCTCACTGGCCTGAGCTGATCTACTAATGCAGATGCACTTTATAATAAATAAAATCCTGACTGGATTTTTACAGAATCTTCCCAATTTTCATTTATCAAATAACCATTTTAAAAAATCACTGGTTGTTGCTTGTTTGTTTGCTTGGTTTTTAATTGCATGTGTGATGAAAATAACTTACTATTTCCTCTTGAGAACCACTTACTCTTGCAGAATGACCCTATGAAACACCACTTTTTTTCTTCTGAATCTCATAACAAAGGCATCTACAGAAATAAAGGTACAAAAATATGGCCAAAGACAATCTGCAGAAAAAAAAATCAATACTCTTTCAAAATGGCAGGTTTTGGATTTCTATTTTTATTTAAGATATACAAGAGTTATCAAATGGATCTAAATACAGGAAAAGTTTGAAGAGGTTATGACAAGCAGCTTTTGAGTTAGAGGTAGCAAAACATTAAATAAGTAAATTTCCAAGCAGGGTAATTTTTAAATGACCTTTAAATCAAAAGTAGTTTGATTATACACTGTTTGAAGAAAATTAATTATTCTTCTTTTCCTTCAAAGTATGGAAATTTTTAGGCCAAACCAATTCCAACCAAAGTTAAAAAAGGGCAAAAATAGGACGTTAAAAGCTGGTTGCAACCTTAATAATTGGGAGAATACTGGTTTTCCATAATAAAGAGAAGATGGACGTGACGAAACTGCCTGAGAAGGCTATAGACTTGATAATAAGAAGGGGTTAACCAAATCTTTTAAGAAGTCCAGTACTTCTTTCATGGGTGGTGTTGAACAGAGTCTGAAATGGAACTAGCATGGGACCTGCCCCTGGGATGTGCTGTGTGCCCAAAAGGAAACCCTGCAATGCGCAAATATTAGCTAGGAAAATGGACAAAATGGGGCACTGCATTTCTTCTTCTCTGAGACATTACCCTGTAACTAGAATGGAAAACTGAATGTTTTCTGTTCCTATAAATTCAGCAATGCAAAGCTTGTTTCACACATGGAACCACTGCTTCTCAGTCCAGCATCTTAACTTCTTCTGTCAGTTGGTGGTGGACCTGTTGGATAAAGATAAGATGATGAAGATTGAGCCAAGGTGAAATAGCATGTTATAGCTTAGCTCAAACGTCCCTGATACCATCAGGGCTGAACTTGACTGTGGGTTGCACTTCTCTCTCTGGATGTAGTGATGAAATACAGTCATTGGATTTCCTTGAGTCACCCATTTGCCAGGCAGTTCAGGTTTCTAAAAAACTTGATTATATAGCTGAAATACTGGAGAAAGTCATATATCAACAGCAAAGCTGGAAGAATGATAATTCATTTACAATGAAAGCCTTTTGCTTCGTTTTCCATTTGTCACTTTACATGCAACTATTTGGAATTGTTTAAAAATTTCTATAAATATTTTTTCATATGCAGGTTATTGGTAGGCAAATTAATCAAAGTATTTGATATTAGACATTCAAAAGGGACTCCTTCAATTGGACATATCAGTCACATGGTTTCCTTCTAATTGGTTGAGGATATCTCTTAGAATCTGCCTGCTAGTAAAAATAATAATAATTACAAATGCAAAGCCATCGCTGCATTGATCATTGCTGCCAATAAACTGATACTCTGGAATATTTGTGGAAAGCAAACACAAAAAGGATGTGAATAGTTAATTACAGCTTATTCATTTGAGCAACTATTTGCAAAAAATGCTTGGGAATGTTCCACCAAACAGTAGTCACTGTTCTCTTCTTCCCTCTCCTGTCTTTGTGCCTCTTTGTTGAAGGACAGATGCTGGCACTCAGTTGTCTTTTCAGGACTTGTCAAAAAGCCATACTCAGTGTGAAACCTCAGGTTATAATATTTAAATAGAAATATTTAATTTAGGATTCCCTGTCCCCAGTATCATCCAGTGTAGAGTACAGAGCAATGGTTTACATTGCCCTGCATATACTATCTGCTTATAAAAAAGTGTTTTAAAGGAATGTAACATATCTCTTAGCTAACTTTTACAAGCTATAGATATTTAACTCCAGGTGGATTTTTCCCAAAGTACATCCCTGGTGACTCCTAATATGAATCACAAAAATTGAAGTGTGATTTATAGCAACTGTCTCATAGTTAGGAATTCCCAGCAGAAGACATATATGCTTTTATTTCAATGCATAGATACATGGCTCCTCTGATCCTCTTTACAGATGACTTCCAGTTAGCACTTGGCCTAATTCAGAGAGTTATTCACTCTGCTTCAGTCATTTAAGTAGAACTGGAAGAAAAACTACTTGATCTCCATCCATACCCAAATGCTTCTGCCTCGCCAGCAAGAATTCACTGATTCCTTCTGGATAACTATATTATAGACCTGACTACACTGGGCATCAAAAAAGCTGAAGATACAATCTGCATAAAATTTACATATTTTTGCATATATATGCCTGGCCAGAAAGTATAGCAATTCACATTTCCACATCATAAGAGGGCTAATGGAAGTATTCTCTGTTCCTTTAGTGTGCTTTTCATTATGTTTTTTTTTCCTTTTTCAGGCATCTGTTTTATTCATGAAGTTTCCAAGTTGTCCCTATGCCCCAGGTTTGCTTTTGCTCAGCCATGTTCAGAGAGGAGAGTTTGTCAATTTTTGCCCTTACTGTGACTCTACCCACCCTACACAAATTTCTCATCCCAGCAGGATTCTTTAAATACATTTTACTTTGTCATTATTAATCTATTTGAAACTATATTTCCACTGCAAGCCTTTGGTAGAGTCTCCACCTTTGTCCATCATCCTAGAGCTCCTCTTCAGTCCTTCCTCCACAGCTCCTCATGTGTTTTATCACCACTGTGGAAGTGGGACAGAAGAGCAGGATTGGGATGGTGCTGCACTCCCTGGACTCAGCTTGGTGCCATTTATTTAATTCCAGCAGTTACTCCATTTTCTGTTAGGCTAACACAGCTATCACAGGTGGAGTGTTCAGTGATACTCAGCTATCATCACAGGTTTATCAGGCTGTGCATAAAAGGCACAGAACTTATCAAAGAGATGCTGGGGAATGGAGATAGAGGTCCCATAAGATGGTAGCTAAATATACTTGGTGCAATCATCACCTCTTAAATTTCCTAGTTCCAGTATAGTCAGATGAAGAGATTGTTTCAAGAAGAGTAACCACAAGAAGCAGCGTATAAAAGGGGGAAAAACAGGGAAAGGTTGCTTCTTAAACTCAGGAAAAAGGTCAGAATTTAGACATCACCTCAGAATTTAGAAGTCTACCTCATGTGCAGTCTATGTTAAAAGAAGGAGACAGTTTTTAATAGGTGACTGTGATTACCATAGCCTTCGTAGAAACAGAAAGGCAAAAAAATAACCCCTGAGCCTTTTCCCTTGGCCTCAAAATTATGCTGCAAGAGATTCACTGATTTCCATGAGGACATCCACCACACCGCAGCTGGAGGTGTGCTCTGAGTTAGGCCAACAGCAGCAGTATTCTTTAAAGGGATCTGTTTTCTTATTCAGACTTTCAGCTTAGCCTAACTGCCAAAGCTAATCATGTTGTTTTTCCCCTAGAGCCCTGATTCAGTCAATTCTGGGGCAAAGATTTTGTATAGAATTTCTTCCCCAATTAGAGATTTCCACAGACTGGTTTCAAGTGGCTAATGAGAATGTACAGGGATTATAAACACACTTTCGTCTGGGTATTTTTGGTATGATTAATCCTGTTTCCTGACTTCAGAACACTAATATGTATATAATGAATTCTTTCCACTGTTGTTCTTGGTTTCTTTGGACTTCAGGTATGAAAAAGGGGTAAAAAAGAAAGTTGATTAGAACTGCTTTTGGCATTAAACAATTGGGTTGGAGTTAGAAAAATGCTTTTGAAGGGATTTTTCTGTCACAGTTTGCAAGCTGCTTGAACTTACAAAATACCCAATGAAGGTTTAAGGACCTTGTAGCAAATTTTCTGCTAAAAGCAGGTTTATATATTCCATTTCTCATACTGTCACCAAAAGTAATATATGTATACTTGCATTAACAGTTTAAAGGTAGAATGAAGCACAGTTGCAGGAGAAGCACTTATCAAAGTTAGAGTTAAGTGGTTCATTGCTCCTAGGTGTGCAAAAGAGGTGTTTGTTCTGTTTGTTTGGAGGCTTTGGGGATGATGTTTTTGTTGTTGCTTGTGTGGGTTCTTCAAGTATTTCACTAATTTAGAACATAGACTATCCTGGAGAAATCTAATAAAAGAATCTTCCATGTAACCTTCCTATAGAGAAGTCAAATCTTGTAACCTTATTACTACTACTGGAGCAGAGACTCTGAGGGAAAAATTGCTGTGAAATAACTGAACAGTGTATAATGGGTTAACCAACAAAACATATACCTGCCTAGGGAAAGTAAAAAAGATAGATCTTAAGTGCCTTTATACAGGGGTGATTGTCTTCCTTAAGGATAATATAATACGAAGAACAGGATTTTAAAAATACGTTTTCCTTTGAGGAAATGTATAGGAAGCCTTTCTTCTATTATTCTTGCTTTGGAAATACCCGTATTTCTGGTTTGTATGGCTATCCTTACTGTCAACTATTAATTTAGATGACCTCATTTATTTTTTTCCACCCAGATATGATACTAGTTAGTATCTTCTCCCAGTCTCTAGTCAGGACCAAGTGAAGGAGAAAAAGGCTGTAAAATGCCTTGCTAGCTATATCTGTTAAATTTTGTTCAAGGCAACTAAGCCTTCAAGAACAACTGTTCTGCCTCTGTGCACATATGCTTCTATTTTTCTCTGTACATTCAATGCTACAATTATGATCCTCAATTACTGTCACTTTAAAAAGTTAAACATAATCCATAGATGTACTCCAATTTTTCCAAGTCTAAAACTGTCATCCAGTGCCTAAATTGTAAGCTCTAACTTAAATGAGTGCCCTTTTATGAGTTACATTGCACAGTGGTTCACATCCATCTTCAGAGAAACAGAGTGAGAGAATTTAACTGATTGCAGAGGTTAATTTGGTCCATATACTTTGTCAATAGCAGGTCTGAGGAAAATTAGCACCAATAATTATAATACTGGTGTAAGTCATGAATCTTATTAGAGTGATTTTTAGCAATTTAAGGACTGAAGGATCACGAATGTCAGGACTTCAGTAATATCCTTGGCTTTTAATAAATTGCAAACATTGTTAGAATTCAGGCTCCTTTTCCTTGCAAGCTTAATCACTACCCAAGAACCAGAAGACACAATGATAATTTTTAAACTAGTGTTACAAAATTAAGAGATTCAAAGCAAATTGGACATGGATATCATTAGACGGTATTTATTGTAAAAGGCAAACTTACTGATTTTCTCTACTAGCATCAATCAGAAATAATTATCCTTTATTTTCCTTTTGAATGATTGCGTATGCTACCAAGGTACAGGGATTGCCGCTTCTCATAGACAGAAGAATTCTGTTTTATTACAATATAACATGCAAGTTGTGGGTGATTTAACTACCCAAGTAGTGACTCTTTTTAATTATTTCCAGAGATAAAGGTGCTCATAGAATCTGGAGGAAATGTGTTATTTTGGAGGTAATCTCAACAGCTTAATTGTTATACTTCTGTTAAATTTCCAAAAGGGTTTGTCTCCAGTAGAGCACCAGACAATGTTTCTAACGCTAGTAACTTAAAGTCTAGAAAAATTATTATTATGTTTACATGGCACCAAGTGGTGCCATATTAAAAGGAGACAGTTAAAAGGTGCCATGTTAAAAGGAGAAAGTGGGGAAGGACTTCCAGTAGGCTGATGAACTGTTTAGAATATAGTGTAGAATGAATAGAATGGAATAGAATAGTTATAATATAAAATATATGGTTCTGGGGTTTTTTTCTAATAAATAAAACATTCTAGATACATTTTGAACTTTTATGAAACCAGGTTTCATAAAATTGAGGCGTTGGAGTTGACAGCCCTGAAAGGTCCCATGAACAGATTAGACTAACATCTGCCCAAAACAACAGTACCACTGATCCTTCCATCCAGTGGTGAAATAGGCTCATAAAGTCTTTTTCAGGTATGTAATTTGTTTTAGTTTCAATTGCGGAGTTATGAATACATGAATGGAGTAAAGATGCTGAGATTCTCTTGTGCCAGTAGAATCCTTTCAGGCTTTGTAGAGTTCTGCTAAACATAATAAACAACTTTTACTTTTCCAACATCAGTCCTTTAGGCACAAATGGTTCATTAGTATACTAGCATTTACCTTCATCAGATATCTATGGAGCCTGCCTCAGTCTCACAGCAGGGCCCTTGCGTATCTTCCACCCTGCCAGGATTTCAATCTGTTAGAGGCTAACAAAACTGATTTATTTTTATTCTGAGTTTCAGGCTTCTATCTTACTGGCTTCTCTAGCTTACTGTTTCAATTTATAGATAAATTTGCTGTTTCTAAACATACAAGCAACACACTTGTAGATGCATATACCTAAAATTTACAGCTACACATGATGTCAGACATTGGCTTTGATTTGTCCACAGCACATGGATTTCCTAGTTTCATTTTCACATTCATGATTTAGAATAGTAACTTGCCTTATCTATAACTTCTATATTCCTGTTATTGTAAGTTTTATTAGTGTTATGCTTGAATTTCTCCTTGCTTTACTTTTTTAAATACTCTGACTACACACTGAAGTCAAATTGTTCTGCCTAATGTTGTCTCACATGTGATTATGACACATATAATATTTTTCTGGTATACAGAACCCTAGATTTTGACTCTTGCATTTGAATACCTCTTGCATTATCATACAGGATTTGAGCTTATCCAATTTACACTTACCCTTCAAGGATTTTTATTTCTTTTATGTCCTGATACAGGCTTGATGTTATCTTTAATTTGATCTTGGACTAATGTTGGATCTTTTCTCATCAGCTGCAGAATATATATACAGTAGTTAGAGTTCAGAGCTTGCTCTTATAGATAAGACATTGAATTATTTAGCTCTGTGATTCGTCTGGACTTGGGACTGTTTCAATAACTACTAATATTAAGCTTTAACCTGATTTCTTGAAATAAAAAGTATTCCGTAGCAAGGCAATCCCTTTTCTGTGTATAAAACCAGAATTCAGTGGTGTTCATATATTTGACACAGTTGTGGGAATTACAGAAGCAAAAATGGAGACAATGAATCATCTGTCTGGAGTCCACAATGTAACCAGTATCAAATACATTTTAAACCCTCCCTTTTTCGATTTACTGCTATTTTTTTCCAAACATATGGTTTATCCTAGACTTATAGACCTTCATTCTCTATTGGAGACCTGCACCTGTACTGGAAAGTCATCCTGTACTTAACTTTTCTGAGTATTAATGCTCTGTAATGGCAGATGGGGAAGGGGAAGGGGAAGGGGAAGGGGAAGGGGAAGGGGAAGGGGAAGGGGAAGGGGAAGGGGAAGGGGAAGGGGAAGGGGAAGGGGAAGGGGAAGGGGAAGGGGAAAGGGAAGGGGAAGGGGAAAGGGAAGGGGAAGGGGAAGGGGAAGGGGAAGGGAGAGGAAAGGAGAGGAAAGGAGAGGAAAGGAGAGGAGAGGAGAGGAGAGGAGAGGAGAGGAGAGGAGAGGAGAGGAGAGGAGAGGAGAGGAGAGGAGAGGAGAGAAGAGAAGAAAAGAAAAGAAAAGAAAAGAAAAGAAAAGAAAAGAAAAGAAAAGAAAAGAAAAGAAAAGAAAAGAAAAGAAAAGAAAAGAAAAGAAAAGAAAAGAAAAGAAAAGAAAAGAAAAGAAAAGAAAAGAAAAGAAAAGAAAAGAAAAGAAAAGAAAAGAAAAGAAAAGAAAAGAAAAGAAAAGAAAAGGAGAAAAGAAAAGAAAAGAAAAGAAGACACTGTCCTTTAACAGTATAAAGTTGTATTTCTAGAGTATCCTGCCAATGACACTGCCATTTAGATTTCCCAAAATAGTGGTTAACATCTCATGCCATGACATCTTAAAAGGCATCATTACAGTCTATCATGTTGTGATTTGTAGAAAAATAGTATGTGACAGACATTTCTATGGAAATCATAATGACCTTAGTGTCAATGGGAAAATCACAGACCTTTCATGTTTATGTTCTCTGGCATAAGGAAAACCTAAGGACAAAGAAAAGATGGGGAAATATAATGGTTAAGTGGATTAAGCTACAAACCTGCATTCATATTTTAACATTAATTTTTTATAACATCTCTTTTATTAGAGGACTTTCACATGCATGTGTCTCTGCATTCTCAAACATCTGGGATAGACACCACAAAACAGACCACTGAAGTGTGGGTTAAACGAGACCTGTTGGATCACTCAATTTCCTTTATCATGATGTTTACTCAGCTGTTCATCAAACCACATCTCTTTCTGCATTCAGGTCACTTGGAAATTCTCTTTATTCCTATTGCACATTCTTTGTCTTGTAAGCAAAAAGTTTTCTAAGAGTAATTTGACAATTATCTGGCTTTAGTATCCTCTTTTCCAGCTTTTCCCCCTTGAGAAGGAACCTGTCTATAGAACCAGCTATGACATGTGCTGTTGTATCTGAAGAGTTGCTCCAGTAGCATGCCTCCTAACAGGTATTTGGGGGTAAATAATAAATTATCTGAATTAATTAATCATTTTTTGTTTCTAGAATCCTATACAAGTTAAGAATTCTGTGGCACTCTGATTTCTTCATCTTCAGCATGTCCTGCTCTAAGTTCAGTGGAGGGAAACACAAGCTTTTGTTCACAAACTACATCCTACAAGACTGAGATAGCCCATTTAATGAGCATTGACTGCCTTCATTTTGTATTTTCTGGAGCACTAAACTGGCTTTAGTTCCAACTCTTAGGAAATAATTTGCTACACCTAAGCTTTGTCATAAGAGTAGATTCGATGCCTGTTTTTGAAATACTTCCTATTCTTAAAAAAATTATATAGTCTTAAGGAGCACCGATAGGACCAAAGCAGCATGAATTCTTGGCCAAGATGTGCTCTTCAGTCAGCCAACAAAACTGCTTTGGAAACCTACAGACTACTTTACTGGTCAGCTAAAGCAAGGCTTTGTGTTTTGGAGAAGGATGTGTGCATCTGTGTTGATGCAAAATTCTCTGGCATGAGCAAAGTTATCTCCTCTTCTTTTACCTTTTTATCTAGAGCTGTTAGCATTGCTAGCTTTACCAAATGCCAAAGATGTTGCAAGAAGACAAAATGAAAAGCATGAGGCAGCAGTTCAAGTGCTGAAGGATGTGAGCAGAGCTAGTGGTGACAGATAAACAAAGAAGGAGTTCCAGGAAGGAACTGAATGAAAGAGCTTTTTGAAAAACAGGCAAGGGTGTGTGCGCACTCTGCACATGATTTGCACTTCCTCACTTCATTCTATTCATTTCTATGCTTTCCATTTCTTGTATGGAAAAGTACTCTGAACCTATTGCCTCAGACAATAATCTTTCTAAAAACTTTCATGCAAAATTATCCTTCATTATTGTTAAATTCCATTACATACTTTCTAATTATTTCCCAGTCATTAACTATCTGAATCCAAACAATCTATGTGGTAAAACATAAATAATGGATTTTCAATATACAGACTGCTTCTGAGGGGCTCAGAAAAGCAAACTAAAATAGTCAAGCTAATTACCAAAGGGTTCAAATTTGTCATACAGCAACCTTCACTTGAACATATTTAGAAATCTATGTGCAGAAATAAGGATGAAAATCAGTGATGTAAATCGTACCAGAAGTATTAGCCTTTTTGCATGGTTGGGGGCATATCCTTTTTACTTATTATTCCAGGTTCTTTGTGAAGTGCCAATAGCTGTACTTGGCATTGTACAATATTCATACAGCCTCTGCAGAAAAGAGCAAGCATTGAAAGGAGACAGTTGCAAAATAGACACTGTGCCTTGAGAAGCACAAAAGAAGTTATAAGTAGGAGGGTTGACATTTTTTCTCTTCTTTTATCTTTTCTGGACATCATCAAAAAAGGAGGCCTTCATTTTGAAGATTTACAATGCAGAACTTGAGAAAAGATCGCTGCGTGTTGTGATGCTCTGCAAGAGAGTCACCATTTCAAGAGTCTTGCAAAAAACCAGTGGCTCAATTTGCATCGCTAATTATAAGTAACCATAAACATACAATTGCAGTACATTGCTGGTTCCACTAGAGGGGTCAATTGTTCCTGCATCATAAATGCTTAGCCATAGGACTGGTAAGTGGCTAGCCTTTCAATATTACCGGCTAGGTCCCACTTTCTCCTATCCCTAACATACAAACAAAAAAATTATTTGACTTAGTAGCAGATGAGCAGACAGCTACTGGACTTGCATATACTGCTTGTTTTACAAAGCCCATAGGGAGATTTGGTGTCTGATGGCTTGTGCTGCCATTCGGAGGGTCAACTACATCTTGACTTCAGGATATGCTATAAATTTAAAGTCTCTTCCTCCTTTGGAGATGAATAACTTCTTGTTGGAGTAAGTTGGAAGATCGGATGAAATAACTGTGATATTGAAGGTGGGATTTAGAGGACGTTATTCTAAAGAGGATTTACCCCACTCTAGAAGCAACCCTGTAGAAATCAAGGTGAATGAAGTAAGGGCAGTCTGGCTGAAAATCTGCACATGCAGAATCTAACCAGGATATCACAGTTGGAAAACACTTCTGATCATTTTTAGCTTACAGGATTTTAAGTGGTGACAGAAAGCTGTCAAATAACCCTTATTTTACAATTACAGCTTTGTTTTTAGAAGCAGTCAGTTATAAAGCAGCCTGGAATATGGAGACATGCTAAGACTTCCTGTCTTTGCATTTGGGGAAGAGGTGGGCCATAGGCCCAGATTTCCTCTATTTATTCCCTCTGCTTTTCTTAATCTGTTCTTAACCGGGCACCTGCTGCAGCAAATGAGAAAGCATTGAAGGAAGAGGAAATGGAAATGCTGCGGTACAAAGTATGGTTAATAATATTTATTAATACATGCAGAGAACTATTAAATTAAAAAAATTAATGGAGGTCAAAAGCCAGTTTCTAATTCTCTTCAGGCAAAAGAAAGAATTTATTAAAAAGCAGAAAAGGTATCCACAGAGAAACCTTCCCCATTTGCTTTATGTGCATAAAATATAGACATCATTTTGACATGCAGTTGATGAAAGAGAAGAAAAGAAAATAAAGTTAACATCAGCCACATTGTGGGATGGGTGGACAAAAATTCAGCACACTCTTTGACATAGGCTGTTCTAGAGATCTGTTAAAGTTTGCAGAGCTCCATTTCCTAAGAAATCTTTTTTCAGAACCAGCTTTCATCATACCATATCTTCAGTACAGATAATCTTGGCATGGCATTATTTTACACACTGCATCCAGCTGAAAATCTGAAAAAAGGATATCCTCATCGTCTGGCTGTGTGGATCTGACACAAAAAATTGGAGCATAGAGGAAAAGAGTCAGAAGCATGCAAAAAACACGCCTTTTGTTACTGGAGGCATTCTTCTCTGCTGACAAAATTATTTTTTTAAATTTTCACATCAAGACAAGATTCAGGTGTAGTTGATCAAATAACCTAAAGCTGCCTAGTAACTAAAATAAATTGCCAGAAAGCACCTCAAATATTCTTTAATTTTCTGTGGAAATAATAATATTCTTTAATTTTCATGCTGGAAACATGATCCTCAGTGTGGTTCCCCTGAACAATCCATATGAGGACAGAAAAAGGAAGATGAATTCAACCTGTTGTTACATTCTACAAAGACATTTTGCAGGAAAAAAATGTTTATAAATGTTCACTATTCTGCCACCACCACTGAAGCCAATTGTAAACCTCCGTAGTTTTCTCACAAAGACGTGCATAAGGGAAATATAATGGCTGGACACTGCTTGAATCTTGCACAAGCTTTTGAAAAAGGGGATTTGTGGAGGCTTGGAACAGGAACCTCTGCACAGAACTGAATTTCATTCTGGCAACAAATTGAGACTCTTGTCTCAAACACAGGATTTTTTACATGTAACCTTCCCAGATATAACTGCTTGTACTTCACCAGTCTTGTTAAAATCTGACATTATTTCCCATGATATTAACCCCCAATCTATCATTTACTGAAGACTGCACAAGGTTTTATCCTGGGAGTAGGGTTTTTTTTCCTTTACCTATTTCCTTAAAAACATAGTTATGCTTTTGTCAGTTTGCTGTGATCAGAGGTGTTCCTGGCTTCATGAACACACAGGAAGAAGAGGATCTTACATTCTAATTATAATTACAAATAAATGTGAGACCTGAGACTAGGAACAGACCTTTAGGAGGCAAGAAATAGCACTGGCAAGAAATAGAAGGAACTGCAAGGAGCACTCCAAGTTCAGTCGTGTGTAAAATTTACGTGACTGAAGGGCAGGTCCATCATTTTCGCTTTCTACTTCAGCTTGTATTATTTAAAAAGTTATGTTTTAAATCCAGAAGGATAAGGTCTGCATTCATTACCTTACAACATCCTTAGTAGGACCTTTTGTCTCAAGCTTAGCACCGTGCTAGCACAGTTACTCAGCTCCTGCCCTGGAGCTGGCTTCTGCCTCGGCACTTCAGAGAGTACAAGGAATATTCCATGATGTAGACATCTCCTAGATGTATATGAATTTCTCCCAGCGTTTTCAGTCTCTGAAAAATGTCAAAAAATACTGCACTGAAGGCTATTATCCAGCTAATCAGCAAACAAAAGTTTTTCCACAAAAATTATCTGAGGAAGTATTCATAACAGGCTCCCTGCAAATGTTCTAATCCAAGCTGTTATGTAAATATTACAGCTGGGGCTGAAAGGGAATGTGTGTGTATTGTATGCAGTGATAAAGCCAGAGCGTCAGCCTAGATGTGCGCAGCTCTACACGCAATGGAAGACTTGGACAAGGGCATTGGAAACTGCTAGTGTCACCAATGATGTCATGGGCATTTTAGGGTGTGAGGCAATGATCTGAAATCATGCCTCTCTGGCATTCATTAGAAAATCAGTAACTCTTAATGTTTTTCTGCTTCTGCAGCATTGTGCATCATAGAACCTCTAGATCATACTTAATTTTTAGGACTCGGGTGCTGTTTCACAAACAAGGCATTTTTGCACTCCCATGTCTTACCAGTATTTGGAGATGTAACATCAGGAAATCAACCATCCCAGACAAGCTGTCTTTATTTAATGTCTCTTTTCCAACCTCTGATAATGGCCAGTGTCAGACAATGAGTACCATATATCCAAACAATACAATTCTTTAATATTCTGTGAATATTTTGCTTGGCTTTAGTGTAGTTTCTGAACACTATAGCAAAGCCCTGCAACCTGCTTTCCAGATAAACTCTTCTTGCAGGCAGCCCTAGGTTACAGGGAAAAATGGTCCAGGAACAAGAAGTGAGGCAGCAAAAACATTATAAGCAGAGGAATATACTTTGTGAAGGGACTGCTTCTGACCCACATCTCAGTTAGGAGATACTCCTACTAGGAGTCCAGAGACATGATGTTCCTGCTCTAGGACACAAAATATTAAGTGTATCTGACCTTTTGCATGTGGTGCTGAGAGCAAGGAGGACAGCTGTGTTGTACTGCCAGCAATACAGAGGAAGATAGAGAGAACGGAGCAACCGAATGGGTCACCTCAGGAGCTGATGGTGCTGCTGAGTTCAGGAGTCCTGGTTGTTTCAGGAGGCCCCTGTACACAAGGGTAGTGCCAAAAGGAAAAAACACATTCTAGCTTTGGGACCTATGATAATATGAAACCTGAGTTTCATTCCTGAAGGAGGCAAGGGCACTGATTTGGATACTGCATGACACTGAAAATTCAGAGAGGAGAGAGACAGAGTAAAAAACATAGTTACAAAATAATTATGATTGCATGTGCATTGATTTTGTACACGTGCGAGTGTGTGTACAAGCTTCTGTGTATGCTATTAAACTGTCCCATTTCATTACTCTGGGATATTATTTTTAAATGCTGTCTTGCTCCAATTTTAAATTGTGTAACTCTACTGACCAAATAAAGATAAAAAAGGCATTAACTGTAGAAATCATAAACATACACAGGAAACATATTTAGTCATCTAACACAAAATCTGTAAATACGGTATTGTTGAGGGGGTTGTTGTGACTTGACCCTTTCCCTCCTATTTGTGCGTGGCTTTTCCCTCACTACAAAGGAGAAGCCATACGGGACACAGTATCTGACTTCTGAGCTGCCACCACAGTTCATCACCTCCTGCTTCAGCCTTGCACCCTCTCAAGCTGAGCAGGGGCAAGTAGGGGGGATGTTTCTTTGATAGTCCCCAACAAGGTCTCAAAATAAATTAGTATAGGAACAGCCCTCAAGATCCATACTGCACCTAAGCAGGGGTTATTCCAGTGCAAAGCAGCTTGTGACAAAACAGAGAACTCATTTCAAACCTTTTAATGTACAAATGTATTAACAGGTCACAAAAAAAAACAACAACAAAAACCCGAAACCACACCTAACCTATAGTTGCGGATATTTACTTTGTGTTTAAGTTTTACCAAGGGTTAAAATACTGTAGCCTAGCTGCAGAGTGACTGGGTTTTTGCTGTTTTGGTTTGATGTTTTTATATACAGACTGCTTTAGATCTTTGTAATATTTTCCTATGCTGAAACTGCATTCTCAGTAGTGTAAAATGCAAATCATACTATTGTTAAAGTAGTTTTCGTTATATTCTTGAGTAAAGAAGAGTGAAAGTATTACGGTTAAACTAAAACATTTCCTCCGAAAAAGAAATAAATAAATAGTTTCAAACTTAATATAAGGTACAGAAATTATTTTCTTCCTTTTATTTTGAGCTTATACTATGAAATAATTTGAGTTACCTGCCAGGAAATTCCCTTTTTTCCTTCTAAAGCTTCCAGACTGCAGTTTCATTCTTTCTTCAGCTGAAGCATCTGCCCCTAACATTTCCTAGGCAGTCCCTTCCATCAGGGAGCACAGGTTCCTCCTTCGGGCACATCCCAACAGCCCTTAGTCACAAATGGGGCCACATCAACAGCCCTCTTCAAGATTTTAGTTAAACACCTCTAAAACACCTAATCACACCCCAGTCTGTCTCTGTTGACCTTTTCTTTTTTATCTGCCTAGCACCTGACTAAGAATAGTTTCCCAATCACAGTAAAAAGTCCTCATGGTTTGTATTTAATTCTCTACATCCCCTATAGTTTTGCATTTGATGATATTTGCCTATATAGTTTTGTAAGCCTATACTCTTCAAAACTGTGTTTCCCATCTACTACTTACAAGTAATTCCAGCATTTTTTAATTATTTCCAAGTTAATTATTCTTCCTTGGCTTTCTTTGGCTTAGCCATTTATATGGGGTGCTATGCTGTGCTCACTTTTGACTTTATGTCTTCCCACTTCATAATTAATCCCCACTCCCTGAACCCACACATGCACACACCCTTACCTTCAATCATTTCTTCATGTCTTGAGTTCCTAGGTGGCTTGTTTTGCCCTGGGGTTTGTTACTTTTTCCCATCAGCTACTGGTAAATGAATGTTATTAATGTCATATCAAATACCTTCCTCTCTCTTTCTAAATTGGATTGCCTATGACAATAGGCTCATGGAAATTTCATCTGTTTCATTTCTTTTTCATGGTAGAGTCCTTTATCGCATTAACACCTCTCCATATACAGGGAATGAATTACAGGTTAATTAGATATTTTTGTTGTGACAGCTTAGTTGTCTGCATCTGGATTTTTGGCATTGCCTAATAAGCCGTATGAATTTCCGTTTACTCTCCAGGATAAGACTTCTACACTTTTCACAGGTGTCCCCTTGCTTTTCTTGAACTTGGCATGTAAGCAGCACCTGAGAAAGGCAGGTGTCCAGAAATGAAGTGGGTTTGTGATATTCTTTACACCCCTTTGCAAAAATGTCTGTCTGCAGTTTCTTGCCAACTCTTCACCCTACTACTTACATAAATGGCCTAATTTAAAAATAGAAATTGTTATTGTTGAACATCTAACATCTCCCACTAAATGGAATGAACTTGAAATCTCAGATCAAACAGAATTACATAAAAACTCCAAGGTAAATGCTGGAATATATAATTGACTCTGAGCAGAAACCTCAGATATACCTATTAATTAACATCACTATATTGAGTTCTATTATTGTTACTTTGTGTAAAATCCTATTCAGTGAATAGATTTAAATACTTACTCCCCCAACAGTGGTATGTTAATATAAACTACCACTAAATAACAGTCGCCAAAATATGCATGTCCATCCCAAGTGAATTCTAAGATGATATAGCTTCATCCTTTGTCTGTATCCTTTTGCAATGATTTGTAATCACACCCAGCACATTAAGATTTGTTAAACAAAATTGAAATTATTTCCATTTATTAAAAAATCACAACAGTGTTTCCATTTACTTCTTTTCTTTTTATTAGGATTGTCTTTAATGGGTAATTTTTCAATTATATCCCCAGCTCTGCTTCAGATTTGAAAAATACTCTTAATGGGGAACACAACTTCCCTGATGCACCATAGCAGAAGAGGCAGACACATCAATATGAGTATACAAGTGATAGTGAAAAATAAACTATAGCATGTTTTCCCTATATATCAGTTTGATGAAACATTTGTTGAATTATGTTTATTTAGCCTGTTGGATTTGTTTATACATGTGGGTTTTTGTCATAGAAAATGGCTAAAATTTCAGCAGGAAAAATAAGAACAGAGATTTTAATAAATTGTATTGTTCAAATGTAATCTTACAGGCAAAGTCCTCTAATGTATTTAATAAAGTAGGCCAGAGAACACTCCTTTGTGGATAAAACTCTGTTTCAAGTTCCAAGCTGTTGGTGAGATAGATCTATTACATTATTAGCTCTGGGGTAAGGTTTCCCAGTGCTGCTAAAATATGCTCAATTTAAATTCTATATTATATCACCCCATCTGAATAATTTTATATCTATATTTTACTTTTAAATGCTTAGCTGACTCGTGTATTTTAAAGAATTATAAACACCTTTAAAAAAAACCCAAAACAATATACATCTTTATGTTTCCTTTTTTTATTACATTTCACTAGAATAAGAGAAGGCTCAAGGCCAAGGTTAAAACCAGAGGTTGCACTATATTTACATGTTGTTCAATACCAGCACTTAAGAACAGAGGCCAAGCATTTAAAAATAGGCTGAAGGGGATGAAGAGATTTAGAAGGGAATGCCTGGCTGTCTCAGAAACTACCAGGTGAGTCATAGCTCTGCCACTGCAAGATGCTCCGGGCTGGGAAATTGGTAGGATTGACCTCAGGAAAGGGAGACAGCGAAATACAGAGGCAGAGCAGGGCTGTATTTCGATTGTGTGAAGAAATCCTCCCCTCTCTGGGGTGCATCTACAGAGCCTCGCAGGACCTCTGAGGATCAATACGGGATGCTGACACCAGTGTGCAGATTTCTGTGGCAGCGCTAGGGCTGTCAAGGACAGAACTGGTCAGTAGCTCAGGACACTGCCTCTAAGCCATCCATCTGCACCTCTGCTGTACCGGAGAGCAGGGACAAGGCAAACTGTTCTGTGTGACTGTATTCCCAGACTCATGCAAACCACTTAATGCTAGCACACACCCTGAGAAACTGCACAGTGAGATATTTATGTTACTTGTCCCCAAAAAGACAACAGGGGAAGGCATATATAGTAGTTGTGCCAAAGAGCACTGAACCTGAGGCAATCTCATAAATTCAGAGGGTTGAATTTAGGAAATTTTAAAATGTGAAATATTTCTCTTTGTTTTTCAATAAAGATGGATTTGATATTGATGGAAGTGACATTGGTTCTGACAGAAGAAGCTTTCTTCCTTCAATACTTTCAACATGAAGAATTCCCACAGAGACTATTTTCTTCAGGTAAAACTCCAATCTGTGTAAACTAAGCAAACCCATGGTACTTCTCATAAGAAAAGGCTATATGTAATTCAGCATCCTGGTCAAACCTGAAGTCACGTAAAAATACTGCTTCCTTACCCAAGTTGATTCTCACTCTCAAAGAATAAACTTCATCTCTTGTTCTGTACTAAATTTTCCCAGATTAGCACCCAAAGGCAGGTATGCTTTTGCTTAAAACAAGTCAAAACATAAACAAAAGGCTAAAGGCTAAAATACATGTTCAGACTGGGACAGGTAAAATGGCATCTGGGAAAAAAAACAAACAAAGCACCACCAAAAGCAAAATAAAGCAAAACAAAACAAAAGCTCCCAAAATTCCACCCAAATCTCCTCAGCTTGTTCTAGATTTCAGCAGCCTGTTAAACAGCTGCCTACATCCAGGCTGTTGACTCATGATAAATGTGAGTTCCTTCAGGACTGCCACTAACCTTCAAGTCCAAAATGACCCCTGCTTTCTAAGTCTATATCAAATGGAATAAAAGGCAACCTAAACTTGAGTAAAATGATATACGTTCTCTCTGTGCCTTATAGTTCATGTTGTTATCACATAATAATTTTTCACTTCCTGGGGCTGCTAGTGGCTAATTCCAATTTTTTTCCACCTCTCTGTCTTCTTTCCCTTTGTTTCAAGGGGCTCATTCCCCACAGGTGATGCCAGCATTGAGTCAAAGTGTCACTCAAGCCCACAAATTCACCATTTTCAGCTGGGAGATGGGTCTGATTATCTAATTACCTTTTGAGGCTTCCATCGTCTTCTTTGGCACTTAAGTAAAATAAGTTGGGCATTTCAATATCTGCTCATCCTCAATTTAGACCTGTTTTGAAAATACAAAAGAACCTTAAGTTATCTGTCCACAGCACTGAAATACCAACTTTAGTGGATACTTGGAAAACTCAAAGGCTTTACAAGATGAATAGCAAACTCTGGATGACAGCTCCTGTGGAGTCATTATTGAATTGCAGCAGTGATGACTGCATTGCTTTGGATTTAGATAAAAGACTCCATACAAGACAAATGGTAGGAGGACATCAAACAAGACTGTGTCCATGCAGTGACAGAAGCAATCCAGTTGAAGAAGCTGTTGATTTCCCCAAGGTAACTTACTATTCCTTCTTGAGTAATTTATATTAAGGAACTAAAGGTTGTATATTCATCTTCTATTTAGACTTTTCCTTGAAATAGTGTTTTGGGTTGTCAAATGTAAGACTTGCTAAACCTGTTTGCTGGAAAGGAAACTCCAGTATCAGAATTTGTTAATTATTTTGCATCTCTGTTTTATTTACCCACAATATCACTATGTCTAAAGGTTATAGACCAAGAGTTACAGTCAATACTGATCAGATAAAGAGATTAGTCAGCAAATCAATAACATACATACCAACAGGAAGCACTGTGCACTCAAGACAACCGTGAATACAAAGGGTACAGATAAACATCATCACCTTTATTTAGATGAAAGCTGATTCTAGAGCACTTCCACTATCTCATTAATAATGCACAAACCTTTCAGAGTCTTAGTTCGCTACACAGGCATAATGTAGATCTTGAATAAGTTTCAAGATGTGACATAAAATAACTTCGTACAAACCCATTGGATTTGGGGTTTACTGACAGCTATACAAGCAGCACCATTGAAAAGATACAGAAAGTTTATTTAAGTTTTTGCAGAAGGTCTACAGTAGCATTTGAGTCTTCCTGTCATTCCCACCTGCTGTGACTTACTGGTTTACAACTGCCACGGACCTGGATCACACAAACTAGCTGGGTTTGCGACAAGCTGAAGCACGAGATAGACACTGTAAGCACACATCTTGCACTCCAGCTCAGAATGTCCATTCAGCCCACAAGGCTGGACTACAATTTTTCCTGAGGAGAACTGCCTGAAATCCACATAATGTTGTTAGTAGGTCTTTAATACATGCTGGTTCCACATTAAGCCTCGAACCTGTACTTATTTGTCCATCATAATTGCTAACAGAGACTTATTCTCTTAGAGTACAAGCACAGGTGAAGGTTAGCATTTTGTTTACCATAGCTTCTTAAAAGCTAATATTTATGGTTTTGAGATATATATGGGCATTTTGTGGATGTGAAGAGATTAAACACATACAGACACATAGGCACGCATAGAAGCATATAAAATTTCTGGTAATTCAGATCATTTTCTATCTGGCCTCCTTGTATCCTATTTTGTAGCACTCCAAAATTTCCTATGCTTGCTTTCTATTTTGGACCAGGTCTAGTTGCATTCATCATATTTTTTCCCTCTTCCCCAATATACCTTGTCACATTTTTCTCTCTGCCCGTCTTTCTCTTCTCCCCTTCTAACATACTCTCCCAGGCACTTCTCATTAAACCTGGAGTAGGCTAAAGTGAGATTAAAACAAATAACCTTCAAATAACTTGTCCGTCTATTTTCTGATCCTTCTACTTCTCCCTCCCACACAAACTGGCTGACAGACAGACTGTGGTCAGCTGTCATGAATAATTTTACCTGGGTTGCCACCTTGCCAGGAGGCACGATCCAAAATCCCTCTTCACCCTGATGCAGAATTTGCCATTTTTGATGAAACTTTAAATTCCCAGGGATGTAATTCCCTAAAACAATATCCATTTTAAATTATACTAGAGAAGTAGGAGCCTTTAGCCTCTCCTCACAATGAGAACAGGGCTTCAAAATCCAAAGAGTTTTGGGAAAAAATTCTGAGTAGCAAATCTTTTGCAAAAATCAAGCAACTTATCCCCCTCCACCCCACATTCAAATACTTGACTGATGTAATGTGTGCCATGTGAGTATTTGAACTTCTTGCAGTGATCTTGGTCCTGCCAGGAATTATCCACATCTGCTCCTTTCCTTTCAGGATACTATGAGCAATATACCAGCGAATCTAAAAGCTAAGTTTGTTCTGAGCAGCTTCATTGAAAAGAACAGGTTTCAACAATCTAAACTTAAAAATAGCTTCAATAGTGTCTAATCTGTGATTCCTGCTTGCCACTTATAATTAGGACTAAAAAAAAAAAAAGACAGAAAACTAACATGATTGATCTCAGCGAACACAGGAGGTTTTTTTGTTCTTTTGCAGCTACCCCTCAGAATCCTGCTTTGCATTATTACTTGCAGTATATTTCTGTCTTCATTTTTACTTTTCAGAACTGGTGAATTTGTCCAAGACCCAAATAACTAGTAAAGGCAATTGCCAGCCTATGGATAAGATCCAAATGAAATTATTCTCACTTTCTCTTTTTCACCCAAGTCCTAATGGGAGAGAGGTTACCTTTCCATTTACGCAGTTTTTACTTTTAATTAGCCCCTTCCTCTTGCTGACATTGGCAATACTGTGCCCCTGGTTGGGAGGGTGGAGCACTCTGCACCTTCCTGGCTCTTCCCTTGGTGAACCAGTTGGAGAACAAAAAACAGAATTACAGCCCTCTCTAAAAACGTAGCATTAGTACCTTTAGCTGCCCTAACTTAATCTGTATTTATGGCTGCTCAGCATCTCAAGAAAGCAGACCACAGCAGCATCCTTTATGCCTTGTAGTCAAAAACTAGACACCTTCAGTCTCAAGCTGTTTTCTCCTCTGTAGGAAATTATACGTGCAGAACATCATCTGTAGGGATCCATTTGGTTTCCCTTAACATCCATACGTGTACTGCCCTTTCAATATGAGGAACTGGGAAGAGAATAAAACTGGGTACCCTCTCAATAATTTTTCAGATAATCATTTGGAAAGTAGAAATTAATTTTCTTTCCTACTTCAGAGGCATCAGCCTCTTTGCCCTCCCATTTTTATTGTTCATATTTTTGGCAAAATTACTTTTCCTCTTAAAGTAAATTTCTCATATGGATTTTGTTTTTGGGATTCTTCCTTCCCACAGACTCTTACCTGATTTCGTATCCAAAGAACTGAATAGAAACTCCCTTATGGCAATAGGCTGCAGTTACACTGAAACAAAACCCCATACTGCAAAAAATAAATTCAAACAAACAAACAAACAAAAAAAATGAAACAAACCACCTCAAAGCCAGTGTCAAATGCAGGTCTTCAAAGCACATGTTGATTCCACAGTACAAAGTCACTTTAAATCCCCTGGTTCCTCGTTTGCACTCCACGAGAGGAATCAAACCAAACAGAGAACATCTTACATTGTCAAGACCTGGGAGCTTGTTGTAAGAATAACTAGTTCTTGACATTTGAAATTACTCTGGTTCAAACATTTTTTGATCTTTCTTATTAACCCCGTGTCTTGAGAAATAAAAATATGATAATCAGAAAGTACATAATTGGGTCCAGGGTATTCTGTGGTCACCCTCGCTGGCTCTGGAGATAAAGGCACTTTGAAAGATTACTCACGGATATCTGGAATTTATTCTGCACAGTGTGTGAAATGACAGATCTTTTTTCTTAATTATACCAGCTATCAGTCTAACACCTGTAGTTAACCATTCTGTCCTGAGGAATCTCTTCTGATACGTTTTATTGTTCCACCAGACACGGAGTAGCAAAATGGCACGTGGCTGCTGAGACATTTATTACTGCAGATGCGGAGGCTACCTTGAATTCCCATGACAGCTGTTTTAGACCACCACGTCTCCACTGCCTCTGGGCTCAGAGGGGCCATCCACAGAAGGTGCTGCCACACTCCCCCAAGCATTATGGACTGGAAGCTTCAGTTTTACAAGGTGTTTGGACAGAAATATGTGTGCGTTAGCCAACCTGCGCAACTTCTAATTAGATGTCTTCAGAAGCAGTGCTTTGTGGCCAGGCCAGCCCTGTGCTACCCCGGAGCGATGCTGGCACGCAGTTGCCAGCAGCCGCCTCTCCCTTCTGCCCAGCCCACCACCGGCTCCTCTTTAAGCCTCCACCAGGACCCTTGCTGCAGCAATGAATCACGTGCAGAGGGCTTTCCACAAGCTGGGTTTATTGAGCTGTATTATAGGAAAATATAGCTCAGACAGCCCCACTGCAGCCAAAACAGTCTGTCATTTTTAATTCTTTCTGTCACCTCATTAGGTATATAGCTAGAGTGACAGTAAAAAAAAAAAAAAGAAACAACAAAATATCACCAACAGAAGAAAACTCTTCTACAACTCCTGCTCAGACTTTAACATAAATATCAAGGCACAGAAAGATTCATTGACCAAACATATGTGACTCGGTGCTGTATATAACAAAGTGACATGCAGAATGGTCTCAACAGGCATATAAAGCAATTAAAAATAACTGTGCTTCAAAGCATTGTACTATAGCATGAAAGGTCATTCCTATAAACATGAAGAAGATGACAGGGTTTTTTCCCACAAACAGACACACACAAATACTCAGCTAGAGGTTCCATTCTCAAAAGATAGTCTTTTAAAATCTTTGAAAGTATGCCGTGTCCTGTATGCTTCACCCTCAGACCATGTCTTTTCATCAACGGTTAATATTTCAGGTGAAGACAATAGGGAATGTTCTCAAGGACGGCAATATGTCAGAAGAAAATGCTTCACTAAATAAAATTTTTACACCATGCATACACATGATAGTAAGAGACACACAGGCTAACCTCCTGCAAAAATGAAAAGCCTGTTTTTTTCCCTCTTCGAGCTTGCTTGCTTTGACATTAATGCATTAAAGTTGTGTTCCAATGGAAGCTGCAGTGAGTACATTTTGAGGACTCTGATAATTTTTGCAGTAACACTCTGAGTTTGTGATAATAATGTTTATGCACAGATGTAAAGAATGTGCTGACAGATTAAAAAGGAGTCAGCTGGTGTTTGCTCAGTGTTCATTTTTATTTAAGGGGAGGAACAGGAAAGAAAACAAAACAACAAAAATAAGGAATAGTACACCTGGCTATGAACAAACAGATTTTACCAATGTGGAAGTAGTTCAGTGTATTGCAACTCCCTAAGCCCCCCTTGGATTAATTCAAAAATTAAAGTTATGGGCACATCAGAGAATCACAAGCTTTTATTTTCACTGCAATTGAAGTGTTCACTTTAAATTCTTGTCCTACTAATAGTAAAGGAACCTTAAGCCAGACAGCAGAATTAAGTAAAGATGTGTTTAAAAAAAATGTTCAGTTATTGCAGAGATGATCCTTACCACAGAGACCTTTCTTCCTTATGTATTTAGGCAGTCTTTATTCACACTGGAATGCTGCAATGCCCCCAGGAGTGTCTTGAAGGATAGTAGAGCTACAAACATAGCATATGGCAATAGGTATCTGCTGTTTCTTAATATACAACTATGGTGTTTTAAAGCTAATTGATGTGCCGAAACTCTGTATTGTATAATGTCATAGCATGGGAAGAGATCACAGGGAATGCCATTTGCTCTCCAACTGTTCAGAGAGACTGCCCTGATCAATACCTGCAGAAGTATGCAGCAGCTACAGTCAGAGGAAGCGTACTGATTCAGGTAGAAAAAAAGAAAACACTCATGAAGAGAAAAGGAGAAGAAATGAAACATTCTGTCAGAAGAAACATTAACATGGAAAGTTGAAGCATGCAAAAACCTGCAACTTCACAGCAGATGCCACAACTGCAACAGGTAACCTCAAGCCATGCCTCCTGTTTCTGAAGGATTTACCTTTCAACCTAATTAGAGCAGGGGCAGAGAGATCAGATGTTCCTTGCTCCTTTTGAAAAGCGACTGGGAAAACTCCAGGTAAATAGAAGGTATTTATGATTTCCATTGACTTTCAATTTTCTTGCTTCATCTGTTCCCTTTCAGACTGTTTGATGCTAGTCTGTTCCAAACTGTATGTTGAATTTGCTTTAATCGTGTGTCTTTGTAACAGGCATTAGGTCATTTACTGTTTGATCTTTTTCTGTGAAAATACAGTTTTTCTTAGTTTCAAAACTGCCTTTTAAAGAAGACTGTCATATTCCATGAGGAAATAAAAAATAAATAAACAAAGAAAATAAGAGGACCAGGTAGGGAAGCAGGTAGCAACCCTGTAAATCTGTTCTTTTCCCACAACTAGGGAGGGGAATTGTGCACAGTTGTGAGTGGGGCTCCTTGTTCCCATCATTGCCCTCTCCAAGCTCCTTTGTCCTGTGATCTGGATTCAGTCACTGAAGTCAATTAGGATAAGCAGAGCTTAATATTCAAGTAGATAATTGCATGCACTGACAAGTGCTATCTCAAACAAATGCTCTTCCTCATTTCACGTCTCCTCTCTCTGGACACTGGCTGCACATTTTCTGCCCTGGGACTCTCAAAGTCGTGTCGTGTCGTGTCACATCCAGTCCCATCCCATCCCGTCCCGTCCCGTCCGTCCCCGGCCCCCCGCCCCCTCGCCTCCCACCCCTACCCCCCCTCCCCGGTCCCTCTCCCCCTCCCCGCTCTACCTGTTCTTGGATTTAGAGACCAAACCTTAAACTCACTTTACCTCCACACCCACTTTCAGCTCCTCACACAACCTCACCTTTCCGCTGGCCATTGCAGGCACCTGTAACTCCTCTTGCTTGAGCTCACTCCATAAAACCGAAAGTCCTGTTGCTCACAAGGATATTCTAAGTGCTGCATTTAATAAAAAGCCATTTAATTGAGGCTTATGGTAAGGAGCAGTCTCACACAATCAGTGGGTATAGATTGGCTCAGGTATACTGAATTTCCCATTGAAAGGGCACGTCTTCCTCCATTGCCTACAGAAGGAGCCCAGGGTAAGCTGCTCTTTTGCTCCTAGCCTAGCAAACGTCAATGAAGGAATTTAGTTTAAAAGTTTAGCTAAAATTAGTATGTTAAACTAGAGAAGTTAGCTGCTACATTTGGCAGTGAGAACCTCTCTGGAAAGTCTGTCAAAGAAAAATATAGTCACCTCTAATAGACATATGTCTGCTTTTTAGAGGGAGGTCGCTTTCATATTTGAGATTCGATGATAGTAGTAGGTGCTGAACACCATCAAAAAACAAGTCATAAACCATTTTGAAAATCAATTTTAATTGCCCCTAATATACATTTTTAAGATTAATATCATCTTACTTGCATTACAAGAGCGGCTTCTAAGATAGTACTGTTTGGGCCAAGGAAAAAATAAATCACATGATGCCAACAGAAAAGGTGCTGAGGTAGCTGGTAATTGACAGAGTTAATGAAGTATGTTAAGCAGGTACAATATAGATGAAGTTGTCCCCTGCAGGGTGATTGGCCACTGGAGAAATAATGTGACAGTTGTCTTTGTGTTAAAATAATGTGGTACTCTTTCTTTGCCAGATAATATCTGCAACGAGAGGCAAAAGATCATGCAAGGATACCCAGGTCCTCCTATAGCAAATACTGTGCTTGAAGCTGGCAGGTAAAGGACAAGATAAAGAGAGTGCAACGTGCTGTCTGTAAAGAAGTTAGGCTGTTTCCTACAACCCACACATGAATTATCCACTATTGAAAAGTAATAATATCACACTATTTTCTATAATCTGCTTTCATACACTACAATACATTGTGGTGCTGTCTGGGGATGAATGAAAACAGATCTTGGCCTGCCAATTTTTCTGGAAGCTGACTATTTTTAGATTTTGTTTTAATAATTAACTCACTAGCTCCCAAGCAGTACAATGGATTTAGACAGCAAAGGATGGTTTTCAAGAGTAATATAGGTTTTGTATTGTTATCGAGGTCTATTGTGTGTGAATATTACCATTGGAACAGCAGGGAAAATGTCAAATGGAAATAGAGCTCAGTCTCTCAATTATACCAAGCTGTGGGGTCAGCATTGGTTCCAAAAGAGGCGTGTAGACTGTGGAGTAATGAAAAATCACTGATAGCATCAGTTTGGTGTCTAAATAGTCTAATGTGCTATTTCAGCATTGCTCTTATTAAAAACATCTCCAAAGAGCAGTTAGCCTTCCTTACCCATCAGATCTCAAAATATCCTGAAGTTTTCTTGATTCTTTCAGGTGCTGACAGTATTTTCATGTCATGGACACAAGTAAATTATACATTTTTTTTTAATTATTGAAGTTGTGGCTCTTGACATTTTTTAGTTATTTACCTGCTTGTAATGAAAGTTAGTTAGTTGCTATTGGATTTTCAGTTTTCAGTGTGGTTTTATCCTCATCAACATCTTTTAAATCCAAGAAGGAAAAAAACAACCTTTAAAAGATGTCCTTCAAATAGAGGCACTGAATAAATTAACCAAGAGTTCTTCTCAGGGTTCTAAAAGGTAGTAATATTTAGGAAAAGTGATTCTTAGCAAATGTCTGAGAACATAAACTAAGAAAAATTTTTAATTTTTATAACATAGCAAGTAGGAAGGTTTAAATGGAAACACTTGTTTATTGTAGCATTTAGTCTTACAATAATCATTATCTCTTTCCCCGATCTTTCTTATAGCTGGAAGATTTGTGTAGCCATTCGTTATTATGTTTTTAAGGGCATCCTGGACATGACAGCATTTTCAACATAGCTTCTTACTATGGGAATTTCAAAATCACTCCCTTACAATTTATTATGGACCACAGTTTAAAACATTTTTGTGCCCAAAGATTCTCAGGTGATGCCATTAAAACAGCATAAAATACCACAAAATACCAAGAGATCAAACCAACTAGCAATTATCTAAAGCATTTTTCTGGTATCTACCCAGATTTGCCTTCTGGGAGTGCTAACTCAGTAAATGATCACTATACATAAACAAAGTATTGGCTATAACTCTCAAAAGAACCTAAAATCGTCTTCAAAGCGTTTTGCTTTGTTCGACAAAATACCCTTTGGGGATGTGCTAATGGACAAAGCTAAAGATCCAAGGAAAGGGAACTTGATCCATTTGAAAGAGAATAGAAGGCTGAAGGAAGCAAATGTAAAAATGTGCTGGTAATCACTCAAAAAGTGCTGACTTCCTCCTGTAGGTCATCTCACTGGCCCACCTTGTACCACAAAATAGCACAGTTAGAAAATGCTTATGCTCAGTGCTAGTAAGACTAGAGACAGTCCTTCTTCAACCCTTCTTTAAGACTAACAAACATGACAGAATATATGCGGGGTTGTGAGTTTGTATCTTACAGTCTAAATTAAAAAATAAAAGAGATCATATAAATCCCACAAAATCAGATAATCCAGAGCACTCCTAATCTATTAGTAATAATTAATAAACTCTGAAATTATATTTTATATCTCAAGGCTTTGTACAAATATCCACACGATACCTCTGTAATTAACTACAACTGACACAATTGCAAATTGCATGTGTGTGAATGAGATACCCACATGCTCAGACAGACAGCGTGTCCTATACAATGTAACACATAAAAATGTCGGGTATAATGAGCTTTTTACAAAGTCTATCTAGAAAGTGACTACTCATCTCTCCCTCCGTTTCATCTTCTTGCTAAATATACTACCTTTGTTAAACCTTTATGCAAGTATTTGAAGGGCAACAAGTCTGGGCCAGTTGTGACAAATTAATTGAACATACAAGGGGATTGTTCTATGTGCAATATCTCAATTAACTTATTTGTTAAATAGGCAATAGCGCTTGACTGTTAAGTTGTGAAGGAACCTGTTTGTTAAGTAGCTGTTGCTACTTATTTAAAGGATAAGGTCTAAGGTCTGGCTAAATAATGAGGACTCCAAAGGATGCAGAAATCTAAATAGTGTAACAGCAAAAGCTAGATGGCAAAAGGCTGCCCTTTCCTCCTGGTTCAGATATTTCACAGTATTTGAATGAGAAGACATGTTTTCTCAGATTTGACGCATTTCTGGCCACAGATAGGCAGCAAGGACAAGGAACTAATCACATTCAGATGAAAACTGTGATGTCCTATGAAAGCTGGAAAAGGTTGGCTTTGGTTTGAGATTTGGTTGGTTGTTTTTGGGGTGCATTTCTTTTTTCTCCTTCTCTTTTTCATTTAATAACCTCTCAGATCTCTGACGAGCCAAGAACAGAGCTCAGATATCAAATATTTTTCTCCAAAAAATCAGCAGTTTCATGCTCCACCTAAAAGGTATATTTATTTGTTCTTCCATTCCAAAAGTTTCCCTTACATCAGTAGCGTCCTTAACAACAGGGATAACCGTGCTTGAAAGGGTTTTGCTCTGAAACTTCAGTGTTGTTTACTTCCTCTGCTCTTCATTTCAGCATTTTGGCCTGAATTTTTAGATCTTGGTCTGTGGGAATCATAAATCATGGGGAATAGATACATAGAAAATGAAATAGTATGGTTCATCTACTTAGTTTTCAAGGAACTTTGAGTCTATAGCTCCCCAGTTGTCAGCTCTAAGCTTTTGTCCAATCAATTTTTTATTTTTAAAGGAAGTTAGACCAGGGAGGGGGGGGAGAATAAAAATCACTGGATTATCTGGATTTCCCCAAAGATTGAAGAAAATATGTTCTGATCTGCAGTCCTGCTTAGGAACATGTCTAATTTTAATTAAAGCAAACTATTTCAGAATGTCAAGACTGCATGGTTCAGTTTGATTCTCCCTTGGTACAGACTTACAAATACAGTGGCATCTCTGTAACCTCTTGCAGGATACATAAAATCCTGCCCATATATCATGTGGCTGTCACCTTACCTTCTCATGGGACAGAAAGACCTGGCAAACACTTCAGAAGTTCAAAGAGCTTTTTTTAAGAAAGTTAATCAAATTAAAACAAAGATTTAAATTGTTTAAAGCATCATCTGAGATTCTTTTTGAAGGATATCTCCTTTCCTTAGTGCTTCATTCATGCTTCTTAGCTGGATACCAGGAAGCTAAGTTAAAGGAAAGAAAGAAGCATTTTCTCTGTAGATTATAAGAAAGATATTGCTTCTGCTTTAGAGATTACATTCGTCTAGTGGCTTCTCCTCACACTCTTCATGTGAAAAAAATCAGGAAACAGATTTACTTATTTATTGGAGCAACTGCAGAAGTTTCTTCCTCTGGAACTGGAAAATGCCTTTGCAGAAGATGGAGGCTGCTTTTTGAAAGGCCATTTCCAATAGTGATATATTAGGAGGAGATCCCCATTACATAATATGATTCTGTAAGCAAGGGTGGCCCTTGGCACGGGACAGATTTCATTGAAGCCATCAGAGCTGGACCTAAAGCCAGGAACTCCCTTGGATCTGGCAGTAGGACTGGTGGTTATAGTTTGGCTGCTACTTTTGCATTGCTCTGACATGCTTGCCTACATGGATGATGGTCACTTTTTACATTTCTGTATGTGCAATCCACACAAGGAGAGTGGAAAAAGAAAATATCTCTGTCACATGGAAACAGAGGCAAGCATTGCAAACACTGTGCATTTCAAAAAGCCATAATTACACATACAAATTCATCAACGAAACTTGGGCATGCAATTAGTAGGCTAATTATACTGTAATTGTACCAAATTACAACGGCATTCCAAATACCAAAACAGATGACCATGTGCCAGCCTCCACCCCTCCTAGCCACCTTTGTGCTGTAGCTCCTACATCCAGTAGTGTCTCTGCTCTTCTGCATCTCCTGCTGGTACCAAAGTACCACTTACCAGTAAATGCCATTGGTTTCTTGCGTAAGCCAACAGTTCTTCCAATTCTATATTTACAAGCAGCTCACCGTTATAATAGCCGTGACTGAGGCCCTGTTGTGATGAGTTGTGTCAGGAGACAGACAGAGACAGCCCCCAACCCAAAAGCCTACAATGACGGAAGACAAGCTTTGGAGAAGTGCTGTTGTCCTTGTTCGGCATACATGAACCTGAGCTATGGACAGAGAAGAGGTATGTTGATTTCAACATATACCAAAGTGCTTAATTCTCTCTTACCCCAACAGACTTAGCAGTGATAGCCACTAATGACAGGTTTCACCAAACTTGAGGTACTTTGTTGGAATGGCCTTGTTGGTTGTAAGTTCCCAGAATAATTGACGTACGGAGTCACCTTCACCAAGCGATTGCACAGAGAGGATGACTGAGCAGAGAGGTGCCTTGCTTACCTTCCTGGTGTCAGCTGGGCGGAGTCCAGGCATAAATTAGTCCTTCAGGTACTTTACCCAAGATGAGATGAATAGTTCATAGCAGAGAAAAGGAATCAACACACACAGTCTTTTTTTTTCCCACTTTCAGCACATTAGCTTCTTGTGTTATTTGGCTTCTTTGTGTAAGTTTGCCTAGAGTTGTCTAAATGTACTGATGCCATCAGCAGTGTCTAAGTATCAGTATTTTGATTACTGTTAATATGCATATGTTTCAATAAAATGAATTTAGCTAAGAATAAAAATACCTTTTATACAAGACATAGCAAATTTTAACAATGTATTGATTTAATGTACTTAGTTCAGTGAAAAATCTGTTGGTTTAAGCTATCTGCCATTAGTTTCAATTAAAATATATTGATCTGAGTAAATGTTGGTTAGATTAAGTGTTGCCTGACTGAAAAAATATTTGCTTAAGCAAAATTGTGTAAGTATTTAGACATGTATTTTAAGCTGGGGACTCTTCTAGAATTAGTAGAACTGTTTAGGTATTAATAAATTTCTTTAAATATAAATTAAAATATCCTTTCTGAAACTAAAAAGATGATTACAGTCATATTGGGACTGGCATGCCTACTAATTCACGTAAAATTAGTTTTGAAAGAGTAAGCATTCAGGCAGGAATATTGTATTTGAAAACACTGGAAATTCAAGCTCGCAGTGAGGGAAAGAAGGCTTTCCCATGGAAAGGCTTTCTTTTTTAACCACAAAGCTAAGATTTCCTTGTATCATCTGAAATTATTATTTTTTTAATATAAAATAATCTTGGTAGCCTTAGATAGTAGGACAACACAGATGCAGGCTAGGACATGCAGCTAACTACTTTGAAGTACCATATGTACATTATTCACGGGATTAATTTTCATTCAAAGCATCAAAAAAATATATACATAGAAATAAAAAGCATGCAAGCAATAAGGCTGATACACCAGTCCTTTATTAGTTCTATAAAGACTGGAAGCCCTTGGGACTCTGATCCGCAAGCAGCAGAGTACCCTCACCTTGCGATAAAAGATGATAAAGCCTTACTGTCCTCAGCTACCTGCACCGGCACCCGAATGATAGCTTCACAGCAAGGCCAGACAGAGAGCAGGCTGAATCTATCCCGTCATGGTTTGCTTACAGCTATGAAGCAATTGAGCTCTAAGGTTCAGTATAAAAAAGCCAGGAGATCTGGAATATAAGCTGTACGTTTATTCTTCAAAGTCATAGATGCTGTCCACTTATTCTGTTTATGCTACAGCTGATTACTTATTTTATTTTAATCTCATGTATTCAGTTTTTTGTTGTGTTTCTTGTTTTGTTTTGGGTTTTGTTTTGTTTTGTTTTGTTTTTTTAAAGATGCCTGAATAGAAAATAGGATTCCTGCATTCCTAGGTTTCTGTACCTGCCACCTGTCCTGCATTACACTAGCATACTTTGTGTTGAACTCCGTGTCCTGTGACAGCATGCCTGCACAGGTACTTCATTCACCTGCACCAGGAGACTGACAATGAAAAGCACCAGCACAGTGGTAAGGCGGTTTATGGAGGGCAAGGGGAGTAGTCCGTGACACCACAGCACACAGCTACCAGTGCTGTGTGCAGAGGGGACCAAGATCAGGGAGGCACCCTGCAGTTTTGGGAAGTTCAAGAGGAACAACCATGTACACAAAGAACATTTGAAGACATGTTTTCAGGGCAGTGGATGGAAAACATACAACCTCAGCTAGCTTTGGTAGGATTCACAAAGCCATATCTCTGCATTTGATACTTCAAATGTTGGGGTCCGTGTCTTCCCCATCCCTATCCATGTTCACCCTCACTGTCAAAAATGCACAGCAATTAAGCTATCAGTAGACAGCTATTGAATTCCAAGTTGAAGAAGCAACAAGTAATGATTGAAGTTACAAAGTGGTTCTCAAAATAGGAAGGATAACTAAAACCAACTTTTGAAACTCTTGAGAGAGTAATAGAAAAAGGATGGGTATGGTAGATTTTTAAACTAACCTTATATGATAGTTTTTTAGGGTTACCTCTATAACCTCTATAACTGCTAAGGTTAGAAGTGTATCTAATTTTGCAGGAGAAGCTGAGATTTTTGTGTTTTCGAGGCCTGTAACTGTAAAAAAAGGCACCAGATTTTGAAGTCTCATGATCATTTTGTGAACACTGACAATGACACATACCTGAAGTATCTATCTGTCTGTCTGTCTCTCTCTCTCTCTCTCTCTCCTGTTAATGACCCAGGTAGATATAACATTTTTTCATTTAGTAGCATATAATAACAACTCTGGAAGAAACAGGTGAAGGGGCAAGATGTTGTTGGGTTGTTTTTAAGATGACCTTAGATGCAGAGGATCTCTGAATACAGTAGATTTTAAGCAACCATGGGTAGTTTATCTGATTATGGCTCAACTTTCAGACAGGACTTGATTGAGCAGCTCTTTCCTTTTAGCCATTGCCTGTTTCAAGATACAATTTGGTCTACTGGCTATATGTAAATATTATCTGGTTTTCTTGTTTCCTTTGCTTATAAAGACAAATACAGTTGCCAGTCCCCAATCTTTTTAATTTTTAATTGGAGACGTGAAAACAGTTTCTTTAGTTGCATGAGTCACAGTTTTCTTTGGGTAGAGGTTCCTAGCTGTTTCCATAATTACGTGTTTTTAGACTTCTTTTAAATTAAGAACTCCTACTCCCTGCCTTCTACAAAGTTTTGTTTAAATCTTGTAGGAACAATAGTTAAACCCACTACTATGCCCTTGCATAGCAGAAATAGAAATTCATATCTGAAAATACAGTGTATGAACCTTCACATCAGGATAGACCTCTCAGACTGTATGTCACATAGCAATTATAACAGCCATTATCATCCAAAAGGAAAACCTATGCAAGTGTGAAAATGAAAGATGAAATCCAGGTGCATTCCTACATAGGAATGTATGGATCAGTGAGCAAGTCTTAGGGCAAGACAGGGCATGAAAATCAGGCACAGCACTGAGCAGTTGGCATCATACATAGTACTTGATTATCAACTGTTAAGCAATAGTAAGCTGTGAGTTTCATAAACAAAGAAAAGCACAGATAAAAGGCTGATCCCAGGCACCCTACAATCTAACACCTTTTCCAGGGCTGGGACATTAACACAACTCTTTGTTGATTTCTTTCAGCTCTAATTTAGAGGAATCAGCACAGAGTGGAAAAGAGAAGGAAGAATCAATTATCTTCCTTGATGTTCATGTTTGCTTTTATTTATTAATGTTCTTACACATTGCCAGTCTTGCTAAACTGGCAGAGGGATTTACAGCATTTACATTGGTGGCTTTTTAACCCACGAATGTTAAGAGATTGTTTCTTTCCCATCCAAAATACATATTTACCCAGAATGAGTTAACACTGCAAAACCAGAAAAATATCTACCAAACAGGCATTTCTGATTTTAAATACACAGGGACCTTTCCCCCTCCTCCCCTCCATTCACCTCAGTGTGGGGTTTTGACTGAATAATTAAGGACAAAGTTATCTTCAGAGGTTGAAGAATTAAGTCTGCTTTTGAGGCAAGGAGATAATGGGTACCGGAGAACTCAGAGAACAAAGCTGCTTACAGCATGATCCCAGTCACTTAGGGGGTAAGCCTCCGAGACACAGAAGCTCCCTTCACCAAAGCCAGCCCCAGTACCCAAAATCCCAGCAAAACACGGATGACAAGGCACAACACAGAAAAGCAAGAATACTTACATTAGAGGATTTGCTTTAATCCATATCATAAAACTAGGTCAGATGACTATCTAAGCAGGTAAGGATTAAATGAAAAATAATAAGTGCTACAAATAAAAAGGAAAGGAATCAGTAAAAGATAAGGTGAGAGAGCAAGACAAACAAAATATTGTACTAGGCCTAAGCAGCAAAACATGTGCACAGAGCTCCTGGATATTTAATATGCCATACTACATATGTAAGCATCAACTCAAGGAGAGGATCCCAGAGGGTGATAGAAATATTATTAACGTGACAAATTTATCTCTTTTTTTTTTAAGGGGGTATGTGGGGGGGTTAAGTTTTCACAGAAGAATACTTTGAAGACATCTGCACCAGTTTCCATCCATATTCCCTGACACTACTCCAAGTAATTCATGGATTGTGTTTTACCCAGCAAGCTGAGGTGATATACAATAGAGTAATGCCACAACTGTTGGGCCAAAGTTGGGGCACAGGAGTTCTTCAAAGTAAAACACCCTCAGGATCATCCTGCCTGTGCCCATGAAAGATATGTATTTTACCAGAAAGTTTGGCTTTATTCAATTGTACACATTCTTTTATCTTTCCTAAAATTTCTAATTCTGGGAAAGTTTTTCCAAAGATGAAGAGACGAGAGGGTGGGCAAACATTCATAAGAAAGGAGAAAGGTTATTTATAGTGAAGCTGAACTCAGTCAGATAAGTAACTATTATAATAAATTATTTACTTTTCTCTCCCACTTTCTGGAGAGAGATTCAGGCTTAAGAAAGAAAGTGTAGAAATTAAGAAGCTTAATAATTTCTGTGTTTAAGCTGACTTGGTGACTTGTGGGAGTGCTTAAGGTTTATGCTCGAAATTCCCTTGCATCCCAGGGATCAGGAGTGGAAGCTGATAAGATAGTTTGAAGCTCGAGAGCAGCGTGTCTCACTCCACTGGCTCTCACTTCAGAGAACATCAGTAGCTGGCATGAGGATAAATCTACTGCTCTTTCAAAAGCATAAAAAAAAAGCAAAGGCTTTTTTTAATACAGCTATAGTATACTGCCTATAGTTACTACCACACACTCCCCTAAGTGCAAGCACTCATTTCCACTGCTTCCGTCACCTTTTTCAGATTTTGTCACCATGGTAGACTCATCTTCATGCAAAAGAAAAAAACATTTGTTTTAATTTGCATCCAGCATTAAATAGCAACATAGCTGTGGTAGAAGACTCCACAGACCCCACACTAAGAACTGGAAAAGTCAGGAACACTTGCTAGAGGGTGTATAAGTACACATTTGGTCTTCCTGGCCTTCTCTGCTCACTCCCACCAATCAGGTGGAAGTGACCAAGAGGAAGTAATTGATTCAAGGCAGGCTTGCTGTGATGGAAGGAAGGAAGCGCTTAAGGACACGATCTAGAGATGGACTAGGCAGGGTTAGGCTGTGGTTGGACTTGATGATCTTAAGGGTCTCTTCCAACCCAGGTGATTCTAAGTGGGATCATACTTTTCCTGTGCAAACCCCACCCCCAACCTAAGAACCAGCCCTACTGAAAGATCTCTTCTGAGGGGAAAATTCAACCATTCTGTGAAGATATCTTTGCTCTTTTATTTATGTGATATAACAACACTGACTTGTATTATTCTTTTCATCCACTAAAACCCCTAAATCTTTTATAAAAACGCAAACTAGAAACTCTTACAACAGTATGCTGCTTGTTTTGGGTTTTTCAGGATTTTTGCTGAAGAGGAGAAGAAGAACAGGAGATTTCAGAAGCTCGTACATTCAGAACCCACCCTACATTGCACCCGTGGAGATGCTTTTCACACAGCCTCTCTGTGCATATGTGAAAGCAATATGGTAAGTACAAAACTGCGATGTGTGTTGTACAGCTCAGCTACTTAGACATTGCATCTAACTAGAGACACTTGGTCCCATCAGTTAAGAGCTAGCCAATGTGACTGAACACTGCAAAATACTCTCTGTGAACATTTGTTTCATATTCCAAGTCAAATTTGCTGCAATCACATTCCTTCTGCCTAGAGTTCTCACAAATGGGCTATTCATTAGTTATGTGCTAGGCCAGGAATATGTACTGAAAATAGAGCTGCTCAAAACAACTTCCAGTTCAACATTTAAAAAGGCTGAAAGAGGGGGGTAAATTTTGACTGCCTTCCCATATGAGGAAAAAAAAAAAGGAGTGAGAAGTAAAAATTGAAAGTGAATGTCACAGTTGGAACTATGGCAACAGCAGGTCTAACAGGCAGACACAGCCAGAGAATACTACTGTCCTGTGTCTTCCACTGAAGTAGGGGCATCATTGCAGGTATTTAACAAACTGGCCCCAAAAGGCAGATAAGGCCATCTGGGATGCTTAAGGCAAAAGCTTGGAGATCTAGAGTGAACCACAGGCATGCCAAAAAGGAACCAGAAAATATGCTCCTTATTGTCATCCACCTTCTTCTGTCTTCAGACTGGAAGTGCTTCAGGGCACGACTACCTATGCACATTTACAGACAAAAGCAGCAGAGGCAGGCAAAAATTATAGTGTGGGTGAAAATAGTGGATCAAAATGGTTGATCAAATACAATTATGAGTTTATTTTTATCTTCAAATTACTCATAAAGTGTCTGGAAAGGAGACATTTAATGAGTATCTTTTTAACCAAAACATACCTTAAGAGTTGGGAGGATGTGTCAAGATGAAGGAGAAGCATGTTAGCAGCCCAAGGGTTAAGGCAACTGTAAAAAAACCCAACCAGGAAGAGGGTAACAAAGCAAACATCTACTCAGCAGAGTGTTTAATGCCACAGATCAAGTTATGGCATGTAGCTGGTAATATCTCTGAGGTCAAGAGGCTGCAAGCCCTTTTATGATGGTTATCTCTGTGTCTCAGCCTCCCATATTTTGACTTTATGCTCTGTTTTTCTTTCACCAGCTTTCATGGTAAGTGCCTAGTTGATAGCTATTCTGCTCAGCCTTTAAGAAAGAAGGGCAAGCCCCAGCTAGCATTTCTGGGGTTTCTGTTTCCTGTGTCAGCAAAAAACTCTTGAGTAAAAAATGCATACAGGAAAATCAGGGTCTGTTCATGGACAATTTGAAACCATAAGAAGATCAAAAATTCAATTAATAACTGACTTCTTATGAATTATTACCTCTGCCTCTTCTGTTTGCAGTTCAGCAACTGCATGCAGCCAGTCAAGCCAACACACACCCCCAAAAACACGAGACGAATCACTTCTGACCTTGTTTTTCCTGTGACCTTATAGCACTGGCTTGCAGAAAGAATATGGGTATACAGATATCTTGGCATTACTTCAAGAGCAGTTCAGTAAGTAGTTCACAACTGCTGACCATCTGGCTGTTAGATCTAAGAGGGATCTATTAATGTTAGAGATAGAATGTTGCCAAGCTGCAGCAGAAATTGTATGACAGAAGTGCATACAGACCCTCTTTAAAACCCTGATAGAAATCATTGCAATTGCTTTATCCACCCATTTATTCAAGTGATATCACATTATTTCTGGTGAGGTCCTGGCACAGATGGCCCAGAGAAAATGTGTCTGCCCCCTCCCTGGCAGTGTTCAAGGCAGGTTGGATGGGTCTTTGGGCAACTTGGTCTAGTGGAGGGTGTCCCTGCCCATGGTAGGGGGGCTGAGACTAGATGATCTTTGACATCCCTTCCAACCCAAACCATTCTAGGATTCTGGGATGCTATGATCATATCCAGAGGAGCTGTCCAGGAAGGAACTCCACTGCTTGATGGTATGAGGATATGCAGCTTCAAACAGCTTTAAATCTGAGTTTATGTCTCCATAATATGCTGGAAAAGACAATTTTTTGTCAATTTTCTTGGTCCTTCCTGCCCTTTGAGATGATCACAAGCAATAAGATACATGAACATAGGTGCTGTCAACACAGTGTCAAACCTCAGTTAGAGACAGTGTAAATTAAATGGGGCTCTGCATTGCATTATGGTTTTACATTGCTCTTGCTCATCTAAGAGCCTTGTAGAACAAGTTTACACCATCTAGCAGTTGACAAAATATACAATACGCAAAGAACAAAGAGTGAGGAGAGGGAGATGCATGAATGTATACAGTTTATGGGTCAATTTATGCAGTATCATGGGGACTGATGTACAAAATCTATACTTGGGCATGTCTCCGCGTTTTTAGCTCTTTGGAGTCACAGAAGAAATTATTCTGAGGGACTTGGCATCATCATCTTGCACATCAGTTTAGGAAGGTCTTTTCATTCAGTGGGAGCAACAAGAAGTAAAGCTATGTGAAGAATAGAAAAACTGTATTGTGCTGAAATTGGTACTAATTTTACAAAGCACTCAGTCATCTTTGAAACAACAAAATGCAATGATAAATTCTGTATTTTCCCTTTAATAATATTTTGAAAACTGTCTAAACACCCATGCTGCCTTTTATAGATTCATTTAAATGTATTTAGAATGTGTATTGGCTCTCAGGCCCAAGATTAAAATGTATTTTCTAAACATTTTCTCATTTATTCCGACTGGGCTGATTGGTGTGACTTAAAATATTGCCTTAAAGTACTTTTCCCTCCTTTGTATGCTTCCAATGATCAGATCAGTCTATGAAATCTAGGGAGTTGATCTGAACTGAACCCAGTATAAAAACCTTTTGAGGGTTGCCCATCACTGCTTACAATGCTGTTTTGAAAAATAACCTCAAGGCTATTTAATTAATCGTTCATTCTTTTAGTCTCCCAACCCAGGTAGATTAATACCTATGCTACCCACAGATCAATGACTTCTGGAGTCTCCTACAGATTAGCACATCTGTAGTTTAAAACCATTTTGCCTTAGAAGGGAAGAAAGAAGGAAAGAAAGAAAGAACAAACATATTCCCAGGAGGAACCTTTCAGGGATCAATTCATAAGCAAAGGAAAACATGCTATTCTCAGCAAGGAAACAATGTATTTTTTGTCTGCTACAGTGATTAATACCACACTATAGATAGAGCCTATTTAAAGGGCTCCATCAATCCATATAGGCCTAGAGCTGACCGACTTTAAATTCTCAAAATTAGATAAGAATTGCCCCCAACAATTATTTTTTTAAAAATAAATTTATAGAGTCATAGAATCACAAAATAGTTTGAGTTGGAGGGTACCTCAAAGAATATCTAGTTCCAACCCCCTGTCATGGGCAGGACACCCTCCACTAGACTAGGTTGCCCAAAGCCCCATCCCACCTGGCCTTGAACACTGCCAGGGAGGGGCAGACACATTTTCTCTGGTCAACCTGTTCCAGTGCCTCACCACCCTCACAGTAAAGAATTTCTTCCTAATATCTAACCTAAATCTCCCCTCCTTCAGCTTAAGGCCATTACCCCTTGTCCTATCACTCCATGCCTCTGTAAGCAGTCCCTCTCCAGCTTTCCTGTAGATCCCCTTCAGGTACTGGAAGGCTGCTGTAAGGTCTCCCCAAGCATTGTCTTCTGCTGGTTGAACAAGCCCAACTCTCTCAGCCTGGCTTCACAGGAGAGGTGCTCCAGCCCTCTGAGCATCTTTGTGGCCCTGCTCTGGACTTGCTCCAACAGGTCCATGTCCTTCTTATGTTGGGGATTCCAGAACTAGCTGCAGCCCTCCACATGCTCACCAGAGTGGAGTAGATAGGCAGAATCACTTCCCTTGACCTGCTAGTTACATTGTTTTTTATATGGTCGGCTTTCTCTGCTGCATGTTCATATTGTAGGCTCATGTTGAGCTTCTCATCCCATAACACCCCAAGTCCTGCTCCTCAGGACTGTTCTCCATCCATTCTCTGCCCAGGCCACTGTTGTCCTTGGGACTGCCCCAACCCATGTGCAGGACCTTGCCCCAGGCCTTGTTGAACTGCACAGGTCAGACACTCAAGTCTGTCAAGGTCCCTCTGGATGACTCCAAACCCCTCTGGATAGCAAAGGGAAGCTGTAGAATTGCCACTAACAACTTCCTCAACCAAGAAAACTGACTATCACTTTTAGGAGCATCCAGAAATGATGGTAGAAGTTTAGCAGTACAGCACTGTGAATAAAATCCTAGGGCTCTAGAGAAACAAGCTTAAACATTTCCAAAGCCCAGGGTAGATGGGAACTGCACACTGTTGTTTTTTTATGCACATAGCAATTCAGAAGAGGAAGGATGTTTTTTCCCAGCCCAAATTTCAAAATCCCAAGTGAGTTTCTCCCTGTCTTTTGGCTTCAAGGGCTGTACCTACAGACCAAATAGCAAAACTTTATCTGCCTGTTTCTGTCCAACAGACGTGGCAACTTTTTCCTGGAAGAGATGAGATAAGTTTGATGTTTATAGGCATTCAGGAGCTCAGAGATTATGTCTTACCATTAGTAGAATCAATCCTCAGCCTTGAACCTTCTCTCCTCCACATTAGGGAGGTGAATATTTCCTGGTCTTCTTGGGCCATGTCTCTGAAAAGAACCAAATCCTTGCAGGTGATGTTTAGTCAGTAGCCCAGAGAGTGCTTGTTATCTTCAAGGTTCAGACCCTTGAGCTCTCCTCCAGCAAAGTATGCATATAGCTACTCAGATAGTGAGTAATCTGATGATGTTGGTAAGGACTACTCAGATACACAAAGTCACATTGGGAGTTTAGTGGGTAAGGGGCCTTCTGGATAAATAAATTCATAAACCCTCAAAGCATGAGAAGGTTGAAAAATAAATTTTTAAAAATCATCAAAATCTTCAGTCAAAATAGATAAAAATCTCATTTTTCTTATCTAGTGAAAAAGTACATTTTATTGAAGACAAAAACTGAATTATTAATATACATCCAAAAGCCAAACATAAGATAGAGTGTATGCTAATTTCAGAGTTCAAATAGGCATTTATGATCCTAAATTTAGCCTCCCATTAAAAAAAATACCTTTGCCAAGCTATTTAAAAACACATCAAACCCATTAAATGCAAAGCAAAAAAAGCTAGGGCAGTGTCTTCAGTCTCAGACAACCAGGCAACAAAAAGGGGCTAGCAAAAAATACCTCCACCATTATTGTTGCATTGATACCATGCCGCAGGAAGCAGTCCATTGCCAATCCCACCAGATGGAATTAAGAAAAGGAAAGAAAATAGCCAATAAAGTTAACAGGACTGATGACAAAATAAAATCCTTGGTGTAATATGGAATAGATAAATAACAACACACATCACTGGGGCACAAAATGAGAGAACTGGCTTAAAAATAGCTTCCCACAGAAAAGTCTGTGAACTAATAGGGAAGGCACCCTAATTCTGCAGCCTGAGCATGCATCTGGGCTCCAGCCCTTGCTGTCAGCTGGGACTGAGGGAGCCAGTAAACAAGGACCGTGTCTTTCTCTGCTTCACTATGCATCAGCCTGGGCCCTCTGATTCAAGAGTGTCTCAGATTTGTCTTTTCCACCATCTTGTGAACAAAGACTTTATTGAAGCTCTCTTTTTCATAGGAAACCCATGCAGTGCTGTGGACTTGAGCTGTCTTCAAAGGATTTAGGGCAGTTTACAGCATCCCTGTGTCAGCCTCACAACACTTCAAAAACTGGGGAGCTTAGGTCTATATGACCTTAAAGTGATCCCCAGATCTGGTCCTACATTGGCAAAATGCATGGGGTTAACATTATCCGCCTGTAGTACATAATGAAAGTCATACTTGAATGGCCAGAACGTGCAGTGCTTTTTCACAGTATATCACCAATGTATTTTCTCAGTTATTACTTATTTCTAAAACCTTCATTACAGAAGCAGTTAAAAAATAACTTTCTCCTTTTAAAATGTTGATTTGTTTTTCTTGCAGAGAATGCACTGCGAAATGTCGAGGTAAGCATTAGTTAAAGGGCTACTACACCATGCCAGCAGGAGCAATTTACTTCTTATGCATATATTCTTGAATATTATTTTGTTCCCTTTATCTTTGTGAATGGGAACCACTTCCTTACAGCAGCCAAGTGCTTTCCTCCCCTCCCTCTCCATCCCTTTCTTCACCTCCACGACAGCAGGGGCATGTTGAGGGCATGGCCATTGGAGGTACACATTGCAGGTCTGTGCATTGATAGATACAGCTGCCCCAAATAAATGCAGTCTACAGACATCATTTCAGGCTGAAAATTCAACATTTTCTGTGTGTTAAAACTGTGTTAAGCTGTTTAATTGTTTTGTGATTACCAGAGCACTTACCTTGTAAGGATATTAATTATCCAGGCATAAAGAGAGCAAGTTTTTCTGTAAGGAAAGAGCCATTCTTATTTTTTTTTAACTTATTCAAGTTTCTTTTACTCATTCCAGCTAAATAGATCTTGCCTGGGAAAGAGGAAAAAAATGGGTCTAAATGCAAATTAACATTACTGTTTAAATATCACAGACCATTTTCTCTGAGCCCAGTTACAATAACTAGTAATTATAAAAATTGCTTGCCTTGGGCTTCTGGCTAAGCCAATGCTAAACTTGTCCTTTTATTAGATCTGTCAGACTGAGTTAATTATCTTTATGATAATAGATGTGCCTTACCTCAAACAAAACAAATACCCTTATAATTAGCTTTTTAGTTAGAATTTTAATTTATTTATAAAGACTGTTTGTTTTGTTTCTTTTTCTGCTTCACAAGGAAGTTTGGGTTTTAACAGGTTACTAGTCAGCTTAGTCATGTTTAAGAGAAAACAGCCACATCAGGTCGACGAAAGGGCTTTGTGGTTAACACTGTATGTCATCTAGTCACTGTGAAATCTGTTGGACTCTGCAAATGTGCTGGTGTATATTTGTGTGAAAGACAAGGGCGGGGCGGGAGGGAGAAACAAGGCAAATTCTTTTATTCCAGAAAGTTCCCTCTGAGCTGACTTTTGAAACAGCACATTAACTGAATTTAATAGCGAAACGTGCTAGCAAACACTAATCCTGGCTGCATGCTTTCTTTTGAATCCTTTTTCTGAAGTCAGAGCTGAACTTCCCTTAGACTACTGAAAATAGAAAGTGTAGTCTGGTTTAATATATCTCTGTCTCCACAAAATCCCTTTCAATCTCTCTCCTCTTTTTTTCCTTCTTATCTTCCTCACATACTCTCTGAACATATCCTGCAAGCCCTCCAAGCAGAGCTCCCAGTAAGAACTGAGGGCTTGCAGAATGGGGTCTGTGCTTCATTCAGAATTTCAGATGTTTCTTCCATTAAATAAAAAAGTGCCTTATGCATCAGAACTGTCTCTTATTTTCCAAACAGGGGGAAAAAAAAAAAAGAGTTTCAAATTTGGGAGTTGGCAGAAAATGCAGCCTACAGCTGAATGAATTAAAGAACATGTTAGGAAACAAGCGCCTGGTGTATTATTTCAGTTCTGTCACAGCGATAGGATCCAGATTGGATTTGTCAGATGTAGCCTGCTTAAATCAGAGTCATGGTGCAACTTCTTAGATCTGAGTGTCCCCACGTGAGTAAAACAGTCCTATCTAGAAACATCATCAGGGTCTCAGTTCATTAATATTTCTATCAGCATTTGAGATCCAAGGATTAGATGAGGCTAACTAATACTGGTTTATCATTTTATTCCCTCTTTACCATACCTTATTCCCTCTCATTGCGGTAGCTGAACAGGCTTGTTATGAAACAAATGTAAGGGGAACACGGATAAAAATGTGGTAGCAATTACAGTAGGAGAAGACATTACTAATATTTACAAGTTTTTCAATTAATAAAGTAATTTCAAAAGTAAACAGCTTTGCAACCAAATGAACACAAATGCAGCTGTTTCGTAATGAAAAAAACCCCACAAACCCATTGCTATGCACCTTGTGTATGCACGCAGAAGGCAAAAAGGACCCAGTTGAAATCAACACAGATATATCTTCCTACTCTCTATACAACCAACAACTAAACTTACAAGCCTCTCAGAAGTACAGGAGATATAATACTTAATAATGAAAATGTACTAATAAATAAAAATAGTAGTGATAGCTAACATTGAAACCAATCCAAGACAGACATATTTCTGTTTGCAATTAAAACTGTCTTCATTTATTTTTCATAATTCAAAGCTCTTTGGTGAAAACAAATATTTCTGTGGCAAATAATTAAAATTAACGTGATATGAGGTTATATTTTCCTAACATTGTACAATCTATTTGAATGGTCTAAGTCACGATTAAAGACTGGGTATTTATAATATATTTTTGAGAAATGGAAGAGAGAGGAAATCAAAATAGAAATGGAAAATGTTTTAAATGTGAGAAAGAGTGAGTGAAATATAATGGCCCTCCAGAACTCCTTTTTAGGTTTGCAGTTCTATAAAAAGTGTTAAATCTTTGAATTAGGAAGCCGAGTTTATAACCAGTTGGGTCCTTCTGTAGTATTCCACTAGATGCCTTGTAATTAGCAGGGCTGTGTCACCACTTTTTTTTCTGGCTGAGGAGAGAGGTGAGGAGACACCCATGACACAGTCAGCTGTTTGGTGAAGCCGGAGTCCCTGGAGCTAGCTCTGTGCTGAGCACCCATGCCAGCAGACAGCCCCATGGGCAGGGTTTCCTAATGGTCACTGATGCAGTGATCCTCCTCAAGACTGAGGATGACTTGTTCACCAGCACATGTACTGCAGCTAGAAAATGCCGTTAAAAACAATAGATAAACTCTTTCCCCATGCCCTACCATACCTAAACTTGGCATTTTGCTCTTGCTCATAGAGGAAAAGGACTCTGATTTGGTATTTCTCCTGGAGCCCCAGAAAACTCCTTGTTTCTGAAAACAGAAAACTGATCGGTATTTTTCTTAACAAGTCAAGATGCAATACCACAACATTAGCCAAGATAAGCTGGTGCTTCTTCAGTCACCCCTTATTCCCAGTTCAGAGTTCCCTGGTCCTTTGCATCAGCCCTTGTGCCTGTCTGACCCTGTGTTGAGTGAGTTCGGGGAGCTCAACTGGCAGAAACTCTTTTTGCTGGGTTAGTTTTCTGCTGTTGTCACTCTCTGACCCACCTAACTGTGGTATCAGCTGAAAGCTGGCGCTACAACAGGTGGCAATACAAGGTTAGAGGTGAGCTGCTACAGAGCTGAGTGATTTCAGTGATTGCTGGGATTGTCTTTACCCACATCCAATATTTTAACTTTCTGGAGTAGTTCCTTAAACAAAACATTTTGATCTATTTCTTTGTCAAATAACATAACAAAAACAAAATACTACAAAACACTCTAGATAGATCCCAGCTTTATTTTATATATATGTGTGAGTATGTGTGTATTTTTAGCTGCTCTGGTTAGATGGGGACAATATAATGTATAAAGATAAGGAAACTGGGGTTATATCATACTTTTGCCCTTATCACTTATGCTTGTATTAGAGTAATATCTGAATTTGCACATATTAGGTTTGTTGCTCAGAAGCATACAATAACGGTTCCTGCTTAAGGAATTTGTATTTTACATGGAGATGCAATACTTCAGTACTATAGAAACATACCTAAGATATAAGTATTCTATAAATAGCTCAATACTAATAGAGGTTGTAACATATGTACTATTTTTAATAGTCCTAGGGGACTCCACATAAAAAGAAAAATATGTTATGAACTCTATCAAAGTAAGCGATATCTTCTCCCTCTGCAAATTGTTCCAAAAGTCTCATTAGTCATGATCACATATGAAATATTCATATTTCAATTGGGAAAAAAACAGCCAACCCAACCAGTTATTTTCTCTACAAACTAATGCAACATACTGTAAAAGCATCTATTTGTACAATTACGTTACAAATTATGTAAAAACAGATTCTCACCATCGAGAAGACATTTTCAGGAAAGGTCAAAGCTGTACTCGACTCTGTTCTGCTCTATTACATCTTCTACAGATCCAATGATCTGTCACTGTCCTGCAAGGACAAATACTCCACAACATGGACAGTGTTAGCTCTTAAAAAAACTTTGGACTGATAGTTTTTTACTATACCCTAGTGAACTTCAAAATGGAATACAGAAGTTTGTTGCATATTTACTATGCAAATGATGAATGAATCCATCTAAGTGTGGATATTGACTAAACCAATGGGAAAAGTGCATTACTGGGGTTGCCAAGTCTGATTTTCTAAAGTTAGAAAATGCCACAATTAAGATTGCAACTTCAACTCAACCCTCTTGTGCACATCCCTTCTGTTAGAGATTTTAATTAGTTTCCAAACTAATTTTTCCACAGGACTACCACTTTACAGGGTGGAAATACAGTATGCATCACTGCTGGTTGCCCATAAAATACAGGATTATGAAAAACATTGTTACACAGGCTAAACATTATTTCTGAAACATCTCAGTGAAAGTTAGCTGGTGTATATAAATTCTTTGCATTTATACGTACTGTGCATTATGGTGAAAGTTACTCTTCTCATGAGATAAATAGTGTCAATTAGGCTGTCAAGGATGAGCAAGCCTGTCATGTGGACTTTGACAGAATGCTTGGGTTGATTAGCTTCGAGCAGATATCATAGCTTAATATTTACATTTGAGTAACAAACACTTTACAAACCCTATTTGAATTTTTTCTGTTTACAGAACTGCATTCATAAATATGATTTGTCTTGTAAAAAGCATCATAGAATACTATACATCACTTATATATGCTCATTTGCATAGGTGGTAGTCATAATTATCAAATCAAGATTAAAACACCGTTTGTGTAACTATATGAACAGGCAAAAATAAGCAATTGAGTGACTTTTCTTTTTAGGATTGTCAAAGACAAGTGCAGGTTTCTCATTCCTGTACAGTTTCTAGGACTAGTCAAGGCTGAGTAATATTTGGTGTTTGCACCTCTGAAGGAGACAATGAAAGGCAGACAGTGTCCCATTGCCTATATTGCACATTGGGCTCAGCCCTTGGTCTAACCCTCATGAGCAAGGGAAGGAGACACAATTGCACCTCTTGGACACCATATCCTTCCTCTTCATTTGTTCTCTCAGTGGACTCTCTGTTCCAAACTGCAGTGTCCTTGCTTGAGAACTAGACAGGAACTGCACTTTTACCTTCCTGCAGCTGTAGTGGAATGACATGAGGATATGATGAGGTCTGTTATTCGCCAGAGCTGACAGTATCACTCCTGCTTTGCTCTGCAATGCAAAAGCAGAGCAGAGACGAGCAGAACCTGGGGTGTAGGGCTTTTTCTATTAATAAAAAAAAATCTTAAATTTTTAAAATGATAGTACAAAGTGTCAAAAGCAGATTTCCTTCAAAATACCATATATCTCTCTCAGTAGGGCTTTTAATTTTCAGTGATTCCTGTCATACATGCCATTTGCATACATTTGTTGGTCAGTTGTGTCCTGACCAATTCACCACTTGGTCTATTTCAGCACTGTATATCTTAGACATTGCAAAGTCAGAATTTCAGGGAAGGTGTATTACTGTGCCAAAAGATAAACACCCTTTCAATTTTTATTTGGTCTGTACCGAAATTAACCTCTCACTCTCTTCAAATCAGGACCCTGGAGTTTGGTCTAGAAGACTAGCTCTAATGCAATGAATTAAAATCCTATACGACAACGGATTCACAAATAGAACCACAAATGTATGCAGTGTTTAAAATATTGAACAAAACATAAACATATCCTAAATACCTCTTCCATGGTGACTAACATACAGGCTGTGTTTTTTATTTTGTAGCATGAGTTTTCTCCATTCTGTTTCTCTTAGGGTCATGTATGTTCTCCAGTGAGAAGGCAAGGAAGACAGATGGAAGCTAAGCAACTAATTGCCAGGCCTTTATAATCTCAATGTAAACTTTCATCTTCCCTTACCTGTGTCTGTCCACAACATGAATGAGAACAGCCAATGGACTAATCTAAATCAAAGAAATAATAGTTGTTCTCCCTCATGCTGTGACATTGAAGGACATGTCATGGGCTCACTAAGTGAGGCAAGGAGAAAGCTAGTGGCTCCTACACTGGCTTTTCAACACGTCAAATCCTGCTGTGTCAGGGATACTAGATCACTGTTATGGGAATTAGCAACTATGTGGGAAAAGACAGGAAGGACTGTTGAAAGAAGTGTATTTTAAAGGAGGATTGGAAGAAACACCAAGAGAGCAAATGAATAAAACATGACAGAGGCAATCAGAGAGGTAAAGGAGACAAAGGGAGCATTAAAATGAAAATATTAAGTGAATGATAGGGAGGAAAAGATGCACGGAAAGTAAAAATGGAGATGTTGGATAATGCAAGATTGTCAGGGACTTTGCATGTTCAGGTTAATAGCTTGAACTTCTTCATTATATATTTGCATTGTAGTCATACCAGGAGCAAAGACAGTGAGCAGCAAGGTGGCAAGCAACAATATATAGCATCTGGAAGTAAAAGAAAGGACAGACTTGACTAACACCTTTAGAGAAAACAGTCAGGAGAGTACTTCTCTGATAAACTGTTCTTGAACATACTGCCAGAAATGTAAACAAAGCTGAGATTGAGCTGCACTCCCCATTTTTCACACAAAACCTCTTTCCACTTCTCAGCTATTAGGGTCACTAGAGAGATGGTGGACGGGAGAGCGAAAGGCTCACATTAATTATAGATTGGCTATGTCAGCTCCATTACAATACGAAAGAACAAAAGCCAGTGCTGTGAGACAGCTAGGGAGAGCACGTATATCAAAAGTGGAAAGGTCTGAGAAGGGGCTTCACAACCTCCACATCCTTTACTGCTCCCTTTGCAGGGGCAAAGCTCCAGTGAACTGGAGACTGTAGCTGGGAATAAGAAATTAGGGAATAGCATTTCCTCTTCTCTTATTCCATGCTGTGAACCATACCAAAGCAGAAGATAACCAGAGAGGGTTCACTGAAAAGAAGCATATCTGCATTAAACTTGCTCGTATCATCTCAGGTCTGGCAATGTGTGCAACCTGGTATGGGTACGAGGGACCTATCAGTGGAAAGTATGCAAAGATATTACAATACAAGTTCTCTTTGTTCGATTCCCAAGCTGAAGACCCACCTACTATTCACAAATTAATTTAGCCCTTTACAGATCAAGGAAATTTTCCAGGAAAAAAAAAAAAAGGAAGCCACTGGATTGCAGTTGTTACAATGCCAGAGGGGAAAATTGCAGAGTAAAGCAGTATATTTTATCTGGAGAACCATAGAGAGCAAACAAAACAAAATAAAAATAAAATACCCCTAAGCTTTCTAAATTGCATTGCAAATAAAACTTTATATTAAGAGATACATTTGCATACCAGGAAAATTAGATGTGAAACTTATAGTAACGATAGAAGAACCATTAAAAGTAAAAAGTGGTCTGTGGAAATCTTAATGGAGTGATGGCTGAGAAAATATTTAGTGGGGACTTTAAAATTTGACCAAATAATAGGATTTGCATGCCCAGTTTTGAAATGAAGCCCCTTGGAAGTAATTTTCTCTTGATACGTACACATACTTCAGTCTAACAGTAAGGGGAGAAACGTGAACACATTAAGGATAGAATATACCATGTAAGTATCCCAGAAGGACTTAACTGAGTTTTATTTAGATTAATAGGATACTATATAAATACTTCTTGCTTGTTAAGCACTTTTTATTAAGATATAACTACTGTCTAATACTTTTCCATCATTCACAGTGTAAAAGCATAGAGAGAATAACAATTTTAAAAGTAATGAAATTCCATTTTCAGAAACAACTGACACATTCAAAGCTGGGTTTGTTTATAATAGTGCAGGAGTGGCATTCATCTCCTAATTTTAGGTCTTCAAAGGACAGTTTAATCTTGTCATTTAATCTAGCCTTAACTAGGCGTCTAAGTTTCCTCTGCAGTCAGTGAAGGTGATAAATGCCTCCAACAAACAGTTCATCCATTTTAAAAGATGAGATTAGGTAGGGTTGGTGGGTTGTGTCACTCCCTGATGATGCTTATGAACATCTCTTCATTAACACTGAAGTCATGTAGATGACAACCTAAGACTGGTTTCAAACACAGCTGAAATGAAGTTAGGTGATCCTGAGTTCACAATGTAGTTTCCAATATCTCCACACTATTAAATTATTTAAATATTTTTTTCAATTTTTGGCCCATAAGCACCTTTGGGTGGGACATTAATTCTCTTAAGCCATCTAGATGTTTTAGTTTATGTAGTTCCTGGGATTCAGAAAAACTATTAAATGAGCATAAGGCCTGGAACATGTTTGAGAAACAAAACCAGGTTTCACTGTTTTATGTTAAAAGAAAAATATTCCTGCACTCAGTTTCATCAGTTATTGTGACTAGATATATGTGATTATTACTCTATAGAAAAAAATACACTCCAATTCCCTGGGCCATGAGAAGGACTGATCACTTCCCTTTGAAGACAGTGAAAGCTATACATAGTGGGACCCTAGTTTCAAATGCATATTTCATGAATATTTGCAAATTACCTACTATGCACTGGAGCAGGCAGCTGATGAAAGACAGAAGGCCAAACACAACTGCTTAAGTATAGAGAGAAGTGTAAAGGAAGGATGATTGCTACTGGCAGAGAGAAATATTTGCATGTGCATATATTGCTTCCATAGCTGATATATCTGAATGTTTTTGAAAAATTAACAGATATATCTGCACAGCAGTATTCTGAGGTAAAGAACTACTGTTTGTATGGCTGAACAGAGGTTCAGAAAGATTAAAGACTTCAGTCAGAAAAACATTCATTAGTGTGCTACACTTTACTGACAATGGGAACTATAAGCTTAACACATGCTTGGAGCTTTGTTCAATCCAGTCCATATATCTCTTTTCAATTCTTCAAAGTAGCTAATAACTAAGATGGATGTAAATTGCTATTTAATTGTGTACATTTTATAGCATTTCCATAGGACCTGATTTATTATGTATATAACCCTATTGATTGCATCTTTATTTAACTCCATTAGAATGCTATTGAGAATGAATGAATTCAGAACCAGCTTATTACATTTAAAATCCACACCAAAATAGAATATTTTTGACACATGTAAAATGTGAGATAAAGATTTAAAAATACACTTTCTAATAGATCCATAGTTACCTATTGTCACCTTGGACAGAAAGAGTAACAGAAGACAGCCATGATATTTCTGACATAGCAAAAGATCAGTGAAGTTTCACGAGCGTCCTCTTCCAAACCCTCTGTTCCCAAGACATAACAGAAACTGCTAAAACATCTTTCAGACAATAGAAGTTTCCTATGCAGCTGGGATAACAACCTGGCTTGTTTATATTTCTTTTATTTTTACATATCTATAAGCAAAATACCCACTAAAGTGAATAAAAACAGACCCTTAGTCCTGCTGAATACACTGTCAGAACTGCTTACAACCGCTGTGCCTCAATAGCCATCTAGCAAGGTCCAGCATTGCCAAGTATAAATATTTTCAGAAGAGGATCCACACATCCAGATGACTAAATTATTTGAAACCTCAGGCTTTATGACATTCACCTATTACGCTTTCTTTGTGTTTGTTCTGAGTTGGATGGGGCTTTTTTGAAGCAATGAAAATTCTCAAGACAAAAGAAGTTCTTCCTAAACAGTAGGTTAACAATAAGCATTTCATTAAAAATGACACTTTATCTGGCATATGGAAATATGGAGTCAAATTCTGATTTCAAAAAGGTGAGTGGTGTCCATGAAGCTGCTCCCGAACCCAATGTAATCAGTGAGAACAGGAGGAAACCTTCATTGTTTTGTACAGTTCCAAATACCACGGCTCCTCTTTTTACATATATCCACCTACATATAGGCATAGCCCTACTGCTTACCAGTAAGGGCTGCTTTCATCTAAAGAGTCTTGGTGACCTTCCTCCAGTCCAACAAATGTCAGTGATTACAGTAAACAGGACATGATGAAAGCTCTCTGAATCTTTTGCGATCTTCACCATCAAAATACCGTAATCACCATTTTTCCAAAGGCTCACTCTCCTACTCAATACATTAATGGTGTGTGCTTTAATCTTACCATTTTCAGTTTGTGACAGAGTTCAGCTAACCACAGTATCCTCAATTCAACACCACCCACCGTTTCTATCCATTTTGTACTGTCAGTAGCACATCAAGCAGCCTCCGAGTGTAATCACATCAAAATCGATTTTCATGGCTGAGAGAAAAATAATGGAAATTTCTCTAATGTAGAAAATGTATGTGTTCCTTTTGGTTAACCAAAATAGACTATATATCAGGACTGTCAAAATTAAGTTTTCTTGATTCAGTGCTCTTCCCCAGACTTGTGTACAAATTACAAGCCCTCACTACAGAATGTCTTTAACATAATTTTCTGTTGGACTGCCTCAATGTGGTTCCCACAAAATGAACAGTCTACCCAAGTGATAGACTACAGATCATTCTCCAGATCAGATCCACATGTAAATTACTCCAGGAGTTATAAACAGAATCCCTGAATTTATGCTAAAACAGGCAGCCAGGACTTTATGCATGGAGCCTTGTGAAATTACCCACTCTGGCACAAAGCCTACTGCAGCTTGTAGAGGCCACACATGAAGTCGTGGATGAGCTTTGTGCATGAATAACCCCTCAAGAAACATGAGACTCTCTATGCAATATTGTACAGATGAAGCTCAACAAAGTTTTCAAGAATAATAACTTAACAAAGGTATGCTCTAAAAGAACAAGAGATTCTTAAATATAATCATTTGGTTTAATTATTTGACAGCATTGTTTGAGAACCTTGTTCAAATACTAGTTTGCTGTCCTGAATATGTTGATCATCTGCACCTACTCTAATCAGTCATGTGTTGCTATGTTCCAGGGTTAGAATTGCTTACCTCCTTTAAACAGGTTAGAAATGTTGAAGTGCATGTAGATGAGCTTATTTGTAGAGATTCTGGTAGGATCCAGAAAGAGAGAAAAGGCTCAAACAGTTGATGTTATTTCCCAATGTTATCCTGGAATTAGGTGCCAGAGAAGAGAGTGGCAGCAGTAATAGCCAGGCACATGTATTTGGGATGCAGCAAAGGCATTTTCTGTGGAAATACACAGGAATCTTCTGAAGGTAATTACAGATGGCCATAAATATTTATTGAACTTTGAAAACGAATATGGTAGTGACCTACATTCTTAAAACAGGATTAGCTCATAAATCTTGAAAAGTGCTTTGTTTGGTGCATATGGAAAAAATAGGAGTGGCAGGTTTTGATTTAGAAAGGCTTCTGTTGTTGCTTTGCTCATGTGACACAGTCTATATGAAACTATGATGTCATGGGTCAAAACTTGGGTTGGAGAACTTCATCCAGAAATACGTTATATCAGATGATGTTCTTCAACACTCTATAGCAATTCAGGCAGCAGAATAGAGAGCATGCCTAATAAATTTGCAGCTGACACGGAGCTGGGAGAGACTGCGCAAATACTTAGGGTAGAATTAGAAATCAAGATGGTTTCCAAAAATTGAAGAAATAGTCTGAAAAATATATGGTGCGATTTAGTAACTGTGTAGTATTAATGACAGGTAGGAATGAGCAGCTGCATAATATAAGAATCAGAGCAGCTGATCACTTCAGGAGCTATTCAAGAGGGCATAAGGGGCTACAGGCTGAACATGAGCAGCAATACCAAGATGATATGAAAAAGGTTAATACCATGTTAGGCTGTGTAAATGTAAGTTTAACAGTAGGAGATGGCATGATCCTTCCTGCCTATTTAGTCCTAGTAAGGCTTAGTTAAAATAATATGTCCAGATTTGGGTGCTGTGCTTCGGCAAGAAGTGAATCACGTGGAGAAACTTCTAACACAGAGCAACCAGAATGAAAAGAGCCCTAGAAAACACAATCTAACAGTAAAAATGAAAGGCTGAGTTATCAAATTGAAGAAAAAATGTCAGGAGACTTGACAAGACTGTTGCACAGTGTAATGGAACAATAAATTCTTCATGATATCTCACAGGCTAAGAAGAGATGATCTTGAATTACAACACCGAAGACTCAAGTTACAATTTAGGAATGATTTTCTAAATATAAGGCAGCGAGGAGATGATTGAGCTTCTACTGTCAGGGATCTTTTAAGAACAGGCTGAGCAAGAATGGCACAGATTTAGCAGATCTCACTCGTAACCACAGAGGTGGACCAGAGGAAGCTCCTTCCAGCTCTATTTTTATATGAGCTGATGACTGTGCACTTAAGCATCTGTGCAAAGACACTTGGACAGGTCTAACCAATTAAGTTGGTCATGATGGTGTGCAGCATCTCTTAGTGACAGAAGCACCTGAAAAAACATCAGGTGGTGTTGTCAGCTCCTGCAGTTTTACACTGGCTCAGCTGCTGAACTCATATGATGACAAGAAAACCTTTTTTCTCACAGAGAGGGAAAGAAAGCAGATTTCTAATCATGTCTTTGTGGAGAAGAACTTGAAAACCTGTCTACAAATGGCATTAAAAAAATCAGACGACAAAAAAGAAAGGGGCAATGTTTCTACACCATTAAATTCTCATGGTTTTGGGGGAGGGGCTGACTCATGGCTTTTCAATGGAGTTGGCATTAATGGTAATGGGCTAATTTGAATAGACAAATTTAGAAATTGATATTCCTGAACTTCCTATTATAGAGAAGGCAATACTGCCTGAACAGCAGGTCTATTTCAGGAAATTAAAACCTCCCCATATCCTTTCAGATGACTTGATCGTTTCTACATTTCAGTCAATGTTACACAGGGGACATTGCACAACGTTTAACATGGTGGCAGAAAATTCACCTAGCAGAGTATTCTGAAGGCACAGTGTATCTGCTGAAAGACATTCCAGCTGGGAACAGACATAATGGGGGCACAAGGAATTCATTCTTGGGCAATCTCTGTTGGGAAGCTGTTGCCTCAAATTAAGAGTACTTCTCCCACAGGGTGGTCTAGGTAGAAATTGCACACAGAAGAGCAGCTGTCCACTGCACCAAGCAGGCCCAGTCATCTGCATTCTCAAGACACACAAGTTTAAACATATTATAGATGTCAAATGTGAGATTGGTTTAACAGAGTTTCTTTCTGCAAAAACAAAGATAACACAGGAGTATTTCAAAATGAACCAACGGACCCTTAAAATTCTTTCTCCTGAACAATTGCCATCTTTATAAATTTTATTTCCCTTTTTTCTACCATATGTCCTTGCCAAATGTTTCTATTTCTCCTTTCTTGGAAAGAGGCATTTTCTGTCATCCTTCCTTTCCTACTCAGAGAAAGGTGAGAAAATCAGTGCTATGACAGATTGCTTTCACAGGATCTAAAGCAAAATTTTAGAAAAGACCTTTCTGATTAAGTAGTCAATCTCTTGTACTTCCTTCATCAAGACCTGGAATAAATGCCATGCATGTTTTACAAAACTCTAATCATATTATTATAATGGTTGGGTCATTTTAAAGTGCAATTTAGGCTCCACTGGATTTGTTCATCCTTTACTCTTATTAAAGCCATTCTATGGGATCTCCTCTTCCAATGTTCACAAACTTCTGTGAGGCTGATAGCACAGCTGCAACACAGAGATGTCTTGAGTACTGTCAGCATCTACCTCTTGAGACCTGGTTTTTTTTTCAGTACCTTTATCTCTGTATTTAAACGGTCTTCCTGCATCATGATCTTCCCTAGGCATTGCTAATCAACTTGCCCTTTGGCTTCTTCTTTGCTAAGATGAATAAAATGAGTACAGCAATTCTCTCTAAGTGGGCAGTATTTTTCACTTTGAAGCATTTTCTGTAGCACACTTTCTGAATCTTCACCCAATTTTTATCATCCTTCTGAAACCCCAAATTTCTCAGAAGACTCTAGCTGAGAAGGTCTTTCCATTTTGCTGCTCTTGCTCCAACTACTGTCAATAAGGCCAGAAGCCACTGAAACTTCCCCATCAAGCAATAGATGTCCTGCTGTTTCCATTGCAGTTCCTTGTTTCTTGAACTTTTCAGTTCATCAAAGAAGAGCAAGAGGATCTCTGGAGTATTCAGGAATGCAAAGAAAGGGAAGGAGAGATTTTCTTCCTTTGATGGAGCAAAGAAGCCATGTATACCCACACCATGTCTTAGCTTAATAGCTTCTTAGAAATGCCTGTGATCTGAATCCATGACAAAGAAGGTACAATACTGGGAGTTTGGGCTCCACAACTGCAGGGGGAAGAATTCTTCCTGGAAATCCTTGGAACACAGCATTGTGCTCCCAGAGCTGGATCTACCCCACTGAATGTAAATATGTCCTCAAGTTACAGCTAAGAAGAAGGAACCTCCTTGCAAATGTTAAGCACAGTTATAATGTTCTGTGCATAAGGAGCAGAGACCACAGAGAAAAATCTATTGTTGTTGCTGCAAAAAAATGTAGCAACTCAAGAGAGTTTTACTTTTATTATTCATGTTGCTATTAGGAGTTGCATTATTACTACATCCTAGCTGGCACAGATGGCTGCTGTGCTTTGAGGTCTGCTTTAGTCATGTTTTTAGCTGCTTTTTTCTGCAGATTTTATAGGGTTTGGGCTGATTTTAGCTTCCTTCATTTGCTTGATAATTGTTTTGTTTTTTGTTTTAGTTTTTACTTAATTAGCAGGAATATGTTCATGTTTATAGTGTGCTTTATTCACTCTTTTTGAACTTGTGGTAACCAGAATCAACGATGCAATTATACCTTCTGTTGTTTGTGTGGGACTGGCTCAAGCCAGATGCTTTGATGGTAGCAGCAGCTTTCCTGGAAGGTCAGTATCAATTTGCTGGCACTGCCGGACTGGTATTTCTCACCTGTTGATAACATTCCACCTTGCAAAGCATCTTTCTCAACACTGCTTCTGTTTGCTGCTAGAGTAAGAGGGAACTTCTCACACGAATGCTTCCATTCCCCTGAGACCCTCCAGCAAATCACTGCCTGAACACTGGTGAGGATTTCTGCTTCCTGGGCACCTTCTCAGATATATATAAGCTCGCCTCAGCAGCCATCATCTCCACTGCTGCTATGATTTTTTTGCCTAACAAGTTATCTGCACGCAGTATCTTCTGTTTCCTTGTGCCTTCCAGTTATTGCCCTGGTAATAATGACAAACACCAGGAGGGGGTTACTCGCGCTGCTGTACCTGATCAACTCTTGTCACAGGTGTGACAGAGCAGAACCTACTGATAAATTTTTATGGTCTGCTAGGTAGAAATTCAGGCTCAGTCATAAATGACTGCGCCTGCACTGCGGCTTACTTTGGCTATATCATCACAGCACATTGATAAGAGACCTGAGTGAGAGTTTCAGCTTTCCTCTGAAATGGGGCATGTGAGCTGGGAGGCGAGGTACAGCATGCGCCCATATGCCCCCTGGTCTGCAGGGTCGGCCCGACGACCTTGATGTCAGGTGGAGGCTGGCTTCTTCTAGACCTGAAATACATTGTTCAGTCTCCATTATGCAAGGTGTCCATACCCTTACATGCCACACTTTGGTCTTCAGTAATTTCTCCTAGTCCTGTTCTTTCACTGCTAAATGTGTGGCCACTGGCTAGGAGTTTTCAAAGAAAGCTTTGAGTACTGCCCAAGGTTGCCCTACCTCTTCTCTTCCTTCCTCTGAATGTCACCACTCATTTGTGATAGGCAAAGAAAAGTTTTAAAACATAAATTTTGGGAGCAAAAGGTTCATTTTACCAAAAAAATGAGGGCTTTTCAGGTATCTGTGTTAAAATTTAGTTATAAAAACCTGTGGGTGTCAGCTCTCTAACCGTGGGAGGCAAGTAATCAGTTACCATTGTCTCAGTGTCATAGGATAGTTTTCAGTGTTATGACCAAAGGGAAAATATCTAATGTAAAGTAATTGGCTCCTAATCTTCTGCCATAGGATTTGAGGAACTGCCTTTAAAGTTCATGGCAGTTGCTGTGGCAGGGGATCAGGTCCCTCTGCTTTTAACTGTGCTTCACATTAACCTGACTGAAAGTCTATGAGCCAAACCTATAACCACAGCTCCAGATGCCTCCATAATTTGGATCTGGCTAAGATTTTAGCAGCTCAGGCCCATCTCTAATTACAACAGACAAATTATTGGATAATTTCTTCTGCTTTATCTTTGCAATTCACTGAAGCAGTTAATTTCTCCAAAAGCACGCACATCCTTTCCCATTAGAAATTCCTTTTTGGCCTTTTTAATATGAGCTTCTTAGTATTAAACACATATGCACATCACACATATGCACTCACACACATAAAAACAGTTTTTCTCATAAGGGATTATACAACTGGTACCTAAGATAACATGAGATGTTTAACAGAAACTTTAGCAGAAACTTAATGGAAGCAGTCTTAGCTGTCTTCTTCCCTTTTCTTTTTTTCTCATAACTACAGGCAAAATTTGAAGAGTAGCAGCAGGATAACTACACTGGTCCATATGCTTCCATAGGATTGAGCTGGTGGGCAGCAAGGAAGAACTGGAAGAGGAAACAACTGATGACAACTGATTTTAATATCCACTTTACTGCCTCACAGAACATGAATTTCTGGTTTTGAAGTTTCAGTTTCCTTCTGGCCTATGAGGGAAGTGAGCTATTCAGCAGTTGCTAACTCTGATACTTATATTACCTTTCCTTCCCCCTCTTTTGGATCTCTTCATGTTCAGTACAGGTAAACCCTTACTCATTATGTCTAACACCCTAGCTGAAAGTGATTTCAGCCATCCCAAACAGATGCTGAAGATACAGAGAGACTACAATCAATACAGACTATACAGAAACAGGAGCAGAATATTTGTGCTAGATGGAAGTGCCAAGCTGTGGTTCTATGGTCATCCAGAGGCATGGTCAGATACAAAACTCCGAATTCTTCTTTCTTCTCCTCTGCATTGCCCTCTTGCTCTCTTTCCTCCCATACATAGAAAAAAAAAAAAGCTGCAGAAAAAGAACTCATGTTTTCATAAACTAACACAGACAAACAGAGACCTTAAATATAATTCTGCTTTGCTTTGTATTGTTTGAACATTGCATTTTTCATTTTGAAGGGAGGAGCCCCAGGAGTTTACCCTGAGACTTCCAGGGGACTAACAATGGCACCTGTAAATTTTGAAGCTGTTGATTGTGATTTTTTTTCAAGATTTCCATTCCTAAAGAAGCATTATTACTAGGAAGTCCTGGCCTTTTGACTTAACTGCAGAACTACATGCCTCTCAATTGCATAATATTTTGGAAATGCATGCTTCATTGAAGTGTCATTGATTTTCAACTAAAGTGAAAATGCCCTCATTTAATGCTTTCTTAAGAGAATTTCAAAGGAGGCTGGAGAGGGTTTGGACAAAGTCATTATTAATTGTACATCACAAAATTGGGATTTATATATTTTTAATGCAGAAATACTTTACAGCTCCTAAATCAAAATGGTGCTCTAAAATTACGTCTAATTTTATAAATGGAAAGACCCTATTTTCTTCAAGACTTTTAAATTCCTTTACTTTGTTCAACAAACCCCTGTACTTGCTGTGAGAGGATTGCTGATTGCTTTGTCAGCAAGACCAATGATATTCAATCTTTGATTTCTGATTCATTTGCTTCTTCCTTCCCTTTGATGAATAGAATAAACGTCTAGCTTTTTCCTCTCCTTTCAAAAACATTTCTCTCGCTTCTCACTTCCTTAGTAGTGAGGCTGTTTTATGTGAAACATTCTGCCTGTCTTTTGGACTATCTCTTCCTCTTCACTGAGCCCAGAGCTGGGTAAGTACTTTACAGTCTTGGATTAGAAGAAACAAAATTTTCTGTCCTTCTGTCATTGGCTCTGATGTCAAGGTGCCAGCTTTGCCTCTGACCATGATGCTCCCCGTCTGCCCTCTGATTGTTTCCTCAGGCCTTTGTGTTGGCATTACTCTCTGAAGTGGTCAAACCTACCTACCCCTGCTCTGACAGGCAATGGGTAAGAAGGATGAGTTTGGAAACCAGTGGTACATATTAGGTTGTGGAGGTAATCTGGAAGCAGGGCCTAGCAAGTTCCATAAATTTGGCTCAGTTGACCAAAGTGTTGGCATATAAGTCTCAGCTAGCCCTACAGAATAAGGTCACAACTTGATTACAATCACAGAGGACTACCTTAAATGTGAACAACCTCAACCTGCCAAACACTGTGAAAGCAGTGACAGTCCCATCAAAAGGGGTAGGTTATGAGCAAAAGCAACAGCAGCAACTGCCCGTCAGGTGTGGTAGCAATTTGAACAAAGCCAAACAAGAACAGTAGAACAAGTTCTACCTGATCCAGTAACTGTCCGAAGGCAGAAAGCCTGGAAAGCACCTGCAGAGTGTCCCCAGCCATCATGCTTCCCCCCATGGCTTTCTTCCCTGACCACATCAGGGCCATAAAGACAATCAAAGGGCTGGAGAATCTGCCCTGTAAGGAAAGACTGAAGGAGTTAAGTCCTTTCTTGCTGTAGAGGAGAAAGCTCAGGGGCTTCTAATCCCGGCATGGAAGCACTTCAAAGCCAACTAAAAAGAGAACAGGAGGTCTCTTTTCACACAAGCCACATGAATAAGACAAGGGGTAATGGGAACAACTTGCACCAAGACAAGTTTCATCTTGTCATTAAGAGAGAAATATTTTACTGTAAGAACAATCATTCACTGGAGTAACCTCCCCAAAGTTGAGACCTTATCACTGCCTACAACTACCTGAAGGGAGATTGTAGAGAGGTGGGCGATGGTCTCTTCAGCCAAGTAACAGGAGGTAGGACAAGGGGAAATGGCAAGAAGCTGTGCCAGGGCAGGTTCAGATTAGATATTAGAAAAAAATTTTTTACTGAAAGAGTCATCAGGGCCTGGAACAGGCTGCCCAGGGAAGGGGTTGAGTCACCATCCCTGAATGTGTTTAAAAAAAGGGGTAGATGAGGTACTTAGGGATATGGTTTAGCATAGGATGGGAATGATTGGACTTGATGATCTTAAAGGTCTTTTTCAACCTTGTGATTCTGTGAAAGTTCCTGGAGGTTTCAAGATGTAGTTGGGCAAAGAATAGGTCTGTTCCAACCTGGGCTATTCTGTTGTTCTCACAGGGAGCAAAGAGATCACCTGTCATTGATTGCCTATATCTATCAGTAGAGTGCTTTAATGCCTGAGTCCATGTGGTCTCCATGCTGTCACTTAGCATTAAATTGTCACTCAGACCCCTGAAGTTATACTGTATTAACATTTGAGAACATCCCAGCCATACATTCACACACACTACCACACAAATACATGGCAAAAGACAAGCCTGTCTGCCTGAATATGATTTTAAATGAAATAAGGCAGATACGAAAAGGGAGAAATGTACTACTCTAGGATCCATGTCTAAAGGTGGAGAAGGAGGGTTCTGTGCGATGAGCAAACTTAACAAGGGTTGGTCAGCACATCTGAGGAAAAAAAGAGTTAAAAGTTCAACAACGGGATTACAGCCATCTTGCCATGTTACAATTGCTAGGGTTTGTCATATTCAGCTAAAATACCTTCATTCACCTGATCTGTACAGGAATCATACTATACTTTTTTTAACACAAATTACAAAATGTGAATGGTTTAGCTAACAGAAAGATATTTGACCTGTGAAGTCTTGACCGCTGTGCTTAGTCACTTTGAAAATGCACGTGTTCTTCCTCTGAAACACTGAATAAAGCTATGTGCTACCCACCTCCGTAGCAGTCTGTCCTCAGTAGGAGAAAAACATGGCTCTTTGCCAACACCTTGCCAGATCTGGGTTTGTGCTATCTCTGAACAATAGGGAAGTGTGAAAGCCTCCTTTTTGTCATGCACGTCACTGGACAAGACAAAATAGCAAGCTTTAAGCACAATTCTTGCACCAAGACTCATTAGCTGTCCTAAAAAACTCTTTATTCATTGGATCTATAGAAAAGTGAAGGAATATATACCCAGAGGTCTGCAGGTGAAGCTGAGATCACAGGTGTATTGTAACTGTGATATGAGATTTATAAAAATCTCTGCAGTGCGAAGAAGAAAAATCAAAATATTGATTTCAAGGTTTGATCAGCTGCTCTTTTCAGTAGAAATTTCAATCTGATTTGTCATGTTATTGATTTTTTTCTTGCACTTTGAATAATTATTTTCAGTTATTCTTAGCTGATTGCCTCACTTTCAACTAGTATCAGATATCAGATTTAGGGGGTTTTATTTAAATGTGAGAAAATACTCAATTTAAGAAGAATTATAAAATCAGATCTGAAAGAGAAAGCTGATATGTGTCCTTCTTGGGAAAAAAAGAAAACAAAAGGACTTTCTACTTCCTAATACAGCAAGTAAGGTCATTCAACAGTGTGAGAAAAGTAGAACCTGTTTTATTATGTTCAAAGGTGTGAGATAACTTATCAAGTCTTAAATTCATCACATGCTTTACAGTGATATTTACCTAGATACCATTTCCCAATATGGGCAGAACACTTTTAAATCCGTAATGACCTATCTTTATCACAATTGGTATTCTTCTGCATGATTCAGCAAAACATTTGTATTCAAACTTTGTATTCAAAGTTTGCAGCTATATCAGTTTGCAGCAGCCATTGGTAAATCTGGGCAGGTGGCATATTGAAATCATCCTCTCTTTATTGCCTTCATATCCTGTACCTAATTTTTTATTCTTTCTTTAAAAAGAGTGCATAAATAAACTTAAATGTCTCCTGATTATTGACTTGATCCAAAATCTGCTGAGATCATCAAAAGATGGTTGAAATTTTGGATCAAATTCTCCAAATGGAGCTGATCATCAGTTGACCAAAAATTCACAATAGGCAGCAAGATTCAATTTGATTATGGTTCTTCACTATCCCCCCTTCTTTAATACGTTAACACATTTTTTTGCCTTTGGCAAATGCAATAAAATCTCAGCTGTGGCTTTTTGCCACAATAATGTACATCTAGAACTTGTTGACTGATATTAACATGTAAATCTTTGTGCTAAAGTACAGACATAGGGAAACATGGAATAACATATTCAATTTCTTTTCAGGAAGCCTGTGTTTCATTTACATCACAGATTATTGCAGAGAGCACTCTAATTTTTTTATTTGTCCTTTTTCTTGAAAGATTATCAGATAGAATACATGCATAGGCCTCCTCCTAAGAAAATTATGTGTTTTATTTTATGGAATATCTGAGACCATGAAATAAAATAGCATTGTTTCAAGGCTTTTGAAGTGGCATGGGGAGGAGATACATTCATAAAAGTACTTATATATTTATTTGCAGTGGTTAAAAAAAATTAAGAAATTGAAGCTCAGCAAAGATCTTTCAGATTGTTAGAAATGTTCTCTTGCAAATGCTTCCAAATATTTTTTACTTTGTCTAAGATTTTAGACATTTTTTAACATTAAAATGAAATTTTAAACCTTCAAGATAGAGATTATCTGTTTTTCTAATTATGGAATCATGGAATTACAGAAGAACAGAGGTTGGAAGGGGCCTCAGGAGGCTATGTAGACCCAACATCTGTTTAAAGCAGGTCCAGTTAGATCTAGTTGCTGTTGTAGTTTAACCAGTCCAGCAGCTAAAAGAACCACACAGCCATTTGTTCATATACAGCCCCTCCCAGTACAATGGGCAAGGTGGCAATTTGGGAGGGAGGGGAAAGAAACAAAAGAACTTGTTGTTTGAGATAAAGACAGTTTAATAGGACAGAAAATTAAGACAACAGCAGCAGCAAGAACAATAACAACAAGAAGCACAATTTCTTACCACAAGACGTTGATAGTCAGCCTATCCTGCAACTTTATATACTGAGCATGACATCATATGATATGGAATATTCCTTTCACCAGTTTGGGTCATCTGTCCTGTCTGTGTCCCTTCCCAACTTCTTGGCCTCTCCACACACTACCACCACCACCCCAGCCCCCCCACCCCACCATGACTTTCTCATTAACAGGTTAGTATGAGAACCTGAAAAGCTCTGGAGTGTTTGGTGACAACTGAAAACATTGGTGTGTTATCAACATTATCCTCATTCTAAATACAAACCACTATACCTGCTGTTAGGAAGAAAATAAGAAAATTAATTCTATCCCTGCTGGAACCATGTCAGTTGTCCATGTCTGATTGAGCCTTCAACATCAAGGACGTGCCCTTTGGGCACATTGCTGTAGCAGTGGATGATTTTCATTAGGAAAAGAAAGCTTTATATTTAATTGCAATTTACCCGGTTGAAGCTTGTGCCTATTGCCTCTTGTGCCAAGACCCCAAGAAGGGTTGGCTTCATCTTCTTTATGCCTCTCTTACGGGTGGCTGAAGACAGCAATATGGTCTCCCTGTCACCTTCTCCTCTTAAGGCTGAATAGACCAAATTCCCAGTGTTTGTATCAAAAAAAAATCATCTCCCTGGATAATTTTACTTTAGAACACTTCTTTTCAGAGTTATGAGGACAAAATATGATAAAGTATTATTTCAGGATGGCATAACTGGGATTTCTTAAATGATGTTACAGAAACTGATAAACATGATTCTGTTAGGAGACTTGGGAAAAAAAAATCTTAGATTATGCTCTTCTGATTAATTACAGAACTGGGAAAAATAGCAGTTTAAAAAAGATTTAAGATATTTGCTTGCACAAGCATTACTCAGAGCCAGCTTTATTTTTTAAGGATGCAATTTTTCTGTCAGTCTATAATGTGGTACTGTGACTGGGTAATATATCTTCAGGCTTTACAGACTCCTGGCATGACATACTCTTTGAGACAGTAGATCTTAATAGATCCTTCTGCATTAATCCTGACTAATGGGCAGATGAATAGTTAATTAAAAATGCTCCACACAGGCTCTGACACAGTAGACCATTGCAGCTTTGCTGTGGTTCTTGCTTTCTAATAGATGAACAGAACTTAACTTGCATTTTTTCCATCAGATCATAATGGCTCAGAAACCTCCATTACAGTTTACCAGATCACTGATCTATGAACTAAACAGTATTTAAATATTTCTTGATTTGATTTACTATGGTATATGATCTCCTGTGCCTTCACTGAATCCATATAGTGAAAGAGCCATTGTACCATATAGTGAAAGAGCCATTATATCATTTCTTTAGTCACTGATCTAGCAGATCATTAAGAAGCTTTTCATTCTGTAGGCACTAGGCTCTAAGGGCTTGATTTTTTCAAGCGGTCTGACTGCTGGTGCTCTGCACAAGGGGAAGCCCTTTGACACGAGTGGTTCCTCAAGAGCAATATGTACAGCATGAAACCATAGGCTGCAGCCCATATCAAGTTAAAATGAGGTATTTTCTGTCTAAATAGAATCCTGTTTCTATCCCCTGAATTATACATTCAACAACTTCTGATGATGCTGCACATTCAAAAAGTGCTGGCAGGTGTAAAAAGATGTAAAATGACTGAGTTTTGAGTCATGCCAGAAAAGAATGTAGCTCTCCACTCCTTACTGAACTCTCACTAAGGTTCACTTGTGGGTAAATCTTCTAATAATGACCCATGGAAAACAAGGAAAGAACTCTAAATGGCAAGGGTAGCACGACTGGTCTCAAACATCTGCAGAATTCCGATTCAGTCAGATCGAGATCTTAGTAATTGCAAGAATAATTTTCTGCAACTTAGTATTTCAGACATTTAGTACCCAGTAGCAAAGAAATGGTCAAGACATCACAGAGGAGCAGTGCTGACTATTTTTCTTTGGAGAAATCCACTGTGTTTGGGGAGTAAATGGTGCTTTGAACCGCAATTTTCCATCTTCCTTCATTTAGCCAAAATTACATTATCCTTCCTCCAGCTATGCAATTTTAGGAAACTTCTTTGAAAGACAAAGTACTTTACAAAAGGAATTCCTCTAACTTTTCAAATTTCTGTGCTTAAATGCTGCACACAAACAATACATTTAAGCAAGAATTACTATTTTTGCACTATCAATTTTGTATTTCACAAAATTCCTCAAGCCAGTATCCTTGAACAAAAATCAACCCAGTCACACTGGATGAGATCATTTTCCATGAAAAGGCAAAGTGTCATTTGATATTTGCCAAAAGTAACGGTCGATTTCAATTTTCACATTTTTTATCAAAACTTTACCAAAACATTTTACCTTCTAAACTATATATGGCTAGAAACAAATACCAGGTGCTCAGAGGAAATCACAAGAAATAAGAGGAAGGATTACTGAGGAAAAATATGCCTATGCTAGAAAAATTTGTATATAATATGGCTTAGATCAAGTACGTGCCTTCAGTGCCAAAATTTACTTCCCTTTTGGTTTAAAAATATATTCTATCTAATACAATGGTATTTTGTGGGATATCTTTCTATAGTTTGGATGCTTCTCAGTGGAATCAAATGTGCTAGTTAGATTAGGGGAGAGTTTCTTGAGAGATATTTGCCCAACTGTAAAAAATAACATTCTAGAGAGAATTACCAAGCCAGTAGAAATTATGAACAAATGAGTCATGGTAATTAACTTTCTTCAGGACTCTCATGTGTCAGAACCTAAATGCTACGCCTTGATACATTTAGCTAAGGTATAATATTCTACTTACAGCTAATAACAACAAATGCTCTATTAGTAAAGCAGAACATTTAGAAATATGATAAAGTTAATGCTCAAGAGAGCTGAAAGACTGCTAGGATTGATTGTTATACTACTTTGATGCCCAGGTTTAAAGCTACAAACACAGTTATATTCCACTTTATTTTGCAACTCATTAAAGAAGAAAAAGTGTGTCCTACCAGCAAGAGGTATTGTCTTCTTTTCAGTAATAAAAAAATGCTACACTGGAAAACTACAGGGACACCGGCCAAGGAGCAATAAACAGAGATCAGGAGAACTTCTGAAACATTAATGATGTCCTTCTGCCAAAGCCTGTAAAAATGTGCTAAAACTTTGAGTATTCGTGAATATGGCAGCTTGAGATTTACCTCATCTCATCAACTCCCTGGGCTAAGTTTTCACTTACCCAATATTTTTCCCAGACGGGATCTCGGTAGGATTATGAGATATAAGAGGGAAAGATAACCATTCCTTAGCCAAAAGATAATTAAACAGAGTCATCAAGGCCAGACCTCTGACTGGGCTGTGAAATCTACTGCCAGATGTTTCAGATACATCTGTCTAAGTACTAACAGGATCCTTCTCATCACAATATCTATGCATTTCACAGATATTAATGGGCTTTCTCTCTGGGAAAGGAATATTTTTTCATACTAATATAGTACCAGACAGAGCTGGACAAATAGCAGTAACAAAGTAGGCAATTTTTGAGTTTTGCATTTTAGTTTCTAACTTATACTGTCAGTTGGAGGGGTTTTGTGTGTTGGGGAACAACAGCTTAAACACCACAAAACTAAAATTCTATAGACAACTAGTTGCTTCCACATAGAAGACTCTTTCCTCCATAGTTCTTTAGCTATTGAACAATAGAATGTTGACAAATGAGGAACCGTTTATTGATAATTCACTACAGTATATTTTTAGGTCTAAAAATTTTAGATAGTTTAGTGGTATTAACTGTGGCCTAAAGATTGAAAAACAGAAAGACAAATATAAGGGATCTTACATATATGTATGCATATATATATATTTACAAATATAAACAAAAATCATTAAAATTAATTAAATGTTTATTAAAAATAAAATATGTTTGTCAATGTATTATATAATTTGAAATGCAAGTGCATGTATTTCTGATTACACACATAAATACCTTGTTTTTCATTGATTTCAAAATCTGGAGTTTTCTTACATTTTTTTAAATAGTTTGGGTTGGTCATCCTCAACTATCTGCACTACAATAAAAATCACTTGTAAGAGAAAAACCTCTGTCTCTTACATAACTTCAACTTTTATATATTGCTGTGGGTTATCATCTTCACTGGGCACAAGGTGAGAGATAATAGGGGAGGAAAGATGGGGAAGTAGCATTAAATCTTATACTTCATCTTATAAAATGCACTGGATCTGCAAAGATCCAGGCAGGATTTCCTTAGATCTCACAGAATTGTGGAGAAAAGCTTGTATGTGTCTAAGAGAGCAAAACCAGGACACTTCCATTAGGTTTGGGATTAAATAAGAAATAACCAAAATATCAACTGTAAGAGTAAATATAATCATCCAGGTGCTGCAACAAAATAAACACCTGACAGACACTTAAACAAAGTGTCTGTATGCTGGTTTTTGCTAGGATAGAGTTAATTTTCTTTCTAGCAGCAAGTATAAGGCTATATCATGGATTTGTTCTGAAAACCACATTGATAACACAGGGATGTTTTCATTACTGCTGAGCAGGGCTTACACAGAGCCAAGGGCTTTTCTGGTTCTCACCCCACCCCACTGGTGAGTAGGCTGGGCGTGCACAAGGAGTTGGGAGGGGACACAGCCTGGACAGCTGACCCCAGTGACCAAAGGGATATTCCATACCATACAATGTCATGCTCAGCCTATAAAGTTGGGGGAAGAAGGACCAAGGGGACATTTGGAGTGATGGCATTTGTCTTCCCAAGTTACTGCTACGTGTGATGGAGCTCTGCTTCTCTAAAGATCGATGAACACCTACCTGCCCATGGGAAGTGGGGAATGAATTCCTTGCTTTGCTTTGCTTGCGTGCACAGCTTTCATTTTAGGGGCTAAACTGTCTTTATCTCAACCCACACGTTTTTTCACTTTCGTTCTTCTCCTCTCCCCTATCCTGTTGGGGAGAGTAGTGAGCAAGCATCTCTGTTGTGCTTAGTTGCCAGCTGGGGTTAAACCACAACAGCCTGCAACATTGCATTTCAGTACATTAATACATCATTAATTAGAGATTTTCCCTGAGATTGTACTGAGGGAATGTGTTTATAAGTAGGCTGTGAGGTTCATTCTTGCTGACAGTGAAAGACGTCTGGGTCACACTAGTTGTTACTGTGAATAAAGGATACTTGTTTTCTGTCAGCTTCTGAGGTACATTTTCATGCAATAATCCTGGGACTACAAAGCAAAATTAATGTAGGCAGACTCCACCTCAGACATGCCAGTCTTTCTCCCAACATCCACCAAGGGAACCCGACTGACCCTGTAGACAGGGCATAAGTTGTCCTTAAAGCCTAAAGAGGAGGGATAGGGGACTTTCCCAAACTCTCCCTCTGAGAGGGACTTTGGGTGCCCCTCTGCACCTCTTGGGAGGCAAGCTAAGCCTGTCCCAGGGTGTCCCACTCATGCACTCCAGTCAGCTGCATGATGGATGTGCTGACTTGAGGCAACTCCCTGTTGACATCCCTGGCAGTTGTCAATCTCTGCTGGGTCTCACCCTCTACGTTCTACACAGGGAAGGTCAGTTTACAGTATCTGAAGATCTAGGATAAAGTATATTAATCCATTATGCAGTTTCCTAAGTATCACTTGCCAAATTCTATGATGGCATCACATATATCACATACAGGCACCTGCTACCGATCATGTTGGCATTTCTGCTGCTAGCTGAAGATGGAAGCTCACGTCCTAATTAATGATGTAACTCTTGCTACACAAATACTTCTGTTTTAACAAAATTACTACAGCTGCATACAGTCTTCAGATAAACTTCTGTAGAAGATTCTAGATAAATTAAAGCTTATTATTAATCATGTGTTAGTTGTACACTGTATATAACTCTATACATAATAATGATATTCATTATGAGCTCTTTTAAGATTTGAGCACAAGTATTACCTTACATTATATTTTTAGCTTTTAAGTGCAGGTTTATTTAATTCACTTTAAAAGATTAATTAGATTCTGACCAGGAAATATCTTTACAGTTGCTAAGCATTTCCCCAAGAAGTGAAAAAAAAATGGGTTTGGGGTCCATTTAGCTGTCAGTAAATTTTAATGCTGTCACCAGGATAATATAGCAATATCTGTGATATTGATATATTTGAAAATATATGTTCTTTGGACCTTGTGGCTTTTTTAAATACACTTCCCAAGATTAGTTAATTGTTTCTTATGATGATATATAGTACAATTGATACTATAAAGCACTTTACCAAGTCCTTTGGGGACCCATGAGGACTTTTAGCATCAGTGTTCCTGATTATGCACTACCTCTGCACTGCCTTTTCAAAATCTGGTAAGTGGAAAAGCAGTCCATGCAGAGTTACATACACTGGGATTTACATTACAACTATATTCACTGTACTCTTGGAGGCAGAGGTAGGATTCTGTTTGGTATGTACAGAGTTAGTTGCCAATTATTTATTTAAAACTTGTAATTTGTGCCAGGGAGATTGAAGGCTTTGGCTAGTAACACATTCCTCAGCAAAGCAAACACATAAAACAATATAAGTATGGTTCAAAGTATGTTCAGTGACATGAATAGAAATGGAATATTCCCTAATTTAGTCCTATCTTTGATTCCAAAAGCTGTCCAAGAGTAACAGAAGATTGCCCATACATCAGGCTGATAGCTGTCCTTTAGGACAGTTATTTATGATGACAGAATTAATAAATTCTTAATTAACACAAATATTTTAGGACCTGCATCTTCAATGTTAGATCTAATCCTGCACTATAATCCAATGGTTTTGACCTGTTAGAAGCCAAATCACCTCCATTTGTTTGCACTGAAGATTTGGATTGCTGGTAAACCCAGAGTGCTCCAAACTGAGCAGTATAGATTAGGTTCAAAAAAGTACATGCAGTACTTACCTTAACATCATCTGCATTTTTGCGCAGAGATAAGTCAGAGGTTCTCACTACTATTCTCTCATAAAACTTCAAAATAAGATTTAAAAAACCATTCTATTGGCAAAATTAGTCTTTGCTAGGGACATATTACTTACAGATTTTACTTTTGCACAGTCAATAATGGGACTTTTATTATGTTCCTTGGGAAACTTTCAAGCAGTTTAGTGAATTTTATCAGTATACTCTTCTGCTTGTTCAGGGTACTTCTTTCTCTGCATAGCTTCATTCTGTTGCACTTAGTTGTATCTTCCTGAATTCTCCTAAGCATTTTTTTTCTGTCTTTGATAAATACTTCTAAAATACTTTAGAAATCCATTTTAATATACTTTTTAAACCATTTTAAAATATCAAATAACTTTCAAGCACTCAAGTTGTTCGCATACCTTAGCCATGTGTTTCCATAAATTTTCTTGTATTAAACAAACCTCCTACCCACTCTATATGTTCTGTTCTCCTTTTTAAATTGATTCTTATTCACAGATAGAAGATGCATTAAACTCAGTTCAGAGCAGTCATCAATAAAAAGTCTTTATTCTTATGAAGTTCCTTTTACCTGTGTATCTTGGAGTTTATCACAAACATGCAATCAATGCCTTCTATGCCTCACTGGCAAAGCTGTAAAACAAAGCACCCCTTAGAACTAACTACAAAGTTCTACTCTGATCTGAAATTGCTCAGTTTGAAAATCAGGCCACATGGTTTTCACACTGGATATTAAAAAATGCAGGTCAAAGAAAAGAATTTTCAAATTTTTGTTTCCATCCCACATACAAAATCAGGCAGGTGTATGCTTGTGCTTAACAAAGTGTTTATAGCCCATTGACTTCAACAGGACATAAACACTTTCATGAAATAAATGTACATTTCAGATCAGAACCTTAATTACTGAATGCCTGACTGCATAGATACCCAGTATATTCACTGGGTACAAACCATACCAATTCGGACAACACCACAACATGAATAAAATTATAATGTTGCTTGTTCACAGAAATGTGAATATAATTTCTTTTCTGGTGTTAGATAGGAATTGAAAAGTATCAAAAACAATGGCCAGAAGTCTCATGACGATTCTTACTTTTCCTCATAAATGGCCCAGAAATGCGAAAGCAAGCATTCAGAATTATGTGGTCCGACTCTCAAGGTTATGTACATCAGCCCTTGGTGAATGACCAAGTATGAAGTCTCATCACTTCTAGCTGATGAACAAGAGAAATTAGAGTGATCCTCCATCTCTTTCCTTAGGCAAGCATCTCTTACACCATAATGGATGCTCCCTGGTTATTAGCTATCACTTTATTTTAAGAAATATCCCTTAATTCCTTCAATTGTGGTAGGGGTACAACAAAGACTGAATGAATTAATCAAAACTTTGCAGATGTTCTTACTTTCACTGCAATAATTCAGCCTGAAAAACAACCTAGGGGGTTTTGACAATATAAACCCAAACCTAAAAACAATTCTGCTCTGTCCTGAAGGAAATAAAAAGCGCTGCTCTGAGCTCAAAATTCCTGAAATTCCTTCCTCATTTGCACAGGGGTATGTCTGCAGAGAAGCAGACCAAAAAGTGTCTGCAATGGTCTCCTGTCTGCTCATTCATTAGGTCACAGGCTTGTGTGTCATATGGTTTTGGACAGTGGACCATCCTTGAAGAGCCTTAGCTCTTAGGTGCAATGGCGATCTGTTCTGAGAAGCTAAGGCATTTGTGAGGGAGTGCAGGCTTTCACGGCAGTTATGCAGCACCCTTAAAACTAGAAGACACTAAAAGATTTATTTGCAAACAACATATAGATATGCTATCACCTGGTACAAAAATGGAAGACAACAGCTTTGAGACAAGTTTCCAGAACAGCAGCCAGCTATTTGGTATCTAAAAATTATTTGGTTCCATGGATTTTTCACAGCTGAATACTACCTACATGGGTATTTAATGTCTTCAGGCCTGCTCCGTGTAGGTACAGAGCAGACAGTAAGTGCGGTGCTAAGTAGCATTTAAACATTATTTATATGTTTTTAATTGACAGAATTACAGCCCAGTACATAGCTTAGGGCCATGACAGCAATCCTGAGGGAACAGTCCTTCAACAAATCAAGATATAACCTGCTAGCTGTCTCATAAAGATAGGTCTACCTGTTCCTTTATTCATTTCATCCCTCTGAAGACATTATTAGAAAAACATTATTCCTCCCTTTTTGTAGATGTGCACAGCAGAAGTCAAACAAGACTTAAACGGTATTTTTCATTCCTAAACCAAGAGTAACACACAAAGAAGCAAAACCCCTTAACAGCCTGGTATTGCAAAACCTCCAACTTGGCTGGACAAGACAAACAGGAATCAAAGATGCCATCTTCAAAAAGCAGACCAGAAAGTCTGTCTTTTAAACATGCCTCTATATGCCCCAGTTCACTCCCTTTCCACCTTTATTTTCCTAAGCCATACATGAACATGTACCCTGTCTTATTGATTCGCTTCACTTCTGTATTATCATTAAAATTCTGTAGTATTATTTTAATAGCTTAAGCCTGCAGGTGTCTTAACAAAATGCCCAGTGCCAAAACAACTCTGAGACCTGGCCTTCTTGTGCTCCAGTATAACAGATAACCATATTTTTATAGTCTATTCCCTAATTAATAGAAAGTAAAATTGGCCTTTCTGGGTAAAAATCTACATGTAGTGTCTTACCCACAATTCATTCACATCTGCCATGTAGCAAAACTTCTAATTAACCAGGCTTCTCTGGGGCCTGGTTAACTTCTACTTGCATAGCTATATTGCTGAAAAACTGTAATATGGTCAACAACTCCCTAAAAAGAAGAGGCTTTGCTCTTTCCAGAATGAGAGAAGAAATGCGTTTGCATGGATCAGTAAAGATAGCAATAATTGCCATAAGGCTTACAGTAATTTATGCAGAAGAAGTTTCTCAATTGCTCATAGTGGACTGTCAGATGTGAGACAGCATGCAAATGGAGCAGATCATAAAAATAATTTCTAGCCTAGGTTCTAAGAAGAAAACTCTTGAAACCTTGCTTTATTACTAAGAAACATAGGAGAAGAGAAAACAATGTGATTGCTAGGAGAGTAACAGAAGTGCATATTGTATTATTCATACCCATTTACAGAGCTGCATCAAGCTAAATAATACAGTTTTCCAAGATTTATGCACAGCTATATCTTGGTAGGACAAAAGGTTCATAAATTGCCAGCAGTATCCTGGTCTTCTTTCAGTTAAGGAACAATTAAAGTCTTGGTTGAAAGGGTGTATCTTTTTCTGTGGCCACTGGTGCCTTAAGCTATGCAACCACAGAAAAGTTTTTTGTAGTTGTTGGTTACTATGCAGTTGAAAGGTAAAGAAACCATTAGCTGTCTGATAATTTCAAAACAGGAATGAAAATACATTAGGAATATTTACAAAAGTGAAATTACATTTTTTTAACTTTGATAGTTATGCTAGACACCCTACAATTTTTGCAAAGAAAACACTTGCTGACAGCTAATTGTCTAGCTCCTTTAGTGTGCACCTCAGCAGAGTATGGTGTATATGATATTGAATGCAGCATCTCCAACACTCTCAACCATTGTCTGTCACCTTTCCAATGGAATGAGGATTTGCAAGACATAGTAAACTTGGGTAGTTTTAAACACACAGAAATACTGAAGCATATCCTCCCAGTATTGGCTCCCTCCTACTCAACATTTAAAAAGATCTTAAAATGTTATTTAGCTACTTGTATTTATCTATATGCATTAGATACAGGATTCATCTCATCTAAGTTTAATGGCATAAAATCATACAGTATGTAATCTAAACTGGATCATCTAACACAATCACCTTAGAAGAAAAATAAGCATTTTCAGAGAACATTTCATCCCTCATGCTTAGGTAGTACCTAACATCGGTTTGAAGTGCAAAGAAAAGCATGAAGGAGTAAAGACTATAAGTGTGATCTAACTTTTGCTGATAAAGACCTGTAATAATTTTACAGCATCTCTGAACCTTTTCCTCAGCCACATTCTGGTCTTCTCCAAATCCCACTTCACCCAAAGCAAAAGATAATTTTCTTTGCCCTGGCAGTACAGCCTGCATTCAAAAGTCTATTAACTCGGTACCTCGCTTAGGGACCTGTGATCTTGATATGTCAAAAGAGAAAGGTACACATCTCATATGAACAGTCTGAGCTATTTTGGACAGACTGACAGTAAAGATTCTAGACATCTCTCATGATCACCTTACTAAGATATCTAAATGTAGTGAGAAAAGGAAAGTGTCTTCTGTTGCCCAGGTTTTTAGAATGGTCTGCAAATGAGGGTGAACGAAAAGGAGCAGACTGAAGAAAAAAAAAAAAAAGAGAGAGGACAGGTCCAGTGGCCTGTCTACATTTCTTAAAAAAACCTACCTCACTGAGTGACAGTAAGCATCCCTCTTTCTTTTTCTCTTAGGAAAATACACTGCTGTTTCACCTGTTCCTCATCTTGTTTTACTTTACTTATCTTTAGGAATTATGTCTTGGAGGGATTTTCTGTGCGATTCAGATCTTGACTGCTGAAGATCAGTGGCTTTAGCATTTGCCTGTCAATGGCAGATGTTTTTGTAATCCCATGTTCCATGCTCAGAGTGCTGGACGATGCAGCCTTGACATTTGGCCTAAGATTGAGGATTTGCTATTAGTATTTCCCCAGGAAACTGACACTTGATGGACAGGCTACATAATCCATGCTTGGATACATTTCTTAGTGAATTGATCTCCATTTCAAATTGACATGGGCAAAGACACAAATGTGGTAGATCACCATCCATTCCCCTCCCACGGTGTATTTTAATAAAATGCAACATGCATCGCAGTGTAAACTATGAAGCTTATAAATCTGCAACATGCAGATTGAAACTTGCTTACAAAACACCATGAATACCTTCCACATTTCCCTAGCGTTTATTTACTTCTGCAGGAAGCCTAGAAAGATATTTTGATGTATTGCATGCCATAATTTTTAACATTACTCAAAATGTTTCAAAAGATTTTTAGTGAAAGTTAACCCACATCAATCACGACCTCGACATGAAAAATTACTGCCAACCTTTAAATAAAAAAGGGAGGGAGCAAGAACTCTAATACTCCTGGCTGTTGCTGAATTGTTGAAAACATTAAAAGTATTATGCACATAGTCTGTCTACATTAGAACTATATAAAAGGAACCCAATCGCTTATTACCATGGCAAACCTAATTAAAGATCTTTTATCTTTTCAACTTATAGGATCCCAGAATTTGAACTTTATACAGTGAGAATTATATTTAGTAACTATTGTATGAGTAACTATAGTAACTCTTTCTACTTTAGTTTTACACAGACTCCAATGAATTCTCTGAGAGTTTCTCTGCAGAATTCTCTGAGAATTCTCTGCACTCAGGCTATGACTTTGTGCCATAGTTGCTCCTTCTTCATTGCATTTCCTCAACTGAAGTTTTATCTGTTATCCAAACAAAAGATGCTGCTGGACTAAGTAGATTGATCTGTCTTTCTAATGCTCTCCTTACAAAAAAAACAACTGGGAACTACATGCCAAGACCTGGTTGTTATCCAAATACAGAAAACTTTCTATTTGGTACCTACCAACAGCATTGCCTCCAGTTCTGTGCCAAAATCTTGTTAATGTTCCTAACAAAGATGGAATATCTCCTGTAACTTATCTGAGAAAGTAAACTTCATCAGAAATCTGAGAGTTAAGTCATCATGTCAAATTCTCTGCATCTATCAAGACTTTTGGTTGATCTCATGTCCTTGGGCACATAATTAAATATGATTCAATTGAGGAAATAGTTCTTTTCCCTGTTACTGTGGAAAACTTCAGCCTTGAAATATTTTAGCTGCACATTGCTCTAGACTGGATGCTTTATAAAACCTTGTTATTACAAATCCAGCTTATTTCAAAGCCTTGATCCACAAAACCTCTTTATATACAGATTTCTGATTTTTTTTAGCAACATATCTAAATCATATAATCTAATTTATTCAAAGTTTTGACTGTGCTTCTCAGTCTCTTACAGTATTTCAACAAGTTGTACAAACCATGAAATTCTATTAAAATATTGCATCTACCTGATGATGTGAAAACTGCTGCTCTTCTTCATCTGACTTACTTTCTATTTTACTCTTGCAGGGGTCAGATTTACCTACAAACGTCCAATCAAACTTGCAGTTCTTTATATCATAGGGAAACAGAGGAAGACAATTTCCATCTGCTCACTGCAGTAGTTTTACATGCTTAACTTGAACTCTCTCTGTCAAATGAACTAGAAGCATTTTAACTGAGATTGTAAAAGGTCTAGAAATAGACAGTATTCTACCCCAGGACAGGAATCAATTCTACTGCTAATTCAAGAAAATTAGTTTGCAGAAAATATGAACATTGATCACAAATAAGAAAATAAATATAACTGAAAGCAGATGCAATTAACTGAGGAGTTATTTTCTGTGATGTCTTCTTACTGCCTGAAACATGAATGTAAATTTAGTATTTGTCAGTTGTAGTTAACGAGAAGCCTGAGTTTGTAACTGTGAGACTTTAGTACAACTGGGAAATTGAAAATATTAAAGGGAAAAAAAACCCTATGAATGAGAAGATGAGATCTGTTTCTTACACATCTGTTTCTTCTTGTCTTATCTCACCAGAATCTGCTGGTTCAACTTGGTAACAACTCCTTCCCAGCATCTTAAAGGACTGGTCAGCCTTAGAGCTCTCTTTTGCAAAGAGAAAAAAATGACTGGTATCACAGACACTAACAGTCCTCATCCACTCTTAGACTTGATCTCCTTTGCTTTAGAGAATGCCAAAGCATCTCATAAGTTTTACTTTTTTATTTGTCTGCTTTTGTGGAAGATGTTGAAAGCATCTTCTCTTCTGCCTATTTTCAGTAATTGCCTTGTAATGGCAAGGAGCACTTCAAGAGAATCTATTGGCCATGTTAGATTATGTCTGACCACTAGACTGGTGCTCCGAAGGCTGTAACTCATGGGATCCTGTGCCATAATTTTTCTTCCACTTCATTTACAATATTCCTATTTTTAGCATCAACGTGAGACAGACCCAATTATACCTGAAGCTGAGCAGCATATAATAGGTGTCTGAATTTGACTCTTCAGTTATTCTAATCATCATTTTCACAGTTTAACATCATTGACACAATGCTATTTGGTTTTAAACACTCTGAGCTCAAAGTCATGTGTTTAAAATAATGTATTAAAAAAATCAAACTAAGAAATGCATTATAATCAAGTACCTGTGATATGTTTTGCAAATATGAGATCTGTATTCTACATTCTTTTTTTTTCTGAATCCTGGGAGCAATAATTCTGAGTGACCACGCAATCTTCATTGTTGTGGAAATTTGAAAAAACTGCTGTAAAATTGAGTTTTCCTTTCCTAGCTGTATTTTAAGTTAATTTCTGTTCTTCATTGAATCTTGATTAGTTCCCGTCCTTCAACAATGATTCCCAGCATCCTTGCAGCTGTGTTCCACTTAATTGAGCCCATAATGTTCAAACTGCGAAGAACCTGGAACTCCATTTTTCTCTAGCATGTCTTTTCATGTGATCTATTAGCAGCAAATTTTAATTGTTACAGCATTGTTTGATAAACCCTAAGCATCTGTCTGAAGTCCAGTCTTTCTAAGTACGGGTCTACCAAGCCTTGTCTGGGATTTCCCAGGCGGAAGTATATGCCCATATGCAGTGAAGTAGGTCTGTTATATGGTAACTATGATGTTCTGCAGACTGGTTGGATTTATTTCATTGTATATGCATAAAACAGCTGTGCAGTGCAAATACAGTTGGTCTCTCAGAAACCTCTCTGCAAATTTGCAGATACCAGGTAAACCTGTGAGGTTGAATGCTACTGTGCATACACAGTGGAGCTGGTCAGGCTACTGCATGTCAACAAATCCCAGATGTTCACTGCAGATGTGCTGATCAGTAAGGAGTTACAGGCATTAAAATGCGAGATTCATGTTACTACATATGTTCAGTATCAAAAAAATTCAAATGTTTCAAATTAAGTGATAGCATCATTACCTGCTGAAGAAGAGCTCAGTGGAGAAGGACCTGGGGGTCCTGGTGGATGACAGGTTGGCCATGAGCCAGCAGTGTGCCTGGGTGGCTAAGAGAGCCAATGGGATCCTGGGGTGCATCCAGAGGAGTGTGGCCAGCAGGTCAAAGGAGGTGATCTTCCCCCTCTACTCTGCCCTGGTCAGGCCCCACCTGGAGGATTGTGTCCAGTTCTGGGTGCCTTGGTATAAAAAGGACAGGGATCTCCTGGAAAGAGTCCAAAGAAGGGCTAAGAAGATGATTAAGGGCCTGGAGCATCTTCCCTATGAGCAAAGGCTGAGTAGGTTGGGACTGTTCAGCCTTGAGAAGAGAAGACTAAGGGGGGACCTAATTAATGTTTATAATTATCTTAAGCAGGGGATGCAGGGGGAGTCAGCCAGCCCCTTTTCAGTGGTCTGTGGAGACAGGACAAGGGGCAATGGCTGCAAGTTGGAGCACAGGATGTTCCACACCAACATGCGGAAAAACTTTTTCCCAGTGAGGGTGACAGAGCCCTGGGACAGGCTGCCCAGGGAGGTGGTGGAGTCTCCTTCTCTGGAGATATTCAAGACCCGTCTGGACACCTATCTGAGTGTAATGTCCTAGGGAGCTGCTTTGGCAGGGGGTTGAACCCGATGATCTCTCGAGGTCCCTTCCAACCCCTACAATTCTGTGATTCTGTGATCATGAGTAAAGATTATTCTATAAAAATGAAGAGTATCTTCTCATCCTTTGCAGACAGGTTTTCATCTAGAAAAGTGTACGTCCCAGCCATGTGGTAACTCTGATTAAGTAAATAATTTATAAACAAATAAATAACAACAAAATATACATCCCTGCCAAAGTACTGATACACTCAATCACCTTTGGGCAAGCTAATGGGGAGCTGGGACAACCTGAAGAAGGGGAAATGGTGGCACTAACTCATGTTTAATGTAAGACTTACAGACAGCACATTTTATAAGAATGTCCATCTTAAAATTACTTCTAGCCTAGGGCATTTTGGACCCCTTCGGATAGGACTTAATTGAGCCATACCTAGACACAGGTCTAAAACATCCTTCAAGAGACTAAAATGTCATTGTTTCTTTCAAGCACAGATGTAGAAGAGAAATATTATCTTTACAGAACCTTGTGGTAAATTTTGACTTGTGTGTGTTTATATAGGTACTGTGTACACGTATCTCATTAATGTCAGTAGCATATCAGAGTTGAGACCTGCTGTGCATATCTGAGAGGAAATTTTACTGGGGAAGATTTCATAGTGTCTAAGAGATAAAGAATTGCTTGTGATGAGATTTGGTCATTGTTCCCAAAGCTGTATAATTAGTCTTAAATGTCCTAGTTACAATCCTGCTGTGGATTTGCGTGTGTAACTCCTAGTGATTAAAGCAGGACATGAAGAGCAGAACTAAGCTTTTGCTTTATGTGGGAAGCAATATACAAAATTGTGCCCACTGGAATCAGAGAGCATTTTCTTTTCTTTGCTGGGTCAGACTTTTTTCCGATGTCTGGCTAAGTACTCAATAGATTCATTTTCAGAGACTCTATTCCCTCTCCCTTTTCTCCTGGTTAGATAAGATAAAGTATTTTCAAGAAAAAAGTAAAAAAAGAACTAACCCAAATAAATGAATAATTTTGATATCCTACTTCTGCCTGGCATAAAAGGAGAAAGAAAGGATTTATTCTTCTACTGTAGTTTTGATTCTAAATCCAATGTAAATACAGAATGAAATGTAAATCCATTGGCTTTTCGTGTTGTGAATTTTACAATATTTTTAATATTGATTCACCTATATGCTGGGAAGTGTCTTTCATTAAAAAAATTCATAAGCAGTTGAGGAACAGCTGAGGTGATGTCTTTGTGTCTGCTAAAATTTAAACCCCTCTTGTATACAGCCAGGTGAAAGCCAGGAGTGGGCAAAGTGACGTAAACCATGTCCTTCTCTGATCTCCAAGATTTTGTGTCAGGCTTGCCTTTACACTTGTAACTCCTTTGTTACATTTCAATTGAGTTCTTCCTCGCTGTGTTGCTGTCTTAAGTATTTTTCACTTTTCTAATGTCAAAAGCTCTTCTGTTGAGAGGACTCAACAGGACGTGGATGCAGGGAGTATGAGCTCTGATGAGATCCTTTAATCCACCCCTAATCCCACTCAATTAAAACTCCATTGATGACAGAAAAATCATTAAGTGCTGAAGAACAGGAAAATGAGTGAAAACAACCCTGCATGAGAAATTAGATGCATAGCTTTTAACAGGGATGTCCTATTCCTTCTCTAGAACACCTTCTTTCTGTCCCAATCCTGGCAAAACCAAGCTCTTTTACTCTTACAGCCAAGCACATAAAAATGTATAACTTAGTTGGCAGCTTAACTAATACAGCTCTCAATGTTCAGGGAGACCTATGCACATAATAGCTAAGACCACACATCCCATCGTTGGGGGAATTGTTGGGATCTAGAGGCATATGTGAAGGATCCATTCAGTGACTGCTCTCTTCATCTATGAACACCTAACACTAGTAAACTACATCGTTGTTCTACCTATACACTGCTGCTTACCTATGTATTTCTGTAATTAATTTCCAGAGAGGCAGCTTGCAGAGATTGAAGAAAAAATACTACTTTTCAACTGAAGTGGGGAAAAAATGAAGGCCAGAAAGCAACATTTGATGTTACCTCTCTCTTTTGCACATCCTTCTCCTTTGATACCTTCAAGTTGCTTTGAGGTCATGAGGAAATAGGAGGCATAGTAGAGGCTATACATAGAGCTAAGAAGCAGCATGTCTGAGTGATATTTTCCACTGGGAAACCTGGGAACCATATGCTGTAAATGTTGAGTACAGTTAATGTGGCTTGAAGCAGCATTAAATCCATTTACACTGCATGAGCCCCCTCTTCCCAGAGTGCACACATGGGTCATGGAGCCAAAAGCAGTACAGCAACCAGCTGGACTTTGTTGACAGTTCTGGCGGTGGCCAAGGGAAAGCCTTTGGAAAAAGTCTTTTTCCATGTCTATGCAAAGAATCTGCAGCATTGCAGTCTTGATTTCTCACAGATTTCCAATCTTTATTTTCTTCATTTCTTGGCCTGAAATAGCTCTACTTGGCATCTCAGATAATCTCACAGACATAAGGAGGGCATGAGGTAATTTACAGAAACTTAAGACCCAAACAGTTGTAGACTTCTTGGACTCATTTTGTTTCCCCAGTGTGATTTTACACTGGAAGGGAGTATGTAGAGTTTCATCTTTCTTCATCACTAACTTAAAAAAAGAATGGCCTGGTACTTTTCCAGGCAATCTGTGTGCACCTATAAACTGAAATGCAGCTCATAAACATTAACCATGTTGAAACAATACACTTGCTGTTTGCAATCACATTATAAACAACTTAGATGTAAGACACAATTTCTAGACATCTGTAATGTCACTGCACAGGGACACCCAACCTCCACACCTAAAACACAGACTAATTATCAGCACATACGTTTTTGCCTTGCACATAAGTGTTCAACTAATATGTATAATGTCCACATGACATTGCTTTTAAGAAGTACTTCCTCATCATGCAGTGCTGCTATTTTAGCTCTGATCATTTTACATTCCTTTCATACCTCTTCTTTCCCCTATTTCTCTGGTACACACTCACTGTTGTCTACTTCAATCTTCAAACTGCAGATTGCCAGAACTTCTTTGCTACATGTTTACGTGCCTTGTTCAACCTCTTGTATTCTAATTCCTATTTAATGCCCTTAGGCGTTGCAGTAGAAATAGTAACTCATGGGTCCTGACCCTTTCTAGTACAAGTAATACCCTCTAAGGCCAGTAAGCACATCCAAGAGTAGGCTGATGATTTGTGCAACTGGCAAACAGAGGCTCAAGAGATTCTTTGAGGTTTCACTTGATAAACTGGAGAGTGTTGCCATGCTTGTGTTCCCTGACATTTCTTTTGATATAACAAAAAGCTTTTGAAAGATAGGCAACTTCCATGGACTGAAGTACCTTGCAACTTGCTTGTAGATCTCCCTTGAACAGCTCAGAGTCATCCCACTAGCTCCTCAGCGACCAGAGTCACGGTTGGATGCCAGTCATCAGCTTCAGCTGCAAAAATTTCAGGATGTGCAAATCTGCCACAACTCCTCTGAGGTCTATTCATAGAAACATACTATGATCTACACTCCATGGGTCTGGTGCCAGTGATAATTTTAGAGGGGACTTGGCTGGTTCCTTCTGTCTCCTTTTTTGCACTGTTTTGATACAGGTACCGTAAGGTCAGAGTCAAGACCTTGCAAAACAATTTCTCTATCATATTACACTGCAGACTTGGTTTTAGCACTTACTCAGTGCTGTTGCAGAACAGTCCAGTAGCAGACACTCTCTGTCAGTTTATTTTGTGTATTATGAAATTTTTAAAAAGGTAGTTTTACTGGGTTTCTGCAGGAGAAAATGCTATGTAGTTTGATTAACCTTATGGACAATATTCTAGACACTGATTATTATTACTTTTTAAGTCAGACAGAGAAATTTGTTGCATAGACCTCCTCAGGAGTCAGAAAACACACGTGGGGAATATGACAGTCAAATGGGTAGCTGAAGTGTTGGTTCCTTTATAAACTGTATTACAGATACCCTGGTTCTCTTCCTCTCAGTTTCCCCATCTGTTACACAGGGATGAACCTCCTGACCAGCTGTATGAAGATGCTGAGGTCTCTGGGTAGTCAGTCTACTATGATCAGAGAAGCTGCTGTCAGACTTCCTCCTGTAAAGGAGCCATTTGCCTATTAGCATGAGGTTATTACTGTGGACATGTAAACACCCATAGCCTCTAGAACTCTATTCCAAATCAGAATACTCAAGTTCTGGAGTAAGCCCGAATCTCTATAAAGAGATATGTTCTTCTATCTGATATCTGCTGCTCCTACTCACCAGTAACCACTCACTGACTGCAAACTCTTTACCCCATGTTCCTGTAGGAACATGAATTACCAATGATGCAGTCACATATGCTGTTTTGATAGTATGGGGAAGAAGGTTAAACCTGTAAGCTACTCCAAGGAAAACAGGACAAGCTATAGGCTTCTCAATGGCTTTGCAGTAAGCTGTGCCTATGAAGCGAGGCATTCAATGTGCTTCCCCAGGGAGCAGTCCAGGAGTGTATGCAGCATGGGGGAACCACAGTCCATGCCTACCCAGCATTTATCAGGGATACCACCATGGCTGCCCAGACCCATGCCTCAAGATAAAAACAAGCTCTTATCTTTCTCCCAACTGATATTTGTGTCCAGTTCAAGCTTGAAAAGCATCTATAAAATTGGTGACTGTGGGAAACATAAGTCAAGGGAGAAGGGGTGTGTACTAGTGTGACAGGTACTACAGTAAATCAGTAGGCTGTAGAAAAGCCAGAATAACAGAGAGAAAAATTAAATATTAATCAGAAAGTCAAAATTCAGGTACTGTCTCACGTCTTTATTCAATAAAACAGCACCCATTCAAGAGACAGTTGATCAGGCATGTCTGATTCTGTATTTGCTGAGCTAGGGAAGACATAGCACAGAACTAGTAGCTGATGTGCAGGATAATGGCAGACTACCAAAGTCCCAGGTGCTTTTCTCCCTGTCTCTGTAAAGGCTGGAAGTGATCTGGACAAAAATTGTGAGATGCTATCATTCACATTTAGTCAACTTAAAATGGTTTAAACCATTCCTAAAATAAATTCACTTGCTTAGAATATAAATACTGTGTCACTTTTGTCTGTGTTTAGTTCTCCTTCCATGAAAAATTAGCACCTCAAGCCTCACCAGCACCATAGTCACCAAGCAGTAAGGAAGCAGACTACAGCCATGATCTAGCACTGGCATGATGAGAGATTCTTTTATACCTACCTCAGTTTCAAAACCTTGTTTAATTAAGGCGATTCATGCAGATTCCAAGCTGAAAGTTTTATAGAAAAAATAAAGCCACTAAAAATATTTATTTTGGTTTATTTTTTTACTAAGAATATTATTTGTTTGAAAATACTCATTTTGTTTTGACTTGAGATATCAAAGTTTAGTGATGTAAAACCAGGGATTGGATATTCTCTTTGTATACTAATTTGGAAAAAACATTTTATTTTTTATATCTTTTTTTCTTCTGGAACTCACATTCTTGTGAGAAAACTAATTCAAGGCAAAACGTCCTTGCTCAAAAGAAAGTTCTTTTTTAAAGCAAACACTTAAAATATAATAGATTTTGTTGTTGCATTGTTTTGGGTGAGGGATTTTTCTGGAAAAAATAACTGTACTTATTATCAATAGGATTTTAATTGTGTCCAGTTACTGGGGAAAGAAATTGCAAGCACCTTGCCAATACATAGTCAGGTACAAAGAATAGGGAGGAGAAAAAAAAGTAATCACAAAACCATATGTATAAACCTACATTTTTTTAAAACAAAGAATAACTGCATTATTTGTTCTTATAGATTGTTGCAGCTTGCCTCTTTATGAGTTGTTGAATGACATCTTAATTTGCAAGTGGGAGAGGAAAGAGTATAATGTGATAATTTATCTCCAAATGAAGATAGAGCAGTAGAATACACAGAATGAATCAGCCCCCTTCACAGACCAACTTTTAAAAGTCATCCAGTAAGAAGTATTTTAGTATTTGTAAAAAACAGTTTTAGCCAGCTGAAATTAATTTATCTTATCCTCTTAACAGCCTTTTTACATGGAAAACTAATGCACCACTTGCCACTTGATAGGGCAGTACATGGGTATGGTTAAGTTGGAGAGGAGAAGGCGGTATTTTAATATGCAAGTCTAATGGTGCTATTGGGTTTTTAAGAATCAGAATGATCTATACTGCTTCCTAAAGTGAGCCTGCATATTGTGGTATTCAGAGACATGTTGTGTCTTGTTAAATTTTTTCAGTAATGTAGAACAAGAACACAATAGCTTCAGTAAATCAAACTAAAATGAGTGATTAAGTACCTGATTTAATACTGTGCATTAATTTTAGTTCAGATGGTCGTTGCTTTGTTCTATAATACAATTGCATGCAAGACTACATCATTTGCATGCTACAGCAAGGTGCATTATAAAAATAAACTTAAATTATCAAGACCTGAAAGGGAAAAACTGTTACAATACAGTGTCCATATATCAAAAGACAAGCCTTTATTGAGGGTGCTCTTTGGTTCTTATTTAAGAGCATGTACTTTGTTGCCTTTGTTAGCAATTCTTCCTTTTTTTCTAAAATCCAATAGCAGTGGCATCCCTTCAGGTTTCTAGAGGCTTAGCCATTACTGCTACTCCAGCAAACCGTCAGTAACCTCTTACTTAGCAAGTTTTAAATTTTCCTGCATCTATCTCAAAACTACAGGTGTACTGTATCACATCCTTCCAAAGGATTCAGAGCTAAAAGGAGAATTACATTCTAAATTACTGCTTTAAAGTACTGTAGATCTACCCATCTCTCTGTAGAGTCTTGTTATCTCCATTCAAGTTATTATTCTACCTCTCCAGACTTTTATATTGGCTGCTAGTTGTTCATTGGTCCATCTGAAACCCACACCTGACTTTGGAAGCAAGGCAAACAGTTCAGAGGTAAGCACACAGTGTATTAGTTATATTGGACATAATTAAAACAAAAATGGTTGATTAAGAAGATAGTGGGTTGATCTTTCTGAGAGCCCTGTGGCCATCTCACCATGTGGAGTCTGTCTTGCATCTATGATTCTGGCTCCCTGTGATCCTGCTGCTGCTGCACACATCTAATATAAGCATGGCAGAACAGAAAACTCAGCAGTCATCTAGAAGGCTTTCAGCACTGTTAAAAGGAACCTGATCTGAGCTTTTTCTAAGCTATCTAAGGTCCTTTCACTGTGGATCTCTTTTAAGCTGCATCTTGGCTTTTCCATGTAACAAAAAGCTGGTACATCAAAACCCTTTTACACTGACATGGTGAAATGATGACTCCTGAAGCCTGAGGTTCCCTTCAGTGCTTTGAGGAACAGCAACTCAGCTTCCATCTTGCCACCTCAGCATGATCCTTGAGCTATTCCTCAACAGAAAAGCAAATGCATTGGGTTGTTAAGCTGAGAAGAGGAAGGACCATACTGATCCAACATCAGAGTGCATGGAAAAATGTTAGTTCACATGTTTCATCTCCATGTGCAGGAGAAAAGTGTCAGTGAGTGCCAAGACTGGCTACAGTGACCAGCTGAGTGCAGGGCAGTGCATAACAGTACAAGGTAGAAATAAAAGACCATCATGGGGACTAGGTAAACTCTACCGAAAGTGTTGTAAAGAAAGGTACATGGGTGACTACAGAGGTGTAGTGTTTCATGTTTATTAGGCTGCATGATTCTTAACTACTCAGTAACAAGCACTTTTATTTAGAGTAGCACTGAGTAAACTAGCAGATCAAGAGCAAATTCATGTTCATCACAATTCTTTTTCCTTTGTGTATGGCCACCATGTTCTCTGTCTCTTGGTAAAGTCGTATTCCAAGAGCATCACAGAAAGGAGAACAAATCTGCACTTGCAGAAACACAACGTATCCCACTAGGAGAGGTCATTGCTTCATGATCTTCAGTGATCTCCTGCTTATAAACACTAGGATGCTAACACAAAACCAGTGATGACCTAGTCCAACTGTTGACTGTATTATAATAAAGACAATCTATTCTGACCCCCACAGATCAACAACTTAAGTCCTGAAGCATCAGGCTTCATTATGCTTTAGTGGTAAGGCTACTAAACTTAAAATGTTGTTCCTGTTCATATGGTCACCTAATCCCTTTTTAATCCTCCCAAAGCGTTTACTTCAGCAATTTCTGTGGCAGTGATTCTACCATTGGTTGGATACATGTTGCATAAAAGATCTTTCTCTTCTTCTGCCCGAGTTTGCTGACATTAGTGTTCACTTGGTGCTCGCCAATTTACAAATCGGAGGAGGAAGGCCTCTGATTTGTGCAGATCTCCAGGTCCTACGGCATTCAATTGGAGCTATGGGGTCCTGAGCCTATCTGTAAATCAGCCTCTAAGTGTAATGTCCATTGCTGAATAAAATATTAAAAGCCTGTAATTAGTGCATAAATTGAAGGAAGTGCTACAGTTCCTCCAGTCAAACAACATAAACTTTTATAATTTATCCATAACTATGCATAGCTAGACATCCCTAGATGTTGCTTGCACTTTCTATTTATGCATCTATGTTTGTGTAATGACAATTATTAAAGAAATAATACCTAGCAGTGGATACTACTGAGCCTATTTCATGGCAGTAGCTATGTCCCTGTAAAGCAGCCGCCAATTTGGCTAATAGAAAATTCTCTCATTAGCTTGTTTTCAGTTCTTCTTGCTTGAGAAACTTCTTTTGTCCTCATCAATGTGACTTTGAAATGAAACGAAAGGCAAAGAAGCTGGCTGGCACAGAAACCTCTCTTACACAGTAGTCCAAGTCTTCATAGCAGAATTTTTAAAGAAGACTGCAAGCTTAGGAGTCAACAGTATAGTTGAATGGTTTCATATAGATGCCAGGTGTCCAAAATACCATAAATTTAAAGATCAGACCTTAAAACATATAAGCCCCCAAACCTATTAAAACTCTATGATGGGTTTTACACTAAAGTAGTCCTTCTATCAAACTTACTGCATATGATTTTTGCCAAGTTAAACCTTATTTTGGCACTTTTTAGCCTCTCTAGATTCCATTATATAATTGTCTGCACTGGCATTCATTGTGTGTCCTAATTTAATAAAAACTGTAAATTCAATTAGTAGGCCACTTTTGCACTCCCACATCTCTAATAAAAATGTTGTATGACTCTATATCTGACAAAGATCCTTGTATCACGCTTCTTGTAACCTCCTACACTGTTATCTTTAATAATGTCTCAGAAAAAGGCTGCATGCTTCTCTCTACTGCATATGGAAAACCAAACTGGAGATGCATATGTGTAAATACCATACCTTAACTGACATATGAGGAAGGGAAGTAGTGAAAGAGCTAGAAGTGGTTTCTGTCTTTTTCTGGCTGTTATAAATAAGCCTGTTCTTATTTATGTGTATTTTTCAGTCCTCATTCTCCTGTACTTAGCTTCCAGTAAACTCACTGGAGATCCTTTAGACTCTGTCTTTGTTTCTCTCATGTTTATATATTAATCATTTTATATGACAATGGGAAATATCTGAGCAACAATAAAAGCAGCTTGTAAAGCAACTGTACTAAGCATAAAGGACCAAATTCTAATCCAGTTATATTAATGAGCTGTGTACTCCTGTCCAGCAGGACTCCTTTTAGCTTGGTATACTGCCTAGAGACTTTAGCAAGAGAACAAATGGTGTGAAGTTTCCTCTTGGTTCATGTAAGCCTCTACACACATAAGAGCAAGACACCTAGCAATAGAGAGAACTGGCAGCACCTCAAAATTCTCATTTGAAGAGTGCCTGCTGAAGGCAGGGAACAGGCTCCATCTCCTGTGGCAAAGCTCCTGGGAATAGAGTGGCCCAGGCTAAAGCTGCCCTCCTTCCTCTGACAGTCTCTAAGTGAAACTGAAGGCAACACGACCTGCTTCTCCAAGGACGTACCAGTCCCTCTGGGGGGCCAGGGATCTGTCTGGTGGAAGAGAGTCATACCCCAGCAGGGGGGTCTGTATCCTCTCTCCTAAACTGTAAGTTAAAATCCATCAGTCATTTTAAATGTGTCATACACAGAGCTCTAGCCTACAGCATTTGAATAAACAGCATGATACTGGTTTTGTATTATTTTTCTTTCATCTACTAAATAGCCTCTCTTATGCACTCCAACACTACAATAATAGGATCTGGATAATAACTTAAACTGAAACAGTTAGTTTTTAACCATATTGCAGTGTTCGTCCTTACAATACCGCAGCACCATGGCATTTTACAACAAAACACGGAGAAAAAAGTAGTAATGAACAAATACGGTTGCATCATGTTGGGAAGCAATAGGCTAAACACCAATCTTCGAGCATTTCTAAGTGATATCCTTGTGTTTATACTATTAGTTCAACCAACATTACTCTGCCTGCTACTAAAATAATAACAAGAACAGAAGCGTTTGTTCAGCCTGACTGCTGGAGAAGGAAAATGACGTTCTGTGTAGAACTGCAGCAAATTATGTTGACTGATAACAAATATAATTATTTCTGAATTATTATGATTGTGTCACAAGCAGTCAAGGAATGCAAAAGATTTTTTTTTCCCCACTCCTTCCATCCCCCTTGCAGCACAGGTCCTTATCTTTCCTCTTTGTTCTTACCTTCTGCAGCAGTTGCAACACTGGCACCGTGCCCCAGCACATGAAAGCTACAGTACTGTGGATTATCAGAGTTTTTGCCTAGAATAAGATGGATGCAGAAGCACTCTGTTTAACAAAAGCTCCACTTTATCTTTGCCCAGTCTTCTTTCCCCTGCTCTTTGAAGCTTCAGTTGGGTATATTGTGTCATGGGGCAGTGTAAAGGGTAGCTGCTTCCTAAGAGGGCTTACAGGCTGCAGAAACAGTTTGGTTTTAAGAAACAATATGCATCAAGGAGATGTCACTGTAAAAAGGTTTGTGATTCAGGGCTGAAGTGTTATTTGGTAGAAAGAACAGGTTCATAAAATGGATTCTAAGAGGAAGAGAGTAGAATAAAGAACAATGATTGGAGAAGGCCCCAAAATTGGTGAGATATTGAAGAATATTATAGCTGATGAGGTATATTATAAAGCAACTGAGGAGAAAGAAGATGGATTGTGAAAATTAGACCTAGATGAGGATGAAAGTGCTGAAAAAAGTACTAAATTAGAATTGATTGACAACAGTCTGTTAAATAATATTGGAAAAGGTTACCTGAAATGGGGAAATAGTTCAGCTGCTGAATTCTGGTTTTGCATTAATTAAACCAGAAGAAACCATTTGGATGAGAAGCGAGCATCATCTGAGACTGTTCCAGTTGTGTCAGTGGGTTTAAAATGGTGGCAGCTTTAGGTCTTAAAACCTACAGGCTATAGCACTGAAAGCCCCCAGCCCGCTGTATTCAAACAAACTTTAACAACACCTGGGCTAGCTACGAGAACATAGCTAGGAAATACCCAAAGGTGAGTAAGTATCCAAAAACTATTGCTAAGATTTTGATACATTTCTCTTCAGTGGCTAAGCGGCAACAGCTAGGACAGGTTTACAGAGAATAATTACAGAGTCTATCAAAGCAGAGCACCGACTTCTGTACAGAAAAGATCATTAGTCAGTAGCAGAGGGCAATGTCCCATGACATGACAGTTCTAGTAGTCCCCAGCCACCCTTTTGTTGGGCTACGAGCCATAGGAGCTGGAGGATGGGAGACAGATTTGTTTATTCAATTGCTGTGCCGCAGAAGGCTGCCAGTGAGCTGCTGGCACTGTGGGTCGGTCACGCAGAGCCGTGAAAAGTCTTTCTGAAAAAGGCAGTCATGACTGTCTGCCTCGCACAGTGTAACCAGCCACATCTCATCAGAGATGTCTACTGTCCTAATGATGTCTGCAGATCTTATTGACTGTGCACAAGTGAAAAGACCATTTAGGACAAGGAGACTTTGTCCCAAGCACCAGCACGACTGGGCCTACTTAAACGGAGTTTAAATGAACGCAAGGTAATTGTAGCAGAAGATTGCTGTTTGGAAGAAGGCTGTATTTATCCCAGGTGCTTGGGTATCACATCTGTGTGACAGGATCTGTAAGCCCTGGATCATAGCAGCAGCTCCTAATTGGGCTTTTCAACTTGGTGTATCTGTGGTTGAGCTAACCCTGCAAAAGGAGGGTTTCAGGCAAAGCACAAGACACAAGTCCCGCCACCAGCTCTTTGAGACCCTGTTCTTCATAAATTACAGGTCTCTACATTCACCCAGAATGTAAATTTGCTTTTTAAATTTGCCTGAATTGTGAATTTGCTAGCCCAGAAGACTATGTCCTACAAAATTCCCATGTCTTACCTTTCAGACTGCCACATGGAAGAGAAGCAGCCATGACCCAATCCTCACTTTCATAGAGCACACAGGCATCTGTTTAGCTGTACTGCATGATTCCACACAGCCTTTGACCAGACTCCACATATGTTCCTCCCTTAATAATCCTTCAGTTCCAAATGTCCTGGCATCTTCCTGCTTTTGTTTTCTTCCTGAAGATACTTAGCAAATCTGTTTCTTTTTCTCCCCTGCCTTGATAACAGAGTGAAGCCTGCAGTATTGTCCCCAGTTTGCCCTGCTGCTTTCATCCCTTAGGGTGTATTTTAGAATGTATATATCTTGCAGCACGAGAGGAACATGGGATCTCCAGTATGCATAAGCTATTAGAAGTCAAATAATAGAAACATTCTGAAACAAGTATAGCCTTTTTCTCCAGAAAGTGATGTATTACAACCATCTTAGCTGCAACCCACCAGAAAAGAAATTCTCATGGGGTTTTATATAGGTAAACTGCTTGTAAGTTAAAGGAGATGGGTCAGTAACTCCTCAAATAACAATGTCTTAAAATAATGAAAGTGGAAAAGAAGAAATTTGAGACATCAAAAATCTGGAAGCTTATCTTTGTAGATAAACTACTGTTACCAGCTACCTATTAATCCAGCTAATATTTAATTTCCCTAACCTTGAGTGAAGGCCTGTGTAAGAGGTACAATCAGACAATAAATGCAAAGGAAGAGATAAGGAAAAATGTAAAAAGATTATCAAGGAGAAATGTTAGTAGGGATTTTGTCTGCTGAAAAAAAAAGACATATTCTTAATGGGGAGAATCAGAAATAAATGAAAGGATACTAGAACACACTAAATACAAAAGATCTGAGGTTTACAAACTGTACTGTGCAAAATAATTTGTTAAGATATATTTAAGTAAAAATATACATATGCATATATAATGCATTTTTTAAGAGATACGAAAATCTTTATATCTTGAACCACATTCTAATCATACTTTCCCTTTCTGAAATCTGCATGCTTTGATGTTGGCAATGGGATTACACTGTTTGTGTTCTGTCTATTTATCTATACTGCATAGAATGTATTAGATATATATTATGTTACAGCCAAGGCTTTGATACACAGAAATACTTCCTCTTTTAAATTATTACCATTCCCTTTTACTCATCAGGAGCCTCATCACAGCTACCTGCCTCTAAGAGACCAGATTTATGCAAAACATCTTTATGCTTTATATTGAAGTCCCAGGCAATTCGAAAGGGCTAAAGTGGGACATCTGCCTGTGAGCACCTGGTGATGTTTGCTGAAAAGAGCAAAGAACATAAAGAATCATTGTTCTAGACCTCATCAGAAGAGACAAGTACAGAAGTGGGAAGATATAGATCCAGGCTTACTTTCTCAGCTGTGAAACAAAATGAACAGGCAACCAGGGCTGCATTTCTGACTAGCAATGAAAGCCCTGGGCTAGCACAGCAAGTTTTGATGGATTGACCATCTCTAGAGCAGATCAGAAGCTCAGTCGCTTTCTGGGTTCTTTTCAGGAAGCCTAGAGTTAGTATTTCCTACTGTGTCATTTTTTGTAAAGACCTAAGGATTTCACTGGTTGGCGGGAAACACCAGGAATTTGGGGTTTACTGGAATTTACAACATCTGAATATGGCAATCTCTGATCATCCTCGAAAGTGCAGAGAGAGCACAGAAGGAAAAAAATAAAACAGTGAACATTGCCTATATTCCATCAGCCAATGCTCAGGTGGTGAGATCAGACAACAAAAGGATCAAAAAGGCCAGAGAACCACTCCTTCATGTTTCCATTTGTGTGGACCGAAATTTGTGCTACATGCATCACAAAGGGTGCTTCTGATCTTAGTACAGAGGGGATATATCTGTGTTGTATGCTTCTATATGTATGCATATGATACATAATATACATTTTATACAATATATTTAGTGAACTGGTAATGTGTACCACATAATAATACTACTACTGAGTACATTAAAATAGATATATAAAATAACTTTAGCCCAAGAACGGTAATAGTATTATTAGAGTAAGTAGGTATGGGTTTGGGTTGGGTTTTTTAGATTTAGACCAAAGGACTATGTAAAGAAAAGACAACTACAGAGTGCCTTAAAGGAACAAATGATAGTAGGGTCACTCAGGCTGTAGCATCATGAGCATAAACATATAAGCAGTTAAAATTGTTGGTTGGGGTTTTTTTTGCCAGGTGAGTTTTAAGCTGGATTGATTCCTTGACCTGGATCAAAACAGAGCATAAGCACCTGCTCTGACAGCAGAGAGGAGAGAAGGCGTGGGGTGGGAATGAGCAGCCTAGAGAGGAACAACTTCTACCAGCTCCGCTGGTTCAAACTGTATGTGAAATCCTGGCCCCAGCAGCAGCAGGCATATGGGAGTGCCATGCAGACAGGTTGTAAGAACCCACTTCTGTTATTATATTGCTGCATACAACCAGAGCCATATGTGCATATCAGGGCATTATAAATAATGCATTCTTTGAGTCTTGTTACCAAAACAAACAGGCTATTGTTAAAACACCCTGCCAGCATCTATCTCTCGTTTCCACTAAAAATATTCCTTCGACTTTAAAGTTGCAACTGTCAGCCTCATAAAGCAAAAGGCAAAGGTCTCAGACAACATCTTAAGATCAAAACTTCAGTGGAAATTTCAGGGTAAAAAAATGCTTTAAAGCCTCACCTGTTCAACTCATCCTTTTCTTGTATTTCAGTGTGTTTTACTATTAGCCCACTGGCTAATAATAACTTCCCGCACGCTTATTGGAAGATGGATGTGTTTTATTTGCCTGTTTAAGTCCCAGAAATTTGCCCTATTTCAACCACATATGAAGATAAAATATATTGGTTGGTGAGGTATGAACAGGTTGCAATGAGGGCACAGTCTGCTGGGATGAGACATTTATTCTTTTCATAAGGGGATATATCCAGTACCTTCCAAGTTTCCACAGGTGCTTATGTTGTAATGAAGACAGATATTTCAATTTTTCCAAGTTTTAAGGACGAAAAAATAGAAGTATTATGGTTAAAGACCCTTTCTGGCATTTGTGTATTAGTTTTGGCCAAAAGCTTTAAGTCTTTGCTTAGGGCTAAATCATCATAAATGGATATGCCTGTGGAAGGAGGGGAGAGAAAAAAAAAAGCAGAAAAAAAAAAAAGCAGCTTATTTAAATAGAACACTGGCCACAGAGGACACAGAGGAGAAGGGCAGGGATGAAGGTAAGAAGAATCATCATCCTTTCCCTGAAGCACAACACATTGCAAAACCCTATGGTTGGCCACCCAAATTACTGCTGACAGTACCCACTCCTCTGTGCAGAGGAACTGGTGGGTGACAGAGGTATTCCCCTCTTTCTTGTTGTCAGCTCTGCACAACTCTGCAGGTGCATAAGGTCTTCTCTGGTGTGCATTGTTAGATGCAATTTTAATATGGCCCTATGTTATTCACAGGGCCAGAGTTCCCAGATCAAATTCCCCAGATCAATCATAGTTGCTTCCTTACTGTTTGTTTATACAGTAGTATAAATAGTAGTGCCTCTTTGCCTGAGCTGTTTATGTAGTCCTTATCATCACTGTGCCCAGGTTCCTCCCAGTCTTAAATGTGTTTATTCTCAAAACAGCACTGTGAGGGCAGTGCTATTACCCCAGCTGCCAGGACACAGGACAGCCAAGGTCTGGATAAAAGCATGCAAACATCTGACTTCCACTGATTCTCATAGCATTTAGACATCTAAACAGAACTCAGTGTCCATGTCTGAACAGTCAGCCCACCACCCCTTGGTAAGTGATGGAGCAGGGAATTCAAGCCAGCTTTCACCACCCAACAGATGTCTGGTTTTTCCATGAGGGTTGTATCTGGGGAAACATGGGAATCATACTGCATAATAAAGACACTACCTGCCCTGAGGGGTAAATATTGTTGTCCCTTATTGTTGTGTAGATGCTTCTCAGAGATTATAAAAAAAAAAAAAAGAACACTGAGGTAATGTAAAAAAGAAGTAGTTATGGAGTTAAAAACCAATCCCTTCTTCCCACAGCTTCTAAAATTTCTTTCTGAAGTTACGCCTCCTGGAGGCAACTTTTCCCCTGATGAGGATGCTGGTCCGAGAGTCACCTACCTATGAGTGATGGAATATTCCTGCTGTGCTGTGGGGTTTCCTGATCAGGGTAGTCCGTGGTTCTGAATTTTTCCTGCCTGATGATTACAAGATTCGGTCTTTTAATTGGTTTCTGTATATTAATTGGATCTGAAAAGCTAAGGTATTTATCTTTGTAAAGCAGTTCTGAATGCTGAATAACTAACAATTTTTCATAAGGAGTTTTACTATACAGCCTGAAAGGGAATGCAGATTTATACAATAAATACAACTGCTCCAAAAGAGATGAGATTTATCTTAGCAACAGGCAAAGTCTCTCTAGGATTCATCCCCAGTCCCAGCCTATCAGTCAGTGTATCTTTCTTCTAAGGCTTAAATGCAATAAAGCATATTCTTTTATAAATTATAAAAGTTTTATTTTGTCAGAGACATGAGGAATTCCTTCAAGTGAGAGGTTTTATCCCTTAATGGATCACGTTAATAGCAGTAAGATTAATAATTTACCTTATACTGTAATCAGGATTGTATCCAAATTATTAGGCATGTCCTTGAGCATAAATGTGCAAGGGCAGTTTAGGGTGACAAGGCTAGCACAATCTCTAGACCCAAATAAATAAATAAATAGAAACCTTACCAAGAAACAGCAGAATCTAAACAATTGCCGAGCCAGCAGGACGGCTGGGATCGTCGGGATTTCACCCTTTACGGCCCGGGAAAAATACATGGTTAAGCAATTTTGTTGTTCCTACCAGCAGACCTTGAAGTGGAAATTAACGAGTGGTGGTATTCTCTCACACCCCTATCCCCTGAACATTTGCATTAATTTGCATATGAATGCCCAGCTAATTGTTTTGAAGTAACAATTAAGAGAACAATAGAGGAAAGAAAAGGGACTCCAGGCAGCAACTGACACCTGGGAGTCTGTATTAAGAAAAGCTTTTACATATTTGAATTAAAAATAGACAAAGGAACAGAAACAGGCAGGCATAAAATTCATTACTGAAAAAAAAGTAGAAGTAGCACACCACATCCGTGCATGCTATCACGCTCCAGAGTATGTTTCCCACTCATCCAGCCAAGAGGTGTAGAGTCTGCTGGATGGTAGAGGCGGTTTTGTGCATCTGAGAAAAAGGTTGCTTTCTCCCATTCCCTGTGTGCCTAAACTGAAGAGTTTTTCATACGGACAGAAGGAATGGAGTAGTTTGCCAGTTTAGCATAAATTTCAAAGTGGATTAGCTTTTCCTGAGAAGTTCGGGTATGCACGGATGTAGCAGTGCCTTTGAACCGTTTGCCCCCGGTTAGAATTGGATCCATTGGAATACTTTAACATTGGTATAATTTGCATTATAACAGAGTCGGTGCCACCTGAAATTATTACTCGGGCTGCATTTCCAGTAGGGATCCAATTACTCGACTGTTCGTGCTATGTGTTTTGTTAGACTCACTGCTCCCTCCTGGTAACGATGATGTAGCTCTTTTTATCTGGAGCAATTGCTGTTGCTAACTGCATGGCTTGCAAAGCTTAGGCTCTGCTGTCCCCTCCTGCAAAGAGAAGAGTGGGGTTGGGAACTAGGCTAGCAATGGAGCTAGGCAGTTTCGTTCAGTAATAACCCCTGCTACTAAAGAGGTTTATTGATTCCAAATTACCTATCACTAAAAGTACTTCTGTACCCAATAGGATCATCTGAGCCCTCCGGTAGAGAAAAATGCCAGCACACAGAGAAGGGAAAGAAGCTTGAGGCCATGAGGGAAGTCACATGGGCCAAAGAAGTGGGGCTGGATACTGGAGAATGGAACAAAGCTCTGGGTGAAGAAGCTGCAGCTTCAGTCCTGTAGCTTCAGAAGCTACAGTGGCTTTGCTGGGCGACACAGACACAATCAGGCTCCTGAAAAAAGCTGGGAGCTCAGCTTAGGGGCTGCTCTCACAGGACAGTATTTTCTAACCCAAAAATTCTTTCAAAAAGATTTTCTTTCACGGAGCAAAGAGAAGGTAAATTGTACACTATATATACTTCAAGATTTTTTTTTTTAAAAAGATAGTTTCACTAAGGAAACCCAGGCTCATGACCACCTATTCCTGATCCAGGTGGGACCATAATCTGCAAAGGATGCCTGGGAGATACTCTCAGTGCAAAGATGAAAACTGTAATATGACCATAAATTGCATTTCTTGAAATGCAAAATTACTAGCCCTGGGATAGTTGTGAACTAGTTTATATGCTGCAGATAATAACGTCTCAGTAGGCTGATGCTCATGCCCCAGAATGCACCATGCCTTCTTAAGTGAAAGGTCGTCTTATTCAGAGTAATCAAAACTTACTCCCTTGCAATTAAGTGTTTTATTTTAAATGGAAGAGACATACAATTACAGAATCAGGCTATGTATCTTTTTTTATTGTCCTTCCTTGAATATCTGTAACTTCTGTTTTATTTTGAAAAAAATTATTGTGATGTAGATATGTTATACAGCTGTGTATGTCACACCACAGCTAAGGCATGTGAATAAAGAGTACTATATTTGAAGATGATCCTAATCATGAGATGAAATATTCATAACATATTCCTTAGCATTGTCATGTTTGAGTTGTCTGAATTGCTGGAAAAATAAATATCATATATTTTTAGGACTGCAATAGCTTTTCTCTTACTTGATCATGAAGATAAGTAAGATAGACACCATAGAAAGACTGATAGAACTTTCACTATAAAAGATTTGAAAACATAGAATAATCCATCTCTAAATAATTTGTTGGAATGCTGTACAGTAAGGCTTTTCTTTCTTTTCCTGTTGTTTTACTTTTCCTGTTTTTCTATTCTTTTCGTGTACTTCTAATACATTAAATAGAATGTTATGTATTGAAAAATAAAGGTCTCCGTTATGGATGAATTATTTTTTTCCATCAAGTTGTCTGAAGGTTAGACAGTCAACACCTACAAATTACACAGATGTGTCATATTCCTAAATGAATTGTATTATGCCAGCACACCTATGAATACTAAAAGAGATCTGCACAAACCTCAGTATAAAATGCACCCCTCTAATTCATCTGGGAGTATACTGAATACCACAACATTCTGCCACTCTAAAAACCAACTACATGTTGTGTGTGATGTTCTTCTACAATTTGGTCTCCGTTATTTATCTCTTTGTTGAATTAACAGCCCTCTTTCCATATATGCAAATAAAGGAGTGACATTATTGCACTGCTTTCTTATTAAAAGCCATCTACATGTGTGCTGTATGAAACAAGAAGTGAGGGAGGAACATATAAGCAAGAACAGGGAAGACAACTGTTCCGTCAAAATGTAATGCTAGCTGTGTGCTTCTAAAAGGTCCCCTTGAAATATAATCCCCTATCAGTTTCTCTGAATTATGTGGTAGGAAGGAGAAAATTAGCTGCCGTTTTAGAACAGCAACAAATGATAACACATTGTGCAAGGGAACCAACTCTGGAACTGTTGATTGAGGACCCAAGGCATCTGGTCGGGTGTTGATTGGTCAAGACCGCAATGGGGACAAAGGGAAGAGAGTCACTTAGTAGCTTCAAAAGACATTTTCCTACAAGCCTGATGAGAGTAGTAGTAGAAAAGGATCACAGCAACACCAAAGATTTCAAGGGTATTTCAAGGGACAGGCAGGTAGGGGAACATTTGGAAGTGGAAGAGTTTTAGGGTTGTTTAGGGAAAGGATTTTGGAAATTGGACAAGAAGAGAAAGACTGGTGCTTAGGCAGGGCTGGAGAAATGTAAATACAGATAAAACTTTTTCAGTGTGTAGCACAGTTGGGCTTAAACCTTTAGGTGCTACCATAATGCAAACAATAAGTAGTAATAATAGCTTACCATAGAACTCATCATACCATAAAATGTTAAACACATGATGCCATTATGACTGGGGTTTCTTCTAACACATAGTTATTTCAGAACAGCATACATTTATTTGATCATTTTATGTGATTTTAACTTGTTCATTTAGTATTCAGCATACTACGAAGTGCCCTATTATTTCATATTTATTAGTGAAAGCTAACCTAAGATGTCACCAGTTGTAATTTTGTGGTGGACCCAGTGAAAAGTAGATTGTATTTTCAACATTAAGCTCCAATAGCAGTAGAGCGGTAAAATAATTAAAATGTATATGTGAAAGCTGAAATAAAATTATACCCAGTGGGCCAGTGCTAATGCATATGGTACTATAGTAGAAATACATAAAGAAAGATTATACACTAGATAGTCCAAAGAGATTCTAGTCAATCTACCATGAACAAAAATCGTTAATTGCCATAAACCATAGCAAAATGTGCACCTAGTCAGAGGTCACTTTGTAGCACGAAGAGGACAAAGATAATGAAGTGTGGTCAAATTGTAGAACCCACCCTGCAGGGCTTCGATTAGGGCACCTGCTAATTCTTTAATCTTTAATTGTGCATGTGTAAGGTGTATGTCCTGCCAAGACAATTCAAAGTTGCATTTTCTTCTGTGTGAATGTGTGAATCAATATTAGTGATTGAGTAAGACAAGCTCATCTGTTCACTCTGTCTTGAAACATGACTTATGTGGTGAGACTACATCTAGTGGGAGGGCAACTGAAATACTTATAGCCAAATGAGTGAAAGCTTGCCAAACAGGTTTTCTGATCTGTAACAAAAGCATCTGGACAAGTGTTAGAGCTAAAATTGTCATTTAGTTTGGGATCAAAGAGGTCTGCATTTACCATAGCTTCAGCTGTTTTGTTTACCTCAACTGAGTTGTTAAGTGAAAATTGGCTGTGTCCGTATGTCTTCTTGTTGTGGAGCCATGGAAGCAATAGTTTCATGTTTTAAGAGAAACATTTCTAGACACATGCAGGTTGCTGCCTACACATTTCAAGGAGAAAGATGTCTAGAATGCAAGACTTTAAGGCAGTGGTTTTGTGCCCAAAGTTTATGAAACTGGTATTTCCTGCTCTTACTCAACCTGATTTCTGTTCAGCACTGTTTATTCCAGCACTCTGTATTCCACAGACAGATATACAACCAAGGCTCTGGACTGATCTTGCAACCATCTCAGGTTCTTAGATTGTGAAGAAGGAGAACGCTTATTTCCTCTTGGTTGATGGATGCTGCACACATTTTGCTTTGCTAAATCCAAGCTGTTCCCTGATTTACATAGAGAGAGCACAGAGGCATTCCCCAAAACCTAAGAGAGAGTCAAACTCAGAAACCGAGAGTGTATGGGCAAGAGAAAAATTACAAGACTTCATTAGGTATGCTAGATTAAATGTTAACGCAGCATATGAACCTCTCAGTCACTTTATATTTATTGACATTTCTTTATCCATTCTATTTACATCTGTAAGGTCATCCACTTGAATCATGGTACTCGGAAGAATCTGTCCTCTGAAGCGATGCTTTCTACTACTGATGCTGGTGTAGTTTCTTTTTTTTTTTTTTTGCTTAGAAAAGAAGACATGACTGATGATTGTGAATTAAATGTAACCCAGTGAGTTGTCAGTGACAGATATGCATTACGTGCACTAGTACTAGTCCAGATGTCATTGCTACACTCTAGTATTCTCCCTTTAGCAGCTTACAGCCCATAATTAAGGTTTAACTTTCTTTTTAACACTTTCAAATCCCAAAGTCCATGTAATACAGTGAGTCATTTTTTAATAAAGTTTATTTGAGAAGAAAGAAGGTGCAGTGACACATGTTCCTAAATATGAAAGAATTTGGAAAAAAACCCTATTTCTTAATAAATGGAAACAATAATTTTGATAAGAATAACAAAAAAGGGAAAAAAATCCACCTCCTAAGACATGATAGATTGTAATTTCTTTTCAAAATGTTTCTGGCACAAATCTAAGAGTAATCTATAGCCACAAGCACTACACTCTTGCAGCATTCACTTCTGCTCTAGCAGCTTTTTTCACCCTTTTTTAACCCAATTTCTTAATTCTGTATTATTAACCCCTATGTTTCCCAAATTGCACATAGCATTTTAACAACATGACTCCCACTGACTTTAATGAATCTTGATGCTGAAGATTATGTAGTTGACTGATGGCTGTAGTCTACATGTACAGTATGCAGTCACAGATCATTAGACTGCTTTGTCTCTCTTGCAAGCTATAAGCAGTAGCTATAGTCTCTAGGCAATCAACTTAATTTGCAATGGGTTTAACACAAAATATCATGAATCTGAAAGGAAGCATTATGCTTCCCCACCCCATGCTGAAAGGAGAAGGCTCAATTTGATATTATCTGATCGGAGCAAAACTACCTTCCCTCAAGAAAAATGCTACTTCTTTGCTTTTTAATTGAGGAAAAGCTGAATTTTTGCCAACCCAACTCACTAGGTCACCAGTAAATTCCTCTTTCTGTGATTACATGTTGACATTTGTCAGGTGAAAAGTTTTCAATTGCAGTTTAATCCACTACAGAAGGTAATGTCTTACGAGAAAATGCATTGGAGTTGTAGGGGTCTTGAGACTTTCTTGTCAAAAATGGGTAGGAAATGAGTCAAATGCTTTGTCTGCCTCCCTCCTCTGTCACCTTGGGGAAGAATGGAAAAACAACGGGTACATCTGGAAACCAACCCTGTGTTCTCAGCCAGACAAAAAAAATCCTGGCACCTGGGACTCTCCTGAGACCCTGGGAGAACACCATACAAAAATGATGGTACTTCCCTTCTCTTTCCTTCATGTGGCCTAGTTCTTTCTGCCATGGTCTTGAAAAGAAAGTCTGGCTGGCAGCAGTCATGTTCTCTTGTCTTCTTTTTTCTCCAAGGAAACAGCTTCTGACAGGAGAGGCAAAGTTGCAAGTAATGAATGAGGGCTGCAGTCATTTGGGGTCGGTGCATGAAATATATAGGATAAAGTCAGAAAATGTGTCCTGCTTGATCTTGACACTTCTGTCTTGACATGGTTTATCTACTTAAGTAAAAGCACCTGAAGATTTGTATGATGCTGTTAGATTAACAAATCTATTTTTTCCCTTCATTTTGTCCAACCCTTCTCAAATAATTATTCATCTTTCTTGAGATTATAATTGCAATCTCTTGTTTCTATTTCATTCTTGTCTCACATTAGCTTCACTAGCAGAAATGAAACCTGAAGTGTAATAAGAAGCATGTGCTTCTTGTGCAGCAATATTAACTAATTATTTATTTTTAACTAAGTATTGTAAAGAAGTCAACATATCAGTGCTATTATTGTCTTTAACAAATAATATGTGACAAGTAGATATTTCAGTTGTACAAAACAAAAATATCTTTAATTCTCATGTTTTATGAAAGCATAGCAGAAAGGATTCAACTTTGGTTTCAGTCAATGAAATACTAACAAAATAATCCAAAATAAATTTATCGTGAAAGGATGTGTGCATACAAATTTGTAGAAAAGCACTTAGGAATTAATAAAATTCTTAGTTGTTTGTAATGTAAAAGGGCAGGTAGGCAGTAGTAGTATCTATATGGTCATACCCTCTATCCTCAATGCACATAAAATGCTAATTCATCTAGTTTGTATATAAATAATGTGTAATGATTATAATAAGCTGCTAATGAGAATGTGATTAGACTTTGTTCATGTAAATAGTATTATGTAGTTAATTGGATGCTATTTAATCATTAACATCTAGACATATTCACCAAAAAGTAAATATCTGCAGGCATATATAGGTGTTGTGTGTATATATCCAATCTTATCACGTTTTAGAATGTTCCTTAGTCATTAGAGTGCCTCAGAGAGCCCTGGGATAGGCAAGTGCAATTGCACACACATGCACACACTTTGAAAATTGGGAATGATGCGGGGTGTAAAGAACCGAAGTTCACAGAGGAAGTCTGTGATGGAGCAGCAAACCGAAATCATCTCTTCTGGGTCCCTGGCTGGAGTTCTAGCTTTCTTAAGATCCTTTCAGCCTGGGAAATTCCCAGAAATATTTATGAAACTGTGATATCTATTAATCAATAAACTGAGTTTAGACCTTGCACAGCATATTTTTTTCAGTTGTTCTGAAAAATGTATTGTTTATAATGATTGAGGAATCATAAGAAGAAAATTCTTACCATTAAGGACAAGTAGCTGTTAAGATTGATCTTGGGCTTATAAGAAATTGATTAGAAAATGAGTGAGACTGTTTTATCCAATACCCTGTGCAACACAGAACTTCCTGGAATTGTTTTTAAGGGAAAATAATAATTCAAGAAAAAAAAAGATCAAGGACACGTTGGTTTTAAGATTATCTGGAAAATCTTTCTTTTAAGTTGTTTAAATGTGTATTTGGGTCAATTTACCTACCTCCTACAGGTAGGTAAATTGACTTGCTTTTCTGGACCTCACCCTTTCTTCATCTTCTGCCTCTGGAGTCTCAGGGATGTGCTTCAGTCCTTTGACTGCCTTTAGCATTGTCTTTCTGCAGTGTTTTGTTACATTAAGGCACAGCTCATAAGAAACCATTCACTTCAGGAACTAAAGCCAGCACGTCCTTTTAAACCTGATATATAACTTCATTCTGCCTGTCAGGGTGTTGTCACAGTGGGCTTTGCAAAAGGCCACTTTGCCTGTTCCTGAAGTATCATGTTGTATCTCCAGCTTTTGCACAAGTATCTTAGCATCTTAAAGCTGGTACTTTCTTTTTTTTTTTTTTCAGGTACCCACATCAGGTTCTTCTACAAGTCCCATGCTGCATCACTGTGGTCTGTCTTAAGGATTTAGAGGTATCTGAAGTGCATCTGCAGAATGTGAAAACTTACTGAAAATTACACAATTTTCTTTTCATGTCTGCCACACTCTGCATTTTCCTAATGTTTCAAAGTCCTCACAGTCCTGAAAAAGAACATCAGAAAGCATTTCGTAAAAGACAAACTCAGTTTTTCTCACCATTTGTAGTTTAATATTCTGTTGTCATCATTTGCTAAGAAGTTGCTTCAGTTTGACTTCATGAACACAGATTGCCTCAACAGCCCCTTGTTCTATGACAAACATGGTCATAAGCTATATTCTTTACACCTGAAAGCCTATTTTCAGTCCATGTCAGGCCTAGCTTGTTGCCCATATGCCCAAAAGTCCTGCCAATATCTATGGTAAAACTTGTCAAGAAGCTAGATGGCTCACTACCTAAACATGCCAGAATCTGTTCTTGACGTCACAAGCAGTTTAACCATGAATAAATCACAGTAGCATGTCTCCAGTAAGCGGCAATGGAAAATGACTTCTTCTAAGCACTCTGCTCAGTGGTTTTGGCTCAGAGCAGATCCTTGGTTTACTTGAAGACTTTCTAAATACTTTTCAGATGCTGATTCACTCTATGCTAGTTTCGATGAACATAATAATACCTCTTGTTTGCAGCCTTGTCAGTTCTTCCTTCAGCAGCCCCATCACAGCTAACGGTAATTTGCATTTCAGTAGTTCCCTCAGGTGCAAACAGGGATGCATTTCTACTTTGGTTTTGCCCTCGGGGTGTCCAGTCCTTGAAATATGTCCTTGGTTTAAACTCTTCACAGACCCCAAGAGGAATGGTCTGGTTTTCTCTGCATGTTGTGAGTCTGTCTTGTAATGAGTTCCATGACTTGCTCTACCTTGTCTCTCATCAGCCACTGGTATCACTTCATGTCAGCAGCTGTATGCTCCAAGTAGTAATGCTGCCTGTTTCAGGGGGTTTTGACAGCATGCATAGAGTCCAGTGGCTTTAGGAAGATGTTCCTAAATACCAGTCCTTTGTCACATTTCTGAAGTCTGATATTAGCACTTAGACGTGGTGCTGGAGCTGTGCTGCAGTTGGCTCCACAATTCAGCTGGGCTGTTGAGCAGCAATAGATTGGTGATTGTTTGGTAACCCAACCACTATGGCAGCTTTCAGTTGGCAGCCGCCTGCTGCAGTGTATTTGTGTATTTGAATCAGCATATATCTCTGATTTGCCAAAGTCACTTTGCAGACAGCTTTTTCTGTATTGGAAATCATTGTGTCCAAGTCATGGTTTGTACTGCCATTTTAGTTTTCTCTGGTAACACTGAGAATAGGACATAACCTTTTTTTTCCCCCATTTCTCTTGAATGCCTGCTCATAAGGCTGAGCAGTATTATTTGTGCATTTTGAGTTGCTTCACAGACAATTTATGCTGTATGCTTTTTCTGTGCAACCAGCTGTCACCAATGTTGGCCATTTCAGCAGTCCATCTTCTTTGGAGAAAGTCCTCTAGGATAGAGAATAGAATATAATCTATTCTCCCACTGCTGTCTCCCAAGGACTCAGCCTGCAACAGGAGGATCTGTTTTTCTTCCAAGACATGAATGGCTCTCAGCAACACAAGTGGAGTGTGGGAGGCAATGATTTTCTGGGAGAACATTTTCTAGTGCTACTTTCATGCTGCCTTTTTGGTTTGCTTTTAGCTGATGTTTGCCTGTACACCAGACAGTTTCTTGCCATGAGGCTCAGTGGCCTGACTGTTGCCAACACCTCTCAAGTACTGCCTGCTGAGTCTAAACACAAGAGGTCTCCATGCTTTAAAGCTTTCCTGCCTTGCTGTGATAAGTCATATCCACAGAGATGCTGCAAACACAACCAGCACTTCAGGCCAGGCTTCTCAGTGACACCCCCACAATTCCTTGCTTTAAGTCTTTCTTCCCAGGACCATCACATTTACCACAAGCAGATGCTGACATAAATATTTTTCTATAATTCTACTCCAAATATACTTATCTTAATTGGGAGATGAGTAATATGGAACTATTTGGCTGAAAAGCTCCAGTAGTATCAAAACACATGTACCAGAGCAGAGAGAATAGAAATGTCTTTTACAACTCTTACTTCTATTGAGATGAAAAGAGATTTGCTTTAGTCATACTCCCAAGAAGGTCACAGTGTGTACATACTCGTGTCTATCCATTTTTATCTTTCCGCTAATACCTTCTGACCTCATTAGTTGACTTCAACGAAATTTGACTGAAGGGTACCTTTACCCTTCATTCTCTAAAATAATTAAATCTGCATTTAATTAATAATTAAGTAATATAATTAGGTGGTAATTAATTAAATAATAAATCTGTACATTTAATGAAATTATATAACCACACAAAGAGAAAACCCCATGCAAATGCTCCGTGTGTGAAAAAAAGAAAAATTGCCATGTGAGCATGCATATCCTTTACATCCCTGAGACACTGACAGATCTACGAGTCATACAGTTTATAACTGATAAAGATTTTTCTTAATATGTATAATTAAGGCAAGATAAAAACTGATGGGAAAACAAGTCCCAGGAATCCCAAGAGCATTTTAAAAATATTGTCCTCTTCATTTCAGTGCACTTCCCAGGTTTATCTACATGAGGGAGTTGTGGACTGCTTGGACAAGTTAACATATTAGTGATCATACACAGCTGCTAATGATGTAGAAGAGACAAGTGCCACCATCAGAGCATGTAAAACCTAATTGCCGATACAGCTGAAGGACTGCTATATTATGTCAGCCATCTTCAGTCCACCTTAGAGCATTTGAAAAAGGATTCATGTTGTCTGGTTGCTAAACAGAAAGGAGATGCACTGACATGGGATATCTTTTTCAGTGCTTCTATGCTCCTTTTCCTACTGACCACAACTGACACAAAATCAAAGGGGTTTTGTTTGTGCCAAAGACTTTTTGTCTATTCCTGCTGTTAAACCATTCTTAATGTCAGTGTAACTTCACTCATCTTTTACACAATGCCATTTTCTGCAAAAGGCTACTTTCCTACTAGTATTTACGATGGATATAATCCTCAGTAACTCATCTCATATAAAGCCAGATTGTGAAAGGAATGCATTTCATATAAAAAACTTGTCCTTGCACCACAAAGAATATTTGGTGGCAAGATTTCTACTGTCTGTTTTGAAGAATGAGACTTGGTCAAAAAAACCTACCAACATAGACCACATATTTCACACCTGCTTAGCTGATGAATCTGCTTTGATTTTCCATTCCTTGCCTCAGAATAACATCCTGGAGCTTAACCTTCACCATGTGATTATGTCTGTACTTCTCATGGTAATTAAGTGACCTTCCAGAACAGTGAACAAAACTTTCAGACTGAGAGATTAGTTCTGAGAGGTGAGAACTGTTCTGTTCATCCCAATCGATGTTAACTCTGAAGCTTTAGCGATAGCTTACACTTCAGTCTGTTAACTATTTCACTGCTGATCACTTTGAATAAAAAAAAGGTCCCTAATGGAATTAAGCCCCAAAGCTAGTTTCTCCCAAATTATCCCAGACCCACCACTTCCCTCCTATCCACAGCATCTGTGATCAATAGATTGCTACTAGGACAGGAATCTATAATATACTGAAGACCAAGACCAAAAAATGTGTGAAAAACACGCAATAAATTAAATTTTATAGTACAATAAATAAAACAGGGGCCTCTGCCCTGATGTTATTATTCATGCTCATACTTGAATCAGGAAATACCTCTTTTCTGTGTAAAGGAAGCTGTTGCAGAATTTCTAGGCTTGCTCTACAGGAACAGAAGAAAAACCAGATATACTGCATCACAACGTGGGCCTGGCTAGAAAAAGCACATGTTGCGCCCTGATTTTAGCCAAGCAGATTAGCACCAAGATAGAGCCAAATCACTTTTGCACTCAATTCCTATTTGCAGCTATTCACAAAAGTAAGAAGGTGACTTTGTTCCCCGTATTTCTGGTGCTGAACATGTTTCACTCTTGGAAATACTCAGCACTTCATAGCAGTAGTCCCTCTGTTACTTTTTATGCTTCGTGTCTAAGGGCTTGTCTCCACTTGTAAGTTATGTCAGGGTAAAGTCAAAGAGGAATGTGAAGCATCTGAAATAGCTCCTCATATAACCCCTCTCACTCAGTAACACTTTTCCACTGCAGATTAAACAACCTCCAAAGCTGTTCCTCAGCAGCTCTGCAGAGTCTGCATCTCTTGCCCATCTGAAGCCTGAGCCACCCAAGTGCCGAGTACCCCGGGGGGCAAATGTCTCCCATACAGCCTCAAGTGTTTGGAGGTGCTCAGACCACCACCACCCCAGCCATGAATTTGCAAAGAAACGACTTGACACTAACCACCCAAGCATTCTTTTCAGGTTGAGGAGAGTTCGGTGCTTATGGCTTCGTTAAAGTCAGGCTTAGCCGGTTCCCAGGCGGGAAGAACTGTGCCGAATGAGCTTGCTGACATCTTAGCACTGGCTTATGAAATTTCTGCTAGTGTTGCTGGAGCTAGTCAGCATTACACAGTTCCTGGATCACCAGAGACTTTATGATCTGTCTTAGTCTATTTGTGTGCTAACAATAACTCCAGCTGCTAGTTCCACGAGCTTGGCTTTTTGCGGGGAACAGTAAACTGTGCCTGAAAATCAGTATGTAAAATACATTGTAAGGGAAGGGAATAAAAGAGGGCCAGACACAAAAATGACAGAAGGCCATAGGACATTAATAAAACTTAACTGCTTTCAAAAAAGATATACAATTATTAAAATAAAACTGAAATGAGGTTTTTTTAAAATTTTCATATTTCAAATCTGTTGGAAGGTTGTGTTTGGTGACAAGTCAGTAGCTTGTTATTTTCTTGTTATTTTCACACTCTCCGGTTTCCATCTCTTTACATCAATCTGATGAAAGCTTATTAAACCCTTATTTGAATTTTTGTATCTCTTTCTGCCTAAACCTTTACAGTGACTCACATAAAAGTAAAACAATTTTTAGAAATCCATATATATAAGCTAGTTTGGTACCACAAGTTTTAGCAATGTGTTTTGATTTTATCAAGCCTTGCTAAGCAAATGATTGGGAAATAAAATTATATTTCTCCCTTGAATATTTAGATGAAGTGAATATATTTCACGGCTTCTATGCAAGAAACAGGACTTTACTGACTCCAGCCTAAGAAATCTGCTTTGCACTTGGTTTCTCTTGGAGATAAGTCATTTTAATTAACTATTCCCATATAACTCAGCCTTTTGTCAAACTTTATTCTTTTCAAGTCTTCTTCATCAAATCTCAGTGGAAAAAGTATTTCATTATCCTGTATGTCCGTATTTGTTGTGTAGTGCTCTAGTGAGCAAATGCATTAGTGGTTTTGGTGAAATAGCAGGTCTATCTACTCTATTATCTGAACATCAGTTCAGCACAGGTAACTTATTTTTGTGTACACACTTCATAATGAGAAAGTGTTTGAGGAAATTTGGCTTGTTTGCAGTAATGAGGTTGGCTTGGGCAAACATGTCTCATTTTTTGGTCCTTTTTTTTTTTCCAACCATTGTGTGACTTAATACTTTACTGGACAAATGTGCCAAAATACCTGTGTGTTATTAGGATCCCATGGACCTGTTTCTCCATTAAAGAATAATTTCTCTGTTATTTCAGCTTTCTTTAATAAAATATTAGCCACGTCACCAATGACACACTCAGATTTTGCCATTTGTCTAGCAGCAATGTAATGATGCTGTGATACGGAAAAATTCACGTTCCTTGGCTTATTCTACCAACTTGTGAAAAGTCATCCAAGTTCCATTATCTAAAACAAATCAGTTGGGATGGTGAACTGGATGAGATGCCAATTACTTAGGGTGGTCACTGAAGCAATTTCCAGCAGCTTGTTTTATCTCCAGGAGTCTAAAGAGTTATCAATGTTAACAGGATTCATGGTTCATGGTGAAAAGGCCTATCTCTGCTTTTCTTCTGAAACTCTGTAGAATTGCATTCACATCTTTTTTTTTTTTTTCTTTGTCACTTGAGCTGCTATTCTAACAGTTTTCACAATTATTATTTGTCATGTTTGGCCACTATATCAAACAGCCGTTGCTTGTTCCATAATAACTTCATAGCATTCCAGTTCTAGGCAGGTCTGAAAATATGTCATGGCTACCTTTATGTGTGACATTATCTGGTGACTTCTACAAATTAGTTACAGAGTTCTTCAGAGGCAAAAGGACCATCCTTCCAAAAGGACATACATGAGCATCTGGTTTAGTGAATTTCTTACAAGTTGTCTAATATTTCATTACAAGTTCTTTTTAGCTCCTGATCTTAAACTGGCATAGAGGTAGCCTGGTTGATGCCGGCTGTCACTTCTAAATTGCTGTGAGGTCAAGATTCTCGTGTTCTCTGTCCTGTAAGGCTGGTCTGGATAGAAAATCTGCTAACTACATATTGATCATTTTCTCATAGTATTAATCTAAAATACAACACTGAAGCTTCAACAGCAAGCCCCGCCGATGTCTAAAAGCTGGTAGCAGAATTGTATAGAATGCTATGCAGTGGGCATTTTCCACAAAAAGAGGAAATTAAAAGTTCCCCATTTAAAAGCAATTGGAAGTAATTCCTTTTCACATCAGATACATTTACATGGGTCTGCTATTTGGTGTAACTCTTACCATTTTAGATGATGAAAATTTTTTACCAGAATGGTTTGATTTTTTTTAAAACGATCACTTAATTATCAGGTGATATTGCTTAGGAATTTTTAAGACAGACTTTCAAAACAGTGGAAATAAAGATTTAAATGAAATGGTTACATTTTCCAGAAGTGTTTGTATTGAGCCTGATTTAAAAATCCCCAACTACCTGACATGTGGGTTTTATTGGTAAACTGCTTTTGGCTAAATATATTTTCCTATGGTAGTGTTACATGCATTTAAAATGCTGTATTGTAAAAATTAATACAATCGCTACAGTAATGAGGAAATTTAAGTGTTACTTATATCACAGCTATTTCTGACTCACAGACTCATACAGAATCCCACAGAATCACAGAATGGTTGAGGTGCTCAGGCACGTTTGGAGATCATCTAGTCCAAATCCCTGCCCAGACCAGGGTCAGGTGAAGCAAGTTTCTCAGGGATGTCCCCAGTTGAGTTTCTAATATCTCCAGGACTGTAAACTCTACAATCTCTCTGGGAAACTTCTTCCATTGCTTGAACACACTTACAGTGAAAAGATTTTTTTCCTATGCATCTCTAGATCTATCAGGGGCCATGGAAATGTGTATGAACAGTTTGTTTAAATGTTCCCAAAGCAGATTCTCCTCCACTAAATGTAAGTCTTCCTTACTCCAGACATCCTCTCTTGTCTAAGAGCCCTGGGATTGCTGAAGGCCAGTCTTCCCAGTAAAGATATAGGAAAGGAAGGCACTAAATACCTAAGCCTTTTCCCCATCCCCTGTAACTGGGTCCCCTGCACTACTCAGCAGTGAACCCACATATTCCCTCATGCTAATTTTGCAGCTGATGGACCTGTAGAAACCTTTCTTACTACCTTTCATATTTTTTGCCAGACCTCTTGAACAGTGCATCTATATGCCTCTCCAGTGAAGTCCCTCAAGGGAGCTGCAGTACATGGGCTACATATCTACCCTTCTCTGTGAGACTTAAACAACCATTTTAAGCCTACTTTTCTTGATATGCTCAACCCTTGAGACTCCCGTGACATGACACTTCCAATTACAGAGGAGGAATACCATGATTTCTTTTCAAAAGGATGAAAAAATATTTCTAAATTATTTGAGCTGACCACCAGAGCTGTTAAGAAATTCTGTGGAGGACAATGTGTCTTCCAGTAAGGTTCAGGGATTTCCATGGTTTCTACTAAAAAGAGTGAGAGCATGGAGAAGTGTATTTTCTTGCAAGATGTGATTAACTGAGGATTTTTGAAAAACAGAATTTATTGTACATGTGATGCCCTGAAATTAAGAACACTAACTGCCAACATCAAGAGACTGGCAGCAAAGTGTATTCCTTTCACAGTGTAAAGTATAGCTCTTGGACAAGCTGCACTTTTAAAGAATGTAAAAAGAGCCTCTTACAGCATTTTACCTCTGAGGTCACTTGTTCTTTTCATCTGAAGATGCCACCCTACAAGCTTGGGTAATCCTGTGTCACAAAATAGCTGTGGGTTGGCCAGAGACTGTAAATCGTGGTTTGGAATTTGGGATGTTATCCAATATGAATGAGACCATTCCCTCTATATAAACAACTTGGTATTTTTTTCCTGTCCATTATGCTGGTGCTAAATATAACATACTAATGGGCTCTGTAGGTTTGCAGTGGATTTCCTCTTGAGGTTCAATATTTTTTGTATTAATTTATTTTTTATGTGTTCCCACTCCTGTTCCTAGCAGCACAGCATGCATCTTCACTCTCAGAAAGAAAGAGAGAAAGAAAGAAAGAAAGAAAGAGAAAAAGATTGAAAACCACAATTTATCTTCTATTTGAAAAAAACATCTGCAGAACAAAATGAGCCTCTTGATGCCGGAATTGTCATCAATGATGACTTTGACAAAATGAGCAATACATAATTTGCTAGCTCCCTTGCGAAGCTGAAACAGATTGTTGAATAAAACACTGGAGGAGATGCATATGGGGTGAGTAGACCAGCTTTGAATATGAACACATGCAGGTGGTCGTTTAGTAGTGGTTCTAAGAGGCAGGACATCCCTAATTTGGAGGGTCATTTGCATTTGGAAATGCTCACTGATAAATAGTGATGTATTCCTTATAGTAAAACAGGACTGTTACTGCCAAAACTACAGCTATTTCTGTTCCAGGGTAACTTGAACAAACCAGACAGCCCAAGGCAAACTAGAGAGTGGTTTACACTCCAACAAACCTGCCATTAGTGGTGGGTTTGCAGAATACAGATTAGTAAGATTTGAAAAAGTGCTTTCTGAAAAACGGAAAAACAGAATTTCTTCACTCTTTGGTAAGAAATGATGGATTTATTGCAAGGCAGGCACTGCAGCTGTATTGACTTAAATGCTGTGTAAAATAGGCAACCTTCAAAAATGTTTTATCACAACCTCCAATTTTGAGTACAGCCACTACTCTGAATTCTCAAATTGTTCATTCCACCATCAGTCACTTGACAAAAACTGCAATGTGCAAATATACATCTGTTATTGCATCTTTCTTACTTCTCTTCTTGACTATGTGTCTGTGTATAGTTAGATCATGAAATGAACTATTTTTAAAAAAATCTTTACCAATATTTTGCCCTTATTATATTTAAATTTATGCCAGATTGAAGAGGGATAGTATATGATCATTTTGACTTACATTCCATTCATAGTACTTGCCTGTGACAGCAAAATTAATTAAAATATTTCATTAAGGAATTATTAATCTACCCATCATAAAGGTTTCTCTGAGATGCTGTTCCTGCAAAAACCTTTTCTTTGTATGAGTTTGAAGCCCCCCATTAGATGTTCTGATTGCCTTCAACACCAATGAGATTAAATGATATTGTGAGCTTTTTGGGACCGAGGACGTTCTTCCAGTTTGGACAGAGGATGATATCAGGAGGCCTTAGTTCTGACTAGGACCTTCAGATATTAGTGTGCTATAAATAACTAATGATGATGTCAGCTTGGGGGCACTTAGTAACGTATAAGAGCATGCTGCTCCTTCAGCAATAGTTCTGTAATCTCAGCCTTTTAGCATATTACCTCTAAAAGAGCAAAACTTCCTCTTCCTCTAATGCTTCATTTCCATTTAACCAGCCTTGTCCTTTTTTCAGATATACTCTCCTTGACATGTGTAAAGTAAATGTGATCCAATACCCCAATGAAATCTTATTCAAAATCGTTAATTACCTCTCATCAGATCCCTTCCTCTATACCTTGGTTAATAGTGTAGATTGGAAAAAAATAACAGCCAGATCTGCTATCCCAGCAATTATTGAGAAACGAAAGTGACAATTTGCTTATTTGCCTGAAAGATCAAACAGTAAAACCCTAATTTTGGTCACTTGGCACTGGATTATATATATTGAATCTGGCAGGCACACTTTATGCAATGTCGAAGCAAAAATGACCTCAGGCTTTCATGGACTGAAGCACAGTATCCTCAGAATCACTCTGCCTGGTGACTGCCTGGCTTTTAGGGGACGACTCCTTTATTTTTCCCTTTTTTTCTTTTTTCCTTCTTTTTTTTTTTCTTTTTTCTTTTTTTTTTCCTATTTCCTTTTTTTTTCTTTTTCCTTTTTTTTTTTCCTTGGAGTCTATGATCACCATGCATACATATAAAGAGAAAGAAAAGGAAAAAAAAATTGACCTTATGAGTATATCATACATCATACAAGTACAGAGTCGTGTGCCTTGACACTGGGTGTTTAATAGCCCATCCTTAGAGACAGTAGAAAACTACAGTAATTGAAGAAGGAAGAATATTTGACTCTTGAGTATGACTTTTTATGAACACTATATAGTTCATAGTACACTAGGGATCTTTTAAATGCAGAACATTGGTGTACAGTAAGTTTACCTCTGACAAAAGATTATTTTACCACATACTCAGGAAACTTTTACTACTGCCAATGAACAAAGACAATAACATCACAGAGAATTCTCGTTCCTCTTTTTGGTGTTTCCCCCTTCCTTGGATCAATTCTCCATGTTGACTTTCAGATTAAAAAAACCCAACCAAAACAAAACCAAGCCCAAATCTTCAGGACTATTATAAGTCAACTCAGTTTGTTAAGATCAGCATCATCAGATTTCCTTCAGTATATCAATAAGTTGGTTGCTTTACTGAGACCTGCCTTTCCTCTACTGATCTTTACTCTGAAACTGACGCATGCCCTATTTAACTAAAGAGTTACTAATCCTAAAACTCTCACCTATGGGAGAGATTCTTAGGTCATTGAACCCACATAAAAGTTAAACCATTTTTTACTACAAAGGGATGTGCACAGCTCTGTAGAGCTAGGTAAACGCTAAAAATTGCAGACCTTTACCTCAGTAACAAACAGTAACCTAGATACAAGAAAGAGGTCCTCTGCAGAAAAATGGATCATCAGTACTGCTTATGCACAATACAGTTTCTTTTAAAGCCAAGTGATTCACAAGGCTATACATACACAACTAAAAAAAGTTCTCTGAAGATTATCTCATATGGAAATCATAGTACACTCCATTAATTACCCTCTCTGAGGAAAAGAAGGGTGAAATTTGTTATAGAATCAAACCACAAGAAAGAAAGTCCCAGGCATCCATTATATAATTTACTCCTGACATAGCACATTAAAATCCGAGAAAGGAAGACCATTTTACTGTAAAGTCAGCAAAATGCCACAGAACTAAAACCCTGCTGCCTACATACCACTAACCATATCTACAGTGAATAACTACTCTAAAGATCACTTTGCCATTAACAGTGTAAGAATTTTACAGTGGTTTGTGCTTTTGCTTCAGCCTCGCACAGGCATTTTTGTTGCTCCAGCTAGCATTGTAAGCTTTGACACTGGTGAAATATTAAACCTCCTGTTTATACCTTCATGCCAGAGGCACACCTCTTGAATGAATGCTCCCACCTGCTACCCCTTCCTGAACCTCTTTGCTGACCAGGGGAGCAAACACACCAGGCAGGAGTTTCCAGGAGGTGGCTGGTGGTAAGGTCCATGGCTGTGGGCACAGCCCTAAGCTAACGGTGCTGCCTGGCCTGGGCTGTCCCACCAGAGGCCTGGGAAGCAGTGTGACTCCCAACTTTTAGGAGAGAGTCATTTCTAAATCACAGTCATAGCCATATTGCTTCAGCCAGCGAACAGGACAAAAGCAAAGTCTTGCCCTTTCCCCTCTTCCAGATGGGAAAGAGGGGTGCATCTGGCTTGTCCCTGTGCAAAGTACAGTTGATATTCCCTATAGAAATATAAAATTCCAGATTTTTTGTCATTGATTTCAATGAAAAATTAGTCACCTTTCTGGTTATAGCCCTTATTGACAAAGTCCTGATGCTCAAAGATGGGATCACATAGGTAAAGACCTGCACTTTCTTTGTGCACAGTCCAAAACAAGGTTTAGCCCTGTGTCAGAAAGGGGAATACCATCTGGCACGCTGTGTGCAACTAATTCATTTCTGCAGTGGTGTTTGGTGAGAAGTAGTGGAATAGATTTAATGATTTTTGCCATCTTTATAAACTGCCCAAGAACGTGCTGGGTGCTTTGGTCACAACTTGAGCTTTTTGGACTCACTGCCTTTGCTGTCCTAAGGCTGTATTTCCCCCTCACGGTTGGCTGCACAGCGTGGAGCAGCTCAAACAGACTGCATTCAGCTGGGTATTTACTTAATTTACTTTTTCATACAACCTCTGGTTTTAGTAAAATTATGAATAAATTAGAAAGCTTCCACGTGGCTTGCCCACCAGGACAGTACACATTCCCCTGCTATTTCAAACGCAGTGATCCATTTCTGTGTTAAGGTTCACACTGAGGCATCAGCATCTGACAACCGGTCAGCTCAAAGTTCAAAGATCAAAATGCAGCCGTGTGTGGGTCTGTTTTGAGAACAAATGCAATACAGTGATGGGGACAGTATATCCTAAGACAACAAAGAGAATATTTGTTTTCAGTGTGCTGTTTGCTGAGCGAGGTTTTATCCAAATCCATTAAAGAGCACAGCTAACAGCACTACTGTGGCTGTGAACACCATTATGCGATTGTACTTCATTACATGTTAGCCCTAAGAGGCCTCAGTAGACCAAACGAGTAGAGCTATACAGAGGGATGAAAGGATCAGAGATCAATTTATAGGAAAAACAAACTCTCCCTGTACCTCCTCCTTCTCAGAAGCAGGTGATTAGCTGCTGTGTAAGGCACTTCAGCTGGGAAGCCAGCTAATATCAGCGTCATGGTACACACCCCACTTAGTGCATCCCACAGATCGTAATCTCAGTAACTGAAATTAATGATTTCACAGCAGCAGCAAAGGCTCCCTTTGCTTTTGGCTAGTAGACTGGTGGTACAAAAATGCTTCTGATTACAGTGCTGTTTGTTCTGTATCACAGCAAGGCATGATTTGCATGAGCAAAGCCCTCCTTAGCTCAAGCATCTACAAAATAACCTCCCAAAATCTGCATTTGCCTTTACACAGCTTTTTGTGCTGACTTTTACTGTGAAGAAAAGTCCTTAAGTTCAGGGTAACATAGAAGCTGGATGGCTCAAAACTGACCTTCTTGTCCCCATAGAAGGGAACACACCTTAAACCTTTATCACAAGTTTGGAGAGTTTCCTGCTTTTTAAAGAGTTCAGTTTCTCAATGTCTTTTTCAACAGACACTGTTTCTTTGCAGAGTTTTTCCTTGTTGTCTGTCTAAAAAAGTTGATCTTTTTTGCTTTTACAAGACACAACTTGTCTTTTTTGGAAGTAAAGAGTCATCCTTGGGAAAAGAGAAAGAAAAGGTAAGAGTTACAGAAGAAAATGATGCCAAATGCTAGTAAGCATCTCACTGCAGCACTGTCTGCCAACAATAAAGGTATATTTTACTTAAGAGTTCTTGAAGGAAGTTATTTTTGAACTGTCTTTTTACATCATGGCCTGCAGTGAAAGCCTTCTGAATTTATCACCCAAATTTTTTTTTACAGAGGTTTTTCTAACTGAAATTCTTAAAAACAGCTGAGTAACAAGCTATCAAGGTTGTTCATGTTAACAGCATACATAAAAATTCTTGAATTGATACTTGCAAGAGATATATTTGATTTAGCAGCTTATGTTCAGCATGGAAAAGGCAAGGTCTATGTTACAAACCAGAGCATTACTTGTGTCCTCTCCCCTTATCTGCTACCTTCAGAAAAACAAACCGTGAAACTGCAAGAAAGGCAAGCCTTATACTCAGAATAAATTAGCTCTTCCCTTGCTAATAGTCAGAGCCAGTCAGAAGAGTATGTCCTATTGTCCTTTCATTCTGGAACTTACCTTAGAAAATAACCACAGGTAATGAATAGCTTCAAACACTTTACACAAGATTTGGGGAAATCTTGCCAAAACAAATTGAAGATGCTCACATGAGGTTGAAAATCTTACTGCTAGTCCCACTCATTGAAACTCTTATAACAGAGCTGTCACTGAAGTGAGCTTTGGGGCATCTCCCCTACTCAGTGAATGTGGACAGATTCACCATAGCTGGAACAGCTGAAAAAACAGTATTACTGGCATATTCCAGGGGCACAACACATAGTGGTGATTGACCTACTTCAGTGCTCATGTGAATATGAATGAAGCATTCTCAGATCCTTAAAATGCTGCCAAACATATCTGTGACAGGACACGTTACTTTCATTCTGTGCCAGGATAGCAACCTTGATCCTCAGGTCTCATAAAATAGCCTCCAAGGCTTTTTATATGCAAGTTTTCCACCTCCCCTTGAGTCAATTTAATCTTGTCTCAATCATCACGTTTTATCAATATTAATAATTGTTATTTAAAGAAAAAAAAAGGTCTGGAAATAAGAGTGATGATCTTTGAGAGGCTACAAGAAATGGAGGAATATTAGACAAGTTGCAGTGTTTACCTCTAAGTAAATAACTTCTACTAAATGAATGTTAGGACCCTAAAACATGGCTATTCTGAAACAATTGCTATGAAAACATGGTAAAATCAGCAGGTCTCTTACATCTGTATCTTGGAGTTGCCCTTTGAAATCATTCCTCATGGGAAACTATTATGCTACAGAAACCTTCCCGAAAGCTGCTCCCACACGAGAGCAAAAGCTAAATATGTTGTGTAATACAACAGTGCAATTACACCAGCGAAAACCAAACAGACTCCAGCACTCTCCAGTGTATCACAGGCCCAGTGCTCTCTGTTCTGTGTCATGGTCAGTTACTTGTTGCTGGCATTTCTTGACCCCTTCCTGTTTTCAAGAGAAATGTGCTTGCAAAACCAACAAACAGCCCTACACAGGATAACCCTGCAGCAAGGGTTCACCACAGCTATAGCCAACATGTCATTCATGCGGGCTGCCTCAGCTCTGCCTTTGAAGGTCCAACTTCATCCTAGAAGCAAAGGTATCTTTCTGAAACCATTGTCTTTGCCAGTCTTGGAAAGCCTTTGCACATAGCTTGCAAAGCAACAAGAAAGGGGTCCCAATGGGGACGGGGGGACTTTTCCCATCAGAATTACTGCACTAACATACATTAAAAGCTTTTTCTAGTCAATGACTTCTACCAAAGTTCATTCCAGTTTGTTGCCTGCTGAAAATAGAAAAAGTATATATATATATATATTTAGTCAAAAAGGAACTAATTGGCTGCTTTAATGCAAAATCAAACACCTTTTATAATTGCTTTATGTACACATAAAAGTTCCCTGCTAGCTGTGCCAGTGAAGCCTGTGTTTTATCTGCATCATCTGCTTCTTTTGAGATCAGAGGATTTCTGACTCAAACCACATGCCCTCTTTCTCAGTATCTCTCTGTACGTATATTACTATTTCCTCTTTTATATAATCTAACAATCTTCTAAAGATGTTATAATTGTACCTTAAGCATCTACATTATCTGAGTGGAAAAACCCTGTAAAAAGATGGGGGAGGGTAGAAATGTTTTATTTCAAAACTGTGTTTCACAAAGCTCAGTTAATTTATATCTCTGAAGGTTTCTTCTCTCTCACCTTCATATGTTGGCACCTTGGTCTATTTATCCCTTCTGAAATAACACAGTGGGCTTCCGTTATAGTGCCTTGTAAGCACTTAAGGCTCCTTATTTATTCTCTAACACCATTATGAGGAAAAAAAGCTTTATTACATATAATGCTTTACTATGTTTAACATCTGGGGGGTAAATGCTGTATGTTCTGCCAGTCTCATTCTGTATAATCCTAGTTGTAAACATGCTAGATATATACCTTTACGTTTCCTTTCTTGGGAGTCCCAGCTTATCCTTCTTACAACTGAAGAATTTAGTATCACTTGACCCAAGCATCTGTGAAAAGCTGTTCAGATAAACAGTCTATAACTCACGCAGAGAAAACAAACATTTGTTCAGTACGGTTGTCCTAGTAATCAATTATTTTCTAATTAGCCATTTTCTGTTTACCATAAGGAAAACAACAATTTGGCTCCACCTCCTGGTTTCTTGGATACCATAAGAGGTTAAAATTTGGCATTCTGTAAAGGGTGGTCAGAAGGTGGCAGTGATAACAAGATGGCAGGAACTAAATTGATTTATAGGGTGACCAGAGATTACTGGAGTTGATCCTAGCAAGTGGTACTAGGAGGAAAAGGAGTTTTGTAGGGCACAGCATTACATTTTATTAGCAATACAAATTCTAGGAGCTATATCATGTGGAAGCAGGAGCAAGAGAGCCAGATGGAGTATCAAGGGATTGCCCAAGCCTGCAGGGATGCAATTAGGAAGGCCAAAGCTCACCTGAAGTTGAAACTGCTAGGCAATCTGAAAGGCAAGAAGAAAAGCTTCTAGAACATATTATCAGAGAAAGTAAAGCAAAGGAAGACATGAGCATGCTGTGGGGCTGAAGCCCTGGTGACTGCAAAAAAAGATGAGCAAGTCAATGCTTTCTGTGCCTCAGTTTTGACGATAAAATCTGCACAGACACCTCTTGTCTTCTTAGCCCTTCTGAGAGACCACATGAAGGCATCACATGAAATAGAGAAAATTATACTTAGCAACCACTCTAACAAATTGGACAATTATGGGATGGGATGCTGCGGGTACCAGCAGGAGTGGTGGGAGTTGCCCAATGCCATTGCAAGGTCACTCTACCATCTTCAAAAGGCTGTGGCACTCAGAGGAAGTTCCTGATATCTGGAATAAAGCAAACACCACATCTCTTTCACAATGGAAAGAAGGAGGATCTGAGAAACATCAGAGTAGTCATCCAAATCTCAGTTTTCAGGAAAGCAGTGTGAGGAAAATCTTCTGGAAGCCATGTCCAAACACATCAAGGACCAGAAACTGAGTGGGAACAGCCAGCATGGATTTACCAAGGGTGGCTCATGCCTGACCAGTCCCAAAAGGACGAAATGCTCTCTATGCCGTATTGTGCAGATGCGATCACACTGTTTTGTACTGAGGATAAATTGTACTTTTCAGGTAAATGCACACTCCAACGTACAGCCTATAAAGCAGCAAATGCCTTAGACCTCCTTGCCTCAGGGACCATGAAGGACAGTGATTCTGATCAGGGTCTATGGCTACTTGTCTTGCAAACTCCATAAAACATGGTTTACAAAATGGTTTACAATGGGGTTTGTACTTGGTCAAGCTTGATTTAGCTTCTTGTATTTTATTTCAAAAGGAATTGTGAAGTGGTTTGGCATTTTTGGTAAATTTATTCCAGGTTTTTATTATGTGACATGTTCAGGCTAAGGAGCAACACCTGAGCACTTCACATATCACCGCACACTCAGTAGGGTTTTCGGTCATCATCCCCACACATTTTCAAGTGTGTGCAACAGGCTTCATATCCACATATGGATTGACTATTCTGCAATGAAGTTGAAGTGGCTATTCCCAGCCTTGTATCTTGTGGTAGTCCCCAAACGAAAGAAGGAATTTTACACTTTAAGCAAAATAAAGGGGAAAGGCTGAGATAGGTGTTCCTTCCCTTGCAGGTCTTTACAGCCTGTGTGATTTCACCTGATTCAAACACCTTAGCAAGTACCACTATTGCCTCATTCTGACCCTATTGGTGTAGCTGTGCCCCCCCAGGCCTACTGTTCCAATTAAATGTTCTGTTGCTGGAAAGGTTGGAAACATGTGGTTGATTTCTACTTGTCTTTGGAAACTTTTTCTTCGGTTTAATAGAAGTTACATACTTTGGCATTTTCAATTTTTCATTCAAATGGACACTTTGTAACTCTTCATTTCTTATCAACAGTCACTTTCCAAATCTGTTATTGCAAATTTGTAGACTTTGGTTAATCTGAACTGCAGTCAGAAAAAAAGTTCAGTTCAGATAGAGCTTAAACAATTTCCAACTTATGAAAGGTATTAACTCTATTACACACTATTAAATCTAACACTATTCTGTTTTGGCAAATGATGGAACAAGGCTGTTATTTTTAGTATTTTCATGTGTCTGTGCCCAAAATATTCCCATAGAAATTAGGGAACGATTTGCAATAATATCAATACTGTAAATGCAATAATACATTATAACCTTCCATTTCTAGATCTTCCTCCCTGCGCAGCATCCCACAGCAAATTACAATCGATACAAGTTAAATTTAGCACTGTTATGTCTGCCAAGTGATGGCCAGACACAGGGGCAGACCTATCCAATTTAGGGACTCTCCAATCTAGAGGTACAACTCTCTGTGTATTCATCCTTCACATTCCTGCAGGAGCAGCTCAAAACAGAGCTGTCAGCTGACTCAGCCCTGCCTGTTCTTGCTTGATACCAAGGAGACTTTTGACACTGATTTCAGAGGGAACATGCTTGAAGTTTAACACATGAGGGGGAAAAAAAAAAAATCAAGGTTAGATCTGATGAGAAAAAACAAAGGATTTTTTTGTTCTCACACCAGATCCATGGTCTTGTTATGCATTATAAGTCCCAAACCACAATACTGCACACATACCACTTCAAGTCATTAGTTGTGTAACTTCACATTCCTAAGGAGATGAAAAATAGGTGGGATTGGCCGGTGTCTGAAGGAATTTCTGTACTGGAAGCCAATATGACTAATTTTGCTAGTGGCTAGATCTCAGAAAACTATTTTTCAAGTGACAGTTACAAAAAGTGCTGCCAGTTCATGGCCCAAATGAATAAAACTCGTGGAAGCTTGTTCTTTCCTAATGGTTATGCCCTATACACTCTGTCTATACACTGAACTAGTGTAAATCAGTATCGTCTTTGAAGCTAATAAGGCCTATAACGTCTTATACTAGTTTAGAGTTTGGTTATGATCAATAGTACCTAAAAGGATTTAATTTTAAAAATGCCAAACAAAGATTTAATATTTTCAGGGACTGACATCGCTTTTTCATTCTTGCAGAAGAAAGTTTAGAATAGGGAGAGAGCTACTGAAATCTCCATTACCATATCCCTTACATGAGTTGACAGTGTCATCATCTATCAGAGGTGTAACTGCTACTCTGCTAAAGAAATTCAGGATCCATTCACCTTCAAAAACAGCCCTTACCCAGCAGGATGCTTGCACTACACAAAATGAAAGTGTGTTTAACTAATTGATTCGCTATACATAAAAAACCAAAACAATGGTTATGAAAAGGGGTCTTTTGTACACTGAGCAGAGCTACTGAAGGTAAGAAACATGACAGCAACACTCATAAATGTCTAAAGGCACCGAAGAGCTTTATCAGTGAATTCAGTTAACAAACATTGTAGCAAATATTTCCTGATGATGTAAAGCATGCAGCTCTCATTCCAAGTCAGGCTCATAAAAAAGGAAACTGCTGAATGATATTTCTCTACTGGTAAAAGTACAATGCTACGGGGCAACAAGGATAGATGTGAATGTGGATAACAAAAGGAGCAAAGCAGTTCTCCTGCATGGTGAACCATGCCCCAAGCCTACTGAAAATACCAGAGGACTACCAAGCACCTGAGCTTCTTCAGGAAAGGCTAGAGGTCCCTTCCAATCCAAATAATTCTGTGGTTTTATGGAATTCTGTGGAAGGAAAACGAGTTGGGGCTTATGTTTCTCTATCCTGACCTCACAGGTGCTTTATATGCAATGAGAGGGAAGAATGAGGATAAAATCAGTTAGCAGCACTTCAGTTTATTTACAGCTAGAAGCAATTTTGCAAAGCTCAAAGCAGTGGCAGCACACCACTAGAGTAGGATCATAATTTCTTTCTTGGGAAGTGCTGGTTGTCTCCCCGACAGTAGATTCAGCACCTTGCAATGTTTGGGTCCAGTGTTAACATGAATTGTGAATGAAAATATTGACTTAGGTCCAAAAAGTTTCCAGTTGCATTGTAAAAGGATGTCTTGTAGCTGCCAGAAGAAATCCTGGGAGGTCCAGGAAGCAGTTTTGATAAATTAGTGAAGTCAGTTTTCAGCATTTCTGTTTTAACTTGAAAAAGGTTTGCTGCCATATGCATTTGTACTTTGGCAATGCTTGCTGACAGAAGAGAGGCTGTCTTGGCACATCACTTGTAGGAGTAAAATAGATTTGGCTGTCATTTCCATAATAAGCATAATTCACATTGCAGCGTCTAAAAACATATGGAAAGGGAGGATGTCAATATGAGACAAATATGCCTTAAAAGAGCTTGTAGAAGCCTCCCAATTAAACAGGTACAGGGCCAGATGAAGTTATAATATAAACAACTCCCCCTCCTCCCATTGTAATGGAATTTGTTTTGTGTTCAATTAATGAATGAGTTAACCAAGTATGCTACTTCAAACATGTAGGACCCATTTTATTCATTCACACAAACCTCGTACCCATGTAATGCAATTAACCTCAGCAATTCATATCAAAGACAGATCTATAAAAAATGAATAGAGGAGGCTTCTCTGCAGATAAGGCACGACTTTTATTTACTCCTAGTGTGTGCCTGCGGTAGTTTGCCTGGAACTGTTAATGGTTTTAGCTGGACTGTCCAGTAGCTATTGTTAGGAAATCATCAAGCCCAAGTTTATACTACCCAGTTCTAACTACAGGTTGGGAGATGATTCTTCATATTGCACAAACCAAGTTTTCAAAGCTCCCAGATGGTTTGGAGGAAAACCAAAGTGAACAAAGCACGAAAGACTGCTTATCTGTCTACATGTAGATAAACTTTTGATATAGTATCAGGACCCTTTATATATTTTATATATAAAATATATTTTATGGAGACTTTATAGATCTAAATCTCTTTTATACTTGTGTAAACAACTGCCATCAATTGTTACACTGATATAAATAATCACTCTGATATAAAGAGCCTAAGACTATGATCTCATGGCTGGTAGTCATCATGGAGCCAGGCCTGTACAAGTTAGAGTGAGGTAAAACTTCTTGCAAAACGTGCTTGCACCAAGTTGAGAGCCATGTTTTTCTGCCAGTATAAACAGATTAAGGTAAGAAAAGGAATCAGACCTATACATAGAGATAAATAATTTACAATTTCTTTATGGTCTTTAATCTAACTGGGTTTGCAATGTGCAAGGATTTATAATATATATAAATATATATAATATAATGTAAAGAAATAGGCACAGGTGACATTTCATAGCACTGATGTCTGGCATAGTACGATTATGGGTTTCAATAAAATGGAATAGCTGGTCTTCAAAAAGCACAAGTAGATAAATAAAATGAGATCCCCGTATCCCAACCTCAAAATGTTAGAAATGCTACTCAGCTTTTACATGCAGGCTAGAAATCAAACAAGTTGGACTTGTGCTATAACTGTGCTATAAATTCTTTCATTTTTAAGTTTATACAGAGTATGATAAGTACAAGAAACAGTTGGAAGGAAAGAAAAAATACCACATTTCAAAAGTGACTGAATTAGGAAACTTGGGCCCGCTTTCAGAAGTGAATTAAGCTCTTGGACATAGACCACACACCTGCTGTACAAGATAATTATATCTTTAAGGGTCTTCATGCTAGACTTACGGATATTTCCATCACTAAAGACACAGAGAGGTACTTAGAAAAATTTTTAAAATGTCTTGGCATCAAAAGCACTGGACAATTTCAACATTTAAATCCCTTTAAAGATTTGACTCATGTAGCCCAAATCACTTCAGAAGTTGTAACAATCTCCCAAATTATGTAGGGTTTTTACTATAGCAGGTGTTGGAACCTTTAGTTTTCAGCTGTAACCTCTAGGCTCCCTGTTAATGTCAAGGAGAAAGAAAAAGTTAAGGTCTACCTGCAAGACTACTTTGGTGCCTAATTCTGGGATGATGGGAGATTATTGTTGCAGATTCAAACCCTCAGAGCCAGGCCCTTTCTTAGAATTAAGTATCTAATTCTTTTCTGCAAATTTAGACCAACCATTTCAGAACTTCACAACTAGTGCGAAGAGACAACCTCAGGGTTTCCTCATTTTCTTCCACTCCCTCAATTAGCACATTGAAGGTGAATGAAAGTGTAATTACAACAGTTACAAATAGAATTGAAGAATGTCAAGATAGTCTAGCCAGGCAGAGATGAATAACATGAAAATTGTTTTCAAGACAGCCTCACATAAGAAAAAGCAATTTTGTCAAATTTAGATTTTCCATCTAAACAAGAACTAAAATATTGTTTAAATTGTTGATGTGTCTATGCAGTGGAAAGTGAATTTAGACCAAGTCTGTCAAGACCTTTTTTTAAGGTCTGTCTTCTACAACAACCATTATATCTTGCAAAAGCATTGTGTAGAAGTTGAATAAAAAAACACTCATTGATTAAAAAAAAGCCACGTTCTTCCTGCAACACCTTAATGGTATTTGAAGGTTTCCATGCAAGCTCTGAAACAGCCTAATCCTCATTAATATGTAAGAACTTTTCATCTCAGAGATACATTATTTTAGGTCAGAAGAAAGAATAAATAATTCTTTCAAATAAGAAAAATAGGTAAAAAGATACAGTACCTATCTAAAAAAGTGAGGCTTGTACTTCTTAAACACAGAAGAAATTAACTAGAGAAACAAAAGTAAAGTTTTGAGGATAACACTTTGCAGTGTGTTAGACCAAATTAGCTTTCACTTTGCATAAATATATAATGCATAAGTTTTATACTTGATTTTACAACATTCATCAAAGGGACTACTTATCATAATCTTGACATAGAATAACAGTGGCAAGAAGAAATAATAAAACCTATCTACAAACTGCTGCAAGTCGATATTCACTTCAGAAATGCCACAGATATGAAAAGCGTGAGTGCTTTGAGAACTTTCACACTGCCCTGAATTAAAAGCCATTGCAAAGAAAACCGATGCTTCGTTTACAGTTCAACTTTTGTATATCTACATTGTAAGGCAAGGTGAACCACTGCCTTTGGTGTCCATAGTCATCACTGAGTGGAGAATATGAGTATTCCTCACTGAGTATTAATATGAGCTAATGATACTACCAGTAGGAAGCTGGAAATTCACTGCTATCACCATTTCAGCTTTACAAGAGATTTAACTCTCATGCCTGAGTGTGAAATTAAAATATATCTCCAATTTTAGTAATTTAAAAATCTAAGTCTCCTTTGATGAAGGCAAAATAAATCAATATGACAGGAAATGTAATTCCATCAGACCTGACTGAATACCACAATGATAGATGTGAGAAAAAGCAGACTCCATAGCCAACCTAACTGATGGATCATGACCTCAGCCCTCATCTTCCTCTGATGTAGTCCTGCAATGCCCATGTGGCTGTGCATGGATCCACTTCTACCCACCACCCTTCCACCTCTTCCCCATGGATGGCTAGTGACCATGGGGCAGGCAGCCTATATGGGCTTGGGAGGCGGGGAGTGGTACAAAGAAAGTGGTCACCGTCAGTTCGGGACAGGGTGTATTGATTCATTACAGCCCCACAGTCAGGCTGGCAGGCTGCCCAGCTGGTCACATCCAGCTCAGCTGTGTCCTGCAGCTGCCTTCATGAACCATGGTGAGACAGGACATTTGTGACATGTCGACATTCTCCTTTTAAGTCACTCCCCTAAAAGCTACAGATATTATTAGACATTTGTAAAAGCCAGTTACCCACAACAATTCACCCAGTTCCCAGTGACCAGAAAGGGACCAGCCCTCCAGATCAGCTCTTCAACTTGCTATAGTTCAGACCCATACAATTTTGCAGGCAGATGTGCCAAAATGCCCTGCTCCCAACACCAGGCCATTATGCTGTTTTCTGCCTCTCTTTTTCAGAGCAAGAAGGAGGGACAAGCTCGGGAGGAGACATGAGTTATCTACATACCAGTTCTTGTTAGACCTCCACACTGCAAATTAATTGTTTGGTGCAACCATACACTGCTATGTAGAACAGGAAGGCAGCCTGAGGTCAGTCTCCAAATTGAGGTCAATTGCCCTCCTGTGGAGCAACCTGAGGTCAGTCTCAAAAGTGACTTTAAAATATCTGGCTTGACTTACTCTTTGCACATGCAAAATTATTCTTTGTTGCCCATGGTGGGATCTCTACCTCCCAGCCATCCAGTTTATTTTCCAAAAAAAAATCAGATCTTTGATATTTCTTGGAGTGAGTAATATTGTTTCACTGTCGTGACCAACACTAATGCTGAGAAAATAAGTTAGATTAGACACAAGTCAATTACAGAAGAGTAAGTTTTAATATTGCCAGTCACAGTAGCCTTCTGGGGGTTTTCCTTAGTAAATTAAAAGGCTTTCCTTTTCATCTAGAACCATCTTATCACTCATTTCACTATCGGAAAAACACACTGAAGATAATAATGAGAGATTGTTTTAGAGGAAAATATATCTAGTTTAGTTTAATCTCAATTTTAGGAGAGAGGATTGTTCTATTTTATTAGTTATTTGGTTCATGGGGTTTTGTTGCATACACTGATGATAAGAGCAAAATTTATATAAGGTGAGCTGCATGAGAATTGTGATTTCACTTACCATGCTCAACTAAGACATTCCCAAAATAAAGACTATCTTCTTTAAAACTGTGCCTCTTAAAAGCCTTATGTTTTGTGTGGTGTTTACTTGGAAACTGGCAATCCTTCCTGCCCCCTCTCCTCTTTACTGCCAACCAGACTGTGCACTCCATTCAGGATTGCGCAACGTTACTAATTTTGATTATGTCACCCATTTGTTCGGCAAGTAATTTACTACCTTCCTTTAAGAATCAGGATACCATTCCAGGTTTAACTTCCAACATTTAAGGCACTTAAGGTGCCAGGTCCAATTTATTTACAGCTACTGACTGATGTGTACTTTCTTCCTTGACTTGAAACTCAGCTTTGGATTACTCCTTGTCTGTTCCCAAATGTGAGCTTTTCCCAAATGTGGTGGTATTCCTAAAGAGACCCCCAGCTTTCACTGTATTTGTTTCAAACAGAGAAAATGAAAATGTTCTCATCAGCCTCACTGTCTTCAAATGTGTGTCTTTCATTCCTAACTTTCAGTTCATTTTCAAAATATAACAAGGCACTGATTTTGCAAGCCTGTTTTGTAGCAGTCCCAAGACGCTGTAATCAGACGTTCTTCTCTCCTATAATCAGAGGAGAGGATATGACCTAATTCAGCTTCTTTGCATTATGCATTATGATACCTGACCACATACCTGAGACTGCTGCCTTTTCACAGCAGGGTAAGGCGTCAGAGCAGTCATGCTGGCTCTGGAACCAGGTCCCGCCAGCCTGGTGCTCTGCCCACAGCAGTGCCATAGGTGGGGATGCCCTGGGCAGGGTGTCACGCAGGGTGAGCACAGCCAGCCTCTTCACCAGCACTGACGCTGTTGATCTAGGGAGAATCCTGCACCTGCTGCAGTTTTGCTGTTTTGTCACCCACAACACGTCTGTCTTCCAAGCGCTTCCCCAGTCTCTTCTTGAAGTTTCTTAGGCACAGAACATAACATCTTTCAGTATAGAGGAACTTTACAGGCCCAGGAGTGAAAACATGTCACGTCCCCTTGATTCCTGCACTGGAAAAGACTGTGAGCAGTCAGTTCCAAATTGCACCTTTCCTACGGCATTCATGACTTCAAAGGCGCCTCTTTCCCCCACACTCAGGTACTCTCTTTTCCAGTCAGAGGAAACCCACTCCATTTCACCTTTCCTGTTACAGACACTGCCATGTGACTCTGATCACTTCTGATTCCTTACTTCAGGCCTTTCTCTGTCCTACCACACACTTCTGGAAAAAGGGGAAAAGAACGATACACAGTAATGAGGATACAGTTGAACCACAGCTACTGAGCTGTAACACTGTTTTCCTGGTTTGCTATCCGTTCTTTTCATTATTTCCCCCTAAAATCCAATTTGTTTTTCTGGTAGTGGCCAAGCACTGAGCTGATATTTGGAGCTCTCTGTGATAAGACCCAAGGTCTCATTCTTGAGTTGTAGTAAGCAGGTCAGAGGAAATTATTTAGTACGTAAATTGAAGATTATTATTTCCTATCTGCACCACTTTATCTGTATTTAATTTTACCTGTGCTTTTACGTCCTAGTTTCATAAACTCATTCTGCAATTTTTTATAGCCATCTTAGGGCTGACTCCCTCAGTTCAGCCAGTTTTGTCACCTCATTGTTTGCTGAGCTTTCCAGGTCACTTATAGACATGTTGTATACCACAGGTCCTAGAAAAGCCATCCTTTCATTTTGAAAACCAAACACTTAGTCCTATGTTCTGTTTATGTTTCTAAGCCTATTATTTATCTAAGCTAGGACCTTCTCTCTTATGCCATGGCACCTTCAGTTCTTTAAAATCTTATGGCAAAGGACTTTGTCAAAAGTATTCTGGAAATCCAGGCAGATTATAGCAACAAGGTCATTCTTGATGACAGCCTCATTGTCCCCTTAAGAGACTTCCCTTTTCTTTGAAGGCTATGACTAACCTTTATACAAACTATGTTTTACCTTTCCAGTAAGTCAGATTCAACCAGGTTTCTACTACTTCTATTTTCCATCATGGCTTCTATTAATTTGCCAAGTGCAGAGATCAGGCTCACAGACTTTGAGACCTTCCCTAGAAGCCCCTTAAGAAACTTGTGCTGCATTCACTACTTTCCCCTCCTCAGGAATGAGTGAAACCTTAAGAGAAAGGTTACATACCACCATCAACAACTCAACTATTTCATCCTTTAATTCTCTCAAAAGTCTTAGGTGACTATCATACAGTCTTAGTGATTTCTTAGTGTTTGTTCTATCTCTTTATTCAATTACTTCTTCCATGGTTTCTTCTATTTCAGATGATCTTTTGCCGAGTCCTCCCAAAGGGTTTGGGACTCCCCCATCCCCAGTCTTCTTACAGTGAGCATCAGAGCAAAACCTTACCATATCTGCCACAGTCTTGCCCCTGCTGAGCTCTCCTTAAATAACCCTGCCACCAGCTGACTTGTAAAGCTGGCAGTGTTTCCTTCTGCTCTGTCAGGAGAAGGTTTTAGACCTGCCTTGCCATATAGTGAAGCATGGTGCGTATAGCACCTATGCCTCTTTGCTATAAAAAGTGGTTGCTTGAGCAAGGGTTTCAGGAAGAGAAAGTTGGTCTCAAGTTAAGACAATAGAACAACAGTCTGAAAAGCTGGATTTATGTCACTGCTGTATGTACTGGGCAAGTGATTTAAGTCTTCTGTTTGCAATAGTTGTTCACTTCTGATTTTCTGAGTGACTGCTTTGATACCCCTGGTATACAAATAGTGCAGTGCAATTTTGATTTTATAGAGCAGCACACCAAAAATTCAGTCCTCATCATCTCAAATCTGACATATTAGAGGGCTGGGGGTTTTTATTTTCAACTCTCTGTCTCTCAGTTCAGCATATGCAAAATGGAATAATACTACTCCTCACCTCAGAGGGGTTTTGTGCATATAAATTCATTAAAGTTTATAAAATGTTCAGGTACTATAGCAACAAGCACTGTAGAAAAACCTGGAAGGGACATAGTAATTATCTTCATAGCAGGGTTTGGATACTGTGCAGTAAATAAGGCATGGGGGACATATTGAGCAATGGGAAGAGAACTAAAATGGAATATTTGCTTTTGAGCTAAGCTCCTTCTGTCCTGTGCACAGACTGAAGCACAAATAGTTTAAAACAAAATTCAAATGTGACCATGTAATTAGACAATGTCATAATGCTCACACCCACTGGGGCTCATTTAAGGCCATACAAGGCAATTCTTAAGGTTTGGCAAAGATTCCAGCAATTAAAAATAGGTTTTTACATTAGATAAAAGGTCAGGAAGCTGTAATGAAAGGCAGACCGATTCTCTTCTGCTACTCCACTGAATTGCAATTTGAAGGGGTAATAAATATTGCATACAATTTTCAAAAGTACTTTAGTGATTTGAGAGCCTAAACTCTATGAGTGTCATCACAACCTAGCTGCTGTTACTTCAGCTACAGAAAACTCTTCCAGTGCCACAAATGGGAGATTAGGATGATATGCCTGCATGGCACGCCATGCAGAGAGAAAACACCATGAGAGGAAAAGGAAACGCTTACTCAATTGTCCTTAGCCAGTGTGCCTGTGTTAGTATTGTGGCATACCGTGCCATCTGAATATATACTGCAGATAAGACTTGGAGACAACTCTGATTAATATGATTGGGTGTGACAGAATTCAGTGCTCATTTATGGCCAGCTTTTGCTAACTTTACTCGAACTCATTAACTTCCTACTCCAAAATTTCCTGCTGAAATCAGTGGCACTGCTAACAGTAAATACACCCAATGTAAGGGGTTTAGAATCTCTCCCTTACAGAGAGAGGAAGAGAGAAAGGGAAAAAACATATGGAGGAATGACAGATACAATATTTTTTGATTGTTCTTATTTAGTTGAACCTAGCAAATTCTTTTTCTGAGACCAAATAACTGTGGGAACCTTAATTTCCGTAAGAAGAGTAAAAATACTTTCTTTTAATGTCTTAAATGAAAAGTCTATTTATAGGTATGATGTTGTGGTTGACAGTAAAGTTTCCACCGATTACCACCAGGCCTAACTTTCACCCATAATAAACAACTTAATCTACCTTGAAATGATGACTCAGCTGACCCCACCAGGATTTCATTCTGATGTCCAAGGAAGGAAGGCATTTTAAAACTGTAGCATGCAGAAAGCAGTCCTGAGGAGCAGACACCACTTGCCTTTAAAAAAAGAAAAAAAAAATGGCTTTAAATAATAGTTTTCTATTTCTCAAGATTACCCTTATGATTTAGTTATTTTGTTACAGTGTCATAATGTATTTAAGACTTCAGAAACCTACAGCAAATACAAAATAGCTGATCATCATAATAATCATCATTACAGTGATGGAATCCACACTTTTTTTTCCTATAGGGCTGCATTTGTTCTCCTAGTATGCACATATAGTTGTTTTTTATGGCAGAATCTGATTTGGGCATTCATTATTGACACACACAATCAGATTTTAAGTGCAGTTAAGTACACCATCTGGCTTTTCTTTCCATCTATGCCTGTGTAGCCATACACAGTTATCTGCTATTCCAGGAGTGTCTGGCGTCTATTATAGCTGCACCAGTTGCACTACAATCAGCTGAGTAGGCATTTCCCTTATGAACCCTGATTTTCAATGTTTAACAACTAATTCGAAATTGCATCAAGCTCAAACATGGCATGCACATTTGCAGACCAGATGTGTTTTTGTTTATCCTTTTATTTTTAAATGCCAAAAATGGCAAGGTTTAAAGAGTCCATCCAAATTATGTAACATTTATGATCAACAAAGCAGATCTGCTCTCAGTTTGGGGATGCAGTCACCGGGTGCTTGAAATTGGGTCTTAGCCTGGTCATCATTTGTGTCTTTCTCCCCTTAGCTAACCACTACTAGTACACAGCATGTACTGCAAGCCACACTTAATGATGAGGCTTAAGCACGTCTATGACAAACCGTTGGCATTTGGCATAGAGGGAAATTGTGCTGATTTACCCTGCAGCTAGACAGGTTGGATTCTATTAATCCCAGTGTAGAAGTAAAAATAGTCTTTATATTTCTCTCTAAATCTGAGGAACCTAAGGAGTGAGATAGAGAAGCCCTCCAGAGACAGATTCTGAGAAAGAGTTCAAATTCATAAGAAGACATAAAAAGGAAAGAAGGAGAAGAAGAGGGAATGAATTAAAAACATTTTCATTTAGGTTTTTCATTTAAATACATTCTGTCAGTTTTTCTGGCCATTAGAGCTTTACATTGGGAAGATCCAGTTTAACAACACCTTTAAGTTAGGGGTTGTAAACCCACCAAAGATCTATTGAAGGACCCATATCCCTACTACAAGCTCTCCTGGTATTTATTTTTCCAGATATGCTTGTAAATGTCTGCCCTGAGGCAACAAATGCTTATCTCCCACCAAACTCTCCACCACAATCCGAAGCATAAGCTACACCCCACCTGTCCTTTGAAAGCCATGTTTGCAAAAGTCTGCTGGTCAGAGGATTCAGCCAGGTTGCTGTGCACAGCACCTGCAGGGAACACAGTCTGTGCTGCCTCCTGTAAGTTTGCTACAGCTCTCGCAACCAAATCCTGAAGTTCTCAAAGAGTTTCAAGAGGATTCTTTGCACTTTCCCCACTAATTAGAGACATGCGTTTGAACTTACCTGTGGAAAGTAGTAAGCCTGGGTGTCTCTTTTCCTCAGCATGTGCTCTGATCTCTAATAAGAACTGAGGAAACAACCTCTCCTTGCCTAAATGTTAAAAGAGAAGAGGACCTGGGATCAATTCTTTGAAGAAACTGTTACAGAAGATTGCTGCTAGGAGAGGATTCCAGGTTTATGATTCCCAGTGGAAGAAGGCACTTGCCATCACTTGGAGTGAAGCAATGGGTACCAGAGGAGGGAAGGGCTTACACTCCCAGGTGTCACCTCTTACCTACTGAAGCTGGATGTCTTTGAGAAAAAGGTATTTGAGGAGAGGTAAGAGGGAGGAAGGGAGCATTAGGTTCTACTCAGAAGTCAGACACTTAGAAATTAGACTACTAGCATCTATAGATACTTACATCATTGAGAATAATCAAAACTTTACTAATTCAGGTCTTTTTTTTCTGTAACACTGCACATTAGATGTTTGGTGTTTAATGAAGCAGAAACAAATGTAGTATGGCTCAAATATTAAACCAGTGCTAATGTTTGCCTAGTGAAAATGTTGATACTAAATACAGCATATACCTCTGCCTTGCTATATTTCTCCATTCTTTAGAAGTACCTTGGGCCCAGAAGCTCTTCTAAGCTTTGTTCTTTTTTCAGTTTCTTGTTATTTTTACCTTTGCCCTCTGCTATTCCCCAGCAGAAGTGTGTCCTTCATCCTCAGCCAAAGGCTGTAGGCCCAGGTGTCAAACTGGTTCCCATGAAGCAGGTCCAGTGCTGGGTGATTTGTGGTGTCATTTGTGAGTGACCGGTGTTTGCACTGGTAGACAATAGTATAGGTCTCAGATCTGAGGCAGTACATTAATGTAAGGTGAAAAATGTTCTAAGAATAGTTTTCCTGAATTTATCTTCAGCAGAGGAAAACATAAGTATGTGATTAATCTTAAACGCATAAGTAGTCCTAATGAAGTCAGTAGGGCTACTCATGGCATGAAATTAATACATAAACAAGTCTTCATAGGATGAGAGTATGTATCTAAAGAAAATTACTTCATGTCATTCTGCAAACATCCAGGACCCATAGTTGCCTCTATGATGGCTTCTTCTCACATCATCTGTTCAGCCAACCACTTAATCTCCAGCTGGTCTGCTTAGGTTACCCCATAAACTGTTGTGCTCTCCCTCCACACATGCTTGAGGTGCCAAGAGCGTCCTTTTTCATTTCCACATTGGTCAGATATTTATATTATAAGACATGTTCTGAGAGATTATCAATAGGCCTTGACATTGACCCAAAACCAGATGATGAAAAATCAGCAACCAGATTTATTCAAGTTACCCAAGATCAGAAGTAAGAAAGTGGCAAGTGGGTTTAGACTCTGGCAGCCACCTTCTGTCCTTAATGCTTTATGCATCTGGGTTCTTTTAATTTTATTTATGGATTAATTTTTTCCAATATAATCAGCATTGGCTCCTCAAGGACACAGGCATTATGTGACATTTAAACAAGTATAGATCTTTTCTTTGTCTTTTAGTGTCATTTCACCTTCTTTATTGAAAAAAGAATATTATGTTTTATGGAACATATGCAATACGCAATATATTTCATATCAATATATTATTGTAGAAGATAATATGGGTATTAAAATATATGGTGTGTCTTGATATAGTGGCTAAAGCCAATGCAATTGTGTGAGGCCTGCGTGTCAGAATGGGAGCTACTAATGGGCTCCTTGGTAAACCCACCTCCACAGGCTATATCTGACTGCTGTAGTCAACAAAGGTTACTGTTACTGTGATGTGAGACAGAGGTTAGGAGATCTACAGCCCTTAGGTTAGGAGTGAGGATCTATTTTGCATCAAGTAGGTGTGAGAGCATGATCAAGTGGAGCAGACAGTACAATGGGCTTTGGAAAACCAAAATTAAGATCCTGGCCAAGATATCCTCAATGATTTGACAAATCAGTTAATCTCCTCTCTGCTTCCTTGACCCAAGGAATGCGTGAAACTTCTTGAGAGTTCTGACAGGGAAAGAAAAACTCTCTTCTAACTCTTGATTCCTTCAGCCTTTTCTTCTTCATGCATGTCCACATAAGCTGGAATTTATTTCAAATACAGAGGGGTTGTAGGTCATCAAGGGGTAGCAAGCACTCCAGCACAAACTCACTGCTGAAGCTCCCTATGGTGCCTGCAATATCAACCTTACTGATCCTTTAGATAAGGAAATGTCAGGAGTTTCTCTTGCAAAAAAAAGCAGAAAAGATGGGTGAGAGAGGAAGGTGGGTGAGCATCCAGAAAGCAGCACTTCTCATGAAGTCCATGAGATTGTTGACCTTTCACTGCTCCATAATATAAGGTAGGCTGCTTGGGGAAAGACTAGGAAATGTATAGGAACAATAGTGTTACACAACACTGAGAATATAAAGGAGGAGTTAAGGAAGATAGAGACTCTGAAAATCAGGAAAAATGAAGAAAGCAAGAGCAAACTAAAACAGCTGAGACAGAGAACTGCAAAAAGCCTGGTATCATAAAAGATGGATGGAGAAATGACTTATGCTGCTGTCTGGCTTAAACCTTCCCCCCACCCCATGGCAGCCTTGGAGCCTAACTTCATTTAGTGTATAAGGAACATCGATGCTTATTACCATGAATTCTGTTCCTCCAGCCCATGTCTGACTTCTAGCTGTTGCACAACTAAGCCTTGTACTTTGTCAAGTAGTTAGAGACGCTCATAACAGAGAGTAAAAACTGTGGTAAACACCACACAAGCATTGAAAAATGAACAGCATTGTTAGAAATGGTAGGACATTTCCTGCAATGAAAAAATAAAATCTTTATTTATATCCAGATCATATAAGCAAGTAGGTTTTTGCCATTTCTGACTGACTTTGCAGAGAGAATTTAATTGTGAAATATATATATAAAGATTTCCATTGGCAAATGAATAAATTTTGAACTTGTTGCATAGTCTACTTATAAGCAATTTTCAACATTTATTTTGGAAAAGCAGTATAAGAATTGCCCAGTAGTGTGAAATCTGTGCTTGAAACTGGTACATGTGGACTTTTACCCACAATCTGTGAAGTGAGACAAGCTACAGTGCAAGTTCTTCTTCTACTATCAACCATTCTTTTAGCTAATTTTCAAAAGTCTTTCAATATACAATATTGTATGATAAAAGTTCACATTTCTGGGCTGCAGCAACATCTTCTTGGAAATTGCTTTACTAATTCATGTCTATCTTTTTACAATGAATAAGAAAAAATTATGTAGCCATAACAATACACTTTAGAGAATGGAATTATTTGTTCCCAATATGGAAACGCTGTTTTCTTTTGAATTAATTTGAGCAAAGAGGCAGCAACAAGACTGTTGGCACAGTAAAACAAATCTCCTATGCAGGTTTATATTCTTTTGCAAACCCTTCATTTTTCAATCCTACAGACAGTTTAAGGCTATTTTAGATACATAGATTAATGATTTAGGCAAATAAAGTATTACTATGATCTACTCACCTACAAATCTCTCTTTATCACTTTCTGTAATACCCTACTTTCTGACCATTTTATTCATGAAAACCCCCTACTTTTGGAGAGGTAACAAACAGAATCAAATGAATTGTTAATGTCCCCTGCTATCTTGTGTGAAAAGTTTCCTAAAACACTTCATTTTTAGGAGTGATAGCAATTGCTGGTGATTACTGGAGGTCATGTCACTGTCTCTAGGTTTCAACACTGTTTCCCTGAAAAGAGTACTCAATGTTGAAGTGCATGGAATAAACCCAAAATGTACCCAAATTCCAGTGTCTTTTAAAATAAATAGGAAAGTTTTCAGCAACTCATTAGGGTTACAAATGCGTATATAAAATAAATAGTACCAAGATCTGGTTGTCCTGGGTTCTACAACCATATATAACAAGGTTCCAAACTTGATTTTCCTGAACTTGTACCTCAAATCTAATCTCCACCCCCCTCCCCACAAAAAAAGGTTGTTTTTATTTTTTGGTTTAATTTCAGTCAGGGGAGAACATGTTCATTTTCTATGAACATCAACATAGATTTCATCGTTTTGGTTTCACACATGTGCATGGGTTTTCAGCTGAGCTCACACGGTCATGGTAGCAGATAAGCTTAGCACTGACATCAACAGGAGAAAATCTGTATCAAGTATTACAGGCTAGCCAAAGGAAGCAGCTGTCAGATTCATTAATACAACACTTTGTATCAGAAATGTGATTCTAAGGGTGATGTGCGTCCAGTCCAGCCATTCCAGATGCAGAATCGCACACTCTGCCCTCTGCACCCAATTAGAAAACACTCATTTATCACATGAATTGAACTTCCATGCTATACACAAGGACTTTGGTGGAGGCAGTGAAATATTCACAGAAATGCAGACAACTCATGAAAAGTCCTTTTTCCAAAATCCTGCAGTCCCATTTTGAAAAGAAGCTAGAAATGTAAACCATGCTATTGTGTGACTCCTGTGCAAATTAGCTCTATGGGAAGCCAAAATAGAACAGATTTATGCTAACAACAGGCTGAGGGAGATTACTTGCAAACAACAAAGGCAGCCCGGCCAGCAGTTTAGGCCTTCTCTTGTTAAGAAAATTTTCCCATCTGTAACTAAATCAATTAGTTATACCAGTGCAAACCCCTGATAGAGACATGCTGCACCAGCATGAATTGGGGCTTAAAGCCATTTAGGTTAATTCAATAAATCCTTGTCAGCATTGCTTTGAAGCAAAGGATACCACAGAAGCAAAAGTTTATCTGGGGTAAAGAGAGTGACTGGCATATAGGTAGGTATCAAACTGTCATTCTTCTGGCTGCAAGCATGTGCAGCTGAGAGAATGTATGTGGCAGGTCTGATTTGGATCTCACCTCAAGCTTATGTAATGAAGAATGACACTCTTTCCCTTGCAGCCCTTTCTATTCAATAAGTGATCTGAAACTGATTTTCAAATGCTTTAATCTTGAGATGTAACAAGACAATTATACATGCTGACCCTTAACACACCGTACCTCCTGGAATAACACCAGACTGTCATCTTCATCTCTCTCTTCCCAGCCCTCCCCTTTTCCACACTGCAGCATGGGCAAGTCTACCACTTTATTCCTTGTCAGCAGGAGGACAGATGTCCAAGGGGAGGTATGATGCAATCCCCAGCATTGCTACATGAGGTGGGCTCTTCCCTGCTAATAGCTTGCTTATTCAGAGATGTGCTCTTGGAAGGTCATCAGCAATGCTACAAGAAGAAAGAGCAGTTACAACAGAGGCACACTGCTGTCTCCCCCTCATTAACGCTGACACTGGTCACTAGCTGGGGCTGGTAGGTAGGCAGCAGGGTGTCAGAATCAGCATGAGAGGTCTCATTTTCTCCTTGTAAGCTCTTTTTACGCTGCCTTGCCAATAGTAGAATATATTATTAATTTATTTTTTTAAATTGACTGCTTTTCCAGATTCTCTAAATACCTGATGTTCTAGGGAAAAAAAATTAATAGAATACAGAAAATCATTGTGCTGTTATTTACTGATGTCACCTATAATCAGCTGTATATTAAGCACCTCAGCTGGTTCTCAAAGAATCAGTTCTTGTTCCTGGGGCCTCATAAAACAATGTCTGCAGAAAAATATGTGCATTTGAAAGAAAAAACAAGTTCTGTAAAGCACAGAAGCTCTTGTCATGTACTCGTTGCAGATCAGTCTTCTGCATAATGCCTACATCAAACACTTTCCACAGCCCAAGAATATAGGAATGGAAGCTTCCTGAGATACAGTTCATGCCCCTGCTATCACAGGCTCCATATCAAATAATTTTTCATAACAAATCAATCCCCAGTACAACAATAGAATCATAGAATGGCATGGGTTGGAAGGGACCCCAAGGATCATAGAGCTCTAACCCCTCTGCCACAGGCAGGGACACCAACCTCCAGGCCTGGAGCTACACAAGGGTGCACTCAATTCCATCATCGATGTCATTGATAAAGATGTTAAAGAGCAGCAGTCCTGTGACAGACCCCTGGGGGACACTGCTTGTCACTGGATATAGACCCACTGACCACCACACTGTCTACATTCTGTCAACCAGTTTCTTATCCACTGGATGGTCCACCCATCAAATCCACATCTCTCCAATTTAGAGATAAGGATGTGGTGGGGGACTGTGTCAAAGGCCTTGCACAAGTCCAGGTAAATGACATTGGTTGTCTTCCCTGTATCCACGGATGCTGTCACTCCATCATAGAAGGTCACCAGATTGGTGAGGGGCGACCTTCCCTTGGTGAAGCCGTGCTGGCTGTCCCAGATCAGGCGCTCATCCCTCATGTGCTCCAATAATAGATTTTTGTTCCACCAGGCACATGGTTCTGAACCAGAGCTCTGCCCTTTAACAGATCTGGTGGTTAGGAACGTAATTCTGATTCATAGAGCAAAATATACCCATGTTAAACAAATGTTCCTTTGGATCTATTTGTTATCACGGTAGCATTTCCAAACAGTTCAAATATCTTCTCTCTCCCTTTTACCCATCCTTTTACTTATCCTTTCTCCTCTGTCCCCATACACTTATGGCTACTGAGGCTTTCTGGCACTCCATTTCACTAAGCAAAACTAGCCAGGATGTTTTTGTGTTTTCCAGTAAGAGAAGAGCTCTGTGTGCCCCATAAGATGTCTCAAGGTCTTCCTATGTGCCTCTTCCACTTTGCATTAATCTTCCTTGTGTATGTTTGACCAGGTCTGTGCACAGCACTCTTGGGGACGTGGCTTCCATATATGCACCAGACATTTTGTAATTACTGAAACAGCTTCCAACTTATTTTTTTCCCATCGTGTACTTTACAGAGTGATCCCATTGCATTGGCACCAGTGGGAAGGCAGTAATCTGTGGCACAGGGACAGGAATACATGCCGTGTGACACATGGGAAGAAAGGCACAGAAAGTGGATTTACTGCCTGACAAAACACAGAAGGAATTTCATTTTCCTACTCACCTCTAACCAGACAGCAACCTCGAGTCTTTTCCTTCTCTTCATCTGTTTCCAAAATATAGACTACCAGCTTTTGGCAGAAATTCTTGTTCAGTTGCGACTGCATGACCTTGAACTTTGTACTATTAAATTTCATCCGTTTCTCTTTACTTCTGTCCTCAGTGATCCAGCTGTTCCTGCATGATATTTTGATCCTTCTCTGCCACCCAGCTTTGTGTCACTACCATAATTTATCAGTTCACTCCAACTTTTGATCCTCGGGTTAGAAGTAAAGTTACCAAACAAATACAGAGCCTTTTTTCAGCCACTGTAAAACTTTAGCAGTAGCCTCGATCCTTTCTGCCACTACATCTCCAAAACTCATCAGGGTCATGTTCACTTTTGGCAACTTTTTGCCCCCCTTATGCAACTCACCTTCCTCTCCTTGTCTGACTGGTTATTAGTCAGTGAAAATGCAGGGGAAAAAATGAGTCGGAAAGCTACCAGCTGCTAGACTGATCTTAATAATATACATTTTTTGCAAAAAATAATTAAATGAGGAAATAAATATAAAGACTTATATCTTTGTAAAGAGATTAAATGCAGTTTCAGCCAAGGGAGATTGTACCAGATTCATTTGACACTACTCTTCAGTGGAGACTTTTTTTTTTCTCCAGAAAAAAACCCAAAGATTGTCATCTGCCTGGACTTCGGTAAAGGACATCATATTGTGTCACACAGCTAGTAAAGACTTGTTAGCATTTGCAGTTTTAGACGGTGAAAGGGAGGAGGGAGTTAGCATAACTTCATACCAGTTAAAAATAACTGTTGAGAATGAGAGTGACTGCTTGGTTGAGTGATGCCATTTACCACAGCTTTAAATTACTGTGGAATTGTTTAAGCATTAGTTAACTGGCTGCCATGAATCCCATGATGGATCTCTTAAGTCAGAGTTAAGTAATGGTTTACCATATCCTGGTTAATGGTTATACAGGCTGTTCATGTCTGATTAGGTTTTTTTCTTTCCGTTACTGTAATTGTGTGATAATTAAATTAATTCCTTTACTTTTTTTTAAAAAAAATATCTATTTTATGATATTAAGATTAACATATTTTTCTTGGAAAAAAGTCTTCTTTTGCAGAGAATTCCACCATATCTATCAATTCTGTAGAGTTTATAATCGCAAAACAATGGGTACATAAACTTTCCCACTGGTAGAAAGAACAATGACAGAATAGAGGGATGGTGTTTGATTGACTGGAATTGCCAAGTGGCGATGAACATTTAATACTATATAGGACTGAATGTTAACTTAAAGGAGGAGACACTAACTCCTTGAAAGAAAATCATATTTACATAAAAAAAAGAATGTGTGACACAACTGGTAATACTGACAAACACAAAAATAAACATCTTAGTGTAGAAGATAGGGCATTAAATATGCTACTGATTCTATTTGGTATATTGGTAACATTTTGCACTGTCAAGCACATATCGAACACCCAGGACCTTCAGTCACACTAAGTGTACCTCACTCTGCACTTCTCATCAGTCTTCTCAGGATGATACTTTCGCTGAGCAATATGAACTCATGACAGAACAGTGGGCTCTGGGTGAAATAAAGCAGCAGAAATCACAAACTGCTGCAGAGCAATGCTTTACTACATGAACTCAAGCATAAACTCCGACCAAGTTTGTCCCTTGGAAATAAAAGAAAAAAAAAAGGGGAAGAAAGGTTGTATCTATATTGCTGAATATATATCTTTATGAGCTAACACAGAGTTGTATTTCAGAACTGATGTCTAAAAATGGGTTCCTATGACATAGCCAAAGAAATATAGTCAGGAATAGGAAAGGTTTCATGCTTTAAAGTTGTTTCCTAATTTTATTTGAACTGTAATTCTGGGAAATTTTAATCCACAACATTACGTACATTTCTAGACATCCATGGGCAAGAGAATGAAGTCATATAACAATGGGTGCAGAAATGGGTTTCTGGCATCATCAGAGGAATGGGATAAGACTGAGAAGGTTCATCCTCACAAGCCTGCCGAAGTGAGGGCTTCATTTGTTTGTGGTAAAGCAATGGCATATAGTAAAAAAATCACACAGAGTTAAAAATATAAATGAAACTTTAAACATATGCATTTACAAATGGCTGCACCAACCCATCAAGAAAAAAGTTAAAGTTTTTAAGCAGTCTCCTATTCCATGAAGAGCAGTTTCACCTGCCTATAGTAGGAGTCAAATTTACTACCATGGGAAAGCATAAAGAGCAAGCTTGTGAACAGAGGCCAATATTCATATTCATTTGGGGATTTTTAGTGCAAAATTCAGATAAAAAATATGAATAAATGCAAATTTCACCTGGTGCGCATTTATCCAGGGGTGAAATTTCATGCATAGACCCCCTCCTCTTCTGCCCTGTGAAAAAAAGTAATGAAGCTTTAGTCTAGCAGCTCTAATGTGTTCCTCCAGCTCAAGGATTTGAGCAGCCATTTGAGTTTTTTATAACAAGCTGCCTACAAGCGATCATAGCATGTGATGCTAAGCTGTGCGGGTCCAGGAGCATCACCAGCTGTGTCATCCAGGTTGCACGGTGTGGTGATAATCCCACTGCCCCAGTGCTCCCCTGAGAAGCAGTTCCAACAAGTGACTTTCACAAGCAGGCTATGAACTTGAACAGTGATGTTGAGCAGGAAAATATTTCAAATACTTGTTACAGAAGTTCTGGGCTGGTGTGTAAGGGAAGTGGCAGCAGTTACATATTTGCTACATTGCACATTACACAGGGTGCAGCTCATTGAAATAGGGTGAGACAATCTCACAATTCATTCTCAGCTGAAAGGGGGAAATCTCCCTCCTCCCTAAACACACACATCCTCCCTCCTGTCTCAGTGCTCCTGGCTACGTGTTCCCACCATTTACCATCAGACCTTGTCTGAACTGACTCAGCTCACTGGCTCAAGAGGAAACTAAGTCAGCAAAAACGTAGGTAGCTGCCTGTTTAGTTAGCAGATAAATCAGATCACAGAAAGACCAAAACCCATTTGAATGACTGCAAGAAGAAGGGCAGGGTGAATGCAGATGTGCACAGGAGAAGGTAAAGGAAACATAAGAGGGGATGGAGGAGCACCAAGCTGTTAGCCTCACACCCATAGGCATCACTGTAAGCGAAAACCATACTATGTATTTACTTTATACTATTAATTTCAGGATTGAAAGAAATTACCAATTCTATAAAAATCTAACATGACATTAGGTGGAATTCAAGTAATCTTTTGGTCATTGGTTGAACTTTCAGGATTATTTTAATAGAGGCTGTGAGGTCTGCAAATGTCAAGAGCTCTCAAATTCAAAACTCGGCAGATCTGAAAGCTGGACAGCTGCAGTACAGTTCATTGCCATATACTACCCAGGGAGAAACAAATCCTATTTTTAGTTCACCTTGTGCAAGAAGTGAAGTCATTACAAAGATGAATGAATTGGTCTTTACTAAAAATAGTATGCAAATGAAGCCATACTTTCTACAAGCTTACTTTTTCCCTTCACACTCATAGCCATGGTCAGCAGCAACCACTTTTCCTGAAAACAGATACAGTAGAGACACAACTGTGTTCTCTGCACTCATGAGGAGGAAAAAGGAATAAAAAAACCCAAAACCTGAACAAAACCCAATCTAGTGTACAATGTAAAATACAAATCACATAAAAAACTTAAATGGAAGATAAAATACATTTGCAGCTACAAATGGTCTCTTACATTGTAGACCAATGTAAAAATAAATATTCTGAAGATAAAATATTCCTTCAGCCATGACAAGGAGTTACCTGGCCTCCAGTGTTTTGTATCAAAATACTTAAGTTAAATGTCCACACAGTGTATTATGCTCTTTCTTGTCCTATTCTACATGGAGTTTTGCAATCTCAGCACATTTTTCGCTTTTGATTGCCAATCTTTTAAGGGTGATTGAGAAAATAAAGCATAGTTTTGAGAGAAAATGAGTGTCAGGATGAAGAATAATTGTATTTAGCATCATCTTGATTATACAAATTAGAATGGTCTTGTTACAAACATCTACTAATAAAACAAGGTTTGGCATAGAAATATTGACACATGCTTGTCTATAGTTCTGCTAGCAGCACCATTATAATAAGAGACTAGGATACAATGCAAAAATGAAAAAGCACATTCAACATAGAGAAATTGTGTTGTGTTGGTTGGCTGCTGAATAGCTGCTTCGGAGATTGACAGAACAAGATGGGGCTTTTAAGTTGGACAAAGACGTAATTCAATAGAAAAGCAATACAATAGAAAAAAATGGAATTCTATTCATTTACATGCGAGCTATTAAGTGGGTGAAAAATGATTCTTTTTTCCTTTAATTTACAACTTTACAGAGAAATTCTGATTTTGCAGTTTATGCAAGTTGCTACCATAATCTACTTTTTCTCTGAGATTCAGAATTTTGCCCACTTCATTTAGAGTGTGAATAAATGGACTGAAATGGTGATCTATTTTGCACACTAGCTTTATCTATCCTCCTCCATTATTCTTTCTGGACTCAGTTGAGTCAAGAAATGAGTCATGGCTGTGTCAGGTGGCTCAGCTACTTCTGAGAACATCTCATTCCCAGAGAGAAACACAAACTGCCCTTGACATTCATGAGCCAAAGAGAATAGCAAAATGTGGAGAAACCCTTCATCCCAACAGTGTTTCACTGAGAACACTTCCAGGAAAATCAGTATATACCTACATTGAAGAACTTAAATTTTCTCTGTGTTTTCCTTTTCCTTGTGGGTCTTTCTTTTAAATTTGTGTTCAGGTGTCTTGAAATATTTCTTCCATTCATTCCTGTTCTCTGTATTCTGACTACAGTTATTTATAGCAGATTCTATATACTAATGAAATCATTGAATTTAGCCACTGATGTCAACAGCAAAGGAGTCAGGCCTTCAGTGAAGCGAACAACTCTAAATTAACTTCCTCGAATTGTCACCAGTTGTGATACATATAATGCTGAGCTAGATTAGAAGAAGGGATTGAAATAAGTATGGGGAAGAAATATACAGGAAATTATGTATTTCTAGGACTAGGAAGCAGGCAAATTTCATTTTCAATGAAAGCACCAGGAAAGAAATGGAATAAAGGTAGTACATAGTCCCTTGTAAGGCTTCAGGTCTTCGTGAGATAGATCTGCATGATCAAATAGAGGACCTTGGTGATTTTCCAGGTATAAACTTATGCCCTTCACGCTTACATTCAAGCTTACATCATTATCAAAAGAGATAAAGCAGCAGTAAAGGAAACAGGATTAACCATGAAAGTCATTAGATTTTAAATTACTGAAGTAAATAAACTTCCCGCACAGTGACCCAGAATATCTAACTTTTCTTTAAAAACCGTTAACACGGAAAACTTATCAGCCCTTTTAATACTTTCTTCCATCAAGCCAGAGTAAATACCAAGTACAACAGCCTGATGCCTACAGCTCTGATTTAGAGACTTGTGTGTGTATATGTATATATACACATATATATATATATATATATATAAAAAAAATCTGCAGGGATGTCACCATGTCATTGCATTCAGCCTGGAGGAGAACACTAGCATCCCATTCCAGCCTTACCCATTCACCTTCAGTGTGTGACACAGCATACAAGGACCCACACCCAATACATGACTATGCTCACACAGACCATACAGTCTGCTACATCTGAGTTCATGCCTTATGTTATGAAATAGTCTCATGTCCTGGGATTCAAGGTTTAAGGCAGCATCATGAGGGACTCTAGCATTTTCCTACATGTCCAGCTAGCACATGCAGGTATGCTCTGAGTCAGTCTTTTCCTGCATGAGCATTCCTTGAGCCCGGGAGTATAACATTAATTCTCTCACAGCCACTCCTATATTAGTAAAATGTTACTATATTTCCATTTTTATTTCTGTCCCCTGTGGAATTTCAGTTCCCTGCAAGCATATGAAAACATTAAGAATAGTAAAGCTTAGTTGTTATATATCATTTTCCATGTTTAAGCATAGAAACTAATGATGCTTTAAGTCCATACAACAGTGCTTTTTAGAGACTAGTAAGGCAAGAACACCTTATTGGAGAACCAAGAAGGTGTGAAATGACATTTAGTTAAGAGACTGCATTGTAGATTAAAGAGACATAAAAGGCTGGTTTTCTGCTAAAAGCAGAGCCTAAATGAAAATCCCAAGATTTTGAGGAGAAAACAGCACTAATTTGATATAGATAAGTAACTATAAAGTCAATCTACTAGGTACTTTATAGAAACAGTTCAGTTAAGCCACTAGTTGGAATATGGCAGAAGACACCAAAGACCTACCCCAAATTGTGCAAAACATTTGACATTGTTCTGCATGACATACTTATCTCTAAGTTGGAGACACATGGATTTGATAGATGGACCACTCAGTGGATAAGGAATTGGTTGGATGGTCACACTCAAAGAGTTGCAGTCAATGGCTTGATGTCCAAGTGGCGACCTGTCATGAGCAGCATTCCACAGGGTTTGGTACTGGGACCAACACTGTTTAACATCTTTGTTGGCAACATGGACAGTGGAATCAAGTGCACCCTTACCAAGTTTGCCAATGACACCAAGCTTCATGGTGCAGTAGACACCCTGGATGGAAGGGATGCCATCAAACCAGCCTTGAAAGGCTTGAGAGGTGAGCCCAAGGAAACCTCAGGAAGTTGAAGTCCAAGGTCCTGCACAAGGGTTGGGGCAATCCCAAGTACAAAAACAGGCTGGGAAGAGAATGGATTGAGAGCAGTCCTAAGGAGAGAAAAGGTCTTGTAGCGCCAGCTCAACATGAGCTGACAATATCTGCTTGCCACCCAGAAAGCCAACCATATCCCAGAGCTGCACCAAAAGAAGCATGACCAGCAGGTCAAAGGAGGTGATTCTGCCCCTCTGCTCTGTTCTCATGGTACCTCACCTGGAGTACCAAATTCAGCTCTGGAGTCCCCAGTACAGGAAAGACATGGAGCTGTTTGAGCAAGTCCAGAGGAGGGCCACAGAGATGCTCAGAGGGCTGGAGCACTTCTCCTCTGAAGACAGACTGAGAGAGTTGGGCTTGTTCAGCCTGGAGAAGAGAAGCCTCCAGGGAGACCTTATAGCAGTCTTCCAGTACCTGAAGGGAGCCTACAGGAAAGCTGGAGAGGGACTCTTTATCAGAGAGTGATAGGACAGAGGACAAGGGGCAATGGCCTTATATTGAAGGAGGGTAAGTTTAGATTAGACATTAGGAAGAAATTCTTCACCCTGAGGGTGGTGAGACACTGGAACAGGTTGCCCAGAGCAGTAATGGATGCCCCCTCACTAGCAGTGTTCAAAGCCAGGTTCTATGGGGCTTTGGGCAACCCGGTGTTGTGCAGAGTGTCTCTGTCCATGGCAAGGATGTTGGAACTAGGTGATCTTTAAGGTCATTTCCAACCCAAACCATTCTGTGATCTATTTTGTGAACTTGATTAAGAAATGAGCTCAAATGTTTTGTATGAATCTCATTCATGCAGTCACTTCTTCAGTTTCTACCAAGCTGCCGTAGCATGCCTACAAGCTGTGTCTCTAGACTTGCAAACTCTCCTTTGTTTCTGGGTTGATTCCAGGAAGCATTTCTGGGTTTAACTGATTCAGTACTCTTATGAAATACAATACTACCTGTTTCTCATTTTACCTGTAAATAGGAGACAGTTTCTTCCAAAAGAAACCTCCTAAAAAGCATAAAAACATCCTTTCCCATACCTCCAAACTTGAGGGCAATTTCACTGCTAGTCTAACATCTTCAAGCTACTCAAAGCAAATAGACAGGACTCACTATGTGATCTTTGTTTATTTCACACAGACCAAGAAATACACAGTTATGTAAAACATGCAACATCCCTATCTCTGCCCTCTGCCTCAGAGTCCCAGGGATCTTACCTGTTTCTTGAGTTCCAGGTCCCTTCTGCTGGACTGCGTTACTCAGCTTAAAGTCCTTGAAATGCCATGTTTTGTTTATTTCACTTTCTTCAGTGGTCCTGTTAGCTTGACAGTCCTTAACTTCAGTGCAAAATCTGTTCCTGTGTGACTGCCTTTCTTCCCTTAGCCCTGTCTTTTAAATCCCTTTGTCTTCGTTTGTTTCAAGGGGTTTCTGGTCCTTAAAATCTAGGTTTTCATCCATAGACTAGAGAAAACTTGTTTTCCTGTGATCAAGCCATTGTATAAGTTTGGTTGGAGAAGAGATAACTGTTTTTAATTGGTCTTATTCAGTCACAGTATTCTGCCTCCTTGAGCCCAAGGATTAGCTAGACAGAGTATCTTAAACAATGATGTAAATACATAACAAGACCATAGACCTGAGCAGAATTCATAAATGGTGCATAAACAAATTCCCAAATGTAAGTAACATTATTAATCAGCGTGGTCATTCAGAAACCTGAACTGTTCTGCAGTTCTAGGCATTCAATTGTTTTCTCTCACTGGATTTTTGTTCATTGACAACAATGATGATTAATGACAGCCTGGCCAATAGTGTATTTACACTCCAGAAGACAAAGTGCTACAACATTTAGCAAAAGAACAAAATGAAAAACACAGACATATGGGTTGTTAAAATGGTATTTTATTCAACAATTTTGAAACTTTAACAAGAACTACATCCTCTGATTGTAATGGATAGTCAGATGGTTGAAACAATTAATCTGGGTTTCCTGTATAAAAATGAAAGAGCTTGGTGCAGCAGAAATCATTAGGATTTAAAATAAGTAGAACCTTCTCTGTTCCAAAATTCAAAGGATGAAGGTGTTTTTCAAGCTGCTAAAATAGCATGGGTTGTTAATACCTCTAAAGACAGTCATCAGCCTTCCCACTACCTTCTAAGCTAAAACACGCATTTCCCGTTTAGTTTGAGGCAAAGTTTCACGAGTTTCTATTTTTCTGGGAACTTAAGATAACTAAAAGATAACTCTTTGGGAACTCAATTTAATTTTGACATCCTATTCATCTTCCTGCTTATTTCCCATCACTGACCCTGATCTTATTAAAAAACCTCTGAGAATGTCAGCAACTGCAGGGTTGATTTTTTTTGACAAGTTACTCTGGAATGTGTTTAATGCCTTAAAATTGTCATTGATTGAAACTAGCAATTCTAAATGAGCAATTGAAAACTAATTTCCCTTTATTTTTTATTTCTGTTTCTTTCCAGCCCCATATTTGACACTCCTGGGCTGATTTCAAGACAGAACAATGGCTGTTAGGAACACATCTTTTTTTAACCTGATTTAGCCTCTTTCAGGTTATAAAATCAGTGGAGGTTACTTCTATGCCACAATGGGCCAACTGTGCGAACTGACAAGCCTGAGTATCACTCCTGCTCTATGCAATATGGGCATCACACACAGACATAAAGCTGATTGTATCCTCTGCGTACACGTGTCCTGTGTTTGATGCTACTTCTGGTATTATAATACTCAGCAAATTTCTACCTACCTCCTCTTTCCATTTATGTTTTCCTATGTCCACCATATCTGTCTGTCACTAATGTCTTTTCCAGGTTGAAGTGTTTACATCCATTTCAGGTTTTTTTCTGATAGAACCCAGTTCCCACATCATCCTTCTTTCCAGCCTTTTTAATGCTATGATATACTTTTCAAGACTGAAGAGAGAGAACTGGATCTAATATTGAAGTTGTGGCAACAACAGTTCAAGCAATGATACAATGAAGTTTGCTGCTGCCATCTTCTTAGTGCTTCCTGTCATTCGTCTTATTTGTTTGACCAGTACAAAGCATTGAGCTAACATTATGAATATAATGTTTAGATCTTTTTTCCCAACACATGTCAAATTGCATTTATAAGCTTCAATTATATCTGCCATTTTGTTGCTTGGTATCTTGGCTTTGTGGAAGCCCTTGGCAACTCTCTGCCAAGGGCATTGTTTTGGTTTTCCATAAACTAGATTACTTAGCTTCCTCAGCAAATTCAAGATAATTTCTAGACCTTCTATGCCTATGCTGTGAATCATAGTGCCTAGCGATTTATCCATTTCCCCACAGATTCTCTTGTGCACTTCCCTTGTTTCTTATTTCTCTTTGTTTCTCAGTGTATGTAAGGACATATGAAAGGCCTGTTCATGTATGAATGGTGTTAGTCTAGTCAAAGCTCACCTGGAGTTGATTCTTACAAGGGACATCAAAGGCAACAAGAGGTCCTACTGCTGCATTCGTAGTTAAAATAGTAAAAGGTTAAATAAGAAAAATGTGATATATCCCATTTTGAAATCTTCATTTTTAATTTTTAATTTATGTTGGATATTTTGTTGAAGCAAGATTTTTGAATATGGGTACATTATAGACACTACTATGCTGGCTTGTTGATAGCACAATTTTGAACTAGGTCTTCTGATAGTAAAGAACTGCTTTTGTCCTCTGGGACTCTTGGCTGTCTCTCCATTAAACCATCATTCATTACATCAAAAACTTAACCTTGGCATCATATCATCTCTGTGACATCTTCATTTACATCCTAATTTACAATTGAACTATCCTATCATAATAGCCTCTTTGATCATGCTGTTTGTCACAATGAGGTATTATAACCAACCTGAATGGGTGGTTGATGTCAACAGGCAATGCTGTCACTTCCCCATGTAGGTATAGAATTACCATCTGTACAGAATCCACATTATCTGTTGATATGCTCAAATTATTCATAAAATTTAACTCTTCAAATCCTATCATATGTTGCACTGCTACTTCCCCCAAAGAAATGCTTAATTTTTTTTCCTTCAGACTTTGTCCTCTGGTAAGACATAGTCCATAGTCTAGAGCACAAGTCTGATAAAGAGAAGCTGAGAGAACTGGGGTTGTTTAGCCTGGAGAGAAGGACACTGAAGGGAAACCTTAGCACTCTCTACAACTACCTAAAAGGAGATTGTAGCCAGGTGGGTGTTCAGCAAGAATTGACAGGATAAGAGGAAATGGCTTCCAGTTACATCAGGGAAGGTTTAGATCAGATATTAGGAAAAATTTCTTCACTGAAAGTGTTGTCAGTCATTAGCATGGGCTGCCCAGGGAAGTGATAAATCCCTGGAGGTATTTCAAAAAATGTGTAGGTGCTTAGGGACATGGTTTAGTTGTGGACTTCACAGCGCTAGGTTAACCGTTGGACTTGATGATCTTAAAGATCTTTTCCAACCTAAATGATTCTATGATTCTTACTTATTATCATTCTCCCACCAAGTTTATGATCTGTCAAATCCTTGTTTAAAGCCACATACTCCTAATTCATAATTGCCAGTCCTTAGTCCAATTGCTGGTTTTCTGGGTTCTGTTTAAATAGGAAGTAATTTGATCACCCTGCCATTATTATTGGCTGGTTTAAGTTTTGAAAGCTTCTAATATATTCTACCTTTCAGGATACAGCATCTTTATGACTTCAGCTAAAAGGACACACCAACCAGAAACCTATGATCTTCTACAGCTTTTAGGATATTTTAGCCTTTATTTTAAAAACTCCCTTATAATCCTTTAATTTTAAATGCCATTTGTCTGTTTCCATTTTGTTTTTAATTAAGTCATTATCGCTTCCAAAGTCCCGGTTATTCAGTGGACATGTGCAGAATGACAACGTTTCTTACCAAAGGTGAGCACGTATGCTAGCATGGTTCCCAATTAGAAAATAAACAGCATCTAACTTAGAAACACAGCTGCAGAGGTGTAGCCATGTAGTTTCTGCTTTCCTTTATCCAGAGAATTATATTCTGACAAAAGGAGACTGGAGAGAAGACACATTCTGAATGGTGGAGAGACCAACACAGAGAAGGGGAAAAAAAAAAAGGCAAAGAGGCAATATTTACCTGTAAGCTTCATACAAATTCCCTGTAGCTTTTATAGAGACAAAACCTTCAAATAGACTTTTTCACCTTAAATAGCTTATGGGTTTTTTTGGCAGGACAAGATTGTGTTTCAGCTGAGGTGCTGGGAGAAACCCAAACTCTACTAGCTTTACAGTTCTCTTACCTAATGGAAACCCAGCCAAAACAAGAACTGTGTCTAAATAACTCCTGAACCTCAGTAAAAGTTTGCTTCTATTTTGCTTTTTACAATGTGCAAGAAATGCTTTTGTCTGAGTACTTCAGATCTGCATGAATTCCTACATTCTCTTCATAATTTGTACAGACTTTTCTCATGGTATTAGGTAGCAAATGCAAAAGCATCAGAGAGAAGATCTTATTAGGAGCTAAACTTTAATCCTTTGTAAATAGTTAACTGCAAAGCTGTTTGTATTATTTTGACAGATACATGCACCATGCCTCAAAGCCACTGTTACTTGAAAAATAGCAACACAAATCCATCTATCTGCATACTCCTCATATTATTTACAGCTTAATACAATACCCAAATGCATTCTATGAAGTAGGTCCATGCTGTAGCTGAGGTTTATTACTCCAGACATACCATGCAGACATATCCTAGAGATCTTTCAGCTAGGGATGTTTCAAAAGATGGGGGGGGGGGGGCAGTCTCCAAGAAAACAGAGCATCTGAGAATGTATTTTGGCAGTAAGGTGGCATTGATGCAGCTGGACTGCTAGACAGACTCTACCATTAAAGGTAGACTGAATAGGTCATATTTTTGTGTCAGTGCACATAAGCACTAAGATTTTTTTTTTTTAAATGAGGAGAAAGCAAATTTAACTAGTGTGGTCCCTTTTTATTTATTTTTTTTTTACTCTTAGTGATGCATTGATTTTCAGAAACACCTAAGGGCTGGCTTGCAGTTCACTAATGACATCTGCCAACAAGCAATGACAACAGTTACTTGCATGGACCACCAGCAGCTAAATAACAGTGTGCTAATGGCTTACTTGCTGAATCAGGAATTACCCCAAGATCTGGAGCTTCATCTTTAGCCAATGCTTTGCTTTCCTTTCCTCACATCTCCTTCAAAGCTATTAAAGGCAGCTTTTCCAGCTCTTACTTTTTCCTACTGCAATGAAAGAACCGTTCCTTTCAGTGTGGGCAGTAGATTTCTGCGTCCTTAAGGTGACTCATTACATCAAAAACTGTAGTACTGACAGAAGATTCCAAAAAGATGTCATTCCCAAATGCAAGTGCAATATATCACTAAATGGAGGAAAGGAGAAGCTGTGAAGGAACATAATCTCAAAAATATTAAAGGATGTGCACACATATGCCATATCAAGGAATGTTAAGAGGAGAAAGAGGGGTTTTCTCAGCTATCATGTATCAGCTATGCCAAGGATCTGATCCAGCCTTTGAACCTCTCCTTTAAGCATTTTACATATTAACAGCTCAGTTCTTTGGTTGTTTTTGTGTAGGCAAACCCTAGTACAGCTGCAGCTAGAAAAGTTGCATCACATGAAGACAACTGAAGGCAAGCTAGAACAAAGCTGGAAATATGGGAAGCTCAAAGGAAATAATAAAATTAAATATTTATTTTTTATATTTACTTGGGGCCAAGTAGAATTATATTTTACATACATAAATTCTTCCTTGAGTCAATGCCTTAATAAAACTAAACAATCTGATACTTGAATTTATTCCCAAGCTTGGTATGTACCATACTGTCACTTGAAATGTTAACATCAGGGACTTCAAGGGTGGATTGATGGCCAAGACAGGGAGCTCTCTAAAGATAGTGACCTTTCCTCCAAACCCTCCCTTTCCCAAAGTGACCCAGAGCACTGATAAGAGCAGAACTCTGCTTTGTGCAGGAAAGTTTTGTGAATCAGATCTAAAGCCAGTCTTACACCATTTGGAAGTAGCTATATAGCCAGCCCCAAGACAAAGTCCACATATGGGAAAGTGTGCTGATCAACAGCAAAATTCCTCAAAGGTCAGCTGAAAAGCAATTGTGTGAAGTGGACTTGTGACAGAACCTAGCTTCTCTGATTTCGTAAGGTTTTTTTCCCCATTATGAATATTTATCCCTAAAGGTCCTATTCTGAGCCCATAAAGTCCTTAGGTCATAAGCCATGGCTTTCCATTTGGCAGGAGGGAGGAGAAAGGGGGAAAAGAAGTACATGAAATACATTATAGAAGCTTTAAAAGAAAATATATATTAATGAGCTATCACCAATAATTAACATTTCGAGTGTTGGGAATGAACACTCTTTTGAATGCCATTAAACACACCACTGCAGGATTCAATTCTGTTCTGACTTACATCATTCAACTTCTCTTTAACAAAATTGAGTTGCTCTTATTTATACTAGAGCAAAAGCGCAACTACCCTTTTATTCTTTAAAAAAATCCTCCCTGCAGTGACCATTTCTTTTCTGATAATAATAAATTTTATTTTTCATAACAAAGCCGATTTATATGTCCATTTGTGTACGTATCATGGGTGATCTGTTTATCAAGAAATGAAAGAACATTTCCTTCCAATTTCTGTTTTCCTTGTGATTGATATTAATTAGGTTTTCTGCAAAGCACAGCTTATCTTGAACTGAACCCAAAGCAGATGAATATGTTGCTGTGCAGTAAGATTTTCTTTTCTTGAAATGAAGAATGGGATGAAGATGCTTATCTGAGATCAAACAGGCTTCAGGTAGAGTTTACATCAGCAGCACTTTGAAATTAATTGTTAGAGTATAGTTGGTATCAATAAGGAATGAGAATGGTAGCCTGTATTGTGACTGCATTTATTAACTTATTTCCAGCAGCTAAAAAGGGAGAGCTGCCGTGTACTTCCAGTCACAGTCTTTTCTTCCTGAGTTGAAAGAGGCAAGTGCAGTTCATAATGAAAATTAATGGAATCCCTGAGAACAGCTGAAAAAAATACTGTTAAAAACAAAAGCTTATGAATTTCCTCTGAGATTTAATGTTAGTATGCAGAGTTGAACAAAAGTTTGCAGAGCAAGGGCTGATAGCTTTCTCCAGCTACCTGCTAAGCCTTCTGTCTGTATGTCATGGTGAAGTGCTACATGGGGATGCCCTGACCAGCTGGAGCTCGGGAGGTAACCCCAATTGCATCAGCTCAGGCACCATGAGCAGTGCAACCATGCCCATGCATCCTGCTGCCAAGTTAGCCTGACCTGATTCTCAAAGTGGAGCACCACACTAACAGCCTTCCAGGACTTCACAGAGACTGCTCATACCTAATAATATAATAGAGACATGCTCTGATCCTTACATTGCAGGAAGGCTCTAGGTATGGATGCTAAATCTCTCTTTTCCAGAGCACTAGCCAGTATCCTCTGCCGGCCTATTGTGAAATAGATCCAGCGACTTAATTTAATTCTCTCTTTACACCACACTGATGTAGGCTCTTTTTTCCCTTCAGCTTCCCTATAATCCCCTGCTTAGTGGTTCTGCAGCTCCCTTCAGCCCTTGCTGAGCTCTCTCTGCCGCTCAGGCAGCCCATCCAACTATCGCCCTCTCCTCCCTGTGCTACAATGCAAGCAAATCGCCTCTCTGCCAGAGCTTCACCACTCATACCACTGGCAAAATAGTTTACACTTCTCTGTTTTGTACAAGCCCAGCTTATCCCAGTAGTGACACAGTTAAATCCCAGGATGGCTAAACCCTTCAATACAGTGGTCATGTATGACATGTAACTAGATAGATATATTACCCAGCAAGCATTTCTCTTGCTCCAGGATTCAGAGAGGAAAGCTTTTGCCAACTTCCAGAATCATTGCTTTTCTTCTTCATCATCCTTTTCCCCCTTCCCTTTTCAGCAGCATCCATTTGTTCCCTGTACCAGTATTTTCACCATCACTCTGCCAGTTATGGTAGTTACTAGCTTCTTAATAAAAGAGAATAGCTGCAAATTAGGGCTGCCATCTGGCTTTTATTATAAGAGAATGAGTCTTTTCCTATCCTTTATTTTTCTTATACTAAAGAAATGCTGAAATAAAGAAAAAATATGGTTTAGAGTTTTTGTCACAGAGTCCCAGAAAGGGCCACCCCACTTTGCAGCTGAAAAAAGTGATTTAGTCTCCATGCTAAATCAGTCTTCAGCTTCTCCTAAGCAGAGACATCCAATTGTGCCTAATTGTGTGTGGTAGTTGAAGGATATGGACTACTGTTCATCGGGGATTGAGCTGCTCATTTTAGTTAGGACCACAAATTGAACTCAAACCAGGGTCTCAAAGAATAAAGCATGGTGTTTTATACATTAAGTCATTCCTCCTTTCTTACTTGGCCCGTGAAATGAATCAGGGAAAGATTATTTTCTGGGTAAATTGGTAGTAAAACCCTGATGCAGACAGTTCCATGATTTGATTGCAGCCTGACTTCTACTTATTGAATATCACATCAAGCAGTGGTTCAAGGGTTTCATATGACAGCTTTAAAATCTGCAAAGTTTTCAAAGGTACTTACTACATTGCGATCAGGTCACAGATCTAAATGTCAGTATTGTATGCCTGATTTGCACATTTCAAAACGATTTAGTAATTTTTTCATTTTATCTGCATGCATGAAGTGATTTGGAATACAGAAACAATTTGGAATCATATTTAGTTTGTAACAGTTCAATTAACTTAAGTGCTGAAACATGCTTCTTTCTTAGTAACTAGTTTAATTGGTTACTATTGCAAGAACAGGTTTTGAAAGAATGCCTAAAAGGCCAGGGGCAAACGAAAGCCCACTCTAGACAATCAATGCTCCTGCATAGGCATGTGTGGAAAAGAAATAGCAAACAGCCTTCGGGGTCACAGAGTAGCGTACAGCTGCCAGTGGGAAAAGGACACGTAGCCTGAGCAAGAAATGGACTGCACAGCAACTGCTTTCCTCTGACATAGTTACCAGTGTAACCTCCAGTTCCCTTTGGGTAATTTTATTGCTGTTCAATAAGCAAGAACAGTAGAGCACAACAAGGTTAGACAATCTTAATGGTTCGTTATATAATATATGCGTTTAAACCTTGATCTGAGCAATAAGTACAAAGATAAGGTAAAATAATACAGGAGTGTAATTTATAGGATGTTAACACGCTGCCCGTGGTAGGGAGTGCTTGTCTAGTTAATTTAAGGAAACATCTGCTTTTCTTTTGAAAGTCTGACTTTTATTTTGCTAGAGCCAGAAATTTTTTTTTTCCTTTAAAAGAGATTTGTGCTTTGAAGATTTTTTGCTTAGGTTTAAAAATCAAAAGGACGTGTCTCTTCAGAGATAGTAAACGATCATGTACATTAATTCTGTTCTGTCACAGATGAATAAGAAAAAAATTTGCATGGATTTTTGCACCTCTATGACTGCAAAGGAGTGCCTGGGATTTTGGTGAGATTTTTTGATTTTATTTAGCTTTCTCTCATAAATCTGTCTCATAGCCCAGCGCAATGAAAAAACTAAAACCTGTACTGAAAAGGGGACTTGGGACTGCATTTTTATATTTCTAACTCTTGCAGCCACAAGATTATATTTTTTTTTCTGCAGTAATCCAGCTGCAGTGTGCTCAGAGCACTGATTCTGTGCCTACATTGCTGAATGCTGAGGGTATGAGAAAGAGGGGATGTCATTCCTCTTTGAGATACCAGGAAGGAAATTTGAGGAGAAAGAGTAATGCCTTCACTGGGTCTCTGCTTATCAAAGCTAAACTTCCTTTGCTTCTTCAAAAATGGGCAAGCTATTGAGTGCAATTTATTCAGCATATAGAAGACTCATGCATATGTTTATGAAATAAATCAGCATGTGTTCTTCACTCTAGGTAATGACAAACACTCCTAATGCTATGGGCTGAGGCATGGCACAACCCAAAAGCAGGTCTCATTACATCTGATTTCATCCATCCAGCTTTCAGGTCTCTAAATCAGCCTCTCTCCTACATAACTAATGAAGAGAAATCATCATCTAAGTGGCAATCATTCCCTCCTAACTACTGTACAAGCCACACGGGCTACGAGGGTCAGGGAAAAGCACAAGAAGTCCATTGCTGGGGGGCAAGTCTAGGTACCCAACTAGAATAATTCTTAAAAAGTTAAGCCAGGTCAAATACGGTCAGTGTAGAAGATATGCATTCTGGAAATGCATGGCTATGCATGCTTTCAAATGTGAAAGTGTATTTTGATAAAAAAAGAAACCAATACAGATACGATAATCAAAAGTTCTGTATACCCTAGGCTTTCAGAGGGTGTACTAATAGATGACAACGATGTAACTTCGTAATATATAATAATAAATGATGCAGTGTAAACTCAGATTTCAAGAAAATAAGCTTGGAAAATTGGCATTATATTGTACATAACCTTAATTCACTTCCAGGACCAATAAATTTGATATATGGGAATTACTGTTGCTTAATTCAATTCCTTGAATTAAGCAACTTCATTGTGAATAGGTATTAGCTGTAGGTTGCATTCTGATGAACTTTACTGCAATAGCAGTAACATAACTTTAAATATTGCTTTAAAGATTATTTGGCTTTCCGTTCATTAAATAAAAATGCTTCATTGAGATAATAGCTGATTTTCAATTTCCCTCCTCCTTTCAGTTTTACCACACCAGGCACTCAAAAACAACAGTGGACAAAAGCTGACTTTTTTAAATGAAATGTTCTGTTTCTTTCACAGGGAAGAGGGAGACTCAAGAAACCAGTTGATGGACTGCCTTTAGGTGTTGGTTCTGGCTATGAGACTGAGAAAAACAGGACTTGTGATAACAGGATCTGCAAGGCTGGGAGGGAGCAGAGACCTGTGGGCCCATCAGTGATGGTGGAGGCTTCTCCTGAGGATACTTTTCCACAGCTGTCAACACAGATATACCCAAATGCACAAGCTCACAGAGGAAATTCTTATCCATCTGTGGTACCATATCAGTTCCTGGTTTAAGGTACAAAACAAATCTAGGAGTCTGATCTGGAGCAGTGACCTAAACTGGACCAGATTGCGTAATCTGCCTATTCTTCATCAGGTCAAAAGAGGGGCATTAGATGAGAGGAACAAAGTGAATTTAGGCCAACACCAGGGTAAATAAAAAGCTCTTATGACCCCAAAGATGGAAATAGTTGTCTGTGGTGGTTCGGCCCCAACCAGTGACTGAGTACCATACACCTCCTCACTGACTCCCAGAGGAAAAACAGAGATTGTAGGTTGGGATAAGGGCAGTTTACTGACACCGTGAAAGGGGGACAATTAACACCCAGTGGCAAATTGCACTCACACCCAGTGACAACACAGAGTACTTACTTACTTACTGACCTGGCAATATCACAGGGCACTGCATGATGAGAAGGTCAACCTGACACCCCAGCCACACCCAGCCTGCCCTGGAGGCACCCAGGAGTACCCCTCCCCAACCAGCCCCTTTTATGGGGGAGTCATGTCAGGTGGTCTGGAAATTCAGGTCACCTGGGCTAACTCAGGTCACTTGGGCTGGCTCCTTGGAGAGGTTGACTCTGGCCTGGCCAGAACTAGGATATTGTCATATGGGAAATAGCAGAACCAAGGAGAAAGGAGCAGAGGGAGCACTGCTGGGCTTTCCAGCATGTTGTCCACGAACCCTTTGGGTTACTTAAAATGGATACATGAAGGAGAATTAAGGAAAGTAAGTCTGTACCATACTGGGTTAAATTTAACGTCAAGCGTCCTCACCTCCACTGGAAAATGCTTAGGGACTTAAAGTTGGTAAAAGCTGAAAGGGTTGATTTTAGTGAACTGTATCTCCAGCAGCCTGTGTTCCCCTATCACTGAACCCAAGTCTTGATTGCACTCCTTGGCCTAATATTTGGCCTTTGTTTACTTATGTAAATCAGGATGTTTAGTGCAAATTAGCATTATTGAAAAACAATTGCCATCCAAATTAACATTCTGCCTTCCATTTTACACCAAACCTGCTGGGCTTTTTTAGATAAACCCTGAATCAACTTAGCTGTAGTGTTTATGACTAAATGGATTCATTTTTTGGCAAAGTAGCCCTGTTTCTCAAATAGCAAAATGCCAGTAGCAATTCATATCTATCAGACCATCCTCGAGGGTCATCTGGGGTTGTTCCTGTGAAAGATATTATGCAGCTCTTTCCAGAATTTGTTCTCTCTATTCAAGCTGGGAATATTTTCAGTGTGGAGATATATACACACATATGCCCACATAAGCATGTGTTTATACACACATACGCATATATGCACACGCACCACATTTTATCTACATATTGTCAGAAGGGAGCGTTGCATAACAAGAAGGACAAAGGAGGGAAAGTAAAACAATGCCTGATTGCAAAAGGATGCCAAATATTAATCCACAAGAGGTTTTTAATTTCAGATATCCAGCCGAATGGGCTGGCTGGAGGCTCTGCTCTGCCCCATTACATGATTGCTATGAAGCTCAGCAAGGAGGCTGGAAAAGCCCTTTGTTACATATGTCCTGGGAAAATAGGTTAAAAAAAAATAAATAAAAGATGTCTTTTCATAGTAATATGATGAAAATGATATTGTAACTCTGAAGATTTCTGATGAACATTTTATCCTCAAAGAGCACTTAATTCACAAAGGAACGTCTCTCCAGCAAAGTCACCCAAAGCCTGGAGAAACAATATGAGCATTTATTAGCAAAGACTTTGTAGTATCACCAGAGAGGTCTAAATATGAGGACTGTTAAAGCATGAGCATCTTTGGAACAAGTGTCTTTGGGATCTCAGATAAAGCACTTTCCTGGAGTCTGGTTTTCCTGTGATTTCATCAAGGAGGTGATTTCATCAAAAACTAAAGGAAAGCTAGTGCAATGCTGAAATGATAAAAACACAAGGAAGAGATTGTAAAGCCATTGAAGGGTGCAGGAGGGGTATCTTCAAATCTTTAAATACTTTTTCCCTTAATAATAGACATTCAGCAGAACTGAGCAATTATTTCCCTTTACAGATCTGAATGGAAAGTTTTCTTAAATGGGAGTAGATAGATCTTATTAAATAAATTGGATGGTGCCACATGTTGTAAATGCACTCAGATATAATCGAAAGAAATGACGTTCACTAACTTACTCCTGAAGAGCCATGGAAGCAACACTCAAAACCAGAGTGGGATTTTTGAATGCTGAGCCTGCATGTGACACAATACAAAGCTCAGACTTCAACATAATTGTGTGGGTGTCCTGAGCACACCTGTAGAAGTCAACCTGTTCCTACCATTTTCTGCAAAGCTGTAGCCATTTAAGGTGATCTAGGAAGGCTGCACTGAGAAGCAACCTCCTGTTGTTGTATCTAACATTAACTATTTCCATACAGAGATGCTATTGAGAAGTACCAAAGTGTCCTGTAATAAATAAATGAACAAACAAACACATTCTTAAATGTAGGAGCTGGAGCAAATCCTTACATCTCTGTGAACTGAATGAGTCAAAGGTGTTTCTTGGCTCATGACCAGGGACTAGAAACAATATTTAAAATACTGCAGACAGCTATGAATTTAATAATAGAATGAACATATGGAAACGGTGAAAATAACTCAAACCCCTGCTCAGCTGCCAGATATGGCCCTGTATAAATGGAGGAAGAGTTTTGCAGGAGCTGATTAACTAAAAGTGTCTATTAACATTTCACATATTTTGGACTGGCTGATACACCATCCCAGATTTAAGGAAATGAGAATTTCATTCAAGTTGAAGTGGTCCCTGATTCTACCCACACTGTGACAAGCCTGGGACTCTTTGGATCACCAGGCCAATTTCCACTCCCAGGAAGGAGCCAAGGTGGTGTGGAAGTGCTTTGGACCCTACAGTCTTGGGGACATGTGATACAGGCAGAGCAATTTCAACAGATGTTAGTTCAGCGTGAACAAATAGCAGGTACTGCTGCTTTCCAACTTTTAACTGTTTGTAGGCTTATTGGGTTAAACTTAGAGAACCTGAGTCTGCCCATTATGAACAGCTTATAGAGTACACAAATCTCTTTCTGAATAACACCTCAAGGTATTATTTCTTTTTCAGGCAGCTCTGAAGTCAGTTACTATTACTGCAAAAATGTAGAAAACAAATTTGAGACAAATGACTAGAAACAATTCAATTACTACAAGTTAAGCAGGTGCTGCATCTCCTGACCAGTTTACAAACAATTCCAGTGAGCTCTCAGGACCAGACAGCAGAAGGCATCCCCTTTAGCTCCATTCATGATGGACCCAAGCAGAAAGGCTCTTTGCAATCATGTTTGCCAGGTTGCAAGTGGAATCAGAACACTTTGCTGGCCTGTGGTAGGTAATTCTTTCACAACATAAGGCTGTAGGTGCAGCCTGTAGCCTGGTTCAGAAAGAAAACTATTATTGGAGTTTGTGTTTTATTGTAACAACAGATGAGTTTTTCAGGGACGAATCTCAGATAAGAAGTCTATCTGCACCTACATATTCTATATAACGGGGTATTGATATGTATATATCCATATATACACAAACCTCAACATGCAAATGTGTGCCTACCTTGGCTGAAGAACAGGCATGCCAGACAGTTACTGAAGATTAAACACACCTTAAAAGGTTAAATGTTAAACAAGTCTTGCAGCCCTAGTAAAGGAACCAAACATCCCTATGACTTTCAGTTTGACCAAAGGAATAGTTTCCTTGGCATTACCTGAACTTGTGCGAGCAAAACAGAGCAGTGGAAATACTGTGTAATGTTTCTCTGTGCACACAGGAAATAAATAGTTCCAAGGGCCAGATACTGCCCTTGGCAGTATAAAGTAATAAAGGCAGACATAACTAGGAGAAAGAGAAAATATTTCCTATTCTTCGAAGAAGAACCACTTTAACAAGACTTGACAATCCACCTTCCCATATTCAGAGGCACTTGAATTGACAATATTAGCTCTGTAGCAAAGAACATAATCTCTGGACATGTCCATATCCCCACTTTACTATGTTCTATTATCATGACTGGTTCTTCTAGAGATTCACCACTAACAAGCATAATAACAGGCAGATTTCCATACTGCCTGTTGCTCTGGATTTTGCACAGATCTTCAGATCATTGCCCTGTCCAGTTAAACCTAATTTTATTTTTCTCTATCTGTAGCATTTTTGAGCATGGAACATCTTAATTTCATGTTTTGTAGAACTGTTCCATGCACATTGTGGCACAGAAAAAACCCTAAATCTAAATAAAAATAATGAAACCAAATAATTAACTTTTCTATTAGAGAGTGAAAATAGCATCTGTGTGTTACATTCAATAAACACAAATAAGCCAGAATAATCTCCAGCCTTGTATTAAGATGCGAATCGTCTATTTATTACTTTGAGTATAAATGTTCCATTGCTATTTGCACAATGATTAAGGGTAGTTTTCAGAAAATAAATCTGTTTCTTAATAGTGCAAAGAATGAGAAGGATGGAGAATAAATGGGAGTTTAAGGGGATGCTAAAGTTCTCCCATGAGCTTGTATGAGATTTATGTGCAATGTGAATAAAAAATGTATATGACAGCACAGGATTCACTTTGTTGTTGGTTCCTATTCCATTTGTCTAGCCTAGCTGTATTCTCTGCCTCCCAGACATGTAGTGAGTCTGGCATTGTTGAGCAAGTGAGGGAATAAAGTGCCAGTCAGCAGCTATTCGTGGCAGCTTAACCTCATGCGATCTCATCAGACCCAATGTTGTAGAGCAAGACCAGTGCCATGAGATTCAGCGTAAAAGCATAAATAACTACCTGCAGAGCTTCTTCTGCTAGGAAGAGGCATCCTAGGAGGCTTGCTGCAGAGCAGTCTTATTATTGCTATGCCTTTTCCATTGTTAAATGAATATGTAGGTTCTTCGATTATATATCAGCTTTCATATAATGTCAACAGCTTAGTAACAGCACAAGTAAGAGCTGGTGGGACTGTGATATGCATCTGATAAGCTTCTCCTGGCAGCTTCAGAGCTATAAGGCTTCATGCTCGATTCTTCATGTCCATTCCCTGTCCAGTCTCATTAAAGTTTCCTCAAAAATCTCACTACAGTTGCCCAGTTATAAATATTCAAATGTTCAAATCTGAAACTACTGACACCTTATTAGTTAGATGGACATCGTCTGGGTGGCTAGGAAATAATACCAATGCTATTGAGCTGCCAAAGCACAGGATTCCATCGGGGATTTCCTCCCTCATTTCCTAAGGGGATGAGTCTCAGATGCTTCTGCCTCCTGCCTGTGCTGTTTCCATGATGTTCCTGTTGTCCATACACTCCTCCTGCCTCCGTTGTTTCCTTCAAACTCCCATTACCCAGTATCTTCTCACCATGTCAATCCATTTCAGCAGCATTTTGTTGTGAGTTAGAATCCTACAACACACTGCGATCAAGCATCCCACCTTCCCTGGATGTGCTTTTAAAAAGGGTAGATGAGGTACTTAGGGATATGGTTTAGCATAGGACAGGAATGGTTGGACTTGATGATCTTAAAGGTCTTTTCCAACCTTGTGATTCTTTGACTCTGTGATTCTGTGATTTTTGTTTCATGAAACCAGGGGAAGAGGCAGAGGCAGAGACACTCTCTGTTATCACCGCTACGGAAGGAAAGGCTGCAGAGCCACCTCGGCAAGATTATTACAAATCAGAGAATCCACATGGGAGCGTGCTGCAGTAAATCAGCCCGTGCGTGATCTACTGCTCAAGGAACTATTTGTGGAAGAAAAACCCTATTTGTTAGCTGCAGAATTATGCCAGCTGTTGGCTCCGTGTATGACAGCCATTACACAAATGGATTCCCCCCATGGTGCTATGGCCACCCTCCCAACAGGGTGTCAGCATGCTCTGCCAGGTCCCTGGCACCCCACAATGTGTCTCATGGTTGTCTTGTGCTCCTTGAAAGGGCGCATAGCACTCCATCGTTGTTTGCATAACTGTCATGTATCAGAGGGCAAAGAGGTGGCTGAGGCCATGACATTGCTAGCGGGCAAAGCTGGGGGCTGTGGGAAATGTCAGGAGAAATATCTGCCAAACTGGTTATGACTTGGTGCTGTTTGCTGGTCTTACCCCCAGTACCTTTCCCTAGCTCCATGTAAGTACATAATTGTGCTAGAGACTGCTGATGATCTGGCCATGGGAGGCAGTTTATTCACTGCTGTGTACATGGAGTAGGAACCCACACCACATAAGAAAATCTACCTCATTCATAGGAAAAAAACCAAGTTTTATTCCAGAGTCATGCTGATGTATAAACCATACCATAACAGTTCGTCCTTCTTGAGACAACAATGGACAAAATGAGCAGTTTGACCAAAAGGTGCCAAGTTGTTTCTGAACATGGACACGTGCAACAGTTCTTTAGGAGTGTCCAAAGCATGGTTCTCAAACTAGACACATCCTTGCCTGTTCAAATGTGGCTCCTGAGTCCAAGTCATCCTATGTGACCAGATCAGGACAATTCTTTTGTGGGGCTGCTGGGAAATCCAGATCAATGCACTGTAAGAGACTGACTGTGGAAGATTTGTCTCAAAGATTGCCTACAGCTATGGGCCCCAACTTGTGAAATCACCCTGCGGCTAGATCATGTGTTAGTCGCATGAGCAATGCATGAAGAGCAGGACTGGAGCCACATGGATTAGGCGCCGTGAAGGCATATCCTTCGTTGCGCGGAATGTGGCGCTGTGCCAAAACTTGACTGGGTGCCCTGACTCTAAAGAAGAGATTAAAAAAGGAACTTGCTGAAACAAAGACTGTGTGATCACCCACTGCCAGACAATGAGAGACTTGGACACTGTGGATAAATGGTAGTGACTATTCTTGGGACTCTATCCTGACTGCTTGCTTAATTGCTACCTTTTCATTCCATTCTGTCCTATCACTGGTAGTTTCCCTTCTTTGTGTAATAAATGCTGTTTGAGGTGAATGGCCTTTGACCTTGTTTGTGTCTTAATCTTGCTCTTGGGATAACATAAGCAACATCCCCAACATTGGATCAAGACATGCACAAGGGAAGATGACGACACAGGCTGCTGCAGCTGGGTTAGCTGGATTGTTGTAGGGTATAGATTCATACCCAGACTTTCTTGTCCTCTCTGTAACAAGAGAAAGCCTACGATTTACCAAGTCTGGAGTACAACTCTACAGTTCTAGCAGCTGAAACTTCTGCAGCTTGGTCAAAGAGCTTGACTAGCAAGCACATTAGTGGCACATAAGCAACTTCAAAGCAGTGCATGGATCCTGGTATGTCACATGCCTCCTGCTAAGATCAGGCAGGACTAGATGTCACTGCTCTGCCATGGGTGCTGCCAGTAGTAGTCTCAGAAACCCTTGCCCAGGTCTGCCCAAGGATTTCTTGTTTTCCAGAGAGCAGAATCCAAGAAGAAGTAGGTTTTTTTTCCCTCTAGGGTTCAGAAAAGATGTGGCTCTATGTTTTAGAATGTGACTTCTGAATACTCTTCTTCCTTTGACCACACAATGAAGTACAATATATTGCAAAACTCGGATTCCCTGCTCACCCTTCCCAGGTCAGACAGATATAAGCACATGCAGGTATGCTTGCCCCATACTGCAAGTGAACTCCTTGCAACAAGGAATTGCACCCCTGCTTCCCACTGAGAGTTTGGGCATACTTCAGCAAAGCATCCCACTCACATTGCTGTCACACAGTGGGAGCCAAGTCCCTCCCAGAGTTTGCCAGCAAGCTGTCATGGGGCAATCCTGAAAAGCCACAGCTAGAGGTTCCTGAAGAAGCCATCACACTGTTTTCACCCAAAATGCCAGCATTGCAGAAGGAGCAATGGCAGCACTGCAGCACTGCAGTGAAGTTTTGCACCCTCTGCAAACAAGATACGTAAATAAATGGGTTTCTATCTATATTCCATTGTGTGCAGATTTGTACAAAAGAATTGTTGTGATGTGCATCATTATGTCTCATTATGTGATTGCAAGTAACCTTTTGTGTAGCAGACACAATCCACGTAACATGCTGTGTGACCAGTTTACAAAACCAGGCTCCTTCAGAAGGGCAAGTAATTAATCATTATTCAGCAACAGCACTCACCACTCCACTACTTGCTGGCAGGAGTGTATAACTGAGGGCATGCCTAGCGACGACAATGCATTATTCATGCAACAGAAAACTACAGTTAGCTGAGGTGCTCTTCCAATAAATGGTTAAAAAAAGGAAGCACTCTGGTAGTTTTCAAGTGTGTGGCTGAATATTTTTTGAGGGTTTTTTAATTTATTTTTTTTTTAAATTTACTGCCAACACGTTGCATGAATAAGCATAGGCCCAAGTTGCAAATGCAGTAGGAAAGAATTAGTGTAAGGCACCAACGTGCATTTTTCATAATGCCAAAGTCAATAATCCGAGGACAGCGAGATCTCTCGAATGCCTTGCCTTGAAGGTATAGCGCAGTAACTTTATGTCTGTAACAATTTTATTACTTTATCAAGTGCTAATTTAATAGACAATGGAATGCACATTGTCAAAAATAGATTGTAGCAAATACCTTATTTGATTAAGTCCTAATAGCAATTTACATAGCGCGCTCTTTAGGACATGGTTTTCTTCATATTTAGCTTTGGCTTTCATTTACACTACATCTGGCTGATGATCTATCATGACGCAAATAAGGCACATGAGATTATTTACATTTGATCACTGTCCACTATTTATACAAGCCGGGGTTAATGCAAGAGGCTGATGAGGGTAGGAGCTTAGTCGCTGATTTTGGAGAGGCTGGCATTGTACCTGTTTTCTGTTCAGCTGCCCCTGTCACAGAGCAGCTCAGTTCCTCTCCACTAGCAAATAACATTAGAAAAGAGTACAAAAACTCTTCTATTGTCTTCTTCACCATGCATGCATTCCAGAAAGATACACTCACTTTCAAATTTCACCATTTACCACACCCAGCTGTGTAACTTTTCCAATCGAGGGCATTAGTGAAATTTGTTTTTGTTTTTCTTTATATGGAAGTCTTTATTTTGCTGTTAATTCCCTCTGAATTTGGAAGAGCTTAATTCCTCAGGCCCAGTCATGTCATAAAATTTGTATTTTTAATTTTTTTTTAAATAAAAGGGAATTGGAAATGCCTTCATAAAACTATGATTTCAGAAGCATGCTGAAAGCAAGCTGCAATAATTAAAGGGAAAGCTAAACATGTTTTGAGGAATATATTTCCAGCTGCAGAAGCAATATTCATAACTTCATCAAATTTTGTAACTGGAAAACAACCGACCTCGCATTTTGCTTTGAGTTCACAGACCGCTAAGATTTTGGGTTGAGGTTGTTCGACTAAAAAAGCATCAGTCGAGGAATAAACACCAATCGAGTGCAACATTTCCGATTTATAGATGTGTATTCCACCCAGCTGCAGTTTCCATAATTGCATTGCACAGACACTAGCCATTCAGCAGAACGCATCATGTCCCCAAAAATGAGTCTGCTTTCTCTTTTTTGTCAGCAGAGTGGTGTAAGGAGAGTACAGCGACGGGAAGCACTGAAGATATATTCGCTTCCTCTCGTAGAGGATTTCATTTTCTTCTTTGCTGAGAAGACTAGTCTCCTTTGTCCCGAAGTATTAACAAATATACCAGCTCCCAGTGAAGACAGGCTGCCCTATGTCTATCAATAGAATCTATATAGAATCTTTTCCCTTAGGGATTAATTCAACTTTTGATTCAATCTTTCTGAGCTTTAAATTATGATGTTACAAACCTCCAAGGAACTACTGTACTATTTGTGACCTTCTTTATTACTTTCTACTGTTTGATAAAGTAGAGAAAATTGATTTATAGTTTAGTTTTCTTGTGAACATGGAATATCAATGGTGAGAGTGTGATTCACGGAAAAGCAGGCGAAGTTGGCATTGGTTAAAGTTTAATATAGCAGTTTATTAATTAAAGGTGAAAGACAATAGATAATAATCTGTAAGTGTAACCTGAAATAATACCGATGAAGCAAGGCATCTTGCTAGAGTTGAATTTAAAGTTTCCAAACCATTTTCCACAAAGAAGAATCGTGTCCATCACTTCCACTTCTCTTCCCTAGACCTCCCCCTCTTCCTGTTGTGACCCGACTGGTGCTTCTGTGTTTTCTGTAAACATTAAAGGTTAAAGGCGGCAGGCAAGGCCGTTTTCCAAATGGAGCCTAAAATTAGGTGTTGGTGTCTGTATTTGGATTCTTAGGCCCCAATCCAGGAGTCTATTTTTATTCAAAGCAGCCGAGCACTTGACTTCAATAGATCTAAAAACACTTTCGCCTTAAGTGCTTTGCTGAATCAGGACGGACTTAAGCACAAATGTAAATGCTGTGCTGAATTGGGGTTCTAAATATGTGGCTTGATTTTAAAAATGCTGAGAGCCGGCAGGTCTAATTGAAGTCAATGGGAGCTGGGATGTGCTCAGCGTTTCCAAAAATCAGGCCACTCGCTGCGACGCCTGAATCTGATTTCAGGCGCTCAGCCTGAGCAGTCACCATGAGAGAAAATGGCAACCCAACAGGAGATGGGAGGGATGACTTCTTAATAAGTGATATCCTGATTTTATGCAATAAACCATAATAACATAAAATGAGGGTCTGTGAGGCCAAACACAATTCTTTCCTGGAAACCCAATAGAGTGCTTCTTTGCCTGCATCACAGTGCTGTGCATAAGTATGAAATGCACAAACACATCCAATTAAAAAGCCTAGTAACTGGAGAAATACTGGGATAAATTCATGCCTTGTAGAACAGCAGCAATATCGATGAAGTACATCAGGGATGGATTTGGCCCACTATGTTCTGAGCATTAATTTGGTTAGGAACAGTGAGTCAACCACGCAAATCCCGGGCAGCAAAGAACTTGGTGCCACTGTGAACACCAAGCACACCACTGCAGATGAGTAAATGGTAAAAACACAAAAGTCAGATATTTTTGCAAGTGAAAAGACATAATTACAGAGTACGAAATAAACGGCGATGTTAGGAACACAGATGAGGTGTAGGTTGGTTGTCTTGAGAAAGGCAATTCTTTAAAGTGACTTCAGTGGTCTTCTCTACCTAAAGAACACAACCAGCCTACTGACCAGCTGCGTACGCGGCCCTGCACTGCTCCTTGCATCACACCAGGGTACCTTCTGAAGTGCACTTCAAGATGAGAAAGCTCAGTCATACAGGTTTGTACTGCTAAGCCCCCAGAGGAGCTATTGACACAGTGGGATAGGCCTATAGCAGTAGGAACTGACCCTGGGCAAAGCAAAGCAATTCCTTTCTCTTTTTATGTCCATCTGAGTGAGAGAGCTGTGAATACTCATTTACTGGTCCACCCTCCAGCTGTTGTCTGACAATGCCAGCATGGAAGTCCATCATGACACATCCTTTACCATCCAGGAACGATTCAGAAAACCCATGCTTGTGCACCCACCTGCCTGTCTGATCCTCCTAGGCTATTTGCTGAGACAGAAAGACTGCTGATGGGCAATTGCGGTGGTGCTCCTTCCTAGTCCAGGTATTGATCATCTCAGGATGGAAGATACCAACCATTGTGGACTTGTCAGTCCCTATACCACCTGCACAACTTGGATCCAAGCAAAGCATGGCCACATAGAAAAGCTTTTACATTCCCCACCCTTTCCTAATGCAAGCCAGCAACTCTTAAAACTCCACTGAGCATTTTTAAAAATTTTTCCCACCAGGCTAATGTCATCCATTTAAAAGCCTGTTGTACTCACAGGAGAAAGGCAGGTACCACCTTTCTACTGTTGAATAAATAAAACCAGTGTTTCTATCCCCTGGCCAAAATGAAGCAATGCACGCATCATCAGGACTACTCTACTATTTGAAACCAACTAGGATGTTAGGAAGAGTACTAGAAAACCCAGTACCTGACCAGGTGGAGGGAAGGGAACCTGTCACTTGTGATAAAAAAGAGAAACAGAAATGGATTTGAAACATTCGTTTCCCTTTATTTGCTCAGTGAGGCTGATGTGTACTGCACATTAGAAAAAAAAAGAAAAATCACAGGAATTTTCATACAATGAATTAAACCACAAAAGTACATGTAGAATTGGCAGGTGGAAAACAGCCCAGCTTGGGCTTAACTAATATCTCGCTTTCCCTGTTCAGCATAGTCCAACCAATAGCTTTACATCTTCATCTACTGTACAAATCTTACAGTAGCTTCAGCAGGTCAGTGGTTCACATTATTGAAAATGTCTGTCACATAGGTACAAATTTAGACTCATCACATTATATTACATGGCTATTCTAGGCCATTTATAGATCAGATCTTATACTACAGTGATTGAAGTTCTTATTACAGCCATCAAAAAGGACACATAATCATTACCTACTGTAAGCTCACATCTGAAGGGATGAGAAGAAGGTGTGGTTTATTTTGGTTTTTTGTTTTGGTTTTTTTTTTTTCAACTGACCCAAGTCTTACACCCCGGAGGCACAAACTTTCCTCTCAGTGCTGCTCTTGGCGATGGCAGCCCAACTGCTTTTCAGGTATTCTTCTTCAGTCTTAGGCTCCCTCTGCTTGGATTTGGATCATTTTACGTTATGTAGGCATTACTTTCTTACAGCTCAGGGAAAGACCATAGTTTCGAAGTACCAGTTCAGTTACCTGTATTGCAGATGTGGTACTTACCACAGCATGAAAGCAACAGTACAATCTTCATCTAAAAGACACAGAGAGCTATGCTGCAATTTGCCTCCGGTGACAATGCGGTACATGTGCTAACTGAAATGTTCTTGGGGGAGAAAAAAAGAAAAGGAAACACCGAGGTTATATTTTGATGGGTTACGTACTACAGTGTCTACAAAGGATACAAATAGCTTTATTCAGCATCCTAGCTCTACATTAATTTCATACGTAATTTGTAAATCCACAGAGGAAAGCCGTCTTCAAGATGAGAATGTATGCCAGGCCAGTGAAAAAAAAAAAAAGAAAAAGCTCATGTCATTATGCTTGCTTGGTGAAAAAGAAATATCCCCCCCAAGCCCCACACCAATTTATTTGTGTCAGCAATCTAGGGCAAAAGAGAAAGTATTTAAAATTCAATCACAGAAATTTAAAGGCAAAATAGGTAATGCATCTGGTCCTTGAACACATAATATGATATACTAAATATTGATTTCTTAAAAATAATTTATTGCTTTTAATATTTTTCTTTACAACAGAAGATACTCAAAATCCAGAAAGGAAAATTGTAAACTTTTAGTTTGGCATTCACACAAAGTTAAAATACCTGCATTTTTAACCTACAGAGCAACAACAAGAATTATGCAGATTAGAGAATGTTACAGTTGTAACACAGAACCTTCGAAAAAGTTCTTTTTCTTCTTTTTTTTAATTGTTTTTTTTATTTTATTGCTATCTATCTACTGAGAAATAAGAAGCCAAAAAATCAAGCAAGCATCCAACAGGACAGACAGTGGAATCTCTCAGAACACAATATGCTGGTGATAAAATGAATGCAGCCATCAAAATTAACTGCACTGGCATGGGGGTAGAATCAGTTTTGTAAGATTGGGAGTGGGAAAGGAGATTAAATAGTTAGGCGTGCCATACCTTTAAGTGGAGTCATGAATGCCAAACAGTAATAGAATACCAAATCTATACATTCGCAAGCAAATTCCAAACTTTGCTGATTCAGTCTGGAGACTCCGAGTTCAGATGAAATTCTGATGCTCAGAATAGCAGTAGTTTAGTCTTGTGGTTTTTTTCTTTCCTGAAGTTTCTATTTAATTTAGCAGAAGCAATGTCATCAGCAACAATGTCATGGGCACATCTGAGGCCATGCTAGTGCATAGTGAAAAAAGAAAAAAACCCAAACAACCCACTGCTTCTGCAAAAGCTGAATTTCCAAACGAAGCACTTACTCCAAACTGACAATCGTCATGCATCCTAGGTATAAAATTTCCACTGGCCTTTTTCTTATTTTAGTCATCTCATAATTTATAATAAATAGGATAATTGCAACTGATAAATATGTCTCTTTAGTAAACAAAGGAATGAAGGATCGGTATTTATACAGGATGCATAACTGTAAAAAATAGATAAATACCATCATTAAACTCCACCAATGAAAAGATTACTGGCTTCGAGAACAATGTTTAGACACAGAATTACTGTAAAAATCATACTGTACTTAGTACCTCAGCATATTTTTATCAAATTAAAATCACAAAAATTAAAACAAAACAGCATTTTAAAAAGATTTTTGACTTCTAGTTCCAAAACTACTGTTGATACATAAAATAAAAACATTTCTTAATGATTACCCATTTGAGAGACTTTACATAAAATTATGGTATCTCCTAGAAAAATTTAGATGAGAAAATTTCATTCCCCTAACAAATTCAGTGTATAAAACTGCAAAAGAAAATCAAGCAATGAGAAAAATGTGGAAAAATACTGCAGAAGTGGTTAATACCTTTTGGGCTAGGATAAGTCTTGACAAAATTCTTATATATGCTCACCAAAGAAGGGATGAATGTGTGTAAAGCGTTTTTGCACTCACACGCGCACACACATGTAGACACGCACACCCTCACCCGCACGCTTTTCTCTTTTTTTTTTACAATCAAATATATATAAGCGTAAGTTCAGCTTTCTACATATGTTAGTGTACAGTAATTGTTTCACCTCATATAATTACATTTGAGTATTCTTGATTAAGAAAAATTCAGCAGTTTTTGAAAAGAAGGCTGCATTTACAGTGCATAGCTGTAACAAAAAAGAACATCGTCATACAGTATGTACATAAATAAAAATACTCCATTTAACATTTGTAAATACTCAACTACTTTAGAGAATGTAGCAAATAAACTATCTGTGCACACACCCAGATAGTTATATCCAACTCTCATTAATAATGTAACACCATGTCCGCTCATTAGAATAAATCGCTGAACAAGCTGCACATTTGACCATTAACAAGGCTTTGAAAATTTTGCTGTGGAAGATCAACATTGTAGACATTTACATGGGTGTCAGAATTAAAAGATGAAACTTCAAAATATTAAGGAAGCTTGAGCCTTTCATTTTCCCTTCTGCAAGGACTGAAAAAAAAAACCCCAACAAAACAACAACCAAAAAAAAAAGAGAAAAGAAAAACCTTAAAACACAGCTAAAACAGATTGTAGACTTCTGGGACCTGTGGGTTCTTCTGGATTGTCGTATTATCACTGTGTTGTGAGAAGAAGCTTCATTTAAAAAAAAAATAATAATGCAGTGTCTGATTCCCAGACAGCAGCCATGGTTCTCAAATTTTTTTTTTGTTTGTTTTTTTTTTTTGTTAAAATGCAATATGTACAGATTTTGCAGTTCATCGTTGTATGCGTATCTCTGTGGAACTGCTGCCATGTCTCGTGGTTTGCATCGAACTTGTGAGGAACGCCCGGCTCCCCCGTCACCGATCACCCGCGAAAACAAAGCTGACACCCATGGACACGTGTGTGCTTACTGGACAGCCATCCTGCCTCTCCACTTGTCGAGCAGCTGTGTTCATGTAAACCATGGTTTTCAACAGAGAGTCTAAAGTAGGAGAACTTCCTAAGTATGACTTTTTAATTGTCCATTATTTAAGGACATGATGTCCGTGAGGTATTCGCCATCCCTCCATTTTCCTCAGGTGTGATGCATGTTACCTACGCAGGCTCCGCTGTGCCTCTTTAAGTAAACTATCAAAATCCATGGAGTCATACTTGCTTTTAGTGGAAGCAGGATCAAAATCATCTGAGTTTGAATCTGAAACCCAAAGAGAAGCAAGTTCAGGTCAGAGGCTAGAGTGGCTGGTGAGTACTTTCATTATTTTCTTTGTACAACGCTAGGAACAAAACACTGCAGAAACAATCCACTCGTGACCACAGCTTTACAGGAATGGGATGATAAAAGCCCAGAAATGGTTATCGGAGAAGCTTTAGATACCGACAGAGCTTTCTGGTAAGAATCAGGACTTCACAAAAGCAGTACACACTGCTGAGGGGGACATACCATAAATTGCATTTGCATACAGAGCAGGTAAAACCAAAACAGTTTCTCCAAGGACTTGAGCACCAATACACAGCTGTGGATAGATCTCAGAGTAGTCTGGATAATCTTGATAGATATTTTACCCTAAACTCTGCCATTGTTTTGTAGCTGTTGTTTTGCAAAACACAATATCCAAGACTCACTTTTCCTGAGAAAGGTAACAGTGGGTGGTTCTCAGAAAGCCGGGCAGCCGGTGGGCACCATGTCGAGGACACCACTGCTTCTGCCTACTCTGCTTTGGGGTCTGTACAAGTCACTACACCTCCCTAAATCTGTTTTTACCTCTGCTCTGATTTGGTTTGGAGTTTGCTTGTTTAGAGTGCGAGCAACTCATGGCATGGCCTCTGCGCCACCATACAAGCAATAGCTGCTGGGCTCCTCAGCTTTTTGCAGCATATGTGATAAGTCACAGCAGCAGTAATGGTCGAGCTCCTGTGACCTGAGATACCTGCTACAGCTTCACTAGTTGCTCAGACACAGACATCAGTCTGTTCCTAGCACAGAGGAGGGATTGTACATTTGTGGTCATACAGCTCCCGTATGGCAACTATTGACGTGGCTGCAAGCACTGAATTTCCTTTTGGAGTCATCTCTGCTTAACACTGACTCTCCCTGGTTCCTGTGTCACAGTTCCTTTATGAGAGTACCCTTTTCTTGACATTTCTTGTGTTGAATTAATGAGAACTCCCCATCTACCACTATAAGACACACTGTGCATTAAATGTTCATTACAAGTTCTGTTAAGACAATATCTTCTCACAGAGGAGAGGTGTTAAACTTCTGACTACTATTTTCAAGTGTTTTCTTTCTTCTGTACTCAACCCAAGGCTGATTAATTCTCTCTGTCCTTGTACTAGCTCATGAATTTTAAAGTTCATCCTGCCATTTCCTTAGGTAGCTCTATCAGATACTCTGCAAAACACAGGGAATGCAGTCTGAAGTAGAGAAGCTCGATCTGTCAGCAGGACAAAGAGAAAATACTTTGCTCACAGATACTCTGGGAATCCCACTCAGTATGGAGAGACCTGCCAGGGAATACTCCCAGTAATGAATAATGTTCAAGAGGGTTCCCTTCAGACAACTTACTTTAAACCCCAGATTTTCTGAGATACAGAGATGACCCTGGCTTCCACTGCTGAAGATAAGTCAAATCAAGTCAAGACTTCAATCTATTTTTACTGTTTTTATCAGCCTACATTTCAACAAATGCCTTGCTACCTTTTATATTTTCAACATCAACCCTATATCTCTTCAGCAGTCAATTGCCTTTTCTTAGCTTTACATTATCTGTTTAGCCACTGAAGTGAATTATAGCATATTCATTGTGAACAGTGCGTATCATCTTTATCATTTATTCTGAAAAGACATCAATTGGTTAGAGAAAAATATATCTGTATTCACTTCCTGCATTGTACCAAGCCAAGGGCAGCAGATACAAGAATTCATTAGCACTATGTTACAGGGTTATGAGAGATTTTAATAACTGTGGTCATTTATTCATAAAATCCCACAATATCTGATTAATATAGATTCAACAGCAAAATATCCTTTGCTGTTTTATTCAGAAAAGAGTATCTATCTCCCATACCTTCAGTTCCTTCATACAGGTATCAGGACAGGTTTAACATTTAAAGAATACTTGCAAGTTTAAATGGTAATTGAGTAAGAGGTGATTTTATAATATATTACGATATTACAGGGGATGTTTTGGTAGCCTGTGTGGTCTCTTTATGCCTATATTTAAGATCCGTGTTCCTGCTGAAAGAGTCTGAACATTTGCAAACATCCTTGCAAGGGGAAGCATTACACCTTGACCCAGAGCCCAGGCAGAAGTATACATTTTTGCCCAGGTGGGACTAGGACTCAGCTTTTAAACCTAAGGGGCTATGGATTGTGTTTAAGGAACGTCTCTGGCAGATTCTACACATCTGCAGCACAACTCACAGCAAAGTAAGAATCACAATGAATTTTTTGGGGTGAGGCATCTACTTTGTTTTCTGTTCATCACTTATATAAATAAATTGCTTATATAAATAAATGGGTATTAGAAACAAGCAGTCACAGCACAGCGATGAATAGTAATGCATGTAGGAGGCTTCTGTGGTGCTATCATTTCAGTATGGAAATATTCAATATTGGGCACTTGTTTTTCATAAAGTTGGAAATGGGCTTTAAAAGAATTTTCACAGTCTGAAATAGCCAAAAGAAGCCAGCTCAGACTATAGCTTGGACTAGTAGACTTCTAAAGTTCTTGCAGCCCGTGAAAACTACTTCCTTTAACTTTCCCCAATCATTTAAACAATAGAAGCAGTAAACAAAAAAGAAGCAAACCCTACCTACTGCTGAGTTACAAAGTTCCAGTTATGTACTTTAATTCACATAAAGAAAAATACATACCTAGGTCTGCATAGTTAGACTTGCAAAATTGCTTGCGTCCACAAAAGTACAGCTCAAAGTCAGGTTCATTTGACCTGCGTAAAGTGTATCCATTTTCAAGAGCAGCAAAGGCATCACAAGTATAGCGGTAGGTGATGAAACCATAGCTGTCTCTGCAAATGAGAAATACAGTTGTGAACAAAAGCTGAAAAGAGTTAATGCACATTAGTGTAACCCCTTCCTGAAAGCAAAAACTTGCAGGAGATCCAGCAGTGGAAATGCCAGAAGTACTGCATCCATTTATCAGCATGATTGTCCTGTCATGCAGCTAAATACTTATTTCTGGGACAGGAAATCTCAACTAGCGAGATTAATAAATAAGGATGAAAGAAAATAAATAAGGTTTTGAACTCAGCATGTCATCTGTCACAGCACCTACACTGGTAACTCCCATACCAGTAATCTTACTGCCATATTTTTTTACATATGGCAGCTCCCAAACAAGAAGTAATCTCAAAAGTTCTTACCCATCATCCCGCAAATTTACTGTGCACTCCTCAATTTCACCAAAAACTTCAAACCGGTCCCTCAGTTCTGTTCGAGTTGTGTCAGGTCTGATTTTACCCAGATAAATCACACGACGTTCTTCCTATTGAGAAAGAGCAACAGGGAAGGCGTATTTTTAACAAATGTGTAATAGAGATGAACTTATACATATATGCATGCAGATAGACACACACCGATGTGCTGAGGATGCATAATTATATTAATAGTCTCCTGTGGAAGACGTACTGTGTATTGCTTATAAGTCAAATACTTCTCTCCTGGAAAGCATCTACGGTATTTAAATGACATTTGTCAGGCGGTGCACTCCTGGAATGTTTCTCTGCTTGCTGTCACTGTTCTGCTGTACACTGACAGCTCCCTTTGTGTCCTACAGCACCTTCCTCCTTCCAACCTCCTTCTACCACTTCCCCTCCAAGGCTGTAAACTCTTCCAGACCAGCAGCTCCCTTCCCCTTGCCATCTATGCAGTAGTGGACAAAGCCTATCTGTAGTACTAAAAAGTAACATTAATTGCATAATCATATCACAGGCTAACAAAGTATACTACAAATATCAAATTATAAACTGAGGTGACTCAATAGCTGATTCATCTTTTACCATAATCCATACCTTAAAATAGAGGGAAAACTGTTAGGGGCCCAGAAGATTACTTTTATTAAAATAAATATATCTGGGAGCAAGGCGGGACAATAAAATATGCCCTCTGGTCACCAACACCGTTCAATTTCTTCAGAAAAAAAGCCCTGAGTTAATTCCCTGATTTTTACAGGCCAGGGTGCCATTTGCATGTTCCTTCAACATTTGGAGCAAAGCACCAAAGATACTTTTAAATCAACTGAGTCATGAATATATCCCTCCTTCTGGAGTGGAAACACTCTAGGAAGTGCTCTAGGAAGCCCTGTGAGAGTCACAGATTCACAGAATTGTAGGGGTTGGAAGGGACCTCGAGAGATCACCAGGTGCAGCCCCCCTGACAAAGCAGATTCCTTAGGACATATCGCAGGTAGGCATCCAGACTGGTCTTGAATATCTCCAGTGAAGGAGACTCCACAACCCCCTGGGTAGCCCATTCCTGTGCTTTGTCACTTTAGAAATTTTCACTTTTCTGAGGATAGAGCCGTTTAGTGAGCTGCAAGCAAAGTGAAGAGCGAAAGAGAAATCTTCAAACCAGAGACCTTAAGGTAATCAGGGCAAAGAACCACCAGGTCCACACGGCTTGGATGCTCAGCCTCCCTGTCTCAGATTGCCTCTGGCCTGAAGAACCCTGGCGCTACCAGCCCTACTGCCCATCCTTTACACACCCGCACATTCGTCTCATAAATCGAACCACCACCACCACCACCACATTCTCAGCTGGCGTAAATCTATCAGTCAGCAGAGCAATGTCAGTTTAAACCATCAGCTCTGGCACCTGAGACTTGCACAGGATTTAGGTGCCAAATGCCGAAGGAGCTACACTGACTGCTGAGAATTCATGACTATCGTAACCTGCAGGTGCCTAAAGGCTAATGGCACCTCAATGTGCAATGCAAAGGGCTCTAGGGACCTAAATATAGACTTGCATTCCTGCTCAGAAACATCCTAGCCTGAAGAGACAGGTAGCTTATAGTGTTACAATTCAGATATAGCATGAAATGTAGCTTTTCCATGAGTTCCCACAGTGGTATAAGGCACAAGTCATTCTTGGACCACAGACAATAGGACTGGTATCAGATCAAAACACACATAGAAACAGAAATGATCCTGATGCTTCTTTTTCACTATTTTGAGGGCTCATTTGAGATAAAGAGTTACGAGGGCCAAAAATCGTGGCTTACTGTTCTCTCACTCTCAGGAACTGTTTAATGCAAAATAAACAATTTCTTCAGAAGGAAGCTGAAAATAATGTAACTGCCTCCCAACAGAAACTCCTCACTATCACACTCAGTCAACTGGTTTTGTTGACTCCTTTTCTGGCCTCTCAAGTCTCAGGGGTTCAGAACCAGTTAATTTAAGCTTCTGAGAAACAAAAGTGAGTTCAAAGCTCCAGAAAACAGATTCAAGAATCAAACACTCCTACCCAAAACCAACATCTACTAAGGTATGGGCCAAAAAATGACCACTGCAACCACCTGGATCCTTTCTAGCTCCACGGTCTGCCCAGCAGAGTCGCTGGTTGATCTACCCACGTATATGGTCTCCTTAATCAATGGGATTAAATAAGTACCTCATTTAGATGCTTGAAAGTACTCCCTCTTTTGATTATATCAGGTGACTGCCTTGGTAGTCCTCTATAAGCCTACTGGGACAGACATTTTAATTTTTAAATGTTATGCCCTCTGAAGTACATAGTTCAAAAGCTGCCCTTGTTCCTCTGCCATAGCAGGGCAGTCTGGAGAAGCTAGCATGGCTAAAAAAAGTCTAAGTGTGCTCATGGGTGGCCATAAATTTAGGCAAGAGGGGTACTTTACAGACAGCTGCTGCTTTTTATCTGTCTCTACTGTGTCCCAACCCAGAGCCCTGACCCTCCTGACAGAGGAGTGTCAGTGGGGCTTCTGTGATCTAGGGACTGTAAGGCACAAGCAAGGGACATCTGCACTTCTTCCATTTTACCAATTCTGATTCTGCTTACTTTCAGTATGGTTGGGCGCCATAAACTTCAAAACCAGGGAAATCTGCATATGCACAGTAATTACTTTTTCAGGCTGTTTTACCAAATCAAGGATTTAACCGCACTGAAACACTTGATAAGAAACAATTCCATTGATACTTGCTATTGAACCTAAATGACTGACCAGATGGAGCAGAACATAACATAGCAGACTGTCTAATATACTTTAGCTGAGATAATACATCTCGACTGAAAAAACATAATGTTTCACTCACTGACATGGAGATTGTTATATTACAGTGTGATGGAAATAACTACTGCATGCGCTTCCATAAGTCTGTGTGCATGCCTGTGCAATTCCTCCTTCTTCTACCCCTCTAATAACCTTTATATCTCTAATATCCCTTTAAGACAACTGTAATAAAACAAAACTGAACAATTAAAAAAAGCCTGTTAAACTATCATTAAGGGAATAAGTTAAACTTGCAAAATTAAGGAAATTCAAATTTAAAGCTGAAATGCACCATATGTCCTCCAGTGCGCACACATGAAGAGATGTTCTTTCAGGAATTTTTTTTAAGCATAGTGTCATGATAGTATAAAATACTGAAGAGCAGAGGATTCATACAGCCCTGTCTTTGTCCTGGCTAACTATGATTTATTTAAAGCAACTATGAAGAAATTTATTTGTATTCACAGAGACAGGTGCCTTTTATTCCCATTAATAAGAACTATACAAGCCTAACAAGATTACAACATACCTCTAAATGTTAAAGACCTTTATTTTATAACAAGTTACATGCATAAGTCTATATGTGCATATTAAGTATGCTTTTTACTGCACAGCAGAGGAGATGATGTATGACTTGGGAACCTAGAGAACTGCAGAGAAAAGCTTTTCTTTTCAGTTCAATGTGGGCAGAGGGAACCTACAGGAAAGCCCAGAAGATAGTGTTTGTATTTCCCTCCCAAAAGAGCAGATGATTTATTTTGAATCATAACTTTTAAGGTAATTCATTGCTTTGTCAGGTAAATAAAGGACGAAAGAAAAATCCAGACAACTTCCTTGGGCCTAGCATGTCTGTATTCTTTCAGCTCCACTCAACCTCTTACTAATTTTGCTTTTTATTCCTTGCAGTAAAAACGTTTGAATATGATGTGGCAGAAAATCTTAGACTGAGAAGGAATATTTAAAGTCTCAAATGAAAATACTACAACATTAGCATGCCATAACAGGAGCAGGATTTACCTTACACACCTAAGGGTCAATAAAGGAATTGCTCATCTTGTAAAGCGTTTGCTGAAGCCAAGGTTCCTTTTGTCTTGCAAGAGCTTTCTCCAAAATGTTACTGCTTTCCCTTCCTCATTCTTAATCCTCTATTTCACACACAACTAAAGTGCAGCCCATTAGGTGTACTAGTTCTTACATGCGTTTTTGCACTATGCTTCTTCACCCCAACCCTTGTTTGCTTTGCCTGCCCATGGTGCTGTTAAGTGGGGTCTGTGGGAACTGAAGGCAGCCACTCCAGAGGTAGCACCACACAGTGCTGCTGTCCCTATTTTCCCTACAGCTTTTTGTCTGCATGTCTGTGGTGTACACTCCTAGTTCTCCAAGACCCAGGTAATGCACTTTATGAAGCTGAGAGAAGAAAGCTGGGGGAATCTTAAAGCTGGGATCTACCACAGCCTTGTCAAAGGCTCTGATGCTTCCTCCAGCACAAGCAGCTAGCTGAGTGCCTTCCATGCCAAATGACTTCTCTTCAAGTAGAAAGCCATGAAGACTGCTGTCCTTAGAACTGGAAACCAACACCACTTTGAAAGTGCAATGGGAACAGTCGGACAGAGTTTAACACATAGAAATGCAATGGATAGAAAAAGACAACAAATCTTAAGATTCTGACATAACAGGAAAAAATTATTTTAGATTTTGTATTGAAGAAGAATAATGGACTAAGTATGACCTGTGGACAAGTATGAATGGCAAAATGGAGATTCATGAAGACTGGAAAAGAAAGAACATCGCACAGAATTTTCAACTGCTGCGGTGTGGCTGAGGACTGGAACAGTGCAGCCATCCTCCATGGTGGCTGCTAGAAAAATAATGATGGGCTAGTAAAACTCACGATCTAGGTAATCTATTTGATAGATTTGCAGCAAAGGTGAAGTGGCTGGGTTCAAGGCCATGAAGATGAGCAATGGCAAAAAAAAGTCCAAACTCAATATACAACGTATATTGGCTCCTTCATTAGTGGGAATGCACTCCATTATAGGTTGACTCTGGGTTTAGACTTCAGAGAAGCCAAGCACTCATTTCTGAACCACCTTTCTCCTGCCTTCCTGTTGTAGAGCAATTTATTTTTTTTGTTTTGAAGCCATGTGTTTCCTTCTGCTTCACAGTGGCCTCACAGCGCATTCATCTTCTTATGTCTGTAAGCTCTCTGGGACAGGGACTCTTGATACTAGCCTGATGGAGGCTGCCAGCACTTAGAAATGACAAGCAGTAATGTTAATAGTAATTTTCTGCTCAGGTATAAAGCTGATTTTGCCATACCCCTGGCAGCAGCCAGTGCACACAGTAAATGAGCAGAAGGGAGGAGGTGACAGTCTGTATCGCTGCCACAGCAGCAGAGGAGCGGGGATCCAGAACACCAGGCTGCTCCTCAGACAGTTTAACCTCACAGCCCTGGTGCACCACGTCAATGGGGAACCATGAACTGGTGACTCCACTGACTGAACTCTGCTAACTGTATTTCTGATGCCATGCCTTGGAAAGTATTTGCTGCAAGGTCTGATGAGATGCTGGAGTAAAAGCCCACGTAACTCAGAAATTTCCTGGGGTATATCAGAAAAAAAAAGTCAGTCTTCTAGGCAAACCACTGTGATCTGCCTTGTTGTTGTACCCCAGTTTCTACAAAGCCCTGAGTAGACTGCCCTGCCCTGCAGTTACTCTTTAAGTTTCCTGATGAAACTATCTCCACTATGATCTGGTTAGTATTATAAAGTTAAGTAAGTCTTGGTGTCAGAGCATCCCTACATTCAAGGAGGATCCATTCTGAAAGAAAATGGGGACCCTGTGAAATGAATCAAGATCAAACTAAATTATATTAATATTTTCTAAGTTAGGAAAAAAAGAGAGAAGAAAAAGAGAGAAGAAAGAAGAGAGAAGAGAGAAGAGAGGAGAGAGGAGAGAGATTTTTTTCTCACTCTCTAACTGGAAAATTCTTTTGAGCTCAGCCCATATTTTTCAAATGTGACTGCACAAAATTACGACCCAAAGCACAATAAAGGCACTGAATCTCCAGTACCCAGAGAGTGGAAAAGAAGAACAAGGAAGAGGAGAAGAATGTCAGTACCTTTTGAAGTCAAGACATTTGTATATATAGCTGTAAGCCTGGGTAGGAATTCAGGAATCCATAGGGTGAAATCCTAGCCCAGGCTCCTAGCTGACCTGAAGCTGTTGCAGCAAAGGTGCTGTGAGTGAGACTGTCAGGGCAGCCATTTAAACACGCCTCTGCCACATGGCATGAGCACAAGCTTCTAAAACAAGGCTCCTCAGCATTCTGCCAATATGCCTTCACATCTGCCAAAATACAAGCTGTGCAGTCAGAGGGCACTGCTGCATGTATGGTTTTGACAGATCAAAATATGTGATTTTTCTTTCTCATTACTTTTTCTTAGGTTTTCTACTCTTTTTGTCACATGGAGGCTAATTCTAGATTTGAACCAATAATACCTGAATGGATTTTAGCTCAGTCATAATTTCCGTTCCCTTTCCACTGCGCATCCTTTCTACTGCTAACTCCTGAGACCTCAGCACTGTGCTTCTCATGGAGAAAAGCCATATGCCCCGTGCAACACCTGAGGCATTAGTACTGCCCAATTTTGGGCCACTCTTTTAAGAGTATCTGGAGTTATGTGGCCATGAATCAATTCTTGCAGCACAAGAATGGGCTAAAAAGAAAATAAAAAGATTCCCAATGCAGAGAGCAAAGAAATCTAAATTTATGGGACTGTAGAAAAAGTTCAAGGAAAGAAAGGAGATTCTTGTGTCTAAAAAATAAATGAGTTGAGTCCCTCAAGAAAGAATAGAGTGACACAGAAGAGACCCGGAAGCCAAAAGGACTATAAAAAGGAGCAGAGAATGTTAGAAATAATACAAATTTTATCCCTGACATCATGAGATCAGGGGTCTCCTTTCTCTACTGTCCCATACCCCCCACTTATTTGCAGAGGGAATAAACTGTCATGATTCAATACCAATTTTTAAAGTGATGATAGACTTTGGAGAAAGGAGTTAATAGGATTTCATCCACCCCTCCTACAGCTCTTAGATGGTTGACTGGATTTAAATTTTTTTGCAATGTTCTGTTTATTGATATTTATTTTTATTTCTAATTTATTTATGTTTATTAATAAATAATTTCATTAATGAAGTTAATTATAATAAAAATGCTCACTTTAGAAAGAAAATAAGTTCAACCTTCATTCTGAAAAGTCTAGAATTCTTAACATAGGAAGTTATTATGCAGCATATCTGCAGCTTTTAAAATTTCTTTTCTTTTTTTTTTTTTTCTTTTCCCTTGATGAGCTAGTTGCCAAATATTTGTTTGCATTAAACTAAATCAAATTTTCTACCTCCTCGGGAGGATTCAGGTTTATTTATGCCGGCAAGGTACCGTAATCGAGAAGTAGCGAGATACACCCATGACAGAGGTCTACTTGAATCTCTAATTTGTGTTAGATCTGAGCGAGAACAGCCAGTGTAAGTTATGATTGCTGGAAGGTAGTGTTCATCTCTAAGCAGATGGAAGCCAGATATTTTAAAACTAACTGCAACAATTGACTTAAATATAGCCCTGTCTGAAGCCAAGCAAAATCATTCCATTGCTTTCACTGAGTTGCAGATCAGCACAGCAGAGCGTGTTACAGCTCTAAATCTCACGCTTTACAAAAGATGTATTATCACCCACACTTTGTAGATAGGGCATCTGAAGCAGAGAAAAGTGAAGCAATTTGATGAAGCTCACGAAGAACAACAGTAGCAGAGAGGGAAGTCAGAAAATAAAGGTGTCTACTCTCTACCGTAACTTCCCATTGCCACAGACTACATCAGTATCTGCCACTCAACACGCTCCCAGTTCTGTAGGTTTAAGTATTAGAAGAAATGCTGCCCAGTGCGTGACAAATCACTTTTTACTACAAAGTCCACTGAAGGTTCTGGAAAAAAAGACCTGTTCATTTTGGTGAGCCTTGGACAGAACACTAAGGGAAAATCTGGAAACGATGCAGTGTCCCAGTCTACCCCAGCTCATGGAAGAGCCAGAGCATGGCCATAACAGCAGTAAAGGTACAGCAGAACAGAAAGAGCTGGACACAGAAAACCAACTGTAAAATGTTAAGGCAAGCTACCAAATGGGCTTTAACAACTGCAAGAAGAGTCCAGATTTACAGCAGCTCCCAATATAATTTATCAAAACCATCACATAGTTGCCAATGGGGAACTAAAAAGGTGCAAAAGCCACCTGTTCATTTAATAGCCATTTTTCTGTCCTACTGCTACAACAGCCAAGAGAGTCACTCATCCCCACATGGGTATTTCCTTCGCCTCAGGTATTTCAGTTGTTCCACACAGAATATTGATGAACAAAATAATTAAATAGTACATATTCATTATGAAAGGGCCAGTGTTAAGTGACATTTTCAAATTGCATCATGTCTTCAGACTATTTATTTTGCTAAAAATAACTAAAAAATTAACCGAGTCATAGACAGGAAAAAAATTAAACTCATGCCTTTGAATTCTAGTTTTGAATTCTGTTATCTGCACTGTCTGTATAGACAACTACAGCTACTATAAAAGTCCAGCAATTGGTTTTGAAGCTGACTCCTTAAATTGCTTATGTAAAAACCCAGAAATATAGAAAATAGACATTGATTACTGGCCTTCTGGTAGTTGATATATAGTGTAGAATGCAGGTTCACTGACAGATCTGTGTAACAAATGGACCAGTTCACTTTTAACAGCCTGTTGTTTGGGATGAAACCTTTTTCCAGTAAGAACTTTTTATCTGTTGACTGTGATAAACTTAGATACTTCCAATTTACAGAACCAGAAAAAATTAGTATTGAAACATCAAACCACATATAGTTATGAAAACACATATTTGCCTAAAATTCTAAATATGAGATTTTTGTAGGTTTTCTGTTATAGAAAAGGAAGAAAATAAAGTCTGAGTTCTCGCTTTAGAAATCTATGAAAAGAAACAGAAATCTACTTCAAAATGAAAGTTATCTTCACAGTGCTTACAATTGCTTTCTGCCTCTGTCTCTCCCTTTGTTTGGCCCTTTCAGATTCCCGTTTTTCATACTCTTTGCGGTATTCTTCCCTCTTCAGCCTTTCATGCTGATATTCCTCATAGCTGTCATATCTAGGAAACATAACTTAGTCATTAAATCAAGCACCTGCATTTGTGAATGTAAAATTAGTAATACAGTTTCTGGAAAGCTTCATTATTTCTTTGAGAACCATCTGCAAAGCAAACCAAATGCATGCAATATGCACTACCTGGGTCTGCGACTGTACGGTGATCTGGACCGTGATCTTGCACGTAAGGGAGAACTTCTGTATGCTCGGTGTCTACAGTGGCTGGACTCATAATAGCAACAAGATCTGCAGGAAGAAACACATTCACCTCTGTCATTCAGTTTGAATCCATTGACACCATTTTATATCTCTTCCCTGAACTTATAATTTCTTCTAAGATACCAATGAGATTTTCCAGTGACAGTCTGCGATCTCCTTCTCAACTCAGGGGCCTCAAGTGATTTCCCCCTCCTGCCCTTCTGTAATGTTCCTTATTGAGGCTAACACAGAGCAGAGAGTCAGCCACTGTCAACTTCATCTGATAGGGACTGCAGCTAGATTGGCACTGGGCAGCTCTCAGATAATGGAAAAGGTTAGTTGTGTACATCTCTCACCAATTGCTCCACTGCTGACCTGATTGGCACTGGGCAGCTCGCAGATAATAGGAAAGGTTAGTTGTGTACATCTCTCACCAATTGCTCCATTGCTGACCTGACCGGCTCCTCTCAAAAAGTGTAAACTTGGCAAATTTAAAGGATAATGGCAACAAGTGGTTCTGCAGCAACCCTGTAACCTTCAGACTTAATCAGCGCAGGAGCAATAAAACAAGGTGCACTGGTTAAGTTAGTTCTTATTTTTTCCTTTCTGTCTTTCATTCTTTCTTTCAAGTTGCTTTATGTTTTTGCTGTTTTCCTTCTTCTTAACTATGATGATGATATATGAATTTGCTGTACTGTACCTTGAAGAGGATCTACTACAGGGCGACCTTGATCTCGATCGGGAATATGGAGAACGGGAACAAGACCTGCGTTGAGGAAAGGACCTTGATCTAGAGCGTGTCCTTTGGGATCTTTGAGAAAATAAGGATTTGGGTGGAGACACTGAATCTCTGCATGGAGAGTTAAAAGAAGAGCAAGAAGGCGATACATCAAATAATGAATAGGCTTGTGTCCCATCCCAAGGGTAGCATAGTTTATCACTTTCATCTTCACTGTCATCAAAGAGACCATCCATTGCTAGTCCTGAATTTATAAACATAGGTAGTTTGGAGAATTGTTCATTACTGTAATCACTGTCCCTTAGTTCTCTGGTCTTATCTGCTTCTTCATCAAAAACAGCTTGGCTGGGGTGACCAAAATGCTTATTTAGTTCAGCCCGAATTTCCTGGTCTTGGAGCTGTTTTCTATTATTACCATGGGATCCCTGCTTACTTGTCTGTAGAGTCTCTTTCTTGAAATACTGGTCTTGTTCTAAAGAAGAACAAATCTGACACTGCCACCCAGGTGAAGAATCCTTAAATTCTAGTTGTCTGGAGTCCTGAAGTTCCTGGGATATTTTAATGTGTATTTCCGATTTTGAATTCACAGATTGACAGTAGTCATGGTCACCAAACAGCCGCAAACTGGGCCGTTTTGTCTTTCTCTCCTCATGTCCACTGGACAGTACTGTAGTCTTGCTGAGCTGTGCATACAGCTCAGACTGTTCTGGACCCTTCTTGATTGGGTTATTTCCTTGAGAACTGGAAGACTCACTATAGCGGGGTTTCTTTGAAGGTGGTACAACAGTCTTGCATGTTGACTTCGGTTTAGGTGAATTCCTAAAAGGATTATCCTGGTTGGCTTTATGAGGAGGGGTTGTAGGTGGAGTTAGGCCTAAGGGGAAAAAAAGGATGAACAAAGCATTTTTAAGCAATGGTTATAAAGATGGCTCATGTGCTTCTTTAAAAGAGACACAAAGAAAGACCCATTCTGTGTCACTTCAATTTAACGCTACTAATACTGGAAATGACAGTATTTAGGATGTGAGACACCAAAGGTCTGGTACCAACAATAGCAACAGTACTAATGCATTGCCATTAACTGACAGCGTAATTTCTGCCCCTCCCCTCCTCCCCAGAAATATGCCTGCCTCTCTCTCTGTAGATTTTGATAAAAAAGATCAAGAGAGAAAAACCAAAAGATGTTTTTGTTAAAAATCAAAAAGATTTTGATATAAAAAAATCAAAAGTCAAAAGTCTGGCACTGTCAGAAACCTAAAGAAATTAGCAGACAAAAAGCTGAATAAAAGCAAGCCCAAGAAAAATGCATGAATGCTCTCAAAGGAACCTGGGCAGGACCCAGAACTTGAATGTAAGGAAGTACAGCAACTCTACAACTTGACTGCACTGACTCTTTGTCTTCACAGTTCATTAACTTAGTAAACCATTGCTGCTTGTATAATACATTCTTGTAAGCATAACTAACACACTTTTCCTGAAATGTGGTTCTGCAGCTGAAACCCAAGTGAACAATAGGACAACTGCAACTATAACGAACCATTGCCTTTATAGCTAAATGTTAGCAAGAGTCATGAAGGAGAGAGTCAAAGTGAAACAGGCAAGTATTCAAAGAGGAAAGATACCACTAACTACCAGGATTTTTCACATAACTGTAATAGATTATATCATTATGGTGAGACAAAATTGCAGGAAGGACTACAGACTATTCCAGTGAAACCTGGGAAGCAAACCAGCATGTTCCAATTATTTCTATAAGGCTAGAATATAACTGTCAAGGTTTTCTGTAGAAATCACAGAACTTCTTCAGACTTTATAAAAGGATAATCCAGGACACTAGTGCAGAGTAACAGCAAGCTGTGACCACTGTCCAGGAAATAATTACTCTTCAGGAAGGTTGCATTTTTGAAATTTGCTTCTGCACTCCAGCAGTCAGTGCTGTCCAAGATTTCTTCTAGCCTGAGCAATGAGCTTTCCATTACATTCTCAGCGAGAATGAAAAGAGAGCGCAGGACGCTTACAGGAAACGTGTGTTTCAAACATGGCTATAGAGTTTTGTTTTGCATTTTTAACCGGGCAACAAAGCTCAGCAGATCAATGCAAATGGAACGTATTTTATAGTGTTTTTCTGTAAAGAAGGAAAAGCATCCATCAATGTGCAGTGCTCCCTAAGGAGCATAAATGGAGACTGGGAGTCCCATTGCATTAACTGCAGTGAATTTGTTCCAGGAAAAAAAACAGGAGATAGGACTTCCAGGGCATGAATACTTGATGTGGGAGACAAGCTTGATTTTTGGTTCATGGTTATGAGATACCCATGCCTATGTGAATACTTTGTCTAAAGTCATCAAAGTCAGGGAAACTAAGGCTGATGCCTAAAACTCCAGCTACTCCAAATTTTATTTGAAAAATGAAAACATTTTGTGCAAGTCATCATTGTTAAACCACTTCAATCCTCATTTTTTCTTCATCTCTTCCCAAAAATTCATTAGTCTGCATATTTTACACCTTATCCACCTGCTCACTAACAAAGATTTTTGACTACTAAATGAATTTTTGATAAAATGAAGAGAACATTCCTCTTCAGAACTCTGCAGTACGTAATTTCTGGGTTAAAAATTCAGGCTTGGATTCAACAACAATTTGTGTAAGCAATGACTGTCTAGTAAAAAATTTAGATATCTCACTCTTACTCGTGAAATTATATAGCCCCAGAGAAACTCTGGCATTAGTCGCTGAATTTTTGAATGTACTTTTAAAGAAAGAGCAAACCAGGTGAATACCAATTCCAGGCCCTCCTTGTTACTTCCAGCAACCACTCCACAATGAACATGCATATTTAAGAACTTCAGGCAAAGAAACCCCAGAGATAATTCAATATTCAAAATAAAATATTGTTTCCAATTCCACTTCTTTAACACTAGCCCTGGCAGGCAGTAAGCTAAACACAGAGCACAGCGATTTCCAGAAGCCCTACAAGGAGTCCAAGAGGGGGCAGGGGGAACTGATGAAAAAACCCTCGCAAAAGTACAGACTGAGCTAAATTTACTGGCACTTCTATTGCTGGCAGAACTGTGCTGGGGACATCCTACGAAAGGGCTTCCTCGTGGCATTTTGGCTTTTTTCCTGGTTTTCAGCAGAAGCAGGAAGTGCACAGGCAAGTAGAAACAGATAAAAGTTGAAAAATGTTCATTTAACATTTTGAACAATCCTCCATCAGGGAATGGAGGGGAGGGAGTGAAGTTTTGAATTCCTGTCACTGCTACAGAGTCCACCTTCAGCATGTCCCATGACCAGCAGTCCAAGCCATGAACTTTGAGAAAACCAGTTGACTGTATACTTGCTCATCTTCACACTAATCCCCAGTAATCTTCACGGAGGGCCGTGATCCCGCATCAACAGCATTACAACATTCTATAACCATTGGATTATTTCATACACACCAATTTCTACACCAATGTGTACATTTTAGCGTTGACAGTACAAGGTATATTCTGTGCTCTCTCTTGAACTTAGCAGGTTTTGACAGATTTATGGAAGGACAGATGGCCATTACGGGCTGAAGGCTGACAAGAGGCAGTTCAGAGCATTGTTAACACACTTGCACAAACTCTCAGCAGTGCAGCGCTGTGCAGAATGTAATTCAGACTATAGCTTTTTTATTGCTGCCTATTTTCTTTTGTCAAAAGAGCCTGCTGTGCACAGCAACAAATGGCTGCCATTACCCAGAATGTAATGGGTGTCAGACAAATCACGTAACACAAACAATCAAGAGTATGTAGGTCATATTTCAACAGAGCACAACCTTAGCAATATTTATGATTACTGCATTGAAATGTGCTCTATAATAAACAAGTACCTCTACATCACTCACACTTATGTACTTCTGCACAGCAAATCTGTTAGAAGTGCTACATACTCTACAATCATCCCCTTTAAAAAGTCTTTTTCTTTTTAAAGTAAAAGGCAAGTATTTTTTCATGACATGCTATAAAACCATTTTCTTTGTAGGGACTTTTCTTTAATTGAATGGCTTTGGTAAATGGTACATTTGCACTTTGCCTTGCTCTGTCTATATACTACGAACTCACTCGGTGATCTTGCGCTTGAAAATAGAGTACATCAGTGCCGAAGCAGCACTGTCCTCCCTGTGCAACAAAAGGTGTTTGCATGTGTGCCGACTGCTACCTTGGCCAAGTGACTTCTTCCAAGAAAATCTCTAGGAGAGTTTTGATACATTCCAAAACTCCACTAAAAAAACACCTTAACTGATTTAGCCCAGGTAGGTCGATAAGCAGAAATGAGGGGAGTGTCTTTGCACAGAATGAGGCATCCTGACTTTTTGCAACTGATATGCAGTGCTGTTTTACATAGACATTGATCTTTCTAAAACTCTACTGTACCTGTTAGCATTTAAATGTTTTATGACGTTTGTTGTGCTTTGAGGGGGCTGGGAATGAGTGTCTGTTGGGAAATGCAGCCCTGGAACCTTTCTGCATGTGCACTGGGCTTTTGAGAGGCATTGAAAATTAATTCTATTATACCTTTTAAGTTTGAAAATGGTATGTCAAGGGAAACACTATTTAAGGCCACTTAAAACACTGAACACAAGGTAACAGCTCAATTCAGTATAAGAATCAGATGAGCTTTTGTGTGGCACAAGATTACAGAAACCAGGAAAAAAAAATTTAAATATCCAGCATACAATTAAAAAACCCTACATGCTTGTTGAGAATTCAGTTTAATCCTGTTGTCAGTGCTGCAGAGAATAAACACAGATGCCTGAAAATATCAAATAATTTACTAGATCTTATTCCCTCTGGACAACTCTGCATCTCACATCACATTTTATCAGAAATCATTCTGAGGTTAAAGAAGTTCTTATATGATAGATTTTAAGTATTTGTTCTGACAACTATAACACAGATCTAGAGGTGGGCAAATAATAGGGTATAAGTATCCTCAAGGATACTTGTGAATTCCAAATCACTATTCAAGCTGATTGTGTCCATACAGCCTTTTCTGTCATCTTCTTGTAGAAATCAAACTTTGCACCCAAGAAAGGCTGATGAGGAGGGGTATGCTGAGGTAAATTATAGGGATCTGTGTGCAAATGAGAGACTTTTCACCAAGTCACCTGTTATAGAGAAGAGGGTGGAAAGAACCTTCCACTTACTGATTGAGCCTTAACCATGTAAATTCACTTACATGATGGCTTTGAGTATTTAGGAGTGAAGGTTTAAAAAGACACTAAGAGAACAGAGTATGATAAATTTCAAATGCTTAGGAACCATGCCATCTAACTTATGGCATTTAGAAGTTCAGCAGAAAATCTAAGACATTAACTGAGGGGCCACTTGTCACCAAGAGAAACAAAGCCACCTCCAGAGGGTGAGTCCTCCTCCTAGTCCCTCTGGAGGATGGTGCCCCCTCATCCTGACAGGTAACAGAGAGGAAAGAGGTCTTCCAGTGACACAGAAATGTCCCACGTTGCCAGAAGACATTAGAGAGGTTCCAGCCATGGCCTTTTAGCAAGGCATTGGCGATGCAGCCTGCTGTAGAAAAGGGAAAAGGATCTCTTTCAAATCTCATGCTCAGAATGAGACTTACCTTATCCAGCAATTTCATCCACTACATTATCATCACCTAGGACTTCCTCTATATCATGATGTTCTGCACCATTTTCTTTTAAATAGCACTAGAAATCAGCTGCAGGAGTTAAGATTTTAGGTAACAGTGGACTTACTCCTCTACTATAGGCCATTTATTTAAAGTGTAATCAAAGAATTCTTATGTGTGGCTTGAAAACACTTTAAAAAATGTTTGTTCCTTGAATTTGACAAATCAATGATTTGACAGTTTTAGGGAAGACAGTTACATTCCCAACTCCTAACAAATCCATTCTAAAACTAGATATAACATTGGCAAGAGAATGGTTTCAATTTGACTTTAGATACATGAATCCAAAATGTGCATGTGATGAAGATTGATGGCTCATGTGGGAAATGTTTTTTATTTATTTATTTTTCTACTTTATAGTTAATTCATCAGTGAAGGAACCAATGTTGATTTCAGCAGAGAGATCAAGGGAGCTGCTATTTATATTAAAATACTTTGTGCTTCGATAGTGCAAGCAGCACTGCTAATGGTCTTTTCAATTCAGCAGTGAGATCAAGGTAACTCCTATTTAAATTATAATAAATAGAGCTTGTACAGTGCAAGCTGCCCTATATAAGGACAATGAGCAATGCGGTTATCTGGATATAATTTGGAGTTGCCAGGGTCTCACTAAAGAACTCCAAGGTATTATTAATCACTACTGCCACTACTTTTTTTCCATATTTTTTAGGTTTGGGTCTGGTTTTATTTTAAACTGAAGTGGGTCCCAATTCTGCCATGATTTACTTGCACACACTCCAAGTTCTTCAGCACTTGAGGTTGTTTCTGTTATGTACTTGTCTGCTTCCAGCTCAAGCAAACCCATGGCACAAGACACTACTGCAATACAAATGAGTTAAAAAGACATGCATAACCACTCATCCTTTATAGATTTATATATGTATATGAATATAAAAATAAAATCTATGTGTATCTGAAGGCAGAGATTAATACAGCTACGATGTGTTGAAATACAATCTCATGAAACCTCCTCACCAGCCACTGTGAAGACCAGACAAGTGGAAGTCCAACAGTCACCATTATTTTGTTTGGTAATACTGCCCCGACTCCCTGGCCATACATGCTCCACCAACTCATTTTTCCCGATTATCATCAGTATACTTTCCAGCTACAACTCTATTTACTTCCAGACGGAAAAAAAATCATGTTTTCATAATACGATATTCCTGTTCATGTATTTGCCCAGTTGAGATGTTTCATAATTTCTGAGGCATTTTTTAATGTAGCAATCCTGGTTATATTGTCAAAAACAACTACAGAGCCGTTTTCTTTCCTCCTCTGTGCACAGATGATGGAGCAGAATGAATTTGGTAATACCAAGACCATTCCCAATGCCATTTAGGAGGCAACACCAGACACTATACAGGGGATCAGACCAGCTTTTTCTAGTCAGCTGATGGGAAGAGCAGGCTGCTGACTTTCTGGCTGGGAGAAAACAGTGCTCTCTTCAGTGATTTCAACAGCTGCTTGTACCACTTTGCTGTGGTCACCTCATCTGCCCCTTTCAGTTGGCAGCACTAAGCGTCGACTTACCAGTGTGCTTACAAATGGGCACCCTCGTGCAGATTTGCTCTCCAGTAATGACAAAAGAGGCTTCTCCATGCTTCAGGCCTACTGGCACTGAACAGGATTATCCTGCTGTATACAGTGAATTTTGCCGTGTTCACGTGGGTTTTGCAAAAAAGACGGTGTGTTGGAAGGATGCTTCCTTTTTAGATGAGAGGAATGATTAAGACTGTGGGTTTTCAGGACACGGCAGAGGAAAGTGTGCATAGTTTAATGATGAACTAACGGAGAAGTTGCCGAAAAAGTGAAATGATGGTTGTAGGGAGGTGAAAGCCCAAAGCACATACACAAATCCCGTGCTTGGGCCTGCTCATTTGTAAAGCTGCCACTGAATTTCGGGGCACCTACCTGAAGACATATTTTGCAATGCCCCCCAAAAATGCTAGAGAACACATTATTTACAATCCACTGTTATCCTGAGAGAAACACATGCCAAGTCTTATTTTTCAGTATTACACAACTGAGAAAGAAAACACTCTTGGCAACAGCTCAGGTGGAGCTCAATGTGTGCTCTTGTGCTCAGTTCTGGACACCTCAGGAAAATGGAGGCAGAACAGAGTTCAGAGAAAAGCAATAAACCAGATCTGAGTCTGAAGGAATTGACTTCAGCGGAAAGAAGAGCAGATGAATAAAATGAGTGCAATGGGTGATGCATGAACTAAACCAGCATATGATAAAAAAGAAAGTCTACAAATCTTTAAAAGGTACAAACACCAGGGATTTGAAAGGAGGATAAAGGGAGGTTGTGTGAAGTGTGCTAATGGAAAAAAGAAAGAGAAAGCAAGAATCTAAAATGAATACCAATTGAAAAAATTACCTCTAAGCTATGGAACTTTTTTTTTCAGTGGTACTGGAGAAAGCTGTTATTTGTGACATATTAATCTAGAATTGACAAAGCACTGAAACATGCAGTCACGTACAGCCCTAGACCGGCCTGGAGACAGACTGGATGACATAACTTTTCCATCTGTAACATCTATTACACTGTGCTGTGGGGTTTGTCTTTGAAAGATGGTGCTCAGCAGTACACAAATCTATGGGGAAATGGGGAAGTATAACAGATAAATGGTTTCATTCATATTTTCCCAGAAATTATGCTCTCTTGTGTAGGTTTGGAGTCATATTTTCAAACACATCCTCTCTCAGGTTACTGGATAAAAACGGTATGCTAAACTGCACTGAAGTTAATCTACTGGAGATGTCTCTGAGATTGCGGTGTACATGTGGTATATTAAAATGAACAAGCACACACACCATGCTTAAAGGAAGAGCCAGCACTCCCCACTTCTCACCTGCAGTTCCAGAGAGTTCCACACTTAAGGTTTGTTCAATAGTCTTGTTCTCAAATGGGGAACCCTTGGGATCACTGGAAGACAGGGCACATTTATAAAAACAAGCTGAAATGGAGTTGCTGTAGCCAAAATCTATTGAACCCCCTCCCTTTTATAAATGTTTGCACTTTTTAGTACTTACTTTGGTGACTCAGGCGTCAATGGAAGTGATAAACTTGTTGGTTTGGCTAAAGGGAAAAAGAAAATGGTTACAGATTATTTGAACACTCCATAATATCCACTAAAAAGATTTCTTTTTATTTTGGTGCTGAAATCCCACATTAGTCAGTTAGGGCTGAGCTCTGATAGTTCAATAGTCATTTCAGTGGACCTTAGATAAATAAGGAGACTCATCCTGATGCCTTCTTACTTGTACCAAAAGGGCATCTAAATTTCAACAATGATTTACATCAATTACTGTACCTCTGAAATACAGTACACAATCCAAATGCCAAGAACCTTTCAGAAGAAGAGTGGGACATGTTAAAAATCAATGAAGAACTCTACAAGATACACTGTGAAAATGTTATTTCTCTTAGAGATAATTTAGACTACAGTTCACGTTTTATTTGGAAACAGGAGCAGCAGAATAACTACAAAGCAACAGAACGTTATGAATATTCAGTTAATTTTACTTCTACAATATACAATTTTATATATAGCACTGAGAATAGGTTGTTTCTGTGAGGCTAGAGTCCAACCAGTTACAGTCCAAATTTCTGCAAATTATCCTGCAAACTGTGACAAGCCACGGACATAGTCACAGATGGTTAAAAATGGGGTTGAAGCTCTCAGCACTACAATCCCAACGTACACAAAAAAACAAAGCTCTAGCTATTAAAAAAAAAGGTCTTCGTAGCTTTTATTCATGCAAACTTATATTTTCCCAAAGCAACCCAAGAACCAGAATATTATAATACAACTAAGATTCCTTTAATTGCCAGTAAAATGTTTAAAAATTAAAAATAATATTACTTGCAAATTTTACTTTTCAGAAGTTAGATTGATGTTTAAACGCAGAGCGCATTGTACCAAGAACAACAGCAGGGGATCTCTTCTGCAAATTAATTACTTAAGACAAAATGTTCCCCTTGAACACTCCTGCACTGCAGATCTTTTGTCCAGAGTGTCACTACTGCGTATTTCATATTCATTCCAGGCTTGGAGCTCCCATCAACATTAAAGGATTTTATATGCAAATTGATTACTTTTATAAGCTCTAGAGCTTTCCTGAAGTAATATTACTTTCTTTTTTTTTTTTTTTTTTTAAATTAACTCAATTCTCAAGAGCTGCATATTGTTTCTCCTCCTCCCCATATGAAAGTTAGGAACGGCAGCTCAGGTGTTCACCTCGGTTTCACCTTCCTCAGAAGTCATTGCTTGAACAAGGAGATGCACCTCAACAAGTTATTGCACTGCCTCTGGTTTGTGCAGAAAACTGAATGCAACCTAACACATCTTTGAGTGTATTTTATATGCATCTAGGGATATCCATGTTTGCCGGTGGCTACCTTGAAGTAAAACTGGCTTAAGAACCCCAGACCTCACAGCTAGGCTCTAGAATAAAGTTTTATAGAAAGACTTACACTTTTTTTTTAGAGGATAAAAAAACCTACATACTCTTACCCAGTTCAGGTTTTCTAAGGAAGTTTAATGTGTAAGAGGCATTTAAGCCTCTAAAAAGTCTCATTCTAGCTCTCATAAGTCCTGCAAACTAGTCCTACATCAGAATATATACACAAAATTCTGAAGCACTGAGACAGAGTGGAAATCTGCCAGAGATGGGCACAGAACCAAGGTGTTATCTCACACTCATATGCATTCATTTTAGGCACATATCACTAAGCTCTCTCACCGAGAAATTCAAATACCAAAATACCTGTCGGTTTTCTTGCTGCTAGGCAAGATCTTGACCAAACAGTATTCCTGCAAAGGATTCGACCTCACACACAGCTATTGATAGTGTAAATATTTAGACAAGACACTATCATTTTCCATGGTGCGTGTTTATTAGAGTTTCAAGGTGTGCTGCACTGTTTTTTCTTGTTAAAAAGGATTCACATGAAGTTGCTTGTCCCTGTAAATTGAAAACATTCAGGTTCAAAAGAACCAAGTTTTCCTCATGGGCAAATTTCAATGCAAAACCACAGATGATCTCTGGCATGAATGGGTTTGTGGACTTTCCCGTGGGTCTGCAATATGTTTGCAACATTAACCCTAAAGGAAAATACCATTTGACATATCCTTTGTGAGCTTTCCCCAACTTCGGAAGAAAATATCAGACCCTGATCTTTTTTTTTTTTTTTAAAAAAAGTGAGCCAATTTTCTTATACTTTTGATTAAATGTACGAACAAATGACTGCAGGTCTCTGAATACCAGTTAAATTTGCAAGGTTGATTCTGCATGAATTGACTGCCCAAGCTGAAAGCATTATATTCTTGTATTTGTATTACATGCTAATCCATTGATATTGAAGTCATATATTGGTGTATGAGGCAAATTTGATGAAAAAACAACATTTCAGAAGCCTGTAAATGAAACTTCAGGAATTAAAGGAGAGAGCAATTTCTCCCTGCCTGCAATTTCACCTGCAATACTTCCAAAGTCACAGTCATCTGTTAAATACTGGTAAGTTAGCTATACGTCCCTTTGGACCTCCCTAACTTCTCCTTCTGCACTGTTTCCACAACCCAACGTGCCTTACTTCTTTGCACTGAATCTACACTACTGCCTCAGCTGGGAAAAAAAATGACACTCTGACCTGAATAGGAAGATATTATAACCTGTATTTATGTGTGTGCACATACGTCTATGTACGGGTATAACATACGTGTGCATATAGCATGTTATACGTGATATACCTTATTCGTACATCACCTGAACCCCCAACTGTGTTAATAAAGCCATCCCCCTCCCCAGTTTCTGGCAGGTCTATGTTTCACTACCATTGCAGTAAGAGACCCAGATTTTACATGTACAGTTCCGTCTGGATTTTGCGGTGAAGCAAACTGCTGAAGCCATCCAGAAGGAGTGGCAGTTGGCATCTAAGAAGCTCTAGGGGCAGCTGGATTTCTTTCTTACAAGAAACATTGTTCAGAGAATTTGAGACCATAATGGGGAAAACTGTACTTAGGATGTCAGAATGTACAGCTGTGAGAAGGGTACTTAGTGGCGGGAAGGGAAGATTATTTTTATTAAGTTTGCTTGTACTTCCTAGTGAAGAGTGAAAAATTACATTTGAAGGGGGCTGAAAAAGCAGAGAGGAGAGAGAGGAGAAGAAGAAAAAACCATACAGAGTCTGCATTCTGCTTTAAAAACACCAGATTAACACAGTTTGGGGCATATCCTGATCTCTGTTGCAGTCAGATAACTTCCATTGACTTTAGTGGAGTCATCCAGGATTTGCACTGATGTGACTGAGATATGCACCTGGTCTTACAGATGCCAGGCCTCGTAAGCTTTTTCCTTTATCTTGGGAAAACAGGCAGGGAAAAGTGGGAGAGAAAGAGAGAGGGAAGGCTCTACTTTCGTGCCTCTCTGTCACAGATTCTACTTGTAATACAGACCAGTTCGTTATGCATCAGGGGATACTAAAAGTCAACACAAGTCTTTAGTCTGGGCCATAAAGAATCTAAAAAGAAAAAGAAAGATCAGGATGGCAGCTAAACTTTCAACTATTTACAAAATAAAATTACAAACTGGCATTCCAGCTTTAACAGGAATGACACATTTATTGCTTTCTCTGTAGCAGGGAGAGCACTATTTATTGTCTCTGAAGGACTATGTGGCAGGTTAACAATGCCTTCAGTTTTACACTAGCAAAAAAGAAAGAAGCTCACTAATGAACTGGCCTGCCCAGCTTGTTTAGGGGTATAATGATTTCTTAGTGGTACAATACTCCATGAATAAATATCTCCAGCTAGCTTGGTACGTTACCATGCATTGTTTGTTAAAACTTTTTTCCCTCTGAGGTTCCTTTGCTGAGGTTGAGGGAGATGGAGACAGGATTAAAACTATTTAAAAGCTAAATCTAGCTAACTAATTCTCACTTCATTTTACGGTTTTAAAACTCTCCCTACACAGAAGAGATGCTGGATTTACAGTACTAATCCAAAGAACAGAAGAGGTACCGAGGGCATTCACAGCTGTGGTGTTTCAGCTACCCTTCGCTGCTGCTGGCACCAAAGCTGTGCTCTGTGGTCCCACACCTACCTTGCAGATGATTTGTCTGAGACTGCAGATGGGGCTTTCTTTTGGAGGTGCATTTCTCTTTGCTGCTATTCCTGTTGTCTGCTGGTTTGGTCTGAGGAGGGTCATCATTCGTAGTCAGATATTTGAGAAGTTCAGAGCAGGGACGTCTTTGAGGCTTTTGCTGTTGACAAATGCTCTTCGCTTTATTGCTCCATGAATTCTCAGTCTTAAAAACAGGGCATAATAAAATAAAATAAAAAAAGCTAAAATTAGTGAGCTGAACCTTATCAGAATGGATATAGGTTTTCTGAAGAGATGAGATTTTCAATGAAGTGTTCAGTCTAAGTGTACTAGATCTATGAGCTGTGAATAATTGTTTGCAGAACAAGGAAAGAAAATTACATTTAAAATTCCTAAATGACATTTATGCGGCTTTTTATTTCATTTCTCCTACATTTCAATGTTCCTACTCAGCAACATGTAACTAACAAGACCCTACAGCGCCTTTACTGTGAACAAAAAAATAAGCTGGTTTAAACCTTAATTTGCTGCTGATTGCTTGAGCCCAGTATTCACAACTCTCTTAAGTACCCCTAAACGCTCCGTTTTCAGTTACAGTGAACGGCAAGACAAACATTGTTTAATACTGCCTGCTAACAGAATTATGTCAGAGTCCCCATTCTATCCAATTAATGGCTGATATACATCTTTTGCCAAGAATCCAGTGTCATTTTTCTTAACTCAGACAGCTGGTAAAATGGCAGTCCCAGATCTTGGAGTCACTCATAAACAACACCAGCCCATCAGCAAATTTTATTGTACCCCCTACTACTCTGTGTATCAATAAAGAAGGCAAGAATAACAGACGGTGGGACTACAACTGAACTCTGCCAAGAGAAAAAGCATAAATGAAATATTCAGAGCATAAAGGAGCTCAGGTGATTTTCTGGAACCCAGTCTATAATCTGCTCACTTTTTTTTTTTCTGAAGCAGATGCAAGATAGTAAGCAGATTAATACAATACATATAGATCTACAGCTTGCTTGGCTGTTGAAAGCATAAAAGATCTTGTTACACTATTTTTTTATTTTTTTCGTTATTACAAAGATTAAGTTTGTACCTTAACAACCACAGGGTTTGTTCTGATCCTGTGATTAGTGTTTGCATGGTTTTGTGTGCTGAGACCGCTGCATTCATTGTAATTTAGCTGAGTGTTGGCTGGAGCCAGCAAGAGCTTCTTAAGCTACAAACACATCAGGGAAAGGGAGGTGAAAGGAAAAGAGTAAAGTTATGCATCTTTATGGATTAAAATGACTTATCTACATTTTTGCATAGTTATGTAAAATTAGCCATATCAATTTCAGCAAGCAAAGTGCAATAAAACAGAAAGAAAGGCTAGATATTCCCCAGAGCAAACTGACTTCATATTCTTCTGGCTGGGCAGCGTATTCCTGCTGCCTTTACTGCAGTATACTGCAGGGCAAGCAGAAATGGCTGGGGTCTTGGATTTCCGAATCCACGGCAAAACGAAATTCTCGGTGATCTGTTTGACAGAAGAGGCCTCTGATCTAAACAGAGATGCTAACTTCGACAGACTAATGGTTACAGCATTAAGACACAGGCAACTGGCTCTGCTTCCGCAAAAGCCACCGATAAGGGGCTTTCAGCAGAAACAGAATCACATCTCAAACTGGTTTTACTGCATAAAATGCATATAAGGTTTCACCCACATCCTCATGCAAGGTTCAGGTTTGCCCTGATTAGCACTAAGCTGGTGCACACTGGTCAAATCAATGTTTAAGGTACAAACTTACCCCCACATCCCGCCAGACTCAATGGCCCTTTCCTTACAGATCACCAAAAGTGACATCTAACCATACATACAAAAAAGAGCCCCAAGAAATGACATACGAATTGAAAACCATTGCCCTGACTTATTTGAACAGAATGATAAGCAAAAGTGTCAGCCATTAGCACAAGAATCTCAAAACCAATCTCTTCAACACACTTTTTAATAGATTCTCTCATTAGTCATCTCATGGCTATTTGGAGGGGGTTTTCCCCACTTAATTTTCAGTTCTTCACTTGATTTTCCTTTCCAGTCTAAAGGAAAAGTCCAGACTTTACTGTGACTACATCATACCCATGCAGCGGGTAGCCAGAGGCATATCCAATTCCTGTTAAACAGTAGGAAGGGTTCTTACTAGAGACGGCTCTTCTGCCTCCTGCGTTGGAGGGGTGCCGTCGGGCATTGGGGAAGGGCTAGTGGCATTTTCGTTGGTCACATCTCCATCTGTCAGTGCATCAAATGAAGGCAATCCATCCTCATCCACAGGGATGCTGTCCAGTGTTTCAGTGAGAACAGCTAGCAGGTTTGCCTCACTCTCTTCATCTATCTTCTGTGGGGGTGGATAAAACAAAAAGCAGAATGAGGTGAGAAGAGAGAAGGAACAAAAGGACATCTCCATATGTCTCCATATATTAAAAAGCAGTCAAAACATAGCTAGACCAGCCTTTGAAACAGTAACCTGCAAAAGAATCTCAGAAGATGTAATTAAGGGCAATAAAATGATCCATCTCTGCATTCAAGAGAAATACCTTGGCACTTGCAGTGTACCGGTCTAGTTTACTTTTCTTCCACAATTCTTTTTATTCATTCTGGTGTTAAGAACAGTAAGTAATTACCCAGGGATTGCAGGATGCGCCTAAGCTGCTGACACCTAATGATGGTGTCAGCCCAGGCTGTCTCTTTCTTTCTCTCTTCAACACTGAACACCAGCTAATTGACCTGACAAAATTACAAGAATCAGAGTATAAGACAGCTAATCAGAAGACCGAAATGAATCACCAATGAAATTTCGAAAACCTTGTTCACATACATGGCCTGGTGTTAGCAAGAAAGGGTTTCCCTTCTATACTTCTGGAAATCCTTGCTCCAAACCTGAAATGAACAACTTCTCTTTCCCGAGCGTTCTGGCACAAGAATAGGGATCGGGACTTGTATTGTAAATGGCAGGCTCTTTGGGTTTCTTTTGAAGAAGTGTGTTAGACAGGTTGCCTTTGAAGCTGTCCTTTTGAGTTATGTCATTTGAATGCTCAGTGTGACTATTGTATGCATTTGTCTAATTCAGCCTGCAATTATAAAAAGTAGATTAATTCCTAATCAGATGTGGCTCTAATGTTAATTTGTACTACATATCCTATTTCAGCAACAAGACTTCTTTTTGTCAAATTGAGTAAATTTAAATGCCTTCCAATTTTTTAATGAAATATAGTCCCTACTGTATATTAAGGTACAGGGGGTTTTTTGAGTACTGGAAGTTCTGAGTACTGGAATTGTGTAAAAATCATTATATTTATTTTTCAGAAAGATTGGAAATTGATCTTGACAGATCAATTATCTAGGATTCTTACGCTGATCCTAGTGCTGCTAAAGTAAATGAAAAGTCTTTCACTGATTCTAAGGATATCAAATGGGAGCTTTTCTACCAGCTTCAGAGTGGCTCATCATTCTCCAGGTTCACATTGTGAAGAGATTTCAGCTGAGTTCAAATCAGCTGAGTTTAAAAGTGAACTAGCAAGGAATATACCAGTAAGAGAAACAAAGAAAGTTAAAAAGTCATCAACTTTTTGTTAAAAAGTCATCACTGCCAGTTACACCTCAGGAAAAAAAATAAAAATCATGTGAAGCTGGCTATCCTCATAGCATGACTTTTTTCAGTAATACTTTTACTGACCGGACTCCAACCAGAGATGCTCATAAACCACACAGATAATTGCTCCTGCCAGGCTCCTCTGCCAAATCACACCTCGTGGCTTTGTACAGAAAAACTGTCTTTGAGCTCGAAAGCTACAACAGAGCACAAACTGTCCTGGTGCTTACAACATCATCCCCAAGAAGCAAATAAACACTCAGGCAAAGCTAATGCTAAGGAGAAGCATTTGCTTAAAAGGCCAAAAGGGGCTTGGCCACTGAGAAAAAGAGTCTGAAGTTCCACGCTCTGGTGATTTTCACCATACCGGGCAGACACATGCACAGTGCGGTGATAATTCCATGCGCAGAGGATGGAAATACGCAGAGGGGAGCTACCTTGTGAATAAAACCACGCTCCAAATCCAGCTTTTCACAGACACTTTTTGAAAGGAAGAGAGGAAAAATACGGTATCATTTCTAGAAAAGTCAAAAAGTCTATTTTGGGGAAAAAAGCGCTTTGCAATGTAACGAAGCACTGACTTTTTTTCCCAATTGTATTTTAAGCCCCTTGCAAGCAGTGGGTGGTGACAGCCACTCCTCAGCTCTAAGGTGGCCACGGGCGTTCTGGTTGTCTGACCCTCAGCCCCACACCAGGAACTTCTACAGCAAGACTAGCTGGTGGGGTGCACTGCTGAGCCCTGCAGCTTATAAAGCTGACAACAAAGCTGGATGTGTTCCTATTTCTAACGGGGAATGCCTTCTTTAGTAATAGCATGCCAGAAGAAACTCTGATATTTGCTATTAGCTGCTCAGCTCTCATGCTTTAAACAGACATTCAAGTGTGCTGACATTCAAGAACAGAAAGTTGAGTGGACACTGGTCCTCATCACAGCAATTTCAATTAGTTTTGTACAAGTTTCAACATTCAAACACCCTAGAGAAAGCACAGGATGTGACAAAGAGGACTCTGTTAAACAATTAATGTCACTTTCCATTATTGCTTCAGTCCCAATTTACAGAGCAAATAAATCAAAGTCACCACAGATGAAGCACACTAGCTGGCTAACACATGTCTATTCACAAACGACATGGCAGCAGGAACACATTAGTCAAGAAAATGACATTGCGAGATAACCTTTTAAAGGTTTAACTACGCTATTGCTCCTAAATTGCTGTTTATAAAGAAAAAACATTATTAGATACAGCAGAAATGGTGCTAAGGGGAGATGCGAAGGGAGAGATGGTTGGGTACATCAACGTCTGAACAATAATCACTGAAGCAGCAGCTTTCTGCTTTGCTATCGCAACCTGAGTCTTGGTGTTGACAGCACTGGGGAGAAGCAATGCCACGGCCAAATGCAGGTTCTTTCACGGTTTCAGCACTGCCACTGCAGAAGTTCATGTTTCAGACTGGCATCCAACTTAAGCATTGCACAGGCTCAGTGAATCAAGAGGAGCTGAGCATCTTTGATCTCAACTGAGGTGAGAAGCAGCACTGTGTGCTCTCAGGACTTCACTCTGCCGCATCCCTTACTTGCAAGCAGGGTCACACTGAAAGGGTTTGCTTCCATCTAAAGGAGGAGACCCCAAGTATTGAGACCACCTAAACAAACGACGATGTCTAAGGAGAAGGAGTGGAGGATAATCTTGAAGACAAAGCTGCATGGCAAATACATGCCATTATTAAAGATTTATAAACACAATTCGTAATGGCTGCATCTTGCTAACAAATGGATCTTTTCAATGCAGAAGCAGTTAACCATCACTTTCCAGCCACACCACAGGAATTTCTTAACATCCTTGGTTGTTAGTTTAACAGAAAGACATTGGGGCCAGATATTTTTTGCCCCATGTAAATTTTTACCACAGGCACTTCCACATTTCTAACAGCAAAGCTTTCTAGTGTATCAGAATAGCATTAGCTCTAAAAAAACGTGAGATTTGGCTTTGGTGTCACTGTGCATGTGCAAATGCAATGGGGAAAGCTGGCTAGTGCTGTAGACTGACACCAACCAGTCTTCAAAAAAAAGTGACTGAGATGCCTAAAGAGCATGAAGAATTTCTAACTGTGCTTTTCTCTGCCTTTACATGTTTTGCTCTAATGCTTTAATATTTCTGCAGCACTAAGAATAATTCTTTGTCTGAAAACACTTTATTACTTGTGTAACAATCTTATTCTAATTGGGTTTCTGCCTTCAGTAAAATGTCTCCAGAGATATTCTCTCTTTGGCCAGTGAAAAGCTATATGAAATGAGTTGGTAATTTACCCATACAAAGGTATTTAAATCTTCTACCCCTGATAATTCTTTCTCTTTTGCTTATTCTTCCTATTGATGGAGCTGGGTTCGCTTCATGGTTAGCTTTTTATGTCTGTAATACCTGTTACTTTTTGCTGATCCCATTACAAAGGCCAAAGACTGAGCTGTAGTGGGGACTCAGCCACATGTATCCCTTCAGAGTGCACATATTCAGCAAAGTTGCGATTTTTTATTTTTTCCTCAGAATTCCCTTCCTTTAAAAAAGTCATGCAAAATTTAAAACCCACCGTCATTACAGTCACCAGTCCCTTCTTAAAAGACCTGATGCCAGAGTGCAGATGTCCTCCTGACTGAGGACTCTTCTGTAGCTCTATCTATCGCAGTCAGCACAGTTATGCTGATTCACTCAAGAGGCAGGTCAAGCCCACCATTTAGAAAATATTTTCCAAATGTTAATACTATCTCCAACATCTTCCCTCTGGTTGATTCCCCCCTGCCTTTCATTTGCAGTTATTACATGCACAGCTTTTGCTTACTGTATCTCGAGGACTGAAATCAGCTAAGAAATGATGGTTCTAAAGTTTCTTTGCTGATAATTTGTACAGCGCAGGGGCCTGTTGTGTTTCATACTGAAAGATCAGGGTCTAAACTGCGGTACTAATCCATGGCCTCAAGGAGCTGGGAGCAGTGGCAGCTTGCCACATCTTCGTAAAAAGCCCAAGAAACTTTGGGACAGATCCGCAGCTGGCAGAAGCTGTCACCGCTCCAGCAGCCCAGCTCAGTAGGCAATTCTGAACAGCCAGGTGTACACCTGAACTCATGAGGGATTACCATTTCAACATACCAACTCAGTAGCCTAAGATCTATTCATACCACAATTAACAAAGAAAATAAAAGATTCTCCTCCAGCTGAAAATATCCAAGTGATCTAAAAATACTAATAACATTATGGCACTACTTTCAAAAGCACAAAAATGACTTGTGAGCACATCTGGGATTTAATTCCTTAATGACACATTTTGAAATAAGAACGTCCTTAAGATTCACACCCCTAGGAGAAATGAGGGGTACAATTCACCCCTTTTTGCATACAGAGATGCACCAACACCAGCCCAGCCCCAGCAGCTGCCAGTCAGCAAACACACAGGAGGAGGGGCAGATGGTATCTCAGCCCTGGTCCCACAAACCAAGTTTTGCCAACCGAGTGTAAGGAGCCACAGGCTGGGCAGAAACACTGGGAAAGTAGTAGGAGGGAAGGGATTAGGATGCAGGCTGGTCTTCCTGCTCCTGCTAGTGAAAAAGAAGAGCTGAGGTCAGGGACAGTAAAAGGAAAAAATTACAGCCCAAGTTTTCCCCGTTCTGGAGCATAAGAACTCAACCTCCCCCAGCACCAGCACACACAGAGCTGTCATGGTGATTTTGCTGCCTTCTCAATATGCTGAGCAAGACAAGTGCCTCCTTCTCCTCAGCTTAGAGGTGGCTGTACCTGGAAACATCTTCTCCCAGGGCCAAAGAGGAACCAGTGGTCCAAGTAGAGCATCACTTGTTTCACTCTGGTTGCTGACAACCAGCCTCATGCCATTGCATTTCAGCTTTCATTTTACTGTTAAATGGCTTTGCAAATCCTCAGCGTCCTGCGCTGTCTTACAGTAAAAATCCACATGATGCATTTGCATTAGAACGTTTTTCCAAGGTCTGTTAGTCTGGTCCCCAAGAGACACTCTCATAATTGAAATGCTTAAGTCCAGAGCTATCAATTATCTTTAAAAACAAAATGGAGTCCCACTAGGAGAAAATTACAGCCAGGTTTCTTTATATGTAGTAGAAATGCGGGGATTAATTATCACCACCCCTGTGCAAATGCCTTTAGGGTATGGGAAGGAAACAAGAGATCTTTTCTTCTTGAAGGAGACAGCTATACTCACATGCACCTGTAGGCAAGGACCAGTTGAATCCAGCACTTGCCTTCTGATTTCTGCAGTCCCATTGTCCAACATATGGACTGTACAAATATCTCATCTGTAGGACCAAACACATGCCTGTATTTACATAAAAGTATCACTCCAGCTGGATTTCTGGAGATACTGTACAGACGCGAAGCATTATTCTCTGTCATCCTACTCTCCTCCAAATGATGTTAAATAGTGTAATTATACACAGTGAGGATACAGCAATGCTTAACCTCCAGAGCTAGATCCTTGGGGAGGAACGATCTCCCAGCCTTGCTCCAAGGAACATTATGGCACTGCAGGAAGGACTTGTGCAAGGTCTGCAGGCTGGAGGAGACAGGAGCACCTGAGGGATCTATTTTGCCCCTCCCTTCTCCAGGACATAACAACATAAATTTAACAATTTTCACTATTATTCACATACTCAACATTGTGTATTTCCATATTTTTCAAAAAGTTCTCATGTTTAACATTGGTTACTGATCTCTGGTTACTTTCTCTCTGGAAGGGAGAGCCGCTCACCTGACACTGTAAAACTTCTGTCGAGTACCTGGGATTAAAGCATCACAACGCAAAACCACAGCACAGCCCATTTGCAAAGAGGGTTTTCTTTAAGATCGTGCCCTTGGTCACCTGCAGTATTGCCACCATAGCTCCTGTGAGATGGACTATCTTTTCAGGCAAAAACCTAAACTTTCTGCTATAAGCCAAACATGTCAGTTTAAAAGAGCCTACTAAATATTCTTCTACCACAAAGTCACTTTTTTTATTGCTTCTAACGAGTTGTTGCAGTTCAGAAGTTTCCATTACAGCCTGGCAATTATGTTTCTAATAAACTGAAGAGCTACTAATTGACTTATTCATCTCACAAACGGAGGATCTAGCTAGCAACCTGTAACCTGTTTTACATCTTCTGGACAAAATTCATTCACGTTTTGCAAGCCATTCCAAATTTCATTTGCATAAACTGCACCCTTTCCCTTCACGATAGTAATCTTTGATGCTGGGGAAAAGACAAAACAAAAAAAAAATCATCTGAGAGAAAGCTGTGGTGCCATTGACTGTGTTAAAGGGACAAGGATAAGATACTGCCGTGTCGGAATCAGTGCAGCAACAGTAGACCCAATATCAAAAATTTATGGTAATTGAAATCACAGAATCTTTGGAAATGCAGTCAATTTGACTCAGTATCAAAAGGTCACTCTATTCAATTTATACTTGATGCTGACCACAATATTGAAAAAACACCTGAAAGCAAATCATCTTATCAGCAGTTTGGGCCTCAACATTTACTGACTGTAGAGGCTAATTTGCTGATTACTAAATAAATGCATTACCTATGTTTTGGGCCACGTTAGCTCAACAGAAGGGCTTTTTAACTTGTACAGAACTTGACACTGTGAAAGCATTGCCAGAAACCATGTGTCCATAATGCTGAGGCACACTGTGGACATGCTATTGTGCTGTCTTGCCAGCGCCACGGAAGACCACCTGGTCTTCAGAGGAGGGAAGCTGTAGCACACGCAGATCTGTCAGGTCTTGTTCTCCACCCTGCAGTGGGCTGGGTTTGGGCAAGCTCTGCACTACTCAGGCACAAAACAAAGTTACCCAGATATCTGGTGAGGGGAAGAAAAGCAAGGAAAGTGCTGAAGTGCAAAAGGGGGGAAGGGCCTGATGAAGAGCTGCAGAAAAAAGAAAGGCTGGGAGAGTTTACCTTCATTGTGCAAGATGGCCAAAGAAGCAAAGGAAGAGGTGAAGCTTGCATGCTGACAGCACTGCTGGGGAAGAAAGGGTGAGCAGTGGAGCAGGTGAGATGCCGCTGGGGAGGGGGATGCAGGATGGGCAGCTGGGGTGCGAGAGGGTGCACATGCTGCCCACCACCCCAGAGCTTTTCCCCTGGAGCAGCATACAGTACCTCTGATCCATTCTCCCTTTCCCTTTTACAGGCAATCGTTCATGCACATAACGTCCCAAGCAACACCTGAGACAGAGACTTTTAATTATTATTACACACCTAAAATATACAGGAAGATCAAGTGTCACAGTTCCTGACGAAGAGTCCCAATCCAGGCAAGGTCTAACTGGGAATCGGTATAGCAGAATGACAGAAGTGGCGGGGAGGAAAACTACAGCGTCATGTAGGGAAGACATTTGGGACTCTCCCCATTGCAGAGCTTTCAGTGATGGTGTCAGCAATATTTCAGTCCAAATATTCAAACACTGCTTGCTCAGATTTATTTATTTACTTGATTTATAGTACATGCCCACACTAATCTCTCTATGCACCGACATCAAATTTTTCACCATTCATATCCCTTTGTTAGGCAATGTGGCATGTTCTGGGGGAAAAAAAAAAGCCCCATATACTTTGCAGTGATTATTTCACACACATAATTGATGTAAAAACTTCTTTTTCCTCTTGATAATGACAGATATATCTAGAAAATGCCCTTGAGTGGTAGTATAGACCCTTCTTTTGCAATCTATGAAGCATAATCTTGTCGCTTTTGTTCATTCTCTATTTCAATGTTGCATTTGCTTTAGTTTTAATTATATTGGATGTGTCAGGATGTCTATCATAATCCCTACTTCTTTCTAGAGATTTATGACTACACAACTATAAATTTCAGAGTAAAATTATGTACAATATAGCAAAGAAGAGTTTACCTATATTTTTTAATTTTGTTCAATTATGCAGAGCCTGTGTTTTGTGTGAACAGAACCCACACTCAAAAATTCCCTTTTAAACTGCAAAATAAGACACTGCTATCTGGTGCTTTTACAGTTAGAAAATTGGAATTTAATTTGACCAGGAAATTAGCATTTGTAAAGTATCAACTTCATTAAATGCTTTTTATGATGCTTTAATTTTTCAGTTTGTTCAGCTTCATCAAACCTACCACCAGGCCTGCTGAACAGGTACAACAAACACAGGTCATTTCTCACAGGAAGAAAAATACTAGTTTTCCTTAGACCTGCAGCTTGAATGGATCACTTCATCATTAACACATCTGGGCTTCCCATCAACTTTTACTGTGACCTAACTGGGTGGCTGCCATGTGGTCTGAGCTAGCAGAGAAAGTTTATTCCGACAGAACACAAAAAACTTGTTTACGAGGCTAAAGATGCCTTTACTCTACTTGTTTTACCTATGCAGTTGTACTCCTGTCTTTAAGTGTCACAGCAATGGCTCCAACAGCCTCCTGGTATGTACCAGCAGATGTGTTGAGTGACACGCATACCATTTAGGGTGTTAGTTCAGCTAGATAAAACAAAGATAGATAGCAGTCTTTATCCCTAAAAAACCCGTGTGCTCTACTCTTATCAGGCCGAAAAAGTCTCAAAAAACATCAGCGGCATTCCCATGTCTAACAAGATGCTCAGCTTAGAGAACACCCCAGGTACCTGTACTGGAAGCGTCCTAGGCTGAAAGCAGTAACAGGCTCCTTTATAACGATGCACCAAGTGAGAACGCAGAGATGCCACAGTAAGGAAGGTGCTAACAGGTATAGGGTTTAACACACCACAGATCACAGGTGCTTTTTGCCAGGCTTTTCAGTTCACTTTTACAGTCCCATGAAAACAAAATGTAAGCTTGTCCCAGCAGGCAAAAAAGCACTCGCTTCAAAAAGCAGCAATTGAACAGTGCATCCTGGTAAAGCCCTACAGCCACCGAGGACACTCTCTGGATGAGGAGATATGTCTGCATTTTCTGCCGCTTAAGCATTTGGATTCGTTTAGATGTCTCATAATATCCTTAACTATGTATTTCCTTGATTTGTCACTAGGTTTTAAAACTTTAATGTTCTTTCAATGCAATTTTGTGTATGTGAATAGAATCATAAACTAGAGATGGAGATTTTAAGGCAGAAAACGTTAAAGAAAAAAGATCAGAGCAGAGCTATCTGTTGCAAAGCATCCTCTAGAGTACATCCACTGTTGGCATGTTTCTAAGTTTCCTGGAACTCAATTGTCTTCACAAAATATGTTGATAAAACAGCGCTGAACCTAAAATATAAAAATAATTTGCACCGTGGTGCATGCTACAGTTCTCACCACAGTTGCACCTCTTCTATTTATTTCTTAGTCAAAACTGAATATATTGCTCATTCTCTGCTAGTCTTTTAAAAGTGCGTGTTCCTGATCACCAGCCCTCCATCTGTACAATGAAAAAGACTATTTTTCTTTATGAGGCACTGATGTTAACCAGTCCCTGTTGCATCAGAAATGGTGAAAATCAACCTGGGCATTTTTTTTCCTCTTCTCTTTAAAAATGTCCCACGATGAGCAGCGAAGTCCATCTGTACTTATCAATGAACTAAGTATCATTATTAATTAGCCCATAAGTTCCTTTAGGCAGGGACTGTCTTTTTGTTATGTGTTCACACAACCCCTTTCACAACAGTGTCCTGATTTACAATGGAGCTTTGAGTTGCTGCCACAGCATCTATAATAAATAATTTTGGGTACTTCTATTTAAACCTGCTAGTAATCAAAAGAAAAAAGAACTTGGGCCCAGATGTTCAGCAGCTGTAAATTAGGGCCTCTCCACAGGTTTTAATGGAGCTATGCAGATTTACGCTATCTGGGGACCTGGTCCTCCGCTCTTCAGGTATGTTGATGCTGAAGATGAGAGCAGCAGGTCCTGCATACTGTATCTGTACCAACCTGTCCTGGTGCTAATGGCAGTCCAGCCAGAGGTCAGTAAGGACTAATTCTTCCTCCTTATCAAGTGCGTTTTCAAGCTGAGCACTGCATTGCTATGACCAAGAAGATGAGTTTAACAGTGACTTGGGTTCTTCTTACCCACAACGTGGTAGATGCTGTGCTGACATTTCCTACTGGAAATGCACTGATGTATGTTTATGTGAAGTGCATCTTCAATCTAAACATTATCCCTACTGAAGTTAACACAAGTTGTAATTTGAGCCTATATAGCTGCTAGATGCACATCCAACCCCACCCCAGGATGTGCCTAACCCCAGGAACAGTAAGTAATTTGCAGCCATGTGACTACTAAAACAAAAGTGGGAACCTGCAGCTCACTGACTTCAGCCCACGTTTGAAGTCAGTGAGCTGCAGGTTCAAAATGAGGGGGAAGAAAGAAGGGAGCTGTGGCCTGGAAACAAGGCGCAGGAGCCACACTACTGGTCCAGTGTCCTGGGAAGGGAAAACTTGTTTAAGTGACAATTATGGGGACAGAAGGCTGAAGTTGCTGCCCTACCAATAACGCAGGCAGCACAACCTCTGTTTCTGCCTATTGTGGACAGAGGGTGGGATACCGCACCCAAGGCTTGCTCAGCCTGCTGAGAGGAGCACTCATGTTTAGGTAGCAATAAAATCCTGTTTTGTAAATGTAGGTAAGGATCACACACACGCCACCAGAGAGAAAGGTGGGGAGGGGGAAGGAAAGGAGAGACAAGAAGCGGGGAGAGAGAAGTAGACGTGGTTGCACTTCATTCTATACATTGGGCAGGGGGGAACCATATAGTATTCCTACTAAAAAAGAGCTATCTGTAAGTGAATAATGTTGCAAAGCTTTATCCACCTGAAGAACAAACCACCAGCATGCAATGAGCACCATAGCATTTTACAGCCGCATGTGGCCTTGACCCCTTGTTGCAACAGCAACGGGTGCCCCAAGCCCCAGTGCTGGCAGCACTGGGAGCGTAACACCAACCCCAGCTTGACTCTCCCTGGGATTAGAGCAGCACAAACCAAGTGTCACCCGGTGAAGTCAATGGAGTTAAACCGGGACAGATTAAGTGTAAGTGAGAAGCAAATCGGTCCCTTTATGTCTGCCCTTCCTTCCCTCAGAAAAACTGTGTTGCTTTCTCCTCAGGCACGTCGATAGCCAGGTCCTAAACTGCCCTGACTGGGTTTCACTGGTGGCAATGCAGAAACATTTATTTCCACTGGGCTGGTTTGTAAAATCCTCCTTTCATTCCTACGCTTCCACAATTTCCACTAAGCAAAGCCTGACATTTTGGTCTCTGACAAGCAATGCTTAATACTGGCGCATTTGAAAAAAAATGTCTGTATCAAGAAAGCTCTTAAGACAAGGCTGGGCATTTTCACCACAAAAGGTTTGTTTTAGCTATCTCTCTGCCTTCTGTAAGACGGAAATCAGACAGCTTACTGGCTTAGCTTGTTAGGCCAGGTTAAAGGGATGCAATGCTGAAAGGCTCTTACAGAAGCTTACCCTTGGACTAAAAATAGCAGGCACTAGAGAATTATCTTAAATACTACCAAACTTGTTCTGCACTGTGAATGCAGATAACTGTAATATGTTTCCATTTTTGGTAGTTTTAGAGCTTTTTTAAGTTATGCTCGCTTTAGCTGACTATTTAATTAGTTTCTGATTCTATTTGCCACTTTTTCTCTCAGAGATATAGCCCGAGGGGTACTTTGCCTATGAATCCTTTGTATTTAGCAGCGTTGCTATTGTTAACATCTAATGAGCTGTTGGATTTGCCAAACACTCGGTATAGGTACAAACGCTTCTTTGAAATATAAATGTTTGACACATAGCAAATAGCAAATCAAAAGATACTCTAACGCAGCGTCCTCACTCTCTCATTGCGAGTCTCATCAAAAGAGAATAAAAATAAAAATCTGCTTTATAACATTTAATTCTGAAATTCCAAAATGCGTATCTGAGTGAGACATTTTTAGCTTGCTGCCCGGGACTTCAGAAGAAAACTAAATGATTTTTGGTACTCACACATATGGGCAAGGCTCCACAGTCTGACGCAGTTCCTTCTCAGCTGAACTGTGCAGCTATCAGTGTTTTCTTGGGGTTAAAACCACAAGACCCTACAGTCTTTAATGAAGCCACCTCATCTTGAAAACATATAAAATAAGCTTTTTCGGTGTTTTGGGGTTTTTTTTAAGGCTACAAGCCATTCTCTTTAAGTAGTCTTAGAGCAGGACACTGGATTATTCATTCCTCATTGAAAACAATGAAAATATTTCAAAACAAAGAAACTCCAGAGCAAAGTATCAATGTTCTCAGTCCTTCCTTACATTTTACTCATTCCATAGTCAATCTGAAAGGCATCACTGAAAAAATCAATCATGCAGTGTAACGTCCATTCTCAACTCTCTGCACTTCTGCAGATAACACCATCATGGGTACTTGCTACCCAAACACAGATCAGGAACGTTACTGGAAGCAAGCAGCAAGTGTCTCTGCGCACTGATTCTTGCCCATTGCCTTCCACACAATGTCTCAGGTTCTATGCCAGTCACTGTTAATATAATTTAAAACCCCCACCTTGGGTAAGGCCAACTTCTAAAGACAAGCACTGGGCAAGGTAAAGCTACAACTCAACCAGCTGAACAGAAGTCCCTTCCCTTATTGGGCAGGCTTCACATCTGACTGCCGTGGAGCTGGCAGAGCCTGTCCTCTCAGACACAATTTTTCTTTGACTCTCTTTTCAGGGTGAGAAATGTTTTCACTCTTAAATAGTGGTGGAATTCACAGATTCCTTTACCAGATATATACCCAATGCTTTTACAAGCTCGCGCATTGTGGCATAACCTAGCCACATGTCTTGCAAGTGCTGTTAAAACCCTCCATATGTCTTCATTTGGGAAGCAAGTTTTCTTTTTGAGTCAGGAGTTAAGTTCACAGCCTCTCTGTCAAGTAAACAACATGTCTGTTGTCACCTGGCTGCTGAGCAAGCCCTGTCTTTGAAAATATGCACTCAGTGATTTTCGTTGTCTATTTCTTAGCCTTTCCTTCTACAGTCACACAGCAAAAATAATGCTCCATTGTCATTATGATGATTAACATTACTATCCACCTCCCGCAATTTAAAGTTCTTCTGGTTAAGTGTGACTCTAGCACCACAAAGACAACCCCATTGTGCTGAACCATCTCCAGATACATCGTAAGGGAAAGTATCTACAGAAAGTACTCACAGATCAAACAGACAAGATCAAGAAAGGAGGATTATAATTCTCGCTTTATAGCAGGGGATTTGATGTATGGAGATTAGTCAACATCTCTAGGCCAGAGAGTGCCCATGGGCATGGTGGAGGGCAGGGCTCCAGCCAGTAACACCAGGCTCCCCTTCAAGCAGGGCACATTATTTCACCAATGCCAACAGGGCACACACTGCACAAAAGAGGCAAGTTTGGACAAGTGGGAAGGAACACGATCATGACTGAGTTCAGCAGTGAGCATAGAGACCATCTAGCTTAACATGAAAAGCTGGGCCACAGCATGTGTGTGAGTGCACCCTCCCACCCCACCCCACACCCCCCCGCCAAACCACAGGAGGAAGATGCTATAATAAAACAGCAACTCAGCAAGCATCTTGGAAAAACAAAGTGTCCACAAAACATACTTTTTGTCATTTTGTGTAACTGACGTTGGGAAGATAAAAATCAGAAAACATCCAAAGCTGGTTGGGTAAGTCATTACCAGTACAGATTGCCCCACAGAAAGACAAGCAGAGCACACAGGACAGTTTATGGGGTGCCTGCAATGTCCAACCACCTTCCAAACAGAAAAAGAGAGAAAAACTGTTGAACTGTCCCCTTTTTTAATGTATACTTTTTCCATTCTTTTCTTTGCTAGTGAAGACACTACACTTCCTGGCTACAGTAATAGCTTGAGATCAGGGATCTTCTGAGCAGAAGTGACAGGCTGAGATGTGGCACTTGTTTGTGGACTTTCATATGTAAGACTCTGTAATCCTGCAAAGGTCATTACGAAGTCCATAGGAAGTCAGACAACAGCGATGGAAGAAGAAAGTGTCATTGGCACAGGATCAGGGATAAAATACTTTCTCAAAGGCATTTGTGGGATATCAGGCAGAGTGAATTGGAATTAGGATGACGAATCATGCCATTAATGCCAGCAACAGATTAAGTTCTGATGAGTTTCGTTGTGTATAAGGTGGGAGAAGCCTGGCTAGATATTGTACGTGTATTGAAGCAAGAAGGTTAGTGATAAGATATAATCTAACCGAATCACAGAATGCAATTTGGGAAGATATTAAAGAGTTACAGAGGCTGAATTAGCGAGTATGGCTAATACCTATAGGTACAATTACACCCTGATGCAAAACAACTATTGGATTCCAGAGAGGGAGAAATCAGGTGAAGCAGCCATGATCCTTCACTAGCTGAGTAGCATTCAGGACCAGAAAGGACACCTGCATATACCCAAAGGCAGAAGTACTCAAGAAGTAGGAGGTAGACACCTCCAGGAATTTTGAAGTGTCCAAGTTTGGCACCAGGAGACATATTTTCTTTGGAGAGAAACAATTCAGATGGATCTGAATATCTAAGTAATGGTCAACAATATTTTGTAGGTTTTAATTCCAAGTCTATGAGCATTTTGACTCCTTTGCTACTAATGGAAAGCATGTTATCATGCCACACTCTTGTCCTGACAGCTTCCATACACATGATTATTTTGCTAAGGCTTCTCTCATGACAAAGGTCTGGCTTACCCATTAGCAGTTTCAAAGTTAAGAAATGTATAATTTTAGAACCAAGCAGAGCATTTACAATGAAAACAGCAATGAAGCCATGCAAAATTTGACCAATTTGCTGTCTTAAAGCATCTCAAGAGAACCTCACCTAGCCGTACATGGTTCCTGTGTGATGTGTAAAAGGTTGCAGTGAAATCTGCTTTTCTTTTTTCAGGTCAACCATGCTTAACTCTTAGACTTGACTCTCTAGGGGCAACCATGATGAGGACTAGTGTGGACTATCACCAGATCCTGGAAACTTTGATTTTCACAGAGATATGAATTCTTTTTTTTAAACTGGGAATATACCAGTATTGTTAGGGAGGGACTGCAAAGAAATAACAGCGCATGACAAGTCTTGATCAGAAATGACTAGAGAATAGAATGCAGTTCTGGACCATACATTTGAGGGATGTCTTTATAAGAGCTCTTTTAAAGACTGATTTGGGAGGAATTTGGAAAACCTAGCTGCTCTGTGAAAAGGGAGAGAAGGGCAATGAGTTTTACTGTAGTATCTTGTCTTTTGCTGACTCAGTGAACACACATTTGTCATTCAAAGACAAATTAGAAAAGGGCATGGATCGTGCTACATAGATGCTCAGTCTCAGTTATCAGCCAGGTACAGGCAGCTTCCAACGTATCTACCTCCAAGTGCATCTGAAAAAAAGGCAATCTCTTTTGGTGGATGTGGACAGAACGTCTTTGTCAAATTTTCAGTTTGAGCAAATACTGCAAAGCGGTTTAGCGCAGGGAGGATTTGTCCTCACAGAAATTGACACAAATTCCTTTAGGACAGGGGCAGCCACCCCAACCACATAGCTGGGATTGCCAGCAGATAGAATTAGGAAAACTGGAAGATAACACTGTGGCCTAATGTAAACTCTTAAATCTGCTGTAAACAGAGCAGTAACATTGGCACACAATAAAACTGGTGTCTGTCATTGCACTCTGAGTAGCAGGTGTAGGGAAGGACAAGAGACACAAGTGGATTTTTGTTCATCCATATGAATTCTGGTTGGGGAAAAGGCAAATTGAAGGAAGCTGTGGCAAGTAGCTGACATTATAGTGATGGAGGGCAAGCTGGAATGATGGTGTAGGAGGGAATAATGGCAGATAAGTGGAAGGGTCCAGTTTGAGGTTCCTGCTACAGGTGTGGCGCAAGCTTGAGAAACAGGCTTGGGAAGGTAGCATTCTTGCGTGTTTAAAGCTGGACTGACAGAAAAGCCCAGTACCTACAAAAAACATATTCTAAAGAGTTCCTGACAGGTCTGTTGGGCCAAGACAGATCTTTAAGGAGATAGATATAGAGATATATAGATATATATATATATACACACACACACACACACACAAAATTTTCAAAAACACAGATTAGGAAATGGAAAATATCATAGGTTGAAGTTTAGGGATAGGTCCCCTCTAGCCTGAGCTCATGGCCCCATAGGATCCCAACTACCTCTTATAGATTGACTCCAGTGTCCCTCCATCGTTTTCCCTGTGCTCCTGCAGGAGCGGTTTGCTCTCTCTTAGAAGAGCCTAGGAGAAACATCAATATTGAGTGAAAGCTAATAAATCCACCCAAAATACCCATCAGCACTATGCAGAGGCATACTTATGGCCTTGCAAAAACTAGTCCTTATCTGCCTGTAAGAGCACTGTATCAGAGCTAACAAGCCCTGTCTGACTAGTTAAAGGGTAGTAGAGTATCTTCTAAATGACAGAATTTCTTAGTTTCCTAGTCTTCTGGGGGTTTTGTTTGTTTGGTTTTTAAAATCTTAATGATTATTATTGTTCTTATGCCTGGATATAAACAAGTCTCCATGTTGATATGTACTAGTAAAGACAGCTTCTCCACAGGTTTAGTAGTCCCAAATCATGTTGACACAAGTGCAACTTCAAACTAGCATTGCCTTGTCGTGTTGTAGGTTAGAACTTTATTCCCTGGGCTGGGCAAGCTCAGCAGGCTGCAACTGCCTCTAGCTGGCTGGGAGGAAGAGAAGCCTGGTTAGACAGCAGTGCTCCCAGCCCTCTAAAGGAAGAGTAACTTGAGTTTATCTTCACTTATAAGCCCCTAGGATCAGCTCTTCATTCACTACCTTTGCTCCTTCCACAGACTTCAAAGTGCACACCATAAAACAGGGAGAGGCTGGACACTAGTATATACAGACTATCCCCTTACCACAGGGGTTTTAGGCACTACCATGAGACAGGTGAATAAAAACTGTGTATAGTAACTGGGAAAAATAAAATAAAATAGAAAAAGTATGGCCTGGCATCACAGCCAAGGAACTCGGTATGCCAGCTACTAAAGGCTCACATGGAAGTACTGCAATTAACCTTAATTCATGGGATGAGATTTTCAGGAGGGTTAGGTATCCAGTGACGAATGCACAAAGAAGTAATGTGCTGCCAGAACTGTAACAGGAAGATTGCACAGAAAGTTATGCCTTATGGATGATTTAGCAATATCATAGATAGCTCAGGCTCCAGCAAAAAGAGTGAAATCATCCCTATCTTCCCATTTGTCGGCAGAATTTTAACAAGGGGCTCCTGGGAGCTCTTGGGGGCTCCTCCATGGCTCACCAGACAAATTAACTCATTAAGGGGAAGGTAGGGATGATTAACTAACAAGAGCCCCCTCCAGCCCATCACTGGCACATGGTTATTTCACCCAGATGGTGTTCACCTACCTGAAACTGGTAATGACAGTCTTGGATTGGATTTACAGAAAAACATAGATAATAAGGTGCTGCAAGAGTGACACGATAGGAGTTATTGGTCTGTGATGCTCTAGACTGTGCCAGAGGCAGCAGCATCGTTTTGTAACGTTAGCCTCTGTTTTGTAATGTTATCCTCTCCACCCGAGAGATTTCCTGCTGCAAATGGGAGACTTGTCTCCAGAGAGGCATTTGACCTGACCCTTCCTATATGAGAGTGGCATCAGCAGCAAAGAAAATGACAAGAGATGGCACCGCTCTCATCCCATACAAGCAGAAGCAGTTTGACACCCTTTCACTGGAAATGGATGAATGTCTCCTGCAGTGCTAAGGACCATATGCTATTTTCTTATGCCTTAGAAAAAAACTCCGCAAGTTCTCCTGGCTTTTCTCCAGATGCAATTGAAGTGACAATTGGCAATGTTTTGCCTGATATCTTCATATTAGTGTGAAGAGTGCTTGTTGGGCAGTCAATACAGCAATGAAAGTCCGCACCAGTCCTCATGGGGGGCAGACACCAAACACGAAAAAGAACTTCAAAAATGTGTAAGCTTTCCACAGGTAGGTAGAAATAACAGCCTAATGCTCTCTTTGTGCATGCCTGGAGGGTCAAATGCCTTACAGGGCACATCCAGCCAAATGTCAATAAACACCTAGGTAGTCTTGCTTTATAAAAAAATTTTTACCTGACAATTTCAAGATTTCACTAGCCTGACAACAAATCTGTGAAAACAGACAAGCTAAAGACCTGTGGAAGGAAAGACTAGCCCAAGAGGTATGTTTCCTTACACAAAAACTTGACGTGAAAACCAAGGATAGACCAGGAACACTCTTGAATGCCACCCACTTTCCTCTGAAAACTAGGATTGCCCATGATGGGCTTCTTGCAACAGACATATATACCTCCTAGAGATTCCATAGTTGCTTAAGACTATAGTGTAAGATTTTACAAATGGGATCAAACAAACTGATCACCAATGCTAATAAAGTATCATTTGCATATATCGGGGAAGTGGCAGCATAGGAACGCAGAAATTATTCTTCAACTTCTGGTTTTAGGTGGCCCCGGCTGAGCAGGCAGGGTTGGTCCAAATGGCCTCCTGAGGTCCCTTCCCCCTTCAACTACTCTGTGATTCTGCAAATCCCTCCCCTGCTCCACAGTTCGTCCTTCATCCTTTACCAGCCACACTGTCACCTGCACACTTCACCAACAAGTTCTCCTGAAGTGGAGACAACAGACCCAAGGTCCTCTTCACTTGTCTCAACCCACAGATCCTGGCAGAGTGGAGGACATTAACTAGCATTCATACCTAGATGCAGCTAGAATAAATTCTGAATACTAGAAGACTTTTAAAACTCTCATCATACCTGCTTTTCCCTTATGGTCACTGACTGCTCTGTGGAAACATGCAAGCCTGTAGTGTTCTCACCAAAGCAAAACTCCCAATGAGAAGAGATGTCACTTCCTCAACGTGTATTACCTGTGCTCTCAGACACAGTTCCTGAATCACTATGTCATTACTTAATTAACAACTTGGGAGAACAACATTATTATTATTTTTTTTCCTAATGGTTTAGGAGTACTTTCAGAAACAATTCTGACTCCCTCCAGGAGAAACTACTGTTCCAGGATAAAACTCACATTGTTTCTTCTAGAAGCTCACAGGGAATTAGAACACGGCTCTGACCAAAAGAATCCTCCAGATAACCTTTATCACCACTTCCTTGGAAGTAATCTCTCTTTGGGTAAGAAAGAAGTTTTGCACGCAATTTTTCTATTTTCAGGCAAGTATATCTCCTGGAGGAGAGATTTGCAGCCTATCAGGCCACTTGATGGGACTACCCCTCCAAATCTTACAAAGATTTAATATTGCTGAGCTCTCAAGGAGCAGATGTGGTAGCAAGAAGTGTAGAGGTGTAGGAAGTTCTCTCTGCCCATGTGACACCTCTAGCCCTGTAATGTGCTTGGAAAGGCTGATCCTCCTGAACTTCATGTGATGAGCTTGATGACTGGGAGCAGTTCAGGAAACTCAAAGGCGTCATAAATCAACAAGTCAATAACATTTGCCCAAGGCTGATACCGTGGCTCCTCACAAAAAATACTCTGTTCTTGTCTTAGTGACTAAAAGTACCCATTACAGACCAGTGCCCCATTGTGTTACAGTAAAGCACAAAAGCACAGATGTGTGTGAGGAAATGGAAGCACTATTCCAGTGCACCACACAGCTCAAGCTTCATGAGAGCACCAAAATCTCAGTAGATTTTGGTTTTGTGCTTTCATAAACAAACCAAACATGGCCCTTCAGACTGATCAGCCAAAGCCACCAACTCTGCCTGGCAAAGGGGTTGATTTCCACCGAAACCCAAAACCAGTCTGCAAGGCTGAGCAGGCACATGCACAGACAGGTGCCCATGGGTACCGACGCTGCAGTCTGTCACTTGCAAACATAGGAATTAGGATCCCAAATGCACCTGTACAAAGCTACTGAAATAAAAGCCAGGCACTGGAGAAGAAAGAAAAAAGCCCCAAAAGCTGGCTGGGGCACTCCGGCAGAAAGGCTGTAAATTTCTAGTGCATCTGAGTGTTCACCACTGTAGCATAACAAGAGCTAGGAGTGGATAAGTTTTTCACAGACACACACACACTCTCTTTTTTGTATATTTTTTTTCTCTTGCTTGTAGAGAAAAAATAGTTTGACACAATTCAATACCAAAACTTTCTCCCAGCAACAAATTTGCTCCATGCGACTTCCTCCTCCTGATCTATGCTTCCACAATAGGTCAGTGGCACTAAGAAAAAAAATTCCTAAATTAAACCTCACTATGATTTTATCCTTCTGTAATGGCGTGGGCCTGAGTTAATGTTAAGTGGGATGGGGCAGCAGGGAAAGAGGTTAAGATGGTTAAGATGGAGCATTTAGTAGCAATTAGCAATGATGCACAGCGCAAAAATAGCAACAATTAAAAAAAAAAAAGAAAAAAGAAAAGTTACACTAGAAATAAAACCATTAAGGGAAATAAATTTAACAGTTTAGCCAATTAGCATTTGTCCAAGAAAGGCAAACTTTCTGTTGCTGTTGTTAAGCAAACGGGGAAGAAAAAACCCAGAAAAATCTTATCAGGAATATTTATTTCCCACTAGCAATGACTCCGTGAATGTTTTTCTAACAAAAGACAGTTACTGTCCCACTTTTTTGCAACCCTCTCTGCAGTTCTAGGGGGAAAATATTTAGTTCAACATTATCGTAAGCTAGAATATGGCTCTATTTATGTGACAAGTTGACAACATACAATTTCATGCTTGTTGAACTGATCTGTGTTATATATTCACTGCGAATATTATGAAGCCTCACCATTATAAATATGAAACAGTATACACTTATTCAAAATAACTCCAGCAGTAGCAATTTATAGCTTGGTTGTTTGCGTGCTTATGAAGTCCAAATGCCACCTTAAGAAGCTGCATCTCACTAAAACAGATGTGGAGTGTGACTGTGACCAAAGTGGATTTAAAATGACCTCTGTGAAAGGAGGCTATTACATTTTTGTCTGTATGGCAGCTGACACCAGTTTGTATTTAGATACGTAGCCAGCGGGAACACAGTGTAACACGGTGTCCTCAAGGGCTGGTTTTAACATGGGCCAAGACATTTGTCTAATGACCTAATTAGCTTACTACTGCTCTGGTGAGTGTTAGTCTTCCCTCTTGCAAACAGGACAGGTGCTCAGCTGAGCAGAGTATCTCAAGCCACGGCTGCTCCAGGTGAAATATCTCCTTAATGGGACTGTGAAGGGGATCAGTTGCATTTTCTTGATTGCATGCCCGGGGAATGGTCTTGGTGGCCTCATACATCAAACAATAAGCTCTCAAAGCAATTGTTTTTTGCTCATTTGGGACTTCCTGCCTGCCTGAAGGTTTCAGCCAGCATGCAAGGTTCTTGCATTAAAACAAAGATGTGTTTAGACAGTTTGTAGTTTGTCCAAGCGGGAAAGAAAAGGGAGCAGCAGCACACCTTGTTCACACTAGATACAGAACATTTGCATAAACTCTTCCCAATTACATAGCAGCTGGTTCGAGTAAAATAAATTCCACTTACTGTTTGAGCCTTTCTAAATGTCAGCATAGCTAGTCATAGATCATAGTTTACATACATCATCCCCATAGATGTAATGTTATTGTGCTGGGCTCCTACTTGGTAGACACAGAAACCTGAGTCAGGCTAGAGACATCGGAAAAGGTAACGTGTTGGAACACACAAGAAAGGTGACGCTGCTCCATTAGGAATATAACACTTCTGGCACTTTTGCCCAGCTTCTGGTATATTCTTCCCTGGAGCTGAGGGTCTTTCTCCTAGTCTCAGAAGCTGCTTTTATGATACCTTGTTACCTTTTATTGTTCTTATAGTTTCCTATCCCAAATCTGCATCTTTTGCCTTTTATGTTTATTGTTGTATTAAACCTACAATGTTGTCTGTTTCCCTACTAAATCTATCCCGTAACCACATACTGTACATTCATTTCTCTAGGACCTCAGTAGCTCTTATCTGTTTGCTTTTATGATCTCTTATGAACTGCTAGGAATAGCAATTTGCAGCGCTGTTTGTAAAGTCATCTCAGCCTGAACTCAGCCTTCCCCTTTTTTTGCTACACTGTGATACTCTCTGCAGTGAAATCCCATTTGCCGTAGAATCATTTCATTACAGGATGCATTTGAGAGGGACACAAGTTCCCAAGTACACCATGTGTGCTTATCATGTAAAACATTCAATATGTATGAATCTGAATTTCAAAAAACCCTCCCTATTTATTAGAGTAGGAAACTACATGTTGATAGGAGAAGGTCCTGTGCTACCTTCAGATTCACCAGTACACTGCCTGCTCTACGTCACTGCCCAGAGCTATTTGGTTTGTGCTCTCCAAGGCCTCAGACACGCTGCTATGCTGTTCACACAATCTCAGTGCTTTTAAGCGCTTTGATAAGCTTTATTCTGCCATTATACCATCTAGAACATTAAACACAATGTTTAAGTTCTATGTTAAATCACAATCAGTTCCTATTAACTGTTCCAAGCTCCTCATTTTTATCAACAGTTACTTTATTAAATCCTTAATAATATAGATGGAATAGTTAGTTAATTTGTGTGTTGAGCCATGGATGTTAATTTGTAAACATAATAACATACTGCAATCATTTGCATAATAGCATTTTAATCTTTTTAGTAAAAGCTGTAATTCCCTACAAAGTACGCTGCAGTAGAAACTAAGTGACTATTGGTAATAATAAAAAAGGCCTTAAAATTCTGATCCTATTATAGTGTTGGAACATACCCAAACTGCTACCATAATCTCTGAAATGTTACTGTTCTCTGATTTAGGTGTCTGTGTCAAGAATAAAAATGAAGTATAACTGGTAGCAGTAGACTATTTCCTAAATGTAATTTAGTATTCACTAAGCACCAGCACTTTGCAAATAGCTCTGAGGCTTTCCTTCAAAGTTCAGAGCTCTAGTTATGCATATTGTGCGAGGTACACCATGCAGCTCACCTCCAGCCTCTGTTGTGCTGAATAGATGGCTACGATAAATCATGCTGATTTGGCACTGAAGGGCATCAGCATCAAGGATTTGACTACTATGTCTTTTTTTTCCCTGAGATTATATCTCCTTGAACTGCCTGCCCTGGGCTACTAGTTTTGGAGAAAATTAAAAAGTGGAAAAAATGCCAGGGGAGGCCAGTACAGAAAGTCTATACAGGCTCGGCTCTCTGGAAACCCATTAACACCAGTCACAAGACTGGCAAAGAAAACATTGGTGGCTGTTTAAAAGTCAGGCCAAGTCATTTTACGCAAGATCTGGTAATTCATTAATCAATCTGGCTGCAAACCTTGAATGAATAACATGAAATAGTGAAAGAGACTGGCAGCACCACAGAACACGAGAGAGTTTATAATCTGAACCAATGCAAATCATCCCGACGATGTTTAAGACTCCCCTCTACCCATCATCATCTTCCTGATGCAAACCCTTCCAAATAAATAAGAAATCATTTATCTCCATGCTGCCAGGGGCAAGCCAGTATGCATTTCACTGTGCATCTCCTTCTCTCCCCACATTCTCATTGCTTGTAATGCAGAATTTTTTGGCAGCCTACAATAAAACATAGTAGCCTATTTAGGCTTTCCAAATTCATGGCATGTAGCACGGTCTTCAAAAGTAACCTGAGCTACACCTGTGCAAAACAATTAAAAATGAAGTCATCAAATATGGTAAGCATCTCTCTGGAATACAGACTTATGTAAATAAATGAAAACCACAGAAGGGCAAAACAATGCGTGTTTTCTGAAGTCTTTTTAAAGGCTGAAGTGTTTTGCCAAGTATGAGAATACCACACTTGGCGATCTTTATGATTTTACAAAAGTTCATTATACTTTAACAGGTTATGACCTAACTCTGGGCTGCATTTTCTCTTAACATCAGGTTTTGTAAGCAGTGCTTACAAACAGATATAGCCACCACAGATACCTTTTTCTCTCCATAATGCTAGGCATGGTGCATAAATAATTTTCAATATGACCAAACTTACATGGTAGGGTTTGGTATATTTGAGGAAGCCTTGGGTGAACAACAGCTTTCACCAACAAAAAGCCATTCGTGCCATGTTAAGTTGTACAGTTGTTCATGTTTTTATATAGCATTGGCTTTGAGAACAAAAACTAAACGTAGTGATCTTCTGAAAGCAGCCAAATGAGTTTTTTACAAATATGATTTTTAAAAGTCTTGCTCTTCACAAAAGTAAATCATGCAAGTGAATGATGCAGTGAACCAACTCCATAACTGCTCCTGGGTGACTTGTTAACTATTTACTTGCATGAACTTGTGTCAATAGACAGTGCCCTCAGGGGCAAGAACTCCTTCATTTTATCTTTCCGGTAGTCAGAACAACAGGCAAAGAGAACTAGGTGAAAACCAGAAGTGATCAAGCCTTGAATAGAAAGAACCAAGCAATTCACAGCACGCATATGTGCACACATTGATAAGAAGAGCTTCCATGCTGGGGCAAACAGTAGGTACAGGTTTCATTTGGGACTAGCATCGGTTACATTGGCATGTGAGAAGAATAACACAGTGGTGAATTAGGTGTGTCTACAAGATACCGGTGTGTTTTAATAATAGGGTGAGGGCCAGTATCTCATCACACCTAAGCGTCTGAGAGCAGGGATTTATACTCAACAGTTACATACTATCTAGGCTAATTGGACATTTATCTCAGTTGGCTCCTGGTTGTTACCTTAACTATTAATAATTTCTAGTCTGTGAGACTCCCAGTGCTACTGGGAGTGTCCAAGCTTGTGGGTGCTTGGCTCAAGTGAGCTTCCAGGAACACGATTTGCAGAAAGCCTGAAAACTCAATGTCTGAACTGCAAGCCTTCAAAAAAGAGGGAACCAGTTTTTGTAAAGGGCTTTTGAACACCAGTGCTCATCTAGACAATGCCACATGTACTATGTTAATACCTCAAAGGAGAGTGTGCTTCACTCAAGGTTAGGTTTTGCAATTAACACTTGTGCAATTAACACTGCTTTTGTACTTCTCCACACTTACTTGCCATTACGATTCTTTCCCTTCCACACTGAACAGACTGTATTTTTATTTTTGTATGACAAGGCCTTATCTGGAAGCTGCAATTAGTTACTACTCCAAAGGCAGGAGAGTAAAAAGTAAAAATAAAAGAAAGTTATTTTTTAAAAAATGAAAGCTAATGTAGATCAATATGGAAAAATCTAGAGATTACCAAATGGGAAATTCAACAAAACATCCATTCTCTCAGCTAAAACAAATAGTTCCTCACAGAGCATGTGAGAGCGTCTCTGGAGGAAGACGACATCTTCTTCTGTTCTTGAGCACCCCCAGTTGTCACATTACAGAGCGGCAGAGGCAAGAAATAGTGCAAGGTATCCAGCTGCACGATGGAGAATGGGGACAGGGTTAACGTATGGGAGGAGAACGTAACAGTTTCACTCCCAAATTCCTAGCCCTAGCAATGTAAATATAACACACTACAAAGCTGAGAATAGTCTGCTCTCGCACTGCAGCATCGCAAATTGCTAATAGAGCACAGTGTGTCCCTATGGGTTACACATGGGGCAAGCGGTGTTGTCAGAGAGCACCGCTGAGTGCAAGGAAACCCAGGTATCTGCAAAGAGGACATTAGAAGTTGTCCATTGGGAAAGAAGCAGCATATTTTCATTTCCAAACTATTATTTCTGACATACTAGCTGCTGACTAGAAGTACTTCCTCTGTTGCACGGCACCTATTTCTTCACAATGGGGCTGCTCAGACACACCTGAACAGGCTGGTAAGAAGAGGTGACGTGCCATGACCAGTACCTCATGTCACCATTTCCCAACAAGGTTACATACAAGCTTTTCTGTGTGCTTCACTGTTTGCAACATGCTTTGATTTTTCAGAACAGGAATTGCTTATATAGGAAGTGACACTTCCTATACAAGGTATATAGGAGAATCATCACTACCCATACGAGACAATTTCATACTTAGCAGCTGTGGCCACCACAGTCAAGCAATGAGCCTGTGGTCAAGTTCCACTGGTTTTACTGGAACAATTTGTGTGCTTCAAGGGAGTAAATGCTTAATTATATTACTTCTCAGGAACTTAACATTTTGAAAGTGTGTATCTTCAACTGATTCTCCCAAAAGAAACATGCCTTTGCACTTGGCTTTCAACGAATGAGGAAAAATAAATCTTGGTTATATGAAAAGCAAAACCATGTCCTCTCACACTGTCCCCTGCCTCCCTGCTAACAACCATGCAGACTGGCACACCAACACCCAGTACCCTGCCTGAGGCCATACAACTGCAATTCAAGAACAAGCCGGGTTTGGAAACTTTGTAAAACAAGGCACGGAACATTATACAACTAATGAAAACAGAGGGCCTAAGCACAGGGTTTTGCAGGGATAATTTCATTTTGATTTGAATAAAATTAATTCCAAGCTACTTGGGTGTAAATTATAGAAATTTAATAGAGAGGACCAGTTTCTGCTATCAGTTACACTGGTATAAATCCAGAGCAACTTCATCTGCATCAGGGAGAGCACTGTGGGTTTAGAGCTGTATACAAAAAAGAAACATTTCATTCAGGACATCTTAGGTAAGCATTTTACTTTACAGTTTCAGTTAATCTTTTCCAGCCTTTAAACTCCACTGTGATAATTCGGGGCTTCCCCAAGCCAGCGGGCTATCCATACTTCCTGGAGCTGCAGTACCTGCTGTATAAGAGGCAGTACTGTGGCTTGCTGTTGCATAAGGTCTTCCTGCCAGCTAATCAATTTATTGTCCAATTTCCTAGTCAGTGGATGATCTATGGCATTTCCAATCATCAAGGAGGGAAGGTTAGGGTTCAGCAGGGGCACGGCTGTCCCATAGCCATGGGTAGAGAATCACGAAGGCTTTACACCACAAAAGAAAGAAGACTGGGGACAAAGAGAACGTACACCCTGATCCTTAAGATATAACTGCAAAGAAAACTTTTAAATCTCTCCTACCACCTTTCAGCTCCTACTTTAAGACTGCTCTCCACCATGAGATCTATGAAACACCCCAAACTACATGCTGGTTCCTGAGCCTTCTCTGCCACATCCACTTTTTTTCTCTCCTATACATCAACTACGGGGACCTCTCAATTTGTGTGCAAGTGCTTTGCACAGTAATGTTCTGAGTGGTAGAAACCTTTACTAGAAGTGTTCCAGCTACTCATCAGCTAGCTGCTGTGCTACACCCCTCCTCTTATCAGGAAATGCAAGTGGAAAACAACAAATATGTTTTGACTTTTGTTATTCTTTGCAGTTGACAGTTGTGCAATTCTTTGCTGCGATGCCATAAGCAGTGTGCACTAGGACCCGTTAGCCATTTCCTTTTAAAAAATCAAAAGTTCTGTTTAACTCCTTTCAAGGCATTTTCTTCTCTCTCCTGATCGTAGGCCTGGTTTTGCTCACAAGGAGTAAGGGTGTCAGTCAGAACCCTGTAACACACACCACTGCATTTGTTGTCTCTTAATAGGGGAAAAAATAATAAAACTGTTGTCCACCAGGTTAAAAAAAAAAAAAAAAAGAGAGAAAAAACCCAAGCAAGGACTTTGCAATGTGCATTTATTTGCATTGCCTTGCCTTACCTCAAATATATTGGCAGGTTCATTGTTGTACTGATTGGAGATAATCTCTGACTGGTCGCTGTACCACTTGAGTCCCCCCAGAAAGCTGTCTGCATCCAGGTCGTTTACATCTAGTTCAGAGAGGTCAAGTTCTGGGAGATCTGGGCAGAGAGGCTGGTCTTCGCCAACCAGAGCAGCACACTGCAGGAAACAGCAACACAGAAATAGTTTCATTAATTACCAGGAATCTATTAACTTTAATATCATGTGATAAGAATTAGGCCTCAATTAAGCTATGGCATAGGGTCACTAAAATTGACTCTGTTTTCTGAAAAAAAACCCCACACCACTAAGTATTAGATCACTGTTTGCTCTATGAAGGTATGCAAAGGCAGGGGGAGGAGGGAACAGAAGGGCATGAGCCGCCACCTCTATCACATCTCTGTCCCAGGGCAATGGCTTTCCTTCTCTCTCTACTCTTCAGTAACAACAGTGTTCAAAACTTTATTCAATCCAACAGCAGAAGCCAAACCATAGACTTATTCTCCTGCTTCAGAGCAAACCAGTGCAGGTAGAAGTTACAGATGAATACCTCTGGGCAAGGTCTGTCACACATTTCCTGATGCATTCAGGTTAAAGAGGCACAGCCTGTTACAGCCTTCAGCCCTGGAGGCTAGCTCAAGATGGAGACAGTCACGCTTTTACTTCTGCAGATCCTCACGGTAATACTTGAGGTCAGTCATGATGGTGGCTACCATATGGGCATAAAACGTATGGGTCAGTGATGCTGCTACGTGCTCTTTCCCGGATGCACTCAAAGATGATCACAGCCACCCAGTTACATGCCAGGGTCCCAGCAACCAAACTGTGTCCTGAATATCCCTATTCACCTTTGGGTGACAGGCATAATAGTTCACACCAGCTTTCACCTACTTGGTGTGAACACATATATTGTCCCAGTTGTCTTCCTATGTGTCCCCAGACAGTGCCTGCAGTGAGGGAACGCAATGGGTTTTCCTCCTCTGGCAGCCTCTGATTCAGCAATCCTCGTGTAGAGGGTCTGTGAAACATTTGGTTTGAGGTAGTAAACAAAGTCTAGTCTGCATGGATCCTCTTCATCAGTGCAAAATGGTTTTGTCTGCACGACTTATGAAGAGTGCAGTAGTAAATAGAAATAAACCAGGAATAACTGTCCTTTTATATGCTAGTATGAAGCTAGATAGGGTATTGACTGACCTACTAAGCAAGAAAAAATTAGTAACACGCATCCACTTCAGCATGGCAATTGAAATGTTAAAGAGTATCCACCAAAGCCATTTCCTAATTATGGAAAACACATAGTAACAGCTTGGCAAATAGCGGAGCCCCATACGTCAATGCTGCTTGATGAAGCAATTCCTCCTGCACTGCACTGTACCACGTACCCTTGTAATTCATCTCTGAAAATGTACGCTGATGTGGGCATACTGCAAACCACACACACAAAACTGCAAAGGCACCGGGCGCTGAATGGTTAAAGCCATTTAAAGTCAGCTAAGTCTAAGGGCTTCCAGCCTGAGTATTTCTAGCATTGTGTTATGGATGGCCAACAGCAGATCCTCCTCACCTCCCGTCAGTTGACTGGGTGGTTTGAATGATTTCCCAACTTCTGCTTGGACTGAAGTCAACCTAGAAAGTGCCACTTTCTGAAGAGATGTCTGTAGGGCACTAACAGAGTGTCTGTGGACGTGGATTGCCCGGTACCGGTTATGTCACTCTCGCAAGGACCGCCTTTTACACAAACACGAGCAGGAGCTGCGAAGGTGCATTTCATTGAGGTTTTTGTCCCCGGGAATCTCGGTGTGTCTGCAGTGTGCAGGCTGGATGCAGCAGCGCAGCCACGAGCAAAGATTTTTGTCTGTTGGCACAAAGTCCTGGTGCAGCTGGTGCGAGCTATAATTTACCAGACAACTTCTACATCTACCAGGCCACTACGAGATAATCACGGCAGGCCAAGGGGCAAGGCATCTGTGGGGCTGCAAAATGAGGCTCTGAAATAGCACTTGCTTTTCTTCCTATTATTTAAGGGGCTGCAGAACTTTAAGAAGTCAAAACCCCACTTAAGTAATTTTCATCACACACAATTTATATCATTATTTCAGTAATAGGAAAAAAAAAATAAAAGAGAAGAAAAGAATTAGAGAGTTCCCTCTTCTTTAGTGCGAGACACAACCTTCCAGCAGCAGTCTTATAATGCAGAGATGACCTTTTTTGATGCTTGGCCGAAATCTCTGTTCTCATTAAAGGATAATCTAGTTTTTGACTGAAAAGGTAGATTCTCAGCATCATTCTCAGGTTTGTGTTGCGGAGGTCAGAGGCTTATAACTGATGCCGTAGACTTCTAAAGTATCCTGCTGATCTGTTACTGCTTTCGTTTGTAAAAATAGCTTCACTCTGTGAACCATCTACTTAAACATGTTTACTTTTGGTAATCTGCATTTTTAAGTTCCTATGGCAGGCTTCTGAAGCAATATGAGCAATGGTATTAAAAAAATAATAATAATCCTGCTCATCGCAGGTTTCATTTGCCTATAGTGATTGCAATGTCACCTAAAAATTGTAATTGCTGAAATGAAGTATATATGCTCTTGCCAATGTTGACATGATAATAAAATCAATGTTTCTGAATATGACATTATGCTTCTAATCTGAGACACATTAGTAGCAAGTGTTCCTGTTATTAATTTATATTTGGCCTTTGGATGATGCCAGATTTAACACTCCAAGTCCTAAAACTGTCCTCATCTGACATGCTGATATTTACTGTTTGCCTATACATCTGTAACAGGTGCAGCTGCATTACTAGCATACATTTTACTGACTTCCCACCGTTATTTGATATGATAGTTATTCCATAACTATAGCCTTAATTTTATAGTAATATTTAGGAGGAGAAGCAGTCACTAAACACAAAAGACTAATTACTGTGTGCTATATCACTCCAACAGACTTTTTTTCTCTTAGTTCAGGCGCAAACAATAAATTAGCTTAACTGCACTGATGATAATGAATCATTATAATTAAGTATAATTCTCCATTAACCTTTTGGATGGTTTTGTGCCTTTGAAGGTAAATTTAAAAAAAGAAAGAAAAAAAAAAAAGACTGGACTTTTGCCATACTAATTATATTAATGAAAATATAATCTGCTTTTTATTTTTAACAAGTTTTTCAAACAGCCAAGGGGATGAACTCAGGAAAGAGAGACTTGACAGAATGTGTGTCATGTGGATTCTCTCTATCAATCTTCGGAACCTTACTGTACATCACCTTCATTAAGCTGTGAAGCACTGGGGACACTGATCAGCTACAGTGATGCAGGCCTTTAATAAGCAACACGCCATCCTGTCATTATGTGAGTGAGAATATAATACATTTTACGTTGACAACAAACATTAATGATTCAAAAAATGAAAGCTGCCTCCAGTACCTGCCGCCCGCGATATTTTAGATCGGTAAAGGTGATCCCCAGAGCCAAAGCAGCACGAAGACGCCTCTATGCTACAGGAAGTGCAATGCAGGAGTACGTTGGTAAAATCCTACCCACAGTTAATCCAGCCACCACACAATTAATATTAAGATCAAACCCTTTATTTTTCTTACACCCCCAGCCTCGCCCCCGCACTATGAAAAAGTCATTGACATAAATTATCTATTCTGTTACTAGCTTGAAATTATTGCAGGAACTACAGTGATTAAAATAAATCTTCAGTATTTCCATGTAAACTGGCTCCTCAATCAGCTCCTAGCAGCATCAGGAATAATACATGATGGAAAAATGAAGCTACGGCAGCTGAGACCCATGCTACAAGGCAGACAACAACCCACAGGATACTCCAGCTACTCAGAAACAATTAGGACTTTGGAGCCAGAAAGTCATCCACTTACAGCCTTGACTCATAATAGCTACAGGACATATGAATTATCCATATCTATTCCACTTTACCAAGAAATCAAAACAAGATAAGAGCAATTACAATATGCAAACAGAAATCAGCGGATACAATGGCAAGCTGCAAATATTTAAAACACGACAAAAAGACTCAAGAATCCACATGCATGCTCCTCCAGATAGGAAAAAGAGACTGAAGAACAGGGTAACATTTTTACTTTAGATGGGTGGCTTTCTATGGCATGTACCTCTTTTTTAAAAAGCATTGCCTGTAACCTGTTTTTCCCTCCCCCGTTGCCTGAGGGGAGCATTTTAAGCACTTATTCCAAGCTTGTGGCCAGAGGGTTAGTTTCTTCAAGCAGGTCTGTATTTGGGATTCCTCTCCGTGGGGTCCAAAGAAAGTTTGCCTCGCTTTCCAAGTTGCCCGAACTTTGAGGTAATGCTCCATTCTGCCGAATGCAAACATGCAGAAATCCTCAAACCTCACTTTATACTCCAGAGATTACCAGGGAGCTGCTTGCCTTTTTTTTTTTTTTTCCCCTCCCTGTATGAATTGTAGCCAGCAGAAGCTGTGGATTTGATGTATTGCCGTCTATTTTTACACAAGCAGCAGCGGCGGCGGCAGCAGCAGCAGCAGCAGTTCACACAGTCCTGCATAAACTCTATTCTCATGGTTCATCCTGTTGTCTCTGCTGTACAGTGGGATTTAACCGTTTGTGGGACTACTCGGATTGACTGTGAACCCTGCTCTATGGGACATTAGCTACAGCGTCATTATTCCGACACCACAAGAAGCAGGGAAACGTCTCCTTCCAGAAATCTCTTTTAAAAGCGTCTAGAGCCAAACAACAGGGTATTCATTCTTGTGTCTGCGTTTGAATTCTGCAGCTGACAAACAAGGACAAGATCTTTGACAGAGCACAGTGAAACAAGCGATTAAATCGTTGGGTAATCTTAACTTCTTTTTTTCCTCTCCCCCCCTTTTTTTTTTAAAAAAGAAATGTTAATCTTATTCTAAATAAACATGGCATTTTTCCAACCAGGCCACTAAACGCCACTGGAAAGACTTCAGACACCGATTCATATCAATATCTTAGAGCATAAATATTGCATATGACAGGAAAGCGAGCCAGAGGCACATGAAAATAGTTTCCAACTGCAGGAGATACTGATGACAGGAGCTCGGCTTTGATTTGCTCAAGGCATCGCAGAGTAACCTTAAAATAGCAAACTTACTGGAGTTAAGATAAGATTCGGACTTGTTTGCAAAGTACGCTGCCCCGGCCGTCCTGCCGGCTCCCTGACAAGCCCACCAGCCCCGCCGCTCGCCCGCACCCCACACGCCACCCATGCCACGCACCCCTCACCTCGAGATCACTCCATACAGAGTCCTGGTTGCACATGTCCCACGCCATCCAGCTGCGGAGCGACGGCAGGAAAGCTGGCAAACTACAGTCCAGAGTCAAGCAGGCAGGCAGCAGACACTCATGCAGGCAACGAGACCCTCTCTGAGAGTGAACCGAAGGCACCTGTCTTACTACTGTTCCCCGTCACATGACAAAGCTATTAAAAAGTAGGCTGGGCTGTCACTCATCCAGCCTTCTGGTGCCGCTGCTCCAGCCCGTGACGTCACCCAGGGGCAGACCCAGCCTGAAGTGAAGTAAATCTTTGCGAAACCCGCTCAGACCTCAGCGGCCTCGGCACCACGCTGTGATTCAAAGCAGATTTCCACGCCACACCCCCGAAACTCTGCTCCTGCCATTGCGTAGCTCCTCTCTCTCACCATCATTTTAATTTCTTCGCTTGCTTGCTTCATCTCCCCCTCCTCTCTCTCCCTTCCCCACCCCCCACGCTCCCCCTCCCCCCACACCCTCCTCCCCCCAGCCCAACCAACAGGCAGAGCTGTGCTTATTATAAAGAAAAAGCAAAGTAATTCCAAGCTGAGCTACAGCCTGCGAGCAGTGAAAAGCCTGAGCCTAACCTTTGCAAACACCCACCCCGGCTCCCCAGCAATTTCCTTCAGAGAGGCTAGCCCGGAGTTTGGCAAAAGTTACACCACCTCTGAACATTCCACACACACTCCCCGCCACCCCAGGAGATTTTGCATTGCCTCAAGTATTTGGGTTAGGCTACAGAGTCTCCACGATGTCAATGCCACTTAGTTTTTCCACACCAAATGCATCAGAACTACCCCCTCCCCCTTCCACCCCCCACAGCATATCCCAGGAATGGAGCAAGCATCTATAAAAGACAGTCATACAGTTATCTCACCTGCTCCAAGGAGGGATCCTGATCCCGTTCCCAGCCACATTACAGTCTTTCTCAGCTGCTCTTTAATCACTTCTTTATCTCAGTGTTCTCCCCCTAGAAACCAGGGTGCTTTTTCCTATAAGCACTGTTGCCTTGGGGTGCATTTCTGTGTAAATGCTATGCACCAACTTCTCTGACCTGGATCCAGTGTTTTCTCACAGAAAATAAATGTTAAAAAAAAATTCCCCATCCCTCTGGTCATGCAAAAACCCAGACACACTGTTAGCAGAAGCCTCTCCTCCTGGAAGCCTTTCCCAGACAGGGGCTGCTGCAGGTGCAACTGGTTTATGGTGCCCCATTGCAACGCGTACCAACAAACTCCAGGCACCAAACTGAACCACAAAACGTTGCCCGCAACAGGGAAAAAAAACCCCAAACAAACCACAAATAAAGGGCTTGTTTAACTATCCCCACCTGCCTACTTATTGTCTTAAGTTGCAGGGTTTTTTTAATTAGCTAGGCACAGAAAGTCTCGTGAAATGTAAGCGCTGGCTCCATCACGCTGGGCTACCAGTCAAAGTCACAAAACTATAATTGATCATCTTCCTTGTCATGAAATATTCATTTTCATTGTTATTTGCAAACTTGAGTGTTCTAAAGGCTAAATGAATTCAATTATTATACAAGGCTATGGTGATTTTGCTGAGAGAAAAAATAAATAAAAAGAAGTACAATTCTTGAAATAGCCTTTTTCCCACAGACACTGGAAGCTTCAGAAATGGTAGGAGGTCTCAGATATATTCTTAGCTTATTTGTGTTCTCTTGTAATTCATTATTGCCAGTCCCGATAAAATGTACACTTTTCCCAGTTTATGCTTAAGTTGCAAATCACATCACACTGTCATATTTTCACCAAGCACAGATGACAAAAATGGCATTGTTTTTACTTTACTTAATTAAAAAAAAACACAGCAAAATACCAAATGACTACAGAAAGCCTTTCCTACAAATGATTAAATTAACAGTATTGCTTTGCTCTCGTGATGAAAAAAACCTCATTTCCTTCCCAATTATACGCTGATTTAATGATAAAACTGCAGTAAATTATTAAGATCTGGGGCAAAGGTGAGTACCTCTACCCCTCGAACAGTCAACTGTGAAATAATGCTGGGCACCTGCCTGCCTGGAGTGGAGTCGGTTCTTATTAATTATTATCTGTGGATCCATGGTTGGTGGAATATTCTCCTTCAATACCTACTTATAATTGTGTTCATTGACTGTGCCGAATCCATCATCTGGTTTTTTTGAAGTTTCATTCACACCTTTTATAGAAATGTATTTACACTGGAACATTTCATATTGCTGTTTTGGATATTTTGACCTGCTCATGTAGTTTCTATTTTCTACATTTCTACTTCACTGCTTTCCCTTCAAATTAGCAAGTTAACTGATAAATATAAACTGTGACCTTAGCAGTGCTCTCACCACACAAGCTTTAAAGATTGGAGAACTTTCTTAGCGTGCTGCAGACAGTGCGAGCAATAGGTAATAATAACAGAGTCCCCCTGAGCTTCTCTATGGCCCTGTCCACATTAGAGCTTGAACTTTGCTGGCAGTTCCAGCATTACCTGGAAGGGATGCCAAGCACGAGTCCAACTACAAAAGACTGCAAGGTTTCAACAAGGGTTCCCCATTGCTTGGGAAGACTTTTTAAAAGTTTTTCTCTATTTTTAAATCACAGTGTAATCCCAGCCATGGTATAAATTTACTCACTAAGACTTCTTCTTCCCCCCTGCATGTTTTAATGTGGGGTTTTTTGAGCGTGGCGCCCGTAAGAGGAGAAAAGCAAGGAAGGCTGTTGCAGGGGTGTAGTTTGGAAACGGCGCAGTCTGGGCATATGTAAATGAATCCTGTGAAACCCAGCCAGCACCTAAGCTGCTCTCCTCAAAGGAAACCTTGTCTTCTGAACATTCCTTAGTAACTTTAGCAATGCTCTCCCCTCCTGTTTTGACAACACGAAAGAATTGCACAAACATCTTTCCTGGGGCAGTATCTGGGCACGCACACCTTATTTGGTTCCATAACAAACACATACAAAGAAAACCCTCTTTCACCTGCCTCAGTCTGCTGGTTCGTTTGACCCAGTCTGCCCTGCTGAAACCTCTGTCGTCAGACCACCTCCTCCATCACTGCACTCCCCGTTTTCACGTTCCTTTGAACCTGGACTCAGCGATTCCCAAATTTGGCCTTTTCTTCTGCAAGAGCCATAATTCAAGAAAGTTCTGGCAAGCCTTCCACCAGCATTTGGGCACAAATTCCCAAATCCTGATACATTTTTTAACAGGACAGGAAGGTATGGCTGCCTGCAACAACAGGGAACAGAATTTAAAGGCCAAAGCCTTCAACCTTCTGTCCTTGACTTTTTCCTAGATTCAGTAATCATTACATATCTTCTTTACTCTTCTTTCACGCACATTTTCTAACTATGCTCATGTTTTTATTCCCTGTAATTTAGATTTCTCAAAGAAACTGTTAATTTTAGAGCCCCTGTGATTTTGAAATCCAAAATTTAGTCCCTTCATCATGACACCGAGAAAGAATTACTTTCCTTGCCTCCAAGACTACAGTACTTGCTGGTTTTCAGCAAAGTTTGTTACTCTTTCAGCACAATGAGGACAACTAAACTTGTATATAAGAAATAGTGATGGAGTTTCAGCAAACTGAGGTTTGCAAACCACTTCTCACACCAGTTCAGCCCCTTCTGCTTGACCCTCCAAGAGCGACTGGCCTTACAGCAGAAGATCAGCCAGTGCAGTATATAACTGCACTCCAAAGGTGTGTTAGCATGAATGGTGTTCTATATAAAGTATATGTACCCTATTAATTTTTTATGAGAAATCTTCCTTCTGTGCATCTTTACTCTTATTTTTTTTGTACAGTCCAGTGTTTGTTTTCCACTTCATTCTCTCTGTTCTTCTTCTGTTTGTTTGCTGATTTCTTTTTTTTCCTTCTCAGCTTCTTTTCCTTATTTATCCAGTTTTTCCCACCCAGAATATGTCCTCAAGAGCATAATGCAGTGAGTTAAACTCCTTGAACCTCTGGGTTCATCAGTGCAGTAATTCTGTAATGGAATAATGGAGAATGCCCTCTCCCATTTTGTTAGGGCAGTTATAAACTGAGTTTTTGGGTCTTTGTTTTGGTTTGGTTTTTAACAGAAGGAAAACACAATAGTGCTCAGTACCGTCTCTCTGAAAAACTCAAGAGATCTGGGCCAAATTAATTCCCGGCCCAGCTCTGGGCCACAGGCTGCTGTCTGAGGAGCTGTATATGATAGAGTCCAAAATAACTTGCTCTGAACACCAATAAGTTACTGACATTACTGACACCAGGCTGAATTTTGCCACATCTGCCTCCATGGAGCAAGGGCTGGAACAAACAGCACCGAATTCCAGGGGAATACACTTGCTTGGTCACGTGTAAATGGATCTGACTGAGTATTAGCCTTAACCAGGCTTGCAGATATGCAACTCCTAACTAGGTACTTGTAGTGAAACCTTCCAGGAGTGCCTAAGTGAACCAGGAGCACACTACAAGAAATATCCCTAAATTTCCCCCTACCTTCCTGAACATCTCCCTCTTCACAAGCATATTTCACTTACTCATTACTGAAACAAGAAAAGCAAAGTCACTCCAGCTGATTGCATAAAATATACATTTGTCACTTGTTTCCCCCAACATTTGGAGCATATGTTCTCCAGGACCCACATTTGCTGTGATTTGCAGGAAAATCCAGCTTGTCAGGCCTGTTAAAAGCAGCATGAACAATGTCTTTCACTTGGGTGTTACTGTTTCACAGAGAGACTCATCTGAAAAAGAGCATCTACATTTAAATTTATTGCCCCTATATGTTTGAGAAACGGAGCCATGAAACGTATCAGTTTCCTGGGGAGGCTTTGGTGCTGTTTGAGCACAGACACCCAGACAAACCAAGGAGACATATTCCTGTTTGGCAACTTCCTGCATGTTTGCAGGGCTGGCAGGACCACATCAAAATTGCAGACTGTTGCAGATCTCCATTGTCTCTCTTTTACTCACCTAAGTGCTGATATTTCTTTGGAATAGAAGACATGACAAAGTTCTTCCCCTCCCTGCTTATCTATCTGCATTATTAAATCCCTGGGAAGAGACCTAAACTTGCTCATGTCTGATGTTCTCAGACCCAGGGAAATGGTTTCTGGAATTCCTGTTCAGCAGCTGGGGGCATCCCCCCTGCACTTAGAAGCTGTTCCCCTTCCAGTTCCCTTCCTAGACTCTCTGGGATACTCACACAGCCCTTCTGGGGTCAGACAAGTGTCTTGTCCAGCTCCAGCCACAAAAGATAGAACCTAGTGAATCTTGAGGCATACACCTTCTATTTGTAACCCTCTGCAGAACCCTGGGAAACCCCACCCAGATCCTTCTCCTTACTCTTCTTACCATCCACTTTGCACCATCTGCCCTGTGGCACCACAAGTATTACCCTGGAGCTCTTGTTTCCTAACCTCTTCCTCACTAATACCAATCTAGTTTTTACTGAGGGTTTTTTGAGAGATATCTGAAGAGGATGATCCCAGGAACAACCACCATGGGTTTGATATTTTAGGGTACAGTAATGATTCCCTGATACAATCGTAAGCAATTCAGAAGGAGCCGAGGCTGCCCAAAGCTACCATCCTCCGCGGAGGCTGCCACCCAGCTGCCACACTGCCTGTGGCTTTGCTTTCCCACCTGGCCATTTTAGTCACCCAGCTGGGACCTCCGGAGCTCAGAGGGAAGCTGTGCCTGGGCTGCTACAGCAGTGCAGGAGAGCACGCTCCCTGCAAGCTCAACGCAAAGGAGCTGGTTGAAGCTGGCTTGGTATAGCTAGTTGAAAGAAAAATCATCTCGTATTTCCATAACATAGCCTATCTGTTCTCTACCAAGGCTGGGGAGGCGATTGCAGTGGAGCACGCACGAGTCTGCAGCGCGGCACTGGAGAGAACAGTAACCTTTAAATACTCTAAAATCAAATCTTGTTTTACACAAAACCACTATGGTAAAGTCGATGTGAATGAAGCACCTTTGAGTGAAGGAACAGAGGGAAAGGCAGTGGACAGCTTTACTGCCTCCTAGCAATTTTTTTTAATAAACTAGAGATGACAGACAGCCTTACCAAGACATCTCTCATCTTCAAATAAGACTTTCTTCAGACAGAGCTCAGTGGAACTGAGTCAGCCTTTTTTCTTGGGCCTAGCTCTTGGCATTTTTCATGTTAAAACAAAGTATAATGTGGAAATAATTCTGAATTGTGCTCATCTGATCGGATTTTAGTAACAGAGGCCACAGATGTACTCTGCTGCAAATTTAGGCAAACAAAATAAAATTAAGATTTCCCACAAAAGAACTGGAGTTGTTGGGGTTTTTTTGTGGGTTTTGTTGTTGTTGTTGTTGTTGTTTTGTTTTGAAATAAAAAAATCTGCTTATGTACCAAGTCACCCTTTATAGGGCTTTGCCTGGCTGCGGAGGAGGAGGAGCTCCTGCAGAGACTTCTTGTGGGCTGCAGATCTTCAAGTATGCAGCAGCTAGCACACACCACTTGGCCTCTGATGGTCCTGGACTGCAGGAAATGTCCCATTCCCCCACTGCCCACAGCCCCTGCACCCCATTTTCCTAAGTCAGCCAAGGACAGGCCATGAGGAGATGGGGTCACCTCACTGCAAGAGCCAGTATAGCCTCACACAGACAAGGCTCCTGAAGGATCATCTTCCCCTGACCTCCTAACTAGTAGTTCCTGCCAGCCAAAATTGAGCCCTGAAGTTATTTTTAGCCAGAAACCTTCATGAATTGCAGTTAACTTGCAATATGCAAACTAGTGACTAGTGCTAGAGGAATCCCTATGGGTTTTGTGGTTCCACTCTCTGCTCAAAAGTCCAATTATTCATTTTTCTTAGAGCTGCAATATTAATCTAAAAAAGTTGCACAAATGGCAAGAGATGTCATCCTCCCTTCATCCCCAATTCAGATAGCTGAAATAAAGGAAGATAAGCATTTAGCCCAGGGGTTATTAGCTGTACCAAATGCAGCTGTAAACCTTTGGAGGCTGACCCTCCTCCAGCAAGGCTTTAGAAGAGAAATTTGTCAGTACTTCCACCTTTGACTCAGGGCCAAAGAAATTTGTACAGAGATGGACTAGGAGAAGTGCTAGCCATTGAAAGTTTTGGGCTGAGTTAATATTTTATTTTAATTTATTCTATCCAAATCACTTGCCTGCATACCTGTACAGTATGCAATGAAGTAAAAGGGGGTTTTAAAGTGGCTGGAAGTGTCGACTGCTCTAAATCCTTTGGAAGGGAATGGGAATTTAAAAATTGATTTAGGTAGGCTTTGAATGGGACCTTATCACAGAAGATGGAAACAAAACAGTTCAAAGCAGAAACCAAAACAGTTCAAAGCAGAAACTCCTCCACATATTTCCACCTTTTTAAATGGGTTTGTTTTGTTTTTTTTTTTAATTTTCATACTACTCAGACTTCCCCAGCTTTCCCTGGTGAATGGAACAAGGCATAAAGCACTGAGATTGCAACAGCTATCACCATTTTGGATATCTTTGTTCCTGAGAAATTTAGTATTTGCTGAACATCCTTTGCCCTGGGGCACTGGTTAGTCTCATGATTATTTTAGAAGTGGGTACCAGAGAATATTTGCACCTCCTCCCAAAAAGAGCTATGACTGTACTTTCATGACATCATGCCAATCAAAATATAAGGCAAGTTTGCTGCTTTCATGCTCGTCCCCAGTGGATCTCTACCATCATAAAATTGCCTGACAATCTGACACAATTAAACATTATTTGTTGTCTCTGCTCTGTTGAACTCCACATGCAGAACAGCAAGCCAAAGCAATGCAGTGAAAGGACTGAGTAGGATTGCCACTGAAACAGGGACGTCATCAGAGAGCACCTTCCCGTTTTGCCCATTGCAGGCTCCCGCTTCCTCTCTGAGAAACAAAGAACCAAGTAAAAGCAGCAAACTGCCTGAACAGAAGATTATTTTAATTTATGTTGCAAGTTGCTATACAAAAAAAACCCTCTGAAAAAAACCAGAAAACCAACACCAAAGAGCACTTCATCATAATATTATTACCAATTTATTAAACTGAGATTGCATAGACTGGAGAAATGAGTGTGACATCTCCCCAGGGGTTTTCTGGAGGTAGACCTCCAGCTGTTTCATTCTCACATGCAGTCCTGTTTACAAAGGCACGGAAAAATGTTTGCACTTCAGTTCAATGCAATACAGTCTTACATTGTTCACAGGTTTTCTTTAAGGGAGGGTAGGAGCGTGCACAGTGAGGTGGAGATGTACGCTTTGGGAAGACAGGGCTACCATCTTCCAGGGAGACTGGAGGAAACACACAGTGATTGTTAATTTGTATCCTGGACAATGCTATAAATCGAAGCATTGTTGACAATTCCTGCCCAGTAAACATGCTCAATTTCATCTCCCATAAAAAGGCAAGCAGGGACTAAATAGCAACACATTTTGATTTTCATTTAGCCACTTTAATGATAGGTGATGTTAGAGGAAAAGATCATTTATCTTCAGATTTATTTTATACGAGATAAAAGGCCTTGCCAATTTTTTAAAATTCATTTACACAAGTGAATAAATCTTCCCAAACAATAAGTGGGAAAGTCATATTTCTTTAACTTTGCTAAAATCTGAAAATGCTGATCTTGGGAGTGAAATAGATGGCACTGGCATTTTAATCAAGAATATAAAGACTCCTAAATAAGAGGCACAGCTTCACTTCAGAAAAAAACCCATCTCTGATTCTGAGACCAGCCTTTTTTAATGCATTTTGTCAAAAATCTCTGACAAATCAGGAGAGACACGTGCAATTTTTATATCACCTTCATTTCTAGATCAGTCCCAATGTGAAGGCTACCTAAAAATAGACTGAACCTAACCTTTCAAATATCTATACTGCTGCATACCAGAAACGCAAGCTTTCAGAGCCTTGCACTGTGCCTCTCTTCTCCTCTAGCACACTATCCCATGTTGCCTATCGTGCCCAGACATGAGACGAGCTGCAGGTTGCAATGTGCAGAGCATTGCAATACGCGATACATGTTCATTCAGAACGTGCAACAAGACCACCAAAACCAGCCTTCCCTTTCGGCTGTTTGAGTTTGCCACTAAAAAGGACACTGACAGCACTCAACCCAGTAAGCGGGCAAGTGGAAATGAAGCTGTGCTGGCTGACCCAGCAGCTCTGTTCGGAAAAAGCAAGCCGTCTGGTGTGCAGCGTACCACTCTTAAAAATACAACGGGGAACAATAAGCTCTTTTGTCTTATTGTTTGCTACAGCGCTTGCAGACACACTTCTACCCATTTAAAGATGAGACTTTCCAACAGTGCGCTGAACTCTGAGTGGCTGGTGTAGAATTACAAGACAGCAGGATACGCGGTAACTATTTCTTTGCATTGTACTTTCTGAATTGTGATTCTGCTTAGCCTTAACAGTATAGGTCAAATTCATCCCAAGCACAATCCCAGCAACTCAGGTCAGTGGTACCTGAAAAATCAATAGCATTTAAGTTGATGAAGGTACAAGCAGGGTGATTTTGGCCCAGGCTGTAGAAACACTTCCTTTTATTGTATATATTCTTCACTGGGTATTATGCTTCAGTGAATGCATTTTCATGTTCTCTACTGCTAAACACTCTGCTTAGCAAGTCCTGAAGCCACACCAGGAGTTGGAACAGGAGAAATCTGTACTCAAGCAGGTTGTGGGGCTGCCCTGAAGGCTTTGAGTGACTGTGACTTTTGCTTACACGAAATAGAAAATCACCCTTGTACCAGTTGTTAGCTAGCTACTCCTAGCAGGAACGAGCTTGAAAGGACTTGCTTGTCTTTGTTTACTGTCATGCTGCACTCCAACAGAGTCAAAAGTTTATCAAGGTATTTTACTCTGTCAAAAAATGAACAAAATAACTTACACTGATCAGACAATGAAACAAAGCAGAAACAGACTAAATAAATTCTTTCAAAGAATTTTGGATGGAAAAAGTCCTACCTGCTGACAGGGAGGCAAGAATAGCAAAGGCACAGGAATAAAAACTATTCAATAAAATATCGATTTCATTATCACCACCTATTCAACTTAATTTTCTTGGCATCCATATCCCTAATGCAGGTTTGTGATAGATCGTACAATCACTTTTTAATTAAACCCTACTGTGCTTTGTATTAAGAACAAGGCAGTAGACATTATGGCACAATATATCTACCAAAATATTTAATGCTTATCCTTTTCATTTTGGTATTTAAAAGTTGTTCTCTTAGGAGGTGGTATCAGTATTTAACAACATTCTTGACAGCAAGTATAAAAACCAAAAAGCTTCATACTTAATCTCGCCATGTCAAAACTGAAACCCCTTAAAATAATTGCTTTCTGAATATATGGTATTTCTATTGCATTATTTTATTATTACCCAGCTTTCAACATCGTAAGATGCAAAACTTCTTCCCTCTCTCACATACTGATGAGATACGAAGAGGCACGAGGTTAGAAAACTGACGTTTGACCAATACAGCTGAGTGGTACATCAAAGAGATGTTCTCATGTTACATGAGATACTTAGTGAGAAGCTATAGAAGACTGGAAGCTTCCAAGTATGACAAGATTTTTTCTGTCTTTTAGGATTCTTTTGGTATATTTTGGTTCTGCTGCTTGCGATGGGGCAGATCCTGTAAAAGACTAGCAGCAGCTCTTCTTCCAGTAGAGTACTGGCACTTTTCAGAGGGCAACATTCACTTTAATTACTAAAATGTACCCACCTTCTTCCAAGGAAGAAAAGACTGTTGTTGCATATATAATGTGGGTTTAGTTTTTAATGCCAGAAATGAATCAGTAAACATAGTTACATTATGGTATACTATTTCTTATTCTGTACCCATAGTAACCAAATTAATCTCAAGGTACTGCTGGCATTAATTCAATCTGAAGCTCATACTTTGGATTTCACATAGGTGCCTTCATCCTATTCTTCTCAACTAATAAAATGTTAATATATGGCAGTATATTTATTTCTGGTTCAGTTCAAGTTGAGGAGTGCAGTACTTTGCAGAAACCTAATTAATATCAATCATATATCACAACACTGCATGGTTTAGTATACCAAAGAAATGGTGCTAGCACATGACCATGAAACAGATGATCCAAGAATTCCTTTCTAGCTGCAACCTTTCTGCCTCTAGGATGGTGATAGCCAGCTTTTCCTTACATTTCAATCTCCACTTAAAAAGCCCTGTAACATATGGCCAAAAACTACACTAGATATATCACATACCCTACAGAATCAAGAGGAAGGAGAACTTGAAGCATGAGATACTGATGGTTCCCTCTGTACCAACATGCACCACTGGCATTAAGTTAGATCCTGTGGTGATCCAGAAGTTTTCAGCAGCACTCACCAGTATGGTTTGATTTTTTCCCTGGGACCTACCAGCCTCTAGCAAAAAAATTCCAGTTAGTGAAAACACATTGCCCAGGAATTACACATGAACCTCTCAGGAGACAAAACCAGTTCAACAGCCACGGTGTGGCCATCCTACTCCAGACTATGACAAAAAGAAAAGCAGTTCTTTTCTTGGGGCTGAATTTTGGCAACCTGAGACCTCAGGGACACTACTACACAAATTTCAAAATCTGCTTTATTCCTTATAGTTGGAGAGGTTTTACATCAAGGTTCAGGGGAAGTTCACATCTACTGGAGGCTTTTTCCTCCAGCTGCTTGCAGTGTCACTGATTCCCAGGAGCACTAGCATCCCCAAACATTTTGCTGCTTTCAAAATGCCCACCTATGAGAAATTATTGCAGTGCCCACCTTGATCGAAATACTGCCAGAGCAATAAGGCCAGATTCTGACATCTTTATTCACCATGTGCAGCAAGCAGTCCCATCAAAACAGTGAGTTGGTGTGAAGAATTAAGGCAATACTTCTGGATGAGCAGAGGGAGTGTGGGGAAACCCACAAACCGAGTGGAGATCCACACTTTGCAAAGAAGCACCGTTATGCATATGTTGTTCTGCATGGAAGCTTAGTTACCCAACCATGTGGCGTACAGCTGTAGCAAGGCTTGACTTCAGCTTACAAAGATCCTCTGTTCATGTAAAAGTCACATGGATGTTTGAGCAAGCCCACAGCCTAGTTATGCCAGCAAGTCCCATGCCTACCACTGCAGGACCCAGGAGACTCAGCGAGTCTCTCTGGCAGGCGCTTTTCTCAAGGCTGTACGAAGAGATGCACAAGCCAAGGACTTTGAAAAAGGAACCTGACCCTGACCCATCTCAAACAAGCCTGCACACTGCAGGGCTGCATCGAGCAGCTGGGATTCAGAGACCCCTCCTGATCATTTTGGGTTCTGCCTTAGTAACAGAGCAGGAAAGCTCTCAAGGCTCCTGGGCATTCACATAGGGCTCCCACTGGCCTTGAGCACTGCCCATATTCTGCATCCAAGGGCACCACATAGTCCTTCACTTTTACCAACTGCTACAAAATAAAAATTCCTCGAATGGCTCAAACACATACCAGTTCAAATCTGGGTACTTTCAGACTTCTTCTTTTCTCTTCCAAATTATGTGCTTTGCCAGCTTCAAAAAAACAGATGGAAAATACGTCCCTAAATGTGCACCCTTGTGATCATTCCAAAAGGAAAGCAGCACCAAGTAGCTTAAAACGTTTGCTAGAAAAAGTCTTTTCCATATCATGCAAATAGCAGACAAAAATAACTGCCAGGCAATTGATATACATACAAATATTGGTTATTTTAAACAGTAATTTGTTATTGAGGACATCTCACTGAAATATTATAATATTCAATTTCCTCTACATTTGCATGGAAAAGGAGCTGGAGAGCGCATGATCATTCATTTAACTATTACATAAATACGTCTATCATAAGATCACACGGCTTTCAAGCCAGAGTTCAAACACATGTTTAATGCATGAGCATATGATGAAGAAACTTGTGAACTCACAGGTCTCGTAGCCCAATCTCAATCAGATACAGGCTTGGTGTAAATATGTACAGTATCATGTGCTTTCCAATAGCACCGTGTCTCCAGAGAGCAGTCTGACATCAGCAAAGGAGACAGGTGGTTCCCTTTCCAACCCAGGAGGGGAAAAAAAAAAAAAGGAGTTAAGACACTGTGTAAATATAGCAATATTTTTTCCTCGGTGTTTTGCTACGGTTTTCATCCCTTAATGAAACTTCAATGCATGAACAATTCTCATAACATCTTTGCTACAAATCAGTGAGTGGATGTCATGTCCTAAGATATTTATAACCCTAAAGGTAGTGGTAAGTGATACTGTTTGGCAGCCTTGGTTTAGAAGTGCTGAAGATTTTTGCCTTTTGGTTTGCTAAGAAAGGAGTTCCAAGAAGCCACAAAAACCCAGTTTCCTTGCTCTAAATGTATCCCTTTCCTACAGCAGGTCACTGTTACTGATAATGCCCAGAAGAATGACAAAAAACAGTCGATCACAGACCCAGAGCTGGTCACAACTGCTTTTAGCCAGCTCAACTTTGTAAACTCTAACAGCGTGAGATATGCTAAACCCTGCACAATCCGCAGTTGTTTGATTTTCAGTCTCACATTACAAGAATTCACACATACGCTAACCTGCATATAGAATAACCCAATTCAGCCTTTCTTCCCTATCTGTACACAGATACTTTTTTTACACAGTGACAGCCACTACCTCTTAAACCATTTTCTTTTGTTGCATTTCCTTAGAAACACAAATCTTGTTCCTTGGCAGCAGTTGCTGTAAGTGCTGTACCACATGCCCAAACTAGTTCTCACTCACAGCTTTAATTCACAGTAAGTGGCACGAAAGGAGGTCAACACTTCTCTGAAACCACTTTCAGTTCTTTGCTGCTTCAGTATCTATTCTATAAAGCCATCCGCCCTAACTGAAAGTTGTTTCTCATATTGCATCCCTTGCCTTTTTATTATTGTCATCTTTATGGAATGGGCTGCAGATGGGATAAAAGAAGATTATTCCTGGAATCACACTCCTGGCCTCCATTTTGCAATAATCTAAAAATCTAAGTTTAAAAAAAATAAAAATTAATACTTTCTCCAACAAAAACAAAATACCACTTGAATGTTTTATTTTTTTCCATGCAGAAAGACTCTATAAGTGGCATCTTGCAACTCAGTGTCAATCATTTTTAGTTCAATTTGCTTGCTTACAGAAAGATTATTTTTTTTTTATCAACCCAACCAACACATCATGGAGGTTGAAAATCAAACAGCCTTCTTTTTGCTTTGATGCATCACTGGCAAGAGGAATGGCCTTGCTGACAATATTTTGCTGTCACATTTGCCTCTACAGCTTCACTGCCTTTTCTGTGATCAATGAAAACAGATTTTGACCTCATCTATTTCATTTCAGACCATATTCTGCCCTGAGACACACGAGTACAACCTATCATAGTTATAGTGGCAATTGGGGCAGAATTTGTTCCTTTCCTGACAATTCAATACGTGATTCATGAACCAGAATTGAATCCAGCTCTAGCCTTCCTAGAGCTCCTCCAGTTCTTTAGCATTAACATTGGTAAAAAAGCAGCAAAGATGAATTTATGTCGGTCGTATCAGCAGAAGTGGCTGGGTAGTCAATAATCAGGCTGCTCAGCAAGATGCTACCAGACCAAAAGTTATTGTATTTTATTTGCACAGTGTATTCTGTAGTCTCTTTTTCTTTCTTCACTCACCCCTCCGTTTTTTAACTAATGGGATCATAAGACCTGGAAAAACACCTTCTAGTCTTGAACATTTCTAATTGGCTTTATAAAGTAAACAGCTAAAAAGATAATCCGCTCCACAACCATCACCAAACACATACCACTCGATGTGGAATACTTGGTGTACTCACCGGGTATGTAGTTGCAGGCAATAACCGGATGATCAAGTTTCTCATTAATCCCCAAGACAATGGATCACTTTTGAAAATACAGACTCCATTTATATTGACATGTCCCTCCGTGGGCCAACACTTGCATGCATTCATTCATACAACTCACTGCACAGCAGTGGTGAGAACACTTCAGCATACAAGGTCTGAAAGGAACACATACAAATGCCACCTGATCAGTGCTCCGCTGCTCAGTGTATATTGTAGGGCAGTCTCCATGCGCAACTTACAGAGGGAGGTGAGTCTGGTCAAGACCACCCAGGGAGCTTTGGCACTTCAGAGCCATCACCAGGAGCTCATGTTTTGAAGGCTGCAGGTCCCTGGTGTCTCACTCAAGATGACAGGCATTGCATGGATTGCAATTGCATCATGATTTTCTGGAGGACTGAGTTCTCCAGTAGAGGCAAGGTTGACATCACTTTGAAAACCTCATCCAAGACATCTAATGAACTGCATACAAGAGACTAATCTACAGTATGTTTGGCATATGGTAAAAATAAACTCCTTAATGTAACAAAAGCACTAATCAACATATTGCATATTAGGCTTGCAAAGCACCAATTATCTGATGAAGAGCAGTATACTAGATGGTTGCAGTTACCTCAGCCATTTTAACTATTTACATCAATGGAAGTTAAGGAAAACAATGCCTCCAGAACCACTTGAAATATCACATATTGGGCTATGAGAAAACCTTTTTGGAAGCAAATTATTTTAATTTCACTTATCATTTAAGTAAAATTAATTCAAAGCAAAATTCCTGCCCTTCTCCAGTCCAATCAACAGCCTTACCACAGATTCCAGCAAAGCAGGATTTACCCTTTTGCTGCAGGCCGTGCTCTGAGCCTTTAATTCAGTAACACCTTGTTCACCGACTAACCCAGAGACATTAGCTGTGGTTTCAAGCACTATCCATTCCAAGGGTCCACAAATATCCTCTTCCTCCATAATGCCACGCCAAAGATATGAATAATTTAGGGGAGATTTCCAAAGGCCCAGAGGGGAAACAGTATCTTCCAGGGGGTTTTACATGGAGTGAGAGTAGACCTTTCTGGGTTTGAAAATCTTCCTTGTAATGAAATAAACACAGGAACACCCTTCTCTTCCTTTCTTTTCTAGGCAATGACCCACAAAAGTATTTGAAAACTGGCTTGCAGAGGGAAGAGAGTTCGTATTTACAGGTTTTTTCTTTAGTTTTTGCAGTTATTTCAGAGAGTTCCTTAAAATTTTCAAAGATTTGTGAATCTTACGAGGTCTATCTATTTACAAGCACAACATGTGTGCTTTCAATTTCTTTTTGTGTCTTAGTGTATTTGATACACTTATTACTAACTACCTGAATGCCCACTCAGTGCTTTAAACGAGGCTTCAAATATCCCCTGGATCACCATCAGCAAAAATATTCTCCTCCTAAAAGGAAGTAAAAGCCAGTGTGACTTTTTGATCTACTACTTCGCTGTTTTGTAAAACTGCAAGAGAACGTCTGCCATAAGGGCTGAGCCCTGCTCCTCTGTCAACGAGACCAAGAAGGGTCTGCACATCGCACCGGCTTCGTGCATGCCTGGCAGAAGTGCTGATTCACTGCTGCGACCACAGAGGTTGCTTAGTAGCTAAGCTGGCGGGGGAGGAAAGACGGCATAGAGAGGAGGGCATCTGGATGGGTGCAAGTAACTGAACGGGAGAGAATGCCAAAGTTGTGGCAAAGGCTGGATCCCCGACATCTCTGTCTGATACATGTGTTCGTTTATTGGAACAGAACCTGTTACTACAGCTCTAGCCATAGGGGGAAAAAATATTTGCAAATGCACAGAAGTGATGTAAATCAGAACTGCTGCTCTATTTTACAAGAAATTTTCTCTATTAATTAATTTCATGACTTAGAGCAAATGTGCATGGTTGGAAACAGGGGACCCTGCTGATACCAATCTCACAGCACAGGATACTTTTCGTTTTTCTCTTTGAGATATATAGCAGATGTACTCCTTGGCTCAAATCCAGGTGCAGACTAGGTGCTCTTGTGGCTAAAGCACTGCCTTCTAACCAGGTTAAGTCTACTAGTAACTTTTTCTGATTTGGAGTTGCAACATTCTCATGAAAAAACCTAGGATTTTAAAATCCAAATTCTCAGAGCTGTCACATTTATAATTAGAACAATCTGATATGATTGGCATTAGTACGAGGTAGGAACATATCACAGAGGGCCAAGCAGGCAAACTAAACTATTTCTCACCCTTAAAAAGGGGATTCTTCCAAGTAGAAATGTCAGTAGAGTCACAAGGGCTCTATGCAAAAGTAGCACCTCTTCATCCTCATACCTACTCTTAGAAAGTCCTGTGCTGCTGCCTAACTTAGCCCAGGAGACCATACCGCCCACTGCAGCCCTGACAACAGCCCTGACCCTCTGTGCTCAACCCAGGTCCTCCTCCAAGTAGAAAATTGTCGTGGAACTACCTGTAACACCCCAAAACCATACATAACAAAAGCATCTTTGTTGATATTACAAACAAAAAGAGATGCCCGTGTTGGTTGCAAGTGTAACTTTGTTACTTTCTGATGTAAAGATTTTTGAGGTCCTCTGCTCCTATATAGGAGAAGGGAAGGGGAAAGGGAACGGGAAGGGGAAGACTATTGTAGGAACAGAATTGGCACACAAACCAACAGCAGACAAAATGAGAATGCCTGTAAAGAACCTGACAGCACCAGCATGTTCAGTGAAAAAAACAAAAAAGAGACTGCAATACAACAGAAACCCTGAATGCAGATACTAATTTTTTTTCCCCCTGTGGAAGAGGATTTATGATGCTAGATTTTGGTTGTCTCTTAATACCCACACCTGGCTAAATACAAATGAAATTAATTTTACAGCTGCAATCTTTCCACATTTTGCACATGGTGATTTGCTGAAAGAAACCCTATCACTAGGTGTCAAAAAGGAACATAAAACATAACATGTAATATTTTTTGAGAGACATCAACCGTAATTATATGAAACCTAACAAAGCTGCTCCAGGGAGAGGTGGATGGAATTGCACGGCAGAGTGCTTGGCCCCCCGTGCAGAAGGCAAAGCTTGATCCAGGCAAGTACAGTGGGAAGGCCACAGGGGCTCACACATATCAAATAATAATAGTAATATGTCTCTTCCCTCTGCCATCCAGACACTGAAAACAGTGTGAAAGCAGCATGGAGATGAAAATGCTCTGGTCATGGATTAGGCTAGAGCTTCCTACATGGCCTGAAATGACAACCATCATCCCTCATCCTCTTATTTCCACACAACAACCCTCACCCCTCCCCTATGTCCTAAACTAAATGACTGGTCTTGAAAGTTTTACTAGTAAGGCCAGTCCTCATTCTGATCTATTTAGCTTTTCCTGAAAAATCAGCAGAAACTGAGTCAACAATGTAGACCTGGTATTAATGCACACCAGAAGCTAGCACTGTGCCAGTGCTGTGTGAAAAGAGATAAGTGCTAAACCTCCAATAAAATACAATAATTTTCAGAAGACTACATCTGAAAAACAAGGTCTGATAGTTATTTCAGAGTTAAGTTAGGAGTAGTTTACCTGCTCACAGCCATTACCCTCCTTACCCCATGCCCAAACTCTGGCAAAGTTTCCTGGTTTAGTGCTTTGGAGAATGAAAAATGGCGCTGTGCTTTGGGCTCTGTACTACATCTATAAAAACACACCTCCAGGAAAGAAGTCTTTTCCTCCTTGCTTTTTGGTGGTGAGGGCAATAGCATTAACGCATTCGCCTTGCACTCCTGGAGCCAGGCATGCCTAGAACAGGAGGCGAGCCATCCCAGCTGGTCACGATTGTGCTAAACAAGCATCAGGCCCTTTACAACACAAAATCCACAATTTCATTAAAATGGTAGTGCTGAAGAAAAATCCCTCTTCTTGGTATTAATAGGGCAATTTACTTTCTGGTGTTTTACCTGGCTCCATATCATCACAAGTGTGATAAACTAGTGGCTATAACTTTGTTGCAGTACCAAAAGGTCCCAGTTTTTCAGATTTTGCCCTTCTTTGAAACTACTTGCCTGTATACTGGTGTTAACACTTGGAAAGATATTGCCTTTGAGAAAGCAAACTAGCACACCGGCTTTCCCGGGTAAACTATGAAGTGTGAACAGACGCCTTTCCAAGTATGAAAAATGACAACCAGTTTTTACAAATACGCTGAAGAGAACTCTTCATAAGGTTTTTATTTTGCTTTGGTTTTTGGCATTAACACTCAGGCTTGCACTCAGTATTAATCCCTCCTATATTTCTCAGCTCTTGTGTAGAAAACACAGCACAGTCCTACAACTGCGGCATTTTGAAGTCTGCACAACACGCTGTACATGCCATTGCTTGACATTTTATTGACAACAAAGGCCCGCAGCACGGCAGCATTTTTAGAGATGGGATTAACATAATGAACTCCATCTCCATGGGTTTTTCATGGCATTTCTTTATATATAAGAGCAAAAAAAAGACCCAAACCAGAAACAAACATTTTTTTCTGCTCTTTTAGGACACAGTCCCCTCTGAAATAATGGGATTGTACTGTCCTAAAGGGAAGAAAAGTCTATAAGTAAAGGAGTATATTTGTACTTGGAAGGAAAATATTATGCATAATCTCAGTCCCAAGTCAAATGGTCCTTGTGCCTGTGCAGCATGCACAAACACAGGCACTGAACTCAGCCTAGGTTTGCCAGATGCCCATCCCATGTTTGCAGGATGGTCCTAAGCACAGAGAAGAGAGTAATTCTCTGTGCAGGAATCAGCAATTTTGTCTGTAGGGCTCTGATCTTCCCCTCTTAAAGCTTCAAGAAAACTCTTCAATGAAAAAGAGCTTGGCAGTGTTTCCATCTGTTCTCGGCTGGACTCGCCAGCCAAGTCTGAAGCACAGAGAGCTCTATTTTTTTCCTCATATTTAAATAAAACTCTACAATATTCATGTTTTTTACTCAATGAAACCGAGCAATCATACAGCTAGAACTCCAGCCTAAATGTAGCTGCTACAAAACTAAATTTAAACAATTAGGATGTAGATTTTCTGCTTTTTGTGAATTTTCTCTCTCTTTCTGAAGTTCTGCATCCCAGTCTGCCTTTTTGTAGTCTTTTACAATCACTTAAAAAACTATCTAGGTATCTACATCAATAACTTATTCAGATCCTTTTGAGGATGACAACAGAAGAAAATGACAATTTGGCCAGTCCTCAAACAACAATTTAATGAAATTGATGCTGCAAAGGTACCTTAGTAAGGATTTAAAGAGCAACTAAGCAGTAAGCCTGGCAAAAATCACAATGTCCATGAACTGCAGCAATAACTCGCCTGCAACTGAATTGTCGGTTTAGAGTTAACACATTCTATTCACTGACAAATTAGAGATGCAAACTCAACATTCCAACTGCTTGCAGAAATGAGGGAAACGTCCCTGGTCACTGTGAAGTAGATGGTATTCAGCACCTTTCCAAAAAGTTCTGGCAACTTGCAGAATAGCAACTCAATTTCTCTAAGAAGCTCTGAGATACTTTCTGAAAAACAAACACATTTGTAGCCCTTGTCCAATCTCTCCACCCTGGTTCACAACCTTTTCTTAAGGAAGACAAGTAAATCACATTGTGGAAGGAGGTTGTGCTCATTTTCTTCCTGTACTTCACTGTGACCTGAACCCGCAGTTATATAAGAGTGGGAAGCATGGACAATTCATTCTTAATGCTAGCTCAGTCCTGGCCTCTCCTGGGCACTGGGTGAAAATAATACTAAACCATGATGAATCATTCACAGTAGCTTTATGATGTGGATTATCATTCAGAGAGGACTGACCTGACCCCATCACACTCGTTCCATGCAGCAACACAGACCGGACTCCAACCAGAGTCTAATGTACGCCACCCACATTGGCACCAATGCAAATCATTCAGTCATCTAGGAGGCTCACACGTAGAACAACGCTGCTTTAAATTTATCTTTGCGTTAAACGTTCAGTAATTGCTGTGTCCTTGCCTCTTATGTTGGCATAGGTACTGCTTTAAAACTGCAAGCTGCCCAGGCATATATGCAGTTTTTTATTTCAAGCAGCTTCCCGGGTCTTATATTGAGAGGGATGCTAGCCATTATGAGAAAATATTTTGTTAATTAATGCTTCCAGTAGTTGTGCAGATTTCTAATGCCTTTGCTAAAATAATGGTCCTTTATTCTGCTTCATCCTCCAGACACAGATTCTGGTCATAAAACACAGGAACAATTTACCTCCTCCTGGACACATGAGGTCCTGTGCCACGTGCAATGCAAAAATGTGAGCTTCTCAGTCATGCAGGATGTGGTCATATGGCTGCCCACTGAATTCCTTCTCTTTCCACCATCATAAAAGGGAGTGCAAGATGCTGTTGCCATTTATATTCCACTGATTACACAAGCTATTTTCAAGGCAGGACTCTGCTGCTGCATTCCATGTCACAGGCTGAACAGATTGAGCTTTTTTAGTGGATTCTGTTAAAATGGATGTTGGTTCTGATAGGACAAATTCATCAGGTAAGGAGCTTTTACAATGAGTCATTTTAAGGTAATCTTTTGTACACATCCTTTTCAAATAACTTGAACTCTTTGAACGATAAAAGGGCACAAAAACAATAGTGGCTGTGAGTGGAGAAGAAATGTTTAAAAAGCTGGTTTTGTTAAATGTTAACCCAGAAAACTAAACTCTGTCTGATTTTAGATTGGATTTTTTGATGTGTATTCCTGTCCTTAGCAATTTCTTACAGATGTGCTTTTAAGCTAAGAGAAACAAAGGTTTTATCTGCAGGACACTTTCATTTTCACTCATGAACTGTCATTATCAATCATTTATGTTTTCTAGTGAACTCCTACACTAAATAAAAAGAGAATATAAGAATAAATCTTTTAAAAAGAATCAATTTGCTGCACATCAATCCCTGCAGGCCATGTGCTCGTAAGTCAATAGTTTCAAATGAAAACATCTGATCAAGGTAATACACCTGTTAAAAAGCATAAAATTCGAAACCCAATGGTAAAATATAAAGATTATGAAGCCTCTTAAAGGAGCCATCAAAGTAAACTATTGCACAGATACATCTGCTTCACACCAGCACCCGTTCCATCAGTGCCACTCACAATAAATGAGCATTAGGACAAACATTTCATAGACCCTCTGCAGAAAACAGGTTTTTCAAAACACAAGTAATTCAGTTCAAGATGAAAGTAATGGTTTAGCCTTCTGTGCCCTTTCTAATCAAGGATGTCCAAGCAATGCAAAATATTAATGAACTGAGCTCATCACAAATCTGTGCGTTAGCAATTTATCAGTCATGTTTTACAGATGGAGCAGGCTGAACTGACCAGAATGCCTGAACACACTGAGAGCTGGGCTAAAGTACTGACCAAAGCAGACAGGGAAGTAAAGCCCCACACCAGTACGGACATCTTTGTGCTCTTGCATGTTCCCCTGCCAGAAACAATGCAAATCCCACAAGGATGCTCTTTGCCAAGTTCCTTACTTGTGCATGTGCCGTTGGTAGAACCAAGGATTTTTGTTTCTCCTTTGTTTCCTTTTTTATTTTCTTTCTTTTTTTCTTTTAATTTAAACAAAGAGTGCCCAGGGCCCTATCTGAGGGATTTTTGAGCCCCTTTCCTAAAGCTTCTGGGCCTTTCAAGTCTCACTTGTAATTAATCTAAACCATGTTTTGTAGTCCTTAATCCTCATGATCGCAGGTGGGTTTGGGCCAGAGTTTAAAATGGAGGGAATGGTGGATACCAGCTGTTTGTTCCTGCTTCAGCCTTCCTTTCTCAACCTTTCTTCCTCATATGTGGGGTTTTTTCTCTGAGGCTGTAGTTTTGCATACAAGAGGAATATTGCTGTGAATATAGGGCCAGAAGAGGGGCACAAATTCTCCTTCATGCAACACATTTTGACCAAGCCAGTGGCCCATCCTCCAGTTCCACAGCCCAGGGAAAGGCTTTCACACCAATGATAATACTGATTGCACACTCCTACATCTCCTCTCATGCAAAGGGAAGGCAAACACAATACCATGGGCAAGAATTGCCCATGGATGCTGTCGGGGAGGCCCACAGGGTGGGCTGCAGGCAGCTGGTGAGGGGAGGCAGCAGCGGTTGGGCATGCATGAGGAGACAAGCCATGGACTCCATCCCATGGGTGCTTTGCCTTTTACTCCAGTGGTCACTGGTATAGTGTTAACCCTCTGGGTTACCACACCAGTAACACTACCTCTGTGACCAGAGCTTCCAGGAGTGGAATTTTAGTTCTTTGCACCTTTGACGTTACCTCGTTACCTCGTGAGGGAGAGACACCACAGCCCTGGCCCCCTCAGCCTGCCTGCAGCCGCAACCCTGGGACTGGCATGCCATGCTCACCAGGAGCCCAAGTTTTTTGCCCACTATTCTCACACATGGCATTTAACACATCTATCAAAGTGGTTTAACAGTCAGGGCCACTGTCATGCTTTATATAATGCCACAATTTTGGCATTGTTTTCAAAATGCCCCGTGCAGGTGTCAGCCTGTTTAAAGGGTACAGTATGTGTGCTCCCTTCTCCTTCCCCGTCAGCGCGTGAATCGTTACCTCTTGGAAAGTATCACCGTAGCACTGCTGACATTTATGTAGAACAGTGAGGTCTATTTTGCCAGCTATGACTTCAGCGCTGTTCTCAATAACTTTAAAGATCAACCATAACAAAACAAAAAGGCTTCAGAATTTTATTGGCACGTGCTGCCACCAGAAATACAAAATACGGGCACCTGTCACAACCAATCCTTTATTTTAAAAAAAAAAAAAAGGAAAAAAGAAATCAAAGCAAAATAAAAAAAGCAATCACAGCCTGTAGAACCGCTCCAAACTGTAAGGCCACATTAAATCAGAGGAATGATTAAAAAGGAATTTTCACTGAAATATGGCACCCATGGTAAACTCAGTGACAGAGCGGGCAGGGCAGAGTGCCTGCTGCGGGTGTCGCCCACAGAGAGACAGAGCTGCCCTGTCCTGGAAAGAATGGGTTAATATTAGCCGCGTGTTATACTCAGCGATGCCTTAAATAATCATCACATGGCTCCTGTAATCTGTTCCATGCTGTCAGCACTGGGTTAGTCATAATAATATCAGATAAGGGCTGTTCAAAGTGACATACTAACCAACATGAGAGCCACATGACTTTCTGGCTACATGGCTGCCCTTCACCTGAACTTTGGCTTAGATAGCTTTACACCAGCCCAAGGTGCGCTGGCAGGACAGGCTGCTTCCCTGCACCTGCGGCGGAAACCCTCCTGTACCCCCAAGCACCCTGCGGTCAGTCTTCTGCAGAGGGGAGGTCTGACTGCTGGGGGCACCCCCTGGACACCCCTTTCCATTTTTTTGAGCGGGTGCCAGGGCAAGGGAGGCACTTCTGGCAGGGGGCATGCAGGGTGACTTTTCCTTTTTGACCAGTGCTTCCTGGCTCTCCCTTGCCTCCAGCGCTGGAGGGAGGTGTGAGCTACTCTGAGCCACAGGCAAAGGCAGGAGGAGAGACACCTCGGGGAGGGGAGGGAGACAGGGAAGGGGAGTGGGGACCACAAGGAAAGGCAGCAAGGCTGGGAGGATCTGTGACAGGGAGGGCAAAAAAGGGGTGATTTGCAGTGGTCAAAAGAAGGAAATAATAGAAACTGAGACATTGGTGAGAGAAATGGCGCTAAATGAAAAGGGACAGTACTGGTTGATGAGGGCCTTGAGAGACACCAAAACAATGTAAGAAAAGCCAAGAGCTCCAGCTACAAATTCCTAGGCTGGAGGTGCCTATGGCCACCCACAAGGTGCTTATGGTCAGCTCAGGGACATGGAACAACCTCCTCTATACCCTGTGAACCACAGCTCATAGTAACTGCTTAGATGCCTGGCTGGCTTGGGGGAGTTAATGTGATCTCCCCATATAGCTGTCTGCTGGTTTAGACTTTTTTGCGTTTGTTCTGCCTTTTTTTTTTTTTAATCTTTTTAGGCAAGGGAGCTGCTTATTTTGTTTGTGGGTGTAAGGTTTCCTGCACTATGGTGTCACGGTGTTCCATGATGCTAAATTAATGCAAATAATTAATCACACCAAACTCAATCCAGCAGCAGGCTACGAGCTGGTGCTGAGCAAACCAGGGAAATGGTACAAATGCCCTGTTTAAACAAGAGGTTAAGGGAAGTCTGTTGCAGGGCTACAAGAGATGTGAAGACATCCTTCTTGACAAGTATCATGTCATCCTGCCACAGCTCCAGTGGTACAAGATTGCTTATGTCCTACAGGTCTGCTCTTGGGCTCTACTAGGGTGCAGCTCAGGAGTATGGCAAAGCTCTGGCAGCTGCCAGCCTGGCTACGCGGTGCTGAGCAGCTCTGCAGAGAAGGCAAGGGGGACAGCTGGACTGCTAAGAAATGAGAAGAACTGTGCAAGGCTAGTGCAGACTCTCAGTTTGGGGAGAGGGCAAGGGAAGGAAAAGGAAATTCAGAAAGGAACTGCCATGTGAAGAAAAGGAATTTGAGGAGATAAAAAGGAAAAAAAGAGTAAAAAAGGCAAACGCTATGAAAGGGAAACATAGCATTAGTGAGAAGTTAAAAGAAAATGGAAAAATAGGGATGAAATTAATTTTGCTTTATTCTCCTGAATTATCTCTGTCCTTACAAACTGTAGCACACTCCATCTGTACCTCCTACAACAGCAAGGTTTGCCTCCCAAGGAAGAGATCTGTATTTTGAATCTTACTTGCTGAATGTCTAGTGAACATTAATCCCTGTAATGTTAAACTGCCACTGGGCACCTAACGTATCCCTGCAGTAGCCTCATATTAGCCAAAAAGGATGGTGTCAAACAGAGTGTGGTGAAGCCAGGGCATTCAAAGCAAAAGGGAGGAAAGGACAAGTGTTTGATACCCATCTGCCAGCAGTCAGCTCAGGCTAGCTGCAAGGGCTGCTTACCCAGCCCTTGTCCTGCAGAGAATGGATAGGGATGGCTGGATCAGGCCCCAGCTGGCCAAGCAGGATGATCTGTCTCTCAGTCACTCAGCAAAGAGAGGAAAAACTTCACAACAGAAAGACATTCCTTCTCTGACACATGTCTCTTGGGTATTATGCTAATACCTGATCTCTTGGGTATTTCATGGAAAGAAGATAGGGAAAGGGTGCTCACATTAAGACTTGCATACAGAGGCTGGGCTGCCTACAGCCAGTGGATGTAAACAGGCAGCTCTCGTGTCAGTTAAAGCCTGAATCACTTTATGGACATACCTGTCTTGTTCTCTTCACTGCATGGTGAGATGGCAGCAACCATGCTCTTAAGTCCTTAAATTAAGCAGGATAAATCTAGGAGCATAAATCTGTTTCCCAAAATTAGGTGGCCCCAGTTCCTGCACTGTTCTTGCAAAGAATCACCTCTGGGATATGGATACTGTGGGGAGTCTATCTGGTGTCATCTCAGGAGCCAGCACCCTTTTTCTGTACCTAACTGTAGCCTGAGTGTTTTTCTCTTCTACTGACACATGTCAAAACCAGTGTTACACAACAGTGAAATGACTGGAAACAGCTCCCTGCTTTTTTAAGACCTCTAACCCTAGGCAGGGCTGTGGGATGCATTCACATCTCCCTCCATGAGAGGAGGAAGGTATGTTAGCCCTCTTCTACTTAGCTGTGCAGAATTTTGTTCCAAACTACGCCATTTATTATTCATTATTATTTAATGGGACCAAAGAATGCAATATGTGTAACCAAGAAATATGCCAAGTAATGTTCTTTCCTTTAATGGCTAGATCAAAGGGAAGTTTATGAGGCTGGTGCTGGCTCAGTCAGTAGTGGCATTTGCCCCAGATCCTCTGCAGCACACCTTGCTCAAGCACACTGTTTAAAAAACTTTAAAATCAGGGACCAAAAGGCATTCTAAGTTCACTTGCCTTCGTGAGCTTTTTTTTTCCCCCTTTCCAAATAAATGTTTTTAGAAGACATTTCTCTAAGCCAACTTGCAGTAAATGCTTAACATAGCATCTCGGGTACTCAAAAAGCGAACAGCCCTTGGAGAACAGTCTTCTTTCTCACTGTAAATGCATGCAGTGGGTGATGGAAAGGCTCTTAGACCTGCCAGAAAAAGGACAATTTTCTGATTTTTCTCCTTTTTCCTTTAGTGCCCAGCCACTTTATCAACAACCAGATATCCCCCTGCCTCGCCCCCAATAAGATTTGTAAATGTCTTTGGAAAAGCTGTAAAACTAGCTCTAGCAGGATACGCATTCAGACTAATGCTGAAGACTCTCAACTGTGATAATTTAGCAGATCATTAATCCCACTCTCTAAAGGAGGCTGTAAAGCAGAACTAAATATGCAAATCCTCTTGTGCTTTAAACTTGCATCTGTCTGTCCATCCATCCAACTATCTATCTATTGTAGTGCAATTCTCCTAAGATCGTGCTGTATTCTAATCCATTAATGTAGCTCAACTGGAGCATACAAGATTAAATAATAATAATAATAATAAAAAAGTGGAGGCCTCAGTACAGTGGACAGTTTTGCAGTCTTTATGATCTCCACTGCATGTGCAGAAAGGGGGTGCACAAGGCACTGGGGGTTAGTAAATTAGCCTTTTATCACCACTCACTGACATTCAAGCACCGATTACTGTAAGGCACGAGTGCAAATGAGGTGGGTGGCCTCTTTCTCGTCCACTTCACTGCACTGCAACGCAATCTGGCATGACCTCCAATTCCTATTCAGGACAGCGAATGCTGTGGTATCAGGGGGTTTGGGTATTCTGGCGTGGCTGCAGGTGGTATGCTTGCACAGTAACTACCCACACAGTGCCTGGGGCTAGACATTTTGCTCACATGAGCAATAAACTCTCTCAATCAAACGTAACTAAGTGTATGATTTACCATTTGCAGCTATTCTAGCATGGAACTATTCCTGCTTTAACTTAGATTCTTTCAGGTCTTTCTTCTGGCTTTAAATCAGAATCCTAAATGAACATTTAAAAATGTAATGATCTTTGCTCCTTAAAAATTGCAGTATCAACGTCTATGGGGCACCTTCACAGCGAGTACTGCAGTCATTTTTAAGATGCAGCACAAATGATAGAGTGCTAACAAATGCGAAGCAACACTGTGGGTGAAAACTCAACAAGCAGTCCTGGACCCTGCTATACGAATGTGAAGTCCAGGTGGAAGGAACGTCCCCCATCTCCTGAGCAGTTCTGCAGAACAAAACACAGCAAAATAGTATGTAAAGCTCATAGAACTTAACCCAGTGGAAAATACTGGTTCCTGCTTGAACCATAGGAGCTCTGGAAGGCAAGAGATGCCTTATTTCTGTTCAGGGGAAAAAGGGGCACTGTGCAGATGGGGAAGACCCAGCTTCAGCAGTTTATGTCAGGGAATAACAGATTTATTCTAGGTTGGAAAGCCCTGTGGGGAGTTTCAGCAATCTTAAGGCTGGAACTAACACTATCTCTCCAGCAGCCACAGGACTCCAGTCCTGTCTGGAAGTGCAGCTGATGCTCCCATATGGGATTTAGCTGCTGGCATAGAAACTCTCTGATTTGCTACAGAAATCTCCACTCTGCTCCCTCAGTCACTGCGCGGAGAGCTACTCATCTAGGGAGACCTAATGGGCTGTGTCTGCCTCTTAGACCTTTAAAATCTTCCTATTCCCTCTCTGAAAGGCTTCTGCCCAGACTATTCCTCTGAGACACTGTGGTCTAACGGGCTACTTGGGTTTACAGAAGGTTTCTTTCTAAGGACTGCTGCTGCCTTCCCATTGTCCCAGTAGAAACTGGCATGGTCATACATGGAGCTTGCCACTGGACTTTGCACATCAGAATCTGATGTTGGCTGAGACCTGTGGATATATCCCAGTGTGTTGAAAACAGTGGAAATTGCCTACACATGCCATGGGGAACTGATGTGCCCATTTAGGCACATAAGAACTTGTATATTTTCTTTCATAGACTCAGAAACCTGCAAGTACTCCAGAATCCAACCAACATTGTCTGAAAACCGATCTAGACTGTTTCCTTCTTTCCAGACTGCTACAGGCAATTGCATCTTCTCACTGTCCACACCAAGATGTCCAAGGCCCAGATCAGCTATTTGGCTAGACCAGAAGCATGATTTGCGGTGTCCAGTAGATGGCCCAGTGCCCACTGGGTGATGCAAGGAGAGCAATACTTGAATCATTTCATGTCAGACATACAACACAAGCAACTGCTTTTCATTGGCCTATAGAGGTACACAAATCACAGAATCACAGAAACATTAAGGGTGGAAAAGTCCTCCAAGATCATCTAGTCCAACTGTCCCCCTACCACCTATATTACTAACTAAATCATGTCCCTAAGTACTCATCCAACCTTTCCTTGAGGGACGATGACTCAACCACCTCCCTGGGCAACCTGTTCCAACGTCAAACCACTCTTTAAGAGAAGAAATTTCTCCTCCTTTCTAACCTGAACCTCCTCGGTGCAACTTGCAGCCATTCCCTCTTGTCCTGCCACTACTTGTCTGCAAGAAGAGCTGATCCCCAGCTCACCACAACCTCCTTTCAGGCAGTTGTAGAGAGCAGTAAGGTCTCCCCTGAGCCTCCTCTTCTCCAGGCTAAACAGTCCCGGTTCTCTCTGCATCTCCTCATAAGACTCGTGTTACAGACCCTTCACCAGCTTCATTTCCCTAAATAAATATGAATAGTTATTGTTTCTACTAATGAAGCCAGAGATGAAAGTAATACACAAGTGTTGCCCTTTAGCATATTGACACTTCCACTTAGTGCCTGGGAACTTGGCTTTTGGTGGGACAGGAGAAGAAAAAATGCATATATAAATTTATACATACCCATAAACACACACAAGAGATGCAGCTAGATTCATGAGTATGAAAAGGAATAGTAGAAGCAAGCATTATAATTAGTCTTGAAATTAATTTCAAGATAGAGCATGACAATAAAGTTACACCAGCTCCTTAACCTCCACTCCTCACAATGTGGCTCTTCTCTTCTGGTAATCCCATGTCACACACAATGGGAGGTGAAGAGACATAAAGAAAAGGAAGGAGAAGGGAAGGGAAGGGAAGGGAAGGGAAGGGAAGGGAAGGGAAGGGAAGGGAAGGGAAGGGAAGGGAAGGGAAGGGAAGGGAAGGGAAGGGAAGGGAAGGGAAGGGAAGGGAAGGGAAGGGAAGGGAAGGGAAGGGAAGGGAAGGGAAGGGAAGGGAAGGGAAGGGAAGGGGAAGGTCTGATACTTATTTAAATGTACCTTTCCTTCTAATGGAAATGAACTGGCAGTAGAAATTAAACCATAGTTACAAATATTCAATGCCTAAATATTATTATAGTGTCCCATGTGCCTAGGACTGCTGCAATATGAAACAGCTCAGTAATTTAAAACAAGAACAATGGGGACTTTAAAAAATGAAATCCTCACTCACAATGCACACAGACACATTAAGCTATTTATATTTATGATTCGTGTCAGCTCTGCACCAGGAGACTTTCACAAATACTCTGACTGTGTCCCATGCTCTGTTACAGACACTGGGTATTCAGAAGAACAAGTTTGCTAACCGAGCACCATTATAACCACAAGCAATTATAGGGCTGCTTTTTTTTTTTCTGCAATAGTTTATCACAATTTTAATTATATATGAAGAAAAAAATGAATAATTAGCTTTATAAAATGTGCCATTTGCTTCAGTAAGTGTTAAGCTCTTTTCCTCAGTAAATGAATCACATCCATCCAAATTTCAGGCTCACAACAATGAACTGCTCAAGAATACAATGCAACCTATTCTGAAAGCATCTTCTCATTGCTGAAGACAAGGAGTTTACAAAGGGGATGGCAGAAGTAGCCAAGCAGTCTTAGTCTGTCTGCTGCCTACAGGATCATCCCCAAATTCAGCTTCTTGCCATTTGTGAGCCACAAACGTGGTTTTGAGGCGGCATTTTACAGAGTACTACAACATACTGCAGAATGCCGAATGCACTATGTCTGAAAGCGAAGTAGAAGAGCTAATAATTCTGCTCTTACAACACCAGCATAAAATGTACCCCTGCAAAGGGAAAGATTAGCATTAATTGCCTGTTGTCAAATTCATCATTTTTCCCAATTTATTAGAAGTTTTGTGCATTGCAGCACCACCAGAATAAGTTTGTGAGTACTGCAATACACCACTCCTTATTCTCCCTTTGGCAAATTAATGCAGATATTTTGCCTTATGATAATTCCTAATTAATAAGAGGTTTAAGAGAAAGTCCCCCTCATTTGGAACTCCGGTGTTACTATTTTTGATTTGAAATTCAACTCTTAAATTGTTTTTTGTTTTATTTAAAAAAAAATAGAGGGAGATATGCAGCTCACTCTTTACTACATCCCATTTATGGCAAGAATACTTAATATTAGTAAATTGGTCCCTTTGGGAATCTAAATGTAGGCACATATAATAATACATGTTGAAAACCATAATTCTATCATAATCACTTCTCATTTGGGGTTATTGGTTTTAGTTTGGTGGGGTTTTTTTCGGGGGGGGGAGGTGTTACTTCAAAAAGGAGGCTTCCTCACTGAAGATTTATAGTGAGATTTGGGTATTTACATAAGCAATTCACATTTGGAGTGTGAGCTTATTCATGCACAAGTAAAGCTTTCATATATGAAATTCTTACGTGTAAAGCTACAGAGTTAAACAAACTTCAGCGCTACAGATTCACTTCAGGTAATCTGTACAATTTTCTGCATAAAAGACCAGCAGGTCAGCCTGAAAACCACTTATGAATGATTTAAAGTATAGGAAAAATAATACATGCCTGTACATCAAAGCCCAGGGCTGTATTTTCAAAGGGTACTTAGTGTAGGTGACTCATGTGCACGATGTGTTCTCACATCTTCCAGGTTTTCTGAACAGTGGTTAGGGACAGGCAATTTTAACTCATTCTGAGTCTGTAACTTTAGTCAGTGGGAAAAAATTATGAGGCGGACTCCAGAGTCAGCAGAAGCTTCCCACCTAGTGCACTCCAGTGAGCAGGAAAGAAGGGTATGCGCAGGGGAACAGAGGAGAGGCTTAACCTGATTTCCTGGTTCGTATTTCCAGCTCTGCTGACGCACACCCAAAAAGGTCTCTCACATGCGATCTGCCAGAGCTGTCCCTGCAGGGACCTCAGCACTAGCAGTACCCCCCACCGCCTTGCTCCCGCACCCTTCCTGGCAGGAAGGAGCATCTCAACCCACTGGGCATCCACCGGGTCCGCAAAGCGCGACAGAACCAAGAGTGGCAGGGCAGCATCTGGCCTGCCGTGCCTCTTCAGAGGCACTTGGCATTCACATTTTAAAATATGCAGGTTTTCCCCAAGAGAGAAGGAGGGAGAAGGAGGAGAGGGGAGAGTATTGTCTTTCTTTAAAAGGATAGTACATTAGTGACGATATTTTTTTGTTAGATCCCTGTTTGTCTAGTTGGGGAATTTATGGACTTTTAAAAATAGATTTTGCCAAACAATTGTGTGGGCAACTGCTGACTTGCAGTCTGCAAGATATCTTTCCGTCAGCCCTGGGAAGATTAAAGCAGGTTCTATTTTCATCACAAGGGAGCTAAGGATGTAGGCACAAAGGAGAAATTCACTTTTTGTCCACATCAAGCTGAGCCTCTTGCCAGACGATGCAGCGTTCGCTGCAACAATTGCCAAGATAATGTGTTGCCTTCTATAGCCCCTTCAGGTTGAAGAATAGCCTTGTTCTGCTACACATAGAGAGCAGGAGTATTTCCCAGTCCCTGAGTCTCTAGTTTAACGATAGGACAATTTTTTTCCTAATTTTGCATGCCAAAAAGCTGACAGAAAAATAATATTAGCCTACAAAGGAGCAAAATCTTCCTACATCATGCACAAGTGAGGAAGGAAGTAGAGATAAAATAAAACATCAGCTAAAAGATCACAGCATTGCTTATTCTTGTATCTTCTTTTAAGTCCTGATTCTAATCTCAGCAGCATGATGCTCAGAGAGAAAAGCAAGTCACAGCCTGGCACCACCCCTCTTAGAAGGAATAAGGGAAAAGGAACCCTGCCAGCATATCTGTACAAGACAAACCTTGCACTAAACAGGGCTACAAGGCCTCAGGGATGGAACTGATCTTCTCAGTCATCAAATCCAGGCCCCTGGTGTCACAGGCTACAATGTGGTTCAGTCCATCTTGCAAAGCAATCACCTGGCCCCATAAAGGATCTCCCCTCCACTGCAGCAAGCTCTTCCAGAACCTCACCCTGTTTGTGGTCTGAACTTAATTCTTCTAATTTTCAACCCACCTTTACTTGTGACTACTTTATACCCATTTATTATTGTGGCAACATTGCCTGGTAGCTTGAACAGTCCTTTCCCTTGCTGGTGTTTATCCCTCTGAAGTATTTATGGTAAGCAATCAAATCCTCTCTCTGCCTTTGTTCTGCTAGGCTACCCAAGCCAAGCTCTTTAAGTCTCCTCTCACAAGACAGGCTCTCCATTCCTCTGATCTTCTCCGTACCCATTCTAACTGAATTTATAATTTCTGCATACAGACAACCTGAATTGTACATAGCATTTTTGATAGGGTCACATCACCAAATATGTAATGGAAATAGCATAAGCAGAAGAGATATGGGACATATCTACAGGACACTGCTGGTATTCTTGGATACATAAAACTGTAAGTGGACTTGGCACTTACTGACTGTCCTGGTTTCAGCAAGAATAGAGTTAATTTTTTTTCCTAGCAGCTGGTATAGTGCTGTGTTTTGGGTTTAGGATGAGAATCATGTTGATAACTCACTGATGTTTTTATTGTTGTCAAGCAGTCCAGGACTTTTCAGCTTCTTCTAAGGACCTTTAAACAAGAAGGTTGGAGGTGCCCAACAAGCTGGGAGGTGACACAGCCAGGACAGCTGACCCAAACTGACAAAGGGATATTCCATATCATGCGATGTCATGTTCTGCATGTGACTGGGGGTTGGCTGGGCAGCTCAGGAACTAGCTAGGCATCAGCTTTGGGTGGTGAGAAATTGTGCTGTTCATCAGTTGTTCTGTATATCATAATCATCTTCTGTTTCTTCTTCCTCTTCTTCTTCCTCTCCATCCTACTTCTTCTGTTTCATCTTCTTCTGTTTCGTCTTCTCCTCCTTCTCCTTTCCTATTAAACCATTTTGATCTCAACCCATGAGTGTTATTTTTTTCCACTTTCAATTATCTCCCTCTTCCGCCCCCCACTGGTGGGGGAGAAGTGAGTGAATGGCTGTGTGGTCCTTTTAGCTGCTGGCTGGGTGACACTGACTCAAAGACATAAATATATAAAAATATAAGTATTTAGACAAAGACAGGAAGTCAGACCACAGTGTTGCATAATAAAAAGTATAATTCTTTTTTTATTTTGTAAGGAAAGTATCATTTTACCCTGAACCTAAATGTAACTTTAGAGGAAAAAGCTTACCATGCAACCTACTGAACTTAAACAACAGTTGTGCTCCCACAAAGTGCCATCCTCCTCTTTCTAATGAGGGGTGGGCCCTGTGCTGCAGTTCTTTCCAGACACAGTGAACACCTGCAGGAAGTGCAAAATGTAAAGGCAAATTTGGGGAGAAACCCGGCATCTCCATGTTAGTTGCTGTATCTTTTTCAGCTTGATCTGACCAGTTCCGCTGCTGCTGGAGAAGCAGACACAGAGACAGAAGCAGAGCAGCTCACTACCTTTCTGATGATACCCCCTACTCCTACTTGCTAGCAGACACAGAGACCGACAGGGTAGGTGTAAGAGCATTCTACCCCCTCCCCATCACTAAGGACCCCCAGCACAAGTTTAACTAAGTGAAACCGAGTGGTGCTGTATAGGTAGAGACTGCATCGAGGTATACCAGCAGTCAGCAGGCTTTCAGCAACATCCCACATAAGGCTGCAAACACTCATGCCAGTTAATTAGTGGTGGCATTAAACAAGAAAAGGGACACTGACCAGGACACTGGGGTTAACCTGAGCCTATGTGAGCTGTGCCATGTGATCTTTTATTCCATCTGTTATCAACATACTTCAAGAGATTAATCCAATACTCACTATTTTGAATGAGCAGATACCATTTTGTTACTCCGTATCATACTTCACAAGTCTCAAATGTTCAGCATCTGATTGACAGCTTGAAGAGGTGCCACAAGGTTAAATGACAACCTATCAATTTTTCAAGGGCAAGAAATCCTTTACAAGACATTCAGAGGTTTTTCCTTTTAGCATTTTTCCATTGTTTGCCTAACCTAAACCTCAAGCACACACCGGAGTTTAAGGACGTGCTGCTGTAACAGGAACCATCAGCCAGAAACGAAAAAAAATCTCAGCGAGACGTACCATATGCCCATCATGAAAACACACACAAATTAGGGTACTCGTACAAGGTATCATCACAGGGTCTGTTTGTACAGCAGAGCCACTGCTGCGTTACACCACATGCAGTCTGCGCGCGCTCACGAACTCAGGAGATAGCCCTCCCATCAGTACCAGAAGGGACTGACTTCTGCAGGTGCCACCTGCCACAAAGGCACCTTGCTTCTCTAACCCTGACATAAAGCTTTACACCAGATCAAGGACAGCAGGGGAACACTGATAGCTTTACTAGCCACAGCTACGCGAGGGGAAGATGAAGCTGTGAAAATGCCCACACTCGAGGAGCTGCTCTACTGGACCGTGAGCGAGGGCAGCCAGACAGAAACATGCAGCCAGGCACAAGCAGCACTACTTTTCTTTATAGGAGGAGACAAGTGATTTCCTGGCATATGTGCAAACGCCTGGGAAAATGCCGGTACGAACATATGAGCATTGCCTGGTAGCTGGCATGGCACGCGAGCCTGGGACCCCCACTGGAAGGGAAGGCGGATGGTGCCCCTCGTCCACCCGAGTGAGAGGCACTGCCGCCTGGCCAGTGTGCTAAGCACTACTCCTCACCTCCTCTTGCCATGCATAGGGTAGGAGCTGGACAAACATCGATAGCAGTTTTTTATCGGCCACTGGAAACGGGGCCAGTTACTATCAGCTAGTCATTAATCTGGTGTTATGCTGCAGGTCAAAATGTCCTTCTGTTTAGACCTTATTGTCAATGTCTTCCGCTTCCTTGGGATCATGATTTACTGTTTGGAGCGATGTAACTTCATGTCACTGTCACTTTCACTGCATGTGTTCTGCTCTTTGCCTCGGAGATGTCTTGACACCCTGATATACAAAACAGAGACGCAAAGATGGTTGTAAATACTGCACTAGGACCCACTCCTACAAAGTAGAAGATAATTTGACACAACTAATTGCATATGTACGAGGGAGAGATGGACTTGAGAAACTTGTAAAGAAAAAATATTGCATTAAGAAATTAAGAGCTGAAACCTGCCTAAAGTTCAGCTGTATCTACTGCTAGAACATCTGAATGATCGCTGTAATTACTGTAGATATCAGTGCCAGTCTACAATATGGCCTCTTGTGCTTGTATTGTCTTTCCCATTTTTGCAGCACTACTCCAGCTCCGAATGGAACTGTTGCTGAATTTAAGCCAGGGTGCCTGGAAGGCAAGCATCGTATTTTATACCTCTATGCTTTTGGTGTTTAATTGGGTCCTAAACTAAATATGCTGAATATATACTTAATACAATGTGCTAAAGAAATATTCTAGGTGCATTTAGAAAAGATTTGTTTGGTCAACTAAGATGTTTTGCAACTGTAATTGCATTACTGTTATTGGCATTTCTAAATCATTCTCTGCATTTCCTTTGGAATAAATGTCTCAGTATCTCACCGGTATAATGTATTACCATGCTACAGAACTGGAGGAACACATTATATATTCATGTACACTTGGCTTTAACCACTTACAGTATAACAATGAAGTAAGGATTATTATGCAGTAAGTTTGCTGAATCATCATTCTTTTAAACCATAAATATACTCGGCGTCTACCACAACATCCACTCCGGTAAGAAACTGGGTAAACAGAACTCACATTTTGAAATTGAATGGACAGTTAAAACTGAATTAGCCAGTCAAATAATAGCATTTTGAAAATATAAACTGTACTTCACAGGCTGGGGCATAACACACCCACACTCTTCTTGCAGCATGGGAAGAGAAAAGACTTAGTGTCAAGTGTGTTCCTAACACCTATACATCCATTCAAAACCAGGGGTTCATAGCAGACTCTACTTAAAACTGCAAAAAGATAGAAAGTTCATTTATGATACATTTTCTGAAGCATCACCAACACTGCAGCAGAGCAAGGGAAATCCAAATCCATTTTACCAGCTTCTAAATGTGACGTGTATTATCTATGTGATAATAGCCTCTGTCAAACGGTATCCAGGACATTTCCTTTCCCAAAAAACACAATCGAAACCAAACCCAAGAAACACAGCAGACTAGAACAAAAAAGGATAGTCTTTAGAACAAAGTGACTGACTATACTGCATGTGGACAGGAAAAAAAAAAAGCATGTTTAATTTTTCCACTCTAGCAGTTTAGTAATGTACAGGGATTTTCATTGTTTCTGTGTATTGCAGTTTTGTTAATAGGCAAGTCCCTGGCATATGCTTGTATAACACAAAACATATTTGGCTTTAGCATTAATAATTTCTTTAATTACTTTTTTAGCAATTGTGTCATTTTTGCAATTTTCCCTTACTATGTGTTTCACATTTTGTATTTTTTAACCTCTTGAGAACCTGCTCTTCAATATTTTGGGTCATTTTTTGTCACAGGAATCACCAGTAGCGACAGCAGAAATTCAAGAAATTCAAGTTCAGGAGACATGGGAGGCAACCCTGCTTGATGCAGCAGATCTCTTGGCCACAGATCTGATTTTGTGTGGTGCCTGGAAAAGGGGGCCAGCCCATGCTCCAGCCTAGCAAAGCTTCTAAGCACGCACTTAACTTTAAGCATATGATTACTTTAAATTACTTCAATAGGATTATTCACACACTCGAATTAAATGCTCTTCTGCATTTGAGCCCTTATGCACAGTGCAGTCTATCTCTGCAGGCGCTCCCAAACTGTGGGAGAGAAGGGTGAGGCACCTGTATGTTTCCAGGACCTTACGCAGCACTCAGGTGAGATAAAGAAAAGATGTTGGAAAATGCAGCTGCTTTCCAATGCTGAGATGGGCGTCTCTTCTGAGAACCAGGAAGGTTTTTTAAAAAGTCTATTAAAAATGTATTGATAGAAAGTCATCCTTTTTTTAGAAATAGACTTATTGATCAGAAATCTCTTGTTCCAACTCACATTTTATCCAGAAAAAAACCCCACATCATTCTCCAAAAGCTCTTCCTTCATTGTTTTGTACCTCATGCTTTTCAATAATTTTGGGCTTGGCAGATGGCAAGGAAAGGCAAAAAACCTATCTGCTCTTAAGAGCAAAAAACTCTGATATTCAGGACCTGGAAGTATTAAAAGAAAGTTGGGTTTTTTTCAGGTTTCCCCCACACACTGGTTAAGAAAGAATAACAATTCTAAACTATTTCCTGACCAGCTTTTGTTTCCTGATCCCACACAGCAGCTCTGTTACACAGCCTTCGGCAGCCCAGGCAGGTTGGATGGAGCCGGGGAGAGGAGCTGCCCTTTAAATAGACAGCACAGCTGCGAGAAGGTTGTTCAGGGATTTAAGTGTCAACCACTCTAACTATATTAATGGGAATTTAAGGTGTAAAAAGATACCACTGATGCAGAGGAAAAAAAACCACTTTGATCTTCTGTTTCTTCGGCATCAGAACCAATGCAGAACAATAGCATGTACTTTGTAGCTTTCACAGGTATAATGCAACGTAAAGCTCCTTTATCTTAATTATACTTCTGCTTTTCGTAGTGAGAACCCTCATGTTGAAAATGGTCCTGAAAAATGAAGAAAGACACGGCACCGATGCTACTCAAGGTAGTTTAAAATTGGGCCTTACTTGTCTGCATCAACACTTAAAGCAGCGGGGTACAAAGGGTTTTGTTATTTTTGTACTAATGAAGACCCCCAAAGCCCGCAAGGATCCGAACTCTACTTCAGTATTTAGGGAGTGTGCCAAGAGGCCATGCATTGTATTCCCAACAACGACACAGAAGCATATAGTTTTGCTGCAGTCTTAGTACTTTCACTGTGTGTCACTGTGCATCAGCGTTAGCTGAAGAACCCAGAGCATGGCTAACGAGAGAGAGAGAGAAAGTAGAAATGGTGACATATGATTTTTCCTGAAACATCACCACTCTCTTTTCCATATATTAGGAAAAGGTTATGCTCCTTCTGCTCAGAATTATAAAACAAGAATGTTAATACCACAAAGGTTCAGCATAAATCAATTTCCAACTGCTAAATTTATTACAGAGTGCTTGTAATATGTTATCTGAAATGGGAAACAAATCCAAGGCTAGGAATTTTTGCTGATACTTTCTAATTGTGTTGAAAACACTAGATAACATTTATGTTTCTATTACGAATTGCTAATTTTTTTACACCTGAAAACCTTTGGAAATACATTTTCTTATCTGCAGTGAATACTAAAAACTGATTTATACAACTAGAAATGTTTTTTACAATGAATAAAAATTACTTATGGTGGCATAAAAATAGCAAAGTAAATTATACTTAGCATTTTTAATGTCCAGGGGATGTATTTTAAACTATATCCTAGATTAAGAGTACTTATTATTACTGTTCTTATAATAATCGTTACTAATATTATAGTAAGAAGTGGAGCAAAAAAAGCAGAAATTCTTAAAACCGCCTTGCTTAGGATGTGAATCAATGCCTACCAAAGTTAAAGGGGTCTCAACAAATACTTCAGATACACTATTAAGACTGAAGCAAAAGATCAACGTGATGCATTTGAAATTCTATAAGGGTACTTTTAAGAGTGCTGATTATTTATATCATATGAAAAAAATATATATGTATGTCTAGTTCAGAGTTAAATCTTGCATGCAGCAGCCTAAACATAATCCCTATAATTAATAGTTAGTCCAGCATGCTCTTTAGGCTCTCCCCTCTGTAGCAGATAAAGTCATTTACAAGAAAGGAAGAGAAGGATGGAGAAAATACATTTTTCTATCTGATTTAATGTTTTATTGCAACACTTTCATTCATACTTGGATGTTTAAAAATATGTTTTAAAAGATAGCCAGTATTTCTGTTGAAATTCAAACCTGAAGTTATTTTTATCTCAATGCGCAGGGACTGTGCAGAAATCTCATGAGCTCTAATGAGAAGATACCTAACCAGTCTGTTGCAGGGGTTTGTCCAAAACCCAAAATTACTGTACCACACGGCCCAATATTGGCAGTATCTGTAGCGCAGAGCAACTGGAAGGAAAAAACCAGGATCCTATGCAATGCGAAGAAGTCTTCCTTCACTGTCTGATCAGAGAGGAAATATAAATGCCATCGCATTGATTGAAGGGGAGGTATCGCACACCCTGTGGTCACTCAGAATGAACTCTGCAGCAAGTGAGAAGCTCCTGGTTTTTTGACAATGAACAAGGCAGGCAAGTGAGCGGACACCTGGTCATTTAAAAAGCACCAGGATTTGAATGGTGGGTCCGGTCGCCAAATAGCTGCTGTGGTTCTGAGCCAGAAGAAGTAAAATGTGTTTCCCTTATACATTTCAGCTGTTGTGCTGTATCAGAAGGCACTCAGGGCTGGAACATGAAAATGAGCCCAAATCATCCTCCTGGATGGTTTTTCCCACAGTTGCCACAGCTTTCACACTGCAAAATCCCATCTGACAAATACTGCCATTAGTGCGTTACCTTCAAATTAGGCCTAATAAAGTCCTGTCCCAGCCCAATATAAAATAACAAGTACTTTTCCTAATTGCATAAAGCACAATGTTAATTCCAGCAATTGCATGGTCAGTGCCACAGGCAGATGACAGTCTTTGCGCATATGGTAAATACTTCCAACCTCTAACTAAAGCCCAACATGTATCAATAATGGAGAAAAGCTTGCAGTTTTTCTTTGTCTACCCCAATTCACATCACAAGTACGCATCACCCATACAATTTGCTTCATGCTGTGTATTTTTAGCAATTCTCTGGCTTATTCCTAAAGCTGACTACATGAGGAGTGCCTGATAGAGATCTCCCCATTGCACATATACCCTTCTCGTGACCCCCTCCTTATCCTCCCAGTCAGAACCACAGTGGAACATTTTTGTGCTCTCAGCATCTTCCACCCAGTGCTTGATGTCTCTGGGCTGCTCCCATCTCCCACAGCACCACATGTCGGGTCCTATGGCATCGCCTCATGTCCTCCTGGTGCCCCACTCAACCTACACCCGCTGTGGCTCTGCCTCTGCTCACCAACAGTCAGTATCAGGAAAGCTCAGGAAGTACCAGTTAAGCCTTTTTCCATTCAGACACTGCTCATACACTCTGTGTAGAGAAAAAAACCTCTTTATTATTCAGCTTCATGTCCTACAAGTGAATATCCAAATGCAGTGGCATTCATCAGAGGGAGTTACTGGAAACATTTACGCTAATTACGCTCCTGTCTAAATTGGTTACTAATCTTATATTATAGTTAAACTACCAGAAGGATTTCTAAAACAATAGATTTTTTGCTAGTTAGTGGTTTTTATCAGACAGATAATGGAAGAAAAGAAAGAAATAAACTCAGGGAAGTACAATTACATCATCTTACTATTTCAGCATGATAAACAAAATGGTATTCACTTCCCTCCCCAGAGTACTATGAGGCTTATTCCATTAAGGTTTGTCAAGAGCTTGGATGGAAGGCCCTGTAAGTGCATGGTGTTATTAGTAAATATTAAATAGAAAACTAGATTCTAATTATCAGGATAAACAGGCTGAGTTCTGCTTGGCTAAATGCACTTGGGAGAGGAACCTAAGACCACCAGCATGCTGTACCATTGTGCATCCTTATCAGATCAGACACCTCTTAGCTTCCAGACCAGGTTTGCTCAGATTCAAACCTGCCAGAGCATCATCCCTGTCCCTTCCCCACCCCAAATACAATTTTTACTCCCACTTTAGTGAGCAGTATGCAGAGTAGACTGATGCAATTTATTTTCCAGGCATCCCCCCCAAACCTGCTCATCATTCTGTACATCTGGGACAGAAACACAGCACACAGGTACAGTACACAGAGCCTCTGTGCTCCTCTGCCCAGCGAGGGTCCCTGCCCCTCCAAGCACAGGGTGCTTGTGACTGCCTTGCTCCCTGCATTCCAGCACCAGAAAGGAATTCCAGTTCCCTGGTCTTTCTGCCTTTCACCACAATGGAGAGATTAAAAAAAACAATTTAAAAATTACCCTATAAATGTTTCAGTAGAGATAAAAGAGACATATAAAGCATTTGTATAATGCTGCGCTGATCAATCAGAATTAGAGATAAAACTGCCCTTAATATCATGTGTGAGTAAAGGTCTAAAATATTTTTGCATTGATCATTTATGATTAAAACTAATGTCATCTGGTAGCTTTGGTGTTTGGGGTTTTTTTACCTTTGCTGTCAAGTCAAGCCTGTGCTGGGCACAGCCATCTGGGGTTTTACATCTTCCCAAGCATGCTGTGCAGTCTGATGGCATCTCTTGCGTAAAAGGCATAGACTGACAGGGATTCAAAGGAGACACAATTGCTGTAGTGAAGAAACATCTTTCACATCAGGGGAAAAATATGGGGGTGGCTAAAGCTCTGGAAATAGCATTTCTGGTGGGTAGAACAGGAGCCTTAGTAAAGACAGAAGACCCTTCACAAACAGTGTCTTCTGTTTTGGAGGAGCGATAGTTTTGCCAGCTTGAAGTGTCCTTTAAAAGGGGGCAAGCAATCCGTGCCTACAGAACTGCTCCCAAAGTCTGCACACAACACGGAGCCCCCAGAGTGTAGCTAAGTCGTATTAGCTAGTACCTAGTCATGTATTTTGTTTGAAGGGAAAACTACCTTCACTGTGCTAAGCATTAACAACCCCACTGCTGCAAAGGTAACAAGCTTTTCCCACCAGGCATGAGCTCAGAGATGTTTTGAAAACAAAAATTTTGAATTAGTGGCCTCTCACCAGTGGGGACTACTTACTGAGGAGCAACATTTGCAAGACTGATGGTTTGGGCTTTCATACAGAAATCCCCCACTAGAAACCAGGTCTTGAAACACCAGAAAAACAACTGGAAGCAAGAACATTAAGCATGATGGTTTGCAACCTTCCTACCTCTCTCCTCCGACCCATAATAACAGGCTAAATTCAAGTGAGCAAGCAAAGAAACAAACATGTGAGAGTCTATGGAGATTTAACTTCGGTCTCCTTCAATAATCCCCACCAAGTGGTGCTCAGAATAGATGGCTTTCACCCACTGTGCTTCCTGGATGAGACTGAGGGAAGCTGGGCTGGAGCAGCCTTAGCAGGGAAGCCTGCTTCAGGAACACCCAGGCAGGGCTGTTGGTAACTCAGCAGGACATGTGCTTCCCCTTAGGTTTATGCATGAAGCAGAACCAACCTTACCAGCATGCCAGGCTACTTGGACAGCTTGGGTTTTTAGGAGAGAAATCACCACTCACCCATATTTATTATGTTCCCTATTCATATAATAGCTATAGATTCGCTATAGATTCACTACAGCCTGCAAGCAAGCCCTGGTTCTGCAGCTCATTCTTCAGCAGTTAGGCGTGCACTGAGGATGGGCAGAGGCATCCTGCAGAGGTGGCACCATCTCCTGCTTCTCAGAAACCGCCTTCCAGCACCACGCAGCCTGAATCAGGAGTATGGACTGAATTGAAACCATGCAATTTTTAATGCGTCTACTTATTGAATTTTTAATTTGCAGATTATTGACTGTATGGACTGTAATGGCTTTGAACAACAGGGTGAGTGTGTATGCCAGACATCTGAAGTAATTCTGTGTGAAAAGAGATGGCAAATTGCTGGAGCCTTTAATTACACTATTATTTAATAGTATTAAGGAAGGGCCTGAAAAAACAGAATACTCTCCCCCTGCACATTTATCTACATCTCAATAAGAAGAAATGCCATTTGTGTGAGGGGAAGGGAGGGGGTGACACTGATTATATACAACTGCATACAGCATCTCTGGATGGGCTGGTGTGAAAGGGTGGGCCATAAAGAAGTGATGGTTTCAGTCCATGGGATTTTACCTCTTTTTGTTTCTATGATCCTATAAGCCCCTGACATCAAGAAGCCATTAAATGAAAAGTAATTAGTGTTCTGCCCTGCCTTTTTCTATGCATGTAAAGACTGTAAACAGAATGGTGTTGTCCCTGATCCCCACATCCGTCTGCATATCATGTCCTGTATAGATACATGGCCTGCTGCCACAGAAATGGGGACACAGAGGTTTTTTTCAGCAGAACCTTAACAGCACATTCAGCACAAAAGTCCATTCGCAGAAATGGAGCAGCAGCCATGGGCTGGTCTCTGCCTTAGCCAGCCCAGGTCATGCCAGGAACTCCTTCCCGCTCTGGCAGCAGGGTACCGCTCTTCTTTTCTTTCCTCATGATTTTATTTGGAAACAAAAAGAAACAACATCCTGTCATCAAACATGAGTAAGGCATAATTATCATAACTACGTTTTACCTACCACAGTGAACGTTATTACTATGTGAAGATCACAAATATCAAGCCTCCAGAAGCATCACACGAGAATGTCATAACTAAGTCTACGTCTAAAATAAACGCCCAGGAAAACCCTTCTCAAAAATCCCTGTTGAGGTTTCACACCTACATGCAAATGCATGTTATTAAGGGCTGTTCTTTAAAAGATTTGAGAAATAACTTGTGCATGACTGAGGCTGGATTGATATTCCAGGGGAAAAAAGAGCAACTCTGCAGAGCACTAACATCTTGCCATGACTTCTCTCAGACCGGTACTGCTGGAAGGAACCCCGAGTAATGGCAGACCACAGCTCAGCTGAAACACTCTGCAGCTGCTTAGGATGTGCTGCCATCAGAAACAAGTCCGGGACCCAGCTCTTCTCTCTTTCATGCCACCGACTATGTGCCTGACTTGTATTCCTGCTGCCCCTTGCCAACAGCTGCATCTCACGCAGGGAACTCGGAGCTCCATCCTAAAAAGCACCTCTGCTAAAATTTAAATGCACTGCCCAACAAATGAATCTAAGGGTGTCAGTGCCTGCTTCAGATAGATATAGTTTTACTTACTGCTGACCAGCTCGTGCATAGAGGTCTAACAGCGCTGAAAAAGAAGAGACAATGAATGTGTACCCGATTTGAAACTGAAATGGCACGCGGCAGGACAGAGCTTGTTGGCGGAGAGATGAGCCAGGGAAGGGAATTTTACAAATTCCTTTCAATGTCAGGTCCTTAACTTTGCAGTGGCTGTTCTGTGTACCAACGTTTTGTTTCATGCCCTATATATATTCGCCTTTCATGGAGAGAAGGCTGGGGACTGTGCTTACTATTCTTGGAGTGCTGTCGTGGATGGGTGGAATACTAAGAAAACCACATCTGAAAACGTACGCTCGCAGCGTCTTATCAGTATTGGACATACATAATTTTTTTCTTGCAAAGTTTTTGCTATGAAATTGGTTGTCACACAAATTCCCGTGCTTCTCCTTGCTTGTTTGTTTCCACTCCCTCTCCCCCTCCCCCAGACCCACTACATTACTATATTTTTGATGTCCATTTTAATGTTCCTTAAAGATAAACCAAATCGTCTATACTAAAATTTCATGCACCCTTTTCTTTGGTAGAACAGAACGGCATTCTCCCTACATAGTAAAATTTCACATACATTTTAATAACTCCACCCAGATGAAAATATCCACCTGGAAGCATGAAACGCTTCTGCCTTAATTGAATGTAAACACAACCTTCCCCAACACACATTCTCTCAGGCGAAAGAAAGTGCGTGCTCCATCGATGTAAAGCACTGCTGCTCAATTTGCTACCGTGGGATGTAAGAACGCTTTACTTGCAGTAGGTGTACCCCCGGCCCTCGCCTTGAGGTACCCTTGGAAAACTGAAACCTAAGGTTGAAGAATGTTTCTCAGCCAAAGTTTTTGATAGATTATAATTTATCAAATTATAGTACTGGCAGTTACCTACTTGATACAGAGACTTCAGGGAATGCTTTACAGGACCAGAATACATGGCAGTGAAGTGTTCATGACAATGCAAACTGCCAACTAGCACTGCTAGACCACCAAGAGTTCTGTTGTTTCAATGATCTCTGTTTTCAGCTGAAGCAGAATTCACTGCACATTTTCCACAGCCTGCTATAAATGAGACAATGGAAGAGTTACTTTGCAGGTTTTTTTAAAACAAGGGCTATGATTGATTGCATGTGGAAATGCTGAACAATGAACCAGTAATTTCCATCAATAGCATTTTAATCTCTCAAGTAAGGTGCTCAACCAAGCCTTTACCTGCTCTTTGCAAGGCTTACACTGAAAGGACCAGGGCACAGCACAGAGAACTGCAGTGGTCAGGGCAGGGCAGTGGTCAGATGTAGAGGAAGCGATGGAGAAGAAACCACCAAAATCTTCGCTATTTAAGAGTGCCGAGGGTCTGCAAATGAGGAGTGTTTCAAATAATCACATGAAAGCTCTGAGCAGAGCCTGGCTGGGATTACACCAGCTTTGACAGAGATGAAGCAGGACTTAGAAAAGATGCACAGAACTCAGCCACAGAAGAGCACACAGAGATGACTTCCAGAAAAATTCTTAAGTAAAGAGCTTCAGTACAGCTAGCCACCACCAGGTCCCGGGGTGATGATTGCAGTGATGATGATAACAATAACAACAACAACAAAACCAACACCACCAGTACATAATATATACTACTGTAAGCAAAGCCAACTAACGTATAAGTGGGAGAGTTGCTTTCTTTTGAAGTGAACGGGAGAGCTACTTCTGCATCACGAGATAGCTACTCTGATTTCATAAAATAGGTCCATTGGACACAGCAGTCAGCAAAGCAACTGAGAAACCAAAGAATTAAGACAGCCAAAGCACAATGGAAAGACACAGCACTCTATTAATAATGCTCACCTTTAAAGAAGCATGATAGGACCATGGCATTTAATATCAGTGCTTATCAGAAGCATCTCAAGAGATTTCAGCTCTTTTAATGTATGTCTCACAAAAGAAACACCACTGAAGAGTGCTGACTTCAATGTTTTCCTACTGCTAACAGCTGCCTTTCAGGGAAGATCCCGTGAAGCTTTCCTCTTCCACATTTAACTGACTGTGGACTTCCACCTTTAATTGAATGGGACTCAATAGCAGTGGCAGAGAGAGTTCAAATTGTCCCTTTGGGGATTCGCTCAACAGAAATTACTCATTCATGCCATGACATTTTGAGGGAATATCATAATGTCGTTTTGGACACAATGTCATAACTTAGAGGAACGGAAGAATAAGATGGAGACATCAATTACGATAAAAGAAAGGGTGTAAAAATCACAGTTTTCCCTGTGTCCTTCCTTTCACTGGGAAGTCTCAGTTCGGAAAAGGCTGCTCTGTATTGGCAGTCACTATGTACATCCATGATCGAGCCAGTACCATCATCTGGGACAGGGACACTTGCAGACCATATCCTGCTGACCCACTCACCTTCACCCTGCCCAGTCCAAAATCCCCTGTAGGATGCAGTAGGAGAGTGGTATCGGCACAACCTGGCCCCTTCTGACAGCACAACAAAAAGGGACTGACATGGCTACAGCAGGAACACTTGTGTGGTGCGAGCAAAATGCAAAGCCTTTATATACACATGTATGTATATGCATATATGAAAACATATGAAGGGTGCAGACACTTATTCTGGCATTTCTATGTCATGTGCTGACACTGAATTACATTAGCAACACCACTCCACAGTGTAATGTTATTTTTTAAAAACATGAAAGGAAAGTGTGAAATATAAGGCAGAACAGGAAAAATTATCAAAGCTATCATGGGAAGGCTGGGGGTTTCGGGGCCTTTAATATGGGGATACAGCATCTCACATGCATGACTGATGAGACACGAGCTGGGAGGTAAAGGGGGTGAGGGAGGGAAATACAGGTGGATTATGGCTTGAAGAGACAAATTACCCGACCCTAGCCTGCCTGCATTAAAAGCCTGCATCGCAACCCGCTCTCTGTGCCTCTGACCTGCTACCTAACTTTTATTAATTAAGTATAAATGCTAATAAGAACGAGTTATTTTCATCACTATTAAATATGTGAAAATGAATCCATTTGTTTTTATGGTAATCAGACTTCAAGGAACAAGGCTCTGAAGTTTGTAAAAATACAAACCAGTGCTAAATGACACCTCTATGTTCAACGCCTGATTTGAAATTACATACTATTCTTTATATATAATTTCATGTACCATGTAAATTTTCACTTTTCATGTGTTACAGCTGCTACGCCAACCTTAGAAAGGCACTCAACATCTTACAAAGGTGCACTTAATGACACCCGAGTTACCACATTTTTGGTAAATATTTGTAGGAAGGCTCCTTCCAGGCCGGATGCGCTGCCCAGACCCATTGCAACCCACCTCGTCTGCCCCTCCAGCAAACCAAGTGATGAGGATGGCCAGAGGATAACATGTCTCCATGCTCCATGAGCAAATCTTTGCAAAGACTTAACTGGGGAAGTAAACTTGCACGTTTGGGGTTCTTCACCGTGATACTATAATTATTCAGTTTTTCAGTTACTGCTGCATGTTCAATTCATTTAGTAGGCTTTTTAGATTACAGTTCATTTATTAGCAACATTTTTTTTGCACAGAAGGTTACGATGGCTTATTAATCCATCAATGAATTCCCTAAAAATATGATCAATGATGCTGCATGAAATGTCATTCTTTACACACTTTAGGAGGTTTGGCAATTAGCACTTCAAAATATTATGACTGTATCGAAGGTTTAAAAAATACTTGTAAAAAAAAATACAAAATCATATCCCTGAAGAGTTCTGCTGAATCAGAACAAAACGCTGTAAACCTTACCACCTGACAACACTACTTTTATGAAATTATTCAAAAATGCATGTTATTTGCAAAAGTAAAAAAAAAAATAAAATTAGACTCAGGATTTGATTAATGAGACTGTGTCTAGAGCAACTCCGTGCTGCTGCGGCTCCTTAGAATTGTGGTTCAGACGTACCTTAAAGCCTGGGAAGGACCGCTATTTTCCAACGCATCTTATTAAAAGAAAACAATCTGACAGCACTGCCTGCTCAATACAGTGTGGCTACGAACGGGGAGAAGCTATGAAACACATTATAGTTCGCTTTTCTTGGATGAAGAGAGGCTCTTCAATTATAAAAGTGTAAACGGGTGAAGATTGAATCCCGGCAGTGAAAGTACCATAAATACACGTCTCATCACTCACCGCACGCAGTGTGCAGAGACGATGGCAGGCAACACCTTGCTACAAGCTGAGAGAGTTAATGCTAGACACCCTCTTGCACTGCATCCACATTACATTCAAAGGACAGCACACTTTTCTGAGACCCGTTTTAAGAGTACTGCTTACTGTAGCAGTGTGCCAAATATTTTGGTTGATATTTAAATAATTCATGAATGCTAAACTCATCTCTTTTTTTTAATAGAAGAATAAAACCGTCATATTCAGAAGCTGACCTTTTTACTCTGCTATATAAACCCATTAACAATACAGAAAAACATATCTCGAACATAAAAAGCTTTGAAATATCAATTTAAAGGCTACTTTCTGCTGTATCCTTTATTGTAAATGTTACCAAGAAAAAGGCAGAAACCAAAAATCAATTTTTAATATATTTCTTCCTACCACAGGGCATCGGAAGCATTAACGGTTTCTGCATCTACATGGCTACTCTTACAAGCTTTGCTCTTCCCACATTTACCTTTAAAACATGATTAATGTATGTTTGCACATACATTTAAAGTACTTCTGAATGTAAATTAATTAACAATAATGCAGTACACACAAACAACTTTCCCATTGTTTGATTACCCAGAATAACAGTTTGATATTTACATAGCTGCTGCAACTTAGGCAAGAGAAAATGTTGCACATTTTTTATTAGCTAACTGGATCCCCAGTTTTCTGGCAGGAACCAGAATTCCAGAGTTAAGTTTTGGAGCCACCCCTGTTCTGCTGAACTTGGCTAGCTTTAGTATAGACATTTTTGGGGAAAGCTTTCTGCCTTTAAACTTCCAATGGCCCAGGAAAACTGGTTAGTGTTCAAAACTTCCAAAGAAAATAGGCATCTCAATAAAATTATCAGGAAGGAGCTCCATCAAGTGAGTGCTGTATGAATGGCCTTGTGCAATCCAAGCGTAGAAATGCTCCCTTTCTTTTTTTTCTGCTGCTTCCAAAGAGTCTCCGCTTTCCCTCATAAACAGGCACTTCTGCATAGATTTCCCTGCACCATTTTTAAAATCTTATTTCATCTTGTTGCTCCCATTTTCTCCAGTTTCCAGGCTTTCCTCATCACTCTTGCTCAACCTACTCTGACATGTTTATGGAGATCAGGATGGAAATTTCCTCTGTAATCAACAAAAAGAAGTAGGTGCCTTTGAAAGCCTGAAGAGAGGGAGATCTGGATTAGAAATCTAATTAATTAGGGATTAGGAACCTAAATTACGTGGACCTCTCTATTCACAATGTAGGTATTTATTTTGGGAGGTCTGGTTCACTATGCGCCTTGATCAGAATGGTGAGATATCATCTAGATATATTCCTTATGTTCCCATAACATACTCTATCATAGGTTTCATGACTCATTTTTCTTCCTTTCCCTCCAGATCAGCGTCCCGCTCAGCAATATAATATATATGTATATTGTAATTCTAGTAGTAAAATGATACCATACAAAAATCGATGCAAATCAGTAACATCTACTTCAGCCTAGAAGTAGCACACTAGGCTAGACAGCAGAAGAAAGACAACTGGAGAGCACTGACAGACTTTGAAACCACTGCGGGAAATCATCCAACCATGTTTGCTCAGGCTTTGGGTTTTTCTTCCGGTCTTTTATCTACTTTTAAACAACATCAACCTTTTCAGATTGTGCCATGATTAGAAAAGCGATCATCAAGCTACAGGTTGCTTGTGGGAAGCATTTGTCCTGGTATTATTGGAAGAATCTATATGAAATATTAGTATTTCAAAGACTTACAGTAGTACAGCAATATTACAGAAGCATTATGGAAAATTCTCCCTCTGACCATACACACACCTGAATCCCACAGCGCTGAATGTCCAAAAGCTCTTCCCCAGTCAACTGATCAGACTTGGCTCCACAAATGTAAACTGGATAAATATTACTTTCAAAATAACAAAAAGAATCAATGAAAAATCCAACTTTTCCTATCACATGCAAGCCATCATTAATTTTAAGTGTTACAATAAAAAGCAGAAACCTAAAAGGCCATGAAAAGTTATTTTGTTCCCGTTTACAGAAAGATATGAGTAATCCAAAGGATTTACTATTAACTGTACACCACATAGCTGTAATAAGTCTATTGAAACTATCTTGACCTGGAGCTTTACATCTGCCAGGTGTCAGCTGCAAACTGCACTTGCAGTGTATCACAGCCGCTTTTCTGCATATCCTGAGTATTACCGCAGAGACTTGGTGCATTGAGTCCTGTCCCCACTTTTAATGATAACCACGATGCCATTAAAATATAGGTTTTTGTTTTGGATGTGACCACTGGGAAGTTACAGGCGCAATAATACTCCCGTGGGAAACGCTGTCGAGCCCCCGTAAGAGAGACCTAACACTGTCAGTAAGGAGGGAGCACAGCCTTCCTAAAACAACGTGGAAAATGCGAGGTCTCTCAAGAGAAAAAGATTTAATTCATTTTTTTCATGTTAGTTGTTGTTACCTATTGATGTCCTAAACCTGCTGCTGAATACCAGGGAATTCAGAGTAAACAGCCATAAGGTAAAGCTTTTACCAGCCTGTATCTGAGCATTAACTGAAATGCCTTAAGGCGGAGTAAAAATGCTTCTGAAACATTTACATGAGATGAATAGGGCATGGGTAAGTAAAAAAAAGGGGGCATTCCCTACAGTTTTCCTTACAGATATTCACATCAATTGGACTTCAAATACAATGACTTCTTGAGTTCTCAGAATTAAAGCCCATTGCAAAGAACCCCAAACTCTGAGAAAATACGGCTTGATGAAATACACCAGAAGTATTTTTAACAAAATAGCACTTACAGGATTGGTCTTTTAAAGGCAGGTTTAGAAGACACTGGGATTGGTTGGGTTTCTTTTTTCCCCTTGAAGGCTCTCATGGAATATTTGTCAGAGAGACTTTGGGATATGTAATTTAGATACAACATCCTTCTGTGTACAGCACACACAACACCAGACACACAATTATAACTGGATCTTAATCATCCTTTCACCCTATCTTCTGAATAATAACCTGTGTCATTACAGAAAACCATTTTTTACTGCAAATCTTATCCCATTCCCACTGCAGACCCAGAAAGCCACACCAAGTCCGAGGTAACATAGGAGAAACTACATGGGGAGCCCAGCCCTCATCCCCTATCGAGCATGGGGCAGGCTGAGTGTTTCTCAGCAGGGAAAGATGGCGAGGGACTGGTTGGAAAGCACGAAATCCCACAATCTCCAAACAAGCTTTGGGGAGGAAACTCTAGGTTTGGTAGAAATTCTAATTTCTTTCTGGCAGAAGCAATGTTGCACTCAGCAAAGTGCCATAGCTGCTGTCTGCTGGTCCCTGACAACTCTACAACTGGGATGTGTTTGGACCATCAAGCTTTCAGCAGCTAGGGATAGGCTGGTATTGCCCACATGTTTTTAAGTTTGATCTTCTGGCTACTCCCTGTGACTTCTCTTGTCAGGGACATGTACCCACATGTCCATGGCACAGCTGATGGGAACAGCACTGCCTGGGCAAGGCTGTAAGAGGCAAGGTCAAAACTGATAAAACCCTTTAGGATCAAACTTGTGATTACACTTATTGTGGGGAGACTTTCCACAGGTCCTGGTACCAGGGGTCTCAGCAGGGTCCTCCATCCCTCGGGGTAAAACAGGGGGAAAACAGAGTTGTAATCTGATTTAAAAGCTCCCAGCGGGAAATGCGTCCCACTTCCAGGCAACTTGCAGCAGAAGCTAGTGATCTGATTTGTAAGGAAGTGTGGCCAATTTCTCCTCTGAATTTGTTGGGATCATCTTTTAACCCTGGCGTCTCAGCTCGCCTTTTTTCGCCTAGATTAAGGAACTATCTGCTATTGAAGGTATCATCTTCAGGTAATACCTTGTAGACCATCATCTCACATCCTCCTCTTGGACAAAGTAAGTAGATTGAGCTTCTTAAGTCTGTAATTGTAGGGCCTATTTTCCAGAGATTGAGTGAATTTGCTACTGACTTTAATGCTGTCAGGATTTATTCTTGGAGCCTCAGCTGGGGTAACTTCTGTGCTTAGAGGTCAGGAGAAAATGTAACTAAACCATCACTGAGATGTTATGATTCCAAATATCTCCTGCAAACCTCTCACTCCACACTTAATATTTTGCAATCTGTTTTAATTAAGTCTCAGCAATCAGAAGAAAAAATCTTTGAAGTTTAACATTTCAATACCGTGTGAAAATGTTAAATGCTAAGCCCTTCTGTATAAGCCTTATTCTGTTAGTTAACAAATTTCCAATATATGAAACAGCTTGTTCAAAGGAAATAAAGAAAAAAAGATTGGTGTGGGTAATACCTCGTGGCTAGCACACTCCTAAAATCCAGTTATTTACCAAATGTTATGCTGGTAACAGTGGAGTGCTTGGCAAAAGCCAGGCAGTAAATCATATAAAACTGTACTCCCATGGAACTTTAATTTTTGCATTTTATTAGCCTTTAAACAGTTCCTGCCAGTGTTATGGCCTAAAATATGCAACACAGTTCTAGATAACAGAAAAATAAACCAAGAGATCAGAAAATAACAGTAAGAATTATGGATGGGTTTGTTTCCTCCCAGTTCAGTTCATTCTATGCCTCTGAAATTGCAAACAAGCAAGCTGCTGACCTCCTCATTGTACTGAGGGCAGAACTGTTACTTCCATACCACTTGTGTCTGGAGGGGCTGCTGGTGGGGAAGGACTCACAGGAGCCCAAGCAAGGAATATCTTCATGGCTGGAGAACTGGAAATCAAAGACCTCCAGAAACGTGACAAGTCAAACTGAAGATCTCAATATTTAGGAAGTCTCAGATCTACTTTATTCCCCTCACAGATGGGCAGAGCACTGTAACAACATACTACACCTCTATTATGTGGAAGTACAACACACTAACCATGGGTTGTATTTATTTCAACATAACTTTAAAGGGATATTTTCTTCCACGTTTTCATCTGGTTTTGTTGCCAGCAAGGTACTTCTGCAAACTCTGCCTGGGCCCTGGTGAAACGTCTGCTGCCACGTCTAGCTTTCAGCATCTGAGAGCTCTCATAACCCACTGAACCTCGTACCTATGAATGAGTGGCCAGGCGCCTCTATACAAATGCTATAATGTGAATCCTTATAGCTTCACTGCTGAGCAACTGCTGTTTGTTTTTATTGTTCATAAAATTTGTATTGATAACTAGTTAAGCTGTATAAATGATTCCCTCATATGACTTTCCTAATAACAAGCCATGAAATCTGCTATTTGTGGTAGGACCCACCCTTGAAGTCAGGCGACTCTGTCCATAATTTTGGAAGTAATACTACTGTAAATATTGCAGCAAAGTATGCGATATAAATGCAAGTGTACCGCAATATCCACAGTGTATGTATTAATGCAACCATTAAACAGAATAGTACTGCCACAATACTAATACATTTTAGATTATAGTAAGCAGAACTAATACACATTAGGTTACATCATTTTCCTACAGTAATTACTGGAATACTACATTATCCATAAGAAACTGCCATCTGCCTTCAAGAACGCCATTTATCTGCCATTTCAAAGCAGCAGGAGCACAGCTGGCCTCTCTGGAGACCGAGCTCCTGCTGAGGGGCAGCACTCAGCATTTCAGCAACAGCGGAGCTTCTTGGGACACTGCCTTGGTGACGCTAACTCCTCGAGGCTGCAAAGGTACCACCAAGATGGGAAGTTCTTTGGGAAAGGTTTGCTTGCAGGAGCAATCCCACCCAGGAGCTGTGGATGCCTGGCACTTCTGGGTCCTCTTGTTTTCTCAGGCCCCTCCCTAAAAAATCTACCATAAATGCCAAGAGACAGAACAGGAGGAGATTGGCTTTGTCATGGTGAGAGGCAAAAGCTTTTTCTGATTAATTTACCTGATGATCCTTATCAATGAAGATGAATAAAGGCTATAAACTCCTCCTGAGGTACTCTGGGCTTTACAGCTTACAGAAAAAGATAGAAATATTCATTTGGCTTGAAATGTGAACTGAAAGTCCTCATTTGACCAGTTTTGAGGGCTGCCCTAACTCCTGGCCAGAAGCAATCCTTATTCCCCCAGAATTCCTGGTCTCAGGAAAAAAACAATGGCACAATGTTGCCTGACAGGTGGCCTCTAAGGGACTGAATTGAGCATCTTTGGCCACCAAAACAGAGGGTGTTAATTTCTTGGTGCATTAAATGGAGAGTCCCAGTCCCATAGGGAACATATTTACAATACCCTTGGCTTGTTAATTAATTGTCTTTCTGAAGTTTCCCTGATCAGTTTCCTGTCCATTTTACAGGAAATTTCACAGGAAAAATATTTAGTTCAATACAAGAGGTTATCTCCTTGCAGTATTTGTGCAAAGCATGTAGGAAAACTGGGAAGAAACACACAAAGCTCTAGGAAGGTACTCTTAGTAAGAAATAAGCTTCTTGATCTGGACAGCCAGGGTCTCTATCCCAGCATCTCACATTCCTACATCTAAGACCTGTTAGCTTTATGTCCTTCATTGCAAGACATCTGAATCAACAGGACAGAACTTTCCAATGCACTTGGAACCTTGCATGATATTAAAAAGTGAGACATGTGCAAATGTCATTAATTACTAACTGAAGTATTTTCTGAGTCTCTCAAAAAATCTTGCTACTTCCATTTTCTAGACCAACCCTTCTTGCACGGGCCCCTCAACAGGACACACTAGGGCTGGGCAGGGGCCACCTCAGGCACAGGCTGGGCTGAGGAGAAAGGTTTCTGATGGACGACAAAGCTTTGCTACATTTGTGATTTGCTCCCTGCACTGACATGCCCTTCTTCACTTCCAGCAGGACCCTGAAACACGTCTTGTTCCTTCCTCCTCCAAAGAGGAAAAAGCAAAAAGCAGCTGAGTTCAGGGCAGGGCTGAACATGTCATGAAGCCAGTTTGCCCATTCCTTCTCTTCTCAGTGTTCTCTGCTAACTACTCTTCTACTATTCAGTACTTGCTGCATCCCAGCCACATCCTAAGGATGCCACTTGGCCGGGAAACCACTGGGAGAAAGTGTGAGGAGGTGACAGCAAGGAAGTGACTGGGCCAGCAATGAAGCAGTGCAGTAAGAACTTCGGGACTCAGGCAGCATCTCTCTGCTCCCTCCCTGCTCTGTCTCCCACTGTAAAACTGGTTCTCAAAGCAAAGAGATGAGCAGCAGAGACAGACAGTGTGGCAGGAGAGAGAAAGATGGTCAAGTAAAGCAACTCTGAACAGCATCTTCTCCAGGAGAGGTTTGGCCCTATAGTTAACACTGTGAAGCCCATAAAACATAGGTAAATCCCATGATGAAAACTGTGTCCTTTACACCAAGGAACAACTCACTGGCTTGTACTCAGTTGATAGCAACACATCACGACATTCAGGGCCAGACGATTTCTCCAAAGAAAAGGTGTGCTTCACTTAGAGTAGGTCCTTACCAAGGAACAGGAAGGCTCAGGACACTAAGAACCCTACAGGATATGGACCACTCCCTGCTCCAAGTGGCCAACAGGGAAAGCCTGCATCCCATGCACTAAAGAGAGCTGCAAGGATGCCCACAGGCCCTGCTCCTGCACTGCCCAAGCCTGCATCAGCTGGCTCAGTGCCTGGGATGAGGTGAGGCACACATCTGTACCTCAGCTCTCTCCACCACAGGGAAGTGCTTGTTTGAGGATAAGAAACCTCTAGGTGACCTACGCCACACCACACAGCACATAAAGACCACACTTCTCCAGGTCCCCCTGAAGAGCAAAAAATTCAGAGGAGAGAGAAGGTGTGCCCCTTTAGCAGGGAATTGACCATTCCAACAATTTACCAAGGCTTCTCAGGCATTTCCAGTCACAGCGCTTTTAAATCAAGGTCGGATGCTTTATTTCTGAAAGAAATGCTCTTGTTCAAACAAGAATTATTTTAGGGAAGTTTGATAGTGTACATTATAAGCGAGGTCAGACTAGATTATCACAGTATTCCCTTTTGGCATTATAATCTATGAATCTATAAAAGAGAAAGGATTTAATTGATGAAGTTTAGCCCCATTAGCCCCTCATTACCACATGACACTGTCATCGTTAATCTTTGACTCCAAATGACTATAGATCCAAATTCAACCTTTTCTCTCTAATTTTATACACATTTTATATCTATGATATACACACATGGTTTCAAGGGATTATAAAACCTTCCCTTTACCTTTCCCCTGCATTAAGTACACGGAAAACATCACAGATTTCGGAATTGCCCTATATGCAGGCCACTAGCACTTTTTTATTTTTTTCCTCAAAAGGCTTTTTTTTTTTTCCCCAGTAGATTTTCAAAGCAAAGGAAAAGAAAATTAATTCAGACTGGACAAAGACATCCAGGGATTGCTATGATGAAGATTGGTGCTGTGTGGAAAATGCTGGGCAAAAGCCATACCCAGGTAGATGACATAAACGTACAGTGACATTCTTAAACAGACACCCTCAGCCAGATACAGAGATGATCGTAACAGTGTTACCAGGGAATAATGATTTATGAAAAGTCTTGTTGAAGCTTGGTTTTGGATATCAAGTAAATTCTGAGCAGCAATTTTCTTACATCCATTTATAACCCATCCAAAAGTTTGCAAAAAAAACCAGAAATAATTGAAAGCCTTCAGACAGGCCATTAATTTTATACCCCCTTGTATCAAGCCATTCCAATTAATTTCTCAGGCACTTTTTAACTATTCCTCCTGTCCAAAATTCATCCTCAGACAAGAAACAGTATTCAAGAAACTGGACTGCAGTGGAGTGGGTATGTCATCTAGCTTCATTACAGGCAACGAAGGAAAACAATCTGTTGAGTTCACTTCTGTTTGGATTGCCCTGCCACTGAAGAATAACTGTGATTTAAGGATATCTGAGACATGTGGAGTGTATATATATATATATAGAGAGAGAGAGAGAGAAATGCAGATGAAATACTGAGTTGACAGAAGTTGATGGCAAAACTGTTAATTCTATTTTACTCCCAGCATACTGTCTCTCCCCCACCCCGCATCTCCACTTCGTACTGCAATTTTTATTTTTAGCATATAAGAATGGGCAAGCATGAATGCAGTGGTCTATTTTTCAAACGTTAAAACTAAGGTTCATGGAGACAACTTCTTCAGGTACAGGCAGATCTGTCCTGAGCCTCTGAAAATCGGGGTTGAACCTTCCTGATGCAGGACAGCACTTGGTGCTGGGGCTCACTGCAGCAGCTCTGCAACAGAGTGTGCTCCCATGTGCATTCACCAGAGGACACACACCAAAAGCATTGGCTCTGGTTTTCTCTTTTCCAAATTAGAAATGGTCTTTCTCTCTTTCTTGAACGGGTCACTGAAGAACGAATCCGTGCCCCATTTTCAACAGTTTGCTTCTCAGAAGAACAAAGTAAAGAAAGATATTTATAGCTCAAATCTAAAGTAAACCATACCTGAGAAGCCGGATTAGACAAAAGTCCTTTTTTATCTGAGGTTTTTGCTACAGATTAGGGAGGATTAAGAAAGCATCCTGCTCTCGCTGTCATGTGAATGACTGCAGCAAAGCGGAAGTTTTAGCAGGCTCCCCATTAATATGAAAGGCCAGCGATGTTTAAAGGCAGATACAAAAGAAGTTTTTCTACCAGTTTGTGTCACTTCCTGAGAGCTGACAACAGAGAGAGTTCAAAATAAGTAGTTTGGGTTAATAGTGTACTTGCATGTAAATACATAAAAGCTTCAGTGCCGTAAAGCTAATTTAAAAAAGGACATTTCTCTTTATAGTTCCCCTGGGTATAATAGAAGCTATGATATTCTTTCTACCATAATGTACGTTTCATTAAAGAGCTGGAGCTATAATTGTCTACATCAGTACGTAGCAGCAGACTGGATAAATTGTCCACATAAATTGCTTAATACAACTCCAAGCCCATTTCCAGAGCGCTGGTGACTCCTACAACTACATCGCTGAGTCCTACCTGAGGTTACGCAGCTACCTGCAGCTCTGCGGGGCTTCAGATGGACCCAGAACAGCCCCAAACCCCATAAAACCACCTGGTGCTGAACTCCTCAAACACGACCACCACATTTAACAAAAACATCCACAAAAGCATCAACCATTTAAACCCTTCTCTATGTTCTGCAGTGGACACGATTACGTGCCAGTAATGTTGTAGATTTATGTGACAATTATGTATATGAAGCGATATCCAGGCTATTATCATTCTTAATAAATCAATAAAGTCAACTGAAAAATTAAACTGAGCATGTATGGAACATCTGACAGCAAATATATTTCAGTCTCTTAAGTGCTGTCATTTTCATTGCAATTTACTGCCTACCCTACAAGAGGGTTAAATCAGAAAAGTGAATAAAGCAAGAGAAGAGGTCTCAGAAACAGAACTACAGTGCACTGAATTGCAATTTACCAGTAAATCAGCATGGCAGAGGGAAATTTTTGTCATAACAGGGCTGTAACATTTCTTTTAAAGCCAGTTTTGTCTTGAACCTGAAGCTAGCGTTCATTAATGGCAATTTTAGGACTGTACTAAAATATAAAATATACTACAAATGTAGAGATGTAATTTCATTGGTTTAGGGTTTCTGTGCATTATTCCTCATAAAATATGAATGCCATTATCGACTTAGTAGGTAGGATGCAAAGTATCTTCTTTTTAAAGCCAAAGAGGAAAGAGGGAAACCTCCGAGACAACAGCCATTTTCCAACCTAATGTGTAGACTCAGCACTCTCCTGACCGAGTTTTTTGATCTCAATCATGTTTTGACTTTCTACAAGCTGTATTTGCATGCAGGATTTAAACGTGTGTATTTTTTTTTCACCCTGCAGCAAAATACACAGGATTTTCCTTTAGAATATCTGGTCTCTGAATCAAATGCCACAATAGACAGTGCACACTCCTAGATCGTGCCTATATAAACATATAGAGAGGAATATTATCTTAAAGAAATGCCTCTAATGAACACGTGGAAGTCTGCAGTTGTTAGTTCACACTGTTCTAAACCAGAGAGCAGTAACAAAGTATGCGGCATATGCAGCACATCCATGTGTACCAGGGTATTAAAGGCTGCTTTGCGAGTGCCTTTACGAGCCTCTGTATTCCCTGCCCTCTTTTGTGGAAGTTATCGCTGTATTAGATGTTGTTGAACATATTTGATATGAAAGCATTGTCTGTTTGCTACCAGTATCTAACGAGTATCTCCCCTAGAGTTGCCAGCAAGGTGCTGATTAATTAACTGAAGTAGTGAAGCTGAATCGTACAACAGCTGTTTAGAGAATTGTCATTAACTCCGTCTCTTTCCCCATCTATTCATTTGCTTGCAGTGCTACTACTAAATTGGAAATTTGGGTGACTTTCTGGGGCTCCTACCTTGACTTGTCCACACTCCATGCTGAAGGAAGGGGTGGCTGGTCCAGGCTTACTTAGCCAAAGAGAACGGAGGCGTAGGAAGGAGGGAGAAGAAGAAACTAAACTTCCTGGAAGTCACAGTTCTGCTGTCACTTGTCAACGGCAGCTGACAATAGATGGTCCTCCCGGCAGAATGTCAAAACGGCAATCACATATATCCTTGGCTGATTGAGAAGTTCAGCAGTCTGTCAGCCTCTCCCTAGGACCACTCGGTGTCCCAGGGAGGCGGCTCGGCTCCTGCGGCCAGTGGCGGCACGGATAAGGGTGGCTAAGCAGCTGCAGCCCACTCCCACAGTGTAATGACACTTGGCAGAGGATCCCAACCTGGGCACCTCGGCTGCCCCGCTGAATAAAGATGATTATTCAGGAGAGTATAATCTGTATTAAGTGGCAGATGGGGGGGTGGGGGGAGTGTTGATGGGACATGCATTTCTCATTAAAACGTGCTGGATAGGCTTTCTGCTCTTGGAGGAGCTGCAGATTTCAAAGGAGAAGGTGCGACGACTATTTTTTTCATTATAGCCCAGGCGAAATTAATGCAAGGCAAAGTTTGGCACGCTCTCCTCCGGCTGATCACCTGATCACCTGAGTAAGCTCGGCTTATTCCACTTGACGTGGTCTGCCATGACACGTTGGAGATCGAAATGTTAACAACCAGCTGCATTTCTAACAGCTACTCTGTGCCATTTAATTTAACATTACACTTCTTCGCATGGGCCTCGCTTTATTATGCTTGAGAATTATGAAAACTGGAAATTACACATGTGATTAAACACCATCTAATCACTCCGTGTACTAAATAAGCCAAAATGCATTGGAAAATAGATCAGGTACAATTTTTGTGTGAAACAAATGAATGCAGGAATGTATTGCGTTGATATAGATGGAGCATCTGCCTCATGATAAAATTAAGTCTTGTGACAGAAATAAATCACTGTAGGGGCGAATGCAAACCATTATCCAATAGGATTTTCTCTTTTCTTCTTATGTGACAGGACTTATTGGATTCCCTGATGTTAGACAGCCAAGTGCATCCACGATATGATGATAAATCAGGAAGACTACACAATCTGAAATTTAACAGCTACTTATTTTTGAGATGTTAAGATAAAGGAAAAAAATACTTTGATTTCTGCAAGTAACTATTAAATTGGGAATCTCCTTTTCTGATAATCTGATACTCCGTTACTGTGTCATATCATCAAACAATGCCAACAACCAGCAGTGGGTAAAATAGATTTTGGACTAAGATGAATATGGGAACCACTTATCTGTCTTTTTTTCTTTTTCAATATTCACAGTTTTATCTAAAGAACACCATATAAAGGTTACTGTTGACATTAAAATGTACTGTTCTTATTACGTTTTCGTTTTTGCATGAATATATACTTAAATGGAAGGAAAAAATGTTTTTTTGTTGCTACTTTCTACATTTGAATGAAAAAATCCATAAGCTATGTTAAAAATACAGAATAAATAATGGAACTTCAGCATGTATAGTGGTTGATAAATGTGATTCACAAAACATACCTTCATGTTTTAATAGCTTTCCATTGTTAGAAGCATGCTATTAATTAGTGAAAAATGGATTCATCTATCCAGGATGCACTTGTGTTTCTTGGGTTTAACCCTTTTTTCACTATTGTGACTTTTGGATGCTACCTCAAAACCTTAGCAAGAAAGGAATGTGATCGAGGGAAGATAGCTAAGTAAGATTTCTGCCTGTCAGACTTCAGGGAGCGTCTAAATGATGCTTTAGTCATATGGTTTAGTTTTAGGTGGTCATGCAGGAGCAGGGAGTCAGACTCAATGATCCTTCTAGGATCCCTTTCAACTTGAGATATCCTATGATCCTAGGTGTGTTCTTTAGCAATACCATGGGAAATGTCACTTAAACAAAACAAGAATCGCAGTTATGTGAATAACAAGGTCATGATTAAAGTGCAAACGAGCAGATGAAGGTAAGGACTATCAATAACAGCACCACTAAACACAATCCCAATCCAGTTGCCTTTGGTGGAAATACAGCAGCAACCTAAACCTGATGTTCTCACAGGTAGGCAGTGACGTCACCCTTTGGGCATGGCATCCAAACATGACTGTCACGGTAAAGCCACTTTCCCTGAGCTGCCTATCTGCAGCCTGCCCTGCGATAAGCTGTGCGGGGAGGGAGGATGGTGGGGAGAAAGCACTGCATGTTGATCACTTGTAATTAGAGTAATCTTCCTCAAAAGCTTTAACTGCTCTAAACTCTGGCTGTCTTCATCCAGACCTAAAGCCATGCGACACCACCATAAAAGCTGTTAAAGAAACGCAAACTATTTTGTCTGGGTATCAGCCTTTAGTGAGCAGGCGGTGCAGGAACATGAGGCACTCTATGCAAGGGCAGGAGATCCTGTAACTCTCTTACAACCTGGCGGAAGAGATACCACTGCTAAAGCTGGGCTCTGCCACAACACAGAGCCAGTTTATCATCATGGGCTAAACAAGAGGGGCAGGGGGAGTTTCCTCATAGCCCAAGCAAGAAAAAGCCAAGTTGTTTTTAATTACTTATCCCATGCTGTTTGGGAAGCACCGTGCTGCCCAGGTGAAAGCTAGTTATTACTTGACATCCTCTGGCTGACAAGGACATGATAACTGGCACTTGCTGATGTACCTCTGGGAAGGGACAGCGTCAGTGCAGGCAGTTAAGCATCCTGCCACATTGTATGTTAAGAAGCCCCGATACACGTGGTTTCTGCAAAAGAGACATGTAAGAAGGAGGGAAGACAGAAGATAAAACTTTGGGGGGTAAATAAAAAAGACAGTCTACTGGAGACACGTATCATAGGGGGGAAATGGGGGCTGAAATAAATGAGACAGCAAGGCAAAGCAATCAGCACAGACTGGGGGGAGAGAATGGCTCTGCCAGGAGCACAACAGCCATCCAACATCAGCCCCCAACATCAGGCTTGAGGAGGATGCATACAGCAGGAGAGTTTTGCCCAATTTTCCAGTGCTGCGGTAAATTCAGAGTAAGGTATTGGGTGGGCTCTAAGGCTGCCCTGTATCCAGCACGCCAGAAGACAAATCTAGCCTCCCAGACAACAACCCGGTATGATATGTGGGTCTCATGTACCCACTGTTGGCCAAAACAGGCTGTTCAGACCAAACAGAATTGCCAAGAGCCATGATTACTACTTTGAGGAAGAAGCAGACTTTGCCTAGCTGTGTTTGCAACCTTTTCAGCAATATTTTAGTTGACAAGTCTGACAGATGTGTTCAGAAAGAGCAAGTTTTAGGTGACTAGAGTGCAGCAGTCTGTCCCATTTGTATCACTACGGATGTAAACCTACGATAACCTCAGCAGGCAACTCTTACTTCTACCCTGAAATAGTGGCCTACCTCCAAAAGACAAGACACTTAGCATTGCACAACCAAAACCAAAAAGATTTTTGGACCCAAGGGAGCAAGAGGAAAACCTGACGTATCCATCTGACGTATCTGTCAAAAACACATGCAGCTCCCCAAAATACTGTTTGTAACACAAATTTTGAAATCAAGTGCTCAAAAAGGCCAAGAAAACAGAGGTTGAATATTTTTGTCTCTGTGAAAAAGCCTTTAAAGAAATTCTCTTTCTTTAATTAAATTAATAAACATCATTAAGAAATCTCCACAGGCACTACCACAGGTTGACACAAGAACCTTGTTATCATCCAGTGTTTCACGCAGAAAAAAAACATAACAGTGTACCAGAAAACACTGAGTTTTTAACTGTTTGCTTTAAATCATTCAATCTCAGGAGGTTTTTGTGTATGTTTTCATTGCAGTTCTTCAGCTCTCTCCATTGACTACACCTCTGCTGCCACCTCCCGTGGCTGCACCACAGTGAGCCCTGGCAAAAGCCCAAGTGCAGGCAGCTGTGGACACATGGGTTGTCTGTAGGGCAGGGCTGCCATAGCATTTTGTTCTCACTGTCCCTTCCCATTGTCTCCCCTCATGATGGAGTAGCAAAGCCAGCTTAGTTACCTCAGAGACAAAATGGAGGAGCTACTGTTGACCGCCGAAGAGCTCAGACTTCCACATCACTTTGAGACCTGGGCTAGCAGGACAGTATAAACACAAGCAGCCTCCCTCTGCTGCCAGTGCAACCTGGTTCCAAGACCACTCTTACCTACACTAAATTTAGGCTGCTGGCTCAGGAATAAAGATATTTTCAGGAGCAAAGATGTGTTTTCTGGCAGACTCCATTTAGATAGCTTAGAGTAAACTCAGCTGGAAGACCAGATGGTGAGATGGGCCATGGTGGAAAATAGTGTGAGATAACCTTTTTTATCCACTATGATCAATATATCAGTGGAAAAATCTGAAGAGCAAGAGGAGAGAAGATGAATACATGCATAGCAAATTGCATTTCAAATTATTTCCACCAAAAGTTTAAGACTAAATTTGTTTTAACACCCATCTATAAAATCAGGGCATAAAGCAACCGGTATTTTATCACCAAGAGCATTCAAGTTTGGTTGCCCTTCAGAAATGAGGAAGATCAGGCTATAATAGCTTTATATGTGAAAACAGTCTTTGATTGACAGAATCTAATCATTTGAAGGGCAGCAAACCCACATTAGGAAGGCAGGATTCTCTGTTCAAGTTCTGGCTTGCAACATCTATTAGCATCTTAGCATTCACTCGTACAATTTTTTTCTAACTGAACGTATCACTATTCTGTTGCTGCGGTGGAAAAATAGCGACCTTTCTTTACAGTGATAAAAATATGTGGGTACTTTCCCTGTAGTTTATATATCTTACACTGTAGGTCATTTTTAAAGGGTTTTCTTTTTTAGGTCCCACCATTTATCTTTTCATTCTGAGAAAAAAGCTAGTTTATTTAGCACAGTAAGACCTTCACATAACTTTCCCATATCAATTATTACAGCGACACGGCAACTCCCGTGTGAAAGGTTTCCTGTAATGTGTCTTGTGCAGACAAATAAACACAGGGAGAAAAAAAAGAACTGACAAAATACACATAACCTTCTTGCTGTCTATCTTATAAAAATGCCTACAAGCAAAGAGAATTAATTGGAAGTTTGATCATAGAAGGAAAGCCTTGTGCTGGCAACCCAATGTTAACATTGTAAAACTGCAAACCGAAAAAATCTGAAGGAAAAACCATGATGAAGCATCTTTTTCAAAAATTATTTTGGGTAGGGTGTGGGGGTACAAAATCCTATAAATTCTTTTTTTGCTAAAAGTGCATCATTAGCATTTGACTGGCAGTGAGATAATACAATTCTCCATAAAAATAACAAGTAGCTCTGAATAGATAATCAGGCCATTAGCAGGATGAACACCAAAACTCTTCCTAGCGTGGTGCTCTCGGTGTATTACTTCATCACCTGAATATCCTAAGAGCCTATGTGTACACAGAATCCTGTGTACATGAAGAGGTGTCAAGACTGGGGACATGTTTCTCATGGTGTGCATTTCTGCTGTTGATTTTGCCCTGATGTCCCCTTCAGAGCACAACTGAGTACAAGTGGCCTATGCCAGGCTACTTGTTTAGGTTTAGGTTGACTGCACAGAAATGAGTCTGTTTTAAATCCAGCGAATACTCCAGGATACCAGTCCTTCCAGGATGATGCGTACCGTATACATCAGGATTCAAGAATAAATCAAGAACAGTGAGGGCATCAGCCATAGCCCAAGCTGGAGGAAGTACAGAAACCCCTGGCAGAGTAGAACACAAGAAAGACGCACATATTTGGTTTGTGAAACAGTCCCATACTGGGACAGCGCAAGTTCGGATGGGGCAACAACTTGAAACTCCAGTACCACTGAGTACACAGGTTACCCAGAAACCTGGAGCGCAAGCAACCAGGCTGGCTTTGTGGCATACATTCCATGGGAAACATGCTGCAAACTGCACCTTTTAGAACAATTATTGCCTTTTTAAGGACAATTATGTATTATGTATGATGTATAATTTATTCCGGAGGTTACTGGTTTATAAAAGAGTCATGGGCAAACTGCCAAGTTATCGTCTGAACTGTAGTTATGAGTAATAACAAGGGTTATAATTTACATTCGTACTCTGTTTTTAAGTTAATGAGCTATCCAGTATGAAACCCTGCACTTGGCTTTTTGTTTCTATGCTTTCTTATATTTGAGAATACAGCTTGGTTTTATAATTTGCCTCTCAGATTTGTGGCACCTGAAATGGCTTTTACTAAACTGTCAGGGTAGTGACTGTTTGCCTGAACAGCGAAGCCACTGTGTGCTCACCCATGGCTCTTACACACAGACCTCAACATTTGTACTTGATCTGGTCAAAGAGGAAATACTACCAGGACAATAGGATTATACCTGCTGAATTAAAAAAAATAAAAAAAGAAGGAAAGAAAGAAAATCATTCTCTGGGTTATTTCCACTGGCACCTGGCCACCAGCCACCAGGACAAGGCAATTCAATGCTGCATTCATTTTAGAGTGCAGTGCCTCAAGTAGCACAACACCCAGTTGCAGCACTGGGGATGCGCCATGTGCTGACATGGGACTAATGGAAGTGTGACCCTCTGGCCTAGGGGTGAGAATGGCAGTGATTGAGCCACACTGTGACATGTGCTTGGTTTTTGCCAGCTCATTTCTATCAAAAACCTGGATTAAATTTAGGGCAGTGAGAGACTGGGATAACCCACCTGGTGAGCACACTTCTCCTTTTTGGTAACAGGACAATAAAGTAGAGTTGAACACCAAGGAGGAGATCAAAACTAATGAAGTAATGGACTCAGTGAGGTCAACTGAGAAGGAGCTACCAGGATGTCCTGGGAAAAAAATTAAGAGGCAGAACTGATGTGAAGGACAAGGACAGAACAGCAGAAAATAGAGAGACTTGTTGTTAAGAGAGTCACTTATGTCTGTCACCAGAGAATAATATTTATAAATCCTGAACCTGGCTTTGGTGAACATAAGCCTTGAAGGATCACCAAGCTTAATTTACCCTTTACATCCACAACACTGCTAATGGTAGCCCAGAGGTACCTCTGCTTCCCATAAGAAACTTGTAATCACTTCCCCTCCCCCTAGAAAAAGTAACAAATTATTAAGTCCTTGGCACATACAGAGAAGCAATAATTAGATGATGCCATGCCTGGACTTTTCGTCAGTCATCTTACAGTCATGGTTGTTAAGTGCAACTCTGGTGCCAAGCATTAATTACCTGAAAATTAGTGCTTGGTGATGGACCAAGTCTTTTCTCATCGTAACTCAGTACCCTCAGCCTAACAGTATGGAAAAATTAAGCCCAAATATTAGTCAAGAAAAGGACAGTGGAAGGAAGCATGGCAGAAGGTACACTGAAAGTTGTGCTGATTCATTCCTTTTTACCCCAGTATCTTGTTCCCATCTCTGAGACCTCACTTTATCCTCTTAGCCCCAGGACTTGTCTGATCTGCCCAAATCAAGACAAGGGCAGCTGAGGGCTCCCACTACACCGAAGAGAGAAACAGTCAACTGCAGGGTGTGATTCTTTCCAACTGAAGACCGAAAGACACCTCTGCACGTTCCACCTGCTGTCCACTGACTACACTCAGGGAGCCAAACGCTGCTCCACAGTGGGACGGACCCAGATTTCCTGATTTCCCTTTCAAACCTGGTGAAGTCATCTTCTCTAAGCAGGAGGTAAGGGCTGTGCCTCAGTCATCACTCCCACTAAAGCAAGAAAATATTTTAGTATCTACCTGAGAAGAGACAGATGAATAATGGAGGTGGGATTCAGCTCTCCACTGCAACAGGCTTTCTTCTCCAGCTTTCACAGGTGGTACTGTGGTGGTACTGTGGCAGTACTGTGGCACCCCTGTGGAGCCATGGAAAGCCCAAGAGTAATGCTCAGGCAGTAAGGATGGACACCCTGGTCTCAGTCCTCCCTAGACTTTATATTTGCACAAGTCAAGGCGGATGGAGGAAGCTGGATACTTTCTTCTGCAATGTGAGTTTGTTCCAGAATAAATCTCTTTCACACAGTTCCTGGATTACCCGCTGTCCTTTTTGTCTAGCAAAAGCCTTAAGAGATTTGCTTGTCACTTGCTGTATTTCCACGGGACAAAATCTCCTCTTTCTAAGCAGCCTTCTACAAGCAAAGCAGTTATTTTAGTCCTACAACCCAAGCACAAGAAAAGGGGAAAAAAGGATTGTCTGGAGGAACTGAAGGGTCACAAAACTTCCTGAAAGAAACAAGGTCAAGGGCTTAAGTACTCACTAAAAAGGTATGAGATCCAGAATATTTTTCTCTGCTTGCTAGGTTTTGAACCTTAAGGCTTTCAAGATTTCTTGCTCTAAAGACCCCTATCAATACTGCCCGCACAGTCAAACTTCATTAAATGCCAAGTAGAAACCTGGAAAACACTCCAGGCAGGAACCCCAACTCCTACGCTATGCTCAAAAGATGGCATAGTAGAAACAAGAGTGAGCTACCAAATCCTCTGGCTCCATCACTGCCATGGGAGACACGGGAGCTAGGCGGACAGTGCTCCCTGAGGCCACCCGCCTCACAACTCAGTCCTGCTGCAGGACTTACTCACCATGGGTGCTGCTGTGAGCATCCTTCATGGAGTTGTTTACTAGAGGAAGCAATATTCCTGAGAATAAGCACATCAAAGGTATAGTGGACAGAGTCAGCATTAGGCTAACGTGTCTCTAAATGAACCTCATCTGCTTCAAATGAAAGAAGGAACTTCTACATGATAGAAAGATGAATGAAAGCTGGGAGCAGTAAGGAGAGGGAAATCACAGGGGGAGGAAGGGGAAGGGTGCCCCTGGATTTGGCAAACTGATGGTGTCCACTAGGACTGCAGCTGGCTGTTCTTACATTAGAGAAACCCTGAAGCTACTATCATTTATTTGGTGTCTTGAGCAGTAATCGCTCGGGAAGCCAGGTGTCATAAATAGTTCCCAGTGGTCCTCCCACTCTGTGCTGGCTCATGCCAAAGCATCAGAGAGTCCTGTCCTGTATTTTTGGTGTTTATTTTACAGGTGCAATAGAAACACACAAAATATTTGTGTTGGTACAAAAAAAAAGTATTACTAAGTCATTAACAGGTGCTTTTAAACACAAACCCAGAAAGGTTTCTACATTAGAGATCCATACACCCCATGAATATTAAAATGAACTGCTTAGCTTTTGTTCCTCAGCACACAAGGCACCAGTATTCACACAAACACACATGCAATATATGATGCTGTGAATGAAATACAAAAAGTGGTATAAATTCCTCCCATGGTAATTGGGTAGTGGGGATGTATTAGAACTGGCCTCGGTCTGTTTAGCTATAAAAGCAACGCAGTTCATTAGTCACTCTCCTGTGCTACTCAAATTACAAGAGGGGAATTTTAATGTCACTTTATATCACTCCTCTTTAGATAGTTTTAGCAGGAGCCCACCTAAATATTAATGTCCTCAATTGATGCTCTTTATTACCCTTTATAAAACAATTGTCCTAAACCATCTTCAGTGCCTGACTGCAACATCTGGCCACCATCACCCACAAAAACAGGGCCAGCTGCAGAGCGATCCTGCTCTCCCAGAAACGAATTTCAAACCACCACACAACACGTTGCCAGTTTCCAACTCCACAGGACCTTACCTTACCTTTGATTACCTGGGATGTCCAGATCAAGGTCTTACATGAGGGTTTTCATTTGGCTTGCGGGAGTGGGTCAAAGAAAGGAGATTCTGCAGAGAATGGCTCACAAGGAAGCGGGTTTGCTTTCTGTAATTAAAAGTACTCTGAACCTGAAGCTCAGACTTTGCTGGAAGGAAGGAACTCAGCTGAGGGGTAAATATAGAAACTGTTTAAGATTTTTGCAGCTGATGCTCAGTCTCGGCCCAGGCACTAGGAACTAGGCATAAGCTTTATACATTACCCCACAGTACTGACCTTTCGGGGGGAGTGTCCTGAGCATCTTACAACTTAGAAATGCATTGATGAAGAACATCAGAGGAAGGAGAATGTTGTCTAAGTGATGGCATGGGCTCTGTGATGAAAGGAAGGCGCTTGCTCTCTGGAACCTGGTGGTACCCACCGAAGGCTCTTTGCCGGTGCAGATATTGCCCATCCAGGCCAGCAACTGCAGCTGCCACTGAATCTGTCCTGGCGCGAGGCTGGCTGCCCTGATTTTGATAATTCTGTGCAATTGTGTTTGGGGTGCTGTAACGGATACCTGAAATTAAACCATTTTTGGGTTTTCTCCCTCCCCATTGCAGTGCAGCTCCACATCTGTGCCTCAATAGATGCAGAACAAAACACGACTCAGCAAAGTGTTTAAAATGTCACAGGTTACTTTTTTCATATTTCTACACAGATCTTAACGCTTTGCAAGATGTAACCAGGTTTCTCCCTCGCCCTGATTTATGAAAACTTCAATTTAAAAGAAGGGGAAGGAAATCATGCCTTACTCTGCCCTTAAATGTCAGTCAACCTTAAGACTAGGGAACAGGTCCCTACTTTTCAAATGTCAGTAAGACTTCTCATAAAAAAAACATGGGCGAGATATCTGTATAGTTCACATGCCGTATGATCTCATTTTCAAATGTTTCTGATCTTTCCTTTCTTTCCCAGTTTGGCTGGCAGAGTAAACCAATTCACATCGCACTTCCATCTGCAGCTCCATCATAAAAACAGTCGCGTGCCCCCTGATATCTCGATCTTTTAACACTGGCTTTTTTCCCTTCTCTCCCCCTGCACTCCCCCATTTTAAACAATACCTTCAAGTTAGCTTTAACACCTCAGAAAATAGTGCCATAAAAATAAACAAAAGACCCAGGACTAAAATTGAACATAAAAGTTGTTGCAGATATTGTTTCTTGACAAATAACCTCTCCAAACATCATAAATTGTCCAAAACCTCTTAAACCTTTGCTCTACATCACCCACGTAGGACTGCAAAGGGAATACAGCCAAGGAACTGCAAGCTAATTGAAAAATCATTCACTTGAGATACGGTAAGTATCGTGCTCCAGTTCTATGAAAGTATACAGAAACTTGACACAAGTGGCATCCTCCATGAACTGAGCAATTGACTAATCAGCAAACTCAAAAGGAAAATAATCTGTTTTTTCCTCCCTTGCATTGCCAAATTTGCATTTAATAATTCATCTGAGGTGAAAAAGAAAAAAAAATTTAAAAAAAAAAAAATCTAAGAATCCTGAGAGATCCATTAGGTGACATCCATTTCTTCACAGCCTCCAGGACTGCTGCCTCTAGAAAATACACCTTCAGTATTGACCGGTAAAGCTGGTATAGGGACCCAGGAGCTGCTATTTCTAAACCTCTATTATTCAAAGATCATTATCACAGTTTTCCATTAGCAGAAGTAAGTAAAAGCTTTGGTGTATAACTGACAATGTTATTTTGGGGAAAGGGGAAAGAAGGCTTGATATTGTACTGCAAGAGGTATCCTATCGATCCGGACTTTTTATAAGGTTTTGTTCCTTTTTTCTTTTGGCCATTTAACATCAACTTTGCCTATTATTAATTTTACAGTCAACAGGAGCTTCTGGATTTTACAGGTATGCTACAAAGGGCAACACCTGTAGAACCTGTTATTTGCCTGATATTTTAATACCCTGCACTCCCCCAGAAGTCCCGTTTAGCAGATTTAACATATCTCTCTGTATTACAAAAACATGCCTGACACTCGCATTTCAAGCTCTGTCCTTCCACTGGGTTCATGATGCAGTGAAAATAGGCTGTGATGTCACGATTCCCAAAAGTCTGCTCCGTGCACTAACAGCATTTACCTTCAGACTCTCCTTTCATGCCTCAGTAACTGAGTTTTTCAATGTCACTAGTCGCCTCATGCTTTTAGTCCCTTTGAAGCAGTAGGTGAGCACACATATGCTTGGCAATGTATTTCTCTGCCTCGTATTGGGATAGTATAAGTGTAATTGTATTCAGAGAAATACATCACACTGTCCATTCTGGAATCCCTATGAAAATAACATCAGGGATATTGACATCATCTTCAGAAGATACTTCCATTATCTCTTTCAGAGGATCACAGCATGGGTCATCCTCCCTATCTACAGTGACAAGCCGCTAACATGACAAGACAAAATAACCTGTTTCTGGAGGTTCAGAACCAACTATTGATGAAGTAATCCCAGTTAAAGCTCTGTGTGCTTTGTGTCTTGCACTTTAAAACATATGTATGAAAATATATAGCAAAACACTAATAAAAAGCCAGGGGAAAAAAATCTGGTTGGACAATCTCCAGAGAAGGAATACACACAGTACAGACGCTTTGCAAGTAAACAAACAAAAAAAGTCTCAAGGGACAATTATTAAAAGCACTGATTTACACCACAGAACGTCATACTATGTTTTTCCTTATCGTACAGTCATTATGTACAGAGAGAGTCAGGAAAGGAGAGAAATGTAAAGGGAGCAGAGGAAGGAACTGGATGGATGAGGGATATGTAACGCACGGTCCGGCAAGGGAGAACAACCAGCCAGATGATGGCCATGTCCAGACCCAGGAGGAGGTTTCACTCCAGCTTCAAGTCAGCTCTCTTTCCAGGCAAAAGAATGAGTTTTTCATTGTGTATGGCAACAAGGATAGTCCCACACCTCTTCTCTAGAAAACCCACATGCACTTCAGATGCATTTATTGTTTGTTTAGGCAATCTGTAGTTTCCCAATTGGAAATATTTCTAGAGATTCTGCTGTTGCCAGCTCTGTAATTACAGCTCTGTAATTTCAAGCCAGAGAGCTTGAAACAGTGCTTTCCAACCTGTGGATCCACAGACCCCTCTTAATCTCCATTTCTAAGGAGTCTATGGATGATTATTACCAAAGTGATACTGCTAGTCATGGATTTAAACTTTATATACTGAGGTTAATACATCCGGTAGAAACATTTCACAGGTCTGCGTATCAGGGAAGGCTGAAGCCTATCAAGGTCTAAATTCACGAGCTTGTTTACTCATTCATTTTGACTTCCAAATACTTAAAAAAGTCTGTCCAAACCCAGCACCTGAAATTATATTCTCAACTCCCTGGAATCTCATTTTCTCAGCAATTTCTTGCCTTTCCTTCTTCATGAGGTGTGTTTCCCCACCTTCTCCCAGCCATCACCCTACAACTGTGCCTGTGAAGCCAGTGCTCCTGGACTCCAAAGAATTCCCTGTGGATCATGGGTGCTTCATGGCACTGACTCTTAGAGTCCAGGATTCATTTGCCGGGCCAGACAACAGGGAAAGTATTTGGGTAGTAAAATCATATTTATAATTTTAAGTGCTTAAAGTTGAAACAATAGCAGCTGGGGTACATTTGGGCTTCTGAAAAATCTGGAACAGATGTCTACAACTGGACAGCCAAAAATACAGGCCATTTTTTAAACAAAACCATCTACTTTTCTGTGCACTAGTTTGCATGAGTTGGTAATACATAAACTTACAAAGTCCATTTTGAAATCTACACATGGAAAAACAGACACATGCCAAAATTCATACTGTGTATTTCACGGTGAGCAACCATCATCTCCTTATATAGGAGAAACCTTGAGACAAAAAAAAAAAGGTAAAAGATGCCCTTACCTCCTAGCCCTACTCTAGCTTACTAGTGCCTTATTCCACCAAGGCCCTGGGGATACTGCTTCTGAGCAGGAGACACCCAGACTCCCAGGGAGAGACAGAAGAATCTGTCCCTGCCGTCTCCAGGCTGCCCAGCTCTCATATTCAGCCAACTGAGACAAACATACACCATATTCTTACTTTTTTTTTCCCTTCTGATGTCATTAAAAAGGAAGAAAAATCAATACAATTAAATACAAAAATACAGAGAAGGAAATTACAAAATATAATGCTAAATATTTAAATAGACAGTGCTGACCATTAAGATCTTTAAGGTTTTATTATTCCCAGTTCACAGTGTAAATGGATCAGTTACTTGCAAAAGAAGTAGCTGAATGGTCTTAACGTTGGCAAAGTGAACTGGTAACCACGAATAAAACGGCAATAACGGGATAACATCCTGATAACGCTTCGTCCCGATTCACAGCTTCTGAGCTGAAACAATTTCCAACCTGAATATGCAGTCAGAAATAATGCACCAAAAAATATGTCTTGTTACAGAACTCTTTTGCTTGGGCAGTCTCTTACCCCAAGTGACCCGAAAGAGTTAAACACCTCTGTGCTCCCAGTCTTCTGCTGCAAGTACTGTCATGGGCTACACGAAGCATAATGCAAGGACACAGAACCACTGCCAAATATTTGTTATGCCTCACATTTATGTACATTTATCTAATCTCCGATATAATACAGGCTGACAGTATAAACAGGCCAGCTGAAGCTAATCTGTACATGTTCCGAGTGTATGTAAATAGCCTTTCCCTCAGTTTGTTTCCTTAAAGTATGGAGCCTGCAATTATCTCTTGCAGCTACAAAGGAAATGACACGTTACTTACTACTTTTAATAAAGATAAATTCAGTCCTGGTGACAAGGGAGTTTAAACCTGCCAGGCTCTAAGGAGCAGCGTAAGATTTTCTAGCAGACCCCAGTAGAGGTCTTTTGTCCCACAGACTCACTCATTTTAAACATCTCCACTTGTTCCGTCCTGGCCCCTTTTAAACACAGGACTCCTACTGCGCTCACTCATGAAATCACTTTCTGAAAGTTGTTGCTCTTCAGGTACTAAATGAGATAAATTAATTCACTAACTGTGGAAACTTGGACTTGAGGGGTGGGGAAAAAAAAAAGAATGTACAAGACACATCTCTGCATTTCTTTAACATTAAACTTCACATAAACTTCTCTGAAACTGTTGATACAGTCAATAGCACATCATCATCTTCATGTCATGGTTAGGTCATCATATTTTGGGGGTAGAACAGAAATTGTGCCAAGACAGGGTAAGACGCCTTTCCAGGTGGTGGTGCCAACAACTTGCATGTCCCCAGATAACTCACTGCAGTAGAGCTGGGGGTTCTTTGGTCCTCAGTGGATGCGGCTGGCTACTACAGAGCAAAATGGGCAGCTTCTGCTCTGAACCTATCCCTCAGCCAGGTATTTACCTGGGCAGACCTCTTCCTGGGAGAATGGCAAGACAGCAGGTTTTAAAGCACCTTCATGTCATGGTTAGATCATCGTATTTTGGGGGTACAACAGAAATCTAACTAAAATGGGAAATTCTCAGATTAAACAGCATTTTCCTTCCACCCCTCTTCTCATCATTTCTCTTGTTTTGATGAGAACAGAACACCACCCAGATTTTCCTAGGACATTTTTTGTCTGGTCTTCTCTGCTTAACTTATTTGGACATATCTGTAATATCAATTTAAAATTGTCTCTCCCTCTGTCCAATACCTCAGCCTTTAACAGATGGATATTTTCTCCTGTGCGTAGTCACAGGCAAAGCAACTAAGAAAAATACCACGCAGATGGTACAGGATGAAGAACCGGGTGAAGCAGTAGTTCAGCAAAAACACAGGAGAGCAAAATTCACTAGTCACAAACATGCTTTAAAAAAAAGAAAAAAAAAGAAAAAGAAAAAAAAAGAAAAAAAGAAGAAAAAAGGAACGCAAGAAAGACTGGGCTTAAGGTGACATACAAAAAGTAGCACTATCTAGTACTTCAGGAGCACTCCCACCATTGGTCCAAGCAAAGATTTGGCTAGCCTTAGCTATCTGAGCTACATGAATACACTGAGGTCAATCTGGGCAGTTGGCACCCAAATCTGAGCTTCACAGCACAGCACAGGAGCTTCCTGCCTGCCCTCTCACAGCTATTTTGCTGTGCCTTGGTGCTTCAAACCTCCACTCATGGCTGTCTGGAAACACATCTCATTGGTCTTTGTGCCAAGACAGGGTAAGACACCTTCCCAGGTGATGGTGCCAACAACTTGCATGTCCCCAGATAACTCATTGCAGTAGAGCTGGGGGTTCTTTGGTCCTCAGTGGATGCGGCTGGGTACTGCAGAGCAAAGTGGGCAGCTTCTGCTCTGAACCTAACCCTCAGCCAGGTATTTACCTGGGCAGACCTCTTCCTGGGAGAGTGGCAAGACAGCAGTTTTAAAAGCAGAACAGGAATGAAGGATTAACAGAGCAGGGTGCTACTGAAACATACTGAAGAACCAAGGACTGTGTAATATTTGCACATAACCGACCTACCACGATTCAAGTTAGAAGGGTAGCATCTGGTTCAGTTGCAGTATTTCTACAGATACATGCAAATACCTGTTAAGACTGTCAGGCTCCTGAAGGCTTCTCATCTGCAGCCTGTTCTTTTAAACATTCATGGCCTGCTTGCTCCAAACACGCGTGCTAGTCCAAATACCATTCAGGTGATTGATGCGATTGCCCAAATTAAAAGGCATTCATTCACTCTGGCATGTGCTACATCTAACTTTTACCCAGGATGTATCTATTTGCTGTTTCTCACATGAACTGCAATGGGAGATAAAGCTGAAAGCAATAAACAGCTAGAGATGGAGCCCTGAAGAGCCTAGGACTGGCAATATAATGTCCTGCCAGGATACTGACCTTTTATTTTTCTAATGAAAACACAATAAAATGGCACTAAAAATGTGAAATGGTCATTTTAATGGCATTTAATATCTCCGATCTCAATCACTAGCTGTACCACCCAGTGTTTTGAAAATTCCCTGGTAATCACCCCCGGTGCCATTTCAAGCCTTCCCACATGGGCTCACGGCTTTCTTGCTCCCTGTGGGAATGGCAATCCCAGGTCTCACATCCCAAATGAACCCAAGGAACCTAGGCAGCACCAATCTGTGGATCCCTGTGGCTGGGAACAACATCCCTGCTGCAAGGTGGAAGGTTCAGCCCTGTCTGCTACTCACTCTTCAGAGGCTTCCTCTGAAGGCTGCCTTGCTGCTGCTGCTATGGGTACAAGAGGAAATGGACTTAAGGCCATCACTTCGTTCTTTCCAAACCACTCTACAAAGCAGCTGTAGATAATAACAACTGATTCGGCTTAAATTCAGATGAGGAACCTCAAGTTGAAAGTTTGTGCAGCTGATTGCTGATTCCCGTACCAGCTCCAGCAGTAGCTTTCAAGACCCATATTTCTTGCCCAGCCACAGGTTGGGAACATGTTATTTGAATTTATTTCTTTGCTAAATCAGCTGCTGTGTGTTTACATAATCACAATAGCAGCACTTTCATTATCAAGCTGAATTTCATATGGTACACAGGGAATTTTATGGCTGTTTTAATAAACGTTACACTGGTTAGAACTTCTATAAAGTAAACCATTTTTCAAGTTAAATTTCCCTTTCTGAAGTGCAAGACTGCTAAGAGGGGCAGGCAGATGGAAGCCTTGCTACAAATCTGATTGCCATGGAGGGTCTACCACCACCCGCTGGAAAGGCAGGTGAGAATTAATGCAAGCCACAGAGGAAACATGAGCATGCAGAGCTGTACCACGGAGGAGCTCTGAGCCACTCCTGGTCACTCCTGGGACCAGTCCCTTCCCAGGCAGTGTCCTTCTGTCCCTACTGGCTTCCTGCATGGAGTGGCTCATCACCTCACTAACTATTCCAGCAACAAGCCCAACTTTAAATGCTCAGTCTTGCAGAAATCAGAAGACATACTGTCTTCAAATCACACCAGCTACGTTTAGTTTGAATATTTATTCCAACACAAAGGTAAAGCAGCAAAGAACCTGCTGTGAAACTTTCCAGGCATCCTTCATCATTAATTTCTGACAATATTTAAATGTCCTTTCGTCTCCTGCTAAGTGATATTATATATAAAGCTCACTTGTTACTTACAGATTTATAGGTTAATGCATAATGACATTTTCTTCCAAGTTTCACAAAACCCGTCATTATCTCTAGACTTAACCAGGCCCTTCCCAATAGAGTAGATTCACTCCAACTGCCTAATTCATCCTTCATGTTCCAGTCAAAAATTGACAAATGGAAAACAGAGGAAAGGATGGTGAAAAAGAGCCTTTGAGGACCTCACTGGGAGCACTCCCTTCTATAGTAAAGGAGAAGAGAGAAGGCAAGGCAAGCAACTTTCCTTCACTCTTGCAGAAAAAGATCTCAGTCTACAAATAGATGGAAATTTAATACTAGAACAGTTGCCTTCTACAGAATAATTATTGGAGACAGAGTTGCCATGAATGATACTTATAAAAAGATACATTAACCTGTAAAATAGAACTGGAGAATAAAAAAACAACCAACCAACCCAAAATTCAGGTTCCAATTCTCTTTCTGAGATACAAATAATTCTTGTTTACTTAATAAAAATTGAGATTAAAAATCAGAGCGAGGTATTCATGTCATACAGGAAGAGAATCGGATCCTCAGATTATCCCATTAAATGCAAAAAGCCAGCAAAATGCTGTAAGAAAAAGGTGTAATAGAAGAGGTAAGTCTAGCATGTTGGGCTTGCATTGAAAGGGAGCTTGTAAAATAAAACCAGCATTGCACAAAGATCTGATTAGCTCCCCAGCTTCTATTCTTAGACAATCAAAGCGCAGGGACAGCCAAGGCAATGTCTTTCCACTTCCTGTAGTCTGAAGACACTGCTTTTTAAACAGAGGATTTTACCATCATCATCCACCAAGATGAATTTTTATGAATGACTGAAAAAAGGCAGATTGTATGCCATAATTTGCATATGCTAATGTACTGAATTTAGAGGTCATGGGGGCAGAAATTTCAGAGAAGGGTCTGCATGCCAGTCAGAGTACAAATGGTTGGGCTCTAGTTCTGGCATCAATACCAAGAGTCACAGCTTACAACAATGGTTCTCCCTGTAAGAGACCAACCACCTCCACTGTTGAGACTAGCCACTTCCATCATGCTGCTCCCGGGGTCATGGTCCTCCAGCCAAGGGAAAACTCGGCTTAACAGAGAGTAACTTTCCCACTACTGCCAGCACGGCATCTGCCTGCTCTTACACACAGCAATTCAAACAGAGAAGCCAGCCACTTCTCATTAACTCCTTGCAGTACTCTGTCTCCTTTCTAAAAATCTGGTGTAGGATAAGGGACACACCTGGATATACCAAACAGATGTTTTGTCACCCTGAGCAGTTCAGCAGAAAACCCCAGCCTTTCCCTGATACCAAATTCCAGTATTACTGATGGAAGATTTCTGGTAAATATTGTTAAAAGAAGAGTGTTGCCTCAACAAAAAAGTGAGTAATTACCAATTGCCTAGAATTCTCCTGTATTTTCATCAAGACACAAGCAGTTAACTGTCCCCTTTCCTGCTTTGTTTCCTACTTTTCTATTTACCTAAGGTGTCTGGTTTGGTTTGGTTTTTGTTTTGTGGGGTTTTTGTTTTGATGATGAGAGGGGAAAGGAAGGCAAATCCAAAAGAATACAAGCTGAAATACTTTTGCTGGCGTTAGCAGTTCAGGGGGACTTAACCCTTCTAATATTTTCATGAAGTACAAGCTTTGTTATGAGGCACTACAAATTTATTTATCAGAACTATCTGTCAATTCTCAGCCAGTCTGTGCTTTTCAACCTGTGCAGTCATGATTAAGGGATTATCAGTGGAAGAGGTTGTGTTAAATCAGTGACCCTTAAGCGTAATTAGCAATAAATTACCAAAATCTAACTGAAAAACACTTATGTATAGGCTCTTTGCGATGGCACCAGCAGCATTATAATCGCGGTTTAGCATAGCCAAGGCTTCTGGTGGGTCCTTTTATTCCATGGTCCCTCAATCAAATGCATTCCTCACTTTACTGCATACCAGGCAAAATCTGTTTGCTGATCTTCAGGGTATTATGCAAAGCATTTGGGGAGAATGACGAGAGAGAGAATTGAATTTTGAGGCGTTTGTTTGATCTATCGCTTTGATGATTTAGGCTGATTTATATGATGGGTTTAGGTTGTGTGTGTTACGGTTTGCATTTTATGCAGTATTTTTCTATGGCTGGATTTTCAGCGATGTTCAGTGTCCTGCATCTCTTAGTACGAGACACAGACTTCAAACAAATAAAAATCCCAGCATTCAGCCCCTGCTTTCTGGCAACCCGTACTAGAATTTAAATAAAAACTGTGCTGTTAGAAAATCTGGCTGCACTTGAGGCACTGACCACTTCAAAATCTTGTCTTAACCCTGGGTTTGTGTGATTTTAAGCACCAAAACCCCATTCCAAATCCCATCCAGGGAATCCAAAAGAAGACAGAGTAGCTTTCCATGCATAGGTCTACTATGTCATCTGAGGAATACGACTCCTGTGAATAGAGAACAAAAAGTCTTGGCCACTCTATTTTAAATAGGTGATAAATAAAGAAGGGGCATAATAATAATTAAAAAAAATGCCTTCAGGATTCATCCTCTGACTCTCTTGCAAGAACCCTTGCATCTTATCTTTCACATATATTTTTATAGCTTTTTTCTTCTTTTCTTCTTTTGTGTTCTGTTCCTTGAAAATAAGTAGGAAGCAAAATGTTCTTTTATTCCTTAAAAATAAGTAGGAATCAAAGTGTTCTTTTGGTCAAAAGCTATTGTTAGCATACATTTTACAAATCTAAACAGATGGGATGGAGGATTCTGTTGTTCTGAGAACTGATTTAGCGCTGGATCACTGAGAAGGAGCATCTCCATTCAAAGAGCGGCACTTCTAAATTAATGCCAAGCTTCATTACTAAATTCCACATTTATCTTAAGAGGTTCCCACACAGTCATATCCCAGCAGAAGTATCTCTCATGCTGCTAAAAGCAGCAAAATAGAGAAAAAAACCTTGCTAATCACCTGAAAATGAGAAGCATCAGTCTCAGTAACCTAGTTCTACAAGGCTTTTGTAAAAGGAAGCAGTCACCAGAGTAAACATCTGTGATCAAACACTAATTTAGCACCAACAGAAAATTGACTTCAAATCATCTCTTTGTCACTGCAATTGATTAAAAGTCAAATGAAAATTGATAACATGATTTTCTACGTGTGAATGTATGTGGCACAAACTCTCAAGAGCTCTATTGGCTTCATATATTGACTTTTTTCCAAATAAAGCCTTTTAAGAGTACATTAGTCAGTCCACTAATAAACTTAAAATGCAGCCTAATTACACCAACACAAGGCATTAATTCGCTCTCAACACTGACAAATTTTGGTGCAAAAACTAAATTCTAAAGACAACCTTGAACCCAAATAAAGCAACAACATGCACAAAGTATTGCATCATTGTTGTTTTTTTTCATGATGAAAAAAGATGATTGCTTTTCCCTTATTTTGCTCTTCATTTTAAACTTTTGCAACATTTTATTAACTCTCCTCCAGTCTCAATGTCACGTACTATTGTTCTTCCTTAGTCTAAAGGCTTTTTTTTTTTTTTAAGTGTGGGTTACAGATGTATGTATCTTTTTTCTTTAACAGATTATTTTCTGCATCACAGAGCAAATGTCACTCTGTATCGACCCCTGAAGAGAATGTAGCCAACAGAGTACTAAAATGTTATTTCATCCACTCTATGGAAACTGATTTTTTTTAATACCACATGTAAATCCAACAAAAAAAGACTCTGCAACTGAATGTCTGATTGCTCTATTATTGCATATTCCAAACTACGAGCCAAAATATACTGCAAACAGCATTAATTCCACTAAATCAAATTTCCTTTTTTTTTTCTATTGATGGGAATATGCAGAGGTGTAAGAAATGGAGACAAAAGCATTAGAGCTGTTTCCTTTACAAAGTCAAGAAAGCAAACTTCATTCCTAATCCAACCGTAACAGGAAAACCAAAATCTTTACAAATAAACTCACTGAAATAAAGAACGCCTTCATATTATGGTAAAGTTCTGCTACACCACCACATCCATGCCATTAGCCAAGGATCTATGTGTAGGTCAAGGAAGAGAAACCTATGGCAGAAAGCATTACGAGGTACCATCTATCCCTCTGCCTTGAAAGAGGAGGGAGGACAGCAGGAGGAATAAAATCTCCAGCCGCATATTTTACTTTGGGCTGCTAGTGCTGATCAGGAGAGAAGGGGAATCCAGAGGGCGTCCCATACCAGACAGCAGCAGTAATGAAATGAACAGAGGACAGAGCTGAAACAGGAGAAGGAGGCTTTCACAGCTTTTGAGGTTGGTTGGCCATACTTAGAAGAAACAGATGATGTGAAGAGAGAGCTAACATGGTGCTGCTGAATGCAATGGTCAGCTTCAATCTTTGAATGACTCTGTCTTCGCAGCAAGACCTAATCTTACTTTAATCCTAAAAAGATGACAAGAACCATTTGATATGAGAAAAACAAACATTACAAAAATGTTAAAAAGACCTTGCTCATCATGAACAGTGTGGGTTTTTGCAGGTAAGGTTCCAGCAAAGGCTATCTGGGTTGAACCAGTGTACAGCTTTCACTGAGTTTCAGTCTGTGATGAGCGCCAGCACATTATCACTGCAAACTCTCCTGTTCTACAATGCCCATAAAAACAAACAGCAAGAGTTAATCTGCTAGTGAACTGATACCACCATCCATCATGCTTCCCAACATGCTTATTGCTTCCCCATGTGTTTACAGCTTCCTCCTACTGCCATATCCCTCCCTCCACAGCTTTTTGTATCTTCTACCTGGGACAAAGGCTGATCACAGGGTCTATGGGCATGCAGCAAGGACCTTAGAGGCATTCAGTCCCCGAAGTGCCTCTGTATTTCTGCAGCCTGTATCTCCAACAAAAGCTAAAAGAGGACTTCAAAGAGACTAAGTAGGTAGGCAGACCTCCTGCAGCCCCTCTGCCCAGCACTAAATACCAGGTAGCCCCTATCACCTCCTGCGGCAAAGTTCCTCAAAAGCTACACCACAGTGCTTGCACAACTTGCAGCATTTCCACATTTCAGGAGTGGCTTTATGAGAAATCAGATGCAGAGCTTTTATTAAGTATTCACATATACAAAAAAAGGCACAAGGAGGGGGTGGTCAGGCTGTCCTTTAACTTGATGCCAAGTTCAATACTGATTCAGGTTGGCCATATTTTCCCAAAAAAAGTCACGCTGTCCCCAAACTGCAACATGACACCAGAACCTGTTTATGAAGGCTGCCCAGAAGGAACTGTTGTCAGAAGGAGAGAGGCAGCCCATATAAGTATGGCTTGAGCTAATAAAAAACCAGTTAGATTTTATTGCCTTCTTAAAGGTTGGAGCATCCACAGTTACAAAGTTCCTTTACTTGTCACTTCCAAGCAGGGCCAGCAGGACTTTGAATTTATACTATGGCCTGGACACTTCCTCCCTCACCTCTGCGGCCAGCTGCCCGACCCTCTGCTCTCAGTGCCCGCACAGGCAATAGGCGCATTCGCTGCTCGTTTCGGTAGCAAAGCAGGGTTTGCACATGGAAATGTTATCACCTGTCTGTACAAGTGGTGCAATCTGCACAGACTGTAATTCCTGTGTCCGCTTTTACATTTGCGCCATCGTTTACCTTAGCTCTTAACAATTATTATTCAGCATTTCAAGTGCCATCTGTGCTGCTGATAAGTAAATGCCTTCAAGTATATTGGAAACAGATTTTCTAAAGTTTTACCTTCTACCGGGCACAGCGAGCATCAGAAAGATGTTCTCTATGGAAGCTGACATGTATTTAGCTGGTTTTTCATAGGCAATGGTGTATTCAAATTTAAAATGTGTATATTTAAGTTACTAAACAGAAAACAGGCACAAATAATGAAGGAAAATCACTGCATCCCAAAAAGCACTTGCTCTCTTTGGGTCAAATTCAAATCCACACACATGGGAAATATTCACTTGCACCAGGAATGAATTTAGTCTTATAATAGTTAACTGTTTCTTGAGACAAAACGCTATGAAATAAGAAAAAATATCTGTGAGCTTAATGCCAAAATGCCTCAACACTTTTTGACATCTACATCAGTCGCCATTAAAATTAAAATGTGAAATATAATGACTGATATCCACATGACACACAAAGCTGACTATTCTAAGATGCTCAGTGACAGTTTAAACTAGTCGAAGTGACACATGGGAACAGGTCCAGACTAACACATCTCTGCCTACCGCCTTAGTGTAAATGTCAGCGTAGAAGTAGAGTCCGTGAAAAAATATCTTAAACGGACTTTTTCCCCCCTTTAAAAATCAATCATTAACAATTGTTTGCCAATAACTCATGTTTTCTTTTCAAATGAAATCATAGTTGGTCATAGCCAGCAATTCATTCATTCCTAGAGGGGTAAAGCCACACAAGCACATGGAAACCTGCTCAAGTTACAGACTTAGGTAATCCATGCAGTGGGCTTTTTAAACAAGATAATAAACCATAAGGAAGTGTCTGACTATGCCAGGCACTGCTCAAGTCATTCAGACAAACCCAGTAAAGCATGGATTTGGCACCTGGAAAGTTTAGTGGATGAGAGGTGTGGGTTAATGTAGCCCCAACACCAAAGCCAACAATGTCCAGCCTGTGACCCAGGCAGATTTGATGCTGTCAGGAGCCTGTGAAGGTTTGAAATTAGAAGCAAAGCAAGGGTGAGATATTCCAGCCCAGCTCATGCACCAGTATGCCTTTCCCAGCCAGAGACCTGTCACCTCCAACACATCCCAGCATCTGACTGCAGCGGGATGGAGGAGAGAAGAGGCTGCAGAGAGGCCCCCAGCATGTCCTCCACCGTCCTCCTTCCTCTCACTCACCTCAAGTGAGAGCTCTGCGCAGTTTAATTACAAACCACAGACATGTGCAATTCTATTAGCCAGCCTAAAGCACTGGCATTAGATAAGCTTGTGCTCTGAATCCAGTTACTAAGACACTGCCAACAAGCTCAGAGATTCGGAGCCTCTTTTCTATGCAGGTCCGTTTGGCCTGGAAATAGCATACATATACACTGACTTGAGTTTAACAAAGAATGTTAATTTGGGTCAGTGAACTACCACTAATTGAATTCTAATAGATGTCACCATAACTCAAGTGCTCCAGCTCTCTCAAGCAAAATGGCAGTAGACTGAAGCAGCCGCTTCTACGGCACCAGGGGAGAGAAAGTCTGTCCTTCAACTGCCTGGTTTCTTCCCTTTCCAGTTTTAACTACTGCTCAGTCATAATAAAAAGCAAACGAGATGTTGGCTTGACAGCTCCCTCAAAAGGTCTTCAAGAAAGGGTTTTAGTTTTTAAAGGCAGCGCTTGCTCACTCCAAAGCTGAGCAAACCTTGAGGTAGTCCATATACAGGCACAGCCACAAGGATTTTGAATGCAGAGCTAATATCCTTTAAAAGCATGACAAACTAGTATCCAGGCCCCTCTTCCAAGAGGTGAATTCTTTTTGCCCGAAGCCAGCTGGAAGCAGTAACCCCAAAGTGCAAATTTCCCCAAGATTTGTGGAGCCCAGTGGCATGGGGATGCCGTGAGACTGCACACAGCCTCACACCCAGCCACGCAGACAGAGGTGGGATGTATTCAGAAGGAAAATGGGAGTTTATTTTAGCAGAAGTAAGCTTAGTGTGATTCACACTAGCTTAGCCATGGCAAGGCTCCTTCTCAGCTCATCTAAAACTACGAGATTTACAGTCAACAGACCATGAGGGTGCTGGTTCGTGCCTCCGTTAAGATGGAGCACAGAACACAAGGTGAATTTTCCACCAGCTTGCATCCTCTATAGTCACTCATCCCTGCGCAAAATGGATGCGAAACTGCTGCTGAAGAACAACAGTGGCATTTTGCACAGCTATGAGAAGTGACACAGGGGGCAGTCTGCTGGAAAATCAGGCCCACTGAATTCCCCCACTAGGTAAGTCTGCAGTAACTTACATGGGACAGGCAGTTACACATCCAAGCACTTAATTGGACCTTCCAAATAGTCAAATGAACTCAGCAACTGAGTACAAAAAATATTCGGTGGTGGAGGGGAGGAAGAAAACAAATTCTAATTCTTTTTTATCTGCTGATCAGAAAAGAAGAATCAAAAATAGCAGATTCAAGACGCCCAGGTTCCAACAGGAACTGCCAAACCTTCTCAGAAAAGTGCCCTTTCTAATTCCTCTAGATTTTAGCTGCATGTTACCATATGCCATTGCAGAGAGAAACAAGCAGAGAGGCAAATCTGACAGATCAACCCTCCTTTTGGCCCACACACACTCACAAACAGACCACTGCTAACAGAAAAGTTGTCCTGATAGGGCCAACAGGGCTTCAAAACAGTGCCTGAAATGTCACGGAGTCACTCCTAATTAGACATCCATGAGTTAGACAAGACACACATGTCCTGTTCATGCTTGGGGAATGACCTGAGTTTATGCAGTTTGCATCAGAGATATCAGACCCGGATACTGCAAAGCCTTCTGGTCTCCAGAGAGCAGAATGAGCATGCTGCACGTACCAGCCACCTTCTAGTCTTACACTCCTTAGTGTCATCCCTCTGGGGATCACCTTAGCACAAAGCCCTAGGGCTGCAAGCACCGAGAGCACAGAGCCCTCCATCACACAGGTTACATCATGCAGCCAGATGCTCCATGATGAATCAGGACCTTCAGGAAATAACACTGCATTGGCTTCTAAGGAGCTGCCTTAGATGCACCCACACACACAACCTGTGATGTGCCTTCATTGTGAGACTTGTATATTTACGTGAGTAAATTCAAGCCTTGTCTTGACCTTCATAATGTTGCCTAGGACTAGGAGGAGGGGGAAAACAAAGCAGTGTTCCCCCACTTGTGCTGTGTCCTTCTGAAATGCCACAATTTTAAATAATGTCACTGAAGAATGCAGTCATGGTGGGCAACACGGGAAGCATTAGGGGAAACTATGCCTAGCTTTTCCTCCGCTTTTGCCTTTCCACTGCTATCCAACCTGACCCATATTGACCATCTTCATTTATGCCTTCCATCTTCCAATTTCTTCATCTCGCCTTTCCACCACCAGCCATCAATTCAGCACCACATGCCTTCATTTCTCGTCACCACTTTTATGCACCCTCCAATTAAACCTCCTTGTCCATGCAAAAAAAAAAAAAAAAGCTCTCAAATAACTACAGATAACATTATACACTTTTTAATAAACTGGTCATGTGTATTTGCCTATTCCAGCAAAGGAAAAACCCACAGCTCCTTTCCCAGCTGTCTCACACAGTGAGCTTTCATGCAGTCTGTGTCCACCGTGAGTCAGTGGGCTCATCTCTGCATTACTGCAGTAAAGGTAAAGACAGATGTAAAACTGAGATCCTGATCATCTGCAGCTTTAAAAAAAAAAAAAAAGTCTGGCAGTTTTCATCAGAGGAACAGTTTTAAGCAGTGCCCTGCTGCACAAATGCTGGCTTCCGTTAACTTTTACTGCCATTTCAAGGGGACCTGTAATATTTTGTCCTGAACTGTTGCACACCACTGCAGAGTTCTGCTGAGTAGCTGTCATATTCAGCACCAACACAGGAGGTGTCTCTGTAGAAAATATAATAATCCTTATGTGTAGTTTCTGTATTAATTTATTTAATTTGCAAAGCTCTTTGGGGCTCCGCAAGATGAAAGAAGCTACACAAATGTAAAATATATCACCATTATTGCTGTTTTCTAACTAGCATCTTCCATTTTGTAGCTGGTATTTTTCTCCCGTAGTGTATGACCTTGTATTTTATCTAAATTAAATCTCATCTTGTTAATTTTTGCACAGTTCTTTAAACTCTCAACATTGTTTTGTTATCTCTCTCTCTGTGCCTTCCACTGTGTTTATGATCCCTCTTAATTTGGCATCATCTGCAAATTGTATTGCTCTGTATATATTGTTTAGGAAAGTATTAAACAATATTGTGATCAGCACTGACCCTTGTGAAACCTCCCCTGATATTTTTCCTAAATTGATGTTGTAACATTTATAATTAGGTACAAGAGGACACAAGAAAAAAAGTAACAGGCAGCAATTAAGGAAAGGAAAATACAAGCTATCAGTAAAAACTCTGACAGTGAAATCTATGAGAAGGTACAATAGCTTCCCAAAGGAAGGTTGAAAGTCCCTATGCTTACTAAAAAATAAATTAATGGCAAATAAAACATTAAATAACAATAATGATTATGATGATGCACATGGTGTATATACTCCTTGATGTGTTTGAACTTACTCAACAAAAATAGCTAGTTTGAGGAAATCGTGAAAATTCTAGAAGATAAAGCACCCAAGTGTATTTTCTTCTTCTTTTTGCATATGTAACAGCCTCTCCCCAACCAGCGTGACTCAGGGACAAAGCATTCCTGCAAATAAACCTGCTCTACCAAGGGGATATGCATATGCCTGAGAAGAGGACAGGATGACCTAGCACTTTTCATTTTCTCTGTTGCTGTCCCCTACACATCCCGCTGTACGCTCTCTATGGGATAAGCTGTCAGCAACAAAACCCCACCCTTACAAATGCCTGTTTGGATTTTCTTTTTGTTTTGTTCCTTTTCCTCCTCTTTTTAAAATGCAGTAAATACAGAGGGTAATTCCAGTCTGCTGGCAAAAGATAGCACTAACATCTTTGTGAGGACAGCCTTGAGAACCAACATTTTGAGATTCAGCCACTGCCAGGAAGACTCTCAAAAGTGTTGGTTACTCCACTTACTCTCTTCAGCCAAAGAGGCAAGAATGAAAGCAGGGCAAGTCCCAGGAAAGATCTCAGGACCAAATCCATTTTTATGAGGGTAACTCTGTGCCTGCTAATGGACACACTACACTAACACTTGGTCCTTCCTAGCCTTTGACTAAAGCAATTAAAGGAGATCATGAACAAAAGGTAACTGATAGGAGCTTGGGAATATAAAAACGTTTGCTACGGGATCTTCCAGGAGTAGATGAGGACTCTCACATCCCAGCCCTGTCACCTGAAATCATCTCATTCATGACAAGCAGTAAATGTAGAAAGCACAGCCATCACCCATGTGATCCACCAGCCAGTCTGTGCGTACGCTCAGGAGAGACAACCACTCCCTTGAACAAAATTCTCATTCACAAATTCTGCAGCTGGAAACATCTGGAAACAGAAGACCTCCTCTCCAATAAAAGTCTTTCATCTTAGTTAGCTGATATTTCAGTTATTCCACTTCCTACTCCATCACAGCTTTTGGGTTGGCAGTGCAAGTGACTCTGATGCTCCATCAACCCATGGGTAGTTAAGAATGCGCTGGCCATTACATATATTACTGGTCTAACCCCTTTCCACCGCACTGTGTATGTGCTTAAAATTAGAGCATCTGGTCCAATGTTTTGCAGGAACAGAGCCACTGCCCTCAGATTCCTGTAAGTTCATAGCCCAAACACTTACTCTCTCCATGGGTTTTGGCAGCCACGTGGTGGCCCAATACCTATGTTGACATCATACTATGTGATGCCAAGGAGGGGATAGCTGGATGTGCTGTATTCAGAGTGCAACAAAAACTCCAGGTGTTTTAAAGGATGTACTGGCCGCAGTCTAAGAAAAGAATTGTGCTACTAAGTGCCAAATACACAAACACATGTCGACATCATACTATGTGATGTCAACAGGGTTAATTTCTGGCTCATACTAGGAAAATCTCAGTTTCAGAAATCAGTAAAACTGCAGCAATGTGTTGTACATTTCAAATTCTTTCAAAGATTAGATAGCAAATATCTATAAAGCGGGATTTATGCTCTAGGTGTGGTTATGGGGAGAGAGAGCTAATCAGAATACGGGGGACACACGCAGTTAAGACTCTCAGCAAGTGAAGAGGAAAAGGGAAAAAGAAAGGACAACATAATATGGGAGACAGATAGCTACTTATTCCATTGGTTTGGAGAAGGAACAGAAAGGGCACTCTGAATACTCCAAAACCTATGAATCTCACATGGAAAAAGAAATAAAATAAAAAGGGGGGGCTGGAGTTATGTTCTTATGTTCTCACTCCTATAGCCAGAGAGAAGATACACAATGCTTTCCAAAAACAGGCAAAGAAGAGGATGTAAGTGCAGTTGGCCCAGGCATCACAATGGAAGGAGAAAGTTAGAAAATGATGGAAGTAGAAATCACGGAAAAAAGTTGAACAAAAGGAATGCCACAGACCTACCATGCTGTTCAACAAGCACTCTACAGAAACTGTGCCTTTGCCAAAGCTGGGTTAGCCTAGTTGTACTCCTTTTAAACCTAGAAACTGCAGGCACCCACATGACACCAGATGAACACTTTCAGTAGCACTGGAGATGCTTTCAGAAGCCATGCAATGTTTTGATTTCCAGAGAATGAGCTGAAGGTTTAAGTACTCTGGGAATCTGATATGTACAGTTGGAGCCGTCCAACCTCACTAACTTCTGCTGCTGGAGTTCACATGGGGTGAGAATTGGGTCCCAGTCATCGGAGAAAGAGGGAACTTATCCGGACACCTTGAAATCTTGCTGTCTTTGCAAGCCTACATGGTTCAGCTAGGCATAACGACTGGGTGCAACACCTTGTCTGCTGTTGAAACCAAACCAGCAAACTCCAGGTGGTGGATACACTTCCAGATCTTCTGCAAGGTTTCCAGTGCTGCCATCTTGTGTTTCCACCTGCGTCTCCCCGCTTAAAACCCTGCTTCCTTTAATTCCTTATAGCTCCCTCACCGGGTCACTGAACAGGCTTTGCTAACGTTTTGGGAGTCACTTACTACACCCCCTTTTAAAAAGAAGACATTTTTTTCCCCTCCGTATTTTACACGAGGTTCCCTAGAAGGATGTGTGATAAATGCGATGAATTTAAGAATTAAAGCCACATTAGAAGGCATTGATTTTCTTTACAGTAAGATGAGCCTCTTTGGGAGCTGGATGGAGGTAGCAAACTGAGCAGACACAGCATGATTCTGGCGAGGCGGAGCATTTGGGGAATTGCTCCCGCAATAGGAAAAATTTGTTTTAATTAGGTTGGTTGGTGGTTCCCAAAGCAACGTGCTGCGAGTGGGAAGAAGAAATGAGGATGGGACTGTAAACAGCTTGTTGTGCTCTTAGCCTCTGAGTCACAGCACAGAGAGGGAACTCGCGCTCCTGGCTCTGCTGCCAGAAGAGTCTTAAGAACGCAAGGAGGGGCGAGGGAGGCGATGTGAAAACGTCCTTTCCTTTTTACTTTACTCATGAATTGCTTATAAAAGCAGATGAGGTTTTGCTCTCCTGGACAAGGGAAAAGATTCGAGGAAGAAGATAATAAGAAGCAATTAGGGCAGCAAAAATATCTAAGAACAAAACTGACCAAAAATAATAAAATTAAAAAGTGAGTGAGAGAGATTTTGTCATTCTGTCTTAGATTATGTTGAGGAGGCTGAACTCAATTTTATTGAGAAATCAATTCTAATTTGGCACTCCACACACTATCTGGCAGAGGACACCGGTAACAGTCTCCATTGAAATCTGCCAGCTAATTTACTTCTGCTGACTTTACACTAGCAAACAGAAGCAGGAAAAAGTCGTGTCGTAGGGATGACATTTCCCACTGAATATCTTGTACTAATACGCATTCTGAGTCCTCCTACGCCTGCTTTACAAACCCATCACCTCGCAAAGGCAGATGACAAAAAAATAATAAAACTCTGCCGTGGACAACACGGTCTGAGCACAAGGCTAAAGGTCCAGCACGTATCTTACAGACCTGGCTTGCATATCCTCAGTTTGGCTGGAAGGAGGTGTTTGGGGACAGATCAGTTGCAGCAGGAGCTAAACATCATCCATCCTCCAGTTAAACTGACCGTTGAAGTCCAGTACCAGCAACTTTTATAGATACTATGTCCTGTTATTGATTGTCAAAAGGAAAAGAAAAAGGAAAAAAAAAAAACCAGCTTTTAAAGGACGGTGAATTATTGAAGGAAATGTGTCTCTAGATATTTCAGAAATGTACTGCATAAAATTTATCACGGGTTACGTGTCCAGGAGCACAAAATGTGCTGTTTAATGCTATGCTTTACTGACCTTTAAGCAGTGGCAGCTATCCTAACTGTATTCACAGCTTATGTGTATTCACTCAGCATTTATATCAAATATCGTTTATTTTTATGAGGTTTGTGCCACTGAAGATTTTACTTGCACTGAGAAAACTATCGAGTGGGTTGTTCATAGCATTGTTTCCAAACTTAAATATAACCAACAACTTCAGAGTTGTCAGTCCACAAGCTTACTATTAAGTCCTATGGACAAAGGGCTTTATTTCATTAAATATTTCCTACATGTGGACAGAATTAAAGAAGGGGGTGTGTGTATGAAGAAAATGGTTTTATTCTTTTGATTACTTATTGCCTTCACCTTCAAATGAAACCTGAGCAATCCCACCTGCCTGGCACAATCGCATTTTCTTTCTCAGGGAAGGTTTCTGTCTTCAGTTAAGTAATATCCATACAAAAGCCCCAAATTTAGAAGTGCACAATGACTTACATTTCCTCACTCCATTTATAAACCAGGTTCAGTGCTCCATAAGGACCTGATTTCACCCCCTCCCTCTCAGCAACATTCTTTAAGTCTTTACAAAGATCCATTTTCCCTTTCTTATTCCCAGAAGCCTGCTAAAACTAGGGCAAGATGGCCTAAAATTACTATTTTCCTCAAAGTCCCAGAAAACCTAAGGCCACTGGCTCCTATGCCTTATAGCAGAGCTGCACAAGCCACGTGAGAATGATGCTGGGAGTGCTCAGGCACCCCCCCACCTCTACCTTTGGAGAACCTCTGACTTGTCCATGCAAGGACACGCTCCCACTTAGTCTCAAGACCTGGTTCATCAGAAAGCTATGGACTTTTGACCTGAACAGGCATTTCATGTCTCCAGAAACCCGATGCTGGAAAGACTGAACTTTATCTCTGGAAAAGGAAATAGGGTAAAAAATGAATATAACAACGTTGTTCTAAATAATTCATGTTGCAATCTAATGCTATTTCCTTTTGTATTACTGCAATCTTCTTAAAAAGATATTCTCAAGCTGTTTATTATAGCAATAACTATAATTTTTCCTTCTCTTTTAGCAACAGTGCTTCACCCATAATGTCGCCTACAGATAACGTATTAAAGATATAAATAAAATAACAAAGTATAGGTGGTATAGAAACATATAGGTTGTTAACCAGCCAAACGAAATGTGTTGAAGAGTTGGATTAGCTAGAAATGGTTATTTGAGTGTCATCTGTCTTTTGATTTCTCCATCCTCGGCTTCCTGTTTGTCTCCATCTGCATTTGCTTTGACATTACAACAATGCTGTGAATAAAACCTAAACACATTCACACTTTTCTTTTATTCACCTCACTGGGAGGAAGAAAGGAGCTGAAACAGCCTTGAATGACCAGAATATAGAAATCCAGCCCCCAAATTTAAGCACCCTGTCACCTCTTATTTTTTGTCACAGCTCAAGTTTTTCCAGAAGGCTGTAATTTCCTTAAATATAAAAATCCATTTTAAAAAATTCTCCATTTCTTCTAGGGTGGACTAAAAATAACCATGAGTGCAATTATTACCCTCTAACCTCTAGCTTTGGTTCAACTGCATATGCCGTCCTCAGGAAAATCTCCAGGAGCAATCAGTGCTGCTATTTGTATTACAGCAGCATCTCTAAACCCTTGCCAAGACTAAGTCCAAGTGAGGTAATTTCTTACACAAGCCTAATGTAACAACAGATAGTCCCTGTCTCAAAGATTCTGAATGCAAAAGAGATTGTACTAAATATATAAGACAGATGAGGAAGGGGCAGGACAAGCTGGCGTGGAGGGATATGAATGAAATCCCAGGTTAGACGGTGCAAAAATCATGCTGGGTGCCAGAGCTTAATGCCCCTTTCTTGAAAGATCCATCAGCAGCACCGTGCAAGAAGGATGCTCTGCACAGCTGAAGAAAGCAGGGCTGACAAAACTATCACAGTTATATTTGAAGGGGGTAGATTTAGATCAGAGGTAAGGACTGAATTTTTTATGACGAGGGTGGTGAAACACTGGGAAAGGTTGCCCAGTTAAGCTGTGGATGCCGCATCATTGGAAGCATTCAAGGCCAGCTTGGATGGGGCTTTGGGCAATTTGATCTAGTGGAAGATGTCTCTGCCCATGGCAGGGGGTTGGACTGGATGGTCTTTAGAGGTCCCTGCCAACTCAGTGAACTCTGTGTTTGTCAGTAGCATCATCACCTTCATTACAGGAGACCACCTCTCCCACAGGCTGCTGCCCATCCTATGCATCGTGCTGCGCTCTTTGAGGGAGCCCAGGCCACGAGGAAGGGGGTGAGATGGCGTTCAGTGGCAGGCAGCACGAGGAGTGAGGAAGCAGGAGGTGCCCCTATGCTGTTGAACAGGAGAGGTCTGCAAAACAGCAGTGACAGGCTCTCCCAAATCAGAACAAAAAGCAACAACTCTTGAACATGGAAAAGAATAAAGCAAATCTTTCATGAGGATAGGCATGGAATAGGCCAACATGCTGATGTCTGTATTTTCAGGAAAACCAAACATTCAGAATTCCCTTTTCAACCCTGTTCTAGCACTGCTGAGGTACATGCAGACCTGTACCACAAACACCTTCCAACAAAGTGCCTTTCTTCCCATTGCTACAGTCCATCCCCCAAAGAGTCATCGCCATATGTCTCCTGAAATCTGCCACAAACATCCCCACCTCTACCTTGATCTCCTTGACCTGCTCTAAATAACCACTGATATTTGCCACTGCCACAAGCTTTCTCCATCAAGATAACTCTGGATTTCAGCCACATTTTCACATGTTTATGCCTGTGCTGCAATCTCAGCAGGAAAGTACTCCCAGCTGGTTAGGGTGAGACCATTCACAAGGCCTCCACTTAGCTCACACGAACAGCATTTGTAGGACTGGCTCCCTGAAATGCCTTAGACAGCACCACCGTCACACGGCCGTGGCACAGCAACCTTCCCTACCTGGAGACGACACTATCCCTATTGTGTTTCTGTGTCTGCAATACTGAAGCATATTTTAAGACAAATGCTGTTCTAATTTGCTGTAGGCACTGAAGACCAACACACATTTCAGTGGAGGAAGTTAAGTGTTTTAATTGGTTTATGAAGACAAAGCATATGCCATGACACAGTTAAATGATTAACAGATTCCTACGAATGCCTTTGGCATAGAATATCTATACATTCATTAGCTGGAACAATTCATCTTCTTGATAAAACTAAAATTAGTTATACAGCAGGTTTACTTTTTATGATTAATAAATGATAAAAATCTAAATTATCCATCTGAAATGACTGCTTTCTTAGCTATTAATCTCACATTTATCAGCTCCTATAATTCACGTTATTAGTTGAAAAATCAATTTCCCAAATATTTTTAATTTCCTTAAAAAAAACCCAATCATAACGTGGAATATGAAGTATCACCTCCTTCACTACATTACAATGGAATTAATGTTAATCAAGATATAAAAAGATGTACTATTTGATGACTCTGCTATAAAAACCAAACAGATCCAATGCACAACTGTGCCTACACTATGAGAGTCAAAAAAAAAAAAAATATGGGGGGGGGGAAGGGGGAAAGAAATTGCTCAGTAATAAAATAGCCCTAACAAAAGATGTGTAGCACTGTATCAGCTCAGTTGGATTTTCCAGCTCTCTGTAGCTATTTTGCCAAGAAGCAAAACCCAGCTCACTTTGCAGAAAACCAGCTTAGGGCAAAGCAGAGTGGATAATATGTTAAAAGGTCAAAATTACAGCACTGTCTGTATCCTGGAGATGGGGTTGACACATCACAGGTTTAGCTGGAGGGAAGGGGTTGGAAATAGATCCTTCTGCCAACTACTGAAAATGGTGGAGGCCTTCTGTCCTCCAATTAAAGTGATCAAGGAAATCTATAACAGCTCATGTACAAATGCTGTGCAGAGTTCCTACTGAAGACCACGGGATGAGTAGGACACAATTGTTTAGTCATATAATTTCTGGTGTCAACTGGTGACTATCTCTAATTCCAGTAGGACTGGAGAAGTCTTCTGATGATCAGAAAAGACAAGTTTACGGTTTTCTAGGATGTGAAAAAAGGTGGGTGGGGTAAGGGAAGGAAGGATGAAGTGGAGGCTTCTGTAGGGGTCCCTGGATACTTGTCACTTCAGTAGTGGCTGAGCTGTACCAGGTGGCATTGACCACTGGAGTTCCATCCCCAGGGGTGGATGCAGGCTCGGGGAGGGTGAGGCAGACGATGGCGGTACCCTGGGATCTGCTGGAAGGTGAATCAGATGTTGGTGCTGCCTGTCTGACCAACTGCTCGCCTTTACAGCTCACAGTGAGATTCAAGGCTTGTGAAAATCCCACAGCAAAACAGGAGAGATGAGCCCACAGCCATAACAAAGACAAGCGCTGAATTTCGTGCCACACACTCATAGGAGAGAGGATCAAGAGAGATATATGATTCACCAGCCAAAAGTATTTAAAAAAAAAAAAAAGTAGCACATTTTTGTAAGAACATGCTGAAATCCTAAAGCTTCACGAACTCTGAGCTGTACTTGGTCACACTCCACCATCTGAAATGCATTAGAACATATTTTAAAGACCAGTCACACAACTAAAAATATTTTTTTCATTTGAAAATAGTTTGTCCACCAGTTTAAAGCATGCCCAGGAGTAATTTTCTGTGCAAGTAGGGGCTAAATTAGCCAAGAGATGTAAACAAGCTAAACTCTGCCTGGGATAACCTGGGAAGAGGGAGATAAACATTGCTTTTAAGGTGCCAACTACCTGCCTCCAGAGCTGGAATGTAACTGCACCAAGTCTGACACAAAGTGGACCAGTCATGGTGCAAACCCTTCATGGCACATTTAAACTGTGATAACACCAGAGAGGTGGGTACGTGATGGCAATCAGTGCTTTCCTATGAATTTGTAAATATGGCTTAAATGTAAAACACTCTTGTCTGAGAAATACCTTCTTTATCCACATGTTTCCTTAAAGACTATGAGAGAATAATAGAGTAGGAGAAGTGATTCAAACATCACAGTCAAAAATGTTACTTGATTATTTCTGTCAGTTGTCAAATAAACTCTGCCAAAACTAGAAAGTTTCAGAAGAACTGAATAGGTAGAGAACAAAACCTTCAGAGGAGCTTGAGACAGGGAGCCCACAGGTTTTCTTCAGCAAACCAGGAACTCCTTTTTTATCAAGGCTGACAGTTAACACAGGATTCTCAGAGAACCATGGGCTTAAGTGGTTCAATACACAGGGATGGGCATCTACTGCCTCCCCAGGCTTTGCAGAAACGGAGCCACCCTTCCATTGATACTGGTAGAACAGTGCTGGTATTAAAGGATGAAAGCATCAAAGGTGGTTATGGGTGCTCCTCATGATAATGGAGTGGGGAAAACATAAAGCTTGAATGGTCATACCAAATCCAACTCCCTGGTGAAAACCGGTGGCTAGTTAGCTAACGTTATTCTCAGAGCCAGATGTTTGCACATCAGTGCACTTCATGTACATAACTCAGGAGAGCACAACATTCATTTATCAGGTTAGAAGGAAGCTAAGAGGTGTCCGGGGGAAACAGAAAAATACGGTTTATATCATTTATATGAATACACACGTGCACATTTTTTAACATAAATATGACACAGAACAAGTAATCTTCAAATGAAATGCCCGTTTTTACTATCAAATGTCTTTAATGTTAGAAAAACATAAACCCAGCTTATAAATAAAATCACATAAACACTTTGGTATGGGCAATAAATTGAGAATAATTGACCTTGTCCTATCAAAGGATGAGTGTATCTTTAGATCTTAAGCGCTGTGAACAGTTATGAACAGGCTTAAAGGACTGAGCAGCAGCAAGCTAAGCACAGCATGCACAGTGCATTTCACAGGGTATTAAATAACCGAGGTCGGTAGAACCTCTCCCTCAGTTTAGTCTTTAGGTGTTTGATTTCAAAAACTACAGTCCATACAATATCACACATCGGTCCCATTTCTCTTTACACTAATTAGGTATTTTATTATCAAAAAGACACCTCATACTATCCTAGAGCATCTATGTCTCTCTTCTGACTGCTATGTGCCCAATCCCAGCCTTCAGAAGGACTGGCACTGTCTTGTCTCGCGAGGGAATATTCCCCTTCTGCTGCACTGGATGAGGAGCATCAAGGAGAGAACATTTCCTCAGCTGTGAGGAAAATAAGGCAAATTGCTTTGCCCTCACAGCATAGGACCTAACACTCAAACTTATGGATGGACTAATTGGCAGCACTCTGAAGAGGCATAAACATATCTGTATTTCCCAAACCCCAGCACCTAATATCACATGTACCAAGTTGATCAAAGGCTGGAGAGTGCCTGGATAACACCACAGGTGACCAAATACCAGTGCCAGAGTCTAACAACCCCAAGTTGTTAGTTGCAGTGTCATTCAGGAACAGCCTCTACTCTACAAATAAGCTGCATTTTCTCTCGAACGCTGTGAGGTAAGTTTCCAATGTTACTATCACACTTTGAAGCACCTTGCATATGCATTAAGTATACGAAATCAAATAAAACAATCAAACCTGCAACTCTAGGCAGAACTGATAAAAACCTTCCCAGACCAATACATTTCTATTCAGTTGCTGATCATTTTGTGAAGCCTCTAGGATTTCCTTTGAGGCCGCTCATGGTATGGAGGTCCAGCCAGCCCACCCATGCCTGGGGAAGCTCCTGCGAGGCCATGCAGCCCTGCACCCACAGACCTCATAGAATACCTGAAATATTGAATTTGCAACAAAATACGGATGTGCGGTTAAAAATTAATCCAGCAGTAGATCTTTTTATGATGATTATCTTGAAATACAATACTCGAGGGAACAATAGAAAAGCCAGCAGTTTCAGAAGTTATCTGTCTCGGGTAACCGAATTGTGACTGTTCCTCCCTTATGCAAAAAAAAGAAAAGAAAAGAAAAGAAAAGATAAAATAGTAAGAGTTCATCACAACTTCACTCCTTGAAGCAATTTGGTGTTCACAGCAAACACAGTACAGTGGTGCTATTTTATATACCATGCCTGCATCTTGAACACTTTGAGCAACAAAGTAAATTTTTCCCATATTTTCGCATCCAATACTGTGGAGGAATATAGAGAAGACTTGTGGAGTTATGCAATTAGTAGTAGATTATATACCATGCCTGAATCACCAGGTGCTTAATAACGTTATTTTGGCGATCACCAACACAGGAGGATAGTGGCAACAGCACTGTGGTCAGTCAAAAAAAAGTTTAAAAAACATGTGTCAGCAAGACTTTTGCTCACGTTTCCATCACCACAGAAATGCATGCATGTCCTCATGAAAAGAGGAAGAAACAAACCCCCCAAAATTTTGACAGCTTAAAATGCTGAATTGTTTTACTAGATAAGAGAGAACTAAATACTCATTAAATTAGGAATTAGAAATTTTACGAGGTTTAAGAATGGCTACTCTAGAAGGAATAGGAAATAACATAAAAATTTCACCTATTGCTTCAGACAGCTATTTCAGCACTTTGATACCTTGAAGATGTGCATGCACACCTAGGTGCATGTACCCACACAGATGGGTAGCTACATGCCTGCACGTGCAAGTCTCATTTACAGTGATTACCCAGTGTTCTCTTCCAATTCCTATTCCCTCAGTGGGACCATGCCGTAAAGGACAAGATAGGTTATCGTGTCTCTTGCACTTTATACTGTGTGCTGCCATGCTCCCAACTCTACTGAAGCTTGATAAGCTCTCATTTCAGCCAAATTACTCCCACTTCCCACAAATGTATAGGAGAACTAAAAATTAACTGAAAATGGCAAGATGCGTCCGCTTTTATTATTCCGTAGGAAACATTCATCAAACTGCTGAAGCCTCTGACAAAATACCTATTTTTCATCAACCGTGTGCGCATCTTGATGAAAGATCCCAAATGATTCTGGAATGACTTAAACCTTGCTCTATACCCCTCCCTCTGCATCACGGGCAGTGTATTTTAGGCTATACAGTAATGCAGCATATCAAGGACAAAGCTTAAAGCAAGCTCGAGACAGAGGCTGTTCTCTTATTGAACCATCAATTAGGAAGAAAATTGTGGCTTTCAAGATCTCAGTATGTCAGCGGAGGGATTCAAGGCTCCAACAAGTTGCTGGGATCAGTGCACTGCTCCTTTGTCAGGACATTTCAGATTACTGCTCGCTCTCATTTGTGGAAGAAAAATTCCCTTTTAAATCAACTGGAGTTCCTCTGGCATCTTGTGAGAGCACAAATTTCCCTGAATGTGTAATTGCGATGGAAAATCCATTTGTCTTTATAAATATGCAGGACTTTTTTCTTTAAATATTGACATCCACACCCTTATAGATTTCTTAACCTTTAGTCTGTCCACACAGTTGTGGTCACCCAAATATGTGCCTGGCACCTGGTAAAACTGTGCCAGATTTGTGACAGATCTATAGATCTGTCAGATGTCTGAAGCTGTTCCCAAGGAAACACCAGGAAAAGGGATTATAGGAGGTTTTGAAAACCTGTTCTGAAGGTCTGCTAAGAGGAGCAAGAAAGCCCACTTTTAGCCATGAAAAATCAAAAATAGATATAGGCCACTACAGCAAAGTCTGAGATGATGAAAACAATACAAGATAAAAAGTTAAAGCTAAGCGATAAAACCAGAATTATAATTTTAGCCCTGCTTTTTTTCTTTTTTTATTCTTTAATAGAAAACAGACACCTTTTGGAGAACGCAATCCATTTCCCAAACTGTTTATCCCCTTGAAAGAAAACACTGTAAGCTTCTTTCTTCTTTTACTTACAAGCTGATGTTTATTCATGTGCATGGGGCTACCGCACAGACCTCTCACAGCATGACGAGTGCGCTGGCTGAAAGGTAGGATAGGAGATGACTATCGCCAGAATTTTTAAGGCAGGATGCTCAAGCTTGGCTGCTTAGCCTATATTTAGCCTGCTAAATAAGCAGCCTTATTTTTCAAAGTGCAAAGCCAGAACTGCCACATCTCTCACTACAAGAGGAAGACTCATGCAACCCGGCACTCTAACGCATCTGCCTCATGGGTCCGGGACCACTCTCCTGCTCTGTGCCCCTCTGTCTGTGTGTCACCACGGGCTGGCTGGTTCCTCAGCTCACCGACAGCTGAGGCTGTGACTGCGTGGCAGCTTCAAGGTGCACTAATTAGGTCTCAAAGGCAGTTCATAGCAGGCTCAACCTCCAGCCGCAGCTGAGTGCCGGAAGCTGCCTCCTGCCCCAGGACCACGCGACACGTACCCACCACCACTCAGCCCAAAGCACAGATCGCGCATGCTGGAGCCCAAGGAACTGAAACATCTGTTGGCTTCCCAGGATACTCAGCACTTCAGAAAATCAGGACACTTATTTAGGAGACTAAATATGGATATAAGGGCCTAGCGCTAAAAAAACTTGGCCCATTTAAGAAGAAAGGATGTACACCATCACCTTGGAGCTCCCCAGCAGACAGGACTGAAGCAGAGCTCTAGCTCTGCAGTGCTCACTAAATCAGCTCCTTTCAAGACTGACGCTCTGTCCCACCCTGGGACTTCTAAAGACCTTGCAGTGTGAAGAAATATGGGATGAGTGGGAATCCAAGTGGGAACTGGATAACCCTTTCCCAGGGGCTTCTCTGAAAATCTCACTCACATGTAACAGGGTTGCAGTCCCAGAGCTGCCATGCCCGTGCTCCAGCCAAAGGGAAGCCAATCAAGATAGCAGCTTTGCTTGGGAAGAAGCAGAGCAATATTGGACCCATGCAGGGGTACCAGGACATATTGTCTCCTCAGAGATAAAGTCCCACCTTTGGAAGGGTGAGACTTCTTCCCTCACTTCACTGCCATTGCCATCTTGTAATCACGCAACACTGTCTCACCCAGAAAGGAGGGATAAGCTGCTAGACTGGAAATTAATTCTTGCCACAGCTTGCTTGGTTTCCAACCAGGTACTGCAGGAAAATTGCTTCCATGCTTTCCCAACTCAGTCTTCACTCATCCAACCTGGCACAAAAAGCACCAACCAGGGAAGCAGAAGAACAGATATCCAGGTCACTTAACGGGTGTACAGACTTGCTGCAGATGCCTCTACAGCCCCAGCTCTCCTTTTTTCCCTTGTCTCCTCCAGGTCTTCCACTCCTGCACCCACTTGCGGAGCCCAATTCTTTGGGGCAGTGGTGGTCTCCCACGCTGTGTCTGCACAGTGACCACCTCCTCTCAGATCCGCACACCTGCTTCCATAGCGACACAGAGAGGAAAGATCATTTGGCTTCCACATTCAAAACATCCTGATTTTATACTTGATTTCATCTGTGATACAGACGGACGATCAGAAAGACACCATGACACAAGCCACCAGCAGTATTACAAGGACCATCATGCTCCTCTAAGAAGAGATTTGTGTTTCCTTCTCTAGAGCAAAGTTATGGGGACACACACCAAAAAAACCCAGCTATTCTGGGGGAAGGGTGCATGCCTTGTAGCATTTACACTGCCGCAGTAACTCCTGCCAAGCTGGGACTTTTGCACAGCTTCACCTGAGAGGAACAAATCAAATCACCACTTTATCTGAATTTTGTATAATGGCATCACCAAAATAATAATAATAATAATAATAATAATAATAATAATAATAATAATAATAATAATAATAATAATAATCTTTTTAAATCCCTTGTAAGAAGCAGCAAGGGGGAAAAAAAGAAATAACTTGGTGACACGTCTCTTGAATATTGTTGATTGACTAATTAAAATGCAATAGAGCAGAAAAAAGTGCATAGACGATGCTTAGGATGTAATGTAAAGAGCAATCACAACCACTCAGTGGGGCTTAGCAGGTCTGAAATGGTATCTAATTCTGCAAACTCCAGAAAGGTACTGCATAATGTAAACATTATTGCTCTGCACACTCTAATGAAAACTGCCTGCCTTTGGATTGAATCACATACACGTCTATTGTGAGTCCGGTACAATAAAGAAAACAAGCACTGTGCATTTAAAGATGCTGCCTCATTAAAAGAGACTAAAAGAAACCCCTTGTTACAGTTACTGTGACACAATTAAGTAGCAGGGTGACAGGTGGCGTATTATATTTTTAACGGAATAAACTTGCATATATATCCAGGCACGAGCCACGTATTCCTTTGATATTACAGCATGCACCTGCAACTTGTTATTGCAAGGACCTTTATTAAGCAAGTGTACATTTAGTAACGCCTGCAGATTTATAGAACTATTTACTCATCCTGTGATTTGGAATGCGTGGCTTTGGAATCTCACAACTATTCTTCCCAAGAAAATAAGAAGATAACAACAACTGCTCTCACAGGAATGCGCTCTCAGGCACTGCTACAAATAAACATACATGTTTCACCTATGCTCAGGTTAAAAAGTTCAGAGATTTTTAGCGCTGAGATTTAATCCTCTTGCAAGCATACGGCTTTGTATCACTAACCTGCCAGCTAGCTTCTCGTCGCAGCCCTTTTATCCAGTTTTCTTCTAAGTCCTTATTCTCTCTCGTGGATGTTTCATCCATAGCTGATGGAGCTTGCACAAACTCGATTGGCCACTGGCTGTTACACTCTCTTTGTAAGCCTTTACCGAGGCAGCAGCAAGTGCAGTTCGGAGACAGACTGTCATGAAGAAAATGTCACACCACGGGTGGGGGGAGCTGTGAGGGGAGAGGGAAAGGGAGGGGGAGGAAAGGGTCGACGCGAAGGATCCACACGTGAAAAGATTTGGGGAAGTGTGACTGCGGTCTGACACATTCCCGCTGGTCCAGCAAATGCATCGCTGCAGCCGGGGAGTTCGCAGGGTAATGACAGAGTGTTGGTGACACCGTGGAACAGCCCTAATTAGATGTAAAGTATAGCAGAACTGCTAATACTACCAGAAGTATTCTCATACGCCTTTCCCAAAAGTGGGGTTGGGTTGTTGGTTTTTTTTTTTTTTTTTTTCAATATTGCAATAATTGTCTCATTTGCTGTCATTATAATTAAGACTGCATCAGGGGGTGGATTCGAGCAAAGGAAATACAAATAGCTGCCAGGTCTGTTTAAAAGAATATATTTCAACATATCTGTTTGAAAAGTGCTTCCTGAGCTGCTCTGCAGCCAATAAACATGAATAATAATACAGGCCATTTTGATAGAAATGGGCTCATTACCATACTTGCTGCTGAGCTCTTTCCAAGCTCAGGTTCAGCAATGCAGAAATGGGTTCAGCAGGACAACCTCAAAACAGAAAAAATTAGTCCCAATGTAAGGCATTAAAAAAAAAAAAAATGCCTGGAGCTTGCTCTCGGTGCATCGCACCTGGAGATGCCTGCCACATACCCTGAGCATGGCCAGGTTTTCTTTATGGTGTTCTTCATCATTCCTTAACCAAGCACCACCATCTTTCATCCCACCAAGAGACAGTTTAGTCTCCCCATCAACTCCTTAAAACGTCGTCTGGACTTTTTACCAGGGAGGTGGCAGGAACCCATCAGAGTCTGTGCTGCTACTCCATTCTAGCATTTATGGCGGGTTAGCTGAGAATGCTGAATTCATTGCATTTAAGGAATCAAGGTTTCAGGCAGTGACAAGGAGCAAAAAAATAAAACCCTGCACTAAACCCGTTTTCTTGGAAGTACTGCTTCAGTACAAAAAACAAAGATTATTTTTTGTGCATGCTTTTAGCTGAAACAATTATTTCCTGTAAAAAAATTCTGCTGTGGTATCTTTAAAATCCATAACGTTTATGACTATAGTTTAGAAGGATATATATTTTTTTTAAGTGTCCACTATTGGCCATTCACAGTTTATTTAAAACGCAGACCCAAAAAAATCAGATTAATTTTTAGGGTTCATTGGGTTTTTTTTCTCCTGGGGATCTTTATTTTAGGTTTTGACCCCTAGTCATCCTTCCTGAGCTGCATCAGACAGGGCAGCTGAAACACAAACAAAAGCCCCTTCTTTAGCCCCTTTCTTCTAGACTGCTGGAAAACATTTCTATTTTCCTCAGGTTTCTCAAATGTCTATCACCACAAATTTTGGGCCTTATGCAGCTTGGCAATGTTTTCACCATAAAACTAAACATGCCGAGTGGCATTCAGCGTAAGCTGCTCATATCGTGGCTACAGCATGAGCCTTCCTCCTGCAGCTCCCAATTCCTCCTCCATGGGGTTCTGGTTTGGTTTTTTTTTTTCTTTTTTTTTCTTCTTTTTCATCATTCCCCTTTTAGTTAAACACGGGTGATGGAAGAAGCTGGGGCAGTGCAGGTCTCTGATGCATTCAGTGTGACTTTAGGACTTGTGTTACACACTGGGAGCGCGGGTGAACACCGGCTCCTCTTACACATATGGATATTTTATTTTTAGATCCAGGGAGCACAAGGTAAAGCAGTAGAAATGCCAAGAGGAGCCAGATGCTTACACAGACACAGAGGGGTGCGTCAGCCTGGCAACAAAAGAGATGCAAAGGGACTTTTCATTCTGGAATAACTTACTAGAATTCTGCATTCAGGCGAGTGGGGGTGTGGAAATAATTAAGAGGGGCACCAGGCAAAGGTAACCCAAAGCCACTGACCCATCGCAGGGCAACACGCCCTGTCTCTAATGTTACCCACGGGCTGGCCCGCAGCAAAGGAGAGCCTGAACCACAGCAGCAGGGTGACAAAGGGCCAGCAGTGCTGCCAATACTGAATCCTACCTCCCAGATGATAACAAAATATAACGACGACAATGACAAATCCTTGAGATGAGATAAGCGGTGCTTTAAGAGCACTGTCATTTGCGAAAGGCGGCATCTAGGCAACAGCTGGTCTGATTTTGGAGGAGTACAATAAAAAAATTTACAAACAAAGCAGGAGGAATTCTTGTCTTACTCTGCATATGGCAGAGACAGATGCAAACCAACATACTGACATATTCGTATTGGGCTAGGAGCATAATTCTAAATCTAAGACGGATAGCGCATGGAAAGGGCTTGGCGATAATTGTAAATATTAGCAATGCTTCCAATCTAAGCTGCTCTGGATTGCAATGAATTATTTCGTGACTTTCCCTTGTCTTTTTCACCACCATGAAATAGCCCAAATTGTGTATGAGCTGCAAGAATATGAAGACATTTATTGATGGAAATCAAACTACTTTTTTCACCCACAGTGTCTTTGATATGTTAGAGCCTGAAGCAAAGAAAACATAATAAAAACAATATATAGATGAGAACTTCAATTTTCCCCTACATATGAATCTGTCACTTATTTGCTAAGAATCAAATCTAACTCCACACAGTTAAAGAAGCTCCATACATCATTCTCTGTAATCCAGTACTCAGCTCAAATGTACCTTGCTTGAAGTTCATACAACATACTTGATTTTACACTACTCTAAACAAAACATCTCTGGATATTACAGCTCTGAGTCTAAAAGGCTTTCGTTGCAATTCCATCTTCGATTGTGTGAAAAGTGCTAGTGTGAGAACGGATTTATCAGCACAAGGTAACAAGGATGCTTCAGAAGCCCATCCTGAGGATCAGATTCGACCGTAACCACAGGCTAGGTTTTTTTAATATATCCACAATTTATTACTGTGATACCACCATATAGCTGCCAGCAGTGTGAAGAAACGTGAGAAAAACATGAGGGTTTTTGAACACTGAATAGCTACCCAAGCACATCCTGATTTTTCAAAACGCTAGAACTGTGAAATAGGTGCTGCTTCTGGGTAAGGACTGGCTGATCGCACTCACACAGCCCCTACAGACCCATCTGCCCAAGCACAGTAGTGTTACCTATGTTGGATATGGTCAGGAGGATACATCTCTACCTTGGCAAGGTTGCCCAAAGCTCGAGGTCAACCATCTGCTCTCCAGTGGCATGAACAGGAATAGCAATGAAGCAGAAAAGGGTTCTGGTGCCTCCTGGTGACCTCAGGACTACAAAGAGCCTTTAATGAAGTACTGAACTCCACTCCAAGGAGACTCAGCATCTTGCTGGGCACCAGCAAACTAACTGATATGAGGGCTGTCGGGATGCAAAGATAAATATGAGCAATTTTTACCATCTCCTTCAAAAGATATGGTGAGGTCAGCTCAGACAGAGCACAGCATGTGCCCAGCACATTTCAATGTATTTCTTTCAAAGCTCTGTTCTCCTAGCAGTCCTCGATATGTCCACCTTTCATTTCCCTCTACCTAACCACACATGGTACTCTGATCTCTGTTACCAGTTCCACATGAATTAATCACTGAAGTCTAGTATTTGGCATGCATCAAATTCCTCCTACAGTTTTGTTTTCCTGCCACGTGTACCCATTGCAGCCTCCCAATAACTTTTCTTTCTGAGTTTTCTTGTCAGAGGACAATGGTGTGAACTAGAAAACTTGCTAAGGGATCCTTGGGATCTCTCCATGCAGAGCAGCTTTACGCATTTCTGCCTCTTAGATTGCTAGTCTTCAGCACATAGTGTGCTTTCAGTGTCAGACTCATGGCTGGCACCTTAACTCGTGGAAGCATGAGATTTATACCAAAATGGTCCCTCTAACACTTTCTAAGAGATTGAAGAGCTTATAAATGTCTCCAAGTGCAACCCAGATCAAGGAGCATTGTATGATAATACATGAAAGGGTAACAATTTGTAGCACCGCCTGACTTCTAACTGGAAGCTGTTACTGAGGGTAAAATTTAAGTTGTCCTTGAACTAAACCCAAGCCATAGCTATGTCATTTCCTACACTGCCTATATTAAAGATATTCACACAGTGCTTATTTTTGTCAACACAGCTCCTTTCCAGGAGCCTGTATCAACAGGCCAGAGAGCAGTTCACGGGGAAAGGTCGCCCAACTTGCTGTACTCAGGATATGTCCCAAACACAGCAAGCCATGGACAACTTCTAGTGATGGACACTCATTTCACCTGCTTTGTGCCACCTGAATGTCACCTGCCCATATCTGAGTCAGGTCCCTTTAATAAAGGAGAGAGAAGGAAGGCACTTACACTGGGCAGGTCATTCCGCTCTAGCCCAGTACTCACCTCAGGCTGAAACAAGCCACTACCCTGTGGACATGCCTTTGTGGACAGCGGAGGAACTCAGGGTGGCTCTCAGACACACCTAATGCCAAAATGGCCAAGCTGGTGCGGAGGACACACCCTTCCCTGGCTCTGCACAAATGCACCACCCTCCTGGAGAGAGTTTACTGCTACACTGTTTATACAAACACCATTCCCATATACTCTGCCATGCACTACACACACCCCAAGACTGACCCATCAACAATGCAGGTCAGAGTGTGTCTGGGCACCTCCTAAGCACTCAGAGCTTCTCCTTAGCACAGACCCCATTTCTCCCAGCTCTCAGCTCCAAAGCACTCCAGCTTCTTCTCCCGTACATCTGAGATCACACTAAACTCATCCCTGAGCAGTCAGATTCCCAAAACCAAACTCAAAAGATAGTTTAAAAGCTACCAGTGATGAAGGAGACGGACTCCTGCTGACCTTTAGCAAGACTGGGGCTCATGAAACCCTCTGATCACTCCTGGAAGTACAGTTTAGGCTATTACCCCTAGCAGAGATTTCTGACACTGGCTGCCGAAGGCATCACCCTCCCACGGGTGATCGCCCCAACCCTGCTGCAACCCTGCAGAACTGACTGTAGCACCTGGTGAGCCAGCAGCAGAGCAGATCAGTACAGTTTAGACATACCTGCTCTCATACGTACTACTGCATGTGCTGCTTAAATCAATTACCTGTTGACAAGCTACAAATAAAATTGCCATTAGAGGACCACAATGTGTGATGTTCCACAGGCTGAAGCAGAGCTACGTTCTCCTTACCTTAACCTAAGTGTCCTTTGAGCAGAGGAACTTGCTTTGTTTTGCTAACCAGTCAAGGAGGAGCTTGTTTCTCTGTTTTGCCTATCTTGCAACTTCTGAGCTCCTGCCTGAAAGAATTACTCATTTGTTAGTGCCAGACTGTCATTTCTTTGAAAGTAGAGCCACGAGATCTTAACAGACTGGATGTACATGACTGTTAAATTTATTAGTTAAGAAAAACAGCAAATGACAAGTGAATAAAGCACTCCTTGGGACATCTGGACTACGGATTTTGTATAAATCAATAGCAAGTGCTATAAAATGTCAGAAAATACCAAATGAGGAGAAAGGAATCAATAGGTACCTTCTGAATTAAATGAGTGATGAATATTCTTTACCAACCAAAATAAATTAAACTGCAAACCCCCCTTCATTAAAGCAATATCCAGCCTCTTACTTGAAACCCCAAAGGAAGGTGATTCAGGGTTAAGGCTGGAAGTTCTGTCCTTAAACAGAACCTCTGAGGAAGAAGGGGACAGGAAGGAGGAGCAGGAAGGGAACAACAAAATTGCTTTGACACAAGTTGAGAATGAAATATTAACTCAAACATGTTCCTCTTCGTTCTGAACTCCCTTAACTTTGTGGGCTTGAGTCAAAAAACGCAGCAGCCATCTTTCTGTAACATGTTTGTACCGTGATTCTCACCTGGATCCCTAGATAGCAATACAATACCAATGCTAAACCCAAGAAAGGTTAAAAATATACTAAATCCCTTATCACCAACTGAGGGTGCACTTTAGAGGTCATTCCACCACTTCATTAGGAGCTAGCATGGGTTGTGGCCTGAGCTATTTAACTGGTTTATAGTTATTTTGCCTTTGTGGCTCTGGATCCCACCCTTCTGTAGTATGCTAGCCCAGGCACTGATGGGGACACAGCCATGCCATCAGGATGGATAAACACATAACAGAAGACTTGAGTTCACACTCCAAGTTTTTGTAACAGCAGTGGGTCTGCCCTTAATGTAGGGCATCATGAGGGTATGTATTTCTGCTTTTAATGGGCAGATTTATAAAAGCCCCCATGTAACACACAGACACACACCAATTATTTCCTGCCACGTTTGCACTTTCCATTCATTTTAATGACAAAAGAAACCCATATAAGCTAAGGCACATACAGAAGAAAACAGATCACATAGAATGGAAATACACCTACATATATATATATATATATATATATATGTCTTTCAGCTTCCTGTTGAAGACTGTATACAGTACTCCTCACTCCCTTTGCAGAAGTAGGTCAAAGGAGGGCAATGAAAATAGAACACAGAAAATCCCTCCTATGAAAAGTGAACCAAAAAAAATGGGGATTTTTTAATTTAAGGAAGAAAATCGCTAGTGCAGGACATGATACAATTTCCTAAAGGTGGGAATGGTAGCAAGGCAGCAGGTCCATTCTTTCTGCCTCTCAAAACAAGGAAAAGGCTTAAAACCAAAGCCAAAGGTGGCAGATTCAAACCAACAAAATTAAATGCTCTTTTGCAAAATATGTAATTAGAGAGTGGGTACTTTGCAATGAAAGAAGAGCCTGAGGGCAGGTACATATCAACTTTGTACAAGTGTTAGTGCCGCTGTAATAGTAAGAAATTCAAGTTTAAAGCAGGTACCAACAAAGATTCCTGCTTGGCAGAATAAGCCAGCCTGCAGAGCTGGAGATTCACATCAGGCACAATGCAGGACTGGCATGTCTGGATGCTCTGATGCTCACCAAACTCCCCTCCACCCTTTGCTGGAAACCCCTGGCGCCACCCACATTCAGGGACCAGGCTATACCTGGTCTATACGCATTAGAGAGCTGAAGAGGTGTAGGAGTTCCTTTACAGATTTACCTGGGTAGGCAGCTACCCTTCTTGATGTTAGATACATAGGGGAAAAGATATCAGCTGCCAGAGCATTCTCAGGGTTTACAAAGTAGTAGCTTTATCACATTTATAATCCTCAGTTCATACAGACCAAAAGGTAAACAGAACTGAATCTTACTTCTTTCCATCTTTTTCACCTAGGCAGCATCTCCATTTATTATCCGCCAGTTTCATCTTTCCAACCTGCAAGCAAGACACATCCCAAAATCTCAGGTACTGCTAAAAAAAGCTGAACACAAGCTTGTGCAGTTGCCTTTGGGTCCATGATTCTGCTCCAGCAGGACTTAGAGGGCTTCTGTTAAGAGTTTACGGGATCGACTCTCCCACTCCAGAGAGCAGAAGGTAATGTTTTCCATTTGTGAAGAGAGGAACCCTTCGTCACCAGAGGGGAACAGAAATATGTGCCATCCATCATACTACAATGGACTCTGGGAGATCTGACCCTCCTTTGCATGGGCAGGATGGATCAAGCCAAAGAGGCTGTCTCATTTCTCAGTAAACCAGAAGAAGTACAAGGAATACAAAAAAGGATGCTGGCACCCACTGCTACATTAACACTCATCAGTATTTCTCATAGGACTCTAGCAAAGCACATTTGTCATAAAGATTTAGGAGAGGCTAACCAAATGCATGAACAGTCCACTCACCACTCCTGCCACCCCAGCACAGCCACGGTTTCCAGCTAATGCAGCAACATGGCCTTAATCTCATTCTGCCCTTTTCTGACCTCGCTCAGGAGATTTGTCCTGCCACTGATACCATTTCTGGGCAATGCTAATACTTCCCACCAAGATTATAGCTGGCTTCACGCACCTGCTCTGTTAATCCCTTCTGACATCTCTTCCAATGCTGGACATAAACTAGCTCGAATCCTTTGCTGAAGCCTCCTTACTCATCCTAAAACACCTAGAGGGAGACTTTTGAGGATGATCCCTGAGCAGCTCAAAGCAAGAGATCTATTTCATTAAAGCCCTACCTGTTGTTTGTTATTGCAATAAGCCTTCTCAGTGGAAACTGAACTGAAATTGTGCCAGTTCACTGGTGCTGCTTGTTATTTCAGACAGCGTCATGAGCCATACGGTCTGCTGGTATTTGTTCTTTGGTTTCACTGCGTGACTCCAACCACTCAGGATCTTTATGAAAGTAATACTTTCCAACCTAATCTACAACTAAATTAATGTCAGAAGTAAGACAGTGCCCCAAGTGATCAATAAGTGGGTTTTTCCCTATAGAAATATTAGAAGAAACTCACATCAATAAGCCTCAAATTTATGTGGCAATTCAGCTCTTCCATTTACAGCTTGAATAACTGGCCATTGTATAGGATATTAAATTACTAAACAACATGTGCTAAAAGGAGCTTCTCTGTTGTAGCCCCTGACCTGCAACAGCCCCAGTCTTCTGGGCCCATCAGCAGATATAGTGAGGGACCTGAGATGTCCACCTCAACTAAGTCCCATTCAAAACCAGCACAAAATTATTTCTAAACATATTAGAAGCAACTAAATACATTATAGCCAGACCCACTTTGGGATTTAAATGAAGAGTGCTGGCATTGAGCCCTTTGGAAGATAAATGAATGACGTTGACTACGATCTTGTCACCATCTATATGCTCACCTTTAAAATTATATATTGGAAACAATATCCCATTGAATATTCTTGGTCTTATCGACTGAGTCATATAAAACCAGGCTACAAAAAGAAGGATGTCTGTAAGGAAAGAATAACCCTTCACTAGATGGATTACTAGGTCTCTTTCATTTCTAATTTTTACGATTCCATACAAATTAGAAGACCTGAGAGCAAGGATCTACTTGGCTAACAGGAAGAGGGTAGAGGAAGGCCCATTTGTTTGTTTTGGGTTTTAGCCCTGGTACAATTTTAGGTCATTATTGGCTGTGATGAGGAGTAGCACAATTTGGTGTGCTTGGTGGGACCTGCAGACTGTTTGACTCAGTTTGTGCCAGCGCTGACATTCCAAGGGCAACAAAAAAAAGTAAACCCAACCTGTCTGAAGGAGGACAGCCCCTCCCTGACCACTCAACTGCCATGGGGTCCATGGTGAAAATGGCTAGGAGTTTTCAAAAAAAATGGTCTTTGTCCCATAAGAATTTTATTTTCCTGGGGACAAATATCAATTCAGCATCACAATCCAAGTATTCAAGCTTTATTTTGATCAGATCAGCCTATCCTCTTCATTCTCTGGGCTAGCTTCACCATTTTCCCTTACATCCCACCAGAGAGCACAGTGCTTCATGGGAGTCACAGCACAGCTATTTTACTGCCCTCTTCTCTTCCCCAAATCCTTGGCTGAACTTAGAATGCTCTTAAATTCTTTGAAAATTAGTTTTTAAAATAACAGTTACAGTAAGGAAGAAAGGTGTTGGGCTCCCACACAACTACTCTCTGTTTAGCAAATGAACTCATGGAGCTCAGTGTGGTCACCGATGGCTATTTTCCATTTCCCATTTATAAAAGGGCAACAACTGCTGTGCTGTGTTCAAGGCAGAGCCTTATCTTTTGCACACTCTGTTTCTCTCTCTCATTTATTATGCCACTTTTATTTAGGCATTATGATAAAAAGCAGGCATTCCTGCAAACTAATAATCTTCCATTTCTCCACCCGATCAATGCCGACGTGGTGGAGAACTTCCAAGTGTCTTCAGATTAATTTCTCACATATCATCACGGACACTTGAGCAACAAATAGCCTGCTCCATTCCTGATAATAGAAGATTAGTAACACTAACAATGTACAGAACAGAGGAAGCAAAAACGGTATAAATCTTTCATGCAGTATATTGCATCAGATCTTGAGGCAGGTTTCCTAGTGACAGATGCAAGTTCCTGCAGCCTTTGTGTACTGCTGTAGGATACATCCTCATTTTGTGAAAAGAGAAGAAAGCAAAAAATCATACTCATTGTCATTTTCCTCTCATGTCCTCTTTAAAGTAGAACTGGAATGAAATTTGCCTGCTTCTCTTTCTTAAGTAGGACTTGGTGCAAGCCCTGCCAGTAAATCTCCATGTGACACCAGCCCTCAACGTGATGATTCTTCTGGAAGTGTTGCGGTCTGCTAGGAATTTGGCCACACTTGAAAATCACATCTTTGTTACTTAGTTGAGGATGCAAATGCTCCAAAAACTAATGGAAAAGGAATCCTGGCTTGTCCCCTTCCCTTCCAAAGGTATATCCAGCTAGCAGTGAGAGCACTCTGGCTGGTCTACATGATTTCTTTGCTTACCCCTTTCACAGTAATGCATGTAAAAACAAGTGGCCCTAACAGAAGTATTAATCTTAATCGTACAAAGCTTTCCTAGGCTCATCACAAATGTGTCTGGAGTCCTCTATCTTTAGCATGCACTACCCTTATATTGTAGTGTTATCTAGGACTATTATTAAAGGCATATTTTTAAATTATTGCTATTATAATGGTAACACCAAATATCACAAACATGAAAGAAGGAAGGACTAACATTCCCCGTATCAAGGAAGTTACCAGTATCATCCCAAATGACAGAGAATAAAGGAGACTCAAAAATTATGAAATCAAACTCCCAAGATAGACCCAGATGGACTTGAAGGAGATTGTTTTGATTTCTTAAGTAATTTGCCTAATCCCACATATAGTTTACCCACAGATAGAGAGAACCCTGACGTGCTTGCCACCCTGCCTGCTTCCACAGCCATCAGACCCCCTCTTTCACTTTGCAAGAGGATGCAACAAGTGCAAACTGAACTCCAGCTCTGAAGTAATGGGTGTCTCAGACCCCTTGCCTAACACACAGCTCTGCACTAGGAAGGTGTTTACAGATCAGAAGTGTTCCTAATGCAACCATTTTCAGCACTGTCTCTGGATTTGTTATACAGGAATATTTCCAGCTCTTTCTCACTAGCTTCTGGAAAAGCTCACTATGCACCATGGCATAGCATTGCTAGGAATCCATCAGAACAAGGGTGTGAACGTGGGGTAGTAGTGTCTTTAGGAAGGCTTCTTCACTTTGTTTTGTAACAGCAGAGGCAGCACTAGTCAATCTGCGTGATCATAGAATCACAGAATGGCATGGGTTGGAATGGACCCCAAGGATCATAGAGCTCCAAGCCCCCTGCCACAGGCAGGGCCACCAGCCTCAGGCCTGGATCTACACAAGGTTGCCCGGGGCCCCATCCAACCTGACCTTGAACACCTCCAGGGACGGGGCATTCACCACCTCTCTGGGCAGTCTGTTCCAGCACCTCACCACTCTCTCTGTAAAAAACTTCCCCCTAATACCTAATCTGAACCTTCCTTCCTTTAGTTTTAATCCATTCCCACTTGTCCTGCCATTGTCTACCCTTTTAAAAAGTTGAATCCCCTCCTGTTTATATGCTCCCTTCAGGTACTGGAAGGCTGCAATGTGATAAGCTAGAGTACAGAGCAAAAGGCAAAAGAGAAAATGTCAATATTCGCCATCACCACTGCAGTATGAAGAGACAGCACAGGGTAGGAAAGGAGGAGGGAAGATTACACCTTGTCATAGCTTCCTTTTCACACAGCACAACATAGATGCATTAGTGATGGAAGAAGAAAGACTGAGATTGTTTATTCCATGTGTTCCAGCAACCCTCAAACCCACAGCTTTGATCTCCCTAAGCCACACCACCATCTTTTGTGTTCTTCTTCATCTGTGAATCTGGGCAGAAACACATTCCTGAAAAAGGGCAGGGGATGCTCATCTGTTCCTCACTTTTATCTATTTCTCTTCTTTCTTTCTTTATTTGAAATATCCTAGTTTATGTTGTTGAGTTTTTTCTGGGTGAACCCAACTTGTCCTTACCTTGTAGGCCTGTTCCTTTGGTCCTTTTTTGTATCCGTTCCTCCAAAGGAAGCAGACCTACAGCAAGGACCCAGAGTGAGCAGACATCGCACACATGTGCATGTTGACAATGAACTGGCCTCATTCTGATGGGTAGCACTTTCTGATGATGCTCCAGGAAGAGCACGTCAGCTGTAGATGGGCCCTTGGCACAATGACAGTGTCAGACTTAACCAGGCGCTTTCTACGGCCTTACTGCAAACACCTTCAGCTACTGACCACTAACCTGTTGAACCAGTCCCCAGAAATCCATTTTCTTTGAGGTTCTTTTACCTCTTCCTGAGTCCCTTCCAGCCTCTTCATCTCTCTTTATCCTCATAGCAAGATACCCTCCCTCCCGCATCTCCTCCCAAAAACCTTTTAAACGACGACTAAATGAAAAAAGATAGCCTTCATACACTTTCTAAAAATCACTGCTTTATTTGTTTTGCCTGCATGCTTTTCTTCCACCCCCTCCCAATCTGCTTTGTCTGTATAAATAGATCACTTTTAAACAGAGACTACTTATGACTTCCTGGTACTGCAGGGAACAATTCAATAGGATCATCATTTCAGATGCAGGCTGAGGTGCTGCAGTAACGTGATGCTATGTCCACTGCAACCATAGGGACAAGACCAAAGGCACGGCAACAGTGACTTGGTGGAAGAAAAATGAGGAAAAGGGACAGCATGTAGTTCAGCTACTAGGTCTTCATAAATCCTTTGAAAGCATTGGCCCACATGAAATTTGGTCCACAGAAAAAAAACTGTCATTAGTCATCTGCCAACTGATAACTATGCTTATAATAATTACGTGACTCTATTATGAAGGGACTTCATCCCTTAGATGTCCAGGGGATGCCAAGTATGCCCTTAAGGGGCATACCGGGCAAACAAACCTACAAGGAGAGCAGGCATGAGGTGTTTTTGAGTTCAATGAGCTGATCCAGCCTTCATGGTAAGCTAGCATGTATTCCTGACCTCTATCACAAACCACATGAACCACGTTCATAAATGTTACAGGTGCCAATACAGGTGCCACACATGCAGTAGTATAAGAAGAACTATTAGTAGAAGAATAGCTGTTTTATTATTGAAAAGCCCTGCAGGTACTCACTTTTTAGCAACAGGCATAGCATAGGGAGGCTGAATACCCACGGCCATCAGAGCAGTTGTGTGCAGCGTTAGCACTAAGTGGATTTGGCGTAAGCAGTCAAAACAATGTGCGTGGCTAGCAGGTAACGTGGCTGTCAAGAGGCAGGCTGGTGAAGTACCAGCATAAGGGAGTTTGTCAGCTGTGCAGCAGCGGTGACAGTGACCAGCGGCAGGAAGGAGCAAACGAAGAGGGGAACTAACTGCTCACATCTGGTCTGCACCAGTGGCAGCAGGGATGGAGGGCTGCGGGAACACAGGGATTTCATCTGGGGGCTGCCTGAGTCCCTGGGATGCAAGGGCAGCTGTGCCAGTCTGAGGAAGGATACTGCCCACGCAGAATGACTTTCCCATCCAAGACTGACAATTCAGGGACTCTCCTTTTGTTCTCATTTACTTGCAAATAATGGTTTCCTTGTATGCCTACCAAACAATATTTACGCAGGACTGGATATATAGCTCTCATTAGAGCAAATACTACTACCTAAATTGGGCTATTTGTGACTCTGCACCTCGAGTTTCACTCATCCCTGGTCTGAAGTGCACTAAAAGCACATTATTACTGCTTAAGATGCAAACTACTATGCTGAAAAATATCACTTTTTACCTCCAGTGAAAGAAGTTAAAAATTAATGGTTAGTTGAAACTAAGGTGAACAGTAAACAGAAACTCCTTGTGACCATGTGCAGGCTATTATTCCCAATCTGTAATGAGGTTATACTTACCACTTAGATTAATTACTCTTTTTCTTCTATCTTAATTTATTTTACGCTTTAGGAAACCAACACGTCCACTAACCATACTGTATGTGATAAAGAAACACAATAAAAGCAATTTCTCTCCTAACCCCCCCAAAAAACCATTCTCAGTAATGCATTTTTGAATCCAGCATACCTTCTCCTAATGAGGTTTCAGCATGCCATAAATAACACTAATGAGACTTTGTCTTGCCCATGTAATATATTTCCTTAATATAGCTTTAGATTTTCTTATGTTGCATGGAAAACTAACAGTCACTGAAAGAAATGTCCTCCAATAGCACATTAAAACCAAAAGTACAATTAAATATAAATGAATTCAGTAATTTAATTGCACTATTGTCATTTTTAAAAATTCAGAAGAAAAGTAATGGTGTCATTTTTTCTATTGGTAAATAATAGAAGTGCTGAGGGAATCAGATAGTATTTAAATAAACATTATTGTGATTATACATGATACAAAGATACCTTTTATTGCCAGGTAAATTCTGTGTTTGCTAATAGAGAGCTCAACCTTTGCAAGCTGAGGGACCAATCCTACAGGCATTAGGCAAAAAGTCCCAGGTAAGGATGTAAAATTTGACTCTACAGTTCTACAGAGCTAAAAGTCTAAGCGAATATTTTCAGGCTCAGAATGCAGATACTTTAAGTATCATCTGCAAAAAGCAGCCATTTGCAGAGGTTTACAGTGAAACAATCTCTTAGGTTGACAAGTGGTATGTATTTATGCCATCTGCAGATCCCATCATTCTACAAGCAGGCCAACGTTGTCAGGGTGGAATTTTTCCCTCTAAAAATACCAGCTCATTGTTTTTTCCCCCTCAAAAAAAAAAAAAAAAAAAGAAAAAAAGTATTTTTGCAGAAAAATTAAATTATTATTTGGGGCAGTATAAATTTGAAGCTGACTATTTTTAAAGATCAATTGAAATGTTACACCTGTCACCTCCGTCACCCTTTTCTCCTCAGAAAGCAATGTAAGGCTTATGGAAAATTTCAGCAGGAGCATATGGAGAGTTTTACCATTAATTTTCATGGAAATGGGTTAACCAGTATCTCTTTCTTAGGATTCCACTTTTAATGGTTAAATTCAGTAAACATCTTGGACTGGGCCAGGCAATGATGTAGAGACAACAGGAGGAGACGAAAGAGTTGCAAACTCCACCACAGACATTAACGTACAAGAAAGATGTGGCACTGACAGTGATACAGGCAAACACAGCTATGGGTATAAAAATGGAAATAATCAAATCCAAAGTGGGAGCAAAACTCCATTTCTGTAATTCCTTCAAGTCAGGAGAACAAGATGATCACAGCTTCCGACTTCTGAAAGAACCAGCACACCAAATTATAGGTTGGGCATCTGAACAAATGATTAAGCCAGGGTGGAACTATATGGCTGAAGATTAGCAGATAAAATGACTTATGCACTTCAGAAAGAGGAAAGTGATTCATGCAAATAAAAGCCTATTCATCTAGTCTTACTAGCATGTAAGGCTTTAGAACAACTCTTCCATGAGGGAATACCTAAAAGAGGTGTAGACATATGGAAAATGGCACAGAAATCAACATGGATTTATCAAGAGCAGACTAAACCAAACCGATAGCTTCCTTTGGTAAGAGTAATTTTCAAGATAACATAGCAACCTTACCTCTCTGGACTCTGGTAAAGTATTTATTATCTACACAGGAAACCCTCAGTTAAAATGGAGATGACAGAATAACTGTAAAGGAAGCAAGAAGCCAATCAAAGAATGCTCATACAGGGCTTTGGTGAGACCTTCTCTGGGCATATGTGCATGGCTCCATCTGTTGGCTCTTAAAATGGATAAAAACATTGGTGGGTGCAGGAGAGGATTGACAGGGCAATGTTGGCATACAGAAAATAACTATGGTAGAAAGTAGATAAGTATTATTTAACCTGGAAACGAGAAGGCTTGTAAGCTTCAGAACACAGCACTCTAGAATGGACTTCCAAGAAAAATAACATGGGTGAAAAAAAGTAAATGGTTAGACTGAGATAAAAATAACTCACTGATTCTTTATACCTGAGAGAGTTTTCCTGACTTTTTCCTATCTAAATTGGTTGATCTACTAAAGAATACAAACCCTCCACACAAATGTTGCTTCGGGTTTTTTGATTTTCCCAGTTTACTGACAGTAAAAAAAAAAATAATTGAAAAACAAACTGTTTATGGCAAATCTATGTGGCTTATTTTGGTGGATATGCATTAAACACCCCCCCCCCCCAAAGCCTTGCTTTTTGCATGTCTCCTCAGAATTCAGAAAGTTTTACAAAATCACAACAAAATGTGGAGACATCAAAGCCTGAAGGGTTTTGTGTTATGTTTTTTTTCTAAACTTCTCTAGTGAATAAGCTCAAATTACACATCATAAATCAACAGCATCTCCAGAAAAGTGTGCAAGTCCCATGTGCTACTTCTGAAGAAGGAAAGTGACTCCTCACAAAACCAGGCCCTCGTGAACACTTGCTCAACATCGCATTTTAATTCTTCAGGTACAGGAAAGAGTCAGGTTATTAGAAAAATCCCACAAAATTGCAAACTATGGGTCAAAATCATGTTTTTCTTAAATTAACATTCCCTCCCTTAAGAAAAAAAAAAGGCCCTCAGTGGTTGAAGATCTACAAGCAATATTAACCACACCTTTCAAGATGCCATAGGCTGGTGCCTGCTAGTGCTTCCAGCATAGTAAGGGGGACTTTGTGACCATAAAGTTATAGTAAAATGCTGAATTTAACACATAAGATCAAATAGCAACCTATTAAATTAAGTATGAGGGAGAAGTAAACTCTAAGGGCAGCTAACAGAAAGACAAAGGGAGCAAGGATGATCAATATTAGGATTTTGATTCTAGCTCTAGATAGATAGAGAGATCATTCCCCAATGTCCCTTTCTGGCAGGCAATATTAGCAGAAGTGATGTCAAATATTGTCATTTCATATCCAGACAACTGGCATTACTATCTCATTCGCAAAGTATCACCTTGAAGAGGCATGCCTAGACATACATTGGGACACAAATCTGACAGGAACATCTCTGAACTCCCCTGCTTAGAGATGCAGCTGCACTTTGCCAAACTGCTTTAACTAACTTCCAGTTGGAATCTGACTCAGGATAATGGTCCTTGTATTTCACTGAGGTTATTTATGATGCATCTCTTTCCCACCCCCCACTGTCCCCCTTAGATATTGTCTTTGAGCTATTTTTTATTCTTGCATCACTCCCATCTTTCAAAGATCCAGTAACTGCTGAGAAGAGATTAATGAGTCTTCCCATTCACTTTGCTGGAACTGGGTTGCTACTGCTTAGCTATGGCCAGACACAGGGCACCCCAATGACACCAGTAGCCTGGAAGAAATTGGCCTCCACGCAGCAACCATGTTTTTAACGAGAGGTCAATGACAGATACCAGAGTGTTTGACTTTCCCTTTACATATACAGCTCTTCTTATGAAAGGGCTACACTGGTATAAACCCTCCATAAGGGACCACAGTAGCCAGGGGCTCCCCACAGCTGCAAATGTTGTACCAATATGCAAGGTTCAGAGATCAAAGGGGCACCATGGACCACACAGAAAACCAGACCACAGAGTAAGTGCCACGTTTCGTTGTGTTAGTACTTACAGTCATCAAAGCGGTCAAAGGTTAAAGGTTCTCTTCGCACTTTCGAGACTATTCTGTCTTCTTGTGCTCACATCTCTGCCTTGGTAACTTCCAAGTGAGCCAACTCCAACACCATGTTGCTCCAGCAGACCAGGCTGAACACCCAACAGCAGAGCAATGCACACAACTTGACATCCACACCACTGGAGGACTTTCACCTTGCCTAGGCCATGGTGTTCTGGCAAAGCTGCACCTCCCAGCTTACATAAAAGCTCACAGAATTTCTTTACTGCAGAGGTTGATACTGCTTCAGCAACTATCAACAAATATGAGGCGGGTAATCAACAGAAATCCCTCCCCCAAACACACACATGGGGCAGATTAAATGTAAGTCATGCCAACGTAGTATGTTTTCACTCAGTTCTATTTCCTGACATGCCAGACATACTGCCTCTTAGCATAGAAAATGGCCACTTCGGCTAAAACTATCCAAGATGAACAAGAAAGTCATCATTTATCCTGGCCTTGCTAGAAGATGTATATCATGTAGCATCAGTGATGACTTACCAGGAGTGTCATGCTCTACAGCCAATGTTCGCCTTTATCAGGTACTCGCTTATGAAGGATTTCATTGCATGCTGTTTTAACTTAAATAGATGCATGCAGTCCATAATTTAGTATGGCTGTAACTTTGCCATAAAATCGTTCCAGTTGTTTTTAGTTTAATAACAGGATCATTAGATAATACTTTCTTCAGGGAAGATTACAGTAGATTTATTTCTATAGCAGTATTTCTCAACATGTACTCTGTGTCTTTGGCCAGCAGATATTCCCTTTTCTGGAGGAAAATAATCTGTAACGAAATGTTTTCAGAAACTGGTAAGTTCACCACACCCCTTAGCTCATCACTGAAATACCTCCTCTTATTTTCATTACAAATAAGACATTATCTATGATATTGAACTTAATGTACAGACAAATACAGTAACATATCAAATTTCTCATGCCAGACTCTGGGTAAACTTAGGAGGAGTCCCACAGATTCACTGAAGAAGGAGCAGACAGTGCTGTGCTTCCAGAATTTTAACAACGGGTTTATTCTACTGCTTCTGCACTCAACTGCCTGCTATTTCAGACAAATATGCAGATCTAAAATTACTTACATCCTTAAAACGAAATGCTTTAGGAAGTTGCAGGAGAAACAACCATATTGAGAAAAGTACATGCCAAGAAGAGCAGCTCCAGAGCTCAGAACTGAGCTTTGGCTGGATCACTGGTCACCACAGAATGCAAATACTACAGATCTGAGCAAATGAAAACCTTTGAACCCATACTAACTTATGCAAAGTTTTGTGAGAAGGGGCACTCTTGAGGTATTTCTTACGTTTTCTGCTTCCATTTTCTTGGAAGTATCACAAATAAGTCTCTTTCAAGGTACTCAATAATCCAAGGCAACAACAGAAATCCTGACAAAGATACGGGGGTAAAACCAGTTATTTTAGGACTTTGGAGGGGAAAAAAAAAAAAAAAAGCAAAAAAAGCAGCTTAGAAAGGTCCTAGCATTAAGTACAGCTGTAAAAGCATTCTTATTTTTTCACTAATACCATTTCTTCCTTTCCATCAATGCTGCCAGGTAAGGCATTATCAAGTGAAGGTACCAATGCAGTATTCAGTTGTTTCTCAAGACTCACAGCATCACCACTTTAGAGAAGATGAAAAATCTAAGTGTCCACCTCTCATTTTAGCTATTTTTGTGTATTATATATGTGTGTGTGTATATATATATATATATATATATAAAACCCACCAAATTGAGAGTTGGATTTTCCAGAATCAGTCCAGTTTCTGAGCTACATCTGGTACCCACATCTTTATGAAAATTTAAATCAGCACATCTCCATTATTTCTATTGGGTATGCTTGTGACATATCACAAACATGGCCTTATCTGAATGTGAAATGCCTGTTATCTGGTAGACAACATGTATTTTATCATGTTGGATCAGAGCCTGCTCTGTGAAGTAGAACCCCCATTTTGTAAGAGTGCATTTCTGCTTGCTAGAGATAACAACAGAGAAATCACAAATTCTGTTCTTTCCTGTGGTCCAGTAAGTAGCTCCATTGCCTCTTAATGGTTCTCCATACAGAAACCAACAGGCAAGGCTAATGCTTGGGATTTTTCTTACTGAAGGCAAAAGAAGATGGAAAACATGTAGAAGAGGATCAGGCTGAGAGGAGAAGTAAGGTTTATATCAGAGGACATTAACTCTGCACTCTCGAAAGGAAAGAAAAGGAAGTCATGGGAAAGAGGGAAGGGTTGACTGGTGTCTTTCTATTATCCTGTCACACTTGAATGAATTACACACCTAAATGCATTTTCCTTTCCTTTTTGCTCATACGGTCCATGAAAGGGACCATGACTCCACGGCTGAAGCAGGCAGGACTAGGAAAACGGGGCGCTGGGCACGCAGATTACAAGAGCACTGTTGCATAAGAAGGGCACCAGCAACCTCAGTCTAGGACACTGCAATGACAAAAAAAAGTGCTGAAAATCGTAAACTTATTAAAACCTTCTTACTCCTTGCAATTACTTTAAGTAAATTCTTTACATTCCTACCCTGGAAGTAAGAAATCCATCCTCTGGTTTTACTGAATCATTAAATTTTCCTTTGTAATTGATGATACCAAATTTCTTTACTCCTTCATGACAGCGGTTGTTATCTTAATAGGGAAGACCAGATCTCTAAATACCCGTCTGCTCAGTGCCAATCAATCAACTAGACATCCACAGAGCTCTAAAACTAACATTTTACAAATTCTAGCTATTAATACTTGTATTTAGCTTCAGTGTACTTAGAAATAATTAATGCTTTCAACAACACTTTGATTTAAGCATGTTGTATTATTCACCCGAGTTTGCAGACTGGAAATGAAAATGCCATAGTCTCCAAGGATGCCACAGGCAAAGCTGGGGATGAAGCTTGACTAGCTACTCCTCACCCACCCACTAACTCACTTTTAAGAAGCAGAAAAAGCTGACTGCCCACTCTCTTGAATCTTAAGTTTTGCACCCATCCTGCAAACAGCCATACATTATGCAAAGCAGGCAAGAACTGAGCTTCGGACTTTTAATTTTCCTCCATCTGGGGACCAGTCCTGCTTTTCCACAATCTCAATGCAAATCAGAAGTATATCCATTGGAGTCATTAGCATTGCATCAGTCAAATCACCGCCAGCAATATCAAAACTGCAATGTTTTATTCTAATAATGATGAACCATAAGCATTTTAAAATAAGGATATCATCATATGTGGACAAACAGCAGAAGAATTCCAAGGATTTTGAGTTGAGAAATTTGATCATCACCAAGCAGTGTCAGAGTCATCCTTTTTCTTAAAAGAAAAACCAAAAAACCAACAAAAGCCCCACTCAAAAAAAAAATCTAAGGGTGTAGAAATATAATAAATTCAAATTAGGTATCAATTTCTAAATAATAAAGTTAGACATTTACAAACTGTAAATCACTGTTGCTCAGTACGAATCAGCACCATACGTTACATGGCAATAGACAGAAACATTGATAGATTGCAGATGAAGAAATGTGCCTCCAGAAAGTTAGGTAGGGCATTCTCAGTGAAGCCCAGTTCATGTCCTACACTTGAAGTAAAAGGATAGGAAAAGAAAGAAAGGTCTATGTCAAAACAGACTGATTCTTATAGTCTTCTCTCAGCAAAAGCAGAAGTATATCAATAACCAACATAAAATCCAGGCAAACTCCCATCTTAGGAGGTCAGGCAAAGTACCATGAATTTGTCTCAGCTTGAGACCAGAAGTGTGTATCACCCCTACCATGCAATCTCACAGCAGTCCCAAGGGAGACATATGTCCCATCAGGAAATGGTGGTAGAGAGGTAGAAAGTGGGGAACTCTATAGGACTATGCAATTTGCCAATTACCAGGCCAAAAGTGAAACACAACTGACTCAGAGACATTTATTTTCAAGGTGATGATGTTTCTTTCACACAGCTCTAGAGGGCCTCTGGCCGTTCCTAATTTGAGAGGATGGTGATTACTGTCACTGTTACCCCTTGTGCCTCTGTGAATGCCTGCTTTCCAAAGTAGGTTTTGCTTCCTTTTAAAAATTTGTGTTGAGAAATACCACTTCTAGGCAGCTCTCATGAAATTGTATTGTGCCGTATAAAGCTTTGGCCAAATATTGGGGGTGACTCAAGCATTCCTCTTGGAATCATTCAAATGGCATATAAAATTCAGTATGACTCCAAAATGTCGGCTTTTGTAGGACAGGAATAAGAAAATCAGTCTTTTGGTTGAAACATGCAACCAGCAATCATGAAACGGAGGGGCTCAGTATGTTATCAGCAGTTAGGTAACACGGTGCGAGATGCTACACTGTCCATAGAAGAGATACTTGGTATTTATAGTGACTGTGGGAAACTCATACAGGACAAGGTTTCCAGAAGCACCTGAGGAGCACATTCCCAGTTTGCAAAAGACATTCTGTGTTCAGAGTTCTTTTTACCTTCAGGCTAAAATATGGAGAAAATCTTTGCTATCACCTGCGTGACTTAACTTCTGCACCAGTCTTCCTATCCCTGTACAAAAGCAGGATACCATTATATGGCTGTTGAGATGTTTAATTCATTCCTGTCTGAAAAGGACCTTGGATGGAGGACGTTGGAGAACTGCATGGAAGCCTCACAAAGCAAGGGGTAGGTGAAGCAACAGAGCTGCTTGTGCATTCGTTTCACTGCCTGAAAACTGATGTTAAGGGACAACAGTCATGTCAAACACACTTCAGGAGTTGTTACGAAACATCAGGAAGCACAACTGAGTCCTCACTGTGGGAATTAACGTGTGTCCCAAATTCCAGCCGAATGAGAGTGTCTGCAACCCCATGTTGCATCAGAGATTCTTCCCACTTTGCAAACTAATATGGTACATATGCATACATATGTGTGCACGCATACGAATTATGCATATACAGTCTTGCATTCAGTTTATGTAAGTAAAAAATGAGCCAAGGACAATTTGCAGGGGACATGCCACCCTCTCCCTGCTGCCTTTCACACAGACTCACAGAGCAGGTAAGTGCTACGGAAATCGGCACAAAATACATTTTGCCTCTGAGCCTTTGGCTACTCTCATCTCTTTCTAGAATTAGAGTTATGACCATCTCAAACATCCAGATGAGAGGCCAAGGAAAATGTTTTAAAGTAACATAAAGAGTTATCACTACTTACACATTCCAGACTTCTGTTCAGCTGCAAATACATTAATGCAAGCAAGAAAGAAGAGTGTGATGTGGGAAAGGAGGCTGTCTACAATTTATCACTGCTGTGCAGACATGCCCTGAGAAGAGAGCTGTGCTGAAAACCCAAATATAGGAACATCTATATTAGCAGCAGTTATTTCTGATTTGGTCTGAGGGACTTTCCAAACACAAGGGGCTCACAATGAAGGACTGGCCAGCCATGAAGAGCCTGCAGTAAAGCTGAAAGGACATGTAAATTGCTCTGATATCCCAACAGACTTCTGCTGTTTCAGGGATGCTATTCTAATCCCAAGAAGCAAGGAGGAGCCCCATTTTCTGCTTTGCTCACTGATGCACCATGTTCCTACCTGGGCTTTATCAGGGGCTCTTTATCTGCCAAATGCGGACATCTCCTTATTCTGAAATTACAGCGGAGAATTCAAATTAGGAATGATTTTGCAAATGGTAAAACTGCCTAAAAAAGCTGAGTCTGATCTGGATCAGATCCTCAGCTCAGGAAAATCAGTGCAAGAGTGCAAGATCCAAGAGTGGGATGGGTTAAAATTCCTATAAGAGTATATTCTGTATTTTATTAGGGCATTAATAAAGAAAGGCATACAAAAATTATAGTTTTCTAAAAGGTCAAAAGACAGCTCTCCGCTCCTTAGAATATATTTTGCACAATATTCAAAAACGATGCATAACTTGGAGAAATAACTCAACCATAATTCTGCAGTGGTATCTTCTTTGACACCTAAAAAGTGTACCTTTGTGAATTAAACATTTACCAGTAAAGAAAGAAAAAGCCTGCCAGTACTTTCTGAACCAGCCACATGAGCAAAAGTTGCAGAAACTGGCCCTCTGAAATTGCTGTTCACTCCCACTATTATGTGTTTCCCAGTTCTCCGTCAAGGTGTGCTTGTGCATGGCTGGTTAATTTAAAGCAGTTTTTCTGGAATAGGGTTCTTATGTCTTGCAATGACCTTACTCTTAAGTGTCTGCATTACGATGTAATAGTATACATATATATAAAATAAGGCAGGCAAGGAAACTTCCAGTTTCTCAAACAAGCCTTTCACCTTGCGTTCAATTTGGATCTCTCCTCTCCGCTTTACGGGACTTTTCTCCAGCTCTAAAAGCAACACATTTTCTCCTTTTTCCAATAACAGTGTCTCTTCACAGCCGATCAGAGGAGCTACTCTAGCCTACCGCTCCGAGGGCCAACCTTCAGCCTTACAAGTGGAAAAAAGAAAGACGTGCACTTACCAGAAGTGAAAAAAATTTCCAAAAGCAAGCTCTAGTCTCACTATCTCCAGTTGTTCCCAGTCTGTGGTTTAATTTACTGCTGGGTTAGCAGGGTGTTCCACAATGCCTCTCATAATTACTTTCTCGAGGCTCTAATTCAACTGCAATCACCCACTGCGGAAGTTAGAGAATTGGATCGCGGCTCTGCTAAGATCCAACTAAACCACCCGAGCGAGAAGCCACCCAGCCCCCCGAGCCGCTTCCCTCGCTAAGGTGAATCAGGACCTTGCTGATCCATGCGGTGAGACTATCTCCTAACTGACTCCTCTGCCTGCACATCGCAGATACCTTGTCTCCGAGCCTACGGAATCATTTTTGCAATGAAGGAAATATTTGTGGTTAGTTTTTAATGTGGTCTAAAGAGTCACACTAACAACCAGCCCGGCGGAGCTCCCTTTCACACCCACGGATGGCCAGCTGGGTTCATGGCTCACAGCTGGCCAAATGATCTAGATAATTAAAGAAGAAAAAAACCCTCTCTTTGTTGTTCAGGGATTTCAGCCTGTTTCATCAAGAACATTATGTCCTTGATCTATCTCTGCTCTTTTTTAGCTTTTTTTTTTTTTTAACTGCCAGATTTAAAGGCCACCACAACTCTATGGAAACTGCCTATCACCCATCATGGACCATACCTACATAAAAGAAATGTCAGGACAGGAGACTCTCTAACGAATGCTCAATAGAGTTCCCTTCACTCGCGAAAGGCCACGTTCCAGATAGGGCACACATTTATGGGCAGCTCCAAAATGCCCACAATGGGCAATGCGGGAAGCGCACTCTGCATTCACACAGCCTGTCACTTCTCCCCCTTAACCTTGAGAATGTGCATCGTTCTATCTGCAGTGCGCTCTCCCACCAGCTTCACACATTACATGTGGGGGGCGCTGGCCATGGGATCAGACCCACGGTGGCCCCAATTGATCCTCACTGAATTTGGCGGTTGCATCTGTGTCGACACCCATGCCTGCTGAACCAGCTACTTGTCAGGGAGGGACTGAAAAAGGCAGTGGCATGAATTAATTTATCTCTGCAATCTGCTTTGTCTGTCACTTCCCTTAATATCCAACACCCCACACAATTTTGAAGGCAGGCCCAGGCTTACTGTGTTTTGGGAGGACTCAAGCTTGTGGCTGAAAAAACATGCATTTCCCCAATCATTTAACACAACCCTCTTCTCACATTTCGACTGCAGAACCAATGTTCAACAGCACACAATCTTAGTGGCAAAGAAACAAAAAACCCACCACACACAAAAAAGAAAAGAGAGATTTCTATTAGGGAGTAGCTGGGGTGGTGAGGAGAGGGAGGAGGGTTGCAGGGGATTATTATTATTTATTTATAATTCCCTGATATATGAATTTCAGTGTGAAAAGTGGCTTGTAGCATGATGACTTTGCCAGGACAACATACCCTGTAGCATATCTCCATAGTTAAGTAGTGCAGAATTGCAAAGTAATACAGTGCTGCTAACAACACTGTCACACAAGCGCTGTTTAGTCAGTAACTGCACCTATATGACACTCCAGGCTTGATGAATGCTTAGGTTCCCAAATGAAATGTGATACCTTGCTAATGCAAAAGACAGCCTAAACCACATTACCCCCCATGTGCATCCTACCAACCTTAAATTCAGTACCTTTCACGATTAACCTCCTTGCAACTGGAAGATTTACCATAATCCCACTTAGCTATTTTCAAAGTGTACAAACTCTGTACGTCGGCACTGTTACTGCAGCTGACTGCACAATTTCTTCCAGTTTTCAGAAGGCAAACAATATGGTTTCAAACACACTCGGCTTGTATCTCCGCCACTTGACCTCCCTAATTTAGAGCGCAAGCCCCCAGTGTGGCAGTGATGCTGTCTTTGTTGAGCTGTTGCTCTGTGATAGCTAATACATGCATACATTACTGCTGACATTTAAAAACATTCCTAACAGTTTGTGTGAGTACATGGTAAACAGATGCTATGGGATTTTTTACCCATTATCAGTCATCTCTGAAGACTGCAGTAAAGTGACAGGTTGTTTGAGACTCTTCGGTCTAACAGTAAGAGATTTATTTTTAATAGAATATTGATATTATGGCACAAAATGCCATTTGGTGTTTACTTTTTTTTCCCTCCTAGAGCTGCAGTTTAGCTTTTTTTTAAGCTTTTGCAACACTCTGTTATATCTACTAGTCTATTTTTTATGAAAAAAGTTAGAGACTTTTATGAACTCTCTGATTAAAGTACCTCCATCTGAATGCAGATTAAAAGTTCCAACACCTGAGAGCACTAAACCAATGAATATTTATATAGAAAAACAGCAGATGAATGCACTTTAAATCTTCAATGCAACTCTAGTCATGGGGTTTATCTTATTTTAGGGCTTACTTTTTATTAAAATGAACTCTTGCATATTTACACTACAGAAATAAATGTTATTTGCAAGCACAATACAGTAAAAAACTCACAAATGGATGGCCTCGGTGAAAAGTAAATTTACTCCTCAAACTGATTTACTTCTTTATCAAGTATATATTTAAGGGGGTTTTCCTTGTATCTTTAGTGCAGAGTGAGTGTGTTCATATTAACTGGTTTTGATTTCACACTCATGTAAGTGAAGCAGCTCCCACGGCGTTACACAAACCACACAAGGGAAAGTCACATCAAAACCAGTGCTCTTTTGGCAAGAAGGACCATTGCATACAGCTTGCCAGGTCATATGCAGTATCCCATGCAGTATCCTGCACAGTATCCTTGGACTCCAATAGTTGTGTTATACTGCAGTCACTTGCTGCGCTTGGCTGCTACAATGACAACAAACTCACTCCATACCTTGAAGTTACCATCTGTCCTACCAGAAGACACACAAAGCGAGCGACCACTAGCACCTGAAACAGTTAGTCCCAGGAATGGTACAGGACTGACAGGTCACCCCAAACCCTGTGACCTCCCTCAGTGTTGACTCGAAAACCACCTCACTCAACACCTGTAGTAAAAGTCAACATTGTCGTTGACCTGAGTCCCATGGCAAGCCAACGATGTCCACAGAAATGGCACAAAAGTGTGAATGAAGATAAATAGCGACTTCCATTCAGCGCTGGAAGGATCCCTGTGTCTCTCTGTGTCCTTCCAGTGGCAAAAATCCTGTTCTCTCTTACTCAAAGATTTGCACCTCATTTGAATCAGAAGAAATACATGGTTTCAGGGAGCTGCAGCACCACTGGGAATGAATCTTGATGCAGCCCAAGTATCTGTTAGCCAGTAAACCTCTCTTCTCTCCAGATCCTGTGTTTTGTAAAAAGATTTGTTGCACTGTCTCCAAACCTATGCTGTTCTATTTTGGTTTTAAATGTAACCTTAGAAATAAATGTTTACAAATCAGCTCATTGTGTCTTTGTTTTGAAGCTTAAAGCCTCACTTTGATTGCTGCCTTTTTGACATTTTGCATAGGAAATATGTTTGCATGTTCACAGCGCTATTGAGACAGCAATTAGATCACCATATTCCAGCTGTTACAAGGTTTTGTAATGCATTTTCCAATAAACATTTTCAAGAAAACAGAACTATTTTAGTATGTCAAGCAGATACGTTGGGATTTTTTTTGTTCTGCTTTGTTGTTTTTTTTTTTCTTAGTCTCATGTTTTTCTGCGTGTTACCATACTTTTTTATGTTCCTCTATTTCACTTCTTTTAAGGCCACGTAAATAAAAAAGGTCAGGTTTTAAAAACAGCGAGTGGTTTGAGGAGTTCTGATTTTGGGGACCTGGGGAGCTGAGCAGAGCCAATTTTCAGAAAATCGAACTTTTTCTCTAAGGCTACCAAGCACCACAACTGTGATGGCTTTTAAAATACCTTCTATTATTTCTCTGATCTTCTTTAAACAGGGACATTTTTACCATTTCCAGGAACTATCTACCTGCCCAGCTTCCTTCCTTCCTCCCTCCTTTCCTCAACAATTTTCCCACTTCAAACAAGAAAAAACACATTTTTCTTCCCCTACCTGCTCAAATGCCCAACTCCCCCAACACTGAAATGATTTCCAGCCACGCAGCGGAACAAGTCCATTGCACAAAAAGGGACCCAGGTGCTAAGGGGAAAGGCAGGGGTACCCGAACCTCAGGGGCTGAACAGAGCAGAGAGAGCCAGAGCTGTGAAAACCTTTGTGGTCTGAAGTAACCACGGGTTGATGGCACACACCAGGCAGCAGAAGTTGCCTTGCCTGAAAAGCAAGAAGATCTTCAACCTTTTACTTTATGTTTAGTATTAGATAACAGTTACGATTTTTCTCCTTCTCACTTGGTGGTTAATCTTCTCTGTTATACATGGCAAAAACCAAGATGTACCACTTTGAATTTAATTTTGCTTGTCACATGCTGCTTTTCTTGCTTTCTCACTGTCTTACACAAGAACTGTTACAAAGATTTTTCCTACTTGTTGCCTTGTGCAATAAAAACAAAGCCTCCCATTATAAGACTGCAAAATATCTAGTTGCAACTGAGATGGCTGGTCCATCTATCTTCTGTGTTTTGATTGATCACTTTGAGCTTGGTATACACTAAGGACATTGGCACATTGATTTATTTTTTGGGGCATTGTCTATCGTTATTGGGGTATAACTGGATTCTTTTTCAACGAAGACTTGCAGACCTCATGGGAGGCTTCCACTTCCCTCCACGTAACTCCCATGCTTGCACAGATGCTCACAGCGACTCTACCAGGCAGGAGGCTGGTATATAAAACCCAAGGAAGAAGAAAGCCTGGCTACACACATGCCTGAGTTGGTGCCTTCCCCCTGCTTCGAAGGGCTTACCACTACTCCGTCAAAGTCTCTCAATTAGAAGCACAAGCGTATGGGAACTGAGGCAGAAGAGGTTATTTTAAGTTTCCTTCTCATCTTCTAGGAAAATGAGCCATTAAAAATTCCGCAGCTGCCTGTCTGTCACTGATGGGACATCACCAAGTTGGGGCCATTTCAACCTCCCTCGGGTTTCGAAATAATTATGCGTGGTTTTGTCACATCAAGATGAGTTTATTTGCAATTCCCAGGCGCCGTGCATGTCCAACGCAACCTTGCACAGCACTCCAGCACAGATAACCTGAAAATGCTCCTTGTGAAGAGGGTTTGCTCTTCACATATTTCACCCAGTCTGAAACTACTACCTCGGTTGCCAGTTAAACAAAAGTATTGATTTTAAAATTGCTCTTTTAACCTACAAGGTAGTACATGGCCTCTGTCCAGCATCTCTTAACTTTTTTTATGTTCTTGGATGTACACTCGAATCTACTGAGGGAAATCTGTCACTTTTCCTAGGTTTCCCTGGCCAGTGTTAGGGAGTAACGGCTTTTCCTCAGAGGAATTCTGTCCTCCTGGAAAAGCAAGAGATAACAGTAAAAAAAAAAAAATCTAAAAAAAGAAAAGCAGACTAACAGTACATTTTTACAGTAGGTTATAAGGCTTTCTTTTTATTGCTCTATCTTACTGTCTAATGAACTCTGTGACAACATCTACATTCCAATATTATTTTATTACCAATTAGTTATGTTATGTAAAATACCCAAAGATACACTGTATGAATGATAATATAACCTAGCAAATGCATGGCAGTGGTAAGATTCTATTGCATCCTAATTCTCTGTATGACAAAAGGAATCAAAATGGTTTCTGTAGCTGCTGGGTACTCCAGGTAATTTTGTCAATACCCTGATTATCTGAGGAAAACTGGAAAAAATTCTGAAAAAAACCCTACCAAAACCCAAAGGCAGCTCTTATGCCATTTTAACCTCATAGGCACTGATATTTTTCAGCCTTATTAACACGAAAGACCAAGTATGAAAATATCTGTACCATCTTCTGCCTTCACCTATCTTATTCCTTTATATTATTTAGCTCGTTTTCTTCAAAAGGTTTACTTCATATTTACTGAGACAATACTTTGTGTCATTTCAACAACAGTCCATGAATGCTGGAAACAGCATACAACATTCTCTAGGTTAAAAAGGAATGAGAAACCTGGATTTGCTTATGAAGCCCAGGCAAATACAAGACACACAAAATTCATATGAGAACAGTGTGGTTCAATTCCATCCTTGTGACTACTCTTCCAATTACCTGCACATACACTTGTAATTTTATTTTTCTGATCCATATTATTTCATTAAAAATAATTTGGAAAGCAGACAGAAATCTAGCACAAAGATATCCACAAAGAAGCTTAACAATCCCAGAAAAGGACCTTAAACTGGAAGAAATTGCCAGGACCAGGCTCTACCAAAAAGCTGCATCATAAGCCAGGACAGTTATATAACTGGCTGATTAATGGTATATTTTACCCATTTTACATAACACACGTATCTAGAATGAAAATGTGACCCATGGAATTGCACATCCCTGGTCAACGCTGCATTGATTCTTGGAACAACTATGACAAGAAAGCATCACCTAGTGACTACTACAGTCTTCTGAAAAGAAAGCAAGCTGCTGCTGCTCTATAATCTGTCCAGAGCAAGACGGGCCATTGTTTTTTCTTTGGATGTGCCATTACAGGCACTAGAATATGCTGAGCCAGGAAGCTGTTAGACATTTCAAGAGAGAAAATACGTTAGACGACTAGAGAAATTTGACAGAAAATACATCCCTGGTTCTTGTGGGCTGTTACATCAACATTACACAAGCAAGACAGCTTCTAAAAGATGAGCATTTCCTTTCAAAATATTTAAAATGAATACAAGTCTTTTGTACAGGGATGAGTTGAGTGGATGCCATCCAGGAAGCACAAGGGAAAGACTTTATAGATAGATGGGTACAAGAGAGGAGCAGATGGACTGATAGATCTAAATGCTGAGCTTCTAGTTAGAATCATAGAATAACAGAATGGTTTGGGTTAGAGGAGACCTTAAAGGTCACCTAGGTCAAACCCCCTGCCATGGGCAGGGACATCCTCCACTAGACCAGGTTGCCCAAAGCTCCATCCAACCTGGCCTTGAACACTGCCAGTGAAGGGGCATCCAGAACCTCTATGGGCAACCTGTTCCAGTGCCTCACCACCCTCACGGGGAAGAATTTCTTCCTAATATCCAATCTAAATCTACCTTCCTTCAGCTTAAGGCCATTACCCCTTGTCCTATCACCCCCTGCTCTTGTAAGCAGTCCCTCTCCAGCTTTCCTGGAGCCCCTTTAGGGACTGGAAGGCAGGTATAAGGTCTGCCTGGAGCTTTCTCTTCTCCAGGCTGAACAACCCCAACGCTTGTCTTTCAACAAAGCCAGTAACAAGCAGACTCGAAAACTAAGTAGCAAACATTTCCAAAGCCTTAAAACAGAGGTGGTGAAATATACAGACCTCACAGCTGTCATAACAAATTAGATGGTTCCAAAGCTGAGGAGATAGTTTGATAGCCAATTACCTCAAATAATGAAAAAGAGGTAAGTAATGAAGTCACCTAGGGGGACAAACCAAAAACCATTTCTAATATTCCTGGCACTCCTCTCTTACTAAGATATTGCCTCTTGTTTCCCTTCCACATTAAGTCCAAGCAATTCATCTTCACTTGGAAAGCTGTACAGTTTTGACCCTGCCTGTGCATTGATGTCCTGGTTGCTGGTACATCTTCCTGCTGCCTTGCCAAGCCTGCATTCTCTATCACTATCCCTTCACGTCTCCCTGTTGCACCTTCTTCCCCTTCTTCTCATGCAGCACACCCTCCCTCCTTGTGTGCCACACTCCTCCTCAAAGTCCTTCAATGAAACACAGTACGAAGCTTTTTTATAACATGCCAAAAAAAGACAAAAAAATCCAGAAAAGAAACGGAATCACCTTTAGACCAAATCTTTATCTAATCAGCTAACACCTTGTAAAGATATAGGATGACATCCTGCTGTGGGGTATTGAGCTCAGTGCCTGCCAGAATTAGGTCCTTTAACTGAAGCTCATCATGTTTCAGCTAGGGCAAGGCAAAAGGGGGTTTGGGGCATTTAAGAATTCAAATGTCTCACTACTAATCCATACACAGTCTTCCAAAACAAAAAAAGCAAATGCTCCAGCCAGATCTGAAACACTTCAAAGAGGAAACGAATGATTCAGTTTACTACTTTGCTGAAATTACCGTTGTACAGAATGAAAAATTCCAACACAAACCTGTTACAAGAAACCATTTGCTAATAATACTTCTTACTGGCTTATTTAGCAAAAAATTCAGCTGTTATTAGGGGACTTTTAAAGAGACATGCAGAACTGAAGTCATGCGAATGCAGAGGCTGGAACCTGGCATTAAATTCAGTTTGCTGGTTTACTGCACCTTGTAAGCATCTACAAGAAAGCTGTATTTCTGTACTCACGATTAGAAAACCTATTAAAGAAAAGTCATTTAGGATGAACACCCCGCACTCATAGCCATAGGTGTCTACTTCAGCTAAATTAAAAACCATGGTGTTGTCAGGTCATAAAAATCATCAAAGTTTTAGTTACAAATTACACCACTGTAAGTGTCAGCATCTTTTCCACAGATTTAGCATTGTTTGAAGATAAACTGAAATAGAACTGTGCAATACTTAATTGAGCTCTCAATAGCACCATTGATAAAAGAGCATTAGCGGCAAAGACTTTAACTATGGCTACTAAGATGCTGTACATCAACAGAATGGATCAAATTTTCTCTGGTGCCCTAAGGCCTTTTCTGTTGCTCTTGTAGCATAAAGAGGCTTAAAGACAGCAGATCTCAACCTCGAGGATATTTCCTGTGTAACGAGATTTCTCAGGCAGTAAATAGCTTCACCTACCTTCGTTCCCCAGCATATTAAGTACATGAAGGTAAGGGTGATGCTCTGGTCTGTGCGTTTCCTACCAACAGCTCCTAAAATTAGGGCTCAAGCAAAATTTAGATCATCTGAAGAGCATAGTCTCTGGGCAAGTGCAGGAACTACCCAGATCACAAGAAAATCTGAAACTGCTTAGGGGCACCTTTGTTTCCATCACTACTTAGTTTATCCACCATTTAGGGGTGGATAAACTAAGTAGTGAAGCTGCAGCCACAACCTATAGCCCTGCTCTGTCAAATCTCTGTCATCTGGACGGATGACATTGCCAGATGCTACTTTGGTCCTACGCTCTCCTGAACCGAGCAGGACCTTCAAGAACTATGGAAATAACGCCAGTGAAGTTATTGCTATCAACAGCATAAGGGCTGGTTAGGACAATGAATACCTCACTTTTTTCTCCAGAAGATCTGGTATTTTTATTTTTCCAGGAAGTACTGTGAAGTCGTACGATAGGTATAAAAGATGTTTATGTATTCAATAGAAACATACCTGCATCTAAATCTACTCCTTCATGTTCTACAGAAAATCTGATGGTACCATAGTAGTGCGCAGTTGTAATTCATTGATGCCTAGCAGAATGAATGAATATCTTTCAAGAAACCCCTTGAAAATGCTGATGACTAGCTACTATTGGTACAAACCAGTCTTACAGATCATAGAAAATCAGTTACTCATAGAAAGCATGACAGATACAGAATAATCTTACTGTAGATGGGAAAAAAATTGCGCATTATGATCCGTAAATCGATAAATATCCAACAAATCAGCAACACAAACAAGATGAGAGAACTTTATTTCATCTTCAATCAGAGAGTAAGAAATATACTGGGCAAGGTAGTTTTAGCAGTAAAACATTTACCATGCTAATTTTCTCCTCATCTAGTAACACTGATCCTTTGCATTTCAATATGGGTTTTTTCCCTCCTTCGTGATCATATTTGTATCTGCAGAACTTTCAAGCCCAGGATGCAAGCTGTGAAATATGTTAAGCTGGTGCCGGTTTTGTTTTTTAATAAAACAGAAAAATGACAATATAATACTTTAAAAATCAATATACTCTTTTGCATTTAAAATAACTTACGAACATATTTTAAAACCACAATGTCAGCAAAACTGAGCTGCATTCAGGTGGCAGAAAGCAAATGCAGAGGTGTAGTAAAGAGTTTCAGCCATTGCACAGAAGAAGGAAAAATCTCCCACTTGCAAAGCGAAAGGAGGATAAATCTTGACACACAATATTACTTAGCCCTTGCACAGCCACCCCTTTTTTTTTTTTTAGCATCCAAAAGCATTTGACAGGAAGGAAAAACTTCTTTTTTTGGTCTATATCGGCACGGGGTGAGCGACTGCAGAGAAATCATACAGAGTATTTTTGTCCCTAATATTTCTATATTGGAACTCTATGAGCTCTGGTCGCTTTTGACACAGGCAGATACACAAATACTATACAGTCCCTGGCTTTGCAAAAGGATCTCAGAAGCGTTACCTCTGCCCATATGGATTTTCTGTTCTGCATTTGTTAGTGGTATTGGGTGCCTGGGTAGAGAGAGGCAGGGAAAGCAAGTGAGACGACAGGGTCCTTCGGGTGGCTTGGATCACACTAGCACGCTGCAGTCACCAGTACCTCTCTCCCAGATCACTGTTCATATTGCTCAAGTGCACGCATAAACGTGCTGTGTAGAACCCCAGACCCACAAAGGAACACTGACCAAAAGGTATCCTTTTTTTGGAAGAACCTTCTGTCATAGTCAAGATAAAGTGCAGAATGGGTGTGAAATGTCAGTTTTCATCCATGGTGAAAACTGACACTCATGACCCCCTGTCTCCCCCACCCAAAGAAAAGCACATAGACAGATTTTTATGTAGTAGGGATTTAAGTAGTGCTTCTGCAAGCATTAGGATTTATTTTCAATTCATGAAATTTAACCTCCATCTAGGGCTGCCGTATGTCCCAGCTTCCCCAGGCAAGACCTCTTTTTCCACCTGAAAGTTTGTCTCCAGGTGAAGAAAGAGGAATTTGGCTGGATGCCTCTGATGTACAAATCTCTACAGCCAGGGATGCGGATGTCAGGAAGTCCCAAGCAAATGCTTTCAGAGCATGTGCAGGCCACCTGTGTAGTCCCTGTGCCCATATCTCTATCCAAGAAATGATAAACAAAACTAGGGCAAATCCAGCTTCCTGTCCTTATCCCACAGAAAAAAAATATACAAAAGGAAAGCCTATTTGTGGCTGAATACAAAGCAGCAGAATTCAGAACCTTTGTTATGCTATATCCACATTAAAATGTAAGTTTGAGGAGAAGAGACAGAAATGCATGTATAGTTTGCAGATCAGCACGGACAGTAGAGGAGTCCATAGCAGGTAGATAAAGGACACCACATCTATGGTCCTCTCCTGTAACAGCACATAACACTGCTTTTCTGCACATAGGAATCCCAGCTTCTTTCTGCTGCAACATTTCAGTCACCCTTCTGGAGTATGTGTCATAGAAACATCTAGAGACTTACCACCCTACCTAGCCAGCAGACATCTACCAGCATTGGGATGGAGATGGTCCGGCTACTTCGGTGGCAGAAGCAATGACTACATTTTTATCTTCAGTACTTATTTTCAAATTACTATATTATCTTGTCTAGACTGCACTTTTGCCAAGAAAGGTTGGACCAGATGATCCTTGAGGTCCCTTACAACTTGGTTTTCTAGGATTAGTTCATACGAGCTACAGTTCTGTAATCTGCTCAGCATCCAAAAAGCAGTGAAAAATCTCCACCTCTTCAACATTAGGAGCAATGTGAAACAATATCAAAACAACTGAATCAAGATTATAGTTACCCAAATATTTCTACAAGAAACTAGTTAGGAACCAGCATATGTTTTGAGAAGAACCGTTTTCCTGCTGAATGTTAGCTTGTATGCATTATGGTTTGTACCTTTCTTTTAAAAGAAATGGGAGACCTCTGAGATATCATTGTACTCCACATTACCCAATTACCCTTTTTTAACCAGACACATTTGTCATCCTGTTGGAAAAATAAGTGTTTGATACTTATCATATTCTCACAGACTTCGGCCACTATTATTTCTTAAAAATGCAGGGTAGGTGAGGAGATATTTTATTATTTATTTACTGTGCCTCTAAGCATCTATACTTGTGCTCTGCCTCTTGCTAAAGGAGCAAGATCAGTGGCCATAAGGGCCAAACTTTAGTCCATCAAATGTGTTTCCTGAGGATCTTACCTAGTTGGGTACCAGGCCTGCCTGTATAAGCACAGCGGCTGTGAACTCTGATTTGGTAGCTGCAGAGAGAGAAGGAAATTCCTGCTGGGACCCTCAGTGCAGATCTCCCTCCAGATGTTCTGGTTCCTCCATGCATCCTACATGGTTAGGACCTACCCATATCACGGTGGTGGTACCTGCTCACAGGGTAAAAGCCTGAGACCTCACTGGTACGAAAGCCTGAGAGGAGCATCACTTCACCTGACACAGATTAAACAAGCAGCCTACTCAAGCATGGTGGTGTTTGCCCACAACCATGCTGAAACAGAGTCCTGATCCCTCTCTCCTAAGGAGTCATGAAGCAGGCAGGGAGGGAGGAGAGGTGGGGGGCGAGACACGGGGAGGAAGGGGCTACTTCTGGGAAAAAGCATCTTTCAGCAGAAAGTTCTGATTTGGACTATTCATTGGTGAGTACAGAACAGCAGAGAAACTGAAAAGAAAGTTTATCTGTTCCTATATTTGATGCCCTGGATTAGGTTTTTGGTTATAAATTTGTATTGTAGGAAAGCACGATGCCAGGAGGCTATGTGGAAAGATTTAAAAATATCAGACAGCACAAGAAATAGGTCTGTTCCAAGAGCAGTAGAGAGCAGGAAAGAATTTTCCTTCAGCTGGTCTCCCAGCCACAGACACCCCACACCAGCAGAGATGAAGGGCCCTTCACTCACTTGTTTCCAGTTCTTCCCATTAGTCAAAAAGTACCATGTTGATCACCATGCTCCTCATCCAAGGCAAACCCTGGACTCCTTGTCCTCCAAAGTCTCTTCCTATCTGCAGTCTCCGAGTGGTCTCCCAGCAACTAAGGAAAGGCTCTCCATCACAAACCCACCAGCATTCAGAAGTGACTTCTCTGTATGTCCTGGTGCCCCTTGTCAACCACCACACCCCTTAACAGGCACAGCACCAGGCCAGGCCTGCCCTTACAGTGCTGAAGCTTTGTGTTTGTGGCACAGACGGTGCTACCAAACTTTCATTTGCTGCAGACAGAACCAAGGGGCGATAAAAATTTCCTGCTGAAGCACACTCCCCCAACCCAAAACTCCCTTTCCCTGCGCCTCCACCATCCTGAACATGTGGTTCCTCTTCCTACCCCAGAGTAGGCAGCACATCTGCCCTCATCCAGGCACTGCTGCCCGCATCTCCGCGTCCACACAATGACAGCCTGACCAACACGTGCTATCCCTACTGGGAGGAAACGAGATAGTCCTCAGAGGTCCTTGATGGAACCAGTGTCCCCCACAGGCACTGGGGAGGTGGGTTATCTCCCTTCCTTGTGTGACTTCATCTGGAGCACACCACGACTTCCCTACACTTAGCAAGGAGCTATCACTGCCCTTTGTCCATCCCTACAGCCCTTTGGTTGTCTTCCAATTAAAGACTAATCACTCCTTGCCCTGTTTTACCTCCCAGGAGCACGCCATCTTTCTGCAGTTAAGTCCAAAGAGTTGCCAGCAAGGAGGGGTCACAACCACCACAGCCTCCCTCAACCCTCGAGCTCCTAACTGAATAGCTTTGCAGGGGGTACGGCTAATGACCATCACCGGTTTTATTGTGGCTGGCCTTGAATCAGCTCAGCAGAAAGGACTCATGAAAAACAGTATCCATCACTCCTGAAAATTGCCTGGCACATTATTATAGTGTGATAAGTTCAACTGCAGACCACATGCATTTTCTGGCTTTGAACAAATGGCACGAGTCAATTCTCTATAAATTCAAAATGTATATTAGAACATGGAAACATATTTTAACTAGTTTTCACATCCTGCCTCTCTTTTTCACCCTAACTGCTGGAGATTAAGCCTGCCACTTTGCTATTTCAGTCTTTTGCCATATAACAAGACATGAAGAGAGTTCATTACCCGTTGTCACCCCTGAGTCACCTGGATGAGAAAGGAGGAAACAACATGTGCCCAAGCTGGGATTTTGAGGGGGAAGGGAAGGGATGGAGGGAGGGGAGGGCATATCAGGAAACAGCTTTTTAATTGCACTTCCTGAAAAATGCTGCTGTAGAGAAAATGACTGACAGAGAGAGCAAGACAGTCTGAAAGCATCCACCGTGCCGCAACCCACTCAGGGAGCTGAAGAAATAAGAGGCATTTTTGTACTCTGAGTGGCCTAAACAAATAAATTACAGTCTTGATAACCTTTTATTTCAGTGCTGTGCCATTTGTGCTACTCCAGTTGGATTGTGTCATTCCCAGGATAAATCCTCAATTGCAAGGGCTTTAAAATTGAGCTATAAAAATTTCCTCTGGGCAGAAATCTGGCAAAATGTAGCACAATGAAAAAAAGCAAAGGGAATCAGTCTAAAAATAGAAGTGAGTAAAAGAACTTGGGAACCTTTGAGTGGACAACGATTTGTCAAACTTTTCTGCCTTGTACTCTGGTAGGCAGAAGAAAGGGTGGGGGTCAGGCTGGGGGGATGCATCAGTAACTCTCCTGCAGTTTCTGAGAGATGCACCATCACTGCCAAGGTGTGGGGAAATGGGACAGTGGCCAAACTGTCACTGTGAGTGAGGGAGGTCTCAAAGAGGGAAGGATGAGGCAGGCTGAAATATGTCACATGCCGCTCAGCCTCAGGCAATTCCCCTATCCGAAGGCCATCCCAGAGGCTGAGTTACACTCCTAAGCTTAAACTCAGTCTGCCTAATTCCCACCTACATCCCTATTCCTAGACAGTTTTCTACTGTCTGTCCCCACATTCAAGCCTAACTGTGGTCCTCTCTATCCCTGCCGAGATGCCTTCAGAACCACCCTGCTTGGAGGCACTAGGCATGAGGTTGAGTCTGTGCTTTATTTCTGGATAAAACCTTAGTTTCTCTCCATAGCTTACTTTCTATGTGCAAATTTAAATAACGTTAATTTAGGTTTGCTGCTAGTGGAACAACATAGGCATGGCTGGGACAGCAGACACACAACCAGTGGGAAGTTAGTCCACTGAGTGTTCACCCCATGACAGCATCCCAGGCAATCCCTTACTTACTGGTGTTTATAAGAGGAAACACCTCAATACATTAGAACATACTGCAGCAGTGAAGAATGATGGAAATCACACTGAGCAGCCAAACCACTACAAGCCAAGCTTGTGAAAGACTCTTCTCCCTGTAAAGTTGGGCAGACAGTCCTCAAAATGGGAGCACTGCTTGGAAAACATAATGCAGCCCCACAGCATCACACATACCGCAGCGCTGCAGAGTCACGAAGGGACTGAAGGTGACACTGTCAAGCCTTGCTGATATCCCTCCTATTTTTAAATCTGCCAACAGAGCTTGAGTTGCCTTCTGATCTCTGGTCCTCCCGTGCTCCCCAGGAACCATCCACACAGCAGGGACAGATACACTGGCACCAGCTCTGCCTGTATGACAAGGCAGCAAGGCACTGGCCAAACCCAGTGCCACGGCCACCCAGACATCTTGTCACAGAGTTAGACTAAATTTCACAATCTCTTCTTAGCAGGGCCGCAACCCGATGGTAGCGCAGCCCCAGGGCGATGAGCGGAGCTGCAGCAGGAGGAGCCAGCCTGATAGGGTACACCACCTCCTGTGTGGCTTTTAGCTTGTTTAGGGTACTGCATGAGAAATTAAGAGCTGAGCTACAGCCGGTGTTTAAAAATAAACAAATTTTCAACATTGAAGTCTCTGTAATACCGCAAGCCCAAGGTAATGCTTTTTAGACAAGGCAAAATGACATTTGAATTCGAAATGTGTTTCAGTCCTAATAACTTAAGGTGTCATTATTAGCACAGGCAAAGAATACGAAACAAACGCATTTTCTTATCTTCCACACACTCCTCTAATAATGTAACGTTTCATACATGTGAGGAGCAAGACATTTAGGTGGTGACCGCCAGAGTTATTGACATCAGGTACTGATGAAACGCCTCGGCATGCCCTAAAGTTATGCAAAATAAAGAACTCCTGATTTGAATTGCATCCAACTCTGCAACTCTCTATCTTCAGGGCAATCCAAGAGTAGATTTGTTTGAATGTTTTTCATTAAATGCCATCGTGCCATACTAGATAAGAGATTCTATTTGGACTAGCAGCCACTTCCAATTTTTCGCCCCAAAATAAAAGAGGGTTTATCAATTCCAATCAGTCTTATCCAGAATTAGTTGTCAAGTTTCAATAGCTGGCATGGATCTGACAACATAAATTCAGTGCCAGTGTCAAATGACTAATACAACCTTGTAGAAGAGGCCTGAATGTATAGTCCTGCTGGGGCTGACCAACTACATTTAAAATATCAGCACTTTTATGTTATAATAGCTCCTATTAACAACAGTTGGCTGACATTAGATATATTCAGGCTAAGCATCAATTAAAAAATTGCTTATCTGTTTGAAAATCTGGAAAGCAGGTATGGGTTCTCACACAGGCAGAGAGCAATACAAATGAAATAATTGCTGTGGTGTCCTGGGACTACATCGCTTTGACTAATAGACACTGCTATTTTCCTATCTTCTTTAAGGTAAGACCATGCATATATATATGTGTGTGTCCCTGTCATGCTATGCTGCGTTTCTTAACGATCATCGTTCATTTTTTAAATAGCATCATTTAGAGGCTCTACAGAATGCCAGGTGCCCATTATACTGGGTATTACGCAAACAAAATGTAATAAAATAATTGTCCCATATAGTTCGCAGTGCAAGCAGCCATGAAAGGTGTCTTGCATCCTCCTATTTATGGGAAACTGAGGCACCGCTACATTGAGGGCATTGCCCAAGGTCAGAAAACCAGCCACTCACATCTCCTGAATCCAGGGCCATAAAGCTACACTAGTAGTAAATGCTGACATCCAAGAGAACTCATTAAACTCATTAAGGACTCATAAACGACCTGAAATAAGTGCCAACCAGTTTAAATGTTAAATAGGTCATCACTAACTGATCAAAATGCTTTATTCTTCATTATATCCAAGAGTGATTTAAATTAGAAATACAGACATATTCCTAGGAGCAGGGACACATGGTTCCCTACCCATCTGCTCTAATCACTGCCCATCTTTATGCCCCGTTGGTTGGCTGCTAAGCTCTGGAGAAGTTTTGGGCAGCCCTTCAGCTCGGTGGGGATGCACAGGGTGTGGAAGATGTCCTGCTCACTACCCACCTGCCTCCCAAGACCAGCCTGCAGCCCACTGCCACAGCCAGGCTCCTGAGGGTGGGCATACTGGTAGGAAACCCCACAAGTTTAAAAAAAAAAAAAAAGACAAGCCAAACCCTCAAACATCTCACCACAGTCAAACCTTCTGACTGCTAAGCTACACTGCGAAAGGGGAGATTTTTTTTTTCAGCTGTCCTCTAATTTGTCCAAGGAAAGGTACATGTGCTCATCTTGAGGAGAGAGTAAAGGGCTGCATATCTTGGGAGGATCAAGACCCTTCCCTGCAGCTATCAGTAAAGAGTCAAAAAGGCAAAACTAAGGAAAAAGCTCTCTTCCTCTGCATCTCCTATTGCAGTAAGCAGCTGAGTATGCAGATGTATTTCTTCCCAGGAGGCTGGAAGGTTTTGGTTCCCACTGTTGAATGACCAGCCTTCTATAGGCAAGACCAAGGAAGCCTGTCTGTCTGACAGACAACTCTGGGTTCAGCTCCAGAGCCCTTAGAGATGTTCACACTGCCTTCTTATCCATCATCAGCTCCACTGCAGTCAATGGGAGTTAAGAGCATTAAGGACCTGACACCCCCATCACTTACCAGGGGTCTCTGGCAATTCTTCAGGCCAGTTAACTCAGAACAAAATCCCCTATAAGCCAGCCAGGACAGGCTGTCCAAAAATAGCAGTCAACCACTAGCCTCAGTTGCACCTTCGCCTGTCTGAGGAGCTTAAGTTTCTGGTTGTCTGGTCAGATCTCCCGTTGTTCACTTCATCGTACACATTTTTCATTCATTAATATAACAACAATAAGCTCTCAGTAATAGGATCTTGCCACTAGAAGATGATTTCTTGCTTTCAAAAATAAACATCTCAGTTTCACCTTCACATTGTTTTTATAATACAGTAGGAGATCTTCATCCTGTCAGGTTTTATTTTCATCCCACTGACATTACTTCTTAATTAAAAGAAAAGATAAATAGACGGATTCAAGCAGGTGCTACGGCTGATACGAGGCACAGTTCCTCGGGAAAATAAAAAGACTCAAGTCAGAGAAGAAGGGAGCCTGGCAGTCATTTCGTGTAGCCAGCCACGGGCAGTGGTAGGTGGCCTTAACTGGCTCTCCCATTTGTTTGTTCTGCAGTTTTGCAATGTCTTCCAGCTGTCATTTCTTTCTCCTTTTCATTGTATTTATTTTTTAATGATTCTCCGCTGCGGAGTTTCAGCTAAGAGAACAGAGAACCAGCGCAGCAAAGCATCGTCTCTCTCCTCCCCGCACGCAGGGCAAGTGAGGATTTTGCATTTCATACATCATTTACGGCTTGCAGATGTGAGGCTGCCACCAAGACCACCCCAGCTCAGGCGACATCCCACTGCCAGGAACAGCAGTTGGCAGCCACAATTCAGAACATCGCTAAAAAAAATGGGGGGAGGGGGAAGTACTCCACCAAGGACCACCCACCAATTTAGGAAAGTCTCAGTCACTGAAGAAATGAAACCTTTTTGTTAAGTATGATTATTCCCTTTCAAACCAAACAGTCCAGCATATGCCAAAACGTTCTGGGCATTAAAGGAGATGTAAAATGCACAATGCTTCACTCTCCCCCCAGAAAACCCCATTTTTTGAATGTCAGTTTGAGACACACCTCTTCACCCCAGTGACCAATACAAGCAGTGAGGAGTGCTTGATCCTTTCAAGAAGACTGAAGAAGCATTAGAAAAGTGCTGCTTGGTCAGAGGGACAGAGAGAAAACCAACCAAGAAAAACAACAAAAGCAATGTACAGAGGCTGACCTAAAGGAAAGATGTTAATGAGCAGTGGAAGAAGACAAACAGCACAGAGTGAAATTAAGTGGTTTTCTTACTTGAATAAAGACCTCCTCTGGTTTCTGGGAGCGAGGGTTTTGGGGCAGAGACACCTGGGTGCTCACAACAGGAGGCAGAGGAAGAGCCAACTTTTCAATGAGCCGGCTGAACTGCTTCACTAGGGAACCAATCAAAGATGCACTCCAGGAAGAAAAAACATGTCAAATAGAGAGGGTTGAAGAAAAAGAATCTGCTCAGGGACAAGAAGGTAAGGAAAGAGAAAAGACTGTCCAGAATACCACAAAGTTTCGTGAAGCTGGTGATTATGTTGCTTTAATTCAGGCCACGGAAATGTTTGATCCTCTATATAATAGTAAAGCTTTGAAACAATCTGTCCTGCAAGGAAAATCTACTAAATAATGCAGAGTTCCCAAAGGAAAAGAAACCTCCTTCCATCTACAGAGGGATTTTTAGTGTGCCACATCAGAGTTCAGAGCTTTTAATTGTATTTTGCATTTAAACCTAACCATAGGCCTACTGTTTCCTTTCACTAGGTTAAGCAAAAAGCCACAATTATTTAAGAGCATCCAAAATAAATGCAGGATAGCAGGAAAGAGAAAATTAGAAGGCAATTTTCAAATTGTATATCCTTAACTGTAACGCCTTACTGTGTAGGCAGGCTCTCCCCCTTGGCTGCTGGGTCACCAATGGCCTTAGAGCAGGAACCCCTAGGTTTACAGCTAGGAGTTCGCTGTGGGAAATTCGAGGGGATCGCTGTGGGAAACACATCGCTGGTAAAAGCTGAGGAGCGCACTGAGCATGCCTCTGTCAGAACAACATGGAAGACACAACTCATCTCATTTCTGCATGGTAGTGGGAAACAAGCAATGCCATCATTCAGTGACTGCACCATGTAGGACAGGAGGCAAGGCTGGGTCAGATGCTAACTGGCATTTCTAGGATGATGCAGAGAGACTGGATACAAGCAGATATCCATGGGGTGACCCCTGGGCAGGCACAGAGAGGAAGACACAGAGCTGGGCAGAGAGGCAGGAGGTAGAGCCACCCTGTCCTACCACTGCAGACACTCCAGGATGACTGAAGCAAGCGGGCAGGCCCCCAAATCTGCCCTGGCTATTGGAGATCCCCAGAGCAGCAAGGTTGGAGGTCATGGAAGCCTGGTGGTGCCCTCCACTGCTGTCAATCACATACTACATCCTTCCAGGAGACATCCGTGCAAACCAGATCAACAACCCCTGTAGCCAGGACCAGCACAGACCTCTCCTGGCCACACAATTCAGCATTCAACTATGCTGTCACATTATTGTCTCCTCTAGTCCTCAGTCATCACTCTTGGACAGGAGAGAGGGAAGCAGCAGGATTAAATTATTACATTTTTTTCTTTCTGCTTTTTTGCTTCCATAATACACACAGAAGCAAGGCTCTGGTTTGCATATTTCACATCATTTCTCTTCCAGTAAAGCTATAAGCCAGTAAGCAATGGAAATCCATAAACAGGAATAAAGGGGGAAATCTAGAGTTTAAATAAATAAATTAAGAAATTAAAAAACTGGTGTTCAAGCATATTTCCCCACACAGACTTTGTGCTAGTGTCTAATAAAATTTAATACATCCTCATACAAGCATAGAAGACTTTGCAGGATGGAAGGAACACACTGTTCAAATGACTTTATTCTTCTGTTAGTCATAGCCCTTTGATTAACATCACTTCAACTGCAGGAAAAAAGCCTACCTTCCTAATTCCTCCGTCTATCTTTTTACAATCTTTTCACAATCTTTTCAATACCTTTTTCATGCAACGAAGCCAGCTACCTTTTTGTTTACCATCAGACCCACTTCCATGTTCAAAATCCCACCATGCCTTAAATTATGGGTCGTTAAAGAGAGAGGAAAGGTGGGTTTAGAGAGGCAAAGTGGAGATCGGGGCGGATGGGCAGCTCTGTTGCTGTTTCTGCAAAAGGATGTGTTTGGCAGTCAGAAAGAGCGCTGTGGGGAAATGTGTGCTGAGAGATGAGGAGCAAAGGGAAAACATAGGCACTGGGGGCACTGCTGGGTTATTATTCCCAGAGAAGAAGCCATGACAGAGCCTGGTACAAATTTACTGCGGGAGCACCATTGACAGCTATTGCAGGAGATCCCCACAGGCTGGGGCCATGTTTTCTGCAGGGTTGTACAGAGAGTCACTGTCCTGACACTTGACCGATTTTATGTGGGAGCTCAACAATTAATTATGAGGCAGAAAAGGAAGTGAGAAGGTTATTTGTCAAGGTTTCTGTTTGCTAGCTGCAGCACAGGGCACTGGACACAACAGGCTTCCCAACATTACTTCTTTCACATGGTTTTCTTCAAGCTGCTAATACTGGACTCGGGCTGCACATCAGGGACGTGCGAGCTCAGCCCTTTCCTTCCACAAAAGGCTTGGGAATTGCTGTGTCCCCAGCCCCTGCCCAAAGAGGAAGGTGCTCGTCACTCCGGCCATCGAGTCCGGTGGTCGCAGCAGATGCTGCCTGGAGATGACTGCTGAGATTTGGGCAGCCCCTCAGGACTGTGCGTTACACCTTTGAAGGGCATCTTTGAATCTCCCAGCATTCTGAGGGTCCGATAGATGATTCGGTGCCGCCTTCACCTCTAAAACACATATAGAGATGGAGTGCACAAGGAACATTTTTTAATGAGCCAGTAATAAACTGGTCACAATCAGAAAAGCAGCTTTGTTTGAGATTACATATGCATGGATCTGCAGAGAAACTCTAAATAAGATCAATAGTCTTATTGAGCACATTTTCCTCAGTATGTGCTCAGCCTTTCCAATAAAATGATTTGTATAAAGCATATCGAGTAAAGCACAGACTCTGTACACTCAATATATATTTTGGATATTCAGTACCTCTTCAGATATCTTCCTCCTACCTGGTGGGCCAGGCTATGGCATATCTCATCATTCCTACCTCTGAGTCACCAAACAAGAATCATCTCCTATGCAAGGAGATGTAAATCAAGATTTTGTGACCCTCCAGCTTACATGAAATGGCACCATAAATGTAACTGGCACAGGGCAATCTGAAATGAAAAGCTCATGTATTTACCTTGCCATGTTTTATCTGTAGAGGTGATCAAACTCAAACTAAAGATCAGTATATCTCATCCCTCCCCAGGAACAGCACTCCTTCTCTTTGGTTCTTCTTAGATTCAAAGTAGGAAATACCTGGGATGTTTATATAATTCTGCTCTTGTCATGAGGCCAGCTTGCCTCTGATGGCAGAGCTCCTGTCTGCCTGCCAGTCTCACTTCTCTTTCCCAACGCTTCGTCCCATTGGAATCAATAGGTAAGGATCAATAAAATGACACTGCACTTCACCCTGGCTGCTTCAGACTGCCTTCCTCCAGCCCTGGAAATGCTATAGCTCTCCCTTCCCAGCCTCTGTAAAGCAGTTCAAGGGAAGAGGGGAAGAAAAACCCCAACAGTGACACCAGACTCACGGGTATCTTTTTTTTTTCATAGTAGTCTACTGCTTCAGTAACTGACAGTGCACTGCGATAGCCTCCCAGGGCACAGGCTTTGTAGAACAGCAGCAGGAGCAAGGACAGCCATGGTGTACTTTCAGAAAAGCCAAGACTGGAAACCGCTCCTCTGAGCTCAGACAACTTCATCCATTGTCCAAGCCAGATGGTTTTAACCAGTCATCGTTTCACCACTGCCCTGAGACCAGAAGCCTACAATTCCACCCACAGTTCATTCCTTAGTCTCTTTTTGATAGGCTGCTGCCACCGTCAGCTTCACCTTCTGCAATCTCCAGACCCCACAAGTCACTACCGGCAGAGCCGGAGCTTGGTAAAACAGCCCAGTTGTACAATTCCCTCTCTGAACTGGCCATCAGCCATACAGACACCAAAATAAGCCAGCTTTTCCCTCCAAGATTTCCACAGAACTCATCACCCATCTGTGGCCCCAGGCACACTGGGGGGTGAAGGACGGCAGCAGCGGGCCACAGCAAAGCTGCAGGTAGCATTTCTTGCCTAAGTTGCCACAAGGCTCAGCAATTTGAATGCTCCTATTATTCCAGTACTTGTTTAGCTTTAACTTATTCTGGTTTATTTCAAACAATAATGTCATTTGTATGGGCATGATGCATTTCACTTCACGGAGAAGTTAGGGTCTCCAGAGACTCACACTAAAATCATACTGATATTGTCAGTAATGTAATTGCCACACGGTCTCCATAGGCTTCTATTGAAATTGCTTTCCTCTCCTAATCTCAAGTAGTAGGAACAACATCCCAGCAGAGACTCCAAAGACTTGCAATGGAGTCATGTTCCCATCATAAATGGTCTCATAATGATCCTCTTTAGACATTCTTTGAAACTGCCAAGAGATTGGTGCTGCACAGTATTTATTTTCCACAACGTTCTGAAAGGACATTAATGTTCTCTCCCTTGAATCCTGGAGCTCACGTCCTATTAAAAAACTTTATGAGAAGTAACTACTGCTTCACTGCAGTCCCCCACAGAGCCTTCAGTATATATATTATTATTTCACAAGCTTCACTACTGAGTTGCAATGAAATTAGGGAACATACCCTTTGCCCAAAAGACTGTATGGTATCCCAAGGATCTGTTTTGCTCCGTGAGGCATTAATAAGAGGGGAGACGGGAAAAGCATTCTTTCACCCAGAACACAAACTGTCTCCTTGGGAGCAGTGTTGGTCCATGCACAACAACCTTAACTAAAGGGTTAGCACACTCAGTGGCAGATGTTGCTGGATTTGTATCGTGGAGGCTGTAAATGTTATTTCCTTCTTTGTTTTCCCTGGTTATATATTATAGCCAGCCGGGCAAGTTCACCTGAAGCAGCAACATGCTGAGAATGGGGATTTAAACCCACCTGCCTGAGAAGGAGGCTTACACTGCAGGATGGAGGACAGATCCTAAATCTGGTCCACCTCTCTCTATCTTTGACCCATCTTCAAATCAGAGAAGTAGTAATCAAAGATTCTGGATTTCTGGAGAAAGTTCTTTCCCAACAGGCAAGCTGAACATATGCTCAGGTTGCAGCACAAAGCAAATTTTGCAAGAAGCTTTTGAAGTTCTTGGTCTCAAAGGGTTTTCGGTGGGAGTATCAGCAATGTTTTCAGCCCTCCACCAGGGCATCTCATTTTATAGAGAGCGACACTTAGCTCATAGAGAAAGGAGGACCAGACATGAACAGAATCTTAAGCGCCAGAACTCCAGATGCCTCTCCTACCTCTCCTGGCCCTAGGATGCATGTGGTGCTAGCACCTGATGGCTTCCAGGAGGCCAGCTTCTGAAAGACTCAGACTCCCCATCAGCAAAAGGAGACTGGTAAGACTACTTTCCAGTTTCAAGGATAACTTTCTGCCACACTCGACACAGGGGATAAAGATTTAATTGCATAAAGAAGGAAACTAAGAAAACAGAAGACATTATTCTACCTTCTGGGATATCCAACTACTGCACTGCAGCAGAAAATGGAAGGAAACACCTTTAGTCAGTTATACTTACCCCAGCTATTTTACTCTGGCAGTCATATGCTGGAAATCTCATATAAATGTCATCTCTAGCCTTCGGCTGCATCTGCCACGATATTAGATGGTACTGAGGCATTTCATACTGAACCAAAGATTTCTCCAAGTTTAAAATAAAGCCTGATCAGCTCCTCATAGAAAAACACCGGCATAAAAGTCTATTGCATGTGTGTCATGGACATGAGGTGCCCCCTGAGCCAAAGGAGCTATGTGGAGAGTAGTAAGGACAGGGTTTTTTCTTTAGCTCATTACACAATTTAGGAAGCTTATGAATATATAGCTGCATGTAAATATAAGATATAATTGCTATTAAGAACAATTACTTGAGGACTGTAGAGAAAGAGATCAATGGCCTCATCTTGGTACCCATTAGAACCTGATCTGTTCCATGAAAACTTACAAGTTAACCTACATAGTGAAGTAACCGAGCTCCAGTCTCTACATATATTCACTAGAGAAAGAGCCCAGGTCTGCTGCCACTTCGTGGTGCTGATCTTAAAATCAGTCAGCCTTTCCATTCTATGTCTGAGTGTGATCTACTGTTCAGCACTGTATGCCTGTATAATATTGTGTATTGCAAACTGTACCCTGGCTTACACTGGTCCACTGTAGGGGAAAAGTAATAGTAGCTACATCTAAAATTTAACAACCTTAAGGGTTTGGTACAAGCCAGTGTGAAATATTGGATTATTTTTATGTCAGGAAATAGTTCACTGTTTTATTTTTCGTTCCTAGTCAAAATTGCATCTTTTCTACCCGTTAATGAACCCTGCCTAAAGTAGACATTTACATTCAGACTATTTACCTGATGCATAATGCTTTATGAAAAAAATCAGCTCTAAACAATACCACTAGAATTTTATTACAGCCTTTTGGTGCAAATAATAAAATATTTCTTCAGCTAATGAACTGCCCAACAAAGCAAGTTTGTTAGTTAATAAAAATAAATGCTTTTAAAAACAATTGAGAGATTAGAAAAATATAGTTTTCAATAAAGACCCATTTGTACACTTTATATTAATTGACATATATTACTTTCAGATTTTCTGCAATTCTAATAGGCTGGAAATCAGCATCAGGAATATTGGCTTTTCGAATAACTGCTTTATATTAGAATTTTTGTATGTATGAGATTAAGCAAAGACTTCATTATTTCATCCAAGCCAGACAGCCCATGTCTGTTAGCAACTCAAAAGATAGATAAGCACCTAGTGATGGACCTTCCCTGGTACTAAGCACCTTACTCTTAGTCTTTAAGGTTTGACCTTTATTTTTGAATCTTTGGAAAACAACATTAAAAAAGCAGTAAGAGAAGGACTCAACAGAAGGCAACATGCCCCTTCATGGAGTACGGGTCTCCACTGATCCCTCACATGGGTAAACACTGCACAACACCAGCAGGTACTGCCAGTTTCTTCTCTTACAGCCTCCTGCACTCACCTGAGATGCTCTCCTGGTCTTTCCCCTTACTCCTCTGCTAACAAGGATCATGCCACAGCATTGTACTCATGTGCGTGTGTGTATATGTATGTATGAATCATAAGACAAAGCTTTTTGAGGTCATGGCCTCTCTGCAAGTACTTTAAGAGTATTGTGCCTAGAGACCAGTTAATGACACACAAACTTAATGCCCAAAGAACATGAAGATTTAACTTTAATTCTAAGAGATTAGACTGAAAGCTGTTCATCAAAATGTCTGGACAATAAAATGAAGGGAGATAGTTTTCACAGCTTCTAGACAGACTAGACCATCAGATTAAGCCACGCAATCTCAATTACCCCCCAGCCTATCTCATTTCACACAGATACCCCACTTTCAATCCAAAATTTCAATTAAGTTACAACAGTTCAGCTCTCAGATGACCAGAGTTAAACACTCAACTAACTCAAATTTAACTCCATTAAATACCAAAGACCTGCAAGCAGGAGGAAATCAGGTAAGATCCCAGCAGCAGAAAAATAACCCAGGAAAGATGACCACACATGCACATCTATCTGACCTGAACAGACTTCTCCCCATCTCCACAGGATGATAAACAAGACTATGTCCATGTCAGTCAAAATCAACACCACTCAGGAGTGAGCACTGGTACCATCCTGTTTCAGAACCACACTTCCAAGGCTTTCAAGGTAAACAGTTATTAAACAAAGAATAAATTCAGTTAATTGTGGGAAGGGGAAAAAAACCAAAACACCCTGCTCCCTAGAGACGACTTGCTTGGAGTCCTGACGCACAAAACTTTATTATAATCACCTTTGTGAGGTGGGACTTTAAACGAGATGGATGTGTTGAAAGCAGCAAAGGCAACCCAGTTCTGTCCACAGCATGCAAGGGTAAGAGGTGCCCTGAGCACAGGACTGAAGGAAAACACAGACCCATGCCTCACTGTGACTCCAAAGGGCCACAGAAGCTCTCCAGCAAGAAGTAACCTCTTCCAAAAGGGCATGCAACTTTATCTGCAAAAGCACAAGCCATGTAAAGTCCCACTCTGCACCTCATAGGAAACATAGCATTTAGCTGCCCTTATCGCTCACAATAAGCATGTGTTATTTCAAGGCTGAATTTGTCAAACTTCAAATTCCAGCCACTGGATTTCCTTGTGTTTTTGCCAGCCATCCCAGAAAGCTGCCAGCCACGATTTCCAGCTACCATTACTTTCCAGTGCATGCTTCTCCATCCTCTTCCCAGTTATACATGAGCTGTCCCTCATCCTTATTTAGAGATCAATTATGTGCACATACCTGAAATTTATAGGTAGCTCACCCTGAAGACACCAGCAGCTTTGCACAGTCAAGGACTGCAAGTCCAGACATGACTTAAATGAGGTTGAAGGTGACTCTCAGGACAAAATCCAAGGGACAACTATGACTGACTTCTGAAGGGCCAGAATTTTATCCAGGCTAGTAGTTTTAATAGAAAACGTGCAAGAGGGGGAATTTCAACCCATGTCTTGGCAAATTTTTAGCTCAGGTAGATATGTTCTGCGTTTTTAAAATTCCTTAGAAGTTTCACTTGGAGAATTTAACCTCCCCATCCTGATGGACCTTCGAAGGCACAAAGCTACAAGGGACTGTCCCTAAGTGGTGCATGAGGGACCTCTTCCCCAGCAGTTCACCAGGTACCCTGGCCTCAGACACAGGAAATACTAGCTCAAAGGCAGAGGAACCTGCAGCAATGCTGTTGAAATGGAAACTGCAATAAAGGTAACAAGAGATCTTTGAACATTACAGCAGCATATGGAAAAGCAAAACATAAGAAGCAAAATAGAAGTCTTTTCCTTGTAAAGACAAGAATGTTAACAGGTTTCCCCTCCCATTAACAAAGCACAAGCCTACAGGTCGTTAGCATTTGCACAGTAACCTTCAGAAATCTTCCCAAAGAGCAGGAGATTAGCACCACTCGCACATGCATTGCTCAGCTGTAACACAGCAGCACCTTACGTACTCGTCTATGAAATTACAGCGCTCTGTATGTACACAATCGATGCGTAAGTGCAGTTCTATTTCAAGGGCAGTAAAACCTGAGAGTTGCACAACCAGCAAAGTGAGAAACACAGCGATGTGAAAACATCCAAAGACTTTGCATTGCTTTTTAAGAAGTAGTGGGTTATAGCATAAATGTATTCATGTTTAGAACTGATAAAATATTTCTTTAAGTAAGTGCTGCATATTTTAATTTTAAAAGCCTTTTCTCAGGGTAGCTAAAAAGTATCCTGTAAGGAAAGATCCTCTCCAGTGCAAAATCAATCACCTCATTTAATACAATCATCAAGGAATATCTTTATTAATCAATTATACAGAGCAGATTATATTTTAATATTCATAAATGCTACACTTCTTTGCTGGACCATTACTAAAAAGGTCAGGCAGAAAACAGGACCATTTGAAAAGAAGAAATAAAAAGTGAAAATGGTGCTTATTTTTATTTTACTCTTGGTGTTAAATTTATCTTCAACAAAATAAATCACTTCTACCTATGCTATGTTCAGCCAATCCCAACAGTGCATCTTCCTGATACTTTTGCTGATTTTCTCACAGGTATCATTTGTCATATTCCCAGCCTGGCATCAAAGATGCCCCCCTCTCTCCCTCCCCAGTGTCAGAGGGCCCAAGCCATTGGCTTATCACCAAAAGGTGATACACCCAAAGGTGTTTCCCTGACAGAGCAGTAAAATGTGCCTTTGTGACAGGCAAGTGGTCCGCTTCTTATATGGGAAGAGAGAGGATTCAGCCAGGTTCGGGGCTGCAGCTAAATCAGATCCAAATGAAATACTAATGTGGGTAGAGGCCCCCAACATAGGTTTCTGAGCTGCTGCTGTACCGCTGATACGAGAGCGAATTCTACTTTTGTAGCCAGGATTCAGAATTCATATTTGTCTCCTGAGCTTGATTCAACAGGAAGTATCTCGAAGCAAGAAGCCTCTAGTGTACAAGTGGTTTAAAAGATGTGCTCAGTGGTTTTATATTTATTTTTTATTGCTGCCTTAGAAGAAACTCCTGCCAAGATATCACACTCTTTAAGAAAATGCAATAGCTTCCCTGAGTAACTCTCACTCCAGTGACATCTTCTGTTCTCACACCAAACCTTATCCTCTCAAAACAGAAAGAAAGAGCACAAAAGACATGCTGAGCTCAGAAGCGACTCACAGGGCAAATTCCCCGGGGCAAACTCCAGGATGCAGAAACTCAGGCACAAGTCATGCACTCTGGACATCACATACCCTGTTGGGCCAGGAAGAAAAGCAATTCATCTGAGGGACAGGCAAGTGCACAGGAATGCACATCCACCACCAGAAGCAGCACCACCCTGCTACTTGCAGCGCCTTCAGATACTGTCCTTCCCAGGGTGCAAGCCCCACTCTCACAGCGATCTAAAAAAATGCCAGCATCACTCCTCATTTGTGCCTGTGACCCAACCCATCACAACCCAATACTTCCCATGTCTCCGTTGCTGTTCACCTTTGGCTGCTGTAACACAACCCATCTTCTTCAGGTGGCAAGGAAGTGCTACAAGTCCTGCCTTCCTACCCTGCAGGAAGGGCCCACATTCACCCTTATCGCCAGAGAGGAGGGTGCCATTGCCAGCGAGCCACACCCCTAACCTGAACCCTGGAAAAACAAGGTTATGATCCTGTCAGTCCTTTCTACAGGACCGAGCCACCTTCCTCATTAGCAAAGGAAGACCAAAAGCACTCAGTTCCGCAGGGGTGTGCACCGGGCGAAAAAAATGTGTTGCCACCAGAGGAACCCTGCCCCTTGTTGAATACTGGAGCACTATTAGGCATATTGCTAGCATCCATGACAAATATAGTGCTCCTAAATTTAAAATACCCATTTAAAATATTCCTAGACACAGTGAGCGCTTAGCAAGCTTATACTGAATAGCGTAAAAGAAAACAGAACAATTTGGTTTTCAAACACCTGGCACTGATACTATTGACATTTAGCTCCCCCCAGCCTTAACCTTATCTTCTTTGTCCTTGTCTCTCCCATTCTTCTTCCTTGCTTTGTTTACTTGCTCTTACTTTTCTCATCCTGTCATTTACACAGTAACATTATTTTAACGAGTACATTTGAACAGGAACTACACCAATTACTACATCATCCATTTTTCCTTAGCCTTTATAAAGAGGGGGTGAAGAAGGAAAGGAAAAGATTAAACCCAGCGCAATAGTTTCGAGTTCTTTGCGAAGTGCCACTGCATCTCAAGTTAAGCCTGCTCTGCAGCGAATGTGTAAAATATATTCAGTGCCGTATAAGTAATGACATATCAATTAACTGTGTCACAAGGTCTAAAAATATGCAAATTACTGTACTTCAATTAGAAAAATCTACATCCTTGGAGAATATTGTAAATCAGGAAATTTGGGAGACATTAAGAGTAATCAGTGAAGGAAAGCATGCACTTTTCCCCGTATCCTATTTTTATACATACATAATGAAATAATTATAGCTACACTGTATTTATGCCTCTGCAAAAATATTAAAATCTTAAGATCTTTACAATGATAAATTTAATCCACGTTACGTTTGCAGACAACATTAATTATATGAAAAAGAAATCTATTATCATTCAATATAACTAAGTTGAAACTAATTTGGACATGTAAATTAGACATACGACTTTTCCATTGTAGCAATATATTAGAAAAAAGAAATTCAGGACAGATATATAGATTAATTAAAGAGGTTGCGTATGTGAAAAAAGCAAGTATGTTTCAGTTGATTCTATAGCCAAAAATATATATAGACAAAAAAAAAAGGTATATATGCATTTTGAGAGAGAGAAAAAGAAGATCCTCATGTTTTAACAGCAGCTCTTCCAAGATTATTTTTCTGCTAGGAATTCTGCATCACACCTTAAAGCCTCTCAGCATAGGATGCACACCTGCAAATGTGTAAGGCAGTGTCAGTTTTCAAAGACTAGGTCATTCACCACCCTAGCAGCCTTGGTGATACCTTTTGTTTGAAATTCAATTTGCATCTGTTTCAGAGATGCCATAAGAATGCATATAAGGAGCATGCACATCACTTGGATCTGCAGTGGCTCTGTTCCCCACAAGCCCCCTTAGCCTTTGAAGGACTGTACAGTCCAGCAGGAGACATTTCCAGCACTGCTCCAGAAGAGGAGGAAAGGGCTGCCCTTGACTACTCCAGGTTTCCACATGCCAGAGTACCTATTCAGAAATGTGTTCATTGTCTCCTGTTCACTAGAGAGCTTCTTCATCTCCTGAAAGTCCTGCTGACCACAGGGATCAGGACCCTCTTTTTGGACAATGCTCAACCGCACCATGTCCTGCCATGGTTCGTTCACTGGCCGGCAGGCATTAGGTGAGCAGGCTGGGACATGCATGCAAGGTGCAATTACCCAAGCACACAGGTTCCCTTGCAACCAGAAGCATACAGAGAACACAAAAAGGCAGCCAAATTCCAGCACTGGAGAGATGAAGCAGTCCAATACTCCAACACTAAAATTGCAGGCTTTTTAAGTACCAAAATTACTCTTGTGCTTGCTTTTATCTGAGGAACCAGGGGTACGCTGTGGCCAGTGCAGTTAATCACAGGTAACCAGGAAGAATCAGCAGAATGAAAGTCACCAAACCAGGACTGAATCCTCTAAGCACCTTTGTGATGGGAGCTGAGGCCACCAAACCCTGACAAAAGATGCCCGGAATACTGCAGGGCTTTCCTTACCAGTTTGTAAACATCAGAGGACTCAAAGCTCTAGAAGGCTCAAGGCCATGTGGGCTTATTCCTAGGGTTCTCTATAAGCCACTCAGGACTCAATCCTGCTCTGAGAGAAGATGACATGTTTCTCCACTGACTTAGAGGAAAGCTGGGACCAACCCTTCATGAAGTCCACCTTAGACAGCTGCCATTGACCTATACATACTGCCAGTATTAAAATAGCATCATCCACACACATCTGTCTAACTGGATCAGACTCTTTCATTTAACAAAATCAGAGCTATACATGGATTTTTAAAATGTATATAGGCCAGTTTTACTCAAGCAAAGGAGATTTCCGATAAACATGCAAATAGGAATTTAAACAGCAATTTAAAAACCACGAATTCAATTCTCATTACTTATGCAAACTATCATGGTCTTGTCATGCTTTATTTCTCTGCCTTATCATTTTATCTATGGTATTTCCCCCCTGTCACTGTTATTTTCTTTTTTTCTGTCATCTACATTTTCTGGACGTGTTTTTAATGTCCTCACCTCCATACTTTAACCTTTCAGGTAGAACGGAATTTACAGCAGCAGGCAGGGAACAGGCATTCACATGTAACTAAAGGCACCTCCTGTAATTCCTGGTACATAATTGCAGGGAACAGAAAACTTAAAAGATATTATCGGGCAAGTAGTTTATCATACGAACCTAAGGGCATTAATAGGCTACAAGGAGAAAACAGAGAAGCAGACAGATTTGCAGTTGCATTCATACAACTTAAAACTTTAAAAAGCTACCAATGGATAAAAGGAATAGATACATCTCATTAAAAAAAAAGAATACCGCTTTTATTTAGTATAATCTGTATTTAGATTTATTTGCCATATTTCTGTTTATCATTATAGTTTGGGAAAATACCAGAATATCCATCCTTCCTGAACTGTAGGACAGCTATCAGATAAGGATCAGAACAAATTCTAAAAAAAAATCTCCTCACAAGTTATGATTAACTCTATGTAAAAAGAGGACAGGCAAGGGGAAAAAATACAAGGAAGAGAAAACCATAATCAACATCTACCATTCCTGGAGGAGGTGGGGGGAAAAATAACAAAAAACCCAAACCAAAACAAAAAAAATCCCTACGGAAAAAAAAGCAGAACGAAGGAGAGACAGAAGTATATGCTGTAAATATAGCTAGCATACATTTTATTACCACCTATGTGCTGCGACATCCCAAGACCTTGCAATTTAGTTGCCTATTATTTGCCTTTAAACATTAGCAAAAGAGATCTACTATTTTTGAAAGGTAATTATACTGTAATGCAGATGGCAGTAAAACAATTACACAAGATAAGCCCTTGCAATGATCTTTACAAAGCAAACCAAAAGTAGTACTGAATCATAAAAGACCCAACGTGGAGATGGCTGCATTGCAGCACTACCGCTCTGCTACAAGTTCCCTGCAAAAGTGGCAGAGCAATATTGCAAACAGCGTAAGCAGCAGACACAGTGAAGGTTAAGCACTTCATAAGTTTAAAGGATTCTTAATCCCAGACTAATCCTTTACAGTCTCTATTTGGTGTAGATCCCAAAATACTTCAAGTGCTACAGAAACGTTTGTTTGGGGTGGGTTTTTTCCCTCCCGTACGGAGTTTAACTTTTACCCCTTCCTGCTATCCACAAGCTCTGTCTGAATGCTGTCATTTTAACAGGATTTTTTCCTGTCTCCTGAAAGATGTTGAGACACACGGTGAATGCAACTGCTGAGGAATCATTAACCACTATTAATAGACAGCTCTGGAGAATGAAATGAACTATAGCAAGTAGTTTGTTTGACTGTCACATCAACACACTCAGTATATTTATGACTTGTTAGTGACTCATGGATGTTTCAGATGGCAAAAGGTGCCTCATCAACCCACACTGATTGAGATTGCCAGTTCCAAACTGATCATTCTTGTTTTAAACCTTTACCGGCCTTCCAACAAATCAGGGCACTTGCTGGTGATACACTGCGGATAGAGCTAGCATCAGACATGCAGAGAAAAGAGGACATGCAGGAGATAGGATCTGATCTTTGCTATTTGCCAGTGCATAAAATAACAGTCTGTCATCTACCTTTTGCAGGTCATTTTTATCAAGTTGCGGGCCAAAATGAAATTTGACCTCCATTTTCCAGGTAGCCTGGAGATGATAAATTTAATGCAGACAGTATAAATGAATGGTATGCTCCTTGGGAAAAGTCGAATTGGTGAGAATTATTAGTGGTGAAGTTTTTGCCCCTCTATTTTTCACTCTGTTTTTCCCCTACAGTTTTTTTTGCCATCCTTTTCCTCTATTTTAATTCCTCTTTCACTCTGGTCTGACACCCTTTCCACCTGGAAGGACAACATTTACTGAAGCCAAGGCTTGGTCACTGCAAGCACGTCTCGCCCCAGATAATTAAGAGCACAGGACAGGAGGGGCCCAATTCTGCCAACGCACCCAAAGGATAACGTAGTCAGAAAAACTACTTTTATGTAGCAAGAGAGGGTATGGCACAGTCCTTATGTAGGACTTTATCGCACCACACCCGTATTATTCCCATATTCCTCAAGGGAAAACACAAAACCAAAATGTATGCAAAGTTATGCCCACCAATGACACTCACTTAAGACAACAGCTATCCTTACTCACATGCAGCATCAGGACCTCTTCAGAGCAATCTCCTTTCCATTACAGGTTAATAGAGGAAAGGTCCCTGCCCAGAACCTTTGGCTACAACCACGGCTGGAAAATCAAAACTTCATCAGTTTGCAATAGATCCTTTTAAACCTTGACCAGCCTTCCAACAAAGTCAGTTCCTCTTTGGCAGCAGACAGCGAGCCTTCCAGCTGACAGTCCTCTACTGTTAATTGCTCTGATGAAGGAAAGAATTGAAGACTAATGGTGGACCAGGTGGACCACTCCACCTGGCCGCAGTTTCCATGCACAGTCAGCTATCCTAGAGAGTCTTACAGTTATCTTGTGTTATCTCTCTCAATGCAATTTGAAAATGGTGATTTACTGCCAATGTAAATCTGATAGTCCCTTGTTTAAGAAAATGTGGTTTTATTATTAAAGCAAGATGCCTCACTGGAGAAAATTTAGTACTGCAAAGAACAGCAATGGATGTATTTCAGTATTATTATCGTATACAGGGTGCACTGCTTGTAAGAGGAACATCTGTGCTCCTAATTTTATTATAACTTCCAGTATTTATGACATCCAGTGAGGCAAGCAGCATGCACCATGTGTGTGTCTGAAAGATGGGGACAAGAATGGATTTGTGGGAAACTCCTAAAACCACGCTGAAACTCCGCACAGCTCCGCATATTCCTCTGCACCAGTGAAGGAGCAGCTGCATACCACAGGGCCACAAAAACCCGATGGAGACCACTGCTGAACTCAGTGGGCCAAAGACCTTGCATTCCCAGTCGTCTCCCCCTCTGGAATTCACTCTCAGCGAGGAGATGGGGTTGAGCACAAATACTAAAACTATCAGACTGCAATTCAAAGCTGGCAGTGGATCTTCTACATTACTAAGTGCTGAACAGTGGAATGGCCCCAGGAGTGTAATCCTGAATTAAACTACACGAATTCAAGTACCCATAAGCAAAAGATGTATAACTGAAGCAGAGGGAATTAGAACTAGTTCCTTCTCTTGAAGGAACCAGATGCTTTACAGGCATATTGTAGTACCTCTCCAACTACAGTGACAGATGCCTTAGTGATTCCTATAATTGGTGATGATGATGGTGATAAAGGTATGCTACTTTTATCCTACATGACTGACAAACATTATCTTCAAATCTCAGAATCTGGAAAAAGAGAGTGAGCTGGGTACCAGCTCTGTGACAAGCAAACATATCAAGGGAAAAGTCTGACCTGCCATCCATGGAAAAAGAACAACATAAAAAAGATTCTTTCCTGCTACTGCAGAGAAATAAGGAGTTATTCTGGGAAGGAGGGAAAAAACCCAAACCTGTAAATACGGTTTTAACAAGTCCTTGTGGTTGGCCTATTCCTCCATGTGCTGTCGCAGCGATGGATCATACAGCTGTTTACACACCCACTGATCTGAAGTAATTTCTCTCCCCTCACACCCCAAAGGAAGCAAGGAGGGTCAGAAAATTTTACATGTTTGACAGCAGTTAGAAAACTTACCCATGAGTACACACACTGCCCTCCATTTATTTGCCAATGGATCCCACATCCAGGCTCACTCCTGGCTCCTGTCTAACATTTCTCATCCAAAGGATGTCCAGTAGCATGGGCAGATGGAGGTGAGGGCAATGGATAGCAGAGACCTGCCAGGGTCCTATTCAAATCCTTCCAGCATCTCTTTTAGTCACCATCAGAGGCAGATGACTGGGGCAGGCAGCCCACAGGTCTGATTTCATAGAGCATTTCTTGTGCTTTTATGTAGACTGCAAACCTCCACCAGGAAACTCCCACTCAGTCTACTGTCCCAAGCACTACGCTCATGGGAATATCTTGCAGTCATGTATATTCCAGCCCACAACCCAGTGTTCAAAACGTATCAATTCATCCAAGAGATCCCACACTGCAGTCATTCAGATAAAATGCCAGTGGAAGGAAAAACAGAGCCCTACTGAAACAAAAACGGAATTGAGCAAGTGGAGTAAACCACACCTAGGTAACAGCATAAGGACTGCTGGAAAAAGGGAGGAGAGCATCCAGGCATGGGCCGGGGCCAAGCCCTTGTCTGCTGCTGCGCTGACACCTCTGTGATGAGGTCTGATGGGTTACCCCTGCTGCAGTAAGAGGGCGATTCTGATGGCGAGCGCTCATTCCTTTGGAAATAAAAGGGGAGAGCTGCACACACAAAGAACACTGTTCATGCCAGAAAAGAAAGAGGGGGAATAGAAGAAATTAAGAGGCGATGTATAGGAAAGGAGCCGAACCCACAATAAAGTTATGTGGCCCAAACCGTGCTCTGAACTCGCCTTCACTGCCAGCGAAGGTCCCTCAGGGGTGGGGATGGCCAGGGAAGGTCTCCCCAAGGCACACGGGGTCTCACCCCATGTGCAAGAGGAGATGCAGGTAAGGGCAGCAGCGTGACGGCGGTGGAGCTGTGCTCTCGCTGCTGTTGCGTCTTATGCAGGGGAAGGGCGGGGGCTGCTGTAATAAGCTATCTTGTCAAAAAGTGCGGTTTTGCCAGGACAAGCTATTTCCAGCAGTCCACCCAGGACTGCTTCGCTGTTGCAGTGTGTGGGTATAGCTGCATCAGCAGCCTGCTCCTAATGGAGACAGAGCTCCAAGGCTGCTCTCCACATGGAAAAGGGCAGAACGAGGGCAGTCGACTTGCCGCTTCACCTCCTCCTACTCCCGGACTCAGTAATGTAAGGGAGCCATTCTCTGATGTTTCTGGCAGAGACAGGTCATACTAGAGAGGCCATATGGCTGCGCAGACATATGGATCAGGATTTCGTGCATTGTCTAACACAGAAAGAGAGAGCAAAACATGTCTCTACAACCTTTAATTCATCTATGGCACTGGACAGTGCAGGATATTGCTCAGGGGAAAAAAAATGGTAAGTTGGAGAACTGATGTGCTTCGGTACAGATCAGTTTGAGGAGAATCGCAGAGGGCACATTGAAATTACAAAGAGATGTTTTGTGGCTGGAAGGAAGAAAGACCAGAGAACTACATACCAGCTGGCCCTGACCATCGCTGGTTAAAATCTACCTTGACAGAGAAGACAAGAAGCTGTTCCCCTGTAACTGTTCCTATTTACCTATATATTTTGAGATTTATTTCTTAACGCATTCCAGATATGTGCTGTACCATAGATTTTACTAACAGCAACTCCACGGATCTAAAAACCTGCATACAACCGGTGAAAGCACAGTATGTCCAACACCCTTTCCCATACAGCCTTACTCCTGTCATCTGCCTTATGCAGCCTACGGTCCAACTGCAACCAACCACAGGAAGATAAAATTAGCCGTTATCTCCATATTGTATGATCCATCAGAAGTCTGCTATCATTGTGGAACAGCTGGAACAATTTGTGGCTAAGCACTTCAGCAACAGACTACAGCCTTGCTTATATCAGGATTTTCCAAATACAGAGTAGATCAAAACCTCCTGATCTGGATATTAAAAAAGTATTTCCGAACAGAGAGGTTGCAAACTTAGCTTCCTGTGCCCATGAAAAGAAGTAAATAGATACTTTATTCCATGTCCTTTAAGTTCTGCAGTCTTTATAGAGAGTATTTCTCAGCAATTGAGATGTATTCATCTATGGAAAAATGAGCATTTTGAGACAGAACTGGAAAGCAGGCAGGGCTAAAACCTCCCTTCAAATTTTTATGAGTACTTCTAACAATTACTGAAATTTCAGACACCCAACACAGATACTAATACCATACCTACAAACTTCAAGTATTTCTTGTATAACAAAACCCAGCAAGTTTTTCACCCCACAGTGTTTTGCAGCTAACAAAAGGCACCAGTTGAGCCACTGCAAACCCCTGCCCTGGCAGCAGCAAGCTCTTTCCTGCCTGAGTCCCAGTGGCATCGCCCCAGAGCAGTGGGGTGCCGGGGCTTCTGCTTGCCTCCAGACAGACCCCCGTGGATGTCCGGTCTCTGGAATCAGTGAGTATTAAAACAGACCCATGGGGTGGGGCAAAATCCCTGGGAAATGTTGAGACATTGGGTCCTAAAACAGCACTAGGGCAACTTTACAAGTGTAAAATTGAGAAAGATCAAGACTCATAGATACAGCAGGAAATAAGAGACTGATCCCGCTGGGGGCTAAGTGCCCTCTAAACTTAACAACTTCCAGAGGATCGGCACCTTGCGAGAAGGGCATCACTTCATAAGATCAACCTCCTCGGCAGGATTTGTGGGTGCTACTATTCTTGGCTCTCTCATGGTTTCATGTATAATTTTGTGCAAGTACATTAACCTTGTTGTGGCTGAATTCACCCTCCGCGCTTCCCCTCCCTCCCCCACAAAGAGCTTTCTGATCTTTGGAAAAGTCAATACGGGTTGTGAGATATCTCCTTATAATTGCATGAAAAATGGAGGGCACAATTCTGCCATCCTCCCTCATTCGAGAATCCCCAGTGCTTTCCGCTGTGTCAGTAAACATTACTGGCCATGAATAAATGCTACAAGGTAGGACCTTTAGCAGAGGGGAAAAAAAGGATGCTACATGTCAATGCCAGAAACTCCCCGCATCTTAAAGAAGCAAGAAATATTTAAGAATTGAATTATGCATTGAGTAAAACAATTCTTAAAAATATCTGAAAGTCACATCCCCGTTAAAAGAGTCTGCCGCACACAAAACCTGCTCTCTGTTAAAAAGAACGCTCTTCAGGCTATCAAATCAAGCCTCCGACATTAGGAAATGAAAGAATTATGGTTGCTGATGCAAACTTAATTTGCTATCCTTTGCGTATCCATTATCACACAGTCTAATTTTTTAACATTTTTTTAAGTGCAGTTCTCTTTCAGAGCACGGGACGGGTGGTGTTGAATTAATAAAGCAACTACTCAATATTTTGTCTTATCATTGTTCAGGGTACGGCCTTACAGCTTGTTTCCTGCTAACTATTCAAACAGTGCTCTGAAGACAAAATTATTAATTTCCTTATGGGCTTTTCTATAGCACTCATCACTTCAGTAAGTGAGGGCTTCACAGACACTTCACTAATCTTCACCAAATCCCTGCAAGTTGAGGGAACTATTATTCTGTTTCATACATGAGGAGCTTACGCATGGATAAATTAAAGCCAGAAGTGCCCACTAATTTAGGAAAGCCTGCCTTAAGATGTCCAGGCCATGATTTTTTAAGACTCTTTAACATTATGCAGTGCTTTCTATCTTCAAAGCCCGAGTCTCATTGCTTTCAGTCACAGCTATGCTCTTCTGCAAAACAAGCCCTAGGGCTGAGGTTGGGCTTCCAGAAAAATGTGAAACACGCAATTAGTGATCGCCTTTAAAAAGTCTGTTTTAAGGGGCTTAGCATCACAGGGAAATCTGAGACAGAACAAGAGGCAAAACCCAATTGGTGGGCCTCAATTACTAACCACAGGGCCAACCAGCTTCCTTCCATTGTGACCATTCACCAGCAGTCTTCAACCTCTTCCAAGGGGCAACACAATCCCCTTGACAAATCCAGCTTGTCCACTTACATTCCTTTGCCTGCAAGGCTTAAATCCCAAGGGAACAACGCAGCATCACGGGTGCAAGACTATTACAATGTGTAAGAGGCAAATTAGTATTGCATGAATAAACTCAATTCCACTATCTTCTAGTAATTCAAGAGCCTGTCATTTTATTACCAGCTTTTACACACATTTTCCTTCTCCCCCCAAAAAAGCAGGAAACACAAGAACTGTATCATAGTTTGCCTATCCTACCACTTACTCAACAGGAGTTTTAAATGTTAAGTTATACCACGTAGACTTCTGCAGCTTGGAGAGTAACTGACAGCAATAATATATTATCCTCACTGATGTGGACAAACACTTGAAAATGGATGACAAACACTCTTACCAGAAAAATTTAGAGGTATTTGGGAGCAGGGGAAGACAGATGAGTGTGGCCTTCCCAGTTTACATTCCTTATGATTCTCAAAGTGATTCCAGTCTCCTTGCTAGCAAACCACGTTCTTTGTCCTCGCTTTGCAAGCCCAAATCTTTTCACATCCACTTACCTGTCGTTTCTTTTCTCCATTACCAAACTCATCTGCTTTACCTGACCAGAGCCTGTGATGTCCTTCCAAAGCCACTGTGTGCTCTCTCTCTTCTCTCCTTTTCAACACTTACCCCAGTCCCAGAATCTCCCCATTCCAGTCTCTCACAAATCTCTCTGTAGTGATTTTTAACACGTTCTTCCTCCCCCTATGCCCTTGTCTAAATCATCTCTTCCCCTTCTCCAGTTTCCTTTTCCAGTCAATCCCAATGCTACCAGTCCCCTAGCTTCCTCTTAGATAAAAGGCAGTTCCCTGTTCCGCTGCACAACACTACTAGGCTCCCAATTCAGATTCATGTGTAACTCTTTCTTCAGATACAGGATCGCCTTTTCCCAGCCAACACCCCCGACCATTAGTCTTACCCCTTCAATTATTTTTAGGCTCTTAATCAAGTCAGTCCCACCATCATCCTCCAACTCCCTATTATGCTTCTCTCTCTTTCATTCCAGTCCTTGGCCAACTACCCATCTTCCCATCTTTTCCTCCACCCATTTACTGAGGTCTACCTTTTCCCTCTCCTGCATTTTCCCCACTTTTGTTTTCTGCACTGCCTCACGTAGCCAACTTAGCTCTTCTCAGCTCTGAAATCTGGGGCCAGCCAGGCTTGGTGCAGCCCAAAGAGATACAAGTACATCTGAGACTCACTTACCCCCCACCAGATACTCACTTGCAACTTTTCATGCAGACACTGGCTTCCTCCAAGCTCAAGTACAGGCAGAGAGATTCAACTGTAACATTGAAAAAACCCTAATAAAATATTTAAAGGACACATCCCAGTCTTTCTCTCCTTTAAGATTTATAAACTGCTGAAAAAATGAGGCTTGTTTTCATGAGAGCAAAAAGAACATCCTTGACAAAGGAGACTCTACCTCCCTGGCAGTTACCAAACCACTGTTCTGAAGCACAAGCTGTTCGAGAAGTCTGAAGTGTTTCTTAAAAAGAGCAGAACAGCATGTTTTTCAGCACTTCATTTTCAGAAAGTTGCTAACTTTATATGGCATTCACAAGAAAATTCTGCTGGAAAATTCTTTAGTAAAACTGTTGAAGGTTTAAGCAGCGAAAAAGGGAATCCTTTAGAAGGACATGCTACAAAGCCTTAGAAACAACCAGTGGTGTCACCCCTTGCCCACCTTATAACAAATCCAATAACTTCTCATTTCAACCAACAGAAGAAAAACTGGGAAAGAAGCCAGAGATATACCTTGATGCTCAGTGAGGAAAGAGCATTCCAGGGTCAGATGACCTTATTGGACAAAGCCCTCTTCCTCACGTTTTCCTGGAGATGTCCCGAAAGTCAGCAATGCTAATTCCACTCATTTACCTACAGATGTAGGATGGCAGGCAGCAGCATTCACTGTCTTCACTGAAGCAATTAACTATTATTCAGGATCTGGCTGCAGTTCCCATTCAAAAATATATTGCTTGGGGAATCGGGTACAGCTTGAAGGCAATCCCATTTTATCAAGGGTAGTGTACAAGTTACTTCCTAATAACAACGAACAAGAATGAAACATTTCCCTACTTCTGTAGCCCGAGACCTTCCTGTGGGCCTTTGATTGTATTAAAAAGTGTTTTGTTTCCATGGGCTGGGGTTTTATAAGCTTTACCCCGCATCAAGTTCTACCCCAGCTGTCTTGCCCCTCCACTGCTGCCTTTCGTTATGCCCAAGCTGCTTCTGCTTGTGGCAACTCATGCACTTGTGAGCACACAAACGCTTCTGTCATGCTGGACCAGTGAAACAGCCTTTGCAACTTGTACTTGGCTGCAAAACACTTTGTAGTTTTAAGGAGGTTCTGACTCAGATTATGCTAACAGGTCCTTTTGAATAATTTCTTTCCCTTGCTTGAAAAAAGGGGTACCACATCTGCCAGCTCCCTCCAAGTTTCATCACAAGCCTGGGATAAAGTAATTTCAGTCTGTAAGGAACTCAGGTGTTCTCAGCCAGGCTGTAAGCCATGAGACTTACCCAAATTGTCACAAGGTTCTTGCCTGATCCTCTACCCAAAAGGTGCCTACTCTGTACATACATACATACATACACTCATGCCATAGATGGGCTGCTTTGTGCTTGGTTTAGAGATCATCACACCAGAGAAACACAGTCCAGTGAAAAGAGGAAGAGAGGAAGTTACTGTTTAGCAACATTTCCAGTGGTTTTAAACATCTTTTTTTAAAAAAACCCCACAAAACCAAAAAAAACACCAAAGGCAAAGCAAAGCTCACAGTTCTATTTAAACATGTAGATGACAAAGATGTTAAATAAAGAAATAAAGCCGTGCTCTGAACAGGCTCCCAGCTGTTTGGCTGCAGTGAACTCTCTTTGGATACTTCTGTACTGAGCCGGCCCCAGGCAGGGACCTCAACTTCGCTGCAGTCTCCAGCCCCGGTGCTTGCTGTTACCACTTGTGTAACTCCAGCATCCTTAAAACAAAAGCTGTCGAGGGGTAAAGGCACAGGAGGAACTGCAGTGACATTGTGGCCCTTTTCTTCATTGCTAGAAGCATTATCAGGCAGCGCAGTGAAGTCGGGAGGTGCAGGTGGGCATGTGAAATGGTTTGCTTCCAGCTTCCTTAACTTATTCCTCACAGGGAATTTTGAACAATTCTGTGAATTCAAAGTCCCTCTCTGGAGAGAGTTAACCTGTGCTTCAGAGTATCTTGTAGCAGGCTGCAGAAAACACTGACATACAGCCCAGAAACTTCATTTTGGTGGGTTTAATACCAAGAAAATAGAAAATACAGGCACAGAGTTATGTGACTGAACATAAAAAGGAGCAGCTCACTGAGCACTGTAGCTATCTAGAAAACACACATAAAAATTCAGAGAAGAACCGAATGAGAAGCAATAGCACAATTTACTTACAATCTGGAATATCAGCAGGATTTTAGTTTGTTGTTTGTGGGTTGCTGGGGTATATGGTACATTACAGTAGAGCATCAGCACTAATTCTACATGGCAGCTCCTCAGAATACCATCTGCTTCCCTGGTAACTGTTAATATAGTTGTAATTATCTACTTCTAAGCACTTTATTGGGAATATCATTTGCAAATTAATCAACTACAGACCGGTAAAACAAATGACATGCTTGTCTGAAAACAACAGCATTATTTCAAATTATTTTCCTAAGGGTTGGGAAATATCAGCCACAGCCAAAGCTGGGAGCAGGGCAAGGAAAGGTCTACGTTCAGCTTTAAAACATTGATTCTAGCTACATTCACCATGAATTTGCGGGGACACAGACTGATGACTGGTCTTCAGGAGCAGGAAATTAGCACTGGAAGATACACCCCTGTTGTGAGAACTCTTCTCATTGCTCTGTACAATCCAAGTTCCTCCAGGACTTTGCTTTCTCTGCCTTGGCACCTTGCTTTGATCCAGGCTCCTCCAGCCTCTCTGCCCTTGATTGCTTTCCTTTCCACAACACCTTTGCCCCTTGTGCTCAGCTCGTACTCTTTATTACTGGTTTCTATCTTATTGCTTGCTTTCTTCAGCAAGGAATTCTTTGCCCTGGGTACCTCCTTGTAAGTTTACACAACCCACAAGCTGACATCATCTTACGATGTCCAATCTGATATCTGTGATACAAGGCCAGATCAGGATTTTCTCTTCCAAATCCCAGTTACATACCCATCATGTTGCAAAACTGAAGGCTGCCTAATGACTGTAAAATACGGGGTCGAGCTGCACCTTCTGATAGAATGAAGTAGCTTTAATTATTTGAAAGCTGGTTGTATGAGGAATGATGAGACACCACACAAAAGCACTGTCCCCACCGAAATTTCCAATAAGCTATTAGGAAAATGAATTCGGAGGACCACAATAAGCAACCAGGCTGCTATCAGTTTACTCATGCAGATACCATAAATAGCCCTTCCATGATAATGCTGTTGAGTGAGAGATTTTTAAAATCACTTAGCTTGTAATTCTTGAAATATTAGAAGCCTTGCAAAGTTAATACAATATTCTAGCTCAGTGAGCAAGCAATACGTAAGGCATGTCTTCCGTGGCATCTGTTTGCAGTGCCCTTTGTTTGGCAGCAGGTCTAACTGAAGCACTGTCTAATGGCAGACAGTGGGGTAAGCTGATCGATAATTGTGGAGTGCCATTTCTACATTCATGGTTGAAAGCTCACAAATAAAAGCAAACAGGTTATGTGCTCTGATAGAAGTGTCCTCAGATCACTGTATTCCAGCATCTCAGCACTTTTCTTACGCTTTTCCCATCAGCGCCTCTATCATCTATTAATGCAACGATCAAGGTTAAAAGCAAAAAGAAAGTACACTGTTTGGGGAGAAAAATTAAATTAATTTCTTTGGTGTGATAACTTCTGCGCATTACTTCAGTATGTGCAGAGCCAGCTCCTCAAGCAAAACCCCTGCTTCATGACTTCAGAAATATGGATCTATTTTATGTTCCTTTGGCTGTGTACTATTCAAGGACCCAGATGTAACTTTATTAAATAACAGTTCATAGTAATAAGAGTTTATGTTCTTTAAAAAATTGAAGTCCTTGAACAGAAATCCGCTCAAGAATCCAAGTGTCAGACAAACAACTTGCTGGTAAAACTCAGTGACTAAAACGGTTTCTCTTCTTTCTCATTGCTGTTCAAGTGAGCAACGGAATTGTCCCCTATCATCAAGGCTGAGCAGCTACTATTAACTGCTGCTTTTGTGCATGACGAACCTTTTCTTAAGGGCTACAGTTACTGTGTATTATTCATCACCTCTGCTTTTAATATTTCATCAAACTTTAAAAAACAGCCTGAAAATTTGTGTGAATTTCCAGCCAAACCTTTCAAATTTTTACAGTCTTTTACAGATACACTTACAAAACAGGAGCACTTAATTTTCTTCATGTAAGGCTATGTTCTTCTAGTGGGACAATAAACACCTTTAGGACCAAACCTAATTGTCTCTTAACAAATCATGTAGCCTCTCTGTAGACACGAGGTTTCTACGAATGCCAGCTAATGCAAATTTTTGGCCAGAGCCATAAGTAAATGGCTCAGAAGTTAGCATCTGTAAACAACAGTAAGGATTTTTTTTTTTTCCTGTTGCAAAAATGGGTGTGTGGAGAATGTGTTCATTACAGCACAGAATGGGGCTACATTGCACTCTATAGGATGAACCAGCAAGAAGTTAGATCTGCATTGTTTTCAAGGGTTTATGCCTGCAGACATCAATTAATATCTGGCCCATGAACTGTTTCTCACGTATTGCTGAGACTGAAACTGTAAGTTTTGAGCACAGACTGCTGGATAATAACATCTGTAAGATAAGGACCTCTGTGCAGAAATCTAACTCACAGCTTATGTCCCACTTACATGCAAAATCTTCAGCTCATTACATGAGAATCAGCAACTTCAATGATACATCTATTTCTTGCATTAAATATGTTTTCCCAACTATTGTGCACTACAACCTTCTAGTCTCTTATCCTAAAGGAACTTTACTGCTCATTACAACCTCACTTATCCTCTACTTAGCACTGTGCTGAGGCATTACACAGCACTGCATGCCAGGGACCTCTTCTTTACCTTCTTCCTCCAACCCAGAGTAGCACAGCAGTTAGGAAAACACCTCCCTAGGGGGTCAGATTTTCATACAAACTTGGTGATCTTTTTTTCAGATTTATTTATTCATAGGAAGCAGGTCATTTCATAATCTAAAGATGCTTCTCAAGTGACACAACTTTCCAAATTCTAATTAAAATTTTCAACCTAAATGGGCAATGGAAAGAAAGGAAAAGGTGGACCCATTTTCTTATTATTTCTAAACACCACTAAATATAAACAAGCACAAGAAATCAGAAGAAATGTGAGAACAGCGCTGGAGATATGACACCGACCTAGCAGAGGAATTCAGAGCTAAGATGAATGCTCTAACCTTAATGCACCTTCACGGTGCCTAGTCATCTGCAGGGATCTTTGAACAATGAGTGCTTCTGCATATCAAGTGAACTGAAATACCTTGAGTGGACTCAATAAGGCAAATTAAACCTGCAAGGGCAGCTTGAGTTCAGAGCACTGAAGGGTTTGTCTTTGAGATCCCTTGCTTGCACAGGGTTAATTTTGCACAGGAAAGTAATGATCTGTTGTGGGATCATCATGGGGTGCAGGCCTCAGAAGGAGCTCAGAAGATGGCATATTGTCCGATCTGCATTGGCTGATCCATCCTGTGCCCATTTCCACACCTTCTGCTTGCAAGAAGCACTGTTGTGCTCTGTGATGTGCCACACTGAGCTCACAGGAGGAGTTCAGGTGGCAGCACGAGGCACATTGTTTCCAAGCTTAACTTGAATCAGTCCTGAAATTCCTCCTACTAGTTTTCTCTAATATTTCTTTGCTAGTAGCAGGGCTTTTCTGCTGCACAGGACATCGTCTCTGTTCTCTAGAGCTTCTGCTCACTGTATAGCAATCCCTTGAAGGCCCCCTGAGGTTGTTCTTTATGAAGCAAGACATATTCTGAGTGGGCACAGACATCTCTGCTAGCTCTCGTACTGCAGCTTACTCATTTCCTTGCTCCGCTGTGGTTCTAACCTTCTTTCAGATTAAGAGCAATTTACATCTCTTTAACTAGACATATTGGTGTTATTACCATTGCAGTCCTATTGATTGCAATGCTGCACTTAGCATCACTGTTCCAATTTTATCATCCTTAGTCATTCTTGCATGACTGTATATTTATGTACAAGTTCTATTATTTAAATTAGTATATAACATTAGAAAGGAAGCATGACAGAATTAAAACAAACTGAAAAGCACAAAAAATGATGCCTAAATGCTGAAAATAATGCCCTCTTTTTCTTGGAAATATCAGCACTCAATTATTTGGATTTCTTTTAAAGGGAATGCTGTTGCTGGTTATTTTGAGACATTATAGCTGTAAAACAATATAATCAACCTTGAAAACAGGGAAGTGATTAAAGTTTCATATTCTGGCCTATGGTACAACACAAAAAGGCAAAGAAAATGTTCCAAGTAGGTGTATCTGTAAAGTACTACAAAGACTTGTGACAGCCGGTGTTTACCAGAAAGACAGAGTAAGTCTAACACTGCTGAAAGTAAAAAAAAAAACCACAAAACAAACCTGTTTCCACCATATGATTGCAATAACTAAGAGATCATGAATGTATAGTCTGGAAAAATAGTCCAGAACTCTGCAGAGGGAGCAATGATGCATCATGACATCGATCAGACTCCATCACCCCATAAGGCATTTCATGTACAACACAGGAGAGCAAAACCGACCCTTACTCCACGTCACAGGCCAGAGGTTTCAGCCAGTGCCTGAAACGCAGCAAAACAGATTTTTCTAAATTTGTGAAGTGTCAGCTAAAGCCTGACTCCCACCATTAGCTCAGCTCTTGCTGTCTCCACCACTCTGCTTCTCCTTTTCAGAATAACACCCACTCCACAACTGCACACTAGAGAAGAGGAGTGACTGCACCTTTCCAGGGCCCCCAGTTCTGACAAGTTCGCTGCTACCTTTCAACTGGCCTGCAGAACTGAAGGAAAAAGCTTACGAAGGTCCCAAACGCTCACGAGTTTGTTGACCAGCTGGAATTACAGTACCTGTGTTCCTCCGTATGCCAAAATTATCTCAGTAGAGCTCAGGATGAACCAGGCAGACTACTCCCATTCCTGCACTGTAACAGTACACCCGTAATTCCGTGACCTCATTAAAAATACATACCTGGCATTCCCCTTAGGCCCACAGTGACTTATCTTAAAACAGTGCCAGTCAGTCTAATGAAAGACAGAAATACTTCGCCTTTCAAAAAAAATAAATAAATAAAGATTGATCAAATGGTCTTTGAATATTTGATAACCCAAATAAGAACATGCAGATATAGCACATAAAAATTCAGCAACTGCTGTAATCAATAAGAAGGCCATTCAGCAAATCCACTTTCATTAATTAAGAGAAGGAAGTGTTATTTCTTAAGACAGATGTAAAATGACAGTCACGTGTTATTACTTCATGTTAACATCTTGATCCAATTTGGGTAAAAATAGTATGTCTCATCTCTTTTAAACAAACAAAACCCCCACTTACTAGCAGTTGGTGGGCCAATTCTGACAGCATTTTAGTTGTAATGAGAAATGTGCTTTCACAGCCAGCCTGACCAACTGAAGTCAGTCCATGCATGGTCTCAAGACCAGTTTGTACTGTAAAGCCCCGCTGCTCCTTTCAGTGCGGATGGTAACCAACAAAGCTAAGTACACTATTGCTTGATGCTCACAGCAGGGATGAGGACCTAACAAATCCTTGGCCTTTTCCTTTACAGCCAGAAGGGAAACAACAGATCAGCCTTTTTAAGTGGTAACATGGGGTCTTGTGAGCCTCCAAGATATGAGAACTGAGAAATTGAGGAGACCATAGAGATGGTTAACTGTTGGTTCCCTACATACTTAAAAGCCTGTACCCACTAAGACCTGACAGTTCCCATTTAAACCACCAAGGAAAGTAATTAATAATATGACTGACTATATAAGAGACCAGACTTTCTTCCACATGCTGTTCATCACTCAACTCATTTTCCCTTTCCCAACATACAGGTTTTTCACAGAACCGTAACGATCCACAACTTCAGAGCACCCTTACCAAGCTATGATGAAAAGCCTCAATAATTATCCAGTGACTTACTGGGTCTCTCCTAGTGTCTACCAATGCTCTTGCCCTGAACGGTGCTAGTGGTGGCCCATGTTGTCCAGCACCAAGCTCTCCCCAGACTAGCTGCATGCCTTTGCGGTGGCTGTTTGTACCCACCTCTTGGCATGAAGAGGTACCAGCTGTACACAGCCAAGCCTGTCCCATAATCCCTGCCCAGGGATGCCTAGGACCATGTGGAGGACTGTAAGGAGCAGAGCATGCCAGCTGCAGCTAGTGGAAACAGCAATGTGACACCTTATTTCATCACTCAGCAGAGGAAGGCCTGCTCTGATAAACAGACAAAATGTCTCCGAAACAAAAATATTTCAACCTCTGCTCTTATCTGTAAACTTTCCTTTCCAATTCCCTCCAGGCAAAACAAAGCAAACCAAATAAGTCCTAACTCCCCTTAAAAGAAAGGGAGTCATAATCCAAATTCTTTACTTTTTTTTTTTTTTTTAAAATCAAACCACTCAACAGGGAGAGCATTTCAAGACTCTGGGGATACAATCTGGAACAGAATTCAAGCAGATCTAACCTAGATGCTCACGATGGACCAAAATCTGGCCTGACGTAGGAATGACAGGGGTTCAGAGTTTAACGGTTTGGTAATTCAGAAAGATAGGAAAGAGCTGTTCACATAATCCAGTGAATGTCAGGATCAGGATTTAAAACTCATCCCAACACGTAACTAAAAGGCAGAGGAAGCAGAAGTGTGTGTTCTGCACAGTGCTAGTACAGGTTAGCACCTTAGCTGTGTAATTCTCCACTAAGCTATTCATACTCTATGAGAGAGAATTACAGAGGGTCTTCGCTAGTTTACCACATAAACAGGACAAGCACCTGCAAGCACAATGCAGGGCAAGCTGTCCAGAGCTTGTCTTGGTCTTAAAAAGACATTGCTGTCTGTGAAACAGAGGGAGAGATTAGTTAATAAAAACACAACTCATCATACAGTAGGTCAAAATGACTGATGTATGACAAAACAGATTTGATGAATTGAGATAGTAATCTTCATGAAGTTATTTGGCATTCATAACAACTGAGAATTTATATTCACACTACCTGATGGGGGGCAGCTCATATTATTATTAACAAAATAACCAACAACTGATTCAGCCTCTAAGTCAATTCTATTTACAGTTTGTCATTCCATTATAACAAAGCAGCACTGGCAGAGACACAAGAAGAAGGTTTCATCTTCATATAGATCATTTTTACATACAAGCACAGGCAGGCAAAAGCAAACACGATTTTTTAAATAAAAGAGGGAGGAGTTACAAATTAAAGAAAGATCAGACACCTAAAATGGAGAATTGTGTAGTTTTAAACTAATTCAGGTTAGTCACAAAAGCATGCCTGGTGGAAATACAGTCCAGGCACTAGAGAACTCTTCTCCAGGCTATTACATTCTCATGTAACTCAGTAGGAGGTCCCCAGAAAGTTGTTCTCTGGGACAACAGCAGAACGAGAGATGAAGCATTTGGTTGCAAAGGTAAGTCACCCGAGGTCTGTTAGCCACATCCTCTTAACATATTATAACATGTTAATAAGACAGCAGGTATTAAAGTAGGAGAAAATGCACAGTGGGATCCAATTCCATAGCCTTTCATTAGTTAGTCATATTGCATGCCATCCAAAAGTATCTCAGAGGAAGGCTAACGTTACTCTAACAGTCAAATTAAATAAGGAAATAGGCTTAAATTGTGGGTTGTGACTGAAACAGAGATCCTTACATTGCACAGACAGTGGCTACAAAGGTCTGGCATATGGGTCTCTTAATATTCCGTGAAGCACTCGGGCTTGTATTTTTACTTTTACAAGAATCAAAAAGCAGAATCCATTTACAAAAGAGCAGAGCTTAAAATTTAATATTAATCTTACTCATAGCTGTAACTTGGATTCTCTAACAACTCTTGTTCAGCAGGGAATCAATTCAGGATTTACGCAAGTGATGGTCTTGGCAAGCCCTCCCAGAGCAGAGTCTACCAAAGGTACTCTTCACAGACTATCAGGAGATCACAATGCCCTTGGAAGTCTCTCTAATTAACAATAAACTGCTTTCACAATTGAAAATGCAGCCTCAAACCCTAGTGACACTATGGATACGTCAATTCCTGATCCACACGCTTCATTGTATGCAATGTCTTTGGAAATCAAGGGCAACAACAACCTGGAAAATATTTTTCAACATTTGGACTGTTGCCACCAAATCAATAATGGCGGAACAAAATGAATTACAAGATTCCACAGCTTCAATCACAGAAGAAGTAGACAGCAAGCCAAAAAGAGAAACCACAACTTACACTGAGAGACTAGTTGGACTGAATTGTATGTAGACTTGTACCTAATTACATCAGTCTAAGAGCGAAAGACAGGCCGAATCATTTTATATCTTGCACAGCACTGATCAACACAAAAGTGTACTCAGCTCGTGAAACATGTAAGTAATTTCTTTTGATCAGGCTAGAAGACTGACATGACCTCTACACCTGAAGGACAGCCAATGTCATGAGGAAAACAGAGGCTTTTAGTCTTAAGATTATTACAAGTTTCCTGAAAAGCATTTCCACCGGATTCAACATTTATGGAACACAGGTTCAGAATGATTGAGGGATGATTCAGATTGGAGAAGGCTGTGAAATTACAAATACGTGGAACGAGCAGTTCTCTCAGAAAGAGATGATGTACATTGCTTTGATACATCTGCACTAAACAGTTCTGCCTTGTCAAGCCTCTGCTCCATCAGCAGCCAGCTCCTCTTTCTTGTTCTCCACTAGCTTCCCTTCGGCAATAGCAAACATGGAATAAGCAAAAGTGTGATTTTGGACAGCAGCATGTTCAGCTCAGGTCAGAGGGGAGCAGCCCATATGCCGGCCATCCTCTGGGGAGCGAGAAGCTTCCTCTCTTGTACAGATCACAGTGCTAGCTAGCAGGGAACTAGATTTTTTCCTCTTACCACAGGCATAGCCTTAAAAAAGGCCAATCCTGCAAGACGCATTTCCAAAATGGCTGAATTTGTTCTCTAAGCATCTTAACCCTGTCCCCAAACACACACATTCCAACTTCTATTCTGTGGCTTTAGCATCGGATGTAGCTTTAGAATGCCACACTTCTCCAGTGCGCTCTAATAATATTGTTTCAGTGGTGCTGGTGGGGACATAGTGCTCCTTATTTTATCACTGATGCTGCTTCTGTAAACCAAACTTATGTCTGGAATAAGAAAGTCCCACATCAGGGCTGAACACTGCAGGAATGACGACTCATGCCTACACCTCTATGACTGCTGGGTACACCAGAGAAGATGACAATAAACTTTCATGGCTGATGCTTTGGTCAAAGAACCAGCAGCAAGGTACAACATCATCTACTGCTTTTTCGTAAATGCAGAGTGAGACAGGCAAGCACACATGAACATTTACAGACACAGACTCAAATGTATGTGAGTGATACTGAGGCACTTGAAACATACATCCAACAACGACGGACAGGGGCACTGAGTTTTAATTTCCAAACATAGCTTGCCTTTGCTTCCATTTTCTCCCCAAGGAAAGGATACACTGCCCAAATAAGCTTGATAGCTTTAAAATCCAAAGTAACAAGCAAAATAGTACCTAGTAGACTAAGCACTAAATGCATTAATCTCAAAACATCCTTTACTCTCCTTTCCAGCTGCATTCATTAAAGGATACAGCTAGCTGTAATACAGGAAATTATAGACCTTCTGTGAGAAGTGTATGTCAGGTGCCAAAAGCATTTAAATTCTATCTTTTTCCAATTCATGAAGCTCATTGTAGCATTGTATTGTTGCATTATTAGATTTATGCATTTAGCAAGCAAGCATATTATAAGAGTGGCTGTAAGTAATTACTCTTTTCCAACAGCAGGAACCAGAGTATTGTCCATGCTATGTTGTTTTTATGAGAAAAGTAGTCTGTTTTTAAAAGAGACTTCAATGTTTAAATAAACATCCAAGTATCTCATTTATTAATAAACCATAGTCCTAACTTCTAGGAAGAGAAAGGCGGATAGAAATAAGGACAAGTGGCATAACTGGTCCATTACAGAGTATTAACTACGACACCCCATCCAGAAAAGGTTGGTTATATACCGACATCACACTCACTCGGGAATTACCTACTCATAGGACATGTTTTTAAATGCAGTTTTGAAAACTGTTAAATTCCAAAGTAATTTCTTATTCTTTGTATCTCTTTGATCTGTCCTCTTAAAGGGGTCACCGCGTGTATGGAACGTTCTGTCAGGAATATACGGTGACTGTAATTACAGTAACTATAAATTATAGTTAGACTACACTTGATTAGTCTAACTGCTTAATGGCTGCAGCAATTTGCAAAACTCCCCACACAGAGTCTTGCAGAGAACATTCTCAAACCCCCCAAAATCCTGCTTCCCAGACATCCATCTAATGCCCCCTCCCCGCCCCGTTGGAAGCCAGAAATGCTGGCATTCGCAAGACAGAGATCTGAACTTCATAGGTGTCTCTATTTCCAGATGGTTTTCAACATATGTATCCACTCTTCCCTCCGATAAAGTTTCATACAGATCAGTGAGAAAGCGTTGCATAAACAAGAATTCTGGAATACTGTCTTCCATGTATTCCGTGAGCCTAAGTATCCAGTCCATCAGCTTCTCACATACATGACTCTCTGCAAACACTTCAGAGATAGCACCATCCATACACATTGTTCTTTCTATTCACTGTACAAAAAAAGTGAAATAAATGATTTGAGTTAAATGGATTTGTGTGTGGTATAACTAGATTCCAGGGAAATTCTTCATAAATCGCCTAGTTTAATTACAAAGCTTAAACCCAGTTACTACGACAATGTGACTTGTGGTATTTCATACATGGGAAGGGACTTTGTTCAATTACAGACAAAATAATACCTGTGTCAGTCAAACCCCTGCTCACATTTCTTGTGCAAGAATCTCACTGGAAGTATGTGGATTACACAAACACGTAGGGACTGAGTTTACCTAGGCTTGACTTGTTAGACATTACAAGTTATCAGCTCCACAGAACAGCAGCATAACACAAAAAGGCCCAGAACTGCAGCCACGTGGCATTTCTCACTCAGTGCTACAGATACTGAAGTCTGCAGGAACTCTGACATGATTTCAGTCAGCAGGTGAACAAATCCAAAAAGCAGATGAAGGGATCCTAAAGTTGGTAAAGTCTGCTGTGGTCTGCTGGAATGGAAGTCACCACTGAAACATATGGTGTGATTATTAGTGTTTTACACAGAAGAATCCCTCCAAGGAGTCAACAGAGTAAATGTTTAGCTTCTCATTTAATTACCTGATCCTTACTTTGCTTCACTCTGCTGTCATCTGTGAAGAACAGCAAGAAAAGATACCCTGGTAACTATCTTGTTGGCAAGGCTAAAGAAGAGGAAAAAAGAGCAAAAAGTGGTTTAAAAAAGACCCTGCTTTTACAGGTGCTGCTGAAATGTTATTGCTAAGTACCTGGGCAGTTTATAAATAAAAAAGTGTATTTTTACACAATCACAAAATAAATGAAACTATCCAAAATTCATGCTGCTAATTAAAATAGTCCCTGTAGGAGGGCAAAGTAGCTACAAGGCTGAGCTAAACATGATGCTTTTCTATTGAACAGCAGCTGATTAATTTTATACCCTATTTACATATATTTGCTAGTATCATCAAAACCTGGTAAAACCCACAATTTTGTACTCATTAATTAAAGACTCCAAACAGACAGTGGCCCATCAGTTTTAGGACACCAGCAAGCTCCCTTGCTTTTATAGAAAACTGGGAGCATGACACTTCCATCCTAAAAAATCTGTCAGCATAGGAAACTAGGAGTAAGAAATACACAGTCCCTTATGTATCTGGACCAAAACAGTTTATGCCAGAGTCACAGAATTGGAATTATATGAGCTGTGAGATGCCTGGAAGGATCTATAAAGGGTTAAATGTACATTACATTACATGGTCTCCTAATAGAAAAGTGCTGTTCATGAGAGAAATAAACTGATTTCTTAGTACAGTGCCAGGAGCAAGCTTAAAAGTCACTTTTATTCAGAAATGATCATTTTAATTTTAATGGATGATACAGTTTCATTTCAACCAGCTGTTCAAGATAAATTTTTCTCCTGACAATACAACTCAGAAAAAACTCAATACTTAACATCCGAGTTGCCTAAAAAGTCAATCTAAATACACCTCAAGACAAGTGATAATCTTGTCATGGTTGATTACACAACTTGTACCACAACTTTACGAGTTTATGGAAGCCTGTGGAACTGATTAAGTTCACTTGGCCTAAAAAAATGAGCTAGAAATACAGAGAGCTCTCCTTTCAGTGCCTTTATAGCAAGAATCAAAGTGAAAAATGGAAACCCGGGTAATGCAGACCTCCCCACCTCGCGTTGGCAGGCAGCAAGCAAGGCACTGGTGCATTTCAAGGTCTTGCAAGTACAAGGTCTCATTAGATACAATATCCTTAATAACCTAGCAGCAAGCCACTCTCAAGATTGTCTTTCACCCTATATTCCATATAGCAATTGAGAGCAGTCGGGGTGCCCTTGTTATGTCTCAGATGAGCAAAATGAATTGGACCTAGGGAAGGCTTCTCGAGTGTAGACCCTTGACTATGAAATTTTCTTACTGAATTGGTCCCTAACCTACAGCTCAGCCTTTCCACAGTTACTTAATTATTTCATTTTCGTTTCTACTCAGCCCAGAAGCACTTCTCTATCAGACTGAAACCTAGGAGGGAGGTTTCAGTCCGCTCAATGAAGTGCGCCAACACTTGGAGCAGCAGTGGCTGCTCATAGCCATAGAATAGTTGCACAGGAGAATCTCCATTACCATTTTGTGCCTTAGACTACAATGGTCTGCAAGGACTATACCATTCCACTTTGGTTTTGCTCATTTACCTGCTTATTTGCAGAACTCAGTGGTTTGACCTTATTCCCTCCGGGCAGCCCCTTCTCAGAGCTCCACTGGCTGGTGGAGTCCCAAAGGATGCACCCAGCAGTGGTGAGCTGCAGTTGTAACATCACAGCCTCTGTACAAGGTCAGGAACCCACACAAACTAGTCAGGATGGGCAAACCCCGATATTTGGTTTTGGGGAGCCCCACATACAGCTCCCAGCCAACAGGTCCCTGTTCAGAACAAGCTGTGTGACAACTAGGAGGGCAGGCACTGAGCCATGCCATTGTGGTCTGCAGTCTCTGCTGTTCCTGAGAAGCACAAGAGCAGAGCTGCAAACACCAGCTGCTCACATGCAATTTTTACTCTTTGCACCAGGAATGGTATTGGATTTTTGATTTAGGTCTAATGTAAACTGGGAAAACTGTCTGTCTTCTTTTTCCACTGAAATGAAATTCACTTTTCCTTCATAAGAACAAATAAATGATAATTGAGAAATATTGTTCCTGATCCTATAATAAAATGTACATTTAACCAAGAGTTTAAGTTGAAGAGGAAAGTATTTGCACATGGGCCAACAGGACTGTACTCCAAGAGGTCTCTTTCAACAGCAAGAGAGAGACATAAGCCAGAAATCTGTAAAGACATAACGTAACACAAAATTCAAGTTTGTATGGAGGCAACAGAAAATGCAAAGGTTTTTGTCTCCCAGGTTCAGGCCAGGCTCATTTCCACCCACTCCCTTGCCATCGGCACTGCTATCCCTCTCTCAACACCCATGGCATACACCATGGCTTTGTCCAGCAGTGACCTGTAGCTGGGATGCAAAGACAACCTTGCAAGTAAAAGAAAAGGAAGATCTAATAGCAGGAGGCCGAAACCACACAAAATCGGACTAGATTTTTGTGTGTAATTAGCTGCTGGAGCAATTAGCATTGGCTGTGATGCACTGGCTGTCATGAGCAGCTTCAGTATCAGACATTTACCCTAAGAGAAGCTATAGTGCAACAATGATCTGATTCTGGTGATACTAGTTATGGATCAAACCAGATGGCCGCAGTCATCCTTTCACACGTTACCATCATGGATCTACGTGCAAACTTTCCTCAGCCATAACTCACAATTGTTCATCCACTTCAAGAACTAAAACCAGACCCTCAAGTAAAGAGAAGACAGTGCCAGAATCCTGCAGCATTTTATCAAATATGGCTTCTGCCTTTTATCCTTCACTGGATTCCTGTAACAAGTAGAAACTCACATGGATGCACAGTGGTGACAAGTCTGCCGGACGACTGGTCTGACGATGGACCTCGTGCACTAAGTTACAGCACCAGGAATGCTAACCGCTCCTGTAATGCTGGGCATCGTCTTCGCCAGCCATGCCCATGTCTCCAACTTTCCACAGCCAGGATCGGACTGCGCCTCACTTCCTGATATTCAGTTACATCCTGTCGCCTCTGGAGCAAGGCCAAAGTTCTTCTAAAGAATGAAAACCAGTTAAAGTTAGAAATAGAAACCTCATAAGTTCAGCAGTGAGATCACATTACATGTTAAGCAGCCCGCAAGCCAGCACAAGAGGCTGCTCCAAGTCTTCCTATGGTCAGCTCAGTATGTCAGGCAAAGGCTTGTACTCCGCTGAGGAGCAGGTAGTGAATGCACACCGAAGAGATCAAATGATGTTCCACTCTACACTTCAACACCAGTACAGTCCTTATAAATAAAGCAAACTACTTTCTTACTTCAGGATAGATCACATAAACAAGGTTTGCATCATGTGAACAGAGACTGTAGTGTGGTGTGACACGGAGACTATTCATTTCAGGACCCTCTGGAATGTGACATTTCACTACAGTACACTGAGTCTCCTCCTGACGCCACATGATCCAATGCCTTTTAGCTTTCCATCTCCACAGTTCAGCTGCTGTAGTGGAAGCACGTAGTGGGGCTGGATTTCAGATTATGTAAAGGCAGCCTCCCATCTATGTAAATTTTCAGTGCGTGTTCAGAAACGCTGTTTTACTTCCAAGTTTTAACTGTGACCTTCCCATGCTAAGCGGTGCTAAACAGGAGCCAGTCATGACATAGCACGAGAGGAGGGTGTGCTGCTGCCCACACATCTTGCTCTACTCAGCTCATGCAGGCAGGCCTCATGGCATCTGGGGAAACCTACTCAGCCAGCTTCAGAGCATCAAAGGGTACCTGACCACCCGAAAAGAGACACTTTTCGGTGCCAGTGCTTCTCAATTTGAACTACCATTCCTCTCTACAGCTACCCGAAAGGAGGTTGTGGTGAGCTGGGGGTCAGCCTCAGTAGTAACAGGACAAGAGGGAATGGCTGCAAGTTACGCCGAGGAGGTTCAGGTTAGAAAGGAGGAGGAACTTCTTCTCTAAAAGAGTGGTTTGGCATTGGAACAGGTTGCCCAGGGAGGTGGCAGAGTCACCATCCCTCAGGGTGTTCAAGGAAAGGTTGGATGAGGGATATGAATTAGTTAGTAATATAAGTGATGGGGGGATAATTGGACTAGATGATCTTGGAGGTCTTTTCCAACTTCAATGATTCTATACCAGGTGCTGTCTGGCCTTCTGGCCTCAGGTGCTCAGCAGCCCACTGCCAGGACACTCCAGGCACACAGCAAGATGGAAGTGTGGCTGGGTCTTGGTTCCACTTGCTATAAACCAACCAACAGAACTGCCCTCAAATCAAAACACATGGTTAGAGCAAACCCAAAAGGGATGCAAGGACGTCATCAATGCAATTAACAGATTTTGCCTAAAACAATATAATTCAAATTTTCTGGGACTTTTCTCAGCCATGATCCCTCTAGTATCTGGTCTCCAGAGTGCCCAGTGAAGGTGTGCTGAGTTACAACAGAGCTTTCGGACAAGAGAGAGCACAAACTGAAGGCATGTGCTGTCTGTCTTTCGTTCTGAACTACACTGAATTCCCAGCAAACCATTTTAAAGGGGTGCTACTTTACTAGAAATCTATGGGATGGTGATTGCCCCAATTAATCTTCCTGACTCCAGCATAGATTAACTTTGAAGATCAGTTCTCAATACAGGCAACTACAGTTCACCAGTTAGGCAATAACACACAACAATGCATTTCCGAGCTGTTACAGCACAGACCAGTATAACAAAATGCAGTCCTTCAGGACAACCGATTTCAACTGAACTACAAGCACAATTACCTTTTGGCTGCTACTTATTATTGCTCCTATTAAACAGAATTTGTAAATACAGATAAAGAAAACCAGACAAACCTTGACCAGACTTTGCACCCTGCCCTGAGCAACACATTCAGAGAAAACCCCAGCACACCCTTATACATAACTGCAATATCCCTACGATTAATATTTCAGAATGAGAGTTTTGCCTGAAAGGACTACAAGAAGCAGGACAGTATCAGTAGATACACACTCTCATTGACGGCCGAAGGGAAAGCTCACACAAATCTTGTAAATCCATCTCATAAGGGCATCAGAAAGGCCAAATGTATGTCCCTATGCATCTGAAATCCATATAGCCTTACATATATAGACTGAGCATCACAGCTGTATTTCAAAGTCCTGATGCAAAGCCTGCTCCACAAAATAAACCCCAGTAGTGACCACTGGGATTTAAGTGACCGCTGGGGAATACAGCAGACAGAATAATGGCTAGATCTTTTGACAAGTGGCAATCACACAATCACTTGCTCCCCAGCCCTACCAAGCCTCACCAGCAAGAGCATGCTGCCAAGCAACCCCACATTTCCTGCTCTGTACCGGATCTTTGCCTTTCTTACCCTGGACTTTGGAAAGCTATAACTCAATAAGCACTTCTGAAATTTGGGGGAATTTCCCTAATAAGTATAAGAAAAACAGAAAAATATATGGGGATGACAACTGTATAGCTTTCTTCATTTTTTTTGTCTCTTTCTCTTTTTTTTTTTTTTTTTTTTTTTGCAGCTGGTGCAGGAGGCTGAGCAGCCAGGAGCTGGTACATCATGATGCTTCAACAGCCTGATTATCATTCCAAAAATTTCTCCTTAGCATTTCATCCTCATATTAGAAGTAATGTCCCTGTGCTTACCCTTCTTATATATAGTGTACTAGAAACACATAATCTGTGAGCTGTATGTATATTCAACAGCACCGTCAAATAAATTATTATTATGGCATGTGTACTTTTTCCCTCCTTTTCTGATTTATAATGGATTTTAGCATTGTTAAAACTGCAGTTAGTCTGTCTACAGTCTCATAATTCTTCTCTCAGTCAAATGAAACTGCACTCTTGCAATTTTTAAACCAAATTACTACTAAAATGTGTAGAAATAGGAATTTTAATAAGATTTCCACATTACAAACATTTTAGCTCAGAAATATTTGGAGTCAGTCTTGGAATAGGATTAGCTCCTGCGTATTTTCTTTTAATTTTACATGTAAATTAAATATAGAATCTCTCATCGTAATTAAATTTGAACTATTCAAGATTATGACTGTGAAAGTACTCTACGCACACATCTACACAGAATACTCAAGAGTCAGTGGATCCTGTAGCCCACAAACAGAACACACTAGCCCCAAAGTCTTTATAGTTTTTCAAACTTCTACTTTCAGAAAAACCTAAAGTACAAGCAAGGGAACTGCTCAGCTAGAAACTCATCACACAGGCTTCTGCTTGAAGGCTCAGGATGATGCACTCTGTGTGTTAGCAGGTAAATGAAAAGTACGCTGTGTTTTGATGGATTTTAGGTTACATTAAATTAACGATGATGATCTGACTGATTAGGATAAGCAAGGAATTGTAGACCTGGGATTTCTCCTGCATCACCGAGGTCAGTAATAGCTTTGCCATCGGTTTTAATGAGATGAGGACTAGGCCACTGATGAACTGCATCAAAGTTCATCAAGCAAGAGTGGATAAGGGGCAAGGGCTGAAGCTTGCATGGAGCAAGGGACTGGATGAAAAACTGTGAGCAGAACCAGAAGCTACTATTACTGTGACCAGTGGCTGCCGTGTATATATAATATAACCATATAATCAAAGCTGTTATTTTACCTCAACCTAGCGTTTCATGTTTGCTTTTGCATCTATCTGGTTGAACACAAAATGACCAATATTTTCAAGGTGATGCTCTGCATCCAATTATTTGGATCACAAGGCTTCATTTCTTTCCTCTGAAATCTAGTTTCAAGTTTCTTTCTTTCCCTTATATATTCATCTTGTACAGAAAAAAGAGATTCCAAAGACCAGGTAATTCTTTGTGTCTGACCTCAAATACATAAAAACCAAAAATGCTTCACCCACTGAAGTTCTTGCAAGCTTCAAGAACCCTACCTCCATGATTATCCTTCCTGCTAACAGTGCTCAGCACTGGATCCAGACGTTTTTCTACTGTTTCTGCTAGCTAAACCCAACCTCACCTACTGCTAAACTTCACACAAATGACTGCAGAAATAGAAATACAACATTAAGAGTAGGATTAGCACTTCTGTATGACAACAGACAGTGCTCTGTACTACTGTACCAAAGTTTAAGCATCTGTTTCTGCAATTCTAATTGTTCAGGTTTCCAATGGCACCTGCAGTGGGGAATCGGGTTCTAAGAAAATCCTGACAGCAGCAAGTCACCCCTTTACTTGAATCTCAGCTGCCAGCAAGTCCCAGGCTTAGCAACAGACAGTTCACATCAGTTTGAATGAGCAGTGATGGGAGACATCACTTCAACAAAGCAAACCACAGTGAATTAGATACTTCTCCATCCAAAAGGTAACATCTAGCTAACCTCCCACAAAGTCTCCACTGCCTACAGCAAACAGTTTCTGCCCAGATTGGGAAGTGCCCCTGTAGGAGAATCCTACCTACTACATGGTACGTTAGCATCTAATAACAGTTACAGAGCTGAACTATGAGATTCAACCGCAGCAACTTGCATATTGTGACAAGGAAATAAAGTTCCCTATTATGGAAATCCTATATTGTATTTAATTATGTAATTATATTTTATTGTATTAGTGAGTGGTTGGGCACAGTAGCAACTGCTGGGATTTCTGCAAATTAGAAGCACAGAATTCATTCTTTCCAACAGCTGATCACTTTTTATGATTCTACGGGGTTTTTTTTCAGAGCTATGGAAATTATTCTATATTTGGCCTATTTCTTGTAGACACTCTCCAGCAGCAGCGATCCCCTCTCTTGACACCATAATCCTCAAGCACACAAAGAATTTCATCTTAGCAGAGTCACTGGGCCAAATTAATCCCTAGCATAAACTCTAATAATTTATGCAAATGCAGGGTGATGTTTACATCTAAGATGAATTTGACCCACACCAAACTACAGCACCTGGGGTTTTGTTTCATTTTTAGAGCTGAGTCAAGTGTTCACAGCACTGCAGAGTGCTCGCACTCAGCAGAAAGCATAACATTTCTAAGGATCAAAGACAAACTCCCACTACACAACCTGGCATTACACCTCCATGTCCTAATGGCAGTCGAGTAGGACATGCCACCTTCCTCTCTGTCAGCCCGGGGCAGGTTTTTTCACCCCCTGGCTTGAGCTAACACCTACCAGCAGAGATGACAAGGGAACGCAGGCAGAGAAGGGCAGTAACTCCTTGTTACCTTACCTGCCACACCACTTCAACCAACACAGCCATGGCAGAAATGGGCGATTCATTTCAGCCAGGAACCTTTCAGAAGCAGGACACAGAGAAAGATGTCAGGGCTGTTTGAATCCAGGAGGCAAAATGGGAACTAAAACTGTGACACAAAACCTACAGTAAATACATGCAGCCCTGTTCTACGCCACTTACAGAAATAAAATTCACTTCAGGGACAAGCACAGGCTTCAAGGCTACAGGACAGCTACAGAAATATGATTTAATAATAAATATGAACACATTTATATATATATATATATTTATATATACATACACAAAGCAAAATAATAACTTGGTGAAGCTAAATAAACAGTAAATAATCCTTTATTCATTTTCTTTTCCAGGCCTTGGCATAGAGCCTGTGTTACCGTGGATTCTGAAAAATGAAATGCCAAACCATTTATAAAACCTAACATGCAGAGTCCTTCCCTTTGCTGACATTTTTCATAAATGTGAACAGAAGTAGAGGGATGCAGTGAAACAGGGCTTGATAGGCAGAGTGTCTCTTCACAGTGAGACACCAACCAGCTAGAGAAGATCGTGATCAACATTTTCAGCATAGAAGCAAACGGGACATTCTTAATGCTCAGGAGCTGTGAAATCCTGGCAGCTACTTTTGTGCTTCAGTGTGGCTAAAGAAGCTTATAAGTTAGAGACCTCCCAAACACACAGTGTTTGGCACTGTGCTTGTTCTCATTAGTCTTTTTTTTTTTTTTTTACTACATCTAGTAAAAATATGGACAAGGTTCAAATGCTTTTAAGTATGTTAATAATAAACACCACTTACCTATCGAACTCATTTCCAGAACAAGAAAAATGCTATTAATTATTCTGTTTCTCTCTCTCTTGCCTTTTTTGTTCCAGTTTGGTTTCTCTGGAGTAAGTCTCACAATGAGATTCTTGGCGTCAGTTCACATTTTCACCACCACCGGCACGGATACTGAATCACTTCCACACTGCTTAGAAACCCGTGTTAATCTGGACACGCTATGCCTATCAATTCAAGTTAAACTAGGGTATGTTTTTTCATTATATAAGCCTAACAATCATCTAAAATAACAGAAATAGCAACTTTCACTTGCTTTAATACAGATTTGATACAGCCATAACACACATTCAGCTCATGTTTGACTTCCGCCTAGCATTCAGCAGGCAATTCACCTGCTGACATTTATTTTTGTTAAGCAATCTAGCAGTGGGTGCCTGGAGTTGCTTTTCTTTATCTACATGACATGATGGTATAGACAGACATTACTGGATTAGGAAATATTTCATTCCTGAAATGAAGTTAGAGGGTCAATGTCTAAAATGAGTCATTACAGATCTCTTCTAGGAGATTAAATATTATCTACCAACTGAAAACCAGTGATATAAAATGTGTAATTACTCTGCAGTATGTGATTACAGTATATTCTTCACTTCACTTATTTCAGCTCTGTAAGTGCTACCAACATTTTTACAAACTAAAAATTACCAAAAGAGGTACCTAAACTAGAAAAAAGATTAGAAGAAGCAGACCCACAGTGGGATTACACTGGGGATTTTATACCTAGAGCTTTCTGGCATGGAAAAGGGGGAGCAGGCAGGGCTTTTGTTTAAAACTCTATGATCAAAACAAACACAAAAAAGCAGACAAGCAATAAAGATCTCAGCTGTCCCTTGAAGCAAACCTAAAGAGCAGTTTCTCTATAAAGATCATAAATATGCATTACCAGGAGGAGGAAAAATATTAAATGACGTGTGACAAGCCTTGCTATAACCATATTTTGACATCATCATTTCAATTAAATAATCCCACTAACTCTAAAAAGCATCTTAAAAGGTAATAAAGAGTACTATTTAATGTCAAGCAGACAAGAAGCTGAATGGGAAGAATGTGGATCCTGCATACCTCTTAAAGCGCGTGCTGATTGTGGACAGGCACTACAGATACCATTTACATGTTAAAAGTCAGTAGGGCTTATTCTGCTTTCTCATTACTAACATGTTATAGACACACAAAGAAAGATGCGAGATCAGCTGTTTACACCTCATGTCTCAGGCACTTGACTCAAATCTCTGAACAGATTTATTATTTACTTGCCTGTTAATAAAACTAGCAGCCCTACCAGTCAGTACTTTTCCCCAAGCTTTTGAACTCCGCTGAGATTTGGAGGCAATTAACATTCACCAGTAACAGAGCAATCAACACGGGGATATCTAATGGGACTGGACAGAATCCAAAACCAGGTATTAGGATAATAGTGAGTCACTGACATAAGGTTATGATGTTAATTTTGGAGGGTAGAGCAACAGTGAGTTTTCAATAGCGGTGTCTGTGATTGCTGTCACATTAACATAACATTCTTTTCTATATGGCTGTCTTCTGAATCTGAAACGTGTTCAAAACTAAAAGCAGCTGACAACATCCAGAATTAACTCTCTATTGCCTACTGCTAAAAAGCCTGCCCAACCTAATTACTCACATGACCGTTTCCAAATGCTTTTTTTCAATGAACAAACAGGAATAGCGATTTTAAAATGCCAAGAATTGCTACCAGCTGTATATGTATGCTACAGCTCCCCTGTACATTCAGGGAGAGATCTAGTTAATCTAAATATCATTAGATTAAAAAGCCAGGGACATTGCTGGAAGCGGTGACCGTACGAGGAATGGCTGCTATCTAATCAGGTGTCTAAGGAATTGGGTTTAGGCTGCAGGTTGGAACCCATAAAGGGCTTGGGCACCTGGAAGTTGGGCATCACAAGGCATACATTTTTATAAGGTCAGTCCCAAAAGGGAATCTGAAATGCCGAGGCAGACACATAGGCACCAAGGGTATACAGAAGCCAACATCAGGGGTGTGTTGGAGGGAGCGAAACCTCAGAAGACTCACCGAGCAGACAGCCAGATGGCCGAAGAGGAAAGCTTAGCACCAAGCATATCCACTGTCTTACCCCCTTCCAAAATTATGAGACAAGGCATCAGGTGTTAGTCTCCATCCACAGCCCAGAACCCTCTCCTGAGTGTAAGCACTTACCTCAGTCCCGTGAAAACAGTGGGAGCAGATCCCTACAGCACCATCTAGCAGTGGAGATGCTGTCAGTACCTGTGACACCATACGCTCGTGGTTAGGGCAACAAAAAGGGGGGACACATGGATTAAAACCTCTTTCCAGCCTCAGAGCCCTATGGGCTCCTATGAGAGCACCCTGCCAACAGGCCATAGGTGACACTGGTGATAAGATGTCTCCTTTGGGAGCTGTGTCACCGGGGAGCTAGGCATTCATCATTTGGAGTGCCAGGAAGAATAACATAAGCAACAGCCTCATTTTGTAGCAGCGGGATTAGGGTAAGGGGATCTTCCAGATGGGCACTATTAGGATTAAGTGGCCTTGAAGATGAGTACAGACCTACGTGTCCAACTCCATTCCAACTGCATACATCTCACAGAAGTTTAAAACCAAAACCAAGGGGCCACAAACAGCAGTATTAAACAGAATTGTTATTTTTCACAGATTACTAGGTCTCAGAAAAGGCACTGTACAAATGTAGCCTCTTCTACAAACATATGGCATTTGCTATCAGCACCATATGTAGCTTCTGTACTTAGCGAAAGAGCATCCATTCTCGTAACATGTATACTGTATTTATTAAGTTATGCTGTGCCTTCCATAAACATCCACGGCTTTTACAATGTTATGTTCTCTGTACAAAAGCCACTAGAATTTGCCAAGTAAAAGCTAATAAAAGCACGGAAAGGAACTCAGTGTTTGGCTTACAGGGTTCATTTCACTTCATCCTGCATCCAAATGCAGGCATCAGGGGTGGGACACATCAGACAATTCACTTTGCCAGCAAACCAGGAACAGCATATATAAACTAACTAAAATGACAAAAATATTTCACTTCTCACCACGAAAGGCTGGCACAATAGAATATAAAACATAAGGATTACACAGTTTTACCCTCCAGTCTGAAGGCTCATTTAAAAATTAAAGACATTGACATGGCATTAGACACACTTCCAATCGAAGCTGTCTGTATTTCTAGAAAGGCTGAATGTGCAGCCAGTTGATTGAAGGACCGGCCTCCTAATGCTAAATGAGAACAGGAATTAAGTCTTCTTCCATTCTGAGGAGTTGTGGTTTTCTGGTAACCTAAAGCCCCGGTGAAGCCCCATGGCATTCCTGCCTGTTTGAGCACAGCCTGCCTCAGCCTTTCAGAGCGGCTTCCATTCCCTTCACCGTTACGGGTGAATCTCCCTGCTTCCCCTCCAGTCCTGCCACCCCAGCGCTAGAGAGGTTAGTGCTGAAAGCTCAAGTAACTGCTTGCCAAGACTGTTGTCTCTCCATGCAGAGCCACTTGTTAGTTAAGAAATGCCTAACCTTACTGGCAGGTTTCAGCAACATCAGGCTGGCAGCATCCCCCAGCTTCTTTCTTGGGGGACAGGGGTAGTCTGTTGTATAAACACCAGGCACACAAAGCTGAAGTAGCGTTGGGGACCCTTACAGAAGCAAGAAGGACACCTTTTGGTTCCCACAGCATCCTGCATCCCACTGGCCAGACAGCGTGCTCTAGGTCAGGCACAAAACGCACATTTCACATCTCTCATGACAAGTTTCACCACCTCACCCGTATCTTTTCTTTACTAACAGTAATGTGCCTTTTCCTGACTAGGACTTGAGCAAGAGGAATTGTTCAGATCCCCATTTATTTTTCACTATTATTCCTATCTCTTTACTGACCTGCATGTCATCCAAAGTTGGGTTTTAGTATTTCATGCTTCTGTGTTCCTCCCTTATCCAAAAGGGCATTCCTATATTTGGAATCATTCTTAATAGCTCTGCTCGCAGCAACTCTTAGGCACAAAATATAGCATTTAAACAGAAATTATTCAAGAAGTGCCCAGAAAATACTGACTATTGTCAGCCTTGGGGAAAAAACCAGTCATTTAAAATATACTGTGTCTTAATACCCTTCCACTGGCATCTGCTGCTGGTTTGAGACATGGTACCAGGTTATCAAGACCTCTGATTTGCAGTAGTAGCAATTATGTGCTTACATTAATCTCAACCACCAGTTTACCCAATACTGTGTTTTGAGCAGGGGCTCAGGCTGCTCTGAGCCGGGCTATCACACACCGGCTGCTTTCACAGCTCCGGAGGGAAGAACGTGAAATCTGTATTTTCTTAGCACAGTAAAAAGTAAAATAACTACTCACTACCTATTTCTCTTTCTTTGCTGCAACAGTTAAATATTTTTCTACTACAGCTACAGGACTAGAAGACTAAAGAGCTAAGTGCAGTCATCCGCTTCTTCAGCATGGTCCCGCCACACATCTCAATCACGGGCTTCCCCCAAAGCCTCAGTGGTAGAGATTAAAGTGCTTCTGGTCCATGGTAATCCAATCAGAGCTAGAAGGGCTTTAATCTCTGCCATTCTGTAGACAAACATTTTGGCAAAATGCCTTTCTTACAGGATTCTGAATTCCACCTGGGCTGCGCTCTGGCTTTGACAGCGATTGGGGCTGTGTAGGATTATCACCCCACCCAGAAGGGTGACAATTCCTGCCTTTTCCCCTGAATTAAAGAAGAAAACACCTAATGGTGTATCTTGCTACATGGATAAAAAACTGCTCCCAAGCTGTATACCAGGAAGCAATGCAAATTCTCTAGACAAAAGAAGATGGAGGGAATACACTTTCTAATATAAACAGGGGACAAAGGGTTTTTACTGTTCACAATGCCAAAGGACTCAACATTTAGGTCACTTGTCACCTCCTAGAAGAAGGAAACACACCTCTTTAACCCAGCCCTGTAGAATGAGCCCATTTTTTAAAAATTAGGTGACAACCAATTGAAATTCTGGAGCAAAAGCAAGCCTCTCCAGCCCAGGGAATTTACATGATGCCCACAGGCTAGCACAAGACCGTTCAAATTCTGCCCTGTCATATAGATAGGATATGGCATGATCTTCCTTGAAATGTTAGATTTATGTACATCTGTTTGTGTCAACCACATCACTTATAAGCAGTGAAGGAAACTTTAGCCAGAGAGAATGACACAAGCATCCCGAAAAAACCTCACCAAACTGTTTGGTTGTTTTTAAAAAATATTCACTGGCATGAGGTTCTGCAATTTCACAATTATTATGTTTTTGAGGTGGGAATCACTGATGAGATAAAGGATTTTCACTGTCACCTTAACGATGACTTATTATCACTACCTTAACGCATCACTTGCCTGTTCAGTGAACAAGAAGGCATCATTGTGCTTGCCACTCACTACAGAAAGAGAAGCACTGAATTAGCCAGTGTTTTCATTAAAGACCAAAGGGGAAAATCTGGGGAGGGAATCAAAGGGGTAAAGGGAAAAAAGAAAAAAAAAAAAAAAAGAGAGAGAGAGAGAGAGAAAAAGAGATGAAGGAATATTATTCTAAAGTCAACGTGTAAATCTTCAGCTGTACAACTCCCACTTGCATTAAAGGGATTTGCACAGCTAAAACCTCATGCATCAAGTTGACAATACAGCCATAAAGATGTGAAATCTGAAGGGGGGTTTTGTTATGGTTTGGGATTTCTTAAATTTATTTATTTGGAAAATAGGTTTTTAAATTTTTATAACAAAAGGTGAAAGCACGAACAGCAACATGATTCCATTAGGCCCACACAGCCGGTGCCTGGACACTTAAAAGGATTTTTCCATCTGGCAGCTAGATACATGTCCCACCTGCTCTCTGCCAATGAGCCATTCGCGACATTTGGGATGAATCTATAGGATTAATCAGGGGTAAAATGTTCTCAAAGCCCCAAACCAACCCCTTCTACCAGAAACCCTGGTGGCAGGGAGCCTGAGAGAAATAATCTAAAAGATGCCTTTGCCTTTTCCACTGATGTTACCCAGTGAGGACACAGCAGGTGGAAACTTCTCACACAGCCCACAGTCCTTACACAAGTTGTGTATCCTCACATCAGGTGTCTAAATGTGAGATGATAAATTTCCATCCCCCAAGCCCAGCCCTGGCTGTAAGCAGGTCCTCTAAAGCCAGAAAGAAAATGCTCTTGTGGAACCACAGTAGGGCTTTAGAAATCTGAGCTCAGATGCTCAGGGCAATTGCAGAACAGTGTGGCAGCTGGGATGCTTCCTCCCTTCTCTCCATTTAACCAATGGTCAGTCCGCTGGAGGTTGTGCCAAACCGTTGGCTACAGGGAGAATGATCACATCAGAGCAGTAATTATTGAGTAAGACTGAGAAGAACTGAGTGTCACGGTTATCCATGGCACTTGCTGCTTCACAAGATGCAGACGAAAACACTGTGCACAGGGACACATGCATGGAGACCTTTCTTTCTCTGTAGGACTGGAAGAGGTGGTCTAGCTCACCACATTTCTTGGGAGCACTGCTACACCACAGGCTTATTATTGGTGACAGGTTGCACCAAAAGAGCAAAATTTAACTATGTACTCTGAGAAAAAAGAAGGGTGACCAAAAGTTTCTGAGACGTTTTTAAAACCTGTGGCAGGTTATAATCATTTTCTGCTTTCAAGTTACTAAGTAAAATTTTGTTAGGTACTAAAAAAGGCAGAAATATTGGTCAGCATTATGCTAGTGAGACCATGTTAATGACACATGCATTATTTCTACTTTTCCCACCTTCTCTATTTGCTTCTTGATTGCAACTACCATCAACAATCCCAAGAACAACTGCAGCAATGAGCACATTTTTACAATCCACCTCAAATGTTGGGCAGTATTTCCCTCACCTCTATTATAAGCAGATTTAAAAGTGACCAGACCATGTCTCAATCCCACTTACACTAGGTTTTGAGTAACAGAGACTCCTGTCCTAAGTACTTGCTGTAAGTCCATCTCCAAAGCATGACAGTCCACCTATACAGTTTTCCTGTTGTCATTTGATGTACTGACATGAGACTTTCACTGTATCACCCATGGCGTAAAAAGCCACCACATCAGTGAACCAATATCAGTCACCAAACTTCCAGCAATAATTTGCTCTAATCAATAATTCTCATGTAACATATTAATTGGCACCCTTTGCCACTTTTGTCTCCACGAATTACAGCATGCAATTTGGCCTATCAATTTACTTTAAAAAGAATGATAACATTTACTAACATTTACTAACATTTACTATCATGATGAAGAGCTTATTGACAGTGAGGATTTTCCACCCAAGTCAATAAAATACAGATTACTGTTTAAAAATTAAAAGTTCAAAGGAATTGCTTAAGAAGCAAAATCCGTAATAGAAACTTATCAAAGCTAAATAAGCAATAAATAAGACAGTATGAAAACTGTCAGAGCAACTTAGCATCCCCATTCTATTTGCGCTTCATTTTATTAGCTAATCAAAGTGTCATATTATTTCTACTGGCATCTATTTACTGCCATGTAATTTTGATAAGGGCACCATCTGTATTTATAAAAGCATTATCTTAATAGCTCTCTAGCAATCTACAAACATAGGTGATATTTAACTTTTCTAAGGGGATCAATTTTAAACCAGGCAAAAGGACTGATATAAGTCAATATGCTGTGTTAACACGCCGAGGGCCCTATTTGGATCTCCCCCTGCCATGTGCCGTTACAGCAGCCTTACACTGAAACCAAGGAAGGAGGTGAATTTGTTTGACATGCTCTGTGCTCGTCTTTGCTTTATTAAGATGTACAGCCATGAATTTTGTTTAGCAGGGCTTAGAGCTGCCTAGATTTTAAATCCCCAGGAAAAAAAAAAGAAAAAAAGGAATTGTCACAGAGAACTATTTTGCCACGAAGAAAGTTTGTTCAATTGAAAGTGCTAATTGACATTCTGTATGAATCAGGATTTCTTCTCCTCTTCAAAGATTCCCTAGACAATTTAAGGCTGTAATTTTTATATATTAAGAGCAGCTTTGTTCTACCTTTCACACTGCATTGCTCCTATCCATCGAGTGAGGAGCTCTGACCCCTACCCCAGATCAAGTCTTTCCCATCTCAGAAGGGCCACAATCCCTCAGATGCTTCCTTCCCTCCTCCTGGCTCCCAACGCTTACACTTAACAGCACAGCAGCCCACCTTCAGCAAAGACAGACAAGGTAACTTCCAAGTAGAGTCTGCTCCAGGGTGTATTCCCACAGACAGGAGATACCTCACTGACTGCCTCTGTCCCAAAGAGGACCCAGTCCTCAGGCCTCCCACTTTCTGGTCAAGTTTTTACACAACACTACTACCACTGTTGTTCTGAAGATGCAATGCATGGCACTTTGTGCCTTGGATGGTTTGAGAGGGACATACGAGGTATAATGTGGGTCACTGTGAGCAGCTTTGGCACCCTCTTCTTCACCCTGCTTCCTTCTGCCACCGCACAGGGGCACCCCATCAGCTGCTCAGCTCCTCCCAGCACCCAGGGATGCCAGCTGCAGGCTCACAGCTCGTCCAAAACCTTCCTGCTCAGGCATTGCCAGCGCTACAGCCCAAAACTCTTTCTGACCATTCCTTAAAAGAGCTGGAGCTATGGGCAGCTGCAGGACTTAAACACCTCCTTTTTCAGCAGCCACTGAAGCAGTGACTTTCTGAAATGCTTATGTAGAACAAGGCACCTAAATGCTGAAGCCTCACACAAAGTTTAGATGCGGAAGACTGTGGATTTTGCTCACTAGTTCTAGCTCTCTTTGGTCAATGTCACGGTGAAATAAAAATTTCTGCAGGAATAAATCCTCTGGGGTCTCAAATAAATACATTGTATAAAAAAGTGGTAAGGAGAAAAAGAGCAGGAAAATGGAGTCCATCTTCCACTATGTGACAAGTACACGTCAAACAGTCTGAGACTGATTTCAGTACAATCATTTCTAATACATTTCAGTGTTAATTGCCATCTCCTATTTGACATAATAATTATACATAACTGAATAACTATAAAATTGCTGCCCTATATTGCAAATTAGTAATTATAGTAGTAAACATTAACAACATGCCATATATAAAATAGTGATTTGTATACTGAAATGAATTAGAAATAATTGCAATCCGTGATAATTAAAATTATGCAAACATTAGCTATCTAATTGTTAGGTGAATTTTTTTTTCCATTTAGATTCTCCTTTTAGAGATTGAGATCATTATCTGAAAATTCTTTAAAATGTGTAACTCGAAGGCTTTTTAAAATCCAAGAGGGAATGAAGAGAAGACAGACATTCTCACTGAGACCAAATGGGGATTTGAGGCAATGCTCATACACAGGGCTATCCAAGCAGAGCTATGAAGAGAAAACCTTTAAGATCTCCCCAAAGAGGAACCCTCTCCTTGCTGAATCTGCAGGGTGGGCCATTACCCTTATAGCTCAGAAGCTTGTAGCCAGAATTAGTCATCACAATTAGTAACCACAGCAACCTCTAAGATACCTTCTTGCCGCTGCAACCTCTTAGGACTTCTGTGTAGAAAACTACTTGGAGGGGGCTCCACAACATCCATCTGAGGCTACGGCTGGCTTCTTGTGGGCCTGTCTTATCCCTTTCCTATGGCAGGACTCAGGGAAGCAATGACAGGTGTTCACCTCAGACCCTTCCTTCTCTTCCCAGGTTCTGTACCTCTTTTCCTCTTGATCTGGGGTGTATGTGCCCCTTACTAAAGAATGTCCTCTTTCTCTCCACTGATCATTGTGACATTCCCAAATACAGGTGTCTAACTTAAGATACAAGGCTCTGGAAATTCTTAAATTTCAGTTTAGATGTAGGTTTGATAAAATGTTAACAAGTGAGAACTGGAAGGGAATATATGGAAGTTGGGCCAAAGTTAAAAATTAACACCTCGCACAACCTCCAAATGATGACATAAACATCTAATACTGACAGCTACTGAACACCTTTAATTCCTATCAGCTAGGAATAGATTAGATTCATGTCAATAGATTTAGATTCAAGTTTCCTCAGAAGTAAAATAGGAAGAACTTCTGTCCTAACAAAATTTTCAGCTACTTGCAACTCCTCCTTCCATATTTTTGTATCGTGTAACTTCATTCTCTTCTTCGCCAGTGCTCATCTCCCTCCTATCTTCAGTTCTGCAGTGCTGTAGAAGCCCTAATGGAGAGGAGGGGTTTGACACATCAAAGTTGCTGTAGTGTGCAAGCAAGGGATAAATTAGGCGGCTAAAATGATGTGATAACCCTACATTTATCTGCTAAAGAACATCTCCAATATTAGTGAAAGGCTGGAGCACTAATCAGGAAACAGTCCAGACACATTATTAGCAACAGAGCAGTGAGAGGAGACAGCCCCTCTATGAAATTGTTTTCTTTGATAAAGGGAGTTTCTTAATGCTGTAAATCTAACTCACATGAGTGATCATATTGCCACAGGTACAGCACTCGTTATTAACTAACTAAAGAGTATGCACCAAATCAATTAAAAACAATCTTTAAAAGAAGGTACATAATTTAATTGTACCTAGGTATAGCTCTGTTCTAATTTATCTTCTGGCCACTTTCAAGGGATTTTACTTAGGTGTTTAATCTAACATTCATTGCAAAGGGTAATTCTCATGAAATTGCTATGGCACCTCCTGTATCACTTAATGCAAATGCTTCAGTGCCTCGGCAATGGAGAGGAGCTTTTTCAATAAAGACACACATCAAAGTGCAGCACGAAGTGCTCTCTTTGTTCAAGTTGTTTTAAAAGCAGCAAAATGTTTCACAGTAACGAGACATTCAGACTCTAACACCAGCTACATTTAGATGACAAATCACATTCCAAATAGTGGATGTACACTGCATGTCCATGATGTGACAAGGAATATGGGCTCCAGACTTGTTTTGCATATAAAAGCATGCCCAGACTCATGAGCTGGCACAGAAACACTAGGTAGGAGCATGCCTGCATTATCAACTGACATACAGCATTAGGATGTGCCTCTGACATTTTAAAAAAGCCACACACACAAAAAACCCCACCCACAACCAAAACTTATTCTTGGCTATTAAATTCAGATTTAGACACTGGAGCAAGTGGTCCAATCATCAAAGGTCACATAGCTGTCAGCACCCATTAACCTTACTGTTTGTGTATGTTTACAGAGTAAGTTTTAGCACATACCAAAGCAAAGAAGGACCACATCTACTGCACGCCAGCCAGAGCTAAGCTTTTGCATCATCTAGAAAATCATGGCGGTCAGACAATGAGAGGGGAATTGCTTCCTAGTGAAGGAAGATTGAACCCAGAAGACAAGATAAGAGCTGCAGGAACAGGCTGTCAGCCTGGGATACCTGTAAGAGCCCATAACGTAAAGCATCCGTATTTCTGGGCAGCAGGTAGTTGAAACTTGAAGGTCCTGTACAGAAGGACCTGGAGTCTGAGCCTGCCCTCATTCCTACTACAGAAGTCCCAGAGTCTTTTCACACCAGAGTTACTCCCAGTGTAGACCGATTTTGGCATTTGGCACCACATGCCCAGTTTGGGAATGCAGTAAGCAGGGGCTGACAGCTCCCAAGGCCATGGGAGGTTTATATGCAACTCCAGCTGGCTCCCTCTTCCTGGGGAAAACTACAATATACTGCAGGAAACCAAAAATTTGGCGATTATTAACAGCTGCTCAACAGGTGAACAGGAGAGGTTGTCTGAACCTACTTGGCATGGCTTGGGAGGAGGGGAGAAGGGACATGAAATCTACCTTCATCCCTAGGTACTGAATTGCTTACCGCAGCCCTGATGGAAGACTCTGAAATAGCACCTCAGTGACAGGCAGCAGAGGGAGTTTCCAGACAATCTTGCTGATACCTGCACATACATTTTCTCCATCTGCCAATTTTCTCTGGAGAAGGAGATAATCTGTTGCCTTACTCTGGTACTCTTCACTATTAAATGTAACCGAGGTGTTTTTGTTTGGTTTGATTTTAATTAAGACCCCTACCAATATTGCTGTCCATCATCTCAGAAACTGGCTCAGGAGGACACCTACTTCCTTTCACAGTTATTTTTCACCTTTAGTCTTGTGCTGAATATATAAAACATCACAGTGGGTATGGATTCCCATATTTACAGAATACCTATGTAAGCAGCTATAAATCTTTTTATTTATAAGCTCTCTCTTCAGGTTACCATTACCATCCATCTGACTAATAAATGTACTTATAAATGTGCATGTTTTCACATCTCTCACCAATAGGGTGTCACTGTGCTTGCTAATCATGATACAATTATGCAAGACCGGTACTGTAAGTCTGTGTTTTCTTCCTTGACGCAGCGAGCTCTGTACCTCTTAGCCAGCGTGGGTTTTTTCATCTAAAAATGCTCTTAAATTTTTTTCATTCTCTTGACATTAAATGAAATGCTTATGATACACTGAAGATTGGAATATGTTACTCTGTTTGTTAAAAAATAAAACCCATACACAAATTCACTATGTAAATATCACCCTACTAGGGAAAAGACATTTATGGTCATGTTTGCACAGTCCAAACGCCAACACATCAGTAATTTGAAATCATTACTGATCTTTAGTTTGTACAATGGAGTAAGTAAAAATGTTAATTTAAATATCCTTCCACGCAGCAAAACTCTACTGACATCAGCATATTACCAAAACCAATTTTCTTACATCAACTCACATCTTCCCTTAATTCTGTAGCATAGCTCTTGGGAGTTGCTACAAGGTCTGTGTAAACTGAAAATCTAAATAACATTATGACGCCTGTTACAGAACTAATTTATAATCTAATACCCTAGTTGAATTTAATACCCTACTTATTTATTCAAGAAAAATATCTGGAAAAGATATGTCCCATCATAATGCAGCTGTTATGAAAATGGGAAAAATAAAGAGGAACTCTAAGTATGCATAACAATAATCGGTAGGGACAGGTACAAGCAAGAACTGCTGCCTGCCCATCACATGAGCAAAAGCTACAGAGCCTTAGCAGTTGGAATGTTTGTTTCAGGATTCAATTATTGACAAATCTACTATTTTACATCAGATCTGCAAGCTGAAAATGCTCCTTCTATTAATGCTATTAATTCCACAATACAGCAGCATATAACTGGTGGACAAACTGCTGTTTCCTCATCGGACACCTTTAATGACTCCTTTTTTTAACTGGATCAAATAATCAAGCTTTGTAGCAGTATTAGTGAGCGTGTGTTTTCAATCTAAACGAAGTCAGAAATGCATCATAACTTTCAAGTTAATGAAAATAGACTATGTCAGTGAATATCAAATTCAGCTCTTAATTTGCCTTTCCCAAGCCCTTCCAAGTGAATACATCTCTCAAACATAGTTTTGTAAAAATATTTAGGATCACAGCAGGAGAGAAAAACAAATAGGGTAAAATCATTCACAAAACATTTTTCTATTGAAGTGTCACTGCTGGATAAGCCCTGTTAGCTATTCTGGCAGAAACAGCATTTTATAAAAACTTAGCAGACCTGAATAGCATATTTATACAGCAGAGCTGAATGCCCAGAAAAAGGACAGCATCCGTTTTTAGCCAACTTAATACCCACCGTGGAGGCCTGCATAAATCATGTTACAGAAAATGCATAACCTTACTGCTTGACTTGAGCTGAGCTGCAGCCCAAGCTTGCAGACTCCACCTGGCACTCAGCAGAGCAGAGGCAATCGCTGACCATCATGCTCTGGAAACTACCAGAGGTCACATAAGTAACATCAATGGCACACACCACAAGAAACAACTATATATATATATGTATATGGGGGTTTTCTAAACTATGTATATATATTGGTTTAACCCTGTTGAGTAGTCAAATTCCTTTGCTTACACACAAAATTCACTTTGGGTGAAAAGTTGTCCTGAAGCTGCCATGGAAATGTAATTAATTCCCTCATTTGGGTGATTTGTTTCAGCGTGTGCTTATGTGCACCCACATAGAAGCGGTGAAAAAGCCCTGACTGGAAGTCTGGGCCACAAAGGCAGAAGCCGGTCAACTCTACTGCTACCCTCAAGAGTGCTGAACTGTTTGAGGGCACAGGGCATGCCTGGTTGAGTTTAACAATGGCACCTCATTTAAAGCAGTGTTTAGTCACAGTAAAAACTTCCAAAAGAAGAGGAAAAGCCACTGACCAAGACAAATTGCAGAGGGACAATTAGATATTCCTCCTCTATTTCCTCCAAAAACCTGCAGTTCCTCAGTTCCTTGAGCAGAAACACACACACCAGGCTGACTGGAGAGACACTGCCTCCTACTCCTATGAAGATATCCTTAAGGTTTCTCTTAAAAACTAGCTTATCATTATCTTCCTTCAGGATGTCAAAGGCTTGTCGAGCACTTGTCCTTATATGATGTTCCATTACATCCTCCGCCAGACCCTAAAGGCCACAGGTCCTGTGCTGCTGCCTCCCTGAAGCACCCAGGCTGTAGGAGCTCCCCTCTGCCACCCCTGTGCTTGCATACCTTCCGGTGGGTTTTCAGTTAGTTAAGAAAAGAAACAAGAGGGCAAAAAGCACGGTCTCCAGGATTACACAAGACACACAGGCAAGGGTACAAAGAAGTGCCACAGCCACCAGCACTGCTCTTCTCCAAATACCCTGGAGGAAGACTCTTCCCCTGGAAGAGTTGGACTCTGCCAGCCTCATCCTCTTCCCGTCTCCTGTACTGCTTCAGAGACAGCAAGGCAGGAAAGAAAAGTTTGTTTAAATACAATCAGGAGAGCAGTAGAGCAATGACAAGGCATGGTTTTGCATTTCCACCATCCCTCAGGGACATATTGCAACAGCAGGCATTCCAAGTAGGACTACCCAAAAATGTTTCTAGACATCTTACTGTTTTATCTACTTTACTCACTCTAAAAATACATATTTGTGGGGCAAAAAGTCATAATCTGGGGTTAACTTCCCTTATACTTGTTAAAAAACAACATTATGCATGGATACCATTTGAGTCCAGTTAGCCTTATCAGGCTCCCATGTAGAAGCTTTTTTCCACACGCACTACAAAACTAACCTGCACATTATTATTAAGGTAATAGACTAGAGAAGTGCCAAGCACATCTAAGGAAATTAGACAGGGGGAGGGGCGGGGTGAGGGCTTTTGTTTGTTTTGGGTTTTTTACCACCTTTCTGCTGTTTGTATTTCTGAAAACTGCCAGAGCAGAAGCAGTCCCCAGCACACGTTAAATAAACTATATGGGGAATCCCCATAAGCTGCCTTTAGGCAACTGTAACTTCTTTCTTTTTCCCACCACAGGTACAGCACAGGAGGGACTGGTAAAACAGGAGGTCCCCACCTCTTGGCTCCTCAGGCAGGCAATAAACTTCCCCCAGCCATACGCGGCATGAAGGCTCCTCTTCCTGCCTTCAACAAAGGCTAAAACCTGTCTGCATTTTTCATCACTGATCCTTCACTAGGGGAAATTATTTTGGACAGCAGCATGGCCAGCTGCTCTTAATTATAAATCAGGTCTCCAGCATATGTGCACAGGACACAGGGCCACTCAAACAGTCGGAAAGATAAAGCTGTACATGCGAGCCAACCCTCAGAGGAGCAACGGTGGCTCAGGAGCTGAAGGCACGTGGTTCTGCACCCACAAAACCAGCCCTTGCCCTGCTCAGCTCCTGCATCCTCCACAGCCCCTCCCCGTGGGAAGCTCTCCCAAACTTAGAGCTTCTGGAGGACAGCAGTGCTTGAAATCTTCAGTGCTTTGCCATCTCCTTGCCAGCTTTTTCTCATTTGCTTTTAAGACATTCATTAATAGCCGGATTTGCTAGGGGTCTTCTCTTCTGTAAAAACAAACAGGCGAATATAGCCCAAGGGCCAAATGCCTCTCATGAAGTGCTACACTATGGCCTGAGGCCACTCTCTCCTCCTCACTCTCATCTCTTTCAAATATTTAAAGATTGCAGAAAGGGAGGTACCTCGGGAGAACCTCTTGCCTGATGCCTTCCACCAACATACCAATCGCAGCATTATTTCAACAGAGTAATAATCAAGACCACGTTTTTCATCCATGGGTGCCTCAAGCACTAGTACTCAGTTTGAACTCAAATCAATCAGACTGATTTACACTAAGTGCTGCTAAGGGCCAAGACACTCCCACCAAAGCAAATAGATTACCTCAAAATCCTATCGTATCTTTAGATTTTTAGATGGAGACTTACAAAAGAATTCAGTCAACAAGTTGGAGTTCACAGCTCAAATCACTCCTTTTCTACAGGGTTTATTAAGGTTTTCACTGCTTTTACTTTTGTCTTTCCCCAACAGCTCCTAAGTTAAAAAGTTTGTATCATTTTTAAGACAAAGATTTATGATCCTATCTACTTTATTCTGGTACACCTGCATCTAAGCTTCAAATATTCACAGCTATGCTTATTACACTTTTTATTTCTTTGGGGGTTTTCCCTCCTTTTGCCTTAGAAGCAGACAGGACTGCAAACTTGAAGCACCCTTCTTTTTTTAGCAACTTGGCCACACCATCCCTACAGTCAAAAATTAAGCATCCATTTATATGAGGAGCAAAATAAAGGAATGAAGGCTGCAGCAAAGAAAAGAGCAAGAGATAGAGGAGGAGGGGAAAAGGGCATTTAAGAAGAACACAAAATGAAGAAAGGACATGCAATTCTAAATATGTAGGAAGCAATCACAAATAAATGGCAAGCAGAAAGCACTGGCTAGTGCAGCTGAGGCTCTAGCTTGGTAACTAGTGTGTTAGCTCCATATGTTCAGCAAGCACCAACCTAAGCCATCTGTTTCTTGTGTCTGTGGCAAAGGGAGCCAAAACCTACCTGATTTCTCACACCTGCTCTCACCCCCTTCCCTCCCCAAATGGCAAATGCTTACAAAGAAAATGAAGCACTCCTCCTCGGTGGACACAAACCTCTGGAGCATGTATGTGAGTCTGTGGTTGTGCCTTGGGAAGGAAGAGTTCATTCCCCCACGTTTCATAATGTACCGGAAAAATGCACAGCATCTTCTAATAACTACAGGGCAGGTTTTCCAAGTCAGGCATCTGCAACTGGGCAAGCCTAACTTACGCATGCAGATACCAGATGTGCATGCACAGATATCTGATCTGCACACGCACGCACCGATAATTAGTATTTCACAACTCTGGGGCACTGAAGCACAGGTTTATCTTCAGAAGTCGACTCTCACTTGTGGACTTTTACATCCCGATCGCAATGAAAGGATGTTCTTTTAAGTTCTTCATCTCCATACTGGCATTCAGCTGGAGTTCAAAGCAGTTAGCCAAAGAAAAAATGTCCCAATCTTTCAAAAGAGGTAGGAGAAAAGTATGGTAAGGACATTTTAATCAACCTATATCTATCTGCTATATTAACAGCACTGCCATTTATTCGACATCCCACCTAAAAACAGTCTCAGGAATGATTACTTTTAGTATTTGAGAATTAGATCCTAGCAGAGGGCAATTTAAGTGGCACATTGAGTGTTTTATGAACATGCAGCGACAAGTAAGATTGCTGTACATGGGCAAATATGAAAAGCGAAATGAAAGAGCAGGGAAATAACAGAACTGAGAGACACTGTCGTACAAGGGGTGGACAGATCCTTACATCTTTCATCCTGTGATGGCTTGGCTGCCATTGGCTGATCTCACCAGAGACTGATGGAAGCAAAGGATGAAGGAAAAGGAAAAGAAAAAGAAAAAAAAGAAAAAAAAAAAAAAGAAAGAAAGGATTTGGGCTCTGACCTGACAGAGTAATGGAGCCAAGGTCCTTTTGAAAATCCTTATTTAGAAATCCAAAGATGTGACCTGATTTCAAAAAGTACTGAGCATCCAGAAGATCCCATTGATTTCAGCATAAGTAACTGCAAGAATACAGCACATCCTCTCAATTGCTAACAGTTTCATGAAGCATGTATCACCTACAAGATCAGTGGGATAGGGTGGGTCCTTAAGTATCTCTCAAGATCAAGTCCATCTGGCTAGGAAATAAACCAATTGCTACATCATTTATACCCTCTTCTTTCTCAATGACCAAAATTACAAGTTCTGCTCAATGAACAGTACTGACATGAAGCCTTAATGACACCTGATATATGAGTGATCAATATGTTTACACACATAAAATACATCCTTTAACTCTGCACAGCAATCTTAATTTATGTGCTGTTGTTGTCTGAACATTTTCCAAGGTTCTTCTTCATGAATACTGTAGCTGTCCTGAATCTCATGATAGCCCAGTTCAGGTCAAGACTTTTGGAACAGATATATGAATAAGCAAATCCAGATGGCTTAAAATAAGAAAGTGGGGTTTTTTTTCCCTTAAAGTAAAACAAATGAGGGCTCATTTCAGAATGAGAAATATTTTAAGGTTACTAGTCCTTTTTTTTTTCTTCTTCTTTTTTTTTCAAATTTGGATACCTATACCATTTAAAACAACCATCCTGGTATATTCATATTCACCAATGGTTGATGTTCTCAGGGGGAAGAAATCCATTGTCGGAGCTGTAGCAATATACTGCTATCCCAAAATGCAAGTCAGCTTTGAATGCTTCAATGGCCTGATACCATCTGACCACTATGTGATCAGCCTTTTACATTAAGTGGACACCCAAGTCTTACTATAAAATCTATTTTTTTTTATTTTTTCACTGCTGAATTGCTACAGAAAAGACTCCTGCTTCTGCCTTGTGGTGTTGGGTTTCAATTAAAAATTCTGAACAAACATCCTAAGTATTTAAAATGCTGGAAATACTTCACAGAAGATTGAACAGCGTTATACTGCAGTTAAGTATATAAGTCATATACTTAAGGCTGTAACATTGTACACCGCTACATGTATAGGAACATATTCTCATACACGAGTTCAGCAAAACGAAACCAAAAAGTACATCACAAAACCTGTACATATCTCAGGGGTTTTTGCTCGTTTTGTTGTTGTTGTTGTTGTTAAATATGGATTCTGAAAGCAGAATTGTTTCTGCTTTTGACTTTACTCTCTAGTAAAGACTAAATTCTAGTAAAAAATACTTTACTTTCACTTTTTAATTGGGAAAAAAAAATGAAGCCAAACAGTAACTTCTACATTAAAACCACCAGTCTTTACCTATACCTTAGCAAAGAGGATGAGAAGAAACAGGTTTACAGCAGAAATTCTGGAAAATTAGAGATTTTACATCAGCCTCTACATCCTTCTCCCAGCCACCAGAGCAGTTACACCAGTTTCCCATAAGCCATTCTGAGTGGTTGTGCATCTGTTGGGACTACCTGAAGAGTGCCCAAGTAACCAAAGATGGGACCAAAGAGCACAGGCAGCATTTAACCACCCCACTGATGCCTGACCTCCACTGGGACTCTTCCAAGCCCAGGCCTGGCTTTTGGCTCCCTACACGCTTACAGAAAGCTGAGGGATGCATTCAAGGAACGAAATAAGGGAGTCAATGAAAACTTTTTGTCAGGTGCTATTTTTGTCAGGATTGTCAGAGGACCATGGCAGACTGGAGCAGAGACATGACATTACTGGTAGAAATGTAGTACAGCTGCCTATCAACAGGTGGCTTTTTTTTTTTCTGCCTTCTTAGATAAAAAAAGCAGTTATCAAAAAGAAACCTCTGGTACTATAGTTAATATGAAGCTGGAAGGGCCATGTCAGCATGCAGAAGCCAGAGAAAATGGACAATCCTGGAACTCCTAGACATCCCACTCAACAGGTTGATTTCTAATGGTGGTACAAATTTAATGTTGCCCAGTGAGAAAATACTACAGGCTTAGCGTTGTTACAGATTACTTGACACCCATCCGATAAGGACATGACCGAGTACCCATTTCACATCAATGCCAAATACCACAACTAAAACTGTTGCTTCAGCCGGGAATATTGGACAAGCGACAGCGACGCCTGTGGCACAGGGGTGTCAAGGCGGATGCAGAGATTCCTGGTGGCAGCCACTGTCCCCCATCCCGCTTTACCAGGCTACACTCCAGCCGCAGTGATGGACACAGTCATTTTGAGATTGCTGTCTACTATACTACTGGCAAATGAACAATTTAATTCTAATAACCTTCATTTTATTCTTCAAAATTGCAGCTATTGTACATTTTAATGCATCTCTCTTACTTTGGTCAATTCAGAAATCCCTTCATACGTACAAATGTTTTAACCTGAAGGTAGGTCTGACTGGAAAGGGCATTTACCATTCTTTTGCCATCTGTTCAAGGTTACCTACACACAGGGTATGTATTATTCACTGCTGTATTTGCAGACACAATAATCTCCCTAAATGGTAAGAATTTGAGAGATGCAGGATCTGACGACTGAGTATTTAACCATTGCTTAATATCAAGTCTTGAACTACAACACAACTACAGAATCTGTTGGTACAAAGCTTCTTTTCATTCAAATAAATGCAGACATCTATGACTTTTCATTAATAATAAAATTTAGGGGGGAAATCACCTATTTCAGAGAAAGTTGCCAAATCAAGTTAAGGCAGTTCTGTTTGCCAGAATCAAAATATGAGACAGGTATTTGAGAGCTCCCTCATGTACACTAATGAATAAAATCCCTTTTTACTATTTCATTCTGCTGTGATGTGTTTTCAAATAATAGCAGCATTTATAACCTAAGAACTTGTCCTAAGTCTTTAACATAAGCCACCCTTCACTTAAAGGCTGGCAAACTGACATATCTCCTGTAATTTTGAAACTCTGTTGTCACACACAGGAAAGCAATTGAAAATTGTTCTTACACACTTCCAAGACCAGCTGGTGAATGACATGCAGGGTACTCTCTCCCACTGCATGGAATCACGGAATTACAAGCACTGCAATTAGCCAGAAACACATAATCATTCTCATTTTTTATTTCTCTGTAGGCAGAATAGTGTCTCTCAAATTTTCATTAGCATTATCAGCCACAAATGATGGTATACTGTCAAAATTTCAATCACATTATTCTTGTCTGCTTTTTATGTTTCCAGTGTGGTTTTGGTTTGGTTTTTTTGCTTTTATTCCTGTATTGGAAAATAACTACGCTCAACTATCTAGTAAAAAATCTACCAGAAATAGTTCACTGTTTTCATGGTTTGAGGTACCAGTGGTCTCAAACAAAATACATGCCTTCAAACAATCTTTTTTCTTTCTCAACTGAAAGAAAAGTGGTTGCTGGCAATACTTACAGCTTTTGTCCTAACAAGTTGTGTCATTGTAGCTATAGGTGAAATTTGGCAAAATGTATGACATGCTGTTACAACCAAAAATTTAATGTAACTAATCTAGCTTCCCTGTACTTTAATTATCAGACTTCCCCCTGCAATCACAACACATGCAGGCATGCAACGTGAAAACACTGGGTTTTAAATATAAAAATTATTACACCCAGTCACTGTCCCTGCTCTACCAAATGCTGTGCTGGGACAATAAACTTAGTGTTGTGCCTCATACAACCAGTAGTAAGCTTATAGTAAGCTTAACAGAAATCATTTAATAGGAAAAAATCTGAAATGTCTATTAAAACCAAAAGTATTTTTTTGTGGTCTACAGCTATTTAGGAAGCAGCCTCCAAATAAAGCATTTTGGATTTCAGTAGAAAATTAAGGCCATTTTAGCACATATAGCTGATACGTGAATTTGTAAAGAAAATATGTCAGAAGTGTTGGAGTTATGTAACATATTGCTGTTTGGGATCAAATCTGCATGATATGGTTTTAGAACATCAGAAAGTTCACCGAAATAACAGACACTAAGGAAAGAGTTTGGATGCAGCTACCTAGAAATCCTTGCAATTACTCCTAATACTTCCCCCTTTATTTCCATTCTTCTGGACAGATTTTTCACTCTAGCTACTTAGCTAGAGTACTCACAGTGACGTTAAAACTAGGCTTTTTGTTTGTTGGGACTTTTTTGAAGGCATTTTCCACTCCTTGCTTCCTCGTTTCTCCTGTGGCACTCTCGCTGATCAGGATCTGACACTTGGACTGCACCAGTTATGCTTTCCAACCTGAGCAGAGTTAAGTGAAGTCTCCCCCTACAACCAACCCTCTTCACAGCTCAGCGCAGCACATCAAAGCTGGAGCTGGAATCCACCACTACTTTCATGCTGCTGAGCCTATAATAAAAATTTCAGGGAACAACTGTAACTTGCGTAGGAACTTCAGGCGCTGTCAGGAGATGGCTTACCACTGTGATTCAAAGCCCTACCTGTACACAGTATTCACCAAAATCTCTGCAATAAAATACACTTACATGTGCAAGAATTTACTGTTTACAATACCTTTCATAAACCTTGACAGAAATTTTCCTCCATTTCATGCACAACCTTACATAATTTACAAATAGAAGAGCAGAGGTTTCAATAGACAAGATCTCAGACAGGAATGCCTATCACTGATTTTTTCAAGCATGCAAACTGAGGCACTTTCAGGACACCACAAAAGGACAACTTACGAATAACCATTTGTTTATATACATGGGCTTTGTGGGTGCTTTGCTAAAGACTCAAGCTCTTGAACTCTGGACTAAAAAGATTTAACAGTTGCATTGCTCTGAACAGTATCCCCTTTTTCAGGGAAGATGAGGTTAGCATGTTCATAAACCAATGAGTAGATGAAGCTCATCCACATGCAGTTTTTTCCCCCATGTATGGTGGATACTGTATAGAAAATATTCTCAATTTAATAAGTAATCCAGATACAATTCAATGCTATTAATGCAGTTTAACCCACATCACTGATTAAGCACCCTTCACCAGGAATAGCTCCACGAGAACTCAGCAGAGAGAACTGTGGACACGTGCAAGAAAAGGGGCTCAGCACCCTCAAGGAAGACCTTGACCTATGACAGGCTTTCTGTGCTACAGACCCTACTGCAAGAACTCCTCAAAGATGTCTATGTGTGCTACAAACCCTCTGCTCCAGTTAAGCAACAGTTATCCTCACCAGGGAAACTAAGGTTTGTGATTTCCTTGCCTGTGGTGCAAAGCAAACACACTGTATGTGCTAACTTTAGCAATTCTGTATCTAATAAATTTTACTTGAAATAATTATGCCTTAGAATAAAACCATACCAGCAGAAACAATGTGGATTCAAGAATAGGCTTCTGTTTGTGATGTCCCGCAAAAGTCACTGTCCCAGTTTCTACCTTTAAAGGAGATTTAAAGGTAATTAAGGGATAATTACACTGCTTTTCTTGAAAACTGTGATGTAAAAATAAAACCATTAACACACTGGCAAGTCAAACTGTACAGTGATGGATAAATACATGGATAAATAACTTCATTCAGGAAGGATGCTTCCCTCCTCTCGCTCTTCTTACGTGATGAAGAAAAGTGAGTAAGGAATCTCACCATGCTTTTCTTGTACTGTTGTTTCCTACAGCTTCTAACATTAATCTCTGCTCAAACCCAAGTAATTTCAGCTTTTTAACTTCTCTCTATTGGAAGTCTTTCTACAGATCTAGTTACTTCCAAAAAATCTTTTAGTTTTTGCTCTACCGCTGACTTTTAAAGAACACATTTATGACTAAAGCTGCTGGTTTGCAGCTATCAACAGAGATCAGCATACTTTCCAGCAGGAATGTACCAAATAAATATAAACAACTGATTAAACAGCACACCTATACCCTGTTTTCTTTCTCAGATTATTGCTGTGTATCATGTACCCAAAGTTCTCCACATAAAGCCTACTCAAATACCACCCTTCTGGCAAAAGATTGCTAATTCCACAAAATGCTGTTATTTCTGTTGTTTTATGTTCCAATTGTTAATGAAATTACTAGAAAATCTCTTGCAGAGTGAATAATCAAAATAGGGAAGGTAGGAAAGTGAAATAAAGGTCAGCACACAGCCATAATTAAGGGTTAAAATAGAACAAATATACAAATGCTGCCTGCTAGAGACTGCTGAGTGTCTATGGACCTGGAGAGGAAAAAAAAACAACAGGAGTCCTCTAAACCTTGAAGTTTACAAATTACATTTTGCATTAACTTTTTAATGTTTCCAGCAAAAGCAGTATAAAGCATTGTGCTTTTGTGTTTACCCTCTCACTCATATGGCAGCCATTATATACCACTGAAAATATATGTGGCCATGTATGGGTTATCACTTGTACTTGATAATTAATGTTCTAACAGACTTCCCTATTAATTCATGAGCACACAGACACATTTTTATATATGTGTGCATGTGTCTATATGCATAAACACAGAACACACATGTACACCTGTATGTACACATGGGTTTTTTGCATATATAAAGAAATCTCCACTCCAAGTCTGATTAAAATGTATTGAAACATTTAGTCATTACAGGCTTGGATATACATCACTTGAAACTGCATATTTACACATTCAGTAGTAAGATTAAAAATGGTTCATGAAATAATTGTTCATTAGTAGGTCTTAAATTAGGGGAAGTCTGAAATTATGAATATTTTAGGCCAACCAAGGGACAAGGATGAAATCCGTGGTTTGTGGATTCTGCAGAGCAGCTCAAGGCTGCTTTGAAAATATGACACATTTCATGCTTCTTATTGTAATACTTTTTGTTTATATTCAATGCAGTAAATCTCCTGCTCAGATTAGTTTGGGGCTTTTTTTGTCAATTTAATGTATCTTATGCATTGTTATTATTTATTATTTAATCTATTTATTGAATAGATAAATTCAACTTCTATGAAGCGCCTATCAGAAATCACTGAGGTTTTAATGAAGTGCAGTTATAAAACACACGGATTTTTGTGTGAATTAAAACCTAAAAACCTAAAGGCAGAATCTATAAAACATTCTGTTTCAGGAACTATTTCTGGATTTTTCAAAAATCTGTATCCATTGTCATGGTTCAGCCATTCTCTGTGGTTTTCATGCACACACATTCCCTTGAAATAATCCCAATGAAACAATCCTTCATGGTAGCATGCTATTGATGTATTGAACCTCTTCTCAGCTTCCATTTTAGCAACTACAATACTCTGTCTCTATTTTCTGTTCCTGAATCAACTTAAGAGTCAAGGTAGCTCATAAAAATCTGACTTCTTAGTTTATTCATCAGCATGAAGAAAAAAAATCTGGTGGTAGAATAATTAATACTTGATAGGTCTGATACACTATAAAAAGCTGACTTCATGAGCACACAACACTCAAGGATACCCAAAATACGCTCTCAATAATACCCTTTCTCTACTGCTGTAACAGGACAGTATACAGCTACTGTTTTAAAAGCTTCTTGTTTAAAATAGTGTAGCAAAACTGGCAGCAGCAGCTCATAAACCAACATGGGTGGTTAGTGTCCTGTTTGTGGCCCATCTGTAGAGCAGGTAGGCGAATGGAGGCTGTACTGTGACACCTTCTTTCTCTGCAGAAGCACCATCCTGTACCATCTAAGATTAAATACTTATTCCATTTGATTTTTCTTATGCGATTAATAGAAAACCAGCTCCTCCACCACCATTTGGCCCTGCTGCAGTAAGACTCACCTTAGTGTTAATATGAGTACTAACATTTTTTTTTCATAGATGCAGCTAGTTATGAGTGGTGATTTGGGTTTTGACAATGCAGAAAAGGTTTCACCACACCAAAGGAAAGAACAGACCATTGCTCCTCCAAAAATGTTTCTCCTTCAGTGCCACCAGGCTTAAGGGTGTAAGTAGGAATGGGTAGAGTTTGGCTTCGAAGAGAAGTAACTTCCTTTAAAGGAAGTGGCTGCTTAGAGATAATTATTTTGGAGTAGGCAGAATTCTAAAAAGCAGCAGGGGAATTGCAGCATGTAATGACGTAAGAACTGAGTTATCCCTTGGTTTTAATGTTAATGATGAATTGATGGCTTTCCATACAAAGTGAGTATGATCCATGTTGTGAAAATACATCATGAAAATAAAAAGTGAGAAACGTAATTGCAATTTTGTGACTAAGAAAGGTCACCTTGCTAGCTGGAAGGTAAAAAAGTTATTTTGAGGTGGGCAAGGGAAGGGAGGCATTGCTTATAGAAATTAGCTGCCGCAGAAAGTGTCTAAATGGAAGAATTATCAATCCAGATCATGATGTGGCAGTTTCTAATGAGAAAGGCAGGATGCAAAAATAACATCTCAGTGTAACTATTAAGCCAGAATAGATGCTGTTTACTATATTAATGTTGCCTTTACTGGTGTAACAAAAACAAACCCAGGATTGTATTAGGCCATCGCGCTCCCATCTTTTCAATTACAGAGATAGAACAATCTCAGATTCCAAAGCTAACTACAAATCAAAATTGTGTTATGTTATCTACTGAGACACAAATGGAAAATAAATACTGTTAACTGTCACTTTCCATTAGGTAACAGAAATTCAATTACATTTCAAACAAGCCTCTATGTCAACAGAATAAATCTGTTTCATAAATGAGCAGGTAACCATTTTTGATTCTAACTTCCCAAAGGGAAAAAATCAATTTTAATCACAATTGTTCATTTTTTTCCATATGAATGTTTTGGAGCAAAGTACATCATCTGACCTAATAAATATTGTTGTATAGCATCGTGGTTTAGGAAAAAGGAACAAGGAATAGAGTGGAATTATGAAATACATCTGCTGATACACTCTACTGTTTTTTCACTGAAGGCTCACACAGCCCAACAGGCCTATGAACTGTTGCCTTTCCCAGTCTTATTCTATCAGAAGAGCAGAAACCCAAGTAAGCATCGGTAACTACTGCAACAATCAAGAGTTTATCACAGTGTAACAGCCACTGTAAAAAGCAATGTGTTTTATCAGGGTGATTACACTTTGAGAGAGTGAGGCAAGTAGTAAAGCAGCTTTTCAGAAAGAGAGGGCACTACTGTCTTCTCTGATATGGACAAAATGGCTGGAAGAACACTCTACAGAAACAAGGAATTTTGTTTTGAGGATTCAAGAGTACCTTCCTATTTAGAAGACCAGGAGAGCAGTGAAAGAAAAATCAATCTGAAATTGGGACTTATATTTCATACAATCATAGGTATCTCAAGTTGGTGGGACTCCTAAAGGATCAAGTCCCTGTGCCTTGAAGGGCTACCTAAAACTAAACCGTGTGAGTAGAGAGTGTCATCCAGATATTTGAGTTCCCCTTGTAAATCCTGCACAAGAGCCCCAGCTTGATAGAAGCCTGCCCGGACACAGAGCTGAAGAAACACACGAGTGTTGAGCACCAGACCCTCTCTCTTTTCTGAAGCACAAGAGGGGGAAAAAAAAATCAGTTTGACATGAAGAGCAAGAGTGCTGTGATGTTGACTTCATATCTTGTCCTCCTCATGCATAGCCACCATTGGCTTGGTGGGGGAAAATCCTGACCCTGCATTCCCCTTCAATTGTGAGGGGAAACCAGAACTGGAATGCAGATGTATCTGGCAGCCATGTGCACCCACAGACAGCATTAACTACAATGGACAGAATGGACATCCTCAGCTACTGACTGCCAACTGGCTAACGGCCCCATTAGGCTAGAGAATGAAGAAAAACACTCTCAATACCATAAACTTATCTCTTTCAATGGAAACTCCCCACGTATGTAGAACTGGTTCTGGAAGTAAGTGAAATTCAGCCATGAAGTAGCAGTGGTCACAGTGTAATTAAATTGGATCCCCTCTTGGGGTCACCGTATCAAGAGGGAGTGCTATAGCATCAAACTTGAAGCAGAAGAGAGGCTTTTTTTTTCTAAATGAGGAAATTAGTTATAGAGCCAAAAGGGGAGTTAGGATATTAAAATCCATGGATATCTACTAAAAATACATTAGAGTCACAGCAGGCTTATATCCCAAAACAAAAATAAAGGAGGCAAAAAGTCCAGAACAAAACAGTGTGGCTAAATAATTAAGCACAAAAAACCCTAAGCCATGAGAAGTGAATAGGCAAAACCACATTTCATCTATAAAGAGCAAAAAAGAACATATAAGGGTGGAAAAAATCCCCTAAAAAGCTAAAAATACCATAAAAGTAAGAGGATCCGTACGTACAGCTTCCACTGGGAGTTGGATGCCTATTAGACCACCTGGGCACCATCAGTTAAGTTAAACAAAGAAAATGGCTTAGGAAGCTAAAATCTTTCTTAGAATCATTATCTATCACACTTAGTAATACTTGGGATGGGCAACTCTCCATCATACTGATGTTGTGAGAGACAGGATGATTAAATAGGGTGAAATTTGACAAATTCAACTGTCTACTCCCATCAGGACCAAGAGCCTTCCTCAGTTTCAAAACATTTTGCAAATTTGACCCTGCTTATAGTCCATCTGTCATCATATGACTCTCACAGCAGAGACAGTATTTGAAGGTGAAGTAGAAGAAAAAGATCCTATTTGAATGTTCTAATATTTTATGTTCTGTATACTGCATTCAGTTTAGTTATACAGTTTTATCATTTCTAAGAACATCTGAATAGCTAGTATCTGAATAGCTAGTCTGGTTCAGAACCAGGGTGAGCTCTTACCTGTCTTCAACCAGGTCTTCAATGCTCACATCTAGGGAAACCAGAGCAGGGCATGAATCTATGAGACCTCCCTCTCCAAAGTGTTCTCCCCACCTCGGCTATTTCCAGTTGATAGAATTTTCTGTCCTTGATGTTGTTTGCCTATTCTGTTACTCTCTACACATCTCTCTCCCAATTACTTGCTCAGTATAACCCTGAACTAACATAAACCTTCTGTATACAATACCTCCTCTATCAGGTTTTAATGATAACGTTCATGAAGCTTAGCAGTTTTCAACACCAAAAGTGGGCTGTGAAACACTGATCCAAGTTCTGAAATAACAAGGATCAAGAGAACTGAGCCACAAACACAAATGTATTATACTTCCAGCCTCACAGATAAAGGTGAGAAGTTGTGTGCGATCCATGTAATTAGAGGATTTTTACTCTTCAACCAGAAAGACTGTTGGTTATTACCTACAACAGAAGTCAAGAGTCACAAAACACAAATGGAGTGTAACAGAATTCCTCAGGGGAAGGGTGGCCTCATCCCGCCAGGAGTGTTCTGAGAACCCGTCCGTAACAGTCTGAGTGAAGAAAAGAGAGAGCAAAGGAACATTATACAAACTTTATAGAATCTTCTTGATAGGAATTTACTTAGAAAACTTGGACACGCAGTCATGAAGACCAAATATTTTTAAGGGGTGGGGAAGGCCTCCAAAGGAATTCAGAGAACCTAAGATTACATACCCAACTCAAAAGCCACTTCATTGACTGTAGAGGACACCTTGGAGACCAACCTTGATAACTAATCTAAGTCCTTTTGAGTATTCACAGAGTGTGACCCATGCATTTACAGGTGCATTTCTGTCACCAACTAACTAAATTATTTGATCTAGGAACACGGAGGAAAAAATAACTAGTGCAGAAAGAAAACATGTCCAAAGGGTCAATACTATGAATGGCATAGTTATTCATATTTACTAATAACTGAAAGCTGACATGCTCTAAGTAATAAGAAAGTGAAATTTGCTGACTACAGAGAACTATTTAGGGTAGTCAAGACAACAAAGGATTGTGAGGAACTCCAGAAGGACCTTTAAAAAACTAGGTAATTGGACAACCTGACAGCAGATGAAATTCACTGTGAAAAAAGTGCAGAGTAGGGTACACTAGAAGGAACAAATTTAAAGCCACTTGTATGTACTGATGGGTTCTGAATTAGTTATAACCTCTCAGGAAAAAAGATGCAAGATTCATCATGGGTACTTCAATGAAGACGTTTGCTCTATACACATGAGGGGTCAAAAAAAGTGAACAGGATGTTACGATGTATCAAGAAGGGAATACAGAATACAAAAAATATTAATATACTGCCATTTATATTGCCATCACTGTAAATTAATGGCACATACTCCACTTGAATACATTACCTCTGTCAAGAAGGACATGAAAAAATAGCCCAAAGGACACCAAGGATAACAAGCCTCCTGCTTGGCCTTCTTAGGAGCCTGGTTGACATAATCCCTTGGGAGGCAGTCCTGAAGGGCAAAGGAGTTCAGGAAGGCTGGATGTTCTTCAAGAACAAAATCTTAAAGGCACAGGAGCAGGCTGTCCCCCAAACTAAAAGATGAGCTGGTGGGGAAGAAGACCCACCTGGCTGAACACAGAGCTTTGGCTGGAACCCAGGAAACTCAGTTTATTACCTTTGGAAGAAGAGACAGGCAACTCAAGAGGACTACAAGGATGTTGTGAGGTTATGCAGGGAGAAAATATAAAGGCCAAAGCTACAGCTGTAAAAGACAATAAAAAATATTTCTATACACAGACAAGTCTAGGGACAGGATGAGATGCACACAAAGGGACAGAGGGAGCTGGCAGAATCACAGAATTGTAGGGGTTAGAAGGGACCTCAAGAGATCATCAGGTCCAACCCCCTGCCAAAGCAGATTCCTTAGGACAGATCACACAGATAAGCATCCAGATGGGTCTTGAATATCTCCAGAGAAGAGACTCCACAACCTCCCTGGGCAGCCTGTCCCAGTGCTCTGTCACCTTCACTGTGAAAAAGTTCTTCCTCATATTGGTGCGGAACTTCCTATGCTCCAACTTGAGGCCATTGCCCCTTGTCCTGTCTCCACAGACCACTGAAAAGGGGGTTGGCCATTTCCCCATGTCCCATACTTGAGATATTTATAAACATTAATAAGATCCCCTCTTAGTCTTCTTTTCTCTAGGCTGAACAATCCCAGCTCACTCAGCCTTTCCTCACAGGGGAGATGCTCCAGGCCCTTTATCATCTTCGTAGCCCTTCTCTGGACTCTCTCCAGGAGATCCCTGTCCTTTTTATAACAGGGAGCCCAGAACTGGACACAATACTCCAGGTGGGGCCTGACCAGGGCAGAGTAGAGGGGGAGGATCACCTCCCTTGACCTGCTGGCTACACTCCTCCGGATGCACCCCAGGATCCCATTGGCTCTCCTAGCCACCGAGGCACACTGCTGGCTCATGGCCAACCTGTCATCCCCCAGGTCCCCCAGGTCCTTCTCCACTGAGCTCTTCTCCAGCAGGTCATCCCCCAGCCTGTACTGATAGAAACCGTTGTTCCTTCCCAGGTGCAAGACTTTACACTTGCTTTTGTTGAACCTCATCTGGTTTCTCCCTGCCCAGCTCTCCAGCCTGTCCAGGTCTCGCTGGATGGCAGCGCAGTGTTCCTGCGTGTCAGCCACTCCTCCCAGCTTTGTATCATAGGCATACTTGCTGAGGGTGGATGCTATTCCCTCATTGAGGTCATTGATGAAGATGTTAAACAGGACTGGACCCAACACCGAGCCCTGGGGAACACCGCTAGTTACAGGTCTCCAGTCAGACTCTGCTCCACTGATCACGACCCTCTGAGCTCAGCCCAACAGCCAATTCTCAACCCACCTCACTGTCCACTCATCTATCCCATACTCTCTCAGCTTTGCTATCAGGATGTCATGGGAGACAACAATGAAGCTGGGCAAGTGTTCTACTTCCTATAAAACAATTTTCCTCTGGCACAAGGTTGTCTTTGTTCACCCACTGTCTTCCATGCTTTTCCTCCCCTATCAGGGCAATTCATAAACCAAGGAAATCTTTGGCTTCCACACCTATGCATGAGATGGGGTTCCAAACCCAGCAAGTATATCAGAAGTAGGCGGTTGAGCACAGGACATATATTCAAAAAAGTTCAGAACATCTCCATTTTTATCCCTGAACACTTCTGTTGCCCGTGCTTGCCTCAAGAGTACTGGTATCCGCTCTTCAACTTGTCCTGTCCTCACCTACAATGCTGCTGCTCCACTCCCTAAGGAAACAGGCGCCTTTTTGGAAGGCTGAACTGAACTATTTACTTACTCCCATTTCCTCCCTATTCCATTGCTCATTCTTTCTTTCCTTTGACTGTTTACTTCCAATTCTTATTTTAAATACTTTTTCAACTTCTATTTCTTAAAAACATAGGTAATAAATACCATCATTAACTAAACAAATAATTATCACTTGTTTCTGGAATTAATGTCCCAGGTATCTTGACAGGTAAACCTCCACTATGTTGCAACTAATTCATGAAGTTTTCTCAACTGGCATGAGATTAAAAAACTTTGGGTTCATCATCAGTGACTTTTTTTTAAATGAAATTAGATATTGAAAAAAGTATCACACAGACCAGAGACTTCACTCTGCAGATGATTATTGCTTGGGAACCACGATTTGACACCGGTGATGTTAAACTTCTAAATATAAGAATGCCTACCAGGGGGAGAGGACGTTCTCAGCTGACAATTAGTAAAATGACAAGAGTACTGACAATGTGAGAACAAGACCAAAACCAGTGTAAAAATGGGAATGATGTAAATCGAACCGATATCATCAAAGATTTTAAGGAGCGAGACTTTGCAGCTGACAACATTACAAAAGCCATTTCAATTTGACTTGATTTGCCACCCTACTACTTTGGAATCTGTCCCCTAACCCAAAGCATTGCTCTGCAATTGTGAACACAATGATTCCTCAAAGGTTTGACTCCTCTGCTACATATAACCCCAGGCTAATTTTCTAAATGGTGACTCTGTTCCTTTCCCAATGGAAATCCAAAGATAATTTCAATTTAGGATTAATTTATGTTAAAATTACTGAACCCAGAACATACCAAGTTTGAAGTTCTTAAAAATCCCACCCAGTACAAATTGAACTGCTTCTGAATAAATAAATTATATGCACAAGCACACAAAGATGATAGATATACACACACACTAATGCATACTGATCATGGGAATAACAAAAAAAATCTTGCATCTACTATGTGTATGTCACCTGACTCAATATCAAAACTGATGAGAAATTATTAAATTTAGAGTTCTTTAAAGATCAAGTTCAGATCTATTTATTTCCTTGTTCATGAATAGAAAAATTTTAGTTATGACAAATTTAAACAACTGAGATTGGCAAATAACAGATTTTTCGGTTTTCTAAAATAAATAAATTAATATCAGTAACAAAAACTACCTTCAGTAATAGCTATTGTTCAGATTAAACCAGAAATAAAATTGAAATAATTTTGAGAAGGAAAGTCATAAAATAATCTTCAGGTTGAGAATGAAACAGCCCAGCCTCAAATAACACACTTCCATTTTAAATAACTGCCAAAAAGCTTTTAAGATATCAAATCCAAAAAATCACTCCAACTCTGAAAAATTTAGATCCTTCATTTTTACAGTTTTGAAGCTAAACATTTCATTAACTCTTCTGTAAGTTTTAAGGGCTAAGCAGATGGCTAATAATAACCTAATGTATAGCTTAGCCTTTCTGCATCACCTAGTCAACCTCTTGATTAGAAGAAAAGTTGTATCAAAAAAATATCATACAGGTTTAATCTACGATCTAGTGGGTTTTACTTAGTGGTACTTATGTAAAAATATACTAACCTTAATCCTAATTACAGCTGAGAAAAATATCCATTTAAATCACAACTACCTCTACCCACAGGGCTCAATTACATTTTTTTGTTTCCACACTGCCTTTCAAACCTGGCATTAGAAGACACAGAGCCAATAGCAGCATTTTCAGTTTTTTTTAATACTGCCGAGTTGTAAAGGCTTGCTTGGGGTTGTAAAAGTGTCTGTCTGCAGACCTGGAATCACTTCAGTTCTACCTACCCAAGCAGCCAGAGTAAGAGAAGAGAAACGATCCATTTAAACTCCCGCATGCTGCATTCGGTTGAGTCTTGTAAGTGATAGATACAGAGGTGGTTTTCATACTGCTAATGCCACAAAGTAATATATTTTCCTCCAGTTTAAACTGTAGGAAAAAATTAATTAAAAACACTTCTAGATATTGAAGCCTGGCTGATATCTTAGTTATGACAAGTGAACCTGAAATAGTCAAATCTTCCATCTTAAAGAAGCAGTTGATTAATTTGGGAAGATGAGCACTCACTCACACGCTTCTCTTCCGAGTGATTTTTGCCATATTCATCAGTTACTTTTCTTTCTTACATCTTGAAGATAAACATTCTGTGCATTTCTATCAACCACCGCGATTCGGAAAGTTATACCCTTTTTGATACATTAATTGGCTATCATGAAAAATGGAGCAGAAAATATTATTCATAGAAGTGTTACTCTGCTGTGCATCACAACTTCAAAGCACTTCACAGGCATTCCTTACTCTCCACAGCATCCCTGTCAAGCAGATAAATTCTGGTTGTCCCATTCTGTGGGCAGAAAAGAAGAAAGAACAGAAATAATGGCCTAAACTGCCAAAGGGTTTCATTAAAGCAGGCTGCTCCAGAACCTGGTTAATACAACGCCTTCTGGGCAGAGGTTTTAGACTGCTGCACAACTCTGGCTGGCACTATTTTCAACATCTGATGTTGTCTCTGCAGGTAAGGAAATGGTTTTCGGTATCTCAGTTTAGGTCAGCTAACAACATACAGCAATATCCAAAATTTTAAGACCACCTAGTCCTCTAATCTTGAGTATTGGTCATTGTGTCATTTGTTTGGTAAAGCAAAAGATATAAATGACCTCAGACATTCTAGTTGATTATGCATGCACCAGGGGTAGTACTATGATTGAGAATTATGCAGAACAGATTAAATTGACCATATTTTATTATGGCAGAAAATTACAGGCAAGATTTCCAAAACATGGTTATCCAAAAATAGTCTTACAATTCCTTACCAAGACACTCGACATTCCAAGCCACCGAGTGTGCAGGAGTTTCCCAAATCAAACACCAAATAAGAAATTCAGAACTTCGTTCCACCTCTTTCTATAAAAAGATGCCCTGAGTGATGCTGGTGAGGTAAGAAAAACTGGGCAATGATTTCAAAAGGTCACAAAGATCTCAAAAAACATGCATTGACATAAACAGTCTGCCTTTAAAAAACATGACTGAAAAGATGCTTATATAATTTAGGATGTTGAAAACATACATTTGTGTTGGGGCCATGTGCTGTACAATATACCTTAATTTCTTCTGTCACAAAGAGTATCATTTACTTGAATTACAGCTGATGACAGAAGATGCCAGTTCCTATTAGCTAAAAAAAGAATTCACTGGCAGACATTAGTTTATGCTCACGTATTTCTGTAGGAAAGCTCTTAGCCACCTGGTGCTAGGAGTCAGAATTTGTCAACCCAAGGTGTTCATGCAAAAATGTATTAGTGACTAATCACTTGAGACCAGCTAGGGTTAATTTACCAGAACAGCTTCTAATCTCCACTACTTTCTTCTCTCGGAGGTAAATGGACCAGTAGAGACAGCACAGTAAAAACATGCTCCTGCTTTCTGAAAAAAAAAATATTTCTTTTTTTCCCATGTCCATCTATCACAACCTTTCACCTTCCAAGACTGTTACGAAGGCCACATCATTCAAGGAATCGACCTTTGTATGTAAGATGGTGCCTCAGGTGAACGCAGCGAATTTTGCAGTCAAGCAGCCAAGCAGGGGAGTGGGAGATTCACCAAGGAAGTAAAGTGGTGGAGTGAGAAACTACAGAACAGCAGCCATGTTTTAATAGCCATTATAGGGCAACGAGCCAGTCCTAGGAATGGCTTGCAGGATGAGCAAAGAGGCAGGTGGGAGAACGTGAGAAAACGTGGATCAGTGGGGAAAAGGAAAATAAATGCTACTGAGTAGCACTAGAAGGAATGAATGTTTACAGGCAACGTCTGGATCATTGTACCAACGTGTTTATAGCAGAGATTAGCTCCTGCTGGAAAAGATGGTAAGCCGCTGCTGAAAAGCAGTAAGAAAAAATCCACAGAACAACTGGGCTAAAAAAGGAGGGGAAATTCTAGAACAAGAAATGGTGAGCTGTTTTCGCCCTCAAAGACTGATGGAGATAATTACTGCTGATTGAAAAAGGGTAAGACTGCAGGATAGATGGAAGAAACCTGTAAGAATATCCACTGCATCTTCTCCAGTGTGGATCATAAGCAGGAGTGAAGTCCTGAGCCTGAAGCTGCAGAAGAGAATGGCAGTAGCCAAAGAACATATGCACCTTTAAAACAGATTTGCCTTAAACACTGGGAAGGGGGCACAAAGGGAAGAACTGCACTAGACACAAGGGTTTAAAAACCCACAGAGATTATAGAGTGCCCCTAGTCTACATGGATGGCCACCTTCCTTTCTTGAATCCAGTGTCATGAGTTGCAATTCTTTGCTCTCTGACAAAGGGTTTTCAGAGAAGACATACAACACAAACCCATGTAATTCTGAGATGCATTTAACCACTCAGGTGAGAAGCTACCTCAATCAGAGACAGACAGGTACGTGAAGAGGAACAATCTGGTTGTAGCTGCGAGGGTTCTGGTGCCATTAGAAGAATACCACCACTAACTTGTAACAGTAGTCCCCTTCACATGATGCCCCTGGAGAACAAAATTACTGCATTTCATTGGATCTTAATTGTTTTTTAATGGACTTCACTACTCAATAGTTTCCAAAATGCAAGCTCGTATTAATGAACTGCTATAGCTTTCTTAATGCTCCCTCCATCCACTCACTGAAAAACAAAGTGCATTATTAAAACAAAACACACCAGTAAAAATTAGATGAGGCTACATGGTTCTGCCGAAAGTCAAAGCTGGGCTAAACTCTTTCCTTGGCAGAAATTCATCTTGCTTACCAATCCTTTTATTTATAATTAATGCAGTTTCCTTATTAGACCTTTACTAAGCATGGTAATAACTCACCTATCCAAGAATTACCTGGCATTTTAGAAATCACTTCTTTCATTAGCTAGCCCGTTTCTGTTGTTGTTTTAAGAAATTCCCTTACGTGCTGTAAAAGAATCTCATTTAAGCCAAAGAATCCTTTATATTCTGAGGAAGTAATTACTAGAAGGGGAGAGGAGAGGCAACCAAACAGCTTCTATTCACATCCTGAATGCGAAATACAGGTTTTAACGTGTTTTCCACTCATTAAAGTTCTAATACCATACACAGACATCCAATGTCTTCTTCAAGAGGCCACCAACACAATGTCCAGGACCGGTGCCTCCCTAAGAAACAAATTAAGTCTGACACTTTAGTTCAAAAACAGTAATCTATGAGAAGCTGCCATCTAGTATTTCATTGAAATATGAAGAGAAGCACTGCACTTGAATTGAACATGTATCACAGCAGTAACCACTCATACATTTGGAAAACCAACAGGGTTTTTTTTCTTAAATAAAATAGCTTGAGATATTAGCCAAAACACCCTGAATCTAAATCCAAGGAATATACACCCCCACAGCTCTCACTGATTCCCACAGAAGCGATCCCATTTAATTTTGTGCAGAGCACTGTTACAATGCAGATACAACATTTACATCTCACTCCAACCTCCAAGGTAGTAAAGGAACTTGATGCTATGAATAGTGAACAACCACTGTAATTCTGGTATTATGTATTGATACTTCTATGCTTTTGGCAGCTGCTTTGCATCTTAAAAGTCACTGTTGAGTATTACTGTATGCTTTTCAGACCTTGCTCACCACTTCCAACATTACTGATGCTCCTGTGCCCAACTTAACTCATGAAGCTGCACCAAGAGGGAAGTAGCAGGAGCTGTAATGGGGCACAGGAAAGGGTGCTAGGCATCTTCTTGGAAGTGAAAGGAGCACAGCAGCTGCCCGTCGGTTTTAAAATCACTTAGGACATGGCTGAGCACTTCCAAACTGTGCTTTTCCTTCTCTTCTGTCAAGGATAAGCAGAACAAAAGGCATTTAATACAATGAGTTACACAAAACCCTGTCCATCCCCACCCTGCTTACTGTCTTGCAATACTTTTCAAGTCAATGTACTACCACTCTTGGACTCTGTACTACCACACTAATACTGCACTTAGTATTATGAAAATGCCAGAAGACCTTTTTTTACCATTGCCACATGAAGCAGGGCAGAGGCATGATACACAGGCCATGTTTCAGATCCCTGCAAAAGAGCCACAGAAGACACATTTCCTTTACGAAAATGAAATGGAAAATGGTTTCCACTTGTAAAATTAATTTTGTAACAAGACTGAGAAGACAGGAGGGAGGCTTTACATTTCATTTACAAGCCAGTCTGAAACTGTCCACACCGGAATAGGCTCAGACATCTCAAATCCACCAGTGGAGGCACAGCCTAAACCCTGTGCTCCCTTCCTGGGGAGACAGGTTCTGCAAGTTTTGTAGAGTAGGCTAAATGTGACTCCATACTCTTCTCTGTGATAACTACTCATATCTGAAATTCACAATGAAGAACCTTGTAGGTTCTTTAGCTTTTGTGTTTCCATAGCAGATCAATTCTGAACTAGTGTTACACATTGGCTACTGGAACTGTAAATACAGCTTGGTGCTAACAGTATGGCATGAAGATTATTATCCCACTTTATCCCAAAGCAGATAGTCCAACGCCAACTGAAGGTCCAAACCTGCCTGTGCAAAACATGGGACTGCCCACCATTAGAAAGCACACATGTAGCTTTTGGCATGACTGGGGCTAGCACCATTACATCAAACAGCTGGTCTCAGATCTCCCAGCAAACAGCCAAACACAGTGATTGTGGAGGTGTCTAATTGACAGATACTGTGGAGGAGTATAGACAAGTGGTGCTGCATGACAAAATTAAGGCATCATCCTTACTCAGCCTTGCCAGCATACCTCAGATCTGAGCTAGAAAGGATAAGTATATTCAGTCTTGTCTGTTTTCTGAGCAGACTAACGAGCTTGACAATTAATGTGTATTAATTAGTGTGCATACAGTGAAAAGCTTTTGTAATGGAATCTAACTGACCATACTCCTGATACTTACAGGAGACTAAAGTATCATAATACTTTTATGTATTTGCAAATGGATGGAGGAAGCCATGATGCTTATTTACAGTAGAGCAGTACCTAACCTTTCAATCTAGAAGTTGTCCCACTGATGGAAAGTCAAGAATGCAAACTTTAATGGACAAAGGATTCTATTCAGAGCAAAATCAATACATTCATCCTGCAGACTGTTCAGAATAGCATCACAAGGAGACTTGAGCAGCACTGAAACATGCATTCTCACACTTGTTTATCCCAACCTCTCCTCCTACATTGGATTATATCAGCTTGATTTAAACATACTGGCTATGGAAAAATCTGCCATAATTTCTGAACTCTAGTGTAGAAATGTTCAGACTTCACTTAATGTGAAATAAACAATCAAGCCAGTTGCCCAGCTGTCACAGTTTAACCCAGCCAGGAGCTAAAACAACCACATAGCCCTTTGTTCCCCACTCAGTGGGATGGGGGAGAGAATCAGAAGAATAAAAAAAGTAAAAAAAAAAATTAAAACTTGAGGGTTGAGATAATCAAAGTTTAGTAGGGTAGAAAAGGAATGATGATGATAATCATAATTTACAAAAACATGTGACAGCACAATTGCTTACCATCCAGAGCATGCCCGGCTAGTTCCCGAGCAGCCCTGCCTCCCAGCCAACCTCCAGTTATACATGGAGCGTGTCATCACATGGTATGGAGTATCCCTTTGGCCAGTTTGGGACAGCTGTCCTGGCTGTGTCCCCTCCCAGCTTCTCTTAGTGACCTCCCAGCCTTCTTGTTGCCAGGTCACTAAGAGAAGCTGAAAAGTCCTAGACTGCTTGGCAACAACTAAAACATCAGTGCGTTATCAACACAATTCTCATCCTAAATCCAAACCATGGCACTACACCTGCTGCTAGGAAGAAAATGAACCCTATCCCTGCCAAAACCAGGATAACAGCAAGCTCCAAGAAGCAGCCTTTTCAATTGCAGAAAATGGTGCGTGGCTTTTTACATGACTTAATGTGGCTCTTTACAAGGCCCTTTATACAATACCTTTTTATCAACAACATATTCGCAGAAGGAAATAATGTCCACTGACACTGACCTGGAGACCTCAACAGACATCAGGTCAGAGGCTTGCTTTCCAAAAGATGTGACAAGATAGACAAACACAGCCAAGCCAGCCCACTTGTCCACGTTAACCTGCCACATAAACACAAGCACTCAAGAATCTTATTTACTAAAGGTGGATTTAATACTATGCCTGGTTTTCTGAATTGGGGCCTAAGCCATTTCTTCAAAATCTGAGACATCCTAAACGATAATGAGTAACTCTGGTTTCAGCTGGTTTTATTCTGCTAAAATGTCTCTTCGACCACAAATGAACTAATGAATTAGGATGTGTGCTGCCATACCAACAGAAACGCGCCACCGTTTCCCTTTTAATGGCATATCAAATATGCTGCACCAATATTTTGCTTTGTGTAGATGCCAAAATTTACAAGGGCTGTTTTTAGTTACAGTAATAGTGCTAAAATCTTCAGAACTAAGTAACATTATATTTAATTATCCTTCTATAATTACACAGATTAAATACAGCATAAGAGACCATAAAGATAGATAAAACATTATGGCTAAAAAAATTCTCAAAAATGACCATAAAATGATTATTAAGCCTGAGGTGAGAAAATTAATATCACAAGCTTGATTTTATAGGGTTTTCTTACGCTGCTCTCCCTTCTTAGAGTATCTCATCTGCAGTGGCAGCAGAATTTCCTCCCAGCAGTAATGAAAATGAGAACTAACTATAAAAAACGTTGCAACTTGAAAGGGAGGTCAGTTTAGACCTCCATACCAAGGGAGAGTATTTGTGTGCTTGACGCTTCAGGCAAATGCCAATAAAACATATTAAAACACCTCCGAGCTCTGAGCACACTGGCTTACGCTTGGGTAATATTTGTTTCCCTCGTTTCCCTTTCCGTTCCCTTCTTTTACAAATACCCTGCACGACTTCACAGCAATGAAGCAAGAATCAGCACAATATAACAGTCGCATCTATTTTCTGAGTAATGATCTAACATGAGAGATCCAAGGATTTTCATACTGGGTGACCAATACTATTATAAAGATTAAAGAATCCTAAGAAAAATTCTGACCAAGGACTAATATTAAAACCCCCCAAAAAAGCAAACAGTAGAAATCAGCAATGCCTTCAAACACAGATTATGCAGGATTATAAGGTCATGACTGAGCACAAGAAAAATAAAACAGATCTTTCTGACCTGCGGATGGGATAAATCATTTCAAGTAATAATTTTCCTGATTCTTTGAATTATATGTTTAATTAATTTTATTACACATAATTACCAAAATGTATCATAATTATCTGACACATTTCAAGAAATATGGTCTCATTTTCCTTAATTATATGATTAATTAACTATGGTACGTAATTGCTAAACTTCAACAAGATTACATTTCTCCCTTTTCTTCCAAAATTCAGAAATCATCCTAAAGCGCTTCTGCATGTGACTGCTTCATGCAAAGAGCTCCACAGTCAAACATATATTTTTTGATCTGGAGGAAAGAACCCCACAACCACTGCCTCCTTTTTTACTGTGTTATGTTCACCGTCTTGTTCTCAGTTCTTGAAAAGAACATCAGTAGAAATATGCTGGGGTTTTTTACATAATGGTTGACTTTGATGCAGACACTTCTGGTTGTTTAAAAGCCATCATGCTCTCTGGAAAGCCTGATACTACCCTTCCCAGCCCACCTGTTTGGTTGAGATGCCTGCAGCACATTGCAGGGACGCCCCTGAAGATACAAGGCTGGTGCAGGTCTTCACCTGGATCTCAGGTGAAAAGCAGTAAGAGCCACAGCCCATCAATCTCCAGTAAACGTGGGTTGGCAGAAAGAACCTGTACGAGGCCATTAGAGCAAGAATGAGTTAAAGACAACCTGAAATCTCTCAAATTTATCCCAGAGGCCAAATCAGTCACCAGCTGGGTCACAAAACTGGCACCTCAACATGTCTGCTGTGCATCCTCATTCCTGCTGCTGCATCGAGCTGCTAGCCATTACATGAACCAGGGTGCAACATTTTGGACGTGCCTGTAAAGAGAGCTCAGAATCACAGCAGGGAGAAAAACATCTAAATTTTATTAATCCAAGATAATCTAGTTGAAAATGAGTAACAGCACATACAGTATCATAGCCCCTACTAGATATAAATATACGTTTTGGGAGTTGTACATCCCAAGCAAGACTAACCAACTAAAACATACCAATCAAGAATAACCCAGAAGGATTTTTTTTTTAATTCAAATTAACTAGTTGCAAATATTCTGAGGATAGGTTATTTATAACATTAAGAAGAACCTTAGCTTGTGATTTTTTTTTACACAAATTGATTGCTTGTATCTCTCATATGTTAGGAGAATTACTTTACAAAATCATTTCATCTCACCTGAAAATGCATAAACACACCCAGACCCCAATCAACAAAATGCACTCCCACATTTTGAAGAAAATAACAAGTCATTTATTAGAAAGAGCCTTCCACTTCTCACTCAGTTTATGCCATTATTTAATACCTGGCACACAATCTCCAGATTTCAGTTGCATGCTGGACTCTACTAATCCAACTAGCACTGCCAAGAATCGAAGCAAAAACTGCCTAATGCAGCAGGATATTATAAGCCAGTCTCAAATGACACTTTAAAAAAAAAAAATCAATCTTTTTTTTATTTTAATCCCCATTTCCCTCTAAATAACAAACTCTGGATTCCTCTACAAATTGATGAGGTTCCTGTTCCCCAGGCCACACGCTGCAGCTGATTAGTGACCAAGACAAGCAAACAGGCTGGAGGAGCTGCAAGTGCTGGGCTGAAACCCATCAAGGTTATCCACATCGGTGCCCTGTCAGGTCATCACACGTCCTGCTCTACAGTCAGTGTCTCCAGGTACAAAAAACTGTCTATCTGCATTCTGCCAGAAGACTCTACCCTTAATTTTTTTATGCATTTTATTAAATAACAGACACATATTTCCAAACTTCTGTGGGTGTTTTTAGTATGGTTATGAACACAACCTGCAGGGAAAAAAACAAAAAAAAAAAAAAAAAAACAAACCACAAAACCAAAAGCATTGCATTTTCAAGCTAAAGGACAAATTACAGAAGCCAATACCATTTTCAGGCTTATACCAGCCATGGCTAAATATAAAAAAAAGATTGGAAAACAATCAACTTTTTCACAGATGAAGTAGAGAAACGGAGAACATGGTACATCAGTCACAGTTCTTCACTTCCCCTGCATCTGGATGGGCCACTCGGGGACAACCATCCTCTTCCCTACTCTGATGCATAGATATGAGTCCCCTTTTCCTATTCCTCCACTTTTGGAAGCAGCAGATTCAGAAGAGCCATTACATGCAGCCTTCTGGAGACAGATTCAGACTGCAATATTGACCTCCCCCCACCCCTTCCAAAAATCAGAGTGCAGAGCTGGTTTAGAACTACATCTGGCTTCTAAATGTGTGCTGTGGATCTTGAACATGGACTGAGAACCTCTCGGGAAGGTGGAACGATTAACAGTCCACCTCGGCCATTATGATTTAATTGTCTCCCAAATGCAGAATTCTTTCTCACTGCAGCATATCTGAATAGCAATAAACATCCCTAACCTCTCCTTATGCATCTCCTCGTTCTGCCTCTAAAATGAAAACCAAATGACTTCTCAGGGACCTTTTGTTGTCTGTATTAACTGGAAGTCAAACGGCTATGCTGCTCTTTGGGAACATGGGAGATCTTAGGCACACATGCTGATGCCAATGATGTCAATATTAAGAGTATCAGTCTGGGAAAAAGGGGGACCCAATAACGGAAAAAGGGAAGCCTGCATTCATCTATACATTTCAGGACCTCAGTTCTGTCATGCATTTCCTCAACAGATATGCAGCTTCTAAAAATGACTTAGAAGGCTAGACTGCAGAGTTTGCAGTCAGGCTCATCATAGCACTGCTCCTTTTTGTAACGCCTATTCTATTCTTAATATGTAAATGATACCACTGGATTTATTTCTGTTCCAATAGTCATCCAGAAATTGGGATTTGTTGGGTTTGTTATTTTGTTTCCATAACTAGACATATGTAGCCACATGTTCTGCCAGGTGACATTCTCTGATAAACATATTTCCAGGTTTTATGCATTTGAAAATACGCACACACCAGTAATAGAGGGTAATGAAGGCACTACCTCAGTTCACACAAACATTCACACATGCAGTATGATGATCTTATGAAAAGCAAGAGGTGCGACTACATCCACCAATTTATCCTGTAGACAAATGTATTGGGTCTGGCTGAGATGGAGTTAACTTTCCCCAGAGCAGCCCTCACAGCCCTGTGCTGTGCGTTGGTTCCTGGAGCCCTTGGTAACACAACAGGGGTTTGGCTGCTGCTGGCACAGCACCAAGGCTGCCTCTCCCACATCCCAACTCTCACCAGTAGGCTGCTGGTGGGCAAGGTCTCAGGAGGGGACACAGCCAGGAGAGCTGACCCCAACTGACCAGATGAATATTCTGTACTATATGAGGCTTACTCAGCAATAAGAAGCTGAGATAAAGGAGGAGGAAGGGAGGACATTCATTATCATAACATTTGTCTTACAAAGCAACTGCTCCCCATACCTAAAGCCCTGTTTCCCAGGAAGTGGCCAGACATCACTAGCTGATGGGAAGTAGAGAATAAATCTTTTGGTTTTCCTTTGCTTCCACATGTGGCCTTTTCCTTTATTAAACTGCCTTTATCTTGGCTCATGTGCATTTGTTCCACCTTATTTTTTTCTTCTCGTTGTCCTGCTGGGGACAAGATTGATAGAGTGGCATGGTAGGCACCTCACATCTAGCCAAGGTCAACCCACCACACCAAAAATCCCATTCCTTCTTTTCGTAAAAAATAAAGGCCACTCTTGGATTCTCCTGCTTCTTTTCCCATAACCCACTCTTAAGAAAGGCAACAGACACTGGTACACTGACCCTCTCCCATATGCATTCACTCAGCTGAGAAAGAGCACTTGATAGGGCAGATCAGAGTACACACCATCCATACCAATCAGACCCACTTGCAAACCTTCCTGGTTCACCAATGTGAAGATGCTTGCCTTTAGTAATAGCTTACCTCCTTTCAGTTTTGGTTGTTCACCAGATTTCTGGATGTCTGGTAGCTTGGGAAATCAACAAACACCTACTGTCCCTGCATAGAGCACTGTACAGTACAACAAATCAGGCCTCTCTCAGATGGGACAGCGACTCAATGTGAGCACCTTCTAAGCCCAGCACATTAGTATTCACAAGCACACTCAAGTCAGCTGCAACACAGACAGAGCATCCACCTAAGGATCCACCTGGCAAAGGAGTCAGGCTGCTACTGGGTGGCCCACCTAAATCACACCTTCAAATAATCCTTTACAAAAGCTGGGACAGACAAAGTGTAAAACACACATACCACCCTATATGGTTCAAGCCACTGCACTCTGGTATGACACCTCCTTAAGTACTCAACAACAGTAGAAAACGTAAAGCTCAACTTAGTATTTCTCCCCCAAATCAATTGACTTTCTGGATTTCTTCAAGTTTTGCTTTTTCCTAACCTCCAAAACTAGAGAACTTGTTCTGACACATTTTTATATTCACTAAGGTAAGGCTGTGCCTAAATTTCTTATGGAGAGTCCTTGATCTTAGCATTTTTCTTTTTTTCTTTTATTTTTAATGGTGTTTTGTTGGTTTCGGGGGGTTTGTTGTTTGTTTTTTTAAACAATCCTTTCTTCAATTGCTGCACAACTTTAGGGCATATAATACTCTAAAATAATCACTTGACATAAATATTTCAAAACACATTGAGATAAATGTATGTTTCATTACAGTTAGATTACAATGGAACTTCTATAGAAGCATTTCTGACATAAAATGAACCTCTATGATTAATGCACAAAACATTCCATATAATAATAAGGTGCCACAGTGATTTCAGTGTCATTTTAAAGTGTTATTAAACCATCAATTGCTCTGAAAACACAGTGAGGCCTTACAGTAGAATTCAGATTTAAACACACACTTTTTATAACACTTAACATATTGCACTATATGAATCACAGTAAACAAGCCCAATGGGAATGTTTACTGAGGCACAAACAAAGATGATCTGCAGAAGGAACTAGTTTATCATAAACAATACAAATATTTACTCTATTATTTAATGTGTGCCCAGCATGTCTATCCTTAATGCAGCATTAGCTGACATCAGGCATATGCCATATGCGCAAATAATTAATTCAAATTATGTTTTCTTCCAGTGTGTTGTCTCAGAAATGAGCTGAATTAATGTAAAGATATATTCAACAGCAAATACTGAGATGATCTCTCTGTGTAACAATCCAGCCGTGTTTGTCTTTGTGAGTACACAGTTTTTAATACTTCACCCTCATTGTTATTCCAGTGCCAAGGGCTGATGGTATGTGAAATGCTCCTACAGGGTTCCTTATGTAATCACCGGGATGACTAACAGTGATTTTTTAAAAAAAAATTACTTCACTAAAGTTTTTTTATAGCGTAAAGCCTCAAGTAGCAAAATCTTCAGAACACGTACACCTTCTTCAAGCCAAAAAGCCCCTCACGATTAAACGTGTTTTCAAAAGCACCCTGTAGATTGTCTACAGTAGCTTCCCACAGTGCAGGGACTGTCCATGAAGCTCAGATGGTGAGCAGCACAGAGGCTGGCGGATTATTTCTAAGGCAGACAACAGCCCGTGAAGGCATTCCTGTAAGTAACACAATGAATTGCTGCACCCGAACGATCTGTTTGCGTGGCACTTCAGACACAATTTGCTTAAGGAAAAAAAAAAGGTATGCTTAGGCCCAAAGTGGTACATAAAGAAAGTTATAAGTACTTAAGTAACCTTGAAAGGCATATGATCCTATAGCGTTATGCCTTTAAGTCTTTATTCTCCCTTCTTCTCTGACAGCTGCATGCTACTATGTTATTCCCGTGCTCCTGTATAGATGGTGCTACTGCCTCCTCTCTATACTTACCAGCTCTCCCCATCAGGCTTTTCAGCTGATCATGGAAAAAGAACTGGCTGTTGAAAAAGGAATTTCTCCATCCCAAAATTAACTTGGATAAATGCCACATACAGCTGCTGAAAAACAGCTTGCCTTGACCACAATGGCAATGCAAGTAATACTGTAATTCAGTCCGCTCGAAGAGATCCGAGGAAAGGAAACGGTGAGATAAGGCAAAGCAGCCAGCCTTGTTACGCATTTGCAAAATCCCTAATGTAATGGAATCCACATGGTGTTTTATGTCTCCCTCATACCAAAATTCATTTACTAGTCATAAATCCCAAAGTTCAGTCCTATTAACCTCCAAGCTGTTCATGTCCCCCATGTAATTGGGACCCCACAACTGAAACTATGCATTCATTCATTCATTTAAATACACAGATTTATGACGACACATTAGTTCTACCAAAGGAGCAAATCCCACAACACTCCAGTTTCGCACAGACACTAGAGAGGGGTACACTCTGGCTCCCTGTCACATACCTGGCTCTGATTTGGGCCATGAAAGATGTGGAGGCAGCACCTTACAGACAGGCACAATCTATTTAGGTACTGAAGGAGCCATGAGCCCTTTCTCTCAACGCCTGTGAGGTGCCTAGAAGTGCTCATAGTTGCCTCACACCTTTACAAATTTGGCCTTTAATATCTGCCTGTTTCCAGAGATGCGCTGGGCTTCTTGGCAACAACTCGTGGCTCATCAATCCATCCCACAGGGCTCCCTGTGGCTACCCACATACAGCCTGGCACAGAGGCAGGCGGGATCTGGAAGAGAGTAGGCTGATGGCAGGGCTACCAACCTGACTGAGGCAGGACAGAAAGCACACTGTGGTGGTTTGACCCTGGCTGGATGCCCACCAAAGTCACTCTGTCACTGCCCTTTTCAGCTGGACAGTGGAGAAAATATATATTGAGAGGCTTAGGAGTCAAGATGAGGACAGGGAGAGATCATTCCGCAATTAGCATTGTGGGCAAAACAGACTCAGCACAGACTAAAAAGAAAAGAGAAAGCCAAGCATCTGATTTATTACTCTACACACTGAAACCAGCATCAGATAATGAGAAGTAAACTCAAATCTTTAAACATCTCCCCCCACCCCTCCCTTCTTAGCAGACAACTTTATTCATGATCACTCTCCCTTCCTCCCTCCAAGGGTGGCAGGGGGGTGGGGAGGGCGGGTGAGGGGGTGAATAGAGGTTTAAGGCAGTTCCTCACAAGTTGTTTTCCTTCTTAGCTGAGAGTGGCATTCTTCACACTCTTCCCCTGCTCCAGCATGGGGTCCCACCCACAGGAGACAGTCCTTTATGAACTTCTCCAGTGTGAGTACTGTCCCATGGGGCTTCAGCTCCTCACCAACTGCCCCAGTGTGGATCCCTTCCATGGGGTGCTGACCTTCAGGCCAAAGATGCTCCAGTCTGGTCCCCCCCAGAGCCACATGTCCCCCCAGCAAACCTGCTCCAGCGTGGGTTGGTCTCTCCATGGGCTGCAGGTCTTGCCAGGAGCTTGCTCCAACACAGGCTTCCCACAGGGTCACAGCATCCTTCAGGTGCCTCCACCTGCTCTGGTACGGGGTCCTCCACAAGCTGTAGATGGGGTCTCTGCTCCCCATCATCTTCCATGGGCTTCGGGGGAACAACCTGCTCCGCCATGGTCTTCTTCATGAGCTGCAGGGGAATCTCTCTCTCTGGTGCCTGGAGTGCCTCCTTCTCCCCTGCCCCTTCCTCACTGGCCTTGGTGTCTGCACAGTTCCTTACATCTTCTCACTCTCTTCTCTGGGGGCAAAAAGCAGCTGCTTGTGGTTTTTTTCTCCTAAATGTGATTCCCAGAAGTGCTATGACCATCGCTGATGGCCTTGGCCTTGGTCAACAACTCCAGCCTTGAGCCAGCTGGTGTTTGCTGTCTGGGGCCTGCAGAGAGCTTCTAGCTGCTTGTTGCAGAAGTCATCCCTGCAGCCCCCCTTCTCCAGCAGAACCCAGCCATGCAAAACTACAACACACACGCTCTGCCTTTAATTGAAGAATTACACTATGAAATATAAAGGGAAGAGACCACAGTTGGCTACGTACAGCTTAGCTAGGCAAGAGAGAAAGTAGGCGCTATGAATGGCGAGCAAATGCCTACAAATACCTGCTTAGCATAAAGAGCAGTATTTCAGAAATGTGATCATGCCACAAACCAAACTAAGCAGATGCAGGAAAGAAAGAGGTGAACATTCCCCCTTTTTAAGTGTATAAATGCTCCACATTTTAAGCTCCTGGTCACAGCATGAAAACCTAAATCAAAAGGAAAATCTTGCTGTTTGCAACACTGCCTATTAAGCAACCACCACAGCATCACGCTCAAATGAAAACCTGTACTGGAAATGTATGCAGCACCATGCCACGACCTCAGACTGTTTTCTGCACACAGTTCTACTACAACATGAACATACAACTTTAAAGGTGTACCTAGTTCCCAGTTTTACTGTACTTGACCGTATGGAGACACAATTATCTATTTATTGTTTAAAAAAGCTCCCACTGGTAACTGGGAAAGTTTATTTTAGACTCACAGCTTTATTTTAATCTCAACACCAGAAAGTAGGAGTCACTTTCTACAGAAAGCCAAAGGGCCTTCATATGCATGTCAATTCTGAAAGCTTGTTTTTCTTTGTTACTTTAAGCTTTAAACCATTATAAACTACATTTTAGTGATCAAACCTGGAATATAAGGTAAGAATACATTTAGAAAGCACATCAGAGCATGACACCTATTTTGACAGGCCACAGACAACCTAGCCAGCTCCATGACTGTAGCAGGATGGTGTTTAAGACCAACAGATCCACTGTGGTTTCTAATTCTCTAAGACAGTACATCCTTAAGGTGACCAGAAGGTAGACTCATCTGGTAAGAAATGTAGGTAGTTCTAGCATACAGATTTTAAAGCAAAATATTTTTCTAGAATCTAAGAACATTAAAATGCATGGTATGAAAAGCTGCAATGACCAAACTTCTTTCACACACAATCAAACAAAAAGGAAGAAATGCATCCAACAGCCTTCCTTATCCAGAGTACAATGGGTTATCACAGACGACAGCAAAGAAAAGTGACACTAGAACTATGAAAAATACCTTGACGGTGTCCTTTTGAAGTCATAACTTATTATGGAAAATCAGCATTCACAAGCATAAATTTGTTTCTGTATAATTCACTGTCCAGTGACATTTGATTCCTTCCTAACGAATCTGTATTTAAGAGGAAAGTAATAAAATTGAAACAATGGCAATGACTGAGTAATTCATGACTTGGTGCTCTATTAGCAATTAATAAATTCACCTAGCAATATCCAGAAACCAGTCATCTGCCACTTGTTATTTATTTCATTTCATTTTCGGTATCTTGCATATCCTCTGGGGCAATCATACATCGTGCCTTTACCTTGCTTGCAGAAAACTAGTAATTCCTCATTGTACTTCAGTGTTGCAGGCATCATCTTTTCTGCATTATTAAATGCACGTCAAATAAATACATTTTGTAATGTAGTGGAGAGAGTAGTACTTAACAAAGGCTCCTCAACTGTTTCACAAATAGCTATCAAGTTTCTGATGCTCAACATGTTCATTTATATTTCATCATCTAGGATGAAATTTAATTTCCTTGGGAGTATTTTAGCCTTCTAGAAGCTCCAAAAAGAAGTCCATCAAACCCAAAGAGAAGTCTCATGGTAGGAGATGCACAGTGAAGGGAACCTGACAACTTTCTCTTTTGCCACTTACTAAGCAACTACCTGAGCTAGTAAGAGCCTTGGTGGAAAGCAGAAGTATTCCAAAAATAACAAGACTTTGGAAGAGGTCATTTTGTCATTTTTGACCTTTTCTCCATTTGCAGCAAGCCAAAGATCTACGGATCCAAACTGATTGTGCGAGAGGAGAGGTATCTTGAGGCAAGCAGGTGCTAAGCCACTTAAGGCTTTGCAAGTTGCAGATGACACACAGTACTCTGCCATCTGCTGCCTTACTCATTTCAGACATGAAGATAATGATAAATTATATGCAGTCTTCAGTGACTGGGGCCTTGTCCCAGTAGGAACCATGCATGAGAAGGAGTATGAGCCATAATCTCCTTCTTCCTTACTTCTCCTCATCTTCTAAGGCCAATGAAGATACTGATCCAGTTTGTATCGTGTAGCATAGAAAGTAGCAAAGAAATAAGTATCTGTCCATGAGCCACCTCCCTTCTGTGCTTCCTCCCATGAAAACAACATTAGTTCTGGATCCAAAAATGGGATATTCCATGCAATTACTATTTCCTCCTAACTCTCTGTGTAGTGTAAGCTAATGCATCCTATCTTACATTTTATTTCTTTCTTTTCAACATATCCCTTAGTATTAACAGAAACCATGGCAGTGCATGGAAGGGAGAACTGAAATAGTGAGCATATAGACACTGGAACAGTAAAAGCTCAATATTCAAGAAGAAATAAAGAACAATCAAATAAAACAACCAATTCTGCCATCTGGCTGTTTCCTAGTACCCACTGGAACATCCTTATAGAAGCAGCTCTCAATTCCCCTCTTACACAAGTTATATATCAATGTCACTTCAACAAAGACATAACAGTTTACATACGCTGGCAGACAGAGAGCCCCCCACGCAGGTGTTGCAACCTGCGTGACTGTTGTAGGGTATTTCACTGCAATGGTATCAAAAGTACCACAAGTCCCACAGAGTCTAAGGGGCCTTTCAAGGCACCAGCAAGGGCTTTTGGTGCAACACGGTGTCAATTCAGAAGGTAAGATTCTGCCCTGTAGTACACCACTGTAATTCACCAAAAAATAATCTTAACTTGGCTCATTAGTTAATTGGACACACAGATGACATATTCCAGTTTAACACCAATGCCCTTCCTGTAATGAACTAGCAGCTTCCTCCAGGACAGTGTCTACCGACTGGCGCTGCCCAACTTGCCTGTATTGCTCCTGGGATACAGCAGGAAGGTTGGTGCCATCCCCCATCTGAATAAGCGATCATCCCAACCTATTGTCGACCACTTAGCATTTCTTAAGAAATCTGCAAAAGCTTCAACGCTTTGATGAAACTTCCTTGAAGGGGAGACCAGTAATTTGCTATGCTGCAAAATTTAATTCAATTCCTGTTGATAACCAGAAGATACAGGAGGAGAATGTTTGATTTTGTCTGCCACACTTTGGACTTTTAAATCTTTCTACCAGTACTATCTTGTTTTGCTTTTTCAGTGGCCTTTGCTGCATCACTTCTGGCACTACCTCTCAAGGCACGTAACACTTGACATTTTAAATAGGGTAACTGAGATAAATGTTTTGCTAATACCATTATGTACTAGGTTTATTATACATATCCCCTTTTCCATCCTTCTTTCATCTTACCTTCATCACTGGAAAGATGTGAAAAGTTTTATGCTACTATTTGCATGCACACTGTTTTCCAAAAAATCACCTTAAACATTGTGAGGCACTTTTTTAATAAGAATTATTACCTCAAGTAAGTCTCCTTTATTTGCCTGCTAACATATAAAAGTAAGAAACCCACAATTTTACTGAAAGCTAACTCAGTTTCAGTCTAGAATCTGTTTAAAAACCATACATTTTTTAGTGTCTTCAGCTCAATTCTGTGGACAGTGAAGTTGCTGGAGTTAGATCACATAGCCCAAAACCCAACCACCTGATCTGGTAATGTTGCAGAACGGAATTATCCTTTCAGACTTGTACTGTTGAATTTTGGCATATTGCTATTAAACAGACATCAACAAAAAGGGCAGAAACTCACCAGTGACCACAGAACACTGCAGGGAAATTCAGAAGTTTGGGGCGGGGGGTGCGGCAGTTGGTTTGGGGTTGGTTTTTTTTTTAACACCTTTTTTTCCCCCTCTCATTTCAGATTCCATGTTAGTCTTTCAGTGTTAAATTTTTCTTTTTTACTGGCTAGGTTTCTGCTGAGACAATTACTTTATAACTGGTCCTTCACAATATTTTTTTGTGATACTCCTCTGCAGGAGGAGGATAACTTCTAATGTTGGTGTGAATATAATTCTGTATATCTGTAACACTGAATTTATAGCACACACATGGAAAATCTTGTAAACTGCCCTTCTCTTGATAGACTGTGCAGTAAACTGTATAGTATTTTAATTAATTTCTTAATTACAAACCTAAAGTGTGGTAGTTGAAATCTCACATGCATGCACAGCAAATATTGTTGCTTTATCCTGACTAACACGAGGCAGATCAAGGCAGAAATGCTCAGAATAAGTAGAACCAATTGGAAAGATAGATACTGGCTATCACCTGCTTTTACTCACTTGCTTTTTCTTCCACCTCTGATAATTGCCAGATTACTTTTTCCAAGCCTTGTATTTCAACCTTACGGAAATGTCAGAAGCCTCAAATACTACAACAGAGGAATCAGCACCAAAACTGGGCCATTGAGTTAACCAAGTGACTTAGCAGTTGTGTTTAATGATAGAAACATATAAATTATTTGTGCATTTGTTGTCACTAACAGATCCAGGTAACTGCTGTCACGGGGCAGATGCATATGAAGCTGGATGCCCTGGTGCTGTTAGCACCTAGTCAGGCAGAAATTTCCATTTCTGTAATGTGACCACAGAGTAAATATATCTTTCTGTCACATTTTACTCATCCAAATATGAGTTCCCATTGCTGATCTTTATTCTTCTAACCTTGCACAGTATTGACTTAACAACCTAATAGTCATCTTATGACGACAGTGCTACTCATAAGAATGGCACAGAACTATTGTCTATTACTTCAGGCTTGCTGTCTTTTTAATCTTATTTCCAACAGTGGCCAGATGTGGATGCCCTGTCAAAGAACATATGGCCTTTCCTCCATTCCTTTTAGAATTTCTAATATTTGATGAAGTTGCTTTATTTATTTAATAAATCCCAATGGATCCCTTAAGTTCTCATCCAGTTCTCTCCTTGAACAGCACCATCTTTGCTTTGCTCATTCCATCTTCTTGGCATTACATTCCGATCCTAATGTTTCTGTTTCCTCCCAAAATATTTTAATTCACTGAAGTCCATATAAGCCATTCCAATAATATTTTCTTTTTAACTCCCTCTATGAAGTGCAAATCAAATCTAGAGTAAAGATTCACTGAATGGTTGAAGTTGGAATGGACCTCCAGTAGTGATGTTGTTCAACCTCCCCTGCTCAAGCAGGGTCACTTAGAGCCAGTTGCACAGGACAATGTCCAGGCAGCTTTTGAATGTTTCCAAGGATGGAGACTCAACTACCTCCCTGAGCAACCTGTGCTGGTGCTCAGTCTCCCTCACAGTAAAAGAGTGTTTCCTGATGTTCAGAGGGAACCTCCCATGTTTCAGTTTGTGCCCAATGCCTCTGGTCCTGTCACTGGGCACAACTGAAAAGAGCCTTGTTTCATCTTCTTTGCATCCTCCCTTCAGGTACTGATATACATTCATGAAGTCCTCCCTGAGCCTTCTCTCCTCCAGGATGAACAGTCCCGGCTCTCTCAGCCTTTCCTTGTAGGAGAGATGCTCCAGGCCCTTAATCATCAGAACTGTGGACCTTCACCAGATTCTCTTCATTACGTCTACACTTCTCTTCTACTGGAGAGCCCAGAACTGGACACAGTACTCAATGGTGTGGCCTCACCATTGTAAGAGCCAATGAGATTCTCATGCTATTTGGGAACATCCCAATCTCTTCCTTAAGACCATTTCAAGCTTTGCTGAAATGTAAAGGAGAAAGAACAATTTGGAAGATGGTCTCTCGTTCCTCATGTGACTAACAGCTTGAACCTTGGCAAATCTCAACCAAAGTATTTTAGGCAGACAAGAAAGTGCTTAAGGTCTTAAGGCTGACCTAAGGGAATCCACGTGAGTCACTACACCAATAGTGGATCTAAGTGCTGCATTCACATGTTTCCCAGGTACCTGCAAAGAGTTTAGCTAAGCATGGGACCAGCACAGAGCCAAGCAAAGTCCCATGCTCTCTGTAGCAAACAGAGCTGACGGAGCCTGAAGAGCACAAGCCGTATCTTCTCAAACACAGTTACAAAGCTGCTTTTTAACAAATAAGTAGACACGCCAACCACTATAATACTGAGGACTACTGGAACAGGTTCCAGCTGCAGAAAGCCACTCCTGCTAACACTGCTGAGAGTGCAGAGCTAGACTAGCTAGTCATCAACACAGACCTGCCGCTGCAAGCTGCACTGTCTGTGCCCTGCCAGCTTCTGCCTTACCTGCCAGTCTTTACCTACCTCATATTTCCAAAGCCCATTTAAAATATGGCCTATACCCATCCAAGCAAGGCCCATTACCTAAGCTCTGGGAAGATCTGTAACTAGCTAAAGACTTCATTTTTGGATGGCTAAAAGTACTCTGCCACTTCCACTTCATTAAAGCCTTTTGTCCGTTTTCTTCTGCTCTTACATACAGTCTACACCTCCTATTAACAACTTGCAACCAAAGCAAAAGCACAAGGCACCAAGATTTTGTAGAGCGTTCTGTGTGAGTCGAGTCAGACTTGCATACATACGCCTGAGAGATCACACCAGGCAGCTGGCTGGGGCTGTCCCTTTGCAGACCCATGCAGCACGCTCCGGGGCTTGCCCTCAACACACTTGCTGCAGCAGCAGACAGTAGGGACGCAGAGGTACCTTACGCAGCAGGACCACACCTATTTTGCTGCATTCAGAATATTCTGAACCTTACCTTTCCAGCATGAGCTCTCTGTGCAGCTCTATCAGCAGAAGGTTATTGCTCACAGCAAGCAGAGTTTTGTTGGTTTTTGTTTTAAGTACCCTTACTAGCCAGATTGTCTCTCAAACTCTAATGATGCCTTGCATTTGATGCTAAGGGTAGCATTGCTAGTTCGTACTATAGTTGTATATGCCAGATATGTTGGATTTAAAAAAAAAATCCTGTAATAATGGTGCAGTCTCCTGAGAATACATTTATTTCTGCAGTATAAAATAAAATTAAATTCTTCAATCTCAAAAACTATTAAAAGGTTGTATTTAAAATGCATGAAGCATTAAAAAGACATCAAAATTAAAATAATCTCATAAATCTCTTCATTTAAAAGACTTATTAGAATACAGATAGAGGCAGAAAACAGCTGCCCTGCAGACTAAAGCAGTAAATTATGACTATTTTAACTTTTTTTCATTTTCATCATTGAAATTTTCCTCACAGAATTATTGCAGTAGTATAAAAAGACCAACTGCCCCCATATTTAACATGTGAATAGTAAATTATTTTTCAGTGGACTTCACAACAGATAAGCTGTATATTCTTTCAAATGTCAGCAGACTACGGGATCGTTTCCAGACAAAGGAGGTGGGGAGTGTTTTCAGAAATCAGTATTGCATGCAAAACTATAGAATTAATCAGCAATTCATTCTCCTCAACACAACAGCAGCGGGACACTGCAGCAATTGCGACTCCAGCACTCCAAACGCCTCCCGCACACTCTTGGCTATTATTTTTAACAGGAGCCCAAAGTTAGGTACATTTAAATATCAGCAGGCTGACTTGTAAAGTGCTGAGCATGTAACAGCTCCAGGATGTTTGCTTATTTAGGAAGCTTAACATGGTTTTAAGAGCCTACATTTAGCCAAGATTTAGGATTCTCTTAAAAGCGGAGCCTTCCCCTCACTGGGAGGCACTGAGAAGGGGACAAGAAGAATGGAGGGCAAAAAGGGAAAAATAACACATGCAAGTCAGAAAAAGAAATGTTTGTTTCATTATCAATTATTAATATTCACCTTTTTCAAACGACAGGCAAATACTTTTTCAGCAAGTGCCCTGACTTCTCAGACCACCATTTCTCAGTCTTGATGATACCAGGGCATTCCTGGGAGGACAACTGAATGATCACACTGATAGCTCCTCAAAGTAGCTCAATCCAGAGGGAGGAGGCAAAGAAAAAACTTGAGGGAAGGAGATTTCACACCATTTCTTCCTCATCTCATCCGTTCTCCAGAAGAACGATCTCTGCACAGCCAGGCTGTTGATATCCATACCGATTACAGCAGGAAACGCTAAGGATGCACAAAACTAGGGAAATGAACAACAACAAAGCTACCAACAGAGAAGGGAGGGGAAGTTGTTAAATCAAGAGGATAAAGAGTGCTCCCACATAGCCATTTTCTGGTTTTGCTTCACTGCAAATTATATCGTATGATATTATAAACCACTTTTCCTGACAGCAATGTGCATTACTGTACACTTTAACTTCCTTCCTGCTTACAAGAGATAAGATTAGTAAATGTTTGCTTTATTAACAAGTTGAAATGCTATTAAACCAATTTAATTGATGGTACAGTTACATGGAGTCTGCTTCTTGTTTATATTTTTCAAAACTTACACCTGCAACAGAAGTTGTCTCCTTTCCAGAAATACACATCCGCTGCTCCAATTCCATATACTTTCTTCCAACACCGATGCCTGTTCAAATTGTGCAAAGCTCCTTAGCTAAAGCTCCAACAAAGATAACAGAGGTGCTCAAGTATAAAAACTCCACGTATTTTATTCATCTTTCTCACTGCTAGATTACCATTATGTTTGGTCAATGAGTTTCGTCTTTTGGGCTTCAAATAAAGCAAGTAGACAACCAGAAGGCACAACTCTAAACCCAATGGGTTAGTGCATCATCAATAAAAAAACACTTCTGCCCTTCTTTTACTTTAGCCTAAGGTTAGCTTCCTCGTGAGTGGCTCCAGATCGTTCTATAACCTTCCTCACAAAATGCTTATGCAGAAGAACACTGTGTGTTGTACAGCTGCTTCAGTAAAATGCTGATAATGGCAAGCTTAAACATACATCACTAAGAGCAACCAACTCTCTACTGGAAACCGAGAGAGGAGGAACTCTCTATTGGGAACAGAAAAACTTTTAATTTAACTGCCAGCGTCAACTGTAAAGGATGATGGTGCTGCTCATCTGATAGGGTTCTTTTTCCAGTTTGTTGGTTCGCTTATCCTATGTGTGAACCAAACTAATCATTCCTCTTTACAGCAAACACCACACAATGTAAAAGTTAATCTAATTTTTTTCAAAACTGCAAATCAAGTCAATTATACAAAGCTTTAAGTGTAATTCCCATTTAATATAAATATACCAAATGAATTGCAAGCCAGGTTTTATTTAGTTAGCAAAACCTTGACAAGCAACATTATTACATCCTTAATTTAATGTCTTCAACTGATCAATCTCTTATCTGATTGTTACAAGAATGTAATGATTGGTACACAGTTGTCAAGATTGTCATGTATGCAAGATAGTAAAAGCCAAAATGAAATTCACTCTTTTCTTTGAAATCCATTAAACCCTGTTTTTTATTTACAGCTAACGATCATATGTAAGCCAACGCAGCCTGCAGAAAGGCGATCGGTAATTATGCTTCTTTACAGCATTTTTTCTTTTAAAAACTTTGACAAAATGGATTTTGATGTCTGCTGGAATCATATCAAAATTGTAGTCATATGACTGTAGGCTCTATTATGCTAGACAACATGACAGCAGGGGTGGGGGGAGTCTGACTGGTACGTACGAAATTTATTCTGATCCCATGGTATTATTTTACATTTCAGTCACATGGTTGCCTGCCTGGTGTAGCTTCAGAGTGAACGATGAGTTTGTATTTTGGGCTTCAAATGTTCAGAGAAAAAAAATCATAGTATTTTTCTTATGACTTATGAGGTGAAGCAACAGAAATCACTTGATGTAGCAAATTTTAAGTTTGAAAGATTTACAGAGCTAGATCCTCAGTAACCCAGGGTAGCCTCATTCACATCAACAAAAAATACTGCCAGAGAATCTGATGCTCCCTCATCTCATACACTACCAAGGTTCTGCAGAAACTAAACCTCAGTGTTAGCAAAATGCCTCCCTCCATCCCTCTTTGTTACAAAGGAGAAAGCCAAAACTGGATACTGATGTCCAATCCTTAGCATACACTAAAAATTAAATCCACTTCCTTTGTAAGCCTGTGAAACTGCCTTTTCATCCACTGGCATACTCAGCTCCAGTGAACGGGAAACCCATCTGAGTAGAAATGGTCAGAGTGGAGAAGGCTGAGCAAGAAAATCCCTTGGCATCGAGAATTACTGGTTTTCTTTTTTAAATAACTGACATCTGAAATGCAATTGTACTACATAAATAACACTACATGTACACACACAAAAATAGGTTCTATGTATACATACACACATGCAGCTACACACTCACACACACGCACACTTTTATATACATTGAGGGGAGTGCAGTCTGTAAAAGACTGAAGGATGGCGGTCCCCATTGTCAGGCTTATGCTGCAGGAAGACAAGCTGTCTGTAAAAGGGAACGTGAAGATATTTGCTAACATTACGCATCCTTTCTGTAAAGCACAACTGTGCAAACAGTTTAAGGTCTGCACACTGTTAAACCCTTATCCCTGAAGATGCTGTGAGCATTCCAATTAATTTTAGACTTCATTTAGTAACTTGAATACATTAGGTAAGCAATCATCACAACATCCTGCAGAGTGCTTCTCGCAGCTCCATATCATATGAAGTGAAAGCTCATCCTTAGGTACAAGGTGCAAGAAACACTCAAGATAAGCCGATCTTTAGCTGGGAATCATCAGGGCCTGGAGGTACACACCTAGATCACAAGGTTTCACTCTGACTCTTGGAGAAACCCAATGAAACAGGACAGACCCGTGTTCCCAGTCCAGCCCTGATGCCATCTACCCCGACCCCATTTCTCATGATGATGGGTCACCAGAAAAGTGTCTACTCTCTGTCCAGCCACCTGCTGTCTCTGCCAGGTGCCCACGGCCACCCTTTCAGACAGCATTGACAGAGTGGGTTATTCAGGAGGAAGTGTCACCTATCAGCTATGATTTTCAGGGAATTTGCAGTGATATATATGTACATTTCCCAGTGTATTCTTCTTCTCCATGGGGTTCTGTACTGCGTTGCTTGAAGCCGCGGCATGCAAAACCAGCATTTTCACTAACAGACTGTAACCATGTACGCAGCCCAGCTGTTGCTATCAGGATGGTTTTTGCCTCACTTTTCTGTCTAATGGGACCTTATATTGCCTGTTGGCTTGACTTTTCTAATTTTTCTATTTTTAGAAGGAATCACACTAGGAAAAACACACTGGAGGGCCAATCTGGGAAGACAGGAAGATCCCAGATGGTGTTAGTTGTCATAGCTTCACTTCAGTATCATGACAACTCACAGCAGCTGAGGGCTGGCTCCACTCCTTTTCATCACAGTAAATATTCTGTTTCATTTTAATGCATATTTATTGGGCTCACGTTTGTCCCCCAGCTTCAGCAGCAAAGCTTTGATTTTGCTTAACAGATCTGCAAGGCTGAAATTCCTGGTTATCCAAGCTCCTGATTATCTTCTGGTTTAGGACACTCCCAGGAGACCCTCAGATAACCACATTTTCCCTGTATAACACAGCAGTCCTACAACCACATTATAATGCAGTTTTGTCTCACCTATAAAGGTCAGGGCCATAATACAATTTAGCAGTGAGGGTAAAATATGATTTACTTCCGTCCACAGGCAAGACCAAATCATGTTATAATGCTGAGGGTAGGGGAAAACTATCAGGTTACAGCACAATCCTCCAAAGTCATTTTGCCTGTTACAACCATAAACTCCACGTTAGCAGCTGATAGCAGAGGGAGCACAGTACTTAAGCAGGCTATCACAGTTCCTGGGAAAAATATAACTCCACACACTGTTAAGGGAAACCATAATTTCTACTGCTGATAGCACACATACTGGCTAGGACCTCTACAAGCTCCATCTACTGAAATCAATGAAGCCAAAAGAGGCATGGAGGTCACTAATTAATTGTTTCTGTGTAATAGTTCGTGATCTCATAACTACCAACATAAATATTCATTTCACTCCTGGCCACTCCAACCCAAACCACTGAGACCTCCCACAGAGCATGTGCTAGGAGATGACAGAGTACCTTCCTGGACCGTTCAGCTCTTCAGCTGCTTTTAACTGGTAGAAGATCCCATTGGGCTACTGCCAGATAGGCTTAAGCTCCAGATGTCTCCGGTCTACTTAAGGACCGGACTCAATCAACATAAAGCATAGAAATCAATTCCCACGCAGCCTCACTGCTCTGTCATACCAAGCAATTCCCCATTGGGACCAGGGTCTAGCTGCATGTTCATACCTGCCACTCCCCTTCAAACAGTTTTCAACAGGAATGAAGCAGCAAATTCCACCTCTGAATCTAGCCTAATGTACTGAACTTCACGCAGATAGGAGCCACCACCTTACCTTCACGGTCAGCATGTCAGGCCGCTTTCTTGCTGTTACATTTACTTCCTTAAAAATTATTTAGCTCTGCAGTCAATCTGGGATCTCAGTTTGGTTGCCCAAGCAAAAGCATCTGCAAGTAACTGACACAAGCCTGGATCCATCACAGTATCTGTGGGGTGTCTGCACCCTTCTGGACCAGCAGGTAGAGGCTGTCCTTGCACATATCAAATGGCATTAGCCACCTCAGTTCAGGCAACTGAATGATGATGCCTTCGTGTTTCCTGTAAATATTTAGTTTCTGCAGTAGGGTTTTAGAATTCTGCAAGTCACACTAGCATCTTAAGAGAGGAGGAGACAAATTTCATTGATACTTTTAAATGGTATTCCATTGACCTAGAAGAAAGCTGAAGCAAATTAAGAAAAATTTCAACGTCAGATTTCAAAATGGGAGGAAATTTCTTTCTCTGCCCTAAGACCTTGCTACAGGATTTGCCTTGACCTTTGAAAATGCAGCTTATATACAGATTCTAAGGTACCCAGTACTGCACTTAGCTATGCTGAAGTATACAAGTGAATTTAAAAATATCACCCCAAAAATCATCAAACTTACTCTTGCTGTTGAACCCTAAAAATCTGTTTGAGAGTGTGCTACAGGACACAATGATGTGGAAAGCAGTACAACCACATGGGCAACCACTTGCAATTCAGGAGACTGTAAGTCTATTCTGCTATCTGTGTGTAACCCCAAGCCAGTCGATTAACTTAGCTGTGCCTCAGTCTCCTCATCCCTAATGGGGAATGTTCCTGAGATTTGCCCTTTGATCAACTGTCGGCTACATCACACTCTTCAACCCACGGTGACCCATCTGGCAAGATTTCCCCAGACCATGGGGACCATGTAATTAAGCAAATATGAATGGAGCTCCCTGGGCAGCTTGAGGTGTGCAAAACCAGCTCTTCATTTTTAGATTTTTCTTTTTAAAAAAAACCAACTTGCTTGTTCCCTAATGGTAATTATCTATAATTCTTTAGTACTCATTCTAAAATACATAAAACAACAAAGATCTTAACAAAATTTACTTAAGATGTAATTCTAACAAAGTTCTTCCTACACACAAAAAAGTAACTGACAGTGAATGTTTGGTAACTTTGACATGAAAAAAAAGGGGAGAGATAAAATGCTTTTATGCAAATTTGATTTCCCTATAATAATCTAGAGCTATTCTGCTAGAAGGAATTATCTCCGCAGGCTGGCAGCTGCAGTAGGCAGTGAATTAAAAATGGCTCTGTATATGGGAAAATCTGTTCTATAATCAGTGCTATTCTTAGAGAGGACATCAATCTCACCAGCTCCCACGATGCTCTTCGTGTGAATGACATACCAGTATGATGTAGAAACTCCCATTACATCACTGACATCGATTTCCTGAGCACAAGGAACATACCACTAACACACAGGGAAACTGTTCCAGGAGTGACTGTACAATTTTGCATTTTCCCTTTAAAAAAATCTGCTGCAATAAGAGACCTTATAAAAAAAAATAATAAATTCAACAATGATTCATCCAGCTGGACTTGAAATGAACTGCACATTCTCACTGCAAGGCTCCAGTCTCTGCTTGCTGTTTTTATACAATAAGCTCCATTCCCAGGTCACAAGACATCAAGATAGCAGATATTGCACAAGTTTTCTTTGAACATTAAAAAAGGCACATGTAACAGGAAAGTATTTTAAGAAATAAGCAACCACTGCAGTTCTACATGTAAAATGTCACTAGTCATGCAGCTGTGTGGCCAAAAACAACACGCCCCAAAACCCCTACCAAAACATGCATCTATGCTAAGTAGATTGTATTTCAGACTGAACGTACATGCTGAACGTAGGGCCCAGTCTCATTGTCAAATCAAAGGAAGTTATATTGTAAATAAATAACACCTCCTGTGCACAAACCGATGATTCCCAGCGACGTCTGACTCTAGTATTTCCTCAGTAATCTTTGTCCTCATGCTTCACACGTACAGTAATCCTTCTTCTGCTATGTCATATGCACTGTAAACCATCTTGGCTTGAGTGATGGATTTGAAAATTAAACAACCTAGGGGGCTCACTGTTTTTAAAAATCATTTTATATATCATTTTAAAATAACTTTAGGTAACCTGACACGAATGCTAAGCTGTATGTATTAATTCAAGATTTGCTCTCCTATGTTCCAGTTTGCCCAGACAAACTGACATGCAGAAATGTACAAACTGCATTAAAAAAACTAAATACAAAATAAATTGAAAAAATGTCATAACCTCTCCAATTTGCACAAGTTACCCAAAACAGAAGATGAAAGATCTTTAAAAGATGAAATTTCCTGAAATGCTGAAGTAAGACAGCACACCTTAACCAGTGACAGAAAATTTGATTCTGCTCATCAGCACTGAAAAGGCTTTAAAAAAAAATAATTTTTAAAAACCCACACCCTCCCCTGCCCTTACATCATCAAATTGTGTTTGCATCACCTAAACACATCACTCTACAGTGGAACTGACATCCTGAGAGTTATTCTGTTGCTTTCTTCTGGGGTTTGTCATTATGACAACCCAGGCTTCCTGCCGCTACAGGCACACGTACCTCTATGGAGAGGTGGGGGCTCCTGTTGGGCCATGTAGGGGTAATGCTGAAAGCACTGCACTTCTCTGGGAACTCTCAGCCTGACGACTCTATGGGGTTAACCTAGAAGACAGCTGCATCCATTTTGCTCATTTCTCTTCGTGGATAAACTGCAAATTGCATTTGAAAATAAAATAAGTTATTTCTAACCTTTCAGCTGGCAGCCAATATCTTGGTAAAAAAGGACATAATTTATGACACTAATGATGTGTGGCTGCTTTCCAGAGACTGTAAACCAGTTTCTAGCCTGCTTTAATTTTAATTTAACAATCAAAGAGTTTGACTATTTAAATAAATGTTAAATAAAATGCAAGTGTTTGAGTGAAGTTGGTCTCTGGATTGTTATCTCACAGCTCAGTGGTTCCTAGCCACTCTTGTAACACATAACTAGCAGCAGTATTTTATTCCCCACACTTGGAATGCTACACTGCTCTTTCCTCCTGACTCTTAGGTCTCTAAATGGGAGGAAAAAAACCCAAACTCTTGTGCCAGAGAGAAGCTCTACGTGTCAGCCTAGTAGAACTCCAGTCAGGAAGCATGGAACAGGACTTGCCCATGTGGAAGACGCAAGAGATTCTGAACCCAGAGTTTGCTGATCCCAAAGTATCCACCACAGGCTGGAGGAATCTATACAGATGATACCTTCTAATTTTTCAAATTGCCCAAAAGGTGAAGAAAAGCTTCCGCAGGATCTGTGCTCCTTCAACAACCCTACTCTGACTTATGCTACTTGGAATTACCCCAACAAAATTTGTCTATTTACAGAGATGGCAGAAAACTGTAACACCTCTGTCCCTATTAGGCTGAGGTCTGCTCTTCCCCAAGCTTGGAAGTTGGGGCCCAAAATTGATGTTCAAAGCATACTCTTAAAAAAACTTGTGCTTTTCTTCTAATATTGCTACGAACCTATAGATCTCTATGGAGGGATGAGAGAGAGAATCAGGTCATTAAACTGCAACATCTTGCACAAGGATAGAGATGATGCCCTTTCCAGATAAAGCATGACTGTGCAACATTAACAGCTTATCTGTGCCTACCAAGTTAAAGGCATCGTAAGCGTTTTACCTGTGACTTTGGTATGGACATCTGTGATGCTGCAAGGGCCACTGAGCAACCAACATACAACTTTAGTAATGCAGCTCACAAAATGGGCATCCCCCTATCACACAGGACAGCAGCTGCATTCAGCAGTGAAATGACAGTGATGTGGAGTGGCCACCCACACCACTGAGTTGAAACTACATCCGTATGACAGAAGTTCCTCAGTATGTCCTCTGAGAGGAGGTCTAGCCAATTACCAGCTTATGTCACTGTTGCATTTCGTTTTCATGTTGAACCTGCTCTTCCCCTAACACAAAGTTAGCAGCACAGAGGACAAAACACTCAAACACAACAGGCAAAATTCAGTGGTCAATGGACGACCTCTAGATATACAATGTGTAACACAGTAAGGCCTTAGATACAAAAGCTAAACTTAGAGAAGGTCTATTGGCCTGATCTAATTGGACACCAGATAGTACTTTTCTTCCTAAAGACATCCACAGAGAACGCAGCACCCCTTCTAGTTTAGAGGAGGATCCCTGTAGCAACCCATTAACTGCCAGAGACCTGCAGAGCTGCATAACCTGTGCCGTTAATTATCTAAGTCCTGTCACCTACATCCTTGCTGCTCACAGATGCACTTCTACACATAAATAGTGTTACTCTACCACAGTCCTGTGACTATCCAGTCCTGTCTGTAATGTTAACAATAAAGCATTCTTACTTGCCTTTTGCTCCTTTGAGCTCTGAATAGCTTTACCTCGCTGAGTGAATTTATTTCAACTTCTAGGTCATCACCAGAACTGCTTGCTAAGTCAAAATCAGTTGCCTCTATGCAAGCCCACAGTAGGCTGAATGGATCTATCTGCTCAACAGCTTTAATAATTGGGAAGAAATGTTAAAAAGAACAAGCCCAAATTTCATTTGCCAAATCCAACATTAAAAAAAATATTTCTGTAAAGAAAGCAGTTTTTGTACACAACTCATGGGACAATAAACAAGACACCAGACCTGATTTATACAGTATTACTCTTCTGCAGGTAAACACCAAAAAAAAAAAAAAAAAAAAAAAATTAACATTTTAACCACATTTGATGAAGTTTTCAGTCTTTTCCATCCTGCCAGGACACAATCTGAGATTTTCTATTCAGAAGCATGGGAAAAGTACAGAGATCACTCACCAGCACATCCATCTAAGATTATCTGGAGATGAAGTTGTGAGACTCAGGTCTCATGCAATAGATAGCCCACAAAAATTCACTTAGTCATTCCCACACAAAGCCTAAGTTACTTGCAGGGCATCTTTTAGAAAAGCATTTTGTCTTGATGTAAACATGTCAGCTGACAGAGTCACTACATGATGAAGTAATTAGATTTGCTGATAAATTGATCTTTTAAAATATGGCATGAACAGTTACCAGTTTTCTACCTTCAGCTCCTATGCACTGGATGCTGAGAGCTACATCTTTACTCCCAGACTGAAGAACTCCCTCCTGGTAGAAATCCTTTCCTAATGGAAGGAAGGACAGACCTGGAGAAAATACTATCTAAATACATAGAGGGAGAGGTATCCACACCAAGGCAGATTTTGTAGGTTATTGAGGCTATTCCCAAGCTTTTTAATTGATATATGCAGTACCAATGGCCAGCTTCTGTGCTTATTCTTGCCACTGGTACTTGCTCTCAAATGAATTCTGGCCTACATGCAGTCATAAAAGCAAATTTGCCATTTGCTGGCCCTCTGTGTTCCCCTTTGTTTCTTACCCTTGGTAGTTAGTTTCAGCTTAAACAAGAAAAACCTGCGTTTAGTTATTTTAGAAGAGAGAGAGCACTTCAGTGAGTGACCAAAGATAAACTACAGCATAAACTATCTAACCAACCTTCACCTATGATGTTCTAGTAAAGCCTTCACCCAGTTCTTCCAGCAAATGGCCACGAAATAAAGGCACCCCTTTGCTGATAAATAAAGTGGGAATGAGCAACCTGCTTTCTTTCCTGTGTTGTTAAGGCTTCAGTGGTTCAAAACCAGCAGACCACAGTTAGGTCTCACCGATGGAGCTAAGAACAGCTCGCTGGTGCCCTGCTCTCCACTGCATGCTGGATGTTTAAATGACACGAGGAAGCGCTTAGCAATCCAGCTGCTGCTCCCCTCGAAGTTCATGACTGCATGATCTGCAGTGGCACTCCGCGAGCCGGATTCGCAAACCTCTGCCATCACCTACGACGAGCTTCACACTCCCGGCCCAAAAAATGCACGTGCGGGCGCTCCGGCGTGGAGGAACAGTGACACCTAGTGCCCAGCGCCGCGGGGACCGCACATCTGGGCGCCCATCGCTGCCCTCCGACTCAGCCCCGCCGCTCCGCGGGCAGCTTCCGCCACTGAGACCCCTTCGGGTGCAAGGTGACGATGGAGACTCCGGGCTCCACGCAGGCATCGGCCGAGAACCAGGAGGTGGCGCGGGGAAGGCACGGCCCCCGTGCAAAAACGGGTGCCTGAACTCGGCAGCACACGCGACACCCACGTTGCGACCAGGCAGTGACACTGGGCAAGGCGCCTGCAGGAGCACAAAGGTCACGAGGGGACCTGGGTGTTTCGTGTGTTTGTGTGTGAAGCGCTCCACCTGCATCTCCTGTGGGAAACGTCCCCATCCTTTGTGACAGAATCACAGCCCGGGGGTGCACGCAAGGCCGCCGACTGCACCTCTGTGTGTACGCCCCGCTCCCCAAAAGTACACGATGACCATGTGCTGAAAACCAGCAACCCTTTACATTAAAATAGAATCTCCCAATAAAATACTGTACCTCTGCATAGGATCGGTACCACAGATAATTATGCTATATTTAAAAAAAAAAAGGTTAAGATATGATATGCATTCTTTTTAATTAAAGTTTAACACACATTAACATTTCTAGATTAAAACCTGCCATTCTGAGAACAGTTTTAAATTCTGCTTTGATTATTTTTTTTTCCAGAGCACTGAAGCTATCATATAACTGAATATAAAGGACTAACAATGTCAGATTCTTTGGTAATTAATTTTGTGTCCTACTGCAGATGTATGAAATTCTATCAGCATTATCTCAACAGGCATGTCAACTCTTCTAAAAAAAAATCCTATCCATCATTTTATAAACTTTATTGCAATTTTGCATTTTTATTAGATACACAAGCTTTACAATGCAAGTTGTACTTTATTAAATTAAACAACATAAAATTAGTTATTAGTGCTAGGAAATAGCAACAGCATTGTGAACATAAAAGGAACACAAACTGTAGGATAATTGGGTCTGATTTTGTGCAGTATTTTTTATTGCATCAGATCTACAACAACCTATTGCCCAACTGTTTCTTTGCAGCTCTGCAATTCATATTGTAAGAACGGCAAGTGTCTCAGAGAGGTAGCATAACTTCCATGATACTGCCAAAAAAACCCTGTATCTGAGAACCACAAGGAATCAAAAAGATAAAAGAATAAACCCCCTATAATTTCTAAATTATTAAGTAGGCATTCCTGCCATCCTGATACATGGCACTAGGTATTATGGCAATCTAATCAAAATTGGTCAGCAGGACTGAAGTATATCTTTAGCTTGATCATAATAGTAAAGGAAAAATACAGTAACTCCTGAAAACCTTCATTTGTTTCTACGTATCACATTTTTTCCCTTACAATTGAAAAATCTTCCCCTCTTTTTTTGTCTCACTAATACTAGCAGAAACATCTCTCCTTTTTCTTTCTTTTCTTTGTTCTCTACTTCAACAAAGATACTAGCAATTAGCAGAGAAGAGAAGAGAAAGGGAGCAAAATCTTACAACTGCCAAACCAAACGCCTAGTGACAGAGCTCTGTCAGATTTCATCATGGAAGAGAAACGTTATTTCTTTTGCTAACCTCATGTGTGAGAATAAAATATTTGACAAGTGATCTGAATGACCAGCTGATTTCTGTTGTCAGGTACACCAGCATGGATGAGGTGAAAATCCAACCAAATACCTCAGACTGCTTCTCCTAGGGGGCTTTCTCCACGGTGTTTTTCCTCATGAAACAACGCACCTAAGCATAATTCAACTTTGAAGGTTCAAGCTGTTTGGATGATTTCGTTAGAGCCATCCCATTTAAACCTGCACTGAACGGCCTTGCCGGAGGCTTCCAGGATCAAGACCAAGGAGAAGAAATGAAACGAGGCATATCCGACGTCTCTGGGCTTCCTCAGTGGTACCAACACTATTTCCGTGCAAGCACATGAAAAGGAAGCAGGGGCTGCATGTGACAAACCTGACGCTAGAAAAACAGATGGTTTGGATTGCCAGCAAACGAAGCCTACTTCACCCACTGAAGCTACTCTCAAGCCAGAAAAGTACATCTGAAAATAAAAATCAAGGCACGCTGTCAGTTTTAGCGCCCAACCCCATGTGAGGATGTCACAAGCACAAGGGAGATTTGCCATAAAAACATAATTTGAGTATCATCTCTCATCATTCAATACAATTTTTCAACTCTTTCAAAATTGCATTGAAAAATCTATATAATGTGTGCTTAGATTAATGAACTGTTTGAATCCGGATCAATATGCACTCAAAGATTTGAACTGTTGACACCTGCTGGATACAGCTATAAGAATGCTTCATTCAGCTTATAGCCAATCAGTACTTTGTAACTACAGGGGTTCCACTTAATAAACAAGCAATCTAATATATGACCTCTGTAGATTAATTTCCTGAGAGCGAGTAAATAATCTGGATTCAAAATTTCCATGATTATACATATAATTACAGTATCACTTACCAATTAACACATTGATTTAAACCTTCTTGGGATTATGTACTTAAGTATAAAATAGGTGATTCAACCATCACTCAAATACTAAGCATCTCTTTAAGATGGCAAAATCGTGAGCCACAGAGCACTAGACATCTAATTTCTGTTATGGAGGAAAAATGTATTATGATAATAGAGATTATAAGAGGTATATAATTAAGTGTACTGTGGCTAGCTGGGGCTATTATGCAATAGCAGGACCACACTGATAAACATCATGAAATTGCTCTTCTTTTGCAGTGGGAGCAGAGCCTTTTTCTATGCCATGGTTCATCTAAGTCTCACGGTGTCCTCTACTTAATAATAAAGCTGAGTATGTGTTTGGACTTTGCTTTTTTTATTTCACACACACGGAACAACCCAGCCATCCGTACCAGTTGTCTAACATATATATAGACAAACAGATAGAGATTTACGATGGTATATTGTTACACTTCTAACAAGGGCAGTAATTAATGCAGATTTATACTATACAGTAGTTCTTGGCAAAATAGCCTGTTATAAATGTTAATATAGCTTTCTATATAGCAGCACTGCAGTACATGAAGACAAATGAAAATCACTACACAACTCAGTTGCAGATCTTATTAAGTTAAAATATTAATTCAGGGTGGCAAATGAAAGTGAGGATGAGTATCCAAGAGACTATGTTTGTAAGGTATATTTCCTGTCACATTTTGTTTTTAATATTAAGAGCTTTTTATCCACCGTTCAGCTGAGTATCTGTCATTTCATGCCTATACCTTGAGGGGAAAAGGAATTCACATCTGGAAGTAAATCATTATGTTATTCCATTTTCTCCTTATCTCTGTTTTGTGAGTAATCCTTTCACATAGAAAATTAGAATACATAATAAACAGCCAAATTTCAACACATGATATTGCTCGCAGTTTTAAAACTGTAGAACAGAGATAAGTAACTTCCAGAAACAAATTCTGAAAATCTGATAGACTAAATATACAATCCTTAGGGAGAGTGAGTTATGGAACTACCAAAAAAATGTGAGCTTTTAAATGCTTTATGTTCATATAGAGATTTTCTTCTATGACTACCACCGAGAGTAACAAATAACTGATCGCTAAAAACAATTTCTAAAAAAATAGGTTTAAATCATTCTTTCCTGTCTTAACATACTTCCAAAAAGCACATCAACTGTAACATAATCCAAAATTTCCTATTATGCTTGCAGTTTTTTATGATACACAGATAACACAGTGGATATGCATGCAATCTTCCAAAACGTGCACATATACAGCAAAGCCACAGAATTGTCCTCTGTGTCACCACTGTAATCCAGCTTGGAGAGACTCAGAGGGTGTTGTCAGCAGCTATTCAGTAAAATAGGAAACCGAAAACAGTAAAAAACAAATTCATAATAGCTATAATGTTTAGTTTTCTCAGGTATTAAGTCTTAGATAATGACCAGTAGTGACCTTAAACTATGTATTATAGCTTAGGTATGGTATGATGCTCACAGCAGTTCCATAGCTGGGAAGTAAGTAATGCAATCTCACCATAAACACTCACACTGTTACAAAGCCAGCTTGCACGCATGGATTTCTTCCTCTCCAATGTTATCCCACCAGGCAGCTTTATAATGATCTGAAAAATACATACCTTGACTAGTAGTGCTGCACTGAAAGAGAAAATATCAAGTCCACTATGCTGAGGCAATTTTAAGGCAACACATGTCATATGGATGTTGGCACACTCACTTCCCACATTCTCTCAAGAGAAACAACAGCCCCTTATATTGTACACACTCTTATTTCACTGTTTAGCCACTCTGCAGAATTCCTCACTGCTGTTTCCCCAAACTCTACTCCTGTCCGTAACCGCAACCTCTCAGAATGAGCATGCTACCTCAGTGAGGAGGCCTGTAAAGGCCCTAATTGGGTGACCTCAATGAACGGGAATGAATCTCCTAGTTGCTATTACAGGAAACAAGAATCAAAAAAATTTAAAAATTACACTGGATTTGGACACCAGCCTGAAATCCAAAAGATTCAGGTTGAATTCTTAGCTCTGCCAGGCCTAGTGCTATATCTACAACACCATGAACACCCTGTGCAGAGACAACCAGGCTAATTCCGAACTGCAAAGCCTTGTACACGAACCTGGTGCAATCTGTATGTTGATGCAATTAAACTGCTTCCACAAGTGAGCACCAGCTCAGATACCTCAGCAAGCATTTCACTGTCCTGTGCAAACACATTCAACTCACAACACTGACCTGTCCTGTCCACACCAATCAAACAGACGTATCATAAATACCCATCCACTGGTACCTGAGAGGACCTCAGCCATCACAATTTTGAAATACCTATGTAAGATCAGTGGCATAAAATTTGAGTGGAGGCAGGGTTAATGCAAATTCCTGGAAAGCCACTTAAAAAGTCAAGATACCAGCACTCAACTTACTGAAAACACATCCCTCTATGCAGGGGACTTAGCACCTTTCTAGATCTTGCCCATAAATGCTCCTACCCCACAGAAGAGTTCGGAAAGGAAAATAAAAGGCTGTTCACTTTCAGGCACCAGTTTTACCTGCAAAATGATGACTTATTCTGATAGTTGGCCACCTTAGCCACCCTGCTGCAAGTTTCAAAAATCCTAAAGACCTTCCTAAAATGAACATTCTAGTGCTTACAATACAGTTGTGCCTCAGTAAGTGTAAATATGGAGGGGAAAGGGACTCAGCTGCATTCTGCACATTCAGATCAATAAAAAAATTTCCATAAGATTCTGAATTAGTCAGACCCGTAAGACCTTTAGTTCTTCTGATACAAATTCAGAGACAGAGGATCAGCCACAAAAGAGAGAAATCTTTTGCAATCTTCACAACTGGTTTTAAGTAAACAGGGGTAAGTGTTAACCAACCAGCCAGAACCTCTTAACTCCGCGCAAGACGCAACATCAGAGGAGACTGCCCATCAACTGGAGTAGATGCCCTCCATCTCCAGGCACCACATTTGAACAACAGTTTTGGCGATAAGGAAGAAAAGTTCACCAAGAAGCAACTTACATCTTTGTTTACAACTTACATTTTTGTTTACAGCTCTAAGACCAAGACACAAAGGTCCTTATTATCACCATTTGGCATTTTCGTGAAGGGCATCTTCAACTTCTTTAAGAACTCAAACACACAACTGTACATTTTTGAATTTGCTAAACCAATGCAGTCATTGTAAAGAGACAGCTCTTTTCTTTTTGAAGCCTAAAACACTATGTTGAAGAACAGAGGCCAAGCATTAAGGCAACAAGGAAGAAGAATGCTGTATATTATTGAAGTTGTAATCTATCACTCCACTCTTCTCCTCAGACAACAGAATCTCCTGTCATCAGGTGTCAAGCAGCATTACCTCCACATGCCACAAGGGCTCTCCTGCATGTGTTCCAGTAGCAGCCCAGTCCTGAAATCAGCCACTGCCTCCCCACTGCTAGGCTCCAACAAGAAATGTAGAACTCTAGAGCTTCTGCACATGCTGAGGAGAATAGGAAATACCAAGTTTGAGTATAAACTGAGAAGTGATATTCATGTGGTCCTTCAGACACATTAGTGTCTCAAGGTGACAGAGATAAATGAAGGGTCAAAATTGTTTTAAAAATTAAAACTCAAGATGGGAAAGAATACCTGCCTGTTAAACTAACACCAACTCATAATTCTGCACACCTTAATGGTCACTGCACTGTGAATGCTCAATCTTTTCTTTCTTGTGTCTGCCACTGCCTGAGTTTCCCCTCATTCTCAGCTGCAATCTCTGAACAGGGTAAAAAGAACAACCACCAGCCACATACCCTCTCCATTTTTATTTATTTTCATTTCTGTTGGCCCAACAGTATGGCTTTATAAATGGCCCCATAAGGTTGTCTGCTCTATAAGTATTTTAATAGAGTGTTCCTGGAATGCTCAGAGTCTTAATCACAACCAACTTGACAAATAATGGGCCACACTGTCAAAACAACTCATCTCCCATTTGGGTACATAAGTGGGAATAAAAGTAGCTGCTGGATGCTAAACACTTTTGTAAATCCAGCCATTTAATTTAGGTGCCCAAATGGGAGCTGAGCTCTTTTATATATTCTTGACCAAATATATTCTTGAAAGGAAGAAATACAATGAAGCTGTGTAAAGTTCATCCTTTCTTTCAGAAGGAAAGGTCTGGCTTCTGCATGCCTATGCATTTATGAGGAAAAACCCTTTCTCACCATCTGTGATTACAGGTCATGAACATTTCCAAAGCTCACACTGATACTTCTAACTACCTCTTTACAAGAATTACAGAATTACCTATTCAAACATAATCAAAGAGAATGGCACAGAGAGTCTACAAAGTGCCATCTACAAATATATAACCCACATTTGCACTAAGACTTCTCGTTTCTGGGACTTTCTACATCCCTCAGGCCTTCCACACCAATTACCACAAGCCAGGTCACAATGGTGGGCATGGTAACAGATAAACAAGGAAGCAAGGAATTTTTAACAAAGAAAAGCAGAATGGCTCAGTGGTGAAAAATCCAAGCAAAATCAGACTCATTGCTCTAGCTTGCTGGACCACAGAGCCCACTTCTCCGGAAATGCAGCCATTAAAAATGCTTTTTACTGCTGACAAACGGAACTCAGTGTGCCCGGCAGTTTTTCCAAAATGTCTGTACAAACAAAAATTACTTTTCAGTTTTGGCTTCCCTGCAATGTAAAGCACCAGTAGTTCAAATGGCAACTCACATATACCTTCCCATTCTGTTCTCCTCCTGTTATGGGAAATCACGGGTTTGTTCTTGTTCTGAATTATTCCCATGTGATAAATCTCTAAGGAACAATAAGTTCATCTCCCATTTAATTTTTGAAACAAGATACCCAAGTTTCACTATGATTTGGAATGTATCACTGCTGTCTCTATAAACTGGAAGCAATTTCACCAGCCAGGATGACATACCTCTTTGAAAGCTGAGCAAGCCAGTGGGGTACTTCAGATGTAACCAGAGTAGGAGGTAAGTTATCAAAAAGAAAAAAAAGTATCGTAAAAAATAAGGAAGCTAAAAAGAAGAAAGATTCAGGTAGCTAAGAACATTCCTATGCTTAACATGGAGCAAGCAGCTAATTTGTTCCCTAAAAAAAAATACATTCATCTTTTTTGTATATTTGCAAGAAGTATGTTCACTCCCACAGCCTTCTTCACAATCATCTTAAGCTCTCTTATTAAATAAACTATAGTTACCATCTATTTCTGAGCACATGGCTCAGAATGACCCAGTTTCTATTGCTGATACTCTAGAAGCTGTTAATTCTTTTCATCTGGCAAAGCCCCAGTTCCCAAATAGCTTACTACTGATTTTTAGAACACCTCTATTGACAAAATGACACAGAGGCAAGTTAGCTTGCATAATGACTCCTCAACCCACCTAGTCAGCCACCTAACCTCCAAGCACAGCCTTGATGCACAGCATGGCCAGTCACATGCCAATACATTGGAACGCCAGAAATGCTGAGTACATCCCCACTCCAAATGTTAGCCTCATGCACTACTTTTGATTCCAGGTACAGAAATAATTCAAACAGCTTCCTATATGTAAAAGAGAGAGAGAGAAAGAAAAAGACAGCTCATCTGACCTCAGTCTTTTGGAATGGCTTTGCTTTTTATTTCATATTCAAAGTTTGGCAACAACCTAAATATTAGTCGTCTCCCACTGAGGAGAGACAGGACTTATCTGCTGCTCTGCTGCCATGGAATGCATTTCCATAGGATTGTTTTTCACTGTACAGTAGCTTCTCATCAAAAAATTATGCTGCACACCAGTCATTGGTACTAGGATCAGTTGTCTCCATCCACAGAAGACAGACAGCTCAAAGTACTCCTGAGGTCTTTGACCTCCAGGTCAGCAGTTCAACAAATGGGTCCAAGCAGATAAAAATCACCTTTAAGTGGATCTGATCTATCTTTCAGTCCTTCTTATTGTAAAATGTAAACAGTATTTGTGAGAGAATCAAGGGGGGTACCTCCTGACTTTTGAAAGAGAAAAATCTACAGATTGAATACAATCTCTTGTTTCTCACAGCAGTTCCCTCAGAACAAGAACAACTTAAAAACAATATGGAGAAATCACAGTACTACTTCTCTAACAGCTGCTGAATGGACACATGCTTTACAATTAATCCCATGTAGCTCTTGTAGCTGCAGGATTATGGGAGGGGGAAAAAAGTGTATGTCGATGATGACATACCATCATCTGCTGTAGCAGATTCAGAAGATCCTACGATACTTCTGCCCCCTAGTAGAGAGCTTTTTTGGCAATGCAGTCTTTTGGCAAAAATCCTCTCAGAGACATGGAAGTTATGAAAGTGTAAAGTAATGTAACCACTGCTTCTGCCAGAGGGCTGAATAACTAGAAAACTGCTTGGTGCTGGAATTTTGGACTTGGCATTCAAATAAAGTCTGCATAAGAGGCATGTTTTCCACTGAATCACAAACCAAACAATTCTAAAATAAGCATTTAAAATTAGCTGAAAGTCCCTGTTATCAACTCAGGCAATGCCCCAATGTTTGGTGTATTTCTTAAAGCCATAGCTTTGTAACAAAAGAAGTAAAAAATTCAGTTTCATGATTAGGTTTTGATTAGCCTTAACTTTTAATTGCCACTGAATTTGCAGCTTTTGAATGCCCCTTACTGCCACCAATCCAATGGCCTCTCTTTTTGCAGAAAGATTAACACAGCTTTTGTAGAAGGAAACGTGCCTCTTGCACATTAGAGTTCTCTGCAGACATGATGGATTGTTGTGGGAAAGTCTACTTGAATTCAAGAAAATTCCCTCATTGGCGCTGCTGTGGGTGAAGACTGGAAGTGACCTGATGGAGGGGGAAGAAAAAAATAAGGAGGGAAAAAAAGGTTAGTTTTTTCAAAGGAGAGATTCAGTGACATCCTGCAGGGACCCATTCTAGATCTGTAGCTGTTGCTGTCCAACATATTACCAAGTGGTCCAGGAAAAGGGTGAAATAACCCTTATTTTGAAGTTAACCATCAAGGTTTGTAGATCACAGAATCACAGAATCACAGAATTTTTAAGGTTGGAAAAGACCTAGAAGATCATCCAGTCCAACCATTCACCTAGCTCCCACTAAACCATATCCCTCAATACAACATCCAGTCTTTCCTTGAACACCCCCAGGGATGGTGACTCCACCACCTCCCTGGGCAGTGCATTCCAGTGCCTGACTACCCTTTCTGAGAAGTAGTATTTCCTAATGTCCAGCCTGAATCTCCCCTGGCGCAACTTGATACCATTCCCTCTAGTTCTGTCACTGACTACACGGGAGAAGAGGCTGACCCCCAGCCCACTGCAACCTCCCTTCAGGAAGTTATAGAGAGCTATAAGGTCTCCCCTGAGCCTCCTCTTCTCCAGGCTGAACAATCCCAGCTCCCTCAGACGCTCCTCGTAAGGCCTGTGTTCCAGACCCCTCACCAGCTTAGTAGCCCTCCTCTGAACGCGCTCCAGGGCCTCAATGTCTTTCCTGTAGTGAGGGGCCCAAAACTGAACACAGTACTCGAGATGCGGCCTCACAAGTGCTGAGTACAGGGGGACAATTACCTCCCTGCTCCTACTAGTAACACTATTTTTGATGCAAGCCAGGATGCCGTTGGCCTTCTTGGCCACCCGCGCACACTGTCGGCTCATGTTCAGCCGTGCATCAATCAGTACTCCCAGGTCCATTTCCTCCACACAGTCCTCCAGCCACTCCACCCCAAGCCTATAGCGCTGCCTGGGGTTGTTGTGGCCAAAGTGCAGGACTCGGCATTTGCTCTTGTTGAACCTCATGCCATTGGCTTCAGCCCAGCTCTCCAGCCTGTCCAGATCCCTCTGTAGGGCCTCGCTACCCCCAGGCAGATCCACACTCCCAGCCAATTTAGTGTCATCTGCAAACTTACTGAGGGTGCACTCAATGCCCTCATCTAGGTCATCAATAAAGATATTGAAGAGGACAGGCCCCAGCACTGACCCCTGGGGAACACCACTCGTGACCGGTCGCCAGCTGGATTTAACTCCATTTACTACCACTCTCTGAGCCCGGCCCTCCAGCCAGCTCCTTACCCAGCCGAGGGTGTACCCATCCAAGCCACGGGCTGCCAGCTTCTTCAGGAGAATACTGTGGGAGACAGTGTCAAAGGCTTTGCTGAAGTCTAGGTAGACCACATCAACAGCCTTTCCCTCATCCAGCAGATGGGTCACTAGATCATAGAAGGAGATCAGGTTGGTCAAACAGGACCTGCCCTTCATGAACCCATGCTGGCTAGGCCTGATCCCCTGGCCATCCCGCACATGCCGCATGATCTCCCTCAAGACTATCTGTTCCATAACCTTCCCTGGAACCGAGGTCAGGCTAACAGGCCTGTAGTTCCCCGGATCCTCCTTACAACCTTTCTTGTAAATGGGAGTCACATTGGCGAGCCTCCAGTCTTCTGGGACCTCACCAGTCAACAAGGAGAGCTGATAGATAATGGAAAGCGGCTCGGCTACCACCTCTGCCAGTTCCCTCAGCACTCTCGGGTGGATCTCATCCGGCCCCATGGACTTGTGGCAGTCCAGTTGGAGTAGGAAGTCTCTGACCGTTTCTTCCAGAATCACAGGGGAGTTAGCATGCTCCCCAGCCGAGACTACCAGGTCAGAGAGAGGGGTACCCTGAGGATCTGTCTGACCTTTAAAGACAGACGTAAAGAAGGCATTCAGAACCTCCGCCTTTTCCTTATCCTCAGTGATCACATTCCCAGCCTCATCCAGTAAAGAGTGGATATTCTCCTTTGTCCTCCTCTTACTGTTAATGTACTTATAAAAGAGTTTGTTATTCCTTTTCACCCCAGCGGCCAGGTTAAATTCAAGCTGGGCTTTTGCCTTTCTGATTTCACCTCTACACATCCTGACAACTTCCTTGAATGCATTCTCAGTTACCCGTCCCTCCTTCCACAGGCGGTAGATTCTCTTTTTCTCCCGGAGCCTCAAGAGTAACTCCCTATTCATCCACGCTGGTCTTCTTCCCCACCGGCTCATTTTGCGGCTCAGGGGGACCGCCTGCTCCTGCGCCCTTAAGACTTCCTTCTTGAAGAGCAACCAGCTCTCTTGTACCCCTTTGTTCGCTAAGACTGAATGCCAAGGGACTCCCCCTACCAGTCTCTTGAACAAATCAAAGTCCGCCCTCTGAAAGTCCAAGGTAGCAGTTTTACTATTCCCCCTCCAAGCTCCACCATGAATTGAGAAATGTATCATTTCATGGTCACTCTGTCCAAGGCAGCCCCCAACCTTCACATCTCCTACCAGACCTTCCCTGTTAACGAACAGCAGGTCTAGCGGGGCAGTTCCTCTTGTGGGCTCTCTGACCAGCTGCATCAGGAATGCATCCTCTGTGCACTCCAAAAACCTCCTAGACTGCTTCTTCTGTGCTGTGCTATACTCCCAGCATATGTCAGGGAAGTTGAAGTCCCCCATGAGGACAAGGGCTGATGACCGTGCAGCTCATGCCAGCTGCTTGTAGAACACCTCATCTGTCTCTTCATCCTGGTTTGGCGGTCTATAACAGACGCCCACCAGGATGTCTGCCTTGTCAGCCCTTCCTCTGATCTTTACCCATAGGGATTCAATGTTATCATCCCTAGTCACAATCTCAGTGGCAGAAAAGGATTCCCTAACGTATAGAGCCACACCACCACCCCTCCTTCCTTGCCTGTCTCTCCTGAAGAGTTTGTAGCCATCCATTACAGCACTCCAGTCATGGGAGCAATCCCACCATGTTTCTGTTATGGCAACCAGATCATAGTTTGCCTGCCGCATTATGGCTTCCAACTCTTCTTGCTTGTTGCCCATGCTGCGTGCGTTAGTGTAGACGCACCTCAGCTGAGCCCCTTGCCTCTCTCCTAATCCAAATACCACTTCCCCAGGCCAATCTCTAGCAGACCTGGCTTTATCCCCTTCCCCCTTCCTATCTAGTTTAAAGCCCTATCTACAAGTCCTGCCAGCTCCTGGGCAAGTATCCGTTTCCCTTTCGAAGACAGGCAATTCCCATCAGCTGTCCTCAGGCCAGGTGCCGAGTAGACTGCCCCGTGATCAAAGAATCCAAAATTTTTGTGTTTGCACCACAAAAACTATTTGACAATGGTTACAGATGGCTAGCAATATCGTGACAAAGTAACAGATTAAATCCATTCCCAATAATGGCTTAAAACAATTCTACATGTGATACACATGGATGGCACCTGAAATAGCTGACACCATGCATGACAGGAATTTTGGGGTTATAGTAGAAGCCTTTACGAAATCTAAGCTCAGTGTTCTGCACTAGTCAAACATGCAAATGCAATTTTAGATTTTTTTAGGAAAGGAGGGGGAAATAAAGTTCATTATGCCACAACACAAGAGGTCCATCTACATCTTGAACACTGTGCACAAGTATGGCTGCCTCTTCTCAGAAAAAACAGAAACAGAAGAAAAGACAAGTAGCTTCAAGAAATGCTTGGGACAGCTGCCATGTAAGGAATGGCTAAAAAGATAAGGCACCTTCAGCCTGGCAAAGAAGTAACTGGAGAGTTTATGATAAATGCCACAGATGTCTACAAAATCACAAGTGAAGGAACTAAATAAAGAATGATTTTTCTGCATTTTCCCCAAAAGAAACAGAGGTCATCAAATTAAATTAGCAGGTGGAAGGCTCAGAAGCAAAGATTTTTTTTTTTCCTACAAAATATAGCCAAGCTGTCATCCTCTGCCAGGTGATAAGATTTATGCCAAAAGTGTTCAAGGGTTACAAGTTCAACTGGACCAATACACAGAAGAAAAAAAAAAAAAAAAAAAGAAAAAAGATAAAGGAAAAGCACACAGAACTATTCTATTTAAAAACTAATGAAGTCCCAAGCAAACGGAAATCATAACATAGAGGTGAATTATCAGAAGGAGATTCCTAGTTCTTACACTCCTTTCAGCACTGGCCCCTGATACTGGTTGTCAGCTGAAATAAGATACTGGCTACAAAAAGCTCTAGCCAAAGCCTTTATGGTCTTTCCTATGCTCCTTACTGAAGAGTTGTGTTTTACAGAAATGGATACGCTGTTCCAAATCCCTGCAATTCAGCTAGCCCCCATCACACATGTCAATACCATACCTGTTCTAAATATGTCACCCTCTGGTCAACATCACAGCTAAGTTCCACTGAACAGGAAGAGCTGCTGGAAGAAAAAGTAGAGAAGAGACATGACAGAAGTCATTTCATTTCTTCCTCACCGGCAGCGCTGGATCAGTGTAATATGAAATAGCTGCTTCTCCTAGGGGGTTCTCTCCTTTGCACACTCTACACCCTCTTACTATGAAAACACTGCAAATAAGATCAAATTACTCTTCTGCAGCAACAGTACACTTGCAGTAGTTAGGATATGATGCAATAGAAATTAAATTATTGTCAGATTTGGCACAGGTGTCATTTTTCTTTACAGTATTGCAGCTTTCTCCCTCAAAATCCTTACGGCAAGATTTTGAAATGACATCACAGGTTGCAAAAGCAGAACAAGCTTCTCATAAATTTCTACTACCCAGGCACTGTAAGAAAAGCTTTTTTTGCCACCTATCTCATTTCTTTGCCAATGGAATGCAGAATCATCATTAGTCTTTCCAACATGCAGCAAATTAAGTTCCAGTGAATTGTCTCTTCCAGTTTCAGGTGTGTGCAGATAAGCTGGTTTCCCTTGCAGCTCTCCTAAGGGGCATACTTACCTTTTTACTGAACAACTACAATCGGTGCAGATTTTAAGAACTTCTGCCAGAAGATGCACAATATTAGTGCCACTTTAAAGAATGTCATTTAATCACCAGCTATCAGGGCAGTGCAGAGTGTGGTGCCTAGGAATTAGCTATTCAAAGACACAGTCTTACACTAACATAACTTGATGTAGGCTGACTTTGTGAATTTCCTTGAGTATGAACTCAACATCCAAAGTCTAGATGTTATTGTGGCATATAAGACATATCAGACCACTTTTTGTTGCTTACAAGACACAGAAGAATATTCTCAGAGCACCTGTTGACAGAGGAAATAATACACTGACCACGGCAAGGGGGGATATAAAAACATATTTGTAAATTAGATCCCGAGATCTTTATACAAGGCTATATAAACCATTATTTTGACTCTGCATGACAACCTGTCTCTTACACCTTTGTGACCAGACACTCCAAAACTCAATGTTATTCCTTCTGAGATCTGGAAGTGGTAAAGGACATGGCATCCCAACTGGTTCTATTCTGTCAGTGAATTTAGATTTAGGAATCTAAAAACCCTTTCCAGTCATGGCTCAGATTACCAGAAACTTCTCTCTCATTAGAAATAAAGTGAGACTTGAAGGCTGAAAGAGTCCTAGACATTTTTGAGAATATGGACGTATCTCCAGATACGAGTGTCTCTCTTCACTGTCTTAGTAGATTTTTCATCTGTTTATTCTCCGACTGCTGCTATTCGCTTGTTTAACCAACCTAATTATCTCTTTTCTTCACCCTTTCAAGGGAGAATCTTCAGATATTTATGCTTTCCTTTATAATACCTGGAAGCCTGCATATAAACCAAAAGGAAAAGATGTTATTTTGGCTTCAAAGGCTTCCTCCTCCACTGCAGTAATACTCTAGAAGCCTTTGTGATGTTGGGCCTAGAGGAGTGAAGGAGAAAGATTATCTAACAGTGGTAATTCACACTCCCTGCTCTGGAGTTACACAGTATCTTAATCTCTGTGCACTGATGACACAGGGAGACACATGCTCCCTCCACCTGAAAGCCTCATGCTCCACATGGGATCCATCTCAAGGAGAGAATGCCAGCTGTAATGCCACAGTTATCTTTCCACTTTCACTGCAGTAGGACAGCACAGATTTAGGTTACTGTGAAGAGCCAGGAGGCGGAGGCTGCGGCAGGATACACTGATCCAACAGTATGGCAGCTACGCTGGCTGCACCCTACTTGCTTTAGACCTCCATAGAGGCCCCAGGCTGGCTCCATTTCCATGCTATTTCAAGAACTGCCACACTTTGCTCTCACTACACTTCAAATTTAAAGGGCAGCAGAACACTATAAAGCACAAGGCTATTATCCCCGGGTCGTCGCAAAGTCCAGCAATCTCCAAACAATCACGGGCTCAGATAATAGAGAGGCCCATTTCTGCAGGCTATAAAAGTATGAAGGAGGGGTCTCCTGAGCCAGCACACAACTCACAGCCAGTTGGCGAACTCTTCTAGTCACTGACAGACAGATTCTTTCCCTGAGGCCAGTTGGCTCAGAAGGAGGCAACAACAGTGATGCTCTAGGGCTTCAACACGGACAATCATGTAAGTGAGAGATGGAAAAGACCTAGCAGGTCACCGAGTTCATTTATCTGCCAACGCAGGGGAAGAGTTATGTGCTAAGTGTACAACCAGTACACCAACACTTGAAGACTTATACTTTCACATCAAACCTCAGCAATCAGCTCTGTCATTTGGATAACTGAGGCATCTGGGCTAGACTGATTCAGATCACCAAGGTCTGACTCATCAGAATATGGAAATAGCCACCACCTCCAAATGAATACAGCAATTAGGCACTGCCAAGACACTTTGCTTAGTTCAGAAAGAACTTGTTTTACAAAACAGAAGATCCTTGTAGAGAGATCTTTTTTCAACAGAACAGAATGTAAACAAAAGGCAGAACATATTCAGAAGCATCCAGGATAATATTCTGCTAAGGTCACCACAAAGACTTGATGTTTAGGCTCACATAATGCAACTACCAAACACTCTATCTACAGGTTTTGTCTCTAATGCCAAGGATATGTTGAGCTGTTTTCACTGCAACATAGTACTTGCTTCTCCTTCAGACACAGGTTTCAATCTTTCCTGAACTGTCTTGTCAGTTACTTCTCTGCTGGTTCATTCATCTACTGCATCAAGTAACACTGTTCACAAAACTACCAAGGTGCCTGAAATCATTCCTGTGCCAATATACTCTTCCTTGGCATTCAAAGAAGCAACTGATTTTAGGATCAGGGCACATGGTTAGACAGTATGCTCCTGTCACACAGGCCATGCCTGTGATGTGATATTTGGCACTGGCAAGACTACAATTCTGATCCTCAAATATAGGTAACTTCAGTTTCTCTCAGCTTAAAAGGCTAAGTAGTTCTTCCTCTTTAACATGTGCTTTAATCGCCTGTTGCTCTACCAGAGAGTTACTGCTCTGCTGCTCCTATGGAACTGCTCACTGACACGGTTACAGAGCTGCCATAGCAGGCATTCTGAACTTGCATCCCTTGTGCTAAAAGAACTGCCTCTTCTCACAAGTCCACCATACCTGGGGAGAAAGAGAGGTGGCAGATTCACCAAAAATGGCGTGTTAGAAGCAACTCTGATTTTTCTAAGAGCTTAAAAGGGACACAATCAGGAAACAGATGTCATGATCATCAAAAGGGTCAAACACCAGTCAAACACTGTTTCTCAAAGAGAAAACACCAGCTGGTTACAGGTAAGCATTACTAACCAGCTGGATTATAAAATAAGCCAGCTTGCAGTTCTGCCCTCTGCCACCTCCAGGTTCAGTGTTTTTCTGCAGAAAGGCTGATGCATCTGCAGCTGGATGTGCAGGTAACCCAGGATTGCTAAGGAGAATTCTCAAGTGCAGATCCTTTGAAGGAGCACAAGTGGTCTCTGCAACGTAGTGCATTTAACAAGACAGCAACAGAAAGATCTGCACTGAGCTGAGCACTGGCTGCATGCCTCCACCTTCAGGAACACTATGTAGGCTGTACCACACCTTCAGCTCCTCTGCTAAAAGGATGCCTTGGACTCAGCAGCCATGGAGCCAAAGAATTGTAAGATAAAGAGAAAATACAAAGATCCACTACCCACGGTACATTCCCCTCTCCTGTTTACTGCATTCACACCACAGGGAGCCTGCAGAAGACGTCCCTGTCATACCACTGTGAGCTGTGCCCTTTCTGCCACTGACACTATTCATTCAGAAGTTCCACATGAAGGGCTAGTTTGCATACCCCTTCTAAAACTACAAACCTGACCTTATAAAAGGAAGTCAGTTGGCATTCATTGCTTTTAAAAGTGGTGTACCACACATTTAGGATAAAGATGCAAGGTATTTCTTCACCATCCAGTGCTTCAAGCTCTTTTTTGAGAAGTTCAGTGTAACCTGAGACAAACCTTAGGAGTCAAGTCTCCTGTGCACAGCATCACTTAACGCTACACAATGGTACCACTACATGTATAGATGCACACACATGTAAAATTAGCAGAACCTGCTATTGTCAGGGCACCGCCTTTCAAACTTTATGATCCTCTACTCACAGGCTTTCCAGAAACCCCTGAACACTGTGAATTGGGTTCTCCCACCTCACCCAAACCATAAAGTAAGAGCTCTCACAGAAACTTCTCACTTTTAAGTGCCTGTTTAATGCACATGGCCAAAAAAAATTTTAAAGAAACTGCACTTTGTAGAAGCTATAGTGCCTTCATCTACAGAAACAAGCTGTGCTCAAAAACTGCTTAGCTTACATTATTTCCACACCACCCACAAGCTCCATGGAATTTGATACAGCAGATATGCATAATACTTGCTGCACTTGAGACTGCTATAGGAGATACGTCTGCTGAATCAGCCTTCAAAAGCCAGACTAATCATAAGCCTTGGGTAGCACAGAACTGTTCTCATGAGAGCACAACGAATTAAGTGTGCACAAGAAAGTCTGCTTCACTAATGGATCCAAGGTATAAGGCTTCGCAAATTCACCAGAAGATGATCCATGTGAGGAGACTGGAAGAACTTTGGGTAGGCAGGAAAGGCAAATCAACTGACAGCAGAATAATCTTCTCAGCTGGGCAAGGCACAGGGAGCAGCTGCTCCATCAACCACCCCACTGAACTCATTTCCCAGCAGTGGTTAGAGAAGCAGTTCTGTGAGTCAAAATTTTATAGGCATCAGCAGCAGAAGAAATCTGGCTGTTCCTCTTTCAGGAGCAAAACAAGCCTAAGTAGAATGGTACACAGCTATGTTAGTGAAATCAAGCATTTGAAGACCCAAATAACAGAGTATCCGTTTTGCAAACTCACAACAAACTGCTTCACCTGCACATATGTCAGCCCATACTCCGAAAGACTTGGTATGGTGGGAAACATTACCAAGTCAGACCATTAACAAAGACCTTTCTGTAACTGCAGAGAGTGTTTCTACCAACACCCCTCACAAGCAGTCAGAGCATGGTAACGATCAGCTGGTATCTCTAGCCTGCAGTTACTGTGTCTCCAGGCAAACGTGCCTACCTGCCACAGCAGTTCCCAGTTCAACCGCTCACTACAATCAAACCATTTGCTACCATACCAGTAAAGCCGAAATGCACATCGCCTTCAGCCATCTACAAGTAATGTACTTAAACAAGTGCATTAAAATTCATCCACTGGCTGAGGGTACATCACCCTATGGGCACATCTCTTTTTTTCTTAGACTACTAAGGAAGCCCAAACAACTCCATATACATACTGGTTAACTGCCTAAGATATGCTCCGCCTCAAGTATATACTCTTCACCAAATTCAGCCTCCTGTAAAGCTCCCCAACAGAAGCACAAAAACTGTGTGTCTTACAGGGTACGTTTTACAGGCACAGCCAACCCCAGTATAACACTTCCAAAATGTTTTGGGGAAAATCAGGGACAGCCACATGTGTGCTTATTGATGCAGCAAAAGCAGACAGAAAGTCTCTGAAACAATGTACTGATGTGTTTAGTCACAATGGAAATTAACCATTCAGTATTGTGCAAAAGGCATAAGCATCTTCTGATACAGACCAAATGAAAGCAACTACAGTTTACTTTCCTCTAGACAAAAGAGGCAAATAAAGTCAGAAATAACAGTGGATGTACAAAAGCAAGCAGTGAATTTGTACCTTTTTTGTTTCTTCCTCATGTCTGAAGGGGGATTAAGTAGTTTGCTTCTGATTAAGTTTTATTTACCCAACAAAATTTCAGATTTAGCACCAAGGCTGGCATTTCCCAGCTGCTTGCAAGAACCAACTATGCTTTATTTCAACATATTGTGCCTATTTTGATGAGCAACTTGTTTAACCGTTAAAGCTTTGCATCTTGTCTCTTAAACACCAGATGAAAGCACAACAGACTCCACAACTGTGACACTGATATGAGGAGCCACACTAAAGACTTCTCACTTGTACTGTCAGGTGTGAGCCGGTGAGTCCGTTTTTCTCGGTATCCAGACCTGCTGAACAATATGGCAGCACGTAGAGTGGCTTCCCTCCATCCTCTCATACACACAGCCTGAGAAATCTTGTTATGTCTCCCTTCTCTGCTCGCAAAGGGCTACAAGATTGCTTTCATTTTTTGTCTCCTTATAGATATACTGAATAGATAGATGGCTTCCCATCATGGCCCTGCATGTTTATTCTAGTAAATTATTCAACTTATTCTGTGTGGGGCAAATTAATTTCTACAGCAATTCAGCTGCTACTCCATCTACAGCACATGTACTTGCTGGAACAGATGAATTGTGCTATGCAATGTCATCTCTGGTTTTCTTCAGCATTTGCACAGAACTTTCATTCAGATAAAACTACTTTTCTCCCCTTGACTCTTCCAGTCCCTGCCACGTCTCATGTTTTTTTGGACATAATAAAAAATTTACCAATAGATTGATAAATTCTGTGAATCTGAAAAACACTTTACATTTTCCAAATCTTCTTCACTTGATTTGGTCGTACCTAATTTTCAGAGATATTTATTGTTGTAACTTTCAAACACATGGGTTGCAATACATCAAATCCTAAAAGAGAAGGGATTTGAATGGAACTATTCTAAAAGCAGGAAATGAAGACTGAGGTCCAATCTGCAACGCTCTGTCACTGTCATTTAGCCACATGGGATCTACTTATTTCTACACGTAAACAACTGCTTAACTGCCTGCACTGAGCTGCTGAGTGGTAAACAGAGTTACCCAAATTTCATCAAATCATCTGCTGTCAAACACACAACAGTATTTTCACCCTTTTTTAGTATGAGAATGTCCCAAAACCGACTTGGTCCTTTGTGCAACACTGCATGATAAGGTTCAGAGAGTTTACCTGATATAAGCATTAAGAAAATAAAGATCTTTGCCCCTAATTGGGGTAAAGGGTGGGAAGAGAGTGAGCTGCACGCCAACCGGGTTTTTTTGTATACTACCAGGTTGGAGTTGCAGTTTGTTTGTTTACAAAAGTCTGAAATGGAATCAAATACATTGAATTCGCTACCTTTTTGAGTACAAAAACCTTTGGAATAGTCACAATGATTTTATGTTCTGCAACAAAGCCTATGACCCAGATGACCTTCTGGTGTCTGATTTAATAGAGACTGCTTTCTTGGGAGCCAGAGAGAATTTCTTCAGTATACAATTGTTTGCATATATAAGGCACCGTCTGTAAAGTTAGACCCTTTTTTTTGAAAGAACATGGAAGCTTAAGTTCAAGTTCCAAAGGGATGCACACTGCATTAAAATCACACTGTGGAATGCTCTGAGTCATTGTTCTGAAGCTAAAGTATGTTGTATAACCACAAACAAATCATTACTGCGGTTACTGAAGTAATACTTTTCTGGGAGTACAGAGACCTCAAGCAGTTATTCCACCTGTGGTCCTATGACATCTCTCCAACTCTGCTTGCTTTACTGAGGCATTCATTATATTGGCACAAGTCTTAGTCATACTGTTGGTATGAGTAGGCAGTGACTTACTCACAATTCTTTATCAGGTGTCTGTTCTAAAAGAGGATGTGCAGCTATGACACATTCCCAAACCAACCCCACTTATGTCAAAGAGAAAACTGCTTTAAGAAGTACCAGGTCCTCGGGAGAAAAGGTCTCTGCCCTATCTGTTTCCACAGCAGCATCAGTGCATTAGCACATACAGAGATTAGAGATGACTTTTTCAGTGTCTTCTTGCACTGCTGCACCTGCCTGCACTCACCTATCATATAAATTTTCCATTATATTTGCAGACTAAGTGCTATCAGGCAGATACTATCTTCCATTTGGCGTCTGTACATAGTCTATTTTAACAGGGTGTCCAAGTATGGTTGTGGCTACTGCAACAATGAGGAAAGGAATACCTCCAGGCAGAGTTGTGTTAGATACAGTCTTGGCTTGCCATGACTCCTGCAGACCCTTGTATTGCCCCTATCAATCACAAGCTGTTCTCCCCATCAGGCAAAGATGACAGCAGCTCTGCCATATATGGTGTTTCATCCAGTTCTATGTTATTAAATTCCTCCCAGTCCTTCAGGATTCCTGAGAGGAACTGCCACATCATCATGTCATCTACCCTTCCCATGCCCATAGCATCATTTGTTTTCCTTCAGTTTTGTATGTTCTCCTCCAAACTCCCTCTCCTGATTATTCCTGTCAAAGACTGCAACATATCCTTTTATCTTCTGTGATTCAACATTTGAGACATTTTCCTGTATGCATTCCAGTATGTCAGTAATACAACAACCAACTAGCATCAAGTTGTAGTTAGGGTGACTGCTTCAGTTTGGCTACAAATTGTGTACCCAGCTATTACCAACAGAAAGCACTTCCTGCCTTGTTACTTTGCTCTTCCCTTTACACCCTTGTTCTCTCACTTACTAGTTACATCTCATCCAGTAGATTCTGAGATTTTGAAAGAGGACATGCTGCAAGTGAGAGACTTAAGGCAGTAGTGGTTAGCAAAGCGTCAGCTTCCTCAGAGCATCCCCTTCCTGAAGTTTTGACTGCCTGTGCTCAGAGCCAGCTTAGAGACAGCTGAGCGTTGGCCACTTCCTGATGAAGAGAAAGGCTCCGAGGCAGCACTGCTGGGATGCCTCAGACAGGACTGACCCTCTTCCTGCAAGGGTTGCCTTAAGCTGACACTCTGCTGCTCAGTCCCATCCACACCTGAGCTACAGCCCCGGTGGCATCACCCTGCATGTGGGACATGGGTCCCATCGATGCTAACCCAGACCCTCACCCACAGACCAACTTCTCAACTTGATCTTGGACTTCCTGCAATACCATGGACTTGCCTGACAATGGGAATGCTGGGCTGTCATCAGCTGTCCTGCTCCAGCCTGCCCTTCTCCCTTCAACGGGGCTGGTGGAGAGGCCCTGGCTGGCAAGGGCCTTGCTCTCCCTTTCAGCTCCCAGCTTCTTGACGCACAGGCAGCAGAGGCCCATGCCACACTGTGACATATAGCTCCATCCATGCCTTCCTGCTTGTTATGGCTCCTAAGCATTGCCACATTTGAAAAGCTGGTAATGCTTGTATTTTGGGGGACTCCGAACTGCAGCTCTTCCTGCTACTGATACCAATGACTCTCAAATTCTTAAATAGAAGTGCAACATTCAAAATTGTTCTGAATTAGGGCAATACAATTTGAATTTCACTCCTGCCACCAATTTCTTCCCTGAAGACACTTTTTTGCATTCTCCTACTTGAGGGGTGACATCACTGATGGAAAGCCAGCTCAAATTTACCCTTTATCTATCTCCACCTTAAATCCTTGGCCTGTGTTCTTTCAATTCCTTCGCATGGCCTTCTACATACCATCTTAGTGTCGAACACAAACCAGTACCACACTGTCTCCTATTTTCCTCTAGCTTACATACCTGAGCCTGTGTGAAATGCAACAATGCAGGCATTGTGTAAAATATATTTCTGTATTTTCCAAAAGAATAACACAATTCACCAGTTTCCATGTTTTTAATACACTTCCCTCCACAGGGACAGCATGACTCACTCTCCCAGTGGGGAAATCACTCCTGCTGTTGGACACCAGCAGCAGATCTGGCATCTAACACTAATATCATTATCAATTTATGACTTTAGAAGCACTACCAGCATCTAGTAGTAGTGTCTCTAATATTACAGACAGCCCATTTGTCCATTTTTTTCCACATGGCCCTCCATGTCTTTTCTTACATCCTTACTTGTGTTTCATGAGGGCACTTATCTTCTCTCACGTAACACAGCTTTCAAAAGACTCTCTTCAGCTACAATTCCCACAGTGAACAAGCTGTACTAGCACAGAGAGCCTATTAAATTGCCCGCTCTTCCCCCCCGAAGGTATGCAGTTACCTCTCCTCTGAGTTAAGGGTCTCAACCGAGCCAGTCACAGTAACTCGCTCTCTTCCTTCACCTCCTCGCTCTGCAGTATAGCACACAAATCATGCACCTAACAGTCACACCACAAGGTCCTCTGGGTGCCAGCTCTTCCCTTCTGAACTGTGGGATGCCAAGGGAGGATAAAAAAAGAAAGGTTATGAAGGCTATAAAAAAATGAAAGGCTTCAGATCCCAGAACCACCACATCAGCAACAGCACAAGTGAGAAACACTCTGCACTCTCATCTGCATCATGAGACAAGAGATAGAGCGTGGTGATCTAAACAGCACCTCTGCTCCAGCCTCAGTGGCCTGTAGCCATGGCTGCTGGCGTTCCCCCACATCACCACTTCAGTAATCAAATCCCCAGGTGTAGGAGGAAGATAAGAAGCTGGAGATGAAAGAATCCTCCTTTTGGGTGAGAGGCAAGAAGACCCTTTACAAATAGTGGCAGCTAGGCAAAGAAAGGATTTCCTATGTGACCACATCCTGTAACAGTTTTGTGCAACTGCAGGACCTTATATCATTTCTCTCTTTTGCCTTTACACAAGGAGCCACATGCATCAGGCTGTGCCAGATAACTTCCAATCCCAACAGGTATTCCTACCAATAAGAGACAGACTTCAATTTAGAGCCTAAAACTAGAGGGGAAACAAAAAAAAAATCACAGTATTTCATTCAAATAGCTGCACTACACACCCATGAGTGAAGGATATTCTCAGTATATGCAGCAAGGTAGGTCCTCAGCAGAAGTTAGCCACCTCCATCTACATCAACTGTACTCTGACCTGACCACCAAATTCTAATTAAAACCTAGTTCTTCTGTCTACTAGTTCTGTTAGCCTAAACCAGACTATTTTACTTTTTAACTCTCTAATAATTGTGACCTTTATTTTAAAAGATATTACTGAATGAATCATGGAATCCTGGAATGGTTTGGGTTGGAAGGGACTTCAAAGATCATCTGGTTCCAACCCCCTGCCATGGGCAGGACACCCTCCACTAGACTAGGCTGCCCAAAGCCCTGTCCAACCTGGCCTTGAACAGTGCCAGGGAGGGGGCAGACACAGCTTCTCTGGGAAACCTGTCTCAGTGCCTCACAGCGCCTCCCACCACCCTCACAGGAAATAATTCCTTCCTTATGTCTAATGTGAATCTTCCCTCCTTCAGCTTACTCCTTGCAGTATCACTCCCTGCCCTTGTAAACAGTCCCTCTCCAGCTTTCCTGTAGCCACTTCAGGTACTGGAAGGCTGCTATAAGGTCTCCTGGAGCCTCCTCTTCTCCAGGCTGAACCAGCCCAACTCTCAGCCTGTCTTCATAGGAGAGGTGCTCCAGCTGTCTTCACAACTCTCCCCTGGACAAGGCTTTCAGTACTAAGGACTCAGAGCTGGACACAGTACTCCAGGTGGGGTCTCACCAGAGCAGAGCAGAAGGATCACCTCCCTTGACCTGCTGGTCATCCTTCCTTTGATGCGGCCCAGGATGCAGTTGGCTTTCTGGGCTGCAAGTGCTCATTGCTGGTTCATGTTGAATTTCTTGTCCACTAACACCCCTGAGTCCTCCTCAGGGCTACTCTCAAATCCATTCTCCACCCAGCCTGCATTGTAATTATTCCTAATTTTAATTGAAATATTTACAATTACTGATCCCTTAAAAAACAATATTTAGTGCAGCATTTAATGGAAAAACTATAAAACCTCTACTCACAGAAAAGTATGTATGTGCTGTAGACTGGTCAATAGATTTAACTCAGCTATGTTTTATGATTGTTTTTACTTCAAGATTGTGTATGTGGAAATTACTGATGAAAGAATTGCATTTATGTTGCACTGAAGTGTACGTCATGCTGTGATAAAAATGTGTATTTCTTTATACATCAGAGAACTAGAATAATTGGCTATTACATGGGTGCTGTTAGATTTATTATTTTCTTATTTATTAATTTACTTGTTTGGGTTTTTTTAAACATAAGTCCTTGACTTAAAAGAGATTATATTAGGAAGTACAACGCCCAACAAAACAAGGGTCTATATCTCACTAATATGCTTTAAAAACATCAAATTTACTGAGCTAAGTGGGCTTGTAAGTGCATTTTGGTTTAATTTTTAATTTCTACAAGTAAATGGAACCAACCTTTTAGAAACCTTAAAGAACCCTAGAGTACTACATCTCTACCAACTGCAAATCCAGCCCTTCAGTGAATCTTGAGATGGAGTGGAAGCCTAATAAAGGCACCAAAACTGATACACATTTTGAACATGCTTTCCACCATTTCAAAGGTTCTGATTAAAAAAAAAAAAAAAGAACCCAAAACCCAACAAGAAGATATTAGCTATGCCTTCTGTGAAGCATTCCCTAATGAATTAGGTAGCCTAGACAATGCCTAAGAACTTCTCAACTTCCTTATAAACTTCTATAAGGAAAATGCAGCCAAGGTGAACGCTTCATATTGCTAGTATTTTTTCCATACAAAGTAAATGGGATTGAACATTCTCAACCAATATAATGAAGATATATGTTGCAACATGTAGACTCCTTGCAGTTGAAGTCAAGTCATTGGCACTCTGGAGATGCATAGTTCTGGTTTTGGTCACAAAATCTCCTGTTCCACTTTTTGTATGTGTCACTCTAAGTTTCTTTCCGAGATATTCCTAAGGAAACAGAAAATGGGAAATGAAGGAAGAGGAGGAAGTGTAATCCTACAAAACCTAGGCTGTCTTTTCATTTTTGAAAAAGGTAATATAGTCTGGTTCTGAGGTTCATGATAAAAATACTGTCCTGCTTTCATATTTGCAGTGGAATTGCTGACAGAAAAACATGTCTGTTTTTTAAATAATGAAAAAAATTTAAACAAGCTCCCATTATTGAGAATCATTTGTCTACCCGTATGTTAAATCCTAGATGTAATGGGGGGTGAGGGGATGACATAAAAGCACTAGATATTCTAGAAATAACTGAAAGATTCTTTTGAACTGGAATGCAGTTACTTATGTTAATCCAACCTGTTCACCCTATAAACAAGTTAGAAAACTGGAAAGTATGGAAGATTTCTGGAATTAAAACCAAATTGTAACATTAGCATCAAGAGCAAACTCTGTCTGCCTCTCTCCACAGTACTTGATATATAGAGGTTCTACCCCGAAAGATACAGTGTAGAAGAGTGAAAATGCCTATGGAAAAAGTGGACAGACAGAAAGCAACTGAAGCTGTAAACATAAGCATCACGTACTGATGATATGATAAAGGAGCAGAGAAAGTAGACAGAGCAAGGCTAAACTATGAGAATGCAAATGTCTATCTGCAGGCTGAAGTTCAAGAAAACATAGGAAAAGTGGCTAGATTTATCTTTGTCCAGTTTTAACCCTAAAGAGGTGCTCCTCCATTGTAAAACATATTTGTAACAGAGCATGTGGATTCATGTAGAAGAAAACAGGCGATCCTGGTGAAAAAAAAAATGACAGAACTAAACCAAGTCAATGATTTGCCAAGGGCAGAGAACATATCAGCTTCTATGATTTAATAAGTCTCATGATGTTCAAGCCTGCTCTGATGCAGAAGCCAAGAAATTATGTGACTTGTCTTTTCTTATTTCAATTTCTAACATTCCTGATCGCATAGAAAGTGTTCAAAATCCTGAAAGCAAATAAAGAGGTCCTCAAAAATCATTAGAGGCATCGTGATTTTAAGCAAGCTGATTTTAAAGCTCTGGCACAGAACTATTAAAAGCCAACCATCAGCAATGGTTTATCCGCTTTCTGAATGAATCATGGCTATTTATGAAGACACTGAAAGCTGTTTTGAATAACAGGAAAGAGAGACAGCAATGAGACAGACACAAAAGACACCAATGAATCATTTGAAGGTATCCCCAATGCACATAATTACCATCTCCATTAAGCAACAGTCATTGCAGTTAAGTATTGTCTGGCTTAAATCAGTTACCTGGAATGTCTTCTGATCAGGCCTGTTCCAGTTAAGTGGCACGTACCTATTACCTTAATCGCACAGTATCAGTTCAAAGCAGCATAGTGCAGCTTCACCTTGAAAGCAACCAGCCTAACATTTGGCAACGAAAACCAATAGCCCTTGAGTTTCCATATGAAGGAAAACGGATGTAGAAGTACAAAGCATCATTACATTGTCTTCTCTCATTTGCTTTTATTTCTACAATTCTACTCACATAATTCTTAAAGCTGCTACCAGTTGAAGATCTGTTTGAAAACAAAAGAGAGATTAAACACATACAAACCACCACAGATTGTGCTACTCCTTAACAGAAAGATGCTGGGGAGATCACTAAATACAGTAACAGCAGGACAATGTTTAACACTTTCATTACGGTTTCATTTGTAAAAATAGAGATTTCTGCACTCTCTCTCCTGCCACACAACTGGATATACAGGTCTCTGCTTTGAACATGTTTTGCCTCACTCTAAGTTATCTTTGAGTCAGATGCTTTTATGATACCGCTTGTGTTTCAGAGTATTAAGTATTTTTCCTCATTTAAAAACAGTACTTTGCACTACAGAAGTAGTAACATCTCTTATATTAAGAATTTACTTAAGGCATATATGTGTATATATATATAACTTATTTAGAAAACGTTGTGTGGATGGAATTTTTACTGCTTGGCAGTACAGTGTTTGGGGTCTTCAGACAAATACATAAATTTAGGCATTTTAATGTGCACTTTTATTTTTAAGTTAGATTTTAAAAAAAACACCCAAACAACAAGACCCACCTGTGAACAACCCTTTTTCCTTCAGATAATATAAATCCTAAACTTTTCAACCTGAACTCCAGGTATCATCTTTTAAGTCTGTCTTGACAGAGACTTCTTAAGTCTTTTCCTAAGAATAAAATTCTCAGATTCCCCCTCATTTCATGTGTAGTCACTACTTAGATAATTTTAAAAGTACAAGTATACTATATAGGAAGCCCAGTGCTGAATGGAGCTATGCAACACAGCCTTCAGTCCGGACAGCAGACAAAATGAAGACACTGACATGCTTGCCTGCCTGTAGTAACTAAGCCACGAGAAAACTGAGGTGCCACGTAGCTCTGCTGCCTTTGTTTTCTGAGGTAGTTAACTTTAAACAACCTCAAATATTCCTACACAGCACTCCAGATTTCATCTTCCCTAAAGGACTGAAAGGCACCTTGCTTCTCACACGCACATACCTTCAGAAAAGAAGACTCTGTACCTTTGACAAATGTTACCCTCAGTCCCCTGAACTCAGCCCTAAATGCAGGCATCACTGACAAATTCTCTGTGGTCACTAACAGTTTGCAGGGAATTATTTCAGGCTGTGTTTTATCTCATCTAGGTTTGATGCAGATATCAGAACAGGCCTGCTTCAGTCTTCGATTTCAGCTTATAAGTCTGCAAGCAAAATACACGTCATCAAATCTTATTTTCTAGGAGAAGACATGAGCATTAAGGCTCAAGACCCAAAATGAAGTTCAGAGTACTGCACATTGGAACTACATAAAAGACTGAGCACGCTAGGCTTATTTTAAAAAACTTATACAGAAGGCCTTCAAAGTCCCGCCTGAGATTAACAAACATCATAAGAATACATTATTAAAAAGAGAGAGACATCAGTTACAGTAATCAATTTCTGTGACTACTGGTAATTCTCTGCATAATCCAGCCTAGCAAGGTTTCCACACAGGCTTCCCTGCGATGTGGTTACAAGCTGTCTTCACGCATTAAACACTAGAGACACGCATGTCAGGAGACATTGATTCTTGTTGTTTAAGATTCAGTTGCTCAAAAAGCCCAAAGATTCAGTAAATGCTAAGCAATTAGCAACTGAAAGTCAGCCCTATTTAAGATGTCTGAAGCTAAGCCTTCAAAAACCTGGACACTCAAAACTCATTACTTCCTTGGGGGGGGGGGGGTGCTGGGGGAGAAGCACATTCTCAACATACAGCTACAGAAAAACACATTAATTTACCTATAGGTCTTCAGAGAGGAAAAATCCAGACCTATTGAGAAGCTTCCACTGTTTTCACCTCAAATCTGTCCTACAAAAGGCACTTCATTCTTTCCTCCTTAGTACCTCTCCCTGTTTAGTGCTTTTACAGCAAATGCTGGCTGAGTTCAGCTCGTCTCTTGAGGCTGCAGCTGACCCAGGCTACCGCCCCTGTGGACCTCTAGTTGCTCATCACCACTTCCTGATGATCACCCAGCATGACAGCACATCAGCACTGTACTGTGCCCAAGTTCTTTCAAAATAAAGGCATGTTTGCTTGTGGTTGTTAAGATTCATAACAGCAGAAGTTTTTCAATGTATATATTAATTTAGGTCATTTTGAAAGAACCAGGTTAGGGAGCAATTGTGTGTGTGGTTAAGCATGCTACTTTGGATGGAGGGCCTTCTGTCATGAAGGCCACACTAACACAATGGGGCAGTAGAGGTGAGCAACTGGCATGGCAACTTCCTTAGCACATCTGACTGCAGACTTAGGCCACACCGAAACTACTGTCAGCCACCAAGGATGCTAAAAGACATGGATTTGCCTTTTCCTGTGCTGGCACTCCTCTGTGCCACAGACAGTGTTTGTGCCGCTGTAACATGAGCCACATGGAAGAGGTGCATGAATCTCAATGTGCAAGGCTTGTGCCAGCATAAATGCAGGAGGCAAGATGGGAGATGGGGCCACCAGTGCCACCTCTTTCAGAGGCATCCCTGGCTGAAGCAGTGTAAAGAGAATTAACTATAACCTGTCAGAGAAGCGACACATCCAGCTCATTTTCAGATACACCGCAATAAATTCAGTCCTGACACAAACTGACTTATAGAAAACTGAATATGTTTTTCCCTTTTCACATTAAACTAAGGATGCAAAAAAACCCTTAAAGCTTTACTTTGTGGCATGGTGGGAGGGTGTCCCCCATCTAGACCAATTCTGAGTACATTTCTAATCACTCAAGTTCTATATAAGAAAAGATCGAAGTATTTCAACACTATCCAGGACATTCCCAACCCGCTGGCCACAGACACACTAATACTATGCACCACGCATAAAATCTTGCTCCCACATGATGCTTTCATCACTGTCTCTTTGGTGCAGGCACTACAAGTGTAAGCATGGGAAAACTCGGGTACAGTCTCTGCAGATCCACAGTTATTAAAAATGCTCATTTATGAATGTTAACATTCCTGCTCTTCCCAGGAAAGGTGTATCATGTAAGATGGAAAGGTATATTAAGTAACATATTGCTACATACATTTGTAACTTACCTAGAAGACTAACAATTCTTACTAAGAATACCCAGCAATTTTAACTCAAATATTTGATGACACCACTTGTTCAGTAATTATGCATCTGTAGAAAACTTTCTGCAAGGGATCTGATTTATTAAAGTATGACTTTCAGATTAAAAAATAAGTAGGTACTATATAAGAACACATTAAGTGCATTAAAAAGGGGCTAAAAGAAGTATTGCAAAAATACAGTGAGAAATTAACACAAATGTTTCTCCTGGGTTTCAGCAAGGATTGGTGCCAGGCATTACACTAGTCAACATTTCATCAGATAAAATGATGATAAAATTAGTAGATGGAAGTAAGATTGGCAAAAAGTCATCAATATGAAGAGAGGCTCATTTAACAAAGTACTAAAGTGCAGGCCAAAGAACAGAAAAAGTAGTATGTGTATAGAATGATAGACTATATTCCAGATAATCATAACTCAGTTAAGAAAGGAAATATTGCAGTGCATAAGCTACTCAATGTGAGCTCTCCTTGTTATATTGCAACAAAAATAATTCATTTGGAACCTTAAATGTAACAAACAGAGGCAGGTAAATGAATTTTTCTCTGTAGTACTGAGACCATTGGAAAGACCTGTACTGAAATACTGTCTCTTGCTTCTGGCATCTGATTTTCTTAAAGGGAAATAAAAAAATGGAAGAAAAACAGAAGAGTTATGCAAATGTACTTGAAGTCCGCAAAAAATGTCCTCTGGTAAGAGTCTTAAAGAGGTCACTCTGATTAGCTTAACAAAAAGAAGACACAGCAGTGTCCTGATAAGAAGTAGTTTTCAGAGGGAGAAACAAAAAGATACTGAAGGACTTTCCATCCTACCAGGTCAAGTCATAAAGAGAACCTCTGCCTAAAAATTCAATTCTGAACAACTCTAATGAAAAATGGGGCTTTCTAGAGGAAACTAACAATAATTATCCAGTACAGGATGTAGCAGAAGCTTTACTGAATACTTCATGCCTGCCTCCAGATAAACCCCAAAGATAAACTTCAGATAAATTTCAAAATATTTTCCTAAGTATTTTGGTCAAATAAAAGTCCAACAGTAACCACAGCTTTCAATTCAAAAGAGAGGTAACTGGCTAATAAGTAATGGCTGAATTGCCTAGTCAAACTCTGTGGGTAAACCAGTGGCTTTACAAAATCATACTACCCTCAACGTCAGATCTCCTCCCTTTCCTCTACACATACAAATGTGAAACATTCACATTACAAATACCATCAGTGGTTAATATGATTCTTGAAAAGACATCTTTAATTTGCTTTATATTTTACCACTGAGGACAAGACAACTGAAGAATTTATCACCTTAGCTACCTTGGTTATATCATTTCATTCAGACAGTGTTATCTCCTTGTCTCCCACACAGGAGTCATGCTGTTATCAAAGTCCTTCTCACTAAACAATTATTTCCTTTTATGATTTCTTCTGGCTGGTCATAGATAAGGGCTTACAGTGAGCTTGATTAGTGTTGCAAACAAATAAGAGTAATACTAGAGCAGACATAACTAAACTGAAGTAATCAGCACTATTAATAACCTTTTGATTTGTAATCAAATTCAGCTCTGACTTTTGCTGCCACTTTGCTTTGCATCTTCTAAACTACAAAAGAATTAATATTTTTATAAAATATTTCCCCGTGTGCCAGCCCTTTTATTTTCTTGTTTGTTTTCTGGCTTATACTTAATAATTTTTCACTAAAAAAACAGCAACAAAACCCAAAACAAAAAAAAAAAACCCACCAATAAATCTTCAATTAAAAGAATGGATCTACACTTTGTACTGCCATCCCTGGTGACAACATTTAATTATACATCAGAGTATGAAATTTTGTATCTTTTTTTTTTTAAAATCTAATATTCCTGGACACAGTAAAATCACATTTACTGATACCTGCATTAAAAGCAAAACAAGTAATTCCTAGCTTGAGACATGCAACTAGGGCAAAAGACAGTTCATGTAGTTACTATTCGGCAAAACTATATCCAAAAATAGGAATCTAACATGGTACAGCCTTGGAAACTTGCACTGCAAGTAGCCCTGCCACATCCACTCTTCATCCTGGGCAGCTACTAATCCAAAAGCAGACAGTCCTGCTTAAGTAGCAGCCAATGCCCCTTACAGAAAACACTACCCAGCTTCCTGTGCTTTTAAAACAGAAGTACATCTTCTACTTGTTCTCCACAAATGGCAGGGCAGTTCAGTCCACTCACAGGAGAAGGTCGGTGGTTTTGTGGGTACATATGCTTGTGATCTTCACAAGTGGGGTTGTTGGGTTTTAGTGTGCAACAGACTGTGCAGCCCTAGCAGACACGTGATCCCAAGGCACAACACCTTTCAGGATACTCTAACATAGCTTTCCACTTCACCTGGCACTTACTTGCAACAAAAATAACAAAGTATAAGCAAATAGCCGCTGTATTTTTCTGCTCCACCATTTATTTTAGGTATGAAGAACAAAGAGTAAAAAAATCATTCACAAAACCAGAGGAGTTTCTTCACACTGAAAGTTCCCTTTTCTGTAACAATTATCTTGTGCCTACCAGCAGACACAGACAGACATCAACGTTAAAGGTACAAATCACTGCACTAAACACAAAGGGGAAAGAATGTCTGAAACACGGCAAGGATTTTCCACAGTTTTCATCGAGAGAATTACTTTCCAAAGACAAAAGCCAAAGATGAAGAAAACAAAAAAGTGTAATGAGCCGTGTATGAAGTGTTGACCCCTACAGATCTGAAAAGGGTGTGAGCTGCATTACAAGATGGCCAAACAGCAATATTAACACACAATATGTACCAAGATAAAATAGTCTCTTCTATTTGCCAGTTTCACCTCAACTTTCATTAGTTATCAATTTAAGTAGCATTTGCTCCTTTCAACATGGAGGTAATCAGACAACAGGCATGGTCTTTTTGTCATGCACATGCCCAAAATTTTCCTTATAATAAAAAACCCCACAAAACCACCAATTCATAAACCTCCCCTAATTAACTTTACTTCCCAAAAAAGCTACACATCTGTTTTCACAGCTGGAAATGATTCAACCATTGGTAACCAGAGAAAAGCTCCAGTGTGTTAAAATACTCCAGCCAAAAACTGGCACTCCAGTAAAGACAGCTACAATGCCAGCACAATCTGAGCAGCTGTTAGGACAACCTTTATTTATACTGAAAGGGCATGAGATATCCTGATGCTATTACTACAGAATCAGCAAATCTTGCTGGAAAGACCCCACTGGTTGAAAACAGGCAATGAAAAGCTCAACATGCATTTTACCAATCAAGCAGATTATAATTGCGTGAGAACAGTGACGTACAAGAATCCACACTCTACCCAGTTTTCTACAACAGATTTGGCAAGGCTCAGCTTCTAGAAAAAAAAATCCTTTATTAATTATTTTTAATACAGCTGTTATGATGGGTGTCAGAAAAATCAATTAACAATACTGCCCTAACTCCTCAGAAAAAAAAAGAGGACTTAAATAGAAAAAGATTATGCTATTTCATTTACAGCATTATTTTTATTCTGAAAGTGACAACAAAGAGGCACAACTCCCTCCATTTTTCTTCCCCTCTTCTTTTGGCTTTGACATCACACAAAGAGAAAAGTATTCCTTTCACTGTTGTATAGCTGGAGCATCCAAGCTTCTGCACACTGTTGTCATTCTCCTGGAGTATGAATTATTTTAATCCACCAGCAATTAAGGTTTTGGATTAATATAAAAAGACTAGAAGTGCAATCTTACTTTTGTTTGTTAAATTATTTGGTCAGTAGCTCATTTAAACCTTGTTGCAAGTGACCTAAATATTTCAGTTTGTGCAAGTGGTACTAACAATCTTTTCTTATCACCATTACATTTTTTTTCACTTTTCTTTTTTAAAACCTTGTTTACAATCCAAAAGAAGTATCCCATCCTTCTGTATCTTGCGAGCATGGCTTTCTGTCACTGCAAATAATTCTGCATTTTTAATGCACTACATATTCATTTCATCACAAGTTTTCTTGCTTGGGAGCAAAAGAGGAATCACCTTTTATTTGTAAATCCATTCAAAAAAAGAAAGAGACTGAACTGCCAATGAACAATGCTGTAAACATGCTCCCACTGCCATAATTACCATCAATACCTCTAACGTACTGGAAGTATGGCAAGTACTTCACAAACAAGAAGGAAGCAAAGTTCTCTTAAGAACTGAGAAATGGTTGTCTAAGGCCCCAATCCACCACACCACACACTCATTTTAAACCTGTAAGCAGTTCCCTTGACTTCAAAGTGTTCGAAGTTAAGAAATTAAGTGGTCTGCTGGATCAAGGCCTAAGCAAACTGAGCGTATAGATGTAGCAGACAGATATTCTGTTCATGAAGCAATAGTCAGCTTCATGAATAAAAAGTTAAAGTTTAGCAGATACATCAAGTCATAATGTGCTGCTTAACTCAAGAAAAAATGGAAAGAAATGGTTGAAGAAAGCTACCTTCTTTCAGTGAGTTTTTACAATCCAAATACACCCTGACTTAAATTTGCTCAGTCCAGGGACCCCATGACGACTGTGGATATGCTTTATGTAGCCACACACACGTTTCTAAAACCAATTCCAGCAGCGCTTCAGGAATCATTACTACAAAAGATGCCCATTATAAGCTTCAAAAAGCCTCTCAGCAAATATGCAGTGTCATAAGACCTTCTGCCCCAGTCCAAGACAATTCATTCAGAAAGTTAAAAACAAAAACAAAACAACCAAACAGACTTGTAGTCACAATGAGAAAGCAAGTCAATATTCACAACCAACAGCTGCACCAAAAATAAAATTATGAGAAAACACCATCCTAAGCAATCAGCTCCACAGTCTCAAAGAAGGCTCTAAGGCTCAATACAGCACCCAGAACTGCAAGTTATGCTATTCTCATTCTATCTTTTTCTTTTTCCCCCCTTAATTACTTCACTTGTGATGTTTGTTAGAGTAGAGAAAATGAGAAAAGATATCATCAGTCTTTTTTTAATTATTAGAAGAATAAAAAAAGCTATTGTTTATCTGATCAGCAGAGTGAGCAAAGTATGGCAGCAGATACACCCCTGAAGAAACAAGCAACAGATGAAAACAGTGAAATGCAGCAATCAGCATGATGACTGGGTTTTGGTCAGCTTATTCCATAGTTTTTCCAAGCGCAAAATAAGTTTATCTATTTTTTAATAATTACGCAACACTGGCTTTCAAGAAACCATGAGGAGGAAATCTTACATGACCTTCAGCAGGCTCATGACTTCACTAAGTAAAAGGCAATAGCAAAAAAGTGCCGTGTACAAGAAGCAACCCAGGCAAGCATCACATCTAACATCAGTTGTAAACAGAGAGAGGTTGGGGTAACAGCAAGCAGGGAAAAGCTAAACTTTGAAAATACTTTAAAAGGCAATCAAGAAGTCCAAAATCAGCCCAAAAGCACTAAACAAGGCAAAGTATGGACTTTGATTTGTGTTTTTAAGTGAGGGTAAGACAGAAGGTGGGAGCAATCAAGACAGTATGTTCCATCAGGGCTTTTACTGCACACAGAAAGGATGGATGCAATGGGGTTACCAGGGAAGACTGGGAGTAAAATGCTGGTGAATTCAGTTTGACAGGAGGTGATGTAGAATCATAGAATGGTTCTGGTTGGAGGAGACCTTCAAGAACATTGAGTCCAACCATCTATCCAGCCCTACTAGGTCTAACACTAGCCCAGGTCAGCAATGCAGGTGGTGGCTTTATGGTCAGAGCTTCAGAGTATCAGAAGATACATACAAACTGGCATGCAGAACATCATCAGAGTTTAGATAGTCTCTAAAGGAAGGGGTTGGAGATGACACTTAGGTTATGTCCTTTATTGGTATGGAGCAAGTGCCTGCAAGGGGCAGAGAATGAGTGGTTTCCAGGACTGTTTCTCATGTTTGCTGTGGACTGGTAGATTTCCAAGCATGAGTAACTCTGTATAATACAGAAACATACTGTAGCAACTGATGTGAAAACTTGTTTCATGAAATTCAAACTAGCAGACTCATTAATTGAAGCCCACAATACTACCTTCCCCTGCAGTAGAGGCTTAAGCATGTTCACTTACTCAGGTAACTACAATAACACCGCTTCCTCTTCATTACCTTTCTAATAACCAGGATCTAGGATCATAAGTTAGCTCAAAAGTGGCAAAAAAATTCACACCACCTTCAGCAGGTTTTGAATACAGCCTACAAGACACACTCTTCATTCTTCTCTCTTCTACAATTTCAATCTTGATCTACTAAGTCTAGAATACTGTGAAACTCTCCAATCATCATCAGTGTGATCTGTGACTCAGTGCTCCCCTTCTGGAACACCTGTACAGGTGAATATACACAAGTAAAGCTTCACAAAGGGACTAGAGAGGCAATCTGCAGTTTAAAAAAAATGCATATATTATGTGGCATGTATTTTGTGAGGGGGGTGGTTAAATATTCTATAAACAATTACTAAATTGTCAATGGAATTCAATAAATGATGTTTTTTTAAAAACTAATTATTTGATACAATAACCAGCTACTATTGCCATTTTGTATGTGAAGGTTTGTAAACTACTTCCATTTGAGAAGTAATTGATTCCATTTTTATCATTTGCTCAAGTTTATGTGGTTGTTCACATCCAAAGAGATGATAACATCTATTTGCAGCAAATTATACATTATAATTCCTCATTCAAAAGCTGTAATGGAAAACAAAATGCTAATTTATGCTGTAAACGGAAGTACAGAATCATAATCACTCATTGTTAACATTAGGAACTAAATTGCTCTTGCAAATAATAAAATGGGTTAAAACTGTAGAGGGCTTTTGTGAGCCAGAGTGCCAGTGCCTCTTACTCACTCGTTTTATATTCCTAGTGATCAAACAAAGCTTTTCTCTTTGCACCAACACAAACTACCTCTTTTTGAGGGAAAGAATAATGGTCTTATGATTATAATGTAAGGATGCATGTCAGGTGACCATTCTACCAACGAGTCTCCAAACAGCTTCTCAAATACAGGCCTTTCACATGCTCCCCACTCAGTAAACTCAACTATGTGCAGAGGCTGCCTACCCGAGCAAGCTATAGAGAACTCTAAGGCTGGAAGAGCCAGCCAGTTCCTACTGATGATCTATCATCTACACTATATGCTTCACAACTTACACTTCAGCCTGTGGTTTGTTTGGTCATTTAACTTCGTCCTAGCTCTGATCTCATCTCATTAGCTGAAGGTCAACTGCACTAGAGGTATTCCTGGAACACACCTCCCAGTTCAGTTCTATCCAGTAAGAAATCCGCTAATTTGCAACAAGACTGATCTACAACGCTAACCAAAGCACAACAGGCTCAGGATGAACACAGCACGCTCCTGCTTCCAAACAAACTTGCCAGTGTGGACACATCTCTCATCATTTCAGGTCCCAGTGAGTTCATATGGAACTGAGAGTTCACAACTTCTCCTTTCCAAATGAGGGCCACACTGGCACAAGTGCCATACCCAGAGTAAGGGTCACTCTGCTGTTAACCTCTCCTCACCTTAACTTTACCTTTAGAGGTAAGACTGTAACACACAGCTACTTAGCAGAAGGGGAATCTCAATTGCCACTTGGAGAGAATGCAGTCTAAGACAAAAAATATTGGAAAAGTACTACTTTTCCATCCTTTTTAGCAACTTTACAGTCCTATAGGTTTTAAATGGCCAAGGAGATTTGCTCACACAACAAACAGACACACCAGAGGAAATTTAAAAAAAAAAAACACCAACACATTAGTCCTGTGCACCTGCTTTTCCACAATTCATTAAGCCTCTACACCTAAATGTACGTCAAGTTCTCTCCTATGTGCATCCGTTGCGCTGATATCCCTCAGTGATACCTTCTGGTCATGGCGAGACAAACTGGATTGCAAGCATCCACACTGCCTCAGGAAAAAACAGTAAAAAAATAAATTAACTTTTGGTAAATCAGATCAGGTTATTATAATCTAAATTATAAATGCCAGAAAATGTTAAAAAACACGTACATGTTTGTAAATAAGCTGCCATTTTTAAACAAGCCTCTCCTACCTTACATTATATAGCTCAAATCCCTGTAAAATAGTTAATTTACCAGGTTTTTTTCAGTTACTAGTATTAAAAAATACAATTATGTTATCAAAAATTGAAAATTGCCTTTTAGGTGACCAAAAGAAAGTTCCGCTGCTTCATGTAGTAAATCATTTTACTGCTGCCCTTTTATATTTAATACCCTTCTGCAGTACACATTTATCTCTACACTAGCAAAGTGTACTCATTGATTTCCTATGGTCTCTCTGGAAGAAGGTTCTGCTTCCCTGATGATGAGTACAAAGGGTGGGTGACCCCATTCTCATTCCAATGCAAACCCTGCACTTTTACATTTCTGCTTAGACCACATGAACATTTGACCAGCTAAGAACTCCCTGCCCTCTTCCTACAGGACACGTTGCTAGAACTACTGACATTCTCTCCTGAACACAACTGTATTTTTTTTAAATCTCGCTTTAGGTATAAAACACTAAAATGCATGAGTTCACCACAGCCACAACTGCAACTTACAATTTGCACATGAGCTTTTCTTCTGTACTAAGATATGAAAATGACATCTTGCTCATCTTCTGCATGCACTTTAAACTGGAGTTGCTGTGCCTACTGTACCACTATTTGGCTGTTTGGCTCTGGGGCATGAGGCAATGGTTTGTACCAAAGTTAAACTAGCAGGTTTTGTGCCAGATGAGACTGCCATCAGAATACACTGTCTTTTCATCCAGACTGCGGATAGGTTTATTAAACAACCAGAATAACAATGCAGGAAGCAGACAGAAATGTGCCACAAAATCTACTCTCTAAATGCTATACAAAGGCACTGATGATCCCTGAAAACAAATGCCAGCTGGCATTCACTACTGGTCACTGAAACTTTTTGAAGTTGCTGTGTTGAGTGACTAATTAGGGCATTAATCTGAAAAAGAGAATCACGTTAAACAACATTTTTCTTAAGACTTTTACCTGGTTTATTAAACTACATCTTCCTCATTATCCTATTGTTTATCTTTTGCCAAGAAAATAGGTCTCTCCAGTTTCACTTTCATTTTTACGGTATTTGTGTAGCAGCAGCATATAACATCCCTTGGATATAGAAGAGTCAGGAAAATGTCAAATCCAGCATTAACTTTTTTTTTTTTTTAAATTGCCAAGCTTTTCCTGTTGATACTAATCAAGGATTGCTGCTTTTTCTTAACTAATTGAGTTTTGGCAGTGTCCTTTTAATTTGCAGGCATGTTACAGGCTTTGCTAAAATACAGCCAAAGTTGAATGATAGCTTTATTCCATTGGTTTTCACAGCCAAATAACGCACAACTATCAACTGGTTCTTTTTCCATCAAAGAAAGGTCTACAAAAATCATAAAGTGAACTGCCTGATGCTGTGCAGACTGATACAGTTATCTGTCATTCAACATCCTCATACACATAATTAGCACATGCTATACATATGCAGTGCATTAACATGAACTCATCCAACATATTTCCAAGCCTGCATAGACTCTGAGTTTTACTATTCAAATTATAAATAAATACATAAATAAATAAATAAATTAAAGAGCCAACAAAAATAAGTTACAAGGTCTCACTGGCTACAGACCAAAGTAGAAATAAATGAAGACAATGTATAAAAGCAATACACTACATTCAGTCCAGCACCCCAAATATACTGGCAGAAAGCTCTGACTGCATTGTGATACTTTTCTCCTTGCATCCACACAGCTGAAGAGCCAAGCCACAAAGCTGGCTCTTAGCTTGATCTTTTCCTGACTTACTTATATCTACAGAATACATTCTGTCAAACTACATTGTATAAAGTAACGCCATGTTTGAAAACACAGGGCAAGAGAAGGTGCCACGTAACAAGTCCTCTGCTGAGCGTTGCAGGGAAAAAATCTCTGAAATCATGGCAGTGATCGGGCAGCACACTCTCATTTTACTTCCATACTGCAGGGATTTTCTCGAGGTTGAATATAAGTACCCAGATTTATGCCTTCATCATAGGACTTCATTCATGAACTAAATTTCAAATGATTTTCAAGCACTTCCCAACCGTATAGATTAGTAACACAATAATATATCCAGTTCTGGACCGGAGAGTGAAAAATAATTGATACAAATAATACTGCCAGTTCAGCATGGACAGGTTATGCCCAAGAATATTACTGCTCCTGCAAGGCTGAATACCCCCTTTGCAGCACTTAGACATAGCTGTTCTTCCCTCGTGACTACTAATTAAAAAACAGATGTAAGGAGAATTTTAGTAAGCAAGAAGATACACTCAGGAAGTTTCTGACGAACACATATTCACAAAATAACTCTAAGTAGAATGTTTACTGACAGCCTAAAAACACAGGTGACGGAGTGAATCAACAGCAAATCTGCTGGATATTCCTTCGCCTCAGGTTTACACACATTGGCGAGACAACGCAGGTACGTGTATGTAACCACAACTCACAGTCCCTGGGATTTAAGTCTACAAGTTTGGCTAGTCTAGAGTTTAGCATAATGGTTAAGCCCCTCTACTAAAATAACTGTAAAAAAAAAGACAAAAAAAGACAGCCAACTTCAGGAGAATAGTCAATCTTTCTGGAGTTCTTAGTAATGCAAAGTCTTATTTATAACTATAACATAGCCTTGTTCTCTGAAAAACTGTCTCAGAAATGGATTCAAAACAGACTTCATAAAGTTTTTAGACACATTTTTTTCCGATGCAAGCTTTTCTGTGATGCACTTTGGAATTTAATATGCAATGGAAAAAGTTCCTTCAAAGAATATTACCAACAAATCACACATATAATCTTGTGCTTAAAAATTAACTGCAATAATGCATCAAAAATCTGAAAGTTGAAATGCATCTCTCAACCTTCCTGAATTACAAAGCAAATGTCCCACCTCTGCTTTCAAAACCGTCAGATAGTATGTTATGCTTCTAGAAGAAAACACTGTTCTCTTTAACCAGACTGGTTCCATTATTAAGTCTTATTTTGATTACTTATACTCTCATTAAAGTCCTCAGATGCCAGGAAAAGACTCTTAAGTAAGCTATGGCTGAACCTCTATTGATATTATACGAGGGATCTTTTTACCTCGTACTAGATTGTTGAGAGTGCATCATATTGATCTAGGAATAATAAAAAAAAATTTTCCCGTAGTCAACCCACCTTCTCATCCTCTGTTTTCAAGTTTTTCTGTTTGATGTTTTGGTTTAAACAGAGTATACAAAACAAATTCTATTTCAGCTACGCTGCTATATTTAGCAAGAAGAAGAAATGGTCTGCAAGCTTTTTTTTTTTTTTTATGCAATTCAGGTAAAAACAAACCACCACGAATATGGCTGACTGTCAAATTTAAGGCAACTCTGCCTTTTTAAGTGTTAAAACTTGTAAGAAAAAAATCTATTTGCAGCAAAATCCTACATTCATTTTGATTTCATATTCAGACTAACATCTACCGCTAATCCTCAGCTGGTGAATTTGACTGATGTAAATGCTAACGTAATACGCAAAAGATGAAAATAGAAAGGAGCCTTGAGCACCAGAAAGAATATGCATCTTAAAAATTCTTCTTATCTTCATCCTGGAAAGTCTCACAAGCTCATCTGTTCCCGTTGTAAAGCTATATAATGATTACACCTTCTCCTTCTAAACTCCTTTCCTAATCATGCATATTTAATTCAACTTTGTGTATATATCCTACAGTTTATATAGTCCTTCTATAAATAGACCCTCTGCATCCTGAATTACCTCCCCCGTTTTCCCCTAGATACAGTTCAACATTGGTATTTAGAATAGATCAACTCTGGATTTGTCAGTAATTCTTCCTGCTTCCATTGTGATACGGTCTTGCCCTCCTGAAAGGAAACGTAAGGGATCCTATCATTTCACAATGCCATTCTTTCACGGGAACTGTTTCCCTACAGAATGAAACTAACTTTAGATAAAGGAACTGGTTTAAACCTGATTTTATTGTCTGCGTTCCTAACCATTTTCCTCCTCCGATGGTTTCAAAGCGGTCCCCGTATGACTGCCTGCCTTTGATACCAGGCGCAAGTCCTTTTGAATCTCGGTTACTTGCGTGGACTCGTGTTTGGCAGGGTACCTGTGCGCGCTCTCTGCGCACACAAACACGCCGGCCCCCGCGTGCGCACCCCTGTGCGCGGAGAAACACGCGCGGCTCGGCACCACCGGCACCCGCTCGCCCTAACGCCGAGCAAACTTACGCCGCGGCCACCCCGGGCGGTCGGGCACGCCGTTGTGCTGAGGGGCCTGAATTCGGGCGGACCGGGCGCCCCTTCAATCCCTCCCCGCCCCGGGTGGCGGGCTCGGGGGGTGCGCTGGCCGCTTCGGACCCGCCACCGCCGCGCACCTGCCGCCCTCCAGCCCCGCCGGGCGCGGGGCCACCGGCGACACCTGACGACTTATCGCGCCAGAGGGGCTCGGGCGCACTCGGCCGGCGGCAGTTCCGCGGTGCCTCCGGGCTTGATACGTGCCTGCGGGTGCCTGATCCCCACACGACACCCGCCCCCTCCCCCAGCGATCCTGGCTTGTTCGCTGCGGGGAAGACTCTCCCCTGACCGGGGCGGCGAAGTCGGCAGGCAGCTCTCCCCAGCACAAGGCGCCCTCGGAGACGGGCCCGGCAAGTGTCCGCTCGCACCCGGGACCCTAGACATCAGCCTTTATTCGGCTGCTTCAAGGGACGGCACGGTTCTCGGGGCTCCAGGGCACCACCGCGACAGCCCGGCCTCTGAACTGCGCCGGCCGGCCGGATGCTGCCGGAGGAGGGGCCCCGCTCCTCGCCGCTCGGTGTTACTGACTCCCGGAGGCAGGGAGGAGCGAGCGGTTTCTCCATCCCTCGCCGTGAGGTGTAACCTTAAACTGGCAACCGCTAGCTTGGGGATTTCGGTTTCCCTCAAACCAGGGCTGCGGGCGGCGCGTTCTTCCACCAGCTCCGCCGGCTTCGCTCCCCACCGGGAGGCGACCCCCCGCCCCGCAGCCCCGGCCGCCTCAGGGGCGGAGGGCGGCTCTCCCACCCCTGCAGCCCGCTTCCACCCGCCGCCCAACTTTTCCTGTCGCGCCAGCACCAGCACCCCCTTCCACACGCACGCACTCACACACACCGATGTAGTTTATAAATGACAGTTGCCTGTAGACTTTCACCAAACAAGCAGCGGGGGCAGTAGACTACAACAGTTATTTAATTAAAGACGTTTCGGAGGCTCCCAGAATAGCTCTGTACCTCTGAGGAGCGATTCCTGGTTTTCCCCCACCCTCCCGCACCGCCTCGCAAGCCACCCCCCGCCGCCCGAGCCACAGCGCGGGCGGGTGAGCCCGACCCGGCCGGAGGAGCCGGCGCTATCCGGATGCGCGCTCCGCATTGCACAGTCATCAAAGTTAAGTACGCGGAGGGGGGTGAGGGGCTGAATCGGGAGGAGAGACGGGCAAGCCGAAGTATTTCCACCTAGGCAGGATCCGAAATTACGAGGTCGAACGCGTTATGCGGCCATTTCTGAGGGAGAGGGGAAGGGGCGGGCGGGCCGGCCGGTGGGAGGGGGTGGGGGGGTCCCTCTCGCACGGAGCCTCCGACTCTCACGCCCGCTCCCCCTGCCCCGGCAAACTCGTCTGGCCGTGCCCGGCGGCGACCCTCGATGCGCGGAGTACGGCGACGAGCGCAGCCGAGGGGGAAGCTCGGGGACGCTTCGCTCGAGTTGTCTTGCCGTGCCCCGAGTTGCTCCCGGGTAACGCGCAGCCCTCCGCGTCTCCCGCTCCACAGCCCTCCTCCCGCTCCTCTTCCTCACGGGAGGGGCGGGGGCGGAGGGAAGGGGGCCAAAAGGCACAGGGAAAAGGGCTCTTTCCTCTCGTTTCTCTCCTCGGCTGATTCCCCCCACACACACACCCCGCACACACACAAGCAGGCAGACGCCGAGCAGAAACACTTCCAGCCCCTTCCTGCACACACTGGCACCACCTTCGCCTCCCCCGAGGAGCCCGGCGGGCTCAGCGGTGGCGAGCGCGTCAAGCAGCACCGGCCGCCCCTTACCTGGTTGTAGGAGGGCTCCCAGGAGGAGGTGTAGTTGTAAAAGAAGGAGGAGAAGCAAGCGTCTTCTGAGAGCCCGCAGCCAGCCATCCTCCGGGCGCAAAACCTCTCGGGGAAGGCACGCAGCAGCCTTCGCAAACTCTTGCCTCTTGGTCGCCGCTGCCGCCGCGGAGTGTGCCGAGAGCTTCGCCCTGGCGGCGGCTCGCGCGGTGCGTGCGAGCGAGGCCGGGCGGAGGAGAAGGGAGCGCGTGTGCCTGCGTGTGAGTGCGCGCGTGTGTGCGCGGCTGTTTGTGGCGGCACAGGGAGCCGGCGTCACGTGCGCGCGCTCACTCCGCCGCCGCCGCCGCCGGCGGGGACAGGCTGTGCCACGGAGCCCGGCACTGACTCACCAGCGCCAGGCGACCTCTCCATCCCCGCCCGCCCCCGTCCCCGCTCGGCAGCGCGGTCCGCGCGAAGAAACAAGGGGGCGCTTGCAGGACCCGCCACCGCACCGCGGCGGGGAAGGAGCGGGCAAGTGGCGGCGCGCGTCCTCCCCCGCCGCGCCGGGGCAGCGCCGCCGCGGGCGGGCCCGCCCTCCCGGCCGCGGCCCGGCCTCCCCCGCCCCGCCCCGCGCCGCACCGCACCGGGAAAGTTGGGACACGCTTTGCAGCGTGCGACCCGATGCCGGCGAGGGATGTGCGGGTACAAGCGTGAACCCGGTGCTGCGGCCCGATATGGGCCGCGCCTGAGAGTGCGGGGGAGGGAGTGCGGAGCGGGGCGCCGCCTCCAGCCCGCCCGTGGGAAACTTCACCTCAGAGTCCTCAGCGCGTCCCCGTCCTGTCAGCTCCGATTTCCCCCGCGTCCTCCTTCCCTAAGGGGCATCTCCCTCAGAGCCCCGTTTTCAGGGAGCGGGCGAAGAGCCTACTAATGCTTTTACCTGTTTTCCGTAAGCGCCTCGTTGGTCCCCAGCCGCCGCTCCCGTCGCAGCCGTGGTGACCCCGCCGCCCGGCAAAGGCGCCCCCGAGCAGCAGGGACCCCGCCCGGTCCTAGCGGGACGCAGACCCGACGGCACGGCACCACAGGGAAGTCACGTTGAATTCAGCGACGTTACAGTGTTTGCCCAACAATTAGAGGACATAGGCGGGATTGCGCTGGTCGCGTTCCTTGGCTACGCCTTACCCTGGCTGCACACCCGGCACCTCGGTGTGGCCCTCTCACAAGGGGAACACTTGCCTCATCGGCTAACATCAGCAGCACAAACACCGATAATTATGTGTGGAAAGCAAATAATGTAGGTGGCAATTTCTTTTCAGGATTTTTCAGTTTCATATAAGACTATATTATAAGCTTTTACTTTAAAAATAGATATTTTTTTTGCTTCCAAATGGTAACGGAGAGGCCCAGTGGTTGGTTGAACAGCACCCAGTATAGTTGTAATGGCCCTTAGCCACCAATGGAAAAGACAAGCTAGAGTTTTCTGCTGTGATCTGTGAACTGTGATCAAAAGTCCCTGACTCCCCCTCACACGGTATTTTAAGGAAGAAACCACCATTAGTAACACCCATGTTATCTTTTGAGCATTCTATTTGTTGAGGAAATCTTTCCTCCAGTCTCCAAATGTGGCATGATCACCGAATACGATGAAACACACCAGTGTAATAAACACAACTTTTAGGTGTGCGTAGACTTAGTCTGAATGAAGGCTAGTCAGGAAGACCCGAATTCATCATCCAGATTAACATTAGTGACAGGCAGTTCTGAACCATATGAGGTCTAAATCAAGTAAAAAAACAGCTGGATGAATCCCCACAACAGAATACAGAAACAACATCAGAAACAAGGTGTTCACTATGCCCACAATGCTTTGTTTCTCAAGTTGCTTCAGTATTTTCCTTCAGATAATTCAGTCCGTCAGTGCTGCTTATCAGTGGCACAGAATGCTTCACATGGTTTAAGACTTTATTTCAACTTCTTGGATAACAACAATTAAGGAATAAAATTCCTTTCCACTTCACCATCCTTCTTGAATTTTTTATTCCCTTCCCTCTGAGGGGTCAGTGTTCAAAGCACTTTACTTCCAAAATTTTAAGCAACTTGACATAGCATGTTTCATCTTCATATTAAGTCTTGGGGCATTCCATCCTGAATCTGTACTCCAACACAGCCAGACCTCTCTTTATGCTATTCAGGTAGTTTGCACTATAAAATTCATGGTTTGAACCCAAGTTCCTACATTTTGAACTGAAAATCCTATAGTCTGGAGTCTTCTTTCTCTTCTCTGTTTTCCTTTTTTTCCCTTTTTTTCCTTTTACCTCAATACCCAATGTATTTATACACTTCAGTAGGTGGCATTTACCCTACTTCCTCTCCTCTAGCAGCAGTCATACTATCTGCCCCTCTAATGCAATGTTCTTTAAAAGTCTCAAAACAGATTATGGGTTCTTAAATCTCCAGGTTTTTTCTTATCTTTTTCTTCAAAAATTTTTCCTCATCCTGCTGTTAACCATTTGCTCCAGCAAAAAATCTCTTCATTTGAAGTTCAGAGAGTTGCCCCTGGGGGACCATCACTGGTAGGAGGTTAAGCTTAATTGCACAGTGATCAGTTACTAATGGAGATCCAGCTGTAGCCTTTTCTTATAGCTCCAACTACTCCGAACCTATTCAAGGACTCTGCAGAGCACACTTGCTGGCAGCAAAACAAGATCTGAAAACTTATTTATAGCATTATGTATGGCTCCTCCAGACCATTTGTAGATGTTTTCAGTCAACCAGCCATTACAGAAATGGATAATGATCTGTTTGTCTATCGCATGAGCTAGGACGTTCACAGCATTTTGACCACAATATTGGCGATGAAGCAAAAAACTTTGCATGTTACTCCTACTACTAGAAGCGTGTAACCAAACATAATAAAATCCACAAATAACTGTTTGCTAACAGCACCATACAATAGACACTAAGGTGTATTCTTTCCTATGGGCAGGAAGAAGTAAAGTGGAGATAAAATGAAGTCTTGTAAGGAGCTTGGAGCAGGGCAGAAGAAATAGCAAAACCCAGGATACGTTTGAATAACAAAAGTAACCTCAGGATAACCATTAATACTTCACCTGTGCTGAAAGAAAGAGGCCTCCTGATGCAGGTGGAACAGAGAAAATTACTCAAACCTCTGCAGGGACTCACACAACATAATAGCATGGAGGTAGGATGTGCCAGAGTACTAGGTAAAAGGTAGCAAAGCAGGTAGGAAGGCACCTTGTTGCAGCCTAGAATTTATTTTGGTTTGCTCTTTGCTTCCATGTTTTTAGCTTAAAGACTTTGAAAGTCTCTTAAATAAACTAGAACCTGTTTTCTTTTGTGTGTGTGTGCAGGAGGGGTTTGAGGGTTTTTTACCTGCAAAGCCTGACTAGTATGTGAATAAGGTGAATTGGGGTGAAACTTTGAAACTGAGACTGGCCCCGTCTTCTCAGACAGCATATCCTCATTCCCCTGAGGCTGGTGCACGTTGACAGGGCTAAGGCCAGGGACTGCTGTTTGAGTCTAGTATCACTGGGTGCCAAGCACTGGAAGAGACCTCTCAAAAACTAAATGTACCCTAGAGTGTCACAAACACATCTTTCTTTTCTGTACACAGAGTGATCTCTGGAGAAATCCTCTGAAAAGCAAGGCTTCCAGAGGTCTTCTGTTTGAGAAGCATATGAAGAATCTGAAGATAGAAAAGACTGATCTTCAACTTACGTGTTCCATGTAAGCAGACAGATTTGTATCAGAACAGTCCCAAGGGGATCAGGATTCAGCTCAGTTGTAGCCTCTAAATTAATTCTGCAACACAAAGCGATACTCCGGGACTGCGCATTTTGTTTAGGCAGTTCAGTGTCCCTCCAATAAGCACTGCAACATTTAAACTGAGTGATGTGTTCCCTGCTATCTTTAAAGCTTGCAATCATAAATACACACAATGTTTTATGGGTACTATTCCTTTATTCACCACTGTCACTTTCCCCCTCCCCCCAAAGTTCTCAGCATTAGCAGACACACGTAACTTTTTTATTCCTGACTTTACTAGAGTTCATTAGTCGAAAATCCATTCTCACAGGGCAAAACCCTATAGTATCAGATATGCTAAAAGAAAGTTAGAAGCTGTCCCCATATCTTATTTGCAGGTGGAAAAAAAGACTTTCTACTTAGCCTATTCATAAGTGCATAAAAGCCTTTTAAAGTCAATTAAGACAGTCCATAAAATTGAAGAGGAATGGCTTTAAAAAGTCCACTGATAGGTTTTCTATTAGGCTAATACTTTAAAGCATTCTTAGCACCTTCCATCAAATGATTTCATTTTGCTTTATGAACACCTCTGGAGCTAGGTACTTATATCCTTTAAATATTTGAGGAGATCAACAGTTTAAGTACTAGACCTTCGGAAAAGTCAAGCAACATTGTTAGACAAGTTTATAAAAGCAATTAGCCCCAGAGGTGCAAAAGCCTAGTTACAACAGAAGTAAGTGGAGATTCCAGGGTGTTTGGGTTTCTGTTTAACTTTGAAGACAACTCATGTCCTCAACACAAAAACGTAAGGTTAGGCCTAGCTGAGAATGAACACAGCAACCACGGTCACTGCTAAAACGTTTCAGCGTTCTGCTTTTATTCATTGGCTTCTCATCGTATTCCAGCCGAAGTCCAGATGGCTTTTTCACCTCCACATGGCCATGTGGCTAGGCAGCCCAATTCCTAACCACCCGAGAAAGCTGGAATTCCCAGAAGATGCTTCTGCACGTCAGATTCACCAGCTTCAACCAGAAGAGCTGCATGTGCAGATTTTCCAATATTAGCCTAAACAGATCAAGATTATTCAAAATACAGCTTTTCTAAAGTATCCCAGAGTAACATTCCCATACTTCAACTAAATGCCATCAATCAAAAAATGCAAGGTTCTGCTGAAAGAAAACTGCCTTTAGAAAATTGAATGTCATTGATGAAAATACAGAAAATGGGTTCTTTCCATCTGCTGAATGGGGATGGTAGCAGCATTTGTCAGAGCCAGTTTTTCCAAAGTTCTAAATCATATACTTCTTACGATTCTCTCACTGCAGTAATACCTGAACACTTTCAAACAGCACACTGAACTAGGTGGGTAGCATCTGCGTATTCTTCCTCTCACGAGAAAGGCAGCAGCATTGTGCTGGAGCCTTTGCTGTATAGGATGGGCAGAAGAAATTTTCCTTGCAATTAAAGCAGAAGGTAGTGAGATTCCAGATTATAATTATTTAGTGTTGAAATTTGTTATACCACCTTGTACTGCCGGTTACTACACAGCCAAGTTTTATTCTTGTTACAGAAAGTTCAGTTACACCAAATAAATAACTGGTGCCGGCTTTGGCACTCATGGCTCTTCATCCCAGAGCTGAGTCCAGGCTCTTAAAGAGTCTTGAAGGAAAAAAAGACAACCCAAGACTGTAACTCATTTCTTATAAGTTTGCAAGATGGGGAAGACTGCGCTCACTCTTACGCTTCACACAAAAGATGAAAAGGTACCTGAAGTTAGATGACTGGCCAATTGCAAATATGCAAGTCGAGAGTAAATGGTACTTTATAAAAAAATGTTTTGATCTCACCATCAGTCTATTATTTGCCTTGCCCGAGTTCAAGATTCAGTTTCTTGCTCTTCATCCATGAGCTAATCCCATCTAAGCATTGGGTCATCTTGATAATTGAAGTTACGTGAAATAGGCAACTGAATGAAGTAAAGCTGATTATTCAAAAAGAAAAAGAAGTGCCAGGAGTTTAAAAGCTAGATTACATGAATTTTTGCTCATCTCAGAAATGCAGGAAATTATTTTCCTTGAATTCTGCAAGATCAAGTGTGCCACTGATTAAAACTTTGTCTACTGAAGTGGAAGAGCAGAACACTGATGAGTTTGATTGTCCTGCAAGCAAGATATTTTCAATGAGACTGTTAACAAAATGAAGCCACTGTGATAATTTAATTCCTAGTTCAGACCTTCCAGCAGCTTTTCAACATGAGTAATCTCCATCAGTTCAATACCCCCAAAATTATAAATAACCACCAGTGAATACGTGCGATTCAAATGTAGGCAGGCTAGAACTTAGGAGGTATTTGTAACTTTTATAGCCTCACCACCATTCAGCAATGTAAATAAATTACTAAAGCCCTATTGGATTATAATCTCCCCAAAATAACATTCCTGTGATTATGCCTCTGTGATTCCTGTGATTATAGAGCAACTACATATTAAGTAACTAACCAAATGGGGGGGTGGGAAGCCTGAACAACTCACATTAGCAGGAATCAAAACAGCTGGTCCCGCATGAGTCCCCGCCTCTAATGCCACTATCTTCACAACTGAGAAGAAACCTCACAGCTACCCCACCTGCTGCTGGGTACCTGGGGATCCTTAGCAAAACACAGCCGTATAAACAGAGTAGACTCACCACTGTTTTATCAGTCGTGCTAAAGCTGTCATCTAAGAACAGACGTACTGAAAGGTATGATGAGCTCTCCTGTCATCCCGCAGATAATGAAAACCACACAAAGCTTTGCCATTGAGGACATTATTCAAAGCCTATTGATAAAGCAGCAGCACCTCATCATCACAAAGCGTATTACAGACACTAAAAAATATTTGGCTACTCCTTTGGCGCTGTATCACGTGTGGGGAGGAACATGGAGAAGGGAGGAAGAAAGACTCCCAGTCACACAATATAGAGTTCAGGGAAATTACACTTAACTGTATTTTGCACACTCTCAACAAAGGCTTTTGATCAATACGGAATTCCATTTTTACAGAAGAAATACCACAAAGAGGCAGCAAACCCTCAGAAATAATTGATAGGTATTTCAAAGGGGTTTGACAGATCATTAACTTTGGATTTCTTCACTGACATCATCCTATTTGATCCAATTAATAAAACCAAACCTCACTTGGGAGAAAGCCAAGGCAAGCCTTTGCACCAGACGCTGCGTTGCAGTGCATAAGCATGTCTCCTTTCTGTTACACACCACCCAAAGTCAAGGGAAAGAAGAACCATTTTCCTTAAAGTGGGTTGAACTGGCTGCAATGAAGGGCAGGGGGATTGGTTCTGCAAACATTTACTTTTCTAATGCTGAAGCTTTGGAAGTAGTGAGAATAAAAATTTGCTGCTGACTTCGTTGCTAATTTCAGAAGTTCTGAGTCTAGACAGCCCAGCATTGATAAAGTTGTTTTTATAATCAGACTAGTTTGATCACGAGACTGCTAAAAAAAGCAAATTAATTTCTGAAACCTCACTGTACCTAATGAGAGATCTAAACATTAGTCTCCTATCAAGCCAGCAGACTACAAACCGTTGAATTCTTCAGCTTTACTTGCAAAAATAATATTCGTTGCGGGCAATTATTGTGTGAAGAACAAATATGATTATGAAGGAGATCATGAAGTAGGCCATTACCGTTTCATGTAATTGAATATTTTCCTGCTCGCTTTTCCTTCCATAATTCTCCAGAAACAAACAGGATTTCTCCAGCCTGCAGAAAAATCCCAACTCTTCCACCACGCTACCACTTGGCCTGTATTTGACAGCACTCAAGAACGAGGAGAGCATTTGAACAGAGCGTTTGGATTTACACTCCAACAAGGAGGTTCAGAGCAAAATCGAGTGAGGCACAGCCCCAACTGAACACCCACAGTGAAAGGAGCAGCCTTGTTTTCACTTCCACTCTTGTATGGATTTTTCTTCAGGGCCGGTTTGCTTACAGGGAGAAGCAGCTGTTAATTTACCGTAAGTTTACTGAAAATGAAATGGCTGTTTTCAACAAACAGGGTACAAGTTATTTTAAACATTAAGGCCAGAATTTTAAATTCTTGCCAATTCTTATCTGCGATTTCTGCTCTTAATTTTTTTTTTTTTTACAGTATGTGAAAATAGCAATAACTTTACTTCCACATTACATTGCATAACAATAACTCACTGGAACAAAGCCATCGATATCCTCTTGCACAGCTCATCAAAGCATTTCACCAGTCGCACTGCTCTCAGCCTGCTGCTGCTGCACAGACTGTAAGCCTTCCAGGAAAGATTCACTGTGCATTAAATTTTTTAAAAGACAGATACCATCCTGGTCACAATAAAAGACTTATCAGTTACTTGTTATTCAGCATGCAAAATGAAACACCCTCAGTGGTACTAGGGTTTGGAAGGCCGAGTTTAGTTTGTAAGTCTTTAAAAATCACATGTGAATTTTAGTAGTAAACACTAGCATCTCCATAAAGCCTTTTTGAGGACAAAACTGGGTACTGAAATAAGCAGAAGCTGCTTTGCTCCATGGCTGAATATTTAAATATACAAAGCAGTCAGGAAATAGGTCCACCCACAGCCCTCCACTCCATGGAGCCCAATAAGCGCTTGATACTTTAAGTGTTTATTGTCCATGCTGCTGGAAGCAATGAAGTTGGGAACATTAATGCAATATGCTTACATAATAAACACTGAATTCAAATGGAAGGCAAGAGCCTACTTTAGCTAAAAGAAAATACTAAATATTTTGAGCGACAGGAAATATTTATTACCAGCATTAGTTTGCACCATGTTTTATTCTTCTCTACAGTGTAACTACTGCATAGCTTTCATAGCTGGGAAAAGCTTAAAGGATCACTGAGAGCCAACCAAGATGCACACAGATGAACATTACTGTATGATCCGTCCAACATACATTCCCTGTTCCTGAGGAACTGCCAGAGTTGAAACTGCAAACCCAGAACACCTCTGTCAGCAGGAGGTGGCTCTTAAAGCTGCCACCATGCTCAGTTTAACCCCTTGACACTGGAAGCTGGGATCTCCTCAATGCCAACCACTCCCCTCAGACACACCCGTGCAAATTAGAGGCAGCAGAGCTTGTCATTTGCCAAAGGGAAAGAGAAGAGAGGGGCAGCCGCTCTAACGCCTTCCTCCTGCCTGCCAAGCTGCTCAGTTCAAGCTCAGGAATGCCTGATGTTTGTGTGACGGGGACCAGCGTGCAGCTGTGCAGCAGAACAGTTCTAGGGAGCGTACCGCAAAACCAAGCTGCTCCTAACATCTACCGGTAGGAAAATGGACCAGTTTGACCAAGTAGATCATTTTCCCCTCTCCGTTTCACATAAATCTTACATCACAGACACAGTCCTGAAGTTAAATAATTTTTAAAGGTCAACAGAGTACCGATACAAGATTATACTGCTAATAATAAAGCATGTTTATTATTAAAACCTTCGGCCGGGCTAAAAGCAAGATGAATGGCTATTCCTCACAAATCACAGAAAGTGAATAAATTCATGTACCTCAGAATACAACTCTGCTTCCTAGGGTCATGGTGTGGTGTGGCTTTCTATTGCTAAATTGTCAGAAAATGAAGAAAACTATAGCAAGCTGATTGTAAATTAGTAATTGTAGGTTGGCTGGGTAGAAGGTAAAAACTGTTTGCTCTTTGATTTTTGTTAAGGCACCTTTTAAAATGCCACACTGAAAGCTAATTTCAGCATTTTTGCTTTAAGCTGCATTTCGTATGGCAAATAATGAGCAGTTTCCATTGTGCATGGCACAGCAGTGCAGGTTGCAAATGACACGTCACAAAACACAGTACCACAGGCCCTGGTCCAGAAAGGGAGGCGGCGATCAGAAGTTGTGGCGTCACTCTGCCGGGCAAAGCTGAGCCGACTGCCACAGGACACGTCAATGCAGACTGGGCCGGCCCTGTGGCTCCTAGATGTCGGGGAACAGACACCGGTACAGCGAACGAATGCATTCCTGTACCACCCAAAGGAACTCTGGCACATGTGCCTTTTGTGCTGGTGCACATACAATCTGACAAAAGCAAAAAGCATGGGGGTTTATGACATCAAGCCATGGCAAAGCATCAAGTCACCATCTATTCTTTGATGAAAATCCTCAATGCTAGAACATCCCTACAGCTCTAAACACACCATAACTGGTCATTCTCTGTCTCCACAACGTTAACAGCTGTGTACCTAAGTGCAGCTTTACGTACTCGCCTATCAGCAACCACCTCTTTACCTAACAAACCTACACAGGGTTATGACCTCACATCAGTATTAGCCCTTTCCTGCTTGAGGTATTACACAGAAGCACGATTAAGACAGAAGACACTCACGTTTTCAAAAATACACTCCTTTCGCTTAGTGCTGTTCTCCTGTCATCCAACCCAACCTGCACCTTCAGAAACCCTGCACTATAAATGCTTCATTTTATACAAACCATGGATTTTCAAAACCCTCCAGAATTCCTCATCTAAAAAACCTCACTGTGAGGAAACAAAGCATCATGTTTCCTTTTAGAGCGTTCCAAAGCGGATAACCAACTCATCCTATGGGAGCAGTTCCTCGGCACTCCAGAACAGAGATGCTTACAGCCTGGCAAGCAGTTTGAACGCTCCAAAGCAACAAGAGTAAGGCAGGGAATGCTCCAGGAGAGCCAACAGCTGAAGCTGGTGCGGGCAGCTGATGGCCTTTCAGGATCTCTTGCTCCACAGGCCAGCAGACAGAGCTGCAGCTGTGGCATTTCACAGGACAGAACAGGCAGGAGGCTGAATTTCTCTTTGGCATTAGCAAACTCCTGCGTATTTTGCCATTCCCAACTTTTCCCCCACTTGCTGCAGTGTGCAGTGTGAGCAGCCAGCACCAAAGCTCTGCTGAAGAGCAGGACTGTGGGTGTTGTAACTGTGCTAAGAGGGAGGCTGTGCCCTTCACACAGTCATAGACAAAGCGGCCTCATTCTTATACCTCCTCCTTGGTCTGAGCAACCTTTTTTAACTGGCTTTCCACCAGAAAAATGGGAACAAGATGTTACCTTCCAACACTGAACTGGTGAAAATCCAGGGGTGTTCTCAAACCCAAGTTACTCTGCATGCATGCCTGCACCCCTCAGGTAACCAGAGTTCAGAGGAGGCCCCCCAGTGGTTTTCCTTTAGGGCCTATGTGTGTGTCTCAGAAGCCACACTGCCCCTCTCACCACACTCCTTCAGAGAAGTTACTACTCAGACAACTCACTCCCTTCCCTACTGCTCTAAGGCTCTAAAAGTACATCCAAAAGAAAAAGCGAACTTTGCAGTAACTCCCTCTAGGGCGTCCTCAGTCACTGAAGTGAGTCCATGTGTGACTGCCCTGACCCTGAGATACTCCCACGTGTTAGAAGCAAGCACTGCACAGTACAACAGGAAGCGCAGGGTGCCTGCACAGACACTCCCACCATAGGGCCACAAACCAGTGGCTAGAAGGAACACGGCCTTCGGCATGCACAGTCCAGCATGAGAAAGCACTTTGGTTCTCGAGCATTACAAGCACTTTGATGTCAACTCCTCAGTAGGAGAGGTGTTTTCCAGGGGATCCCAGTGGCCTATACAAGTGTCACACAGGTATCAAACCCACTGGATTCCCCAGGTGTTTGAGCTCCAGCACCTCCTTGAAGCACTGACCCCGATTGCAGCACGGCTGCTTCCTGCAGCTCATGTTCCTGCTGCGGGAGAAGCAGGAGCTCTGGGCCTGCCTGCCCCTGGTGACAGCTGGGACACCGGACAGCCTTCAAATTAAGCCAGTGACAGGGGTGCAAGCCAGTGCCTTTAGGTGTACTGCACAGGTGTCACTGACTTAATTGGAAGGTGGCAGGGCTGCACAGCTGTCAGAGGATGCATACTTGGCCTGCAGTATCTGCAAAGGTAAGAGTGAAAAGTCCCAGGTTGGCTGTCACAGCCCAAGTTGAGTTTGTGGGTATGACAATTAAAAAAAGAAAGAGAAAACCAGGCCAGAGTCTCCCCGTGTCAGGCTCCACTCAGAGCCACGGCCATCTGCTCCCCCATTCGCAAGTACCAGAGATACCACAGTTCACGACAGCTGGTTCTGGGGTCCTCAAGGGATTTCCTGCTGAGAGTTGGCTGTGTGCGTGGGCCCTGCCATACCCAGGACAAGGTGTGCAGAAGGTGGTTCTGCACCATATCGGTGAAGGCTGACACAAATACTAGACAAATTCTGACTCAGGGAGCAGCATTTCTCAGCACTGTACTAAACAGCCCCACTCTACCCCCCAAAAGAAGGATAAGAAACCCAGGTATTAAATTTGAGTTATCCTAGAGCAGGAATGGATAGAAGAAACATTTGTACTTTTAGGAATACCAGTGTGAAATAAAGTTGCTTACAGCATTCAGGATCCCTGTGTTTTAAATAAAAACTCTTCAACTGCAGCCAGAAAAACTTAATCCAGTTCAGCATTTTAGGAAGAGTCAGCTCCCTCCTTCCCACTGCAGGAATGCCCAGGCGCACCCCACACCACCAGAGGTGGGGAACATCATCTGCTCCCTTACTCATCACACACAGGGCAGACTCACAAGTCCCACCATGTATTAAAATTCACCCTTCACATCGCTGTTTTAATTGCTAACAAAAAAGTCTGCATAACTTCCCTACTCCATCATGTAAATGGCAATTCAGAAAACAAACACATTGGAATTAAAAGAAAATTCTCAAATTACTTGGTTCCAAGTGATTTTATAGCCAACTGCTATGATTCAAATAGGACACACCCCACACACATCCACTCCTCCCCCCTCCCCCGCCAAACATCAGTACTAAAGATCACTCTGAGGTTAGTTACCCTCTCCACGAGCATAACCTATTTTTGGTTCAGCCTTACAGCATGACAGCACATCGCTCCCATTCCTGGGGAAGCCATTCTAGCAGGACCTGCTCTGCCTTCTCTGTGTTAGAAGGACCAAATCTCAGTGGAGTCCAAGGAGAGGAACAACTGGAAATTGACAAGATGTCAAGCATAGAATGATTTGGGTTGGAAGGGACTTTAAAGACCATCTAGTTCCAACCCCCTTGCCATGGGCAGGGAAACCCTCCACTAGACCAGGTTGCCCAAAGCCCCATCCAACCTGGTCTTGAACACTGCCAGGGAGGGGGCAGCCACAGCTTCTGTGGGCAGCTTATGCCAGGCCTCACTGCCATCCACAGTGAAGAATTCCTTCTTAATATCTCATTTAACCCACCCTCCTTCATCTTAAGGCCATTACCCCTTGTCCTATCACTCCCTGCCCTTGTAAACAGCCCCTTCCCATCCCTCCTACAGGCCCCTCCACATACTGGAAGGCAGCTATAAGGCCTCCCCAGAGCCTTCTCTTCTCCAGGCTGAACAAGACCAACTCTCTCAGCCTGGCATTGCGGGAGAGGTGCTCCAGCCCTCTGATCAAATCTTGCTGTGAATTCCACATGCGATTAGCCTCCCCAAACAGAATGCACTGTCAAGTCATATTTCACTAAAAATCACAAGATTAGAACAGTGCAACACAATCTGACCCACAGTGTCACTTGTGCTATTGTTTCCGTTGGCCTCAAGCTGCACCCAAGCATTGCCCAGCAGGGTACTTTCTAACTGGGCACACACTCCACATGACACGTTACTCCAGTTCTCATCAGGAAATACCCTGGAGTATGTCTGAAGAAAGAAATCTCGTAACTACTCCGCATGCACGTCACTTTTAAAGCCATCTCCCATGCAATTCAAACAAGTCTGCGAGGGATCAACATTGTGTTACACTGACATCATCATCGGGCAGCTTAAGCATCCGTGCTTTTAATATCAAAATACCAAACTACTGCCATCTCAATAAGACAGCAGCTTAATGGGAGCCTAAATGGCTTCTCATGTTGTGATCAAGCCAATAGAAATACCGACATACCGCGGCACAAAATTAGTATAAATAGACTTTATTGAAGTCAGTACCTTTGTACTGAAGCCAAAGATTGTGTCTACATAAGCACAAGTTGTAACATTTCACAACTTCTAAAAGGAATGTCAACAATTACAACGATCATGCATACCATGGTCGATAATCACATTTTTAGAAGCATTTTCAACCATTTCTAAAGAAATGCTTATAACATTGTTATATATAGAACTACTTTCAATAAACTGCAAAACATTGATCAGCTTTTCCAGTATGAGCTACAGTGTCAACACAAAAGGGGAGGCATAAATGTTTAATTTATGAAATCAGAATGGAATATTTACTGTAAAGAAAAATTAAAAAGCTTTCAAATAAAGGCCATTATTGAACCAAAGTGAAGAGCACAACTTGAACTTTGAATCTTTCATCTCTTAAAGCTGTCCTCTGAGTAACTTCAGTTCAAAGCATAAATTCAGTACTGTGAGTATTCCTTGGACTGAAGTTTGGCAATGATGCGATCCAACTGTCTCTTTGCTTCACACTGTGGAAAATTGCTCATGTCATAATATTGAGGGGCAATTTTCACCAGCCTGTCAAAAAAGGAAAAGTTTGTTACAAACTCAAACTGTACGATGCATCCTGCAGAAATCCTACAGCTGAGGGAAACAAAGATTATCCGTTACTTTCAGCTCATCCTGGGCTTCTAAGACAATGATTCCACACCCACACCCCCGACACTGTGCAAGCACTCAAGCCCGAAGCAGACAAGTTGGTCCTGGAGTCCAACAATATGCTGCTGTTCAGCCAGGGCCCCTTTTGGGCTCACACTCTGCTTCAGTACGTGCTGGAGTAGCAGGAGTCAGACCTGCAGCACACCCCCAAGTCCTCAAGCCACAGACACGCACCCAAACACTGATTGGTGTAAGAGTACAGGTCACCCTTAGCTGTCAGCTTCAAAATGCAATCAAGGCCACAGGATCCTGCTGCTTTAGTCTATATAGCAGTTCTTTAGAAAAGTGTTTCAAAGGAAGACTCCAAACACGTATTTTCCACTAAAATATTATTGAACATATAAAACAACATGTTATGTTTTCTAGCTTAGAAACCTTTAGAATCTTTTGGACAATTTCATTAACAGCTGTAGAGCCTCTCATGTCCCCAGAGCTCACAACTTGGCAGTTTGAGTATCACCTTACAGACAGGCAAGACAATTGATATCTCTGTCTGTCTGCTAAGGATCAGGCTTCTCACTTCCCTGATATGCACTCTACTGATTAATAAATATTAGAATAAGAGAGGCTGTACCAGTGTTACCACCTCTTTCCTTCACATTTTAAGAAAGCACTGAATCCTGTTCAGATCCTTCCATAAAAATGACAGTCCCTGCAATGAGCAGTCCTAGATCTTGAGAGCAGAGGCATATCCTGTAATTTCTCAACTGAGGTACACGGGCGGGTGTTAGGACATAGCCCCAAACTAAGCAGCTCTAGCCTGCCCCTTCCCAGCATGCTCACTGAAGTAAGTGGCTTTGAGACAAGCATCGCTCTGTGCACTGCCTACAACGCCTGGGTGGGCATCCAAGTTTTGCAAACAACTCCCACAAACAGCAACAAGTAACCACCAACAAAAACTCTGGTCATCTACAAGTCCATGGCCTTGCTGTACCCCAAACCATTTTAATACCACTAGCTTCAGGAAAAGCGAAAGCAATTCCCTCAATCTGAAAAAGGAAAAAAGAAGAACAAGAGCTTTACAGCAGGTCACAAGTGCTGAGACTTTTGGCTTACCATTCTGGCTTGATGTCTGTACATGTCCGGATGTAGTTCTTCGTTGTAAGGACAAACTCATTATAGAGCACCCATTCTGGTTTATGATCAAGAACAGTGGAAGGATGCAACTGCACCACCTGGTTATCTTTTACTGTTAAGTAATGCCCTGTTCGTTCCAAATGTGCCACCTAAGTAAAAAGATATTCTTTCATTACCACAGGCAATTTTTAAATTAAGGGATTTCAAGCTGACTGTTAAGTGTTCTACACAAAATATACCATTAACTTCATCCAAAATTGGCACATTACTTGACCACTTCAACTACTCAGGTTTTTTTATAGACACAATCAAGATGCCAGATGTTGTTGCTAACTGCCATGGTAAGTGTATATTCCAATGTGCAATTCAAGCAACATACAAAAATAGTTATCACCCAAAGAGACAAATCATTATTAGAGTAACATAAATATCATGTTATTTCCACGGAACTACTGGAAGGGACCAGCTATTGCACAGGTTTGTAGCATCACACAAAGTCAACTGTGGTCTACTGCAGCCATCTGCTTTGAGCACCTCCTTGCAGTAGCTGCTGTGGAACCAAGAACTGTAAAGTTAGCCTTTCAAGGTTTTATTAGCGCCGTGTTGCAGTAGTTTTAGACACACGTGTTACTCTGCAACCCTCTCACACAGCGGGCCTGGAAAAAACTGTCAGTCCTTACAGTAAGAATGGGAAGTTCAGTGTGTCAGAAATAAGAATAGTCTTGTTACAGCACAAGTTCACGGCTGGAAAATACAGGTTCAGCAACACGCTTCTGCTTTGACCTTGGTGAAAAATCAATTAACCTCTCTCTGACCAAGCTTCTTCCTCTGTGAAAGGGAAGAAAGCCTGCCTTGCTGAGATGCACTGATACCTAGCTCATTAAGGTTTGGGAAAGCAGACCGTTATCCTTAGAAGGACACCCTCTTTAAGAACAATTAATCTAACAGAACGGGTAGCTAAAATTAACCTTTTGATACTGGTAATTCAAGATGACCTCAGAACTTATTTCATTACATAGACATACACATATGCTGTGAAAAGATTAAGCAGGATAGACAATGGCTGAAAGATGTCTGAAGACGTTTTTAATCAGATCATGGTTACCTGCTTTCCTTGTTTTCTTAATTCCTAGGTGTAACTCAAGTTTATTTTTCTCCTACTCAAAGGTAAATTCCACCTATCAGATTGAAATCCAGGGTTTCTACAGCAAGTGCTATCTTAAAGACAAATTTCCTTCTTCATAACAAACTACTCATTTTAAGCCTGCTTCACACTTATTACACTCTTATCCCCAACCTGTTTTAGGTGTGAAACACAGTATTTCAAGAGATTGCAAATCTTTTCACCAAGATTTTAGAGATTACACTGCTACTTTATTTCAAGTCTGGAGAGCAAACAGAGGATCTTTTCAATGAAGATTAACAGTGCACTGTCTGCAACAATTTAGGCTTAATTTCATCCAGCTCAATCCCACATTTGGGAAATTAAATAGCAGTATAGCTGCAAACCAGACTAGCACAGAAACTCATCTGTCACAGACTTAGCACAATCACAGCATGTATGTTGCTATGGGATTTATATGTTGGGTTTTTTTAAAGTACTATTTTTTAAAGTTACTTTTCAGATCATAAGTAAAGCACACATACGGGCAGGGCAGAGCAGTTCATTGATGTTCATTCCAGAAGTGTGCGCTGTTCAATTAAATCAATGCAATTTCCCTTTATCACCTCAGTCTCACTCAGATGTATTCCAACAGTACAATCTTACCATCTAGCTTTCCCAAGCACATCCGATTTCTTCATGTGTCATTTAAAGTGACAGCAAAGTGCTCTATTTCCTGTTTACTTTGTAAAATTCCAAAGTAAAAATATTTTGAAATAACTAATTAAGCATACTCAAAAGCTACAGGAAAGTGCAGTAAACTCTCAATTTCCATGGAAGGGCAGGGACTAGAATTATCCCAATTAAGGAAAAAAGTTTTTTTAGAACATGGATGTCAGGAATGTGTCACCTTTTAGTGCTTACATACTATTGCAATATACATAGATCCTGAACAAACACTGAGCAACTGCATTTTTCCCATTCAGATGTTTCTATAAGTATGCACATTAGCACACAGGCTGGTACAGAATTCAAAGTTTGGCAACAGTCAGTTATGAGATCTGCACAGTAAAGCAAGGGCTCTGCAGCAACAGTGATGAGTTACTACATCTTCCCACTCTCTCCTGGCCTGAGCTGTTTCAGCACAGCTGAGAGTACCAATCCTGCAGCTTCTCAGGTATAAGTGGCTTGCCCCATCCCTGTGCTAGAAGAATTTAGAATGGGCTCAGGCAAGTACAAAGGTTGACCTAAGGGAAGGAACATGGACACAGAGTCCCTGAACACTTGGCATGCAGCCAGGTCCAGTGCCAGTGAAATACAGTGTAGGACATCCTCTGAAGGCTCCTTCCAACCTCAACCATCAAGCAATGATTTTCAGAGGCTTTTATCCTTGTATTTCCAATCTAGTAGTGATGGCAGAAAAGGAATTGATGGTTGACTATTTAACTCGGAACTTCAAAGTAGAACACCACTTATGTGGTGTCTTCACATCAAGCTGGAACCTGGGTTTTTTTGGAAGATGCAGCTCAGAGGCCCTATATAAGGGTCCCTTTACAGAAGATGAAATGAAATCACCCGTGCTGTCCACCAAGTAAGGTGTCTTTGCTAATTGTACTGCTAATTAAAAATCTCATTCTTTCTGCTACTCGGTGTACAGAACATCTTATATTTTAAATATTTATATAATCACATTCCTACGATAACAGAACAGTAATAAAATAAACCTATGACACCAAGGTGGCCACCACTGCATTTAATGGTACTCCTTTTTGCTCTTTTCTTCTTGTCATCTTTGAAATGGCACAAAGCTGTGCCAGGGCAGGTTCAGATTAGATGTTAGAAAAAAATTTTTCATTGAAAGAGTTGTCAGGGCCTGGAACACACTGCCCAGGGAGGTGGTTGAGTCACCTTCCCTGGATGTGTTTAAAAAAGGGTATATGAGGGATATGGTTTCGCATAGGACAGGAACAGTTGGACTTGATGACCTTCAAGGTCTTTTCCAACCTTGTGATTCTGTGATTTAAGAATGCAGAACAACATTGAGTTTAAAACTCAATAGCTTCAGAAACAGTGTTTCATGCTCCACAACCATAAGTTTCAAAAATTCAAGCAACTGTCATTGCTCATTAGGTGCATGTTTGCTGCCTTCTTTTTTCTCCAAAAAGTTCAGACAACTGTTAATAACAAGGGTTTTTTTAAAACTGGTAAGAGGAAAATGACCCATCTTTGAGATACTTTGGCATCTGCCTGTCTTTTCCAATTCAATTTAAACAGTTTCCTTAACTGTGGTAAAAACTAAGCAAAAATTAATTATCCTACAGGAAGTAAGCTATTTCCACTACACATCTATTAAGACTTAAAAAATTATAAGCTGTTTCTATACTTTCGTTGAACAAATAACCTATACCTTGTTCTTGGGTTTTGCTGCCAAATTGTGACTGTGTTGAAGTTGTACAATTTTCCAATCCCTCTCCATCATTAGGACAGGATATACTCAGCACTACAGTACTGAGAAAGCAGGACTGCTCTGATGTATTGCATTTTAAGTGAGCTGTTTCCTAGTGATTCTGCAAGCATCACTTTCAGCCTTCTTTTATATTTCTACTTCACGTATTCTGACTTGTGACACGAAAACCAGAACTCAGCACAAAGAATTTTTCTAAGACACCTAAGTTCTTGGCAATACCTATGCTTCCAGAGTTTTTCTACACAGTTGTTGGTAGTTCTAAGCTATTTTACTATTCCTTTTGCTTGTCTATGCCAGATTTCCTGGCATTTAAGTTTGTATTTAATTATGAAGGATAAAAAGATGATTTGTCATCAGCAGGAACTCCACATTTATCAGTCATCAAGACACCACTGAACGCAAGCAAATTCACTAGTTACAGTGGTACTATATTAATAGTTAATACAGGCTTGCACTGCCTGACAAGCCACCGGTCTTTACTAGTACAGACATTTCTACAGTCATATTTTAAAATTGATTTTACAACACCAGTAGGCAGTTAGCAAAGTAGAAAACAACGCAGTCACTAAGTCCTATTTCAGAACCACAGCTGCTGCTGTTTTCGCACTTCACACTGCATCTTTAAGCCTAAGGAATTCAAAGAATCAACTTCTGCCATGGGTTGCCCACAGACCTCATAGTACTTCACATGCAGAGACTACAGTATGCACACACACTGCAAGTGCTCAGGCTTGGAATTCCAGGTATGTTCATGTGCATATAGACTATGTTTAAGTACTTCAGTGGCTGGTAAATAACAGCGCTTTAGAGTATTTGTAAGCTTCCTACTGAAGGCTACTCAAAGCAACATGAAATGCACGGGACAAGGTTCAGAGTCAAGGTCAAATAAGTATCTAACACAGAGGTTACAGAGTGAAAGAAACTCAAAATAAGACGTACTCAGGCACAAAGGAGAAAAACGAAGTGGCTTCAACTCAAAATGCCTTCAACAGGTCGGCCATAGCTATCTCTTGATTCAGCCCAAAAATACAATTTGTTATTCTGAGCAAGGGAAGTGGCAGGCAACCTACTGATCATGGTAGCCCAAGCCAATTTCTAAGAAGACTTTCACTTTTATCTGTGAGAGCCTGCTACTCTAGTCACAGCAAAAATATAAAGTCAGATCTTCAATTCCTGAGCAGTAGAGACCAAAAAGCTACCTCCACATCTACTGCAGGAAATCATGTATTTATTAGATGAAGAATTTCACTCTGAGTAAGCAACAGACAGTGCTCAAACTTCTAGGGACATGACCTCCTATAGGTCCAGAGGAAGGAATCCACAGTGTACCCTTCCAGAATAACACTACTCTTTGGCAACCAGACCTGCCTGAACCAGCTGGGGCCCAGCAAGGACTGTTGGGCAGAATTGCTGTCTTGGAAAGCATATACAGAGTTAAAGGTGGGAATGTGTACTTCAGCGCGCTCCCAAGAAAGCAGAAAATGTGTCCCAAAAGCAAGGACTGAATGGTGACCAGCCTCCTTGTCTGAAGGGTTACAGCAAGTCAGTCCTTAGAACTATTTTAACATTTAACAGCAGCCAGCAGCCTTAATCTCCCATCTGCATTACAGTGAAATGCAGTTGCCAACACTCATATTCCAGTATTCTGAAAACCCAGAAACATGTTTCTGCTACAGACCAGCTGACTCTGCCCTGGGGAAGGCTCTGTTTCCTTGGGGGTGAGGAGACTTAAATACACATGGTACCCAAATCTGCACCCAGCCAGGATGCAGTAAGTGCATGCCCATCAAGCTGCTTGCAAGTGCAGATCAACAGCTCCTTTTTCAACTAGCAAGCTTGCGGGCTCAAACACCACTGGAGCATAGGTCAAGTGAAAAATTAGGAAGTGACAAAGGTGCTGGTCAGCCTCTGAACAATAACAAGGTTTTGTTCTCAGAAAGTGAGATATTAGGCTCTAGCAGAGACATTTGTGGGATGCATCAGAACAAGTGTTTGTTGGAAAAAACATTATCGCAACAGTTCAGAGTCAGTGAGAATGAAGACTTGCTCCCATTAAAGGTTCTATACCCCTGGGTTTGCAAGAGCCAAAGGGAGTTGTCTAGCCCTAGGGATGAATGCTGAAGAGAACAAAACACAGCGCAAGGGGACTATGCAAAAAAACCAAAAAAGCCACTAGAACAAAGAAAAAACACAGCCTGCATTCTAGCTTGAAGGCATGCTTAATATGAAATGCAAAGCAGCCAGGAGGCAGCAGTGGAGAAGGCTTCCGTACCATCCTGGCTCAAGAGGCAAATGAATTGCAAACAGCATACATCTTGAGATTACAGACCTGCTCCAGCACTCCAGTGCTTGTGACTCATGTAATTTAAGAGTGAAATATAAATATGGAAAAGTATGCATAAGAAAATACTCTCCTCCTAAAAGGATTACATATAGTTAACATTTGTATATAATTCCACTTTCCCTATTTCTATAAGATTACAAAAAATTTGAAAGCTACATATTCTGCAGTTACCTTAAAGTGCTTTATGAGGTCACTCCCTCAGCTGTTCAGAAGTTAGTGGTCAGTTCCTGACTGGTCATGCCAGAAACAGTACGATGCTACCAGTGTAAGATTGCCTACAACTTCTCTTCCAAACAGGATCTGATTAGAGAGTGTACTACTTGAGTAACAACTAAGCAACCTGACAATGACTAAGTGGCAATTAGCCATATATAATTTAAGTAGCATTCATAAAGTTTGGATAAATTATAATAACCATACATTAAAAGCCATATAAACACTGAACTCTGATCCCTACAAGAATGCACACATACCTGCATGAAATACCCAGTAACTAATGCCTTTCTTATGTTGATGTAATAGTCTCGGCTGGTAAAGTCTGTGCTTCTACGAGGCAAATTAAATCTATCCATGATTCGTGACAGCTGTTGGCGTACATTGTCTGCAGACATCAGGGACCTGTAGTTAATGAAGTTGTCATAACACCACTGAACCGACTCATGATCTGCAACATTAAAAAAACATGAATCAAAAATGAGTATTTCATCCAATTAGAGCAAGTAAATACAACAGCAACTGATTGATCAGTCAGATGAACCAGAAAAACACATCCATAAACTTTTATAAATGATAAGAGCTTAACTTATTCAAGCAAATTCTTGCATTAGATAACTCGCACAAACTGTTTTCTATTCAAGAAGCACGTGGTCACCTTTTTTCTCCACTCACCAACATAACATACTATCACTGATGTTCTGCTGAAATACCACAGCAATGAATTTCACACACTCCAAAAACTCACATCCTGCAAGGAGAAAAATCACCTTCCAAGCCTGCAGTGTAAAGTGTAGCTGAACATAAGGGACACAGCCCGGTCTCTAACTGTAGCACACAATGAACACACAAGAAGCTTGTATATAAAATTATAATGTATGTGAAAAACCAAACCCTTCTTAAATTAAGCACTCAAGTAGAACTTAAGAACGATACAAACACACACGAAGTGTGAGGGCCCCTCACAGCCATCAAGTAAACGTGACTGGTAGAATACAGCATCAGTAATGTAAAATTCAGTATTTACTATTTTACTGCTTCTACTGCTGATACCTCCAGTAAGACATCTGTTAAGACAGCAAGCCTCAGCCATTCTGTCAGGATAAAAATGAGCATGTTTAACGAAACCCCCATTTCTCCCTACCAACTCTGCTACTTGTCAAGTGATGCTCTTCTAATCTTTGTCAGTTTAATAATCCAACAAAACCAGCTTTAACAAAATTTAAACTAAAGCGCACCTCATACAGACTAGTCTTAATTTACACTGAAAAGTTCCCTTATTTGAGGAAAGTTTGAATTGTTTCTGCACTTCATCTTATAGAATATATCTAAGTATGACTGCTGATGCTCTTGTACACTATACAGCAGAATCATAAACTCAAGTACCACAGCATGTTACCTTCTGTGTCATCTGAACTGAGCATTTTAGATGACCCCTAACAGTTTTCTATCATTCTAGATACAAACAGTAGCAGCATTTCATGTTCTGAATCCCAGAAATCCTACTTAATTTACCAAACAAAACATTATTCCACAAATAACTCCATCCTTCAGCAACCTCAGCAGGAAAGTGTTGTCCTGAAACACTACCACAAAAACTGTCTGCAAGATACACTGGCTAAGACAAAAAAACAAGCAACAGAGGTCTCGATTCAGAGGTGCTTAATAGAGGTTTATCAGCTATTGTGCTATTGCTTTACAGTTTTCAATACTTTTGTTGTGACTTTTACTCTGAATATATCCTTATTTTGGATGGCCACATAATGATACAGCGTTAAAATGTTTCAACACAAAATTTCTGGATCAAAGTTACAGCAGAAAGAGGCACTGAGGTGTGGAATTTCTTTTGTTGGTTGTTTTCTTGGGTTTTTTACTCAGGGTAAAAGACTGTTGCTTTTTTCTTTGCTTACAGAACGCAACTGGAGCACCTAATTTAACCTGGTTGGCAGTTAGGAGTAATCTTGTTACTTACCACCAGGATAAGTCACTGTTAAAAAAGTGTGCCACTTATGTAGTCATTTTTCAAGAGAATTCCTAGCTTCACCTGTTCATTCCCATCTTTTTCAAGCTGCTAAAATATACTGCAGCTATGCTGAAGAGGACTGTACATTTTCCCTAAAATCCATACACAGAAATGAGGTAAGTGAAATAATATGGCTCTCAATGACTTTTGTTGATGCATCACCCCTTTGTCAATCCACTCCCATGGCCTTGTTCCAGAATTCCTAACTATATTAAAAAATTAGAATGAAAAACGTTTTGGTTCTAGGAACATATCCTTCTCCAAATTCAGAGTATTTTCTGCACTGCTCTACCTGAAAAATTACAAAGCAATTACACAGATTTTTCTATAATTAATGCCAGATAAACTTCCAATACATCTTAATTATGGGAACTCTTACTTCCTTCTGGCCAAGGTTACCCAGCATCAATTTAAAAGCCTGGCTTGTCTCCATACTCATCAGTTTATTACATGACCTCTTGGCTCGTTTTTTTGCTTTTACTTCCCTAAAACCCCCTCCCTGCTGCCCCCTCAAAGGAAAGCAGCACTCAAACAGCTCTTTTAAATATGTAGGTTGTTTGGCATATAAGATTACAACAGAATGACAAAAAACAATCCCAAGCCTTTCAACTGTCCTTAGAACTCAGAAACAGAAGCTAGCAGTACAAAGTATTACAAATAATTTTACTACAAAGGGTGCACACTTACTTTGTTTGAAAGCATGGTAGACATTCAGCAACGTCAAATGATCTCCATCTATATGGGCAAACCTCATCTTGGCTTCATCTGCTGCTTTCTTTGCTTCCGTGGGGCGAACAAAACACTGTGGGACTAAACAAGGTTGGTATGGGCCCAACACAAACGCCCATATCGATGAGTCACGCATTCACAGATAGAGGAACAAGGCCTAGCTAGGTCAGTTCACAGAGCATAGGGCAGGGCAGGATGGCCTCCAACTGCATCTTGGACTGTTTACTACCTTGATTTGGTACATCAACACCTAACCACATCTGTAAGACAAGAGGGTTTCAAAGCTACAGAGTACCTGATTATTTTAATAGAACTATTACGTAGGCATCAAAATCCTTAGTCTGAAGGCCATCAAGATTGCCTGTGTATACTGGAATGCTAAACAGATTCAAATCCCAGTGCTGATAGCTCTACCAGGAGGCAGTATCCCACGTAAGAACACACTATTTGCAAATCTGCTTTCTCAGAAAGCCTCTATGGACAGAGTGAAGGTGCTTCTGAAACTGTCCTGCACTAGCACAGTTCTAAACAAACATGACTTTATCCCAAGTCTGCTACAAGACGGAGTGCACTAGTAAAGTCAAGTCCTCTTCCCCAGATGGTATTGTTATCAGCACTGGTATACAGGAACATGCGAATGAAGGTAGTAATAACTCTAAAGGTTGTGATGGTAGCGGTAGTGGTGGAAGGTTAAACCGCCCTTTGGCACTACTTGAAATAAATTTTAAAAAAACTAACACATGATGTGATGTGCTTTCTCTAGCACTACACACTCTTACGTAGGTCTGACTCAGTCTGACTTGAATCCAAGAATCATGTTTTAACTTTCTCTTTCCACATACTGACTACCAAACACCACAAAGTATGGCAGCCAACTTAATTCATGGTCTGTCAACATTCTTACAGGTTTGCAACATCGATACTAATTCACATGATGTTCAAAGTCGTAAGAGATTTTAACTTTGAGACATCTACAGAAGAAAAAAATGCTTGGTTTTAAGTAGATTTAATTCTTAAGAGTTTTATTTTCAGTAAAATTAATACTAAGTAAGATGCTACAAATCCTTTATCTTGTTCCAGATGGTTTAGGACTACATTAGCCTTCTCACAATTAAAACCCATGAATCTCAGAACACTTCTTTGCATCTCATCTGTCCCTAGCAGATGAGAGCCTTTTTGTGGGGCATTATGTGGTTTTACTTGATTTTAAATTCCCATGAAAACCCCAAAACGCTAACATTTCAAAAACTTGAACTGAACACTGGATGGAACTTGAGGAAAAAAAATACATGCTGCAACAGTGAATAACATGGTAACAAATCAAGACAGACCAATGCATTAAAGAAAATGGAAACGCAGGTGCAAAATTAACACCCTGTATTTTGGGTACTGCATTTGAAAACAGATAATATACAGTGCATCTGAACGTCAAACTCAGGCTAATAAAAGCAAATTTCAAATTATTCTATCACTGGCTTAACTCACTGTTTTGAATAAGTAATAGCACTTTCTACCCCACAGCAAGACACGACAGCTCTTATAAAGTGAAGTACAGTAATCTAATCTGCTCATTTATTCAATGCTATTCTCTGGTCTTTTCTGGTATTTATTTTTCATTCAGTCCAAACCATTAATACATGGATGGCTATCCAGAACCTGACAGTCTTAATGCACCATAACATATAGTCATGCTGCTGGTTTTAAAAAAAGTGTTTATTTTGGAAAATAGTTCTCACAAATACTGGATTTATGCTGGGGTTTTTTGGTTGGGGTTTTTTTCTCCCAGAAAGCCGTTTTAGTTATAATCTATAAATTAACCAGCTTTAATCCTTTTTTTCCCCAAAAAAACCCCACCCTTATTTATCGTGACATTAACTGTGCCTTAGAACAAGAAAGTATCATGGCCCAGGAAAAGGTAAATAGAAAAAGGAGTAAGACAGATCAGTTGAAGACCACCACAGACAAAAATATTAGACTTACTGCTTTGCAGTAGAGAGTGGATTGGGGGGGAGGGAAGAAAAAAACAAAACCACCAGGCACCAACCTACCACCACCTCCGCAATTAATCCTACCGTTTCATTAAAAAAAGCATTATGATTCTGCCCTGCCCATCTGCTCTGAGTCTGAACAATCATAACTCTGCATCAAACATTTTAGCTTGTTCTTAAAAATTTTCATATAAATACACTGTAAGACTAAACTGAAGAACAGATTTTACACTCATCGCAAAAAAATTTTGCTCCCCCTCTATTCAACCAAGTTAACTATGTAACCAGTACTCCTGGCGTTGTGAAAAGACTAATAAAATAGCACACCCAAAAGCCAACGTAGTTACAAGTAAGAACATCCCAATTTTCATAATGGACTAAATCTTGCTGCTTGTCCTTTGACAACTAACTATAAAATTAAGTCAGTTCTACATAACTGGGAAATGAAATATAAGGCTTCCTTCCTTGATAACATTTTCTTCTCATCAAGCTCTCTCAACAAGCAGCTCTGCTCTGACGCAGTGCTATTCACATAATGCAGCAGCAAAGTACAGCTGTGCACACAAATTAATTCTTATAAATATATATCCTTTCTCAAAGATACTTTCTTCCCTTTAGAAGTAACCAGTGTTAAGCTTTGCCACTTAATGACTGAAAAAAGTATCATTTCACATACAAACTTATGATTTAATATAAATTATATTGTAATCCTTTTGAAAATAGTGGGATTTCTCAAAGTGCAGAGGAATGCACAATAAAAAATAGATTTCACTGCCTTAAAAAAAAACAGTGGTTGAGCTGACATTTCTGGTACTGCTAAGCAGCACCTTCTGTTCCAGTAACCTGATTGCTCCCACCCCCATCAACTCAAACATATACACTTTTAACTAAAGTTAGGAGCAAACTGATTATTTTACGCATTTTATTTATCAAACCCCATCCAGTTTTAAAAAATAATTATGATTACTGAAACTGTATTTATGGTTTTGATGTGGAAAGCTCCATTTTTCCCCAAAGTGCAGATGTGCATTTTGTTTAGCATCTCTTTCCCTGCTATTACCTGACAACATGGCAGTTATAGACAGGACCTCATTAGAACAGTTGTAGTCACAACTTGCAATAACCATTTTAGCCAGCTGTGGGTCCAATGGAAATTCGGCCATCATGGATCCCAACTCAGTCAAGTCTCCATCATCATTTAAAGCAGCCAGATAATTCAAAAGCTCTAAGGCTCTCATCAGAGTTTCAGGAGCTGGAAGACAAAATATTTAGATAGACACATCAATCCAACATCTCTGCATAAGTAAGGAACAAGGAAGCCACCTCCATTCAACTGACCTCCAAACACAAAATTGTTACCAAGTTCAGTTAAATGCATCCAGACATGAATTAGGAAATAAAAAACATACAAAAAACACCAACCCCAAGCCTACTTATTTAGAAGAACTCTTAACTGGATCAAAAGCTTTGAATATCTGAAGATTGCTGCTTTTCAGCATTGTGAAATTAGCACTCCCTGGTGCACTGATGACTTTCCCCTTTCCCATACAAAATAGATTGATGTAGTCCTAAAGTCTCAGCTATGAAAACTTTAGTTATCTATAGTCTTTCACAAATCTGAGCCTAATACTATATTCTTTTAATCCTGCATTCCTCACAGCAAGTGTATACAGGAAACTAGGAAGAAATCCAAAAGCCTCCCTGCTAAGCTACTGTATATACTGCAGAGCCCAAACACAATTGTTCCACAGAGCTATTTGAAAGCTTGCAGTTTATAAATTATATGTTGGGAAGGGACGGGGATAGGACACAACCATCTCTGATGTATTTATATATGGATGATCTGTGGTTTTTCTTAGTAATATAACCCAGTTATTTTTAAAGTATATGTTAACATTTAACACTGTTAGAAGGGAGACGCACTTTAACTTATAGTTTGGGCCAAACCCATGTATTTGGCTTTAGAAACACTGGCGATTTCATTTACATACAGTTCTTAACTGATGCACAATTCAAAGATGTAATCAAGGCACTACGTAAAAAAAACCCTCATCAAGTAACAGACTTTCTAACGCCTATAAATTCTGTTTTATCATCTGCAAGTAAGGGGCATTCAGCAGATTCTTTGGTTCCATTAAAAGCTGTTATGCCGACAGAAACACAAAAAGCTTTGGTAAAATATAAAGCACTGAATTTCAGGATAAACAAAAGACATTCCTTACAGATTACAATAAAAACAGTGGAAAACAAATTAATTTATCCCATGCTGCTTTTATGTAAGAGATTCAGAAAAGTAAGTATTTCAGATGTCAAAACATAAGACAACCAGACAAGCTAAGATAGAAACAAATACCTGGAGGATCCATAAAATCAAAGTGCACCAAATCATCTATACCAAGCTTTTTGAGCTGCAATACTACAGATCCCAAGTTAGACCTCAAAATTTCAGGGTATGTGTTATCCTGTGAGAGAAAAAGGAAAATTCAGAACACCTCATCTTATAAAACACTTTGAACTACAGGAGCATTCAAATTCTGATTTGGTATCATGGCACTCGACTGTATCGTTTTTATATATGCAATTGAGAAAAGTAATCTTACCTGCATTTCGGTTTTGTAAGCCTTCTCTGTGTAAAGCCTGAAGCACTTGCCTGGTCTAGTACGACCAGCTCGGCCAGCTCGTTGCTGAGCAGAAGCCTTACTAATCGCAGTCACCAAGAGAGACTCCACTCTGATACGAGGATTGTATACCTGTTTGAAAGTGGAATCAGAGCAGGAAAGAAGGAACAGAATGAACAGTGCTCATGTATATGACAGCTATCAAAAAAAAAGCAAGCACTGCTTTAACCTTATTTTCAAACACAACTTCTGACTAGGAAGTCACTATCTGAAAGGAGACAAAGAAATTGGCTACACAAGCCTTTGGATCAGTGACAGAAAGCTTCAAATACAACTGCCTAGAGAACACCATTTACTTTTTATTCATTTGTTAACAACAACTCCTGCCAGGCTCCCTGTCCTCCTTAAATGTGTGTATTTTTAGATAAGATTTTCATGGCAGAAGGAACATGTTCAAGTTGTTATGCTGAGTGCTAAACACGCTCTTGATGCTCAAATAATTCCATTTTAAGGAGTTGTCTTTATACAGTTACAAGGTTGAATAATCATGTTTTGGAGGTCAAAAATCTAACGTTAAGCTTAATGCAACTGTAAAAGTCAGACCAATGACAGGTTGTATTTCACAAGGTATGTGCAGACTGTCACAGTACAAAATAAGCTGGAATTTACTGTAAAGTGTCCACTGCAATCACACAAACAGCAGCCTCACCAACTCAATAAGGCTCATGGAAAAGAATATACTGTAAAAATAAAAGCAGTAGTCCGACAGTTTCAGTTGAAGATGTTTTTTATCTGTGTTTTATACCTGTTCACTTCAGGAAAGTGTTAAAGCCCCTTTTTTCTTTTTAAACAAGGTATTCTTCCACTATAAGAACTATCCGCAAAAAACCCTCAACCTAAATGGCAATTGAAAGTTGCCTATGAAGCTGCATTGACCATACCCATTCTGCTATATCTTTCATTTTGCTAGAGTTTAAAGGGCTGACAGTGCATAGGAGTATTAAAGGAAAAGCCTAAAGAAACCAAGTTCAAGACAGTTATAGATAGTAAAAGAACTAAATGAAGATTGAGACTTGTATTGCATTCTTTCTTTAGTTAATGGGGTTGACAGGAGGCAAGCTACTTCAGTTCTCTGAACATCCCATGATGTTCCAAGAAGCACAAAACAAGCTTGATGACCAGTCTTCAAGGCTGCAGCAGTACATGATAAATACTGACAAGAAATAGTACTGCCCTAGGTATCCATCGTGGTTTTGCCCCAGCTGAGAGCCAAGCACCATGCAGTGCTTGCTTTTTAAAAGGAGGGGGGAGGGAAGCAAGGGAAAGGAAAAAAAACCCACAAACCAAAACCCCACAGGTTGGGATAAGTATAGTTTACTAGAATAGCAGAAAAAAATAGATAATAACAATGTTAACAGGACTTTAGAGCAAAAAATACATTAAACTGGCGATACACAATGCAGTTTCTCACCGAACCACACAACTCAGGCCGTGCAGCCCAGAGCTGTCCCGGAAAACTGGCTGTCCCCCAAAAACCACACGTCCTGCATCTGTCTACTCCTTCTCCCCCCACCCAGTGCCCCTTTATACTGAGCATGACATAATTGGCATGGAATACCCCCTTTGGCCAGTTCGGGTCACCTGTCCTGGCTGCATCCCCTCCTTTCTCGTTAGTAGGGAAACATGAAGAACTGAAAAAGTCCTTGACTGCTTAGCAACAACTAGAAACATCCATGTGTTATCAGCAGTGCTTTCATCCAAACATGGCATTCCATCCACTGCTAGAAAAGAAATTAACTGCATCCTAGCTGAAACCAGGCCAGTATCATTCTCTCTTCCAATTTTAGCTCTGGAGTTTTCTACGCCAACATGACTTAAGAGGTAGCTTCTAGTACTTTTTATGTACTTTCATATTGTTTCTTGGTTTTACTTTAGCATTCTTAAGAACAGGCACACAGTACCTGCATGCTACCAAGCTAACCCAATTCTAGTATCTTTCCTGCTATAAAGAAATAGAAAATGAAGTCGTATTTACCTTTTGTTTAGCAAAGCCAGGATCAATCACAAACACAACACCATCTATTGTTAACGAAGTCTCAGCAATATTAGTGGACACAACAACCTGTCGAAATCCAAAATAATAAATATAACTGCTTTGTCCTAAAGATGAATTTTGTTTGTGCACCAGAAGTTTTCAGCAAACTTTTCTTCATCAGTATCAAGAGTCATGCTCCAGCACTTTTACAGAACAATCTGAAATTAACCAGATGAATTTCTATTGAAACCAGAACAATTTTTGCCCACTGCTTCTGCTCCCCTATGTCTCTATTAGCAATGTAACAAATATTAGCTTTAAGAAACAGAAGAGCAAGTATTTTACTTATAAAGCTGATATTCAAGGCTCTTCTTATATCTGCTATAAAAGGACAACTCACACCAGATCCCTTTAACCTCATCTGCTAATTCCAGCTTTTTAAACTTTTTTTTAAAGTCTAAAAAAGGCAAACTGGTTAAACAGTTTAAAAATCAAAGGTTACATAACTGTATATTCTTTTACTTTGTTTGGAATTAAGCTGTTATCAAGACACTCCAGCTAAAATACTGAACAGCATATATTTAATTCAGTTTTGTTTTTAAATTATCATCTATGCAAGTATCTTTCCATGTTTTGAAGGTTCCCCTAAAATTTACAGAAATTTAAGAACATAAGTCACATGCAAAAATTAAAGCAAAGGTGATGTCCAGGTTCTGAGGCCTGACTCATCATCAATTAAACCTTATGTCCAGAGATGCAGTGTTAAGTCTATAGATATCATTAGCTCTCATCCCAAAAGTGACCACATAAAATCACGTTGTTAGCAAGTTTAGTCAACAACCTCAGAGAAGACCCAAAACCCATTTAGTACTTCATCAGAACTACTTACCTGCCACTTTGTAATTTCATACCATTCCGTCATTAGTCTTTGAGACATCCTTCATAATTTGCTGAGAATTACAATGAAGCAAGTACCTGGACTAGACTGATAATCCTGCTGATTTCTCTTCCTGGCTGCTCACTTTGTCAGTCAGCTACTTATTAGTCTCAGCTTGTCTCTTAAGGAGACTTAAGGTCTAAGCTTGCTCAAATACCACTATATATTGAAGGCTGTATTTCAGTGGAAAAAAATTCCAGTATTACTTGGAATTATGGTGTTCCACCCTGAAATGATGTACTACTTAGAACTCCTCAAATAATCCTGTACAACTTTCACTCACAGGTAACCTGTATAGGCTAGTCAGAAATAAAAGCCATAAACATCAATGCAATTAAGCACTGTTCAAAAAACAACAAGTTTTCATTTAAAAATTACAAGTCATTAAATTAGCATTCCCATGTTAAAAGGCTAGTGTGTCCACATTAAGCTTGCTGTTAGTGTTTTTTATTGAAAGTCTTAGCTTTTTCCAGATCTACTAGTATATAAAGCATCTAAACACAGAATCTTCAAATACCAACTACAGAGCAGTATTCAAAAGGGTTTGGTCCTGCTTTTAATCATCAATTTCTGATAGGCTAGCGGTAATTCAACACTGTTAGTATGTTCAGTCAGTGAAGGTCCAGCAATTTAACTTGTACTTGAACCATACAGAAGTTTCCAAATGTAAAAGGAAAAAATGTTACTCACACATCAGATTCTATTGTATGTACAGATCTCATTTGTTAATGTCACACTGCTTAAACAATTATTAATGAATGTAAAATCACGAGAAATTTAAAAACCCCACAAAACTGGAAGTTACCCCACACCTTTCAAGCCTAAAACAAAGTACAAAGTTCCTTGGAAACAAATGAAAATAACACTAAGCTATGTAAAGCAATAAGCTGTACCTAATGAGCTTTAGCAGCTGTTTTGATATTACTGAAGTTTAAAAAGTTTTTTAATATCACATTAACAGAAGTTTGAATATTAAAATCTACATATTATTTCTATAGAAAAATATCTGTATTGCATATGCATTGACTAGCAATGCATAAGACTAATGAAACAAAAAACAGAACATAATTTGGAAAGGGAGCAGAAAGGCTCCTTGTTAAGTCACTTACATCTTCCTCTAGATCATAAGCACTCTGATTAACTGTAACTAACAAAAGCATTTACCTTTAACCTCAAGGCTTCTTGCAATAATAGTTATCTTGCCTAGTAGATCCAAGAGGACAAAAAAACTTATCAAGCTGTATCCATACTAGCTGTTACCATCACTGCACTGCAAAATACCACGTAACTTACAGAATCTTGCTTTCACTAAGTTAAAGCTCAGGAGATATTTCTCCATACACTTGCAAGCACTTCACTCAGTTTTTACGACCACTAGAGCCTTTGAAATGATTCAGACCTCCTGCCAGCATGCTCTCCTCAACCCTTCTGAAAACCCACAGGAGATTCTGTGAAAGCAGATGTTTTGTATGACAGCGGAAGCATAGCAACCCATGGTCCTACTTTACATATCTTGATCACTAAAATTAACTGGAACTAAAAGAACATTTCAACAAATTTATAACACAGACACATTTCTACTCATTGCCAAATTTGCTACACAAATAAAAAACAAAACATGGAAGCCAGAACATTTCAGTCAAGAAAAGCAGGTTTGTTTTGGGATTATTTCTTTTCTTTTTCACAGAATGGCCTTATAGGTCCAAATCTGTTGGTTACCTATGTTATGCCTGCTTTTGCCTACAGCTGATATCTGTCCAGCATGGCATTTTCTCTTGTAGTAAAATAGTTGCTACACTGTGTCTTCCTCTTACACATGGGTACTGGCTTTGTTGCTCAACACAATGAAAACTATGCACTGCATCGGTTATCCTCTTACCAAGAACACCAGAAACTGCTTGTTTTGAAAAGCACAGTTTTAAACATTAATGAAAATGTAATGAAATATACAGCTATCACTTGTTCATCACTGAGAAGCAATTTCATTCATTTAAGTCATTTACTAATACAATCTTGTTCCAACATGTAGTTTCACAATTTCGGATTGAATGCTTTCTGCAATCAACTTCAATAGGAAAAAGAGGGTCATTTCACTAAATGTATTAAGTGATTTATTCTTCCAGAACACTAGTAAGTTGTCACTAGTATTCCACATGCATTGTGCTGCACAAAAAAGCAAATAATCAAGGAACAAACCCCGCCTAGAGCAGATAGCATGATTCAGCTTTGACCTTCAAAATCTTAACTTTGTGATTGCTACAGTTTAACATAACATTAGTTTAACTTGAAAGCTCTATTAAGACTCCTTCCAACTGTTTAGGTTTAGAGAAATAACAGCATAGTTTCTAATGTGTTTTGCATAAGCATTCAGGAATTGAACTATTCATGAAGAACATTCACGAGTGTTGTTTAAAGCCTTTCTACTTCTTCATCTATTTTGTCCAATGGAAGAACTCAAATCCTTGCTTACTACAGAAAACATAAAGCCTCTTAATTTCAATGTACTACTTTTAACTTGTATCTTCTCATACTCAGGCAGGTTTTGACCGTTAAGGTTTCTGTATTTCTTAAGAAGCTTATATGATGCCACTCCCATTCAGTGATATCAAATTGTTACTTACAGATGGAAGCCAGAATTTTGATTTGCACCTCTGAGTTTTCAGAATTGTAGTGATAAAATTTATATTACAACTTCATAAAAAAATTCTACTTACTGCTGTCCAAGTACACTTTCAACAGCTGAAGCTTGGATTAACAGCCTGCACAACTGAACAGCTAGTTACTGACCAGCATATTAAAGCAGCATACTATACCTTTCTTCCTATTGCTCCGTTTTGTTTTTTTGGTGGGGGAGGTTCAAAAATCCTTTGCTGTTGCTGAGGAGGAAGGGTGGAATACAATGGAATGATTTTGATGTCACCAACTTCAGGGCCTAAATCATCAATTTCACGTTTTATCCTTTTGCAGGCTTCATCAATCTCCTGCAAAACAAAAACATGGGTTAGAATAGAAGTCTGAAAAAGGCAGTGCCTTACGATGATTATACCTGAAAACAGTTACAGTAACTCCTACTTTTAAAAAGTAAAAGTAATTATTTTTAAAAATTAATCAAGGTCCTTGCTGGATTTGCAATCGAGTTTCCACAATACTTCAAGATGCTTCAGCTTCTATACTCTAATGAACAGGCTAATTTGCATTCAACATCCTTTTTCTTTTAGTCATGTTTCCTAATTAATTCTCTACAAATTGTACTAAAATTGAAATCTCTCACCCTAGAATATTAAACTGCTCTCATGACCTTTTCAATTTTCACAATCTGAAAGAAATTGATGTGCAAGATATTTAAAATAAGCCAATTAAGCTTTAATGTCATGTATCACTAATGCAATTATATGGAAGATTTGCTTCATTGTACCTAATGAGAACAAACACCTTTACAGTATAAACATAGATGCTCAAAACCAAACTTCTCAATCCAGTGTTTCATATTTTACTTTTAAATTAACTGAAACCTGATTTAAGAAAAGTCAGTGAAATACTCTGAAGATGAGCAAGTTTTTTTCATGCTTTTTCTACCTTGGTATTTTCTATTTGCTACCATTTTCTGGCTAGTTTACCATACAAAGTTCACTACTGCCCAATCATTGATAATTCTGTTTCACTTTAAAGCAAGCACATTTAAATCAGTTAGGTGACCTAGAGTTATGACAAGATTTAACAAAAATAAAGTGTACAGAAATTTAGGCCAATGAATAACACAATTCATTAATTTCAACTTAAAAATTACAACCGAGCCTGCACTGGTATTACTAAGATGCATGCTTACCAACTACTGATACTCTAGCTGCACCACTGGTGGAAAACTTAAGTCATCATGACTAGAAATAGTAGGCAAAAGCAAGAAATCGCTACAACACATACAAGACAAAGGTCAGATGTCCCTGATCACAAGTAATTCACCAGCCCAAAGCTGATATTTAAGACCCTCAAATAAATATACAGAACAGGTTAATCTGTAAAAATCAATGCTTTAGATATTAGAAAATATTAGATTATATTAGAAAAGCAAATGCAGTCTCCTTTTTAGAATCCATGCATTTAAATAGACCCAGATTTGTTCCATGCTCTTTTTCATTTCTTCATGCTTTTTCACTAAGTTTTCAGCACAATTCCATTGAGGGTTTTTTTTTAAGAAGCACAGACAATACAATACACATGTTCTTTATTGATCAGCATATATAATAATGTTAGCATGGCAAAACGAAGGCTCTTCCTCTTTGATGTCAGAAAACCCTTTAACAGTAAGCCTAATGCTTTCCAGCATTATCCTGCCAATTTGAATGAAGCACAGATTTACAAAAAAACCTTTTAAGCAGAGATGCACCTTGCCAACAAACGCAACACACCCCTGGTGAAATCCAAGAGGCATACAAGAAACTGAGCTGGAATGCCCCCTACTGGTTTATTAACGGGGAATTAAGCTCTTTACAGATGTCAATGCCTCCTGTTCTGCTCATAATACCCTTGAGTTCACCAACAGCCTCCCAGAAAAAAGGAAAAACCCAACTCACACACACTAGCTCAGTAATTCAGTGCTTATGCAAAAGACAACATGTTAAGTAGTTGACTGGCAAGGCAGCGACACTCCCTCAAATTTGCATCCATTCAAAGACTTGACAAGCCGATACTTGGGCTTGTTAAATATTTAATACATAATTAGCTACCTCTAAAAAAACCAAACAAAACCACAAGCTAAATGCTACAACAACAACAAAAAAACAACCCAGCACAGGCCTTAGTTCCTGATCTGAAGGGTCACTACACTGTTTTATGGAATGAGCAGATTACACTGTGTAACAGAGAGCTCTGATGCTGGACAGGATGCTTAGTCTTCAACAATAATGACTACAGACTCCAGGACAGTTCTGTACTTAAGAAACAGAAAGATACAGGTAAGCATTGATAAATGAAAGCAGTACACTCTTCAGGCCACAAATGCTCAGTCACCTATCATCCTTCAGAACAGATTAAGAAAAGTGTTCTTTCTCCGTAGAGTTTCCCAATGTAGTTTCAAGCCTCCCTGATCAGGACTCATTAAAATAGTTCACCATAGAGATGACAAGTGCATGTATAACCATTACTCTGCAGATTTACAGAGGTACTACAGACCTTCCATCATAAATTGTTGAAAGAAGGATGCAAGTCACCAACAGTGACTGCCACTCAAGAAAGATGAAAGTGGTGGGTTTTTTTAATTAAAAAGAATCAATATTAAGAAAAAATACAAGTTACTTTTATTTACCATGCTTAATTGTATCCATAACCACCCTCCAATTCCAGCAGACAACTAAAACTGGTACCCCAGAGTACACAATCTAGAAGGAAAGGGTATATCAAGAATAGTTTGAAAGCATCAAGTTTTCTTTTAAGTGTTAAAGATTCATTTGTATAACAAAAACCAAAATAGGAGAGATACAGTTACAGACACAAGCCTAACTTCAATCCTTTGATGATTCTACAAATCTAACTGAATAGTCCTAGTTTACTAAAGCATGAAAGGCTTTTACAAAAAAACACAAGTATTCACATGCAATCTACTTCAAATCCCTTATAAAAGCTCTTGAAGAGTGATTATTCCATCAACCCACATGTAAGAGGAGGTTTCTTCTTGGAGGGAAGAGACGCAGTTTAGAGTGAACTTGCCTTACATTTAGATTATGCCAGGAAAAAATCTTCAGTGCCCAGACTACCACACTGACTACATGAGATAGCTGATATGAGAGTCCTGGAAGCAGGAACAGACACAGGATCAAGGAAGCCAGTCAAACCCACGAACACCCAGTGCATCAGCACAAAGATTTGCTTCAAAATTAATCAAAGAAGAAAGTAGCCTAACATGCAGAAAGCATAACACTTAGGCAATGCTGAAGTTAGTGAACTGAACTGGATCTCAGTTCCTTGCAGAACTGAAGGCTCATTAGGAGGTATTATTTGAAAAAACAGTTCTCAGTAAAACACTAGTAATGTAATCGTCCATCTACACTCATTCTAGAGAGCTGACTAACATAGCAAACAAGAAAGTTACATGCTACCTAAAACATTTGTCTCCAGCGCTAAGTGCCATATACATTCAACATATCTGTACCTGACATCTAGTCATCAGAATTGATACAGACAGTCTAGTATGTATTTTTGAGTTTCCAACAACTTGATTGATCCAGTCAAAATGAATTAACAAGACAATATCTATAGTTCCGCTGGAACACTAAGGAAACTAGAATCAAGTAGTAGCTAAGAGCTCCATAGCAATATACTCTGAGTATAACATGGAGCCCTCACCATTCCTCCACACCCTCAAAAACATTAGATTCTCCTTGCAAAAGCTCCAAAGGCAGGCAAATACCAACAGAGATAAAACATTTATTTTTGTGGACATATTAGTTGTTTAAGAGGTAAAAAGGTGGTAAGTATTTTTCAACCAGGAAAAACAAGTCATCTAAACATCCAAGTGAGAGATCAACAACTTGCATTTTGTACATACAGCTAAACAGTTTACAAAAGGAAAAAAGCAGTAGCCAGGAAAGTAATTTAATCAATATTACCATTATTAGATCAAGTTTCAGCAAATCTAAATGGTATGGCTTCCAAGAAGTTGCTGTGATTAATGCTGGTTTTACACGCAATCCCAAGCAGGCTGCTTGGTTTTCAAACTGGTGGACAACAAGCAGTACTTTGAACACCTGTCAAATTAGGTGGATCTCATTCAGGAGCTTAAGGATCATAAAGCAATTCTGAGACACTAAAAAGCTTCAGGATTTCAACAGGAACTTCCACTGTGCCAGAGATTTCAGTAGCACTTACGTCTGTGAGACCCAACACATAGCAGTGTCTTGTTCAGAAAACAAAGGTTATTAATAGGGTGCACAGATTCCCTCCAATTTATTAGAAACAGTAATGCAGCCATCTGTATTTTCACATAAAAGTAGGTTACTTATGCCTCCAGAATATGACAGGTTTTTTACTCCATCTTAACCCACTTTTCCAAAGAAAAGGCAGGCTGATGACTAGTGCCTAAAAAAACCAAACCAAACCAACAAAACCACCCACCACCACAACCCCCTGGATGCAGGATTTTTTATTCCTCTCATTGACACTGTGAAGCTAGAAAAGCAAAGGCCTACCAGACCAGAGGGAAACTGAGTTTAAAGCAAGTTAAAAGGAGTCCCTAATTCTCAGAACACCAGGATTGCTGCTTATATTCTGTTTTAGCATCCTCTGGATGGGGACAGTAATGCCTACTATTCATATCAAGCTCAAGAAATTAAAAGCACAAGCACAGTGCTTTCTTTTTCTCCTCTCATGGCAGATTTACAAGTTAAATAACTAGTTATATTAAATGATTCAAGATGATACAGAGCAGAACTATTGCTCCAGTGAAATGCACAAAAAATACGTTTAACTACAAAGACAGTCAAAAGCCAAAACAGCAGTCCCGAGTCACACACTCTCACCCATAGACAGCACTAAATTCTATAGTAACAGCATGGAAAATACGCACACACTTTGCAAAAGGTTAAGCATCTTACAGTACCAATACTTCAGGTTGTGGTCAAAATTTAAATACTCCAAAGCACTTTTAACCACTCAGATAAAGCATCTCATGTCACCTGGAGGTATTTCACAGCAAAAACTACTGGACTGGAACCATGGCTGCATTTACTCTGTACCATGAGCACTGAGTGCTACTTTCTGGTCAACAGCCTATTACCCCTCTGCAACAGTTAAACCACAGAGCAAGCAACAGCAGCAGGTTAGTTTCTGTAATGTTCAAGATTGTCTTTTCAGAGTCTGTCCCTTTGTCTCCAATTTCTCTCATACCACCCAGTACTGCTTGCCCTGCTTATACAACATGCAGATAAAACAACTTCAGGTGGAACAAGAGGATAGCATTGAATTCATACCCTTCTCATTTGTAAAGTGAGCACTGTAACAGTGCTAATGTTTCCTTTTTTATCCCTCACTGCAGAAAGTCAATACAATCCCTTCCACATTGCTCAGAGGACAGCATGGAAAGGGGACCCAAAAAAAAAAAAGCCGATTTCTTTATCCTGACAAAAATTATCTGGGAAGATATGATAAAAGCTGTCGGTATTTGAAACGAAGAGGGACAGAACTGATCATTTTCCTGCGGCTTAACTTTAGTCCTGTACCAGTGGTACAGGACTAATGCTTAAACCCCATCCAACACCCCTCTGCCCACTCTTCTTTGAAGTGTTCAAGGCCAGGCTGGATGGGGCTTTGGGCAACCTGTTCTAGTGGAGGGTGTCCCCCACCTATGGCAAGGGGGTGGGAATTAGATTATCTTTGAGGTCCCTTCCAACCCAAACCACTCTGAGATTCTGTGATTATCAAACACAAACAAGACCAAGGACACGAACAGTATTTAGTATGACTAAGCACTATTTAATAATAAACTTTTTACGGAAAGATTTCACTTTTAAAAAGACTTATCAGTGTCTTCTAGGTGTGACTTAAGAATGGTCTGTGTCAGTTTAATTTAGAAATGTTGGTTGCTCAGGATCTGTGTCAGAATATGAAGTGGAGACTAATGAACAAACCACAAAACAGTAACCTCATCAGCTGCCTCTGATAACACATCCTCCCTAATGTTTATCATCTCACTACTCCAATACTTAATATTCCTCTAGATCTGAATCAAAGCCTAAGGATTTGAACATATCAGTTTATGTAAAAGATGTATAAAATTAACCACAGAAGCGACTAATTTGGCTTATCATGCACACCACATGTATTTTTTTCTTTATCTGCTGTTGAAAATGTCTTTATTACACTATTCAAACCAAATGCTCAGATTAATTTCTCTGGCAGTATTTTTTCAGTAAAAAGGTGCTCATACTGAAAGGTTACTATTAGCTCGAACAGCAGCAGAAAAGGATTACAGAAGCAGCTGCATATATTTGGTTAGCACACCTCATATTTAAGAGGCAAGGTTGTGCTGAACAAATACTGCAAAGATTCTTACATAGAGCAGTTCTGTGGAATGGTAGTCAAAAGTGCCCAAAGAAAACCCCAGGAAGATGAGCAGCAATGAAGCTTACAGAATCACAGAACACCAACGTTGGTAAATGCTCCACTCCTCTGGGGAGATTATGCCAAAGAGTCATTATTCTCATTCTGAAAAATTTTTCTCATGTGTCCAATCAATCTTCTCAAGAGTAACTTGTACTCATTACCTCCATCTTTTCTATGTGATTCCTTGTAAACAAAGGAGTTTCCATATTCTTCATAGCCACCCTTTAAATACCAGAACAAGGTGATAGGGTCTTCCCTAAGCTTTCTTTTCTTAAGGCCAAAAAAAACCCCAGCTCTCAGCCTTTCCTCATATGGCAGGCTTCCCAGTCCTCTGATCATCTTTGTGGCCCTAAGTTACTGAGTAAATGCTCCTGCTAAGCTAACAATCCAATAACCAGAATTTACTTCCCTTTTGTTTGTGTGCAGGACCCATCATCTCTGCTGCCATGGATGAGGCCTGAAATTACACTGATACTAAACAGCAGTTACCAAACAACTGACCCAAAGTCACCCTGAGCCAAAGTATTTCAAGGGCTGGCATTCAGTCTGGCTCACAGGCCAAACTGCTGTATGTAAACATCCATTTAACTTGCTGGTCAGGCTTCACTCAATCTTCAGATCTAAACTGTATCTCATTATCTTTAGAAAGCTTTCTACAAAGAGAGGGTGACTAGTGATGTCATTTTAAGTACATTTAATGGAACAATTCGAGCACTTGGCAAGCAAAACAATTCAATGACTTTGTAAACATGGTCCTCAGGAACATTATTTCAGAAAACCTTTTTTCAGTCGACCTTGTATTTAGAGCATTTAAAGACTATCTTGATGAGGTGAGCAAAACTTCAAGACTGCTCCAGTCTCTAAACTCTTAAACAGGATATGATAGTCTTATCTACAGCAGATCAGCTGCTACACTATACATAGGTTGATTTAGCTTTACCTTGGATAAGCAAGCAGACATAACTGTTAAACCCTAAAGGAAACTAATGCCAAGTTAATATAAAGCATTTTATCTTGCGCACAGAGTACAGAGAGGGGAAAAAAATACCAAACTAAACACATAAATAAAATGTACTCACTAAACCACAAATATATGGCAAGACACTTAACCTTCCCCCTTCTGAGTTTCTATGACTGACAGGGGCATTGAGTTGGATGAAAAGAGACTTTATAGAAACTTGTTTTCATCCTTAAAGCTGCATGGAACTTGACTAACACCCCTTTCTTCCCCTGGAACCAAAAGCAAACTGATACATACTAACACAATGAAATAGTAAAAAGAACTGTCATAACTGAGAAGTGCTCTCTGTCAACAAGTCAAAACTGAACTTCTCTCAGCACAGATCCTATATTCAGGATTTTTTGGACCTGGTCTATTTGAAGTATTTAATATTGATATAATCTCAAATGAATAGAGCACAAGAAAAACTTCCTCCTTTAAGCACCTGTACACAATTAGTATTATACTTTCAATTTAAGCTCCCCAACTACTCAACACTTTCTATGCAAGGCTAAACAAGACAACCTGTGTTCGCTGCAGCCTAGTACACCTACTGCCTTAACCTCACATAATCTGTACCACTGAAATTAAACAACAGTTGTCAATTTTTACTTCCATTTCCTCAGAACATCATCTCTGCTGCTTTCTTTCACGGTTCCAGAGCTTACCCTGCCTCACTGTAATGAAAAAAGTGTGCCTTCAAAATAAATCCTCATTTCTAGAATGTTTTTCTAAAACCTCAAAAATGTTTTGCAGCTCTTTTTGATACTAATGACAGTTTTTCCAACATCACTTTAAACCTTTCTGAAACACTGACACCAAAATTTCACAGCAGCATTTTTCATATTTATCTACAGCAAAGAACAGCGCCGACTTTGTACTTCCAATCTCCACATGCAGCCTTCCTCCTAAATACATAACTATGCATTTGGCTTTATGGAGAAAAGGGTACTGGCATGGCAGAGAACACACTTTGCATTCCTAGGTAGCTAAGATTCATGTAAGAGGTCTACACAGTTTCTGTCATTGTTTCTGCCTCCCCACCCCACAAGCTTCATTGGTAAGGATTTTACACCTTCTCTCAAGATTACTGATCTTAATGGAGTGTGAAATCTAATACTGTTTTAGCAGAGCTTCAGCAGACAATAAACCTGCTACCTCCAAGCACTGCAGGTAAGCCACTCGAGACATCTGAAGTCAAGTTTAACAAATGTGTATCTACACAGATTACCAGATCTGTAATCTCAATGACTGAGAACAAGTTTGACAAAACCGACTGTCTACAACAGACATGGTGCCCGAAATGTAATTATACTTTTTTCCTAGTGAACGCAATTCCCAGCCAGTTTCCAGTTTTGCCCGTGAGCCATGTCAGTCAACCTGGCTTAGTTATCCCTTTTCTGAATACTGGCATAAATGTTATTTCCATCTTCTAGAATCTTCTTGATATGCCAGAATGGGGTTTTGTTTGCTTTTAAAAACCAACATATGAACTCTCTTCCTTACAGGGACTGTGGGACAAGTCTTGTTTCAAAATGTTTATTCCTAATAAATATTGGTTTTAGCATCATCCTCTTTGATTACTAATGACTGAAAAGCAGTTCATGCAACATAATCATGTACTTTTGCTCCTTTCAGAATTCAGGAAATAAGTTTTTATTGAACACTTATTTCCGCACCATTAATAATAAATTTGATCTTCATCCAGTAACAAGCTTACATAATTAAGATTCCTTTGGTTTTCAAATGTATTTAAACTATTTTTTTAGTCCTGACAGAAACCTCCCCAGTATCTTCAGGTTCTATCATTAACTCTATGTCTTAACTAATTGTACTCTTTAACTGCTATCCATCTCATTCCCCATATAAAATTACTTCAGGTTCAGTGGGAAGTAGAGGCAGTAGCCAGTCTCATTTTGCCTGCAAGTACTCATCTGAAGCTTTCAACTCCAGTTCACACATGCATGGTTCCACCTAAAACTTCATCCCACATAAAACTTCAACCCTTCATGTAATCTCAATTGGCTTTCTAAATGCATCTGACAAGACATTCAGAATGTTCTTCATTCTGTTCATATTGTTTTCCAGAATAGAGTAGAACTAAAATGCATTTTTGCCCAGCAAAAATCAATGCCAAGACTCAAGCTTCTAAGCCTACTGAACCCAAACCACAAAGTGGTAGTGGTACCTAGAGTACAATTTTTATTCTTGAGATTCCAGTAGGTCCTATCACTTTAAAATGAACAATAATACACTTGTAGACTGTATTAGGAGGCTCAAGAGATGAGTCTCAACAGATACCCCAAAACATCATGAATCAAAATGGATGTATCACTTCAAAATTCTACAGAAACTGAACCAGACTTCAATTTCATGGTAACTAGCTCAATTATTTCTTGCTGCAGGCAGAACCACTACAGTGCCCTTAAACTTCATCCACAGATACATGTGAAGTCTAGATAAAAAACAGAGCAGAAGCTTACTAATGCAAGTGTTAAGTGATTTAGTAAAGTAATACAGTACAGAATTATTTATGCATAATTATCTAACATATGAACATCTATGATGTGCAGTTTAATTATTAAAGATTTGTTTATAACATCTAATGTCCTGTAAATTAACCCAGTGGAAGTCACAGTTCCTGTTCACATAGAAAAAAGAGAGTACCTCTGTAAGCACTGACTGGTACTAGACCAGTTGGGTCTAGAGTCATTTTCCAAATATGAGCGGTGCTCAAGAGTTCATAGTACCTGAAGAAAGTTATCCCACCCCTCAACTCTCATAGTTGTTGTAAGAAGTTACTTAGAGCAATATGTAGCAACTGATGTAGCAAGGACATAATTTATCACTGATAATTAGAAGGACAAGTTATCTGTCCCTCATGAAAGGTTAAAGACCATCCTGATTCAACACCCTGTAAGAAAACAAAATCTGCTGGAACAGCCAGCCAGCAGCATTCCTTTCCATGGCCACTGGTTCATTCACACGCTTAATACAGTCACTTCAATTCTCACATTTACCCACCAGACTAGAACTTCTGACAAAACAGAACAAATGATTGTAGCTTTGAAACCAGTGTGTTTCTCCCTGCCTGTACTTTAACTCACAGCAAAATTCCAAGCCAAGGACAAAAAGGCCAGAGTATCTACTCTTATTAGGGACACGGCCATTGTTTTGGATTTCTAATGGAAATGACCTGCCAATAAACATTTTAATCAAGTGTCTTTTAAAACTCATCTAAGAGTTAGCACAGCGCACACCTTTAGCATCCCAAGTTATTTGTACCATTTTCTTCCCTTGGAATAGTTAACACAGAATAGTTAAAGAACACACAAATATTTTTATTAAAACTACTACTGATGGCTAAGTAGCAGAACCAAAGTGTTTTTCTTCAGGTCAAGTTGTACAATAAATATATCCAGAATTACAGAAAACTACAATTTCAGTAAAAACATATGCTAGCAGATAGCCAGAACATTTCAAGTTCAAAGTAGTACGAAGCTAAGGTTTGTACTACTCTAGGTTTCTATTTAAAAGTACCTAAGAGAAATTTTCATCTTAGAGAGGGCTTGCATCGCATATGCATATTACAGAAACATACAGTATTAATCAAGGATGACAAGTGTACAGCAGGTAGAAAACCTCAGGTCATTTAAGAGATAAACTAGCAAATGGAAACTAAACGTTTCAGTCTACACAAGCCACCTAAAAGAGTGTATGTACGGAAAGATGAACAAAGAAAAAAGAACAAAGTACCTCCTGTCCGGTAAGAAAGAGTAAGAGATCTCCTTCCTCTTCTTCACACATGTGAATCTGGATCACTGTTCGAATGGCAGCTTCAAGGTAGTCCCTTTCTGGTTCAGGAGTATAGAATATCTCCACAGGATGGGTGCGACCCGGGATAGTTAGAAGAGGACAGTTATCAAAATAGATCTGAAACTTGCCAGCATCTAAAGTAGCACTCATAACTATAACCTGTAGGTTTGGAGAACAAAAAGAAAACTTACTACAAAGGTTAACAAGAATTTGTGAGTGTTACACATACATTGCACACACCTGTTGACTGTGATTTAAAGCACGCTTTTCTCCCATGAACACAGTACCCTTATTAAAGGGGTAAAAAAATCCATTCCTACTGAAATACAGAAAGGTTAAGCCACAATTACAGTGCTCCTAGTACTCACCTCAATACAAACTGCATTAAGAATTTCCTAGTGTTATCTTTCCAATGCAGATTATCATTAGATCAAAAAACAGTTGAACTACTTCAGTTGATTAAAAACATTTGCTAATTAATGTTAAGTACACAATGGAATGCCTGCAACTAGAAAGGAGATGCTGCTGAGCTTTATCACTACTGACCTTCAAATCAGATCTTTGCCTTACAACTTCCTTCAAAACTCCCATCAAAATATCAGTAGCCAGTGTTCTCTCATGGGCTTCATCAAGAATTATAACACCATAGCGCTCCAACAAAGGATCATTCATTGCTTCACGAAGTAACATACCATCAGTCATATACCTGAACATAAAAACAATTCCAACACATTTTATTAAATAAGTACGATACAAAATCCTCTCCTGTATCATTCACTAAGTTGCCTGAACTAAGCTATTAATCAACTTTTTAGAAATAGCAACATCAGTAAACTATTTCCAACAACACAGCAAGCCCACTCCAAGTTTTCAAATAGGAATTACTGCAGAGTGTAAGTGAAATGTGGGAGTAGAGGGTGTGGAAAATGCTGGGACATGTTGCTTTTGCAAACTGCCCTTTTCTGGAATTGAGGACAATCAGCGGTAAAATTGTGACTCAAGACATGGGGTGGAATGTGAGAATTGTTTGTCTCAGTCCCACAAACAGGTGTCGGCAATCAACAAACAACAAAGCCCCACTATTCAGGGCTTCAATGGGCCCCGACAAAACCAGACTGGTAACAGATAAGGGCTATGTAAGATAACTTAGTACACTCAAATATTAATTTTCTTCACCAATGGGAAGCAGGAACCTGCCAGACATGCAATGTGTATTATATTATGTACTACTGTGAATAAGGTGTCTTGGTTGAACCTGTAAACCTTTGAAATAGCTAATCCATACATAAACAGGGGACGGATTTTGCATGGGGATATGGTATAAAAATGCTAAAAACTGACCAAAAGTGTGCCTGCTTCATTACGTCACCCGCCCTTGCAAGAACAAATAATAAATTACTGCTTCACTAACATGTCTACCTCAAGTACTTTCTTAGCACCATTGGCATTTCTAACAGAGCAGCTTAAAAAATGGGAAGAGGAAACAAGGTTTTGAGGCATTTACAACTTGTCTGTAGACTACTAATAGCAGACTTCTGGGTCTATAATCAGGGACAAGAAAAGAAAGGAAAAAACAGCTTCTAAAATCCTAGAAATGCTTTCTTCCTGCAACCGTTTCTCCCTTTTTCTGTTTACAGCTGTCTTCACTTTTGGCTTTGCATCTCAGTTAAATTTCTTTAAATATTTACTTTATTCCCAACTTTCAACTACTTGTATGAGCAAAAAAGATATCATCTTACAGAAAAACACTATTCCTTGAACCATGCTTTGCAAAATCTTTTTTAACTGAGCATCCGAATGTCACATGCAAATGATGTATTAAGTGGCCTGGTTCCATCTGGAAAGCACAGGAATCTAGAACAGCCTACAACTTCAAGACTAGGGATTACATATCACAGAGTCAGGTATAGGCCAATTTTGAAGCTTTGTGGCAGTTCTCCTTACTCAAGCAAGCTACTGAACTTCACCAGGATTACCCTGAGCAGGAAGGTACCACATAGGTCAGCTGAATGCGTAACAGAGAAACTAAATGCTAAAGGGCTTTATTCTGACTAGCACCTTAATCATGAAATTACTTCTTCAGATCACTCTCCTCTCTATCAATCACTTAAAATTAATTTCCATAGGGTGCAGCAATTTCTTTAGGAAGAATGACTCATTTTTAATTCTACTCAAGCCTCACATGTAGGTTTCTCCCAGTTCATGCCACAGCTCCAGTCTCTCTACTCACAGAAAGTGCCTGTCTATGGATTCACTCCCCTTCTTCAACACTTTTTTCATAACTTTGCCTACAGCCTTCACTGCCCTGAGATTCCCCCCACCTGTGAGTAGGCTGTGTTGTATCATTACCTGACAGAAGCCATACTTACTTCAAAATAGTTTTTGCACTGCTGCAGTCTTCAAATCGAATAGAGTAACCAACCTCCTGGCCCAGCATGACATCCATTTCATCTGCAACCCGCTGTGCCACGCTCATTGCGGCTACTCTCCTAGGCTGGGTACATGCAACTCCCCTTTTTGGTCCGGGTAATGAGCGCATATAGTCAACACACCACTGAGGGATCTGTCAAGAATAAAATTCAGTTTTAAGCATGCTTCAAATGGCCAGACATACTATGTAACATTTGTATTGTATCAAGTAAAATTAGTTAGATGCTAACTGCATGAACTAAGAAACATCGAAAGCATGAGGAAAGAGTAATTAGTTAGATCCAATGCCACTAAATAAAGCACACGTTCAACTACCTTTGAACCTGTGTACCCACTCTTAGATCAGTATCTTATACTGATACTCAGTAGCTGTCATCCTCCAAAGCCATCAAAATTACAGTTAACCCTCAGAATTTTGAGGTCTGTAGCACAGTTCACCACTTAAAGTTTTATAGCAAACAAACTATACTTTGTGCCTTTTAAAACTAATCTTATCAATATAGTAAGCAAAAATAATTTTGGTGACATACATTTCTTAGCCAGAAATCACAAAAAATAAAATAAAATTAGGAAAAAACCACAGTCATGTTCATTTGGTTAATTATTATTCTTTTGAAATTTTATCAACCAGATAAGAAAAAACAAGGATGTCCTATCTTAGCACTTATTTTATTAGCCAGTCTGCAGTTTTCTGCTCCCATTAGGAATCTGAAAGCAGCAAGATTCATCCAAAACGGGAATTTTTACTGAGAAGAATTTCTGTGGTCAATAACAGATTCAGGAAGATAGAATATTCTTAACATGTTCTCAGTGTGATGTTTCATGAAGAGACCTCTCCAGGCACAACTACAGATCAAGAAATCCACTCCTCCTTAGTAACTGCTTTTGAAGAATTTTTGAAAGCTCACATTTACATGGGAAAACTGTTAATACAATGCACCAATAATGAGTAACAGGAAAAGAAGTATAATTTAAACAAGGAAATATTTTTCTTACAGAATACTGTATTTCTACAGGAAAAGGGACAATAGTGAACACAAAAACATATAGACAAGTATAGACTAATGACAAACTTTTTTCAAATGAATAAATACAAAAAAGCAGATAATCAAATGATGACAGGAAACAACTGGACTGCAAGGAACTCAAATTTCTGAGAACACTGTGCAACAAATACCAGAAGCGTTTGAACACTGATAGCACAAACCCAAAACACCCTTTTCTGTGACATATACACACTATCCCAAGATGCATAGTAAAGAAGGGACTTTACTTCCCAAGTCACTAATTAAAAACTCAGGCCTAAGCAAATTAGGTGAAGCTTCTTGGCTTTGAAACAGAGCAAGTCCTGAAATAAAACTTCAAAACAGCATGCCTGCCAGGGCACAACAGCATAAAAGAAAAATAATTTAGAGGTGATATTCCAGTTAACAGCAAAACCTATAGCACTGGTCCCAAAAGTTGAAAAGGCTTCATTCAATGTGTTAAGCTAGTTTAGATGACCACCAGAATACTTTTCACACCTAGCTTCAAAAGATGTACAAAGACTATGGAAAAACTCTGTGCCATACTCCATTCTTTGGGGGGTTGGATCCGATGATCTCTTGAGGTCCCTTCCAACCCGTATGATTCTATGATTCTTCAGTCATGACTGGGAACACACTGAACATTTACCTGGTTCTTCTAAAACTTAACATCATAAATTTAACTCAACTCCACTGACAAATCCCTACAAATCACAAAACCTCACAGCTTTCCTTAAAAAAGTATCAAAAACCTGAGAAATAGCTTCAGTTAGCACCCTTTAACCTCAAGGACTTTCTCCATTACTAGAGACTTTCAAATATAACCTCCATAAACAGAAGCAGTTAGGGACTACACATACAGTGGCTTCTAAGATGAAAGATAAATGCATTGAGGGCTGTTAAAGACTATTTCAAAGTCAAGTTGGTTTTAAAGGGATGCAGGGCAAAAGAGGGAAGCTCATAATCCTTCTGGCTTTTCTGAACCACTTCAATTTATTGAAAACCTCTGTTAAAGGCTATAGGGTAGAAGTATTATTACTTGGAAAAAAAAAAAGTGTCAGACTTCTACCTACATTAATTCTCCTGTGGACTGCAAGACCAGCAGGAGATTAAGCTATACTCTAAATCACCTTGCTTCTGAACTTCACCTGCCAAGAAAACTTGCTGACAAAGTGGAATCCCTTTCGTTATGTCAAACATCCTACCCTTTATAGTTAATGCTGTCAAGTGAAAGCAGGTAATACTCAACTATCCCATCTACAGAAAAAGTTACTATATCAGCACCACACATTGAAACTACAGCAAGTGCTTAACTTGTTTCTAAAAAGAAACTCAGAACACCTGTTCCACCACCCAGCATATTCCCACAAGCATTTAAAGAAAACTTTATTTATTACAAATCAAGCCATTGTAAACACTGAAGACTTGAAAATTAATAGTCTTAGATTCCAATATACTGATTCAATGCTTTGGGATTAAGTCTATGTGTAACAAGACTTTGAGAAAAGTTTTATCTCCTGTTATTTCCATTGTAAAAGCCAAGAGTTACCAAACCTGGGTGCTCCACAAGACTAAAGGAAAAACATGCACACAATATTTAGTGATGGGACTTGACAGGCAGCACCATTCTCTCAAAAAGATTATCCACTACTATACAGCCTTCTGTCACCAGGAAAAAATACTGTATTTCAACTAATGCCAGCTTTATAACAATAAGAACAAGCATGTTCAAGTACAACTTCAGTTCAAGCATTAGAAGGTTTTCTTAACCACAGAATTATTTATCTTGCTCTGATCAATGAACAAAAGAAGGAAAACAAGCACCCAGCTGGTTTTAAGACAGCACTTGATCACAAAAAGGAATATAACACTATCATATGCAAAACAAGGTTTTCAAATAAGTGGCAGCAGGATCATTTTCAGCAATATGTTCCTACAGAGAGACTCTCAATCGTTTCAAAACATATCTGCAATCTCACAGAAAATTCAGAGGAAGCAGTGAAGCTTCTGAGATCATCTATGTGCTTTGGTAGCTTAAAATCCATTTTTAGGAAAGATGCCTTAGGTTCCTTCGGTCCTGTTTCTGAAAGGAAAGGGTAAAGTAGTAAGGCAGTTCAGGAACATCTTTCTGCCTGTGGAATATCATGATAGATGTATCTGAAAGCCTTAAGATACCAAAAACACGTACCCCTTTAGAGCTTCAAGTCTTCAGATTACACAAGAAAACACTTGGTTTTCATACAGGTACATATAAAAAAATTTTTTTTATATGAATGAATGTATAAGTCACTATCTCTTCCAACTAACTACATAACCAAACTTTTTCTGAATAATTCTGTAAAATCCTCATCTCAGCTTATACATGTTAAAAAAGCAATACAGATAATATCATATGGAAACTTCAAGTAAGACATCAGCTCCTAAAATTTGCACAAAGAAAGGCATGCACGTTTTACCACTGTGCTTGAAATATTTCCAGTTATCCAATGCACTACTACATACATCCTTCACGTTTTCACAACGTGCACATTTTATGACTAAAAATTTATTTCTGTAAGACTTACTGTGAGTTAGCTACAATACATTGTATAAAAACTAAAATATTCTTCAGTTTTTACTTTCTGCCTAGATAAAAGGAATTTATCAGGTTATAGAACAAACTTTCCTCACAGATTTTAAGCAGCAAACAAAAGGATAGATTAAAATTCTGCACAAGCTTGGCATGCTATAAATGCACAGCAGTGTTCCTTATATCTTAGATCTTCACTGTTTACTGGTCCTCAAAAGTCGTCTTAAGGGTTAAGGAGGCTCTACAGATCTGTTATCACTATTTGCAGTGCTGAGAAAGACTTTTAAAGCCATGAATCTACCAAAGTTATTTTTACCACAGCACTGAGAGCTGTATGACCTCTGACAAATTTCAGTACTAAAGAAACAAGTGTCATCCTCTAAAGTTTGCTTATCACTGAAACACATGATCCAATCCGATCATATCAGAATGGTATCTGATATTTCAAATCACTTTAAGGTCACATCTGCAGCAGTAACTTTCTGTGACTTGTGTTTTATGAATCACAGAATGGTCAAGGTTGGAAGGGACCTCTTGGCATAACCTAGTCCAACGCCCCTGCTAGAGCAGGATCAACTAGAGCATGTTGCACAGGAAAGCATCCAGGCAGGTTTTGAATCTCTCCAAAGATGGAGACTCCACAACCTCTCTAGGCAGCCTGTTCCAGTACTCTGTCACCCTCACAGTAAAGGAGTTGCTCCTCATATTTAGCTGGAACTTCCTATATTCAAGTTTATGCCCACTGCCTCTTGTCCGTCTTTTTATCAGTGGTGCCCAGTGACAGGACAAGGCCCATTCTCCCGACACCCACTCTTCAAGTATTTATAAGCATCAATAAGATCCACCCCCCAGAAGTCTTCTCTTCTCTAGGCTAAAACACTCGGAGTCCCTCAGCCTCTTTTGGTAACAGGTAGGTTCCAGTCCCGTGACCAGTAACATTTTTCCTACTCTCCAGCTGCTACCTACAAACCACAGATGTACATTAGGAACCACCACCTGAGTCTGTGGAATAGTAGTACACTTTTGTGGAATACTTGTACACTTTTGTACAACCAAAAAAACATAACTAGCTATCCTAAAACCCGGGCAGCAGACAACAGGTATGGATTGTGAAAAGAGAGAAGCTGAAAGATCCTTCTCACTTCTATACTCATTAAGCAAATAAAACATTTACCAAATTAGTTCTGCTCACAACTTGAGGCATTCTCATGCAAGGAATTTCAAGAAACCAGAGCCAGTTTCACACCCACAAACACACCTAGCAACAGTCTCAACCTTTAAAAAAAAATGCAGTATCATATAGGTAAGAACTCACCTGTGTTGTTTTACCGGACCCAGTCTCTCCAACCAGCACAAATGACTGATGCCTAATCAGAATATCCGTAAATCTTTCTTTATATTCCCAGACAGGAAGCTGTAGCCTTTTTTGAGGATGTCGTAATAGCGTGGTGTATGTGGTAGATTTGTGAAAGGGTTAATACTGTGCGGAATCATTGCTGGTTTTATACTTTGTAACCCAGCAGCATAATATGTGGAGTTGGATGTAGGTCGCAAATCTTTTTCCTTGTCCCTTTCTCTGTCACGATCTCTATCTCTGTCACGATCCCTGTCGCGATCTTTAGAACGGTCATCACGGTCCCTGTCCCGGTCACGATCTTTCCTAAAATGAGTTAACAAACACAGCAGAAAGTGAGATATTTGACTACTAAAATGCAAAATAGGAATTTAAATAAAATGAAACTTTAAAGGTAGCTGGTACAAAGTGGATATAAACCAGATCTTTTTTAAAGCCTTGCAAACAGCTATATGGAAGGATACACATTGAAGAGAGTACGGGATGCATACCAAATATTAAATATACATAGCTACACTTACTGTACATCATAAGCATGGCCACATTCTCTCATTACAGTAAAGACAGAGGAAAGCTACCATAACTTTTTTGTTCAGTCTTCCACACAGTTCTGACTCAACTTTGTTATACAGGTTGCTGAGCCTGAAACTTAAGACTTAAAACCACCCACTACAATTCACAGTCATAGAATTCTTAGGTTGCACAAGATCCTTAAGATCATAGGGTTCAACCATTAACTTAACACTATTGAGTGGTACCATCTTCTCCAGTATTACCTACCTAACACTTAAAAAGAGATTAGAATTGATGTATTCCCATTTGTTCCAACTTTATTAAGTTTTTTAAAAAGCTCGTTGCAAAAGAAAACCGTATTATTTTCACAATAGTTATTCACTCCAAGTTCATGTTCTGGACTCAGAGACAGTCTCTGACTTTGCAAATCTACATACTTGTTCTTGCACATACCTCACTCTCCCTATGAGTACAGAAATCCCTAGTCTGACCCAAACAACTACAGCTACACACTTCATATATATATATATATATATATATATATATATAAAAAATCCCTAACTTACTCTAATTCAGCACTTTGAAATAGGCCCCATTTTACAAAAACAGCCCATCACACTATAAGGCAAAGGATAGTGGCACCTCTGCCTCCAAATCTGAGGAGATTTTCAGGTTTTTTGTGAATTATGTTAACTGGAAACCCATCAGAAAGGACAAAGTAACAAAGTCAACACCAGCTTTATAGTAAAAGCACATGCAAACATTTTTACAAATAGTCATTAAGGGAAAACAAAACCTCCCCCTCTTCCTTGTCAGCACTCAAGCATGCCTGAAATAAGAGAGCAATTTTCAAGAAAATTATTGGCATCAGCCTCTCCACAGCTGCTTTTATTTTTTATACACAGCTGGCATTCAAATGTATATTGGTGAAGTAATAAGGAAACTCCTACCTACAACTAAGATGAAATAACCAAGATATTAGTACTAAATTCTATAAATTTTAATTTTAAATGCAACGTACATCGGAAACAGCCACCACTCCTGTTCTTGTTATAATGTTTTCTATGCAGGCTGTAACTCACTTGCATTTAGATTCTCCTCAAGCTTTGGAGACTTTTGTCTAAAACTTAAGGCCCTTTTATATCTTTCACTTCAATCTGCAATACCATGGCTTCAACATTAATTTTAACAGTCAAAGCTAGAAATCTCCTCTTACTGTAAATAGCAGAAAAACATTGCAGAACCCAGTAGGTTCATATTCCCTGGTATGAAAAAGTTACCCGTTACAAACCGAAGGAACTAAGTTCCATTTATGCTATGCTTAATGGTGGAAGAGTCTAATAGCATGCATAAGATGGGCATGAAGCTTTGGGCTTCTAGTTTGTGAGCTATTCACAATCAAATTTTTCAATATCTGCAGGTATTGGGTTAAAAGAGTACATGGTCAGGCAGTAACATCATTAATAAGAAAAGGGAGTAAAAGCATAAAAGCAATGCAAGAGTAGTAAAACCATGGTAAAAGGCAACAGCACAAACTTTACTGAAGGGAGGAGTAAGACACACTACTAATTGCGGCTTTTTTTGTTTCTTTGGTGGGTATGGGGATATTTTTGTGTGTATGCTTCTGAAGGACTTTTATTCTTCAATAGTATCTAGTCAAAATGTAAAAAAAATAGCCACCACACCACCAAAACTAAGTGTTCCATAACCATTCACCTAAACAGTATGATGTCAAAAGCTTCTACATCACAGATCATCAAGTGTATCTTCAGGTATGCTTCAGCCTCATATAAACCAGTATTACTGCTAAAACTAACAGCACATTGTTGCTAACCCTTCCTGGGTATTGGTATAAGCATTTCAGAAGTCTTGAGAAGAACAAGCGTTTCCTAAACCCCCTCCTCCACATAATTCTATGCTCTTTTAACTGGGATCAGTTCTCTGACCTAGTCTTCCGGAACACTTGCAGCACGAGAGAAAGGGCAGCACTCCTTTCTGTGTTGGTAGCAATTTGTGTGGGCTTAAAGCATAGATAAAAATACAACCTCAAGAACAAGACAGTGGATTAAGTGGACTACAAATACGATCTAGAACGGAAGGTCCTTTAATCCCCTATTTCTCAGTTTCTTCATTGAACAAATAAGAAAATAAACCTATCAAGTTCTATCTACATTCCAGAAGTAAACAAAACCCAAACCACTTACAGGTTAATCAAGAGTTGTGTCTTGTTTTAAAAAAGAAAGAGAAGCAGGGGCAACCAGGATAGAAGACACACAACACGTAACATACCCTCAAACTTACTCTTGAATGCTTATCATTTTATAGCAGTGCTTCCCCTCACCCCATGAAAGTTTTCCATTCTCCAGCTGTTACTGAAACTTACACACATCCACACCACTTCAGTCAACAAGAGGCATGTCAGTTATGCTACCATATGAACTTACTAAACTTTGCAAAAATGCAACTTGGCAGTTCTTGATTTATACTGTTACATTTAAGTTACTTATTATTAGAGAAGACTGACCTCAAACCCAGATACAAAAAATAAAAGAATCACAATTTAATCACATTTGTCTTGTGCCTGAATCCTGTAACAGTCTTCATAACCATAAGGGGGTAGGGCTTTTTGCTGTTTCTCTACTGCAGTCTGGTCTGCTACCTGCTTTGGCTTCCTTATGTCCACAGATATATCATATATGTAACATACAAAAGAAACACTGTAGCAATCAGGAAATCAAAGGACAAAAAGCATCTAAAAAATGGAGACAAAAGGCACAAGGTAAAATCATCAATCATTACAGTAAAAGTCTAAGCACCTCTATCAGAACATCAGTGGTTTTTCATTACTAGGCGTAGCAATTGTTGGTGCAAATACGCTGATGCTTTTTCTGTTCTGTACATTAAAAAAAGTACAATCGGCCTGAATGATACACCCAACATGGTAACCATTATGTTACCAAACACCTTGAGTATATTGGGGGTGACCAAGGGCAGATTTTACACAACTCCTGTAATTAAAAAATTTCCATAAAACTCCCATAGGCAATAGTTCAAGACTGGAAGAAAACATGCCACACCGATGCTTTAAGGCTACGCACCAACACTTAAAAGCCTGCTGTCCTAGCATCGTTGACTTGCTGAACCACACATACCAACACTGGAGGCCTCAATTCAAAAGGAACTAAAACACAAGGTAACACGATGCAACTTTTAAATTTAGTCAGGTGGCCTAGCCTGAATGCAAAACAAACTGTTTCTGCAGGTGAAGTGGTAGCCAACCAAGGAGTTAGTTTAGTCCAGCTCCAAAACCAACTAAGACGCATAAAGGCGCTCCTGGCAGACAGATGTATACACGCGCTGTATTGACAAGACTTTTTCTGTACATCTTCCTTACAGCCTTCCATGAGCTGTAAAACCAAACTACTCAAATAAATCAAGACAATGTAACATTAACATGGGCTTGTGCTACATGAATTAAGATTTCAGTAATAATCACACTCAATAATTATGCTTACAGTGACAACTTCTCAGTCCTTTGCCATTTAATGCGTTTATTGACAAAGGAGGAGGGGACAAAGACCACCAGCACTTCTATACTTGTTAGGTACCATAAAGGCCAAAAGACTTCTAGCTAAGAAGTTTTACCACTGGTGGGAACTCATTACGGTATATACAGAAGGGTAAGACTAAGAGTTCAGGGTAACAGTATCTAACTAGTAAAAGCAATCTCAATAAAACTGCCAACATGCAAACGAGGATACACTGACCTGTGATTACCTTTACAGCCAACCGTAGCATTTGTACCACATTTAAATAATGCCCAATTTTGGCATAACCATTTGAAAAAATCTTAGGAAAATCTCTACCTACAAAAAAGCTGCATACATACAATTTTTCACAGAAGAGCTATTTCAGTTTCTGGCAAACCATGCAAAAATAGATTATAGGAGTCAAATAGCTCAATACATTTATTTTAAAAATAGTAAGATTAAGGTGATCCTGCATACAGGAAATAGATGTTCAATACTAAGCATACACTTCTGTTCAGCAGAAAAAAAACCACACCAAACTCCACAGGCTAAAAGCTGCAGCTATACAAGCCCATACTGGAAAAAAAAACACTCCAAGTTTTGCAAGGCCTGTTTATCAGCGAACACTAACTGCTACAGTAGACTTTTAGCTACTGTAAGCGTTAATAACAAGATTAAGTATTTTTCTCAGATAAATACTCTAGTCACAAACAATGCGGTTAGACTTTAGAAACAGATACATTTGCAGAAGTCTTGTGCTCCCGAAAGGAAGAACTATATAAACATAGTATTTGTGTTCCTTTAGACCTCAGAAATCTACTTTTAAGAGCCATGAGCCTTCCCCCTCCCCAAAACAAGTTTAAGAGATTACGTTGGGAAAGCTCTAAAACAACTGTACATAAAAGGAGATCACCAGTGTATTGTCTGTTTTCCTACAATTTCATTTACCTTAATGAAAACCTACAAAAGCTTGCACTGTACAGTTTTAAGACTTTAACCTTTGCAAAAGTAAGGAAAAAATATACAAGCCTTCCTCTGACCCCTATCCCAAAACCAACCTCGCCATCCATTCTTACTTAAAGTTAGGCATGTCCCTTGTCGATTACCGAATGAAAGACTCTAACAAAGGAAAAACGATCCTACCGGCCAGGAACTAATTATACAGGAGGAACAAGGCTCATGCTGACCTGTGGGGCCACGTTCGCCAGACCTCTCGAACCAGAGAGGACAAGACGACAAGCAAAAAAAAAAAAAAAAGGAAAAAAAAAATAACATGAAGAACGAAAAGGGCTGCAGACAAAGCCGGGCGCGGAGGAGTGGGCCGAGCAACGCGCCGCCCCCAGCTCCGCCGCGACGGGAGCGTAGCGCAGCCCAGCTCAGCTCGTCTAAGCGGCTGGGTCGGCGGCTTCCTCTCCTTCCCCCTCCCCGCATCGCCACACGAGGCTCTACCCTCCCGCTCCCCACCACTCCGCTGCCGCCATCCGCCTTCTCCATCCCCACCGGCCGCCGTCGGGCCTAGGCCTAGCGCTCCAGAGAGACGCCAAGGCTCGCGGGCCTGCCCAGCCGACACGGCGCCGCCACAGGAGGGTCGCCGCGCGGCTCCCAGCGCTCTTTTCCCCACATGGCGGCGGCCGCCCCACTTCCCAGAGCGGTTTAGTCACGAAAGGCGCGGCCAGCGCCGAGGCCGGGGAGCGGATTGCGCGGGAACCGCTGCGATCCCCCATCCCGCCGCAGGCCGCGCTCACCGGGCCGCGCCGGCCCTTACCCGTCGCTGCTGCGCTTCTTGCTGGAGCTGTAATCGTCCCCCAGATCGAGGCGGTGGCGCTTGGACATGGCGGCGGCGGGGGGCCGCTGGATGCGGCGGCGGTGGGCAGCCGCTGGAGGCGGCGGCGGCGGGCGGGCGGGCCGGCCGGGGCTGGGTGCGGCGGGGCGCGCTCTCCGCTCCTCGAGCAGCAGCAGTACCAGCGCCGCGAGGCCAGGCACAGCCGCTAAAATGGCGGCCGGAAGGAAGCGCCGGGGCTGCGCGAGACGCTAGCGCGCGCGGCGAGATCGAGGGAGGAGCGCGCGCGCACACAGGCCCGCCTACAAAGGCTTATCCCTCGGCGAGCCCCCAACGGTTGCGTGGGGCCCGCCATGATGGTCGCAGGCGCCTGAGGCTATCTGTACGGCGAGTCGGGGCGGCCCAGCCGGAGCTTGGCAGGCCGGCCGGACCCGTTCGTGCCCTACGGGAGAAACCCCTTTGCACAGCCCTCTTTGCTCGCGCGTGCGCGAGAGTTTCCGCAGAGGGAGTTTAAACCGGGACAGCTCTCCTGGTAAGCCTCTATTTCAGGCCACTGCACTCCTCCCTGAGTACATTAGCCTGCCTATGGATCTAGGCAGTATTTCACAGGTCACCTGAAGCATCGGAAATGCTAGAAAACAAGGGACATTAAAGTTTATGTTCTGTAAAAGCATGTACAGCCGTTACCTACACAAATGCCAACCACATGTATTCATGGCAATGTTTTCAGTGAGGAAAAAAAAAGTCTTTCAAAGACCCAGGAACACGGTTACTAGTTTTGCCACTCGCCTACCTTGCGTCTAAGATTACCAGGCAAGGGATATTGGCACTCAGTAGCAAAAACTCTGGTAGATCTGTTCAGTTGTACTACATCAAAGGTTTTGCTTGGCTAGAGTGGCATTTAGTGGCAACTACTGAAGTGAAACAAGGCATGTGAGTTCCAGTGCCATTTCCTCACTACAGTTAGGTTTTGCTTGAAGTTACAGCTGTAATTAGTTGTTCATGCTTCCAGCCACTGTAACTGCCAGCAGAAGCCTGCAAGTTTAAGCCTGGTCCAGGAGAGTTGGTCCTCAGAGCTCTTTCTTATGCCCCTGAGCTGTTCTTCATTTCCTACCACACCCAGCACCTTTTAAGAACTGGGGTAACTATTTGCACAAGCAGCATTTGTCTTCTGACTGAATGCATAGATGAGACTGAGCAGGAGATGATGAAGTCAGGCAGACAATGAGATGCCCTGATGACCACATCCTCTGGTCAGTAGCCCACTGAGCAATCTGTGCTCTCACATAACTTCATTCTGCCATTTCAAGCTTCCACTCAGCACTAAGTCTCAGCAGCTGCAGTTACTCGATACTTCAGCACAGCTCATAAAAGCCAGTCTCTAAGAGTTTCTGGAAAGGCAAGAGGCACTGTTCTTGATACTTCTGACAGCTATTTAGAGAACATCGACCATTGCACATTCTGTTCTCTATTCCTCTCCCCTCTGTTCCCAGTCTATCTTGTGGTCCTTCAGGTGTAGTGATTTAAATTCATACCATAGAGAAGTAATTTTAAGATACAGACTAAAAGAACTATCATCACCTTTCATCATCCAGGCACATTTGTTGAAAAATACAAACTTTGCAAGGCTTCCTCCCCATCACTCTTCACAGACCTTCTGCCAGACATTACCACAACCACATCCTGGGTTGCATCAAAAGAAGTGTGGCCAGCAGATCAAGAGATGTGATTCTCCTCCTCTACTTTCAGTATGCTCTGGTGAGACCCTACCTGCAATACTGTGTCCAGTAGAACAGGTTGCCCAGAGAGCTGGTGAATGCCCTATCCCTGGAGACATTCAAGGTCAGACTTGATGAAGCTCTGAGCAACCTGATCTAGTGAAGAGGTCCCTGCTTACTGCAGGGGGGTTGGACTAGATGACGTTTAAAGGTCCCTTCCAACCTTCCATATTCTATTATTCTACAAACCTTCGCTCAGATAATTCAATGAGTACTTGCTCCTTAAACATTTTGGCCAAAGGAATTAAGTTCGTTTGGTTGTTTTAAATAATAAACTGTAAATGGCTCAGCTACCAAATAGAAAAGGGATCAGGAAAGATCACCTAGCAGCAGTGACCTGTTCCATAACTATAGACAGCTCAGCAAGTGGGTTTTTGTCCATAGCTTCATGTTCTAAAGATCTTCTAAGTTTACACCAGTATAACTACTAAAATATTTCATGTAGACAAATCCTTTGAGTATGTTTGCTAATAGAAGAGTATTCCTGTCCCTATTTTTAGACAATATAACAAAATGGCACCCATAACTAGAATTCTAGACACTAGTGTAATAAAAATAACATTTTTCTGCTTAGAGTTATCAACCAAAATAACATCCCTGGAAAACTGGATTTTGAGCTTTTCCTGTGAAGCCAGAAGTAATTTTTCATGTTTCACTACAAAAACCCTGGAATATCTATGTCAGAGGTTGCCAGAGTATAAGTGGTACAGGGTGTCTGTATCTATCCCAACAATCAGGCTTTTTTTTTTTGTGATGCTGTGGTAGTCTATACAGAGCTGTGTTCTCAGAGTGGAGCTAAGGGAAGGAGACTTTCTACACATCTCCTGAAGTGGAGTTTAAGTGATGGCTGTCTTAAACAAAAGCAAATGATTATTGAAAAAGACCATGTGAATAGCACTCATTTAGGTTCTCAGAGAAGTGAGAGGATGGAGAAAAATAGCCTCTGGGTCTCCCAGTAAAGTGGGAAAACAGGGGGAGAAGATAAAGCATTACATGCATTAGTCAGGGTGAGCAGCAACTGTCCAACAACAGGAGGTTAGCGAACTCTGCAGCTATACATTCTAGATCTTGGTTTCTCCTCCCTGCGCACGGCAGCATAAAGCCACTTATGGTCTTGCTCCAGCTTACCACACAGCTGACACCAGGGAGGTTCTGCTTTAGGAGGTAGGGAAAAAGGAGCAGGTAGCTCAGCAGGTACGAGATCTTAGGCTATATCTCAGCAACAAGTGCAAAAAAGAAGAGAAGGAGATTTAGTGCTAGTTGGGGTGAGCAGCTACTTGAGTGCCATGTCCCACACTGATATCCCACTTACTAGTTCACTCTGTTAACAATACTTTGCAAACTCCTGAACTCATCCTCCACTCAAACATGCTTTGAGCTATACCACTGCTTAATAAACAATCTGATTCCATCCCAAAGAGTTTACAATGTAAGGCCTTCATTCTGCAAGCATACACATGCCTTATTTTACTAATGCAAATAATCCTTTTAACTTCAAAGGGATTACTAAGAGTAGCAAAACTAAGCATTAGGTAAGTGCTTGCAGGATCACAGCTCAAATATAAGATGAGACAAGAAAACAAGATTGGTAAGCAGAAATTGACATAATGACAAAGTGATAAGCATTACGTCAAAAGCCTAAAGGATGAAAGGAATGCATAAAACAGAGCATATTTAAGCATATTTTCTGCCTTTTCAAAGGCATTTGTTAAATAAGAGGGTTTTATATCCCCCCTGAGTCTTTTATATCCATCTGTAAAAATGAAAATCTTAGATTACTGAAACAGAAGATATTTACATTGGTTGCCATTTGACTATCCACTCCTCTACTCTCCATTGTCTTACCCTAGTTTTAAACAGTACATTCACTGGTATTAAAATCCTCTTAGGCAGTGAAGAGTGAGCATTTCTTTGCTTTTGGTATGGGCATAAAACTTCCTATGCTCTTTGGGTTGAAAGGAGCATTATCATTTTAACCTGAAACAATGGCTTAGGAAAATAAAATCCTCTCTAAAATATTAATTTTTTTAATTATCGTGTTTTGCCTTCTCCCTGAAAGAATACACACGTGTCTCAGACAAGTCATAAATCAAAGACCTACCCTGGATCATGTGAGGTTTCTGACAGAGAAACCTGGCGTCACAGATAAGGACGTTATTGCCTGTAGCTAACTTTTGCTAGAGACTACCATGTCTCTATCAGAAACGTGAGATCTATCCAGCCTAGCACCTTAGTTGGAACGCACCTTATTCACTGGCTTAAGCTAAAACAGGATGGTGAAGGGAAACCACACACTGCTGCTGCAGTGGGGGCCGTAATTGAGACAGACAGCTGGGGCAGGTTTAAATCTGCTCAAACTTGTGTATTAGAGCCCTACAACCTCTGTGGTACATATTTCTTTTATGGTTGGCTGGCTTGCGGTAGACTCTACGCTACAGTCTGTATGCTCCCAATGCTATAGCAACACCTGCACTGCCAATATATTAATTTTAATAATTTGTGTTTCAAAGCCAAATTCTAACCCCTATTTTTTATAAATCTACAAAGCATGATATTAAATAATTTCCTACAGACTAATTAAAAAAATTAAAACTGGAAGTATTTCAGATAGTGATCATTGCAATCACTGTTTTAAAAGAACATACATATATAAATGTGTAATACCCTTCAAAAATTACCCAGAAGACTTAAATGTAAATGCTCATCACTGACAAGCACTCATTCTGTCCTTTCCCCACCAAGACCATGTAAATAAAAATGAAATAAACCTCATGTTCTGTCATATCATCAGAGGAAGAATACTTGAGTAAACAACCCACAATCAGAATATGTTTAAAAATGTCATACTTCCACATTTTTCAAATTTAAAAATATGAAGATGAATACATGAACTGATCTCAATTTCTGCAGTGAAGAAGAGAGGCAGCTTCTCTGTAATTACAGAAACTAAACTTTGCAACACTTCAAATGTATATAAATCAACACTTTGGATTGTGCTGGGAAGTACGCTAGGAAGCCAGCATGGCAACAGCAGTATTGCCGTGACAGCAAACCTTATCAGCCACACGGGCACCATCTGAATGCTTACTAAATGCTACCCCATACAGAACACGCCCATGCAACCCAGTCTGCAGGTCTGAACATTTTTAGTAATGTTTCATAAAGAAGAAAAAGGAGAGAGAGAGGAGTGAGAGATTTCAGTTGTTGTGGTTGACACTAACCAGAGTCACAAATCACTTTTTAAAACAAACCCCAAGCTCCAGGAGGAAATACATTGTCACATACAACCAGCTGCTGTTCTAAGTCCCTCAGTCACCTGCTAAGGCCTTATGGTCACCTGCAGGACCCTCTGAGAAACCTTGCAAGAGCAAGTATTCATTATGCACTTTGAATGTAAGTTGAAGAGACAGTGTAAATACAGAATAAAACCCCTGAATAAATTAGGTTATACGTCTAAATTACAGTTATTGTACACTGAATTTACACATTGTTCTGGTGACTTCTAGATCTTTGTGGTTAAAGTGGTATTGTTTTAATACCTTCCATGTTTGGAAACGCCTGAAACTACAGGCTAATGTGTTGTATAGGAAGGCATGTTATCTCTTAAGCTCCTTACAATCTGACTGCTTTCTAGGCCAAGTCTGAAATCTTGGAAGAAGCTCCCTAAACATAAGATGTTTTTAGGGACTAGTAACTATTTCACAGGGGAACTGTTTAATACCTGAGAAAACCACAATTTCACGTTCGTTGCTTGATCTTGTGCTAGAATATTGGAAGAAGAACAAGTTTTTCAGAGGTCTGATTCTTTCTAGCATTTTGTTTGCAAATTTTTCACATAAGCAGAAGGAAAAAATGTACTACATTGGTACGTATTTTTCATTAATTTTGTATCCAGTACGATCATCTCTCATTCATTATTGTGTTCATGCCTTAGGACTTTCTTTAAAGTCCTCTCTCTAATACAATCTGTAAAACATCCATATTCATGCCTAAGATTAGGCATGCTGAATCTACCAGTGGTATATCTTCACTCTGAGTATCTGCTCAAGTATTAGGAAATTTATTTGCTTAGTTTCTGCTATCTATATAGAGCATACACTTTTTCAACAAGCTAAGATTACAAAATAGCTAGAGAGCAGTGAAATAGGTGATTTAATAACCTCTTCTTCATGGGCTACTAACATCTAAAGTGGTAAATACTAATCCTTATCTTCATAATAAGTTCCAGACTACTTAACAAAATAATAGCAGTAGAAAATTATGCAGACTAAAAATCCATCATATCCTAGAAATAGCTCGGAACAAACCATAAACATTAACAATCATACCTTGTGCAGCTGGGCCCAATTTTTTACAAATGGCTTTTCTTATTCTTTCCCCAGATGATCAAAATAGTTTCTCCCAACTGTGTTCAAAGACCACTTGCAGAAAAATCTGCAGCAGCCAATGAAAACAGTGAAAGCGGATTTAAACTTCTGCAGCTGTGTTACCTCCCTCTTGACAACTTATTATCATAAAGCCCCAGCCTTCTAGAAATGAGATTAGTTGTCAGTGTGTGTCATTTACCCCCAGCTGACAGCTGGGAGTAACAACATTAGACTAATCTGAAAACCAGTGTAAGAGTCCTAAAGGGGCTGAAAGAAGACCTTAGTTAAGTTTTAGGATTTCTTTGTTTTGTTTAGTTCAGGGAGCGGGGGTGGGAATTGATGTGCTATTATATTACTTTGCATACTCTATAATGATACCCTTTTCTGCAGTGAGCAAAACTGTTCCCAAAGGTAAAGGAGATGGTGCTGGTGGAGTTGCTCCTTCAATACTCTAGTGAGTGACCTTCTTTGAGGAGATAGAGCCACTTGTCTCTCAGCTAAAAACAAGAAGATGTTATACTTGCAGCATTTTTTAAGATTATAACAGCTCTATCTAGGTTAATATAAAGAACTGTCTTGTGTGCCCTGAGGCTCATTTTTGTATTTAGAGTAGTGATGACTTTGTCTTCTATGCAATTCTGCCTTCGCAAAGGTGAAGCGCAAGTATGGCCTCTTTCTTTTACAACTGGGCCTGCCCTAGGCACTTGGGATAGTGGATCTGTACATACACAGGTTGGATTTATTACACAAGCGCAGCTTTCTGCCCAGATCTGGGAAGTATTAGGAACGAGGATGCTGAGGTGCATATGGTCACTATAGACTTGCACAGACTTTCTGGACCTCGACTGCAAAGCCGGTAGCTTCTGAAGGCAGCAGCTTGCTTTCTGGCCTCAATCTCTTGGGCCCTATCCTGCATCCTATCAGTGAATATTTCCTTATAGGAGATGCCTCTGGAAAAGGCTGGGACTCATCTGTGCTGTCAGGTGTTATGAAGCCTACATGGCCTAGATAAAACAATGATGGTTCAAACTTCTTTGTGTCTTCTATGAATGCGCACTACTGCTATATTGTGCATAGTATTTTCATGTACTATATGAATGTATAATTCTACTGTTACAGCAGTACTATTAGTGTACTGTTGGTGGAATGCTGCTGTAATAAGAAGGGAGGCAGATTTAAGACTATCATAGGTGTAGAAGTGCCACCTTCTGAAATTTTAACCGTTCTTTAGTACCTTCTTTTATGCAATGGTACATGAAACATGTAACACACTGCCTAGTCTTATGTTATGTTTAACATAATGTAACAACAAGTAGTTCCACAAAGGTAAATGAGGTTTTCCAGAATTCTGCTGCAGCTCTACCTGGCAGTCCCTGACCTTCCCAATTCCTCCGTCCCATCTCTGTGGTACCTTCCCCCCTGCTGTGGCATGGTTGTTTCAATAGTCATGCAGCACATCGGGCTGTGAAACCAATATGGGTAAAAAAACAGCCTAGCAACAACAGCAGAAGAGTGGTTTCTCAGCCCATTTGGTTTCCCAACAAGGACAACAGATGGAGTAGCATGGGGACATAGGCGAGCAACTGGAGACAGGACACTGTGTCAGCTGCCAGAGCTCCTGAAAATATCCATGACATAACAGCCTGATACTGCTCTTAGTGAACAAAGTTCAGTACTTGAATATATCTTTAGAGGATCAGGACCAAAGAATTGTGTATTTTCTTGTAAAAGCTGTATTTTAATACATGTTTTTCTGTACCAGATGACTAATCCCACATTAAAGTGACATCTTCATCAATTTACATACATTTACGTGAATAATACTGGCTGTTCTTTTGTAGCATTTTTTGCATAAATATTAAGATATTTGACATTGGCTTTATTTTTCTTTAATATTTTGGAGCAAATTTATAGTGCAGAATCCTAGAGAATTTTCTTTCAAAGAAGCCAGTACTGCTTAGCACCTTGTGTAGGAGAATGATGGCATAAGGACTGAATCTTTGGTACCAATGTGCTCTGAAAAGCATTTGTATTCTATGAAAAGCATGCAGTATCCCACGGTGAAGTGTGTTGGTCTGCAGGAACAGTAAAGTAGGAAAAAGCACTTCAAGACCTGTGAGACATAGCTGAAACACCACAGACCTTGTAGAGGATGTTAAATCAAATGAGACTCTTATGTTCTCCTCTTTTCAACAGTGTGTGCTTGGACAGTTAAAAATAAAATAACCAGAACTTGAACGACTCTGTTGTCTGTCTATTAATAGGCATTCATACAACAGAAAGCTCTAATATCCTACCTACATATCTTTTAAAGTTCTCCCATGGGTGTAGTTTTTACAAGCTTTCTGATCTACTTTTGTCAAAGAAGCCGTGTTCAGAGAGAGATGATTTTTGGACTGGTTTAAGTTAAACTTTCTCATCTAGACAGAAATGAGTTAGGGAGCACTTACATAAATTGCTTTCTTGGAAGATTAGGGTAGCAGGAAAGTATTAACAGTCCAGCAGACGAACATTGTTAGGAAGCTGAGGGTAATCATGTCTTGTAATCCCCAGGATGGATCTAGGAGAGGTTTACTGCTCTCTGTTTTGAGAATGTCATGGAACAATAACCAGGGCAGGTTCTGTAAGCAGTCTGTAGTAGCTTTATTTGTAACCACAGCACCTCCTACCTCTACTCTGATTCAGGGTAAATGCCACCCATAGCTAATGCCATGGTGATTAATACTATTGAATTAAAACATTCTCCATAGTTAATACTAAGAAATAGCTGAAAGACATGTTCACAATCTGCTTTGTCATAACAGCAAATCACTTTTCTATACTAAGTCCACAACAGTTAAGATGGAAACTGGTGTCACTGCTTTCAAAACCATCTGGTGACTTGATCCAAAAACTGTGCTGTGTCATTGGGTCAGTATGAAAAATGCTAATTTATTTCAGCATGAAGTTTTTGAGCTACAGTTTTCCCTATGTACTCTTGCATTCACAAGATCATACAGTTCTACAGATGCCCGTTCTCTGGATGCTCCCCAAAGGAATACTACTTCTTTAGGTTTATCTCAGTTCCAACATTGTGTTTCCCTCCAGGGGAAGAAGAAAGAGCAGGGGGTATAAAAGAGGGAAAAAACAGTAGTGGTAAAATGACAGAAGATCTGGAAAACTCATGGGAAGTAAGACTGCATGACAAATCGCTTTAGGAAAAGGAAAGGTATCACCTTGTTTCAACTTAAAGCCCCCATCTGACGTTTCGTGTGCCAGCTTGTGTGTCTGTGCCAACACACTGGTATGAAATTGCAAGCCTCAGACCTATTTCTTACCCATCCTTCCCCCTTTATCCTAGTGTTCCACAATGCATACAGCTTGTGGCTGCCCAGCCCGGCCGGTCCGCAGCAGCTTTCCTCTGCGCTGTACGCATGCACAGGCTTGTGCAGACTGCCTATGTATTCTCACACACCAGCATTTACTTTCAATTAAAAATGATTTGCAAGTTACCAGAGAAATCAACGCTAAACCACAAAGGAGAAAGCAGCAGAACTAGTATTTCAATGGAGGAAAAGAATATAGAATAAATTAAGAGAGAAGCCTGCAGTGAAACTTTGGTCAGGGAAAGCGCAAAGTGACCGTATGTTCTAGGTACAATGTCACAGATCTCCCAGGAGATGAGCCCAGATGCTAGGTAGAGTGCAACTGTGACTTTGTCATTGAGGTAGGTAACAATAAGGAAAGAAGAAACAGGAAAAGAAATGTTCCTAGTGTTAAATACCACTTTAATTACCCTACACTGAGTCAAGATCAGAACTAAGCAGTAGCCTAAATTCTGACCTTGCTGCTGTTCAATGAATGCAGCTTTCTGAGTTCTATCATATTTTCTTTGAAGTTACCAGTGATGCAAGACATCCCAGTCTGCACTGCTGCTACTCTTTAGTACCCTTTCCTTCCTTCCTTCCTCTCAGCGTGGCCTGTACCATACCTGGTTATCAGCACTGGGCTGCTGCACTGTATTTTTCATTTCTTCCATCAGCTTTCACTTCAATTCAAATAGGTCTGCTGTTATTGCCAGCAGCTCCATAAATGATTCTATGAAACCAGGTCTGTGCTGGAATATTAACAAGGGCTTCTAATTTTGAGGAGGAGGTAAGTAAGGGGTTTCTTTATCATTTATTACGGTGGTTTTGTACCTTCAACATTAAGACTCTCTCCAAGTGTGTAAGCTATATGTCTGGTTAGTTCTTCACTGACAGCAGTACGTACATACTATCATGTGGCAAAGAATTGTCACATGATTAAATTTAGCTCTTGAAAAAAGCTTTACACACACACCCTCCCCCCCGCCCCCAATTCCCCAAACCTCCAGCTCTTTCCCATTCCCATCAAGGAAGTTATTAGGGAAAACAACAGAGAAAAAGTTTACATTTTTGCCCAATGTTTATTTGAAATGTGCTCAGGTGATGGTGCCTTCACCTGCAAATTGACTTTGTCACTTTCTTTTCTTAGTCTGGAGGAGGAGCAGAGACAATGTATTCATGCTAGTAGAAAAACTTCCTACAATAATGATCATCCTGAAGCCTGTAAGCATCCCCAGCACAGCCAAGAAGCAAAGCCAAGACTGTACCAAAAATTGTGTGTTCCACAATAGTTCTCTACAAACAGGAGGTCTTTATGTTTCAAAGTCCTAATACAGGAAAACTACTGCAAGAACTCAGTAGCAAACAACATTGAACACTTCAGTGTCTTAAGCTGTGGAGAGAGTGGTTCACTCAGATACTGTCGGTGAGGCACACTGGCCAGGGCATACCTGGAGCCTGTGTCCAACTTTGAGAGGGATGTGGAGAAACTAGAGAGGGTCCATCTGGAAGCCACCAAGACAGTTGGGGCATCAGTGAGGGGTGGTTGGTTATTGGCCATTAGTGAAAAATGAGGGAACTGGGCTTGTTTAAACCAGGAAAGGAGAGCCAAGCAGAAATCTATCAGCAGTCTACAGTACTTGAAGGTGATGGAGCAATACTCTCTAGTAAAAGAAGTAACAAGGGGCAATGAGCACAAATTTCAGTTAGGGAGGTTTGGATTCGCTAGGAGTAAGTGCAGGAGTGAGTTCATACTGTTGTTTCCTCAGGGAGACAGTCAAATCTCTACCCTCGTGGCTTTTCAAGATGCACACATGTAAAGCCATGGCTGACCTGATCTAGCACTGGCAAGAGTCCCAAGTCACACAGGAGGTTAGACCTGATGATCTCCAAAGGTCCCTTCTGACCAATATTTTTACAACTCTGTGAATGGAAAGTAAAACAGAGAGTCAGGAGTGCTTCAAGACCAGTTCAGTCATGGCAGAGCAAATTAAGCAACATCATCAAATTATTGCTTGGCTGATGTCGCTGACATTTGAGGTGAAGTAACTATAATTTGAATTGCATAATTTAGAATCTTCAATGACAGTTTCAGTTAGAGTCCTAGTAATGTAAGGCACATGGATCTTAAATCACATTACCCTTTTGACTATAGAGATGTAAATTGCTGTGGATTACCAGTGGATGAGGTACATCATAGATGTCCAGGCCAAGTTTCATTTATATGTGAACTGCACTATTTTTCAGTTTTATCACACTTTCTCTTAAAGCTAAATTCACTTTTAAATACAAGCACCAAGCAGACTGAAAAATTTACCTCCCTCTAGAAAGAAGGGTTTCCAAAGAAATTATCCAAAACTGAATGGAAAGGAAAAGGCAGTCAAAGGGGGAAAAGTATTTAAAAAAAAAAAAAAGGAAAATACTGATTAATGAGATTTGTTTGTTCTGGGGTGTGATCAAACAGACCAGCACTACAGTCAATGATAAAAGAAGGCAAAGTGCTGTGCAGACTGTTATATTCATCTGCTTAAAATTCACATGGTCTGAGTGCTAGAATAATTTGCTCCACACCATCTGGCAGGCATAAGAAGTATGAATATGTAGTGGGGGGAGGGCACAAGGAAATCTTCTGCATTTCTATAGCACATAGAAATAGTGGAGTTTGCAACTTAAATCATGCGACTGTTCAATACATTAAATGCACAAGTAAGCTGTAAATAGTCCAACAAATGCTAATTTTTAAAACATGTAGAAACAAACTTACTACATTAGTATAATCCCCCTCTTTGCACTTTATATTTGGAAGGAGAATATAATACAAGCCATGAAATGCAATGCAGCAAGTCGGTGCAAGTATTACTCACTGAGCAGTAGGAATTGTGCAATGTCATCCATGCCTGAACCAGAGAGGATGACTGTTGTAGCTCTCAGCTAAACCCCTTAGCCTCACTTATAAGCTCAGGTTTTTAAAATTTCTGCTCCCAAAAGCAAAAACCTCCAGTGTGGCTCAAGGAGGGAGATGCCACAGGATCAAATATTCCTAGAAGATTCAACCCACTGTGGGATGGAGATACAGGGAGTGAACTTGCATATCTCAGGGAAATATGAAAGCCACTTTTCTAAATGTGTTGCTACATTCTGTCTTCAGGGAGCATAGTATTCTCATAACCTTTACTTGCATGGTTTGGTGTGCAAGCTCTGCAGTTTTTTCCAGTTTTGGTTAAGAACTAAACTTGCTAGCAGCCCAAACCATGGCTGTTTGGCAGAGGTATACAAAGTCTGCCCTGGATACAGTCAGGCACATCAGAAGTGCTACACAAGTTCTGAAACATCCCTGATATCCAGGTGAACCTGAAAGAGAGAAAAGTGTCTTGTTTTTTCCCATAATTTATCCCTTAGCTGTTTTGGGTTTGGTTTACACTGTAGAAACCATGCTATTTTTAAGTATAACAACTGTGTGACCATATACAAGGGTTTTTTCCCCCAGAATTTCACTTACTGGAGTGAGTTTTTCCTTACCTTTTGTCACAGAAGCATTCTTGGAGAGCTCAGAAGCTCATATTGCAAGTGGATGTGTACCTGCCACTCTCAGATTCATGCTTAAGAGCCTACAGCTAATGAGACAGAGAGTGGTAACTGAGTAGCTGTTTTCTCCAACGTGAAATAGCTGTGGAGGTGAGATCCTGACAAACAGGCTCAGGAGGGTTCAGCTGGGACAGCTGTGGATATCAGCTTCTTCAGTCTGCCCAAGAGGCTGCTCACATCCAGCGAGAGGCCTCCGTGTGCCTCTGCCACCCTTCCACCCCACGTGTGTCAGAACTGGAAATCAATCTGCTGTTTCGACTATGGCACGGACACACATCCTGTCCTACTCTCTCTGCCCTGGAAAGTGAAGCCGCAGAAGGGTGAGGAGGGGAACAGTCTCAAATGGCTAAAGCTAGACCTCCTGAATCCCATCATGCACAGCTTTAAGAATTGACCGGTAGAACCTATAAACTCGATAATTTTATCCACACAAGCTAATTGGCTGAGCTGTGTGTGTGGGGCTGGGGCTTGTCACATTACCATGCCTGAGAAAGAGGTAACCCTTACGCACGTCTCAGTCCCAGGGTGTTGCTCTACTACACATCTTAGATGACCAGAGTCTTTCCGCTTCTCCAGACTGTTGCAAAGGATATTTAATTACAGTAATACTGCTGTCCCAGTGCTATTACAGCATTGCAAGACAGTCATAAAGGCTGAGCAAGCATTCTCCTTCTAAGCCTCTGTTGTTAAGTGGCTTATAATGTTTCCAAAATGTGACCTTTAGAGCTGGAATTTATTGTGCTTGCATTCTACCCAAAACTAATTTAATTAGGAAGTTCAAAGGAAACCTGTTTACAGAGTTTTGAGTCATCTAGGTGGTAAAGAAGAAATTTTCAATTGCTAAAATAATTCTTTGGATGCAGGAGAAAATTGTACAAAAACAGAATATTTTTTTTGTCACTTTAGGCATGCCATGTGTCACAACTGAATAACAATCTCCTTGTGTGCAACCCTCCTACAGATTCTCCTGTGTCACTTGCAGTCAGTTTTCACTCTCAGAACAGTCTCTGATGGTAATTTCCACATTTTCACTGTCTCAACTCAATGTCTGCATCTGTACACTTGCTAGACCTACGACAACAGCAAGTGGTGACCAAACAGCATTCGCTTCAGCTTAGGGTGTGGAAGAATGTCAGTACCTTTGCAGGGTCTGACTGTTCGCATTAGAAAGCCAGCTTTAGCTTCTCCTGTAGAGACACATGGAATTCCAGTGCTTAGTAAACCTCTCTGTTAAAGTTTGATCAAGAGACTTATGCAAGAAACAAGTAATTCAGTAACTATGCTGTGACTTTCCTCACTGATCAAGTGAAATAGAGACTTCATGGTGCTTTTTTTTTATAACATTTTACTGTCTCATGTCAGCAGGGTACTGATGTCAGACTTGTGTGTTCTGGCAGTAGGAACACTATTGCCTTCAAAGAAGGGAAAGGAGGAGGCAATGTGGGACTGGAAGATGCTGAGGTCTGCAGTGTCAGAAGGTGTGGCCAGTTTGGGATGAAGGACTAAGAGGCAGACAGAGGACATCGAGCAGCAGCTTCTGGTGGTCTGAACATGACAGGACAGTGCAAATGAGCCTAAACATCACTTCTAGTGGTGGGCAGAAATCCAAGGATGACAGGGAGATTTATAGGAGTGGGGTAACTGGAAACAGATGTCCTGGAGATGAGGAACCCTGAGGATGAGGCACTATGGACACAGGATGAAACCCAGTCACCGTATTTTAATCTGCAATTGTGATTCAGGTTTTCTAGGTTAATATACTACTTCCATCAGTGTTACTAAGTAAGGACCTAGGGCCCAACGAGCCTACTATAGCAAGACTTACTACATTTACTTCTAAAATGTAGTTCCTTATCATACTACTGAGCATCTGTGGACTGGTCAGTACAACTCCTGCAGGAGAAACGCTCTGCTATGAGCTCAGATACAGTAGGAATTTTACTCAATCCCTCTATGAAAGCAAATGCCAACTAGTAGATAGGCCAGTCAGACTTCAAAGACAACTCATGGAAGAGGATGGAGTTTGGAAAAATAAAGAAGCAAGTAGGTAGGGGTAGATCGGGAAAAAGGCATAAGAAAACCAAAGAAATAAAAAAGAAAAAGGAAAGAAAAATAAGGGAGAAGGATTTTTCTATCAAGGAAAGAAAAAAAGAGCCAATGCAGAATGGCAAAAAGAGACAAAAGAAACATTAAAGATGACAAAAAAGATGTAGAACCTCAGGCTGCTGTGTTTTGTATAGCTCTGTGTGTATATTATGCAAATACACAGTTTTGCATATATAAGAATAATTACAAACATCAGTTTAAGGAAGAAATTAGTATCAATTAGAAGTATTAGATAATAGTTTCTTTGAATTAAATCCTGGGTTTATCTGCAAGAAAAGCTTTCCATAGATACAACTATGCCTATGGTACCCCGTCCCCAGCTGAGGAGGCTGTATCTCCTGGGGATAACTAATTCGGCCTCCTATGGGCCTGCAATTTGCAGCCTCTTTGATGAACCTGCAAAATATTCTGTAGTATAATAAAAATGGAATTTAGGGGCAGAAATTTTTCAAATTCAAGGGCTCTGTGGATGCACCTAATGGCTCATGTGCACACAAACATTACTCTAGGACAAGGTAAGATACAAGCTTAAAGAAGGAGAAGCTCTTCCACAGTAATCCCTAGTGTAAAAACACCAGCTGGAGCTGAAACTTCCCCTTTTCAATTCTTAGTTTAACGTGCCTCCAGTGTATTCAGTGTAATGATTCCTATATTGGTCCCTTCGCATCCCTAAAGACAAAATTTTAATCATTGTTCAGCTGAGCTGGATTTAGCAGTGGCCTATAGGTGGAAAGTTTGGTGTCCAGAATGTCACACCTACCTCAGCATGTGTCCCCAGACCTGGCTGGGTAGTTTTGTTTCTAAACACTCACAGTTCTCAAGTAAAGAGAGTAGGAAGATGCACAGTAGAGGAGATCCAAGTAGCAGATCTCCGAAGTTTCTGTACTGGAGGTTTCAATGTTTTTCAGTTGCATTAAATGATAATGTAAATCTTGAAACCCATGTGTTCAATAGGTGGAGTTAAATAGTGTCTTATTTCACACTTAAACCACATTTGGTTTCCAGATATTCAAAGGGAAAACCACTCATGCGTAGTAAAGTACCTAAGTTACTCGCACGGCGATTGCTTGGTGCCTGGACTCTAATTACAAGGAGATGAAGAAGATGAACAGTTAAGGATGAAACGCACCATATGTCCTTCTGGTAGCAGCACAGTTAGGTACCAAATAAACAACTGTCTTAACACCCCCTATTGAGTTCTTACATTGAAGGCCGTTGCATGCTTCACTCTTTGTATTATGCATAATTTACTGGGTTTCCCACAATTTTAGCTCTACTTGCACAGAGCTTTGATCTTTGGAACTATTTATAATACATTTAACAAAGACTTCATTATTTTCTATTTAAATAATTTAATAACCAACACACAGCAGGATTCAAGGTCTGCCTTTGGAATACTTTTAAAAGGTATTTTTAAGGACATACATGTATTTTTCTATCTGTTCAAGATAGACATACCAAGTAAGTACTGTTAAACTATTTGCAGTTTGCTAGTAGATTCAAACGCATTTCGTGCTGTACAAGTATGTCACCCAGTTTCTTTCCAACAGAAGTCCCCCAGAACTAAATAATACTTTCTCCTCCCTCATTGTTCTTAACAAATTTATCTGGCCTCAAGCTAATAGCACTGCTGGGATTTCTGCCATTCTCACTGTACTTTATTAAATTATCGTTTAATGTCAGGGATTACTTCCTTGTCTTTTGCTTCTCATATCAATGTGCTGTGCTTGTACCATTCAGTCTATTTGTATTACCACTTCACATTTGTTAGGACTCCCAAATGTAATTTATTATACACACACTAGCATGTATGATTTCTCATTGCTAAATTTATTTTATCACTGAACCAGGGTGGATTTTTAGCTAAATGTTTTCTTGATTGTGAAGCTGACTTCTTTGGTCCTGAAACATGCACCTTTAGAAGGCCAACAGGGAATTTTAAATAAACCTAATGTACATCAACAAAAATATCATTATTTTATCAAAGACTAAATGCAAGATACTTGCCTGTTTTGTACCATGTATCCACATCCTGTTGCATGAGAATGCTACAGTTAGAGAAACAGATTTATGGGTGAAAATATTTAATTGCATGTTAAATACAGTTTGTATTATTCTAAGTGTAAAATATGAAACCAAGTATTAAGAATCATTAGTGGTGTGTGATAATTAAAGTCTATATGTAACTGAGGATTTCTTACCTCCAAGTTTACTGTACAGAGCTCATTGGATTTCTAAAACAAACCATCAGGGACTGGACAAATGATATTTACTCTCTTTTAATTATCCAGTGAGATTAGTGTTTGCAGTATGTGTAAGTAGGTCACAAACATAGCAATGGAAATTAATTGTGCTACAGAACAGCAATGATTCATATGTTTTCTAGTCATAATTCTAGTAGCATTTTAAAGATAAGCCTCCTTAAATAATTTATTTTTAAGAAGATCTACTAACAACATTAAAAGGATACTTTGAAAACAGAACAAAACGCTCTGGGTGGAAGTAATTTCTCTCTGCATTTATCAAGTTTTACTTTGCAGTACAATTACTTCCACTTTCAGAGATCCGCAGAGTCAGCACTCCATCACATGTGCTGTCTGTCAAAAATGTATGTCCTCAACTGGTTTTTTTTTTCCTCTTCAGGTACAGTGAATGGGAAGGGATAGTGCATCACTGAGAAAAGGTTCTGAGCCTATTTTTTTGCATCAGCTGTTATGCCAATTTCAGTAGAAATATGCTGGACTTGGCCACATTTATGTCCACATGCATGTAATTCTTTTTCACCGGGCTCCAGAGTTCATTACTTTGCAATGTTCTTGCTCTCAAACACTTTCTACAACAGTGCTGGCACAACACAATGCTCTGCAAATGTCAGCAAAGACTCCTGCCCCATGCTGTAGCCTCTGAGATTTTTTTTAACATCCCCCCTGCCCCAATTAAGCTCAAAATCACACCATTTTAAGGCATTACCAACCTCTGTGGGTTTGTTCTTTCATTACACCGATTCATTTTAGTTATTACATTAGTTCCATTTCCACAGTCATCATTACACCAGTGTGTCAGTATTTCCCACTTCAGTTGTTTTCAGTGCATTAAAAATTAGTCATAAATGTTGTTTCATGATCAAATTTGGCGTAACTTGCTTTACAGGTCAAGCAAACACATTTTTCTTTCACAGATTAAAAGCAAAATCTGTTTGATCATATTTAAGCCATTTCATTAGTTGAAAAACATTTAGGCTTATTAATTTGGGAATGCTGTGCCAAGTTCTGCTGTTATTTATACTGCTGTTAATACAGAGTAACCCAATTGTATTCAGTAGATTAGTCTGAATTTGTACCTGTTTTTATAAAAATAGTAAAAAATTAGCCCCTTTTAGCATATAAATATATATATAAATAGTGAGTTGGGAAAACAAAAACAAAAAACCAAAACAAAACAAAAGAAAGAAAAGAAACAGACTGATTAGAAGGAAAAAAACCCTGCTCCGTGAATGGTCGAAATGAGTTGGTGTATAACGCTCTGCTGCTGCAATACTTGCCCCAGGAAGGAAGGAAGTAGATTGCAAATGCAATTCCTACTGATGGTTCTGTATTTCCAGTTCAACTGGGGATTTAATTTATTTGTACATGAATTATTGAATGGCAAGAGGAAACTGGTGTCTCAAGGAGCAAGGCTGCTTTTCCCAAGCAAACACTAACCTCTCTCATGTATGGAAGCGGTGGTTATCAAGCAGAGTTTCTGCACCATGTCCATAGCTGCAAACTGTTTAGATCACCAGAAAGCACTGAAGACAAGCCTTCTGAAACATGATAACCTGTCACTGGCATTAAGAGTATTTTACAAGATCAAGCCCTGCCATCGAGATGTCTTCTCAAACACATCTATTCCCCAAGAACATGGGGTTGTAACAGATACAGTGATGTTTAAGATTACTTTGATCCAGGTTGCATAGCTTGAAATGAAGATTTCTGAATAAGGTGGATCAAACACGTGGTTAGAAGAGCTCCTCTGGGAGGATTTAGTGCAGCAAATATTGAAGAGCCGTTCCCAGGGAGGGCTCAGTCCATTGCACATTACTCAGAGGACTTCAGCATTCCACAGCTATATAAATCCTTTAATGAAAATTCCTCTGTGCACGCTTTAAGGTGAGGTATGGTGTTCCTGATGGCTAACTGCTCTTTTCATCTCCAGTTCAAAACCCCAACAGCTTTGCCAGGTGACAGTGGCCACCTCTGCTACTGAGCTGCAGTTCTTGGCTCCTTTCTGAATTTCTGCAGTCGTCTATCTCTCTGACAAGGATATACCTGCAGCCTTCTGTTTGATGGCTGTGCCACTGATGGATTCCTTCTCCAAAATCCAGCAAGGAAACCCTTCCAACCCAAATGAAGATCAATCGCACTGCACCTGAAGTTTTGATAAATACTTTTGATCATCCAATAATGACTAATTGCTTCAGGAGAGCACAGTAATTCTGATGACATTCATTTATCAAACAAGGGAAAAGAGAAACTCGGACCTTTATAGCAAAGTCAGCCATCCCATTTTAGCAACTATATTTTATTTTATACAGTGTAGGTCAGCAAAGAGAGCTTCTCCTACCCTGTTCAAATTAATAGGTAAGCTTCTCTGAAGCTGAAGAGTGAGTGTGGTGTGAATGTTACAGCAAATGATGTTCTTTGTTTACACTGTCTCTGATCTTACCTAGTTCATTTGATGTCTGAAGGAGATCATCAGTAGAAATTAAGAAGAAAAGGCCAAAGTACATTGTCAATTATAGAAACTGTTTCCACATCTGCAAATGGTGAGATTCCCGGGCTTTTTGCTGTCTTCTGAAACCCACGTGGCTAAAATAGGCATGAGTACTCCATGTTACATCCATGGAAAGCCGAATCCCCATGTGTGGAATACAGAACTGGTAGCTGCACTTCTCTTGTGCATTGAAATGACTATGTCTCAGGTATGGGCTCTCTCACCAGCTGTCCCTGACTTTTAGGGACCATGCCAAAGAGAATCCAGAGTTCTCCCTGCCTTCTGCTGGAAACGTGGGGCCTACCTGCTCTTCCAGCTCGTTTTGCCACACCGTGCAGGTCACCCTTCAGCTGCAGTATCCAGGCTGACCTGCGGGTGGAAGTCCTGCAGAACGAAGAGGGAGGAACAGAGGCAAGTTTCTGGAACACTGAAAACTCAAGACCACATATGGTGTTACTCTGGAGCTGATTAGGGACTACCTTGCTGTCCCCTTCCAGTGACATGTGGTAATAGTGCTTTTATCCTCTCTTAAGGTGTCAGTGAACCAAAGGGAGTGAATGAGTGTCAACTGCACTCTGTGGGTTGTGGAAAATGTCTAGTACAACTCTTCCCTCCCTTAGATGTGGGCAATGGTGGCTGAAGCTAATATATCAGTCCATAACTCTACTGCTCTTGGTCATGCCATAGATTATGGTTTCATACAGAGCTCCAGCTATGGGAATTAAATACTTATTTTTGTCATATCCATGCAAAATGCTAACTGACATCAGAAGGCATTGAGGACAGTGGGCTGACAATCTTCTAGTTGCCACAGAAAAACTGAACAGGACTAGAGGATCAGAACTCTTTGGACATGAGAAGGAGTGAGCAATTGTCTGTTTGGTCAGCTCACCATTGAATTTCATGCTGTCTCCTTCCACATATTTATGTGCTTTGCAGGCAGGAAGTGGCTTTGCTGATACCTACAAGATTTCATGCTATACACCAGCATGGGTAAAATGCTGTCAATTTTAGGTTGATAGCCACAGAGGTTGGAAGCCTCAGAGACAAACCTACTTTGCTTTGAAGGGAGGAAAGATTGCACTTGACCTCTTCCTTTGCATAGAAACTGTCTCTGGAGCCAGCTGGCCATAGTATCCAATATTCCATCGTCATCTAGGCAATCTCAGTGGAGTTTTAACTGCCACCTGCACTTCAGAAAAGTTAAGTCAGATTTCAGATGCTGTGGACTGTTGCCACCCTGAAGGTCAAACACCTACGAGAGAGGAGCATCTATAACAAGGATGCTTTAAAGGTGTGTATGTACATCACATGCAATGCTATCTTTGTTACATCATGATAATATATTGGCCACTTTTACTTTAAACAGCAGCTGATGGGAACTTAACTCGTCCCAAGACAGTTGTCAAACCGAGCTCTATCTACACAGGTATATAACTCACTTGTTACCATTATCACAAGAGAGCATACTGATGAATACCTTCAGATGCCAAGACTTGGGTTTTACTTCATAAAGGTTGCTGGTTATTATTCTGGCAAATCTTCATGGCATTAAGAATACTGCTCCCCAGAGAGCAATCTGTAAGTCCTCATCCTGTTCATGTGGTGTCGATGCTACAGAAAGTATAACAGGGAACAAAGAAGGGAAAAAATGCATGCACGAATATTCCTAATTCCTATCTAATTCCCATCTTTAACTGTGGATAAATAAATAGATAATACTGATTGATCTAGGAAGCCAACAGCTGCAATGGATTCTTGGTAGAATGGCAATAGCCTCATCTGCTGGCTCAGAGAATCCAAGGTGCTGAATGCCGAATGGCTGTTGCCACCCTTACCACCCCCATTCTCTGGACAGAGAGAGACATCCTTAATGTTCTCGAGGATTTAGGAACAATCTGTCCTTTCCACTCCAAGAAAACTCCCTCAAGATCATTACAAGGATGGTATCTATGCTGTATAGGACTACCAGTATGGAAAGCTGGGGTTAATTTTGCACAGTTTCATTACATTACAGCTTCCATAATGACTGGCCACCTCTTCTTAAGGGCTGAAAAACTCCTGAATGCTGGTGCGCTGGAAAGGCTGTACTGAGCCAGGCTACAAGTCAAACCAGTCAGCATCCTCTGCTGCTGCTGGCCGGTAGTGTGTCAGTAAGGAGAAATTGCTAGAACAGGACACATACAGCATCAAACATTCCTGAGAAGACTCTCAGAGCCTTCTGCCACCAACAGCCTGTTTCCTGAGACAATAGCAGAGCTTGTATTTTCCATGTTTTATTTCATCACGCACTATCGGACCCATATTCACAACCAAATCTGGTACCATGTCACAGCTGGCAGCACAGCCCTCTTCATGCAGCGTGTGCTCTCTGGGCCACGTGGGGTTTGTTTTTCCACTGTTCCATTCCCCTTACCTGCAAACTTTTCCCTTCCATGGGTGGAAGAATGCTGCTCAGCACTGTGTGCACCCCAACACTGCACATGACCATGCTGCTCCTCATGTATTTGAAGTTTACATTTTACCAACTTCTCTTTGTGGTGCTTATTTTTGCCAAGATGTTGCAAGTTTCTGTGGGTTCAGGGAGGTCTGATACCTGCTACTTTGGCAGCCAGATTGCTCTCCAAGGCTTCCAGCTGGTCTGACAGCACGTTCTGCTAGTCTAGAAAGACTAGTTCTCTGTGGTTTGGCTTTCTGATGGAGGGAAGTAATGGCCTGGGAAGCAAATTTGCAAGGCATGCTCCCATGCCAAGCTTTACCTCTCTCTCTTATCCACACAGCTAAAGACAAATAAATAAGCCTGGATCTGGATACTTCATGGGAATTGCTGCCCTCTGGGTCACATCTCTTCAAGGGCCATGCATCCCCTCACTCACTGCTTTCTACCTGTTCTGCTACTTCTACTCCTGCCTTTAACATCATACACAAATAAACAGGAACAGGAAAAAATATTCAAGAAGCTATATTGCACTCCAGATTACTTTATTTTTAAATAAAGCTTTGTAATCGGCCATGTCAAGACTCCTCCAAGGCTGGTCCCTAGCAGCAACATTAGCTATTAGCTAACACATTGGTATCCTGTGGGGGATAAAGCCCCAAGAAACCAAAGTGAAAACAGGAAAGACAGCTCAATGTTGTGGCCCAGAAATCAAGATATTTTGTTTTTTAAACTCACAGTAGATCAGGAAGAAAAAAGTCAGGTAACCTGTGTGTGCCTCAGTTTCCCATTCTGCAAAATCTGAATTGCAAAACTGAACTTTACTTGAAAGGTAAATTATAATTTTAAATTATTAATGCAGAGTAATTTATTGATTGCAAAATGAAAAAGGGAAATTGGGTGCCAATGCTACATAATCTACATTGTTATTAAAATTGCATAATCTTGCTAATTGTGCTTATTCAGGTCACACCTGTAGTAGAATAAGATTTATGTCACATCTGTGGGTATACAAATGCATAATAAAGAGAGTCCAAGCCTTCCCATGTGCTGCCCACATCTGGCTGGCACCAGGAGCATCGAGTGCTGCTCATTGGTCTCTTATCACCAGCTCCTACTGGCCTGGACCGCACGCTTTCCCATTAAATTCCTTCCCTGCTTCCCCCTCCTCTGCCCTTACTACAGCTCTCTCTATATTTCACCATTACTACAGTTATTCAAAAGCCCAATTCTTAAAGTTGCTGTGACCTACTTATTACTGCAAGATGCCCACTCACCTACTCACCAAGGGAACATGCTGAGAGGTCAATCTACAGGGTGCAAACGTTTGTTTTGAACAAGCCCCTGCCTGGGTGCAGTCAGAGGCAGCTGCGGCAAAAGTAAACTCCCTCTGTTTTGTATTCTGATATAGAAAAGTTTAGGGAAAGAGAGTGATACACAGGAGAGAGCTATGATAAATTATCTTTAAGTTCGTACTTTCACTCTGCATGCTGCATAGCCCTCAGGAGCATAAGTTAATGTTCCAGTAAGATGAAAAAGAGATAGAGTTTTGGGAGCTGGTGCCACCTATATACACACTGAATATCAATGTCATTTATTTCACCTGACATGCTTACACAAATATGTTAAACTTCAAGAAAATTAGCTTTTCATCTTACTCTAGAAAGCTGATTTTAAGCTTTGGAAAGAAACCACAGAGCAATTCTTTATTTGTTCGAAAGCTAGCTGCTTTCTAAAATAAGGCGCTTCTGAGAATAGATGCATTGATCAAAGTTGTTTTGATCAGGGGACCAAAGGCTTTGTGTCTGGCATTGGTTCTCTGTTTATGTTTGTTCGTCTGTTTTTTTCTTAGCCTGCTTTCCATCCTCCTTCCCCTTCCTCTCCCTCCCACATAGGTGGGGTTTTTTTTTTTAGTGCTGATGGGAGAGAGCAGATTCTCCCCACCTTTTCCTTTCGAGCACAAGCATCCAGATGAGCCCAGCGGTGCTGGGACAGTGCTGCTCAGCCTGGTTCAGCAGCCAACGCTGAGCGTTCGCCATCCCCCCACCACTTGCCCAGGCAGTTGCTAAAAGTAGCGCTGAGGATTTGCAACATTGTCCTTAAGCCTCAACCTCGGGCTGCTGTTTTACATGGAAGTGGGATCAGGTCCTTAATTCTTTTGGAACCTGACTCTGTTTTCCAGTCTGATATGACACGGTCTGATATAACACGTTCTTCACAAGCCTGGGTTTCTGTGACGTACAGATAAAGTCCCAGCAGCCTCAGTCTTTGTCCCCTGAGCTGTTCCGTCCCCATCTAGTTGGCATTTTTAAACGTAGGCACTTTTGTTCTCAGAAGCAGGTGAGATGCAAGATTAAACAGTCATTTTACAACCACCTTTCAAATAATGGAGAAATCTCTGGCAGTTAAGTTAATCCTCCTCTCTCCCCCTCTCACACAACACTTGGTATGAAAGCAAATTCTGCAATTAGTCACCTAAATCCTCTAATCCCACCTGTCATGCCTCAAATCCTGGCAGATGGTTGGGTCGGTGCGGTCTGTGCCCACACCTCCAGCCTGCCATACTGGTGGCTCTCCCCAGCAGCAGTGTGAAGGGGGTGGTGGGCCGTGCGATGAACCCCACCCCTGGGGCTGCTGGGGCTGCCGCACACAGTGTGCTTTGCAGCCAGAGGGGAGTTCCATACAGGTATGGCCTGTAAAGGTCCTGGAGAGCTGCCGCCTGGCCCCGCAGACCTGCAGAGAGGGAGAAGTTCTGCTTTTGGGCAGCACACAGTTTAGTTCCCAGGTGGAAATTTTGTCCCAGGCTCCCATTGCCCAGGAACAGAAACAGGATCAAAAGCTGGTGGTAGGGACAGTTGTTAGTTGGATGGGGTTTGGCACAGCCAGCATCATTGCATGGGGATATGTAACTGCCCAGGACATCAAAGGAGACCTTGTGATGGAGGGCTGCTGATCAGGCACCTGCCCACAGACATGAAGCAGTTAATATGAAGTGTTGATAATTAGACTTCATATTAGCTCTCAATTAAGGTGAACGAGGATTGTTCACACCTCTCTCAGTGCTATTATTTCAGCCTTGCTGGCTGGCAGACTCCACAAGACAGCAATGTATCCTTGTCATGGGGACCAGCTGTCCCTGCTTAGGTGAAACAGTCCCTTTTTTGTCATTCTGTCCCATTAAAATAATTCATCAACTCCGATGCATTTTACTAGGGGCTAATGGTGCGACCCTGTTTTTCCTTCAAACGTCCCTATTAATTACTTCTGCATCTTGTTGTATGTGTTATATTGTAAAATATTTCGCAACTTTTATTTTTCTTAAGTCTTGGAAACTGGGAGTGAAATAGCTGGGAAAAAAATCCACAATAAACAACCACTGTGTTTCTAACACAAACCCTTTCTGGAGGTGGTAAATCACCACTGGATTATTCTGTCTCTCCAAATACATTGCAGTTAATTGCTTTTTGGGCAGATGTCTATCGCCACCCTCGCTGGATGGAGTCCAAGCAATCCCATCATACATCACAGACCCTATGTTGTGAGCACCCTGCCTCCATGTTTTTTGGACAGCAGGTAAAGAGGCAAAAAGGAAGGTTAGGAATCAGTAACTTAAAACAATAAATTAAAGCTGAATACCACATGTTGGAACATATTTTAAGGTCTAGAATAAAGCTCAGTAGGTAATTACGGCAGGGTACACCATGATACCAAAGCAGATCTTATGGAAGATTGGGGAAAAAAATTTCAGACCACTGAACTTTTTTTTTTAAGTTAGTGAGCTAAATTTGAAGGGACAAATTCTTTTCTGTATCCATCTAGGAGAGAACCAGAACAACGAATCTCTACTTGTTGCCTTGAAGATCACTTATGCTCCTTTCAAGGTTTGTGGTTACCCTGCACGAAGTGTCTGTCACAGGGCACAGACTGAATCTGGCCCCTCAGACTAGAATAGCATCCGTAATTATTGCCATGAAAGAAAAGGCACAGCTTAAAAATCCATTTGATATTTAGATATCTTCCCATTTTGAGAAGTTATGTGGATAGCACATATTTTGTTGCTAGGAAGATCTGGGACAATTTTTTTAACCTTTTGAGGTTTTTGTATCAGAGGGTCAAACAGAGTCCTGTGATGATCCTTAGTGACAGGGTCAGCTGCATGGCTTTGTGGCTGCTCCTCCCGCCGTGACCTGGGTTCTGTGCATCACACCAGCCTGTACTATCAGTGTTATGTGTTTTTCCTATGTGCCAGACCAGTATGGAAGCAGCAACCTCATCATGTGTTTGGAGCTGAGCCATCCTCACTCTCTGGGCAGTGTCTTCATCAGCTGCCATCTTCAGCATCAACCTTGGACACACCAAGGATGTGGCTCACATGCTCACACTCACACTCAAGAAAAGCTTAAAATTCTCTACTCTTCAGTGTCAGGGGTGAGGCTGCTGGAGCCCATCCAGACTGGTCCTGTGTTATAGCCTGTTTCAGCAACCTTCATCCTCCCTGCATGAGGTGGTCTGTGCTGCAAAGTTCGTAGCACTTTGAAAATAAAGCCCACAAACCCCCTACATCTTCAAATGTCATTAACTACATTTAAATCATAGCCTTTAATTACTTTTGGAAAAGAAAAAACAAAGCAAAGTGAAGGAGTAGAATCAAATACCATTGCCAGCCTGTGTTTTCAGTCCTCATTACTAGACCTTCCTGTCACTAATGAGAGGATGAATGAAAGTGAAGTCAATGAAATCAGTATTAAGGTGTGTCAACGACAGATATTTACGTTTCTCTCCTGTTAACACCCTCTCCTCTCTTGGAAGATGCTTTTCTCAAATACAAGGCCCTGAAAGAGACAACCTGTGGGATATTTCCTTTGTGTCAGGAGTTCCAAGCAGATGCATGTTAAAAAAGGAAGCAGAACAGATTCCTTAGCCAAGTCAGCTTTAATCTCTGTTGGGCAAGTACCTCAGCTTTCTGTGGCATTCCTGTTGCTGGAAGGGGAACAGACATGGAGGGGCATATAAGGCAAAGTCTGAGCTTGCTTTCACTGCATACCAAGGCTTCCCTCAAAGCATCTTTCCTCATAAGGCATCAGTTTCCCTCCTCTAGTGGACAGGATGGTGGATGGGACAGACATGGCTGGGTTTCCAGCTGATTTCCTCACATCCCATATGTTTCTCTGCAAGAGGGAAGGACTGGCTCATTATTCAGAAAATTGAAAGATGCCCAGATTAATCAGTCAGTTCTTCATGAAAGGCTTTATTATCTCTGCTGGTACTGGGGTTCAGCTCTAGTGTGATTCTTCTGTTTCTTTCAAGGGGGTTGTTCTCTCATCCTCACTTTCATTCCTTGGAATTCAAATGTGTGAGTCAAGTCAGATTGATAACAATAAGACAACAGACCTACACCTATGAGACCTACACTCTGAAACACACCTTTCAAATGGCCTCTTGTGCCATAATGTGATGGGGGTCTAGCACCAAGAAATTCTGGTGGGAAGGTATGCTACTCAGATGCAGGCTCGGTGAACAAGAGCCTGGTTTTCGCTCAGTAGGTAAACATTCACTGAGGCTCATATCAGACTAAGGGTACAGCTAAAATATCTCAAGTGATACAAAATCATTAGGATTATACAAAAGAAGCTGAAAATTTGAGAAGGACTTCCTGAAGAAAGTTCCTGTACACGTATACAGGCTAAGGTAAGGAATTTTTCCAGGCACCATTATGTAAACGTGCCTGTCTAGTTATGGACACATGCAAACACATCATACACGGTTTGGATTTGTTCTTCTTTACCATGACTTTGGTTAATGGTGAGAACAAAGCATTTTTCTGTGCTTTACATTCTCAAAATCCCAAAGGACTTTCAAGGTCCTACATCTGTACCAGAGACGCTGACTTTGCTCTCGCTAAACCAAGAGAAAACCCCCCATTGTCCTCATGATTTGGAAAACTGGGATTTTGCTTGATGATATTCAACTCATACACAGCCTTGGCTATTCTAATATCTAAATTAATTTTATTTATTTACAGGGAAAGTAATACCACGGGGGGACGGATATTTTCAGTGGTTTTAGTGAAATGCCATGGAGTCTTTAACTTCCACCTGGACAGCCACCAGAGACAAACAGAAAGGACCTTGGGTTTAATGTCTCATCTAAAGGATATTATAATGTGTTGGCCTCATTATTCACAGCAGAAAAGGCCTTTGTCATGGTCAGATGGCTTTAATGTGTTTCGTATGCTACATAAATTCAAACTTGATGGCTCATTTATTTGTTGGATTGCAGCGTTATTCAACCTAAATGAAGCCTTGGTATTTACTAATAATTTGGGCTCTGGCTGTTGTTTACTTAAGCAAGCAGTGTCCACCATCTCCCTGTTGTCTGTATTAAGTTTGGACTCTACTAATTCAAGGAATATTATAGAGGGGGCCAAAAATTGCAGAGAAAATAGCTTTTCATTTGCGGACAGTTATTTATCTAAGGCTCGAAATATTAGTATTCCCATATTGCAATTTCTGACATCAATTTTCTCAGGGTCAGAAACAACTTCTCAGGCTCCATCTAAGTCTCAAAGTACCCCCGTGAGGAAGTGAGTCATTGTTATCAACATTCTGAAGAAGGGCAAATAGGAGGTAAGAGGAGGTTAGACAGCTTGTTCCATGTCAAGAGAAAGACACTGACTAAAAGGCATCCGGAATCCAAATCTGCTTTTTAACCTTAGGACCATATTTCCTGTTGTGATGTGACAATATTCTTTGATGAAGCTACATGCTGCAATTATCAAACCATGTAGTCACGCCACACCAGACGTGTTCAGAGAACCAAGATTCTCTTCTACTGCCTATATGGCCATAATGAGGAACAGTGCGACCATGCGATCACATAGAGTGTGCATCCTCTATTCTACCTCGTAGAGAGATTTACCTTTTGATGAGATGTTCTTTAAAACCCAGATTTCAAAGTGGAATTGTAGCTGAACTCTCCCCAAGCTGATTTTAAAATCCTCACCCTGTTGGATATCATGAGAGGAATTTTGGAATTAAAAATTACCCGTTAAATCAAAAGAGAAACTAAGTTGGCTTAGACTGAGTCAGAAACATGAGTAAATATCCACAACCAAGGCAAGAGACACTCACCCTTCCTGCAGAAACATACAGCTGGATTTTTAATAAACTGAATAACCCCAAGGACTCAGGTTGCCAAATAGGTTCCAAGTGGGACAGGATCTGTATGGCTGATTCACAGCTAGGAAATACATAGATGTAGTATAAATACCAACTGTTCATTTAGGCCACTAATTACACTTTAAAATTATATAAATTGACCCAGATTTTCCCTTTCCCTGAGGATACCAGTAGGGGATAGCTTTAAAACTTAAACCAAATCATGGTCCTGGCACTGAAGCCGGGTGTTCTTGGACCAGTTCTCCCAGTCGAGTTGCTAGTATGAAACAGCTGCTGCTTGCTGGATCTCCAGCCAGTTAATAATTTGCCACTCTACCAAATAACTTTTCAAGTGATTTATTAAGCGATTAGGAGTCTGCTCAGACAAATCAAGAGGACTGTATTATCACAGCAGCAGTAATTTAGCCCTGTAGCAGAAAGAAAGGTGTACCTGGAAGTATGAAAGTAAGTCCTTCTTCAATACCTTTCCCTTCCTTCTGGAAGTTTGTGTGGTTTGTACCACACTAACTGTGACTTCTTACAAACCTGTTCTCTCATCTCCCTTCCAGCAAGGGGCTGTGCCAGCATCCAGCCTTGCAAGTGTACCGGGACTGGCTGGGACGAGTTCATTGCCTTCACTGTAGCTCTTAGAGTGCTGTGGTTTGGGTCTGTGACCAAAGTGGTGCTGGTAACACAGGAATGTTGTAGTTATTGCTGAGCAGGGCTCACACAGCATCAGGGTCTTCTCTGATTCACCAGAGCTTGGGAGGCGGGCAGAAGGTTGGGAGGGGACTCAGCCAGGACAGCTGACCCCAACTGGCCAAAAGGATTTTCCATGACATATGACATCATGGTCAGCAATCCATATGATGTCATGCTCAGTAATAAACCTAGGGTCTGAAGCTTTTCCAAATTGGCTGTTACTCAGGGACTGATGGGCACTGATCTGTTGGTGGGGAGTGATGGCTTTTTCATCATATGCTGTCTTTGCCCCCCCACTTCCCCCTTAAACTGTCTCCATCTCAACCCACAAGTTTTCTTGCTTTTGCCCTTCTAACTTTCCCTCCCATTCTGCTGGGGTAAAGCGAGTGGCTGGGTGGCTCTGAGCTGCCCACCAGGGTCCACTCAACTGCAGCAGGGTACAAGTCACTGTGCAAAACGCTAGAACCTTCTGGAAATGTCTTGACTCACCCTCCACTTAAATGAAGAGCCTACATAATTTACCTCCTCAGTAGCTCTTGGGTGGCCTTAGTTAGGTGAGTTCATCACTGTGAGAAAGGGGTGGCTCTAAGGCCAGGTGTATTTTTTTTAGTGTGGATGTTCTCTGCTTTCTTGTTTTAGGCCCACCAGCTCGAGTGAGCCCCTCCACACACACCGAGACATTAGGGCAGATCTAAATGATCATAATCTCATGCCTGAGGAGCACCAAGTATGCTGATGGGCCCAGCACCGTGTCCTAGGGATACATGGGTTACCACAAGTTACAGAATGTGTGGGATATTTTTGCTATAGTTAAAGCTAACACTGAAGCATGTACCTCTTGTGCAGATTTTATTGTGTTGCTTGCAATATGTGCCAGCTGTGGAAAAGGATCCTGAATTGAACAGGACATCAGGGTATTTGGCATTTTATGGTGGGTGAAATACTTTCTGCCATGGCCTCTACACTTTTTCCAGTGAAACCATTATACATCATTTGAAGCGACCCAGCTTTGCACATAGCAAACGTGGCCTGTCCTCATGACAGAGAACTGGACCTTGCTAAGGTGCAGCCCTGTATCTGATTCAGAATCAGATGTTTCATAACCAGCACAGCGGAGCTTCCAGTGGAGCTACTCAGGCACACTCCTGTTAACAAAATTAGGTAATCCTCTAATAAAAATGTCCAATCTGTATCTGGCTTCTACCACGTACTACGTAACCTTGTAATCCTCAGTTCTAGTAACACCTGCAGGTTTGGGGAATAAAGTTTTGCAAGTGACAAAGCAGATGACATCTTGTGGGAGGGAAACCTGGAGGCTGGTGGTGAAAGGAGGACTTGTAACAAAAGAAAAGGAGAAAGGAGAAGGATTTTTCTCTTTGTTTTGGGGCTTTCTGGTTTTTTTTTCCCCCTGCATCTGTTAGAACAATTTGCGATGCACTCAAATGGCTGCTTTCCCTTCAAGAAGGCCACAGTGAAATATTTCTCTTTTTATCCTTTCTTTTTTTTTTTTTTTTTGTAGGCATCCTAATGCTGAGAGTAGAAACAACAACCAATCCAAGGATTTCTCCATGTGCCCTGGAAAACAGCTGGTTATCCTATTTAACTGGAACTGAAAGACTCCACATTCATAAAACACCCCAGCAGGAGCCTTATTTTGTACAAATGTGTACTAACTTCATGGGGGAAATCAGCACCAGCACACCTCATTATATCTAATGGAATACTATTAAGATCTCCATGCCCTGCGAGTTGAAAACCTCTCTGTAAGCAGGTGGCATCCTCAGCCGTGCTTATTAATGCATACATCGGCGCCGGGAACAGCGTCGCTCCTTCGTGTGCTTTGCCTCCTATCTCTATCCTCTGTTTTTCTAGAGCCAAACACTGGGCTTCGGAGACGCTTGAATCCTTTGTGCTGCTGGGTTGGAACTAATGGGATTTACCTGGTCTGAAACCAGAGTCCGCAGAACCACGCTGCATCTCTGCAGAGATCCGAAAACCTGGCACCGTCTGCAGCAACTTTGTGCTGCTGCACAGCTAAAGGAGAAAGGAAAAGAAGAAAAGATAGGAAGGAATAAAATGCAAATATGAGCAGTACTAAGGGCATCATCAGATAGAAGTGACCGTTCCTACTTGCTCTCCCTCAGGATCCCCCCGATCTTAATTATTTACTTAGTTGAAAATTAATCTTCCACGGGCAGGAAACTCAGGTGGAAGTGCTTACCTCAGATACGAACTTCAGAGCGCACATGTTTGTCTCAAAATTCTTAAAAGTGAGTCATTTAGCAATGAAAATGTTTTTTATTTAATTTTCCTAAACCCGGCTCACCCATAGTGTGGCCCACTTGACAGTTCAAGAAAACAATCTTAATGACTTCCACTAAAATGTCAAAATTATTTTAAACAAGGTAAAACACCTCTTGTGCTCCTAATCCTTGAACATCTGATCTCCAAAGGCATTCTCCATGGGGGAACTTAAATATGTGCACAGGCTTACAAGAGCTGCATGAAACTAAGAGATGTTAAGGTCAGACAAGGGGCTGGAGCCTCAGAAATTTCAGATTGCAAATAGGATTTAGGATTGTGTGTTTTCACCAAGACAACAGAAGTGGATATAATTAACACATGTTGTTAAACTCCTTTAGTCTCCCAGGGTTTCAGTTATGCTTACAAAAATCAATCCCCCAAAATAAATATGGCTAAAAAGGCAGGGAGCCGCTTTACCATGAGAAATATTCTTACTCTAGGGGAAAAAAAAGCCCAAACTATTTTTTTTAACCACAAACTGCTTTGCAAAGTACACATGGGTTCAGGCCCTGAACTTCTGGGCACTGTTTCCAGAGGAGATGGGTATCCAACCGTAAGCTGTGCTGTTTGTTTGTTAATTGCAGCATACTGCAATACCTGTGGTGAAATACCTGCTTCCAGAAAGCCTCCAGGATCTCAACCTGCTCTCCTGCAGTGTTCACAGACCAGGAACCTCCTCAGGAACCTCCCAGATGCTGCTGAGTGTTGTCTTCAGCAACAGCCGAGGGCTGCTGCCTTTCATAGCTGCTGGCCAACAGTATCTGTCATCACATACAACATTGAGGGAGTTGCTGTTGGCTGTCAAAGCCAGGTGGGCTTTTGTCTCCTTAGCTTCGGCTGCACTCTGGCTTGCTCTCATGCAAAGCAGAACCTGTGGTGCCCACAGGTGTCAGCAAGAACTGAAGCACTAACAGGAGAGTTCTTACCTGTGGCACAGGAGCACTGGGACCCCTGGAGCTTTTACCCGAAGCCTCACGCTGTCCCACTTCATGTACTGACCCAACATGCACGCATGACTCTACGTTAAACTGCAAACTTAGGGGGGCATTGCCTTCCTGGGTTTGGTGAGGGGTACCTTACAGTTCTGGAATTGTCATGAAGGTGGAGGGGAACACGGACAAACTGGGAGGCTTTTACAAACAGGTGCTCTTGTAAGAAGGTCGGAAATGAGAACCTTTGGAAACATATTTAGTCTAGTTAGCATGAACTAACCTCGCCTTTGCTTCTGCACGATGTAACATCAAAGCACAATGGGGACCACTGGCTCTCTTGGCATAAGAGTGATATAGCAATGTGGGGATGTGCACAGGGAAGGTGACTTTCTGCTAGGTTTTGGATGCCCTAGGTTTCAGACGCCTCAGCATCAGGCAGAACTTCAAAGGCACTTCACCTCTCCCAGGGCAATAACCAGGGTCAGCAACCAGTATAGGTCCTAAGAAGTCTGAGGCTGCAGGAAGGACTGGTGAGGCTCAATCCAGGAGTCACAGCCACAGAAAAAAACACTAAGAGGCAAACAGTTTGCATTCACCTCAAAGCCAGAAAGGGAAATAAATAAAATCCATCAGGAACTTTTAATTTCCTTTCTACGGGAGAATGACAAGTCCTACATATAGATAAGTGGAAGTTTATCTTAGCTTTCCTAACTTTACTAAGTATCTTAACTACTATCTTACGTTACATTCTTTCACACAAGTTTGGGATAAAAAAGGTCTTGATCATACTCCTATAAAGCAGGCACAGAAATGGTGGGAAACCTGCACCCAGTCAGTTCCCAATGAGGAGGACAGCCTGCCTTGGGTGCAGAAATTTGCCTGTGATTTGGTTTTACTCAGCCCTTCTGTTAATGACTTGGATGATGGAACAAAAAGCAAACTGATTAAATTCACAGCTGACACCAAGCTGGAAGGGCTGTAAATACACTGTGGGGAAGGATTAGAATTCAAAATGTTCGTGACAAGCTGGAGGAACAATAAGGGGAGGGGGAAATCAGGGGGAAAAAAAGGAGGAGGTAACTCCATTAAGACAAGGGTAAAATCCTGTTCTCAGAGGAACATCCAACTAAAGAAATACAAAATGGAAGCAATTGCAGAGACAGCAGTTCTGCAGGAAAGAACCAGGCAAAGATCATGTTATGAGATGACAGAGCGCAGTTTAGTCTGCCAGGCAAGTGCAGTAGTAGTCTCTGCTGATGGGCTGTGCCTCAGCTGACACATGGAGATGCTTGTGCCCTTCTCTTCTAGAAAGAGAAGCACAGTCCAACATGGGAGCCTACCAAACTTATGAGAAAAGCCTAAAAGACCTGGGGCCATGTAGCTGAGAGAAGCGCCACTGGGAGACCTGCACTCCCAAGTTCTCATGAGGCTGCTGCAAAGCAGAGGATCTTCTGTGTCCCATGCCTGGGAGCATACAGCCAACACAATGGGTCTAATCTGCAGCAGGAGCCAGGCTGGAGAGCAGGGAAACCTCTAAGACAAAGGACAGTCAAGCCACAGGTGATGGTAGATTCTTCGTCAGTGATGAGTTTTAAGAACACGATAGCCAAGCTGAAGTCATGTGTTACGGTTGAGCACACAGTTGCTAAATTGCTTTCAGGCCTCAGCACAGCTGCGGAACAAGGGGTGGCGAGTGGACACACCGCCACTTCCCCAGCATTCCTTAAAACAGCTTGCATTTTGTTGCAGAGTTTGTTTTCCTCCTGCTCTTCAAGCGCGCTGGGTGTCCATAGCCACCCCAACAATTGAGCCAGAGGCTATTTAAGGAGAATGCTTGGTGGTGTTTTGTTGAAATAGAGCAAAGTGTTTCTGTATTGCACTACCTACATCAGAAGAGTTTACACTCCCTTGTTGGAAATACTGTCTGCTGCTTAAGTGGAACTGGACTAATCCTCTACATAAAAGTGTAACAGAAGATAAAGCAAAATGTGTGGAGAAGGATCAGGCCAGTTTTGGGACTCTAGAACTTTTTCTTTCTGTAGAAGTATCTCTAATTCCTCCTTTCCCACATTCTCCCACCCCTGGCTCTTGCAGTGGCTCTTACCTGCCCTCTCACCTTGCTGACATGCTCCTGAGGATGGGAACGATCCTTGGCCAGGACTGGGCTTGTTACTGTGGGAAGGGCTTGTCGTTTCCCTTTTTGAAAATCCTGCTGCCTCCTGCTCGAGTAGGAGAACTCAGGTCTACCTCTCCCAAGAAGCACCTGGCAGCACCGGTACCCACAAACTCATCTCCTGCCCCAGCATCACAGTGACAACAGAAGCATCACAGCAAACACCTGCAGAAGGCAAGGACTGACCTGCCACCAATGGTCACGTCTCTTTACTGCACGAGGAGGACAGAAATACCTGAAAATCCTGCTCAGTTTACCTGTGATGATCATTAGACTTCTGAGACACCCACTATTAAGTGTGAGAAGAAGAGAATTCATTTTGTATTTAGTTATTACTACACACCCTTTGTGTACATGTATATGACACTCTGCCCTGACATCCCTGCAGCTCCTGAGCTTCAGCCTGAAGCAACACAGACCGTTGAAGTAGTGCTAACGTGCCCAGTGTGTGCCATGCCTGCTTTGAAATAACTCCTGAGATATTTCCATTTATGGCCATTGGACACTGCACTCAAAGGAAGCGTGGTTATTTCTTATCTCCTCTCAAACAGCAAACCCTTCTTCAGGGTAATGGAATGCAGCAGAAAGGATAAACAGCTAGTGGTGGATCAGGGAATTAATGCCAACACAAATAATAACCCAAATTATCTAATGGCTGGCTTCTGTCCCTACTTTTTACATTAGATATTTATATTTTATACCCAGATCTAAACATGAAATTCTGTTAAATGAGGTTGACAAACCTAGAATGGGCTTCTGAATGCAGCTTTTTCAAAAAGCTTACTTATAGTTCATCTCACCCTCCCTCTCTTAAAATGATTTCTTCTCAAGCTATTAAAGAGGAAGAAGTATTTCTCAAATTGGCTGACGTCGAGTAGTTTGACAGTTGCGTGATCTTCTATTTTCAAGAGAAATTATTCCCCAGAGAGAACAGTGTTGTTTCCCTTCTGTATATTTATTTAACTTGATTTTTTATGGGTAATGCCCTGAAAAGTTGGAAATGTGCATAGCTCTTCTGCAAGAATGTTATAAATGGATGCTTATCTGAGGCACTAAATAACTTTATTTCTCTAAATAGAAGCACCAAGCTGTGGAACAGGAATGAAGAGGAAGAATAAGCCCAGACCACTGACAGATTTTCCGTTTGCTACAGCAATTTTCATTTTCTCTTCTTTTTGATTCCTCCCTATAGCAGCTGCAAACAAGTTCCTCCGCCGTGATTCCACGGGATGCAGTGCTGCTTGCCACCCAGCACCAGCCCCCGCTTACCTGGCAGGCTCAAACCACTCAGCACAGGAGCTCCACTAGACATTGACAGGCCATGTTGGATACCAGGACAGGCAGGAAGTAGCCAAAGCCACCGCACCCTTGTGGACAGTGTAACTGGCTCCCAGGCTGAGATCATGCCTTGGAAGCGACAGAAAGTGCTCTGAACTGAAAGAGCAAATTAAGTTCCCAAAGATCTTGACTCTGCTTCCCCTGGGCTACTAACATCCCCGCCTCTTTTAGTGGCCTCAACCATACGTGGAGAAAAGCAGCCAGCTCCATCACCCACTGCAGAAGACATAAAACCTGCCTTCTCTTGGGTGTCATTTATATGGAGAATCATTCTTCCATAAAATCACTGAGAGCAGCTCCAAGTGCTGGGGACGCAAAACAAGGCTACAAAAGGATGCCCTCCTATACAGAGTGCTTCTTCGTCACGTTTAACTCTACGCCAGACAAATCAAAACAGCAGGGTGATGCAATAGGGCGATATCACCTGAAAACAAACCCACCAACCAAACCTGAAGATCATAGCATGGACTGAGAGCCTGTAAGCAGAGCCTGCTGTAAAGCCACTTGTAAAGCCCATGAGTAAAAGCTAAGTCTGTCCTACATGGAGCCTTTCTGCAAGCCCTGTTTACATGGAGCCTTGTCTACATGGAGATTTTCTGTGAGCCTTGCAGAAAGTCGCTTTGACTCAGTCTCACATAGCCCGGGAGCCTCTCAGACATTGCATGAAATTCGGGACATGATAGATCCTGGGCAGCTGGGACAAAAGCAGAGGTCTGGTTTTCAAACAGGGATTGTAACACAAGCACAAGAGCACGGTCAGGTCTCTGTGGGCTTTCCTCCCAGAACGGCTACAGGCCGTTAGCCCGCTGCTCAGCACCTCTTTTTAACCAGAAAACTAAAACACAGCAGTGGGTAACAATAGAGTTTAATGACCCACCTGGTTAGTGCTTGGCGACTTCCCGCTTCCAGGCCCAGGCTGGATGCTAAATCACCCTGGCAATTGCATTTCTTGTAGTTATTAGCCCTTCTCCTTTTCAAAATATATCTTTCTGACAGCAGCCCACAGCTAGCATTTCCTTCTCATTCTCCAGAGCGCAGAGCACTACAGATACATCATTTAGCTTTTGCTGCAGTCCTTTCTGTCCCTTGGATCACCTCCTTTACACCCCTCTGCACTCCCATTTCCTTCCTGGGTGTGCAGTACAGGGAAAAGGAGCTTTGCAGTGAGTACCTGGGCTTCACAGGGTGGGGTTTTTCAGAGACAGAATCCTGGCTGGTGCAAAATGGCTCCAACACCGCTCAAGTCCGCAGCACTGTGGTATTTAAACCCACTGAAAATCTGGCCTTAGTTCTTATTTCAAAAAGACTAAAAATTAAACCAACTCTTTGCAATTCTCAGAGCACCGACTGCCAGCTTCGAAATGTCCTTGCAGGCGAGTTAAACTCACTTGGAGTGCGACAGTTTGTGACTCAAGGAGTAAACCATGAGCAATGCTCCTTTCTTCCTTCTATTCATCACATCCCATCAGAAATGGTTTATGAGACCAAAACCCAGTTTTTCCATTAGCATCCAGGCCGGATTCTTGCTTCTTGCATTTCATAAACCAAAGCCACCCCCTTGGCATCTGGCTAGTTGTTGGCTGAACATTTCTGGCATCTAGTTATAAAACCTGAGTATAAAACATTTCACTGCTTTCCAATGCTTTGAAACGGTGTCATTTCATAGGATCACTGTGTGCAACTGTGGATTTCCCCAGCTCGGAGTGCCAGCAAAGGAACCTGGGAAAAGGCTGGGGAGGAGGTAGGGTTACGCTCGGGGTGGCAGGCTGTTGGGAACAGAGAATCCTGGCTCTTGGTCTCTGGCTGCCACTGAGCACGGCATGGCTCCCACAAGCACAGGAACCAGAGCAGCTCATAGATGCCCTGAAGAAAATAAACTTGAGCTGTTCCATGTCATAGATGATGAAGTGAAGCCTAGGGTTAAAGTAACACCTTCAATGTCTCAATGTCCCAATATCGCAAGCGGAAGCTAACTCTGCATTTCCAGGCCCTGGCTAACGATCCAAGTCGTGGCCACCCTGTTAGCTCTCCTCTCCCTCATACAGAAAGGAAGAAGAAAACCAGGTCTCAGATAACCAAGTATCTCTGATGTGATGTAGAATATGATAGCAGTAAGATTAACACACAGTTTTACAGTTCCAGAAGCTGACAGTCCCATTCCTTACCCAGCTGGCAGCAGGCATGAACTGGGAAAAAGGATTTTCTTTGCAATTTTCTTGCGTTGAGAATTGTTCCTGAGCAATAAGAGCTGCTCTTTTGCTCTCTACAGAAATCTCAGCCTGTTAAATTGCTCTTGCAACGGCTGAATCCACATTTCAGCTGCAGCAGTGGGAAGCGCTGCAGGCAGGGCAATACCCCCAGGAGAGCATTTCTCAGTTCGGGGGATGATGAAACGCATGTGAAGTCCCCATGCTCCAGCCAGCTTCTGGGAACACAATTTCTCTGTGCCCCAGCCTGATGCCGTACGGTCTCAGAACTGCTCACTTCTCTCCTTGGAAAGAAATCACTCCTGTCTCAAAAGAAAATAATCCTTCAGTGCAGCTGATAAGTTGGCAAGTGAAGTGGCAGACAGGAGCCCTAAAACTTTACAGAGAAACATTGCTGAAACCTACCTCAACAACAGTCAGTCTGAACTGTGTCCTTCAGGTGTTTTTTTTTAAAACCACAGACACTTTGGTACACGTCCACGTGGAACAGTTTATGTTGCTCAAGCACTGCTCTCAATTTTGGCTAATAAATAAGAATGCAAACCAGCTCCATGACAACCAGCACGTAAGTGAGCAAACTGCCCAACTGTGCCGTAGCAAAGCTCCTTCTTCTCCCCTCGCTGAAGGTTGCTCGTTTTAGATAAGCACATGAAGCCATCAAAAGGAAGATTACTTTAAAACTTGGTAACATTTTTCATTGTTTTTGAAATGTCAGTGAGGACTGAGAGCCAGACTAACAAACTGAGCAAGGACAAACCATCCCCCCTGCCCAAAATGAAAATGCCTAAAACTTTCCTCCTCCCTCCCCTGCCCTCCCCTCCCACGGGTCTCCTGCTGACGCCTCCCCTGAGCCAGCGTTACCTAACTTTTACACAAACACGCAGTTCCCATAAGCATCAACTCCAAACGGCTCTGGCTTTCTGTCCGAGCACATCCTGGCTTAGGGGAGCAAAGAGCTACCACTGAGGGCGTCTGCAGCAACTCTGCAAGGTAATCAACTTGTCAGACTTTTAATTTTCCTTTGTAATGCCTAACTAGCCGTTAAGTAGATGGACCAAAAAAAGGCTCTTGGCTAACTGCCTTGCTTGAACATGTAGTAGGAGAAAAGTCTCAATAGCCACTCCAGAATCGCACAAACGCAGCTTTGGCTGCCTCTCTTGCTGCGGGGACCAAGAGGCAGTTTTTAAGATCGAGATCCAGTGTAGCGTTTCTTCTGGTCATGGGTGTCAGCTGTATGTGTGTAAACATACGTGTGCGTTCTGGTTTAGTTTCAGTTCATCACATGAGACAGATTTAGAAAGCAGCAGTCTGCCAGGACTGCGCTTCAGCTGTTCTGCTGCGTGCCTTTCCCTCCAGCCACGCTGCTGCGAAAAGCCCGTAATTCTTTGCAGCTTCTTGTGTATTTTTGCAGGCTCTGCACTGCCGAGATGCTTTTGCTCCTTTCTCTGGTCACTGGGCTCTCCCTGACTGCCTCCGGTGTCATGACAGACAAGGAAACGGACCCAAGCAAAGAGTCATTTCATGACATGCAGAAAAAGGTGAACGACCTCTGGCAGAATTTGCTCTACCCAGTACTGCCTGGTAACGAGACTGATGGGATGCTTTATGCCACTTGTGAAATGAAGCCCAGCTCCAAAATAGATGCTGACAAGCCACAAGTGACTGGACGAGTCTTGTTCAGACAGCATTACTCATATGGAAGATTAGAAGCCATTTTTTACTTGGATGGGTTTCCACTGGATAACAATCAATCTGGTAGAGCTATACACATCCATGAGCTTGGGGATCTCAGCAACAGCTGTGATTCTACAGGAGGACACTATAACCCTTTCAGTGTGAATCACCCCCGTCACCCTGGGGATTTTGGTAACTTCCTTCCCAAAGAAGGCAAAATCAGGAAATTCAGAACCAATCTCTTTGCCTCCATGTTTGGTCCATATTCCATCATCGGCAGATCTGTTGTGATCCACGAGCAGGAAGATGACATGGGCAAGGGCAACAATAAGGCCAGCTTGGAGAATGGAAATGCTGGGAAGCGTCTGGCTTGCTGCGTGATCGGGCTATGCAACAAGAACCTGTGGGAAGAGAAACTGCCTGAGGTGGCAGACAAGAAGAAGAGAGGGCTCAACAGACGAACAGCGAACCAGGCTTAAGTGAAGACCAACAAGCTGGCTACAACCTGGGCAGCACAAAGTCCCTTAGGCTGTGCCGCTGGCTGCTAAGATACATGGCTAAAGGATCCCCGTTTCCATCTGCTTGCTCCTCTAAGAGATGCCTGTCGCTTTGTAGGGTCTCCTTTCTATACACCCATCAATAAAAACAGCATCAAGTCAACACTGTGATGTATTTTCTTGAAGAGAACGATTGCTTTTCATGCGGTTTGGGACTTGAATGCATGTAAGTAAGAGTGCTAAGGGTAGTCTGTAAAGAGCCTGTGTGCTGTAAGAGATTCTAAGTCAGATACCAAAGGAAAAAAATAATATTAACAAGAAATTGCCTTGCATCAGATGCTACCCTGTATTTAGCTGCAAGTCTGAAGGACAAAAAGATCTCTGTGCTGTCAACAGTGTGGGGTGTTGTGTTGCAAGACCTGGATAATGGACTGCCCCCGAAAACAAGGGAAAGTACAGACATTTCTGCTTACACTTCAGATCCATTACATTATGCCAGTTGTATTTTCAGGTTTCATTCTCAAACACGTATAAGCTTCTTAACAATGCTAAACTGGCTGCATGGCTACAGCCAAGTCACACTGTTAACAGCTGAAAGCAGACTTAAAAGGAACATTTCAGTTTATCATCATTCCCCAGCAAAAATTTCCTAAAGCCTCTAGTCTGTGCCTGCTAGTAACTAAGCTGGTACACAAAAGTTTTAGTGCTGCTCAAAGATGATGGAGTTAACAGATCAGAGATAAATTCTATTTTTCAAAGCCAAAAAAAAAAAATACTGTGTGCATTTCTTCATACAAAAACGTAGGAAGCAAATAAATTAATTTAGACTGGGAGAAGTGACAGTGAAAAGATTTAAGTCAGATAATTTCCAGACTTTAAACTCTCACTCAATCAAGCTTTACTTTTTTAATTTAACAGAACTCACTGAAAATACGAAAACACTACTTGCTGATTATCATTCATCTGATGCTGAGAAAAGGAAAGAAGCAGGTAGAAGCAGCATATCAGGAAATGTTTTTATTAAAGATGACAAAATGTATTTATACAGTTGAACCACATCACGCAGTTAATCCTGGTAGCAACAAAAGAGAGGCCTGCAAATAAATTAAACTGCATAATTTAGAAAGTAAAACTACAAAACAGAAGCTGGTAAACAAAATCCTATCTTTTAGAAATGTAGCAGACTTTCAACTTAATCTCAGTTAAGATACTGAAATACATTCCTGAGCTCACATGGATTAAAGAAATTCCACTGTCTTTATTATACAAATTTCCATATGCTTAAAAATAGTCTCACTTAGAAAGAAGCAGCATTCTAAAAGATGCTTCTTAATCTGTCATTTTCACACGCTTATTTTACAAATTCAGTGAACAATGTGTTTCAAATAACCACAACATCGTATTTCCAAATTAAATCCTTCTCACAGATAATGCAGGAATTCACTTTTAGGTGAGACAGCCTCCTTAAAAATCAGTTTGTGAAATGCATCTTGACCAGACCCCTGCCACAACATTCCCTTCCCAGTTTGCTTCCCCGGAGCCCAGCACCAAAAAAGGCTCACGTCTGGATGCGATACCTGCATTTCTCAAGTCCCAGAAAAAAGGAACACAAGTCTGAAAAGCAAAACAAAAAATCCAAACCCAAATCCCCTCTTCCTTCCCCCCAAAAAACCTGAAGTAGTGGTGATTCCACAACAGAACACTAATTAATTTACTGGGGAAAAAAATAATCATCGTTCTAATAGCACACCAATATCTATGAAAGCAATATCCAAGGAAGATACCGACAGGAATATTCAATTAGTTATCACATAGTGCAGCAAAGATGTCTTGCAAGTCTCCTGGCTTTGAAGTCTCAATGTTCCTGGGAGAAGGCTAAAAACGTAACTAGAATACACATTCACTAGGGCAGGAAGGAGAGGGACAGCACTGCAGCAGTGACAGAGCACTAAAAATTAGGTTTCCAGAGATCTAGGTATCTCAGTGGAATGTAATGATTGTAAAGATAAAAATGGCATCTAGGAGGGAGAACAGCGTGAGAATAATTACCCAGATGCCCTAATTGTTGGGTTGTACATCACTGTGTTCTCACAGAGAAAACAGGCTAAAAAGAATCAACAAATGAGGCACTAAACTGCTGTTGCTCCAGCACTGCTCCTACCTGCCTGAATTTTTGCATCAAGCTCTTCATTAATTACTAGAATTAACTGGCTGTTAAGGGACCAGGAGCAAAATGCTAACTCACACACCATGGGTCAGGCGAGACGCAGGGCAGGCAAACAATCTAACACCCTCAGTATTTCTGAGCTCAGCTACATGAAATCTTGACCTTCTTACTGCTTCCTCAGTTCTGACTGCACTGGTATTTAGCTCTGTACAGGATTAGTCTGTGAAAGATGGAAAAGAACACATCTTGAATAAAATGCTACTTCATGTGACATTCAAGCATTAAAGAAATCCTGCCACGTTCTCCCAGACACTTCAGTTTCTGCAGCTATTTCTCTTCTGACTTGTCAGTGCTGTCATACAAACGAGTCAATAATGCAGTCAGTTACAATTCATGGGAACAGCACAACAATCGTGCAAATTCTTAAACTCTTCCTGGTTTTTCAGGAGATGAGGAACTTAAATGGTGATCAGGATAACTAAAGGAAAAAAAAAACCCTTCCTGCTGCTTCACGTCCCTAATGCACTTAAATATCCAGATGGGGTTTGTTCCTGAGGCCTGCTGCCTACTCTCAGCAAAATGCTGCAACGTCAAATTACCTTTAAAGGGAACATATGTGAGGAGCAGCATGGGTACGGCTTTCTTGCCTGCAGACAGACGCTGAAAGGGTTACATGAATGCACCTGCTAAGGAAAACACATGAGAACAGAGACACGCCACATTTTTCACCTTCTCACTATCATTCCTTATATTTATATGTAATCATTTACGTACAGCCTTTCTTCTGCTGAATACAAACTGTTCATGGACTCTGACACCTTGATTATGGCAGCACCTGCTAGCTCATCTTCCATATACAGAAGAGTTTGTCAGTACTGCTAATATAAACTCTGTTTATTCAGTAGCTGACAAGTGGGCTGTAAAAATTTGCAGCTGGCAGTTATTTGTCAAAGAAGGACCCAATCTGGGAGGGATTTTCCTTTTTATTAGTAGTATTTTATTAAATTTGGTTTAATTCTCTCTGATTGGTTTCAAGTTCTGGGAGTGAGAAATGAACATTTACAGACAATTAGGTCCCAAGCCAGCAGAAAAATTGCCTTGACGGCTGCTGGCCCATAGAAGCTCCACAGCTGCAGAGACTATTCCTTATGCTACAAAACAGGAGAGGAAGGACGTGCCTCCCGTTCTCCAACAGCTGCTAACTTCAACGTTAAGTATTCCCTTGTTGCTGCCTTCCTAGGAGCAGAGTGGCAAAGCTCCAGCATCAGGAGCGAGCTAGGGAATGACACAGCAGCTTCCCTTTTCCATAGTTACTATAGGAACATTCTCCTATGACTAAATATCAACAAGGGAAGAAGTTTAAGAAAGCAGCAATAATGCAAATAAACCATCTACCACACCACAGCCTGGTGAAAGGAGGAGGAAAGGAAGAGTTATCCTTAATTCCGAAACAAAATACAAAAAGATAACAGAGATTCCTTTAAAAAGGAGGGCACAGATGGAGTAGGCTGAAATCTCCAACCTGTTACTCAGACCAGGGGCTGTTCTAGCCCTCTAAGTAGAGGAATGCAGTTCCAGTAACCGAGAGAGCCAAGTAGGCAACGGGGCATCATCATTCTCCTCGTGCTGCTCTCCTCGCTATGGAACAGCATTGTCGTTTCTCACAGAAAGGCTTCTGGCTTCTCTGACGGCGTTTCCTTCTGAGCTTCGTTAAATTTGGTCTGTGGTATTTGGCAAAAGAACTTGTGTTTCCATGGGATGAGCTGGGAGAAGGAAGGAAGGAAAAATTTTGTACAGTTGAGAAGACATAAAGGATTGCAAAGAGCAAACTATATACATGCAGGGATGGTTTTCCGAAACTTTCTGTAAGGGAACAGTGGTTTTATTCTAAGGATGCATTTACAATTACTATATGTAAAGAGAAACAGAATGCAGTCTGAGCAACAAGCAAAAGCTTGCAGCCTTAAGATGATTCTCAATTTATCACTCCAAATATTTCATCCTCAGAAGATACTTCTAACCATTAAAATACAGTGCAGCGCTAAGACTATACAAGTTACAGAAGCCTTGTGTTAACACAATAAATTTTCACTTATCTCTTTGCTATGCCAGGATAAATTACATCAATCTATGTAGAAATTCCAAATCATTACAAAAATCCAAGACAGTTAAACCTTGGCACTAATTCTTTCCCTTTGTAATTTCTATTTTTGGTACACAACAGCCAAAACTAGCAGGAAACTACCTTTACATTAGACAAATATTAACAGTTTGATGTAAAAATCAACCCTATGGCACACTGTTTCACCTATCATTCACAGCAGCACAGACACTGCCAAAGGACTGCAGTGAGATGCTCCAGGGCCTGGACTTCATACCTCAAGCCAAACCGTTATCCAAATATTCAGAGTTTTCAGCAGGTTCAGATGGTTTCTCACTTCTGGATTCAGGGAGCTCCCCAAAGCTGTTATTTGTGTGTGCAGCTGTAACACCAAGCTCTCCGTGCTTTCCAGGGTCCTCAGTATGCACCACATCCACAGTGCTGCTATTTTGATCCCCTCTTTCATTTGGAATGTCACAGTCGCTCTCTGAGGTTTCGTCATTGTCTTTCAGGGCCCTGGTTTCAGCTGTCTGTTCGTTCTCGGAGTTTGAGGGATCTGTGGGGTCGGATGGGTCAGGACTGGAAAGTGGGAACTCTCCCTCAGATGAACCATTAAGCTCTGCTCCAACCACCATGTTCTGCTCCCCAGTGGAAGCGCCCGCCCTTTTCCCTTCCAGTTCTGCAACTGCCTGCTCTGTCAGTTTAATGATCTGACTTCCAAGCTTGTTCATTTCTTTTTCCTCAAAAGGTAGCTGGGGTAGGGAAGAATAAAAATGCTTATTTTGGTTTCTGTTATTTAAGTTTGTTCCCTCCGGAGCCAGGGACTCACTCGCAACAGCACCAGTTTCATCACATTCTCCCTTCTGTTCCCCTGAAAGAGAAATGGAACAGCGAGATGCTCCAGTCAGCCACAGGTATCATCAACTATGTCTGACCTGAAAGCCATCAACACCAGTGCCAGACCACAGAGGTGTTTACCTCAGTAAGGAACTTCTGAGGGCGATACCCTGTCCCACTCCAGGCCTGTTTCTTAGATGATGAGCAATCAGCTCTAAGCTCCCTGCTGGATCTGGCACTGTTTTGGTGTCTGTCTTTCTGCAACACTGACAACCCTTTTAGTCACAGACGATACCATACTGTAGAACAAAAGGGTCAGGAAAACTTTTCTAAAGGAAAATGAACTCTAAGCAAGGCACTCAGCTACAGAAATCTTTGGCACAGCTTAACATCACTCCCCACACCACTTTCAGAGGTTGACATAACCTCCATTTATTTGGATCTTTCATCCAAAAATGAAGTTTCGCTACTGGTCCAGCAACATTTCTCCAAACAGAAAACATTGTTCTAATTTGGGTAACAGCATCAGACAAAGCAGCAGTGGAAGAATTTTAAATATACCATTATACCAAAAAGCAAACACTGAACAAAGTGTCAGAATAGAGAAAACAGCACTGTGTAAACAAACAGCTTTGTAAGAGAGAATTTGTCCTCAGCTAAGGACAAAAAAAACTCACTGTAAATAAGCTTGCCAAGTCAAGTAAGAGAAATTATGAAATGCCAGTACGGCTGCACTGGCAGCTTAGAATGATGCCTGTCATGCAGATGAATTATCTTTTACTGCATGAGCATTTGCTCTGTTTCTCCTGCAGGAATCCTCCCTCATGCAGGGAGGGACCAGAGCTGCAGAAGACAGGAGCCAACTGTCTGTGTCAGAGCCATCTCATTTCTAATTTGGGAGATGCCGAGTGAGTGGCATGGTTGGCAAAGGCTGGCATGAAGGGAAGAGATCCCCTTGCTACCATTAAGGAAGCTGGGGATGCTACTCTGAAGAGATGGAATTTAAGTCTGTGGAAAAGGCAGGGATAAATTAACTTTCAAAAGGTGATCACGCGCAGGATCTATTCCTCATTATCTGAGCACTCAGCTGGAAACCTAGAAACCAGATCTGCAGCGCTGCTCTGCTCATGAACACATGTACTCAAAACACTCCAAAGACAGCCAAAACTCAAGCACATCAGATTGGTGCTCAAAATTAGCAGGGACTCTGCATTATTCTTTGTGTGCCTCAGCTTCCCCCTCTACAGTGGGGTAACACCATCCCATCACCCTGCTGCAATTTTCTGAAGATAAATAGTTTCAAAAAGCACTGAATCACCAGAGAAAAGTTCATAGAAAACCAGTACTTTGGTCTTCAGGGAATGCTTGAAATAGCACAGAGGCAATACAGCAGGAACAATGCATTCAGCAATGAAGAGGGAAAAAAACCTAAATAGCTGTTCATTAGCAGCTGTGATGCTCAAGTACAATCTATCCCACGACACTATCCATCCTGTGAATTGGATGAAGTGAGATTCGGTGGCACAAGGCAGTACAATCATATAAATTAAAGACCGTGTCATTACGCATTTTCACACAGGAACTGCACAGCATATCCTACAGACTTCTATCATTCAGCTCCACTGAAACAATAACAAGTACAGACGAAAAGAGGCCTTGATGAGGCCAGAGTAAGCAGATAGATCTGATAAAAAAGGCCTGAAAAAGCCCTTTGATTATCTCTAGCTAGAGCAGCATTTGATGTATTATAGAATGTTCTGATAAAGAATGTGTTAGTGCAAAAGCTAAAACCATTTCCTGGGCCAAACGGGCACCAGATATCAGTGGCACTATTTAAAGGACCACAGCTGTCCAATGTGACATCAGGCCCAGTATTTCATGGTATGTAAGAATTTCATTGCTATTCTGCTTATCAACATTTTTCACTCAACTGATCATTCAACTAATAGGAAAATAAAAGTGGGTTTGTTTCTATTTCTGAAACACTTTTAAACCAAGGGCATATTTGCTTGGTAAACAAAGGCAGATGAACACATTCCTATGCTCTTCCCAGCTGCCAGGCTCCCCGAGATCTTGGAGGTACACCACACAGGCGAAAAACTGCAACATGCACCATGCTCCTAAAACTCAACAGCAGACAGTCACCCAATACATGGACTGCCCCAGAAGGTGACCCAGCATATCACTCCCATATAGCTGCTGACTGCAGAGGAGCTGGGTGACTCCAAGCCTGGGTACACATCCTACACCTGAAAGCACACCACTTCCTTTTCCAGGCTTCAAAGGGAGGGTGGCAGCCCCAAACAGCCCCCAGAATCATAGAATCATAGGGGTTGGAAGGGACCTTGAGAGATCATTGGGTCCAACACCCTGCCAAAGCAGCTCCCTAGCTCATACTGCACAGACAGGCATCCAGACGGGTCTGGAATGGCAACAGAAGAAGTTATTGTTGCTGCTGCTTGGAGCTGTGGTGTCCCCATACAGCTGACAGTATAGAGGTGTCATCTATGACACTGAAATTTGGCCCAGTTTATTTATCTGACTAAACTGTCAGAGAGGTGAGTTTTTCCTGGGTTCTCACTGTGGGTTATAAGGAATACTGGGCCATGTGCACAGGGGAAACCCAAGCTGTATGTGCAGGCAGAACGGCGATTCCTCAGCCTACGCCAGTGTAATGACAGGATTTCTATGACTGATCTTGGCTCAGTTACAGGAGGGGAGGAGGAAAGAGGGTGACAACCTACTAGGAGACGATTCTTCCCCTGTCTGCCACAGCCCTAATCCTTGCCTGCCTTTTGCTTTCCAAGGCTGTTTCCTTGTACTCCTCTCTTCCCCTGCTAGCTCTTTGCTCCTACTCTGTATCCCCTTGTTTTGCCAGTCTCTTTACTCACTCTATTTCTCATCCACCTTTCAATCTTTTTTATCATGCCTTGCTTTCACCATCAGCATTTTGATTCCTCACTCCTGTGCTCTGGCTTCTGCTCAGCCAGATGCAGGTCTCCCCTCACTCACAATTCCTTCAACTCTGTCAACCCCCATCTACTCTCATCTTTCCATCACTCGAGAGTCCTGATCTTGGCTTTCATTTCCTCTTTGTTCCAGGCTTTGTTCACCCTAGGTCTGCATTATCTTGAAGGAATGGTGCATGTGGAGTTTTACTAGTGTTGGTGGCACAAAGGCAGCTCATCAGAATCATTAGTTTGGCTTGGTTTTTTTAGCAGATGAGATTTGAAAGTGAATGGGGTGGAAAGTCCCACCTGTTTTCTCAAGGTGGAAACTGCTTCCCCAGATTTCAAATTCCTGTCAACTATAGATACACTAAATGTTTGCACATTTAAGAAAAAAACCCACAAACCCCACAAAAAATACAAACAAAACAAGAACAAACACCCCCCCCCCCCAAACCTCAAAAAAAACACGGTCATCAAAATGAAACACAAAAAAAAGTGATTTGGCTGACTTTAAAAAAATCAGCTGAAGTAGAACACACAGCATGGAAAGCTTCAGCCCAGAGCTCAAGTTTGGCAGTGTTACAAAGCCAGAGAAACAGGGTCTGATGAGATCTGACAGGCAGCTTTAATCACAACAGTAATACCAACCTTACCTAGGACAAATGCGTAAAGGAAAGAGCATAATGCCACCAAGTAAATACTCACAGTAACTACAGATTTAATTAAAAATCAATGATTAAGCAGGCAAAAAATGAATATTTATGAGTTGTTATTACTCACCGGAGAACTATTCACTACAGTTTCACTTGTTATTTGATCAAGATTATATAAAAAAAAAAAAGATCAGTCTGGCTGTCAAGTTTTATCAGATGATGACATGGATAATAAAGTCAAAATTAAGCCACAATCTATTTAGTTTCAGGACTAACAAGTAAATTGTTTATGATGCTTCATGGTTAGCTGAGTAAGATCTGGGCATACCAAAATGTTATGCCCATTAAAGAGCTTATCCAAATGCTGACAGGCAAGCATAATAATCCATCCCCCATCCACTCTGAAAAACTAAGGAGAAAAAAAAAAAGTAAAAATCAAGGTTATCAGCAAAACACTGTCTTCTGCTACTGTCAAATAAGCTTGACTTTGCAGAGATGTTAAAGCTTGCTATTGGTGAAGGATTTTTAACAAAACACATGCAAGACTATAAAAAAAGCAGTCAATTTCTCTGGGAAAACGAGTCAGGTATTTCAATTTACTGGGCGCAATCAGGAAGCCTTTCATCTAGATATCAGCTATAATGCAGGAAAGTGCTAAGCCAGTTCCACAGACTGCTTTCCTACTGTGCATTTTAACTGAAGGAAAAAGAGCAGGAGGCAGTTAACTGTAACATAGATGGCATGAATAACTTCTCACAGTATCAAGTTATCTGGCAGAAAAATTCTTTGAGGTGTAAGAGCTGATCCCTAGCCCTGTGCAGTCCATTCAACAGCCATACTTCAGTCGTTTCTTTGCTATTTGTACTGGGACCATCTATCCATTTCACTTGTGGATAATTTATTCCATCTCTGTGACCACTGAAACTTCACCTTCTGCTATCCCAGGATGAAAAATTATTACTTTTTATTTGGAAAGAAGTAAGTGCTCCTCATCATGTTCCTTAAGTTCCAGGTGCTCACCTTGTACTTCAGTTTTCTGTGGCTTATCAGTAAATGCTAATAACGGTGACTTGGATCTCTGTATAACTGGCAAGGTTGGGTCACTGAATGTTATGGTATCCTTCCCACCTGAAACAATCGAAGCATTGGAACCATTAATTCACCAGTTGCATCCATTGTGTGATGATATTCAAACATAGCCTACAATTTTTTGCAATGTTATGGAAAAGTAAAGAAGAGGAAAAGCATCTCAAATGATCCTTCTACAGCATGGGAAAAAATACTCTGTATTGGAGCTGGAATATGCAAGTCAAATACAGAAAAGGCATGTGCTTTTACCTGCAGTAGTGACCAAAGGACAAATTGTGAAAGAAGACCAGGTGCTGTATGCAGCAAATGGTATTAATAATTAGCATTAAATTCAGAATATTAGTAATCAGATCATACCACAAGTTTTACGAAGAGTAGTGGATCATTTGCATGCTATTACCAGCGAGCATTCAGCACTGACTCTTTACTCTCTACTGACTCATTGATGAGCCTGCTCATATCGCATATGTAGTTTTACACTACAGACTCAGACATGGGTTATCCTTGAAAAAAATACTAAAAGGTTAGTTTAACTAAGAACCAAGGGAGCAAACGAGTACACATTGCTGGGGCAACAGGAGGGGTTTTAATCTGAAAATTCCAAAAACATTTCTGAGTATTTTCATTTGAAACTGAATGGAAAAGGGCAATTTTCCAGCTGTTTTGCAGACAAAATAGTGCAAGAAACTCTTCAGCTGAGGACTCTGCTGTAGATGCCTAGTCTTTACATACTTTAGCAATACAGAAAGCAACACCTGCAGATCCTTTAGGATGTCCTCCACTATTCAGGATGCTCATGTTTTTAGCGACTGACACTACCTTAAACCTAGAGGGGAAGTGGCAGGAAATGTGCAAGATCAGCTAAGCGTGGTGTTTGTGTGGCCTCCAGAACAACTGCCAACCGATAAGTAATGGCCAGGGAGGCGGAAAGCTACTGCTCTATTTATCTCTGTAAGAACCGACACTTAGGTAACAACCACTCCCCCCTCTAAATCTGCTCCTATGCTTCACCTTAAGGCAACATCCTAAATCTAGTCACCCGTCCAAGACAAAGACTTTCAAAAGAGCACCAGGTCAGTAGATACACAGAATAAATCCAGCTCTGAGAAAGTTCTGGTACCTACTCAGAAATAATGAAACTCAAGCTGTTCCCATGGAGTCAAACATGACTACCCCAGTCCCAAATTCATTTTGAAAGCACTTGGCTGTAAATACCTCAATCCTGAAGGTATTAATGACATTTTTGTATCCTTAGCACATTGGGGTACAATATACTGCATCAGGATGAATGCAATTAATGGGTTTGAAACACGGATCTTGTCAGCTTTGATATCCCTGACAAGTATGCATCAGAATTCTGCCTTCACCATAGCAAGTAATATATCAACTAGCAACAATGTAAAGTACACCTTCCAGTGTAAGGCAAAAATAATTAAAATTAAAAAAAAAACCCAACCCCAAAACAGGGCACCCCTCCCCCAACAAAACAAAACAAGAAATTATACACACAAAAGCACCCCCTAAAAGCCCCAAACAACAAAAGAAGGCAAAACAAATCCAATGGCTATTTCAAAACACAAATGTTCCTGGATGAAAACACTTTCCCCTAACAGTGAAGGAATTTGGTATTAAGAGAACTAAATCACAGCGATATGAAAACACACAGCAGATGTTCACACACAGTAAAAAGTAGCCACACATTCAAAAAGATACAAAAGAGTCCAACACAGGAAGTAAAATTGGAAAAGATTATGAATAAAAAACATAATTGGAGGGGAGCTTAAAACATACAAAGTGGAGTCTTTTTCTTTTTTAATAAAAAAAACCCAAAGCCTGAGCTCAATTCCCTGAAAATTACAAGACAAATTTCAAAAAAGAAACTTCTTGACTTCCAGCCAGCATTTACACAGTAAACACATTTACCTCCACGTTTTTCTCTGTAAACCAACTTGGTTACAAGAAAATAAAGCTAAGCTCTGTATTCACACATCTAAGCAACAGATGTGGCCCAAAGAGTCTGATGATATTTATTTATTTATTAGCATTGACTCATGTCCATTCGTGAAGGAGGGACATGGGGGTTTTGCTGCACTATATTCCATGAATCATGATGTGAAGTGGGGTTACACACAGAGAATTTCAATTAGCTGCCATGTACACTCAGTTTCATTAACTTACATAGCTTTGTGTTCCTCTAGTTAATGAATTTTTCAAGGACTTTAGTGAAGAGTATAGAGATCTCACAATAAGCAGATAAGCAAGTTTTCAGTAGTATTAAATTCTCCATTTTCCTCTCCCAGGTCAGGTATTCTCTTATAATCTCTGCCGCGCCCTACACCACTGTCACTGGCTATACTCACAGCAGCTGCTGAGCCTGCTAATTCTACCTTGCCTCTGCTCCACACTGATTACTGAAGAGCAAGAGGCAGCACTGGAACTTTCTTATCATCCCAGACAGAAAAAGGCTGAGTCACGGTTGCCTCTTTTCTTAGTGGCTCTTTTTTCAGTGGAAATCTGAAATTTTCAGGAAATTGATAGTTTCTGAAAAATACAGATTTACCTGAATGTCTATAGTGACATCAGCTTGTAAGAGGAATAAATTGGTGTTTACTATGCACTGCTGCTGAATACACTTAACATATTACACACATGTATTTGAACCACCATGCACCTAAGATAAAGCAAAGAAATAAATGCTTCTGCCAACATCACTGTTCAGTTTAACCCGGCCAGCAGCTAAAACAGCCACGCAGCCCTTCACTCACCCCTGCAGTGGCATGGGGGAGTCTATCGAAAACAGAGAGGCAAACTTGTGGGTTGAGATAGTTTAACAGGACAGAAAATGAAGATGATGATGATAATAATACAAAATAACTGATGAACAGCACAGTTGCTCGCCACCCAAAGCCAATGCTCAGCTAGTTCCTGAGCCACCCTGCCTCCCAGCCAACCTCCAGTTATACATGGAGCGTGTCATCACATGGTATGGAGTATCCCTTTGGCCAGTTTGGGTCAGCTGTCCTGGCTGCGTCCCCTCCCAGATGCTTGGGCACCCCAGCCTTCTTGCTTGCAGGGCAGTACAAGAAGCTGTAAAGTCCTGGACTACTTGGCAACGTCAGTGTGTTATCAACATTATTTTCATCCTAAATCCAAACCAGAGCCCTAACCAGCTGCTGGGAAGAAAAGGAATTCTATCCCTGCTGAAACCAGAACAGTCACATTCTCTGCTTCCTTCTCAAGGCAAGCGGGCTCAGAAAATCATAGCCGAAGTTATGCCCGAGCTTGCTTTCCTGTCAGCAAAGAACTTTGCAAGAGATTTGTTTTAAAGCCCATCTTCCAAATGGAAAGCTAAAGTTTGTGGTAGGCAGAACTTCCACAAAAGATGAACTACACTACCAATTTCACCATTTCAAAATTAAATATGCACTTCCCCTTGATTAACTTCCCCTTAGTTCATTCATGCATTGCTCAAAAAGCAGATGACAAATATGTCACCTGGCAAAAAAATCAGAAGCGGTCAAGCACCTTCTTCAATAGGATAAAGTCTATTAACATCATTTATTAACACCATTTGGAAGATATTAATATCCTGGTGACAGATGTTATAAATGCTATATGGACAATGATGCCTAAGTAGGAATATTAACTTCAGATTAAAGCCCTGCAATTTATAACACGTATCTCTTTGAGTGCTAGACTGAACATCAGCTTTCATCTGCATATTCTTTTCAACAACAGAAAGTTCAACACACAGCCAAATAGTATTTTTTACCTCTCTGTATCTAGGACTGACCAGATGATATACCCTCTGCGTCCTGCAACCCCACCTGAGCCAACATTGAGCTTCAAAGTCCAGTGTGGTAGTTCCCTCACTATTTGTTACATGGTGCTCTTTTACAGAGTGAAAGCTTTCCATGCCCTAACAAAGAAAACTGGTGACCCTCCATGTGTTGCAAGGCTCTTTCTGACCACCTTGGAACTAGAGTGCACCTGGAAACAAAAGTGCACTCTTGATTTAAAAGGCAAGCAGCAAATCAACAAACCTTTAGGCTCAATAGAACTTGCAATCCAGGGTAAAATTCCTTTACATCTATTTAAGATCATCTTTTCTTTCTGTTTTCCTCAATTTAAAGGAATTGTCTCATAGAGGCAGCCTCTATTCTCTTGTGGTCATCTAACTCACTTGAGTGAACACCTTAATCTGCCAGATATAAAAACGTTCAGATAACACTTTTGTTTATTTACATGCAGTGACAAAATTTAACGTACTGCTAAAATCAGTTACTAAAAATATATGTTAAGCAGAACCTACTCCCAAATCCCACTGAGACATTGTAGCTCAGGCCTTCAGGCAGCAAAAGAAAGGAAGGAAAGAGACAGTTGTTATTGTATAACATTAATTTGATGTCTTACCTACACAGACCAACAATGGTGCAATAAGCTCCCACTGTACCCCTTTCTTTAAATGCAGCGTTTCCAATCTTTGCAAAAGGCATTATTAGTGTGTGAATTTCATGGAACACAAGTTTTGAAAGAACAACAAAATAAAACCCAAGCAAACCTACAGTACCTTAAACTGGTGCATCTGATACACTTGTATTAACGAACAGAACGGCATTAGCAGCGTCTTAGAAAATATTTCACCTGCATCTTCTGGAGAACGTGGGGAGGGACAAACGCACTAAGTACACTACATGTTAGATGACTAACTGAAGAGCAATCCATGGAAAGAACCTTCAATTCTGTGAAGCATCAAGAGCCAGTTCCAGAGAGGTGATTAAGAATGCCTACAAGAGGCAAGCTGAAGTGGAAATACACCACATCAGGCCAAAGGCTTGAACAGCACGGTTTTGTCACAAGGTCTCTTCAGCTTTGTCAAAAGTTTTCTTCTAGATGGAAAGGTTAGGTGGAAAAAAACAGAGCTGAAAAACTAGAAGCCTAAACCCCAGTGTCTCCCACCCCCAGTAGCACCGATAGGAAGCCATAAACAACAAAGCCTAATGATGCAAACACCAACAACGGAGTAGCATAATTTACAGTGGTTAAAGAAGACACAATTAGGTGTAATGGGAAGAAAAGAAGCTAAAAGTAAATGTAAATTAAATATTGCACATTTTCCTAACAGCGAGGTCTATTAGGGAGCAGATTAATCTCCCATTACTTGAGTAATTCAAAACCAAATATGATACTTAAGATGCTACAGGGAATAAGCCTGTTCTGGAGAGATGGACTAGAAAATTTAAGATCATTTACATTTCCAATTTCTCAGAGTTTATGATTCTACAGAAAAACATTAAAAATACATTGATAAAATCCATGGAAGTTCCAAGAAGTACATAACTGATAAATACATTTGTTAAAAAAACATAATGGCCAATATCCTGTACATCATTTCATATGACTGTTTAAATAAAGTAGCTCCTTTTTTTTTTTTTTTTTGCCTGGGGACTATGGAGACAATTTAATTATTTCCAGTATTTAAAACTTTTTCTTTTTCAGTGTACATATTTGACTTAAGAGTTTAGAGAGCCTAGTCATTTTTTTGCTTCAAGTTAACATTTATTAGACATTTCCAATTTTGCAAATGTGCTGAACAGCACATAAGCGAAATAACTGTCATTAAAAAAATTGTAGCCAAGCTTCTCTTAAATGCAAGTATGGGCTTGAAAACTAAATAATGCAAGCTGTTTTCTTGAATTTTTACTAACCTGGAAGACTCCACAAGCCAGCAATTTCCAAAGTTCTTAATTTCTTTTCTAGTTCTGCCACTCGATTACCTAGAATTCTTTGGAAAAAGAAAACAAAAACAAAAACCAGGGATAGTCAGCTGAGATGAGATTCCTTGCCATACTAAGGTAACCAAACCAAATTGCTTAAGTGTCTACAGTTGAATTTTTAACTTGTTACTTAACTAGTGCAGCTAGTTACTACAACCCTTGCCCCCAAAAAGTCTAGGGTGTACTGGATATTCAATCTTTGCCTTTCAGTAAAGACAAAGAATAACAACTCTATTTCCTTGACTGCAAATACCTCTTCTCAGTTACTTTTACTTTCTCTATAGCTGAAAGCAGAATGTAAAAGCTATGCAGACAAAATATGAAAAACTCAAGACAATATCTAGATGATTTTGATGTTCCAAGACACAGTTTAGGCCTACTATTTTATTGACAGAAGTTTCTCTGTCACAAAGATTGCTTAAAATGGCAAGGAATATCTCTTCTACTACATCTTTTCTTTTGGTGCTGAACTCTGTTTTCTACTTTACTAAAAGCTTCCAGCTCTTTAGTGCCTTTATCACTCAGTCAGTTCCCACCACATTTCTTGGGTCATCTCTTCTTTTGTATCTGATTCCTACATGAATGCTATTTGCAGTTAGCTCTCCTGCAGGATTTAACTTTTAGTCTTAATTCTCTTCCCAGATCAAATGAGAGATTTCTATCTTGCAAAGAAAGCTCTTTTTTTTTTTTCCAATGAATTTTTGAAAGTGTTTCTCTCACAGGCACAGCGAGTCTCCTAGAGTCAAAAGTCTTTAAATAAATCCCAAGCAATACGAGTGAGAAACCTAGACACAGAGATAATGGTCAGAAAGTTTTACTCATCAAATTAGAGCAACAGGGTAGGTTAGTTAAATTTGAACTGAATGCTGAGAAGCAACATATCACAACACAGCAAGGCAACGGTATCTTCCCGTGCTCACCAGAGCACTGTGTGGTCTCCAGATAGGGTTTTATGCTGCAGATACTGAACATACTGGGAATGTCATTACTGACAAGATGGCAGAATCTGGGAAGGATGGGAAGAATAGCAAATATCAAAGGGGCTAGAAAAACTGATTAACAAAGACTACGTATTTTTTAAATCTCTACTGTGAAGGCTCTGCAATACCACAATGAAACCCAGTAAGTATTTTAAAGATTGCAAAAATACCAAGATGAGGGAGAGAATGTTAAAGAGAAGGAGAAAGCTTATAATAAATATCAAAGCAAGCAATGAAAGGTACAGGAGTGTATATCAACTAAAAGCAGACAGTCCATCACATTTACAAGCAGAAGAGAGAAGACATTTGGGAGCAGTTATGTTTATTTCCCCATTGAAACTCAGTAATCAAATAGGTTACCAAGGTTATGATGGACCTATTACTGTCTTCTCCAATTACAATCAAAATTGTTCAAGTCTAGATTTCACTTTCAGAAATGCTTCTGTATGGGAGACTCAGCCTTAATAACTCTATTTTTCATATCCCGGTGCATGTCCCCAACAGTCAGCACCTGTGCTCGCTCTGCAGTACCACGCAACAGGTAACGGAGACAAGCACAGAGCGACTTTCAAGCAGCAATACCTCACGCACAGGGAGCCCACTCCCATCTCCCTACGGCCCCCCACCAAGGGTTAGCTGACAGATGTGTAGTTCCCCTGGCTTAGAAAGGCAGGGAACAGACAGAGATGATGCAAGACTGCTTTTGCGTCACATTAGCTCAGCAAGGGAGCTGAAAAATCCTTCCTGCTTTCATCAGTAGTTCACCAGCAGTTCCAGAGCAGAAAAGGGGAGGAAAGATCCTGCCCTCCCTGTTGCCTAGCCATATCGCAGAAGGAAACTTAACTCTCTGTATCAAGTTCAGTTATTGCTACTGCTCTTGTTATTCAGAGCACAATAGCATTGTCACTTTTCTTCTGCTTCCCTGGAACTTTGTAATTTATCAATGGCACCACACTGTTTCTAAAGGTTTTGGAGCAAATATATCTTGATAATTCCTACTGGATCCTCAGAAGAGGTGCTGAGTTACTTTTTAACCTCACACAGAAGGATCATTCTGTAACTCTGACCACTGGTTGGCAAAAAGAGAAGACCATACTTGCCTGCCCCTTTCATTCAGATGAAAGCAAAAATCATTAAGTGATGAACATGATTCTAGGTTGCCTCAAAACTACATTATCTGAAGCCAGGTATGGGAGAAACAAATGCTACATAAAGCTGTGAGTTCTTATAGAAACATGAATGTGTAAGCAATCCTGAACACAGTGTGGTTTATCCCATTCCTTCCTTTCCCCTGTGACCTCCGGATAATTTGCCACCTCTGTATGTGCTGTAGGAAGACTGTGTCATTGTGGCCTGGAACAGTATGTAGTCTCCAAGGGGCTGCATGGGTTGGTAGCATCTAAGTTTCTTAATCTGTTTTTTTATCTCTAGCCATAGTGGATCAGATCCTTCGACTAAACCAGAAGGATCACGGCACGCACAAAGGTGCAAATTGCCATTTCTGCTGTCCTCTGGTCGTGTGCCTAATGTAACAAGGGGGTTAGGCTAAACCTCCGTCCAGGACAAGGTGTTACAGAAATGCGGTGCTCACAGAAGACCAGCAATGCTCCCTCCTGAATTGAGAGGCTCCCTTCTGGCTCTCCCATGCCTCCCAATACACATGGCCATAATCTGAAAGGAGCTGTGCTAACTGACAGCACCCGAGACCCATTCACCTCATTTAGGTCTTGCTACAGAGACATATACCCTCCTACAGATACAATCACCCAACTGGCAGTAGGTTTGTCATGGTCATATATCTAGTTCCATACGTCACATGGAAACATTTGCTCAGTTACAGACTAACACAAGCCTTTTTATAATTTTGGGCATGACCAAGCTTGCCCAAGTTAGAAATGTTAAAATTAGTGCAACATGTCTAAGCAGCAGAGAAGCTTCTATGCTCCTCTGGCTTGCATGGGTCCTGGAAATTTCAGGAACAAATTGCACTAGAAAGAGTATCTAATAAATGGGTTTATTGCTGGCAGAAGAAGAAAATATTTTAATCCACTTGCTAGGCAGGGTTAGGACTGTTTATTTTTGTATTTATGTAACCATTTAATCTTGCAACACATTACTGCATACAGAATTCATTTACAACTGCCTTTTCAAATTAAACTAATGTGATTCTGAGGAAAAACACAGGACGTTACTTAAACTTAGTAGTAGTAGCTACCAATCACCTGAGGAAAATCACCTGTTCTCTTTCCAAACAACTAATTTTTTTCCTTAAAGTGAGGTTAAAAAAAAAAAAAAGGCTGGATTTAACCTACTTGTTCCTAGGCACATACACCCACAGCTCTTTTTATCACACCACAGATTTAGAAAAGCGACAATAATAATAGTGTGCCTGTTCCAAGAGCAAGTGGCAACGGATGTTTTTAACAACAGTGTAACAGCAGAAAGCCAACTTCAACAGCACTTCCAAATGCTAATCTACATTAAAAAAGTCTTCAACATCTTCAACAAAAGAATGCATCTTCTACTAGTACCAGTTTATGGACCTGTCCATTTTACTTGTGTGCTGATGTAACCTCAGCTCTAACCTTCTCCAACAGGTGGGCAGTTTCTTCCCCATTTTCAGAGGTCAGCAGTCTTTACTTGTATTTTTTTACATGGCAAATAAAAACAATCTCCAACAAACAGCTAATGCATCTCAAATAAATGATTTTTCCCACCCCCCAATGTCCTACCTGCATTTCCCTTTTTCACTTTAACTCTTTTATGTCTTGGTTGTTTCTATTTGAAGTAGTTCCCATCCCTCCTAGTTCCTTAAAAGCTTCTTTAATCCAACTCAAGTCCAGGTGACAAAAAGAACAGGTATACCACACAGAAGCATTGCTGAGGCTCTTCACTCATGTTGCCCATTGTTTATCTTTCTTTTTCTTCCCCTGAAGAATCCTGAACCGAATACAGCCCTACAGCTCCAGCACAGTCCTGACCTGGGAGAGATGTGGACTGTCACTCCTCTCTAAAACCTGATCTATTTGGCACAGAACACCAGTTTGTGCACATATCCAGTCTCTACTCCTGTGGCTATATATGACCAGTTGGGCACACAGATAGAAGAATCTTATCTCCCTGTGAAGGCTTATCATAGGAAAACCCATAATGAATAGTAGAAAGCACACACAGCAGTATCATCAAGTAAAGCCACTGCTGCAGTGATACATTTAAGAGATGCAAGAGACTGCATATGATCAAAGACACACAGAATTAAGAAGTTTTCTGCAGGTATCAGCAAAACCATGCAAACTAGACCACCAGGTAATGGTATAGCATCACAATGTAAAAGACAAAGATTGGTTACACCTGGAATAACAAAAGTTCTTCTGTGGATGTAATGTCACATTAGCAATGAGAGGGGAGTAAGCAGCTGTTAGCCCTTCATTAGCACTGCTCAGCACAGGAACTCCTCCTGCACTGACACGCTTACAAACATGAACTGACTGAGCTGCCATCAGTTAGATCTGGGCTACATTTCCACTGCTTTAGTCTCCCTTTAGCTGATTAGGTATTTGCTTTCTCAAGAGTATTAAGAGTGGCTATAAACTGCTCCTCCACTTCTGTTGCCACATCACTAAGAATTATGCAATGGAGTCTGCCTAGTATCAGAGTTATCAATTTTCAAAATGAATCATCTATTCTAGTGCAATACAGTTTACTTCAGTACTACTCCTTTCTTTCATGAACGATGTCTGCCTGTTTCTGGCATCTGGTCCTGATGTGCTTTTGAGAAGTCTGAATAACCACTGATTACCAGTAGTGACTCAGTGTTTAAAAAAATAACAAAAAAAAAAAAACCCCAAGCACAGAATCAAGGAACACTTCCTAGCTCTGATTTTCATACACTGTATAGGGACAATAATGTCAGAATGTCAGAAAATGTGTCACAAATGGTTATATTCTGCCATGATAGGAGCTTTGCAAGACACAAAGAATTCTACTGATGAGTAGAACAGTTAAGAGCAAACAAATTCTCCTTGAAAGTTCAGTTCGGATTCAAAAGAAAAATCATACAGTAGCAACCCAACAGTGTTTAACTCCTACAAGTTTTGATAAAGTAACACAGAAGCAACAGCTACCATCTGTATGACACACAGACCACCAGCTGGTGACCAATATTACAATATATCTTTTCAGATCCTCTCTGGCAAGATTTACTATTCCCACCAGTCTGAATTCTCAAATTCCCACACTAACAAACATTATCAAATACCTTCTCCAGTTCAAGGGTGTCCTTCTTCCAGGCAGCTTTTCTTTAGCCATACTACAATCTACTAGAAGTTATTATGGTTTGTCTAAAGCTGAGCAGCAAACCAATCCTTACCTGGCAGAGGCAGTCAGGTCTCTGTCTAAACCAGACTTCACTTTGAAAATGTAATTTTTCTCCATACACGTGCCCGATATTAAAAACAAAAGAACCTATCATTTAACAATGACTACCAATTTTCTGTGAAAATGAATCTTCATTTCCCCAAAACTATGAATTTTATTTTACTTAGAAGTCATGCCACCTACTTGTTGGTTTGTCTTTGGTGTTGTATGACCATGTTTTTTTCATGGATGGTTTCCAGCAATGCAGTGGCCAGTGATTTGAGATCTGAAATGGACTGTGGTGTGGCTGGTAGGCTACATCCGTGATCCTCCGACAACAATTCCTGGACTATAATGTTAAAAACACAAATGAGTTTTGGCTTCTCACACACAGAGATGTGACACAAACATACACTTAGCATTAAAGAATGAATACATACTTTTTCCTTCAACTAACAAACAAAGCCAAGAGACCAGAAATATAATCTGACTAGCATGAAGATGGTGGCTCTCTAAGCTGATTGTTATTCCACAGCAATTGCCAGACCAAGTTTAGTCAGACACATCTTACACTAACTTAATCCTGCTTTCAGAAAATTATCTTTGTTCAGAAGGAAAAAACCTCATTCTTCTACAGGCCTATAGACTGGTACAAATTGGTTGAGTGGTCATTTCTCTCCCACTTATATCAAAACATAAACCTACAATGAAGCTTTTACATTACTTTTTATAGTTAGTATACCCTTCAGTTTATTTAAGATTGATGTGAAAATAGTCACCCATGAACCCTTCCTCTGCAGCTTAGTGCCTGTACCTTTCAACCACATCAGCAAGTTCACTAGTATCATTAATTTCTGCAACTAGAATACATATATATACATACCCACACATATATGTATTCAAGTACACCGAGTACAGAAGTCAAAACCAGAAAAGCAAGTTTCAACCTGTGATGATAAATACTACTCTGTGTGTGTGTGTGTGTGTGTGTGTGTGTGTGTGTGTGTGTGTGTAGAGCACACCAGTGCCTGAACAGCATGGTGCCAGGTACACTGGTTGGCTCAAAGAATTTTCTCTTCCCATTTCTTTCCTAATCTCAGTATTTTCTTTGAAGGGGGAAAAGACTTTATTCTGCTTCACTACCCACAAAGAAGCATAGGAAAAAAGGATTTCTTGCAAAACATCTGAATGTAAAAGCTTCCAAGAACAGTACCAGAAAACCAGACATAGGGCCCCTCCTCTGCCACCCAGTCTATTTTTCATTGGAATATGAATTGTGATTGCCATTGTTAGCAGAGCGAAGAGATGAACAATGAAGTGATTTGTCAGGGTCAAAGTTGCAGAAGGGTTTAGAGATTAAAAAATATTTGAGAAAACTGACTGAGGAGGGAATGTCAAGTCAACTGAGAAAAGCACATAATAATAAACATGAAAGAGAAAAAAGATTTAGGTTTGGTTGATGAGGAAAGGGTTACTGAAATGAAGAGGTTGGAAGGAATTCTGTGTACACCATGTTGCATTTATGTAATACCTTGCTTCGCAGACAGGACTCCAGTCAGAGCACTGCTACTGGATCTACTATGAGTCTTTGAATTTTTTCGTCTCTCTAGTGCATTCTAAGGAAACAATAAATATGTTATTTAGAAAAACAGTAGCAAATATTTCCTTTCACTAGCAGTAAAGACTCTGGAACGTTGGGTTTTGGTACCAGAACCACTCTGCAGGGCCTGGAACTTAAACCCAAGGTAACTGATGGGAGCATAACTCTCATGGAGTACTATTCTCCAGCCAAAACAGCCTTTGCAATGTTGCAAAAACTCATTCTGCCTCATTGCAATTATTTTATTGTAGCCTCTCCCAAGCCTATTTTTTAACTATCTTTGGAGTTCCACTGAAGATATTGCAGTAACCTGGAGAGCATATCACACTTTTCCCAGCATTTCTTTAGGTAGACTTCAAAGGGAAAGCTCAACATCCTTTATCAGACTTTCTAGAAGCCCTTTACTGACTTTGAAGAACTAGGAGCAGTGATCCTGCTACAGAAGTCCAACTCTTCCAAAACAGTTCTGTGAAACCCACCAGACCACCAAGATACTCAGTTCTTACTGATAAACTAACTCACGCGCCAAGAGACCCAAGTCATGAGTGTGAACTGACACCAAAATAAACTTGGTATTTTGAACAGCTTTGCTCATGCACAAAAATTAATTAGTGCTGTGACTGCTTCACAGTGACCTAAATGGTTAAGAAGTCCTATTGACAGCCCTGAGACAACCCTTCTCATGCCTTGACAAGCAGCCCTCCACTCCCACCCCCAAAATCACTTGCAGAGGAAAAGAGAGTGCTTGACTTCAGGGAAGAGCACGAAGATTCTGCCCTGGGGATTTAGTCCTGAAGGTTACATGCAAAATAGCATATATCTTAAACCAGGAATGAAGCAACGAAGACTTAGCAATTATTAAGACACGTGAAGAAAGACTGCGGTCATTATGCAACAGGGAGACAAGACCTGCTTGTGACAGCAACACAGCTGCAGTCATTCACCACACACTGATCACTCCCCCAGCAGAAGGAAGTTTCTGCTACAGAACTTAAAAAAAGTATTTAATTCGTTTTTCAAAATACACTTAATGGGTACTACATCAGCTAAGAAGCCTACACAGGGAAGACTGAGCATGTAATATATACACACTAATACTGTCAGAATATTAACAGTGGATGTTTCTTTGAAGACACCATTTTGTTCTGCAAATGTGCATGAACAACAGCCTCTATGAACAGCAAAGCATGGTTTAGATGATACACTGAGAAGATCTTACCTTATATTTAGTAATATTAGACTTAAGAAGGTTGACTTCCTCTTGAAGTTGTTTTAATCTCTCTTGAAGATACCTGAAAAAGAAATGTAATCCTTTACCTCACGTTACCTTCAAGTACTGCCTCAAGCTCCCCTCTACTATTTGGCGTGTCCTTTCTTTGAACTAGCAAGATTTCTTTTCCCTCTGCAGTTCTGTCAGGGATAAAATAACAAAATCTTACTGCTCTTGACCCCATAAAACTTTAAGTAGGGAAACAAATTGCATCAGAAGAGGAGGCTGCCCTTCTGTTAGATTTGTCAGGCATGCTGAGCAACCATTTTATATCTGTCCTCAGGTTTTTGGGGAGGGAAGCTAAAAGGGTATATTTATGTCTAGAAGAAATAGTCAGGAAGCATTTACTCGTGTCCTCTGTGCTTGAAGGTCTGCAAGATGGACACATGAAAATTTGTATATATGTCAACACAAGACTCAACTATGCAGAACCTTTGCATTGTGAAATCCACTGCTTACATGGCACTTCTGATTGGCAATCACAAAGTAGAAAATTTAACAGTGCAGTTGAAAAATGGTATACAGTTAACTGAAACAGTACGGTTCTTCCTAACAGACTTTATGCATTTGGATTAGAAGGCCAATTCCACATAGGAAAATATTCTTTCATGTCTAAAGGGTTTATAAAATACCTCCTTTCACGCAGTGCAACTGCAGCTGTATTAGGGTTTGTGACAATTTAACTATTTTAGAGGAAAAAAAAAAATCATATGACTGTTAAGGCAGTAGGGAGCTTAAACTGATACAGAACTCCACAGGCTACACAAAACAGAAAAAGAAACCAACCGGATTTGCTAGGAGGAAATAATGCCTTTGGTATTACACTTTCCTACCCGAAGCATAAGCCTCTGCAAATGGAGTGTCTTACAACATCCATTTCACTTTAAGGTAATTGTTGACATTAAGGGAGGTACCTGCTACGCTCTGTCAGTGACTCCTCTCTGCTTTCTTTAGCAGAGACCATAAAACATATTCCTTTCCCAAGGAAGAGGTAAGAATATCTACATGGGTGATTTCACTAGCAACTTTTGTTGGCAAATCACTCCATGTTGACAGCCTCTCCCTGTGGTGAGAATTATGCCCTAAACCATTAACTCAGGGTACTCAAAGTCCCTGCTTAAAACCCAAGATTAGCCCATTACAGCTCACTATGAGTTTCTGAAGAGACGGGTTTCTAATATTGCTTTTGGTGTCATACTGTGATGGGAATAGAAAGGTCTGCATTTCTCTTCCTTGTTTAGACTATTTGGGAATACCATTGACATGTCTGTAGCCAAATAAAACACTGGTCATTTCCTGTAGTCTAGATTTCTCAATACTATTTGATGGTCAGTTGCAGTACAAACAAAACAGACAAAACAAACCATCAAAACCTCTTAACTTTTATTCTTGGATACATTTTCTTTCAAGTTTTGTCGTGACTGGTTTCCTGATGCTCCTGTTAAAGCAATATGCTGCTTGGTCTAGGGAAACACTAAGGTTTGCAATGCACTCACCTGTTCTCCATGCACAGAGCATCCACATCGATAATACGTTTTTCATGTCCTCCTAAGACATGATTAAGTTCTTGGTTTAGTCTGTCAGATTTATCTTGGTAAAAAGAGCGTTCTTCTTTTACATCCTGTAACTCATCCAGCGCAGCCTGAAGATCATATCTCAGAGTCTCAATCTGAGAAGAAAGGAGAGGTCTGGGACTATTTTGAAAGTTAAACATAGCATCCAAACTGAAAATAGCAACAAGCACAGCATTTCTGAACAGGATTGAATTTGGATAGTCAGAAGTCTTTCAAAAGCTCATAAGCCCTGGTACTTTTACTCTATTTTGGTACTATTTTATCAATTTGAAGTTAAGTGACTTCAGCAGCTAGAATTTTTACAAAATTTCTAGAAAAACACAACACTGGAACAGCAAAAGAAACTTTAATCCATGTTGTTATTCTCTTTCAAACATGGTAAATAGGTTTTACAGTATTCTAGGTCTCCAAGAATGAATTCAACCAACTAAGAATTTGGGAAATTTGAGGGATAAAGAAAAAGTCTGGAAGGGAGAATTTATACTAATGACAGGACTTTCAGCAAGGAAGTTCCACAGAATAGAAAGAAGAAACAATTTAGAAAAGGTAAAAATAAGCCAGTAAGGAGTTGACAGTGAGAGCATTGCTATTAAGCAATAGGATAAAGATATCCAGTATAAAAGATGGTCAAGGACAAAAAGCTTCAAACTTCCGAGGAGAAGAAATGGAGAGTGTGATAAAAGGCTGAAATGAGTTGAGAAGTTTCCACTGGCACTTCAGAAAACACTGATAAGCCAGGAAGGACAGCAGAACACCGTGTGAAAAGAGGCCAGGTGATGAACAGAAAGAGTGAGCTTGGGAGAAGAGATACCACAGAGAATCATGCTGGAGGAAGACCAAGTGTATTCAATAGTCATCCTTGTAAGCTGAAGTAGTGCTGCACTTAAGCGAACACTGAAAAACTAGGAATACACACCTCCTTCTGGATCACAGAATGGCTCACACAGGGCAGAACCGACAGTGACAGGGATGAGTGCTGGACAACAGAGAACATAATCCCCCCGAATTGCCCAGATAGCTATGGATTGGTATTCAGGAAGTGTCTGATGAATTGGATGCTGTATGGTACAAAGCATTGATTCAGACTTGAGGGAGGGAAGAGAGTTCTGACACAAAGTTTTTTCAAGAGAGGGAGGAAATAGCCAAGAGGAAGACGACACTAACACTTCTACAGAAAATTTGATGCAGAGAATCTTTAGGAGCTGCATCAACCACCACATACTGCGTTGAATGCTTGTAACAGCTTTCACTAATGAGTGTCTTTCATTGAAATTTACTGACAATACTCAATTGTCACAAGTTGTTGCTGCACATTATAAAAAAAAGAAGAATCAATAATCTAGAGGAGGAATTCCTGAGATTAGGAAACTCACTCTAACCACATATTTAATTAAGGATCCAAACACCTTCACTTCATTTGCAATGTTAATCAGCTGCCAGCCCTCCAAATACAATAGAGGTAGTCATTTACTTGCTACAGGACTAGCTCTGTAAAACACGACAGTATATGCCCATTTAGTTATTACTTGTTCTCGAGCCTTCTCCAATTGTTGAACAAGGTCCTCCCGTTCATGTGCTGCAAAGTGGCGAGCCCCAACTTCATCATCTCCAAGCCGTTGCTTTGCTATTGTCATTCGAAGGAGCTGCGATTACAAAACCAGATTCGGTAAGCAAGAGAACACAGGCTGCAGCATCAGAGTACATCTGCATTAGAAAGAGTAAAGCTGTCATAGATTTCATCTCCTCCGGGCCAAGCAGCTGGTATTGTTTAAGCCAGGAAAAATCTTCTGCACTAGAGTCTCAATCCTGTTCACAGTGAAAAATTCCAGTTGAACACTCAAAGCATCAACAGGAGCTGAAATTGGGTGCTGCAACAAGAGTCACCAGAGTACACAAATGATGAAAGACAAATACAGACCCAAGGCCAATGTTTTTTTAGGAATGACAGGCACTAATTCTGGTCAGACTAAAATTACAGAATTCTCAGAGAGCCATTTTCATATGTAAATCTTAAAATTATTTGCAGCAGAGAACTCTTTGTTAGAAATGCCAAATAGTCCTAAGAAAGGACTCGAGATAGACACGTTAGTGAAACAGCAATTAATCTATTATACGTCCTTGCAAGAGCGGGTGACCCAAAAGTAGGCACACCTTGGGCAGAGTTTGTTACATTTTTATACCTTATTCCCGTGTGAAATCCCACCCCCCTGTTTGACTATGGATTAGTTATTTTGAAAGTTTACTGGCATCAATCAAGGCGCCTCATTTACAATAGTATGTCTGGCAGATTCATGTTTTCCGTTAGTGAGGAAAATTAGTATGTATGGACTTAGGTAACACTTAAATATCCTTTTTTGCCTGGGACAGTTGCTTACTGGCAGGTACTTGCCTTTATCTTAACTTTCCCGGTAACTGACAAAGGCCTACGGCTGAGGAATTTAGAAGCTCATACAGGTTTTTGTTTAGATGGTATCAAGACTCCACACCGTTGATGTGGTAATTTGTCAGTTTTGAGCCGCATTTCTTTTGAGTTCCAACCCATGGCCTCAGTCACGTTTTAACTCTTTCCAGGATTATCTTTTAGCAACAGTATGCTTATCCTAAAATTCCTTACAAAGAATTCCTAATGAGGCAACCTTAATTCCCAAGTCAGAAAAGTATACAATACAAAATATACAATACAAAATTTCAATCTGCAAAAGCAACAATTCAGCATTTTCCACATCTTCTTATTAAGAATAAAGATGGACAAAGTGGCTTGACCAGCTTCATTTTACTGATACCACTTAAAATCCCACTGCACTGCATCAGTGCAGAATTTGCATTAACATCTGCTAATGCATTTGCTTGGGTGTTTTTTTTTTTTAATCTACTCACAAAAAATAATTCATGTAAAACCAAAAAAATCTGACCAACAACAAAAAGACTTGGCCAAAATGCCCAAACAGCCAATGAGCTCATGAATTGTGTGACTGCTGATAACAGTCTGCCTTGAATTAATAGTTATATTCGATATCCAAAGCAAAAAGCAACTTCAAAAATAACGGAGTATTAAAACTATACAGTCTATAAGGCATTCAGCATTTACAGTTGTTTATACTGGATTCAACTAAGTGAAGTGTTGCCTCCCCATGGCCTCATTTGTAGAAACTCCAGAGAGACTAGAGAAACCCACCACAATAACCAGCCTGACTTTCTCGCTATCTTTGACTGCACCAAGGAATTAATGTACATCATTATATTGCAGAGTTAGGTGGGGAAAAAAAAGAAAAAAAAAAAAAAATCAATCTTCTGAAGTATAAGATTGTACATTAAAAATCTATCTTTGGTATTTATGGGATGCCAGTCACCATAGCTGCAATGTGCCAATTAAAATCCTGCTGATGCAAGACAGACTACCAAAATCATTGTCCCCACTTATTTCAGCTCCAGCTCAGAGCAAGTCACTGAAGCTGGTACAACTTATTCTGATAAGGAGTTCACTTGTTCAGGGGAAGCTGTGCCCCAAAACTAACTGGTTTTGGCAAACTACATTTGCCTATCCCCACAGGGAAAGTACAAATCACTGCACAGTTAGCAAGCCTGAATGGATCCTAGAAGATATAATTCGTATTAATTTCTTTATCAAAACAAGTAAGACAAAAAGGCAACTAGGAAAACCTGGAATGGCTTCCTAGCTAATGGACTGGTCTTTTTTATATGCTGAAAGGCTGATGAACAAATGGTATGATAACGGGATTTAATTCAGTTAGATTAATTTATTTTACAGTAGAGAGAAAGGCAGCAAGAAACAAATGTGGTAACTAATTTTGAGGACTCAATCCTGTTCAGAAAAACTGGATATGGGAAGGGGATTCAGAGTCTGCCAATGCCTCCAATCCCTGCAGCAGAGCAAAACTTCTGCATAAAGCTTGGCACCAGGCTGGGAACTGGATCAGGGCTGTGACTCATGTACTATGACCAACTCTCCTCCAGCCCAGGAGGGGGTGAGGCATAAGATGCTATTATAACTGCAAGCAATTATTACTTGCAAGGTCAAACAGTCCGCCAATAAAAGGAAAATCTCTATTTACTACTAATTTGGAGGAGGGGTTAATGTCTGAAGTCTTACAAAAGCAGTACTTCAGAAACTTGAATTCAGACAGTAAAAGCAGCATTCTAAGCATACATACAATACAGTAAAATACCAATCCATAAACCGACAGACTGCTTCTTCCAGACAGTTGGCCAATCAGAGAGTTGACAGGGTAGAACAGGCCAAGTCCTTTAATTCTGCATTGCAAATGTCTCACGAGGCAGCACCACCTGCTATAAAATTCCTCCCTGAAAATGCTGTGACCCAAAGAGACACTAAGTGTTATGCCAGAGGGTTAAGGGTTTATCTCATATATTAGTGCTTTGTTATAAACTTTATACACCTGCCCTCTGGCTGCTATATTTTTATTTCTGTCATTCAGGAATCACTGAGGAAAGGATGGCTCAACTTCATTTTGCAGCTAGAGGAGAGGTTAACACTACCCCTGAGGATTCTGTGAACAACAACCACAGCACAGAGGATTTAAATTAACAGCACCTTACTTAACAGAGATAGCCCCTGTCTGTCAAGCACTCGTAGATGCTAACCACAACAATCCAGGACTGCAAGCCACTAGTCTTTATTATTTTAATAACACAGCTTTTCCTTAAATGGTGTCGGCTAAAATAATTATTTATAAAGTAGCAGCTCTGTAGCAGCCCCACAATGCCCCAAACAAGCTTCACTGGGAGAGCTGCTGTGCAGGCTATGAATCCACAGACAATACCTGCACCAAAACTGTACATTCCTGATCACCAATAAAACATGCAGAAGGAAAAGAGATACTAGCACAACGAGTAAATTCTTCGTGGAAGGTAGAAACCATCATGTTCAGCCACAGTCACTGACAGCAATTGCCTTCACCACATCTCCTACAAGATCTTAAAAGGTGAAACAGAAGTATGCAAATTTACCCAGTTCTGCCAAAACACATGCACCACACATTTAGCATTTCACACTGTTGCTGCATGAATGACTGTCTGCCTTATAATAATGAACTGTCAGTCATAGCACAGCCATTGTTTTCTCTGCATCTTCCTCTCGCTTAGCACTGCCCTTGACAGCTTACAAACCCATTTCTTTGTGTAGGTAGGAATTCTAGTGAAGACAACTGAGTCATCTAGTCTTCCAGAAGCCTCCAGTTTCTCTTATGCTTTCCATTTTCATCCTTTTACAAGGGAGAAATACATTTCCAAACTATCTTCTCCTGAGTTTCAGTAATAGTTCTCCAAGAATTGCTGCCAGAACATTAAGGAGGAATATGATTTACAAATAACTATCATAAACATAGAATAGTTTTCATCTGTCAGAGGTGATAAGAGATTGTCATCAATCATAAAAATAAATAGTCTTAGATATCTATTGCTGGGCCACTGCAGTCTAACTATTGCTGTATTTCTCAAACTGCAGCAACAAATCCTTCCAGAGACTGTCTGAAGAAGTTTTATTATTTCTGCAAACAGAATTCTAGCTGAAATTAAGGGAAAAAATTAGTCCAGTTAAACCAAATGCAAGTAATTTGTTATTGCCTAACTGATGACGTACTTAACATGATTTCAACAACAAGTAAAAATGCCATCAGTTTAAGGTCTTGCTAATCCAAGTGACTGTATCCTACTAGTAGCAAACATTAAAGCAGTGGAAAACAAGTCAAGCTATCAAAACAATTCTTTATCAATAGAGCTAATGTGTGATATTTAAAGAGGTTTTTTCTTTTTTAGTCCTACAAAGCTCTGCCACTCAGTGACAAAGCCTGCATGAGTCACCCTTGCTCAGACACAGGCAGAACTGTTCATCCATAAGCAGCTTCACTTGCTGCAAAAGCAGCTGTTTGTTCATCTCTTGCCAGAAGTAAGGTTGACGTAGACCAGCTGGGCAGGATGCCCTCCCTCACTTTGGAAAAAGCAGAGAGAATAATGCAGGGGAAAAAATGTAAGAACAAGCAAATTATTATAGTTCTTTGTTTTTGTATATACCATGCATTATCTGGAATCAGTGCCTGAAGTAACCCAGCTGCCAGTACAGGAGAACTGATGAGCAGAACAGAACGGATTCGGGAGCAAGCCTAGGATTTTATCACCAAAGTGAGGAGGGAGCAAAATCTGACACAGGAGGAGAGTGTTAAATCCCTCAGAGAGATGGCAATGCTTTTTTAGGCACTTCAAAAAACAGCAACCTGACTCTAAAATAAGCTCTATTTCTCATTTACTAGAAAAGTAAAGAATGTGTTCCAAAAAATGAAAATCCTAGTCTAAATTAATCACTATCTGATGCAGTTCTTCTCCCCCACCCCCCCCCCCCCCCCCCCCTTTTTAATTTAGTGATGCACCATTTTGCATATTTTGGAGAGGGGCACGGTGGGCAGAGTAAGTCTTTTTGTATTTTTCCATTCATTATGAGGATCATGAATTTAAATTCATGCTGAGCATACAGATGCCACAAGATGACCAGCTAATATCAAGTTAACCCGCTAGGCAAATCTAAACAAAGTCAGTTCAAGCACAAATAAGTAGTCTCTGTGTTACCAAGATTATATTGGTATAAGGAATTAGAATAGGTATGTAACCTTGATATCTAAATACATTACAGTTTTACTACCTTGTTCTTACAAACCCTTGTAATCTGTTCAGGACTGGCTTGGGAAAGGCTGTGTGGCATAACATGGGTACTGGAAAACTGCAAGGCACTGTCTTCTGTACTGTAATGCAGTTCAAACAATCAAATGCAAATGAAAAGAAACACTGGGAAAACTGATCTTTGAAGACTGGAGCAAGTTACACTGAATGCTATGCATACTACAAATTCAGGTCTCCCTTGATCTTCTCCCAGCTTCCTGCACACCTTCAAGGAAGTCTTCTGTGATAAACAATGAAAAAAACTGCATTATCACAATTTACTTATGTTTAAAGTAAAATTAAAACAATACATTTAAATGAAAAAAACCAAAACAAAACACCCACACTTGAATAATTAAAAGCCATATAATTTTTATTCACATTTTAAAATCCTGTAACTTTAAGCCTGTAGTTCAGTGATGGAAGTTATAATTCATTATTTGTTTCATTTTTTACTTCGTTAACCACCTCAACTCTCAAATTCAACCTCTCACTAGTTTGATCTCTGAATGTACTTTTGCATACAGCTCCAGCTGTGAACGTTACACACATTTGGCTTGAGTTTAAATATTTCAATTAACAGAGACAACAGGAGTTTGATTAATACCAAATGGCAGATTTTGAGCAATGTTCCATATAACTTGCTAAATTTAGCAATAAAATAAATTGGTTACGTAAGGGTACTAGGATGAGAGATAATACAAAGCTCACTATATATACTGCTTCATATTTTTTGAAGGGAAAAACTATGCCTCCCTGGTTTTATCATCTACTAAAATTTTGTATTTTCTTTGGGGGAAAAAAAACCCCAAAACCCAAAACCAAAAACTCTCACATGATGAAGACGACATGCTTATCTGTACTTATTTGCAAGAAGAAGAGGAGGAAAAGGAGGGAAGAGAGGAAGGTCCAAGATTATTAAAGCAAGGCTAGCTGAAAAATCTATAGTTAAGGACAACAGAGCAAAAGAAACATACAAAAATATATAATAAACTACACTTACTCTTATCTTGTACAAGCTTATTTTCTATTCTTTCAAGCATTTCTTGTATTTGAGAAGTTCTGTAATCCATTGTTTTATTTGGGGTTTTTTAAGAAGTAAATGCAAAATTCCAGCCCAATTCACACATGGCACACTATTTATTGATTGCAAAAGTTTGTAATACCTTATTGTCCCCTTGTACTTCTCCCAGTCTCTGCTGAAGCTCTCTAATCTCTTCCCCAAGGTGTTTATTTTGATCTTGAGCCTTGCTCAGTAGTTGAGCAAGATTTGCCTAGAAAAGGAGTAAATATTAGTCAAAAGTTAGTGCCTATGGGGTCTAAGTGGTGATTGAAAAGAAACCCTAGACTTAACTGCTTATCTCTCAACAATCTTTATTTTATTGTTGTTAGTATCCAGACTTCATGCTTCATTAAAGAGATAACAGAAAAAAGGAACCCTTGTGACATTATCTTTAGCAGTAGGAAATACATACAGCATGTGTGCATACATGCTCCCAGAACACCACACAAATCCTAAACAAGACCAAAATCAAAACATCCATGGTAGTTCTGCTATCTTGGCTTGTGGGAAAAGCAAAATGCAAAGTACTTTGACAATATTTATACAAAGTTGCCAAAACAACAGTTTTAAACTTGCATATAATTGGACAAAAATCACAGCTGAGAAACAATTATGATATAATTTTATTCCCTTATAGTGTTTAGAGCAGATTCCTAGCCAGTAAGAGGATGCCAGCCAAAGTCCCTGGCCTTATATAGAGCTGTACCATGGATATCAAATAGCACAGAACTTCAAACGTGACCTGACTTGCATGGTTAGCTAGTACATAGATTCTAGAAGAGAGAGGAAAAAATTAGAGATTAATAACAAATACCCTGAAATAATCCAGGTCAAGTATTATCATTTACATTAACCTACTAAGTTAGCAGGGTGAGCAATCTGGTCTGCAATTTTACAATTAAATTCCATCAGCTTGATCACTAATGAAAAAAAAATAATGCAATATCCTTCTTTCTTATTTATGATATCTGAAAATTAAAAAATACTGCAGATAAATTTATTACATTTCAACCCTAAAAATATCCCAGGAGTATACAAACACTGACCCAGGAATGGGTCACAGGAAAAGCGTACCAACGACATCTCTTCTAAGAGAGTTACAATCATAGTGGCCGTGTGCAGCCTTTCAAGTCACTGCCTATGGAGAGCTGGGCGTGTCATCCTTTGCCATAAAGCTGAAGAGAATAAAAAGAAATGAAAAAGGTGTTTTCAGATCTTCCAAGCATGACTTGGTAAAGCCCCATGAGTCACTATTGCTAAGCTACCTTTACAGGTACTCCCTAGGTTTGAGGCCAGTGCATCAACTGAACGTTCCTATCTCTCTCCTGGTATTTTAGGTTTAGTTTCCCTACTTGCTGCGCTGCTCTTTCAACTCCCCCATTTCTTTATTTTGATCTCTCTCCTTTTCAATCCTGCTCTTTTATGCAGTCATTCCCACTACCACTCAATGTCTCACAGGACATTTTTGTGAGTTTTATCTTTAAAACTCAAACACTATCAAACCAACAAGGTATCTGATAGCCATTCCTGCAAGCTGTCCCCTTGTTTACTAACAACTTCTATTTCCACACATCCAGTTTTGTATTTAAGAGACATATTAACATGATTATAGCTATGCATACATCTAGCTGCAAGGTTAGACTATTAAACTATAACGAGTTGGAACTTCTGCATGCTACTATATGAAGAAGCTGACTCCAAATTCCAATTGGTCTAAACCAGCAATAGCTTCAAACTTTCAAATGGGAAAAATTAAACAAGAAACTGATACATCCTACTTGAACAACAAGCCTGATCCACTACTACAGTTTCTGTACTTCTGGTGCTCTTGAGATCATAGGTTTTCAGAGTTTTTAGAAAATAAAGTACATTTCCAACAGTTTTGGAAAAGATTAAATCTGAGGGCTGCAAATAAATGACTTGGGAAAAAAAGCATGATAACAAAAAATGTAACTGGCCAACTGTGGGGCCAAAGTCAAGCTGCCTTTAATTTTCTTTTCAAGACAGCAAATGTTCAAGCAATGCAAAAGGTTCCTCAAATATGATTTTGTGGAATGATTTTTTTTCTATGCATTAAACAACTACATAATAGTCATTCAACATACTGAATGAATCAAGGAGCTTCAGATCACATTGAGTCAATGGTTTCAGGATGTACTTCTCAATGACTGTTTAAAAGAAAGAAAACAGAGAACCTGTGTTTGCAGGAAATTGTATTTAAACTGCAGTTATCAATGGCTACTGCTCAGATGCAAATTTTTAATTTTTTTTTTAAGAAAGCTTACTTTCAATAAAGACCATCCAACCACCAGACAGAGTTAGTTAAAAGGAACATGATTTGCACAAACCTCTCTGAAACACTTCTATTTATAAAGTCCCTTTTTATGATGAATTTGAACAACTCCTAATGCTGCAATAGCACATGTAATTTCAGCCCCTGGGAAGAGCTCAATCTCACTAATCAGTGTTTACAGCCACACCACCCGGATTCTAGCAGTCTGTAGTCAAAACCCAGCTCCCAGTAACTGCAGACAGGGCATTACCATGCCTATACTAAATCTTCCTGCTCAGATTTATTTCCTTTAAAACCATTTCTCTGAGATTGCAATTCTATGCTGAATTTTATTTGTCAGTCATATAAATGACTTAACGTGACAAAAACCTTTATACTTGAGACAGGGATTTTGGAAGAAACTTTAAACGGAGAATTTTAGACACCAAAATAAAACAGCCTCATTTGAGCATGCTAAGAGCATTACAATGAGCTAAGTATAGACTTGGTCTTTAATGCAAAGCTTCTATTATACTTCTGTTAAACTAAAACAACCAAGCTATCTCACAGAAGTAGTCTCCAGCAATTATTCATTTCCCTGGCTTAGAGGTTCCATACAAGGTATAATTTAGATTGTTCCCAGTTTTAAAGGTTTTGGCAAGACCTCATTAAAGCTCTCCATTAAATGGGGATAGAAGGAGAAACACTTGATTGTCAAAAGTGCTGTGCCGGGCTTGAAGAGAGCCAGCCAAGAGGATGCGTTGAACGACACCTGGACTTGGTACCATTTCTTTGGCATATATAAGAAAACATACCATATGGCTGAAAGATGATAAAGCTAACAATGGAGGACTGGCTTTGTGAACCTGTAGGCATGTATTTTTTGGGAAAGGGGAGAAATCTATGTAAGGAGAAAGGCAATTCATTTTTCTACCTGGCAACTTCTTTTCAATATTCAGAGAACAAACAGAGAATTCACTTAGAAATTCAAGACAAGTTTCTTCAGCAGACAATAAAGCTCATATCATTTACCTGTGAAACACAGAAAAACTCTCTGAAAATTAGCCAAATTCGGTTTCTCTAGATTCAATTTCTTCGACAGTTTCTTTTGATTCTAGGTGAAGCCTTAAAAAGGCTTCTGTAACTGCCAAAGCCTTTACTTCCTTCCCTTGCACTATTCAAAACCAACTCCAAAGAACTGATGAGGAGAGATTTCTCAGCCATGGGTAACAGGAGGGAAAGATGCAGAGGTCTGTTGCTTTCTGCTGCCTCATCGTGTCTTGCCTCAACAACCACCTGTAACAGCAGAAACTCTTCATTGTCTCCTACCTTATGTCAGTACAACTCCTTGTAGTACTAACTAACTTGCTTCATTTAAGTCTCTACTTGACTGCCCAGTATCAGACAATCTTTCCTGAGCTCTGTCCACCTCTGGTGACATTCAGTTTCTGGTAGGTATTCTTGAGCCTCTAGAGTGCAATGAGCTCTTTGTTTTATGCCCACATGTCATGGGGAAGTGTGCGCCTATGATTTGCACACATTTCAACTCCCCACAAACATAAGATACTGTGTCTACACACTTTTTTTTTCTGACCAAAAGCAAGCACAAATATTGACAATGATCCCACCGGAAGGTGAAAGATACTGATGTGAGAGTGCTGGGTGAGAAGTGGCTACATAGGGGGAAGAAAGCACCATAAATCAGAAGAGACCAGAGGGTGGAAGATTCAATGAGATGGCATCACAGACCTCAACCTTTTCTTCTTCACCTTTGTTAAAATTTTCAAGAACATTTTTGGGACAGAAGGTGGAAAAGAGCCTTACTTTTAGCTGCAGGTGAGCAACTGAAGCTACTGACAAAATTGCTTATAAATATTTTTTTAACATAAGCCAGTGAATATCTGTCAGGCAGCAACAGATCTTTGCTCACTACTGACCAACAACCAAGAATAGGGTGGGGGGTGTAACTCCAAATAATCATCCCTGGATCTATGCACTACACTTGGATTTGGCTCAACCATTTTGCAAATCTAGCCCCACATACACACAGTGTTATTTTTCTTCACACTACTTTAAAAATGATGGATAGTAACACAGTCTTTAATATAGCTCTCAATTCTCTTGCACATAAATCTTAACAGACACTAAAAAAAAGTTGTGGTTTTTTTTTTTAAAAGGACTTTCTGCCTTTAGACATTGCCTGAAGAAGTAATTTGGCAAGGGGGAAGAAGGGGCAACTTCCAACATACCTTTACAGTTGATAAATACTTTTAAATACAAACAAGCATTTCTATACTGCAGTTCAAATTCTTTTATGTTTCTTTTGACCACACCTTCAAACAAAGAATGACACTGAATTATAGGGCTAACAGAAAATAAACTCTGATGAAACATTAAGCACACTTGATGGGTAGGACTGATAGCAAATTTAATTGCAGTTTCTCCGCCAGCGCATTCGTATTATTGCAATGGCTGAATTAATACAGAAAAACCTGCCTTGCTTACCAACTACCATTGCTCACTCCAAGGTAGAGCAACTGACGACTTCCCCTAGCACCAGCATCCTTACAATAAAAAGCAAAAAAATTGCATTTTTCTTTTCAAGTTGAAAAACTGTGTAAATAAAACTTCTGAAATTATAGATTCTGACCATACTAAATAAAATATACTTAATATGGGTCATATTTCCCCACAGAAAAAACCCAGCAAAAATCAAAGCCTTGCCAAGCTGTTGACATTAAACAAGAAGACAATCCTCTCTTCCTGAGTATATGCCACACTGAGAATCAGGAAGGAGTCGTCCTACCCAGAAACATACCAGTCAAAACTTGACCAGGCCCTGCAAAACGAGAAAGACTTGCTCATGCTCACGTACCTTCGAGACACTCAGCAACCAGAATTTTTATAGCGCTGATTAACAGAACCAAACAGCCACTTGAGCAGTAGACATATAAAAATTAACACTTTTCAACCAGGCTTTTGTGCGTTACCTTAGCGTAGGGCTGTACAGGACCAAACACTGCCCAGCCAGACCTACAGCATTTGCCAAAGGCTGACAAACAAAATAAGGTGAGCAACAACCACAGGCTCCTTTAAGAGGTCCATTTTTGCAAAGCAGCTTAACATACATTGTAAGCAGCAACTGAGGGTGTCAGTATGAACTACCAGTATCATGAGAAGGTACTTGGCAGAAAATCCTTCACTGTGAAGGTTCAGTAAGGTACTTCATCCCCCTCTCATACTCCATCAAGGTTTTGCTGACCACAGATGAACATAGTCAAAAAGAAATTACTGATTTGTTCTTATACAAAGACTACTATATGAGGACATAAGTTCTTATACAAAGACTATACCAGGATAGAAGAAAAGATTGCTTTATGAGAAGTATTTTAGCTGCTTTGAGATCTTAAGGACAACTTAAACTTCAAGATAATGCACAAAAAGAATCAGAATCCCTTAAACATTTTGAGTGTTGTGACTAATTAACAGAACATTTATTGAGAGCATTCAGGTGCAGGAGTATGGAAAAAAAATATCTCTTCCATCAAGGTAAGACACAGCAAACAGAGGAGAAAATGTTGTATGTATCAGGTCTGAACAGCACTCCAAATTTTAAAGAGGGACTGTTAAATCTATTAGAATCAGCATTTCTCCTAGCCTCATTATTTACCACAAAACCTACATGTTGAAGAAACAACACAAAGCATGACTCCTTGTGTAGCTAAGTTGTTCTAGTTCTTGCATACTGTCACCTGATCCTATCAGTGGCACAGCAAATTTCAGTGTGCAGAGATCAAAACCTCTCCACTGGCCATGCCCTCACACAGGCACATTCTGAAATCCACAGGAAGGCTGCTCTCTGATGCGCAGCCAGGGCAAATAATCACACTGTTTTCCATCTGCTACCTTACAGTACAGGAGTCAAACACAGGCACCTACAAACCGGGCCAAAGCCCACAGGTCTGTTTGGCACATATAAAATGATTGCTTATCCTGAGTGCACTTCATTTGAAGATTGCCTCTGACAGGACCATGAATGCTGCTTTCATGCCTTAGCACAAGACTTGCAAAACTTCCTGAATTCATTAATTAAGAAGAGATATTAACACTATATTCTCACTAGTAATTTCTTCTGAAGATGTCAAAAACAGTCACATGGTATATCCTGAAGTTTGTTTTGAAAGTGAATTGTGACAGCTGAGTACATTAAGCTAGAACCTGGAAGTTGGAGGGATTAAAATGGGTCCATTTGTGGTATGTCATAACATACTCTTGTCTGGAACCTCTGGTCCTTTTGATGCTCTACTTGTCCCAAAATGCCACACTCATGAACTTACTCATTAGCTGAACACAAGCTGTTGGTGAGAGGGTAGCATGCTTCTGTGATGTGAACAACTGCTGAATGATCACCTTGGGACCCCTACAGAAAACTGTAACAGAGCTAAGGACCATGACCTTCAGGGAAGATGGAGGCAGGTTCTCTGCTGAGACTTTTTGCTTGACAAACACCAGTAACCATCATGCTAGGCTTTATACTACAACTGTGTCATCATGAGATGTTATGAGGCTCGTTATTAGGAGCCTCAAAGAGGGAGCTCTATGACCATGGAATCCTCACTAAGGCTCAACAGCTGCTTGAAAGACACAGGATGTACTTGACTATATGAGGTAAAAGTATCTTTGCCATCTGGCTGTCCAACCTCCTAAGGAGAGCTTTAAACTAGAAATGATGGAGGAGGGAACATGGAAGTTTGGGATAGGGCAGGCAGGCCGAGAGGCTGGTGTGATGGGAAGACAACACAGAAATTCACAAAACCGCGCCGAAGTGTAGTCCCTTTGAATACAGGCCTGTGAAGAAGGAACTGCCTGCAGAACAGCCTTGTGGGGAAAGCTCTCAAGCTGTACTGTGGAAGTGGCACACTTGGATGCCCTCAGAGGCCACCACTCTTAACACCTGAGGCACCAGGAAGTGGTTGAAGTCTGTGTGCTGTTACAGAGTTTCAATCTCATTGCGATCATGCAGGAAAGGTAGGATAGCTCACATGACTGGGCTGTTGTGAAGGAGAGACACTGGCTTTTTCAGAAGGATAGCTGGGAAAGTGAGAAGAAGCTTCTGCCATTTTTGTGAGAGAAGCTGGAATGACTGAACCCCTGCTTTGGGACAGGCCAGGAGGCTGTTGAGAGCTTTTGGGTCAAGATTAGCGGGCAGAACAACATCGATACTCTTGTATTGGGTATCTGCTACAAATCTCCAGATCAGGACGTAGTAGATGAGGCCTTCTTCACAGAACTTTAAGATGCTTCACGTTCACTGGCCATGATCTTCATGAGGGACTTTAGCCACCCCAATACCTGCAGGTATCTGAACACACAGAAAAACTCAACATTTTTTTACTGTGAGAATGCTCAGACACTGGAACAGGTTGTCTAAAGTGACTGTGGAGTTTCCATCCTTGCAAATGAAAACATGATTGGATATGGTCCTACACAACCTGCTCTAGGTGGCCCAGCTTGAGCAAGTGGTTGGACTAGTTGATCTCAAGAGCTGATTTCCCACCTCGACCATTCTGTGACCCTGTGAAGTTCTGCTTCGTTCAATTTTAAAATACAAATGTAAGGCCTCACCAGTGAATGTATACATTATGGCTTTATTCTTGACACACAGCCCCACTGCAAACCAAATTATGTCTAACTGAGTGGTCTCACAGAGATCAAATTAAGCAAAGCACATTTATGACTGTGGCCCAGTCACAGTCATTTTCCGAACCATGCATCTTACTTCACTTTTGTTTATTCAAAGGATCATTTGTATTAAAACTTGCAGTTCATATAGAAGGTCAGAGAATTCACTGATCTGTTATTTCAATGACCACACTTATTCTAAACTGAAGGTATACAGAACATTTAAACAATGTAGACAAAAACAATAGTATAAATCAAGCATCTTTTTTTTTTTTCTTAAAGTTTCCCAACATGGCAACACTACCAACAGAGATACCCGTGATTTGTTTGCCAATGTCATAAAAATGTTCTGCATCACTGCAAATGATACAAATGTATACCACTGCAGAATGGTAGAATTTCTATTCATACAGGAGGCACAACAGAGGCTCTGCAGACAGAGCGTTTCAACATGCCTCTCAAAAGGGACAGCATCTATTCTAGTGAATTTCATCATCAAAATAAACTCTTCAGTATTCCTGCCCTCCTGAAACATTGCAACCCTCCATTACTTATCCAAAAATTCCCATAAACCTGAGAGACACCACGTGACATTATAGAACTACCTTAAACCACGGCATGTAACTGTGAATGTTTGGTAAGAGGGTCCAGGAAAGCACTCACAGCTCACAGGCTGTGATACCAACACAAATGATCAAACACCTGCTGCAGGGAAAGTGTTTTCAGCAGCAGAGTTTCTCGTTTCCTGCTTTTGCTGGTTGGCAAAGGCAACAGACATGGAACACTGGATTATATTAGGGAGGTGTACCACCGCACATGCAGCTTTCAGAGGGAAAACACTGCCCTGCATGTTAAGATACCTTTACATAACACCAGTTTTACAAAAACACTTTCTAAGTTAACTGCTTGCTGATAGAAATTGCCTGGTTACATGCTATTTCCATACAAAACATGAAAATTCTGTGTTGCCAAACAGGGACAGAAGGCACTATCACAAAACATAATTGATAATTAAGGTGAAAAATTAAGAGATGAATGAGAATAATGTAGCAATTCCAACCCACCTATTGCATTGGAGGTTCTAGACTGCAATTTCAACAATAATTTCTCAATTGCAGTAAAGAAACAAAACAAATTGTTCATCTTGCCATATTTCCATCTCATTTCTGACCATGAGAACTTCATGCACTTTTGCATCAAACAAAATTCATTACAGGATCAGAGTCCCTGTTTTTGTAAAGTGACAGGTCACAAACTTCTTCCAGAAGGCAACTAGGCTTGTGGTCAAAAACAGAATGGAAAAAGTCCAAAAAAGCACAGAGAACTCCATTCTTTCTTAGGTAAGAAAGCATTAATAAATGTATGGTAATAACAGAAAAACATTAGTAACTTTATTTTACTATTGTTTGATGCATTTCTCAAAGCACAATTCCACTCTTCTTCAAAAAGGTTGCCCTAACTATTCCAGGTTGTCCACCTTACGTGTTACAGACATGCTTCTCAGGAAAGCAAAAACTCAAGAGCACTAACAGCCTATTACTGTACAACCTGAAGTACATATTGTCCTTGGGGGACACCCCATTTGAGAACAAGATTTTCTTTCTTTCACTGTTACCTATCAGGAATACATAACTTCCTTAGAAAAAAAGAACTCCTAGCTAGATTATTTAATGGCTTTCCAGGCACTTACCGTGGTAAGACTTGCCAAAACTGAATGTAATTGCAGCTTCTCAATTTAGACTAAATTTTCCTAGCATTTTAGAAGCAAGTGTCAGATTTATTTGTTTTGAAAGACGGAAGAGGCATCAGAACAATGTCCACAGGACGGCAAACCTCCCTTCCTTCTTATCTCTATAATGACCTGTATACTGCTTTTGTTTTTCCTTTTAATTGCTGCCATTTTAGTAGTCAGAATGCACAAACCTATATCTAGTCATAAACTTTTATTAGAACTCTGCTGAAATAACAGAATTTCAAATAAATTATGCTAAATAATGAGGAAGTTAAATGATTCTACACTGAGCCACTGACTTCTTGGCAGCTATTTGTTTTAGTGCCTGAAGGAGTAATTATATTGCCTCTGACAATTTTGTTTAAAACAACCCAAACCGTAAGCCCCTACAATTTTAAGAAAATAGCAAGAACTACACACAAACTCCCAGGGAAAGCATGAGGAGTAAACTTCTCGCCCATTAAGAGAACACAATAACCATGTTTAAAACCATGGTAAAAAGACTTTCAGGCGGAGCAGTTACAGTAACAATTTTCGTTCTTTTGGGTTTTCTTCCTCTCCCTGCTCAGATACTGTGTTTTGGGTGCCATTTTTCTCTAAAAAATAAGTTAATTTTAAGATGTGAAAACCAGTGCTCCACCACACGGACGTCTGGGAACAGAGAAAAAAAAATTAAAAAAAAGTGAGGAGCCAAAAAGGTTTTTTTGGGGAACCATAAAATGCATAAAACACAATTACCATTGTTGTTACCATTTATAACTCACAGATACTTGGGACACTACCTATTAGAAAACAGTACTCACATCAGTAACTTAACAATTATGGGATGCAGACAATGTATTCCCAGATTGCTTTTAAGTATGAAAAGTCCTGTCATGAACCCATTTTTGGACTTAATACAAGAAGTATAAACAAGTAGTAGAACAATCTCAAGTCTCTGTAAACATGAATTTCAGTCTCTGGTGAACACAAAAGCAATAGCCATATATTCTAATTAATGATAGTTCAGATGTTTCAGAGTGAAACATGTTTAGACAAAAGCACATGAGACCAGAGTTCAAAGCCTGAGCTTTTCAAAAGAAAGAAATGCTTGCTTTTTACCATATTTCTTAGTTAATATTTTCACATTTTTGCAAAATACTTTTGTAGCAGATGCATCAACTGAAAAATAAATCCTACCTGTTTCCTCTTTTCAGGTGGAAGGGATGGATCCCCATCCTACAAATAAATAAGACAAATTTTATTGAGAACTTATTTCTGAGGTCAACAATTATATTAACGTTGTGGATCAAATTTTAAAACATGTAGCTTACCTAAAATATTATCAAAAATGTTTCTAAAATACTGCATCTTGATTAATACCAGTAGTATTAATTTCAACTCCAGAAATTGTCTAAGGCTGAAGATTTGTTTGCATTTCTAGAACAGCAGGTCATTACAAATTTATGTTGCATTATTTTTCATAACGGTACATTAAGTTGCTGTGGAATAATAATACTGCAGTCAGTTTTTAAATGGAATTATGACTGAAACTAATTTCCTCAGAGCACACACTGTCTTTCTGTGTCTTATATAACAGGCACTACCTCATCAATGCAGAACAAATGAGTAATAATATGATCAGGGCTGTACAACTGCAGGACTACTGTAAACAAGTACCTAAACATTTTTACAGCTCTCATTACGGACTTCTTTTGATTTTCTTTTGAGGTTGACTCTTGTCCCCCAATTACACAGTAGCCATAAAGAACAACCTACAATCAACTCCCGATACTTCTTCTTCAGAGACTGGTGTCGTTCCCGCAATTGGTTGGCCATAAGCTTGTACTGGTCTCTTTCTTGCTGACAGGTGTCCAGCTCTTTGGAAAGGATTAACAATGCCTCCTTTTTACTTTCAAGCTTCCTTTTACACACCAAGTACTGAAGAAGAGAGAAAAAAATAAAATAATAATGGTTACAAGCCATTTCTACCCTACCCAATACTGGATTCAGGAGTCTGAAGTTTTCATCTGAAATGATGGAGGAAGACTCTCTGCATGAGATCAAAGTGTTCCACAAGTCATCCATCTGAGATTAGTAACGATCATAGGAAAGAAATCTGCTGTGTAAGAAGCCTGAAATCCATTTATAAGGCCACATGCTCACCTGACCACTGTGAGTTAGAAAAAGCAAGCAGTTCATGTTTCTCCTCTTTTTCCTCATACACAACAGTATGAGCGACCTCACAATTTAACCTGGAGCCCTGGGAAGGCTGCTGGAAGGAAGAAGCCTTTGCAAACTCCCTTTTCTACTTGTGTCCACAATACCCAGCTCTTAGCAACCAGGCCAGCCCACTTCATTCCCTCCTGTTCCTCTCCACTACCAGCTGTTTCCTCTGGGCTCAGCCTTCCACCTGGACAGTGTAACAGAACCGTGTAACAACAGAAAAGAAGTAGCAGCATGAGTGATGATCAAAATTTACATTGAGTCAAAACAATTATGGTGTGATACCCTATCAATATAGGTAAAGGAAACTAATTAAGCTGTGACACATGCTTGAGTCGAAAGATTGTGAAATAATGCAGGCCTACTGCAAGCATCTAAATAGAGAGGGAAGGGAGAGCTGAGCCTTCCCCTCCAGCCATGGCCTCTCATGCGTAGGGGCTCATGCACAAAGCAAAGCACGACTTGTAAATCTTTGCTGTTCTGCATTACTCTGATCTGCTTCATTGCCTTTCCCCACCGAGAGGAAGAAAGAGTAATGTGTACATCACTCTTTCCTGCAGTGGCTGAATTTTACCCATCCAAAGTTGCAGACAACTTTTTTCACTTAACGTGATGTTCAATCAGCAGATTCTTCTTGCCCATCACTTGACACTGCCCATGCTAAAGCATATATTTCTATTTCTGATGTTACTCACATGAGACGCGGCACTAAATACTTCCTGAATGTGCTCCGCCAGAGACTAAATATCACAGCAGTCATGAAAACAATTTATAGTTTCATTATATACTCTGACAAGAATACTTTGTCATTATGGGCTCTTGCACAAAGTAAGAGCATCAGCACTTCCATACTGTTCAAGTCAGTGCAGTTCTTTGGGACAAAAATCATTATTCGTATGTGCTACTTGCTTGGAATTGACTTTGTTAACCTCAATTGCAAGTCAATGAGAGAGGGAAAAGCAAGTTTGGTGTATTAGTACCGCCAACCTCTTCCAAAAGTGGTAAATGCTTAGCTGCAAAAAAAGCAGGAAGGGAATGAGAAAAGCAATTCCAAGAAGGATTTGAACTCTCAAAAAGGACACTTCCACCTTGGATTAATTTTATTTCTGGCACTATTGAAGTTGAAATCCTGCCATAAATTTTCTGGATTATGATGCCTTGGCATCAACAAAGGCAACTGTACCTATGTACTTATGTCCTTACTGATACCTTACATAGATGTTAAGTCCCCTGATAAAGCACCGAAAGGTATCAGAAGCTACATTTTAATATTGGCAGCCAGTGATTACAGTGACATAGTAAACTCCTTCAAACCTAGTAAAATAATTCCTTCTCTTACAGGGAAATATGTTACCTCTGACAATCTCTCTTCTTTTTTCCAGTCTCACATCTAAGTCAGTTCTAAAATATGCTCCACTTGACTGTTCGCAAGTCCTAATGATCTGACACAACTAAAAGCAAACTTCACAATCACTTTAGGAAAAAATCAACACTCCAAACCTCTGAACCAAGTAGCCTGTCCTGTTCCTTTAACCACCAGGAAGAACGAAGCAAATGTCTACGTGGAATGTACACAATGGAAGGGGAACAAAGCCAAACATCTCACCGTCCAATCAGCAGGTGCCTCTGAGCCCTGTGACACAGTGTATGAGAGTTGGAAGCTAACTAGAGTATGTGGATAAGAATACAAAAAAAAAAAATTTTTTTTCATGAGGGTGGTGAGGCCCTGGCACAGGTTGCCCAAGGAAGTCATGGCTGCCCCCTCCCTGGCAGTGTTCAAGGCAGGTTGGATGGGTCTTTGGGCAACTTGGTCTAGTGGAGGGTGTCCTGCCCATAGCAGGAGGGTTGGAACTAGATGATCTTGAAGGAATTTGGGCAACCTGGGCTAGTGGACAGGGTGTGTCACTGCCCATGGCAGGGGTTTGGAACTAGATGATTTTTGAGGTCCCTTCCAACAAAAACCATTCCAGGGTTCTATCATAAAACTTAACAGGCAGCATATGCAGACCCAGTGCTAAATAAATCTTGCTTCTGCCATGAATCACAGCCTTCCACAAAGGACATACTCAAAGCAGCACTGGTGGAAGCAAGGGAATTCTCCATTATCTATTAGGTTAAGGATAACAAACCACAAAGAGATTGTAGGGACAGTTGTGTTTCGGGTCTAAATGAAAAGGAACAATGATCTCCTTGATAACGTGTATTTAACTTGATGAATTATATACTGATGATGTGCCATTCAGAAGGAAGGGTCTTTACATCTCTCCTCAATACACTGTTTGGAGTTTATTATAAAAAATGACCACCTATAAGTCATTTTTGCCTTTTGCATATACTGACTTTCCCAAATAAAGGGGATAAAAGAAGTAGTAATGCATAGTAACTTGTTTCTGTGGGCTTATGACACAAGAAACTATAAAGCCACAGCACTTCTATGGAATCTGATTATTCAATAGAGCTGTGTTTCCAATTCCTGTTACAATTTTTGAAGGAAAAATAAATTACACAAGGACAGAACTCAAAGTGGTTATTTAATATATATGCTTCTGAATGTTGGGGTTTATTAAAAAAAAAGTAGTACTAATAATAGCCATAAACTGACCTAGGAAATATACACCAGGAATCGATTCTACTCTGGGAAATAACTGAGTCCCACCAACAACTTCCCATATATGGGCAAATAAGTGCAGCAAATTGGCATACTGTCAAAAGGAACAGAGGAGTCTAAGAGCCTTTTTAGAGCAATGCAATGCAAGCAATAAGAAAAAAAATCTTATATAGTGTGAGAAAAAGCATTCAGTATATGCCTGTAGCATTCATATTGAGATTTCTTCCTCTGCAGCTGAAGGAAAGCCTGTGCTTCACATGTCTATCAGTGAGACAAACAAGTGAATTCTGTTATGCACTCTAGTTACTACAAAATATTCTTATTGTCTTTTGTTTCTTTCTAGATTCATGTTCCAAAATAATCTTTGAGTTTAAAAAACAAAGTTAAACCACGAACCATCTGCCATACTTCCAATCTAAAAGCTGAAACGTACAACTTTTCATATCTGTCTAGTGACTTTTATCTACCAATTCAGTGTTATCTGCAATAAAGCAAATTATAATTGCTACAAGGAAGATCATAATAATTAAAGGAATATATATGACATCCTACATTACTGCCTGAACTGCTTTACAGCCAGATAACTACTTTAGTGAAATCAAGTAAAAAGAGACTGACATTACAGGAGAGTGTAATTGCTCCAAGGTGACCCTCTACATCGAACACTTACTATTTGTCCATTGCTATTTTTAGTGACAAATCTGGATAGATCTCATTAACAACACTGTAGACATGGTCTAATAATCTGATGAAGCTGGGACACTGTCAAGGTTTTAGACTTTCTATTTTTAAACAAACAAACACACTGAATTCCTATCACAAAATAATTTATTTTAGATTTGTACAAATTACTGGCCTATACTTGGGTATTTAATAGCAATTAGTCCCAAGAAGGAAAATATCTCATCTTCTGAGGGTAAAAATAGAGATACTATCTCCAAACTGTGCTTTGGAATCACTGCAGAGCATATTCTGTGTTCTTTCAGTGCTCCAGGACCTAGTGTTCTCCCCAATGTTGATGGGCCACCTCACTGTACATGAGCCCAGAAACCTGTCGTCCACCATGCTCTCAGAGGAACCACTGAACTCTGCTCACCATCTTTTGGGCAAGAGATCCAACTACTGCTGAACTGCCTGAAGTTTTATCAAACTTCTCTTCACTGTATTTTTGGAGGCAATTTTTGTTGTGGAAATAGCAAACTAGAGAGCCCCCAAATGTACTGCAACATCACTCTTCAAGGTGTTTGTGGACTGCATGACAGTAACATTGCTCCCCTTGATTGTTCAGGGGGATTTTATCCCATCTAAACTATTTGACTTACCTGAAAGAGTCAACCACTCAAACACAGAGAAATACACAATTCCTGACCATTTGCCCACCATTTAATCTCATGCCTCCATCTCCAATAAAATTTAAGACAATGCAGTGCCCTTGGCTTTATCACAAAAATCAACCCTGCTTTTCCTGCTGCCCAGCTCTTGCTTCACTAGCTACCTCCTGACCACTGAAACACAAAGCAGGCTGGTATCATGTACTGATGATGTGACACAAGCAGCTCCCCAGACCGTCATGTCTTGTCTTGATGACAACATTACACCTCATCATCCTCACCAGCCATTTAGGAGTTATTTGATCAGCCAAAATAACACTATTTTGCAATGTGGTCCACATGTAAGTTCTGTGTGCTGTGCACCAGATTACATTATTAATGTCTCCATTGTTCCTCAACATCCCCATGGGTACCTGGAACACAGAAACATGAGAAGCAGACACTTGTTCTGTTGCTGGAAAGCTCAGCATGCAGGTCTTTGTAGTACCTCTCCCATAGCTCCAAGAACTTTGGAGTGCAGTAAGTCACAGTGCCAGCTCTTTTAGCATTTCCACTTCTTTTTCCAAATTACAAAGCCATTACAATGCCAACCCAATCACCTAGGGATCTCAGAGCATCCGCTCCACTTTGTTCTTCCCTACAGCCACTGGCATTTGTCCACATTTAGAAAAGCACGGAAATTAGTGGCTCCAAAGCCTGTCAGGTCCCGCCAAGTAGGTTTGCTGAATTACATTTCACACTCTGTTTGAAAAAGCAATACAACAGAAAGTTGCAGAGGTACTAAAAACATGAAAATCTCACTGATTTTCCTTCCTCTTCTCTCTTGTCCACATAACAAAAATTGTGCAACAAATGGGAAAGGTATGCTCTGCCACTTATAAGCAGGTTAGGTTTCTCACCCTTACTCAGAACTCATGTCCAGAATATTTAGCTATTTCAACAAGAGCTACTGCTCAATAGTTGTGTGTTTGATAAAAATTCCCCAAAATTCTTTTGCCAAGTTGGCAATTACTAGTCAAGGGAGATAGGCTTGGAGTACAAGCGTTATCACTTTCCTCTGTGGTGCTGAAGACCATACACAGTTAATAATCAAGAAATAGCCTCTTGAGAACAACAAATTAAATGGAAACTGAATTTCTTCAAACTAATTTTAGGAGGCACAGTCACAGAGGGGTAGCTGTAAATAGCATACAGTAAAAGCTCTAATGTGTGGGAGATGACAAGGGAAAGAGAAGCATCTTGACACTGGATTTAATTCTGTATGTTTGCAAATCTGGGGGAGAAGCTAACAGAAAGGATGGAGGACAACCCCTCTGGTCTACTGTGTTTTCTAGGAAACCTTTCTTACTTCCAGTGGAAGACACCACCAAAAGCACACGTTCTCCAATTAGGACTAGTGTCAACTCTGAATGAAGTGGATGGAAGCACACTCACCAACTTCAGCAGAACGGAGACCAAAACCAGAGAAGTCAGCTCTCTAAAGCAAGAGCAGAGGTGGTCTTGCAGATTATGCAAAAGTGGCTTTTCCTCCTACTTGCACAGTTAAACTCATCCCACCGCCCCAAGATCATGCTACCACCTACTCATTCCTCCACCACTGATTTGGTCATCCATCCTTAGATCAAAAGGTTCCAAGACAGATTACATGGAATTCAGGCAAATATTGAAATCACACCTTTCTCCACAGCAAAACATACAAAGTTAGAAGTTTCTACAACCTTTCCACAACAAGTCCCTAGCCACCCCCGAAGAAGACTCATACACTGTGTTTATCACTTGTACTCGTGGGATTTAGTTATGTTTCATCTCCCTTACAGAGACAGGAAAACTGAGCCACTAAGAAGTTGACTCATATAAGTTCATGTAAGTCAACAGCTTCACCTACCCATAAACAGGGCTGTCAGGTTGAGCAGTAAGTATGGACATTCAAAAACACTTAAAAGCAAACAAACAAAACTCTGCAACCAAAATTTTGGTGACCAAAATTATTTTCAAGAATTCTGTTCTCTTCAGTGAAGAATACAGCATAACTACCTTTCTAGCTGCACTACTAATAGTTCTAGAACAACTAAGAACCATCATACTTTCTTCTGTTCCTCCTCTTCCAGGTGGGAGAAGTGCTTTATTTGCACCAAAGATTTATTTTTTTTTTAATGAAACATCCAAAGGCATGTTCAAAGGAATGGCTGTACTTGGGAATATTATTTTGCGGTTTATGAAGATCATCTGTTTCTGGAGGACTTAGACCAACATCTCAGTCCAAAAGACAGCAAGAAAATTCTTGCTATGGGTCAGTTTCTTTTGTGTCAAACAAGCAGTTATTGTCCAGGTCTCCAACCTACAGCCTTAACAGGCTTTCATATATCCTAAACACAGGTCACCCACTGAGGTAAATGTTACACAAAAACTTGAACTCTCAGCAAAAATTACATGGTAACTCAGCAGAGTACCTTTTATATATATTCATCCACCACCAATACTCAAACTCACCTAAAAAACATGGAAAACATATGCAGATTCTTAGTCCTGAAGTTTGTTCTGCATTCAGTTTGCTAGACTATCAATGGAAACAATGACTTTCTGCACCTTCAGTATTTGCTAAGTTGGCTTTGTCCCAGTATCCTTCCTACGTCACCCTATTCAGAGTTAGTTTAAGAATGTTCAAGGTGCAGATTGTTCAGCGTGCCTGCTGCACACTAAGCATGAAATGCATGTGGCTGTAGAATAAGTCAAGACATGCATAAACAGGGAGGCAAAAGAACAAGCAAGAAGTAAGTGATGAGCATAATAAAAGCTGAGAGGTATGGGAAAAGAGTAGAGAGTGAAAGGCACTGAAATGGAACAGAAGTGAAAAGGCAAAAAGAGAGTAATAACAGAAAAAGACTTGAACACACAAAAAAAACCCATTTTATCTAGCAAAGAATGAAGAGCACACAGCTGTGTGTACAAACGTTTGTGTATGGGTAATACCCAAATGTACATCCTACCAGTTTTCTTAACATCTGCAATCCCAGACTTAAAAATATTAGAGTTGCTTTGACAAGTATTTCAGTTACTCCTGGCTTTTGAATCTGGTCACAAAGCTTGTGGATATGAAAAAGAACATGTCCATGGATCTGAACCCACCAGCTTCTGGTCTTACACCACAATTTTTACCCCATTCTGTGTTTTAATTGTTTAGCATCAGCAACATGGGAGTGTTTGTTTAGAATTACCATGACTTCTCCTGCCTAACTTGTACTTTGAAAGCACTTCAAAATGTCTACAACATGCATAAGGAACAATATTTAAATGACCTAGCGGTTACTAAAACTAAGAGGCCAAAGAAGCTCTGTACCACTGACAGAATAATCTGGAAAAACTTACTACAAGTTACAGCCACTTTCTCACAGACCCATTAGGATGTTGGAGTTAATGGGTAAGTCACACAAAGTTAATAACAGCAGCCAAAGGAAGAGGAAGGTAAAAAAGAAAAGCCTATAACCTGACAGCATGAGCTACAGACTTCACGCAGAAAAACAGACTGTAAGCCTGCTGTGGGAACAGAGAGAAAGGAAGGAAAATGGAATATAAATCAATAGGCCTCTAATTGTTCCTGGGGAAAAAAAAGAAATTATTTGTAAGAATGTAGTTCAGCATGGTCATTAAACTTTGCTACAATGAAGAAGTCTCTAAACCAGAAATAAGTGCTCAATATCAGAACCAAGTTTTTAGGTTAAATCATATCAAAAGTAAAAAAGTTCCAAAGTAATTCTAAAGAATATTTCTTTTGAACATGCCTCATGAATTGCCCTTCTCTCTCATATGCTTCACCACCACCACACCTCCACCACCCAAATAAAACTCCATTTGGGAAATGAGATGTCAGGTACAACACCACACCATCAGGATTCTACTAAAAGTACGTTTTCACTTTCTTCTGCATTATTCTGTGTGCTTGCGAGCGCTGGGTGCTCCAATTCTAGCACAGATCCAAGCCCACACAAACTCCCATGGAAATCACCAGAAGCAGCAGGTTCAGGACCCTGAACTCATCTATCTTTTTGACAGGTCAGGGACCTAAGCCATGGTGACACAACATAAAGGAGACAAAGCCCTCCTGCTATCAGAGGAATTTCACCTGTGCATCATACTCTATGACAGCAGGCTCAGGTTGATCTAGGCACTCATGCCATTTGCACAGTAGTTCTATTGGCTAGCTGTAAACACAAAAATACTATTTTTATACTAATGCAAAATTAATGCAATATGCAATGCAAAAATCAGCATGCTTATCTCCTTCAAGCTTCACCATTCTGCTGATTAGATTTGACTTTGATGGCATTACTTTAAATTACACTGACCCCAAGTTGTTTGGAGTTTGGTGACTTACCCTACAGGACAACGTGTACCTGTAAACACTGGATCTTTATTATATAGATAATAACATTTTGTATTCTGAAAATCCTCCACCTGTTGAAGCTCTCGGCCACTGTACTACTACAGATTTTTCTCCCACTTTAAGAAAGTCACCGTGGGTCTTCAGACCCTTCAACCTGCGGTTCAAGGGAAGTAATAAAACAAAGCATATGCCGGAGGAGCGAAGGGAGCAGACCCACGGCCCTGCCGTCGCAGGGCTGGAGTCCTGCCGGACCTTCCTGCAAGCCGGCAGCAGTGTGCGTACGAGGCCTCAGCCCCTCGCTGGATCCCTGGCCAGTTCAAGCCTGCAGCAGGCTCGGTACCTAAAGCCCCTTTCCTGGCAGCCTCACGGCAGTTCAGTCACGCAAGGGGCTCACAGGGACTCGCTGCCGGTATGTAACAGCCGTGTAGGGGGCCGGCGGCGTGAGGGAGGTTCGCGGCAGGGCTGTGCCACACAGCAGACGTGGCCCTACAGCTCAACACCCCCCGCCGGCTCCACCTGCTTACCGTCCCAGCCGCGGGGTCGGGGTCCCTCGGTCCCGAGCCGGCCGGGGTCCCCTCCCACCGACCAGTTTCTCCAAGGAGCGGGGCACCATCCGAACGCCGCAGTGGAGCGGGTCCCCCTGCCCCTCGCCCCCGGCGGCCCTGGAAGGGCCAGTGCGCGGCGGCCAGGCCGCACTGCGGGCGGCAGGGCGCCGCGGGCGGCAGGGCGCCCCGGCCCGCGGCTGCCCCCGCCCCGCCGCCTCACCTCGCTCACCAGCCCCTGCCAGTCGCTCTCGCTGCGGTGGGAGCTCATAGCTCCAGCGGGTCGCGGCGACATGCGGCGTCGAGCGGCTCCGCCCGCCCCGGCCTTCCGCCCAGGAGCCTGCGGAGAGAGGCGGGGCCTGCGGTTGCCTCTTGCGGGTCGGACGGGTCCGCCCAGCGGCGTCCCGGCCACCAGCCTGACGGAGCTGGACCTGCGGCGGCGCTTTACCGCCCGCGGCCTAGCGCGGCCCTGGCCGCGCGGCGCTGCCGGGCCCAGCCCCCACGGCGAAGCGTCCCGGCGGAGCCGGCCAGGGCCGTGGTGCGTGGCCAGGAGGGCCGGGCCGCGGGGAGTGGGGGGTCCCGCCACGGCAGCGCGGTAGTGCCCCTGTCTTCGCGTGGCACCTGCCTAGGGCTGAGCAGCGAGCGCTGTCTGGGGTGCGATGCCCGCGGAAGGGACCTGTCTCCTGCGCCCTCCTTTGAAATAACAGCAGGGCCCTGCTGCCATCCCAGGCACGGAGCTGCCCGGACTGTCCGTGAGGGGTTGGGCGCCAGGGAACGGTACTGCAGGCCAGAGCCGCTGCAGCCAGGGTCACTGCATGATGGCTATCGACCAGATCTACCCCGTGGCACATCAAGCATGGTCTTTGTTACTCTCCTACCACAGCAAGCGCTCACAGGGCTTAACGTTTTCCCAGTGAGTCTCAGTGTGATTGCATGGAGTATCCAAGCAGTTCAACCCACAATTAGTCTTTGTGTTAAATAACAAATGGTGCAAGACCACACTATACAATATGCCTGTATCATTCCTTGCCACAATGTCCCCACTGTTAAGATGCACCAGTGGTTTGGCATATAGGTACAGTGTCATCCTGTTATCTAAAACATCCTCCTTCCACAATTTCACTTGCCTTCAAGCAGGTGATGGCTTGGCCTCACCACTGACATTTCTGTTCCAGGTGCTTAATTAACAACTTATATGTGAAGAAACATAGGCCACATCTAAACCCAACAGCTATTTAAATGTAAGATTATCAAGTTTAATAAATAATTATTTCCATATATATATATATATATATATAAAGACCAGCTACCTTTGCTATGGAACTTTAGTTTGATAAAGGTAGATACAGAATTCAGACATTTTGCCTGCAATTTATAAAACAAACTTAGACATTTTCTCCAAATTAGAACCCATGTCCACCTCAGTTGCCTGTTGCTCATCTCCAGGCTTTCTATAACTTTAGTGCTTTAGAGAGTACATTTGTCTTTCCTCTTTCTTCATATTTTTCTGTGGTTTATATTGTTGTGTGTGTGATGTATCATCATCCTGCATGTCCTTACAGGCTTCTTGGCAAACTATTGCTGAAAACAGCATCTTGTTTGCAGAGACAAATAGCAAATAATGAAAATTAAATGAATAAGAACTATAATTTAAATCCACTGATTAAAAGAATCATGAATTATTTTAGAAACACCATCATTTTCATAGTATTGTTGATAAAACCATACAACTGCTAGTGTAGCTGAATCAAACAATCTTTTTTCTAGTTCTGCTTCTCATCTGGAGAATTTCTCTGGGTTTTTTTGTCTTTTAGCACCTCAGACTCAGAATGCTCTTGCAGAAAGAGCTCCACTTGCAAGGAAGATAACCCTCCAACAACCCTCATTTTTTTGAGGGATGTCACTCATTTTAATCCCAAAGCTTCTTGTAGTCCCCACAAACATTTTCATTTTTCTTGATGATAATTATTCAAATTAGAAGTAAATATTCATGAAAGAGAGGTTATTAAAACAAAAGGAACTCTCAGTGTTTCCAGCTCTTATGATTTTATCAAAATTCTGATGAGAGCTGGTGTTTTTCAGAAAGCCCAAGCTCTTGGATGAAAATAACCAATTTCTTTTGAAGTAGAACAAAGATTCAAGGGAATAAATAAAAAATAAGCTGAAATGTGCCTTGAGTACACTTGATAGGATCAGAAAGGAAATGAAAGAACCCAAATATGTATTTTTAACTCATTGCTATTAGCACCTGATATCAAGCCTTTTGGCAGCTTCTTCAGCTTTCCTGATCCTCTCTGTCTTACCGGTGGTTACTGCAACGCTCCTACAGAACCGTCCTGTTGGGACCAGGGAACTTTGTTAGCTTTTAGGCAGACACATACTGGGATATGGACAAACAAGTCAAGAAGAAAATGACAGAAGTACTGTCATCCCTACTTCATAAACGGGAAACTGAAGAGAAGCGATTCCCTTGCCCAAGAAAAGCAGTTTTTAACATAACCAGGAAGCAAACTCTGGTGTTTCAGGAGTACCAACCACTGCTCTCATAAAATTAATGAGGCATCTTAGTTTTTCTCCTACCTGCTGCAGTAACTGCTTTTGCATCGTCACCTTGCCAGCATCAGAAGAATACAGTATTGTCATTGAACTCTGAGGAAAAAAATAATCTCTCAACCTTCCTCTTCAACTACCATCCTGTTGTATTTGTCTCTAGATTTCTTATCTTCTTTGCTTTCTTCCTCTATACGTTCAACTAGATAAACTTCCTGGCTTCTAGTATTTCATCTCCCTTCTCTGCAGTTCTGCTTTGTGATCAATCTTTCCCTTGGTATCTTGAGTTCATCTGTCTTTTCACCAGATTACCCTCCACTTCTCTGGGCATTTCCTACATTTCATTAAGAAGGCTCTAGACTTTCTAAAAGCACCTTTTTTTTTTTTTTTTCACTGGACAAATTACATATTCAGAGTCAGTTCCAAGCTACCACTGCTCTTTGATGCAACTACTCAGGTAAACACATGTAGGAGAATTAACCAATGGTTTTTCACTTGTAGGAGATTTAATGGACAGTTTTAAAACACAGCTTTCAGAAATCACTGTCTTTTTCAGACACTGGGAAAGAAAACAACCCATTTTTCTATCCATAGGTAAACCATTGAATGGATTGCTTCAAATTTTGCTGCTTATTTTTGTCAGCTTCTGTCTACTGCACTAACATGATCATTACATCCATGTCCAACTCTGAAGAAATATATGATTAAAAAGCCAATGTAAATCCTTAAGATCTGGACGGGCTGCATAATTGAAATGTAATGAAAACATGTAGTGCTTGTCCCCTGAAGGATGATTCAATCTGACTTTCCACAGATGTTTCAGGGTTCCATTTAATCAGGGTTTAAATACTTCTGAATGAGGCTATAACCTATTGCAGATAAAACATCCACTTTAGTTCCTTTGGTAATTTATATCTGCATTATTCTAGTTCATGCTCTTGCTAATATGAGGATGGATAAATACACGATGAAACTCTCATCACACATTTTTGGATGAAGCATCCTGTTTGGGGCAGGCAGTACTATTACTTTTGGTGTTTATCTCTCCCTGTTTGTTTTCTTTCCTGTGCTCTTGCCGTTGCTTGTCAGAGGCTGCTTCTTGTCCATTTATATTCCAGCTGCACCTTCTCTATTTTCTCAGGTTCACCGCTGGTTTCACTATCCTGTATCAGCTCGTCTACTTCACATGCATGATCCGTCAGCAGGACAATATGATCTGCAGATCAGAAGCAGTTTAGCAGTTACTCATTTATGTTGAATCCTTTTGTAGCCAGTCAAGTCCGTGAAGGACACGTCTTGGGCAAACAACAAAGATCTTTAAAGCGATGGTGTTTCCTTTTTTCCTCTTCAACAGTTACAGACCTTCAACGTAGTGTATTCCTTGGTGTATCAGGTGCTGTGTGTAACATTAAAATTTGAGACAGTATTTCTTTTTTTTTTTTTAAAAAAAAGGCTATTGTATGACTATTAGCTGATTCAGCTGGATACTGGAGTTCAGTGTAGAGTAGCTCTCTTCTCTAGAGAGAGAGAGTGGGAAAAGGGGAATTTGAGGGAAGAGACAGGAACTGTCTGTGATCTGTGGTCTGCATGAGCCAGCTGTGAGAAGGAGCTAGGTGCTGAGGTTTAGCCAAGGGAGGGAAAGGAAGAACTATGCAAAGCAGCAGCCAGGTGGGAGGAGTGCAGGTAATGGGTGGGATGCTCTGTGAAGGAATTGAGGGGAAAACTGTAAGGTTGTGGGGCAGAGGAGAGACTGCAAGTTTGAAAACAGACTGATTTTGAAAATAAATGACCACATATAAGCAAGAGAACAGTCCTAACTTTGAGGTTTTCTGAGTGATTGAGATTCCTAAATTGATAGTGTTGTCTTTTATAGATTTTCTAGTAGTACTGTTACCTGTAACTTCACATGTAAGTGCTTTGCGTGGTTTTGTGTTAAAGGCTGTTTTCTTCTTGCCTGAAGAAAACTTCAGCCAGCCTCAGGTAACACAGGGGGTTTCCATTAAAAACAGCTGGTCGGGTCCCTTCCAGCTAGCTGTGGCTGCAATGCTCAGAAAATGGGTAGGATGGAGGGCACAGGTGTTTGAGCAGGTCACCACCCCTTAGCTACTGCTAGTAAACACCCAGTATACAGAACTGCTCAGTTTGGATGTGCTTTTGTGTGGACATAGTGAGCCTGACAACAAGCATGGGTTTCAGTCCTTTAAAACCACCAGGCTAGGGATGAGGCTCTGGAAGATACTGAGGGAAGTTAAATTCCAAACTGGCCAAGAAAGCACAAAATTCTTCAAGAACAACTGTAAAATTAGTCAGTTTGATCTAAGCTGTATTTGAAAAGTCTGGGACTCTTGTCTCTGCTAGCAATACTGGATAACTGTGTAGGGATTGTGAGTAAGTGTACCAGCAGAATTTGTGGCCCTTTTTTCCCTCACTGTAAGAAAAGGAACACTCAGCAGGACCTAGAACAGTATAAAAGAAAAGGGAAAAAAAAAAAAAAAAGCCAAATCTCAGAGTCTGTTTTAAGACCTTGTCATTACAATTGAATATAGAGTTAATGTAAATGAATTCTGTTTTCCCAGAGGCATCAAACTCCTGTCAAGACAGTCTCTCAGGAGAGACTGGAAAGTCTCTTGCTGCCCTCCTTCTGCATTATTATTATTTCCCTTAAAATATCTTGCTATTGATGTAACTAAAAATGCAATATAAGATCAGAGAAAATATTTTGTCAAGTGACTCAGACAGGCACAACTGATGGGTACTAAGGAAACGTGTACTGCATTTTATGTTCTCCTGAGTGTGTTAGAAAAATATAAGAAATAGTTCATTATACTAAGAAATACAGGTGGGGAATTCAGACTATGTTCTGTTACTATGAATTGAAGAGTGACCTACTACTGTCATCAGATCTGACATATGAGTGGCTTTTCAGACTTGGAAGTTCATTTTTCAGCTGGTGGGATATATCAAATCCCTGAAAGCTGTCTGACCATTGCAGAGACACTTACTGCTGTGACTGCACCAGCAGAAAGACCATCACTTTACATATGTGATCGATACTCAGCAGACTGTGAGCAAAGAATGAGGTGGAGAATATGAAGAGCAACCAGCCTGATACTGTGCTTCCTTGTCAATTTAGAGGGAATAAAGGAAGAAAACTCACCGACTGAGAGCAGAAAAATTAAAGTGAAACAGAACTTGTTGAGAATATCACAGCAAAAGTTTTCCACACAAAAACGTCTATTTGATAAAAATGAAGTATCTGCTTTGGTATGCAGTTTTTCTGGATTAACGAGGAAATTTCTCATCCAACCCTGACTACACACTTTAAAACAGGCAATGGCACCATACAGAAGTTTGGCACCATACAGAGGTTTGCCTGTTTTACATTCAAATCATGCAGGCCTTTGGACTTCAACCTCAGCCTCTTCTAAGTGAAGTTTTGTGGACATTCTTTTATCTCCATGCAAGCTTCTCCAGTTGGTGAAAGCAGTTACACATTAATTGGATCAAGGAGCTGCAGCTTGTGTTTCCTGTCAGGATATAACCTCCCTGTCTTCACATAAATACTTAGTTATAAAAGTGTAACAGCTTTAATGGAAAAAATTAGGAGACTGCTTTCTGTGCTTCAGGTTTGATTCAGATGGAAATAAACCCTGTCATTCCTCTACCCCAGGAGCCATTGGAGTAGGCGCTGTTCTAGAGTAACCATCTTCCCCCCTTCTCCCTGCTTTATTGTATTGGTGACAATTTTACTGATGAGATTATGATCCTATTAAAATATTATTCCAGTGAAAGTAGATCTATACTTCTAATTTATTCACTGCTGCTTGCTTTACCTTTGAATTTAATATATTTTTCTTTTTTATTCTCAGTTCCTAGCCATTTATTTTTAAAATAAACCCACAGAGAAACAGTTTTTTTCTTCCTGCTTATTGGTCATTGAATCAATTTAAAATATAGTATGGTCCTAGTGAGAGGTCATACACGAACGGTATGTTTGTTTATTCCTACAAATGATGGAAGCATCAAACAATCAGTACTAAGCAGAACCCCATAAAACTAGATAAGGGCTGAGGGCTCTGACTTGCATTCAGCAGTGGGCAGAAATCACTGGTTGAAGTGGGTATTCTCCCTGGCCTTGCTTTGTCCTCCAGAGGCAGCTCGTAGGGAAAAAGAAAATGATGAAATAGCTCCTGAATCACAATTTACAGCCAGGAGTACTGAAATGAAAGTGGAATTCAATCTGTTTGTATATGCCATGCATAGCTATGGTACTTTCTTTAGCCATCTGTTTTATATCTGCCTTCTTTTGCAAGCAAGGTTCCTGAAACCTGCCAACAGGGCACAGGGGTTGGTGTGACCATGTGCCCTAGCAATTTGGTGCAGTTAGCTGTATGCAGAGATAAGGAAACAAGGACATTCAGATCTCTGCTGAGTAGATCAGACCCTATGTGGTTTTGCAAGAAATATTTTATCCATGAAGGGTCTTCTCCACCATGGACTTTTGTATCTTCACCAAAAGGGTTGTCAAGCACTGGAACGGGCTTCCCAGGGAAGTGGCTGAGTCATTATAGAATCATAGAATGGCATGGGTTGGAAGGGACCCCAAGGATCATAGAGCTCCAACCACCCCTGGAGGTGTTTAAAAGACATGTGGATGTGGTGCTTAGGGACATGGTTTTGTGGTTGGACTTGCTAGTGCTAGGTTTACAGTTGGAATCAATGGTCTTAGGGTCTATTCCAGCCTAAGTGATTCTGCATCAAGATTCCCGTTAACTAGACGCATCCTTGCTTTACAGAAATATGTACATTTAAAGGCTGGAATAAAATAACGCTTTTAACACTGGAGGTGGTGTCCAAGAGGACCATACTATATAAGCAACTTTAGCTCTAGAAGATGTGGAGAGACCTGTGGTGAAACTTTAAATGCTACGAGGAGCCTATTTCCCATTCCAACTCCAAGGCATCTGACCTTTCTTCTTCGAAAAGCAGTAACACTACCATCTAACAGAGTGTATTGAGTAACGTGGTCCCTTGGTGTTTACAAGTAGGATGGCAGCCAGTCTGTACATGTAAGGAATAAGACTTTGGTGGAATGTTGCCAGCTTTTAGGACCCTCGAATGAGCTTGCTAAGCTCAGTCATAGTTCTCAGTTCTAGACTGTGCTCAGTCTTTTTCTAAAATAAAAAGAAAAAATCCACAGAGTAAGAAATAGAAGTCAAAGCCTGGTTAAGGCACTTCCTTGGACACTTTGCTGATGGAGAGTGCTGAGGGCACTCTCCAATTCTGCACTGTTACAGGTTTCACTAACAGCACCATGTCGTTTTTCTTCACTTTAGTGGTTGGGCAGATTCTGACACACCAGGAAAATGTATCTGTTTCAATTTGGTATTTAACAAGGTGCACAGATGGTGTTAAAAAGCAGGTAGAAGTGGTTAATCACCTGTGAATTTTAGGCATTTCTCTGCTGTCCATAGAGGACTTCAGAAGTGCATTTACTGCATGGGTTTCTCCATGATGATTTGCATTTTCATGGTTGTTTTCAATTAATCACCCCAGAGAGGCTTGCACATCCTTTCATTCCAAAGCAGTGAAGACATGCCCATGTCCATGTTCCTAGCGCAACAAATGATTTGGGACCTGAATCATGTGGTATTCACCATTCGCGCTCAGGCATATCCGTACCTCATCGCACCCTGAATTGTTTCATTTTACTGACACCATCTGTTTCTTGTGCCTAAACCAATTTGTATTCCATTTCAAGAGTTGTCCCCTTTGCTCGGCTTCCTGACCTTGTAAATCGATCTCCTGTACAGTCTGTAACAAATACTTTCCTGAAATCTGGATGAATTATGTCAACAATTTCATCCTTATCAATTCAGCAATGCATTGAAATGACCCTAATACATTTGTCATACATGATTTTCTTTTAACAGAACCACGCAGCTTTTCCTTTACTAAATCACATCCCTAACCGAATTGTAATCTTCTTCCTTATAAACGTTTCCATTATCTTGCTCACTATTACAGTCAGTCTTACAAGTCTGTATTTTCTTGGGTCTTCCCAGTGTCTCTTTCTGACAGCTCGACAGTGAAGTGCATTTCAGGTAAATATCGTTGATATGCTCTTTAAAAGAAGAAGAAGGGAAAAAAATTAAAACCTAGTAAAATATACTCCTGGTGTTCAATAGTAGTTCTAGGAATTCACTGAAATGAATGGAGAATAAAGGAGGATTTCTTTATTGCTGGCAGTTAGTGGCATTGATGGATCATGGCATAGCCATTCTCAGTATGGCCAGATAATTTCACTGTATAGAATTTTATATAGCTACAGCTAAAATTCAATGAACTGATTCAGAAGGTTCAGGATAAACTATAACAATAAGTTAAGCCCTTAAATCGATTTGGTATTTTAAAAGGATAGGGAGCAGCAAGATGTCATCTTCCTTCACAGATGTAACTTTAACTGGAACTGTAAATCCAAAGCAGAGTATTGGGGGATAAGGGTATATAATGTGTGATTTAAGACCCATCCTGGAAATCAGTGAGGATTTGAGTACACCAACTCTAAAACATAATCGTAGCGTTATAAGAGTCCATCCAGAAAGTTAGGAGGATGTTTTTTTAGAAGAATAAAGATAAATTTCATATCTTAAAGAGGCTATTTTTGAAGAGCGCCAGGCAAGATGAGAAAAGAAATGACTGTGAAAGAAGCACCAGAGCAGCAGAGGCATAGATAACCACTCATCCTACTATCCTCTCAAGATACGAGCTGGGGATGATTTCTATCAATGACTTCCAAATATAACATTATTCAGCTTTCATTATGTTGTCAATCTAATTTGAATGTAAGTTATTCAGAGCACATGGCTGTTTTGCCTTTGTGTTTGCCTGTAAAGTGCTGTGCATCCCAAGCCAGGAAAAAAGGAAAGCATTCTTGGATTAGAGGAGATAACGTCCTCATTGAAAGTCCTGTGTGCAAACGCTTGTTTTCTAATCACCTTTGCAAAGCCTGCCCCTGCTATACCACACAGAGCAGTTCCTCTTCAAAGTAAGAAGAATTGCCGCTTTTTTTATTCTAACCCTGAACAGTCGCTCCACTTATAAGGAATGGGGAAAAACTCCAGCCAATTTACATTATTTTCTGGGGAAAAAGCACCTGAACTCCTAAGATTTGGCTTTCGTGATTACATTAAGTTCAGAGATCTCTCAGTATTGACCAAACTCCACGTTTGAGATGAAATCCTGGGTTCACACTGAAGGGAAATAGAGTTTATTCACTGACGTTAGAGAGGCCAAGGTTTCAGTCCTGCCTTTTGAGACAGGAGTTAGAAAAGTTTCTGCATGCTGAGGCACGGTTACATCAGAGTTCAGGGCAGTAGAGATAGCCTGCAAGTAACACAGAAAATATTATCCCTAGGGCTGCAAGATCTGAGATAGTCACTGTGACCTAAAATAGCAGCTTGTTATGTGCTGACAAGTCCGTCTTCCTTCTCTTGACTCTAAATAAAAGCATAAAAGTTTAACTAAGGGGACAATTAGAGCCTGAGAATGTGCATCTACCTGTCCTTTATTAGCCTACTGGGTAATTTTCTAGCTGTCGTTTCCTTTCCCTTTCCCCTCCACTTTTACAATAAATCTACTCTAAATTTCCCTGATTTTGTTGCATTGGCTCTTTTTCCTCCTCTTCATATTTTATTTTTGATCTCTCTCTGCCTTTTGGCTCTGGGAGCTGGGATACACTTTGTTCACAGTGGCAAGGCATGTCCAGATGCAAAAGCGTGGCACATCTGAGCACAGGGAGCAGGTCAGGTAGCGGTGGTGGTGTGCAGCTGCAGGATGTAGGATGGCTCAGTGGGGAATGACTCCTTGCCAAGTGGCACAAGGGATGAAGGACAGGCACGGGACAAAGGAAGAGGGCTAGTGATGGTGGGTTGTCACTGTAGTCCTGTCAAAGACCAGAAGACAGCCAAGCAGAGGCTGACAGGTAGAACTGGCACCTGAACAACTTAAAGAGGGTGCAGGAGCAACACAGACAACACCAAGCTAGGCTGAAAGCTTGTTCCCACAGCAGTCGAAGCACTGTTATCTGCCAGCAAGCAAATCAAGGTGCAGACTCTAAACACCTCCCCCACCAAGGAGAGAAAGTGGGACAGGAAAGCTGAGAGGCAGGTTCTCAGGAGACCAGTGGAGACCAAGCTGCTCAGGTCCCAGCCCAAGCAGAAGGGTCCTGGCATGGCGCAAACTACAAGGAAATTCAGCAGTGCAGTGTGATCCTATGTGCAAGTAAAAAATGGCAAGATTTTGTGACTGTTCAGGAGTCTGAATCATGATTTTGGTGCTTCAGGTGACCAGCAATAGTACAGGCAGTTCTGTAAAACATTCTCCACTCAAGGATCCATTCCACATACACCATACTAGCAAATGATACTGGGAGAAGTGATTTGTGGGGAAAGGAGGGAATCCTGAATCCGAGCAGTCCATAGGATAGCATTTACTCTGTGGCTGGAGGGGGTGAAGAGCTGTCCCATGCAGGCTGCACCTGAGGTGTTCCCCCTGGGGACCCCTCAGCAGGGCTGTGTCAGTGCTTGTGTGACATGGACCACATGTATCACACCAGCAAGAGGCAATGTGGGAGTGACCCCCCCATGGCGTTGCCTGTCAGGGTCATGCCTGGCACTACAGATACTGCTTCTTTTTTGCTAAGGGAAGGATTTCGATCTGCTCCCAAGTTTTATGCTGGCATAATGTTAGGATGAAGGCAGTTAGTAACCAGTGGAGAAAAAAACACTGCCACAAAAAATAAATAGAAATGAGGTATTCTGTTTCAGTATTTGGGCATTTCAACCCTCAGGGGTTATTCATGTAAATGAATCTTGTGCTTATTCTGTCAGGGAACACAAATTAATAGTACATGAAGAAATATGAACCAACAGTCTTAAAACCCCAGATGAAATGAAACGACACAAATCAGATCCCATTATAGATTTCAGGACCACGGTCTGGACCAGAGAGAATTTTGCTTCTGTAAATACAGTTGTTAAAGGTGACCCCATATTAGGGTGAGGGTTTTGAACCAATATCTCAAATCATCTGAGGTGTTGGGAGGATGTTTTTTCTTTTGGATTATGCCTGCCACAACATAAAGCTGAAAGGTCTGCAAATACAGTTCATTTGGAGAGCATGTGAAGGTTTGATTGATCATAGAATCATAGAATCATAGAATTGTAGGGGTTGGAAGGGACCTCGAGAGATCATCGGGTCCAACCCCCTGCCGAAGCAGGGTCCCTAGGACATTTCACTGAGATAGGCATCCAGACGGGTCTTGAATATCTCCAGAGAAGGAGACTCCACCACCCCCTGGGCAGCCTATTCCAGTGCTCTGTCACCCTCACTGTGAAAAAGTTTCTCCGCATGTTGGTGCGGAACTTCCTATGCTCCAACTTGCAGCCATTGCCCCTTGTCCTGTCTCCACAGACCACTGAAAAGGGGCTGGCTGATTCCCCTGCATCCCTTGCTTAAGATAATTGTAAACATTAATTAGGTTCCCCCTTAGTCTTCTCTTCTCAAGGCTGAACAGTCCCAATCTTCTCAGCCTTTCCTCATAGGGGAGATGCTCCAGGCCCTTAATCATCTTCGTAGCCCTTCTCTGGACTCTCTCCAGGAGATCCCTGTCCTTTTTATACCAGGGAGCCCAGAACTGGACACAATACTCCAGGTGGGGCCTGACCAGGGCAGAGTAGAGCGGGAGGATCACCTCCCTTGACCTGCTGGCCACACTCCTCCGGATGCACCCCAGGATCCCATTGGCTCTCTTAGCCACCGAGGCACACTGCTGGCTCATGGCCAACCTGTCATCCACCAGGACCCCCAGGTCCTTCTCCACTGAGCTCTTCTCCAGCAGGTCATCCCCCAGCCTGTACTGATAGAAACGGTTGTTCCTTCCCAGAAATGGCTCTATTGGCATAGAGACTTCCCAAAGTGTATTTTCGAAAGCATAGTTGACTGTTCAGTGCTACCAGAAGGGCCAGCATAGTTCCCCACAAAAACTAACAGCGCTTCTTCTGCGGGGGTTGGACCCGCTGATCTCTCGAGGTCCCTTCCAACCCCTACAGTTCTATGATTAGCTGTGACCCTAAACAACATGTAAAACTGAACCGTGGGAGGGAATACTCCCAGTAATTCCATTCCTCAAGATGTCTGAATCACCAAATACTGAAAAAATCCCAAATTTAGACTAGTAGAAGTAAATAGTAATAATCAAAGTTTCAACAGTATAAAAAAGTCACAATAAAGAGCAGTCATTCTTGATGTCAACACTATCAACAATCCAAATATTTGGAATTTACCTGCTGTCTTGTCATCTGCTCAGAGTCACAGCACTGGAAGTTTTTTTAGTCTCTCTGAACACTTGAGTTTCCTCTAGCTCACTCCTTCAATTTGGTTAGAGCCAATATGAAAGGAAGGTGATGAAAAAGATTTTTCCTTGGTCACTTGAACCTTGAATTTGGAGATCTAATTTACCTATGTAATGAGAATTACAAGGTTTCATCTGAGTCAGAATGATTTCCAGTATATGAAAGGCATCCTTTGCATTTCACAGGGGATGGGTAATTCCATAGCAGAGGAATTCACATTCAGCCCATCTGCAAATGGGCTAGCATGACTATCCACGCTAAGGAGGAACGTACACATACTGGCATATCCGCTGTAATATTTTCATAGCAGCTTGTATATACACGGGTTTTTCAATAGCTTTGGTAGAAAAAGGGCTAGTTTTGTAAAGGATAAGAAAAAAATGTCTCAAAATTGATTTGTGGAAAATGTAACTAGAGAAGTAATTTTCAAATGTGACCTGCTGTTAAGTCTTTAAGAACTGGTCCGGTTTTCATGACCTTAGAGGAACACACTACTGCCTAGTCTATTTGGAAGTAGTCTATTCTTTCCAGGGGAAAGAAGCTCCAGATTAGTGCAAGCAGAGAGCCTGAAAATGGCATTCTCAACACATTACTTCCAATTTCACTTGCACCTATACAACTCAGCCTGTAAGCCAATTTGCAAAGATAAGTTCCGACCTTTAAGGAGCAGCCAGACTTGCAGACTTCAGAATTCATCTTTGAGATATGGAGCAGGAAGCTGCACTTTGGTGTCATGAAATTACACACAGGTATTAAAAATCTAGACCCTTTTTTTGTCCTGCCTTTAGAACTCACCCAGCCTACTTACTATACAGCATGTATGTGTATACCTGTGTGTGAATTAAAACATGTCCCTTCTTTTTTAAAAGGGTAGACAATGGCAGGACAAGGGGGAATGGATTGAAGCTAAAGGAGGGAAGGTTTAGATTAGATATTAGGGGGAAGTTTTTTACAGAGAGAGTGGTGAGGTGCTGGAACAGACTGCCCAGAGAGGTGGTGGATGCCCCGTCCCTGGAGGTGTTCAAGGCCAGGTTGGATGGGGCCCTGGGCAACCTTGTGTAGATCCAGGCCTGGAGGCTAATGGCCCTGCCTATGGCAGAGGGGCTGGAACCCTATGATCCTTGGAGTCCCTTCCAACCCAGACCATTCTATGATTCTAGATAACATAAAACCCCCCAACTTGACAATTAATGTCCAAAGGACAATAAAAAGGGGTTTTTTAGATACGTGAATAGTAAGAGGATGACCAGGGATAATAATGTATGTCCCTTGCTGAATGAGGAGGGTGTCCTGGTAACGGGGGATACTGAGAAGGTGGAGATACTGAATGCCTTCTTTGCTTCGGTCTTCACCTCAAAGGCCCCCGGGACCCACAGGCACTAGATGAAAGTAGGAGTGTTTGGGAAATGAAGAATTTCCATCTGGTTGAGGTAGGGGAGGTCCAGGAGCGGCTCAAAGGGATAAATGCACACAAATCCATGGGACCGGATGGGATACATCCACATGTGCTGAGGGAGCTGGCGGAGGTGATTGCTGAGCCGCTCTCTATCATCTTCAACAGGTCCTGGAGAACAGGAGATGTCACTCCAGTCTTTAAAAAGGGCAAGAAGGAGGATCCCAGCAACTATAGGCCAGTCAGCCTCACCTCTGTCCCTGGAAAGGTAATGGAACAGCTTGTTCTGGATGCCATCTCCAAGCAATTGGAAGAGAAGAAGGTCATGAGGAGTAGTCAGCATGGATTCACCAAGGGGAAATCGTGCTCGACCAATCTCGTAGCCTTCTACGATCTCATCACCGGCTGGGTAGATGGAGGGAGAACAGTGGATGTCATCTACCTTGACTTCAGCAAGGCTTTTGATACTGTCTCCCATGACATCCTGATAGCAAAGCTGAGAAAGCATGGGATTGATGAGTGGACAGTGAGGTGGGTTGAGAATTGGCTGTCGGACCGAGCCCAGAGGGTCGTGATTCGTGGAGCGGAATCTGACTGGAGGCCTGTGACTAGCGGTGTTCCCCAGGGCTCGGTGTTGGGTCCAGTCCTGTTTAACATCTTCATTGACGACCTTGATGAGGGAATAGCATCGACCCTCAGCAAGTACGCCGATGATACAAAGCTGGGAGGAGTGGCTGACACGCAGGAACACTGCGCTGCCATCCAGCGAGACCTGGACAGGCTGGAGAGCTGGGCAGGGAGAAACCAGATGAGGTTCAACAAAAGCAAGTGTAAAGTCTTGCACCTGGGAAGGAACAACGGTTTCTATCAGTACAGGCTGGGGGATGACCTGCTGGAGAAGAGCTCAGTGGAGAAGGACCTGGGGGTCCTGGTGGATGACAGGTTGGCCATGAGCCAGCAGTGTGCCCTGGTGGCTAAGAGAGCCAATGGGATCCTGGGGTGCATCCGGAGGAGTGTGGCCAGCAGGTCAAAGGAAGTGATCCTCCCCCTCTACTCTGCCCTGGTCAGGCCCCACCTGGAGTATTGTGTCCAGTTCTGGGCGCCTTGGTATAAAAAGGTCAGGGATCTCCTGGAAAGAGTCCAAAGAAGGGCTACGAAGATGATTAAGGACCTGGAGCATCTCCCCTATGAGGAAAGGCTGAGAAAATTGGGACTGTTCAGCCTTGAGAAGAGAAGACTAAGGAGGGACCTAATTAAAGTCTATAATTATCTTAAGCAGGGGATGCAGGGGGAATCAGCCAGCCCCTTTTCAGTGGTCTGTGGAGACAGGACAAGGGGCAATGGCTGCAAGTTGGAGCATAGGAAGTTCCGCACCAACATGGGGAAGAACTTTTCCCCAGTGAGGGTGACAGAGCCCTGGGACAGGCTGCCCAGGGAGGTGGTGGAGTCTCCTTCTCTGGAGATATCAAAACCCATCTGGACACCTATCTGTGCAATATGAGCTAGGGAGCCTGCTTTGGCAGGGGGTTGGACCTGATGATCTCTCGAGGTCCCTTCCAACCCCTATGATTCTGTGATTTTTTTCTTCTTTCTAACCAGAATGTCCATTACAGCAACTTGTTTCTATTGCCTCTTGTCCTTTTGCTGTGTAATACTTAAACTTAGAAGAAAAATTGTTTTCTGTTCCATCTAACTCCACACAAACCTACCCATATTTCAAGGCTGGGAGAATGAGGATATTTTCTGGCTATTACAGTTTCTTTTTGCAGGCTACCCTAAATTAAATTATACAGTCAGTTCTCCATTAGCAGAAAGTAATGGCTGGATTCAATGGTTTTTTATTGATGCATCACATTGGTGTTCAGATACAGGATTCCCCATGCCTCAAGGCTGCCTTTACAAGGATTAACAAATCTTAGTTTCTGTGGTGAAGCACACTAGATTTTTCATGTTTATGAGAAAAATGAGAAACCAGTGATAGTCACTCACTCTTCTACTTTGTCCTTAAAACATGTGGGAGACCTTAACCACTGAAATAGCTAGTTAATAGTTACAAATGTATTTACATTAGTGAACATATAGGTACATCGTGTGGAAGAGAGATTACTGTACATCCTTAGTCTGGAGTGGTTTCCTTACTTTTTAACTAAGTTAAAAAGAGTCTGATTTATATAACCTTTGATTTTAAAATTAAGAATTCTATTAATCAATGATCTTTAAGTCCATAGGTAAATAAAAAAAGAAGGTGAGCACCTCTGTAGCACATCTGGATTATTAGGAAATATTATAAGGTTGGGAACTGAGGAAGAGATAGACTGATGCCAGAATCTACACTTAGTAGTTGCATTGGACCTTGGGCTGGGACACCGATGTTCTGCCTACGGCTGCAATGCCCCACACCCCACCGTAAGTTTTGCAGGTCAGGTTCACTGAGTGCCTGCAGTTATGCTTGTGCATGTGGTCACAACTGCCTTTCAGTTTGGACTGAGCAACTCCATATCAGTCTGGCTGAAAACCTCAAGGAGCAGAGGGCTTTCCTCTCCTTAAGCCTCCAGACTTGATTCACTATGTCTCAGAGCACAGTAGGTATGTCTACAGTGATGACAACTACTTTAATTCAAAAACAGTACTCGACAAGAAGCTACTAAAAGTCAGGGTGACCACATAATGCTCTATATTTATGCTACACAAGGAACCACTCCAAAAGCTAATGAGCAATCATGTTTCCCTTGGGCTGATGGGGGGTGCAGCTCTGCAGAGAGTCTTCTCCTTTTGGCAGAACCCTGGATGCATACACTTCCTTGCTTTCATGGAGGTGAAAGCTACCCCACACAACCCTTTGTTCTTTGCAGGCTCTCAGCAAACACACAGGATGTGTGGTGATGGCACTTACCTTGCTCACCTCACACAAATTTGCCCATAAGGGTCCATTGCTGACCCAGCTCCAGGAGAGGCTCAGGATGTGAAACTCTACCTCCTGATAATAGGGAACTGCACATTCCCAGGAGGCCAGTCAAGTGCTGAAATCCTGAGAGGGCAAACCCACACAGTGGTTTGTGGATGGCCACCACAATTTCTAATCTCTTCTGAGAGATTAGAAATTCACAGACTGGCCCTAAATTACTTGGCTGTGGAAATATGGATGGAGCAGAGCAGAAAATGCTGCAACCTAGGTCTTCACCATCCTGGCCTGAGGTTTAATCCATGTCCTAACTACCTTATCACCAACAGTTCTGTATGCCAAAGTGGATGAGCTCCAGGGAACCTTCATAGCTTCAGTACAGAAGAATTTGTCCTGTTCTCGCTAGAGGGAGCCCATGTGGTCCTACCAGAGCCAAGACAAAAGTAACTCATGCAAAGGCAGAGAACAGCACTGTTGCTCTTTTCCTAGCATGGTTTAAATCACCAGTAATCTTAATCCCTTTTTTCTCTCTTTTAGACCTGCAATTTTTATACAAACTTCAGCCGGGGAGGAGACTTTATAAGCCCTGTCTGGACAGAATCTTGCATTTTATAAGGGCAAAAGTGTACACCAAATACTAATGTGGTCAGTAGAGCTCTGGTCCAGATGTTGTTGACTGAGGTCAAATAGCATAAAAATGGCAGCTGGCTAGATGTTCCCTGAGCAGCAGCACACTGCAGTGCTAACATGTTCAGGTGCTTCTACACCTTGAGACCCAGGGCCCAAATCCTATTTACAGAATGGTGCGATGCGATGATGATCATCTCCCCAGCCTCCTGTGCCATGCTGGCCAAAAGAGGAAAGTTCAGCCCACCAGTGGAGGCACGGATTTACCATGCAAAGCCACTGTCACAGGCTCCAGCCAATGGTACCACTGGCACAGGGCACATTTTAAAGGATGATACAAGTTGTAAGATGCTGCATGTGCTTGTTTTTCTCTGTCCCACTGTGCCCTGCTGCTCTAACTTCTGGTGTCTGAGGAAACACAACCAGAGCTGCTGCAAGGCAGGGGGACTAAGAAGAGTTGGGGAACCGTGGAGTGACATGCCCTGCTAACTAGAAGGAGGGTCAGGGTGTAGGTACCTTAACGTGGATCACAGCACAGATGTATTGAACACCATGGGATTATCCTCCCAGAGACCCACATGTACTCCACGCGCATGGGTCAGACATGGAAGAACATAACAAATTGGAGGTCCCTTGAGGCCTCTGTCTTGCCAGCACTGCATAAACCTACCAGTAGTGCCATTAGCCCTGCATTTTTCTCCTTTGCCTGGGCTCTTGCTTAGCTTCCCTTTCCTGCACAAAGAGGCTTGTTTAATTTTGCTAACGACTCTGAATGAAGATAAGGCCCATGTGTGTAATAACAGATTAAAATTAAACTTCAAACAAATTATCTGTTAGGATTTACGAAAATCTTATCTGGGGAGGAATTAATCCTTGCTTCTTGTTTTGGGGCTTTAGCGGGCCACTGGGGATTTGAAAGCGAGTGCTTTTTCAGTCTGGTGCATGCACAGCAAGTGGAGCAGCGTGCATAATGCTCTGGATATGCTAAAAAGCCCCAAACAAAAACAACCGAGAGACACCTAAACATCTGAAGTGCAGCCTGAACTGATTGCAAACCAAATGCAGGTGCTGTGCATCATCAGTTGTCACTGTCAAAGCCCTGGTCTCCTTGTGACTAATGTCCCTGCTTCCTTCGTCATTGCTTATCAGGACAATTCTGTAAGCCATCTCTTAAGCCCTAGTGCTCCACGCCGTGTGGTTTGGAAACCAGCCATTGCACCCTCCTGGTGATGTGAGGTTGCTCTGAGAAGATGCTGCTCAATCCAGCCTATTAATCAAATTAACAGAGGGGGCAAGAGGTGCCTGTGGGGTTTACTTTGCTGAAAAATGCTAATGTGGCTCAGAGCAGTGCTGGGAGTGGGACTACACGTGGGGCTTGCAGAGCTTGGGCAAGGCAGCCCCATTAGCATGTTACCACCCCATGATGGTTCAATGCATTTAATCCCAGGAACAGGTTCAGACTAACAGTATAGTTCTGCTTCTCTGACCTGCGGGTAATACCCATGACAGACAATAAAGACAAAGACATAAAGACTTCTGGAAACAGCTCCTTAGCCTCTTACTACACAGATCTCCTTCCCATCAGCAAAAAATTCCTGGTGGAGGTCTTTCATCTTTTTCTCTTCCATCTATTTCTTCTTTCTTTCAGCTTAGCTGCCCACACCAGCTGTAAGGTGAAAGAGTAATAGGAAGTGGGAACAAGAGATTAAAGTAGCTTCAGTAGCCAGAAGGAGATAAATGGGTGCTCTCTGGAAAGATAAACTGGACTGATAGGAAAATTGTGGGGGAAAATCTCAAATGTTTATTAAGTTTTTTTGGTTTTCTTATTTATATTTTTCTTGCTATTTTGGGGGCATTATGTAGGGGTCAGAGTAAAACACCCTCTCAGGTCTGAACAACAGTGAGAACAGAAGCTACTTGAAAACATCTCAAATCTCCATTACCCTCAACTACACAATAGGTTAAGATGCAAGTTTTAGGTGGAAACGTTAAGTGCCTGAACTCCACAGAGGTTTGCACTGAATCCATCATGTATCCACTACTGTCTTGGAAATGCTTGGCTACATTTCCATGCTATAAGTACCCTGAACCAGCCACCTGAAAGTCACCTAATAAGCAATAGAATGGACTAACCCTGCATCTGGAAAGCCCCAGAAGACTGAATGCACCCACCATGGATGTAGAGAACATTTATTTAGAAAATTAAACAGATGAGCACTCACTAAAGTCCATTCTACACTGCTCGCCTCCCCAGCCAGCACCATCATCTGTCATGGCAGAGGCACAGCTGTGTTATCATCCTATCTCTGACCATAAAGTCAGAGAGGAGCTGAGAGGATTCAGTTCAACATGTGGTCTTCATGGTTGGAAATCACCTCTCTCTCTGGAAGAGGGCTCTCCAATCCCTGAGCTGCTCATAGCTCCACATTGCTTACCATCAATCTCAGGTGTTGATAGGTAGGCTATGCAAGGGAAAAATATTTGAAATAGTTTTTTCCCCTTTCTGACAAGGAGTCAGAAGCAAAGAAGGAGGACCCTTCTTTACCTCTGAAGTTTCTGTCAAGGATGCTGAAGCACAGTGGCACACATTCGGCCCATGTGTGGTGCAGATACTTGAGGATCTACCAGCCCACAAGGGCTGTGTTCATGCAGGACTTTGCCTCAGCCATTCACCCCAGTTGGATGGGCAAAGCTCTCTGCCCTCCCATTCCTCCTGGAACCAATCAGACATGGTGCTCTCAGCCATCCGCTGAGAAGTAAACCAAACACAACTTGCACCAGCTGAACTCATTCTTTCATGCTATTTCTTGAGAAGCATCTAATAACATTCTGGTAGTCACTACCTGCACAGTATTCCTCAGCGTGCAGCCAAGCAGGATGAGGCAGAAATCCCTAGAGACAGGCAATCGGTTTTTTGATCCAGCCTTTAACTGGGCAGAGAGGTCACCACTGAGCAATCTCTAGTCCATGCAAAAGGAGTATGTTATCTTGGCAACACTTCAAATGTGTGCTCACCCAAAGAGTGCAAGGCTCAAGACAAGAGGTTAAGCAGTTTGGTGTGCTGAACACATGGTATAATAGCTTGGTTTTACCTTTCCTGAATTTTCATCTGAATCTCCTGCACAGCTCTCGACAATAAGTGTCACATCTTTTATTGTAATAGAAATTACTAGCAAAAGGCAAATACATTTCTGAAGGATTGAATTTGTTGCCATGGGAGGCAATGTAAATAATTTGGGGTTAAATACAAAGAGACAAAGAAAGCTTTCTTGTTAAAGTAAATACAATCTCGTTGCTCTGTATTCAGTTTTAGAAGGTTCATGAATATCCTTGTTTTCCGTAACCTTGCACATTATTGAAAAAGATCTTTCATTTGCTTCTACTCTTTGCAATTTCCTTAGATACCCTATTTCCTTGCATCTGCAGAAACTGATCTGTTTCTCCTGTGCTTGACAAACCATCAACATCTGCAGGTGAAAGATTTCAGAGAGAAGAAACAGTAAAAAAAAACCACGACAGAAACCTTCCCTAATCATTTTTCCTTTGATTTCCATACACTCATGTAATAGGATGTATCCAGTGGTGAATTTTTCTGAAAATGTATTTAAACTGAGCGGATTCAGATTTGATTTGTTGACACTGGAGAACAAACTCTGTGAAAGAAGTCATCTGTCTTGCTCAGAAGCTGGCTCAGACCAAAGCCCTCTACTCCTCACAGGAATACATTTGTGTCTTCATAGAGGAACCAATTGGAAGACTAGTCTTGACTCAAGAACATGAAACAGTACAGAACCATGCAGGTGAGGTACCCACTAGAGGGAGAGCCCTTAACTGGAGGGTCACCAGCCAGCCCATCGAGGTGACACATTCAAGTACCAGCTTAAGGTCACACTGCAAAAGGAGGGAGTGCTGAAAAGTGCTGTAAGCATCCGGGCATCCATTTGGCTTTCCCACAGAGTAGGAAATCTGTGCTGTGCCTTGTCAGGCTTTTACCAAATGTCAGGTTTTACCAAATAAAGTGATAGAGGGCCCAAGCTCCATCCTAATGAATTGGAGGAGGCTTCCTTCCAGTTGCTGGTTTGGTCATATAAATGAGGTGCTTCTGACTGGACTTTGCTTTGTACAAAAAAAAGCTGCAGGAGCAGTTACCACACACTGTGCCCCCTCTGGGTGGGAGGAGCTCCCATTCCTGTTTTCTGATGCTCAGAGGAATTCAAATCCACTGCTTATAACACTTTGGACAGGGAGGGTTGAGCCTCCCTACCATCCCAGCTCTTAAAAATAAAAGAGAGCCTAATAAGCATTCTCCTTAGCCCACCCATGGTGAGACCTTGGCAGAGACTCATGACCTACTTCAGATCAGAAGGTTTGCAGAAGACCATTTTGCCATCATTGTTATGACTCATGATTATTTTTTTACTCTGTTTACCTCAATGTCACAGTATTCATGGGTAACTACAGATAGTTGGTGGTCTTGAGATGAAAGGCAAGATCCTGAGCTAGCTGTCAGTGTAGGCAAGTGAAGGTGAAGTGCAGCAGGGAAGAACCCTATGGATGAGCCTGACATGCTTTTAGTGAAGACAAACTTAATGCCTTGGGCTGCATTTGGGAGCAGGAGGAGTGATTCACTCTCTTCCCTAAATTATACCACTGCGTGGGGCATGCATCAGACATTAGCAAGCTCCCAGTTATTCCAGAAGTTAGTATGCTGTGCCAACTCATTACTTCCTAAATAGCTTCAGTGTCAGTGCTAAGTGGTGACTTAACTGACTGCTGACATTCACTACAAGGTCACTAAGCTAAGTCTATACTTAGGAACACTTTGGTGCTGCAAATGACATGGAAGTGATTTCATCTATACACATTTTGATGAGGATAAGAGGAGCAGAGAATTAAATACTCTTAGAATGGCTGGATTGTCTCTGCAGTGGGTTATAAGCAGTGTATTACTTCTTTGCTTTCCTTCCATAGGGAGGACTTGAACATAAGGAGGGACAAAAATGAATAAATGGAAACATTTTTCTCTGAGCATGGCTGAACACTGGCATAGCTTACACCTCCACAGAGGTTGTGGAGTCCCCATCCTTAGAGATCAAAAGCCTTCTGGACACGGTCCTGAGCAAACAACTCTAGGTGATTCTGTTTGAGCAGAAGGGTTGGACCAGGTGACCTCCTTCCTGGAGAAGGAGTCTCAGAAAAGCAAACACTAAGGACAACACCAATAAGGAATTTGAGTAACACCTGAAAAAGTGAACATTCCTGCATTTTTTCCTAAGGAATCTAGCATATCTCTACTGATGGCTACAGCAAGTGTGCAACATTTCTCACTGCAGAGAGCTCTTCTTGACATGCTCAGCTCTTTTTTCAATCCACATACTGCAAAGGGATCCTTCCTTCCCAGCACCCACTGAAAAGGTTCTCCCCAAAAGCCCAGCATCTGTAGTCAGATGGCAAAGACATGTACAGCTCCACCTGCCAGCCTGTAGCTTTCAGCATCTTCATGAACTCTGAAATTCAAAGGGTAATTCTCACTCCCCAGCCCCCTACAGCTGTTAGCAAATCAAGTGATCTGTTCCCAAGTGTCACGTTCCCCCTTCCCCCAGTAAATCTCTGCCTATCCTAAAGCATCAGGAATTTTACAAATACTTCCTGCAACCCCTGCATACTAAGGAACAACACAGAGGTTACCAGTACTGCATTCAAAGTTCTAGTGAAATTCCAGAGTAGGGCAGGATGCTGAAGTCCATATCTTTTAGTTCATTACTAAATGATAGTTAGTTTAGCATTTCTCTCTGCACCTTCCATGGAGAAGCTGGTCTCCACTGAAGGGTCCCAGAGCTGCCTGATGCCAAGCTACAAGAACTTCTTTGCTCTCCTCTGCCCACCACAACAAAGAACCAGGATTTGTGCCACTTGGCCCTCATTGATAAATATCAAAAGGCAAATTATACTCATCTGGGCTACAGATGTCGATATAAGTCTCCCTACAACAATTACGATAAATATCTCAGCTGTCATTTAAGGTGAAATGGCATACAGTTCTTCAAGTCTGATGATTCAGACATAATGATCTCCCAGCAATTGGGAAGACAGAGGCAAATAAATTGGGGGCAAAGGGACTAGAAATAAAAATGAAAGGAGATAAACTCTCTTACCTTCCATGTTACCCCCAAATCTGTCTTGATCCATATCTGAGAAAAGCAAAGGAATGAATCACTATTAGTTACTAGTGGAGCAGCACACAGGTATGCTCCATTTCAAGCCAAAGTTGGCAAGAAGGCATTAAAATCCTGTTTTGTTTCATATTTCACTTTATTCTCTTTGTTTTGGTCAGGTCCATCCTTGATGCATATTGGACTAAACCAGATGGGAGCCATGGAGTTCCTGCTGTACTGGAGTGGGCTGGAAATGCACATGGGCTACCAGCACCTCTGGACCTCTACTGTTGTATAGGGTGGGACTGGGTTTCAGCATGGACATGAGCACTTCCCTCTCTACACAGCTGTCACCCACAATATCCTTATAATTTTCCAGCCCAAAAAAATCAGTGATTTTTTTTGTTCCACCTGCACCCACTTCCAGGCAGCAGCCTGCCCCAAGCTCGTCTAGCCTTGGTTTGTGACAGGGAAGGAGAGCAGCCCAGGCTCTCACAGTCACAACTGCGTGGGATTTTGTAGGACAAACTCCAAGTATGAGGTTTTACTTTTTAAAAATCCCAAGACTCATGTGGTAGCTATTCCTGTGATAGAGGCAGATGCAGTAAGTTGGTGGGGAGTAACTGTAGGACTCTGTAGTTATTCCCTTCATTAAGTCTTAATTGTAACAATTTCAAGGTGCAACCCCAGCACCATAATCAGATCCCGAGGTGACAAAGGCACAGATAATTGTAATGAGCCTTCCTCCAAAATGAAAGGCCTGCAGTTTTCTCCCCAGACACTAATGGTACAAAGCAGAGTCAGAAAATGCTGTCAGCAGGAACTGGGAGAAGATGGGGATCCAAGGAAACCCCTGGGCTACATAATTTACAAATAGTAGGCAGATACCATTAACCAGGGTTACTGATTTGACTTCTGCTTCTTCTTTCTGTTTCCAGCTTGCTCTCAGAAACTTCCCAACTAAGTCTGCTCCATCCTGGCCTCATCACTACTTTGTTGTCTGTAAAACTCTGGCAAAACTATTTACCATAATGGCAAGACCAGAAGAGAAAAAAATAGAAGAAAGAGAGCAAACAACATGCAGAGAGCACTGCTGCTCCCTCCTCACATGTGCCAGCCCAGGCTCCATCCACTCTGACCCCATTAGCAGTAAGCACTTTCTTGACTTACTGGCCTTCATTCTGTGGTGGTTCAGCCCCAAACAGTGGCCAAGCACCGCACACCACTTGGTCACTACCAAAGGGGAAAGAGACAGAGCCTCTATGGGTTGAGATATGGACAGCTTACTGACAAAAAGCACTGTGAAAGTAGAACAATAACAGCCCATGGCAAATTACACCCACACCCAGTGACAACACTGAGCATTGCACTCATCTGATGACCAACCCAACACCCCAACCTCACTCAGACTGCCCTTTAGGCACCAGGAGCACCCTCTCCCTAACCAGCCTCTTTTATGGGGAGCGATGTCAGGTGGTGTGGAAACAACCTGGGCTAACTCAGCTCACCTGGGCTGGCTGCTTGGGGAGGGTAACTCTGATCTGACCAGAACCAGGGCACATTCATGGGACTAAAAGGGAGAATTAATTGTCAGGGCACACCTGCAGCTGGAGGATGACTCAGCCCCAGGGGGCTGTTGAGTCAGAAGAACCGAAACAGCCATTGAAGTTGGAAAATGAGCATTCTTATACAATCCAGTGCTAATGTCCAAGCAGGAAATAGAAATGAACTTTGGAATAAAAGTCAACAATTGCAAATGAATAAAAATGGGAGCAATGCTACCAGAAGCCCTTCATTCTGGTGATGTCACGGTTCCCAAATGCCCTTCAAAAATGCAAATCACCTACAATGTAATAAAAAGGGCATTTTCTGGAGTGTGCAGAGCTTGCATAGTTTAATTAAGCATAAACTAGGGTGACTCTGGAAAGGAAAACGATGTGGATAGCATTCTCCGAGTGACCTTGGAAAAGGACTTAGATACTTTTTCTACACAGCAATTAAGTAAACTCACACTTCTTATGCTGTCAACCCTATTCCTTTCCTTTATTTAGAAACATATTTTTTGTTCTCTCTGATTCCCTGATCTCACACTGGTTTATCTCTGTGCTTAGAAAATGTGATTTGTTTCCCTGAAGATAACTAAACATTTGTCTACAGCCTTACCATCTCTAGTTTTCTAATCTCTACTTCAACATTACTTATATTAAACTTCTGGCACCTGCTTTCCACTGAACTTCAACTTGGCCACCTCACTGACATGGCAAAACTGGAGTAAGGAGATGCCTATAGAAATTTCTGATCCATTCTTCCCAAAAACAACCTTGTGGGTTCTATGATGGAGAGACTACCTCACTGGACAAGGGAAGAGCTGGGATATCATCTACCTGGACTTCTGTAAGGCCTTGGGTGTGGACGGAATGTCTGATGGATAAGGAATTAATTGGATGATCATATTGAGAGTGTAGTGGTCAACAGCTCAATGCCCAGATGGAGATTAGTGACAAGCGGTGTTCCTCAGGGGTCCATATTGGGACCAGTACATCAGTGGGATCAGTGCACCCTCAGCAAGCTTGCAGATGACACCAAGCTGAGTGGTGTGATTGACAGACATGAAGGACAGGATATCATCCAGAGAGACACAGACAACCTTGAGAATTGGGTCCAGCTGGTTTTGTCAGATTTTGAAGGGCAGTCTTGAAGCCCATTAGATCATCTAACCTACAATTTCTCAAAAAGGAGGCTGGACTGTAGGAGGAATACAAGAGAGGTTAGGGGGCTGGTTTCCAGGCACTAGGAAGGAAACCCAGTGTTAGCAGTTCAGCTTTATTTCTTCTGCATTAGAATGTGAAAAAACCCTCTCAGTAACTCCTGGCTGTGAGCTCTGCTGCCAAGAGGGAGCAGTGGTAGCAGCCCAGGTCTGTAGGCCAGGAGTGTATGGGGCTTAGAAGGGTTGAGTGGAACTCTTACAGCTGTTCCTTACACATCTGCCTTCAGCTTGATCTTTCAAAAGGACCCTGCTCTGCCCTCCCCTTGAAATCTGTGGCAGAGTGACCTCCCCACATTGCTCTTTGGGAATTCTTTTCTCTTAGCACCTTCCTGTGAGTTTCAAGGAGGGATAGAAACCCCACAAGGAAGATTTAAAGAGTTGGTAAGGGCGGGGAAACGATGTTCGCCTCGCAAGGGCAGAGAAACGGGAGGAGGGCAGGTGGGGAAACGGTGCTGCTGTTTGAGCTGTGATGGAGTTTCACTGAACCACACTGCAAGGGCTGCTGACTCATAAAAAGGTGGAATACCCGAAAGGAAAGCAATGATCCTGGAGCAATTGCATCCCATTATGGTATGTCAGACATCTCTTTGAGTGCACAAGCCTGTAATTAGTGACAGAGAACTGCGCAGTTTCTGAAGAAAGAAAGGAAACAGAAAGAATGATTCCCTGCACTAGTGACTAGCTGGACAGTAGATAATGCTCCAGGATGCTTTAAATAAAACGTATTCATCGCTGATAGATTGGTATTTATTTTTGACATTTCAGAGTAAATGCCAGTGAATTGGTAAAATTAACAAGTCTTGAGAGACCTCCTAGTGAAGATCTGAGAGTCTAGGGATTCATCTCAGGGCTTGGTTCCTGCCCACTCCGCATGTGAGAAACCTGCTTAAGTGTCTCTGGAAATTATTTTGAAAATTAAGATCTCTTAGTTTTGTCCTAAGGGAAGGAAGCAACCGAGTTTAATACGAACCGAAGATGTAGTAAGAACTGCATTACATACTTGCTAACGCTAGATGGGGTGTAAGGAAAGAGTGAAGGGAAAAGCCAGGGAACAGCAAAACCTTGGAGGTCGGAGCTGCTTCAGGCACAGAGCTGAATTTAACTGAGCGGAGCACGGCTCCCTCCCCGTTTTCAAAAGCCAAAACCCATCATACCCGGGCAAGGATCCGTTTTCCCACCTCATCCATCCCTCTGGCAGTGGAGATCCTCACTTCATGGATATTTTAACACACATGACGCACTGCTGTTAGTCTCATTAACTACATTTTATTCATACATTGAAAGAGTACATACATGTGTCGGTAGCACAGACTGCATCAGCTTCTCCTTCCTAAAAACCCTCCGGGTATTTACAGCCTTAAAAAGCTCCCACTCTAGCTAGCACATTGTCTTAAATCTATGCTTATACAAACTGCTGCTCTTTACATAGTCGCATGTATTTTGGAATACATTAAAAATCACCAGGTGGCATGTTCTGTTTTCCTTTGCCACTGTTCTGAAGGTCTAACGATTGCAATGAATTATGGATATGCATAGTGCAATTTCTATTGCAGAATATAGGCCATGGAGTCATGGAGCCAAAACTGTTGTTGCATTTGGAAAGGCAGAAAGTATGGAGCCAGGAGTTGGACGTGATGATCCTGTCCAGCTCAGCACATTCTGTGATTCTATTTTCTATGTTTAGGGATTTCTGTTGTTAGAGCTGCATCCTGCAGCTTTTCCTTGGGATCAGGAAGAGCAGAACAAGGCTCTTTTCGATACCCTGCCTTTGTTTAATCCTATGAAATACAACCTTTCCTTAATCAACTGGTGCTTTTTGCCCACCCTCTTAGCTGCTCTGACCTCCTGTGCACTAACTCAGCAGAAGAGGCTGGCTGGCGTTGGACTCTGAGCTCTTCGTGAAGCCGGGAGAGATAACGGAGCTGGGCTTTCAGACCAACCAGGACAGCTGCTCATCAGACGTGGCAGCCTGCCCGCAGAATTCATTTCCCTCGCTTTCTTCTTCTGGTCTTGTGTGAATGAGTTTAGGTTCCTCTGGATCATTTCATCCACTTTATTAAGCCTGTCTCTGCAGAGACCATTTTAATTTAATTCAACCTGATAGCCAAGGCTAAAAATCCCCTTGTCTCTCGAAACAGCACAATCTCCTGGTATTGGATACACGAGCCCTCTTCCTCCATCTGCTTCCTTCCCTTCAAGTAAAACCAGCCAAGGTCCAATTTCTCTAAACTGGCTTTTAGCTCTTTGACCGATGCTCCATGCTGAGCGAATGGTTCTAGCAGCGAGCCCTAAAAGAAAGTGCTAGTGCACCAAGAAATGCCCTTCTTTGGCAGAATATCCGAAACATGCATGGCAGACAGAAAAGCAATAAAAGAATGCTTTCCCACAACCCAGTTTAAAGAAACATTGCTGGCCAGGCATGCCCATTTTACAAAGTAAACCAGGTACGTGGTAAGCGATTGCATTCACTGGCAGACATATGAATCACCTCTTCATTTTGTCATGCCAGATTTGGTAGCTTAATCCTAGGAGCAGTATTGCTAAAACCTGCTGCGGCAGGTTGGTTTGCATCTACTGGTCTGAATGAACCAATGGGACTGACACCGCATTGAGTTTTGGGGGGGGGGGGAGCAGAGCACAGTACTTCAGACAGCTGGATGGGCACAGTTGCCAAGGTAATTAAAAACAAAACCAGTATGAGCACCTCCATAGGAAAAAAAAATAGCATGTCACTTAAAACCAGCATAAAATTAGTTATGTCTCTGACTAATAATGTTATTTCATAGAAGTGAGGCAAAAGTTGGAGAAGGCTGTGGTATTTCAGGTCGCTGGTAGGTTATGGCTCCTCAGGGGAGTCCTTGCACATAATCCTCTGCTGCGGCACTGTTCACATCTGGGACACTGGAGGGGCTGTGAGAACATCTCTTTCTGTGACAACGGACCACGTGCCAGGTATCCAAGGCGAAAACATGTCGCTCACTCAGCACAGAGGTGGTGAGACAGCCCTGAGTATGAGGGACTAAAGGAGTTTCCTTCGCTCCGCCTGCTTTGCACAGTGCCTCCTACCCACGGCAGCACTGCAGCACAAGGCCTGACACAACCACCCAACACGCTGAGTGGTATGGAAACGTAAAGAAACATACTGCACAAGTGAACAAGCCAGAGCTCTGACGCACAACTAGATAGGGATGGTGAGAGCCTTTTGAGGAAAACGGTCCCTTGCTGTTACCCTGACCAAGAGGCTCTGCGTGCCAGGACTGCCCTCTTTCCAATGCCCGAATGCCTTAGTCTGTAGGCACCCAAACCCAGCAATGCAGCACAGTCTGCTCCCATCCTCCTGTTTAACCTTCAGTGATTTGGCAACCCAGTGAAAGCCTGGAGCCACCAAGAGGAAAATCACCACCTTAGAGGCAGGGTTAGCTCTAGTCTGAAACAGATCCAGCTGCTTCAGTTCAAAAGACTCGGTGATTATCATGTTTAAACCACATCCAGAAGGAGGATTTCCCAAATACATCTTGTAATAACTGAACTCTGAATTTATTGCTTGTGAGCTGTGCTGGGGGAAGAACGCTGGAGAATAAGTCATCTCACTGTGTAAAGACAAGCTTCAGCACAGAGTATGTGAATGTAGACGTGTGTTCCAGGCTAAGCTTAAGCTGGACATTCTGGAATGAGAGATCCCAGCAGATTTACTTGGTAAAACAGCCCAGAATCTACTGGGATCAGGAAGAGTATGAACTAGGGCAAAATGGGGTGAATTTCTGGAATACCTGTTAAACCAGGACATGGATGGAATTTGCAGTCAATTAATTCATGACACCAGACAGATCTCTATTATTTTCTATGTTAACTTGAGAAGATCTTTCATTCTGCAAAGGACATACTCTTCTTTTCCTTGCTACCCACTTACTGTGGGTTATTTTTGGCTATTTGTTGTATACAATTTGTTGCTGAAATAATGAATGGAAGAAATACGGCAAGGTATTTTGACTTTCCCTTTAATCTACAATGAATTAAAATGATGCCTCAGACTTACTATAAACCAAAGACAGACTGTGAAAACAGACCTCAAGAAACAAACAAACAAAAAGTGTATTCTGGAACATTAGTGCTTGCTTTTACAATTCATCAGCAGCCACAAGGAACTGGCTCTAGTCTTAAAATCATTACGAACTGTTAGTTTAAGAGTCAAGATGATTTCTATGCTTTGTATGGCTTACTCTCTTCACTTTATGAGATGTTCAATTCAAGGTAGTTTTCTGGGTAAAATTTGGATTGTTCCCTTAGATGTCAAGATTAATCCTAATGCACTGCACTCTCCTCTCTGAATGACTGCAGATTACAAAGTGTCTTTGAAAAAGGATAAAACAGACATGTCATGCAGTAACCAAGTAAATGCAATCCCTGATTAATATGCAAGTTTGAAAAGTTCAGAAAATGTCATCATACTCCATAGGCGCACCTTTTTGGAAAGGTCTCCCTGCTTTGCTGTGTATAAATGTCATTCCACATGAATTTCACTCGGGCAGCTTTTCATAAACTCAAGTCAATGATGATATGTTCAAATATTTGAGTGTTGCCTTTAAAACTAGAAGCAAAGAAAAAATCTCTTCGATCCGTTGACACAGCTGTGAAAGATCGCGGCGCTTGCACATAAATTTCTTTAAATAACATGAAGAGCTTCTTTTCACCATCCCACTGGTATATCTGGGAGAAGGTGTAGTCGCTTCCCAAGGCTAGGTAGTAATTGTTCTTAAAGGAGAAAGGCTGCAGGGTCATGGCTCCTCGCGATGGAAGAGCCTGTATCTCCACAAACTGTTTGCTGTTCCATTTCATAACTCTGGAGTCACCGATGAATCTCGTGAGCGTGAGGTACAGGTTATCTTGCATCCTGAAGCTCTTCACAGCCAGGACATCTTCCATGTTGGGGATTTCACTGTGTGGGACAAACTTTTTCGAAACTTTGTTCCACTGCAGTATAATGGGAACCTGGGAGCGGCTAGAGAGGATTAAATGGGATTTCCCATCTATATTAAGAAACTCAGCATCAGTGTCCCTGAACCACTCATGAAGGGACTGGTATGAGTAAAATCCTTTGTTATTCCATTTGTACACCGTTGACAAACCTGCTTTAGAGCTGTCTGCTATGACAAAAAACATTTCGCTATCTATCTCGAACAGCTCTATGTCATTTGGCTTGGAAATGCGGGACACTTCGATATCCTGGAATTTGACAAATTTTGTCCAACTTTCATCATACTTGTAAATGTGTGAGCCACCAAAGAGCTGTGCCACCACCACAAAGACTTGATCACCAACAAGAATGGCTTTACATCCCACTATGGACTGACCTATTGGCCAAAGAAAAAAAGAGAAAAAAAGCAAAAAAGCAAAAAAGCAGATATATTAGCTCAGTACAAAGCACCTTTTAAACCACAGAGATCTTACCAAATCACCCCACCCTTTCATACTTTTTTCTCTCCAATAAATGGAAAGAGGACGTCAAATGTCTGAAATGCCACACCCTTAAGGTGTGCAAGTATCATGCACCCTAAAATACTCATTCCTTTTTATCCAGCAGAGCTTTTCTTTCTCTGTATGTTGAAACATGTGCTCCTTAATATCCAAAACAATTATTTAAGCAAATCTTATTTTTTCCAAAATAACAAGAGTTGTTATCTCATGACTCAGCAGGAATCTGAAATTATCTTATTCTTGGAACGTCTCTCTTTCCAGTTTAAGTAGGAGAATGAAATATAGTCTATTTTTCTTGGTCCAAGAGGGCCAGAGTCAGCTTTTTGGTACTGCAAATAGAAATATTGATGCATATTGATGGATATCACCTGACAGCAGGATGAAAAAGATAAATGAAACTCTGTTGTTTTTGTTAAGTCATCCTGAGATTACATTAAACTAGAAATATTTAGGAATACTGCAGTTGCCAGGTTAGATCAGATTGAGCTGTGGTCTGTTTTGAGAATGTCAAGTCACTATACAAGATCCCCATTAAAAAGTAGCAACTAGACTATCTACAAAAGGTTTTGTTGGAAGAAGAGAGGAATTCCTCTCTGAAGCACACAGTGGAGCAGTATCTGTACATATTTCTCTATGCACAGTCACGGTCACAGTAGGAGACTCTCTCTGGTGTCTCTGCTGGCCCCCTACCCACAGGTGTTTCACAGCCAGCCTGGGATGATCCACCACCCTTCCAGGGTAGGAGGGGCAGGATTCATCCCAAGAACCATAAGATATCTTCAGCATAGACTCAAATGCTTGAGCTGATCATCCAGGCTCTTTCTGATCTAACTTAGTGAAAAAGTACTCCACAAAAGATTTCACCTGTCCTGTAGATGCCTCCTGCTGCAGAGGACAGCAACCCCTATTCTCTGCATGTTGACTCTAAAGGTAATCATGACAACCAGTTCAGGTCAATACACCCATATCGTAAAGGGCTAAATCTGGCCATTCAAACGCCAAAGTGTATAGTTAGTATGAAGTACACAGCCCGCTCTTGAGCTCTACAAAACACTCTTTAGGCTCTTTAACTGCCAGTGTCCCTTGGCAAAAGTCTCTCTCTCACATTTCAGAGGCCGGGGCTTAAGCTTAGGCCTTCCAGGAACACAGGACAGTTGTTTGAGAAATGAGCCTTGGCATACACACTGGGTGTGGAGCTAAGACAAGTCCCCAGCAGAAATGTCTCCCAATCATGTAATCACAGGAAGATGAAATACAGCCAGAAGACAGCTGTCTTTGCTAATGATCTGACCTCTCAATTTAATTTCCAGAGCTTTTCTAGAGATCTGCTAGCTCTCTTCAGGCCATCAACTTCTAAACTTACATCAACTGGTAAATATTTTCCCCTAAGCTATGAAAACACAATGTAACATGCCCCCCACCCCCCTCACGCAACCCCCCCGATTTTTCATTTCCAAAATTTCCTAACAGACTATTAGCATTGTAAACTTTTGTTAGTGGTGCACACAGTTTACCTGAAGAGGAGGGTGCTTACTGCCTTTGTGGACTTCCCGCACCACCAGCCAAGGATGCTCTTTGTTTCCCAAAATGCAAGGTAAAAAATACTCTATCACATGTAACAAGGAACAGGAGGGAAGGATGATCCATGGACAGATTTAGTTTCTGAGATCTCAAAACCATTAGCTTTAAGTAGCTGGGAAACTGGGCAGCATATAACAGCTCTAATGGCTCTGTCCCTGCTGTCGTGGTGTGACTGAGGTCTGTATGGCACTGTGAGTGTTGGTTAATGAGAGAATGGTTGCTCACAGGAGAAAATCACCTAGCATCCATATGGGCTTTTTGTTTGATGAGTAATCTAGCCAAGATGCTAATTTAGCATGTTTGTCAACAAAAATCAAACATGAAAGCTTTACAGCATGTCTCTTTAGGTAACAACCCTGGTTTAAATATTTCTATGACATCTTCAGTTGTGAAGTATGCTTTCCTGGCCAGTCTACCCTAGATGCATCCTTCAGACCTATTTCCTTCTACATGCAGTAGAGTATTTTTATATTCTCTTTTGCAGGCACTTTGGCAAGAGTGCGACCTCCTTCAGCCTGTACTTCAACTTGCAGTGTGATTCAGGCGGTGAGTGTCTAAGCTGGGCCACAGTGTGACATTCACAGCAAGTGGTTGTGCCTTCAGAACAATTTACAAGATCAGAATAAAAAAAGCCTGGTTTATGTGCTACTGCGAAGTTAAATGTGCATGCGTGAACAAGACACACCGCTCCATGAAGTCATTTGTGTTCAAATACACTTTGATCTAATGATTTCCACACAGATCCAGGACAAAACCCACCAGCTGGGCCCATCTACAAATCTTGTCCTTGAGGAACACCAACAGTTCATCAACGACATGCATCCCAGTGCTCATATACCTGTGATATTGTCATAACTCCTGAAATTCATTTCAATGTGATCCCACTCCAGTACCATGCAGTTCTCCATGCTGGGCTGTGCAATGGCTACGAACACATCATTCTTTGAGTTGAATGTATCCACTGAAACTGACTGGTAGGGCAAAATCTGGTGAACAACAAAATCTAGAAACATACATTTATAACAATTAGGATACATCCTTGCTGGAAACATAGATTAAGGGGTTGCTGATTATAAACATTAACACTGAAAAATGAGTTAAATACTCTGGGTTTTGTACAGCTCTAGCATGGAAGTATCATTGCTCATGTTAGGCCTGCAGCAACAGAAGAAAGCTGCTCCTGCTTTAGGTTTCACAAACTGTCCCCTGGAAATATAGTTGCCAAGGAGATCAAATAGGTAACTAGTGTCAGAAATCAGATTTTCCAGCTAGGCTGGCTGGTATCAATGAAATCAGGATATTGAGAGAGAAGTCTCTTTCCCCACAGCTGGAAGTTGCTTTCCCGTCAAGTGAAATGGCCTTGCTAGAATCACTTTCAAGCTGAGAGACAGCAACTTCCAGCTGAAGTCCAATAACTTCTTAAGTCATGCAAATTTAATCACTGGCAATTTGTGTTATGCTAAACCAGGCAGAAAGTGAAGTTTGCCTGGGGACAAGCCCATTTCGGCTAGACCATTGACAAAATGGTGTAATCAAAAACTCAGTTAACATACCATTTTATGGGGCATTGTATAGTAGTTTAGGCAAAAAATACAACCAACCTGCAAATTGCTATCCAGTGGAAAACTTGTTCTAGATGCTAAGACTGAGGAGTTGGAGCAACCTGTAAAGACTAAGAGTATAACCCCAAATTTCAAGATTTCTTCTCAAAATCCAAGTGCCCTTGTAAATTTAACTCTAAAATTCACCCTGGGCTAAATTAGCAGTCAGCGTAGAGCCAATCCAGGCCCAAGTGAGAAGACCTGGGTCTGAATCTGATCTTAGGCCTGACAGCTGGTCTAGGTCATTACTATCAGGAAGAGAAACAGGTATAGCCAAGCTGACAAAAGCAGCACTTGGGTCTTGAACGTGGCAGAAGACCTGCGCTGAAGTGATGTATGGACACAAGTACATAGAAAAGGAAATGCATCTTCCACTACAGTGATGTTTCTCTGCAGAACCACACGCCGCTCCTTTCCAGGCTGCATTTGTTAGTGCTCTCGCCACGCACCCCTGCGTCGGAAGGGCCTGAGCGTCCAGGGATTTGGGTGAAATGGTAATTAAGTCCTCACTCGAATCCCTCGTTTCACTGCATTATGAAATAATTGTTTTTGAATGAAGAACTCTCTGTCTCTGCATGCTTGAAAGCCTTGCCCTTGAGGAGTTACACTTCTGGAGAATAAAGATAGATGGCTACCATTAAACAAATAGAGCAGATTCTACAGCTGCAAAAGAAATGACAGTCTCCATTCTTCGAGGGACTACTATAAATAGAGTTTGGGCTTGATTCATAAGTGCTGTTAGGAAAACATGAAAGTTATCTTCATTCTCACTGGGAAAAGAAAAAGACTGGAGAAAACTGACACTGAAGTATGCAGAAAGTAAAAGTAAGCGATAAATCATGGAAGGTACCTAAGGATGGAACGATAGCAGATCCAGTTGCCAAAAATCAATATATTTTTAAAATCTCGAGAAAAAGACAAAAACTCTAATGGTGAAAAAGACATCTCTTGAAATCTGAACAGTTGTGAAACACTTTCTGGGAATCTGTGAACTAAAACAAACCAGTCTGTGTGTTAAAGCCCACTGCTCATTCAGAAATGATTCAGTGTTAGTTAACACAGCTATTTTTACTTGTACCTGTTATTGGGCTCTTTATGTCACTGGATGAGTAAAAATGGGTAACAAAATCAGTCAGAATCAGTAAAAAACAGTAAATGTTGGGCTTAGCACCAATTAGAAATACCACATTCTAATGTGGCACAGGGTTACACAGTAAAGAGATGCCACCATATCAGGCTTGCCAGAATTCTAGGTCTTGGGGGCTTGGTTTAGTTTTACAGGCAGATCCACATGCCTTGCTTTAATACTAGAAAGAACTTGTACAGTAAATACAGGGTTGGGGAGGGGATGTTTCACAACATTTTTCTCTTCTAAGCTGGATCAGTCTGCTCAGGACATGGAAGGGCACACGGCCCTCACTTCCCCCATGCTGCTGGCTACACAGGCTGTCACTCTGTCCCACTCACCCCAACTCAGTCTTACTCTCCCTGTCCAGGACATGTGGTTTTAACACCGCTTTCTGCTGGCTGAGGGCTGAGGTGGGCTGGTGAGAGTTGCTGTACCAGTAGGAGCTGTCACGGATAAGGGACCTAACTCTTCTGTTGTCTGGCCAATTTCCCTCCCAGCAACTCCTTCTCTGGCTGATCCCAGCACACGGGAGCACTGATGCTGGAGAGCAGCAGGGTAGCATGTGAGGAATGCTGGAGGACACCAAAAAGAAAGGGAAGAGATGAGTTGCTTGGGCAGCAGCTCCTAAACTGCATCCTGTGACTCAGCTGCCAGTCAGTCCTCCTGCCCCACAGCCCTTCTTCCCAGCAGTGGAGACTTATGCTCCAGATGAGGCTAACAGGGACCTGGGGGGTGCTGTCAGCACTTAGCCGTCCCCTCCTGTCTCTCACCACAGTGGCACAGGAGTGAGCATGGAGCAGGTAGCCCTTAATTTTCAAACTAAGTTCCTTCCAGCTAGCAAGGAAAGTGGACCTCCAACAGAAGACAACCTCAGCTAAGTAAAGACAGAGGACACCAAGCTTCTGAAGTTTGAGATGACCCCGCTGGGGCCTGGGCAAAGCAGGTCCCAGACACACACAGAGCCCGCTTCCAGCAGCTGTGGGAGTGTGAAGTCTGTTTTCCACTATCCAGAAAGTAAGCGCGCATTCCCCTGCCATGCTTAAACCACAGCACAGCCCCCTCACAGACTGCTGGGGAGAAAGAGAAGAAACAAAGTAAAATGGCTTAGTCTGCTGCTACGCTGCAAGCCACGAGGAATAGAAAAGAGAGATGCTATCACGGAGGGAGTTAAAAGAGCATATCACCAACACTGTGAATCATTTTGTTCTCTGGGTTTTTTTTTATTTATTTTTTGGCAGCACCTCTCTCCTCCCATTACCACTGTAGCAGTTCAATGGATGCAATAAACTGATGGAGCTGCCAATATGTAGTTCTACCAAGCAACTGCTTTGTTACCACATCCTACATCCAGTCAGCACCAGAGACCACCAATGATGGGAAGCCTGATCACACCTGGCAAAGAAGGGAAACGTACGAACAACTAGCAGGAAAGAAAGAGGTTTGCAGAGCACTGCCCCTCATGGAGCAGGAAAGAATACACCCACAGGGTATGTTGCTTTACTTTGGAATGCGGTACAAGTCCTAGCCTGTGGCTAACCGATCCTTTGGGAATGGATACAGGCATGTTTATAGTCCCTTTGGATCTGGGGGAGGCAAAGGCAGAGAAGGAAAGAGCGGCTGTGGCCTGGTGCCACAGACTGCCAAGGCCACCGGAGGGTTACAGCTCAAGCAAGACAGCTTGCTGTTCCGTGAGGAAGACACGATGCTGTCTCAAGGGTGATGCGTTTCTATTCATCTCTGGTTTCTCTCTGATGGGTCATACCTGCACACAGTCTGTCGGACATTTGGTAAGGATGCCAGAGCTCCATGTCCTCTGCACCCTCCACCTTCACTACGTGCTGGAGTTTTGGGAAGCCTGCCGCTGCTCCCCCAGGCCAGAGGGGACACGTCCTTTGCTATTTGAGCACTGTATTGCAGCTCTGTGCTGCGCTACAAGAGCACTTCGCGGATGGCATTGGAACAAACATTCAGCTGGGCAGTTCTTGCAGTGTCCAATGCCTCAGCTCCTCAGCAAACTCCACAGCATGCGAAATTAGATTGATGTTTGGTGTGACTTTGTTTACAGCAAACAAAGAGACTAACATTAAGGGAGAATTCTGCCTGGAGCAACTTTATAGTTAGGTTCCTAATGAGACAACAGAGGGGAGATAGGTCGGTATAGGTCAGAGGACAAGGCAGATAAGGCTTGTTCTTGCACACTGTTAGTGCTGTGCAATTGCTTAAACCAGACTGAAATGAAACAAAGCCTGATTTTTCTTCAGACTTTTGCATCTCAGTGATTTGGCAGACACAGGAATGTGACTTTGGTACCATTCTAAACTACGTTGCTCTCCTGATTTTGACATCCTTTTATGTAGCAGATAACTGCACTTTACCTCTGCTGTTCTTCTGACATAGATTTGAATTCTGAGTTCTTTCTCTTTGCCTTTACATGCTGCCCTGGGATTAACTTTCATACCTTGTCCTGAAACTTTATTTCACATTACCAGTAATCAACTTTTCTATTGTCTCTTAATGATGATGACTGCCTTGATGACAGATGAGAGCTCGAATGTTCTAGCATTACTGTACAGAAGAAAGGCAGAGTGCTGACATCCTATACATGAAAGATGAAAAACAATACTCGCAGCTGACATTCTCAGTTATATGATGTGACTACACTTAAAGATAGGTAACTGCGGCTGTTCAGTCATAAAATAAAAGCATAACCACATGCAAGCTTCTTTTCACTTCCTCCAGCATGCTTTACATTACCTAAAATAAAAATCAAGATCCTAAACAAGGCAGTAGTCAGAATATTATTGGACATTTTTCTCCAACTTAATGGAGTTCCGTGAAGAACTGCTGGCAGTATTGCTGCCACATCTGATGCTATTAAATTGTGGCCTATTGAATAAAGATAACAGATATAGCCACATTATTTGAACTCCTTTTCATTGCTTTCTGTGAAATACAGAGATTTGGGGAAGCTCATCTGCCATAACTATATGGTCTTATTCCACATAATAGAAAGCATTCTGTGATGAAAATTAAGTCACAAAGTGAGTCATAATCAAGTCTCTTGGAATATGAATAGTCAGACCTCTTCTCCCATTATCACTTAATCCAAATAAAAGCTCGCTACTTACTTTGGCTTCAAAATGTAATTTTCCCATTTTATGCTTGCTGTAGCACTGGAAGTGCTTTGCATGTAACCCTTTCCTCCCCCCAGGTCATGCTCACAGAAGTGAAAGGGTACAGTCTAAACTTCTGATATTTAACCATTTGCAGTGTGCTTAGAAATAGACATTCTGAATACCTGTAGTGGTGCATTCATAATCAAAACTTGTCACATCATTTAACTTCTTATCCTGATATTCTGCTGGACCAATACACAGGACATCAGAAACAGTGGAATTTGTCATCTTTAACCACAAAAACAACCACTTGGCTTTGCAGTCACACTCAAATTTATTTCCCCTTAAATCTCTAAAAAAACACACAGAAATAAACATATTTGAAAAGGTTGATAGCAATATGAATACTACAGAACTGTTAACACCTTGACATGCTGAATTTAAAAGTACCTGAGTAGCCTTGAATCAGTTTTGAACTGAGAACAGGGAAGTTTCTTAAGTTTTATTCGGACTCCCTTACTACAAATAAGTTTGACCTCTCCTTCACTGAGGTGAAGGAGTTTTTCCTTGGAAAAACTGTTTCAATCTAGGAAATACACCCACATATAATCTTACTAATAGAGCACTCTGATTCACCTGTAAAGTCACTCATGTTTGGAAGTTTTTGTGGGATTAGGACTACAGCAGACTAAATCCTGACAGCGTGGTTGTTAGCTGCAAGCCTCCTTCCCATCATCTACCACTGGCACAGATAAGTCCCATTCCTTCCCTAAACTACTCCAGCACCACTGCTGGACAGGGCAGCGTTGCTGGTACCATTTTGGTGTTACACTAAAGTACAGGTGCAAGGCTTGCATTTTTAGAGTTGCTGCTGACGTGGAGCCAATTTAACCTACCCCTACTAACATATGTGTGATTTCAATGCTGTAGCTTCAACCCTTTGGTAATTATTGTGGCTTACAATCATACTTGGCTATTAGGGAAAGCCAGTAAAAAAATAGGGGAAGCTGACTAGCAGCTTGGGTGGGAACATTGATCTGCTGGAGGGTAGGAAGGCTCTACAGAGGGATCTAGGTGAGCTGGGTCGATGGGCTGGGACCACTGTATGAGGTTCAACAGGGCTAGATGTTAGGTCCTGCACTTGGGTCACAACAACCAACACACAATGCTATAGGCTTGTGAGAGTGGCTGGAACGCTCCTCTGGAGAAAAGGACCTGGGGATCTTGGTCAGCAGCCAGCTGAACATGAGCCAGCTGTGTGCCCAGGTGGCCAAGAAAGCCAAGAGCATCCTGGCTTGTATCAGGAATAGCATGGCCAGCAGGTCCAGGGAGGTGATTGTGCCCCTGTACTTGGCACCAGTGAGGCTGCACCTTGAGTGCTGTGTTCAGTTTTGGGCCACTCACTACAAGACAGACATTGCAGGGCTGGAGTGTGTCCAGAGAAGTGCAATGAAGCTGGTGAAGGGTCTAGAGCACAAATCTTATGAGGAGCAGCTGAGGGAACTGGTCTTGTTTAGCCTGGAGAAAAGGAGGCTGAGGGGAGACTCTCTACAGCTATCTGAAAGGAGGTTGTAGTGAGGTGAGTGTTGGTCTCTTCTCCCAGGAATGAACCAATAGGAGGAGAGAAAATGGCCTCAAGTTGCTCCAAGGGAGGTTTAGATTGGATATTAGGAAAAAATTCTTCACCAAAAAGGATTGTCAAGCACTGGAACAGGCTGCCCAGGGAAGTGGCTGAGTCACCATCCCTGGAGGTGTTTAAAAGACATGTAGATGTGGTGTTTAGGGACATGGTTTAGTGGTGGACTTGGCAATGTTAGGTTAACAGTTGGACTTGATGATCTTAAAAGTCTTTTCCAACCTAAAGAATTCTCTGATTCATTTATACAAGAAAACACTGATAGTAAGTTAGCAGTGTGCTACAACTGCACACAAACACGAAAAAAAAAACATATTCTTTAAAATTAATGCCTTTTACTAAAATGATCTCAGGGAATTCATGCAGCATTGTGTCCCCTTCCCTAGAAAACAATTTATATGAAACACCCAAAAGTACAATAACACAAGCTAAGTACAGCATCATGAGAGGAAACATTTAAGAAACTGCAGTTATTTTAAAGGAGTCTACCAAGTAAACAATTTTAAAATGAGAAAAGCAAGAGCAACAATCTGGGCAGAGACCAGATAGAGCCCCGTGCAAACCTGGAACGTAAAACTCAGAGTAACAGAGTGACAGAAGCAGACAGTCAATAGAAAGCCTCATTACTTACAGTTCAATTAAAGAATCTAAATCGCTGAAGACATCCCTTGGCAGAGCTTTGAGATGGTTATTGGCCAAAGAACTAGAAAATAAAGTTAGAGCTTAGTACCATTGCTACCTCTTCTCTAGCTGGCCCTTGCTAAGTATGGGCTCACCTATCTGACACCGTCCCGCCACTGTTAACAGCTACCAGGAACAGGCACATATTAATTATTCTCACTGAAGAATGGTGATTGCTTGAAGCTGATGCAAGTAAAATTTATTAAACGAATTATTTATTTATTTTTATTGCCCAAGTGAAACATAGCACACAGAGCAATTGCTGTGCCTGCTGAGAGGGAACAGGAGCGTTACTCAGGAGCAGGCAGTATGACGATGGTACTGGTGCAGCATCCACAGGTCACAGCCATGTGCTGGCCACAAGGGCACACAGGCAGCCGAACAGCGCTGCCCCAGCAGGACCTTTTTAAAGGCCATTTTCAATTAGTGGAAGGCGTATTACTGACAGCTGGAGGAGGGGAAGGGAAGTTTTCTGTGTGGCAGGAAAATCAGCTGTCCCCCAGAAGACTTTTGTTCAAGTGCAAATTACTCCACCAAGTGTTAAATAACTTACAGGTGAGTCAGGTCACGAAGGCCACGAAATGCATTTCTTGAAATGGTTTCAATTTTGTTTCCTTCAATGAATCTAGGAAGAAACCCAAATTAAAATACTTTAATTAGCAGTATTACTAGCATCACCAGCACTTTAACCTATGGTTTCCATACTCAGCAGGTTCCTGGGTTGCCCCTTCAGACTTAATGGTGTGCAAGTCTCAGTGGAGCAGCTCAAACTCCCTTTTCCCCTTTCCTTGTGTCAAGGAGTGATGTGGGTACTGGGCAGTGCAAGGGTCAGCACATGACACATACCCAGCAGAAAAGGGAGCAAAACGAACAAAGCAAAACCCATTATTCCTATGTTGGTTAATCCTCTCAGGGGGTGTTATGTGAGACCATGTGGAGGAGAGTCCGCTGAGGTGGACTTCAGAAGCTGAAGTCCTACCTTCTTATCACAAATTGCCTACAGTTTAAAACCACAGGACAGTGCAGCAATGCTGGGGCCACCACGGCTGCAGATGGATGCTCTATGGGGGAGCTCCCATGGCTGCATCCACAGTACCACGTCCACACCCACAGAGCCCTGACAGGAAATACAGTTACATGACTGGCAGACATCTGAAGTCTGCATAAATGGCAAGACCGCTGCCTTGTTTCTCCTCTTGCTGCCGCAGTTCAGCTCTCTCCATCCAGGACACAGCCACTGCAGAGTGCCCAGCTGCACACAAGTCAGTGGGGGACGAATGACAGGCACGTATCAATTCCTGGAGCATGCTGCTCCTCCTGACTGCATGTCAGCATTTAAAGAAAGAGCTGATATTTGAGCATCTTGACCCCCGAGCATTTGAGAATGCATCCCTAAATACACCATCAGCCCTGCAAAGCAATTGCTGCCAGGTGGCCATCAAGATACTGCATGGTACAGCTGTACCTGGATGAAGATAACTGCACACTGACTTTATAAAAGGTTTATGAGATAAAAGTGTCTCCCTTCCTCCTACGTATCCTTGTTTGCCTTCCAGGGAAATAAAGGAAAAATGCTGTGAGGCAAGGTCTCTTCTCAAGGGAGTCAAGATGCAGGAGATGACAAGTGCTCTGGGCTCTACGGTTCAGATGTAGCAAAAATCCTTCACCAAGTCACCGGGACCCTGACAGCATGCAAAGGGTGTGGATGCAAGTGCTGTGCCTGCCAGGGGTTGTCCGAAGTGTCAGCCGTACTCTGTTACAAGGCTGCCTGGGGACAAGAATTCAATCTGCAGAGCAGAGTGCCAAACTGCCTCCTGAACCTGCACTGGCACCTGGCATGCCCGCACAGTGCCAGCTCACCAGCCCATGCAAGTACACGTGGCTTCACTGTACACACTGTGGTGAGACCATGCAAATTTAGGCTGGGACTCAGGAATTTGCGGGATTCCTGAGTCACCAAACCTGGCCTTGAAGGGATGCTATCCTGGGAACATGACTCTGATCACCAGCAAAACTCCTGTCTTTATCAGACCCGTCTTATTCAGACTCTACATGGAGCCAGTTAGTTTCAGGGTGCATTGAATGCCACCATCAGTGCTGCAGGCACAGCAGGACACAGCTGTGTCTTTAGATATACATATATGTGTAAATAAAGGTATTTGCTGTGGGCGCTCCCCAGCTGCTATTCATCCAAAGACTTTGCTTTGTACACAAAGGAACCTGTCACTGGGGTTTTCTTATTCTCCATAAGGTCCAACCACTGGTACCCAGGAGACACAAGTTGCTGAAGCAGTAAAGGAGTTACTGGCTGCAGGACCAAAGAAAACCCTAAAGAAAGGCAACTCACACCTGGAGGTGTGATTTCCTGGGAAGAGGAAGAGCTCTGTGGACTTGGCAGGGTGGGCAACCACAACCCTCAACTGAGGTCACTTTGTTTGGGCGCCACTAAAGGAAACTGAAGCTCTAAGGCTTTACCAGTCTTCCCTCTGCTCCCCAGTTTGCAGCTGGTAAACTCCCCCTGGCCAGCTGGGCAGGATATTTTCTTTCAGTGGGGGTCTGGCCGCAATCACCAACACAACTGCTACCACCGCCAGGACAAGCTCCATGTTAGACTCATCAGGGCTTGAAAGCAAGGCACAAAGGAGCCACCATACAAATTATTTTCTTCCTTTTTGCAAACTTTCTGCAAATTACTTTTTTTTTCCCCCCACAGACAGTTGGAAAAAAGAACAATTAGATAACTCACTCTGGCTGAGAAACCCAGATGCAGCTGAATTGTGGATTTTAACATGTACCATTCACCATTATCCTCTATTTCTTGGTCTGCAAATCCCACGGAGCAGATTATTAGTCCTAAGTATACCCCACCTTAATACCTACTTGCCTGCAAGACCTTAGCGAGAATCAATTCTGTGAGCACTGGTTTTCCTTTAGAAAAAGGCAGGAACATTTTCCACAGCTACCTTTCACCACAGGAAGGTGGGTGGAAAGATGAATTTTTTTTCAGATCGTTTTCAGAGTTTCAAACATACCAGCTCGTGTCCAGTAACACAGAGAAATGGCAGTCCTTTGGAGTATGAAGTGAGGACAACCTGGTACCAGGGCTAATACTTTTTGTTAAAAGAAAAAAAGGTGACCTAAAAAATAAAATAAAAAAAAAAAAAGATTGGGAAATGAATGTAATGTAAAAATCAACAAAGAAGTGAACCAAGTAAAGGAAAGGAAAGTTAAATGAATTAAAATAATAATATAGATAATTATAGATATAATCACAATATATTACATGAAATATGTTTTATGCTCATATATTTATAATTATTTATAATATAAAGATAAATGCCACGGGCATTAGGTGGGATATCAGAATAAAGTCAAAGCTGGAGAGGAAAGTTTAGGGGGAGAGAACTGGCTTATTTAGGGGAAAAGTTTAGGGGAAGAGAAGGGTTGTTCTGGACAATGCACGGACACTCTGCGCCTCCTCATCAGCCTGCCAGCAGGCCAGGAGAGGCTCCCCCACTTTCTCCTGAGGTCCAAAACCCCTTGACAGCAACAGTGCTGTTCTGGAAAGCCAGAACAGGCTCATGATCAGCAATGCTTTCCATGGTGTACTGCAATCACAGAGCCACCTTGCTTTCATGGCATATTTAAAAAATCCACTGCAACCTCTGAGAAAATGGTGAGCCATCATAAAGGACGTTTGCACAGGAGCGAAACATAAATCCTTCACCACCCCGGCTCCTGGGAATCACAGTAAAGACTAAGACTCCACAGCAGGAGTCTTGGCAACTTATCAAAGCATCTTGATTTATAAGGACAGGGGAAGACATAAAATACCAAACTTACAGATATTCTAGATGGAAGAGACCAGCAAAGGCATCATCTCGTATAACAGTGAAGGAGTTGGAGTTCAGCAAGCTGAAAATGGAGAGCAGGCATTAGAAAAGCACATTAAAACTTGACACACTGGATTACGCCCATTGTGGTTATTGCCCATGACCAAACTAATCTCAGTGACTCGAGCCCATATTGCCCCACCAATGCAGCACACATAAAACACTATGGAATGGTCTATAAAACTGAAAAAAAAGAAATTCAAAGGCATAATGTGATGCTAGTTAACATCCGCTCTTCCCCAGGAAAAATGTTCGCTGTGCCGTTCACCTTGATTAAATGCAACCTGGCCCTCGACTCTCTGGTCCCCAGGGCAGGACAAGCTGTCCTTAGAGGGCAGGTCTGCTGAGCATGGGCCCCAGTTACCCATCACCCTTCCAACCATACTGAAAATTTTCAAGAGACCATGTCAGCACCACTCCTGAGCTCCCTGAAAGGGGTAAGCCCTTTTTACGAGCGCTGGCTCTCGTTTATGGGATATGGGTGGATCAGCACCCACACCTTCTCCAAGGGGGATGCTCCAAGCCTGACACGCAGATGGACTACAGCCCACGGCATGAGAGGACAGCATGCGGTTCGTGCAGCCAGTTCATCAACTGCAAATGCAGACGTGCCCGAACAACCAGGGACAGTCTCCTGCTATGCTTGCACAGCAAAACCCTGAGCGCGTGGGCAGCGGGGCAGAGCGGTGGTGCTGCCTGCTCCAGCCGCTGCCTTGGCCTCCTGCGTGAACTTCAGGGACAAGACGTGTCACAGCGGCGGCCCAGGAGCAGGGTGCCACGGAACAGTTTCACAAGCAGCGCTCCTTCTCTGCTGCATCAAAGCACAATGACCTCCAGTGCTGATGTTCAAAAGCCCGGAGAGAGATCTTTTTTAAAGGAAATAGCAAAACTTCTGATTCAGTCCAAAGAAATCAAATGCTACTCAGAAGAAATAATTTTTTTTTAAAATCTCAAAATTTTATGCTACAAGTGAACGTGTCTGCACTCATCAGTGTCATAGAGCAACTTACTAATCCTCTTTCTGGGAGGTTTTAGGCATTTCACTAAAATTAATTTAGAAGACTAATGAACACGAAATGCAAACTTTTCCTGTGACCCTTGGTTATTATGCTAATACTAGACAAATGCTTCCTAAATTATCGCAAAGAAGTCTGACAGAGACACATTCTCCACCAAAAATAAATCTTTGCTTTACTATTTTACTATGGCGACTGACACAGAAGATGCAGTCCTGAGGTACCCCAGTGCTCAATGATGCACGTATCTCTTTTGTCATTTAATCACTCTTCTTTTTTCTTATGTTTGAAGCAGAAAGTCACAAATTACACTAACCGACAAAATTTACCATGGCCCAAGGTGGTGGTGACAAACCCGTCTTGCTCTCATGTCTGACATACAGCATAAAGTGATAGGAGCAACTTCAGACTTCTTCAACATCTGATCTCCATCCCATCCCCCCACATCCCCAACATCTCCTGGAAGAAACGAAAGCTAAAGAAAAGGGATAACCTTCATCTACTCTTCCTCCATCTTCCCAGTACCACTGTCCAGAGCCAGCCAGATTCCCCCTATCTCTAATTTTTCCTCCCATGTTTTTTTCTCCACCCACCCACGGATTCATCCTGTTCCTTCCCAGCTGGCACAGGTCTGCCCCTGCCCTCTGCCCAGGGCTCTGTGCTGGCTCCCAAGTCCCACAAAAAATTAGGATGGGGACTGGCACTACAAAAGGTGAAACCCTTGCTCTGCCTGCTTCTCCCCAGCATCTTTCATGGGATGTTGCTCCCCCCAAAACAGCAAGACAGGCGATTGAAAACAAGGTGGGGTGTCTGAGGAGGGGAGGCAGCCCATCATGCCAGCAAAAGCTTTTAGAGACTATGTCTTGCTAAGACCAGTTTCAACCACTAGCTCTGTGGCAAGCGCTTAGCCTGGGTTTCTGGCACGCCTCCCATCCGTTTGCCAAATTTTTCCTTGCAGTGTGTCTTTGCTTTGGGGACAGCCCAGTCCTTACAGGGGGAGGCGTGGAGGGTCCGCTTGGTACTGGGTGTTACAGGCAGGCTGCACTGGGCTGCAAGCATTGCAGCTTCTCGCAGACTACCAGAGAAACGAGAATCCGGGCTCCCCAGAACTGTATTGCACCCTGAATCTCTGTGTCTTCCCCCTCTCCCAGAAGAGCTCAATCAAAGCTCATTTGGGTAAGCTAACAGAGCTGCAGGCACACACCTGACTGCAACAGGGGCACAACCAAGCGATTTGCTGGAGGTCAGGAAGGAGGGGGGCTGCGGAGTACTGGGCACTGGACTGCTGTCCCCTGGGACAGAGGACCACCCTGCCTGTAGGTCCATCAGGCCAGAAGGCACCAGAGAGGTCACCCTCCAAGTCAGATGCTGAAGCCCAGAGTCATGCTGCAGCCAGCACCAGCATTTCACGCACAGAGGCTTCCCCTGAGGTGCGTCCCAGCAGCCTCTGCTCACCCCCCATCGCTCCCACAGCATCCCCAAGGCAAAGCAAGACTCGGGCACGAGTCTGGGCACGAAGAGAGCATGACTGGGAGCCACCACATGACTCCAGGGGGACAGCTCTGCCCCAAACTTATTAAAGCTGATTTAAAAATAACCCAAAAATGAACTTAGGGCATCAGAAAACACTTTGTCCTCCTTCAGCAACTAAATACATGCTTTTTGGAGTGGTGTATGAGTGGAAAATGCATTCCTCTGTTACGAAACAGCAGCTGTATCAGCCGGGCTGCACAAACCGGGGATGCACCCATAGCCTTCCTTTCCACAAGGACACCCGTGACTATTTGGGAGGCGCGGGCAAAGCGCTAACTGGCCGCCGGCACTTCTAGTGCCATACTCACAGCAGCTGCAGGGAGGGCAGGTGGGAAAACATCCTGTCCTTCACTTCGGAGAAGGTCCCGTTTACCAGGCTCCTGGAAAAAGAGAAGCCACCCGTCAAGCGGGACCGTCCCGTCCCGTCCCGCACCTCGCCATCGCCGCCCCCCGCCCCGAGCTCCCGGCACCGCGCAAGCCCCCGCACTCACAAGGAGCCCAGGCCGGCGGGCAGGCTGCGCGGCGCCCCCGCCGCCCCCACGCACAGCGCCGACTCCCGCCAGCAGCTGCAGGGCGGCGCGCAGCGCGGTGGCTTCCGCGGAGCGGCCGGCGACGGCAGGAGCAGGAGCAGCATCGCGGCGGCGGCGCAGAGAGCCAGTAGCCGCAGCGGGCCCGCCATACCGGCGCCGCCGCTGCCCGCCGGCCGGCGGCCGCTCCCCGCCGCCTCCCGCGCCCTGACATCAGCGCAGCGCCGCCCCGCCGCCGCGCCGCGCCGCGCTACGGGGCCGGGCCGGGCCGGGGCGGGCGGGGTGGGGTGGGGTGAGCGGGGAGGGGAGGGGATGGGGGGGTCCCGGCGGCGGTCGGGCGGTGCGAGGGGCGGTGCGAAGAGGGGGCCGCCGCCGCCCTCCTAACTCCCCGCGATGGGAACCCAGAGAGTACTGATTGATTCTCCGGGATGTCCCTGCAGAATCTTAGAAGAAATTTTAAAAAGGGAAAGAAGAGGGGTGTGGGGGTGTGGGAAGCATCACTGAACTTCAGGACCACTATCTAGGCAGGGGTCGAAATTTCTTTCCAAAAAAAATGGTACCAGTTCTCAGGGCAACCTGCACTAAAGGCTGAGCGCTCTCACCAGGATGAGTTGTCTTCTACCGTGGTGGTGGGAGAATCTCAGTCCCTAGTAGCTTTTACAGCCTGAAATTCAACCAGCTTTCTGAAGATAGATATATATATGTAGCTTATATTGTATACTGCACAGTCATGCTTAAGTAAGCATGACTTAAGGACCCCTTGCTCACTGCAAAGAGGAGGATGACAGCCTCCACCCCCGAAGAAAAAAGGATACTCCTGGACTACCAAGACATTCCCAGCATCCACAGTCCCCCTAAGACCTCTGTGATATCCTCTACTTATCTGCCACCATAACTTGTAGTGTGGCCAACTCCAGGGACATCTAGATCAAAGAAGAGGCAGGAGGATGATGTTTTGTGAAACAGTAATGGGTGTGTGCATGTGCGTTCAGAAGCCATTCTTCAGATCATGGTGTATCTGAAAGCCTGAAAGGTATAAGGACCACGTGTGCAACTATATTTGGAGTGCTCAAACTATGTGATTGTGTCTAGAGGAGGCTGACCAAGATGGTGGAAGATCTCCAGGGCAAGAAGCCTTCTGGGGAGCAGCTGAGGTCGCTTGGTTTGTTTGGGTGAGAGAAGACTGAGGGGTGACCTCATGGCTGTTTACACTGGGAGTAGTTCTTCACTGGGATGGTGGTTGATCACTGGAACTGACTCTCCAGGGAACCTGTAGTGACAGCAAGCTTTCCAGAGTTCAGGGAGCATCTGGATGATGCTCTTAGTCATATGGTTTAGTGTTAGGTAGTCCTGTGTGAAGAGCAGGGAGTTGGACTTGATGATCCTTATGGGTTACAGCCAACTCCAGATATTCTCTGATTCTCTGAAACAAAAAGGCACAAGTATAATTTCCCCAAACGGTACCAGTGTTGTGATGTTCCCATGAACCAGACAAGATGTTTCTCCATGAAGCATGGCTGCTGTGGCCATCCAGGCATATCACTTCGGGAAGCCTTTTATGTGTCCACCTTTTCCAAGTGTCACTCCACATGCTGCCAGGAAATGCAACAGGAAATACCTGGGGTTTGGTATTGCTACAGGGTTTAAATGTCTGTAAATGCCATGTGGACATGTAAAGCCTTGTCTCTAAAAGACACACTCCTATTTCACTCCAAAGCCTTTAGGATCCCAGCCCCACAACTCAGTTCTGCAACTTGTACTCGTGCTGAGCTGTTTCCCGCAGACCTCTCTAAATCTCGGGGTGCTTTCCAGAAGGGAAGCCTATTTGCCCACTATCACAGCCCACGATTAATTTTTGCAGACAGAATGTTTTCAGATTTAACTGTAATTTATTTGGTGATCATCTCTCCCTCCCTGGGGAAGAGAAGAGAGGGTTCTATCTGTTCTCTCCCCACCCGCGGTGTTTTATGCAGCTTTGCCTGCAGCAGCCCTGCTCTACTCAGCGAGGGGCTGCCAGGCACAGGCTGCGCTCTCCGGGGGTCCTGGAGATGTCGAGGAGCCCTCCTCACGAGCCAGGGGAGGATGGGGTGGAAGAGGAGGCAGGTGTAGCAGGGCTGTGGTGCTGCATAGGAGGGAGCTGGCGCGGAGGGCGAGAGCTTCGTTGGAGGCTGAGCAGCAAGCCTGGAGCGCCAGCAGGACGCAGCAGACGGCCTTGTCTTGCTGGAAATAAAAATGAAAGATTGTTTCAGAACATTCAAACGACAGAAAACAGGTGCGTGGGGGGGTGCAAATATAAATATGTGTATACACAGGCGCCCGCGCACACACACACACACGGGTTTCCTTAAAAGAACAGTCAAAAAGCACTTCTCTCAAGGAGTGATGCCTATTGCATCTGTACATTAGCCCTGCGTAAAAATGAAAGCCTTTTCTTCTTTGAGAAGAAAAAATGCACTGACACAGAGCTCCGAAGAACAAGAGTGGCACTGAGACGTGCTTTCTGTTCTTTCCCTTCAAATTCCAGTTCACAGGCTCAGGTGATTGTTTCTGCAGGCTTGCAGGTGCAGCCATCTAAGTCGTGCCACAAATAAATGCAGCCAACTGCGTATGAATGATTGTGCTTCCAGATACCCGTGGGTAAAGTGGCATTTCACGTGGGTGACACAGCCGAAGGAGCACTCAGATAGCACGTCAGTGGACCCGACGTAAAAATCTGAACAGGCACGTGAGGCACAAGGGGTCTGCCACCTCTCTCGACAGCAGTCGTGACCCAGCGTGCAGGGGAAGGTGCAGGGCCCCTGGGACACTGCATGTACCCCCGTGCAGACACGTACAACAGTGCACGGGCACCTCCAGGTGGGTGGCGAATGGAAAGGATTCCGATCCCCAGGTGAGATGTCTTGTCACTGTGATGCATGACGTTATCACCGTCGCTCCTGCTGGCACGACAACTCTTTCTCTTTTCCAGGATCTTGGATATTTGTCTTGAATTGCAAGGAGAAATGGAATCAGATGAACATCTAGGAGCATGTAAATATTAAAATAAATACCCCGATGTGAAAGTTGTCTGCTCTGTTTCTTCAAGACCAGGAAGGTATTTCTCACACATTTTTGCTCCTCACCCCTGTTCACATAACCCCCTGCTTTACTGAGTGGGCATTGATGTAAAATCTGTCACTGTACGTTTTCCTGTAGCTTGATAGAAGTGGAAAGTAGTGGACAAAGGTGCTGGTGGGTTCACCCCATACAACATGAGAAGCATGGAACAGAAGAACACTTCAACCTTTCATCTGAGAAAATTTAATTTCTAGGTTAATTTGTGAATAAAAATCAGCTTTGCTGGCTCACAACTGACCACCTGCTACAAGTAACAAATTTGGAAAAAAAAAAGGTGGGTGAGAGGAAAGTATGTCAGTAGAAGTGTTCCTGCTACGAGGACTCTTAATTGCTTGTGACCCTGCTGTGGAAGAAGGTATGGGGAAATTAATGCTCCAAGCAATAACCGTCTTGCTGAGTGTTTTCCTTTCTTTCTCCACTCATGGTTCATGTGACCTTTTTGGACTCCAACTGCTAGAGGAGATGTACTGCAACATGCAGAGTATATTATTATTGTCCTGAACGTTCTCCAGATTTTGTACCAAATGTTTAGTCTGCTTGGTCAGGATTAAGTGTCCTTTGCTTCTGACTTCTGAAGATTTCTGGTCCAGATCACACACCTGGTACGTTACTGCAGTTTTCCTTCAGAGAAGCACAAAAGCAGTTTTCCTTGCTGAAATGCCATGCTACAAGACAGGCTTTTATGAAAAACTGTTTTAAGAAAAATATTCTAAGAAATCAAACAACTTTACAGCTCGCCAAATCCTGCTTTGGGAGGGCTGGCAAGTCCTCCGCAGTGACACTTACACCAGAGGTGTGCTGGATGCTGGATGGTGTGGTGGAGGTGGTAATTCACATTACTCCAGTAAAAGAGGACTTGGTCACATGTACCATCCTTGCTTTCATGATTTCCAAAAAGCCTCTAAACAGGGATTCATGGTGGCTCGAAATGCCCAGATCTGGAAAGGACTCACTATGGGAAGAGGAACAGTCAGAACAAGCACAGCTACAGGCTGGGCAGAGAATGGATTGGGAGCAGCCCTGAGGAGAAGGACTTGGGGATGTTGATGGATGAGAAGCTCAACATGACCCCACAATGGGCACTTGCAGCCCAGAAAGCCAACCACATCCTGGGCTGCATCAAAAAAAGCATGACTGGCAGGTCAACAGAGGTGATTCTGCCCTTCTACTCCACCCTTGCAAGATCTCACCTGGAGTACTGCATACAGCTCTGGGGTCCTCAGTACAGGAAAGAGGAGGGCCACAAAATCATCAGAAGGCTGAAGCACCTCTCATATGAAGCCAGGCTGAGAGAGTTGGGCTTGTTCAGCCTGGAGAGGAGAAGGCTCCAAGGAGACCTTGTAGCAGCCTTCCAGTACCTGAAAGGGGCCTACAGGAAAGATGGAGAGGGACTGCTTACAAGGGCAGGGAGTGATAGAACAAGGTGTCATGACCTTTAGCTGAAGGAGGGGAGGTTTAGATTACATAATATTGGGAAGAAATCCTTTACTGTGAAGGTGGGGAGGCCCTGGCACAGGTTGCCCACAGAAGCTGTGGCTGCCCCCTCCCTGGCAGTGTTCCAGGCCAGGTTAGATGGGGCTTTGGGCAGCCTGGTCTAGTGGAGGGTGTCCCTGCCCATGGCAGAGGGTTGAACTAGATGATCTCTGAGGTCACTTCCAACCCAAACTGTTCCAGGCTTCTATGAAGCTGCAGTGCCCCAGAGGTTTTTACATGTACGTCCTACCCTGCAGTAAGTCTTCTTGAGAAGAGGTATTAGTAGTATATTATTAGCACCATGTATGGAATAAAAACTTAATAGACATCCACACACCTTTCTCTTTCTTGACTTGTGAATGCCTAAGACACCAAAGGAGCTGCAAGTTGTTCCTTGAAGAGCAAAATGAACAGAGTTTGACCTAAGGCTGCATATCCACATCCCCCCACGCCTCCCCACATTGCAACATCTTCACCCACCATGGATCTGTACTTCTCCATTACCCCCACTTCTGTGACCTCATACAATGGGCACCCTGCTTCCTAATAGCCCTGTGCACCATCACTGTGCCTGACAGGTAGACAAGAAGCTGGAAGTACTTCCATCTGTCACAGGGCTCTGTGTGTGCTGAATCCAGCTGCTTTGAGCACTGGGTGCTTCAAAGGGTGAAGAGAACTGAGAGAGGCTGAGCACCCTTTGCCTGCCCCTCATCTCTTCTTCCCCCTCCCCGGCCGTCACTAGCAACTCAGGATCTTGGCATCCTCCACCCTTCTCTCCAAACTGGTTTAAACTGAATGAACTCAAAGTTATCAAAGGTTCTGGCAAACTGACACAAATGCAAACGGGTAGTGCAATAACACAAGTCCCATTTCTTCAGGATGCCAGGCACAGAGAAGATGACAGTTCTATGGGGAAAAGAGATGTTTGTATTTGCAGGATGACTGCATTTCACCATTTCCCTATGTGAATTTTGGTATGCTGCTTGAGTATCTACCCCAAATAAATCAATAAGGAATTTTAATTTTATTCTCTTTCCACCTTCAACTTGGTATGAAATATGTCTAAATAAAGCCTGTAAATGAAAGTAAAATTAATCCTTTATATTCTTATGGACAGAATATCTATAGCCTTGGCTACAGAAAGAGTGGTCCACTGATGGGTGGATTATGTCCACTGAAATCAATGAAACAGGATTCCTGTATTTTTTCCATGGTTGGACAAAGCTCAGAAAACCTGCAGTCCCTCCAAAGCAGAGACACTTGAAAATAAATCCTTAGACAACTCACAGCTTCAGATAGCCCGCAAAAAGAGACAGGAGGCTCTGGGAGAAGGAAAGCTGGCCTCATGGAAAGTATGGGAGGGGACTAAGACACAGGCGGCCAGATTTTGCCTTGTATATACCCGTTTACTGACAAATTGTACAATCAGCTAATAAACTTTAATGTTGTTTGATCAACTGCAGTTCCCTGACCATCTCACCCCAATTCTGCACAATAATGTGTGCTGAACTACTTGAAATCTTGCTGTTCAAACCAGGGTTGCTGGGTACAGCACCCTTCTGGAACAAATAGTTGCCATGTTTTAGAAGAGGACCAGTTCTCTGCCATCCCAGTCTCTTGAAAATGACCCCGAACTGGCTGCTGCGTGTCTGAGATGAAGCTGAAGATAATGTCTGTCACACAACACACATTGCTCAGCTCGACTGTTGTAAACCCCAGGTTGTAAAACCCCAGCCAGGCTTAATCTGATGCAGCTCTGTTTGTGCTAGAAACTGCCATGATACTTTCTGAATTTTAGGGAAGTCAAACCCCATTTTCTCAGCAAAGGAGGGCAGGCAGGACAGTCCAACATTATCCAAAGAGACATGGAGCAGCTTGGGTATACCGGCAGCATGTAATTTGGTGCCCTCATTGTTAGACTTTTCTCATCTTCCTCACAATTTCTATGTGGCTTTGGGCCACTGTGCAGCCTGGGTGTGCTAAGTGCTACTAGAAGTTGAAGGGGAAGGGGCCTTTCAAGATTTGCCTGCTCCTTTCTCCCCCTCGTGAGTCTGTCCTGCTTGGTTTTATATCTTAAGAGCTCCATTTCCACCACAGTATTTATATAACAAAGTGCTTGTAGATGTTTCTGCCCCCTTGCTAGCTCTTTCTTTGTAAAGCAACTACCTGATAGCGGGCAGCTGATACTGTTACACTCATTTCCATGCAAGAGTCCCTCCCTTTATTTTCTCTTATCCGGATCCCATGACAATCGCAGGTGGTACCCACTGTGCTACAGGGTGTAAGCAGTATTGTCACGGAGTATGTTCTGTGTTCAATGATGTTTCATTACATTAAAACATGGGGCTTTTTTAGCTAGTAGATTAATTTACCTACATTTGCTACAACATACAACCAAATCTGGTGCACTGAAAAGCTTATCCAAATGTATAACAGTGAAGACAGCAGGTTTAAAACTGCAAGTATTAAGTAGGTGGGAACCATTACATGGAGACCACTAGCTTACAGCAATCACAGTATTATTTTGCCTAACTTGGCAAACTCTCACAGATGACAGGTTAATGTAAGCAAAGGATAACATTGCCAGGTCCAAGGGGACATGGCAGGCTGCATCCAGGGCTGCTGACTGTGCTGGTTGCTGCCCTTGTAAGGCCAGTGTCACTGCTGAAAAGTGACACTTTCAGGAGAAGTGGTGCCCAGAAATTGGAGGAAGGCAAATCTTAAACCTGTCTTTGCAAAGGCCAAAAGCACAACCTGGGGAACCCAAGCCAGCCAGGGTAACTTTGGCCCTTGGGATCTGTCCACTTTAACATCTTTATCTGTGCCAGCATGAGTGCACTCTCATCAAGTTCACTGATGACATCAAACTTGGGGAACAAGTCAAGTACACTGGAGGGCAGGTTTGCCATCCATGAGACCGGGGCAGGGTGGAGGAATGGGCCAGCAGGCATGCCTGAAATTCAAGAGGGACAAATGCCATGTCCTGCACTTGGGAAGGAAGAGTCTCCTGTGATGATACAATTGGACTGAGCTGGGTTTGAGCCAGCTGTGTGCCCTAGCAGCAACAGTGGCCAAGAACAACAAGGGTTGTACTAACAGAAGCATGGCCAGGATGTCCAAGGGACTAACTAAACCCCTTTACTCAGCACTAGTGAGATCACATCTGCAGTCCCATGTCCAGTTTTGAACCCCTCAAATAAAAGAAAGAGGACAATCAGCTGGGGTGAGGGCCCCAGGCTGGACAGCGGCTGGAGCACTTCCCCGGGCTTGTCCAGCTTGGAGAAGAGATGGCTTTGAGGGCACCTTACAGTGGTTCCCCATTATCTACAGGGAAGTCATCGAGGATGCGGGGCCAGATTCTTCACTTGGAGAGATGCAAGGTAGGAGAACAAGAGGCAAGAGGTGATGAAACAAGAGACTTTCAGACTGTATATACAGAATCACACAGAATCACAGAATCATAGGGGTTGGAAGGGACCTCAAGAGATCATCGGGTCCAACCCCACTGCCAAAGCAGGCTCCCTAGGACATTTCACTCAGATAGGCATCCAGACGGGTCTTGAATATCTCCAGAGAAGGAGACTCCACCACCTCCCTGGGCAGCCTGTCCCAGGGCTCGGTCACCCTCACTGTGAAAAAGTTTCTCCGCATGTTGGTGCAGAACTTCCTATGCTCCAACTTGCAGCCATTGCCCCTTGTCCTATCCCCACAGACCACTGAAAAGGGGCTGGCTGATTCCCCTTGCATCCCATGCTTAAGATAATTATAAACATTAGGTCCCCCCTTAGTCTTCTCTTCTCAAGGTTGAACAGTCCCAATTTTCTCAGCCTTTCCTCACAGGGGAGATGCTCCAGGTCCTTAATCATCTTTGTAGCCCTTCTTTGGACTCTTTCCAGGAGATCCCTGACCTTTTTATACCAAGGCACCCAGAACTGGACACAATAGTCCAGGTGGGGCCTGACCAGAGCAGAGTAGAGGGGGAGGATCACCTCCTTTGACCTGCTGACTACACTCCTCCGGATGCACCCCAGGATCCCATTGTCTCTCTTAGCCACCAGGGCACACTGCTGGCTCATGGCCAACCTGTCATCCACCAGGACCCCCAGGTCCTTCTCCACTGAGCTCTTCTCCAGCAGGTCATCCCCCAGCCTGTACTGATAGAAACGGTTGTTCCTTCCCAGGTGCAAGACTTTACACTTGCTTTTGTTGGACCTCATCTGGTTTCTCCCTGCCCAGCTCTCCAGCCTGTCCAGGTCTCGCTGGATGGCAGCGCAGTGTTCCTGTGTATCAGCCACTCCTCCCAGCTTTGTGTCATCGGTGTACTTGCTGAGGGTCGATGCTATTCCCTCATCAAGGTCGTCAATGGAGATGTTAAACAGGACTGGACCCAACACCGAGCCCTGGGGAACACCGCTAGTAACAGGCCTCCAGTCAGATTCTGCTCGGATAAAGGTTTTCCCTAGGGGGACAATCAGAATGTGGGGCAGCTGCCCTGAGGGGCTGTGCAGTCTCCATCCTTGGGGGTTTCAACTGTGTCAGTCTGAGCAACCTGGTGTAACCTCCAAGCTGGCTGTGCTCTGAGGTTGGGCAAGTGACCTTCTGAGGTTTTACTCCAACCTGAATCATCCTGTGATCACGTGAATATTTGGTAACAGAGCCTCATCTATAGACTCCATAAACAAGGATCCTGGTTGTAGGTGCTGTCACTAAGAAGAAGAAACACAACTCTGAATTTTATTTTGCCTTCCCTATGTTGAAATTCTCATTAAAAACAATGGATTATTTCAGGGTCTTTTTTTACATCACTTGGATATATTCACAAACATGCACGTCCTTATATATAGAAACAGAGAGTGTCTGTGCATTTTCCTCTGTGTATTTACCCAGTAAGTGCATGTTTTATAATCCTGGGTGTTCTGCAAGGCTGCAGGGTAATCTGCTCCATTCAGTAGCTACTCCTGCTCAGGAAACACACAACAGCCACCGCCGCTCCGCAGCGCGGTTGCTGGGTAAACTGTAGCTCATTGGTATGCAGCACCCTGCGCCAAAGTGATAAGAAGCCAAATACTCCTAGGAAACAGCGCAAATGAAATACGGCACGCAGGAGGCGAAGTATTTATAGAAACAAAATATCAGCATTTTCCACACATTTACACAAAGCAATTTCAGTCTTTTCATAGGAAAAAAAGAACATCTCTGGCACTCATTTACTCATTTCCCTGCAGTCACAGATTTTGGCCAAAAAGCACTAACTACATAGAAAACCTTCAGGTCACAGCAAATTAAAGATCAATGACAACCTAAAATAGATGCTGTCATATTTTCACTCCTAACATGTCTTTGTAATAAGAGCATTGTTTTAGTAAGTAAATAACGTGACATTTCTGCTTTAATGAGATTTTAGCATCGCGGCCGAACCCTGCCCACAGATCCCTGGAGAGAAAGAATTATATCTGCATTTAACTCCTTGGGACCTCGGGATTGATTAGCTGAAGTCTGTCAGAAAAGCAACTAAACCACATCTTCCTTCCTGAGTGTGTGTTGGCCGTGGCTCCATCCAGGATGGTGAAGTGTTGTCTTGTGATGCCCACCTGGGCCCTGGGGATGAGCCCCCAGCCGGCAGCAGGCACCATGCCCATTACAGCTAAGGGCACTCCAGGCAGTTTGGCCACCATACTTCAGCCTCACTCAAGGGAAGGAAGGAGAGGACTGTGATGGTCTTTTGAGAGACTAAACATTTGCATCTTGCTCACGTCAAACACCTGCATTGCCCGCCAGTGTCCGGTGGTGCTGCTGGCACTTGCCTGCCCATCCCTTCTCTGCATGTGCCAGGGCCACCAAGCACAGCGTCAGCACTGCTGCCCCTGCCACCTGGCTGGCCGAGCAGCCTGTCCTCTGTGTTTAAATGAATAGCTTGGGTTAGAGAACTATTTTTAAAATGTAGGTGGCCAATTCTAAAGTCTCATGGTGACGACTGAAGCTCTTGTTACATGTGCTCAGCCCTGCTGGTGTACATGGCTCATGTAGTCTTATGAGCAGCATTAAGCCAATGCAGTAACACTTACGGACAGGAGCAAAAATGCAGTTGTTTAGTCATTCCCCACTAAAGTAAAAGAATGTATTCCCCAGTAAAGTAAAAGAATGTATAACAACTTTTTCAGGAAGCTTAGAAAATAAGTACCTATTCAGCTAATTCCAAGTATTATTCGCATTTGGTTAATGATGCGAGTAGAGGTCGGGCAATGCCATCAGCTGTACCTTCTGCTATGATCCCGTGACTTAAATCATGATTTCCTGTTTGTGGAAGTTGGGGGAGTGGGGATTTGGGAATGAATGAAAAAATACATGGTAAAATCCCAGCTGAAATGTGAATTTGTCTTTTATTGCTCTTTTATTGCTGGAGTTTTTATTAGGAACACTGAGAAACAGGAAAAGTGGGAGAAAATATTGGAACCATCTAGTACAAAGTAAAAAAATAAAGCAGTGAATAAAAGAAAGCACCTGAACTGGGAAATAGCAGAAAGACATAAAAAATGTATTTTTTTCTGCTTCCTACAACTGAGTCAAATAGATTTTTATCAGAAATAAACTTTATCTATTAGTATGAAGGCATAAAATTTAATGATTACTAAATAACCTTTTGCACATCTCTATTTTAACCTTTGATCTCTACCATGCCTAAATAAGCAACTAAACACATAGTGGTCAGTCCGTGCCAGTGATTTAGGAAGAGCAGAAAGGAGGCTCGGAGAGCCCAGAGGGCTATGCAGCAGGAGCCACGATGTGCTGTCAGTCTCACACCCAATGTGTGCAGGTAAAGCAGAGACATTTTAAGAATGCATTGCTGCAGCACGGGTTTCTTGCTCAACAGGACAGCAACCTGCAAAGCTTTAAATCTGTTCCCACCTGGCCGAGGAGTGACAGTGTGTACCAGCCCTAGACCAGCCTGGTAAAGTGGAACAAACTGGAGAAAAAAAGACGGAGACATGAGATGTTTAAAAACCTGACCCTAAAGCAGCTGCAAAACAGCAAATCCAAGGCTTTTTCTTGCCAAAAACGCAGAGGCCTTGCAACTTCCTCGGCTTCAGAGAAATTGATGCAGTGCTGTTTCTCACAAAATTTCTGAGCCCGTTCCTTCGGGCATTGGAGGGATTAAGTAAACAAAGAGTTTCTGTGCTTCTACCAAGTCTCTTCCAGACAGCATATTTCCAAACCTGCCTCTCTGGGATTTCTCTTAGGGTCACGCATATTTTGGGTAGGTTTGAATTCCTGCTCGGTTCTGGTTTTTTCTCTTCCCTTGCGTGTGTAGTCAAGGATCAGAGAAGTTCCTCTTCCCATTCCTCAGTGAATTTACATGTATCTTACTCTGTGTCTGCTGCTGATACTACCTGAAAGACGGTTGCTTTACCAACTTCCACAACACAGCTAGATTAGTATAAAATCTATTGGAGACAAAGATGAATCTTCAAGCCCAGGACATCTGTTTCACCCTTCAAGACACGCGCTGATTTGCTGAGGTCTTTAAAATTAATGCAGACGCTCCATTATGTTTTGGATCATATGGTTAACCTGATCCGGTTTCTCCCGAGCCGTAACAGGGATGTCAATGTTTCCAAATTGTGTACTCAAACAGCATTTCTTTTCCTCATATTGGATTTCCATTTCCTTCACTAGGATCCTTGTCTACATTTCAGTACTCATAAATCATGCTGATGCAACAAACTATTGTCTTTTACTGTGAATTCTCATGCAGGGTCAGCAAGACCTTACCTACAGCAACGCGCACTCATTAGAAGCTGCAGTTTAGGAGCTGTACCTTTCAGTTAAAGGGAAAAAGGTGAGGCTGGAAAACTAAGCTAATAGCTCTCTGTACAAGGTCTAGGTGCAGAACACTGACAACTCCGTAAAGTATCAGATGAACCTTGAAGGCCACATGAAGGAGGGCACAAGATTTCCCTTCCACAGGCAGAAGGATGGATCGGTAACAACAGCTAAGTCAGGGTAGGCTGGAGGGTGGGGAAAAAGAAAATCTGATGTGAAGGTGCTAGATTAACCGAGTCATCCCTTCTTGTGCCTTAACCCTTCAGAGAGTGATCACGTCTGAAGTCAAGCAGGTTGCACAGCTTGAGAATTTGGGCATCATCTACAGAACATGGTTTTCAGTGGTGAGGTGGACACCTATCAAACAGCTTGGTTGTTTCCTAACTTTTGTGGGTCTTCAATTCAAAAGGTGGCCATGCCCAAAAGAGTACTTAAATTCAAAGAAGATGTAGAAACAGGACATTTCTTTGCCTCTGTCCTCTTGAAAGCCTTGAGCCACCATGTTTTCTTAGAGCACCTTTACACACCATAGGATCAAGGCCTTTGTGAAATGCAGCTCCAGCCACTACTTAAAAAACATCCTTATAAGCACCATCTTCCACCTTGCATCAACAGATTTCTGATCACTATTCGTCAAGTAAATGACAAATCTATTCTCAGTCTTGCCCTAGGGGATTCTCTAAGCCTGAAGGGAAAAGTCTTAGCCTGGGGCTTCCAGTCTCCTCTAGAGGATGAGGAAGGATGTACTTCATCCTTCCAGGTGTACCAAGGAGGAGAAAAAAAATCCCTCAACATTCATTAAAGTAAGCAGAAGGAACAAATGGATTGATGACCTGCAGCCTCATGACCCAGGACAGAAGGGGCAGCACTCCAAGGAGTAACTGCTCTTCAAATGAGTGGTGCTGTTGACACCTCCATGTCAGGCACTCTGGTCCTTTGGGAGTCTCACAGGGCTCAGAGTTTCTATATGTTTTGCGCCAGAAGGAACAACAGCTCAAAAGAAAGGCAGCTTCCTAATAAACACTCCGAGGGCTGTGGATGCTATTCATAGGGATTAGGAAGCAGCATCCCACTCGAGGTACCCAGGTCATTTTTTGTTCCTGACCATTAGGAAACTAGTCTCTAGGGAGGTGGTCTCTCACCAGAAGTGTTCTGTCCTAGGCATACCCTCAAGCAGGAAACAAGAGGAGGCTGAGGGACACAGTGGGCCACACCGTACTGCAGGGGCACTGGAGATGGCAGGTCTCCTCCTTTTGTAGGTTATACCCCATTTCAGACCCAGGCTCATAGTCACAAGCCAGAGGTATCCCAGTTAGCATGGCCTCAGTGTTGAGTCTATTGCTTTTTATACACAGCACCAGAAAGAAGAGGCTTAGCAAAGCTGTTACTCATGCAAAAACATACGCTGAGTATCACAGCTACAAAAGGAGGTGTGTTGATCTCTGGCGCGCAGTCTTTGCTCACACAGTCCCTCCCTGGCCCAGCAGTTACTGGCACTTTCTGTCTCCTGCCCAGGGCTCAGGACTATGTGATCTGCAGTGCTGAGAGCTGAATAGTGATCAGCCTGGTTCTCCCCATTGATGCAAGTCTTAACACCATGACCAGCTTTGAAGAATTAGTGCTAGGATAGCTGCTAGCTGGAGTAACAGGATATAGCTCTGAACCAGACAGTCACTGAAAAGAGAAAACACCTATCAGTCTGAATTCTGAATCAAAGAGCTTAAAGAATAGCCTGCTTAAGATAAAAGACCAAAGTCGCTAGAGTTATTTTATACCATTCGACTGACTTTGCTGTGTATTTGTATGACCTTTCCCTTCCTTTACATCTTCCCTTTTTCTTTTGTTGTTCATTTTTGGGTTTTTTTTTAAAGCTGTATTAAAAATGAGTTTGAGTGAAAATGATTTATTTGTTTTGGAGAAGTGTTAAGACCTATTTACAGAAAGAATGGAAAAATACAGTCAAGATCAAAGGACTCTGAGCAAACACAAAGGTAAACTCTTTGGGAGCACAATCAAACCTCTGAGTGTGGGTATCACATTCCCAGAAGTTCCTGCTTGAACAGTTGGCTGCAACCAAATGGAGCATAGGGAAAACCCAAAGACCAGCACGCAAGAGCAATTAAAGGTCACAGCAGCAAGGAAAGATATAAAAAGATGAGATTCATCAGTTGGGAATTGCATATTTATCAAGAACAGGCTTTGAGGAAGATCTGCCAGGAAGATGAGGCAGGCAGGAGAACTTGCCTGAGGAACAAAGGGGAAGAACCTGGTATTGAATTTGGAAATAATCAGCACCACCTATTGGTGTCCGTTTTAGATGGGAAAATGCTGGCCTATTCCCAGCCATCCTTACGCAGGCAAAAGAGAAAAGCCACTGCTACAGAGATGTTTGTTTTTATAACAGACACCTGAAATATTTATAAAGTTGGGATTCTTAGTGGCACTTCTTGTGACATAGTTTAGGTTGATTCTCCACAGTGCCCCAAGTACTTGGAAATTACATATGTTCGAGCTTAATGAGATCTGATTAGGCCAGCACTGTATCTGACCTCATTTCAATTAAAATAAGAGAAAATCCACTGAAAAGCCTTCCCTCTGTCTCTCACACTTATTAGCATTTAAAAATACATGCAAAAAACCGTCCATAGAATCACAGACTCCATGCACTAACAAGCAGCAGAGTGGAAAAGACCACAAGATAAATATCCGTAATAAAGAACTCGGTGCCTTCTCTCCAAGCCCGTCTAATCAATCAAAATGCATTTTGCTCTGCATATTTGCCTATTATATTTGCTGACCTGTGTGAGTAAAGCTTGCAGATATTGGCAGTCTTGTGCTTTTTGGGAAAGGAGGTTTCAAGTAAGGTGCCATCCATCATAGCATCAGAGCTGTTCAGAAGTAAGTTAGGACCTCTCGGGGTGCCCTGGGGGCTTTTAGCTAGTGCCTGTCAATGGTACAGGAATGGGGACCGAACAGTGACCAACCACAGAGGGGTTCCTGTAACAGCACATGTGGCTTGCACGTGCATCAGTAAGAATACAATTTAAATGTGTTAATTTGTCTATTCCCCATGCCCATCTCCATTTTGGTTTTTTTTTTCTTCTTTTTTCTTTATTGCTTGCCCGTTAGCTAGAAACCTCCACTCAGAGGAATCTGACTGCTGCAGTTCAGACAGCATTAGTGAGAAAAGCCTCTGCAGAAAGACTTGCTTAAGGTCCATCAGGAGCTGCGGTCCTTGTCCAGGCCGATGCCAAGCACCAGTGAGAGCATCAGCTTTCCCTGAAGTTTGTTTGTTGGTTGTCAACAGCCAGTAGGATCAGACCCCGCTCCCGCAAGCTCTATTAACGTGTAATTGGATTTGCTCAGAGGCAATCCCAAACAGCACTGCTTTACCTCACGCCTGGGTTATCTTCCTTGCATTTAACTATCGGTTAAACAAAGGGCGCAGGCAGGAGCGACCTGTTCTGCTGGGACCTGCCTGTGCGTGGCCCAGCCACGGCAGCCATCAATAACCCACCAATGTTCCAGCTCTCGCACAGACACGGGTTGGCCCGAAACGTATAGCTCACAGCTTATACCTCTGTCTATAGCACAGGCATCTTACTCATTTCTTTACTCTTTGACACTTCTGGGTGCAGGTGTTATTTTTGTTAGCTATGGAAAGCATCAGGATTCCACAAAAACATTGGAAAGGTGTTTGTGTGCTGGAAGCATTCATGTGGAATGGGAAATCACATGGGAAATGTTGTGTACGTATGGACTGACCGTGGCTTAGGCAATCAGGATTCACGGCACCTATTTTTCACTAAGGCAACAGTTTAAATGAAAGTACTAGGATTTTTTTTTTTTAAATATATCTCAGAAATGACTGGCTTAAGTTTGAGGTATTTTTGTATTCCTCCTATTTGTTTTATTATTGAGACTCTGCCGTGAAGTTGAAACCAGAGTTTCCCTACGTTTGGGCAGAAATTATAACCTCACTGGAAAACAAATTAAATCTCTCTGTCTGGATGCAGCATATGCTGCCACAGTTCTGCACTATCAGAGAAAATTCAAAGAAAAAGATCTACTCAGAGATAGAAACAGAAAGAAAATTAACGTTTCTGACTAATAGTGCTGAGGGATTTTTCCTATCAAAATCTTATTTTAGACACACTAGTTTATGTAAAGCAACAAGTAAAAGCTTAAAATAATAATAAAAAAAGCTTCATAATATAACCAGACTTCCATTGCATGTGGATAAATTATTGGATTAACTTTAAGCAAGATGTATAAAACTTCCCTAAAACTATAGACTTCAAAGGCAGGATTGGCAAGGTGCAAGAGGCTATGTAACCATTGCTGCTGAGGTACTTCAAACATTTAAGAAAAATATCTGTTGACAGGCTGAAAACTGGCATTTTCTGGCAGTGCATATTTGGGGAACTGAGAGCTATAGGAACAGTGATGACTCACCGTCACTTCCCTGCTCATCCACTGGACCTCTGTAAGGAAATCAGAGGTCTTTGTACTTTCTAAGCTCCTTTTATATTAGGTGCTTTGAAACTATCAAAGGATTCAGCTAGTCAAAGCCACCAGCCTGGAAAACGTGAGGTGATTTTACCCCCACACATGCCATAATGTGGTATTCGGTCTTGTGAATCCTATAGCAAACCTCATTCAGGCAAAATGTATTTATCCTTGTTTAAGGAGAAAACAGTTAAAAACAGGAGAGTTGAAGCAATCTGCTCCTTAAAGACAGAGCACGTAGCCTGAGCTCCCTGGCTCTGGCATCAGACTTTGTGCCCTGCTCTGGGCTCTCTGAGATGGAACCAAAGGGCATAACCAGTGTCAACCAGCACAGCTACATGAAAGGCAGTCGGCACTAGGAGGCATTCCTTCTCCCTCTACTTTCTTACCTATAGAATGGGAAGGACGCTTGTTTAGCCCCACCTCACAGGATGCTGGAGAAATCCATGCTTTCCATTTCAGGCTTTGTAGACCTCAGGCAAAACTGAAAAAAATCCATGCGAGAGTTGAACCGCTAAATCATAAAATAAAGACTGAATTTTTGAATTAAAATATTTAGGGAATTTTTTGTACATGTAAAGCTTTCTCTGATGCCAGCATTTCCCCTTTCCATGCCAGCTGCTAGCTTCCTCTGGCCTTGAAGCAAGTCCCTCATGCCGTGCATGCTCTTGGCCTGGATCAGTGGCACGATCAATCTTCTGAGCCGTTGTCATCCCCTGCACTTTCATGACACAAAACTTACACTGCCGTATTTTACCAAGGAAATGAGGTCACCCAAGACCCACTGACTGCTAAATACAAACGCCTGTTACTGTAGAGCAAGGCAGAAAAACAGGAGCAACCTCGACCCCAGTGTGACTGGAGAGCAGAGCAGCCTGAACAGCCCTGTCACATGGGACACATGACCAGGATATACTTGTGCACAGGGCCACGTAGCAAGTCCCACAGCACAGGATTTCTGTAGAAGAAAATCTGCTTCTCTACATCCAACATAGTGGTGAGGAAGAGAGAGAAAAGCTTCAGGACTTCCCCATAAATGCAAATATCAACAGCAGTGTTGCGGTGGAACAACAAAACCAAAGCAAACAGTGTGGGGGGAAGCTGAAGCCACCTTGTAATTTAATAAATTCACGCCCCATCAATAAAGACACAAAACCAAATATAAAACACCAGGGCCCCACCTGCACCAAGTACTGGAGTAAGACTTGAATTAGGGCTAGCCCCCTCAGAGGCCTCTGGAGTTAATACATGGGCTTTCAGACCCATTTAAACTTTTTCTGAGCAATTCTGATCAGCACTTGATGGACTCCAGCTGTGGCACTGCCAGCTGTGGTCCAAGAGGCAGCACCGCCTGCACCTCCTCAATGGACAGCTCAGCTGAAGGTGGGATGCAGCCATGGGAGCACAAAGCAGCCTCAGGTGGAAAACCAACCCCGAACAGTGAAAGTCAGAAGGAGACCACACGGCCACTGTAAGAGAAGAGGCAGGGGGGTAACAGCAACCTGGTAAACCAACAAAGGAGGAAGGAGGAACCCATAGCAGGGTGACAAGATTTATCATTAAAGAAATACCCTGATCTTCCCAATGTGTTTATTTCGGGAGACCATTCATTGTGCATGTGCAGCTTATCTCTGTAGCTCAGAGAAGAGTATAGATCAGCTCTCCGCTGTCGCCTCGACTGACAGACAGCTGCTGCTGCAGCAGAGTGACAGCTGAAAAGCTGCACGATTGATTCCAATACCATCTTCCTCCAACGCAGCTAACGAGAGGCTTGTGTTCATTCTGCTTTTATTGAAGTATTTTCTTCTAATTGCCTGTTTAACGCCTTAAAAAGTACTGGGAGACACAGGTCAGTGCTCCAGTAAGCTGATGTTTGGGCAATGTTTTCCAGGTACAAATGAAGATTTGCTTACGCTCAACACAAAGGCTGCAGAGAAAAAATTAATGATCTTATCAGGTAAAGCAGGTGTTGTGGTCACACCACCAAGGTCACTACCATTAACAAAACACTCTGAAAACAGAACTGCGATGTGTTCCCAGCAAGGTGCTGGAGCCTTGTAGAGATAATGTGCTCAGCCTCGAGGGGGAAAAAATATGATGCGCTAACACTCACCAACAGCTGTTAATGGCAGAGTATTGTGGACAAGAAGGATGTTTGACCTACCAGTCCTTTGGAAGAGGTTGTAAACAACTGGCTTGGTTCCCCGCTGCCTTGCCCCTGCTATGGTCTTCTATTCTAGTGCCAAGTAAATGCAGCATATATGCTAAATGCTGCCACATCAAAAGACCTGAGTTTTACTACCACTTGCACGGAGGCAGGGGAAAATTAGGGCCTCCAAATTCAGGAAGAGGGGTTTATGCAAGAATGAAGTTAACAGAGCCTCAGAAATGCAGTTATATAGCGACTAAATGAAATGAGCATCTTTTAACTCTGCTAAATGGTGCCCCAGGAGCCTTGTGAGTCACGGCTACTTGCTTCCATGACAAAAATACATTGTTATTGCGTCTGCTTCCTGAGCCTGCTGCAGAGCCATGGCACCTAGGTAAGAGAAAACACAACTGCCTTCTGGATCAGCAGACCAAACAACCCAAGGCCAGCTGCACATTCACTTCTGCCTGGCTTACACCTGCAGAAGGGCCGCTGCAGCCCCCATCGCACTTGGCTGAGCAATAGCAGGTCGTTACTCGGGGCACAAAGCATGTCCTCACTGCTGACAGGGGAGCTGGAACACCCGCAGCCCATTAGCAAATCCACACACAGCTTGCTGAAGGCGGCACTAGCGTTTCACTCACCGCAACTGTCAATACTGGTAAGGGTGTACGAGCAACAAAGAAGTGTTTGTTTTGCCCATCTCGGTGTGAAAAGGGATCAAAAATTATTTACCTGGAAGAGGAATCTCTGATCCAGAAGTTGCTGCATGAAGCCACCACAAAGCACTGTGGAGAGCATACATAGCCTACAAAGAGCTTCAGCAGCCACAACAGATTCTTTCTGAAGACACAGAGGCATTGAGAAATACCTCATTCCCAAGGCCTTGGGGCCAATAAGTCTGAAATTCCTAAGCACAACTTCAGGGAGTGGAGAGGAATGGCACAGGGCCTGGCCACACCACCTGCTGCCAGAAGATCCACACGCTATGCATCTTTTCTGAAACCCGAAGTGCTGCCCTGACACAGATTTAATGTTCCGCTGAAATTTTTAGAAACAAAACCAAAGAGGAAACCAGAGCGTGACAGTTTGTGCCATCTGCATGGAATACGAGCTTGAGTTTTAATAGCATCCCTTATATCATTATTAAAAAGCATTTTTATATTCAAATCCGTTTACTGATTATAAATCCTTCAACAAAAAGAAGAGAAAAAGCTAGTGGGATGTGCCCTTGGCACCTGCTGCCTTTGTGTGCTCTGGCTGACTTCTTGCATACAAAGTTCTGCATGAGTGGGGATGGCAGTGCACTGGTAGGCATCCATCCTTCCCCCTCCCCATTCCTTTCCTGATGTACCAGTACAGCAGAGCCTGCTAAAAACCCTCCAATCTTACTGTGATGAAATGAAAGCTGTATTTTGACAGTATTCTCTGGTACTTGCACTGTGCAGCAGGTCACGACTTTACTACGCATACTCAGATGTCGCTGGAGACTCACTACCTCCTCAGCTGCACAGCAAGCATCTCAGGCTATTTCTATTTTTATAAACTTCCGAGACACTTTCCTCATCTTCCATGTAAAAATGTATCCCGAGCCGCTCCACCTACCAAGCTATTTGCAATTCCTCTACTGCTACTGAAGGAGATGCAGTATAAAATCAGAAGCCAGAATCTGCATTATAGCTTCATTAGAGAGAAAACCAGAACAAAACAATGAGAGTAGTAAGACAACTTGTATTTAATCAAGAGGTTATACAGTATGTTGCAGATTTTTTTGTCTTGAGTTACATTTCACAATTCTCCTTCCCTCAATAGCTACATTCCTCCCCTCACACACTGCAGACCAGATGAAACACACTTTCTATCTGCAGTTCCTCAGGCTCCAGAAAGACTAGTTAGAGGATTAACTAACTGCTCAGCAGTATTTGTGTCAGCGAACTCGTTCTATTCCTCACATCTGCCCAACACTCCAGTCTCGAAGCAAAGCAGGAATGCTTTCCCTTGCTTGGGCACTGATTTCTTCTCCTGCAGCCAGACTTTGCTGCTGTGTTCGACACAGATCCAGCTGCCCCAGCGCTTACTGAGCTGTCACTGCACCGAATTCAATTCAAAAGCAGTTCAGATACTGGATGAGAATGGCTGCAAAAATTTTTTCAAGTGTTTGCACAGCAATTTAGGCTTTATACATACCAAAAGCCTAAAACACAAAACCAATCCAGAAACCTTCCAAAATGATGGAGACCTCAGTTCACATGCTCCTTGGATGCCCTTTGATCACAAGAAATGCACCCGAGAAACAACTTTTGGAGAGAATGGGTTGAGAAAACACTAGATGTTTGTCTTGAATTCCCAGTGGAACTGTGTGTTCCTACTTGGGATGCCTGAAGAAAGATTAATAATGCTCACGCCTCTGTCACTCTCATACCACTTGTGCAAGACCAGCTGCCCCCCAACCAGCAGAAGTGTAAGATGTTTGCAGCTCTTCAAGAACAAGCAGTAGGGAAGGCTGCATCCAGCTGAAACCACTGTATGCTTCCTATTCACATCAGGTTAAAAAAAAAAAAAAGCAAAAAAAAAAAGCAGTTATAATTTTGTTGTAGCTGACTCAGCCTGGATTTGAATCCAGGATCTAAAGGCAAATTAAATTTCACCGTCCGCGTTAAGAAAGCAATTCAGCTTCTGAACTGGATCAGCTTTGATGCCATGCTACTGAATGTAACTGAAATTTGGTATGATGAAAGACTCCTGTTCAGCAGCAGATATAATTATCACACCGATCTTAATTAGATCATGAACTTGACTTTAGGATACCCAAAGGAGTACTGAAAGCTTGGTCCAGTTACACTGAATTTGGTCCAGAACAATGAAGTTTATCCATCAAGATAAATATGTTACTAGTACTTTGATATGACAGATACTTGATGAGTGACAGAGCAAATGCCTTTTTAACTATGATTTTAAAAAAGAATTATTAAACTTCACCAAAGCATACACTATTGTCTTCGAGGCAAAAAAGTATAATCCATGAAAAACAATTATTACAGAGCACATAGAGCACAAATTTTCAAGCACTGGTTTCAGAATTAAAAACATTTGAACTGAGGTTCTCTCTGTGGAGAGTCACTTTGTAACCAATTCAAGCCTTTAAACAGCTATTGTTTAAAAAATTTGTCAGCTACAGAAATTGTTTTTCCTTCAGATTCCAAATCCTGTCAGGCCGGGTTGATTAAAATGTTGCATTAAAGGGGGGAAAAAAAGGCAATCGAATCACCCCTTATAAAAGTGAAAACAGCAACTCAATTTTTAAAGCATCATGAACAAAAGGCTACAGCCCATCTATCATTCACATATGGATTCATGTAATGATTCTTCAATTAGAATTATTATCTATACAGCAGCTGAAGACTGAGAACTGCTGATACACTGCAGATGAGAACATTTGCTAGTCTCTGGGCTCCAGCCTTTCTTAAAAAGTGATGATCGCACAATATAGATTGCTGGGTTTATATGTGCATTAAGCTGCAATGCCAGCATTTACATTTGCAACATTACAATTTTGCTTTCTTAGGCTCAAGAGAATTTGCTGCATCTGGTAGATTTTATTTGCTTTGTATCTTAGGCAATCGTTAGGAACCAAGTGTGAATAGGCAGTATTATTGCTCAAACAGTCCCTCATTTTGTTCATTATCTCAGATACTACGAAAGAAGTCAACTAAGAGTGGGGCTGTGAGATGGGTGGGTCATTCAGTGTCAGTTTGCTTGCAATAAATTATCCCAGTGCTAATTTTATAAGGCAAGTCCATCTGCTCCTTCATTTCTTCCACCTATCTAGATCCAGATAGCATGAGATGCAACATCAGAAGGAAAGAAAAGCATCTCTTGGAACAGTTACAGGTGCCATATGGGATGAAAGACACTTGGGTGATCCAGACTGCAGCAATTTGGGGGGGTGTCTGCCCACTGACAGACTGTGCCCCATTCCCAAAGGTGAAGCCTTCAGTAAGCATGTACCTGTACAATATATGTTCTGCAGAAGCTTTATGGCCACCACTTCTACTTGCAAGGCTCAAACACCCCCCAGCTTCAGTATTTGTTACGGCACTGTACGAATTGCAGGAGCTGCCACAAGCAGACAGATCACTTTGCTACCTCTGCTGCAGGGTAGTGACTTCTGGCAGAAAAGCAGACTAGGTGGCAAGAACAGTACCTCCTGAACGACTGTCTGAATCCTCTGCAGAGGCTGGGAAAAGGGCTGCACAGTTAATGAAGTTAAGAAGCTTCTTATTTCACTCTACGATCTTAGATAGATCTTCACAGAAGGAAAATATTGCTAATGTATTTGTTTCACACCGCACAGTTTGACAAACCCATGCCCATGCTATTACCATCTCTCACAGCACTCCCTTTAGCTGGGGAGACATGCCTTAGCCGTGACATCTGCCCATACCTGTTTGCACAAAGGAAATGAAAACTCTGCTCATGGGTCTATGTTCCAGTATTATTTTACTACTTTATTATAGATACTGGTGAATAGAGAATATGTGATTTATATTCTTCCTTGAAAAATATTTCAATCTACTGAATCTCCTGAATAACCAATTATTTTTCATTTATTCAAAAATATAATTAATTTCATTATATTTATAATGATATAATACTCCTGTCTTTCAAAATTTAATAAGTGAAGACACTTAAGGGGGCAAAGCAAGCAAACAAAACTGAAAACCCACCCAGCAGCTTACCAAAGTAACGTAACACAAATATTTAGTTCAAGAGTTTATATACAATGAAGTACCCCTTCTCAAAATATTTCCTGACTTTGTGTGACATCACTAAGATTATTAAGAGATGTAACAACACATAGATTAATAACCTTCTTTTAATTAAAGCCATCATTTAAAAAAAAAAAAGGTTTAAAAGGTAAAAATCAGAATATACCACTTAATTCTTTCCTTTGATATTTGTTTACAGATATTTATTGAAATTTTCAGCTTTGATTTCGGAAACATTTTGAAGACAGAAAAAATGCTACCTGAGAAAGCAGTTCAGTCTGTAGAAGTGAGTGAATTACTTGCAGCAGACAATTCATCATGAGAACATAAAAGGTAGAGGATTCTTCCTCTCCGAGAAGGCAACTGTTGTTTTCTTTACTCAGTTTCAAGGTATTACTTACTCATCAAATGCTTATTTTAGCTGCTACCATCCACCTCCCTAAACTCTTGTAACAATAGTTCTAATGTTAGCATTATGTCACTAGTCATCTACATTAATAATTGATACTCATTCAGGCACAGAACAGCAAAACTGGAAGGAAGAAAGGCATCACTAAGGCCTTGTGGTTTTCACTGGCCGCTACAGTATGCAGAGTACTGAGGCAGTGAGCTGCAGGTTTGCCTGACAAGCTTGTCAAAGAGCCTTACTGACTGGAAAAACTGAGGTACAGCATGCTCTCAACAGGAAAAAAAAAAAAAAAAGAAAAAAAAAAAGTGGGGGGAATTTTACATCTCATAGCCACAAGGACTTAGTGGTCAATTTATATTCTGTTTCTCCTAAGATGTGTTTGTACAGCAAGAAACAACTGTGAGCACGGTCCTGGGAGCTGTACCTTCCCAAGCTTTAATCCATTTAACATGTTAACTGTGGCAATAACAATACAGAAGCAGGAGTTCAATTTAAGCTTAAGATACAATGGACCTCACTAAGTGAGAGCACCTTCATGATGATTAGCATACTATTAACTTCCATGTACTAACATCACCTTTTGTATCCATTCATTTGCACACACTGGATAGACACCCTTTCAAAAGCATCACTATTTTGATTAAACAATTTACAGCAGGCTCTGAGGGATACATGTCTCAGATCCCACCAAAGTAGCTAGAGTATTTCCTGACATTTAGAACTCATTAACTGTGGTGTCCCACGTATGACTACATTACAGACAGACAAAGAGAATGTCTTTGAACATTAAGCTCACTTTGAGCAGTAAATGACACAAAACCTATGTACAATGTAGTAATTGCATTTAAGAATAATTAACTAGAAGTTCTGCAACCTACAGCACTGTCACTCTGGTGATACAGAACCTTTGTTTCAAGAACAGACTCTGAATCTATTGTTTGCTTAATGAATTCAAATCAGCAACTGCACACAGCCACATAAGCAACAGTGCCAACCATAAGACACTTCAGAAACGGGAGTCTTTACATTTTAACAATGGACTAAAAATGCCAAAATACCCTCAGGTCTCACTGGCTCTTGAATCTGCTGAATTTATCCCACAAGGCACTCTCCCCTTTTCAGTGGCCTGATCACTGTACCAAAGAAAAGATGAAATGGAAAAAAGCAAAAAAAGAGAAAAAGAAGAGACATCAGTACCTCTCCACAACCCTTTGCTTTCATTACTAAAATTCTTTTGGGTTGCTGAACTATGTAAATGCTTCCACAAGCCAAATACTGGGAGGATATGAGGTATTCTAGGTTTTTCTTTACCACTGAGGACTGCTTTGTTCTAGGCAGTTTTTGAGAGGCGAGAACACCTGAAAACACTACTATTCCAGCTCTACCATTTCCTCATGCAGTTTTAACATTGTTTTTTATAAGAGCTATCCTAAAACGTAGACAAATCTTTTAAAAGAAACTAAAAATGGCATGTATGCTGATGAGAAACAAGGTATTTTGAGAGCAGCGAAGCATTTCTTGCTGGATGGTCTATACCTAGGAAGGAATTCAATCACTGCCACAGCAAATCTTGTTAATCAAAAGTACATGAATAAGCATTCTGTGATTTGCTGAACAGCAGCCCACACAGTCACCCACAGACTGAGAGGCCAGCTCAAGGTCTTTATGAATGTAAAGCTTTACTCTAGCAGAGATGAAGAGCCTATTTGTGCTCCAAAAAAATTGTGTCTGGCTTCTATCTTAGGGAGAATATCACCTGTTCTATTTAAAGCCAAATTTCACCCAAGGCTTTTTGTTGTTCCTTTCAGATTAGGAATAAATTTTCTCCACTGTAAGCATTTCACAATGCTAACCCAATACAAACCTGACATACTTCAAACAAAACCATATCTTCCTGTGTTCCTAAATCCGTGTCTTCTAGTCTTCAAGTTGTTCTGTGCCTGTGTTAGAATTATTTATTTCATTTACACTTTTTTCTTGCTTTGCTTCTTTTCTAGAAGTCTTCAAACACTTGTCGAGTCTTTTTAGGAATACATCCACATCTTGCTTTTTAATTCCAATTGCCGAGGCAGCATTGAGGTAAGCACAGGGATAGTCATTTGCATGTGACATAAAGCCTTTAAAAGTGTAGTTATTCACTGTCTGTACAGTCCCGCAGGGAACAACCCTGAAACAAACAAACAAACATTATGATTCAGTTTAAGATGCCCCAGATATTTTATGTGATATCCAATGATGAACACATTTACACAAGCTCCTACATTCCAAACTTCCCCCCAGCCATTGCTCTCTACTGCATCTCCCTTTTAATTCATCCTATGATGTTAACCTCATATTCATTCCCTCCTTGTAGTAGGTACTTTTTGCCACTGCTTTTACTTCTTCCTCATACTGAGAGGATACTACTACATCCTCCTTCTCAGCACTTTCAGTACATATCCATTCCCTGATAAATCAAGACCCTAATCCACATCCTTACTTCTTAAAGCAACAACTTGCCTTATGGCTATAGTTAAAGCCTACACAAACAGTTAACACTGACCAATTTGTAAGAATTTACTACCTCTATAGAGACATTCCCTGCAGTTCATAAAAGAAACTGCATTCAGGAAAATACCACAAGGATTAGCAGATCCTTCTCCGTCACAGTCCAAGTGCTCTGACCACAGTTTGTACACAAGTGTAGTAGGGAGTTGCTATTCATACCACTGACATTCATCACCCAGCCTAACATCAAAATCTGATGAAATGCCAGGTTAAACATGTACACACACACAAGGAAAAAACCAAACCCTTTACATCAGGCAAAGAATCGGAATCTTTTAACTTCAAAAATTGAACACCTTGAATCATTTCAGCCAAAGATGGCTGAAATTGCAGGACAAGCCAAGGTTAGGACAGGCAAACTAAAAAGAGCACCTAACTACAGTACATATAGATTTACTGTCATTCATCTGTGCAGGAAGTGGAATAATCCAAGCTAATGAAGCATACCTTCTGATGTGGAAACATTCGGCTCTGCTACAAAAAAATTACATTAAGTCTATGGCAGAAGTTGGCATGGCAGCAGTAATATTTAGATTAAGGAATCCTGCCAAAGCAAATTTTGTATCATTCCCTTCCTCTAAAAGGTTTAAACCAAAATAATTAAAAATTATGTGGCACGCATTTCTATGTATTGGTGACTCCAAGAATAAATTCAGCTTGGATTGGCTCAGGTTATAGTTATTTTAAAATTTTTATTTTTTAAACACAATTAGTTCTGGAAAGCGTACATCACATGGAGGATTTTCCTCCATATGACAAAAAGCTATGTAGGGTATTAAAAGCTTATTCCCCTGACATCCAGCACAACCATATTTGTGCTGTAATAAACAAAACAAAGATCCTAAGTAGCTTACAACTTAACTGTAAGATCAGACAACAGCTGGAAACTAAATGAAACCAAGGGGTACTAGGGAATAATGGCACTAAATTAAATGGGCACAGGTTACATATTTAGCCTACCAAAGTTAACAAAGGGACCCTCTGTGTTGCTAATGCAGGCAGGTAGACATTATTAGTAGATAACAGCAATGAAGAAGAGCATATTACTCTGACTCATTATTGTCAGACTGTAATCTGTAATCAGGAGAAAACTGGTACAAAGCAAATATAACAGGATTTCATAAAATACATGCTAATAAAACCTCCTGAATTTTTCAAATTCATAGCATCCTTACCTTGCTCCAGAAACTTGTCTTGTGAAAAGCATAGATCCAAGCTGGGTAACAGCAACATCATTATTTTCATCTAGATTTTTCAGTGACATGGCTAAAGTACCAAAAGGCCAGGTTAATATATCAGAAAGCTGCTTTTTCTCCCAAGCTCTTTTCCAACAATAAAAATCTATCCAAATATTTGTGTTCAGATACAAAGAAAAAAAAACCCACACATATTTTGATATTTATTTGATAATTTTTCCTTTTCCCACAAGATGTCCTAGGTGACCTCTCTAGTCAGACTGTACGCAAGGCAGATTCTGCCTTATCACTTTGGTGCATTGTAATGGCAATATTCCTTTCGTGTTCAGTGGAGTTTTTGGTTAGACCAAATCTCTTGTGTAGGAATTCCAGAATCTCTTTTTACAGCACTGTAAGATGATGAGTAAATGAATTATACCCTATTTATTTTAAAATTTACTTACTTATAAAATATTACTACATGCTAACATCTTCTGCCTGCCCTGATTACAATAAATATGGGACCAATTTTGTAAAAAAAGAAAAATAAAAGGCCTAACTCACTACTTTATTGTTTCATCAGGTCATCTTATTGGGTTCAATGGTTTCATATCAGCCTAAGAACAGTTCAGTGGACTGTAGCAAACAATGTTTAATATATAGTAACTGTATGTGAAAGTGCAATATGAATGCACAGTGTATTAGTTTTATTTTTTTTTAAAGATAAAAACCAACAATTACCTAAGGAAATGGGATTATGTGGTGTGTGTAACAGTCTCTCATTGTGGTTATCTGCCAACTTCTTCAGCTCACTTGAAAGATAGGAAAACATCTCCTGGAGAAAAAAAAAGATGCAATATTTTTGTTATTAGCTATCAAACAGAGAAAATAGTACCTATTTCACAAAACTGTTAAGTCTCCGTTATATCCTACAGGTGACCAGCTGATCCTCTTTTCATGTGTACCAAATAAGTGGACCAGACAATTCTCTGAAATCATTCTATAAAGGAACAGCTCTATTTCCTGAACACTGTTCTTTCCCCTCAGGCTGATACAAAGCTCTCAATCTGGTCTATTATATATGCTTGGGATGTCAGTCATTCTCTCTGTGGCCCTGAAACTTAGGGAGGTAAAATCCTAGAGATTCCCCCTAGACAACAGGTCTTCCCACCCCACCCCCATCCCAGATAGCCACGTTAAGGCAAACTGCTCCTTATTTTGTTTCCTATTAAGGCATTTCAGACTAAACCCAGTGCATTTTGTTACCATGTATCACACCATCACAATTACCACTGGTACTTTTATACTTCTTGTTCTGTATGAAAACAGCAAAATGGTCTCTTAAGGTGAAGGCTGTGAGAACACATTTGACTGTATTTTGTTTCACACAAAATATACGCTCTCCTGAATACTGAGCTCTATTGTGTAGTCAGTCCTCTTCCTGGGGCTGACCCCTCCTGTTCAAGCCTACTAAAATAATGGAGATATCTGAATTTCTGTTATCACTTAATTAGTTTGCACCTTTATTGTGGAAGTGCAAATAAATTGCACTGAGATTCATAAATGTTTTGGCTCAGATACATGTCACATTGCACATACAAGGATGAAGTAAGAGAAGCAGGCTTTTTTTATCCCCTCTTTCCCAGCAGAAACCTATGATAATGGCTCACGCTCTTCCTCAGTTTAGGATCTTCCTCTTCACCTATCAGCTCCAAACTCATATAGACAGAGTGAGAATAAATACCATTCTTCTTACTGTATCCTTTGGCTTCGTTTCTATCCTTTTTAATGCTTAGTCTCTCATAAAAACTAGCAAAAAGATAGAAATATTTGGTAGTCTTTTTAAAAGACACTAAAGATCAGATTTTTCCTCTTTCCAGCCATAAAGATTGTGCTGCTCATCTGCTTCAATGTCATTGCCTGTTTAAGCATCCTCATCAATTTCTGGACCTGACAAGTGATTTTTCATTCTTTAAATAGAGTTGCCTCTTCTGTTTGTAGACCAGTATCCTGTTCTGACCTGTGCACTCTGACAGATACAAATTACAGCTCGTGATCAAAATTATGTTTTTGAGCAGAACCTCTCAAAGGTCTTATGAAACCAAATGAGCTTTGTGGTAGTTAAGTTAGATGAATGTTCCAGCTGCTTTTCTTGAGTCACTGCAGTAAACCCAACCTCAATTCTTGAATGACCAAACACACACAGCTCCTGACCTGTTCTTCACGATACCACAGAATGAATGCAGCCAGATAGGAAGAAGTACCATGTTGCTGACTAAATAAAGCAGGCTACTGATTCATTGATATACAAGAGCATAAAGCTTCTGCAGTACTTACAACAAGAACAAAAAATTTGGGAGGCACCTATAGTTTATTATCAGAATTTGAGTTTTGTGAAAAATTCTTATTTTGCACAGTCATTGGTAAGTCAAGTGATTTCACTGTTTCAATTCAGAGTTAATTTACAGTTCACTTGCAGAACTTGAAAAACATTTGTGTTTCAAGTGTTCAGACACTCTTGTGTTCCTCCTGGTCCCTCACTGAATACAAACACATATCTTGTTTGTTATTTGCTTTCCAGAATGAGCATCACCAATGTCTTAGACATTTTATTACTATTTCTTTGGCCTCCAAGTCATAAATTAATTTGTGCTCCCTCTGCTGGCTATTTACTTCTACAAATCAAGCAAAGCCTTACAGAAGTATTCATAGTGTCTCCTTTGGAGATATTACTGGTGAAATTAGTACTGAACAAACCTGTACAGGGACAGGAAGAAATTCCTAAGTAATTAATTGCTGTGTGTTGTACCTAGGGAATTTTCTATTGCATCTCTTACAGTATTTATTGATGAAAGGACTCCAAGTTGGTATAACAACCAGTTACCCTCTGTATTAATGTAATAAATTAAGATTAAATACCTAGGTTACTAGATGAGCCTTTGCATACATAGGAATTTTTTAAGACAAAGGAGAGTGGAAAGATGGAAAAAAAAATCAAGTATTTATTTTCATCTGTTTGAAGTTACCTGAGCACAAATTCAGAACTTCTTGCTTTTATGAACGACACTATTTAACATTTTTCCCTTGGAAGCCCTCAAGATATTTTATAGTTTCAGAAGTGAAGCAGTTTGTTGCAAAATAGATTAACAGCCTTTTCAACAAAAAAGGAAAAAAGCAGTATTTTTGTGAGGTCAAATCTATAGCCAACTTCTATTATAAAATATTCCTGTTATGTGGAAAATCTATAAGCACCCTAAGCAATTATATACAAATGAGCTCTTACATAATTGATTTTCTATGGTAGGCACTCAAGCTTTCTCCAATGAAACTAGCTATTATGCTAAAGTTGCACTGAACAACCCAAACACTAAATGTCAGTGAAGTTTCATTATTTCGTTCATACTTTCCTCCTAGAAACTTACCTCAAACTTCACCAGGCTAGTGAGATGAATGCTAAACTATGTGAAAATGTTGCTTACTTCCTCTAGTCTTTCTAACACCTAAACCAATAAAATACCTCAAAGAACAAGAAGTCGTTAACAATGCATCGAATGTGCCAAATGACTCAATTACTTGAACAAAACAGCCTACTTCCACATAGGTATAAAAAGTATTTTAAGGTATTTTTGTAATGGTTATTAGAAATATTAGAATCACACTGAATTCACATTATAAAACGGCTTTTAAAAGAACCTACAGTAACATGCATGATGCTTCATTTGTTGCTCCAGTGTGATACTCACTGTTCTTCCAAATTAAAATACTTGGAGGGAAATGAGTAAGAAAAAAGCCAGTTACTCCAGAGAAAAAGCAGCAGATGGGGATTCATTATGCCATTAGTCCCATATCAGGTGACAGAGAGACAACTGATGAAGGCCAGAAAACTTTTATCACGTGACTGACACTATCCCAGCTGTTTCTAACCACTCAGCTTCCTTACGCTTGGAGTCCTCCTTAGCAACACCAACCGACACGTGTACTCTTCAGCGCTTCCTAGACCTAGGGATCAGGCCCTGTATGGGCCACACCTGTCCAATAACATACTGCTGGTACGTAAGCGTCTCTGAAGCTTCCATTCATACTCCTTTAACTACACAAAACCATTTAAGAGAATGATTACATTCAGCTCAACTATCTTGTCTCCAGCATCTCTACAGTTTGAATATGGTTCCACATACTTCAGGCAAGGAAAATCCTGCAACATTTCCACCCATTTGACAAATTACAGTGTTGCAAACTGGTAACAGACACACACACACACAAAAATAGAGTAACAAATGTTTTTGTAAGAATACCTGATTTTTTTACATGAATATCTAGCACTAAATCACTTTTCTCTTATTCTTGAATTCAGTCGTAAGTAGAGCAGCAATATGAACTCACAACAAAATATACAAATAATTTATTGCTACCAGAGTAACTGTATCAATGATAAACCATGAAATGTAAACCCAGTACTTTTTCTGAACTGTAAAACCCAAACAATTTCCTCCCAGTTGGTGTGATTTTAAATATTTTAGATACATACTCCATAAGGACATAAAAATTACTCCAGTTAATCACTTTTGGAAAGTAAACAGACAGATGGATAGAGATATAAAAAGCTCCACCACGTCCCAAGTAACACAGAAATACATTTAAGAAAATCAGAATCATCTTGATCTTTAGATTAAGGAAATTCTAATGAGAAAATCTCTAAGTGCTAAAATCAAAATGATGCCATTACCACTTCAATAATATCAGTATAATAATTTGTTAAATGGGTTAAATGGACCACACTGGAAAATATTTACAAATATTAAACCTGATATGTAGGGTCCTTGCCCTGTATCAATTCTGAGGGGACAACTGAAGTCTACTCTTTGTGCTCTTACACAGCATAACCACTAGATTTTGCTTCACATGGCCAAGCTCAGACTTGAAATTAGAGAGTGTCAACACCTGGCAATGCAGAATATGGGGCACAACACAATCTGTACTGAAGAAATCTAAGGAGTCACTAGAAAAAACATAACTTCTACATAAGATATGATTTCTTTAAAAGCAGAACTCTTCACTAATTTGAGTATGGATCCACTATCCTTATCTGTATTACAAAAGGACCTGGAATCCCCTACTGAGATAAGAAAGCCAGTGTTTGAAACACCACAGAAAACATACAAAAAAGAATAGTGAAAATTTAGAACAAGTGAGAGTATGTTCTGTTGGTTGTCTTCTACCCTTTCTCTGGAAACACCAAGGCTACATATGACTGTTGAAGATGTTCCTTATTAAACTTTCATATATGGCCATCTTTATTCAGACACTTGGACAGCATGTGTGTTACTCCCTCCTCTTCTGTCCTCAGATCCATTGCACCATTTTACTCCTTCATATCGTAACACATAACCTCATACTCTTGGACAATTGCACACTCTCTGACTGTCAGCTTGCCAGAAAATTCCACTCCATGGGGAAGGAGTATATGCTCCTCTCCCTCATACAGTCTCTTCCGTTCCTGTATTAAACAGTTCATCCGTGTGAAAGAAAACCTGGGCAGACTCTTTCTTTCCTTGGTTCTGTGAGATTAATCTCTTCTCAGTAATATTCTCGGCTTTCTGGCTTGAGCTCAAATAACCTGAAGTAACACTCATGTGAATAAGAATAAGGTAAAAGGAGAAAGAAAAAAATACTTGAAGTTTTTTATAGCTGACTTTTTGTGCGAGTAGGTGTACCTGCACCGATATAGAAAGGAGTACTCAATGTCAAGCTATAAATAGCTCCTCCTGGGAGCCTAATAGGTCTCTTTGCCTCTGCTTTCACAGAGCACAGGCAATAAACTATCACTATTACATTTTTACAATTCAGGAACAAACAGATTTAAGAAAAAAAGGTTTCTATTTCTACAGCAAATCCAATAAAAGAAACATATTTATGCCATATATAAGGCTTTGTTTATAGACTATGCTCACATTTGAAATAAAAAGACCTGAAGTTGTAAAAACATAATGCTCTATTCACTTTAGAATTCTACTTCCAAGAAAATGACACAATTAATAATATACAGCTATTCATTAAGACATTTCATTTATGAAAGAATTATTATTTATGACTTGGAGAATATTTATACTGCCCATTATGTATCTGCCACCAGTGTAAATCTAGCATAAAAATCAGCTTTGCACAAGACACAATAAATTCACTTGAGTTTCTCTTGGAGATGAAAGTGAAGGGAGTGGGGGAAATACAATTTGCTTTTAATGAAGACACAAACCATACATGGCAATACAAACACCAGTCCAGAATAAAATGTCAGAAACTGTATTGTAATAGTGTCTGCCTTCAGCCTTTCATAAGCCATGTTTTCACTTTAGTTATACAGACCACCACTTAGTCATACGGCCACTTAGCCGGTTTGGTTTTCTACAGTCCAGCTATTCCTGTGGGATGTCAATTCCAGTACAGAATTTATGGATGCCTCTACAGTCAGCTAGAACCAAGTCACAGCATCCAGCACTACTGTCCTGTCAGTTAGCCAGTCAGAGGCATTGGCAAGCCCTGTCAGCAGGGAACAACTGGAACACAGTTTCTGAATAAATGAAACAGATCATGTGTGATTTAAAACTATTAACATTACTTAATTTGCAGCATTTCCTTATCTAAAACCCTCTACAAAAACAATCCTCTGTTATATAGGTAGCAAAATCAGGCTTGTATTATGCCCAGAATTAATGGCAACTCAAGATGTACAAGTTCCAACCTTAGACCCCTTTTGTGAGTCTGTGAGAGACAGAGAAGAAACCTAGCTCTGTATCTAGATGAACACTCTAAATGACAGCATTTTTCTTGTTAAGCTTTCGTGAGCAAAATTCTTCTGCACTTGTCAAACTTTAGAACAAATATACTGTGTGAGATAGTTCATGACCTCAGTTCAGCCTTCTGGTTTGGAAAACAATACAGAAATCACGCTTATTCATGAGCACCATTTGGCCAAGAAGTTGTCATATCATGCTGACTTTCCAAATTCAGAGCTCTGAGCTCACAAGAAATTCAGCAGCTTTCTAGGCAGAAACTGGATTTTCTGCACAAAGCAGTTTTGCAACAGGATTTTGTTAACAGCTGACTGGAAGTAAGTGCTGCTACGAAGGCTTACCTTTCTCTCTTTCAGTAACTGTTTGTAGCCACTGGCACCTAGAGACAGAAGTGTAATGAGGACATCTAAAGAAGGAGATGCAGATGCTCTTCCTGAAAAAAACAATAAACAGATTGGCAAAAATAAAATTTGTATGAAAGAACACCGGTAATCAAGTTTTCTACAGTTATTACATATGGATGAAATCAGTCCATGAGCTAGTTACCTGGATACATCTTGCTGATCTCCTGAATGAAGGACTCACTGAAGCCAGCAATGACAGCACCACCTACTGGAACCATAAAATTTTTGTCCAAGCTCTGAACAAAAGCATCTATTCTGCCTACTCGAGCACCCTTTGTCAAAAAGGAATGAAAAAAAAAATTAATAAAATCCATGGTATGCATTAGGAAAAAGGAAACAGGATAGCATCATAAATACACAGCAATGTAAATGAGATAAATATAATTCCTGAAACTCTCTCACATATTGTATTTTGATGAAAAATTAAAAATCAGAGTATTACCTTACCTTAATATTTTTCACTATTATCACTGCTGTCTGCTTACAGTACCTTACAAATTCCTGTTTTGCTATGATTTAAAATACTGATTTTAGTTCCTGCAAGTCTAAGTAGCATATTTTCAACAATAACCAAAAAGAAAACTCTTAGAATTTAATGGGAATTATATGGTTAAAAGCGTACAACCCAAAACATTTCAGATTCTCACAGTAAAGGTCTACAGGTTAATGCTTCATTAGAAAAGATTTTTTTCTTAATACATGCATTAAAACAAGAGGGCTGTGACAGCACTCCTTGTAAGTCTGTGTGCCTTGTAACCTCCTACCAGATTTCCCCACTTCCCAGATAACAAGATATCCTTCTATCTAACTACTCAGATAGTCTTAAAGGAAAAAAAAAATGCAGATTCTGCTGTATATCTTCAATCTGACTATTATGCTACTGTGGACTGTACAATTAAAAACTTTGTGGCATAACGGAACCTAAAAAGTGTATCAAAACCCCTCCATATATATACATATATGTATGAATATTAAAAAACCATATTAAAGTACTACAAATACAAAGAAATAGAAACAGAGTTAATAGCTATGGCAAAAAGAGTGAAAAAAGCAACCTCAACTAAATCACAGTTATTATTTCTATGTTTTAATAGCTTAGTGCATGGGAGGTGGGAAGATGCACTCCAAGTTTGTCAGCTTTTTGATAGGAAGATGAATGCCAGCAGCTATCATTTGATTTAATTGACAGGAGACCACCAGAGGAAAAGCATGACAAATGAAATGGTCTCAAAAGCTCTTTCCTGTGATAGTCTTGCAAATTCTGTTCACGCTGTGCTCAGCGTGTGCATATTGCTAAGTATTCATTAATAACTGCTTCCTCATAGACAGTATGTGTTCTATCGCAGGAAGCACATTTTTGTAAAACAAATCAGAGCTCAAATGTAGACATCTGCATAACCAAAAAACAAACAAAACGACCCCAAACAGCCTATCAATAAGCCAGACAACTCCCACAGAAGCCAACAAAGTAACTTTGTAGCTTTGTAGCCTGAAAAGATTATCATTAGATAGATTTCTTACAGTAAATCTCAGTGACTCCACAGCCCGGTTCATGTCAGCACTGCACTAAGCCTGTGCAAGTTAAATACAACAGATGTGCCAGGTACATTACAAATAAAGCACATGCCATTTGCTGTTCCTCAGATCACTTCAATTTTGGTCACACGCCTTCAGTTTCTCAAGATTCAGAAATGCAACACGATGTTCCGGTCATAATTAGATATCAAGTTGGTCTGTGCCCAGTTAATAACATAATGCCTTCTTAATTAGTAAAAAATAAAAGGGACCAGCATATTTTAAATTCATAATAGTTCAGGATCCCTTGAATTCGAGTTAAAAAAACATTCCCCAATTCTTCTGGTGGGCTGTGAAACATCTGATCAAATTTAAGTAAATCTCTGATTGGAGCAAACTTGTTAAAAAATGATTTGAAATACACAGCTCCTACCTGCTGGATGAGATGCATACATTTTGAGGACTGAACGCCATACGCGTTGTTGACAATATGGGGAATGTCATAATTAGCACAAACCACAGCCAGTTCCTCCAGTCTGTGAGCATAAAAACACATGTTCAGAGAAGCACAGGTAACCATGATTCCTGTTATGTATCAGACCATTAAAAGACAGAAAGATCTATAGGAAGGTCAGAATGAGAAAAGAAACTTTTTTGATTAGTACCATTTGTCACCTTAAACTCTAAAGGTTAAGAACATTTTGTTACATACAAACTGTTGACCTAGGCTGAACTTTCTCATACTTCACTGGAAGTTGTGCCTGGAATACAGTAAATAGATTCCAAATCTTTCTGCCTAGGACACAGGCATTTTTATGTTAATAATTATTACCAGAGCTTTGGCTATGCAGAGTTTTTTCTCTTCTCTTCTAATATTCAACATGAAAATGGCCTAATGGAAGTGTCAAGATGAGGCTTGGGAATCAAAAGCATCATATAACAGCATTTATATGCTTCTGTTTATTTCAAGGAACTACTATTTCAACCTACTGGCTGAAATCTCATTTGCATGTTTGAGATAAACTGATTAACAGAAAAGACATTCTTCAAATGAATGGAGAGGTCTAAAATATCTGCATGTGGAAATCAAAAAATTAAAACTTTATTCAGCTGTGAGCTCAGAAATAAAGACAACTCCTCACCTTCAGAAAACACTGAAATCACTGTGAGCTCAGCCTGGATTGATTTCTCAGTCAAATTAGGATTTATGTGGGTGCATAGGTCATTTTGGGTAAGGGCCTTCAGCATTTTAAATGCATATGTACTTAGTACCCATTTTTGAAGCACTCAAGTCATACTCTATTTTTTAAAAAAAAGCTGATTTACCCCAGAGTTGTGACTATATTTTAGAAATAAATATCTATTTGAAAAAATAATGTAATACAAAATTATTTAAAGTAATGATAAAGTATTTTTTAAAAAAAATCAAGAAACTCTAAAGCTCCAATACATTTTCACTTTCTTTCTGTACAGTCCTTCTCTGTAATTTACCAACATTCATACAGAATGTGACAGAGTATGAAAACATTTTCCAAGAGGTGATATTCCTTTGCATTCTATTTCTATAACATTGCCTAGTGTCATTTTGTAATGCAAAATTCAGCTGCAAACCTCAGATTAAATTTTCTAAGCATCAGTCCTTAGGAAAACATCATCGTCACTGCATTATCCCTAAAGAAATCATGTATTTCATGATTAGGAAACACCAGCAGTAAAATGGATGTACTGATCTTCTACAGTCAAGATATTCCAATAATTTCAACATCCTGAATCCTGCACTACAAAACATTATGAAAAATGTAACACTACACAGGGAAAAATTTCTGCATTCTGACCCACTGACCGTAATCAGACTCATTCTTGCACTTTCCACAGAGACTCAATGGAAAAGAGTTCCCCTCTTACAGGCTTTTTTCAAGGGCAGCTAGAGAACCTCACCAAACTGGAAACACAGAGGGTGTACTGCTCTTTATGTTTGCCTTTCTCACCCTCTGAGACTTCAAGCAGCAACAAGCTAGCTTCTACAAGTACTAGAAACAGAAAAGTCTCTTGACTTTTCCTAAAAATATTCTATTGAACAATTAGATCCATATTACAATACAGGATGAGAGTGCTACAGTCTGAAAAGAATACGTGATTACACAAGGGAAGCAAGCAATTATGCATACCACTTGTCTGCTTCCAAGGCTTAAAAAGAACCATTAAAAGTCCTGCTAGTCATATTAGAAAAATAACGTAAGCTTGGCTACTACTCAAGACTTAGAGAAATATTTTCCAGTTTATTATTTCCTTCTCTCCATTTTGTGAAAGTTCATAAAAAGCTTTACTCTTTCTTCTAGTATTAACAAAAGCAACAAGATACAGGATTCTGCCAAGCATATAAATTGTAAAAGACACCTTTTTTTCCCTTTAATTCTCTTAAATAGGGTAGTTTTAGAGATAACTCACAGAAACAGCAGGTAAAAGTCTGAGAACCGATGTCTCTCTAAGGAAAGGGGTTTATACACTAGTGAATTATTCCTATAAAGTTAAATAATAATTCAAAGGAAAGCTATAGGTACACAGGCATAGAAGTCTTACCCTGACCTTTTAACAATCCTAAGACACTCAAAAGTTTAAACCACCACCACCACCACAACTGAACAAAGCGTTACAGATTCAGGATATTTAAAAATAGACATTTCAAATGGTACTCTCCAGAAAAGCTGTATGGGATTTTCCTTCCCGTAGGAAGATGAATGTTACGGCCTTCAACAGCTGACAGTATCCTTTAAATAGAAAGTGCGTTCAAATCCTCCTGTATCTGTGGTATATCATAACACAGTGCCACTACCTAATAATTCATCTCTTAGTTGCAGAGGACAAAACAATCGCATGTCAAAAACAGGAGGCAGATAAGGAAAAGATTAATTTACCCAAGCTATAAAATAGACCATTCAATTTTGATAGCTGTGATTTAAGTTAGCCAATAAATCTGCAAGTCAACTTCAAGCAATGTTCATAGTATTCTGACAGAATTATACGTTTTTTAACTTCCCTTTAGCAATTGGGTTAACCTATGATAAATACTGGGGTTTTGTAAAGGCAGGGAGACAAAGCAAAACATACCTTTACTTCCCACATTTCAGAGTCAGTAATGTTTCCTTCCTAGATTTGCAAACATTGAACTAAATTTCCAGATAACAAAGTAATTAAAATAACATGCACTGCATATAATGCAGTGAATGTCTTTTCAGTTCTCTGCAGAACTGTAAAACCAAGTCCAAAAAGATGTCCCAGTAGTATCTCAAACTTCCATGTACTACAGACAAGTCCATAAAAACATACCTAGTAAATTGTAAAACCTAACAAATTTGCTTCTTGACACTTATCTTCATAAGCAAATAGAGAAAGTAGGTTTTGTGAGTAAAAAGGATGTTCATTTTGGACATGTGGCTCAATATACCAAGTGCTTTAGCCATCTCTACTCCAATGAGTCATTTGTGGCGTGAGAAGATTTTCACATATTTCAAATCCAAGCTACTCATTGAAATATCTCAAATACTCTGTAACTCTAATATTCATCACTGCTTCAGTCAGTGCTTGATTGACATCTTCATAGCAACTACAGAAGTTACGTATATGCATACTTAATATCAGCAAAGAAGGTAATTCAAGCTTCTTTTACTGGCGATTAAATAACTGGAAATTTTAAGAAGCAGTGTCATGCAATCAGGCAGCAACTGTTTAAACCAAGGTAGGTTACAGCAGAGTGAATCATGTTGTACTTGTACTGCACGTCTGCCATAGATGCTTCCAAGAGTTTCTTTGTCAGTATATCATAATTAGCCCTATAAACATCAGTGTAACGCAGGAAAGAGTAACCCAAGCAAAGATTTTAAATTTAGCTATAGCTTTTTAAAAAAAAAACAAAAACCAACTGTATTAACATCCTAGGAAAATTCATCATTGGCTAGATGAGAAAAGTAGAACACAGTATTATTAGAAAGTGGCACTAGGTATGGAACTACATTTATGGGATGATGTTTCTATGAAAAGTCTACTTTTACTACTTCCATGATATGGTAAGAAAACCTCTGGCAAAATAACATTCATTTCACCTCAAGAGATCATCATTAACCTCAGTTATATGATAGACAGAAAACCTTCTGTATCACTCTCACTCTTTCAATACACTTTTTTGAAAATGGAATGTTGTTTCAACCTGTTGTTCTCCTTCAGCAAGGAATTGCTGGCAGCATTTAAGTAATTTTAGGAAGATGGATATTCAAAACATGGAGGGTTGGTTTGTTTGTTTTTTTACAGTAACAAATAACACACTTCTTACAAAGACTACTTACCTATCAGGTACCCTGGGAGCAAAGCAAGATGTTGTAGAATGTACACAAAGAATATTTTCAGCACCAAGAGCCTTGATTTTAGCCTCCACTGCTTCAATGTCTGTCCGTAGCTCATCACCTTCCAATACATTTTCTATCACCACAGGCTCAAAACCTGACTCAAAAAAGAAAGATTGAATCTGGGGCTTCAGTTTCAGTATAGATCTGAAAAATCTTCTTGCTTCTATTGTTTTAAGGGACTCTTTCAGACAGGGATTTTGAAGACAGATACATAAACTGTTTTATTGTACAATATACATATAGCTAAAAACTACAATAATGTTCCTGTTAAATACAGGACTCCAAGAAAAGCTTACCTTACATTCTTGGCATGCAACAGCAATAGGTTTGAACATTGCTTCAAAGCCAGATTAATCTCTCCTCTCATAATTAAAAAAAAGTCTTTGAGTGGCATTCTTATAAAACATCAGCACACTGAAACAGCTTGTCTAAAAAAGGATGCCATTAGATACAGCAATGCAATAATGATCAGTATAAATCAGTGTCCATTATAAGCCCCTGCCTTATTCAATACATAAACTTCCAAATTACTTCTTAGAAGACAAAAATGTCCATGTTTGATCTCATCTTGAAAGTGAATTTTGTCATGTCATGAAAATCAAGCTATTTTCCCAGGTCTTTCCAGCTTTGAAAAAAGGAAGTTATCCCCTTCTTCTAAATGCTAGAATGTTTCCAGTGATTGAATGACGCATCGTAATACTGGACAGATTAATATAGATGTATCTTAAGAAACAATTAATATAGCTTTAATATAAGGAGAAATTATTTACATATTTTAGAAGCATATAGCCACAGCCTTTTGAGCTGTTTTTGCTAGAGTAGCTACAAAATTTAACCATAACAGTGGAATGGCCTTGAAGATAAAGAAAGTGAAGATAGGGAAGTAATAAATAATGAGACCAACAACCAATTAAGAGACAGAGTGTATCTTGTTTTCAGCTAAAAGGGGTTCCTAACTAGTTTGTGCAGGAATGTGTTTTTGAGACTATGGAGAAAACTGTAAAGAGCATGCACTGAAGGAAAAGGTTAAAAGTTCACTGAGAGGAAGACATCCAGCCTTCATCCCTGAAGACCACCAGAAGACCCCCTGAGCATGCTCTGGGAGGACTTAATGTTCCATTTACATTAAGTCCTCCCAAATCTGAGCCTTGATTTTGACTTTTCGACGCTTCAACAGCTTTTAGAATGGGCTGCTCAGGAAGGATTTGAAAAACCATAGAGGGTCTACCAGAGGACTACAAAGATGGTTGTGGTAAAAAAGGATGACCATTAGATGCAGCAATAGCTTAGAAAGAAAGGCTCTAAGATCTAGGCTTTTCAAGCCTGAAGAGGCTGAGGAGAATATCTAACAGCAGTCCCTCAAACATGTGAAAGGGAATTACAAAGATAGAGTCAAACTCCCTGGGGGTCCAAATTTAAGAAGGCTGTGAGGGTCACTGGATGCATCCAGAAGAGGACAAAACTGGTGGGAGGGCAGGAAGACATGTCCTGTGCAGAGCAGCTAAGGACTTCGGACTTGTGCAGTTTGGAGAAAAGGAGACTGAGGGTGACCTCATTGTTCTCTATAGCTCCCTGAAGAGGGGAAGTGGGGCAGGAGATGCTGAGTTCTTCTCCCTGGGATCCAGTGACAAAGATGCATGGGAATGGTTCAAAGCTGTACCAGGGGAGGTTCAGACTGGACATTAGGAAGCATTTCTTTACCATCAGGGTGGTCAAACACTGAAACAGGCTTCCTAGAGATGTGGCTGAAGCCCCAAGCCTGTTAGTCTTGAAGAGGGCAATGTTCTAAATAATGTGCTTTAAATTTTGGTCAGTCCTGAAGTGGCCAGGCAGTTGGAATAGATGATCATTCTATTTCCCTTCCAACAGTTCTGTTCTATTCCATGTTAGGATACAAAAAGAGGTGATAGCAACATATTTTGGACTGAGAGGTTCAGATTAAACAGCAAGAAAAACTTTTTTTCTTTCTCTCCCCCCCCCATTCAGAGGCTAGCACAGCACTGGACCTGCTATCCAGAGAGGCTGTGCAATTTTCATCCTCAATGATCATCAATATTCAGCTAGGCAAGGGCATGGTTGAGCTAACTTGAAGAGTTTTCTTTCTTTGCTCAACTGTATAGCTTATAAAGAAAGAAATCATAAATAAGGAAAGTTTTGTTTACATACTAAAGCACTGGACACCATACATTCCCTTCCCCAAACAGTTGTGGCATGGCAGCAACATCAAGCTAGCTGAAGCAACTTACTTTCTTAAAAAACAGAGATGTTTACTGCATGAAATAAAGCAGAAGAGGAGGGGAAAAAGGAAAGAGTGATTTACAAAGCAGTGTAACAAGGCAGTAGCTATGTGAATTTTCCCTTCGTGGCTCAATACCAGGCTTTAACATTGACATGTAGGGCTCAAAGCCTACAGAAGAACATGGACTAGAATGAATGATTGACACTGTTAGCCCTGATCTGGTTTTGACTTAGTGATCTAGAAGACAGAGATCACATTTAATAGATTTAGATACCTGCCTCTCTCTTACTTTTAGCTGGTAATTGTTTTAGTTAATTGCATGATAGCTAGCTTAACTATTAAAAAATTAACAGAACAATTGTATTTCCTCACAACCCTCTCCCCTGTAAACATAATTTCCTTAGCTTGTTGTTGTACATTGAACACAGTATTCTGAACACTCCTGATTTTCTGGGATACATGTTCTATTTGTTCTGATTTCTTTTAAATGTCTGCATCTTACCTGGACAGAATCCAGTCCCTGCTTCCAACTGTTTAGTGATTTTGATCTAATGAGTCTTCTATGCAAGAAAAAAAAAAAAAGTATCCTACAAACTAGACCAGAATCTATGCCACCACCTGCAGGTATGTGCACTGAGGTGGAAAATTATGGTCTCCCTTACTTGCCCTTTCCTTGATCCCATGCATCTGTCTGCAGGAGAGGACAGCTTCAGTGCAGGGATTTGCTTCTATCCTTACCTTACTTTTTTTCTGGTAAACAAGGAATTCCATTAAAGAGAAATTAAGGTTTGAACAGAGAAAGGCACCAAACTCATTTACCGAGTGATACCACAAAATTAAAAACAAATACAGCAGTTAATACTTCCCATGTTCTGAAAGAAAAGAACGTTCAAATCAGAGAGCTTGTCACATTCCAATCAATTCCTAGGACACATACACTTTTTGCATAAATCTAAGAGACAGATCTGAACTATGAGCCTTGGTTTTACATAATTCTCAGGACAGCACATTAGGCATTTAACTCAAAATGAACTGTAACTTCCTTTAGTGTTGTGTTCTCTATTGACTACTTAATACACCTCTGTATGTTGGCTCACATCTACATTTTACAAGGCATTAAGGCAACTCATACAGATCACTGCATGTTAGAAATCAGGAGTGTAGAAACAAAGCACTACTATTATGCATTAGGCCTTTTCTGAATCTTACTGCAAGCATATGAGTTGATTACTCTGTGAGATGAAGTTTTACATCTGTTGGAAGAATGCACTGCGCAAGCAGTCAGCCCCTTCTTACCTGCAGTTATCATTGATTTAAAGCAAGACTTCTGGTCTATACGTGGCCAGATAATGTATTTTGCCTTCGGTCTCTTGTGCCGCAATGTTAAAAAACACAGAGTCAGACTCATGCCAGTTGCCATAGGAACCACAAAGCAATTGGTCACTGTCCGGACACCTGCACATAAAAAGCAAGTCAGAAATTAGTAAGTAGAACCCATGACATGCCCTCAAAAGTGAGAAGTATTTTCAGATTTATACCTACCAGCCAGCTTTATAATATCCAGAACTACTGAATTAGTAAGTTTGTTCAAAAGGCTAGACCCGCTTTGGGCTGGACTGCAGAAATATCACCTGACCTTCCAATTCCATGGATCAACCTAAAGAAAAAACGTTGAAAACATCAAGTTTTTTCACATCCAAAAGCAGTCATTTGTGCTGTCTGAAGAGAATTTGACAAATAATTGGGAAAAATTATATATCTGATGCAACAGCAATATCTGCCATAATGAATTGTTACAAAAAACTACACATATTCATACGGAACTGCTGGGTTTATTTTAACAGTAGGTAAACAATATTCCAGTATGCAAGTAAAAACTCTGAGTAGACCCTTAGTAGCAACACCTTTAGCATCTGGCAGGCTTCCTTTTTAAGCACACCTCAGCACTTCTTGATGTCTGTTGAATTAGCATTATAAATGCTGATGCGTTCAGATACACAACTCCAAGGAAAACAGAAATCAGTTGCCTACAGTTGCCTATAGTGCAATACACCACAGGCACAGCAGTATTATACAGATACTCCCCTGACAAATGCTTCATCTCCACAGGGCACAGAAATAATATATATTGTGACAAAATGTTCTGAAAGACAGTTATGTTAATGTATTGCTTTGCCCAACTTTTTCTACACCTTCACTTCATCTGCCTCATTCTACTATTCAGTATTACGTATCATGTAACGCCATCTTTCTCTGCATTCTGTTTATAAATTATGTTTACAAACACCGTTTATAGATGTTGGGTATTATTTAGCACCTTTCAGGAATGGAGGATCCTGAAATACTTTATAAAATATTTGCTTACAGAACTAACTTTACCCATGGCTGAAAAGCAGCAGCTGCTCAAATCAAGTAAGCCAGTAACAATAGACATCTATTTATGACTTTAGTTCTGTTCTTGTCTTGGGAAAAGAGTAAAATGCAGTTTGATTAATGTAAGGAATTCAGAGCTTTGTGGAGCATACTTTTATGGATATTTTTCCCCGTTTCATGATATAGGTGGAAATCAAGAATAGTTTGGTAATTAACTGAAACTTGCACATAACCCTCACTCATTGAAAAATATTTTCCTCCCTTGTTCCTACCTCTATCTTAATAGCTTTCTCATACTGCTGCTTTTCCTTTTCTGTACATTCCTAAGGAGCAACCCTCCCTCAGACTGGCCGTTAGAATTTAAGTTGAAAGAAGAGACAGTTTGAGAACAATTTCCAGCTACCTCCACCACACCCAAAGTTACCTGTAAAACTTAATGCAGAAATAAGCAGAGTGGAGGAGGCCTTTATGCCACTCCGTGCTATTGCTGACACTCATAGCTGAAGGCGATATATACCAGGTGACAGAGCAGCACCAGACCAACAGTAGCTAAATGCCAGCCCAGGCTCTCTCTGGACATGCTCTCCCCAGCATTGCCAGAAAGCAGTACTTCCTCAGATACTCCCCCAGTGTGACCCTCTACCTTCCGCACTACAAATATCCTAGACTGGAGAACAGGAAAGACAGACCAGACAGACAGACGGACCAGACAGACCCACAGACAAAAACTGAAGTATTAGCAGTTTTCTTCATTAATTTTTCATGGTACTGTAGGGCTTATGAAAGCCATTAAGCCTAAGTAATTCAATTTTCATATGGTAAAGCTTACTAAAATTCTGGTCTTTAATATGCTTTTGTGTTAATCTTGCAAGGCAAAACATTCCAGGAAAAAAAAAAAATTGTTTCATTCCTATTAGATAAACCATCACAGCAAGGTACTCAGCACAAAACTCCAGTAAAAAAAAAAAAAGGAAAAAAGAAAAAAAGTGTATCTTCACAAAGAAAACACAGAGCCTCCAGAATTATAGCATCCAATGTACCCATCATGTGTCAGAAGGGCTGCAAGCTACTAAAAGCTCTTATCTTTATAAATCTGCTTACTTCATATAAAATCTATTATAGACAGACTGAGATTTCATGTGCATATCAACTAATGTCATTATATAAAGATATTAATGAATGTAAAACACAAATAGCTGTTGACTGGGAATGTTTGATACTTTATTTACAACTACAATATGTAGTAGTTTTAATAATATACAGATAAAAAATGGGGCAGTGTTGACAAACAAAAAAAGGGCAAGTAATGCATGGATTATTTTAAAACAGGAAGACTTCTGCTTCCCTTGCATGCAGTCAACTCAACATATTAAGCTTCTACCAGTTCAGCATACTGGGCATAACCCTAAGAGAAGATTTTTGTTTCATTCAAGACTTTCCAATGAGTTTTAAAAGCAAGCTCAATACAGAAAGTTGTATCAATTCAATACTGCACTCTATTGTTTTTCTCAAATGCTATCAAGGTCTCACAAATCAAGACACAATAAAATATGCCACTTGAAAGCATTAATAATAGATCAGAATAACTCAAACTGCCAATAATTTGTACCTGTAATGCCTTCGGGCAACAAGTCCTGATGCCACTCTTCCTTCCCTCTCACCCACACCACAGTTGCCCAGAAAGTTATTGCTATCCATTATAGCAAGTTCATGAAGAAACAGTTCAATCGTGCTTTCATCCCATCCATCTTCAGGGCATTTTCCCTTAATAATAATATAAAGATAACTATCAAACCTGGAAATTACAAATGAACACAACTTTTTGCAACTTGTGGGTTGTTACCCTTCTTTCTCATGTTGAAAAGAAAGAAGTATTTTCCATTACACTGTTTTGTATCATCTAATTTTATGAACCTGAATTCAGAGAAAAGTTAAATAACCATTTTTTTCATAACTTCTGTGCAATTACATTAGCACATTCTGATATTAAAACAGCCTGGATATTTTCCACTTTCTGTTTTAACGTACACACACCACCACTGCAGCCCATACATGTTAATTAGTCCCTAGAAGGGATGTATTGATGTATTCTCTAGACAAGAATCTACTACTACAGGAACTCAAAAGAGTACGCTGGATGAAAGAGAGATAAGTATTATAGAACCAAAAATACTAATTATGATCAGAAGGGAAATACAATTTCACTTGTTATGTATCTTCCTATCTGCATATTTTTCTAGTTATTACCTAGCAGGTAAGGAAACCCCTTACAGAGTATGTCAAAACAGCAACCAGACATGTGCTCTCTCCTGTGCTCTTTACTGTGTTAACCACTGCACTCATCTTTGCAAGCTGCAGAAAAGACCCTGAGGGTACCCACAAACCCGTGACATGTTGCTATAGCAGCTCCGCAGTCCAGATACTTTTCTTTTTTACATGCCCCAGTAACAGTGGAAGAAACTTTATAAAACTGATTAAGCTTCTTAAGTGTGCTATGACAGGTAAGTATGAAACAGTGGGTGATGCGACTGTGGATGCTCAAGAAGTGAAACGTTTAGTAAGTCACTGGCAGTGACTTACGTACAGCAGAGACAAAATATATTCTTTCGGCTGCTCACTTGTGTCTCATTTTTTTTGCCCCGTGTAGCAACACGTTAGTATCTTACGAAAACAGTTTAACTGTTGGCCGGGCCTCTCTCAGCCAACGGACACGCAAAGGCAACCTTCCCGGCTAAGAGGCCGTGCCTGGGCGATCCCCGGGGCTCCGCTAAGCCTCTGCCGCCTCGGCAAACCGCGCCGAGCTCTCCCAAGCCACCTGGCCCGGACCGCACCCGACACCGCAGCCGCGCCGTACCCCTGCCCACCGGCACGGTAGCTGAGAGAGGGCCGGGAAGCCAGTGAGGCAGTCGCCGGGACAGAACGGCTCGGGTCCCCGCGGGACCCGGCATAGAATAAGCGGGTGCGGCCCTCTCGCTGGGTCCCAGGCCGGGCCCACGCACGCGGTCGACTGGGCGCCGCTTTCCCCCGCCGCCGCCGGCACCGGCCTGCTGCGGGTCCCCAGCGCTGAGAGGGCCGGGCCGAGGCGGCCCTGGTTACCTGCTCCAGCAGGGCCCGCAGGCGCAGCTCGTGCGCGCGGCGGCCCTGCGCCCCCTGGCGCACGTAGGCCGCCGTCACCAGCCGCTCGCTGGAGCCGAAGTTCTCCGCGTTCATGGCCGAAGGACAGGAGGCGCCGGGACTCCCGGCGGCACAGACCCCAGCCCCCGCTCGCCCTCAGCGCCGATACGGAGCGGCCGAGCGGGCCACCAGCGAGCAAGCCAGTTCCCGCCGGTGAGGGCGGGATGAGGTATGGCGCATGCGCCGCCAGGGAGCGCGAGGGTTCCTCCCCTCACGGGGGCTGGGCCGCGCCGCCCGGCCGCGGGCTCCCGGACTGAGGGTAGTGGTTGGCAGCGGCGGCCTCGGAGAAGGTTCTGACCTTTGGGTGAGACGCTGGGTTGCCCGTTGACAGAGGTAAAGCGGGTGAAGGCCCACGACGGCCTTTGCCCGGGCCGCTGTTGCGTGCCTCCGTTGTCCGCGCTCATGGCCGGCCCTCCACAGGCAGCTGCAGTCGGCAGCGTTCCTCTGGGGGGAGCTGAGCCCACCGCACACCGAACTTCTTGTCTATGAAGAAACCCTTGCTGGGTTGGTTGTATTCCCCTTTCCCTCGAAGAAGCATTAGGCCGTTAGGAACAGCCACATCAGTCCCAATAAGGTTCCTGTCAGTGCAGCACCTTTTGCTCTGCGCAGCGTTCCTGTGAGCAAACGTCTTCTGCAAATTATGGCAGGCTGCTTGCTCGATATGCCTGCAGCCCGGCCTACCCACCAGGACAACGGAGGGATGTAATTTGCTTTCTTTTCATGGTTGTTTTTTTTTTTAAACACAGTTTTGCTAGTAGGAAATCTGGGCCAGGCATTTGTACCCTTATCAGGGACTGCCCTCGAAGCCTCATCAAATGGAAGCTCACCTGAAGCACAAGTGCTCCTCAGGGTACTTAAGCACTCGGCTGCCTCCACTGCACTCAGGCAGCCGCGGGGCTGGCAGATCACCACCGGCCTTCCTAAAATACCCAGTAGCAAGTGCAAAAATTAAAGAGGTATGCTAAGTGTGTTTGTTCCAGTGTTTAGTTTTAACCAGACTCTGCCTGGTCAACTGACTTTCTGGCATTCTGACAGTAATTTTATGGATTTATTTGAATTATAGGCTCAGATTATATATAATTTTTATATATAGTTAACACATTTTCTTAGTCCTGAACAGAAAAGCGCTTTGCAAGGTGAATTGTCCAACTTCTCAGTCCCCGTAGTCACGCTGCATCTGGTTTGTTACGATGTGTGGTGGGCGTGGATGTTACTTTAGAAATACTGAGCAGCCGTTCATCTTGGTCTATGTTTTAAAATATCACAAGAGGGCGCTCACCTAAAGCTAAAAGTGCACGATTGTGCGTGAATTCCTTTTTTTTTTCCTCTCCTGTTTTTCCCACTCAAATGTTTGGACATAGTTCGCAGGTATATATTGTAAACAGATAACGACGTATGTTATGTGCATTAGAAGGATAGACACAAAAGTGTTAGCATGAGGAAAATGATCCAACTTATTTGCATTATTTAATTGTAAGTAATTTTAAACCAGGTGGCTAATTGAGAGCATTAGCTACTCAGAAATAAAATTAATAGTTTCTTAGTAACTATGATGATGATGTGTATTTTATTTAATTATGAGCTGTCATAGCATTTGAACTCTGCACTGCTGAAGATTGATGTGATATAAAGGCTTCCATAGTTCAAGGCCTGTGAGCAAGTTTCAGGATTCTCATTGGACTAGAACACAAAAACTAAGTTAACTGCATTTAGGCATACAGTAGCATGTGTAGATGAATCCCTAAACCATAATAAATAACTAATTAGATATTTCTTCATTAGTTTGTTCAAAAGAAAGAACTTTTAGCCTTTTGGGGAACTTATGGGTTAATTGTTTGACAGAATGTTCTTGAAACAGTCATAACTCATAACTAATGTAGGTAAAGGGAGATTCAGCCTTCTGTAGTGGTCTTCTCCCATTTTAGTCCGATCTTTTTGTTTTCTTCACACAGGAATTGACATGGATATAATTTTGTGTACAGAAAATTACATCTTGTTTACTGGGCATAAAACGGCTATTCATCTGGAGTCACAGTTGACTGAATATGTTCACTTCTAATAGAAAGGAGTGGAAACAGAAATGCAAGGGTGAAGAGATTTTATCGAATATTGCAGGTATTAATACTCAGGTAAATGACACTCAATGTAGTTCCAAAGTCCACTGGCTGATGGGTAACCTGAGACAAAACAAACAAAAGTCAAGCATTTCAGTGAGGTTTTATTTTGTCAGTAACCAAGCAAAGTGATTTTCTGTCTGTTATCCAGGTAATGTACTGAGTGAATCCTTATACCATGAATAATTATGGAAATAGTCAATATTAAACATGTGCAATTACTACTTTGGCTGAGAACTGATTTGCTCCCAGTACAATGCAGAATCCCAGTTCTATACAAGCACTTTGTACCTGTATCTTGCTCCTGTATTTCACCAAGGCCTTTGAGCCTCCTCCTCTATACAATAGAGAGGTGTGGGAGAAGGCATCCAAATCAAATTCCGTGTTGGTGTTACAGTTTTATTCTTTCTTCCAGTTAATAACACAAGAACAGTAGTGGGAACATGGAAATAATGGAACAATATATTCATATTGTTCTCACATTATTTTTAAACTTCTTTTTGGAAACTACCATGATGCTGTAAATCAACATCTTTTAAAGCAGGGTGAGGGAGAGCAGCTGGCTAATGGAAAGTGGGGGCCAGGAGACAAGCCTGTTTAGACAGTTTCAGGGGTGTTTTTGTTAAATGACTAGCTGTGACAATCCAAGTGTGAAAATCCAAGCTACACAGCTTGTAGCTGTGATTTCTGTCCTAGAGAACCTGCTTTGGCAGAGGGTTTGGTCCAGATGATCTCTTCCAACCCCTAAGATTCTGTGATTTCCCAGAGGAACACTGAGCAGCTCATGCCACGCTTAGGCTGTCTTATACTTTCTGCTGACCAATGCCAGCTGATGCTGGTACCTGATGCTGCCCCAACACTCAAACCAGCAGGATTTTCCCCTCCCCAGCTAGCCTACGACAACCACCTCGTTGTACCAACTCTGGTTCCCTCAGTACAGTCCTGCCGTGAGGCATAAATCCTTGGCCCCATGACTGGTAGATGGCCCGGAAAAGACTTCGGAGCCCTCACCGTCCCCTTCTAGGCCCGATGTCGATCGCCTCCGCACACTCGAAGGCCGTGGGGACACCCCGGTGCCGCCGCTGGGGTCGCGTCCCCTTTAAGGCAGGTAGCGGCGGCGGGGCGGGGTGCCGGTGCCGCGCGCATGCGCAGAGCCGTGACAGGAGCCGCGGCCGCGGAGTTGCTGTGGCGGCTGAGCGCGCCATGGGCTGCAGCGCCGGGGTCTGAGTCCGGCCGGCGGCGCCTCCCACCGCGATCGGCTTCCCGCCGCCCATGGCGGAGGCGGGTGCTGAGGAGCCCGATGAGCGGCTGCTTCTCCTCACGGAGCCGGCGCCTCAGGCAGGGCCGCCCCGGCCGGGGCCGCACGGGGTGAAAGCTGCCCCCGGCGGGGCTGTGAGGCTGTGTGGGGAGTTGGGGCTCGAGGAGGAAGAGGACTCGGGTGAGGAGGGCTCGGAGCCCGAGGGGGATGGAGAGGACGAGCCTCTCCTGCGGGCGACGGGTACCGGTCGCGGCCGCCGAGGGTGCGCCGCCTGGGACAAGGAGCCCCGCGCCGCCGCAGGTATGGCCCGCGGCCGCCGCCTCTCCCGCCGGGCTCGGCTGAACGCGGAGGGGAGCTGCGGGGGCGCGCCAGCGAGGCTCGGGGCTTTACCTTCCAGGGGCTGCCCGGCTTAGGCTGTCCGGGTGTCTCCGGGGAAGAAAGGTAGTCCCTGCCCTGTCCTGCCAGCGAGGCGAGAAGAACGCCTGTAGGGACTAAAGTACGCGTGCTGTGCCGTGCCGCAAGCCTTCTTGAGGTGTTCCTGTCTCGCAGGGAGCTTGATACAGGCCTTTTATCGGAAGGCATGGTAGCAGCCAGGGGCAGAGGTGCATTGCCGTTGCTCGACACATGGGCTCGCTGACTTTTCTAAGGGAAAGTTGCTGTGAATAGCTCGAAATGTAACTGCTTTGTCTTCGTGTGCAGGACTCTACGAACTCATTTACATCTTCATGAGTGTCTCCACTGTTACTGCTCCTTGTTCTCTGTTTTCTGTTTTGTTGGGCTTTATTTTGTTTGTTGCTGTGATATTTTGTGTAACTTCTGTCTTTGCATGTTTCACAGACTGTTCTGAGGTGGGACTGGCTGCTGCTAACTTAACACTTGGCGATATCTGTCAAGTTTTCTATTTGTCTCGCTTATTCCAGCAGTTACTTGCTAGTGAACCCCTTCTTTCTTCGCGTAAACCCAACTTTACTCCCTATCTGTTCTTTACTCCAACCATATGTTCACTTCTTTACGCCATCGCGTGTATTAAGAGGCTTAAGCGTGGACTATTTTTGTCATATTTTTGGTTTTCATGAAAAAATACCCGCATTCCATACTTTGAAATCTAATCTTGAAAAGAGAAAAAAATCAGGAACGCAAGAACTTAGGTATGAATGTGAAAAAGCACCATAACCATAGCCATTATCTAATTGTAAATACATGGACAAGATGATAAACTACACAGTATGTATTGCTTCCTTTTTTCATTAGACTTTAAAATGTTTTTATTTTGTGCAATTATGTAAGCAGATGTAGGAAACGTTTGCTTGTGGAAATCTGGACTTCTATCATGCAAGTGTTTGCTGTTGTAATTACAAGATTTTTTTCCAGAGACTGGTAATTTTTTTTCTTTTGCAACAATAGCATTTTTTTAAAATCGATCATAAATCCCATCAACGGGAGCAAAATAAGTTATCCTAGTAACTTTTTTTAGTGGCCACAGAGAACTTTTGCCAATGTATCTTTTAACCATTAAAAATATAATTCCCGTCTTTTAACCAGTGATCTCAAGCGTAGATGCAGACCCTAAGGTAAATGTTAAATTGTTTGAGTTCTGCCTTTTCCAACAATATGTGTTAACGACGCTGTTTTTAACAAAACATGGTAGTTAATGCTTCAGAATGGAGACTAGAGCCCCGATCTTTCACTACTGGGTCAGTGAGGGTGATGAATGCAAAGTACTTCTTGGGCTCTGCCCCAAAAGTGTGTAAAAAAATCTCAAGAGCTGTGACTGATCCCAGCATCTCACCTTCTGTATTTAGAGTTGTTTCACGTGTCAAGTGAAACAAACATGCAACAGATGTTATTCAGGCATGTTACTGCAACATGGAGAGTGTTTTCATAATGAAATTACGGTCAGAATATGAGACAATAGAAAAAGATGGAATTGCTTGAATGGACTGCCTTCTAATTGTGTTAATTTTAAAATAATATAAAGGCAGTTTAGTATTTAAGAAGGTCTTAGATGTTAATCTTGCAATGTGACAGGATAGTTTATGTTAACTTGATGGAAGAACAGGTTGAGGTATATACAGAGATGTTCTTTGGCATATCTTCATCATTCAAATATTGCAGCTTCACAGCCTTAGGCCTTATCCAAATGAATATGAAAAAAGTTACTGAGCTTGGTAGTTGGGCTCTGTGTGTGTGAGCCCTGGTCCTCCCGTGTGGGAGTTTAATGACAAAAGTTGTTTTCAAGAGCCCTTGCAAGAAAAAAAACCCCTTGATTAGTTACAACTGTAAGTTTAGAGAATGTACTGGGAGTAAGTTGTGACCATAACATGCTTTCATAGTGGAAAACTTGATTAGAATAATTTTGAAGAAAAAAAGCAACTCAAAAAGTACCACTGCATTCAGCAAATACTAGCTTCAGTTAAAATGTGTTATTTTCATATCGAGAGTGTTGGGAAACTGAAAGAAACTCCTTGAAACTACCGGTTTCCTTGTTTTCTGCCTGTATTTTATATGGCAGCATAACTGTGGTAAAAGAAGACTTTATAGTAGCACAGTAACAAAAATGAGTCATAAGTTTCAAAAATTAATTTCCTATTCCTTGAGCACAGAGCATAACGTGGTTTGTTTTTAATTTGATTTTTTTTTTAAAGTTGAATATATTTTTCCTGCAGTTATCTTGAACGTAGAAAAGACACCACTGAAGAATTTCCTCAAGGCAGTGAGGTTTCTTATGATTTCAGATTCTGGAATGAATGCATAGAAATTAAAAAGTGACCTCTGAGAAAGTTGTCTCCTGTGTACGCACTGCCAGTCACTGTGATAGAAAGTTCATTTGTACATCCTCTTCATCTGGAAGATTAACCTGCAGAGTAACTTCATATGGGTGTTGCACTTTGTTTGGTAACAGTATAACGCACAGCCCTGATCTTGCTTTCACTGACAAATACGGGTAGTAGCTGCAGCTCAGCTGTATGATGTGATGTTTCTGTGTAGTCATAGCTGAGGTTTGAGTATGGAGTAAGATCCACCTATTCAAAGTGCGTTGTGGGTTTTTGGTTTATTTCTGTAACTTGGGTTCTTTGTGACAGGGATATCTTGCAGCCCTTCTTTCTTGGCGGCTGACTCTGTGAACTGGCAGGGCTAATCAGTCTTAAAATGTAGTTTATTGCAGAAGTATTGGCCAAGTAGCCTCGCAGATTCTGATCCAATGGAATCTTGTTCATCCTTAAGAACGAGCTGTTACTAGTTTTAAAATCTGTCTTCCTGTTGCTAACTTATAATAAGGTTTTCTTAGGGTTTATGGTTTTTAGTTGTTTTTGTTTGAAAGCCATGCTGTTATTTGTGAGTTCATATAAGGAAGTAGTTATGTTCCAGAAAACACGAACCATTGTCCCGTGGTACAAAAAGGTGTTCTAAATCGTAAAGAGGGTTTTTTCATGTTTTTTTCATTTGACTACCCCCCAACTCTTCAGGAGTATCTTTTCTGAATTAATTCTGTGTCACTTACTCTGGAGAGAGAATATGTGTGATCTTGCGTTTCTTCAAGTGCTGAAATGGGAACAAGGCAACTTGATCTGTGAATGTTTAATTTAGAATAATGTAGCTCTTTCTTAATGCAGAAATAAGCCCTAATGCACAGACCCATTAAGATGTACTCCATAAGGACATGGAATATTCCTAGCCATAACAGTAAATCCACAGTTTCAAAACTCGCTAAGAAATAATTTGAAAAAGTTGAAAGAGCATTAGAGGAGTTAAATCTTGGCAGCTTGTTTTCTAGTCACCTCTCTGAATGTTTGCACAGAGTTTGACTGTATGCCTGCATAGAGCCAAGCTTTTGGTATGCAAAGAAATTCTACAAGGAGGTGACAGTGTTGTAATGTTGGAATGGTGATGGCATGCAGTACTTCAGTCAGATATTGGTGCCACCTGTCAGTGCTACTTGTAGCAGATTGTTTTGTGAATACCCTGGTTGTCTTTGCAGATGATGAATGTGTTAGCCAAGCTGTTAAACGAATGGTATGATACTATTCTAATAGTGGGTAGTGAACAGTTTTATTTCAGATAGCTTTCTCAACAAAAGGACACACACATATTAATAAAAATAGTGTGCAAAATCTTTAGCTTGTTTTTTTATAAATATGGTTTAGAAGGGTTTGAGGGTTTTTTTAATAGGCTTCCTTAGGTAAATAAATTTAAAAAAACCCACCCCACATTCAAAAGTGTAACTATTTTGCAGTGGTAGTCTCAAATTAGTTGTTGCAGATTTGGCTGATTTATGTTAAACAAAAGGCTATATGGGAGTTAATCAGTGGGAAAACTTGCACTGATTTAATGAACCAGATTTTCCAGCCTGCTATTGGATGGACATTAGCAGGGAGGGAAGGCTGTTAGCTTTTCATTGTGTTTACTTATGCTGTTGTTAATTCCTAGTACAAATAATTAAAACTAAGATTGCTTTTTAAATTTTATTTTTCTGGGCATACAGGACATACTGCTGATATGAATATATTTTTAGATGATCCAGAATTTGCAGAAATTATTCTGAAAGCAGAACAAGCTATAGAATGTGGAGTTTTCCCAGAAAGAATCTCTCAAGGATCCAGTGGGAGTTATTTTGCCAAGGATCCAAAAGGGGTAAGTGTGTTACTGTAAAGTCAGAGACACTATCAGCAATGAGTTTAAAATGGGAACTTTAAAATTCTAACTAAATTAATTTCCATTTAAATAAGTTATTAAACAACTTACAGTATGTGAAAATCTGTGTTGGAAAAAAATCAGCACAAGTAAACATTTAGATTTCTAGCTGTGTCACGTGGAATAAGCTGAGTGAACCAAATTATTATTTCTTTGTTGCAGTTTTCCCATATTCTGAATGATCTGCCTCAAATATGGGAAAAAATGAAGGGGCCTCTTTTAACATCTGAAAGCGATTCAGGGATTTCTTTATGCAGAAGCTGACATTTTGTTCTCTCTGTTTTAATTGATTTTTGACACAAGCAAGCTTCTGATTTTGGGTATTGTGTTTAGGTCTTATTAGCCAAGCCTGTGTCTTTATCTCTATTCTTTCATTTTGGTTGTATCTCCTTCCTCCTATACAGTTGGTAGATGGGCAAGAAGAGTGATGTAAACAAATGTACCTTTTTACGTGTCTACTGAATCTTAACTTGAAGATATAATTTCCCTTCCCTTAGTGATAAATGGTACTTTGAACACTGATCATAAGAGGTGTGCTATGGTTACTTTGAGACAGTGAAGTAACAGTTACATGAATATCTTGCTTGAAAAGAAACATTTGGTTTGCATTACTTAATAAGACAACATTATTTCAGACATACTTTAAAGAAGTTTTCTTTAAATCAGAAATACTTTGTCTGCTTACTGAACTGTTCCAAAAAGTGGACTCCCAACACCCACACTTTTGATTTGTCATGTCTGATTTTATTTTTTGCTCAATCAGCAGTCTTCTGGTCTTGAGATTTAGGTGTTCATTAGTCCCGAAGATACCAGTGTGTTGGACATGAAAGTTGTAACACTTTAAGTGACAATGCTTTCAGTACACATGGAAGACTTGTTGCTCTTCCCTGCATTGCCCAAACAGTCTTTTTAAATTGATTTTGGAAGGTTTTTTGTTTGTTTAGCTTTTATTTATATTGTTCATCATTACAAAATATATTCCTGGTTTGCCACTTTGTTTGGTTTGTTTTAACATTGATTTTCTGATGATAGTCTTTGTGTTATTGAATGAGTGATTTTTACACTAGTTACCTGACTTAATGAGCATATGAATTTATTTTTGATATGGAAAGTGCCAGAACCACCCTTTCAAATTAAAAAATAAGTCACCTTTCTCTAATCACTTTGTGGACTCTTGCTGTCACCTACAATGTTGTTAATACAGAAACCTGTTCAAAGTTTCCTTGGATTTTTTTAAACTTCCCTACTTTAGTAGTTCAGTTCCTTGTGCATATCCAGACTGTGTGCTTACATGTACATAGTCAAACTTCATACTGGTTTTTTTTTTTACATTCATTAATATGTAAAAGGAAAAGCAATCTGTATAATCAAGAACTGGTTTAAATCAATACTTTTTAAAAAGTTCAGTGCATGATGTGTCTAAAGAGTATTCTGAAGTATTATGCTAAAACGCTTTAAAACTGGTTAAGTGTTTGGGATTTTTATTTGTCTTAATGTTGTACATTCAAGATCTCCAATTCTTAGAAAATCAGTAGAGAAATGTAGTAGGAAAAGAAAAGGTACACTTTTTCTGGATTTTCCTAGATGCAAATCTGTTTTGTCTGCCTCTCCAGATTGATTTTCCAGATTTTTTAGTGACTAGCAAGTGGCTGAGACTCACTGTGCCATGGGGCTAATGAGAGAGTATTTACAGGTGGTGTTTGCAACCATAGCATTCTGAACAGAGCTCCTTATTTCCTTGTTTCTCGTATGGTGATTTTCCTGTTGGTTTTACTTCTGTTTTGCAGTGAAGAGTTGCTTTTGTTTCTAGTTAAGTTCTTAGTAGTGACTTGCCCTCCCCTTGCATGCAAGTTGTTTATTTGAATGTAAGCATTTAGAGAAATGAGGACTGAAATAGCACCTTTTTCTTTTTTTTAACATGGGCCGGAAAATCTCATTGCAAAATATGAAATGGTTTTCCAACAGGGGACTGTGACAATAATGTTACTGAGTTCCTAGCTGACTTTCAATTTTGCTTTTATTCTTTGCACTAAATTTAGAGCTTATCTAAATGCTATCCATATTACAAGTCAGATACAAGTTCATATTGTCAACAGTGTAACTCCCATTCATAGAATGGATTTCACATCCTGGTTGACAGAATATTGCATCATTCTGCTTCAGACCAGTTTTGTGACTTGGTTTCTCCTACTCCTCTTGAGTAATAACCTCTTCCTTATGCTGGGAAAGAGCATATTGGATGTGCTACACCTTCTTACTGGTCAGCTTCTGAAGTGCTTACCCGTGCTAATACCAAGTTGCAGGTAAAATAACCTGTTTCCATTAGGTCATCTTATTCACTGATTTGGGTCTACCAGAAAGATAAAATGCCTATTTAAAATTACTAACTTTGCATTTATTGGCATGATTGCATACAGATATGAAGCAGTTCAGTACTTAAGCAGCAGTATTGCTGAAGTTTTGAATATGTCTGCATTTGTGGTTCATTGTGTAACCAATGAAGTAAAAGGCATTGTGTCTGGTGCAAACTATTCTGCAACGTGTTTTTGGCAGTTCAGCTTTTGGCTAATTGGCAATGCCATTTTCCCAAATTAAGACTGGCCTTGGTAGGCTGTGTACATACTAAGCTTTTTGGTTCTACTCTGGTCCTCAACAGCAGTGGCTCAGCAAAATCTACCTTCAGTGAAACCTTTTAAACCGTATCTAGATTTGAGAGTACAGTAGGGGCCAGATGAGTAATGGAGTGAGCTAAGCTCCTCTTTAAAATTAGCAGTTTGGAGGAAGTATTATACAAAGAGGAATTCAGAAGAAAGAGATAATTAATGGCTTTGCACATACTACCAAACATATCACTCTGTTTCAGGGAAATGAAAAGCTGCTAGCTTTGTTTTGAACAGGTAGATACCCATGACACAACAAGAAAAAAATCAAATAACTTTAGCAATTCTAAACATAATATTAGAATTTTGACTGAACTAGTATGCCAAGTAAATTCAATTTCCAAAGTGTTGTGGTTTTAAAAAAAAATTGTTCAGAGAACATCCCAGGCTTTCATGTTGCATAGTATCTTTATTCTAAGTGCAACCTCTTGTGTAGATTTAAATTGAATTGTGGCTGTGCAGTTGTGTAGAACTTGTTCGTGATTTTGAGTGTAACCTAAGAATCACAGGTAACAATGTATTGAAAGTAAGAGAATGATCGTATTTTTTTCCTGCCCCTTTTGATAGTAAACTTACCTCATAGGATGAATGTAAATAGTGAGAATTCATAACTTTCCTGTAGTTGATGGGAATGAATCAAAATAGATGAACAAGACAGGTGATAGAACTAATGCCTAGTCTCCTGTGTAATCTGTTTGCAAACTGAATGAAGCAAATTCTCCATAGTTAAGTTGCCTTGAAGAAAGTGGGTGAAAATTCTCTAGGAGATGGAGCAACTAGTCAGGTCCTCTTCCTAATGTGGTTGTATCAGCAATTACTGAAGCAGAATGCTAGTTTCTGTCTGCCAGCAAACTCGTTTATGATGTAAGATTGTAAATCAGCCATGAGTGTTGGTGCAACAAGAGGCAGTGTTTACTTTTTTTCTAAGAAGAATTCAGTAAAATACTAATATGTGAAGAACACTTCCTAAACAGTTATTCTTTAAAAAAATATTAGCTAAGAATTCCATTTACTTATCATAGTCCTGTGAGAATGAATACAACATTTCACTTGAACTGGTGTCCTTCCATGGACTTTATGCACTAGGCTAAAGTTTATCACAGTCAATTGGAAGGCTATATATTTCAGTGTAGTAATAATCCTGTGGTGTGAGGTTAACAAACATAGAATTGTGTAGGAGGCACCTTGAGAAATCATCTGTTTAATGTGCATGTTGTGGAGCAGGATTGTCCTAACAGGTTAGACGTTCATCAGCTGTTAGTGGCATTCTGTTCCAGACTTAAGCCACTCTCAAGGTTCAAAAGGGTTTTTTCTTTGTAATTTTTCTGCTGGGATTTAAACCTATCACTTCTTGGCCCCTTAACACTAAATTTATTGTTTCTTTTTTCTTTATAGCAACCTATTACATACTGTGCTCCATTTTTCTCTTGGGCTAAACTATCCCTCTATTTGCAGTCTTTCATTATTCATATGTTTTTATACTCAGTCTCATTGTTTTTCCAACTTTCTCCAGTTTATCAGATTTCTTGAGGTATAATGTCCAAAATTGGACACAGGACTCTGGGTAATTTTAAGCTTTACCACATGGGAGTGGGGGGTGTTAGATTGGATATTAGAACAAATTTTTTCACCAGAAGAGTTACGAGCATTGGAACAGGCTGTTCAGAGAAGTGGCTGAGTCACCACCACTGGAGGTATTGAAAAGATGTGTAGCTGTGACATTTGGGGATGTGGTTTAGTGGTAGACTTGGCTGTGCTACATTTACAGTTGGACTCAGTCATCTTAAAGGTCTTTTCCAACCTACGTGAGCCTCTGGTTCTATGTCTGCAACGTAAATGGTGGCTGATAGTGGAACCACTGTCAGCTTTTCTGTTGAGGAATCTCAGCAGAGGTAAAGGACATCATTCTTTGGAACCGCAAAGTGCGGAAAGCTTTGATGCATTGGAACGTAGAATACAAAGTATATTCTACAATGCAGTCCTCTCTCATTTTGGAAAATCAGTGAAAGTTAGCTGGTTTTAATTTTTTTCTTGTGAAGAGCTTATTTTGAATTTGTACTACTTCTAGACAAGCATTTGATGATAAAATGAATGGTATTCCAAATATATTTATTATTTCAACATCTAAAAAGATGCAATGTGGAGTCTCTAAACAATACTTTCAAATAACTAATTTTAAAAATAATTTTATTTTTTTGCAACTCAAAGCATTCATACTTTTAATTATATATTATTTACCCTAGAAAATTATCGGAGTGTTCAAACCAAAATCTGAAGAGCCTTATGGACATCTAAATCCAAAATGGACCAAATATTTTCACAAAGTTTGTTGTCCTTGCTGCTTTGGCAGAGGCTGCCTCGTTCCAAATCAGGGATACCTCTCTGAAGCTGGTGCCTATCTTGTGGATGACAAGCTGGGGCTAGGTGTGGTACCTAAAACTAAGGTAAAAGTTAAAATACATAAAATGTTGAATGCAAAAAAAAATAAAATATATAGTGACAGATTTCTTGGTCTCTGGACTGTAGTTGTGGAGACATCCTTGTATACCATTCCCAAGTCATGTATAAACTGCTGCAAGCATAAAGGCAGAGTGGTTTGGTGTAGAAATGATGGCTGTGATTTTTCTTTTAAAGGACAGGTTTGTGATCTCAGTTAAATCTCTTCTTTGGAACCACTTCAGTTTCTAACATAACTTTTTTTACACTTTGTGTTTCATGTTTTCCTGAGATGCAATAAAGCAATGTATTAAGTCTTCTCCACATTTTCGAGATACGTAAAATAGCAAATATTCACACTTTCATATAAAATTTGTCCATTAGAGATGCCTTTTTCTTTTTACTTTTTTGACAACTGAGCATAATGTGTACTGTAATTTTGTAATTGCCGTAATAAGGATTTCTGAGCTGTGTGTTTCAACTTTCATGTTTTAAGGTTGTCTGGCTTGTCAGTGAGACCTTTAATTACAGTGCAATAGATCGTGCAAAGTCAAGAGGAAAAAAATATGCTTTAGAGAAAGTGCCAAAAGTTGCTAAAAAATTTAATCGAATTGGACTACCTCCTAAGGTAAGATGGAAAATAAGTGATTCATGTGCAGTTCCTGATTCTTATATAAACCTTTGAGTTAGAAAAAAAAATCGTGGGTAACTTCAACAGTAGAGGAAAAACCTAGTTACTACTTGAGAACTATTTCTGAATGATTGGTTTAATAGACTCTGCATAGAAACAGTCATATTTATATACTCTGCTACATTGTTCCTTCATTTGAACTACTTTAATAATCTTGCCACTTTTGGTATCAGTCTGCAGTTTAGCTTTCTGCTGGAGGAATAGCATGTTAAAAATTGTACATCTCTCGATGTTTTTTGCTTTTTTTTTTCTTGACTGTTTAGTGTATTACCCTCAGTGTTATATTTTTATATTGTCTAATTGTTTCTTTCCTGCATTTTCTTACTACTTTCATTTTTCCTAAATCTTTTTTCTCCTGTTCTTCTTTTAAACATCCTGTTGTCGTGTTTTTCCTACCCTCCTTTTGTCTTGTATGCAGTACTCCACTGACTAAAACCTCACAGCTTTTGTGCCTTATTACATCCCTAAAATATCAGCACAGTGTTATGGACAATATCACACAAGTTATGGAAAGCTTACATAATCCACTTGTGTCGGTTCCCAGCAATTTTGATCCATGTGACAGGTTATGCAAGCTTGTATTAGTGTGGTTGTTCCACATGCTATCTGTTTGTCCATGTCTCCATACATATGCATCTATCTGCATATTACTTCTTGAAAATGAGTGAAGAGTTTTAATCTTGAGCACCTTTTCTGTAGCCTATGCATATGGCACCTGTGCTGCCTGTGTTTTCTTCCTTGGACTCTTTTGGGAAATGCATTTCAGCCGTTTCCATGCAAAAAGTGTCTGTCTTGAACAATATGTTAATGCTACTGTTCTCATCAATGAGCTGTAAAGCTTCTCAGTGAGGGAGATTTTTCTCATGTAATTTATGTGATTTTTCCTATGAGCTCCTTTCCAATGAAAAAGAGAACAGATGTTTATTTCTCTTTGTTTCAATAATTGCTTGTAATACTGAGAGCTCATTTATGTTGAGCTGTCTGGCTGCATTTTATTCCTGGTAAGCTCAGTGAGTGTTTAAACAAATATCAAAACAAAAACCCACACAAAACCCCCTAATGATTTGAATCTTTTTTTATAATTTAGAAATGAAACCACTTAATTTTTTTTTAAATGTCATACTTTCTGTGCTCTGAACTTTGAAAGTATATAGTAAGTTTTTCTGTTAAGACTAGTTACATGTCCTGCACAAGCGCATTTTCCAAATGCGATTTTTTAATGTTTCAGGTCGGCTCCTTCCAGCTGTTTGTTGAAGGTTATAAGGAAGCTGACTACTGGCTCAGGAAGTTTGAAACTGATCCTTTACCTGAGAACACAAGGAAAGAATTTCAGTCACAGTTTGAAAGATTGGTTATCTTGGATTATGTAATCAGAAATACAGGTATGTATTAGTGTGTCTGTATGTCTAGCTATAATTTTGGAGGGCCTTTCCCCATGGGTATTTAAACAAACTTAAAAATTAAGTGATTCTGGCTGCTGTTTCTGACAGTCTGTTTCCCAAGAAAAAGTGCACATTACAGCCAATCTCTCTGTGTAAAATGAATGAAAATAGCTTCTCTTAGTTTTCTGGATATTTTGCTGTATATTCAGCCAACTGGGGAAACTAAAGCAGTAGTACATACCTATGAAAATGTGGTAAATTTGTAGTCTTTACTCTAACTTGATTGCCACAAACCTGTCAGTAAATCTACGCCATGTGTATTGTGTTAGAAAAAGTTTTAAACAGATTTGCCTGACTCCTTTTGTAAAGTCTCAATTTACAATATTAGTCATTGTATGTGACTTTAGATATGACTTCCTTATAAATGATGTGTTGTGACATGCGTTTTCCTGTTTAAAGACAGAGGTAATGATAACTGGTTAGTCAGATATGAAAAACAAGATGATGGACTTGATTTGTCAGATAAGGTAAGAAAGTCATACACTGGAACTTAAGTTTTTTAAGTTGTAAGTCGGTCTTGCAGGGGATTAAGTGCATGGCTTTAACCCTAGTGCATGTTCTCATGCAATATGATAACTGCAAATTATTCTAGGCTAAATGAATGGAAAAGTTATTTGGATTAGAATAGTTTGGATAGAACAGTGATAGAAGTTCTTTTTATTGTTATGGTGGGTGTTTTTTTTTCTTTACTAGCTTGGGCAATAATAATAATGACAGTAACTGCCCAGTGTTGCTCAAGCACACTGCATCAGCTATTTGTGCTCTGTTTGCCTTGTACTTGAGGGAAGGGGTCCTTTTAAATGGTGGTAGAGTAAGAATTGTATGTGCTGGAGTTTATTTGGATACTCCTTTATATTGTTTAAGTTGACTTTAAGCAGCAAAGCTAAAAAGTATGTTTAGTATTTTTAATGTATTTCACTATTTTTGTAAGCACATAAATATCACTTATTTTAAAAATATTCTTTCTGTAGGATAGCCAGTGGACTGTAACTAAAGAATCTACTATTAAAATTGCTGCAATTGACAATGGTTTAGCATTTCCTTTTAAGCATCCTGATGAGTGGAGGGCATGTAAGTACTGCATTGTTCAGTTCTCTTCCTTTTGGGGCAGTAACTTCCAAATAGGTACCTTTTTTTTTCATTTGTATGGTTCTATTAAGAAACTAAGAATCCTCACTGTAATTACACATTGAATTTTTAAATAATGTAGTCTTCAGAAAGTTGGCAACAAATGCCACTTTTTGCAGTGGTACTTGTGATCTAGTCCTTGTTTGTGTTTTTTTACTCTTACACTTTTAAGCAATATTAATACATGGGTATTCATCAGCATGCTACTCTGTGTAAATAGACTGAGGTGGAATTGGAGAAAATAAGCAATGTGTTTTTCCTGTGTTTTCTTGAAAGCCATAGTGGAAAATTACTTGAGTACAGGGATATGCAAGTTGTCTCTGTAATGGTCAAATCCTATTTCCAAACAAAGGGTACTGTTGTAGCTGAACAGGTGTATGAGTTACATGTTATACGTCCTTGTTCTGAGCTTTAGCTTGCATAATAGAAGTTAATCATTAGTTAGACTGAAAAATGGTATTACTGTTAAAGCTAGATTGTTTCTGATAGTTTAGTGGGAAGTGCCCAAAAGGGCTTAAAATTATATCTGCTGACTATTAGCCAATCAGGTAATAATGGCAGTTAAGTGTGGGCTACTTTTGCTGTCAAAAGGCTAGGTAATTACCCCACCCAGAGCTCCATATAGTCTCTGCATAATTTGATACTCAGTCACTGTCCTACATATGTCTTGGCTACAGTCACTACTGTGGCTGTTCTAGAGACGTGACAGTTACTGCTTATTTTATACAGTCTTTTACTTCAGCATCAAAAGTAGTGAATTTGGATAATCCTTTAGAATTCTTTTGCAGCTAGACAACTGTGTGACAATTCTGTAATGGTAAACTTGTAGCATAATGTTCCTTAAAATTGCAGGCTCTTGAGGCGTAGGGAGTGTTTCTTGATGACTAGAACTAGTTGATCGCCAAGGATAACCTCCTGAAAGCCAGAGAACAGGCTATCAAAAAGGCAGGAAGTTGGTCTAGTACAGACGGACAGAGAACTCCTGACTGAACTGGGAGACAAAAATGAACTACACTTAAAAAAAGAGACACTATCCTGGAAAAATAGAGGCTTCCTCCAAGGAAAATCAAAGCTCAACCAGAGTAAAGCTAATAGAGGACATGAAGGGTACCAGGAAAGGCTTAAGTAAGTTAGAAGTGGGACTGAAAAGTGCAGCAAAGACCTTAATACGAAAGGCCTAAGGAAGGACAAGTTACTCAATGCAGATTTTGCCTCAGTTATTACTTCTAAGATTTGCTTTGCTCTTAGGTCTCAGAGCTCATAAACAGAGCCCATTGGAATGAATTGGTACCCAAAGCAGAAGAAAGGGAGCACTGAAGCAAAATAGACATACGTATTGGGTATATAGGATATCTAGAAAACATAGTGAGGGTCTGGCTGATGTCATTGTGAGGTTTTCTCATCACCTGTGAAAGACTGTAGTAATGTGGGAGGTTGCTGATGACTAGGAAAAGGTCTTACATCCATCTTCAGGTGGGAGATATGCAGGGTACAAGGAACAATGGGGGGTAACCAGACTAACCTCAATCCCCATGAAGTTTGTGGAATGCTTGTGGAAGCTGTGTTGGAGCATATGAAGAACAGGAAGGTGATGAGGAAGCTGTTTGGATTTACCAAGGACAAATTGTGCTTGACTGACTAGATAGCTATTAGTGATGAGTAGCTTAGGAGATGAGGGAAGGGCAGTGAGTAGTTCACCAAGGCCAAGTGTAAGGTCCTGCACATGGGTCAGAGCAATCCCAAGCACAAAGACAGGCTCAGCTGAGAATGGATTGAGAGCAGCCCTGAGGAGAAGGACTGTGGATGTTGGTGTACAACAAGCTCAGTGTGACTTGTCAGTGGGTGCTTACAGAAAAGCCAACTGCATCCTGGGCTGCATCAAAAGAAGCATGGCCAGCAAGTCAAGGGAGGGGATTCTTCCTGTCTGGTCTGTTCTTGTGACACCTCCCTGGAGTATTATGTCAAGCTCTGGGGTCCCCAAGATAAGAATACAGAGCTCTTGGAGAGATTCCGGAGGAGGGCCATGAGGATGCTTAGAGGGCTGACGCACCTTGACTGTAAAGACAGGGTGAGAGAGTTGAGGTTGCTCAGCATGGAGAAGGCTCCAGGGAGACCTTACAGCAACCTTCTGGTACCTGAAGGGGCCTACAAGAAAGCTGGAGAGGGGCTGTTTACAGGGGCATGGAGTGATAGGATGAGGGGTAATGGCCTTAAGCTGAAGGAGGGGAGATTTAGGTTTGTTGTAAGGAAGAGATTCTTTATGGTGAGGTCAGTGATGCACAGGAACAGGTTTCCTAGAGAAGCTGTAATTGTCCCTTCCCTGGCAGTGTTCAAGGCCAGGTTGTATGGGGCTTTGGGCAACCTGGGCTAGTGGACGGTGTCGCTGCTCATGGCAGGGGATGGGAACTAGGTGATCTTTCAGGTCCCTACCATCTATAATTAGTCATTTTCCTTGACTTTTTCAAGGCCCTCTATATGGTCTCTCATAGTATTCTGGTAGGCAAATGTGAGATACAAACTGGGCAAAGAGACTGTGAGGTGCATGGAGAGCCAGCTGGACTGTTGGATTCGAAGGGCAGTGAGCACTCTTAGGACATTCAGTGAGAAATGTCACTAGCAGCAGGCCACCCAGTTCCTGTAATTGATAGGATTTGGTGTCTTGTTTAACATATTAATTACTCCTAAAATATCTCGTGAAAAAGCTGTTTAATACCAATTCTGTGAAAAGCTAAGAATGTTTTCTCTCAACATGCTTAGATTAAGGCATTTTAATAACCAAAAAAATTTATTCAAAAATGGTAGCTACTTTTCTGTTAAATCTTCAGATAGAAATCCTCCAGTTGTTTGACTCAGTGTGATTGCAGCCATTATTTTACTCCAAAGGAAACTGTACTAAACTAGGAGAAGGCCTCTAGTGGCGATTACAGTATTTAATTTCTAGTTTATAATTTATTTCTTCAACTAGATATTTTTTCCTCTTTATTTTCACTGTTTGGAAGGACGGCTAAGTCAGCTGCAAAACTGCTTTTGTAACCATAGCCAAAAGTGGTATATGGGGTAACAGTGCTGTGGAAGGTGGTGTGTGAGTGAGAACTAACAGTGGGCAGCAGGGTACTGTATTAGTGGTAAGCACTTGAAAAATTCATTATTACCCACTGTTTTTCTGCATTAGATCCCTTTCACTGGGCTTGGCTGTCCCAAGCAAAAGTTCCTTTCTCTCAGGAGACCAGAGATTTAGTTCTTCCTCGCATCTCTGATATGAACTTCGTACAGGACCTTTGTGAAGATCTTTATGAACTATTTAAGGTGAATGAAATGCTTCTTTGAATTGGGTGTTACTGAAACAGCTAATACCTGCAATAGAACAGTTAGATGTTCTTTCTTTTTATGAATTTAACTTCTGTATCTCATGATACTGTGTTATTTCAGCTCTAACACTCATATGGTGGAAAGAGTTTATATAACTAAGAGGAAACTCTGTCACTAATGTGGGTAATTGAGAGTAATCAACTCAGATTTTATTTGCATGATCAATTAAAACTAGTTAACTTTTATACATGAATCTATTAAAATGCTTTAACATACCTGTGTTGTGTATATACACTTAAGATATAAACTGTAGCAACTTGAGGAAATAATGTATTTAATGTAACTTGAAGTACCTGCATACCCTTCATATACTTAATTTTACACACATATATCATGTGGAGTTGATGTTGAAATCTTGACTGTGTTTAGAGTAAGTAAAACTTATTTTAAAGATACTGAAACTCTACTACATGCTGGCATGTGAAGGCGTGTCCTTCTCTGAAACATTCCATATGTAGCTGAGATAATCCAAATGATCAGATGTAAAGAAATGGAAACTTTAAACTTAAGCAGAAAATGCAGCTGTAAGGTCAAAACTAGATCCTGAAACATGTTTGAATATTTGCATCAGTGATTCAGTTGTATTCAAAATGGGTTGTCTGTCCAACCCAGTGGAAGTTGAAATATTTAATAAATCTGATGGAGGAAGTATTCTCCTGCCAGGAAAAAGGCGAGAAAGAGTGATGTAACATTAATACCATTATATGATGGTATTAAACCTACCTACTGATGCCCTGAAGTAACATCCACTGATGTATTTTACTTTTATGATGTAGAACATCCCTCCCTTTCATGTATGTAAACTTGCTGTGATAAGTAGACCTCTTTGTGGGTGAAGCTTCCCAAATTGCTGTACTGTTGGTAAATATTGTGAATTGTGAAATTGATGAATTAGCATGCTGAGTGTATAGGTATAAATAAATGGATTGCTTCCTTTAATAACTGCTTGTTTTTCTTTAATAAAGACTGATAAAGGATTTGACAAGGCTACTTTTGAAAACCAAATGTCCGTTATGAGGGGGCAGGTAAGACCGCGTCTTTTTTACGCTTTTATTTATGTATTTTATCATCACTTCTCAACTGGTTTTTTATAGCTACAAAAATTGACTCCTATTAAAACTGAAGGATGCTTAAAGGTATTTTGATCTAAGAAGGCAAGGCTAGATCTCTTTCTAGTTTGTTCTTATTTGCCTATAAATGAGACAGCAGAAAGTGTATACTCATTTCTTTAAAATATTCTTATAGCTGATTATGTTCTTAAATAATGTAATTGGATTTTACTGGTTTTGTGGAGGATAGGGGAGGACTTAATACCTGTATATTAGATGGCATTTTAAAAATGAAACACTGGAGAAGAGTCAAATTAGTTATTAAAATAAATATGAAAATAAACGTGAACTTATTTTGGAGCATTAACTTGGCGATTGAAAAACCTCTCGCAAGAAATCAGTATTAGGTAATAAAGCTTCTTTATCCTCTCAAATGTCAGAACCACACTTGGAACCAATCCAGCTATTTTCAGATTAGAAATTTGATGTAATTTTTTTTTTAAAACACTAAGACAAGAGAGGAGAAGGGTTTCTCCATGTTCTTGCTGTTTTAAAATTTAGGACTGGTGGGATATACTGGAAAACAAGCTTTAGCTAAGAACAAATTTTTTCTTTAGTGTCAACATAAAACAGCATTTTCTGAAAACATAAGGGAATCACACTAGATAAATTAATAGTCCCATTTCCCCATACTTGCTAAAACAACTTAACAGCCATTTACACACCTTCCCTCCCTCTCCCTCCCAACTTTCCTCCAGTGATATGGGAAAGAAAATTAAAAAGAGGTAAATCTCAGGGGTTGAGATAAAAACAGTTTAATGGGACAGAAAAGGAAGAGAATAATAATAATAATAATAATAATATACAACCGATATAATTGCTCACCAATTGAAGCCAATGCTCAGCTAGTTCCTGAGCCTGGCCAACTCCCCAGTTATATATGTAATATGACATCATATGGTATGGAATATCCCTTTGGTGAGCATGGGTCAGCTGTCCTGTCTGTGTTTCCTCCCAGCTTCTTAGGCAATCCCCATCTTCTCACTGGCAGGTCAGTATGAGAAGTTAAGAAGTCTTGGACTGCTTGGCAACAACTAAAATGTCAGTGTGTTATCGATGTTATTCTCATGCTAAATCTAAACCACAGCACCAAACAGCTGCTGGGAAGAAAATTAACTTGTTTCCCTGGTTGTGGCAGGATTCATTCAGTTAAGATAAATTTGCAGGATATCCAAAACATCTGTAAATACACCCTTAAAAATGAAAACTTTTAATAATTGGAAAATGAAGAATCTAGTTGATAAAGATAAGGAGGCTGAAATCAGTCTTGTGTGTAAGGGGCAAAATCTTTAAATCAAGGTACTAAAAGTAGCTAGAGGCGTATTTTTGTGAAGCAAGGGAAAAATATTGGGAAGGGTTCCAAACCCAAGATAAACAATTGTCTCAAGAACGTAAGAGTGAGCAACCAGGTAACAGGGATCTACAAAGGATTGCCTTAGATGTTGGGAAAAGTAAATGTCTGGTAGAGTTACTGGAAGAGCCAAATTGCAGTAAACAGTGCAAAAAAACTGTCAAGGTGGTTCTGCCATCAATGTGCAGAGTGAACAGGGGATCACTAAGTCACATGGGGAAGGAAGAGGCACCTTGTGCAGGGGAAAAATGTTTTGATGTTAAGGGTAATGTAAGTGTGTCTCCGGCACTAACTTGAATACTTGCCTCGGTTTTCAGCAGGATGACACTGGTCGTGGAGTAAATTATCAGGGCAGTTTAACGAGCACTGAATTTTTTAAGGAAAATAAGAGTCCTGGGAACTGAGGGCTGAATTTGGATCTTGGCACTGGGTTTGATGTGGGTTAATAATACAGCTTCATATCTTCTGATACAAAAATAACTTGTAGCTAAACCTCTAGATAGATCCAATGTTAAATACATGTTGATTACTTTCTTGTAGGATTGTGGGGTTTTTTTATTAAAGTTGCAATGCTATTAGGATGTGCTACATTTAAAATGTTCTTAGATTTTTGTTTTTGAAATACTCCAAAAATTCAGAGGGGATTGCATGAAATATTCAAGAAATGACCAGAAGGATGGTCAGCAGTAGAATGCCACAATGTTACCAAATACTCTATTGCAAGTAGAAATATTTTATCTTTTAAAAATAATTTGTCAGCACAGTCCTTCCTACAGAATCTAGGAGTGAGACCTAAATCTATAAACCTGTTGTTCAGTTTTATTTATGTGCCCTCATATTACGTGCTTTTACTGTTTTAGATACTAAACCTTACTCAGGCATTAAAGGATGAAAAAAGTCCCATTCAACTTGTTCAGATGCCACGTGTGATTGTGGAACGAAGTGGCACTGGAAGTCAGGGCCGAATTGTTCATCTGAGTAACACGTTCACGCAGACCTTTCATAGCAGAAAGCCTTTCTTTTCCTCCTGGTAGCAACAAAAACAGATGGGAAGAGTGAGTTTCTCTTAACTTGTAAAGCTACTTCTGTATAAAGGCTCTGCAATAACATACTTCTGCTGTATACCAAGAGCTCTGACTGCCGACACCTCAGAACTTAAATTCTAAAGACTTAAGAAATGTATTTTGAATGTAATAAAAAGTTTACAATTTTTGTCTCAAAATTGTGAATTCTTATGTCAGGGAATGAGAAGAACTTGTCTACATTGTATTTTTATAGGCTAAATTAATGTATTCTGAAGAATGTGCCGAATAAAGGAAGGTGCACAGTTTGCATATGCTGAAAAACTACTTTTGAATACAACAGGAATTCTTTTTGTTAATATAAATGTGAGAACCTATACACTATTAATTTCTTTTTTTATGGTCTTTAAAGAAAGTTCAGAATGTTATCTTTGATTGTGAAAATGCTTTTCCTTGGAACTTCTTCCTGGTATTTTAAGCGGTTTATATGTTTTCATAAGCTAGTTAGTAGAAAAGCACTAAAAAAATAATTTAAAAATAAAGTGAAAGGGAGAAGGGGAAAAATTTTCCAAGTGGTGTTTTTTTTGCACATGGGGACCAGAAATAGTTATATAGTTAGATTTGGCAAAATTCAACCCAAGCAAGTACACACAGTTCCTACTGTGACAAAATAAACTGAGTGTACACTTCAGAGGTTGAAATTTCACCTGTAGCTTTTAAAACTAGTGTATTTAAGCACATGTACGGGAAATTGTGATATTTCTTTTGGACCCATCTCAAGGAACGAATTGTGCCATGTTGTTAGAGGTTTGTGTTGCTGTGTGTGTATGTGTTCGTTGGTTGTCACCAAAGTGGTTCTGCACTATTAATGACAGAAACAGTCACAATGCCAGTCTGCCTTCAAAATTTCTATTTAAACACACTGTTATTTTTTTGACAGAAAAAGACTGTACTATGTTGAGCACAGAGACTTCTCATTGTGCCCTTAGCAATGTTATGCGTGTCTGCCAGTTGCCACTTGCTTTTATGTTTCTAGCTTTTACGGATACCGTGGACATGGTAAATATTTTATTTTAGTAATTTTCTGGACAGTTAAGACTGGGAATGGGAGAAAAACTGCTGCTTTTATGGAACCTTCAGTATTTCAGATATTGCTGTATTTTGTAATTCTAAGCAATACTGTTGAACTAGGAAAAAACCCGCTTGTATTTTATATAATTTTGAGTGGATGTAAATATTAATGTAGCATGTCAGCAAGTCACATGATTACCTGAAATGTTTAAGCCTTAACTGTAAAACTCACTGTACGGTGCAGTTCAGAATAATGAAATGACCACCTTATTATCTTTCCGTGATGTTTTTTATCAAAGCAGTTTATTAAAAAACCCTTAAAGATGGTGTTTATGTACCAGCCCTGCCTCCTGAAGGAAATAAAGGTCACAGTCAAACCCCCACAGCTCCGGCCTGAGGCGTCTGACTGGCCCTGACACTCAGGCCTCCCAATAACGCCGCCGTGCCGCTGGGGGGCGCCGTAACGCTGCATGCCCGCTCCTGCCTTTCCCGGCCGGCGGCAGCGTTACCCGGCGGGCGGTGGGGGCTGCCGGGAAGGAGGCGGTGGTATGGCGGCCAGCGGCGCGGATGGCCTGCAGGGTTTCTGCGGTCCGGAACTGTCGGGGACTGATGGGCTGGCTCTGCTCGGCCTGACGCCCAGCGCTCCCAGCTGCCCGCACGGTGAGCCGGGTGTCGAGATGGCCGTTCGGGTGGGATGGGGGTAGAGGGTGGGCTAGGCCGAGCGGGGCTGGCGAGGGCTCTGACGCGCCTTACTGAGGTGCCTCCGTTCCCGGGGGTGTTTGGTACACCCTGGAGCGTCTGTGTTGCTTGCCTCCAGCTGCTTTCTCGGCTCCTCTGCAAGCGATTGTGTTTTACTGCAGCCTTCTGTAATGCTTTGCTTTGTAAGCCTGATGCTTGCAGTGTAGGTATCAGAACAGATCTGTGGGTGTCCCGTGTGTCCCCCTGTAATTACCTTTGTCCTTTAGGTCCTGCTCTCCTGTTTGTAAAAACCAGCCAAGGAAAAGAGGAGGGGAGAAGATTTTATGCTTGTTCGGCCTGCAGGGATAGGAAAGATTGTAACTTTTTCCAGTGGGAAGATGAGAAGGTAAGAGAGCGGTCCTTAGCACTATGGTAAATGTCACAGAATTACTAGGCTATAAAAGATCTTTAAGATCATCGAGTCCAACCATTCCTGTCCTATGCTAAACCGTATCTCTAAGTACCTCATCTACCTGCCTTTTAAATACATCCAGGAATGGTGACTCTACCACCTCTCTGGGCAGCCTGTTCCACATCCTGACAACTCTTTCAGTGAAAAATTTTTTCCTAACATCTAATCTGAACCTGCCCTGGTGCAGTTTAGTGCCATTTTCCATTGTCCTGTCACCTGGCTGAAGAAAAATATTGGGAATTTTGTTCTCCATCAAAAAAATGCAAAAAAAAAGTGTTCTGGAAACATGGCCATTATTAATTTGTTAAGTTTGTCTAATAGTTTGTATTTAGCAAAGCACCTATTTCTGTTAGGAGAATGCGTTTCAAGTATAAATTCTAAGAAAGGTTGCGTACAGTTTGAACAAAACTGGCATTTGTTACTCTATTGCCACAACCCTTAGGAATTCGACTTATTTATGAGGTTTGTCGGTACAATGCAATGCTGAATAGAACAGGGCAGTTCAGATTGCAACTTGTCCTCACCTTCAGTGGTGAAGAGGGAGAAAAACTGGTGGATATAGGGAAACAATGGGATATGTGAGATGGTGGGTATCAGTGTGATGCTCAGTAATCTCAGAATATCTGCAGCAATTTCTCTTCATCTAAAGAACTTCGGGCAGATAATTGTAGGGTAACAAAATTGGGATTGATGCATATTCACAGAGATCTTATTATGGTTTTTGTCCACTATGTTTTATGTTACTTTTCTTGTTTCCTAACCGGTATCTTGTGTTTTGGTCATTATCTACAGGCTGGAATTTAGTCAGGCTTGTGAGCATTTCATTGCTGTGCTGGTTACTACTGAGAAATTGAAGAGAGAATGAAGTGGTTAATCACTCTGTTGTGTAGATTTAAGTGGTGTTCCAAGTGAAATTTCGTTCTGAATGTCAGTTGTGTCACTGCGTCTCTGTTCTGTTGAGTTGTACTGTCTTCCTCCTGTGAACAAATCAGTTCTGTAAGGTTTGCTCAAATGTCTTGAAACTATTAACTGTGAAACCATCAAGAATGTTTTGTGGGAACAAAGCAACTCAGGGCAGAGTTGCCATGCTTTTAAAATAATCATACAGGAAAGACTTGGGCAGCACTTCTACATTCATCAGTTGTGTGGCATCAGATCATAGTTCTTAGAGGAAATGCAACAGCTGGCATTCATTAGTGGAAAGTATACCTCTTCCTGCTTTCATCACCATCACGTTTTGGGTTTTTGCCTGATATTAGATGTTGTCAAAGAATGAAATGCTTCTGTTTCACACACTGAGAGTTGTGTTGTTACACAGCATGCCTCTGTGCTGCACTCATGTTTCTGTTCTGAAACAACAAAGAATATAATCAATTTTCTATGCAGAATAATGAAACCTTAAGACCTTTACACCCTCTTTGTTACATACTGATTTAATGTACAATACAAAGTGATATCTGCTGCTTTTGTAACTTTCTATGTACTAATTTTTACAGGTGTCAGAAGCCAGGCTTGCAGCACGTGAAGAATATAATAGAAATCATCAGCCGCATTTTACACACAGGCAGAATGTGGAAAGGTATGGTTACGTATGTTGTCGTGAGCTTTGTGGATGGCCATACGGGACTTGCTTGCTGGTAGTTGATACGAAGTCTTCACTTTAATCCAGACTTTTTATGGAGACTCTCACTATATTTGGCCTGTGTGTTATATGCTTCTTTTCACAGGAGGCTTTTTCAAAGTCTTCTTTGACTATTTTTTTTTCATAAAGATTACCTAATTTACATGTAGCTGGTAGCATTTTGTAAGAGCAGTCTATTTAAACCGAACTCTTAGAAAATTTGAAACCCCCTCCGTAGCTCCCCTTCACGTCTTTTATAGAGAAGCTTTTTCAAAGTTTGTTCCCTATTGTCTTTTGTATTTAAAGGTACAAGAATTTTGTTCGGTTGCCATTACCAAAGAGGAGGTTTTGCCAAGAATGCCAGCAATTGCTATTGCCAGCTGAATGGGAAAAACACTTGGATCACCAGTTCCTGTGTGATATCTCCACTGACCAGTTAAAAAGTCCCAGTCAACTTCTCTGTCCACTGGAAAATAAAAAAACAAACGCACAGTACTTATTTGCAGGCAGAAGTTGCCAGTTCCTGGTGGATCTTATTACTGATTTAGGATTCCAGCGAGTGCTCTCTGTTGGAACACCCAGGTACATACGTGAGAATTGTTATGATTTCAAATAATGTTTATGTCTCAAAACTATGCAGGTTACTCATATTTAAATACTCAAGGATTCTCCCACAATAAGAGGTTCACTGTGCTTTAATTGGTTGGGATTATCCAAGTATCTAGTGGACTCTTGATTTGAACTCATAAAGTACAGGAGGGGACTAAGACACAGGCACTTTAAATGTCTTGCTTTGTTTCTTATAGAAGTGGTGAGTTTTTTTACTTATGTTTAGGGTGTTTTTTTGTTCACTCTGGTCCAGTAGGCTCTGTTGAGCCTTCCTCTTGTAAGACAAACATGTTTTTCTAACTTTGAATATTAGCTAAAAGGAATCATCAAATCCAGATTAGTTAATTTTCTCTGTTTGTTTTTAAGTTTAGTAAAGTGCCAGGCATTCTTGTCTTGCATGGTAATTTTTGAAGCCAGTGTGTGTGTTACTTCTTTTGCTCCAATTATATTTCAGGCTTCATGAAATGATCCAGTTGAAAGCATCACAGGAAGATTTCAGAGTTAGAAGCCTTCTGCTAGATATTGATTTCAGGTAGGTTTTGATAAATGTTTATCTGTCTGAGGAGTATGCACAAAGATTTCTGTTCTTACTGCTTTAAAAGATGAGGTGGTGGTTGTTTTCCCTTTCCTGTCTCTGCATCTCTGTTCCTGCACACATACACAAATGACAACTGGTTTATGAGAAAAATACTTAGTAATCCCCAGTACTGTTATGTGTTGTCAGTAATCAGAACCCAAAGAATTTGTCTTTCTTAAGGCCCTGTTTTCACTGTAAATGCCCTTTAGGGCAGGCAAGAAGTTGTTTATGTTTTTCTACTACTTAAAACTTATTTTACAGGTATTCACAGTTTTACACAGAAGATGAATTCTGCCACTACAACATGTTTAATCATTATTTTTTTGGTGGAGAGGTAAGGCCAAGTATTTATTGAGTGCTTTGTAAGGATGTACATGTTGTTGATGCAGAATTTTTTAAGGAGGTCATAGTTAGTCTAGTAGAAGACAGCTATCTGAGATAAGAATGGTCAGCAGTAGTGGAAATACAAGACCAACAATGCCTCTTCAGTAATTCGCTCCCACTTGAATCAAAGATTGATTCAAAGTTGCCTATTAATTTTCTGCTAACTAATGTTACTTACACACCTTAACTGCTTCTTTTATTAAAATGACAATTTGGGGTGAGTTGTTGCCATAAGTAAGTATTTTTCTTTGGTACTTTATGTGGGAGGGAAGAGGAGTTTTTCCTGCTTTATTCCAGGCAAGCAAAGTCAAAACGTTAATCTTGTCGTAAAATGAGGTTGAATTAATGTCATGGTTAAAAAAATAATGTGCTGAATTTCGTGTTTCTTTTAAAATGTCACATTAAGTGCTCAGTTTCGAGTTCATTGGGAAATCTGCAGTTCAGTAGGACACTTACTGTATCTTTGTGCAGAGAATCACAGTGTAATTCAATTCAAAATATTAAACTTTTACCCCAGTAGTATACTTGCACTTTGCTATTCCCCTGCCATTATTAGTAAGCCACCACTGATTTGCATAAACATGCTTATTGTAATACTTTTCACATTATGTAGATAATTTTCAGATTTGTACCATTCTAAAGCCTAATTTTGAATGTGATCTTGAAAATAAGAAAAATTGTATAGAATGAAATGGGAGGCTGGTCTGAAAGCCTGAATTTTGATTTTTTTTAAAAAAACCTGTTACAATCTTCAGACTTTGTATTTTTCAGTTAATTCTAAAGACGCTGCTCATCCACGTGATAAACACTGTAGTGTACTTTTCAAGGTGTGAAAGGTGACACCTGTAGTGGCACTGTGCTGTGGTGTATGCAAGGACTGAATTTGCAGTACTTTTGAATGTGTATTCGTGTTAAAAATCTGGTTTTGGAATGCAACAGAATCTAAGTAACTGATGAGGAAACACTGCAAGATGATAGTGAATACATAACTTTCTACATTTCCTTTAATAATAGAGTCCTGGTTAGTTTGAACATGGTATGTTTTTATAACCAGTATGGACTGAATCAGTTTTCAGTGGACTGAATTTTTTCCCATCACTTGGATAATGCTAATAAATATAATAAATGTATTTATGATAATGATATAATAAACATAATGAAACTAAAGTTAGAGAGCGTGAATAAAATGTATTCTGAGCCTGAACTTCACTTTCTTGGTATGAATAATACATTTTTTTTCCCAAGCTGAATTTAATACCCGTAGGAAGAAGACTGTCTGGGGAAGCTTGAACTGCATCTGCCCTTGATACAGTATCTCTAACTGAACAGGGTACTCCTTTTCAGTGCTTCAAATTTACTTGTGTTTTTTAAATTCTACACCAGAGGAAATTCACCTCCACAAGAGGAAAAAAGGTCCATCTTCAAAGTTAAAGCTGCTAAAATAGTCATTTTATTGCCAGATACAATATTTTTACAGTTCTTGAGTCTGCATTGCTGGAAATTAACCTTTGCTTCTTACAGGCTGCACGTGCAACTTGTAGGAAATTCGTCTCTCAAGACAACGGTGAAAGAGTCATTATGGTAACTGATCCCCCATTTGGAGGTTTAGTGGAAGCACTGGCTTCTAGTTTTAAAAAACTGATGGCGATGTGGGAGGAGACAGAAAAAGAGGGTACGTATTACACCGGGTAAGTGGGTTGAGCTGTAGAAAAAGTATTTTGAAAACTATTTAGAAGCCTGTGACTCTTGCTACTCAGGTGAATATGAACCTGATTCTAAAAATGAACTACGATAGTATACTCTTCTGATACTTCTAGGTGCATAATACCCAGTTCTCTAAGTCTCTTAAAAATGTTTACAAGTTGTTAAAAATGTGCTCTTGCAATTAAAATGGACTTTAAAGAATAAGCTGTCAAACAAGTACTATTTCTTACCAACATAGGCAGGTGACGATTTGCTAGTTAAATGATGCTTACACCTTCACATATATAAAACACACTGAAACTTTCTGTCACCTAAAGGAACTAGTTCTTATGCCCAGCATGATGTACATATATATTTACTGTAAATTTTTCATGCTTCATGTACCTTGGTTTTCTTTAGTCAATATCTAAGTCTTTTCCTTACTAGGTCATAACAACCAGGAGATGCCCATGTTCTGGATATTTCCATACTTCTTTGAGTCTCGTATTCTGGAATTTTTCCCAAGCTTCACTATGATGGATTACCAGGTATGACTGAGACCAGTGAATCTGCTAAATTTCAGCTGTGTGCAGTGAGAACAGGAATATCAGCCCTTGTATGGATAGACAGACCAACAGAATAGTTCTGTTTTTTTAATGGGTTGGTCTTTTGTAGAACAAAAAACTGCCATGCAAAAGAGCAAAAATGGGTAAGTGAAATAGGATTATTTTAGTGTAGGGAACTTAGTTTCCTGAGTCTGGCCTGATACGGTTGTGCAAATGTAAAACTAAATGAGACAAAATACTTGGTGTAGAATTTGTATCTACCTTTAGGATAGAATCTTTCATCTAAAAAGGAAAATTTCAAAAGGCATGTATGAGAATAATTACCTAAATAATTCCATCCATGCTTAGCATTCAGTTTAAGATTCTTTGTCTATGGTTTTATTTTTGTAGGTAGACTACGATAATCATGCACTTTATAAACATGGCAAGACAGGTCGTAGGCAGTCCCCTGTCCGTATCTTCACGAACCTCACCCCGAGTATGATTGTACTTCCTGTGGAAGAGGGTTATAGGTAAGATGTGTTAACATTCAAGTGACTGAGGGAGTGTGCTTTATTTTTAATTAAGGCATAAAGTCTCTGAAAGACTTTGGGATGGTTCTGTACAGTATTATCATGCCTAACTTTTGGATGTTTGGTTTGGCTCAAGACCACATTTCTGTCTCATTCTAAGGGTGCATGTTCTATAAACAATGTGTAGGAAAGCCAGGCACCTAAAAGGAGGTTTATGTTTTCCAGTGTTGAATGATGAGATTCCTCAGCTAATCCATATGAAATATTTTGCATGCCTATGAGAGACAGAGATTTACAGTTACTCTTGATAATCAACTTGAATGAGACAGTAGTTAACCAAATGAACACTAAGAATCATCAAGGACAAAGGAATGGATTTGATTTGCTTTACTGTGGATAGTGTGGCCAATTAGAATTCAAGCATCTGAATTTTACTATTTGGATATACTGTGTCTAAACAGATATGAGGCTCTGGGCCTAAGTGGTGATTTTATGCATGAAACCCATCATCTTTAATTTAGCAGAGTGATTTTTCAATCCGTATCTTTATTGTTGAGCTTGTATAAAATTGGTTTATATTTCTTTACCAAACAGTGGACCAGTATGTTCATCACCTTTTCCCCCCAGGTTTTGTGCTGTATGTCAGCGATATGTTAGTTCTGGTAACCAGCACTGTGAGATATGCGATTCATGTACATCAAAAGTAAGTATTTTGACTTCTTTCTGGATAGAAGTTTTAGTGTTAGCCAAATGTAGTTCTGTAATTTTAGCTTTAGTAAAAACCTATTCTGATACTGATTTTCTTAGGAAACCCCAGACAGTTCAGTTTTGTTGACATAGTAACTTCACAGGACATAATTCATAAGCCACTGGGAATTGATTTCTATTTCCTTGGTTCTGTTGTGTTGGAGAGAGAAGAGAGAAAGTTTGCTACTTGCCTCTTGCACCATACAGTATTCATCAGTAGTCTGTTGACACATTTCTTAGGTTTTGGAAGTTGTAGAACTTGCCAGCTTCAAAATGCAGTCATCTTGCTGTGGTTGTCACAGATTCTCAGGACTGTTGTTCTTAAATTACAGTCCTTCCTACAGAGGTCCTGTTTCCGTAAATAACGGAGACCATACTTCAGTAGTTTAGTTTTAAGATAGAATCTGTGGGTGGTTTGTTGTGGTTTTTTTTAACAAATAACAAACAATGCATTTATTCATCTTTTGTAGGATGGTAGACAATGGAAACATTGTGTTCTTTGCAAGAAATGTGTAAAGCCCTGTAAGTACAGAATTGGTTTTTTATATATAAAAGTCCATTTCCAAGCTACAGTCCAAAGAAACTGGGATGGCAAACCAGAAGAGAATATGCTCTGTAAAAGCAATAAAACACAATCATTCAGGAGACATAGAGTAAAGGAAAAATCTCAATTTCACATGAGGTGCCATTTGATAGCATAGGTATGTTTGCACTGTGTGGAAATTTGATAAATCCTCATAAAGGCATACCAAATCCTATTTATATTTGTTATGGGAAACCTTAAATGTTTTAAATTGTCATATAAGTGTTCCTGATTTTGTAAACTTTTTAAATTAGATTTTTATAAACAAATAGGCAATTACTAGAATGCTTGTGAGAGTGTGATCAAGCTATGATTGATACACATGCACTTGTATTTATAGCTGTGCTTAAATAGCTGAAGCAATCATTTTTGTTACAGATACAGAAATTGCAATTTCTAAGTCCATTTTAACATCAAAAATATTTTTCATACAAGACAGTAGTTCTAAAGGCAAAATTATTTGGTTATATTGAAATAGTTACACAGTGTATCTAAAGAAGTGTCTGGCTGCCTTATGAAATGTGATAAGGCACCAAAAGTGACGACACCCATCTCTGTTAAACTACAACAAAATTAAAAACCTGGTAATGTAGCATATATTTAAAGCTTATTTTCAAACCGATCACTCTAAACATTTTCCCGATCATCAATCACGTTTCATTTTGCAGCTTGGTTTCACTGCAACAGTTGCAACTGCTGCGCTCTTCCAGACCACACTTGTGAGAGGACTGAAGCTGGCTGTTTTGTCTGTGGCAAGGCAGGGCACAAACGCGTTACCTGTCCCAGTCTCTCCCGTGCCGCAACAGCTTGCCAGTAAGTGTGATAAAAAGATGCTCAGAGAGCTGGAGCATATCTCCTCTGAAGCCAGGCCGAGACAGTTGGGTTTGTTCAGCCTGGAGAACAGAAGGCTCTGGGGAGACCTTATAGCAGCCTTCCAGTACCTGAAGGGGCCTGCAGGAAAGCTGAGGAGGGACTGTTTACAAGAGCATGGAGTGATAGGACAAGGGGTGATGGCTTTAAATGGAGGCTAGATTCATAGTAGATAGAAGGAAGAAATTTTGTATGATGAGGGTGGTGAAACAATGGAATAGATTGGCCAGAAAGGTGGTAGGTGCCCCATCCCTGGAAACATTCAAGGTCAGGCTGGGAGGGCATGTCTCTGATCAACTTCTCATCTAGTTGAAGATCCCTACCAATTTAAACTATTATATTATTTTTTGATTTAGAAAGTGATAATTTTTGGCATTGTGAGCTGTCATCATCTTTCACAATTGTCCACTTGCTGGGGAGTATATACTGAAAGCGGGTATGATAAAACCCACGCAGGTCACTTACTGTGGCTCCCAATTCCTTAACTGTGGCTTTTCTTTCAAAACTGATTTATATGGATCCCAAACATGGTGAATAGTGCATGCAATTGCTCTGTCAAGAAGTCACAAAACATTTTTATCACCTTTGGATTCCTCAGGCAAGGGCAGAGAAAAGAGTCACAACAGTGTTTTTACTGCTCTTCTGCTTTGTTGTTACATCTTTTCAGGTCCTGGTATTTCAGGTTCTCTTGCTAGTATGGTCTAAATCCCCTCCATCTGTATTAATGAGGGTCACATTAAGTAGTTTTATTCTGCTGTCTTTATGGTTTTGTAACAGACAAACACATGCTTGTATGTAACAAAAGAGCAACAAAATGTATGTGATGGTCTTCTGATGGAACTAACTGAAAAGAGGAAAAGGGACTTGCTAAGAGGTGATCCAGCAGTTAGCTCAGTCTCTCCAGCTTGGGATAGCTGGCCCATACTTCTGTAACTTCCTCTCCAGAGTGTGTAGGGTAGGTTTGTAATTCTTGACTTGAATGGCTCTAGCATTGGAAATTCAAATCTTCCTTCCCAAGGCATGTAGCTCTATTGCATGGTGAGATTCAGAGAGTCAACCTCTTGGGTCAGTATCGAGAGATTCTCTAGGTGCCTGCTGGATGGTAGAGGACTACGCTGTATTGCTTCATGTTCTGCTGTGACATTAGTTTGAGTTTTGATTATGGAGTATTAGAGCTAAAAGGAAGCAGTGTTTTGTTATGTATCACTCTTTGAAAAATTCTCTCCTTTAATATTTTTTCTCTGCCTAAAAAACAAAGTAAAAAGGATACTTAGAGAAATTTGTGAAACCTCGTGGGTTTCTTCTGTCAAGAAAGACATTACTCTGTCTGTTGTACAGAATGGTTTGGCTCTTTCAGGCAGTCAGTTATTTCTTTCCCCGATTTATTGCAGAAGATAAGTTAGGTTTCTTTTCTAATAAAAACATTTGTATGTTCTGTTTGTTAAAATTATTCAGTGTTTCATATTCTGAAGTAACATCCTTTGTCAGAAACAGAAAATAATCTACTTACCAGTTGTATTTAAGTCCTGTGTTATTGGCAGGAATACTTGTAATGGTAAACTTGACGTCCTTTCTTCTAAGCCTTTCTATTACATATTCATACATTATACATTAAGCACAGAAGTCTCTATGTGCTTTTTTGTACTTGGTGGGTGGCATTTCTTAAGTTTTCTACATCTGTTTAAAGGTAAATGCTGAATGAGGACTTATATGAAAAGTAATTTATGGTAGCAAGTGGAAAAACAGTTTTAGGAAGATTAAATATCATAACATTGTAAGATAGAATGTTCTTTCTAGTTTTTTGTGACAGTGCTTCTGAATTTGCCTACTTAGATGGACAGATTATTTAAAATACCAGCACATGTAGAATTATGTTCTCCATTTTATTCTCACCTGTATGTTCTTTTTTTGCTGACCTTTTCTCCCTGGTGACAAGTGATAGGACAAGAGGAAATGGCGTCAAGTTATGCCAAGGGAGGTTTAGATTGGATATTAGGGAAAACTTCTTCCCAGAGAGGGTTGTTAGGCCTTGGAACGGGCTGCCCAGGAAGGTGGTGGAGTCTCCATCCCTGGAGGTACGCAAAAGATGGTTAGATGTGGTGCTGAGGGACATGGTTTAGTGGTGGTTGGCAGGTTAGGGTGATGGTTGGACTTAATGATCTAAAGGGTCCCTTCCAGACAAGATAATTCTGTGGTTCTATTCTGTGCTTTACAGAGCTGACAAAAAGCAAAGGAAGAAAACTGCAAAGAGGATAAAGATGGGGATCTGTAGAAGATCAGCTATGAAGCATGCCATATTCTTCAGAAAGAAAATTAAGAATAAGAAAAAAAAGACATGATTTTGCTTGATGGTGTATAGTTACTTATTTTTTTTATGGCCAGCCTTTGATTCCATTTTCTAAAAGTGTTAATATTAACATCCAAAATAAAACCTGATTGAGTTAAAAGTGCCGGTTCTTTTACTTTGTATCATTCCTTGCATGCAAAAAACTTGCTAAGTAAACAACATGCCATGTATTTGTATGCTGTAACCATATTTTTGTGTGTTTAGCTATTTGTCTGATTTAGTGGGAGTTGAGGGAGGAGTAGTGCTGAGAGGCGAGGTAGGTACTGATGGATGCTGTGGTTTTGTAGTAGACATTGGGGTCTTGGGGCAAGGAAGGCAGTGAGGGTTGCTGATAGGAAGGCAGACATTCTTAGGAATCGGGGAGCTCTGTTAGTTCCAGTCCTCTTGCAGTATGGTTTGGGGGGGGGGGGGCGGAGGGAGAGGATTAAATTTTCTTTTCAAATGGACAAGGAGTTGAAGAACATAAACATAAAAAGTCCTTCAGAAACTTAGTAAGTGGAAAAAGAGACACCTTTGTTTAAGCTTGTTTTTAAACTACTCTCATGAGTGAAATTTAGAAATAATTAGTTATACTGGGTGGGTTACATTGTAAAACTGGGAGGTGGCCATCGGTGCAGTGTGTTCTTGGGTGCAGGCACACAACCCAAAACCGGGCGGTTTGTGCTGCAGTAGGAAGGGTTGGCCCCTCCCGTGATGCCACCTGACGTTAACGCAGCACTGACTTCGCACTGCAGGCAGGGGAGCCTGAGCTTCCCGGACATCGGCCGGCACAGGCAACCACCACCGGCTGGGGCCTCACGGTCTCCCTTCGGCGAGGCGTCACGGCGGCGGGCACTTCTTTCAGCCCCGCGAGGGGAGGGACCCTCCTCAGCCAGCGGGAGCCTTGTCCCCGCGGCCAGGGGTGGACGGAACCTGGCCCGCCGCCGCCCCGCCTCCCGGGCTGGGCTGGGGTGCGGGAAGCCGCGGCAGCCCCGCTGCTTCTGAGGCCCAATCCGCGCCGCGGCGGGAAGCTCCGCCTCCGGAAGCCGGGATCGGAGGGCGGGAGGCCGTGAGGCCAGCGGCGTCGGGGGGCAGGGGGGCACCTAGTGGGAGAGAAGGGGTGGGCAGCCGGTTGCATCGCTGTTTGCGGCACCGCCGGCGCCCGGCCGGAGCGCTCCTTCGCCATGCCCGCCTTTCGGCAGGTGGGGGAGAAGCAGCTGCCCCAGGAGGTCGTCTTCATGGCCTGGTCCCCCAAAAGGGACCTCATCGCCCTGGCCAACCGAGCGGGGGAGGTGAGTGCGGGGGCTGCCGGCCCCGGCCCCGGCCCTGGCCCCGGCCCTGGCCCTGGCGTGTCCGGCAGGAAGGGGTCTGGGGAGGGCGGCGGCTGCGCCAGCGGGAAAACGCTGCCTGCTCTGTGCAGCCCCTGCGACCCCGTGCCTCTTAACGGTGGCACGATTGTTGCAAGCGTAGCCCAGCATTTGGGAATAGCAGAGTTTTTACCGAGTTTCTCAGTACTTACTGTCCCTTTTCTTTGTACGTTCTAGTTTCCAAGCAAGTTCAATGATCACATGCCCAGTTCCAACATCTGTGGGATTTTAAAGTGCATGACATTTCCTATTTAATTTACCTTTTTAAAAAATGTATTTTATTCCCTCTCCCCCGGAACCCTGATCGTTCATGAACAGACTCTTGTGCTTCTAGGCTGCCTTCGCTGGAGAAGCTGGGTAGCCCCTCTCAGTTACAGGCTACTAGGTTTGCAGAGGGCACAGCTTCCTTCTGTGCTGCTGTTACAGTCAGCATCGTGCTGTTGTCTGACATGGCATAGGAGTGAGTCATCTCCCAGAGTAGCAGGTGGTATTTAAGATGCAGGACTTGTAAGCGAGTGGTTAAAAAAAAATGTGTCTTGAACTGATTTACAAGCTGATATTAACAGGAGAATGGTTTATTTTTTTTGTCTTCAATGTGTTTGCCTTGTAGGTTTTATTACATCGACTTGCAAACTTCCAACGAGTATGGAGTTTGCCTCCAAATGAAAACACAGGAAAAGAAGTGACTGCTCTTGCTTGGAGACCAGATGGCAAAAGTAATGTCAAGTATAGGATATGATATGGTGCAATGAAATGAAGGCTGTAGTGATAATACCTCTTGCCTGTAAAGGAAATTGTCAAGTAAAATGTGTTTGAAGGGTAGCTTAATTATACGCAGGCTTATTCAAAGTAATGGAGTGCATTACCCTGTTGAAAGCAATTGCATGAAAGGTTTGCAAGGTGGATTTATGTCCAAAATACTGCTTTTCATGGTATAAAAAACCCTTAGGGTGCCTAACTAAATACAATACTTTCATATTAATGACAGTTTATTCTGCAAGTACAGAGAGAGGCTGTCTGTCTGATCAGGGTTGACAGAAAACTTTGTTATTTGTGATAGCCTGAACTTTAGAAACTAGAACTGCTCTCACAATATACCAGAGAAGAAAAAAAGCCTTTTCCTTATCAACAAAAATAATGTTGAAATTATTAACATAACAAACCTAAGTTGGAAATCAGCTACTTTTTGTGTTGGAGAATGTGAATAATCATCTTCTATGACATGTAGGTGAAAAATACCTGTATAGTTTTAGGATGGAGTCAGAGGAGTTTAAAGAACGTCTGTTTAAGCTGATTGCCCGTGATTGCAAAGAAGTAAGCTTAGAAACCTTTGCTTGCTATATGCTTTTATGGATTAATAAAGTTAAGGTGATGTAAAAGATGCTCAGCAAATCTTAAATTGCATTTTGTTGTAACAAACCCCAAACCTTCCTGGTGGATAGGCTTTCCTTATAATTTTCACCTCTAATTTGTGAAACTCAAAGCCTCTGCTTGATCAGAACTGTTGTTAGAAGTATGAGAAGTATGCTCTGTTCAACACGTAGATAAATAATTGTGGGATCATGCCTTTGACTTTTCACCTAAAATACGGCAGGAGTTCAAACCTCCTTTTTAATGAGCAGGTTTCAAATGAGAATTTGGAAGGACTATAAATAGACAAAGAGAAAATTCAGTCCAGTAATTGGCTTTGAAGACACATTGTAGGCATTTTATACTGAATTAGAAAATAAAGATTTGCACACTGGTTGGTTATACCTTTTACTCATGTTTCTCTAGTTTTGGCTTTTGGCCTTACTGACACCAAGAGGATTATTCTGTGTGATGTAGAAAAACCTGAAAGCTTGCACTCCTTCTCTATCAACTCGACTGTTACTTACATGCACTGGATGGAAGTAACTGAGGAAAGCAGGTGAGTCTCAAAAATTCTCAATTGTGGGCTATCCAGTGCCAATACTTGTATGTTTCAAATGGCCATATCATAATATGTGGCTATGGCTTTTTGTTACCACTTGGCTAAAATTTTCCTTTTGGTTAGAGTAGAACCTTCTCATACGCCTACTTTTAATGCTGTTGTCTTAGACTTGTGGTTCTTTTGGTTATGCACAGAAATTTTAGCATGATCTTGAGTGCCCCCTCTTCAGGGCTACTTAATCTAGCATTACTTTGTACAAATTGTCTTCTGATCAAGTTTACTTCTATACCAACTAATGTATTTAATGAAAGTAATGTTATGTTCATCTGCTTTAGAATAAATGTTCAATGTTCCTTCACTTGTGTTAAGATCTTTAACTTGGTGCTTAAATCTTTCACGATGTGCCTTTGGTGTTATACCTAACCCTGCTAGTAGTTCTGTGGTGGAGAGTACTTGCTTCAGGAAGCCACATTGCCCCTAGTAACCCTGAGCTTTGTATCATTAGGCACTTCTCAGCAGCACTTGTGAGCTGGTCCCTGTATCTGTGGTTGTATAAAACCCTCTGATACACACCTTACTGCACTGCAAGGCAATAATTCAGTGAAAGATGTATTTTTAAAAGGGAGGTGGAGTAAGCCTGACTTGGGGATTCCACACACACTCACCCTCCCCCAAAAAACCCCACTTGTAAAATAGCAATAGCTACATCTTTACTCACTCTAGTGTTCTCCTGGTGGGGGACAGGCTTACCTCCTTATGGGGGATCTTGTATGGTGTGGTGTTAAGTACTGCATTTTAGCCTTACTCTAACTGTCACGTGTCTTTAGGGTGAAGCTTTTCTAAGGTGCAGGTAGGTTGTGCTGGAGGGTTGTGCAGAATTTAAACAGAAAGCCTCAGTCAGTAACTGTGTTACAGGTGATGAGGGATTTGGTGGCAAGATGCTGAGCCAGCAGATACAAACTTTAAATTACCTTTTGGTGGAAATGAATAAATATTATTTTTTGGCTTCTTTTGTTAATTTGGTCATTTGATAAGTTATTAAAGGGCCCATAAGGGATTGCTCTCTGATATTTGCAGCTCTTTAATATGCATGACATATTGAGTAACTTTGAAGTTAGAAATAAATGCTCTTCCCCCCATTTTTTACAGCTTGTGTGGTTAAAGACAGTCCTATTTCTTTTTCAGTGTTCTCACTTCCTTTTACAATGCTGAAGATGAATCAAATCTCCTTTTGCCTAAATTGCCAGCGCTACCAAAAAAGTAAGTGTTTTACTAGTAAGCTTTAGAAGATACAAGTTGTCATTTGTTGTCATTGTTTTGGTTATTCATCTTTAATACTCTACAGATGCTTTGGGTCAGATGTTTGCTAGATATCATTAAGAATAATTATTTTGTTTTCAGTTACAGTACGACTGCAAAAATTTTCAGGTAAGAAATTGTCTCTTTTTTTTCTCTCTCTTTTTTTTTTTTTTTTTTTTTCCTTTGGTTTTGAGGCAAGCTACATAATCCTCAATCATGTGTTTTGTATTTCCAGTGAGGAAAAGTCAGATGAGATTATGAAGCTTCTGGGTGATGTAAGGTAAAGTATGCATGTAGCTGGTCATGGTTGGTTTTGGGGTTGTGGTTTTGGGGTGGTTTTTTTTGGTTGGTTAGGGTTTTTTAAAGCTATAAAAATAATGGATAAGTGGGTTTATTTATGCATTATTCATAATCTGTTTTTAAGGGTCCCAGAGAAAGGATATGGGATGCCTCTTCTTTCACATTCAAAAATCAAATTTCTCTTATTAAGAAACATGTAGGGAGCAGCTGAAGGAAGTGTAGCTCAGCAGGTTGAGACTGGCTTTGTGGATTGCTTGTGGTGCATCTTTGAGGAGGGTACTCAACCTCTGTGCCTTGTTTTTCCATTCCATTTTTCTGTCACTTTCACTGTTACTTACAGTCTTACCACTGAGAATCATCCTCCTTATTTCAAAATTTGCACCCCTATCAAGCCTTGATATCTCCTCTATCAAGACTTGATATCTCTTCTTACAGTAAGGCTTTGTTGCTAGAGAGTTCCTCCTCTCAGTGTTGTAGGAGCTGTCAGGATTCTGTGCTTCTTCATTCATTTCATTAATAAAACCCAATGTTTCTCAGATACTGTTAAGTTTTGTTGGTTTTAACAGTAAACATTCTCCTTTAACATATACTTAGGTGTGTAGCAGGCAGAAGTTGCTGTTAATTTCCTGTATTTATAAGGGGACATGTGAAACATTCCCATTTTTTTATGTTGGAGAGCATTATTGCTCACTGTAATGTAAGCAGAGATGTGTAGTTGGAGATTCATGGACGTATGACAGCAATGGACAACCTCCCTGTCCAAAGTTTAATATTCCAAACATAGGTCAGCTTTTTCCCAAGTTACTGTGGCAAGTTAGTTTTAATAAGTGAGAAAAACTCAGATCTGTCTGTCCCAGACCCTATTCTTTGAACTGGGTTTCTGTGTCTGATGCTGCAGTTACTTGTGGCTATTCTTTACTTGCTATGTCCATTTCAAATCTTTCTTGCCTTTGAGGTTTTGCTGAGGAGCACCAGGGAGTGACTGTGACAAACTCACTCTGCGTGTAGTTAGGATACACTCACGGGACTACAGAAGTAGCTTTGTAAGAATGCTTTGCAGCCTGTATGCAGGCTGTTGCTAGAAACTGTTACTTTTTACTTCTAAAAGGTATAAAGTTCATGAAGAAAGACTTCTGTACCTAAATTGTGTTAATTTTCCATTGTGTCTCATAATTTAGTAATTGATACTATTTCTGTAAATGCTAGATACAGGTCATATCAGTGAAATCCAAGTGGATATTTTTATCTTTTTAAGTTTCTTGGATTTGCAGACAGGAGTACAGTGATTCTTTAGAGGATCTTTAGTAAAGTGATGGATGGAATTTAAGTGTTAAGAAGTGTATTTGTTTGCAATAGGGCTTGTTTCAGTACGCTCATCAGTGCGTATTCTTCTATTTTTATAGGCTTAACGCTCTTGTCCTTGGTGGTAGCTCAGGATTTATTGAGATATATGCTTATGGAATGTTCAAGATTGCTACAGTAACTGGGGTACGTTCCATTCCTTTCCTGTTTTCTCTCCATGATGTACCAAGCTACAGCTGAATTGAATGAAAAAATATGTGTGTATGCTCATACAGAAGGGAAAATGGGTTGTTGAAGTTTAAAGAAAGAAAATGTTGTTTCTCTTGATTGGGTTGTGTGATTATTTTTGGAAAGACAATCTAACTTTGGCAATTTAACGCCTTGTTTCAAGTGAAACAAAGTTCAGTGCTAATCCTCAGTAAAAAGGATGCTTTGGTTGCTGAACAGTAGCTGAAAATTCCACTTTGTTTTTCTGTCATTGAGCCACAGCCTCCATTGTATGTGAATGTGTTAAAGCAGTGAATGCATCTTAGCAGAAGTGCAACATTTCATTAACATCTAAACTGCAATCCTTCAGGTGGCAGGTTCCTGTCGTGGACTATGTTTGTCTAGTGATCTAAAATCACTGTCGGTGATTACAGAGATACAGGACTCTGCAGACAGCGAAGCACAGATAATGTATTTTCAGGCAAGTGAAGTAATATTAGAACGTTCTTTAAAAGTAAAACCGCTTTTTTAGTTACTTTCTGGTAGCTCTATTGTTTTCCCACTATGCGCAGAAAAAACACACACTGCTGTTTCCATTTTCTCTCAGATTCACCCCAATTTAGGTTTTGGATTTATCACATTGACATCCAGTTTCATTGATGAGACTGATGATGATGATTTCAGGCATTCTTTTACAACATAACTGTAAAAATAGCATTCATTTTCCTGCCCATGGCAGGGGGTTGGAACTAGATGATCTTGGAGGTCCCTTCCAACCCAAAGCATTCCAGGCTTCTGTTCAATTACAGTTGTTCAGATTTCCTTTGTTCTGCACACAAAAGCATAGGAGCAATGCTGTTGATTACCCAGTCTATCCAAAAAAGTCATTCTAAAACTATTACTGTCAAAACTTCAAATTGAGGAACTCATTAAAATAAGTTTTTATAGATGTATTAAAAGTATTTATTGCCCCTTCAAATTAAATGCTTTTCCCCCTTAAAATCAACGTTAAAGAGATGAGAAATTACAGGGGTTTTTTTCTGTGGGTCCTTCCGCTTTCTCCTTTAATTTCTGTTACCTAAATTTTTTTATAAGAAGAACAGTTTGTTATTGCTTGTTTCATTTCTTACAGCTGGACACTAGTCTGTTATCAAGCTACTTACCTGAGGTAACTCAAATGGCCCGGAAGTTTACTCACATTTCAACTCTGCTACAGGTACAGTTGTAGGATTTCTTTTTAGATACCACAGTTCTCACAGGCTTTGCTATTCTTAATGCAAGTAAAATAAGTATGTTCATGTAGGACATTTACATTGGTTTTAAGTAAATGTAGAGCTGTAACTTGGAATTTGGTAGTAAGTTTTATATTTTATCTCCAGCATATCTCCTGTTTGTATTGTAACATCCAGTTCTTGCACGTGATTTCAGGGGGCGGAAGGGAATAACGCTGGTGTCTCTGTCTGTGTTACAGTATATAAAGTTGTCACTGACATGCATGTGTGAAGCGTGGGAGGAAATACTGATGCAGATGGACTCACGGCTGACAAAGTTTGTGCAGGTACCATAGTACTGACCATTCCTTTGGAAAAGCAGTTTTTGCTGTAGTTCTGTTGTTAACATGCTACGTATCTTAATGTTGTTGAAGCATAATGCCTCCAGATAACAATCTCTAAGGTCAGAGGCAGCCTGGAACCTATTGTGTGTCAGGTGCTCCAATGCTGAAGATATCTGGGTACAATCAAGCACGATTGTATTGTGATACTTCTTTATTTTATTCTAAGTTATTCAGAAGCGATAGCTTACAGCTTCCACAGCTATTGACCAGTTGCTTTCTATTTAAGGCTGTGCTCTTTGTACTTCAGTCATTGGTAAACTGAATACTGTAAATATTGAGTAACAAGTGCTGACCAGCACTTTCAGCCCAGTGCAGCAGAGCCTGTGTGACAGCCATGATTAAGATGCTTTTGGATTTCCTTAAATTTTGTGTTCATTGACCATGGCTAGAAATTAATTAAATAAATTAATTTTTTTCAACTAAACTCTTGGTGATGGCAAACTGCTTACATTTTTAATGGATCATACAACTGGAAATAACTTAAAATACTAGAAAATATCCAGTGATCAGTAGTCTGATTTCAACATTCAAGGATATGGGTGGGTCTTCCGATATACCCTAATTGACGTGTTTGTGAGATTATTTGGTAGCCTGGATTTCATCTCTTTACCAATCTATTTCAATCATTTTGACTGACAGGAAAAGAATACAACCACTTCTGTTCAGGATGAGTTTATGCAGCTGTTGTTATGGGGCAAAGCAAGGTAGTTACTGTTGTTTTATCTGAGTATACATTTGCATTTGATATCGAAATACAAAATGAATGCATATTTGGTTCTTTCTCCCACCCCCTTCAGTCTGGAACTTCAAGCATTACTAATGAACCAGCTGACAGTAAAGGTATGTTCATATCTTTAAGCAATCTAAAGTAATCTATTTCAATATATTTTAATCACTGTTCTGTTAACAGAATATTACTGTGTGTGTGTATTGCTTTTTTAACAGGGTTTAAAAAAACTTGGTCAGTCCATAGAGTCTTCCTATTCCAGTATACAAAAGTTGGTCATAAGTCATTTGCAGAGGTAAGTGTCAGAATGTCCAATGAATTACAGATAAAATGGCATACTACACACTCCCCTAAAAGCCAGCGGGCTGTATTGGTTGTTCTTTGCATGTGGGCATGCTGGTGTAGAGGCTGTGATCATGGCAAGGCAGTCATGGCAGAAAGCTTACCTTTGTGTAATGGGAACTGTTCAAGTACTTGGTAGAGTCTCCATAACACATTATCTGTATGTCACTGCCTGGTGTGTTTATGGATATATGCAAAATATTCACACCAACTTTGTCCTAATGATTTTAATTAACAATGTTTGCTTTTCTGTGAAGTGATACTTGAACTCTTACATGCCACACCACCTCATAAAACCACTTTGCACATTCAATGATAAAAATGTAGAATGCAGCGAAGCAGTGAATTTCCACAGTACTAGTAGGTGACTAAAAGATTCTACTTCTTTGCTCTGCCTTCCTAGTGGCTCTGAGGCACTGTTATACCACTTGAGTGAATTGAAAGGAATGGCTTTATGGAAACAAAAATACGAGTCTCTGGGATTAGATGCATCAGGAATTGAAGGTACAGTAGTGTGTGTGTTACCTGCTCTCATTTCACTTTTGAAAGCTTGATAATGACGGTTAGCTCTTTTTGCAGAGGCCATTACTGCTGTTGGGTGTTTCATCCTGAAAGCAAATGAGCTGCTTCAGTAAGTATTATGTGTAGAGGATATTAAAAAAGCATGTGTGTTGAGCCATGTATCTGAGGGGAAGCATGTGGCTGGCTGTAAAAGCGGCTGGGAAAGCAAGGCTTCTGGCTGGGTGGTGAGCATTTTACCTTGTCTCACTGCATCTTACGGACTCATAACCCAAGAGCAGTCTTAGTTGGGAGGTTGCACTGTGCATTAAAAAAAAATAATTATAGCGCTTGCAGGCCTTTCTGTAGTGAGGATGGGACTTGAGCCTGGAACAGCTTGTAACATTTAGATCTGGTAATTTCTTTTCTTGTTTCTTGCTCAGAGTTATCGACAGTAGTATGAAAAACTTCAAAGCATTTTTTCGATGGCTGTATGTAGGTAAGCTTGACCACATAGTAAGCATCTAGTATCTCTTTTGTACTGTAAGCATTGAAATGTCAGCAAGTAATTAAGACAATTAGTTATAACTCTCTATGTCTATCATAAATTCTGGACACCCAAAAGGTTGCAGTTGATGAGGCAAGAATAATTATAATATTAAACATGCAAATCATAAATTTGATAGTATTCCTAACTGTTGTCTGCTTCATGAGCAAATTGCTGGTCTTGACTTGGAGAAATTAAAGGACTTTACACCATATTTGTAGTCTAACTCTCCTTTAGTCTGCCACTTGCTGTTTTCTCCTGTGGAGACCTAATTAGCTGTAAGGTTATGCACAGATATAAATGGTCTCTGAATGTCCAGATGCATTTAATAGCCACCTCTGATTGCAGCTGGGTAGCTGCAGGGAAGTGTTAGAGGGAAGTGCAGAACATAAAGTGCTTATGAATAGTTTATAATTTTTAATTGATTTTTTTTAGAACTACTTTACAAAACCTTAAGCAGTCTTTACTGTAAAAGCACCAGAAATTTACTTACTAGCAGGAATATAGTAATTTGAATTTTGAAAATTGGAGAAAGAACTGTCAGGGTTCTCTGTCATAACATTATAACATTATAACTTTAAACATTCACAACATAAATATTGTTAATGTTTAAACTAAATACTAGAAAATTTCCAGTGATCAGTAGTGTGATTTCAGTATTCAAGGACGTTGAAGCCTCACTGATGTCAAATTACTTCCATGGAGTTCTCTTAAAGCACATTGTTCTGGGCATGACTATTTCTGTATTACTACTCTTAGTATGTACAGAAATGAATTCTTATGAACCATTTTTATATTAGACTTATTTCAGTCTTGTAGAGAGTACAGTGCCGTTGGAAAAGATTAAACACCAAAGTTCTCCAAGATATATATTGTAAACTAGTTGGACAGGTGAAGCTTAATTTCAGTCTCAATCCATAATTCTTCATTCCAGAATCTCCTGTTGTTGTCGGCAGTGTCTTATTACCTAACCATGGGAAATTAAGAATATTAGGAAAACATACTAATGCAGTAAGAATATAATTTTTCCCTCAGCCATGTTAAGGATGTCAGAAGATCACGTGCTTCCAGAACTGAACAAGGTAGTAGTAACATTTTCTAATACATGGTGCTATGCTCTGTGTTCTGCTTGACTTTGAGCAAGGTGAAAGGTTTATTTTTGTTCCAAAACTTTTAAGAATGGTGTCTGTAACTTCTTTGAGAAGTTGACACCTGCTGATTAAAAGATTGTCTCACCTGAGTTACTTTTTCTGTTTTCTTTGATAATTCCACTCTTTCTAGTACACTGTGTGTGAATGCAAGACCACTGGGTATAGCAGCTCTTTATATGCCCTACATGACTAAATTGGGATTGGGATTTTAATATCTCTGCTCTGGTAGAGGAGGTGGAGTACACCTGCCTGACTTTTGCAGACACTGTCACACTGAGTGAACCAGTTAATGCGCCCAGGAGCAGAGGCGCCTTGCTGAGGGAAATAGGTATGCTGGAGGAATGGACAGATTGGGACCTCCTGAAGTTCAACAAGGACAAGTGCAAGGTTCTTTGCGGAGTAAGAGTAACCCCAGCAATGGCACAGCAAGGCTGCAGCTGGCTGGGGAGCAGCTCTGCGACATGGACTTGGTGGTGCTGGCGGATACAAGCTGGGCATGAGCCAGCAGTGTGCCCTGGTGGCCAAGGGGCAAGGACAGCCAAGAGTAACCAGGGCTGTACTACAGGAGCACAGCCAGGAGGTCAAGGGAAGTGGCTACCCTCGTTATTTAGCACTCATCAGATCACATGTAGAGTACTGTCTCCAGCTTGGGGGCTATCCTATGAGAGAGACATGAATAAACTGGAGTGAGTTCAGCAGAGGACTCCCATAAATAGGTTGGAGGCTGGAGCCTGTGAGGACAGGCTGAGGGGGCTGCACTTGATCAGCCTATGGAATGTGTTCTCTCTTTATTGAGGTGTATTACTTATGCTTTGCTTTTCTCATAATTATTTTTCTTTTAGATGACTCAAAAAGATATCACTTTTGTTGCTGATTTTCTTACTGAGCACTTCAATGAGGTAAGTTGCATTGCTTTGCCAAGTACAGCATCTGACTGTATACTTGCTGCCAATAATTGAATCTGAAAAAAAATTTAAAATAATTCAGTCATCTACTTCTCATTGATTTTGATTTTGGGTTTAAATAATGGGTTGGTTTGCTTTTTTTTTCCAGGCACCGGAACTTTACAATCGTAAAGGAAAATACTTCAATGTGGAGAGGGTTGGCCAGGTAAAGAACTGGGGAGTTGATGGAAAAAGTATAAATGAGAAAATCCTTAGATGGAGAAGCTTTTGAAGTAGTGCCTGGTTTCTGTCTCAGTCCCTTTTGCTCTGTATTGCACATTCCACTGATGGTAAAGGAGACTATTTTCATTGTTTTTCACTATTATTAGGAAAAGGAAAGGAAAATGTGTAACAGTTTTACCTTACTCATGCTGTATTTTTAGTAAAAGGGTGAAACTTCTTCACAGCCAGCAATATTAAGGTGAAACCAAAATGTGTTTATTTATCTTTATGGATGTCATCACTGGATTTCAACATATTTGTGCTCAAGCAATTTAAAAATCAGTTTCTTAGGAAGCATTGCTATATGGTCTTAGACAGCAGTTGATTTTTCTTACTATTCCTAGAAGGGGTGGAATATGTCACTTTAAGAGTTGGGCATGTTAAATTAAGAAGAAACGTTTGACAGACTTGTGAGGGGCAATGTTGGAGGTGCATTCTGATGCCCCTTATTCTTAAAATGCAGTTTTACAAATGTCTGTTTCTTTCTTAGTACTTGAAAGATGAAGATGATGATCTTGTATCACCACCTAATACGGAGGGAAACCAGTGGTTTGACTTTCTTAAAAATAGTACTCACCTTAAAGGTAATGTGTGCTTCAGTAAAAAGTAAAAGTGAATCAAATATATGCATAGACTGTAAGAAACACAGAAGACTAGTCTGTTTTCTCATGCTTGCAAGTTATTTCTATAGTGAGTCACAGGTCTCCATCTCAGTATAATAAAATCAGTGGGCCTTGTTATTTTACATGGGTTTTATGTAGCTGCTCACCCAACCAGTTACCATTTTCTGGGTATTGGGATTTTCCAACATTTCATGTGCCAGTCTGAGAAACGTTGGCTTGGAAGAAATCCTAGGAGATACCTGTTTTAGGAGACCAGTTCAAGGAAGTAATAATTATGCTTAGGACACTTCCTCCAGGTATGACTTGTTCTCTTTCATTGGACTCTGAGACAATTTTGTTAATTAGTGGTGAAAAAGAAGTAAGACACTTTAAAAAGCTGATGGTGAAAATGATTCTTGTTTGCCTTTTTGGAAAGCATAGACTGGAAAACTTCTACAGCATGAGCTGTCTTGTAATAGAATTTTCTATAGCTACCTTTTTCTGCCCTTTAAATTCAACAGAAAGGTGAGAAATTATAGCATTTTAGTTTGGAAGACTAGCATTTAGAAAATGTATTTTTAGACATACTTTGAAAGTAAGTTTGCTACTTTAAAGGTATAGACTACTTGACTGGTTGTTTCTCTCACTGCCTAAGGTTCATGATGTAAAGATCGTTTCTGAGTGGTTTTGTTGGTATTAATTTGGCAAGTATTGAAATGTTTGTCTTGCTCTCAGAGATGTAAGTTTTATAGGAGTAAAGGTTCTGCAGTGGAACTTTATATTGCTCTCCTTGACGTAACTTTTAGCATTTTCTCAGCTAAACTTTGGAAAAGAAACAGGTAAATGTCCTCTTATAAAATAGTTCATTTAATGACAACAAATAAGTCCTATTGCAGACAAATAATATCTACTACAAAAAGTATGGAAACTGTTTTCTGAAGGTAATTTATAACAACTGTATTTGTAGCTCTTAGGTAAATGCACTTCTGTCTTTTTGCAACATTGGGCTGTGAGAAAAGCTGAAGGGGCAGGCAGGCCTCCATTTCTCATTCATTTCTCTGATTTCATGTTGTAATCCAGTTAGTTAGTTGAGTTAGAATTATTATTGGGGAATAATTTAGGTGGTCAGCTAATGCAGCCAATGCAGGGCTAACTTTGAAGCTAGACTGGGATTGTGCAGTTGAGTCCTCTACATCTGCAAAAGTGGAGACCCTCCAGCCACTGTGGGCACCCTGCTCCAGTGACTAACCAGTCCTTGTGAAAACTTCTTTCTTTTCCTTGTATCTGATTAAAATTTCCCTAGCTGGAGCTTATGACTGTTACATCTTATCTCTTCAAGGTGTGCAGCTCTAAAAGCAATGTCTTCTCTAATATCTGTTAGGCAGCTGGAGAGAGCAAGGGGTTCCTCCCTGTTAGCCATTGCTTCTCTAGGCTGAATGAACACAGCCCTCTCAACTTCTCCTTGTAAAGCATGTGCTCTCATCCTACAGCTGTTTTATTGACCCTCTACCGAACTTGTTCCAGTTTGTCACTTTAATAACAGCACAGTGTGTTGTTACAGACATGCAAACGTTTTTGAGATGAACTTTTCTTATCTCTTTACAGAAAGTCCACTTCTGTTTCCCTACTATCCTGAGAAGTCGCTGCATTTTGTTAAAAGGCAAATGGAAGGGGTCATTGATCAGTGTTTACAAAAGCCAGCAGTAAGTTCAGTTAATATAGATGTAACTTTCTTTTAGGGGTAGCAGTCAACTGAAAGTATCACTCATGCCTTGCAAGGCCTGAAGTTCTTATCTTCGCTTGCGAGTGCCTACAACGTTGGTTTAGTATATAGCCCAGCTTCGCCACTGGTGGGATGCCTCACACCTTTGGCAAGGGAGAATGTAATGGGGGATATTTTGTTTCATGTCTTCTGTTCCCACATTATTGGGATCTATTTTTAACATTAATTAGCTTGGTGTATGCACTGTGTAACAAGACAGCTGTGTTAGTTGGCAATACATTAGTCTACATATTATGAAGAAACATGAAGCATGTACATCAAGTAACACCAGTGTTTGCATGAGGGATGTTTATTCCAGCATAAATATTGGTGGATTTTTCTTTCAGGGATATTCAGGCTATTTGTTTCATTGGTGGTTTTGGGGATGGGAATTTTTTGCCTTGAAGATGTATAATTATGAATAACTGTCTGCATTTTTTTGACCTATTTTCATTATATTTGTTAGGTTGTGATTGGAAAGTCAGTGCATCAAGCAGTCTGCATGTGCCTCTACAAGACTTCTCAAAGGTATTTCTTTACATTTTATTTCTAAAGCTCAGTTGCCCAAAATTACAGTAGCATTTTATAAATGGCTTTGTTTTTTCATTTTCAGTGAAGATTCCACGCCTCAGTTATTTAAACTACCATTTCTGTAAGTCTGCCACTATTTCTTGTTCTCTGTCATTTACCATTTATTGAAACTTGATCTAAATTTTAATTTCTTCTCCCCACATTGCAGGTGGAATGACAAAACATCCAATATACATTATGTTCTCTTCACCATGTTAGAAAATTCTATTTCTAAAATATACATTTTGAGGAGACATACTGATACTTCCAGGTAAGTCAAAAAGGGGGAAAAAGAGGTTTTTAAGCATCATCACATGTGTTCAGAGAGAGTTATAATTTCAATATTTTTGCACACAGAAGGAATGAGGAGATTAATAGAACTGTAGGGGCTGGAAGGGACCTTTGGGTATTGTCTAGTCCAACCCCCTGCTAAAGCTGGATCACCTAAAACGTGTTGCACAGGATCACATCCAGTGGGGTTTTGAATATCTCCAGAGCACGAGACCCCACAACCTCTCTGGGCAGTCTGTTCCAGTTTATGCCCATTGTCCTGTCTCTGGGCACCACTGAGAAGAGTCTAGCCCCTTCCTCTAGACACCCACCCTTCAGGTATTTATAAGTGTTGATCAGATCCCCTCTCAGTCTTCTCCAGAATTAACACACCCAGCTCTCTCAGACTTTTTCTTATAGGAGAGATGCTCCAGTCCCCTCAGTAGCCCTCCTCTGGACTCTCTCCAGTAGTTCCCTGTCTGTCTTGAGCTGTGGAGCCCAGAACTGGACACAGTATTGCAGATGTGGCCTCACCAGGGCAGAGCAGAGGGGAAGGAGAACCTCCCTTGACCTGCTGGCCATACTTATCTTAATGCACACCAGGTCCAGTGGCCTCCTTGGCCACAAGGGCACTGCTGGCTCATGGAGAGCTTGTTGTTGACCAGGACTCCCAGGTCTTTCCCCACAGAGCTGCTTCCCAGCAGGTCAACCCCTAACCTGTTCTGGTGCCCAGGGTTATTCTTCCCTAGGTACAGAACCCTACACTTGCCCTTGTTGAATTTCGTTCGGTTTGTCTTTGCTCAACTGTCAGGTCTGTCAGGGTCTTGCTGAATGTGCAGCCTTCTGGTGTGTCACTCCTCCCAGTTTACTGGATAGGATAGAGTACAGGATAGTTTACAGGGACAGCAAAGGGAGGGAGAAGTAACAGTAACAGGACTTTATAGCAAAATATACAAAACTGGTGATACACAATGCAGTTTTTCACTGAACTGCATGACTCACTGTACAGCTTGGAGCTGTCCCGAAGCTGGACCGTCCCCAAACCATGTGTCCTGGAGCCGTGTGCTGCTCCCCAACCAGCTCCCCTGTATGCTGAGCATGATGTCATGGTATGGAGTAGCCACTTTGACCAGCTTGGGTCACCTGTCCTGGCTGTGTTCCCTCCCAGCTTCCTGGGTGCCCCATGCCATCTAATTAGCAGGTAGCATCCATGGTCACATCCACCCCTTGATCACAAGCCCATCTATGCTGACTGGGAAACAAAGCCACCCTGCAGCTCCACCACCACTACCAAAACCTTACCACGCAAACCTGAACCAACTCATTTTGTGTAGATGTGAATAACAGGCACCTTAACAGACCTGAGACTGGGACCATCAAGCCAAGAGTTCAGTGACCTGTATCCCCAAGGCCAGCTGCAGTTTCCCATTTGACTCCGTTAGTCTTTTTGCTGAGGGGCAGAAAGCAAAAGGTTCCCATTCACCATCTGTGTCCTGGGATGCAGGTCTGTGTTTTGCCAAGCTTGGACAGGTTTACAGTCTCTCTTATCACAGTTGCAATTAGATATTTTGGGTTTTCTATGAACAGAGGTTAGTCACTGAGATAACAAACACTCTTCTTCTAGGTCTGTCAGTAATGGAATTCTTGCAGTAGAGTTTGGGAACTTCTTGAACAACAGTATAAACGAGAGCTCAGACTCCAGGTCAGTACACTGTATTTTTACTCTAGAACTGCAGGTTGATAAATTGAAGTCTGTGTTTTCTAGTGTTCATTTCACATTAGTTTAACTTCTTAGGCTTTGCAGTTTAGCTTCCATGGTGGAAGTTACTGCTTCAGATGTTGAACAGGCTCATAGTGCTTAAGTGAGTCAGGCTGTGAGGAATGCCACAGGTGCCTGAAGCTGCAGGATTGTGACTTGTTTTTCCCTTCATCTCATAAGCAAGTAAACTTCAGTTTCCTTGTTGAAAACTAGAACTCTAGCACATGTGCAAAAACCAAAGATAGCTGGAAACAGCTCTTAGATCTGTGATGTTCTTCAAGATGGGATAAGACTTGACATGCCTGAATGAAGGCGTCTCGGAAGGCATGGCAAGCTAAGCTCATCCTTTTCATGTAGAAAGGCCAGATTGCCCTCAGTACTTGTGTTGTGTTTCTAAATTTTCTTGGTGTTTTTCTTAACTGTTTCTTACATTTCACCTGAAATGGGAAAAAAAAAATTCCTAGTAAATTTGTTTGGATTTTCTTTGAGTTTTTTCTATCAAAATTACTTTTCCTGCATGTTACAGGAGTCTGACATGGTTTTGGCTGTCTGTTCAGTGTCTTAGTTCCATGACTAACCCTCTGTCATTTACAGTAAAGCACACGGTTAACTCCTGGGTACTTTCCAACATGAATGCTGTGCAACTTATAAATATTTTAGTTCTGTATTCACATGTATTCACTTTTTGTTCCTGTATGCTTTCTGAATGATTTTCCTGTAGGTGCTACAGTTGCTTAGATGCACACTTCTATGATGATGAAACTGTAACTGTAGTTCTGAAGGAGAGTGTGGAACAAGAGGGGAAGGAGAGAGTCTTGGCTCAGCTGCCTTTATCATCAGTATACACAGATGAGGACCAAGACAGGGAATTCATCTGGGATTCTACTAAAAGGTACTGAAAAACTTTGAGCAACTCTGAAAATGCAGAACTGAAAAGCAAATTAAGCAAATAATCTCATTGTGTACAGTTACTCATGCTTTGAATGTGTAAATGTTTTAAAGATAAAACCTCTTTTTTTTTTTTTTTTTTTTTGCCAGGGAGAGAGTGGGTTGGGGAGATGGAAGCTTCCTGAACAGTTCTGTGGGGCTTTGGGGGGAATCAGGGATGGCTTTGCTTTTTTTTATTGAGATTGTACACTACCAATGTACGTGCCTGTCTTGAAATGGGAGGACCAATTGAAGATATTCTCTAGAATTAGAAGTCTTTTCTTTAGAGGATGCTCTTAGGGGCTTAAATTTCAGGATGTTTTCAGCATATTTGCTCACGTGCCTCTGCCCTGTAGTAAGGATACAAAGATATTTTTTCATCTTTTCACTGGTAGTCACACAACTATTGTTGAAACATCAGAATGGTGCCTCTCCGTGTTGTTGAGGAGAGCATCTGAGGGAAGTGAATGCACACACACTAGGCCAACATAATTCAGGCACTGAATCCAGGCTTTCAGTTGTGCCTCGCTTGCTTTTTATTTCTTCTCCCTATGCCTCTGGTGAATTGCTTAAGATACATCTTTATGTCAAAATCAAGAGCCATGCTGAACTGTAAATAATTTTTTTTATGCCACAAAGAAAATGTGTATTGAAGAATGAACAGAAAGTACAAAAAGCAAGTGAGGCACAACTTAGACATAAAAAAGATTGGACTAAGGTTTTCCTTAGTACTGGAATTGTTTCTTATATACAAGGTTTGTGCTTTCCTTCCTGTGTGCAGACTGGATGAGCAAAGTGATGAGATAACCAAGCGTACTGTCTGCTTGGAAAATCAGTGGAGAGTTCTGGAGAACATGAAAGCTCAGTATGTTGCTGTAAATGGCATTAGAAAAGTTTCCTGTGTGGTGAGTATCTGTGAACAAGCCTGTAAGCTATTAAAGAAAGTGTGCCAGGGCTGGAGAGAGTGATAACCTGTTTCTGCTAATTTAGTGAGATTTATCAAAACTGATTTTTTTTCTTTAACAAATAGATTTGTTGTTTCATGATAAGTGTGTCAGGATACAGTCCTAACACAACACAGAAGATTTATAGAATAGACCTACCTGCCTGTGGAGCCGTAAAAAAGTTGCTAATTTCCTGGATACCTCTATTTTAAAGTTAAAGGCTGTTTTCAAAGCCATTGTCTGTCACTTAAAATGGTATTGGTGCCTTTATTTATTAACAGAAACTTCTTCATGTCTCTGTAGCTAAGTTCCAATCTCCGTCATGTGAGGGTGTTTGAGATGGATGTAGAGGATGATGGCGAGGTTGAGGAAGAGGAGGAAGAAGAAACCACTCATATTGCAGCTGGTGAACCTGATGAGCTAAATCAGCCTGCAGATAACCAGGACAATGTGTGTGATGCATCTGCTGAAGAACTACCTGATGAAACTGAAGAACAGGAATCGAGCCTGGAGCCTTGACATAGGCTTTTGTACTGTAAAGGGACAAGACTGTGACCTCGCTTCAGGCTGCTGAGATGATGTGCGCTGTACCTACTCAAGCAGCTGTAGTAGGACATTGTGTGTCAGAACTCAGTACTGCTGCTCAGCTAAGACTGCATTCTAGAGCACGTTTATGTGGCCCTTTTTGTATGGCATATGGTTTGGTATGAGCTAAATTTCCTTGAGCTTTTTCATTTGCAGTTTTTTTATAGGTGAGGAGAAAAAGAAATGCCAGCTGATGTTTTGTAGTTAACCTGTTACTAAGATATGTGTGTGAACTTGTATGTGAAAACAGCAAAGCTCAGGACTGAATGCTTCTCAGACTTCATGTTCTGGCAGTGGGTGCAGAAGCTTCCAGTAGAGGCAAAACTTTAAGCATGTATGGTGAACAAAAAGCTTGCAGATCAGCATGAAACTAGCTGCAAAATTGAGCAGTTGTTTCTTAAATACAGACTTTTAAAAAACTCTTCAGTAACACGGTGTTTCAATCTGAGCAGTTCTTTGGTCCTCAGTGCAGCATTGTGTGTGTGTGTCTGTATGCTACACCTGTGTGTTTTGTCAAATGTTTGCATGCCTCAGCCTGCCTTCTGTGAGATTGTTCCTGAGCACCTGTCATCTCCATCTGGGTCGTTTGTAAAGAAAAGCTACAACAGAGAGTATATATTTTTTTAATCCTGATGTGGCACTGTATAGGCTTCACCATAGCCCTGCTCCTTGCTGTAGGAGTGGCATACTGCTAAGCAGAAGCTAGAAGCGGTGTTTAGAAATGTTTAAAATGTTTTCTTCTTCCCTACTAGCTGTCAGTGTTAACTGACTTAAAACTCAGCTCTTTGAATGAACAGTGCTGCTAAATACATGATCTTCCTTCAGGAGAGCTTACCTTCCTTCAGTGGATGTTCCTTGTATTTGTGGGGACTGGGTCTTACACATGTGCTCCATTCTGTACTTCAAAAATAATTAAATCTGAAGTTGCTATTCGGCATTGCAGAAATCAAATACTTAACCTCTTGTTTTGTAATATGCTATTTTTAAGTAACTGGTTTTTAAAGTGGACTTTGGAAGTTTTGGGGCTGAGGAAGAGTTGTAAACAAAGCTGTCCAGTTTTGAGAGATTTATTTTTTTCTATTCCTTACCAACCTGCTTGGAAGTTGCTTGCTGTTCAGTGTTCTCATCTAACAGATGCTAATCGTGGAAGGCACAATGAAGCTGTAGGACTGGGGGAACATTCAAAATGCCCATTCAAAAGGGTTGTGGATTTTCTGTGTAGAGCAGTTTCTCTTGAGAACAACTGCTACAACAGAACCTGCTCAGCTTAAGCCTGGCCTCGTGTTCTTCCTGGAAGCTTTTGCTTTTGATCTAACTTTAAGAATTGTCACACTAGAGTGCTTGGAAACAATTGCTTTGCTGTTCTTTCTGCTAAGTGTTTTTAATCTGTGGCTATATGGAAATCTGATCTGACCATAATTGTTTCTAAATTTGCCCTAATGGCAGGTGTGTCCTGTGCCACAGGGGTAATGCCCTTGAGAAATCTCCCTGATGACATTCTGTGCATCTTTCTAGTCCAGTCTCAGGTATACTTGAGTCAGTGAGAGTTTTGTTTCTGGCTTCAAGTACCTGTGCACTTTCTGCATTTCACAGTGACACGATATGAATGCACCGGTTTAGGTCAGTGCTTCTGAATGCATTACTGATTCCTTCTGTCAAACTTATTTTTATACTGCTACCAGATTTCTGTAATAAAAAGTGTGCCTGTTATGTGCTTACGCATCTATTTTTGAAAGGGTAATAGGAAATACTTGATTCTTGGGATTTTGGTGGTGTCTGGACACAATGATCTTTTCACCATTTTATTTTTTTTATGCTAACTGAAGACTCATTCAACCTTTTTCTGCTGTGAGTTCTCGTTCTTCCTTGATAGTTTTAGTCAAAAGAACTTTTATTCTCTCAGCAAGCATGTACACAATCTACGCTTTGTAAACTAATGGTTAGATCTCTGAATCATTTACTGCTGCCCCTTTAATATCTACCTGGTTTGTGTGTGGCATTTCTACATTGATTTCATGATCTTGGGTAGCTTTTATTGTCTGCTGTTCACCTTGTGCAATCCCTTTGCCAGGCCTTTTGTCCATACCTTTTCTGCCTGATCTCTGAGACTTGAAAACTTGCCACTTTGCTGAGTTTCTGCTTCAGCCTCTCATCAGTTGGTACTGTTTTGCTTCACAGCTTGGACATGCCATGGTACCATTGCCGCCTCCTCCTGTGGATTTCACAGCACGCTCACAAGCACCTTCATAAATGACTGCTTCAGCTGCTCAGAGACAGGGGATGAATGGAAAGAAATAGTGAAGAGAAGTTTGCTTTAGCTAGCTTTCTTTTTGCAGGGGTGAGAAGGGTTGTGTACTTTTGTAACCATGGCACAGTTGGTCCTAATGCTGCTTGGCTTTGAAAAACCTACTTTAAAAAAAGCTTGAAGTAAACCGTGTCAGAATGGGAAAGCCATCTGCATAAAAAGTACTTAAGTTCTTCAGTAAGTTTCTGCGGTCTGTGTTAATATCTGCAGTGAGAGTTGGTTCATGTGTCGTCTTACATACTGCAGGGATATCTGGGAGGACCTCTCTTGCTACCTTAAACTAGGTGTTGCTCTTGGAGCTGTGACTAGTATCTTGCTTCACAAGCTGGTTTAGGGGAAGAACTGATGTAGCTTGTGCCATGAAAGAATGGTGGTAGTCTAAGAAGGACGTTTTGGAGAGGGGAAGGAAAACTTCATGAATCAGTTCATAATATGCAGTAAGGAGAATGCATATGAATGAGGAGAGAGGATGAAAGGAATTTCATGGGCCAAGTTTCAAGGAGAGTTGCAGAATGACCCAGGGAACTCTAAGGAGAATGCCACTGTGGAGGATTTCTAAGAAAAACCAGCCCTAAACCACCTTAGGAACCAGAAGAGAAGAAATGCCCCTTGTAGGTGAATAAAAGGCAATTGATTATCCCTCTGTATTAAGTAATAGAACTGCTAGCAAATCAGTCTGGAAACCGCTGGTGCCAGCAAAGTCCAGGGTTGAAGTAAGTGATAATGGGATATAAATGTAGTGTGGGTGTTGTGGCCTTCTTACCCTAGGAGGTATTACACGGCTGCTGCGCTTAGCTGTCAGTTTTACAGCTCTGCTGTGGCAGCTCTGTGCAAACGATGTAATCATGCCTGCTCCTGTGAATCAGAAGACCTCAGGTGGCTTTATGCAGTTCTCGTGCTTAACCTAGAGGATAAAAGAAAGAATCCTGCCAGGATTAATTTTTGCAGTTCTGACCAGGAGCCCTGCCTCCTAAAGGGAGCCTGTTCTTACAAAGAGAAAAAGAAGACCCGCTTAGGGCCTAGTATAGGAAACAAGACTTTCTGAGTCTGTACTCTTACTGTTGTGCAAAAAGAGTTCAGTCCTGTGTCAGCTGAGTGGTTGCATCCTGCATCTGGTGTTGGGAGCTCTCCTCATACGTTGTTGAATCTGTTCTGCTTTGAACAGACCAATTGTTTGTTTGCTTGACTGAAAAATACTGCACTCTGTAGTTTAGATTAGGGTACATGCTAGCCACCTGAGAAGGTGAAGTTCAGGGCCTTCTTCCAAAGTGACCAGAAAATAGGTTTTGAAAAAAACCCTTTCTTTTTCTCACCCCAATGATTCTTCTACAGATGTATAGGTACAATCATTTTTCTCTGTACACTTTTTCTAAATAAATAATATAATTTTAAATGTAATTAATAAATAATGTGATTTTTAGAATAAGTAATTACATTATTTATTAAAATAAACACCAGAGGTTGCATTTTGCTTCTTGTAATTCTCAAGAGAATTCACATACAAGTTCTGTAATGAAGATGAAGACTTGACCTCAGGTGCACTGAAAATCATCTCTTTAGCAGCTACTATAGATAAGACCCAGAGGGGCAAAGGTAAGGAATTTGTTCATTTGGTCACATATTTATTTTAGATCGTTGAGGTAACCTCTGGTTTCCTGAGAATAGCACAAAGACCAGGGCTTTCAAATGTTGCAATCATCTGAAGAACAATAAACGTTATCTTTCCATATGTTGTATTAACCATATTCCCTTTGCAGTGCAATCCTACTGAACTAGAAGCAAATGGGCAACGCTTTCTTGACTTCTCTGGTAGAAATGTGCAGCATTGGTGATGTCCCCTCTCTTGCAGCTAATCTATACCAGTTTTGATGCTCCAAAACAACGTTCAGAACGTTGAAATGCAGGAGGAGGATGGAAGGTATCAGCAGCCACAGTGGTTTCCAGAATAGTGGATATTAATTTTGAAGTGGTGATATTTTGATCAGCTGTGGGAAAAACAACATACTGTTTGCCCTAATTTCTTTTTTATTATTATTAAGGCAGGAATCATAGAATGTTTTGTGTTGGAAGGGACCTCAAAGATCATATACTTCCTAGTACAATGAGAGGGCTGGTTGGTTGGTTTGGGGTTTTTTTTGTGTGTGGTACCTAGAAATAAATCTCTTCTAAACTAGATTATTTTCCAGAAGCTTTTTCAATGCATAACAACCCCTTGAGATGAATAACAGGGAAGGGTTGTTAGAAGACTTAAAGAAACTAGTATCATAAGACAACTTGTTTATGGCCAAATTATGGCTGGCTCTCGGTTTCTGCCTTAAAATACTGTGCAGTTCTGCTTTGTTCTGCAGGTGGTTACAGTTTCTGTAGTTCTTTTCCATGGTTGGTGATCACAGAGTTTTGGGAGAATTGTAATAGCCACATTAAGCCTGGAGTGAATGAGAATGCCTGGGTGCAGGGGTATGGGAAGGAGTAACAGCAGCAGAAGGGCTTGTAAGAATGGCATGTGTAGAAGCCGCTTAGATTAGCAAGTCATGAAAGTCCTTCCATGTGTCTACGTGCAAAGGACATGAGCAAATCCTGATGACTTACAGGCAGGACAAGATGGACAGACTATTTGTTGCTGGTTACTAAAGGGTACAAAAAGGCCTAAAACCAGCACTTAGCTCCAACCTAAGAAGAGCCCAGAGTCCTAAGAGTTAATAGTGGATGCCCCCTTTTTTTTTTTTTTTTCTCCATGTTGCCAGAGAGTCCTAGAGAGACACCTGGATTCAGGAGTCTTGGCACCTGAATTTTACACAGACTACTTGGACACACATACCCAGGTACTTGTGAGTATGTGGTGGTGAGGGTAAGTGGAATCAGTTTTGGTTTAAAATGCAGTCAGCTTCCCTTCTTAGCTGCCTGACTGTGTTGCTGCTGCAGTGTTGATTCATAAGAAATAATGACAAAGAGGAGGAGGAGGTGGATGTAGCCAGGTAGTTTGTTTTGAGGTTTGAAAGCATGGACCCAATCTAAAGAAAGCATGAAGAGAAAGTGGGGAGCAATAGCTGGATGCACAGATTTTCAGCAATGTATGTGATGAGGTCTTAAAATACTAGTCAAGGATTTAGGGATATGTTGATTTCTCTATGGTATCTATTAATGATCCTGATGTTTGAATGCAACTTAAAATCAAATTGTTCTGGGCCAAATTCTGCTTTTGATTATCCTTGTAGAAGGCCACTAGGGGCTCCTGGACACAATTAGAAGCAGGTTTTTTTTCTGTTGAATTCCTACTACGTTTATGGCAACAATTAGATCTGACCTACTTCTTCATCTGGTTTCTCACCAGGACTTATGACAGAGATTTGTGTCATGCATGACTGACTGACAATAAATGGATAAAAATAGTTCCTCATACTTGGCATCAAAATCCAGACTACAATAAAGAAGGATATAAACAAGCAGGGCTGAGTCCTTCATATGAATTTAAAAAGGCACTAATGTTCCTAAAACATCCCTACAAGTGACCAAGGCTTCCAGTTACCAACTACATTTCACTTCTACCTGTGTTCTGAGTTAAAGCTCCCCCTTTGGTAATTAAGTCTCAGGGTTGATCCCTGCCTTCTAATAAAAGCAGCCACTAATCTGAAATCAGAAGTGACTATATGACTGGGTTTTCACCTTCAGTTACTTCAAACACAGATTACTTTCTTCCTTACAAATTTTGGGTATTATTTCAACTGCAGGGAAGATCTACAGTGCTAGGTGTACTGTGATCCCAGATAAGATGATGTGGTTTCCACCTGCAAGATTCATGTTCAAGGACTTTTGCTGGAAATCCATAAATACATAATTAATTAGTGTGTCTTGTTTTTCTCTCTTTTCCTATCGATTTTTTAAAATACTTTTAAAAATGGAATGAATATTGTCTTTATCTGAAGAATTGCTGTGGTTGGCATAAGTTCTGAAGTGATCACATACCAAGTAACAGGTGTGCTATCCTCTTATAAAGATGCAGTCTGTATTTTGGAGAAGCTTGACGTTACTGAAGGTTGAGGGAAATTAAGATCTGATTGAAGCCGAAGGATCTGGTGGCTCGCTCAGGCAGAATGACACTCTGAGAACTGGTTTGAGTTGGCTTTCAGAGAGGCGATAGATTGAGATGACCAACGTGTTTTTAACCAAATTGCAGCTGGAGGAGAGTGAAGAGACACTGTCCCCTCTTCCCTGTGTCCCCAGTGTGTTTTATCTTTGTAGATTACTGGTAATTCCTTTACCTGAAACTTGATCGCTCAATGCTGAGTGAAGGAACAACCTTATCTGTCATGGTCAAGTATCTTGACACTTTCCTGGCATGATCTCAGCTCCAGCCAAAGTCCTGTGCCACTCTGTCTTTAATCCAACAAAGCTGATCCAGGGTCAGCCTTTGGTTCTAAAGTCCTGGTCAAAGGAGATCATCCAACAAGGGGAGAGTGCTCCCCTCCACTCGTCCCTCCTAACTTAGTACTGAACAGCTTCAGAAGCATCAGTGAACATCCTCCTCTGGTTCGCTTCGTTGCCTTAACATCAGCAGAAATCTGCAAGTTCTCACAGTCAGTCAAACAGGAGTACTAAACAAACACAAGAGTAATAGTTATGATTTGTTGAAATAAAGTGCACTCACAGAAGGGCCAGTTGCATGTTCTGTGGAACAGAATCCATCAGGAGCTCCAATTGCAAAAGAAGCGGCTTACCAGAGTGAAGCTGTGCCAAGGCTGTGTTGGAATTGGAGCATCTCAAAGTGAACCAGGGCAGAATTTCAAAGCAAGTGCATGTCTTCTTCTTACATTCTGGGCTGAGGGTGGGTCTTGAACAAACGCAGGTGAAAGCTACACCTTCCCTTTTCCCACAGTGTTTGACTTTTTTTTCCTCTCTTTTCATTTTGTGGGTTAACTCCAACTCCGAGAGACTTTCACACTTAAGGTTCCGTAACTTCCCTTTTAGGTGTCTCTGTGTTAGAGATTATGTAAAGTTTTTATTCCCCAGCATCCCTCAGATGTGCTAATGTGCTTGTACTCATGACAACAGCACAGGTGACTCTGGAATTCCTGTGTTGAATTTGCAATCCGAGTTGAACTTGACTACAGATTCCACAGTCCCAATCTAGGAAGAGAGCCACTTTGAGTAAAACAGCAAAGTTAGTTCAGTTCGCTGTGGCTGCGTCCCCTTTCTACTATGCAAAGTATATACAAGAAGTTTAATATACAGGAAGAGTAGCTCTCAGGGCAGTCATTTGTCTGGAAGGACAAGAACGGTTGGACTTGATGATCTTAAAGGTGTTTTCCAACCTTGTGATTCTGTAGCAGATAGGAGAAGGGGAAATGGCACAAAGCTGTGCCAGGGCAGGTTCCGTCCAATTAGGTGTTAGGAAAAAAATTTTTCACTGAAAAGAGTTGTCAGGGCCTGGAACAGGCTGTCCAGGGAGGGGGTTGAGTCACCTTCCCTGCATGTGTTTAAAAAAAAAGGTAGATGAGGTACTTAGGGATATGGTTTAGCATAGGATGGGAATGGTTGGGCTTGATGATCTTAAAGGTCTTTTCCAACCTTGTGATTCTGTGAAGTAGGACACAAAGTAGCTTGTTTGGTCATACTGTGTTCCAGGCTGTGCAAGGCAAAACGTATTTTGAACAAGCAGCTTGTATCCTTCAGTCGGTGTTTCCCTCCTTCATCTGCTGTTCACCATATACTGCACGGTCCTCAGCTCTGCTCAGGGATAGGATTTTGCAGGCTGAATTGCTGTCCACTGCCCTGCAGCTCCTAAGTCTGCTAGCCACAGCCTGAACTCACAGGGGAACTCTTGTATCCTCAGGCTATTTCCCACTTGATCATGTGAGAAGCTGCAAGGCACTCTTAGTGCATGAAGTAGCCTATTTGCACGTATCTGCAAACACCTTTAACAGAAACCTGTCCTCCCTGTTCTGAATTTTCCTCAGGCTGGGATCTTTCCACAGCTGGAGACTGGACAAATACTTCTCTTTGTGCACACTCCGTGCCTTGAGGAGGTACCCAAAGTTTATGTTCAAGTGGTGAACAAGCCACTGAGTTGAGATCAGAGAAAGATTTAAGCCTGGAAATTACACTTGGCTCCCTTCCACGGGGCTTCAAGGAGAACACCTGTATTCAGATCAGCTGGACTTCTGCAAAATCAGCACTTGATGGTAGGTCTGCAAGGTCCAGGCTCATGCCTTGGTCTAAGTATTACCACTTACGCCAATATTTTTTCTTACCTTTGGATGCCATGTGGCTTTGAACATTTCAAGATGCTTGAAGTACAGAGTGAGAGCAACTTAACTTTATGGAGCTCTTTTAATGTTGTGTGGGTTGGTTTCTGCCTGTTAGGATGGGGGTTTTTTGGTGAGGGGTTGATTTGGTGTGTGTTTTGGGTTTATTTAACTCAATTTTTGTTGGTCAATATAGTCTCAGTTGTGATCTAGGCCTATGCATTTTTAACATGCATATTTTATCAGGTAATGTCATGACTTTATTTTCAAATCTAATATAAATAAACTGAAGTTCAAAGCTCTAATGATCCTTAAAAGGATTTTGGGAGGGTGTTTTATAGCAAACTGCTCTAACTGTCTCAGAAATTAAGTATGACTAGGCTGAGGCAGGAGTCAAACCAGAGACTTCCAGGTGCTACAAAGGCCACTGGTGCTTTAAGGGTGCTTTAGGGAGTCCTCATTAAAGGTTGGATGTATTTTTGCTTTTGTAACTGTATTATCTTTCCAAGCTCTTCATTGTTGCTGTCTTGTTTGTTACCATCACTTTCTGGGATGGAGTTTGTGACTGTTTCTTAGCTGATCTATTGCCAAGTCAGTGTTGTTTATACCCCTTTAACTCCAGGATAAGCTGATCCAGGTGCCTCTGCTCACAAGAACTTTGCTGCTGCCTGTGCTTAATGAGCATCTGTAAGTATGCAGGGAAGGCTACCTCTTTGCTCAGCTTAGACTCACAAGAGGATACCCAACTTGGCAGTAAAAGAAAGCTTCATCATGTTACTATGTCACTAAGGTGTCAGCACTGGGAAGTGATGTCAGTGGAGATTGCTTCCTGAAGCTCCCTCTCCCAAGAGAGAGTTTTGTTTTAAATCCAACCTCTCTGCCAAATACAGTTTGAGTTACTAGAGTTGTGTGTCAGCGCTTCAGCAGTACCTGAGAATACCATCACTCTGTGGCACTCTTTTGCAGGATGAGGAGCAGCTCTGGCAGGATATGTAGCATGCCTTATTTTACCTCCCTTGTCTTTTATTCTTCCAACTGCTGCTTTGATACAGCAGATTTCCACAGCACGAGCCTGCTGCTCGAGCCAGGGGCATAGCAGAGGTGGGGGTTTGCCTGCCCTAAGGGCCATAGGGAAAGAGCAGCAGTGCAAATCCTGTGCCGGTTTCTGCAGTCCAGGCACTGAGTTGCTGTTTTCTGGTCTAATTTTGTGGAGACTGCTTCTGCTGTGTCTCTTCTTGGTTACTTCCAGTAATGTTCCTAAATACCACACATCATTATTGTTAACACTTCAGATCATGGCCTATGATTTTTCCTATTTGTTGTAGAGAAGGAAGACCTCTCATTCACTTAAAATCTGAGTAGTACCCCTATGTATCCAGAAGCCCTCTGAAAACTTCGGACTGACACAAGGTGCTGTAGCAGTTGGAGGTCTCTTTCACAATGTGAGGGGGTTGTATTAGTGATAAGTAGCCAGCAAAGCTTTCAGGCACCAGCTCTGAAAAAATATTCCCCGTGTTGCAGACAGCTGTGTAAGCTGCTTCACCATTGTTCACTAGTTCCATAGAAAATAGAGAAGATGTCATGGCAAAAAGAAGTAATCAGTCATTTTGTTACTTAATAGGTTCCTTAGTTACAGGTAAACTTGATTATGATTTTTTTTTTGTATGCTCCATACTTGTGTTCTCTGTCTTTAACCATGTAACAGTACAGGCATGCTTATGTAACTGTGCTTGATAAAACTCTTAATCCTTAATCTGAAACACAGCTTGGTAATAGAATGTTTTGAAGGACCTGGTCGTTAAAGCAAGGGAAACTGCATTTGTGTTTTCAAACTCAAACTTCCCATTCAATGGGGACAGTGGCTTATTTTAAGTATAAATATCTCTAGGATCTCATTTTCTCAGTTTATGGCAGCATTTTAAATAAAATGAAGAATATTTGATAGTGCCACTTAGACTAAGCAGGGAGGGGAAAATGGCAACAGCAAGAATAGTCTTTTTCCTTCCTGTGAGCTTCCCAAATGCTATTTAGAACATTTTTCCAGAGTTGAGAAATTCTCTAAAAATAGTTTTGTTTAGTCAAAGCAGGAAATAATTTGGAAGTGTTGAGAAGAATAGATAAGTGAGAACATCCACGAGAAATGAAAGCCAGTGCAAACTCTCTCTTCCTACACAGATATTATCTGCAGTATGCTGAGAGGTTTTGCTCCAAATGCTGTGATCCTCCCAGTGTCTTTGTCATTGCAATACCTGATTATGGGAGTTCTTTTAGACACTTACTGAAGTAAATATGTAAGGAAGGCACTATTTCTGTTACTCATTACTGGTAGTTGCTTCATTGTTTGGATGGAATTTACCTAACACTTGCTCAGTAGTGTAAACATTTGGACAAATACTCATACTTTCAAATAACTGAAAATCATCTAGCTAATGATTTAAAGCTTCTTACCAGAAGAAGTTGATTCTTTCCCAGAAACTTGCGGCAAGGAGTGTTACACATCCCTGAAACACGGTGTTTGAGTGGCATGATCCTCACTGCACTCTGATGTTACCTGTGCTACAGAGGCATTCAGGAGAACAAAATTAATAAAGGTGGACCTTTTAGTGGGTGTTTCCAGGCTTTGGCTAAGAAGCTCTCTTGCTTCAGGAAGAACAGTAAACACATGTTCTTCTCGCCTTACACATTTGAATACATGTTTTGAAGTTGTCATCAGTTCATAAACTATAAAGCATGGGCTATCATGAAGACAGGATAGATAGAAGTTTTTCTAACCAGGAAAATTCTGTTTGACTTGATCTGGAGATGGAGAAGGGAAAAGCAAAAACCAGTATGAATGTATCAGACACGTTCCAGCTTTTCACCTTTATTGAAAAACTAAACTCAGTTTGTCACTTGGCAGGGGGAAGGGTGGGCAAGGAAAAGCAAAACAAGAAAACTATTTCAGTTCTTTAGCTAACAGAATATTTATCTCTATTTTCTGGGTGTTACTGAGCACATGCTAGACAAAGGGTCAGACACAAGGAATGGCTCGTATCATTTCGTGTTTTCTGCATATCCCCATTAGTGTTGTTCAAAACAGGAGTTTTCAGGGTGCTCATGATGGAGGGAAAATATTTGGTGGATACTGGCTTGAGAGGTGATTTGTACTAGCATAGGTAAGATATAAGAAGGACCAGAGTTGGGAGTGGATAAAGAGTCCAAAAGGGTCAGTCATCAATAATTTGGGCAGAGCATGGAGAGTGGGAGGTGAGTGTGGGAGGAAATGGGAGAGACATAGGTGGAGACAAAATTGGGCAAAGCTGATGACATGAGATCTTGTGCCTTGAAAGTGGGAGTCATTGAAGACGTCTAGAGCAGCCAGATACAGAAGGACATTTGGTGTCAGAGCAATTGGTGCCAGTATGGAGCGTATCCAGAGAGCTGCTGCTTCTGGTTTATTTCCACATACCAAAATAACTATTAAAAGAAAAAAAGTCTTTAGCAGTCTTCCATTAAGTGGGAGGTCTGAATACATTGCTGTTCTTATCAATGTTGATATAATTTTGTCAGCAATTCTGCAGGATTTATTTAGCTAATGGAATGTGTCAGCCCTCGCTAAGGTGCACCACTTGCTACAGTAGTAGGTGTATTAAAGGAGTATAAAGTTGCCTTGCATCTAAAAATAGAAGTTTCTGGCAGAAAGCAAATGGGAATCTGCGTCATACTTTTTATTTGAAGGAAACTGACTGTAAATCAGATCTGGACATAAGAAAGGGTTTGTCTTAAAATTAGCACAGTGTTTCTATTTGAAGGAATGTATCTGTAAATCACGCCTGGGTATAATTAAAAGTTTATTTACAAAGTGTTGTGGGCAAATGCTGATAATACCTATGCAATGCCAAATATGTAATGCCTCTTTTTACTTATCTGGAAAAATGTGAATTGAAGTACAGCATAGCTTTTTGCTGTCTCCCAATACCTGCCCAGTGCTGTTTCTGCATGCTAACAAGACACTCTGTTAGTAGTTAGCTCTTGGTACCTCAGAAAGTAGGATGGGGTGTGCTTTAACAAGTCCTGGGCTACATCTCTTAATTTAATAAAAGCTGTCCTTGTAGTATATGCAGTGACTTAATGTAGCCTGGCTTTGTGCCAGCCCATTAAATATCCAACAGCCAAGTTAAATGCCTAAGTTTCCTTAAAAATCATGGATCTGCACACAGGATCTGCTGTGGCAGTGGAAGTGTGTAGATTTATAAAAATAAGCTACTGGCTGGTGAGTACCTACACACGGAACCCTCACTTGGTAGCACATGCGAGGTGGCTACTGTGCAGCAATAGTGGAGGCAGCTCACGGGCACCCTGTGGTAAGGCCACATGCAAGAGTAGGTTTTATGAAGTCCCTAGAGTGCCATAAATCCATAACTTACAGCAACTCGCTGAGGTAGCCATGTCTTCATATCTTTCTACCAAGCAGGATTGGTATTGGTAAAAGAATGACCTGAACTTTCTTTTTAATAGAACTTAAATGAGTGCATGGAGAGTATGTGCAGAAAAAATTGCTCAAGTTTTGTTGGGTGATGTAAATCAACATTAGTTCTAGGTTGTTTTCTGGATTCACCAGAATTAACTGGCTGTTTCATGTGTCTGGGAGAGGTTCTGCACGTGAGGCAGGTAGCTCTGGAAATCTGGGCTTCGATCGGGAATGATTTCCCAAGGATGCGACTGAAGAACATTTGGGCTCCTCTTGTTATGAGCATGGCTGGAATATACATGGACCTGATCCACGCTTGCAACAGGTTGGTGTAGGTTTTGGTGAAAAGCATGACTTCTGTTTTTCCCACCTCTGCATAGAAAATTGCTGGCGTTCAGCCTGCTAGCTGCAGTGATTGTGCACATGCTGTAGGGTTGGCCCTTCATGAAGGATTTCTAGGTACTTGATAGTCCCCCTGGAGCAGCACTACCCAACATCCAGAAAACACAGAGAAACGGCCAAACGAAATGCCTAGAGGGGAGGAAGAAGGGTCTGTGAGAAGAAACTTTCATAGGTTTGGTTACACTTTAGTACATAAAGCACTGTGATAGTTTTAAAGGTCCAAATGCTTTGCATATGAAATACTTTCTCAAAGCCAAACTTTTAATTTTGTACCAGGTGATGGAAACAACTGAAAGGCTTTTGATAGTGTCCTTTTGCCTTTATGTCATATGAATTTCACCTGAATACCATATTTCTAACTTAAGATTTCAGATCAAACCTGTACTTTCCCATGTCTCACTACCATTGATGTGATGGTAAAGGAATATTACCATGACTTCTTGGCTGGTTCTCTGGTTCTTGGACACAGCTAGGAATAGCTCTGGGATGGTTAAAAATGTGACAGCCCAACTGGAGAAGATAGAAGTATTCTTCTCTTTGAGTAGACAAAGCTCTTTAAGGAGAAGCCATGAGATCCATTATTTTGTATGAGACGGGGAAGGAGGTATTATATTGTGAAGTTTGACTTCAGAATCCTTTTGTGGTTTAACTGTGCTACTGGGGGGACTGGGAGCTGGGGGAACATGTGGCTGAACAACCAGTTCTGCCCCTTGCTTTTATTAGACGTTTTGACTACACAGAACTGCTTTTCTTGTTTCCTTCTGCTTGTTTTGACTACACTTGCTCATTCTGCCTTCAGTGTGTATGTTTACTACCAGGTGTTGGAAGTGATCTCTTTGTAGTGATTGCTTGAAAGTCAGTTTCTAAGAACATTCCACCTATTCAAACTGTTTGCAGTAATAAGAACGGAGAGCAAATGCAGAAAATAAGAACAGAGATTAGTTAAATTTGTTTTTAAATTGAGTGGAAAATATTTACAGGATTCATTGTTCACTGGCTGTCAAAGCTGCTATTGAATTCCTGTTTGTCTTCATCTTAAGTAAACATTTATTTCTGAGAGCCTTCAAGCAATGTTTTTCTTTATATCAGATGCGTGCTTCAAATGCCGGTGTCCTCTGCTTAATGATCCGCCAGAGGCCTCGGCATGCCGCCTCTATTGACCTAATCCTTAGGGCTGGGAATCTCCTGATAGGAAGGTGTGTAGGTCAGCCAGCATCTGTGGCCTTGTGCCATGCTTCAGCCATTTGGAGTTCACCCCGAAAGTGCTTTGAGGAAATGTACTCTGCTTGCTAGTAACTTCATCTGGCCTGTTTAAACCTGCACAGGCTGACATGCCGTGGCTGTAGTATCAACACTTCCAAAACACAGGTTTAATCTTCCTTCTCAGTTTGTCCTACAATGATTCTGTAGTATAGAACCCCGTTGGTTGTGGTAGACTGGTCACATCTGTGGTGTTTTGAAAGGGAACAGTTATAGGGAGAAACGGATATATTCTATCAGACCCACACAGACAGGTGACAAAAAGCAGAGGAACTCTTAAGTAGGAAGAGTGCTGCCTCAGTCTCTGCAAGTTATAGTAAATAATTGCTTGAAAAAATCCAAAATATTACTTCCCGCTAGAAACTTGTCTAGTCTACCTGGTAAAAAAATTAACAGCCACCTCCTGAGGTCATTATGAACTGCTCCTTCACTCAAATAGTTGCTGTAGCTGTTAGTGGGGTATGTCTGAACTCCCCAGATCAAGAGGGGAGCGTGGTTGTACCTCCGTATGGATTCAGGCAAAACGGCAAAGCTGCTCTTAATGTTGCATTAACATCATTTTCCCCAAACTTGTGCCTGATTCAGCTGTTTGATTATGGCCTCAAGATGTTTTTGAGAGGATGCCTGAAAGCACTGGAAGAAAAGCGGTGCGCGGTGGGCTAGCACTAGAGCTGGTGAGAGTCCAGAGGGGAGAATGGAGACCTTACTCCTTATTCCTTTTCTTTCACTTGTATGGGGCTTTGCCTTCTAAACCGTGGTGTGAGATCTGCTCTTTCTTTTTCCAGAGCAATTGCTGTGTTTCCATAACCTGTGTGAGCAGTGCTGCCTTGGAAATAAGCACTGATTGGGTGCAAAGAGAGAGAGAGAAGCCAGTTATCCTGCTACAGCAATCCCGCTATGCTGCCGCTCGCTCCTTCTCCTCATCCACCTTATGTCTCTGGTGTAACTGGAAGAACAGAGCACCCTTCAGCACATCTCTTTGCTGCCCCCCACCCCTCACCCAAAAAATAATAATGCTGGACTCATTCTGCCATTGCTTCCTGCTGGGATTAGTGGATAGGGTATAGTGAAAGATAAGCTGGACCAAAGCAACTGGAAACTGGTGGCTAAACACTGGATAGGCAGCAGACCCATCAGTCTGTACTAGAATACCACTGAATTTTGGACTTAGTATGTAAACTCATTGAGTACAAGTTTCTGGCTCTGTTGAAATGTGGTGTTTGGGGTAGATTAATGATTCCCTCTGTTGGAAATTCCTAAATTAAAAATATGAGCAGCCTTTTCAGAATCAGGAAATCAGGAGAAAGATCCTAATTGTCAGAACTGTTTCATGGGGAAGGATTCAATTGTCCATCATTCTAATAGCTGTAGCTGTTGTAAGTAATGTTAAAGCCTCTCTTAATCACTTTCTAAACTTTTAAGGTTACTGAATTTATTGATTTAGTTAATTTTCTACATAAACCTCTTTTAAAATAAGGCGATTAAAGAAGCTTTTTCTTCCTTTCCTGAGAGCAACAATAGGGGACCTCAGCCTCCTTGTAAGGCTTGTTTTGAAAATATCTAATAATTATAGGATGAATGAGTTATTTGTATTGCTTATTTATGATGCCTCATCTGGATTTGCCCTTGCCTGTGAAGCTCATTTGGACTTAAATTAATTAGATGACTCTAATTAAAGGAAGACCTTTGGTTTCAGAGTAGGAAAGCGTGTTCACATGGAGGCTACACCCTTTTCTTTATCTGACAGCATCCTCGTGTGTTAGCAGCATGTAATAATTAGGTGTGTCAAGTTATGAGTTGATTCATCTTATTTAAGTGGTCCCAGAGGAAGAGGTGGAAAACGACTGTTCTTCAGAGGAGACTGAAGTCAGTAAGATGCATAATGTTTCTTGCCTGAGTATCCTCAATTCCTGATACTTTCTTAGAGTGTGTCGCTGCCAGTATTTAAGCTATTGAGCTCTACACGTCCATTAATTGTGGGCAGAAAGGAGGTAAATGCTGCTAAAGCATGCACATCAAAGTAATGTGGCTGTTTTAGAGATATAGACCACAGTTGTGGGGTTTTTTTGATGTAAAAATGAAATCTTCAGCACATCAGTCAGTGCAGCACTCGTCTCCCTTCCACCTGTCTTGTATTTGCGGTGTGTATTTCAGCAAGCCTGGACACTCTCTCCTGTATAAAAGTAGTCTGTGTCCTTTTGAATATGGAGCCCCAAACATCACTGGTTGTATGAATTGTCTGCTCTAGGGGTGATTTTCCAGAGTTACTAAGCACTGTTGATCCAGCGTTGAACTTGTGCTTGAAGCTAAGAGTGTTCTTTAGTTCTGTTTTTGGATTGTGGTTCACCTACATGTGGGTTCCCACTGCATCCTTGTCCTGGTTTCGGCTAGGATGGAGTTAATTTCTTTCCTAGTAGTGGATGGAATGCCGTGTTTGGGAGTTAGGATGAGAGCAGTGCTGATAACACATGGATGTTTCTAGTTGTTGCCAAGCAGTCAAGGACTTTCAGTTATTCATACTTCCCTGCTAACAAGAAGGGAGGGGACACAGCCAAGACAGGTGACCCGAACTGGCCAAAGGGGGTATTCCATGCTAATTACATCATGCTCAGCATAAAGGGGGGCTGGTAGGGGGAGGAGCAGGCAGCTCCAGGACATGAGGTTTTGGGGATGGCTCTGAGCTGTACAGCCTGAGCTGTGTGGTTCAGTGAGAAACTGCATTGTGTAGCACTGGTTTATTATATTTTGCTATAAAGTCCTGTTGTTATTATTATATCTATTTTTCTGCTATCCCAGTAAACTATCCTTATCCCAACCCATGGGGTTTTGGTTCCTTGGGTTTTCTTTTCCCTCCCTTTCCCCCTCCCTCAATTCTAACCCCCCACACACCTCAAAGAACAAGCTGCTGCGTGGTGCCCGGCTCTCAGCTGGGGCAAAGCCACAACAATGCCCAAAGTAAGATACTATTAATTCCGTAAAGAAGACCTAAAATACAAAGTCATGTCCTTGATTCCCTAGGTTCATGGATAGCATCCAGGAGGGTTATGTGTCACACAGACCATCCAATCACAAATCTTTTTTGAGATTTCTGTGCCTGGCCAATGATGCATGGTCGGGTCTTCTTACACCTGATTTGATTTCGCCAGCTCCGGACCAGAAAAAGAATAGGAGGGATGATGGCAAGGTCCTGCTTACACAGTAGGAAACCAAGTAGCTTTGTTTCTGAAGAAGGCAGTGCTGGAAATAAGAGGAGAATGGACAAAGGGAAGTAACTTGTTTGTTTTTCCTTCAGTATTTCTGGTTCTTCTGGGGTGGCAGCCACCGTGTGTTATCCCACACTTGGAGGAACTTGATTGGAGTGAGGGGGTGTCACAGAATGGAAATTTAATTAGGAATTTATACTACTAATTTCTATTTGTTTGCTTGCTGTTGCAAGTGATCTGCTCTTGGAAATACACATCCTACCACAGCTGTTTCCCTGGAGGGAAATTTTTGCTGGAATGATTTGGTATAACAGATTTCACAATATTGCCCCAATTTAATAAAGAAGTAAAAGCTTGGAAACCCAATCACTGGAAGAAGATAGTGAAAACATGGAAATTCACAAATAATTTTAGAGATATTTTGAACCTGTAAGTGCTGTGAAATGAACAAATGATGTGGGATGAAGCTGTGTATCTAGAATATCAGTGTTTTTGCTATTAAATGTTCAGACCCCAGAACCAGGACAGAAGCTAAGTCAAATAATATCTTCTACATGAGGTCAGGGTCCAGTGTTCACATAATTCAGTGTGATGATAAGGCGTGGGCATTAGTTAGCAGTCATAAAGTAGAGATAGGGTGTCATCTAGGGAGTTGCTTGTTTATCTTATTTTTAAGATTTTAACCTCAAACACAGTAAGGGAACACTGAAAGGTGACATAGTATTTACCATCAAGAAGTTTTACCAATGTTAAGGTATTAAATGAAAACTGTAATTGTAATGCTAATTGTAAAATTGATGGAGGGAGGAGGAGATGGGACCCAACCTTCCTTCCTCCTCTAACTTGCCTTAGACTATTTCAGAACTTGGCCCACACCCGGCTGACACGTCGGTGCTGTAAAACTTGTGTTCCTGCCTCCTGGGATACGTCTGAATCTCAGGCGAGGGAGGCAAAGGCATCCCGGAAGGTATTCAAACATCAGCCAGGTTGTGTTCTACGCTTGTGATACCTTTGTATTCAGTCTCCTACCCTGACCTGAAATCTTCCTAAATAAGCCTTTGTTTGTTTTGTCTTTAAGACAAGGACTCTTGGGGTGATATCAACAAACTAACAAACTTTGGAGGCTACAGATCTGAGGGGGAAAAAAACCAAACAGATGTATTCAGACCCCCTTGTGAGAGGGCTATCATCAGGTAAGCGTGGGGAATGCGAGGCCTGAGGCTGTTTTAGATCATAGCACAAAGGACAACACGGAGGTAGACTGAAACCAAATGCTTTCCTGCAAGAAACAGACAGGAGAGGGACTCCCCATTGCTCTGGGGGCACCTTAAACCACCACCCGAGGGATTTGGGGCAAGGAAAGGCACTCTACATTTTGGGGTAAGTAGGGGAGGGACAGGAAAGCCCATGAAGATAAAGCAGGAACTAAAATGTAATTTTTACAGGGCATCCTGAAGTGATTAATGACTTCTTAGAGGGGAGTGCATGATCTTCACCTGGTTTTGGCATAAACATATCAGTGCAGGTTAGCGAGTAAATACTTTTTAATGATTGCTGTAGGTTCAGTTTGTTTTTGTCCTTCCTGAAAGATAACAATCTGAATGTGCACTATCAAGCTGGCTTTCACAAAGAATACTTGCCCGTCTATCTGTATGCAAGAAGAATTCATATCCAGAAAATAAACCACTTTGTTAACATTATTCCTATTTGCCTGCCACATATAAATTAGAAATCCCAAGAATAACTGGAAAACTGGCTCCTCAAATTGTCATTGTATGTGCTTAGAAAAGGAGGGGGAGGGATGTGTATTCCCAAATGTGGATGAAATGGTCTCTTCGGCAAGTGAAAGAGTTTTATGTAATGCCTGCTCGCTCGAGTTATTGGAAGACAGGTCTACAGTTGGAAGGTATATTCAGAGGGGTCAGTCTTCATTGCTGATGTAGGCTGACCTGAGAATAGGTTGTCACCAAGGTGGAGCCCTGTCCTCCTCCCCCTGTGCTGGCTGTATGTTTGTAACCTGTAGATGGATGTTGATAGCTGCTGGCGGCCAGACTAGAAAGGCAATCAATAAATTCATCAGACTAATTTCTAACCAGCCCATTTCAGATGATCTCTTCTGAGATCAACTTCATCTTTGATGACAGAGGTTTAGAAGTGCTTTCCTACTCTGATAACTGTATTTACTAATTTCATTAGCACAACAATGATTTAAACAGATTTAATTATACTTTTCTGTAATTCTAATATTTTTCTAATCTTAAAATAATGAGGAAAAAAATGTTGCCTGTCGAAGTGAACTCTCTGATACTATCTCTCATGACAAACCAACTCCCAAAATACACTTGGTGTTATACAGCTTCCTTAACCAGCCTAGATGAATCATTAGATAATGTTGATGGTTCTTGTTTACAATTTTTCAAGTCCTGTGTTCCCATCTGCTATCATAAGCAGTAGTATAATAAACAGCATTATGCTCTAAGTTAAAAACCACCACTCAAGCTCAAAGATCAGAAAGTGATGTACAGAATCCCTCAAGTTTCTCGTAACAGACCTGAAACTGCTTCTGGGCTGGATGGTGGCAAGTAGCAGGGTATGAACTCTTCGTTCCTGCAGGCACTCCCATTCAAAGCAAGTGTGCTGCTGTTGGAAATAGAAAGCAGCACTGTAGCGTGGACATGGGGAAAGGCTGAAAAGTCTCCTAAGCACTGGGCTGCATCCCAAGGGTTGAAGAAAAGTTTGTACTTGTTTGCACAGACTCAGTTGCTCCTTCATTTCCTCCCTCTCCCTGAGCTGGTCACATCTCTCCCTGCATCTATCTGAGCCTGCCTAGACCTGACTCTTGTGCACTCTGTTTGCTTTATCATGTCCTCTGCTCTCCTCAGGTATCTTCTGTCAGTCTCTTTCTCCAGCCAGTCCCATGTGTGTCCCTGAGCTCACTATGAAAATCACTACCCAAGCTCTTTGAGCTTCCCACCTGCAAGCGTCTCCCCCTCCCCAGACACCACTCTCCTTCCTGGGGTGCCCTTGTCCTGTCGGTGCCCCAATATTCTTTTCCCATTTAGCTTGTTTAGCTGTTTCCTGTTGCACCCTTCTTCCTAATCTTTCCCCTTCTCTTAAGCATAATTTCTTTCCCATCTCCTCCTCCATTCAGAGCTTCCCTGTTTCCTGGCTTTCTCACACTCACACCAGCCTTACCAGTACTCCTCCTCAGATCTGTCTCCCTTCTTGCTCATACTAGACAATTCATTGATTTCTAAACCCTAATCTCCTTATCTAGAAAACCCTGATGACGAGCTGTGACTGCACCTCCTCCTCACTGTTAGCTAATCAATACTTGCCAGGCTCTGATCTGTTTCCTTTCCCAGTCTCCTGTTTGCACATACCTTTCTTCTGGTTAAATGCACTCCCTGCCCCGTGGTGGGCAATGTTACCACAGGTGTAGTAGACCAGGGTTCTCTAGTCCTAGCTTCAGTGCTGGTTCCACCTGGCATCACTCCTGCCACTTTGGGCTGTCCCCTTTTCAGTGTTGGAGCACGTGGAGTCCAGAGCCAGGCTGAGGTGGAGCTGGCTCTGATGGCTTCAAGTACAAAACCAATTACTCCTTTTCATTGTTGGTATTTATGAGGGCTTTTGTGTTCTGCTCTCTTTGGGAGTCCCCATGGTTACTGTAAGCATAGCCATACTCTCAGCTAGTGCAGACTGGACCTGGACTGTCAGGCTTCAAAAATAGCCTAGCTGGAGTTGTCGGCAGCAAGTCCGACACCTGTTTTGGAAGGGCTGAGATTTGTCTCACAGGAGCCATAGCTCTTATTCCTGTGCCCCTAACACCGAGAGCACAACACACCTCAGTTACCTCTGTAGGTACGTTGGGGGTGCACTTCTCAAGGAGTTAGCTGAACCCATAAAAAGCCTGTAGCCAGTACTCACAATACAGCCAGGCAAGCCTGTGTGTCTAAAAGTTAGGCTGCTCCTTGTTTATTTGCAAGCATGCCAATAATGCAATTAGCAGTCTCAAATAATATGCTATCAGGTCAGGGTTTTTTACCCAGGTTTTTTGGGAGTTGGGCTTGGTGATCCCTATGGAGCCTTTCCAACCCAAGATACTCTATGAAATTGAAGTGCATCTTGTATGGGTGGATGTGAATGAATTCAGCTCCGTAGTAGCTCTGGTTTGATTAATTCTTTGTACTGTACATAAAGTCATAGGGAATTCACATGCAAACCAGACACCCAAAAGTTGGAGAAGCTCTCTAAATGGAGACACATTTTGTTTTGTAAATGAGCCTGACTTGGGAAAAAAAAATCCTAAGGCTCTACCCTTAGCACTTCAGTGGCATGGAAATTGTAGCTATAATTTGTTTGCATATCAGATTCTGGGAGGAACTTTTGAAGGTGAAGCGAAAGAAACCAAGGTCAAAAACCTTTAGGATGCTAACAGAAAGTGGAGAAGAGTGGCAGAGGACTTGGAAAGGCTAACACCTTTTATCAGAACTGTAAGAGAAAAGAAGTAGTAGAAGGCTGGCTGGGAAACGAAAGGAAGGCAACATACAAAACACAGGCAAGCGCCTGTGTCAAAGGAAGTTGAGGAGGCAGCAACTAGGCTGAGGTCATTGCAAACTTTGGCAAGACAGGTTTCATGGAATTAAATATTGCATGATACCTGAAAGTCGCCTGGCATGAGCGAGGGTGTGGCCCAGAACCTTTCGTTCGGTAGGTATAGTCATATCAGCAACAAGTTTGAGAAATCCTGCTTCTGGAGCAGCCACCCTTTCACAGACCTGGGCCTGCGGCTCTGGCGGTGTTGGGACCTTTGCAAATCCTTTGCCTGCTCACCTGTCACAGGGATTAAAGTGAATGGCAGCTCTGATGTGTGTAGCAGGGATCTGTTGGTCTCTCCAGCTGCCATGACTGGAGGCGCACAGTCCTTGGCAGGCACCGTGCAGGGTAAGCTGGGTACATGCCTCGGGCTGCACTGGTAGGCGCGGAGCTGCAGCACCCATGAGTCTCCAGCCACACCGTCCCCTGCACTGGGCACTTCTCACACCCTTTGTCTCTTCTGTGCATAACCTGGCATAAACCTTATTAGTGACCTCCCTTTTGTTTTTATTCATGTGAACGCTTCCTGTAACGAACAAAGGGTAAAAGAACAGGTACCGTAACAAAGACCCCAGGTGCTTGGTTCTCATCCATGGATTTACAGATATGTCTGGTCAGGTGCTCTGAGGGACTGTGCTATCTCCACAGCTGCAGTATTGATCTGCTGTCTCTGGTAGGAACAAGGCATCTCTGGTGACATCATTGCTGAGGGATGGTGAACAGAGCTGACCGTGGACAAGGTTGGTGTGATTGGGCTGTTTGCTCACTGGGAAATAAGTCTGTTGGCCAACAGGCAGCATAGCTGGTGTCAGCTGGTGACAGGGGATGCAGTTTTAAAGATAAATAGGTGGTGGGGATTAATTAAAATTGTACCAGCTATGGAAAAAGTGTGTTAGCACATGTACTGATTTTCAGCTGCTGCTGTCACAGTCTTCGATGCAAATACATGACCAAGATTTATCAACGTTTTACTTGATGTTGGAGAGATCTGTTAGTAGGAATGTGCAAGGTAAATAATGAGGAGAAACCACAGAACAAAACAAATAGTCATAGAAGTTATTCTTCAGTTTTTGCAATGGTTTTTCTTCCACTTGATAAGATAACTTATTTCTTATCTGTAAATGTCTATTTGCAATTTTAAACCCATTTAAATTTATCTTCTAATTATAAATGTGGTAGGATGAGTACAGAAAATTAAAAATGAATTTGGGTATGGCTTTGCCTATAGCATTCAGTTCTGAAGTAAAAAAATATCTGGGAACAATTACTTGTCCTGCCCTTAAAATCCTTTCTTTTAAATTCAAAAGTGAATTTTTCAGTTTGGCAGGTTGCTGAACTAAATTTTATGTGTGCTCAAGCTAGACCTTGAATAGCACCAGATCAATCTCATTGCATCAAGAAAAACTTTCAAGATCTTAAGGCTAGACAGAAAGACACTTGGAATACAGCTCACATTTTAACTGTGAGGATCATTTACCCTGGAAACAGTTAATTCAGAGATGTATTTGCTTTCTCATCATCTGGTCTCTTTAAACTAAGACTAAGTATTTTCTGTAAGGTAAGTGCTTCAACTTAATCTAAAATTGTAGGTTTGATGCAAAGTAATTTTTTCACATTCAGAAACTACAGTTTCTGAACTGCAGAGATAATAAATAAATAAATAACCATTCCCTTTTATATCTATGCAAAAGTTTTCCTCAGTTGTTTTTGTAGAATTTCATAATTTTCTTGAATGTATTTCAAAGATACAGTGCATGTTCTCAGGTACTGAAACAAAAATACGACCACGATTAAGCAAGGTATGGCAGCTGCAATCTTTGGTTTGGAGGAGGAAGCAGAGTGGATAGCAGTCTCCAATCTATAAATAAAACAATGCCAGTGTCATTGCTTCTTTCTTTAATGGGGACAAATCTCTAAATATGCTTTGCTCATTCTCCCTCCCTGGGTTTTGTTAGGGAAATCTTTCCTCTTGCCTTTCTGGAGCAGGTCCAGGTCTGTAAATGGGAAATAAGATCCATTAGATTCCAATGTTCATGTAGAGAAAGCTTTTCTATGGGCCAGGTGATGTAAAAACGTCTACTGGTGTGAGGAAGCTTCTGCTTACTGTGAGTGAGGACACCAACATGCAGCCCTTGACTTGCCTCTCTTTCCTGCTATGTGTGTTATGCAAACTGGTGCTCACTGGTTTGTACTCTCAACTTTCTGAATTTTCTAAAATAAGACCTGTTCTTTAGCTGTGCCCAGCACACAGCACTAGATGGGTCAGCACTGCAGGTATCTGCAGTTGTGGCTGTCCTGCAGCTTTAAAACACAATGTTCATTTGTTCTTGTACCCAAAGTCATTTCTTGCACAGGGCTTTTTATCCAGAGCTATATTTCTGGGTATTGCTCTCTTGTTTGAAAAGGAGGAAGCTTCAGCTCTTCAATGAGAAGTTGGTCAGTGGTGAGCCTATGTTACTGATGGAGAACAACGTCTTTTGATCAAGAATAGAGATAGTTGGACCTTATTAGATGGTAGCTGGTGCCTAAACACGTCTGGTCAAGGCATAGTTATTGGGAACTTCACAGGGGGTGTTATTCTTTACTTGGACTTCTCTTTCCATAGCACAGAGTCTTACTCAAACTAGGCTGGGGTGCTCTATTGCCTGTTTCGACTTCCCTTTCATTGTAGGAATGTGACTCTGCTTGTTTTGTGAATATTCAGAGAAGCCAGTTATTGGTGCTAAAAATAGTAACGAATAATCATGGCTACAAAGCCAAAGAAAACAGAGAGACAATCTGGGAACCCTGAATATATAAGTCTTCAGGTTTGGCTGACATTTGTTTGGCCTTTTTATTTGGATTTTTTTTAATTTGGCATCAAATGAAACTTTGATAGACTGGTTTGCAGCTAAGCTGACTTTATCTGAAAGGCTAACAAGCTTTTCAAACAAAGCTGTCTTCTGTGGTACTTTGCAGGAATGAAGCAATGTTAGATGTTGAGGAGAGGCTTATCCTGCAGAATTTTACATTTTCAAAGGCCAGGAAAAGTCTCAGCTTCTCTGCTCCTTTGTCTGTCTTATCTGCGGTTTGTTGCCACCCCAGCTGGAGGCATTTGGTCATTCAGATACTGCAAAACAGGTAAAGTAGGACTGATGTAAAAAATTATATTCTGGCAGACCTTCTTCTTGTTCTTCTCCCCTTCTGTGAAAGGAGAAAAACCATTAATGTCACTTTTCTACTTATCTATTTGCATCTGTATTTCAGCTCCATCTGCTTAGTTTGCTATGAGGGTATTAGCACAGAGGATACGACACAAGGGCAAAACCCTCTGGACATGAGTGTCATAACTGATGGAGAAAATGTATTCCCTGTGTTTGGTGGAAAGCTTGACAAGTAGAAAGCAGTGCGATAGGGCCACAGAAAAGGAGAGGAGTAGCTCTGCAGGGGCTTTGTGCTGAAGTGCCAGCAAATGTGTGGAGCCTGGGTTTTAATATTTAATACCACCAATACCTCAAATGTTAAGCCTCTCATCAGCTAATTATCGTCATCCTCTGTGTTGCTCTTGAAAGAGCACACCAGCAAAGTTTGACTTGTGTCCTGCTGCCCATGGAGCAGAGGTGTGGAGAACTGTGCCTCACAGCCCACAGACTCGCCCGTGCCTCTCCTCCTACTAGGCTAGCATCTGGGTTTGTTCCTTTTTATTCCTTCAAAAAAAAAGGAACTATTTTTATTATGCTATATGTATAGTATTGTTGCTAAACTGCTTTATTATTAGATTTTTAATTATACTCAGAGAAATTAAGTCTGCTGGTGTTCAGCCATATGAACAGTGATGAGAATAAGGGATGCCGAAGCAGTACCCTGGAACAGGGGATGTTGTGGCTCCTCTTGTCTGCCCTTAACTTGCCTGTTTTGAACAGGAGAGGAGTGTTGTCACAGTAAAATGAAGCCCTTCATCATGTCAAAAATAGTCTCATTCCACTCTCAGAGGACAGGTCAGCACCAGCCACTGGAAGATGGTGCAAGCCAGACTTGAAGTAGTGCCAACCCAATCTCATCTATTCATGGACAGTACCTTTGCACTTTGGATCCAGGAGCGGGGTAGTTTCATTGGGGAAGTGCAATGTAGGAGCTGGTAGTTCAGACACTGCTTAGCACTTCGGGTGGCACCACTTAGTCCATCCAAATTCTGCACCCTCAGAAGTATCCGTGCTCTGTTTTGGCAGTTCATGGAGACTAACATGAATAAGCAAAGAGCCTGAGATGCGTGTGGCTGTTCAACAAGGTGTGCTCCGTGGCACTTCTGCTGTAATCACATGCAGCAGTTTTTCTTGTGGTTCTGCTTGCTTTAGATGTCAGACTAGTTCTGTGGAAGTCAAGGTGCCCATTTGAAAACTCTGAGTGGGATGAAGCTTTTAGATGAACTTGGATGGAAAAAAATAATGATCTGGTGTTAATTACAGTTAACACAGAAAATCAGAGATATAACATTTGGCCACCCCTTTTCCGCTTGGATGCAAAGGAGTCTTTTGTTTGTATTGAATTCTCTGAAGTTCCCATCAAACCCTGGCCAACATTCACTCATCTAGGAGCTGTCAACACCCCTTCCATCTATGTAGCTGGAAAGAGCTGTACAGTTTGTTTCTGATTTTAGCGAGTTGGTATAGTATAAACCCAGCACAGTTAGGAACATAACACAAGTTTGAAAGAAATCAATAACAAGATTTTTGAACATGAATAAATAGGCTAAAGACACACATTTGGGGGTGGGTGTCATTTATTGTGTGACTACATTTTTATAGTCTTACAGGTGGGGCAAAATATTCTCATATCTAGGTCTAGATATATTAGTAATTCTTAATCAGCACTGTGGTGTACAAAGTTGGTAAAAGCATCTATTGGCAGTTTTAGTGTTACTTCTGGAATAACTGGAACTGCTTTAGAAAACATGTTGAATTTTAACAGTAGTTTAGTATGAAAGAAGTTTGCAACATACACATAGATCCAGAGCACCAGGCATAGCTCCTTAAAGCACAAAGATGGTGCCACCTTTTTCAGGTTCTTTTGGATTTACGCTACCAGAAATCCAATCTGGAAACTTGCACTAATGGGAATGGTGAAGATGGACAGTTCTTTATACCAAACCATTAATGTTATTAGTCTGTTATGATCCCTTTTTTTAACCTAAAAAGTTCCACTACCGTGGAAAGATTGAAAGCAGTGGAGTTAAACAGAACACACATATTTTAGAGTGTCTTTATTTTTAACCCAGTCTTCCTCTCACTTGTTTGAAGTCAAGAAATAATCCTTAGGTTTGTCTTGGTTTTTGATTTTATCTGTACAGAGATGTAATCCCCCAATTTCTTAAAAGGGAAAGAAGAGCTGCTTAACCGCTTCTGCTGCACTGTATGTTTTATGGAATTAGCCATTTTTCTGGGAATGGCATCTCTAATTGATAAGAAACATCTAATTTATCTTTTTGGGGGCTTTTTTTGGCTTGCAATCATAGAGCACTGGCTTGTAATCTCCTCATACCTTGCATGCTGTTTGTCACCAGAGGCAAAGCTGAGGTTTCTATAGCATATATAATCAAGAGTTGAGCAACAGAACATCTTTCCTTTGTCATACTTCACATGCCATTGGGTTCGGGGCACTGTTATTTGCTTCCTTGTTGTGAGTTGGACATAAATTACTGTTCCTGAGTATTTAGTATGTTTAAATATCCCATGTCATTTCGTTCCTGAGCTCTGTAATTCAAAACACCCCATCTTTCCTCACCCTGGCACTAACTGCTGATGTCTGTCAAGCTCTGTGCGTTGTCCTGGCTGAACTGTCTGAGGCAGATGAGCATGGTACAATGCACTAACGTGGCTGCAGAGCAAGGGCCCCCGCAGAGTATTGCTGCTGTGGGGTGGCACTAACTCCAGTGTAATTGCAGTGTCCTCTCTGCAGCACTACTTAGGTAGATACACTATTTCAGTTCTGGAGCTGATTTGGCAGTAGGTCAGCAAACCGAAATACTGAGCCCATTGGGCACAGAAATACGCGTCAGATCTCTGCAAAGGTCATTGGTAGACAGCAAGCTCTGACTGTGGACCAGCCTACATCATAATTGAAAAAATGGCGGGTTTTCCTTCCCCCATTTTCTTTTCCTTCTTGAGGGACCATCCCTTAATATTCATCGCATTTTGCTTCTCCTGTGTTTTGGCCTTACCCCACTGCCTTCCCTCAGGAAGCCCCATCTTCCTAAGGTGAACTCACCACTGATGTGTTTAAAGTCATTGAGCCCTTCAACTTAGGTCAGAGGACAGGAAAGATGCTTATCGCTGCCTTCTGGGAGCTCAAGATACCAAGGTTATTCCTGTGACATAACACATCAATCAGCAAGAGTCACAGTGTACTGATTTAGTTCTGAAAATGAGTTTAGGGAAAGAATTAAAACAAGCAAATATTTGTAGGCTGCCTCTTTAATTAGCAGAGGAAAAAAAGCTGTTTTTTCAGGAGTGCTGTGGTATGTTCATAGAATCACAGAATATTCTGAGTTGGAAGGGACCAATAGGGATCATCAAGTCCAACTCCTGGCTCCACACAGGGCCAGTCAAGTCAGAGCATGTGACTGAGTGCATCGTCCAGACACTTCTTGAACTCAGTCAAGCTCAGTGCTGTGACCACTATGTTGCTACCTTCTGAATATCTGCTGCAAGAGTGGGTCTCCATCAATCGTGATTGGAAACAAGCAAGGCTAAGCTTGTGAGGCTAAAGCTAGCTACCACAGTGTCTCTCTTGGTTACCAGTTCTTAGGTTTTTTTACATTGTTTGTCAGATAATCATTTTAACAGAAGCATGCAGACATGCGCTCCTCTGCAATTCCTGATTTCCTCTCTCTCCTCTCTGGATGACAAGTATTCTTGCTATGCCTTTCTATCTGCTACATCTTCCAAATTATGCTCAAGACTTTCCGCAGAGAAGGTGTGTGTTGTCAGAACAAATCCTACATGATAAGAAACCTGTAATTCTTTTGGCCTGAGCACATTCAATGTAAAGCATTATAAAGAACTGGCCTCATACCAGTACCTGAAGGTGCAGTGGGTCAGGCTGATGCCAGACTGATGCAGATGGACCGGTTCCAGCACAGCCTCATGTATTGCTTAGTGCTTTTATAGCTTTCTTGTCCATAGGTTGAGAGGAGTCCTCATGTGGAGGTAAGTGAAATATAGACGCCAAGAATTTGTAAGGAAGTATTTATTTATTTTTAAGACTATGATGAGACAGTGACTATTGTGCTAATATTCCTATCACTGAGCTCAGCCTCTGAAGAGGCCAGTGGTAGTCCAGGCTGACTACACTCATATTCTATGATTCTACAGTTACCAGAAAGCAGATCCATCAATTATAGGTAGAGTGTTTTATGAAAAGGAATGAAACTGGTTTTGGAGGTATTCATGTTTATCCAGTGACTAGAAAGGAACCTCAGTGTTTCTGTTGGTCTGGTGGCTGGAGGGTCTTTACATACAGGAGAATGGGAGGAAAAGATGAGAACAAGGAACCAGCTGAAGAAGACTATGAGAACATAACACCCCTGTATTTAGTTCTTCTTTAAACAAGGACTGAAATATGAAAAATAGTTACAGAGCAGTAGCTTTACCTTACACGTAAAACCCTGCTTTTAAATTGGGTATCCAATGTGCGCTCCCATGTAACAGCAATGTCCTTTACCTCTGTTCCATGGTGTGGAAGTTTCTAGATGATTTCTGGTATTGAAAGGCCTGGCTCAAGGCTTGCCCTCTTTCTCTCTTCGGCTCAACGTTTTTCAAATTTTACTTTGTCTCATTGACTAGCATTTGGATGAATACTGGATTTAGAAGTATCTTCTTTTTCTTCAGTTGGAATAAGGGATATACAGAGAAGCTGCATTTTCCTTAAGAATGGAAGCTAAGATCAGCACTAGATCACTAGAAAAACCATCTTTTAATAATGCTATTGAACTCTATGGGTCTCAGAGTTCTTTGATGATACTCATCGCATCCATAAGTACTTTTTACCTCTTAGCAAGCAATAGCTTGTTATTCTTATCAACAGTCACTGTAGGATCTAATCGGATTGAAACAACTGAATCACACAAATGTAAAAGCAGGAGTGTTGAGAAAAAGGAACTTTAATGTGAATTAACGCTCAGAGAAAGGTGGAGTTATCTTACAGTTTGCCTGTGTATCTGGAATACATGGCAAGCAACAGCATGAGGGAGGTGTTTCCATGGAAGCATCTCTTCAAAGTGTTGTCCTCAAATTACTCTGATGAGTCAGTAGACAAGACATGTTTAAGGAAACAATCAAAATAAAAAAAAAATCTGTTTGTTTTGGGGTGGTTTTTTAAAGCATGTTAAGCTTTGTATTTAACTACATTCTTCATGTGGTACCGTAATTATTGTCTATACCCATTATCTCTTTTCTCTCTTCTTTCCCTTCTTTGAACTTCTAACTTTTAAAACTTTCATTTATTACGACCCTTGTCTTTTGTTTGCCTGTAAATGATTGTTAAAAAAAATCTCCCGTGCTTTTTTGTGATTTGTTATTTTTGGGATGCAAAATTTCTTTCCCACATGGGTCGTCAATACTTTTTGCATCCAAGAATGATACACATCATATACAAGCAACAATAACAGGCTATTGTTTTCTGTATTTACTGACCAGTAGGTGAATAGAAGACATAAATTTCTAATATTACCATACTTCCTTTGTAGTTTTACCAGACAATTGGTACTTGGTGTTAAGCATACAAAATATAATATGCTGGTTGCTATTGAAAATTTTGGCTATTTCTCATTGCATGAAGGGCAGCTGCATTCGATGGGTCTGTAGGACCCTGCCTTATGGCCACCTCTGCTCCACAGGCATCTCTACTGTTGAGTTGTTCAGGTTATCATCTCCTAATCTGCTCAAATGAAAATGAGCTCAAGTAGCTCTTGATCCCAGCAATTGCTATTCAAATGACCTGGTCCACAGCTGTTTGTGTGGAATAGCTGTGGTTGTAAGAGGATGTACAGTCAAGTCTTACTGGGAATTACTCATGAGCTAAACTTTCCTGGCTCACATCTTACAAACCTTTCCTCTTGTTTGAACAACAGTCCAATTCCCAGTCCAAGAATCCTTTCCTTCAGCAGTTTATCATTAAAAAAAAGGAAGTATGAATCGTAAAGAGTTTTGATAAATCAGCATTACCAAGAAGTGGAAGACCCCAAACACCTCCAACTCTGATTTCCTTTCCTAAACACCTTGGGGTTTTAAGCAATATTTCAGAAATGCAGCTTGAGTGATCTGTTCCCATATCTCTTGAAATGATCAAATGACAAATCCCTGAATATATTGTCACTGAGACATGGGACTATTATGTTGTTTCATCAAGCTCTGATGAGAGCCTTGACATATCTAGTTTCCCTTCCAAGTTCCTGATTACCTTTATGTACACTACTGTTGAATACAAGCCCATATTTACTGTACTGGTCTTCTACAAAAGTAATAAATTGTACAAAGTGTTTTAACTCAAATGTAAGAAAACCAGTCAGTTGAGAGGACTTTAAGGCGGCAGAGCAGCCTCCTTCTCCAGGGTCCCTGAGATCTGCAATGCTGGTTCTCCTACTCAGTGGAGAGCAGGGACAAGGCTTACATGTCACCAGCCGGTCTGACCAACTTCTCAGAAAAGGGGGAGCATTTTCCTGTGAGCTTTCCCAGCTTCTGATTTTGTACAGAAGGGCTATGAAGTGGTTTCCTACTTCTCAGAGGCTTCCTCTGTCCTGGCCTTTTCATCTCAGATTGGGCACAGGAGACCTACCACTGCGGGTTTAGCAGCCACGCTGAGCTGGCTCTGTTTGCTTGTGTCTTTAGCTGTGAACAGCAGCCCTGAACTCAGCGGGTACCTTTTTGACGCAGAAGCTGTGTGACTTGGCACCAGATGAAGGCTGCGCCGGATGAAGGCTATGCCAGCTGCTCTATGTGACACACTAAATAAAATTTCTCTGCTGTCAGGTAGGAAAGCATTTACATGACTGCAAGCGTCCCCCCATTTTGTTTCTCAGGCATTTTTGACACACTGCTTTGAATGCAACCGCATTCGGTGAATAAGGGTTTCCAGCACTTGCAATCCTTGGTACTGTGTGCTCTTATATGTGTCTCCACCTGCTCCAGCATGGGGCCTCTCCACGGGCTACAGGTGGGGTCTCAGCCTTTTCCATGGGCTGTGGGGGGACACCCACTACACCATGGGTTTCTCCATGGGCTGAAGGGGCATCTTTCTCTCCAGCACCTGGGGCACCTCCTCCCCTCCCTTCACAGGCCTTGGTGTCTGCACAGTTCCTTACATCTTCTCACTCCCTTCTCTGGTGGCAAAAAGCAGCTGCTTGTGGTTTTTTTTTTCTCCTAAATGTGATTCCCAGAGGCACTGTGACCATTGCTGATGGGCTCAGCCTTGGTCAACAACAACTCCAGCCTTGAGCCAGCTGGTGTTTGCTCTGTAGGGCCTGCAGAGAGCTTCTGGCTGCTTCTTGCAGAAACCACTCCTGTAGCCCCCTCCTCCACCAGAACCCAGCCACACAAAACTGCAGCACCATGTTCCTGTGAAACTGTGAGTATATTCTCAGAAAGGAAGTAATATCTAAATCTGGAGGAAAAGCATTAGTGTGAGAAGTGTGACGTTTGTGAAGAGCTATCTGACAGATGTGTATCAGTCAATTAGTATTGACAAGGTTCAGAGTGTCACACCAAAAACCCTGAGGACTGCAATACTAGAAATCAGTCTAAACATACATGACATACAGAATGGGAGGTTAGCATGAATATTATCTGTCAACTGTTGCTTGAATTAGATGGAGGAATAATTCTAGGGAAAGTAGCTCATGTAGCCAGGTCTGGCTCCCTGACCTGTAGCATTGAAGAAGTCATTTCACAGTGCTGGAAACTCCACTTTAGGTCTCATGCCACATTTTAACTTGTTGAATTCCAAGCCAAGGCTAAAATTCCTACTAGAGGTAATACTGTGGAAGAAATGACCTTTAGCATCCAGGCTGTCCTAATCCAGAACAGAAAAAATAAAGAAAAGGTGGAGCTGTATCTTGCAAACATTTTGTACATCCCTCAGCTCTTTCTCATCACTGAGATGTGATTCCCCAGTTTGTTCCCAGAGGATGTTCCACCTTTGTGGGCACTGGCATATTACACCAGGCCAGCTGTGTGGGGTGAGTAGCCCTTACATGCTGGGCTGCTCCTGCATCCCATGGAGCAGCAGCCCCCCACTGCAGCTGGAGCAGTGCAAGCCCCATGACCGATCCATTCTGCCATGACTTCACCTCTCCTGCCAGCATCGTGGAGCTGTGATCTGCTGTGGTCAGGCTACTCTGGGACCTTTCTGCCTGGGCAGAGGAGGAGGAGGAGGAAGGTGTTTGGTGGGGGGATGCACTGCACTGATGGCAATCTGGGGGGATCCAGGTCATAAAAGAGCATCCCATCGAGGTCTGTGGCTGGGGCAGGAGGGTTTCCACCATTTCCTTACAGCTTGTGTAAGCTTAAATGTTGCTTCAAATGGCAGCAGTGGAAGCTGGGGTGCTGGGGGCACCCTGACCGGGCGGCCAAGTGCTACTGGGAGTTAGAAGATAGTTTCAAGTAAAACAGCTCTATGGGTTTTTTTCAAGCTCACAGTAGGAAGTTTTTCATCTTTCTCAAGTTGGCCACTCCAATGTTCCTGTGCTTATTGGCAGAGATAGGACTGCCACTGAATCACTTCTTTTAAGACATTACTTTCAAGTAGAGAAAGTTCTCAGAAATGGTTTTTAAAATGGGCATCTGTCTCCCTGCCCTCACCTTCCAAGAGTGTTTTTAAGCTCAGGACCTCCTGACATCTGGAAAATTTAAAACAAATATTGCAAAATAGACACTTACTGGTATTTTATCTATGATATGGTATCTATCCTAGGCAGCATTAACTCGTCCTTCACTGGGAATTGCTCTTTAACCATTTGTATCACTCTTAATCTTACATCTTCAACGTGCTGTAACAGCTTAATTCCCTTTCATGTGAAATGAGCTATACAAACACCAGATGTTATTATTATACTATTATCAGACATAATTAGCCTTATGTATTTTGTTTACAGAATACATTGAAGGTGCTGAAAACAGTTGTATACGCCTTCTAAATGGGCTGTGCTGGCTTTATATTAATACCATTTATGGTCAGCTTTAATTTTCAAAGTAGCTTCAAAATTTGTAGTTGAATCTGCCCATGTAGTAAAAACTGCAGCTTTCAGAAAGCGGTAGGACTAATACACCAGGAAGCAGTGACTTTCCAGAGGAAACATCAGTAAATCAGTAAAAGAGACACAATAATGAGCTTGATTACAAGTAAATGGGTTATAGGAGCTATTTCTTCTCTCTCATACTACCCTTCTCTGTGATGGTTTGTGGTCTTCATCTCCGTAACATCCTACTTTCTGAAGGCAAGTGATTGATGCATCACGGGCATGAAAGAACCTGCACCTGACAACAGTATGTATGTGGACTTCTATGACTAAAAAAGGAGGGAGTTGGGTCAAGTCTTGTGCATTTGTTTGGTGCATGCAGTCACACTGTAAACTCCATCTGAAACCTTGACAGCTCGCGGTGTTCCCATTTTCTAGGGCATGTACTTCCTTTTTTTTTTTTCACAAGAAATAGCCATGTGTTTCCCAAGGCACCACATTGAGAAACTGAGGCTTGATTGCTTTGGTTTAAATGAAAAAAATAACTCCAAGCATGGAACTACTGAATCTGATCAAGGGCTTCAGTGTTTTGAAGAAAAACCCACACGTAACAGCTAATCTGAAATGTTTGGTTTGGAATACCTTGGTCTATCCCCAATTATTTTTTAAAAAATAAAACAGCTCAATGGATTTTTTTCAAGCTCACATAATAACAAAACAAAGTGTTACTGTGGTATATGGCATGTGAAAATCCTTGCTGTGACTAACAGGGAAGCAGGCTGATAATAATTCAAAGCTTTTTTCTTGTAACCAGTAACAGTTTATGAGGCCTGCAGAGACCAAGCCAATAAATAAATAGCATGGTATGGGTATCAAGGACAGCACGTAACGTATTTGTAAATGGGCTATACATAATTTATTGAAATTAGCATAAAGTTACAGTTTTACAACTCTGTGAGTCTTGGGTTACACATCAGCTGTAACAGAGACACCTCTTTAAATCTTAATATATGCAAAATGACACTTGTTACCTTCAGGCTAAAAAATAAAGTCCTTCCAGTACAACTAAGAAGCAATTCTTGTCTTCTTGCTGCACTAATTTATGCTTGTTACTCAAACAAAGAAACACTTAATTTTAAAGTAATGGGAGTCTTATTTTTGTGATAGTCTCATTTCATTGATAATGCAACAATCTTAATGAAAGTACGTTAACTGAGTAATGGATTAAGACTGTGCTCCAACAGAGTGATAGAGATGGTTGGCAAGACTCAAAAGCAACAGCATAAGCATAATGTTGGGGCTTCAATTTGAAGTGGCTTTAGTTAGCAGCCAAACTATATATCCAGAGGTTTAGCAACTGATCTGTTTGAGAGGTAAAATTGTATTTTCCTATGCAGAGGAGTTGTTCATGATCATTTTATCAGTTAATAACATCCACCTTTTACAGAAAGAAGATGATCTCTACTGCAGTATTATCTCTTTGGACTTCAGTGATTGGACAAAGTTTGGATGTGTGTGCTTTAGGAAAAAAACGTTGTTGATGTTGGAGTCAGGTATCCTTGATGTATCCTTCTGTATGCCCAAGAAATGTTCAAATTCCTGTTCCATTAATTCATCTTAAGAACAGGATAGAGAATATTTTGCTTTGATTTGATTTTTAAATCAGTTTGTTACTTTTCTCTGGCTCACTGTTCAAAGCATCTTCTTGTCAGCACTGAGCCCAAAGGTTCAGAGATTTATTCAGTGCCTTTAAGTTCTCCTTTGTGTGTCCCCACATGAAAGGATATTACATATTTTCCTTGTAAAGAGGCATAACTGCAGTAAACACACTTTCATCTGTTTCTGTTTTTTAATGGAAATAGCCAGAGAAACCCTGCATTTTGGCTAAGACTGAGGGCTGTGGGAAAAGGGCTTCAGTCTTGGATTCTTGTTCAGGTTTTTGTTGTTATTTAGTACAGTCTTCCTTCTGAAAAGCAAATGCTGGTCTCAGTGCTCCCCTAATTACCCCTTATAAAGCCAAAAGTATTTATGTAAAATGATGAACTGTAAACAATTAAAAAGCATCTACTCTCTGCATTCCTTGGTCCATATGATGCCTTACATATTTGAGTGTAAGTTCTTCTAAGTCAATAGGAACTGTATATATGTGTCTGTGGTAGGTTTTAATTTTCAGTCACTCATTACCTAACTCTTTAAGACAGGTACCTGAAGTCTATAGAAAGTCTGTGAGAATAATTTTAAATTAGAAAAAAATATTTCTCCATGTGTAATTTGTTGTGAAGAATGAGGACCAACATCCAATTTAAACTTCCAGAAGACTGAGTTCCTGCACCATGTACAGTGTTATCTTTGTGAGAATAAAATTCTCTAAAGCCATCCAGAGTTTTTACAGATGGCAGTAGGATTGGATCAAAACAGCTTATATGGCACAAATGTCACTGGAAGAAGTTGTTGTGACTGAAGGAGTAAATTTTTCTGAGTAACAGAGAGGTCTCCTAATTGCAAAATGTCACAACTATGCAGCAAAACTAGTTTGCTTAATGCACTAAAAATAGTGCTCACTCTGGAAAGTGCCATCCTCGCTCCTGGCTTGACCTGAGATCCTTTACTGATTACTCTGGCAGAAATATTACATGATCGTCACAGACTCTTGGAAGGATTTGGGTTGGAAGGGACCTCAAAGTTCATCTAGTTCCAACCTTCCCTACCATGGGCAGGGACACCCTCTACTAGACCAGGTTTCCCTTAGCCCCATCCAACCTGGCCTTGAACACTGCCAGGAAGGGGATATCAGTAGCTTCTCTGGACAACCTCTTCCAATGCCTCACCACCCTCACGGTGAATAATTTCTTCCTAATATCTAATTTAAATCCACCTTCCTTCAGTTTAAACCCATTCTCCAGTGTTCTATCACTACCTGCCCTTGTAAGCAGTCCCACTCCAGATTTCTTGTAGGCCCCTTCAGGCCTTAATCATGGGCAATCATTCATGAGCTATATTTTAAGGAAAGTTAAGCAATTTTAGATTTATTAAATACCACATGGTTTAATTTTGCTGTTACTTTAGCATATTTAGTCTAAAGATATATAAAATATTAGTGTGTTGGATAATTAGTTGTATGCAAATTAAGTTCAAAGAAGAGAGACTTACTCTCGCACTTTATGGCAAAAAATTGCTTTTAGGTAACTCACCTAGGGTTTCTAAAAGCTGTTTCAAGGATGACTTTGAGGTGTTCAATGCTTTATTAGAAATGCACAATTCTATATAGAATTAGTGCATATATAACCTTTGAAAGAGTGGTGTGTTTGTGGGAGAATATTTTGACAAAAATCCCTGTTTTAAGTCACTCTCAAATCCACCTTTTAGGCAGAAGTCATTTGGGTAGAAGACAAATAAGCATGGCTGTTTTACCTGAGGAGTTGCTCTGTAGGCAGCACATGGAGGCCAGTGGGCTGTACAGAACAGGAGCAGAAGAAGTAGACAGGTTGGAAATGGGAGATGAGTCTTCTCTTCAGTGTAAACATGATTAGCTGGCTGCCAGTAATTATACTTCCTCATCCTGCTACTGGAAACACTATGTCTAGTGTCAGCCAAGGGTTAACAAATTGTGTAGGAAAAAACCAATTGATTTCTTTAATAATCTTTGAATTGACTGCGAATAATAGAGGACTCAATAACTCCTACTTTCCCGAAGAACTTTGAGATCTCTAAATTAAGGTTTACACAAGAGTGTAATGTTACTACTTATTTAAAAGCTCTCACATTTCCCTTCACCACTTCTCTTCTTCCTCTTCCCCGTTACTTATTTGTTGGGAAGATGCTATTTGCATTCATGAATATGTGTCTAAAGTGGGAGGCAACGGGAGTATGTGGAATATCAGATTGGTTGAGAGAGTGATCAGGAGCAGGGGGGAAGAGGGGGTGTGAGTGAGGTAAGGAAAGAGACTAAAAAGAGTAAGGAAGGGTTAGCAAGAGGGGAATAATATTGAGTTTCTTTTGTGTTTAAAAATTTCTTACCCTAAAGCATCAGCAGATCATTGTTTTGGGGTTGGAGTTCTCTAATGAACATTTCTTAAACCTTTTAGTTAAACATTCAAGACAAACAATGGTTTAAAGCAGCTAAGATAAGAAAAATTTGAAACATTGATCTGGGCTTTAGTTGTCAAAACATGTGATATGATTCATATTCTTAGTGTTCTGGCTGAAATCAAATCCAGGCTGATGCTGGTTTTTCACATGCAGTGTTTTAGTCTGTGCCTTTTTGCCCGTCTTGTTGCAGGAGAGGCCAGTGAGCCTTTGCTGCCTCACTGCAGGGCTGGACAGATCTCCCACCACTCCGAACCCACTGCCCTCCCTGTGCCTGTACTGCAGGCTTTGGCTCAGTGGTCCCTTGCATTTTGGCAAATGTTGAGAATAGGTGCAGGTGTAAGTTAGTAAGCCGTCAACTACATCAGAAGCTAAAATAAGATTCTAGCACATCTGTATGAATTGCTGGCTGTATGATTCCTCATGAAAAACTGCCTTTCCTTATTTGAAATACTACTTCTCCTTTCTACATCTGAAAGCCCATCCTGTAGTTTTTCTCTTTGTGACTCCTTCACTTCACAGGGCTCTGTTGAATGCTTCCTCTTTGTGACTTTATTCAGTTCTGGAAGTATGTTAACTGCCTTAACGCCATCTTTTTTTTGGTTATAATTTACATGAGATGAAATGAACAGTAAGTATTGTTATACAGAACCCTGTGATAGGATCCAGGTTCTTAATACCTTAAATTTGGTGATTTCTTACTGGTGTTGAAGTAGTCTTAGAAGTTCTCCTTTACTATTCCCAACTGCGGCAGAAATATCGGACCAAAAGTTGTTCTGAGGATGCGTTGCAGCCATACCCACCTGAAGCAGAAGAATACAGGGTAGCTAAAAGCAGACAACTTCCTGGTAGGCATGAGAACTTCAAAGATGAATTTGCACTTCTTAATGGAAAAGAAATGAATTAACAACAATGTTGTAGCATTTACATTCTGTTCCAAAATCAAAGCATCTTATATAATGCCAGGATCAGAGTTGGCTGCAAATATTGATCCCTAGTAAATACCTGGGTGTATCTCAATATGGAATTAATATTCACAAAACATATCTGACTGGGCATTTTCATTAATAAACTTCATTGCTAAGATGTTTACAGGCACAACACTTTCCAGGGAACAGATAAAGCCAGGGCTTGGGTGCTTCCAGGTAATTGCAAAAAGAAGGAAGGTGTTGTTCAGCTGAGCAAGGGTAAGTCTTTAATCAAATAACTGTTCTGGCTGTAATTCCCATTGAAATCAGCACTGGTCTCTCCCTTTAATGAGCAGGGCTTTGTGATTTACATATCCAGAGGAGGAAGGCTATTTTACACTAATACAGTTCCCGAATGTAGCCAACTAGATTTGGTCAAAGTTTCTGAACAAGTTAAAACAGTTAATGTTTCCTAATGATGGAAACAATACCAGTTCTCTTCCATAAAGAGCAACACAGTTGTTTTCTAGAGTCCTGACATCTTGAATGCATGGGAAGTGTTTAGCTGTGCATTCTCTGGATTTTTGGAACATTGAAAATTAAATTAAACTGTAAGAGAGACTGTTTCTCTCCTGATCTTAGCTGAGAGTCTTGCTCATGCATGCTGTCTTATTGAAGCTGTGTCTACTAGAAAAGCAAACTTCAGGTGAATATTAGTGTTAGTGAATATATATCTTGGCTTCTCAGATACCTTTGCAGGATGGACGACCATGTCTTTTATTTCCCTCTAATTATTTTTATTTCAGGTGTGACTTAGGTGTACTCAGTTTACAGTACTAGGGCCTGGGTCTTAAAATATGAACAGGGTTGATGCACAGCAAGTATCCTTTTTGTTGGGGAGATCTGTAAGGGACCTTGTAGCATAGATCTGTTATGTAGACACATTTCTTGTCTGCGTTATAACTTCTTGCAACATATAACAGTGACTGGACAGAGTTCACCTTTCACAGAATTTGTAGGTCAGGAATTTTTTTCCTCATTCCATGTTTGAGAAATTTTCAGTGGCTGCACCTCCAGCCAAATGCCGGACTATCACAGGTACTATTCCAGGCAGCTGCAGAGCAATCCAGCACCTTTGATAGGAAAACAGCATCCTTGAAATTCAATTGCTTGCTTTGCCAAGACTATGTTTTTAAATTAGGTCAATTGCTTCAAAGCAAATCCTAAAGGGGGAAGAAAGAGCATTGTGGTACTCTTCCTTAGCAGCATCATCTTTTGAATCTATGCTGGATGCATGAAAAGCACTCTGGACTGTTGCTGTTACTGCCTTGGTGTCCTGGGAAGAATTTCAGCCTTTTCTGAGTGAGGGAAAGGCTTGGCTTCTAGGACAACTAATATCCACCTTCCTCCCCTCTGGCTATCTCCCCATGGAGACTCTTCTAGACTGACTCTGCAGAAGGTCCACCTTGGACTTCCAAAGACAGACTGTATGTCACATGTCTTTGTGTGATGCTTTTCTTTCCTAAAGGTGTTTTTGAGAACACAACTGGTCTGATCCAGGATAATTCCCTTCCTAAAACATTAACATGGTCAGCACATAGGATTGTGCTTAGCAAATGAATGAGCAACATTGGCATAAAAATGCTGTGGAAGACGTCACCATGCTCTGTCTGAGCCCTGACTGGGTACCTGGAACGTGCACATCTCGTACCTTCTCACTGTCAGAGCTGGGTTTCAGGAACAGTGACTCAGGAAAGAATAAGCCTCAGCTCAAGTGCGAGAATTCCCAGTTAAAAGCTTCCTATGATTTCCTACATGTAGGGCATTAGTGAAAAACTATTACTTTTAGATGTAATGTTGAAGTCCACTTCTGTTAAAAAAACCTGAGCTTGTGAACCACCAAGGTGGGCCTTGGGTCCATTTTCCATCATTTCTTTCCACTTTGGACTGTTCTCCACTTGGCACAGAAGGAAAATAGGTTTCCTTTCCATAGACACCTCCATGCAAACTTAGCTGGGATGGCTTAGGCAGGGCTGATGCTTTCATCTTTGGGCATCATCCGTGAGCAGAATAATTGAGGGTAGCAGGGTCTACACCAGCAGAGCCACTGTGGCCAGGGGAGATGATTGGGAGTTCCACTGCCATGCAGTGATGCTGTGTACAGGGCTGTGGTAGCTTTTATGATCACCACTTATTAAACATTTTTGATGCTGACGCAGGTAAAGAGCAAGTTCTGACTCACAGCTCCAAAGGCTGTGCGTCTCTGCAGGACTGAAAGGTGCAAAAAGCAAGAGTTTTATTTTTCTAAGTTACTAAGTCACTAAGCTGCTGGGAGATATGACCATGCACACGCAGACAAAGCAGATCTGCTGATTAGGCTGATGGTTTACAGCTTATTTTCTCAGTATAAATTGCATGTTGAAACAGAAAAAATTCAAAGATAATAAAGCTACAGCACCTAATGCAGTCCTTTCCCCCGAGCCCAGCTCCCCAGTCAGACAGCAGACAGCTGGACAGACAGCAATGCTGGCCACTGCTCTGCCTGATCTGTAACACCATCCTGTATTTATTGAGTAACGTACCTATGGATCATACAGCCTTCTTCCTTGCTAGCATTCTAAATGCAATTATCAAAGGTGTCCTTACATCTTTAAATCTCATTTAGAAGGCGAGCCACAGCCAAAATGCTAATGAGCTCGCCTTAATTGTAAACACTGAGCACTGATAAGAATGAAACTCCATCCTCCGTTCTCAAAGAAGTTCTTACGTGTTTCCTACTTACACCGCTTTTTATCTGATTCTCCTTCACTTCTGTTCTTAGGCAGATTAATAGGCACCTGAACAGACAAATAACAGTACTACATCTTCTTCGCACCCTCTTGACAGACTTTTGAGATTGCAAAATATTTTTGGAAAATTATTATTGGAAAAAAGATTACTGAATGATCAGGCGGACGGCAGTTTTTCAGGCTGGAACAAACCGTTCCCCAGCACTCACATGAACACGTTAGTAACTCGCACTTAAATGCTGATGGGACATTTTTTAGAATGTGATAAGTGTGAAATCGCCTGTAGTTTTATCAGTCGTGGTTGCTGCCCACTCCTGCTAAAAAAAGGTTGATTGTGATCATTAAGTTGCAGGTAGGCAGTGCCTCTGGACTGTAAAATAGGAATGTCAGTGCGCAGTGATGAAAGCAAACTTTGCTCAACACCTGTCTATATATATTGCAGGTTTCAGTGGCTGCCCAGTTGATCCGTTCGCTCTGTTGTCTGGGAAGAAAGAAGTGGTAAGTAACAACAACTGAAACCGAGCTTTCTTTTCTTCTTTCTCAAATTTGTTTAGCTTGTGAATCCAAAGCTCAGCTTTTGCAGCTCAGGGAATGGCAACAGAGAGCTAACGTGGGGAACTGGAGTAGCATGTGAAATGTCATCCACTTGTCAGCATTTTCACCTCGTGTTTTTTCAACTGTGTTTATATTTTAAGGAAGTGATAAAAAAATCATAGGTCTAAAACCAAACTGCACTACCTTTTGTCTGCAAATAACTGGATTTGGTTTTAGGGAGCATGATAAAGAAAAACAGGTATTTTATTAAGCAGTTGTCAAAAAAAGCCAGAAATATCTGTCTATAGTATAAGAAAGTATTATTTTAACTATTATTTGGGTTGAAAAAAAGTGAGATTTTAAGGCATAGCATTCAGTGGTATTGGATACTGGAAAATGCCAAGGATATGATTAATGAAACATTGGAAGGAAATACTGTCAGTTGGTGCGTTAGCATAGATAGTGTGTAAAGCCTGTGTGCTGCACTACGGCCGTGTCAGGCTATTCTCGATGGAAACATTTTCTTATGCTAATTTGGTTTGATACACGGAGCTACAGGGAATACATTAGCCTAATGTGGTTAGCTCAACTAATGTGGCAGTAGGCAGAAATCAACTGGTTTCACAGTAACTTTTATTAGAAGCTCTTCCATTAGATCAGTAAGTCCTTTTAATAACATTACTTTTTTCTCTCTCGTTACTTTACAGTGTGTTCTGTGTTTGGGATGGGGTAGATCTGTTGTATGTCCTTGGTGGTGGGATTATTTTTTAATTCTAATTCTAAAAAAGTAATTGTTTTACCTAAATACCTAATAGGCATTTCATGTAGTTCACTGATGTTTCCTGGTTCTGGCTCCTCAGTAGCAGTGTCTGGTGCTTTTCTTGGTTGTGAATGCAAAAATTAATGTTTGGGATTAATTTTGTCTCTGCACTTGCTTAGTACATTTGTTCTCTTTGCTAGCTTGTTTTATAAGTGGTTTTGGGTGGTTTTTTTTTAGTTTTTCTATGTGTTAGATTCAAGTTTGTGAGCAATAAGTCTCAGGGATCTGTAGAAATAAACAGGGAGCACAATGCTAATTTATTTTTTAGCTGTTACATACCTATTTTTTCCTTTACTATTACATTAGCTGAAAGTTCACATCCTGGCTAAGCCTGCTAACTTATTCAGAGAAAAATCCCCAAGGAAGCGGCTGGTGCCCAAGCAAAGACAAGACTTGCTCCTAGCAAGGCTGAATCATTGCTGGTGTTTATTTAATCGTTGCCTGTTCTGTTGCACCAGGGATTTTGTGGCTACCATGGAACAGGTTCTGGGGCAAAGTTATCAGCTGATGTAAAGCTACTGAACGAATTTGTGCTGGCTGAGGATCTTTCCTTTCCTGTCTCTGCCTAATGTGCTTCTATGTTGGAAATGATACATTTTGAGGGGGGAAAGTGTCTCTCCAAGATGTCTGTAAGAAAGATTGCAGTGTAGCTTGGTAGTTACTCCTATGAAGTATGTGTGTTAAATATTCATATTTACTAAGCCATACAGTTGGATATCACTTTAGCCTATAAATCCCATTTTAACACAACAACCATAGCAAAGTGGTGAATGACTATGAAGTGATGTGCTTTTGTAGAAAAGGTGATAGAGAAGAGAAAGGGGGAGATACCCTGGCTGAACTCAAAATTTGAATCATAGAATCACAGAATACCCTGAGTTGGAAGGGACCCATAAGGATCATCAAGTCCAACTCCCGGCTCCACACAGGACCAGCCAAGTCAGAGCACTGAATGCATTGTCCTGATGCCTCTTGAACTCAGTCAAGCTCAGTGCTGTGACCCCTTTCCTTGGGAGCCTGTTCCAGTGCCTGACCACCCTCTCAGTAAAGAACCTCTTCCTAATATCCAGCCTAAATCTCCCCTGTCACAGCTTCATACTGTTCCCTCAGATTCTATCACTGGTCACCAAAGAGAGGTCAGCACCTGCCCCTTCACTCCCCCTCGTCAGGAAGCCATAGACCGCAATGAGGTCTTCCCTCAGCCTCCTCTTCTCCAGGCTGAACAAACCAAGGGACTTCAGCCTCTCCTTATATCTGCTTAAGTAACCTGTAGGCACAGCATGGTCATTTGGTGGTCATTGCAGTTATTACTGGTTTCCTTTGAAAATATTGCTATTTTCTCCAGTGTTTTTATTTCATCTTGGTTTGACTGGGTCTGTTCCCCTTGAGGTGAGATTTCTTTAAGGCTAACTGTTCTTACTTCAGGAACAACACGGCCTTTCAGTGAGCTGTCACGGGTGGAGAGGTACAAACAATACCATCCAGGTACATGCAAGTGGTAGTTCATATTCTCCGTTTAAAGTTCAGCGAAATAAAACCATTTACAACCATTTCTGATTTAAAACTGAAAAGCACTCGGAGTTTAGCCCTGCAACAGGGGCAATGCTGTTACAGTCCAATGAGTCACTGAGGAATGCAATATAGGGCAACTGCATGACACCTAGTGTTGCTCAAATAATTCCCCAGAAACTTTAACTCTTTGAAATGCTGCAGCGAGAGTCAGTATGGATCTAAAAGCCACAGGAACCCAATTTAGCTTGACTTTCTTATTTCAGAATTTGAGTGCCATTGATTTCCATCTATCTCCCTCCTAAGTGCAGGAGGTTTCAGTTTCTTTTGGAGTTAGAAAGGATGTCACATGTAGTTAGCATTTTCCAAAGGTGAGGAAAGACTATACTTACAACGAAAGCAGCACGCACGATGGTGTGAGAGGATTTGCCGCGAGGTTCATTGAAACGGACTGGATTACAGTTTGCACAGGCATTAGTTTTCAGACCTTTGCAATATGCATAGCATATTTTGACCTGCCACTTTCAGGAGGAAATTAGCTCCTCTTTCAGTATAGCTCCAAACAGGTGGATATCCAAAGTGCCAATGCTTATCCAAGCTCCATGACTGCTCCCTGGGTGCAGGCATTCTGGCCAGCCTCCTGCCAGCTAAGGCAGGAACCGGACACACAGCGCTGAGACACACAGCGCTGGCACAAGGATGGGCAGAGCTCATCGCTCCAAGCACCTCATCCAGCAATTGTGGCTATCGTGCCTTTGGACCTGGACCGGTGCGTCCAGCTGAACGTAGCTCCTTGTTGCAGCATGCGTTGTCACCGGCCCATCCTCTGCCCATTCTCTAATGTGTTCCTTTGCAGTGTAGTTTTGTCTTCAGTGTTCAAAAGTAAACCACTATTGGGGTTTTCATCATCATTTACGTCTTGCGTCAAATGGTGTTGGTCTTTTATACCACGCCTGATGTCAGTCTTTCCCAAGGTGCAGCCAGTATGAGCTGCCAGGGAATGATGCAGTTAGCTTTGTCTGCTCTGCTCCACCACAGCACCTAGAATTCCTTCTTAGTATTTTCTCAATATGTTGATGTCTGTATTTGGGCCAAGGGAGACTTCTTTGAAGGGAAAACTGTAGAATGTAGATTATACCTGTAGCACAGCAATTAATTAACAGTAAGTAGCTGTGGCTGGGTCTCTAGCAAACAGAGTATCAGGTGGCTGTAAACTATCTTCTCAGCTGTTTCCCTTAACAAGAGTTGGGATCTGGAGAAAGCTGACAGCTTTGGTAGCGCTTCAAGGATCTAGACGGTTCTGCTTTCATCAGTCCTTGATACCAATCACACAAGATGGGCTCTTCTAGTAGCAAACCCTCTTGCGAAAGGCCAATACTCTAAGGACTTCCAGCATTCAAGTCTACCTTCCCAAATCAGAGGCTGAGTAGGAATCATATGAATAATTGTATAAACATACCTATAAAAACCCCACCTTCCTCCACAGAGGTGGTCAACTCTCATTCTGGGATATTTAATCAGGTAAAGCAAACCCAGTAATAACACATGACGTACCTGTGGGATCCTGAGTACCTCAGGAACATGAGAGATGCTTATTATGAAGAAATGTCTTGCTGAATTCTTGAATGGTGAGGTTTAATTTAGGAGACATAGAGGCTGTTTGTCTGCTGAAGTTTTCAGGCTCCAGTTTCTCCAGTGAATACCTCAGCTCAGTTTCCTTACAGTAGTCATCAGGCTGAATCCTTGATTTCCATGCTGAAGAGCTGTAAAAGGACTGATGGCATCTCTGGGGATGGCGGTATCCAGCATATTCTGTGTCTCTCCATGGCAGGAATGTGTTGTCAATGCAAGTTGACATCTGAATTTTGAATACACTTTCACAATCCCATTTCACTTAAGAAACTTTTGTGCTGAGCAGTTATATTTTTTAGAGCTCTTTAAGTGCTGAATATGTATAAATGAAACTCGTTTAACGAGACAGAGGTGTTCTGGCCTGGGTGGGGCTTGGAGGTTGTTCTGGCATGGGTGAAAATATGAGAATTTGCTCCAAGCAAATGGAAACCCTTGTTGAAACAAGCAAGAGTGATTTTCTTCTATCTGTTCTGAGGTGTTTCTTTCAGTATCTTGGGAGCTACCCTGGGTCTTATGCCACAGATAAAGAATGTGTGAAAGCATAGTTTTTTGCTAATGGGATTGTAGAATACTTTTCTCTGATAATGTGCAAAGGCCTCTTTCCTGTGTGGAGTGCCAAAAATATATCCTCCTCTATTACCTGAGTGATTTTGTCTTTGACATTTCCTTCTCAGCTAGAGGAGGAGCATGTGTGCCTTATTGACATGGGCAGGGACAAAACATTTTCACCATCAGCTACATAAAGGATTATGATTAAATGCATGATTAATTATACTCCCGTGGAGTGGCTGCTAAATGCAGGTGAACCTTGTTTGTGGGACCATGATACCAACTCTGACACTGGATTTTGGAGGGTGGGCACAGGTGCCCTATTTATGAGGACTACAGGCAAACTTTCTCATCAGTGTGTCAGCCATGTGTGTGCTATATGTGGTGGTCATGGGGCAGCTTTGTCTGCAGAAACGACTGACTCGCGTTGCAGAGAGTGTGGAAGAGACAGACCCAAAGGCGATGCTTTTCTGAGTAGGGTTCACTTCTCCCATGCTTTGCACTGAGTTTTCAGTCACACTGGCTGAGCTAACGAACAGCCTCACAAGCCTAGGAAGGCAGAACTATTATTGTATATTGCCTCAGCTCCCCACGGTCACCTTCCTCCTCTTTCATGTCCCTTCCTCTGGCTTCTGGTATCAGTGAAGTAAATAAGGAGGGTTTTTCCGGGATTTGGTTCCAGGAACAGCTGCCTCCTCCTCTTGTTTCTGGGCCAACTCTGTCACATCTTCTTGTGCATGTGCTGATGAGATTTGGACAGAGAGCCTACGTGAGATGGGTGAACCTGACCTTGCTGCCACTAACTCAGTTTCACTTGCAGCTCAGTGGTGGGTTACCAGCAAATATAAATCTGCAGATGGCCACTGCTGTCTAATTACATTCTAGTCATTCAGCAAACATCATTCTTCAACTTGAAACTTCAGAATCTTCCTCCACATTGCCCAGATTCACATTCCCCTCCCACCTTGCCCAGGGTCACATCCCCCTTCACGCTTCCATGGGAATGAACTAGTAAAGGCAACAAGAAAATTGTGTTTAGCATATGTGACCCAAACTAGGCAATGCTTTAATGAAGAACTGTCATTGTTTAGGTGTGTATTGAATTACCGGTTTGGTAAAATCCAGAAGGTTAAATCCGGAAGGTGGAAGAAAGTAAAACAGTCCTCTGAATTTTGCTGAAAGGAGTTAAAGGAAATAAATGCTTAAGATTTGGAAAGTAGAAGAATATTTGCTTTCGTGACAGTTAAAAGTGAACAAAAATACAGGTGTGAGGCAGAAATAATTTTTTTAACTGTGTAAATTGCACAAATAAAACAACTGTGTAGTTTATAAAGTAATTGAGAAATCAATTTTAGAAATAAAGGAATCATTCATAAACATGTTTAAAAAGCTGTGTTCAAAGACATATTGCTTCCATTCCATTTCCATCTCTTTTGCTCTTAGTCATATTTCTCATATACCCTGTTGTAAGTTGAGTATGGTGACTGCACATGCATTTTAACCAGGGCTACTTTGTTAGTCGCAGATCATGGCTCCCTGGCCTGAAGTGGAAAAGCCTGAAACCAATAACTATATTGGGGACTCTTCCAAACAAAACCAGAACATGGCTGGGAAAGAAGGAGAAAATCACAAAGGTAATTTGCTCTTACCTCTGAGTTACAGGGGCTCCTTGCAGAAGATGGAAAGTAATTAAACCATTTTTTTAATGTTGTATTTCATCAGGCAATGTGTCTTCACTTGGAAATAAGGGGGAAATTCAACCTGCGTTTTCCACAATAGCCTTGATAGATGAGACAAGGCCAGAAGAATTTGACCCATGGGCTCTGCCGGAACTGCAGGACACTGGGGTCAAGTGGTCAGGTAGCCATTTCTCAGTAAATAAGTTACATGCATTCATTTTTTCCTTTGCTTTTCCTCTCTTTGTCTCAATTATTTTTCTGAAATGGTATTTGCTGCAGAACTGAATTTAAGATTTGGGAAGTTTTCAGGTGTAGTCTTTATATTCTGTCTCTCCTTCCCCAATGGAGAATGGGGATATTTAATCGGTTAAGAATTATCCAGAAATCATTCTGCTTTTCCTCCATAAAGTGCAAGGGGATATATGGAAAACAGTCCAAAGCTAATGTGGTTTCATAGTCAGGCTCCTATTAGTCTTTTTTCAGTCAGTAGGATGACTGTGTAAAAAACAGGGCCAGGCTCAGACCTCATAAGGGTTTTCTCATACACCAAAAGTTTTTACCTGGTAAAACTAGGTAAACACACTTCCTGCTTCTGCAGTTAAAATTTGCTAAAGAAGAACATTCTTTCAGAATGAGGTCACAACACTGTCTTTCACTCCATAGTCTCTTCTTGCATGCTTGACTGGTACAAAGAGAACACCTGATACATCAAACAAGTATTTTATGTATAATCTATTTGTTTTGCAGAACTGGATAGAAAAGGAAAAATCATTCGTGTACTCTATGGGATAGGGAAGTTTATTATGCTGCTTGGATTACTCTACTTGTTCGTGTGCTCTCTGGATGTACTGAGCTCTGCTTTTCAGCTGGTAGGAGGTATGAAAATGTCTACAGAATAAACTATGGTAGAGGCAGTAAATTTAATGTGGGTGATTGAACTACAAGTAACATTCTACAAGAACATTCTCCATAGATTTATGTGTTGAGATACAGATTCAGCAGGAAGTAGTTCTGGTTGAAGACTGACCTTCATTTCTTTGAAAGGACCTTTGTTTCTCAAATTCCAAAGGGCTGTTGATGTAGAGTTTACTTGCCCAATTTCTTAGTAGGTTCCTGTCACTTTATTGACAGTTTAAATGAATACATCTGTGCATAAATCTGTCCCTTGTGAAAGACATTTTAACAAGGTGAAATATGAAAATTGCACTCTTGATCAAAGCATCCACTACTGAATCATCCCCTAATTTTTTCAAAGAGGAAAACTATTGAAATGTGGCTGGTTTTTTTCATTTACTTATCTCCAAGTGTTAAATTCCAGTGATGGATTCAGAAGCAGTTATCAGAGAAATATGTGAGCCTCTGTGGAGATATTTTTTATTTTTGGCAAGAAAGCTACAGCTATATTAAAATAGTTTTTCTTGATGTAGTAACCAAAAATATCAAGGCAGTGGTAGCATTTAAATCTATGCATGTGTGGGTTTTTTTTGTCCTGCACTCTTTCCTCTGATGACTGTGTTTTTTATGGTCTCTGCAGAGTTCAGTAGAGCTTGTTCAATCACCAAACTGAGAGAATGTAAAGTATTCTCTGATAACTGAGAAGCAGAGAGTTCAGGACTTGAATTTGGATCCGTGGGCTACATCACCTTGGCATATATTTTGGCTGGCAAGCATGCCTATATATGTATCAATTAAATGGCTGAATGATCCTTAATTAAACACTCCAATAATCCCTACGGACTTTACTTTGTACTTCCCTGACTCTGAGAATATGTCTTTTTGTAGGTAAAGCAGCAGGGGATATTTTTCAAGATGATTCAGTGCTGTCTAATCCTGTTGCGGGACTGGTGATTGGTGTTCTGGTGACTGTTATGGTCCAGAGCTCCAGCACTTCTTCATCCATTGTGGTCAGCATGGTGTCTTCCACATGTAAGTCTGCTTACAGTATCTTCCTAGAGATCATTCATAACTTTTGGCCTGGGATGCAGACGTTCTCACCTGTGTTCAAGTTGCAGAAGCTTTGAGAGTAAGAGTAGAAAGATTTTTCACAGCTGTTGCCCTGATATAAAATTTTAAAGTGTAATAATAATAATAGGTGGAGGAGGAGTAATTCCATAACTGCAAGGCACATCATTGAAAGCCTTGTCATTTAATGCATTAATTTTGGAAGTATCTGTATACTTTTCTCATGTTAGCCAGTCACTGAACTCCTTTCTTGTAGCATCATTTCAAATTCTGCAGTAAGTAGGAGAATGCCTGGGAAAGAAGAGACTTTATCTTACTCTGGCCTTCCTAACATGTGGTGAGAAGGGATAAGCATGGGCTGCAATTTCAGTGGGGATCATGGGACTATGGGAGTACCACATTCCTAGGGGGATTGATTAACACAAACATATCTGGATTGGAGCACCTAATCCCAGTGACATAGAGGGAAGTCAGAGTTCCAGTGACATTAGTAGAGGTGAATTTTCATTTGAGCAAAGAGCTTTTTCATTCACTGATTTCTTTTCTGTTTTCTAGTGCTAACTGTTCGATCAGCTATCCCAATTATAATGGGGGCAAACATTGGAACCTCAGTTACAAACACAATTGTGGCACTCATGCAAGCTGGGGACAGGAATGAATTTAGAAGGTATTGTACTTAAACACTAGATCTGAAAAGTTGCTTTTCTTCTTTCTTCATAAGTTTTCTTCTTTCTTCATAAGTTTTCTTCTTTATCACTACTACTGCCATTTGACCTTTCTTTTGACCAAAATTTGAATATCTAGTTAGGAAAGTCACAACATGGCCCTGGCCGAGGTATCGTGCTGTCTAGATATATGGCTTCACAGAAGAAGAATGTATTCCTTTGAAATTTTTGTGGATCTGTCAGAATCCACCATTTTTAACTGGATCTTGCACAAAGATAAATTTGCAACTGCTCCCACAATACCACCCCACACACATTTGATTATCTCTTAATTATGGAAGGGTTGTACAAGTAGTAAATATTACTGTATTTTGGTTTACTCTCCTTAAAAGTGATTTAATGTTGAAGGTTTTTTTAAGTTACGGTAAGCAAGAGCTGGTAACTGTAAAGAAGTGACGTGTTCTGGCTGTCAAATATTTACAGTGACAACTTTTAGGCTTCCACTGGACATTGTTGATGAGAGAGCTCATGGCTCGCTGGAGGTGGGTAGTAAGCTTGGGAGGGATATGAGACTTTGTAACTTGTTGTTTATGGCATGCAGAGGTATGAAATACACTTAGCCAAAGCATATTTCTCCAGGATTTACCGTTCTGAATCCTTGGTTGTGCTGTTCTCTGTCATTCAAATACTAACCCCAAAGTAGCCTATTAGCATCTGGTCAGGAAAAGAATTTAAATAATAATGAGAAAGAAGTTGATTTTAAACATTCATTAACATAACTAACAATCACTTTAGTCTGCAAACTGAAGGTGGTAGCACTGTCAGCCTACTCTGAATGTTCCCCTTGGTTTCCCCTCAAGCAGTCTGCCAGTAGGAACATAAATTACAAGATTAACATTTCAAGGAATTTTTCCTCCATAATTTCTTCCTTCACAAAGCTTAATTTAAGGAGCTATATTTTGAAACAAATACAGGCAGACTGCAGAGAATTAGGAGGACCACAAGCAGCTATTAGAAAAGTGGGAAAGAGTGCCTCAGGTAAGAGCTGTGGTTCCTCAGGCGGCAGAGGAGAAGCTGGAAGGGAACTTAACTCTGGTAGTTGGCAAGAACATGTGAGAAGACTGCAAAGAGACATCTTCTCCCATGAGTCAGGGAGAACAGGTCTCAGAAAGAATGCCTAGCTGAGGATTAAAAATGTACCAGAAAAGGGTGAGAGGCAAAACAAAAGTAGTATGTACAGCCACTCCTTTCTTTCAGACAAATAGCCTTGGCAGCCTCATGTTAAGGATCACTTTTGTCTTTTCTAGTTTGGTTTCACTCACTGGATGGCTCTTTCACTCAGTCAATGGTGTGGAGACAACTTAGTGCAGCCATCTCCTGTGACCCCAGAAATGAAATGGGCTTCATCCCCACCTCTATGATTTCATATTTAATTGATGTTGTGCACATGTTTAATTAAAAGCAGCTCTGTTTTTTAATTTCTTCTTTCAGGGCCTTTGCTGGGGCAACAATCCATGATTTCTTTAACTGGCTTGCTGTGTTTGCGCTGTTGCCCATTGAAGTTATTTCTGGCTATCTTTACCATCTCACCAATGCTATAGTTGAGTCCTTTCATCTTGAAAGTGGTGAGGATGCCCCTGAGCTACTAAAAGTTATCACAGACCCCTTTACAAAGCTCATCATTGAGGTAAGCCCTTTCTCTCTTCAAGGAAGCTGCTTCCTTGGTTCAGTCAGATCTAGCCAAAATGTTCTGTTGGGGTGTATGTGTGTGTTCCCACTTACTTCTCTGTGTCCTTGGGGTAAAACTCATTAGCAGATAGATTCTTCTTTTTATTCATATTTCATGAAGCACCATGTCTATATTTTCTGTTTCTATATTTCCCCTGCATTTCATTGTAATGATGAAAGACTGGGGAAAAGAATAGAAGGACTGGGAAAGCAAGTGAGGACAAACACAGCCATGTGGGATAGACAAGATGGCAGCTTGTTGCCTATACAAGGGTAGATAGCACAACCAGAAGGTCTGCACAGGACCTGAAGAGATGACACTGACATTACAGGAAACTCGCACACATCTGGAGGAACAGCTGGAGACCAGAGGGGATGCACACAGCTCCTAAAATGACAGTAAATGCATTTAGGCAGCTGTGTTACTGTAGATGTTTAAACAGAAATAGTAAGATGACGTGGTAGGTTTGAGAAGAAAAAGACACAGTTTGTGTGGAGAGTTGTACCTTCTTCTAGGAGTAAACCCCCTCCTACCTAGGAGGTATGGCAGCAGCTCCAGCATTAGAGATGGTCATTCAGGCTTTATGTGGTTGAGCTTTCACAGGGAGTTAATTAAGTAGAGCTGAACAGAAGTGTGTGATACAAATTGCAGTAATGCTTTTCTTTTTCTTTTTTTTTTTTATTTTTAAAGCTTGATAAATCAGTAATAAATGCAATTGCCACAAATGATGAATCAGCAAAAAACAAAAGCCTGGTAAAGATCTGGTGTGTAACTGAAACCAATGTGGTGAGTATCATGCTAATTACATTGTCAGGACCCTCAGGAAATATTACTGATCAGTAGCTGACATTTCTTGTCAAAGGATTGTGAAATTAGGTTTTTTAATGCAGCAGAAAAAGATTGAAAAGAATTTAATGTAGTCTTTGCTCCGCTTAAACCAAGGATGTCATACCAGTGTTGAGTTTGACCTGGTTGCTTTTGGTACCATGCAAACCCTTGCTTATCAGAACTGGTGGTTTGGAGCCAAGCCTTTTATTCCTTTCACATCTGAATGTCTTTAAACTCAAATACACTTCATGATTCCTTTAAAGTGGAAAAAATCTCCAATATATGCCAAAGAAAATATCTTTTAGCCCAACATTTATCTATTGATCTAACCAGCTTTAGTCTTGTGTTTGGGTGATCTGGCAGCAGCTGGTTATTTGCAGCTTTCTTGGAAAACTGCCCATGGAAAAAGCCTCTGTGGGGCTATGTCCTATCATTCTTCACCCAAATCAACACTGAAACTTGAAGGAGTCTGTTGCCTAGATTGAGACCAATGACTATTTTTAGTAAACTGTGGAGCTGAATGTTTGGTTTGAATTGTTCAGCTAACTAACAATTAGAGCATTAAGTATCCCTTGGATCTCTAATTAGACTGTTTTACTTGTTCATTTGAATAGAAAAGTAATTCCTGGAGTCCTGATGCAGAAGATACTCTAAGGACACACAGTGGAGATTAAAATTAAGAGCTTGGGTTTTTTGAGGAGCCCAGCTCCTATTGAATGACAGTCTGGATGGCCAGTGAAATGCTAGCTAGGGAGATAGAGCCAAGAGCAGAGCTGTGCTAACGTGAAACTCTGCTCAGGTTACACTGCTGAGGAGCTGGGTATTTCATCTCAGGGGAGGCATGATGCTTGGGCAGCTGTTCTGTTTTCAGGCCTCCATCCTATACTTGGCTACCCCTTTGCTGAACCCCCAGGCAGATGCAGCCTAAGCTCTCAGTGAGGCCTGAGCCCCTAAGTCCTACAGTCACCCCGCTCTTAGAAGACAAGCAACCACGAGAAGTGTAGACTGAGGGTTACATTTCCATACCCACTTTTTTTCTGTCTTTGTCTGTATTTTGGCTATGTGCCCAAGCATATAGTCGAATTGCAAAACCACATGAAACCCCTACAAACTTGACTTGAACTTGGTGGGGGAAGAGGAAGATCATTTAAATGATTTACATTCCTAGTGGGTTAAACTAATGTCTGGCAAAGGTGATTAAGCAGACTTACAGCAAGGATAAATGCTTGCAGACCTCATACTTTTAAAGCAAAGCGTAAGGGTAAAACATGTTGATCTGATGCAGCTGCTTCGAGATTCAGATGAAAACATTTCAGGAAGGCAGGAGACAACTTTGCATTGTGCTTGTAAAGGGAGGCTGGCACCAGGCACTCCCTGAAGATGTGGGGGCATGGGACCCACCCAGGCTTTGCCCATCAACTGGAGGAAGAATGTGAACGCGGGTGTCTGTAGGCAGTGTTAATGTTCTTGGCTACTGATGGCTTGGTGCTATGGTTATTACAGTGTGGAAGGTTTGGAGGATATTTTAACCTTTAAATGTTGAACTGACTCAGGCAACAGCACAACCATTTATTTTAAGAATGCAAAATGCTTTGTCATTAATGTGGTGCCAGCTTACACTCCAGCTTCCAAATCTGCCTTTAGTTGATGAATGCTTAGTTGTAGTAAAAACCTAGATCTTTGCATGAGCTCTTAATGAAGGTTGCAAGTGACTGAAGTATCTGCTCTGTCTGGCAATCTTTAGACACTGCAGAATGTCACAATTCCACCTTCAGAAAACTGCACGTCTCCTGACTTTTGCTGGACTGAAGGAAACACCACGTGGACCCTCAAGAATATAACTGAGACAGAATATATCAGTAAATGTAAGTAGCACAACTATTTCTCCTTCAGTAATATCTTTACAGATGCATATATCTTTCTAATGGTGTTAATAGACTGCTTCAGAGGTGTACCAAGGTACTAGGTGGGTGTAGACAGAGCAGCCCATGCTCTGGGATGGCTACGGAGCTGGACTTACCACCATCATCATGATATCTGGCTGCAGATGGATCTCTTCCCATGCTCCCTGATATCAGTAATCAATGACTTCAGTATCATGTCACCCTTATTGTTCAGGTGACTTGGAGCTACAGTTACTTCGCCATAATGGTTGCTTGGATATCTCCATCCCTCTGCATGCCCTTTGAGACTTTCAGCAGCCCTTCTCAAGCACACAGCCACCTCTGGGAAGAGCCAACCGGCCATCTGGCTCAGAGCACACCAAAAATTCCTCACAGTGTTGTATTCCTCTCCCACACACATGCTCACCCATCTCCTGCCTGCCCTGCAAGGATGCCTGCTGTGTATTTTATGAGTGTCCATACAAAAGCTCCTGTTGCACCCTTCCAACATGGCTTTTGTGGAGCAAGGGAGATGGCATTCTCACTCTTTGCATCACCTCCTCAAGTTCCCCATTTTTGTCCCATTTTCTTAGCAGCATGTATGAAAACCAGAACTGGGCTTGGTATCAGAAGCACAAATGTGGCTGAGACAATTAATTTTCCTTTTCTTTTTCTTTTTCAGGCCGGCATCTCTTTGCAGACTCAGACCTGCCTGATCTTGCCATCGGTCTCATCCTTCTGGCTTTGTCCCTGCTTGTTCTGTGCTCTTGTTTGGTGATGATAGTTAAGCTATTAAACTCTGTGCTTAAAGGACAAGTGGCAAGCGTTATCAAGAAGACAATCAACACTGGTAATTATCTACTACTTCTAAAGATTGTTTTCAGGAATGACAAGGACACTGAGCACGTTTATACAAATCTTCTGTTCTAGCAAACATTATAGAATAGTTTAAAGAAAACAAAATCAACACAGTCCCCCCAACATTTTTTCTCCTCAGCATGTTATTTTGTTTCTTTTAAAAAATCTATTAGCGAACAGCTTTCTTGTGAGTTGCAGCAGATTAACAGCAACACAGACCAAAGTCCAGGCTCTGTTTCTTGATGTATAATCATTAGCTGTTGGAAATGTAATGTTCCCATCCTCAGAAGATAGTACTGAAGTGCTGAGATTGTAATTGCCTGCTTTGGCACTGAGCCTGCATGTTTCTTCTAAAGTAAGGTGAAAAAAGTTTGTAGTGATTAATGATCTAATTCCCTTTGCTTGACCTGTTCCACTCCTTAACCCTCTCTTCAGTAGGGTAAAGCAGCCCTGACTTTGCTGTCTTTCCTTGTGTTCTCCAGGTTTTTTTCTACCTGGATCCATTGAGTGCAAACGTGGGTTTTTCACTAGGCTGGTTTTTAATTCATCCTTCTTTGACTGGAGTGGCTAGAACCTGTAGCAGAGAAAAGCACTCCTAGCATGCCTCTGGCTGTGGTTGCAGACAGGATTCACAGAAACAGGGAAGGCAACAAAGTAGTCCTTATTCTGTCTTCTCTTCCCCTGGGCAAAGAGTAGTGCCGAGTCAAAAGCTTCTCTCAGTTGCTGTTCGTTTGTGATCTACTCTGTCTTCCTCTGTGGCTTCCCAGCTGAGTAATCCCTAACTTTCTGGCTCACTCACAGATCTGCACAAGGCAGGGGACCATTCTGCCTAGTTTCCTTAATCAGTGTGATTAGCTTTTCATTGTGAATGTTAGCAAATGATTTTTTTAGGAGGTAACTGACTTGAAACCGGTTAGAACAACCAACCTGATTTTCTCAGAATAGTCTTCAGAGCTTTCTGAAGATCAGGTCCATGTAGCAGATGCCTGGTTGCTGAAACCAAGACACTCTAGACACTTAGAAGGTGTGGAGTTGAAGTCTGTGGAAACATTTCTGGCACCTAGCTGTGTTACAGCATAAATGCTGTCCTGGGTCAGCACAGATGTCTCCCTAATCTGGTATCCATCTTAAAGTGTCTGGTGGAAGAGTGGTGGAAGAGTGGAGAGGGAGTACCAGTAAATTAGAGTAATAGAACTGTCTATGACCCAAAAACATCATGTAAGAGACAATATGCAAACAATATATTACATTTGAAAGTCTTAATAGTCTTTTTGCTGCTATGTTAGTGTGTTGTCCTAAAGACAATGTTCTCCCTCTGTGTTTTTCAGATTTCCCATTTCCTTTTACTTGGCTAGCTGGATACCTGGCTATGCTTGCAGGGGCTGGTATGACCTTTGTTGTCCAAAGTAGTTCTGTTTTCACATCTGCTATTACACCCCTTGTTGGTAAGTTGACAATACTGTATTCTTTATCCCTATGTTCATCTTCTCCACCATTCTCAAACCACTCAATGCTGTTTTTTTCTTCTAGGCATCGGCGTTATAAGCATTGAGCGCTCTTATCCCCTTACCTTAGGAGCTAACATTGGCACAACCACGACAGCTATACTTGCAGCTTTAGCAAGTCCAGGGAGTACATTAAAATATTCATTACAGGTCAGTATAAGCCAATGATTCCTTGAATTCAGTTAGAAGGTACAACTTTTTTGAAGGAAAACCTGACAAAATTGGCTGTGATGTTAATATGCCATGGCTGTCATGTTTGATTTTGAGCTATTAACGGCAGCTTATTAGTTTCAACTACTAGAGCAAAAAGATTTTGATAAACATTCTCAGAATGTTGTTAAATAGTAAAATCTTGGGTTTATAAATTGGTATTGATCTGATTGGATTAATTCAGAACTGGGACAGAGTTGGCCACTTGACCCCTGAGAGTGGAGTCTCTGCAGCGAGGAACTCAGTGCTCACACCTCTGCCAGCCCTCTTAGGTAATCCCCTCTGGGGGTTACTGATTTCTGCAAGTTCCCTCCTCAGGACCCTACCGCAGTTCATGCAGGGTATAGGAACTCCTGTAACCTAAGTGAAGACTGTACAACCCGTAAGATGGCAAGCTGTACACCTACCTGAGGTTGCAGTGAGCATTGCAGCATCTATTTTCTCATTGTATATCTAACCTGAGTGGGGGTTTTTGAATTCCTTGTGGAATCAGACTATTTGAAAAGTAGACAGCCTGATTTTGGGCTCTCATTTACCACCCGGTAAGGAACATTCCAGGCAGCAGATAACATTTGAATGAACCCTCTACATCAAAGGGTGAAAAGATAATGAAGTTTCCTTTGTGAGAAGGATGAATGTTTTTTACCAGCCACAATAAATCAAGAAAATTACAGAAGTCATTTTATTGTCTTTGGGCATGATAGAATAGATGTAATCACGAGAAGATACTATCTTGACCAAGCTCAGATTTCATGATAACTAGCTGGTTTTATAACATACTTTAAAAATAAACCCCTGTACTTTCATGTTTACTTTAGTCCGATAACAGTCATAGAATGAAAATAAGATAAGGTGAGCAGGGAATGTACTGTTTTCTTCAGAATGTGTTTATTCTGTCTAAGCAACTTCTGCAAGCTTTAGCAAGTAGATGTCTCTTCACACTTACTTTTTAAAAACCAGTTTGGAATTATGTGAGTCTAATTATTATAAAAGACTCAGACAAAGAATCTCCTCAGTGCCCTATAAACTTTTAGTTAAACTTTGGAAAAATCCAGGTTTGAACCATTAGCAAGTTCTCAATAGCCTGCATGCAATACCTAATTTACACTTCCCATCTTTTAATTGAAAACTTAGAGATGTAGAATCTGACAGTGAACGGCTATTGTGTATTTCTCATGCCTCACTAACAACAGGACTGTTTTCCAACAGCGGTTTGGTTAGTCAGCTTTATCTCTGGTGGACTCAATTTCTTGCAGTTGAAAGATGCATTTTTAAGACTTCTGCATCTACAGGGAGTTACGTCGTCCCCTCTAGGCTTGCCTTGTTTCCAAGTGCTGTCTGCTGTTTGTAGGCAGTGATCCTCACAATATGTGAGGTATTGTGGAGTCTTTGTTTCGTGCTAGGAAAGGCCCTGCAGTGAAATACCAATGAAAGACAAGAAAAAAGAGTGGGAAGCAAGGAAAGGGAAAATATGGAGTCTTTGTGCAACTGGAGGGTTTCATTCATGTAAGGGCATTTAAAGGCATTTTAGTTAATGGACTTCTCAAATGTTTTTGCTTTCAGATTGCCTTGTGCCACTTTTTCTTCAATGTTTCTGGGATTATTCTGTTTTATCCGCTACCTTTTACCCGGCTGCCAATCCGCATGTGCAAGACCTTGGGAAACATAACAGCCAAGTACAGATGGTTTGCTATATTTTATCTTCTGGTCTGCTTCTTTCTTTTGCCTTTGTTTGTATTTGGTCTGTCACTGGCAGGCTGGCCAGTCCTTTTGGGTGTTTGCCTTCCCCTGCTTGCTCTTTTTATTGCTGTGATTGTAATTAATGTTATGCAGAAGAGGCGACCACACTCACTGCCGGAGAAGCTCCAAAATTGGGATTTCCTACCCATCTGGATGCACTCCCTAGAGCCTTGGGACAATATAATTATGTCTTCACTCGCCTTTTGTGGGAAACACTGCTGCGGCTTCTGCAAGTGCTGCAAAGTCAATACAGACCAGGAGGGTGCCAAAGACAAGCAGACAAAAACTATGGAGGTTTATGAAAACACCATTGCGATGGCTGATGAAGAAAGAGGTGGAAGAAGGGCACCAGCTGTAGCTTGTGTTGAAAAAACAGGCACAAACAACACAGCCTTATAGTATCGGATCAACCTACGCTAGCACAGACACAACATAGGACAGTCAGGCTCTTGAAAACCACCTTGGACAATGCACTGAGGACAGAGTGAACATTCTGTTAGGTTTCTGCAGCCCGGGATATATCACTCATCAAGGAATGGAGTCAAAAATGCTTGCCAGAGTTCCTAGAAAATCTATGATCAGTTGAAAAGTTAATGACAGATTTGCCTACAGAAGATCTACTAACCAGTACCTTCATCCAATGCTATCAGTAGCAAACAAAAGAAATCCTGATGTAGTCCCTTGAAGAGAGAGATGAAAGGAGTGATGATCAATTCAGACTTAATTAAAAAGCATGCAAGCTAACAATGCACTCTGACCTACTGGCTTATTCAGCAGAAGCTACTTTATAAAACCTGCAAAGCTCTGGAAATGGAAAAAAAAAGGAAAAAAAAAGAGTATTCTAATTTTTGTGTGTGTGTGACCCTGTTTGCAGTGGTCAAAATGGAAAATAGCGTTTTTCCCAGAATGGACAAAATCATTATATGTGTGTGAAGGAAAACAAAATGCTGCAGATGGTGTGCATAAGCCCACTTGGGGCCCTTTCTGTCTCCTTTAACACTGGGGACAGGAATTATAATGTTTTATTATTTCAAGGTAAAGGCTGCAAATGTACTTGCTGATACCTCTGCCCGTTGAAGGTTAAGCACTGGTTTTGGAGACACTGAGTGGTTACCAAAGGGCTTGATAGACTCAGGATATGGTTGTGTGGCCATTCTGCTCTATAGATGATTCTCCTGAATCCTATTCACCATTTAACCCCACAATCAGAGGGATGGTGGAGGAGGGAGGACAAGTGGCCAGTGTAGGGGAGGAGATGGCCACCCAAACCTCGACCTGACACTAGGAGATCTGTGTGCAACTGTGGCTCCATTTCACTGAGCCACAAAATGACTTCTCAGAGTCACGGTGGAGACTGGCTTTATAGTTACAAAAGAGGGAACGTGGAGAGCAGCTTATGGCTAGCAGGGGAAGTACAGGTTAACATGTACTGCAGAGAAAGGATTGTTCACTCTGCACCATCACTTCGTGCTCTGAACCACCCTCCTTGGAAATAATGTGAATTTTTCTGGCAATTGTATGTAGCAATCTAAACCCCAAAGAAAATGCATAAGTAGTGTAGTCTCTACCATGCATAGTCAATCCACATGTAGTGAAGCACTTGGTGGGCAGCTGCTTGTGCTCAAATCTTACCATTACTTATGTGTCAGTAAATACTTGTGAGGCTTCTCTGTATCGTGGATTGACATAAGGCATAATTTCAGTGTCAGAAAAATAGCATTTCAAAGATGTACCCAGGGGGACAGAGGGAGCTGGCAGAAGTGCTCACCAAGCCACTTTCCATCATTTATCAGCAGTCCTGGCTAACTAAGGAGGTCCTAGTTGACTGGAGGTTAGCATGTGTGATGCCCATCTACAAGAAGGGCCAGAAGGAGGATACGAGGAATTAAGGCCTGTCAACCTGATCTCAGTGCCAGGGAAGGTTATGGAGCAGATCATGTTGTGGGCAGCACGTACAGGACAACCAGGTGGTCAGGCTCAGTCAGCATGGGTTGTGGAAGGTGGGTCCTGCTCGTCTAACCTGAGCTCCTTCCTTCTATGCCAAGGTGACTCCATGTAGTGGATGAGGGAAAGGCCGTGGATGTTGTTTTCTTGGACTTTAGCAAAGCCTTTGACAGTTTCCCACATCATTGTCCTGGAGAAACTGGCTGCTCATGGCTTGGACAGGTGTACTCTTTGCTGGGTAAAAAACTGTCTGGATGGCTGGGCCCAAAGAGTTGTGGTGAATGAAGGTCAGTCCCAGGTGATGTTCCCCAGGGCTCAATATTGGGGCCAGTTCTCTTTAATATCTTTATCAGTGATCTAGACGAAGGAGTCAAGTACACCCTCAGTAAGTTTGCAGATGACACCAAGTTGTGTAGAACTGTTGATCTTCTTGAGGGAAGAAAGGCTGGGACAACTGTTTGGGGTTCAGGAGGGTTCAGTGCCAGGTCCTGCACTTGGGTCACACCCCATGCAATGCTACAGGTTTGAGGAAGAGTGGCTGTAAAGCCGCCTGGTGGAAAAGGACTGGGGATGTTGGTCGATAGATGTTGTATATGTTCCAGCAGTGCCCAGGTGGCCAAGAAAGCCAACAGCATCCTGGCTTGTATCAGAGATAGTGTGGCCAGCAGGACTAGGGCAGTGACCAACCCCCTGTACTCAGGCCTGGTGAGGCTGCACCTGGAGTACTGTGTTCAGTTTTGGGCTCCTTGCTACAAGAAAGATAACGAGGTGCTGGAGCATGTCCAAAGAAGGACAACAATGTTAGTGAAGAGTCTAGAGCGCCTGTCTTGTGAGGAGCAGCTGAGGGAACTGGGGTTGTTCAGCCTGGAGAAAAGGAGACTGAGAGGAGACCTTATGACTCTCTACAGTTGCCTGAAAGAAGGTGGTGCTGGCCTTTAATCTGAAGTAACATGTGATAGAATAAGAAAAATGGCCTCAGGCTGTGCCAGGAGAGGTTTAAATTGGATATTCTGAAAAATTTCCTCGTTGAAAAGGTTATTAAGCATTGGAATGGGCTGCCCAGGGAAGTGGTTGAGTCACCATCCCTGGAAAAGATGTATAGATGTGGTGCTTAGGGACATGGTTTATTGGTCAGAATTGGCAGTGCTAGGTTAACAGTTGGACTTGATATTAAAGGTCTGTTCTAAATGATTCTATGATTCTGAGATGCACCAAGTACTTCTGCTGGCCTTTGATAACTTCAATATCAGTGAGCATGGGATAAAATTTGAAGTCCAACCCCTAACGTTTATGGTTGTAAAATTCAGGCAGCTGAGTGTAAGACAAGCATCATTTAAAGTCAGCTTACACAGACTATATTGGTAATGGAAATGCTGAGAAGACCCTAGTTTATCATAACCACTCGGTGCTGCTATTCACAAGTACTTCTGAATAGCTGTTTGTTTTCTGCAGAGCTCAGGAATTCAGCCTGTTGGATTCAGTAGTCAGGTCCATTTTAGAAGTGAAAACTGTTTTTCATTTACTTATTTAAACTGACATTTAAACTGACAAACTGTGTTACTGAAAATGTGTTTGCGAATGGCATTCACACTGAGATTCCAGTTGTTTCCATAATAGTGAGCCAGTGACAAAACGCTTAGAATCAAAGTGAACTTCTGAAAGCATCTGGTTTTGGGATAGGTCTGCTTTTTGGGGGCTTAGTAGCAGAGACCAGAGTTATGCCAACATATTCTTTCAAAATTTATTTTCATAGAATCAGAGAATCATTAACGTTGGAAAAGACCTCCAAGATCATCTAGTCCAACCATCCCCTTACCACCTATATTACTTACAAAACCATGTCCATAAGTACCTCATCCAACCTTTCCTTAACCACGGGACGGTGACTCCACCAGCTCCCTGGGCAAGCAACCCGTTCCAAGGCCTGACCGGGCATTGGAAGCACCATTTTCCCTGTCCTTCGTATAGTTGAAACAGAATTTTTCAGCATCTCATTTTTAAAGTGGAATTTTGATATCTTCAGTAATACCTCTTAATTTTATCCTCACAATTCTGGATGCTTTCAGAATCTGTTTCTTTAAATCCCAGCGTGCATTTCCCATGCTCTGTTTCTTTGGGGAAAATATGAGAAAAGTATCCAGAATTGTTTCCAAGTTGTCTCAAGTTTCCATTGACCACCCATTGAAATAAGAAACATTTTAATCTACGTTTACTCTTTTCTTAAACAATGTGCACCTTATTTTGCTTTTTGAAGTAATGCTGTTGAGCACAGTGATAATAACTGTGGGAAAGCAGTTCTTACAAAAGAATCAAGGTAAAAATTAACATTCAGGCATATCAGTATGTTATGGTTCCTCATTGTAACATTTGCCCTATGATCTATTCGGTTCTTACTCTTCTCTCTCCTTGTTCCAGGACATATTGTGCCATTGTCTTAGGCAGATCCTGACAAAGATTTCTGTTTAACACTTTACAGCACAACATGTTCTGGTGTTTCCCCCGTCTACTCTTACCAAAAGATATTTACACTTTATTTATAATTATTTGAGTGTACAGAATTTTTCGTAAGTTATACAGAAAAAGGCTCGTGATTGTGTTATATATTGCATATTTGAAAACTATGCAATGTTTATCTATAAAAATGTAAAAAGGAACTACTGTATATTTTGTAATATAACTTTTAAAATTGTTTGTAACTGTGTATACTGCGTATTATGGAGGGTGTTGGCTCCAACAATAGGTTATGTAAAGATTGTTAGCAATGCAGACAGATTTCTTAAAGTAAAGAAGAAAAACACCTACATGCTTTCATAATATGGCTTAATGCACAAGGATATTGAACTCTACTTTTCTAAAAGATTTGAATTTTCTGTAATGGAGAATTTTGGAAATACAAGGTTTCTAAAGTACTTTTTTAAACTCTTGAACACTGTATCTTTTAGCTGCTTAGAGGACAGTATATGTCTTTATATTTTGTCATGAATATTCACCTTGTCTGTCCTCGTGCATTGAATGTAAAAAATAAAGAGAAGTTTTAAAAAAATCAGATTTTTTTCCTAATATCTGTTTATATATTTATCATGGAAGCTTGCAGAGAAGTAAGTATGCAGGCAAGTTCTAGTCCAAGCTGATGCAGTGTCTAAGAGATGAGGTTGGCATCAAGCATTGAAGAAAACCACCAGAGCCCCATGGGTCTGACATTTTCATAGGAATGAGATACTTTCACACAGAGAAAAATAAAAATAATTGCTCAGTGCAGTTGTGCAAGTCAAGATATTTTCTGGCAGGGTTCTGCAGACTGTCCTCGGTGAAGGTAGGCATGGGAGAGCAAAGCCGGGGCTCTTCTAATAGCAGGGTGCATGCTGAGCTGTAACAAATGACCTGAATCACTGTGTGAAGTTCAGATTCTCCCTTCTACATGACAGATGGCAAACAGTATTTCCAAGATGCTCCATATACCCTATGACCTGAGTGATATCTGGCTTATAATTGGGCAAAATTATCCATCTTACTCTTTTTTTTTTAATCACATCTGACCTGTGGAGCTTAAAATGAAACAGAGAGAAATAAAAAGCACTCCTTAAATGCCTTAAAGATTGTTAAAAATGTTCATTAGCCATCCTAACTGTCACCTCATCAGCAGCTGAGGAACCAGCCCCCAAAGCAACTGTCATACCCAACTACTTTGTATTTTGATGAAATGAAGATAGCAGAATTATTTCTTGTAACACAAATATTTATGCATTACAGTGTAACCTGTCATCTTCTGGAAATGTGGTAAGCACCCTAGTCCCATGGTTTAAAGCTTACAGCTTCTTATACCCACACAGAAACCCTGTAATTCCATGTGCCATCACCCTCCATGACTCATCATCCATCAGGAAAAGAAGCATATCCAGGAAATGGGCACAGGCTGTGCCATACATCTCTCAATTTCCAAACCCTTTGAAGAACTACCTAGGGCAACGTCCAGCGGTGCCTACGAGTGTTTAGCAGCAGGTAGGTCGTGAAGTGCTGCACTGATCAGGAACTACCCAAACATTCAAAATAACGCTCCAGGTAATTGCTTAGCTGAATCTGTGACTGGTCTCGGTCATCTTCTCTCTGCTTGCAATTTAACTATGACTTCCATGGCTCCTTCTAGTGCTCCTGTGGTTCTTTTACCCTCTGCTGAAGCTTCACATACATTCTCCCCTAGTTTCAAATTCTTGATAACACTGCATTTAACTGCACCAGACCTACCACGATGCAGGGATCTCATTAGTTACAAATGCAGGGTAAATGCTCCATCACCTCTTTCTTCAGCTTACCAGGTAGTGATAGCCGCCCAGGCAGGTAGCCATGGCAGCCATAGGCCATGCTGCTGTTCCCTGATTTTCAGCAGATCATCTGGGGGCGCAGGCTGGTGTTGTACCATTGGCTTAACCAGCACACAACAGCAAAGGATCTGATCAGGTCAGTTAGAAGCAGTGAGTGGTGCTCAGCTAAACCCCACTGTTTCAAAGCTGCATAAGGAAGGGCATAGTCTGTACAGATACCAGGGAGCACCAGGCCACACTTGGGTTGCATCATTTCAACAGGGTGTGCTACCACGCCAGCACTTCATCTGCATTTGGATGTTTCTTTCCCTAGCTAATGGCCAATCCTGGTGTTGCCACATGCCAAAGGCATGACACTGTACGTGCAAACTCACACGTGGTATTTTTATGGTGAATGCTCTTTACATCTTAGTCCCTGCTACAAAGGAAACACATGATTCATATGAGAGAGCTGAGTGTTTACTTTGCCTATTGGATAGTAATTATACTCATTGTCACCGAGCTGTGCTGAAGCAGGCTTCCCTCTAACAACTGAGCCAAGTGTTTCAACAAGGCAGAGAAGCAGAGCGAAGGCTAGCATTAAAATGTGAAAAACATTCCATCTTACTCAGCACCTGATGAAATTCTCTAATTGCCATTTACACTTTTGGGGTGTATCAATCTTTTTACACTACTCAACGTCTAAGGACACATTACCGTGGCATAAACAATCAGAACAATTATGGCAGAAGATATTTCACAACCAGCACCACAGTTGATGGATTGGGGCTCTTTACACAATGCAAAGTGCATAAATGACAGGGCATGCAAACAACTTATGGACAAAATGCTGTCCTTGGTTAGGCAACATGCAACCATAATTGACATGAGGAAAATTGGTGCACGTGTAAATGAAGGTAGCATTAAACCCTATTTTAACTGGCTAATGAAATGTCCTCAGGCACTGGATCTCACATGGCTGTCAGCGGAAGGCTGGCTCTGGCGTTGCTGTATACTACAAATATCCGGTATTGACTCTTGCTTGTTGCTTCCAGCTGCTATATTGCCTGAAAAGATATTCTTAAAGGTACCTGTTAGTGTAATTTCTCTGTCCTCCGCAAAGACACTGCTAGCTCACGGTCTCAAACGCTCCTCAGCAGAGTGGGAAGCCTGTGGGTACTCCTACCCGCTGGGTGCAGAGCATCGTTTGGCCCATGCTTGAGGACATGCATGACACAAGGACCATTTCTGATTGGTGGCATAATGACTCAGGTTGTGGGCTTCTATGCTGGAAGTTGAAAGAAATTTAGGATGTTTAAGTGTATCCTGGGGAAATCTGCTTAGTCTTGTTGCTGCCTTTGGTCAGGCTGGGCCTTTTCTCACCGCCCTCAGAGCTGACATCTCTCTCAGAGACAGGGGAAAGAGGAAAGGAGCGGGTGGAAACCCATGCAGCTCATTGTGTGAGCCATGGGATCCCATCTCTGCCTTCAGCTATCCGTGCTTGGGGCACCCAGCTTGGGAAAAACAGGGGCAGCAAATGATACTTCATTTTGTCCACTCTCTCCCCAACACTGCAAGCCTGGAATGCTGGGGGCTGAGGAATCTCAGGCAGAGCAGGAGCAGGTCTGGAGGAATAGCACTCCAAAATAGGACAGGTCTTCTGGGAAATTGATGCTGGGGCTAGGTGACAGGTTGGACCTGGTGGTGAAATGACTGCAAGTACTTCACAGCAGGCAGAGATCACTTTGGATTCATCAGCATAAATTTCAACCCTATCTTGAAATGCAGGGAAAGGAATTAGTTTTACTTCCTTTACAGTAAAATAAAATGCTTGGTGAGCCCAGCAAGGCAGCCTGAGCCCAGCCCAGGGAGCTGTCAGTCCTTCTCTATATACATCATGGTCATGGATGTGACGGAGCACCTCCAGTCCATACCTCCCAGTCATGCAGGAGACCACCAGCCATGCATTCACAATCATTCAATAAAGTGGACTTGAAGCATTCACTGAGGTTGCTGAGGAGAGAAAGCAACCCAGGGTTCAGGGGCACCCTATCACAGGGTTTCATTTTGGGCTCTGCTTGGGCAGGGGTGGAGGAGACCTCTCTACCTCTGCAAGATGACAGCCAGACCATCTCGCCTTGGGTATATACACATATGGAGGGGTGCTGATGTGTTGGGCGCAAGCACAGCATGCTGGTACATTTAGGACATGTATCTGCAGCTGGAAGAATGACCCACATGAAAAGAAATCAGGCACCAGTGACTATAACGCTGAGATATATACAGCTAGGACAACAACACTGATGAAACCAGTAACTGAAAAACAGTTGGAAAGACTGTATGGGTCATTAAACTCACCATTAGCCTCTCCAGAGATCTGGAGGTCTGGTTCATGGTGAATTTGGAGATTCTGCTTGTTAAGTGGTCTTCTACGGCTGCGACTATTTATCCTGTGATGGATATGGCTATTGCTTGAGGGCTGCACAAGTACTCCTCCTCTGTTAATAAAACTGACTTGTTCCCAAGCCATACTCAGCTGCCCCTCTTGGATGTAAGTCAGAGGTATAAGCCCTGAGAGACAACTTTTAAAGCTGTTAAGATGTCTCAGACATGTGTAACAGGTGACAGGGCTGATTACAGCATACCACAGTTCAGTGTAAAGCTTTGGAGCTTTCTCACATCCTATCAGCTTGTCATGCAGCAGTGCTTCGCAGGGGGAAGACCTGTCGTGCAGTACTGGGAGGAATGCTTGCAGCTACATTTATTCAGCCATTGCTGTTCATAATACATTATCTGTTTCAGGACATGCCATAGGGTAATTTTTGAATGAAAGCAATTAATGAGAGGCTCAATCAATTAAAAAAGAATCTTACTACAGGCACAAGGAAGATAACACTGAGGAAGCTGTTCTGGTTCAAAAAGCCAAGCAGGGAGGATGCTTCACCAGAGCATTCACAAAGGCAAAACATAACCCCAGTTGTGTGCTAGGGCACTTGTAGGGCAGCAAAGGCTCAGGAGATATGTCATGACCATGAACGTGCTCCTGGGACTGTCCCCATACTTTATTCACTGGCATGGTGGAGCTGCTGGGTCCCATGGACATCTTGGTTCCCAGGAGTTTGGCCACCAGGATTTAGGGCTTAGAGCTGGGTCAGGCACAGGGAACCATGTAGAGGCACCTCAGTTTTACAATATGCCTTGTTCCTCACCAGTGTGAACACTCAGCACTTTCACATCAGATTTAACATTCAAAAGGCTTAACAACTCTGTAGAAGATGACAAGGGAGAGTGGACAGCAGAATTCCTTCAGCATATGCACAGCATCTTCAACAGGGCAGTGAAACATCACTGTGCTGACAATGAATTTCCCATCTGACCAGCAGAAAGGGACGTTTCAGCACCATCTGTTGAAACGCCCTGGCAATGCTCCTAGATGTAAATCCCAGAGGAATTTAAAATTGCTTCACCTGGGCCAGGTGCTTCGCTCACCACAGGAACAGGCATTGACATTGGCATCTGTAGGACACAATATTTGAAGTGTGCCTGAATGTGCATGTCGTACAATGGGCATTTCTTAGTCGTAGTTATCACTAACAGCTGTAATTATTTCTTAAAGGTTTTATTATTTATTATTAGGTTACAAATGAACACCATTCAAGCTGGGGTGGGGAATTTATTTTTTCCCCTCTAAAAGCTCCAAGCAAGCTTTTCAGCTTAGAAAACTGAGAAGACTGCCCTAGAGAGCCAAAGTATCTCGACTAGCTAAATCAGGGCTCCTGGGTCACACTTGGTGATGCTCTGAAGTAAAAGGAAGTGATTGAAAACAGCTGAAAAGTGACTGAAGAAAAAAAATCACAACAACCAGCTTCTGCTGTAAGGGTATGAGCCAATAACTGCCTTATATTTAATGTAGTATAGGATGACCTTGGAGACACATAGTCTAAGACTGTGGCTGTTTAGTAAGGAGGTGTTTAATTTTTCTATCATTTGGCAGCAGTTAGTTGGCCTGAATCCACTGTACTGTAACAGAAAGGGATGAGGATTCTACTCAGAGTGAGTATGTTTTTTTTAACCATGGGAGACTTGGGGGAAGGGGAGGATATTTTTTCTTGGGCACATTGGTGATGTTCTGAAAGATGTACTCATTGAGGACCTTTTTGTGAAATTTTTTTGTTATAGGAGTGTTATTCTTTTCTCTGTTTTCCCTGGTCATGAGCTAACTTCTGTGAAGGTTTTATGTACAATTAAAACTTGCTGTGCTAGCTGTGGGCATAATGGGTAAACATTAGATAAGACATTATTTTGTCTGTGGGAGAGAAAAGAAAACAAATAATCAAGGCAATAGATACATACACGTGCTTAATGCTCATTATCACTATAATGCTTTAGGAGGAATGGATCAGTTTTGTACTTTGGGTCCTACTAAATACAGAGCAGGAGGCTTGTCTTTCTGAAGAAAGCTTGCAGTTTTTGTTGTGGGGGAAAAAAGCATGACATGGCTAACCATCACTACATAATGTGGACAACTTGTCTAAAAGAATGTGGGGGGGATCTGAGGTGCTGAGAGCTTTAGTTGGAGGCGGATATATAATCATAAAATAACTTAGGCTAGAAAAGAACCTTTAAGATCAAGTCCAACCATTAACACTGCCAGGTCCTCCACTAAACCATGTCCCTAAGCAATGCATCTATGCACCTTTTAAATACCTCCAGGGAAGGAATTGAGTTCACCCTCAGTAAATTTGCAGATGACACCAAGTTGTGTGATGTGTTGATCTGCTGGAGGGTAGGAAGGTTCTACAAAGGGATCTGGGTTGATGGGCTGAGGCCAATTTTATGAGGTTCAACAAGGCTCAGTGCTGGGTCCTGCTCTTGGTTTTGTGTGTTTGTATTTGTTCCATCAGTATCCACCCCTCCACAGTGACTGATCCTGTAGAAGAGGGAAACATGGGAGGGAGGGATGGATCTGAATCAGGGCAGCCATGATGCAGGCCAATGTCTGTTCCTTAGTTGCCTGGGTTTTTTAATCAAGATCATCAATTAAAACTGTCCCAGTCTATTCCCAGCAGACACAGCTTGTGCTGTGCCAGGAGAGGGAATATGAACCAAGCCAGTGCCACCTAGGCTTCTGTAAGTCCATAAAAAGCAGTGGCCATTGCACCAGCCTTGCTGTTCTACCATGTGATAAAATGCTTAACAAGGATGTGACTTTCTCAGCCTTGAAGTGGTCAAGAGGGAGTGCTGGTTTCTCCCACGGGTTAAAATGGATGTGACCCTTAACTAAGGTTGTAAACCAGTCTTTAAAACCTCAGTCAGACATGCTCTGCTTGGATGGTGCTCTGGATGGGCTGGGGTTGTGCTGTGCAGGGCTGACAACTGGCAGGACAGCTCACAGGCAGCCTAGGAAAACTGCTGGATAACAGAGATATGAGGGAATGGCCAGAAGTACTTTGCTGACAGGACATTAGGCCCTGTTCTGACCAAACCATTAGAGAATCAGAGTCACTTATGCTACTGTTCCAGAGAAATTACACACCCAGATAAATATGCAGAAATATTACTGTAACAAAGGTCTTGACAAGTTGGAGGATCACAACCTGTTACTTATTACCAGAGAGACTTTTCACTAAAAATGAAGTTAACAAGCACTACATCTTGGTTAACTCAGGTTTGTAAGGCAATGCAGCATTTGAGACAGCAAAAATCCCACCTGTTTTGCATTGCCTGGAGCAGCAGAACTCCTGTCCTGGGAGGAAAGCTGAAGCATCAGGATTTTTGGCATTCCACTACCTAGCTTCAGACATTTGAACACCTCTGTGCAAAGGAAGGCAAGTTAGGGAGCAGAGAGAGGAACCACCATGTGGCATGGTAAGCCACTTGCTGGAGAGGATAATGGGGTAAAGGTTAGTGCAATATGATGCTGAGAGCCTCCAGCCTAGTGGCAGGTAGGTAGTACCAGAGCTGCAAGTGGCATAGTGTATGTACTGCATGGCAGCGCTGTGTGTGTGGCTTGTCACCTCCATGACGATGTGAGGTGGTAATACTGCTTCAGGGACTTGACCTTACTGTGAGCTGGTCTGGGTGTCTCCAGCCTTGAGCTGGCTCAAGAACTCTAAGCAGAAAGGAGAGAGGAATTTAGGTTGCTGAATATAGACACTATTGGCTTAAAAGACCTGTAGTCATTTATTCCTGTTAGTCTTTTGGGAAGAGCATTAGGTGAGTGTGTCCCAGATCATGTGCTGTCAGTTAAGACATGCACACCCTCTAAAAGAACCCAACCTCACCCAAGTGAAAGAAAACCCAAATCACCCCAAAACAAAAAAAACCCCAGACATCAGAAGATGGGACATCATCCTCCTGTGGCCAAGTACAAGGTGGGTGCTAGGCTGGGCAGCCTTGCATGGTCCCTTGGCACCTTCAGCAAGCTGATGGTTCTGAATGTAGCCACCTGTAGTAAAAAGATTCCTGTAAAGGCTCATGTTTACAGTCAGGTCTAGCAGAGTAATTCAGGTTTCTGCCATAAAACACAAGGAGAGTCATGTGATACAATGAGGGGATCTGCTCTGGAGCATGGTTTTATTTGCGTGGTGGAATAAAGTCCAGTCTTTCTGCAATAATAACCCATTTCTATCAGAAACTGTCCTGCTGAATGTGTATAATGCTTCATCTGGAAGTCAAATGTCCAAGGAAACCATCTAGTTCATTACTTTATTATTGGCAAGACACACATCCTGAGGACGCATTCTTAAGTTTACTTCTAGCAAGTAGAACCCTTGAAGTAGGAGACTACAAGAGTGGCTCAGTGTTCTTAACTTGGTGGAGATAAAATAAGTTTCTCTTGTAGTACAGACTATGCACCTTATGAATTTACTTCACCAGTGCCAACAAATATACATTGGCATGGACCAGCCTTGAGTGGTTGAAATGAGTGGCTGGGGCTGGTGGAACAGAAACTATGGCAAGGCCAAGAGTATGGAAAATTTACAGGGTACAAGCCCCAGGTCACAGTCCAGCAATGCCCTGGACCAATTACGGATGTTCAGAGTCTGTGCTGCTTCCCCTGGCCTTACCATTCAACGTCAGTGATCTAACATGGTTTATAAACTCAAGCAGGGTTCAAGTACTATTGTTGTCTGGACCTTTGCCCAGTGCTGTTGGCTGAAAAGGGACAGTTATCTCTGCACTGAAGATCAGGTCGAGGTGAACTTGCTGATAGCACCTGGGATAACCCATGCAAGTAACTACCCTGATGAATCATCCTTGAACTACTTTGTCTTGTCTTATGCTACACACAGACTTCCAGGAGGGTATCCTAAGCCCTTCTGTGCTGTTGTAAATGGTCACAGTATTTGCTGGAGAACTGCAGTAAAGACTTGGAGAATTGCTCTTCTTGTTATTTATTTTCTGGGCGGAAGAGTGGTGGAGGCTGTAGAAGGCCTTGGAAGACTGTCAGGACTCCAGTGATTGGGGCAGTTAGGGATTTTGTGTGTCTTCCTCACTTCTTTCCCCTTTTCTTCAATTTATTCACAGCTGAACTAAAATGGGTTCGTTTTCAGCTAGTCTCAGTTTGCATGGCAGTTTGTGTGTTGGGATGGTTTTGTGAATGTTTGGCAGAAATTCTACAGGTGCGGTTGGTAGACTGAGGGAATGATATCTGTGTGTTACATCAAAGGATGAGGAAGGGTGTGGTGGCTAATAAAGTTAGAGAATTGGATAGTGTGGGACCTGAGCATGATGTAAATGGTATGAAATAAAGGCTGGAGAATGTGTTGGTTTTGGCAGGGATACAGATAGTTTTCTCCATAGGAGTTGGTACAGGGCTGTGTTTTGCACTTGTGCTGCAAACAGTGTTGATAATGCAGGAATGTTTTCGTTACTGCTGAGCAGGGCTTACACAGAGCCAAGGCCTTTGCTGCCTCTCACACCACCCCATCAGTGAGTTGACTGGAGGTGCACAAGGAGTTGGGAGGGGACACAGCCAGGACAGCTGACCCCAACTGACCACAGAGATATTCTGCAACGTATGACATCATGGTCAGTGCATAAATCTGGGGGAAGAAGAAGAGAAGGAGATGTTTGAAGGGATGTAATTTGTCTCCCCAAGTCAATGTTAGGTGTGATGGAGCCCTGCTTTCCTGGGGATGGCTGAACCCCTGCCTGCCCATGGGAAGTGGTGAGTGAATTCCTTGTCTTGCTTTGCTTGCCTGCTCAGCTTTTGCTTTACTTATTAAACTGTCTTTATCTCAGCCCATGAGTTTTCTCACTTTTACCCTTCAGATTCTCCCCATCCATGCTGCTGGAGTGGGTTGGGAGTGAGTGTGGTGCTTAGCTGCTGGCTGGGGTTAAACTACGACATGTGTGGAGATCAAGGGTGAGACAAATAGCTAAGGGTTTTTAGATTAATTATTGTTCAGTTAAGTAGCATCGATATTATGTATCTTCAGAAGCTGAACTCCTTGTCCTAGGTGTGTAGCTGTTGACATTAGCACAATCTTTCCGATGTTCTGAAGAAAATACTTTTATTTGATTCAGTGAAGGAATAGGTTGTATGTATCTTCATGTGTTTTCAGGACGGGTCTTTATTAAACCCACTTTCCCATCTTCAGCTCTTCAAGTAGTTCTGGAATGATATAAGGCAGGTACATAAAGTGGTGGATGGATATCTACATTTCTGCTTTCACCTGCAAGCAGTGGTGGGGTAGGTGGGTACTGGGGGAATTTACCTGTTATGGCATTTATAGGCAGGCTTATGACCATAAGAAAAGGGATTTTGGTTTATGCACATACCCTTAACAAGCATTCAGTGAATTACAAGAGAATCTGAGTATTTTCAGGATAATGGTACTGGGGCACAAGGTACAAGGAAGCATGAGGTAGGAGTTTGGAGAGTAGCCCGTTGGGTTCTATTTATTTATTTATTTATTTATTTCCCCCTCTTGCTGACTGAACAGCAGCACAGGGGTACTAAAGCTTTCTGGGAAAGGTGCATAGGTATCTTAGTACTCAAAATGCTGAACAAGGTGTTTCCTATACCTGATATCAGCATCAGTGTAAATGACTCTGCCATATACTGTTCCTCTGCGCAAGCTTGTGCTGCGCTGATACTGTTCCTCTGCGCTGATAGTATCCAGGAGCCAAGGATCTCCTGCATATTCTCACCGGATACACAAGATATGGAGGTGAAGCTTTTTATCTGCTCCTAATGTTGGAAAGGCACAGAGGGTGTGTTTGCAGAGCACAGTAATGCATTGCCACGCGGGATAGAAGAATTTGCCCTAGGAAAGCTCATGAAACAGGCTGTGCAGCAGCACTGCAGCCAGACTGCCTCTGGACCCTGGCCACAAGAGCATCTGAGGTCACACACGCACTTGGTGTGGTTATCTCTACATGGATACCACTTCTCTTGTGGATTTCAGCCTCCCTAAGGACACCTACATGGTCTTGATGAGTGTAAGAGACCACTTCTAACAGTGTTAGTCCAAGCTGGACATCTGAAGAACTTGGACGGAAATAGTCTAGTCTATGAAATGCTTGGATCTGTGGCTCTATTTTAATTGCAGCTTTTCAGGTCAGTAAATTAACTGAAAAGTGTTGGCCTGTCAGTGCTTCTGAAGGCTGCTGGTAATTTTAATTCACAACTTACTATTGCTTTGAAACTGAGACAGCTGAGCAGCAGAGGTTTAAAAATACCCAGAGGAAAGGTTTCTGATTCTTCACAAGTTCTCATGTCTGTTTAACCAGACGACTCTAGCTGTTTTCATTACTGTAGGTGCACCTGGGTTGCTCCTATTGGCATTCGAACCAACTGAATTGAGATGGTTAATGTGTTTTCCCCAACTAGCATGCTCTGGTTGACTCGAAAATGGAATCAGAAGAGCTGTGTGTGCAAGCTGGTTTGGAAAGACAATGAGCCTATAAACCTTGTCCAGGAACAGCAGGCAGAGTTCCTAAGGGATGAGGAGGCAGGGGCAGTGCCACTAAGCCACTCTGCAGAGCAGAAAGGGAAAACCTTTGGTCTTCCTGGAGTAAGATAGACCATGAGTGGAGATTTAGATTTGTTGTGCCAGTCAGGGAGTACTCGTGTATTTTGGAAAAGCTGTCCTGTGGCCTAAAAACACTGGCTGAATAGACTGCTTTCAGGAAAGCAAGCCTTCAAACCAGCTCTGACTGTGTTTGGACTGCTGAAAAGAACACAATGGTAGACAGGCTAGTGGAATCAGAGGGACTAATCTTACAGCGGCTGTTTGGGGGTGGAATGGAGTCTCACAGGAGCCCATAACAGGCCAGCAGTCTTGCTTTATCTGCACAGTTAATCGAAATGAGGCCTGAGGGACATGTTTGACCTCCAGCTCTTGATCATCTCACTTATTTGGTGGTATGCTTCCTGGCCTAACTTGAGCCCATTCGAGTAGAATCCTGGACAACAGCCAGGCACGATTTGGGAATCTTATAGACCAGAACTGGTCCCAGTAATCACTACCTGAGGCAACTGGATTCCCAGGAACAATTTAACTAGTCACAGCCAGTCAGCGGAGCCTGACCTTCACTGGCTTATTAACACATATCTACGCAGGTAGACTTGCTTCTAACTTGCTCAACTAAAGGTACTTGCTATGTAAATCCATGACTTGGGCCATGCTATAATAGACAGAAAATGCTGTGTGGGTGTCATCTCAGCTCCTAATTCAGAGGGCTGACACAAAGCTGTGCTGGGCTCTGCCAATGGACTTGTGCTTTCTCCTGTTCACCCAGTAGAACTGATAAGAGCAAACAGCAACACTGAGCATTAGGAGTTATCGAGGTTGGTTAGTGATTAAGGAGAGGTCAACATGGACAAATGAAGAACAACAGGAATCGGAAAATGTGAACCAGGGAGGGATGCAAGGTCAGGGGATACGTTAGCAGAGAGGAAAGATCACCAAACACAGAGTTATAAACAAGCCTGTTGCAGCCAGTTTTCTTCTCAGGGGTTATTAATATGCCCAAAGGTGGATGGGTATCTGATAGCACTTACCAAACAACCCAAGTCCCTTAAGCCAGTGGGTACGTAGCACTGGTGCAATTTAAGTTTGTAACCTCAGTGCTTCAGAGTATCTTATCTGCAGCAAGTGATTGGGTTTTGGTTTTGTTTCTTTCCAAACACAACTAATGCTTACTGTAAATGCAAGCACATACTGCAGTCTTGCAGGTGATCTTTCCTTTTCCACTTTGGTTACTCATTACTTCTGATTGTTTTTGTTTTGATGCTTTTGTCTGTATGTGGGTGCTCTTGACATAGATACTTTGTCTTTGGGCATAGACTCACTGTTACTTTTGTTTAAACTGTAAATAGTAATTTGTCCTCCTGGTATAGGAATTAGGTCTTCTCCTAAACATCCAGGCTGTGATGCATTTCCAGCACATCCATGTCCCAGGAGCTGGGTTTTTTCTTCATTTACAATGTTATGTTAATTATTCAGGAGTTACTCCTGTCACCAATATCTAGAAGACAGCTACAGGAAAGATGGAGAGGGATTCTTTATCAGGGAGTGTAGTCATAGGACCGGGGTAATGGCTTTAAACTAAAAGAAGGTAGATTTAGATTAGACATTAGGAAGAATTCTTCCCTGTGAGGGTGGTGAGGCCCTGGCACAGATTTCCCAGAGAAGCTGTAGCTGCCCCCTCCCTGGCAGTGTTCAAGGCCAGGTTGGATGGGGCTTTGGGCAACCTGGGCTGGTGGAGGGTGTCCCTGCCCATGGCAGGGGATTGCAATCAGATGATCTTTGAGGTCCCTTCCAACCCAAACCATTCCAGGATTCTGTGTTGCTATGAAATTGTCCCATGCTCAGAAACCATTTACATGCAAGGTGTATTTTACTACAAGTATAGCTTACTGCAAGTCATCCTTTAGCTTCCTTACACCTTGAGAACTCCTGCTTTTTCTTTCACTTTTGTTCTCTTCCTACATCCCAGTCTTTGAATGCATGTCATGTGTTTATGGGCAGGAGGAGAGGGGGTGTAGGTGGAATTCCCCAGCCAAAGCTTATTGAGCCTGTTTCATACCTTTATGCTGCATTTCACCCAGCATGGTGGTCAGGAGTCAGCCAATGCTAAATGTCACAGTCCAGTAGTTAATGGGGACAGCTTACACAGACAGGAATCTGCTATAAAACAAATCTCTTCACAGATAATTTGTCCCCCACATACTTTTAGAGACCATCTGTGCTTTTCCAGTAGCTCAAATGGGAATTAAAAAGTCCCAGTAGAGGTCAGGACTAATTCCCATCTGTCATCCCCTTCACTGCTGAATGGTTTCTATTGCAAGGTATGATTCTTCACCATGTGTTAATACATTACTTTCAGCACATGCTTGTGCTTAAGGTGTGATGCTCATCACTGTATGGGCTGGGAAGCAGCACCAGGCAGTGGTCAGTCACCCATGAGAGGATGCCCACAGTCAGGTCTGTCTGACCACTACCTTCCTGTGTAAGTTAAAGCTGAGCAGACTGCTTGGCATGGTTAGAAAGTTTCCCTTAGGCTTTTGGATCACCTACTACCTCACCTTAAAGTTGTTGACCACTCTAAACTACTCAGCATTGACTTTAAGCTTAATCTTCACCTCTGTCCCTTTCCAATCTGCAGTTGGTATCTCACTACTTTTTCATAGCACTTTGATACAGTGTATATAATAACTTCTCTCCCTTGTCACTTGCTGTAACACATAACTGTTTACTTAGTTCCTGTAAACTGCATTGATTTTTAGATAATTTGGCCCCTATTTTGTAAATAACTGCTCCAAAATCCTTTGTTACCTCCAATTCATTTACTAAAGATGATTCTGGGCTGAACCAAGGGAGAGAGTACTTAAGTGGTGGCCACTTTTCTACCTGTGTCTTTCCCATGGCTGGGCTTCTCCCAAATGCATATGAACAAGCAGCGTTTTAGCTCCATCCTTGTAACTTATTGTTCCTTCACTCCCATTGGGACCACTCAGTGTGGGCTGCAGAAACAAGCAGCTTCAGTGGTCTTGTTTCCATTTACAAAAGATAATTATTGACACAGCAACTTCTTTGGGGGTGTGTGTATGTAGTAGAATGATGTAGCTGCTGTACTCAACTAGCCATCCCCTCTCCCTGGTCATTGTGTGATTATTTAGGTTGTCAAATAATAGTCCCTTAGGTCTTATAAGAAGTGAAGGATAATAATGTAACTATTATCATTTCAGCCTTGAGTGTTGCCAGTGTATTGTGAAGAGTGGCTTATCTTAACAGGCTTTAAGTAGGCTTTGGTAGAACTTCTGATGTAAGGGCTAACGATAAACAAAGCCCTAATGATTAACTGCTGCCATGAAGAAATATATTGCAGCTTCAGCAACTGCCTCTGTGATACAGATGTGAAACCACGTTTCTGGCAAATTAGTTTACTACTGAAGTTGAGAACATGGGTGGGCTCTAGAGAGGAAAATGCAGCCAGCCTGACTGCCAACACTCACCTCAGACCTCTAGCTACACAACCAAAACTAATGCGGCTCTAAGGACCCTGTGATTCCAACTCAGGTGTTGCAACCGTGCCACCAACAAGCTCCCATGGGATTAATATTTCATGAGGGAGCTCAATTTTGCTACATATAACACATGCAAGATGTATTTTACTACATGTGTAGCTTACCACAAGCAAGATTTACCATATGTATGTCCAAGTAGCGCTTTTGTCACCACCTAACTGTATGTGCCATTGGGTACCTGACATCATGTCTATGTTATGACAACAGTCTATTGTCTTCAAAGACTACACTTGATTTTCTGCAATACTTGAGGGCTTACCATCTAAACCTGTCCTCGTTTTAATAAAAACACCCCATTTCCTTTTATTAGGTGATAAAAGTAAAATTGAGAGAATTCTTGAAGTAGCCATACGTTTGTGTTATGGAACTGGATATAATGAAATCTGGCTGCATGAGTTTTTGCAACTCAAAAATGCCAGTAACCCATTTGCAATGGATACCAAAACCACAGTGAAGAACCTCTGTAAGCCACCACCAGCTACTATGTTAATAGTGAAGCTCCTTTGTAACCCTTTGAAACACTTAGCCATCCAAAAAATGTGACACACAATGTGATTATATAGCTGTAGGGGAGGAAGCTTCAACATCAGGGCTTTTCCCCCTTAACACTCAGTCAAGTTGCTGCCTTGAAGCATCAGCTCTTCTCTGACTGCTTTTGAATTTTCAGTTTTCTGCAAGTGAAAGATACCTGATGAGATACATTAATCTCAAAAAGATGAAGAAGATTTCCCCCTTGTAATTAATTGCTGCCTTATCATCAGTTAACTCTGTCTTGATTGAGAAACAAACCACAAACTCTTCCAGGTCTGCTCTGTGACAATGCTGTATTCCTCAAAGGAAGCAAGGGTTGATTGTCCCATTGGAAGCTAAGAAAACTGACACCTAAATAACATACTCGCCGCTTTGGAACAGCAAGGTACTGCTTCATCCGCCAGCTGCTTTAAAAAAAATCCTCCACAAGCAGGCTGAATTAGAAAAATATTTTTATTTACAAGAGTAAATAATGTAGTGCAAGGAGAGTGGATTTAACCTCCAATAATGCATAGATTGATGCAATTTATAGTCTGTGATCTACATCACTTCTCAGAGGTGCACGCACACCCGCTTTATAGGTCAGATCCTTCCTACAGCCACTTATCAGGCAGCTTTAAATCGGACAGAAGGTATTTGCACTCCATACTTGTTAGCCAGTATCTCTCTTTCAACATTTATCAAATAAACTCTCATTTGAATAGGTGTCTTGAGGAGTTACTGCAGAACACAAAATAAATCATTGCCAATGATATCTATGGAAGCGTCCAAAAATAAAGCGTTCATTCACTTTGTGTCACTGGTTCACACTTAAGCATTATTTTATTTATTCACTGTGGAAGCTACTTTCTCTAATCAGTGGCTCTTGACCGGGCAGGAAACATTTTGCTGTATCCACCAGGGAGCTGCTGACACTTGTGAAACTTTGACCAAAGGTCAGCCAGCAGAACTAATCCATTATGATCATACTGAAAATCTTCCCTGCGTTCTTCTTTCAAAGCAAAACGCTCTTCTCATCAAAGTTAGGATGGAACATAAAATGCCAGAAAAGTAACAGTTATTCACTGCATGTGCCAAAGTCCTGGTGGGTGTGCCATGGAACTTGGAAAGTGTTGGTGGCTGGGGTATACTTCCATGTCATGCCCACAGTTCCAACTTGGACAACTCTGGTAACTTCACCAGTAAAATAAGCTCAAATTCAACAAAGGCATTTAGTAAGATATTAGACATGTGAGTATAACAACTACTTTGTCAAAACCAGGGGGAGGTTTTCATTCTTCAATTAGGCAAAGACTTTGCATGTTTTCTTCCAGTCCTTCAATGAAATACAGTATGACCATGGGTTGGTACAGCAAGATAATCTGTATTGTCTGTTTGGAGTGTTAAATAAATTACAGGGACGGTTTTCCTCAGAGAGGAAAACAGATCGGTGAATTCCTCTACAATTTTTGGTTGTTGGACTGCATTATTAATGCCACTGATAGGGTTGGTTGCCAGTTTTGTAGCTGTTCATATCCCATCTTCCCAATGGGATGTCAACCTTAAAAACACCTACACTTCAGCTTCTAACAAGAGGATTCTGAGGGTTGGGCTCCTGCTGTGCTACATCGCTTGAAAAAGTAGATTCATCTTGCTGTACTAGTCTGGTAGTGTCCTCGTTTCTATTCCCTGAGGAAGAAGGTTCATCTGACAACGGCTCTGATCTTGTTACAGGAGAATTATGGGCTTTGGAAAAAACATCAAAAGAAATAATTAAGAGACCCCACTGTGTCTAGAAAGTCTATTAATCAATATTTAAATATTAAGGGGATACAAAAATCCCATATATAGATAATACTCAAAGGCTAGGAAATATTGATAGAAAAGTAGCTGCAACTTTAGCTATATACTCTGTACACACTTGGTATGACTCCAAAGTTATGTAAATTATGGCTAGTAAGAAAAGAAAGCAGGGCTTCAGAATTAATTGCGTAAGTCAGCATATTATTCACAGCTGAATGTCTTAAATGCTGTCTAGGAACTATACAATTCAAACAACCTCTTTGTATTTAATAATTCTTTTAAAAAATACTGTTCCCTGTAGGTGTAGCTTGTCAACATGGAAAGTAATTTTCTGCTGTATTTTATTGCAGAAATTGGTCAGAAAACAGTATTTTCTGACATAGGCTTAATCTGCCTGCTGAGATGAAACCACAATATATGGAAATGCATTTAGTGGAAGATATTCTTTTCATACTTGGTGATATTAATTTCACAACTTCCCAATCAAGATCCCATCTTGCAATTTGCAGTGAAACATTTGTTTGAAGCTGGCAGTGCTTTTAAAATGATGACTCATTATTTTTGCATGTGATGGGGTTTTTTTTCCCCTGCTTTCCTGAGCAATGCAGTTTTGTTTCTGGTATAGCTTTCAACACAGTAAGAAAATAATGGGAGTTTTAAGAGACTGAAGTCTGGCATATCTTAATATCCTCTGTGCAGTCAAGAAAGAGAATGTCCAGCCAACCTTTCTTGTTTCAGGCAGGAGGAGTTTGCAAGTGCTGACTGAATGTATTTACTGATTCTGTTACTGGCCTGAAGAGGCTGAGCTGACTCCTCATACGTTACTGTAATGTACCAGCTCTGTCGCTCTGTATCTGAATGGATCCAGTCATATGAAACAGGGAACACAGTCTCATGGCACATTGCACAGACAGCATATGACATCAGTCATGTAACTACTCTAGCAATACAGCATGTTGAGAGATAGGAAATACTATCTTGTTTCCAGTCATAACCTCCTGCAGTTAATGTTTATATTAAGAATCTCCTTTATCAAGGGACATTCTCCAGAAACCAATAGGTTTAAACCTATGGTTTGCTTCATCTACACCTCCACCCCTTTTTCAATGATCAGAAAGTAACTTGCATGTCAGAGGAGTTGCTGTTCAGAGGTACCTCTACCAAACGTGGAATTCCTGCTTTTATTTTTGAAGTTTTTACTGAAATAAAAAAATTTACTCCCCTTCCTTTGGTTTTAATGTGACAAATACTTACCAGACAAAGACTGGAAATACTGCACTGCAAATGCAACCAGAATCGACACAAGGAAGGTTCCCATGAAGTAGACCTGTGACAGTAAGTTTAAAACCATAATTAGCGTGGTGCAAAGCCAAGGTGGTGCTCCAAATGAGCTGTGCACGTACCAAAGGAGTAATACATACCAGAGTAGATTGTAAAATATTGTTCCAGAAAACTCTCATGTAAAAATAAAGCAATGCTAATGAGCATGGACTAATTGATTCTTGGTTACTATTATTCCAACACCTACAAGAAGAAGATTAAAATAACTAATTAGTCCTCCTCTACAATTTTGTGGCATCTGACATCTGGGAATCTCAAACAGGTTTGCAGCAAACCTCAATAACCCAGAAAAACAATCAGATATTATCATCACTATCCTACAGATGGTGAAGTAAGAATTCATCAAAATGCCCGATTAACCTCACTAAGCACAGAATACCTTACCCCAGGAGTGGATTTTTTATTTCCTTATTAGTCAACCACAGGTCTAAGCATCCAGGCTGCCCTTGCCAAACAGTCACAGTATAAGGTTGTACCCAAGATGCTTTGTTGTAACTGATGTGAGTCAACGGCAGTAGGACTGGATTTAAGATTAGATGTACAAAATTTAGTTACCTACGCAGGATGCTTGTGCCAAAACTGGTTTCAGAGGCAACGGAGCACTATCCAATGCAGTCAGAGCATGAAGAGTGGTTTAGCTGACTAGCTACAAGGTATCTGCTGTAGGGTGAGCTGAGCAGCCTTCTCAGTGCCACCAATTAGGAATTCACCTACTGGGGAGGTGCCTGTGATTTAGCTGCCTAAGCTTTTTTAAGCTCGATTCTTTTCTACCAAGCTGAGGAGGGAAAGGTGAGTATGTGTGTATAGGTATAAAAATAATATTTTATATAAAGCTTTATATTTTAAGAATATAAAATTTATATGAAAAGATGCATGATTTTTTTTGTTTAGAAAGTACATGTCCTTCTGGATAAAAGTGCACGATGATGGAAAAACCCTTCAGCATGGTCAATTCTAAAGTTACTCTCACTGCCAAGTGAAGGCAGGACTCGGCCTCAAGCTCACAATCCCAGGTACACCAGCTAGCCCAGAAGCCTGGTTTATCTGGCTGGCAATGTCATGCAGAGTGATGGTAAATTAGGCTAACTGCAGTTAGGAACAGTATCAGTGGGTTGTTGGTGAATCAACAAATGCAGTTTTAATGTTGATATCATCTCTCCTCTTTTGGGGTCACATAATGCTCAATGGCAAAGCAGAAGATAAACCACTCATTCTTGGTTCATGGCCTCATGCATTGACCGTTAGCTTACCTTTCTTTAAATATCTGAAAGGCAATTCCACAAATCCACCAGAAACTGTGTAACCTTCCTGTTCCCACTGAGCTTTCCAACACATGCTGCTTTACCCCAGTAAAGGAAATCTAAGTTCTGTACCAGAACCAGAGCTCTCTAGGTGGTTTCTACATGAACAGCCCTGGCACAGACAGTTCAGGCAGCAGACCTGTAACCTTCTCACACACTCAATATTCTGTGCCACAATATCTGTGCCAAGTTGGAACATCTTTGCAGGGTCAACAGGAAAGACTGCTATTATCTCTGTAACATACTTCTAAGTTCTGTATTATATTATGCTATATTTATCATTAAAAGATTGGTTTGTAGTGTAGACAAAGTTAAAGTGCTGAACTTGGGAACTTAAATACACTAAATTGGAAAAAACCTCTTGGATCATTAAATCCAGTCCCTGCTATTTCAAGTGATCACATATAATCAGGTGCCTTTAACAAGCACAAACTGAAATAGAGTTAAGTAATTAAAGCATTTCAAGCCTGTTGTCCTAAATCATACAAGCGAGCAAAGTTAATAATTACAGGTGTTGCTGCTCCCCAGTGTGAATGCTGCTTGTAAGGAAAACCAGAAGATGCTGATTAAGGGGAAAAAGGACTCACCTGTAATAAAGCTCCTGAAGAAGTGACGTATTACTAGAATGCAATGCCTGATCGATTCCCAAGTGATCCAGAATGTAGGAAGGTATGGAGTTGCCCTCTTCTATGACAAGGGCCAAATTAAAGAAACCCTAACGATAAAAGAGCACACGTGCTTTTTAACCACTAAATTTTCATGCGTATTTGAAGTCTACTGGAAGCACCGAGTATCAAAATAATTATAACTCTCTTCCATAAACTAATTTAGTATATTGTGATCCTCCCTGCATAATTATGAGAGCTTTCTCTCCTAAACATAGGTAAGTACTGAAAATGAAAAAGAATCAGCTTTTGTTTGTTGTGACACAGTTTTCTTAGAAACCACCTGAGCTTTTTAAATTTTAGTTGATCTTTAAACACAGCCACCATATCAGACTCTAATCTTATCTATTGGGGAGATACAGCCTGCAAGTATAAATCAATTCCTGTTCTGTTACTGTTTAATTCCCCTCCACCTAGCTCCATCGATCAAAAGCAATCTGAATAGTGAAACTGACAGCGGACATTTCACCTACTCAGACGTCTTGCACATCCCTGTCTCTTCAGAGCCATGAAGATGAACACATGAAGCATATTACAGGATCCCACATGAATATGGCTTTCATACTTTAAAGTAACTGTGCATCTCTTCTTTCCTTTGTTTGTTTAGTAGTAATATTTTGTCTCCATGTTCTCAAAACAGAATCCAACTATGATACCTCTAATAAATCCACATATAAGATACTGCCTGGGGACACTGTCACAGGGACAGGGCAAACTGAATATTGCACCCAGGACCCTTCAGGAGGCTCTGAGGGCCAGAAACTCAGTGTTGAAACACTGCATGTCTTCAGTACTGTGATAGGGTCTATCTTGTAATTATAAAGCATTTAAGCTGAAGCTTTTGTTGATGAAGTGAAAAAAATACACCCTAGGATTCACTCAATATACCAAGGGAAATGAGACAGTCTACTTGTTTATATACTAACATAGCAGAGGATAGGACTAGAGAACAACTCAGCAATCTATTAATTCTTCCCCTCTATTAATTCCTTCCCTTGCAGTAGCAAAAATACGAAGGCCACAACAGAATTCACTGTGCCAATTTAGGGTGGCATTGAATTGGGCCATTCACCTTTAGCTTTCAATTCTAGGCCTGTCCAGCTATGCTAGGTTTACTTTCTATCATCATGAAACAGTAACTACTGACTTACAAAGTATTTTGAAGTAATTGTAACTTATTTGAGCAGGTTTCTTCAAGCAGAAAAAACAGTTTCAGATCTATTGTCACATTGTTCTAAACTCTGATGTTTTACAAACACATTTCAACTGCAGGCCCACCTGTGAGTCTCCCTCTAATGCAGCTTGTGCGTACATCCGCATGGAGAGCTCAAGGTCTTTAGACTGGTTCTGGTAACCATAGTAGTAGAAATCGCCCATCTTCAAATAAGCTGTGGAAGAAAACAGAAGCAGAGCAGTTTGTAGAAAGAGAATTAACGGAGTGGTAACGTGATGGAGAAGTTAATTGTTTAAAGCACTGTATTAAAAAACAAAAGAAAAGTACTCTTTCTCTGGTTGTCTCTGGCTACTTTACACCAGCCTACCAATGGAAAATATTTATACTGAATGAAATTTCTCCTGTTTCCTCTTTAATGAATTTAGTGAGTGATACCGCTACTGCTACAAAAATCTGAGACACATTTTATACTGCATTCCTTCTCCACTTGCTGAATCTCTTTCAGTAATCTGTAGCCTTGCAGTTCAGGCTAGCTCCACTAACTTGATGAACCTGAAAGACATGCTCTCTTCAGTGTTTGTTCTGTACTTGCCACTATGGCAGCTGAACCCATCCCAAAAGTTACAGAACTTTGTTGACCGTAATTTCCTTAGTTTCAAATCCAACCCAGGAGAATGGTAGGTAGAGAATTACCTTCATATAGAAGATAGCAATGACCAGCAAATATTTTACAGAAATCTTTCTGTGATTCCAGCCCTCGCCCAGAGAGCATTCCTGCAACAAACAGTGGCCTTCAAGTCACCCTGCATTGCTCTGATAAGCCCTGGGAATCTCTGCCCTCCACTACTGCAGAAAGGGGTCTGAGATAAACCTCCCCTTACACTACTCATGTGAGGAAGAGATAGTTATAAAATCCTTCTGTTGAACCCAGCAAGTCTTCTCTCCTTTACTGGAATGGAATCACAGTCTTACCCCATGAGTCTGACTGTCAAAAGCTTCTTTAATGTAAGATTATACCAGTGGATCTGTCAGAGGGTCAACAGAACTGTACCTTGCTAATGTGTCTACTGCTTCTGTGCTGCCGTGTGTTTAAATGAGCAGCTTGGGTTATTTTTATACTCTGCTTTTCTGAGTGCTTATTACAAAGCACTTAAACACTTCTGTGAGACAACCAGATCAATGTTTGCAAATATTGATTAGCTCTTTTTAAAAGCACCAAAATGACTTAGTCACTAAAGTCACAGATGTAGTAAAATTCATGGCTGGAGGAATATAACTGACATGTAAATAAACCTCCTTATTTATTTTTTTTTAAATGGAGAATCCTTCAGTTCCCCAAGGTAAGCTGTGCCAATGTTGATAGACTCTGTGCCCTAACAGAAAACTCATAATAATATGGAATAATTTAGCCTTCACTAGATTCTCATGACTCAATTATCATGTGGAAATATATTTGGGTTTGGGTGTTCTATTTGATAAACTAAACACTGTGAGCTCCTACAGTCTACTGCTTCCCCCCCCCCCCTTTTTTTTATTCTTCCTTTAATCTTGAGTCAATTGCTCATGCTCCTAGATATCTGGCCCCTTCTCAGCGCTTAGCTTTTTTATTTTATTCAAGTTTTATCCATTTTATGTCATGAAAAAAATTAGTTCTCAGAAAAGCTGTACTAAAACAACACTTAAAATACCCTTTTTGCCCTGTTATTCCTATCAAAACACTAAAAAGGAAACGTATAATAAGCAAGGATTATTCTTTCCATAACTTGCCCATTCACATGGAAATTCTGACAAAAAAAGTTTTTGAAATTTAGAAAAAGTTAAAATTAGAATTCAGAAAGATCTGCTCATACATACCAAATGAGGGTGCATTGACTTGAGAAACAGAGAAATTGTAGTATCTCCACACACAATCAGTTGCTAGGTATTTCCTTGCTAGGTCCTGGAAAGAAATAATTGATCCATTCATATCACAGATAAGAGATAAGAATCACATTATCAACAAATGTTCCTTTTTGGATAATGAGTTGTGAATACATTCACTTACTGGCCTTTCTTCACAGATGTGTGCTAAATTTGACTGTGATACTTCAATCCCAGTTTCAGCAGCTAAAACGTAATGCAGCAGAGCTTCATGCCTAATGTTAGATAAAAAAAATAAATTGGGCAAAAACTAACAAAAGTATTACACATTTTAGTTTAAAAAACAAAGCCAATAAACCAACACTAAATAAATTGAGAAAAATCCCCTAAGAGCAAAATTTTGGTACAAGGTTTAAAAGCAAAAGGCTGACAAACCCGTGCAACAGCTACATCTACAGGCAACGCTTGGTGTAACAAGCCATGCTGGACTTCACGGTTCTCTCGCACTGAAGCCTGGACCTGCCTGGACACAATCCTGTGCAACATCCCTTCTCTAGGTGGTCCTGCTTTACAGGGGATTGGAGTAGATGCTATCCAGAGGCCCCTTCAAACCCTGACCATTCTGTGATTTTGTGACTTCAGCACTCCTCCTCGTTGTTGAGACCAGACCTTCTGGGACCCTAATGCTCTACCTGTCATGCGTGCAGGACTTTCATGTGCAGAGGAAGCAGGGCAGAGTCACAGACTGGTATATCAGACCATGCAATGAAAATATTCTCTGAGACTGTCTGTGTTGAAAAGTGAGGCTAAGTACAGGTCATGGCAAAAATGGAGCATTAACATGGAGGCTATATCGACACCTCTTGGTTGGCTCACTGGATATTGTAGCCTATGATACTTTACAGAAAAGATATTAACAGTATACAAAAAAAGGAACAACAGCCTGAGCTTTCATGACATGGAATTACACAGAAGAGAGTAAAAGCAAAGTATGGTTCTTGGAACAGGAGAAATCTTAAAAGTGAAAGGTGTACTGCAGTACCATGGGATGAAAATCACAAACAGCAGATCCAACACTGTTTCTGTCTACAGACTCTCTCTTTTTCATTTGATTGTGCCAGACATGTTGAATTATGCTTCGGGTCAGCTTCTCACCTTTATGTCAGTGAGTGTTTTGCTACTGATTTCAGTGGAGCTGCTATTTGTGGGGCTTTTTTGTGCTATAAAGAAAGTGAAAAACAGAAAAAAGAACAGAACAAACATACCATGAAAGTTCCAGATAAGCATTGAGAGCTTTTCTGATGACATGACCTAAGTAGCCATTCTTCTCTGCAATGTGTTTTGCCCAGCTGTAGAAAAGAGCAAACAATAAAATTTTGTGCATTCATCTCCGTAAGTATACCACAGAATCATAGAATGGTTTTGGTTGGAAAAGACCTTGCAGATTGTCAAATCCAACCATCTATCCAGCCCTGGTAGGTCCAATACTAGACCAGGTCACCAAGTACAACACCTACTCTTCTTTTAAACACCTCCAGGGATGGTCACTCAACCACCTCCCTTGGGCAGCCTGTTCCAATATCTGACAACCCTTTCAGTAAAGAAATTTTTCCTGATATCCAACCTAAACTTCCCCTGATGCAACTTCAGGCTGTTTCCCCTTGTCCTGTCACCAGCTACTAGGAAGAAAAGACCAACTCCCACCTCACTACAACCACCTTTTAGGTAGTTGTAGAACTGATGAGGCCTCACCTCAGTTTGTTTCTCTCTAGACTAAACAATCCCAGCTCCCTCAGCTGCTCCTCGTAAGATTTGTCTTCTAAACCCTTCACCAGCTTTGTAGACCTTTTTTGGACACGCTCAAGCATCTCAATGTCCTTCTCGTAGTGAGGAGCCCAAAACTGAACACAGTACTCCAGGTGTGGCCTCACCAGCCCTGAGTACAGGGGAAGGATCACTTCCCTACTCCTACTGTCTACACTGTTCTTGATGCAGGCCAGTATGCCACTGGCCTTCTTGGCCACCTGGGCACACTGCTGGCTCATATTCAGCTGGCTGTTGATCAACATCCCCAGGTCTCTCTCCTCCAGACAGCTCTCGTGCCACTGTTCCCCAAGCCTGTAGTTTCACATAGGGTTGTTGTCACCCAAGTCCAGGACATGGCACTTGGCTTTGTTGAATCTCATGCAATTGGCCTCAGCCCATCAATCCAGCCTGTCCAGGTCCCTCTGTAGAGTCTGCCAGAAACATCCTATGTTTTTTCTTGGCAAAATTACTTTTTTTCAAAAACTTTTTTTTAAAAAAGAAAACAGACATAAGTTAATAAGTGCTATAACTAATTATCTGCCTTTTCTTGATGCAAAATACCAGTTCTACCACATCAGAAGCCTGATATTTCTTGCAAATCAAAGCCATCAAAACAGCTTTGTTAGATGCTGCCTCTAAGAGTTGTTCAACATAATCTCTTTGAGTTATTCTGGAGAAAAAAAAAAGAAGTACTGAAAATATTCAGCATCTCAAAATCTACTGGTCATTTAAGTTATACACATATTCATGTGGATCAAACCTTGCTGCAGAAGAACCTATTGTAAAGGAGGTAAGCACCATAAAGTACAATGTATTTAGACCACGAAGTTAAAAATCCCTAACAGTCAAAATAATCCCACCAGAAATATATTCTCCTTTAACAAGTGGTTTCATTCCTTACATTACAGCTTTTTCTGGATCTCTAGGGAAGTCTTCCATGTTTCCTGTGATGTAGTACAGAGAGCATCGTAAAGTCCCTTCTATATGTCCTCCTTGGGCAGCTTTATAGAAATAGTGTGCAGCAACTGTCTGTGAAGAAACAAGACCCAATTAGCAACTCTGCATTATTGTTCATGGAGTTTGGTTTCCCAGGACTCATTTCGTTAAAATGAAGAGGCAGTTGGCTAGTGAGGACAAGCTAGTTTAACTACTTTTAATGTACTTAAGTTAAATGAATTCCATTCTTCTAACTTTTTAATAGTTTAGTGCCCAGAAAAAGGTTTTTAGAAAACAAATTCTGGCAATCTATGCAATGTCAAATTGAAAAAAGTATCTACATGTGTAACTAACACCTGGTAGCATATAAGTCTTGGGTGACCTGACAAAATTAAAATTAGTTATTCACTATTAGGGAGATTAATAAAGGATCCTGGAGAAGAGACACAGAACAGGACTGCTGCACTGATGATGCCTAAGTGAAGGCTGGGGACCAGCAGTAATGCTCCCTACGTCCAGCTAAGCACCACCACAGCTCTCAAGTGTCTGAAACTAGTTTGCAAAAAGTAACACAGGCCAAATAGGCAGGGCTAGAGCTGCAGCAGTGGAAGGGCTGTGTTACTCCACAAGTTTTAATCTCAGAAACAGTCATCTGCAATGTAAACCAAAGCAGCATATAGCCTGAAGTAATTTATTTGGGGAAATTTTTAACCATTGGTAATTGTTTTCTGTTAGCGAGCATGGACTTGAGAGTATCCATCACAAGGTACTTCTCCTTGCCCATGGCTTTGGTGAATAAAGACACCTGGACACCTTTTGGGTGTACTCTTATCACTCCACTAAGAAATGTGTATTTTGGTCCCTGGGAAAGGACAATGTGTGTGTTAAATGCACATGAGTGAGCACTGTTGCTGCTGGCAGCAGAAATGCTCACTGACTATAGAGGCCACAAAGGCCACGCTGGAAACATCTTTTAGCTCCAAGCTCAAAGCCTGCTTACATTTATTACAGCCTACCTTGCTATGTTTATGCTGTTGGTCATAAACTACCTAGTTATGAAAAGAAATATAACCCAAGTAGATCTTTCCTATTAGGGGAAAATTAATCTTGCATGTGTCAATAAGAAAAGCTACTAAATTAGGCGGTGTCACAGAAAGACAAACCAAACTAAGGCAGCCCACAAGCACTGTATTAAACAGGGACATTTGCAAGTCTGGGCTGAAGGTGTTTCACTGCGGTTCTGAGGTTCACAGAAGCTATGTGAATGTAGCATAGCTGTTCATGAGTTCAGGGACAAGGTTCTGCTGCTCTCATCTGTTGTGGAAAGCGTCCTTTCCCTATGTACCTTCCAATCTAAAACTGAGATAAATGGAAAGGGGGACACAAGGTGAGAGCACACACTATCCTTGCTGCTGTCACGGGAAGTGGGAAAGCAGAGGCAGTGCCTGGAGCTAAACTCATTCCTGCTCTCTTTCCAAATTAAAGGAACACGAACACACGCACCTAAGTATGACTGAGATTTGAGTAACATTTCTCTTTCTAAGCAATCTCACTGAATTCCCCAGTAACAACCTTCTTTGCGATAATAGGTGTCAAAATCTGACTCAAGAGTGAACACAGTGGTCTCAAGAACAAAACACAAACTTCTAAACTGGGCCCTAGTGTAAGAAATAATACCATTAAATATTTACTCACTTGATTTCTACCAGATACTCCAGGGTAAATCCCATCCAAATAAAGGACACCAAGATTGTATGATGCATCTGGATTTCCCAATTCTTCAGCGATTAACCACTGTTGGGCTGCTTTTTGGTAGTCTCTTCTGAAATTGTGGTAATACCATCCCAATCCATTCACTGCCTGGGGCAGGCCCTTGGGAAAGGAGATCAACAGCCTGAGGTCACACATTTGATTCTCCTGTGGGTCACTTCACAATTCCAACCGGCTGCTGGACTTTGGGTACTCTGAGACCTTGCCTAGGTTCTAGATCTAGAACCTAAGGATCCAGCAGAATGACACTGATCTGGGACTAAAGCACATAAAGGTTTGCTGGCTTTTTTTTTTTTACATAATTCTTCTTTGTGGCCTCATATTGACAGCAAGAGGTAAGACTCCAGTGTCAGAATTTCAGCTGTGCCTCCATCCAGCTTTGTACTTGTTGACACAAACGAACTGCAACTGTTTTTCATCTGTTTCCTCTGCAAAGCCAAAACAGAGCACCTTCTCTTGTGAACTTCACGAACCTGGTTGGCAAGATTAGCAATCAAACCCCCACTTCCTTTGAGCTAGAACGTTTTCCTAAAAATAAATAGGAAGCAATGAACACAGAACTTTGTGATGCTGTTTTCAAAATGTATTTTGACTAACATTATACAGATCTGCTTAAGACAGTGCTATGTACTATTACTAAGCTGCAGCTTTGCATCAATAATTATGGATCAAGAGGAGAAAGTCTTCCTGTAGTAGTGTTTAATTTGGTTGCAATGAGTCACTGTCTTTTTGGATAAGCTGATGGATCATATGGTGGCTGTAAATGTGCCAGCGGTTCAAATTACTCTGTACCAATAAACATGAACATGTTATTTACTCTTATAATGTATGTTTGATAGTAACCATGCTGGAACAGTGACATAAGGTAAAAACTACCTAAAAAAAATCTCAGCATGCAAATACAAGTTATTTGTTTGCTACAAATTTTTGCACAAAGAGCTGCATGCCACTGGCACTTACAAAAAGTCCTCTGGAAAGGATTCCTTTTCCTTCGTTTCTCACTTCACCATTAAAATACAAAACCAGTTAACTTTTCAATAAATATGGTGTTATTTGTGTAAAGAAAACATGCCCTGGAGCATAAAACCAGAAGAATCTGGTTTCAGGGAGAACAAAGAAATTGTTGTCTCTAGGAGGCTTCCTGGAATCTGTTCCTCAGGTTCTGACTCAAGGGAATTTTGATCACACTGCAAAAGCCATGCAGTTTATTCAAGCCTTTCCCAAACAGGCAGAAGAACAGGTAGTCCCATGTTTCAAAGGAATGACAGAACTGGCACAATTTAGCAGTGGTCAGTACAGAAGTCTTATTGTCATTGTAATTTACCTAGTTCTGGTTCTAGACTTAGGGACATATTCAAGGTCTAGGTACTCATATATTTTTATACTAAGGAGCAGATCATGACCTGGGTAATTGGACTGAATGAGATCATTAAATGGAGTGAGGATCCTCTTCCGTGTTGTGCCTGTCAATGTCCCCCCTGATAATGGAAAAAAAACCAGTAGGTTTTGGGACATACAGGTCTTCTCTGAGAAGTAGAGAAGAGCTGGCCAGAGTGTCCTACAATCTTCTTCTAGTCACCAGCATCTCCTGGACAAGCTCCAACTCTAAGAAGACAGAACTAGCCATAACCCACCACAGGTGGTGGGACAAGAAGCCACCATTCTTCTACATGCAGCTGTTGTGCTGCAGGAACGCACCACCACTCAGTGCAGATTGTGGAAGTCAAATCCAGACCTTGGTCTTCACTCTTTTTCATTCATGCTACAACTTTAAAATGCTCTGTTATTACAGCAAAGACTGCTAGCATAGATTTTGAAAGATGGCAGTTACCTCTATCTGACTCTGGAGAGATCACTACATCAAAAGCTCAAGCCTGGTAGGCACTCGTAGGAAATAAAGTACCTAGTATGATCTAGAAGAAAAGGCTTAGGAACATAAGGAAAAAACCACTCCTGGATCAACTATTCACTCTGTAAGTTGCATAGCTACTACCAAGTTCCAAAGGATACAAGCAGAGAGTGTTGTTGTTCTTCCACAGAAATTTTGGCTGATTTTCAGGATTTTGAGTGGTCTAGTCTGCTAACTTGGGAAATAAGGCTTTCACCATCCATGGTGAAGACACTGGGAGAAGCAATTAGTATTTACATGGTAATATGTATTCTATATAAATCAGAGTTCATTATTAGAAGGCACCTGGTATAGGACTCTTGCAATAAAATACTTCATACATTTTACCTTGGCTGCTGCTTTCTTCATCAATTCCAAAGCAAGTTTTGTGTTCTTTTTCACACCTTGGCCCTGGGAAATGGATACGTGAAACATTCACTGATGGCAAACACAGGCTGATGAAAATTCACATATACACAATCCATATGCAGCTTAAAATTGATGCTATTATTTACAAGTTGTTATTCATCTTTAAACAGCTACAACAACAACAACAAGATTGTTTCATTCCTTATTCACAGCTTTACAAAATCTCAGTAATTTGGTCTAGGAAAAAACATTTCACCAGTTGAGCCAAGTGATTTTTATGGGTAAATAATACCACACATCTTTCATTTTTGGCAACTAAGAAAGAATAAATAGCATTCAAAGGTGCATAGATTGTTTAGGATTTGGCAATGAGTAAGAGCTCTCAGCTTTCCTGAAAAAGGATGTCAGTGTTTCCAGAGGAAATACACGGGTGTCACACTGATGATGTCCATATGAATTATTTCCAGACATAGGTCAAACAGACTATAAATGCTCCAAATTAACGCAAGCAAAAACGAGCAGGCATTTTATAGAGAACAGACCTGCACTGTCAAAGAAATGAGATGAAGAACTAATGGCTCCTCACTACTATCTCTAACCTTTAGTACTGTTGAATGTCTTATGGATGACACTGCTTAGCCAACACAATTTACTGAAGTTGGGAGGGATTATGCCTGAGTTCAGTCTCTGCTGTCTACTGCTTCTGGCAGGGAAGAACTAACTGCATGCAGAGGCTATTTATTTCCTACTCAAAAAAAAAAAAATAAAAAAAAAAAGGAAATATCCCAGAGATCTTAGAAAAGTAATCCTAAGAAAGGAACAAACTTTCACCTACATCTCTACACCAGGACCTATGTCTGGTAGCTGAATTGATTTCTGAGGTGAGAAGTCATTTAGAAAAACTAGGATCCACAATTTAGGTGGCATTTTGAACCTGAATCTGGCTAGGAACAGAGTGACTACACTGCTTTTAACTCATTTGTTTTGAAATTTTTGTGCATATCTGATAAAAATGAACATTACCTTCAGAACTACTGATTGATTCTCAGTGTAAATCTAAAAGCATTTGTATACACTCCCAGTGTGCACTGAGGATAACTTACATCCCTGTCATAGGAACAATTTATTTGAAGTGACAATATGAAGCATGACTTACCTTAAATAAGACAATAGCATAATCATATATTAACACTGGATCTTCTGTTTCTGTTGCACCCTTTGCATACCATTCTATTGCAGCTTCAGGATTTTTTGCCACTCCTTGTTGGCCCCAAAACAGCATCTGAGCCAATCGTTGCTAAAAGAAAACAACATAAGCACTAATGTTGCTTATGCTAGAATTGAAACTGGAATTGCAGGAGCAGATTTTGCAGGCTTAAAAAGGATTTAAATATGTGAAGACACTAGTTGTATGTTCTCAACAGTTTGAAAACAACTGATTATCAGGAATATTCTAAGGGTTTCCAAGTGGTGAAATGTGCTGATATTAAATCTACAGCAGGGTTATTTTTTACAGCTGTCAGCACCATGAAAGTCTGACTTGATTTAAGTGCAGAGGTAAGTGCTAAAGGCAGATCTGATGCATGAAAATGGCTCAGTATTGCAGCAGATAGTCTCAGATCAGCAGATGGTCTCAGATCAGCAGCAATAACAGCACCATATCAAACACAAACACAGGGAAAATGATCAGAGGTTGCCAAGTCTCGACAGCTCTTCCCTTTTGCCTTGCATCACTCAAAACTTTTTGCATGATCTGCAGATATTATCAGACAGAAACATGGGGAATAGTTCCAAGCTCATAAAATTATGCAATTCTGGGTGGAAAGACATAATGTCTGTCCACTTTACTTCCTCCACAACTTTCTCACATAGTCTATAGATGCACATACATGCTGTGGGTATAGATCCAAGACAGGGGAAACGTACTACTTTATACCTGTGCAGCTGCATTTCCTCTTGTTGCTTCATGTTTTAACCACATAAAGACATCTCCATTTTCTTTTGTTTGAGCTTTTAGCAGCTCATCATCCATCAGCCTTATAGTTTCAACAAATGCCTGAAGAGTAGGTGAACAGAAAAAACAAAGAGTTACACAATGAATTACTGTATCTAACATCATAATGAAAATACTGCTCACATCCTGTCCATCCTTACAAATTTGTGATCAGTTCCGGGTTTTCAAATTCTCATCACTCCTCTTGCTGGCCATCGCATCAAGAACCATCCTGCTCCATTACAGTACAAAACTGTAAGACTACTCTATACTGGTAAGATACGCCAAGACACTGACAACTGAAAAAAACACCAGCACCTTTGTAGTTTTAAATGCAATTAATAATGGCAAACAAGCCTTTTAAGGCTGCTTAGTTCCTACAGAAATCTCTCTTAGAAGATAAAAAAAGGCTGGCAGAAAGCTTGATGAAGACCTGTCCAACAGCTTTCTTACCTAGGTGGCTGGCTACTGAATTTTTGTTCTTCAGCAATCAAAATGTCTCTATTATTTTGTACTACAATAATTCTTTCTGAAAAGCCAGGATTCTAGTACTGGCCTACCTCAAGTATTCTTTACAGATAAAGTTGTTACCTCCTGTTAAGCAGCTCATTCTAAAATCATTTTACTGTAACTTTATCTCATCAGATAGCTATATAATAGCAAAATCTTTACATTTGATTATAGAAAATATTTAAGTATGGAGAGAACAATCCACCTTTTGCTTGAACTTCATGATGTTTGGCTATTGAAACAGATCAGTCACTAAACACATCAAAATACATTAATAATTAAAAATCTCAGTTTCAAAGGAAATTAAAAATCAGAATTTCTGCTGAATTAGGGCCCAAGAACAAGACTTAGACTTTACTGAAACATGAGCATGTGGACACCTCTGAGGATTTGAACCCTGTTAAGACATGGAGTAACGATACCTACATATAATTTGGGGCATTTGTATCAAACATAGAATCATAGCATGGTTTGGGTTGGAAGGAACCTTTAAAGACCATTTAGTCCAACACCCCTGCCGTGGGCAGAGACATCACTCAAATGAACTAATATTTGTAAATCAAGACAAAAATGTTCTGAACACATAATTACTATATGAGAAGTCATTTGCACAGAAAACACACTAAGATACATTTATAGCTCTTTTACCTGTTCCCCTTTTATAGTGTGTTGATCCAACGATGTCTTTATTGCAATATTACTGTAATAAGCATATGACAGCTCCAAATCAAGCGGATAGTTATTAATGCCTTGGTAGTGTTTATAGCCAAGATTCATCACAGCAAGTCTCTCATTCCCCTGAGCGCCAATCAAACTATACAGCAGACCCTGGCAAAAGGCAACAGACATAAAGAGTGAATTCACTGCACATCTCATAAATTTAGCACTTTGGGGGAGATTTACAGGGAACAGTGTGTTCAAACTGGCAGCTGATATACTAGCTATACCGTGTAACCACAGTTACAGAATGAAGCACAGTTCTAAAGCAATTAAAACGTCTCCTAAATATATAGGAAGATTTGAAAGAAAAACTAGACTTTCTAAATACTTCTCAAGTATTGCACTTATTCTGCCACCCCTAAGTGTGTAGCCATTTTTTAATGCTACTTCATTACAGTGTTAATTATACTCTGACAGTTTTTATTCCCACCAGTGACTTGTCCCACCAATGTCAACTGGAGCTTTTGCAATGAGTGGAAACATATGGAAGTTAACAAACAGCACTTGAAAAACCTTACCCTAAAGATCTGAAAGGACCAGAAGGATAGGACTTATGGCTGACAAGGTTTCACCCCAAAGCTCCCTTGAGGTACATGTTATTTGGTGCTAGGAATAGTCTGTACTGCACATTTGCCAAAACTATTTTCAGCACTACTATTATTTTTCACCTGCACAGTGGTGTCCCATCTGTGCTGGATTACTGGATTTTTTCTTACACTATCTGAAGTGTATCCAATAATGAAATTATTCAGCCTCCATAATTAGCACTAGGTATACTCCATAATTAGGGTATAAAGAAGGCTCCTGTCCAAGGCTTCTTGTGTTTGAGAAACTGGAGCTTGCTTTCTCTCAAATTGGCCTCTCAGGGGTTCTTCTGATTTAGTATCCTGTAACCACAGTAGGCAGATCTGCCATTCTTTATGAGCATTTTATATTACACCATTATATCACAATTAAATATCTGTCAGCAATTTCAGTATAACCCTCTTCAAGTGGTACATAAACACCTCCCCTTTATTTGACCTTGCCATGGAATCACATGGAAACATTTCAGTTATGTGCAACCTGCCTAAAAGGTCAGGAGTTCACATGCTCTGCAATTGCCCAGCTGAAGCATGGTCTGTTATTTTCCCAAATGAGAACTGTTCTACTTCAGTTACCTTTAATCATTTGACCACGTGATACTGAGTGCCATGTTTCTGCATGCTGTAACATGGTTCTTCTTTCCTGACTTGTACTATGCAACCTTTCCACTTCAGGAAATTTGCCTGATTGTGAGACTACAAGACACTGTAGAGTGTCCTTATCTCAGTAACTGAGAAAAGCGGCATGTTCCATGCTGCTCACTTAACTACCATTTTTAGGTCTAACTAAATCATTGATTTCCTTCTTCTGGATGAGCAGGATAAATATTCCTATCATCAGGATTTCATAAAGACCATCAGGCTGTTTAGGAGTAACTGTGTTGTGGAATCTCTACAACCACAGCCTGAATCTTGAGGCCATTTCACACCTTCTAATTCAATTGATCATAAATCCATCCCATTTCTAAATTGCCTTTAAAGGTTATTTCCCAGGAATAACCAAACATATGAAATATACTACCTTTGCACGATTCACAGGCACCCCGAGCCCTGTTTCAAATATAACTGCAAGGAAATAGGAAGCCTTATGGTATCCACAACAACTCGAATCCACCAAAAGAGGGACAGAGGAGCCCATATTGCTGAGGCCACTGGGGCTGGACAGACTCTTTGCAACCTTCTCAAATATCTTCCGGCCAACTTCTAGAACTGTATCACTTCCATCTCCTAACACTAAAAATAAAACATAGGATGCACAGTAATTGCAAGAGATAAAAATCAGAATTTAACAGGACTGAGACACACTCTATTATTTCCCATTCTGAATGGAATTCTCAATGCAGACAACCAAAATTCCTAGAGACAGAAGGTGATACTGAGTAGGAAGTGTGAATAAAACTCCAAAAGACCATCTCAAAGTAACTAACCACTAAAAAAGTAATGATATCTTTATTTCCTTGTACATAGTGAGTTATCCTTCATTTGCAGCACAACATGCAAGCCACATGACACACATCGCTTTAGTTGATAGAAAAAAAAAAAGGTATTATGAAAAATGAGCTGCAGACAAAGCATACCAACTTACTGACATATATTGTGAAGTTATCTTAATAACATTAAGAATGATTACCATCTGGAGCACTGAAATCCATCTCCTGCAACAGTTTGAACAGACTGTGGTACTTTTCCCTGACCTCTGTTCCCCACATGAAGGCATCACATTTGGATTTTTCTCCGTATTTGTGAATCAGCTCCAAATAATAGTTTTCATAATAACCTAGAGAAAGTGACATATTTAAGACACAAAAGCTGACTTGGCTGATCTTTAAAACAACGTTCTGGTAGAAAAAAAGATGTTTCCAGGGTAAACTAAAAATTCACAGACAAAACGAGCACATCATTAACACAAAGTATTGCTAAACATTTAGACAGCTAGCCCAGCCCACTTACAAATACATAAGATTTCTCTGACTTTCTTCCATACTCTGGTCACCATGCATGTGACAATTCAATTTGGAATCATAAGCTAGTTTTCAGCACACATTTAAGCTATGTTACTCCCACTAAAGTGATTGCTTTGCTGTAAACCTGTTAATCACTGCACATTAGGCAACTGCGGCAGAGATTCTAGCAAAACCCATCCATTTTTAGAAAAGGATTTAAAAAGAACATGTGTCTTTAGGGTCACTTGGAAATGAAACAGAAGAAAGGCAATGGAATAGAATCACAGAATAGCTTGCATGTACACTCAAAAAGCGTTTGTCTCTTTATGAGCCACTCTTATTAGAGATGAAATATCAAGAACATGATTTCAATTTGCATTCCACAGCACAAAAGTCTTTGCAGGAGCAAACCTGCAGTTTCAGCTACCAGTAACAATTCCTCAAATTGCCTTTTTTCTTGTTATGGCTGAATTTAAACTTGCTTTTAATGATTGTTATTCAGATTCTGGTAAAAAGAAAGAAGACAGATCTCCAAAGATAGCTATTTAAAATTCAGCTCTTATAGATCAACACTTACAATTTCTTTGCACTTTTTCACCTTGCTTTACAATATATCTGTACTCATAAACTATTTCTTGAATGTCCATACACCTCTCGTAGTACAGTTCAATTTGTTCCATTGCTTCTTTGTCATGAAAAGGGTTAGAAATCTGTAAAAAGGCAAATGACAGATAAATGGCATCTACAGTATCTGTTCCTGTCTATGCTTGGCTAGGAAGAAGTGTTGTAGGCAAATAAGAAAAGGAAATGGATTGTTTACTACAATCAGCTTAACATGCTAGACAACCTGATGCTGGCCACAACAGACTATGAATTTAGACAGACAGCATAATCCAAGACAGCACGGATAAACTTCCACAATTGACCAAACCCAGGAGACTTACACCACTGATTTTGTCAAAACCATAAATTTATCAAATGCGTTCAATACTGTATCATTAAAAACCCTGGGAAACAAAGCAATACTGAAAAGAAGTCCTTTCTTAAATAGAGATTTAGGAACACTGTTTTACATGCTTCCAGAAGCCTTATCTTTTAGCATTTTAAGTGGTAACTAACACTCCCAAATTTCAATAGAAAATGATCCCATTTTGGTTATAATGCCCCCAGTACTATTATGCTTCATAGTAACATTTATCACTTGCTAAGAGCTTCACTTTAAAAAAAACAAAACCAAACAAACCCCCCACAACAGCCATAACTGCTGCTAATATTGAAATATTTTCAAATACTACTTTTGTCTACCTGTTCTGTTTCCAAGACATTGAGACGATAGTATTTCACAGGTCCAAAGAAGGCTTCAATACCATTTACATATCCACTGCCTCCAAGAACGAAGTATCCAGCAGTGTCGTCATAATAGAAATCTTCCCTAAAACTTTAGAACATGAAGGAGAAGTAAGCTCTCAAGAGATACTATGAAGGAAAAAAACATAGAAATTCCTATCTCTCGATTTCCATATCTGACAGCCTTAAACTTATTGCTGGTATCTTTTTCTTTTCTCATCTGTTTACTCTCAAAATCTCCTCTGTAATTTAGTGTGATAAATTCTGGAGTAAATTTAACAAATCGCTTGTCTACAAGCAAATTAAACCAGCAGTGTGTTTTACTTTTCTGACCTCCAGGTATCTTCTAGTGTTTATGCATCACTACATAACGTTAAAGATTTCAGTTCTACCTCTCCCTTCAACTTTTCTATACTTAGCATAGGAAAATTATCTGTCTCCTAGAGTTACTAGCTACAAATTTACAATTTCTGCTTTATAAACCACAGTAAATAAGGAATAACACTGAAGTCTGACATGTGATTTAATGTTACATAAGTTTCCATATTAAAGGGTTTGTTTGGGGATTTTTTTAATAATTTGCACAAGGAAGAGTCAATCTTGAATTCCAGTGAGAACAATTTTAATCCATTTAAAATCCATTTTAAGAAATGTAATTATTCAGTTGCTTAGAATAAAGGATAGAGCAAAACCATTTTTGGTAGAAATTTTACATTCAGTCACCTTTTAGTGAGGATTATCAGACTCCAGCACTAGATCATGCAGCATGTTAACTCACCTCATTCATGACATTAACAAAGTTACTCGGTTCGTGCTCAGAATTGTTCAGCTAAGCACAGTAATGCAAACTGGTTTTTAAAGCATAGAGTGGAAAAAAACACAGACATTTAAAAAAAAAATTGTAATCTTTCTACAAAGAAATTTTTACAATCTCATGCTATCCTTCTCCCGTTTTCCATCAATATGAACACATCTTCCTCCCATTTTCTGAACACATACACACATATTACTCAGCAAAGGGAAAAATGATGCTTACGTAAAAGACTGATGATGGTGTCTTCTCAAATTCTTCCCAACACTGCTTACTTCTATCTAAAAGAACACAAATATTAATTGTAACACATGAAACACTACAAGTTACATTTATCAACCCATTTCAATCCACAGTTCAGGAGATTACAGCTGCACTGAAGAGGATGTTGTCATGTATCCAATATAAGTTACAAGAGTTTAATGAAGAGCATTGGCACTGCTCTGTCCTGGCCAACCAAAACTGGCCAAAAATAGCACAGAAGTTGCTTTTTTCAGCTATTTTGTTACTGTGTTCAGTTACCAGACATGCACCTTGCTGAAGCTTTTATGCTTCTGAACTGTGACAGGCTGCTTTGCTTTTGTGTAGCAGAGATGCTAAATGAAGAGAATATTGATCGCCTCAGGAAATGGTAGCTCAAAGGTGAAGCGTGGCCATAAAGCCAATGTAACAGGACACGATTTAAAAAGAAATTTGGGTTCAACTCCTACTTCTGCAGGAGATGTACTTCACAGTGCCAGAACGGTTAAAGGAATTCAGATGCCTGAGAAGGAAGACGAGATAAGATTTTCATACATGGTAGTATTGTAAGAAGTTCCCCAACAACTCACAAAAAAAACCTGGAAAATTTTCTCAAGTGCCTAGGCATCTTTAGGGATTCACCTGCATCTTCAGATACTCTTGATGCTTCAATTTCCCAATCTTCCCTAAATTATGTATTTTGTCTCAGACAAATGTGCCTAAATCAATGGAAGTGAAATAATTACAGCATCATTTAGGTTGGAAAAAGCCTTTAAGATCATCAAGACCAATCATTATCCTAACACTGCCAAGTCCACCACTAAACCATGTCCCTAATTATCACGCCTATACATCTTTTAAATACCTCCAGGGATGGTGACTCAACCACTTCCCTGGGCAGCTTGTTCCAGTGCTTGACAACCATGTTGGTAAATAATTTTTTCCTAATATCCAATCTAAACCTCCCCTGGAGCAACGTGAGACCACTTCCACTTGTCCTATCATGTGTTACCTGTGAAAAGATACCGACACCCTTTCAGGTCTCCCCTCAGTCTCCTTTTCTATATGGTAAACAACCCCAGTTGCCTCAGCCACTCCTCATAAGATGGAGTACCTCCTTCATAGATTCTTCTGCACCCTTTTAGGATCGTAGCATTTATAAACATACTAGAGGAAGCCATATCAATATGATGGAAATGAACCACAGCTTTATCTGTTCCAGAGAATGGCTCTAAGTACTGAAATGTTTTTACGTTTGGTCCTACTTCCTCCTTTTTCCCCAAGAATGCTTATTGAACACTTCACAGCTCCCTTATTTTCTCCAAAAGTGGAAATCCAATGACCAGAGGGTTTATCTCACACCTGACTAAATTTACTCTGCTCTGATGGAATAATAATTTTTTCTTAATCTAATCATGCAAGTAATCCTCAAATTTCCAACAAACCAAGGCTAATATAACCTGTGTCAATACTGACAGTAACTTTCACATTTGCTGAGCTTCAAAATCCATAGGCTGCTCCCTTTCCCATTAATTTAAATTACAACATTTTTAAGAAGCAGAAAAAGACAGTTCTCATTCTATAAAAGTAACAGTGAAAAAAGTAACAGTGAAAAAAGTGCGTTATCAATATATGTTAAAAGTTATTATATTAAAAGTAAATTCACGTTTCTCCTGAATTTCTTGCAAAGCAATCAATTTGCTCACCACTTACATACTTGAGAAAAGGTGGAGTGAAAAGGAGCAGCTGTAGTTTAGCCTGTACATTGCTCTCATACTACACCATTGTTCCAGCTTTACCAGTCATTTACCTCATACTTTAAATTCGCTTAGTTGTTCTTGCTATTAATTAGCAATTATTTTTACAATACAGAATGTAATCTATTCAACTATTTTTATGGAGAAAGAAGTTGAGAAATAGAAGATTAAGATTTTCTGATTATTTTTACACCCAAATATCTTAATAGCTGGAGGTTCGGAAAAGGATTTGGGCAGGGAATCTGCATTTTCAGAGCTGCTTTTGGAAAGCTTTGTGAAAAAACAGGTATGATTTGTTAAAATGCATATCATGTGCTTCATCTACTACAGAGGGATACTGCATTATTTTTTTGTCTTTTAATGGTAGTCAATACTATGCAACTTTGTCAAATATAGAAAACTTGGAAACTGCACATGCCTCCTAACGCATCCAGGCAAGAGGCATGCTACTGTACAGAAGCCCAGACACTTAAATTTTCATATCAGAATGCTAAAAACAGCTAAGTGCACAGTCCCTCTGAGCTACTCTCACCACATAATTTAAAGTATCCAGGAGTCCTGGTTGCCTGCAGAGTCAGCAGTCCCTGCAGAGCAACTGTGGACCAAGATAGCCATTGAATACACAGTAATTATACTCCTACCGTAAGCATTTAAGTTGATTTCCCAAAGTCAGTCTGAACATCCCTGGACAATTTCTAATGTTAGACTTTTCATTCTTTTGCTGTGTGAACATGCACAGACTGCAGCATTTCCCTCAGCCTCAGCTACTAGCGGGTTTGTGAGAGGTGTAATCAAATAAGAAAAATCACAACCTTGATCCTGTAATTCAGTAGCACACATACCTGTCCACCCTTAAAAGACAGATCCAGTCGAAACCACTGCTTTAGAGGAAGGCTGAAGCTAGTTTTCACTGCAAGGTCATCTCCTCTCATGAGGTGCATCTGAACATGCACATAACCTGACAGAGCAATGAAGGGAAAAAAAGGAAATAAACACCACAGAAATTCAACGTTAAGAATGAGCTCCCTAATGTATTATTCACAGTGATACTGTCGTCTTCATCATCTTCATCACCAACAGAGATCTGGGCACTTGCCAAGCCATGCATCAGCTCTCTCAGTATCCCAGGGAAATGTGCTGCACATTTCAGTTACACATCTCAGATGCTAATGCCCAGGCTGCCACCTGAAACCACAGAGTCAAACCCAACTGTCCCAGGAACAGACACACGTTAAATGTAAGGCAAGCAGGAAGGGTGCCACGGTGGATCTCAAACATCAAAAAGCAGACATGACTTGAGGCAAACAGCAGAGGGGAAGAGCAGACAACGGTATGTACTCAAGACTCAACTGCTAGCGCATGACAGGGCAATAATGAAGTACAAGATGACTCTATCCTCCACTACTCAGACCTGCAGAAGCTAGACTCATGGTCTGAGCTCTTAAGAGCAGAATAGGCCATTAGATAATCTAGTCTAAAACTGGCTTTCAAACCTCTCCAAGCAAATCTCGTAACAAGCAGATAAATTCCAGTTGAGATACTATTTTTCTTTGCTTTTCAAAGAAAAACATCCAGTTTCTAATGGACAGAATGATTATCTAGGTTGGTTACAAGACAGTGAAAATAGGAATAGCAAAAATAACAGACAGGAAAAGATCAGTGGCTAAACTTGCAAAGAAGGGAAAAAAACTTTATGTCTTCTGAGAAAGCCAGGTGTGCACTTTGAAAACTCTGCAGACTTGTTTCCTCTGTGAGCCTGTCCGACAGCCCCCAGCTGCTGAATATCATTGCCAGAGTCTGAAGAGCTGACTTCTGGCAGGAATGTTCCTCTACTGTAAGTCTTGCTAGACTAAAACAGCGCTTATGTCTCAACGTTTTATGGATCAGGGAAATAGACTTGTGCTTCCTGAGTATTGCAATGTAAGCAAGACCTTGAATCGCTTGGACTTTTTCTGAGGCAATTTCAAATTTTCATGTAGCATGTATATGAGAATTCAGACCAGTATTAAAATAATACTTCAGTAACAGTAACAAAGGTTGTTCATGGAGATAAGACTGTTTCATGAATTTAGTATCTACTTTCCTGTTGAGACATTATAGTCAAACAGAAGCATTTAGCAAGGGATTAGTTTCACAAAATAGGTTTGATGATATAATTATAAAAGTTATTCCTAGAAACAGATCTATAAAGACCATATTAGAGCCCTTCTGAAGGCTGTTAATAATATCCCTTACCTTCTTCATTTAGAAATACAGCAGGAGTACTGTACATTTCTTTCGGATCAATAAAATAGAGTATACCACACAGATCCTTTTCACAGTGATGGAGTAAATATAGCCAGATTGAAACGGTGAACCTGCATGAGCAAAAATAAACAAAAAGGTCCACTCCTGATGAGAAATCTCCCCATATAATTTGAAGAGCATGCATTTCACTTTAATTCAGCAAACCTGCTTCAGACATGTAATCCTCAAAACAGAACACATTCTTTACAGTGAAAATCTTCAGAGCAACAATAATTCAGACTCTTGGATCTGTGATCTCCTTTTAACAGTGTACTTTTGAGGTACTAACATGTGAGGAGGGTGAGGGGCTATTATCTGAATCAATTCCAGAATGCTGGGTCAGAGCTACTGGCAGATCCCACACCAGTAAGGAACTGAAAACAGAACCAAGACAACTTGGTGCCCACCTGCCATGTGCAGGTTACAGTACCAAATCCCTAAATGCATGGTCTTGTAATCTTGGGTGTGGAAGCCTGTAAAAATTAAGCTGTCCCCTCTATACTAAATGCTAACTGTGAAAATGTGCTGAGGAGAAACAGTGAAAAATGAATCCGGCTTGTGGGTAGTACAGATAGGTATGACTAGCTGTCAGAGCTATCGCCAGATAAATAAAGGTGGAGTCTGTGCAAACTATTGAACAGTGCAAAATAAAACCCCAAAGGCCCAACAACACTATCTACTAGAAATTTCTGTACAAAGCTGACTGAGGCACTAGAAGCAGAATTTGTACCACAGTATCTAATTTTAAGGAGCTCCTCTGTGCCAGACTAACAATCTGCTGTTGTTAAAAGGAACCTTACCACTTCTTTCTGTAACATTTCCACAGCAGTTGAGCCAACGCTGAATGCCTTTGAAAACTGTAACTCCAATGTACAACCCAAAAAAGCATTATGATTATTATCATCTCTCCTCTTAAGTCAGGTTTTTTGTCTTTCTATAATTAAGAAAAAACTTAAATATTTGTTTATAATACTTTAGGATTGGGTCAGCTTGCCTTGTTTCTCTCTCAAGAAGTTATTAAACATACAGTACCTTGTATCTTTTCCTAAACCAATGTAGGTTTGAAAGCCTAACTGCTCTGTGGCTTAAGAAAATAAATGCAAGAGTGGTGAGGTTTTCCCCAACAGAGTCTACACCTTAAATAGCCAATAACACCTTATGTTCCAGAGGTGGTACCTGGATGAGGCAGAAGGGTTTGTAAATTAAGCATTACGACCTACAGGCAAACACCATGCTTCCAGAAATACTGCTTATACTTCTATATCGTTCTCTTCATCTTTCCCTTTTGGAAATATGATAAACTTAAAAGCTGCAGCCTCCATTTAATCCTTGATTACCAGTCTGAGCAGGTAACTGTTGTGGACAACTTTCCTGGGACAGAGTTTGGGACAATGCTGACTCATTTCACATCCCCCATTGCTGCAGAATGCCAGACAGAGCAAGCAGTCCCTACCAGTCCCAGCTTATCCTTGCTGCAGGCTGTCCACAGCCTCAAACGACAGTGTCTGTCCCCAGTCCTCTTTCTCTACAAAACTCTGACAGAAATCAAATGAGTAACTTCAGTTGGATCTGTTTCTGCGGGGAACCACTGCTGACATATGGAGAACTGAAGGAATACTCTTCCTCTTCTAAACAGAGCTTCCCCAGGCTGTCACACAACCACAGCACACAGACAATGCTTTATGTTAACATTGGAGACACCATCTGAAGGCAAGAGAGGGTGGAACTCCGTGGAACACGTAAAGTGCTGCATAAATTCATGCCCTGTATTCTCAGCCAGGGCCCCAGTGACTCACTGCCAGAATGCAACTGTGCTGGGCAGCAAAGGGCAGCAGGCTGATCAAACCAGGCTGTCACCCATCCTGAGGACGCCAGGAGCTAAAAATTGCTCTCTGCTTATGACTGCAGAGTTTGAGGGCTAGTAATTTGCATGCAACTTGTACTTCAAGGCAAGTGGACTTGGGTACTTTTCTTGTGGTCACAGGCCAAAGACAAACTGGTAGGCAAGTTTCAGTTTCTGCAATCATTTCCTATTTCTGTAATAATGTTGCCAGGGTGACAGCATCTGGTGGAAGGGACATACATTTGTACTTCTCTGTGTGCACTTTTTTGTCTGAAGTTGCAAAAATTACTGAAGAGCTGTGCTAGTTTCAGGAAGGGGAAGAAGAGCAGAGAAAGCTTATCTTCTCAGAGTGATTCCTCTGTAACTGCATGGTGTGCAAGGGCTAAGGGGTTTTACTCCTCTCCACCCAGGAGTTTACACAAGGACGGTGGAAGGAAATAGTATAAGCCCAAACTGGAAGGGGGACTATCACTAAAGGTTTGTCAGCTGCAAAATAAACCAGAGTGTGAATTTATAAAGCTGCTAGACACTGCTTGTCCTTGCAAGAAACCCTACTCTGCACTTGGTCTGCAAACATTTGAAACACAAATATCTCTGTAATGCAGAAAACCTCAGGCTAGCTAGTCATGAGACAGCAGTCTGATAATGACAGCACACAACATCCTCCTAACTGTACCCAACTAGCACAGTTAGTGCAGTGCTGTGTGAGAGACCTTAGGTCTATCATGTACCATAAGAGTCTTCCTCGGGTTCAGCTTCATCCCCTCCAAAACTGAAATCAGACAACAGAAGGAATTGCTAACTAGCTTCCTTCTGAGACTCTTCTCAGATTAGCAGACAGTTGAAGTGTATTCTGGAGCTTTCAATAATCAATTACAGCCCTCTTCAATTATTTGCCTATACTTACATGGGATAATCAATCTGATGTTGTCTGACTGTCTCAAGTTCTCTATTTTCAAACTGTTCAAATTTCTTCACAATTCCAGTTTTCTCCCCGCTGGAAGCATATATGAAGTCAAGAACCTGGACACCATCTGCAAAATACAATATTTCTTAATCTGCCAGAAAACAAGCATTGATAAATAATTAATTAGGTCACACTTGTACAGTCAAAGATTTGAATGACATAACAGATTAAAAACTAACACAAACCTTCAGTAAGTCCTTAAACACAAGTTCACTTGCTGTCATTAAACACATTACAAACTCAGACTGAATAACCCACAGGACAGTGAAATGGACACAGCTGATACATAATAAAGAAAACTTCATTTATGTTATTTGTTTAAATCTCATCCTTTCTTTGGTTATGCCTACAAAAGATTACTCCGCAGTTCTTGACTTGCTCTCCATTTGCAGATCTCCAGTTTCTGCTGTGTGTATGGACAGATACCAGTTCTGCTCTTATCCATATTCCTGTAATAAACCTGATAATGCTGTCCCTGCTAAAAAGCAGGAAAAAAGATCTTCAAGGACATTAGCTTTCCTAGAAAAGCCCCCAAACCAACAACAAACCCTAGGCAGTTTGTTACAAGCTTATTTTAAAGCATAAATTTGAATAAAATGTTATTTCCTCCTATTTCTTGTTACACTGTTTTCATCTATAGCATAATTAGATAAAGCATAAGATGTTTCACAACGTTTCAGAGATCACATGCTCTGTCTCCAGCAAGTGTTGTAGAAAGCCCCTGAAGGCAGCAACATCATTGCTTCCTTGTTCTTCTTCAACGCATTTACATGCCAATGTGGTGAAAATAAATGACACAAATACCATTATGAGATTTTCTAAGAGAGAATCCTTTAGAAGCAAATAACGTTTTTGCTGTTAGGTTCTGTTTTGGATATATATTGAGGACAAAAAGAATTGGCAGCAGGTATAAAGCTGGTAATGGGCAAACAGCAATAAAAACAGAACTCAGAAAAATCTAGAAAGCAATTCTGAGTTTCAGTAATTTATACAGTTGGGCAAAGCACAAAGTGCTTGTCTATAATGGCGTTGAGGAAAAAAAAATAGAAAGCATTATATAGTTTATTTATAGGCTTAAAAATAGCTTTCTGAGTGTTTGGCCATCACCTTAAGCAGAAGCAGACTACCCATGTGAGAATTACATATGTAAGAACTGCAGGACTGACTGTGAAATGATGCAATAAGGGACTGAAAAACTCTGTTTGAATACACTTAGAAAAGAGAATGCCATGCTGCTACAAATCCCCAGGCTGGCTGTGATGAAACAAGACAGTTCTGAAGGACAGGGTGAATGACTTCAGCCATTTGCAACTCTAACCCTAGAGTTACACAGCTTACATTTTCAACAATGTTGGCCAAGTAAATCATTCTACATAACAATTACCATTTGCTATGGCTATGCATTTTATAACAGCTTACCAAAGATGTTACTTGTGTCCCACTACTTTCCTTGGGAAAAAAAAGTGACATTACACCTACCGCTTTCATGAGGGCACTGAGGTATCCTGTTTGCTTGGAGCATCCACAAATAGTCAGCACCCCACTGAAGACAAACTTTGTGGTCTTTATAGGGGCGTTCAAAAGGTGGAACTGCTTCTAAAAAAGTGTAATTTTTGGCAACTGCATCCTGGTAGTCTTCATTCTGCTCAGCACCATAGCTGCTCATTGATTTGTGACTAATCCAAGCATATAGTATCACACTGTGCACTATTATTGAGTTTCTGATGATATAATCATCTCTGTAAACCATGATGCTTGGAAATTTCAAATGTACTTGTCGAGTTGTGCTAACGTAAAGGTTTTTCTCATCCTTCCATCTCCTTCTATACACTGGTACACCAGTCCTGAATTCGGAGGAAGCTACTGCTTCTAAGTTGACAATACAAGGCTTAGAACATAAATACTGAACTGAAACTTCAGAATTGTTAAGAACTTTCTTTTCTAAAATGTTTAAATGAATAAAGTCTACATAATCCATGTTTTGTTCAAGCTGTGGAGTAACTGCTGTTGTCCGTAATGTCTCCTTTCCAAAGGATGGCAAAAAATTCTGGAAAAAAAGCCCAAAACACGAAACATGTTAGTCAGAGAATCTAAGTTTACATGATTACTAATATATTCACAGCAGTAAGAGAACACTGCACAAGCAGAAGGTTTATACCCTGTGCTCTAACTCCAAAATATGAGGATTCTTTCATACAGCAAGTAAATGTGGATTATTGAAGAGGTTTTAATGATAAGAACCCTGCCACATTAAGTTCTACAAGTTACACATGCATCTACAAACAAACTGTATTTGCAGGGTGTATCCTTCAGCCCTTACGCAGGTGGAATCCGGTCTCAGATACTGACTTGCACGTCACGCTATTTACACACGCTCCTAGGACCGGGCCTGAACGAGCATAAGCTAAAATGTACCAGTATTTACTCATCGCAGTGCTGTTCACTTGTCCTGCCAAAGCCTTATGTTTCTGTATCTTTTTAAACCTAGTTAATGTTGATAGCTCTTATTCACATAGCTGAAGACCAGAATAACAATTGAGGCAGCTCACAATGGCTTCCTAAGAATGAATTTATGTTCATCAAATGCTTAGGAGCTTATTACAGATCAATTCTTGTCCTGAAGACAGGCCTAAAAATATGAGTGGCAAGACAGCAAGCAGCATTTGCTTAGTTTTTGCTCTCTATAGCTACATATATTACAATGTACTTCTAGAGTAAGTGCTTGGAGTATCCACCATGCTGAAGTTCTTGTCTCTAAGGCTTGAAACAGCTTCTTTTCTTTCTCCTCTGCAGTCAGCGTCCAACTTGATGCGCTGCCAAGGATACTGAGGATTACTCAGCTCAGAGGGCCAGCCAGCAGCATGGCGCTCCTGCCAGGTCCTCTGATTGATCTAAAATATTCAGAATTCTTACTTAGGATTACCAGGGAAGTTGGTTGCTAAGATTACTTCAAATGAGATCTGTCTCAGCTTAAAGCTTAGCCAAAATAAATTTCAGTTCAATTTATTCACCTTGGATTCATCATTCTCAAAATACTTCAAAATTTCAGCCACATAGTTAGCACATTTCTAGATTATTGGAATTCTGTGTCGTGCACCTGGAAGACAAGACCTGAATCCAATATGGGAAATCAGAAAAGTCCCTAATGATAAACTATTTTGCCTTTTACTTCCTAAGAATATGTTGACATGCCCTGAGAGCTACACGAAAAAAACATCAAGCCAGCAAAATCTGTGAAGATGCAAGTATTAGGAGAAGCCCCAGCTAAGTTCACCTATACTACTTCCTCCTTCCTACAGACGTTCCGGATTTAACTATGTGATCAAATGATGTTTTCCTCTGTATCCCTGCCTCCTTAAAGGCACAGAAGAGCTCTAGGGTTGCAGGTGGCACACAACTGTGCAGAGACTATTTACTGCAAGGCCTTGACTTTAAGGCAAAAGCTGTAAGACATAACTGAATGGGGGAACTTTTGGATGGGAAAGCTGGATATCAGTAGCAGCTGGGTAACTCTAGATAACTACATTTATTTGGTGCTCCTAGGCCTTTCTGAACTTGTCACTTAAACCCCTTTCCACAACAACAAGAGTATGTTTTGTCTTCTTGTGTCTAACAAGATATGCTGAAAGACAGATGTACAGTCACGTTGAATATTCATAAACACCAAGATATGTATAAGCACCAAGATATACACTCTGAACAAACAAATGGCTACAAAATGCAAAACATGCCACAATATCCACTCCACAACCTAGGACTTCTACAATAGCAGTCTCTTCAGAGTGACAGCCTTCTTCTCTGCCTTGCTTCCCATTGTATAAAAGAGATATTTTAAAATTTCTGTGTATTAAAGGGCCTAAAAAAGGAACAGCAACAGAAGGGTGGCATCCATTGCAAAAGTTACCACCACATGTGTAATATCACAAATGCTCATTGTCCTGGTTCTGGCCAGCCCAGGTGAGCTGAGTTAGCCCGGGCTGTTTCCACACCACCTGATGTCACTTCTCCATAAAAGAGGCTGGCTGGGGAGGGGTACTCCTGTGTGCCTCCAGGGAAGTTTGACTGCAACTGGGGTGTTGGGTTGGTCCTTGTGTTGTGCAGCACTCTGTGTTCTCACCAAGTGCAAGTGTAATTGGTTGCTCTTCTTCTATTTTCACGATGCTTTTGGCAGTAAACCGTCCTTACCCCAACCCACTGAGGGTCTTTCTCTGAGTGCGAGCGAGTGGCATGTGGTGCTCAGCCCCTATTTGGGACTGAACCACCACACTCATATAAAAGTTGATGATTTTTTCATTATTAATTTTAATAACGATGTATCTTTCAGGGGTTGACTTGACAAAGATACTAATCTTTTACATCTCCTACATAATTCTTCTTTGATTATCGATCCCTCTAAAAGCATTAAAAGAACTCAGCAGCAACCACAAATTATTCTAAACCTCTTCTGCTTGATGGTCATCATTCATTTCTTATGTATTTTTTTATCTTACAATAAAGAACACTTGTACACAGCTTAATCCTTTGGATTTGGAGGCTGTGTCATTAAGAAGATGGCAATGTATTATTAAAGTTATGCTATGTGGTTATCACAAAACGTAGACATCTACTAGGTAGACACTACTAAGCATTGTGGTATTACTGTGTGCTTACTACATACAGACATTTACTGTCAGAATACACACAACCAGCTTTCAGTTTTCTCGGTGTTTCATCCAACAAGAGATATGGGAGCTGACTGAGACAGCCCAGATCTAGCACAGTTTGTTAACAATGCTCCAGCAGTATATAAACACGGCCATCCGACCTCCAATGAATGGCAGAAATTTTGTGGTGGCTGGGAAGGTAGTAAGGTCTGCAACCCAAAGCCAGTTCCCTGTAGAGCAAACTCCATGATGTTCCAGAGCACTTACGTACAACATACTGTGACTGCCGATATGGCAGGGTCATAGAAGGAAAGCTTCACCCATGCTGTCTTACTGCCTTGCCCTTAACGCCTGTTCAGCTAAATGGCTCCCAGAGTTACTCAAGAAGCTTTTCTTTGTTGTCTTTGGTGCCTGAATATTAGTTGAGACACATGCTGAAAGAATGCATGAAGCATGTTGGGTCTGCTGCTACAATCCCCCTAATAAACCTTTCAGGAGGCTTATCCAGTACGGAGCATGAGGCAAAAGATGCCCGAGCAACCCCACGCTCATACAGTCATGGCAGAGACCAATCACAGTAAATCCTTACAGTCCGTGACTGAGTCTCTGTTATCACTCTGTTGCCTCTACACAGTGCTCTCCAGCACACTGCATAGCACGTGTATTATCAAAATGCTTCTACTTGATGAGGAACCACAGTTCTTGCCCTCCAATTCTCTCAGATAAGGCAGAGTTAATTGTGCATTATCTCTCACTGTAGAGAGCGTGGATGAAAAGATTACACAATGAGTGTGATTGTGAGATTTAAGTACAGAAGTTTTCCAGTAAAGAGGGCAGCTATGCTGGATTCAAATCTGTTACCGTACACAAGGTAGAGTTCATCAGGAAGACATAGAGGGCTTGTTGTATGTGATGACTTAGCCACTGACACTGTAAAAGTGGTTTTTTTAATTGATCCTTAAACCCTGCTCAATTTGAAGGAGGTAGCTCAGGACATCCCATCAGATGTTGGGGAAGAAAAAAGTCACTGTGGGAGGCAATCATAACAATTGGTAGGAAAGTGAAAATTTTCAGTGTAACATTACAGAAATGATGAGAAACCATTCCTTCACTCCCTGGAATACGATCTCAGCAGGACCCTTGCTGAGTTCACCCCTGCAGAAACCCCACATAACCCTATGAAACTGCACCTGTTTGCTCTAAGTCTGAAGATAACCACAGTCCTTTACCTGTGAATGCCTGCCACGTCATGCTAGATTTTAAGATGTATGAAAGAGAGACACGCCAAAACAGGTGTTGATCTGATCCCAGTCACCACCAACGGCATGCAGACATACAAAAGCTTCAACCCGAGTTTGTGTTTAGCAGCACGAAAAAGCAGCTCAGTAGGTGCCCTCAAAGCACAATTGATTCCGCAAGGCACCGCAGCACCACAGCCACACGTAGATGGGTTTCTTCCGAACCCAGAAATTTAACTTCAACAAGGACAAAAAGCTTGATTCAACAACCTGCCTCGAGAAGGCAGCGTAAGCCTGGGGGCTGGAGAGGGGACAGCCGGGGCAGGCCGGACCCGAGCTCGGACAGGCGGCCAGAGCGAGCCCGGGACAGAACCCTGGCGGGGCGGCCGCAGCACCCCGCTCCGGCACCCACCCGGGGCTGCGCCCCCCCTTCGCCCCACACTAACAACCTGCGGCTCCGGCCCGGCTGAGCCCAGAGCCCAGCGGCGAAGCAGCCGGGCAGACCCCGCCTGCGGGGCTCGGCGCTCAGCCGGCGTCGGGCGCCCTGTCCGGACTCTCGGCGCGGTCACCATCTTCTGTCCGCGTCCCGGGGACAGGTGCACGACCTGCCGCCACTCACCGTGAGAAGGAGGAGGAAGAGCACAGGGGGACGGCAGCGGCGGGGCGCGGCGAAGGGCTCAGCCGGGGGTCGCATGCTGCCGCGGAGGCGGCACTGCCCAGCACGGCCGCGGCCGGCTCTGCCGACAGGGATGCGGCAGATCCGGCTTCCGGCCCGGGGAGGGAAGGGCTGGGCCGTGTCTGGCCCCACGCCGCAGCCGCAGGTGTGGAGCGGAGCGGGGGTGGGGAGCGGAGGGGCCGGGCCGCGTAGTACCCGGCCGCCAAGACGCCGGGGGCGCCAAGCCCCGGCCGCGCTGCGGGGCCCCTCGAAGTCCCCGACGTGGTCCAACACAACAGGCACCGGGCGGGACCCCGGCGCAGGGCCGCGTCCTCCCTCCCTCCCGGCGGCGGCGCCCCCCGCTCTCACACGGCGGCTCTGCCCTGCCCGCCCGGCCCCCACCCAGGGCAGGTCCCCGGCCCCGCTGGCGGGCGACGCGCGGGCGGGGGTGGCTCTAGAGCGGTAAGGCGGGACAGAGCCTCCTCACAGCTGCTGCCCAGGAGGGGCCGCCGTTCGCCTGCTCAGGGGCGACGCAGCGCAGCGAGTGCCTAACGGGACCGTCGCCGCTTCACCGAGGGCTGCCGGTACCGGGCTGTGTCCCGCCATCCCACGCGGGGGCGCTGCCCGCCGCCGCGCCGCTCCTGGCGGGCCACGCCTGACCAGCTGCCTCACCCCTCCGTTTCCGGTGTGTCCCGGAAGCAGCGGAGGCATAGTTTCCGGGTTGTGACCGCCGGCGGCGATGGCGGGGCTGTACCGCACGCTCGGTATCTTCGGCGGCTTCGTGGCCGTGGTGGGCGTGGCCTTTTACCCCATCTACTTCCGGCCGTTGCTGCTGCCAGAGGAGTACAGTGAGTCCCTGCGCGGGGGGCGAGCCGGGATGGGGCTGGGGCTGGGGCTGGGGCTGGGGCCGTGAGCGGGTTGGTGCCCTGGCCGTGCCGCGGGAGCTCAGGCCTGCCCGCGCCGGGGGCGTGCGAGGGCTCTCGCCGGGTGAGCGGCCCCCCGAGAGGCTTTCTGCTCGCCTAGGAGGTATGCTAAAAAGGCAAAGCAAACAAGCAGTCCTTGCAGTGCTCTCGTTTCGCGTTCTTGGCCAGCGCGATGAAGAACACCCTTGAGCTGCTCTCTGAGGTGGCTGTAGGTGCCGTCGAAGAGGTTGCGGTCAGAGGGCTGGCGCGCCTCTCCCGTAGGGACAGTCTGGGAGAGCTGGGCTTATTCAGCCGGGGGAAGGGAGGGCTCTGGGACGGTGTTATAGCCGCGTTCCCTCTGAAGGGGACTTACGGGAAAGCTGGAGAGGGGCTGTGGAGTGATAGGTTAGAGTTTTTAGCAGGGCCTAAGTTGAGATATGTTTTTCATGCACAATTGAAAAGTTTAAGTTAAAATGCGGTACCAGATTCTTTACATTGTGGTGATTTGCTTAAGCTGGTCTTAGAGATTTCTCTGAAGCGAACTGCTGAGCAAAACCCTGCTTTCCTGCCTGAAACACAGAAAACCTGTCAAAGCCTGTACTAGTCTCTGTAACCAGGGAGCTCTTGAGCAGCCCCAGGAGCTCTGGGTGGGCACTCCCTGGTGCAGGAGGGCTAGGGGAGCACCTGTTACTCCTAAACTTCTGTTAACTACTGCCAAAAGCAGCAAGGAAAACCTCTGGTGTAACCAAGCTCATCCCCTTGCTTTAACTTTTTATAAAACTAAGAAAATTTATAAAGCTGAGCTTGGGCTTGTTTAGCCTGGAGAAAAGGCTCCGGGGAGATTTTATAGCAGCCTTCCAGTACCTGAAGGGGCCTGTAGGAAAGCTGGGGAGGGGGAATGGTTTTAAATTGAAAGGGGGTATATTTGGATTGGATATTATGAAAAAAGTCTTCACTATGAGAGTGGTGAGGTACTGGAACAAGTTGCTCAGGGAAGTGGTGGATACCTCCCCCCCATGGCCCTGAAATGTTCAAGGCTGGGTTGGATTGGGCCTTGTGTAGCCTGGTCTAGTGAAAGGTGCCCCTGCCCATGGCAGGGGGTTGGAACTTGATGATTGTTGAGGTCCTTTCCAATGCAAATCATTCTTTGATTCTATGATTAAGCTGTTGGTGATAACCTGAAGATGCATGGGATTAATCTGCTGAGACAACTGAAGAGGTTTATAGGAAGACAAAAGGAAATGGGTAATGGATTTGCTGATATTGGAGGGAGTTTAGCATTGTATTAAAACTGAAGTAAAATTTAACTTGCAAGCAAGTTTTTATTCAAGGAAGCTGTGTTTTTAAAGTTGGAAACTTCCAACAAAGATAGCTTTACTACTCTGTTCCCATCTGAAAACCTTGTTCTTAACTCGTTTTTACTTATGGTGCCCTTTCCAAAAAATACAGTATTGGATGTGTGACCGTTCCCCAGCAGGTTAGGGACTTTTTTTATATCTCCCTTTGGGACATAAGATGAGCAATGTCCAGTTAGTGAGTGCTTAACTTTGCAATTAAATACCTGATTGTAAACTTCACTTGTTCACATCTTCATTAATTTCCCATGTGCTTTTCTTAATGCTCATCACTGTACCATGAGAGAAGCCCAAGCGTTTGTTGTGATAATACCTTAGATAAGAGCATGGAATTTCACATTTTGAGTGGAAGTATTTTTAACTTTTAAGCTACAGAGGATTTGATATTTTCAGAGCAGTCATGTGTTTTAGTGGCACTGTTGAGACCAAGATCTCCAACCCAGAGATCTTCCACTTGGATTAATTAAAATTGTGGTTTGACAGCTGCTATTCTGATTGATGCTGGGGCATTTCTGCAGTAAATTTTGTGATTTTGCTGGCCTGTGAGCCTCAGCTCTCACCCTATTGTTTGAGATCATTGTCCTCTCATCAAGACTGACTCTCACTGTTCTTTTTTTTGGCTTATCTATTTTCCAGGATGTTTCCAGGCCCTACCCCAGTCTCCCTATTGACTGTTCTGTGTCCTGTTACTTCTCTGCACATTGCCTGACCAGTTAACAGTTCTTTCTGTTCACCTTGGGTGTGTTTCCAAATCTCTCAGATTGATTCCCATTTAGTCTCTGTCTCTCTTCTTATTTTAGTTTCCACCTAAGACTAAATGTCTTTCTCTTCCATGTCTTAGAAGAAGCCTGATTCTGGCTCCTTGCAAGTAGAATCAGTTACCATGACATGCCTGCTACCCTCTGGTAGCATTAGCCTTATACCCAGACAGACTAATAATGTGCAGTGCCGGCTCATCCTCAGTGGGATAGGATGCCAAAAAATTTTGGTTTAAGGTGAGCTTGGTTCTGAGCTTCCCTTGAGACTGTGCACCCTACAATTTTTTTAAATCCTTAAAAAGTTCAGTGGTGTGGGAAAAAGGTTTATCCAACTGAGCTTTGACTTCCTGCTTTGAAGTACCACAGTGGTAAAGCACTTCAGTGGAAAGGGAGAAAAAAGAAAAAAAAGGAGGGGAAATAGTGTTGTTTCATTCAGTTCTCTTGTAAGTGGTGAATCTTCCAAACAAAAAAGGAAGGATGGAGACAGGCCATTGATGGAAAATATCCCTCTAGTACTTCATTTCACAAAGTTTACAGACAGTTATTTTGTAGATGCTGTCACAAAATCTCTGTATGGTAAGGTGCAGGATCTTTCAGGGCCTGAAAATGGGGAACACTGATTCTGGAAACAATGAAACTTTCGGAGAGTTTTATGTTGAGTGTGTGAGTGATATCTCCTTAAATGTACTGAGCATTCATTCATTAAGTGATGGGATCACAGCAGGTATTTGGTCATCTTGTATTAAACAGTAATTGTTACTTTAAGGTGATTATCTTATTGTTTGTAGTTTCTCAAAACAGACTAGTTAGTTTTTCAGTGGAGTGTGACTGCTGCTTTTGCATTGTGTAGGTGGATACTCACCAGAATTTTACTGCATAGTGTCCAGAATGAATAACATTTTCAGTATTATTTTATTGGGTGCAGACAAGATGTCTTGTGTTGTAATTTTTTTTTTTCAGTAGTGTCCTTTCTGTTCTATTTTCTAGAGAAAGAACAGTCAATAAACCGAGCTGGTGTTGTTCAAGAGGATATTCAGCCTGCAGGTATACTTCATTAATGTATTTGCACTCATTGTTTCAAAGACCAGAGTATTTATATGGATTATTAAAAATACAATGAAGAATACATTCAAATTAAAATATATGTATATATATAAAAATAAACTTACCATGAAAATACATTTCCCAGGCTAATTCTTCACTTGAGAATTGTTGATTTAATGAAACCTGGTTTAAATTGATTAAACTGGCCAAATAAGTTGTAGATCCTGTTATCTTCACGCTTTCTTAAATTGGTGCCAGTTTCCAACTAGAAATTAACTTCTGAACTGGCTCAGGGCAAACAGGAACCATGGGTGGGCAGAGCTCTAGCTGTAAAAATACCCTATTTTACCCTGGTTTTGTGGAATACTGCTGTACAGCTCAGCTGAAACGCAATTCATGGGCGCTTTGTCAGTACCTTCCAGCCTCGTGGGTGGAGAGGTGAGTCAGAAGTCTGCTACACATAAAGGAAAATTTGAAATGCAGTGCTAGCATCTTTCTTTGATCCCAGATGTTGCCTGTAGAAGGTATAAAAAAGCATATGAGAAGAATAACAACACCTGTGGTGGACCATCCTCAATAGTTCATTGTTTCATGGAACTGGCTGTTCATTATGCAGGGCTGGCACTTCTCGCTTAAAGACATGAGGGTGCTTGTCTTGATGAAACAGTTCATATCTGAGTATGTTAAACGGTAACTGATTCCTATTTTTAGAAAAGCCTGACATCAGCAGCAAGGGAAAACCAAATAGGATTAATGCCATGTCCTTAGTACACGTATCAGTTAAATCATCAGTGCAGGAACTACTTTCCAGGAAAGTGGTGAAATGCTGAAGAGGAGTAGGAAGGGTGTTGTGAAAGAGAAGGCAGGTGAACCTGCTGTTTTTATTAAACATTAAAAAGGACTGGGCTGGCTTGCTTATCCAAGATGCAGGTACTCAATGACCAGTTCTCAGTATAACTTTAAAATCTAAATTTAGATGCTGCTGCTGAGAAGTTACAAGATCCAGTAGTTGAAAGTGTAATCTAGACAAATTCAAGTGCAAGGTGCAGTTCCAGACGGCTCTAGATTTTTCCATTATCTGAAGCTTAAGACCAAGATGAGGTTGTGTTTCTAAATATTGTTACAAGCTTAAGCAGAGTTAGGAATTCAGTGCAGTTTGGTACACAAGGCTGGAGTAGCAGACCAGTTTATTTTGTTTTTCTCTAACAGTCTAGTTATGAACTGCTGGTATTCTCATATTTGATTTGTAGGGTTAAAAGTGTGGTCTGATCCATTTGGAAGAAAGTAATGTTGCCAGCTGGGTGTATTGCAAGGCAAAACTGAAGATGGACATCTTCAGCTGTTTCTTCTTTCACTGAAGTGTCTTTGGGTGTCGCTGGAGAAGAATTCTGAATATGCTGTGTGGGCACGTGAGGAGCAACAGACACTGCTGGCTGGAGTCCCCAGAGATAGAAACATGCTAGTTGTGACAGAGGATGCTGGGGTGTAATGTGCACACTGTTAGACAGCTGAATGGTTCTTAGGTTTACAAGTGAATTGTTTATTTCCTTGAGAAAAGGGAAGAGGAATTATTTTTGTGGTTAATATGTAAACACTTGTAGAATAAATTGTGAATAGAATAAATCATGCAGACCGCTGCAGTTTCCTCCCTAGTTTGAGAATTACTGTTTGTGGTTTTATTATGAAAATATGAAAAAGTATATACTGAGAGAGATTAGTCCAGAAAATATGACATGGTGACTGTAAATTTGTACATTAAAATTTCTTCCTTTTAAACCAATGTGGGGTTTTTTTTCATTTGTTTTGCTGTAGTTGTGGTTGGTAATCTTGGCGAGGTGCCGGGTGCCCACCCAGCCACACTCCCACTCCTGAGGAGGATGGGGAGAAAATAGGATGACAAAGCTTGTGGGTCTGGATGAACACAGGGAGATTGCTTACTAGTAACTGTTGCAGGCAAACCAGACTTGTATTGGGGAAAATTAATTTAGTACATTACCAGTTAAAACAAAATTGAGAAACAAAAAATAACATTGTCCCACTGCCTCCCTTTTTCCAGGATCAACTTCAGTCCCGAATCCTCTGTTTGCTCCCTTCCCCAGTTTCCTGGGCAGTGGAGCAGTGGTTACAGTCAGTTTTTAACAGTTCTGCTCCCTCCTCACACTTTCCCCCTGCTCCTATATGGGCTCTTCATGAGCTACAATTCCTTCAGGAAATACCCATCTGCTCTGGTGCGGGCTCCTCCCCAGGCAGTGGTGTGGATATCTGCTCTACATGGTCTTGCTGCAGCCAATCTGTGCTCTGGTGCCTGGAGCACCTCCTTCCCCTTCTTTTCCGAATTCTCTGTTCATACTTGTGTTCCTCACTTCCTTCCCGCAATCCGCTCCGCCCCTCCACCCCCCCCCCACCTCCCCCCCCCCGCTCCCCGCTCCCTTTCTCTTGTTTGGCTGGTGGTTTCACAAAGGCACTGCCTGCTCAGCTGCTGGCTCCTGTCCCCTGTGTGGGTTCTTTGTGGAGCTGGCTGGAACTGTCAGTGGGTGGCATGGTGCGACTCCTGTAGCATGCCTTCCTTGCTGCCAAAACCTTCACCAGTACACCTGACAGGAGGTTAACACCTGGGGTAGAAAAGCAGGTACTATAAAGACTTTTTTTAAAAACCACTTTTTCATGGTGCATAACGATCATTTGAACAGGCAAGTAAAGGATTGCCCTTACTGAAAACCCACATTGGATGTCAGTCTTAATAATGGCTTCTAAACTGTGTGCTTTCAGATTTCAAAAGAAAGAAAGCCTATTACCTAAACAGTATTGTTCATTAGTACAGGTGTAACATGGACATTTAACTTTAATATACTGTCACCTTTTCTTGATTTATTTTTAGCACTTCATTATTGTACACATTTTAAAAACCATTGTAGGATCCTGTATGTTAGGAAGAACATAGGCACAGTGAGTGTTCTTTATGAAATGTGCAGATGTTAGTGTGTTACTTTTTTTGGATATCACACAGTTATTAAGATGACAGATGAACGACTCGATGTTTACAGTGTTCTTTTCCAAACCACCAGGCTGTTAATTGCTACTCGTTTTTTACCTGTCCTCATTCCCCTCCCACTCAGGCACATTTCCACTGCTGAGTTCTGTACTGTGGTTTTGGGGTTTAGTCTCCTATTACCACCTTTTTTCCTTTTTTTTTTTTTTTAATTTTTTCCATTTTTTTCCCTTTCCCCCCTTTTTTGCTCCTTTTTTTTTCCTACATTTTTTCCTTGCTGATAACAAGTGACCATCCATTCACTTTTGAGTTCTCTGGTGATTTCAGGCAATGGCTGAAGTCAGAGTGAGTGCATGCGTTCACTGGAGCTGTGTTGACAGAAGTTTTGCTACATCGCACAGAGCAACGCTGTCACAAAACTAATGCAATGTTTGCTAGGAAAGAAACTAAAGAACAAAGAGGGTTTTAGCAGAAATGAGAGCACCTTGCTTTTTCTGTTTTCTTGAACAAAACCTACTGATGCCTCCGTTTCAGCTGTGTTGTTTAATCTAAAATACCTTTCCAGTGGAAATACAGCATTGCTTAAATACATCTATAACTGGCTAGCTGCAAAATGAGTTTAGGAGAAACTAGGAGTTGTTCAGTAATTCTGCCTCTGTAACTTGGTGACACATACTTAACATATAGCATGATAGTGTGAAATAATTACTAATTAACTTCAGGGTAAGCGATGTGATAGAGGAAATGAAATTACTTCGTTTGGAGTTAGGAGATAAGGCAGTCTTTGCTACTCATTTACTTTGTGAAGTTGAGCAGTTTGGTGGGTATGGATCTTGCCTACCAAAATGTTAGATGGTTTCAGAACAGGGGCAGTTGCTGGCAGGTGCTGAGCCTTTTGCCTTCATATTACTTTAATGTTGCAAAACGTTTGAGTATGTTAACTCAGTCATTTATCATTTACAGAACTGTATGTGTCTTTTGGCTCATTCCAGTGTAAATTTTGTACAGAATTTGCAGCACTCCGTATCGGGACTGCACCCATGAGTGCTCAGGGAGCTGGCAGATGTTATTGCTAGGCTGCTCTCAATCATCTTTGAGAGGTCATGGAAAACAGGAGAGGTGCCTGAGGACTGGAAGAAAGCCAATGTCGCTCTGGTCTTCAAAAAGTGAGAAGGGGGACACAGGAAACTACAGGCCGGTCAGCTTCACCTCCACTCCGGAAAGGTGATGGAACAGCTTATTCTGGGGGTTATTAAGAAGTATGTGGTGGACAAGAAGGTTATTGAGAACAGTCAACATGGATTCACCAAGAGGAAATCATGCCTGACCCATCTGATAGCCTTCCATGATGGCATGACCATCTGGGTGCATGAAGGGAGAGCAGTGGTTGTTGTCTACCTTGACTTCAATGAGGCTTTTGATGTGGTCTCTCATAGCATCCCTATAACCAAGTTTAGGAAATGTGGGTTGGATGAGTGAACAGTGAGGTGGGTTGGGAACTAGCTGAAATGCAGAGCTCAGAGGATTGATGAGTGTAACCGAGTCTAGTTGGAGGCCTGTATACAGCCAGTGTTGTGTCCCAAGGGTCAGTGCTTGGTCCAGTCTTATTCAACATATTCATCAGTGACCTGGATGAGGGCACAGAGTGTAACACTGGGAAGTTTGCTGATGATACAAAACTGGGAGGAGTGGCTGACACACCAGAAGACTGCACACACATTCAGTGAGGTCTTAACAGGTGAGAGAGCTGGGTGAAGAGGGGCCATAAGACATTCAACAAGGGCAAGTGTAGGGTTCTGTACCTAGGGAAGAATAACCCTGGGCACCAGAACAGGTTAGGGGTTGGCCTGCTGGGAAGCAGCTCTGTGGGGAAAGACCTGGGAGTTCTGGTCAAGCTCTCCATGAGCCAGCAGTGCCCTTGTGGCCAAGGAGGCCACTGGACCTGGTGTGCATTAAGATAAGTATGGCCGGCAGGTCAAGGGAGGTTCTCCTTCCCCTCTGCTCTGCCCTGGTGAGGCCACATCTGCAATACTGTGTCCAGTTCTGGGCTCCACAGCTCAAGACAGACAGGGAACTACTGGAGAGAGTCCAGAGGAGGGCTACTGAGGGGACTGGAGCATCTCTCCTATAAGAAAAGTCTGAGAGAGCTGGGTGTGTTAATTCTGGAGAAGACTGAGAGGGGATCTGATCAACGCTTATAAATACCTGAAGGGTGGGTGTGTAGAGGAAGGGGCTAGATTCTTCTCTGTGGTGCCCAGTGATAGGACATGGGTCAATGGACACAAACTGGAACACAGGAAGTTCCATCTGAATGTGAGGAAAAACTTTACTGTGAGGGTGACAAAGCACTGGAACAGGCTGTCCAGAGAGGTGGTGGAGTCACCATCCTGCTCTGGAGATGTTTAAGACCTGGCAGGGCACAATCCTATGCAACCTGCTCTAGGTGGCCCTGCTTTACAGGGGGGTTGTCCTAGATGATCTCCAGAGGTTCCTTCCAACCCCAACCGTTCTGTGATTCTGTGAATATCTGTCAAATGCTACTGAAGTGAATCTAAACTCTGAAAATGGTGTACTTTGGGTTTAATCATCTTTTGCTGTGTTCCACCTAATAAAATGGGCTGATTGGCCATGTCTTTAAAGTGTTAGGAGAGTGAATGTCTTTTTCAAATCTTTGGTATTCTATTAGGATAAAACTGCTAAGTCAACAAGGAACACATTGCAATAATTCTCCAGGATTTACACTGAAATTACATGGGCATTTGCCAGTTGCCTGGAGACTTGCCCAAGACTCACATGGGAAGTCCTAATCCTCAGGTGGCTTCAGGGTCTTTGTGACAATGCTTTGTTCTGCTCATGGACAGTGGACATAAGCCTCTCAGCTACCCAGTAGAGGGTGGAGTTGAATATAGCAAACTGTGCTCCCCAGGACTCTTTGCTTATCTTGCTCAGGAAGGGACTGGTCTGCCCTTTGCAGTTGTGGTCTGTCCTGATTGTTCTGCTGGAAAGGTTGGGACAACACGTTTGGTAAAAATGCATTCTTAGGAGGCACTTCTAAAAACAGTTACTTATTCTGTAAATTGAAGGCATTTGCTTAGTCTACCCAGAATATGAACAGCAAATATAATTTCAGCCCATGGGAGACTGAAAAAACTGTTAAGTGCCACTTTGACATCCCATCAGGAGGATCTGATTATACTAAGTTTAGACCTGCTGCCTTATGCTGATAAGTTTTTAAATTATTAAAACTTGTGCCATTGAAAGCAAATCTGTCAGTTTGGTCTAACACAGCTTAGTTTTGAAATGTTATATGTAGGCTGTTGATAATGCAATTAGACCCTCAAACACAAACGCTTCAGGAGGAGTAAATATAGCAAAAGATATTGACAAGTTGTCAGATTTTACACGTGCAAGAAAATGGGATGTTTCTTCTTGAATATTGTACTTTGTTTCTTGAGATTGCTCCCACTGATGAGAGGGGATTTTTTTTGTCTGTAATACTCAAAGCACATCGAATAGCCTCAACTAATTATCACAAATTTTACTGTACATATGCCCTCTCACAAAAAACAGCCCAGAAAAAGCAGTTCTCATGACTTGCAGTTTTCTAAACCAAAATAAATCATGTATTTTCCCTTCTTGCAGTCTAGCAATAATTAACTACTCATTTTCTCAGTACTGTGTACACTCCTACTGACCTTCTTCGTGTTAACATGCAGACACAGCAGTAAATGAAAAGCTGCATTGGCTTTTTCTGTGGTGCCACGCAGCCCAAATAGTGTGTTTGCTAGTGGAAGGAAATAATTTTCCAGCTTCTGAGAAAGTGCTGCAGAATATACACTGTTTCCATGTGGACAATGTATTACAGGAGAGAGCAAAAACCAAAGTGCAGGTCAAAGCATATTAAAGCTCTCATTTTCAGATAGAAGCCTTTCATCCTAGTTGTATTTGTGCACGTGGGCCTTTTTCTTTCAAGAAAAATTGGTCAGTGTTTAACATACTGTCTTGGAAATTAGGATTGTTGTCAGTTCCCTGTTCTACCACACTATTGTCTGGCAGCAAGTAAGTAATTTAGCCTTTGAGCTTCAGTTCCACCTGTAAAATAGCAATACTACTCCTCCCCTTCCTTGTGAGGCATGATGAAGGTAAATACAGGGGTGTGGGGGATGTTGATGCTCTAGAAAACATTTTTGGTTCTTCTCTGCAAAGCTTTCCTCATGGTTAGGAAAAATAGGACTGGATTTTTGTGGGACTTGACTATGTTGGTTCCAAGATCTTAAACAGTAATTTGATTTTGAAGAATCCTTTTCAAAAGAAAACAACTTCTGAAATTTCACAGGACTTTACACTGCTGAAGTGTTATGCTCTGGGTATGGACATTTTATATTTTGAAATTCAAACAGAAAACACTTGCTTTTCACAATACTAATAGTTTTTTAGAAGATCTTAAAATTTGAGTGTAAACTTCTAGATGTAAGTTGAAATGTGGCCCAATGTGAATGCTGCTACAGTTACAGAAAAGAACAGCAAATTGGTCAGCTTTTGGTACTCTTCCCAGCAGTTTTCTGAGATTGCAGTTTTGACTTGCCACTTCCCTTGTCTTCTGTAACAATGGGTCCCCCCTTCTGACCTCTGCATATCAAAAATGTAGCTAACAATCTGAGAGAGCTGGAAGTGCTGAGCAAGGAAAGGTGAGTGGCAGTTAAGGGAGGGGAGGAAGAACTGGAGATACCGCAGGGGAGAGTGTTCCTCCTGTAGCCCTGGAGAAACACCATGGAGGTAAGGTGATGGAAATGGAAACAAGGCACACTGGCCAGTTGAATGAGCAGGAGCATGAGGGACATATTGGAATACAGCCTTCATAGGCTCTGCTGTTCGCAGAGCAAATTGGGATGCCTCTTTCCCTCTTTTCTGTTTCTTCTCTAGCAGATCAGAGGTGTTTCTAAAGAAAATTCCTAACAAAGACAAGGAGGGTATTATGAGAAGACAGCATCTAAGGAGAAATTATGTAACTATCCCTCCCCCTAGCCTACCTTGAGAGGTCAGAAACCAGAGAGTAACTTGGAGTGGAAGGGGCCTTGTGCTGAAAGGTACATTTCAGGCCCCAGGCCACAGGGAAAGGTACAGTCTTGCTATTAATTGCTTCCTGTAATTCAGTACAGTGAATATCAGAAATACCAATCAGGGTACAGGAGGAAGGTACTCCCATTGCTTCAGCTGAAATGCCTGTAGGAGGAGTCCTTCTCAGCCACCCCTTCACTCCCAGAACTGGATGGCTCAGGCACAGTTTAGGAATGTATTTGATCTTCCATCCTGGATGAAGAGAAAGCACTATGGATATTAACTAGAAGCATTTGCTCCCTGGTATGTTGTCAGTGACTATTGGGGTGCCAGTGATGGTAGCAGGCCAGCTCTAGATCCAGATCTCCTCCCATCTACAGACATGAGGAAGGTTCATACAAGAACTCTACCTTGTGCCATTACTGGCTGAACAGCACCTTTAGGAGTCCACTGAAGCCTGGAAAGCAGGTAATCTTCATAACAGAATCGGCACTGTCTGCTTGTAGCTTCCTCTGAAATAAGCTCCATTCCCTTGGTCTTTGTAGTCATTCTATAAGTGACTAACACAGGCTTGTTGGATGTCCCATGTAACAAAGGCTTCCTCATAGTTCAGTCCAAAATCTCACAACCCACATTAAGAACTTGCAGGGTGTTACTTCTCCCTGCATTTTCTGTGCATTTTTAAAATGGGTTATGTGATTTTGTGGCCTCTGCTTGCCTGCTCCCTGCTGCCTTCTCTCTGTCTCTGGATCAAAGCAACAATGCCAGCAGCACCATTAGATGAAGGAACCTGTAATGAGCTGTGAGGATCTGAGGAAGGCATTCCCATACATCAAGTCTGGCGATCCTGCTAGTATGTCTCAGAATTCCTCCTAGCTGTTTTCAGCTGACAAGCTTTTGGCTCATAGCAAAAGCTCTTGTTATTCCTTATTGCACTTAGCACAGTTACATTTTTTCCCATAGCTACCATTCTTTTGCACTGGCATTACCTCTCAGGTTGTTTAATCAGAACATTTCATTAGCATACTGCTATTTTTGTGCAAACAGTTACATTAAATTTGTCCCAGGACAGTTCTTTGAGGAACAGCACCAGTAAAATCCCTCCAAGCCAATGACTTCCCGTTTGTCATTTCCGCTTTAGCTACGTCCATACTTGGCTTACAATTCCTGCAGCTACTAATTGTTTCCCACGTGACATCGTTCCAAATGCTTTGCTAAAGTCCAGGTGGAATATATCCCCTGAATTTTTGTCATGATGACAAGCTGGTTACCTGACTAGGTAGCAAGATGAACATTCTGACATGTACTACCTTGGGAATTTTCATTTGTGCCCCCACTTCTCATTACACCAGAGTTTGCTGTGATTCTTGTATGTCCTTCTAGGCAGATGGACAGCTAGTCAGACGTTTTCCAAAAGAAGTCCCATGGACATTGTCATACATCCTCATTTTTTCTCTATCTGGATACATTATAATGCATATAAAATGAAAGTCTGTGTCTGTTAGAAGTACCTAAACATCAAGAGAAAGACCTGCTTCTCCAGCCCAGACAGAAAGATGTCTGCTGCTGTCGGTTCCTACCGGAAGCTCAGAAGTTTATATTCGTCCTGTCTCTGTGTCCTTGCTTATTGACTTGTAAGACCCAGGCCTGGCTAATAGAAAATTGCTGTATGTGATGTACAAGAACACAAGGGGTGGTTTTATTTAGTCATAGAAAACATCACTCATCAAACTCATGTAAGAGCAAGGGCAGTTAGCAAGTCTTTTTGAGAAAATGAGATTAAGTGAATTGTCATATCTGCATTCATTAGCAAAATTATTCAGGGGGTGCAAAAGAATTTACACCTGGTTCTGGTTTCCACAGGTCATTGGGTGCCTGTCACTTAGAAAGGCTCCTGACAAGGCAGGCATGACATCCAGATAATGACTGATTTGAAGAAGATAAGTTTCCCTTTGCTTCAATCCTTTGAAATCACAGAAGAGATACAGAAAAAGGTAAAAATAGAATATTTCAATTGTGCCAATGGTGTTAGTGGAATGATACTGCTGAAGCTTTGTGATTCATTTGTAAACTGTTGCATCCTTTGGGAGCTACCTGGAATATGATCTGTATGCTCTGATGGATCCTGGAAATTCTAAAGACATCTGTCTTTATGCAATTTCATGCTCTGTTTATAGCCAATCACTTTATCCCATTCTCTTCTACTAATCTTCATGGTGGTATCATCTAGCTAAAATTTGGATCATCTCTTATGTCTCAGAAGAGTGAAAGAGATTTTGTTCCTGTTACTTTCTGCCTTCCAAGATAAAATATGTTTGCATGCTACTTTCTGTTCAGACTATAAAGAATGTTCAAGATCAGATTTTAATTCTAGCCCTAAATCTAAGGAAGATTTCTCATCTTCTAGATTATTTTTCCTATCTGCCTCTATTTGTTCCAATACTTGAGGTGTCCATCTTAGATGTTCTGCTGATAGTACAGGAATGCTTAGTCACAAACAGTTTCATTCTGAAGTGGCCTTTAGTATTACCTTGCTTAGGAACATGGCTCTTGGGGCAAGTATCTACAACAGCTATGAAGCTCCTTACCAATTAATCCTTTCAGGATCTTTGAGATAAATCAAGGGAAATATTGTAGTTCCTACTTATGGTATAGGGTCCTTCTTCACACATCGGCTCATATGTCCTGAAATAGATTCTGAGCAGGATTTTCAGATCCCAGCTATCTGAAAATACCTTTTCTGGGTGAATAGCCTTCTTTGTGCATGGAACAGCGTAGGAAATGTGACCCCTGCTGCATACCAACAGTAGGTAATATTTGTGCTTGCTTCGCTGATATTGCCTGGATGGGAACAGAAGTTGTAACCTCTGTTCTCTTGTGTTAGTTGATGTGTTGACTATCCTGGTACCATTAAACTTCCCTCTCAGAAGCACCCAGGGGAGAGCCCTTAAAACTATTTGTGTATTTTCAATGTCTATTCTTTATGGTCAGCTTCACATGGGTATTTTTGTGTTGAATGCCAGCTGTTCAAGTCTTTCTCATGATTCTAATGGATTTACTATCTTGTATCATCATAGAAAACAATACAGTGATACTGCTTAATCACGGTGCTTAACTAATGAATGAAGGACCACATCCACTTAAATTTGCAGAGATTGGGGGGCTGGGAAATTACTATATTTAGTACAACACTGGTCCTTATATTTTTCTGTTGTAGGAAGTGATGGATTTTTTAAAGAGGAGTTATGTGTAGAAGATGATCCAAGACATTCCTTGGGCAGGAACATCCTTGCATCAAACAAAGTGAAAGTGTAATGCCACAAGTCTTCTCTGAATCTTAGGGATCTGTCCATTTTGTTTCCACTGCATTTGTGTTTCACTGATCTCAAGGGTCATCATGAATCTTTGCCAGGAGGATGTTAACTCTAGTTGAATCCCAATCTTAGATCTGAGGTAGAAGCAGTCTTTCCACTGTTCTTCACAGATGTATTGTCTCAAAAGCAGTGGTATCACAAATTCACAGACTATCACTGGAAATTACTATTAGAGGTCATCTACTCCAATGCCCTGCTCAGAGCAGGGCTAACTCTGGGGTTGCTAAGGATTTTTGTCTTGGGATTATATGCTATCTTGTAGCTACTCCCTCAAGCTTGGATAAGTCAGTACAAAACTCTAGAATCACTATCTACTTTTCTGAAACCTAAGTGGAAGTATAAGTGTATGTTTTTGTACACAGCTTATTAGACTCTACTGGGGACTGTGGTGTTGATCATCTCTGGACCTAACACCCTAACACCCTGGAGCTGGAGAAAAAGCATCCTTAGGGTGTTTAAAAGAGTTTATCTTTGTTCTGTTGTGTGCTAGTGAGATGACCCAATAAATGAATGCCAGAATAAGCTTCTGTGCTCTCTTGAGAGTATCAACACCAGGATCTACATGCTATTGACTGGATTTATCTGTCTTTCCAGGACGCTACTCCATTCAGCCTGCAGTATTTCTTTGGGAAGAGGAGGGTCATGGTGAAGTCTCAGTCTTTACCTGATTACAGGCCTGTCCAATGGATGCTTTCATTACGTGTGCAATGAAAAGCTCAAGAGCTGTATTTGCTTTTCCCACCACAGATGAGGGAGTGGTAACCAGCAGTTAGTGAGTGAGAATATGGATGGAACAGGCTTTCAGAAAGGTGTGTGCACTGTCAGGAAATGGAAGGAGCTATCTCTGGGCAAACTGGCAGGAGGGCTTTGGCAGCTGGAAGGCACCCATGCAGCGGGGCACGCATAATAGTCGTGCCTCTCTCCACCCAGGGAAGCAAGAACCACGGTCGCTTTTGTCCAAACTCATTTTACTCACCAGCAAAAGAATGGGGGCTGCTCAATCCAGGACAAGAAGAGAACTATCCCTGCAACATACCTCAAACGATCCAGACCATTTATCGATCTTTAGCCTAGGCGGTACTGCTGTTTCTCTGAAGGAGGGCTACTACCATTTGGAAGCCCTCTACGCAAGCTCTTTCCAAACACCCTCATTTCCCTCGGGCTGGAAGTCATTTTAGATTTGCCAGCTGGGACTCGGCCCCTGGGCTGATTCCAGCACCTGAGCCTAGTTTTATGTCAGAGTGAGCTGGCTGATCCTGTGGGACGTTACAGTGTGCCCTGATCTAACGTGGTGCTTGGAAAGGTGCTGTCAGACTTCTGCAAGGAGGTGGAAAGCGACAGTGGCAAAGCTGAGTGGTGGCAAAGCAGTGATTTCCAGCTCCTTCTGATGTTTATTTCCTGGTGAGTGAAATGTTTAAGAATATTCTTAATGCTTCTGGTGTTAGCAAGAAGTGATATGCTAGTTGCTTTGCCTATTTCTTTTGTTTTGAATTTTAGACTATCTGTGACTAAAGCTATAGTTACTCCTGTGCCCCAGAAGAACCCCCAAACCCAAAACTAATCAACTGGATAGTTGCCCACTCCTGAGTATCTGAACATAGAATGAAACTTGTGCTTTAGTATTTTCTGTGCTGCTAATTTTGCACTGAAAGCAAATTGCTTTTTAATATAAAATACATGGTTCAGTCTCTAGGGAATCCTGTCTTTGTATTCTTGTGCATTATTATTAAAAAAACCCCAAAAATAACAAACCCACAAAAAACCAATGAGCAACTAGTAGCATGAGTGATCACAGCTGAAGAATGCAGACTTTGTTCCCAGATGTAAAAGGGAAGAAAAACTACATTCAATTCTGCTATGTAGCCAAGCAAATAAATTCTTTCAGAGAAGAATAGTGCTAGAATTTCCTCCTCAAAGGTATTGTATATAACTAACATAATTAATTATGGAATTACTCTCAACCAGGATCAAGGATGTTTGATTTGCCTTGTTTGGTTTTTTTTTAAAAAGTCTGTTGAGCACCATGCAAATAAGAACTGAAGATTTTTTCTGAACAGTGGTAATGGGGCAGAGATCAGGGAGCTATGGGATGAGGAGCATTGTCCCGCATACATTGGTGGCCACAGTAAAAGGCAGACTGGATGCTTTATCTGCAGTCATGGTCATAGCTTTCATTTGAGTCTGTTTATATTCAAAGCTCTCACCAAACATTTGCTTTTGCTAGTTTCTGGATTATTTATCAGCTCAAATTGACATAATAAGCTTTGGGCCCATGATGTAAGTCAGATGTCTAAATCTGGCAGTATATAGGGAACAGAGTGGGTTTTCCCAGACAGAACTTGGCCTGTCAAAGGTGTCTGTGTTGAGGGACTAGAGAATTAATGAAGTCTGACTCTTGTCTCTAGAGGCTGTGTTTGGGAGTGATTCTGCTCCACGGCTAGTAGAACTGGGCCAGCATCCTTTCTGCATCTTCGGCAGGGTCACCTCCTTCACAACTACCTGTTATGGCTCCTTTTCCAGCAGCTTCCGTCTGACCAGCTGCTCTCAGCGGATCTCCCCAGCACAACAGGGTTGAAGCTTGTGCTCTGAGGGTTGGCTGCTTGGGGAGCTGAGCATTGTGCATCCTCGCAGGAAGGAGGTAGCTTGCCCTAACAGGGCAAGTACATTTCTCTGTGAGCCTCGGTGCGTGGGGAGTTGGGTCTGAATTCACAAGCCTGGGGCAATGTTGGCACCTCAGGTGTAAATTCTGGCCCCTTTTCTATTGCTCAGTATTTTATAGGCTGAAGAATTTGATATACACATAAGTCATGCTACTGGTCCCAGGCAGCTGCAGAATTACTGAGGAAGCCAGGCATGCTTAGCTCCAGGGCACCCTCACCAAGCAGTTGTGGGCACTGCCTGCAGTTCACATCTCAGTGCCCCATCCTGGGTGACACCTTAGACATGGACTGTTTGCTTTCCCCACTGTTTAGGGGAAGCATGCCAGGGGGGTGTGTGCCCATGGGGGATCCCACCAAGCTTGTGATGCTTGGAGAACTCAAGCCCTTGGGGATGGTCTTCAGTGGACTTTCTTTGCGGACACTTCTGGACACTGACAGTGTTTCTCCTGCCCCAGTCCCTGGGGAACTGAGGTGCTAGCAATTGCATGCTTCATCTGAGAAATCTCTTGGCTGTTTTTGTGACCTCCCTAGGGATGTCAGCTAGAAATGCTGGATCCCAGCTTATACTTCAGTTGTGAGGCTGTGCCAGCATTTGCTCTAAGACACTATTATCCTTCGGTTTTTCCCTTATGGAGTCTTGGAGTCTAGTGATTTCAGAAACATTTGACCATACCCTTAAGACAAATAACTCAGTCCAAAATATACTTCTGGAGGGAGGCTAAGCAAACCTTTTGTGATGATCTTCAGACTAATGCATATTCTTCATGAATTCTCATGTACAACACATCACTTGGTATACCAGGAGGTCTAGATCCACCGCCAATGATTGCTTTCCTTGCCAGCTATCAAAATGATATATTAAAAAATAGTCATAATTGCATGTCATCCCTGAGATGAATGAGCCTCACTGGGGATTCTGTTGTTCCTCCTCCTCCTTTACAGTCTTCCCTGCTGTGGCTGGTTTATTCTCACAGTCTGCTGGGTAAGTAGAGTTGTGACTTCCTAAGATAGATGGTTGCACTGTGCTTTGCCATCTGTGCTTCCTGAAGAAAACGTTGGGCTCTGCTCACTGAACAAAGTGGTGTGACAATAACTGCTCTCTGAACTTTCATACTTGGGCCTAGGTAGACATGCTGATAGTTTAGTCCTGTCTCTGCTTGGACTTTTCAAAACCCAGGAGTCCTTTGAGCAGTAGACTTTGGTGTCTTGCGGGAAATGTAGGTAATTGCATACAGAGTATCTGCCCAAACAAACTGTTGTAGGCTTGCTGGGGTTACATGGAGAGAACATGGCTGGGAGTAAGATCTCACGGTGAATCAGGTATATTGGGTTACCTGGTGGGCAGCTTGCTGCCAGGCTTTTTGGTGGCATTTCTGTCGGCTGCAGTTTTTATCTAGACACGTCTGATCAGACCTGCAGCCAGTGTGGGAGATTGTGGAGTAGAGGGATGTTACAGAAGTGCAGGTGCTGCCCTCAAAGAAGATTGATGAGAGTGAGGCATGTACTCAAAGAAATCCAACAAGTATAGGGTATCCTACCTGGGGTGGGTGGGGTAAGTGGTCTCTTCAAGTCAGTCCGAACTTCACATTTTCACTCCAGACTCCAGCCTGTTCCCTGGAGGAACAGACCCACTTTGGAAGGATGGGTGGTGTGTGTGATGGAAAAGATAAGGTCACAGGCTTTTAGGGAATCTGACTTACTACTTAGGAAGTGAATACTTTAAAAAAAAAATAATCCCTAAGAAGCCATGGTAATCCAAGGAGCAATGCCTACAGCTGCTTTGTGACAAGGGTTCTGCAGGCTCCTATTTTATAGTATTAAGTGATTGTAGCCCACTTCAGAACAAAATAAGGCATATTTATTTACTTTTTCATGGTTAACAAGCCAGTGTTACTGAACAGGCTGTCCTAGTATTATCTTTGAAAATAATGCAGTTTTTGGTCATAAAGAAGTCACACCCCTGTTCCTGCTGTGCTAAACGACCAGCCTGAGCCCCGGTTCAGAACATCACTTGTGCGCTTCCTGAAATGCTGCTGGCAATGGCATCCCCACATCTGCCCGAAACCAGAAGGGGGAACTTGAGAACCCGGGGCCTTGGTGGCAATGCTTTCAATCGTGGTGTAAATCCAGTCTCCCCACTGACCAGTAGATGGGGCAAGTGAACCTCCTTATAATTACAGTCGAGCTATTTTTTTTCTGAATGCAGGGTTAAACTGTAGCCGTCGTTGGCTCTCAGTTCAGCAGCGTAGTGTGAAGGCTCTTTACCTTTGTACTGCAAGGGTAAATTACGTACTTTGACGCAACTAGACTATTTTCTTTACAAACATGTGTCGTAAACAATTGTTCTGTTCCTTGAAATTCTGAGATTTAAATGATGTTCCTTTCTTTACACAGGGATGGAAACAAATCTTTTGAAGGTTTCTGTTGTGCGAAGATATGGGAAAGAGTGTTCCCTCCCCAAAACCAGCCAATAGTTAGGTGTTTACAACACTCACGGGGATGCAAAGGATCCAAGTTTTAGTCCCTAGTAGTCTTCCATGTGCCTGTAGAGTGTACTAATGATAAGATCACCTTACCTGCCTTTGGGTCATCTTCTCCCATTCTCTCCTCCAAAAGCTGTTGCCACTTTTATGCATTTATCGATGCACCAGACTTGTACAGGTTACATGAATGGCCACAGTTGCTTTCTGCCCACACTTCTAGCTTTCTCTTCACACTTCATGTGATGTACTCATCCAAAGAGAGGCTCAAAATAATCTAGTCCTTGAATACTGCCTGCTATAAGGAATAACAGCCTTTTTCTGAATGGGTAGGAATGTATAATCCTCAGTATTCCTTCAGCCACAATCCCAGTTCTGCATGTTCTTCTACACATTAACTCCTGAAGCGTGCTCTGCATTGTCCACACTCCCTGGAGCTCAGCTTAGCAGCCTGAGTCCTGGAGCTGGTTGTGTTCTTGTAGGCAGTGTGGTGCAGGACCAAGAACCATCTGCTGCTTTACACTGAAGCAAACAACTCTGTTGAAGTTGACCTTGTGTGAGGTAGGAACCTCTGCAGGTGCAGAACCCAGTGAGGGGGAGCCTTCTGCTTGTCCCATAGATGAGATATCATCGTCTGGCTAGTTGGATGTATCTTGCCCTTGTGGAAGCAGCTCCCACTGCCCAGCCTTCAACAAAAGATAATGACTGGGTTTTATTTTAGAGCTGGGCAAACTTTCTGAGATAGCTGGGTAGAGGGGTGAAGAAACCTGTATTTGTAGTAAACTGAATAGACCAGATAAATGCCACATGTTAATAGAAAAGAAAACAGCTTGGCTAAAGATTAAAAAAAAAGCAAGGCTGAAAAGCCTACTTCTTTCTCTTCAAACTTTCAAAAACTGAAACAGGACAAGAGATGTGGCCCTACCTTTTCAGATAATGTAGGGAGAGCCTCAGCTGCTGCACTGTAACTAGTTTAGCAGAGGGTTCAATGTGCCACCATCTGTCATTATTTGTTTGTGATATCCAAAACTGCTCTGGGTGGGAGGGAGCATGGAGGAATTCCTGGCTGGATTCACATGACTTTGTGCTCTTGCTTGGAGCCACTGTGGGTTAAAACTAAGATGAGCAATACTGAGTATAAAGGGGGACAAGGTTTAAGGTGGTGTAAACTGAGAGCAGCCCTGCTGCAGACAGTGAAAGTAACCAGACTCTGCAGATGTCTAAATTGGTAAAGGGCCTGGCTCACCTTCTCTTCAAGTACCTTATACCAGAATCTAGGCACTACTGTAACCTATTCCATAATTTGGAGCAGCAGTTTGTGTTACCTTTTCCTCATGACACTCAAAGGTTGCCCCATCTTCTCCCCCTTTTGCAGCCTTGTGATGCCCTCAGGTCTCATCTCTAATACTGCTGCCTCCACTGTGAGCAGCCTGACTCAGACCAGGCTTCTTGCAGCCAAATTCCTAAGGCCTGCCACAGTCCTGCTTTCTTTACTTTCCATTCTGTCTATGAATTGTCCCAGAGCAAAAATTCCTCTGGCTCCTGTTATACCTACCTTTTGCCTTTGAATGTTTTCATTGGCTATCTTTTGAATGAAATCTAAATTCCTCATTGCATTTTCTGCCAGCGTTTGCATTTTGTTCATTGTGTGTCTTGACCATTTAACATCCCCTGACTTCACCCCTGTCCTCATGGTCTTCCTCTATTTATTTTCTTCATATCCTTCCCCGTTTCTGAAGAAATGCTCTCCTAGTAAACTGAGCAATGTTACTAGCACTCAAGCCCCCTACTTTCACACTCTACTACTGACCTTCCCTGGAGCCAGTGATTTTTCTCTTAACTTTCTGCTTTGAGAATGGGAAGGACTGCTTTACAAGAAATGTACTGCTCCTGGGGTAGGTACAAAGCATGTCTCAGACTGCCTAGGCTCCTCAGAAATGCGGGTTGTGACACAACTGCAGCGTGAGGCAGCTGGAAACACCTACACGATGCCGTGGTTTATAGCAAGCCAACTGTTCAGTGACATGCTGGCCTCTGAGGAAAGCTATGCATGCTGCTAGCCAGAGGTATCTCAGGAGGATTGAGAGGCTGTCTGCTATTTGGCTCCTCACAGACAGCAGATGTTCCACGAGAAGGTGAAACATGCAATAAATGACTGTATTTACTTGAAGCAAATCAGAGCTCAAGAAAAGGCAGTGGTCCAGCCAAGCGTGTTTACTGCAGTGGGAATGCTTTTGTGCTGATGCAGCATCTTTCACCCAAAATCTCTGGACATTTTGAAAGCGTTAACGTAGGTGGGCTAACACCAGTATTTGCAGACATATTTGAGCCAGTTTTTTACTGCCTATTTTGGATAGTGCCATCCATATAGCCTATGCCAGGTTTGGTACTGCTATGGCTACTTGGCCGAGTGTTTCCTTAGCTGCATAGATGGTTTCTGCAGCTGGTGCTGAGATCATGCTGATGCAGCTACATTGGTCAGAGGACCTGAGAGGGACATTGCATGGCTAGCTCAGGAAGGTACACGTGAGCTGCAGTCAGTTCAGTGTAAAGGTACCTTTGTCCTATTTTTTTAGGAGGAAAAAAAATATCTAAGACCTGGAATGAAGACAAAAGACAATTCACAAAGATACATCTCTATCTTGTACAACTTCTGAGGAGAAGGACATGGGAAAAGTGAAGTACTGAGTAGATTATCACTAGTGAATATAGGTTCAGGCTAGGTTGTGCATGTCTACTTGCTGAGTGAATGTTCAGCTAATGCCTAATACAGAGATATGTCCAGTGGCCCAGAGGGGAGAGAAGTAATCTCTTCACATGTGCATGCATTTTGCTCGTGGACCAACAGATACCTCTTTGGATGGTCATTTTGAAATATGGAGGTCACTTGTTAGTCATCAGTGGGAAGAAGGCCTGTATCTTTAGCCAGCAGCGGGGTGTTAATACAGGGATCTTGTATTGTTTCTTGAGTAAATAATGTGCTGACAAACAAAGATCACCTGGTTCTGGGCACATGCCAGCAGTTTAGCGATGAGTTAGGAGCCAGCAGAACTGCACTGCCCTCAACAGTTTCCTGGAGACTGATAGCTCTGGCATGACTGGGGGATTGGCTCTCCTCTCTGATATATCCCCAGCTAATTGTGGAGGATGGCTCCTCTGTTGGTTTGGTGGTCCTCTGCTCACTTTTCCACAACATGCAAAAGGGGGATACCTCCAAAGATTCTTGGAATGGACAAACAGCGTGTGTCCTTCCAACTTGCGTTCTTTTTTACTGAGAAACTTGTGTTGTTTCTTTCTCCTCCTTTGCTCAGGCTCAGAAAGCCTGCTGGCTTTCTGAGGACGTTTCCCCCAGATGACCTTGCTAGAACCAAAGTGAAAGAAAATGCACTACCCGTGTTCTGTTTTGAGTCCCTTAACTACAAAATGTTTCTTAAGTCTGTGGAGAGGGGTTTTTTCCTCTCTCGTTCTTGCTGCTCCTTGGCTGCCCACAGTGACAGCCGTATCTGTTTGATTTGAGGGAAGACTCGCATGGGCTGTGAGTGGCTCCTTCTGCTAATAATTTGTTTTCTGGAGCCTGTTGCCACACAATATAAATAAATTTCACTATTTAGTACTTTCCCTTTTTGTTCCTCTGCTGCTGGCAGTGAGTTGACCCACCCTGTTTTGTTTTTCAAATATATCTTCTTATATGAGACAAAATCACAAGATTCAGTTAACAAAGATGCTTTTTTTGTTGTTGTTGTTGTCTTGTGTTACACTAAATGTTTTGCAAAAAATGGAAATTAAAATGCAGGTGACATCTTGGAACAACATTCAGCTTAGTGCTGGGACAGGGAGTAAGACTTTACCCTGTTTGAAAAAGTCTAATGGTGTGTGCCAAATAGATACAACCTCGGTATAAAAAGCATTTTTCAACCATCCTCCCATATAAACTCAGTCTTTTTATAAACAGTCTTAATTTGGCCCATTCCATGCGTGTATGCTGCTAGAATGACCAGGCTGTTTAGCACACCAGACCTTAGCTTTGCAGTGGTGAATGTAGGTACTGGAAGTTCTCCAGTTGTGGTAGTATGCATGCCCCTGCAACCTCTAGCTCAGAGTAGGGTAAATATTTAGAGTGGCTGAGCCCAATTTGGGCTCTGTGCTGTTTTAACTAGATTCTTCCTGCTTAAATTAAAGCTGGCTTAGGCATTTCTCCACCACACCAGAGTCACTGCTGAGTACACGTACCCCTAATTGGGTATGATGAAGGCCACAGTCATGTTTTTCATGGTTCCAGGCCTGATGCTTAGAGCACTTGAGGTTGTTTTTATTGCGTGAATGTGACTGCATGTGCATTTTAATACAGGGAAAACCAAACCGTGATATACTAATGAAGTCAGGAGGGTGGTTACATTTGCCTACTTTCATGGAAATCATCATCATTCCTGTCTTTCTTGGGATGAATGAAAGGAATCTATCAACCTAGACAATATTCTTTATATTTTTGAATCTTTTTATAGCAAAAAATAGGTTTCAAATACCATAAATCAAGTGGGTTTTGCTTTGTCTTCCGCTGATTTCTTCTGAACAAAGAACACTATCTCCATGCACAGGGTAAAAAAGGCAGAAAGAAACTAGCCCTTTGCCATTTGCATTTTACAAACCAGATCTTGAGCAAAAAAAAAGACTTGAAGGAGGGGAAATTTGTCACCTTAACATTGCAAATGATGTGAAACCAGAATGTCCTCCCACCACAGCATATGTTTGTGGTGGGTAGGCGGGGGAGATGCAGGGAAGAGGTGATGTTATAAAAATACCTTGTAAAAACGAATGTTTGGCTAGGGGAGAGAGTTTGTCACTTCAGCCAGACTAGAGGGGGGAAACCAGACAGACAGGGGGTGGATGGGGGGTGGGAGGGGAGCTTATGTCACTTCAGCAAGGTAAATAACTTGACAAAGTGTCTCAGAAATAGCAGTCAAATGATTATCATGAGAAGACCAGATATTAAAAAAGTAGGTGGCTTAGAAAGGTAAGAGGAAGGAGCACAGGCTATTTAAGTAGAACAGTGAAGACTGTAAGAAACCATTAAACACGTGGCAAATAGCAAGCAGAAAGGTGAATCCCGAGACAAAGAGCACAGACTTGCTGGTAGCCACTTTTCCTGTGTTTTCATGAACTGAGAAGTATGTTTTTTGTTATTTAGCCTTATAATAATTCAGACGTGCCAAGCTGAATACAGAACAGGGGCTCCATGCAGTAACATGGCTGCTGAACGCAGCTTCACAACATCTGGCTAGCATGGCGCGCTCTGCACAAGATGTTTACCTCCACACACCGTAGGAAACAGGGCCCACCACCACGCTGTAAACACAACTGGTCACCAACAGGACTGCCCACAGTGGCAGCCAGGGCGGGAAGTGAGTTATGCTCAGGGGGAGTTCATACACTGTGGTGGGAGACTGACATCTCCGCCTCTTGGGAGCTGTCAAGTGAGGGAGCTGGCGGGAGGAGGGTCAGGAGGGCTAAGACTTGGCACTCTTGCGCAGTTTGGGTTGGCAGTAGCAGCTGTCAGCATTGGGAGGGCAGTCTCCTTCCTATGTTTGATATTTATAGCTTTTATTTAGTTTTAATTGGCTTGTCTTAGTCCTCAAAAAGGTGCCGTACCCGAGGAAGTGTGGGTGAGTGTGTGAGAGAGGCAGAAGAGATGGAGAAAGAGTAGGCTGGTGAGGTGCCCTTTACGTTCGGAAATGTATTATCCAGACGTGTATTGCCTGGTTTTATGGACAGCTTCAGATGCCTCTGTCCTTTCCACTTCTCATTCCCTGTTGCTTTAATCTTTAAAATGTGAAGGTGGGAGAGAAAAATGGGAGAGAAATGGGAGAGACCCATTCAAGTCTGACTGACTTCCGTGTGTTGCTGCTTGCTTGCTTCTTTTGTTAGGATGTATGTCATTCTCCTGCCTTGGTGGTGACTTTTGGTGACAGGTCATTCTCCCTCACCCGTGGTGTGGGACCCTCCAGGTATTTTGACTGAGATGGGGCAAGCAAGGCTCTGGTGCTGTGCACAATTGGGATGTGCCTGTTACAAGGGCTTACCCACTTTGTGCTGACAGACTGGGTGGTGGGGTTTCAAGAAGGAATGGGACTGGTTTCAGTGCAGGCCAGGTTTCAAGGCCTGTAGAGGCTCATTGTTACCCAATTTGCAATCAAAGGAAGATTCAGCTCTCTTCTAAAGCATGTTGCTGAGGTCTGTTGCACAGAGTGGGACTTTCCACCAGTAGGTGTTCCTACACATGTAGCTGTATCTGCCTGTCTTTGTATGCTGGAGTGCAGTCATTTCATACTTGCATTCCACAGAAAAGCAATGGGTATTTTCCCTTTTCAACAATTTCAAAGAAGATACACTAACAAAACATGGTTAGAGTGATTTTGCACGCTCCCGTCAGCAAACTGAAACCTAGAATACCTTCTGAGCCCTGCCTGCGCAGCTGCGTTGCTGCTTTGTCCTCCAGGCCTGACTTGGGGTAGCTGTGGGGATTAGTGGTCTGAGTTCCCTGACTTACATGCATGTAATATTAATGAAATATTTTGGTGGAAATATAGCTTTTGCATTTCAGATTTGTTTCGTTGCACCAGTTGGTGGACTGAAACTGCCATCACAGCAGCTGCCTGAATATCATGTAACGCAACATGCCTTGATGCCTTGTCATATTTCACTGTTTGCTCACAGCATGAACAGTCCCAAGCATTGTGTTGGAATTTTTTATGAAGGTCCAGAGTTAGTGAAATAGAGAGTATCTTTTTTCCTCCACTTTCTCACAAACACACAAGTTCTCATGCCTTTCCACTATGCCTGCTTTCCATCCTCTACTGTGCAAGTGCTTGGGGGCTCTTGTGCCATGGTACGAAATGAAATACAGAAAGCCCATGGAGATGCTTTTGCATATGTCTTACTGAATATACTGAGCTTATAATGCGATAACTGAAGAGTTACAATAGTGAAAGCTAAGAGATGTACAATTAGTCAAGCAATTTTTTTGCTGGAGATGTTAAAGCTAAAACCTAGAACTTTTCATAAAAATTCAGTACTTGTGATGAAACCCTTAGGGGAGTTTCTTAGATTTAGCATACAATTTCTGGAGAAAAAAAAATTTAAAGAGAGATGTTCATTGCAGGGTATCCAATAACTGAGTCATTGGGTGAACTTTGAGATGTGTAAGACCAAGATCTAAGTTCTCAGAATGAATTAGAAAAAATAGGAACATGGATTGAAAGACACAGAGCTGTTGGAGCAAGTCCAGAGGAGAGCCATGAAGATGATCAGAGGGCTGGAACACTTCTATAAGACAGGCTGAGAGAGTTGGGCTTGTTCAGACCGGAGGTGAGAAGACTCAGGAAGAACCTTAGGGGCTACAGGAAAGATGGGGAGGGGCTGTTTACAAGGGCAGGGGGTGATAGGAAAGAGGTAATGGCCTTAAATTAAAAGAGGGTAGATTAAGATATTAGGAAGAAGCTCTGCACTGGCACAAGTTGCCCAGACAAGCTGTGACTGCCCCCTCCCTGGCAGTGTTCAAGGACAGGTTGGATGGGGCTTTGGGCAACCTGGTCTAGTGGAGGGTGTCCCTGCCCATGGCAGGGGGTTGGAACTAGATGATCTTGAAGGTCCCTTCCAACCCAAACCATTCCTTGATTCTGTGATTCTATGAATTCATCCCTCCAGTATTGTAGCTAAGTGTCTTAACCACTGGGCTTTTGGGGAAGGTGCATGACTCTGATTTCTGTGGTTTCTTTGTGTGAAAATTCTCAGGGTCTTCCTTCAATTCTAAAATTCTTTATTCTTTTTCTTCCTTATTTTTTTAACCTGGGATTAAAAGTTTATGTTTTTGCAAAATGGAAACCTTGTTATCCAGCCAGCTAGAATAATAAAAGTTGTAGGTGTCTTGTGAGCATGAGGCAAAGCATAAGAAGAAAATGTGTGGTTTTGTTGGCTCTGTGTGAGAGGAAAGTCTGGGCTTCTTTTAAAAGTCAAATTAAATATATTTTGCTAACTTTGGCTTGTGACAGATCAAGATTTGACATATTGTCATTTCTCCTTGTGAGCTGCTAAGGATTCGGACCAACTTGATTGAAATCTACCTTTGACAGATGACAGCAGGATGTCTCAAGGCAACTGCCCTTTCTCCACAACAAGCAAGTGGCAATAGCATTTTAAAGGAAGGATGTCAGAGAGCAGCTTGGTTTTCTCACTTGTCACTGTTATTTGTTTCTCTCCTGGCCAAACCACCAGAAGCAGGTTAAGGATGACACAAACTAGCAACAAATCACGGGGTGGAGGACAGAGCATGTGACAATGCCCTGGCGATGGTGCAAACATTTGAGCCACGTTTCGAAAGCCTGAGTTTGTGTTCCGCAGAGTTCACGAGTGAAAAATAAGTCTTTGACGATAACAATCAACAAGCTCGATCTCATCAGTGTCTACCCTTCAGAGAAGAGGCTGGAGCGGATCCTATCAAGCTGTGATTTGGTTCAGTGCACTAGGGAAGGTTCCTAGAAGCATTCCCCCAGCTTCTTCACACTGTGCGCTGAGGGGAAAAAAACAACATTTGGCAATTTGTTGTCAATATTTGTGTAACTCCTGATGCCACTAAAACTGCATATGCAGGCTTTAAACTAACAAAAACAAAGCCATGGCCAAGCTGGAGAGCTGGATTTGTTTCCATGCACAATTAGGTTTATTTGTTTAGGTCTCATTTTATTTGCTTTCAGATGACTCAGATAGGAGTATTGCAATCTTTTCAAAGTGAAGTAGTGTTCTGTGTATTTTGGGCATTGGGCTTAGCCAAATGTGGAAAGAATTGGCTGCTCAATAGTATTTTCCTATCCAGAGGTTTTTCAAACTTTTGAGAGGAACTGAAGGAATGTCCCTTCCACGCCAGGCTTTTTTTCTCCCCCCTGCCCCCCACCCCTGCTCCCATCGTCTCTCCGCATTATTGTTAAAGAGCGCAGGAATTTTAAAACACTCCTCCGTTGTGCAACTGTGAGCAACTGCTCTTATTAATTGCTTTACCATTATGCTGCATGCTTAAATTCTCGCTGGTGTCATCCATAACGTGCTGCTGCGAGTGCCTTTTAACCCATTCCAGTGAGAGGATGGTGTGCTGCTCAGAATCTCCCGTCCTGCTAGACCAGCTCGGGGGTTGCCGAAAATGATTTCCTGCATACTTGATGGGATATTTACATTTTGGCAAGTAGCCACGTTTTTTCTGCTGGGAGTTAGTCACTAAGGGCAGATTATTTTCCAATGGACATGCTTGCACGCTATCGGTGTTGAGAGAATTGTCTCAAGTCTCAGTACCGATGTGTTTCTTAATCCCCCACCCCCAAGCCAAAATCCACAGGAAAATTAAAATGCAGAGGGTTTTTTTGGGTCTCTTCCGCTGTCCTATGTGCGAGTGGGAGGTAATGGCTTTTAATTGGTGCTTTGGGCACCACTGTGTTTTGGGGGGATTTTTCTTTTTTTGCTGGTTTTGTTTTCTTCTTCTGATCGTTTTGCTTCTGGAAATGCCTCCTTGGGTGATGTTTCGGAAAATGTAGACAATATGAATAAATCTGCATTTATTCCTATTTCTGTGAAACATAAAGGTTAAAGGATTTCCTGCACTCACCAGAAGTATGCATCTGATTTATGGCCTTCCTTAATGCTCTTCCCGCTTGCACTCAAAAAAGAAATATAGTAACAAAGGCTAATAGCCAATCTATTTTAAAGTTTGCCCTGATAAAACCAAACTGGAACTTTATTCAGTCTTAAATGTCAATCCTAAAATTCAGAATGTTTTTCTAATCAAGAACAATAAACGTGGAAAGTGTCTCTGTGGAACGGAGCCGCGGCTCAGCACGCTGCTGGCCCAGTGCTGCACACACACTTCAGGGGCAGATGGAATCTGCACATCACGTAGTCCTCCCGGTGCAATAACTTGCTCTGCAAGACTGCTTGACCCCAGGAGGGATTGAACAATGCTCAGGATACATGATTTGTTGTTTTATTTTGCTTTTAAGAGGATAGGAACTCAAAATATACCTATGACAAATGACCAAGTTGAGGATGGATGTAAATCTTCGAATACAATAACAAAGACAGAAATAATATGTGTCCAAGCCTGTGTTAAAAACTGGAAGAAGTAATAAGGTGGGCAAATAGATTGGATGGTGCCTAGAGATCTGTTCCATGCCTATGCTGCTTTGTTTCTGGAGAACAGAGACTGTCAAAATGGATGAAAGCGGTTTAGTGGCCTTACATTGTATCGCTCTGTAACACCTGCAGGGCATTTCAACCTTGGGCCTGGAAAGCCCTCTGCTACTCTCACAATGCCGCCCAATGTGCAGGCTGCCCTTCTCCTGCCCTCTCTCTGTGCACACCATTTTGCTACGTGCCTAACCCAAGACTGAGTGAGACTCGGGACTTCACTAGGACTGAGAGGGGAGGCTAGATGGGACCTGTCAGACCTAGTATTGTATGGGCTAGTGGTAAAGGTTTAATTAGATTATCAAAGTATGTTGATGATTCAGGACACTGAATTAATTTCATAGAATCACAGAATATGTAAGGTTGGAAGGGACCTTTACAGGTCAGCTAGTCCAACCCCCCTGCAGTGAGCAGGGACATCTGCACTAGATCAGGTCACTCAGAGCCCCATCAAGCCTGACCTTGAATATCTACAGGGATGGGGCCTCCACTACCTCTCTGGGCAACCTGTGCCAGGGATCTACCACCCTCATATTGAAGAGCTTTTTCCTAATACCCAACCTAAATCTTCCCTTTTCAAGTTTAAAACCATTACCCCTTGTCCTACTGCTACTTGCTCTCATGAAGAATTCTTCCCCAGGTTTCTTATAGGCACCTTTCAGGTATTAGAAGGCCACTATAAGGTCTCCCTGGAGCCTTCTCTTCTCCAGGCTGAACAAGCCCAACTCTCTCAGACTGTCTTCACAGGAGAGGTGCTCCAGCCCGTTGATCATTTTTGTGGCCTTTCTCTGGACACGCTCCAACAGATCTATGTCCTTCTTCTGTTGAGGGCTCCAAAGCTGGGTCCAGTATTCTAGGTGAGGTCTCATGAAAGCAGAGCAGAGGGGCAGAATCACCTCTCTCTTTCTACTGGCCACACCTCTTTTGATGCAGCCTAGGATTCGGTTGACTTTCTGGGCTGCAGATGGACATTGGTGGCTCATGCCTAGCTTTTCACCCACAAGGACTCCCAAGCTCTTTTCCTCATTGATAAAGATATTAAACAGCACTGGTCCCAGCACAGACCCTTGAGGAACACTGCTTGTCACTGTCTTCCATCTGGACATTGAGCCATTGACCACTACCCTCTGGGTGCGGTCATCCAGCCAATTCCTTATCCACTGAACAGTCCACTCATCAAATCTGTATCTCTCCAACTTAGAGAGAAGAATGTTGTGGGGGACCGTGTCAAAGGCCTTGCAGAAATCCAGATAGATGACATCTGTAGCTCTTTCCTTGTCCACAGGTGCAGTTACTCCATTGTAGAAAGCCACTAGATTGGTCAGGCAGGACTTGCTCCTAGTAAAGCCATGCTGGCTGTCTCGAATCACCTCTGTGTCCTCCATGTACCTTAGCACAGCTTTTAGGAGGATCTGTTCCATGATCTTACCAGGCACAAAGGTGAGGCCGACAGGTTGGTAGTGCCCAGGGTCCTTCCTACCCTTTTGAAACATGGCCGTGATGTTTCCTCTCTTCTAGTCACACCTGACTGCCATGACTTTTCAAATACCATGAAGAGTGGCTTGGCAACTACATCAGCCAATTCCTTCAGGACTATAATTTGACTTCTGTTGACTAATAAACCTAAGATTAGATATTATGTACTGAAAATGAGGAACTGGCCTAGATGCATATGCTTCAGGTACCTAGGAAAATATAAAGACACAATGTTAATGCTCCTTCATCGCGTAAGAGGCTTCCCTTAGATGCCATGTACAACTATGTGGTAAGACAGAGACTTTTTTTGGCAGGTTATATGTACCTTTTGCCTTTTTACTTGTGCCACACTGTAAGCTATAACTGGGCAGGTTGTGATTTCAGTCTAAGATGTTTTACCCCTTCCTTCTCGCAAAAGTGTTGTTCGGTGTACTTGCTGATACCTGGCTAGTAATTCAAGTATTGAGACTTACGGGCTTACTTCCACTTCCTGATGTGCTTTACAGGTAAACCTGCAAGGGGAAGGGGATTCTGGGGAAGAAAATTTGGAGAAAAGGGCTTTAAGATTTAAAAGCATCAGCCTTGAAGCTACAAGGCAGAGTCAGGACATGGAAGGAAAGCAGTCTGCACTTCCTCTTCTAGGTGTTGACGGACCTGCAAAGTTTAGGACTAGTTAAATCTTACAACACCACCAAGGGCAGGTAAGATGGTGCACACATTAGTCTTCTGTTATTATATACCCCCAGCCTTTTCCCTGAGACAGAATGAGGTAGGTCTGTATCTCAGTACATACTCCTGTTTGACTGCAGGGTAAAGTAAAATAGCTCACATGGAAGGATGTCTGGAGAGGTGTAAGTAAATCTCATAGTCCAGATATACGTACATGCTTTTCATCTATTGCAAAGTATTACATCTTAGCTGGGGGTGTGGAGGAGGTGACGACTGGCCATAAAGGAGTAATTTGGATCACTTGGATATTTAACATACCCTAATCAGTCAGTAATGACAGCATCAAATGCTGGGAAGCATGAGGGGGAAGAAGAACCACCAGTGACGCCCAGAGGACTGAGCGTGGTGGTAGCCAGGAAGGTTGAAATCTCAGAGGATACTTTGCCTTGGTATCCTCTGACACTGGATTTTTCTTGTTGAAAATATCTGAAGCTTGTTGCACATGATTTGACACGGTCTCATAAGCCAGGATCAACTTCAGACTGTTTTGACTTACAAGTGCTGTTGTCAAAAAACACTTTTGTCCTTCACTAATACAGATGAACCTATCATCCAAAAAATCAATTACTTTGATAACTCATTTGATTGTTTCTTTGTGATGTTTCGCTTTCCACAGATAATCTTTATTACCTTATCCTGTTCATTTTAAACAGGACCTTTGATCAGCTCTGATTAATAACCTTTTTATGGTGATACATGCTTTCTTCCTCATTGCTGGATTTCATAAAGTTTCCATGTTTGGACTTTGTACTCTTCAACAAAGTAAAACATATCAGGTGTCTTCATTCCAACTTTTTGCACAGGGCTTTTCTTACTCACTTCTTAATACCTGTATCTACAGCTCTGTGGCCACTCACTAGCAGGTACGAGCTCCCTCAGCCCGTGCTCTGATCTCTGTCTGTAGTTTGCAGAGTGCAGAGCCCATCTCATAAAATTGCAGCTGTGGCTTAACACATTGCTAACATGGCTACATAGCTTCCAGTTGGCCCCGAGTGCCGAAACATCTGTCTGCAATGTACCTTGTAAATAAACCCCGTGTGAGTCAGCGTGGTGGCTTCCTAGACAGAGGAGTATTAGTGTACAATTAAGTAGCAGATGGAAGTAGCCTGTTTATGCCATGGATGGCACAGGCTTGAGTTAGAAGTCCAGTAGAGCTAAATGATGTCACGTATGCAGGTCAAGTGAACAAGATTGCATTTGTAGAATAAGGCACAATGGAATGTGAAACTGCAGGCCATGAGGTCATAGGATTGCAACTTGAGACAAACCTTCAGATACGGATGAGGAGAAAATGGCACGGTGCGGAAGAGGAAATCCTCTTCTGAGCTGATGTGCGAAGCAGGGCTGCTGGAGAAGGCTCTGATTCATGGTATTTGCCCTTTCTTCTCCCCATTGCTCAGAAATGTGGGGGCAGGGGACTAAACCACTGTGAAAGTAAGTGGCACCCATGCTATTACGCTATGTGCCAGACGTGGACAAAAGCCAACATGCTGGAGCACAACATAGGTCTGTGGTACTAAATATGGTCGTATGAGGGGGTAAATCTGGGGGATATGAAACTGTGCCAGTATCTGACTATGTGTGGCAGAGCTCTCATTTCTACATGAAAGGGGGAAATCCCTGTGTTCATCAAGATAAAAATCTGTCATATTCACCCCTTGCTAGCTTTATGACTAAGTCTCTCTCTGTTATGTCTTCTTCATCTTCTGTCTCATGCTTTGCCACTGTAGATGTGGCACTCCAGGACATGATTTAGTTGACATGGTGGTATTGGACAAATGGTTGTAATTGATGATCTTAGAGGTCTTTTCCACCCTTAAAGATTCTGTGATGCTATGATTATGTGTCAAAGGCCAGTCATCTCAACAGGTGTTATTCCCAAATTATCCCTTTATGGTGGGATGGTCACTAGGATGACACTTGCTGGTCTTGTGCAGGGGTGCTGTCCCAGGCATGACTGTGACCACTGCATTGGCTATTTCCAGCAAACCAGAGGTCACAAACCACTCAAGTCACCCTTGCCATCAAAAAACTTTCCAACTAAACCCAAAACCTGAGCTGTCTGCAACAAAACTTGCATAGCAATTGCTCCATCTAAGGCCATTTACAGACACAAACAAAAGCCACACTGGTAGCTGTCACCCTTTCACAGCAGCTTGAAGAACTCTTTCTGTTTTCCTCAGCTAAGATGATGGCAGGATGCTTTTGTTGCCTGAAGGGCTGATGGCAAGAGCCTGACGTCTGCATATTGCTGATTGTGGTACTGCTTGCTGCTGCTGGGCTTAGCGGCCAGGGGCTGTCCCTCCACCCCAGGCAGGAGCAGGCCAGTCGGGGGAAACTCGAGCAGGCCCCACTCCAGGCATCGCGTACCTTCCTAGAGACAGGCTGAGGCCAGGCTAGGATGTGAGGCCCAAGGCTGGGCAGGGCATGGTGGTGGGGAACCGGAGAGCTGCACTGCTTGAGTGCTGCCAGGGCAAGGACTGCTGGCCCCAGGAGATAATGAAATGGGTGACTGATAGAGTCTGTCTTTGTTCCTGGATAGTTAGAGATGCTTTGGGAATGCTGATGGCTCTTGGGTGTAGCCAGGCAAAATTATCATCTGGGCAGGCAGTAAACAAAGCCATTTGGTCAAGGTGAGTGCAAAACCTCAGCACCAGCCTGGCCTTCGGGATATCATCAAAATGTTTATGTCCATTTGAATTAAAGTCTGCCTGCAAACTGGAGGAAGTTTATGCCTCAGCAGAGAACTTTTAATGGGAACACGAAAACATCTCTTAGCATCTGAAAAGTCCCCTCATGGAGAGGGAAACATCTTGAAACAGGTAAGAGGATCCCAATGCCAAGCTTGGCTTTCAACAGATAAGAAGGAACTGAGAATAACCTGCTGCTTAACCACTACTGAGAAAAAGATGGCACAATGGGAGGTGCTTCAATCTTTTTCAGAGGCCTGACTTTGGCCTCCATGCTCATGGCAGTATTCTTAGTTTGTGCAGTATTTTCCACCCAAGCAACAATGCTGTTAAAGAAAAAAATATACTGTTGATGAATTATTTGGTGTTAGCTTTCCAGCCAGAAAAGTGAAAGGAGATGCATTTGTCATACTGAAATGATGTCACTTTGGGAAGGGAATAATGTTTTTGGACTACAAGATAATTAATGTCTGCTACCCTTGAGGGTTTGATTAAGCTATCAAGTACCAAGTGACATCTTTGCCACATGACACTTCTTTGGAAGCCATAAGCACCAGAACAGTGTTTCAGTGTATACTTTGGCTAACTTGGAGCCACGGCTCCTCCCCAGGGCTGAATTTGTCATGACTCCCGGGCGGTGAGGAATCTTTGGTCTCTTGAAAAGGTTATTTCCTTTTTTAGAGTGAAACAGGAAGACACAAGCAAGGGATTAATAAATTTTTAGGTAGAATTCTTGCAACAAGGAATTGAGATAGATACGAAAAAGTGGCAGTACTGAGATATTGGCCTGTGTTGTTCAGGAGGAATGTTTTGCATTTCACTATAAGTACAAAGGGGGAAACTCTTAATTTTAATTCTTTTTTTCCTGTAGGTGTTTTAAACACAGATAATTAATGCTGAAGGCACCAGTAAAGTTCCTTGTGTTGAAAGAGATGCACTGATCAAGAGTGAGGAATACCCATCTGAGACCAAACAGATGGTGCAGAAAGACAAAGGCAGCCAAAGGGGGAAGGATGTATAGGTGACAGAAGAAAGAAGTGACATAAATATAGGAGAAATGCAGACAAAGCAGTTGTTAGGAAATTAATCAGGGAATTACCCCAGCACACTAGAAATCTATCAGTTCCACAGGTGAACGGGCTCTGTTCTGGTAGATAACCCTCTCCTAGCTTCTACCACTTCTCTTTGAAAAGGTAAAACCTTTCCTGATCCTCAAACATTCTCAGCCAAGTTCAGTCCAAGTTTTTGAAAGTGCTGTCCAAGCCAAACTCATGCACAAAAGCTCTGATAGAGCACTGAAGGCAACAGGTGGAAAGAAGCAAAATCAAAAGCTAATTAAAACTAAAAATTAGAATGCTGTTGCAATTCCATCATGGAACTTGACATGAAAGGAATTTTCAATTAAAAATAAAGGTCAAAAAATTTGCTTTATATTCTTATGTTTTTTCCTCCTTTTAAGAAGGAGTACCACAAAATTTCATAATGTCCATCTGCCTTCACATACAAAGAGCTTATTTCCTGCTCTGTAACTTCATGACTGTTATGGGCACCATAGTCATGATGCTTTGTTGCTCCCTAAGTTTCCCAATTGGAAGGAAGTTTGCTGAATAAGTAGAAACAACAGACATGAAAATAGGAAAGGAAGGAACATCCCCATAATTCTACTAAACTTGTTGTGATCCGTAGTGAGGTGAAGGGAGCACAAAACCAAACAAAATTCAATTTGAAGTATTTTGTAGGATTTTCTTTTAAAACTTTCTCTGTATAGGTTCAATAGATATTTTTTTCCCAATCCCTAAACTACTTTTGGATAAAGCTCAGGTTTTAGGATCCAGACCTTCTACCAGCTCTAACATTTGTTTGGTGTTGCAAAACTTCAGGATTCTTCTGACTGTTTCATTCACCTATGTCAGCCAAAATGCCAAAGAAACAATTTGGGGATGTGGGGCCCAAACAGGAAGTGTTTTAAACATTGCTCCATCATTCAGAAACTGAAGATCAGGATTTATTTCCCTCATTCTCACATGCTGCAGCAGAAATTGTCTCCAGATTCAGTGATCTTGAATTAAAAATAATTTTGCTGGCGCAATGTGGAAAATAAGGAAAATAAGAAATAAAAGGTCTTGAGTCAAAAGCTGTAGTTAACTGACCAAGTTATTACAAAATTGTCCCTAATACTCTCAATTTTTATTTAAGTGGGGTTTTTTTTATATAATTATGTAACTTGATGCTTCTTTTGAGCTTCTAGGCTAGGGCATGGGACTGGAAAATTCTCATTAAATCTCTCATGGCTTCAAGGAAGGAAGTAATTTTTTTTCTGGAGTAAAGTTCCATGCTCAATAGAAAATATTTATATATTCTCTCCCTAAGTGAATTTACTTGTGTTGAAAAATAAACCTATTAACTGCTGTGGCTTTGGCTAGGAATACAAACTCATTCTATTAGGACAAGGAGCAACAACGAACAGCAGCCATCTTTATTCATCCGTCCCTGTACTTTATGTCCCTGTGCCTCTCACTTTGCCACTATATTGCATTATTCTCTAGAAACCTGGTTCATAATTCTTGGAACAGCTCCCTGAAGCAGCAATTTATGATAGGTCCTGGAAGACTTCGTGAAATACAAAGTTCAAAGTCCCACCATTTTCTGGAGGTAGACAGAGTGTAATAATATTTGCAGAGGTTTTTTCACTAAACAAAGGCTAAACCTCAAGTTCAGTATTGACAGGAAAAGTTCCTGCTGACGTTGTTGCAAGATAGCTGTGACTGAAGCAAGTTTTATGCAGTAGCTGTGGAGACAGCAACACAGACAAGGAAATGATGGCACCACTTTAGTGGCAGCGGTGTCCTCTGTTGTTCAAAGAACAAATGAACCTTGTGGCACCTGCAGGAGGAAAAATGAAAGTTCATGTGAGGAAGCACAGCTTTTCCCTTTCTCTTGTGCCTGCTATCAGACAGGGCTGACTTGTTTGGGGGATTTGGAAGGGTCACTTGGATGCAAGACATTGAAAAGAATGGGGAGGTGGTGATGTGCTTCGGTGATCATATTACTGCTGTGAGTGAGGCATCATGGCTTTTCATGAGGCAAAGAGAGTGATGATTTGTGGGTTTTTTTCAGACAAGTCTCTGTTCTCTGTTGAGCCAGGGGATGGCAGTTTCCACCTCTGGGGATCTTATGACCAGGCGGAAGAATATGACGATATGCAAAGCTTTGTAGGAGTCTCTGTAATCATCTCTTCTCAGCCTGTTAGAGATCAGTGAATCGTTTTGAATTATTAGAATTCCTGAAGTATGGAGGAACATTTGAAGTAGTGAGATTTCCCTTTTGTACTATCCCTGTAAAGCGTATGCTAACTTTAGTAACGCAGAAGTGAAATGCACATTCTGAACTTTGCAGAATCAACCAGGTATTCGTTCTACACGTGGCAGACCTGAGGTGTGTCCAGGAGTCTGCTTTTGCACTATTGAAAACATTCCCAGACTTCACAAACAGAGATAATCACCTGGTCAACGCTATTCTCAGTGGAGGGTGGACGGTGGCATCTGATGCTGCACAGTCTAGTTGCTATGAACTGTTACCGCTGGCAACCGTGTACGTGGGATTTATAGGTGAATGTCCTACCTGTAGCTTTGGGAATTCATTCTTCTCATGCTTTATTAACAACCTGTCTGACTTTTGCTGAAAGAATTTATAGCAGTATGGATTGCTATTGTTGGTACATTGAAGAGCACGTAGACTTTATTAAGTGATGAAGAAGAGAGTGTAGGGAGAGCTAGGGGATGGAAAGTAAGGCTACAAAGTATACTACATTTTCTTTTTCTTTGTTTTTTTTTCCCTGTGGGTTCTTTTTTTTTCTTTTTGGGTGAGGCTTTTTGTGCCCTTTGCTGAAACATTCCCTGCTGAAGACTTACATGGAAGTATTCTGGTCCAAATGGACCTTGTGTCTGAGTAGATCTGGCAATTCTAGAATATACAAGTAAAAGAGCAGATAGATTATAGAAAGCTATTTAAACAATATCCATTTCTTCCCATAATCCTTTAAGAATCTGGAAATGAGGATACAGATATTCACAGAGTTTGTAATTCATTTAATTCTGATTTGTTATTGCATTGGAAAGGCAAGTTACTGAGTCAGTGTTCTAATAATTTTTTCCTTAGCTGTTGATAATTCCTTGATCATGTTGCTTTTGGAAGCTTTCGGTCTTTACTTTATTCTTGCAATCTGGAACCACTTCTCAGTTTCAAAACCTTGGTCTCAGACTGTCTTTTTTCTGTAAAGCAGTACCTTGCTTTGAGTCGTCCCTCGGACTCACAGGTTACATCGAAGTGCCCTTGCATGGCATCTCACCGCTGTCCTGGTGTGTCTGTAGTCTTGGAGTGACCACCACACTGGAATATAAGAAGAGCTAGAACCATAACTGGAGCACTTATGCATTGTGTATTGAAATGCTAAAGAATAGGCTGAAGAAAGTATTTCAGCTCCTTTTTTAAAGAACTGGGATTCTAGCCAGCCATATCCTACTGGGATCAGAATTAGGTAGGATCATAAGGTATCGTAAGACTGGATTTTTCAGTTGGTGGCTCACGTTGGTACTTCATTTTTAAACAGTTTGGTTGAATCTGTTTTGCTTTATTAGTATGTTGCAACAAAGTACACTAAGTGTTCATCACAGAGCATCCAGAGAGGAGGACAGAGGGTCAGGAAGAACAGATGTGGCTTTGTAGATGCAGGTTAGAAGTTCATTCAAGTGGGAGGGAAAATAGCTATGTGTCTCAATGGGACACGGCAAAATAGGAAAGGGGCAGCAACTCATACATATCTCCAGAATGCCTTGCATCTATAGGATGCAGCTCTCTCTGAAGGGTGGCTTTTTTGCTATTCTGAATTTCCAAAAGGCACAGAAAGCATTAATCTGAAACATGAAACCAGGCCCAAGGTCCTAAGCCACACTAAAATAGCAGCGTTGTTTCATTTTCCAGCTGAGTAATTACTCCTCGGAGCCAGGGAGAAGGAGGAGCTTGGAATGTCACTTGGAAATGACTTCCCCCACACACACCTCCACATTTTTTAAAAGACTTTCCACGCAATGAAGTCAGTGTTTAATTCTGAGGAGCACGCAAATGGTGATTAGTATACAGTATGCAAGAGGAGTACCTCTTCAGAACTGCTGAGGGACTGTGTAGAATAAAATTAAGGGAAAGGGGAGAAGCCAGATTAGATTTCAGGTTGTCACATCATGGAGACACATTCAAGGTCCATTCCAGATGGTCTGTATCACCACAATATGACAAAAATGTCCCGTTCTATACAAAACTGGGAAAAGTTAAATATCATGATATCCACCACAAAATTGAGCAGCATTTAGGGTACTCAGCTGAGAGACCCATCTTCATAAGCTTGTGTTTCTGCCTTTCTGCTCTTGACTTTCTTTGCACAAGAGTAGAAAAAGCCTGCCTTTCCCTTCAACTTCCTTTCACCATCACTTTTGTAGCTGACTGCCTGTGTTCCTGGTTTTATTCCTCCTCAATATTGAACTATTTATGGGGTCAGTATCACCATCTATCACCATGATGTGCAAGTGATATCTCTAAAAATTAGCTAAATGCCTAGTAGATTTCATGTTGTTTCTGGGACATTGCCCATACTAAATTTAAAAAAAATAAAAAATGTGCTTAGGGCAGAGTTCTTTGCAAGGTAAAATTGTTTGGGGTTCATTTGAGATAAGGGCCATGAGGTAATGGAAGGCTTTGCTGCATTGTGATTGCATTTTCCCAGAGGATGAAGCAGCTGTAGAGGCTCATTGATCAGAATTCATTTTAGTTTCTAGGGTTTTGCCTGTCAACTGCTTTAGAATTTAGGAGGGAGTTTTCAAACCATTGTCCAAAGCTTTGGGAAGGGCATCTGGCATGGTGGTTTGAGTCCACGAGAAAAAAGACAGAGGAAGTTTGTTAATGTTTGAAAGTTTAAAAATGTTTAAAAGTTTGCTAGAGCAAATGAAGCTGCCTAAATTTGGATCTGATCAAGGCATGAGTTGGAGACGTAGTGCATGCCTGCAGGGCTATGATCTCATTGGCATCACAGAGATGTAGTAGGATGGCTTCTATGACTGGAGTGTTGGAATGGAAGGATACAGGCTCTTCAGGAAGCACAGGCAGGGGAGATGAGGAGGGGGTGTCACCCTTTATATCAGTGACCAGCTAGAGTGCACAGAACTCCATCTGGAGATGGATGAGGAGCTGACCCAGAGTTTATGGGTCAGGATTAAAGAGAGTACAGAGGCAGGTGACGCTATAGTGGGGATCTACTACAGGCCAGCCAACCAAGAAGATTGAGCGATTGAGGCCCTCTATAGACAGATAGGAGGAGTCTTGAGTTCACAATCCCTGGTCCTCACAGTGGACCTCAACCACCCTGATATATATATAGATAGATATATGTATAAAAATATAAATATGGGCTGGACTGGGCAGAGGATGTATTGAGAGAAGCCTGGAGGAGAAGGAGAAGCACTTAGGGGTTGTTCATACATGAGACTCATCAATGAACAACCCTTAGCCCAGAAAGCAAACTATATCCTGGGCTGCATCAAAAGAAGCATGACTTGCAGGTTGAGGGAGGTGGTTCTTCCCCTCTACTCTGCTCTTGTGAGATCCCACCTGGAGTACTGCATCCAGCTGTGGGGTCCCCAGTACAAGAAAGATATTGAGCTGTTGGAGGAAGTTGAGAGGAGGGTCATGAAGATGCTCAGAGAGCTTGAGCACCTCTCCTATGAAGCCAGGGTGAGAGAGTTGGGCTTGTTCAGCATGGGGAAGAGAAGGCTCTGGGGAGACTTTATAGCAGCCTTCCAGTACCTGAATGGGACTTACAGGAAAGCTGGAGAGGGACTATTTGCACAGCATGGAGTAGTGGGGCAATGGCCTTAAGATGAAGGAGGGGAAATTTAGGTTACATATTAGGGAGAAATTCGTCACTGTGAGGGCGGTGAGGCCCTGGCACAGGCTGCCCAGAGAATCTGTGTCTGCCCCCTCCCTGGCAGTGTTCAAGGCCAGGTTGGATGGGGCTTTGGGCAACCTGGTCTAGTGGAGGGTGTCCTGCCCATAGCAGGAGGGTTGGAACTAGATGATCTTGAAGGTCCCTTCCAGCCCTAACCATTCTATGATCTTCACTAAGGAGTAAGGAACAAGTTTGGCAGCAGAGCAAAGGTGAGGAGAAATGCTCTCTGGCCATCGACATCCATCCAGCGGTGAATGCCCTTGTTCATCAAATGGCTGTGATAGCTCAACTCTGAAGGTTTTGGGGGTATTTTCAGGCAGTTCAAAGCATTTTCCCCAGTCTGACCATCACTGACTCAGTCTTGCCAAAGTTCTGCTTGAGCCAGTCAGCCATGCTTTATCAGAGCTGAATTCCTGCATGTGTTCTGTCTTGTCAATAGCAGCAATAGCTGTAGCTATTGAGAGTAAATGTCCTTGCAGTGTTATCAGCTATGCCTCTGCCACATTGGAGTATCCACCAGTGATCCTGTGTAGCTGCTAAAGAAAAGGAATAACCTGTGTGACCCTGCATGTGAATGCCTGGACAGAATATACAATCACACGTCATTCTGAGCTCTGCTTCAAACAAGACAGCAGAGGTACTGTAGTGCAAGGTCACGTCTTTCTGTATCCAGCATTTTGTGGCTGATGGCATCCCTGTCATGTGGGAGCATCAGCCTTTTCTCTATGTTAGTGGTAGCCTGAGTGGCAATAAAGACATTTTCTATTCTGTGTCCTGGTGTGAACCCTGACTGTGAGGCCTCCAGAAAGCTGGCAGCTATATGCTATTGGCACTTTCTGGTTACTGCATTTTTAGTAGTTTTGCCCAGAAATGAGATGGCAATTGCAGAGATCTTCAGGGGATAGTATTTCCTTCCTGAGGAGTGGAAAACCTACTTATTTTTCAAACAGCTTGACAGGTGACTCTCTCCATCCGACTGAGGCACTGGCTGTTTCCATCTTTGGCAGGCAAACTTCTGCACTATTACCAATACAGAAGGCCACAGTCTGATTCACAGTTTATGGCTCTAATTTTTTACCACTTTTCTTGAGCTTTGCCATGTGTATATGGGATAGGATCACCCAGAAGTGATGAAACAGGTAATGGTATCTGTTGAAAGATAGAGCATTTTTTCCTATTATGGTTTACTTGATCTTACCAGTCCTGCATAGTGATGATTCCTCACATATTCCGGAGCTTCAGTCTAAAATCTTAATTAAACTGCCTGGCTTGATGAGCTATATTAAGTAGTGAACTAACTATTCTGGTTGTAACTGTGCTATGCTTTTTAAAGAGTGATTTCTCTTTGATTCAATAGTCTTGAGCCATCTCTGAACCATGGGGAACTTCTTATCAGTATGGGCAGTTTGGGATTGACATGTTGATGACAGTTCACATCAGGTTGTTGGGCTGCTGTTTCAGGCATTAATGAATGAATATTTCTGTTCTAAGGTGAGCCAACTTTCCAGAGAGGAGGTTCTTTTAGAAGCAGACCTGTTTGGTGAGAAACCTCTGAAACACTAAGAGCGCAGTGGTGGAAGGAGGAACTTGGGCTTGATAATGTCCTGATCAAACCAGAAAAGTGGTATGTTGGTTTCACGCCATCAGCCACTCCTAAGTGTTCAGTCCTACGCGTAAGATCTGTAGGGCAGGTACCTTGGTCAGCCAGCGTGCTTTCTCTGTTTGACCCCTTTCAGTGGAAACATGCAAGTATTACTTTCCTACTGGTCTCGTGTCCGCTAGAAGATTCTGGTCTAAAAAGGCTATACAGCCACCCTCTATTTTCTCTTTGTTAATTTTGTGTATTGTTCTCACAGAGAGAGTTCTATAGACTCAAGAAACATCAGAAATTGTGTACTGGACACAGCTGGCAGGTCTTACCCAACCGTCAACCTGCCAACATATCTAAGACAACTATTAATGTAATAATAAGGAATTAGTTCCTGTGCTTCATATACTACAATTTAACTATAGGTTTGGGAGAATGGGTTGCTTTATTCATTGGTAGGTTTTTCCTTGTGTTCTGTTTTGGGTGTTGTTTGATGGTTTGTGGGGTTTTTTTTTTTAATGAGAGCTGTGACTATTTCTGGAATGTCTGAAACTCACTTCTGTTTCTTGTCATTCATAATCAATTCCAGTTCTAATAAGTATTTTATAACATAGTAGCTGTGCATTTTCTCCTACATCAACCATTGGGACTAAAAAATAAGTACATGTAATAGGGCCAGAACTTCAAGGCATGTGTGATGCTTTGTTAAGCCTGTGACTATCACAATTTACAGCATCTGAAAGTTCTTGTTCTTCTCACTGATTGTATTCTCAACTACTGTTCTATTCAAGTTTAGCCAAAGCCATGTTGTTCTTATTCTAGTTCCCATTAGCAAAGCACATAACTTTTCATTTTCATTCTTGGCCTCGTTAATGATGATAATGCAAAGTTACAAAACAAATGCAAACAGGGAAGAACCTCTAGCTGATTGTCAAGTTCCACTGCAGGATACATACTTCTGGAGCTCCATGTAGGCAGCTTTTCTGACAATTAACCAGTTCTTTTATGACTCATTTCAAACTGCTGGAAAAGGTAGCGATGAGAAGCATTTCCCAAATTATGTGCAAAAAATGATGTTCTATCTACCAAAAAATTTCCAAACACTTGTTGCCCAGTACCCACAGGTAGACGAATGTGACTACATCTGCTTCTAAAATATGCATGCCTCAGAAAGGAGTCAAATGGTATTCTGGGCCAGAAAAGGCTTCTCCAGTCTCTATAGGTGTACTTTTGGGACTCTTCCAGAAGCAGTTCAAGAACCTCTATTTCTGAAGCCTACACACTTTCTTTCTTTTACTTCTTTTGTCATCTTTTTGTTTATGTAAACTCAGAATGCTGTTCGTACTGGTTCCAGAGACAGCTCCTGAGGTCGTGAAGGAATGCCCAATACAAACTAGTTTGCTTACCTCCAGTAGGGGTTTGTAGGTGTGGGAAAAAGATACAAATGGAAAATGCCATCCTGAAAATTATACAAGATTTTATTGTATTTTGGAATATTTACATATGAACCTTTAAACATTGTGAGCAATGGAGTCAGAGAGTTGTTCCTTCTTACAGCATAATTCATATTGTCACTACTGTACATATTATCTTCTAAAACTGGACTTAATCTGTGGTTTGGGTTTGTGGGAGCTGCTTTTTTTGGCTTTGTTATGTAACCACACTTATAACTGTGCCAAATAGCCTGCTTGTTTCAATAGGTTGATAATTTGCGAGAGCAGGAGGAGAGAGAGGGCCTGAAGTGCCACGTCTGCTTGGCCTTGCAAATATGGCACCTTATACCCACAAAGCATTTGCAAATGTGTAGCCAGCAGTGTAGGTGGAAGTTGTGCAGCATGCTTTAGAAATTATTTCTTTTCAAAGCCTCAGAAATCTTGTGGGCTCAAAAATCTTCATTGGCATACTGATGTTTAATAAATTACCATCTGTCAGCTGAGACGTGGTAAATCCAGTGTGAATGCTTTTAGCCCATGGAAAATGTAAGGCAGTTTGACGTAGCTTAGCCTGAAGGGAAAGGCGGCTGAACTAAGCCATACTACCCTGTGTTTGGCCAAAATAAAAGTGTGCAGCCAGGTATTTCCTGGGGCTCAGCTGATTTACAATAACTTGACCCATGATTGCGAGTCCTTCTGCATCTTCATCTGCAGCCAAATGATACTCAGAAACTGAGGTCTGGAGGGATGGCTAAATATAGCCGGTTTTAGATTTAATTCAACTGGTTTGGCACCATAAAGCTTTTCAGAATTTGCTCTGGCCGGGATGCATGGAAAGAACAGTTCCCTGACAATGTAACACTGATCATTTTATGGATTTCTACACTTTGATGTAGCAAGCATACAGGAGGTACCCCCAAAAATCTTTCCAGTGGTCTTGCAGACAAAGGTTTCAGAGAGTAACTCAAGAAAAAAGAGTCATGTGCTTGGTTTTTGCTACCTACCACTAACTACCCCTGAAAAATTGCAGGGAAGTATTAGTGAGTTACAAGTGTAGAACTTACAGTACACATTGTGTTACGAAGTACAGTACAGTCTTGCAGGAAGTAAGGTTTGAGTATCACTCTTGGGCCTCAAATACATTGTGGTATGAAATGAACAGGAGATACCATACCATCATGTATCAACTGACATTTTCCTTTGAAAATCCAACTTCTCCTTGATTGCCATATTCATAAGATTAGAAGGGACATTATGATCTCCTGTGGTTGTCCTTCCACGTGACATAGCTAAAAACCTAATTTTGCAAATCCCAGTTGAACCAAGCCTAGAACCCAAGTTAAACTGCGAGTTAGTAGAAATCAGTTTTTAAAGAGAGTGGGCTGGAAACCTCAGGCCACAACACACTCAGACTTTAGAGGAAAGTGAATTTGATTTAGATCTGAACTTTGTGCCTTGGCCTTGACTCAATTTTTTTTCCAAGTAAAATTAGTATCTGGCAAAAATTCCCCAAACCCCTTGCTTATTGGGTAATATAGTTCACTAGTCATTTAAAGAAGTGTAAATAGATATACTTGGGAGACTGGGGTACTCTGCCTCCTTCCAAAGAAATGCAAATGCAGAATAGCCTGTGCTACAGTATGAAGTGCCACAGTATTATTTTGAAAAATCAACTGATTACAAAAAGTTCTGATCAAAATCAAGACACAAACAGCCTTCTTCAATTCAATCAACTGAGGCAATGACCCGTTTGGATTTCACTTCTATGTGTAGACACTAAGGAAGGGAATTGCCTGTTTTTACTAGCTGATTCTCTTTCCTTCCTCCTTGGCTCATGTGTCTCTCTGGTGAGTAATGGGGAGGTTGCTTCTCTGGAACACAAGGGGAAAGTTTCAGTAAATTGCAAAAGCATGTTTGTTACTTGGAAGTCTTTTGGCACATTTTTGAGCAAAGTTCATGGAAACCTTAAAACTATTCTGGAGAGAGACTTAGAGGCTACATTATCAAAAAATAAGCACCTACGCACAGGGACCTGCTTAGGAAAAGGTCATTGCAAGATCAAGAATCTAAGCTGTTGTGCAGTCAAACAGGTGTGCCTAAAATACACTGCTGCATCTGCAGATGAGGTGGCCTCCCTATTGTGGAAATACATGCTCTCAAATTTGCATGTGTGGCTCTGTGCTTTGTAAGGGCGACTGAAGTACCCAGTTTTATCTGAGAATTAAACTCTTCCCAAACTTCTTTCCCCGTCCCTTCTGCTTTCCATGTGCGTAAGAGAGAAGTTCTTTCCGCAGAGCAATCCCGTGCTCCTAAAGTGCTCTGCACTCAGAGACAGCACAGTGTGAAACAAAGTAACAAGCTCGTGCTGGTGACTGATAAGCTCTTACCAAACCTTGATCCCACCAGTCACTTGGGGTTTATTTTCTTATTTTGGGAAAACCTATCAGGACCTAGGGATTTGTAAGGAAAATAAACAGATCTGCAAGATGGCAGAGGGAGTTTTGAAAGGGGGAGAGGAGAGGATGGATGTCCTCTGGCAGGCTTTGAAGTCTAGAAGAATATGTTCACGCTAGTCTTTTGACAGCCTGGATTACATCTGCCGCTGCTCATATGCTCTCTGTTTTGTATGTCTGCCTGCTGACTTTGGTAGTCATATTCAAAGAACCAATAGATTTTTCTTTCCTTAAAATGACCTTTAAAAATGGGTATTGCACTTGTGAAAGGTGTTAACTAGGCACACCGAGACCCCTGGAAGACACACATATGACAGAAATGTTTTTTTGTGTTTCACTACCAATATATTTGCAACTCAACCTGAAGAAAACAACTCCAGTAGGAAAAAGAAGCTTCCTTTTCCATAGTCCTGCAGTTCTTAGCTTCCCCAACAAGGAATATCTCTGATGATGACTTATGTGATGCAAAAAGGTCTTTGCTGAGAAGAGAAATGAAGCTACATCTTCATCTCATACAACCCATAAAAATAGATACAGGTTATCATTGGCAAGGCTTTCATTAGAGGTCTGATATGAAAACTAGTTCATACGCCAGCATCATTTTCCTGAGCTTCTCATAGTTTTTTGAACCTGCATGTTACTGCCAGACCTGTCCTGATCTTGGAGAATTTTGCAACCTGTCCAACAGGCATGTGTCTGCGTGTTTGCAATTGACTTAAAAGTACCTTGCAGGTATGGTTGTTGTCAGCAGTTTGCTCTGCCTTCCTTTGTCCTTGCCTTGCGTACTCGCGTAACCTGCAACATCCTGCGAGGTTTTTCCTTTCATTTGTGATTTACCTACAATTTTTTCCTTTGGTTTTTACATGTTAGATGTATCAACATGGAGTTTGTCTTCTGAAATACTCTATCTTAAAAGGTGGGGGCGAGGGAGCAGGGGGGTGACAGGGAAGCTGTTGAAAAATCCATAGATATGATTTAAATGTCCTGTGCTGGGAGTTTGTAAGAACATAAACCACAATCTGTCATCCAAAATAAATTATATTAGCAAATGAGAGCCATGGGGAGAGCTGACTTAAGCAAACTGCCTAACATACAAAGCGTTAATTTTCTAGAAATGCCCCATACGTGCTGACTACAACTACCTAACCCTAAAAACATTCATACACATTATTTTAAATAACAATTCATAAGAGTAACAACTCTGACACTGGGTGTTGCCCGAGAATTAATGACTGTCCACGATTAATGGACTTCCACTGTGTTGGAGCCATCAGCTCCTCCCAGCTAGTCATTAATCCCTACAAACAATTCTCAAACTCCTGTTGTCCATTTGGTATTGGACAAGCTGAAAATACATTGTCTTCAAACACTGAAAGAGCTTGCAGTAATATAAACTTTCAGAAACTCTAATGCTGGCTTGAGGTTTGTGCTAGGGAAATTTCTGAGTTGACTTTGGTCCTAAATTATGTCTTTTACGTATCTTTTTGATTCCCACAATTAATCACTCCACAGCACCATAGGGAAAGAGGACTTCCATATGCTGCAGTAATGAGAAGCCTCTAAGAAATGTGACTAATAGAGGAAATGTGCAGCTTAAGCCATGAATTAATAATTGATGTGAATTGCAAGCAGGGATTTGCATATAGAGCACATATGATTACAGATGAAGCTGTTCATGCAAATAAAAGGACCTGCAAAATAGTTGCCCAACTCAGGACCCAACTCCCTTCAAGACTAGGTCATAATAACTCTTATGACCTGGAAAACGCAGCATTTGGTCACGCACAATATATACTTAATCTAGGGCTGTGACTTTGGCTTTAGAGTGTGATTCTGATCTGAAGAGAGATACCTCTAAAAAAAAAAGGCATGCTAAATTTCATGAAATAAGCCCAGTACTCAAAACCATATCTGCTAACCTTGGGGACTTAAGTCTGCTGATGGCTGAAAAGCAACAGTAAGTGATGCAGAATGTGACAGGTTTGGCATTGGAAGCGGGAATAAGATGGACGGAGTCACCCACACACTTACTTGCTTTGGGACAGCATTGAGTTAAAAGCTGAGATTTTCATTTCATGGAAAATATTGTCAATTCGCAAATTTCTTTCGGTCTGAAACTTCCCATGGAATGGAAATTCTGATGAAATATTCTGTAAAAAATGTGTCATAGTACAAACAGAAGACCTCCCAATCCATAAAATAAGAGTTTCTGCCTTGACTAAGATGCAGCTGTCCATATATAAAATAAATCATCTCATAGAATATTGAAGGTATTGTACAACATTACATATCCTGTGAGATAGCATTGCTACACTACTGCATGACATGCCACTGATAATATTTTTACACACACACACACACACACACACACAAATAAATTACTTTTCATAACAGATTTAATTTTTGAATGTTCACAGATTGTCTGGGTTAGGTTTCAGGACAGTTCAAAGTCTTGTCAAAATCAAGTTATTTTGGCTTTAGATTAAAAAAAAATTCTTTTTTAATCCCTTAAAGACCAGTGCTTAGAAAAGATAAAGCCATGTCAGTCCAGTACAGAGCTGCAGCGCTAGTACCTCACGCAAACCAGTGCACCCACGTTACCAAACAAAGTGCCGTGTATCTGTTTTGAATTGGCTCCTGTCAGGGCGTCCATCATAATGGTGTCTGCAAGTCTGAGAATGTAAAGCTACTTGCGTTGCGGCCAACCTCTAACTACTAATAAGGGTTAGAGAGAAAGTTTCCTTGGAGGCAGTTCATCCCCTAATTGCTTGCACAGATTTTCTAAAGCTCTTCTCAGATGAAGTTGGCAATAAATCCTGTCAGAGACAAAGGTTTAGACCACAAGGACAACAGCAGCTCCTATACTCCCACAGTCATGGCTGCCAGTGCCTCCAGGGCCCACGCTCACGATGGGAGCTGGGGAGGGGGGTGGGGGGTGGCACTGGACATAGATAGTGCTCTTTGTAGAGGTGGGCTTCAGTCCAGACCAGCTGCTGGCACAGGCATAGGCAGAGCAGAGTGTTATCAACAGTAGGCAGATGTCTAGTGGCAGCAAAAAGTCTCAGCTTGCTTGATCTGTTAGAGGTTCTGCTCCTTGGCTTGCTGCCATGGTGGTCTTCAACAGAGATGAGCAAGAGCGCAGGAACTGTTGAGCTTCGAGCCTCTTCCAACAGTAGGAAGAGTAACGAGGTCCCTCCCCTCAGTCTCTGTCCTACCTCTGCCTTTTGCCCTCTGCACCAATGGCAGAGATAGTCAGGCCTCTGATCCCCAGCAATGCAAATGTGTTTTCATCTGCTCTGTTGAGAATCCATTAATCCCTTCTGATGCAGCAACCTGTAGCTCCCTTTCCTAAAGAACTAGGACCATAGGGAAGTGAGTTTCTGAGGAGGTAAGTAGGGATCTAGTAATTTGTGAGATGCAAAATTATTACAGTGAGAGGTTTAACAATAACCATACTTGTTTGGAGATGGGAAACATACTGAATATGGCCAGGTGGATTTGTGCTGGTGGAGACAGTCCAAGACTCCTTTGAGCTACTTGAATAGTAGCTCAAAGATCAAACTCTGATCTGAAAGGCACCAACTGTGCTAACACAGGGTATCTCAGCTTGGACATGGTGACCTTCCTTGCAGACCACGGCTGGCCAGGTTGGAGTGTGGGCAGAATGGGCTTGAGTTTCCCTCAGTCTGACTACCCTGAGCAGATCTCTGGAGCAGCTAAACAAAAGCCCAGCAAATGCCAGGTGGCAAGCCTGGTTTAGATGTATTTTGTTTTGAATCTTTTATCAAGCCTATAGCCTGGGGTTTTTTTTCCCCTGTCATCAGGCCATTTAGAGTTGGACCTGCTGGTCACATAGATTTTTAGGTAAGACATAATCAAACAAAGCTCCTAACTTTACTTTGGGTTTTGCTAATGTCTTTCAAAACAAGTATTTCAAAGCTTTGAACAAACATTATAAAAAGGTCTACAAAGGTGTCATTGTCCTGTTTCACAAATGGCAAAACTGAAGGATGCAGATGTTAGAAGACAGGCCCAAGACATCAGAGAGGGCATGAGTTTGAGATTACAGAGATCGGTGCTCTGAGGTGTGGGTCCTAACCAGGGTATCATAGGGAAATGCTGTAACTTCTTTAGGCTGCAATATTAATTTATTGGTATTTGCATAACAGGAATGTTACTATCATGATACACACTGGGCCTACTGCAATAGTACTGTAGTAGTAACTGTAATATTAATTAGTAAAGAGGTAGCATTCCAGAGATGAGAATGGCAATCTTTGTACACATCTTGGGCAATAGGGTGGTGACAGTGGTTGAGAATTGGCAGTGTCAGGCCAAGCAAGTGATGGGGAACTTTTTAAAAGCTGAATGCCTGAACTGGCAGTAAGAGTTTATAAAATACACAAGAAGAAATCCTTTCACAGTGAGGGAATGTAATGATTCCCATAAGACCTTGTTTAATACTCTCACTGTGAGCACAGTTAAATGAAGTAACTGGCAGCAACATTCAGCATAAAGTCATTCACTGTTTATTAACAGCAGCTTTAATTAATCTTAAGTCAATTCAATCTAAACAAAAAAAAAAATACTTGCAATAAATCTTCAGAAGCATTCTGGAGCATCTGGTAGAGTCTTCTGCCTGCAATATTCTTATTGGCTCCTCTGACGACCAGGCCAGAAGTAGTTGTGGGCCCCCCAAAAGAGCCATGTTTTCTGTAATAAAACATCGATACACATAGAAACTTGCAAGGTGACATGAAAAGATGACAAAGCAGTATGAAAATATTCCCTTCCTGCACTTCAATCGTACCATCAATACGTCAAGGTGAATGTGAAACAGGTGCAAGAGAGCTGAAGTGGCCTCTTTAAGGTCATTCTCTGTATAAGAGGGGAGCATTTAGGTTCAAGCAACACCGTCCAGGTTGTGTTGGTGGGCTGCGATTCCTGCATGAGCCTGGGGGCATGATGCCATCCTCATGTGCTGCCCATATGAGAAAAGCAGAAGTAATTGGAAGCACTAGTGCTGGAAATGGTTTTATTCAGGTTCAACTGGCTTGTGCAGTAATGAAGCTGTGGCTGGAGAATTTCAATCTAAGAGCTGATTCTCAGTGGGCAAAGGAAGGTCCTAGCTAGGTGTTGCAGAAACTGCACAGAGGAAGAATCTTGGAGCTGAAGCCGGACAGCAGTGATACAAGATCAGATATCCGTACACTCTCCTGACCTGGCAGGTCATTTATAACTTGTCATTATAAGCCCCATGTGAAGGAGGTTCTACACTTTTTCCAGGAGTTTATTGAAGTCTTTTTGGAGGCTGGACCCGATGCTCTCTTGAGGTCCCTTCCAACCCCTACGATTCTGTGATTCTGTCATTCAAATCTCCAACTGAAAACCGTGCTTAATAGCTCCAACCCAACAGCTTACAAATGCAACTGAACTGCTTTGGGCATCCAGAGCAGTCACTGCCCAGGCCTGGTCCTGCCCACTCACCGGACTCACCTGGGCCATGCTGCACTGTTCCCCATGGTGTTGCAGAGATGATGCGCAGGACACAGAGGAAGTCACAGGAAGATGCTGGACCTGACCTGCTACCAGGGGTGAAAGGGAGTGGATATCTGACAGCAGAGCAGATCTCAAACAGCTGCCCACTTACAGTGCCTGTGAACCCCAGGCAGCAAGTCACAGAGCCACTGGAGTTTGTGCTGCAGGTGGGAGGAGCAGGATGGGAAGGTGCCTCTCTGTACCTCTGCCCTAGCACAGTGCAGCAGACACACATTATAAGCCACCCTGGCATGGGAGGGCAAAACTGGGACCTCCTCCTGCTGTTGTGCGGGATGCCAGTGCCTCAGATGAAATCAAGGTCAATTAGCCAAGGTAAGTTTGCCAAAATATTTGGAAGTTTAGGAAAGCTCACAGTGAAGTCCATTCAGCTCTGAGATTAGCTCACTTTTCCTCTACAGAAGATCCCTAAGTATGCAAAGCTGGAAGGCAGGAGATAGAAAGAGCACCATATGTTGTAGCACTTTCTTAGACAAGGCCAGTTTCAGTCAATGCTTCTTTCTTGGAAAGCAGGAAATAAGTACAGTCCTTCCTCAGCCTGACCAAATATGAGGAAGTTTATTGTAAAACCTCTACTAGAGACAGTCCAGTGAAGGACCATGAATTTGATGAAAGAGCATCTCCTGTGAGGAATGGCTGAAGTAGTTGGGATAAGTCAGCCTGGAGAAGAGATGGCTCAGGGAGATGTCATCAATATGTATTAATATCTGACTGGAAGATGCAAAGAGGATGGAGCCCAAGTCTTTTCAGTGGTGCCTGCTGACAGGACTAGAGGCAACAGGCACAAACTCTCTGAACATCAGGAAACGCTGTTTCGCTGTGGGGGTGGCCAAGCACTGGCATGGGTTGCCCAGAGAGGTGGTGGAATCTCCATCCTTTGAGATACTCAAAAGCTGCCTGGACACGATGCTGGGAAACTGGTTCTAAGTGACTCTGCTTAGTTGTGGAGGTTGGACCAGATGACCTCTGTAGCTCCCTTCAAGCTTCAACCATTCTGTGACTGATTCTGTGATTCTGTAGATTTTACTTTACAGACCTTTACAAATGAGCAGCTTTTCAGGGAGTGACTAGCTCATATCACCTTCAGCCAGTGTTCAGGAGAGTGTGAGTATCTGCAGTAAGGCTGATGAGTCTAGTCAAGAATTGAAATGATTAATAGTCTGTGAGATCTCGGTCAGAGGACTCAAACAGGTCCTCTCCTAGTAATTTTGATGATATGAATACTGTACTCAATACAGAAAGATCCACAACATTGAGACACAGCAAGGAGATATTTTTTGATTGTTTGATGCACTGCCTATACCTGTTTTTTCAGGACTCCATTTATCTTAGTAACTGAGAACAGCTGCATTGGCTCCACACAATGAAAGCCTCAAATCCTGGTGTTGTGTCAGGGTTCATACCTTGGTATGACCCCTCAGTTTAAATCAAAAGAATAAAAGATGTAGCTGCATGTAGAAATTTCTTGCATGGCTCCTCAGAACTGATTCAGCCTTCTAGGCGTGGGACCTCTCAAAGGGCCTTCTGAGCCATTTAGAATAAGGGAGTAGCATGAAGTGAGGTAAGGGTCTTTTGACCCCTTTTGAGGTAGATCACTTTGAGGATCTCTTTGGCTTTCATTCTCTCATTTTCTTTTTCAAATTCAAGCTGTAGTTGTGACTGTGGTAGTTCCATGTCTACTTCCCCTCCCTTTAAATAACTGGTTACAAAGAGACCTTCAGCAAAGTTGCTGCTTTTAGTTGCGTGGCTTGCTTTGTTATTTCTCTAGCGTTGAAAAATCTCTCGCTCTGCCTAAATGAAATATTTTTCTTCAATAAAAATAAAGTGGAAACTCATTTTAGCAGAATACTATGTTCCTCCCAACTGTGACTGATGCAGAAGCCCACACATTTTTTTTTATTACGAATAAGGATGAGTATTTTCCCTGTTTTACTGTTCTTTCATTTTCTGTCGAATCAATAATAAACATTTTCTGTCACTGTGCATCACTACGGAGGATACTTCAGCTAGGTGATACCTACACTGGGAGCTCTTTCTTACCTAGAACTCAGAGGGGCGTGTGCATGTATGCATGCTTGTTTTAAAGGAGTTGTGTAGAAAGCTTACTGCACCAAAAAACAACCAGGATGGATCAGAGTGTATTTTTTCAGTGCTATTTTAGATGTGTGGTTATGGCTCTGAGAGACACAGTTTCACCAGCCCCACCCTTCTCCTTTTCCCAACTTCCTCAAACGGTTCCCCAGTGCTAGAGCAGACTCACTCCACATGGAGCAATTGCGCAATCTTACATCATCCCTCACCCTTCGCCGCCCCAATTCCCTTACCTGACATGAAAACAGTTGCTCTGATACATTCAAGGCATAACCAGAGCACTGTTTAATCAGAGGTCCTCAAGCAGACGTTGCTACAGTCCATCTATTTGCATGTTTTCTACCCATCAAATTACCCAGAGGTTCATCTCTAACATACCTGAATTTCACATTGGACAAATTTTCAACAATACTTTTATCACAAATTGTTGAAGGAGACAAAGTTTTGTGGGATTATGCTTCATTTTTCATGTAAATAGTTTTTGATGATTTTTTCATCAAATTTTGTTCATGTCTTTTAGCCACAACATGTTGAAAGAAACCGTAAAAGCATTACCCAGGAGGAGTACTATCTAGATAAACACTGTACTTTTGCAATGTTCTCTAGGGAATTGAGCAGAAAATGAAAAAAATTACCAGTGGAGCATTGAGATAGATCTGCAAAAATAGTAGAGTGGTCTTAAGTTAGGAATAAATTACAGGTATGGATACAGACAGCTTTCACTGTAGTTTCAATTAATACTGACATGGTCCTAAGTGCCCTTTTATATCGTTTGTGTCACCATCGTACCTGCCCATTAATGCATCTGGTTTTATACACATTCCTGTGGCATAAAGAAATCACTCTGCTTCATGGATGAGGAATTGAGAAATAGAGATTAAGCAATTTACACAAAGTCACACAGGAAACGTGTGGCTAACCCTACATCTCTTGAATGCCAGTCTGGTGGTGCAACTACAGCAGCAGCTCTCTGCTTGCCAGAAAAAGAGTATGGGATGTGCTAAGGCCCATGTCTGAAATTGCAAAAGATCAAGATGATAATTAGCTTTTAACATATGAAGAATGGTCCAATGCGCATCCCTATATATCAAGTAGCTACGAATCCTTAAGTTCTTAACCAGTCATGTTACTGCAAATTGCTGCTGCTCAGAACACAGAATTTTGGAGCAAGTTCTACAAGTGTTGACATGCCATCATGGCAAGAAGTGATGGCAACAAGTGGTACCTGTTCCACTTACGTGATTATTTCCTTCTTACCATGGTACAGTGCAACCCTGTAGAAGGCTGCGTAGCTCTAATCTGGCTCTGGTCACCAGCTGTGGTTAATGTGTGTTTTGTGACTGCCCACTTACATGCAGAGTCCAGATGCCTTACCAACAGTGCCTCATATTTCTGTAACACCCTTGAATATGTTCCAGAAATACGCTGATAGAACATAAATGTTGACTGCTATTAAAAGATTTTCCACTGCTTTAGACGGATTGTGTTGTTAAATTCAGTTGAGAAAATATAATTGCTCAGGCAACTCTCTTATGTTTAGCCTGTGTCTTTGTTATTATGTGGAGGTGCTCGTGTAATAAGGACATGGGCTACTTTGCAACTTGTGTGGCTCCCTTGACACGTGTCCTTTCTGTGGTAACTGGAAGACCACAGTGTACAAGCATATTGAGCTCACCACGTGGCAGTACCACTAAAGGCTCCTCCAAAACCTCCTAATCAGGTTTTGGTTTCAGTTTTTCCCTTATCTTTTTATTTATACACCTCAAACCAGGACCCACCAGGTTGCAGGACACTTCCCCATCAGTTTCCTCTGTCACAGCCTCAGGAGGGGACGCCTCATGGGGATCTCAGGGACTTGAGCCTATTTTCAGTCTCTCATATGTCACATCTCTGGGCAGAGCACTGCTGCACATCATCCACCAGCTCCTCAGCTGGTTTCAGGCAGCCTTGGAAGCGTTCTTTGTTATCTCCTTCCATCTCCAAATACTGTTTTTTTCATTTATAACCTATGACCATGAAGTATCTCCCTTCCATTTGTTGCCGCCCGTCATTTGTTTTCACCACAGTTTTTCTTTTCCCCATATACCTTGCTGGGAGGTTGTGGGGAGAGGATATTCAGCTTTGTTAGGGACTGGCTAAGCCCCGTTATTGTTAGAGGAAATTCCATTAGGAACAGTGAACCACTTCAGTCACGCTGGGAAGAGTGCAGGAACAGGACAGGCAACCAGCAGTGTTTCTCAGATTACTTTCATGCACGCCAACTGACATGTAGCCTTCCAAGTTAAGTGCAGTCCTTATGCTCCTTTGAATATGACAAGGTTTTTTAAGGGGTTTTGTTTTGTTTTCTTTTTTTTTTCTTTTTTTTCTTTTTTTTAATGTTAGGGGTTGGAAGGGACCTCTGGAGGTCATGTAGTCCAAGCCCCTGCTAAAGCAGGATCACCTTGAGCAGGTTGCACAGGATTGTGTCCAGGCAGGTCTTGAACATCTCCAAGAGGAGACTATACAGCCTCTCTGGGCAGCCTGTGCCAGTGCTCTATCACCCTCACAGTAAAGAAGGGTTTCCTCAGTATTTCTTAATAATACTGTGAGGTGAAGGCATTTCATGGGGTTTGGATTTAAGTATGGGTATTACTGTAAGCCTGATTCTGGACAAAAGCATTAGAATATCTTCTGAAGGGAACCTTCCTAATAGAAAACAAACACAACTTTTTCTTCAGAAGTTCTGGCTATGCAAATAACACTCAGCTGGTATTCTCTGCAGTAAGACAACAGTCCATGTAAATTAGGTTTAAGGTGCTTGCACAAGTCTCCTGTGTTAGCTCTCATGTCCAAATTGAATATTCATACATAAGAAATAATGGAGCATGCTTAAAGAGTTGAGAACACGATTGCAAGGATGTCCAACATAGGTAAGCAAGGCTGGGGAAAGAACTTGGGTCCTGGAACAACTTTTTCATGTTGTGTTGTTGCTCAGAGGCAGTGCTGGGGGAGTCCCTGTTCCTTCCGAGCTCTGCTAGAGAGCTGACTAATAAAGCTGACTGTGCCTGCTACACAGGCACAGGGAAATGAAACTAGAACTTGCAAACTATCAGATTTGCATTGTAAGATTTGGTAATAATAATAATAATTTTAAGTGAACACTATTTCCCAGCTGTGGTAAGAAATGATTCAACACTGGATTCCTCATCTGTGAGGGTATTCCTCTCAGGTGTTGAGAATTAGCATCAGAAATGTGTTCTTATTAGCTGGCCACCAGTCCCATCTTCTATTTCTCCTCATGTGGTTCAACCAACCTCAGTAAGCAGTACAAGGTAAAGCTGTAGGGTTTGATTTCATGACAAGAAGAGGGGAGAAGCTGTGGTTAGTCTGAAGTAAAATCCTAACACAGCTGAAACAGTGTTCAGATGAGGTAAGTAGCCAAGCAAGGATTGATTAAGCTCCTTATTTGAAAGACAGGCCTTTCATACGTGATTTGTCTACCACTGCTAGTTCTTGCACAGCAGTAATCATCTCTTCTTTTGTTATTTGTTTGGCCCTGATTTTTTTTTCTGAGCATTCCCATGAAATCTCTTGCCTGTAGAGCTACTTCTTGCTTTCAAGATTTCAGCTCAATACTTAATTTCTTAGGTTGTTTGGGTACTCAATTTCTTAGACATCTCATTTACTTAAAGAGAAGAGAGGTTCCAGCTTTCACAGGAGTTATGCAAATGAGTGAGGACCTGACTATGGAGTAAAATACTTCAGCTGGATTCTGTTAGTAGCCCTGTATATACTGATGCTGAACTGAGAGTAAACTTCTGCTAACTTCATGGGGTAGGTGTTCAGAGCTTCTTCTCTAATTCAAGTGGCAGGGGACTGAGGACCTGGCTGTTGTCAATCTGAAAAATTATTCTGCTGATAGTCACCAAAGGCATTAAATAGCTTAAAAGACTAGATCTGTTGCTGGCCAGTGAAGAAACTCTTTTATTTTCAGGTAGTATCAGGTATGGAAAACTTGACAATTTTAGCACTTTCTTAATTTTCTCTTTCAAAAATAAATATATGCCAGATAATAGAAATAGAAACAGTGTTGTCCTATGGCTACTTGGGGTGGGCAGTCGGTGGGTGTGCATTATTTCACATGTGGTTTTCTAAGAACAAGTCTCTGTTTTATAGAGCAGATTATTTTGACCTACATTATGGAGAAAGAAGGAACATCTAGATATGGGAGATAAGGCAGTGGCAATCTGAAGATTTATACCCTTGACAAGGCTAGCTGGAAAATTCCAATATCTTTCTGTAACTAATTCCATTAAGAAAATTTTGCTTTTTTTTTTTTTCTTGACAGTCTTGTAATTGTTTTGAATTTTTTTCTGGATGAGAAAAAGCAAAACTCCAGGAGTTTAATTTATTTATTTTTTTATTTGTTTTTGTTAAGAGGGGATTTCTGGTTTTCTCCTTATTCTTTAGCACTTGAGACTTGTTTAAAGGTGTGAAACACTAGCATCCCTTTATTTTGTTCAAAGTTAAAAAGAGAAATGAAAAGCATTTACACCTTTGTTTTAAATGGAAAAGGTGGGAGAACAGCAAGACAGCATTGGAAGGTAATTTTTGTTGTTAGCTTTTCACTAAGTTCTTAAAATTTACTGAAAGGAGAATCCATAGACTAGGGAGCTCCTGACTAGGAGAAGAGCCCAAAGTCTGGTCCTTGAGTACAGTCCTTTTGAATTTGGAGTAATTTGGATTTTCTACTCCCTCTGACCCAGCTGAAGTCTGAACTGGCACAAAGGGGCAGGAGTGGTAAGCTGGTCTGGCCTTGATTTGTCTATTTGTTTAATGAAATGCTGAAGAGCCATTGGGAACACAAACCAGAATCAGGACTTGCTGATTCTTCAGAGTCCTTCTTACTTTGAAGGATCTTCTTATGGAGCTGTCAGCCTAGATCATCCTGCATCTAATGGAGGAGGAGTGAGAAGAGCTAAAATGGAGTCAAATATCTGAATAGCTGACTTTACTGCAAACAACACGTAGAAATGAGTTAGATCCTGTAGACTAAGTATTAATATTTTGTTGTCCAACACGAGGTTACAATGAAATGGTGAGATCTTTCCATGAAGTCCTCCGGAAAGTTTGATGAACAAATTGTGATCAGCCATGTTGTGAGAAGGATATTCTGCAGTTTACAAAAAACCTCAGGAGATTTGGACAAATTTACTGGTAGTTCCTTGTCCTGACAAGACCAAATAAAACCCCAGCATGTTGTCAAATCCTTGAAATCTGTCTTTTCTGCTGAAAATGGGAATTAGCCCTTAGTACAAGCCTAGTGATTAGTCAAGGACTTAAAATCTGCCTTCTCAGAGCGGCTGTGTCAAGCAGGTTCTGTATTTCATCAAAGGGGCAGGACCGGATCTAACCTGGGTCTGACCCATAATAAAGAAAAAAGTTTGCTCTAGAGGTCCTGCAAGCAAGGCTGACTAACAGCAGTAAATGAACATATGACATAAGCTGTATTTACATTTTCCACTCTAGCAAATGAAAAATCAAAAAAAAAAGGTGTCAGTGGAAAGGGATTCGGTATTTATAGAATTCAGACATGTGAACAAAAGGTGCAGCTAGTATTTCAGTTGGTGCTAAATGTTGATGACTTTATGGGGGGGGGTGTGCATTATTATATACCTCATTTCCAAATTACCTAGCTTATACAAATCTTTTCAAAATGTATCAATTGGGTTAGCTCATCACATCAATCAGCAGCATTCAAGATTGTGCTGACTTCAGTTTTTGTGGTGTCTTCTTTACGGTATTGTTGCTCTTATAAAATTGTTTCTGTGGTCCTTCAGATTTCCAAAGTTGGCTGCCTCCAAATTCTTCTAGCAGTGGACATTTTGGGTAGTTAGGGATAACTATTTCCAAAACCACATTAATTTATTTATTACCTCATCCCAGAACTTATTTTACCCTAGGGCACAACCAAAACATATGTAACTAATTATCCTGAGAATGTCCACAGCTCCAGTAAGTATGATGCTTTGCTTTTTTTTTCTTCCCTTTTTTTTTTTTATACCACTATTTTCTATTTTTCATTCTTTCTCATGTCCATGAAGCCCTACAGAGAAACTTTGGCTGGATAAATTCGACCTTGAGTTCCTGTACAAATTAATTTATGCTTCAGAATATTCTGTTTCATCTTTTGCAATTCAACTAATACTCTAGATCTTGGTCCACAAACTCTTAAGCCTCTGTCAAGCATTTCAAGGATGTAAAAAAAAAAAAGTCAGAAAATGAAGGCACCAAGTACCAGATTTAGTCAGTTTAAACTCCACTCATATTTCCATGCCTGGTGATTCCTCTTGGCTGCACGCAGTTGAAGATGCAGGACCAGCCAGGAGGAAACATTAGGCAAGAGGAATAAATTGGAATTCAACCAATACAAATCAGATCTCGTGTCTCTGATTGAGAAAACCCAACAGCACAAAGTCTCTCAATTTTTCAGGATAGAAATCTGCCTCATAAGCCTGAAGTTTGTTTAAATGCAGCTATTTCACTGCCTTCCTTTCAAAAGGGGAAAAATAAATTAAAAAAATTTACTGCATGGCAGTGGAGTCACAGGAGGAATAAAGTCAGACCATTGTGATTAGAAATACTTTGCTTGAATTTCTGTAATCTTTGATGTTCTTTGATGTCCTGAGTTCTTTATTCTAGGACTGGGAGAGTATTTAAAAAAAAAAACCCCAAACAACCCACCAACTAAAAACCCCAACACAAACCTATGGTAGATTTTAGGGAAACTTTCAGGCAGGTGGGCACTAAGTCTCTCTAAGATATACAGTTTTTCTGTGGTAATGAAGAACAGACCAGACTCTCAGCTTGCTCATGGGAGAAGGAGAGTTGCACATTAAAAGCATGCTGGCCCCAGTTCAATGCAGTGTGAAGAACCAAACCTGTTCGGTCTAAGTATTAGAAGCAGCTTAGTTCTCACGGAGAGGAATTCCACCTATGCTAATTTATCTTGTCAAGAAACCTGGTAAATTAGCCTGAAGCAGCCATCACCAGACTGTCTAAAAACTGGATGCGCATAATGTAGAGAAAGTACTAACTACTCAGGTCTCATTTACTTGGCTGAAGATGTGGGAGCTCAAGGTATTTCTCATTCAGGCTGTTGACTAAAGGTGAAATTCTGGTGTCAGCAAAGGCAGTGGCAGATTAGTGAGGCAAGTTTAGCCTGATTAGGCTAATAAATGAACTTCTTCAATACTAGAGCGGTTTCGCTGCCGCATTCAGTGTATCTGACAATAGCAGATGACTCTACAGCTGAAATGTATGTAGTTGCTGGTAGCATTGCCATGTGGAAATGAGTTCTCATTGGAAAGGTTTGGTTTTAATCCTGTAAAGAAGAGGATTGAATATATGCCACTTTTTATTTGTAAACTCCCCTCATAATTTTTCCATAACTATGGAAGAGAATAATTAGATGCCTGCTTTTTTTAATTAGTCAAATGGCAATGGTATGCTTGGTCCCATAAAACACAAGTCAGTGTGGCCCCCGAAATATTAATCTTCCCAGCAAAAGCAGGTTTAGTGGAAGACATAGAAGGAGCTGTTTAAGATTTCTTAACTAATTTTCATGTGGAGTTTCCACTTGCTATATTTGCTGGACTTTTGGGGGACAATTTTGGGGGGAATGCAAACTACATTTGAGAGATTTGGTACAGAAACATGTCCTGCATGGTCTTGCTCTGTGTATGCGTGTCATTTATTTCACTTGTTGTCCATCAAAGCTAATGAGCCTATCCACAAGAGTAAACATAAGATGATACAAATTTCCCCATTCAGACCCTTACTAACATCTCAAGATGTGTGACCAAATGTCGGACATTCCACTCAGAAGTCCAGATGAGCTCATCTCAGATAACTCACTCTGTTTCCATCTGGTTCAGATTTGAAGAAAACTATTTAGTTGGAAGAAGAAAAATACATTTTGTATCATCTTAATGCCGAACAGATTTAGTGACATACTTGCTTATTTAATCTACAGCATTGGAGAGTCTAATGAACTGAGCAAGATACATATCTTGGCTCCCAGGTCTGTTCTAAGATACACCAGAGAAGCCCCAACTGACTTAAATGGAATAGCATATTTGTTAATGAGTGCAAAATATATTCCAATGGAAAAGAAAAATAAAGTGTACAAGCATGGTATGAATATAAGTATTTCAAACTATTGGAAATTACTTAACAGCTAATCTGCATTTATGCCTTGTGTGTGGTTTTTTTTTTTAGAGGAACAATACTGTTTAGTCAGTAAAATGTCTGTTTTATTCAACTGAGGATTTTAAGCATTTAACTCCCACTCCCAATAGCTGGAGAAATAATAGGTATGTGAATCTTCCAAATTCTGATGAGTGAGTGAAATCCAGTGTTGTGCTGCACATCACACGCCGCCGTTGTGTTTGCCAGACAGGTTGCCTTTGATATAATACAGCCTGGGCCTGGGGATGCCAAGCACCTATTAGAGAGTTCATGGCCATCTGCTACATCTCAGGAAAATGGGCTTTCTCGGGATGGTCCAAATATGTTTTCTTACTGTTGTACTGAAAGAACAGAGGGACAGTTGATATAAAAAAATAGGTCTCCTCATAACCCAACTTTTATAGGCAAATTTGCACCTTCTGGCAAATTTATCTGGAGAAACTAGCAGATTATGGCACTGTGATCCTGCTTAAAGTGCCATTGCCACTGGAATAAAAAAAATCTTGTTCTGTCCATCTCCAGCTGATGATATTTTTTTGGATTTCAGTAAGGCTTTGGATACTGTGTCTCACAGTATCTTGCTGAACAAGATGTCCAGCATGCCATTAGACATAGCTGTAATGACTTGTGTGTGCAGTTGGCTGAAGGGTCGGGCCCAGAGGGTGATAGTGAATGGGGTTACATCTGGCTGGTGGCCAGTCACTAGCAGGCTTCCCCAGGGTTCCATTTTAGGTCCAGTTCTTTTTAATATTTTCATAAAGAACCCAAACACAGAGGGTGTCTAAGTAAATTTGCAGCTGACACCAAATTGGGAGGAGCTGTTGACTCCATTGAGGGTAGAGAAGCCTTACAGAGAGACTTGGACAGATTAGAGAGCTGGGCAATCACCAACAGCATGAATTTTAACAAGAGCTGAAGCCCCTTGGTTTGTTCAGCCTGGAGAAAAGGAGACTGAGGGGAGACCTCATCACAGTCTGTGGCTTCCTGATCATGGGGAGCAAAGGGGCAGGTGCCGATCTTGTCTCTTAAGTGACCAGTGATAGAACCCAAGGGAATGGTATGAAGCTGTGACAGGGGAGGTTTAACCCCGGCTGTGGGCTGAGATCCACGCAGCTGCCTGCTTCTTAAAGTAAAAGAGCAGGGGAAAAGGGAAAAAAGGGGGAAAACAAGGGAAGGGAAAAGGAAAGGGGAAATAACTCCAAAACCAAGAAACTAAGAGGCCCGTGGGTTGGGATAAGGATAGTTTACTAAGATAACAGAAAGATAAAATATAACAATGCTAACAGGACTTTAGAGCAAAAGAATATGAAACTATTGATACACAATGCAGTTTCTCACCGAACCACACAACTCAGGCCGTACCACCCAGAGCTGTCCCGGAACCCGACCGTCCCCCCAAGAAGCACGTGTCCCGAGACCGCCCCTCTTCTTCTTCCCAACAGCCCCCCATTTTCCTAGGCAGGACGTAATTGGCATGGAATACTCTCTTTGGCCCATCTGGGTCACCTGTCCTGGCTTCGCCCCTCCTTTCTCAAGAATAGAGGAATAGAAGAAGCTAAGAAAGTCCTTGACTGTCTGACTGCAACTAAGAACATCAGGGTGTTATCAGCACTGCTTTCATTTTAACTCCCAAACACAGCATTCCATCAGCTGCTACAAATGAAATTCACTCTATCCTGACTGAAACCAGGACAAGCTGCAATGGGGGAGATTTAAGTTAGATATTAGTATATATGAATTTAGTATTAGATATTAGTATTTTAGGTTGGATATTAGTATATATCAGGAACAGTGTGGGCAGCAGGAGTAGGGAAGTAATCCTTCCCCTGTACTCAGGGCTGGTGAGGCCACAACTGGAGTACTGTGTTCAGTTTTGGGCTCCTCACTACAAGAAGAACATTGAGATGCTTGAGCGTATCCAGAGAAGGACTACAAAGCTGGTGAAGGGTTTAGAAGACAAATCTTATGAGGAATGGCTGAGGGAGCTGGGATTGTTTAGAGAAAAGAAGATTGAGGTGAGACCTCATTGAGGTCAAGGTTGGTCTCCTCTGCCTGGTAACTAGTAACAGGACAAGGGGAAACAGTCTGAAGTTGTATTAGGGGAAGTTTATGTTGGATATTAGGAAAAATTTCTTTACTGAAAGTGTTGTCAGATATTGGAACAGGCTGCCCAGGGAGGTGTACAGTGTCACCAAGTACAACATCTACTCCTTCTTTTAGCACCTCCAGAGATAGTGTTGTAGGTGTTAAAAAGAAGAGTAGATGCTGTACTTGGTGACATGGTCTAGTGTTGGACCTAATAGGGCTGGATAGATGGTTGGACTCTATGATCTTGAAGGTCTTTTGCAACCAAAACCATTCTATAATTCTATGATTAGGAAGAGGTTTTTTACTGAGAGGGTGGTCAGGCACTGGAACAGGCTCCCCAGGGAAGTGGTCACAGCACTGAACTTGACTGAGTTCAGGAATTGTCTGGACAATGCACACAGTCCCATGCTCTGACTTGGCTGGCCCTGTGTGGTGCCAGGAGTTGGACTTGATGACCCTCATGGGTCCCTTCCAACTCAGGATTCTCGGTGATTCTATGATTTTTTGCCATTGCACATGCTTCAGGAGGCCTCATGGTGAACAGGGTTATTGGAGAAGGCTGGCTAAAGCTATCCTGTCATTTGTGTGGGAAGTGACCACATAGACAGGAGATGAAGGTGGGAAAGAGAGGTATAAACTACATCATGTTTTAGTGGTAGTTCCATTTTATGCTGGCTAAAGTAGGTCACACTTGAGGGTATGTTTTTGCCTCTGGGAGGCAAACGGCTACTTGTCCAGTTCAGCTTCAATAGAACCTCATTTTATTGTCTATGGCTCAAGATTCACCCATAACTCAGTTGTTTATTGTGTATTTATTTAAAAAAAATATAAAATTTCCATGCTAAGTAATGCATCTGAAACCCTGCAAGTGATACTGCAGAAAAATACAAGTGTTAGTCTAACTTTTAAGAAGTTGGCTTTGTTGAACAATTATTTTTCTTAAGTTTTGTGATGACAATTTGTTTCTACAGTTGTGTTGTCGTCAAACTTGGGGGATAAAACACTTGATTCTTAAGCGTCGATGCTGTGGCGCTGCTTTCAGTGCAACTGATGAGAGAAAAAATTAGAGGGAGGGCTGCTGCTTTTCAAAAAAGATTATACAATAATGAATTGTACAGAGAACTTTATTTGGGCACTCAACTATAAAACATTAGGAGTCCTTTGACAAATCTTTTATTGTCAGAAAATGTCATTTTGTTACAGCATTCAAACGTTGAAATGTCAGTTCACCAAAATTTGGCAAAATAGCTTCTCCAGATGGATCAAGCTAAGAGAAAGGCCTTGGCTTTCTCCCAGATGTGGAAAACCAGTTTTCCAACCCCAGTCTGGGTTAGTGAAAGCTCTCCAGAGGGCTCTCACCCTTTGCTGGAGAGCGCAGCCACTATGGACCTCCTCTGGGGGTTTGTCTCAGAGTTGTGCTTCATTTTCAGTGGAAAGGTCACGGATTACATTCACATGCGTCCAGAAACACATCTTGGAACTAGATGCAGTTTAATGAAACAGAATTCCAAGTTTCCAGCCAGCCTTCCTTGCTATGCTCTGTCGTCAGCTGAACTCAATGAAAGAGGAAGCAAGAACCATTCTCTAAAAAGAAACAGACTCAAGGGAACGCATCTAAAACAGGTGCAAATGCCAAATTTCCATTGCCATAAAATGATTAAGGAGAAGAACTTAGTGGCTGAGGAGGTCTGTCCCCTTCATCATGGACACCATGAAGGTGGGAAGTTTCCTTCTAAAGATGCCAGAGCATTTAACTGCCCTTCTAAATATCATATTAAGGCTGATGTGTGTATTGTGCCATGTGTGCTGGTCACAGCAGTGGCACAAAGACACAGTCTGTATGGAAGGCAATAGCAGAGAAGGCACATTTGCCCTGAGTTCTTTTTAATAAAACTATTGGGCATAGAGATTCACAGGTGTTAATGTGATCTTCTCTTTTATGGCATGCTGTCAGTCACCATTAATGATCACTTGGACAGTTTTGGAGACCTGAGCAAAGAAGGAAAGGGAGGTAACCCTCCTTTTTCCGTTGTCATTTAGCTGTGGCAAGTTCTTGTGAAGACTCCTTCACTCCCTTGTTCTCAACCTTTCTTTCTGGTAGAACAGAAAAAAGCGATTTTTGGTATTCTTATAACTAGGTTCTTGAGGGCAACAGGAGACAAGAAAAAACTTGAGGAGAGGAAGAACATGAGAGCAAGCAGCAGCAGAGTCCCTCTATCATTCTGTTTCTTCCAAGCTTGCTGCAAGAGAAAGGAAAAAAGTAGCAGAAAACCTTATCAGCCACTCTGAGACCTGGCAAATTTACACTGGCGTTGGGCTGTCAGAGGCAGCGATCTCGGTTATCCTACTGGTTGCAGGCTTGCAGCAGTGCTGCAAAAGAAACAGTTGAAGGACAGACTAACTAAACAGATGGCAGGAATAGAGAAAGATTAACTGAACTGGAGAAGGAAAAGGAGATAGGAGGGAGAGGCTGGGAACAGGAACCTGAATCTCACAGGCTGGCTATCATTCAGAAGTTAACAGAAGCTAGTAGAAATAGGCTTATCTTTTGGATCCTTCCTATTGACTCTGTCTGCCCGCGTCATCTCTTAGCATTGGGAGAATTAAGGACCAACAATTCCATAAAGAACCCTCAGATCCCAGCAGATGGTGGGCATTCTGTGCCACAAAGGTAAATCTTGCTCTTTTCAGCCCTCTTGGCTTCTAATTATGGAGAGAAAAGGGCAATAAACCGAACTTCCTGCCTATCAGTTTTGGGCTATTTCTCTCATTTTTCAGATGCAATCTCAGCCAGCACTTCATTCAGCAAGCATTTTTCTTTGAACTTCTTAAGCCTTTTTGTCTATAATCCTTCATTACTTATGAAGGCAGAGGGACCCTTTTGTTGTTTGGACATTGATCAGTCCACACAACATATCTTGTTAGTTTTGGATTAGTGGTTTTGGTTTGGTGACTTATCTACTATTAGTTTCCTTCAGAAATAAGTAAACTCTTACTTTGCAAGGGTTTTTTCATTGTCTTCTAAAAAAGCTGATATTGTCTGCTATCAGAACTCTGATACACCAGCAGTCGTGGGGTTTCTGGGATAGTGGACTGCCAGTTTCTACATATGCCTTGCAAAATACCCATCAGATGGAAATGACTGTGGAATTGGCATTGTTCTATGTGCCCATCTCCTTAAAGATTCATAATAAACAGAAATAACTGAGACAGTAGTCTCAACAGAATTGGTTACGAGATGCTAGCCATGCCCTGGGCAGTGTATCCACTCAGTGAGCAGTAGCACAGCCTTCAGCCTGGGGACCAGGGACTGTCTGGGACCCTGGCTAAAAGCCATGGACTTGGGTCCTCAGCCTTGCTCTATGGGCACAAGTTGTGCAGCAGACATTTCTTCCTACTGTCATGTACAAAGGGAGTAAGAAATGAGAATATTATGCAAAGAACGCTGCAGGGAACACTAAGCAAAAATTGTTCTGTAGTTGGAAAAGTGTCATCATCAGATTTCCTCTTTTTGCTTCTGTAAATTGTAGCAATAGAAGAGGGGAAGGGAGAAGGAAGGAAGTGGACTTATGGCCAAATTTTTATTAGCCATTGAAATGGTAGTGCAAACATAGACTAGAACATGTTCTGTTAAGAAACTATTTTTTTTCAAAGTTGTCTCAAGCTCTTAAAATACTTCCAGGGTTTATTGCATTGTTTGCCTCAGTGACATAAACAATGCTGAAATTGAAGTAGTCACCCTTCAGTGCATATTACCTTTTCACGGTGCAAAGGATGACCCTGCTACAAGTGACATTTCATTGTGAGAGGCAGAACACTAGTCTCTTTTTAGTTCACTTGTGTTCTATGTACCTGATGGAGAAACTACCATAAAAAATGGCCCAAAGAAATAAGGAGATGGAAGCAAAAGGCACAAGTTCTTTCATATTTAGTTTTAGATGCTAGAACTTGCAGCGTTCAAGGTCCTGTGACTCTGAGTCATGCCTGTGCTCTCTGAGATATGTTGGCTTCCCTTCCAGCTCTGCTTCTCCACATCATTCTCCCATATAGGAACTCACATTAAATTACATTTCAAAAACCCACTTTCTTCCTTTACTAAGTGATACCGTGAGCACCACTAATAAAATGTAGTTAGTATGGCTGCAATGCTATGAGGTGGGCTTCATGACTGGGATGTGAGCATCTGAGGCAGCAGCTCTGTCTGGACTAGTGGAGCGGGGTGGGGAGGTGCCCCACATTGTGGTGGGCTCAGCTGGTCCTGAAGAGGTCTGATGAGTGCTGAGCCTTACCTATGCACATGGGTCACAGCTGTGAAATCCTGAAAGAGGAACCAGTGGCTACCATTCACAGACCACCTGCTCATTTTGTGCAACTGCCTGGGACATTATTTAGTAGTAATAGGAAAAGGAAGAAAAAAGTCTTGGATGGCTTCAATTTGAATTCTCTAAACTCTAAGAGACTCTAAAAATAAGACTAAAAATAGGAGCTCAGTCTGACAGAGGAAGAGTGCTCTATGATTTTGCTACCTTATGCAATCAGAATACGGCCTGAAATGATTAAAGGAAAAGAGTGAGCCAGTTCTCTAAAGCCTAAAGCAGTTCTTGGCATACTTAAGTAGGAACAGAAACTTGACGTGAGAACTGTTAATGAAAATTGGGAACTGTTGAAGGACCTACTGCTGCTGGGTCTAAGCACTGCATAAAGGAGAAGTAAATGAAAACAAGACTAAGTTACAAGTCAACATATACAGGTGATAAATGGGAATCAAAAGGATAAATGGATTGTTTAGCATCAACTCAATCTGGTGTTCACAGTGGGGCAGGAACCGTCTTCTCTCTGCTGGACAGCAAATAGTGTCCCACTGTTCCATCAACTACCTTGTAGCACGACTGTAAATGCCTTCATTCACAGCATGACACTCACAGGAACTGAAGCACAAGTCTGGTGCACAGTGAGTGTACGGGAGGGAATTCTGAAGACTAGAGTTCAATTTAACAGGCCTGGTTACCTCAGGGCATGCTCACTGCCCCGTTGCTGCAAGACACCTGTCTGTGTACCTAACTAGCTGGATCACTTACCTCCTTTCTGCTTGCTTGTCTTTCACTAGTAAAGCTGAAATGGAAGGAGAAAAAGGGAAAGCACCACAAATCAGAAAACCCCCTGAGAACCCAAACACTGTTGCAGAAGGGAGATTATATTGAAATTATTAACATTTTTTCCCTGGCTCTAGTGAGCGCATGAAACAGTGCCATGTTCTGGTGCTTCCTGCACCATTGAGGTTGAGGCTAAGGGGAAGTATGGGTAGCTTTTTTTCGCTTGTGGGTTTTTTGGATGAGACTGTTGACTTTTCATCTTATTTCCATTAGAACTTCACACTTAGCAAACCTTACTACTTCCAAGCACCTCCTTAGTGACTAACACTTAAAATAGAAAAATCTCAACATTGACCTCACTGCTTGCTCTCTGCCCTCCAAAACTCCCAACAGCATAGAGAAGGAAGTGGGATGTGCAGGCACAGTCAAACAGCGGGATCGGCTACGTGAACACCTGAATCCAGAGAAGAGGCTGAGCAGACTGAGGTCCGTTGGAGGAACTGTCTCTTGGCGGCTGCTGTATCCATGTGGTTGTGAACACCGCTTTCTCTTCCTTTGCAACAAAGCTCAAATAGCAGTAATATCTAACTTCCACTTTTTATGTTTTCTTTGGAGACAAAAACTGCCAAAAGGAAATTCTTTTGCCTATGGCCAAGTAATGTTGTTCAGAATTCCTGTGTTAGACAGAGGTTGCTAAAATCCCTTTGGAATCTCCCTTGTGCAGTGTTTCTGTAGAAACACAGCATGGCACGATGTTAAATCACCGTGCTTGAATGATGTCTGCAGTCCGTGACATAAGGAATATAGATTGATCATATGGATCGAATCACAAAAGATAGGAGAGACTAATGCAGAATGTATCTTCTTTAATTAGGAAATCTTTCTGTCCCAGGTACTCAAAAAGTGAAGTTAATTCATGTAAACATTTTACATCTGGGCAGACTTAAAAATACATCAGCACAGAATATTTTGAAGTTGCAGCTTCCTAGGGGAAATTCAATATTTTTTTAGGGCCAAACACCAAAGCCAATAGGATTTTCCTCTGTAGAATCAGAATAAAACAAAACAGCCCCCATCTCTCCTCTTGACGACAGGCCCTAGAGTTCCACAAAGGAAAACAGAAAACGAGCGCTAATGAATTTTGAAGGGAACTTGCCAAGTTACAATGCTGTCTTCATTTAAGTCTCTTCTAACAGTTTTTCCAAGATATTCACAGGAAATAAATAGCTTATGAAAGCAGTGGTATCATTTCAGTGGAACCATTGGCATACCCAGGAGCCCAGTCGGAGCATTTTCATGTGAGGCTGAGTCTCCATAGCCATTGACAGAATAGCACACCTTTCATTGGTTTGGGGGTTCGTTTTTCGCTAACAGGTGTGGGTACAACTGCTTGCTCTGCCCTGACTTTAGGAAGTTTTCAGTACTTTTAGGATGATCCATTCAGTTTCTTTGAGTACCTTTCCATGCAACGGTGACCAAGCCAACTCTGAACCTTTTCATACCAAGATGATTTCTAAAGCCAAGTTTCAGATACTAAAAGATAGTCCCTGAATGAGCAATCCAGGTTTCTGGAAGCAGGATAATCCCATTAGTGAGGCACAGGAGGCTTTCCAGCAGGGCTGACTAGCCAAGTAAGCACGGCTGTTGTTTTCCCAGTACCTGCACTGCTGCTAAATGGTTAACTTGGGTAGATTTAGGTGTCCCTGTGCTGGGCTGTGAAGTTATAACTTCTGGGTCTTGGTTCTTTGGGTGTGAAAATGAAAGCAGTAATAGCCCCCTTCCTGCCTTGCACACATGTGAAGGAGAAAAGGTTAGAAGGCAGAAAAGCATGTGGGTGTTTCTTGTGAAGGGCACTAGACCTGTCTAGTATCTCTCTTTCTGACAACTTTGTGAATTCTGGACGTGAGCAATGCCAACTGGCCGTGTGACTTCATGGTTCTGCTTTTATCCCGTTTCCCTCCTATTAGTCGCACCCATGTTTGGAAGGTGCGACAGCTCAGAGAGGTGGTGGAAAAGGGGAGAGACAGAGTTATCACAGAGCTGATGCTGGAGCTCTGTGAGTTCCAGGCGGCTTCGAATGCAGTGGAAAACTGGCTGGGTCAGAAGCTTTCCAGCCACTTCCTTTTTCTGCTGCTACCACAGCAGGATGTGAGATGGGAGGCACCCCGTGTTAAAACCTGTCTTGAAACTCAGATGATTCTCTCTTGACCACTTCATATGTTTCTATTGGTAGATCACACTGGTGATGCCATTCAAAGTAGCCATACTAGGCAGAAGGATGTCATTGAGTATCCTGCTCAGTTTTCTAACTGATTGGATACGCATAATGACTGGTTTTGTGGATGCACAAAGAAATATGGTGTCCCTCAAGCTGAGGAGAAAGAAGATTTCTGAGGATGTTAAAAATGCAAAACTTCTCTCTGCATCCCCTGTCCCCTCGCATGGGTACGATGTCTGACACATAATCTATGTTCCACATGTTACTGACTCATTTTCCTTCTCTTACTAAGATCACTTTTAAAGCAAAATTTCAGTCTTTAAAAGCAAGTCCCTGCCCTTTTATATTTAGCAAAAGTAAACGACTTCTCTAAAATCTGTCTGAATTTCTCTGCAGTGGGTTTGTGGAGGTTATATCACAGATCTGACAGTCATAGTGAAAGAGGAATATGACCTGCTCCATATATGAACCAGGAAGTCTACTCTTTTACACAGAGTTAGTGAATTTCAGATGAAAGATATGAATAACTTCCTTTTTCTACTTCAAGCTAAAAATAAGTGCCCAGCCCAGAAGCCAGAGGGATACAGAGGGATGGGGATAAAGCAGGAGATTGGCAATCCTGTAGTTCAGGGGATCAAAATGCTGCAAGAACATCACACGCTGATGCTGTAAACCAGATCCCATGAGTGTCTTGCTAGTGCTGATTGTGCTGTTCAAACGTACTTTTAAACCTTTCTGCACTGCTACACTGCCTCTGTCCCACTGCATATTGGTTCTTTTAGCAACACATTTTCCAGAAAAGAGGACCTGATGTAAGAAATGTTAGTCATGTGATCTCTGCCTGGTGCTTTGAAGAAGCAGAACTATGCCATTGTTATTGAAATCAATTTATTGAAATAATTTTGCCTGCCCCTCATGCCTAGTTTTGATAGGTCTCATACTGGGAGGTGAAGAGACTGGATTTTTAATCTGTGCTTCTAGCAATACATGTGAGACACATGGCTATAATTCTGGACCTCTAAACAGGGTCTGAACGTCTCTCTGGTTATGTTTAAATTGTACAGCAGGTTTGTGCTGTGAAGCACCTCACCGTAGCTGTCTCCTAGTTGTCTGCTTCGAGCATGTGGCTGAAATGCATGTTATCTCCTGCCTGCTGGGGAGTCCCTCCTGGTAGCTGTCGGGGAGACAGGAGCATCCGAACCTCATTGAACTGCAACCTGGCATGTGGGTGTGGGGGTCAACATGCCTTTGGCACAGCTGGGGAACCTGCGTCTCATACCCGTGGGCCTTTGATGAGAATCTTGGAGACGACTGATAATCTCATTGATTATTATCTGCCTTTAGCAGAAGGGTGGGCCCAAGTGGTGGAATTCAGTATGTAAAATACCAACCTGAGAAGACAAGCAATTGAGCAGGCCACGAGTTTCTGTACTTGGCATTGTTTTAAGAGCTTCTAGAATAGCACAATTCTTGGTTTTGCCATTCAAGAATGACCTAAAAAAATCGTAGAGAACTCAAAGAGGATCTGCAGCAATGGCTAAAGTACTGGAAGGGCATACAAAGGCTCAGAGGAGCTCAATCTGTGTATTAGGTAGGTAATAATAAAGTTAGGGGAAAGCCTGCAAATCATGCTCATTGAGGAAAAAAAGATTTGATAATAAAGGGCTTTCTGATCCAGTAAACAAAAGTACAAGACCTAGTAGATGTGATCTGGGGCCTCCTCTTAAAAGGTCAAGAGAAAAGTAAAACCCTTCCCAAAGCTCCACTTTGGTCCAGATGAGATCGTCATGGAGGCAACTTCCATCTGCTGAATCAGTGAAGGTGCTGCCTCCAGCAAGACAAGCTGAGGCCATGGCCCTGGTTCGCCCTCAGCGGCAAGGACACACTATTGCATCAAGCACACTGCACATCAGAGCAGAAGCCAGGCGAGATAATGGCTATATAACTGGTATATCACCTCTGAATTGCTGAGGGATTCTCAGGAGGTCTGGATTGATTTTAGTATTATAAGCTGTGCCTGGTAAAGCAGTCTTTCTAACATCTGTTAGGATTGAGCAAACAGGGGTAAGAGGGAAATAAATCTCATTTTGGCCCTTGGAGAAATACTCTTTTTTTCCCCATTGTCAGGTGCCCTGATCATTGAATTTATCAAAGTAGGGTCCAAGGCAGAGACATGGAAATCCCACAATACAGCTTGCTCCCACAGATGTCTGACAAATTTCAGAGCAACAAGGGAATTATTTCTGCTCTCACAGTAATTCAGAATCAGAATTTCAGGTAAAAGAAGGTTAGAGAATCTCAGCCAAACTTAAAGTAAAATGTTGAAGAATTTTCTATCACATACCAGTTCTGGTATCAGATCCTGCCACCAAAGCCACCTTTGATCAACACTCAGGCAGCAGACTCACGTTTACTGCGGAAAGTAACACTTTGGGATTATAACACTGACTGGAAATTTTCTTGTACAATAAAGAAAGAGGGCCACTTACTGTTAAACATTTTCTCTTCTTTCCTTGAAATTATTACATCTGGTGATGAAAATCGTACATGTAACTGAGTGTATACTGAAAAGGTTTTCTAGAATACTGAAAGAACTTTTAAAGAATGGAAAAAGTCATCACAAAACCTTTAGAGAAATTCGATAGCTGCAGCTCTACTGATGCATCCCTTTACACTGGTTGTACTAATGAAAGGTAAAGCAGGCTTGAAAAATGACATGCTTCATACCAGGGGAAAACTAAGGGAAAGCAATTGCAGAATATTTATTGCCAGAAGATTTTTCTCCACTGATTTTTGGAAGAATAACATATCACTGGTTAAATTCCAACCCATAATTAAATTGCACCTGAAATCCACCCTTTGCCTAAACTGATATACACAATCATACCGTTTCACACCTCAGTGCTACCTGCATTCCTTCACTGAACGAAATGATCCTAATGCACAACTGCTATATTTGTTTGTACACAACTTTTCAATTCTTTAAGAAAAAAATTGCTCAATGAATATGATAAAGGAAGCTACAGAGTGCACAGATTCCTCAGGCTTAGTTTGATGCAAACCTAGGTTACTAATTAAGTAGTTATACAGAGCTGTTGTATCATCGTGATAATAAGGAAAAAGATAAAATCTATGGAATAATTATATCACTGCATAGGTTGTTATAAGTACAGTAGTATACTACAAAGGCCCTTAAATACTGTGAATTAATAGCTTTAATATAGTAATTTTTAGAATGTGCTTCATAACCCATTTTTCATTACCAATAATTTAAAACTGTAAAAAGAATTGAAACAACAATTTTTTCCTAAAAATAAACTTTATGTTAAAATAAAAGTGAAGACATTTAATAAAGGACAGTTAATTGGATTTTTTCTATATATATCTCTTTAAAATATATGTATACATATATTACTTTGCTCATCCTTAGTAGTGGGGGTTGTTTTGTCTCCTTTGTATTGCTTTAAGAAATAATCAGATAAAAATTAAGAAAACACCCTTGGTTCTGAGTAGGAAGGGTTAAGGAGTGCTTCCCAGATATCACAAATACATTAATTAGAATTTTTAATGTACATATATATAAATTCAAGAGCCAAAAGTAATGACCAGAGAGGACCACTAACAATATATTTAAGTGTTATTGGAGGAAAATTAGAAATAATGCAGAATGTCCAGTAAGTGATTTTGTACTTTTCTAGGGGAGGGAGAATGCCATAATTCTTCACATAATCTGTAGATGAAATATTTTCTACCACAGCAGCTCTCAGGGCATGTCTATTCAACATACAGAACAGGGAACTTTTTGGTTCTCATTTATTCCACCTGTCTTGGACTCCTCCCTTGGGACAGACTAAATCACTTTCTAAAAGTGCGTGAAGACAGAGGAGATTAATTCCATCCTCTGGGTCAAGGAACACGAATTCTGGTTGTAAAGCGGCGCTCCTCACCAGGAAACAAAAACCAACACAGAAATCCCAACTCAAAAGACTAGTCAGCCACAGGATACAATCAGAGGGACAAAGTGACCTGCACGCAAAGAAAGGAATGAGTCATCTCAGGATAAATCAGGTGATGGAGAGTTCTTTTTTACAATGGGGAAATATTAATGCGATTTGCCAAGACTATTGGGAAGATGTTATCTGGAAACTTTGTTCACTCATGTTTGAGCGTTCAAGCTTGCGCATGGGTAGAGCAGCCACCTGGAAGAAACGGGGAAAACTGTTCTCCTAGAGCAGGCATGAAGGAGCTTGTCTGTTTATCATAGCAAAAGAAAGGCTGGGATGCAGCACAACTGCTCTTTGGAAATACATCAGAGGGCTCAGCACCACGGGAGAAGAAAGATATGTGAACTAACAGCATATACAGGAAATGGGAGATAGGTAGATAGAGGTATAGGTAAATAGATAGCCACGTTCCAAGTGTCTCTTTCCTGCAACAGTCGCATCAGAGGCTCCAACAGTTGGAAGCTGAAAAAAGACTTCAAATCAAAACGTAGCAATTGTAGCAATTTATCAGTTCACGATAGATTTTGACTTGGTGAAAACTTTGAAATGAAAATGGCGCATTTTCTCTAAAAGATATATTTTTTGTTCTGGTCTTGAATCAGAAACTGGCTCCTATTGAATCATCTGGCTTCTATTTAGATGTGCATCAACTAGGTAATTCCCACAGTGCCTAAAATCTTGTCACTATCATTCTACCTTCTTACTTTACAGCTCCTTTTAAATTGCAGGAGTGTGGTGTAAATCAGACTCAGTGGAAATGAGAATTGGGTCCTGTGCTTTAGTGCTTCTGTGAAACAAAAATCCATTGTTTTATATGTCTTCAATCTTTCTTCTTGAGTGGTTTTATTTCATACATGGTGATAGCTCAGAAGAAGGCTGCTGTTAGCTCACAATAATAGATTATATTCCAGTATTTTGTGTGTTGCTTCCTTTGCTCAGGAGGCCAGCCTCTAGGTTAACTTCTGGAAGTGAGTTTGGAAACTAATTTTCAGGCAATGCTCCAAGAAAAAGAGGCACATGTTGAGGAACTGACATAACTTTTTAGCACCACAACCAGCATATTTCTTCAGGCAAACCCAGCCAAAACAAGTCGCCAAAATCAATATTGATCTAGTCCTTCATCCAATCAACAAATGCCATTGTTTATAAGATATAACTTTTCTTGGTTAAAGTTCAAAGCTAAATGCCAAGGATTTTCAAAGCTATTAAAATGAGAGGATTTAGGTTTCCAGAAACTCTGGCTTACTCTCAGCCACAGTGGGTATTCTGAGCCATTAGAAATTATCCACAGAACCTCTGCAGTTTTTATATAGAACCTAGTGGGGAAATGACGGCAAAGAGAATGTGGGTGCATACACACGTGCTTGTGCATGTGATAAATGTGCACAAAAAGGTACTTTACAAATCTCATATCAAAAATTGGCACTTTAGATTTTTCTGGATCACCGGAATGTAGTTGGAAACTAAGGAAAGAGAATTATGCAGTATGGGTAAATGAAATTTACTGGAGCTCCTATTTGTTGATAAAATGCCTGCTCTTCCAATCCTGCAAAATAAAAATTATGTTGTGTTCAAAATTCCGTGAACTTGGGTTTTATAATTGCCAATTTGTTGAATCATTGCACAGGCATGAGATTTATTTAACCTTTTCCTTAGGATGTTTCTTTAACAGAACCAGTCAAATATTCCTGAGTTTTCCATGGTAATAATAATGTATTCAGAACTACACAAATGCTTGCCTCTCTTAGCAAAAGATTAGCACAATTTCAGCCAAGGATTATATTCCAGAATCTGAGCTTCTTTTTGTGAGACACCCTAAAGGACCTTTAGATAACATGTAGACATGTAGGACATATGGCAAAAAGTCAAGTTCTTGACTCATCCTCAGCAACATCAGTAAGTGGGAACTGCAGTCTTTCAATTTGAGTAATAATCTGTGTTCTAAGTAGTACTATGAAGGTGCTCCTGAAATACTAATGCATACATAGTGCTATCTATCTTGGGCAGGCCATTTAGGTAATAACGAAGCCTCTTGCTTTGATATCGAATGGTAGAATTCGGTTTATTTTCATAGCCTTTAAATTCCTGCAACCACAGAGCAGACGTCTGATTTCTAACAGGCTTATACCATACTCCAAGGCCTTTGCTTTCCTTTTACCTTAGATTTAGGATTTTTGCTTTCCTAGCTTGAGGGTGAAGAGGTTGGAACTGATTATAATTTCCAGTGTTAACTCACACCATAAAACCCCCCAAACTTACATTTGCCAAAGCTCCTATATATTTGTTGTGCTGAGTGGACATAGTGCTGCCTTCCCCTCACTTTTACCATTTCAGGGGCCCAAGGCAGTCTAAAGGGTCGTAGCAGTTCCTCTTTGTGCCTCCACACAGTGGTTCTTAACGTTTCTGTCTTGTGACACAGCAGACAGCAGTGACTTAAATTTCCCCTGACTGAGTGTGTTACATGGTAATCCTGGACTGACAGAGGACTTTGCCATTTTCTTAAGGGATATTTTTGTGAAAACAGGAATGCCTGTGTAAATAAACTCAAATTGTATTAATTTTCTGACTCTTTCTCCCTCAAATTAATATGACAGAGTCTATAGTCTGGTATCTGGTGACAGGGCTGTCAGATGAATAACCTAGTGTGTTATAGAATGAGAATTTGGTACAAAAATACAAAAAGAGCATTGTCTTTTTAGGTATTCTTAGAGTCCCTCGGGTCTTCTTCTAAGCAGACTTATTTACTGATGACCACTCATAGAGAATGGGTCTAGTTCTTCCAGAAATTGTGCATTATTGTGGTCTTATGCTATGCCATGCTTTAACTTCGGGGTTTCATAGTCCTGGCACAGACTCTGTGGTAAGACACACATTTCATGCAGCTAGTGTCACAATTTAAAAAAAAAAACAAACACAAACCAAAACCAAACCCAGACATCAAAACATTTTCTCAGAGAAACCTCCTTGTCTCTAGGTGCTGGGTTATTAAACTGCATCAAACTAACTTGTAAATTTACCTTCAAAATAAGCATCCCACTTAAATGTTAGTAGGCAAAGAAATACCTACTTACCCCATGTCTTTGCCTGCAGGTCAATCATCTTTTCTGTGTTAGGTGTAACTTGTTCTGGTTTGAGAGCAGGCAAAGATAAGGACCTCTTCTCCTACCCTGTCAGCGGAGCCAGCGCTCCCTCAGTCCAACCACACAGGCACCTTCTATCAACTTCAGCCCAGAGCTCCCACCCATCCCACAAAACAAGGAGTGGGGCATACTAGTATGACAAGCTCCCCGTGGCACTTTGGATACACCACTGGGGAAGGGACAGATGACTCTGACCTGGTCAGAAGGGGCATTTCACAGCAGGAGAGGGCACTTAGGGCCAGCCTGGTTGGTAGGGGACAATCCGGCCTTCTGCTGTGGTTACGTACGTTGTCTTATAGATCAAGTGGTTTGCACTGCTGTGGTCTCATCTGAAAGTTTCACATGCTTGAAAGTGATGAGGAGATGTTGCTGTCATTTTTCAGCCCTTATGGTTGCAAGGTGCTATGAGCCAGTTGGACCTGTGGGACCTGGGACGCAGTGGTGGGCTGGGTGCACACCAGAGCTTCCCACATTCATCTGCTAATAACCTACTATGAATTTTCTCTACCTGTTCTTATTTAATTCAGTGGGGTTTTTCTAAGGGCTCCTGCATAACTGCTTCACTGTGATGAACAATGATTTGTAAGTCTACATTTTTAGGGTCAGCTGTGTCTGTACAGCAAAACCAGAAAATGCTACCCTCTTCATCCTTTGCTTTTTTGAAAACTCCTCCTGGATCTTGCTTAAAAAGAGGTGTTCTGCTCACTTTTTTCTCCTCTCAGATACAGAAGGTCATTCTGGATTGGACATCTGATGACATGTTTTGTTTTCAGGGAGATGTTTAAAAATATTTGAAAAGTATTGCCAGTAAATATTCCTAGTATTCCCTGCAGAAGAGTTTGTTCCCAGAAGTTGCCGTAGGTGACATGGAAGTTTAGGAATGATAAATGTTTCTTTTTGCTGATGGTTTCACATTTTCTTCTTGCTGCTGACATTTAGACAAAGTTTTCTGCTGACATTAGAAAAAAAAAAAAAAGTATTTTCCCTGTCCAGACATTCCTGGCCAAAACATCACTTTTGTGCTTGCTTTTACATTCTTAAGTTCCCAGTTGTCCTAAACGAATTCTTTTTTATTGATCTAATGATTACTAGGTTCAAATTCTCCCTGATTATTCTTCCACTTTATGCCTTATATCTGTAGATGTAGTAGGAAAGCTTAGTGGTTCCACTTTAATACTTGCAGCAATCCTGCTTTCCGTCTGCTTGGTCACACAATAGCTTTTACTTGACTTTAGGGTAGTTGATGGCAGGTGGCTGCAGAAATTCACATGGGTTTTTCCCTCCATCCCTTCCATGACACAAGTTAGCCACACTTTTCTTCACACACAGTCCTCCACAGTGTATCTGCCCCATCTGTCTGGTCCCTCTGTTCACGTGTTGTTTTACAGCAATATGGTTGCAATTTCTTCATTACCGTGTGTCTATTTCCCTGATCACATCTAGTGCTGTCCATCCTCTTGAGTTCTGGGCTTGGCTTCTCTCTTAATATCACATGTAATGTCCCTCAGTTCTGCACAAAGTCAACTCAGGCCAAAATTTAAGGTTGTGATGGCCACAAGCGAATATATTTTGCAATGGCGTTCCTTTCTTGAGCTAATACTCAGTGCAATCCTTATTAGTTCCAGATTTGCACAGATTTTTTAATGCTGCTAATTCAAAACTTTCTGAATTTACTTTTATAACACTCAGACAATTAAAGGCAGGCTGGGCAACAATGAACAAATCTGGGACTTGTTATGATGACACTGTTGTTATAACAGTTCTGGTTGTTTGTATTTGGAAGTGAGAAAATTGAAAGCTGGTCTGACTAAGACCAGTGCTTGTGAATGTTAAACTTTTAAACTCGATTTTACCGCCTTTGGCTTTTCTGCCATGGAAAAAAATGGCCCTAAAAAAAAAAATCACAGAAAATCAGTTCTTGAGTGTCATCTGGCTGCCAATCAATAAGAAAGCAAGAGGGGCACAAGTCTGCAATAACACAGGAAAAGGAAAACAAAACACACAGGCCAAATCCTAGCAGATCTGAAAAATTAAACCAGTCTGACCTCAAAAGCCAAAACAGTTGGGGAGAGGCAATGAAAATGGTCTGCAGAAAAGCCTACTGCACCTCTGTAAATTGGAAAGATTTGTTCCATTTGTTGCTGCCAAGCAAGAGGGAAGAAAGTTTTGCAGAAACACATGCCTATGCATGGCTTTTTGAAACTTTTTTTCATATACTTTGATACTTTTTTGGATGCTTTTTCTTGATTATAACTTCAAATATAGAAACCTGTACACAGCTGTTCCCAAGGAGCTAACCTCTCCTGCCGGTAGTACAGACTAAGTAAAACCTCTTGGTTTGGTTTCATACCTTCATTCCCTAAAGAAAAAACGGTACTTTGCCTGTGGAGTCGGACTGCCTGTTTCCATGCTTGCACCTTTGTAAACTGAGATGCAGTGTGTGGCTGTCCTGCTGCTCCAAACACCCTGTAATAGCCCTTACTGTACCTGTGAAACAGGGATGGGAGATGTCATATATAATGAAGACACACGTGTCAGGAAATTTAAAATATTGGAGAGTTGGAAAAAGTAAGTGTCTCCTAATTTTTAACCCCATCATCTCACAGTGCCAAATATCATTCTGCCATATCACACTGCTCCCTTCTACCTTGAAATCATATACTGTTGCACCTTGATTACAGCCTTGAAACTGTTAATATCTGCAAGGTTAAAGGGTTTATTCCTGAAGGCTTGGTTAGAGGTGAAACAGAGAGCTGAAAGCACACACAGCACGTTGAAGGTGCATTACATAAGAGATTCTTCCCCACCATCACCCCCAAAAAATCCCCTTTCTAATATAAAAAGAAGAACTCCTAGCAGAAGACAGTCATCCAAAAACTTTGTCATTTTGCTTTTCTGTTCATGCAAATGAGAATCAGTTCAGCTTCATGAAGGTATAATGTAAGGTTTGATATATTACATTCCATTTAAAAACTTGACACCTTGCATTAGGTGTCAAGGAAGCTATTTTTAGTGGGGTTTTTTCCCAGGAGCTTTGGTAGTTACAGAGCAGTGATGCTTTGCTCTCTTTTTCCTACTCATCTTACCCAGCAATATGGCTGCAGGAGCTCTCTGGTTTGGAAACCATAGCACCCCAGTATCATCTACATACATACGTTGTTAGCTGCAGAAGGTAGATAAAACCAGTACTAAAACTAAGTCAGCACTAGATGTTCAGGCAAATGACAGCTTTGGAGCCTTCTAAAACTGCATTTAGGTGTATCCTTAAATGATGGTGTAATTCCAGACTCAGACAGGTACCACTGGGAATGTGTTTTCCTTCTCAACACAATCCTATATTGTTCAGCCAAAGGAGCACAGGAAGTTTAAGAGTTAGAAAGCTATGCACTTTTCCTTATGCATCAACATTAACCTCTTGTTTTTCATGAGCAATTAGGTGCTGTTTGTCAGCCTTAAATGGAGACATTTTATAAAACAGCTCACAGAGAAGAGCATTAATTACAGCTGCTGTCTTCATAAAGGTCAGCAACAGTTCTACAACTGGACAGAGACCTTACCAGAGCTGCAGAGGAAGCACGAATTAATTTTCTGAATTTTCAGTTCTTAGTCAGTGTAAAAAATGTAGAAAACCAAAGAACTTGGCTACGATCCCTTCATGGGGTGGACTTTCTAAAATTTTAAACATCATAAAACTGGACCTTGCCATCGGAGCTCTACCTTTCCCTCCATTAGGGTAACCCTGTGCAATCTGCTGCAGTTTGAGCATCTCCCTTTGAATCTATGAAATCTTTCTTGGCATCTAAATCCCAACATGTATATTGGAGGTGGCCGAACTCCGGAATATCTGAAGGGATGACTTTTTGCCATTTTGAAATTTGTTTCTGTGTGGATTATAGGGGGAAAAGCCTGTGAAAATTCCCACTGAGCAGGGAAAGTAAAAAAAAAAAACCATAAAAATTCTGGAAATACCAACACAGATGATTTCCAAAAGGAAAGGTGCTCTCTGGGGATCGTGGCAGTGCTTCTGAGAAAGTGGCTGCTGCTCAGGGTAAGCAGTAGTGAAATCAACAGGAATCATGTCAGCATCTGCCACAACTTTGAGACTCCAGGCGGGCTTGGGGAGCCTAGAAAGCCAGCTGGACTGGGAGCCTGGAAACCCCTGGACCCTCAGCCCAGGTCAGTCTGAATGAGCAATAAATCATTACAGCCTCCTCCGTGGCAGGACGCGTGGCAGGCAGGCAAATTTTGGCTTGAGCTGGGGTTGCAAGCTGACCTCTACAGAGATGGAGGCCAAAATAAAGTTAAAGCTAGAGCTTCCAGGGCTTCCCTTGCTCTTGGTGCAAATAGGATCCCAAACCCACCCAGCCCCTGGCCTCAGGACTGCTGCGCAGGGGACTGTTCTGGAGCATGGGCTCCTGGACAGAAACCATACAGCGGTGCCACTGCAGCCACTGGGACCAGGAGAGAGCACTTCAGGTTTGACAGATCTGTAGAGAAATTCTGTCACTTCTTTTTTTCCTCTTTTAACCACTGACCTGACCTCCGAACCAATGCTTCCAACCTGGCCACAGAGACATGATGTGTTAGAGGAAAACATAAACGCCTCAGACTGAACAAAGACTGTATCATAATTTCACAGTCAATAGGTATGTTCCTAAGATGCTATGAGAGGCATTTGCTGTCATGCCATCAATACTATGCCTTTTAACCCTACAAAGTAGGGTAAAAACTCTTCCTACTCATCTTAATTATGTTGCTGAGCCCAAGCCTGGGATTTTCTCTCTAACTGAGTCACAGCACATTAACAACTATCTATATACCATGTGTCAGCTGGAAATGAACTAGTAGAAGGACAACAGTGTAAGAACTTGCCTGAACCAGAAACCTCAGTGGGTCATTTTGCCTTTGACTCTACTACCACTATAATTATTTTTTTTGTCAATGTCAGTGTTCAAAGGACCGAATTAAAGCAGGTCTGTGCTTGGACCTGGGAACTGAGCCATGGTACTCCTGAATCTAAACTGCCAAGCAAGTTGGCACACGACACATTTAGTTTTTTAAGATGATACAGCTGTATCCTTACACTGAGACAATGAAAGCCATATATCAAAACCATTATGAAACATCACATTGAAATACAGTGATTCAAGTTAAGACCCAGATGGACATAAGCAGAAAACAGATGCTAAAACTGCACTCTTATGGATCTGGATTGACAGTTAAGCCAGTACTCCTATCTGTGAAAGGGGACAGTGTCCGTTTCTCTGAAGGTATAGTATGCTGCTGTTCCTAATTTCATACTTTTGTAAATAGGAGACACTTAGTCTTCACCGACCTAGTGATCAGCCTGTGAAGCAGGACTGGTGCTTCTAGAGTCTCACCTCAACTGTCACTGCTGCAGAGGCAGCAGATGCAACAACATTGCAGGCTGTAACATCCAGCAGTTTATTGGCTCATCTTTCTTCCTGTGATATGGCATATGAACAAACTGGGGCAAGAAACATTGCCCTAACAAACAAGGCAAATAATGAGTAGGGAAGAGGAAGAGCTTCACAAGTTCGCACGCCATCAGAGTTCTTATTTTCCCCCTTTCCATGGAAGTATTTCTTTGAATATGGACCAAGCTCATTATTCACACGCAGCACGGACCCCACACTTAAGGCTCTCTACCCCCTTCCCATATGCCTATAAAGCACATAGTGGTGGGAAAATACTGTGGCTGCTTCTTACTGATTACTGTACATTTTTGTGATAAAATGGTTTGTAGGACTATCAGGATGAACTCCAGCTGACTGCTCTCAGCTCAGCAATATTCCATAAAGTCAGGAACTAACCCTCGAAGCATTTCCTTCTTTCCTTCAGCTCTGCAGTGAGGAACACTGGCTAGTTATCTGTGCATCTTGAGTGCTTCTCTGTATGTCTTTAAAGCAAGACAAAGAGGCATTCAACTGGAATTTGCCTGTATTATATAGCTTCTACTTCTGTTTTCGCCATTACCACGTATCAGCTCTGGGCTTGTTCTCCAGCCAAGTTCTTTTCATATTTTCCAGATCATTCAAGTGCCTGCACCCAGTGACCCAACAAGGTTTAATGAACAAGCCAGTATTACTTTTTAAGCAAGCAATTATTTTTGATTCATCCCTTTTCAGATCTGTAAGGGAAACAGGGAATTAAATAAGCTAATGGAAAGGAGTTCTTGTTGCCATTGCCATGTGCTGGCTCTGAGCCAGAGCCTGTCTAACGTTCACAGGAGTCATGAGTGTGAAATGAAGGTGGATGGTGGCTTTTCTGTGAAATGAATAACAGTGTTGGTCCTCTTTCACTCTTCTCATGGAAAGAAGTCAGAGAGTTCTTGCAGAAGAGCTAAACTCAAAAATATTCCCGGTCAGCCTGCAACAGGGAACCAGGATGTCTTTTAGCCAGAATTAGCTCATCCAACCTTTCCCCCTACTCCCAAATGTGTAAAAAGTTCATAGACAGGGGTTTCTTTGGGAGTCTGGCACTAGTGATTGTTCCCATATGAAGTAGCTCAGATCAGTATTAGGTCTTTTGGATGAAGATTTGGGTACCAAAATCCATTTATTTCAAGTCTGTTTTCTTTTCCATTTCTGTTGGTCTGGAATACCTCCAGATATGAAATTTCTGCAAGCCAATGTCCTAGCATTGTCAGCCTTTAGAAGAAAACATCTTTGTCTGTCTCACAAGAAAAACACGTAAGAATCTGGTAGTTTCCAACCAAGTTCTGACTGAATAGCATCATTTTTTGGTTTCCTTTTCAGCTATGGTTTTCGTCATCTCTCTGACATCTCAGCCCACAAGCATTACTTTGTTTTTCCTGTACCACTGACAACGTTTTATGTCCTGCATTGGTGTATTGGATCACATTACCAACAGCTAGTATCACTGACATGACCATATCTCCAGTGGCTGTGAAGGACATAGGGATGTAGCAGGTGGTGCAACCTGTAGACAACTTCAGCGTCTTTGGTCTTCCCTTATCTAGGGATGACACAGTAAGAGTAGGATCCTAACATTAGTCTCCTAAGTGTATCTCATTTAGATGTCAAAAGCAGATAGCTCTTGTCACTTTCCTACATGCTTGTGATGACAGAAGATAACCCTTGTCTTTCGGTTTTGCTTCTGGAATCTGACACTGGACATGAAATGAATTTGTCACTGCCCTACTTCCACTGCAGCATGACAACTGCCATCCTTGTGCTCCTGATGACTAGGACATCACAAGAAATCCTGACACTAGTAACACTGCATCTTCTCACACAGAGGTCATGCAAGAGCTCTTTAGTGCTGTGGTTGCTTCCACTGTGGATGATGTCAGTAGGAATCTAACAGCTCTGCTGATGCTAAAGTTTATATTTTGGTTTTCCTTACGTTGTATGTCTTCAGGCTGAATTAATATGGCTGTTATTGGAAAAGGAGTCAGCACTTTCAAAAAACAACAGCCTTGAGTTCCCAAAGGCTTAACGTAATGAAAAGTTTTGTATTGACAGCCAAGGACTCCTGAACCTTGGGTCTGGAGTTGCTGGGACTGTAGCACTTGAGATGCTGATAGGACTTTTATTTCCCCCTAATAAAGTGCATGGGCACAGGTCAGCTGATACAACACAGACTTAAACACAGCTGGAAGAATTTGAGCTAGAGTCTAATTAAACTTGCTTTGGTATCAATTCCCTCTGATATTTTGGTTTTAGAAGAGCTGTGAAGGCTGGGTTAGCTGGCCAAGGAAACATTCCCCCTGGTACAGGTAGTCCCAAGATGCAGGCTGCTGGAATCAGTTTCCCAGCACTCATCTTTTTCAGCACCATCGCAGAGCTTGACCTGAAGATGGGAAACATACCACAGTCCTAAACTTTTCCCCATTGCTCCTTCTTCTTTTGGAATTGATTTCTATTTGCATCATAAGTCCCCGATTTCATTATCATTAAAAGGCCTTTATCACGCAGAACTGTGGTGAGAGCTCCAGGCAGCTCTATGTGTTTTGAACTCATATACAGCTCAGCATCCTACCACAGCTTCCACTTTTTGTCTGGAAGCGTGTCCCAGCATCACCTGACTTGGTTGTAAGGACAGGAGTCATTGCAAGTATTTCTCTGGACTGATTGTAACAGAGAAAAAGTAACCGTGCAGCAACTTTCTAGGAAGGGCCTTTTTAAAATGAAAACAAAGCCTATTGACTGGAAATGATCTAAACGCGATGCTAGCCACGGCCAGGTCTCTTGGCAGCACGAGCTGCCAGCTTTCCTTTCCTGTTTTTTTTCCCTCTGATAACATATGTAAACAATCAGTAGTACACACCAGAAGTTTTTTCTTAGGCTTACGTAGGACCTGCAGCATAAAGCACACACACGATCCGGGATGGTGAAATCTACTCCATCAGAGGCAGGACTCGTTCTGTCATAGGGCAGATTTGCATTCGTATGATGGTAAAACAGCATGATGGGAGCAGAACTGTTTGCAATTCGGGGAAACAGATGCTGAGGACAGGGTCAGATGATTGCAAGCCTCTGCCCAAGGCACAGCGTGACATGAAGATTGCGTGGTCCTGGCTTCTCACACCCATCCCACAGTCCATTCCCATTTGCTCCTCATAGGCTGACGGAGGCAAAGAGGTCATGACTGCAAAAGCCAAGGTTTCAGAGGGTTTGATAGGGTCTTCATATTTTTCTCCTCCTGCCATGTGGAGTCACTTGATTAAGTTGTGGGGGAGCCCTGAAGCTACCGAACACTACTGAACGTCATGATGCACCCCAGCATTGCTCACAGCTTTTGTTTCTGACTGCACGTGCGGGCATCAGTACGGACATCAGAATTTCTTCAAGGGGACTTATTTCTAAATGAAAACTGAGATGGTGACACAATCAGAACTCTGAACTATTAAAAGAAATTATGTGTATACTGACAGGTAGGTATTTCTCACCTGCTCATCTTAAATCCTCCATCAGTTCTATGCATACTCTTAACTTGGCTGAAGGCCTTGAAACATCTTTGTGCTTGCCAGACTAGCTATTTGGGGCAGGAAAGGGACACAGCATAAAAAGACAGAAGAGACACTGGAAATTAGAGGTGAAAACCAGAAAAGAATTAAAACCTGTAAAAATATGGGGAAAAAGCAGACCCCAAATCCTTTCATTCTGAAATGAAATCTCAGAAATTGGGGGACAATGAAACTTCAGTTGGGTAATTAAGCTTTCTGCCTTGTAACGTCTGACCTGGGAGATTCCAGGGTAGTCCTGGGACTTACTGGGTGTGATCGATGAAAGACTTCACTGACAGCAGAGACTGTGAGTGTGACGGATGTCTGTCACACAGAATTGTGTCTATCAGAGTAATTTCTTAAGTTGTAATATCTTAAGTTGTCACTGGAGGTGGTACTTTGCATGAAGCAACACCGAAGCATCTATTTCGTAGCTCAGGGTGCCCAGACACTGTAGCATGTGCCAACAGTGCAGTATATATCACAGTGCAGTAACAGGCGAGCAAGCAGCTTGTAAGAAAGATACACAGGGGAACTTATAAAGGATAAAATAGAACTTTAGCCTTTTCACATAAAAATAAATTATTTCTTCTATATACTTTAAAAATTCAATTTCTTTTAACTAATGCTGACATTTAATGGAGAAACATTATTTATTTTTGTTGCTGAAGGTACTATGGAAGTTAAAATTGGCCTCATGACTACCACTTCCCTATGGTAATGCATAAAGCTGGAGGATTACATGCAGCCATAGACAACCTCCTCCCCTTTTTTTTTTCTGAGCATGCAACAAAGATTCTATATTCATTCTTGTAACTACCTCCTCTGAGACACTAACCTGGCAAACAGCCTTGATATTAAAGGAATTGTGAATGATGCTATCAAATGAACCCCTGGCTCAAACAGTCAATCTTTCATTACCTTAAGCATTATTTAAGTAGAAGTGAATGATGCCATTTTGACACAGTAAGAAGTTCATTAGTATCGAGATAATTCTTACTGAATTATTAAGCAGAAAAATAGGTACTAGGGATTAAATGTCATTTCCAGAATATTTAATGCTGTGATGTCGGACAGAGAGTGAGGCGGGTACATGGCAAAGTGATACCCAAATCAGTCATGGCCAAAATATGCCAAGAAATATGCCAAGTCACCCACCACTTCATCCTCCCAGCACTTCTGTGCTATACACTGGAGAGCATGGGTATTAAAAAAAGGCTCGAGCACCCAAAAGCAGATGCCATGTGTGTTCTTCTCTCTAAGGAGCTTTGACAGTATTTCACTCACTAGCTGCAGAGCACACCTGCTTTGTAGTTGACAGTAGGCAGCAGAACACAAGATGTCCACAAGGCCATGCTGCCCCAAATTCAAGTCCACTTTTCCTGGTCACTGTATCTTTGTCACAAATTGCAAAGCCAAGCTAGCTACACGCACACCTTCACTCCTACTTTAAAATGTAGCAAGCAGTCGGTTTTCTGTGGCTCATTCTCAATGTCCTGCTCTGCTCCACAAGGTAAGAACAAGGAAAAACCACTAAAAGCTGGGCTGTTTTTATTTCATTTCTTCAGACTGACTCATACTCTCCAATCCCTTGTCCTTAGGGAAGATACAAGGAAATGATGTCATTCTTTTTGGGGTTTTTTTTTTGGTGGTGTTGTTTTCTTTTTTCATGCTTTGGACTTTTTCTTTTGGCATCGTCTGCACTGGGCCTGTTTTTTTAATTAATCTGTATGGACTAAGCTGAAGCAGAAGCCTGCACCGTCTGTCTCTGTGTACTCGCTTCTAATGGGGATGTAATGGCTGAGGAAAAGAATTGATCTCCATGACTTATCAGGTGACCCATTAACGATTGCTAGGGAGTTCTGCAAGCTTTCTTTAGAGATTGAATTTTAAAAGGCTGGCCATTTAAATTGAAAAAGCCTGATCAAATTTTTTTTTAAAAATCAGTTTGAGAGATGCAGTTGTTACAATTCCTGCCACTTTTACTTGTATATGTGGGATGGAAGGTAAGATGCTTTACGTTTTTGTGTTAAATTGAGAGAAGAAAATCAGAAACACTTAGGAGATGCTCAAAATCTGGATGCTGGTTTTATAAACAGCTCCTGGTTTTTCATTAGACTGAACCGAGACCTTTTGTCTGAGCATCCTTGTGGACCACTTCCAGGCCAGATTAAAAACTACATCTGAGGCTAACTGTCGTGTTTGGCTACGAGGAAACTTCTCGTTTTGCAGAAAGGAGGTGAAAAACTTCTGATCAGGAAACAGACTTGTGTTGCTCTAGGGCTAGAACTAGAAAGGGAGATAAGATGTGCCAAGGCAGAGGAAGCCCAGGAGGTAGAAAATGTAAATTTGAGTTCTCTTGGACTCCGGAAGGAGCTAAGCCATCTCTGAAAGTTTCCTAAACTAGAATGACATTTCAAGGCATAAGAGCAAAAGACATTCTACAAGCAGGTTTTAATTAGTATGTGACGTGCCAGGAGTTTGAAGCCACAGTTGACTACAACATCTTAGCTCCCCAGGAAGCAGCATCTTCCAGCTTCCTGGGCAAATTTAGCCTCTAGTCTGGGGATAGGAAAATTACAGCTTGGGACACTATCCTCAAAATATTATTGGCAGGAATCTGGACTAAAATGGGTATTACACAAAAGTGGATGGCAGCAAATCCTCCTTCTGCCTTTTACAGAGAAATCTTTCCGCCCCTGCCTCTCGTACCCAACTCAGCTCTTAGGAGAGCCCTGGTGTTGCCACGCCAAAGCTGGACCGTGGGTCAGATCTCAATGGCAGTAAGCTGCAAGTTGACAGAAGCAGCTCTGAATCGTGCAAATACAAAACCGCAGGTGCCAAAGGTCAAAATAAAGAGTCTCTCAGGGAGCTGGGGCACCTCATGGCAGCGGAGCACATCTGCCTGAATTCCCTGCAGCACCACCATTCCCTATGGCAGCTAGCGAGGAAACCTGGAATCACAGAATCACAAGGCTGGAAAAGACCTTTAAGATCATCAAGTCCAACTGTTCCTGTCCTATGCTAAACCATATCTCTAAGTACCTCATCTACCCACCTTTTAAACACATCCAGGGATGGTGACTCAACCCCCTCCCTGGGCAGCCTGTTCCAATATCTAACAACCCTTTCAGTAAAGAAATTTTTCCTAGCATCTAATCTGAACCTGCCCTGGCACAGATTTTTGCCATTTCCCCTTGTCCTATCTCTTGTCACTTGGCTGAAGAGACCATCACCCACCTCTCTACAACCTCCTTTTAGGTAATTGTAGGCGGTGATAAGGTCTCCCCTCAGCCTCCTTTTCTCCAGGCTAAACATCCCCAGCTCCGTCAGCTGCTCCTCATATGATTTGCCCTCCAGCCCCTTCCCCAGCCTGGGTGCCCTTCTCTGGACACGCTCCAGGGCCTCGATGTCCTTCTTGTAGTGAAGGGCCCAGAACTGGACACAGCACTCGAGGTGCAGCCTGACCAACGCTGAATACAGGGGCACAATCACCTCCCTTAGAATCATAGAATCACAGAATGGCATGGGTTGGAAGGGACCCCAGGGATCATAGAGTTCCAACCCCCTGCCACAGGCACGGCCACCAACCTCCAGGCATGATCTAGACAAGGTTTCCCAGGGTGCCATCCAACCTGGCCTTGAACTTGTCCATGGATGGGAGGCAGGTTGTGGGTATAGTCTGCAGTGCAAATATGGGTGCTCTCTATTAAGCTTAAAGAGAACCTGAGCTGAAATTCTAACAGCACATACACCAAACTTTAGGACGTAATTGCTATTTTAAGTGACCAAATGCCTCTATGGATCAGACCTCAGTGGAAGAAATCCAAGAGCATTGGAGCAAAGCCAATAGAGTCCACTACTGTAGGAATTCTTTTTTTTTAGCAGTTAAATCTTTTTTTGATACTCACCTTACATCCCTTTCTATTGGCTTTCTGGAAACATGCATTCACACAAGCTGTGTCTGATCATTTTGAGAAGAAATGCGAATATCACGTAGGCAAGAATTAACTGAAACTAGGTTTTCTGTTCAGCTGCACTAGAAACTTGCCTGAGCTCGGTCAATCCAGCCAGGGAACTGAAATGACACAAATTAATGTGACTAATCAAAATTAAAACATTCGGTACAAAAAGTTAGCCAGCAGTAGGAAGCAAAATTCAGAGCAGCGTTTTAAGAGCAAAGTAACGATGCAGTCAAATAAATAAACTAGAAACAGGAAACATAGATTGCTAAGCGTCGAACTCTGTCTTCTGCTCTCCAAATCACTGATATTCCTTTGCTTGGGTGGGAAACTTCAAATGTTAAAGGCTTGACACAAGATGAAAATCATTGGCAAAGTCAGAATTAGCATGTGGGACTTCTGGCTTCTGATCGCACAATCGATAATGCATCGAGGTGCTATACTGTATCTGCATTTCTAGTGTTACTTGTAATCGCCTCTGGTGAGCCAACTTCAGGCTTCAGATCTGATACTTTCCAGGTTTCAACTGACCCCGTTGGTTAACTTTTTCCTTGAGAAACCTAGAAGCAGAAGACAGAGGTTACTTTTCCTGGAGATTTAGAATGCAACAGCTTTTCAGGGTTAATAAGTGAGTTGGAAAGGAAATCTTTTGTTCAGACGGTGAAATATTTTGTTTGAGCTGTACTCATTGCTTTAAACATATGTGAAAAGAGAAGTCTGTGATACAAGCTGAGATATGAAAGAAAAAGGTTGATCCTAGCAGCAAACCTAAACTTCTAATGTGGGCGAAGTTTTAATTATCAGCTGCTTAAAGATCCCAAGTTCTCATCATTTCAAGTTACTACATCTGTGTCTGTGTCGTTTTCCCTCAGACTGCCCAAAGTTTGTCAGCTAAGGGAAGTGATCAGATTTTCCAACTGAGAAGATAGAAGGGACTTCATTTATTTTGATATCCAACATTTAAGTGAGTGAATTTTCAAGTACATCACTTTAAATGAAGCCAACATGATTCCAGACTTTTTCTTTCCTTCACCCTTTCTGCATTCTCATGCAATACAGGAGCTTTTTCTATCACAGTCACTTCAGATTCCTGATTTGGCAAACCCATCACTTTCTCTCTTTTGGAGAACTGGGATAAGGCATCCTCATTTTACATCACAATTATTTAATTATTCAGTTTGGAAAACAATTTTTCATACTGTTTATACGAGGACCACAATTATTATCACTTGATAAAATAAAATCTGCTCTTCTGAGTTGCCTGTGAAGTATCTGTGTAAGGATTTCTCTGCTTACATAATCACTCAGTGTAGCTGGCTTTGGCCGTTTCATCATTAAGCACAGAGAACTTACCAGAGGCCACTGGCCAGAAAAGCACGCAGGCAGATCTGCAAGTATAACCATGCAAAATTCTGGGTTTGCATACAACAAAAAATTATGCAGTATCTTCCCAAAGCCACAGAAACATATATGGTTGCCTATACATTAGCATTTTGGCTCAGAACGGTAGCACAGGTTGGAAATAAATGCCACCCCCTGACCTTCCCCATTTACTACACATGGGTTTGGTTCAGAGAGCAGTTTCGGTGCAGAGAAGCCCTGTATTCCCTTCTCAAGGAACTAACCCAGAAGCGCTGCCCAGTGCTCATGAAATGCACTCCAGCCTCCAGCAGAGATGTAAGAGTCCAAACCAGCCAGTCGGCCTCTGGACAGCGTTAAACCACTCGCATGGTGAGAAGAGCCAATCCAAGGGATCAAGTTAGAGGTAGCCTGAAGTTTAAATCCTCAAAGTGCTCATAACGAATACGATGTTTCTCAGCACTAACTACTTCAATATGGCAATCTATTTCTGTTCTGATGAATTACTCATTAATGTAGACATAGCCAGCCCATGAGAAATACCCAAAAGAGAAAAAAAAAATTAAAAAAAAAATCCCTAAAAGGATCAAATAGCTCATTGTACAGTATTTTGAGAACTATCTCTAGAAGTTTGCTTATTCTGCTGGTAGTTCCTCTATGGTCCTTCCTCCTATGATGAAATGTACAGCTAAGATTTTAGAGATGAAACAAGATTCCCTTGTTTTAAATTAACTTTTCATAGGGAAAAATCCTCAAATGGTAAATTTGAAAATGCGGTATTAATTTTGTTCTACTGTACGTGATGAACTGAACAGATGAAATAATAAACACCATCTCATTCTTAAACTACTCCACAGTGGGGGATTTCTGATGAGACAGATGTGGTGGTGGTCTCATTTTATAACTGCTTAAGTATCTGTAGGTTCTTTCAAAATTATCACACATGGTAACTCACTAGTAAACTCTCACAAGAAAATCAGTTCCATTCTACACTACCTACCCTTGCTACAGAAAAAGACAAATTGATCGCTTATCTAAAAATTGAAGATAGTGTAGATGCCACAGGCCATGCTCAAATTACATTTGCTTTGGAAAAATAGATTTTGTTATTTTCATTTTACCTAAACAGTAACTACATTACAGGAGTCATTTCTCAAGACTGAAAGTAACTGCCTGCTTCACAGAGGAAATGGAAGCATTTGAGTTTAAACCTGAATGATACCTGAGAGTTTTTTAAGAAGGCTTCATTAACTTCAAAACTCCTGCTATCAGTGCTGCAGCCCTCCTTTGGTAAAAAGAAAAACTCACTTAAGATGATTACAGCAGGTAAGAGGAAGGCAGATGCGGGTAAATTGAACTTACCCGTTTCCAACGTGGGCAAGACAGAATTTACCCCTTCTCGGTTCCTGATTGATATGCCTTTAGAAACTAAAAATAGCATTTCTATTCTTCTGCCTCAGCTCATATGGTGCACTTCTCTGATCTTTCAGAAAGCACCAAGAATTCCTAGAACATCACTAGACATTAGTGCTCTCTCCCAAGCCATATTCTCTACTGCATGTCTACCTTGCCAAGTTATGCCCAAAACGAGCAGCTACCTGGAGTGAAACAGTTGGTGCTGGAACCCTGTGTTCAGCCCATGTATGTTTCAGTGCATGTTATTGTGAAGTAGTCCCAGCTAGACCTGTGGACTGAAATGCCATGAGCCATATATGGACATTTGGGGAGCTCCTTCTAGTCTGGTTGCTTTGTAAAAAAATTCAGCTCTTGCACCCCCAGACTGCCTTTCACCCTGAATAAACACTGCAAGCAGGAACAGCTGGGTGACTACGAAAATGCTCCCATAGGCGCATCCCGGAGCTCTTGGATGCCCCTCTTCACTGTCCCAGCACAAGGCTAAGCAGGCAGTGGTGAAAGAAATAAAGCCTAGGTATGCTGCCGCAGTCTGGGCTATCAGCAGTACCTGGGTTTGTGCTCTCTTAGCCCATGCAATGGAGTACAAGAGAAAGAGGAAAATGAGCTGGCCCCGTGGCTTTGTTGCAGGCAGCATTTATTTTCCCTCCTCATTGTTCTGAGCAACAGCAAGACATACCGTCCTCCTGGCTTCCAGGGAACTTTAACACTTCCTGTGTCTCTCTGAAACAGAGGATGAGGACGTGAACTGTCCTGTTCACAGCACTGCATGGTCCTCGGGGTGGGACCTGGCATCCTCCAGTCACTCTGTACTTCTTAACCGTATTTGTCAAAGTAGGAGACTAAAGTAAGTGCGTCTGTATCTCAGAGAGGGGGTGAGAGTAAAGTCTTACTTTGTTTTCTTGAGTCTTGCTATTCCAACTATATTCCTTGATAAATCAGTGCAGAGGTATCAAATATGACAACGATGATTTATTTTTATCACCCCTTTTGCAGTGATCAGCATATTTTTCTTTTGGTTTTTGTCCTCCTGCCTTCAGCTTGCTCCCACATTCCCTTTTAATTCTCCCCCTCCCTCTCTTCTTCCCCCTTCCTTGTTTTGTCTCCCCCAGGTTCTTTCATTGTCACATTGTACTCCTTCAAATGCCGCACACATTTTGTCAATGGAGCCTCTGTAGTGGCTGGAAACCGAGAAGACTCTGTGCCGCTGCTTGCCAGGCAGCAGGGGACCAGGGTTTTCTCAGTTTCCAGCTGCTTTTGAAGCAGCACTGATTGGTTTCTCTCGCTGCTGCAGAAAAGGCTGGCACACGGGAGCAACAAATTCAGCATGTCCTTCTGGCCTGTTTTCAATAGGCCCGCAAGTGCCAGAACAGAGATGGGTAGCAATTTGATGCTGTCTGCTCAGCCATCCCTTTCTCTATTTATCAAAGCAACAGTCTCTCCTTTCGCCCTTCCACCCCTTTTTCCTTCACTACTTGTGTGATTTCTCTCTCTCTGCCACATCTCTTTCCAGCCCACTACTCCAGCCTTGCTCAAGTTTCTGTAGGACCTTAAGGATGAGATTTTTCTCCTGTGCTACTTTTGCAGCAGTACTTAAACTGAGCAAAGGATGGTTCTGTCGCTCAGTGAGGTGCTCCTACTCAGCCATTAACACAGTGCAGTGGCTTAAAAGATGCAAGTAAAACAGAGTAATGTCAGCTGCTGTTGTAATCAACATAAAGGACAAAACAGAAGTTTTCTAAGTTGATAAATGCAAGACAACCCTTTCAATAATCCTTTCAGAAGATTTCTGTAACAAACACCACCATAAACAATGGGAACAAATATATTTGAATAGCAAAAGATTTGAATATCTTTTTCTCCCTCCTGAAGGTTTGAGCATTTCCAGTACACCCCTGTGTTATACGTTTAGAAAATACCACTCCAAAGACTTATCCAATCAGGCAAATTCAAGGGGCAAAAATACCACACTGTAAGCAGGTAGAACAAGCAGTGAGGATGGAGGACAAAAGAAACAGAGGTCCACAATAACCATATGTGTGCCCTAGGCCAGCTGCAAATCACAAAATATTGCTTTCATAAAGCTACATAATTGTATTTTATGAATCCATTATTTTCTAATGGTCACTTATCTGGCCATTAGGCATTAGAAACTGGCAGACGTTACTGCAGAAGCAATCCAGAGAAAAGATTTGGAAGAAGATAGGCTAGTAGATTTGTAAATGAGTTCAAGGCAGATACATTAAGAAACGAGATATAAGTGCTTTGGGGGTAAAAATCAGGCCAAAGCTCCACCAGGCAGTAAATCCAAAGTTACAGCAGTTAATCCCAGATCAGAAATGTCACTGCCTCTTGATGCAATGTACTCAACTGGTACAGCTTAAGGTAATAGATTAAATTTGTTCAAAAAGACAAAACCTTGCCTCTGTGCAATTTGGGTTTGATCCAGTATCACTTTTTCTCCCATAGTTGTCATTGAGGCATCATAAAGAACAAAGCTGGCCTAACCAGCCATTCTGTGTATGTGTTATGTTCTCTGGCTGACTCGGCATACATTTCATTGCGCCTGACCTGGACTGAATCTATATTGCCCAGAGATCTGGTAACTCGCAGAACTGGTCTTTATAAAAATACATCTCAGAGATAAAGGGTGATGTTTATGAAGCAAAGAGGCAATATGAAAAATAAAACTGTTATTCTGACCTAGATTTTCCCAACAGCTCATCTCACACTTAACTACCTAAACAGAAAGTTTCCAGTGCAGCCCCTGGATGCTGCACGGTTTCAGCATCAGGCTCCTAAGCTGAATGCTTAACTAGATAGCCACTGGGCCAGGCACTGCATAAATTAATTTCATTTAGGCAATTAAGAAAAATAAACTGAATTCTTTTGTTCACACAATGACAGGTTTACAAAACAGAAGTTAAGAATACAGTTTACCCAGGACACCATTTATTTTAGGTATGCCACAGTGTGGTTCAGGAGGAGGAGTATGCCATCAAAGAGTATGGTTTAATAGGACCATCCCACAGAACAACAGTACCAACACAGTAATTCAATTGTTCATTCAGTTTATTTTTATCAGAAAAGTTATTTTATTAGGCAGAAGGTATTCTTATGTTTCTTAGTAAACACAGGACTTGTAAAATATCTCCTGAATACCACAGTCCGTTAGTGATCTGCAGAACATATGAAACCAGCCCTCAACTCCCTCAGCGTTATTTGAAGAGTATGTCTGAACTGTATCCAGAAAGATGACTGAGAAACCCTGTCTATTCCCTGTGCTAACCAAGATTTACATCACTCACCTACAGGTGAAAGGCTTTTTATCCCCTCATTTTATTACCAGTGTCCTGAGAGACACCATTCAGCCGGCTTCCCATCCCCTGCCTTCCCCTCTCCAAAATGACAGACATCAAGGTATTCACACTAAACATACATTTTACTATGTATCTTAACAATACATTGACTACTCTTCTGCAACGATTTGCTTCAAACTCAGTTCCATGGCACTAGATTGTAAGGAAAAAAAAATAAATCCTTCTTTTAGTTCTGATGTGGCACTGAGAGGCTGCCTGATTGCAGGATGAACCTGCACAGTTCAGTTCCATGCCTACTGGCTCTGGGCAGGTGCCCTCCAAGTACAAATATGTAGCTGAGCCTGGTGGCCTCTTCCAAGGGAGCTCAGCAAAGGCTGCTCCACATGCCCCTGCAGGCTCCAGAACCAGCTCAGCGGCTCTGGCAGATGGGGTGTCCTGGTGCCAGCAAGGCCAGGGAGGTGGAGTCTGGAAGGCATGTGGTTCAGCTACCTGGAGGTCTCCTCTTCCATATTATGATTCAAGCAAAGCATCCAAGGCAGCTGTCAGACAGCTCTGTGCAAAAATACCCGGAGTGGAGCTTAATAAAAATCAACTGAGGATAGGATCTAACAAGACTGGGTTTCCTTGTGCCAAACCCACTAATTATCAGCTGAAATGTCACAGATTATGTATGTGCTAGTTCTATGACAGACACTCCAGCTATGTGAGGCAGGGAGTACAACAGTCCTCCGTGTGCTTTTGCTCGTACAGCATGGTTTCTAGTTATTTGGCAATAAGTCTCACTTAAAAAAATGTTCTGGGTCCAGCTCCACCTGCCCTTTTCACAGCTTTCCAGGGCTGCTGCCCATTCCTCTCGCCCCATGCTGGCACTGCTGCTGTTGGTAACAGTGCTGATGCTGAGACCAAAGTAATAAACTCAGCTGAATACTGCTGGGTTTGTCCCAGGCCATGGATATGTCTTTGCACTGGGCTCCACTGCTCCCCTGCTTCCACTTTGATGTCGTGCAGAAACATTAGACCATGCCCTGCAGCAAGCCAGCCCAGAGCGAAAAGAAAGGTTGTGCTTTACCTCTACGCCTCAATGTACAGGAAGGAGACACACCTCTGGTTCTAGGCACTAAAGGAGTCTGTGTGTGTTGTGTTCAGCCAAGGGTACAGAACAGCACCAAGTGAAAGGTTTGCAACACCCTACAGTAACACCCGATGTGTCACAATGGTGGTGTTGAGGCAGCCCTTTTTAGCAGAAGAAACACATTATTCACCAGTCGTTGTTCACGCTGAAATGATGCTAAAACTGCTCATTTGGTTTCAACATCACAGTGACACAGTTGTACTCGTCCTGTTTCCAGGAACTGCTCAGTTTACGTCAGCCAGGGCTCTCTGCACCTCGCTCAGGCGTAAGCCCCGTAAAAGAGATACGCACAGGCAACCTGGGGAAAGTGGCAGAGATCTTCTTGCTGCTGTTACAGAACAACGTATCCAAGTGTTTAACATTTAGCAACACAGCCTTTCCCATTTAGCTAACTTCTACATAGGACTTTGTAAATAGGGAAAGGGGAAACATAGAGACCCAGGCACCCTTTCGGGGATGCTACGTCAATTACAAATACAATGATCACTAGGTTTGGGCTTATTGGCGACAGTTTTTCTTCCCTTCAATTTGTGTTACAGCCTGAAATCACAAAGCTGTGATCCCCGAGAACCTCCTTTGTAATGCATATCAACTTTCGTTGTGCGCCTTTGTTCCCGATGTGACGGAGCATTGTGGTGCCTGTGTCCGGGGAGCAGGTTCGCTTTATTGTTCTTGTAAATATGTACTGCTGGGCGCAGCTCGGGGGAAGGCATTGAGTTTGTGCATGACTGACGCCGACCCGGACAACTGCTCTGACCCCCAGCAGATGGTGGTGCAGGGACTGCAATGATCTGGAAGTAATAGCATGTGCCATTTCTTTTTGTTTGGAACAGACAGCCAGACCCTGTGTTTCCCTCCCCTGTGCAGCAACAGCTGTATATACAGTACAAACTGGTGAAACCCTAACTGTCACTCCAGCCTTCCTCCTCTGCCATTAATCAGAAAACCTTGGGTGCTCAGACTTCATCGAGATTAAACACTGTATGAGCAACACATGGCTCTTTCCGACATTAATAAAACTGTGTCCATTGGGGTACAGATCAGTTCCTTTCCTAGAAAAAAGTGAGCAATAGTTTAAGATATCCACCCCACCCCCTGATATCAGAATTGGTAGCAGTGGATGTGCTGAGTTTTTAACCTCTACCCAGAAAAAGCCAGGGTATGGCAGTCAGTCTTAGCTGAATATTTTAACTTCAACACTACAAATAGCCTCTAATGTAGCCCTAATAAGTTTCATTTCAATAAGTTTTCATTGCAATTTGTGTTTATCAGGGGCCAACGTAGGTGTTTGTTTTGAAAGGAAGGTATAAAATCGGTGAAAGTCTGCAAGCAACGGTTCTTTCGAAGGCCACGGGATATTTACTGCTTCAAAATGATAGTGGAAGAGTTGGCAGTTGCTTTTGTAAGTGAAAGGATGGATTTTTCATAATTCATTGTGTATGGAGCACCTCATCTGAGGTCAAAAATGACAAATAATAGCATGTTGGAGTTCACAGTCATCCATTGTATGTTTGGCCTGTGTTATCAAATTGTCCTGTCTGTCCAGAAGGGAACTTCCTTGAGATGGATGGAGTAACTGCTCCCTGCCCCTCTCTCCCAGCCCTAGCCTAGACAGCTATCAAAGAAAGGGGCTGAAAACCAGCTGCACTCGCAACATTTTATTTCTGGCTGCTGTAATGCTTCTGTGAGACTTTCGGTGGGCAGCTCAAAGAAAGGCAGACTCTCAGTGCTCAGAATGAGGAACAAAGGCAGGGCAGGAATACTTGCAAGGAAATGTATTTCTTTTTCCGCAAACTTTAGACTTTTCCCCCACTCTCTACTGGCATACGCACCTCTTGAGGATTTCATGCCAAAGACCCTCAACCTATAAGCTCATGTCCAAACTGTCAGGCCGTTCCTCTGAGACAGCGGGCGCTTTTACGTTGTTTAATTGAGAGCAATCTCCCTGCTTCTGTCTAGGAGAAACCTGTTCTGGGTTTTCCTCTCTTAAACTCCCCATGTCAATGAAATATTCCTGGGCGAGAGGGGGGACCACAGTCTCCCAGGTAGCAGCATTGCAACATTGCTGTCAGGTTAGTCAGCTTCTGCTGCTGGGACGATGGCTGAGATGCATATTTCTCACTATCTTGCACCTAAGAAATTGCATACTCGACATGAGAAATGAGGCTAGCTTCAGTTCTGACAAGCCTCCATCAATGTTAGAAAATCCCTGCTCTCCTCCAGCATGAAACCACATCACCTATCAGGGCTGGGTCAGAGAAAAAGTGTTTGAATTTCTCTTTCTATGACTTTTACCGAAAATTATTCTTCAGTCTGAATTCCTTCCAGACTTTCACAGTCTTGTTTCTAGTTGCAGTACCTCAAACGACAAACACTTAAACAGAAGTAGCTTTACTTTCTTGACTAATCCCATTAGCTTTAATGAGTCTAATCGCATGAGTAAAATTATGCATGTGCTTAGCTCTTGGCAAGGTCAGTGCCAGTAATGAGCAGAAAAACAAACTGACAATGAAGCCATGAGTAATGTGAATAGCTGGATATCTGGATTTCTAGAGAAAAGATATAGCTGCCTGGAACATTACAAATGAAACATCACTTGTTAAAACAAGAAAGTGAATTCTGGACCAAGACTGACAATAAATAAAACTATACAGAAATCCTTCAATTAATTAGCATCCATGACGTCTTGTCAGTTACCTCCGTAACAACTATAAGCTCATTACCTTAGTTATGACTTATCTGTTCATCCATTCATTTATACAAAGCTCATCAATATGATATCCAAGCACTAATGAACTTTAGCATTAAAAGGTCACGTGTAATCCCCTAAAAGGAAAAAATTCAAAAGGTTATTTTATTCACAAGTGTCAGCCACCCTGGATCTGAGCGGTGAAATATTCTCAGGCAATTTGTATGGAATTTATTTTCATTAATTACTGCCAGAAGTAGTCTTTCTGTTTTCAAGATGAGGATTATGGAAAATGGGCTACAGGACAGCAGAGGTTCAAAATGGGAGCAGCGTGAAAGTTAGACCAAGCCCACAAAAACTAAAATTTGTGTGATTGCTCTTGACAAAAGAAATAGTTCAAATAGATATCAACGTGGCAGAATTACAAGATAATTATTTTTTAGGATTATGTGTTCTTTGACCATGCCTTTTTACACTACTTAAAAAAATCTCCTGTTTCGGGCATGTACAACTTCCTCAATGTTTTAAATAAAGAAACAGCACCAAATCAAGCATTATCTTCATAGCCTTAGGCCAGGGGCAGCCTCCGTAAGCCACTAAACACATAAAATTAGTTGAAATTCTTCATACTGGAGCAGCACAAGGCTTAACCATCACCAAGATCTCCAAACAGTGTTTATGTGGTACCCACCTTTATACCTTCTGTGAAGCAATTAGCTTCCTAACTCCTGCCACCACCCATAACTAGGAAAACTCCTGTGTGCATGTATTTGTATGCAGAGTTAGAGGCTACGGATTTCTGTATGTCCTCCCCCTCGACATAGCGTGTGGTTATGACTGGGACCCAGACTTCCCAAGTACATAGTAAAACCGGCTGGTTTATAATATCAAGTAGGTTTTCAGTGGTAGTTTTATCAAGGGGTTATGTGTAGTTTGTGGTTTTCTTTTAGAGTAGGCTGCTGAGCTCTTTTTTTTGTACCTTGTTATACTTAAGTCTGAAATTCCCTTAAGCACTATATCCAGCAGAAAAATGTGTATAATCAAGAGTGTGGGTTTCTCTTGTGTATTCTCTTGTGTTTGAACCAAATGAGTTTTCATTCTTTGGAGGCTTTTCCAAAAACTGATTTTACTTGCAGGTAAAGGTGAAGCATGTCAGCATATGTCTTCTCAAAGAGCCTCATGAATGGGAGAGCAGGTTAGCTGAAAAACTTGGCTCTAACTCAGTCACCAAATTAGAGGCTAGGGTGTGAGCATGTCTCTGGTAAACTAATACATGTCATGAAAACAACACAACTGCAACAGCAGCTCTGGTTAAATAGTTTTTTCTGCACAAAGATATCTGTTCTCACATTGGTTCAGCACTAAAGCCTTGCAAAATCAATTCATGTTTATAGATGAATAAAATCAGTAAAACATGCGGCGCCATATCATGATCTTTAAATCTTTCTTCTGCTTCGTTACTCACTTGTGATAATTTGCAGTCTAACTGACTGGTTCAATCTTCCCTGTTCTTTTGATTTCAGTGTGATGCACCTAATTTCCTTTGGCATATTCTGCTCAAAGTCAGCCCTACAGAGAGATACAGCCTGGAAAGGAGCTGTGTGGTCTCTAGCATGTTTTGGAAGTGTGAAGTAGATTTTGACAGAGTTTATCCTGCTGTATTCCTTGTCAGTAATGACTTTGTAATCCTATGGTTTAATCTCAGAACTGGTTGGGTGGGTAGTCACGCTAACCGTGGCACAAAGTCAGGGCAGCGTGGGAGCCATGCTCCCGGCAGCACCAAGGTGGGGTCAGGTGAATCTTTGCTCCATCCCTGCCTGTGGTCGTGACTGCCAGGGTGCAGGGGACAAAGGTCCCCGGTGGGCAGGCTCTGCCAACCTCCAGGACATTTTACTCTCCAGCTGATTCACAGAATTGTTTAGGTTGGAAAAGGCTTTTAAGATCATCAAGTCCAACTGTAAACCTAGCACTGCCAAACCCACCACTAAACCATGTCCCTAAGCACTGCATCTACACATCTTCTAAATACCTCCAGGGATGGTGACTCAGTCACTTCCCTGGGCAGCCTGTTCCAGTGTTTGACAACCCTTTCAGTGAAGAAATGTTTCCTAATATCCAACTTAAACCTCCCCTGGCACAACTTGAGACTGTTTCCTCTAAGCCTATGATTTGTTACTTGAGAAAACAGACTGACACCCACCCAGTTATGAGGTTCACTGAAGTCTGGTGGCACCTGCAATGGCACCCTGAGGATGGGGAGGCTGATGGCACCAGCCACTGCTACAGAAGAGGACTGTGACAGGCACCCACCATTGGCACACGTGGAGAGGAGTGCTGCATAAGAGAGGTTCAGAGATGGGCTCCCTGACGAGCCCAGTAAAAATGAAGAGATACAGGATAGTTTACATGCAAACAGAAAAACACCTGAAATTTTACCCAATGGAAAACAGGTGAAAATAGTTACTTTTCTGGGGTAGGGTGAAGATCAAAATGTAATACAATGCAAAGTGTCTTAACAACGAGTTCTAGAAAAATATTTAAAAATAAGAGGTTACAAAAGCCAGTCATCAAGCTGTTCACACTGTTAACCTACATAACCACATGATGTTATTACTGTTAACCTCATCTTCCCTCCCCCTCTTCCTTCCTATTGTTTGCTTCTTGCATCTTGCCTTTACATTATAACAGCACTCAGTGGAGGGACTGTACTTGCTTGCAAGGCAATGCCAGAGTGGGGCCCAAGCCCGACTGTAGCTCTTGGGAGCTACCACACCAAGGAACACTTATGCCTTAACTGGCATGAAGATGCAGATTCGGATTTTAATTTGTGCTGTCATCCTCTCTTAGGAGGTTATGAGGCACAAGCAAAAACTATTTAACAAGGCTCCTGCTGCAGATTGCTAACTAGCCTGTCCTTTCTCCCTATCATCCTCAAGACGGTGTTGCAGGTCCTCTGAGCTGGGTTGAACAATAGCTTTCATTTCAAACAGCAGAAGCACTTCTGACATCAAGCTGTCCAGCCAGCAGCTGGAGCGATAACTTTTGTTGGCATATACACCCAAGTTCAGATCTAAGATAGGCTCTGTGGGCAACTGCCTGTTTATTTTCTTTCCTAGATACGCGGTTAAACCACATTGTACATCCTGTGCTTATAAAATTCCAGCGGGGTTGTATCACAGTACCTATTACTAGAATGTGTGATTTACACCACCAGATACAAACTGCAACTTCTCGAGATAAAGCTGCTGCTCATAATGAAGATTCAGATAACTCTGTGGTTCTACTACCTACCATGCTTTTTAAGGTCACTGGATTTTATAAATACTTAGGATCTTACAAGGCACATTTTGGGTTATTTTTTGTAAGACACATTCAGCTGAGAAGGGGACTCCTGTCCCCTTGGGAATCTCTTACATGCTTGTGCCAAGCACATAACAGACACGGAGTGCTCCTACAGAAATGGGTGCGGGTCTGTTGTCTTCTCATCTTTCTCCTAGCCAGTGAGGCGGGCAGCGGTTGCCAAATGAGAGGCCAGTGTGTTAGCTAGTGCGGTGGCCAAAGGAATGATCTTAGGGGAAGTGCAGAGCCAAGGCTGAGCTGGAGAAAGTTTGGTCTGGACTGGTTGAACAAGCTGTTGAAATCTTCAACCCAGTTATCACATCTTAAACCCAGCACTCCCTGCTCCCACCTGCCCTTCTGCTCCAAAACCTGGCTGCTCATGCTCCACTAGCCTGCAGCTCCTTTGGTGCTATTGGGCTCATCCCTGTCCACGTAGAGGCCCTGATCTTTAACGACTCTGGGCTCTGGCTGAGCTCCCTGTCTTCCCTCCTCTTTCCACCCAAAGTAAGATCCCAAGAAGACGGGGGAATCTTACGAATTCCCAAATGAAGCTGCTGGCATCCACTTAGCACAGGTGCACAGACCTGGCCCTGCCCACATCTGCATGTCCCAGTCACTCTGAAGAAGTAGGAGGTGGTCCCACCCCCCAGTTTACAAATGAGAGTAAACTGGATTTCCTTCTCTATCAGCCTTCCATTTCTGAAGGTGGTTAATGCTTCCAAGCACCAAGCTGGAGCCACCTGGCAGAGCATCTCCTTGGAAGAAGAGTGAAGCCCAACACTTACTGAAATCACATCCTTCAAAGGTGCCTCCAAGCCGTGCTTCAAACTGTCTCTGAAGTGACGGGCCTGATTCAGAACCCTTCCACCAACCTCAGCCAGGCTTAAAAGTCAAACTGCTGATTTGCATAGCAAACACAATGTTTCAAGTGGTGCAAATGTTGTATTTAAATTTGGTTTTCTACCTCAGCTCTGGAAGTGTTTACATTCATTACAGGCCAGAAAGCGAGGCCGAGCTCCCCCGGGTACAAGATACTTGAAGTTTCCAATAGCGTCCACAGGAATTGTTCACACTGTACTACGTGAAGTACAAACTCTTAGCAGCAAGAAGAAAATTCATTGCAAGAACAATATTTAAAAAACCCTCTGTCATTTTATTGTCTTTCCTTCCACCAGCTACTCACATCATTTCAGGCTATTGTTTTTAATTTGAATAGTACTCCTGGCCTTTTGAACTACATTTTGTTTATAATCAAAAGGGGAAAAAAAAGAATTCAATGGTTATTTGTTTTATAATGTCCCTCTGTCAGTGACGGAAAGGACTACAATGGGTTCTGTAATTATTAATTCTTAGAAATAATATACCTGTTCCAGTATCCAATTAATCTTATTAATCAAAATGCCTTCTTTGTAAAATATTAAAAGAGTCTAGACACTGCAGATTATTGTGTGCTGTATTTTTAGATTTTCCAGTTCAATTCAAAACACACTAAAAGAGGGGCCCCAGAAAATGATCATCTAGAGACAGTCCATGGCAAATATCCAGACACCATTCTTAATGGAACGGAGCTAGCACGAGCTGAGATCATACTTTAGCCTTGGGAGGGGAAAAAAAGAAAGGGTAAAAAAAAAGGGAAGATGTTTTTAGGAAGAGAGCTCCAAAGGGATTATGAGTTGGTCTTTGCAAACAATGCAGAGGATTTCCAGTATGCATTGTACGTTTGCCGAGAACTCTGCCTGTGAGGGAGCCAATCAAACTCCTTTCATACCTAATGAGGAGGGGGAAATCATGATGGGGAAAGTCCCTTAATGATAGCAAACAATAGCTGTTTGTACAGCGAGTAGAATGACGGCAAACTTTGTTGCCAAGTGATCTCTTAAAACATGATTTTACTCATCTGAGACATTCATTGAATTAGTCTTAGGAATGGAGAGCATACATGGGGGAGAAACCCAAAATCCCATTTGCAGGATTAGTAAAATGCTTTTTCCCTAACTTGGGGGACAGTAGAGAAATGGAGGTGCAGTAATAAAAATGATGTGAGTTTTGGAATCTCAGTGGATCTTTGATCAACGATGCATTTGTGCTTTAAGATAGGCTGACATTTTATACTAAAGGCATAGAGGAAGTTAAATGGACACGACGGAATCCTTGACGTAAAAGTGTTCTTTTCAAACACAGTCTCCTAATGGATTATCACATCCTCACCTTTAAACCCTAATGTTGTTCAATGATTCCAAAATTTGGGTTGTCTTTTTTGTTACATCAAAGCTTTGGTGTACGTCCAAGTAACTCCATTTTGCAGCTACCTTCTCTTCCCAGGGTGGCTACGTTCTGCAGGTCAGCACAAGGTTCACTTTATTGGCTGGTCATATCAGACTCAATGACTTGTTTGCTGGACAGGTGTACCTTAGGCTTTCGGTTGCAGGTGACAACTGACCTATGAGAACAGGTTCTTCATTTAAAGCTGTATTTTTGCAAAAAAACAAGTGACTTAACACTTCTACATAGGAGACTGAATCGATCTTTTCAATAGCTGTGTCCAGCTTGCAGCCTCCTGCGGCTGTTTTTCATTTACCATTTGGTTTCTGAGCTCAATAAATAGGAATGAGAAAGTGCTTGGCCAGTGCTGCCTGGCAGAGGGGTCACATGCATCGGCAGAGGCCCCCTGGTCGTGCTGGGGAAGCCCAAACCACCTGGTGTGTTTCTGCAGCATCCCAGCGACTCAGCATGGGCAGGAATGCCACTGGCCAACAGAGACAAACCCTCCACCCCAGCTCCGGGTCCAAGTCCCGAGACTGCTCCCTTCATGCCAGGGGTCCAAACACTTCCTCGCAGACACCACACCCCTGCCATGGCCGGAAGGTCCCACACCACAGCTGAGATGCTGCAACGCCAGGGCCCACGCCAGGGCCCTGCAACGCAGCAGGCCGCGAGGCACGGCGTGAGGCCCGCCAGGCCGCCCATGTGCCGGGCCCACAGACCGCACGAGGCGGGCGGCCCCACACGCCCTTCCCGCGAAGGGGGGCGGTGAGAGGCGGCAGCCACGAGTTCCCCTCGCCGGCGCTCCCGTCTGCCGTCCGTCCCCGCGAGCTGGCAGCTCCCTCTCCCCGCCCGCCTCATCCCGCCCGGTTTCTCTACATCCGCACGTCTTCCCCCCACCGCCGCCCGCGATGGCCCATCCCTCCCCGCCGGCGAGGGAAGGCGCGGGAGCGAGACGCGCGAGCGAGTAGAGGGAATCCCTCGGTCGTTCCCCCCGCCCGCTCTCCTCTCGCGAGACCCGTCTCACGCCCCACTCTGCCCGCCAGCCGGCGGCACCCCGCTCTCGCGAGAGCCGCGCGGTTCCCACGCCTCGGCTGTTGTGTCTGAGGGGAGAGCCCAGGCGCTGAGTGGGCGGTGCGTGCCGCCCCCCTCCCGCCCCGCGCGTGTCTCACGGGCCCGCGCACGCGCGCTCCGGGCTCGGGGAGGGGGCGCTCTCGCGAGGGTAGGAGTTTTGGCGAGAGTTTGTGGAAGATGGCGCCTGTTGTGACAGGGTAAGTGCGGGGGGTTCGCGGCGCCGTGCCGGGAGCCGTCTGTTTCTGGGGGTGCCGACTCGCCGGCTGCTCGGCTCCCGCCCGTCGGCGCCTCTGCCGCCGCTCTGGGGAAGGGAGAGCTGCCTTCCGGGCGGCCCGGCGGCAGGCCCCGGGACGCAAACCCCGGGGGCTGGGATCCCCCCGGGTGGGCACAGGAGAGGAGGCCCCCCGCGCCCCGGGTGACGGGCCGCGAGCGGCCGGGTTGTCTGCCGAGCCCCCGGCGCGGAGGTCCCGGCAGCGCCGAGCGCTTCCTTCGCTCCCATTCTCTCCGGCACGGGCACACCGGTCGGGACTTCGTGCAGGGTCAGCGCTCATCCCCGCTGCTCCGGAGGGAATCCCTCTCTGAGGGCTTCGTAGAGAGCGGCAGAGCCCGGCGGGGAGGGAACCCGGGGCTGGCACAGGCCGTTCCCCCTTCTCTGTCGCCCTAGCTCATCCTGCCGCGGGAGAGGGACCCCCGGGCTCCCTTGGCCACAGACCGGGAGCGCTCGGACAAAGGCTTTTGCTCCTGCGGTTAGAAGTTGAGTGCGGCGTGCCTGTTCTGCCCTAGTCCCCCTCGCACGGCGGGGCCGGCTGGAGGCCCCAGCCCGCGGAGCGGCTCTGTCACTGTCGCGCCTTACGATGGAGCGCACTCGGTCGCGGCGAGCGCGGTCAGGCTTTCCGCGCTTGCTGGCAGGACGCACGTTCTCTCGGGCTGGGGGTCTGCGGTTCCCTTTCTCTCCTCCCTGTGTACTGTTCTAGGGCTTTGTCGAGTTTTCACAGCAGCCTTCCTGCCAGTATTGCATTGCAGCGAAGGTTACCAGCCTCCCCACCCCAATAAGCCACGCTGGATCATAATGAATGATAGTTGCCGTCTCTTTCAACCGCACTGGGCAATACTTAATCATGGCTAGCCAGCTACAGCGTGTGTCACTGTAATAAGTGACACCCTCTTAGCCACCTACAGCTGGTGAATAATAACAGATCCAGTGCTGGTTTACACTACGCAATCTCACTGGCAGCATTAACACAACGTATTGCTGTCCTCCCCATATCTTGAATTTTGCAGCTTATTGTAACTGCTGTGTCCTTAATTTTGGACCACACTGAGCGCTTGTGACCTCCCTTTTAGGTGTTGAGGGAAGGGACAGTGAGTAAAAGAACAGGCAGCTTCTGTATTCCACCTGTTTGTTCCAAATGAAATCGTGGATGGTGAAAGTACTACTGTGTCTTTCTAAAACGTGGACCTTATTTTATGATTTCACAGTGTGTCTGTGACCTTCTGTCTTCCCTGTGGGATTACATTGTCTACAGCACCGGCTCTGTGGTTAGAGAGCAACAGCCTGCTTGGGGGTGGGGTGGAGTTGGTGGTTGATGCTTTTGTTCTCATGGAGAAGGTAGCATTATGGTATTTTTTTGTTTTGTTTGGCTGCAGTAGTGTTTCCAATTCCTCGCTCTTGTTTGTCAAAAACTAAATTGAAGCTTTTGCTTGATTTCTCGCCTGATAAAGGCATCTTGTGGCTCATGCACATTTTACCAATTAAATGTTCTTTAGTGAAGCTGGTCTTGTTTGTTATGGTTCCTGGAGTGTACTGTTTTAGAGGTTAGAGTTGAAAGAAGGGAACAAATGCTTTTAAAGTTCACTATAAGTATTATTCCGCACTCTAGTTAGCAATTAATTTTTTCCATGTTTCTGCTAGTTTACTCATCTGAATATTTGGGCTCCATTTCCTTTTGTTTATTGATTATTACAGGTTTGTCAGAAGTGTTTTCGTGTTTGTGACACTACCTTGATCCTTCTTGACATCTGTTAAAATGTTGGCAATAACTGTAGACTTTTAAATAAAATAATCACAAAGTTTGAACATCAGGAAAACCAGTGTTTTAACAGTAGTAAAAAAAACTTTGTGAATTTTAGGATTTTAATGCTAAATATATTATTCAAAACCTGTAAATCGAATAATTGTCTGAAAAAGTAGTCTTGCTTTCTTATTGTTAAGTAGTTTTAGCATTGGAAATACGAAATCTGTTAACTTTGATTAATGTTAGACTACATTAAGGACACTATATTATATGACCCATTTTTGGAGAACAGCTCTGATGCTGAGTTGTATGTGTGTATTTGGATTAAAAATTGATTATACTTCAGTAGCTGATTTTTTTTTTGACTAATTAGTTTTCTTTCTGGACTGTTCTGTCAAAGTTGACTTGCATAGGAAAAAAAGTACTTGACATTAAAAAGCTGTAACTGAAGAATATAGTACCCAAATACCGCACTGTATTTTCTGTAGTCAGTGGAAGCCAAATGTGAAATCAGAGGTTTTTGCCCGTGAAGATTGTATGCCTAAGTTTAAACTGTGGTGTGCAAGTTTATGCTGTGTTGGAATGGAAGAGTAGGCATTTACTGCAGTAATTCTGGGGGGCACTTGTACATTACCAGTTTCTGGTTTGCAGTATGTGGTGTGCTTTTGCTGTTTGCATCTCAAGGAATGTTTTGATCAGATTTGTTCGTGTATGTGGTATGACTGAATCTTAATTGCACAGTGGGAGAACTGGGTGCGATGGCAAAATGCACAGAAACAAGCGAAACAAGTAACTGAAAACGAGTTGTTAGCTATTCAAAACAAAGTGGGTAATTTATGGCTGGGATATAGCATAGCGTTGTGTGCTTTTGTTGAGTATTTTTTATTTTGCTTATAAATGGTATAGTGAAAGTAATAATTTTTAAGATTACAACATTAATGAAAATGTTATTTAATTAGAAAAGTACAATTTGGGTGCAAATCACTTTGTTTTAAATACTGATACTACAGAAATACCTGTGAGCTTCAATTAGTTTGAAAATTGCTGTGCTAGGCTTAATAAAATCGTATGACTGAGTGTTATTTTAAAATAACTTAAAACACGGGGTGGTGTCTTCTCTTCAGCCTGGGACAACCTGGTCTTTAAAATATTAGAAAATAATGCAAGAAGCAATTGCAGAAAAACCTTGCAAAGATTCCTATACCATCAAACAAGTGAACAAAAGTTAGGAAGGTCAGGCAGAAATGATAATTGCTAGGCACTGATTTGAGTATTTGATTAGCAGTGAAAGCCTCTCTAGCAGCAGTATTTGGATTATTTTTCAAAGCGGTTGAGAAGCCTTGAAAAAGACAAAAATAACTGAGTGGGCTTATCACTGGTATGATGTTTTCCATAAGTGCTGTAAAGTAGAAAATTGTTTTAGTAATACTTTTCTAAGTATCAGACTATTTATGTGTCTGAATTAGTCACCCCAAAGTTCTGTGGTTAAGAGGGGTTTCCTGACCCAGAATACTTAATAATTTAAGGGTGGGGGAAGACACATGAGATTGATGATGACACAGGAGAATGTTTGGCATTAGCACAGTGAATTTTAGCATAGTGTACTTGAAGTGCCAGGCATCAGGTTTGTTTGTTTGTTTGTTTGTTTTTAATGAGAACTATGGAAAAACTTGTAGGAGGTTTTTGAAAGAAGAAGGTACTGCTTTGTGCAGCTCTCCAAACGACAATGGCGACAGAAGTTCAGAGACGAAAACGTAACAGTTTATCAAAAGTTTAACCTCATCTACATCCCGATTAGTAATTTTAGGATGAGGAAGGACATGGACCAGTAAGGGTATTGAAGTAAAGAGTGAAGCAGATGCTGCTCAAGGGACATGGGGGATGGGGAAGTGTGTGTCGGGAGGTGAGTAAGTGGGAAGAGTCTTGTGTGATCTGATCTTAGGCTAAAAAAGCTATCTAGAGAGGAATGTTCGGAATAAATAGAACAGGGTCAACGAACAGGGTCAACTCTGGGTTTTGAAAGATGGAGGAGGATGCTTCACTAGTTCAGATGTGAACTGCTGTGGTCACAAGATAAAATGTAAACTACTAAAGGCATATCTTAGTGATGTGGTGTGCACTGCCAAGATCTCAAACCCAGGTTATTTCTAGGACCTGTAGAGAACCATGGTTTGAGGGCTGCTGCTTTGTTAGAAGTCCTGAAAGTTAATAACATACAGTGGTGGAGAGGAAACTGAAGCAGTGATAGAAGGAGTAAGACCTATGTTTTGTCTGTGCTGATACTGAGCTGCTGGTGAGGCATCTTTAATGGAGAAAGACGCAAGCTGAGGTGTTGCTTGGACAAACAGAGGAGATGCGAAGTAGAAAGTATGTTTTTGATGAATGGCAAGGGAGTTAGTAGTTGAATTTGAATTCTGACCCTGCTTAAAGAGAAGGAGAATGGAAAGGGATGCAAGACAGAAACCTTGATTCATAAAACAGTGGTGGTGAATGAGGAGGCTCCTACAGGAGGGTACACTGAAAGAACAAGTGGAATGATAGGGGAAGAATCAAGAGTGCAACAATGCCAAGGAAACCAGGGAGAGTAATTGCAGAAAAGAAGCATTGCTAGTAGTTTTGGGTCATTGACAAGTCTAGGAAGATAAGAATTACATATTGATTCTGAGCTTCTTTATAGGGTTAGACTGGAAACAATGAATGGTTTCAGTGGAGCTCAAGGACTCGAAACATTATGTAGACAATAGGAGTAGAATTCAAGGATGGGATCTTCAGGCTACAGTTTTTACTGTCACTGGAGGTTTAAACATAGTGCTTATTAAGATTTGAGTAATAGCTTAACTATGGCTATTGTACTGTGTATATACACATGATGAGAGTTAGAGGTTGGGAAAAACTCGTTTACAATCAAATGAGTTAGATGGTTTTTGTGTGACTAACATTTAAATCATTATCAAAGAGCATGTCTGTCTTAAATCTGGCTATTAGGAAATCCTTGTGAGCACTCTATTGAAAGAATCTTCTGAGATGCTTGCAAATACTCTTTTAACCTTTCATAGTCTCAGTAGGAGCAGTTTTATGAAGTTAAGATCTTGATTTTGATTTTATTTGCTTTCATTGTTATTCGTTATATTAAGTATCCCATAATAATTTCTGACTTACTCTCGTTGATATATAGCACAAAGAAGCTTTGAAAATAATCTTTTTATAGCTTGATTTCTCCAGGAGGAATCTGTAGACTGTTTTATTAGGCATAATACATGTGCATGTTTTACTGCTAGTTAAAAGGCAATACCCTTTGCCGATATCACTTTGCAGAGATAACTCTCACTTAAATACTCTGTTCTGTACTATGGATTGCATAAATGATTGTGGGTTTGTGAATAGAAGAGTTCCTCTCCTCTCACTGGCTAATTTCTACTTTGTAGTAATAATTCATTCTAGGGTTATTTTCAATTATTTTCAACTTACGCAGTTTCTATATTTAGAAATAATGTGTAAGAAGCCTACAGCTATTTGCAGAGTCTTTCTGTAAGATCTGTGGTGCCATCATGGGCAAAGATTTTGAAAAACGGTTTTATAGTTAGTAACTAATTGTTGGTGAAGAGTACAGTTAACTGCAGTACATACCTATCTTATGCTGTGTTTGGGTGGTTGGTTTTTTTTCTTTTAAATTGAAGAAATAAATTGTAACTTAGCATATTTTAATCTTTATTGGGAATGAAAAATGTAGTTTATGCAGAATGTTAGTTTCACATTTGGAGAGCAAATCATATCTGCAGAATTTTAAAGTTTCGGGACATCTTTTCTATGTGCATAATACTTGCCACCCTAAATCCATTTATGTTAACTGCAATCACATCATTAACTGACCTGTATGTCACTCTAATGTGCTGAATCACTGCCTCCCAAGAGCCATCTCACAGGGAAGGTGTAGTTTTAAGTGGAATTTTTTCCTTAATGTTGGAGTATTTAAAAAAACTGAATAGTTGTAGTGTCTGTCTACTTTTAAACAGTTGTGCTTTTTTTCTACGTATTTAGGTGAAGCAGGGAAACAGCTACATGTCACTAACGATGTTTTCAGATTAAAATCTTTGTTCTGTTGACAAAACTGGATATGCCTTTTAAGTCTACAGTATTTCAAGGCAAGTTTGTAGTTACAGGTGTAAAATTATTTTACTGAACTTTATGTGGAGATGCTTATAATGTTCTAATACTGTACACTACTCATATTTGTCTTGAATCTACTGCAGTAATTAATAATTAGGATTATATGAGGCAAGGAAACAACACAGAATTATGGTTATCTCTTTCCAGTATAAAAACTTAGAAAAGGAAATAGCTGATCAATTTCTTTGACGAGAAAATTATTAATAGAAAGTAGCAATTTCCATATTATTATATTCTTACTAAGTCTTGGAAAAGTAGGTGCTAAGATTAGAGTTTGATGTTATCTCATTTCCTGGGGTTCTACTTATGTTGTGTTGCTCTTTACTCATCGTTCACGCGTGTGTGTATTTTGTGGTTGCTACCTTTTAAAAAAGTTAAGTACCCTTTGCAACCTAAAGAAAATTTCTTTGATTGCCTGTTTCTGTGTGACATCATAGGTCACTTTTCAGAATCTATTTAAAAGAATTTATTTTTCTGAAAAATACATTGTGCTCTTCAAACAGAGTTTAGTTATCCAGATAGTTATGTGTGGCCGCTTATCTTTGGGCTTTTTTGCTTGTAAATGCCTAAATTACATGTTTGCAGTGATTAAACTTTTTTACCAAGAAAGAAAAGGAGGTAGGGGTTATAGTATGTACAGTATGAGACATCACTTGATTAAAGTCATAGTTTTACATCCATACAATAAGACAGAGGCTGTAACTTTAAAAGGATAAAATCACTTTTTATATTCTATTCAACATTTTTTGTAATTTTTAAAAAGCTTTACTGATCTATAAAATTTTAACCATAAGTTACAGTTATTAGAATGAATGTTTTACTATTTTGATTAATCAGATTATTTGATTAATGACATGCTGCTGGGGCATGGTTTATTCATTCTAAAGCAATCTGAACATTTCAGTTAACAGCATTTTTCTTCAGTAAGTTTGTGAGGCTCTTTTTTTGAGCATGTCTTTTTATGTAGATAAGTCTTGAAAACATTCTTGTTAAATTTAAGTACATACTTCTTTAAATAACTAAAGTTGTTTTCATTGCCTCACTTGGAAAACATGAAGACATCAAGGCGGTTGTGTTAAGGTATAACATTTCCTTATTTGTTTCTTATTCAGGAGCAAGAACTATCTCCCTTTCATTGTAATTGCACGTCTAACCATATGAAGTGCCATTTAATGAGTGTATTCAAAATGCAGAACACTTGGAATGGGCAACACGCTACATTGGCGAGTGGTCATTGAATGCTTTCTGTGATATTACACCTGTTACTTCATTTAATTTTTCCATTTTTGGTAGGTGAGATTCAGTGGTCTATATTGCAATGGGTCCTAGTAAGTCTTTTGATTGTTAATCTAATTATTTACCATTATTTGAGTAGCAGAATGACCATTTATAATTTTCCCTTTATGAGTATGGACAAATGTCAGTGTTTTTCTCTATGTGCCAGAAAAAGTCTTTCTATCCTTGTGGGGGTTTTTAATGTTAATATTTCTTAGTCTGTAGAACACTTCATCTGCATTTTGGTTTTTTCAGAGTTATGCTTGTGGTGTATATTTCCAGTGTGTGGTACATTGGAAACTTGGTATCAGAATGAAACTTGATGAGGCAGCCAATAAATTCAGAGTTTTCTAAGCCTGAGAGGGGGAATTGAGTTGTGTAAAGCATTGGTCCCTAATTTTTGCTGGAACATAGAAATGGCACAAAATAAAAAATACTTTCTAGACATTATTGTACTTTTCCTGATTTTTGTTTGGAAGCAGTGGCAGAGGATGTTGCAGGCAGTGTTTCTTTTGCAAGTTGTGTATTAGGAACTTCCAGTGTAGAAAATAAGACTAAGCTTGTTTGCTCAGCAGAAGAATTTTGTGAAACTAAGCTTCTATCAGTTCTTGATACAGTGTGTGTGGGTCTCTGATGATGGGTTAGTGCTTTCACTAGTGCTCTTACGTAAAGGGAACTTCAAAAGCATCTAGAGAATTAGAGGTGCTTGTATTTGCTCTGAATTTATGCCCTTGCAGAAGAGTTCTAAGGCCTGGCACAATAGAATAAATAATAATTAAACTTACTCAGTTATTTTGTTGTTGTTGTTGTTCCAGCCATCTGCGTAAAAGCCCTTCATGTCCTGAACATGAAAAAACAAGCACAAAAACCCAGTGACTTGCCAAGGTCAAACACAGAGTCCATGGAGAGGTGGAAGTGGAACTACTGGCTCCCGATTCGTTTCTTGTTGCTCTGTGTGGTTGTGGGCCGTTTTCTGGGCTCTGGCAGGTGGCATCATGTCTTCTCTCCCTACTGCAACTGAGAAAGATGGTCAGAAGATAACAGACTTTATTAGGTTTTTAATAAGCGTAGCAGAAAGGTATTGTAAGGAAGTCTAAAAGTGACTGTATTTGTAATTAATGTGTTTTGGGGATATTGAGGAATGTTGGAACAGACATTAGAGAAATGCTGCTTTTACGCAATTGAGTCATAAATGCAGTGGATAGAGCATGGCTGGTCAATGGAGGAATGTGGCATGAAGGAAAATGGCACTGCAAAGTGCTGTAGCCACGTCTCTATACTACTGAAGAAATCATCCTGTATCATTTATTTATTTAATCATTTATTCTTAAATGAACTTTAATCTTTTATTATTAAAGTTTAAAACATTTTACCACTTCTCAGATCAGCCAGCCAGCTCTGGCTTCAGCAGGGAGTGCAAGAATTCAGAGAAGAAAAAGCTTTATTGAAAGACTGGTGTTATTCTGCATGTGTGTTTCTTTTCACGCTCTCTTAGTTTTGTAGTAGATCCACAGTGATGACTAGTAGAATTCTTAATAGTGTAATATCTTCCAGAAGTGGAGGGGGATATAGCAAAACTATTTTGGATGTGTCTCTTCTGTCCAAGTATTTTTCTGGCCAAAGTTTTTTCTTCTGCTGTTCAGCATTTCTTTGCCAGCACTGAGTCCTGGGGTTTTGTATTGTGGGTTTTTTTCTTTTTGCATTCCAGTTTCTTTTTTTTTTTTTTAGTATTGCATGGATTGTGTTGCTTTTTGGTTTGTTTTGTTTACATGTGCATTACAAATTTGTCATTAATAAGCTATGCAGAGCAGTTAATCAAAATAATCAGGATCATTCTTCCCTTTGGAAGAATGCAGCACACTTGATGCATTGGGACACTCAATCAGCACGGATGATACTAACTTTGAATCTTAATGGTGATGTAAAAGTTTCAGAGATCTTCATATAAGTACTAAATTTACAGGAGTCACTTCTGATAGTAATTATTTTGTTGCTCATTACGAAGGTGAACGTGCCTCTTAATTTGTCAACTGAAGGAGGGATAGAAGAATATATTAGGCAGAGATAGCAAATAGATTTTTTGCCATAAAGGTCGTCAAAACCAGGACAGTCAGGGCATAAAGCCTCATTCTAGTATCTGTTTTAGTTAATAATACAGACATTGGCCAGGTTCCTGTGCAGTTCTGATAATACAGTAAATAAGATTTGTGTTTGCAGTGCTTACGTGTAGATAGCAGTCTCAAAATACTAAGAACTGTATTAAAACAAACGCGGGGACTACGCTAAGACAAACGTCAGAACTTTCTGCATTTTTATTTGCAATGGGCAGAATACTTGTATTTCACAATAGTTAGCAGGCAAAACAAAGGAGTTGTTATGAAACTGTTTAAAAAGGGTCTTATTGATAAGTTTTACTCAGTTAGGTCACTGAAGTGATAAATCTTACTTCAGATAGTACCAAGGAGAAGCGATCAGGCTCTTAGTCATTTGCAAGTATTAAAGGCTACTACATAGTACATACTGCATAGGACAACTTCTTTTCTTGATTCCCTTTGGATATAAGGATAATTGTTTTTCCTTTCAACTTCCTGAAGCATCTACATGTAGCTTTTAAGAATGCAGTAAAGAAAAGGTGTCCTCAGAAGATACGCTAGGTACCTGTCATGGCAGAGTTTGAAGCCAATCTTTCTGTCACTGTTCCCTGAATGTAGGCTGAATTTCCATATGGAAATTTTATTTTTTTTTTAAAAAAACCCTCTTTGGACAAATCCAGTGGTTTTCCAGTGTTTCGTCCAGATATTTTTTCTGGAGGAAGCACTCAGAAAAACTGAACTGACTCTGTGCTGTTTCACTTAATTTCTGTATGGCACTTCAGAATTAGCAGTGGACTGGTTAGACTCGTCAGTTTGCATAGTCATGGAAGTTGCATTGCATCAGTTCATATTGGAACGTTTATCAGCTTTTGTTAGGACAGTACTTAAAAAAACCAACAACATCTAAACCAACAATAACCCAACAAACTTCCCCCACCCCTCCCAAAAAAAGAGAGACTTATATTTGCCTGAAGTTATTAAAGTTATTAGGCAGTGGTATTAGATCTGTAGAGATAAGAGGCCTCTTCACTTACTGGCAGTTTTTCTCTGTGCGTCTGGTGCATAGGGTTCAAATTGTGGATATTTTTGTTTAAGGTGCTTTCTTAAATTGATTTTACTGCTGACAGTTTTGATACTTACTCTCTTGTATTCAGGATTCTCCTACTTAATGCCCTGTGTATGGCCACTGTCTGACATTCCTTTCCTCCGATTCCAATTTAGATCCAATCAGTTCTGTTTCATATATACAATATATTGAAATAATGTTGTTTTTAAAAAAAAATTTCAGTTGTTTTCAGTCATCTTTTCTCGTGAATTTTGTCACCAGTCCTCAATTAGTTTTGCTTCTGCATGTCTTGCTTTTTTCCTTTTTTTTTTTTTTTTTTTAATGGAGCAATATACCAGGGTACTTTCTCTCCCCTTTTTCAGATGAAGTTTCCATATAAGCCCAATTCTGTTTGTTCCTGGGCAATCTGTGTTCAGTTACTTTTGTCCAGACAAGTACTTCCTTACAGCATTTGTTCTTACTCTGGATCTGTCCTGTTCCTCCCTCCCCCCCATCGCAATTTTTGTTGTTCCTAACCCTGTAACAGTCATAGTGTGCTTGGAGCATCACCACCATTATCTACTGAATGCGCAAGTCACTGTTACTGTTCAACCAATGTGATAATCCAACAACTGCCTGTTTTAAGTCAAGTTTAAATCCTGTTCCTTGCTTTTTGGAATTTGGAACTGGCTGTATCTATGTCTTTGCTTGTGAGAGGGGGTGTCCCTAACAAGCACTGTTAAAGTGCTGTCTCCCAGCTGAATTGTTTGTTGCCTTTAACTTGTAGAAGTGGTAACGATTGGAAAGAAAATAGAATCTAAAGAATTCAAGAACCCCAGATATGTTATGCATCAAAGGACAAAAACATTGATCTAGAGAGAGGAAGAAAATTAAGTTATTTGGGGAAAGCCAAAGAAAGATCCTAAGTGTTACATTGTGAAAGCGAGAGATGTGTTTTGGGAGGGGTGGACAGAAGACATAGTGGAGGATGGCTTTATCTTTGAGGAGTTTTGCTATCTTATTTCACTACTCTCTTGACATGTTTCGGTCCTTTTCATCATTTTATAAGTGTGTGGGAAGCTATTATCATTTTGCTATCCTTTTGCTACTCCAGGAGGGATGGATTAAATAGAATTTTGAATGAATTCAGTGACTACAATCTGTTGCTAGTAGCTTTGCAGGGAATATATTGAAAGCTGTGAAGAAACAGGACACTTTGTTCTTGCTAAGGTGGCACATTTCTAAAGCAACAGAACTGGGAGAAAGTGTTGGTTTTGAAGTGATGAAAGTAAACAAAAGAAAGCTGTGACCAAGTTTTGGAAGCTCAGTTCTGTTAATAAGCATTGCCCCAGAAGGCGTGTGTGTGTGTGTGTGTGTGTGTGTGTGTTTGTATACAGATAAACTTCAGGTTGCTTGTTACACAGCTTTGTTATACAACTTGAATTAGTATTTACTATACAGAAAGTTTCTCCTAATGTAAGATGGGTTAAAAAAGCATGTGTAATTTTCTGCATAAAATTGTAACTTTTTGCCTAGCTCATTGGCTGGATACAAACAATGGGTTTGCTTTTCCTAATACCTTCTCAGAACCTTAGAGAAATAGTATTCATACTGGGCTGTTTTAATATAGGTTAAAAACCACCAGTAATTTTTCCTCCTACATTTGTTGCTCTCATCAGATGAGGAAACTTTAGTAGTTTGTAGATTTTTGATACACTTGTCATGAACTGGTCTACTGTTGTTGCATCACAAAAAACTCCCTAATTGAAAGGTTAACATCAAGATATTCCTGAAGTTGATGTGTACCATTGGTGCGCTTTCTTTCAAAAATGACACTCAGTTTCCTCTCAGTGATTAAGCAGCTAGTGTAGATGTTTGGCTAAGACACTCCTTCTCCTTAATATTGCAACAAAATTTAAAAAGTCACATGGGCACGTCCTTTGGTTATCAGAATTGATTAATAGTTCCAGCCAGTGGAAGGCTAGCAATGTGCAACCTTTCTCCTTGGGTGAAAGGAACCTTCAAACATTTGGTCTTGCAACACTGGACCATCGTTGGAGAAACAGGAAGCAAACACTTCAGCTTTGTCCCAGATCTTCACTGCTCCTTCTAGAAGTCTGTGCCCTCTTCCTTTTTCATCTCCTTTCTTAATTTCTGTCTTGGAAGCCAAAAGTAACTTCATGTTGTTCTCCTAAAAGTTGAGTCATTTATCAGCTTCTCCTTTGCCAAATAATGTAGTGGATCCCATTACAGATTTCTTCTGCCTGGGGCCATTTCATTGCCCGCTTGCTTTTTCCTTTCTGTCTCAATCCTCAATCCTCTTGCTTTGTGTTTTCTGCAGTGTTTGCAGCTAGTTCTAGCTGTTAGAAACACCTTGAGGACTCTGAATTCAAAGTGTCCAAGGTCTTGGCCCATTATTGTTTCAGTTGCTAGCCTGTATTCATCTATAACTCATACTGCTTGCAAACTTTATCTGTTGGGTGATCTATGCAGGTACAGGGAGCCCCTTTAAAGGGGCTATAATATATACATGAAAGGATGGATCATGTTGATTTTCATCACAAAACCACTTAGGATAACTAGAGTTCTTGGGACCCTTCTATACTCCTTGTGTATTGTGAAGAGTGGTGCCTTGGTGGCAAGTACACTTAGGTTTGTGCCAAGGTGTGCTGGCATGGTGGACCAGAACTTGTAACTATTAAAAATAGCATAGTTGACTAGCTGTTGGGTGCCTGTCAGCATGGTGTGTATGGTTACTGCAGATATGCTTCCTAAAGGATGTTGTGCTTTGTATTTGCCAGTCTCTGGGGAAAACTGGAAAAATCCTTTCATTGGGAAACAAAAATCTTAAATCAGACAAAACCAAACAAAAACCTCAACACCACCAATCTCCCAGCCCAACTTACTGTCCGTCCCCCTGTCCCCCCCCCAAAAAACACCCAAAGCACCCCAAAAAAACCCCACACTCAGCTGGATGTGCAGCTTGCTTTTTAAAAAATAAAAAAGTCTGTTCTCAAAAGTTAGAAACATCTGATAGCAGGGCTGTATTGTGTGGGACCAAAGCAAAACTGCTTGGGACCCTCCAATATAGAAGCTATGTAATGTTGTTTATTTAAGTCAGCTTTCTGATAATCAAATATGTGACTAATGATTAGTAGACTTTCCTTATGCTTTCCATTACTGTTTGTACTTAATTTTAGGTAATTAATAGTATATTAATTTATTAAATTAAAAATTAATTATTTAGTTAATTTTAGTACTGTTTGTAGTGAGTTTTATGAATACCACACTTGACAGCTGCCTTTCTGTGCATACCTTCAGACAGCTGTGGCATTCTGTTGCAGCACTCAGGTCAGCAGTGAGCATCTGTAGCTTCTGAGTGATGTGATTTGCAGGACTTTCAAGTGTCACTCCAATATGAAACTGGCTTTGGTGCTGTGTTAAAACTGAGTTTTTATTCTGGGGTGGGGTAACCCTTTGAGGCTGATCATACTGATGATACTAAGCTGCCCTGGGATTCCCTAGCACATCTAGTGTAGCCCTGTTCTATAGAACTCTCCCTTGGTCTCTTCTCTGCCTTGCTGGTCTTCAAAGGACATGGTATGTGTCCTTTACTATTTACAGTATGCTTGGTCTGTGTGAAGTCCAGTTATTAATAAAAGCTGTGTTCATTCCTGTCATCAACATTGGGCTCAGAAATCCCCTGAACTGAAAATAGTCATAGACAGGAGAATGTTCAGGGGGAAGTACCATTTAGGCTTGTCTGGTTCATACTCTCCTCAGCTGTCTGTTGATCCTGCTGTTGGAGATGGACAGATGGATTGCAGGAGCCTTGGTCTGAGTAAGAATAAGCCCTGCATCCACTGCTAGTGGGAGCAGAATGCCTTGCACCTCTGGGTGGACCGTCTTAACACTGCCATTCTTCCTTATCCTTGCCAGGCTTGCTTTGCAGCAGCAAAGGGGAATGAATGGACAGTAGTCTGAAATTGGGGAAAAGAATGAACTCTCTAAATATGCAAGTAGATGATGTGTGTGTGGAGGCAACCTGACCTTATTTTGTCTCTTGATGCTTTTGAATTTCATACTACTGTAGAGACCTGTCTGAAGAAATGGAGGTGGGAAAAGTAGATTTCACTATCTCAGTGTTGAAGTTTTTGTCTGATTCTTTAATTATTTTTTTTGAGGTAGTGAAACATTGAAGGCTTTATGGCTTTTATGTTTTACACATGTTCTTGTATTTAGCTCTAGGGAAGTTGGTCTTTCTCCCCCCAAGGGAGTTTCCTGTATATATGGAAAAAATACAAAACAGAAGTGAAAAATACCTCAGGCTCCCAAACCTGCTGCTCACATTTCACTTCTCCCACTGCTCTTATCGTCATAGAAACAGTCCAGTAGTTCTTCCTCGCTCCCCATAGCAATACCATCTATTTAAAGAGCTAGACACCATCATAGCTAATATAGTAGGTAACTTGGCACACAAAATTATTACAACAACCTGTGAACCACTGGGGAAATTAAAAAAAAAAAGTTAGTTACACAGTGAAATACCTCTCTGGTGTTTATCTTTCAATTGCAAGAATGTTTTATTAAGCTTTCTTCAGGCTAGTAAACATAACATAATTTGGTACCTGTTCCAAGAGGTTGAGAGTCATAAATTTAGTTTGCAACTCAGGTTTTTTTTATTTAAAAATCCACTTAAGGCAGGGGCCCTAAAATTGTATTTAACTCAACAGTTAAGTTGGATTTCATATTTTATTATTGTCATTAGAAATTCAGGAGACCCTCTGTTTACAATTGACTGTAGAGCAAACAGTTGGCTTCTATATTTCTTATGCTTGTGTGAACAGCATGTAGATAACATATTGAAAAGACTTGTAAGATGAAATATTACTGTTGTATTCTGTGCACATGAATGCTGCTTTGACAGTATTTGAAGTTTCCCATAGCCACAGAAGATAATTTAAGCACTTCAAAGTTAGCATTCTGATTTTTCTTCATTTGCTTAGACTGCATTTTTGAATATGCTATTGTCAGGTTAACAGGGTTTTGGTTTGGAGTGTTTTTTGTCTCTGAGGGGTTCTGTAAACAGCAGAACTCAAGAACTTGTGTTTTCTATACATTTGTGCCCTGTATGGTGAGGACAGTTTATAGAACAATGCCATGAGCTCCTTCATCCTAATGGGCAAAGGTAGCTGTAGTTTACCTACGGTATATGTTTGCTATCTACCCCAATGGCATCCACAGAGTGGCCAACTGTGAAACAGTATGTAATTTCCAAGTTCTGCTTGTCTTTTTCAATGATATTGGTATTTTGGAAATACCTTTCCAGCTTCCAGCTTTCATAAAACTCGTGGCAACTTAATTGCTTTAAAAACTCTTCTTTTTTAGACTTAGCACTGATTTATGAGTTCTAAAGTTATTGGAAAGGTGGCTAATCGGTTTAATAGCATAAGCTTAATTTCTTAGTGAACTGGGAAACTAAAGCAATGAAGGAGTATTTAGTAGAATACTGAGCCTGCTCTGTGGACACGTTAGCGTATCGGTGTTTTCCAGAATGCATTAATGCCTTGAAATAAAGGATACTATCCCTCCAAAATGCTGAATTCCAGGTTTTAACTTCTGATACAGGTCATTCCCTAGTTTTCTTTAGTTTGAGATTATTTTTTTTTTTTGTTCATTTATCTTAGCTGCACAGACATCTTCATGTTTTTAATTCAGGGCTTCAGCTTACCTATCTGATTTCTGAACCTTAACAATTGCATTTGTCCAGTTTTCCCAATTTTCTTGGAGAGCTCATTCTGCCCTGTTTGAAGCAGCAGCAGGTAGGGATTGCAGGAAAGAAATCTCCCTTTTGATTAGCATGTTTTATGTGCTGCAGCCTCAGCAACTCTCTGTTGGCAGTCATTTTTAAACCAGTCAAAATATGAGTGATAATGGTGGTAGTTGCTAACTGAAATGCCTTCTTAAATTTAGTTGTTTAGTACTTCAAAACGGTTTTGACAATTTACTTTCCCTTCTGGCCTGATTGTACTTGAAAGGATGAGACAATGTTTTGAAAAGAGGTTGGGTTCAGAGCTCAGCAGTTGGGAGCCTTTGCAACACTGCTTAGGCACGCTTATCATGCAGTAAAATCCTTACACAAAAATGTGTGCCAGCACAGGCATTATTCTGGGAAACTAGTGTTGTACCAGACACGGGTTTAAGATCATGCAAAAGTTAAGTCCTGTTGCTTGAAGCTTTCTTTTAAAATACTGGTTCCTTAAACACTTGGAACACCTAGGTCAAGCAAAATTTGTCTCAAACATGCTTGTTTTCAGTTTGGCTTGATAGTTTATAGTGTACCTCATTAAGATGCAGGGAGAAGTTTTACCAGTAATTTGCATCTGTGTGGAGTTTAAACTTGACAAACCTGAAAAGCGAGCCTACTTGAATTAAGAATGATTCACACAATTTCCATTTTAAAAAATGAACAATAATAACTACCGTGCATTTGTACTCTGCAGATTACTTTTTTTTTTCCCTTACAAAAAATGTGCCATAAAAGCTATTTGGGCACAATAGGAGCATGTGTAATGACATTAGAGAACTGTAATATTGTAATACTAGAAGAAAAAATGATAAGGTGTTAGCCTACTGACATCCCAGATATGTAATCTAATCTTTTCATATGGTTGTTGTAAATGTACCATGATAAGGAGGAGTAAAAGCATGTTTTTTGACTGTGTGTAATTATCTTGTTGAGGGATCAGTGGCCCATTTGCCACGACAGCTATTAAAAATATTATTGTATTTGATGATAGTCATTGTGGAGATATTTCTCTAGCAATTTCTTTCTAAGTATTTGAATTTTGCAGTTAAAAATAACAGTAATTGAAAGGAACTTATATACTTTAAACAGTAATATATTACTTGTGCATCCTCTATTTTCCCCTTTCAAAAGTCAAGTATCTGTTAAATGGGAATCTGAATTTCTGTGTCTTTCCTATGTGGGCATGTTCTGTTAATTTTTGCAGGGGCTGTAGCTGCAGTATGAATTAATGACTGAGAAACATAGGAATGATTTATCTATGAATTAATGAACAACCACAGTAAAAAAGACCGACAATGCAGAATGGCCTCCAAATGATTTGGTTGTCCTAGAAAGTTAAAAAAGAGCCTTCTAATTCTCCCTTTTTTCTGGTATGTGTATTCATTGCTGCTGTTTTTATATTCATGGGATGATGTATTCATAAGCTTAATTACGAAACAATATACTTGAGATTGATTAATTCTAAGATACTGACAGCTCATTTTGCAACTGTGCCCAGTTAATGTTAGTGTAACCACATAATTCCTGGGTGATGCAATAAGAAAACATCTGAAATCTAGGAAACCTTGTAATTTTATAAAACAGGTTGGCACTAAGTCCAAATTTGGTAAAAAAGTGTATGTATTCACAGGTTCTGTGTTACCATTTTAATCTATTGAAGAGATAAATTTTATTTGCCAATTTGGAAATTACTGTTTGTACGTAAACTGCCTATGCACTGATAACTTGTGCTCTGCTTACATTCTGGTATCATTTGTGAATTGTTTTACAAGTCTAGAATCATTAGATAAGACTGAGTTGCGTAGAAGTGAGTTTATATAACTCTTCTAATTGACAAAAGGAGCTGCTTCTATTTTGCGTTTTGAAGGATTACAGCAGTGTGGAAGTTAGAGGAAGAGGAGGAATGAAAGGAGAGGGTACAAACTTAATAATACTGCACCTAAAAAAAAAAACCCTGCACTATAAAAGATCGGCTCAAATAACTGAGTTGCTGTAGGAAGGAGATGATAGATAAGGAATCATCCCCATTTCTAAAAGGTTTGGGCTTTTTTTAAATAAGTATCAAAATCTAGTGAAGATTTGTACAGCTGGCTCTTGAAAGTTTTGTGTTCGTGGACCAAGCACGGTATATACTATTACTGTCAGAAATTCTAGAACAAGATCAGTAAAAGGAATGCATGAATTGATGGGGTTTTTTAAAAAATTACATTATTTAAAGTACAGTGAAGCGACTCTAAACTGAAGCTGTGGATGCACTACTTTTCTAGTTGCATGGTGCTACTGAAGTGGGAGGTCACTTCTCTGAGTGCTGCTGTTGATCACATTGTGGTGTGGTAGTACTGACACTCACCGAGTTTGTGACTCAATCAATAAAATTCACTTTCCTACCTTCCTGTCATTCCCCTCCTCCCTCAAAGGATAGTTTTTATTCTGAGTTACTGATTTGAATCTCTCTGTGGAAAGGTCTGACAAGTGCTGGAGTTTGGTGTGTCGGGGTAGTTCAGTGTAGCCTGGGGAAGCTGGCAGGCAAGACCTGTGCTTGGTGGTAAGTCAGCTTAGCTGCCTGTGAAGCTAGAGTCCAGCTCTGAACTGGAGTGTCTGGGACACAGACACATTTTCTTACCACGACCTAGCAGGGGTGGGAAAGGCATTTGAGACTTAAACTGTCAAAACCAGACTTGTCAGAGTTGGTCTGCTGAGATCTTAGAGATGTTAGTATGTCATTTTGCCTTAAGTTCTGACTGCATTTAGGGTGAGAGCCTTATAACTATCCTAAGCTAAACTTTGGCTAAGGAGATGTTAGTCGTGGTAAGATCTCTTAATTATGCTTAAGGACTAATTTTTTGCAAGCAATTTTCTTTACAGAATTCTTTGGTGGGTTGGTTTTTTTCCTTACTTACAGTTCTTGCCTATGAGAGTTACAGGCTTGCTAGAATGTGAGAAAGCAAGCTCAGCTGCTCCTTCCTTGTAGTCTCTTTCAGCTTCTGGTAAAGTTGAATTTGCTGAGGTGACTGACCAGCTTTCTGCAACCAAAACCACTGGTTTCCCTGTGTCTCCCTCTTCCCAGTGTATTTATTAGCAGTGTGACAGATTGATGGACTGAGTTGGCTCCCTCTGAGGGTCTGAGCTCTGCAGGCGGTGCAGGGGAAGCTTGTTGAGGAGCTTGGCACAGGACAGTAAGCCCCTTAGAGACAGATTAGTATATTCTCCTTGTTTCTCTGCTGATTAGGAAGCAGTTGCTGTAGCAAGGAAGCTGATTGTGTTTGTGGGTATAGAGTAAGGAAAAACATACAGATGAATGGTTAACCTATTACATTAATAGAGCAGTGGTTAGAAATCTTGAGCTGACCAATTGCCATCCCCATCAATAAGCTGTTACCTCTTTAAAAGGTGTTCAAAAGAAGTACGTATTTGCCTTTATGGTTAGTGAGGTTAGGCTGGCTTTTTAAAAATCTTCCTCCTTTGCAAGTTCAGTATTGTTCTTTACCACTTCCTTGCAAAATCATTCACGATTTCTGCTTCTGCTGTGTATTTTTGGCATTACAGTGAACAGTGGCAATTCAAAGAAAACCATGAACCTGAAGTTTTTGTGCTTTTTTATTTTGTTTTTTTAATTGCCTTCTGCACGGATGGCTTATCTTCCAGTTGAAGATGGACGTTATACTGAAAGAGGGGAACCTGTTCTCTGAACATTACAGGCATTCAGTCATTTGAAAGTATGGTTGAGCAAATCCTCAGGCACTATAGTGTAGTGGAGGGCTCTCACATAGGCAGGAAAGTGGTCTAAAAAGTCATTTGTGACTTCAGTCAAGTAATCAGGCAACAGAGCTAGCAGTCAGGAGGTTTATTAAAGTTGATTTCTAGTGCATCTAAAAACATTCTTCTTTAAAGTAAATCTTATTTGCAGTTATAGGGAGATGGTGACTGTAAAAAGCACTGCTTTATTAATCAATACCCTTGCTCTTACCATATTTAGAAATTTAATTGCTTAAACAGTAGCTGCTTCACTTTTAAAGGCAATTTAAGTACTTAAATTATTGTTTAGCAGGAAACATGGACTGTTTTTCTTAGGAATTAAAGTCAAGTTCACTTGTGAACTATCTATTCACAGGTGATGTGCAAGGTGAGTTCCAAGGAAAAATTTGCTGTGCTAGATGAGTAAGAAGAATCCTAGTAACCGTATGCTAAGCAAAGTTGTTGTCACAAACAGCTGTGAAAGTGGGATGTTACATGTGGAAGCATTCTGTGGACTGGTTTTGCCTATTAGCAGCTTACCGTTATTTTAGTAGCTGTTTTGTCAACTATGTGCACTTGTTATCCTTTTTCTTAACAGTCATTCTTTTTTGGTTTGAGTGGATGGACATAAAACTAATGAGCCTTATATTGCAACATTCCCTATGCAGTTACAATGGCTGAGCCAAGTTATATTGTGTTTTAGGGACTGAGGCATGTTGGCATGCTGATTTTTCAACCTGATAACTATCAGTTACTAAGGTAAGTGTGTGCAGTTTCCACTGAACTTTGCAGCCAATGCTAAGTCAATCAAAAATAAATAATAGCATGTGAATAAAAAGGAATCTTCAATAAATGAAGTAATTTTGATCATATTTCTCACATTCTACATCACTTCCAGTACTCACATTCCAACACTTAAATGGCGTCCTTTAAGTTGACATCTCTAACTTGAATCTTATACTTGAGATCTTTGGGCTACTGTAACTCTAGCAGCAGGTACCTACAGCAAAAAGCAAAACCAGGGATAACACATCTCCAGATACATGTTTAAGCACTTTTCTTCTTAAATAAGCTGACATTACTGTCTGTCTTGCCTTAGTGTGGCAGAATTCTGACAGTTCTGTCTGGATGAGAATCATGTCCTTATTGGACTAGAACTTCAAATATATACTTTTTTAGAATTGTACTAGTATAGTGATTTACCAGCTGAAGTTTCTTTCCAAATGTAGACTACTATAAAGAAGTGAATTTGTTTGCTTTCTGGAAGTTGTTTAAAAGTGCACCTATGTACTGATACAGTGCAAGCTGTATTTAAATTGCAGTTATGGTTCTGTGATTTTCTTTTTATGGAGATTGGAAAAGAGAGGACAATAATGAAAGCAATGTGGGAGGATGAAAGCAGGTCAGAAAAGGGAGAGGGAGTTTCTAATTGAACCAGTGACTTCCAGTGAGAGGGCGTGACTAAATGAAGCAGAGCTTTCTCTATTGTATTTATGTCAGTATTATTTGATATAGTGCCAAAAGTATATGTAGTGCTGTACAGCAGAAGACTTGTTTCAAGCATGTAACATGTTCCCTGTGCTGGAGGACTTAAATTCTTTAAGTATAGACTGGAGCAGTACAGGATCATGCAGTACAAAGATATGATAGTGCGTGGTTGGTGGCATTCTCCCTGGAGCAGGTGGGTCTTTTTTGTTTGTTTGTTTTCCTTGAAGAGAGGGAATGATTTGTGTATCAATCAGAAACTTTCTGGTTTTGTAATTTCAGGGGCTGCTGTGCCCCCTACTTCCAAGGAGCCACGGTGCAGTTGGACTACTACCCATCATTCCCTCTTTAGAGAGGAGAAAACGACTTTAGGAGTAGAAGTGCTATCGTTATTCTTATTCCTTAGACATTCCTGATTGGTGAGGTGTAAGTTGCTTTTGTTTCCTTTTGTAGCTGTGTAAGAAAGAGGGTACAATCTCAGATAAGCTGAGGTTGGCTCTTTTTACATTACATGTGGATATGAAAACTCTATTTATTTTTACAAATGTGTTAGCTTTTAGTTCAACACCTAATCTTCAGAACAAAGTCTTTACGGCAGTATTTATTACAGTAGGCACCCTAATGAAAATCAAGGCCTAACTGCTGCCAGCAGGCAAAAGTGAGGGTGAGTTGATGACTGCGTGTGACTCCATTAGGGCATGTGTTCATCCTGAATGATGAACCGTCTGTGGTGTGATGGTGATCTGAAAACTGTCATTTTGCTGACTTCATCAGCTCCAGCAGATCACAGTTAGTGTTGTACCTTGAAGGATCAACAGGGGAGATAGGTGTTATTTCTTCAGTAGTTTCTGTATCTCAGGTGTGTGATAGTATAAAAAGAATAAGAGCCTCTGAAATGCATCACTTACCTTTTGTTATGTAGTTACATATGTCTCATTGCATAAATCTAAGTATGTTCATAGAAAAAAAGAGAATATTCCTAAATTATATATATATGGATATATAGATATCACTGCAAGGTAATGGTTCTGCATATCTTCAATGTCTTCTGCACCTTTCTTAGAACTGAATAATGACCACAACGTTATTTTTACTGAGGAAGTGGCACAACAACAACTTCTGTGGTTCTGCTAAGTGAAAGGAAATAGAAAAAGACTGTAAAATGTTTAGGGTAGGAGTAAGTCTAAGGATTGAAAAACTCCTTTCTCTGAGAGGCTATGTGGATAAAGCCACAGTAGTTAGATACTCTCACAGTGTAGACTGGGTCATATTCGGCTGTATGGCATTAAGTTACAGCCTCTATGGGGCATCGAGAGTGGTAGCCTGAGAAAAGTAAATCTGCTCAGAGCTTTGTGAAGAACAAAGGTTGTGTGGAATCATAGGCTGTGTAGGGAAGAATGATTTTATCACCTGTACTTTCTTTTGACAATATAAGCTTGTTTATTTTAGTTATTTCCTTTTAGTTTGTGTTTCCACTGTGGTGTTTGTTTAACACTGGATATACTGGTTACTGGTAGTACAACTGTCATTGCACCCATTTTTGTTTTGGAGAAGGTAGGATTTTTAGGTCTTTTAGTCGTTCATTTATTCAGTATCCTGATCCATGGAAAGGAAAAATGTGAAATGTTCTGTTTAAGCACAAGTAGTGTTAATACCTTGTGCTTACTTCCATTGTAACGGAATTCCTGTATCTAATTATATGTAATTTGCATTAACCTATTTGAAATTGTGTCCTTTAGGTGTTTTTCTGTTTTAATTGTGTGTTAAACCTGTAGAATGTAACTTTTCTGAGCTGTGTATTTATACCATTGGCAAATGATTTGTGCTCTATTTTCAGCTTCATTTAAAAAATAAAGCATATCAGTGTGGATTGAGGTACACTTACAAAAATCAGATGCATTGGTTATGTCCAACAGTAAACAAGTATTAAAAGTCATGTGAATCAACAGCTAAATGTAATGTATGTTTCATAGACTGATGATATCTGAAACCACTGTATGATATTTTGTGGTCTTCTTGAAATGCCAGCTCATGCCAGGTCATAAATGGCCATTTTTTCAGTATGCAGAAATTATCTTTGTCTTTGTGAAACCACCAGATGGGATAATGTTTCCTAGTGATAGATGATCTTTTCACTTGGGGGTTGTGTTCCAAAATCTTTATAAGAGAATACCATTGTGTAGGTATATGCAGAGGAACATTTTCAGTATTTGCATCTTCACAGAAATCTGTGCACAGGAAAACGTGTCAACAGAAAACTCTTGTGTTTTAAAGCATACATCTGCTGCTTTGCTTTTACTGTTGATGTAACTTGTCGTCTGAAATGTAGAAATCCACAAAGCAAAACAAGGCTGATCTGGACTAGCCGAGTCTTACCATGTAGGTTGTGGTATATACCCTTTGATCTGTATCAGACTTTTTAATAAATGGAAGGTTATGGAGTAGCTCCTGAGAACTACTCAGGGTGTCTTCCACATGGGCACTGTTGTACATATGTTGGGTTTGGTAATTTCAGGCAAGTTTAAAGTCTATGAATATGAACTTCCCTCAGTGCTTCATCTCCTCACTAATTCCTCTGTGGTAAACAAATTGAAGCTGGAAACGGGCAGATATTAGAGGATTAAAAGGGAGTCCCAGAATGCAACTCAAGTCCACCTCTTTCAGCTTTTCTCAGATGATGTCTCTGTTAATGGTTGAAAGAGGACTACTTTTATGTTAATCCTCAAACTTCCAATGTAAAATAAGAAAATCATGTATTTCACTTTTCTAGCTCCTAGATAACCTCAGTAGGCTGAGTAAATTTAGTAAGCTCACATATACTGGTGAGTTTGCAGTATACCACATTTAATAGGTGCTGATCACGTACCAACTTTAAATCTTTGAAAAGTATTTTATTTCTCATGGTAGAAGAGGTAGGCCCTGTTATGACAGGGGTTGTCTGGTGCTAAAGGCTGAATGTACATTTGATAGACTTCCTAGCTTTCCAGATATGTAGCAGTTGTTTTAAAGTTGAGGAAGAATGCTAAAAAAGCACATGTGACTTGTCATAATTTAATTTCTTTGTCTAAAAGTCTCTTGTCTCACTGTCCAACCTCAAACTCTACATATTCTTTCACACATTTCATGGCTGTGTAAAATGACTAGAAGGTTGCATCTGACAGCTGACTATGTGTGTAGAAATGGGATTAAGTGAAGCACAGAGGTTTCTTTTCCTAGACTCCTAACTACATTACACTTACAGTAGTTGAAATGGCAGTGTTTCTTCCTCCCCAGTCCTGTCATTCTTAATGGCTTTTGGGATACAAGCTATTTGGTAGATAGATATTAGACATGTTTGAACTTCAACCTCTCACCAAACTTCATTGTCACTTCGTGTTGTTTGAGAGCAGAGGTTGGAATGTCTTAGCTTCTTTCTGAATTGCATAGTGTATTCTGAAACTTCTCTAGAGATTATACAAAAATCTGAAATTCTTTTCATTAGACTCCTGCTTCAAGCATTGTTTCCCTCAGACCACCTCTAGGGAAGTAAAAACTTTCTTTAGTCACTCTGTTGTGTATGTAATTTAGTATTCTTAATCATTTCTATCCCCTAGTAAGTCTATGCAAAGCATACTGTAATTGTCTCAAACTCACTGTATTTGACAGCTTTGTTTAAGACAAGTGGGACTTGCCACTCAATCAGTCTCTGGGTCTCATACTGGCCTGAATTAGTGATTGCCATAGTTACTTCTGACAATGTTGTGAGGTTTGTGCTTGAAGAAAAGGAGTTCTAACAATTACACTGAACAGTTATGGGGTAACTTCCTTCCAGGGAAGTTTTCTTCTGAGCGATTGTCTGGGGGCTTTTCCAGCTTCCATACTGAGGTATTATAGTTCTCTCTTGCAGGTTATTAAAGAGTTCGTCTAGTGTGTTCTGCCTCAAAACTTGTGATATTTGCTATCATAAATGGGCTAATAAAGAATTGGTTTTGCTATTCAGGAAGATGTTAGGCCTTTCCTAGATAGGTCAGAAGCACCAAGAAGTGCATAAGGCCAGTTGGAAATTATTTGACATTCAGGAGTGAAACTTTTCCAATGAACAAGACACTCCATACTGTTTCAAAATCCAGCAGTCATTTCCCATGTAGAAAGCATCAGTTTTTTAGTTTTCTTGTCGTACTGGGTCTGGCTGGGATGGAGTTAATTTTCTTTGTAGCAGCTGGTGTGTATGATGCTGTGTTCTTTGTGACCAAAACAGTGTTGATAACACACTCATGTTTTAGCTCTTGCTGAACAGCCTTTGCACAGCATCAAGGCCTTGTCCATTTCTCAGTCCCATGTCCATTCCCCTGACAGTGACTGGGGGAGTGCACAAGATACTGGAAGATGACGCAATTGGTCAGATGACCCAAAGTAACATAAGAAATATTACATGCCACGTAATGTCATGTTCAGCAGTAAAGTGGAGAGAAGAGGGGTTTAGAGAAGTTGCCTAGCTTACACTTGGGAACTGGATGGGCATCAGTTTACCCATGAGAGGTGGTACATCATTGGCTTGTTTTGTTTCTGTCGTCTTCCACTTCTCTTTTGCATGTTAAACAATGTGTATCTCAACCTACAGGTTTTCTTGCTTTTTACTCTTGTATTTCTCTTCATCCATCTGATGATAGGGGTGGGCAAATAAGCGGCTATGTGCCCTTAGCCCCCAACAGTTGTGATGATCTCTTCGTGCCTTGTGTAAGGCAAAAAGAAAACAAAGATACCACAGCTCAGATCTCAACACATGAAAACCTGCTGTCATACAGGTTTGGATTTTTCAGGGTAAGGCAATTTAAAATTTTTAAGACACCATGAAACTTCTGTCACAAAAAGTTGTCAGAGGAACAGTAAGGGTAATGTATTTTTGCTAGGCTTTGTGTATTCCAAAGTTAAATCTGAATGTTTCGCCTTGCCACAGGCTATTCTGGTGCCTCATCTCCCATAATGTTCAGGCCCATGCTTCTCACTTAGCCAGGCTTAGTTTGCAACTCTTGTCTTTCCATACTTGGTTCTTGATCTTTCTGTTATCCCCTCCTTGTTGGCCTCTCCAGTATGCTTTCTGCTCAGCTTGATTTCTACTGGTTTTTACCTCTCTGGAGAGCATGATTTACAGAAAGATGCATGTTACTCCTACTACATGCCAAAAAATGGTGTCAGTCTATAGGCCAAGTGAAGGTAGAAATCTTCATGCAGTTTGCTAAAGTTTCCCTCTATTTGAATGTTGTGAAAATTTTTTTTAAGGCTTCTGTGCTTGGTAAATAAAGGTGAATGGACTTTCTCAGGGACTGTAAAAAGGATGTTCTTGGCCAAAGGCCAATAGTGGAAAAAAATTGAAGTTCATATTCCCGACAAGAGAATGCTAGAGCAATTTAATGACCACAGATTTTCAGTCAAAGTTGTGGATGTGATAGCATATGATTTTTTTTTAATATATTTTTAAAATAATTTTGTTTTTTCTACTTTTAAAAGTTGATTTGACACACAGAACCATTGGGTTCAGCCAGAGCAGTCATGTTTATCTCCAGGAAGAAAGACTGTATAACAGGAAAAAAGTTTGGTACTTATAGTCAAGGCATAAAATAACTGATAGACTGTCTTTGTGCTCCTTTGTAGAGGTTGGAAACAGTGAAAATTCATGCTCCTGCAGCCATAGAAAACTACAGTATAGCACATATTGTATCTGAGCTTGGATTTTGCATCGTTATATTTTCTGAAAATAGGTGAAACTTACCCTATATGTTTTCATGTTTTTACCTAACCCAAGAATGTTAAATGTATGAACAAAACTAGCCAGTGTACTTAGAATCATAGAATCACTTAGGTTGGAAGAAACCTTTAAGATCATTGAGTCCAACCACTGCCCAATCCTGCCTAGTCCACATCTAGACCATGTCCTCAAGCACAACATCTACATACCTTTTAAATACCTCCAGGGATGGTGACTCCACCACTTCCCTGGGCAGCCCGTTCCAATGCCCAACAACGTGACTGCCCTTTCAGTAAAGAAATTCTTCCTGATACCTAACTTGTAAGATTCGTGTCAGTGCACTTGTTCACTTCCATAGTTACTTGAAGGAGCAGTAAACAGGTAAAAAGAAAGAGAGAATGGGGAAGAGAAGTTTTAACAGCAAACTGGGACTTCATAAATGAAAAGCACGGACTTGAAAAGAAAAATTATTTGGAACGTGTTGTGGGAGAAAAGTTATGCCTACAGTGCAAAATGTGGAAATGAAATTAATTTGTGCAAAACATCAGAAGACTAAATATGTGAGATATTAGAATACAAACTAGTGGTTGGAAAAAATACAAGGCTGGAAAAAGAATTATTAAAACAAGTATAACTTGCTGCAACAGTGATTATGGTATGACTCATGCCTTGTACTCATGTTTGCAGTGCAGTGTGTTAGGGAAATACTAATAAAGTACATCTTGCTCTGAATTAGTTTTGTGAATTGAAATGGCAAATATGACTGTATGTCCAGAATTCCCATATGGTACACCTGAAACAATGCTTAGTCTGGGGTAGTAAAATCAATTTTAAAAAAAGAAAGGAAAGGAATGCAATGAGCATTTCAGGTATAATGATCACAGAATCATAGAATCATAGGGGTTGGAAGGGACCTCGAGAGATCATCGGGTCCAACCCCCTGCCAAAGCAGCTCCCTAGGACATTTCACTGAGATAGGCATCCAGACGGGTCTTGAATATCTCCAGAGAAGGAGACTCCACAACCCCCCTGGGCAGCCTGTCCCAGGGCTCTGTCACCCTCACTGGGGAAAAGTTCTTCCGTATGTTGGTGCGGAACTTCCTGTGCTCCAACTTGCAGCCATTGCCCCTTGTCCTGTCTCCACAGACCACTGAAAAGGGGCTGGCTGATTCCCCCTGCATCCCCTGCTTAAGATAATTATAAACACTAATTAGGTCCCCCTTAGTCTTCTCTTCTCAAGGCTGAACAGTCCCAACCTACTCAGCCTTTGAAATAATGATGTATAACTTACAATTAGGTTTTTAGATGTTTAACTTAACAAGCACTATAGGAATAGACCTATAATACACTCTTTGTTTCCTCTTCTGTATATTTTTGTTATCCATCAATCTACTTATTTTCAAGATAACAAAGAGGAGAAATACTGAATATGAAAAGAAATTCCAGAATAGTGGAATCCAGGGAAAACCAACACTGAGAAAAATCTTGCTGTTTTTATCATCTCTCACAGGTAACCTTGAAATATCTGAACTGGCTTGTTTTTCAACATGCCAGTCAAATATGAAAGTTTGAAATAACAGCAATTGTAGCTAGTACAATATCTGTCATTTACTATCAAACCATAGTTAATGTTTTTCTTGTACTTTCAAATAGGCTGTCTTAACATCAGAAAGAATAAAAAGCCCCTTTGCCTTCTCTGTGGTAGTTGATGGTGGTTTTTGTACTTCAGGTTGCATTGTCAATACAGGTATCTACATCGAGCTGCAGGCTTATGGAAAGAGTAAATCAGATGTACTGTTAAATGAAATAGATTTAATACTTTATTTTCACTTTTTTAAATTTTCATGTCTTGTGCATCTATCTTGAGTTTTGCAATGCAGCTGAAAGTCTGGCATCCTGGATGCAGTTGTTGTGGAATATATCTGGTTCATATGAGTATATGTACTGGACTATACCTGCTAGTCATCAGTATAGGACAATTAAAAAATAATATGAAAGGGTAAATGTAGACTGGATTATCTTTTTCCTCCTCGTAACTTCTTTGCTGATGTTGGACATAGTTCAGGTTTGCCTGAAAACAAGTTTTTAAAAAGCGGGTTGTTACACTTAGTAGACGCTAATGGAGTTCTGAACCAGAACTTTGTTTAATCTTTAGGTTCGTTCATGCTGTCAGCCTTCACAGCATCCTCTAGTAATATGTTTCACAACTTCGTTTTTCCAGTGTTTTTAGAAATTAAATTATCAGATATTAGATATATTTCCTAATTGCTGTGTTGGTGAGAAGGAAAGAATTAACTGTCTCCTTTGCATGTTTTTTATGTCTTTATTAATCTCTTAACGTCTTTGCATCTGTTTGTCACTTTTCTCTCCTGCGGTCACTCTTGCTAAAGATTAAAGAGTTCTAGCCAATTGCATATTAAAGCTATTGATCATCCATATTAGTGGTCAATGTCTTTTATTGCTCTGAGAACTGTTTTCTGCTAATTTCAGTAACTTCATGTGCTGTTCTGAATTCCGTGTGGCAGAATAATGCTGTGACTTGGTAGTGTTTGTGTTTCCCATTACATTTTAATCATTCCTAAAGTCTGAATTGTTTGGCTATTGCTGTTGAGCTACAGAGGTTTTTTTCCTGGGTGTGTAAGAAGCAATATCAACCTTATTTGTGTACATGTTTGTCAGTTATTTAAATAATTTGATGTATATCATTCCCGTACAAATCACAGTATTTTTATTCCTGAAAATATAATTATCCCTGTGAAAATGTCTACTAATTTACTGAGGTGGTCTGTAGGTTAAATCTTAGCACTTCTTAGTTCTGAAAAACATCTATGGGATCTTTGAAATGATTCTGAGATGATACAGGAAACTGCTGTTCATTGACACCAATAGTAGGTAACCATCAATCATTCATCAGAATGACGTTATTGAGGAAGTAGTAGGTGAATTTAATTTAGAGAAACTAAAAAACTGGACGTAAGTAAGTGCAAATATGTAATTTCTTCCTATTTTACCTCTCCTTCTGATGTACATTGAAAAAATAAAAGAGCTAACAAATGTAGTTCTTTCTGGAAGGTTCATGTTGCTAAGGGTAGCATTTATATGTATTTATGTTGATTAGAGTGGCACCATTAATGTTATTTTGGGATGGAGAAGGCTAGGGAGAGCTACGTATGATTTACTGAGGTGGTGCACTGGGAATCATATAATCAAGAGTTTACCCAGCATATCTCCAAAATGACTTAATGCTTTAGCTGTGCCTCTGAAGAATGGGGATTTTGGTACTTTTCCCTGTGCTGCATATTCAGGATTTGACTAAAGAGAAGTTGGGGTTTATTTCTTTAAGTAAATGCAGCTGGTTTGTCAAGGTGCTTTGTTAATAAAGCTCTTTTTAGGCAGCAATGAGCATGTGGGCAAGGGGAATATATCTGCTGCACTTGAGAGTTCTGCATGAGTAGATGTTGCCTCAGGGGAGTGTAAGATTTTTGTCTGTGAGGTTTTTTTGTGTTAATGCAATTTGTTATGTACTGGTGTCCTCATCTTGGATTGGATCTGTTGGCCACAGTACAAGCAAGTGTGGTGTGTGTAATGCCTCCTTTGCTCCAAAACAGGCACCACTTAATTTTTTTTCATGGTGAATTAAAATGTGCAGAGGGATTCAAACAAAGACTGTTGTTCTAATCAAAATCAGGCAGCTGATCTATATAGGGATGTTGTTTGTCTGTAGAGTACTGCTTAAAGGGAATCTGTTGTCTAGTCAGTGAGTTGGAGAGGTGGATCATCTGCCAGAAAGAATGATTCTGGGTTTTCAGGGGAGAACAGAAGCTTCATCGATAGTACTAGGGAGGTGGGATATGCACATCCATTCACACTGTTACCCAGGGAAAATGAGAGGCAGAGGACATGCTTGGGAGATGAAGCTAGGCAGATCCCAAAAAGATAAGGGGTATAAGCAAAAAGTCTGTGGGATATAATGTTCCTGCTGCAAAACTGCAAAGCTGTTTAGGTTTTCTAGTTACCTTTCTGCATTACAAATATGACAATGCAGAGTTACATACCTTAGAGAAAAATACAAATGAAGTACCGTCCAAAATGTAAATATCTAAAAACACTGCAGCAAGAACTTCAGTTTCATTGTTTCACTTAAATAAAGCCAAATGAGAAGAGGATACTAGCAGCAACAAAGTAAAGCATGAAAGGAACTTCTGCCTGGCTGGAAAAAGAAATTATAATTTCATTGTTTAAACTGGAAAATAATTTGGCTTCTTTATTTAATTCCTATACAGAGAGTGGATTACCAGTACTTAAGAAGACTAATGTTTCAAGTCTTGAAAAATAACTTCAAAATTTGCTGAATGTCCTCACTGTCTTTTCAGGAGAGTGTTATTCTGATCAACTACATACATGGCAGTAACTGTGGGTTTGTAACTTTCTAGAATTACTCAGATGAAATTTGAATGTATCAGATCATCCCACCACCAGTTGCTGTAGAGTTCAGGACAGATCCACTGCATGAGCAGGGGAATTTCTTGTCACATATTTGATGATCAAATTCTTGCTGTCCTAGGGTGCCTCCGACACTGTTGTAGGTCAATATTAGGAGAGGGGGTTTTTCACTCTCCAGGAAGCATAAAGGGAAAGATATGCCTGCTTATCAAAGGGTTTGGCCAGATCATAGAGATAGTTGTGAACACTAGCAGCAGAAGTACAGTCTCTTATGTCTGTTTATTTTTAGATTGAAAGGTGTTAAGCTAAGCCTGCGTTTTTATTTATTCCACTCTCCACCCCTCAACCCCCCTGTCCTCATTTTAGCTTGTGGTTGTACTTCCTTACCAGGTTGAGTAGATGTATATTTCAGATGTACGTTGCTGGCTACAGCCTTCCTTTTTTTTTCAGGTCTTCTATTTGACAATTTTGGTTTAATCTGAGGATATTTTTGTTAATGAAATGTTTCTGTCCTGTGTAAATTCCCCTTGGTCTGACAGGGTCAATACCAGGCAGCTCTGAGATGGACCTGCTGATGGCCAAGGCTGAGCCCATCAGCAATGGTGGTAGTGCCTCTGGGATAGCATAGTTAAAAAGGGGGAAAAAAGAAAAAAAACAACTGAAAAAAACCAAACTACTGGCAGCTTTTGCAGCCAGAGGAAGGAGTAAGATGTGAGAAACTGCAGACACCAAGGTCAGTGAAGGAGGGGGAGGAGGTGCTCCAGGTGCTGGAGGAGAGATTCCCCTGCAGCCTGTGTTGAAGACTGTGATGAAGCAGGCTGTTCCCCTGCAGCCCATGGAGGATGATGGGAAGCAGAGATTCCACCTACACCCCATTCATTGAGGACTCCAAGGTGGAGCAGTGGGAAACACCTGAAGGATGCTGTGGCCCTGTGAGACACCCATGCTGGAGCAGGCTTGCTGGCAGGATGTGTGACCCTGTGGGGGACCTACACTGGAGCAGTCTGGTCCTGAAGGACTGCACCTTGTAGAAGATACTCAGGAGCAGTTTGTGAAGAACTGTAGCCCATAGGAAGGACCCCAGGTTGGAGAAGCTTGTGGAGGACCATCTTCTGTGAGAGGGAGCCCAGGCTGCAGTAGGGGAAGAGTGTGAGGAGTCCTCCCCCTGAGGAGGAAGGAACAGCAGAGACAACATGTGATGAACTGACTGCAACCCCCATTCCTGTCCCCATGTGCTGCTCAGGGGGAGTAGGTAGAGGATTCAGGAGTGAAAGTGAGCCTGGGAAGAAGTGAGAAATAAGGGGGGAAGTTTCAAGAATTGGGTTTATTTCTCATTATTCTCCACTGTTTTACTTGGTAATAAATTAGACAAGTTGTTCTTAAACCGAGTCTTCTATGCCCATGATGGTAATTAGTGAATGATCTCTCCCTGTCCTTATCTTGGCCCATGAGCCTGTAGTTTTGGGTTTTTTTGTTAATTCATAGAATCATAGGGGTTGGAAGGGACCTCGAGAGATCATCAGGTCCAACCCCCTGCCAAAGCAGCTCCCTAGCTCATATGGCACAGATAGGCATCCAGACGGGTCTTGAATATCTCCAGAGAAGGAGACTCCACAACCCCCCTGGGCAGCCTGTCCCAGGGCTCTGTCACCCTCACTGGGGAAAAGTTCTTCCGCATGTTGGTGCGGAACTTCCTGTGCTCCAACTTGCAGCCATTGCCCCTTGTCCTGTCTCCACAGACTGAAAAGGGGCTGGCTGATTCCCCCTGCATCCCCTGCTTAAGATATTTATAAACATTAATTAGGTCCCCCCTTAGTCTTCTCTTCTCAAGGCTGAACAGTCCCAGTTCACTCAGCTTTTCCTCATAGGGGAGATGTTCCAGGCCCTTCATCATCTTCGTAGCCCTTCTTTGAACGTTCTCAGTTCCCCCTGTTCAGTTGAGAAGGGAGAGTGATGGAGTGGCTTTTGTGTGGGTACCTGGCATCCAGCCTGGGTCAGCCCACCACATATGTAAATAAAGGCTTTTGTGAAAATTTTTTAGTGTAAAGAGTGTACTCTCTCAAGAACAGTGGAAAGAAATACAGCTGTCTCAAAACACTTTATGGCTAAAAGATGTTAAGTGTATAGCAAGGTATTTCTGGATCATGCTTGGCTACACTGCACAAGAGGTAGATTTCTTATAATTCTGAACCACCACATATGAAATACATAGTCATCCTTTCTGTAAGAAGTCATTAAGGAACAACAGATTTCTGAGAACTTGTCCTGATGGGAAGAATTCCTTGTGATTTGTCAACTCAGAAATTAAGCCTGTTAATTTCTGAATGTTGATAACAGCTTTTTGTTGGCATTTCTGGTCAATGCTATGGCAAAGATCCTGATTATTTACATACTTGTGATATCTGAACTTTTCAGAAGTGATTCAGAAAGAAAGTAAATGTGTCTTAGCAAAGACAGTTATCTAGTGTTCCAAATTTTAAAAAGCCTCTGCTATTGTGGGAAATGCTGTTGCAAGGAGGTGGTTGATATTTTAAAGAAGAAACACCAACTTCCAATAGATATTCAAAATTTGTAAAATTGGAATAGTATTTCACTGTAAAGTAATGACTAAATGCTTTTGTTTTAAATTAGCAACTTCTTCTTTTTTCAGGAAATTTGGAGAGCGACCTCAACCGAAACGGCTCACCAGGTAAGCATGTCAAGAAATTCTTGTTTTAACTGTATTATAAAATCATACTTTTGCCATGGTTTGGGCTGCTGTAGAATTAATTTTCTTTCTAGTAGCTGGTGTAGTGCTGTGTTTTGGATTTAGTGTGAGAATAATGTTGATAACACGCTGATGTTTTTAGTTGTTGCTAGGTAGCCGTGGTGTTTACTCCACAAGTCAAAGACCTTTCAGGTTCCCACACCCTGCCAGGTGCACAAGAAGCTGAGAGAGCACAGCCAGGAGAGCTGACCAAGGCTGGCCAAAGGGGTATTCCCTGCATCATGCTCTCTGTAGAACCAGAGAAGGCAGTGCTTGTAGGTAATTCAGTAGGATGTGAACCTGCTTAGTTTCAGGTTACCAGGAATGAGCTGGATTTCTTTTCCTAGGTAAAATTGTCTTTTGAGGTCATGTAAAATAACACTTTTTACTGCAGAAGTTCAGCTATTAGGTTACTACTGTCAAACAGCAGGTAAAAGGCAAAATGAACACACTGATGTCAAAGAGTGAGCTTAACCAGTTTTTGGCGAAACCTAAATGTTCAGAGATAACATCAAATAGTACCAGCAAGTTGGTCCATTCTGATAAAACGTCCCCCGGTGAATGGAGTACTGTGCCTGGCTTGTTCCTGGTCTGCCTGGGAAGTGTTACATTAGAAGCTGTTAAGAGCTGAAGTTTGGCAAAGCCAAGCACAAGGTCCTGCACATGGGTCAGTGCAATCCCAAGCACAGCTACAGGCTGGGCAGATTGAAAGGAGCCCTGAGGAGAACTTGGAGTGCTGGTGGGTGAAGTTATTGATAGAATATATCTTCTGTGATTTAAAAAGAGTGGCTATTCAATGTAAGACCTCTTAATGAAGTTTTCTGTTAACTGTAGTGACTCTAAATTTCGTGGGTGTGATTTTTAGCTGCTAGATATGCCAGGTACTCTTTCATGTCAGTACAGGGTAGGCATCTGGGAACTTCTAGCCATCCCTTAAAGCAGGAACTTGTAACCCTTGTCTGTACTGACAGAGGTTGGAAACAAGCAACCAAACTTTTCTGTTCTGAAGAGAAAAATGTTGAAACAGTCACTCAAATTTTTAAGAGTGATTTTTTTTCAATGCAGTGCTTGAAAATATATCTTTAAACCCTTCAATGCATTTTGTTCAATTATTGCAAAATTACTCTTCTTTGTGTGAAGACAGTCCTGTTTGTCTAACAATGTATATTCATTGTGGTGCAAGCTCCAGCAGAACAACACTACTTTGTTCATACTGTGCTAGCTGTTTTGAGATGTAAACTGTAATAGTAGTACCTTTGTGGAGAGTGTTAAGATTTAATAAGGAAAAATGTCATGTAAGAATTGCAATGTCTATGTGTCTTCTCTATCCGTGGGAGGGGTTGGAGGGGAACATTCCTAGTTCTAGGAATTGGGATTGTACAAGTCCACAGTAGCAACAAACTAGTAGAATATGAAGAATTTCTTCCTAATACAATGCTAAATAAACGTTAGATAGCAGTTAGCATTTTTGTGTGTGGGTTGCTGGTTTTGAGTGCATATTTTAAATGGTCATCAAGTCAAAATTTTTTAGTATGACTGATGTTCTTAATTTAGTATAACTACTCTTAATGGAGTATTTCAAATTGTCAGATAAAAAGGTTTTAAACCACTTAAATGCAGTTAATGTATATCTTAATGAAATTTATTATAATAATTTTACAGTGAATTATGTTCTGTGGTTTAAAATATATTCTTAAACAGTGGTTGTAAGTAAAAAGTCTGTGCTTTGAGACAGCTCTTCCATCTGTGTTTTCATGGATAAACATCAGTTTCACCAATGCCAAATGTAAATAGGTTGTTAGTCCAGTTCTAAACAGTAATTCTGGTCTTCTCTTATATTTTGCTATTTACACAGAAAATCTGATTACTCTCTTATAGCAGACATGACAAATGCAAGAATTTAGAAAGCATCATTAACAGAGCTGGATTGTTGCTTATATCACACGCACTCCTTCCCACCCACAATCTACTTGCTTCTGTGAAACTGTATGTAGGGATTTCTTTTGGAAAAGGTCAAAATACTGCTTTTTATCTTCCATCTTTCTTTCACTGGAAATGTTTGGTTTTCTAGATCTGTCCAAATGAAATTCAACAGTTGGGTGCCGCTCACAAAAAAACCCAAATAAGCCAACCAAGAAAACCTTTCTTCTGTAGGGCTTAATCTCTTCATATAACTTTCTCTTAAATTAATAATTTCATTCTCTGGTTGATGACTTTTGAAGATGAGTGCACTGGTGGGCATTCAACCTGCAAAAGCTGCTCCAGGGACCTAAAAGCGTTCCTGTCAGCACTCTGACCCAGCTAAACCCTAGGGTGTTGAATTTGGCATGGTGCTTAATGAACACTTAGAAGAAGAATGATAGGGTGTATTGTTCTCTTACTTCTCTCAGGGAATTACTGTTGGTGTGTTTGAGGTAATTACAGCTTTTATATGTTGTCTGTCATTACAGTGATGATGAATGATAGAAAATCTGATTTATATTTTACCTGATTGTATGCAGGAAGTAAGAGGCTTTCTCTCAAAAACTACATGAAACAGTAAGCTGAAGAATGTATCTTCACAACCAATAGAAAATACAGACATTGCATTAATTTAGTTAATAGCTTAATTAAAATTTCCGAACAATTTGTCATTATTGTAAGAAACTAAATTGGTTAAGGAGACAATATTGAATTAATGGTGTGCTCTAAAATTTGTGGCATGGTATTTCATAAAACTGGGATTTGAATATGGTGTAGTGATTGGGATTGATATGATTTTGCATCAAAAGCATTTTGTCTTTCTGGAAAGTGTGGTAATTGTATATGACCACAGACCCCTTAGTGCTAGCTCCATGCAAGATAACTGTTTCTTTTTATCTGTAATTGTCTTTAACAACAAAAGCAAACTTATCTTGACTCTGTAAATGGTTTGCCTTTTTGAATCCCAGGTGTTTGAAAGCATTTGTCCCAAAGCTGGCTTTGGATTGATATAATTACAAATGAAACCAAAAGAACATTCAAAGCTTATTTTGTCTTTTACTTTTTAGGGAAGCAATGCGAAATTACCTGAAGGAGCGAGGTGATCAGACAGTGCTAATACTCCATGCAAAGGTCGCGCAGAAATCGTACGGAAATGAAAAAAGGCAAGTGTCTGGTTTTTGCTGGCTTCCCTCTACACCCCCCAGCTAGGGAAACTGTAGTGTGTAGTAGTCTGGTGCACAGTACATCGTAGTACATGCTGAGGAATTCTGCAGTCTGAAGAAACGTAAAGCAAAATGAGTTTTCATAAATGGTTTATGTAAAAAATGCTGCCAACCCACGGCATTCAGTGTAGTAGTGATACCTGTTTCTACCAACAGCTGCTCTGTCTGTGGGTGAAGTTTTGAAGTTTTTCTTCCATTGAATTAAAACAGTGCTAATTTTAAACCTTCCGTGTTAAGTCTGAACTAAACATAATGATTAATGGTGACCATTTGTAGAAGAGCTTTTCCCTCAGTTGCTCAAATGAATATGAAAGTAAAAATACTCTCCTGAATCAGATCTTTTTTTTTTAAAAAAAAAAGAATGGGGAGCAATCATAACTGTATTTACAATAAACATTCTCTTGTAAAAATTAATACAGTATGTAAGTTAAAAGAATAGGTAGTTTTCTAATGGACCGAATGTACCAGAAAATGTGAGGATGAATGCTTTTTAAGCAAAGGTGAACGTCCTGCAGTCCTCTATATGATGTTGTTATTGCATGACTAGTAGAAGCAAAGAGAATATATTCCTTCATATAGAAACATCTGGAGATACTCAAGACCTGTCTGGATGCCTACCTGTGCAATATGAGCTAGGGAGCTGCTTTGGCAGGGGGCTTGGACCCAATGATCTCTCGAGGTCCCTTCCAACCTCTACAATTCTGTGATTCTATGATTCAGCTTAAAGCCATTACCCCTTGTCCTATCATTCCCTGCCCTTGTAAACAGTCCCTCTCCAGCTTTCCATAGGTTCTCTTAAGGTGCTAGAAGGTTGCTATGGTATCTACCCAGAGCCTTCTCTTCTCCAGGCTGAACAAGCCCAACTTTCATCCTCTCCTCAGGACTGTTACATCATTATATTTTTTATGGTTTTCTGTGGCTTGCTATTTTAACATAGTTATGTATGACAGTGTTAGAAAACAAGGATGTTGGATGTAAGCCTGCAGAGTTCTGGGTTTGTTGCTACCAATCTAAATATCACTTCCTGATGTCTGTGAATCACAGAGATGCAGACTATGGTTTCAACTCTTACTCAGTATTCGGTGCCAGAGTTCTTGACTTGCAATATGTGTTGTCCTTTCTGTTAGCCAGTGTCTCAAGTCTGTCCTTTTGGGTAGTGTCCAGGGTCTACAGCTCCATGGAATTGTTTACTCAAAATGCTTTCTAGATATTTCTGAAATTCTTGATGATAATCAAATGGGAAATCAGTGAAAGAGGAAGAGCACGGAAGCAGACAAGTATGCTGTGTGTCTGCTATATAATTATATAGCCCTCTTGCTCACTGCCATGCTTAAGCGCAAAGAGGGTTGCAATGCAAGGTTTATTAGCAGTAAATGATAACTTTAACCCTTTGTAGCAAAGTCAACAACCAAAAAGTTTTATCATGACAATGTAGGCGCCCTTGTTATCTTCTCAGATTTTATTGTAATTTAAGAGTTGCATAGATAACTCATCCCTGCAGATGAGTTAAGCTTATTACTCACAGAAAATGAGGGGTGTGCCTGCAGATACGAAAGTGACTTCCTAAACAGTGTACCTGTAAGTTCAGTCAGTTTGTTCTTCTGGGGCCAGAGAAATTTGTGAGGCCAGGAATGTTTGATTTTGGAGAACAAATTGCATGAAAAGAAGGGAGAAAATCAAAAGATTTAAGTATGTAATTTTGATTATTAAAAGTTCCATTACTGTTTGTAAAGTGTTCTGAAGTATACAGGGCAAACCTTCAAATTATTTGCTCCTATGGGCAGGTCATGGCGTTGCCATAAATTCCTGTTGCCTTGAATATATGTGTACGTTTCACTTGATGCCATTAAAGTCACTGTGGCAGTTATGTTACTTAATTACTGGTAATGTTTGGTAAACTAGACACCGATTTCTCACGGCTTTAAATGATTGCTCACTGGAATTAGGTGTTCTCTTACCACTTGAGATTTTGAAAGATGCAGTTCAGGTGCCTGTCTCAACACAACTGCATTTGTTCATGAAATGTATCTCAGATTGGCTTCTTTAAAAGGGGAGGCATGTCAAACAAATGTAAAGAATTTCAGGGCATTACAAAAGATGACTGGGAATGAAGATGGTTGGATGTTTTTTATAAAATAATGTGATGGTGAAATGATTGCCATTCTGGTATGGATATGAAATGAAAGTGTGGAATATTACTATACCTACTAAGATTTCATTTTTTGGTTTAAGTATTTTAGTTTTTATTCTGTTTCAGTGCACCAGTTAGACTGTCTCCAGTACTGTTCTGGTAGTTCCCAGACTGTTAGCATTAAAAACGATGTCCGGTTTTTCTCTGTGTACAAAGAAAAATGCCAGTTATCAGATCCTTGGATCCATGTGTGCCCTAAGGTACTTAGTGAAACTAAGTGATGAATTAGCTTCTCTCTTTTTTTCCTTTTCTTGTTTCTGTTTTATTCATATCAAGATATGCCCTTTGGTTCTTTATGTTGCTGGATTGAGCAACACTTGTAAAGTTTTAAGGCTGTTTTATGCAGCTGGTCAATCAGCTTTTCAACATTTCTTACATCATTTGAAGTGAGATGTTTTGCATACATCTGCTTTATAGGCAGAAATTAATTTCATACTTAACTTTATGGAGAAATTTCATGTTTTCCACAGGAATTCATTATGGTATGGATATAATGTTAATTTTTGATGCATAAAGAATAAATTAAATTGCACTATTTTTGTAACTGAGAGGTCAAATTACAGAAGGAATTGCTTCTTAAAATGACTTCTACCTAAAAAAACCCTAAACTTTCACCATTTGTTCTAGTCTTCAAACACTGTTGTGGTGCCATGGAAAATATTTATCGTCAATAAACTTTGCATAGCATAATTAAAAGGTTAGCACAATAACTACCTTTCAGTCTTTTGGTGAGGTTTAGTGAAATACTCTGTTGAAAACTCACTGTAGACAGTGCAGGTCTCACATAGCAGTCTGATCTGAATAGGCCTCCCAGAAACACAATTCCAGATTGTCCCCATATGGATGTAGACCTTCTGGGCTAATTTGAGTGTTCTTAATAGTTGTCTCTAAATGACAGTAATGAAAGGAGTTGTCTGTCTTTTTTGAGGGGACTCTTCTTCTTAGCCTTGTACTTCTCAAAGTTAATGTTATGATTTAACAAAAAAGCCAGGAGGTGAGAAGCTTAGGGATGGACTTCAGGTGCATTTAAGACCTTTTGCCTAATGTTTCCTGTGGCATGGCTGTCATCTTTCTAAGGCATTCAGCTGATAGAGACTCAGGTGATGTTTAGTCCTGATGAGTGTGGCTGTTTGGCTTGTGCTTCTTGTATTTTTTTCCATATTTACCATTCACTGGGACTTTTTTATCAGTCTGAACAGTGTGAACATTCGACAATTGAAAGGGTTGAAATGTTTGGGATTCTAAGACGTAGCTCATAAAAGACTGAGTGCCAGTTCTGTGGATTACATACTGTTCTGAGTTTAACATCAGCACTGATTAGACTGAGAATGATCTAGCAACAACTTTTTTGGTTTTTTGGTTCTGCCCTTTTTTTTTTTTTCTTCATTTGTTAGTGAAGGAGCTGCTGTAATTTCTGTTCAGCTGCTTCCCTGCACCAAACTGAGTGTGTCTGAGCTCTGGTTAATGCTCTTCCTAACTTCACTGTAGCGCTCTAGCACCTAATAATTTTTCATCTGTTTGTTGATGTATAGAATTCTGTAGTGAATATTGTTAGATCTTTCAGCTCCTAAGAAGGAAAGGGGACTGCTGAGTAGTTCGCTGCTCAGAACAATGCTGGTAATTGGCAGACACGTCTCCTGCCTTGACCTACTCCTAGTTAACTGAAAGGTACAAATTGAAAACTTCCCCACTAATGTCAACCTGAATATAATGAAAACCAGCCAGTAGAGCCAGTAGACGCCTCTTAAATCCTGCTGAAGTCAGTCTTCTGTAAAATGAACCAGGAATAACTTGGGTGATTTGAAAAAACAAGCTTTTGTGAATAGGAGCCTGTGGTTTGATGCACGTTGAGTGCATCAGAACTAGGTAGCAATGACTTAAGCTGATTTTATTTTACCTTCTACCCCTTGCTTCCTGGCAAGTTCAGTTAGGGTAGTTTCTCTGCTTGAAGTACCTTTTTTTTTCTCTATTGATTGAAAGAACTGAAGGAATGTTGTTCTCTCCTTTGGTGACTCTCTGATTTAAAACAATATTGCAGAAGGTGCCAGTGACTCAACATACCCACTTTCTGTTGTTGCCATCAAGACTCAAAAACCACTAGAAATTATCATGCTCTTCCCTTCAAGTCATTTGTAATAAAGGGGGATCATCCTTAGACAAATTGCAGCTTGCTTTTCTTGCTGTGGAAAAATGTTTGGTTTCCAGCTGGTCTGATGGAACAGATCTGTCAGAACAGATGAGCAGCAGCTTGCTTCTGTTTGCTGTACTGAGTTACTGACCCTGGAGTCTAACATGAGATGGACAATACTATGGTCTTTCCTCACTTGAGTGGCCTATGAAACTGCTGTTTAAGAGGGCACTATGGGGACGCCCTTTACTTTCTGGAAATTGACCCTCTGACCTTTTCTGGCTAATATCAGTTCTGATGTTAGCCTCGTTTAAAACTGCCTGTCATTTAAATTCCACTGAACACAAGTTCTTGGAAGATGGACATAGGAGGACATCACAGAGAGCCTCTTCTGAGAAACTAAGAGTCCACCACAATATTTTCAAGAGATAAGATAAATACATAAAGCATTTTCAGAGACCTGGTATCCAAAAATGTTACCCTGGTTCATTCACTGTGCTTTATATCTGCAAGTAGGAAGTAATGAATCTAAATTGTCATGCAGCTCTAACTAGTGTGGAATTGGTTTTGTCCTGGAAAGAAATTCCTAATTGTTATACTTCCAGTAACAAAAGAGCTCACAGAGTTGATCCCTAACAGATCTCACATGTTTTTTAGATTAAGTTGTTAGGTGTTTACCTCATGGAAGAATGTCCTGTGTTGTTTTACTGCTCAGTCAGCAAGGAATCTCTAGTCTGCTTGTGGCATAGAGAAGTGTATTAAGGTAATATGTTATAAATCCAGGGAGGAAATGACATCCTACATGATTTTCCACCATTACTACTTGTACTCAAAAATCTGAACAAGCTCAGAAGAACCACCCACAGCTGCCTTTCCTCCAACCTAATTTTCTTTTTACTATAGGTCAGATTAATACTTCAGAAGAATTTTTACCTCCTACTCAGTCTTACTTTAGTTTTGTGGTTAAAAAAGAGAGGTAAGCCTTGTAAATCAAAGGGTGAAAAAAGAGTTTTTTCATTTGTTCCATGAAACGTCCTACCTGATTTCACATCAGTAATACTGGAAATTACTTTACCTAAATTACTTACATTGGGGAGGTGATTTTTTTTTCTCTTCTCCATAGTTATCTGGAAACCAGCCTCTCTCATAAAAATTTATGTTACTATTTACATCAGAAATGTTTTGTTAATGGGAGAACCTGTTTCCAGCAGTTATTTTATACCTACCAAAGACATGGTTTTTAACCCTCTGTGAAAATTAGAGATATGAGGGTATGCATGGTTTAATCACACTACATTGGATAGAAAATTTATAGTTAATCTATTCTATGCATGAGTTCCTGGGACTGTAAATATAAAAGAATTTTCTGTATCCGAAGGGTAAGAGGCTGAACCATAAGAAAAACCCATTCAAATGGTGAATATCCAGACTCTTTCTTCTTCTTTAGTAGTTTTAACCAAACTTGAAATTTTCTCAGCTTCTAAAATGTCTTTATTCATCAAGTTAGAATTTTCCAAGTTTTTTTTTTTTTCTATATTCTTATTTAAAAAGAGCGCTTTAATTGTGGCATGATTTCTGTTCATCAGTGGGCTCAAGATCTTTTACTTGTAGGTCTTCATTGCCATCTAGTGGCCATAGTGATTCAAAGGACTTGGTTTAGAATAAAGCTGAAATGAAAAGGAAAATGTTTGGGAATTTGTTTCATATTCTAACCAGTAAGATAAATACAAAAGAATACACGAGGAGGAAAGGTAAATGTGGTGTTTGCTTTATGGTGTTACACCGACTTGGAATGCTGGGAGTTTGGTTTCTTTTTTGCAAAGCATTGCTCAGTCATGAAAGGTTAATATTTATTTTTTGTCTATGTATAATTTCTTTCTTAGAAAAAGCATACAGTTGTTTCGAGGCAAAGCAGTGGGATACATCCATTAACGCTGAAAGGATCTTGTATTATCATTCAAGTTTGAGACTTTGGAAGCTGAGTTTGTTTCCAAAGCATAACTTTTTAAAGTATTCCTCTGTTGCTTGAAGCTACCCTTCCACCCACCCTCCCTGCAATTGTATTTCCTAACCATGGAGTTCATAAAGCCCATTTGAAATGTATTGTTCCCAGAGGACCATTGTCATGTTTCCTATGTTTCTGCTATCTGGGATGACAAAGTAGAGAGGTCCTCCTAAACAGTACTTGGGGATGATCACTGCCCTCGCTTGGCTGACCCCTTGCCAGTCTGATAGACATGTGACTCTTACCTCTCACTTCCTTCGCACCCCCAATGTATTATCTGTGTACATTTTATTTTTGTTAATGTGATCACAATTGTCTACGGTAGGAACTTTCTCAGTGTAAAGCTCAAGGTGTTATTTCTTGCCTTGTTTTCACTCTGTTTCCCTATAACATGCTTAAAGTTGCAGCAATCAGTAGGTGAGCCTCAGAATTAATTTCTAACAGCAGCTATGGTATTTACATCTAGATGTAGGGTGTTGTTTATGAATTTGGTCATGTAAAAAGTAAATGTAGACCTTCTACTTCAGTTATGAACTTTACGATTTTGACCACTGGCATTGCACTTTCTCCCTCACAAACATGAGCTCATTCTACCCTTTAGGCTAGAGACGTGTTTGAGGGAAATTAGTTCATGTCATCTGTGCTGTTTTGAAATAAATGTAACTGAAAAATAGGAAATACATTCCTGGGTTTGAGATCAAAAATTTGTACTAGGAAGGGGAGAAATTAGTTGCCATGTAACAAACTCATGACATTGTTAACCATACCCCTACTGCATCATTCAGTGTCTTCATGAAGAAAGCTGGAAATGGAGATCAGGTAGCAAAAGATAAGAAGCAGAAGGCATAACAGCAAGTAAAAAAGGGTTATGTAGTGTTTGCTCTTTGATAACATTTTTTACTGGTGATTTTCAGATTTCAGAACTTCTATTCTTACAGCAATAAAGATACAATAACCCATTCTAATGTCTCACAACTATAAATTCCAGCTTAGTGATTCATGGCTGGGCTACTAGAAGTATTCTCTCATCCTGCAAAAGTGTTCCATTTTATTTTGGAGGTAGTTTATTGTGTAGTTTCTCAAGCTGACAATTCCATCAGGAAGCATCCGCTTTGCAAATTGGCGAGTTTCTACCTGTTGCCTTGGTTCTCTCTATTCTGTGTTTTCAATTGGAAGACAAAAAAAAAAAAATTCCAGAGCCTTCACATGACCCATGATTACCCCAAAGCACAAAATGCAGAGTTAAAACTGATGCAACAAGCACATGATAGTGTTCTTTGTTTAACTTTGAATCGATTGCTTCTACAGGTGGCTTGCTGTTAATTCATAATTCCATATTTATCAAGATTTTTCTGCTTCAGGACAGCATAAAAGCAATAAAGCAAATGATTTATGAAAAGTTTTTGCTTAAATGGATTATTATAATGGAGGAAATAAGACTGTTTTCTGTTTGGTTAGAATTATTTAAAAATCTGTAGGAGCAGTTTCACAAGTTAATTTAATGGGCTTCTCAAACACACAGTTCTTTTGATGTCACATAGTGAGCTACTTTCTACAGATTCTATTTTGTAGGTGGTCGTTTTTCAAACCAGAGCACAATACTTGTGAAAACCTTTCATAAGTATTTAAGCTCTATGTAGATCAGTATATCATCAGTTTTGCTGTATTTTGAAAGGAGCAAAACTAAATGAAAAATTTTCACTGGTGATTTGTTGGCAAGATATGCATATGTGGGTGGGAAGGAAGCAAGAGAGAAGCAAGAGTCACATGTTTATTAGGCTGGCAAGGGGTCAATTACTCTCTTTTTACCTGCAGGGAGTAATTTTTGCTCATAATCATAAACACTGAAACATTTTGAATTGCAGTAAAACTTGAAATTTGCTTGGTTGGCTTTTTTCCTCTAACAAAGTATATATACTAATTATTTGCATTGGCTAAAATGATTACATATCATTGCATTTATTTATATGGAGTCTTAACATTTACATTTTATTATGTGATTAAGACTTTATCTTCATCTATTGAGACTTCTGCTACTTAGAAAAGCATTTTATATCCCTTAATTAAAGGTAATTTTGCTGAATAGGTGAGTTGAAGTGTACTAGAGTTGATTTTCATATTAAAGCTGACTTGCACTAATTGAGGTTTATATGGTGTTTAATGGAAGTAATCTGTGAATTCAGTTGTCCCACGACAAACTAAAAAAAAAAACCCAACAAACTCCTGGCACCTACCTGCCTCTATAAGGTAGGAGTTCTTTTTCAGTTACCCTTTCCCTTTACGCCTCTTTAGTTACCACACAACTGAATGTACTCATGCTACATTTTAAACTTTGATCTTAACTAAACGATGAGAAAAGCACTGGAGCTGTAGGCTAAATTAAATCCAAAAGTTGTTAGGAACTGTATTTTAACAATTTGCAGAAACCTCAAGACCAACACGTCATATTGTAAGACTGTGTATAATTTAAACATGTTGCTGCAAGCACCATCTAGACTGATTTCAGTCAGTATTGCTAAAGACTAGATGATATCTTTTACTGATGAAGATGTAAAATCTATTCCATTTAAAAACTGTAAAAAGATTTATGCTTGAAATAGATTCCCTCCTTGCTAATGCTGAAATAGTAAATGTTTAAGAATTATTATCTGCAGTTGTCCATTAAATTAGTTTGTCAAACTGTTCTGTGTGTATTAATTGCTGCATCATGTTCAGCACCTACAAAAGCAAGACAGTGCTGTAACTTGCAAGGCCTTTTTACATTGAGAAAAGGTAGAAAGCGTTTTCATTTCATAGAGATGCAGATTGTTACCTATCATTTATTAAACTGCAGAGGTACTTGTGACAATGCATCTAATGCTGGTTTTGCCTTTTTATTTGCATTTTAGATATTCAAGACAAATGAAGGATGTGCATGTATAAACTCGAATGCAAAGTATGAATGGGCTGAGAAAGTTTTGGATATACGACAGTTTCTGACTCCAGAAGTTTCTTGAAAGCTGTGTGTAATCTCATTGTATATTTTTCATTTTCAGGTTCTTCTGTCCTCCTCCATGTGTGTATCTTATGGGCAGTGGATGGAAGAAAAAAAAGAGCAAATGGAACGGGATGGTTGCACTGAGCAAGAGTCGCAGCCTTGCGCCTTCATTGGAATAGGAAATAGCGACCAAGAAATGCAGCAGCTGAACTTGGAAGGAAAGGTAGAAGAACTGTAATAAATCAGATTACTGCAAAGCATATTCTAGCTACGTGGTGCATATTCAAGGAATGCCCTTGCTTATTTTTGATAACTTCTGTAACACTGCAGCAGATACTACATATGTGATTTTAAAAAATGCCTCAAAAGTACATAGGACAGCGGGTGGATTTGGTTCATGGGATCATAGCAGGCTACTAACCTTTCATTTGTAGGTCGTTGATTCAGAGTCAGTAAATTGTTGGGTTCTTTGGTAGGCATCAGTGGTTAACTGAAGTATGGTTTCTGGATCAAACTCTGTGTCCTATTCCTTGGCTTGTGTGAATAGATAATCTCATCAAGGAAATATCTGAACAACATCTGCTAGAAGTGGTCTTTAAGTCCCTGTGCATAAAAATACAATTCAAATAGCATCTTATTAAATTTAGTAGATTTTTTTTTTTGTGACATAAATTGGTGCAAGACTTTTAAATAACATATTTGTGATGACTTAAACAGTTGGAATAGAACTGGCAGCACCTAAGTGCTCATTTTAGCTGGTTGTTTTATTAAGCAGCATTTTATAGCTACCTAGTATTTCCAGCACAGTATACTTAGAAATACTTTGTATGTTGCTGAATAGGAAAAGAACAATAAAAGTTCTTTATGATATTTTTTAAGCTCCTGTTGTCACCCAACATAAACACTTAGCCAAAGGTAACCTTCAAGAGATTCAAATCCCAGTCATATCCCATCCTTTCAATAAAAGTTTGGCTCAACAACATCTATGCACAGAATCTTGTGCATGCCCAGTGTACTGCCTGTATACCTCTAGTCAGTGTAATTTTCAGTACTGTTCTTAACCACACAGAGATGGCTTTGATACAGTATAGTCTCTAGTCATCTGTTTTCCAGTCCTGGCAAGGTTCTTTAGAATGACAGTAAAGTACTGAAGTCAGGTGATAAACTTCACAAAGTTAAATGATAGTCATAAAAGGTATCCATATGGAAGAGATGGAAAAAGCAACTCCTGATCTGTTTTAGAAACTATTGCATCAATTTTCCTATTTTGTTCATAATTGAATATACATAGTTTCTTGAACTGGTTTCACTTGAAAGAGTAAACAGTATGTTTTCATCTACAGAATTATTGCACTGCCAAAACATTATACATATCAGACTCAGACAAGAGAAAGCACTTCATGTTATCGGTAAAAATGTTCTATGGCAATAGTGACGACATTGGTGTGTTCCTCAGTAAAAGGATCAAAGTCATCTCCAAGCCCTCTAAAAAGAAACAGTCACTGAAAAATGCAGACTGTAAGTATTTTTCTGAATATAGCAATTCATTTTGCCTTCTACTATTTTTTTCTTACATACTGAGATCTGATTACAAAGTAAATACGACAACATTTTCAATTTCTGTTTTTTAACTTATTCCAGAACTGTACACATCAGTTTATTTTGAAGTATTCCAATATAGTTGGGTTACCCTGTTGAGTTCCGTGCAGTAACAGTTAATTATTTAGTAAATATAAAAGGTCCACCAAAGAAAGCTGTGTTCTGAGGAGGGAATCCTTGTAGACAAATGCGTAAAGAATGCTCTACCTCAGCTTTCTAAAGCTGTTGCTTAAACTGCCATTATCTGTTCCTTGGGCTGTTTTGATCAGTATCAAGGAGATATCTTTCAAATTGTGATAAATGAGTTAGCATCATGTTATCCAAACAGTACTTGCTTACATCAGGTCACCTTCTTACTGTCTCATGCCATTTTCATGTTGTTTTTAATGTTTTGCATGGTTCCTTTGAAGTAATTGGTTAAGAAATCTGTATGGTGATACTTCACCCGGATTTATTTGCTTACCGTGTTTTTCAACTAAAGATATCTCTGGTGCTAATGTATAATTGGGAGCATTTTTGCTTTTCCTCCAAAGTTTTTGCCTGCATACCACCGGAGCACCTCAAGAGATACCCTTTTTTTGTTTGTTTTTCTCTCTCTCTTCACTAGTGCTTTAAAAGGCTCTTCCATCTGTGTTGGGCTGGAACCCATTCACCTATGGAATGTGGATCTCGGGGCCGCTAGCTTGCCACATGACTAAAGGCAATCTGTTGCTGTGCAGTTCACACCCGTGGGCTCAGAGTATGCACTGTTGACTTTGTATTCAGACAGATAGTTTTGATGGACAGTGAATGTGAACCAAGCATTCTTCAATAGTAAATATGAACCAAGTCGAAGAAACATGCCTGTTTTGTTGGCAAAATGCTAGTTGCTGATTTTTTTTTTTAGGGGAGCAGACTTAACATTTCTCTCTTGAATGATAAGTAAGTTCAGATCTGAGAAAATTGCATGGCTACAATTTTACATAGTTATGTCTGTCTTCCTTTCAATTGATTGTAATTTGTAAGAATAATTTTTCTTTATACTTCAAATACTCTTCACATGATCATTGAAAGTTGTCTAAGGGCAAGCCAGAGCTTCTGCTCAAATAATCAGTTGTTGGAGAACTATGAACAGAAGGAGTTTTCAGCTGGCAAGCACTGGCCCATTTGGCTAAGTGGTAAAAATCTGTGAACTAGCATGCCTTTGGAGAACAGCCACTGTGTATGTTATTCCACTTGTAATTTTGTGATTATTTTTGGTCTGTCACAAGTATAAATATTTTCTAAATTAACCAATAGTTGAGAATAATTTCTTGATTTCCACTATTCATCAGTTTATTTTACTGTATTTGTGACTTCTCTGTGCAATAATGAAGTAATTTTCTAATGGCGAGTCTGTATGTGTTCCTTGCAGTATGTATTGCGTCAGGGACAAAAGTGGCACTATTTAATAGACTTCGATCCCAAACAGTTAGCACCAGATATTTGCACGTAGAAGGTGGTAATTTCCATGCCAGTTCACAACAGTGGGGAGCATTTTACATTCACCTCTGTAAGTAAAAATGAAGCAATGTTTTTTCACTTCCCTTCTTCCCCACAAAAAAACGTCCTGCGTTTTTTCCTCCATATTAATTACCTATATGTGGAGTGTATAGTTGATGTACAAATATACACTGAGAGTCTATTTTATGTAATGTTAAATGTTCCTCCTATCGAGGAAAACAGTCATTAAACACAAATGAAAATTCCTGTTTCATGCAGTGGATGATGATGAATCGGAAGGAGAAGAATTCACAGTGAGAGACGGCTACATTCATTATGGGCAGACTGTCAAACTTGTATGCTCAGTTACTGGCATGGCACTCCCAAGACTGGTACAGTTTAATTTCTCCAATGCTGTAATTAATTTGTAGATAGCTACTTAGTGTAATTGCATAGCTGGGTTTGCATTGTTTACAATTTTTGGCTTTTTTTTTTCCTTATGGTAATACATGTTTTGTATGGAAATTGGCATTCAATTTCATAAAAGCATGTTTTTCTATGGGCAGATTAATTCCATAAGCAACAAACAGCTTGTAAAAGAAGCCTTAGGGAGTTGTTCAGAAATCAAACCTGTCAAAGTAGGTTAATCTGCAAGCTGTCTGTAAGAAAATTACTATTTTAAAAATAGTAATGTAGGCCCAGTGTTGCAAAGTACTTAAAATATTGATATTGAATAGATGAATAAAGTCTTTGCAGCCAGTAGGATTATTCCATTTGCTGAGTTCAGCACAGCTTTAAAAATGCTCAGCTGGTTTGACTCTAAAAGCACTTCTCTTCTAAGGATACATAATTATACGAATATCAGCTTACAAAAGCATTTTGGACATGTATTAATACTGTCTGTTTCAATGTGGAACATTGGAAATGCCTTTGAAGTAACTTTTTTTAAAGAGGAGACCATTTCAGCCATTGTCTTTATCACAGGTACAAAATTGACTATAACCAATTAGGGCTTGTGAACGAAAAAATAGTATGATCTTGCCAGATACACAGTAAAGGTTGTTAAAAATAAAACTTGTGAAATTCTGGTCTGTCAGCCTGCTATGAATTCCACAGAAGGCTTTGCTAATTGCACTTCTAACTAGAAGGAATTATTAGAATGTGACAGTGTAAAACCGACCTTCTGTGCAGCCAAGTTTTTGTTCCCCTTTCCAGATTTATTTTATTAGAACTATCATGAGAAATTCTCTCCCAACATCAAACTGAACTAAAAAAGAAGATGGCCTGCTCAGAGTCAATGACATAAAATTATAATTTAAATAGATTATTTTTTTTTAAATCACATTATTTGACAGAAAAATCCAGACCTGGTTACTACTGATCTGGTTCAGTGTACATGAAATTTAGTAAGAGGATCTAACTTTATTTGTGAGTTTCATGTTAATGTTTTCTTCTTGCCAGAAGGCAATGCCATCATTTATGATACCTGAAACCTTATTTGTTGGTAGAAATAGATTAAAACAAATTAGGCTAAGGGTTCCTGTTTTGTTTGCTATGGGGAACATTTGTCGTGCTGCCTTAAAAGGCTTGAAGGTGATGCAATTAAAAGGTAACTTGCAGATATTTTACAGGCTAATGCAAAGAACTCAGAAGAAACAAGTTAACCCTGAAACTTATATTGCTAATAATGTCATTTATCATCATTAGAAATTCCAGAGGATATGGTTGGCTTTCTGATTGTCAGCCTGGAAATCTTCAAACACTTTGGCTGCTGCTTCTGCTGATGTTGCATAAAATGAAGTATTAAAATTTTCTAGAAGTTGTGTTAAAATTCCAAGCTACAGATTTCCACTGTCTGTAAAGGAATAACTTTTTTAATTTTAAAAAAATAAATTAGTATAACAGCTCTGAACTAAGTCAGCAGATACTTTTCACTGAACTGCCAGATGTAAGGAGCAATTGTTCTTTGCTGTTGTCTTTAAGTAATATTTAATGACCAGCTATTGTTAAGATACGTTGATTGTTGTGTTTGCAAAACTGTACTTAAGGACATCTCAGTCTGCCACAGAATGGTGTCAATGGTGGAAGCTTCTGTGGAAGTCTGTTAATACTTGACCTACTGCTCTTTTGTACCAGGAAATGGAACAAAATTGATTTTGCTGAAGCTTTGAGTTTTTCCCCCTACTCTTAAAGCAAAAAAGATAAAATATGTGTGCATGCAGAACATTGAAGCTGTACTACTGAGTGTCGCTTCGATGTTGTGTCCTTGTTTTAAAAGCATTGAGAATGGCCAGTCTGTTGTTAGTATTAAAATGGGTGTGGAAATTAAAAAAGAAAAACAGAGCTCCCACATCTAATAACAGCACTTATGTGATCTTCAATGTAATGAAATACAGAAATTGTCCTAAATATATATATATATATACAATTTTTATTCACAGATAATTCGAAAAGTAGATAAACAAACAGCGTTATTGGATGCAGATGATCCAGTATCACAGCTCCATAAATGTGCATTTTACCTTAAAGACACTGAGAGAATGTATTTGTGCCTTTCCCAGGAGAGAATAATCCAATTTCAAGTGAGTTGTTTAAAACTATTTCAATAGATGAGAAGCATGGTTATGAAGTTTTCCCACATAATTCCCAAGATGTGCATGAATGCCAGTTCTCCAGTTGATTTTGAATGCGAGTCTAATATTTTGCTTTGAAAAGACAGAGGATGGAAAACAACAAACTTTTATCTGTTCCTTTTCAAATCAGTTTTTATTTCCTCATAACCTTCTTCTGTCTTGCTTTAGTCAATGAATTCTCTCTTCTCCAGTTGTGGTTGCTTAAACTTGGCTGGATGTCAGGTGTCTACCAAGCTGTCATGTCACTGACCTCATTAGGACAGGGAGTGGAGATAAAGAGAAGAAAAACCCAAGCCCAAATCCATTGGTCAAGATAAAGGCAGTTTAATACAGCAAAAGCAAAAGGCCACACACATGTGCAGGTGATGTCCAGCCACTTCCTGGGAAGCTGCAGTGATTCATTCCCTGTAGTGATTGCTCCAGAAGACAAATGTAAAAAAACCTGAATGCCCTCAACTTCCTCCCTTTATCTTGCAGCAGTTTGTGGCTGAGCAGATGTCATGTAGTATGGAATATCCTGCTGGTCAGCTTGGGTCAGACTGTAGCTGACTCAGTCTTCCCAGCAGGTGGAGAAAAAACTACCCCTAGCAAGTTACTGCAACAGGAATGAACCCCAAGGAGAGCTGTAAAAAAACGAGTGTACAATTGTTCCAGTAGCTTACACAATATGCTAACAAATTGTGGGTTTAGTCTCATGTATGCTAGCATGCTTTTGGCAGACTTTCAGCATGGTAATTCCCATCAGTGTAACAAGCCTGTGACCAAGTTCAGACCTACCTAAGTATTGCAAATTTTTTTAAACATCCAGGACAGTTCAAATAGCAAAGGGTGTTGAGATGATGCTGTGCTCCAGAAGGATGGCCATGCTCAGGAAAGGGTTGGGGCTTCGTTAGGAGAACAGTTGTAGCTTCTTGTGAAACAAAGATAGAGGTAGGAAAGGAGGAAGCCAACTTGAAGATTTCCCCTTAATTTAAGGAAAGGGGCAGAGATTGGTAAATGCTCAGCTGACTTCTGTCCTGAATTGACACAGTGGAAAGAGAATATAAGAAGGCCTTTCTGTGTTTCAGGAAATATTTTCTTGACTTGTGACTCAGAAGGGACAAGTTCTACTGGTTCTACCAGCAGTACATCGCAGAGATATATCTATCAATATATTTTCTTGTGGGGAATAATGGACCTTCATCAAGAAGAAGAGAAATCTATGGGCTAGGAATTGCAGTAACTCAGCATCAACCTTTCTCGTTGATCTTTCTCAAAGTACTTTATGGGAGGGGCTGAATGAAGAAGCAACTTCTGCTGCTTTGACCACTGCCTTAGTTCAACGTCCTGGAATTGTCTGTGGGACTACCCTACTATCACAGAATCCTAGAATGGTTTGAGTCAGAAGGCACCTCAAAGACCATCCAGGGACACCCTCTACTAGACCAGGTTGCCCAAAGTCCCATCCAACCTGGCCTTGAACACTGCCAGGGAGGGGACAGCCACAGCTTCCCTGGACAACCTCGTCCAGGGCATCACCACCCTCATAATAAAGAATTTCTCCCTAATATTACATCACCTAAATCTCCTTCAGCTTAAGGCTGTTCCCCCTTGTTCATGTCCTATCACTCCCTGCCCTTGTAAACAGTCCTTCTCCAGCTTTCCTGTAGGTCCCCTTCAGCTACCTCTCCAGGCTGAACAAGCCTGGATCTCTCAGCCTGGCTTCATAGGAGAGGTACTGCAGCCCTCTGAACATCTTCATGGCCCTCCTCTGGACTTGCTCCAACAGCTCCATGTCTTTTGTATATTGGGGGGCCCCACAGCTGGATGCAGTACCTCAGGTGGGGTCTCATGAGAGCAGAGTAAAGGGGGAGAATCACCTCCCTCTGTGGGCTAGTTACACTTCTTTTGATGCAGCCTGGGATACAGTTGGCTTTCTGGGCTGTAAGCACACGTTACCAGGTCATGTTAAGCTTCTCATCCATCACCACTCCCAGAGTTGTCCTCCTCTGGGATGCTCTAAATCCATTCTCTGCCCAGCATGTAGTTGTGCTTGGGATCACCCTGCCCCATGTGCAGGACCTTGCACTTGTTGATCTTCATGAGGTTTGCAGTAGGACGTTCTGCCACTCTGATAAGAGCTCTGAACTTCCCATATGGGTAGGGTTTAGATAAACGGACAACCTACTATTCTGAATTCTTGTAGTGGAGTAGGTGTCTTCTGCTTCTACTTCTTGACTGAAATTTGTTACCTTCCACATCAGGCTGTTACCACTCTCTAAAAAGTGCAATCACTAAGGGAGGTAAACTCTTTTTACCAGCAACAGGAGAGAAATACCATTTTATCTTGCTTTTCCTTTGGACCAGAAGACCAAGGCCAGAGAAGCAGGGATGTGTAGGATCTTTGACCTGTGTGCTCTTGACTGTTTACTGTTGAATGTGGTTCCTGTAGTAGAAGACATCTAGACAGGCTGTGGTCACTGGGGGGGGGGAAACCAAACCAATACAAAAAAAGCCAACCAAACAAACCCCTAAGCAAAAATCTCAAGCCCCGCATCCAGGCTTTACTTTAGGGTAACATATTCTCTTGGATGAATGGAAATAGCCCAATATAGAGACCTTAGAGGCTTAAAGCAGAGAGGCTGTAAAATGTCATCAGGTTTCCCTGAACCTACAAAAACCTTGAAATCGAGTTGCTGAAGTGCCAGCCAACACTCTCTCTAAATATGATCCACATATTCTGGAGAAAAATTAACACAAAGTTGGAGAGGGGACAGTATTCTCACCACTTTCAGTTTTCTGCTGGCTTTGCTGAAATGTATGTGGCTGTTTGACTTAGGCCATTTTGTGAGAGGAAAAACATATGGAAATGTGTTTTTGAAATAATAGCTGGTTTTACTACCTGAGTTTGGTTTTTAGCTCTGTGACTTGGTAAATGAATCTACAGATCAGATTTAAAACTTTTCTTCCTTTCTAAGGCCACTCCATGCCCAAAAGAACCAAATAAAGAAATGATTAATGATGGAGCTTCTTGGACAATCATTAGCACAGATAAAGCAGAATACACATTTTATGAGGGGATGGGACCGGTCCACGCTCCAGTGACACCTGTGCCTGTTGTAGAAAGTCTTCAAGTAAGTTTTAATCAACTCATTTATGGGAGATTATTTTGTCATACTGATTTAACCTTCATGGTCCCTTTGTGGAATACTGTAGGAAAACATTCTTAATAGCTTTATAAATAAGAAAATTATGTGACAGTACTTTACCTATTATTTCTTTACCTGTGTATTTCAGAGTACCTGAACCTGTCCATCAGAGGAATAATATTAACATTATTCTACACATTAAGAATTTTGCTGCTTAAAATACTGTGTTAGTGATATCCTTAGGACATTTACTTTTCTTTGATTATTTAGAAATTTATTTTTGGCTCTTAACACAACCAATTATAGATCAAAGAGAGCAAGACTGAAACCCTAATAAGAAAATCGGTATTTGGCTGTGGAAAAACTTTAAACTCTCCTAACATTCTCTGAAAGATTCTTTGTTGTTTGCTTTTAGAACCATGTTGACTTTTATTCTAAGTGGTCACTATCAAAACTTCAAAGTTCATTCAAGATACCAAATTATTTGGTAGTATTTTTTAGATCTGTTACTTCTTTACACTTCAGTTGTGTAGGTGTCTGTCTTTCCATTTTTTACCAACTGATAGAAGAGGGACTGTTTACAGTTCTTGTACACATATGAGGATTTTTCTTTGGGGGGGAGGTGTTTGGTTTTACTAATATGTGTTTTTTGTGAATTTTCTTCATTTTTCAATTCACTCCCTTTCCAGTTGAATGGTGGTGGGGATGTAGCCATGTTGGAACTTACAGGACAGAACTTCACTCCAAATTTACGTGTCTGGTTTGGGGATGTGGAAGCTGAAACCATGTACAGGTACAGTGTTTCCTACTCCTTTTATGGTAATTGTATTTTACTGGCTACTTTGAAGAGTCTATACTTTTGCACATGCACTCCGGTGTATAGCTTCTGCCCTGCGGAAAGGGATCTGGGAGTGCTGGTTGACATCAGCCTCCTTGTGAGTCAGCAGTGTTCCCTGGCAGCCAAGAGGGCAACCTGCATCCAGCTGATGAGAAGAGGTGATTATTCCACTGTATTCAGCATTGGTGGAGCCTCACCTTGAGTGTTGCATGCAGTTCTGGACCCCACAATTCAAGAATGATGTGAAGGTCCTTGAACATGTCCAGAGAAGGGCAGCAAAGCTGGTGAAAGGGCTGGAAGGAATGCCCTGTAAGGGACCACCTCATTGCTCTTTACATCTCCCTAAGGAGGGGAAGTGGGGCAGGAGATGCTGAATTCTTCTGGATCCAATGACAGATGTTTGGGAATGGTTCAAAGCTGGACCAGTGAAGGTTCAGACTGGACATTAGGAAGCATTTCTTTACCAAGAGGGTAGTCAAACACTGAAACAGGCTTCCTAGAGATGCCATCAATGCCCCAAGCCTGTCAGTGTTTAAGATGCATTGGTGTTCTTAAATAACATGCTTTAACCTTTGGTCAGCCCTGAAGTGTCTAGGCAGTTGGACTATATGATCATTGTAGGCCCTTTCCAACTGTTCTATTCTTTAAGTTTAAGTTTCATTGTGCTCAGTTGCCTCTCCTGTTTTCCAGGTGTGCAGAGAGCATGCTGTGTGTTGTTCCAGACATTTCTGCGTTTCGAGAGGGCTGGAGGTGGGTCCGTCAGCCAGTCCAGGTTCCAGTAACTTTGGTCCGTAACGATGGCATAATTTACTCCACCAGCCTTACCTTTACGTACACACCGGAACCAGGGCCACGACCACACTGCAGTGCTGCTGGAGCAATCCTCAGAGCCAACTCGAGCCTCATGGCTTCCAGTGAAACAAATACAAACAGCGAGGGAAGTTACACAAATGTCAGCACAAACCCAACCAATGTCACATCATCTACAGCAACTGTAGTTTCCTAACTACTGTTGTTTGTCTGGACGTTAACTGACTTTAAGTGCTACATGCAAGAGAACTGAACCATTTTTGTGGTTTCGTGGGAAAACACCTTTCCATTTTAGGTGATATTATTTGAACCTTGTTACCTGCAAGTGCTGATCTTGAATATAGAAGCCACAATAAAAAACAAAACAACAACAACAAAATCCAACATCCGAAACATAAGAACTTTATTGAAAATCTATTTTTCAGCTGGTTTTTTTTTTTAATGGGCAAGAAACAAAATATGTGGCTGGGATACATGTTGAGCAAACTAGAAAACATGAACACAACATAGTTTTTATGGACCAAGGAACTTGTATAAGCTTTAGTATAAAAGGTACATTTTCACCATACCTTTTTTGTATCACAACATATAGTACACTTTTGTTACCAAATAGTTTATATTTTTTTTTCCTCTGAGCTTTCGCTCTGAAGTATATTCAGGTTCCAAGCCTGACCATGCTTGTATAATCTAATTACCATACTCTTCCAGTTTTAAAAAAATATATATATTTTTGGTCTGTGGCTGGAACTGTTCCTTTTTTTAAACTGAAGTCTTGTGACTTTTTATGAACTGAAATTGTTTTTATTTCAGCAAGTAGAACCTTGTAAAGGCCAGCATATTTTTTTTAAGATTATATGAAGTCTGTGCAAAAGCTTTAAAAAAAATGCCTCTGCCTTGCCTGCAATACATGCAATGTATGTTAACTTTAGTGCTCTGTTTTCAGTCATTGTTAATAGTTATTTCTGTTTTCCTTTTTTAAATATGTATTTATAGTGATAATTCATGAGGTTCTAACATGACATATGAGGTTTTTTTAAGTGGCATCTCAAGCAGTCATATTAATGATTGTTCATGTCACAGGCATACATTGGTATTTTTGAAGGGTTGTTACTGGGTTACTCCCCCTCATCCTTGCTCCGTCACGTTGCATATGAAAATGTTTCAGGATCTGTTCAGGTTTTTCTAATCTTGTACATAATTTGTATTAAGTGTAAGTTAAACGTTTTATTTTGAAAGTGGAATGTTCCCAATAACTTCATTTGGCAGCATGTCTTCTGTCGTGTTGGCATGTGACTAAAATACCATGAGAAGTATGTGCTACAGATGGGATTGGTAGGTGATGCCCTTCATCACCTGAGAATCACAGCAAGCATGTCTTTCCTCATAACGTTCAGTAAATTAGGCCAGGCGTCAGTGTAACACTTGTATTGAGAACGTGCTTTCATTGTGAAGTGATCATACCATAATAACTAGAAGTAAATTTTCTTACTTAGAAATGGGCAAATAGAAAATCATAAAAGCACTATGAAGATGTCAACTCCTCCCATCCTTATTTCCTGTGGGTTTCTCATTCCCTGCCAACAGCTTGTGCAACATTCAGGTCTTCTCTCCATCATAAATTCAAGGCTCATTTGCACTTTGATGTTGTTGCATTTGTTTTTCATTCTCACTTCGCCATGTTTTGTCCTTCCTTGTAGACCTGCCTGCTTCATTTGTATTTGAAAGTATACCCCAGTAATTCATTTGTAGTCACAGATCTAGGCATAAACTCATAGGACAAGTTCTGATAGTGTGATCTTCCTCTTTAAAAGCCAAAATACAGATTTTTATGGCATGGTTCAGCCTCTTCTATACCCTGAAGCGAGAGCCACAACTGCTGTGTAAATGTGAACCTGTGGCTTCCTACAGTGCATTGCTTACAAGCTTACCTGTTGACCAGTTCTGTTATTGCTGACCACTTAGTCCAGTTTTGACACCCACCACCGTTTTAAAGCATCGCCTCTGCACCATATCTGTGTACTCTGACGCTCCATTCTCCTTGTTTGCTTTAGTGCTCCCTTGTATGTGTGAAAGCAGTGTGGTTAAAGGAAGAAATGGGTTATAAAGCATCTTCAGCTAATAATGAAATCAGTGCCGCCGTCCTCCTGCAGTGTGCTTGTATTCTACCACAGGCCTTCATGTCTGCTGTTCTGCATTATGAAACGTATTCCCATTACGCAGTCTCAATGCTGGTTCTTAGCACTGGTGAATACTGCCTCACCTCATCTCTGTTTCAGTGACCAAGGGCAGAATTCATTGTGGCCTTATCTCTGTTTTAAAGTGTTTACTGGCATTTACTTGCAAATCTGTTTACCTTTGTATGTGCTATAAAATTTCATTTGAATTGCATTGTGGCAGGAATAATTTCACAGTGTTTTTGTTACAAGCACATAAGTATCTTACAGTGTGGCTTAATTCAAGAGCCACAAATTTTCATCGCTAATTAGACTGAGAATTAAAATAAGCAAGAGATAGATATATCTCAGATTTAGAGGGTATTCAAGAACAGACCATGATGTACACACAGTAGGCAAACCATTACAAGCCTTTTAACCTTCAAAGACTATTTAAAATAGCTTTTCAGAACTTGACACCTGCTTTTATACTCATTATTTTTTCAATTTTTACATATAAATGCAATACTTTTATATTCAGTTTCTTTATTTGCAATAATTTTGCCCAGTAGATATAATATTCCTTGACTTGTAAAGAACATAATGACTTAGCCTAATTTCTGCTGTTCTACACACTACAGCCAAGTGGATAGAAAAAAAAAAAGAGACTCTTAAGTTCTGCTTACAAGACCATTTTAAACCCTGTTTTCCCCTCGGGCTTGTGGCTCCATTGTTCCCAGTAGTTACTCTGTAGTCCAGAAATGGTCTTCCAATGGTCATTACTGTTGTTAAATGTCCGGTTGTTCAGAAATATATCTTCCTGAGCTTGTTCCTGTGGGGTGATATTGTTACATTTATTGGCCTTGTGAGCTGTTAATCAATTTTCATGATATTAACGATATCTCAAGATTTTGATGAAACTACTTTTAGAACGTTTCAGTATGAAACTGTTATAACTGTTCAAGTCTAGCTGTTAAGTCTGCTGTTATTTCTATATACATAGAAATTGAGTCTGTGTTCAGAATGTTGTTATAGTTCCAACTTTAGGAAGAAAAAGCAAATTTAAGTGCTCAAATTTAGTTATGCCTTTCCTTGTTTGCTTTTGTTTGGAACTGCATTTCAGAATTCAACACTAGTGTAGTCTTTAATAATCTGCTGCTGCTGTTTTTCCTAATTATATGCCCTGAGGGCATCCCACAACCGTGTCAATAATGGTATTCTGTACTTCTTTCCGTTGCACAGACTTGTAAGATCAGAGTGGTTACCTGAAAAGACATGAACTGAAGACACAAATCAGCGAATTCCCCTTAGACAAAACATTAATGCCAAGTGAAACAAATTACCTATCGGAAGTAAGCTACCCACTTGTCGGTTAAATGACTCCATAGAGGTGTCTGTCTTGAAACCAAGACACTCTTCAATTATTAACCATGTTATTTACTTTCTTTCAAAAGCAGCTGTGTTTATGAGTACTGAACAAATGTGTATACTTTCCTGTGCCAGACTTTTGACTTTGTTTTTAAGCACTGTACTGTGGGATTGAGTGGCAGCTTTGTTAGAAAAAGAAGTATATTAGGGTTTCTACTTAACCCTTTTAGGACTGAACAACTTCTTCCCCTTAGAAGCTGTAAAATAAATGAGCAGTTCTAACTTTGTAAGCATTCTGTCTGTGTTCAGCACTGCATTTGCCCCATCTGGAGGTGCTATGCTAACGTCATTTTTTTTAAATCCTGTAGCATGTGTATACATTCAGTCTTAAAAGGGTTATTTTTACAAACTGTGCACCTGTAAAGTTTCTTAGCAATAAGGTAGAAAAATAAGCAAGTTTTTACCATAATTTTGTAGAATTAATTGCTCAATTCCATATTTCATCAAGAAAAACCCTGCAATATGGGCAGTTTTGAGGATTAAATAAAAGTGAAATGTAAACCACATGAAAGTGTTTTTGTCACGTGTACTCCGTGTGTGTATGTGCGTGTACTATCGGCTTTCGGGTTTTCTTCTACAAGGCTAAAGATAAAATGCCATGTTACTGTTGATGTGACAAACATAACTGAACATCTGTATGATGATATCATAAAAGTAGTTATGGTTTGATCAGGTGTTGAAACTTGCCACATTTTTGTGGGTTTTTTCTATGTTAACCGAGGAATTTGTTTTCTTTTTTCTTCTTTTCTTTCCTTTGCGAATGAACAGTGAGGCCATCTGTGGAACCAGAGCAACACAAAAGAAGACCAACCCCAGGAGTGGAAAAGTCATCAGTAGTTGTGAGGCTATGCACACTGGACTCCACTTAAACGGGATATGGAATGTCCACCCAAAAATCTAAATCGGTTTCATTACTGCTTGTATTATTGCTGGAGTTAGATAAGAAACTGTTTTTTCCAATAATGTAAAAAAAGAAAAGGTTCACTTTTTTATATTATTTATTAAATAAGAAAAAATGAACTGTGTTCAATTGTTTAACTTTAGCAGCTTTGTTATTGCAACTAGTGTACCTGACTTGTTTTCATCCTCTTAGTTGCAGACTAGTATTTCTTTCTGTTGGTTAATAAGTAGAACTAGAAACTTAGCAAGCTATGCTGTTTCTTGCTTTGGCAGACTAGTAGGGCCATAAGGAACGGCTGGAAATGATGCACTCGTTTAGTTTGCGAGCACAAGTGATGCAGTCACTTGAAGAAAGCTGAGATTGGAAGTCGAGACAGCAGAGAGAACTTGGGATGGCAGAAACCTACCAGTACTACTTCTGTAGTATACTAATAGTAGAACTACTGGTTCATCTGTAAGACCGCGAAGGGGCCACAAGTGCTGGTTAAGGTGTGTCAAGAGCAAAAGAGATTTGACGTAAGGAAGCACTGTGGATTTTTATTCAAGCATCAAGCAAGCAAAGGTGAATACTGTTGTTAGTAAGGCACATAAAATAGCCAGAAACTCACTACTGGTGGAGCTTCTGCTGTTTGACAGAGGGACAGAATGGGCAGATAACATTTCAGAATTACTTTAACGGCTCTTGCAGTCTGTTTCTGGAACGATAAATTGATTCTTCTGGAACAGAGTAGAAATTACACCTGAAGGTTTGGCAAAGAGAACAGTCCCTTGTTAAAACTTCAGCACTGGTATAGTTGGAAGAAACTATGTGGAATGGTGCTTGTCTTAGATGATGAACTACAGATACAAACTTCATATAAACCTTGACAATTAGCTATGTAGTTAGTCTCTAAAAAAATCCTGTTAAAAATCAGAGCAAAGGTTTAAAAGGAGAGTGGCATGAAACTATTTGGCTAGAGGACAGGATTCATTCGGAGGACTATATGCAATAAATGCCATTACAGAATATTCCAAATTGCAGAACTGGGCTGGGCAGTTTCTTTCACAGTGCCTTATTTTAGGTGAAAGGTGGATGCTTCTGAGAAGGGTGGGGGAAAAACACTGTATGTGCTCAGTGTGTCTGTAAAGGATATTGATTTCTGACTGTTGGTGGCACAGGCTTAGTGTGAGGCCAGAAGCATGATGAGTTACAGACCACGTTGTTTGTTTAAAAATACTTTTGTATTGAATATCAACATCAATTGCATGTGCTAAAGAGAAATAAGTTCAGGAAGTCTTGACTGGCTGTGGAAGCAAACTTGCAAGTTAACTGCTGTCTGAAAAATATCTGATATAGCCACCTGAATTTGACATGTTTCAGGTTCTGTAACTCCTTTTAGTTTGAAAAAAGACGGTTGAAAGTTCGCTGTCAATCATGTCCGTGCAATACTGCCTTAGTGTTCTAGTCTTGGTTCCTGTACTTTTCCAGATCCTTGATTAGTTTCCATTTTTTCTCAGTATGTGTAAACTTCGCTGCATAATGTAGGAGAGAGGAGTTGGTGTTAAGTAAGGTAAACTTTTGAGGCTCTGTGCTGTCACCTCTCCGTCCTGTTTCTGCTGTTGTGCTGTGAGGTGGCGAGAAAGAAATGTTAGGGGGTTGGTTTTTAAGCAGCTTTAGGTACATTGCTATAGACTTGACCTTACTGATCTGCAGGTCTTCATCTGAAGGTGAGGCACATAATTTGAAATCATGTAAAGGTGCCTGTGAATCTTTATCTGAATTTAGAAATTCTTTTTTCATCTTCTGTTTACTGTCCTGTTGCCCCCTGATCGGTGTTCATTAAAACCTTCAATCTTCTCTGCTTTTAACTAAAACAACCTCTGTTCTGTTTGCTGACTTGTTCACTGGGCATTTTGTCCACTTCCACCTCTGTGAATCCCCACAGGTGTGTTTTGCAGCAAGATGGCACAGTGTGCAATCATTTGAGCTACTTCTGCGCCCTGCCTCCATCTCTTGTTTTCTGCTTGGGCTTCTCCTGAGCTACTGGGCTTGAGCCTTTGGCTCACGAATAAAGAATAGCAACCGCGTGGTTGTTCATCTATCTGTTTGTACCAATCCATTAAGACATGTATAACAACCTGCTGCCCATTGGCCATCCTTTACAGAAGGAAGGATTTTGTTACAGAAGCCACAGACCGTATCATCAGAGTCTTTAAGAATGTCATGGTTCTGCTTGAAGAGGGACTTCAGCGGTTGCATGAAAGATCGATATGTGCAAAGTTTTCTGTCTTGAAATTGTTTGGTTTAACAGCCAACTGCTCACAAACAGACTGCTGGTTCTTAAAACCTCCAAGTGAGTTTAATTCTGGTCTGAGCCCAGTGACTTTTTATTTTTTTGAGTGAGAGGGTTTGTTCTTCTACCTGATTTTGATTATTCCAATGGAACTGTATGTAACCGGTTCAGAGCTAATCCAGCCAAGGTGTCTGTGCTGGGAATTGGGATCCCAAGATCCGCATTGGCCTGTTCTTTAAGATGTGGCAAGTGTGACAGTAGTGACTTCAGACCTGGTGTTCTGGTCTCTGCCCAAGACATCTTTGTGTGATACCTCTGCCTGCACACGTAGTCTCAGAGTTTAGTTCTGAGTGAACTTGTATTTCTTTAGCTGCATATACATTGCAGGCAGCAGCATATAGAGACACACGCACACAGAGCCCAAACCAAAGGCACAAGGGGTTGGTTTGTACCTTGTTCCCTGCCACTGCTCCTTTCCGTCCCCAGATGTCTTAAATTCTGTCTTTTTCCTATTCCTCTACTTCTTTCTGTCTGTTCTCCATTAGGTGTGCTCAAATTCTGCATTAGTTCTCTTGCAGTTGTTTTACTTTGTGGAAATTGGGAAGGGGCAGATAGAGGATTCAGGGCAATTGATCTTAAGAAACCTAATTGGGAATTCCCAAGGCTCTGAGGCTTTCAGCAACATTATTAGATTTTAATGAAATCATTAGGTTAGGAAGTGGTATATCTGTTTTGTTCAGTGTACTCAGCCCTTGGTTTTAGTGGAAGGTGTTTCTGTGCCTTGAGAGCAAGAGTTTTAAATTTCTCCTGCTGCTTGGCACAGTTCTGTGGGATTCTTTGTTGGCAGAGCTAAGGAAACGAGTATCTCAACATAGAGACAGGGCAACTGCCGATTTACTTCTTGATGTCAGTGCAGCTTTTAGCACAGCAGTAAGTGTTGTGTCTGTTGGTCCTTTGTTCTGCTCCAACTGGATGGGTGTTGCTGCCTAATTTGTGTGACCGTTGTGGTTTAAGTGTAGTTGCAGGGGTGTCACAGGCTGCAGTCTGCAGTAGCACAAAGCAGGATGCTGTACAAAAACCTTGAAAAAAATAACTCTTGTATTGACAAGAGGCAACTGACAAAATTCCTGATGGAGTTTTACTTTTTTCCAAATGAAACTGTCTTGTGGCAGCACTGTGTGGATTGCTGATAAGTTATTTCAAGTTTCAGAACAGAGTTTCAAGCAAATTAAATTATTTCTGAAGGGCCTGATGTGGACTCACCTTTGTGAGGGGGTGCATATCTCTCTTGATGGTCCTTTGGCTGCTCCATACCACCTTTTGCAGCATGCTCTGTTTACAGACCTGGTCTGCAAGAATGATTTGTTCTTTAATTTACAAGTGAGGCCCATAAAATAATTTTCCTTTATTTGGGAGTATAAATGCAATCAGTAGGTGTTTCACTTACATTTCAAATACATCTACACTGTCTACCCAGTAGTTAATTTTTCAAGTTAATGAGAGTTTTTTGCCAATCAATCATAAAAAAGAAGAAAAAGCTTGCAAGAAACCAAAATGTGCAAGGTGGTCCAGTATTACCGAAAGGTAACTTGTGTCAGAGAGGAAATCCTGAAATAGTAATGAAATGAACCTTGGACTTTGATTAAGCCAACCAAAGTGCCTCAGGAGGAGCCATCAGAAGTTGTGTTAATTTTCTGGATACGGAACACCACCAGCGTTGTTGGTAACACGTGTGAGCACACACACTCGGTGTTGGTAACACGTGTGAGCACACACACTCGGTGTGACACACTCCTCGTGGAAAAAGGGCATCAGAGACCAGCCGTAGGCAGTGAAAGCAAAAGGCTCATACTACAGCTCTGGGACAAAGCAAAGGGGACTCAAGCCAGATACAAAATTTTACAGTGTTAAAAAACAAAAAAAAAAGTGGATGCAAAGTTACTTGATGGTGTAAGTAAAAAGCAGGTGTTTCCAAGTGTCCCTTTCTTCAAAAGCCCTCCCGACTCCTATCTGCTGGAGCTGATCACAGGTGGAGAAAGTCTCACCGACACGGGAAAGTACTCCAAAGCACTTGCACAAATATGTTCCTCCAGAGAGGACCAAGGACAAACGTAAGTAAACAGCAGTTCTTGGCTCAGAAGCAGAGCCTGAAGTTGCACAGACGGCTAGATTGGAGCCCACAGGCATATGGGAACAGTATCAAAGTTCTTTGGTTTGTTTTTACGTGGTAGTAGATTAGAAAACATTATTCAAACTAAATTTGGAGGAAGCGCAGACACAACATGAATCAGTTATAAAATTGCATTTTGGTAAGTTTATATTAATTTAGAGTCATGTTGCTCTCGGTACAGTTAAGAGAATAATTGAATGTGCGAGGCATTGTAGTCTAAGCAGACATGTAGATTTGGGAATTATCATCTAGCAAAGCCAACTGGTAGCCCTGAGACACATCGCAGACTGCTGCTGTCAGTCCTTGGACACAAGCTCTGCAGTGAGGAAGAGCTTTAGCAGCGAGCTGGAGGTCAGGCAGGAGAGGTGATACCCGTTCCCTCCTGGCAGAGGGTACCCCTCTTTCCATGTTACAGGATGCTGGTGAAGAGTAGGCTGTTTCCATTACTGGTAACTACCAAATGTGAACACCACTGTTTGGGGGGAAGGGCTTGGTTTGGGAGGGGCTTTTTGTTTCTTTCTTCAAAGAATCCCTTCCTCAGTTAGGTATTTGGTGTTTCTAATAACCTGACTGCGATGGGCTTTTATGGGTCCTGAAGCCTTTGTCGCTCCTAGCTCTGCCTGGTGGGATATCTATAGGCTGCTCTCAACCCGGCAACTAGTGGGGAACAGAACAGCACAGTAGCAGCATTGGTTAAATTCCTCTCGTGAGAGGCACCTGAGGTGTACAGGTGTGATGTGGCTCTGCTTGCTCTCCATGGCCCAGAGAGCTCTTCTTCCACTGGCTCCTCTGCCTGGGGCATGTGGCAGAGACCCCCAGCTCCCCTTGCTTGCTCCGCCATGCACTCAAGAGTCCCTTCAGTGGCAAAACCTTCTACAAAGTCTGCAGGCAAGAAATTCATCCCAGAATAGTTGTTTTCCTTTCAAATCTCTGCGTTCAACCTTGCCTAAAACAAGCGCTTTTGGGCCTAAAATGAAGTATGATTCTCCTTCCACCTTGCTGCACAGAGAAGCTTCCATCTGCCCCCCATGCACCTCCTTCGCGTGCAGAGCGCAGCTGCCTTTGCTCTACAGGGTCTGACAACCCCAATCCAAAAACCACTTGCAATGATCTCCCTCTGCAGATGAGATCGCATTGTCCTTTCCTCTTTATTACATCTTTCCCCACCCCGCAGGGCTGAGACATCTCCTGTCCCCCTTCCACTCCTCCCCCAGTCCTATGTGCAGGCTCTGCAGAGCCACGTTTGCAGCTGCAAGTGCATGGGATTCAGGTCTGTTTTTGGTCACCGTCTTTCTAAACATACGCTCTTCCCTCGGTCCCGTTAATCTCTTACAAATCTCACAAAAGTAATATAGGACAAAGCTGTGAGGCTGGTGCTTGCTCTCCCCTCCCCCCGTAACTGGAGGCTCATCGCTCTTGGCTTCAGTGTCTAGCATGGAAAGTCTATCCCAGTTTCAATAAATATTTGACCAATTAGTGTAACAGAGGATGTGAATAGACATTTGATGTGGAAACCCCCGCCTTTCAGTAAATCTTCTTTGAATTTCCATCAGCTTTTACTTGTCACTGCTTGAAAAAAGGAAGGAAATAAGTACAAAAAGGGGGAAAAAATACTTGAAAAATACCAGGGAACGGAGAGCTGTGTCTGACAGTCCCTCCTGGGCTGTGTTGTTTTCTTTGGTCAGTTGACACTATTTACAGTGGTTCCCTATTTAATAAACACAAGGGTGACAAGAGATGTTTTTGAGATCCTTTTCCTAGATCTACAACCCAGTAAAACAAGGACTTTGATAGTAGCAGAAGTTTCCTTTTGGTAGAAATCCACTGTGAGAACCTGCCTTACAGCCCAAAATTTGCTTTAGTCACTAATGGGTTTCCTGTAACTCAGTTGAACACTGACCACATCTGGACTGCAGATTAAAAGCTCTTTGTCTTCAAGACATGGCAGCCTTCTCCTCCTCTTCCTGCAATGACTTCTGTCCTTCCCCACCAGATGATCAGAGGTGTGTTAGATGAAATGTAGCACCCTGGGAAGCTAGATGGGATGGGACATGAGGTTGGGTTTGAAGCAGTGGCTGATCCCTCTCTGATACAATGACTTTGTTTCAGTGCTGTAACTCTAATGTTATTTTTTTCCCACTTACACGTGGCCTCTGGCAGGACAATCTTTTGGGAAGCCACCGGAAAAAGCAGCTCTGGAGACAGCATGCCTTGGAACGTCATTACTACCTTTATATTCCTTTAGCAGGCCAGTCACAAGCAACCCTGACAGATGCCACCACAGGGACGTGGACTGAGTCTTTAGCCGGTTTCAGAGCAAGGAAGCCACCCTGGTTTCTCTGCATCTACCTTCAGTTTAGCTGTGAAATCCTGAAGATCTCAGATCCTGAAGGCCCATAGCAGGTTTGTGAGAGTCAATGCAGTGTGCCCAGCTGTCTGCCCAGTTCTCTCTTGGGTACTGTCATCTGTTTATTGCAGTTGCCCCTCTGGTTTCACCTCTGTGTGTCATTCTTCACTGGGTCATGAATGAGGCCTCTTAGCAGTTGCTAAATATTACCAGAAGAAAGCCCCAAGCCACTGTCCATTTTAATTTTTAAAAAATCCGCTCTGACAGCAAGCTGAGAGCAGGAGCAGCCCTCATCCTTCCCATCGATTCAGCTTCCCTGCACGTGGCTCTTCTCCATGCTTCTTTTGGAACACCTGCCTTTGTGTGGCATCCACAGGTGCTGCACTGTGACAGGCCCACTGCTCTCACCCAGACCTGACAGGTAACTTGCATTTCTTCATTCTATCAAGGGGTGTTTTTACAATCTTTAATAACTGCCAAAATAGCAGGAAACCACTTAAACGCTGTTTACCCCATAGGGGATCATTCCTACTTGATGTTTGCTACTTGCTGATGCTAATGAAGATGTTTTGTTCTCATCTCATAGTACAGTGGACAACTGACATCTCACTAGCTCAAAAATTAGTGCTTTTGGGGCACAACTGGGAGCGGAAGCCAAAGGAAACTCTTCATGCCATAATTACTTGTAGAGATGCAGACAAGTAACCCCTAGCAGGGATGAAGTGCCAAATGTTTCTTTTGCTGCTTTGGGGTTTTTTTTCTCCTTTGGTAGGTACCCTGGGCAGCCTCACAAACAGTGCCAGAGCTGAAAACTGGGAAGGTGGTGTTAGAAACAGGTCTTTTTATACACTGCTTAGAAATTTTGGCATCCCTAAGGCACCCATTTCTATGGTGCAGAGGTAACCGCTGCGAGAAGAGTCAGGGATGGAGTCTGCATCAAGAGCTGGGCTGCTTAACAGAAACAATGTGCATAGAAAAATGGATGGGAAAACAACTAACCGCTTCCAAGGTTAACACTTCACAAGGGGGAAAAAGAAAACCCAGGCATGTAAAAACCTGCATTCACCATCGTGATCGTTAAGGATACATAATGGTTCGACTGGAGCCAGGAAGTGCCAGCCCCATCCTGGTCTCTGCTCAGTGTTAGTAGGTCTGGCCACAGATTAGCTTTGATTCAGAAACCCCTGTGGTGTGACAGCCCGCACTACAAGGCGGTTTGTTGCAACTTTCCTCTGTCGGTGAGGTCCGGCGGAAGGAGCTCCCCTCACACCAGCCCTGCTGTGGATGCGCACAAGGCCTGAGAGAGTGCCTGCTTTGAGGGGAAATCCTGCCAAGTGCCACTAGAAACCAGGCAAGCCTGTGTCTGCTTGCTGTGCTCCAGCTGCAGTGGTTCTGTGTCGTTCTGCGTCGTTCTGCACTGTTTCGATATCATCCGATTTTGAGATAATCTCTCCCCAGCCAGAAAAGCGCTGCCGTGAGCCACGGCACGGGAGCACGGGCTGCAGCATCCCCCAATCTCAGAGGCAGGAGGAGGTGGAGGAGCATGTGAGACCCCAGACAGCCTCACCACTTTGCCAAGAAGGGATTGACCCCATTGGGAAAGAGCCGACATCTTGTGAAACGAGGGGTATAAACCTTGTGTGTCTGCAGTTCCAAATCCACGTGCTGCTTTTCATTCAGACCACCTCTATTTTGCCTTGGCAGTGGTGAAACGCACCCTTAATTTGGTCCCCCCACTAAGCGCTGTATTTAGCAGAATTGTTTGAAAGCACACCTTAATAACAGAGGTCACAGAGTCACAGAATGTTAGGTGTTGGAAGGGACCTCAAAAGATCATGTAGTCCAACCCTGCTGCCAGAGCAGGATCACCCAGAGTAGGTCACGCAGGAAAGTATCCAGTGGGTTTTGAATGTCTCCAGAGGAGGAGACTCCACAACCTCTCTGGGCAGCCTGTTCCAGTACTCCATCACCCTCACAGTGAAAAAGTTCCTCCTTACATTCACATGGAACTCCCTATGCTCCAGCTTGCACCCATTGCCCCTTGTCCTGTCATTGGACATCACTGAGAAGAGCCTGTCTCCGTCCTCCTGACTCTCACCCTTTACATATTTATAAAGTGTTTATGTGTTTAAAAAAATGGGTAGATGAGGTCTTAGGGATATGGTTTAGCATAGGACAGGAACATTTGGACTTGATGATCTTAAAGGTCTTTTCCAACCTTGTGATTCTGTGAAAGATTAATAAGGTCATAAATAACAGTGACAGAAGTTGCGAACAGGGACTTAGATGTTCTTGAGTGCTAGGTTTTGTTTTATGAACTAGTCTATACAGCTTGTTTGAGCATGCTGGGAGCCAGCATTCAAGAGGAATGGTGTGTGAATGCAGAACTGTCACTCTGAGGGCAGGATAAATTGCTTGGAGCCATGGGTTTCAGGAGTTTGTCAACCAGAAATGAGAGGGGAAAATGAAGATGAGAGCACTTTCTGGGAAAGTAAATCTGGGAAGGAAAATAAACCTGTCAAAGAGGAAAAAAACAATCTAGCAATTGTTAGTGGGAGGAATGTAACCTAGAGTCTGGGAAGGGTACAGATGGAAAGATGGTGGTGTGCAGCTGAAAGAGAGAAGATAAAGACAAAGGGGGATAAAAGAGTCAGGGAGAAAAGAGAAGCAGAGAAAGCCTTCAGAGATTTCTGGGCATTAGACACCTGAAATTTGTTGGCTTGCCATTTGTCTGCTACATCCGAGAAAGAGTTTGCCTTTAGGTATTGTGCATTGTAAAAGCAGACTTTCAGGATAGGATTTCCCCTGCCCTGCCCCAGACCCTATAGATTAATGTAAAAAAAAGTAGACTTCACGAGCTTTTTTATTATATATATTTATCCTTATCTCTACATTGGAGAGATGTGGATTTGATGGCTGGACCATCCAGTGGATAAGAAACTGGTTGACCGAATGTAGACAAAGGGTGGTGGTCAATGGGTCTATGTCCAGGTGACAAGCGGGGTCCCCCAGGGGTCTGTCTTGGGACCGGTGCTCTTTAACATCTTTATCAATGACATCGATGACGGAATTGAGTGCACCCTCAGCAAGTTTGGGGATGACACCAAGCTGAGTGGTGTGGTTGACACTACAGAAGGAAAGGAAGCCATCCAGAGGGATCTTGACAGGCTGGAAAGGTGGGACTGGGTGAACCTAATGAGGTTCAACACTGCCAAGTGTCAGGTGTTGCACTTGGGCCGGAAGAATCCCAGACATATATATATACTGGGAGAAATGCTCCTTGAGAGTAACCCTGCTGAGAAGGACCTGGGGATTCTGGTAGATGAGAAACTTAACATGAGCCAGCAGTGTGCTCTTGCAGCTCTGAAGGCCAATGGTATCCTGGGCTCCATCAGGAGAGGGGTGGCCAGCAGGGACAGGGAGGGGATTGTTCCTCTCTACTCTGGCCTTGTGAGGCCCCATCTGGAGTGCTGTGTCCAGATCTGGGGCCTCCAATACAAGAAAGATGTAGAACTGTTGGAGAGGGTTCAGAGGAGGGCCACGAGGATGGGGGACTGGAACACTTTCCCTATGAGGAGAGGCTGAGGGAGCTGGGCTTGTTCAGCCTGGAGAAGAGAAGGCTGCAGGGGGACCTCATTGCAGCCTTTCAGTACCTGAAGGGAGCATACAAACAGGAGGGGAATCAGCTTTTTAAAAGGGTAGGCAATGGCAGGACAAGGGGGATGGATTAAAACTAAGGGAAGGAAGGTTTAGATTAGATATTAGGGGGAAGTTTTTTACAGAGAGAGTGGTGAGGTGCTGGAACAGACTGCCCAGAGAGGTGGTGGATGCCCCGTCCCTGGAGGTGTTCAAGGTCAGGTTGGATGGGGCCCTGGGCAACCTTGTGTAGATCCAGGCCTGGAGGTTGGTGTCCCTGCCTGTGGCGGGGGGTTGGAGCTCTATGATCCTTGGGGTCCCTTCCAACCCATGTCATTCTGTGATTCTATGATTCTATTATTCCACCCACATTTATCATTGAAGATCCATTTCCACTAATAGCAGTGTCTGAATTGAAGGTGCTGGGAGGACTTAGCCAGGCTCTTTCAGGGATGGCCAGCAACAGAACAAGGGGCAGTGGGTGCAAGCTGGAGCATAGGAAGCTCCATGTGAATGTAAGGAGGAACTTTTTCACTGTGAGGGTGATGGAGCACTGGAACAGGCTGCCCAGAGAGGTTGTGGAGTCTCCTCCTCTGGAGACATTCAAAACCCACCTGGATGAGTTCCTGTGTGATTTAGTCTGGGTGACCCTGCTCTGGCAGGGGATTGGACTAGATGATCTTTTGAGGTCCCTTCCAACTCCTAACATTCTGTGATTCTGAAATTCCATGATTCTTTAGCAATATCTGGAGCCAGAAATGACAGTGGCAATGCACAGCTCAGGGAAAATGGCATCTAGATGCATGCAGCTCTCAGAAAGGCTGAAATGTCCTGTGCTAGGAGACCAGAGTGGATGACAACAAAATGAATGAATTGCAATATTGCTGGAATTTGGCTTAAGACTCATGACTTTGGGAGCTTGTTCAAAGGGTTAATGCATTGGTTTAAAAAGAAAAAAAGGTGTGTAGGGGCAATGGAGGGGGTGAGTGACATGAGCACAGACAAGCCTTGGACAAAAGGAAACGTGTCTGTCCTGGCACGTTTCTAACCCATCCCTGATTGTCACCTGCCCACTACTCCATCTGGATCTTCTGCCTCCCTCCAAATTGTGCACCCTGGTCAGTGAGGAGTGGGGAATCAATCACTGACCCTGCTCCTTTCAGCCACAGGTACTGGAGGCCAGGGGTAGGGGAGCATGATCTGATTAAGGCATTGTTGAAAATAACTTCTGCCTTTCAACTGAAACCACTGTCCTCAGACTAAATCACTGGGAGCGGGGGAGCAATGCAGGTTCTGAAGGTGCCTACACCCACAGAAAGGAGTTTTCAAAGTACAGGCTGCAAAGTAGGTTCTCTCACTATGCAGCGCTTAGTCAGCACTATTCACATCCTGTATATTATTAAAATGCGGTTATTTTTTTACTTCAACAACCATTTTAGCACCAGACTTTCACTCAGTATAAAATACGTCACAAATATTCCTTCTGCTCTCGCTGTTCCACACAAATCCAAAAGCAGCCGAGTTTGTTCCTTCAGTTTCAACAGGCAGGGTGGGTCTGTAGAGGGTCTCATCCTACATCCTTAAGTGAAGTAAAAATGTCATTTCATAGCTATGAATTAAATTCAGCAGGCATTTGCCAAAGGTCAGATCAATGTCAGTAGTCTCAGCACCGTTCTGGGAAGGATGATACTTTATTAACATGGGAAGCAAAACATTGTTTCTATGGATTGTGCATAAAGAGTGTTCAGAATTTCTTTTAATTTCCTGTTTGTGGACAAGCTGGATGCAAGGGGGAAAAAAATAACCAAAGTTGTCTGCTAAATTGTATGGGTAAACTGCTTCAGTTCACTGAGTACAGAGCATGGATCTGGGTCCCTGGAACTCAAACTATATTTTCAATTTAAAATCATTCTGTAAAGAGATCAGATGTCCCTGATTAAAAACCTTGAGAGAGGTCATATTTAATATCCACATCTACATTCCATGCTGTGCTCAAATTTAATCTCTGTCTAATAACAAGTCTTTTAAATGATATGGATTCAGCTAGAAGATAGAAGCATCTCTAACAGCATATTTTCACAAAACAAAGTAAATGATGTAACTTCTCCTGGTGAGCTCCACAGAGCAAAGGGCGCAACCCAAACACCCACACTCACCTGAGCACAGAACAGGAAGGAGACTGGATGCCATGCTCAGTAAAACACCAATAATTATATCATTCAAAGGTGGGTTTTTTTCCCTATCTTGAGTCTATGTACAAATACTTGTAGCTAGAGAACTTAGTTATTTCAGACTGTCCTAGTTCTGGCTAGGCCAGAGTTACCCTTCCCAAGCAGCCATCCCAGGTGAGCTGAGTTAGCCCAGGCTGTTTCTACACAGCACCTGACATCACTCCCCCATAAAAGGGGCTGGCTGGGGGGGGGATGCTCCTGGGTGTCTCCAGGGAAGTTTTAAGTTTGTTCCCTGGTTGGTGCAGTGCTATAGTCTTGTCAGGTCAGTAAGGCACTCTGTTATCACTGGGTGTGAGTGAAATTTGCTGTGGGCTGTTATTGTTCCCCTTTCACAGTGATTTTCAACCCAGGGAGTCTCTGTCTGCTTCCCCTCCAGCAGGGAGTGGGTGGTGTGTGGGGCTCAGCCACTGCTTGGGGCTGAAACACCATGCAGGCTTTGAAAGAATTCTTTTCTGACAGTCTTCCTGCCTTTGCTTGTTGCATCTGCTCTTTCTGCCCGTGCCTTCAGTCTTGTGTCTTTCATAAAATCACTTCTTTGCGTCCATCCCTGTGCTCCCCAGTGTGACTGAGATGAGCCCCTTTGGGGCTCATCAAAGACCTTGCCACTTGTATGCCTGGGTGCTTGCAGCTGCACAGAAAGAAGCTGCTTCTTTGTGCTTGTTCTGTGGGGTTTATTTAAACCAAAACCACAATAAATTAATTTAGGTTATTGCCTACATGAAGAATGCATTCCATCCACAAAGTCACCAATATTTATTTTCATTTTATTTAAAAAAAGTAGATGAAATTCTTTTACTTAAAAGCATTATTTTCACACGGACAAGCCCATTCTCCCCACCCCAGAGTTCTTTTAATTGACTGTAACACCAAAGTGATCCTAATATGTATTAGCTCAGCTAAAATAATGTGGAGAAAAATACTACAAATGTAACTGAAATATTTTGGTTATGGAGCACAGATATTAAAGTGAAGGCAGTAATACATCTAGTTGGGTTTGAGGAGAATCTATTAGTGTCTTGGAAATTTTGAGAGATACTTGGAACTGCAGCTGGAAACTGAGCAAAACTGTTGATGTAAAGGACAATGATTTTTACAGGAGAATTTATGACAAATAGAGCATCTTCTAAGGCTTTTTATGAAGTCCCTTATCTTCAAAGAGCCCTCTTCCTCCTTTGTACTTTTGAAGGGAAAGTGATATTAAGCTCAGAGAGTGATAGCATCCATTTCCCATAAAATTCTCACTGCGTTTACTGTCAGCTGAAGTGTTTCATTACCTCAGAACTGAATCATGTTCAGCTGATGCCACAGTCACTTCCCAAGACCAGATGATAGATACTTGAATTTCTGTGGGCCACTGGTTGCCTCTTCTGACGCAGCTCAGGGGGTGCGGATGCATTCATGTGTGTGTAAGAACATTTGGAGAGCGAAGCCCCCGTTGTCTTCCCCTCCTCTTCATCACAGACCTCTCCCCGTATTGCAGGGGGCCGTTGCTTTGTGCAGCAGGTGAAAGTGGCTAGAAAACCCATGCGGAAGCGCTTGTTCATAAAGCAGTATATGATAGGGTTCACACAGGCAGAAGTGTAGGACAGCAAGTGGATAAAGGAGATGGGAGCCCCTGAGAGACGCTGATCCGCCGAAGTGGTGTCAAATGCGCGCCAGGCGTTGACACTGAAGATGGGAGTCCAGCAAAGGAAAAACAAAATCACTATCACCATCAGCATACGGATGACGAGCTTCTTGGCCATTAAGTTGGCAGAAGAGCTGCTGCTTCTCACCCGGTCTATTTTGCTATGGCTAGTGGCAGAGAGTTGGTGCAACGGCATTTTCCTTTTTCTTTTGGTTTTGTTGAGGTAGCATCCATCTCCATCCTCGTACCTGGTGCTTTCTGTACACAAAAATCAGTGCTTAAATAGCTAGCAAAATATCTCTGAACTGTGATTATGAACAAAATCTTAAGAATGGAGCCTAAACTAAGTAAATAACATCATTCATGGCTGAGCAACTGCTCCAAAGGAAGCACTGGCCTACTTCTGTATCAGCCTCTCTGCGTCTGCTCTCTCCCTGTATTCTCTCATCTTAACTCTACAAATTGAGGCAAAATATGAAAGAATACTGTTTGCTCAAGTATTCACTGAAGATAGTTTTTTAAAATTGTATGGTTCTATCTTAATTTGACATTTTTTTTCTTGCACAGTTTACTGACAGAAATGGTCCTCATCCATGGCCAGACAAAAAAATCTTGGTATTTATATAAAAAGCAAATTAGAAATGTAATGTCTTGTGCTCAGAGTTCTTGCAAACAAGCCATACTTGGAGAATTATTTGCTGATGAATGATGGAATAACTTCAGTCAACAAATACACCTGGCAGGTCCATGATCACAACTGGCCATAATGATCATTTTCACAAATAGAAAATTTTGCTTTTAGTAGCTTCAAGATGTCTGCTTCTGTCTTCAACTTGAACTTACAAGAACCCTACCCAAAACTAAATGAATTTTTACCTCGTGAAGATTTTTTCTGGCTGGCATCAAACTTTATTCCTCTGTAGAGTTCCAAAGAAATCAGGCCATATGCAACCATCATTATAATCCCAGGTATAAGAAAGAGTATGAGTAGCAGGAAAGTGTACCTAAAGAATCAAAAGACAAACTGAGAAGCACAGCAGGAACAAGGCTATGCTGGCTGCAAAACGTCCATAGGACATCTCCAGGACTGTAGGGGATGGGTACTCCTATACTGGTGACAGGGGGATGAAGGTGTCTCTGCCCATGAGCAGGGCTCCCTACTGTAACCAAATTTTGCCCAGTGCCCTCCCTTCTCATCTGTACTCATGCTGCCAAATACCCAAGACTACCGAAAGCTTTAATGCAAATTTACTGTGTTTGTGGTTCCACCATGCTGAGGTGGTGTGTACTTCAATCTTACTCCCAGTTCCAACTGACCTCCAGTATCCAAAAAAATCTTACACCTTCTCAGAGCCAGTTAAAGCGTTGTGCAAGGATACAACACCTAAGTAATACTGCTGCTTGACAGTGCTACTATTTACTTACTCTGCCTGGACGTGTACAATTTGGAGCACCGTATGTCCCATCGTGTCTCTGACCGTATTCTCTCCAACTGACCAAAAAGGTTCATTTCTCAAGAAGGGCATTTGCAACCTCTCTACAAGTTCTCATATTGTATTTATCTGCTTCAGAGGACCTTCAGACAGAGTATGTGTCTGCTTTCCTTAAAGACTAATCAAGGATTTATCTGAAAATATTTATGTATAAATGAGTGAAAGCAATATTCCTACTTGGAGCTTGGCAGATGCTTTCTTTACAGCTACAGGAGGGGCTTAACAGACCTTAGTGTGTGAATCTTTGCCACACTGGGTATTGTTCCTGTGACAGGGGAGAAGTCATGCAAGTGTAAAAATGTAAGCAGCTTAAAAATATGGGGATGCGGATTATTTTTATTTCTTAAATAAGCATGATACAAGTGTAAAGGTTTGCTGAAGATTAATACTTGATTTTCAGTAGGCTTAATACTACCATGAAATCCTGTTTTCCATCAGATAATTATGCTTTTGCTAGCAGTCAGTTGCGTCTTACCAAGATTGCTGAATGACATCACTCGGCCACAGGAGGCGACACATATTTGCCGTGGTGTTGTTATACTTGGTAAACGGTACCAGGCTGCTGTAAATCGGGTATGGTGACATGATAGTGAAGGAGACACACCAGGTAGCAGCAATCACTTTCAAGGCATGAGATTTTGTCTGCCAGACCCTGGATTGCAGAGGTTTGCAAATGGCACTGTATCTCTCCAAAGATATGGCAACCAGGTTGAATGTAGATACACTTACTGAGACACCTGGATATAGAAAATAAAGGAAATCGTTACTCTCTTGTTTTAAAAGTTTCAAATAGTCTTTCTAGCTATTTGTATGCATATAGAAAATTAAAACATAGCAGACTGTTTAGAAGCTAAAACATTTATAAATATTGTACTGATTAAGTCAGCAAAGAACGTGTGGACAAGGGGTCTGAGTCTCCAGACTGATGTTCCTGTGCTGCACATCTCTAACTCCAGAAGTCCAAGGAAAAGATTCATTCTGTCAAACCATGAAATTCTCATAACAGGGAAAGAAGATGCTTTCCTGATTCTACTCTTTGCTGGCATGGTTTGCCCACTCCACTAATAACACTGAAATTCCAACAAATTGGTGGGATTATGCTGGTAATTACTCCTTTACCACAGGAGTTCATAGTCCCTCTTCTACTGCTTTAAGGGTTTTTTTAAGTGTCCTGCTTGACTGGTGATCTGATTTTCTCATTCAAGAGAATTAAATATGTTATCACTTTTTGAATTAGATGCTAATGGAGTTACAAAGCAGGAGAAATGAAATAATGAAGCAGCGTCTTCATCCTTAATTTCTCCTATTCATATCTAATAAAATATAACGCGGGGGTCCGTATTTCTGTCACTGAGGTGCCCCTGTTTAGTACTGCAAGATTATAAAAATTTCTTCTTAACTTTCTCATAATTTTTTCTTTCAGTGGATGAGATTTCATTTAAAAGTCCTTGTGAGTGTTGTAATGTAGGTCGAAATAGAAAATGTCACTATCTTTACAGTTTGCTTTACACGAGTTGTCTGCAATTTAAAATAAGTCTTCCTACGTCTTCAAACAAAAAATCGAGCTAAGGTGATGCAATGGGTGTCAGTGTCTGTTTGTCAGCTGACGTCTCTGAATTGCTAATGCAAAATATCCACATTCTGGCTCGTAAAATAAATTCACAGTTAAAAACTTCCTGCTTGAAAATATTTCACTGGGTTGTTTTTCTTTATAAAGCAATTCAGGCAGTGTGAAAGACGAGGAAGATGACAGCGCTTCAGTAACGCTTTATGGTATTTATGGCAGCCATTCGTTATAATTGTTTAAACATGACCTTTAGTTTTATTGGCTTTATCTACAAAAAGATGTTGATTTCCCATTCACGCACTTTAGGTGTGGACTTTCACATTACAACAGAGTCCTCAAGGGCACGGGTTGAAAGGGGACCTAAGGATTCTGGAATTAACCGAGGGTCTCCCAAGGTAGCAGAAACTTTACATAACGCCGCTGTTTGGTCCCCACCACCCCCCAGAGGAACAAGTGAACACGCAGGAAATAATCAGAAGTGAAACGAAGCCACTGACATCGACTTACACAACCTGGGCATTTTGAAACTCCTGGATCCACATCCAAAGGGTGAGGCAAATAAAAGTGATGCTTCTTGAAGCCACTCTCTAAAACCTGCATGTATACTTTGCAGTCTCCTGGTGAGCTCTGATCACGCCTGCCCTGTTCACAAAAAGCGCTTGCCCTCACTTCCAGCTCTGTGAATGACACCCATGTTTTTAATGTATCACTGCTACCAAAAGCCCGTGGGCAAAATCCACCCGTGGTGAGGGCCCGGCAACCCTCTTGTTTCTGGTGGGTTCTCTGAACGCTGCTAGTATCTCTGTCAGTGATGGGACAGCAAGCACCTGGACCAGGTTCCTTGTTAAATCTCAATCATGCAATGTTATTTCTCACCTAACCTGACCCAGCCAAAAGCCTCTGTGTGGTGTTGAAATTAAGAGGATGCCCTTGTGTTTTGACAGATCAGGTGGGAGAAACCAGAACCATGAATATTTGCACCGCAAAGTTGTTTCTTCCTGACTTTTGTAACTGTTTGGTGTCAGACGGGCACTACCAGCTTGCTACTGGTCTTTAATGACTTTCTCACCTATCTTATTAGTCAGTCTTCAAAATAAGTATAAACTTACAAGACTTACCCATGAAGTAAGTTGCAGTTTTGCAAACAGCGCTACCGAAAATAAAATCTTTCAGCAGGTTGGGAATGAGGGTGAATGGCATGCAGAAAAGGCAGAGCATCAGGTCGCTGACTGCTAGAGACAGCAGAAATGTGTTGGTGACTGTTCTCATCCGCTTGTTTCTTATCAGCACTGTAATTACCAGGATGTTCCCCAAAACGCTGAGCAGAAATATCAAACAGTACAGCAGAATCCGAATTATCTGGTGCAAATCTGAGAACAGTCGTGAGGGAAAATCAGTCATGCAGTGTGCAGCTCATAGACTAGTTCTCTGTGTTTCATCCTATAATCAAGAGGTAAAAGCCCTTCTGTATTCAGTTTTACTGAGGCTTGTACCTTAACGTGAAATGATGAAATTCTTAAACTTGTTCTGATCAGGGCTGTGTAGCAGTAAATACAATGCACACACTACACCGGACATTTGGACAGCCAAATGCAACTTCTTAAAAGCACATTCTGCTCGCACTACTGTGCATCGCTTGCACCACCAGAGTTCCTCCTTTAGGGAGAAGTAGGAAGCGATAGAGCAATCAAATATTTTAATGCATTAATATTTTGTCAGCCTCAGAGTGTTATAATTTCATAGTTAATCACTTTCATACACGGTATCAGATCAGATAACTCCATCGTTACTGAATTGCTCAAAGAGTAAAAATCACGTTTCTCCAAGTCCTCAGCAGAGCTGTTTACATCTTGTGCCCAATAGTGCTACTGGTTTAGTTTTTCATTATATCCAAATTTGGTTTAGTTGAATTTTTAATTTGGAAAACCAGCACATACTAAATTCTTTCCTGCCTGTTTCTCATCCTACCTAATCAGCAAGCAGTTGATTTTGCACTCCCTCACAGAAAAAAGCCTGATGGAGCTCTGTCTTTCCACAGTAGCTCTACTTTCAGCTAGAACTAAAACTGCCTGGAAAAGAATTTACTTTTCTATACATACCTTTAGAAGGATAAGGTGGGTCATCCACACAGAAAAAAGTGTCATTTTCCCAGATGATATCACACAGGAAAGCAGTAATATTGGTGCCATTCACAAAGAAGCTAGCATCAACTATTTCCATTCTTCAGTATCCACAGGTTAGCTCTGATGAAGAAGAGGGTGGGTTTGTAACTATCTGCCCATCCTTTCAGTAAACAACCACATCTCTGAATGAAACCTTCTGGAGAAATACCCGAGAGGCAGTTGTGCAAGGAAGCTCTTCTAACTCTCCATCAGGAGCACCCGGCACACAGAGTCCTGTTCAAGCTGAACAAGATTTATTCCAGGGGCACACAAGGCAGTTCAGAACAGCAAAGCATGTGTGCACATACACGCTCACACGTATGCATGCACATCCACACACACACACACACACACACACACAATCCCCTCTGGTACTTTTTTAGATCCACCCTCTTCTGTTACTGGACTACTGTTGGGATTATAAACAGGCTAGAAAAAGATTACAGCATTAACCCCTTGTGAGGTTGCTTCTGCTCACGCCTCTGCAATATTTCTCAGAGGGGCTCTGTGATGCCACGGCCGATAAATCACACCCAGTGAGTGATGAGAGTGATAAATCCATCTCTCAGCCCGCAAGATTTAGAACTGTAAGTGCAGCTGAATGAAAGGGCGGAGAAGAGAAAAGCGTAGTGAAGATTTTGCATGCCTTACGTGAAAATGATTCTTATCTTCGTATTTTCAGAGCAGACTGGAGACTGGGTATGCTCAGAAAAACAAAAGCTGTTAGGTTTATCTCATTTGGTGAAGTGCTAACTGTACATGCCTGATCTGAGCACCAGCAAGTCAGAGGCTCACAAATTTCAGTGTTCTTGGATCAAACCTTATGGAATTATGATATTAGAACTGCCAGTTAATATAAGCAGTAGCCCACACATTTTCTCAGTGTGTATATGACTTGTATATGACTTGTATATGACTTGAATACGAACCTGATGAACTGATAAACTGTGGCACATTAGTGACACATCAGTGTAAAACACAATGATCTTGATTGTTTAAAGGAAACCTTTTCTTTCAAGTTCTGCTTTTTGAATGCATAAACATCATCCTTTCTGGTGTTTTCACAAAGCTGTGGGCTTTTCCCTTCCAGTATACATCTTGTTTATGGCCAAATATGTAAATTAATATTATAAATGTGTATCCTTGCTATAACTTAATGGAAAATAAATTTGACTTTTAAAATTTCCTCTGCTTAAATTGGCAGAGCAATAGCAGATTCCTAAAACAAGCCTGGACCCCTTAAAGCTGATCTACAACAACTCGAAGGCCTGGATTTCTCTTTGCAATCTTGCCAGCTTTGTTTTATAGTGCCATTAATGGGAATAGGTATATAGGAGAACAGATTGAAGTTTCATCTAAATTTCTAATTTCTACATTATCTTTTCTTTAGCAGATCGACTGTATTTTTTCCATTTCTTTTACAGATTCTTCCAGTTTTTAAAAATCTGAGACTCGAGCTGGCAATTAGCGTATGCAATGTCTAACTGTCCCAGCTGCAAAGAGCCATTCAGTCCATCAGGACTCACACTTCCAGTTTTGAAGGTGTAACGTACTGGTGGGAAATTAGTCCAGAGCTACTCATTCTAGTTGGTTTTTTTTTTTTTGACTCATGAATCTCAAAATGGGAGGAAATTATATTGAAGAAATAAAAGTTAAAATATGGCTCCATTTCTGCACTGATTGAGCATTATGCTTGAACATTAGGTTCCAAAGTCTCTGAAATCCGATTTTCTCTTAGTTGCCTAATTCAGCTTTAAATTTTTTATGTTTTCTATGATTAAATTGATGGATGTTACTAATCAAACACTCTATTAAACGACAAACATTGCCCATTTAATTAAACATAGACTTTCTTGTTGTTGTTTCAGTTTTTATTTTTAGTTTTCTTGCTATTTCCTGAACATTTTCCCTGACAATTTAATATTATTATAATATCCTAAACAGCTGAAATGGCACCAAGATAGGTGCTGATTTAGTAGTAGTATTGTACAGAAAAAGTAACAGAACAGTGTGCCCAGGTGGCCAAGTCCAACAACATCCTGGCTTGTGTCAGGAATAGTGTGGCCAGCAGAACAAGGAGAGTGACTGTGCCTCTGTACTTGGCACTGGTGCAGCCAGACCTTGAGTGCTGTGTTCAGTTTTGGGCCTCTCACTACAAGAAGGACACTGAGGTGCTTTAGCAGGTCCAGAGAAGGGCAATAAAGCTGGTGAAGGGTCTGGAGCACAAGTGATACGAGGAGAGGCTGAAGGAACTGGGGTTTTTTGCCCTGGAGAAGAGGAGGCTGAGGGGAGACCTCACTCTCTACCACTACCTGAATGGAGGTTGTAGTGAGGTGAGTGCTGGTCTCTTATCCCAAGGAATAGCAATAAGACAAGAAGAGTTTCAGGGAAGGTTTAGATTTGATATTAGGAAAAATTTCTTCATTGACGGAGTGGAGAGGCATTGGAACAAGCTGCCCAGGGAGGTGGTGGAGTTACCATCCCTGGAAGCATTCAAAAAACGTCTAGACATGGCACTCCTGGACATGGTTTAGTTGACATGCTGGTATTGGACAAATGGTTGGACTTGACCTAAGAGATCTTTTCCAACCTTAAAGATTCTATGAATATACAATTCTATGTGTTTTGAAAAAGACTACTGAACTTAAATTGCTGTTTTGCTCTTCTTCATAGGCAATAACAAGATGCAAACAAGTCTAAGCTGCCCAAACATTTGGTTAACAGCTTCTTTTTCCTTTGAAAATTACTTTCTATAGAAGAAAAATCGAGGACAAGCTAACTCAGAGCAAATGCTGTAGCCTATGTCTGCCTTTCTAAGGTGTCCTTTACACTTGAGGTACAGACCCTGCTTTCCATATCCATACCTCACTCACTTGAATGAAGTCTTTCAATTCTAGAGCATTTTCTTTTGTCATGAAGTAGCATTCAAACCAAACGATTTTGAGCTTTAAGAAACCTTTCTCTATCAAAAGAAGTTATTATATTTACTTATAATTATTATAATGGTCTGACCTGCTGCAAACACAGGCTGGGTAATTGTGTTTAGTAATTCCTTTACTGAATTAAACAGCCTGTAATAGATTTTGAGTCTTTCTGTAAGCAAGATGTCAAATTGCTGTTCTGGGCTTGTTCTCAGTGTGGAAGAGATCTTCCTGGCACCTTCTGTTAAACCTGCATTACAGAAATGATTGGATATGTTTTCAGTTGCAGTCATGTTGGACTGCTGATATTAACAGTATTTTTATTTACCATATTATTTATTTTCCAAGGATGTGTTGTTATTTGGGGTTGAATTAATTTGTAGTCTGCCATTTTTAAACTGTATGTTTGGGGTGTGGGGGTAACTGCTGGTGGTGGGATGAGTTACAGCTTGTTATTCCCGTGCCTTGAGGAAGCAGTGTTATATTAAAGAGAAACAGCAATTATTTTCATTGTCAAATATAGACTGAGACGGTGCACTTGTCATCATCTGCTGGGCTTCCAGACCTGCTAAGATGGATCACATAGACTCTCCACAAAGTCTCCAGGACCTGGTTAAAAAGAAGAGAAGAAATAGACTGAATGCAAGTCTGTGGGAGACACAGTGATCAGGATGGAAGACAAGATTAGGGGGATCATTAGGGGGATAATTACAATCAGAGATAACACCAGGGCTGTTGTCTCTCACTGTATCATGGCAGATAGTGAATTATCATTCTGAAGTCAACTTCGCTGTACCTGCAATTATTTTTGTCATATCTGAAGAACATCAGGTTAGCTATTCATTCTTTGTAAATAAGCAGATTCATTCCTTCCAGGAGCATCGTGGCCCAGGTCTAAAATCTTTTCTGATTATTCTACAGTCTTTCACAGATGCTAACGTATAAGGATGAACCAAGGATTTAAATAATGTCATATTAAGTTTTTGTATTTTTTTTTGTTTGTTTTCTCCCTCTGTTCCTTTCCTAATGATTCCTGTAATCCTATTTGCCTTTTTTATGGCTACTGAGAATTGAACTGATGTTTTCATGGAAGAACCTACAGCAAGTTCAGTAGTCTCTTTCCTGCATAGTAATATCTAGTTTAGAGCCCTACACTGTGCATGAAAAATGATAATTGGTTTCTGCTTTGCAGTGATTTTTGTTCTCCCATTTTACCAGAAAGAGCTTTCTGTAATTCTTCAAAGTCATTTTTTGCTTCTCCTGTCCTTGAATGACTTATCATCAGCAGAAAAGTCTTTTGCCTCACCACTCTTCCCATTTTCTGGAGCATATATGAAAGAGATGAACAGCTCTAGCAAAGTGTCCTGTGGGGCTCTGTTCATGATTGCTTTTCACTCCTAATTTTCACCCCTACTTTTTATTTCCAATCTTCTAGTCACTCTGCTCCCTGTTTCATCCCAGACCAATGGTCTACTTGTCCATGAAGTTAAATTTTTCCTGAACTCCTGCTCCCATGATTCTCCTAGTTATTTCTGGCAATCAAATCCATGCTGACTTTACTCTCTCAGCCCAGATTAGTCTTCCAGGACTACATTTGAACACTGATTGCCATCTGTTTAATCAACACAGGCCTTAGGATGCTCCAGCTAGAAAAGCAATGAAGAAACAAAACAAGAAGTGATAGAGTAGCTTAAGTGCTGTGGGCTGTGCTCATAGCATGAGGGAATAATGTTTTAGGTTAAAGAAATAAAACACAGAGCCTGAAGCATGCATACAAGTCACCGAAAAACTCAGTATGAATTCTACTGAGTTATTGAGACCTTTACCAGTGCCACCGCTGAATCACCAGTTACTCATGGCTCACTGGTTTGGTGTCCACATGATGGTCATGACTTTGAGCATGAGAATTGCCTCTGATTGCCAGGCTAAAGGACAGTATCTTTTTGACTTTTGTTGTGGTCGTTGGTTTTGGTTTTGGTTGGTTGGTTTGTTTGTTTTTAGTGGGGAGACTAAGAAATCAGACCTTTCCATTCCACTTTCACTAAGGTAGACCAGAGCCATGTTTGCATTGCAGCTCAGTTTTTCTGGATGTGTAAATTCATATGACATTTGTCAGACTTGTTGTCCTGACTTGCATGTGAGCATATGGCTCCATCCTTTGCCACTTGTGTCTTCCCAATGCAAGCCTGCTGGTGGCAAATGGCAGTGCCAGGCTGTGTGTAAAAAGCCTGACGTGACCATGCTGCACAGAAAAGGCAGATCTATCAGAGAGCAGTGGGCTCTTGTGGAGAACTTGGCATAATGTTCTTCATCTCTGGAAGTCCTAGGACACAGCTGGTCATTGGTACATACCACTTCATGGCCTTACTAACCCCCTTAACTATGAGGGGGTGAGCAGCTGGCCAGGGCTGCAAGTCAGCACAAGCCCTATAAAGCCAGTGCATGTCTCTCGTTGGTCTCAACTGTATGTGGGAAGGTGTGAGGACCAGCTTCCCCAGGACAGTAGGAGCCCCTCAACTAGCCCCATCCCATGGGACAAGCCCGGCCCAGTGTCTAGACATGCTTCCTAAGCACATGTAAGAGGGCTGAAGCCAATGAGGCCAGTGGCCATGGCCAGAGGCTTCAAGTAGTCAGCAGAAATGCAGAATGGACCAGACTGCCCTGGATGCAGCCTGGTTTGTGAAGCCTCTCAGCAGTCACGTCTTATGCTGACAGCAGAAGAGTGGACAGTGCAGTGGTGGGAGGCAGCGTGCGGAGCGTAGACATGAAGGGCTGTGAGGGATAAGCACTGAGCCATGATTGACTCATTCCAACCGAGAGCAAGCACGGCACAAGCGGGGGAATGGTGTATTGTACAAATCCCAATGACTCTGTAGTTACTGTTTAAAACAAACCAGATCATCTCTTTCAAATGCTCAAATCTCTAAACCTGCAAGGTATAGCTTTCCTCTACAAAATTGGTGCTGACCATGTGGTCAGGGATTTTTAGCTGGTGTTACTGTCCACAACAGTTTTCCTTCTGTGGGTGCCAGGCTTACAGACTGGCTCATAGTCCAAAGGATTTCATTCCCCTGGATGGAGCCCTTTTTAAACACTGGCATCATTGTCACTTTGTTTTCCCCCTCCCCTCTGGCAACAATGTAGTTCTAAGCAAGAGATTACACATCATGTTTAATAATTTTACTATTTCCTTTAGAAGTTCTGGATGAATACCATCTGGTCCTGGGCTGCACTGGATTCAGCATCTGCTGGTTAAATTGCCAGACTAAATGAGTAAGAATTTGCTATGAACTCTTGACTCTGCTTTTGGAGTGGATTTCTGCATGAAACATAGAAAGATCAAAGAATTTTGTTTTTCTAGGCATTTTTTTGCATAGATTTACTCAAATGTACAGCCAATAATCTTAATGTTTGGACAGTTCTGAATTGCCTTTTTAACATCATTTCTCTCCACTGCATTTAGCTAATTGCATCATAGATCACTCTCCACGCAGATAAGTATCAGCTCATTGTCTCCTTGCAAGGTTTAAGAGAGAGGAAAAAAAGGATGCTGTTTTAATGAAATGCTTGCTAATCACAGATGTAATTTTCTTATTTAGGAGAAACAAAACCCTGAATGTCTGTCCTGCTCCAACTTAATCACGCATTATTTGGGATGTTGGAAGTTTTAGGCAAGAACTTCCTTTGAGTTGGCTGCTATATTAGCACTAATTTATTAAAAAAATTAGTTTTGTTAGTTAAGAAATAATGTGGGTAACAAAATATATCTGTGTACATAGTTTAGAGAAAAGTGCACAAAAAGGTTTTTTTCCTATATTCAAAGAAGAGGAGGCCTGCTAATCCATGATAACAAATGAATCTTGTAATATTAAATGTTTTTTTTTAATTTTTAGTCTTAATAATTTGTTTTTTTCCCCTGTCATGTCTAATATTGAACACACTGGCTTTGTAGCCAGAACAGTTGCTGTGCTCTCTCATTTCATGCTATGTGTATAATGTTCTTCTTGTCCAAAACCAAACCACATCAATCTACAGTTGCCTCATTCTTTTTTTTCTGAAGAATAAGCATCTGTTCTGTTTTTGTCATTAATTTTACATAGATCTTTACTTAAATTTAAATAGAAATTCCACTTACAAAATGTTGAATTTGGAAAAGCTTCTATTTATCTTGTGTTAGATCTACAAATAATTTTGGACTTGTTGCCAGGTCTTTTCTTTCCTGGCAAATGAAATAAAATAAAGGGACTAGAAAAAATATATAAGGAAAGTCATTGTCTACTTCTGTTCCCACCTGCCAGGGTTATTGTGCCATTAGGCCACTGATTCAGTGGAGTTACTTACACAGATACAGACTATGGAGAGATCTGGCCACACTTTTGGAGAACACACAAAATTCTCAGGAGCACAATTATTTGAAGCTCTTTCAAGGTGATCTGAGCTTCAGTCCTATTGGTATCTCATAGTAAGTGCAATTAAAATCGGCTTATATCATATGTGTATGCATTCCATAGCACAGGGGTGAAATTTACTTCCGAGCACCTTGCTGTAGCGCCAGCAATTTCTGAAACAGCATTCACCAACTGGAGAGGGGATCCAAGGCAAGCAAGACACATCTCAAGGGATCTTCTAGATTACTTTGAGGGTGACTGCTTTCTTTTGAAGTGCCAACTCATAATATTTACTTCTTGGATGTTTGTGGTATCATCCACCTGACCTACATGTGAAACACTTTACAGCTGGCCCCAGTGATTTCATGAGCATCCTGTCATCCTGTCTCCCAGGTGATGGTTGTGACTTTTGTACAACGTTCAAGGCTCACTGATGAGCAGGACAAATAAGGCATATTGTTTCTATAAATCTTCGGGTCCAATTTCATAATCATGTTAAAGCTACTGTGGACTTTCTGGGTGAAGGAACAGCCAGAAATCCTGTTTTGCTCCAGAGATTGTTATGCAAGTATTGTATAACATTTTGGGAAAATTGCTTCAAAGAATTATGTGTAAATGGTCTGTCAAGTGTAACATAAGGTTACATAAAAATCCTTCTGACACCTTGTGACATCCAATAAGATAACCTTAGTGAGATCTGGGATGAAACGTTATCCACTCATTCTTCCCACATGGTTTATCACGCGTATTTGTGACTCACAATGGCAGTTCCCAGCCAATGTTGGCCTATCACCAGTCTCAGCTGCATCTCCTCTCTCCATATTCCTAACCCTCTAAATAACTGCTAAAACTTATGGCAGAAGTTACAACAGTCACTGAACAACTGAAGCCTTTTCCTTTTAGTGGCTTATCGTAACTGATGAATAAGTGCTTAAGGGAAACGAGTAGAAACACATGAAAGAGGAACACAGATACATTTTAAAGGTGATTGATTCTATTTTGGTATATACTGGCCCTATTTTCTCCCTCTGTGAATATATTAGTATGCCAGTAAAACCAGTTCAGGATTCGAGCTAGAGATACAGGGAAATAGCTCTGCACACCCTCGTGTTGTGGGTACTAGAATCACAAGACAAGTTGCCAGCATCAACACATTGCCCGAGAGGTCACTTTAAAAATTATTATTATCTTAACACCATTGGGTGTGTGCACCATTAATAGGCTCTTTTGAGCATAATTTTGCATACTAGACCAGCATCAGTCAAAATCAAAACCCACTGCATGTTGTAAGGTAGCAGTCCCCTGAGACTGTTTTTGGAGATACAGTCATGACATGGTTTGTAGCAAACAGATAAAAGATCAGGAGCTGCCACTAGAAATAGCCCCCATATGGTAGAATGTCAGCAACAAAATAGTGTAGCTGTTCTTGATGCTACTCAACACCTTAATAAAGCTCAAAACTTGGACTGCTAAATAAACCTTTACCTGTAACAATCGAGAACTGTAGATGTCTCTTTCTCAGATGCCAGTTGAGTACATAAGAAAGGGTCACTACTATTTTACCACTGGAGGTTTTCATTCATAGGTCTCACAGAAGTATATGAAAGAAGCTAGTTATGTTAACTGCAGTCCCTACGAGTTTCAATTTAAAGATGAATAAAATGAAGCACAGGAAAGTCAAATATTTGGCACAGGCCACTCAGTGAGACAGCAAAAGAGCCAGGAAAAGGGAAGCAGTCTCTTCAGACTTGGACTGGTGCTGTATTTGTCAGGCAGCTCTGCTCTCCAAAGAAGCCACGCTACACTCATGACGTTAAGATCAAATAGGTTTCCACATTTCCGGAGAATTAGATAAAGAGACGTTAGTTTCACAATACCAAGGCATTAAGGGACTGGCTTGTGTAATTAGTAGGGAGGAAATTGAGAAAGTCAGCTGATGTATTACTGGGTGAGTTGGTACCAGCATGTCTGAAGTCTTTAACATAGGATTCCAAAGTTTATGTGTCTTACCATGTAAAGAGAGAAGTCACTTTGTGTTTCATGAGATCTGATCTGACATTGACATTTTTGGAGGAGTATCAGTTTCTGTAACAGCTGATAAATACCTTTAAGGTAATACTGTTGAAAAATATTCACTGACATGAGAGTTCCAAAGAATCATATAATCCTTGTTTAAGGGAACCTAAGCTGTGAGTAGCAAGAAAAGTATTGTTTCTATTTAGAAAAACACGAAAATTTACACTTTCATAAGAAGAATTAATTTAATCAACAAGAGCATTTCTTGAAAGCTTCAATTTTTATAGGAATCATAAACTTTCTGTAAACGGCAGCTGTCTGATTTGACATAAATCTGCACAAGTCTGCACAAGAACTCAAACATACAGTTTGCTTATATTTTGATGGATTCCCTGCAAAAAGAAGAAATAAAGTATGTGAGGGGCACATAACATTACTTTTTTCAAAGTGACTAACTAGCTAAATCTTATATGAACAACTGACTTTTCAGTATGAGTTTTAGTAATTTGAGAGTAAGGAATAAGAAAAAGAGAAAGGAAATAAAGTATTTGCAGTAAGGGTATCTGGTTATGAAATAGCTATTCAGAGCTGTTTCTAAATCCAGAGCTATATCTGAAAATTCAGGAGATGTTCCAAAATGTCCTTCATTTAGAAAAACCTTTCTACCATTACTACTGGTACAACACAGACAACTACTATCGTCTATAAACCTCTACCAGTAATTGCCACAAAGAAACAATACTCCCTCCTTGAAAGTACTTAACCCAAGTAGGATTTTGATCCAATAAAAGAAAAGCAAAGGGTCGTGTAATGTCTGGAATTTTGCTGTTTTTCCATCATTCTGATTTTGCATGGAAGGGTACTCAGACAGTGGGATGGTGGTTTGTCCCTTTCAAGATGCAGGGCTCCTAGAAGAAAGCAAGATTTTAAGTTAGGCTCATGGCTATGCATTTTGTTGTACACAATTAAGTGTTTTATTGTTTGACTCTTGTTCTTTTACTGTGACAATCTCCAGGCCAGTTTTTTTCGGTTAAAGGGAACTCTGCTTCCTGACAGTTTGGAGTAATCATCTAACCAAGTAAGATGAGGTACAGGGTGATCTTTGGGAGTGAAGACAATTTACCCAGCTGAAGTTCTGTTCTAGGTCTCCATTTCTGGAGTGTTTATCTCTATTTATAAATCAGGCACATTATCTTTGCATTTTGGATTTCTTTAATAGGTATACTGCTGTTCAATAACTGGGCGTGGAAGCTCTCAGTTATAATTTTTTTGAGAAACTGGGAGAGGCAGGTCAAGCCCATGGTGATAACAAGGACTCTGATTTATTTCAACTGTTGTGCTAGGTTTTCCTGGGAGCATTTAATAGCATTTCCATACAGAGTGATTTCAAAACATTATTCATACACTGAAAATATTAATTTCCAGGGTTTCAGCACAGATAGGCTGTTAAAGGATAATGTTATTTTCCTTATTTGCCATGCCTTTGTCTATATAATTCTTAAGAAAACACACTCCGAGGAACAATTGCCATAGTTAGCTTGAACTATTTTTGCATGTTTATACAATATTACATTGTGCAGGGAGTTAATGTGACTGAAAGCATGTAACTCTTAAATTCATTTTCATTGTCTACCCTTTGCTTACATTACAAAACTTTTTAAAGCTGCCAAGGAGAAGACTCAACTCTCAAAAGAAGGGAGAAACAAAACCCCAAGGACAAATTCTGCTCTGACTTCTCTACGCTCACTTTTTGATAGAGCCAGACTCAGTAGAGGATGCCGTGGTATCCTCAAATATCTGGGGACTTTTAAATTGGACAAACATCATCAGAAGTCAGATCTTTGGGATGTAATCCTTGTATACAGAAAATGTATATGATACGCTGTTGATTTTGATTTAACGAACATTGGAAAATTTTCAACCGATGTGGATGATTTCTTGTCATAATTTTTTGTGTGCCTGTAGTCATTCTCTTATGTTTGCAATTTCTGGCACACTGGTTTGGCCCATTCTGCAGTCAAATGCACTGAAGGAGTGCATTTGTAAAGAAGGAGCAGTGCAAAACAGTGAGCTTTGCTTACTGAAGCTGCCAGAGCAAGTAAAGGGTTTTTTAATAGTTTAAGTGATATGCTAGTGAAATGCACCCAGATTCTACTCTCACTCTGGTTTTAAACCCAACAGTACCAGAAGTAGACTCTAGCTCAAACCATAATCTTACAGTGATCTTACCCTTCTAAGTTTCATTTACATTTCAGTTAGAAAGCCAGATGTGCCAGCTGCAATTTTATACTTTGTAAAGACAGACCTCCCCAAAGTTTCCACTTAATTATTAATGACTGCTCATAAAAGTTGTTATTAGTAGTCAAATGGGAATGCTCTGGCAAAATAAAAAGTAAAGCACTATTTATTTGGTTAGCTGTTAAACTGAGTCATTTCATACTGGAATATCTTGTTCATAAGACCTTATATAGAGAACGCTGGAAATTTAAAATTGGATTCTGTGGGAAATATTCAAATAAATGCTCAAAAAAATCAGATCATGATCAAATAATTGTTAAATACATTTTGATTTTCTGTTTTAAGGAGGAGTACTTGATAGGTTGTATACAATATTACCCACCTTGAAATGATAGGAAAATTTTGTTCTGGTCTGACACATTACTAAATATTCAAGGTCTTCCAGATTTAATGCTGTTTGAGAAGAAACTGGCACAAATTGATATTTCTTTGATGAAATCCAGCATATTTATCAAGAAGGCCATAAATTTAATTTCCCTGAATAGTGGAGGGGAATGAGATACAAAACAGGAATTTTCCTTGCTTACACTTTTCCCGTCATCCTGTTCGTTACACGGTGGCTTGTTTAGTTGGGGACGTGGTAGCGACTTCTTTTCTTCTGTTCCTCCTTTGATGCATCCTCATGACTGTGTCTCTAGCTACTGCCCTTCCTGTGTGCATCTTCTCCTCTTTCAAGCCAGCTTAACTAAAACTGAATTTGCAAACAGCACCTGTAGTCCCGAGTGTTCATCCCTTAGGCCTCGCAACTGAGCTGCATTCCATACCTTCAACAGGGGTATTATTTCCATTCCTAAGGTGTAAATAAATGGTTAGGTCTCAAAGAGCTGTGCTTTTTGTATAAAGTTATGAAAACTACAAGTAAGTTACTTGTAGTTTTTAAGATTTCTATTTTTTAAATATTTTACATTTTTTAAAAAAGGATATTAACTCATGGCACACTTAAAGCTCACTGAAAGTTAAACCCATTGCATTGCTACGGATATTTGGGGCATTTAGTATCCTAAGCCACTGCATAATGATGCCAGAGAAAAATGCTTTTCTAAGTGAATATTTGATTTAAAAATTAATATGCATACATACATTTTCTCCTCCAAATCCTCACCCCAAACCTGCTCTATAGGCTAGTTTAAGTCTTTGCCCATTCCTATTCTTGTTGCAAAGCTTTGCAGTTATATTTTGGGGAAAAAATTAACCACACTTTGAAAGTAGATTCCATCAAAGAAAGAGTGTCATCTCCTGCTATTATTTCCCTGTATGTCAGTACATATGTGAGGGGACAGGCTTACATGTCACCTCTTTGATCCAAATCTTTATTATGCTGATGTTATTATTAATCTAATTTTACCAAAATGAAAAGACTCATAAATAAGGGTGAGTCCTTCCACTGTTGAACAGTTCCAATGAGGTATTTTCATTCAGGTTGATGTTATAAACTCTATCCAGCAGAAATTTACCTTGCTCTAGATTCTGTGGGTGCAACCCTGAGTGCAATTTCAGAGAAAGTCCAGGAAATTTTTATCCACATTGGCTACTAGTGTGTATCCATCTATTTATTTAAAGCTGGGAGCAACTTTTATCCCATCTGCTCTGGAAAATGTGTCCTTTGATAAACAGTGGGTAGGGATATTGGCCACAGGGGTCCTTCCCATGGAGAACAAAAGAGATCAAAATCCCCAGGGAGGGCAGGGAGATATCCCACTGCAGAGGATGGACTATGGCAAGCTACTGACAATCTTTAGCTCAGGTGTGTGGACTCCTGGACCTGTATCACGGAAAATCTGGCTTTAAAATATTCCGCACTGTAGCTGTCTAATGCATCACAGCTATCATGTATTTTAAAAGGTTTGGATAATTTGGATATGTACAACAGTTGTACAAATTTGCTGACAGACTTGCTGACAGGTGAATATACAATTTAAAATGAAGATACAAAATGTATGCCATATATGAATTGCATCTACTACTCACTATATAAACTGCAATTGTAATTTGGCATGTGTTTTTTTCAAAATGGATTTAGGTTGGTGGACTCCATTCCTCTTGTAAGCCCAAGACAAGACATCCTACATCTGTGTAACTGTATCTCACTATATGATAAATGTACACACGGGATTCCATGAGCCAAAAGATTGTTACTGCTAAAGCCCAGGTCACTTGATTAATAATAAAACACATGAAAAATGGGCTAAATTTAATAACACTGGAAAAAAATGAGGGACTTTGTGCATGTTAGTTGTTTTACATATCCGAAAACTCACAGTTGCTGCTATGACTCAGCGATGCTATTAAAAGGTACCAGTAACAGATATTATGACCTGATACATGATCGTCTCTAGGGAGGCTTATACCTACCTCAAGCCAAGCTCTGGTCGGAAATTACCTAAAATCAGGAACTGAAGGAACATGAAACTCCTAAAACTAGACTGAGAATCCTTGACGTCATTGGTAGTCAAAGTCTAGCCCTCAAATTCAGCCATGGATTAGATAAAAATATATTAATTCTTATGAACAATAGTCTTCAATAAGAGATGTCTTCTGCCCTGATAAGTGAAGATACATCATCTAAGCTTCCTACGTTCTTCAGATTGCATCACTGGTATTTGGGCAAAAAAAATCTCATTACTCCATGGGAACTGATTATTTTAAACAAAGTATTGAAACTTGTCAAAATATACACTGTCACTTTCTGGGCAGCAATTTGAATAAATCTTGAAACTGATGAGGGTGAGTCACTGACAGAATTTATTATTTTTTTTGTTGTGGCACTGTTATCAACTCCAAACAATATATCATGGTTCTGATCACACAAGCAAACCCAGTGGATATTATAACAGTGAGCTTGTAGGATTAGCCCAGAACTGAGATTAAAGCTTAATATACATTAGTCTAATCTAAAGAGTGAGCACACCGAGCAAAGAACTGAATAAGAAGTTCTCGGACAGAACGTACTTGGATAAGAAACCCAGGGAGCAGCCGTTTGAACCTGACTTTTTACAACACAAGTGACATTCTGCTGTGGACGATAAGGGTTATGGATCTTAAACCCTCCTGACTTAAAACGGTTCCAAGTGGAAAAAGAAGAAATGAAGGTCAGGACAAGAGTAGCTTTTTAGATGAAAAAAAATCCAAAACAAGAACAACAACAACAAAACCCAGTTTACCCGAGAGGGGATGAAAATGCCCCTTTCTGTCTGAAGGAAGGCATATTTGGACAGCTTTAGGGGTTGAGGGAATGTGTGTAGGTTTTATTTGAGTTGTTTTGTTGTTTTTTTCTTTAATGTCTTATCCTTTTGTTTTGACAGAAAAAATATCATTGGAGGGTTGGGAGTTTTTTGTTGGGTTCTTTGTTTGGGGCTCTGGTTTTCTTTTTTAAACTAGGGGCTTTGTGGCATTTGGTTGGTCTGTAGCACATGCTGTGATTCTGCTGGCAGTGTGTAGCTCCCCCTGGACAGCAATAAACCCCTAGCCCTCAGGGTGTCAAGGAAAGGTATCTACAGTAAAAAGTGACACTGACTACATACTTCATCCTGTTCTGTACCATACCTCACTCTCTTACCCTGCCAGCACGGAATGCAGGAACGTACCCACTCTCAGCACAAGTAATGGGGCACTGCTCCCCCCTGCAGTCCCTGTCCACCCCTGCAGAGAAAGAAGCCCTAAGAGGAGATTTCATGACCTGGCATTTCTAGCTGCAAGAGAATGAAAGATGAAGGTGGGTTCAGGATAGCATTAGTGCTGTGAATTGCTTCAGAGAAGAGTGTCTTGGGAGCAGGTGACTGAAAGTGCTAGAATTTTGTTGGCAGCTGGGATTTTGGGATTTATTTGGGCTACTGGGATTTTATTGACATGATTTGTTGACCTCCCTCACCTATTACTCTGTCATGCAAGGCAACCAGCTCCTTTGGTGATACCTGCAGAGAGTTCTGGTTTTTATTAGGTCAGCTAACATGGTTGTATGCAGAAAACCAAGCTTCCCAGCACTCATTGCATCCTTTGGATGTTTTTCCGTTTTACTGACTGCATTTACACTCCAGGAAATAAACTAGTCTTCGGAATAATTTAGAAGCATTAAAATGTATTTTCTCTTGTGGCCTTAAATATGAAGTATGATGTATGTTGCTTCACATCCTCTTCTCTTCTCAATTGAGAAGACACCAGGAGAAAGAGGGAGAGAATTGCACAGAATCACAGAATGTTTGAGGTTGGAAAGAACCTCTGGAGATCATCTAGTCCAACCTCCCTGCTAAAGCAGGATCACCTAGAGCAGGTTGCACAGGAATGTGTCCAGGCAGATCTTGAATATCTCCAGAGAAGAAGATTTCACAGCCTCTCTGTGCAACCTGTTCCAGTGATCTACCACCCTCAAATATGGGTGAAATATTTCTGACTATGAAATCGTTACTTTCCCTTGCCAAATTCTTGACGCTTTCCAGATCTGCAGTGGCAGATAAATAAAAGGCACTTGGGATATCAGTATCAGGTGCAGTTAACTGCAGTAACTTAACAAAAATGCAGCAATGAAAGGTATAACAATGTAGAGCACTGCAGCTGTAAATGAAGGTGGAATACAATGGGGAAGAGAATTGGTGCTCAAGGGTGTAGGAGTGAGAAGAAGAGAGGGAAAGACCACCAAAAAAGAAAAAAAGCCCCCAAAATCCACCAAACTCCAAACAGAAACCAGAAAAACAATGACACCTTGACACCTACACCAGACCTTCTGCTGAAACCAGCAAGCCACCTCTGGTATGTGGTACTAGACATCATAACACAACTCTACACTGACTGCACTGCAGTTGCTTACTTGCAATTTAAAAGTAAATCATGAGGAAAAAGCAGTAACCGTCAAACACGTATCACATGAACCAAGCTAAACCAGTCATGTGATACTGGGAGGATAGGCTAACGAGTTGGTTGGGATTCCTGCCAATGCCTGTTATTTAAGTGATATTTTTTAACAATGACCCTGCACTTAAGCTGCTATGCAGTAAGGTCCTTGTAAGGAAACAAAGAAGCAAGCACATAAGCATGAGATTTCTTAACTGGATATGGTAAGGGTACACAAGAAGCTGTTAAGAGCCCTGAGTGAGATTCTGTACAGATTATCTCTTTACATTGGCTTGCTTTTTAGCTGTGATTGCCATTTATGAGAAATATGTTTTCCTCCCTATATCAGAGATGTAACTGACCAAAGAGAAACCCAGTGCACAAGAGGAAGGAAATCAGACTGGGAAGAGCCTAGAAAAACGGGGAATGAAGAATAATGCATGTGCACATTCAGAGGGTAACAAAAAAAGACAGATTTGGAGCAGAGGTAGTCAGCTGCAGGGAATTACTCATCCACAGATGACATTACCTTTTTTCTCCTGCTTTGTTGACCTGTAGAGATAAGGATGTCTTTTGCAGACCTGCGAGTTCTTGTGCATTACACACAAAACTCACCTGATGTATCATTTCCCTATATTCCCCAGGAACAGGGAAACTCACACTTCTAACCAGCAAGGTGTCATGGCTTCTGTCCCACTCCATCACCTGCCATCTGACCAAACATGGTGCCTGCAAATCACAGCATGGAGAACAGCCAGTGTTGTGCTACCAGTCAGTAGGAATGTAGACTAACCTCTGAGTCCCTATCTATCAAGCAGCCCTGATAAATCACACGCTCACCAAACACAATGTAAGATTGTCACTCCTGTGGCAGTTCACAGGTTCTTTCAAAAACTGGGAAAGAAAATGCTGCTGAGGTCTGTGCCAGGCAAGGGGGAAGTCTTTCTCTCACCCTTGCAGCTTCATGTAAAGCCTCGGACTTACAGGTGTTGGCCTACAGAGCTTTGTACCATGCCCTGGTTTTCTGTTGAGAATGTAGGTAAATATTTCATTAAGCCCCAATATGCAGAGAAAAAAAAGAGCATTTTATTTCCCTGTGCTCATTCATGAACTGAGAGTTAAGCTCTCCTCAGTATTCCCATTTAGCATAAATGACCTTTTTTTTCAGGTTTCTCTATAGGTGGTTAAAGAACTTTTATGTCTGATCATGTATTGCTATTGTTCTTTAAGCTTCACTTTCCCAGAAATGTTTGCAGGTAAGTCAAAAGAGGTTGCAGACAGATGAGTTCAGGTGCGTTTTTATACCTTGCATCTCCTTGGTTTTTTGAGCAAGATGACATTTCCTCACATTTGCCTCAGCAGTAGAAAAAGTGACAACCTGATGTTTCAGACACTTAAAACACTCTTTACAAATGTGTGGCCACCCTCAGAGCTGAAAGTGGGCATTAGTGCTTGGTTTTGGAGGCCAGCAATCAGCTTTGCCATGCTATCTCCTTGAACTCTCTTAGCTTATTTATTAATTATCCTGGGATTTTCAAAATTAGTATTTCAGCTTAGCAAATTAATTTAAGTGAGAATTTGATTACATGGTCCTGTTACTGATGCACATAGGAATAGATTGTTGGGTTTTTTTCCCAGAACAACTTAGTGGATTGAAGTTTCTTGCATTTATATCAGCCAAGGAGATGTACATAGTGCCACACTTCCGCTCTGCTTAAATGCAGGTGGTGTTACCTTCTGGTACTGAGCCTGAATTAATGACTCACCATGATGAACAGACAGGGGTAAAATATTCAAGAGCTCAATAAGCTTCACCTGACTCCAGGTCAATTAGATTTCCTCTAGAAGCACATAGAAAGGAGCCTTGGGGCTGAATTTGCTGTTCGCACCATCTGGATCTGACACCTTAAAAACCAGCTTTTTAACCTGTCTCTCAAGCTTTAACTATATGAATCCCATTACCTCATACTAGTGCGAAGCCACTTAAATCACTGATAAAGATGTTTTTAAGCTAATCTTTCTGACTGAAATGGGTTTGAAGCCCTTTCACTGTCAGCTCTAGCTGAGAAGCAATTCAAGAAGATGCTGCCTTGCAGCTGTTGATTGCAGCAGCTCAGCTGAGGCACAATAGCTGACTGAAAGAGAAAGCCTAGTCCTTCCAAGGCTAAGCCAGACAGGTTAATTAAGCCATAAGGAATGACGATGTGAGATACATTTAACTCATTATTGAGGCAGACCAGGTGGTGACTGGTGAGTGACAACAGCTACAAATGCTTTTGTGGGCTGTCACTGCTCCTCAGAGCAGTCAGACACGAAGGTGAGGCTGAAGCAGGTGGTGGGAATGAGAGTGCTTCCCCCTGCGAGGGGAAGGGCAGAACAAGCAGGCTGGCTCGTTTGGGTCTACAGCACCAGCATGGCCGGCTCCTGGCACTCAGGCTGCGAGGCCAAAGCCCAAGACCCACGCGTGGGTTTCTCTTACATGATTTCCCACTTTATTTCTGGCGATGTTATGCTATAAACGTTTATTTAGGGCACGGGAGCAGCCCGTGAGGCTTCTACCAGCGCTTTCGGCAGCCGTCATCCAGCCCAAGGCGTGGGGGGTGCCTGCCAAGGTGCCTGGGGAGAGGCAGCAGCCAAAGGCACCGCCAGAGCGGTCTCCCCCAGAGTGGGGCCTCTAGGGCTGACCGGCGAGGGCACCGCGGCAGGCAGCGCCACACCACACCGGGCAGCGGAGGGCACGCTGTCCCACCCGGGCCGCAGTGGGTAGTGCGGAACCTTTCTGCGAGGTACCGGTTTTCCTCCGGGCGCGGCCGCAGAGGACCAGCCCCGCTCCCGCAGTTGCCTGGTAACGCCGGTGAACGAGACGGGGTGCTGTAGTGAAAGCGGTCCGCTGCAGCAGCCTGCCTTTCGGATAGGGGCGCCGCAATGTTGGACCCGGATAGTGGGCTCTCCCTCACCATAGCGCGGATCGTGCAGCGGCTGAAGGGCTCCAGCCTCCACTCCCAGCTGGAGCGACAGGCCCGGGTGAGCCCCGGCCTGGCGTTTGCCCGCAGGCCCGCCTCCCTTTCCCGCTACCCCTCCCTGGTGCTTTGTTCCCGGCCGTCGACCCCAGCCCAGCCTACGCGGCCTTCGCCGGGGACGAGGAGCCGGGGACCGTGCTGGGCCTGGGATTACCTCCCCTCCCTCCTCAGCTAAAGCTGTATTTGTAGTTTCTCCCCATGGGACTGCAGGATTTCGCAGGGAATATGAAGGCTGTCCTTTTGAAATCTGCCTGCTTCAAATAGTTCCTGAAATGAAGCGCTTTGTCTTTTAATCTCTCATTTGGAGAGCTTTTAATAACCGCGTTCCCCCCTTCCCCCTCCAGAGTGCTCCTGAGAAAATGAGGATTTGGTGGAAGGAAGTGAAAATAAATGAAAAAGTGTGCTTTTATAGCTGGGGAAACAGTTGCTCTTTATGTTTAGTAACTTATCTGCACTACAGATTTTTGTATTGCAGCTGAACTTCATTTAGGATGTGTCAGATTAAAGCTGGGTCAGTTTTCATGACAATAATGACATGGTAGTTGTGCCATAATGATTATTGTGTGTTATTTTCAGTTGGGTTTTATAAAATGTCAGTGTGGGGTTTTTTTTTGCCAACAGAGCTTAAAATATGCAGTTTTGGTGTGGTGGGGTTTTTTTTTGTTATTGTTGTTTGGTTGGTTTTGGTTTTGTTTTTAGGATAGTATATCCATTATCTGCCTTAATTTTGTGGAGTTTTTAAATGAAACACGATTTTCTTTTCTGAATGTCCCCAAAGCTTTCCTTAGAAAATTATGTCACTCTCTGACTTCTCTGGTGTTTGTTTTGTTTTTAAATTTGCTGGTTTGTTCTCTAAATGTCTTTTAAAATGTATGCCTGCTTTGCTCCTCTTTACTGACTGCTCTTTGGATGTGTGAGTAAGCAAATGTGCATGAATTGAAGGGGGCTGAAACTGTTTGGTTCTGCTAAGTGTTGGGGAATTCAGCATCCCAAATAGCCTGACATGAAATGTGCAGAGTCAAATGCAAGACTTTGTCCTCAGTAAAGGCAGTGATGGGATTTCTGAACAGGAGTCTCCTTTAACAACTTCATTGCTGATTATAACAAAACCTGTATGTACTTACATCATTCTTCTGCCTGCTTTCTGTGTGGCCTTATTTCACAGTCTTGATATTTTGCATGTTTGCTCTGAAACACGAGGAAGGTTGGTGCTTTCAACACTTGGCAGGGTGTTTAAATGCTGCTGGTAGATGGCTATTCTGTACAGGTGGACACTCTGAGGACCCTGGCAGTTTTCTTTCATGGTGGTGGTTGACGTCTGAAAGGGCAGTTACATGCACAAATCCCTCCCTGACTATAGTGTATCAATTTACTCAATACAAGTAGAAACTTTGTATAGTCAAAGCATAAAAGGTAACAACGTGTAAAATAAGTAAGAAGTGTAATAACACAGCCAATGCTGTTTTACAGATTTCTTGGAGAGAGAAGAAAAAAAAAATCCAAGTCTATATATAAGTCAAAAGATTATGCTAGTCACTTGAAGTGCCAAGCGGAAGAAAAACAAACACGGCAAAAACTATTCAGGTTGATTCTTAGAGGAGGTGCTTTAAGAGGTTGTAATAGAAGGTTAAATTAGAGCTATAGTTCAGTGTAATGATCTGAAAGACTAGAAGGTTTTTAGATGTATCTAGAAGATCATGGAGCTTGTAGCTTAATAAGGTCAAATGTACACACTATTTCTCAGGAATCATTATGTACTTCTTGAATCTTTTTTATTGACTTTGCATGCATTTGTGCTCTATCATTTACAGAAGAGACATTATAATGCTTGTGCAGTCATATTATTGATGTACTGTGTGGTTGCAAAGGCCCTATCACTGAGTTCCTTACCTTTGTCCATCCCTTAGCAGCTGTATAGAATTCTGAAAGCTCCTGACTTTTGCTACTCTCTGTACTAAATGAATGCTTGATTCCTCTCCTGTTACATGGGGTATTTCTGAAGTTGCATTACCAAATATGAAATCTTTGCTGTTGCTATTCATCACACCTGAACCCCAGTTTATTGATGGGCTATGATGGGGTGTTTTTTTGTCTGCTGGTTAACAGTCAGCTTCTGAACAATGCTTGGTCTGTACCAGCTGCAGTATTCATCTACAGGTCCTTCCTTTTTTAGGTGCTTTTAAGCTATTTTTGGAGGTACATACTGTATTTTGAGAAGTCTTTTGAGGCAGTGCATCAGCATAAAACTTACTTATTGCTCTGGGTATTTATACTACAGTTATGCTTTACTTTTACAAGTATTCATCTTTATCTGTCAGGGTAGAAAATGATGTTGCTGATACTTGTTCCTCAAAAATATTTACCAACTCAAAGCATGACAGTCAGAATGGATTGGGAGGTCCATTAAATACAATATTCCACGAAATTTCTGAAAGGTCAGACAGTCTCACAAACAGTAGTTTAACTACTAGAAAATTCTGTAAATTCATCTCCTCTTTTAATGTCTAGTGAGGAGAGCTCAAAATGAACAGTTTCTTTCATGAGTTAATACAGTTTTGGGGAAAATTCAATATCCTGACATTATTTGCAGGAGGTGATAGAGTAGCCCTGTGGTTAGGAACTGATCACGCCAGCGCTGTGCTTGGCTGTCACTGGGAGCCTGAGGTAGTGTCAAGGACTGTGATACACAATCTCTTTGAAATAAGTTTGGTATGGACACCAAATGATTTGCTGTCACAGCTTTAGCTTTGGGGATACCGTGATAATAGTGTTTTTGTCCCAGAACTGAGTAGAAGTAGGCTCATATGCTTGTTAGGGACTGTCTGGAAAATAAGTGTTAGGTTGATCTTATCTGTTTTTTCAAGGTTGAGTTTTGGTATATTGATAATGTGCCTGCAGGTAATACAAAGACATTAATGCCAGAAAGAGTGTAAATGTGCTACTTATTTGCTTTGAAACAACTTCTGAGCAAATTTTGTAGTGTTCTTGAGAGGAAAAAGTAATAGCTACAGAGACAAAATATTACAGTAGCTTTTCAACAGGTAGAATTGCTGCTGGCATTGTGAAATGTAAAAGTGTGGTTGGAGGAGGAACTGAGACACAGACATCTTCAGTCACAAAATACAGTTTAGAAATGATTTATGAAGTGTTTTTGGGAAAATCTTTGTTAGTGATCTAACATGGATAAATGTGGAATAGTTCAGAGGCATGAAAAAAGTGCTACATTTAAAATTAATCAGGCTAAATTTTTTTTCTTCTTCAAACCTCTAATAGAAATCAGTCTGACTCTGAATTGCCTAGAACTTCTAGTGGCCGGAAGCAAATAACAAGGTAAAAAACCAAACCTAAAACTAACAAATAGTTTATTCATAAAGAACTTTTCTAAAACGGGAGTTGAAAATAAAATGATAAAGGTTCTAAATTATGTTTTAAATTGAACAAGAAAGGCTCACTCGCTGTGAATCCCTGTGGGCATTTTCTGTGTAGACATTCTCAGATCTGTTTCTTGTAGGTAAGTCTGTAGTGGGACAGCTTGAAGGAGAACTTGTTGAAAAACAGGATAATTGCTGTCACAGCCAGTGACTTGTGTGTATGAATCAGCCCTGACACCCCATCCCACCCCACTCTGAGAATTAATAAGTTTGGGAGTGAGAAAAGATCTCAGGAGATACCTGAAGAGATGAACAAGGTATGGAAAGATGTGCTAGGATATGTCACGATCAGAATGATTGTCCAGAGAGAACTCTGCTGTCACAGACCTGTGACTAAACCTTTCTGGTACTAAAGAAAATAGTTATCAAAGTGAGAGGTAAAGGCCTTCACAAGACTTCCCATGGGAAAAGAAGGGAGAGGAGCTTGCTATGGAAGCACTGGGAACATTGCAGCTGGGTTATTGCCTCACTGTGCTTCTAAAGGGAGTACAGGTGAAACTAGCTTAGAATAATCTATGTGGAGTGAATGGTTAGCAAGACATCTGAGGATGTTATTTTCTTAATGTTTTTCTCTGAGTTAAAAAGAATAAAAATTGCTACTGATGACTGCTTAAGTAAAAGATCAAATTTAAAAGGAGAATGTTCTGTGAAATGTAGTGTTTATTTAATAAAACTTAGCAAATAAATGTAGACTCATGAGTCATCATAGATAATTAATGGTTCCTTTTCGTGCATTGTATTTAACAAAGAGCCTACTATGTCCTCCTGATAGAGCTTGTAGCTTGGTTTAACTGGTTCAGCAGTAACCTCTATGGTGCAGTGAATTTTAAATTGAATGCAGTTGTGATCCTGTTGTTTGGTTATGCTCAGAGTGATTCCTTTTTCTTGTTACAGAAATGTATAAACCATAATCGCTCCCTTAAATATGTAGGATTTGCAGTGGTTAGTGAGTGTTTAAGTTGAAATTGTTGTGGTTTTACTAAAATGGTTTTTAACAAGTTGACTTGGTCTCGATAAAATCTAGTTATGGCAGAATGGAGCATGTGAGAAAAGGTCAATGTTAGCTTTTATTGGATTTACTTCTGCTAAAGTTGGACTGTATTTGGGGTAGTATGTTTTTTGTAATGTGGGAAATAATACCAATAAAAGCTTGTGCAAGAATCATAATGAATGGTAATAAATGCTCTGAAAGTGTTCATGCTTGTTAAAACAAAGACTTTGAAGAGACATTATGGTGAAGAGCCTGTAAAAATATTTTGATTGTGTAAAGTTATTCACAGAACTGTTTGCAGCAGGATAAAAGCATGTGTTCACCTGATGCGGTTCAACACTTGAGTATAGTTGGATCGCTTCTCAGCAGTGTTTATTCTTGTTGAGAAGAGAAATAGTTTAACACAGGAGTTATGCTGGAACACTTTGTTCTGTCAAACCTCCTCTTTGTAGTATGTTGCTGATCCTCTAGCTGTTTTCCTATACTTTGAGTGCCCTGCCTTGATGGCTTATCTGCCCTCTTACCTGATTAGTGCTGCTCCAGTCGTGATGTTTATGCCAATTCCAAATTTACATTCTAATTTCCAAATAGATTTGTTCACTTAGTCTACAAATCAATTTACTGCACCCACCAACTAGCTTTGTGCTCTAACCACTCTGAGTGGTTTCTCCTCTTTTCTAACCTGAACCTCCCCTGGCACAACTTCCTCCCTTTTGTCCTGTCACTTCTTGTCTGTGAGAAGAGGCTGACCCCCAGCTCCTTTCAGGTAGTTGTAGAGAGCAGTAAGATCTCCTGTGAGCCTCCTCTTCTCCAGGCTAAACAGTCCCAGTTCTCTCAGCTGCTCCTTGTAAGACTTGTGTTCCAGACCCTTTACCAGCTTTGTTGCCCTTCTCTGGACATACTCCAGGGCCTCCATGACTTTCTTGTAGTGAGGGGGCCAAAACTGGATGCAATATTTGAGGTGTAGCTTCACCAGAGCTGAGTACAGGGGATGATCACCTCCCTGGTCCTGCTGACTATGCTATTCCTGATGCAAGCCAGGATGCCATTGACCTTGACCACTGCTGGCTCATATTCAGGAGACTGTCAACCAATGCTCCCAGGTCCTTTTCCGTTGTATGGCTTTCCATCCACCCTGCCCCAAGTCTGTAATGTTGCCTAGGGTGAAGAAGTGTATAATGATAGCTTGTTTTACAAAGGGATGTCTAGCAGCAGGTTGCTTCTGGGTTTGCACAGAGCTGACTGACCCTATAGGTGAATGTGGACACTCAGCGCCTGAATCCCAGGTGACCTATCCATAAGAACATGCACAATGCTAGTTATATTGGAAGAGAAACTGGTAGTCATTAACTCTTACTAAAAATAATTTGCTACTGCTTGCTGAATTACGGTGTGTTCATTCCTGTCTCCTTTTGGAACTCTGTCTTGACCCAACTGAGCCCCTGAATAGCATGAGTTCTTCCCTACTGTGGTTGTTGCTCTTTACCATCACCTGTTGTTCTCTTCCTTGTGATGGCCTCCTGATGGTATGAGATTTTTTAAAGGAAGATGTTAGTTGATACAGATGTATGTAAGGAAGCTGTAGTTTTACCTGGGTATATGCTGCATTTTCATCATGTAGGAAATGAATTCATTTCATTGCTACAAATTTCATCAAGGTTTTTTCCCAATAAACCTTAGCCAGACACTTTCATTGGTGTAAATCATAGTAATGCTTTTATGTAAGTAAAATTTTGTCAACGTGTCTTTCATTCTACCAAAAAGCCATAGTGGATGAAAATGCAAAGATTCCTTAGGCAGTACATTGTATCAACCAGCTTACAACAAACACACCCCACCAAAATACCTCTATGCTTTCTGCAACATAGTTTAATACTGGAATAAGGTAGACTTGAACATACAAAGGGAAAATAAAAGTATATGGGAGACCTGGTCAGTAATTTTGGACCATCTGCTCTTGGTCTCCTTGAGTCCTCAATCTGGTTCCTATAAACATCTCTATAAATTCCAAAGTGGTACCTTTCTGTTAAGTGATGGCAAATAAATTCTGAAAGGATTTCCTTTCACCTGCTGAAATAAATATTCTCTTCTTTAGTTATGTTGCATAGAGTGGAGTAGGGTGCTCGGTGTTAGAGCTGGCTGCAGCTGCTAGCTGCACCATCTGCCAGATTCTTCCCTTTCAGGTGTCCAGTTTCTTGTTTGAAAACTGATCAGCAACCCAGTATGCAAGGAGTCCTTAACAGTAACGGTTCCTGCAGCTCTACAGCTCTGTAGGAATCTGTTGATTATAATCTAGAAGTAAACAAAAGGAAAAGGGGAAATGGGAGGAGGCTTTGGCAATTACATACTGAAATGACAAGAGTGGGGACAGAAGTGCCCCTGTAATTTGGGGGGGTGGTGGTCTATTTCTGTGTTTTTATATAAAATTTTGTCTCAGGGTGTTTTGCAGTCAAGGAAAAGGAGACAAGACATAGTCTAAAAAGAAAAGTTGATAAATTAAAGATTAGCATAATGATGTCGAATTATATCAGCATAGGAACAGTGAAATAGAACTTGGCTGAATGAGCGGGTATGAAGAGGTGAAGGTAACTGATGGAGATCGATGTGCTAGTGTAATCCCTGGAAGAAGTTTTTCCTGAAGTGCTGTTCAGCTTCCGTTTTGACTGCCATCCTGCTACATACAAGAGAGTCACTGTTACTTTGTTCTGCAGCTGGGGAACAGACTCTTTTGGGAGCAGCCGCTCACAAGAATGTCCTCTGTTGTATCTTTTGGCCTGGCACGGAAAATGGGAGGTAGCCTGTGTGGACTGAACTCTATTATCCCCTCTAATGTAATAAGCTGTATCAATTTCCAGAAAACCACAAGGAAAAAAAAATAACCCACGCTGTCAATATGTGTCAGACCTTCCTTTGAGCCAAAGGCTCACAAATTTTACAAATGTGTGAACAACAGAAATTTAAAATTGTGTTCTCCTGATGGCACTTTTGTCACTTCTTGCACTGTTAACTGTGTCAAGACAATGAACCAGCTTAATAGTCATTACAAAGCTTTCTTTTTCTTGTGATTCTTCATCTGTCAATGAGTTTTGTTTGTGAGGGTTGGGGTGTTTTGCCTATCTAAAAGGAATGTTAAAGCATGTGTGCTGGGCCCCACAGGTAAATAGCTCTGGACCTTGGGATTAAAATTGGTCATGTTTAACCCAGAAGACAAAGTTGAACACTTAAAGCATGTGCAAACACTTCTGTGGAATAGTAAAGCATAACCTGCTCTGTGTAAAGCAAGTTACTGTATTTAAAATTCATACAGGAGAGGTACAAAGCCACTGCCTTGCAGCAGAAAAAAAATAATTAAACTCAGCCTGTAGGACTTTCCATCAAAGTAGGTTCAGAAGGGATCATTCATAAAACACTCCTTGAGGTGGTTGCTTAAAAAATGGTATTTTCTGAGTTGCCCAAGTCCTCCCATGAAAATCTTTGTTTCCCTGCCTTTAGCAATGATCCTTTGCCAGCTTTTACCACTCTGCTGAACAGAATCGTGTTTGACATGTGTTATGCAACTTACCACACCTTATGGTTTGTGTTTCTGATCATCTTTATTTCTCAGAAAGCTTGCTTACAGTCTCTTTGCTGTTGCAGTTGATGAACCAAGTATAAAAACCTTCCTTACCTGAAATGGTAAGGTGACTTAAAAGCAGAAATGCAACATTGGCAATTCCTCCTTTCAACTAGGGCAAATGGAAAGATTTCCTTAAAATTCTGCCTCATTAATTCATCCAGACCACCTTTTCCAGCAAGCTAGACAGCACAGCAGATAGCATTTTCTCTGTATAAGCTGTAAGGCAAATGATAGGACTGTGGAGTTCATTAGTTTTGTGCCATGGACCTAAAGCATGCCATGCTGTCAGCAGTGCTGTTAGGGCTGGCAAAGTGCACAAGCTGGTGAAAGCTTGTTTTTAGTGGCAGCATAACTTTCTGCAATAGAATGAGCAGCTGATATGCCTCCAGCATATTGCTGAGTAGCTTTTGATAAGAGACATCTCACATTTCTAGGTAGGTCATGTGCCATATGCTTCTAACATATGTCTTGAGCTGTCATGGCAGTGAAGTAAGTTGAAAATACACTGGGAGATCTATGTGCAAGTTAGCAGCCAGGGTTGTTACTCTATTCTAAACCTCCAGCTGTATCCTGTGGTGTTAATTGGCTATTGCCATACTCCATGTTTAGGAAAATATCTATTAGAAGTCATTTCACAGAAACTCCTGAGTTTCTGATTGTCCTTTTGAACCTTTGTGGTCTCCATTCTCCTCTAAGTCTAACTATAGAAGAAGGAGATACTATAGCAGCTGTTCCTGAAAAATCTGCAGCACCATCTGGGTGGTAGTGTCATGGTACTGGTAAAGCTGGTAGGTGCCTAATTGTCTGTGTTGAGTGCATTTCATTACAAGAGGCTGCAGTGAGGAATATTTGGTCCACAGTTTCTATTTGAAGTATGAAGGTGGCATTTCTTATCTGAAAGATGTGAACTGTGGGAGGTTAAGTGAGAAGCTGTGGAACACTTGCAGTTCAATTCTTTCATGAAGGATACAGCAAGCGGTGTCTAGTTATTTGCTTGTGTACCTTATGACCAATCCTTTAATGTGTAGAGTCTAGGTAAGTATGTGGGGTACTTACTCAGAATATTAAGCATACGTGTTGCTACATACTCACTCTCCCTCCTTCTCTCCCAGTCTCCACACATAGCTTTTAGCACTGATATAAGAGCGAAGATGTCAAATGAGGAGTAAGTTGACTGAATTATTTTTTCTTGGCTGTAATTACCTTTGTCAGTTTAGTAGGAAGCAGTTTGCTTTCTGAGTAACCTTAAGCACATGCATTTCTTATTTCCTAACTTAAAATACAAAATTTACTTTTCTTTTTAGTGGTTGCTTGATGGTGATTTACTTTTTTTTTTTTTCATATTAGGTTAGCCTACACAAACCAGAAATTAAACTGGAATCACTGAAAGAAGATATTAAGGATTTTCTGAAGACATCAGGTTTGTAATGCTACGTTGATATATTTGTAAATAGCATAGATCTATGTGAGAACAAATCTGACATACATGATGAAAATAGCAGTTCATGCAGCTTCATATCTAGTTGCTGACAGTATCCAGAAGCAGATATTTAGTGATTCCAGATTACAAATAAGAGAAAATTTAAAGGCAAAAAGTTCTTGGATTCCAGCAGCATTTTGTTAAACATGGTTTGCAAAGAAGTGATTTCATAATTTTGTAAGATGTGGGTAATTTTATTTTTTTTTTGAAAGGTCTGAGTGATATGAGAGTTCAGTCACTTCTGAAACTGGGAAATTAGCATTCATGGAGGTACACTTGAGAATTTTACCCTTAGCCTACAGCTTCCAATGGAAATTGGAAATGTAACTATATAACAATAATGTGAAAATCTGATGTTAAGTAATATAAAATTTATAATAATTGGGACCACTTATCTATTAATATTTATAATTGTTTAAAATCCATCATATTATTAAAAATAGCATGTAATTATTTGAGCTATAGATGGAAATAAAGGATATTCAACCTTTACAGATATCTTAAGTTCTAGCCTTTTTTCTATCTTAATTAGGTTAAGGTTTCTTCATCTCTTCCTGTCTAGTAGGTAGACATGAATTGAGACAGGGCAGAAAATGCCAGTGGCTGCAAAGCAATCTCTGATGCATGTTCCATTACCATTAATTTCTAAATTTGTCTTCTGGATTTATTTTTTTTTAAATTTTAACAGGTTGGGAAAAGAAGCTTCAGAATGCTGTTTATAGTGAACTCAACGTGTGAGTTTAGTATTTTTATTTTATAAGTTCTCCTCACAAGATACACTTTTCCTTGATTTGTATATATAGGTGTATGATATGTTACTGTTATCTGCAAGATCTGTCATACCAAGGGTGTCTGCTTCATTTCTGCTTTTCAAGTGCCATTATTTCTTTTTAATCCCAGGGAAAATATTTGATGCAAGTACATTTTTAAAAATCAGTGAAAAAAATAAAAAAAAGCAGATAGATATTTGTTGTAATACTTCCAAAGGCTCTGACAATTGTAATTCTTGTGTAGTCAAGGTAGTTGCAGCAAATGAATTTTAATTATTTTCAGGTGTTTATGGTAGGATGGCACATATTTGTTCTGTTGATTATTTTTAAAAAATCTTTGATATACTGGATCTCTAGACTTAATGAGATTGGTGGTCATCCTGCTTAGGATATGGTTATAAATACACTGAAATTTGTGAAATTATCTTTTGATTATTTTTCAGCAAATGATGGGGAATATTTTTGGGAAGCATAACATGCTTTTAAATTCTGGTTAATTCTGATTAATTTCATAACAATTATAGCCATAATTACAGCTACCTAATAAGAAAAGTATATGCAAATTTATTTGTGCTAATTTTAAATAAGCTTGTTAGTTACCTGCTTTGATCAATGTGTCTTAGTAGCATGAAGGACTCAATTCAGCAAAATATTTATAAATGTATCTGTCAGTAAGGATTAATCTTCGTCATATCTTTCAAGGGAAAAATATTTACCTGTCATTTGGACTAATGTTTATACTTTCTTTGAGTTCACAGAAATAAACTGCAAAATAATGAAATTAGCCCTGGAAAACTATAAAGTTAACTAAGAGTACCATGATTTCATAAGCATTGTGGAAAAGTCAAGAAACAGCATTGCTGAAATCTGTTAGTATTTATTGTTTGATACGTAGGCACAGAGCTCTCTGGAACAAATTAACAGCAAGTACAAGAATGACTTTACCAATTAAAAATGGGAAGAAATTTGGGGTAGGTGTCCCATAATCATATGATAGGAACTGGTTGAATACATTTAAATGAATAAAAGTTCAGGCTAACTGTGAGAGGAGCTTTGTGTAAATTTTCTTTTGTGAAAGACAGTTGAGACAATCAAAATCAAGCTGGATAAAATGTTTGGCAATAACTCACTAAAAATAATTGCAGTATTGGCAGTTAAATTAATAGTTGTGGTTATTTTATTTTGTTTCAGGTTTTATGTTTTGGCATACTGCAATTTATGAATGGATATCCAGTTTTTTTGAGGTCAACACCACAGAGTTATAATCACTTTGGACACGTGCATGTTCGCTATTGAATTTTAAAAGTAAATGCTTTAAAAAAATAGTCCCTTGAAAAAATAAAATATCCTGGATTGTGAAAGTTCCAGGGAGTCATAAAGATGACATGATGTGAAAAAGACACACTTGTAAAATACCAGATTTGTTCACAGAATTCTTTGACTTTATTTTACAAGTATATGAAATTATGAGGAAGTATTTGAATATAAGAACTCATATTGAAGTGTTATTAATACTTGCATATATTTATACTGTTTCTGTCCATAGCAAAGGATGAGGAAGAAATACTTCTAAAAACACTGGTGTTTTTAGTTTTGGTCAACACACAGCAATTTTACTAGCACAGGATTAAACAACATAAAAATCTGAATATTTAAATACGATGTACATTCTTCCAGGTTTCCTTCACCTTGTCATCCTGCAGCACCACCTGAGCATATGAAAGAGCCATTAGCTTATATGAGGAAAGCACAGGTTGGTTGTCAACAGTTGTATTGTTCGTATCGCATCTTGGATTAGGCTGTGTGAGATTTACTCTGTATAATGTTATTGTATGATTTCTAGGGTTTTTTACCTTAGGAAAAACACAGGTTTGTAATTGCATTGAAGTTAACAGTGGTGTTGTATAAATCATTTTACATACATTCAAAAATGCTGACGTAATTCTCCGGCCATGAAAGGAGAAGGATATAGTGGCAGGTAGGTGAATATTGGAGAACAGAGGCGATGTGAATTATGTCAAAGAGGAGAGTTTGATTTTGTTGGGAAGAGGACAAAGTGTAGCTATAGGTCATTTCACTTAAGGTTAGAAAAATGCTGTTTTGAAGAGACACGGGCAGGCAGTTTTACAGTGAAAGACAACAAGCTGCAGAAATAGATCTTCAGAGAGAAGAGATATATTTAGTACTTAGAAATGTGAACAGAAGATGAAAAGTATAAAGCTAAGGAGCTTAAGTCATTTTGAAGGGGAATAAGAGCAACTGGACTATATATGATTAAGGATTTTTGGTGTCAGGAAAAAAATATTTTTGCTTCATAGGTTTTATTTTTTTACCAATATATGCTATTTAAATACATTTTTAAAATCCCCATAAAATGGAAAAAAAAAAAGAAAAAGCTTCAAATACATGATCTAACCAAAATATCTGAGGTAATGGTAAGATGGTATTTAAGTCAGCCGTGCCCAGAAATATATTGCAGTATTTTTTTACAAGGTATTCAACAAATTGTGTTATTTTTTTCAATCATATTGCTGCTTATTCCGGTAAGTCTTATCTTGCCATCCTGGGTTTCGGTCCTTAGCATTTAGGGACAAAGATTTTATTAAGCATTTTTTCTTCTGTGGTGTGAAATGTAATGCCACAATTTACTGCCTGAAAAAAATCACTCTTAGGAGTTTACTAATGCGAAAGCCATGGAGTTGTATGTATGTCCAACTGAGTTTCAGTGCTCACTGTTTTATAAAAGCATGTACAATATTTATGGTAATCAGTATATTTAGTTCTATGTGGAAAGGACTGTTTTTCATAGTTCAGGAATGAGTAGGAGAAGGCCTTCATCTTTACTAGTTTCAAAATTTCATAGCCATATTTTGAAGATTATTACTTGGGTAGGTTCATCCTATTAGGCAGCTTGGCCACTCAATCCCCCACCAGTGGATTGGGGGAGAGAATCAGGCAAAAGTGAGAAATGTTGTGATAAAGGCAGTTTGGTTGCATGCAAGGAAAGCAAACCAAGGGATTCATTCACTACTTCTCATCAGCAGGCACATGTTTAGCCATCTCCAGGAAAGCAGGGCTTCATGCATTACAGTTTCTTGGGCAAACACTGTAACTCTCAGCGTCCCCCTTTCACAGAATCACAGAATGGCATGGGTTGGAAGGGACCCCAAGGATCATAGAGCTCCACCCCCCCCGCCACAGGCAGGGACACCAACCTCCAGGCCTGGATCTACACAAGGTTGCCCAGGGCCCCATCCAACCTGGCCTTGAACACTTCCAGGTACGGGGCATCCACCACCTCTCTGGGCAGCCTGTTCCAGCACCTCACTACTCTCTCTATGAAAAACTTCCCCCTAATATCTAATCTGAACCTTCCTTCCTTTAGCTTTAGTCCATTCCCCCTTGTCCTGCCATTGCCTACCCTTTTAAAAAGCTGATTCCCCTCCTGTTTCTCTGCTCCCTTCAGGTACTGAAAGGCTGCAATGAGGTCCCCCCGCAGCCTTCTCTTCTCCAGGCTGAACAAGCCCAGCTCCCTCAGCCTCCCCTCATAGGGGAGATGTTCCAGCCCTCTAATCATCCTCGTGGCCCTCTTCTGAACCCTCTCCAACATTTCTACATCTTTCTTGTATTGGGGTCCCCAGATCTGGACACAGCACTCCAGATGGGGCCTCAGGAGGGCAGAGTAGAGAGGGACAATCCCCTCCCTGTCCCTGCTGGCCACCCCTCTCCTGATGGAGCCCACGATATCATTGGCCTTCCTCCTAGCTTTTTTATTCAGAGCATCATGCCGTATAGTATGGAATATCCCTTTGGTCAGTTGGGGTCAGCTGTCCTGGCTCTTTTCTTTCCCAGCTTCTTTGTGCACACCCAGCTGGCAAGGAAGCATGAGAACCATAAAAGACCTTGAAGCCAAGTATGCATTTTTAGGCAAAAAATTTGGTGTGTTGTGTCACAAATCAGAACCACAGCACAATACCAGCTTCTATGAAAAAAATTAACCCGGTCCCAGCCAAAACTAGTAGATGTTCTTTCAAATCCTTTCTTGAAATGTCTTTGTTAAAGGATTCTGTATGAATGGTTTTCATACAGAAATACTGTTAAAGGGTAATAGTTGCAAAAGAGCAATAAATACACAGTTACAGAATTAACATATTTTGTAAAACCACTGGGGTACAAAATGCTCACATTTGTAGGTACTAAGTCCATTAAAATCATGATCAGTTAAATTACAGCTAGATTTTATTTTTTATTATAGAATGATAGACATTGTAAAAAGCTTACAAAGTCAGTCTTTTGGGTTTTTTTTGTTTGTTTGTTTCAAATATTTGGAAATAGCTAAAATGCAAATATACAGGTTGCTAATACCATTTAGGAGAGAAGTAAAAGTGGAAACTTAGCAATTTACTTCTATTAGGTACTGGAAATCTAATTAATGTTTTGAAGATAGAAGACTGGCTTTGTTTTATCTGTAGGTAGATTTTTTTTTTCCGCTTCATTGGTCTTTTAGTATCACAGTAGTTGGAAAATAATATTTTGATGCTATCAACAAAATTTGTCCTGGTAGAAAAATGTTTTCCATATAAGTCATAATCTATTTTTATTATGCTCAGCCACCATTCAAGATACTGTTTCCACTGTTATGAGCTTGTTGACATTTTCTTTGTCCTTTTCTGTCTTAATTAATTTTGCTCTACTTCAGAATTCTGAAAAGAAGGGTAATACTCTCTGAAAACCATCTTACTTTGATAGCAGTTATTGGAAGGACTCTGAATCAGTAATTAAAACTAAATTAGTATTTTTCTAGAGTAGATATTAAAACATTGATAATTAACCCTTTTTCTTCTCAAGTGGGTTCTGTTTTTCCATTCTTAGGTGGCAGACTGAAGTTTTAATACTGTATTCTCCTCACAACCTCAAAAGAAAACTAGGTTTCTAGAAAAGGACAAAACATTAATGGCAATGAGTAGTAATGCTGTAAATCATTTGTGTAGTTGTGGTATTGTCCAGTGTAGACAAAGTACTGCCACTGGTGTTTACATATCTTTAAAATTTAATGTACCATGTTGTGTATACTGGAGAGCTGGTCCTGCATTTGTGTTGAGACAGACCACTGGCTGTAGCTGCTCTAGTCTGTCATTGTTTAGGTCTTTCCTAGACAGACAAATACTAGGTCTTAAGTTTTTTGTTTCCTGAAAAATGTCATATACAATATTTAGGACATTTATTTAAAACATTGGATGATTTCACAACCCATGTGTTTTCTGAGGTATGTGATCTGGTGCAGTTTGGGGGAGATAGCTTACCTCTTTCCTGCCTTGGTAAACAGCAGAAGTATAGCTGAAAAATCCTGCATCATAATGCAGACAAAATGTTAGCACTAGAGTTTAACACTAAAAACTTGAACTTTGCTCATTTGCATTCCCTGCCTAGCGGAGACTGATGTGAGCTGAAACATTCCTGAATCCATTGAACTGGTTTATTGACTACATTCATATCTACATTTTGATGAGGTGAAATGATTGCAGACTTCTTCAACTGTTCATTTTACGGAGTTCACTGGGAAAGCCTGTGCTAGATTAAGGACTACTCTACCGCAGCCAGCAATGAAGAAACTAAATGGAAAATATAAAAATAAGAGCAAAAAGAAAGAGAGAAGCATAAGAAGCTGAGTCCAAAGAAATGTCAGGAAGTCTTTCCACTGTCTGATTTTTACAAAGGTCGCAACAAGCCAAACACTGTAAATCAGCAGGAACTCTTTATCATGATGATCCCATAATGTATAATTCATAGATGTGCATTGCTTTGTCCTCTTTCCTGTTTTTAGCTGTAAGCTAGGAGCTCATTTCAGGGTTTTGAGAGAGATGTGAAATAAATGAGGAGATTAGTGGATAAGAAACAATGCTGCATCATCTAGTCACAAAGCATAAGGAGTAGGAAAATGGGAAAGGAGCAGTCAGTTCTATGTTGGAGTAGATCTGCTTGGCTCCAGCAGCTGCTTTCCACAATAGAAGTGGGATAGGTGTTGCTTTCCAGAGGAGGCAACGTGAAGTTAACTGAGCATCTGCAGAGGACTCTGAGATATTCAACTGGCTCAGGAGAACCCAAATTGATTGACTTAACAATCCTTATTTTTCTTTGATCTGTTTTTACAGTTTTGTTCCATTACTTCTAATTTGACTCTAATGAAAAAAAAAAAAGATAGATTTATCTGAAATTTGTGCAGTCCAAAAGATAACTTTGGATAATCTTTTGTGATACCTTCCTGAAGGTAGGACAGCTCTTAGAATACTGGAATGCATTCATTAAAAAGAGAATTCTGATGTACTACTTCAGCAAAGCTTAAGGGTAATTCATTGTGTTTTACTTAGAATCACAGAACCATAGAATGTATTAGGTTGGAAGACCTTTAAAGGTCATCTAGTCCAATTCCCCTACAGTAAGCAGGGACATCTTTACTAGATCAGGTTGCTCAGAGCCCTGTCAAGCCTGACCTTGAATGTCTCCAGGGATGGGGTCTCCACTATGTCTCTGGGCAGCCTTCTTTTGATGCAGCCCAGCATGCAGTTGACCTTCTAGGCTGCAGATGCACATTGGTGGCTCATATCCAGCTTTTCACCCATGAGTACCCCAAGTCCTTTTCCTCAGGGCTGCTTTCCAACATATTATCTCCTAATGTATATCGATGATCATGATTGTCCTGACACAGATGTAGGACCCTGCACTTGGCTTTGTTGAACCTCACGAGGTTCACCTGGGCCCACTGGTGAACCTGGTCAGCCTGTCCAGGTCCTTCTGGATGGTGCATACTGTCCCTCTGGCACGTTTACTTCACCACCCAGCTTGGTTTCAGCAGCAAACTTGCTGAGGGTGCACTCAATCCCAGTGTCAGTATTATTAGTAAAGATATTAAACAGCACTGGTCCCAGCACAGACCCTTGAGGAACCCTGCTTGTCACTGTCTTCCGTCTGGACATCGAGCCACTGATCACCACCCTTTGGATGTGACCTTCCAGGCAATTCCTTATCCACTGAACAGATCACCCATGAAATTCATCTCTCTTCAGCTTAGAGAGAAGGATGTTGTGGGGGACTGTGTCAGAGGCCTTGCAGAAATTCAGGTAGATGACAGCTGTAGCTCTTCCCTTGTCTACTGATTTTTTGCCCAGCTAAGACCAGATAATCCATGTTGTACGTGCTATACTGGCACACAAAACAGCATTCTGACCTGTAGGCCTATAGTTACAAGTTAGAGCAATCCTCAGTCCTATTAACTGTAATGTTAAGTCATATTTTTGATTTCAGTAGGAACATGGGTACTAGGAACTTTCTAAAGTCTAATGGATTCCTATCCAAATAATCCCTGAAGAATAAACCCCACCTATATTAGTAATTTTCTTCCTTGCAACACACTGGTGGACTTTGAAAAAAAATAAAGTGACAATGCCACATACCCTAATGCTGTGTCTGCTGAAGATCTGCTTAAAACATCTTCTAGCAAGAGTCAATTCACCTTTCTCAGTTTCTGAATTTCTTTGAGAAACTAGACTTGAGTGCTAGAACTGTTGATTAAAAAAAAAGTTTAATTTGAGAAGTATTAAAGTCAAACAATATTTGATAACATTTTTATTATTCCTAAAGGAATTTGTTTCTTGTTACAGAAGTTGGAGTAGAGGATATTCAGATCTCTTAAATCATGTATTGATTTGGTTCCTTGTGGCCTAAAATTAACTTATGCCTCTTATTGAAGGCCAAATGAAAAGTTCGTGAGCATCAGAATGATAGCAGTACCTCTGTAGTTTCTGTGTCCCTTCTTTTTGAAAGGTCCAGATTTTGGTTAGAGAAAATGTACCACATGAAATCTGCCCAGGTGTGTTGAATTCTACCCACAGAGTAGGTCTTATTAGGGGCATTCTGAACAAGTCACATCTCTGTCTAGTCTTCTGGAAGACAGGATTTTAGGATTAATTATTGTGGAAAAAACTGTAACTAAACCTGGCTGGTCTATGCAGCGGTGACCTATTTCTGTTTAGTTTATTTGTTCACCCAGGTTCGTTTTACTTCAGTGAAAGTTTATAAATGACTTTGCTACAGGATAAATGTGATTTGTTAACAGGCATGTTTGAGAGATTTTGCAAATTGCAGTACTGCCTTCCTGTTTTGACTATTTTACTGAAGGTTATCATTGTAACCATAGTAATCCCAACAATGTGGGTTTTTTAGTGTTAAATTTCTTCATAATATTAGAGCAATAATCTTGGAAAATTTATTGTTCCCATCAAGTAAATGACTTTATGAACTCTGCCTCTGGCTATTATTTCAGTCAAGGACACTGCTTTTTGCTTCTGCTTATTGCAGGTAACTCAGATGTCCTGGGGAAGGGGAGGGCTTCTTGCTTGGAGAGTCTGTGTATACCTTTGCTGTTGTTTTGGTTTGGTTGTTTCTATTTGAATGATGAACTGGGCAGTCTTGAAGGCTGAATTATGGCACACTTTATGAGTATCCAGAAGTGATCTATTACTAACATGTTGCATCCCCAGTGCAATAAGTGTCTTATTGTCTGGTTTGGCAGTTGTCAGTCACACTAAGAGTATCAATCTTTGTTGCTTCTTGGAATGAGCTGGTTCTTGGGCTTGCAAAGCTGCCATCTGCCCCTTCTCTACTTCTTTTGTAGTTTTTATACCTTGAAACACTGCACACTTTTTTTTTTTCTTCCCCCTTCCTCCCCTCCACCCCCCTTAATTTTGATGGGATCAGGTATACCTTAATGAAATCTGCCAATAATACCAAACTGAGTGAGGCAGTGGATGATTTGGGAAGGGAGAGCCACACAGCAGAGGGGCCTGGGAAGGCTGGAAGTGTGGGCTAACAAGAATCTTATGAACTTCAACAAAGTAAAATGTCAGATCTTGCTTCTGGGAAAACATAATCCAGGAGTGCAGCACAGGCTGGGAATCTACCTGGCTGGGGAGCTGCTCTGTGTAAAGGGATCTGGGGGTCCTGGTGAACAATAAGCTCAATATGAATTTGTGTGCTGCTGTGACAAAGAAAGGCAACAGGATGCTGGGTTGCATCAAGGGCATCACCAGCAGAGATAAAGGCGTCATTGTTCCAGTCTACCCCAAGCTTGTCAGCTCACACCTGGAATATTGTGTTCAATTTTGGTCCCTGCTAGACAAAAAGATGTGACCAGGCTGGAGAGGGTCCAGGGAAGGGCCACAAAGATGACCAAAGGACTGGGAAGCCTGCAGTAAGAGGAAAGGCTGAGAGCTGGGTTTGTTCAGCCATAAGAAAAGACGACTTGGGAGAGACCTTATTACCATGTTCTAGTATTTTAAGGGTGGCTACAAAGAGGAGTCATATGGAGAAGATGAGAGGTAATGGGTACAGGGTACTCCAGGGGATATTCCAATTGCACAGGAGGTAAATTTTTTACAGTAGGAAACATTAGCCATTGGAATAATTTCTCCAATATTGGACACTTTTAAAATTTGGCTGGATGGGGTGCTGAGCTGTCTTGTCTAGAATGTGCTTTTGCCAAGAAAAGCTGGACAGGAGGATTGTTAAGATCCCTTCCAGCCTGGTGTTCTCTGATTGGTCTTGATGAGTTCCCTTTGTTTTTTAAACTGCTGCTAACACCTCCCGTATTGCTTCCACTTTCTTATCCTGTATGGCTTAGTAGTCTTTCGGCTCTGTTACTTCTCATTTCGTCCAGCAACAAAATCATGCTTCTCAGCAAAACAGGGTACTGTAAATGCTCTACACCGCCCCTCTGAGAGAATTACCAGCTTGTGGCATGGTGTTGTGTAACTGCAGCATTTGGGAGGCATTTGAATATGATGATACAATTAAATAAAAACATTATACAGAACATTTTAAAAATATTGCCGCTTGGAAAACATTCCTTACAGTCACAACTCAGATCTGTTTTATTTATGCAAGAGACGCTGAAGGGATGACTTGATTGTGAGAAGTTGGTTCTGGTGAAAGATAGCTACATAATAGGATGGAGAAAGTCAGGAGAGGATCTTGTCAACAGAAGTTACAATGAAACAATTATGGGCAGAATAAATTCTATTTTTTTTTTAACAGAACATTTGAATATGAGCCTTCCTTCATTTGCTTCCTGTCTAATACACTGCAACCTTATTCAGACAGAACTTTAAGTTTGAGGACTATGTGGTTAGACAGTAACTAACTGTTGTAGAATTTGTGTCTAGGGCAAATTACACATAATAAATAGAGGTAAATGTCATTAAGAGGAGTCTTTGCATTCATTTGATCGGGGCCTGACTCATCATCCACACAAAATTAAATTAATTCTGAAACCCACCGATGCTGCTGTAATCATAGAAGCAAAATCATGTCAGTTGACTAAAAAGTCAATAGCTTCAGAGGAATCATCCATAGATAAGGCACCATGTGGTAAACTTGAAGGCTAATGCAGTAGTCTGAAGAATCTGACTGCTGTTTAAGCAGTCCACTTGCAATTGTCTATTCCTGGTTTTCTCTTTGATTAGAGACCTGTTTCCTGAGCATGATTTTAGAATAATTATTTTTCTCAGCGTTACATAAAAACAGATTTCTAACATTTTAACTACTGAGAACACCCAAGATACCTTTTGTGGAGAAAAATGCATTTTCTGTAGGTCACAAAGTTGAGAAGGCATTCTCTGTAAGCAGTTAATTGCCTTGCTTATAATAATTTAAAAAACTTGTTAAATGTAGATATAGGGAAGCTTGTTCATTACCTATACGTCAACTATCAGTAATTGTGATCAGTGATGCTTTTTGGAGATCTGAAATGTGAGCAACTCATTTTTCTGGTTCTTAATTGTGATGTGAATGATGAAATCTGTTTGCTCTATTTAAACAGCTTGTTATAATATTCAGTTAATGTTTTTGCAGATGTCAATCCATGATTCCTGTAATACTTTCTTATATATGACTTAAAAAAGCTGCTTGTTATTACGTGATAAATGCATTTGGAGAAAAAAGAAATTCCATGTAATTTAATTTGTGTTTTAGGGAAGCTGGGAGAAGCGAATTCTAAAAAGTCTGAACAGCATGTGCACAGAACTCAGTATCCCACTAGCACAGAAGGTAATGTATTACTAACTTCTTTTGCCAAACTGACTCTTTTGGAAATTAAGCCTCATTTTGCACACTTATAATGCTCATTCTGCTGATGGCTCTCAAGAGCTGAGTGGCCGATATCCAAATAATTTTGAACACACGATAGTTTTCAGGGATAGTGGCGCTACATGCATCAGCTCAGCTTGGGAAAAAATAGTCTAGAGGCAGATCTTCCTCTTTGCTGTTGCAGTACTTAACCTCTTGAGGAAGCAGCATGTCAAAGTTAAGTACGAAGTTTACTGCTCTTAGCAGAGCATTTTTGTGTGCAGGCTCAGCTGTACTACTTCTGGCTGCGTAGCCCATACAAAATACTTGGTATGCTGGAGAAAGCTATAGCTGAACTGGTAATTTAGGGGGAGAGGTACTGGTACACTGATGAATTCTGCTGTCATTCATTCTGCTCTGTTTTTGGTTTGGTTTTCATTAATTTAGAGGCTTGAATTTGAAAGATCATGGAATTGGGGAATAATATTAGAATGTTTTGTTCTTTATCTTGCTCCTGTTGAATATCTGTGATAGGTAGCAGAACTTCTGTGGAGCATCATATGCCATAAAGAATGCAGCTGTGTTTGTTTTTCATGACTGTGCCAGGGACAGGAATTTGATAACAAAATCCAACAGTTCTATAGAATGAGCAGTGAATCTTCAGTAATATGAACTTGACTATTAAATAGCCTAAAATTTGTTAGTAAACACATAAAACTATTAAGTGGACTCCTTTTTCCCTTGAACTGGAATGAGGACTTTCTATGGTAGAATATATCTTCAGTCTGGGGATAGTTTGTAAGCAAAATAAGTTTGTGCTTCTAGTGAACTTTATGTTTTTAAGTTTTACATTAATTTATATATTTGAAATTGGCTTTTTAGACTCATTCTGTTAAAAAAACCCAGAGTTATTTTCTTTTTTATGCCTTTCAGAGGCCTGTAAATGAACAGAAAGAACTGCTTAATAAATGGAATGAAATGGGAACGGATGAGCCAGGTATGGTCAACTAAATTTATGTGCATTAAAATTTCATATGCAGAAAAATGGCATATACCTCTTATTCATCAGTCAGAGATTAATGTAATCACTATGAGGTGAACTGGTTTTGATCTCTCTTTTATCATTGATCATGTGTCATTATGCACTAAGTAAATACTCATTCTGTTGTTATTTTGTTGCAAGTTATTGTAATAATTTTGAGTCCTCACTAAGAGGTTATGGATAATACTTCTCATTCCAGTGCTTTGGAGATTTATACAGCTAGGGCACTACTACTCTTAGTGTAAGCTCTAATAAAAAAAAAAGTTCAGAACTATGGATAATTAAGCTCAGATGTTTTAGTAACAAAAGATAAAAATATATCACTTGTGCAGAATAGTCATATTCTTGGGAGTCATATTCCAAGGAGAGCAAGACTGAACTGCCTTGTCAGTTCATATCTAAGTTTCTTAACAGAAATGGTTTGCAAAATTATTACTTTGTATCACAGCACCATCTCTGCAATGACGAATACTCTTTGTGGATTATTTATGACTAGTCCCTATTTTTTATTTGACAGTAGTAAGTTTAATTCAACAATCTATGCTGTTGTTACCCCTCTTTTGAATATCACCTCTCCCGTGTCTAAGACTGGTTCAGTCTAAAGACTTGAAATAAACGAAAAACTTCCTGTGACTACTGTTCATTTACCTGGGATTTTCAAAAGCAAGGCACTAAAAGTAGCATACTCTTGGAGAATATGTGGTGCTTGTAGCCATGATATCTATGATAACTGTATTTTTAATATGTTACTGAAATTGCTAGGTTGTGTTACAGGTATGGGAAAATTGCATGTGTTTTTCACCTCTTTGTTTTAACACAGCATCATTGAAATCATATTTCAGATTTAAGTCTCTTCCGGCCTGTTTATGCACCAAAAGATTTTCTTGAGGTAAGCATTTGTGAAACAATGACTGAGTCATTGACTCGCATCCATTATATTCTTCTACATGAAGGGGCGGAAACATTTAAGTGTATTTCACACAATTTGCTCTTTATAGCAAGTGAAATTTGGCACGCTTGTTATGACTCCCATGTTTTGTTTACAAAACAAAATGCCATTGTCTCTTTTTTTTAAACTTAGTTTTTAAATTGTATTTGTGGTAAACTTCAAAGAACAATCAGTTTGGAGCTAACTTTTTCTCTGGGAGCAATTCTCCAAATGATTTCATAAATCATTTTACATTTTAGAATGCAATATGTGAAGCTGATAGATAGTTTGGTGATAGACAGTGGACCTGTACACAGGTAAAATTATACATCAGTTATCAAGACTGAAAAATCAAACACGAAACAGGACTGTGTGGAATTTGGAAGCTTTTGTCTGTAACTAAACCAGACCATTAAAAAATGGTGACTGCTGAATCTTTAAAGTCAGAAAGGACAGTATCACTCCATTTTGTATGGTTCAAGCACAGACTGTCTTAGTAAAACAGAACTAGCTTTACTAGCTGTGCCCAGAATAGGCATAGACAGTGGACAGCAAACGTTGATGACAGGGAACTGAATGGTGACACAGTAGGAGATTTTGGATTAAAATGTGATTGAAAATAATACTTAAAAAAATCAGTATCTATATACCCCTTGAGTTATATAGGAATAAATAGTCTAGAGCATGCCAGCAGTGTACAATTATAGACTTAAGATAGTCTTGTAATTTACAGAGTAAAACTTAGAAGTCTACTACTGAATTATCAGTTAGAATTAATGTATTAATATTCTTATTTATCACAGTGGCTTTTGTAATGGCAGAGGAGATACATGGTATTTCTGACAAGTTTAAATTGTTCCATGGTTATGAATTGTGAATGCATTTCTGAACCCAACAGCAAAATTTCTAACCATTTCGTTACATTTCTGAAAAGATCCTCTTGATCAGTTAGTGATAATAATACTGGAAATTTAAAATTTGTTGTTTGCCATCACAGCCAAGTTGTGTATTTATTCTTGAATCTGTAAACAAATCCGTCTTCATTTTACCTTTAGCCAGTGACCCTCAAGGTCACTCTTTTTTTCCTCTTTTGACTGTTTTCTTTACAGAGTTTGCAGTTTCTTGCATTAATCTTTTTATTTATGAGTCTAACAGTGAGTTTATATGACATTAAAATACTTACAAGTCTGAGAATTCTAGAGGTCGGATGTTGTGGAAGGGTTTCATAAGAGATTAAAACTCATCTTGGAAAGAACCCTTGAAACTTCAATCTGAAAATATCCAAATCTATACACTTGATATCAGCCTATATCAGTATATAGAATATATAGAATAACAGTATGTAAGAGACTATAAATTCCTTTACAGATTAAAGTTACTTATTTTGACAGGATTTCTTGTCTCTTAAATTTTATCCTTACTTGAGGTTTTCAATTCTGTAACCTATTTTTTGTTCTTAAACTAAATAAGATATTTTGATGTATTGTTATTTAATAAATTATTTTATTAGCAAATCATGTAGCACTTTGATTGAAAGCTTCATAGGATTGTCAAAGTGAGAATACAGATAAAAGTTCTTTCAGAAAACAGTAATACTGAAGAATATCCTAGATATTGTAGCTATCAGAAAGTACTCTTGGCATTTGAATGGCTTTGAGGAAGTGAATTTTATTCAACACATTATTACTATGTAGCAAACACTTAATCTCACATATAAACAATTATTTCTGCTTTTTAAAATTTCATAATTGGAGCTTATTTTACATACAATATGTTTGCTTCCTTAAAAATTTGTCTTCTTTTTGGTTTTGAAAATGTTTAGATGTAATTTGGGCCTATATGTATAATGATAGATGCAGAAAATGGTTTAATGCCGAATATGCTATTTGTAACTGATGATGTTAAGAAAAGTTCTGAATATAGACAAGGAATGACAGAGCTACCATTTTTAAGGTACTGATGAATCTTCGAAACCCAAACTATGAAAACGGAGAACAGCCTAGTTTCAGAAATCATCTGGGGTTAATTCAGGTTCCTCTAAAGGTTAAAGATATTCCAGAATTGGTAAGTATATTTTTTTCATACAAGTCGCTTCTTTAAGAATTATTTTCCCTTGCTAACAAATAACATTCTAAGTAACAAGCAAGAATATTTATATCAATAATATTATGTTTCTCATTTTAAAAATTAAAGCAAATTAAATATGTATTTAAAACACACACCATAAGAAAGCTTTATGAAAAGACATGTTTTGTTAAAACAGAAAGTATCAGAGCTTTGATTTGTACTTCTGCAGATGAAGGAAAATGCTTAGATGCTAGTATTATAATGGGAAAGCAGGAGAACTCAATATTTCACTGAGAAGTTTCTTGAAGATTTTATGCTTGCCACCTGGGTTGGGAAGTAGACATCCTTAATCTAATCCTTCATTCACAATTTCATTACATCCAGGTGTAGCTCATAGTGGACATGAAAACTGGGGCCTATAATTAAAGCTACAGTAAGAATTGATGTGAGATTCTTCTCTTTAAAAGCCTGAGCTCATGTTTCATATGTATGCATTTAAAAGAACTACAGTTGGTTTAGAAAATATTCACATTAATACTTTCAGAAGAAATCTTCAGTCATTTAGAGAATTAAACTTTGTTAGTTTATTGGTTTATGGTTTTTTTTTTTTCTTTTCAGAAAGAAGACTTCAGTGAACTGGGCTTAAATACAGGACAGCTGGGTATTGATGATTCAGCACAAGTGCCTCCTGGTTAGCTCATGCTGTGCTTCTGTCACTTAAATAGAACTCTAACGAGTAGAATACTGTGCAGTTATTGAGTACTTTGTGTATTTTTTCCCCATAATAAGCCATAAATATTTGTTTTGTAGCTATGATTGTAATGATTTTCTTTGTAAATTATAGCTAATAGTAGAGAGCATTGCAAATATGAAGTGCCAGCTTTGGAGAAGATTTAAAATCACCACCTTACATTTAAAATATGTTCATTTCAGTATGTCTGAATGCTTCTGGTTCTGGAGAACAATATTACCTATCTCCAAAAGTACAGAAAATATTAATAAATGTTAAGTCAACTGACAGGCATATATAAAACCATATTTTTAGTAAATATCTTTAAGAAAGACCACAGAAAACATCCATATATTCTTAAATAGTGCAGGATATCTGTCATGTTTCCATGTATGCATTTATTCTTGTAGAACAATGTTTTAAATGTTCTTTCCATATACAAATGAAAAACATTATAGTGTCAAGTGATTGTTATTTTTAAATGGAAACTGACATAATTGAAAGTCTATGTTCATGCAGTATAGTGCTACTTTGGTATTTGTGTCCTGTAGACAAGAAAAAATTCAGTAGTATTCTTTCCTCTTAGTTTTTGAAAAGGAACATCAGTGCTGATACAAGTCAGCTGATTTTTACAGCTAACATCATTAGAAACTGAATGTAGTGGTATGTAGTAAAAAGTAAAATATGTTACTAGCTGCAGTATCTTTAATTTTTACAATTCTTTCTATTTGTTTTCTAGAGTTCTTTGAAAACGAACATGTACGTGTTGGACAGAAAGGTATGGATATCTTTCAATGAATAATAAAACTGTGAGTAGTTAGGAATACATTTACTAAATGCCTGTCTCAATTACATATGCCTTTTAGAATTTTAACAGTTTAATGAAAGTATAGTTAGAAAGACCATTGTAATTTTGATGGAGACAGAAAAACAAGCATTTGCAGTCTACCAGTAACTACCAGATAAATAACTCCACAGATATTTCATTAAAAATTAAATAGGAAGCATATAGGCATAAGTTTTTGGTGATAGCTTACGCCACTACTGAATTTCATTTTAAAATTAAAAGACTCTGGAGTCCCTTCTCAGCACACAGAGTTCTCATTAGTGTAATGGGGCTTACGCCTGTGTATCAGAACAGAGTATTTTTAATTGTTATTTGCAATCGCTGAATCTATGATGTATCGCAATACTTCACCACCATTGACAATCCTATTCCTTTGTCTCCTTATGCTGCTTTTTCTGAAGAAATTCTGGGGGTTTTGTAGGTTAAGAAATAACCTAGAAAAGAAAGGGAAAGATAAATGATTATTTATTTTATTACTCAAGTTTTCTTATATAAGAAATATACAAGGAATGCTTGAAATCCAGTATCTGATTCTTACTGTCTCTTGTGATTCCTGCTAATCACCACCATCAAAGAAAAAAATAGAGTGGATACCATCCCACTCCTGGGAAAAGTCCTGCATCCTTTTCATTCTTTTATTTTTCTTTTGTGTTGCAGTAACAAAACAGTGACCTTTCTTACTTCTCATGTGGCCTTCCTTCTATCCCTTACCATGTGTTTTCTGATCCAAGAGCAACTCATTAGAGTACTGTCCATCTCTCTCTTCTTTTCTTGCTCTTCCAAATGAATTCCCCATCCAGACTTCTTGAGCCACTCATTCAACTCCACAATGTAATTTTCACTCCTCATCTCTTGCCTGTGTAGAGAAGCCTCTATTGCAGAGATTGTATTAGCTTTTCTTACTTGCAGAGACACAAAATGTGAGTTGAGAGTTGACTGTAAACTGAAAACTCAGCTCATTCAGTGGCAGTTGTACTTCATGCTCTGGTGAGTGCTGGCTATGACTTTGGTTGCCACTCATGTATTGATTTTGCTCTTGTATTAGATGTATTTCCAAGTCTGTATTTCCTTTACTGTATTTGGTAAAACCCACTTTGTGTGCAGCAAAACTTTTTAACATTTTGTGTCTCAGTAAGAAAAAATAAACACTCATGGACATGGAAATGAATCATGGTCTTTTCTAAAGTTTTGAAGGTAAAGTAGAAATGTGTTTTTCTTTTTGCGCTCTTTGCTTATGACAAAAGGATCACATGCCATCTCTGTTAGAGCTCTGCAGGTTAAACAGAAAATTGGCACTGGTCTATTCGGTATCTAAGAGAGGGAAGGAGAGGAATCAAATAGATTTATAATTCTAAACCTCGTCCTTCTATGCCGTGCCAGGAAAGGTCCTACAAAGTCAGTGAAATTTAGAAAATCGAGTAGTTTCTGAGTGACTTGAGAAAAATCAGAGGATATGGATTTGGAAACTTCTGAATACCAGCACGGTACCTATCTCATGTCAAGATAACATCACAGAATTATTTTCCCGACTGTTGCAAAATGCATTTCATGTGTGAGGATACAATTAATCATATAACTTTGAGGGGAAACAACACTTCTACCAGATTAGTATAGCTAAAGATCATTGTCTTTCAGGTTTATAGATTTAGGTAAGGAATGAGATATCTGCTCTGAGGTATGTACAGTGGCATATTCAGAATGAGGCCCTTGTGACAGAGCACCCTAAAGCTTCACAGCAAGGACTCGTCTAGTCAAACCTCTCAACCGTTGAGTATTTATTTTATGTCAGTTTGAAGGAAAACCAAAATCTTCTGAGAAGGCCTTTGTCCTCCAGGGGATGTATACAAATAGTGAGCAAAGATGACAGTACCTTCTAAAACAGAAGGTTCTTGTCCCACGGTTGTCTGAAGATCTTCATATAATTAACATAAAAATAGAGGAGACACAAAAAATCAGAATGAATGGCAATCTCCTGTTTGAACTGAGATATGTTACAGGAGTATTTTGTGGCTATATATGGCAGCTTGTTCTTGATGTCAGCCTAGTAGCTGCAACTAGCCTTGATATAGTCACAGATATATATACTAAGAGGATACATACTAAGTGGTATTTTATAACAGGAGGTAGTACAGCCTTGGTTATTTAATATCAATTGCCTTGTTTCCTAGAGAACTACCTTAAAATTGCATTCTGGAAACCAGACCTTTTAGATATTTTCCCATTAGCTAATGCTTACAGCATGGTAAATTCATTTGTAAAGTTAAAAATTAAAGTACTTGATAATTTGATAAACATTGGAAGTCTTAAACTACATCAATTCATTACCTGCTTTGTTTCTTACAGTTTTAGCAGAGCAAGATAGTGCTGCAGCTCAACAATATGTTCGCCAGGGATGTCCAACAGCCCTCCGAGCTGATCTGTGGGCCCTCATTCTCAATATTTCTAATCAGCCAGAGGTAAGGAGCAAAGTGACAGTGAAATATGAAGACTAGGTGAAAACACAAAACTGCAAGAACATATCTTCTAGTTTTATTTTTCCAAAATAGAAATGCTGTACCGAGTTGTTGCAGAAATGGATGTAGCTTTTATGAGAAATGTATCCAGATTCACAGGATTGTAGGGGTTGGAAGGGACCTCCAGAGATTGAGTCCAACCCCTACACGCCTGTAAAAAATTCCATGCTGTGATGAAGCCTCTTAGATTGAGCTGGCTAGCTCCTGAAGGTTTTGCTGAATGGTGTTGACTTTTTTCAGAAGCAGACAAGAAAAAATCTTTGCAGAATCCTAAATACTTTGATGCAAGGTATTATTGCAGTAAAAAAATAACATGGATACATGCAAATTCTCTGAGAAATGTGACAATTTTACTGTATCTCATGACCTTCAAGGATGTATATGTTTTCTTGGAATACAGGGGCATTTACTGGTAACTACATAGTACAATCACAAGATTTGCCCCTTAAACAAATGTAAACTTTATTCATTAACAGCTTACCTAAGGACTGCAATTATTTAGTCTAATATTAGAGTTATTTCATTTATTTCTTTCTGAAAAAAAGAAAAGATTGAAATCTCTGTAGAAGAAAGAGCTGTTGAAATAATACTAAAATATTGTATATCTTAAAATGCCTAACCCTAGATTTAAGTTACTTTAGATTGTTGAGACAGCTTGAATGTTAGAAGTCTTTCTCTTTATGAGGGTAAGAATATTAGAGATACGCAATCAAAAAATTAATTTCCTTGGATCTGTTAAATGCTATGTGCTCTAAGAGCATTTTTATCTTAATGTGGAAAATAAAGTAACACCTGGCTTTTTTATTCGATTCTATTTTGATTGCTGAAAGTCAAGATAATAGTCAGAATAATGATGAAATAATTTAATCTTCACGTAAAGCATGAGTAGTTATGTAAATAGATTTACTAAAATCTATTTCCTGAAATTCACATGGGCAATTTTCAATAGTTTTAGAAGAGGAACAAGCTATGACTGATTTAATATATGTCAGCCATGCTGCTTGGTCCTTTAAAAGTTAACTCGAGCTTATAACGTTTTTTAATAGATGTTTATGCTGTGCATGAAGGGTGAGTGTTTTAGACCTTCTCAAAAGGTTAGTCTCCGCGGTGAGGGTGTTAACTGAATTTAATGTTAGGTACACTAGAGAACATGATGTTAGCTGTTTGATCACAAGTGCTCCTGTGTGTGCCTTCACTGTGTACTAAATAAATGGTAATTCAGCTCCAACTTACTGCAAGGGAGCATGGGGACACTTACGTCAGGGCAGCTAATACGTTCTCATTGACATAATGTTTTACCTTGTGATAAATTGCTCCGCACATAGGAAAGATGCTTGTCAACTGTAGATGAAGAAAAATAAACTATATACACATACAGTGTTCTGAAATTCATTGCTGAAGACATTCTCCTTAAGGAGACACTCTACAGAGTCCAAAGCATTGAGGCTGAACTGAGCAGACTGCATGAAGGGAGTTACTGATGAGACAGTATTTTGTGAAGATGTTGGTAGAATTTGAGATAAGTGGATAGAAAATGGTAATGATAATGTCAAGAAAAAGTAGGAAGTAAGGGTGGATGAAGTGATACAGACTGCAACTTTGTTGCTGCTTTGAGATTGTTGAAATAAAGAACTGGAAAGCAGTCAAATACAAAATCCTCCCTCCTCACAAAACCCAGAAATTTTCAAGTCTGTGGACAAGTTATTTTGTATTTGTATTTTGGAGAAAATCGTCTAAGCTGGTGATGTAAGTGTGCATGAATGTTCTTCTGTCATGCTAAACTGAAACTCTATCTTCTAATATCATAGCTATTGGAGCCTTTTATCTTATTTTACAAGACTATTTTTGCAGTGCATAATATAGTATTTGTTATGCTGGGCTCTAAGTTACAATTGTTTTATGGACTTTGAGTACTAAAAATACAAATTCACCAAAGGGATAGGCTTATGACTAAGACCTACCAGACTGCCTGTAGAGCAGGTAGAATAGCACATGAGTTACTGTAGCTATGTTACAAGCTGAATGTTCATAGTTCATGTTAAGGATTGCATTTACTAGCATTGCACAGAAGTAAGGCTGTAGCTTCTGCTGCAGTGTGAACATCCTCAGATGATGTTCTTGCATATACTCAATATACTGCTTTATTTTTTGTTAAGTGTAGCAAAGCACTCTTCAGAGCAGATCATAAAACAGCTGCATGTATTTCATGTAGACTTTATTGGTTTATCTAATGCTTTTCTACCTTGTGTACTGTTTCTCTGCTGAAGTTGAATTGTGTGGTTGCAAAGATTTCTTGCTGTAATACTTCTGATTTGCAGGTCTACTACATTTATATCTGTATAAGTCTGTAACTCATAAGCAATGTGAATTTCCTTTCTTTAATGTAAAATGTTATTGAGGATTTGGTGTGGGCAGCATTGTGTGTCTTAGCATCCAGTGTTGTTGTTTGGAACATTTTATTCAATAAAGCTCAGCCTTTATATAAAGTTAATACACAGCCAAGCAAGGGGCGATCTGATCCTAGCAATCTACCATTGTAATCGTAAAAATGATAAACTGTAAGCTCTATATGCAGGATTATTTGGAAATGTGTAAACACATTTCCTAGCAATGAATTGTTTATTAGTTTTCATTTGTAATGGTACATTTCAGAGAAACTTTAAGAGTATTTTTAAGGTTACAGAGTCAAATATTAAAAAGCTTAACAGTGTCACAGTCACTATAATGTGTGCAAACAGCCCAATTTGATATATATATTTCATCGTATGCTCTTGAATCACAAAATCACAGTTTTTCCTGTGGGATATCTGCTTCATTGATTAGACAAAATGGTTGGCACATGCTAACTGAGAATGTATTTATATTTTTTTCCTTCTGTTTGCTGTGTTATCGTACTTTTTATTCACTGCATGCTGTTCAAGCAGTGCTTAAAAACCAGGATTGTTCACAATAGGCTTTTTCCCTCTAGTTTTTAAAGTTAATGGGTTGAAAATCGATCTTAGTTCTGAAAACTCCACTATGCCGAAATTAGTAATACTTCGCTTTAGTACAGCAAAGTATTACTAATTACTGAGTGTAATTTCCTAGGTGTAAAAACTTAATAAGTAGGTGAGGTGGTAAGTTCATAATGGAGCATGATGTAGGGTTATTCAGATTAGGATCAGTAGCTGAAGGTACCCACTGTACCATTTGAACACCTGACAAACCAGTGGCAGTATTGGACTCTCATCATCTTTGACTGGATGTACTTCACAAGTAGATTTCACATGTGCTCAGTAAAAGGAGAACAAGTTTTGGATCCTCTTCCGGGAATTGCTAGGAGGGACTTTCTTTAGCTCTACTGTCCATCATCTGTGTAATTGCTTTAGTTTTTTGTTTTGTACCTGTTTCTGATACTTCTGTTCCAAAATCTGCAGCTCACCTAATTAATGCTGGCTGCCATTCTTTAGGCTTCATCCCATTTCCACAAATCTCAATGTCTCCTTTCTAGGCTCCCTAAGGTCAGTCTTGTATAAGATTTGAGAGGCAAGTATAGACGGCTCAATCAGATGGCGAGGGTAACCTAAAGATGAATCATGAGCTGCCTGCAGTTCAGCAGTGAGAGTGCAGCTCTCCTGTGCCAGGGATTTCATGACAGACCACAGGTGAACTGTGCCTGCACAGGGGCAGATGAGTAATCCAAACCTTCATTTCAAAGAAGGTGACTCACCAGGTTCTGCATAAACTAGCTTTGTTGGTTACTACTGAAAGATACTGCTCTCTTGCCTGCAAGCTACTTTCTGGTCTCCCTTTTCCTTATGCTCTCAGGTGGATACAGTATGAGGTTTTTGGGTGGAAATTTTGGTATATAGCTTTGTAAAGTCAATTAATAATGTATTAATTGTCATAATTTAAGTGTATGAGATTCACCACTTCTCAGTTTTGGATTAATACACAGAAGAGTTACTGTGTTCCCTAGCCACCTTTTCAGTCTTTTTCTATTCTCTGCCACTCAGATTTCCATCTTACTTCCCATTTATTCTTGAAATCCTTACTCCAGGGCTACCCTCTCCTCCACCAAAGAAGTCGGCAATGGATATTATGTAAAATTTGGAATATAAAAGCATTTGTGTGGTGCCTGTCGAGACCCATTGAAATGAAAATAGGTATATGAATTGGGAAGGAGCTTTGGGACTGCTTATTTCAGTATATAAATTTATTCCAAATCCATTTGAAACTGGTGTTCAATTTTAGGCATAACAACAGAGAGGTATTCAGGGATTTAGGAATTGCATGATGATAGTGCAATATTTAATTTTTTGTTTCCTTTGCAAGTGGGATAGAATGATTCATAAAGTATGCAGTGGGTTTTTCAGATGAATGCATGCTTATGATTTTATTAATTTATAAAAATTAATTTATATTTAAACTAATGAAGTCAAAGTTGTGTCTCCAGACTGATGATGATACTTTCAATTTTAGGATATCTTGTATTATGAGCAGCTTAAGTCAAATGTGATTCAGCATGACCTTTTAGTGGACAGCCTGATTTACAAAGTAAGTGATTCACTGAAGAGCGATTAAGTGGTTGTATATACTCATCACACCAGTATTCTGTTTTTTTAACAAAGAAAATGTTAGATGATTTTGTTTTAATGAGTGTAAGAATAATTAGTGTGAATTTATTATTGTATACTCTCTCCTTGTGCCTGTGTTGGCTCTTGTGTAAGATATTTGGGTTGAGCCACTAAGTCATAAAGAAACAGTAACTTTGTAGGAATAACTGGTTTTGAAAGGAAGAAGGCACGAGGGGCTGAGTGCTTCAATTTCAAATCTCAATTGTGAATATTTTAATCAGCAAGTTAATATAGTATTTTTTAAATTTAAAATGTGTACAGGCTTAACTACAGCTCTTCCATGATTCAGTGTTGAGACAGTGTCTTCTACCACTGTGTTAGGTTTAGCTTCTATGGGAGTCTGAAGAGGTATCTTTCATTTTCAAACTACTATCTTTTTTGATTACAGGATGTAAAGCTCACAGCAAGCAATGACGACTACTATTTTGTATTTGAGGATTATTTATATCAGGTATGTAGCACTTTTCTTCTTAGAAAAGCTAGAAAGTATACTCCTGTGGAATAAAGGCTGCCTTTGTGTTTCATGTGTTGGCAGAGTACAGCAGGACACTAGGCAGCATCTGTTTGCTGTGTTACGTATACTTTTTCTTCTGAATAACAATACTGTATATTAATCTTGTATGTTTACACAGATGAAGCAGGACAGGCTTCTATAGCTGCTACTCTGAAGGACCCTACACAACATCTTTCCAATGCAATAAGGCTGAAAAGTCAGCTATATTCTTCCCCTTTCCTGCTTTGCAATAATAAAATTATTTACAGCTGTGGCATGCAGACAAATTAAGATTTGGGAAGTATATTCAGGGTTCCAGTTAAAAATAAATACTGCTTTACAGTGGCCTACTGCAATAAACAGAAAAGATACTGTATTGACATATTTTTAAATTGAAGACATAGATTCTGAATTATGATAGAGATACGTATGGTTACTGCTTCCATTCCAAAGCTGCTTCTAGCAATGGGAAACCCAGCTAAATTATAGTTACATTCATTGCTGCCTGTCAAATGCCCTTAAAGAGAAGGACATTACATTTATAAATTTCCTAATGTCTAGCTGATTGCAGTGTCAACATAAATGTCATGCAGCAAACTTACCATTTCCACAGTGCTTTCAATTTCATTAGTCACATCTGTTAGCTTAGACTTGCTTAATTTTCTATTTGAACTATGTGAAACAAAATAATTTCTTCTTGGCTGGTAATATGTAGAACTAACAGCAATTTAACTAAGTAGGAACTGTCTTTAATGCTGCTTAGTCCATGCTGATATAAAAATGTGTTCCTATTTAAGCATGCTAGTCAACTATGTTTGCATATGAACTAGTATACAATATAATCTTTGTTTTTAAGACCATCAAAAATTGATTTTGTTCATCATTCTTAGTATATAGCACAGTTGAATATTTATATATATAAAATATATATATATTAACTAAAAGAATGTTTACAAAGTGAAAATCAAAAGGGACTAAAATATCCTGAGTAATTTGAAGGAGAGTCATCAAAACTCTTTAAAAAATGATGTGTCTAGTTTTACTGTAAGGCTTTGAGGCAAAGAGTACCTCAGACTTCTAATTATTAGTCGCTTTAATTTTGTTTGGTACTTTGTGGCATTTTTCAGACTCTTTTCTAGAAGAAAGTTATGCATTTTCCTTGATAATTTTCTAGTTTAATTTGCAAATGCACTGCTGCCAAATTATTTTGTTCTATGACCCCTGGAAAAATTCTGCAGTATGAGTCACTCTGATATCGAATATTATTTATTGATTTCATATGATAACTGGAATTAAATAACGGCTAAATAAACTCGGTAATGAAAATGTTATTTTAAACCAAATAAATTCTCACGACTAGATACTGCCTCTGAGGTTTTTCAAGTCATTGCGCAGAGTGTGGCATTTGTCTGTGTGTTACTTAACAGGTAAAACATTGATCAAAAATTTGGTCAGAAAATTTGGGTGTAAAATAATAATGAGAGTATTTGGTTGGATTAATGGTATCTCTTTAGTAGAATGCAGTCCTTTTTGGGAAGAACACTGTGAAAAGATGTAATTTATTTCCTTTATTATTTTTGCTTTCTTTATGCCAAACTTTACATGTTTCCAATTCTTTATAACTATTGAAATAGAATACAGTTAGTTCTGATATAGTAAGTTGTTTCTGATAAAAGATTTAGCTTTGTTTGGGAGTTTTTCTCAGTGCATTGAATTCAGTGAGGGGAGTGTTCAGTTTGATTACAAATATCCAGTAGTTTTTCAAAATTTTCTGTATGTAAAAAGGGGTTTATTGCATAGTTTTGTTTTGCATTATCATTTTTGTGAACAAGAAAAATAATACTCAAATCAGTAAATTTGTAAATTCATTAGTTCAGGCCAGAGGTTCAATGTGAATACTTTTAGTCTTACATCCCACATAATGAATTACACACGAGAAACCTCACCCAGCAGTTTTTTAGGTATAGTTATAACTTAGGTTTGAGTTGGGGTGTATCTCTTATACAGATGCATAGTCTTAATTTAAAGACTTCCAGATACTGGTACTGGACACTGTATTCCTAAAAAGGGGGCCTCAAATTAAGGTTACATTCTTTCCCCATGAGAGAACATAATTTATGTCCTTTTTAGATTAGTTTCTTTTTCTTTTGCCTCAGTTAACATACACAGAGAATTACATTTGCCTGTGTATTGTTATTGTCAGCTATATTTTGGCAGCGATGAAAACGATTGTGCATTGTGCAAAACTAATATTTAGCTTAAACTGAGATAAAAAACTATTTTTTAAAAGATGTTTGTATCTCAGAAATAGTCTTCAGGTTCAAAAGAGGAAAAAATCTCAAAATATGGCCTGCTTTCCATAAAAAAAAAAATTTAAAAGCAATGATGTTCAGCTGTCTTTGTGTTTTGGTTGTGCATGTTTCCTTTTGACAAATGCTGATACGTGGAAGATGTTTGCAATAATTAGTGGAAGGAAAAACCCATTCATTTTTATGTACAATAAATTACGCAGTGAAACACCATCTAAAGCATTTCCACCGTTTACACCTTGGCTACAGCTAAAACAAACGAACAAACTCTTAAAACCCGCCAGAGCAGAGAGGATTTAAGGCATACACAAAAAAGCCGGCGGCTTTTGGAAGTCTGCCTTACTTGTGCCCTCTTGTGTACATCCTTGCTAGTGCAGTCTTTCATTGCGTGAAAACATGGGCGTTTTGAAGCACAATACTAATTAGTACATTTTTTTACAACTACACATGGGATGACATTCTTCATTATTAATGTTTTTAGGAATGCTTTCAGTGTTTAAGTTCACACTCAATTGCCACCAATACTGCATTTTTAATTTATGTAAACAATAAAAGATACAAATATTTTAGAAAATGCAGTGTGCATTTCTGAACTTACGGATCTGACACGAACATTATCACATGTTCTTCTGGAAAGAACTGAATATCATGCAAGCATCCTGTAAAGCTCCTGGGAATTAAAAGTGAATGTAAGGATCAGCCTTCTGGAACTGTACACATGTGGAAATGTAAATGTTTCATTTGCTTATTCACTCACTAGGACTTCTTCAGGTCATAGTAACCGAGACTTCTTCAGGTCATAGTAACCAAATAGTAGAATAACCTAATGGATATCAAAGCAGCCAGTTGCATGCACAGTCGCTAATGATGTGACAGAAGGGGATAAGCCTGTGCTGAGAGGCAAAGAGGAGGGTAAGAGAACAGGGATGTTTTACTGACAACAAATGAATGTGAAGGTAGAAGCATAGCAAGTTCAAAGCAAGCCTGGAAATTTGAACAGGAAAGTAAATTAAGTTCGTCAAGAGCTTTCAACCATATTAGCTGTCTTCCATAGCATTTAATAGGTGCTAATTAAGGCAGGTCCTTAAAACTGTTGTCAGTGCTTTGTTGGTCCAGTAAGTCAGCTGATTTTTATATGCTGTCTTTTCTACAGGTATTACTCTGTTTTTCCCGAGATACCTCTGTATTGGAGCACTTCACTTACAGTAGTGCCACCCCACCCAAATCATATATTCGAGGTAAAAGGAACTGTTTCCTAAAATTGTAAAAATTTTTGTTGACTTTTGAGAAGTAATACAGTATCTAAATTACCTTGATGCTCATTATACTTCGTAGACTACATTTAAAAGAACCTTAATAAAAACTTTATGTATCCAGTTGACATCTACACAGATGCTATTATGACTGTTTAGAAGCTGATCACATGAAGGCCAGATTGCAGTGTTGTAGTTTTCTGTGTATAATTCTCCAGTGTTTTACCAAAACCAATTAAATGCATAATTATGATAATATGATAAAATTTTGACAATCTCTATCTTCATCAGAGCTAAAAATGTAAATAGACAACATTGCCCTCTGCAACTTCGATAAATTTGCAACAGAAGTGGTAGTAAGATGTTATCTTTCCAGAGCAGGGAGTTTTGCAGGTATTTGTGGACAGGAGCAGAACATGTTGCTGAAGAACTGTGAGCTACTGGTTTATTTTTTTTTCCCGAAGCATGGCATTTTCCAGGGTGTTAGCTTACTTTTGGGTGTTCTTTGCTTAAGTTTCCACGTGAGTCTTAACAGTCCTAAATTTATAGGTTCAGTCCACTTGCCTTCTCTGCCAGCTTCTAATGCCATACCTCTGGGCTGTCTTTGCTTGCCTCTTAGATCTTCACCGGTCTTGGTTGTATGTGGAGGTTCCTAGTTTTGTCTTCCTTCTTCAATCATTCAGCCACCCAATCACTTTGTTTTCCATGGACCTTTACCTTCTGCGTTACCATTTTCTTCCTTGGTCCCTCATGCCAGTGTATTTAGCCAAATGTGATCCCTGTACCAAGTATTTCTTTTGCACAGGACTTCTGCTGACAGTTTTCCTCTTGCTGCGTTGCACCAGAGGCAATGTTTGCTTTCTATTTTATTTCTTCCTCCCTTACTGCTTTTCTCCCTCTGTAACTGAATTAGGGACCTTCCTTTACCTATTTCATGAAACAAACAAAGGGCTCACCTGAGAGCAGAACAGCAGTGGGATCCCAGGTCTTGCCTCAAGCATAGAGCCATGACAGCCCAGAAACACAGCTATGCGGAACATCCTACTTATTCCTAGACAAATCTGGGGAATGAAGTTGCTGAAATCTAAATCTCTGCTGAACCTGTGCAGTGTAAATCCGAAAGGCTTGTAGGTCCTATTTTTGGCTAATTTTCCAAGAGATGTGCTTTATGCTAAAAATAGTTTCCTTCCAGATTACAAGTCCTTGCTGCACAGCAAGCAAACTATTGAAAGGAAAAGTAAAAGTAACTTCTTAGTCTAATATCTGATTTCTGTAATTGGAAAAGACAGGATTTCATTTTCATGGTGTAGTCAGGCATGAGTTTTGCAGGTTAAGCTGTAATTTCATCCAGTCAATTCATGCTACATGAAAATATCTTAGGTCCAGATTCCATTGAACCTGACAAAGGTTCCCTGTGCTAAGTTCTTCTGTAACAAAATACAGAGAGATCTTAAATATCTCTGAGTATTCTGTAAATTTTCATTTAAGCAATTACATTTTCTAGTTGAATTTTCTCATTTTAAAACTAAAATAATTAAAACTTTTAATTAGTGGTAATTATGCTTAAAACATTTCTAAATAAATTGTTAATTTTTAATACTGGATTTTAAATTATTAGGTTCTATAGTTAAAATTACTAATTTATCATCTGAGTTATGTGTTCAGTCCATACTGTCTTGACTTTATTTTTTTTTTCTATCCAACAAATTACTTCTTTGGGGGGATGTGTTTGTTTGTGTTTTGTGGTGGTGTTATATCAAAGCTATGTCATCCATCTTCCTCTCTGTTGCAGGCTTAATGAAGCCTCGAGTATTTTTTTATCCATTCTTAGGTCTTTTTTAATGCCTTTCCTGTCCATAGGTCAGTCTGTCACAGCATGGCAGAGTTATCCACTCAATTTATCCCCTCATAGAGCCTCACCATCTTTAAGGTCTGCAGGAAACGCCTTTAGAACTCCTAAAACTCAGCCCAATAAAATCTCTATGGGATAGCAGTGCTGAAATCTTCCTCCTCTTTTTTGTAGTTTGTCATCCTCCCTTACAGGTACTGCATTTTATACCTGACACGACACCTGTCCTGTTGCACTGCTCACTTGTTTTAGACAATACCATATGGTTGGTAATGTAACAAGTTATGATTTTTATAACTGCAGCTTAGAATCTACCTTTTTAATTTAAATCTTTACACCTCCTAACAATTGAATCACATATTTAATTGTGGTCTGATGATTCACAGGAAAACTTGGACTGGAAGAATATGCTGTTTTCTATCCTCCAAATGGTAAGAATTATGCTGTTGCCTCCTCTAGTGGTAGATTGGAAAGATACAGGGTTGGGTTTTTTTCAAATACGTAACTTATTTTTCTATTACAAATAATGTTTTGCTGTTACTCTGCAGAATTCTTTAATTTAAAGGAGTAAGCTGGACTGAAGATACTGCAAAACTACATTCAGCCTGGTGTTAGTAGTCACATACGGAGTTTGTCTATGTGTGTGGGAAGGAGAAAGAAAACAACTTCTGGTGCAGCAGCTTGTATCCCCATCTTGTATCACCACTTAGAGGATCTGAATGATACATGCTGAAAGCGCCTGACCCCCAGCTTTTCATTATTCAACAAATAACACCTTAAAGTTTTTTCCATTCAAAATTTTTTCTCATTTTAAAAATTCAGACATAACTAATCTGTTTAAGTTAGTACCATTGCTGTTGTAGTTAAACTACTTCAGTAGTTGAAATCAATTTTTTCAGCTCTTATTTTGACCATTTCAATCCCTATTAAATTCTTTCTGGGTTTTGTGCTGGATTTATATTTTAAGTTCAAGCTCTTTGCTTTCAGGGCCTTATGTCACTGATCTTAAATCTGTGTCTCTGGCCTTGTCTCTGTCGTATGTGTTCCAGTGGTGTCAGTTGGAGCGCATATGTTTGTTCCCCCTTCTTTCAGTTTTGTCTATCTGATTCTTTGCAGCTTTGTAGCTGCGAAGCATTGTCCTTATGACCTTTTGCCAAAGCAGCTCCCTCTTACCGGTCCTGTATGAAAATTAATGAATGGGAGCTAAGATCAGCTGGAGGGGAGGAGAGAACTGTCAGGGTACAACTGCCAAGTCCTCTAAATGTTTTATCTGAGTACTACATGAATTACTAGAGGTCTTGGCTTTCTTTTTTCCTGCTCCCTCCTTGTCAGGGCATGACATTTACGGGTTGTCATTTATCTGAAATTAGGTTCTGATTTCAGCAAAGCCCATGAATAATAAGCTCATGGAAAGGGAGCTTTACTTGGCTTTCTAGGAACTATAGCATGTGTTTGAGCATGTGGTTGGTTGTACTGAAGTAAGAGATGTAATTCCTGTACTTAAATATTTGCGAGATTGAGGTCTATGACTGCAGGTGATATGACAGGAAAATACTTTATTCCTACAGTAGGTAGAATACCATTTAGAAATATAGGGGGGAAATGCATTATTTTTTTTCACGGATAAAAAGAAATGCAAAAGATCAAAAAGATAAATATTTTTGTTTTGTAGGTGTAATTCCTTTTCATGGCTTTTCTATGTATGGTAAGTGTGATGACTGTCATAAACTCTTAAAACCTCAGGATTGCTTTATCATACTGCAGTTTAAAGCTCTAGGTACTTTTCTCCATCTTTAACTTGTATGTAGTCTGTTTCTTTGTGTATGAAGACTGTTGTCTATAATTTTTAAAATTCCAGGCTGTTTCTATTTGCTTGTATTACAGCTCACTATTGTGTAGGAGTTCCTTCTCTGAGAGCTAAACACAGAGATAGACATCTTAATGTATGTCAATAGAAGGATAAAGTTTGTTGACAGAGTGCTCCTGTGTTTCACTTCTGGGTGGACCATGTTACCTGTGAAAAGAGTTTGGAAAAACATGAATTATGTGAAAGGCTGGTTGCTGTATTTGCTATGCCATTTGTTTAGAACAGGTGTTAAAGGAGCAAAGCTCAAATGTCAATCAGATTTCTAAGAAAAGAGCAAAAAAATTTCCTCGGGTTTCAGACTTAACAAGGCAGGGAGTGCCAAGATGCTCTAACTATGTGAGACTGTCACAGCTTTTCAGGTTTTTTTCTTTGATTTATAAAAGGTCTTTGTGACATCACAGGGCAAGCAGATTTTAAGGTTGTACTTTAAATGCTATGTTTTTATATATATATATATGTACACAAATTTAATGCTCACACGGTCATTAAAATCAGTCCATTTACAGACGAAATGCAAATTTAAACTGGAGTAGGGAATATTGGAGAAATGAACAGCTGAGTTACAAACGCTTCCTTAAGTAATCCCTAGTAGGCTTTCACTTTTTCTGTGTGAAACAGCTTTTCAAAATGTTTGTATTTGACTCTGCCCTTGAGAATGGTGTCTCTCAATCTGGGTGTGAGCTTCTCTGCCTCCCTCCTGTCCTCTCCCTTTACAAGGGCTCAGAATGTGCTGGGTGTGAGAAGGAGGTAGGCTGAAGAGTAAAGCAGCACACAGCAGTGGAACTCCAGGCTGTGGGTGCAGTGCCTGGGACCAAGCAGAGCATCCTGTGCATTCCATGCTGTGCTACTGGGGCCTTATGTAAATCTGGGGCCTTATGTAAATCCTATACACTTTTGCATGTTTGTATGCATGCACTTGTACAGTGCCAACTGCCAGAGTCAGTTCTGTTATCCTCCTGGCCTTTATGTACATATGCACGCTGCTGACTCTTCCACCTCCATCTTCAATCATTAAAAACATACGCACTGCTTTTCTTACCCTTACGTAAGTATACATTTCTGTAAACATCTCACTCTACCTTAGCACCCCACCTCTCACATACAAATGCCACTATTTTCTATTAAGCCACCTCCAAGATATGTACAAACATACACACGTATTTATATATGAAAATTAATTTACACATGCATGCACCCATATATAAATATATAGATCTGTGTGCATATCTAGACCATGTGTATGCAGACAATGTATTCCTATCCCTGCCTTTATGTAAATAAAACTGGAAGGGAAGTTGAATATAAAGATAGAGACTGTGAGTGCGTTAAAATGTAAGCTGTCACCCATAATGAATGCGCCTGTAAAACGAATCCATGGATGTGATGAGATAAAAAGGCTGTTAACACAAATGTATATAGAACAACTGGCTGTGAAACATGCCTTGAATGAATGGAGTAGCAATCGGAAGGAACTGATTGTGCTGCATTTCCATACAACAGATTTATCTGTATGCTAAGGTTCTACAAAAAGGTTGCAAAAAAAGTTAGAGAATTGCTGCTTTACAAATGTAGCTGACTGTTATTTTGAATCAGGTATACAACAAGACTTCTGAACAGTAAGCTACCAAATGGCCATGGTTTTCAGATCTATAAGAAATAAACAGGTCTCTCTCTATTAATCTGTTATACTTATGTGATGTTATTGTGGCAACTAACAGCTTTTTTTTTAGTATCTTCTCATTTTCACAACACCCACCTTCAATCAGTAAACTTTTTCTAGTCTTAGAAATGGGGAACCGATTCAGAAATGGTCACTTCACCGAGACACATTGCAAGTTATAGACAGCTGAATCAAAATTTGCCCTGTTCAACATATCGTTGCCCTACACACCAGAGAAGCTATCCTTAATGTGTGTTTCTTATGCTTTGGAAGCAAGCATTGTAGTAAGCAGGTTGTAATTAGTTTAGATTCTTGAAATATGTAGAAATATTACATGTAATGTATTGTATTCCCTTTCTTCTTACATCAAATCATAGACTCTCTTACGAAATACTTCTTTCTAAATAACAGGTTTGATATTGGTTTTGTAAATTGTACTACTATAAATACTTGTTATTTCCTCATACTTCATGCACTTAATCATTGAATTCTTATAGCAGTTTACAGTGTTGAGTCAATTATAATTCTTTTATCCTTTCAGTTGCTCCACTTTGTTTTCTGTACCATGAACCTTCCAAATTGTATCAGATATTTCGTGAGATGTATGTGCGTTTTTTCTTCAGACTCCATTCCATCTCTTCACATCCCTCTGTAAGTTCATTAGGAATTAAAACCCACTCACTCGATATTCTGTTTGCTATGGAGCAATAATACGCAGTGGCATGATTTTCTATGTCATTTAATATAACCTTTTAAATAAAATATTTCAGGCAAGCTTGGAAATATTTTAGGTAACTCCAGTTTAGATAATTTTGTTTCATACATCAATGTTAGTCTTTGCTATAGACTATAATGTCCTTTAAAGTAAATCGATTCTCATTTTATGAGGGCGTGGGTTATTTTTTGAGAGTCAAGTCTTATGTAATAGATTCTCAATTCAAGAAGTCGCATACAAGCACACTCAGTTTTGTTTTAATTAATGTGATGTAAGTGCACACATTAAAGTGTTTTCTGGGATGAAGGGACTAAAATATATTTTGTTTCAGAAACATCAAGTTAAAGTCTCTTTCTTTTAACTCAAGTAACTTTGTGTGACAGCACATGCCGCTTAGCCATATTTTAATAATTTGGCTGTGTTTATGACCAGAATGAGCTGTCTCAAATGTAAGACAGTTGTAGAAAATGGTTTATCCTCTTCTTTTTAAAAAATAACATTCTTTTCTCCTTCATAAACTGTTCGATAGTTATATTACTTTTTGAGAAGTTTTCCTGGTTAAAAGAAAATCCTCTCCTTGATACTCTGTTTCAAGGCTGCACATTGTGCTTTCAGTCATTAATAGCAGGGAAATGGGTCAGGAGTCTATTAATTTTCATGGTAATTTTTAACAGCAACTTTAAAAGTGTTTACATGTAACTTTTTTTGTAGTTATCCCCAGTGCTGTTTGCTTTTAGTTACCAGAGAGATGCTATTTCTCACATCCTCTGGTTTTTAGTGCAACTGAGGTCTATTTTGTCAGAGTGGAAATACTTCAAGTAGGTCATATTATAATAACCCACTAACTACTTAGACCCTGACATGCAAATACCATCAGTAACTTAGAGCTGAAAGGGACTATCACAACATATTCTGTTGCTAATGCATACAAAGAAGTCTAGGAGCAAGGCTTTACTGACTGAAAGCATTAGAGCTGCTTGTGCCCTGCCTCCCTGAGCTGTATGTTTTAGCATAAATAGTGATTTATTGCGTGAATTAAAAATTAATGCATACTTACATGCTAATACTGTTTTCTAAGATTTGACAGGATGAATGTTAGTATTCAGGATGTGATCTTGTTTCATTAGGGCATTGTATCATTGTGTTTGCTGTTTGAGACTCTTCTGCAAACCCATCTGCCCCAGCTCTTTTATCACCTGCGAGAAATTGGGGCTCAGCCGTAAGTACTTCTGTCAGGCTTGCTCTGAAAGAGCTGTTCTGTAGTATTTTAATTTAAAAGCTATGGGAAATTATTCAAAAGTGCAAACATCAGTGTGCCATTTTTCCTTGAAAGTCAGCTGGAATCCTTTGCCTAACCTGTGTGTATGCGCTTTATGCGCTTCTTCTGTATACTGTGTGAAAAGAATTGTTCTGTGAGAAACACTGCGTTACTCAGCTGTTTCAGTTATGCATGTTGTATCTGATGGAGCGAAGTGATTTATTTCTTTGGGGAAAGAAGATGCAGTGATACGTTCATTATAGAGGAAGCTACTGGAAGGGGACAGACCAAGAGGCTGTCATTCCCTAGTGTATTCATGGCACCAACTGCAATAGAACCTGAAAATCCTGTTAGACCATAACAGCCGAAAGGATGAAAATTGGGGGTGATAATAGCTGAGGATCTCTCTAATGGGATTATTTGATCAGAATACTTTAAAGATATTAGTACTTTGTCAAATGAGATACTGAAGAGTTCTCTGATGGTTGTTGCAAAGGAAAATACTGATTATAAATGCAGCAGGACCAAATGGCTGTTCTTCCTGGAAGAGAAACACAGAAGAATATTGAAATATTTTCAATTTATAGGAGATCTGTCTGATGATTATAAGAGGCAGAAATACAACAACTGTGGGGTTTTTTATCTCTTGTTTGCAGGCTACGAATTTCATTTAAATGGATGGTACGGGCTTTTTCTGGTTATTTAGCTACAGACCAGCTCTTGCTTCTGTGGGACAGAATCCTGGGATACAACTCTCTAGAAATTCTTGCTGGTAATAGAATTATTTTTTTTACAAAATGTCTGAAGTCCAGGTGGATGTAAGGCAAATATGTGTTAGCTTCAGTGTATTTTGTGACAAGGAGAAAACAGTTGCTCTTCAAATACTGAAGCAGATAACATACATGTCAGTGAAAACTAGAATGGCATAAATACTGCATCTCAAACAAAAATACATGAGGTTATTTTTCTTTGAGGTAGCACTCCAAAAATGCTAACTGCTCCCTGAACAGAACATAGGATGTTCTCCCAGCTTTAACAATAACTGTATTCATCACATTTCACAAAATACAAGATTTATGTTACTTATTTATGGCTTCTTCAGTACTTTACAACTGAGTTCCCCTGATTTTGCTCAATTTCTTCTTTCAAAGTCCCATCTTCTAAGAGACTTCAAAAGTTTTGTACTTACTTTTCATAAAGGAAATAATGTCCCAAGATTTATGCAAAGTTTACGATGAGGATTGTAAAGAAGATGTGTATCTTTAGTTGGGTCAGTTTTAAATATAAAGTAAGTGAAGAGACAACTGTTTGATTCCATTTGTACATACAGAACAGCTATGTTGGTATCTAAGTACAAAAGAAATAACTTTTTTTTTACTGTTACATAATTTAAATAGAAATACATCAGCTATGAATATAAAATTGTTGGCTTAGAAACTAACTAATTGTAAATCACCCTGTCCCTTCTAATTAAAAGTTACTTATCTTAAAGTCAAGCATTTTCACTCAGAGCTTTCGGAAAGAATGTTGTATTTTTCCTATCTGTTTTAGGAAAATAACTCAATCACATCCATCCATCCATTGTATGTTACTCTTCAGAATCGAAATAATGAAGGGAGTGCGAACTGGTGTTTTACATCCAAATTAACTCTAACCACTAATTAACAGGTCAGCAATTTAAATATTGGGCATTTTCTTTCAGTCCTGGCAGCTGCTGTGTTTGCTTTCCGAGCAGTCAATCTCATGGAGGTGACATCACTGGCTGCGGCTGAAGTAAGTATAAGTTTCAGTTAGAGGAGATTGAAATAGTTTCTGATGTTTTGCCAACAAGAGTAACTTAAGCTTCACATGGCACGTGGTACATAGTGCAAATCTCTCTGCCTGAATTCTTACCTTAGATAAAAAACTAAGGAAATTGCGAACATGCAGTACATCAAACTGCTTTTCTGGAGTAAAAGGAAGTAAGAGTATATTTGCCACAAAAGTGCAGTGTTACCAAATTATGTTCTACAATGAGGTGTTTTTTATTTCTGGTTTAATATCCCATAAAGACAGATTAGATATTGTTTTTAAAAACTTGTGGAGAATTATGCTGTTTGTTCTTAGTACATTTTAATATAGTTGCTTTTGTGCTTTTTGGTATTAAAAAGATTTCACAAGATTACTTTTGTCAATGCTAAACCTGAAATTTCACTCTGTGTACTGTCATGGGAAATGAAGAAAATTAAGTCATTAAGATGAAGATTATTATTGTTTATCTCTAGTAATCTGCTAAAATATATTTTTTCCAAACATCTGGTGATGTATTCTTTCAATCTTTGACAGCTGGTGATGACTTTTACTTTTAAAACATACTTTCATGAAAAGACATTGACTATTTTAGTCATTACATTGGACTTAGTTTGCAAGTACTAGCCAAGCCACAGGATAAGGATTCTTAATTCCCAATTATTTTTAGAAGCAAGTTGAAATGCTAGACCCCTTATTCACCCATGATGCCATGTATATTTGAAGTAAGGCTGAAGGCTAAAATAAAGTTACTTGGTTTATATACATAAAAACATATGCTTTTTCTTTGAAGTGCTAGAATGAAAAATAATACAATAAAGCAGTAACATGAAACAGCAGAATTTCTAGCCAGGCCTGAATCTAATTCTTGTTAGTACCGTAGTCAGTATTTGAATCTTTCTGACTTCTTGACTTGCTTTAAAGAAATTCGATTCAAATGTCAAGTTTAACAAGCCTTTTTGGTTTTTATACTAGGCTGTACTTGCTGACCTTTCAACCCTGAAAGTTATGCCTCTTCTTCAAATCTTCTTGTTTGCTACTGTCACTTGATCTGCTTCAACAATACTGGTACCACAACTCCAGTCTTTCTTAGAAGCTAATCATCAACTATGCAATGTCTGCATAAAACCAAAATTAAACTGTATGTATAATATTAATTTAGAAACCACAACCTTAAAATTTTCTAACTGAAAACAGTAATTTTGCACACAAGCATGTGCAGTGCATGCTACTGAATTTCAGCGTAACATCAGTGGTTACTGTTTGTACATTGAGAATGACAACTTGTGCAAATAAACAATATGATGAATTGGTGTCTAAGATGCATGTTATCATAAATAAAGTAAATGTAATTCCCAGTCTGAGTTTTGTGATGTCAGTGTTGGAGTTACAAAAGCTCACTTACGATGAAGTTACTTTTTCAAGCTCACAGTTTAAGAGGGTATCAGTTCAAATAATGTCAATTGAGAAAATAAAGATACTTGCAAGAATTTTTTTATCATTTTCTGAGAAAACAGAACTGGTGTATGATTCTATCTTCACATGAAATTTTCTGCATGTTCTTCCTCATGTTAGCTACTTCCGCTTGTTCTTTTCATATACAGAGATGCAGTCACGCATTCCCCATCAGGTATACAGCTAATCTCAGGCATCTTCTAAACTCCTGTCCAGAGTCCCATCAAAGGCCCTGTGCTGTAAAATATGTACCCCTGCAGAGAAGGCCTGAGCATAGCTTCCTTCAGAACTTCTTGGAGCCAGTCTGTGCTTGAGCTGAACTATTACCCCGAGAACGATGCCAAGAGTTTTCGCTGTGCCACACAACCTCTCTGGGAGAGCAGTGCTACGCCTTTGCCAGTTTTCCAGCCTCTGATTCAACAGCTTAGGCTTCAGTTCAGAATCCAAATTTGTATCGGTGTGTGATGGATTGTCACTGCACTGTCAGGCTGTTTCGTTGGCTGTTGTTGATCATACTTTCGTGTGAGGTCTTCCAGCTTTTTCCATTGATTTAAAACCAAAGTTGGAATCAATAACCTGATTTGATAAAGCATACCTGAAAAAGGACCAAAGTCAAAAGAACATATGATGGGTTATGTAGCCACTGCATTTGCTATACGACTTTATCTTTGTCTAATTTACACAGATGGGGTTGTCATAATTTGTCATATATATGGAATGTATGACAGTGAAACATGAATCCTTCATAGTTTGCTGAAAAGTTGTCTGAGAAGTGATCCAAACTGTAGTCTAGTTATGAGCTTTCTGCCTGTGATTCTTCTTGTCTGTCAGGATAACATAGTAAGACACTTACAGCACTTTACCAGTAAATTTATAAAGGTAATTTTAAGAAAGGTAGGGTTGTGGATTCGGTATGATCACTTTTTATGTAAAGAACCAAACTGCTTAACAGATAATGACGTACTGAATGAGAGTATTTGGGGAAATGTTGTTTTGGATAACAACAAAAATCCATCTTTCCCTTAATATTTGCAAGAAATTATTTTAACTGCTTAACTAGAGGCTTCTCTATGGCATTTAGTTTTTCAAAACAGGACATGTGAGGGCTTTTATCTTTACAAGCAAGTATTACCATGTTCTGTATATGAGGTATGAAGTCATAGAAAGATTAAGTGATTTGCTAAAGATTACAGAGTAAATTCCTAAAAGAGGTGATCAGTCTCTCCTCTCTGGAGTTCCTGTTCATACTTTAAGATGCTCAGTTTGTGTTCTAGCCACAAGACCTTGTTTCATTTTCAGAACAACATGTAAGGCACAGGATTTGTGCCTTTTAAAAACGCAGGCTTTTGCAGGTTTTAAAATCTGTGAGATTGGGTAGCAATTTAGAAATTCTAATGCTACAATGCAATCACGAGGACTGTGGCTCAGTAAGGTCATTACAAGGTTAACATGTTGGGGTTTTTTCAGGACTTAAAAGTATTTACTAAATAGCAAGGGAGATTCCCTGGAGGCCTACTGATTCTCTTAATTCCCTTCGCCCTGTGCAAGCACATGCTGCAGAATCTGAATGTTACCCTAACCCATTCCATACTGCAATTTTTGAGCACTACTTTTTTCTCGATTTTCAATAGTTTTGAAAATGCTGTAAGTAGGTAGAGATGGAGACCTTTGGGTTCTTGTTTGAACAAGCAGTTGTGCGACTAACAGAATATGGTCTGTTTTCCTCTGATTTAGCAGCTTGTTATTCATCCTAAGGTTCTCGCATCTGCCTTATGTCCCCCCTGTCCCCTTGAGTACTTAAAACTCCTCTTCCTGTCCCCCACCTGCGTTTCTCCTGATGGCTGGATGGGAACATTAATGTTTTGCACCTAGTGTGGATCAACATGCACCTTTGGCTAGATCACTCATGCTGCCTGCCCCAGATGAAATCAAAAATGAACCAGATCCTCTCCTTAGACTTCAAATATATTGTTAGATACATTTTTTATATGTCTTCCTTGAAAATTACTTTTAAAATTTGCTTTTTACTGAAGAGGTATGGTTTCGATATTCCACTCAGTTTCTCATTTTAGTTCCAACAAAATACCACGTTGCAGATACTGGCTGATACTTATACTTTTACGCTCCCTTGCTTAAATAATGCTAATTTAAAATACTTTTTTTAATATTAAAATGATTGATTACTATCTTACAGCTATATACTTTTATATAGAGGTGATATCAACTATTTAAGTCTTTGACTTTAGAGACCAGTTCAAAGCTGCTGATGGCTGTAAAGGTATTGTTTGACTTCCAAATTCCTAAACTCCTGCTTTATTTTTGCTGTTTTAATCTTAAGTAATGGACAGATTTTGATAGTAGATTAGAATCATACCTAAATTGATAATTACATTGATTGAAACAGGCTCAGCTGAACCTTCAATGGCTCAATTTAGCCAAATTGTTTTTCTTGGTCTGTTCTTCCCTATTTGAAATCAACATAAACAGACATTTCAGTAAAAGAACCCATTGTCTCCATAGTTATAGATAAAGATCAATTTTTTTTTTTGCTGATTTATGTTAGGATTCTGGCTATGGTTTGTCAAAGGTTTCCTTTAATGTCAAACAGACTGTTTACAAAACACAAAAATAGATAGGCTTGTCTGAAAATGTACCCAAGTTATCTTCATTGTGGTATACTGAAACTTACTGAACTTTGTTCCAGTATACTGAAACTGAAATCTTGATGGCTGGGTAATGGAACAATTTAATAGCTTGTAACAAATTTCATTATGAGATGTGGAGAGCGTACAGAAAAAACTGTAAGGTTAGATATCCCAGTAAAAGGGAAAAACTGGAAGGAGACACCAGTTTAAGACGCATTTCTACTTGTTACCAGAAACTAGAAAGACAAAAAAAGACCAGGCAAGATCCCGTTTTGCCTGTTTCACTGTCTCCTACTGAGTTTCTCCAGCAAGACTGAAGGGATCTCACTGACCAGAACTGCTGCGTGAGGATCAGTTAGGGGAAAGCAATTTAGTGAGCCGCTTATTAACACTAAATAAGCACATTTACTGAAAGGATACTGCCCGAAAGCTTTGCAGTATATTTCAGTGGCTTCAGAGACATGCCTTTCAACATAATTTAACGGATCGTTCAAGTATTCAGCCCGCTATTTTGTGTGAGGAAACGCGTCCGGTGGGAGCGCGGGCCTCTTCCTTTCCCTCTCCGCCGGGAGGCCGCTCTGCCTGTGCCCGGCCGCGGGCGGGAGGATGCTGCTGCTCCGGCTGCTCTCGGCCCCGCAGCCCACACAGGAAAAGCAAGTAATTAGCCGAAGCGCGTTTGTGAGATCAACAGAGCTTTGTGTTTTGTACAACCGGCTACAGCTGGCTTCCTCCTCCCGAAAACCTCGCTGGGTCCGTGGTTACTGGGCAAGGGAATGAATTCAGCGAGGCCAGGACAAGGGCCAAGGCCAAGGCGAGGTCCTCCGGGGAATGGCCGGCAGAGGGGGCATTGGCCAGCTTTCCTGTCATGGGCAGCTGCAGTCCCAGAAACCCTCCCTGTGCATGATTGCCCTGCAGATAGCCATAGTAACCACACCGGATTTCAGCAGAAGTGCTTAAGGACAGCTGTGGCGGGGTTGGGTTTCTTGTTTACAGCTTTAGGGCCCAGTACAGGAGGGAGAAAATACCCCTTCTGCAAGCTTCAGGATTTAGCACAAGGCCATGCTTGTTGTGAGGGGCCGTGCACCTATGAGCAGCTCTGCCAGAGCCAATTATTATAGTAACTAACAACAGAACAGCCCCAAATCCCTAGAATACGGAAGAAGCTGTGCTGCTAATTGAAATCACTGAAAGGTGGTTTCCCGCCCTCCCTGCTTCATGCTTGGCTTTTTCAATACCTTAACAAAACTGGTCATGCAGGGTAGATCATTTTGATCCAGCAGTGGAACAGTTGTGCTCTGCTTTAAAGCTAATGTGTTAAAATGACTCATCTTGGTTTTTTTTTTTTTATTAGGTAATTAATGGTTTACCTACCAAATGATCGCCATCCAGGCTGATTAAGCTTTTGAGAAGGGTCTCAGGGGATGACAAAGTGCAGGTGTTAATGGGGACAGAAGGAATACACAGCTGGAATGGAATGTAGAGATGGCTATCTTGGGTTCAAGACTGCAAGGTATAAGCAATTGTAAGACAGTCTAACTGTGCTAAATACTCACCAGGGATCAGCCCTAAAGTAATTCTGGCTGGTAACGCCTCTTTTTGGCAAACCATGCTTTGTAAGTCTTCATTTAAGCCTCGGGAGGTTCACCTGGGTCTGTGTTATTGTCAGACATTGCTGGTTGCCGAAGGTGAAGTTCCTTCCCGTGAAGGAAGACATAGCAGGGTTTCTATTTGCTCATATTTCAAAATCAGAGTGTTTTCCAGAGTTGGACTACTGGTATGTGCAAACAGTTACCTCCAGAGAATTGGCTTTATGGACAACCATGGTACCTTACCAAATGACATTGTCTTTGGCTGAACAGTTTGAACAAATTGTTTCTTTTGGGATTGCGACCAAAATAAATGGAATATTTAACAAAGGAATTAAAGCTCACAATTTGTGCAAGGCAAAGCATGTGACTAATTTCTATGTTTTGTTTTAAACAAAAAAGGTCTGTATTAGGTTGCAAGAGACAAATTGGAATTTGATAGTTATAGCCACATAATATGTTTCACTAGGTATCTGATAGTTCATTTTATTAAACAGTTGTGTGTTCCATGAATGGTACATTCTGTGATCTTTTTTGTTCTGTAAAGCTCTGTTTAGGGTTGTTATGCTTTTAATGAGCCCAAATATAAATAGTAAATCAGGAGAAATATCTGTTGTAAAAAGCAGTAATATTTCATTTTCTATCAGTTCGTAATTAATTATTATATAAATTTGCTAATATGTCTATTGCCATGACATATTCCCTTTTCTCCCTTTTGTTTTCAAGTACTTCTGGGTTATAATAACATAAGCATTTCTTTGAAGTCCAGTCTTGGTGCGTTAATACCAAGTTCTGACTGTGGAAAACTGGTGGTGTTACAGCTTCTGACGGAAGTTAGGGCTGCTTTCAGCATTGGCCTTAGTGGTGAAGACGTTCTCTCCATAGTTTCTGTCATAAAGATATATTTAGATATTTAATTTTAGTTTGTGATACGTTTGAGATATTCTGACTGTAGCCAGTTTCTAAGGACATTAGAGTCAACTGTGGACATGGGGAAAGTAGTGTTATCAGTATTCATACCCCTCACCATTAACATATGAGCAGGAGAGCCTGTCTCCTACCTCTGCTGCACGCACACAAAACACCCTTCTGCAGTGGGGAAAGGGAGTCTTAGAAGGAAGTGCTTGTGGAAAAATCTGCTCAAACTCTGTAATCTCTGCAACATAGAAAGGGATCAGTTGCTGTTTGTGTATTTAACAGAGTGCACTTTCTCCTTAGATTAGACTTCAGATTGCATCTTTACTCAGCGATTAAAAAATTTATGCCGGTTAAAAGGTAAAAAGGTGTTCCTGAATTCGTTATTTATTTTAAACACTTGAGTAAGATTTGCTAATCATATGAAAGAGAAAAGGACTCTTTTATACATTCATATAAGCTTGAAATTTAAACTTTTACCACTAGATATTTCTGTTCCAGAGATTTACCTTCTCTTCTTTTTAAAATATCCAACATCTTTACATCTTAGTATGGTGCGATCTGGTTTTCCTGTTTTTGTGATTTAGCTTACAGCTTACAGGAAATAAAAGCATTTCTGATTATAACTGTTACCTTTCCCTGAGAAAGACACTGTTTCTAATCTGTTGTGAAGAAATCCTGGAAAAAAAATTGGTATCAGTACATTCCTGCATTAGGTGGTGACGTAGATAAAGAGTAAGTATTTTATAGTGGGAAGTTAGTTTACAGCAGGTATTACTTTTTTCAGCAGATAATCAATATTCAGATCTGAAAACACACAATTAAAAGATGGAAGTAGGAGATAATTAGGCTTTGCAACAATCTAGGATAATAAAGACCTAACCTTAGAAATTCAAACCCATCAAAGACCTTCTTGTCCATGCAGAACCTGTGTGGAAGAAGGGGTGTACTGCTTGCCTAACAGGTTGTCAGTGAGAAGATAATGTGAGAGAAGTTAGAGACACCATCGTGAGTGCACCTTGGCTTTGAAGGAAGCCACACACAAAGCAGTGTATGCACTGGCTATCAAGCAGGTAGTGGAATATATTCTGTGCTACTCAGAAAGCTCATCCATACAACCAGGCTGTGGTTGAGGGAGAGGTCAAGTTTTGTACAAATAAACTTTGTATTGTATACACTAGATCTTTACACAGTATTCTAGAAAATTAGGATAGGACAAAATAAAAGTATCCTTTCTATAGAACAAATGGAGAATGATTAAATCTGGGCAAAGAAAAATAATAAAGATCATCTTAATTTGCAATGTTAGAGGGTTTACACTGTTTTCTTGTTTGTCAGATCTTTCCTAGTCTTTGCAAAATGGTTGATAAAAATCTTGTTTGTTTTTTTTTTTAAAGTAAACTTGGGGGGATGCTAATACAAAGGTAAGGCACTCTTTGACATGTGAGGTGCATCTTTGCCCATTCAGATGGGATTTTTCTTTCTGTTGAACAAAGGAATTACTATAAATACTTACCTGTATTTTCCTAGTTCAGAAGCAGGAACTGTAATTCTTACAATTATTCTGTTGGGTTTTTTCCATGCCAAAGGTAATATTCTTACAGGTAAGCAATTCTGAACTTTTTAGTAAAATCTGTTTAGTAAAATCTACTACACTTTTCATAAAGATCAGCTTTTTTCCTACATTATAGAAGAAATTTCCCTTCATAGACGTATTTTTTTATTCACAAGTTCTAATGAAGAATATTTGCAGTTGAACTGACCTTTTTTGTTCTGCTTTTGTAGATTTTAATGTAGATCTCTCAGGAAACTGGGCACAACCCAACTGAAATGAGTATGTTCTCAGTGCAGATGAAAGGCAGCTTTTCAGTTTGCTCTAGACTGAAATTTTGCCCCTTTTTGAAAACATCATGGTGAGGTTATTAACTGGCAAGCACAGGATCAACTTCTCTTTCTTGATTTCAGTCCAGACATTTAGACAGAGAGATGGTTACTGATACTGCCCAGGAAATTGTTCCAATGCAAACAGGTCAGCATTGTATGCTCTGCTTTTGGTGGGACTGGGCCATTCAAAGGCAGGGTTATTATGGGACAGAGACATTCTTTCAAGATTAGTTGCTGTATTAAGATTTTAGTGAGGACTTAAGTTTTTTATTTCCTTCATAATTTTAATTTTATATTTTCACTAGCCCCCTTACTTTGGTGTGAGTTTACAGGCCATCTGTTAGATATGAAATGAGGAGTTGCAGGAATTTACATAGCACACCATGCATTGTGCTCTTCTTTCTAGCTTAACTCCCAGGACAAAGCACCACCCTATTTTAAGGAACAAACAGGGTTTGTTGCAATCTCTCTCCAGTAACACTGGACAGGTACCACATTGACCTCAAGTCTTTAAAATTCCAGAGGCATTAACAAGCTAACTTTTTGGTCTTGTAGCTCACTGTTTCTTGAGCTTGTTTGTCTTTTTCAGATTATAAAAATACAAGATTCTGTAGGTAGCAGATACCAGTCCTGGGGGCGGGGATCAAAACTTTTAGTTTCGAAGCATTGCCAATCCCAGTTCAAGGTGAAGGGGAACGCTGGTGGTGTGAGCACAACTAATCCCACTGGGGATGCAACTTTGGAACCTCCCCTCTCTGAATCTCCCTTTAGTCTCTCAAGATTGGTTCTGAAGATACTCTCTGAACTAACTGAAGCATGACTATGATGGCAGATAGCAAATTGTTAGGAAAGGTTTACCCATTGCTACTGGATGTGTGTTCCAGCCCTGTCATGTTCTAAGTATTTATGGTTGGTTTCTAGGTATATTACTCCTCAGGTTCCTGTGTCCCAAGGATGTGAAAAAGGCGTATGGAAAAGCATCAGGACAACTTTCTGCTGCTCAGGCCCTAGTGGATAAGAGACAAAATATCACTCTTTTCTCAAAATTTATTCTCTTCTCCCATCTTTTTATAACAACAAGACATGCAGAACAAGTTCTAATTCAACTCATTTTAGAAGTCTAGCAGTTAGATGGGCAAAATAGTTTTACAAGGCTCCCTTGTTAACAGTAGGGGGAAAAAACTGTTTCAAATGAAAAGTTGTCTGAGCTTTTTAATATGAAATGAACAACCTTCTGGAAGTACCCGTTACTTTCTATTGATTCTAAAAGTATCAGATAGGGTTTAAGTCCAGCGCAGGTCATATCAGAGAAAGCTGACAAAACTTCACTGAATGCAGAACCTTTTTGCCCCAACCCTAACCAAAACTCTCACAATTTCATCATGAATGCAGATAAAGAAATGCAAAAAGTCCAGATCTGAGGAAGATCATGAAGCTTATTCAGATCAGTGCTCAAGGAAGCTAGATAACAGCATACAACCGTCCAAGTATCACAACCTGCAAAGCAAGCAGGAACACAAATGAACTGTAGATACTACTTCTGAAGATGTAATCAGTGGATGAAATTTTGCTCTCAATTCTTTTTTCCCCCTGAGAAATACAGCGGTTTATAGTGAGTCATAATGCCAAATGCCCAAGCTTGTGTTAGAAAGTAGGAAGATGGTCTGTTCCCAATGACCTTGTAACTGAGGATATGGTCTGTGAAGCTTTTTTCCCTATTACCCAAGCAAAAAACTTAAACGATTTGAGACAAAGACAAAACACATGTTATTTGATTTTCTCAGAAGTAGCTTCCATATCTCCTTCAACTCTGGGTGATTCGAGAGTAGCTGTCTCTGCAAAATGATCGTATTTATTAGGTGTCACGTCGCCCATGGTACCTGGCAGCACATCACAGAGTTGTGACAGATCTAGAGAGCTCCTGTTTACAGGATGTGCAACTTGCCTGCAAAAATTCCAGGAAACAGTCTGCTTGCTGTGACCTCAGAGCAGCCATTTCAATCTACTACAAACCATCTGACAATAGGATTTTATTTACACGATACACATGTTCAGTAGGCTTTTTATTATGATGTTAGTCACAGATCAGGAGAATATAAGCTCTCACTCAGGCTCTGGCCTCCGAATGAGAAACTCCTTGTCCCACATTTCAGTCAACAGCTGCTAAAACTACTAGAATCATGGTTGAAGTAAAAGGTCTGGTCAGTTATTTCTTGCTTCTCTATAAAGTCATAAATATTCTTTGTTTTTATCGCAAATATTTACTCATGGGGCAGATGATTTCCATTGTAAATAAATACTCTGTGCTCATTCAGGTAAAGAGCACCTCTACGCATTAGGAGCTGACAGGGCTTTGGCTCCTTATTTAAAGAGAAAAAAATAATTGTAATGTTATTACTTATGTTATTTTTAAGGCAACAGTAGATTTCAGCCACTGAAAAGATGATCACTGATTCCCCCAGGACACCTCTACCAGCTTGAACAAGGAGACTCCATCCTGAACAGTTCCTGTTCCAGGCAGGTAAGAACTTCTTTCTCCCACTGAAAACACACCCAACCATACCCCAGGAGGCAGGCTTCAATACTTGCTGAGATCATGAGAGTGCTAAATTACTATATCCAAATGATAATTTTTTTGTGATTTCTAATCTGGTTTTTTCCATGCAGTCGGGCAGCATGCTTGTTTTAAGACAAAAGTAATGACTCTCATCACCTCCTGACTGTCATTTCTTCCTTGTTTGCTGTCTAGCAGGAAGGGAGAGAATAAGCAGACACAAAGCACTGCCTGTCTGTGCTCTAGGTAAAGGTGAATTTAGAGATTTGCTGAGCTTCAGAGGTGAAGGAAACATTATTTACATACTGGGATTTTTTTTTTTCAAATAGCAATGAAACGCTCTGTGCTCCTTTCCCTCCCTTTTCATTAGGTCATCTCTATTGCTATGTGGAAATGGGTTGAATTCTTACGTTTCTTGAAACAAAACGATGGCAGGCAAATTATTTTTAGTGTATGGATTGGTTGAGTAATGTTGCTGTTCATTAAACTTTAATAATTGTTACACTGCTCATTTAAAGACAGTTTGAACTACAAATGAACTGAATATGACTTTATTGGGGATGAACATTTGCCACACAGTCTTCTTATAACCAGGCATCTGGGCTTTTAAAGTCTGTCAATCAATACTGGCAAAAAAATGTATAGTGACATATGCTCAGAGTAGATCAGATGAGGAGAGGAACTCAGTCACATCTTGATCTCCAGGATTGTCCCTTGGCAGTTTTAACCTACTTCTGATCACCTTAATCTGTAGCGTATTAAGTTTCACAAGCCTGTTGCTCTTGTATGTCCTTTAGTTGTCAAAGCATATAACAACTCATCACTTTGCTGTAATTAATCTAAATGACATGCCAAATAATATTCAGTCAAAGAGCAAGATTCCTGCTCTTCCGTGACCAGTAAGATTGTGTCCTGGCAAGCTGTTTGGCTCCTACTACAGATTTCAGAAATCAAAGTGCTGCCTGAAATATTTTATTAACTCATTTTGCCATTGTTTTCCTTCAGATTTGGTATCTCTGGATGTGCTGTGTGTAAATAGATTGAATCTTAGTTGATTTTTGAAACAAGTAAGATCCAACTACAGTCTGCCTAGCCAACATCTTCTAGCTGGAATGGCATCTTTGTTCCCACAAAGAACTCAACAAATCAAAAAAGTGTAAGCCAAGCTTCCATGCAGATTCAGCTGCAATGAACATTTACTGAACTTTGAGTATTTTTCAAGACTTTTATTCTATTTGCATTTTACTCCTTAAGTGTTATAGAAAAAAAAATCTTCTGCAATACTAGTGACAAGAATTTAGGAGACATAATCAAAAAATTCTTTGCAGATCTACAGCTGTAGTTTGCAGTTAATGACTGCTCCTCATCTCTGATCGAAAGAGATTTTGTTAATTTTCGCAGCTTTTTAGCCTATTACCAGGCAATTTGCACATTTGAGAGATACCTGGACTCTTGGTCCTTGATAAGATGATTTTAAGGGCTAGTACTGTCATAGGGTAAGGAAAATTATTCACTTCCATTCTTTCAGTTCCAATTTCAGTATTGGACTGAGATGACATCTATCGCCCATAGTTTCTTAGTTCATTAAGGGCTGGGAATACAGGATCACTTAAAATACTTAGTATAGTTTCCTCTTGAGCTAGTTACTTTCACTCCTCAAAACATAAACTTCAGTAACTCAGAAACAGCCGAGAAGGGGTTCCTAAACTGATCTTCTTATCTTGGGAAATGTAAAGCTTATAAAACTTTGCCTTCATCTAGGTTTTATCAGCACGTGAAATCAGAGAACTAGAAGGTTGCAATTAGTAATTTTTTTAAAAATTAGTTTGGCACAGATCTAAGAAACTTCCCTATTCAAGAGAAGACTTTTGAATTTTACTCTCAAGCCTGTTCTTTTCACAGCATTTGTGGAATAAAATGCTTTTTGGGCAATTTAGCGATAAGCTGATGGTCATTGTTTATTTCAATTTAAAATAACTTACTGGTAGTTTGTATTTGTGTTGTATTTTAATAAACAAATCTGATTCTATTAATTTCTACCTGAGCTTTTCCTTATTAGTTCTAACTCCTCTTTTCCGTAACGTCACTTCTCAGCACTTTTTTCAGCTCGTACTTTATTTGTTTTGCCCACCAGGTTTCCTTCTCCTCTCTTATTGTCAGCCTTTCTTTACCTAGTTAACATTGTTCCTCTTGAGTCCTCACATCTGCCTTCTAGTTTGGAGGGACTGTAAATAGCACCAAATAGCAGTGAAATTTTTATTTTTTACTTTATTGCACTGTGCAAACCTGCTTCTAGGGTTTTTTAGGACAGGCTGAATTTATGTATTGGAAAGAACTGTGGGCATTAAGCAACTCTGAAGATGATTTCCTCTCTCTTTTCTGTTCAGATAAATTGATGTGCACAACAAGGCTAGGTAAATGCTAAAACTGCTGACAGAAATGGCAACTCAAAGCAGTAAACCAGAACTATAAAAAATAGCTTACTGCTCTGAAGATCAATGGAAGGATAGAGGACACGACTCAACAAAGCATCTTGGGTTATCCATACAGCAAAGTACACCCAAAAAATTTGGCCAAGACTGTATGAGTCCACTAACGCTGAGCAAGACTCATGGCAAAGTAACATAAATGGCTGAACTCTGGGCCTTGAGATCAGTTTGCTCTCTGCAAAATGATAAACACGTGCACTTGTGGAAATACTGCTGCAACACCAAGGAGCCTGCACAGTGCCAGACCTTCTGAGGGCGAGGAGGGTTTATGTAAAACAGAGACTGAAATGAAACACCTTTAAGTCGCACTCACACACTCAGGGGGTCATGCTCAGGAGCCCCAGGATGCATGTGTCCAGCAAGTCTGTGCAGCCATGGGGCACCAAAGCAGGCACTGCAATGCCTAATGTTGAAGTTAGGTCCAACATCCATTCCAATTACATGGGGGCAAAATGACGCCAGCTGTGAAGTCCTCCCGTGTCTCCGGGGTTTTCTTAGGCTGGAAAACACAGGTTTTGGATATGCCTATTCCTATCCCTGACCAGCTGATAGTGATCAGTGGCTCCATCCTGTCCCACCTCTGTGAGCCATCAGGATTTCTTCATCACTCTTTTTCTTTAGATAGGGGTGTCTTATGAAACTGCACAGGGATGTGCCACGGGCTTGATGACCTGCTAATTTGTGTGGCATTAGCACAGGCCCTTTTGCTCCTGTGTGCTCCATTGTGTGTCCCCATGTAACCGGGATTGAATTAGGGCCACTGTAGCAAAGTGGATGTTTGCAGGTCTTTAGGGCTGGACAGGAGATGCTTGTGAAGGCGCTGAGGAAGTTGGTTTATGTCATTGTGCTGATTCCTATCATCTTTAAAAGGCTGTAGCAATCGAATGGAATTTCCAGATACTAGAAAAAAGCAAATGTCACATCTATCATCAAAGCAGGGTACAGGAAACTACAGGACAGCCACTCTTACTCAATGTGTCTCTCATATAATACCATAAAGCAAATCTTTACTGAAAGTTGTTTTGGGATAATGAAGGACAAGAAAATGAAAAAACCCAGCAGAGTTCTACCAACATGATTGTCTGCTATGATGAGATGGCTGACTTTATGGATGAGGTGATCAGAGTAGCACACACTGATTTTAGCAAGGTTTTTGCCACGGTATCCATGGCTTCTTTTTAGGAGGAGAGGTGGAAAAGGATCTGATTCACTCTACTAAAAAAGCAGTTGTCCACAGTCCAAAACGAAACTGGCACGTGGTTATGAGTAGTGTTCCTCGAGGTTGAATAGGAGATTAGACTAGATGACCTCTAGAGGTCATAAATTATTCTGTGACTCTGCAAGCCTTGCAGGGCACTCAGCTGTATTTGGTGCCTCATACTGAAACCACAAGCCATTTAGGTTTCTGTGCATACGCCACCCAGGGTTGGCACCTTCCTTGATTCTGAGCTTATGCATCTGAGTCTGCGTGATGTGAAGTGGCAGTGCATCAAGAGGTGTTTCCACCGCTATTCTGACGTATTGCATTTCACTACAGGACTCATATAGTCCCTGTGTTTTGACTCCAGTGGCTCTCAGGCAAAACAGTTTGCACTCCTCCGGGAAAATTGTCTCCTTTGTGAATACCTCTCTTTTTGCATTTTAAAATTAACTAAATAATTAATTTAACAGTTGGAGTTTGGGGGTGGGGAGGGGGTTGTTGGCTGTTGGGTTTGGTTTTTTTGTTTCCACCTGGGGAATTCACTGCAGTTCCCCTCCCTGAAGTTAAACAGCACTTAACAACCTTTCGTAAGATGCAGGCATTTCATTGTTCTCTTTGCACAAGATCTGGTCAGATACTGTTGGTCTTTAAAAGGTGTTGTATTCAGCCAACAGAAATGATAAGGCTACGCACACACACTTCACAATTCAAACAGAATTCGTTAGTTTTGGACACATTTTCAGAATCTTTGTGTGCCCTAGGACTACTTTAAAGTTGGCTTTTTTTTCCACCAATAAAAATGCGCTTCAGCTGGGACAGAAGTAACTATGTTGCTGGAAAAAGTATTTCCTGCTGCGTGTTACAGTGCTATAATGATTTCAGAGTTAGCTTTCTGGATTCTGCAGACCCTTGAAAGCAGCTTGCACCACTCCATTTTATGTTTCCATCTCCTGTAGGTTTTTACAAAGCAGGTAAAGACCTTTTCAAAACACTCCTGTGATTACTTAGGTGAACACAACGCTTAGCTGTTCCCATTCATGCTGCAATATTTTCTCTTGTGTAGGGTATCTGAGATACTAAATTTTATTTAGTCTCTACAGCTGTGTTGTTCTTGGTGAAATTACTCAAAACAGACTGGTTGAAATTCCCACAGATGTGGAGAGCACAAAGCAGGGTACAGATTACCACCCATCCAGCGGTTTGATGGAAACAATTATGCAAAAGGGTTTTTTTGTTTGTTTTCAATATTGTTTAGCTAGGGTTCTAAACAATTAAGTCAGGGTGTATCTTTGTGAGGGCTTAGTCTTTCTAACTTCAGTTGTATGGGATCAGATTTAAGCCACCATTTTTTGTTAGTTTTGAAAGGGCTGTACACGCCGAAGTGAAACTTCTCCCATACGTCCTTCCCTTTACAAAGCTCTCCTCAGGTGACCGCAATTCCTGCGGTGTTGGTGCGGTAAGGACCAACAAACTCCAAGGGCCTCTTTTCTTCCCCCTGTAGCTAACAGGCCATGTTTTAAGACGGCTTGCCTTCCCTGACCCCGACTAAGTCACCAGCCTTCGTCCGGGGGCATCCAGACACAGGAGCTCGGGCCCGGTCGCCCCCGGGCCGCTGGCACAGCCCCACTGCCCGGCAGTCGCTAAGCCTCGGCGCGATTTCTGGGCTAGGGCTGGCAGGGAGCCGGCACACCGGGAAGGAGGTATTGCTGCGGGAGCGGCCTAGAAGCTTTCAGCCGTCCGACGGAGAAGCCGTGGCGACACACTTCTCTCCGCGCTCTTTCCGCAGCAGCCCAGTGGCCGCTGCCGAGCGTGGCGACTTGCGCCCAGCCCCAGGACCTGCTCCCCCCACGCACCGCCGCCGGCCTGCCTCTCGCCCCCTCCCCGGTGACGTCACCGCGCGGTGACGTGTCGCTGTGGCGGCTCGCTGGCGGCGCTTGCCGCCGGAAGCGGCGGGAGGCAGCGTGGGGCTGGCGTTGAGGCGGGTTCGTGCTGCCGGAGCGGGCAGCATCGCGACGGCAGAGCTCCAGCCTCTTCCTTCCTTTTTTCTCTCTCTTCGCTCGCTGCAGCGGCGGTACCGATGAGCGGGCTCCGAGCGCCCGGCGGCCGGGCGGCGGCGACTACGACGGTGACCCCGGTGCCGACCTGCCTGCTCCTGCTGGGGCTGCTCCTGCCCGCCGCCGCCGCCGCCGGCGGGGGTGCGACCTGGAGGCTGCGGACGTTGGTGGTGGCCGGCGGGGAGGACGGGGAGGCGCCGCCGCCTCTGCGGCGGAGACGGCGGCGGTTGTGACAGGTAACGGCTCCGCGCGTGCCGCCGGCGGGGCGGGGGGAGCATCCCGCCTTTGTGGGGAGGGGGCGAGCGGACGCCCTTCTGTCGGGGCCGTGCCCCGCCCGGCAGGGTCCGCGGTGCTTCGGTACGCCTCCGCGCCGCCTCCCTCCGCCGCGGGGCCAGCCGCGATGCAGCTCTGCAGAGGGCGCCGGGCCGGTCTGCAGGGCGTCCGGCTGCGGCGGCGGCACTGCGGTACTGCCCCGACGGGGGCTGGCCGCCCGTCGGCCCCACCGCCCCTCCCCGGTAAGGAGCCCGCTGCAGGATATTTGCAGGCTCCTGTTGAATAGCGATATTGTTGGGAACCGGAGCCGTCGCTTCCGCGTCGGCTCCCGCGGTGCCGCCCGTGCGGGCGGATGGGTGTCGGGCGCCGCCAGCCGCCCGCCGTGGCGCGGCCCCGGCCGTGAGCCGCCCCGGCTCCCGCACCCGCAGCGCGGCTTCCAGGCGAGACAGATGCTGGGCGGCCTCCCGGCGGGGATGGGGAGCTGCAGCGGCCCCGGGGGAGGGGGTGAGGTGAGGTGTCCCGCCTCAGCGAACTTCTTGCGGGTCTTGTTGGCAGCGGCGCTGCCCGGGAGCCCGCTGCTGTCAAGAAAAACCGTCCATCCCGTGTCCTCGGAGGGGTTTAGCTCCACAGAAAAGTGTGGAAACCATTTTTGCCTTCATTTAATTACCTTGGCTTTGGTTTTTTCTTTTCTTTTTTTTAGTTGGAAATATTAACGCTATTGTACTTAGGGCAGATAGTAATGCCAGCAGTTACACTGAAATGTTTAAAATAATCTAATTTCAGCAGGCTTTGACGGTTCTGAATGGCTTACACGCATTCCAAGCCTGTCTTCTCATTAACACTAAGAAACTTTATGGTCTTTAGACTGTTCACCTAGGGAAATGGGATTTGGGTGTTAGGAAATACTCAAAACCACTTAGAAGTTCGTCATGTTTCATAATGCGCTTTTCAAAAGGCTCTGTAATCGGAGGGAGGGTGCACAAAGTGGAAGAAAGAAGGAAAATAAATGAATCAAAGTATGCGATTCTTATCAGAGGAAAAACTGCTTTTGTCTGGAATAGTACTGACATCCTGAGCTAAAACTATTCAACTTCAGTGGATGAAATACATGAGCTTCTTCTCAGTGCGACCCTTTAAAAACGTGAATTTTAATTACAATTAATTAAACCTGAGTAATATCCCTGAAATAACTCTTGAGATGGAGATGCAAGGCTACGTGATCTTGTTTGAGGACACGGCATTTCTGAAATCTAAATTGTCCAGTCTGTTGGTTTGCCGTATTATCTGAGGAAGTTGAACATCCGCAGTCTGTGAGGCAGCAGTCATACCTCCCAAGGGTGTTGTGAAAATGCTGTATTGGAACAGGGTTTTGGTTTGGTTTTGCTTTTTAAGGCCATAATTAATCTGGTTGTAGGTGGTATTAAACGGCACTTGCTATGTATAGTGCTGCTGCTGTCTGCATTTCATGCTTAATCAATTCTGATGTCTCAGTCTATATGAAGAAAATAAATACATTTTTTTTTAAATGGACTGCAAAAGTACTGAGTTGATTGTCAGCTGTTGTGATGCCTCCTCCCCCTCCACCCCCAACACTGAATCTGGTTAAGAAGTATTTATTTGACAAATCTAATATGTTGTAAGTGGACTCAGTGTGTTACGTGACAATTTGGCTTGGAAAATACATATGGTTAAGAACCATCTTGGAAACAGTTTTAAATTTTAATTTTAAGAGGTTTTTATATAGTCCCATGTTCATCCACTTGATAAATTATGGTGTTTCAGTTGATCACCAAAGTTTTCCTGCCTGGTAACAAACTCCCAAACAGTTTTAAGTTAGTATTTGCAAACGTGAAAGAACTCTTGAAGATTAGGGAAAAACAACAGATGACATGTTCAGGGGATGCATTGTTTCCTTAAAAGATAAAACTGTAAAACTTGCACATGTGCCGTTGAGTTAGGGATTGCCAGTGTTCATCTGGGGAAGAACAGAATAAGCTTTTCATTTAGTCATTTTGATAGGCTTGAGGAGTACAATCCAGAAGATAAAAATGCTGCATGGGGAAGTAGCTATTATATGCTCACACTTGGGTGTATGGGCAGCACAGCCATAGGAAGTAATTCAGGAGCTGTAGTCACAAATTGATCTGAATAAGCAACATGATGCAGCTGTCAAAAGCTGGTGCTATCCTGGGGTATGTTGATCCAATTTAAATTACAGGAGGCTGCTTTTTTTTTTTCTTTTTGGGTGCACTTTTGAGTTTTAGTCTTGATTGTTAATCCAAAACATACAGAGGGAAGTTGCAGTATGGATTGGGAGGTTTAGAACCTATGACTGATGCAAAAAAAATTAAAGCATTTTTTTATTTGTGGAGCGGAAAAGTCTGTGGGAGGGCTTGTGTGTGTATAATAAGCAGTGCACAGAAGCCTATCGATACATCATTTTTAAATTTTTTCCATTTTCTCTGTGGTTAAGATGTAGGTTGAGAGGAAGTACATTTTGGTGGGCGAGAACTAGGTTAAAAATAGATTAGAAGTTATTTACCAATAGCAGACAATTTATGTAGATCCTTTAAGAAGTTTCGTTATTGGAGGTTTTAACTAGGTTAGAGAAGAAGCTGGTGAAGGTAATCTAGACATTTGACAGAAAAGGGTTGTATGATGACTTTTAAGACTAGGAAAGAGCCTAAGATTCTACTTCTGTATTTCATCAGTTATTCAGGGATTTACTTAATTGTTTGTATAGATTATCACTATTGTTGTATTCCTTTTTATGTGTGCTTTTTAATGGTAATTTATAAATGACAGCTGTGTATGTAACTGTGCTGAAGGTATTTAGTCACAGTTATGGAAATAAAATGAACAAAACTGTGTTTCCACTGGATGGAACACCACGAGACTATTTTCTGTTCATTCTGGCTCTGCTTTTTCACTGCTTAATTTAGTAGAAAGTTTTAAGGAACCTTCTGTTCTGAGCTTGAAGATAACGCTGGATTTTCGCATTCAGTTTATTCATTGACTCTTAATTACTTTGTAATTCTGGATACTTGTGGATTCTTTTCTTGTTTAAAGGTCTAAATTTAGTCCATGATTGTGGATCAATTTTTACCTGCTTTTCAGATGAGACTGAGAACCTGGACTCGTATTTGACTAACAAAATTCTCAATTAATGGCTTATAATATTGAGCTAGACCGTTTTTTAGCACTACATTGTGTTTACTGCAGGAACAATGGAAAACGTAATGTAACCTTTTCCTGAATGTTATGCAGATATATTTTTCTTTCTTTTAATTAAGTTTCCATCCTGGTACTTACATATCATCTTAATGCTCTAAGCTTTTCAAATTAATTTGACTTGGGCATTTGAGAAGTGAGGGCTTGTAGAAAACATGTATTTTTAGGTACAACAACACAATTGCTTTAAGCCTTTCTAATGTAGGTGGATGTGGAAGGGTGACATCTTTAGAGTTGACCTCAGTTGACCACGTAAGCAATATCAATAGCCCAAGAAAGCTGGTAGATGTGCTTATCCCAGTACTCACAGCCCACACAGAGGGAGGAAGTTCCTGCTTCCTTTCTACTTCATATCCTTTTTGCCCTCAGTGTTGTGATGAGCACTGTCACTTTAGCTTGCATGAATGTGAGAAGAAATGCAGGCAACTGTAAGACTGATGGATTTCTTAACAGACTCTTTCCTGCCATGGTTTAAGCACTAGCATCAGTGCGAAGGAGAGAGATGTGACTATACAGATGGGGTCAGCAGTACAGACGAAGGGTGGTCTGCTTCCTATGATGTCATGGGCCTAGCTGTCCATAGAATTGCATCACTGAGCTGACTGTGAAACTGCACTACTGATCTTTTTGGGCTTGAATGATCCACTTGGAAGTTGCTGGGTTTGTGTGAGACTTTGTGTGTGGTGGAGTAATAACAACAAAGAGTGCAGTGATTTTGTTCACATGGCAAAATGTTCTTTGCTTGATTATTTCAACATGCACTGGTCTTAGAAGGTTGTGAGCTGAGACTTTGTCACTGCCCTAGCAAGCTGCTTTTTAAAGCTGGTAGATTTCTCTAGCGGTCAAAACCGAATATTTCCGTCTTTCTAAAATTATTATTCCATTACTCCTATTCGTTTGTCTCTAGTTAGGCTCTTCGTGACGTCTCCTTACCATTTCTGTTGGGAGGACAGAAATTTTGAGTCCTTTCTCCACTAAAGGATATCAGCTTGAAGCTGTCAGCATCTCAGTGCAGTCACCTGTTGCTGAAATTGTATTAGTTTCTGCTTTGTTCTCAGTTGTGTTAGGTTTTTATCCTTAGTGTATTTTTTATTTTTAGTGACAATGCATAGCAGAAATCCAGTGAAAACCTTGTGCAGTGAGGTTCCAGGTTTTAATAGCTCAATCAGCAGTTGGTGGATTGTCATAACTACAAGATATATAGCTATAACAGCTATATTTGGCTGGGTCTGTAGAGGTTTTTGAAACAAAGATTTAAAAACAATCAGCCAGGAAAAATCTTGGCCTTTATGCAGCTGATAGGCATTGGAATCCCACTTGGAGATAAGATCTCAAGCACCTGTAACTGTTTGCTCACATCTGAGTACTTTTACCTTACAGCATTTTCCTTGCAACTCATCTGCTAGTGCATTCCACATCTTCTCCTGTCCTGTGAGCTTTTTTTAACTTGACCATCAGCGTCATCTCTTCTGAAGATTTCCCTGGCTTTACTATTGTGAATTTGCCATATTGTTTACTTGGTGGGTTGTTTGATTTTTTTTTTTCTTACATTAGTCTGTTTAGACCCCTCAGTGCCTCCCTGAAATTCTTTGACCAGTATCATCCCTCCATCAGCAGGTTTTTGTGTTGCCCTTTCATCTATAAACTTTCTGAAGAGACTTCTCATCTTCTGGGGGCCTCCTACCAGATTCTAGCTAGCTGCTCCTACGCAACCTGGGCATGACTCATTCTCTTCTGTCTAACCACAGTGATTCTGATCTATCATAACTAGGTTGAGCTGCCAAGTATTTGTCAGAGCACTGGACCCAATGACAGGCAGTTGATCTTGATAAGTATGACCACTATGAAAACCACCTGAAACTGTAGTTATCCTTTTTAAGAGTTTGCATGAAGTAAGCAAGTTGATAGCCTTTAAATTGAGTTTTAGCTTGTGTACTGTAACTTGTATGCTGTTTTGTATTTAATATCTGTTCTCAGTCAGCGTTGGAGGAGAGGGGTGCATTGCAAAAAACTGTGATATTGTGGGAAAGCTTGGAAAATTCCTACAGGGTGGGTAGTTTTCTGTAATTTTTAATGCATTGTCAAAAGTGTATTCTTTTATGTAAGAGTTGACTTTAATTTACTTCATAAATCTTGATATGCACGAAGACTTTGTTGGGATTAGCCTGTTACATCCTGTTCGTGAAAATGGCTTTAAAACACAGGAACAAGAATGTTTATCTTGACCACATAAGGTATGTGTTAAGAATAAATAACCACTATGTATGTTCATCTAAAATAAGCACATATACCTTCTATAAGCCCAGGTGAGCTTCAAGTTATTACATAAGTTAGTGTTATTCTGTCTTTAGATACTACTAGGTCTCTCCTGTTACTATGGAAACTATCTTTGCATATTGAAAAGGGGGAGGCCTGAACAAAATGCTAATGCGTTGTTAAAATTTAGAATTGGTATAAACAGAATGTGGTGATTGTGTGCTATGCAATTTGCATTTGTTAGCTTGATTTCTGTGAGGGTTTCAAACTTAACTGAAGAGAGTTCATTACTGTATCTTTCATGTTTGGTTATTTTTTTTTTTCTTTTCCCCCTCCTTCTGGACCTTGGTCCTTTTCATTTCAATCCTAAAAGCATGGCATTTTTGAGAGACCTGTTAGAGGAATCCTTAAATCTGTATAATGAAAAGTACTCCAGAATTTTAACTAAAACCTCTTGGAAATTGAAGATAATGTGCTTGTGAGAACAGTTAAGAATTTAGTTAACAGTGTTCATTTCAACAGAGCTGTTGACTCGAGTGAGTCAACAGAATCTGAATTAACAGGTAAGAACCACTGACCTTTTAAACCTCATTCCTGTGGTCACTAGCAATGACTTTTAAGTAGATCAGGAGAAAAATTCCTTCTCTATGCAGATAGTGTTGCACTGCTGCAGGTGAATCTCGCTCCTCTGGTGATCCCTCCCACGTCTGCATCCAGGAAACAAACAGTTCATCACTGATTACTGCAGCTTGTCTCGCAAACCACAAGCAGCACCACAGAAACTTGTGTTAACTGGAATGGTTGTTGAGGCTGCTTGGATTGTGTGAAGCTTTAATTTTTGCAGTAGCTCAGAATTTATAGGACTGTGAAGGTGGCTTTGATCCTTTTCCTCCAGGCGATGCTTTCTGTTTCCTACCTTTCCTTCTGCAACAAGAGGCATTAAAAAACTCAGCAGCCCAGCCCTCTGGTACTCTATTCAGTTAAAATTTTAATGCCAAATTTATTTATTTTTTTGGTCTACTTTGTTACTGTGGTTATTGTTACTTTGTAAGAAATCATCCTAAGTGCTCATCTAAAACTGAAGTGAACAAGAAAAGAAGAGTTTTATCTGAGCAACCTCCAAACTGTGTGTGAAAGCAAAGAAACCTTGTCATATTTTAATTTAAACTGGTTTTTCTTGAATAAAAGTTTGATGAAGACATTTTTGATTTCTAAGCTCTGCGTAGTTTCCCCTTAAAATGGGGAAGCTTTCCATACATGAAGGTGCAGTTTGAATGCTCTTGCTCACTTTGTGATTTAGAATAAAGAAAGGGGTTAGTTCCATGTAATTATATAATTTGATGTTTCTGCAAGGTAATTATTTAGAAAGGAAATTTCCACACAAGTGTTAGTTTATTTTAATAGTAAATGACTCCTCTAGGCTCCTATTGAGATTGGTCATCAGTAAGTCCTGAATGTGGTGTGTTTTGGGGTTTCCCCCCATCGTATGTGTAGCATTTGCTGAATAAGGGAGCAGCTCAGTAAGTAATTTTTTTTTCTCTTTTTGAGATTTACACTACAGACACTGTTTACACATAGAAGTGTGTTCAGTGAGCTGTGCTAGGAAACAAACATAACTATTGTCAACCCGTTAAACCTTTTTTATCCCAACAACTGGATTTTTACTTAAATTGCATTCTTCCCTCCTACCCTCACTAGATAAAGTAAGCAGGTAAATTTTCTGCCTGTGTGCCTAGATCTAAAGCAAATAAAAAGAGTGTTTCTCTCTACTTACAGTCTGAAAATGACAAGGTTGATTAGTTTTTCCTCTATTTGAAATGCTACCCAGTATTTTTAGTTGAAGAATAACAAGCAAGTATTATTGTGATAACAAATAAACAAAGCCACTCAAACGCTGGGGTCTGTGATGATTTTGAAACAAATACAAAAGTTAATTATTCTGAGTAGGAGACTTCCTTTTACTGTAGCTTTAACAGCAGATTGCTATGTGTAGTAGCTTGCAAGGGAAATGCTTGATGCAATGTTGTGTGCTTATATGAAAAAAACCACTCTTGGCCTAAGTTGTTTTCATTGCTTAAAGACTCAAAAAATCTTTTGACCTGAAAATGAAATTACTTCTTAATGCTAAGTATTATTTACTGTTTGCTAAAGATGAAAATGAGACTATATAATACTGTAGCTCCAGTACTTATATAATGATGTGGCAGGAAGGAAAGATGCATTTATATCCTTTCCTATTTGGGATTTTTAGTTGCAGATGAAATGCATCTGGACAGCTCTGTTTTCCCCAGAGTATGTTTTTAATTTTTCCTTGAAAGACTTAACTTTGCCTGTACGTTTTTGGCACATGGCTGCCTCAATGTCTTCTCTCCTACCTGTATCATGTTTCCCAAATATATCTACTGAAACACAGCGATCGGAACCATAGAGGCTATTGTAGTTACTTTGGAAACAGTGCAGCAGTATGTCGGTCTCAAGTACAGATAGGAGACAATGAAATAGATCCCATTGACTTCGATGTTATGAACCTGTATTACGTATTCTCTGGGATTTCTTTCTAAGACTGTTTTTTAAATAAATTAATGTTTTGTTTTTGGTCTTATGAAACTGCACTCCTAATGATTGTTCTTACTGTGGTTGTATTGCAGACAGTGATACAAAGCCTGTATCTCTGCAGTCTTTGAAGGATGTTGCTTTTTTATTGATTTAAATTGACCTTGGTGTGTAGGCTGTTGCTGCAGGAAGTCTTTTCTCCTTCATGTTTGTTGCTTTTTCTCCCTCCTGGCTATTCCATGTGTTCCAGCTGCTCCCTTAACGTTATCATTGCTGGAGGAATTGATTGGGCCTAAAGTCAGTATCATACTGCTACCCCCCCCCCCCCCGGCCCCAGCAGGATCAGGTCCTTGCTTCAGTTCAGTGCACAGCTTCACAGGGGCATTTGGGAAAGTAACACTTTTGGAGAAAGACAGTATTAGCCATTCTAGTAGAAGCCCATAGGTGCCAAGCAAATAGTGATTGAGAAAGGTGGGTAAAGGGAGGTTAAGCTACTCACGAAAAATGTTTTACCCAGATATTATCGAGTTGAAAAAAAAATCATAAGACTTAATCCATATAATGTGTAGAGAGAGACTCTTAGTTTTGCAGTAGACCCAAGATTTTAGTAGAGCTTCTTAAAAAGAATAGTTGTTGTAGATGATAATAACTTAGTTTATAGAAAAAATCATGTTTTTTGAATGAAACCTTTGTTTCAGGAGTTAATTTTGGTTTTGTCAGGTTTTTTGTAAGAGAGAAGAGAGTCCATGTCTTTAAACTGAAGTCACTTGCATAACTATTTACTTCTACAAAGCAGAACTGATGAAGTTTGATTTTAATTAATGCAGGATAATGAAGACACATCCCATTCTGATTCAGTTGTATACATTTGAAAATAACCCCACCTGTCTGAGCTCTAAATGCATCCAGTTGACTGCGTTTAAACTTTGTTACAGAGGAATCCAAGTAAAACTGGTTTGTTTCCTTTATTAAGTAAACATCCTTCCTAAGAAACTACACATCTCCCATGTGTTTCTTTTTCATCACAAAAGCACTCACATACTTGTTTTATGTTCCCTTGTGTCTGTCTGTTTGTAGTATCCTATGAACAGTAGTCAAGGGTCTAATTTCTCTGCAAGTTGTTGAGTGGCAGGACTTCCTTATTTCAACAAAATGGGAGCTCTGTACACAACCTCAGCTGTGAGCGTCGATTGCCTTACAAAAAAGTGATAGGTAAAATGTGGGAAGAAAAAGGATGCATCTTCCTGGTGCTCAGTGGTTACAAATGCAGCGTTATACCATTTAGCTTGGAAGTTTGTGTAGTGGAGTGATGAAGGGGGACTCCAAGCTGCTGGTGCCTGCAGAGGTTTCTGGTGGCGCTTCATGATACTGTCTGACAGGCTGATGAGCTGGTAGTGTTGAAGTGCAAAAAAATGGGACTGGGAGAGAAAGGAGGGAAGGATCTTTATTTTATTCAGTACTTTCGTATTGATAAATGTGTACTTGGACTGGATTTAACAGAATAATTGGAGTCCTAATTAGCTGTTACATTTGAGATTTTGGGAGCAATAGTGGGTTCTCTGGAAAAAAAATTTCTTAATTAGGAATAAAGATTGCAAATTACGAAGAAATAGAAATAGTATACTGTTCATTGTCACTGAAAGGGATATATAAAACTAGACAAGGTTTGACTAAAGCTTGCCAATGCTTTTGTGTATGAAAAGAAGCTAGGACGACCTGGTTTTAGGACCTATCGATAGTCCTTTGGAAGCTAAAGCCAGTATATGTTTGCAACCATGGCTTTTGCCTTCAGCTTGTCCTCTTCCTCATGCTGAGCTATTCCAGTTTAGTTGTTGGGTTAATTTTCTGCTGGAAGAATTTGCTGAAATTAGCTAAGCGAAGGCCATGTGAACCCTGGGCTGGAAGACAGGAAGGCCAGGGAAGGGAAGGGAGTGGAGGGGTGGAAGAGCACTGTGGCAGCCAGATGGGCTTCAGGCCTTAGGAGGTCATAGCGAGGATGTGGTAGGCTTCTTTGAAATCATAAGTATTATAATGGAGACAACTACATGAAGACTGGTAGTTGTTTTTGTGCTATGAGACCTGAGGGCACTAATTGAAAATTAGAAGGTTTAAAAATAGATATATCCCCCTGCTCCCCGTTTTCCTGCAGGAAGGTGGAAAGAACACCTGTGTAAACAGGTAGAATTAAACTAGTAAACTCATTGCAGTGGGCTGTTTTGCAACAAAAAAATGTGGTTTTAGGTAAAGAAAGACTTGCTGTTTTCCATTAGTATTTCATTATTTGGTTTGTACAGTTGTTTAAGTGGCTGCTAATGTAGAAGGAATAAGGGTAAATGCTTAAAGGAGACTGTCATAACATAGTAAGTTGCATTATCACTTATATGGCAAATTTTGGGGACAAATGGGATTTTTCAACTTGAAGACTGGCAAAATTTTTACTGGCAATGACTGACTCTGTAAATTGGTTTTATTGAACTATGTTTCTTCTGTTACTTGTATTGGTTTACAGTCTCCTAAATGGTACCCTAAGGATTAAATTTCTTTCCTGCAAGAAGTTAGCAAAATTACAATGGCTTTTTTGTTTTTATTTTTTTGCCACTTTTAGTTTTCTGTGCCCAAAATGTAGTCAGCAGCAGATTAACATTCTTACAGAAGCTGAAGAACAACACAGCCATTGTCTTGTTACCCAAATCAATGCTTTTATTCTTTTAAATATGAAACTAGTAGTTGATTAGTCACTTGAATATTTTTTTAAGTTTTAGCAATATTTTAATTAGTAGTACTTTAATTCTTGTTCATTGTTCTGATACTGTATTTTTTGGGTCTATGAAGTGTTTGATAAGACGTTATGCAGAGGACTAAGCATATCAACTGAAGATACTGAATTTTAAGAATACTGTATTATAAACCTGCTTAAAGTTAAGATGTAGTGCCTTGCTCTCTGATGAAAGAACTACTTTCTAGTCTTTAAATCTAACTGGTTGTACATGGAGATTTTGGGCAGCTGTAGTGTTCTAGATAGTAGTGTGACAGTTTTGAAGATCAGTCAACCTGTTGTTGAAGATCAGTCAACTCAGTTTGCGTTGGAGAATGGGCTTTCACTCTGTAGCTCCTACCAGGCTACATTCGTTTGCAGGGTGTTGAGGGAAAATAACTTTTCAGACTTTGTGGCCTTTTCACTTTTTTAAAGATTTTTTTTGTAATATAATTTTATTTTCTCCAAAAGGTTTCTAAAGCTTTTTGTATGTTTCACTGCTGCTTGTATGTTTGTGAATACTTTAAGTGAAAATTTCTGTTCTTATAATGGGTTCTGCTCTGAAATCTGACTGCAGAAATGTTTTATGAATGTGTCTAGTTCAGTTTGTTTTTCCAAAGTTCAGTCTGCCTTTGGTGAACACAACAGAAATGAGAGTGGAAGTGTCACACTCTGCTAGTAACAAGGACACCTTGCACAAGAAAATTGGTGTCTGAAGGATGGAAAATCCAGCTTGCTTTTCCAGGTCTATGCTGTCTTTTCAGTGATCATAAAGGACAAGCTTAATTCTACAACCTTTTGAGAATGTAGTAAGAATTTTGTTAGAAGCAAGAAGGAGCATGTATTTCACTATCAAGACAAAATTATGTTTTCCTTGGCAAATTTTGCATTCAGAATTTTGGAGAAGAGATACTTAAATATGAAATTCTCTGGCACGTTCAACATACAGATGAGAACCTGAAACATCAGCTGTAAACTGCTGTGGAAAACAGTGGCGCATGTCCTGAGATCACCATGAAGGCTGCCATTAGTGCAGCTGTTTGGCTATTTCAGAGAACACTTTTTGTTTGGTTAGGTAGTGAGTTCAAGGTCAGAACTCGAATATAGAGCATTCAGTGCTGTGTTGAACTGAAGCATATAAGTAATTTCTCATAAGTATTTTATTGAACCCCAGGGTTGTTGGGTAGCTAGTCATGGAGAGCATTCTTCCTGGATGTTTTCTTAACGTTGGTATGTGAAGTAAGTAAAAGATATGGCAGAGAGTGAATGATGATGTTTCTACTGGTGGCAAGTAGAGGAACTTGCAGTATCGCACTTGTAAGTGCCGGGGTAAGGTAAATACTGTACTTTTCCTGTGCATCTTGTCTGAGAGTTGTAAGCAGCCTCTTTTACTTGCGTGAGTAGTGAGCCTTTGTCTCTGTGTTCGCTTGTTTTATGCAATAGCCTCACCTGATGGTCTCAGATTTCTCACCTATAAATATTTTTAAAATTGCTTCCTCTTTGGCCTACCTCAGAGTTCTGTCAAAAACAGATTAGTTCAAACTGCAAGTTCCTATTTAGCTGGTTAAAGAGGAAGATCCCCTTGGTTTTACTGATTGCATGCTAGTAATTTTGTTCGCTAATTGAAATCGATACAGAATTCAGATTGATTAAAAGCAACCTCAATTATTTCTGTCCTAATCTAAAGGACTTTAAAGATAATTGGTTATACCTAGATACCTGAATATGGGTTAAATGCTTCTATTATCAGAAATTGTATTTTGGTTTTGTTTAGGTGGCACAATCCAAAGGAAGAGTTTCAGGCATTCTCTAGCTCTTGTGCAGTTGTCATTCCTTTCAGAGGAAATACGGAAATAATGATTTGCATCTGGCAGAGCAGGCAGAAAGCTTTGCTATTGGACTCAATGCTGCTTCCAGAAGGAGCTGAAGGATGTGGGATTGTTACTGGTGGGATACAGTGCCTGGAGCAGAGGCAAGCAGCCAGCCCCAGCAGACGCTGTTGGTGCCCACACTGGATATTTCCAGCAGTGAGGCTGCTTCCTTCTCCTTTGCTTTTCTGCCTGGTGTTCATGCCAAAGCTCTTGTTGTTACACGTGACTTTGAGAATGTGGCATTATTTTGGATCTGGTGTTTCAGACCATCCAAACTTCAAGATGTGGTGGGAAAAGCATACTTGGGTAGCAATTGCTAGGTACAGTTTTTTGCTTCATCTATTTGTTATTTTCATTTGTTGTTTTACACTGTTGAGTTCGTAGAGCCTAGAGGTGTTAAAGTGCTTACCCATGGTGTTACTTGATCAGAAGCCTTAAGGATGGGATTCATTTCATGTCTCTTGAGGTGTCGGCATCTGAGCTAAGAATCTGGGCTCTTTCTATAACAGAGTAAACTTGTTTTGCCTTGGGGTAGAAAGCCCCATTCTGCATGTGGATCGCACTGCTAACTCCATTTGCTGTGTCAGTTACATTTCTCTTGAGTGTAAAGAGGACACTTCAGATACAGGGGGAAAAATATTGCTCTCCTGGCTTTATAGGAGAACTGTAGTAAGAGCAGTGCCTCATCCTGTTTAAAGTGCCTCTAACCTGTTTATGTTTAGATATAAACTTAAACACTTTCCGAGTCAGGTATTTTTGACATGTTTCTTTAGTGTGTCTAAGTTTTTGTGAATGCTGCAGAATGAATAATTACTGGTCAAGTTGGATATTAATTTGGTATCTGTGTTCACAGTGCTTCTTAAGTGCACTTAAGTTTTGTTTTCAATGTCATTTAGCTTTAAAATGTTGCAGGATTAGGTTTCAGCCAATCAGTAATACTACCTAGGAAGCTATAATTAATATGTTACTCAGGGAAGGGGAGGTGGTGTTAACTCCTTCTCCCCATCTTTGATAGGCTTGTTAGCCATAATTTATTACTTTCAGAAGGTTTGAGCCTTCTTCATAGACAACTTCTTTACTAGAGATGATCATCTATGCTTGAATTCACTTCCTCTTTTGAACCATTTCACAGGCTTCATCTGAATGGTTAGGTTCAGTGTAAGGAAAACTTTTTAGGATGTCATGTTTCATAATGTATTTTTAAGATTCTTTTAACTGTCTGTCTTGTTGAGTCATGTTGTTGCATTTGTCTTGCCTTGCTTCCATCACCCCAGCAAATCGTGTGCGTGTTTGGTATGTCTGATTGTGTACCCCAACCTCCTTAAGAGGCCTTAAAACATCATTTGATTGACCACTTACTTTTTGTTCCAGTTTAAGAATAAAAAGGAATACTGAAAAGCTAAATGCTTCCATTCGTAATATGCTAAACTGATGCAGGAATTGTGTGGGTCTTGAAGTGCTGGGTACAACATCACATAACTGAAAAGGCCCTGTGGGTGCCATGTGGGTTCCAGAAAGCATTTCCATGCTTTGCTAGATTTTGTTTTTGGTGTCTGTATATAAGATGCCGAGCTAGTTTTAGACCTATCTGCTTGTGTTCATAAGGAGAACCAGAAGTAGAGAGTAAACTGCCATCAGTTAATGTGGTTCTGAAGCTCTTAACAGAAATATTTTAGATCTGTAGATAAGACTGAAGCACAGCTATGGAAAAAGGAAAGAACAATTCCACCTCTGCATTAATTGCATCTGGGAACTTCAAGTAACACTTTGTACTTCATAGCAGAATGTTGTGCTAAATTAGAAATTGTGATATTCTCGCCCACAATTGTTCAGTATCATGCAACTGTGATTGGTTTAGTCACAAGCAGAATACTGGTCTGCCTACTCTGTCTTTGTAAGCTACCATAGCATTGGAATTGCTCTTAGTGGCTCATTACTATTCCTTCGTGTTTTGCAGTAGGAAGGATGAGAGCTGTGGGCAGTGTCTTTTTATTTCTGATGGCATAGACTTGTCTTTGAAAGATAGCAGAGACAGAGAATACCCAAAACCATCAAGACTACTTTGTTATACATCATCTGCAGCTTGTTAGGAGGCTACAGTTTCCTGTATTTGAAGATCTTTCAGAATACCTGATGGGATTCTCCTGAGTTTCTGTTCCCTCTTTGGACTAACATTAGAATCTGCAGGCAACTCTTAACCTGTTAGACCTGACTAATGCAAGTTGCAATAGGTCACCATTTATGCTCAGGTTCTGAATGATATTTCTAGGCACAGATAAATGTGTTTCATGTAACTAAGTCTTCTAGAAGTCTGTAGGGTAACTATATGCAAATCTTTTAATAGCTAAATAATATATTTAGAAGTAGTGATTTGTTTAGTATAGAATGACTTAGTCTCTTATGTAATTTTTAAAATTACTGTTGTCTTTTGCTTGGGCACAACTTTGGCTTTGGATGCCTGACCAACATCATCTTCACTTTGTCACACCTGTTACTTACATTTTCAGGTGAATGTCCAATGGAACTTGCTAAACAATGTGTTAAAAAGAAAAAAAAAACCAAAATGCAGAAGTAGTTTTCTGTGAAGCTTTTGCTTTTATGTTGCTTATGAGGTGATTCAGTTCAGATGGGGGCAAGTTCCGGAGAAATCTAGAGTTTATTCTTGATTAATAAATATGATGCAAAGTAATTTAGATTAGTAAAGGCCTTACTGCTGTCTGAATGTATTATGTTTTCTGTCCAGTTGATGAATGCCTGTATCATTGCATTCAGAGTTGATGGGTTACCCAAAACTTGATGTTGGGAATGATTTTTTTGTTCAGTATAACACACTTAACCTGGAAAAAAGGCATTGTATGTGGACTCTTCTGAACCAGGACCTTACTTGCATGTAGTGATGTTAACAAAGTAATGAAATACTCTATGAATATGAAATATTCTCTAATTAAAACCAGTCAGCTTTCAGCAAAAGGTGTGTCAAAATTAACTCCTTCATTCTGTCCATGCACCTGCTTGGTGTGATGCTTAATGTCCTGACCAGCAGTCACTGTTGCCCAACTAGCTTATAGAAAGAAGTAGTAGGAAAATCAGAGGCAAATTAGAGTAATGTCATTTAGACATACAAGTCATTAGGATAGCAGTGGTGACAGGTTTGTTTTGTGTGGCATTTAAAAGCTTGCATTTGCTGTTCCTGGCAGTAAACAAGTTGAGGAAGCTAGGAAAACATTGCCTTGGATTATTCCCTGTCTCTCATTCTTTTGGTGTCTTTGTTCACATAAATAAGCAATATTTTGTCATAGCTGTTTAAGAAACAAGTATAAAACAAAACAGGAATACTAAATCAAGACATAACTTTAATTATGTTGTTGATTTTTTTGGTATGAAAAATGTGGTGATTCTGAAATTTTCCACTCTGAGGGTGCCTGGCAGGTTGCAGTGTGTATTCCTTATTCCACTCATGGCATACTCCTGCATGTTTCTGTTATGTGGTTGGAAGTTGTTAGCTAATTCACTGATAAAGCGCCTTTTGTTTTTAGGATAGGGTTTAGTAGTTGGTTTACTGCTTTAAAAATGCTTGGTTTAGCAGAATTTGTGTTAGTGCATTTGCGAGAACTGATTGCCCAAAATTTAGTGCTGCTGATTATGCTGCAGGAAACCTTCAAGGCTTTTTTTTTTCTTTTCTGTAAGTTAGCCTTGCTTCCAAAGACTTGAATAGCAGACAAGGAGAATTGCATGCATGTTTCGTGTTCTTCTGTTAGCTAATTAAAAAAAAAAGAATGAGTGGAATAAAATTTTGGATATGACGATAGTTCCTTACAAATCATTGAAGCATTGTATTTGGAACAAAGTGATCCCAGGCAGTGTTTTTACTGCTTTTATAAAAGAGCAGGCTTGCATTTCTGCAGAGCATCTATCATTCTCATCTGTTACTGAGAGCCATTTTGCTAAAATTTCACTTCCTGACCAGGGAGAGGATTCGATTTCTCTAGCATCAACTTTTTTTAGTAAAAGAGCTCCTCATTCTGCTAACAATCAATGCTGTTATTCACAAATACGAATTTGGGCATGTTGTGTGTGGCTCCTCCCTCAAATGTCAAATAGTCAAATCACCACATTGGTGCAGAAGTGATTGGTTAAAACCTTGCTTAAGAAAATAATTTTACAAAATCTGAGAAGTAGCTTATCTGATGTCTTGAAACAACCATCTACCTGGGACTTGAGAAAAGCGTATTACAAGAAGTCTGGCACATAGTTTTAGCACAGTGATTCAGTATCTCTCTTCCCTACTGAAATAATGTATTACTTGCCTTGTGTCCTGAAGTGTTCGGACTTGTTCCAGACTGCTTGATTCTTATCTTACCCAATGTAGACATGTTCCATCATGTAGATCTCATTTTGACGCTGCAGTTTCGTGTCTTGGATACAATGATCAGCAGAACTCATTGTCATAGCTGTCTATTATACCATGTAAAGGCAGGTTTTTTTCCTACTAGCTTTTCAAAATACTATCATTTGGAAAAATAAATCACTGTTTGCTTTCTGTTTGTCTACTTTATTACCATTTGCATATGAAGGTCTCCCCTTTCTTCCGCTGGAGTTATGCTCATTCTTCTTGGAGGTGAACAGAACAGCACACAGTATTCAAACAGGGAAGATATAATTACCTATGCGTTTTTCTGTTTAGTAACATTTAATAGCTGCTTATTAAGCAAATAAATTAATGGAGTTAATACCAATTAGCAATATTTCTGGTAAGAAATTCTCTGCTAAAACATTCCGATTTCTATAATTTCCTCAAGTGACTTACTCCACAGACAGATCAGTTTTTCTTTGCCTTCCCCTGCACATCATCTTCTTCATAGCTCGGGCTTGGATTTCTCTTCAGTGTGTCATATGTGACACTTGATGTTAACAGATTTTACATCCTCAACAGCAAAATTTGGTAGGAAGGAAGGAGATTGTTTTGATCTGTATCATTTTTGCAACTGAACTTGTAGCTGTTCAGTGGTAGCTGGTGGGGGGAAGGGAGGTCTTAGTTTTTGTTTTGAGTATAAACTGAGCCTCTGAGCAGAGATTTGCTCCATACATTGTGTTCAGTGTTTCTCTGCTGCGTTTGTGTCTTGTCTCTGAAAAGCTGTCTTTTGTTTGGCTTGACTTAAGGTAAAACACTGGGTTACCTTCAAGAAACATTTTCCTGACAGAACTGAATGTGGCTGGTTTTCTCCTAGAATGTATTTATGCAATATTTATTGTATAGATAAGGGAAGAAGAAACTCAAGGCACTCTGGCAAGCTGTGGGAAAGGAAGGTGTTTGGGGGAAGGGTAACTTTTCCTTATTTGGTGAGCATTTTCTCTTAACACTTCAAATAAATGGAGAGGACATTCTATCAGGAACCTGTAGGTTCTGGGTGACCAGAGGATTCAAACTAAAATAAGCAAGTAAATTTTTCTGTATTTCTGCTAATAAAAGGCTTCGGTTGCCAAATGATGAATGGTTGGGGTTTTGGTTTTTTTTTTTTTGTGTAACTCCTATTAAGAAATAACATTTTATTTACATGTTATGTAAATTTTACATATTTTGCATGTTTATGCACAAGTATTCTTCGATAATGTTAGCTTCTAGTGAGTTACAGTATCTCCAATACAATATGGAATTATGGGAATACTGTGTCATTTAGTTTGATCCCATTTCTTGTCCTCCTTGTGTTTCTATACAGAAGGGGAAAATACTGCACATATATATATCTGCGTAATATATAACTGACCACATACAAACACACATTTTCATTATGCAGAAATGATATTTTATTGTTGCTTTTGTGAAAACAACAAATAGTGAAAATGAAATGCTTACAGATGTGGCGGATTTTGTGGGGTGGGTTTTCCTGGGAGGGGAGGGTTTTGGCAGGTTTGTGTTTTGCTGGGGTTTTTGATACTGTGATTTGGTTGAATGGAGGAAAATTCTAGGTGGGATATGGAAGTGATGAGACTTTGATGTGCTTGTTTTGACTTTTTAACAAGAATGCCTCTAGCGTCCTTCACCAGAAATATTAATTTGTAATGAAAGAACACAACCACCATTTTAGGATGAGAAATAAATGCACAATAGAGCAAGTTCTATGGTTGTAGGGAATGCTTTGCTGAGATCTGTGAGCTAGCACAACAGCAGGCAGACCCAACTGCCCACACTCAGAAGAGCTTGAAAGGCAGGGCTTTTAGTTCATGTGCAACTCAAACAGATGAACTACCACAACAGAACAGCTATAAGTAAAACTGGCATTTCTGCCCTTGTGTTCATTTGTGTTTGTTGGTGTCTCTGGCATAAGGAAGTTCCTGTATCAATGGTGTCGGCATGATTATACTGGTTTAAGATGATCTTCTCTTACAATGATCAGCAATCATGTTTTTACATCTAGATACTTGTGTTGTCCCTTTGATGGTATTTCCTCTGTTCTACACTCTGCAATGTCCTATTTGAAGAAATCAAAAACAATTGGCTCTTAACATTGTTTGGAGGAGTGTGTATGCATGCAGAAGTTACTTTGGCTAGTTGTCAAACCAGTGTTGTCTGGTTATGCGTATCTGCTTTCCTATTGCTGATAAAATGAGAAATTAATCACAATGAACCACTGTAACATTGCTGGGGGTGGGAAGGATAAAGAGAAATAAATTAACATTACTTTTACAAGAAAAAAACCCCAGCTTTAGAAAGTGAGGAACCGAATTTTAAAATGAAAGGGGGAAGTAGCAGTCTGTAATCAAGTAATCAACTGACTGGTCACTATGTAAGACAAACTATAATTATGGGTTAAAAAAAATGGTTAGGAAGGTGCAGTAAAAAGATGGATTTGATATGAGAATGTCAAAACTGTGATAATAGTTTGACAACACGCTTATCACATGTAAAGAGATTGAAAGTGGAATGAAAAATCTTGTGACTCAAAATCATAGAATCATTTAGCTTGGAAAAGACCTTTTAAGATCATCAAGTCCAACCATTAACCTAACACTGCCAAGTCCACTACTAAACCATGTCCCTAAGCACCGCATCAACCCATCCTTTACATACTTCCAGGGATGGTGACTCAACCACTTCCCTGGGCAGCCTGTTGCAATGACTGATAACCCTCTTGAAGATGTTTTTCCTAATATCCAATCTAAACCTCCTATAGCACACCTTTCTCTTGTCCTGTCATTGTTACTTGGAGGAAGATACCAACCAAAATGAAACATGGAGGACATTGAGGGAAACTGGAACAATTAGAACAATATGAGCAAAGTGTGGAACGTGTGTGTGATGAGGTGGAGGGAGAAGTGGTACAAATGGTGAAAGCAGTAACCTAATTTGTTGTAGGAACTGGCACCTTTGAAAGCAGAAAGTGACAATAGTTGCTTTCCTACTAATTTTTAAGTACTTGTGTACTTTCCCTGACTACTTCATTTATATTGTAATACCTCTCAGTAGCCATAGCTATCTGGAATTATGCGTAGCATCTTGTAAACTTGTTTTTGTGCTAGATAATAAGCTGAGTGTTTGGAGTACTAAATATTTCTGTTGCTTATTCAAATCATGCTGTTTTCCTGGCTGTGAATTGAGCATGCAAAACCAGAGGCTGGTGGTTCGAGCCATAGACTGCTCAGTGATGTGCTAAAAACGATTATGTTCGCTTTGCAAGTCCTGCTTGAGGCGTGCGCAAGCTGAGTTAAATACTTGGACCCATGCAGAAAATCTCAAAACTGACTTAGGAAATCAGCTTTCTATTGTCTTTCTGATTAGTTAATGACATACCACAGCAGCTGCAGCTTCAGTTTGTGCTAGGCTTGTGCTGTGGTTCTCTCTAGTGCTCATGCAAGGGTCCTTGGGGTTGCTGGGCAGTGGAGTTATGATCAAAGAAAGGAAGATGGTAATGAGAAGAGATGGGATTTTGAGTTGGATTCCAATCTCAGAGGTGACAGGAAGACTCGATAAAGCAAACATGGCTGAATAATTGGCCTGATTTCCTTGTTTCTGTTTGAAACCTCTGAGGTGTGGCTTCTATCAAGCACATCATTGTGTGGGTGGATGATTCTCTAGACTACAGAAACAGATTAATTAAAGTAGTGTACAGCGTGCAGGCAGAGCTGGAGTGGCACTGCAAGGTTTGCATCAAGGTGCTAGGGGTGACTGAGCAAATTCTGAACTCCGGCTTTTTTTTTTTTTTTTGAGGAAAATTTAATACGGAGCTGTTGCCCGTGTTTGTTGTTTTAAAACTGCCATTAGGCTTAATTTGGACAAGCTTGAAAACCATTCTCAAAGATCTTCCTCTGTTGTGGGTTTGATTTGGCTCCTGCAGGTGTTTTAAATAGGTCAACGGGCCTGTCCTCAGTTATTGGTATATGAACTTGGCATGTATTAATGTCAGTTATTATGTAGCAATGCCTATGGGATTAAAAATAAAAGTATTTGAGGAAAAAAAAAGTCTTCAGAGGCCATTTATCTCAAGATGTCCTTGTGAAATAGTGCTTGTCTTTGTTTTAATTTCATCTACTTGCTTGCTTTTTGTTACTTCGGGTATCTTTTTCTTTAGCAATTATGTACACACTTAGTTGCCTTCCAAGATGCACTGGATTGTTTATATGGGAGTGTGCAATTGTGGCAAATGCCAAGCTGATTTGAAATGTGCGAGTGTTTAAACATGTAAAAGATAATCTCTTATGACAGCCCTCACCCTCTTGCTTTCTCTCTTTTTTTTTTTTTTTTAATTTGTGACTATATGATATTGCATATTCTAGAGAGTGGGTGGGAATTGTTACTTGATGGGAATTTCATTTGTCACCTCAGCGGTTTACATTTGTGGAATTTGTTTTGTTTGATCTTTCGTGTACAGGATGCTTAAATGATGGTGAAAGGAGTGATTCTTTGTTGCTACTTAAGTATTGCCTTAAAAAAGATTGCATTTCAAATAATGTACTTTGGTTTTCTCTTTTAAATAGTCTTCAGGTATTTGCAAAATTCTGCAAAATCTTGTCTATGGCTTTAAAATAATAGTGTAATATTTATTTTTATTGCCAAGTTAAAGAATTCTATTAATTGGGTTTTACTGCAATAGATAATCCTTTGCAAGGAAGGGATCAGTAATCAACAGTCCTTGTGATCTTGTATGAAACAAGGGGATTTAAAGAACTCCAGTGTGTAAGTTTGTTTATTAAAACTTGGCTTGAAATAATTACCCTTTAAAAAACCCAACACATACACATAAAAAAATCTTTTATACAGTGCAGAGTTTAAATTTTTCTGCCAGTAATTTACCTCACCTACTGACTTCCATATTCTCAGAATTTGTAGATTTAAAAAAAAAAGCCCAGTGAATCTTCCAGTTGTTTACACAAGTAAATTTAGTAAATGTTTCATATATTGATTTTTTTGGGGTTTTTTTTTATGTGTCAGTTTGCTGCTTAAGACTGATTAAGTATGGTTACTTAAAAATGTTAATAGCTTTCAATAAATAATGCTCAGGTTCAGTTACGTGGAATGGCTGATGCTGTTCAGAAAAGGTTGGAATTAATTCCTGTAAGAGTATTCTATTTAAACTCTGACTTCGCTTCAGGGTTTGTACCTTCCGTAAGGTGCTGTTGTGGGTAGTTAAACACAAATGAGCTCCAAGTTCAGATTTTTTTCTGTTGAAGTAGAACTTCTTTCAGTTTAAGAACTGTACTCTCTTGGAATAGATTTGAGTGCCTTTTCAGGTTGCATTAATTCTGCAGATCTCATCTGTAATGTATGCAATTTTGCTTGTTGATTATTTTTAGTGCATTTCATATATGTGATCATTTCTACATTTATCCAATCAAAATATGGCTAAAGTTTCAGGTTACAAATTCTTGGGTTTTTTAATGAATATATTGATTTTTTTCCCAAGGTGCTTTTGTAATGTTGCTCTAAGTAGATCAATAAAATTGATGGCATACTGTCTTTGTCTCCTTTGCTACCATTTCCACACTCTTCTTCCCTCCCCCCTGCTGACTGCAACTTAGCTAGCAGCATCTTGAATCTTATTTTTGATCAAGATTGCAGTTGTAGTGCAGTAACTTATGTAACGCTTTTTCATAAATCACTTTTCATGCATATAAAAAACAAAGTGAAAACATTTTGAAACAACCCTGTCATTTCTCCCCTTCTGCATATGAAAATTAAGCCCTTTCAGAATCTTTAGCTTTAAACTTGTGTAAGTGTCAGTAAAGCCATTAGGGGTTTTTTAGGAGTATTGTCCTTACTGAATATTAAGTGTCTCAAAGGAGACTGAAAGGAAAGGTGAAGTTGCTTCTTACCAAAACACCACCAAATCTTACTGGAGCTTTAGAAAATATTAACAGAGTCACACAGTTTCTTGGTTTTAGCCATGGCACAAAGGTGTAGACCTTTGCAATAGATACTTGACTTAACGTACAGGTTGTCATGGCTGTATGAAGTAGAATTTTAGCTTACTTGCCTTCATAAGGCTGTGCATACAAAATGTCTCCTAATTAAAAAAAAAATACTTGTTACGGAACTACAAGATGCAGAGCGATGTTATACAACATAGTTTAGCTTTAAAGAACCCTCATTGTGGAATGAACATGCCTGTTCTAGTTCTGGTGAATTCTTTCTTCTGAATGGTTATCACCCTATTCTCAAGCCCTGAACTTCTACAGACATACCAGTTTTTAACACTGCTCTTTATTGTCTTTCAGCATGCCTTAAGTTCTGCTGAAACTCCTGTCTCTTCATTATATACCATGTGTTGCTTTGAACTGCTGTGAGGGTAGTAACACAGATTTTGCAAAGGCATTCCTCAGCAGAAGTTAATTTATATGCATGAAGGCAAGCATTCTTTACTTCAGGAATACATATGCACATTGAAAGGTGGTAAAACCTGTACACAAATGTAAATGCTGAAACACTGGCACAGGCTGCACAGAGAAGCTGTGGCTGCCCCCTCCCTGGCAGTGTTCACGGCCAGGTTGGATGGGGCTTTGGGCAGCCTGGGCTAGTGGAGGGTATCCCTGCCTATGGCAAGGGGACTGGACCTAGATGATCGTTGGGTTGGAAGGGATCTCAAAGCGTTCTAGGATTCTGTTATCCCATTTGGCATTTGATCAGGATTTTCCAAGGGTTTTTTTCAGATTTGCCTTGTTCTTTCTTCTGTTTGTTATCATTGGATGTTTACTTAATGCTTTGGGTAGTAAATGTGGTCTGTCAGCAACTTCTTCACAGCAGCATACTTCCTAGGAGTATCCTATCCTAGGAACATATGGTGAGCATACAATTAACATTTCTTAAGTAAGAATGGCTTCTGGTATTACATATTTATTTGTAGTTGTGAATTTGAGCCCTCAGTTTGGTTGCTGTTTGAGAATCTGCTTTTCAAAGACGTAACAGACATGCTGGTTGAAAGGGTCCACAGGAGGTCAAACTTGTGCTCTAAGCAATAATCACAGCTTCATAAGAACAGGTCATCTATAGGACTTCCTGACCAACTTCTGAAAACCTCTGAGGGTGGAGGCTCTGCATCACCTGAGTAGCTTAGGATATTGTGCAATGATCTCCTAGCAAAAAAGAGTTTCCTGATGTGTAACCTGACCCTTTGACCTTTACCCTATGTTATAGTGCCTCTCCTATTGAAGACAGTTTGCCATCAACTGTCAAATAGTTAGTTGCAGGCTACTGCTGGATCACCAGCCTTCTCTTCAGAAGACTAAACAAGCCTAGGTTTCTAAAAAAAATATCAACATTCTCCTTGAAATTATGTGGGATTGAAACTTTATTTTAATTCTAATGAAATTGAACGAGGTCATTGAACATAAGAGTAGGAAAACAAACATCTTAAGAACATGTAGCGATAATGGATTCCAAACAAGCCTCCAAGTGACACGCTGGAAGTATGTATGTTCATGTAAACAAAGCAGCATTTTACTTGGGGTGTGGGGGGAAAAAGAGGGTTACTGGGATATCATAGATTGTCAGTTGGTTTATTGCAACTGTTTCTGTATAGAAGACATTTAATGCTTTGCTTCAAATTTTTTAAAGACTTTCTGCCTGGATTTTATCCATTTGTTAGACCATTGCATGTGAAGAATAACCAGTGAGCTTTGGAGAGAAACCATATGAAATCTCATGTAGAAAATATATTTCATTCAATGGAGTTTAAGAAGGTATTTGGAATATAGAATAATGTATTACTCCAGTGAGGAAAAGGTGAGATGAATACTTTATCAAAAGATCTCAAAATACCTAAACCAGCTTCAGACTGTTTCTCAAGTGAGTATTATCCTTTTAATGCCTTGACAATTCCTCCTTGAAATCTCATGATTTTAGACAAAAACCCTAAATTTTAGTGAAAAGAAAGAAAAAAAAAAAAGAGAACTCATAAGCTAGTAGGGTACTAGGTCAGTAGTGCATTCTGTCTGGTGTAGGCTGTTTGTAATGTTACCATAGGTAAAGGAGGTGAGAAAATAATTCTGCAAAATAGCTGTCTCCTCGCAATATGGTGAGCATACTAAGCTTTCAATTCTGATGCTGCAGTTTAAAGTAACATAAAATTGTGATTTTCAAACTTGGATTCAGTTGTCAGCTTGTAATAGCCCTGTCTTTGTCACATACATGAAGATGGCCATTCTTCGGGCTGTTAAGCACGTGTCTAAGACCCTTGCTCTATGTTGCTTTACAGAGAGAAATTCTGTATAGGAGTAGATTTTTTTTTTCTGTGTGTATCCTTCTAGTTTGAAGACTTTTGATTAAAAATTTTGATAATGTTAACTGAGTAAATTAAAAAATACTTGTTTATTTTATGATTTTAGAGACAATGTCACTTGGCTTTGGTTTGGCATTCGTAGTAAAACTTCGCTTGTATGAGGAGAACTTTAGCAAACATTTTAAATATGAAAAGAGTGTTTTTATGTTGATCTGCTTTCATGTTATCTGGAAGTTTTTCCATGTGTTAAATTACATGTATTAATTATTAAAATAATTAATGAAAGGAGGAAACAGTTTCTTTGTGTTTTAATCTCATAAATATAAATAAATATAGTTCTGTGTAATGGAGAGCAAGACATAACTATGTTACCGGTTTTCTGGCATTAAGTTTGTTGGCTGTGCTTGGTGTTCCTCAGAAATGGGTAATAGAAAAATATTGCCTCCCTGGTCCTGGCAGACGACCTAGTATAAAAAAAAATTGCTTTAAAATGGTTACAGACAGAACTAAGTTTAAAGTGAAGATCTAGAGGGTGTAGAAAACATTAAAACATCTGTGCTGGTTGATAGATGGACTGACATGGTATATTTGGTCTTTAGATGTCAGCTTTGTCAGGTATTGCATGTAGGGCATGAGAATACACAGTGGAGATAAAACCTGTAGAATGTGTGTTCCTTGTATTTGATTAAACCAAAGTGAAATTACAAAGTAGAATAGTATTACAAAACACGCTTCTCTGAGGTGTGAATGAGGAAGTTTAGGTGTGTTTTCTTGTCCATGGACAAGAAACCAGCAACAGGACCCTTAAGAAAACAAGACAGAACCCCCAGTGTACTTGAAAGCAATCCTACTTTAGTAAAAGTGGGTTTTTTTCCCTATATGTTCTGTTTGTAACATATTTCTTTTTCTGTGGGAAACAGAAGGTATTTTGTGAAATTAACTTCGCAGGGTTTCTGAAAATGGGATCTAATTGAATGTATTGAAGTAGAATTAATCTTTCCTGGTTCTGGTTTCCTTTTGCTTATGCTTAATGATGGGTTGGTGGCTTCTCCTGGAAGTTATTTCCTTTTTGATAAATGAAAATTATGGGCTGCCTGTACATGTTGATATTTGATATATTAAAAACAGGTAATGTAGCGGAAACACTTATGTCTGTTGGAATTTGGCTCTGTGCCTGTTTTCCCACTTCTGTCTGTCTGCAGGGAGTAAAGAGCAACAGAAGCAATGGTAACTCTGTGCATGATGTACCTGTTCCTTTTGCAGTATGTGTCCAGTGGAGTTAAAAAAAAATAATTATTTTTCATGCCTTTTCAGGTCTGATAGTTACAAATTAATATTGGTGTTCAAAGTCTTAAGACTAAAATATACATTGAAATTTACACTTGTTTGCAACAGACCCTATTATGTAGCTTTATTTAATAGTCCTGTTCATTGAGTTCTTAGTGCATTTTCTGGCTCACAGGTTGTGGAAAGCAGTCAAAAAATTTGATCTTGAATGGAGAAACGACATAAATTATAGCAGCACTGGGGACAGGCGTGCATTCAGCAGACACTTTGAGCCTGCTGGTATCAGTCTGTAGGGATGAGGTGTCTCTGAAGACCAGTTGTTTACAATATGGACTGACAGCAGCCAAAATTGGCTATAATCTGGAGGTTGCGACTTCTAGGCTCCTGGGGAGAGCCTTGGGGGAAGGACAATTCTGAGTTTCATAGGCAATGGTCTTAAGAAATCTTCTGTCAGATCTTGTGGAGTGTTTTGTTTGCTATTACTCCATCTCCTGCTGTAGTGTTGCAAAAGTCTATTTTAGGTTTTATAAGCCACAAAATCTACTTGAAAAAACGTGGATTGCTTAAATCCACGTTTGAGATTTCAGTGTTGTATTTAAAATCCAAGCATAGCGTCAACTTGTTTCAACTAAATACATACGTAATTATTCCACTTGATAGTTGTTCTAGACTACTTATTGCAATTAACACAGCCTTGTCCTGTGCTTCCTAGTGGATAAAGTAAGGATCTAAAAAAATGGAGCTGAAGTTTCCTGCTCAGGTAGCACAGATGTTCCACTATATTAATTCCACTTCTCCATATATTGCTCACTTAGTGTGATGCTGGCTCGATTCATTTGTTGCACAGGGCACATCAGAACCAGGGTTTAGCAGCCGTGCTGGCTGTGAAGAGCAGCTCTGCCTGCTTCTGCACGGCTTGCCTCCTCCTCCTCAGCCCTTTGCTGTGCAAGTGTTTGTGCAGCCGTGTAGAGAGCCAATTCAGGCAGAATCAGTTTCCTCATCCTTCCTGCAGCATGATTGCACAAATACACTTAAGTTGGTGTAAGGCAGGAGGGGATGGTACAGGGACAGGAATGAACAGTCGGGGCATGAACAGTTAGGAATCCTTTGAACATAAATCTTTAGCTTATTCTGCTTTAGAGTGTATGTGAAATTACTTCCTTGGCTCTTCCTTGCTTCCTGAATAAGGTTCTGCTGTTGGGGGGCAACTGATGTGTGAAGCTGTACAAGTAGTATTTGGAAACGTGTGGTGCTCAGGCAAATGTAGTGTTTAGGAACCTTAGGTTTTCTTCTCTATGTGACTTGAGGTTTGACTAGAGGTGGAAGACTGCTGCTTTAAACTTGCATGTAAATTCTATCTAACACTTTGATGGGAAGAGCTATGTGTTTGCAGTTATGGGTTTTTTTTAAAAAAACCCAGAATCAGTCTGAGCTAATTATCTTAACTTTTTTTACTTACTTGAAGTTTTGCAATTCATGTTTAATTGAGCTGAATTTCCTCTTTTTCTACTTTGTGTGATTCCATTTCATATAATTAAGATGGTATCAACCAAGATGGAGCTAAGATATGTGTGACTATGGCTTATTAAAAAAAATATCTAATAATGGTAAATACAGCTGCCCATGTTAAGTTTTAGCACTAGTCTAAGTATGATATATTTCCAAAGATTTGTATCTCGTTTTTTAACAGTCTGATTTTTTTTTTTTAAGAAAAGGCTCTGTAGATCTTATTTGCATCAAATAAGCCAAGGTGAACTGAGACACCATCAGTAGATTTGTCAGCCCAGTTTATCACTTGGTGAAATTCATCATGAGGAAAATATTTAGCAGCGTATTAGTAGGAGCAGTCTAGAGCTGGCTGTGAGTGCGAACTGCAGAGCAGTTCATGTAAGCCCCTGGAAGTAGAGTAGTCCTTAACTCGCCAGCAATCTGCACTACTAAATTGTCACTTAAACTAATAAGACTATTTAAAGAAATGTGTATTTATGCATCCTTAAAATTAATGATATGTTGAATGGTGCTAAAAGGAAGTGTTTCGTTACGGTGTTAATGATTAAATATAATTAATCTAAACACTCCGTGCCTTTGTATCTGAAAGTATAAACATTACATAGGCTGACAAATGTAACACACAGATGCCAGATACTTCACAGATTGTGTATTAAAAGGAAAAAAGGAAGCTTAGCATCAACACACTTTATTGTTAAGCACGATGTTACATCTTTTAAATTTAGGTTTCAGTTGCATAATTCTGATATGCTCTCTTAAAGTATAAATACATCCTGACAACATGTTGTTACAGGAACTCTGAGGGAACTGATGATGCTACAGATGGTGCTCACAGAGGATTAAATTTGATTCCTTGGTTAGAACAGTTAATAATATACATACTAGATCAGATGGTGTAGAAGACTAAAGTAATTCAGTAATGTCAGCAATGTCATGCTTACATGCCTGATTCATGGATATAGGATATGATTATGAATCACATGTGAAAACAAATATATCGGAAAAAACCTGGTATGATTAATAGTAAGTTTAAAGATATGTATACAATTTTCTATGAAAGTAATGACTTTGGTACACTCTAATTTATAGTTTTAGCACGTTACAGTTTGTCTAAAAGTTTAACTCGTCTAAAAGCTAAAAGATGCTTTTTTAAAATCTTAAAACTTTTAATACTTTTTCTAAAATTGTTTAAATCATGTAGGGTGTTGAAATCCTTTTCAAGTGTGTGACTAGCAAGTGAAGGGAGGTGATTCTGCCATTCTGCTCTGGTGAGACACGACCTGGAGTACTGTGTCCAGCTCCAGGGTCCCCAGTACAAGACAGACATGAAGCTGTTGGAGTGAGTCCAGAGCAGGGCTGCAAAAATGCTCAGAGGGCTGGAGCACCTCTCCTGTGAAGCCAGGCAGAGAGAGTTGGGCTTGTTCAGCCTGGAGAAGAGAAGGCTCTGGGAAGACCTTATAGTGGCCTTCCAGTACCTGAAGGGACTGTTTACAAGGGCAAGGAGTGATGAGTCAAGAACAAATGGCCTTAAGCTGAAGGAGGGGAGATTCAGATGACATTAGGAAGAAATTATTTTCTTGTGAGGGTGGTGAGGCACTAGGACAGGTTGCCCAGTAAAGTTGTGGGCAACCTCCCTGGTGCAGTGTTCAAGGCCATGTTGGTCTAGTGGAGGGTGTCCCTGTCCATGGAGGATGGTTGGAACTAGATGGTTTTTAAGGTCCCTTCCAACCCAAACCACTCTGAAGTTTGCTTAGTTTTTGAACCATACTTGTACAGAAATTGGTACACTGAGTAATGATTATACAGTTTCATCAGGAGGCTAAAGATCAGGCTTCCAGATTAATGCACAGCAGAGGTGTTATCAAGGGTGGAATTCTAAGCAAGAAGATAAGGTTATATTTAGAAAACAGTTACTAGTAAGTTTGGTTTAGAAATCACATGGGCATATTGTCAAGCATTTGAAGATCACCCGTAAGTCGATTTTCTGATTTCCTGACCACATTAAGAAAGTAGTTTAAATGCTGTGCTGCTGCTCTTCCTTAAGAGTTGACAAATTGTTGGGCAGATTAAAGTACACGATCAGGGATATACTGCATCCTTTCCAGCTTCCTGCCACTAGAAATGGGGAAAGTTGTTGTAACAGCAGTAAAGAATTAGTGGGGCCTAAAATATAAAAAAAGCTTGGTTATATGTAATCAGTTGTGGTTTATGTATTTTGTTATATTCATTGTCACTGAATATGAATACACATCTGTAGTTTATTTCATCACCTTAATTAATGTTCTGTTGACAGGCACACGCCCCCAATAGTAAATTCACAATCTTGTTCCTTGGATAGCTGTAACTTCTAAACTCATAGGGGATATAAGGGAAAAATACCGATTGGATTGATCATGTTGTCTGAGTTAAGGGTGTTTTTTTTAAGTCCATGTGAAGTTTATGAATGAGGGCAGCTTTGAACATATGTATTTTTTTTCTTTGAGCTCTTCTAATTTTATATTTTAAAAATTACTGTAATGTGTGAGAAGTACATAGGGCATTTTTAGAGGTGTGTTAAATAATCTGTACTGCCAAACCAAGATACATGGATGAAAACTTAGATCTTAACTACCTCTAGTTTTTCCCTTGATCTTGCTGTTATAATAAATATAAGTGAAACAGATTTTCCTGTTGCTGAGAGCACATATCAGACATCTGGCATATTTTTTTAAACTGAAAATTCATATGTGTTTGTGAGTTCATACTTACACTTGAACAATATTTACTGTAAGGTTGGAAAGAAAAAAACAACAACATTTGATGGCTTGCATAAGATGCATCTACCAGTTTCTTTTCACCCTGCTTTGTTAGGGTTGGCAGGAGTTCCTTTTCTAAATCAGTCTGCTTTCACCATTGTATACAATAATTGTCCAACTTCCTCTTCCCTTCAAACTATGTCATTGCTCAGAGAGGGTGTGGGAAGGAGATGGAAAACTTAAGAGTCCATCTTCTTGATTTTAGTCAGAACAGTGTTGTAATTTATTTATAAAGTGTCTGACAACCAAAACAAAGTGTTTATACTGATATTTTGTCAGTATTTTCTGGTTATATTAATTATTCAGACAACTTTTTGTAAATTCATTTTTAAAAAAGAATGGCTGATTTGGGACATTATCTTTTATTGTGGTTAAATTAAAGCAAAATTAGGTTTGACATAAAATTTAATTCTCTAGAGAATTCATAGTTTCCTTTGAGTAAACTTTTTTATTATTGCTAAAATGTTTTTAAGTTTTCTAGGGTAGTGTATGATGTTTTGATTGTCTTAACAGGTGATCAGAAAGTTGTCTGCTGTTTGCAGTTTGGAAGATTTTATCTAGGACAGATTAGAAAAACTTTAATTGAAACCTTCCTTAACAGTTGGTTTTGCTAATGGCATTATTTCACTGAACTGCTTTAAATAACAAACTGTGATTTCACGAATTCTTTTTCTTGTGTATACAAAAGAAAAAAATTCAGAATTAGACAGCTTTTTTGTGGGTGTGGAGAAAGCAGTGACGAGCTAATAGTGATTTAAGGAAAAAAAATCAAAGCCTTTCTTGTCTCATCACACTTCATCTTTCTATGTGAGGAGAAAAAAAAGATTTGTATGTATGAAAAAAGCAGATTTGGACCTTTGATGCAAACATCACTTCTATACGTACTGTCATGGTAATGATTTATTTTAATGTTTGAAATACCTTTAACAGAGGGATGCTTAGTGGATTTCAGACGAATTATGGTGGCTGTCATGTAACTGAACTGGAAACAGTTTTTGGGGCGGGTGTGTGGTGGGTTTGGTTTTTTTTTTGGTTTTTTTTTTTGGTCTTTTTTTTTTTTTTTTTTAAAAAACAAAGTCACTAAGCGTTACACGTGTATTCAGAAACTAGTGCTTCAGATACCAGCCTTTGCAGTCAGGAGTTTCATCTCTGAGTCTCATATGCAGTTATTCCATGAATTTACAAGTTTCAGAAATTACCCGAGTTTCTAATATGGAGTATTGGAAAACCTAATGTGAAACTTTCACCTTTCAAAATTCTCTGGAGACAGCAATGTCCTGAATCTCTCTTCCTGTTGCACCCCTTCCCCTTTCTCTGCTGTTATTAGTATTATTGCTTTTTCCCCTTCAGGAAGCTCATTTAAGTAACATCAGTGTTGTGATTAGAAGATAAGTGTATTCTGCCCTTTTTGTCAAAATGATGTCTGTTTTTTAAAATGTTTTTAGTGGAAAGATGTGCTGCAATGATGAACTTTATTTTTCACTCCAATCATTTAAATAAATGTCACAAATGACATTGTCAAAGTTAACTGTTATATCCTGCTCAGCCTACTTGCCAGATGGAGGAGTTTAATTATTAAGAGTAGGAGTGATTTGCTTTGGGAGCTTTTAATTGAAAGATTAAATGAAGCTCACTCAAGGCTGTCTCTTCAAGCATTTGAAGATTTTAATAACACCTTATGTAAGGATTTAAGATAAAAGCAGCGTATTTGTTGCCTTTATTGTGAATAGCTGTTTTGAACATCTGGTTAAATTCCTGAAAACACTTGGCTTTCCACTAATTTCGATACTGTGTCTGATGATCAGATTTGTACTCAGGTCAGTAAAAAATAATTTTTCAGGTGTCCTGTCCCCCCTTCCCCCTCCCTTGAATCATGTTGAATTGATGAAGAAACTCTAATGTATTTAAGCACAGTGTGGAACTAAAGCACAAAATAAATTAAAGGATGTAGAAATACAAGTTAGATAAAGATGTATCATTTGATATTGGGGGTTGGGGATGTTGCTTTTGCTCTGGAAAACACAAATCCAACTTCTGTTATCATGGCTTGCTGGAACAGTTATTTTAAGCTGAGAGTATGTACTTAGGAAGCTGACACTTGTGTATGGTGCTTGCCTTTTCTGTGAGGCAGAAAATCCCAGATGTTGTCTTCGGAACTAGGAATCATAAAACTAGTAGAACGTGGTATGTTCCTGAATTCATCAGAGAAAGGCAGTTGTGGAAACACTGCAGGCTTCCATAGGGCTGCCATATGTTAGCAGAAAAAAGTGCTCTTCCTTTTCTGTGAACACTGAATATCCTCACAGAACAAAAACGATGCATAGTAGGCAATCTCTGCAAATAACTCCCAACCACTAAGTTGCTACAAGTGAATTAATGGGGAAATTTAAAGGGTTTTTTTAAGATTTGGAGTTGTGTATCTGTTTCCAGGTACCTCTGAAAAACAAAGGTTTTGTATGTCCCTGTATTCTTAAAAAGGCTCTTTGAGATATTGAAAAGACATAAGGATTCTGGTGCTTTGAAAGACTGCATTGGAACTGCAGACACCTGGCTTGGGTCCCTCTGCCACAGGCTTTGGCACAGGCCTAGCGTTTATGCTCCAGTGTCCATACGCAAAAGACTGTGTGTGTGAGCTGGCTGCTGGCTTATTAGCTATTTGTTGGTCTGTCACTCCTTTTCATCCCGAAGTCTGTTACACTCAAAATCATTGAGGAAAAGGTAGATGCAGGATAGCATAGCTGAAAGACCATGAAGTGTATATACCCTTTTGCTTTGGAACCAGTTCTAATGGTGTATTCCTGAAATAAATTTCAAGGGCTTTACTGACACAAATGCTTGAAAATATGGGTGTAATTCATTTTCCTTTCTGGCTTGTGTTGACAGTGTCATTTTGTAATTTTGCCTTCAGGAAATGCGATGAAAAAGCCATGATTCTAAAGTTACAGGCAATTTCTAACAGTTTTTCCTGTAGTCTTGACTTGTGTTAGCCTCACTGAAGAAAGAAAAATAAAAAAGGGAAAAGGAAGGCAAGGGGGGTGGAGGAGGGGGGACACTGTCTTTCCCTTATCTGTAAACACAAAGTTTCCTGAACACCCAGTTGGGTAACTACTTGGTACTCTACCCATCTGTACCCACAGCTTTGCGCAGCTCCTTGGACTGGTGCAGACTACTTTCTTCTCTCATTTCAGAGCTTGGAGTCAGTTGCTGAGTTACAGGAGGCAGTCTGAATTTGTTGAGCCATGTTTTAAATTTTCAGTTACAAATTCCCTCCTTAATGTGCCTGTAAGCTCTGAACTTTTGCCTTACTTCTGACCAACATTAAAAACTGGGCTGTGCATACAGTGACATATGGTGTGCTTGTATGCCTCTTGTCCACCCCATCTAAACTGTATCTCTTTTGTTTGTTTTGCTAATTCTTCTGTGCTGTTTGTTAAAGCAAGGGTCAAATTCTAAGCTATCCGGTTCACTCTCTGAATCAACTTCTCAGTATCATCTCTGCACTGTTTCCTGTGATGATTTTAGACTAAGCATATTTAAAATCATAGAATGTATTGGGTTGGAAGGGACCTTTAAAGGTCATCTAGTCCAATGCCCTGGCACTAAGCAGGGACATCTTTACTATGACAATACAGCAAACTAGAACAGGGAAATTGGTCCAGACATGAAATTAGGCTTGCCCTTAAAGTACAGGAGGAGGTTTGGAATCCCAGAACACCTTCAGTAGGATGTATTCAAAGTGGAAGTCTTATAATTTGTTGCAGGTCCTCAGGGTTATATTTATGGTGCTTGTTGTATCTTGAGGCTTTTCCTCTTGGCTTTTATCTTAATAACTGTATGAATTTGAATTGTTTCTGCCATGGAAGTGAGGCAAAACACCGAGTTTTAGAACCTTCTGCAGAGGTGCAGATGACTAAATTTCCATCAGAATTTTTTTTTAAATTTGTTAGGGCTTTGCACATATGTTTGTGAAATGCTTTTCATTTATTCTTTAGGTTGTGGCTTTGTAATTTTTTTGTTTTGAGATTGTTCTCTGAAGAAGGGGGATGACAAGTGGTGTCAGTGAGAAATGCTTAATACTGCCCTGTATAAATAGGCTGGAAGGTAAATCTGGGTTCTATTTAGAGTGGGATAATTTTTTTGCAGACAAAATGTGGTTCTACTCTGTATTTTGCAGCCCCAAAAGGAGCAATTTGAACTCTATCGTCTCTTAAGAGAGAGACCAAGTGTTCCTGGAGCCAGTGCATGGGACATTTGAAGCACAGGCAGCCTGTTTACTTTTCTCAAGAAGAGCCATAGCTCTTTAAGTGCCTTCATGCTTAAATAACCAAAAAAGGCATATTTTAGATAAATAAGTACTCTGATTGGAAAAAAAAATCAACCTCAGTTTAGAGAAAACTTATTCTGAGAAAATGTTTTTGATTTGAGAAGCTGGGCTCTCAGCTGAGCAAAATGGAAGAACATTTGAGTGGGTGCTTTTGCAAACTGTGAACATGATCTGACGTTTTCTTCTATGTAAGACTAGAGCTGAGTAAAAATTAAACAATTTGGGTGTGCTTGAGGGACCTGTTTATCTGTTCTGACAATTATGCCTTCTAACATAAAACACTAGATCTAATCATGCAGTAGGAAGATAAGAAGGTTCTTCAGATACATGATTACTAGTGTCGTATTCTTTGCTCATGGCTATTGGAGTTTAATTATTAGCAGAACTTTGAGCTGGTTCATTACCAATGCAAGGGGAGCCTTCTACACCAAGCATTAACGGTACAGGGTTAAAGACTCGAGACACACACCCTTCACCCCCACACACAGTAATTTTTTCATTGCAAAGCAAAAGTCTAAAGGCTGCATACTGAGCAAAATAAACCTTTCTAATGAAACAAAGATGGAGAAATAAAATAGAATTTTCTTAATGTAAAAAAAAAACAAACCAAACCTCAACTTTTCAAGAAATATTAGTTGCATCCCAAACATAAACTGTTTATGGTTGGCCTGGTTTAATGTTTAGTAATCTGTCTGATTTATATGAATTAGTTATAAAAACAACATCTCTGTGTTCTGGGGCAGTATCAGTGAGGTGTTTGTGGCTTTTTGTTTGTTTGATATGTGGGCACAGAGGACAGGTGATTGTTAAGGTCTGTATAATAAAACTGATGTACAAAGTAAGAAAGCATTGACTAATGTCGAGCTGTAGGGATCAGTCCTGTTAGTATGTGTCTGACTTTCCAGCTGTGCCATGGTTGCTGCCTTCATACTTCTGCTCTGTAGCCTTATACAAGCTCAGTTGTATCTGTATCCATTACTATTATTTTTTAAAATTATGATAAATACAGAAAAGCAGAATAATGCCAACTCAACTGGGAAAACTAACACAAGAATTGCTTTTTCTTTGCAAGTTGTTAATCCTGTTTCTATATTGTTTCCTTTCTGTTAGTTATATAAATAAGCCTTTAATAAATTCTGTAGTAACATGACAGCTTAATCCTTTGATAGCTGTGAAGAAGCAAAAATTACTCATATGCTGGCTCAATTTATACTTTTATTGATGTGATTAAAGTGGAGTGTACCTGTTTATGGGACTAGTCAGTGCATTTTTATAATGGCTATTGGAATTCTCTATTTTAATGAAGCTGAGCTTTTAGAAAATTATTTCTGTATCCTTCTTCACCTTCTGCTCTTTGATGGTGTTTGGTAAATCAGAATTAACAAAATAGCTGTTGGTTAATGCCAAGGTCTGTGAAAGACCAGTCTTTAATGATGCTGATCGTGATACATTGTAGAGTTTTGGAGCATGGGACACCTGTGGAAGAGGAAGAACAGATACAGCTGTCTGCCATGGTGGAAGCAGAGCCATCAGATGTGCACAAATGACGAGCCTTTGCTAATGAATGCAAATGAAAATGTACTTTTGACCTGAAATCCTGCTCCACACTGACTGCTGGTTTCTATCAGAGCGTGCAGGATTGAGAAGTCAAGTATTAGTATCAGTTGAATTTTCTTTCTGGTGTACTTTCTTCTCATGCAGGCCTTGAATATTTTGTGTTCAGTAGTGCTGTCTACTCTGAATTTGATCTGCAGTGTGGTTGCCATCCCTTTCTCATCTGTTTATGAAGCTATGACTGTAGGACATGACTTCTTTTTTTCTTCCTCTGCTGCTCTCTGTTTCACCTGGGCTTTCATGAAGGAGGCTGGAAAACACAGTGACTTCATTTGCTGTTGCAGTGATGGTATAAGGAAGAGGTGGAGATAGGTACAGGGGCGGAAAAAAAGGTCAGGAGTTAATTCTAGACTATTCTTCTGGTCTTCCTTTCTCCAAAAGAGTTGATTTCTAACCTTTCTCCCCTTTGTCGTTATGGGAAGGTTTATTATCTTACAGGTAAATATTACATCTATGACCTGGTGGCTATGTGCAGTGAATTACTTGTACATAATACAGAAATGTAAGCCCTTTCTCTTGTTTGGAAGCTTTATATTCCAGAGTGGCAGCAGCTAATAATTCTGCTTTGTTCCCTCTTCACTTTAGATCCCTGCAGTTCACTCAGCCCACCGTGCTTTACTGAGGAGGACCGATTCAGCCTAGAAGCGCTCCGGATGATCCATAAGCAAATGGATGATGATGAAGATGGTGGTATTGAAGTAGATGAAAGTGATGAGGTAGGAGTAAAAAGCATTCACTTGTGCGCATGGGATTTGTCATTTTTTGCCCCTTTTCTATATGAAATATAGTTCATTGTTATAGCCTAAAGGAGAGGTTTATATGCCTATGTATAAAAGTTATTTGTGTGATTAGTGTAAGAGGTAGGCAATGGTGTTGGTTTAGCTTTCAATGAGGCAACTAAGTGCTGACATGGTCTGTTGCCTAGTATTCTACGTTCTTACTTCCTCTGCTCTAAGGCTTTCTTGTTTAAGGCATCACCAGTCTTTCATGTTTACCTTAGGTCTGTTCCAGAGACTTCATGGTGCAAACCAGTATCTGTTACAGGCATCAGCCTAGAAAGCTTTCCTATGTGTTTTTGCTTGCCTGTAAAAAGTAAGCAGTAAGCACTTCTTGCTGTAGGTTAATGGCAGATGAATGGCAGATGGTTAATGGCAAAGTCCAGTGGACTAAGGAAGGTTATTCAGACCTGCCTGAAGCTTTCTGTGATTGTGCTCAAATGAATGACTTTGGTAGGCAGGCTACTGGTGGTCCTTGTAGTATACTGACCCTTGCATGTTCTCAACTTTACCTTCAGAATTCTCAAAATTACTGGGTCAGAATAGAAATACCCATGCAGTTTCATTTACCTTGCTTCTGCTTTCTGGTACAGGCTTGAGAAAGGAAGGGGAGTGAAGATGTCCCCTCATTTCCAGTCCCCTAAAAGTGAGGTTATTGCCCTGTGGTTCTGAAGCTCATTCTCGCTGGAGATGAGTAGGAGAAGAATCTAGAAGAATCCCTTCCATTTTTTGTAATTCTAGAAGAGCAATCTTCCCTGAGGTGTTAAGTTGTGAATTATCGTTGTCAAGTTTAATGTGATGCTACTTTTTTCTGTACAAACAGCATCACCAGTGATAGATGCTTTGTTGATACAAGTTTTCTGAAGGAATACAGTATAATAGAGCAAAGAAAACAACATACATTTTAACTTTGGAGGAAAAAAAATCTGCTCTGTATCTTGGCGAGTGTCACGGTAGTTGAGGCACTAGGAACAGCCTGGCTCTGTTAGTACAGAATGATTCAGTTATTGTCACTAAGGTTTGGGGCAGGCATGGCGTGTTGAAAACGGAAACATTAGTGATAGAGTGTGAGCTTTCTGAGGAGCTTCTCAGCATTGTGTTATTCTCTGGACTTTTGCTGCATTTGTTATATATGAAAGTGACAAAATTAAAAAGAAAATACTGAAATATTTATATGTTGGAAGCTTTCTATTAGCATTCAAAAAAAAAATCTGTCGTAATTTCCAGTGGACCATCTTTATCTGACCTTAAATTTCTTCCTATTCCAGAGTTACTGTGTCTTTGCCATAATCTTAAAAGGTCTGACATTTTGACAACACAGTTATATAGCTAGCTGATTACAGTAGGTCTGAACATGGACCAAGTATGGATTTCAAAACCAATTTTTTTCTGTCATGATGGTTAATGCTGTCCGTTTTGATTAAGAATGAGGACTGATACTTTAAAAAAAACTTTATTAGAAGTAAAGCTTGCATGAAATACAGGGATTTTACCTAATAGCAGAGTAATGAATTCCCTGTTTCATTTTTGCATGGTTTTTCCTTGGAAGACTCCTGGAAGAGCAGTGCATTGAGTATGTTGATTAGATACTCATCAACTTCTTATTTGGCAAGAAAAATGTGACAATGTGCTGTAACTTCGCTCTTTTACCAGCGCTAAACTATGTTACAATTTACAAGCGTATATTTACACAAAGGAAGGAAGTTCTTGTAAATAAGTTATTTTGAGAGGGGAAGGTAACAAGAGCTAAAGATGTTGAACTATTTATTTAAGCTCTTTTAATTTGCTATTCCAGTTGAGAACTCCCAACAGTGATTCCAGACACTTCATCTGCACACTGTTATTTTTTCCTAATGTTCCTCATGCCCTGGTTTATGCTGTAGTTTGTTTTTCCTCTGTAAAATGAAGTCTCACATAAAATAATTCTGTAGAGAGAAAATTCCTCTGGGGCATAAGAAAATTTTAACTTGCATAAGAAACTTTTTTTCCTTAAAATTTTTTTTTTGGATACTGGAAGCCTTTTGGATCCATCTTGTGTGCACTGGAAAGAAGCTTGTATTTGACCTTGATGAAAGTGATGGGGGGAAACTTGATCTAATTTTTAACATGGGATTTAATAGTCATTGAAACACATGAGGGATTTGTTGAAGTCTTTAAAGGAAGACAGAGGGGCTCTAATTTGAGCCTGGACTGGTTTGATTTTTTTTTTTCCTTATTCTTCAGTCTGTTACCAAGTTTAGACTATATGGTGTAACACAAGAGTTTTTTAAAAGTGAAAAAAGCTTAAACTTTTCAATTCACAAGAATATACTTTTCTAATTTCAGCTATTAAAAAATATTTGCAAAAAAAGAACTTTAGATATTCATAAGTTTGATATTTTTTTTTTTAAATCAGTATACAGATACTTTCTAATACTTGCCCCAAATTTTCAGTGTAGAATTATGTACTTCAAAACAAGAAGCATAATTTGGGAAAACAAAAATAGTCTGGATAATAAATGTATGTTGCACTCTGAAGTAAAATATGTTTTACTGTGCAGTTAATAATCTCTGTAGGCTTGTGATAGTAGGATATCACCGTGTGAAAGCCCAAGGGTATGGTACAGCAGAGAAAAGAAGGATGTGGAAGAAGGTTAAACTTACTGTTAGGACAAGCTAATAGGCATCTCTATCAAATCTAGCTCCTACTATAATTGCTTTACTATTAACATACAGAAGATTGCAATTGTTTAAACTGGCTTAAAGAGATAGGCTGTAAAAAGGTAAGTCAGTGTTACTAAGTAAGGCTTTAGTCATGTAGTAGGAAGCTATCTGCCTCAGGAAGCATCTGTTGCATCACATGTATGTGATTTATTTTAATGATGAAGAGGCACAAGCATTAAGATAGACTTATGTTCACTATTTACATAGGTTTCTCCTGTTTCCAAAGAACGTCCATATGTAGATAGTACATCCAGTCATTTCCTCAAGGAATCTCTAGAAATAGAACAAGTTGATGTTTTTGAAATATTAATATCTTACTATGTGTAATATCTTACTATGCGTCTATGTCACACAAAGCTAATGGCATTTACAGCTTTGTGTGGGATCTTTGGGTAGATCCCTTAATTTCTTGTGTTAGTTTTTTATGAATATGCTTGCATAATTATTTATGCAAGTATATTCAAAATGACCCAACCCAACAAATCGCACACAAAACCACCAACCACAAAAGAAAAAAGAAACAAAACAACATGGTGCAGAGAGGAACAGACTGCAATATGAAAGGATCAGAGAATGGTTTTCAACCGTGTAGTCAAAGAAGCTGGAAACTCAGGGTTTATGTGCAGAAGTGCCAGACCTAAAATGTTGTCTTGAGACAGCAATCAAAAAGAATCTAGCTTTAGTTGCCTAAAGCAGGGGTAGTGATTGCCTTCTGTGCAGAGATTCGGGCAGGAAAAGTAGCTAGTATGATCTGGTCAGGGGATAGCAGTAATAACATATTTACTTTGATGGGGAAGAATATTTGCTAGCCCGGGGTCTTCCTTTGCAGTGACTGTTTCTGAATGGATGGGCTCTGTGAAGCTGTTGTTTCAGGGCTTGAGGTGATATTTGCATCCAAGATGCAAATACTCCAAGAGTCTAAAAAAAAAAAAAAGTCTTGAGAATACAGAAGGAAGTAAAAAGGGAAAAGATACAGAGGTGAAAAGCACCTCCATTAAAGCCAAAATAATTTCTAGAACTGGGGTGAGTTCAGAAATGCATGCTTCAGTATACCCTCACTTTAGTAATACTTAGTGATTAAAAGTTTTAGAATAAAGGAAGTTCATGTGCAGAATTTTTCTTCCTTTTGATTGTTACATCTTGGAAGGAGTAAAGATTTAGCAGAAGATTTGGGGGGTGGGGAGGAAATACAGCTATGTGTGGGATGGATGCTAAAACATAATGAATGACACAGTTCAAAAGCTGGATCTCACTTTGTTCAGTGTGTCTTGGGAGACATTCTGCTATAAACTGAGCTCTTGCTTCATTTGGCTATCTGCAAATACACATTCAGTGAGATGTTAAATGTCCTTTAAAGTTCCCCATGTTATTCTGGTTTTGTACTTATTTATATAATAAAAGCCTCCTGTTCTTGTTTGTGTAAATTCAGTGTCAGCTGGTTAGACAAAATTCTGCATGGTAGGAAATACCAGTTGCAGTGTTCAGAAATGGAAAACACAACTGCTTTGCATAATACTGGGAGGCCTCCTGAGCATGTTTTACATCTCCCTGTGCAGGAACATTCTGTTATGAACATGGGTCTTTCAGGGGAGTATTTTGAGCTTCCTAACCAGGGTAGCAAAACTTCTCCCCTAAAGCTATTGGGTTACTTTGATTCCCTTAGTTTGACTGGATCTGTTAATGAGTTGTTTCTTTTTCTTTTCTTCCCCACCTTCTGCCGCCCCCCACTTATGTTATCAACAGCTCAAGTATTTGCCCCCAGGCAGGGTGGCCTTTAGCCTCCTGAAGTTTTGTAAGCAATTCTGAGCATGTCTACACAGTCTGGATTTTTTCAGAGCAGGATAGATAGGAGCCAGGTATTGTCTGAAAACATTGTGACTGTGCTATTCCACAGCTGTGCCTGTGCAAAAGAGTCCTACAGAGAGGCAGCATGTGTTATCGTGGGTATGGTTGCATAGGAACCTGTTCCAACGTGATTTGGATCAGACCTACCTCATGCCTTGCCTCCGCTGAGGTACTTTTATATGTAGCTGTCTGCACCTGTTTGTAGAGCATTGCAGGCATTAGTCCTGCTATAAGGAAATGCCCCTTGGAGATTCTAACTCGCTTTGATGAGATTGGAGAGTTTACTTTGTAGTATAATGTTGTTTTGAGCTGCCCTAATCTTTTTCTTCAATAAAATTTGTAGATTGCCTAAGATATACATGTGGTAACACTTGGAGGGCTATGCCCTATGTTTTCCTAGTAATGTTTCTACTATACTTAAATATGAAAACATCATGTATTTATTATATGCAGAAGACAATTTTCTTATTTTCCTTTCTAACATCTTTAGAAGCTGTTTCTATATGGTAGGCAGTTGTGAATGCTGTCATTCCTGAAGGGTAGTATTTTGCCTTTTAAAAACACTTGCTAACCTAACTTAGTAAGTGTGACATTGTCATAGCTGCAGGGAGTCTGGTGGTAGCATACCCAAGGGGATACATGAAAACGCTCTTTAACTGACCACCTGCATCTGAAGGATGGATTGAAGGAAAAGTGAAGTAACTTTTGCAGGCTTTCTTTTGAAGGAATAAAACATTGTTTAAGGAATAAATGCTTAAGCGTGACAGTGATAGTTGGCTAGGAGATTTTACTAATTGCTCTTCAAGTAAATGTGTCAGATGGTCTATTTTAAGTTGGTGAAACTGAAAATCATAAACTTGAGTCTTCACCCAGAACAAAATATAAACATAGCATATGAGTACTTCCTTCTGCAGTGACTGTGGTTACTGTTACTTTTACTTTTCCATTGGTGCTCTGAGAAAGTGTGCATTTGCTCCTCAAGGAGTAAGCATCTCTTGCAGTTCAACATAGCTTAATGTTTTTAATTGTTGCATGTGTCATTAATTTGTAAATGTGCTCTGTCAAACTGGTACCAGATTTTGGTGTGCCTTTTTCCTCTTTTGGAAGAGTGAGATTTTCTTTGTTTGTTTTTGTGATGGTTCTTGTTTTTGGTTATGAGTTGACTGGATTTTGGTCAGTGTTACAGTGCTAAAGGCTTTCTGAAGAAGAAAGAAGGTTGTTCTGTACCTGACCTTGTAACTTTTCCAGGGCTCTACAAGCCCTGTCCCATCCAGGGAGAAAAAAGCTTCCTCTCCACCTATCACATTGCATAGGGGTGTGAATCTTTGTAGGGGCACAGTTGTTATGGTACTTTTGGGATCAGAACTCCAGTTTTGAGTCTAGGTGTGGTGTTTTTTTTACTTGTTTTTGAAGTAACTGCTTTGACAAAAGATTTTTTTTTTTTGCTTCACACTGTTTTTAGATAGCTTATCTGTTGCTTTCTTGGTTTCAACTTTGTAGTCTTAAAAAGGATTTCTCTCTCTTGAGTAATTATGTTGGCTAAGATAATCCTTAGATGTTTTTTGTTAGAGCTTATTCTTTCAACCTCCCTATTTAGAGTTATTTTTCTAACCTTTTCTTTGTATATTTAATGGTCAGGGCAAGAGAAGAGAGATTAGCTGCCATGACAAGGAACAGAAAAACCTTCTCTTTTTAGTGAACTTGTTCTGTTTTTATGGCTTTCTTCAATTTAGGACACGATTCCTGTTCTTAATGGAGAACTTCCATATTAGGGCAATTTTGAAACAAAGAACTTTTAAACCCAGGAAAGATGCTGATGCTATCATATATATCTTCATTAGTAAATGCTTCCATTGTTTGCAATGTGATGGCCTCTTTCTAGCTGTGCACAGTCTAACTTTACTGCTGTGAGCATCCGATGTTGGAGAACCTCATTGAGGAAGTTGTTGTGCTTATTCTCACAGGAGCTGGGAGCAGTATGTGTAGGATTTTTCTTTTTTTTTTGAAGAAATAATTGCATAATCTCCCTGTACGGGAGTGTGTGATAACTACTAAATGCAGGCAGCTTACAATGTTGTGTGTTGACAGTCCCTTTTAAAACAGTCAATATACTAAACAGTCTCTTCTTATAAACCAGATCCACTAGGAAATCTTGTGCTTCCAACTTGGATTTGTTTTCTGTGTTTGTGAGGAAATTTGTAATAGTTTTCTTCCTTCCAACTCGTGAGCATAGGCTGTTGTGTTGCAGCAGTGTGGTGAGAATATGATTTCATACATTAACTCTTGCTCCCTCTGCGGGCTCCGGAGCAGAATGACACGAAATGCTGCAAGTTATCCATAAACTCTAGTTTGCATTGCTTTTCTGGGTGCCAAGGTAACCTATGTCTGTCCCTTTTTAAAAATTAGAATGCTTTCTTGTAGTACCTTTTGGTGCTTTGAGGTGGCATGTAACATCCTGAAGCTTTTCTGTTTATCAGTTAGCATCTTCCTTCTCTTGTTTATTCCTAACTATACATTGTTAACAGCAATTCAGATTTTACTTGACGGCACCTGTTAATTGTTCAGATGTTCCTGTCCTAAAGTATTTCTGCAACCTTTGCTGCCAACTAGCAGGAAAGATAGAAGTGAGTTTATTTCTTAGGAACAAAACTAGTCTGAGATACGAGTTTTTAGGTGAGGAGATGCAAAATGGACTGAAACTTTATGTACAGCATATATTTCATTCTGTTCCTCTTCAGAATCTTGATCAGCTGATGATGTTTGTTTTTAAAACAAATGTCTGACATCGGGAGTCTCCAGGGGCAGTGTAATCATCAGTCACTAGAGAGCTGAAGAGAGTGAGTGTTAACACATACCTAAGCCCCTATATGAAGGGAGATGAGTCTTTACATGGAGGGACCTATATTTTTCTTTTTAATACATTTTCACAAGTTCTCAAAAGACAAGTTGAAGGTGGTAGTTGGTAGCAGGTACTTGTAGTCTGAAGGGAAAAGGTGATACAAGGAAATCACTAGTTCTTTTCTGCTGCTCCAACTGCAAGACTATACTTTAGTCTGTATGGAAAAGGCTGGAAAGGCTTAGAGACTTTAATGGATAAGAAGATTTTTTTTTGTCATTGTTTGGTTCCTTTTCTTCAGTTTACCCTTTAGTAAACATGGAGTTGGAACAAATAAGATAATCCGTCTTTGATTGCACGTTGCATGTTAGCTGTGGAAATTGCCAGCTTCATGGTAGTTGTGCCAATTTGGGAAGTACCGAGAGTTCACGCTTGGACTACGGACTATGCACCAGAGGTTACGCAGCAGTTATTTTTACATTTCCATGTAGTTACAGCAATTAGTCCTTTTCTGTGCTTATTGTACCTGTTTACAGCTGCTGGTCCGTGGTGTCTCCAAAGTTCTGTAATTGCCTTTGCCCCAACAGGCTGCGATTCTCAGTTGTTCTTGTGTTTCATAAATTTCCCCTATGTTTCTTACTGATACACATCTGTGTATATATCTGCGGTGATTCCTTTCTCTCATACACAGGGAATTTGCAATTTGTGTAGGCTAAACAGAACTATGCTAGGAATCAAAAGGCTGTAGAAAGCCTATGTCTGACAATCAAAAAAGCTTTGAAGTCGTAGATGAATGAGGGGGGTTTGCATCCAATCTGTATTTGAAAACAAAAGACTGTATGGGTTTATGATTGGATTAGGGGAGGCAACTAGTACGTTATCCCAAGCGTAGCAGTTGGAGGAGGAACTTGAATCCCTTCCCATATTTTTAGGCTCCCTTACTGCCTAGAAAGAATTAAGTTTTTAGTATGGAGAAATTGGTAAGTGTTAGCTTTTTTTTTCCCTTCTGCTTTCATACACTGTCTCTTTTTATTAGGGGTAAGTATTACAGTTTATTATTGACTACTTTTCAATCTCTCCTGTAGTTTTTTGAATGACTTCATCTCTTGATTTGTTAGAAATGAGGCCTATGGAGGAAGCTCTGTTTATTAATTATCAGGAGTAAATTTTAAGAAGTGGTGTCTTCTGCAGCTCATCACTAACTTCGCTTTCTTCCTGGAAGTGGTGATGATGCATGACCAGCCACATAAAACACTGGGCTTTGACATAGTTGGTTTTGTTTGAGCAGCTTATCCTTAAGGAACTGAATAGAGCAAGTGATTTACTGGGGAAGCTCTGATGTTAGTTTTCTGGTACTAATACTAAGGGTGCCATCCACAGAGCATGCTGATGCTATATTTTAGGGACTGATGCCTGTGAAAAGTTTTCACTGTTAATGGAAGGTAACTTGCTAACCAGTATTCCAACTTCTCTAGGCCTGTGTGAAATAAAAATAAAATGGGTTTTACAGTTCTGTGCTTTTTTCCTTCTATATTTTTGAAGAAGCCATTGGTAGTGACTCATGAAATACTGACACAGCACTGCAACATATGATGGGATTGCAGGATCTTCTTTTTGATCATGCTTACTAAAAGGAAAACCCTGGTGTTTTGACATAGGCTTTCTGTTAATTATTGCAAATGGAACAGCTTGGTGTAATGCTTCTGTGCGTGGAGTGTAACCACAGAGGAATGATTAGCAAGAATTAAATTGGCCCTAAGATGAGTTCTGTTTTTTAATTTGATGAAATAGAAGTAAAATTTTTGTTGTCTGATGAAAAGACATTAGTAATACTTAGTCAACACCTTTCTCTCATCCCTCAAACAGTTGCATATAACTAGTGTAGCAGGATTCACGTATTACTCATCCATAAAGGACTGGCACATTTTCAAGTCTTATATGATATTATCTTCAAGTAGGTGAAGCTGGCTAAATGTGTTCTGAATAGAAAAGTATGCAGCAGATCTTGTGTGGTGTTTTCTTGTAATCACTGTAAATCGAAGGCATACCAATCATGTTATATACTGCACTACCAACCGCACCTTCGGTTTTTCTAGGATTTAATCACTGTGAAAATCAAATTCTGTAAGTGTTTAACTTGCTTTCTGAGTGTTTGATGTAGTCACCTTACATGAATTGTGTGCTGCTTGCCCAGGGATAGTAAAGAGTGTCCTCTGACTGATTTCCTTGTAGTTTCTTATTAGAAGTTGCTATTGGCATTTAAGATGTTTTCCCTTTTCTTCAGTTTCTAAGGGAAGATATGCAATACAAGGATGCCTCTAATAAACATAGTCACCTGCACAGAGAAGATAAACATATCACCATTGAGGATCTGTGGAAACGCTGGAAAACATCTGAAGGTAGGTAAAGAGTAGCTAAAAATGATGGTGGTTACTGAAATAAGCATAATTCAACAATTTTTCCACCAAGTCATTTCTAGCAGTAAATGGATGACCTCTTTTAAAGCATCTTTATTGGTTTGTTTTGGTTACTGTTATTTATAGGTGTATGTAAACTTGACTAAAAATGCAATTTAGTCCAGCTAGTATTAAATTCCTCCTGACATGCTGGGTATATTGAAAGTAAACTAAGCTTACACACTTCTCAGTATGGGGTTTTAATTTATGAAGGTGGCTGTTGCAAGTGCTGAATTTCGGATAAGCGTGGCTTTAATTTAGTAAGCCCTAAGAGCTGCTGTCAAGCTGCATTTGAAGATTTATTATACATTGTATTAAATGGAAGGTCGAATATACTTCCACTTAGATGTAAGCTTTCTTTGGGCTACAGAGAGCTAGAATTCTTAGTACAAAGCATTTTGGAAAGACCTTTTCAAACTTGGGATACAGGAAAAGGTACTGACAAGCCATTATCACCATCTGTCCTCTGCTTTGATATGACTTAAGTAATCCTCCCAGTTATCAAAAGACAGAACTTAAGAGCAGTACAGTATGTTGCTTAATATGTTCCAGGATGTAGTGATTAAAAATACATTTCCAGAGGTCCAGAGTGTTACAGTTGTTAGGAGAAAAGTACTTAAATACTCCCCCTCCCACCATTCAGAAGGTGGTTCTGTTAGTGATGAACATAGAGATCTAAAAGTTGGTATTATTCAAACAAGTTGGGTCAAAATGGGACTGAAACTATGGAAGCAGCATTGCTTTGTTCTGCTGATGTAGGAACTCATTTAAGTGCAATCTGAGGTTAAGTGTTACCTGTGTAGTAAATATCTATGTTGTAATCAGCGATTTTTAGACTTATATCTTCAAATACTCTGTAAATGCTTATATTGCAACTAAACTATCAGAGAAAATAATCTTCCTTGAATTGCTCATCTAACTTATGAGTTACTCTGCAATAAAGTAGATATTTCTGATATGTGGATAGCTTCATTTTTCTATTGTGTATGTTTTTCCAGGTTTCTTGAATGTAGTGGTTGTAAGACTCAAAAGATTTTGAGAGGAATAGCTGGTCTCATTGTATCTGCTTATAATGGCTTTCCTTGGTGTCTTGCTGCAGAAACCTAAGTTGTATCACAGGGATACCCATAGAATGAGGCTCCCAAGCAGAGTTAACAGGGGCCTGGTGACTGTTAGAAAGCATAAAGCCTCTCAGATAATAAACTATTTTTATTTAATATTAGGAAACATGGAAAATATTGTTCTTCCTTTTTAGATGTTTTAGGAATTTTGATTTATTAATTTCTTATGTGCTACTAATTTATAGTGCCAGTTTAATGCAATTTGACAGCATCAATCAGGAGGGTAGAAAATAGTGTAAATGACAGTATCAGTAGTTTGTAATTTCGTTAAGTAGTTTGTTCAGGTATCTGTGTGAAAAATATAAGCTCTAAATAGTGCCCTTGACAGAGCTTTTTCAGAAACACCTTCTGGACCTATTGCTGTATAGTTTATGCTGAGTAGAATTGCCCATTCCTTCCCATAAAGCTTGCTTTATATGCATGTTTGAGTATTTGTCAAATAGCTTAGAGTTGCTTTCTGTTTTCAGATATTGGTGATGTGAGGAAGGTAAGATTTCAGAGAAGAAAGTGGAAACACTGTTTATGGTATAAATGTGCCACTACTGTTTGGTATCTCTTTTTAGGGTTAAGAAAAACAAAGATTGGTTTGAAGGAATTGCTTGAGAAGGATTTTATATGGAACCTTCAGGACTGGCTCAATTCAAAGCTTTAAAAATTGTATAATTAAAAAAAACCAAAATGAAACAAACCCCCAAAAACCCCAAAGAATGAAGAGCTTCAGAGTATTGCTTTTAAATATTTGTGGTACCAGGTAGGCTTTTGGTATCATCCCAACCTGGTGCAGAATCCGTAAGGCATGGTCTGTACTGGTGCAAGTTAAAGGAATTTTCAAGGCTGCTGTTGTTTTTACCTGCATGGAAGGAATTCTATCATAGCTTAAGTCAGTATCTAGCCTATTTTTCTGTGTTGCCACACAGTGTCAGTGGGTCCTTTTATACAAAAAAAATTATAGTTTATTTTAGTTTAGTTGATGTTATTTATGTTTTTTGTGACATTTTTTAAATTTCATGATTAATTCTGTAGAGAACTCCGTTTAGAGGAGTGGCTAGGAACTAACATGGCTGTTTAAAGCATAGAAAACACTGCTTTTTTCAAAGTCCTCTGACTTCTGTAATTATGTCTGTCTGTACTTAAAACGTAAATGCCAGTATATGGTTGTCGTAGGGCATTTGCTTTGACTCTCTCCTTTTCTAACTAAGCAGTGTTTATACACAGAGAGCCTTTCAGGTATACTGAAGTATCAAGTGTAGTAGTTATTTGTTAGGTTAAAAATCAAAGGTGTATCTTCAGTAACAAGGGCATTAAAGAGGTGGTGCTTATGAGTGCACCAAAGGCGACAGAGAAGCATTGTACAATTATCTTTGAAAGTTCTGTAACTTAAGGGTGTCTACCTTTTTTTTTTTTTTATTCTCCCTTGTAATGGTCTGAGATAATACGAATTTGCTGTCTGAAGGGAAATGTGTGGGTATTTAGTGTCAGTAGTAAGGGAGTCTGTAAAATTAGTGCAGAGACCTTCAGCTGGCTAGTTATCTGACCTGTCAGTGAATAGGTGGGGAGCTGGGATCTTGGTGATATAGTATTGTCCGTTGGGAACTAATTTTGTAGCAAAGTGAAAGTGTAGTGGTCAAACCTGGAGTTCATGTGTGGCTTGCTATTGTCAGACTAATCTGAATCCTCCCAAAAACCTGGTTTTTACAAAGTGCCTTAAAAATAAAAGAGCTGTTTTTATTTACCTTTGAGGCATATTTGACCTTTGATTATATGGTGTGTCCTGTAGACTGCCTGATAATACAAAAAAGCTTCTCCCTTGCCTTCTGTGTACTTTTTTCCCCCTCTTTTTTTTTTTTTTTTTTTTTTTAATTTTCCCCTTTAACTCTGATTCCTCCTCTGTGGAAAGAGGAGGTGACTTAAAACCTGGTACCGTACTGGGAGATCATCTCTTGTGTTCTCAGGTAACATTGCACCAGTGTTCCTGCAGCAACTGGGCTAAAGTGCATACCACATAGATGTTATGGTTGCCTTGCACTTTCTTAATTGTTTGCTATCTGGGGTTTTAAATATCTGGAGACAGGCAACAGATGACTTGCATCATGCTGTGTGCTGCTCCAGCCAGGACTAGTACAGTGCTGCAGGTTGGCCCTTCTGTGTGAGAGGAAACAAGAGCTGTCATGTTAAGCACTGTAATCTCATGTTGAAAAGATAGTCAGGGCCACTCCTCTCTTCTGCTTTTTTATGCTGTTTAAAAGCCTAATGGTCGCAGCATAATTCATGCTGGTGTTGTCAAAGGTAACCTACTAAAACAAAGCCAACATTTGATTCCTTCTCCAGAGTTGATACAGAAGAACCTCACTTTTCTATATTGCCTGGTCAGCCCTGTTCTCAAGTCTAAGTCTGATATATGGCATTATTCACTCCTTGACATGAAATACTCTCTTTGAATGTAATTTGATTTCTGGAAGGAGTAGGAAGCTCATAGGAGTACTGAGGCTGACACTGCAATGTTTTACTTCACGCCTCCCTGCCCTGAAGCACTGTGCTACATGATAAATTAAACATGAACAAAGTGATATATAGTCTGATCTTCTAATCAGGCATTAACATGGGTTAGCAAGGAACTACTTTCATACAAGGCCAGTTTGAAGGTACTTGTGGTGGTTTCATCTTCAGGCATCTTGTTAGAATACTTTTTTCTTTTCTCTCTTTTTTAATCACCCCCCTCCCCTCCCCCTCAACTCGTGATCTGAAATAGAACAGCTGGTGCAAGTCTAGAGACTGAGGGCTGCACTGGTGTGGAAACACTGCGGCTTCTACACCTGCCTGCCCAAGGCATGTTGCTGACATCCCCTTCTCGAGATAGCTATTTGTGAAAATGGGTGTTAGAGGGAAGGATGTTATGGTTACTCTTTGATATTATGTTCATTTAACTTAAAGTAATTCTCAGGTGCTACTGTGCTGTCTGAAGCACTATATTCTTTCTGGGTGTTTAAGGAAAAGTTGCAACCTCAGTTGTCACATTCTAATTGGCAATGCGGATAGAGATGAATTTCAGCTGACTTGCTTAACTTTCAGTACACCTGGTGTATATCACTTGTCTTGTGTCATGTTTCAGTAGGCTGTAGCTGCTGCTGCAGGAGCAGCCAGAATGCTTCTTAGTGCTCTATGCTGTTGTAGGATAAACAAATACGTTGATCTTAAGGTCTCATGGGATGTTTTCAATCTCCCTGGGCTTGAACAGGGTAGTTTAGAGCTTAGTTTCACGTAGAAAATCCGGGGATTTGCAGGCACTGACTCTGGAGTTCTGATAATACAGAATTTACTTAATAAATGTAAATTTATTGTGAAATATGTGCATGGGCAGAGATTCAGTCTCTGAAATCCCAGAAGAGGTGACTCTATTGATTGTGCTTCTCTTAAATGGTGAGCAGTTGTTTAAACATACACCAAAAAGTAATTGATTTCAACTTTGATAGAAACAGGTAAGAATGTAAGAAGAATATAGAAAGTACAAGTTCTGATTCTAGTTCAGGACAGACTTCAGTCACACTTTTCATATTTTCTATACTAATGGAGGCATCTGATAGAGTGTATTTTCCTAAATAAAGCTGTTTTATTTGGGGAAGCTTCTTAGATATTCTATGCACCAGTCTAAGCATTTGAACAGATGTGACTGGCTCTACTGTAAACAACTTCAATATGTGCCTCATTTCTTACAGGATAACTTCTTTTAAAAAAGTACAAATTTGTAAAGTTTTTGACAGAGTGACTACAAAATAGTTTCAGCAGTACAAGGGATACTTCTAGATACAATTTTTCCCCCTGTCCCTCAGTGTATAAACTCAGTGAGTTATCTAGCTTCCGAAATTGCATGTTCTGCACTGTCAGTGATAAAGTCTGTGGTACGTAGTAGCTATTTTAGGTGACTCTTTCGTGTGTCACATATGCAATACTTCTGCCTTGGATTGGTTTATATATGTATTTCTGTGATGCAGTTAAGGTGATATATTTCTTACTACCCTTTTGAGATGCTTAGAATGACTTGTAAATCTGATCGCTTATTATTTGTAAAACAAGTAAGAATCTTTGCAATGTGAAAATGATCTGTTTCCAAATAGAGCCCAGACATTTTGCATAAAAGCTTAGAGCAACAGGACAAAAAGGAATCTGTTGCAAGATTTGTCTTGAAACCAGAGGAAGGAATGGGACAGCATGCAGGGAAGGAGGTGTAGCCATTCACACATATAGAATACAACTGTTTTGTACTGCGACTTTATTTTTTAAAGCTATAAATGGCTCTGTGAAATGTGTTCTGCCTCTGGTTATCTGGAATGATGAAAATCTGAAATGTTTAAGCTTATTTTTTCAACTATGCTAGAAGTCCTTAGTTTAAGTTTCAGTGTGAACTGAAATGTGAATCTGAACTCAAAAATTCCCATTGCCTGCAGGTTACCTGTCAAGCTTTCAGTAGCTCTTTCTAAAAAATCATTGTCAAAATTCACCACTGAGACTGTGTCCTTGTGATAAGGTTTCTAAAGAAATCTGCCTGGTGTTATCACATGCATGTAGTTTTAGATAGAGAAACTTTAAGGAAAAAAGAGATATTTTTCCTGCAGAGGTATGTCTGTCCAGAAGGAAGCTGTCACTTTTTCTTTCGTGTACAGAGAAACTTTTGCTGAAAACAGTTTCCTTTCAACTTTGTCAGTGTGAAGCTGCAAGCTGTAGCAGCTGGCCTGTGAGGACCAGAATTGTGTGGTGGTTTTTAGTGTGTGTTTTTGTTTTTGGTTTTGTTTTAAATCTAGGGGGGCAGAATTTCCTTATTTTCTTAGAAGATCTGTAGCTATTGAAAGGTTATGTAGACTGTTGCTGTTAAACAGGAAAACTGTTAATTATTCCCTGCACACTAAAATACTTCTTTCTAGTGGGAATATTACTGTATGCAATGCAGCCATTCTGAGCATAATTGAGAAATTTCATTGGTTTTCTGTTAAAATTTATCCTGTCTTCCAGTGTTTTCTTTCAATCTCTTTTCTGTTCCCGTTTTGTCAATAGTAAGCATGAATGTCTATGAAGATTCTTGTGAAAACAAGTTCTCAAGCTATCCTCCTGGGAAGGATTTGGTACATTGCCTTAAATGGCCACAGCACCTGCTGACGTGTGTTTAGGTCTGCAAGGGTAGAAAGGACAAAAGGATTGAGACCCGGATCAGTTTAAGTAGATAAAAGTCACAAGATGCTGTCCTGATGTAAACTGAAGCAAAACACTGAACTATTCTGTGGAATTTTTAATAAAGAAATGTTTCTATTGGTTCCGTGCTTGTTTGTTTATAGTTTGCCTAAGCTTCTTCTGAGCAGCATATAATGAAAAAGGCAAAATGCCAGAAACACCTTGGTGAACATTAATGCCAATTTTTCTACAATTATGTTAGACTATACTCTCTTGCTCACTGTAACATGTTTTTCTTTTGTGTCTTGCTATTGTGGTGGGTGGGGTTTTTTGGTTGGATTTTTTTTTTTTTTTTTTTTACATAAGTTAAAATTAATTATCTTTTTCTTCTAGTTCATAACTGGACTCAAGAGGACACTCTTCAGTGGCTGTCAGAATTTGTTGAACTGCCCCAATATGAAAAGAATTTTAGAGACAGCAATGTCAATGGAACAACACTTCCCAGGTGACTGTTTCTTCTGGATTAGTTTCACATAATTCCCTGCAGGTTGCTCTTTATTCTGTTTGTGGGAACAACTGTGTGAACCTATGGTCTAACAAGATAATGGTCAAATGGAAGAAGGGTTTGCAGTTCTGGAGAGCTGGGTGCTGCTTGCTTTTTTTTTTCCTGCCAAAATATTTCAAAATGTAATTGTTTCTTGCCCCTCCTTTCATGTTAGTTTTGTTTCCTACTATTGAAGCTTTTATTGATGAACATATCATTTTACATGGTAGCAAACCTTCTTCTGAACTGCTTCCAATCTATTGTACAAAAAATTATCTGCAGAACCCTCTTTCTTGAGGATAAGAACTAAATTGAAGTGTAGCCTGTCTTTCAGAGAGTTGATGTCACAAGTCTTCAAATATGCCACTAACTTTACCCATGCCAAATGGATTTAATTAATAATTATTCTAGAAAGAAAAGGACAGGGAAATGATTTGATGTTATTGCTTCCTTTGCCACACGCTGATATGCTTCTTTTATACTTTTATAGCATCACTGACATTGTATTACATTTCTCACTCTAATTGCTTAAATATAATACATATAACTGTGGGAAATGTTATTTGAGATGTATTTCTTTCCATAGCTGGTTTTGAATATAGCTTGTGGAATAGGTAATATTTTGTCTTATCATTAACAGGATAGCAGTAAATGAACATGCTTTCATGATCTCTCACTTGAAAATAATTGACCGGAGCCACAGACAGAAGCTTCAGCTTAAAGCCTTGGATGTTGTCTTATTTGGACCTCTCACACGTTAGTAACTTTTTGGGGTTATTTTCTTTTCTCTTATTTTTAAGAATTCAACAGAAAATATTTCTATAGGACAGCTTATCTCTCTTTTGAATGTAGTGATCAGTTGCTTAGCATGTGTGTAACTGAGCAGTGAATTTAAAAAGGTTATCAAGATGCTGGACAGAGATTCACTTCTTGTGAAAGATTTGTAGAAATTTTGGTATAATCCCACTTGACAGATGGATGTTGGCTTTTGTGTCACAAGAAATGTCCTCTAAAAGTTTTTTGACTGTTTAAATTACATTTACAGCTAATGTTACATTCACTTCCCAGTCAGTATCGACAGTGTAAGCTGGGATGCTGAAATGAGAGGGGATTCCTTCCCCAAGGAATAAAAAATGACACAGTGATGCAAGTCCAGTATCAGTATCTTTTGTGCATACTTGACTTTCACTGCAGTGGAACTTAATGCAGCAATTCCATATCTGACCCGCTTCAGCATATCTAGACATATCCTTACCATGTCACCAGTGGTCTATGTGGTTGCTTGTAGAGAGTTATAAATCTGTTGCAGTACTATGCGTGTCAGGTATTCCTGAACTAGAAGACCCTTACGGAGCTTGGTGGTCAGTTTGGAGAGTAGTGAATGACGGATCTGAGTCAGAGATTTTTAGGTGAAAGAGAACTTTTTACTTGCATTATACCTTTAATTCCAGCAGAAACTGCCTTTTAAAAGTTTGTTTTACAAATGTGCAAGGGATTATAAAAGTTGTACTACCAAAGGAGTGGATGTGAATCTTGGATGTGATATGTTGACAGTTTGGGTCTTGCTTTTAAAAAGTGCTGCTATTTGCTACTTACAGTTTTGAAATCTAGTTTATTTTGTACAAATGGATTTTTAACTCCTCATAAGGTATTCCAGAGGGTGCAGACTGGAGAGAGATTACTCAAACATACCTGACGTTCCTACTGACCAGTGTAATCAGGGCAACTTTTTGAAACTCATTTAAAAAAAGATGCAGACTATGTATTGTAGAAGTTTAGTAAGTTTTCATTAATCTAATGTATGTTTTAGTATAGATTGTGTAGATTGTATTGGAGCAGAGTTGCTTATGTTGTATGGAAAATGCTCTAGAATCCATTTGAAAGGTAGTTGTTGGAGGTGGTTTGAGATAAATGAGATGGAATTCTGTTTAGCGTCAGGTTCTGTCACCTTTTGGGCCGTGGTGGGGGATGGTGGTAGTGGAAGTCCATAATCTGATGTCTGTGTCAGCGAACTAGTTAATGATCACGTTGTTCTCTGCACAGGTCCCCCTCACAATTGGATGAAGGATTTTATATTGACGGTTTCTATAGTTATTGGTTTCGGAGGCTGCTGGTTTGCGTATACACAGAACAGAACATCAAGAGAACATATCACAAAAATGATGAAAGACTTAGAAAGTCTCCAAACCGCAGAGCAAAGTCTCCTTGACCTGCAGGAAAGGTATAAACAAAGACAACATTTTAGTTGTCCTTTTGTTTTGAGTTTAGATGCAATACAGATCCTTTACTGACATGTATTATGTGCATTAAGTTGCCTTTCAATTTCATTCTTAATTTTGCATGGAAATAGTGATTTCAATGATGGTGGTGTGTTGGTTGGAAATTGCTTCTGGATATTTTAGCAGGCAATATGAACTTGAGGCTGAAGGTACAGAAAAGAGGTTCTGTGGGGTTTTTTTTACCTACAGATTTAGAAGTATGTATTGTTATATTTTACAGTTTACTTTGGTATACTTATATGGAAATAAGAACATTCTTATGAAGACTTGTATATTGATCTTATTATACCTTTAATGAAGGTTGACCTAGAAGTTTCTATATTTTTGTCTGACGTGGACATCACACTGTGTGATACAGTTGATGCTGGTTCATGAAGCTTGCACAGTCTTTATTATCACAGAATGGTTGAGATGGGAAAGGACTTCTGGAGGCCATCTTGTCCAGCCCCACCTGCTCAAGCAGGATCATCTGGAACAGGTTGCTCAGGACCATGTCCAGGCAGCTTCTGAATATGTCCAAGGATGGAGAGACTACTGCATCCCTGGGCAACCTGTGCCAGTGCTCAGTCACCCTCATGGTGAAAAAGTGTTTCCTGATGTTCAGACGGAACTTCTTGTGTTTTTGGTTTGTGCCCATTGCCTCTTGCCCTGTTGCTACACATGTTTTCTTTTCCTGAGGACTGCAACTTTTAACAAATGTGCTATGGGTTTTTTTTCTCATATTGTTTGTTCAATTGTGAAGGCTTGAGAAGGCACAAGAAGAAAATAGAAATGTTGCTGTGGAAAAGCAAAATCTGGAGCGCAAAATGATGGATGAGATCAATGATGCAAAACGGGAAGCTCATCGCCTAAGGGAGTTGAGGGAGGGAGCTGAATGTGAGCTCAGCAGGCTCAAATATGCAGAGGAAGAGCTAGTACAGGTATCTGCAAACTGTTAATAATTTTAGTGTTGACTTTAAATTGATCCTGGTTTTATTAGATCCTTAGAAGTGTTTAAAGTGTCATTTCTCAAATGCTAGATTTGAATGGAAAATTCTAAGAGCACTTAATTACTGTCTGTCAATCATACCATTACCTAGAGAAATAATCCTGAAACTATTAGAAGGCATACACTTTGTATATTAGCTTATCCTAGTGTTCTTGGATTCATGGAACAAAATATATACAAAATATTTTTTTTCTTATCTTGTTATGAGAGAAGTAACAGTGTCTCACTCCTTTGAGTAACAATAGATTGGATTTATTGCACTTAAAAAGGCTGTGTTTCAAAAATATGTAACCTTTATGTAAGGGACTGTGTATCACAGGAAAAAAAGATATAATACAGTATATGGAAATTTGTACACAGTGTTTCAGAAATGCCTGATCTGCCTTCTGGCAGCAGCTGGCACACACCAAAGCTCTGCGAAGCCTTAGCTTGCTGTGGGGTATAAAGGTGCTTATATTTCACTTTCTTCTACTGTCAATTCTAATGACGCTCTTGGTGACACTTTTATTTCTTCTTGATTGTTAGGTTCGTATGGCTTTAAAAAAGGCTGAGAAGGAGTTTGAGCTGAGAAGTAATTGGTCTGTTCCTGAAGCTTTGCAGAAGTGGCTTCAGTTAACACATGAAGTTGAAGTACAATATTACAATATCAAAAGACAGCATGCAGAAATGCAATTAGCAATCGCCAAAGATGAGGTACTAACTCTTATTCTGATCTGTTGCGAGATGTATGAAACATGAATTATTCAGATAATTGTCTGGGTATTTTTTTCCTCTGGGTTGTTTGCTACCTGTCAATCTTACTAATGTCTTAAGTATATAACTTCTTATATAATTCTATAACTTAATCTGTGTTAAGTATATAACTTAGTTTTAGGCATTTATTTTTATCTTGCTGTTTAGGCAGAAAAGATAAAAAAGAAAAGAAGCACTGTGTTTGGAACACTGCATGTTGCACACAGCTCCTCCCTGGATGAAGTGGACCATAAAATCCTTGAAGCAAAGTAAGAGTATTACCAGGATGGGTATTCTGTTGTGTGTGTTTATTCCTGGTACAATGGATTTTTTTGAGAGTTATGGAATTTAGTGTCTTAGTGTTTTTTCCATTTTTAAATAAAACTGTTTAAAAGATACTGAAGTGTGAATATTTGGACAGTCCTGATGGATGTTTTGGTATGCTAGAATGGCTGTGCTTGTGTTGCTTTGTTTTATTGTGAAGAACAGTGTGTGTAATTTTATCGTGGGTTTTTTTTTCAGGAAAGCACTCTCTGAGTTGACAACGTGCTTGCGAGAGCGTCTTTATCGATGGCAACAGATTGAGAAGATTTGTGGTTTTCAAATAGCACACAACTCTGGGCTGCCAAGTTTGACCTCCTCTCTCTACTCTGATCACAGCTGGGTAGTTATGCCTCGAGTTTCCATTCCTCCTTACCCAATTGCAGGGGGAGTTGATGACTTGGATGAAGATACTCCTCCAATAGTTTCACAGTTCCATGGTAAGTGGTGAGTTTGGTAAAAAGAAAGGGGTAAAGTTGTGGAGGCTTGGGATTTTAAAGTCAGGTGGGAGAAGAGTGCTAATGTCAAACAGATATGACAGAATTCTATCTAGAATTTCAGGTGCATCTTTTGGGACTTAAATAGGGTTTTGCAATAAAGATAACGTGACCAAAAAAACCCCTTTAGTGGAGGTGTGGGGGCTAAATCCAGGTATGGTTTTAGAAGACTTCTTGTAATGCTTGAATTGCCACGTAGACAAAAGTATATAATGAGTGATGCTGAGTTTCTGTTAGCACATTCCTTCTCTCAGGTGGAAGGAATGGAGTTAGTCTGGGGTTCCTTGAACTACTACTAGAAATATCACATACTTTGAGAATCCACACGCTACATAGCTTTTCAAATGTTCTGTAGCTGCCAGAATAAAATCCTGTTGTTGCTTAAGGGAAGCTTTCAGGCAGAATATTTTTGTTTGGATACAGCGGGTTGTTTGAGCTTGAGGCAGAGGGGCCAAGTGCTGGAGGGAGAGAAATCCAGCTTTGGTTAAACTATGATCAAAAGATATACACTGGGGATTCAGACCACCCTCGTGTCTTGAGTCATTGCGTCAGTACAAGAGCTTGTTTCATGGAAGTTGTGATTAACTGGGCTCTAGAGGCAAATCAAAAGGATGAGCTCCATGCAGTTATTCAAATAAGCAATGCCAAGCTGAGGAATGAGTAAGGAAGTAAATTTTGTCATATATATATATGCTTTTCCTCCAGGGCAGGGCTCCTCAGAAGAAATTGGAATTATATTTTAAAATAGCATGAGAATATTCAGCACTTGCTGGCTTTGTGTACCATCCATTGGGCACATGTTTTTCTTCTGAGTGTACCAACCTTTTTTCTGCAGGCTACATTGAATAGTTCATTAATCCCCTTGCAACGCTACTGCAAGTTCTGATCCATTTTAAAGAATACAGTTTCTCTCATTGTCTTCACTGTGAAGGCTTTGATTTAAATCTTGGCAACAGATTTCTTGGGTGACCCAGTAAAATATGGATGCCTAAAGTTAAACTTCCATGGAGAAGTTAGAGTATGGAGAAATCTGTGTTCTGATTTCAAATAAAGAGCTCCACTTATTATTATGACTTTCCAGGTGGTATAAAATGACATAACTCTTTAATATGTATTTAAGTGTTCAGACTTTGTTAGAGTTCAGTTTGTTTGGAAGCATTTAGCTACTGGGTGTTGTTTCAGTCAGTGGTTAGAGTTTTCTGATTCTTATTAACATTACAAAAGATTTAAATGTGTTTATTTGAATTTTGGTAAGGCATGAGAGCCTGGTTTTGTTAGTCATCATAAAAGGGAAGTAGCTGCTTCTTCATTTACTAGCTTTTAACATTTCTACTAATTTAAAAACAAAACAAAGCAAAAAACACCAAACCCAAAACTCCCTGTCCCTCCTGCCAAAACAGAGATAAACAAAAAACCCCCAACCCAACCAAAAAACCAACACCCAACCCCCCCACCCCCGCAAATGAATAAAAATAACAACCACAAACACTTGGAAGTCCAGAGAGGGAAAATATGCTTTATTATTGAAACCAGTTCAGGAGTCATATTATTGTAGGTTAGTTTAGTAACTGTTAAATTATTCCAATCCTTTAGGCAAAAATGATAATGCACATGAGGAAAAACAGAAGCAAAATGCAGTTTGCAGGCAGGTCAGTTATGAGAGGGACTGCTCAGTGTCTGGACCTAAACTGAACTGTCTGGGCTTTTGCCTTGCATGAACAGGATCCTTGTGATGTATTAAGGTTGACAAAATTCCAAATCTGGGATGATAAGCTAAAATGATGTGAAGTATTAAATCTGTTTAACCAATCCTGAGCTGAAAAACAAAAAGGGGAACAAAGTCATTACAGGAAGGTGACAATGAAACTTCTGCTTTTCCATTGACTGATTAGGATCCAGCTAATTCCTTGATTTAGTGAGTTTGATTTATACTAGAAAATTCTAGAAGTTAAATTTTCATAGTTGCACGCGTATACACCTACAAGGAGCCTTTCCTGGAAAATCACTGATGCTGTAATCTTGGTCTTTTTGCACCAGCGAGTAGGATGGCATTTGATTTGCCTGGACACACTACAAATATCATGCAGGGATTCTTACTCTCTTCTCTCAGTTCACATTTGCTTTTTTAGGAATATTTCTGTAATGACGGAAGCTTATTTTTGAGCTGCCAACACCTGCTTTTCAAATTAGTAGGGGGTTCATTAAAAGTAAACCGAAAAGTTTCAGTTACATTACAACTGTCATGTTGGGACGTGTAAACCTTGTGTTTCTGCTCAGCCTGGCAGGAAGCGATGTGTCAGTGTTGGCAAAGGTGCAGCTGCTTGCTCAAAGTTGGGATTTCCGCACGAAAAGCCAAATGGGCAACTCAACCTTTTCTGAGATCCCAGGAAGGGAAACTGTAACTTACCTGATGCTAACCAGCATCTCAAAAAATCAAACACACTTTGTCAGGCTAGATGTCCTTGTCTACAAGTGTTGTCTAGTGTGTTTGGTAAACAGTTTGAACATCAGTAAGTGTATGGGTTGTCTTACTGCAGCAGCGATGCATTCTGTGGGACAGTGTGAAGACTATGAGAAGTCTTGAAGATCATAACACCTAGCCTGAAAACAGGCCTGTAGATATATCTCCATAGAAGTATTGCTACCTAATCACCTTTTGAAGGAGGAATTGCATTAGGAGCGTTTTAGTCTGTCACTTCCTGTTAGATGCTTACTTCCCTTGTCAAATCTTGTATTGCTGTCTCCACCCATTCTTCGTACTTTTGTTTCAGGAAATTCATAGTTAGCCTGGCAAAAGCAAGTGTTATCAAATAGGAAATTCTTGTGCTTAAAATGAGGTTGAATTATCTGTTTCCCATCACATTATACAAATGAAATATGTCTTCCATAACTTTGAATTAATGCAGTGTACTTCAGTTAGCTGTTTGGTTAGATACACCTGTATTTCAAAACTTTTACATACTCTTTTAAGCTCCAAATTGCCACACAAGTAAATTACAGGATATTGTGTAACGTAACTAATTTCAGCGCTGCTATTTTTAGTTTATAAAGGATTTGGGAGTTTCAGTGGAATCTTTCTTTGTTCTCAAGAGAGCATACTGAGCCAGAACTTTCTTGCATACGATCAGAATAATACTTGGCAGGCACAGGACTGTGGCAGTTACATCTTGGTTAGCTGCTGCTTCTAACTGTAGAATGCATAAGGTGATGCCAGTCTTTCTTCCCCCTAAACAGTTGAGCAATGTCAAAGTTGTTTAAGAATTACTGTGGCTGAAGCAGATACCTGCTATGTAGTTTTCAGAGTAGATATTGTTAACATCAATGTCACTTGGAGGGTTTTGGTTTGCTTTTTCTTTGCCTCAGGGTCCATTGTAAAACCTCCCAGCACACTGGCAAGAAGCAGTAGCTTGTGTCGATCAAGACGCAATGTTGTGCCATCATCTCCACAGTCTCAGCATGCTTTGCACTCCCCTGACCCTGACATCCTTTCTGTGTCGAGCTGTCCAGCTCTTTATCGAACTGAAGAGGAGGAGGAAGCCATTTACTTCTCTGCTGATAAACAATGGTACGGAGATTAGCAAACAGCACTTGGAACTCTGATAGGATTATTTGAGACTAACAGTTTAGAATTAAGAGGTTGAACCAGAAATTAAAATAATCTGTAGGATACTATAAAATAATATAGTCCAAATGAAACAGAGAGAGAGTTCTAGTCTGGTATGTGTATGTAAATAGCTAGCATGTCGTATACAGTTAAGTAATGTTACAATCCAGGGTGCACTGAACTAACCCTGATTCTCCATTACAATATGTTACTGGCTTTTACATCTGAAACTAGGATCAAAAGCAATGTCAGCTACTGGGCGAAGAGAAGATGGATGGTAACACAATTCTTACAGCATGTTGAGCGTGTACCTACTCTTGTTACATGGCCTCATAGGAAAAGGTTAAATTCCTTTTGGAAGGAGCAAATGAGCTTGTTGAAAGGTAGGGACACTTGTCCTGAAGAAACTTTTTGTGTATGATAGGCTTAAATCTTCTTTCATTTCATAACTTTTCTGACTTCACATGCCAGAAAGATAGTTTTTGTTCTTTGACATGAGATACAAATGACTGATTCTGAGCAGATGCTGCTGCCCACAAAAACAAGATTGCACAAATTAATTATCTTAAGTTCAGATAATAAAATGATGTAATGCAAGTTGTCAGTTAAAATGTTTAACTTACTGTTTCTTTGTTAATTAACTACTAAGGAAAAGCGTGGGTGGTGCTTTTAGACTAATGTCATTGACTCTAAATTAATTTCCTTTTTAACTGCAGGAAGGAAATAGTAGTTTCATTATGTTTTCTTCTCTCTTTGCTCTGACTCAGGGAAGTACAGGAAACAGGTTCGGAATGTGACTCCCTAAATTCATCCACTGGAAGAAAGCAGTCTCCTCCAGCAAGTCTTGAGATGTACCACACACTTTGTCCTCAGAAAGTATCCCCGGAAGAATTCTCACTGGAGGAATCATCTACAGGAGACTCCTCTTCTCTAACTGCAGATATTTCTAGGGGCTCTCCTGACTGTGTAGGCATGGCAGAAACTAAAAGCATGATCTTTAGTCCTGCAAGCAAAGTTTATAATGGAATTCTGGAGAAGTCCTGCAGCATGAACCAGCTTTCAACTGGGATCCCGGTCCCAAAGCCTCGGCACACCTCGTGTTCTTCAGCCAGCAGTGATAGTAAACCCTGCCATGAAGCTGCTTCTGTCCCCAGGATAAGTAGCATCCCACAGGACATGTACCAAAATGGTGAAAAAAACAAAAAGCCATCGAAAATAAAAAGCCTCTTTAAGAAGAAGTGTAAGTGAGGTGGGCAGAAGAAACCTGTAGTAATGTTATAAGGACTCTATTTTTTTAAATATTTAGGAATGTAATTTCATTTGAGCATCAGACTGGATGCCCTAATGGAATGCTCTGTAGGTCAACTATATTTAACTGACTCTACTGTCAAAAGTCATGCCAGCTGTCAATGAGAAATCATTAAAAAACTTCAGACAGTTTACATTCATTCTGCCTATTTATTTATCCCCTTTTTTTAGTTAATCTTTTTTAGGGTTTTTTATTTTGTTTTGCTGGGGTTTTTTCTTTTTTCCTCTTTTTTTTTTTTTTGGTGGTTTGTTTTTGGTTATTCTTAAACCATTTTTAAACCACTTTGGACTTCTAAGCTTTAATGGACTAGTAAGCCTTCCTGGGCTTGCCAAAGTTTCTTGTTTACCGGAGCATCTTCCTATCTTTCCATAGAGCTAGGACATTTATCTACTGGACTTCAAGAAAAATAAAAGAAGTAGAACTAACTGAATTGCACTACTGTTTTACAGACTGGAAAAGTCTCTGCAAGTGAAACTGAAAGACTTGTATTTGACTGAGAAGATGAATCTTTTCACTTTTAGATCTTTTGGGGTTTTTAAGTAGAACTTAGGATTTCTAATTGACTTGATTTATGGAAATGGAAATGCCATGCTTTTATTATGGGAAGCTTTGTTAGATGCATTTATTATTAGAATGGTTCAAGTCCTGCTGTAAAGATCATGTTTTTCCCAGGACTTTCACTGTGATTTTACTTCACTGCAGGCTGTATGACAAAAAAACCCAAACCAACCAAGAAAAAACAATTAAAAAAATCATCACACACAATCAACAACAACAAAAAACCAAACCACAAAGTAATTTAACAAGAGAAGAAGCTCTTGATTCCTTATGCAAGTGATGGATATGAAACTTGACTGAGAACTGAAAATATTCACCCTCTTAAAAAGAGGAGGGGGATAGTACCTTTTGTTTACAGACTGACAGACAATGGACATTTGGTTTGTGAAAGTTTGTACTGTGGTAAAGACAATAAATTGGAAACATTGTGCTTGGGAATGTTCCAATTTTAGCTGATGCTTATTTCGGATATGTTTCAGAGGTCCTGTTAATTGAAAGCTGTTGTAGGCTACATTGCTTATGCTTACTGCTGTGTATAAGTTATTATATTTTTGGATTAGCTATTAATGTCTTAATGTCCTCCTTTTGTAAAATTTCATACGCTTTATTTTTGTATAGTTTGAAGATCTAGCTGTTCAGAGATGTCTGAAGTAAATGGTCTAATTTTATAATGCACACTGTTATACTAACTCGTAATTTTAGATACAAAGGTAGATATAAAGGTGAGACTCTACACACTTCAGATAAAAGCAGTTTTTGTGTTAAGCTTTTATAGGGAGAGATGAAATTACTGTGAGGTAACAAGGAAGCCTTCGTGGGGCAACAGGTAGCTAGTTGTTCAAAAACATCTTTGTATTTTTTTTTGACAGTTGGAGATGGCAAATGTACTGCTTGAGCAACAGTGCCTTTCATTCAGTTTGTCTGAATTGTATTAATACTGAGCAGGAATTTCTTTTGAGGTACATTCCAAAGAAATATTCCTTGCTCTAGTGACCACAAGCAATTTTCCCAGTGATGACTAAATATTTTCAGCTCTTCCACAGGGGTATTCTAGTTGCCTCAGTAACAGGTGCCACTGCCAGGGACCTGTGATTAGTGGCTCACTTCTGCCAGTAGTATGTATGTGCTGTACTGTACAAAAGAATCAATTCACTGGCTGCCTACATTGTTTTCTAGTAAGGAGCCTTCAAAACCTGTAGCTAATTGAAATCAAAGTGATACATGTCTTTTCTATCATTTTCTATTTAGGTTCCTGTACATAACACTGTCCTCAAGAAGCGGCAGCATTAACAGAAGCATTTTCTGTGGCTAGTGAAACGGTTAGAAGAGGGGGCTTAGAAAATGGGATGGAGTCATGGAGGCACTTACATGTGCAAGTACCTTAGAAGTCCTGGTACATTGATTGATTCCTTTAAGAGAACAGATGGAATCCAGAGTTTCGTTGTCTAACAAAGAATGATTGTATGTCATTTATCCAGAAAAACATAGAAGGAATCAACTGTTTGGAGAAGAGAAAAATGGGTGGAAGAGAAAATAATGAGAAGATGGTACTGTTCCATTATTCTCTGAATCATCAGATTGAACAGCTATAGCTGCAATAAAAGTCATCACAAAGTAACAACGGTCTCTTTGAACAAAGGTTGTATACTCTGTATATGGTAGACACAAAAAAAGCCACGATGCAAAAAGACTTATGCCAGAGAACCACATCAGTGCTGAGCCTTCAGAATTGTAGTTACAAGCCCAATGAAGTACTTGAACAGGTGCAAGGGAAAAAATACATAGAAGTAGAGAACATATTTTGCTTCCCAAACAGCACGGAGAAAACTACCACCAGAAAAATGTTCAGTGTTGATGCCTGCACTTGAGAAGGCTACAGCAATAATTGAATTCAAAGATCTGGGGCTGGATAGTAGAGTGCAGTGTGAGGTTTGAGTAATTCTCTTATTACCAAAGAAGATGTAGAAGCATTTTGATACTGGAGAGTAAATATTTACACATGGGAAAAAAAAAATAATCTGGTACTGAGGAGTGGGAGGACAGCACTTCTTAATCCTGACATCAAAATCAGGCAACCTCAAATACAGAGAAACCAAACCAGACAAATTCAGTTTTGTGTAGTAAGTAGAACTAAAAATCGAAATAGAGGAGGTGTTAGACTCTTTGACTGTGAGTTTGTGTTAAGTTTATTTTTAAAATACAGAATTTAACTGTCTTCCGGAAAAAATGTTATGGTCTTGTACAAGCAAATGGGAGGAAACTATCAAAGTGATAGATTTTTAGCTTTGAAATGGCAAACCTTTGGAGCACAGACTACTCTCAACGCTCAGTTTATTGCCAGCTGTCCTGTAACTATAGCTGCTACTTAATAAATATTAAAGAACTAAAGGCTTAAGTTAATATGATAAAAGCAGAGAGTATTGTGTGTTGCAGCACAAACTAATTTTAAGTTCACAGAGTTGTTTTTTTAAAATTTTTATTTTAGTATCCCCTTACACATCTAGCCACCTAAATTTGTCCACTAAGTGACTTGCATTGCTCGTACTATGGCTACTGTAGAAAGGTTTGTCTTCAAACAGTATGCTTTTGTGAAGGTGTGTTAGGAGCACTGACTGTAAACTAGATACTCATTGGCAAACATCAAACCCAGTAACTGGTATATGTCAACATCTCAGAAGTGAAACAATGTCCTTAAAAGGCCCCCCAGTTTTTCCTCTGTTTGCTTTACAGTGTAACTCTGTGAAGTGGCTGTCAGTGAGTCGAGCCAGCATTCCAACCACTAGGATTTCTGTCAGGCTTGTGGGTCATTTTAGACAGTCATACAGTGTCATCATTCTTAAATGGCTAAGGATTCCTACACTTTAAACTCAAGTACACCTCAAAATCTGTTCCATTTTAAATTTTCCAGTATTTTCCAGAAGATGAGGATTTTTCTTACGTATTTTGTTAGAGTCCTGTTTTGGTACAGAGGCCTTTTTGTGGAAACCACCAAAAAGGCTTCTCCCTGAAGAGGTTACCATTTAAGTCTTTCGCTTGTAAGAAGAAGTGTCAAGTGTGTGGTTCTATATAAAAGCCAAGAAAAAAAAACAATCCAAATTCTTCCCAAACTGAACAAACACCAACTTATCCACAATTCTTACTTTACTAAACCTATGTGGTGCTTTTCTAATAGTGTAAAAAATTTTAGAAAAGGAATTTCTGGTTCCCATCGGAAGTACTTTTGACCAGTTTATGGTGGACTTTAAAACAGTTCTTTTTCCCTGCTTAGTGATGGAATTGAAAATGCAGATTCAGGCATATCTCCATTTCTCCAACTTCTCTGGTGCCCTCCACTTTTTGATGGACAGTTTGCTGGAAGAGGGAAAGATTCTCCATTGTTCCATTTCGAAGATACATCACTGGAGGGGAATCACCACCTTAATTTCATAATTTGTGCGAAGAAGCATTTATTTTTTATTTACTTACAAGCAGGGGAGAAGAATGTAAATAAACTGAATGCTTAACTTAAAAAAAACAAAACTTTTTTTGAAGGCAAATAAGCAATTACTGGTTCTTAGAGCTCTTTACTATTTACTTACCTCCTTCTACAATATGCTAAGTGGGGTGAACATGGTTTTCTAATCTGTTCTCTAATCAGTTTTTTAATCTTGACAAAATTGATGCATTATTATATCATGTTTCAAACACTATTTGCTCTGAATCACTGTAGGCATTTTAATCCTGGATGTTGCATCTTCATTGAATAATGGTTAAGCCTACTGAGGCTGTTTGGTTCTAAGTGCTGGTAAACTTTTCCACTAGTGACTCAAGCACAGGTGCTCGTATAGCCAGAAAAGGCATTTGCCAGTGGAGTTTGAGTGCCTGACAGTGCATAGATGTTTATTGAGGTAACCATTTTTGAGGCTTTAGTAGCAGCTCAACGGTGTCATACACATTGCAACAGATAGCTTCCCTTCCAGCCCTGTAGAGATGGTGCTCATCTGAAACTCTACTTAGTCCTCTCTTGCATTAACAGAATCCACTGATTGATGTAAGTGGTAACAATATGAATGTTTAAACTGTTCCTAGTTGCTCTCGTGTCTGACATTACTTTAGTAAGGTGGCAGTACTTACCAGTCCAGGCTTTCAGAAACAAAATGGGTTTGTATTAGCTTTTTCCCTCTACACCTTTGAATCTCAAGTTTACGGATTTCTCTGTGTGTTCTGTGTATTTAATGCTTTACTGAAATGAAAGTGGGAAGGTTGGTGTTTGCTTAGATGTTAAGGAAAGCACATCTGAGCAGGTTAAAAAGAGTTTCCCCTTGCTCATTGCAGAGGGTGAAAGAGAGTTCAGAGGTATTTCTTCTGCTCCTAAGTCAGAAGACTAAGGAATGCTCACAACTTTGCTAGAGATGAGAGGTACATTCAATCTCAAAGCTTTCAGATCAGTAACTCTTTAAGCAAAAAAAAATCCAAGCAACCCCCCTCCTTTCTTCTTTAGATGTACTCTGCAGGGCATTACCTTCATATTCGTGTTCCATTTTTGACCCAGCATTACGTTTGGTAGTAACTGCACTAACTCATGGTATTGCGAGTTGCAGATAATGGTTTCAGTAGTGTGTCTTAATGTGCTAAAGAGATCTGAATTGAGCTTTTCTCCTTTACATTCCTTTTATTTTAATTCAACTTAGTTCTTTGAGATCCCTCTACTATTAAAAAAAATAAACAGGTACTGATAGTTGATTCATGTTCATGTTTAAAATAGTCTTTTTCTTTTAAGCAGATAATTATTAATAGATAAGTGGTAGTCTTGTTTTTTAAAGACCAGTACGTTGCTGGATATTGTAAAAACACTGCTGTATTTCAGTTGAATGAGGTGCAGCATTGGCTGGTGCAATTTGTGTGAGGGATAAAGTTATCCTTCTTAAATTCTCCTTTGCTTTTTTATTTGCATCTTTAGTTGATGCTGCACAATTATTTTCAGACTTGAATTTATTTAAAATTAAGGTCAGTATGTCCAGCCCTACAAAAGTCAGTCTTCAATTGTCAGCCATCAGTCCATTCTTACCAAAATGAATGAAAATCTTGAATATTTGTGCAAGCTTATTAGCTGGTTAAGTGGTGGAACAGGTTCCTGGAAGTCTTCAGGTGAAAGGCAGAGAATTTCTGAAGTGAACCAGGTAACCTGTGCTCTTTATCAGCTTTCAAATCCACCTCTCATTAAGACCGAGTCTCCCCAGTGGAAATGTAGATGTACTTACTGCTTGGAACTTTGTAGTTAATTATATTTGGCTATCTTAATTCTATAACTTGCATGTGTGCTATGCTTGCTTGCTTTTCAATAGCTGACAAAAGCTATAGGAGATCTTGCGGGTTTGTTTAAATAAATCACTCTTTAAAAAAAGAAAAAAAAAAGATGGCCAGAGATATCTGTCAGGCTGTGAACTGACTACAACAGACAAAGAGCTGAGTTTTTTTGTCTAAAAGAATTGTTTAAATAGTTCTTAATGAAAGCATGTGTATTCTCACATTGCTGTCCTCCAAGTAACAAAAATAATTCAAATACCGTACATTTCAACAGGGCTATTTGGGAGATGTCTTGCCCTGTTTTTATTTTTAATTTAAATAACATGGAATTGTAGTGAGTGTTCAGCATATTAATGCCTGACTTAAAAGATTAGCAGAATCTGAATGACTTGCATAATTTTATTTAATTACAGCTTTATAAAAATGTAGATATTTGCTTTAAGCCCGTCATTGAATCAAGGTATGTTTCAATGGCATAGCAAGAAGAGGACCAAGACAAGTAAATATGTGCACAATATTTCTTAAGATGCTTTACTGTTCTGGGAGGAGATGTTCTCCATGCAGATTTTGCTCTTCCTCTATTTGCTCTTAGCTTCTGTTTGTTTTCATTAGTTGAACTAAAATAAGAAACAAAACCCTCAGACTGGCTAGTTTCTGTCTCTCTAATATATACACACTGTACTTGCTTTTAACCTCATCTACTGCATGTTGTTTATGCTGTACACAAATGCAGTTGGAGTATTTCTTTGGTGTTGTACAGCATGATGCATTTCATTCCCCTTTCTGATTTACCTCCCGTTAGCTATATATTGCTTTACAACTGGAAAAAACTGAGGTCTTGGGAATTGAGTCTGCATATAAATTTTTTTTTTCCTGTGAGTCTTATGAGAAATGTCCTGCTTGGAGAGTCTCAGACAGTATTTCCCTGTGTTTATTCATGTTACTTTGCTTTATTTTATAAGTGGATATTGATTTCTGATGTGTTGTTACACTTAATGTTGAATAAATCTGACTTCCGTTTTGAAAAGTGAAACTGTGTTAGTGAAAATGTTATGTAATGCTAACTCATCTTAGGCTGTTCCCGGTCTACACAAAGTATACCAACTCTTTTTTTGTTTTAGTTTTAAACTTGAGATAAACGTCTTTGTTCTGCTTAGGATTCTGGCCAATACTCTTTGCTTCATGCTATTAAAGTTTGACAGCAATAATACTGGGAAGGGAAAGGTGGACAATTTTCTTTGGTAGCAAGGGTGCTGCAGTTAGCCTTTGGAAATCCCAAGCTGTACTGCTTTTGTTTGAAAGAGCCTTTCTGAGCATAAGTTGTTTCATATTTTGAAGATTTGGGATTTGGGTTTCTTTTTTTCTTCTGAACAAGGTGAAAAGCCTTTCCAAACAACTGTTGGAATAGTGCACAGCCTTGTGATTTTTGAGTTTGAGGATTAGTCTGAGAACCTGTGGCGCTCGACCAAAAAAAAAAAAAAAATCCTTGCAGTTTTAATACTCCTTTTAACATGTAGAACATGTAGAACCTCTGAGAAGGAAGAAGGACTAGCTGTACATCAAGAATACCTTTTTAAAAGTGGTTTCTCTTGTAACCAAAAGTCCCACCAGAGGTGAAAAGATTGCAGCGAATAAATGAGTGAAAATACAGGTGTGGACTGTGGGATCAGTATGAATTGAGTTTAGAGAACTTGCAGCGCAAGATAGTTAGTTTTTGCTCAACAAGAAAGGTTATTGGCATTTGAATCAGTGCATGAATTATTTTCAGTTGTAGTTGTACAATACAGCTCTTTTCAGAAGCAGTAACTCAGTGTGAGTTGGTGGCTTGTTTCACTTCAGTTTGTCCTTAAGTGCTCTTGGTTAAAGTTTTGACTGCTTCTCACTGGGAAAAGCACATAGAATGAAAAGCCTGTATCAGCTCTGCATCTTCAGAGGGTTGAAGACCTTTCTGTTGGGGACCTACTATTAATTTCTGCTTGCGAATGTTGATTGAAGTATTATAGTATAGCTTATAAGAAATGTCTTCATTTGCTGCAAGATTTGGCACCCAAGCAAGTGGAACACAGCATTCTAATTCCATGGGATATTACTGAGCTTTGGTTAATTAACACCTTCAGCCAGTTGGCACTCAGTCACTGAAGTCAGATTTCTTTTTATTATTATTAAATTAACGACAATTTCCTTACCCTCCCAAATTTAGGGTTTTAAACTGACAGATTTACCAATTCTACCAGGTGATGGCATTGCTTGTGAAAATCTATAGCATCCTGCTTGACCCTGGTGAGATGGAGGATGTGGAACGGATTTGAAATGGGACAGCTAATCTCTTCTTAAGGTCCTTTGGGTTTGAGCTGTTCCTAGGCATAGAGTTCTCCCAGTTAAGCCAGTTTTGGGACAGTTTCATAAAGGTCTTCTGTACTCCCTGTTCTCTCTGAGTGCCTTATAAGGTTGTACTAAGTGTCCTGTAATGTAGCTGTAGAGTGGAAAATATTTCTTTATTCAAGGAATTTATCTGTAGTTGAAGTAAAGCTTAGCTGAGTTTCTTACCAACTTGATGCTGCAGTACTTGTCTGCTTCAAACCTGTTTCTTCTACTTCTCACCTTCCCCCCAGTGTTTTCTAGAGGAAGTTAAATGGTGAGGTCATGTATCTAAAATATAAATACAGTTAAGTTCTGAAGGGCCAGGGTTTCTCTGGTCTTACCTTTCACCTGGTGCCTGTTAGTATTCTGAAAGTAATTTCTGAACCTCATGCTGGATTATAATTTGTTTCTGTATTATTTATAAAGCTACTAATTTTCCAGTTCTTCTTGTTTTGTTTTATACAGGGGAGGGTTAGCAATGGGAAGATACTCCAGAAATTGTCAATCACAATTACAGCATGTGGATGAAGGCATGTGAATACATGTGTGCATGAAAAGAGGCTGGGGGCAGAGGCACGGGAGGAGGAGCATTTGTGTGCACTCAGAATTGCAGGAGTTTGGAAGAATGGTGGGCTGAGACAATGGGAAATGCCAAGTGTAGAGTGCTGCATATGGGACATAACAACACCATGCAGCGCTCCAGGCTTGGGGGAGACTGGCTGGAGAGCTGTCAGGCAGAGAAGGACCTGGGGGTGTTGGTTGACTGCAGACTGAATATGAGTCAGCAGTGTGCCCAGGAGGCCAAGAAGGCCAATGGCATCCTGGCTTGTATCAAAAATAGTGTGGCCAGTAGGTCTGGGGAGGTGATTGTGCCCCTGTACTTGGCATTGGTGAGGCTGCACCTCAAGTACTGTGTCCAGTTCTGGGCTCCTCACCATAAGAAGGACATTGAGGTCCTTGAGGGAGTCCAGAGAAGGGCAACCAGGCTGGGGAGGGGGCTGGAGGGCAAATCCTGTGAGGAGCAGCTGAGGGAGCTGGGGATGTTTAGCCTGGAGAAGACGAGGCTGAGGGGAGACCTTATCACCACTTACAACTACCTGAAGGGAGGTTGTAGGGAGGTGGGTGATGGTCTCTTCAGCCAGGTGACAGGAGATAGGACAAGGGGAAATGGCAAAAAGCTGTGCCAGGGCAGGGTCAGATTAGATGTTAGGAAATTTTTTTTCCCTGAAAGAGTTTCAGGACCTGAAACAGGCTGCCCAGGGAGGGGTTGAGTCACCTTCCCTGGATGTGTTTAAAAAAAAAAAGGGTAGATCAGGCACTTAGGGATATGGTTTAGCATAAGACAGGAACAGTTGGACTTGATGATCTTAAAGGTCTTTTCCAACCTTGTAATTCTGTGAAAAATGAGGTTATATATGAGGGAAATTCAAACTCCATCTCTGTAATTGCTGAAGTGCTTCTCCCAGCCTCCCTTACTCCTGCTCTCGTGAAATATCTATCCTGGTTTTAAGGTGTAGAGATAAAATTCTGAAGAAGAACCTATAGAACATGTTAATTCTTTGTAGCAATTAAAAGAAAAATATAGTTTGAGATAGAATCTATTTCCAGTTATCTGTCAGAAATGCTCCAAGATAGATGACTACCCTCCATCTCTGCAAGGAAGAAAAAACCCAACCACCAAACCCTCTGGAGTTTAAAATTCTTTCTCTTTTTAGTGTTCTGGTGCCTAGTTAGAGCATATACAGAGCATGTAACAGCCTGAGTAACTGTAGTTTACATTGCCAGTCGTTTTGATTAAAAATATCTGCCTGAGGTGGAAGAAGTGACTGAGACATAAGAAACAAACCATTTTGGTGAAAGTTGATGAACATTAGTATGTATCACCAGTGTTGAACATGCAAGGGGCTTCTGAATGTGAACTTTTTAAAATGGGGCCCGTGACACCTTCAAAAGCCCTTGCATTCATACGTCTAGGCCTTGCCAAATTGTTCAGCCAAAGGTCTGCTTTAACTGTGTAGCTGCTTCTTTGATTTCATATTGGTAAACAGAAGAAATCCCAATTTGAGTATCTGGAAATACAAAACCAAAACACCCAAAGCCCAAAAAGCTCGGTTCAGAAACTTCAACTAGGAAAGAATACATCCTTTTAAGGGTGTACTTTCTGGTATAAAATAGTTAAACATAGCAGCTAGTTGTGTGTTGGTGATCTTAATTTCTTTTGATAAGTTGTTCAACCCAACACTCCCAGTGTCTACCTCAACATGAAGTTGTATAAATATGACTTCTTTTTGTCTTCTGCAATGCAAATAGAAGTTTCTGCAGTGCAATTAACACCCTTAAGTGTACCTCAGCAACCCCCATTGTCAAAATCAGACCTGGGATACCTCTTCTGCTTTGCTGTTGCCAAGGTAGCTCCTCATGTTACAGGCAAACAGAAGATTTTTGGCAAGTTCAAAGATTTTTTTATGGGCATTCTGTTTTGTCAATCCTGGCAAGTGTGGCCAAAGCTACTGTGCATCACCTGGGCTCTTGGCTGAGGGAAGTGCTGTAGCCATTCTGTGCCATTGCTGATCCTAGCCATAGACAAGTATACTAGTTTCATCGAGACTCTGCAGGGAGTGGAGAAAATTCTCATTCACCAAAATATTGAGGCTTTTTTAATCTAAATCATCCCAATATAAATTAAGAAAAAGCCTGGAAGGAGCTCTAGTTACTGCAGTCCTGAAAAGAAAGAATTAGTGTTACTCTGTCCTTCATCATCCCAAAGTAGTGGGAATAAAGGAAAACACAGCTCCTCTGGCAAGAGGCTACAGAAAAAAAGTGTTCATGATACAGCAGACAAGAGTTAAGAAACTAAAAGGAGCAATATGCTTGTGTAGCTGATGGGAACAGTGAAGGCACCTCAGGGCTCCACATTGGATTTATCAGTATTCAACTTCATTAAAGACGGGAAAGACACAACATGTATAAACACGCATGGAAGAGCAACTAAATGATGAGTTTTGATAAGTGTATGTTAGAAATATCAGCTTGATTCCTAGAATGCTCTAGATGTAATTTACAACTCAGGAAAGAGACTTGGCAGCCCAGGGTAGAGTGTAGTGTTGAGCTGCTGATCAACTGGAAGATGCAGAGTGTCGGATCGGAATTGGGTATCTAGAAAATACAGCGATAAAGACATTTAGAGTATGGCCAGTTGTGCAAGGTAATCACTAGCTGCCGTGATGCTTATGTTTCTTGTAAGAGCTAACTTTGTTCTTTTTGAATCAGTCCTATTGAGAGATACTCTTCAGCGTGAGAGCAAGCTAAAGAGAAAACTGAACCGGGCTCCTTCACAGGTCTGAAGACTCCTGCTGTTCAGAGCCCTCATCAATAATGTTGAATGGTAATAATTTGAGGAACATTCGGAGATCTTCTAATTTAAAAATAAAGGTCTGCAGGAATCCTGTGAAGGGGAGCTGCGCAAAAGCAGAAACTCTTTGCATTTCCTCTAAAAGCAGCTGAAGACCATACACTTTCCCATGCCTTGCTCCTGAGTGAAGCAGAGAATACAGTTCTGCTGCTTATGGCCCTTGTGTTTTATGTAGTACTGACAAAATGAAGTGTTAAATCCCCAATAACGAGTACTCATTCATTCCTTCCTATAGACTCCGTTAGATACACCCTTTGTCACACTTGGGAAGAATATTTGCCCCATGCTGCTTACATGCCATAGACAACTAGGTAAAAGGTGATGTGTTTTGGTTCAGATGATCATCTCGTCTTTTTGGCTTCTGCCAGATCTTTCAGTATTCCCATGGAACTGACTGCTCTCAGATTTGTATGGAAATAATTCACCCTTCCTTGGCACTAATTCGCTGCAACTGCAAAGGCTATTTTGGATTTGTATCTACTGTAGTTAACAATTCTCAAGTGTCTTATTTTCTAGGGGAGCTCAGACAAACCTATTATCAAAGAGCTGTGACTGATTTTTTTTTTTTCCCTTTTCCCCCCCCTCCTGTGTTACAACTAAACATTAATTTTCTTCTTTTGTTCTGGAGGGAGAAGGGGGCGTATGTTTTCTGTCCCTTTAAAGATGCTCTTCATCTCCAAGCACTGCGTAAACCAGCATATGTTAAATTCTGAACATCAATGGAGAAAGCAGCACTGTAATTCACACGTTTTGATTTGACGGCGAGGTTGCAAATATGCTAACATTCAACTTGTTGGTTATTATTGCTGCTCCTTTTCACAAGGGAAAATTAGTATGCACATTAGAGGATGACTTCTCTACAAAGAATTATATAAAACTAGGCAGGCGGTGTAATTTCTTAGCTGTTTGAGAAAAAGCCTTTTATTTCTTACGTTATTCCCTGTCTGTGAGAAGTCAAGCATTCATTTGAACAGAAAGATTTGGAAATTAAACAAATAGTTCCCTCACTTCAGAACCAATCTGAACTCTGCTGAAACACTAGCTGTTTCTTCTTTTTCTTGAGGGTCTTGCCCTGGTGAATCACTGTTTTGGTGCAATGTTCAGGATACATTCCGTTCATAATTTGCTTACTGAAGACTTCAGGAAACCTGTGTGTCCTACCAGTGGGTGCTTTTCCGTGTGAGAAAAGATGGGATTGTGGCAGCAGAGGCCACCTACTTTGATCAATGCGCTGCTGTAGGGTGTAGATGAAGCACGGGAGAATTTGAGGGGGAGAGAAGAACAGAAAAAGCAGGAATTCAAAGATCATGTCAGTATTACTTTTCAGGAAAATACTGTTGGATTGTGAATCTATAATGGGAAGCCTCCTTGAATTTTTATAGTTCACTGGTATGGACACCAGAGAGATTTAATAGCACCTGTGCTTTTTAAGTTGGTTTAAAATTGTATCCTATAAATCTGAAACACTTAAATAGTGCTCCATCAACTTGGCAACTTGAAATTATAGCTTATGCAAGCTTCCTTGGGCATTTCCTCCAAATGAAATGTCTTCCAATAAGATTATATTACTATTGTTTCTATTACACTTTTGCTTCCATGTTTGGTGGTATGATATGGTCAGCTGACAATAGCAAATTCTTGCTAAGTGATGCAGGAAGTGCAACCAAAGCCTTAACTGCTGAATTTGTCTTTGCATTTTCCCTTCACAGCACTGTGGAACTGGATTGTGGAAATACCTAGAAGATGGCTGTTGTGTATGCGACTGCATTTTGTAATTATAGCATAAGAATATAATTAATTATTGCACATGCTCTGCCCTATTGCAAATGATTTACCTGTCCTTAGAGTGGTGAGGTAGTGAAAGGGAAATTTCAGGCTCTGTATTTGGAGAGAAATAACCCCCAGCACAGGCTGGGGGGCAACTGGAAGGTGAGGTAGTGTGGCGATCTTTATTTCTGTTTTTCAGTGGTAAAATATAGCAATAAGGGCTTGCTCACAACTGTGAAGAAGTTTGCTTCAGGAACCTTTCTTTACATAGCCCTTGTTGTGCTTTGTCTGTTTTGAGGGCCTCACCTGATAGGACCCAACGCAGACTGGCTCAGCCAGGTTCAGTCTAAATGAAATAGCTACCACTCTGACACAGCAATCTTCACAGTAATAAGACAGGGAAAAACCCAACAAACCTTAAAAGAAAACTGACACAGTCTGCTTCAAACTCAACTTCAGCTAACTGTTATATATATATGTACATATGTATGAAATAAGCATATAGCTAAGGATCCACATAAATTCCCTAACAATAACACCTTGGAGCAGCGACTCTTCCAAGGGAAACATTTCTCTGATTTTGTCTATCACTTCAAAGTGAAAGATTTCTCTTGTTTTCTGGCCTTTCAAAGGTGGGTATCAACAAAGGTTGTACCTTTGGATCTTTGCTTTAATGTACACAAATAGACAGCATAATGGGTTCAGCTGAGCTTCAGACAGGCAGTTTAAATGGAGTTCTTGTCACTTAACTTCTTCCTGACTTCTATTTAGACAGTTCAGGTTTTCTGTAAAATAAAGGCAATAGCGACTGGCTTCCTGCAAAGGGTTGAATGAATGTTGAGATTCTGTTAATTGGCAGTACTATTCCAAATTCTCGATATCATGAGTAATTCACCAGATAAAGGGATAAAAATCTAACAAAGCTAACAATAAAAATCTAAAAAAGCTAACAATTTTCTATTGCAAAGAGAAGTGTAGATTTTCAAAGCCACATGAAACTCTGCTGTCTTTCAGGATACTCTAACCTGTTCATTTTCATTGGCAAAGGAAAAAGAAAAAAGTGAGTGGCACGTAGAATGAAAATCCAGGAAAGTATAATATAAAAAAGCAGGTTTGACCTTCCCTCATCTTAAACAGGGAGTTTCATGAAGTGGTGTGATGAGGGGAAGGACAAAGACTTTCAATGGTGCTTTTATGTGTTTCACATCTATGTTGCTACTTGTTCTCTAATGGATTAATGTAATACACACCAGTAAGAGAGGAATGTCCAAGCTTACCCTGTCATTGCTGCTCATTAGCTAAGAACATGAACATACATGTTCTGTTAAAGTGTAGTTCCTGTTTCTAGAGCTTGTTTCCTTTCCTGGAAAAGCCTTGCAGCTTGACTTTATTGGAACTCAACATGCTTGCTAAGCATGTGCTTCAGAGGCATTCTGACATCTTATTCTGGGTGAGGTGACTGGTGGCTTAACTTGCTGGTGGATTGCAGTTAGTACAAGGTTCCTAAGAATTTGCAACCATCTCAGATCCCTTTCCATCTGCTGATTTTGAAACATATCAGGGAAGAGTCAGTTTGCTTTTTTCTCTTTTTTTTTTTTTTAAATTTCCACATTATTTGATCACCAGAACATGGACCACAGAATCATGGAAATTTTAGGATCAGAAGAAACCACTGGAGATGGTCTAATCTAGCATCCCTGCAGAAGGTAAGGTCGCCTATAACCGGTTGCTCAGGAGTGTGATCAGTTTGGTTCTACATATCTCCAGAGGTGGAAACTCTACAATGTCTCTCTGGGCAAACTGCACCGGTGTGTGATCAGCCTTAGTGTAAAAACAGTGTTTTCTTTGAATGGAAATTCCTGTCTGAATTTATGGCCATTACTTTGTGTCTTTTCTCTGTCATATCACTGTGAAGAGTCTGGCTTAGTCTTGCTCTCAGCAGGTATTGATACACATTGATACAGTCTGTCTGAGCCTTCTCTTCTCCAACCTAAGCAATCTCAGCTCTCTGAGCCACTCTTCAGATGTTTCTGTCTTGCAATCATCTTCATGTCCCCGTGCTGGAACTGTTACAGTTTGTCCATCTTTCTCCTGTACTGGGTAGCACAGGACTAACAGTGTATGTCAATAGTGGAAGTAATCATTGCCCTCTAACTCCTGGCAAGGCTCTTCCTAGTGCTTCCTGGAAGACTGTTGGTCTTTGTTTCAAAAGGTATATTGCTGACTCATGCTAAAATTCTTGTCCACCAAGATTCCCTGGCCATTCTCTGTAGAGCTGCTTTCTTTCCAGTTGCCCCCCAGTGTGTGCTGGTGGTTGTTTCCAAATATAAAACCTGAAATTTCCCTTTCATGAGGTTCCCCTTAGTTCACTTCTCCAGGCTGTTGAGGTCCCTTGGAATAGCAGCACATGCATCCAGTGTATTAGCCGCTCCTCCCCATTGATTTACCCTCTGCAAACTTGCTGTTGGTGTGCTCAGTCCCATCTGCCATCTGGTTAATGAAGGGGTTAAACAGTACTGGCCCCAGTATCAACCTCAGGGATACATTAGTGACCAGCCTCCAGCTAGGCTTTGTGCTGCTGATCACAACAACCAGTCTGAACCTGGCAGTTCAGCCAGTTTTCAATCTTCTTTATTGCCCACTTATCTAGTCTGTATTTTGACAGTAAGTCTATAAGGAAGTTATGTGAGACTGTCAAAAGCTTTGATAAAGTCAAGTTAAACTATGTCCACTGCTCACCACTTTATTGTGGAAGTCTATTAGACTGTTTAGGAATGATTTCTGCTTTTTAAGTTCATGCTGACTCATCAGCACTTCCCTTCATGTGTTTGGAATGGCTTCCAGGATTATTTGCTCTGTCACTTTGCTAGAGTTTGCGGTGAGGTCAATTGGCCGGTAGTTTCTCAGATCTTCCTCCTTGCCATTCTGGAAGATGTGCAATTTGCTCTCTTCCAGTCCTCAGAAACCCTCATCAATCACCATAACCTTTCAAAGATAGTTGATAGTGGTCTTGCATGGCACTAGCCAGCTCCCTCACCACTTTGTCAGTAGAGAAGGGGTGCATCCAGTAAGGTTTCCTTGCTCCAAACTTTTCCACTGATTTCAGAGATCTGAGATACCTGAAAGGTAGACCTTGCCAGTAAGGACTGAAGCACAAAAGGGATAGAGTATCTCCTCCTTATCTTGCTAGCTGTCACCGTGTGCTGTGCACCCCTTTCAGCAGGCCCATGCTGCTCCTCATGTTGCTGCTCCTTATGTTGCTAATATGCCTGTAGAAGGCTTTCTTACTGCCCTGCATAAACAACACTGGATTCAACTTCAGATGGGCTTTGGCATACCTAGGCCCATCACTGCACACTAGGCCAGTTTCTCTGTGTCTATATATATATACACCTGTCCCTGCCTCCATCTCTTGTTATGTTTCCTTTTGATAGCTGAGTTTTGTCAGGCGCTCCCTGCTCATCTGTGCAGATGTCCTGCCACTTTTGCTTGACTCTATGCACAATGGGGTGGACAGGACAATTCTTGAGTTTGCAGGAGGTGATCATTAAAAAAATCAAACACCTGTCCTGAACCCTTCTCTTCTTCAGGATCACAGTCCATGTAATTCCTCTAAGCAGGTCCCAAGCAAGCCAAAGTCAGCTTTCCTGGAGTTCCAGACCCCACTATTTGCCTTGCTCCTCCTCTCTGGATCCTGAACTCCACTCCTCATGGTTGCTACAACAAAGGGTACTCCTAGCCTTCATGTGCCCTGTTATTTGGTCTGGCTGGGATGGAGTTAATTTTCTTTATTGTGCTCTGTATGGGTTTTGGGTTTGTGACCAAAGTGACGCTGATAACACACCAATGATTTTGCTGTTGCTGAGCTGCATATGGGGTCTAAATCACAACGATCCTGACCAGTTCTTCTTTCTTTGTAAGTATAAAGTTCAGCAGACCATCTAGCCCTGGCTGCTTGATCACTGGAATCGGGAAGTCATTGCTAAGGTACTCCTGAAACATCGTCAATTCCTTGCACTCTGCTATGTTGTCTTTCCACTAGATATCAGGGTGGTCAAAGTATGCATGAGGACCAGGATCTGTGCATGTGAGGCTTCTTCAGTTGCCTGAAGCCAGCTACAAAGTCCAATAGTTCCTCCTGATCAGGTGGTTGGTAACAGACACTCATTACAGCATTACTGATTTTGGTCTGCTGAATGATTCTGACCCATAAGCTGCTGGCTCATCACCCAACCCCTGGCAGAGCTCTGCACATCCTCCAGTGCCCTCACATCAAGGGAAACTCCCCTTCCTCTACCCGTTTGCCCTTTATCTACCTGTTGCGTTGTGTGAACTATCCCACCGTGTTTCCATGGTCCAAAAGCAATCATCCCTCCAAACACATGCAGACCTCTTCAGTCTTAATATCTGTTCTGTATGCTGCGCGTGTTAGTGTACAGGCACTGCAGAGAGGCACTCTGTCATGCTGGCTTGCTCTTGATACCATGACTGATACTATAAATACTTATCAAAACACAGAACAAATCAGTTATTGAAGCCAAGGACATGTTTATGCTTTAATGAGGATGAGAAGAAAGGAAGTAGTGGAGGACAATGAATGCTGGTTGCTGCTCTTTGCTCCCAAGATCTACTCTGCCTACCTATTCCTTGTTCCTAGCAATAGAAAGCAGTTTGCTCCCCAGCAAGCCAGCAACGGTCGTTTCAGTACTGAGAAATGTGGTAAAGGTTGAGAGAGGAAAATGTTCTCTGCCTTCTGGGGGGAACGTCAAGTGAAAGAATGTGAGGGATGGGGTGTTTAGAGGAAATGTGAGGCTTGAAAACAAATCATTAGAGTAGGTCAAGACTAGCAGATTTGAAAAGAAAGGTGGATGTACTCAGGGTTAGGAAGAGAAGAGGTCAGAATAAACAGAAATTGTAAAAGGATCAGGAAATGTTAATAATATATAATCCCTCAAGTGACAGGAAAAGAAAGAATGGTCAGAAAAAGAGTGTGCTGCTTTAAAGCATCTCTGCTTCATAAATCATGTAAAAATTAAATGCTCTGTTCTGAATAATCCTTAACTTTACTTTCTTTGTCCTGGGATGTATGTAGGTTGGTGTTATCTGGAAAGGAACCAGAGTCATTGTGCTTTCAAGGGCTTGCTTTCCTATACTTTGCTTCAATGCCTTTCTTTCCTGCATCCCTTGGGTGTGATAATGGCATTCTGTGAATCATAACAGCAGTGCAGAGCTTAATTAATGTTTGCAAAACACTTAGATCCTCAGATGAAGTGTGCTATGTGCATCCGGTGCAACATATTATTGCCAATAAGCACAGGCTATTTTTAATTCCAGCAGCAACTCATTCATGGTGCTTTACCTATCACAAAAGCAACCGCATGAGGATGGCTGTGATGGGTTGTGCCAAGGTCCAGCTATCTCTCTATCTACTCTCCAGGAATAGCAGGTGTTTAAGGAAGGGAACTGAAAAAAAGACAGGTGCTTTATCTGGCAAACCCTCCTGGCTTCAAGCAACAAATAATTTAAGGACTTTGTGGTCCAGAGGTTACAACCAGAACCTTCCTCTTGAGGGAATTCTGTATGCCTTTCCAACCAGCGCATGGTGAGCCGGGGAGATTAACCTTGCACACCCTCCATAGCGTGTTCTCTGTCTGAGAGAGTGAACCTCGAGGAAGAAAACCATATTTTAGACTGTTTCATTGGAAGTAAATCTCCATCTACCAGGGTGACAAATTATTTCAGTCGCTAGAGGAAAAATTATGTGCTGTTTGATACATACGCTGAGCTATTCCTTGAGCAGTTATGTCCTTTCAGCCCTCAGAATAGGATGATTTATTGCCTTAAATTTATCTGAATCTTTAAAACCACAGATTCATATCCAAGGAGACGTCAGTTCTTCCCCCTTGTGAGCTGGAGAGCTGGAGTTAGATGTATTAATTTATATTAATAAGATGCTAAAATCCTAGCTTTTATATAAATTAAACTAAAGATCGGTAAGGAATTCCTTTGCCTTGCCACTACCTCACTTTCCCCTTCCAGTTTATGGACAGTGTTTTACGTATCAACTGGCAGCAGTTTTTGGCGTCAGAATTAGAGATATACAGAAAGGTGATGTGTGTGTCTGTATGAACTGGAACCATTTTTCTGTTAAATTGGGTTACAATGTCCTGATTTGCACAAGCAGACCAATTCCTAATTTAAAACCTGGTTGAGGGAATTCTGCCCCATTTATATGGAGAAATGGATCACTACTTTGTGAAGTTTTGGAACTATTTGGAGATGTGTGTAATGAAAGGGCCAATAAAAATGTAAATGATCTCAGCTGCATTTATCACAAATTTCACCTAGATCCCTGGCAATGCTGCTGATTTTGATAGCAGGCAGCCCACTAAATATTTTGTAGCACAATTTTAAAAAATGAATAAACCCATAATATTTGCATTTAATTATCTGCCACGGAAGCTATGCCTTCCATTTCAAATTAGTCGAGCAGATAGTGCATATTCGCCGATCTTTTTATCCGGGTCCTGGATTTTACTCTAGGTGGCAGAATTGTTCTATCTACAGCACACGGAGAACACGAAGAAACAAAAAATGGTTAATGATGTGTACCTCCCGAGTGTGAATAATTCTTGTTTCCTAATTCAGCTGCTTTATTTTTCCAATAGTGTCAAATTTATTAGTAAGCAGGTAGAATTCATAAGCTGTGGGTTTTTTTAAGAGGGGGAAAAAAACCCAACCCAAACAGCACAACTACTTTCTTCATAAAAACTGCCTGAGTCAATAGAAGCTGCAGAATATTTTGTAAAGTATAACTGCTATGAAACGCTGATACATGCAGGAACTTTTTGGGAATGTGTATGAACTGCTATGTATGCATAGTTTCCTAGAAGGGGTCGAGGTTGGGGAGGAAGAGTTCATCTTTCCAACAGTGTTATGTCCAATTCTTTACGTAGGGAGGAATTAAATTCTAACACAACATGGATGTTGAACAGGGAGCTGGGCCTCTTCAGACATGTTTGTAAGTAAACAGCTCATTTAGGCTAAAATATGTATTCATGTGCTGAGCAAATGTGGGTTTGAGCTGTCAGGTGCGTTGTAAGAGCTTAGAAGAACTGAGCTGGTTGATGGTTAGATAGTTACCTAAATTAACGCTTTGACAAAAGCTCCACCTGAGATCTACTAATTACAATGATTTTGGTTCGGAACATCAGCTATACTTTCTTTGTTACCTAATGTAAGAAATGTTAAGCATAATCTCTTGTGTGCTCCTACAGTGTTTCTGGACCGGAGAAAAAGGGCACTAAATGCTTGCAGGGGAAGGGAGAATTAAATTAGAGTCTTTAGGAGATCAGACATTTGAAGCCTAGGAACTCTTTCTGGAGCTGTGGAGGGGGTAGCGAATTCCAAATGTGTCATTTATTCCCCCCGCCTTCTCTAGCTTTGAAGATGACAGTTCTTCTGCTTGGTGTTTTCATTGCCCACATTATTACACTCCTGGGGCAGTATATTATTGCTACTTCGAAATTAAAACTAGTTAGGAAGAATCCTCTCACTGTGCTTACCATTTGTTCTAAATTTTGTAGCAGCGTTGCTGTTGTGGAATTTTTAAGCACTGTGTAACGCTATGCCAAAGACTGATGCTGCTCCTCCTTGCAAGGTGGGGACAGTTGACTGAGCACATAGCTGTAACTATCGGAACACGAGGGAAAGAGACGATAAACTTTCTTCCAGAATCATGCTACATTTGACCAACAGCTTTCTATACTTTTAGTGGTTTAAAAGGAGACTAAAGCAGCTATAGCATTGGCTTGCTGACCTCTCCTCAGAGTTCAAAAAGTGTAATCCCCACCCCCTTTGCAGAAAGTAGACTTGTTGACTAATTTCTTGCCTCTGGTTTGTGGATTATTTTTGTTTTGTGGTTTGGTTTTTTTTTCCTCTCGAAAGTTGGCTTATTTCAGTATTTTGAGTTGAAAGCGCATTGTTAAATCTGGTGAGGAGGAGAAAGGTGAAGCAGTAACCAAAATACAGAGACCTGACAGACTAACCTAACAGGACAAAACCAAGCAACAAGCAAAAACTGATGGGCTATCAGGAAACTGCAGGCAAATTGGGACGCTGCAGTTGATAAGGACCCAAGCTTGAGAGATCAGGGTGTTTCAGGGGGTTAGCGGTACTGCCCAAACTGATGGGGGAATGTGCAGGGTAAGGGGATCAGGGAGGAACAGTGGTGTGATAGACAGAAAGGGGTACGAAAGGGGTCGGTCACGTGTAGAAGAGAGCTGGTCAGTATGGCTCCGCTGGCTGGGCAAAAGGAGCTGCTGGAGGTGGCTGCTGCTGCTCCCAACATCCCTTAACCATGTCCTCCTGTTCTAGGAAAAAAAAGAAAAAGGGAGGAAAACCATGCTGCTAAGGGTTTTTTAAACTCTGAAAAAGCAAAAGAAAGTTTGATTTTTTTTTTTAATGTAAAAGCTTCAGGAAGGTATGAATATTTGAATTTGTGAAAAAACAGGTAGTCAACTTGGCTTAAAGATTCCTAGTTTTTAAATAAAGCAGCAATGAAAGAATAGTTTCCTTTTTCTTTTTTAACTTCAGCTTTATTTATGTATAAATCCTTAAAGTGTGCATGTTTAGCCTTTCTGTAGACTATAAAAGCAGCTTTTTCTTGACTAAAACAGGTATGAATTTGTACTCTTGCTATTTCTAAAAAAGATTAGGAAATCAAATCAACCTGATTACTGAATAAAATTGAAGACTGCCTTTGAATTCTGTCATGGTTTAACTCCAGCTAGTAACTGAGCACCATGCAACTGCTCCCTCACTGCCTCCCCCCGCAGTGGGATAGGGGTAAAATTTTGTGGTTTAAGATAAAGACAGTTTAATAGGATAACAAAAGAAGAGAATAATAATAATATATATAAAAAAAGTGATGAATAAATGTAATGGCTCACTATGTGTAGGAGGGAAAAACCACAATCCAATGCCCAGTCTATTTCTGAGCAGCGATCCCACCTCCCTTCCCCAGTTCTATATGGAGCATGATGTTCTGTGGCAGGGAACATCCCTTTGGCCAGCCTGGGCCAGCTGTCCTGGCTGTGCTCTCACAGCTTCTTGTGCACCTGGCAGGGTGTGGGAAGCTGAAAAGCCCTTGACTTAGTGTAAGCACTACAACTACCTAGCAATAATTAAAAACATCAGTGTATTATCAACATTATTCTCATGCTGAATCTAAAACAGCACTGTACTGGCTAGTAGAAAGAAAATTAACTCTAGGTTGAAACCACGACAGTTGCTCAATTTGTTTGTAAGAAATCTGTTGTGTTTACTTTACAAAACTGTAATTGGTGATATATACTTGTGGGAATATTTTGACTCTCAGGAGATTTTGGCGGTCTGTGTGCTAACTGGAGCTACCACATTGTAACTATTTATCATTAGGGAGTCTTGAAGGTCTACAGCGTTAATGTTGCTATGCACTGCTTGATATGACAAGACTGGTGTTTCTACAGATTACTCATACCCTGTTGTCAATGGGAAAGGTCATAGAAAACTGAATTCTGCTTCATATAATCATATTTTTTAATTTGTAGTTTTTTAATATTAAACAAAATACTTTCTCCTTGCTATAGGACAATGGAACTAATCCTCTTTAGCTTGTAACTGCAATTCTTGTGCTGTTCTATTTTGGGAGAATAGGTTTATATTATCACTTCTCTATAAAACTATTCAGAGGTCACCTTTTGAGACATCGTTTTTCTTCTTGCTTGCTCTAGTCACCATGAGAAGATTCTGTTCTCTGTGAAGTGGGAAGCTCTATGCTAATATTGTTTAATGTGTTTTCTACAGGGGTTTATTATCAAATAACATAAAGAGATGTTCAGGAGGTGAGGGTTACTACCTTTGTTGCTGCTCTTGGTACTAGAAGAATGTCATACTTTTACATCTTTTTAATGTTAATGAAGCTATCTTACAAAAGGCTTTTGATTCCACATTTTATCCCAGAGAAAGCATAAGCAAAACCTTTCCACCCAGCACTTTACCAAGTATCACACACAATTTTATTTATATGAGCTGCAAACAGCATTGGTATCTATTCCACCCCCATTGACACGGCATTAAGAAAAATAGCCTGCTTCCCTCTGAGATGTCAGTTCGTGCTTTGACCGTCAGTATCAATGCTCCTCTCCTTTTCCTTTAGCAGTATCATTTCAGCAGCTTACTACTCAAACACAGTGATGGAAAAGATCTGCCTTGCCTCTTGAAACCAAAGTGCTGTGCTTATGTCTATCTGCTTGCCTGCCTTGGTGAGCTGCCTTGCTGCTGTGGAGCCTGTCAGGGGAAAGCACGGTGAGGGATGTTTCTAGAAGTGAGAGCCAGCTGCCCAGTGAGCTTGCTGTAGTTTCACTGAGAAAACCTGGAGACAACATAGTGAAAAGTATAAGGCAAAAAATATTTGAGCAAATAATCAAAAGAGGGAAATCAGTTTTCAGATATTTTATTCTTAATTCGACACTTTTCTCCATGGAAAAAAAATTAACAGAAGCACAGGCAGTTTTAGCGGGTGGTTGTACCATTACATGTGGGAAGGCCCACAGAGGAAAGGGAGATGTGAGAAATCTGTGACTGTGTATGAATGCTTTAGGTCATGCAGTATAATGGTTTGTAGCTCTGATGGTTTTAGACTGACAGCCTTTGAAAGAAGTTCTATTACCAACTGACAGGCAGAAAAAAATAATTTCAAGTTGAGTAGTTTTCAAAATATTATTTGAGGAAAGATATGTTGTCTATGCTGCAACTCAAATCCAGTTCTTAAAAGGGAATATAACGGTACTGTAAATGCAGAAGATGAAGTAAATGCTGAACACCCATGCATTAGTGGAGATTACTCAGAATTAAGATAATATTTTGGAATTAAAAGGCGTTTCAATGGAGTTTGCATGCTGGAATATTGCTTAGTTATTAATCTCAATATTTCATCATTGTTGGATTACATAAAATGTGTCCCTAGCCAAAGGTGCCTTATAGCTTTGCCCTTAAAATGTGCTGTTTATGGGACATTAGCTTTCCATATTTACATTTCAAAGGAGGAGGAAGGTCTAGCCTTCCTCCTGCAGCCACTGGCAATCTGACAAGTCCTTTCTTCATTTAAGGCACTCCTGAAAATCAGACAGTTGTTCTGCTAGCTTGCCTGTCCTTCTCCCATACAACCAGAGATTGCCCAAACCCTAAGCATCTGATTTGCCTGTTTGTTTATTTTTGGCCTGAAGTGTTTATCTTTGAGAAAAGAGAGCAGGTGGCTGTGTCTCTGCTTATATTTTAAAGGAGAGTTTTGCATTAAAGGGAAGTGAGAATAGGATTTGTTTCGTATTACAGGGACACAGTTTATCAATTTACAGCTCTTCCAGGGAGGATAAAGCTGAGAAAACCTGTTTCCAGGGGTAAGTCATGAACAGTTCTTAGGGTATAGCTGGTATTTTCTTACCCTCATAAGGAGGAGCCAGTCAAGGAATTTGCTTTAAAAGTGCTGTGATTTCTTGACTGATGTAAGAGATCATTTAACTTCAGCCTAGACCTAGTATTGTCCCAGGTTTTTGGGAGAGGACAATCACCTAATAAAGGTTTGCCCTTCTACTACTCTTCCAGGTTGAAAATGGTGAAGTTGAGATTGGATAGGTGTCATGCATTGGAAGTTGAAGTACCATGAAAATGAAGAGGATTATTGTGTCAACAGAGGGCTGGAGATCCTTGAACAGACTGGATCCATTCACAGACTGGATTTTCAGGAGTTACAGAATTTTCTTTCTTTCTTTCTTCTTTTTTTTTTTAAAGGTAATTCAAGTGAAAGTGCTACCTGAAAACTAAACAGATTGAAAATTTTACTTCCCAGAACAGATTTTTCCCATCTGAGAGAAGCATTTGTACTTGCAGTCTTACTGAACAGAATTATAATAATGAGTGTTTAAATTTCAATTCAAGAGAAAACTGCTTCTCTTGATTTGCTTAAAAATGAACTTCTAGGGTGGAGGGAGAATGGGGAGAAACAGCAAATTATATGGAAAGAAGACTATTCCATCTTAAATCATGCTTAGCCACATAACACTCTTATCAGAGCAGGCTCTGGCTGCAGGGAGTAATTTGTAGGGTTTTTTTTCTGACAACAGCATGAGAATGGAATTTTAGAAGTTTGTTCAATATGCTAAAACTCCCTCTATTACATGTTGAAATAGGTTTTTAAGCTTCTCTTGATGTAGCTCAATACCAATTTGCCTGTATTTCAGCAGGTTTTTAGCATTTCTGATGTCTGCCAAGTAATACATGTAAATACCTGATGTTTTATGTGAAGAGACCTGTGTTAGATCTTGAATCAACATGGAAAAAAAAACCCAAACCATTTAAAGATCTGATTACAAAAATAATTTCCATGCCTTTTGTCCGAAATGATTTTAAAAATATGATCTATATTTGTAGTAATTTGAGTGGAAGGGATTTAGACAGCAAAGAAGCCTATCTTTCCTAATATTTAGGATGGCTGAATTTGTCTCAGCGTCCTCTGTTTCTCTCAAGGAGAAGACTGTGTGTTAAGGAACCGCTCTGTCACACTGTGCAAAGGGTTTACTCTGGTGGGGAGAGGGAGGGAACAAAGGAAATGATTTCATGCTTTACACATGGAAACCTTCCTAAATTTGTTGTTGTGGTGTTTGGGTTTTTGTCTTTTGCTTAGTATTAGGCACATAATTTTTATGCAATTAAGATTTATTGTCTAAATTAGGAAAAAATATTTGTGAGGAGGAAGAGAAGGATTGTTTATGAACTTCAGTGCTGTGCTCTGCCAGACTTACATGTATTCTGTTTTGGTCATCCATGTGATACCTGAAAATAAGCTTGTTTAAAAGCAGAGTGAATCAATCACTTTTGGTTTTGGCTTAATCTAAGTGAAATTTAGCCATGTGACTCTGAACAGGGATGCCTGGAGATCTTCAGTTGCTCCTTTCTGAGGAGTACATCAACCTGTGGACAGAGCAGAATACTGCAGACAGTGTCATTTTCTGATGATACCAGAGTTACCTTATTTCACTGTGTTAGAAAAACTCTGAGGCTGTCACTGTAGCTATTCTTCATTATTTGGAAAGACGCTTTGGAGTGCTGGAGACTGTGCTCCATTATTGTTAATTAAAAAAAATCTCACTCGGTATAGCTTATTAAAAAAAAAAGGGCAAAAAAACCCTAAACCTTATGCTAAGCATATTAAAGAAGGTATTAAACACTGCCTGTGGCATTGTTCCCCAACATTGCTGGCTTGGGGGTAGTGATACTGCATGAGTCATGTGCTGCAGGCATATTGTACTTTGTTCTTCCCTTCAGCTTCAATTCAACTTTTTAATTTCCTTTGCCTCTGAGCAGTGTTGGAGGGTATCATGGGCAAACAGTGCTCGTGAGCAGCAGGGATGGAGGGCTGGCCTACACTGCATCTCCCTTTGCTACCTCTTATCTGTCACATTTGTGCTACTCATTATGGAATTATTCCCAGAGTTAACTAAATTCTGTGAAAAGTTTCATAAACTGGAAACTAAACTGGCAGAAAATCACGTAGCGTGCTCTAGACCTGTCGTATGATAATGTTACCAGTGCACACAAGGGGGCACAGTTATACTTTCCCATGCAATTTTAATGTCTTAATCTGTAAGATCTCAGGAAACTGGAAATACTGTGGTGTTTAGTACAAATAAAATCACAGAATGGTTTGAGTCAGAAGAGACCTTAAAGCTCATCTAGTTCCAACCTTCCTACCATGGGCAGGACACCCTCCACTAGCTCAGGTTGCCCAAAGCCCCATCCAACCTGGCCTTGAACACTGCTAGGGAGGGGGCAGCCACAGCTTCTCTGGGAAACCTGTCCCAGTGCCTCACTGCCTTCACAGTGGAGAATTTCTTCCAAGTATCACGTCATCTGAATCTCCTCTCCTTTAGCTGAAGGCCATTTGTTCTTAATTTATCATTCTATGCCCTTGTACACAGTCCCTCCTCAGCTTTCCTGCAGGCCCCTTCAGATACTGGAAGGCTGCTACAAGGTCTCCCCAGAGCCTTCTCTCCTCCAGGCTGAACAAGCCCAACTCTCTCTGCCTGGCTTCACAGGAGAGGTGCTCCAGCCCTCTGAGCATCTTTGTGGCCCTGCTCTGGACTCACTCCAACAGCTTCATGTCTGTCTTGTACTGGGGACCCCAGAGCTGGACACAGTACTCCAGGTCGTGTCTCACCAGAGCAGAATGGGAGAATCACCTCCCTTCACTTGCTGGTCACGATTCTTTGATGCAGCCCAGGATACAGCTGGCTTTCTGGGCTGCAAGCACACGTTGCTGAGTCACGTTTAGCTTCTTATCCACCAACGCCCCCAAGTTCTTCTCCTCCAGGCTGCTCTCAATTTATTCTCTTCCCAGCCTGTAGTTACTCTTGGGATTCCAACAATATAATAACTATTCAAATGTTGAGTGGGCAGTTCTAAATTTTAAGCTATAGTTGAACCCACATCTGTCTAAACAATTGCCACCAAAAATAGATTTTGGATCTTTAAAATGTATCAGTAGAGCCTGTCTCACTCATGTAGGTATTGCGTGTTAATGCTTGCACACTAACTGTGAATTACGTGATCAGTTCTGAATTGCTCATTTTCATCCAACATTAAATGATTATAGATGATTTTAATAGCCCAACTTTCCTTCCTCATGGGCTGTTGAGGAAGGTTAATTTAATAGTCTGTATCACCTTTACTATCTCATCATCATTTTGTGTGGTTTTATATTTACATAGATCAAAATATCTACTTTTTCTCAGGTTCTTGGATTTAGAAAAAACCCAAAACTTAGCGAGCACAAATCTTCAGTCTGATGGGGAACACAACAAATAATTACTAAAAATGAATTTGAAACACTGATGCATGAATGCTGAAATGTTTGTTTCACAAACTTTTTGGAAAGCTTGTGTCCCATTAATGTATGCTATCATTTATATAAAGTAGTGGGTGAAATGAGCTACTAACATTTTTACTTATTTTCCATGCAAAAATATGCTCCCCGAGAAAAACATTACAGGCTCAATTGTGTTTGTGCTACTTGAGACCCAGTGAGGTGTAGTTTCTAGTTTAGACACAATGATGCCTGAATCTTGCAAATGTTAAGCTAATTCAACCCCAAAGAGTGGAAAATAAATAGTAAAAATCGCATGGAAATTAATCTTCAACTAAAAGTTAAAGGATGGATACTTCATGAGTTTCCTTTAATTGTTTTCTGCCTTCACAAAAGAGTTGGTTCAGATAGGAACAGATTTAAGCATGAAAATTTGATCCTAGGCCTTGAAGATTTTATACAGGGACTTATATTATACAGGGACACTTATATATATATATATATATATTATATTATAGAATTAACAAATATATTTCCTAATTCCTATTGTCCCCAATGCTGCATCCGGTTTTCCAAATAACAGCAAAGTGAAGTGAGATCACACTGAAGTAATGTAGTTGTGCCTGAATTGTCTCTGTGGCAATTTATACAAGTGTGCAATTATTATCTTAAATGCTTGTAAGCAGGGCTCAATCATGTTGGAGTGTAAATACAAAGCAATAATTAGGTCCCATCTTAGAGATGCTACAAGTTAAAAGGACCCGACGGGTATACAAGAAGAGTAAGCAACTCAGTGGTGGCAAATGTACGTGTTAACATGATGATTATTTAAATGGTAGGATTTAAACAAAGTTTTACTGAATTGAAAGTCAAGAGAAAGCAGCAGGTGTGTGGGGTCCTGTTCTTCTGCAGCCATCAAGGAAAATTCTAATTATGTTATGGTCATGAAGATGAAGCTTTTACTAGAACATCAAAGTGTGAAAATGTTGTGAAGGAAGGGTGAGAGTGTCCCCTTGTGCTGGGCTGTCTCTGTTGTGTGTTTGTAAAAGAGTGTACTGTTTGTTATTTTAGAGAGCTGCTTCCTCTCCTAAAAAGACAGGTCTGAACTCGTTTTGGGAGTTGGACCTTACCAGAGGGTAGCCTGAAGACTTGCACTGTAAACATAATCTTATTGAAGGCCAACAGTAACCATTTCCCCTGTTCTTGTCATTCCACTGCTTTGTTTTGCAAAATAGGTTTGTATTTTACTTGAAAATGAACTGGAACATCATTCTGTGAACTTCATAGAATCATAGGATGTGTTAGGTGGGAAGGGACCTTTACAGGTCAGCTAGTCCAACCCCCCTGCAGTGAGCAAGGACATCTTCACTAGATCAGGTTGCTCAAGGCCCCATAAAGCCTGACCTTGAGTCTTTCCAATGACAGGGCTTCCACAACCTCTCTGGGCAACATGTTCCAGTTTTTAATCTACACTTGCTACAGACAGGATTATTTCTGCCTATATTTGTAAATGGCAATGTGCTGTAGAAAGTTTTGTTCCCCTAGAAAGGTCAAGACTTTGGTTTAAAATCAAAACACTTTTGTCAATATCACTGGTGTAAAACAAACTTGGAGTCAAAGATATCTGAGAACCTAGGGTGGGCCGACTCCCAGATGTTTGCTAATAGTGTTGTAGCATAAAAAGTGTGCCTATACATGCTCTGGCACAGGCTTATGCTTTTGCTGTATATGAGGTCTCACTGGAAATGATTATAATTGCAGGAGAGAGTTCCTCATGTTACTGTCCAGGTTTCAGCTAGGATAGAGTGAATTTTCTTTTTATCAGCTGGTTGTAATGGTGTTTGGGAGTTAGGATGAGAGCAGTGCTAATGGCACCTTGATGTTTTTAGTTGTTGCCAAGCAGTCAAGGACTTTTCAGTTGTTCATATTGCCCTGCCAATGAGAATGTGGGGGCATCCATGAAGCTGGGAGGGGACACAGCCAGCTGGGACAGGTGATCCAAAGTGGCCAAAGAGGGTATTCAGTGCCCATTACATCATGCTCAGTGTAAAGGGGGGCTTGTTTGGGGAGGAGCAGGTGGTTCCAGGATGTGCAGTTTTTGGGGATAGTCCAGCTCCGGGACGGCTCTGAGCTGAACAGCCTGAGTTGTGCTGTTTGGTGAGAAACTGCATTGTATATCACCAGTTTCATATATTTTTTGCTATAAAAGTCCTATTATTGTTATTTCTTTCTCTGCTGTCCCAGTAAACTATCCTTATCCTAACCCACGAGGTTTGCCTTTGGTTTTTCCTTTTCCCCTTCCCCTTTTCCTCCCTCCCAGAGCAAGTGGCTGCACGGTGCTCAGCTCCCAGCTGGGGGCAGAACCATGCATACAATTGTCAGAGCAATGATATTATTTTTAGGCCAAATGTGCCTGTCCGATTTTACAGACTCCAGTGTAATACTTCATGTAGTCTGATGATGTGAATTTCGTCAATAATCTCTGTATTTCTGTCAAGAATGCCTCTGCAAAGCTCTGTAAGAAAGTCTATGGCTACTGAACCTATACTAGTTTACTGCAAAAGGTTACCTTTAATTTTCAGGTAATAATTGAAACAAATCTTCCAAAAATCTAGATGCATCTATGGTATGCTATTAGGCCTGTACAGCAGCACACATGCCCACTCCCTCTAAAAGCAACAGGTATAATTTTGACAGACATTTCTAATTCCTTTGAATACAGCATGTTTTGAATATAGGCTGCGGCACAATGGAGTTATTGGCCTAATTTTCAGGACTGCTGAAGCTAAAGCTTCTTTTCTGTTGTTAAGCAAGTAATTTTTCTACCACAAAGATGCCTGCAGTTTCATGGCGAGAATCTTTGTGAGGGGAAAAAATGGTTAACCAATTTCCAACTGCGATCAATATGAAGTTGACACAAAGTCTTTGCTGTAGCAGTTCCAATGGAGGTGATGAGCTGCTAGATGAAGGGTTTATACTGGTGTTATTTTTGCTCCTTCACTTGTGTATTATGTGTATGTGATGTAAAAGGGACCTGAATGTTTTCTTTGGTTTTTTTTTCCTCTCTGCCTAGAGGAGTTTGCAAGATTAAATTTTGGTGCATGACAGCATCTCCAGCTCTGAAGTCTCTTAGTCACAGTGAATCCAAGTGATGTCTCCCGAAGACAGCATGTAGATTGATGTTCTTGTCTGAATAACACCAGCTGAAGATTTTGTTGTTCATGAAATGAATGTCTATCTTTTTTTTTTTTCTTTTTGAATTGGAGACTATCTCTCAAATGATCTTTATGTATCATGATTGAATAATCGCATTCAATGCTTGGGGAGAGAGAGGCAAATTCTCAACAGTCATAATAAAGAAAAAAAAAGCCATGCCCAGATATGCTATGATTTCTAACACAACAGTTAAACACAGATAAAAATAAGTGTGGATTGTAGCTGTTCATGGAAATGTAGCTAGGAAGAAATTGTGAGGAGCTAGGATTAGGGATAACAATGTGTAGGAATCTCTAATTTACAGCTGAGGGGACAAAAAATATCTTTGGAATGATATTCCTTGCGTCCAAAAATGTTTTTCTTTTCTTGTAGTGGAGTGTTCTATGAGAAAAATACCCCACCTTGGAACAACAGTACATTACAATATGCCTTAGTGTGAAGAAAATCTAGGGAGGGGTTAATGCAACTTCTCTAGATGGAGTTGAGGGAAGCTGTTGTGTCTGATCAAGAAGTGATCAAATGGAAATGATTTCTAGAGATTTAAGCTTTCCTTTTTCTGTGTTACTAAGCCTAAGAATACCTACATTGTCTGGTTTCTGAGAAATATAAGTCTGGATGTGTTGTTAAAACTGATTTTGCTAATGTTCACTGATCTTATTGATCTTTTTTAGATAGCCTCACATGCTGTAAAAAGTAATGCTAGAAAGAGCCTTCAGCACAAGCTAGAAGAGACCATCAGAAATGATGGAAGGAGAAGTTTTACCTCGTGACTGCACTTAATGGAAAAACTTTCCTTTTACTAAAGTCCTGTCTACATGATTGCTGGCTATATTATCCAAGTATCTTAGGATTTAATCAGCTCTCCTCATAGAATCTGGGAAGTACAGAATGAGGTTTTATCAATTTGTAGATTTGGAGGTGGGGTGCTGGTTAGGGTTAACAGGTCGCTTAGTATTTTTGACCATCTCATTTTAAGGTTCTTGCTCAGGACAAGAACAAAGTGATTCTCTAGTGAGGCAAATGTCTCACAGGTTTTATCGAATTCTTGATGTACATGAATGGGAGTGTTAGAATTAATACCTTTTTGGGTACCAGCCAGAACAGCTTTCATAAAGCCAACAAGACTGGAGTGCCTTGTGTGGGTGGCTTTCTGTGAACGTGAAAATAGTCATTTTGAGAAGTTTTCAAACTGGCTGGTGCTGACTGTAGTCAGTCTGGTAAACATTTAGGAAATACTTCCTTTAACAGTAAGACTGTTTCCAGCTATGAGCCAGGACTTGAGAAATTTGCTCCATAGCTTTTTTCTTGAATTGCAATCTCGTCTTGCCAACTGATTTTGCTCTATTTGCTACTCTATGTTTCTATCTTGAAAGTGGTTTCAGTGTCTGTCTTACTGGAAGTTCTGAAGATTTGCATATATATATTGCCTTGAGACTTTCTGATGAACAGCAAAACGGAATTGCAAAGGTTACTGGTTTTACTATTTGCTGGCAATCTAGAAAGTGCTTGTATTCCTAAGGGTTAATACAAAAATAAATTTAGCTTAGCACAGTTGTCAGCCAATTTAAGGTGAAGATTTCAGAGATTAGTTCTGACAATCCTGTGAAACACACCATATGTCATCTTTTGAAAACTGAAGGCAGTATTCCTTCTGGTCTTTGTTGTAAACTTAATGAGGTTAGAGAAATGTCCTCTGTCTTTCACAAGACACAAGGGTAGAAGGCCTTGATTTGAAAAATACTGATCAACAATGTATCTTTAGCGAAAAAGCAAATTGAATTATGCTGCTGGTTTTGTTTCTCTGGTGCCTCTCAATAAAAGTTTCATCACAAAATGATTTAATTGTAATTGCTCATAAAAGCCACAATTTGTTACAAGTCAGAGTGGAATCCAGTAGGGATGACTGCCTGCTCCTTTTGAGTTTGCTTACTGTGTTTTAGGGTATCTAAGCCCGATGGGATAAGCTAATAGCTGTAACAAAGGTGTAGGTCTTGGCTGCAGAGCTGTTTCTGGGTGGGGATCACTGGAGGAAGAATGAGACACAATCTTCCTCTGACTGAAAGAATTGACACGCTCTAATGCCAGCATCCCCCAGGCCAATTACAATGTGATGATGTTTTCATTGTTTCACTGCTCCAAATAGGATGAATGTTGCTGCTTTGACAGAGAAATAGTCTTTAATGTGAGAAAAGAGACTGGAAATAAATCGTGCATCCAGCTGCCTTGCTGGCTGTATTTCTTTGCTCTCTGAGTCTCTCAAAAGACAACCTGAAGGCTACCTAGTTGCTGTGCTATCCGCTCTGATCATTTCGGGTATATGTATGTATTTTATCTATCAAATAGCCAAAAATGTGTCTAAGTAGTTTTCAATATTAGAAGATCCTGAAAACAGAATCTTTAGATTTTGGCTATTGTTCTTACATACTTACTATTCTGTACACCAAATTGGAGTCAAACTTCCACATTTTCTGCTGTCCATTTGATCTCTCCTTTTTTTAATCAAACCTAAATTTTGAAATATAGGATTTAAGGATCATGCTAGGTGGTACTTTTTAATTTAAAATTAAACCAAGAAAATAAAGGAGAGCTCATAATCTGGTTTTTTTCTTTCACTGTTCAAAGTATTTCAAGCAACTGAAATGAGAAATATGTTATGAATTAAACCAAGGTGCTGTTAGAAATAAAGTACTTTTTTGAGACTGTTTAGGATTTAGATCAAGAGATTGGAAGTTTTTCTGACTTTGCTATTGATTTGCTAGGTGATGGTGTTTAACTTTCCTGTATGTTTCTGCAGGTGCTCTTATCTTGTAAGATTTTCTTACACTTTGCATCCGTTTTTTTTTATTAACTGATATGTGGAGGAAGGGGAAAAGTAAATAAGGTGCAAAGGGAAACACTGACACCTTACTTAGCCAAATATTATCAAACTATAAAAAAATTGTACTCTCTGTAAAGAGTAATAGCACGCAGAATTCAGCACTGATAATTCTAAATGGATTGAAGTCTCTGTATGTTTAAGATGAATGATCAAAAGAGCCGAGTGGCACAAAGCACAAATGGGATATGAGAAATAACACTAATAATGAAGGCAATTAGTTTACTTTCTCTGAGAGAACAAGATGCTTGCTGCCAACCGAATATCAAATTGCTTGGCAGCTGGGGAGGGTGCAGGAGGGTGCAAGAGAAGAGTGGTGAATTGGCAGCGGTTATCCTTTTCTCTGTTTCCCAAAGAGGTTCTGGGGCTGGAGCAGATGGAAGAAGGACATCCCTTCCTCAACAAGCAGGGCTGACCTGTCTTCCACGACATGGGGGACCTATGCTTGTGAGCTGAAAGTTGCTGTAGGTAGCTCTTTCAAGGAGGTTCTCCTGGAAGTGCCCTCAGTCCAGCCCTCTGGGATGAATTAGTACTTTTCCTAAAAAGCCAGAATATCAGGATGCCTTTAAGTCTGATGAGATGAGGTGTTTGACAAGGTGAATGAGGTGGGGAAGGTTTGATAAGTAGAGATGAATATTTTCCAGAACATAACATTTGTATGTCTAATTTCTACATTGAAAATGTGGCTTAGTGTGATGGCTACATCTGCTGGTGATGTGAAACAAAAAGAAAACAGTGATGTACCCAGTGTCCTGTGGCTACTGGCCTGTAGGAATGGATTGATAGTTGAATATCAATGGAAATTAAATTCAGTGATGAAATGGTCCTTGGACAGCTTTGTAGGAAATATATTTGGTCTTAAAAGACAATGAAACTAAATCATCCTCTCATACTCCAAAAGCTAGCCTGAAATGGAAACTCTTCTCACTGAGGAAGGTATGAACAGCTTTGTGTTTTTGCTGGTAATGCTGCTGATATTAAAGTATGAGTGCAAGGTATGGATTTAAAAAAATAAAAAGGCTGTATCTTTATGGTGAAATCACTCATAAATTACAAAGATCAGAACCTTCCTAGCCTAGTTTTGGGAGTTTCAAGTAAATGAAACATTTACTTGTACAAGTACATATGAACTATCCTTGCTTTACAGAAACCTTTTCTTATGTGGAATTATTATCCAAATTAAAAGTACTTCTTCATACGTTTTGTACAGAGAAAGCAGGAACAGAGAGATGAGCCTTTGCTTTGACAGCGCACACATGATTTATCAGGCATTGCACTCTTTCCATGGAAGAAGTTAGGTCAGATGAAGCATGCAGTGGGGGGTGTAAGGTGGTAGGTCGGGGTTTATTGTTTGGTTTTTTTTTTTAATTTCTTTTGGTTTTTTTTTTCCTTCTTTCTGTTACCTGCAAGATATGTTTTATGTCCACTTGTCAAGACAGGTTTAGTTAAGACTGTTTTAGAATTAACCCTATGAAAAGCAAACTATGGGACTTAACATTTGTGTGTTGATAGGATAAGTTCTCTGTTGTGATAAAAAATTATAAATTATATTCACAGAAAAGACAAATGTATGAAAATACTTGTTACTGTGAGAGACGACAGTTCTATGGTTGTTATATTGTGAAAAGCTGCCAAAAAATACTCTATGAATAACTAGCAATGCTCTGAAATATCTAGTGCTGCGCCTGCAAATCGCTCCTTGGCATGAAATGCATTTTGCAGCTGTTATAAAGGTACATCAAAGCCTGAGCTGGGGGAAAATTCAAAGTGGTGGGCAAAGGAAGTCGTGGGTGCAAATAGCTGGTCTGCTTAGAGTGAGATGGAGCCAAATGTTGTTTACTCTACATTGTCTGACAGAAGTATTGAGCAAAAAGTACATGCAGGCCAAATTTGCTGCTTGTATAAACAAGCTGAATGTCACTGAAGGCAGCTGTTTGCACCAACAGTGAAGTTGCCTTCCAGGTTTTAAATGATTCTTACATCATTTAATATCAGAAAATGAAACAATGATCATTACAGGACTACATTAACTGATTATACAAGTTTCCTGTTTCTCGCTGCAGGGGTAGGGGGAAAGCTCCTTTTTCTACTAAGGACTCCTTCCCTGCTTTGCACTGCTTGGATTTGGCATGGGAAGTTCTCTGTAGAGCTGCTCAGAGGCAGATGGGTAGGGATCCTTGCCTGGATGTGAGAAGATACCACTGGTAAGGCCCACTGGCTGTCAAACTGGAGAACACAAGTCATGAGGCTGCAGCAGGTGAGGTAGGAAGCATTTTGGCTCTCTCTCTTGACTGGGTCAGACTTGAGTCCCTTGAGTGCTGCTTCTCATCATTTGTGTACACGTTACAGCCCTTCACTCTGCACTGCCTACTGAGGTTGGGCCTGGAGTCAATGTTGAATTGACTGCTGTAAGGTCTGCCCTAGTTTTGCTTGTCTTTGTGGGTAGTGTTGGGAGTCTGCATGGGGGCTCACTTTGGGGCCTGTCAGAAGCCACTGACACCAGCTTCCCCTCCCTCCCCTGCTCCTGTCCTGTTGTCCTCCAAGATGAACAGGGAAATCACTTGCAAGCAGCTATTACTCTGCAGGATGTATCCTCATAGAAGGGATTCAGTCCTCACCAGGTATAGAAATGTGCTGGTAATTGAAATCTGTTTTATTATTCAAATCCCCAAGTATTTATATTAACACATTAACTTAATTTACAAGCAAAGAGAATAGTTGTTCCTGATAACAATGGCGTAATATACTATCCACATCTGTTAGTAAGGTCCTGTGGGAGCTTCTCTCTATTTAACTCTCTCTGAAATCATCTTGCTTTCACTGTTGTTGACTTTCATTTGATTACCCATCCTCCAACAAGGGCAGAAATTAGCTTTTTTTTTTTTTTACTGTTTCTGTTTTAAGTGACTACATGTTCTTGAAGGACTAATTGCTTAAAATGAAATAATATTAGAACCCCCTCCTTTCCCAAAAACAATTGAACTACTTAAGATAGAAAAGTTGCATTTAAAAGATTGTTGGTTTATTTTCCATCTGGCCATCTGCAGAAGAAAAATGTGGTTTTTGTTACTTTTTGAACATGGATCATGGGTCAATTTTCCACAGAAAATTTTTAACTTATACAATTCTGTGTTTTGCACAGGCAAAATGAAGCATTTTACTTCAGAAAAATATTTCATAGTTGATTCCACTTAATCTTGTTCATCTCTGCTGGGTCATGGGAACTAGAGGAAACTCCTGAGCTATATTGCCTTGCTTTGCCATGTCCTCCAGGAGGAAAAACCAATAACAAAAAATACTGGAAATAACTATGATGCTGGAAAACCCCCTTTTTTCTGATTAACTTGACTCTATTTCTTAACCTTCGTGACTACTTTTATTTGTCTACTCTGTGGTGTACAAAACATGACAAAGACCATGCTGTGTCACTCTGACAGAATATCTGGCTGAAAAAGCAGAATGAATGAAGCTTGGTAAAAGTTCATGAACTTAGTCCCTTGCAATCACATGTTTAAGCAAGCTGAGTTTTTAGGAACGATTTGAATGAGAAGTAATAGCTTGATAGCTATGGAGTGTTAACGAGGGAAACAGCAGCTTTTTATTTGCCTGACAACAAAAATTTAAGCTCCTGGATGAAAACTTGGCATTGGGGCAGAAGGTGTCATTTATTTGAAACTGATTCTGTATACAGTTAATGAGTTCTAAGGATTTAGCTGCAGTAAAAGGCATAAATTATCTGGCAAATGAGGAGCTTTTGCAACATTAAGTAGTGAAGGTTACCGTCTACATGCTGCTTACCTCTAACCTGTTATCAGAACTGCTATGGGTGCTGCAACTAATGTGCCAAAGCAGATTTACATGTCAGTGCTGCCCCAGAAACAACAAAATCTTCTTGTGGAAGCTGAAATATGACTTCTAGGAGCAGGGACTTATCCTCCAGTTTGGGATGAATCCCCATCTAGAGCCACTGTGGAACATGCTGGTTCCACTGGTCTGAGATCCCTACGCTTCTTTGAAGGAAGCTGTAGCTTTGTAACTAGGAATGGTACAGAGATGAATACCACAGTGGTGCCTGGGTAAGACAAAGGAGCTAAAAGGTAGGGATGAAAGAACTGGTTATATGAACTTTGGGTAACTTCCTTTACTGTTGCAGATTTTCTGTTTATGTTTTAATGTCTCAGAATTTTGTATATAAATGAAGATAAAATTAATGCCATACTTCATGTGGAAACACTGTGAGGAGAACAGCTTGAAAAACTTAAGTGGTCCATTTCACTGTAAATGTTGTGTGTTAGAAGTAACTCATGGTGAACACAGCTGTTAGAAAAAAACACCTAAACAACCCAGGTGGTTTTTTTTGTTTTGGTTTGGTTTTTTTGCACATAAATCACATGGGTACAGTCCTCCTACAGGCTTCTAAATGGTGCTTCTTATTGCATGTATGTAGACTTCCATGCTTGGGTATCTCATGCAGAGTTTACTCATAGCAACAGAAAGACTGCTGTTGAATTTGGAATGTTTTGGATCAGGCCCTCAGTGTGATCTACTCTGATGAAAGAAGATACTAAACTGTATGGCACAGTGAGATTTTGAAAACTCTGTTGTCTGTCTGAGGGTCACTTCTTGAACTATGTCCCTTGATTTTCAGACCACTGCAGTCAACATGTTTATTTTTCTACATGCTAACATTAAAACAGTTCTTTCCAAACTGTTACTTATTACAAAGTGATATGAGAGCTTTAACTTCTGTTATTGTTGAGGAAGACTGGATGGCTGGTATGAGGGCAGGGAGACAACTGCCAGGTTTTCACATAGAAAATATGAAATTTATTTGATAAATAACAGAACTGTGATTTTGGTCACTGTATTTTCTGCATGAAATCTCTCTGGAGCACGTTCATTTTACTTGGCTTTATTTAAAAAGCAATACCATAAATTTTGGGAGGAACTGGAATTATAACTTCCAGATTAGTGGTATTTTGTAAGGAAGTTACATTCTATTTAATATGTGTTGTTGGATTTTTCTAAACCAATTCAAGCTACATACCTTGTAGAACTAGGTCTTAAAGTTTCATTTCCAACTGCATTGATTGCTTTAGTGGATCTTTGGATAAATGTCTAAAGAGCTTGGAAGGCAGAATAAGTATTTGATCCAGCAAAATCTTCAGCTTCCTCTCAGAGAAAGATCAAGTTATGAGGAAATGCTATTTTTACTGCTGCTTTCACGTGTCTGACTATTACTGAGAAGACATCTATAATAATGTTCAAGGAGAATGGGTGTCACATCTATTATGCAAGTATTATAATGTTTCTAAACCAGATAAAAAATAATGTACTCAATAGACACTACAAAATGAACTCCAATCTAATTGCTCTCAACACTATATTATATCACTCCCATTTGCACCTTACTAATGATTTCAAACGTTCAAACAAGCCATTTTTAAACTGATCAAAGTCTATTGCAGTTCTAACACTGATTCATTTCACCATCTAGTCAGGTCTCTGACAAATTTGCAAGTACTCATTTCCTTCGAAGTAATTTGCAAGTGGTGCTACTCAGGGTATTATGAATTGGTGCAACATCCAGCTGCTTGCTAAGAGATACAGCATGAAGCCTGTGTTTAGAGCAGCATAAAGGATAAGCTTACTTGGTCAAATATGTTTTTCATGTTGTGACAATAGAACAGTCTTTTCACATATCCTAAAATGTGTCTGTGTACCTGGTTCTTCATGTCTTTTGTAGATGTATAGCTGTTAAAGCATCTCAGGATTTGAATGCCATTAACATTCTTGGTCTTTGAAATGATTGACTGCACTGAGGCTTGTTCAGAGGAGGGTTGAGATGAGGGAAGTATTTCTCTGGCACTCTCATGTTCATATGTACGACAGATACATGAAAGTCTAGCTTTACTGGACAGGAAGTGGTTTCTTTGTATGTTTCCAAACCTTCCAAGACTCTTGAGCTTCCATCCTTCCAGAACCTCACAGCTCCCACTTGTTTTTCCAAATACTGTGCTTGCACTGAAATCTCAGGGAGTTCCTTCCCACACTGCCTGCAAGTTGTGTGCAGTCTGCCTCTTGTAAAGCGTTGCCTTGGGCAGCACCTTTGCTTTTTTTCAATGTGTTCCTAAAGGTGGGTGTATTTGTTCCCTCGTTTAAGCAGACTGGCTAATGGCTAGTGATTGTCATGGATCACACATCTGTCTTTTAATAGAAACAAGGAGTTTGTATACAGTAAAAACCTATTCAGTGGACCAAAGAGGTGCTTAGAATTGCAAGGTTCCAGTGACCTTCAGATTGTACTGATGTTATTTCATCACCTCTTTTTACATCTCTTTTACATTTTTACATGTGTCTCTGCATTTCCCTTTACAGAAGGTTGTTTAGTTACGCATGTTGAGGAATTTGCAATATTAAGGACTATGTTGTATAGATTAATGGATTTCCAAGAGCTTCCTGTTGCTGTTTTTCCAAGGAAGCCTCAAGTACAGTTTTATTTTAGTTTATGTTTCTCCATTGTAATATTTAAAGTTGGAAATAATTGCTTTTCATATCTGCTTTGCTGGTTTTATTTGACAATGCAGTCTTCAGCATTTTAATGGGTCTGAAATAAAAGTCTGCTTGTTGTACTTACCTGTCCTTTCTAAGTTTGCAGTAGGGACTTCATTGACGTCAGAGCTGAGCTGACATCAGCAAAGTGGTGTTTGCTAACCTCCCACTTCTGATCAGGAAATGCTAATCAGACTAGAACTACTTAGGATGCCTAGATGCAAAAATTGTTGCTGCTCTTCATCACTCGTTAATTTAAGAGAGAAAATTCTAACCATAGGTAAGGGTACATATTGTGTTAGTTAATGACTTGGGTGCGTTGACTGTAACACTGCAGATTTTTTTCTTTAGTTATCTTTTAAAAATACTTACAATTGAGAGGAGATTGCTAACTAGATAATAATGGTCTTTACATATCAAATTAAGTCCAAATATGTCAGGTTGTTTACTTTGATTTAGGAATGTTTTAAACATCAAACTTCATAGAATAATGTACCTCAAATCTGAAGACCTCAAATAACTTTGCAGATATAAATGCTTTAGATAGAAATAAACTTCAGTGGGGGAGGATTTAGATTAGGGAATGTCTTTTAAAAAGGAAACAAATTACAAAAAACCTGCAAATTAACTCTAATTTTGTTGTATCAGTTGACAAGGTAGTTAAAATATATCACAAAAAGTACAGAAAATTGCACAGAAAAAACAGTGGAGCTGTGGGGATTTTGCATGTCTGTAAGCCAGGACTACTCCCACCTCCCCCCACCCATATGTTGGTGAGTGTTTGAGAGTTCCCTCGCATGAAGTTTGCACCACCCAGGGCAGAGACTTTCACATAGATCTCGTGGTATTTACCCTGTAGAATTAGAGAGGGCACCACTTCTTTGCTACCTTGAGATGCTATCAGGACTTGGATCTAATGGGCTGATGCCTGTTGAGAGGAAGGGTTTGTTAGTCTTGCTGCATCAAAACCAGATGCAGGACTGCACTGAGGTACTGTGAGTAATTATTTTGAGATAAACAATTACTAGACCTTAAAACACCTAAAAGGTATTTTGAAGATCCTCCTTTTGAATCCAGGACTTCTAGCTTTTGTGCAAACCTTTCCCACTAAAATTAGGCTGAGAGAAAAACAATATTAAAGAATAAATTACATGAAAGAATGTCTGTATTGTGAAATGGAGCTCAACAAAATATTTGACCCCCAAGCTGAGCACCAGGTTTCAACTTTACTCTCAGAATTTTGGCAGATTTCACAATTGTTCTCCAAAAACCAGGAATAAAATGTACCTGAGAAAGCTGCTGTATAACACAGGCTTAAATAACATTTAATTTTAAAATACAGAAATGAAAGAACCACAGATTTGGTGTAAACGAACTTGTGATATGACTGAAAATACAGCTACAAATTTGCATATGTATTTGAAATACTATTTCCTGTTGTAAGCACAGTGAAATACGGAAGCCTTTGATAAGCACCAGTAGGGTAAAGGCTGCTATATTTTTATTTTTTTAATGATAACTCCAATGCCACATTGAGTGATAAGTGATGTGGGGACTAACATTTCCTGTAGTCTAAGTTTTCTAGCCATGAAATATCAAAATATTGTGAATTATATTTACACTTAAAACTAAATAGATTTGACTCTTGGCAACACAGGCTGCATGGATGTGAAATAGTATACTAACAGTAGCTCCAGTCACAAAATGGTTTTGTGGACAAGCTACCCTAAGCCTATTATGAGAAGAGCTACAGCAAGTTGTTATGGTAACTGGAGCTCTATAGTAGCAAAGCAGGATTAAATACTTGATTTTTTTTTTTTCCCCACGTGGACTTTCGTTAAGCATTGTTTTCCACATACAAAGAAGAAAAAACATTTCAGAATAAAATTAATGAGGAAATAACCCAGTTCAATGTTTGTGTAAATTGGTCGTTGTACTTTCATGAAAGGCCTTGCTCCCCATAAACGATAGGTCTTGCCTCCGCTCAGGCAGAGATGAATATATTTACACCAGTGAAAGTCAATGTTTGTTTTGGTTGGATGTTTCTAATGCAGTGTTGCTTTTTGCTATTCTGGTTTTATTAATTCTGGTATGGTGGTTCTTTTATTGTTTCCATAGTTTTGCTTAGAGGGTGTCTGCGTCATGAAATTTCTGTCTCTGGGAAATTGTGCTTATGTTGTGGTACTGCTGCAACAGGCAGCCAGGAGGTTGGAAGGACTCAGAAAAGGGGTGGACATGACTGATGGGACAGAGACTACTACTTCTGTCCTTCTTCCAGAGCCCATGGTGACTGTGTGGTGCTCTAGTTATTTTGAATTCTCTTTGATAATGGATCTTTATTTCATAGCTGAAAACTTTCTTCAAGCACATTTAACAGTCATAGAAACTTATTTTTCTATGATCATTTTCAGTACAAGTAATTTGTTTGACTCTTGCTTTTGTGTGTGTAATAAGACAGCTTGTCACCATTGTTGTGCCTGACGCATATCTTTCATATGTATTTATACATTATTTTTGAGGGAGATGCAGTTTTGCTCAGGTGTGTATCACAATGCTTGATGAGCTCCTAGTTATGTCCTTTGTCTTGTGAGAATTTCTTTTGTTTCATGAAGCATCTTATTTTGCAGAATAAATATGCTGACAAACTGTACAACACTTCTATGAGAATCCTGACACTGGCTATCTGAGTTTCTTTTGCATTCAAAGTGTCTTCTATTATGTTGCTACAAATGCTAAGGTCTTTATAGGTTGCTGAACAGTATCTACAAATTGCCTTGAACCCACTGGTTACAAATTCAGTCAGATTAGAACTGGTCAATTTTATCATGGGTATTTTTTTCCAAAGCCCTTTACTCTTCACATTTGCAGCCCACTTGAATTACAGCAACGCTCAGAAATAAGAGTTAAACTTTACTGGCCATCAAAGCAGTCCTCTGGTAACCTGGTAGTCTCTCTCCTCTGCAGTTAAAAGCTGTAGCTATATAAAACAGCACAAATCAAAGGTTGAGTCAATGTCTTGCAAAAATAAATGGGGTCTCCATTGTGTTGGTATTTCTTGTGTTTATTTCTTGTAATGAATTTTCCTCTTCAGATGCATAAGCTTAAGCATGTGCCACTTAAAAATTTAGGCTGGCTAATTAGGGAACATAAAGCAGACAGTGTGTGTATAATATGCCAAGAAATAAGAAAAGAATAACAATGTAGATTGCAAGATATCATCTTGATAGAGAATGATAAAATATGCATGGTTCAGATGACAATAACACAAATAAAAGGGAACATTTTACAGAAATGAACCACAGCTCCTGACACAGCTCTGGCACTGGCATGCGAGTGGTGATTATTCAAATGTCTCCATGATTAATTCAGTTTGTATTGATGCAAATAATCCTAGAGGAGACCTGTGAGAGCTAATGCATTTTGGTTCTGTGGCTTTCCATTGATAGCACGAAACGGCAAAGAGGAAAGTCATTTTCATGATATTAATAATGGGATTACAGAATCAGGTCATTTAAAAGAATGGTGCTGACTCAGCAGTAGTGGTGCAGGGTTGAACATAGAGATTAATTCTTGAGCATGCTACATAAAAATCCTCTGCTGGATATCTCATTGCACTAAAGCATATTTCCTCCTTTGTAGGGAATATTTAAAATGACAGCAGTTGATTTGATGCCTTCTTCCCCGCTGTTAGGGATTCTTTTATAGCATCAGAGCTCTTTCTGTTGAAGTATTTACCTTTACCCTGTGTGTGTGTGGTGGGGGGAGGAGGAGGGGGGCTTGCCTTTCTCCCTCCTCCTTTCCAGGAACTGAAATCGGTTCATTCTTTTACAATTCCCTGAAGGTCAGTGAAAGTCTGACGGGATCATAACTGCTCTGCATGAATAACTGTCTCGGCCAATGAATCTTACTGAAATCAGTGATGAGAGGGAGCAAACATTTCCTTTTTGTGAAAGGGCATCTTCATAGATGTACAGGAGGCAGGCTCCTGGCTTGCTTTTGCTACCTCAGGCACTTACAGTGTTAGAGATCTGTGCTTTTATTTTGCCTTTTTTTATTATGACCAGCCCAATAAGCTTAGCAGATATGCTGAAAGGTGATTCCTGCACAAGTTCTGTTGCGAGAGAGAAAAGAAAAAGCACGTTGACATTGATTATTTTTTAAGGTGCAAATTTCAAATGCACCACATAGAAATTTTGTTCCCTGTGTTCAAAAATACAACCAGGGAAAAAACCGATGTTTAAGTCAAAATGCTTGAAAGGAGCCTCTACTCACAGTAGTGGTTTGCTTTGTCTTTTTTTTCTTCACGTGGAGTTCTTGGAGTCAGGCTTAAATAAATAGAGAAATAATTATTCTGCCTTTGCAATGTTCTGTTTCTTCATTAGTGATATATTTGCTTGCTTTGATGGAGAGACAGGAAATCCTGCTTTTATTTTATAGAACTACAAAATCAAAATGAGTTGAAAGTTGAACACATGTTTGTCCCTTTATTAGTTCTTTCTAACATTGCATTTTTTGATCCAGACTTATTTATGTTAAAATAATATATTACATAGTTCCAAAGTAAATAAAAAAACAATGTAACAAAATCTACCCATAAACATTGCTCCTTTAAATGGTGTCAGTTCATGAGATTTGTAGTTTGAGCTTGGTTGTGACTGGGGAAAAAATGAGAGGAGAGTGTTAGAGAAGGCTATTAGGAACATCATCTAGTAATTAGAGGCATGGATATTTCTGAGATTCTGTGAAAATGTTGGAAGCTGAGAGACTTATTTTCCTCCTTAGCATCTTGGGTGGTAAATAATTGGGCTACTTTGGCCTGCCTGCACTTGAAAGTAACGCTTCTATTTTCTTGCTGAGAGTTTTTTCCATGCTTTGTGTTTTAAAATAGGTCAGATGCATGCCATCCCCTTTGGCTCTGCATTAAGTCATATCACATAGCTGCAAACTCACCGTCTTCTCAGAGAAAGTTGCAGTTTGCTGTCTGGGAATGCAGGCTTTGGCTGGGAGGATTAATTCTTACTGAGAGTGCAGCGTGACGATCTCACTCCCACAGGCACTTGTTCCACAAGTATCTGGTTACCTTTCCTGCCCAAATGCCGAGATAAATTTTTGGGTAGGATTTGGGTGTGTGTGTGGGGTGGGGGTGGGGCTGTCATAAAGCCTTTGACATCGATTCAAATTATCTTCCTCTTTTGTTACCCTTGCCAGGTTGGAGTTGTACCTTGGTGCATGGCCCCTGCGGATGACCAGCCCATTATGACACCAAATGCTTCCTGTTCAACTTCTCTGGCCTCCCTCACCCCTTGGCATTTCCCACTCTGGTTGCAGACCTCACCTGCTCTTCCAGCTGTAATGGAGGGGGTTAATGCTATCACCAGCCTTGCTGAATGCAAGAGCTTTAGAAAGGCTTCTACTCTCTGTTGCTAACGTCTGGGTCAGAACCAGGGTCCTGCTGCCCCAAGGGCTGCTCCAGGTCCATGTACGGCCAAGGGGAAGGGAAGGCAAGTGCCTGGAGAATCCGTACTCTCCTGTCTTGGTCAGGCTTTTGAAATGAGAGTTGCTTATAAATTGATCATAATTTTATGAAACGTGTAGTCAAATGTTGAAATGCTGCCATGTCAGCCTGCACCAGGCTTCTGCTGAACTAAATGGGGTTGTGTACTGTTGGAATGCTGAATATGTGAGATTGGCTGCTTTCAGGACAGTTGTCATATTTGTGTATGCTGAAGGAATGGAAATTCGTATATTGCCTCAAAGTTTGCACAGGTGGGAGAATGACGTGGAAGAATGAGCCATATAAATTCAAAATGGGAAAGGGGGCTAAAAAGCATTGTTTTAATGTTTGTTTTTCCTGTTGGTGTGACTTCATTTTTAACCACTTTATTATTCTCTGTAGTTATTTTTTGCAAAGACATTTGCCAAGGATTAGTTTTTGTTTGATTGCAAATATTGTATGGCAGCTGGAAGCCTTTTTATGTGACTTTCAAAAACTGAGAAACTGGTTGTCAATGTGTGAAAAGTTCTTTGCTGGTACTGTAAACTGCCTTTCATTAGGATGTCGTATATTTAATGATTGCTAGCCCAATGAGGCATGTAGAATTTCCTGCTGTGGTCTTCTGTATAAATTTATTGGAGAAAGACATTGGAAAAAGTTTGCTGGTGTGCAACAATGCATGGAAAATATTCACATTTGTGTAAAAATGATGGAAATCCTCAGGAACAGTTGCTAGATTAAAATGAAGCCAAAACCTTTGTGATTCTAGATGAGTTATCTGCACACAAATATTGGCAGGTACAGTAGATGCTAGGTTTTATCACTGCCTCTGGGCAGCCAGAAAACTTTCAAATCTAGGATTAAACTGTTTTTCTTTTGGAAAAGTAAAATATTGTTTTCTGTTTTGTTTGTGTGCATGTGCAAAACAGCAGCTATAAATTGGACCACACAGCTTACAAACAGAGGTCTGCCTTTCAACTCTCACATGAAATTGAGATGTGCTGTCATAAATCTTGTCCCAGCTTCTTTCTGTTTTGAGAAGTTTGCTGCTTGTCAGACTTTGTGACTTTTTTGTTTGTTGCCATATTGGAGAGGCATGGCTCTCTGAATGCAGGTGTCAAAAACAACCAGTGAACTGGATGCGTGGGATCAAATAGGTCTGACTGAAGGAAATGTGATACAGCTCAAGCTAGAGGGCAGCTGACATAGTTCTAAACTAAAGCTACTCTAGTGAAGTCAAAATGTCCAGGGATAAAAAGACAATTTTTAGACCAGTGGCTGGAGAGGAGGTGACTGATACAAGAGCTGCAAAAAGGAGATCCTATGTTAAGCCTCAGCTTCAGGTGGTATTTGAGGGCTGCTTTACAGCCCAGACGCTGCTGCTTTTGCTTTGAGCTACAGTGTAAAAGGCTGAATATGTATTAAAAATACATTCCACGTTGTAATTTCTAGCATTTCAGTTTGATAATGAAACTATGTCTGTAGTTATTCTGTTGATGCAACCACTTTAGATTTTAGTTGTAAATCCAGAACTTGTATATATTTGCTCCAAGACAAATATTAGTATCAAGAGCACTATGTGCTTTTGCTAACTGATCTCTCGCATGGCTCAGTCCTCTCAAGAGGGTCAAATCTCTTCCAGACCCACGTAACGATCTGTTAGGATGGTGTAGTTGACTGTGGCGTTATGCAACCTGATAATATCTAGAAACAGCTAAGCTAAGATACGAGCAATTAATGCATGACACAGTGCATTGTTCAGTCACGTAAGGTGATATGACTCCCATCAAAATGATCCAGATGGAGGTGCTGAAAGCACAACTCGACAGAATGTAAACAAGACACATGTGAGAGTTTTGGTGTCGATCTAAACTGTTCTTTGAGGTGTTTTTAGCTACAGTACAGGATCTTCTGTGTGGAGAATAAATTTGCTGTGTGAACTCTTCCATAACAGTGCCTGGAAGACCCTCTACTATTTCCTAAACTGTCATGTCCAGAAGATGATGTTTTAGCCATTTAGCCACAGCTTTGGAGTCTATAGCAATACAGCATGTTTAAGCATGAAACCCAGTGACTTGGGAAGTTTTAACTTGGAACACAGCCCTGTTTCAATTACATAAATACCTAATTTACTTATTGAGAGGGTCTGTCAGTGGGTTCCCAAGATGAAATACAGGGCACGTGCCCTTTGAAGGAGCTGGGCTTACTTACAGTCATATAGAGGCTAAATAGTGATGTAATAGATGTCTACAACTACAGGAGTTAGGAAAATCAGAGTACTAAACATTACACAGAAGATGCAGATGATGTAACAAGGGGCAATGGCCATAATTTCTGCATGGGGAAGGTCAGGTTAGCCATCCTTTTCTCCCAAGATTGCAGTGCAGCAGTCAGGCAGGTGCCTATCTTTGAGGTTTTTCTACAGATGATGTGGTTCAGTTCTGCTGATAATTCCGCTCAGAGGACAAGTCTGGACTGGAAAGCTTTGTAGGTCTCTTACAAACATTTCAGTGATTCTGGGTCCAGACCACTTGACCCAGTTTTTCTGTCCCAAGGTGGGGTCTCTTCAAGGTTCCTAAAAGCTGGGTCCATTCAGCACTCCACCAAGTGCAAGTTTCAGAAGAAAGCTTTCATAGACACTTTGTCTCCAGGTAAGTGGTGCAATTCAGTATGAAAGTAAGGTCTATTTTAGCAAACGCTTTTTAATAATCTCCTGTAGGAGCCACAGTGGGTGTTGCTGCTTCAAATTAAAAGTACACTTTTTTGACCTTGACTTCTCTAATATAAGCACACAGCAGCATGTATATATTTATGTGGGGAAAAACAATCCTACCAGATTCTACTTTGCATATATAATTTGGTTACAGGGAAGAGAATGAGAGAACAAGCTGCTTGTGGCAAATATAAATAAATTAATTCATTACTGCATAGCATTGCTTGCTGTGGCATGATAGGGTGTTTTCAAATCTTGTAGTACAAAGTCTTATTGTCTTGGTTTGACCAGATGGAGTAATGATCATTTAAGTCTTATTATCTATGATCGGATATCGTTTAAAAATCTTTGGAATCTGCACTAGGCAGTTTTTAAATACACTGCTAGAAGATGCATATAAGGATGTTGTTGTCTATTTTATCTGCATTTTTATGAGTAGGACTCTATGAATTTAAAAAAAGTGATTCCTGATAAGTCTCTGTGGAGGCGGTGCTGATGTAGAAATTCAAGCAGAGAGACACAGCTACTTGCCATGGACCACACAGCAAATCAGATGCTTCTTTCTCATCATTAATTCCAATGATAAAATAGATGTGAAATCAATTCCTACACTACTCTGTAACAGCTGTTGAAGATCTTTTAACAGAACCCAAGTAGGAGTATTGTCAAGCTAAAATAGCTCTCCAAGTGACTAAACACAAATTAATAAATGCCCAAAATGTAGGGTCATAGTATGAAGGCTGATTTAATCCCAAAGAGAAGAGAAATCTGAGAAGAATTAAAATATTCTTGATGTGCATGTGCAGTGTCTTCTGTCTAGGAATTTATATTCTTCTCATCAGTTTAATGCTAAATGTCTAAACAGGCAAGATTGAAGTGATTTCTGTGTGGGAGGGATGGGGAAAGCAGTTAGAAACCTTGCCACAGATGACACTGCCCTAATTATAAGGACATTTTGTCACTGAGATTTGCCAGCTGGATACACTTATTGATCCTCTATTGTTTTTATGTTTATATGTGATAGTGATGACTGAAGGACCCTCTTAATTTTTTTTGTGTCTTTGGTTTTGTTGTGCAGCTGAAAACATTGTAACAATTTCTTTCCATTTGATTTCCATACTGCAGTACGGTTTCTTTCCAGAAAAGCTCTACAGAAGAAATTAGCTTATCACAACATATCATAAAAGACAGGTAGATCCCTGTACATCAGGAGTAATATTCAAGCATCTGAGAAACAAGCTCTTTCATACCACTGCAGCATTAAGATTATCAGGGAGTGAAAAGCAGAGCTCATTTCTATGTACCCGGTTTTGGAAGGGAGGGAGGAATCTGTGGTTCAAGTGAAAGTCGGGTAACAAAAAGCTCAGGTAATTTCAGATTTTTAATGTAATTCTTGGCAGGCTTTTTGGTGAGTGCAATCTCTTTGTTTTTATGATTAAAAGAGAGATAATCCTTCTCTTCCTTTCAGCGTGTCACAGAGCACTGGTGATTTCACTTCTGAGGAAAACATGAACTGTAAACACTGCTGTAAAATGCTGTGTCTGCATGTGGTTAAGTAGCGGCGGTTTTGAGCAATACCTACCGCTTGAGCTGCTTGCTTTGATGCAGCTAGCTGGAACTCTGTGGATGGTTATTGGGCCCTGACACTCTGTCCCAAGGCCTCAGAAGACCTAAACCTGTTCCTTAAGTTTTCTATTCTTAAATCTAAAGAGGGTCAGAGGGTCTCATCCTTTCTTGCTGAGGAGAGGAAAGGTCTGGAGTCTGGGTGTCCTCTGTGGGGCTGGTGATGGCTCCAGGGCAGCGTTTGGACCCACTGTGTTGGGCTGATGGCACTGCAAGTGTCGTGGCAGGTGGGAGCCGATGCTGGAGTGCTCCGCCCTCTGCAACAAGATCTCCTTTGTAACAGCTGTATAGGGCAGAAGGCGAGGTAGGACTACTGGTCCTTCTGACGTTGCATCGATCTCAGAGCTTACTGAATTCACTTGCACTAATTCCCATTCCCAGAGATGCAGAATCCACTTCAGCTACTAAGTTTTGATGAAATCGGCTGGAAGGGGGATAATGAAATGTTTTCTCACGGAATAAAGCCTGCCAGAATGTTCTGTGTGCTGAGCCCTGCCACGGCTCTGCGAGGCTGGGATAGTTCCTGCAGCGAGCGCTGGGGGGCACTTTAAGACTGATGAAGGGAAGTGGGAAACTTTGCGGCGCTAATTCCACATCATCATGAGCAGAGTAAACAGTCTGGTGCAAAACAAAATATAAAAAAAACATAAGCAATTAAATATGTATTTAGCAGCAAGTGTGATTCGATTCCTGTTTTTCCCCCAGCAACTGCAGTTGCTGAAAGTGGACATGCAACCGAAAATTACATTCTTGTTCTAAACAGATTGTATCATTGTCATCTTGTTCTTCTAAATAAATGGACTCCGCTTTTCAGCATCTAGCCAAACACAGGATCAGATGCTATATCTTTTCGTTAATCAGGCTCTCTCTCCAGCTTTCTGTGATGGTAGGTTTGCAATTTTTTCGTTTCTTCATAGGAACTGTTGAAATTTCTATTCTTCAACATTCTTGTTTGTTTTATTTCTTTCAACTGGTTTTATCTGACTTAAACCCATCCTGAACTAAAGTTCTATTCCAGGACAGCCCTCTAGAGTGTCTCCTGAGCGTGAGAAATTGCTTTTGCTGCCATGTTAATGTCCATTCCCCTGCCAGGGATGTATGTTTGCCAAAGTGTTTAAATTCTGTAATGATTTGTCTTGTTAAGCACGTTAGAAGGACATAATAATCATAACTCCTAATTCTAACAGAGTTTTTCCTTCTGAATAGCTTAGGATATCTTAGAAATAATCAGTTTAATATGATAGATGCAGATAAACTATCAGAAGCGTAGCTTTGTAATACATTTCTTTCCACAAAAAGACAGACCATCCTTTAGCTAAAAAATCGATTTCATAGTATAAATAAGCTATATAAACTGTGAAAAGGTAGATAAGAATGCCCCATTCAGTTCTCTGCAACAGGAAAGTGTACAGTGCATAGCTGAGGTGACTTGCAACAAGAATAGGTTTATACTGGTTAACATATAAAATAGAGATATAATAAATGTAAACCTTTTAACCTTTTTTTTTTTTTTTTTTTTCTCTTTTATTTTCAGGCTACAATGTCAATCTTTCCTTTTTTTCCTGCCTCTGCCATGCATACGACTGTAGTTCACTGTTTCTGATACAGATGCTTTTGCTCATTTTAAGAAGCTAGTAGAAGTGTTCAGTGTTACTGGATAGACTAATCTTTTTTTTTCAGGAAATACTGTTTTGTTGAAACTGAATCATTTTGTGGAAACAATGATTTTAATAAAACTTTGTCAGGAAGGTGTCTCAGTACACGGAATACTGAGGCAGTGCTAAAAATATCTTCACCCTGGAACAGCTAACTGCCAGTCACTGAGGATGAGTGTTGCTTTTAGTTTGGTACTTATGCTCATGGGCCTCTACACTGCCCCCATGTAAAGGGTTATGTAGCTATACCTACCTTAAGTGCCATCCCTACCTGTTATGTAAAATTATTCTCACAAAAGTCTGAGAAAATTAGAAACTAATGTGAACAGAGCTCTGCAGGCACAACCCAAGGGCTGCTTTAGACTGTGTTATCTGCATAGTCAGATGCTTGCTCTGAGCCGTCTTCAGCCTAAAGGTTTCAGACCTGTTAGTGTTCAGCTATGCCTGCAATTCAATGTCCTGCTCCTCAGGGACATGTGGGCGGGGGCAGAGCCGTGTGCTAATGGGGCTGTTGGGTGCTGAGCGGGAGCGGGCTCACAGCCAGCTGCCTTGGGACGCAAGTGGGTTTTGCACGCAGCTGCTTTCACTGAGCAAAGAGGAGGCATATCTTCACAGAAAGCAAGAAGAGTGTGTGACTGCAAATCAATAGGTTCAGCTTAGCAGATGAGAAATGAGGTCTAATTGGTGATTAAACAACACTGGTGGTTGAAACAATTAGGTGTCTGTCCATTTACCTCTTTCCTTTCTGGAGGGAAGTGAGATTGAAGAGCTTGAATTTCATAGTTGGAATAAGAAGGGATCCTAGAGGATGTTTCTGTTAACAGGCCTCACTTGTCTGAAATTCATGTCTCACTCTTACAGGCTCCCCACCATCCCTCTGTGACCACCTCTGGGCCAGGTAAGATGTCATCCTTATGTGAGCCTTTGAACAAAGATGAAGATAGAGATTTCTATCTTCAGTTTATGAGATTGTGGTCTCTTTGGCAGTTCTATAGTCTGCTCCTTTTCCTTGTCTGTCCATGGATGATTTATGTAGTAGAGGGTATCCTTCCAGTGGTATTGAATAACTACACTGTGTGCCAATATGTGAGGTTGGTTTTAAACTTTCTATTTCAAACACAGTAAATATTGCTTTGGAAGTGTGAGCCTTGGTAGGAGTTATCAAAGGGTCTTGAGTAAGCTTCTGAGTAGGTCTTCCAGTATACACTGAGCTGCTGGGATTATGCTGATAGCAACTATCTAGTTAGTTTAAAATTAGCTTTGGTGTATCTGTGCCAAGAGTAGTATTATGGCATGTTGCCGTGCATGTGTGCAGGTAAATATGTGTATATATATATACACCATGTAAATTGCAAGAGTCACAAGAGGGTATTATAGGCTCTAACTTTTTGATTTTGTAGGTAGTTCTTATTTTGTCTTGCTCTTTTTTGTACTTAAAATTGACCTAATTCATCGTACAGAATACTTTGTTCTCCTAAAAATGATTTCTTTTAACATTGTAATCATCCTGTGTGATGTACTAGGTGGTGGAATATATTCTCTCATAAAACAAACCAACAACCACTTAGAAATACTTCCATTTAGATTTCAAGGTTTTTTTAAATTTTTCTATTTCCCATAGAATGATAGAAATGAAAATTTGTATTGTCTTCTAAAACCTTAGAACTCTAACTTATTTTAATGCTTGATATTTTAAAGGCATAGTAAAGCCATTTTAGCCCAAAAGACAGTTTTTGCTTAACGTATTCTACTAAATTAGCCCAGAGAGCATTGACTTGGGAGCCTGGAGACCAAACTTGAAGTCTCTGCATTCTTTAATTCAGAGCAGGATAGTGAACCTCTATCTTTGCTTTTCTATGCAGAAGCCAGAGTCAATGGGTTAGTCTGAAGGGGGACTTTCTTTTTGGGTATGTTTTTGTTAAATGATTTCTGGTTCAAACCAGTGTGAAATAATAATTAAAAAAAGTTATATTTAGAAATATTTTGCAAACTAGAGTTAATTTTTTGTTAATCCCTGGTTCTAGTGAATATGTTTTTAATCTTCCTAATTCTTTTGTTAGTAAGTACAGTCTTGTATGTAATCAGAGTGGAGAAAGGATGCAAAACCAGTCCAACACAGAAAATCTGCCTGGGGAGTTTCCTCAGCTCTGCTCTTGTATTATGAACCTGTTAGATTTTTCTTTTTTTTTTTAATTTTTTTTTGTGAACTTTGAAACCCTCAGTGGCAAGTTACTGGAAATCAGTGTAATTCTTCCTGTGTGTTCCAGTACCAGGAAATATACCTTTGAATCCATAGCTAATTTTAACATCTCTGTTATCACTTAGGTTTTTTAACTAAAAGAATCTACTCCATCAGCGGTTCCCAATGTGTCCGGCACAGTGTGGTGTACATGTGTTCCTACAGTACTCCAGGGTTTATAGGTCATGATCCTCTTCTGCTATGGATGTGAATGCACTCTTGTAATACAGCTCAAACAGATGAGTTTTCCCATTGGGTTACCACAAGTGTACACATGACATGATAAAATGTTCCTGCACTTTGGTCAGGTGTTTGGAAAGCTACCAAACTGATCATGGACTCATTGAGGTGGGAGGACACATCTGGAGATCACCCAGTCCAGGTCCCCTGCCCCAAGCAGGATCAGTTAGAGCAGGTTGCTAGCAGCTATGTCAAATCTAATTTTGAATATTTCCAAGGACCAAGACTCTAAAACCTCCCTGGGCAACCTGTTTCAACACATTGGACATGATGTAGATAGTGTGGAAAAGGGATAGATAATGTCCTTGTTCTGGACAGGCCAGAGTCAACCTCCCCAAGCAGCCAGCACAGGTGAGCTGAGTTAGCCTGGGCTGTTTTCTACACCACCTGACATCACTCCCCTATAAAAGGGGCTGGCTGGGGAGGGGCACTCCTGGTACCTCCAAGGCAGTTTGAGTGAGGCTGGGGTATTGGGTTGGTCCTGTTCTTGTGTTGTGTAGCACTCTGTTATCGTTGGGTCAATAAGGTGCTCTGTTATCACTGGGTTTAAGTGAATTCTACTGTGGGCTGTTATTGTTTCCCCTTCACAGTGCTTTTGTCAATAAACTGTCCTTATCCCAACCCATGGAGGCTCTGTCTCTTTCTCCTTCGGGACTTGGGGCTAAACCACAACACCTAGGGGTACACCATTAGTGATTGGTTTCAGCTGTCCCTTGCAGTGCTAATCATAACTCTTTGAGGCTGGTGGTTCAGCAAGTTCAATTCACCTTACTGTCTGCTCATTGATGGAATTCAGAGTATATATGTCTGTGAGAAAGTTGTGGGAGAAAGTGTCGAAAGCCTTGCTAAAGATAAATATATCCGCTGTGATCCCCTCATCCACTGAAGTAGATATTTCATCATAAAAGGGTATTAGGTTGGTCAGACATGATTTTTGCTTAATAAATGCATGCTGACTACTATCTTCTTGTCTTTCATATTTTTGGAAATAGCTTCCAATGTTAATTTCTCCATTACCTTCCCAGGGATCAAGGTGGGGCTCACTGCCTGCTAGACTCCCTGTCAGCTTCAGATCCAGATGGGTGTTGGTGTTCTTGAGTCAATCTCTGTGCACTTGGAGAGTGTCTCTGTATTCTTCCTGGGTCATCTGTTTATGCTGCCACCTTTTATTATTCTTTTTGATAGCTGAGGTTTTCAGGAGCTCCCTGCCACCTTTGCTTGATTTTCTGCATGTTGGGATGGACTATTCTTGAGTTTGGAGGAAGTGATCCTTGAAAAAACAAACAGCCCTCCTGTTCCAGTTATCTAGGAACAAACTTAATTCCAGTGTCATAGCACACCCCTGAACTAACCATAGTCTGTTCTCATGAATTGCAGGGCTCTGATCCTGCTGATTTGCTTTGTTCCCGTCTTCATGGATCGATCTTGAACTCCCTATCTCATGGGCAGCCAAGTCTGCCCCAAACCTTCACAGACCGGATCAGCTATTCATTTTTTGTGAGCACAAGGCTCAACAGAGCATTTCCCCTTGTTGACTGCTTGATGACTGGTGTCAGGAAGTTATTTTCAGTGCACACCTGAAACACCTGTGATTGTTTGTGCTCTGCTGTATTGTCCCTCCACAAAATATTGGGGTGATTAAAGTCTGTATGTGTGAGGACCAGGGCCTGTGTACATGAAGCTTATTCCGGTTGCCTGAAGCCAGCCACAAAGTCCAATAGTTTATCTTGATCAAGTGGTTGCTATCAGACACTGATTTTGGTCTGCTGGAGGATTCTGACCCATAAGCTATCAGCTAGTTCATCACCCATCTGCCTGGCACATCAAGGAAAACTCCCCCTCCTCACCATCCTGGCCTTACAGATGGTAGATCCATCTGCATCCGCTATCACCTTCGTAAAAAGCCTGTATTCACACCCACTGCAGCACCTAAGTTGAGGGAGCTACCCAGTCATGTCTCCATGATCCAAAGGAGGTTGTAGCCCTGTAACTGCACACAGATGTCTTACAACTCCTGCCTATTATCTGTGCTGTGAACACTGGTGTACAGAGAGGCACCAGTTTACTGTTTTCTGAGAATGCATATGCAATCCGCTGTCCTTTTGCCACTTCATTTCTGTGCATGGACCTAGGGTGGTCCCTTCAGCTCATCTGCATTTATTGAGGTGACTCCTGTCAACACCGTGCTGCACACTTGCCAACAGCCCATTTTTTCCTTGCTGCATTGGATGTTGCCATCTCTTCGTGCCCCCTTGTCCACAGTTTATAGCTCTCCTCATCAGGTTGGGCAGCCTGTTAGCAAAAATACTTTTGCTCCACTTGATTGGTTGTATCCTGTCTTTTCCAAGCAGTCCCTCGTGGTCAAAGAGGATGCCAGAGCTAGCTGCTCCAGTCATTGCTGGGAATTGTGCCCTAAGTTATGTCACTGCCACTGTGTAGACATATAAAAAGAAATTTGGGCTCCCTTATGCACAAACTGTTGTGTTCTAGGTCTCTCCCTAGGACCCTCTGAAAGGCTTCTCAACCCTTGCTAATCTCCTGGTTAGGGCTAGAACACACTTTGATCAACACCAGCTGCTGTCAGATTTTGTTAGACGCTGTTGGAGCTTGTTAGAAGTTGCAGCCTCCTGTAACTATCCTTTTCTGTCAGTAGCAGGAACCTTGATGTTCTTCAGAGATTTCCCAGGAGTCCTCCAGCAATCCCAGGAGTTCGGGCACATCTAGAAGCAGAGACCAGAAACTGCTGCGCAAACTGCTGTGTCTGAAATTTAACTGAATTTAACACTGGGGAGGTCAGCTAGAAGCCTGTTGCAGTTGCCCAAGGCATTAATTCCCCCTTCTGTCTGTGCTTAAGGTGCCCTTGACTGAAAAACAGCAAGTAGAGAGAAAATGAATTGTGCACTGCCTCTGAACCAAGGTTGTAGGTTGACTGCCTCTTTTGTATTTATTATATACAGAAAGATAGGACAATGAATGAAAGACTTCCTTTGAATTGTGTCCTCAGTTGACTAGGTTTGTTTAATCTTTTCTGCATGTTTCAAGTTGCTCAGAAACAGCCTACTCTGGATTTAAGAAAACCAGCAATATACCTAATAATGTAGATGGCAGCAGATTCTGTCTACTGCTGACACTTTGTAACGTTTTGTCATCATAAGTACAATGGAAGAGCACTCTTGTTGTTAAAACTTTTCTTTCCATCTGCTCACTCTGACTTTAAGCATAAGCCTGCTTAACACAAAGGGAATGCATCCTATCTAGCAAGGAGAGGTTCAGGAGGGTTCACTGTAAACAAACTGATGAGATGAATGTAAACAGGAGCAGTGTGTTCTACTACAGATGGCTACCCCTCCCTCTTGTCTTGTAATTCCCATGTTCATAATGAAGTATTTTCATTCCTTAGAATTCTATAATGAAATGTGGGTTTGCAAGAAATGGATTTTTTGAAAATAAAGTTAAATTCTTCATCTGCTGGCAGTGATAACGGATGTCTGAAGAATTAAACCCCTAGCTTCATAGCTGACCTTGCTTTGGGAGAGTTTGGATTACATTACCTTCTTCCAACCTGAATTTTCCTATGATCTTATGAATTATCTCCTATTTGAGATGCTATAGAAATATTTTTCAATATAGCAGTTTGGTATATGACTGCACCAGTATAGATCTTAGCACTGATTTCTAACCCTTCTGTTGTATTTCTTCCATAAATTGTTGCTGGATGAATGAAAGAATTTATGATGTACTTGATGTACTCTATTTCTATCTAGAAGCTGATGTTCCACTACTTTCAAGGTGGTGAGGGTGCTGGAGCACTTGGTCTGTGAGAAGAAACTGAGGGAAATGGGCTTGTACAACCTAAAATAGAGACAGCTTTGGGACACTTAATAGTAGCTCCCCATATCTACAAGGAGGTTGTTAAGGACACAGAGTCAGGCTCCAGGAATTGGCTCTGCTTTGAGCAGGAGGTTGCACTAGAGACCTCCTGAGGTCCCTTCCAACCTGAATTAATCTGTGATCCTCATGTAACAGGCTCCACATGTGTTCAGAAGGTTATTATAATTCCTTTAATGAAATCCCTAAGATTAGCAACCCCCCTTGGTGAGAAGATACACAGATGACTCAGATGGATCTTTTTTTATAGTCTGGCAGTAATATGACTTTAATTAGGCTTGAATCTTTGGGTTACATTTCTTGCCCTCCTGGTTGTGAGAGGAGACTTGACCATTGTAATCTATGCAGTAATGTCATTTGGTTTGTGGAGAGAATGCAGTGGAAGGAAGACTCGTAGTTGATAAATTCAAGGGGGATGATGTTTGTTACCACTTTTGACCTCAAGCAGATTAGACCTCTCATCCTTTGATGGTGTGGTCTCTCAGTTTAGTTCCTAATTGGCTATTCTTGTTCCTCTCTCTGTGTTTGTTACTTCATGTGCTAGCTACCATGATACCTAGAGCTGTGCTTGGTTTCTTTTCCTTTCCACCCCTGCACCCCCTGCTCTCATCTCCACCTCCCCCTTCCCCCGAAGATGAGATTCCATGAAATTAGAATAAAGCTACAAAAATGTGCAGGATCCATGCATAATATGCTCGATTAAGGATGATGCATCATTTGAACTCTCTCTTTCCTTTTTCCTGACCCCCTCTACTCAACACCTATTGCCCCTGTTATATCAGCGAAACACTGAAGTTTCACACTGCTGTTGCTGACTTGCACAGTCGATACTCAGTCTGCTGAAAAGCTGGTGGAGTCACTTCGAATTGGGTACTGGGCAGCTGATGTTCAGCTTACTTTCTTGATTTTTGACCTGTTTCTAGGCTAAGTAGTTCAGAGAAACCAGAATTGCTGTATCTCAGAGAAGGGGTAGCACAAAGGTATCAGTTTCTTTCCTTCTCTGCCTTGTTGCTTTCATTTCTGGGTGGAGCCTAGGCCATTGATTTGGCAGTGTTGGAACTGCCCACATACATTTGGAGATGCAACTGGAGCTTCTCAACTTTGCTAATGATCCCTGTAGAAGAGAAGAGGAAGAAAGTTTGCTCACTTCTGAGAGTCTTCAAAGATGGGGCATCAGATAAGATATTAGTAACTATACCTTCTCTTGATTTAAAGGAATACTTATAGGATTGCAATGAAGAGGCTTTGCAAACTACAAGCAGAGAAAAAGCATTTTTACCTGCAGAAATGTTCAGTGTTCCTTCCAGAGGAGTTGCAGGACGTGTATGTTGTGCTTTTGTCTGAGAGAAGTCTCTTAGCTGCCCTGAATTTCTCAAAGTGAAGCTGGTTACATTGTTCTTTCAGTCTTCAGTGACTTTGACTTCTAGTAACTAAAAACTGATATAAAATAAAAGAATAGTCTAAATCACATTTATTCTTAAATCTAAAGTGAAGTGTTGCAAGTTAAAGATTTGTATTTATTCTTTCACATTTATAATTAAATAGGCCTCTTTCTAGCTCTAGGAACTTAAAAAAATTAAAACGTACTTGATAAAAGGAAGAAAGGTTTTACATGGATGAAATGCCTCAAAATATCAACATTCTCTGTCATCCCAGAAAGTTGTTGCCTATTGTACTCACTCTGAAGAGCTTTACAGATGTTTTCTATAACTCCTTTATTTAAGCCCGTGTTCACTTTGAAATGGTACCAAGAAGTTGACTGAATGGAAGTAAAGCAGGGATTTAATGAATAGCCTATTTCAGTAGATGACAGAAACTTTATGCAATCTCACTTACTTTTGTCTCTCAGGTACATGTGTAGATGTATGTATGCCTCACCTCCCTTTCCACTGGCTTGCCCCAAAATCTTTGCAGCCTAACTTCCAACTTCTTGGATTGCAACAATCCACATTTCTTTCCTCTCTCTCATGTACTTGGGAACTTTTCAAAACAAGTTCTGATAGAGAATTTTTCTTTCTCTCTTCTCCTTGATTCATATTGCTTCAAAATAACAGTAAATTTTTGATGCAAAGGAGAAAATTTCAGGAGGAAGAGAGGTGGATAAGGCAGAAAGGGATAGGGGAGAAGATACAAAGGAAGAATGACATTTTCCTGTGAAGTTTCCCAGCATAATCAGCCTGAAAGTTACTCCCTAAAGGTCTAACTACCTATGCAAAAACACAGGGGCTAATGACTAAAAATCAAACTCGCCTGGAGTTTATCCTTACTGAATCTATAATCCTAAGTAATCTGAGAGGAGAAAAATCTTGATCTGACTCACCTTTTTTTTTCTTTTCTTTTTTTTTTAAATGCTCAACATCTGTGTGGTCCCTCGGCCCTCTTGACATAATAACTCATGGAATTTGAGTGTCAATTAACAGTAAGCATTACAATTAAAGCTAGTTAGACAGAAATCAGCTAAAAGATCAAAAACAATACTTAGCGTAACAAATTAAGCTATAGAATGTTCTATCTGTGAAGATAAGTTAGTCTGCTTTATTTTTGAACAAGGTAGATTTTTTACAAAATAGTTCTCATCTAGTTTACAATTCTTATTTTTTAATCTTCTCCCAAGAAACTGACATGAATTTTATTGTACTGTGTTTTCTAGTGCACTCATAATTTTACATCTATTTAATTTCTTCCTTTTGTCCTTTTTTTGTTTTAGTATTTCCCATAAAGGCTTATTCAGGTTTGAAAACATTTTAATTTGATGTTTTCTTTTGTACTGTTGCCTCAAATGGCTTTCATATCCTTTCTCTTCTTTGTTTATTGTAATTTATTTTCACCTGTTTAAAACTATTCACCTGAGAACTTTGCAGGGTTAAGAGTTTGTTCAATAACAAAGAAGTCAGATCTCAAGTTCAGATTGTAACTAGTTGCATGTGTGTATGTATAACAGGCTTGAGACTATGCTCAAGATCCCCTGCCCTTTTTTATCTTTCAGGGGAGAATAACTTGAGCTTGCATTTCTACAATGTGTCTGAATCTAACATGTTTATTTAGGAGGATGGCTGCAAATATTAACACATATTAACAATATATTAAAATTCTCTGCAAGTACTCAGTTGAGCACTTTAATTTTTACTGACATCTATAGTCTTTACATATAAAAATATCTTAAATATCTTTTTCAGATGAAATTGAAATATCTTGTAAAAGTAGTTGGAAGCATTTTCCATTGCAGTGGTAGATCATAGTACTTTTCTTCGACACAAATGCAGTAACAGCAGCAATGTCACTGAAATAATCCTGTGCAAAATCCTCTGAGTAAATACTGGAGCAAATATATCCCGCCTGTGTTCTAAATTCATATTGTTTTTAAATGATACATGTCTTGGTAACTCAGAGATGAAGAATGTATTCCAGATAAATTATTAGGTATTTATTGAAGATGCCTAAGGAGCTATGGGCAATGCTTTGCTCTCAATAGCATGGGTTATGGTAGATTATATCAGAGTCTTTCAAGGCATAATTGTGTTTTATGATAATAGAAAGACATGTTATTTATGAAATATTATGATTAGAATAATTTATGAAAATTTTTTTAGGTCTCTGTTGTGCAATCGTTTTCTGTAGGTCATAACAGGTTTTTTAGCAAGCTCCAATGCCCACTGCTGATTTCCTAAGTGTGCTTAAGCAAATCAAATGGTAAGTTAATATCTAACTTTTACAGCTAACCCAGAAATATTTTTTGCATTCACTTTCCTGTTAGTAACTATAATATGGCTTTAATATACTCTGCACAGTTGCTCTGATCTATCAAACATGGATGATGCATTTCTGACAATCCTCTTTGGACCCATGCTGTGATTGTAAGTGCTAGTAGGTTGCAGGACACTTTTGTGGCTATATTCTGCAAAGCAGGACTGCTTTTTACAAATGCATTAAACATTAATGCAGACAAATGTGAAGTTTTATAGTGCAGAAGCTTTATTTGCTTGGACATGTATTTATTTTTTATTAATAATTTTTACCATACCACACATTTCTCTTTAGAATTTGAACTCTGAAAATGATTCCTTGGACTTAGTAAATGTTGCTTCATTTCAGACCAAGGGAACAACCAAAAATCACTCAGATTTACATTTCAGTGAAATCTCATAAGTAATGCATGAACTGTGTTTTAGAACTGACTTGTACAGGCCTTGAGTACCTTGTGAAGCTCATCACTTTTCATAAGGAAACTGTAGAGAAGATAGATTCTTTTCTCTTTCTTTTTTAAGAAAATCTGGAAGAATAGTGATGGAGGCAATAACTGGTAAAAAAAAAAAAGTCCAAAATGCTTGTCTTTAATTATCAGGGAATGTCCTTATTTACTTAGCTGTTACTAACTCTGACACATCACAGCAAATACTTTTATTCTTGATGTGTGATGTGCAAGAGTCACTGTGAGGACTTTTCAGTATGAGTTTAATATGAATGGATAGATCCACTACCAAGAAACCTGCTGATGGAAAGAACTACCCCAGCTCAGAGCCCTTATGAAAGCTTCTTTCTAAAGCTCCTCAGGTATTTTTCTTTGCTCCATGAGGATTTGGGATTCTGACTCTCGTTTTAAAATGATTGTTTCATCTGATATGAAAATGTTTTTTCCTATAAGCCAAAATAATCCACTGTCACTGTCTCTCTATTGCTATCTGAAGCTTATTCCTAAAGCATGACCTGCTTTTATAATAAATAAACTCTTCCCATCATCTATTACCACATATCCTTTTGCATGTTAACATAATAGCATGTATCACAGCTGATCTTTATTATGCTATATAACCCTCCTGAATAGGATCTGAAGTAATTTCAATACTTTTTATTCAAATGTAACTCCTCTCTTGTATAACATGTGCTAGGTTGCCAGTATAAGTTCTCATGTGCATAAATCTACTGCAAGGTTATAAAATCCTAGAAGAAATGCCAAATCATAATCAATGAACAATGTGTGCACATAGATGCAGTATGAAGAGGAAAGAAATTAAATGACAACTCTAAGCAGCTACTGTTGACATTAGAAATTCAAGGATTAAAATGATATCTGCATTGAAATGCTAACTACTGTGATGATTTAGACAGTGTGCCCTGTTTCTAATTATTATGCATAGCTTGCATATAACATAAGTAGTTGTAACCTTTGTGTGAAGAGCAAAGTCAGGAAATGTTAATCCATGGGGAAACCATCACTTCTCTCCAACTTCCATATAGAAACTCTAGTTCAAATGATTGCTCTTGTTCTCCAGTCCAGGGAAAAAAACCACAACATCCTCTTTGCAGTTAAATACCCCTTTTTATGCTGTGTGTGCATTAGTCAAATTGATTTCCATGAGAGTTCTCCAGGCTGAGTTGTGTAACGCTATCATTCAGTGCATCTGCAAAGGGAGTTATAAGAGGGAAAGAGGAGAAATGTTAGAAAAAACCCCCTCTGAAACCTGGAAATAGCAACTTTATCAAAGCTGGCAGTACTTGAGACTGGAGGACTGGTATACAGCTTGTCTGGAGCATAAGTGTCTGGTCATAAGGCCAAATTTGGAATTTATATTTCACTTGGAGCTCTGTCATTCCTTGTCTCCTGCAGATGGGCTAGCCACCTGGACAAGGCTAATTTTTGGACTACAGGGCACTTGGTGGGCAGGAAAGAACTGTTGGAGAGCATGGTATCTACATCACCGAAGGTTTCTTAAGATCACTTTTGGCACAGATCTGTCTATAATGCTTATGCACAGATCATGACTTCTCAAGGTCTACTCTGGCTACCTTTTGAATGATGCTATGGCAATTATTCCTTGATGCAGGAAGAAGTCTCACAATTTTTAATCTTTGTTCTGTGGGGAACTTTGACTTACCAGATGTCTGATGCAGAGAGGAAGCAGTCTATGAGGTTCCTGGAGTATGTGTAAGATACACATAGCTGGTGAGTGAGCTAACTAGGGTCGGACCTGTTTGTGAACAGAGAAAGATTTGTGCGTGATGTGATGGTTAGAGGCTGTCTTGGGCATAGTGATCATGAAATGATATAATTTTCAATTCACAGAGAAGTAAGGAGGGGGCCCCAGCAGAACTGCTTCTGGAGGGCAGACATTAGATATTGAGTGCCTTGGGAGGAAATCTGGTGTGGAGGAAAGCTGGTGTGGAAGAAGACTGGCCTGGTTGAGCAGAGATCTTTGGATGGAACTCAGGAAAAAAAGAACAGTTTATGACCTTTGGAAGGAGGGTCAGGCAACTCAGAGGGACCACATGGATGTTGTGAATTTATGCAGGGAGAAAATTAGCAGGACAAAAGCCCAACTAGAGCTTAATGTGGCTACTGCCCTCAAATACAGTTAAAATGTTTCTATAAATATGCAGCAACAAGAGGGCGAGGGAGAATCTCCATCATTTATTGGATGTGAGGGGAAACATGGTGACAAAGGATGAGGAAAAGGCTGAGGTACTTAATGTCTTCTTTGCCTCAGTCTTAAATAGTAAGACCAGTTGTTTTGAGGCTACCCAATCCCTGAGCTGGAAGACAGGGTGAGGAGCAGAATAAAGCCCCCATGATCTGCGAGAAAATAGTTAGCAACCTGATACACCACGTAGACAGACACAAGTTTATGGGACTGGATGGGATCCAACCAAGGGGACTGAGGGAACCGGTAGAATAGCTGACGAAACCCCTCTAATAATTTATCAGCAGTTCGGGCTAACCAGGGAGGTTCCAGTTGACTAGAGGTCAGAAAATGTGATATCCATCTACAAGAAGGGCCAGAAGGAGGATCTGAGGGAACTACTACTGACTACTGTGTCTGACCTCAGTGCTGGGGAAGGTTATGGAGCAGATCATCTTGAGTGCCATCACAGAGCACATACAGGTAGCAAGGTGATCAGATCCAGTCAGCCTAGCTTTATGAAAGGCAGGTCCTGCTTAACTAAGCTGATCTTCTTTTATGACAAGGTGACCTGCTTAGTGGATGAGGAAAAGACTGGATGTTTTCTACCTGGAAGTTAGTAAAGCTTCCACACTTAACCACATCATTCTGGAGAGACTTGCTACTCATGGCTTGGATGGGTCTACTCTTTGATGGGTAAAAAACTGGCTGGATGATCCATCCCAAAGAGTTGTGGTGAATGGAGTTACATCTAGGTGGTGGCTGGTCACAAGTGTTGTTCCCCAGGGCTCAGTATTGGGGCCAGTTCGCTTTAATATTTTCATCAGTGATCTGAATGAAGGGATTGAGTGCACCCTCAGTGGCACAGGTCTCATGAGGAACAGCCAAAGGAACTGGGATTGTTTATCCTGGAGAAAAGGAGGCTGATGGGAGACTTTATAGCTCTGTGCAGCTACTTGAAACTAGGTTGTAGCCAGGTGGGTATCGGTCTCTTCTCTCAAGTAACAAATGATAGAACAAGAGGAAGTGGCCTCAGGTTGTACCAGGGGAGGTTTAGATTGGATATCAGGGCAAATGTCTTCATCGAAAGGGTTATGAAGCAGTGGAAGAGGCTACCCAGGCAAGTGGTTGATCACCATCCCACGAAGATGCATAGAATATGTATAGACTTGGTGCTTAGTAGTGGACTTAGTAGTGCTAAGTTAAAGGTTGGACTTGATGTTTGTAAAGATCTTTTTCTACTTAAAAATTCTATTGTTGGAGTGCTAGGACTAGCAACCATCAAGAAGAGGAAATAGCATGTGAATGATCACAAACTGCAAGCAAATTCTTTCAGACAGTAGATATCACTATTTGATAATCCAACCATGATCTTTAAAGCTGTGCTTTTCTTGCTACCAACTTCATGGTTATCTCACTAAGTGAATATCTGGTTTTATTTGAAAGGATTTAGTCACGTTTAATTGACTGCTTCTTGCACTGATTTTCATATTTCTGCTCAAGAACTTGTAATTTTTTTTCAGGCACATCAATGCATACTGTTTAAATCACAAGTTTTTTGCAGTTGAATAATTTTTATGTTCTTTAATATTCTCTTGTGTTCTGTGTATCTCTTATGCATTTTACACATATACTCTTCAATGGTCTACCTGAAGTTGTTCAATGCAGAGGTCTTGTCAATGATAAAGAGTTAACAAATAGTGACCTCACGGTTAAATTCATGATGTTCTCCAAACAAGGTTTTGATTACTGAGCCCCTTCCAGTGTTTCTCTTCTAAATTCTGCCCTAAATTCCGCTGCACACCCAACTTTAATATGAATATTTTTTATCTAATGGGAAAATGCTAAAATCCCTCTTAACTTCCTATGAAAAAAACCCTGAAACTTCACAAACGTAATTTGAACTTCTGAAAACAAATTGTGAGGTAGTTCTGAAATCTTAGTTTCAAATTTGCATGTGTTCACCCACATTGTTCCTGATTTTCCAGTTTTGTGTTATGCTACAGGATTTTGTGTTTATTCTTCTGAGAAAAAAATATATATTGAGTTTGGGCTCAGGTCATTCCCAGAGTCTTTCAGAAGAAAAAATAGTTTACATTTCCTTAGAAAGGCTCGCGGCAATAACTTAGACCTTAGCAATAAACCTCATTTATATTCAAGAAGTTAAAATGTATATAGCTGCAATAACAAAGAAAAATCAATGGAAATAAAAGTCAGTATCAAATCTTCACAATACAAGTGCAGACATAGAAAGAATTGTGTCTGTCTTAGTCATATTAGGTCTGATCTAAGCAAACAAAAGGCCTCTTGAGAACTAGCCTCAAAAACTATAGGCGCTAGAATAAGGACTTGAAGGCTTTGATCCCCACACAGCTCCTTGGAATTTGAGCTGGACATGATGGCTATCAGGGTGAACTAAAATCTGTAGTATGGAAATGCTGAACTCTGGGGAGAAAGAAATATGTTTTAGAAGAAGAAACTCTTTTATGCCTCAGCTTAGATTACGTTGTATCCTGTATTTTAAAAGCATATCAATAACTCAGGGACTGAATCTGTAGCTGTACCAACAAAATCAATGCTGTGTCCTCAAACAAAACAAGATGAAAATTAGGTCTTTACAAGGCAGAAAAACAAACACACATTAAAGAAATTCACGATCTTGGCATTAGTCATCAGGTTTTGTTTCTAGCAATTTCTTCATGAGCTGTTTTCCAAAGTTTTATTTTAATTGTTCATCATATTTTTTCACTTGATGCTTTCAGATCAGGCTGTGGTTATGGATTCCTCTCCCCCCCCTTAAAAGTATTTTATTAGTGGCTCCTCTTTTTTTTTTTTCTTCATTAAATCAAGCACCAAAAAGTATGTTTAACATATTTGTATATACATTCTCAATCTCAAAACATGCAGATGTTTTTCTCCTTTAAAAAAAATAATAAATTGCTCCTGGGGTGGACTTGATATGTTAAATTTCAGCTTGTAGCGAATTTTTACAGTTGAGTTATAAACCTCTGGGAAATGGTGGGGTGGGTTATCACAGAAATGCTAATACAAGCCTAACTCCAGCAGTGATGTTGTAATATAAACATCATTAAGTTTCCATTCTCATGGAACGCTTGGTGTACAGAATATTTACATTTATAGTACTATAGTGTATCTTACAGAATCCCTCCAGGTAACAGTGAAATGATAGTTTCATGAGGAAAATTATGTGACATTATTTTAATATACCCATGCTGATTTAAGCTCCGAGAAGCTCAGGAGTAGGATTGTCATAATGCTTTCTTATATTAGCCTAGAAAACGTTCAGACCCTTTTAACTGTTAGTTTAGTAGTTGCTCAAAGAATGGCAAAAATTCGAAGGACTTTTTATCCCTCTGGCTTCTACAGTAATTCTATTATATTATATTGGATGGTTTTTTTGTTAAAATAAATCTAATATTCAGACTTGCTTTGTGTGAGGTTCAAATATGAAATAGGATTTTTCAATGTGTTTTTGCTACCTGTTTGTATATTTACTGATTTACCTGTGTAGGTTTTATGCTAGGTATCATTTACCCTCCAATACCAGTGGATAATTGCTTTGCATTCTAACCATAGCAGGAAAAATTGCAAAGGAAAAATCGTTACACTGTTTGGAAGGAGATAATTAGAGATACACCCTTTTCTTGGCCCTATTTTAAGAATGTCAACGAACAGGGGGTAAAAAAAAAAAAAAGAAAAAGAAAAAGAGATTGTGATCTTTTGTGACTGAGGATGGCCATTAAGGAGGAAAGAGCCATTGATGAGGGTGAAGATAGACTTACCAAAGCTGGTAAGAGGCGATGAAAGTTTGTGTGAAGTCACTTGCAGCATTTGAGCCTGGTGAACTGTTCTCTAGCACTTATGTTCCTACAGACCAGCTCATCTGTGTTACTTCTCTTTTGTTTTACTCCTTAAGGCGAAGACACATTCTTGTCTTTGAAAATGCAAGAGAATTTGCCTGAACAGAGTAAGAAGCAAATTTTATAGGAGTTACTGAATGTCTTTCAGATGTTTTGAATGTAGAGACTGAGTCTGATTTTCAAGGGCTGATGCCAGGACTGAATCTGCAAGACTGCAGAGAAGAATCTGTGTGCATGTGCTCTTTACATGATGCAGAGTTACTAAACAGACAGACAAGTTATTCGTAGCGACTCCCCATGTTACTAAATAATTAATATATAGCTGTACCTTAGGTATGAATGTTCTGAAATATAGTAATTTTGCCAAGGTCTAGTGGTCAAAGTGGGGGGTCCCACGTTTACTAAAGGGTAGCATCTTTTGTCCTTAGAATGCATGTGGAAAGGCAAGTGCAAATTGATCCTAATGGTGAAGAAATTACCATGGTGAATCTTTTGCTCTGGAAATGCATTCAGGCTAAGATTTTTCCCAGAATTTATCTGAAAAGCTGTTCTGTAGCATTCCACTGCAACAGTAATTTGCTGGAGTTATGATTGTATCCCTGCAGAGCTTTGTTTGATTCAAAACACACAGCAGCTACCAAGTACTCTTCTATAGAGTGCATGCAGCTATAAGAGAATGACATTTGAGTTAATTAATCTGTGGAAATACTGTTAGAGTGAAAGAGTAATGTTGAGGACTTGACAGATTCTACTTGCTTTCTGAAAATACTTTCTTAACAAAAGATTCCAGCAACAGGCACCAGTACCAGCAAACCACCTTGCTAATCTGTTCTGTTGTGTTTCTCTGCATTCAAAGAGCAATCAGATATTTTCAGTTGAAACGACTCTCATTTTAAATTAAGGACAAAAGAAAAGAACAAAAATAAAGCTCCATCAAAAAGGAAGAGTGCTTTTTTTTGGTGTTTTGTTTCTTTTCTTTTTTCTTCACTGAAATGAAATTAAAATGGCTCCCGGTCTCTGTAGACTACTCCAGCTTCTTAGAAGCTTAGCTCATGGCAACAGCCACAGCATATATAGGTATCTAATTGCAGTTATGTTTACAGTTGTGTATAGATGTTTTCCACTTTAATGAGCTTTTCTCTAAGTGTTGTCATCCATGACTTCATCCTTTTGAGGTATTGAACCTTGAGATTGTTTCTTTAACTTTGCCCTATCCCAGTGGGGGCACTATCCTTCACAGAGAGGATGTAGGACTACTACTGTGAGGAGCATGAGCATGACCAGCATTTCACTTTAGAGGATGTAGGCTGCTATGGCTGTAGGAGGTGGAGGCTATGCCTGGGTATATGGGAAGCATGTCTGAACTGAGGAACTATTCTAATTTTATTGTTCAGTCACTTATTTTATTGTGATTAAATGCTGTCATTCAAAAATAAAGAATAAATACACGCATTTAAGTTACATGATCCTCTGCACCTGGCAGCCTGCACCATCAATTTCATGGAGTCAGTAACTCAGCCAGACACACTATGCTGGTAAACACTTGGCATTTTAACAATTTTTGTCTCATTTCTGTAATCTCAAGGGCAAATAAATATCAGATCCTTACTGGGGATAAAAGTGTTAAAATTCAGAAATATGTGGAACTTCAAGAAATTATCCATGATAGAGGAACTTGCTGGAAAAATCAAGAAAGTGGGTGTGGGGGTACCTGTAAACGTAGCCATTGTCATGCATTTTAACCTATTTTTATAGTGCAGAATATATATGTACACTTACAACTTGTCCTGGGCCTAGTCAGAAGCTGTCTTTTGATCATATATTGGAAGTAAACATGCATTTTGATCTAATCCTGGAAGAAAATTACAGACTGCCCAGAGAGGTTGTGGAGTCTCCTTGTCTGGAGACATTCAAAACCCTCCTGGATGCGTTCCTGTGCGATTTAGTCTAGGTGATCCTGCTCTGGCAGGGTGTTGGACTAGATGATCTTTCGAGTTGTCTTCTAACTCCTAATGTTCTGTGATTCTCTGAAAGGAAGAACGGGTGTTGGGTAGGGAAGAAGTAGGACACTGTTTGGTCAATGTGGCTACTTAGATGTGGATTTTTTTGGAAGCCTCTATCCCATAATAAAACCGGTCATTACAAAAAGCAAGCCACAGGGTTCCAGAGCAAGAACAGCCCACCTTCAGAAAACATTAGGCATCAGACGGATAGGGAGTAGTGAGAGATTCCAGATTCTGAGTGCTGACCTTATGATCTCTACAAAATGGGACCTGTGAGAATGCTTGTTGTCATGGTTTTAGAGTTAGGCTTGTCAGCAGCAAGAGGTAATTCTGAGTGTCAGTATTCCATATTCAGGATCAATGAGCTTTGACTGGATCTTTTTCTCTCTCCATATAATTGGATTCTGCACTTGATGTTTTGGTTGATTTTATATTCTGCATCTTTGCACTTGCATAGAAGGAATGTTTTTCTGCAGCTCAGAAAAAGGATGCGTTGGATCTGTGATGGGCTATCAGGTTGCTAGGGCATTGCTAGTGGAGGTAGTTAATTATTTTAAAAGTTGTAACTGGTGAGGAAAGTATCCCTAGTGCTTTCTTACTGTGATACTCAGAGTGCCCTTTTATGATGGAGCTCCTGAATTAACTGGGCCCTTTGGAAGTTGCTACTTTGCCAGTTGTATCAGTTCACATCTAATAAGTTCTTTTTTTTTTTTTTTTTTTTTATAACTGACAGAAAAGCAATCAAACACAATCTTTGTTACGAGACATAATTTCCTTCCTTTCCTCACTGCTTTCCAGGTACTCTTCTGTATCTTCAGGTAGTGCCTGTAACAATATAGTCCACATTTTAACTTGCTTGTCATGTTATCTACCAGTCTTTACCAAATAAAATTGTGAAGTAAGACATTTTGAGAAGATTTTAATTGCTAACATGGAATCTCTCAAGCCTCTTTCTATTTCACTTGCTAGAGAAATTTCTCAGCAGGAGGAAGGGAAGGTAAGAATATTTGGGTTTAGTTTCCAGTGCTCAGCATATGAACGATGAAGCTCCTCTACTTAATTCTTCACATGAGGTCTATTAACCACAGTGATCTTTTCAAAGTCTTTAAGTTATATTATGTTAAAGCTAATTAGCATTCCAATTTGTGGAAGCTGTTTTCTGGTTTGGGTTAAGATTTTTTTTCCTTTCCTCTAGGACATTATTGTTCTCTAGCTCATGGGAAGTTTGTCGTCTTGGGATTTTTTTTGTATTTATTTTGAGGTCGCTTTTTTTTTTTTGTTGTTGTTGTTGTTTATGAAAATAGGTAATAGAATTTGGAGTAATTAGCAGAAATAAATCTGAGTTGAAAAAAACTATCTTGAGCATTTCAGTGCCAGATTTTTTGTTTCCCAACAGCACTTAAGCTCTGAAAGAGCCAATTAAATGTCTGGCTGAGATGAACTCATGCTCAAAAGCAATGACTTGAAATCCATTTACTTACACCAATGAATATCAGCGAAACTTTGTACTACACTGTAGAGGTAACAATTCATTGTTGTGGCTGTATCTTAGCAACTTTTGCAAGAAGTTTAAGGTTTTGATGGGGTAGCCTCTTGCACTTTAATATTCTAATGTTATCTTGGTGGATTTGGCTAATAACCTAAACAAAGGTCCCTAACAGGAGGGGATAGGACTCCATAGGAAATGATCCCAATACATCTGTGGTGCCCTTCCTGTTTATACCTCACTTTGCCTTTCACAACAAAGGCAAAGTTGATACTTTTTACAAGTTTGGGAAGGTATTTGCTATTCTGGAGACAATTGGAAATCTTTGGAATGACTTTTTAAGAAGCATAGTATTTGAGTATGAAAATTAAATGTGTACCTTACTTCTTAAACAAATTCTTCTAAACTACTTATTATGTCTCTGTCAACAAAATGCTTACATGTGAGCTCAACTCTGTGGTTCAAAGCATAGCTGGTGTTATGTGGAGGCATACTAAATGGAAGAGAGAGAACAGAGGTGTAAGTTTTGTCAAAAGTATTGTCAGGAAATTATCTCAGTTTCAAATAGCTGGGGGGTGGTGTGGTGTGGGTGGGGGGAATAAGAGACATTTGTCACAGAATAGCTACCAGCCCAGTGAAGAGGGCACTGACTTCTGTGATTGAGGATCCTGCTTCAAACTCTAGCCCTAGAATAGGCTTACAAGCTAAATTTTGAAACTGAGTAATCTTTTTTTTTTTTTTTTGCCATAGACTTTCTTGTTTTCCTTAAAGTGTGATTGGAAAAATTGTACAAGGGTGAACTACCAAATGTCTACTTTCCTTATCGTATCACTTCAATTGCAAAAGTACTGCAATAGACAGAAGGCTCCAGCCTCAAATGAGGAGTACAGCAGCTGTTTTTGCACTATGTTCAGAAGCACTTCCTTTGTGTGTGGCAGAGACATCTGGGATCTTCCTGCCTATAATCTCTGGAGCACTGTAGAGACCATACGGGTAGAATATGACGTTTTTAGATCTTCCATTTTATCTGCGTACCTGTGATGCTCTCTTTGGCTCCCTCCTCTCCCTCAGGAGGTTTCATAAGCTCCTCAACATTACTATTTCTGTTCCTCCACTTCCAACTGGCACTTCATCACAAATGGCATTCAATATACTATGTTTTGAGCACTGTGAAGGCTAATATCAGAGAAGACCATGGGTTTTATACCCAGCAGCAGTGTTCTCAGTTATTATGATGGTAGAGGCATGCACAATACATTTCTAAGTACTTCAGAGACTAAAGCTGACCCTTTCTGGGGTAACTTGATGAAAGGTCTCTCTAGTGTCAGTTTGTCAGCGTAGCTTTCTTTCTGAAACCTGTAATTGAGATTGGGAGAAAAAAGTGCATTTTGCAGGAACTCCTATAGAAATGCAAGTACTAAACTGAAGGTAGCAGTGAACAAGGTTGCAATTGCTAGTGGAAGATGACTTGAGAATAAATTGATTTTAAAGCCAGCAGTTTTATAGCTCACTTCCTCAAGATAATAAAGACTTGGTGCAGGTTACAAAAATTCTATCATAGCAATAAAAGCTTTATAAAAATATTTGAAAACATCTTTTTTATAGAAATATAGCTGTGTAAAATCTAGTGCCAAGTGAAACATCTAATGGTAGTTTAAATTAAATGTCCAACTAACATTGTTGTCAATCCAATGCACATGCCCCATATAGGTTCATATTTTGGATCTGAGCATAGTTTTAATAAGGTTTAACTCCAAATTTCATATCCAGGTGGGTAGACATGTATTGCCTTGGAATCTGAAGGCATTATTTGTATATTTCTGCTGCATGGAGTATTGCTATCTGCCATTAGTCTTAGAGTAGAAATGATTTCCACACACTTGTGCTCTTCTTTGCCTTTGTTGATCAAATGTTTTCAACATGATTTTCATGCATAAAATAATATGTGTTCAATAGAATTCCTTGCTACTCATGCATACAGTGATGAGGAGATACAGGAAACTCAAATTCAAATGCTTAATTTAGCCTTCCAGCAAGAGCCCAAATCTCCCACATCATAGGCAATGACTCAAGCCCTAAATCTCCCAGTGTCTTTGGGATGGAAGAGTATTAGTGTCTCCATGATCATGATCAGAAATACTATTTCAGAATATTTCTTTTTTCTTGCCCATCTTCAGAGGGGCAATGGGGAGAATGGTCTCTGTGGAAAAAACCCAACTGTTCTGTGTTTTCAATCAGGAGGTCTGGAACACCTCTGCTATGAAGACAGGCTGAGAGAATTGGGCTTGTTCAGCCTGGAGAAGAGAAGGCTCCAGGGAGACCTTATAGCACCCTTCCAGTACCTGAAGGGGCCTACAGGAAAGCTGGAAAGGGGGTGTTTAACAGGGACAGGTAGTGATAAGGCAAGAGGTAATGGGCTTAAACTAAAAGAAGGTAGATTTAGGTTAGATATCAGGGATAAATTCTTCCCTGTGAGGGTGGTGTGACACTAGCACAGGTTGCCCACAGAAACTGTGTCTGCCCCCTCCCTGGCAGGGTTCAAGGCCAGGTTGGATGGGGCTTTGGGCAACCTGGTCTATTGGAGGGTGTCCCTGCCCATGGCAGTGGGGGTTGGAACTAGATGATCTTTCAGGTCTCTTCCAACCCAAACCATTCCATGATTCTATGAATCAAGATTGGGTTCTGCTAAAATGCAGAAGTCAGTCCATATGTTAATAATATTGAAATTCTATTTTGTGCACTTGCTTGTTAACTTCAGCAATAGCTTTATTGTAGTGAATGGTTGGCTATGTTCTGCATATATCTCAACACCCAATAAACCTTAGTGAACTTCATCATTCTCTGTTATACAATATTTTCGTGCAAGCATTTTACATCCTCCCGGCCCAAAGGAGGGAGAATCTAAAATTAGACTCCTAAATTGTTAGAGAGGTTGTGATTTTCAAAACCTTCAAATGACTCATAATCAATTCTTATTAAATTATTTCAGACTTCTACATTTTTAATACAGGTGAGAACACTTTCAAGCACTAGGCAATAAGCCAATAAATAACACCACTGCTTATGGACACTTTTGTGGAAGAAGAAAATCTGCTAAGTGCACAATACATTATTAAGTTATGAAAAGTAGGAAAAAATATAGGAAGAGAAAGATAAGGCAAAATGCCTTCTCCTACAAACCATTATTTTCAGTGTCAACAGATTACATGTCATATAAACAAATAGGTGTTAGATATTAAAATAAAATGGATTTTCATGGAAAAGTGAGTACCCTATTTTACCTTGCATGTTTGAAAAAATCTCCAGCACTGTTGTATGACAGCAAGATAGCACCAAAGAAAACCTCTTCAGTGGAATAAACTGAAAATAAATTGCACTAATTCAGTTAACAGCCTTCTGGCAACCATAAACTAGGGAAATATTTGGTGATTTTTTTGTAAATTTTTTTTTAAAATACTTTAAGAGTATTTAAATGTCACCTTTAATTAAGAAAATAACATGTTTCTCTGAATCCCAACATTTCATGTTGAGGTTCGTTTGTTTTAAGGTAGAAGCAGACTACTAAGTTGTTCTACTTTAAAGTTACTATTTTGGTTTTCTTTCCTTAAGAGATTTTTTCATGTCACTGATTATAAATGTGGCTTTTCCATAAATTCTCAAGGGAATGAATGCTTTTTGTGCCTTGCTGATATTGTGGAAATGTAGGTAGGAGTTAACCATTCATAAAATTTTGCCCATCATAACATGGTTTGTCATCATGTTAGGTGAAACAGCAATCTCTAAGCATTAGAAGTTGTGGACTTTGAAATCACCCCTCAGTTATTTTTGTCTTTTTTCTTTATTTTCCCCAAAAAGTCTTTTTTTTGTACCTGATATATTTTTAAAATATTAGAATAGACACTTAAAGAGAGGGCTAGTGACTATTACATGAACGTTATTTAGCTATAAGGTAATTCAGCATTACAGAAACACTCTAACTATCATGGTGATGTTTCCTGTATTCTTATTTTTAAAGAAATGAATTTGCACATCCAATTTTGCTTAAGAGTTTCATATTGGATAACTGAAGCCCTTCTCTGTGCTTCTACTGTATTTAGGTTATCTTTTCAGAATGCCATGATGGTCATGCCTACAGTTCAGTAGGCAGACGCTTTCTGGAGGTGACTGGGTATTTCTGAGGACAGATAGTGAATTGAGGAACCTTTAATCCATGGGCTGTTGCTTGAATTCTGTATCAAGTGGATAGCTGCTGAAGCTGTATCTTTCATGCACTGCAAACCACACAGAAGGACCTTTCAATAAGTTAACTTGTGTACAAGTGATTGCCTACCATTTAGCTATGTACAGAAGGCTGAGGCTTGCTTTCATGTGCAATTGCACTGAGAAATTGCAGGTTTTCTTTCTGGCCAAGTCCATCATCTCTAGGAAAACTTGTCTTTTAGGGCAACTGGGAAAGATGGGGGAGATAAATACTAGGTTGGTCATATCTTCTCTGATGAAAAGCAGGTGGGTACTGCAGAAGCTTGCTCTTAAAAAAAACCAAACCCTGTATCAAAGCTTTCCATACAAAAATAGTATAGGAGAAATATGAGGAAAGGGCCAAGGTTGACCTTGGAATGAAATTAGACTCTGAAAGCTATATATTCTCAAATAGCTGCTTGAATTCTGTCAACTGTTTTCCTCTCAGACCATTTTCTAGTTGATGGGTGTCAGTAGCAGAAAAGGCATTGTCAGAATTGATTGTAATTGCCCCTTGTTAACTGTCTCAATAAAAGCACAGACACTGAATGTGCCTTAGGACTAGGTATCTCTTCTCTCCAAAGGTGGCCATCTCAGTAGATGCTGAAGAGTGATAATTTGCTGATTATGTGTGCACTATCTGATGTGATGAACAGAGCGCCTCAGGCTGCAGCTCCACAAAATGGTAAATCTGGCTTTCAAGTGGAGAGCAACAAATATAAAATTGCTCAAATGCAGAGCAAAGCAAGGAAAGAGTATAAGCTCTCTCTGCTATCTCAGCAGTTCTTGTTCAGTCATTTAATGTCTGTCCTCCCACAGCGGTCATAGATTTGGCATAAGCATTGTATTGCTTGCTGTGTGGGTGGCTGGAGAAATGTGTAATCATGTGCTTGCTCTTGATCCAGATCACATTTGTTCTGCCAGTGGGTCACACAATACATATAATAAGCACCGATGAATGTTGAACCATGGCTTCAAATGTCCAAGAATCTTTCTCCAAAGTACTCAATTTAAAGTTTAGTAAGTTTTGTTTCATTTATACGAAGTAGCAGAGCTATTTTGAACTCAGAGGCTGACTTCTTTTGCTATATATCTTTCCTGTAGAGAGGGCTGATATAGTTTTAATTGAAAATTTTAGAAGGAAAATGGAATGTCAACTATTTAATTTTTTAGACTTTTAAAAACATTTTTATTTGTTGCAAATTTCTAATTTTGGGATAAATTTGTCTCCTCCCCCCCCAAAAAAAAAAAAGAGGCAGGGTAAATGTGAAAATGAGTTTTTCACCAAATTTTGAATTTTCCTTCTTCTAAAGGAAAAATGAAGGAATGTGAGGAAAGGAACTAAAATGTAAAGACTCTTCTTTCCCTCTGCCCTGCACAAAATGGGGCAAAACATTGAGGAAAAAACCCTACTTAGCATGCCTTTGATCAAACACCATTTCCAACACAAATAAATACCCATTAGGAAAGTTTCTGTAAACCAATTTTATTGATAAGCTTTAATTCTTGTGCCTTCTGATACGTTTCAAGCAGGTGTAATTCTTCTGATAAAGTATGTTTGTTTGAGAACAGAAAGTCCTGAGCTCAAATCCACTGTCCTGGATATAGTCTATCATGACCACTGGTGAAGGAATAAAATGGAAATGCTACATCGCAGTTTAGGATGTTACACAGCAGTACCAATCCACCCAGGTATTGTGTTAAATTCTACAGTAAGACTTGTCTGGCATTCTTTAAATTTTTTACAGAAATCCAGGGCAGTAGTCCTTATGTTAAGGAAAATGTTTTAATGTGTGTAACCACAGCTTGCATAAAGCCTGCTGTTTTGCTTATATAGCCAATGCGTTCAATAGTTCTTGATTCTTTGGTCTATAAATGCCTTTGGGATATAGCTACTTAAGCTGCACTTTTCTCTTTAGTAATTTCACAATTACCTGTATCATAGATGATAAACGAAAAAAAAACCCAGACAAGAAGTCAATGACATTTACATTTTTGGATTTTGGTTTTAGCTTTTCCTGGGATGGTAGAGGTTGAAACTTGTTATTGGAACTTGAATTTTCATTTTTTCCTGTTGCTTGGATCTCCTTTCTCCAAAGTGACTTAACATCATCAAAATTATGGTTACAAAATTTGTTCATATTGGGACAGACATGATTAATATATGCTATAGCAAAAGGCTGAACTTTTCAAGAAGGAGGCTACTATGTATTCTAACTTATTAAGTATAATAATGACATGAAAAATTATTGGTTTCCCATTTGGATTTAGAAAACAGTAAGTATTTATGGATATTTAAGAAACATGGTGAAAGTGCAGTGTACAATATGATGAATAAAGTCATTCACATTTCACAGACAAAACCAGCCTCCTCCTAGACTGCGTTAATATAACAGGCCAATTAATTTGACAAAACAGGGCATCGTTTGTAAGGTGTGATACTTGGGGTGAGGCAATTGTGTGATGGAAAATATTCAGTTTCAAGAAGTCACACACAAATGCTGTTTCAGCATATCAGTAATTAGCATGCTACCCCAGACTGTCCCAGATTAATCTCTTCTGCTGTGTGTACTGTATATAGCTAGTAATCATGATTGATTACTGAACAGGATTATTGCAGAACCACTGAAACCGTATGATAAACCTACTAGAACAAGAACATGGACTTTTACTGTACATGTTCTTTTAGCAGTGTTAACATTGAAAAGCATGGTCTGGACTTAGGGCAGACTTTAGCAATTAATAGAGCTTGTTTGGAAGCTGTAGAATTTTCTTTAATTGTTTTGTTTCCTTTTTAATGTTTAGGTGTGACCTTTCAAAATTACTCATGAAAAAGCAGCTAGCACCACATGTGTATACACTAATAGGAAATACTCAAAACGCTAGGGCATTCACTGCAAATGATGCTACATGAATTTGCCTCATTTCATTCTAATTACAGGCTTGAACTTCAGTCATCTGAGTGCCTTTACTGCCATGCACCGTTTCCAGGGATACGTTTCTCTCATTGGGGCTGTTCCATTTTGAATAACTAATCAAACTTCCATTGAACAAGTACTCTAACATCAATTTCTTGCATCTTAAAGTGTTCTAATCACTGTCATACAAACTCAGGGTGCCTCTTGATGTAGTTAAATGATTTCTCAATTTTACAGAGCATAACAGATCCAAGGAGGAGTTTGAGAGATCTACCTCACAGTGGTTAATGGCTTGTTTGGCAAAGGCACTAACCTCATGTGGGAAACCCTGGCTGAAATCCCTGTTCTGAAGAGGTCACATAAGAGACTTGCATCCATGCAAGAATGGCCAAGCCTGTTAGCCACTGATTGTTTTAGAGTTGGACTTTCCAAGAAGAAACCCCTTCTGGGAAAGAAGCAGCGTTACATGATTGAAAATTTTCTTCTGTGTTTTAAAATCTATTGTGAAACCTAGTCATTCAAACCCCATTTTGCCTTTGGTCTCCCATTCAAAACTAAATGGAAAATTTTCACAGGAATCTTTCTTTACAATGAAAATATTTCTGATTTCTTCACAGCTCTTTCTAAATTTTACAAAACAATAGTATCAGTAAAAACCTATGTACAACAAAAATGTACCATGACCTCATTTAATATATTAGTGTATATTAATATCTATTCATATGCTAAATTTTGCTGTGAGCTCTGAGAGACTGAGTAAAAATATGCCAAGGAGTATAGGTATTTCTTGTACTTGCAACTCCTACTGTGTCCTATCACAAAGGGCAAACAGAACTTGCCCCTAAATTGCTTGCATATATGTAATTGCATAGATTTTATCTACCTTTTTGTCCTTCTCTGCTGTACCTCTGTGATAATAAGGCCCAGGAGGGATGCATAAATTAGTTTGTATAACATTATGGTGTCTAATGTATGAAATGGTTGAAACTTAGAATTTTTAACCTCTCTGTTACTCTCTGAAGTATGATACATCTAAATGTTCTTGTGTATGTCTGGGATGGTTTTACTGTGCTTTATGCATCAGTTGTGGTGGTTTCTTTGGTGCTTTGCTGAGGGGAGTAAATACACTGGAACATGCCAGGTTAATAAGTCAGTCATGGGTTATGAGATTTGTTACATCTGTGGGTTGATTCTAGCATCACTCACCCTTTTCCCTCTGCCTTTGTGAGAGAGCACGTTTTCTTCTCTGATGAAACAAAATCTGTTAATTTGGCCAGTCCATATTGAAGAATAAGTAGAAATGTACTGGAATATACTCAATAAATTACCTCCAAGTACAAAGTTTCAACCTCAGGTAGAATCTATTCACTATGCATATATTACTCGATGAGAGTATAAGTATCACTAAGATCAATACTAAGGACTGATCAGCAAGGAGAACAACAACAAAAAAAGCAAGGGCAAGTTCAAGATACAATTGGAATTTATGTTTTAATGGAAATTCTGGTGTGAACAGGATGCTCAACATTTGCCTCTAACTTCTGCTTTGGCTGTGAAGCATTGCCTTAGTAGAGGTCCTAAGGGATGGAATACTTGGATTCTTGCTCCTGCATTGTTTTCCCTCTGTCTTTGAGGGTGCTTGGGGAGCTTTCATTGAGATAGTCCGAGAAAGAGACATGTATGTGTCAACCTAGTTGAAACAGTAAGATACAGATGGTAGGCCTACACCTCTTCTGTCATGAGATTAGGTAGTACTGATGGGACATCAGTATTCTAGGGAAATATTCTGTGGAGCCTCAGATGACCACAATATAGCTTGTTTTAGATGGGATTTTGGAGCAGGAGTAATTACTAAGAGAGGACAAAAAAAAGGAGCATGTATGGTTAAGAAAAGCTCAGGGAAGTGTCAAGGAGTCATGGAGATTTGAAGGAAATGCAATAACTTGCATAGTACCTTCTAAACTGGTTCATAGGAAAGCTCTAGTGCTGACCTGTCTAGTGCTAAGAAATCTAGGACAAAATCCATGTGTCAAACATGCTTAACTATACAGAAGGTAATGTGACATTGTGCTGTGGGCTGTCACAAGACAACTTGCCCACATATAGCAGAGTAGAAGGATGCTTAGCCAGCTGCATACATTTTGTTTTCTTCATTGTATGATGTTTTTTTGGTTTTATTTTAATTTTTTTGAAGTTGATTCACTCCTCATTCACTATTCCTGCAACTGTTTCTGGCCTGAATATTGACAAGTAACGTAGGGAACACATTATACATGCAGAGGAATACAGCTGACATTAAACTTTCAACAAGGAAAGCTGTTCCGCTTCAATACTCTAGACCATTTTATGTAGCAGACCAGCTACTTCAGCTCCACAGGAAAAAAATATGTATTAGTTACTCTTCCTAGACAACAGGCCTATAATATGCCTGTAATTAGATCTGGTCTGTTGCATTTGTTATTTAATCAAAGATAGAAATATGTGGTAATTTTGCAATAAATTAAGAACAGTTCACTTTGGAATGTGCAAACCAATCTTACTCCATTTTTACAATAATGTTGCAAGCTCTTAGGCTTTAAAAAGGTGGATCATTTTCTGGAAAACTAGAGGACATTTTATGCAATTTGCATACTTTCTGGGAGTGGGATTAAGAGCTTTTATTTTCTAAGTGTAAAAAGGACACAAATGGAGGGGAAAGTAAAGACACAAGGCAACATATAATCATCGTCAGTGAATATATACAGATACTTGAATGGAGAGGATGATGAATAGGTGAGGTTAAGGTCTTAGTTTGTGAATGATGTCATGCCTTGAATGAGTAATAGACATACCAGGTAGCAGCCTCAGATATGAAGTTAGTAGCTAAACTGTGAAGGAGAGGTGAATTAGGAAATATATCTGGTGCTTGTAAAAGATCTGGCAGTGTTCCAATGGTTTGCTGACTTCTAAAGGAGATGTGTATAGTTCTTAGTGGCAGGAAGATATCCTCCTAGGATCAGTTGTCCTTCATTTACTAAATTGTTGTCCAGTCCTGATGTCTTTGTTTAATTAGAACAGATCTGGGAAAAGTTTATTACTTCAAAACCAAAACAAACAATACTCCCCACACCCTGTCCTACTTATCCAAAAAAGAAAAGCCCATAGAATGTAGGATAGCTAGAATGGATATTAGAAAGGTTCAAAACAAAGTGTTAACAGAGGGGAAAAAAGCACAGTTCAACAATGTGATGAGCAAATGATAGAGAAATAGCCAAGGATGGGTTTGGCAGCAGTAGAAAGCAGTGTGGAGGTAGCTATAATTCTGATGGCTCTGCTACCTGTTGCTCATGTTCAATGGCAGTGTAAGAAGTGGTGTGTGTTGTAAAGTATTTTTAATCATTTTTGTACTTTTAAAGTCACTCAGGTTTGTGGGAAATTCACACACCTGATAATTATGTATAGCAGATGTAAAGTGAGTGCTTATTTTATCCAAAGTGAACAAAGCTGATATTTCACTATTTATCTGAGTATCTCTAGTTAACAGATAATGTCGATAGACTAGGATGTTATCACAGGATAATGGTCTCCTGTTGCTTGATAAGTGCTGAGTCGAAACCACAATGCTTATTTTCAAGGCAGGGGACATTGATCCTGTGACAACTTTCTTTTTCAATGACATTTTTGCTATTACCTTAGATTGATGCTCTCATGACCATTTTGCTTAATGGATATTAGTTTAGTAAAGCAACAGCTGCTTATTTTGTGCCTATTCAATATACTAGCTACAGCCAGATTGGCTTCAAGAAAAGAACTTGTGTGATAAGCATAAAATATATAGATTTTTATTTTTAAAAGGACTCTGCTCCTATGAAAGAGATGCTTCTTTTTTTTTTTTCTTAATCTCTGTTACAAAAAAGATTGTTTAGTTTGTAGGATTGCCTTTTGATGTAATTCTGAACAATAAAGAATTTCTTTTTGAAAAAAAACCCCAACAAACCCTAAGAATGAGCACTGCTTTGCAAAACCTGATCCACTGAATATTTGAGCCTTTCAGCCGTGAGCTTTTCCCAGGTGAAAACTGGTAATTTGTTCTTTGGAGAACAAACAAATAACGTAAATGCTTTCAGTACTGGAATTACTATTTTACTACTCTGGAGTAGGCTATGTAACACATTAAAAACAGAGAGCGGATTAATTCCCAAGAGTAAAACAACCTTTTACTGTAAAACACTTTCACTGCAAGCCATGGAGTAAAGTTCTAGCGTCTGCTCTCTTTCCTTTTTACATTCCTGAATATTTTAGTGTCATTACCAAAGCTGAACTTTTAATTTTTTGGTACTTTGCTTCACCTTCTAAGAGAAGGCAAAAGGCGTTTTTTTTACTACACTGAATTTTAGGCCTTTAAAGAGGTTTCTTACAAACTAGGTTGTTTTGCATGGCTGAAAGACAAAGTCTAGTGAACAAACATAATTTAGCCTTGAGAAAAAAAATACTCTTATTCAAGTAGCAACTAAGGAAAGCCCTACTTAATTTTTCAAAATTGTCATTGCTTTCATGTGAGTAGCAGGGAAAACAAGAGAGGGAAGAAGAGAATAAAAGAACCTGATTCGTATTCTCACTGGGGAAAAATGCTTTTCTGCAAATGTAAAATCATCTACGTCCAGCAGTAGTTCTATTGATTTCACTGGGTCAAAGTGTCTAATAATACTTTATTACACTGAAAGTGGAGCATAGGAATGTGACCTGTATGATCTAGTGGTAAAGTAGAGGACTTAATTATTTCTATTTTCTTGTCAGTGCAGTAATTCTACACTGCACATTTATGAACACGTGGGAGGAAGAGTGCATGTATTTGTTCATGTGTGGGAGAAAATGAAGGAAAAGTAATTAGGTGAAACCTCCCCATACACAGTCAGGAAGCACAACATTATGTTACATTTTATTAAATTACATCCTTTAGCAAACCATTGTGAAAAATATAAGATAGCTTACTTTGGAAGGGCACCGTTAAGGAACAAATTTCAAATTACAGGTGTAGTTTGGATGTATGCAGACTATAGTCTCTGATGGTAATAAAATAACTTCTGATTCAAAACATGGAAAAATATTTTTGGTAATTTTTTGTTTTCCTTTCAATCCAGATCAGATACTGGAAAGTTATTTCCTTGTTCCTGCATTTCTGCTTACTTTTTCTCCTTGAGATGTGTAAAATGATACAGAAACCACTTTGAAATCCGCAGAAAGGCTGAGTTTGGTGTAAAAGAGGGATGAAGGCTATCTTAGGTAATGTTCATACATAAATTATAAGCCAAATTTTCCTCTGATAAAAGTTATTTTTTATTTATAGCAACTGAGAATCTGTCTGTATAGGTTTTTTTTTTCTCTTAGGGTGTTCTCTTTTCAGGTGTCAGTCATCTTACATATCTCTAGAAAGTCCACCATTTCCTTTCAATCAGAAATCTTTTCAAGGACTGGACAATGCTTATCAAGGGCTATTTTACAACACATCAGAGGGATTTAAATTCTGGTTTCCTTTGGTTTGGTTTGAGCTGATGGAGGTGATAACATGAGAAAACTTTAATGTGGAAAATTAGTTTTAGAGAACTATAGACTTTTGGAAATCTTAAGAGATGGCCTGGATTCAAATACTTTTAGGTATTCAGAGAATTATTTGAACTCTCTAGCATTGCCATTTATGCATTAAGATCCTTTTAAAAACATCTCACCTGACAGGTGAGTATATCAAGGCCTGATGAAATGGCAACTATGCAACAACAGTCCTGATAAGTGGATTTTTTTTTAAACTGCTAAGAGATGTTTTATGGTGAAATAAGAAATTATTCTTTAGCTGTTAATGATATCAATGTGTAAGTACTTCCATATATGAAATTCCAATAGAAATGATTAGGCATGTAAAAATAAGTCTTGGTTTTGCTCATTAAATCACTTATATTTCTTCACACTAATAGATCTTATCATTCTTTGTGTGAAAGAGAAGCTGTGTGAATGGAGACACATCTTGTCCAGATCACATTGTCCAAGTCCACCTTTTCCTAGGAGTAAATGTACAGCTCAATGAGACAGAATTTTTTCATTGTTTGGATCTATTTTGAGGTTGCAATGGGAGTTCTGGTGTGATCCAAAAGGACAGAAGGACATTTCCAGATTTCCTGTAGGAAATAATGTCTGCAGGATTTCTCATGAAGGAAACAGGCCTTGCTCTACAGAACAAAGAAATCAATTGACAGTACGAAAATTTTAACTTTCCAGCACTGATTCCTGCTGGGATAGGGGACGGTCACAAGGCTCAGAAACCATCTCAGCTGTGAAATGTGGAACATTGTTTACATACAGGTAAAAAACTGTGTCACCTGATGAAAATGATAAATAACTGGACCTGACCATCCGTTTTAAGAATAGAAGCATCAGTTAAAAGCAAAGTTCACCTTACACAGAAGCTTTGAGATGTGCAATAAGATCCACAAATTGTACGAAAATGGAAGGTAGAAACCAGAGCAAAATGATTTGGACCTTGCTCTCACCATAGACAACTCAAAAAAGAGGGGCTAGAGAAGAGTTTTAGCATCTGTGAATGTATGTATGTGAGGTAGTTGATCCTGAGTAGAACTATGAAATCTTAGACAATGAAATACTGCATAAAGAGCCATCTGTCTAAGAAATAGTCTGCTTATCAGAGAGATGAATTAATTTGCTAGTGGTAAAAATGACATATCAATCTAACAAGATACCTGTCAAAACTACCTCTCTGTTCACTTCCTTATCTGGAATGCATGCCATAACCCTATAGATTTAAAGAAAGACATAAGAGAATAGTTGGAAATCAGCCTGATTTGTACCCACATGCTTTCATTTGCGTCCACTGCTATCAAGTGATTGACAGCATAACATAAATCAAGATTTTTTTTTTACTTATTAATATAATATGAACTGCAAAAAGATTAAAGTCTCATTTACATAACCTGAGATGAAAGGAGGTGAAATATTATAATTATCTTTTCAAGCTAAATTTGCACTGCCATTTAAAATTAACCTATGCAAATGACAGGTTAAACCCCAGGAAAGCTCCAGCTCTGTTTGAAAAAATACAATCAATTTCCAATCATGAGTGTGTTTTTATCCTAGTTATTCAATTAGTCACTTGGATCCATACATATATACCAATATCATAATGATTTTAGGGGTTTTGTTTTGTTCCTGGCATTTAGCCCCCAAAAGATACTCAGGTTGTGAAGTCTGCATCCTTATTTGCATTGAGTAGCACTCTAAATAGTACAAGGATTATCTGTCCTTTATGTGATGTGTTGCTTAGCCAGAGTGAGAATAGTTAAGCACAATTATGTTCACAAGCTGAGAATTTATATTTTTTAATAGTTTCTAGGTGTATGGGCTGACTTTGGTAAGACTTCTGTGAGAAAGAAGACAGTATTTTAAAGGATCCCACTCCTGTTGTGAATGAAAGAACAGAGGGGTGTGTATACATTTCATTTTTTTCCCAGCAGAACTGCGGGTTCAAGAACACCTCAGTTAAAGACCTCGATTACACCTTGATTTATATGTAGTCTGAGAGTATTTTCAAAAAAGAGAGCTTGCATTCCTGTATAATTCCTCCCTGGCATGGGAGAAATTTGAATACAGAGGCAGGCACAGGCAACTGCCCCTAGTAAACTGACATATCTGACAGGCTGGATCCAAGAAAACTGAATCTGTTACATGGGCTATGGCCTCAGCCATATGCCCTCAAGGCAGGTATTTCACACTTGGCAATTGGTGCCCTCCTTAATCATGACCAGCCTCAATTTTTTATTAAGGGAGAGTAAAGAGATGAAAACTGTAGTGAATACAGGCCAATGCCTTAATCAGTGCAGTAGGGCTCCATGGGAAGAAGGACTGGACTGATGTGGAAGCTCATTTTTATGTATGAGGGAGCACCGTGCCTGAGACTTCTGGGACAGCAAATGATTTTCACTGCTTCTGCAGAGAAAATAACACTACGGGAGTTCTTGTCTGTCTTACTGGTTGTATCGGCAGAAAGTAAGTCAGAGCCAGAGACATTACTACGAAGTGAAAACCCCCAACTTTCCCAGATGCTAACTTCATTTTTTAAAGTTTGAGGTGGTTGAATTTAGCAGTTGTGTAAACAGGCAATTTTGTGTTGGCAACCAATCTAAACCAAGTAGTTTTACAGACAAAGGAGCAGTGGACGCTTGGTTTATGACAGGTTTATAACTTAAGTCTCCTACAACACCCCTCATCCAGTTGCAAGAACCTCAAACTTAGTGCAGAGATGTTTCTAGATCTCTTCCACGTTCCCAAGGACCTTCCTTATAGTGTTGTCAGTCCCCCTGAATCTCAACCTGCTTTCTGGTTTTCTTACTGGGTGAGAGACAGTGTATGTGCAGTGGCTGATCTAGACCACAACACGTGCAAATAGATCAGATAGTAAATATGTGTCAACCAGCCCAGCAGTGGCTGACAAACAGTAAAGTCTTTCTGCCCTTTTTTTGGTGGGAGTACTAATATGGTCTCTACCATCTCTTGAGACACTGATTTTCACAAATCTCACGTAGTAGCTTTGAACTCTGCCTGTCAAATTTGATAGAAATTAGTCAACGAGAGAGAGGAATGTCTGACACCCTGTGCAGTCATGTCAGATGTTTCCTTGCCAAATCAGACTATAAAATTAAGGGGAGGAGAAGGGAAATAGAAAGGGAGAGAATTATTCAAATAGTAATGAATGGAATATTTCTTGCTGAAATGAAAGACTGAAACATTTCATTTAGTTTGACACAAAAGGTTCCATTCACCGTGAAATAAAATATTTTGTTCTGAGGCGGCTGTGAGAAAGTAAAGAAAATGAAAGACTAGAGCCAAAAGCTGACAGAGGAAAAAACCTTATTCTTGCAAAACAAGTGCTAAGAGCTATCTCTACATAGTGTTAGAGATCTGAACTGTGCTACTTACCTGCCATTTTCCACCTTGTTTTGGCACTGCTCCACTATCCACACCTTTAAAGTATTTGAAATTCATCATTTTTTTCCACTTCTGTAAGATGCTTTAGTGGTCACAATGGTTGCATGTGGATATGCACATGTTAGAGAGAGAAAAAGAGGAGATTTGTTTATAAAAAAACTAGACAGTGTCTGCAGATATGGAGGGGAAATGAGAATATTTCTACCCATGAAAAATATTGAGTTTGAGACCCAGAATCTCCAGGCATGAGTACCTGTAATTGTAGGGAGAGAACTTTATTTGCCTTGGTGTGGAGGTTAAGGTATTGTTGGCCAACTGAGAATTTGTATCAGGTGCTGGGCCTTTATCGACAAGCATTTATCATTTAGGACTACGAACAACATAGTTCTTACTCTGATTATTTTTGACACTCTGTTATCAAAAATCTCTTTGCACTTCTGATCTTAAAAGTTAGAAACAATCACCTGAAGTGTTATAGTACTGAGCTGTCATACTGATTTGCTGGTACTTATATATAAAGTATCTTAGGTCAGAGGTTACTGAAGTGCTGGTGGCTAGGTTTGAAGAGGTGGGAGGAATGTCCTTTGAACTTCGCTTTAGCAGCCCTGGAATGCCGAAATGCTCCACCCTAACTCCAGGTCCTGGGAGGGTCAGGTGAAACTGGCTTTCCTTAAGAAGCTGAAAGATAAAGATGAAAAGATTTAGTGACTTGTATAGTTCATTTGCCCATGGGAAGGGGCAAAGAAAGGGCAACAGCAGGTGTTAACCTGAAACTCCTAGCTGGACACCTAAAGAATAATGGAATAATTGCTTCTCTGTACCATTACCCAGCAAGAAGGGAGGTCTCTTTACAAGTTTTTACTAAAGAGAGTCATTGACACATCACCTTAAAGGATATCCTGCTGAAATTGCAGTTTGTGTGCAATGCTGTCAACAAGAGTTTTACTGTCATTTATTTAAGAACGTCTGTGGCATGTGACTGGTTTTAGTGCTTTTCCTCTAGAAGGACAAACGAGTCCACGCCAAAAATGTATGTATGTATTTCCCTAGGATATGTTCTGAACCCAATCTGTTTTTCTCTGGCTTTATAATAAGATGAATACTCACTGCCTGAGTATAAGTGAACTGTGATGTTTTCAAAGTCTGAGTTCTGTATCTTATCACTGATCTCTCATTAGATTGATGAAATGATTTGATGATGCTTTTGTGTCATGTCTTTTATCTATTTTTTTCCTTGTTTAATTATTATGTTGAAGGACTCTTGGTGATATTATATATAAGATGGCAAATCCAAAATTAATTCTACCCCAGATAACCTGGAACACAGAAATCTGGGTTTTGAATGCTTAATGCTCCCAGAATACCAGATTTTTCAGTCAGCAGTCCCGCGCTATGTACCTATGACCATGATACAGCAGCATGCAAAGTGCCCAAATAGACCCTCAATGTCTTCTGTCTTATGCCCTGAGAATTACAGTTGGGATAATGTGCTCTGATAAAACTAGTATCTTCTGATGATAATCAAGAATATCTGTGCTTGCCATCATTTTTTTAGAAAGATTATGAAAAGGCAGGATGCACCTTGTGTACAAGAGGTATTTATGTTCTCTAAATGTTTCACTAATATGTTTGTTCCTTCCAGAATACAAGTGTCTTACATTTAGCCAGGCTGGACAGAGCAAGTGAAACAAATATGGACATGCTCAAAGTTAGTGTGTGTTTAGCCATCAACCCAATTATAGGGCATTGTGGTGGTTTGGTCCTGGCTAGAGGCCAAATACCCACCAAAGCTGCTCGCTCACTCCCCCTTCTCATCCGAAACGGGGAGAAAATATATATTGTGAGGCTTAGGATTCAAGATAAGGACAGAGGGATCACTTTCCAATTAGTGCAATGGGCAAAACAGACTCAATACATAGTAAAGAAAAGTAATTTATTACACTACACTACACTACAGACCCCGTGAATCAGTCGGGTAATGAGAAGTGCGGCCAGGTCTTAAAGCATCTTCCCCCCACCCCTCCCTTCTTAGCAGGCTTAAACTTCATTCATGATTTTACTCCCTTCTTCCCTCCCCAACATTTTACTAACAAGTAAAATGATCTACTCTCCAACATCGTGCACAGTGCAGCTCATGCCTAAATGCTGTTGTTGCAGACTTCCTGCAAGCTTTGAGGCATCATTTACATGACTTTGAGCTTTGCGAGGGCAACAAGTTTCCAGTTATGCAGGATTAGGTTGTTTTTTTCTCCAAAGTAATTAAAAAGACTGAAGAATATTGGAATACTTAGTATCTGTCATCATCTCTTACTAGTGCTTTGGGAAATGCTTTCCTTAGAGAGTAATGTCAGCATACTCCTTCAGTCTTTTACACTGTACTTGCAGAGGACTAAACTTTGTGTGAATAATCGTAAGTAAGGAAAAATTATCCTTACCAGCAGATGCTGAAGTAAATGCAACAATAGCCAGTGCAAAATTTTTCTCCAAAGTGTGAGTGTTTGCTTGTCAGCACTCTGAGAGCTCTCTGCATTGCCCAATTTAATTTGTATTAGAATCAGTTGTAAAGGGTAAGAGTGAAAGCACTGCAGAACTGACTGACTGGCATGGTGATTTAACCACAATTTTATTTTAGAACAGGCTGAAACACAATTTGTAGTTACAAAAAAAAAAGGAATGTTCCTTATTAATACTGAAGCAACAAAAGCACAAAAATGACTTACAAAGTGTTTTCCTTCCTGTAGTGATTTTTTTGCTCAGGGTTAATTTCTAAAGGTCTGCATTTTATTCTGTCTGTAGCCTGAAAAATTTAAATTCTGAATGTATCTACAAGAATGATCATAGACCATCAGCAGCAAAGGAAGAATACATTCTCTGGGTTATCACTTCAGCACTGTGTACACAATATGTCAGAGTCTGAAACTTTCAGATTAATTACTAGTCCTGGCGATGCTGTATGTGTTTTGTTGCCCTTCAAACTTGCAATTAATATTCAGACAGTTGTGAAGGGAGGATAATTTGGTGATTTTCAGTTTATTCTTCCAGGGAATAAACAAGAGAAGGGAATACATATTTCTCTTTTATTGCAGCTCAGAATGAGTTGATAAAGTTGTGTCTGCAACTGTACACAATCAATGTCAGTTAGAGTACAACTTTATTAAAGTTTTTTTGAATTTACATAACTTTCAGCACCATTACATGTATAATTTATCATGATGATGCGGTATCGTTGTAGGGTATTTATAAGCTTTGTGCAGTGGGGCAGAATTTCAAACTTGGTCCTTCATTAAATTTTAATTCAATAACTTAGCTAAACTAGGTGAGCTCTGATAGCAAGAACACCAAGAGCTTTACCAATCCTTTAAATGAAAATGCTCTTCGTGTTCAGTGCCTCTGCAACCCTGCGGGACAAAGTTTAATGTGCTCACAAAAATGTGTTTACTTTCAGAGTGTTCACTAAGTTTTTATTCTGAACATATTTACCAGCCAATGGTATGATGTTACAGAAAAATGGGTGCAGATTTGAAGTATTCCATTAAAAGTAATTTAAAAAAATCACAGGGGTTTTGCTTGGAAAAGGAAGCGATGAGGAAAACCCAAGTTTTCTCCATTTTTGCTTTCAGTTTGTATCACTTTGCTATCCATATCTTAAATAAGGTTTGACTAAGGGAAAACAATTTCTGCTACTTCTAATCAAATAATAACAAATAAAAATATTTCAGGAGTTAAGCATGGTTGTAAAAATAACTTAAATTCTTGAGAATAAAACCTAGGGAATTATTGACTGGGGCAATACTTGGAAATTTGTCAGTTATTTTCCTGATATTTAAAAAAAAAAAAGAAAATAAAGTAAGCTTAGAATCCTGATCCTGAAGCAAAATCCTGATCCCAAAGCAAAATCCTCTGTGTACGTTCATGTACTGCTGTCAAACCCCAATAGTGACATTGAAGCATTTGTTTCAGGAGTTGGGATGCTCATTTCATTTAATGAATTAGTGATTGACTAGTTTTTTTAACTCCCATGGATGATATGAGTCACTATGCCCGAGGGAGAATTTTCTGCCTTAGTTGGTGGATCCCTGTCTGACAAAAAGCAGTTTGTATATCTCATATGTATTTTGTTATACAGCTCTGAGAGAAGCTATGAACTGTTGCAACACTTCCAACAAGAGTGCCAGGTTTTGAATTTGATGAGCATTTTTCCAGTGATGCTGGACACTCAGCTCTGCAAGTGATACCAAAGGAGTCCATGGTGAAACTGGGAATTCAGCCAGTAGTTTCTTTAGCTGGACACCCAAAAAGCATTTCTGTTTGAAAATTTCTGCCTAATTCTTTCTACAAATGTTCTGATTCTTAAAACTATACTTTCTGTATTTTACAATCAGGGATGCTTTAGGGGATTTTTAAAATTTCTTTGTAGAAAAGTTGAACTGTTTCCAATGATGCCTCAATACCATTGAGGATAAAAGGTTCATTATTGATATACACATCACTGAAAACTGTTGAGTATAAGAGATAACTGGTCTAATACCCATTGAAATGAAAAAAAAACGGACCCCAAAACCTAGTAAAGTTCTATTGATTTTGATGACAAAGCCTCAAGTGAATGAAAGATCTGTTCTATTTGTGTTTGGTCACTGGAAGTACTCTTTCTGGATTCAGTAGACTTCTTACTTTCCCAGAAATGTGGTTTTTGCTGTAGCCAGTGTCACCATTCTCATTTACTAACATGCATAATTTCTCTCGTAAAATACCACACTATTATGTAGAATGTTAAATGCAAGTAATGCTGAGAGTGAAAGAGAAATTAAAAAAAAAAAAGCAAGCTTAAACCTCTCCCTTCTCCACCCACAAACCTCCCTCTTCTATGCTAGAAATAGAAACTGTGATGAGAAGCAGCATAGTGGCTTTGAGACTTTCTTTGGGCTGCAGACAAAGAAGAACAAAGTTAACCTTGTTATATTTTTCCTTCCATAGCCTGAAGAAGGCCACAAGGCTGAGATTTCACTTCTCATTTCTATTTCCAGAGTGTATTTTCTTATCCTCTTCATATTATAGCTACTTGTTGCTCCAGCAGCTGGGTTGTTTTTTCAACGAAAAAGTTATCTGTTTATTATTCAGATAAAATTTTAAGTGGTTTTGCTCAGCATAGTTGAATTCAAAATCCTATTAAAGATGCAATATTCCTCTGCTACTTTGTCACCCACTGTGCTGACATTGAGTTTCTCCATTTTAAATAGAAATATAATATTGTATATCTGTTCAGGGTGATGTAATTTCCAGCATTGAATTACCAGGCATTGGACAGTCTGTTCACCTTCCTATCATGGAAATTTTGTATTCATATGCATTTTCCTCCATATTTACAAAATGCATTATTGGTCTGGCTATCTTGCAATTGCTTTACAGCAACACTTTCATTTTAAATCTAGAAAACTTATCCCTTTGCCTCCTACCATCTGATGGAAGTCGTGAGAACTGCTGAGTTAAGATAAACACCCTCGTTTTGCAGTAGAGAGGGGAGAGGGATGAGAAGCAAAATGTTAATTTGCTTTAAAGTTAAAAGTACTGACCCATGCACTGAAGATAAGCATATCTAATTTTAAATCTTCCATATCTATTGTAATGTCTAATTGCATAGTTAAATGAGCTGTAAAAGCAGAAATGCTGCTGTAACCTCTAAACAATTTTACACAGTTCTAGAACATTTGAGATAACAAAAGAAAGCTTAAAGAAGCTTTTTCTTCTCTAGTAATACTAGTACTTTAGAGGACAGAGTTTATTGAACAAGAGAGGCTTTCTGCTTGGGCAGCACTTTCCTGTTGCTCTGGACGCACTTTAGATTTAAGGAGGCAATTGAATGCATCGTGTGGGCTATGAACATTCTGAAAAGGTCCAAAAACATTAGTGGATGTGTCACTCAGTGCTCAATTCTCATCTTGGATTGAGGTAACGCTGGAATAACTTGATTGGCTTCAGTAACTTTATTCTAAATTAACATAATTGCTATCATAATTATTTAGCCTACAGAAGCATCTGGAGCCCCTAACTAGGTCAGGGCACAATTTTGCTAGGCTATCTGCATTGCACATGAACATACACAGATTAATGTGTTGGAGAACTTTATATATAGACTGTTGCTATCTGAATACTTTGCTTGAGGCAAAATAAAACAACAGAGAAGTGAATCCACCAGTCTGAGAGCTAGCCTCTGTCACTGACTTCATGGAAAGTCCCATAGACTTTTTGTGCCTCTGTTCTCTTTCTAGAAAATGCTGACAGTAACACTTCTCTTGTTTTATGAGAGTAAGTGTTTTAAGAAGGGAATCAGTGAAAGTAAAATGCTCAGGCACCATGGTAATGGGGATGTGTAAGCATCATGGATAGACAAGGTAATCTGCATCCTATTGTTCATGCTTTGTAGCCCTTAATGACAGATACTTCGGGGGAGTTGCTTGTATCCTGAAGATGAGCTGTACAAGAATATAAGATTTTTGACTACTGAGGGGTAAAAAGGAAAGTACCAAGTAGCTGTAAAATAATAACTTTTCTACAGATTGTAAGACAGTGCAAGTTTAATAGCAGCAGCAGCCTTTCTAAGGTTAAACTAAATTACAGTACTCTCTTTACAAAGTGGGAATTGCACACATGTTCTATAGCACATCTTGTGCTTCCTGCAAATACTTTTTGTTTCTACTCAAAAGTGTGAGTTTAGTGATGCTGTAGGCAATAAAATTTCTCTAAAAGCACATTATATGTTATTCTTTAACTTTGCCCTATCTGAATTGTCATTAGTTTGCTGTGCCTAGTAAACGGAATGTACTAGGACAGGAGCTGAGTGGCAGTTGCACTAAATTAATTTGGGATTCTGAAGTATCTTAATGTTCTTAAGGTAACTGGCTTCAGTGGAGCTAGGATGTAATTTCAAGACATTTGAAGATGACCTGATTAAACGTTCTTTTTATTTCCCAAACTACCAAGAATGACAGACTTTGTCAGAGAGAATTTCCCAGATTTCATACTTTCAGTGTCTGACAGGTTTTATTAGAAAGGGAAATGAGTTATGCAGAGAGAAAAGAATTTATTTGCTACCTTTCTTTCCCCCCAAGATTAGAAGGGTTTCAACCACCTCTTCCAGTAACACATCTTAGTACTCTGCAAGCTAGTGGAGGTTTTGTGACTGTCACCAGAATCACCAATACATTGTGATTGTTATTCTGATATCTAGGTGAAGTATAAAAGTCTTTCTATCTGCCTTCTAGTTGTATGGAATCCAGACTTTGAGCAAGTTCCTTGACTTTCTGTAGCAGTACTGGCCTACAAGGGATCTGTGCCCAAATGAACTTAACCCCCAAACAGATAGAAACCTTTTGGTAAATGAGAAAGTGGAATTTGTGTCCTTACAAATTTTCTACTAGGGCCTCTTCACTGAGTAGTTTTTTTAGGCTGCAAACTCTTCAGGCAGCTTAAGTTGAACTCAAGTTGCCCCAGTGCTGCAACTGAAATGTTGGAATGATAGAAATATACTCATACAGCAACAGGACCTACATAAATTGTCTGTATCTGCGTTTAGATAAGGTTTTTAAAGAACAACCTTAACATTACTAAAAATGCACACACATTTGTTTTTTTTTAATTTCTGGCTTGTCTTGACTTCAATGGCAAAACCTGAAGTATTTTGCTGAAGTGAGGATACCAAAATTTTTAGAAACTTGATTTTGATTTCCTTGTAACTTCTTATAAAAGACCTATCTTCCTTACATTTTCATCAGTGATGGCTCAGTCTGCATTTTAAATGCTTGAGTATTTTCTCACTATCATCTTAGAAAGTGTAGCTCAGTGGAGAGACCTCTTAGGATTCTCCAGCCAGGACCAACTTACGTGGCTTACATCTTCTTGCTGCAGTGGTGGTTTTTTGCTTAAGTTTTATATCATGACCTAGATGTCTGTAACTGAAAATTTGTAGAAAAATGTGATGAATACTCAGCCTCAGTATTATATATTCTAAAGTAATGCCTTCTTGAAATACTGTTTTCTGAGGATGCTCCCTTCTGAGTAGACAAAATAGTTCAGCCATGAATTTCCAAATACCATGACTTTCATAGGGAAGATTCTGAGTAATCCATCTTTAGCAAGCCATATGGTAAAAGATTAATGGATTATTTGCTTTGAGAACAGTGGAGAGAAATGTAGGACTCTGATTTTAAATTTGTCAGAAACCTAGCTGTATAATTGAGTTCAAGTGTGAAAATGTCTTAAATGCAATTATTCCTTGACAGTTGATTTCTTAAATGAGGGAGGCTTACGCATTTGATCTACAGAAGACCAAACCGTTGGTTTACTGTGCCATATAATGTGAGCATAAATGGTTTTGCATTGTGTCAAGATGTTTGTGTCACTGGGTTTACTTATGCCACTGTTAATAATGTACAGTTGTAGTTAGTGGGTGTTGGAAAGGATAAAATTAATGGTATTAATTCAGCTACAAGGTTTGTAGGTCTGTAAGCAATTGAGCAACATAACTAGGGGTCACTACCTGGATTAATGATGCTTCACGTCCTGGATTGATCATATCCAAATGTTAATCAATTCCAACCAAATGCCTGATGTAGGTTCTTTCATTTTTTTCAATTTGCTATTTGTCAGTGGTATGGAATCAAACAAAGATATTAAGCTCCCATGTCAATTAAACTGCTGTTACTTCCATAATTAACATCTGCTTCTTCTGATGACAAGTTTAATTAGCAATATCTATACCAGTTTTTACACAAATATGGCAATTTGTCCTTTATCAGGTAAAGTAACTGCATTTCTCCTGTATTTTTACTAACAGATAGCATCCCAAGGCTTCAGTTGTCTTATGTGACTGGCAAGAAAAGTGGGATGAGTGACTTAGAGAGGACTAAGTGGTTCACCCACTGCTAGAGAAGACTTCTGAGAATGAACTGGAGGATGGCAATGTCAACTAAAGGTCTGATTCAATGCCATTCAGGTCAATAGGAAGATAACTTTACATAAATTCTCACTGAAAATACTTTCTCTGCACTTATTAAAGCAGCTACTTTTCTGATATTGCATGAGAATTGTTATGGACCAAGTACTCCTTTTGGACAAGGAAAATGGACTTGCCTTTCTTAATGTCATTAAAATTAAGTTTCCCCCCTCTAATCTCTTTTCTGACACTCAATTTTGCCTGGTCTTGGCCAAAGCATTTAACCACTTGATGCCTTGGTCATAGATTTCCAATCATTCTTGGAGACAGGGAATTTGAATCTGAAATATGAGAATTTACAGGGTGACCATATGCCTCATCATTGTGGTATGCGTGACTTTCACACTCATTATATTCCAGCTGGTGTCAATGACACACAGTGTGCTCACAAAATTTATATGCAAGGATAACACTAAAGGAGGTAGCAACATGGTTGAAACAAACATTTTCAGGAGAGCACTGTTTTCCCTGTTACTGCGACTACATCAGCATCTCTTTACACTGTCCAGTTTTCACTGTCTGTTTATTCCTATACATAATGATCTGACCAGGGATAGATAAGCAACACTGTATGGAAGATTTTTTTTTAATCCGAGTCGTAGAATTCAGAGATGGAGAAGACATATTTCATGCTGTAGTCCTTCCTGTTCTGGATAATTTCTCTGCAAATATATTTTTCTCTCGTTGCTTTTAGAGCATCTGCACCAAAAGAGTATGTGAACACATGAACTGGATTATGATAGAGAGTTAATATTTTATCTGGGTGCCTTTGACAGCAATGTGAGAAGCTCATTAAAGCTGTCTGTGAGTGTTTTACCAGTAGGATTGTACCGATGATGCCTGCTTCTTGCATAAAGTAAGATTTTTCTTCTGGTTCTTTGGATGAAGCAGTTGCTTTTATTATCTGTTTATTATTGAGATTCACCTCTCCTGAGGAGGACAGCTTCTTTTGTATAAGAGAGACTCCTGAAAGCAAAGACAGTCTGTCCCTACATTACTTCTCTGCACTTTTCTTTAGCTTCCATGGTTCTAATGAGCTACTAGAATGAAGTCTTAATGACAGTAGCCATACAATATGTTGGTTTTACTTCCATTATGGAATCTCTGGTTTCAGTTACCCAACATTGCTAGTGAAGGTAATGTGCTTGTGATCAAAAATAGATTTTGTCAATAGGCTCAGTACCAAAAAGGAAAAGTTTGCTTTAGTAGTTAGTAAAAAAAAACCAACCAAACCCACCCAAACTTCTTGCCCTCTAACTTTATTGTATGGTACTACAATTTCCAGAAACCTAATTGCAAGAAAAAGTTGTACAGAAGTTGTACAGTGATGGTCCTAGACAAGAGAGAACTGTGAGAGCGGTGTTTCTGGAATGCAGGAAGCTTAGTGAAATAGGCAGAAAGGACTTTACTGCTCTTCTTCTTTCAGGGTGATGGTGAAATCTGGTTTTGTACTACTTTATTTTAATGGTTAGTTTAATCTCCACCGATTCTATCATCTGACTTCAACTTCTTCTGCATAATGTAAGAGATTTTACCCTGCCATCTGAATACCGCTCTAGGGTCACCTTCCCTTCCACCACCCCCTCCCCCTCAAAAAAAAAAAATCACCGTAAAAAGACTATTTCTGGATTTAGATAGGTCATACTACTTTTTACTATTTTAGAAAGTTTATTAAAATAATGTGCAAAAGGCAAATGATAGAATTCTTCTGACTCTGAGTAATATTAAGAGTGGATTTTGTGCTTAGCATTTTAGCATTTCAACTTCTAAGGCATACTTCTCATTATCATACTAGGGCACATTAGAGAGTTCAGTGACCAGAAGAACCAAGAAGTAATTAAAAAAAAATAATCTCAAATGATATCAAATTACAAACTGTTTCAGGCAGAATGAATTAAACTTATCTGAAAGTTTGTTGCATCCATCTTCCTGGTGTCTGAAGGAGGTGATTTGCAAAGGTGAGTAATATAATAAAGAGCCATTGCAGTACCTAACTTCGGAAACCGAGTAATCAACGATCTGCTGGAATTACAGAATTAGGAGTGGTGAATTACATCATCAAATCTCTTGTCCTGACAAGAAACATTAAAAAAATGTTTAATTAGCTACGAAATTGAGAGGCGTAGATGTTTTTGTGGTGTATGACGGTGTGGTACAACATTAATCAGACCCTTGGGTAGAAGCCAATACAAGGTATTAAGAGGAGGGATAATACACTGTGATGCTTTTTGCAGGTCAGCATTTTTGCTGTAGCATTTGGAATTACCTGGTGTCTGTTCAGCAGAAAGCCAGGAAGAACAGCAAGCAGAGAATTATAATAATCAATCTGTTATGCAATCAAGAGCAAAACCAGCTTTGTATGGGCAGAGTCAATGCAGTTCAGCAGCATTTCTTGGCATTGTAATGAAAGATACTCAACAAAGGATAATCTGCAAGGGTTGCTATTTTTAAGCCTGATTGATCAGGTTTTTTTATGAAAAGAACCTGAATAAAGGGATCTACAGATACTTTGTGCCTAGAGACTAGAAGCTGGTACTTATTCATACCTATCATAGTTTTTTCCATTTTCCCATCAGTGAAAAAAGTCAAGAACAGATCAGAGTATTAGAGGTAGTCAGTAATTTTCTAGCAAAGCAATGTATTAAAAATTGTATTTCTGGAATTGTGATTGTTCAGTACTCCCATATCCTCTGTTCAGGCATTTTTCTATCAAATCAGATGTTACATCAAGATTTTACAAATCACTGGCTTACTATTTTTGGTTCAAGACCTTGAAGCTTTGAGAGATATCAGTATTTCCACCTCAAGCGCAGAATAGCTACGTGGTTAAAATTTTTGAATTTTCACACCACATCAGACTGGGATCAGCTGGGGATGGAAAGAAGAGTTTAACTTTCCAGAAAAAGGAACTTGGAGATACAGAGAAGCTGTGGCTGCCCCCTCCCTGGCAGTGTTCAAGGCCAGGTTGAATGGGGCTTTGGGAAACCTGGTCTAGTGGAAGGTGTCCCTGCCCATGGCAGGGGGTTGGAACTAGATGGTCTTTGAAGTCCCTTACAACCCAAACCATTCTGTGATTCTGTAATTCAGTTCTGGACTCCAAAACCATCCAGATACCTCACTTATTTCTTCTCTTCTTTGATTTTCTTCTCTGCAGTGCCAGTAATATTTGATAATTTGATCCCAACTTTTGTTGTATGATAGCCTAATATGACTTCCAGTCTTTCTGCTTGAAAATCTATTTACCTTTCTTCCTTTTATTCCATCTCAGCATCCTGTTATTTCTGTCTACTTCCCCACTCATAATGTAACTCTCAAGCAACGTGTCTTTAACATAGATAGGCATTATGGAAAGCTACCAATCCAAACTCTCTTTCGTTCCTGGAGCAACATCTTGTGCATACCTTTTTGAAAGGTATGATTGGAAACCCAGTTCTAAGTCACGAAGCTTAAATCTCTGAAGCAAAATTTAGTGACAGTGACAAAAAGAGAGGAAGCTGTTTTGGCCAAAGTAATGCCTGCTAAGTTAATTGTTTAAAGAAGTAGTGGCTTTGTTGTCTGGAATGTTTGGTAAGCAGTAGTAGTGCTTGTATCTGTATAAATTATGTATGTGCAGAGAAGAGAATCTGATGTTTAAAATTTTCTGTTCTTCACAAAAAAACTCCCCGTATTTATTAGATAAAAAAAATAAAATCAGTAATTCACTATCCTGAGATGTGTGTACAAATTACATATTACAGTTACTCAACATAGTTCAGCTCCTTTTCTAAACGCTATTAATTTGATTATTATTATATAAATACAATGAATAAAAAATGCTTGAACTCTGAATAGATAGAAAATAATAAAAAAGCCCACATCTATTATAGTTACTGAATGTCTCACTACCAAGAAATTCTTCTACTGCTGTGTCCAAGAACAGCCATCCATGACTTCATATTCTTCTGAATATGGATTGTACCATCTTTTTAAAATTATGATTTTTATCATTCTTTAGTGAACAGTTTTAGGTTGCTGCTGTTAATTAATTGCTGTAGCGAATGGTCTGCTACTTAAACACTATGACCAAGAGCAGTATGCAGACTTCAGGAGCCTGGGGACAAAAAGTGAGCCTAGCAGCAAAGCCCACTGCACTGAAGACATATAAATTACAAAGATTAAAACTGACTGCTTTGGGCAGTGTAGAGTAACGATTTTTAGGCCAACACAAGTTTCCAGATGCTCCAGGAGAATCCCTTGATGAGCAATGTCAACTGATGTCAAATGCTACTGAAAGATCTAAGATAATAAATGTAGCAATGCCAGTTGGTGTTGAAAGCAGGTGGTTAGCCATGTTCCACAGGGCAATCTATATGCTGCAAAAAAATCTAAAATAAGAAGGAAATGTGCTTTTAGGAAACCCAAAACTATCACCAAAATATTTCTTTCAGTACTTCTGAAATGGCAAAAATAATTTTTTCTGTACTGAAGGAATGACAGTGTGCCCTTGTAACATAAATGTGCATGTTAAATTTAGCAATGTATATATTTAATATGACAGCAATTTCATAGAATCACAGAATGGTTTGAGTTGGAAGAAGCCTCAAAGGTCATCTAGTTCCAACCCCCTGCCATGGGCAGGGACACCCTCCACTGGTCCAGGTTGCCCAAAGCCAGATCCAACCTGGCCTTGAACACTGCCAGGGAGGGGGCAGACACAGCCTCTCTGGGCAACCTGTGCCAGTTCCTCACCACCCTCATAGTGAAGAATTTCTCCCTAATATCATATCATCTAAATCTCCCCTCCTTCAGCTTAAAGCCATTACCCTTTGTCCTATCACTCCATGCCCTTGTAAACAGTCTCCCATTAACCTATGTCCTATCACTCCATGCCCCTGTAAACAGTCTCACTCCAGCTTTCCTGTAAGTCCTCTTCAGGTACTGGAAGGTTGCTATAAGGTCTCCCTGAAGCCTTCTCCAGGCTGAACAAGCCCAACTCTCTGCCTTGCTTTATAGGAGAGGTGGTCCATCCCTCTGAACATCTTTGTGGCCCTCCTCTGGACTTGCTCCAACAGCTTCATATCTTTCTTTTACTGGGGACCCCAGAACTTGGCACACGTAAATGAAGTAGAGAGGGAAAATCACTTCCCTCAACCTGCTGGTTATGTTTCTTTTGATGCAGCCCAGGATATGGCTGGCTTTCTGGACTATGAGCAGAAATGTTACCAGTTCATGTTGAGGTTCTTATCTACCATCACCTCCAAGTCTTTCTCCTCAGAAGAGGAGTCCTCCTCCTTGACATGTAGCAAGTTTTCATGATATAATAGATTATTTTCCCAATATTAATCATGGTTGTGTTGTTGTAAAATTGATGTGGATAGAAGCAGTTAAGAACACTTTAATGAGAATTTTAACTTACGTTATATACATTATATCAAGTGAGAGAGATTAATCTGGAGGAACTTGAATAGATATATCACAGGTCTACTGTCTATTTCAATGTATGAATTAGCAGAAAAAGGAAATGAAGACTAGATGGCAGCCCTTAACAGTAACCTTCGCATGGTGGAAACAATGCAGATAAAGAGAATTCCAAAAGACCAGGATTATCATGTGTATCATCAAAATTCAAACAAAAAATAACCAAGTAATTATTAGCCAGAATGTAAATGGTGATATAGTGTAAAGTATAGTTAGCTAATGTAATGGGCAGGAGAATAAAGGCAGAATCTAACAGTTTTGCATTATGTAAAATGGGGTGATAGGATTAGGTTTGCTTTTGAGAAGGATGTGTCAGTATCCCATATAGTCTGGGGTTTTTTTTTTTTCACAATTTGATTGGCAGAAAATTTGGTACTGTGCATTTAAAGACATGTATTTTGCTGTATCTATCAAGGAGCAGTGTTGGTTTATCTTATTTATTTCAAGTGATTTGCTCGATATAGGGCAAGTAATCTGCAGGCATGGTGTGCAGGAATGATTGGTGCAAGCATAGTAAAACTTGCTAGTATATGGCCACATCTTGAAGACTTCTGATGCAGCTAACCAATTAGACTATTGAATTTTACAATTTTTCGTTGATGCAGACATTTTATTCTTCCTCTATAAGGAAACTAACTGATAATAAGGTTTGTGGAAAAGTCTTATGACTTAGTCATTGGCCTTGGGTCATATATAATGAGCATGAAAAAGTTTCTCCTATATCCTCCATTTTTTGAACATATTTTTAAAAATTCTTTTTATATATAGAGGAGCCAGCTAATCTGAATACATTTTTTTTTTAATTAATGTACCAGAATATTTTCAGTGGATGTAAAAAACAAATCTCGTCTCAGTCAGAATCTGAAGCAATCTGTGATCCAGTTTGGTTACACAACTCAGGACCTGGCTCTTTAAGAGGGTCCTATAAACTAATCTGCTACATTTTTAAATCAGTCCTTTCTGTGTTATGATTTGATTATTTCCCAAATACCACTTTATTAGATAGTTTTGCCTAATTACTTTTCTGTAATAGGGAACTGCTGGCTAAGAAAAAAGAATTGTCATATCTTGAGATATGGTATCCAGGGAGGTCCATATCATTCTTATAGGATTATATGAAGAGTGGATTAATTGAATGAGTCTCTATTCTTATTGCAATCTCTCCTTATTAGAATGGATTAATTTATCACATTTTTTTTCTCCTCTTCATAGTCTTTGACATGAGAATGAATTATCACACTTTTTCATTGTTTCTTTTCATTGGTGTTTTTCCAACTGGCTGCTGGCTCTCTTGCTTTTAAGTCTGTTAAGAAAATAGAGGGAACATTAGGAATTTCTTGTGATGAACTTGTATCTGTTGGGAGATGGAGGGATATGGGGGGTTCTGTTTTACAAGAGAGTGCAGTGAGAACTCTGTTCTCCAGAAGATGTCAGATTTTGTCAGGTTTTTGATTAGGGGGATTCAAGGAAAGATGTAGAGAGGTCAAATTGAGAGTGTAATTGAATGCAACCTCACTTTCGTCCCATTTTTATTTTGGTGGACTTGTTCAAAGTCACAATCTTGCTTTTAGATCAAAGGAAATAGCTGAGACATGAGCACTTGACTGTTGGCTGCTGTCTTCTTTCACTGTGTTCATACCTACATGTTTCATAGGACCAGTCAGTTTTCTCACCCCTGCACACTATGTTGAGGTGGCTGTTCATGCATGATTTTTTGGTGGATTGTTTTGTTGGGATTTTTTTTTTTGTTTTATTTTTTTAAATGTAATTTTCCTTGCTGAAATTAAGACACCATTGTGGAAAAGCACCTTGCCCATAACATATATCTATCTGTTTTTAAAGTGCAGATCAAGTCTGACTTTCTAGAGTAAGCTCTAAAGTTTTAGTGGAAAATACTGAGCTTTGTGTTGCCTCAGTATAGTATGTATAGGCTGTTCTATACCTTCAGTGTGACTGGGAAAGGCAAATGTACAGCTACGCATGACTAGTTTCTTTGCTATGAATGTTGATATGCATTGTGACTGACACAGGGCAATCGAGGCAAGCAGATTCCTCCCCAGAAAGGCTAAACGTTAGCACCTTCAAGCCTACAAATGGAGCTACAGAATTCGTCCCATGGCCCTATAGAAACAGACTGGGTCAGAGAGCACAACAAATTTGCTTTTAAGCCTGTGCTCTGGAAAACAGTATAGCTATAACCATTAAGGTAGTCTGCACAAGCTGTAGAAGCATGAAGAAAATGTTAATACCATCATGTTTTATGGTATAATTATGTAAATAGTACTCTGTCTATGTGCTGCTTTTTTTTTTTCTCTAAGCAGAACTAGAATGGAAACCATACTTTTGTGAATGGCTCAACCATGACTACTCCAGAGGAATGTGTGTAGTCTGGGCCCTGTCCAGGCAATAAAAACACCCTAAACTGCAGAGATGAACTCTGTATTCCAGTGTAGGAATGCAGGGATTTCTGCGTCAGAATAGGTTGCAAGGGTAATTTTCTCTGGTCTTTCCTCTTACAGTAGTCTGTATGTTTTATGTGCTTCAGTTTCGCATCTCATGCACAGCCATGCACAATCCTATATATTATTTTTAGTTTGTATACAAATGGGCAGAGGAAGAATAATTTCCTCCATAATTCAGCTAGTTATTGGTTTGTACTATGAACATGAGGCGTGGTGACCTTTCTAATTTATTTAATCTTACTAAGCTATTTTTTTACTAATATCTTATAGGGCTGAGACAGTTATAGTAATTATATGGTGCATAATATCTGTTCTCATTTATATATACAAAATTGACTATTTTCAGCCAGTGTCTCCCAATGCTTGTTTTACAATGCCATAATAGAAACAGTCTTCAAAATACAAATATAGGTGTACTGTAGACATTGTCTAGTGCCTTACACACAAACAAAAAATAAAGTGATTATTTTGACTCCTGTTAAGGAAACCCTCGATTTTTATTTTATTTCTTCTTTTTTGGCCTTTGAAAATTATCCCCCTTTTGCTGTATTTTCTACCTCAATTTTAACTCTTGTTGATTAAACGACAGTGTTTTGCCTAATACCATCTTCCTTGCAACACACTCTTAGACGCTTGACTGAGCATCTCCCTAGCATCTTAATGTTTAGGAACTTGCTAGGCCCTGTGTTGCTTGAATCCCTTTGATTATTTCTTTAACTCCTTTTTGTAATGTTTTGAGTGGGAGAGGAGAGCTTAGAAACCAGCCATTACACCAAAGTATATTGACTGCTTAATTATGTTCACACATTAAATGGTTGATATGAATTATGGCTCTGGTGCCATAAAAATGCTCATTATTTCCTGTTAAGGGCTTTCAAGTGGTATAATTTCCGGATCTTGGCCCAGAAGTTTGGAGCTATAGATGCAACGGCTGTGCCTCCAATGACACTTCACTAATTGGTTTGGCATGTAGCATTAATTACACTCAGTTCGGGAATTCTCTTCTCCTGAGTTCAAGTACATTTTGTGTGTGTGGTGTGAGTATGTTGTTACATGCCCTGTCTGGCGGAACAATAGGGGCTCTTCTCTGTGTACCCTTTTTAACTTGAATAGTTTCTCTGAGATGAAGAGAAGTATAGTTTTGTGTTAATTGAGGATCTGAAGAAGCATATCGAGTTGTATTTTTTATTGTTTAATTTTTCCCTAGGACAGACTCTTATGGCACAGAGATACAATGAGGTGGAAACAAGAATGACTCATTTCCGTTCTTTCCCTTTTTATGGGCATTTAGAGATAAAGATATTGAAGCTAGGGACTTTCCGAACCAAACCTTTTTGAACCAGTGTTGTAGTTTTCTGATCAAAACAGACAAACAGGCATAAAACTCAATTTTGTCCTTATTGATGTAAACTATAGCATGCTCATTAACATCAGTGCTTAATTTTACATCAGAAAAAAATCCTCAAGGCCTATATATTTTAATTTCTTTATTAAATCTTCAATTTGATACTCAGAGAATTTCTTTCCTACAGTTTGCTTTTTAGAGCCCATAAGAATATTTTTTTCCATACTTGTCTCCTAACAGTTTTATTTTGGAAGGAAATTTGTGGCTATAGAGATATTTTAATGGGAATAATGATTGGTGTGAGTGACAAAAGTGAAAAAGTAACTCGTAAGTCCCTTGAAAACTACTTACTTGATATACTGATTCCAGAGAAAAATCTAATATTTATTTCCCAGCAGTAGAAACTGTACCATCAGTTTTGACAATGTCACTTGGAAGCCTATCTTTCAGCAAGATCTCAGGATCTGACCACTGTATCTGTATATAAATGGCAAATCATTTCAGTTTGCCAGCTGTTCAGAAATTGTCTGACCAAGCAGACAAAATTAATTCAACTCCTGTTACAGATTAATGTTTAGCTGAGGTTATGGACCCTTAGGAAGATGAGGAACCAGTCTCTCTTCTGATTTGAACTCTGTGCTTTTTATCATTGTTCTATGGTTTCTGATCTTTTTAGTTGAAACAAATAACACTGTGCAGTTTGGGTCTGTTGACCTTAATCTAGAAATCAAGTTACTATTAGCAGCCGTCTAGATGATGGCGTACCAATTAAAATTAGGAGAGTAAAAGCTAATGTTCCAGTTTGCATACAAATAGCAATTTGCACAGCTCTTCAAAGAGAGAAACTCAGATGTTTTGGGAACTCAGTGTCATTAATCCTTGAGGCAACTGGGAAAGGATCACAGAGGGTTGAAAGGCAATGGTAGCTTTAATTTTATTTCTCTGTAGTAAAAGTGGAGTGATGTTGCAACTTTAGATATATATCAGATGCCTGTGATTCCTCTGAAGGTAGCCAACTCATGATATGATTATTTTGCTTTTAGCTATGGTGTTCAGACAATGTAGATGTATGTGGTGAAATTTGGATGCAGATAAAGATAAGAAATAAAACAAATATTTGCAGTTATTGGATGAAAGGATGATTAAAATAGTAGTTTACCAAAGTGAAGAAAAACAACCAACAAATCCTTGTAAATATTGGCTCCAGTTCACAGAGAAGGCAAGGAAATTGAAGACCAATGAAAATATGAGGTCAAAAATTGGCCTAGAAAAAAAACAGGATGGCAGGACCTTGTGTGAGAAGGTTGTCATCTGCTAGAGCATTATTGAAGCCATTTTAAAAAAGGGCTGAGAAACCTTTTGGGCCCTCTTGCAGCCAGTAGACCTATACATGGCACTTTTTGTTACCACAGTTATTTACAAGTGTTTCTACACCTCCACCAGGATCTTTGAAAATTGTCATAGATTCCTGGGGACTCTCAGAGTTCAGGTATGTTTCCCTTCCTATGACTTTCCTTGAATATTTATTCCTTTAAGTTGCTGAACTAATTTTCATCCTTCCTTCTGTGACAGGAACCACAATACAAATATATGAGGGATGAGCTGTGGTCTACAGGGCAGGGACAAACACAGGACTACAGGGGCATGTGTGCCAACTATTGTTCAGTGTCTCCAACTATTGATGCAGGCTGTAAGAGAATCTTTAAGGGGTTCACATCTAGGTTTTAGTTGTCTTTTTGAACTTCAAGATTTTAGGCAGTGTTATCTGTTAACATGTACAGAGAGTCTAAATCGATGAACTCCACAACAGAGCCATCTAGGCACTACTACAATGTAAAGTCTATTTGTTGCTGACTTTCATGACTTTCTTATTTTTTTCACATATTGTTATATCAGGGTCCAATTTATAATGAGAATGAAATTTAACACTTAATAAGGATTGTGGTTTTACCACAGAAGATTTTAACTAGTTCTCAAGTGAAACCTAAATTGTGTGTTACTTATCCAGTATATCCAATGCAATGGACATATTATCCTTATAGCACACTTGACTCTGTGATGACAAAGATCTACAAATGATTGGGAGTCCACAGAAAAATAGTGTAATTGTGATCTCAGTTTAGACCTGAGAGTCATGAACTTGGAATCTTTTTCGAGGGAAAGGAGACCCTGGAGCTATTTGTTTTTCTTTGTTTCTCTTCACCTCAGCGCTCTCATCTGTGAAATAGTAATACTTGCTGTGTGATTGGAAGGTCTACTTCATTAGTGTCAATGATTGCCAAACATTAGAATGGAAAAATAATGGTGTATGAATGTTGCAGTTTATTATTTTAGAGATTACATGTAACTATCTAAACAGAATGACACAACCTCATATTCTGAACTAATTTTCTCTAAATAACCATAAGAACGTAATTTTCAACAGGCTAAACTTATAGTTTGGACAGTTAGAAATATTAGTGTCTGGAACAAATGAAAGAATCATCTGAAGACAAGGTTTTTTATTACTAATAATGAATAAATATATTTAAAAGACATTTCATGCATAATTGCTCCACAGACTCATTTCCTGGGCTTTGCTTTTAACACAGTACCTGGCAAGGCACCAGTTCAATGTATTGTGCTTGAGCGTAGTCAATGCATTTGTTCTACACAAAAAAAATTTTACAATAGCAAAAACAAAAGCAAAGAAACAGATCTAATCTTGAAAGTGCAATATGTGTTGCCATATATCTTTAAATGCAGCATTAAACTTCTAGAATGCCCAGTGAATAATGGGATTCTACAGGTTCTCCAGGAAGTTACACACTCCAGTGCAACACAGGAAAAGACCAGTACAGGAACAGTTTTTGATGTTGCACAACTTCCTTTTCTCATCACCAGGCGGTGGCATGTTAGATCTCTGATGCAATTCCCAAAGAAGAGCGACAGACTGCTTGTTTGCAAGGCCTCTAGGAGAACAACTACCTTTTTTCCATGTGAATCCTACCACAATGATAATCTCTTACTTGACCAGTGCTACTAGGAGGAAATATGATTACTTTTAATTAATAGTAATACTCACTGGCTAAAATTAGTTGATCAGAGCAGGCAAAACTTGTTTCACTGAATTTTTAAATTCTTTTGAGCATTCTGTATATCTATACACATATATATGTACACACATGCCATGCTGAATATATAAACCAAAAAAGTTTCTTTGGGTTCTTAAAATTTCATCCTAATGATATAAATTACAAAACCAAATGCAAATAAAATGATCTTGGTTGGACACAGGAGACATGAGAAATGGGAAAAATCTGACAACAACAAAATAGAAAGATACATGATATAAGAAGTGGACAGAGAGAAACTTAGAATTTTTTTTTTCCTTGTGTGTGTATGTATGGTACCATTGATAATGGAGGCAGAGAACTGAAACAACATTGCTTTGGGTAAAATAAAACCAGAATATAGCCTTAATACCTGAGAAATTCTTTTAACTGCAGTGAGGCTACATGGGTGTTGCCAAACGTAGTCACTCTTTATATAGGCAACACTAAGGAAGAGGATGGCAGAGGGACAGCAAGAGGGAACAGGTCATTTTGACAATTTAACTTTTCAATAGCTTGTTTATTCATTCTCCTCACTGCTGTAATCACCATTCATCAGTGACCGTATGATGTCTCTTGTGTAACATTTTGGGCATTAGATATATGCTAATGTGTTTTTGTAGCTAGGTTAATCAGTTGTATTTACTGGAATATAGAATTATGACTTTGTACTTAGTAAAAAAAAAAACCCACCAAAACCCCAGCAGTGCTTGTAAAGAATTTTCTTTCAATTTACTGTAACCAGATAATATGTAATGAAAATGCTGTAGATTTAAATTGAGCACATAATCTTAACTGCAGTAAACTGATTTTGATGTATTCAATATTTTTCATGACCATTTATTTCCTTCAACACATGTAATGGGAATACTTTTCTAGAGTTTGACCTGGGTGTCTCTGGATGATCCAAGGGAAACAATGAAGCTGTTAAAAACATTACTGAAATGTGCAACAGTAATGAAGAGCAGGACATATTTAATTATAATTGTGAAATCAGACTGCCTTCAATTTAGACATGATGGATTCTTTCACAAAGGTACAAATCGTACTTAGGTTTTCAGTTTTGTTATTTTGACCTAGTAAAATCTTCTCTAGCTTGTTCAGGAAACCCCAGTACATTGAGAATAAGAATTTTTCAGGTATTTATGTTTCAATGCTCAGGGTTGGCTCATTGTCTCTTTCTTTTTCACATAATTTTTGGATGATTGTAATCAGACAATGGTCATTTTCCTGAAATAACTTAGTCAAATCCATTGTTTTCTTCTTTGTCTCCTCTGTATACTTCTGTTTATGTTAGAGCTCAAGTTCAAATATTTCTCATTGCTTTGAAATGTAAAAGCATTCATATATTTGAATTATTTCAGGGTGTTGTTTACCTAAATATTAATTAACTAAAGTAGTTATTATGAAAGGTGAAACTACCAGTGATTAATCTTCCTAAATCACGTAGAGGTGTGCAGAAAATGTCCAGAACATCACCTACCAACTCCAAATTTTTGTCATTTTAAAGCTGTAAGATTATGTTGTTTGAGGTTCACAATTCTGAAAATTATCTTTTGTTGATTAATTATGTCAGAACAGATGAACCTTTGTTCAGCTCAGTGGAATGTCAGTAGTGACCATCTATAGATAAATATTCTACTGGAGGTTGTTTTCATGTAGATAATTTATAATTTTTATTAAAATATAATAACTATTTTACATTTTATAATTGATTTATAGTAATTTTCTTTGATCTAGGTAATAAATGTTTTCTCACTGTGGATTGGATCTAAACCAAAATCTTTATCTTTTACAACATCATTTAATTTGATATGGAGAAAAGGGGAAAGAAAGACTTTTTCTATGGCTTAGTGGACAGAAAGTCACATGGGATCTGGGAAGCCAGAGTTCATGAACAATAAATTCTTTGTACAGAGGTGGAGTCCTGCCAACAAGAAAAAGTGAATCACCTCAGACAGAGAGGGGCAGGAATCAGCTTTCACAGCTCTGGCCTGAATTAGGGAAGAGTTCCTTTCCCAGGTAGGGCACTTTGAGATAATGGCTTCTCTGCAGAGGATACCTCTGCCTCACATCAGAAAATGTCTCCTGGACTTAATAAATTGCAAGTGCTCTGCCATTTTCTTGCCCGTTTTTGTTGGTTTTCAATCTGCAGTTAAAACTATTTTTCAGAACATCCTTATGTAATCAGATTGCTTTTGTTATCAGATCAGAGAGTTGGAGCACTTCTCCTATGAAGGCAGGCTGAGAGACTTCAGCTTCTTCAGCCTGGAGAAGAGAAGGCTCAAGGGAGACCTTATAGCAGCCTTCCAATACCTGAAGGTCAGGAAAGCTGAGCAAGGACTGTTTGAAAGGGCACGTAAGGATAGGAGGAGGGGCAATGGTTTAAAACTAGAGCAGGGTAGGTTTAGATTAGACATTAGGAAGAAGCTCTTCATAAAGAGGGTGCTGAGACCCTAGAGCAGGTTGCCCAGAGAGGTGGTGGGTGCCCCATCCCTGGGGGTATTCAAGGTCAGACTTGATGAAGCTCTGAGCAACCTTATCTAGTGAAGATGTCCCTGTTTACTGCAGGGGGATTGGACTGGATGACCTTTAAAGGTCCCTTCCAACCTACCACAATCTATCTTGAGGATCTGATACTTCAAATTGGAACCGTCCACAACTGAGCTCCATCCAAAATTAAGATTAATGACATAATAGCCCACAATTTTTTCTTATACAATCTAGTTAATAAGTGTTTTAAAAAAGTTTTCTGGATCACAGAGCTTTAAAAATTCTTTTAGGCTGTGACTATTGCTTCCCGACCAAGAGAAGCACTTCCTGTATCAGAACCCACAGATAATCTCTCTCATTCTAGAGGCAGTAGACAGCAAAAGAGTGGGAAGAATTCATAGAACACATATTAATCTAAAAATACTGACTTTGTTTCCTACAACATAGGAACTTTTTAAAGAATCCAGGTAGTCTGTCTTTCCTCATTATCTGCTTTTGTTTTTAGTTATAATACGCTCATAAAATCTTCCGAAGTTTTACAGTATTTCTGGCTCAGCAAAATGGTCAAATCTTCTAATGACTGTAAATGATCGAGTTTTTTCCAGTCATTGCAGAAATTATTGCTGATACTTTGTCATCCAACCAGGAACACACTGTCCTACAAAGATTAGCTAGTGATGATTCCTTCATTTATTCAGTGGCAGTAGTCCCAGGTTTAAATACATATCACACTGTTGATCCTAGTAATTATCGTTCAAACTAAATCTTGACACAAAATCTCATTTATTCAGAGCTACATTAATGAGTCAATAAAGCTCTGATGAATCTGACTCTGTGTTCCTTTATGTATTATCTTGAAATTTGAGCTGCAACCAACAGACCAAAGAAGGTTTTTTTCTCTTGTGTTGTTTTTCGGTTGGTTTATTTACAGTCATTCACGTTTCAAATTTTCTAGTGCAGGAACATGAGATTCCTTAGACTGGATTTTAATAGTGTTATAGAATTTTGTCATATTCAATGAACTTCAGTTGGCACGTATATTGCTCATGCGTATGTTACTGCATCAGGCATTGCTGCGTGTCAAGGGTAAGCATATTATATCTGGTCCTAATCTGTCGAATAGAGGGCTTATTCAATTTGTATGTGCATACAGCAGAAGCATGTGCTCATATTTGGTATCTCATTATTATTAACTTGGTGGTGTTATCATCCAATTATGGGTATATTCTGCCTCAGCTCTGTGAAACACCTTTCTTTTATGTAATGTCTGTGCCTTTGGGTTTTAAATGAAGTGTTGTTTCTGCAGTTCTGATCTTATGAAAGAAAAATTCTCTGCTTTGCTATCATTGATGCCACATATTTAGTAATTGCACTCATAGTGATGGAAATCCTGAGAATTTATTTCAACATAATATGTGCTTGTTTCTATTTATTTATCTTGTAATTTCTGAGCTGTTAAAGGATGATTTCCCCCCAAAACTGTGCTGCTTAGTCATGAACACTGTTTTTTCAAGAATCATTGATTCAAACAGTTTTGGACATATAAAGAAAGGTACAAATATGCAATAAAATTTTATGCGAGGCTGAAAAAGGTTTGTGAAAAAGTCATGGCAGTTAGTGGGACTGAACTCCACAGGTTTAGTTATTATGAACTCTATACTTCCTTCAGCATCCTTGAAGAATTTTTGTAACGTAAAACATACATAGCTGCACATTGAACATGATGCTTAGAGTACTGAATTAGTTCTGTGAAGTGTGGTTTAGTTGGAGCAATATAGTTTAATTCATGTAGTTTTGTGCTTGAGCTAAGAATATAATAGTGATTTTTTCAGTTTATGGTGAATAAGAAAACAATTGCCAATTAAGGTGTGTCTTCACCAGCTGTAAAGTTGGGCCTTCTGGCACCACAGTGTGGGGTGTCACCAAGAAGCTCTGAGTTGTGCAAATCTAAGATCTGCCACTGCAAGGAACATATTCAGTAGCTTTAAGAATTTGATATTATTATCTAGAATGTCTGCATTCCCCATGTATTCTTGGCAGTCCTGTGTTCTTTAAGCACTTGCTCTTCCCAGTGTAACATTATCCATTATCTCCCTAACAATGCCGCAGCTTTCAGTGTCTAGTTTGTATAAGATAATGAGCTTTTGAGTTCAAAGACTATGTGGAAACTTTGTGATTTGTAAACTGAGACTTATACATGGAATAATATGAGCACCTTCAGTGCTGCTGTATAGTATTTTATTGTAGAATAAATACTGGTGAAGAATCTGAATCGCTAACTTTTTTTCTCTGACATACAGCTAAGCAAAAACAGCCTTTCCTGTTTATTGAGGTTTTGCAAAGAATACAACAAATCATTCTCATTGAGAATAAAAATTAACACTTTTCTTTTGATGAGTTGTGAATGCATCAATTGGAAGAAAGTGTTATTGAAGGACATCAAATTGCTTTTCTTAAACCAAAATTTAAAAAAAACAATTCAGTGAACAAGATGTTCTATAATGGTCATTTCATATAAATGGAAAAATGCAGTATTTTATGTTGAAAAAGATATGAAGTAGCTTCTTTTAGTTTTAATGTATGTTTTCAGAGCTTTTAAATGAAAGTCAAACCCTGATTTTTGGTAAACCTGCATCATGTTTTCAGAGTGGTTAGTATGAATCCATATTCATTGCTGTGGGGAAAAAAAAAGGGTGCTTAGGAAAAATAATTAAAAAGTGAAATATGTTTTCTTCTTTTGTAGTCTTGAGCATTCACAACTATCTGGGGAAGGGAGGATCAAGGGCTTGGGAGGGTGCCTCAGCCACCAGCACACATGCAGCCCCTACCCCAGCCACTGTTATATGTGCCCAGGATGCTTTGTAAAGCCACCTGGGGACTGTGAAAGCCTTCCTTCAAACTCTGCCTGTGCTCACCCCTGCTGAGCTAGGAGTGACAAAGGAGTAAATGTCTTGATATCGATCACTTGTTATAATGCTGCCAATGCAGAATTAGTACCTGCCTTCCTGCAAGGCAGCTGTGGAACATTCAAAGCATCTGGTCCAATTTAGACAGCCTAACCTGGCTTCTTACCAGCAGCATATTTGGAACATTCTAATGTTTTCTTGTTCAACTTCTAAAAAGCAGATCATAGTGGCAAATTACCAACGTGTAAAGTCGAACTGTCCATTAATCTGCAATTAAGAAAAAAAGCATTAAGTGTGACTAATTTGTGGGTATTTTTATTTGTTCAATACCCATGATGTAAATTGTGCACTGGGTAGTTAATTTGTATTTGTTATAATGAATGCAACTTTTTTCTCCAGCTTCTTCAATTTGTGATGTTTGCACTTTCCCTTAATTTTCATGTTTATTTTTTTCCTGAACAAATTTTCCTTCACCATTTGTACATTTGTTTACCTACCAGATGATATAGCTATGGCTCTATCTTTGACTTTTGAAGTGTTCTTTGGTATCACTAGTAAAAATTAACAGAAAGACTGTTCTGCCAGTGCATTGTGTTGTCACATTGGCTGCATGTGAGCTGTACTTGAATCCCATGTTATCAAGAAAGAGCTGAGATATGACAGAACAATATATAAAAAGGTTATATAATATAAGAATGAGAGGTGAATGTTACCTAACGCATTAAACCTCAGCTGCATCAATTGGAAGGTAGAGTAGTAACTTCATTCTATCAATTAAAACAAGGACAGCTTGATAATGAGATAACATTAAATCAAGAGAGTGCTTTATGTTGGGGATTACCTTTCTACATTACATGCTTCTTCCTTGGCACATTCTCATAAAGGACACCCAAGTGCTGCTTCAGAGGATGTGTTCCCCATAAAATTATGTGATTAGGTAACACCTCTGTTACCAAGTACCTACGCAGTCACTATCTCATTCTCTTTTGTCAACAGGACACAGAAAGAAAATAGGATGGAAAACCTCATCAAGGGGGTAGAGGTAAGCATATGGAGATCACTTACCATTTTCTGTCAGAGGCAAAAAAGACTTGACTTGGAAAAAATTAATACAATTTATTGCTATTTTAAATAAGAGTTGGATAGCAAGAAACAAAGACAAAACCTAAACTGCTTTCCCCCCAAACCTCCACCCATTTTTCCAGGCTCAACTTCGCTCCTTCAACTCCTGACTCCTTCATTTCTGCCACCCACTGAGCTGTCCAGGAGATGGGGGCTGCAGTCAGTCCTACTTCTGCATTGTTGTGGCACTACTGCTATTCCTTCTTCCTCATCCTTTCCCTTGCTGTTGTGTGGGTCCTTCCCATGGGCTGTGGCTCTTGTCAGGAGAACCTGCTCCTGCAAGAATTCTCCAGAGGCTGTATTTCTTGCAGAGAATATCCAGCTGCTCTTAGGTGGGGTCTCCTGGGCTGCAGTATGGACATCTGCTCTGGCATGTTCCTCTCCACTGGCTACAGGGAAATAACTGCTCATAACATGTCTCTTCCATGAGCTGCAGGAGAATTTCTGATGAGCACCTGGAGCACCTCCTTCCTCTCCTCCTCTGGCCTTAGTGTTGCAGGGGTGTTTCTCACATTTTTTAATTTTATTTTTCCAACTTTCTTGTATCTCCTGGGCAGCATTTTTCCCTTTCTTAACACATTTTCCCAGACTTGCCACAGCTATGGCTGAGGGGCTCAGTTGTGCCCTGTGGTGGGTCTGCTGGAACAGGCTGTGTGCTGCCGAGGCAGCCCTGACCCCCTCCTCAGAGAAGACCTTGCAGTCCCCACTGCCAGTGCCTGGGCACCTACGCTCAACACAACCACTCTTCAACAAAGGGAAATTTCCTAGCTCTTTCTGGGTCCCGGTGTTTCAAATCTTGCTCAAGAAAGGTACAAACAGGTACAGTCTGTGCTACTTGATTTGCACCAAGTATATTATTTTAATGTGAGTTTCAACTGGAAGAGCACACTGAAATTAACATTTGATGTCTTATTCTTTGATATCTGGCATTTTTCACAGGCAGACTGTAATAAAGAAGTCTGTTATTGCTATTAGACATATTTTAGAAGAATTCTTTTTTGATGCATATCTCCACTCGGATTATTAAATTTAAATCACTGCTGCTATCAGTTTGAATACTAATGATACATTCTGCCAGATGGAAGCCTTTAATAAATTTTCACTTTTCTCTAACAGTCAGCTGTAAATCTTAAAGAAGAGAATTTTTTTGGGTGATGCCAGCTTTAAAGCCTTATGTCCACACTGATTTCAATGTCATCAGTACCTGTGAGGCAGGAAACTCTTTAATTAAATGCCATTCTTTCCCCTTTATTGAGATGCAAGGCGACACAAGCTCCCTTACCTTGTTTGGCTTTTGCTGTAGCACAGCCGAGGCTTTTTTTTTGTGCATTGTGAATGGTTTCTGAACTGCCAGACACTTTTCTGCCAGACTTGTGTTGCATACCTGAGACTGTCCTTCACTGTCTTTCAGTTGATGTGTATATTCTGACTTTTGAGCTTTTTTTCTATTGCTGTGTGTGAGGAAAGGGAAAGGGACAGGGAACTGTCCACTTATACATAGTAGAAATATTTTCTTCAGTGGCAGAAGACTTTGATTTCAGATGATTTGTACCCTTCGAAGGGTACTGGCACCCTTTGCAGTACTGCTGCTACAAGCCAGCACCTCAGGTGTAAGGTAAATGAAACTTAATACATGAGTATGTGTGTCTCATCAGCCCATTTGATAACCTCTTTTCATTAGCTAGTGATATTTTCCTCCAGAGTGAGCTGCAATATTCACTTTTAGACTTCCAAACTTTTGCACAGGAGCTATATGTTAGCTATAATCTATGCTGTAGTGGGGAATTTGAATTTATGTACCTTAACCTTTTCTTTGCTGCATTCTACCTAGCTGGGAATGGCTTCTTTAGGGGAAAATAAGTCTATCACTCTGCTAAGAATATAGGAAAAGGTAAGTTAGAAATCACGTCTGTGATGGGAAGGGGATAATAAACACTAGGTAACAGAAGAGAAATTGAAATCACAGCATTCAAACTTTCTGTACCTTGGGGGAAAGACAGAACTAAAATACTTGTGTGAGTCAATAACTATTCCCAGTAGAATCCTTGGAAAAGCCTACAGGTAGAGCAAATTTTTCAGTTATTGAGTTATTTTCTCACCAGTCTGTTTCACTTATTGATTTGTTTTGTCATTAAACCTAAAACCCACACAGTTAAATCTGTTTCATCCACGCACCAGACTCTCCAAATAATTCCATTATCCAAATGATTATCTGAAGTGCCAATTACAAGAAAGTAATTAATAATATCATAATGCAGAGAGCAGGTTTTGTTGAGCTTTGTGGTGGTGCTTTGTTCATTCGTTTTCTGTTTTGTTCTCTCCCTGCTTCAAAGTTAGTAAAAAAAAGTTCCCGTTGAAACATCTCCATCATGGAACAAAAGATGTCAATTATGGAAAAGTACGGGCACCAACAAAACATTTCAAAACGTTTTAAGAAATTTTCTGACATAGTAATGGTAATTAGTGTATTTCAGTTTCAACAACTGTAATTAAACCTGACCTTTAAGTTAATTATGTCTTGACATTTATGATTTTAAACTAGCTTTCCCTGTGGTGATGATGTGTTATATGCAGATGCTAATAAGTAGTTTCTGTAGTGTGAGCAAGCAGATTTCAGATGTGCCTACACTGCAGTTCAGAGAACAGCATTGCGCACATGCCGGAGTCTTCAGTACATTTGTGGTCTTTCAGTTAATGCTGTTCCTAGATTTTGTAATGGCATCCTGACATTGCTGCTTATGCAACGAAAATCACTGACACAATTTTGAAAGGAGCTTAATGAGCAGTAATACATGCTGTTACTGTTACAGTTCTGTATTTACGTGAAACCATTAAGTTAGCTTGGAAATGTAGAGGAAAATGAGTCCATCTTTTATAAAGGCTGCAGCATAGCAAAGACCACAACAAAATAGTCAACCATGGAAGCTGGAAATTGAGGACATACAACAGAATAAAAGTTGAGAATTGCTCTTGCTCACGTGTAGTATTAAGTCCAGCTAGGTTAAAGATTAAGCACAAAGGTGCGATTAGATAATGCGAGAAGAAACAGCAGTGATGGAAGCTTTCATGGTGTAAGGAGATGCATTTCTGAACTTAAGAGGACTTTGCAAAAAGGCAGAGATGTGGTGTTTTTAATGAAGATAACAGTGAGATTGAAAAGCTGTATTTAGGAAAATAATGTCCGCACTGCTGTATCACAGAGAGATCTACCAGCAGTAAAATGATCAGTAGTCTTCAAGAAAGATCTTGGCCCTTTTGAATGTCCAAGAGGGCCTTGTTGATTTGGAAGGAGTTGGAATTTTGTCTCTGTAAACATGTGTTCTATGTGCAGTGAATGCTGGATTTTACATCCCTAGTGTTAATACTGTGCCTTCAGAATTGAACTCTAAATTTGATAGAAAAAAACCCTATCTCTTCCCCTCTAAGCTTTAAAAAAACCCCAGAAATATATGTAGTTATATGTTTATAACTCTTTCCTGATCTATACATTCATCTACTTTTTATATGTCTATGTGAGAAATATCTACTGCCTGCTTTCAGGCTGGATAACTTCAAATCCATATGGAATTACTTGTCTGTTATAAACATATATGTATACATATATTTAAAGTGGGTTTAAGGTGGAATTAAAAAATCATGAGTTTATATGGAAATCTAGGTTGGCTAAATAATACAGCCATTTACTAGTTTTGGTGGTGCTAAGCCTTCAAAATATATTTTTGTTATATGTCTTGTTAACCCAGGCTACCCAAAAGCATTTCCCCAAAGCCAACAACCAGTACCATGCTCATATTTATGGGGGAATCAGGAATCCCCCTCTAGCCCATTTCTTTTCTTTCCTATGCTAACAATTCCTCAATGAGCTTTCTTAAACTGTTTGCTTATTTGGATAAGTCATAGTTTATTTTCTGCCTTGTTTCTGCACAAAATTTTGACTTGGTTTTATGGTGGGTCACTTATGATGAGGAAAAGGTCAATGGAAAGTTTTACAAACTGAAAGGCCTAGTCTTGCTTAGAATATCTGGACCCCGGCTGCCTGACCTATTCATTGACTGTGTTGTCTAATTGGGCCGTCATTGCTATCCTACTAGGAACATAAAGTTGCTCACTGCTAGTTTAGTCAGAACATGAAAATCAATCTGCCAGTAAAGGGCATAGCAAGCACCATGCCTATAGAGTATTGTATGTTTGGCCTTGGCATTCAAAATATTCTTTTTTATTTGTGCTACTCTGATGGAACACTGTAGATTTATTTCCAAACTAAGTGACTCACAGCTACTGATGCTATCTTTTAAAAGTCTTTTTGCATTGCATTAGGAAGTGTTATTTGATGTAAGACAAACCTCACAACACACATGTTTAAGAGATATGTGACAAAATAATGCCATACTCCTTGAGTTGTGGTGCAAAGAATAGTTGTGCTGAATAACCTGACATCTTTTGCCATAATTACTGCAGTTTTTCCTTTCTGAAAGAAAGCTTTAGAGAGCGTGGGATCAACTAGAAATAATAGTAGACATGAAAAAAGCAAGTGACATTGTGCAATAAGTACAGAAGCAACAGCTCATTCTTTTCCTGCATAAGTTTCCTCCTAGCTATGCTGTTTTTGGCATTTTAGAAAAATAAAACAATTGATCTGATCTGAAAACTGCATTAAAAGCAAGAATGCTTTCATCAAACTGAAAATGAAAAAATAAGCCCTTGACTTTCCTATACTTAAGTTTGTCAGATCCAAAGGAAATGAGGCAAACATACACATGGATTGGAACTTGATTATAGAAATTACTTGGAACTTAGCCTGGAAATAGTTGTAAGCCATTCCATCCCGATCGTTTTGTTTATTATACTGCTTTCTTTTCCTTTATACCTTATGCCCCGATGAAAAGGTGAAAGGTGTTTGCTCATTTTTTTTTCCTTTCTGTTCTTCTGGTAGTAAGTATCAGAAGCTTGTTTTAATCAGGTAGAAATAGTTTTATTGCGGTGTTTGTAGCATTCTTTTAAAATTTGAGACTTGAATTATGTCTAACATATCAATATCAATTCAGGATGTAAAGATTCAGAAATATCACTTTATTTTTTTACCAGAAATATAACACAGAATATCAAAAATATCTCAAGAGGTAGAGGCTGGGTTTTGTCACAGAGGGTAATTAATCATATGCTTAGAGAGCACTGTGTACCATATACCTCTTTTGAAAATGACCCAAAGGCCACTGAAGTCAGCAAGGCTCCAATGTCTTTTAAATCAGTTCTAAATCTTTGCCCTATCCAGTTGGAAAAGAAGGAACTGAGGAACAATATGAGCAAGGTCATTAGAATGGCAGATTGTAAGTTGTGGATAATCAGAGAAAAGATGTTCTTTTTTAAAACATAAGCTCCAGGGTGTATCACGTAAGGCTAACAGGTGGCAGTGCAAGGCAAGCAAAAGAAGACATTTCTTTGTGATGCATGTAGGTAAGCTGTGGGACTCCTTTGCCGTGGGAAGTTGTGGATGCCAGGTGTTTACAGAAGTGCCAGGAGCGATTGAAGAAATTCCTGAAAGTGGGGCAGGGCTATTAAACACACAAACATAATGTCAGGCTCAGGATGTCCCCTATCCGTACCTTGCTGGAGGCAGTATTCTGGGGAAATACTGCTATGTATCTCCCCTGGTCTGCTTTTCTCTAGGTGCCTGTTGTTAATCACAGCCAGTAGTGGGTCGCCTGACAAAGCAGACCGCTAGCATGACCCACTAGATGCACTTGTAAGTTCTTAGGTAAATATGTGAGCATCACAACTAATGAAGCTGTTTTTCTATAGGTAAGCGATGCGTATTTGATGCTGGCAAATGAAAGATGTGAGCTCTGATTGATGTTCTTCCCACACATCTGAGTTGTATATAGCTTGTCTATCTGTTGTTTTATACCATCTCAAAAGTACCGAGCATGTACTGCAGCTTTTTTCTCAGGGTAGTACTATCTTCAACAGACCTATTTTCATGAAGCACGATAGGTATGTATTATCTCTGAGCTCGCCCCCATTTTGTGGGAATGTAAATGCAGCTAAACTCAGAGAGAGGGGTCTGAAATTTTGAGAGTACAAACATGCATGGAGATTATATATATAGCCTTGATCGTGAAAGTTTTGTTTAATTTAGAAAGCAGGCTGAAAACAAGATGTATAACTGTTTCTCTGTAACAAGAATAATAAGACGCAATACAAGATTTAATTTTGTTACTAATATAAGTACTATGCACTCACAGTGTTACAAAACAAACAATTAGACAAGGTCCATGCCCTACAAATCTCACCATCTAATTAGGATGTTTTCAGTACAAACAATTGGAAGCCTGACAGTAGGAGCTAGAAGGGTCACAGGAGTTCTATGAATAGAGGCTGACATGGAAAAAAAATAGCTGGTATGAAGTATGCTGAAAAGACAAATGATGTGAAATTTCCTTCCAGCAGCATACTGTGAGGAGAATTATCTTCTGGTAAGAACTAGGCAGCTGGGATTTTCCTTATTCCTATGACTTCTTTTTTACGAGGAGATATTCTCCTGAACAATGTGCCCTATATTCTCAGCTTCCTCTGTCTTTCATAGGAAAATTCCCATGAAAACTTGGGTTCAGTCAGTTTTACAAAGAGGGATATCTTTTCCTTATCTGGCCTACCAGGCTTTTACACACAATTGTACGGTGTACATGGTCCTCCAGACAGGGAGGAAATCTACAGCTGCTGCTGAGTAGGGGGAACTTTTCCCTGGGAAATTGGTGCAAAACCTAATGTATCAGAGGAGAGCTATGGGACCTGCACGTTCCTTTCAGAATTAATAGAGCAGATTTCAAAGATACATCATACTGTGTGCTCTGTAGTTTGACATCTTAAGGATGATTTGACATTACTCGAATTCTTACTAGTGACCGATAGCAATGAAGAGTAGCACCACAAATACTTGGACCTGAAGGCATTTATCCAAGCTGGAGTTTTAATAACAAGTTTCCTTATGAGGGGGAAAAAAGGGTACATATACTTCAGCTAAGTCTGTATTAGACTAATACCAATTTGTCATTTTACCTTTATTTGATGATTTATTTATGTGGATGATTTAATTTCAAGACCTATACTGTTTTCTGAGCTGTTACCATTTTAAATACTTCTATACCTCATGCTGTTAAGCCTTTGAACATACACACAATATACTCCTCTTACATCTAGCTTTCTTACGTTATAGCAGAAAGCAAACATATTTAATTTATCAAAGAATGCCTTTCATTTCTTACCTGCATTTTGTTTCCTTTATAAATAATTTTTATGTACAGTTTTAAAAATATAAACAAATCCTCTATGACATCCTTTCTGATCATTAACGTTCACAGTCTCTCAGATCAAAAGTTTTGCTGGGTCTCTGAGAACATGAAAAGTCCTAATCCCCACACTTGAGAAACTTGCATTGGAATTCTTTTCCTTCCATTGCTTCTGGTCTGTCTCAATAACTCTGAAAGGTAAATGATGAATAATATAGTTGTGTTCAGATATCCTTTGAATTTCATGGACGTTACTGAGTTTAAAATCAGTTGAACTAGGCTACGTATGACTGAAAACAAACGTTGGATGAATTTTTTTTTTACCCACAGTGATAGGTAATGAGCAGCTTTCTAAAATTCTATGAAAGCAGTCTTTTTAGACATTTTTTTAAATGCCAGACGATTTCCAGCTTATTTAACTTATTTTTCATTAAAAATGGAATGTCCATTAAAATTTGAATGTTTACCTTGATATTATAAAAGTTGCTCATGCCACATAAATTTGATATTGCAGCAAAATACAACACAGTTGTTGTAATGGTAATAATTGATAACAAAGTCAGTCAGATACTTCAGAAAAATGAGTTACTGTTCTGCTTGAAGGCTGGTCATACTTCCAGTATTAAAAGCAGAACAGTACTTCATGCAGTGAGAGCAAATGGCTGTGAAAGGTGTCTTCATTAATTGTTAGCTAGTGACTAAGTAAGATTTCATGGAAACCGGAAAGAATGAGAATGGCTGTTCTTTCTCTCCCTCCTACATTTTGTGCCTTCAGAATGAATTGTTGCCTGACTTCACAGTATAGGGAGCATTGTGAAAAAAATGGTATTTTTTATTGCTGTCATGTCCTTATTATCTCTGCCATTTTCTCAAAGCCAATTCACAAATTCCCTTCATTTCCTTCTGCTTGTAACCCTGCTGCCCCTGGCCTGCCATACCTCAAAATTTCGTGTTCCTCCCATCCATCAGTATTTCAGAGAATTCCCTGGGTAACTCTTTCACCCAGTGAACTCTGAAATTTTCCCCTTTGTGAAATGAACAGGACTCATTTTTATTTTCATTTCATGAGTGTAGTGTCAAATTTAAGTGACTCAAGTCCTGTGCTCTCCCATAACTAACTGCACTGACCAGCTTTGCTGAGTGTATAATCCTTGTGTAGGAGAGAGGAGAGACCAATTTATTGCTTCTGTGTTAGGAGTGTCTAAATAAGCATGCAGATTGCAGCATGGCTGCATCTTTGTGCCTTTACATGACCTGATACATTCACTTAGTGATTCAACATGTGGGTATGTCACAGTTTACCGGGGATTCACGCTTAAGGATGTAGAAAAAAAGGTTGGTGCCTGGAACCTCTCTGTAGGTTGAATCTCTCTCCTCTAACGTGACAGCTATCACAATCGTACAGGTTAAAACATAAATCTAATTACTGTTTGGGGCAGAGCAGAAGCTTAACAAAAGACTTTCTGAAACCAGCAGTACAGAGAATTCTTCATTCTGTTCCTAGACCGCAGGCATGAATTATGTGTCTAGTCATTTAAACTCCCTCTAAGTGTCTTCCTGAGGCCAATTTATACCAAGTCTAAGAAAGGTATTTCCAGAGAGTGCCTTATCCTTTATGGGAGATTTTATGACGGGTGTCTATCTTCCCCTATTGACAGTGGAGGGATCTTTGATTGGACAGCTATACTATTGAATTGTATGAATTCTGCTTGAAAAGTACAGCTGTATATTCCATATGAGGCTGAGTACCTTTAGCCTTTCAAGTCCAGTGATTCCTAATAATGTTAGGCACAGAGGGATACATTTTCAAAGACATTTAGATGCTTAGAGGTACCTAATAGGATTTTCAAGATCACTAAAGCAGACTGGACATCCAACTTCGGTTGATTTATTTGAGGTAGGTGACTATTTCTGTTCGCTTATATGGTTGTTTTATTGGTTTTTTCATAATCTCTCTCAGCACTTTTCATAATCTTGCCTGCAAGTCTGATTTCATTGAAAGTATCATATTTATATCTATTGTATTAGGCTATATCCAGGTAAAATGTGTTAAATCTCAATCTTGAGATTATAAGCGAAAGAGTTCTTGTTAAATTCTTGTACAAGGTCATCAGTTTTGCAGTGTGGTCTGTGGGGCTGTTATGTAGAGTCATCACTTTTACAGAGAACTGCTGGTAGTTTCATACTTCAGCTACCACACTGTGATTCTTTTTTTTTCAGTTGAAAATACATATTTGAGAAAGGCCGTGCTCTTTGTACCAGGAGAATAACTTTCCATATAGTGGAGCATACTGCTTTAAATATCATGGACAGCAAAGTACTGCAATTTGATGGACCAGTGGTATCAAGCAACATCATTAATTCTTTGTTGTTATTCCCATGACAATAAGGGTCCATTCAGGAACACTTTCTGAATGAAGTTTCTGGCAGTTCTAATGGGGTGACCACACAGACTGGAGACATTCCGTCTCACTCCTAATTTACCTTCAATAGTTTCTTTAACCAGATCAGCATTTATTTAAAATAATGACTACCTGACTTATTCCCCTGTCCCAGTTTTCACTTTGCTCTCATTCTGACAGTCTGGAGTGACAAGAATTTTTCTGCTTCTCTTAACTTTCTTTGGACAATAGATTTTATTTTTTTAAGAATGTTATTTTAAAATTGGTAAGTTTTTTAAAGAACTGTCTGTGAATAATGCACATATACTTGATATAATTTGAAACAATTTCTGTCAAATCCCAGATAGACATACCTACGCTCTGAGAGTTGCTCTGCATTTAAAACCTCGGTTCCTGCAAGCCTGTTTCAGTGTTATTTTGTCTATCTTATTGTTTCCCACTTGTAAGGAATGAGTGGAACATCAGTTAATTAGTGGCAATACATATGAAAAATAAGAAGGACTTTATGCTTTATGCAGAAAGTCATTGTAAACACAGTGTGGTATTGCTTCTCACAGCCCTCAGTTCCTCCCTCCCTTCATTCTGCTCCTGTAACATAGCTCAGACAGTTCCACGTGCCAATGCTGTGGGCTTCTCATGACCATGCCACTCACAGATTTTGCAATAGTGGGAGCTACAGCCTGTGGAACTGCCTGGCAGTAACACTGCCAGGACAAGATACGTGCAGAAGTTGCTGCCCAAGAACAGGACTCGTGGGTATGAGTCTTGATTCAAGAGGTGTGTGGTGACAGTCTTTCCTTAATCTTAATTTTGTCCATAAGGGAATTGTCAAAATTTAAAAAAAAAAAAAAAAGAAAGATACATATTTACCATACATATTTACCAGAACTGCTTTTTAGTCCTTTATTTGGAATCACTTTCTCTGGGGCTTTTTTTTTTTCTTTCTCTGTCTGTATTAGCTGCAGGACATCATCTCAACGTACATATCAAATCTCTGGGGCTAAACCCAGGCAGCTAAAAAACAGGGGTGGTTAAAGGAGGAGAGATGCACAAAAACAAAGCAAAAAATTCTCTAGATGAAGAAAAAAGTCCATGCAGATATGATGATGCTGTAATTGCACAGTGTGCTGGTAGGAAATTATCTGCTCTGGTAGGATCACCCAGGAACTGTGTACATTGAGCAGACACTATTAAAGCCTGTGTGATTCCATTAGCACATGACAGAGAGACTCAAATCAGTTCTAAAGGCATTTGCAAGCAGCTGCTGCTGTAACAAAGATAATATTGGCACAGCTTTTCAATCGTGTAAAGAATAGGCAGCATTATTTTAAACTTCCATCTTCCATTTGTGCCTTATAGACAAAGTGCTGACTTGAGTAATTTTTAAAGCTAATTATGTAACAGGGATTTCACATAATAGCTCTGAACTACTTAAAATGGATATTAAAAAATTCGAAATCCTGATATGACAGCTGCAGTAATAATACCTATTGTTAAGTTTTGCTAGACTTTCCTCTGTCATATATGCTCAAAAATGCCTGCCTTATTTTTCAAATACCTTCTTCCTTTCATGACCTAGGAACCACATTTATTTATTACATGCTCTTAACATTCAGTAGCTGTGCAATAAAACCACATGCCCTTGAGTACATATTTTGTATGCATAGTATAATAGAATGATTTCCTACTGGGTGAGTTAAACAGAGCATTTTTTCTTTATCTTACCTGAGCCATGGTGGAACACATGCAACTGTGTCAAATTAAGCCAGACCTTTCCTAATGGGAGTTCCAGTCAGTTGGAAACTGTGGAACATAAGCTGTTCTGGTGCTTTTTCTGTAGACTTGCAGTTTTGCGCCCTTCAGCAGATCTCTAAGGAAATTGTCCATCACAGAATACTGGTGTGTCTAAAGAGGAATTGGGAATAGTCCATGTTCTTTGACTGCTGTGCTTTGTCTTAATGTCTGACACTGGTGTGGTCTTTCTGCAATTGAATTTGTTTCTCCGTACATTAAGGTCTACCTGTAATCTTTTGCTAATGTGTGTAGGGTTTACACAAATATCCATTAACATTCATGCTGTGTTAAAAATAATTGGCTTTCCTTATAATGGATGTTGTTGAGAACAGCATTCACTAACAAGTCCCATATACAGCTTTTTTAATTACATGAGTGAACAAATAGTTACAGGCTCTAATTTGAAAGTCAGTCTTAGAGATAACACGAGCTTTATGCCTATCATGAAACACTGGAATTCAAGACCCATTTGTGAAGTGAACATTGACCTCATTTTTCTGGTGTTATGGAGAACTACTTATTTGAAATGTAATGATCAGAATCTGAAGGGACCCACTCTGGAGCAATTCATGAAGAACTGCAGTCTGTGGGATGGATCTACATTGGAGGGGTTTGTGGAGGACCATCTCCAGTGGGAGGGACACCTGGAGGGGAAGAGTAGGAGTCCTCCCATGGGGATGAAGGAGCAGCAGAAACAATGTGATGATCTGACTACAACCCCTATTCCCCATCCCCCTGTGCTGGTGGTGGGGAAAGAGGTAGAGAAAATTAGGAGTGAAGTTAAGCCTGAGAAGAAAGGAGGGGTCGAGGAAGGCGTTTTAAGATTTGTTTTTATTTTTCATTATCCAACTGTGATTTGATTGGTAATAAATTAACTTTTCCCCAAGTCGAACCTGTTTTCCCCATGATGGTATTTGGTGAGTGATCCTTCCTGCCCTTATATCAACCGGTGAGCCTTTTGTTATATTTTCTCTCCCCTGTGTGGCTGAGCGGTAGGACAGCTTTTGTCGAGGACCTAGCATCCACCACTGGACTACTTGAGGGACTTGGCTCAGTGCATGCAGAAGCAAGCCCAAGCTCTCCTTGTGCAGAAATAACAGTGCTGCAGCTACTGCTGGCAAACTGAGATGAGAAGAGCAAAACAGAAAAAATCCAGTTAATTGGTCTTTTGCAAACACATTCAGTGAAATCATACTCTCTGTTGAAGGCAAAAGTAGCTTAATCATTAACTTCAGAGAATAAAATATTTTATCCATTGTCTCAGTGTCAGTTCATGTGGAATATAAACAGTGTTTATACTCTTTACATACATCAATGTATGTTGTTTTTTGAGAACAAAAATACTTCTTTCCTTATAGAGGTATCTAGAGCATCAAACAAGGATTTGGCCTAAAATTTTTTGAACATAGAGAAAGTAAGGAACAAACCGGGACTTAAGGAATTTTGTCTTCTAGATAAGAACTGTAAAAGGATGTATTACACTTAGGGACCTCAGTCACAGAAAGATTAAGTCATCCAGAAGATATATGTCAGAGCCAGGAATAAGCACAGATCTTCTGAGTTTCAGTCCAGAGTTTTAACTATAAGTCCAGTCCTTACCACTTTTTATATATGTTCCCTTTATGGGCTTAAGTGTGATTTCCATCTGCAATGAAGTATTTTTTAACAAATTTTAACAATACCAGGACAGTTGTTTCAGTTGGATGAAACTGCAAGTAGCAGGTTTAGAAGAAAACATAAGGACACAAAAACATTCTTACTAGCATCTTGGGAATGAGCTCAGCTCAAAGAAATTGTGGTGATCCTATATTAGGTTCAATTGCCCTAGTTGCATGAGCAAAGAATAGGATATGACCTCAGTTTGAAACATGATTTGGAGAAAATTATGTATCTAAAGATCTATCTAGCCTCCCGAATTTGTTTGAGGCAATTTGTTTGAGTCTGGAATTTTCCTTCTGTTTCAGCTTGCTCTTATTGCTCCTATTTATGATATAGCCACTTTTTCTTTGATGTGCATATTCACGTTGCCTCAATAAATTAGAAAATACTATAAAAAATACACTCTCTTTTCAGATCATTATTTGACTTAGTTCTGTGGATAATCGTGTTTAGAAATCAGCAAGAATTTTAAAAGAAAACAGGGTTGAATTTAAACTGATCTCACAAACTTGCTTTTGTTAATGGAAGTGTACATTTTGTTCATGTAAATGTGGTTCCTGAAAGTGAAAGTCCTTTTGTTTCTGCAGAAATTGTAAAATTAGTGTGTATTTCTGTGGTATGTTCTGAGAAACTTTGAGGCTTATTCATTCTAATGGATGATTTACTTCAATATATTATGATTCAGAGTAATGTTCAATAATTACTTTCATGGAAACTGACGCAGAAGGACCATTCTTGTAGAGACAGTGACATTTCTATCGTTGTAAAATTATAGAATGGAGATAAACACTCAGTTTCCAGGGAAATATTATCTTTACTATTTTATAATGTACTGTAATTAAAAACCTAAAATACTTCAGTTACATATTCCTCAATGAATGAATGAACTGTGCAACAAAGTCCGTTTTGTCACAGAAAAAACCCTTTGTTGACAACTCTGAGCTGTAATTCTGCAAACTTGTCTCTGCTTGAGTTATCCTGCGAAGCTCAATGGGACTACAAAAATGCATGAAGTTAATCACATAATTGAAAACATAGTTTTAAGTGTAGTTGAGCATTTAGTACACAAAGAAAACACGCTGTCGGATAAAATTGGAAAGTAAAACCTTTGTTTCAAATCTGCAATGGATATTTCAGAATGGCTCACTTGGAATATTTCTGTTGTTAACTGTGACTACTTTCACAAGATGTGTAGGTGTCGTCCTCCAGATAGAAAGTGCAACCAAAATCCACAAAGTTATAGGAGCTTTTAGAACTGCTTTTTCTTAGTCATGCTTTAAGCAACTTCGGTGTTAAGATCTGGAAAATGGAGTCTATTTTACTCAATAGAATATTGTGAAGGCAAACTATTCCATATACTTTCTGACAATGTCCTTTTTAGCTATTGTAGGTAGCAGTATTATTGTAACCATCAGTTTTGGAGTGTAAATGAAGCAATACTTATTGGCAGAGATAGAATCTTTTAAAAAAATCATCTCAAATAATTGGAAAAACTTTAGGACAATTGCCTTCATTTACATTTGTAATTGAAACCTGAAGAAGAGTTAATGTCTGCAAGGCTGCTTGAAAAAAATTGGAAGACCAACCTTTTCACTCCTCCCATTTTTACTTGGATTTATGGAAATCATCTTCAGGAATCACTCAAGTTTGACTCCTACCTATCCAGACCTTGATTTCTCTGCATGTGTTACTGGCATGGATACCAACTACATGTCAGTATGTCTGTGTATTAGAAAGAGAACAGAAAGGAACTACCAATTGATTTCACATTGTAAATGATTGCTCTGGGTAAACAGCCTTCAGTCAATGCTGTCCTCAACTAGCTGGTAAATGTCGAAGTGAAAAGCTTTGTAAGCATATAGGATTCCTTTGGTTTTAACTTCCTTGTTTTTAATCCATTTCTGAAATGTTTTTTTCTAGTTATGCTCTAATTTATCTTTTTGCATTTAAAAAAAATGTGCCAGTAAATGTAAAGCAAAAGATTGTGACTAATTTTCTAAGGAAGACTGTGTTGATCTTTGTGGATCTTAGTATAGCAAGATTTTATTGTGCTTCCCATGAAATTTTAATAAATCAATGAGCAGATAAGTCCCAGGGGATGGAGTTGCAAATTTCTGTCAGTTCCATGCTTGAATAATTGTTAATGATTATAATTTGATTAATTCTAGAAGACACCTCCTAATTTACAGCAAGAAAGGAACAAACAGATAAATAACAGTGATCCAATGGAAGCAGGTAAATGCAAATTGTTTGCCTGTGCTGTCCCCAGAAATTGACAATTTAAAACAATTATTTTGATCATCTAGTCAAATAAAAAGAGAAATGAAGCTTGGCAAAACTAACATATTTACTGATAAATTGACATGCAAGGTCCTATCCAGGTTCTTCCAGGGTCATAGTGAATTTCACAGTTAGCTTCTCTCTGTTTTGACTATAGTTTGGGAGAAAAATAATTGATTAAAAAGCAGGAGTCCAAAATTCTCATCAAAATGGAAATATTTCATAGACAAAAAAGGCTGTTTGAAGAATCAGTTCTGTTGTCCGTGTGCTCTAATCCTTTACGCCCATATATTTTTATTGGCATTGATTAAGCCTATTGTAAAGAAGTCATTGTACGTGCCAAGTATATACTACAGAAGAAATAAATGGTAGAAGGGTATTCAAAGTCAGGTATATAATTTTGAAATAGTAGCTATTCTAAATATTCTCATTTGAACTTTAAAGAAAAATGCTTCAAGTGGCAGAGAACAGGTTAAGGACATACATTCTTTTCAGTTTTCTTGGCAAGTTCTTCACAGGTGAAAAATAATTGGGAAGAAGATTATTTTTTTAATGTGAAGGGTGATGACATGGGTATCCACCAAGACATTCAATAGCTCACAAATTATCGACTCTAGATCATAAACTTCATTACACTTGCAGCTGTATTTCATTCTTTAACGAAACCAGCCACTTTAATGGCAGAAAACGTACAGTCCAGTAAATGATGACTGAAATGTCTGCTAGCTTTTTTCTTTAAACTGTGATTTCAGTTTTAATTTTTAAAGACTTATTATATGGAAGATTAAAGCACATTTTTTCAGTGTATCATTTAAATCAGTCATGAATAAGTTGATACCAGTGGGCAATGTGTTTGAATATTTCATCACAAAGTGATGGAGCGTCTTATCTTAGCTTGTTAGAGCGCTTTTACTTACCAGTCCATTCTGATCTTTTATTTGACATGACCTGGATAAAGAATGACCAAAATGTTCAGCAAGGACAGAATAAAAACAAGTATCAATAGAGAAAAAAATATTTTAAATTCTGATGATACTTTTGCCTTAATTCAGTCAGTGCTATGAAAATAATTTTCTGAGTTATTCGAAGTTGCATAATGATATTTGGTTTGCACAAATATGATTTACTGAAGTGAAGTAAATATTTCTTCTTGTAAACAGAAACTAAATATAGTTAAAATTGATTTTTTTTCTGTAAATTATGAACCGGGTTCTTTGACTCAATTTTTTTTTAAACTTCAGTTCACATTTCTTTCCATGACAACAGAATCTCATCTAATTTCTTGTCAAATTAGTGGAAAAACTAAGAATTGAAAGAGGAGCTGGTGTTTCTAGAACCACTTTCCTTTCTTCATGATTCTCTCAAGATCAGAAACTGTTTGGAAAACCTTAGAGAGATTCAGAAATGTAAGATTTTTTTGTCTAAGTACTGTAAATCAGGTAGAACACCATTTTATCTAGAGGGCATTAGAATCAGTACAACAATGTTACTCGTTTAGTTATTAATTATACTGAAGTGTTTAGACCTTGTTCCTTGGGATACAGCCTCAACAAGCCGTAATTATCCATTTTCCCACTGGCACGTTATTCTTTCCAAGGCACCCTCTTTCCCACACCTTGATACTCTTTCTGTGAGGCTCTGAAGTCCAAGTCAGCTTAATGTGATAACAGCTTTTATCAGATGCAGGAGTGAGACTTTTCTTTCAATTTTCAGATCTGCCGAGCAGCAAAAATCACACCAAATTCCCTGTGCATTGTCAGTATCTGCCAAGAGTCAGGAGCTTTTTTGAGTGTAAGAATAGCAACTGGAAATCCAGATCTGTGGGTGGGAGTGCCTGTACGAACTGCAGCTGTTACTATGAAATCTGAATTTCTTCAGTTTGTTCCATGCTGTAGCTGGTGTTGAAAGGTCTGTAAGAAGATTAACAGATTCTAAATCAACAGGAACAGAAAGTCAGTGCAATTGTTCAGTTGGGACTTTGTGACCAGTGTTTTAGATATCAGTGGAGCATGCACCCAGAGTAACTTCCCTGTTGTCCTGCATAGATACCACCCTGTTGACTCACTCATAAGCAAGGGGGAGATGTAGCTTAACACATCACCCTCAGCAGCCATACAGAAACAGAGCAGATGCTGAAATGTTTGACTGCCTTATGTTGTCACAGTCTGTGATCAGCAGATTTTGCTCTCTTGACTGGTGATGTTGTATTCATATACTGCCTAGAAGCCACAAGGCAAGAAGAAATAATGAATATGTTGCTTGTCAGCCTACATTTTGTCTGTATTGGCACTTCACCATAGATCTTTCATCAGATGTATTCAGTTTGAGAAACTAATCTATTTCTCTTCGTGATCACTCACTAAATATGTAACAATAGAATGCCACAATTTTAGGTTTATACTTCTGCTTGCAATATTATGAGTAGTGTAGTATATTCAGTCTAGTAAAGAATATCAACATAACCTGGTGTTTGGTGTCTATTTGTGTGACATGGCTTGTGACATGGCAACAAGGAGGCCTGGCTCTTATGGACTTAGGTATTGAGAATGAAAACCACTGTGGAGTTAAGTTTGCACTACAACAGTGGTGACAAATAGGTATGAGGGGCCATGGCTGTTAGATGATCAAAAGTGTTCATGAGTGGGAGTTCAGATTACAGCCTTTTCATGAGTGGGGAAATGAGTACAAGGTGTCCCCTGTCCTGCTGCATATTTTCATACAAGTTAGGTGGAAGATAAAACTCTGGACATATCTTCTCACTTGTCCTAGCTGGCCAACAGTTAAAGAATTATCAAAGGAAACAAAGCACACTGATAAACATGCAGTGAACAGCACTGCAGAGGCATTATTAGGTATTTTTTGAAATTGTGATGGAAAGGGTTATGGGAAAAATAGTATATATATATGAAATGAATATATTGCACTGTTGTAGATTAAGGATTGTTTAAATAATTCAGAAAATAGTTAAAATGAATCATTTTCTGCAAACACTTCACTTCAGAATTCACCTGACTGTTCAAGAGGGCTTTCAAGTGATAATTAAGTGTTTGAGAGGAGCTATAACACTTGGGGGATTATCTTGCCTACAGGCAGGGTCTTATTTGCTCCACATCAGTCAAATAGTCATAATTTGGAAATTGAAGGGAGTTTTGGGCAAAAGGTGATGGTTGCCAGAGCTTCTCCATATGCCATCAAGAGAAATATTTGAGATCATTTGTGAGATCATTTCATTTCAATGGAAAGTAGAGTGATATAGAGGAGAGGCATCTGCTGAAGCAGGTAAAGTTTCGCTTTGCCATGTAATGACTATAACTGTCCAAAATTAATGTCCAAAATCATGTTAATTCTTCCAAACTATGTTTGCATGTCACAACATTGCTCTGCACAGAGACACTAGAGTTAGGCTTGAGCATACTATCAAGGATCCTGAACGCAATATAGCTGTCTTAATGTGGCACTAACAAGGTTAACAAGTGCTTCTCAGAAAGCAATATAAGATTAAGGTGAGTACAATAACAGGCAGAGTAGTATTGTGTTTGGTGTCTGCACTAGCCAGCTATTTTTGAAAGGCCCTGTGCTGAGTTCTACATATCTGCACCTTAGAAGACACACGCAGCCTCCTCAATAGTGAATGGCTGATGTTGTGTACAGTTATATAAAGAATCCATAGGTATAATGTTACCATATTTTGGCAACACATAATGAAATCAGTGTATTTTTAGCACTTGCAATGGGTATTTCAAGTTAACAGGAAGGAGTATATTCTAACTTCAATACTTTTATGGGAAATTCAATATACTATGTATTCTGAAAACATTTTGTCAACTTTTAAATACAACAGCATGAAAATCTCTAGAATCCTTTTCTGATCACAGAAGGGTTTTTTTAGAATGTAAATTCTGTTTAGACATAACCTTGATTTTTGAATGTTTTGATTGTTCTGTTTGTGTGCTTGCATATATGTGCAAGTATACAGGAAAAAAGAAACATCCAGGGTTTTTACACAAGATACAAATATATCTGAAGCTCTGCTGCTCATGATGTAAATTGGTAGTGTAAAGTATGTGAGGAGAAAGGAGATATCATTAAATGAAATTGAACTTGACTTTTTGATTGAAAAATGTGGTATTTCCCTCATCTCCCTGCTGTTCCTTTTCACGCAGCAGCTCAGATTTGACAGCCACAATTATGAAATTGGCATACCAAAGGCAATGTTTTTGTTTCAAAGAGTTAAATCCCAGTTAGTGTTAGAGCTACATTATAGCCTGTCTGTCCTCGAAGAAGACTTACTTCTCCCCGGAAACTCATTGAAAAAGAAACAATATAAAAGTTAATTTTAAAATATTTTGCAATCATAGTACTTTCTCATGGCTTTTGTATGTTTTAACAGAGTTAAAAGCAGATTGTTTTTTTGCTGTACTGGTTTGTAGCGTAGGAAAAGGCCTTTAAGACTCACTGCATAGCTGATGAGAGTCGGTACATTGCATCTGGATTTATCTTTCACAAAGTGAACAGACACAGAGATTTTCTAGAACACTAGGTTGCACCAAATAACTTACAATATAAAAAGGGTGTATATCACAGTTTAAGTCAGCTACTCATTTATCATGATCTGGGTCTGACAATATCTGTAGTTACCAACATGGAGTTTGATTCTGCAGACATGGTAACAGAAATAAGAACATGTTTAATCATCTTCCTATCTCTAATTAGGGCATGAATACCTGAGAAAGAAGAAAAAAGTAGTCTGGGATGCAATTAAATGGGAAATGTAGTCTTATATCTGACTGTAAAGCTTTGTATGTTTCTATGCAACCGGTGGGATTAAAATTGAAAGAGTATTCTGTATTCTGAAAGAATATTCCTGTATTCTTTATCCCTGACTCATCCTTGTTAATTTTTTTTTCCTGTTAGCAATTTTAAAATAAAATGCTTCTTGGGAATGGACTTGGATTTAACCTTCTGTCTCTGCCTCCTGCCTCCTGGATTTTGGAAATTTTGAAAACCACACCCAGGTATGGATTTCTCTTTGAAATTTCCCTTCTTCTTTGTATTGGCAATACATTTTCAGGAATTTTTGTAGTAGTTTTCATAGGTATGTATATGAATTAATAAGCCCGAAGGTAAATATTTATCAACACAAGCTATCAAAGTGAAATGGTAAAACTCTGTCTTCCTTTCACACACATAAGGGTCTTTGGGATTATTGACTGGTATGCCACTAGTTAGCATAACGCAGTGCTGGTCTCAGGGTGTGTCAGGTAACCTTCTTTCATTGTACATAGAAATATGGAACAAAACTGTGTGGGAGTCACAGCCCTAGCAGTCAGGTAACCAAATGATGTGATGTTTTCCAGTGCCATGGGGTGTTTCACTGATAAAGCAAATGTGGGTCTGTACTGTTATTGGGTGATGCTGTTATATTTGTTATTATTTTTCCCCGAGATACTGTGTGATACTTTATTGCTACATAATACCACCTAAACCATGCAACTACAGATTTTATTAGACCATTGTCCTCAGAAATCAAAGTAGCACTAATGTATACACAGACAAAATTTGGTTGAGTGTGAGTGCTCAAGTCATGCCAGAAGGATGGGTAATTTGATGGTTTTCTCACGCATCCAAAACTGAAAGGCCTCATAGGTGAATTTAAGGTGACCAGCAGGTAATTCCCTTTCATTTCCATCCTCATTGCTTTTCTTTTTCAATCTCTGAAACATTTTAGCTATTAGCAGATGGTGGAGGGATATCAGAAGCCTAATGAATAAAAAAATAAAATGAGATTTTACAATGAGAAATCAGAAAATCTATGTTAATGAAAAGGAGAAAAACATGAACCACAGACATTCAACAAGCTATCACAATGGAAGGGCTTAGGTCAATGTAGTCTCTAAACACCAATCTGAAAGTAAATCTTACATAAATAAAAACAAAATTAATTGTTTAAAGTTATACAGAAGCTGATTATAATTCTGTAGCAGTACTGGAAAATAAAAGTCAGAATAAATTAAATCAAAATCTCCACTTCTATATCAAGGGTGGATTCTGATATCATCTAAGCCAGGACATGCTGTGAGTAAGTCTGTTGAAATAAATGTCATGAGGTATTTTGAAACAGATGCTGTTACATCAGAATAAGACTTGTTGTCTGTTCTTAATCCTCTTCTCTGTGCCTGTAAAAATTGCTTAAACATTGGTGTTGGATTTGTGGTGTAAGGATCATATAAATATTAGACTTTTAATGATCAACAACTATCAAATAGATCATTCCAGAGGGTATTATGTATGGTGGTGACTGAAACTCTCTAATCCTTGAACCAAGAAAAATGGTTAGGTTTTGTTTGTTCCTTATGTATGGAGGGTCCCCCATAAATAAGCTTGGTCCCATCAGATGTGATTTTTGCTTTGAGGCAATTAATGCACTTGCAGTCACATCAACTAAACCTATCACCTTCCCTATGGTTGAACTTCTAAAAAAGCATGATCATACCCTCTTGTTTCATATAAAGCAAACCAGAAATTACACTCCTCAACATACCCTACTATTTAGAAGGAAAAAACCACCCAAACAACAAAAAAATCCCACAAAAACCTCAGTCTCATTCATAAAAAAAAGTTAAACAGAAGCAGTTGGGGAACTTCAGTGTTACACTCCCAGTCTGGTGGTAACCCTGTATAGCCTCCCATGTAGGGCTGAGTACAGCGGCTTTCATGTTGAGTTGCTAGCACATTGTATTCATTCTGATGGAAGAGAGGGAAAATTTAATGGCATTTAATCTTTGACTTGCACTGGACCCCGAAACAGATCCATCTTTATTAAGTCTGCATTGTCTATGCTTACAAACTGAAAGCGCAACAACAACATATAGCTTGATGGAAATATAATCTCAATGCATAATAAGAGCCAATGTGATTATTTATGTATACTAGTATCAGTCCTGCCTTCCTTTCATTCTTAAACTTTCCTCTTCTTTCTGCTAAAATATGAAATCAGCCATTTGACAATTTCCTGATTTCCAAGTTGGAGCTGTACATCTCCATCACAGTTGCTTTAAATTTTTAGAAATTGATATGGTTTGTGCTTCTATGAATTGGAAAGGAGACAGACCAAAGATCTTCCTCCCAAAGCCCTATGAATATGATCTATGTGCCTGGGTCACTATTGAATGGGATAAAGTCCTAAATCCTGCAAGCTTGCATCATAGAAGTCTTTTGGTTTTGTGTGGGAGTCCAAATACTTTAATGCATGTGGGCTCTGAATGCCTCAGAAAATGTTAGCAGAATGTGGCAAAAAGATTAACATTCAAAGAATCTGAGTCTTTAATCCATCTTCAAGATTAATAGGAACAACAACCTACTTGCTTTAGTAAGAAAATTTATTTGACTAAAACTGGGCACGCTGGGGAAAGCTGTATTACAGATGGAGTTGCAATTTACATGTGGAATCCATTATGGTGACATAACGCTTATTTACTGGTGGAGGTCATCACATGCTTCTAAAAAACAAAGCGATATAAATAAAATCTTCTGAGCTTAATGGGTAATGTAACATCTAATGCACTGACTGTTGTCACATGGTAATACTATAAATCATTACAGTTCAATTAAATTTAGTAAGGACAGAGAAGAAATCCATTTACAAGCACTTCAGCTGTGTTAGGACGTTAGTTGTACTTTCTTGGTGATTTCCTTAGGATTTACCACAGTGACCTGAGTTATAGCAACACTATTTTAAGTTAAGGGAAAAACTGACCTGGGTTCAAGCTGAAAACAAATGTTCTGACAACTCAAGTTTAACTCATCTGTCAGTATCCCAGAGTTCTTTGCAAGAAAAAAAAGATTGGTTTTTTTTTTTACTGGTATGTTTGTTCCTTATCTTTAATAGATACATGTGTACTGGGAGTAGGAGAAGGAAGCTCGAGGAAGATCAGGGGAAAAAAACCCTAAATAAAAGAAAAAGTACCAAAGTGGAATCTGAAGTTTAACTTTGAGTAATGGAAACAGGCAGCTTGCTGAATGGAAATTTTATACTCAGAAACAGTGCTGTCTACATGGAAATCAAAATGCTGTTGACAATAGTTTATTATCATCTTTCAAGTATGATAGGAGAGGTATAGTAAACAATTACTGCTATTTGAATTAGATAAGGAATAGCAAATTTACTTTAAGAAAATTATCACAAGGTCTGGTGCAGTTAGAAGCTGTTATGTAGTAAATCAAATAGAAAAAGATGACAGGTGGTTTGCTATGGTTGAGAAACATAAGAAATATCTGCCCTTTGCACTGCACATATGAGTAGATTACAAAATGCTATTTAATTCAGAATGGTAACCAGGGGAGGGTGCACAACCAGCCTTCCTTGCAGGAAAAGACATCTGTCTTATCCATCACTCATTGGGAACTAACAGTGTTTTGTCACATTGCACAAGATCACTCTCATTTTCCAAACGTACGAAAACTTCCCAAGGCTTTATGTTTGCTCCAAACTTAATCATGTATCCTACCAACATTACTTGCTATCACTGAGATACTGCATAAACATTGACTAATTAGTCCTTGCCATAAGTCTGTGAAATAGATCATTATTTTCAACATTGCCAACACCATCTTTTTTGCAGAGGGTAAAATTGAAAATTAGAGATTTTCAAAGGCAATGTAAGTGTCTTTTTGCTCAGTATTGTGACACAGTTGGTACTGTGAGTGAATACATTTGAAGCTTCTGCAACTACAGTCAGGGTACCAAAGCACTCAGATGTATTTGCGCACTGAGACCAGTAGGCTCTGTGGTGTTCCTGCCAAGAGAGTGCATGAGGCATGGGTTACATTCACCCTGTGCACGTCTTTATTTGGAACACCCTGCACAGAAGCCCATGGTGAAGCTGCTGGCACCAGATTAATCTGTTTTCATTACAAATTAACTGGGTTGTGCCCAGGATATGCAAACATGGCTCTTGCTGCTTACTAGTGCATCTTGAATTATTTCCTGTGAACCAGTTGGGCTTAAGCAGGATTGGTAAACTGGCCACTTCTCCCCTAGAAGAGGTCTGCCAGTGATAAAGATAAGGATAATCTGAGACCAAGGAGAACACCAAGACCCCATTTCCTACTCCCTGATTGTTCCTGGCATTATGATGCAGGCCATTGAATAGAAAAGGGCATTGCTTGTTTCAGAGGCAGTGCTTTGTAAAAAGCCGTCACAGCCAACTTGAAAGGTACATTAAATGTCATGGAATTCATGGCCAGCTTTTGGAAACGAAGCCATATGACTCTTTGGGACACTGAGAGCCTCTCTAAAGAGGCATCTATGGTTCCACTGACTCATGTTTGAGTGTGATTTTAAGCCTCATCTTCCTGTTCCCTGCTACTAGAAGTCTAGTGATCAAGGCTAGTACCACCTGACAAACTTAAAATGCAAAAGACCCTTTGCAAAATGCAAATGATGATTTTATTATTTTTATTATTGGGCCAAACATTGGAGTCAAAGATGTGTATTAACTCACTCAGAGATAGATATACACAGTTGAGTCTGTGTCTAATCAAAATGATTATTTGCTATCTGAATTTTAACTTTGCTTGGGAGGATTTCATGGGAATTTTTAATAGAAAAATTTTCATAGAGGAATTCAAATAGTGATAATCAAGAAAATCACAAGGTTTTGGATAACAGACATAGTAAATTTCCTTGATGCATTGTATAGTCTATTCTATATAGCTTGTTTTCTTAGTTTAATTGTAAAGAGAAGTAAATATTTTTTGTTGTACTGCAGCTGTCAAAGAGAAATGAAAGATGGGGAAAATGTATTAGGTCACCTTAAGGCCAAATTCACATCTGCTGGAAGCCTGTACAATTCCACTGACGTCTATTCCCATTCTTTTCACTTGGAGATGTGGACACTCAGCACCCCTGAAATCCCTGACATCGTGTATTCAGATTGTTCCTTTTATTTCAACACATTTTTTGGTGCAGAGTTCCCTACATTTTGGCTCATTAACATGCTGATGTATTGACTAATGTGAAAATATACATTTTCCTGTTCCTACACTACTTTACCTTTCCACCTCTGGCAAGTTTAGCAATGTAGTCTTTTGCAACTAAGTGCAAGTAGAGTGACATTTGCACCTTTTGTGTCAGAGAGGCAGCCATCAAACCAGCAGATACTGCTGGTACATTTACAGAGGTGTAAATTGCCAACATGGTTTTGATTCAGGACTGTCTTGATTAAGAGTGAATTAAGTGAAAATGTGGCACAAAGTACAGTAACTGGCTTTGCAGTCATTTTTTTAACAGAGAATTTCAAGTTCTTTGGCATCCATTGCCACGAAGGTAGACTTCAAAGAACATTCTAGCAAGAAAATTTAATATTGAGTCTTGATTTTTATACAATACACATGGAAATTATAATTTAAGTATAATTTATGAATTATAAATGGGGTTATTTACCACTTTTTTTAAATTTTTAAACTTTTTTCCTTTTTCTGAATTGTATAAAATATGAAAGGGTGCAAAGCCAGAACAACATAGGGTAGAAGTAAGCATTCAGAAAGAGACAGTTTGGAAAATGTAAAGTATATTTTAAATAACCTCTGACTGGGTTAGGTTTCAGTATGAGAGTTACTGCTGCAGCATCACAGCACAGCAGTAACTTGGGCACTGAAATGGGGAAATTGGTTACACATGTATCTACTCTGGGTTCCAAGGAAAAAAATATGGTTACTATAGCAACTGCCACATTACACTCATGGGGTCCCTGGAATAGATTAAATTGCTGAAAAACTGCAAGTTTTCATTTGACTCTGTTCAGAACTGCAGCTAAATGTGCAGAAGTTACTTAATCAAAGGCATGTCAATGTGCATGTTCTCATATATAACTGACTGAATTCTTGGTCAGCTTGTTACTTGTGCTTAGTTTTCCTGTAACGTATAATAATTAAAATTAAACTTATCATATTAATTTACTGTTTAGGTGGTATCCGTTTGGCCACACATACATGTTATGGTAGACACTTAGAATCTACAAAATACACCAGGGAAAATTTCCTGCCTTGTGTTCTTATAAGCATTAGATAGAGCCAAGGGGTTTAGAAAAATCAAGGCTTTCTTTCCTTTCTGTAGGAAGTTTGTTTGGAGACCATCCTGAAATTTTATTTCAAAAATATTAATCATTATATCATTATGGCAGCAGAAAGCAAGTAGTCTGTTTTGTTTTCTGTAGAAATTCCACTCTGGGCTCGATACAGGTCAACAATTGCAGGCAAAGTCATCTAACATTCATCCATTATTCAACACAATTTCATGCTTTATGTTATAAGTAACAAAATGCAGCGATTCTGAGGAGTGATGATTTATTCCTTCCTGATGTGTTTAAATACTTCAAAAGTTTAACTACCTAAGATGCAGGGAAATTTTTCTGCAGATATTTCTTGGATGGTATTCATGCAGAACAAAATACAAAATAAACATAAGATGCAGCTGCAGAAAACAAAACTTCTCTTTGAACAGCTGAGATACCAGATTGTTTCATTTTGTGGTAAGAAAACTATAGATTATTTTGAATTGTAGGTGTTTTGGATCCCCACCCCCCAAGATGTGCCTTGTGACAAAGTTGGTGTTGTAGAACATATACCTAGAAGAATTAAAACTAAAACCCTGAGATTGTGTGCACTTGTATGTTTTATTAGGCTTTTTCTGTTGTTCTAATTCCAGACCTTTCCCTCTATTTTATGGAGTTATTTTTTAGCTAAGGGGTTGCTGTTGATTCCTCTCACTGTTTAATGAACAACTTTTGTTTCCTGCTGTTGACTGTTGGGGTCTGCCCCGCTGGGGCTGTGTGCGAAGCACTGTGCAGAGTCAGGGCTCTTGGTTCCTCTGCTGCTGCTTTTGTTCTAATGTGGCATGAAAAACTCTTCCTAGTCTTGACATCTTCTTACTTCTCCCTCCGGGTTAGAGGCTTGAGTATGCTGTAGCCCCTCCAGAAAGCAATGGGGTGGAGTCCTAAAGTCTGATTGTTTCACTTGATCTGCTAGGTGCCATGAGTTTCCAGGAACCAGGCTGCTACTCCCCTTCCTGTTCTGAATTTACCTCTTTCTTTAGAGTTCAGTTTCCGTTCTTACACGTTTACGTTGGCAAATCCTGGCAGCAGCTGAGGCTGTACTTTGTTCAGATGTTCTATCTGTTGGATCTTCATTTGCCAGTGCTGCTTACGGATTTGATTTGGTTTATCTATTTGGTGATTATTTGATGACATGACTGTGTGGTACTCTCTTATTACTTATAGATTTGCACTAAAGTAGCACTTTCTTCCACCTCTCAAGGTAATTTCTGTTTTTCTGAGAGGACACAGCAATCTCGTGCTGAAATATTAGCAAGTCTTTTGTAATGGGTGATGCTCATTTCACTTGGTTTCTATACCTAATATAATTTTTACATCTTATTTGAATATGCCAGTTGATATTTTGCATAGAAATGCCGCATCATTTTCCTTGTAACATCCTTACTTGTAGATTTAACAGCACCAGGTTATCTAGAATTGCAGTTATTTGCTGTACGTGTTTATGAAATACTTTATCATAAATATTCATATTTTTCTTGTGTGTATTTGATATCATTTTGCAATGTTAATCCTGCCTCAGGACCAACTTCCATCACGCCAAGTACAAGAAATGTGTTCTTTTTGCCCACTTTGTGAGCTTCATAAATTAAAACCTTTGAAATACACAATGTAATTTACCTTGCTTTGTCCCCTCTGGTATTTCTCTCAGTACCTTGTCATTGAGATTCCATAGAAGCTATATTCCCTACCCCTGTCAGCTAACCTTGCTTCTGTCTTCTTTGTCTTAAACTGTCACTTCATTATTTTGTTACACACTTCATTGTGTCATCTTGGAAAGCAGGCTCCTGTGCTGCCACTTCCCTGGTAAAACACGTCCTTGTGTTGTGTTGGAGATGGTTAGACTCGGGCTCTGACTGTTTAAGGGTGGGACACTGTTCTTCAGAGTGCAAGGAAAGACAAAAGAAGAGGAGAATGGACTCTAGACAGGAGGAGGCTATCTTCAACACTTTTCACTGTAGATCCAGCTGAAATCAAAGCAAAGCATGTATAGAACAGCAATGCACTGTGGGGGAAAAACCGGTTACTGAAACCATTTCACTATTCCATGTATGTTCCATTCAGTTGTTTGGGAATTTTATTTTATTTTATTTTATTTATTCAAGCTGCTCACTCCTAGTCAATGCTGAAATATCTTTCTGGCTATATTCTTAATTTTATATATTCCATTAAAATGTGCAAGCAAGTATCCAGCTTAGTTTTCTGAGGATGTATTTCTGAGTAGATACAGGGAAACAATAGAGAATGACAATTAGCTGAATGTTTCTGACTGATTTTTTTAATTTCTTGATTATAAGCATCAAATATGTTTTCTTTTAATTTCTACTAAATTCACTTTTTGCTCTGTTCTTATACCCAGATAGCTTTGAAATTAAAGATTATTTCTAATGTATAAAATACTTGCAGAAAAATGCCACTTACTGCTTTTATATTAACAATAAAGTCTCAGTAAAAAATGAGAACATTTTACCAGTAAGGCTTTCCTACAGTTCTGTATACCCCAGTTTTCATTCACTATTAGCAACATTTGCACTTTTCAGGACCTGTCAAACATTTAAAAATTTCCTTTTCTACTGTCTCAGTAAAAATATAGTTCCATGCCTATGCTGCAGCTCTCTTGTTTAGCTCCCTCTCATTGCAAAATTTATCTCCAAGTTTTGGATGCTCCCATTTTTCCCACTTTTAAGTTCTTCTGTAGAAGCAAAAGTTAAGAGAACAATTAGATGTCCCAGGTAACTTTGGAAAGATTCTGGGATATAAACAGGGCAAACCAACTGTTGCTTTATTTTTCAGAATATATTTGGTTTATATGACAAGGTTTGGTACTGGGGGTGGGAATGGGGTTGGGTTCTGCAAGGATGTCCTCTGTGGGATTAGAGTGGGGCTGCCCCTGTGCTGGATGGAGTCAGTCAAAGCTAATCCCACCAGCAAAGCTGCAGGTGCCTCTATGTAAAAATGCTGCCAAATGGCTGTGGAAGTGAGGGACGAGGCATGACAAAATATTTGAAACAATCCCACAGACAGCAAGGGCAATGAAGAAGGAGAGAAGGAGGTGTTACAGGTGCCAGAGATTCCCCTGCATCCCATGGAGCAGACCATGGTAACATAGGTTGTCCCTCTGCACCGGAGGAACACGTTGGAGCAGATATCCACACTGCAGCCCATGGAGGACTCCAAGCTGGAGCAGGTAAATATGCCCTGAAGGAAACTGCAGCCTCTGGAGACTCTATGCTGGAGCAGTCTGGAGGACTATGCCCTGTGGAAAGAATCCATGCTGAAGCGGTTCCTGAAGAATGTCAGCCTGAAGGAAGGACCCACACTGAAGCAGTTTGGGAAGGACTGTATCCTGAGGGACACATAATCACAGAATGTTCGGGGTTGGAAGTGACCTCTGGAGATCATCTAGTCCAACCCTTGACAGAACACGATCATCTAAAGCAGGTTGCACGAGATCATGTCCAGGTGGGTCTTGAACATCTCCAGAGGAGAGTCCACAGCCTCTCTGTGCAGCCTGTTCCAGTGCTCTGCCACCCTCACAGTAAAGACATTCCTCCTCATGTTTAGGTGGAACGTTCTGTATTCAAGTTTATGCCCATTGCCTCTTGTCCTGTCACTGGGCACCACTGAAAATAGACTGATCCCATCCTCCTGACATCCACCCCTCAAGTATTTATAAGCATTGATAAGATCCTCCCTGAGTCTTCTCTAGGCTAAAAAGTCCCAAGCCCCTCAGGCTCTCCTTGTAAGAGAGATGTTCTAGTCCCCTAATCATCTTCATAGCCCATTTTTGTACCCTGTCCAGTGGCTCCCTGTCCTTCTTGAAACAGGATCCCCAGAACTGCACACAATATTCCAGATGACGCTTTCACCATGCTGAAGCAGTGGAACAGCACAGGGAGGAGGAAACATCACAGGGAGGAAGGAGCAGCAGAGGTGAAGTGTTATGGACTGACCACAACCCCCATTCCCTGCCCTCCTGCACCATTTGGAGTGCAGAGGAGGTACAAAAGTCAGGAATGAAAGAGTGAAGTTGTGCCTGGGAAGAAGAGTGTGTGAAGGTAAGGTGTATTATTTAGTTTTGTCTTTCTCTCATCACTCTATGTTTAATTGGCAATAAATTAAATTAATGTTCTCCAACAAGAGTCTGGTTTGCCTGTGGTGGTAATTGGTGAGTGATCTCTCCCTGTCCTTATCTCAACCCATAAGCTTCTCCATCTGATTTCACCTCCTATCTTGCTAAGGAGGGGGAGTAGAGAGTGATTTGGTGGCCATCTGCCAGCCCCCCAGGGTTAACCCACTGCATATAATTTGCTTTTGCTGTTGTAAGAAGTAGAAACTGCCTCTGGCTGATGGTTTCCTCTTGTATAGAAACCTATCGTGCTTTCTGTTGTTTCAGTGTCCATTGATGTACCATTTGCAATGGCCCCATGTGTCCTGGTTTCGGCTAGGATGCAGTTAATTTCTTTTCTAGCAGTGGATGGAATGCCCTGTTTGGGAGTTAGGATGAGAGTAGTGCTGATAGCACCCCAATGTTTCTAGTTGTTGCCAAGCAGTCAAGGACTTTTTCAGTTCTTCATGTTTCCCTACTAACCAGGAAGGAGGGGATGCAGCCAGGACAGGTGACCCGAACTGGCCAACTGGGGTATTCCATGCTAATTATGTCATGCTCAGCATAAAAGGGGGCTGGTTGGAGGAGAGGCAGGTGGCTCCAGGATGTGTGGGTTTTGGGGGACGGTCTGGTTTGTCAGGACTGCTCTGGGCTGCACAGCCTGAGTTGTGTGGTTCGGTGAGAAACTGCATTGTGTATCACCAGTTTCATATATTTCTTGCTCTAAAGTCCTGTTACCATTGTTATGTCTATCGTTCTGCTATTCTAGTAAATTATCCTTATCCCAACCTGAGGGGTTTTGGTTTCTTGGTTTTGGTTTTTTTCCTTTCCCTTCTTTCCCCTCTTTCCCCTCTTTCCCCTCTTTCCCCTCTTTCCCCTCTTTCCCCTCTTTCCCCTCTTTCCCCTCTTTCCCCTCTTTCCCCTCTTTCCCCTCTTTCCCCTCTTTCCCCTCTTTCCCCTCTTTCCCCTCTTTCCCCTCTTTCCCCTCTTTCCCCTCTTTCCCCTCTTTCCCCTCTTTCCCCTCTTTCCCCTCTTTCCCCTCTTTCCCCTCCTCTCCTCCCCACAACTTTCCCACCCCCTCTTACTTTTAAAAGAACAAGTGACTGCATGGTGCTCAGCTCTCAGCTGGGGCAAAACCATGACACCATGATATGGTGACACCAGAGTCTACAGATACAGCTTCTGAAATCGAGTTTTCCAATTCCAAACCAATTCCAAAACAAATTTATGTAATGGAAGCCATTGCACCCTGATGTGGTCAATATTAATTTGAACAACTTGCAAAGGGTGTAACTTTCTTGCATGGTCTAGACAAAAATTTTTAGCACAGAACACAAGTTAAAATTATGAAAGCTTTTATAGGGATGTCCACGTTAATTAGTTCCTTCTAGTTAATGAACTATTCTTCTCTGCTAATCTGTTTATCAACAAATTACAATCTCCTTTCCCACTGATCTTCTGAAGTGTAACATTGCAAAATCACCTAAGGCGAGCAAAAGGAGCACAAGGTATGTGAGGCACAGGAAAAAGGAGAAGGGAAATAAAAATGAAAATACCATAGGGTGAGGTAAGAAGAAAAAGAACAAAGATAAGTATTTTAATGTGAAAATGACAGAGAGCAACAAGAAAGGGAAGAAAAATATTCTAAAGTAACACACAATAGCTATTCCCTTAATGAAATACTTATATGTCCGTTTGAGTGTGCATGTAGGTATGTGTCTAGGGGATTCCCAGAGCACCTCTCAGCTAGAGAAAACTATAGTGATACATTTCAGACATCAACAAAGATCCTAGAAAGGTGCCACAAATACATACTTTCTCTGCAGTTTGTAGTTTCTTGGTACCTCCGGTACATCAGATCTCACTTAAAATTAGGTGTTAAATTGGAGGATTTTTAAAGGAGCTGTTGCAGGGTTAGTTAAACCATACATAACAAAATAGTAGAAAAGGCAGAGAGGGAGGGAGATTTCTTTGGAAAGGATTAGGGAAAGGCGAGCTTCTGTGGTGAACTGAGGAAAACCTTCATGCAGCACTGGTTGCCAAAAGCAATGAGAAAGGATCTCAGTGAAATTTAAGCAGCCATTCACTCAGTGTAAAAGCCTAGAGAGATATTAGCAGGCAATAGAAAAGCGCATATGCTGCTTTGGAACAAGCTGCCTTAAAAGATGTATGAGGACTTGTATGCAACAGTTTAGGGTCCCTTTTTGGAATTGCATTCCAGTTTTTTGGTGTAGGGAGTATCCCATTTCCTGTGTGATGACTGCAAACTCCTACTGCTCTTTTTTAATTCACACAGTGATCTCTTGCAACCCCATTGTATCTTCCCATCAGCTTGGATTATTAAACACAAAGATGAGCAACTGTTCTGCCAGTATGAGCTGCTCATGTCCTATGAGCTCATACTGAGTCTTAGATCTGACTTGGAAAATAATTCAGACTGCAGATTTTTCTTCACACTTATGCTTATTGAAAAGACTAAATGCTTCATCTCAGAGTCAGGGAAATGACTGAAAATCCTGGACTGTCTTACTGACAGCATTTCTGTCCTATAATCATTTAATGTCTTTGTAAGTATCAGTGTGAATTTGCAGGAATAACTTCAACTGACCATGCTTTTTTGAATAGGAAGAAATAGCAGGTTTTCACATACAAGAAGTGCCAACCTGTTCCAGTGTCAGTAGTGATTTTCCTTCAATCTTTTGCTGAGAATACCTAGTAATGAAAACTGTGAATTAAAGACTGATTGATCTGCCAGACTGCTCTTTGCAGAGCTCCTGCACAATCCCTCCATCTGGATGCAAAATGACATTTAAAGAACTTTTTTTCATTTGTGTGCATTTTTTCGATGTCTACAGAGCAGATGAGTATTCAGATGTCCTAATTAATCACAGAGGGAGAAAGGGAAGACAGTAGTTATTTACAACACCCAGAGTCCCAAGTAGAAAGACACTCCATCCTTCCCTTTTCATAGCTCTCTAAGTTCAGTTCTTGTCCTTTTACCCATTCCCTTCAACCTCAAAAACTTACAGGAAAATTTTGTCCCCTTCAAAGTGAATGGGAACCTTTGACAGTAACCAATGTCCCTTACTGAAGCCACTGAACTGATTTAATCCAAATCATCCCTTGGTATGACTCTCCTGCTGTTTAATGGGTCATGTATACAAGCCATGTGTATATATCCATTGTGGGGTGTAAGCCACAGGTGTGTTCAGTTCAAAATGTGTAACACTTTTAGCATGAATTGTTTATATTTTGTTCCTCCATGGTTTTTATAATGGAAGGCATTTCAATAAAACTTTTTATAGGCAAAAAATTATAACATGCATTTGCAGTTAGATAATATATGATATATGTAACATGATAATACATTTCAAAGTGGAAAAAAAAATCTGAAGAAAAAAACATACTTTCTTTCTTGAAGAAGGTTTAGGGTTTGGCAGAAGTAAATGTTTCCTTTCTCAATATGCCTTTCAGTGGATTGCTTTTTGGTGTGTTTTTATTTTCCTTTATTTTCATATTTTTAGGATCTGTAATAATTCTATTTGTATTCATACTATGTTCTACAGTATTCTACATGTATTTGTGGGCAAAAAAGCTGTATGTGAAATGTGTTACACAGAAGATGCATACACATAAGAGTATAAAACATAAAAAAAATCAAAACAAATTTAACCAGAAACATAGTTCACATGTGCAATATTTTTTTTGGTGAGATTTTTAGGTCAGTGGTAAAACTTGTTTTATTTTGGAGCTTTTCAAGTAGTTGCTGCAAGAGTTTTATAATGAGCATACAACCCTCTTTTCTATAATAGTGTCCGAACTGATTTTATTCAAGTTGGTTTTACTTCTGCATTTTAGCATTGTGCAGAAATCACAGATGTGGTCCTGGTCTGATTGAAGGCCATGGTTAAGTATTGATTAGTTTTAGTGGAGAAAGGAATAACTATCAAGCTTTCTTACTATATTGAAACTTCTGAAAACTATGTGTAAAGCAAAAACAGAGTTTTGAATTGAGTGATCCCAGCTGCTTAATGCTACTTTAATTTGCATTCATGAAAAGCAAGCCATAAAATTAGAGAAGGGAATGATGGAAAGAAAAATAAGGAAAGTTATGTTTAAGGGTAAATGCAATTAGTCTGAGCATTATAACTCGAGAATAAACTAAACGATGTCATAATTAGACCCAGCCAAGACATTTCAGGAGAAAGGTTTTTAAAGCCACAAAGCATATTGATTTATTATCTTAATGCAGTTGATAAATAGCTTAAAAAAACCACAAAACCAAACACCACAATTCAATAAAACAAACTTCACTTCTTCTCCCAAAATGAGAAAAATGAGTGATTTAGCTTTGCCCAAAATGAAATTTTGTGATTAAAATTCCAAATCAAACCCCCCTAAAACAACAACAAACAAAGCTTTCTATTTTAATTGATCAAACTGCTTAAGCTAAGCAGACGCCATCACAGGCAGACTGAAAAGAAATGTAAATTCTGTATAATGAATTAAAGACATATCCAGAGGTGGGATGTGGTAATTTGTGACATTTATGCTTTTCCTTCTTCCTAGCCATTGATGCCTCTGGGTGTACAATGAAAATGATGCTAGAAGAGTCCATCAATTGGGCAAGTATGTGAACAAAAAAACCTCAGAAAAAAGGTCAGAATGTGTAGGGCAAATGAGAGAATTTCGTTATTATTGTGGTGATGTAGCTTTTTAATTAGAAGTATTTCAGGGCATAGTCAGACCTATTCAGATCAGAGGTCTTATGTTGAGATTAATATTAAACTGCACACACTCTCCAAAATACATTTTCCCATAAGCTTATTTTCATGCAAATTTAAATTTTTATGGGAAATTTAAGTTCCTTGTCTATATGAAAGCTTACAGTTTATACAAATGGTCACGATTACACATTACGAGGATGTGAAACACTGACAGTTTAGTCAGAAATGTTTTCTGTCTAAAGCAAGTGAAATTTAGAAGATGAATCATGCTTTTATAGATCCTAGAACAGTAAGAATATAAATAAGAAAAAACGTGGATGGCCAACAGATCTTTGTTAAAAAAAAAAAAGACGACGAAAAATGTAATTCAGTGCTGGACAAAAAATTGTTACTGCTGTGATTCAGCTATAAAAAAGCCCACTTATCCACAATACCAGGTAACACAGTAGTGCATTTATAATATTCTGTTCTACCATCATGTTATTGAGTTTGGAATGATAATAGAGCTATCTTTGCACAATACATGGGATGCATCCTTCTTAATACCATGTCTAGTGTTTCTGTTGCTGCATTTTCACATGCCACTTTATTAGAACTTGAAAAAGCTTTATCTGCATTCTCCGGCATAAAAATAACTCCTGAGTTATTTTTGATTTTTTGGGGGTTTGGGTTTTTTTACTGAAAACTGAGAGTTTTACCCAAGAGCCCATCCCTTAACTAGTTTGACAGATCTATTATCCTAGTCATAATACTCTGGCCTGTCAAGTAGATCTAGATAGTAACTTTAATCCCCGATGAAGGAAGGTTGCTTGACTAGAGAAGGCACTAGAAAATTTCAGACACCAAAAAATGCCAAGTGAGTAATAAAAAAGCAATAACAAATACAAAGCGTTAATAAATATAAGGTAATGCATGCTGATGTTAAAAATTAAAAAAAACTTGTGCACTTTAGAGCATTCTAAGCTAAGAATATTGCTTAAAGAAATGGAGGGAAATAATTATAGGCAGTTCAATGCACAGCTTCAGTTGGGAAAGTTAGCATGATATTGGGACGCATATGAGGTAGGATGAAGAATAATAACAGAGATTATTATAATGCTCCTGTGAGTCAGTAATAGGGGTTCTTGTACAGTGCTGCATGCAGGGTTGATCACTCCATCTCAGAGAGATACTAAAGAACTATAAGGGGGTTCAGAGAAGTACAATAACAATTATTGAGAATCTGGAACAGTTCTCATGTAAGAAAATTGAGAGGGTTTTCCTTGGAAAGGAGATAAACAAGGACATAATAAAAGTATATAATATACTGAATACTGTATAAAAATGAAAAACATTTTTTTCTTCTCTATTATAATTTTAAAGTGGTATTAATTAAAACATTTCTTTTATTTATTTAGATTTAGAATAATAAATATGTCTATCTAAGACACTAGGCTTTCTTACATAATTACACAATAAATATCTTTACATAAAACCTAAGCAGCATTAGGGTAACATATTACACAAGGACTCAGACGGTCATCTACATGCTATACAGAGAACAGTTCAGGAGCATTTCTAATAAAGATTGTAAATTAAGACTCATATTCCACACCCCTCCCCCCTCCCCGTAATTAAATGGTAGAAGTACAGTGCAGCAGGAAGAGATGAGACCAAAAATTTAACAAAAATAAAAAGAGATTGCATGTTTATAATGATAATCATGATATACAGTCATTAAAATTAATTATAAGAACTTTATAAGCCATATTATGCCTCACATTTCACAGCTTAAACTTATCTGTAATGATGTGAGACTGTGATGAAACTTGGGGTAGTTTGTAGAAAATTTCCAGTCTGTAATGGTTTTACACTTTCCTATGAAACAATTACGTTGGATGCTCTTAGAGATCATTAAGACTTGATGGACCTTGGTGTGATCTAATATTTTGATTCTTCTGTTTCTCTATCAGTAAATACTGAGAGCATCTAGCTCTGGGAAAGAAAAATTATTATGAGGCAAGATGTTAAGAAGCCCTGAGTATTAAACTTGCATCATTAGAGAGCCAAATTGCTTTAAACATGCATTTCTGGTGGTAAGGAATTTTAGACAGATGCCCTGTCAACTAGTGTATGGGGCAATGACTTGGGTTGCTTGGAGAGAGATTATAGTATGAGAGCTCAAAGTGGTAGTCAACATATTTTGTGGATAGAGTATAAAAATGTTTTAGAACCAATTTTTACTAATGTCCATTTCAATAAAAATAAACTTAATTTTAGCTTTGCTTCCTATTTTCATTTTTAGTTTTAAAATACCTTGGCAACTGTATGCAGGAATATACAGGGCCAGACCCTCATATCCATTACAAACAATTCCTCTGACAAAGAAGTGGGATGGGGAGCTCTGGGCTGCTGTAAAACCTGTTAGAGCCATGTGGGAATCTACAAAGGTATTTCTCAAGAAACACAACACAGAATTTGTTTCAGTTTTGCCTTACATAACCTATCAAAATCTCACATTAAACATCTATTGGCTGAGAGTATGGATGCAGACAAATTTGTGCTGGGCAAGCCAGGGTGTGAACTAAGAAAGCATTAGAACTTGTTCACTAAACGCCCATTATTCTACCTCCCAGTATATGTAAGGGGATAGTTCATTTTTATCAGGAGTTGTTGCAGAGTCAGATCATCTACTCAGACAGGTATTTACAAAGGAACACTGGATGTTGCAAGTTCAAATCCCAGAATTTTTTCAATACCTTTTTTTGCATGTCCATGGATTTAATTTGGGGGCACTGATCATAGACAATATCTATTAAAAACAAAAATGCAGAAGATAGTGCATCCAGTTTAGCTTTTTCAGCATATAGAGAATATACTCTGGGCACAGGAAAACTATTTGTGACATCAAGAATATTCCAATTGCTGTGATACACAGGCTAAAATGAACCAAAAAGAGAGATGCTGCTTTAAGGAAAACAGGATGCTATTTCATCAATATTTCTGAGAACACTGAAACATGCAAAGCTGCGGATAAGAAACTCTTAGCTTCCCAGTTGGCAACTTATTGATTATAAGAGCTGTTCACTAATGAGCTAACTAGAAGAAGCCAAAGTAAAAAAAAGCTTGCAGTACCAAATATGCTGACACTGTTTAACAATGAGCGTGTTTGCACAGGAACACCTGAACTTTGCTGGTTGAGGGAAAACAGCTTTGCCTTCTCTTGATTTATTTTTTAGCCTATTGCAATATATTATTTAGCTCTATAATTATGATATTATTTAGGCAGAGTCTTTAATCAGACCCAATTATACCTTCACAACAGATCTCTGAGGAGTAGCTACATTTCAGAGAATGTGTATGCTACATCTGCAGGTAGTTGAGTCTATTTTTGCTAGGCAAGAGTAGTAGAGGACGCTGCGCCATTTGTAAGCAGTTAATTTCCATAGCAATACAGAGAAATTTGACTTGTGAGTGCTGAGGTTGCTCAGATATTCAGTGTTGCCCTATACCCTTTTTTTGTTGACTGTGAGAGTCTATCTCACTTTGACAGATGGTCTTTCTTCCATTGCCTTTGTCTAGTCTCACATGGACTATGACATCTTGAACAGCACACTTTGGAAAGTCAGTGAGCTCACAGCACTCTTTAAATCTGCCTGTCTTTGTAAATAACTGTTCTCTCTGTGTAGACTTCCCATTGAACATTGACAGATACTTTAGGCTTGCATGTAGATAAATATATTTTAAGGCCTGTCCTATATCTCTGTTCTCTTGAATGTCCAAACTGGGATGGATTAGATTATACTGAAGGTTTCTTCTTGGTAATATAGAAATGTTTTCTTCTTCTGCGAACTGGGGAGCAAGCAGCTGGGGATCTTGTGCACCTGGGTGTGTGCCAAGACCAGGAGCTAGAAAATAACTACTGGGTGCTGCAGTTTGAGCATAGCCAATTAAAATCACCTTAAGATCCAGAATGAAGACTCACAATGGAGGATGTTAGATAACTACACTCTGACACAATAAAACTCTCCATGATAGCATAGCACTTACTTACCTGTTAAGAAACCTGAGCTTGTAACCATGGCGTGACTTTCCTGTATGGATTGCAAAAAGATCCATCACCTCTCAGCTGGGATACAGCTGGACAACAATGATAAAGCTGTGCAGGGTCTGCTGTCAAATGACACAAAACGCGCACTGTACTGAATAATTCCTGTTTGCTCTGAGTGGAGCATACATTTCTTTGGTCTTCCCTCCCTGAAATAAATAGACGGGAACATGCTTATATTTATACATTTAAAATACTTTAAGAATCCTACTAAATGAAGCACCCATGTGCATTGTCTCTTCTGACAAGAGAACACATGTTAATGAGGTCACTTGATAAACTGAAGTGAAGAACATGATGAAAAATCTAAGCAGATTTTCCCTATGACTAACATAGAACAGTGTAGTGGGAGTACCATTTATGTCCAAGGATTTTAGGTTGCAAAGATAAAATGCTTGAAGAACTCTGTTTTCATTTTCTGTGGAAGAAATACAGCACGTTTTTTCCCCTCACACACACCAGTGTTGCATGCTATGATAAATACAACAATGGGAAGATAATTATTCTAAGGGGCTAGTTTTAAAGAGGCTTTTTGGTGTAGGAGGAGGATATTTCATAGTTGTTTATAGAAAATCTGAGTTGTGCAACAAAAAGCTAGAAAAGCTTTGTTGTTGATTTCAGTAGGCTCATGAGCTGGGATTAATGTTCTTTGGTAACTCTTTTGTACTTGCTGATGTAGACAAACATGCAGTAGTTCTAAATTTATACTGCGTGGACTGGAATCAAGCTTGCCTTTAAATGCCATTCTTTATGAGCAGGAGGCATGTTTTGTATCTAATGATTCCTAAAATGGTACACACTGAGGAGTGAAGCTAGAAAAAAACTTTGCTGTAGTCTATCTATAGCAATAGTAAACACTAATTCTGTTCTTTGAGAAGAAGCGGAGTTAACTTTTGTGAATTAGATATAGGAGATTGGTTTCAATGGGTCTATATATGTAGATGCAGTCATCTATAGATTTGTGCATGTGACACTGTAACCAGGCATTTTGATTATTTCTTTTGCTGAGGGAGTTTACAGAATCTGCATTCAGAAGATTAAAAGGGACTGTTTACAGGAAGATAAACAAACACTGGCAGAAACTGATATGCCACAAAGCTGTGGTGATAATGTTGTTTTAAAATGTGTACTAATGGGGACACAGAGCTAATTTCCATAACTACTGCAGCATCTTATGTGTCTAAGAGGAACTATTGTGGAATACAATGTGGAGGCTGCTTATTAAGTGTTTCAGTGACAAGGCAGCAATATTTTATGTAAGGCATGAAAAGTAAACCTCTTTAAAGGTGCTCAAGGTAGAGTATTGCCTTCTCATTTTAGTAATTTGGATGATGACAAAACCCAATAACCAGCTGAAAACCCAACGTTTGGACACAGCTACTTCCTTTGAAAATGGCATGAGAACATCAAGAATCACATAACTTCATACAGAATTTCTCAGATCATGATCGTTCTTTGTCATTGTGCAGAGAAATTTCTTTAGGACAATTTTAAGAACAGAATTAAAAATATCTGTTTCATTTTAATAAGACAAAAGACAGAAAAATATCTGTGATAAACTCTGTCTCAGTCGTCAGAATATAAAACAAGTATAAAACAATTTTACCTAAATAAACTTGTTTTACATGGTACCTTGTTCACCTGGTACTTCCACTTATTGCATATATAGCCTCTTTATCATTCTTACTATGCAAGAGCGAGGGGCTGTGGAATTGATGTAACATCAAAATTACCCAGGAAAGAATCTGTTAAATGCAGAAAGAAAAATGCAGAGGAAATAGATAGGAAGTAGCTACTTAACTTTCGTGTAGCTGACATTCAAAATCCTATTCTGAGCTTTATTTGGAGTCAACTATTGCACATGATCAACTGCTTACGTAACCAGTACCTCTTCCTTTTTCTTCCCTTCTAAAATGATAAAATACTATCATAGTGGCAACAAATCGTGAGCTCTAGGGTCTAGGTCTTAGAGCTAAGGAGAGGAGAGTTTCATGCTCACATCCTGTGTGACTGTCTCCACACACCTGTGTGGCATCTTTTAAAGCAGCTGTTAGCCTGTCAAGGTGTGCATCCTTCTTTCTACTTTGACCATCCAGGACTGGATGATCTTTCACATATACTCAGGACAGAACTTCGAACAGGTTGCTGGTTTTTGGTAGGTGTCAGTGTGGTTATGCTGCATGTATCAACTGAAATAAATACTGCTGTCAGTTTTATGGGTGACAGATGAATTGCTTTAAACATGTCATCTTCATATTGACCCGAGTGCACTATTATATGCCAGTTGTAACTACAAAAATGTTGCAGGACTTAAACAGGAAGTGAATGTAAAAAAATGAGAGGTATATTCATTAAAATTTAAGTCTTTCAATTGCTGTAAAATGCATCCAATTATTAACAAGATTTTATCTTGCACTGAAATAATATTGAAATAATAGAATAATGGCTGAAATATCAGTTCTTCTTAACACAAGAAGCTATGAACTCCATTGTAGTTCAGTTATGTTTGTATTAGGACAGTACAATCAAGAGAAGTGAGTTTTGAGAGTGATACAATCAGTGCTTACAGTTAGTTTCTTTGCAGCATAAATTTTAGAGGGATTGCTTCGGATTAGCACTGGTCTGGCCCATTTGTGTTCGGGGTGTGTGAGTTCTTGCAGATTCATCCAAAAAGACATCTAGATTCTGTGCTCCAAGATCCGTCTGTGATTTGAGACAAAGTGCAGTAAGTAAACCTTTCAGAGCATGCTCCTGAATTAAAGCACTAATGTAGATGCTCCCCATTGTCCCCAGTCAATACTGTAACTCTACTCAGCCCAACCTTAAAAAAAATACATGTAATGAAAGCCTGTTTAGACACAGCTCTGCTAGCTTCAGCTGCTTTGATTTGGGTACTAAAGCAGAAAAACTTGCTTACACATGCACACCAGAATTCTCGCATTTAAGGAATGTGGCTTTAATGAAATCAGTATCACTGCATCTCTTGGTACCCAGAGAAGTGCCAGAGTCCCTATAATGAACTACAATGAAATCTTTACAGAGGTAAAATGGCTTCATAGCTACAAGAAGCAGAAGTATTAGATTGAACCTTGTAAAACAGAAAATTATGCATGTGTTTCTGTACATTTGTAAATTGATGGCTAAAAGCAGAAGTGGAGATGGCTTCTGTGAGACTGCATTGCTGGAACCAGCTTTAAAATAGAATTCATACCTGGCACCACATGAAATGAAAACTCCTAGGGATCTTATAAACTAGCTGTGAGATGAGCTCTCTAGGGAGCAAATAATCACCTCATTGACAGTACTGAGCTGCATGAATATGCACCAAAAGTCATGATAGCAGTTTCTGGAGAGCAAATGATGGCATTCCTTTCTCTCACATCCTACAGGAGTCTCTTCATTGACAAATAAAGTGGACCTTAGTAAGCTGAGACATACCTCTTTGAACTAGACTTATTGTAGCATCCAGTCGACATATTTCAATTTCCTCATGGGGAATATAAAAAATAGAGAGGTGAGTCCCCCCTTTTTTTATGTGCCTTTTTCCTATTATTGAGTAAAACTAAAATGAGGTACTATACTTTAGACAAACCTAGAAATCGATATTTCTTCTAGCCTTTCTGCATCCTACGGGGACAGACTGTAGGTATAGGCTGCTTAGCTTTAACTAGTAGGTAGGCTTTAAAGGAAATGGCATATCATAAAGATATATATATATAAAAATAAATTTCTTATTGTTTGCAGTTTTGCTTTGGAAGGTTTTATAGCACCTTTGCTTTTTTTATGGGAGAAAACATTAATCTGCACTGGGAAACCATGAATTTTCTAGGTGTTCCACTCAAAAAAGTGGCTGCTATTTTTTGAGGACATAGACAACTTTAAGGCAAAATACACAGAAACAAGCTGTGCTTTAGTGACATGATTTGGTGCTCATGTGACCTGTGTTTTGATTTACTACTACTTCCTATCTGTCAACTAATTTATGTCATTGGTTTGGTATTCCTTAGTCTTTTGCCTTGTTTCCATTGACTCTTGACCTGACTTTATGCTCAGATGAAACCAAAAGTAGAACCTGGCAGAAATACCTGCTTTAGGTGTTGATGTATGGAGTCAAAGCACAAAGAATGAAGGTGGGGTTATAGAAAGATAAGTATCTAAATGGCTTAGGAAAGTCTGTTATTTTGTTGTAAATTTGGGAGGGAACCGATATAATTGGGAACAAAACCATTTGTAGGAGGGGAAGTTGTAAATAAGCCAATACCTGGCCTGTTCACCAGTGTGCAAAGCTTGGTTAACAAGAAAGGCCCGAAAGACCATGCACCTCCATAAGATCACATACGATTTCATGTAAAATTTGGCCAGTGTGAGGAGTGGTTACAGCTTATTTAGGAAAATTAGAAAAAGAAGAAGGTAAGGTCTCTAAGTTAAAGAGCTCTCCCATGAAACTGGAAATGTGTTTGTCAAGACCTTTTGATGAGTGATGTTGGGGATGATGTACTGTGGGTGTGCTACAGGCCATGTAGCCAAGAGAAGATGGAGATATAAAAAAAAAGTAAAAAGCAGGAGGTAGCTGCTTGTACATCCTCATCTTTGTGTGGGATTTTAACCATCCAGACATTTTCTGGAAGGGAAGTAATGTCTAAGCAGTCCAAGAAGCTACTACTCTGCATACTCTGGCTATTTCCCAGTGTAAATACAAGAGTAGTCAAACATTATAATGGTGTAGATGACCTGCTGTTCACAGATGACTGAGGTCAGAGTCGAAAGGACAGCTGGAAAGATATGCACCAGAGTCAGGACTTTGGCCTTTAGGAAAGCAGATTTAAATCCATTTAGACAATTTCTTTGCTTGAATTTCAATTTATTAAGCAGAATTCCCTCTGGAAGTCTCCATGAGGTAAAAAGGGCATAAGCAAAACCGGTTGTTTTTTAAAGGAAACATACTGAGACTTCAGAAACAAACTCTTCCATTTCTGTTGGAAGATGAGAAATGCTGGCAGAAGAGTAGGTTGGCTAGGCAGGGTGCTTCTGGATGAACAGAAACACAAGAACACACAAGAAGTAGAAACTAGGCAACAAAGGAGGAATACAAAGAGAATTGCTTGAGCATTTGGAGCCAAATCAGAAAGACCAAATCCCAGCTGCAGATAAAAGTACTGAGGAACATAAGGGGTAACGGGAAAATATGCTAGAATCAGTGGGATGTTCAGGGAAAATGTGAGTCCACTGATGAGTGTAGGAGAAACAGACGGTACAGAAAAGCCTGAATGGCTCCATGCCTTTTTTGCCTCTCCCTTTGTAAGCAAAATTTTCTGTACCACCACAGCTGGAGATGGGGAGGAGGAACAGGGGAACAATGCGTTAGGAACTGCTTGGAGAATATGAATATACAGAACCTTGGACTGGATTAGATTCACCTGAGGGTGCTGAAAGGGTTGAGTGAGGTGATAAGATTGCCAAATTTAGTTCTGCTAATGATTTTCTGCCTGTAATGGTGTTGCTGGGAATGCTTGGGTTGACATTTACAGCTAGGGAGAAGGCTGATAGTCCACATCAGAACAAATAGCCAATGACAAAATATTAGGCAAGCTGTGCAACTTTGGTGAGGGTTTTCCTGAGAATATATAACTGCGTATTACAGAATGCAAGAAATAAGTGCTTTCAGAGAAGCCATATATACTGCCAGAAATAGAAGGGTTTGTTTGCTTGTGCCTAGGATGTTAAATTTAAAGCATGTGCTTTGTGCTGAATATTCTCAAGAGGTCTGCAGCTAGATGCTCTCTCATTAACTATCTCTCCATGAACAAAGTGTTAGGAATGTCTATCCTGGCCTTTCTGTAGAGCAGCAAAAACACCTGCTGCCCTAACTAACTACTCAGAGGAGTTTATTCTTTTCTTTGTAAGGGAAATAGAATTATTCTTTATAACAAAAAGAAGCAGCATTTTTCTTCATGAAATCACCACTTAATCTCAGTCTAGTGACCTATGCAGTTGAGGCCAAGTAGTCTTCGTCTTGGTGTTTTTGGGTTATATTTGAAATTCTAGACTATAGTGCTAATGCACCCATCAAGTTCAGTGGTGCAGGGTATGTATCTTGTTTGTTTTCTGTATTATCCAATTCTGTCTGACATACATCTTGTCAGGAATGCTGAAATACCTCCAACAGTGTGTTCATGAATTCTAAGTGATGACCTGTGATCAGCTGTTTGCTTTGACGATGTCCAAAACACTCTTTCATAGCTGTTGATCTAAGTTAGCACTAATGGATTTTGATTGCATGAACACCTGGGAATGTCTCATATTTGGACTAGAACAAGAGCATTTATGCATGAGGAAAAATATCTGCTATTCACTGGTTATTGTATCAGTAAGAGAACGTAAGAAACAAAGTGCGATAGTAGACCAGTCACACAGTATAGATAGGGTAAAACTGGATTTCCATGATTGCAGAAGAAATAGTGTAATTAAAATGACTATAAACACCACCAGAATATTTGCCAAAAAGGTGACAGTTGCTGGCTTTTACTGTTAGGCTCTACCTGTTGGATTTTGGTTGGGGAGAAAAATTAATATATTATCATCTAAATAGTTGGCATGGTGATATTTCCTTCTATCTCAATAATAAAGAAGATATAAATTGGCTTCTAGGAGAACAGAACATGTTCCATATCAGATAATTTTGCTGTGGGTGAAATATGAATGCCAAACTCCTTCAGCAAGTTTCTGAAGCAAACCTCTCTATTTTGCTAAGTATTTATCTGAAGGTGAGTTTATGTGAATCTTGAACATGGCAATGCCTGTGGTATTTTCCCTGTTTTGTCCTGAAGGGAGGGAAGGGAGAGAAAACAACAGGTTTATTAGAGAGTAGGAGTTAGAAGCAGAATAACAGAGAGGCCTATGAAAGAAAGCATCAGTGTCTAAAAAAGTAAAGTATCATTCAGGTCATGGGTACCATTTTCTTCTTTGCCTTTTTTCTCACTCTTTTTCCTTCAAGTTTCAGTTTGTCCTTCTGTCCTGGTTTCAGTCAGGATAGAGTTAACTTCATTTGTAGCAGCTGATGGAATGCTGTGTTTGGGAGTTAAAATGAAAGCAGTGCTGATAACACCCTGATGTTCTTAGTTGCAGTCAGACAGTCAAGGACTTTCTCGGCTTCTTCGTATTTCTCTATTCATGAGAAAGCGGGGGCGAAGCCAGGACAGGTGACCCAGATGGGCCAAAGAGAGTATTCCATGCCAATCACGTCCTGCCCAGGATAACGGGGGACTGATAGGAGGAAGAAGAGGGGCGGTTGCGGGACGTGTGCTTCTTGGGGGGATGGTCGGGTTCCGGGACAGCTCTGGGTGGTACGGCCTGAGTTGTGTGGTTCGGTGAGAAACTGCATTGGGGATCAAGAGTTTCATATTCTTTTGCTCTAAAGTCCTGTTAGCATTGTTATATTTTATCTTTCTGTTATCTTAGTAAACTCTCCTTATCCCAACCCACGGGCCTCTTAGTTTCTTGGTTTTGCAGTTATTTGCCCCTTCCTTTTCCCTTCCCTTGTTTCCCCCCTTTTCCCCTCTTCCCCTGCTCTTTTACTTTAAGAAGCAGGCAGCTGCGTGGATCTCGGCCCACAGCCGGGGTGAAACCACGACACCTTCATATTCACGTCTGTTCTTGCTGATTCTCCTTTGCTTCCTGCCATGTGCCTTCACTTGCCACATGAAGCACCCCATATAAGGAACAGTCTGTATTCTGGTTTATGATACCTACTTTGGGATTTAGCACTCCTTCCTCACCTGAAGTCACACAGGGCTTACCGATTAGATTGATGTCATATTACATGCAAAAATAGGTGTATCCAGCTCAAAAACCCAATTGGAGGAGTTTACATCTGTGTTACAACCTAATAGCTAATCCCTCTAAAGTTGGGATACAAATTCACATTGCCTTTCTTCTAAGACAGTTCAGTGACCATCAGGGAATCCCTACGCTGCGCTCATGGTTGTGTTGGTACTTCTGCTTTTCAAGCTGCTCAGTGGACTGAAGTAGGGAATTGACGCAGCTAGCAAGAAGCTCAGTGTTTGTGTATTTTAAAATTCCCCTTCCTGGTGCAAACATAGCCACACAGATTCATGGTCCAATAAAGAAAAGAAGAGAATATGGGAATGGGAGACTGGTGGTATGGAAGAGGGAACTTTAAGATTAATTTCAAGTATCCAAGTATGGCCTCAACGCATTTGGGTCTAGTCTTTCTGTTTGGTACATTTTAGCTGTATTATAAATCTGTATCTGTAACACTCTGAATGTAACATAGCATCAGTCAAATATTTCTAAGTAATCTGTACCTAAAAAATTCTTGGAACATTCCTAAAAACACATGGAAGTGACAGATCCTAAATAAATTAATTGAGTATCTTGAAGAAATTTTGACATCTGCACAGATAGTTTGTTCAGGTTTCAGGAACTTTCAACAGTTTCATGAAATACATGTAGGTCCTCTACTGAGCTGCTTTAGAGGATAGTTAGCATTTAATTTTGTGAATTGCTCGGCATCTTGACAGATTTTAATTATAGTTTCTTTTATTAAATTTGTGACAAGTACAATTAATGGCTTACTAACTCATGGCATAGAATATACATTATACTTTTAGAATTCCTTTTTCTATTTTCTTGCTTTCCTCAAGGACCAATGTCATATCTTCTTAGTGGTTAAAAATCCTTCCTGAGCTTTACCCATCATAAACATAGCATTAGGTAGGTAATCTGTCCTAGGGTCAGGCAACAGAATTATTATCTTGTGCATACCTGAGAAAAATATCTGTAGAAATATGATTACTTAGCTTATTTATTTTGGGATACTAATGGTATGTTTTAACTTCAAGAACCAAGGACAGCATCAGCATGCTCAGTAGATTTTCTTTTCTGAGGTGCCATTTACTCCTTTTGTATTGTTGCTCTTTTTTCATAGTAAGGTTATCTTGGTTTTTTTTAGACAATGCATGAATGAAGTCACAGCATCTCATTTGCCTAGGGAGGAAATTAAATAGAAGGATCCAGCTGATCACATACATATCTATGTAATTATGGTTTTACACAGACATGCCTCTGTTTAGTGTCCTAAGTTTTTACTGCATATCATGCAAGACAGATTTTCTATATTGACTAACAACAGGCAGAGAGATCGGCAAAGGTGAAAAGGGGACACACTATTGAGAAGGGGTATTGAAGAGTCAAACAAATAGCTAAAATGAGGACTGTGTGAATGAATGATGGGGGGAAAAATGCCTGGGCAAAAATGTGAGAAAGAAGAAACAAAGGAGGAAACAGACAATGAAAGAAAAAATCACTTCAGGAACAGAGCTACAGCTTCTGAGTTCAAAATTCAACAGAAAATAAGTATTGTAATAGTAGAAAATGGTAGAGAGCATGAAAAGAGATCAAGTTTTCTTTTTTCCTTTTTTTTTTTTTTTTTCCCCTTCTCTCCACTGGCTGGTGTTCCCTGAATATGTTGTTATCCTCTGCACTGACTTGACTTGAGTGATTTGGCCCATTTTGTTTATTGTCTCTTCTTCCTTGTGTAATAACTCCTAAGTGAGCAGAACAAGTTGAAATGGAAGTGATAAGCAGCCATGAGAGATGACCACTGCCATGGAGCCTGCATGTACCAGACCCAGACAGTGCTGAAAGGGAGGGTAACCACCTCTGAAATAACCAGCCACTTGACATTGGTATACAGTTGTATATCAAAAATCTTAGCCCTGGCAAGATTCAGAATGACTGGCCTGCAGCTGACCCCAGATGCAGGGTCACTCTTTGCCTGCTTCTCACTCAGTTCATTAGTAACCATGGCATGTGGGATCCCATGTCAGAGGGCTGTTGTCCTCAGTTTCATGCCAGTTAGATGATGCCCATTCTGGGTATTATGATGCTGCAGCATGAAATGGATAAGCTGAAGGTGTCTTGAAGTATAGCACACAGTTGGGATGATGCAGATAACTGGCATACAGGCTGGTGTAAAGAGTTAAATATGTGCAGGACAACCAAGCGATGAAAGAGATGTTGAAACATTATGCTTCCTGTGAAAGAAAAGTCACATAAATGGTGTTTAATTTAAGTGCTGCTGAACTCAGCAAATAGGTGTTCTACGTATCCCTTACTGTGCTTCCAGATCTTTAATTCACTGATGGTTTCTGTAGTCTCTTGACCTATTGTAATAATGACTGCTTCACCTATCCAAGGGGCTGACTTGCACCATGGGGAAAAAAGCCAAGGGGCATGAGTCCCATGCTGGCTGCTCAATACAGGGCTTTAAGCATTCAGGTGTTTTGATGCTGAGGCAGATTAGCAATTGCCTTTCTAATTGTCTCATTACAGTGGGGATGTGCAATGTGTCAAACGATGAAAATATTAACAGGGTATCATACTCTATAATTGCAAAGGACAAAGTTATGAACTGATAAACTGAAGTTTAGGATTAAATCAGTCATTTTGAAAGAGATAACTCTAGAGAAATACAACTTCACTAATTCTTTCTTGCTGATCATACGCCAACTTATAATGAAAGGATTAGATGACAAGTGTCACCAGCGCTATTTCTGATGCTAAGAGACTGCTAATAGTGTGATAGAAGTCAAGGCTGTGACTATCGCACGGGGAAGTTTATCTATAGCATGCATTGAACAGGGAACCTGCTGTTTTCTAACCTGACAACAGGATCACAAATGCTTCTTATACATGTCAGCTCTTTGCTTCTGCTGCTAGCTTATTAGGCAGTGTAGTGTGCTACACAAATCTGTCCTGGTCCTTCCTCACCTAAAAGAGTCTGGCTGATCCAAAGTCATATAAAATTGATGTGTTTCTTCCCCTGGAGATGTTGCCAGGCTTTGGGTGAAATTAAAAAAAAATACAAATTAGGGATTAACTTTTCTTAAACAAACTAGCAAAAGAATTATTTGAAATAAAAGTACAGCAGTGGGCAGCAGAAAATTTACTTTTACTGGTTGCCTCATTTTACCTAGTTCTGTTTGACAAGCGTCTCTTAGAGGAGCTGCATAGCTAGTGCAAGTTAATAGTTGCAAAGATCACAGATCTTTGATGAAAGATGCAGTACATCTCTAAAGTAGTACTATTATATTTTTCCTCATATCTTTATGAATATTATTTTAAAAGTTTCATTCATACTATGTGGTAGAAAAAAGAGATCACAAGTGGTAACAGCTTTTTCATGAAGTCTTGCTAGCTTGCCATTCTGTTTAAAAAATAAGTTTGGGATTTTTTTCCTTGTTGAATATGATCTATTCTATTCTCTGCACTTGAGTTTCCTGCATGATTAATTCTGTAATATTAAAAATGTGATGAAATGCAAACTTTATAAAATTGACAGATAATTATGTTTCTTATGTTAGTCAGCGAAATGAATGATGAAAAAAACCACCGTGGCCTGATCAAAACCATTAAATAATTTAAAATGAGGCCTTCAGAATCAGGTTAGAAGAATTATATTGAAAATAATTGTTATCTTGCTTTATAAGCTTTCTGATGTGTCCTATCTCTTGCAGAGCTTTTCTCTTGAAGAATGTTAAGCACATACTTGTAGTTAATTTGCTGATACTATGCGCATGAGTTATTACTTTTTCTTAACTTCAAATTGTGTAGTTCATTCTTTTCATTCCTAAAAGGATAAAGACTGGGATTTTCCAAAGGAGCTTAGAGAATTTAGGGCTAAATTTTAAAAGGTGCCTGAAGATTCGAATAGATGTCAAAGAGGATTTTTCAGAAGCATTCAGCTTTGTATTAGAAGAAATAGAGGGGGATATTGAAATTCTTGAAAATCATACTGGGTTTGTACCAGTAGCCTTTAAGTTCCTACAGGTATTACAATTGTCTTCTTTGGCTATGTCTATTTTAGTAAGCTGTGCAGCACAGTAGGAGCAGATTTGTAGAGCAAAACAATGCTGACTTCATAGTATTTAGTTTGGGTGAATTTGTCTTCAGATGAACTTTAGTCCTGTCCCACAGACTAAATTCAAATTATCTATCTACTGGAGCGCATTAGATGTGTTGCTTGGAAAGAACACCTGGAAGCCCTCTAGTCCACACTCCAGCTCCAAGGATTATGGTCAACAGGCTCAGCAGTAGGTTTTCTTAGCCAAATATCCAAACCTGCTAGGAAATAAAGCTCCATGACCTTTCTAGGAACAGGTGCTGCACTGCTCTCCCAGTGACAAGTGCTTTAGAACTCCAGGCTGAACCTCCTAAGCTGCAACTTCTAGCTGTTGCATCCTGTGTTATTTTTTACCTCTGCCAAGAAAATTTTGGCTCTATGTCTTGTTTCTTGCCTAAACTGTGAGCATTAGTAAGGCAGCACGAGAAGCATCAATGTTCTCTTGCAGCCTTCTCCCAAGCAGATGTTCTCCATAAACAGAGTTTTCTAATATATCTCTGGGCATAGACCCCCGTAGTTCAAAGCTCACCTCAATAGGTCACCATGTCTGTCTCCTATTGAACTCTGAAGAGAGGAAACAAAGCCTAACTAGATTGAGGTATGCATCCAGCTGTTCTTCTGTCACATATGTCATGTCTGTTCCTCTCTGAATCTTACCCATTAAGCAGAAGGATGGAAGAGAACATCACTTCTATCTGCATTTCCTTTGCACTGATATCCCGAGCAGCAAGGGGCAGTAGTCTATGTTGATGAGCCTTCAGGAGATTTCCCATTCAGCAAGGATGCCTTGCATTGTGAATGAGTTCCTGACATTATGGTTGCCCCTGAAGCACTACTGATTAAGCTTGCTAGAAATCTTATTAACAGAAATTTTTGGTTGGAAAAAGGAAAATTTTTATTGAAAAAACAAAGGAACAATCTCAAAATAAATATTCTAAGCTGATGTTATTGAACAGAGATATATTCTTGGGCATAGCTTTTGCCTTGATCTTCCTGTAGTTAGGAGCAGACAATTCAGTGGATGTGTCTAAACTGCCTGCACAATTCTGGTCCCTTGATTGTCCATCAAAACCATGCTCTGCCTTTATTCCCTGGCATCTTTTTAGAGCATTCTATTAGTCAATCTAGATAGATTCCTGTGAGATCTCTTACAGTGTCCTCTGGGAAAAGGCTGAAAACTCCAGTCAGTTTCCAGCCTCACTTCTCACATTTTGACTATTGGTATAGAGTGGTAACGAAAAATAAAAAATACACTTACAGGTTATCTGAATACCCAGGTGCTATTCCCAGACTGACACTTATTTATTGTGACATTAGACGAGACACATAGCTCCACTATACCCCTATCCCATACAGGAGAAATGAAATTATAATGTATAATGCATGACTTTATCCCTATGGGGATATTATAGCTGTTCCATATTGTTATAGATACCTTAACTGTCATTTTTTCCATGCAAAGTATAACAAGTCAATTAGAATCACCTTACGTTCCTACTTTATTACAGGTATATCAGATTCTGAATACTCAATCCAGTTATGGTGGAGTATAATAAGGTCTAATTTTCCAGATTATCAGCTAACTGTTTGCGTACATTGCCATAAACTGCTATGAAGTAAAAGTTACCCTTTACATAGATAAGTTGCCTTTTTGCAAGTTTGTCTCTGAGTTTGGCCAACAAAATCTTGTTTGAGTGTTCAGTGCCTCAAAGATATATATCAGGGTAGGAAAAAGTGCCTTTCCCTCCTGGAAGCTTTGCTGTTTTTTTTTCCTCATCAAACTTTACTTCTGTTTTTATATGGTTTTGTCCTTAATTAGGCTCTTAATTACTTTCCTGAAACCACAGTAAGTCTCATTGCTTTGTAATTCCCCTGATCGCCTGTGACTTCTTATTTTAAATATAGATGGTGCTTCATGTGAACAGATTGTTATCCTCAAAAATAATTGCTGCGGTAAAGCCAATGTTTTGCCTCCTCGCCTATATCAACACTGCTTCAAGCTTTATTTCATTCAAGACAATCCCGGTCCTGCACCCTGGAGAAGCTCTAACATATTAACTGTTTTTCTGGTTTTGTGCTTTATTCTTCATAGTTGTTCTGTGCTTATTGGGGGGGGGGGGGAAAGGAAGAAGATACTTCCTTTGTTCATTAGAACTTCCCCATGTATAGTCAGCGCTGCTGTAAAGAAAACAATAAGCTATGAATAAAGTATGAAAGCAGTGCCACAAAGGAAGTGAGGAGAACAAGGCAGGTGGGACAGTAATTTCAAGCAGTACAGGAAAGGCAAAACCTCTGGTATGCCTTTTCACAAGGTGGCAGAATCTGCAAGGGTGTGTGGCAGGAGAGCGTTTGCTGGTTTAAAGGTATCTGGTCAAGGACGTTTTCAATACGGCAAGGGAGAATAGGAAAAGGAGGAAGCCATAGACCAGAATATAGAGGGACACAAACCTGACTGACAAAAGTGATGTGATGATGGGAACCAAAGCTGGTCAGTCAAACTAATTGATAAGTGTCTGTAAGAATGTAAGAATCCTTATTTCAGTGAGATTATCTGTGGACCTGAAAAAGGACTTTGTCAGTTGGGAATCCAAGCAAAAAGGTGGAAGCCAGAAACAAAAATATACCTAGACATGGGCCTGACAAAGCAAACTTGGAGACAATGACAAGAAAGAAACATCTCTACTCACACTGTTTGATGGTCTATTGAGAAACCACACATGGCACTTTCAGGAAGGTCATCCTGGAATTTTGAGTTGATAAAATTGTAATCCAGGAGGGCCCTGGACCAGGAGATATTCAGGAACAGATAGAAGCTGTACAAACCCATGGGAGACATGAAAGGAAGGGGAGCAGGGGGGAACAAAGAGATGGGTAGACAGAAAATAGTATAAAGGATACCGACTTCTTGTAAAATAGGGCTGGTCAATATGCTTCTCTGACCAAGCCCTGCTCCTGATCACCTTGGTGTGTCCTATCTTATGTCTATCTACTCAGTATCTGTAAACTACCTCTCTGTGTATCCTCACACAATTACTGATGAGACAGGTTGTGTTTGTAAGTGGTTTTGTAAGCTAGCTGCTGGAACCAGACCAGGGGTCAAAGCCTGTGACCTGTGGAGTCAGCAGAAGGTCCAGTTACTGGAGTCACTGGAGTGAGTGGGGGTCTTTCACTTCCATACAGTGGGGTGAGAACAGTGTGTGTTCCCAGCTACTGAGGTGGGCTGGTGGCTGAGACAAGTGAGGTCTGAGCACTGGTGACTGGAGCAGGACCACACAGCCAATGTGCTTAGTGTGGCTGTTTGTAACTTCTCCAAACTAAGTGTGTGTGGAGGGGTGCATGTGTATTTGACAGCAAACCTCAAGTTGGCCCAGACAGTGAGGAAGGGGGCTTGGGTTTGGACGGGGGTATTAGGTGGGTGGGGGATCTGTGCTAGTATGCCTAGGGGGAATTTGGAATGTGGAGTACGTGAGGGGTGAATGTGTGTGCGATTGCTGGTGAGCATCATGCTGGAGTAGCTGGAGATTGAGCAACCTGTGAGATGGGTAAGGCAACTCGGAATGTGGGTAAGTGGTGCTGGACAGACAGAGGTACTGTGCTAGTACCTGAGGGATCTGCAAATATGTGCATGCTTGTGGATCTAGAGAGTGTTGTGTGTGTACCTACACTAGTGACCTCCTGTCTCTACCAGCTGAAGAGGAGGAGGGCACTTGGCACACTCCAGACTTGTGTTGTTGAGTTCTGTGTGGGATCTGGCACATGTCTAGCCATGACAGTTGGGAATTATCTCTCCAAGTGGGAGCACAGGGTAGAGGCCTTGTCAGACATGGAGTGTAGCATTGGGTTAGTGAGATGTAGTAAAAAGTGTGGGGAAGACATGGAACATGGTCTAAGGAGGTGAGAAGGAATGTATTTTTTTAAAGTGTAGAGTGGGTGAAGGGAGAATGTGAAGGATAATGCATCTAGACGACAGCCTGCGGTGAGAGGATGGGGAGCTGGGGGCGATCAGCTGAATATGGAAGCTACTCTCAGGATCAAAGGTTGACAACTGCCTAAAAATAGCTCGAAATAAAAGGCATGCCTATGTGTTCTTACGACACTTTTTAGCTGCTTTTCAAACTTTACCCTTATGAACAAATAGTTTCAGCACATCACTGTAAATGTTTAATGTGCATAGTTTCCAGATAAAATGCCAAAATGTGAGGTTGGCAATTCAATAGCAAAGCAGTGATTGGTTTACTGTTGGAAATCAATCCGTTACTAGGACTATGAAAAGACGCAAGATCATGGTGGGTGTGTAGCCAAATTCCCTACCTGTGTAAATTATCCACCAACTGCAATGATGTTTTGGCAGCTGATGCCTGTTGATGATCCAGAGATATCTCTTTTTATGGGTTGGTATGAACTAATGAGCCATCTTGATGGTCTGAGTGAAGGTAGGCTTGTAGTTCTCTGGTTTTTACATTCTGATTTTTGCATTTCTCTTTTGAACAATCATTTATTTACTCTGTAAACTCTTGTTATTCTTGGTTTCTTTAAGAAAAAAGAATGCAAGTGTGATCATAAGCTTATAGATCATTTCAGATATCAATAAGATACAAAATTAATAATTTCTAACAATTTACTTGGTGATGCATGGGAAATTACTATGTAATGACATCTGATTCAGGAAACTTAAGATACAAAAAATCCAAATGAAGTTGAGTATTGAAGAAAGTGCTGGTAGCTCTCCTGTTTTATTTCAGTTTCCTATAATTTTGTAAAATTACGTCTAATATTTTTTTAAATACCTTTAGTGCACACAAATCCCATATATTTCATGGTAACTGAACTAGGGCTAGAAATATTTTCTAAATCCTGTTTCAGAGCATGACACTGATTTTATTTGGGCTATTTTTTTTAAGATTGCTTTTGTGAATTATTGGGCTATAAAGCAGAAGTATAGCACAATACGTCTTCTTCTATTTATGGATACTGCAGATATGATATTATACTCGTGACCTTGTTCAAATATTCCTATTGTAACAAGAAAAAGTAATTCAAAACACTAGATATACATAAGAAATTGCCCTGGCAGTCCTAGCTGATCTCTTAGTGTTTATTTTCTTTGTCAGATGAGCACTCTATTCCAGGTTTTAAATCCCCTAGATGGCACTACAGAATACAGTATTTTAATGTTTTATACAATGCCGTTAAATAGACAATGTTAATAATTTTTCTCTTAAAAAATAAACATTAATGAGCTGTTTAACAAAGTGAATTAAAAGGCAAAGATTTTGTTTATTATGTGCAAGAGAAGCTACATGCTTGGTATTTTGGCATGTCCTTATGTATAAAAAGTGGAATGGCATGCTAGACATGTTCCAGATAACATACAACCATTTCTGCTAGTGCGGTCCAGATGGTAGCTGTCAGTTTTAAACCCAGACTTGGGCCCCCAGGTCTGAATTGGAAAATACATGTATTCAATCCAAAGGGACTAAAAATCAGAAAAGAAAACAAGTGCTGTTGTTTTGTATTAGAAACATACTTGGCAATCGAAAGTACTAAAAATGTATATTGCAAAGTTGTTGTTTGAGACCAGGTAAGAGATTTTAACATTTTAATTGGCATTTAAATTTCATGCTTTGGTGGCAAGTACCTCACACGCTGGACCTCATGGGAATTCTGATAGTTTGTATTACCCCTGAGCATTTCTTTCGCAGTTAGTATGTCATTGTCTGCAGATCACTGCAGTAAATACTGTACTGTACTGCTGAAAAGAGAGAAAAACATTGCCATCTGCAACTACAGCTTGCAAATTACAGCTTGCAATCGTCTGCTATTAAATAAAGACACTTTAACAATATTTTGGGTTTTAAATTAGCAATTTACATCACAAGACACTGAAAATACTAGTCTTTTAATACTGCAATTTTCTTTCCTTTTAACCAGGCATCAACATGTATGGAATAAAAAAAAGAGAAAGTAATACAAACCAATATTTACTTAAACAATAGCCACCGACAGCAAGAGACACACAGATGGAAATCCAATAGCTTCTATCACAGTGGGAGGTTTTGTTTGAGGACCTTGATGGGGATGTGATTGGACTGCAGCACTCTAATTTACGTCATGGAGAATCTATCATGATGCCTTTTTTACTGCACTGCTGTGCCAAACTAGGTCTCCTATGAGAAACTGGTCTCAAGCAGGGAGCAAGAAGTAAAGACTTGAGTTTGAAGGAGAGGAAAAAGCAGCAGAGTTTCAGGTACTGAAAATACAAACTAATTTGCAATAGGCTGCTGTCCTATGGACACAAGCAATGGCAATACCATGACTTTGGGTTTTTTTGAATGGTCTAGTAAAGGAGACAGCAGAGAAGCTATAGGACATATCTGATGTGCGGTGCATTTTGCCCTGCAGGTTAAGGAATGAATACAATTGCATCATGTCTTGCCAATAAATGGCCAAAAATGTCTGTTTTTACTGTTGCTACTCTGTTTCTAGTGATAGAATGAAGGATTGAAGTTGTCCATTATAATGAGAGTTCGTTCTTTCACCCAGGGAATCCTAATGTCAGCAAATGGTAGGGAGAAATCCTTGACAAAAAAAGCCCTAGGTGTGATGGAAAGTGCCAGCAAAGAATACTATGATGCAAGCATAATTTTCTGTTAAATTCTACCAGATAGTCCACAAAGGCCTATAAAAGTGCTTTCCCATTATAAATCTTACAGAATTTTTCCTCCCAGGGCTAATCCTGTAATCGCTAATCAGTTAAAGCTCCATGTGTTTCCTTTACCTTTGAGTACACACAAAGGTGTTTTACTTCTAGTCTGCCTGGCTTTCTGGGGAAAGCAAATTCTTTATTGTTGATCAGAAGGTAAGTCTATTTGGGAGGTAGCATAATATTTCTCGTGAAGTGCAGCCAGAGCCTGCTTGGGCATCTGGAAACACATGGATTGTGCTAGGAAGTCCTTCACTTCCACGTACTTCTGTGATACTCTTAAATTGCATATTCATTTTCATTTGTCAGCTTTCACAATATAAATCTGTACTGCCTTTGCCCAGAAGCTAGGAATCCTTGACCCTCCTCCTTTTTCTGACATCAAAGTCACTTAGGCTATGTTTGCGTTGATCCATGGGTGGGTTCTGTGGCACTTGGCAGTGTCCTGGCCTCCAGGTGCCCCTGGCTTGTAGGCAGTGTGCAGTGGTGGGAATGCCCTGGCTACCCAAATACTGTTATGAGTGAAAATAGAAGGCTGGTGGTGCATATGCACATCTCCCAGATGGGCAGACCCTCATTTCCTCCTCCTCCTTTTTTTTTTTTTTTTTTACTATATCTTAATTATCTCATCCTAGATATCATACAATCCTGGAATCCATTTTAAGACTGCTCTTGCCAGCAGCACACTATTTGAACCCACTGTAATACTCTCTACGTGACATTAGCAACAGTAGTGAAAGCTCTTGTAGAAACTTAGCAGCTGCCACTTACAGACTTAGTGTAGTCCCTCATACCTCTCATTTACTCTGTAAACTCTTAGAGTCAGGTCTATATCTCACCATTTGTCAATACAAGGTTTAGCATAATCTCAACTGGGCTGTGTAGAGACAGCTGTGATGAAAATACTTTTCAAATTGCATCTTTTATTATTGGAAATGTAAATTATTATTATTCAGGTCATTTTTTTCTTAATCTTTTTTATTTTTGCTCTGATAGGAACAACAGCAGGGTATAGAAATTTTCACAGTAGGGGAAAAAAGGAAGAAAATTATTTTTTAATAAAAAATTAATCTTGCTGAAATGTAACCAGTTACATTCAAGGCACATACCAGTCTCAGAATATTGTTATTTGTCAAAAATTTTATGAAGTGCAGTTCCTGCATTGTACATTGTTCTCTTGGTCCACGTTGAGTAGGTAACAATTTTCAATCACAGCTATAGCAAAATCACTACTATAAGACCTGCTTAGATTCTTACAGAATCACAGAATCATAGAATGTGTAAGGTTGGAAGGGACCTTTACAGGTCAGCTAGTCCAACCCCCCTGCAGTGAGCAAGGACATCTTCACTAGATCAGGTTGCTCAGGGCCCCATCAAGCCTGACCTTGAATATTTCCAGGGATGGGGTCTCCACCACCTCACTGGGCAACCTGTTCCAGTGATCTACCATCCTCATATTGAAGAACTTTTTCCTAATACCCAAACTAAATCTCCCCCTTTTGAGTTTAAAACCCTAACCGCTTGTCCTTCTGCTACATGCCCTCATGAACAGTTCTTCCCCTTTCTTAAAGGCACCTTTCAGGTACTGAAACTCTACATTCTTACAGTGGCTTACTAGCAAAAAGTGCTAATGCAATTACTAAGTTACTTTTATAGACTTTTCAGTCTGATTAGTCATCTCTAATACCAATTATCAGTCTATATTATTATTTCACTTAAGAACTGATGCCATACATTCTGTTTAAGTACCAAATTAGTTTTAATTTAATCTTGTGTGTCCTGTTCAGATGGTTTCTGTATCTAACTCAACTGTTTTTGCTGCTTCAGAAACAACATGCTAGAGAGCACTGTTCTTGGCCTTTTACTAGAGGCTATTTATAGTGTCTTTTGGTGATAAGTATCAGTGGATAATGGATAGATTTTAATTTCTGTGCTGATTATGGACACTTTTATTTTAAAGGATTTAAAGGGTTGGGGTTTTTTTTGTTGTTGTTGTTTGGTTGGTTGGTTTGTTTGTTTTTTTAAACTGACAATATATCCTGTTAGTAAAGCATGACAGAACTCATTTCACTACCCTTGGACATAATCCACATAAATTCCTGTATTGTAGGTACAGCTTTAAATGAGTGAGAAATGCCATTACACTACTGCTAATGTTTGGAGCAAAAAATATAACTGCTTACACCTTTGTTAATGAATGCTCAGTCTGTTCTGAACCACTATTTCTTTATGAAGACTATGTATACATTGCTTAAGCTGTGGAATAGCTATAATTTTTATGTATGCTTGTTAGGAGACTGTGCATAATCTTGAAGATTTCATATAGTTCTCAGCTTGAATTAAATATATCCTTTTCTTTTTCAAGTCCTGGCCATTATTTCCCGTTCTATTAGTAATAGGAAAATTATCTGTGGACTGCTGAGAAAAGGTGAATAAAATGTGAATGTTTACATTTTCACACATGTAGTACTTACTACACAGCTTTTGATACGATTCCCTTGGGCTGGCTGGAGGCCAGTTTATTTCCTAATCTACCATAGAACAGCTGGAGGCCATGTGTAAGGGAACACTTGCCAAATCCGACATTTTTGGCTCATGGGAATTTGGAACAGAGAATGTGGAAGTCCAAGACTACTTCATAGAGAAGCATAATTTAGACATGGTTCCTCTAATCCTGTCAAAGACAGTCTGCATTATCAGGCTGAAGGTTGTAGGCCTCATCAATCTGGAGTAAATCTTGATTGATGTTGTCTTAAGGATGATCCTAGTTTGGTAGAATTTTCTTAGATCTCCAGTTCTGATTCAGACAATAAAGTGGAGGAAAAAAAATTTAGAAGACATTAAAAAGCTCAATAAAAATTCAGGCATACTGTAGTCTGGAAAAGGACAGATTTTAATTTTTAGATCTATGATAGAGCAAAGACTTTGTTTGTACCAAACTTCAAACTGGTGGGCAGAAGACTGGATGTTCTCATCTCTGGTGACTCAGAAGCAGAGCAGAACATGATTCTTCTTTAAAAATTCTCATGTTTTTAATTAGTTTGAGTGTCTCTTCACAACCAGTAGTAAGATGAAGTAATGGCTTTTTCATCTTGATGTCTGCTTGTGGAGTCCATGCGGACTTTCAGAATGTGACTGTTGTAAGCGGAATGTAGTACAGTTCGGAATGTAGTAGAAAAGGTAATTTTTTGAATAGTTTTTGAAAGACATTGCTTTGGGAGTTCAAATTCTTGCCAAATTCTGTGTGCAGATACCAGTGTTATAGACACTTCAGAAATAATAATAATACATCTCGATTACACAGATATTGGCCCAAAGGGCTGAGTGTTATTGCCAAATTCTTAAGTGAGAACAGGACTGTACAGATTCCCCATGCAGCTTGTGTTTAATTTTACAGGAGACATTGTTTTAATTTTTCTAATGATCCCCAATATAGAAATTATATTCTAATCAGTGCAGGAGTCCAAGAAATTTTGTGTACATGCCAGCAAAAGGATCTTCTAAATACGACATAGCTTTACTCAGTAGTATAAATATCTACTGGAGCTTGATTAGAAGATATTGTTGAGAGTTATACGCTAAATTTTTACTGCAGGTTTTTACTACTGGTATCCTCTAAGAAATAGGCAGTAGTTCCAACAACCTGTCTTTGTTTGAAGATAATCTCATGTAAACTTCTGGTTTTACCTATCTTCTTCCTCAGATTTAGGCAGTTGGCTCCCTGGATACTATTGACAGGCCTGCACCGGACATTGAGGCTCCTACATTTTTCATGGTGATACATACTGGGGGTTAAAATTCATCCAAGTTCAGGAACATATGTAAGGTTGGAATGTTCACCTAGCCACAGCTGCAAGACTGCCATACCTCTGCAGCTCCAGTAGGTCCAACCTCTTCTCAAGCACAGGTAAATCACCCAGAAGGACTAGATCTTGCTTTTTTTCCCCTTTGAAACAGCACTACTCTTGATATACTAGCTTATATAGTGGAGCACATGACTACTTGGGAAGTAGGTCCAGATCTATGGATCACTTCACTGTCAGAAGGCAAACCTTGTACTTCATACATTTCACTGCAGACTACCTGGTGCTAAGGAACTTATCCTGATGAACCTGGAATAATGCATGAAAAAAAAGAAAGATATCTCTATGATAGAATCACAGAATCACAAGGTTGGAAAAGACCTTTACGATCATCGAGTCCAACCATTCCTGTTCTATGCTAAACCATATCCCTAAGTACCTCATCTACCCTTTTTTAAATACTTCCAGGGATGGTGACTCAACCCCCTCCCTGGGCAGCCTGTTCTACATCCTGACAACTCTTTCAGTGAAAATTTTTTTCCTAACATCTAATCTGAACCTGACCTGGCACAGCTTAGTGCCACAGGAAACACCATGGAAAGAAAGCTTGAATCTGTTTCCATGAACTGAGAAAATCCATCTGGGATGAGGTAAGCTTGGGATATTGTCCCTGACTGCAGATAAGTTTATACCTTTTAAACTAAATGGTTGTTGAATGGAAAATGGAAGCAGTATTAGTGTCATCTTCATCATGGTTTGAGCGTGTTCTTTCCCCTTCCTTTGCCATACTTGCAAAATGACCTCAGAAGGGAAAATGCAGGACTGAGTTGTCAGCCTTGCTCAGTGGAGGAATTAAGGTGTTCTGCCCTTTTTCTGTGAGGCCACCTGGATCTATCTTCCATCATGAGAGCTTGCTGTCTCCCTGCACTTAGAGGACTGTGCCTCTTGGCTACCTGTCTTAGCCTCTGTGACCCCAGAGTCAGCAGCCACCTCTTGTCATGGCTGTCAAGTTCCTTAAAGTGACTGCTTCACAGACCCCCTTTCCTAGACATCTCCTCCTCCTCCAGCTTGAGCACTTTTGATCTGAGTTGGTATACATGAGAACTGGGAACATGGTACCTGTTTAGTGACCCCTCTTCTACTCTGCAGTGTCCTGGAAATACCTCTGTTAGTCCAGGGAAGAAGTGAAAACATACACATCACTTAAGTACAGATATCATGCTGGTGTAAAGCTTGCACGTATGTGCAGTGGAGCATTAACCAAAGATTTCTGACTACTTTGGATATCAAAACCAACAAAACTGTGATAATATTCAATACAAGATACTTTGACTAGTTGCAAAGTTCTTTTAGAGCAGACTTGAGTGCCACTTGAAAGTATCACGTAGTGCTATAGAGATCTACTTTTAATGGGAAGTTATAAAAAAAAAAATTCCACTCCTGCACATTTCATATTTGGCAATTAACTTTTCTTTGCTATTACCTGAACTGCTGCTAAGGCAGATGGCACTGTCTAGTTCCTGTCATCAACTGATGAACTTCAGCTGTCTCCAAAAGATGCTATTTAAAGAGAGCTTCTGCAGGAAAAGAAAATGTGACCCTGTTGTGCCAGTGATAAAAATCAGTGTATTGGCTAATTGTCAGACAGACCAACAGTCGTACAATGATGATGGGCACCTGTGCATTACTGGAAGTTAGCTACTGAATATAACCTTCTCTTCCCAGAGGGAGGAAAATAAATATGCTGGTATGTGTTTTTGTTCAGAGCTCAGATGGCCTTGTCTATTATTAGGCCTTGATTTAATGGGATTTTGTTCCTTGTTCGGAATTAGTCCCATGCTGATTTTTTGAATAGGCATTTCTTTTCTTCCCCAAAATGTTTTATTCCACGTTACTTTCAAGTAATTAGACAATATAAAAAAAAAATCGAGCTATACAATTGGGACTGACAGGGTCCCAAGGCATAAGAAGCAGAAAGTAAAGTAATGAATTGCTGCTTCCTCTCGTTTTGGTGCTAGAATTGGTAGCTTTAATGCAGTGGAAAGAGACATCTTGAAGGTGAAGAGTTTGGCCTTCCTGCCAAAACCAGAGTAAGAGGCAATTTACAAACTACAGAACATGGATGGGGGTCCTCGAGACTACTGAACTCCAGATAACTACTTGATTTGTTTGTGCCAGTGAACAACCTTAATCCTATGTGTTGAGTTTTATGAAAGGCTCTTAATTACCTTTACATCTTACATTTGCAGAGACAGGTCTACTGCCTACACATCGGTATGCCAAATAAGAGGGAAATACTCTAACTTTGTTGCTGTCAATGCTCAGTAAGAGATGAATATAACATCCCTCAAAACACTACATCATCCGAATAAATGATTTTTAAGACTAGGTAATGAAAGTCTTAATACTTACATGCTGTAGACTGCATTCTTGAGAGTCAGAAAGTGTTTGCAGACTTGACAGACATTTCTCATTGGTGGTGGTGTTGTTTGCAGTAGTTACAGCCAGAGGTCTCAGCCCCATTGTACTTGAGATTGCAGGGCAAATAATGAAGACAGACACTTTTTCTGAAGGATTTCTACTCCTAAGCTAGAAAATAACTTCCTAAGAAGTAGAAAAATTTCAAATGTATTCATTGTAAGTATTTTTGTGTAACAGAAATTTTTTCCTTCTACAGCTTGAAGACTGCAAGAGTAGAGGTCACAGTCCTCTCATATACTTACAGAATCTTGGCAAAATTATTTTACGTGCAAATGTATTACCCTGGATTTGTGCCTTTGGTTAACATCTTATCTGTAAAACATTCAGTTAACACCATTTGATAAAGCTAAACAATTGGTTTTTATATGTAGCATTCTTTCTCTTGAACAGCACAGCTCAGTGGTCATTATAGAGTTTGTGGGACTGAACAGACTTTTCCCTTTATCTAAAAAATGTTTTATCACCTTTCCATCATTTTATGTTTCCATAGTGGCTTAGGCTTTATGCCAGATGAGACCCACTGGAAATGTCTGTACTGCACGTAAAGAGTTGTCTCTGAAGAGGTTTTGAATGCAGTGTGCTCTGTGTCCTGCTTGACTGCCATCCACATATCTGAAACAGAGACTTGAGTGCAAGCAATGTGCCTTGCAGCATACAAACCTGTCTGGCACACTTCCATGATTTGGAAGGCACAAGCAGGCTGTGCTTGCAGGTTTGCTTTTCATTTGGGCTGAGTGTCTGGTTTTGAGAAAAATTCTGAGGCAATTCCTGCCCCAAAGAGAAAATCAGATCAGCAGCAACAGACTATTACAGTTATTCAGGAGAAAAAAAGTTTCAATTTTTCAAAACTTAAATGGTAAAACTGAGCATGAAGGGAAAACTCCATTCTTATTTTGACTAGAGCCTTTGAAGGAAGTTTATTAAGAAGCAAATCTCCTCTGCTAATGAATAGATGTGGAAGCTAAGCTCAAAGGGTGGCAGGTAATTTACCCTGAGGCTACTATGGGAACAGTTACTTGGCAGACTGCAGGAGTCATTCTGACTGGCAGGTAAAGGTATTTGGCAAGAGATTTCTAGAGCTGAGTTCACTGGATTTCAAAATTATCATAGTAAAGTTCACCCAAATCAGTACTAGCTATTTAGATTCTAATTTGCCTTTCAAAATGTCTCTAGGATTAAAGTTCCGAAGAAAAATGGATCACTTCACAGGTTCTCCTTGCCTCAGCTTCAGAGTACAGCCCCATATTTCCAAACAGGCTAAAATATCTCCTTTTACATCAGCAGAGACAGAAAACCCTTTTTTTTTCTCCCTGGGACTGCAGGCAGTTTATGTCAGAAAAAAGGAAATTTGGTAAATGTGATTCTAGAGGTAGCCATGGCAATACCTTAAACCAGAATGGGTTGCAGTGGAAAACAGAGAGCTAAAACCTGTCAGTTTTATTGTACCATGCCAAATATTTTTGGCTATTGATTTTATATTGACTAGGACCTAGGCAACTGCATGGATATCTTGCTTTTGATTTTTGGTGGTATCCTTGATTCTTATAATTTAACCTCATTTCCTTTGGCCTTGATTCTTAAAATGGAAAAAAATATAGTTACCTACTAGAATATTGTAAAGATAAATGGTATTAATTTTATGAGGCAGTGCTAAGGAAGGCTGCACTGCCAGTTGGAAAACAAATTACAAATGTAGTTAGAAATGCTATTTATGACAGTCCCTTCATTCAATGGAGTAGAAAAAATATGTCAAAGTTTTTTGCAGATTCTGTAAAAGAAACCACAAAGTGCAATACTCAAACAAAATGGAAAGGTGCTCAGCTTAGAGAAGTGTTTGCTATAAGCAGCTTTTCAAAGTTAATGAGAAATATCCACATAAGGGGGATTTTAATAAGCATTCTCTTGCTGAGTTCTACATTTTTGATTAATTTAAAATAAGTCATCCAGGTTTAATGTATCAAAAGGCAGCTACATTCCAACTCTGCTGTTGGATTTTTTCATGGAATCGTGATTTTTATTTAAATATACACATTTGAATCTCAAGGTCATAACAGTCCTATTATAAAAGTCTGTTTACATTTTCTGTCCTATTTTTTCTACTTCACAAAGAATTGTAGTTTGATTGCATCAAATCTGGTAGCTGTAACAGACTAGGGAAATGGCTATTGTTCTTTGTGTAAAAGCCCTAATTAAGAGTTATGTTAACTAGCCTAAAATAAAATCAACATTTATATCAGTAGTTATATATGAAAATTTTTAAAGTCTTTCTTATGTCAGAGTCTGATAGACTATAAAATCAAGATTTTTTTGTCAAGCAACTGATAAGGTATAATTTACTTCTCTGATAAGTAGCAAAACCATGTAGTCAGAAGTTTCCGGAGCCAGATGAATTAGCAGACTTTGGAAGCATTATACAAGTGTATCCTGTGCTATTTGATGATAATTGGAGAGCCAGCTTTACCTTTACTTTTATCGGTACACTGTGCTGTTGACAGAATGTAAAGCATGTGTAGGACTTCTAACCTTTCAAAATCGGCTGCTTCACAAGCAAAATAATCTTCTGGATAAAACCACCATTTAAGTTCCTGTTGTGTTGCTATTTCACTCCCTCAGAGAAGATAACATGGTAGGTTGAATTATCTGGTAGAAAATTGCCAAGAATTATGTTCTGAATGACAGCTGCTGTGTTAGCGCTCTGTGATGGATTCTGAAAGGCTGATGGACATTTTAGGGTGAGCAAGAACATCTTCTCAAAATGTAAATTAAAAAAGTTATGTGATTTAAAACAACCTACCAGCAGTGTGAAGAAAGTATTGTTTAATTCTATATTCCTTGAGCTAAACGCTTGCTCTGGAATCATCGTATTTCCTCAGTAATAGCTAATCATACTGGAGAAACTAAATAGCATGTGCCCCTTTACTTAACTTTGTAGAACACATAGGCAATTATGGGAACTAAGAAAGGTTATATTGGCCATCAGTCATTCTAGTTTTATACTTTATTCACCCTGTGGTGCCTTGTAATTGTTTCTTAAATGACCTTATTATGTTTGTGCAACACGGAAAATAGCTTACTTCACTTGCTTAAAAATTATTCCGATTCCATGTGTTTCTATTCATTAATTTTTACATGCAGATTGCTTAAATTACTTATTATAAACTGTACTTCTGTGGGGTGCCTACACTAATTGGTAAGCCAAATTACCTACACCAATTGTTTCTTGTGGCAGCAATGCCATAGAATTTATTTATACCTGTGCACAGACTTTGCCTCTGGTGGTCCTGCACACACTGTAGTGCTTCAGGAATTTTGATATGTCTTGGAGATATAGAAAACAGAGAACACTGCAGACCAGGTGCGCCTGACTTCAGTTTCTGCCTGCGTATTTTTTATCACAGACCTTCTTTTGTTTGCTGATGCTTGCTCAGGATAAAAACTTATTACATGTCCATTTCTGACAGTGCAAGCTGAATTCTGTCTAGTAAAAAACCCACTGGACTCAATTATGGTGAGAGTGGGTTTTTTGACCATAAAGTATATTGCCTAAATTTCACCATTATTTAGCTGAGTAGGTGGTATCCAGTAACATCGCTTTAAACTATTTTCTTGAGTTACTGCAGTATTGGTGAGAAAGACTGATTCTGTGAAATGGAAGTGGATTCCAACTCAGGAACTGAGAGTCTAAAGTCACCTAAGCAGGTGTCTTTACCTCCTTAGTGTCCTCCCCAATACCATCAGCAAGTAGACAAAGCCACTCTTTTGTGGGAAAGATAAGCTGAAACCACTGATTATATTATGCCTTGTAACTGATGGTAATTAATGACTGTACATCTAAGATAGATATCTTCCAGTCATATCTATCTCTCAAACTCACCAAGGGTAGGGAATGCTCATCAGTTTTCAGAATGAAATGATAGACATGGGATGGGATTTTTTTGAGGAAGAATCCTTCCTGTTTCATGAAGGATAATTCTATATTTCTTTTCTGACTGAAGAGATTGTGGCTTCCTGCTGTTGATTTTCAAGTTAATTGTAACCTCTAGTAGTAGAGAATATATTGCTTCTGGGATGCTGGAACAGGAAAGCAACATATGTCTTCCCTCTGTTTCCGGGAATGGAAGGTTGTAACAGCAAGAGCAAAATAACTTTAGTACTTATTACACCAGTCTTATCATTCCAAACATTAGCAATAATTTGTCTTGGTGTGTATTGCCTCTATAATCATGGGTAGACTATCACTGAAGCTATAGATTTTGGAACTGAAACATGCTTGTAGATAGATTCCAACATGGACACTTTTTATTGAAGCTGTCCTGCTATGCAGAAGGGGATGCAGGGTTCAAAGTACTGGAACTGGTGGCCTAGCACTGTCTGTTCTCAGCTGGGGGGCAGAAAACATGCACTTGGCTTCTACAATTTTTTCCTATACTTATTATGTGCTTTTTCAGCGCAGAAGATACAGGCAATCCTGAAAGGAAGAACATGAACCCAGAACAGTTTGCACAAATCCCTCTCAAGAGTGGTTAGCATTTTATAAAAAAGAGATAGCCAAAGGGGGTGGGGAGGGGGAGAGAGAAACGAAAAGAAAGAGAGAGTGAAAAGAGAGAGAGAGAGAGAGAGAGAGAGAAAAGGAGATAGAAAAAGAGAGAAAGAGAGAGAAAAAAGTGACAGGAAAGGGAAACTTCCCTTACATGTCAGTTTTCTGCTTAATGGAAAACACTGATAACATTATAAAATCTCTTAGCTAAGGGTTAAAACTCACTTGAGATTTCACATAAAAGATGCTGGACTCTAATGTAAACTCTACACCTAGTAAACTCTAGTTTCAGGTAGAAACTAGAGTTTCTACCTGACATGGGTGCTCATGACCACAGCAGAAGTAGGATTTTACGTGCAACTTTTTTTTCCTATTCCAGTGTTTTTTATTTTTTTAACTTAACATAATGGTTTTGTGAATGGGTGCTATTCCCAAGCACTTTGGTTTCTAAGAGCACCTGAAAATCAAACACAGGGATGCTCAGTCCTTCCAGGACTGTTCTTTTCTAAATGTAGGCTTGTATTTTTTCTTAATTTTAAATTGAATTGCTACTGGGAGTGGGACACATTTGTCTATTTTCTGTGTAATTATGCTTAATATTTATGTATCATATCTGATAATCTCTGAGAAGTATTGTGAGAACACATTTTTGTATGTAGGTGCATGCTCTGGTACTATCATGGTGGAGTAAGGGAACCATGTGAATATGATTGTCAATTTTCTGGAGTTATGTGAAGAAAAAAATAAATTAGGATGAGATTATTGTCCTTTTCATCCACTCATCTGTAGATGCTAATGCATCTATTTCTTCACCAAGCAGTTGTTCCTAGGAAGATATCTTGCAATGTCTTCTGATGCATGATTACAAGTGGTTGACAGTGTCATGGTTTCATTTTCACTTATGACACATGTGCTTTTTAAAATACCTAATAGATTAGTGCATCGTAATAACTGCCAGGTCTTCTATCTCTGATTATAATATTACATTATTATCGTATAATAAGATATAATAATATAACTGTGTATTATATAATTGTGAAGATACAAAACCATAGAATTATGTATATTTGTTGTACAATAACCTAGCAAAAAATGTATCAGGTATTTAACAGTCACTAGAAGCATGACATGTCTTACTGTTGAAGCTGGGATTAGGAAAATAATACATAACATTTTAATGTATTACAACGCTTTTAACACAGATTTTTTTATTTCAGATCACAAAAAGTATTTTGAGTTAAACAAGAACACAGAAAGCAGAGACTTTTTCCATAAGAAAGAAAACTTCAAAAAAGAGATGAGAAAACAGAAACTTACTTTCAAAAAGGCATAATATATTTTCCAAACAATATACAGTACCTTATCTTAATTGAATAGTTTTATCCTGCAACCATTTATGGAATAACAGAGTACAGAATGAGGTAAAAAACCTCCCACATATTCGATTTTCTTGGTCTAATTTACAAAGCTTAGCAAATTAGATTCTGCAAGAAACAGTCAACCTTTGCCCTTTGCAGACTATTTATTATTTTCATTTTGACATGAAACTACAATGACTTCTTATTCTTTTCTTCATGGTCAAACTGTTGAACAATGATTTATTTAGCATACAGCAAGAATAAGACTGAAAAATTAAAGAAAAGTAAAATAATTACATATATTTTTTTCTCAGAAGCCAGAAAATAGAGTGAAGCTGTACTACAAACACCAAATCATAAGAAAACACAGGACTGGTTTAATCTGTGGAGAATTTGGCAGACCATAAGTGAATACTCAGAGACAACAAATAATATAGTTTCACAATCTTTTCTGTCCAAAAAAAGCCAAGATTTTCCTAATGTCGGCTAAGAAGACATGGGAGCTTTGCTTACAACCTTGCCCATGAGGCATTGGACCAATAGTGCCGAAACTGTAAGAACACTTTTGTTCATCAGTCTGAAAGATGGTAATAGAAATGTAGACTTTGTCCATAGTGAGGACAGATTCTTCCCCACAGCTTTGCTCTGGGGATCCTTCACAGTGCAGTGTTGCTCCCTCTACTCATACTGTTGTCCAGCCTTCACTCCCGATTCATCATGAATAATATTTATTATTCAGCATGGTATTAACATTCCACCCCCACATCCCTTCCTATGCCTTTCATACCAAATAATTTTAATATTGTAGCAAAACTAAAATTCTCCCTCCTAGTCTAAAATAGAAATAAAATACTCAAATTACTTAGCATCAAGTTTTAAAAAATATTTTTTTCACCAGGTTCCTGTTTTAAACCTTATAAATTAAATAACTTGTGAGAAGCTGCTCACACATTCAGAAAATGTGCTACACAGGCTAAAGCAATTCTAAAAAGCCTGAAAAATCATCCAACTGCCCCCAAAACTCATTGTCTTTTTATCTTGTGGATTATTCTTTATTTTCCCTTGTCCAGTTGCCAATGCATTTTCCAGGTGACAGAGCTTCTAATATTTCTCTTAGAGGAGTAACAAGGTGAATAATTCCCCAGTCAGAATGATTCCCCACCCCCACCCCTGATCTTTAGCAAAATAATCGACCAAACACCCTCCTTAATTTTATCTCATTATTCTTCCTGCAGCTATAACCCTTTTTTTTTGTCATTTGGAATAGTGCCTCTCCTTCTGTAATGCTTTCCTATGAAAAATTTGTAGGTTATTATTGCTCTCCTTAGTTGTTGCTTAGCTAAGTGATATATGCTTGACAGACTGTAATTGCATGAGCCCCTGGGAAGTGAAACTGCCAAGTTGCACACAGCTCTATTCGGGATACGTATTACAAGGTGTGTCAAATGCAGCCAGAGGTAGTGCATAAACAAGAGAAAAAAACTCTGACTAAAAGAAGAGGGAGGGATTTTTTTCTTTCTTAAGACAGTTATAAAAATCTCAATTATTTTCTAGTTTTCCAAAATTCACTAGTGAAAGCACATATGCACCACTGTAGATTCACAAGCACTGGGACTTCCACAATTTGTGTTGACCAGCCACAATTTATATGCAGCCATCCCCTTTTATGCCTGTTTCTGTCTAATCCTCTCTTTGTTCCTCCCTTATCCCCTTCTCCTAAACTTTCCTTTGTAGATTTTGCATACTCTCACAGAAACATCTTGAGTACTCCTGTTTCTCCCTTTTTGTTGGTTAAAAACTATGGGCTTGACCCTCTCTAAAACCATGCTTGGAACTTCTTAATGATCCAGTAACTAGTAGCTGGAGACTTCTGGTCTTTCCCATTGTCTCTATTATCCTTTGTTTTCTATGTTTGTCTTTCTGTGTTATCCTTCCCCCTTTACTTATTATCTCCCTTTGCACTGAAATGGTCCTTGATAAGATAACCTTGTGAAGTAGATATTCTTGCCTTCCACATACCCTTGCAGAAGTCAATACAGTGAACCTCAGAAAACAAAAAAGCCCTGGAAAGTGAAAGCCCTGGAAAGATCAGAGAAATGAAAGCCTGAAATTCTAGCATATTGTATATGTTTTAAAATAAAATATTTGGGTTATTCTTATTTGCATATTAATGTTATGGTGATTAGAAGGTCATTCACTTGAGACATTATGTTATGATTTTTTTTCTGCAAAGCCCAGAGGTAAAAAGGATTCGTCTGACCAAATGTAATCATCTACAGCTCAGCTATTCATTCTGGGTTTCCTCTGGATCAGTGGGGAGAAACAAGCACTTCTTGGGTGCAGCATATCTCATCCTAAAATAGACTTCTAAAATAGATCAGAAGAGCCATGCTTTAAAATTGACTAATTCTGTTCATCGACTATAAAGTCAGCCTAGGGGGTTAGCTGAGATGTAGATGTCTACATCCTACCCATATTAAATTAGGTGAGATGATTCCCACCCTTCATTTATTTTTCAAAGAATATAACTTGAGATTGTCACGTAATGATATGAATATGAGAGATGGGGCTTCAAGAAAAGCATTAAATATTACAAGAACGGTGATAAGATTGTGAGAACTGGTAATAACACTAAGGCACAGTAGTGACCTGATGCTACCAGGGTCATGCGCATATAATTGTGTGCTACTGGAAATGAGCAAAGTGTGTGTGAAAAGTAATCCATGCCATGCTAAAAAAAATAAAAGTTTAATAAGATAATCTAACAAAATGTAACATCAGAGCTAGAGAAATAAGCACAGTGCTTTCCTCTCTCTTATTCCTACTCCATTGCTGCTTCAAAGCCCAAACTTTTGTCCTCAGCATTGAAAGCTGGTATAGCTCCTCTCCTCTTCCTCATCTCTGCTTCCAACTTAGGAGCAAAAAGCTAAGAGAGGCAAACTGAAGAGCTGAAAAATCTGTCGTATAGAGTAATTCAAAGAGCCAGAAGGAAGAAAGAAATGAGGGAGGAGGATGAGGAGGGAACAAAGAGAGGAAAATGAAAACAGAACAAGGGAAACAAGTGTCCTGTCATTCTCTAGGCACTATTGTCTGTCTACACATAAGCCAGGTTTCTGGGGACTAATGCAATAGACTAGCTTGCTGAAGTTGTCACTTGACCACTTCATTGTCTTTTATGCTTTGCTTTCTCCTGTCCTGTATTTTTCTCTCTTCCATTTTCTTCCTGTCTATAATTCTTGTATGCTTTCTAACACCATAATATTTAAAAGCCTCTGTCAGTCTGTCTACCCTTCGCTGCCAATTGCTACTGTTTTTCCTCGCTCCAGCAAAGCTCATTGAGTTGCTTTGGAAAGAGCTCAGCCTCCTATCCATACCTCTGGAGGCAGAGCAACAAAACAGAGTGCTGCAGGGAAGGGTGGCAGCCAGCACCAAGGGAGCTCTAGGCCAATGGAAACGTACAAAAACCTGTATCATTGAAATGGGGACGGCACAAGGTAGAGAAGAAGCAAAGCGATTCTTTTGTGGTGGGCACAGAAACCACGAGTAGTGTGCCAGTTATAGCAATGAACTGGGGAAAAAAAAAACAAAAAAAAAGGATTACTGACTGGAGGTTAGCTCTGTTAATTGTCAGAAATGAAAATGAGATGAACAGCCAAAAGTGTGGAAAAAGGTGTCTCAGACACCTGCTTTTCTTAATCCACATTCATTTGGAAACAAAAATGCTTCCTTTTCAGTCCAATACATATCAACTAGTAGGAGCAGGTGACTGATTTGATGACTGAGACTAAATTTGGGGACAATCACTCTCAGGCTGTCATGAGACTTGCTCTTTCCTTCAGATGCTGATTTTCTATATCATATTGCTGCCCCATGATGCCTGTGAAGTTCGACTCCCCATTGTAGTATCCTTGCATAAACAGAGAAGACAACACAATCTCCATGCCAAAGAGCTTGCTCTAAGCAAGTCTACTGTGGGAAATAATTTTTCTATAATGTGTCTTTGTGCTGCTCAGATTTGTCTCCCACTTTCTCTAGATAACAGCATGGATTTTGGAAAATATCTTTGCCCTTCATCAAAGTTATGCTATGTCTGAAGTGTAGCCAGATCTCTCCCTTCAATGAGGAGTTTTAGGGATGAGTGTTTCAATACAGAAGTGATAATGATTTCCAGCTGAGAGGCCAGAGAGTCAGGTGATGATGGTGGAGACCGAAAAGCTTCAATGCCATCCTGCATCATGGCAACAAACTGAGGTAATGAGGGACTGGGAAGCAGATGGGCAGAACTGAAGGGGTCCAAGCTAACAGATACCATTCAAAATTAATGAGACATATTGGGGTAGAACCTGTTCAGAGAAGAGGGTAGGATGAAGGAAAACAATGAGTGGTTCTGAAAAGAAGGAAATAAAGATGAAAAAAAGAGAAATGCTTTTGACAAGTGGGAATCCACTTAGAACAGGTTTATTAAGAAGAGATTGACTGGGAACTTCATTGACTGGGAACTTCACTATTTATTTTTTTTTCCCTTCAGATCTGTTTTTGGTGCTCGGGAGTGATGGACTTATAATCTGCTACTTCCTTTTTTTGTGTGTGAGAGAATAATTTGATATCCCAGTTCATGTTTTTATTTCCCTTCTCAAATCAGCACTAATTAATTGGGGAAGCAAAAAAAAAAAAATCTTGACGAATGTATGAAATGGAATTTTACTTTTCTGGAGATCTGAGGCAGAAAGAGCTTGTGACCATATATTCTGAGGTATCCACAGAGATTTCTGAGGGCTACTGGAACAAATTACTAATCGTATTTTTCTTCAAAATCCTTGCAAAAAGCTTTTTTTTTTTTACCATTGGCAAGAGGAAAATAAATGCTCACTGAAGATGTGTCAAGTCTTATACCCTTCAGAATCATTAATAGTAGCTACTTTTATATAAAAACCTGGAAAATAAGTATAAAATAGTAAAATACCTAAAAAAGAAAATATCTAAATTATAAATATCTAAACTATGACATTAAATCTCAGATTTGTTATGAACTGTGTACTTAATGACTCCTCTGATTATTTAAAAACTTTTCTATGAGACTGAGATTTGCCAAGCATTGAGTCAAATGTGTATTGAAACACCCATAATAAAAGTAGTGGGACTTAGGTTCAGAAAAAAATCCTGATGATGATTTTTCAGAGCAATTGATTCTCTTCAGTACATTCCTCCATATGTAAGTTGATGTTTTGAATTAAAACAAATGAGAATAGCAAGCAGGTGAGAATTGCAAACTTATAAATAAATTACTGACAATAGGAAGATTTCTTTTAGAAGGGGAGGTAAGTGTGCATTCACTTTTTTTGGTATAGGCTCAATTTTACTCCTTTCATGCTGTTGTACTCAATCATAGGCTGAAAATCTGTGGAACAATAGCTGTAAAACAAATAGTGTTGTGGTAGCCTGTATATTTCTTAGCAAGAAATATACTGATTTAATGTAAATGAAAAAAAAAAGATAAAAGAACAAACACTCTCAGTTTGTGGCTCTACTCTGCCAAAAAAGCCCTGGAAAGGACTCCTGTATAATTTCTCAGACCTGTGTATGGTCTATTCCTTACTCCCTGAATAAAAGTGTATTGAAGTGAGTTCTTTATTCATGTATGAGAAGGCATCACTTCTGCCTCTTCTTTTCTCTGCCTTCCTTCTCCTTGCCCCATTTGCTGTCTCATATATAGAACTCTAATTCTAACCCAGAAATTAGATTTCTCTTTTGACTAAGATGCCTGGAGTTCTTGCTTGTCCATTATAGCTGAATCTGAGTACCTCATGAAAACAAAGCATTTTTGTATTGAGTCTTTTGCAGTACCACAGCTCATTCTGTACAGAAGCAGAAGCAAGATCCCTGGATGTCAGTCAGAGGCTCTTCTGTTCCGCACTGCTCTTTGGGCTTATTAAACACCTGTATCCAAAAGGTACCAATCTGCAGAGTATGAATAGCATGGATGCGGTGGTCTTCTGCTGACCCAGATTTCTCTTTCTCAGTTTATATTTGCAGACACAGTCTGTGTTACTCTCAGTCTCTTCCCTCTTGGAGGGCTATGGCCTTTTTGATAGGCCACTGCACCTCTGCACTTTCTGATAATCTCTAACACTTGGGAGCGAGGTGGGCATTGATAAAACATTACTCTGTGAACTCCGTATTGGCAAGAGGGGGTGTACCCTTGTATAACCCCTAGCTAAGGCAGCGTGTGCAGCAGTTTTGTTGTATCTATCATAAAAGAGAATGATTTGAAGGTTACCTCTGTCATATCTATCAAATCATTCACAATCTACTTCAATTATCACAGCAATGCACAGCTGAGAGTTAGTTTATCTTGCAGTGAAGAAAATGGGTACAGAAGACCAATAGAAAGGAAGAAGCATGACTTTCACAAACACAACACATACAGAGAATAGACAATGATGGTTTGTGACTCACTTTATATTTAAACAGAAGAGAGGAGTTCTTGGAAGAGTGCAGAGGGGTATTTTTCTGCCATTAAATCCCCTGCCAAATTATCAAGACACAGATTGTGTGATCCAGCAGCTACTAGTTTGTGCTCCTTTGCATTCACTTATTATTATCATCATTATTGTTATTATTATCATAATAATAATAATAATATTATTCTTATTAATTTATGGGCTGATAAATGCAGAAGAAAGACATTCTGCCTCTATTCTTGCACCCTTCACCATTGCCTCTTACCACAACTCCAGGTAATTCAAGATCTGGATAACTGTAGGGTATGAGGCAGAGTGAAAGCAAGAGGCTATCTTAACTGCCAGGTGCAATTTCTCTTTTTGTAAAAGTAAACTCATTAAGCTATAGAACACTTTGCCATGTTATTTTGTAACTACTAAATGTTTACTTGGGAGTAGGGAAGACTGGGGAAAATCACAGAAAAGGGAGACATGGTGAGGAATACTAAATGCATGGAAAACACATCTGGTGCCATCTCTGGCTCCAGTCTCTCCGTCTCTAAGGAATTCTTTATGGGCCACCTGACTTCTGGAAAGGTTCATAGAGGAGAGAAAGAAAAAAAGAAAAAGTGTAAGAATGTTTATTTAAATCCATTGTCTATAAAGGTATCTGATAGCTGTGTATCAGATGTAGGAACCTATGTCATACACAGGAGAGAGGAGTCCCTCCCAACTGTGTTTTCACAGCGTCACAAAAATAAAGACAAAGGCATTGAACAGAAGCTTGCTGTACTTCAAGCAAACTATTTCACTCCTGCACAAAGCATGTCAGACTTGTCAGCTTTAACCTTTCATTGACATTCACCCTAGGATTCTTTCTTTTCATTGTACTGCTATATGCGCAACTAACTAGATTACTTGAGTCCTCCTGGCAAAAATAGATCATTCTGCTTCTGCATGTGCATGATTCACATAACTCAGCACAGGAACAAAGGATCTGTGATTGCTTAAGATGCAAAGGCTCTTGTACATCCTGAGTCCTGGCAACCCGCTAAAATATATATTCTTCAATATTCAGTATATTACTGCTACTGTGGAGAAAATCAGGTGGAATTCCCATAAGAGGGATGAGAGAAGGTAGTTCTGTGGGAAATGCTGTATGTCCTAAAATGGTAAATAGTTTTCCTGGCATTTGATTTTTCAGAATAGCCTTGGCTGCAATATGTTTATATTCCCAGTGTTCGTCATTGATCCCAGAGGACAGAGGTAGGTTTGTATGGCAGAACAAGGTATACTTTGTGCCTTTTTAATTTCTATTTTTCAGAGCTGTAGTTATTGTGTATTCAGGCTTCTGTCAGAACTAGAAGATTTGAGTCACTTTGTTGTGAACTTTGACTATAATAGTTATATATTTAAACATATAGAAACAAAATTGATACAATTATTATTACAGGAAGCTGCCTATTTCTTTCATCAGGTCCACTGACATACTCATATGATGTATTATAATGCTGTAATACAGGAAAAAGATCAAAATATTTGTTACAGTCATACATAAATACATCTAAGGAGAATGTGAAATCCAGGCTGTGCTTTGCATGTTACATACATTTTTATATTAATCTGCCTGATCAGTTTTTACTATCTGAATGTACAGCAGATATGAATGTTCTAAAAACTTTCTGTTCCCAAAGCTTTTAAACTAAAAAAAGAAAAAAATACATGTATAAAACTAATGATATATCTTTTGTTGCAAAAAGTTTTTAAATTAAAAAGTCAACAGAGAGTGGTTTTTTTTTCTAAACTCATGAACTCTAACAGGCATCAATCTGATTTTACCAATTTCCTAAATGTAGTGGTAAAGCAAAGGGAAGAAGCAAGGCTAATTCAAAATAGTGCTGTGTTGAATTCTAGTAATAAAAAGTAAGATTATATTTTATTAGAGAAACCATGTCTTTTTAGTATATAGCTTTCTCTTAATTGCAAAAGTATTTAAATTGTTCTCTAAAATAGAGCTGGATATAGAGCCCAAAATCATATTATGACCTGAAGCTACCTTGGAAGTAAAAAAAAATAGCAATCCTTTTCAGCTATAAAGAATTTCTATATTCAGTGCACCTGCGTATCCTTTTCTCTCCTTTAGGCCTTTGAATCATGAAGGAACAACAAGTGGTGTAATGCAGTATGGGAAGAATTAGAAATGTCACTTCCCACTAATTCTAGCTTACTATGTATTATTACTCTTTTCAGTCCCTGTACTTGCTGCTCTGTTTAATGTCTGGAACCTTTCATAAGCAAGAAAGTTGATTAAATCACAAAACACATTTCATTACTTTTTCTGGAATCAGAGAATAATTTCTGCATTATTTTTAGGGAATATTCTGAGCATAGTGACAACATGTCAACTTTGTTGTTCATTCACTCTAAAGTCATAAACAATAAAGAGAGATTCTATACCAGCAACCTTAACACCAAGCATAGAGTATATCACATATATATGTATGATATAACAATATAAAAAAAATATTGCTTGTGATTAATTGACCAAAAGCTTTTTCTGTCAGGAATAGGATTCTCAGTAGAAATGTCCTGACATCCCTCCCAGTTTGCTATGCAGTGCTGTGTGCTGTGACTTTTTGTGCCCTCAGGTGGTTGTGCTTCAGCAACAGCAGAATTGTTCCTTATGTGTACTGTATTGACGTTTGTACAATGGTTTGAGTTTGTCTGAGATGGAGGCTGCTATGACAGTATAAAGTCCAGACTATTAATGTACAATTAAACTTCAGACCTGGATTTACCAGAAGAATCTAAGACTGAATCCTCCTTGATAAAGTCTCCATTAATCTTGCACTAACAGAGATACATATGCCCTCCAGTGTCTTGATTCATTAACATGATTTTCGTAATGACATACCTGGAATGAAAAAGTTCACCTTTCTACTCAGTAAATGAGTTGGAACAAATGTAGAGAACATTGACCTTACAGAGAGGCTTCTGGGTGATTAAATTGTTGAAACCATGTCAGTAAGTGCATTAGCCACTATAGAAACTTCCCCGTGGTGCTAATGAAGGAGAGAGGATAAAGATCTCTGTAAACCAATTGTCCATGTGTTTCCATCTGGCTAAGACAGAATGGAAAAATTAAAAGGAGTTTATCTAATCACAAGCCCCCCCCCCCCCACTCTACTGCTGTGTAACAAAACCAAAAAACAGCGCTGAGATTGTGAATCAAAAGGCTTTTCAGTCTCACACAAACACTCAGGTATACTTAATTCATCTTCTGCATTGATTTTTCAGGGACCTGATCAGTGGAAATTCCAAGGTCTTGTGGTGAAGGGAACCATATAAAAGCTTGGCAGATAGATAGGACCAGTAGTTTCCAAGTCTTTGAAAAAACTTTACCTTTCAATACATCTGTACCACATATCTTTCTGTAGATCTAGTAAAGGACAGAGGACTTTTAGGGGCAGTTAAAGAACACAGAAAGCAGAACAGACTTTCACTGGCACTTTCAATACATTATCCTTTCTAAGCTTAGCTTCCTGTTTGCAGATCTACAGGTCTCTGCATAATTCAGTGCCCAGCAAGAAATTCTGCATGCCTGTGCACAGAATATTAAATTACAAACTAACACAAAAGGGAATCTGTCCTGGCGCATGTGAAGACTGGGGTGTTTTCTATGCTGTGCTGCTCTTTCTCAGCTTATAAGCCTACAAAAATCATACAAAGACATGGCAATAGCAAATTCACAGGTTCAGTCTTTTAAAACCTCACAATGGATATAACAAAATGTTCATGAAAGAGTGCTAACAGAGGTTTTCCAAAATCGATTTTTCTTATTCTCTCTGACCACATCTCAGTCAGAACGATACCCTTGTGACCTACAAAACGTCTGAGAGAATAAAAATGCAGCAGCAGCTGAGCAAAGAGCAGAACTTTCCAAGTCAGGAAAAAAGGCAAAAAAAGGCAGGAGAAACAGGACAAAGCGTCTAACTTAATCATATTCTACAATGTAACTTTGCTGTGGCTGAAAAGTTTCAGTCTTCCTAACGTTAACATTTCTTTTCTTCCACATAACTTGCACCATGACAAATAATTATTCTCCTAGGAAATATATTCTTGTATTAATTCATATGGTCAAAGATTATTGGCTATTCCATGAAGAGCTGAACTAATGAAGTCTTTTTTCTTATAATCTGTGGCTTTTGTCTATAACCTTTTCCAGCTCAGTTCTCTTTCATGTCATCTATGATATCCCTTGCAGGCAAGAGACAGCAATGCTATACCTAGTCTGAAACTGTCTGTGTGCTGATCAGCCAGCCAGGATGCACTTGCTGACTCGCTAGAAAGCTGCTGCCAAATGGAGTGTATGCGGGCAGAAATCTGTTTGTCTTTCTCTCAGCAGGACAGCAGTTTATGTCCTACCCTTCCCTCAAACTGCTGATTTTCACAATACTTGAAGGAACATAATTACTTCAATCATTCTCTTTCGTGTATAGCTGAATACAGAGAATAGGGTTCAAATATTATGAAGGGCAGGGGAAGAACAGGCAGAGAGCTAGGCAGAGTTAAATGCGACATGTCACATTTGCTGTTTGTAGTATCCAATTTGTTACCTTTAGGAAAAGCAGAACAAAACCTGCCCACAAAACCAACCAAGAGGTTGGTAGAGGATAATGGTCTACAGAGCAACACAGGAAAAGCAAATCACATATTTCTACTCTAATAAAAGTATTTTTATCAGAAAAAAAGGAAAGATTTGTATTTATCCATTTACTGAAGCCATTCCTATTTGCAGATCTGCTCTTGGCTCTCAGCAGAGCGAGTGCTTTTAATTTCTCAAGGCTGCTCTATAGAGGAGACAGTTAAGCTCTAGATCTTGCACACAGGTGTTTTAGGAGCAATCTTATAGAGCCTCTGATTCTTACCTTTGCACTGCTTCCAAATCACACTGCTGCATTAGGAATAGTTTTCTTGTTGGAACAGGAAAAAGGTGGGTTTTTTTGTCACAGATCAGTTACTGATGCAGTTTACATCAGAACTCCAGAGCAGTTATTTCAGTATCAGCGGACCACGTGTTCTGAGTACCCTATGTGCCATGGGGCAAGGGAGGAGAAGAGTGGCTGTGATTGAGAAAAAGGACAAGAAGTCCTTAAATTGGTTTTCCTGTGGAGCAGCTTGTACACGGAAATACCTCTGCAAGAGATATTAGGGATGGTATTAATTTGAACCTAATAATTTAGCATTCTGAACAGGAAAAGTGAAAGGCAATTCACCTCTGTGTTTTGATTCATCCTGTTTTAATAGACTTTACATCACTGGGTAAATCCTGAAGTCTTTGCTCATGCTAAAAGACAATTAACTTTGTTGTTTATCTAATGGTATCTGCTGCCATTCACTAGTCATGTGATCATCAAAACAGTGCTCTGCAGAAGAAATCCCATGGTGGTGAGTAAACCTGGTAAATAAAGCTCATGTGACTTAAAGGAAATGAAGTAAAAAAAAAAAAAAAAAAATCAATATATTCTCCATTTAGCCCTATAATCACAATGTCCTGTCAAGCGAGAAGTTAATCATTATGGCCAAACTAGTACAAATCAGTTCTTTTAATGTTTTTGTCACTTACCATTGGCAAACAGTGATATTTAGGAGTGTGCATCTTAGTATGACTGTTCCTAGCTATAGGCTAAGAATTATCTTTTTGCATAAAAACTCTGCATGATTTCTGGTTCAGAGGGTAACATAGATAAAACCCATAAAAATGCTGCTTCAAGCATGTGTCTGGTTTAGCAGTAAGCATCAGTGCAAATGAAAACTGCAAATAGACAGCTGAGAATAACAACACAAAAATCACATGCTGTATAGTTGTCCTGCACATTGTGTGTCTGGCTGGTCCATGTCAGTTATGCTGTGTGGTAGTCAAGAAGCCAGACACCTATAGGAAAAAACCCAGGCATTTTTAGTGGCGCCTATACACTTACTTTCTGTTACACAATTAAGCACAAGTGAGGTGAAGCAATTAATTGCATTCTGCCCTGGTGCCTGTAGACCCAGAGCAATATGTTTCACATGAAATAGCCAAGATAGAATCAATACAGCTTATGTTTTGTATGTAAATGTTTGCTGAAAATATACTGTTTACTTTCGTGGTAGTTTTAGAAGGGGAAAATTTAGTTCAGGAAAAGCAGCTGTAGTCCCATTGCCTAAGCACACTACCTGCCTTAACCTGGTACAGGGCTTTAGGAGGGAAATTCTGGTGGAAGCATGATAGCAGAGGAACTGCAGAGTTCTAAGGCACTGGAAGGCATCTCTGCAGTTTTAGGCAGTAACTCCCGTCTGTCTACATTATGTCAGGAATCATTCCTTCGAAATGCTTAATACTGGGAAGATTTAAAAATATGTCTATCTCTGCTCCAGGGCTGCCAGCTGTACGTTGAGCCTTTTTAAGATTCACCCAATGATACTATGTAACTAAATGCCAGCAAACTTGCCTAAGGGTAATAAAATCCAGTCATTGGTTTTCAAATTTTTTCAAGTACATTGTGTGATTGAAATGAACTATCTTTTCTTGTGTAGAAAGAGGCTTGTGTGTTTATGAACTCAGAAATCTAATCAATCTGGGAGCCATTACTAAGAAATATATTTGTGTATAGCTAAAGTGTCTATGGAATTGGATAACAGAAACAGTAGAGGCATCCACTTGAAAACCTAGGACTTCCCAGTAAAAAAGCAGCTTCAGAGTTTTTCTTGGATGGACACACTGTGGTGACATTGCTTGGTAAAAGTGAATGTATCTGTCCCCTAGAAAAACAAGAGAGCAGGCAGAGAAGTGAAGAGAAAACCATTTGAGGACACAGAGAGAACAGATACTGAGAATGTAGCTTGTGAAAAGCTTAGAGAAAGATCTTTCAGGCTAACTGCTAGCTAGAAAGTCTTGACCCCGTGGGCAAAGGAACTGTATCTCTTGCTGTTTGATTTCTTCTGCATTCAGTGGAACAAAACTTTGTGCATTCCTTGTAAATAAGCAGGATGACACTGGAGAAATATATGAATATTATCAGCTTCACCTCCTACCTGCAATAGCCCCTGGACTAACCACTTACGTCAAAAAAGGGTCCTTTCTATACTGCATGAAACATACTTGATTTCAGAAAGGTTTTCATCATTGATCTCTTTATAAGTGAAAGGCAGTTCCTTATGGATCTTTTCTCTGTAGCCCATGTGTGTCTGCATTAGAATATGGGTTTATCAGAAAGGAAGAATTTACATGGTTTGTGTATATGTTGAAAAGATCTATGTTACAAGAAATTTAGTACTGTAAAGTTACAAAACCGAGACAGAAGGAAAGTAAGAACTGTGGTTGTCTGAGAAGCTTTAATTGCACTTAGCAATAGGGTCACGAAATCATCTACTTTACAGCTGAGCATACACAAGGGAAAAATGAATTTTAATTAAAAATGCTGAAAAATTTCATCTATGAGGTATCTTTAACTAGTAAATTATGAAAAATATTGTATAGAAGCTTTGTTCTGAGAAGATTGCCTTTAAGTAACTTGACTCATTTTGGCTACACTGATCCTTAACCAAATCTTAATTGCTTTGCTTTACATTCTAACACCTTTGTATTGTATAACAGTTTGTGATATTTCTATTTGATAATTTCTAGTAATTTAGATAGAATTCTTCAAAGTATAAAATGATTCTCTTGCAAAATTGGACTCAAAGAAAAGAGAGACATGAGCTATAAGTGAATTGCTAAGCATTTGGTTTTGATCTGTGTCTGATTACCTTTAATATGGCTAATATATTAGCTACTTTCTTTAACCTTACGAAAATAGTACAACTGATATAATTCCAGAAGATGCAAGCTTGGCAAAATAGGGCTAAATATGCCACCAGGCTGCTGTTAGTGATCTCATTGCAATCAGTCCCTGGAATAAATAGATACCATTTAAATGGGTAAGACCATCCCTCTCAAAGCAAGGAACAGAGAATGGAGAAAGGTCTCTTGTGCTTCATGTGCTTCATATGTTCTCTTTGTACATCTGCCTAGCCTTTTAAGAGTCTCTTCTCCTGTCCCCAGGTGACTATAGACTGTCGTGGTCTTAAAAATCTTCCAGAAAGAAGCAATGGGAGGTTTCCTGGGCAATCCACCAAATGGGAGTATTATTGGTGGAGCTAGTGAAATGGTCTTTTCATTTGGCTTACAGAATTGAAGAGTGGGCAAATTGTGCCCAACATTTCTGCTGCCTTGAGATGAAGCCTCTAGACAGAATTAAGCAACATTTTCTTAATATACTGCCAATATTTCAAGAATCTGAGACTGCATGACTAATGATAGTACTTTGGGATGTAGCAGTGATGTTGAAAATGGAAACTGGTGTGTAGATCAATGGACAATAGTGGATGGTACTTTATTTTATGTGGACATTTTTTTCCCTGTGTTTTCCCAAAACAAAGATATCTCCTATTCTTTTTTTCTGATTAAGTTTTTTGGTTTTTTGTTTCATGAGTAGTCTCAATGGTTGTTAACAGGGAAGAAAAAAGACAATTAAAGGAATATCAGCAAAGGTATTTAGTCATCCCAGACATTATCAGTGAGTGTTCAGGTCAGTGTGGTTTGTTCAATTTAAAAAGGATCAATAGCTGCTTTGGGCCAAGGTCTTGTAACAACCAGCACTTGACAGAATATTACTTAATGCCAAGGGAATAATACAGGTATAGTTCACCCTGCTTTGAAGCAGCAAAGTGAATAACAAAATGAACTTGGCTTCTTGAGCTTGAAGGTCCAGGGTTCCATCACTATTCACTGGCAGTCATGCAAGCATTCTTGCTCCCTTATAAAGAAATGGAAAAAGTGTTTTAGTGACAATATAATAGGTCCTAATAGAATGTGTTATTGCTTTTATGTATCAAAATCTTCCCTTTAATTTCTTCAAGCTTGATCAAGAATTAAATTGGTTGTTTGCATGTTTGAAATTTGTCTTTTTTTCTCTCGCTGTAATTGCCATATAGACAGAAGTTACAATGTCCTACTGAGAAAAACCCCACACCCCAAAACCCCAGTCCTTCTTAATATCCTGCAAGAGCCTATTTCCTTATTCCTTACCCTTATTCCTACAAGATCCAATTAATTTTTTACTGAAGTGACTGCAAAGTTTCTTTGTTTGTAATGTGTTGTATAAGGCTACTTAATAGTTTATTGCTGCAAACTTTTTCACCTCGGTCACTGGTCAGTACTCACTGTGTGGATTTGATGAGAGTGAGGCAGCTGCAAGCATAGCAAGGTGCTCTTTTAGATGTACTTGCATATAGTTGCAAGCACAGCATCTCATAAAACCTGCTCTAACCTGTGTTTAGGGACTTTTAGGCAGTGAAGAGTATAATTTAATTCCCTTTGAGATTTCTTTAGGAGGAATTGGCAGCCCATCTTGCTTTGGGAAGATATTTGGCATGACAGTATATTGACTTTATAGGCTTTCTTTCTCACTTCCAGTGAGACACATTTACCACTGAATGCTCAACATAATGGCAATCCTTAAAGCACTAGAATGAGGTTCCCAATAAAAGATATTTTGCAAGAAATCTTTTTTCTGTAAATATTTTAGTGACCATAGGCCAATTAACATTTTTGCCTAAATGAAATATTGAGATGAAGTGCACTTGTTAAAGGGAAATAACAAAATATTTCTTATTTAACTTGACAATATGATAACACAATATGCTGTGGTATCTTGATAACATGTAAGGCAATAATCTGAACAGGTTAGAAAAATGTGTGCAGAATCGCATCTATCATGCTAAAAACCTTTCTGTATAAAACCCATGTTTCCTTAGAATCATTGAAGCAAATCTTATTTAAATTGGCTTAAATTCCATCACTCTGCCTTTTAGAATCAGATTTAGTTAACTAAAATATACTCCACCTACAAGACAGTCTCCTAAATGGGCAAAGGCACTTGAAAAAACTAAATTCAAAGGTAGATACTCCAAACTGCTATTTGAGTCTATCTAGTCCTGTAGGTATTTCAATGTCCACTACTTCCTGGACAGCAGTATGTCTGCTTCTGACATTATTAGAAGTGGTATTGGAAGAAATAGTTGGGAGGTTCTTGTACCAATTATTCCAATTAGAACCACAGAATATCCCAAATCGGAAGGGACCCATAAGGATCGAGTCCAACTCCCAGCCCTCGCAGGACTATCTATCACTAAACCATATGACTGAGAAGATTGTTCATCTGCTCAAGCTTAGTGAAACAAGATTTGCTTTTCCTGGGTGAACTGTGTGACTCTATAGCTACGGACTTGTTTCAAGCAGAGTGGAAAAGCTTGCAAAAGATAGACCAAAAGATCATTCCTTTGCCCTGCTCTCCAGCTGTTGCACAAAGCCTGATAGCTGTGGAGTTCTCCTGGCAGGTGGGAATGTACTTTTACTATCTCAGGAGGGACAGTTACTGTCCATTTCCCAACACAGGGAATGTGGTAACACAGGCTTGAATTTTCCATGGCCAGTGGATCTAATTTTCTCTCTGTGGCAACAATCATGTAACTTATACAACTTTATTATTTTAAATGCCATCAGATTTTTTCTTTTTTGTTTCTGCTACTTTATGGCTATTGGAAAACTGTTTCAGAAAAGCTCTCATCTGACAGATAAGAACTTTTAATAATTCTTGTTCTAAGTTTATTCCACTGTCACCCCTTTTTGTCTTTTGTGAACTTTGTCTGTCAGCTGAAACAGCTCTTCTATCTCTAATGTTTAACTTTGTGATGTGTTTATATAGAGCAAACATATCTCCACTTGGCCTTTCTTCTAAGAGATCCAGGAAGCCAAGCATTCTTATAGCCTTACCTATAAAACAGACTGTCAAAACTTTTGATCGTATTGGTTGCTTTCCCATCTACTTGCTCCAGATAGAGAGTGATTGTTCTTGCATATGAGTGACCCAAATTGTAATGGAGTATTGGAAGGAAAATTTTCAGAGTATCTTATATAAAACTCAAGAACACTTACCTTCCAAAATATTTCACATAATACCTTTCTAAGATGACTTTTCTTTTCCATGTGGGCACACTATACTCTCGATTATTAGTCACAAGAAGTTCATTTTCCCTCTCCCATTTACATCTCAGAGGTTCTCATGCATATTGTAAATTCAAGTAAGGTAAATAATGTTTAGTTTCTATGTGTATAATCTTGCATTTTTTTGCATTACTTATTTTCACCTAAATTCTATTCCTAGAATTCTCATGGTGTGGCACTGAGACTCTTCTTTCTGGCCTTTTGTGGGACCTATCTCAATCAAGTTTCAGTAGTGCAATTTCAAATAAGACAGGTGAAACCTGCTTTAAACCCAGGTTTTGGACCCAATTTTCCATTATGTTATCTGAATCACTGTATCTCCATGAAGTTCAATTTAGTCATGGAACTATAAGTTTGGATTAGGACATGAAGCAGACCTTGCAATTTCCACCTCCCTAATTGCAAGTCTTGCTTATTTTCTCCTAAAAGGTAATTTTTTCATGAAGCCAGAGAGTGTATTTTTATTACTTGAACAAATAGAAACAAGCACATGGAAATAATGAAACTCTGCATTTTTCCAGGATTAAATTCTGAGTGTTGTTTCTAGGTTAGATATAGTACAGGTAACTTAATTTCTGTTGTTTGTAGCCTAGGGTTAGCACAGAGTAAGGGTCATAAGATAACTATTCATAACTGTATCAAAGATTTTTAACCAGTCTGGAAGTCAGAACCCTGATTAGACAATTCTCTAATTTACGTACAATATATATAGAGAATAGAAAGCTTGTGATATTACAGATTTTTCCCTCTGTTTGTAATGATGATGTTGAGAAGGATGGTTTGAGTGGGAGCTTGTTAGAAAAATGACTGACCTTGGTGTTTATGAAAGAATGTGCAATTAGTTAATCAAAGCTTAATGTAAAAAATAAATTGCAATTAGAGATCGCTGAAGCTATTCCACAGGGAAATACAACATTTCAATACGATAATAATGATCTTAAGACAACATGGATTTGAAATCCTTTTCTGTCACAGAATTTTAAAAGACTTGTCAGGATTAAAAAATGTCAGGATTAAAAAATGCTTCTGAGGTCCCAAATCTGGCTGAAGTTCTAAGAACCAACCAAGCAGGGGCAGATGCAGTCTAGGGGCAGCAGTGCCTCAGACCTCTGAGACACCGAGAGGGTTTTTTTTGTGAAAAGTCTGCTGATATACATGCAGTAGAACAATCAGGTATCATAAAAGAAGTTTTCTGTCTGGTCTCTGTACTCTTTTTCTTGCTCAGTGTACAAATTAGTTCTCATGCCAGCATAAAGTCCTATCAACAGTTAGAAGTATTTAGAGGCTCTGTAATTAGTTCTTCACTTGCATTCACAGTCCAAAACCTGACCACCTGCAGATGGAAATTCTAATTATAGTTCCTGCTTGGGTGTATAGTTATGTAAATTTAAGCATGGATTTTTAGCAAAAACACCCATATTTTTATAATTCTCATTTTCAGAATTAGAATTGGTTGTGACAAAATGAGTGTAACCTGTGAAATAGCAAGTAGGCAGTAAGAAATTCTGGGAAAAAACCCAATAGATCTTGCTTTAAAGCAAGGTAAAACACAAGTGACTGAGCATACTGACTATTCCTGTCTGTTAGCATTCAGAAAGTTCTTCTTTACAGTCTTAGGTAGAAAGTAATGCTGAGTCCTTTCTGTAGTTTGAAACTTTTGTTTTCATGTATTATACCATTTATCTGATAATTAATATCTCATTTTTAAGAAGACCATCTGGCCACTGTTCATCTCTGATCACATGCTCCAGGAAGGAAAAGTGTAAGCAATAAATTTTATCAAACCAGCTGGACTAAGCACGACTGATGGAAAGAGTATCACACTCAAAGTCTTAGTTTAAAACTGGGAGGGAGGACTGTGGTATTTTGCTCTATGTAAGAAAGCCATCATAAGGAGTTAAGAGTTGGGCATTCTCAAAGCTGCTGGGGAGGGATCTGGTGGTCAGAAACAGGGTGAAAGCCCTGGCAAATCTTCTCATTTGTTCTTATCCAAAGGCAAGCATTTCAAAAAGAACTAAACAACATTTATGTGAAGTATATAAGTTTCTGGATTTCTAACTGCAGCTGTACCAAATGAAGAATTTGACATGATTTTCAAGACTTGTGTTGAGCTAAATGACATTTTCACCAAAAATGGCAAGAAGACTAAGCAGCAAGCAGAGTGACTGCAAGGGTATTTAGACACTGTGCAATGAAACACCTCTGTCTTGTGGATGTAAGCAGTCCTGGTGAGACAGCATATTGAATCTCATGCTGGAGCATGCCAGATTTGTTGGTTGGAAAACCCGCCTTACCTTTCCACGCCTCCACTGTGTGGCACTCACCATCTTTCAGGTGCCCTGGGGGCAGTGGGTGCTGTCAGGATTTCTCTGCTGAGGGTCCCCTCCTATTCTCTCACATTTTTTCTTGATGTCCTGTAAAAGTAGTTGGTTTTCCTCTCTTTATTTCCTGTTGCACTTTGCTTTTCAGGAGGGCTTGACTATTTGGTCAGGGCTGGGCTAGTGCCCAGGCCTCAGAGGGAAAATGAGAAAAGATTGCATTTCAATCAGCAGACACTAGGCATCTGAGACCCATCCCAAAGCTAAGTAACACTAAAAAATCATGTAAATTGCTTTCCTTTAGTTTACTTCAAGTGTAGTACTGGGGGGAGAAAGAGATGGTAACAATAATAACTACTGATTTTATATGAAAAACTGATTTTCAGGATTGCAGCATTCTTTCAAGAAATATACCTGAAGTTTGTAGCAGTGTCCCATGAGAGCAGAGACAACTAATTCTCAGCATTCTACATTAAAATAGAGCCTTCCACCTCTTTTTATATTAAATTTTAGAATAAAGCTTTTAAATAATTTGAAAGGTGAGCTGGCAATTCAGAGGAAGTCAAATCCTCACATCTTTTTATGTTAAATTTTAGCTTAAAGCTTTTAAATAATTTGAAGGTGACAATTCAGAGGAAGAGCTAGGCTTAGAAATAGCAATTTTGTATGAGATTCCCAAGCAGCAGAGAAGATGCCTCTGAAAATCTGCAGCTGTTTGGATAAAATACAAGAAGGAGAGCCCCAGCTCAAGGAGCACTGAGTACCAGTGCCTGCTGTGCACCTGGCAGCAGGAAGTATTGAGGCCAGGGTTTCAATCACTTCATGCTAGACAGAGTTAGGTATAGGAATTAGGGCTTTGCTAGTTGAGGAAATGCAGGTATTCTCAGTGGGGAAGGTCACAACAGAGCTGGGACAGTAAGAAAGAGGAACAGAGACAATATAGCAGAAATCACTGCAAAATGATCACTCCAATGTACAAAAATAAAATTGGTTTAAGGTGATTGCTTACAGTAAGTTCCTGAAAAATGTCCATGTCTAAATCTATGATTTAAAAAAAGAGTAATATTATACAACCTATTAAAATCTACTTTTTGTTGCTTGAGTTGACATAATTTTACCTTTCTGTTCCCACACCCTCTAAAATGAATGGATCTGTAAGTATTAGGTTTCAATATTATTGACAGGAACTGTCAAGGACTCCAAGAAAGGAGTTCATCAGTAAATATGACTTGGAGATAATAATTTGAACTGCTTACATCTGAGATACTTCGCATGTAGCAGAATGCCTAAGTAAACCTTGCAAACTGAGTCATTGTATCTCCTGTCTGTGTCAAAATATTTTCTCTCTACAAGGAAGAGAATTGTTTCTTTCCTGGATATCAGAGGTGAAAGCCTGGTCCCACTGATACCACTGACAAAATACTCCTTGGCTTCAAGGGAACAAAAATAATGTGTTATCTTGAAAACAAGATTTCAGGATTAAAACCATGGAAGACTGACATTTTATTAAACTGCTTTTATTCTATTTTTACAAGCCAAACCCAAGAATTTTGTCTGAGATGGACATTATACAGACAGTGGGGTTATATAATTTCTGGCACCCCCATAAGGCAGAGATTTTGTTACTTACTTAGCGCCTTGCACAAGTAAAAGAAACTCTGTGGAAATGGTAGCTGGAGCACTGTCCGATGTACCTCCTGGCTTGTCATGGTGCTTGTTTCTGAGGGTATTCCTGAGTAGATAAAATACTCAGTGAGACTATATAATGTCCTCTAAACCGTAGAGCTGCCCCTGAGTAGTGTCATGTTCTGAAATCAACAATAAGAAACAAATGAAACAAGTAATAGAATTTGTTCTTTTTCAACACCAAATGACATATGTATAACCTTCTTAATGATAGATACTGTGATTTAGACTTTTTTCTTATTATTAGAAAACAATTTTAGAAGATCACAAATGTAATTTTGTGTTTTCAGAAGCAATATAAACCCACCTTTTTTTCTGTTACAAGTCATTGGAACTTTTTAGCATTGGCTGTGTATCATAGAATACCCTGAGTTGGAAGAGACCCATAAGGATCATCAAGTCCAACTCCTGGCTCCACACAGGACCAGCCAAATCAGAGTATGTGACTGTGTGCATCGTCCTGACGCTTCTTGAACTCAGCCAAGCTTGGTGCTATGACCACTTCCCTAGGGAGCCTGTTCCAGTGCCCAACCACCCTCTCAGTAAAGAACCTCATCCTAATATCCACCCTAAACCTACCCTGTCCCAGCTTCATACCATTCCCTCGGGTTCTATCACTGGTCACCAAAGAGAGGAGATTGGCATCTTTGTATGACTACTGTGTATAAGTCCTTTGAATCAGTATGGAATAATCTTGAAATATTCTTAATTCTAATACTTATGATTAAGTGTCAATTTAAGATTGTCGGCCTAAGATTTTCTTATGTTTCCCATGTTACTCTTCTTTCTTCATATGCACCTATACTTTTTATAATACAAGGCTGATTTCATGTCCTTCAGAACTTTATAGACTCCAGAGTATAAATAGTGGGTCGAACTGAAGATCCTCCTAGACCAGGAGATTGGAAACGTAGAGAAAAAGTTTAAAAATCCAAGGAAGACAAAATCTTTCCCAGGTTTTCTCTCCCAGCTTATGTCAAACAAATAAAGAGTAGTACTTAACCCAATACTGGACCATAAGCACCATGTTTACTAACAGCTGATGGCCCTGACTCCTGACAATTTCTCCAATCCTTTCTGGAAATCACTTATAATTTCAGCTTATTCAGTAAGTATTATGTGGCTCTGTCTTACAATCTAATAACATTGTAATAGTAGTCACTGTAATAACTGTCTATAATTAATTGCTATGGTGTATTGTTATATTGTCATATATATAATTAATTGGTGCATATATATAGTTAATTGTTATTGCTATTTTTTATAATTAATATCTATAAACTGCCATAGTAATTTCCTATTCACCCTCTTTGTATTTTTTATGATTCAATAATCAGTGTAATATGTACTGTTGTTGTAACAATTTATTCCTTATGAAATGGTTTTCCAAAACATCATAAATCATCCTTTCTTCAGGGACACTTCCAAGTGGAAAAATCTGCTTCTCTTCTTGTGCAGTAGGGTTTTGAACTGCTGACAATTCATGATAGCCTTTTCCCACTTATGCTTTCTGCTGTGGGATGGCTACAACTGTATATATTTTCCATGGAGTAGGCACACTCTATATTTACATCATGGCAGTTTTTGTTCTTTTTTCTTTCTTACTACATGGGCCTTTTTTTTCCCCTTGCTTTTTTTTTTTTCCTTTTTGACTACTGCTAACTATAGTGGTTCTATTTTCAGAAAACTATCCACAATGACTCCAAGATCTCTTTCTTGAGTGTTAGCTCATTCAGAGACCATTATGTTATGGACACACTTAGGATTTCCTCCCTATGTACAGTTCTTTTCATTTATTGTCAGCTAATTTTATCTGCCATATTCTGTCTATTCATTCACTATCTTCAGATCTGATTCACTGCAGTTTTAAATTTAACTGTTATGAGTATTTTTCTGTCATGTGAAGACTTTGTTACTTCATTACTCATTCATACTCTTTATTTCATATTCATGTTGAACAGCGTGCAACTCAGCTTAGCTCTCTGCGCACTTTGTTGGTAACCTCCTTCAAAAATGTAGTTAATTCTTCTTATTGAGAAGCTGGAATGAGCACAAGTCACCCATGGATTCTAATCAATAGGCTCCTTGTCAAAGGTGGGATATGATCTTCTTCAGTTTGGTGAATCCAGTCCTTTAACTAGTTAGCTTTTTTATGTGTAGAATGTGGTGGTTTCACCCTGGCTGGAGGTCACATGCCCACCAAAGTCACTCTATGCCTCACATTTTCAGCTGGACAATGGAGGAAATATATATTTAGAGGCTTAGGAGTCAAGATAAAGACAGGGAGAGATCATTCTGCAATTAGCACCACAGGCAAAAGACTCAACATGGAATTAAAAATACCCATCTAATTTATTACACTACACACACACACAGAGGAAACACAGTAGGATAATAAGAAGTACAACCACATATTAAAATGCCTCCCCCCACCCCTGCCTTCTTCATGGACTCAATTTTATTTGTGATTTCTTTCCCTTCTTCTCCCCCTCAGGTAGCACACGTGGTAGGGGGTCGAGAAATGGAGGCTTTGGTCAGTTCCTTGTGAGTTGTTTTCCTTCTTAGTCGGGGGGCATTCCTCATGCCCTTCCTCTGCTCCAGCGTGGGGTCCCACTCATGGGAGACAGTCCTCCATGAACTTCTCCTATGTGAGTCCTTTCACACAGGGCTTCAGCTCTTCACCAGCTGCCCTGGTGTGGGTCATTTGATGGGGTGCAGTCCATCAGGCCCAGGCTACTCCATCCTGGTCTCCCATGGAGTCACAAACTCTGTTTGTCCTCAGCAAACCTGTTCTGGCATGGGCCTCTCTCTCCATGGGCTGCAGGTCCTGCCAGTGGCTCGCTCCAATGAGGGTCACAGCATCTTCCATATGTCTCCACCCACTCCAGCATGGGGTCTCTCCACTGGCTGCAGGTGGGATCTCTGCTCCCCATCATCTTCCATGGGTTGCAGGGGGACAACCTACTCCACCATGGTCTTCTCCATGGGCTGCACCGGCATCCTTTTCTCCTCCCCCACCTTATTCATTGACTTTGGTGTCTGCACAGTTTCTTACACCTTCTCACTCCCTTCTCTGACGGCAAAAGCAGCTGCTTGTGGGGTTTTTTTTTCTCCTAAATGTGATTCACAGAGGCATTATGAACATTGTTGATGGGCTTGGCCTTGGTCAGCGGTGGCTACGGCTTAGACCCCAGCTGGTGTTTACTCTCTTGGGCCTAGGGGAAGCTTCTAACTGCTTCTTGCAGAAGCCACCCCTGCAGCCTCCGCCCCCACACCCCCTTCCACCAAAACCTGGCCATGCAAAACCACAACATAAAAGAAAAACACCAAATTTATTTTCAGAAAGGACATTCCATATCTAACTTGTTATTCTAATTTAACAAGAAAAAATATTTTAAAAATCCAATTTGATTATCCATATGGATTTCTTTGTTTTTCGTTGCCAAAAGCTGTTTATCACCTAGCCTTTAATCTTAAAACCTGTCATCATTTTTCTAATTTTTAATAGGAATTTCTAGGCAGAAATTTCTATTCATTATGTCACTTAGAGTGAATTGCTTAATCCATTCTACAGCTATGTCTCCATCAGTGATAGATGAGAAGTCAATTACTGCCATAAGAAGTTCTCTCTACTTTTCTTCAGACACAAGAGTCAGGGAAGACATAGTCAGAAAAAAAAATTGAATCACATTTTCTCTGATGTTCTTTTCCCTGATAACTGTGGTTTAGAGAATCAGGAAGCTTCTGCTTGACTTAAAATGCTTGGTACTCTAGGCCCATAAGCAGATCAGAAAAAATGAAGATGCTGTGATTTCCAGGAGGTTCAGTGAAGTTGGTCTGGATATGTAATACTAGAGGAAAGTAAGCTTTATATCTTGGCAAAGTGTTTCCACTAAAGGATTCCTTTTTCAAATTTAAGCTCTATCTTGTCCAGAAATTGTTATGTTGGTATATGTTTAGAGGAAAGGAAGTCCTTAGTTTTAGAAAGAATGTGATGTTCCTTCCTGAAGCACTTCAGTGAAGGTGTGACACTCTTCTGTGGGGGCTTCAAAGATTCAGAGATCTTTTCCATAACTAGTGCTCTGTTTTAAATAAGCACAAAAAAGCTGTATGTGTAAATTTATTAATTCTTGTTTTGTTTTATGCTTTCTGCATGGACTACGTACGAACTTTACTCATTTATTTAAAAATCAATATCATATAGAGAACAAATTGCTTTTATGTCTTACTTTACGGTGTTATGGCTCACAGTATTATTGCAGTAAATGCAGAAATGTTAGCACTGTTTAAATCAAAAGTGAATGTAGTAAGTTGTTTATAGACAGCAAACTCAGCAAACAAAAGTAGCATTATGGAAAAGAAAAACACCGATAAAGTACTTTCTAATCTAATAATTCTCTGCAGTTTGTTCTAAATTAGGTTTAAAGGTGTTATCTAATATGTGAATGGTAATTTTTTACCATATGTGATTTTAAATAATGTGTATTCTGCTTTTCTTTTTTTAAAGTTGTTATATGGCAGTAAGTCTAGAAACAGTCATAGTGCCTGATTCTCATTAAAATACCCACCTATTCCAGATTGTTCCTTACACTTATGGTGGTTTGCAGAATTGTATTCATTGTTCTGTCGGTGACCACAGAAGGCTTCCCAGGCTCTCCAAGAGTAATGGCTAGGAGAGTCTAGCTCTGTAAATGTGACACATTATTAATACCTACATGTATTTATATTACATTCCTCCACCAAGTCATGTGGAAGTTCTATTACATTGTGAGTAAAGGGTAACCCATACATTTAATGCTTCAGCAACACACAGGATTTAGCGGACACAGGCCATCGCTAATTCTTACTTGCTGTGAGAGGGATGGGAGGTAATGAAGGAAGGTGACCTTTTCCTATGTATTAGCTATGTTGGCTGCACCTCCCTTATTCAATTTGCTTACTCCCCATGACGCGTGGATTCAGCAGCTCCCTAAAGCCTGCTTTCTTTGGCATGCTGAGATCTGTCTAGAAATAAGACAAGATTTTTCTTTCAGAATAATATTCATCCAAGACATGTTCTGTAGGCTTTGGTTATCAAAGAGAAGATTCCACATTCTCCTTACGTGGACTAACACCTTTTCTGTTCCACTAACACAGCTCAGCACAGAAAATGCACAGTTGGCTCTAATCCCTCTTCTGTCCGAATCCCAGCTGGAGACAGTCTGTCACAGGGTTTAACATAACTGCTGCAATGACAACAAGGCGTGCTGATGAGCAGGGCAGTTGTTCAACAGAGCACAGCATTTAATTTTTAACCTCACCCCAGCTGAAGTTCTGGTGTATGTGTGACTGACATAACCATGAGGGTTATGGGAGCTTCAGAGCTCCATTCAGCCATTTGGCATGGCTAGGTCTGCTCTACCTTGTGAATCACACATGTTCCCATAAAGAATTAACCAGAAATAATTCCAGCGATCAAACTTGTACTCGACCTATTATTTATTGTGTTTAGCATGGCTTGGGAAATGAATACATATGCAGTTTTGGTTATTAGTAAAAAGGCTTGGATTCACAATGCTTTAAGTTTTATCTATTACAGACTATAGAGTTATCTATAAAAAAATAGGGAATACTTCACAATTTCTTATGCCCATTTATTTTAGAATATCTAAACAAAGAATGGAAACCATTTAATTCAACTGTATTATCTTCATACCTCAATATACTTAAGCAGCTGCGTAATTTTAGCATAGGACTAATTCTATTATCTTAAAGGGACTATGTTTGTCCTTAGCTTTAAGAACATTTAAGCATTTTTATGTATTTCAAGAAAAATATCAGCTTCTGTGCATAAGATAAATGTTAATATATCATATAATGAATAATCTTCTCCAACCAATTAGCAAGTAAAAAGATTCAGTATGAGAAAAAAAGGTACATCGTCAGACTGTGGGTTTCTTGCTACAAGAAATTTTAAAAAACATGTTCAGTTATCAGGAGGTGTCATTTTCTATTCCCAGGCAAGACTTATGATGGACATTGACAAACTTCTTGCTTTACAACTTGACTCAGATATTTCTGCAATGACATGGACAGCTTGTAGTTGAAGTAAACCACCTGTGAGTGTGTATCAGGAAGTCCAGTTATTCTCCTAGGAAATAATTTCTCATTCTTCGTATGGATAAAGTAGAATTATCATGCTTTAATATTCAATTTTTGTGTATTGTTACTGCGGAAAAAAAAATACAAATTATGATCAGTGGATGGAAAAGAAATAGCCTTGAGAGAGAGAGAAGGGTGCCAAGATCAGAGAATAGGGAGAGGCAGCTGATGAGAGAGCACATGTGTAGCCTAGCAATGACAGTGCTCAGTTTGAAGTAGGGTATAGCTGAGTTAGATCTTAAAGATCATATTAGGTTTAGTGAGATGCCATTTTGAATAGTTCATTATGTAATTGATATTGACATTTTTGTAAGTAATTAATGCTGAATTTCATGTAGTATGGTTTAAGTATTACAATTTTGTTCTTACAGATAAGATTGTATAGTTACGAATGTTATCATCTCAGCTATTAATTGGATTATCAGGAAAAAAATATGTGTTATAGGAAAAGTTGTCAGGGAGACAGTCCATTTTATATTTCTCTTTCTTATGACTCAGTTAAGGACTGAAAAGGGACTTGTCAGAAAAGTCGCTGGATTGGGATGGTGGCTTCTTGAAGACAATTGTACTGCAGTGGTGTAAGTTACATTGTACTGAGCTGCTTCTCATTGAAAAGTAAGAAAAGAGAACCATTTTTTAGTGATGCTGAGCAGTTTCAAGATGAGTATGAACGGATAATTAAAGTTTCTTCTTTTTAGAACTGTGGACCTAGCCCTTCAGGGTAATACTTCTTAATGCAAAAATACTTTTGAATGCATGAGCAGGAATATGAGAAGAGTATAGAGTCACTTATATTGATTTGTGAGGAGGTAGGAGAGGGAAATTGTTATAGAAACAATTGTGTTTTCCAAGCTCCAATCCAGCAAAATTTGAACATAAATAATAAGCATTCAGCAATTCCTTTATTTACATCCATTGCAGCCCTTCAGATTTTGCACAAGGCTGGGATGTGAATGAAATGTAACTGTGCATTCAGAATAAATATTTTTGAAGCTTTGAATACTCAGTATTGCCAATCCCAGATTAAAAAAAAAATAAAAATCAGACAATAAATTTGACTTTTGTCACTCAATTTCTCCTCTGCTTGCCATAAAGAGGAAAAAAAAAAAGAAAAAAGAAATTCATGTTTTTCTCATTCACATTTACCCTTAGACCCTTGAACACTCGCTCTGTTCACCAACCATCTGAAGCTCTGTTCCCAAGGACGTTAGCAGAATGGAAACACCGAAGTAGCTCATAGTATCAAAAAACTGTAGTCCTTCTAAAGTGGCAACTCTTCTGATTTCATAGTCACATATGGGAAGCAGGGACAAAAGGCAGACAGAACTCACTGACCTGATGACTCCTTATATCTGTTTTTAGATTGAGGCTGCGGTTGCGCTATACACTGAGCAGATTCTGGAAAGCCAATTGTTTTGTATCAATCTATTCAGTAAACATATAGGTTGCTAGCTTTAGCAAGAAATAAAGTTTGTTGGTTATGCTTTTCTTTCATGTTGAGGCCTAAAAATAAATTCCAACTTTGATAATCCTTTTCTTTGCAGCACTTGTTCTAGCATTTAATCAAACTGTGGACTTTTAAAACCTCAAATGCCTCCTTCCTGGACTTCATATATTGCTACTATTAGTCCAGATAAATTTACTTATTTCCTTCAATATATTTGCCAAAACAGCCTTATCTCACTATTACGTGATCATTTCTAAATCTTCTGACATGTCTTGAGTCAAAGATGATGAGACATAATCCTCCAGTGAAACAAATCACTCAGGCTGTTTGAAAGACTGACAGACTCCCAGGATTTCCTTTTATTTTTCCCACTTGAGATACACTACCTCCAAAAAATACAAAACCTGGCAACATAACATTCTAGAGTAAGAGCCTCCACGAAATGAGGTCAGCATTTTGCCCTGTCTCCCCTATCTCTTCATGAATTTATCATGCCATCAAGGCTCCTAAATTGGAAAATGAGACAGGGGAGATAAGGCAATGAGATAATTCTATACATTCTGTGATATTCTATTTGCTCCCTCCTTGCGACCTACACCCACTACAGCCAGCCTGTTGTTAGTGGAGAAGACTTATGTCCCATCAGTATGCTAGGTCTGCTGGCTAACAATCTCAACTGAGTCCCTTTCTGGAGTAGCCCCACTAAAATATGTCTCTTCTTTCTTAGTAGTAGAATATGGAGATTTTAAGCCCTGGTTGACTTATTATGACATGATTTGGGATCAAAAATGTGCACTCTTTCCTTTCTAGTGTTTCCTATTCTTTCCAGTGTTTCAAATCTATGATATCACAAATTTACTTTCCCCTCTGTCAAATATGGATAAAAAACCTCAAGGTAAATACACTAACTTGATTTTGAGAGGATGAATTTGCAATGTGTAAAATAACTGCTATAATGAAAGAGACTTTTTTAGTACTGAAACAGATTGAGTAACCCATTAAAATCTCCAAGATTAAAAGTATGTGTCCTCTGTCATACTGAAAGTAAATAATTAAGTCCTCTATGTCATGATTTGACTTTTAGGTTTGAAGGGGACACTTCTAAAGAGAACCCCATTTTACCTAGTTTGGGACTGGTGATGACAATCTTCTGAATTCATCAGTGTAGTTGGAATTCCTTTCTTTTCTCTCTTATCCTTCGCCACCTATTCCATTATAGATGTTGAAAAAGATATCTTTACTTGTTGCAAGGGTCTTTGTTTTTACCTTGGTCAGATTGGTTCTCTTCTGTTTTTTTAACAAAGTTGTAATAGGTGTTATTATGTTTTATTCTTTTAAATTTGTTTCATACTGAGAGAAAATAACATTTCTGAGCAACAAGCAAACTACATGTACTATAATACTCAAATTAGCAAATATCAGTTATCTTTAATTATGCTTCATCAAGTATATTTTACCTACAAACTGTTTAAAAATCATATTACACAAAGAAAGTTGATGTAATTTTCTGGTATTCTTGTTGATTTAATTTTCTGGAATTCTTGTTACTCTACTAAATGTCTCATGGTTTAGGTGTATTCTGTTTTCTGTCTGGAAATGGAAGAATTCATTCTTGTCTTGTCTCTATGCATGCTATTATAGTATAAATAATAAATCATGTAAGAGCTTCAAATATTTCTCTTATGAAAGGCAAAAAAGTTTTTCTGACACCTCTCCCCCCCAAACAAGAGCAGAGAGAAAGAATTAAATTATTTTCATTACTTGTTCATATTTTAAACCAAATTTATTTCAAAATGTGAATGTTGCTAAATAACGAAGTGCAACTACATGCCACATTAAGGTTTTCAGGAGTTCATTAAAATGATTTAAACTTTTCTTGAGTAAAAGTCAAAAGAACTGGCAAAATATCAGAGCTGAAAATAACACCCAGACTATTGCTGTGCCACTTGCTGCACTTGCTACAACAGACCTAAATGGGTTATTCTTAAGCCTTCACCATGAAATTATATTTAGCATTTTTAAAATACTTTTCTTTGGTCATGAGGCAGTTTTGTAAAAAGTGCTATGGAAATCTAAGGCACAGAAGAATCTTTTAAATCATCAGTGCTTGAACATAAGTAATGCAAGTGGGCTTTCAACTGTCTTACAGACAAATGATACTTCCTGCTGAGCTGACCCATTCTATGACACAATTTAAGGGGATTTTTTCCTGTTTATGATCTCTTATTTGTTCTATTACACTTCAAAGCTGTATTCTATAATTTTAGACAGCTCCAAAAACTTTCATCTTCAGGACCTTGTATGCTTTGCTTAATTGATGTACAGGTTTTAAGACGTGGAGTCTGGACATAAAGGATTATGTTAAATGACATAGAGCTGGCCTGTTCTGAGGTACCATATGATGTGGTTATTCTTATATTGATCTCAGTTAAACAATGATCTGCTCCTAACTACCAAATGAAGAGTACTTTTTCCTAATTTTATTCACAGCCAGAGAATTATTTCTTGTTATGAATCAGCAATTTTACAGTAAGTTTGGTGAATTGCATATAGTTTGCATACATTAAAAATATACTCTGAATACACAATACATTATCTACTCATTTATATGAATATATATTCTGAATATATAAAAGAATGCTATCACCTTGGAGGAAGAAAAAAATAGTATTTTTTTTTCTCCAAGTTTCAAAGAAATCCAGAAGCATACTTGTTTGAGGAAAAGGTGTCATAAACCCATGATACATGAGGAAAGAATAATCTCCTTTAAATATAGATCTACTCCATTTCAGATGCCAAGATCATATAGATTCCCATTTCAAAAGCTGCCTTCACAGAAGGCATATCACCTTTTGAAGAGTAACCTTCACTGAAAGTTTTATATAGCTAGAACCTAATGTAATGTAATACATTTTTAGAGTGATTTATAAATACTATATGATAAACATAAACCCCTAGTTGAGAATTCTTATCTTTGTCTCTTTATTGCATATCCATTGTTGACAGTCTTTTTAAGAAAGTAGGAAGAGTAGCATTTCATCTTAGCAATAACTTTCAGAAACTATCTACCTGAATCTATTGATGTGACATAGCAAATATTAACAGTGACGGGAAAGAAAAGCTAATATGTATCTCAGTCTGTAAACTAGCAGAAAGTTCTGTAGTCTCAGTTTCTGTGTCATCACTGAAATAATTCGTCTGATATTTGGCCCTAAAATGTTAATCTTGAGGGCCATGTGTGTGTGTTAGACAAGCTTGCAAGAAAACTCAAAAGATAGTTTTCAGAATCTCCCTTTGTGGTTCAGAAGATAATTTTAAAGCAAGAGTGCTAATGCTACCTGAAAATAGAAATTCTAATCCAGTGTGATATTGAAAACTGTTGATGACAATTTATATCCTGAATTTAGTTGAATGGTTGAAATGTAAGGAAAATGTTGAATTCAGCAAAATTGTGATTAAGAAATGTTAAAATATAGCTCTGCACATACAAATGTAGCCTATTTATATTTCAGCATTAAGGAGATTTATTTTCACTTGTCAAAAATTGTCAGAACAACGTATGCAGCTGGCTTTGATGTGAAATTGAATCTCTCTGTACTCTCCCGTAGGAGTTGTGGATCCAGTGGTTTGCTGTGTGAGCTAGCCTCCTCAGCTGGATTGCCTGTGAATCTTCACTGAGCAAAAATCGGTCGCCTTGAGTATAAAGTGAAGCACAAAGTCTGGACATAAAAATGCTTCCTTAAATGGGACCTCACTTGTACCTGGGCAAAGAGATGCCTGCTTTCCAACTGTGATCATGCTTAGGTATGGTAAAGTTAGTTAACTTTTCATGTTTATCAAAACCAGCAGAATATTAGGATATTCAGACATAGTTGATACATTGCTAACTTTAAAGATTAAAAAGAAAAAGAAATGTAAGGTTAGTTCTTCAGATCAACATGGAGGCTGATTTTTTTTAAGGACCACAGATTGGTGCATACAATAATTTTGGGCACTTTGAAATTTCAGTGTGCGCTTCTATTTCTGTCTGCATGTGACCAAATTAAAATAAGGCCACAAAATAATTACTTACCCAACTGTGTAAGGGTAACCATTTCTCTAAAATCTTTAGAACTTAGAGTCATAGATGTAATTCAGAGGTGTAATTTATTCTCTCTACTTCTCCGTTTTTACATCTTTCGGATAGGGCTGGTAATGACTGGCAGTGGCAGAGGGCTATTGGAAAAGTTAGTTAATATTCATACAAAGTTTGGAATGTATAATAAGTTGATTTGCCAGGTTTTGTTTAGGCAACAGATGGAATGATCAAGTAGATTCATTTAAAGTGCCCTACTGGAGACTGTAACCTCCTATATGCTGACATTTTTGTAGGGAACAATACATATGTGGATGAAATACAACTGCCTTCTCTGATGGAAAGATATTTGCACACTTCTTGCATTGGAAAATAATAGAAAACAGAATTACAGAATTACAGACGGTGGAGGAAGGCTAAAAAAATCTGCTAGAAAATTTACATTAGATATTAAATTCAATCCAGAGCCTGTGCCTGTTGAAACTGGTACAGGCTGTGGGAGAGGTTGCTGGCCAGCCACCGGCATCTCTTAACTATCCCAGTCTTAGTGGAGGACTACTGTCTGGTGTGTAGATCAGCTTAGATCAAGAGGTTCCTCAGAGGTAGGGGTTCAGTTCGTAACAAGGTTGTTGAAAAGTCAAGTTCAACCACGATTGTGTGTGTGTGTGTGTGTGTGTGTGTGCACACGCACACGCACATGTGTGTGTGTATAGAAACAGACAGGATAATTTTCTTTCAGTGTACATAGTGAAAGCAAATGATTAATGATTTAGGATTCTTTTCACACTGCAGTAAAAATTAATTAAAGATGTGCCGGCTTTAGGCAATTCTATGCTTACAGTGATAAATATGGAAATGTGCTGCATTTTGCAGAATAAAAACCATTGTCTTTACAATGCACAGAAATGAATTATATCCACATCAAGTTTTATGTAAACACTCTGAAATTCAATTGGTAAGGGTTCAGCTGAATGTCTCTCAGTGATCAAAGAACAGCAATACTGGTGGTAGTATCTTCAATAGCAATTACATTTTTCACTTAAGAAAGAATTGGAAAGAAATGATTTTTGTCAGCTGTGGACATAAGGGCAAGTAAAGGGGGAGAGAAAGGATCAAAAAATACTTTTGGTAGCTAAATATATTACAATTATGGTGAATGTGCGGCAAGGTATTTTTGGTTTTGTTCATTAAACTTAATGTGTTTGATGTGAGCTCTGAATCCATTATCGTATACAGGCCCCCCATCTCTTACCCCTTCTGTTCTTACAAAACAAAGCTAGCAGCTATCTTTCTTTCTATTGACACAGAGACATAATTCCTCTTTCAAATCCCCGTGGCTGTGTCTCTATTATTGTATGAAGTAAAACTTCTTGTTACCAGTTTCAAACTTAACACTGAGCTGTGTAACTGCAGCTTTCTTTTCCTCCATTCCTTTCTCTTTCTTCCCTTCCTCTATATGGCATCTTGAGGGTTCAGGAGTATTCCAGGGCTTTCCTGGTGGTCACCTGCCTGCTACAGCAGCTGCACAAGGTTGTCCTAGAACCTGCCCCTAGGACCACAGGTAGCTCTTACCTTTTATGCCTCTGAATGTCCTCTCAGCTCAACCTCTGCCACGCTGCCAGAAGTGACTTGTTCAAAAAGTGCCTTTCATCTGCTTTCTGCTTGCTCATCTGTCCTTCAGGCTCGTAAAGCCTGCTGCAGCCTATAATGATGATAAAGTAAACCAAGCTAAGAAGAAAAAAAAAAAAAAAGGTATGTAGAAAAATCCTCTTCATTAGGAACCTGAATATGCCCTGGTTATTCATATTGAAAAATGGTTAATACTGCTACTGATTTACTGTTGAGTGAGTGTGTGTTGGTCTGCGTATAGCACATCCACTGGAGATTTTAATTGGCTAAATGAGAATAGAAATGTTCTCAGGAACATTTCTTGTTCCCTTAGGGATCTGAGGAGAAAGGGAAGAAAAAGGAAAGAATAATGTAACTGAGAGCTGAACATGTAACTGCTTGGCAGAGGGAAAACAGAATTGTCTGAAAAGCCTGAAGTATCAGCAGTGAGGCAGGAGCTGCCTCTGTGCCCTCCTGCAGCCATGCCTGTATTTTTTCTTTTGAGAGCATTATTCTTATGTCCTTGCTGTGCTGACCAGTCTATTGAAAGATACTTGCACAACAGTACAAAGGCAGTGTATCTATGCTGGCATGGGTGGAATCACCAGATGAAGAAGTAGTCCAATCTGTGCGCTTAAGAATTAAGAAAGACATAGTTGACATGAACAGAAAGATAGAGTGGGTTGATGCTAATAGGGCAAAACAGACACCATTTTTGGCATGAAAGAAAATTCTCTTATATGGGTAAAGATATGGCACTGAAAATTCTAGAAAACTGACAGATGACTTTTTAGCACCTCTGAGGATGAATGTTTTGATGTAGGCGTAATGTGCTAATGAATTAGCCTTTCAAATTCAAATGGAGCAAATCTGCTTCCTTTCAGATCTAGAACTTGGAAAGTATTTCCTAAGACCTAAAAACTATCATATGTTTTAGCAAACTGTGACATGAGTGGAAATTTCCACTTCATCAATACTAATTAAGACTTTTGGTAAAGGCTTCAGAAGTGACAGAAAGTAAAATGTACATAGTCTTCATAGTTTAGGGTCATATTTTATCTATGTTTCAATTAGTGTTGTTGACACATGGCCAGAAAATTGAAACATTGACAAAAAAAATAAACGAGCCAGAAAGAGATGAGAACATGAGCCAAACTTGTTGCAAGAGTGCACTGACCTAGTTCAAAGGAGGCCTATGACCAAGGCTAATGGAGAAGGTGTGTGACCTTGGGTTACATTCAAGGCTGCCTAGATTTGCCCTCTCCCCTCAGAGTAGAGGCAGGTCTGTCCTTCAAAATCCTCTTATAGATCTTAGAAGCCAAGTATATACAATGGATGAGGACATTAAATTTGCTTATTTTTTAAAACAGAAATATTTAAATCAAAATAGGAAAGGCTTTTTGATTACAAGTAAAAAAAAATGCTGGAAAGGTACATAAGGTTGTTGTGGATACCTTTTCAGTGGTGAATATTGGGGAGACTTGGTCCAGCATCCATCATCCTCAATTAGAATCATAGTATAGAATTGTTTATGTTGTAAAAGACCTTTAAGATCATCAAGTCCAACTGTTAGCCTAGCACTGCCAAGTCCACCACTAAACCATATCCCTAGCAGCACATCGACATGTCTTGTAAATGCCTCTAGAGAAGGTGACTCAACCAATTCCCTGGGCAGCCTGTTCCAGTGATTGAACACCTTTTTGGTGAAGATGTTTTTCCTAATATCCAGTCTCAACTTTTTCTACAACCTTCTTTTGAGGTAGTGGTAGAAAATTATAAGATCTCCCCTCAGCCTCCTTTTCTCCAGTCTAAACAACCCGATTTCCCTCAGCTGTTTCTCATCAGACTTGGGCTCTGGACCCATCACCAGTTTTACTGTCCTTCTTTAGACATGCTCCAGCACCTCAATGTCTTTCTTGTAGTGAGAAGCCCAAAACTGAACACAGTACTCAAGGTGTGGTCTGTCTTCAAAGTTGCTGAGCGTGGTATTGATCCCTTTGTCCAGATCATAACATCCATTGCTGCCTGTAGCTATGCCAGTCTGCATGCTATAGCTTAAGAAGAGGTTTTTCTGAGCCTGCCCTCTGGTTTGCAGCCCATTCAGTTTTGCTTCTGCCTTTGCAAGGCTCGGATGCAAACCTGATCACTGATATAATGTAGGTTAAAAAGAAACTTCTCTTAAAAGGGAGAAGAAGTGAGAGGCATTACTGGATATAACTGTTTACTCTGGCAAGGGAACTGTGAATTGTCTTAAACGGCCAGGAGCAGCTCAACCTCTTGGAGGCAGGGGAATGAGTGAGTGTTTGCACTTACAGGCAGTAATTACAGCTGCTGCTCATTCCCCACTCTAGAGAAATTAAGCTGCTCCTGATTTAAGCTGTAGTTTCATGGTACAAAGTGTTATGTATCAGTGCCTGTTGACTTTTATTTTTTTTCCCTTCCTTTCCTGCAGCACCTCCTTCTCTTTGTACTGTGTCAGCACAAGCCTTTGTTCGTGTTAGGTGAATAGGGAATTAGGGAACTAGTCTGACTTTAAAAAAACCCTCAACAAACCCGATTACTTGTATGCCTAAAACCCTGATGGTGTGAGGAGCGAGGACTAAGTATACAGGATGAAATTACCGTGGCATCTCTTTTGGTGTCTGTAAACTTGGGCTTATTACTTGAGCCTAGCAGAGATCCTCATTCTGTGAGCCACAAAGATAATGGAGTCACAGAACAAGAGGTGTAAAAAGGCATGAATATCCATCAATTTCATCCTTTCTGCTAGGCACATTGTCACTAAACATTAATAAAATCTTATTGTTACTCAGCTTTAATTCTCCAACATTGTCAGTGCTGTGCCATAACTAAGTACAAATCTTATTAGGAAAAAAAATACCTTTTATATTTTCCCTTAAAGAAGAAATATTTCACTTGCATTCATCTCTAACAGAAGCACTATTATTTCAGTAAACAGTATATAAACATTAAAAAAAAACCCAAACCTGAGTGAGGTTTATGGGATTTAAATACACTTTTCATTATTTGCTAACAGGATTTGGCTCCTGCATGCTACTTCAAACATCCCTCTTGAATACACTTCAGTATTGTGTCTTGGAAAAAGACTGAATAAAAATGTCTTACCTGAGCTGGATTTTTCTAAAAAAAATCAGCAAGAAGAGTTGATGTCAATTACAGGATTAAACAGATGTACAAACACCATACAATACGCAAAAAAGCAACTTCAGTGAATGTTTCCTAGTTAGGCTATTGTTTGTCATGAATATTTCAGTTATAAAGTTTTAAAAATTGACTCTAATTAAGAAGCATGCTAAAAAGAAAGGGGTTATAACTTAATTTCCCTTTGATTGGACTCATCACTCATTCAGAGAATTATTTCTTTTCTTGAAATGAGTATGATGTTTGCCGGTATCAGTAAGTGCCAATACACAGACAATGCTTACAGACTGGGAGGTTAATATGCCATACATTGTGCTTTTAGTGACAAGCAAAATTTGCGACTGTCTTCTTTACATTTATAATAAAATATTTATCTTTTCCATAGATAGGAAAATCCACATTTATTGATTTTATTGGCAGACTAACAATTTATTTTTAAAATGTATGATCCTATACACCAGCTCTTGCTTTTCACTTTATTGTACCCCTTTAATATTTTGCTCTTGATGGCAATGGAGTAACAGAAGTCAATAATAATTTGATTGTATAAATATCATGCAAGATGATTCATAGAATAACGATCCTGTAAAGAAATTCTCCTAGCTGGATTTAGTGTGTTGTGTCCTCTGAGAACTATTTGGTAGTCTCCTTAGGATGCACAGGAGCATCTCTGTAGAAGGAAAAATGACAAATTCACTGACCTCAGTATAAATGCTCTAAAGATGAAGGCTTGAACATCATGATAAAAAAGAATGTTTGCTGGTAAAGAACAGGAAGGAATGGAAAGTTTCACTTATCTGAGAAGATGAAATTCAGCGGCTGATAAGATCTGAACATTATGAAGACTGTAAAATCACTGGGGATATGGGGGAATGAAGTATATTTTAGTAGCTGCCAAAGCTGTGCTATAGCTAGATCGGTGTATAAACTAAATTGAAACAAAGCCACAGCAATACCTTGTCAAGATTTTTACCATCAAGCAAAAATGCAGCAGCAAATGAGGCAAAAGTGAAACAGATTAGAAGCTTTTGACAGTTTCTGAGTCAGCTGGTGGCAGTTACCAGCATGGAGGTTTGTACTGCTTCTAGCCAGCTGTTCATATAATCCATTGCTTTGTAGAGATTATTCTTACTTTTTACTCATATTAGAACTTTACAGAGAGAGCTGCACTTTCAGCCAATGAGCAAAGAATGTATCAGAAAATTAAGAGAGGAATACAGCATGGTTCAGCAAAATGATTACAAAATGGATTTTTTTTGCCTGTCATTTTTCAAGTACTGAAAAAAATAATTTGGGTAGAATGATTACAGTCAAGAGAAACGTATTAAATAGATTTGTGTCCCATGGAATGTCTCAAATATATTAATCTCTACCTAAGTGCTGCTTCCGAGTAGCCAGGAAAAGCCCCTTTATAGCCATTCCTCTCTGAAATTTTAGAATAAAAAGTGCAGGTTATTGGTGGATTCAGTTGTTTGAGGTATCTTTTCAGCTTTCAAACATGATAAAACATTTTAAGAAAAAGAAGGTAGTCTCTATGAAAATGTACAATTAAGTGATAACCCAACTTTTGACCCTGCTGATGAGTCTTCCTATGATGTGTTTTATGCGGCAGTAGTGTTCTTAAAACAAAACAAGGAAATTACACATTTAAAACCTGAAGTATTAAGGTTGCAAAGTCAAGCACTCAGAAGACAAGAAATGCCAGTTTAGGTTCCTATCTGCTTTTCCCCCTCCTCCCCTCCCCTATCTGGCTGTTTATATTATTGGCTTTTTTTTCTGAAAACATGTTTTAGTAGCTGTTTTTTGTTACATTATTTTGGCATATTCAAACACCTCTTTTTTTTTTTTTTCTTCACTTCTTTGACTACATAGCCACACTGTTAAAAAAGTCCTAATTTCTGTAAAAATATTCTCGATGCACTGGCAGGCTGTTTGTAAAGCAGTAGCATGCTCAGGAATTGCACTCACAACAGTATCAGGTATTTCTTCCTGAGCAAGCTACCACCACAGGTCTGCACTGACACAGTCCCCTCTAGGCTATCTGAGCCTCATTATTCATCTGTGTCCTACCTATCACTCATGCTTGTTTTGTTCATGTTTTATCATCCATATGCAAAGAGAAACCTTTCTGTGATGCAGGGTGTTTTCAGGCTGCTCTCTGCTTCATGCAGTAGTGAAGGGGGTGTGTGTGTGTGTGTGTGTGTGTGAGAAAGAGCTGAGATTTAAGGTTTTTTGTGTAGTGAGACTGGTGCTGACTGCTTCATTGTACCCTGCAAAGCTGAGAGATATGCCAGCAAAAGGAGCATGTTTAGGGTGAAAGAAGGACACAAATGTTAGCATTGCTGCAAGTGTGGTAGGATTATAGAGCAGGGCAGTCTGCATGACAACCAGGATGGAGCTAAAGACCTCAGGTTTTACAGGTTGCCAAACTATGGGGAGATAGGCAACACACTTCACTGTTACACTGCCACACAACCAGCAAAATCTTAATTTTTTCTAGTTTTTTTATGCTGCAATCTGTTGGCAAGACATAGCTCTCCTCCACTTAATATTGTCTCTTAAAATAACATATACAGTTATTGTACTTGTATGTTGTAAAATATGGATCACACTTTCATAAATTCATGAGAAATAATCTAGTATTGAAGAAAAGCATAGGGAATTACCAGGGTTAAACTGAGCTGTCAAGGTGAATAGACTATACCTACAGGATGGTTCTACTCACTGTTTCTGACCATTGAACTGAGAAATTTGAGGTCCTTGACCTTGCTTGTCACAAAAAGAGCATAGGGTAACTTTAAGGTTAACCCTGATTATTGGTGTTAGATGCAACCTATATGGTCAAAAAGGTGGATATCTACTCTGTTTGTTCCTATACTGTATTACACTGAACCTAGACCTCAAAATCTGAATGCAATCAAATGTCAACATAGAGAAAGGGCAAAAACATGTCACGTCACTACAGAACTATTGATTTGAGCTCAATAACCTGCAAGGTTTTTTGAAGTTTCTTGGAGAAAAGAACAACCAAAACTACTCGAGGGCAGTGGAAAACAAGGAGGTATGCCACTTAGAAAAAAGGTTAAAATGAAATACATATTTGCCCAAAAATACACTATGCCCGGTTAACCTGTTGTCTGTTTTTGACTGGTGAATGCATTTAGAGCAGTAAATCTACTACAGTAGTAAATCTACTACAGTATTATCCAGGCAATTCGTAGTTAAACTACTGAATGCAGGGATTGATATAAAAACTATAAAGAAGTGAGGAACCAGCTAAAGCAGAGATGATAATGGATTTTTTGGAAGGGGGAATATTATTAATGAAATTCCTCCAGGGTCAGTCTCACGACTGATGCCATGTAAAATTTTCATTAATAGTCTCTGCACAAAGTTGAACTTGAACATGGGGAAAATTCTCAAATTACTCTTCTGTGAGGCATGGGTGAGATTTTCTCTGGGATAGTCATAGGTGCCTAAACTGGGAGGTTAGTGAAAGCAGTGGAGAAAAAAAGCCATCTCCAGAGGCTGGCTGGATGGCACCTAGGTTAGCTTCCTGCTCTGAATCGCTCTTTTAACTACAGAGAGGAACTCAAGATGCAGCAGGAGACCTATCTTCCCGCTGTAGGGGATAATGACATTGTTTATTACACATGGTTGAAAACCCTACATTCAGGCCTGTTCTAGTTCTTGTTCGCAATGTTAAAACAGGGCTTGAACATTGACTGCGAAATCTGCCAGCCCCCTCTGGAGACTTTTCTTGAATCCATAGATAATTTAAATGTACATGAAAGGACTTGCCGAAATCCCATGTATTTCAAGTACTCTACTTTTTAGTCTTTAAAGAATGCTTTTGCAGTCAGTTTCCTTTTGTTCTTGAAAAACACATTTTTAGGACAATGTTCAGTCTCACCAGTTGTCACCTGCTGCATCCCAGGGTGCTTAAGCACTAACCTTTTCCCTCACATATTAACCTAATTAAATTAGAGAAAGAGAAATTGCTCTCAGATTCTCACTTAACTACAAGTTTGATGATCCTTTTTCACAACTTTCCTTGTTTAAAAAAAACAAAACCTAACTCCTCCCCCACACTGTAGTGGTTAAGAATCTAGCTGAAAATCAATAGTAAAATATTTGCAGGGAAGCTAAAGGCATTGAGGATTAACAGAAGTGAGTAGCAATATTTTTGTCTCTTACTGTATTTATTTATGACTACCTCTGCAGCTCCTGGCTACCTGTTATCCTCTATATCATAGCTTGTAACCTCCAGGGTTGAGTACACGGGGCACGGAATTTGGTGGGTGGGAAGGACTCTGATTTTGGTTTCTTTCTGGAAAGGTCATTTCTGTGGATTGATTCACACTTTGGCCCCACATGCAACAGTATGATGGGGAAGCTTATGATTTGCAACTCAGTTTAAGAAAAGAGACAGAATGCCCCAAATTTTCTAAACTTTCTGAAGCTTACACATGGTGTAACAATGACTCTAGTCTTCCCATGTTCCTACTTCCCTAAGTTGACACCTGGCAGCAGAATCAGATGGCACTCAATGATCCATATCACAGATCTCAATGATCAACTTTTGTGGAATACCCAAATTTGTCTCTCTGAAGGGAATCTACTTAAACTGCTAGTGCAGGATTGGACACAAAATACTGTCTTGGCTGTTCTATAAAGCACCCTGTGCTAGGTATGTATAACAAGCACCATTGTATATAGAGGTCTGATCACATGTTTTCTGAAAGGATTTGGAGAAGGGCAGAGAAGGATATCAGAAGCAATAGAAAATACCTATCTTATAGTATGAGACTAAAATAGGTTTCTTTAGATTACAGAACAGGGGCTGTGAGTCAGTGAATGTTCCTTGTAAATACAGCATGTTTTTAACAACAAAGAATGATAGGAGTTGTTTAACTTTAAAAAAAAAAAACGGTAAAAAAAAAGCTGCAGGAACAAAGGGTTATGTACTGTGAGGCAGCAAAGTGTGGAAGAGAATTCCAACAAAAGTAGTGAAGGTAAGAAATGTACTGAATTCTAATTTGAAGACTGATTGATTTATGAAAGGCAAGATTTTGTGACTGTTATGAAATAAATGGGGTTTTTTTGCCTATGTTAGGAAGTTTTCTAACTCACTGATTCCAGTGTGTGCATATTCTAGTTTCCTAAATCATCATTATATCATCCTAACAAAACCATTTACTAGTTTAAGTGATGTGAACCAGTTAAAAGAACTTGCACTTTCATTTGATTGCTTCAATTTTAGCTTTGACTGTGATCCTACCAGAATTTGTATGAACTTAATTTAAAGAAATGCAAGCCTGTATAATGATTGCAATAAGTATGAACTCAGAATATTGTGAAGTACATATGGATTACAAAGAAATGTGCTATCACTACCTATATTCAACTAAGATCTCAGAAGAGTGTGTGCTGTTAGCTTAAAGAATATTTTTTGGCTATTCAGTTTACAGAATAGCATTCTCGGCAGCTGTCACCAAATTAGGGTCTTGAGCTACTTTCAGTCTGAGCAGTGTAGTGGTTTGGCAGGAATCACAAATGAGCAGCAGTCATTGATCTGCTCTGTGGAATTTGAATGGCAGAGTATTTTGAGGGTTAACCCTGAACTGCAAGAGATAATTTGAAAAAGATGTTTTTTAAAAGTATTTGAACAAGAGACTTCTTCAAAACAATAGATACTGAAATAGGAAGTGCGTAGATAAATTATGCATTCAACACGAAAGATCTCACATTGTATAAGGATATTTTGTCTCTTAGAATATCATGCTGAAAGGGAGATGTCAGAAAATGGAGCAGTCAGAACAATCCCTATTTTCACATGTAGTTTCATTTCACTACAGACTTGCCCTAATTATTTAAAACCAGCTGAGGCCGAGAGTGTCTGTCTGTCCCTCTATTTATAAGTTTTGTGTGGAGACAGTGATAAAAGTCACCACCGTGTTCTGTAACTTATATTCTTGGTTTAGGAGTAGGTACATGACCACCAAATTGATTTTGAAGTAAGCTATTGTAAACCGAGCCAAAAAACCCAAAACCATAAAAACTGCCCAAGAATGATCCTTAAGATAAGAAGGTCCAAAATCCTTCATCATGCTGCTGCCAGTAAGTTACTGCTAGCACATGTTTAGGCATATGCCTTTCCAAATTTGCAGATGTCACTGATGCTTCAGAGGTTTTGGGGAGTAGAATGCATAAATAACAGTTATCACTTTGGTCATTAACTTTTGGGTTTGGAAAGTCTTCTGCATTGTGACTCAGAACTTTATTCCAGATGACAGTGAGAGCCAGTAAAAGAATCTTTAGGGAGATAAGACCCACACATAACAGTATGACAATTATAATGATGGGATTAGGATCTGCAATGCAACGTACTGAAATAAAATCCATTTCTATATAATTCATGAAGGACTACTGATGTTTGCAATAACCATCTTTTCAAAGTACAGTATTCTCTCAGCATCAAGAAACATACTCTTTTCCTGCATGAGTGGTTGTTTTTTTTTCTCATAGCCTAATCTAATTTGGATATAAAAATAGTTTGTGGGGGAATTCATATGGGTTTTATACAGCTTCAGGGGACTGTCCAGTAGGAATTGATCAGGTCCTTACCATATTTGTAAACAAGTATTGACATCAGCACTTACATAAAGGTATTTTAAAATCTATTATTTTGCTACATTACTGTTTTGAGCTATAACTTTTATATCTAAAATAAAATCACTGAATTCTGTCACTAAAACGTAAATGGGAAAAAGAACAATTCTTCCAAGAATCTTTAGGAGTGGTACCACTTATCCCTGCAGGTAGCAAAAGATGTTAACCTTAAAATAGCCAGCAGAAAGTGTAGGCTATGCTTGTTAGTAGCTGTGATCATGGCTTGTGCCTAGCAGTAACAAAGAATTCCTTCTGTTTTATTTGTAAGTGCTAGAATATTTGTCAGTTAAATAGTCAATATCTTTAGGGCCCAGTGAATGGCAGGTTCTCATAATCTGGAAGAGGGAAGACATAACTATTGATAAAACCCATTTTGATTGCCACCAGTCACCAATCTGGGTTGCTGACTGAGGGAACACCTACCATTCACCCACAAGGCTTGCTAATAATGAGGGCACACTGTACATCCCCTACATGCAGGCTGAAGCAGATACAAAAGGAAATCCACACAATGAAAACAAATTGCTCTTCTCTTACTGAGAGGCACTAAAGCAGAAATGCATCACGCCACTCCTTGTACTATTTTATTGTCAAGGGCTGAAGGATGTGTTGCATTTACTTAACAACTACTAATAATAAGTAAAGCTACATCTGAGCAGGATTTGTCAAGTCTCATTAATTGATACAGAGGAATCTAGATCCTTGTGTTAAGTCTCAGGATGTTGAGGTGGGTTTTTTTTTACTGGTGCTGTGTCTGTATCATCTTCTGTTTTCTCCTCTCCTCTCTTTAAACCTGTTAATCTTGCATAGATCTCTGGCTCCTATTTTCTTTACCTGTCACAGGCTCTGGCAAGTCCATCAAACAGTGTTGAGCCTTATCTTTCAGATCTTGAAGTTCTGTCCATCACATTATGAGCTCCTTCTTCCTTTGTACCTGCATGTACTTTTGAATTGTCTAACTCAAATAAATATGATTGTTTGATTGGATTGCCCACGAATTACATGTTCTTTGTTGCAGCTGAAGTTTTTTGGTGTTGTTTTTTCTCTACCTAACTTATCTTGGTAGCCATACGAGCTCTGAAAAGGAGCCTCTAAGGAGGGTCTCTGCCATGTGGAAATGTTTGAATCTCTTGTATGAATAGACATGTGAATGTGGCCTTATCCCTAGGACTTGCCCCAGAAGAAAGGAGAATATCCACGACTTTCCCCAGATAACAGAGGATATATTTCTTTCTGACTATGATGTGTGAGAAAAGACTTGCTTGATAAATATTGAGTGGGCTGAAAAAATCCAGTTTGTGTACCCTTGAAATAATATAACTAAACTAGTATGATCAAAGTTGTGCCCAATGATATAAACTACTTTCTTGGTATTTTCTAGTATGCAAAGAAAAATATAAGGTGTACCATAAATAGATACTTTTCTAAGTACTTAAGATTTGAAATAATCACAGTTTGTGAAAAACTGATATGATGTGAAGGGCTTCAAATGCAGATTTTGAAAAAGTTGGTCTGATAGATGCTCTGTGGACTATTTATAATAGCAGACTGATAGGTAGTCATCATGTCCTTATCTTTCCCAGAAACACTACTTCTGTCATCATAAATGGTGATATTAGACCCTTTTCTCTCCAGAATGTGAACTTTGTTTATTGCTTCCCACTGCCTCATTTGTTTTCCCAAACAATGCAAGACCATAAAGCAGACTTCTTAGTTCTGTGATAGGAAGGTGATCTGTTCTATAGTAACATTCAGAAAAAAAGCCCCAAACAACAAAAAAAGGAAAAAAAACCCCTCACTTTATTAAACCTGAAACATAAGAAGAAATAATGCAGACAGGTTTAGATGGATGTGTTGATTTTAAATGCAGAGGTGCACTGAGAAACATGGTAATCGCAAAATCAAATGAAAAACACTGGATGCTCAAAGAGGAAATATGTTACAAAATTCTGGCCAAGAAATGAAACAAATTTTCAGAGTTATTATGTGAAAAGTCTGTCAAGACCTGAGTGTAGTGCAGCTGTAGTGCTGAAGACAGACACGTTCTTCAGTTTGAACTATTAGGAGGGTAAAATCAATTGATGATGGATACACTATTTCTATCTAAAATTACTGCTACGCTTCAGCTTGAATATCATGCACAATACTGATATAAGGCAACTTTACAGTGTATGCCACTGACTTTGAGAGCATTGAATGTTGCAAAAAATAAGCACAGTTTGTAAGGATCTATAAAGAAGGAAAGTTTAGACTATATTCTAATTGAAAAGGGAAAAGATTCACTGGAATTTACTGAAGTTTCATATTTATGACAGTAGTTGGTGAATATAAAACTCAATGTCATTGCTGAAATACAATTATACAAAAATATAGCAATACATAATTTGCTAAACTAGGGAAAGCAAGCAAGAAGTAATAAAAATAGTTTCCAACAGAGAACAGAAAGCATAATGTTATACTAAGGATAGTTGCTGAAGGGAGCAAAAATAATGAGAATACAAGGGCACAGTTTCTGGTAGTAAAGACAGCTTCAGATCTTACTTCTGCGTTACCCTTTACTGAGGAGCAATGACCAGTTGAGACACTGGTCTATAAAATAAAATAATGTGAGATAAAAATACTCTCTTTTTAACTAGAGCCTTTTTCCAGTAGTCCAATGGAGGTGGAACTTTGAGAACAGGGAAAGGGAATGGGCACTAATGAATAGGGCAGCTGAGCAATGTAGTAAAGCCAGTCTACAGGTTTTAGAAAGAAGCAGATAGATAGATTTCTACACTAGAAAGGCAGAGAGGGCTAAAAGAAAAGAGAAAGGAAAAGAAGGCAACTTTTAACTTAGTATTTATTTGGATATAAGTAACAATTTTAAATTATTTATGTGGATACAATGATCCTATGATTATCATAATCTTAATTGCATCTTAAAAAGAAGAAATGAATATATTGTATAACTTGGTGTTGATTTGGGAATATTGCCCACATAAGGGAGGAAAATTTTGCTTACATTCACATGGGAAATTTGAGTCAAAGCAGGAGGCTGTAAACAGCATAATCTTCTCACTACTGAGCAGTCTTTCCAGTTTGCTCATAGTTAATCTATCTCTAGAAGAGTATTTTGTTGGGTGGTTTTGGATTTTGAACTTCATGCTTCCGAAAGTGTATCAGTGGTGGAACTACTCAGAGTCTGGGTTTATGAAAATAGTGTTTTCAGTGTGGAACCAGCAAATTTAAGAGATAGTGCCAGGAAGAACTATTGGTTCCAGATTATATACAGGAAAATAGAGTGTGTAAAGGAGCTTGCAAAGGAAAGGAAATTCTTCACTGATGTGAGAGGAAAGAGGCTTAGACTGCATGATAATTTAAGTGGGTTTGTTTGAATCATGGACCCAAGGTGGACAACATGTTCCATTTAGGACACCTGTTACTCTGGACAAGAGTCTTTTATTTCTAGATTTCCTGCTCACAGAGCTCATTGTCCTAAACTGAATTAATGTAGACAAGCAGAAGACATAAAGTATTGTTCAGCAGCTGAGGTATAGGTAGAGATGAAACTCTGTGAATATAAAACTCAATGTCATTGCTGAAATACAATTCTGGTAGCTGAAGGTTCATATTAATCTGACTGAATAGGAGAAGGCAGAAAAAGAAAGCAGTTTGTAAATGCCCTGCTGGCTGTGAGACACTTTACTTTCAGGCACAAGGTTGTGGGTGAGCTGGTACAGTTTATGAATAAGACTTGTGGACAACAGGAAGGCAGACAGCAATTAGCTGGGATGCCAGTATGAGATTTCAGTTGCATATATGGAATGACCTTTGGTAGTTTCATTTTCCCATATAAATATTAGAGTTTCATAATCCTGAGGACTTGTGAGTAGGAGCAAAAATTAGACAAAAGTGATGTTGTAAAATCTTTAACTCCGAAATTATGGCAATAAAGGAGATTTGAGGTAGTCTATTGAGCACCTGGCAATTCCAAGGACAGATACTTTGGATAAAAGGATAGCAGCATAGGGTGTTGGGTTTTTGCAGGTACATAGTTATATGTAGGCTATAAGAGGAGAATGCTACCAAATATTTATTACCTTGGCTTAATGATAAATATTATAAGTAGTTTAAACAAACATCATACAGAAGAAAATGCTTAACAGAGACAAGGTATCCTTCTCTCTAAAATGATAAAAACTCTCAGGTGAAGCTTGATGACCTATGTGAGGAAAAAAAAATCTATTGACCTATCTTGAAACTGAGATTAGTATAAGCTTTTTTGAAAAATGTAATTTAAAAAAAAATGTCTGGAAGGTTTAAAATTTACATATGTAAGAAATACAAGAACATCAGAAGCAGCTTAAACAACGATGAAGCTGAGAACTGGTGAAGAATAGCATTTCATTTCCCCACACAAATCAATATGCTCATATTTCTGACTGCGTAATTACAAAATACATTATGTTTTAAAGTGAACATTTACTGAAATTGATGAGAGAATGAACAAAGTAATTGGACTCACTTAAAGTGTGTTGGTGATGATCAATGCAGGGGTTTTGCTGGCAGGCATTCCTTATTACCAGGGCTGTAAGGGTGTATTTTCTAGAAAACCATAAATATATATATATATATATAGACACACACATATATGATGAGCTTTGAAAGAGAATATGAATACTGCACTGTGCTAGTAGCAAAGCTGTGTAAAAAATGTGATGCCAAATTATCTCTGCAGATTTTGCAAAATTTAAGCTTAACTACATTATTTCAAATATTTCTACACTTCTAGTAGAAAGCCTTTATTGTGACCTTTTGATGAAGTTGGGTGCACTGGTTGTAGTAAGTTTCCTTAACAGACTGATGATTTTATCAGATGTATTTGGTTTGTATGTCAAGGTTTTGGTAGCAAGGTTTGGCTTCTGTGCGAAACTGCTAGAAGCTTCCCTTGTGCCTTGTGTCTGACAGAGCCAATACCAGCCAGCTCCACAAAGGACCCACTGCTAGCCAAGGCCAAGCTCATCAGTGACTGTGGCAGTACCTCTAGGATAATGTAGTTAAGCAAGGGTGAAAAAACCTGCACAAGATGTGAGGAACTCTGCAGACACCAAGGTCAGTGAAGAAGGATGGGAGGAGGTAGTCCAGGTGCTGGTGCAGAGATGCTCCTGCAGTCTGTGGAGAAGACCATCATGAGGCAAGTTGTACCCACTGCAGCCCTTGGAGGTTAGCAGTGGAGCAGATACTCACCTCCAGCCCATGGAGGACCCTACACCAGACCAGTGGCCTTGTGGGGATCCTAGGCTGGAGCAGTACCCTGGCAGGACTTATGGTCCCATGGAGACAGGAACGCACATCGAAGCAGTATTGCTCGCAGGACTTGGGACCTCATGAGGGACCCATACTGTAGCAGTGTGGTCCTGAAGAACTGCACCCTGAGGGACCCCAGGCTGGAGCAGGGGCAGAGTGTGAGAAGTCCTCCCCCTGAGAAGGGAGGAGCAGCAAAGAAAACATGTGATGAACTGACCATTTCCTGTCCACCTGCACTTCTTGGGAAGGGACAAGGTAGAGAAATCAGGAATGAATTTGAGCCCAGGAAGAATTAAGGGGTGGGAGGAGGTCTTTAAGGTTTGGGTTTATATCTCATTATCTTACTGTCATTTGATTGGTCGTAAATTAAAATATTTTTTCCCCAAACCTGTTTTGCACTTGATGGTAATTGGTGAGTTATCTCCCTTGTCCTTCTCTTGACCATGAACCTTTCATTATATTTTGTCTCCCCTATGCAGCTGAGGAGGGGAGTGATAGAGTGCCCTCTGTGGGCACCTGACATCCAACTATCACAACAGACAACCAGACACAGTGAACTTCAAAGATCTACTTCACAGGTGAACCGTGTCTCTTTTCTTGGGTTAGGGGTAGCTTGAGCCTACTAATGTTAATCAGTATGTTCCAAATAAGACATCTTTTAACCAAAGCAATTAACTACAGAAATGTGCATTTTCTTTCAGAGAGTGTTTTAGAGTAAAACCAGTGGGAATTCTTTTCTCCTAAGTTATATTGTTAAAACCAATGAGTTAAAAGGATCCCAAATCATGTAGATGAGAACACACGGCATGGTTTATTGCATTCATCTGGGGATCTGAACTCAGAAATAATGAGACACACTCCAGCCAGTGATTCCTCCTCTGTGAAAACTCAAAAGTTGTTTACTGTCACACTTTATAGTTGTTCAGGAGGGATGGACTCTCCTTGCAGACACCTGGGGATGAAGAAAAGCATCCATCCTCAGGTTAGCAGAAAGACATAAAGGAGGGGAGCTTTCACAACTGTCTATGAAGCAGCCAAGCAGAAAAGTTCTAATATCCTAACCAGGTCTTTTCCTTTTCTCCTCCCTCCCTAGGCCTCCCCTCCAGGGCTATACAATTGGGAGATAGAAAGACTAAAGGAAAAGATGGATGATGGAATTGATGAAGTTCCTGGAGCTGGAGGTGGAGGGGATATCTGAAGACTCTGCAAGGGGCCCAGTAGGTTCTGGGAAGTATAGGACCTCTGAGTGTTAACCCCCAAAATTAAGATAAAATGTGATGCTTCACCCCTTTTTGGATGTAACTGTTATTTAATATGTTAATTTTAACTAATATCTAGTTAAAATTTTAGAGGTTTTTTTTAAGCCATCTCTGTAATTCTGATATTCGGGTATTTGCTTTCTTTGTGGACATATGAGGTCAGGAGAAGAATGCTAGTGAAAATGATTAGCAGAATAAAAAACCTGCAATATATGCATCCAGACTTCTCCTCAGGTCCCAGATTTGAGGCTTAGTAATTACAGTCATATATAGGAAGGTAGTAAAACATGTCTTAACTGAAAATTGCTGCATTTCAGATAGTTACCATGTATCTATATTTATCTACTTTTTTTCCTATTTTCCATTCAGAAGTTTCATCCAGGTAGAATTTGGAAACTGTGAGTACTTGTCTTGGGATATCTGAACAGCCTGAAGTTATTCAGTCAACCTTCTTTCTATGCCTGAGGTTATATGGACAGATCAATGGAAAAAAGATTATGTACAGTGATTGAGATGCATCTCAGACAAATCAAACTCACTGAATATATACTACACACCTCAGACAGATTTCCACTTGTGAAATCCTGGAGAGAAATACGGGAACTTGGGTTTTCCAAACTGCAGAGAGGGATTGAAATGGAAGTGAAGTCCTGAATTTATTTTGTTTTTACTTTTGGCTAAATATTCTGGTCATATTTGGTTTTCTCCAGCAGCTGGGAAGAAATATGAGAGGGCAAGAGGCAGCATTCAGAGAAAAATTGGGAAACAAGTTTTATTCTTAGCCATGTATATATTGGATCAAAATATTTTCCTTTCTAAAGCATGTTGAGATCCTAGGGCTAAAAGTTGGTCTATAATAAGGCTTTATTGTTGTTAATGTTTTCTTACTTAAACTTTCTGCACTATTTTATGGTTGTAATAAAGAGAAAAGTAAGAGAAAATCTGTACTGGAACAACTCACAAAAATTTTTTATTCAGCGGAGTTTTGGGTTTGTCAGTCCTTTATTGTAAATTACAAGTTATTTTATTTCAGAGATTGCAGTCAAGCATCCAACTTTAGAAAACCAAATTCAATTAAACAACTGTACAACTCTTTATTTTAATTGTAATACATGTCTTCCTTTTTATTGTTCCGAATAATTTCCTCTCTTTATTTTCCATTTTCTCATTCTATGGAGGTGCAGTGCAGGTCAGAACATAAGGGTTTTCAGTCTTTTACCGAATATCTTTAGAGGCTTGCTGTACTCTCCAGAAATGCAATTGGTAATTGAAGTTTGGGGTTTTTTTTGTTGTGGGGTGGATTTTTTTTTTCATTTTTTTCCCTCCTTAATAGGCTGTGAGCTGAAAAGGACACTCCATGTTACTTAAATAATCTATGTGACAAATTATGCTCTTTAATTCTACTTAGGAAACAGTCTTTTACATTAACTAAACATCATCCCCCCTCCCCGACCCTACTTGACATTTAAAGCTTAAGCAACTACAGCCTACTTCTAACAAGTTCTCCTTCAATGTAAATTAAAATGACGTGGTGTTGAACAAAATCATCCAGTATCAAACAGTGCTGTCCTCTGGGATTTTTTTTAATACAGCTCATGTACAAATAGAAGAATTCGATTAAAAAGAGACCCAAGGCACTATGTAAACTTGCAATATTAGCAAAATGTAATGTAACTTGTCAGCGACTTCACCTTATATATCGCTGCATATACATACACATATATATGGACATATAGACTCACATATGCAGGTCTAGAATGTTCCAAAACAAAGAATGTCTTCTGCTCTTATAATTTGTGAAGGTTTTATTTTAATTAATATTACCTCTTGCTTTCATTGGCTCATTTAGACTTCCTACTTATAGCAGTATCCTGGATTTTAATTTCTGTAGGCTGTAGTTATGCAACAACTTTTTGGGGGTTTCATATTTGTACATTTAAATAATTAGGAGGTTGCTTCTCATAGTAGCTTGCAAAGTAAATACTGTGAATTAACTTCTTCAGATTTTACTGAGGCTCATCTTAACAAACTCAGTTTTACCTTCTACCTGGGTAGAACTATGTAGATACTAAGTAGAACTATGACTAAGCAAATGACTTCTGTAGAAGTAATTTCCCAAGCTGTTCAAACCAAAGCCTGATCTCATTTGAGTCCTTTGTACTGTCCTCTGTCTTTTGCAGGAGAGCAGGAATAGATTCCTTCCAGAGAAAACGGACACCTCCAAAACACGTTGAGACATCATTATGATTGGACTCTTTGGGTTCACTTTCAACCACCTCTGTACAGTTTCAGAAGATTATGTATATCAAGCTGCCTTTCTTTAATTCACAGGTGTATGTTAAACATATTAGACATCTGTTGAGCTCCCACTTTTATTTTATTTCACAAATACATGTCATATTCTAACAATAGATTAGTAAAATTAATTAAAATATAGTCATGTTTATAAAAAACAAATCCAAACTATCCAATTGTGCATTGATAAACTACTTTCGGGGATAGAAAATTATTACCTGTAGCTCTTGCAAACCCTCCTTGTTTCATTATTTATGGCCTTAGGTCTCAGGTGGAAAGAGCATAATGTCAGTGAAATAACTTGTGATTGAAATAGTGAATGGTTAGGTATTTAATAAGTTTCATTCCAGTTGCCACCCAGGAATATTAAAGACCAGGCTAATTATAATTTTTTTTTTGTGATCAAAATGAATAAATGATAAATGCACCAATGCAAACTCCTCTTTCCATGTAATTTGTTTTTATTTTTTATGTCAGTGATAGCTCTTCCTTTGGGTTAAGCATTTCTTTGCTTTTGTAAGTATTTTAATTTGATGGCTAAACCACAAAATGTTCTGGAAGTGGGGTAACAGATTTACTGACATACTATTACCAGCAAAGAATGGTTTGTTTATGTGAAATATAGTTGATGTTTTAAATCATAGCCTACGTTGTAATGCTCTAGGCAGATGTAGTTCCGACAGATGGGAACACTTGAGTATTGAGTTTCTTGTAAGTGGTTTAAACAAAGGACTAACTGATATGACTTCCTGGATCTGATACACATGACTTCTATTGGATCAAGTAGAGCTCATGGAAGAGATTAAATATTGAAGATATTTTGAGAGACTAGATGTAACAGAACATTAAGAAACTACTCTCAGGTGTTATTTTTCCTTAAAAGAGATTCTGAAAAATACTCCAAAAACCGTACCTACCCAAGAAAATAAACTTCTAATTTAATAGTTTAATTTAGAGGTTTTCTACAAAAATAGAGTATTTTAAAGGTGCTGTCCCATGTGAGTCAGTCTTGAAGACCTTAAAGAGTGTTGGAGATACACCTACGTTGCTTAGATATGGTAAACACAGTTTGACAGTTATAGGACTAATTCAGGTAAGTACTTAACTGTGTGCTTAAGTAAAACACTGTTTAAATCTCATAAATTTTAATGGAGGTTAATTATAAATGCAAGCACCCTCAAAGAATAAGATAATTTCCTGTAAATCAAGTTTTTTAAAATGGAGTTTGCTATAGAAAAAAATCTTTAACTGTAAATTTCCTGCTACAGCACTGTGTCAGCTTAGTAAATTAACTATTTTAAAGTAATTTTAGCTGACTTGCTTTAGGAGTACCAAAAGTAGTGAATATTTATCCATTTTATTCTTTCTTTACTGCACATGGATGGAAAGAAGCTGTAAATACAAAGCATATCTGTCTACTTTTATCCCTGGTGCAACTCCATTGGTTTCTGTGGAGTGCTGCTAGAGATGAATTTGGTCCACTGTTGGCAGAATACTTGTGCTGATTGCATGTGACAGCACAATTTAGTAAAAAGCGTATTAAACATACCATTTAGGCACCACACTTTTAGTATTTTTGAGATCCATAGGAAAGATGTTGAAGCACATGCAGTAAATTGCTCCGTGAAATTAATGGTCTGGTTTGATTGTTGTCTACAAGATTAAAAATAAACAGGAACTTTTTGAATCAGAAATTTCAGAGGAAAACTGTGAAAGTTGATAAGCACACTTAATATACTATCTAGGTGGACCATTGGTTTGATCTGGCATGTCAGCGCCTATGTTCCTGCAAATAGCTTTTCAGTACACAAATGCCAAAAGGAATTTGGTCTCAAGCAGAGGTTAGAACAAGTTAATTTTATTTTAAATACCAGTGGTTTGTGAACAGAATGAACAATTTTAGTGGAATGCATATATCTTAATACATAAGTCAAATACATTTAAGAAAGCACGAATGGCTTCAGCCTCCTACCTTTCTAGGGTTTTCCCAGAGTCAGACCAACAGTTGCTGATGATTTAGAAAAGAAATGCATACTCCAGGTATTTTTGAAGTTGAGCTTATTTAATTTGCTGTACTTCAGAGACAAAGTCCATGGATGCTCTGTTATCTGAAGTTTTTTGTGATTAAGGGGGACACTACTGAACCATCCAGGTACGTAATTTATGGACACTGATGCTTTTATTAAAGATCTATGAAATGCTCAGTTTTTAATATTGAGGATATACTGAATGATGAAACCCTTACATGGGAGGAAAGTACACGATGGATGATCTAAGTAAGATGTACTTGAGTACTCAAGGGATGTGAAAGCTGCAGTAGTTGTGTGCTAGTTCCTTGCATGTGAGTTTGGTTTAGATGTATTGCAGATTTTGTACAGCTGAAGCAGACTCTGTAAGTTCAAAGTAGATCCATGATTGCACAAGGCACTATCTACTGCAGGGTATAAAAATCAGTCAACAGAAGAACCAGTTGATTGTAGGATTTTGGTTTACATCTGAATGAAGTCAGCCAACTGCACCTCTTATCATTTGTTTCTTACACATTGGTTTAACCCCTTTGAAAGTTAAGATGGAGAAAAACTATTTTTTTTCTCAAGTTAATATTCAGTGAATAGTAGAATGGTGGCAGAGAACAGCTGTTCACAAACTTGTTCTAGAAAGTTGGTGTGTAACAAAATCACAAGCTCTCAGACTTACCTCAATGAAGAGCTGTGATTTCCATCATTAAGTCTGCAAATTGCCTTAGAAGATAACTGAGCTACTTAATCTTTCCCCTCCTTTTTTTTTAATCTTTTTTTTTCTTTTTCCTTCCTCCTCATGGTAAATCCCAACTACGCCCTTGATCGGCTGTGACCACCTGTTCTCCCACACCTGTTTCAATTTATAAACCATATGTTGCAGTTACAGACTAGAACTGCTATCGACATGATGTGCTTTCTCATAAATATTTTGTAGGCTTCCTAGTCAGTGCACTTCAAATAATTTGAAACCATTCATTTTGCTGAAAATCAGGACTAAGACTGGATTTTTTTCTCAGTATTGCCTCTGATTCTTAGGCAAGGAGTTATAACAGTTGCTGAATCATAAAAAAAAATACTCATAGAACTATCATCATATTAGCACTATCATTTCAAAATGAACTCTACTGTGATCATTGGTAAGGAAACAGAAGATACAATGACTCTTGTAACACAAGTACATCTGCAAATTATTATTTGCAGAATGATAATTGCTAGGCTGATTAAATGTTCAAAACAGTTTTGCAATTACATGTTCACATAGAAAATGTCTTGGAATTACTGAATATTATGTAATTTAGTTGGCTAAATCTACAGCTGGTGTAACTGGACCTTCATACATTATTTTCAGTGAAGATGTATCAATTTGTACATTAAATGTACAAAAGTGTCCTAAGTGCTCCATCCATTGGTATGGACACCTGTAAGTTCATAAACTTTTAGAAACACAATAGGCTTGGATATTCAGGAACAAAATACCTTTCATTTTGTTGACAGTAAAAAATACCTTTCATTTTGTTGACAGCATTTTTCAAACTATTGCCTCCACACCCATGGCATATTGATGAATGCAGTAAAGGCAGTAAAAATAATAATTACATTGGTAGACTTTGTATTATATCAATTTTCTGGACTTTCAATCAGTTCCTACACTGAAGTGTGGATTGCATTGCCTCTCATAGCCAAATTTGTTCACCAGTTTATGGTAAACTTGGAAAGGAAAAGACACTTCTGCGTAGACATACTTTCTGAAGCCATTTGCCTGTGGTGTAGACTGAAATGGTCTTATGAAAGCCCTTTATGCTTCACTGACTTTCAGCTACTGTAAAGCTTTTGGATGAAGTGAAATTGCTTGCAAAATGATTTGTTATGGCATGGACTCTATGCTTCACTTTTACCCTTCATAATGAAGTAGGAGTGTATATTTATTACACTATGCAGAGGTAGTGAATCATTATGGGTGATGCAGAGCTGAATTTTTAATTAATGTCATGGACAAACCAGAGTAAAATTATGCTCTTTGCCTATTATTATTGAAAGAGCAGCAGCTGCCAACATAAAAATCTATTTGTTCATAGTAGATTGTACTGGTGAAAAATCAAGACTGCTGGGAGTGGTATACATTCCTTCTTTGTCTCTCCTTTTTTTCTTCACTCCTCTTTTGCTTGTCTTTTGCTTTTTCTCTACTGGATATTCAGTTCAGTAATTAGTTATTCAGTAGGAAAGTTGTAGTATCAGAAATAAACCACTGCTGCTTTGCTTCTTGTTTTTCCCCTTCCGCTTATATCCCGCTCATCTTCAGAACCTTTCAGCAGCTGTATTGGTTTAAGTGAAGTCAATAGAAATGGCAGCATGGGTAAATGATATAAACAAGAAAAGGTAGGGCTTCAGCTGTGACTATTGTAATTTGAAAATAAACAGAAAAGCAATGTTCCTAAAGGAACAATTGTTCAAGGAATCAAACCCTACAAATTTTCAGTCTGAAAACTTAATTCTAGCTTATCTTGCACATGGTTCTACCAGCAGTTTTGTTTATTACTTGTCCAGTAATGTTTATGAGAAGTTCATACCAAAAGTTAAAATTTCTTGTTTTAATGTGTATTATCCAAGTATTATAAAGACAATTCTTCGTCCTGGCTTAGGCCAATAATTTTGGTTTTAAAAGGATGTACTCTTAATACTGATTTTAACATTAGTTCAGAGAAAAAAAAGTCTTCACAGTATTTATCTGTTGGAAGTTCCAGGATATAAGATGAAGTTACTTTTCTGAATTATTTTTGGTATTATTTTCACCTTGCTATACAGTAAAGACCTAGATGGATGAATTCTAGTTTGCCTACAGTATCTCTGGTATTTGGGATTTGATATTAGCTGAAACCACCTTATTATCTTGACCTATCTTCTGACAGATCACTTGAATGCACAAAGAGAACTGGTTTTAGCCACAGATGCCAGCATTGGATTGGTTGACTCAAAGATTGCTTTCTCTCCTTCTCTTTAAAAAAGTTAATCTGATAATGATGAACTCCTTTGGATTTAATAAAAACCTTGGTGTTCCTTATAATTACAGTTTAAAATGTGACCAAAACAAAGTACCAAGCTTAGAGATGTATGAAACAGATGGAACTTGGGTTTTCATCCTCAGATTTTCATATGAAAAATTCAAAGAACTGCGTGTTTTTCTTGATCTCTAATGCCATAGTTTTGCTAAGATGTTTTCATATCAGCTTAGTCTTTAAATAATTCTTCCAAAATCATGTTCTTGTGTTTTCACACATATGCTTATATAAAATGCCAAAATGCATTTCTCCCGCTACTTAGTGACATTTGGTACAATGCAGAAGAACAGAGTAAGCCTTTTAATGAGTTGTTGGACTTGGTGATCTTAAAGGTCTCTTCCAAACTAAGTGGTTCTGTGATTCTACGAGTAGTTTTGTGTATGAGAACAAGAAACTAGCTTCAATTGCTTAAGATGAGATGAGGAAATATATCCAAATAAATTAGGCTGGGACTGACAGTATGACTAGGGAACCTATACAAGCAAGAGCTCAGCTTCACAATCTTAAGATGCCTTGTTACCACAAAGCACCAGGCTGGAGCCATCCTTTAAATGAAGTGGAAAATTAAATGAATTGCAAAATGAAAGTGTTTGATGTATGTGGGAATGTGACAGAGTGACTGAGAACCTTGTCTCAGTGCTGAGCCTGACATTCTAAGACCTAACTACTCAGAGGATACATGTATAGACATGTTTCCATTTGCTCATGCTATGCCTTGGACAGGAAAATTTTATATATTTGTCTGAACTACATAACTAGGATGCAATCCATATTTTGTTTTAATACTACCCTGTGAAAAAAACCCCAACCAGTACTATGCATATTTGGCCACTATAAAGACTTAACTGCCATGCTTCTGCCCTTACATCTGGATTCCTTTGTGAAGGGGTCTAATAAGCAAATGTTAAGACAGGATGCTGAGAATAAACTAAACATCAGAGTGAAACCTATACTGCTTCAACATGACAAAAAGTGCAAGCATAAAGAATTGCATATCTGTATTTTACTCTCCAGCAGTATTGAAAGAGTCTTAAACCAAGATCCTCTAGAGTATATATATATAGTCATTCAGCATCAACTACATGAGGTGGAGATCTGGGGCCTTTTTTATCTCACCTTTTTCCCCCCTTTTTTTAGTCACTATACTCTGTCATCACAGAACTCAAATAGCTAGTGATTTAAGGAAAAATAAGATAACACAGTATTGGTAGGTAATTATAGTGCTCTCCACATGCTTTACTTTATCAGCTTCTAAAAGCAAAGTGTAAGGTTGCTACTGCCAGGAGGGTCACTCAGAATAAGTCCCTTTGAGTGAAAGAAAAAACTTTTTTTTTTAATGGGTTTGTGTTTGGGAATTTTTTAGGCACTGCTATATGTCCAAGGTTTGACAGGGCTATTTTTCCAATCAGAATGAAGCATACATATATTTTGCTACTGGAATATAATTTCATTCTGGTAAACATCATACTGACAAAAAACCTTTGCTACAGCCCTGGGGCATATAGGTTAAATAGCCTCCCGTTAGGTTAAACTCAAAGCCAGTGCAAGTTATTCAGTGGGAAGGTTGAAGAAAGATCCTCAAAGTTATAACCATTGATTCTGGTTAGTGATATAATGATTAATTATGTGTCACTGAATATAGCAATGTGCCAATAACAGCTTGCTGGGTTCCAGTAACAGGTATCGTTAGGTAAAATATTAGTGTGATCTCTAAACCATCCTACTGTTACTACCTTTCACAGTAAAGCTTAGAAGCCCCTAACAATAGCTGAGCTGCTTGGCTTTCGCTCAAATTCAAACACATAACAGAAGATCATTCATTGTCACCAGTTCAAAGCCATCTAGAAGAGGCAGAAAAAGGGTAGGGAGAGAAAGAGAGACAGAGGAATGATGCAGTTAAGGTAATAAATCGGGCTGTCCTGGGAATTTGGGAGTGGGCTAGTCTGAGTGTTTCCCTGTGGATCTCACTGTAGTGGAGGCCTAGAAAACCTCTGCTACAGCTTTGTCTTGCCTCATTTATGTTTGTAAAAAGCTCAAGGAACAGTAGTGATGTCCTAAAAATGGAAGCAAGGTGTTGTAGGGGCATTTTTTTTTTCTTTTATTCTGGATTGGAATTTCTTCTTGGTGCTTTCAAAATTCATTAAGATCAATGACGGACATGGAAAAATTTTGGTGATTTGCTGTAAGTTTGCTAACATATCTCAAGAAATTTAATTCTATTTACTGATCCTTAATATATATGTTTTCATGTCCACCCAAAAGGAGGAAAGGTAAAGATACAAGTCAACCATGACTGCTAGGATTTCTTCTATTTAATTTTTGGTCTACATTTAGAAATCAAAGGTACTTTGATTACAGTAAGTTTTAAGCTGTTCACTGCTTTTGTGTATATGGGTCTTGGTAGGTTTTCACTTTTAATGTCATGGAAAAATTACATTTCACCCTTGGATGAGGAGTGGGTTATCTGTTGACAAAATGAACCTCCAGTTTAGAAATTCTGTAAAGGTGGAGGCAGTTAATGCACACAGACTGTGTAAATTCCTGAACTTGTAAACTTAAGCCTGCAAGATCCAAAATACCCTTTGGTTAAACCATTTGGCTGGATATTAATGGGATATAATTTTTGTCAAATCTTTCTGAATGCAGAATACTTTTTTTCTCAGTGGGAACTCAGCTTCTTCTGAGGAGTTTAGAAATTGCTAGTTATTTATTTTGAATGAGAAAACTCTATCAAATATAACGTTTGAATGAGAACACTTACAAATTTAAACCTCTCTCCTTAACAATTTCTGCAAAGTTCAACACAGAAGTGATTACATATATACCTGCCTTTAAATGTGTTTATCTGACATTGTAAAATGATTCCAATAATAATTAAATGAATTCCAGATCTTATTCAACGTCCCAAGATCAGGCCAGTTCATTATCTATCTTGTCACACGTTTTTGAATAAGAATTTATTTGTTCTGCTGACGTAACTCAAGCAGAGACATTTCTTTTCTTTCTTCTTTATTGTGAGACTAAAAATATTGTTGAGGACAGAAGGCTTTTGAGAATCTAGAAGAATCAAGGGTGTGATTAAAAGATGGCCTTAGTGGTTACCTGTGGTGTTGTTTGCCTAGGGGGTGTCCCTCACTGCTATAATACTTGAAAAAAAAGATTTTCTGAATAAGCCTAAAACATAATGGTTATTCAGGAAATATAATGAAGCAGCACAATCACTAGTATTTTTTATTATGATACTATATTAGTTTTTGTTCTGTCTTCCAATGCTGTAGTAAAAGAATTTTAAAAAAAAAAGCAGGACAATGTAATTTTGTGAGAGTTTTTTATTTTTCTTGCCCATGAGACCCCAGGGTATATCGACAGTGATGATCTTAAATAATATGTCTGACAGAGGGTGATATTACAATTTGGAATGAGTTAGGAATACTCTTATTTTTTCAGTATTGATCTGTTTATTCCATTTGCTAGATGATATAAGAACAAGGAGTGGCTCATTCAAGCTGTGTCTTTTGAGACCATTAGCACATTTATTTTTGTATACCACACTTCTGCATTAAATTGTGTTCTATCACAGAGATAAATTATGGCTTTTTTTTTTAACTTTCATCAAGAATTTTTTATCAGGTTTTTTATTTCATAAATTCTGTAGTACATATCCACATACCCTCCTACCCAGCCCACTTTGCAGCCCCTTTGTCTCTGATATAATGTGTCTCCTTATAGTAATACTGGAAAACGTATCAATATCTTCAGAATGAAAAATAACGATGTTTAAGATTGGTCTCTAAAGTTAAATAATGCAAAAAGGTAAGCATGGGAAGCTGAAAATAAACATACTGAGATACACATACCAAAAAGGAAAAGGGAAAACCTATGCTTTTTTTCCTCTTTTTGATAAAATAGGAAACTGTGCTGAATATTAAATCTGAAACCCTTTATTGTGGCAGTTTAGGAATTATAATCTTATGTTCATAACCAAATAAACATATCTGGGATTTTGATAATGCTTTTGACCTACTTGAAACATACAGTTTACAGTTTTCAGTAGTAGTGTAATATACTCAGATAGTATAAAACCCCCACTAAAATGGTAAAAAGATCTCAAATGCTCTTACATGTGTTAGGGAATGATAGGGAGTGGTAGGAAGAACATCCCTGGTTTTCTTTGGTTTTGTTTCTTCTTGTCTTTTAAATTTGGTTTAAAATTGCTGAGTATTTTTTTCTGTTTTTGAGTGATTTACAGTTGTTAAGTTTCATGGGGAGAAAATATTTGCTCTTAAAGGCTCCTTCATTTATCAGAGAAAACTATAACAGCTAATGGCTGTATGTTTAAATCAAGGAAATTCAAATAAGAAATAAAGCACACATCTTTACTGTTGCTGGTTTTAACTATTGGAATTACTTAGAGAGTAATGGTGCATTCTCCATCTCTTGATATATCCAGATCAGTCCTGGATGTTTTCCTGAAAGGTAAGATTCAGTCAAACCCATTTATTACTGATGTGACTAGAGGAGTAATTGAGTATATTGTTTAGCTTGAGATATGTGCTAAGGCAGACTAAATGCCTCAGTGATTCCTTTTGATCTTCAAGTATTTTATTAGACAGGTCTGTTCAAGTGAAATATAAATATTTTAAGAATTGAAGTTTATAGAGAACATTTTTTTATTTAATTTTTATTTTTGAAAGTGTCAGTTTCTCAGTGGAGACAATGTTTTTGCTATCAACATATTGGCCCTTATGTTGATAATGGTCTCTGGTTTTAGTTCTTTCTTTTTTAATTGGCTTTTACTAGTCCTACAATAAAACAGGGAGTTTGATTAAATTATATCTATTGCTAATGATCCTGCTTTAAACGTCTATATTATATCTTTCCACATTTTGAATTGCTTGAATCCAAAACAGCTCTGAACCACAGGCCTGCGGTGATATGGTAGGAATCCAGTCTAATAAGGTTTGTTGGTAACACTTCTTTAGTGCAGCTATGCAACAAGCCCATGGGTCACAGCATAGGTGAAGAGAGCTGAAGTCTGTGTGCGAAGGCCATAAGGACTGTAGAGCTTCTTGACAAAAGTCCCCCAAGACATTTAACTTAATGTTCTTGTTTACATTTCTACTGCATAATTTTTAGGACATTTGGAAAAGAAGGGCAAAATTTTTTGCCAGAGGATGGCTGAGAGTGGAAGGGAATCCCTAGAGACCACCTGGTCTGAGTCCCTACTCAAAGCAGGGTCAGCTAGAACGGTTTGCTCAGGACCATGTCTACTTGGGTTTTGAATATCTCCAGGGATGAAGAATCTTTTGAGTTATATCTCTCAACCTTATGAACTCAAAAAAAGGTTTTGGTGACACTCTGAAATATCTCTCTGAAAAATAAAGGTAGCAATACTGTTGTTTCCTGTCTTCAAAATTGTTGATAGAATCATACAATAGATTGAGTTGGAAGGGACTCTGAAGGGCTATGTAGTCCAACCCACCCACAACGAACAGGGACACCTTCAATTAGATTGGGTTGCTCAGAGCCCTATCCAACTTGACCTTGAATGTTTCTAGGGATACATCCACCACCTCTCTGGGCAACCTGTTCTAGTGATATAGTGTTTCCCAAAAAATGTCTTCCTTATATGTAGTCTAAACCTACTCTTGTTTAGTTTAAAATGATAGTACCTTGTCCTATCACAACACGCTCTACTAAATAGTCTGTCCCCATCTTTATTATAGGCCCCCTTTAAATACTGAAATTCTACAGTAAGGTCTCCCTAGAGCCTTCTCTTCTCCAGGCTGACAAGCCCAACTCTCTCAACCTGTCTTCACAGGAGAAGTGCTTCAGCCCTCTGATCATCTTCATGGCCCTCTTCTGGACTCACTCCAACAGCTCCATGCCTATCTCCAGTCTCACGAGAGTGGGGTACAAGTGGACAATCACTTCCTTCAACCTGCTCGTCATGCTTTTTTTTAATGCTTTCTGGGCCTCAGAAGGTGGCTCATGCTCAGCATTTCATCCATCAGTACCCTCAAGCCCTTTTCTTCAGGGTGGCTCTCAATCCCTTCATCCACTGGATAGATGCAGCCAAATCTGGCAGACTAGGATGCGTAGGGGACCCTCCTGTCTCAGCTCAGTGTCTGTGAAGCTGCTGCAGCTCCCTGTTCCCAGAAGTGTGGTGCTCCTAGCATGTGCATACAAGGCTAACATGGCTGTGGCTACAGACCACCATGAAGAATGGTGCCTGTACTGGCATCCACGAAAGCACACATAGTTCTCACATAAACATGAGTCTCACAAACAGCCTGAACCTGTTCCTCCCCTCTGGGATCAGGACAGATAAATCTGCCCACTAGCTACCTCTTGACATGAAACTGGTTTTGACACATTTCCCCTCTATTTTCTCATGTGTTCCTCCCCAGTTCACCTGTGTCAACCTTTTCCCCCATCCTTCCCTTGAGCATCTTATAATGAGATTTTCCATTGAGCACCCATTCCCAGTCCTTCCCTTTAGCATCTCACAAAAAATGTGCAGCATTCTCACAATTCAATTGAAACATTTTATACAGTCCACAAATCTCCTGTATTAAGTCCTATACACCTGTAGACAATATTCCCCTTTTAGTCTGAAGTCCTGTGAGAGAGAGAGTTTCTGCTCATCTCAGTGGTTTTCACACCAGGGACAATAATTTTCCCTCAATAGTCATAGGAGAAGCTGATTCAGTGTGCTCTAATTTTCACTGATTAGGTTTTCACTGATTATGTGACTCCAGCTCCTCCACTCATCACTGTTCCTCAGATTCTTGCTGGGTCTTTCTGTTTAATTTGCTTACCTTTTCATCAGAGAGCCTACCAGGAAACTTGCTTTTAAAGGAAGCAAATGTGTACCATTTAGAAGAACTGAAGGAAAATGTCAGGTTTTCTTTTCACCAGCCTGCTCTACCTATAAAAGTTAACCAGTTTGGGAACTAAAATAATAATGCATCCTCAGCTTTACATTCAGACCATAGGAAGGATAACGTGGGGAGTTCAGCTTCTTTTGGGTTTTCTCTAATCTGTACCAGAGAAGCAATGTCTTCTATTAAATTCATGTCTCTGTGTTCAGTATCACTGGATTTGTGCACTCAATTCCCTGATGGTCCCAAGTTGATCAGATATAACAGTTGCATTTCTGTTCACAAAGACCACCGATACAGTTTTATGCAGGCTTTCTGCAAGCAGTGGAACGGGCAATACGTGACCTGGAATAATGTATACATGGAAAAAAAGTTAGCTCTTCAAAATTTTTGAACTGAGAAAGCATTTTTTTTTTCAAAGCTTTGTAGTGTACAACGCACTTATTTTACTTCCACCTTTGGTAGCTTTGTACTTAATATCAGACTGACTGTTTCAGGGAACCATAGGATGAGCTGTAGCTCTGGAGAGTGAAAGTAGGTAAAAGAAGTAGCTGCTCTTAGGGAGTGGGAGAAACTATAAAAAGGGAACATTAAAAGCAAGTAATTTGTATTTAAAAAGCAAATAAGTATACTTCATCCACTTTCCGTTAATCATCAGAAAACATCTTCCTCAATATATTGCTCAATATTTAGTGCTCTGTAGCTTGCAGATAAGTGAATTCCTCCATTTCAAAATAGCAGGATGTTGAAAAGGACTACGTTACACTTTAACTGTTGAGTTGCCACTTACGCTTTTTGATTGAACCCTGTCTATAAATCTATTAAAGGTCACTGACTGATATCATTAATTTGTAGTGCTCTTCAGGAGCACAGCTCTTGAAATTTGATTTGTTTATTCATTATGGGTTGTAGCTTTTGAAATGTCCCCTGTTTGACCTTTATATTTGACATTGGTAAAAAATGATACAAGTTTGCTACTTATCCTGGACCCAAAGCCTTCTACTTGGGAAATAAAGATCACCTGAGGTCATTAATTATAGTTGCTATATGTTAGTAAGGAAAACGTTAATAAATATATTTTAATGGGTAAGTGGCTGAAATGAGTGGCATTTTTTAAGTTAGAAGATGCTGATTAAGGGATTACAGGGCGACTCATTTAGTCTTTTGAAATTCATCTCATTACAATGACTTCAGACCCGTTGTAATTGCTCACGGATATCTTGATGTTTCATGAAGCTAGCAGTTAGACCACAAGGCTGAAACACAGATAAGGAGCTTCATCTTCTACAAATCATTGTGTTATCATTATTGGTGCTATACAGGCAGAAGCATGTTACTGTGGCACTTATATATATATTGCCCACCAGTTTTACAGAGTTTAAGGTACGGAAAAATTGCTTCATTTCACTACTATCATGTATTGTAAGCTACATACTCCACTTCAAATATGGTGAAGTTTAAAGGATCCCTTTACTGCTTGAAATAATTCTCTTTGTTATAAGAGAAACAGGAAAAGTCAAGCAAATACCTGACGAATGATAGATGTAAAGTCATATTGATTTAAAAGATGAGCTGTAATAGCAAATATGCTTCCAGTTTAAAAAAAAACCAACACAGACCTAACCAAAAACTTCTTAGCTGATATGGCACAATGCATTAAGAAAAGCAAATTAAAGGAAAGTGGTTTTGGTTTTAAAGCCTACACAACTTTAATTTATTTCCTTATTAGCACCATTCACAATGTGCTAGCATTACTTCTTTTATGGGGAGAAAGAGAGCTGTGTTTTCTATTAACCCTTTACCTGGTCTGTTACACATAGCAGAAGACAGTCCATGATAGTAACAACAGTAGAAAGACAGAGAACTACAGGAAAAGAGAGGCCAGTTTCCCAGTGCTGCTTTTTGGAAGTGAATTCTATCCTTCGTTTTGCTTGAGAGCTCTTTTGTGGTCCTGTATATTATGTCTTCAAAGATTTATAAGTGAATGAATTTAATTTTGGATTCAAAAGATGCATCCATGGCATGAATATTTTTTGGTTACCTGTTATCAGCATCCCCACCATGCTGATTCATTAGATGCCAGTAGGGTCTCACTGTATCTATTTTAGGTGTATCATGTGTTTTTCTGTCCTGCAACTAAAAGCTTTGTAATTCAAAGAAATCTGTTGAATTTTATTTAACAGTTTCTATTATGGTTATTCCTTTTGAACAGAGAATCCTTAAATGGAATTTACAGAGCATCCTGATGTAGCTGTGAAACTGAAGCTCATTTCTCCTCTGTGTTTCAACCTTCTAATGCTTGAAAGACAGCCCCCATTTTAGCAGGCTGATTCTGTCTTTTTCCTGTGTTATCTTTGTGTGGCTTTGAGATTTGTTTTACTGGCTGGGTGGAAATCCCTCACTTTGCTGTTAGTCAGAAATGGTCTGTTCCCTGGATGCTGCTTGCATGCAGCAGAAAAACAGGAGAACATTAAAACTGTCTCAAACAACAGTAGGAAAACTTGGGTTTACTTTGAATCAAGAGGACCAATGTGGCGACAGGTCATATAGTAGATCTGAATGTCTCTTTGGCCTACAGTAAAACATAGTTGTGAAATGACTGACACCTGATTTGCATATATTATGAAGATGCCCCTTACTAGTCTGTGGTAAAAACTGAGGGATTTTTCTCTCCTTTTTCATAACAGAGGCTAACTGAAAGGATCCCTGTTTAATGAAATGGAAAGTAAAGAGTCACAGTCAGCAAATGTTTTGGAAATTTTCATTTTGATGAGCTAGCATGTGAAAAGGCTTTTAGAGTTATCAGACAGAAACTGAAAGCAATGCAGAGACAGTTTTTCAGAAAACTCAGACTGAAATTTATGATATGCCTTTGAACTGAACAAAGACGTAGGTGAGATTTATAAGGACAACTTCAATTATGGGTCACTTCTCCAATATTATATAAACAATTCAATAAACTAGCCTGGTATTAAAGCAATGAGTATTTCTGAATTTAACTGTCCATATTCAAATAAAAAAGAAACATACAATTTTTTTTGAGTGCAATACATGACAGTTAGTCAACCAATATTTTAAAATGATTATAACATACATTTTCTGTAGTGCTAATTTCTTTGATGAGCCTGTAGCTGGCGACCAGAATGCTAAATTAGTTGTCACAGAGGGAAAAGTAATTTTCTAAGAAAGTTTAATGTTCTTTTATAGGAAACATGAACATTCTAACTGTGTTACTATAACATAACTGTGTATTTTATACATGGGGAATTGATAAATAGATTTTTCATTTAATATGTATCTCTACAGAAGTGATGAATTAACAAAGAAATGTTTAACAGTAAAAATATTAGTATTTATAATTAAACAATCCTCATACTTTCTTAAGAAAAAAGGTACTTATTTAATCTTGCCTATTTTTAAATTGACCATTATTGACATTCACTGAATTTTTAATTTTTTCAGTAACATTCATCAAAATGTCTAGTCTACTACAATTTTAGCAACAGCAGAAGCAAAGCTAATTTGTCCACATTGGAATTGCTAGCAACTGAATTCTCCACTGATACACAAACATCTAAATGTTCTCCTCTAAAAAGTAATTTGAACATGTAAATACCAAATATGAGTGACTGCAAATTTTCAAGTTTATAGTTTGGGATAGTGCTGTGCAGGTACTAAAGGTTGTTCATTGAAATCTTTTCAATGAACTGTAAAACTGTAGATACAATTTATTCTGGTAGGGTGATGCTCCCTCACGTCTGCCTGTCTGCCCTGGATACAAGTGGCAGTAAATACTGCCTTTACATTATTGTATGTGGTGCTGTAAAGCTTTCACTGAGCTGTTTTCAGTCACTGCTAAGGACAGCTACCTAATTTTTGTATGCATGTATGTACATATAAAGAGTACATATAAATGTTCTTAGGGTTCTGCTAGAGTTTCCTGGTCCCATTTCAGGCTTTTGATTGCTTTGCAACAGGGATATCCTGAAATACAGTGACATAAACACATAGATCTGTGAATCGGGCTCCTTCTCTGAAATGATGGCTTATGACAAGAAGTACTGAAGGAGAGGATGTTGCCAGAGAAGACTTGCTGATAAGATTAGTGGTAGTGCTGATATTGGCTATGTTTGACATCGCATGATAGACCTTCACAAGCTCTGTTATAATAACACTACAATTCAGTGCTAGACAGAAGAGCATGGAAAGAAATAAAATAGCTGATCCGTCTATTTCTATATTTATAATCTTCAGCAGTTACATTTAATGGTAAGAATATCAGAAAACACAAGAAAATGCTTTATCTAGGAAACATTTTAGACATCTCAAATATTCCTTAGTCCCTTGTCAGGTCCTCAGACCCAAACTATGACCAAAAAATATTTTAGTTTCCATGAAACACACAGCTATAGATTTCAAAGCTTACCACTGCTGGAAGTCTGTGAAAGAGGCATGTTTGCACTGGGAGTAAAACATGTTGTACAGTGACAGTGGCCATCAGGAGTATAAATTTTGATGTCTTTGTATGCCAAGAGTGTTCTCCACCTGAGACACTTGGTAGGTTCGTATTTACCACTAAGTCCAAGGGATATTCATGTGACAGACCAATGAGAACCCTGTTTCAGAGCATGCTGAAACCATGAAAGCAAGGTCCACACAGAATATGTTGTTAAGATAGGGGATTTTTGGTGTCAGATATTCATTTCTAGGCTTTAAGTTAAAAGTCGAAATCCCCTAGATTCTCACTGATGTAGACCGCACATTCAAAGTGGTCAAATGAGGTACAAGCTGTACTGTTCTTACAGTTTTGAAATTAGACTTCTATTGTCTTGACAGAAACAATCCTAAAATCCCCAAATTCTGACTAACCACTTTTGTCATGAGACTAACAATAATATTCTCAATTACATTATTGAAATTTCACTGCTTATCACTTAAGTTTAAACTGCCAACTCCACATGCAACAAGTGCACTTGATGGGTAGTCAATTTAATTGTAAATAACTGGTATCAACTGTTGGCTTAAAAATAAATGAAGATGAAACTCAACCCAAAGTTGTCTTGCCAGACTCAGTGTGGTAAGCCTGGTGCACAAAATCACTTCAAAGCAAAAATGTTCCATGGGTCAAGACAGACCTAAACATGCACCTTGCTGACTGACAAAACAGCCTAATGGCAAAGTAGTTCCCTGGGGAATAGATTTTTAACTCAAATTCTTACTGCTTGTGCTTTGGGGACTAAGTAGAGGCAAACTAGCATTACTGGAATCTTCAGATCTTACAAATAATAAAATATCACAAACGTAACATTCCAGGAAGGAAGGACCATATTTTCTATTTAGCTTTTCTTCCCTTTGTCCTAATTCACATAGCATGCTATTTACTGTTTACTGTGGCTTAATCTTAGGAAACTTCAGTCTGAAAAAAAGTGTTAATTTTGAAATCCTTTGTGTCTACAGACATGTTAATTGGTAGTTGCTGATGCATTTTTTTCTTTTCTTTGATACAGTAGTGCTTAACTTGTCTTCCTTTCTGGAATGAAATAAATCCTTTGTGTGAAATAACAATAGCAAATAGAAAGACAGGTAATTATTTCCAAAAACATGAACTGATTTTTTTTTTTTTTTGAAACTGAACATCTATGGACTAAGCTCTATCAAATTCAAAGACTGCTTCTGAAAATCATGGATATATAGTAAATCAGTACTCTGAGGGCATGCAAAGCCTGAAAGACCAAAAGCGATGTCCAATTGTACCCATAACAATCTGTTATAAATGATTTTGTAAGATATAGCAGTATTTTGGGATGTGGGAAGAATAAGTAGCGTACCTTATGTGCAGCGCAGAATTCTTTATCAATTGCTTTAATAGGAAAGAAGGTAATCCTTGGTGAAAAGACTCTCATTTGTAAAAGTGAAATTGTTAAAATGTTACGGATTGGATGATTATTCTTAATTTTTGGATTACTCTAATTTGGCAGCTCTGTTATCTAGGAAATCCATATGCAAAAGACAACTGACCAGAATATTAAATATAACTTCCAAGTGGATAAGACGTGCCCTCAGCTCAATAGATGTTTTTTTACAACTGCTAGAGCTAAAATAGATCTCAATTAGGGAGCAAAAAGCTTTCTCAGGGTTTTTCAGATTCTGAATTGTAATAGAATGTGAATTCAGCGAGGATTAAGGCCAAGTTCTGCAAATGGCTTTAGGAATAGGAACAAAATATCCTGAAATCTTGCTTTCTCCTTGATTTATCAGTCTGTGTGAAGTTGGAATTCACAGCATAGGCACATTAATTGTTCTTCTGAGTGCCAAGAGACAGTTGGCATTTTTCCTCTAACGTGGTGCAAAGCAGCAGGCTGTGGTCTGTGCTACAGAGAGGCTTGCTGCTGAGGGCAGAAGTGGTGTGCACCTGGATTGCAGCAGAGCTTCCTCAAGCAGAGGAGTCCACCCTGTGTCTGCTGGCCCTTTGCAAATAGGCGAGCTAGCAGGGGTAAAGCTATGGTGATACCAGGTGAGGGACAGACTCTCCACCCTGGAGTATTTGTGCATTAGTCACTAGACAGAGAGGAGAAACAGGATCTGAAGCAAAATTTCGAACCCAGGTCCCCCTTATTGTGACCTGAGGGCTTTCCCCTCTCTCTTCACACAAATCTAGAATCCTCTGTTGCATCATGACACAGCTTTAATACCAGGAGTCTAAAATAGACTGCTGGCCTGAATCATTTTCACTTGGTACAGAGGGATCTAACTTAGACCCCATTAAGTGACTGTAGTTTGGAGGTATGAGTCTGTGCTGAAAGTCCGTTTAAGTAGTTTTTTGGGAGGCCTGATAGTGATAAATCTGGTGTAGTCATTTCTATTCTAAGCTTTAAATCTGGAGGCACATTCAATGGTTATTGTATCAAGAACAGAAAATTAATCTGTAGCTATTGGTCAAAATGACTGCAAACACACACACAAATTTATAAAAGTAAATAAATAGGTTTTTTTATAAAACCTTTGTCCTGTTAAATGTCAGGAATCTACATTCAACTATGTGATTTATGCTTCTGGTAACAAGAAAACTTGAGGCAGAAACTAATTTTCCGCATCCACTGAACTTGCATTCATGTGAAAAAATCTAATGATTGTAATGGAACTACCTGTGGGAGTAAAATTTACTGCAGAGTATGAAATGTCCAAGAAGCTTTAACATACGTTGTATGATATTATACAGGTGTAACACAATCTAGGTACATCCTATAAGGTGCTGTCTGATTCCTTGATAGCTCCCTGGCTCCTTCATTCCACTGGAGCTTACAAAAATGTCAAGCTTTTGGAGACCTTTAACCCTTGTGTGCACAGTTCAGAAAACGGTTGAAGTCTACAACATTTTTTCCTGTTAGTAGGTACGTTCAGACATGCATTAAGGACATTTGAATACGCTTTTAAAAAATATTTGCTTACTTTTCAGTTAAGAATTGAGTTTCAATCCCCTCACCCCAAAGTCTATCTCTGGCTATCTAGAGCTATCTGTTATACTTTGCATGAAGTTATGATCCCTTCCAATAGCTCTGCTGTGATGGCAGTAATCTTCAGAAGGATGGAGGAGGTCTTTTTTGCCATTTTGAATGCACACATATCGTAAAGCAGCCAGTTTATTGATTTCATCAGCCTTGAATATTAAGATTTACTGTAAGCCAAATCCTGCCTGCCTGACACCCCTAATGTAGTTGCACTATTCTAGAGAACTCTATGGGAGTGAACAGAATTTGGCCCTTTCTAGTTTTTAAACACTGGAGATTTTCTATGCTATACATCTATTTATCTATTGTTGTTATATTTCAAATGTATATGAAATTGATTCAGCTGATTGTAAGAGCTACAGTGCCACTTTTGTGAAAACTGAATGGGGGTAACTCTAGGAGCACTTTTATTTGCAAGCCAGTCATTTTTGCTTTAAACATATAGCAACTTCTGATATGATACATTGCAAGTGTCACAGGATGGAATATGAAGCTGGTATAATATATAATGGGTATTTTTGTATCAAAATATGTATATATCTTTCATACTTATTTTTATATTACATATAAAAAAGTGTGCATGCGGAAAACATTTTTGTTCCATGTATTCCCTGTCCACCTGCTGAAGCCAGATCTGGTTAGTAGTTGCTGAATCCAGTATCCTGATAGAGGTGAGACTGCTGCAGCTCCTTTTCCCAAGGATCAGCTTGTAATTAGCATGTATTTCTAATAGGCACACATACTCATAAACCATGTATTTATATTTAGACACGTCCAGCCACACAGATCAAAACAAACAGAAACATTCAGCACTCATACAAAAACAAACAGCACACATGGCCTCATTCTGTTACCCCCTGTGGCTGATTGGGATGAAGATCCATTAATGGGGATATATTCACACACACAGACAAGGTGGATCCCTGCAGCAGCTAGGCTCAGACACCTGGTCTGTGCAGTAGCTGCCACTGGATCCCAGTCTCCCCATTTGCTGATATCTGGGGATGCAACCTGCAAAGCTGGTACGGATCTCCAGGTCCCCTTGTACACACCCAGACACCCACACTGAGAATGCCTCCAGTAGCTGGTCTTGGACAGACTACCTGGTGCATCCTTTTCTCTCTGTCACTGTCACTGTCAGTCTTTGAAGCCCATGGTCTGTCAGGACCTCCAGGTCCCTCCAACAGCTGTCTCACACATGGATATGCACATACGTATCTACTCCAGACTTCCGTACCTTGCTCCCAAGCTACATATCCTACTCCCTAACTAGTTCAGCTTGAATTTACTGGTGATTACACCATGACACACATACGCTCATGCAGTGTTCGTGCAGATTTGTCTCTCCAGTTACTGGCACTTCAGATGCACAGTCCCTCTGACCCATGCTCTGACTCCATTGCAGGCACTCAGACCTCCCCCCACTGCCCTCCAAAGCATACACTCTTTAAGGCGAAGAGTTAGAAATGGGATTTAAAAGAAGACAGGACAGAATGTGGTAATGGGCACAGGGAATGTCCAGGAAAGCATACTGACCAGCTGGAATATGGATATATGAATATCACTATTTAGGTGTGACGTGCCGTTTCATCTCCTTATTTGTCTCTTTTCCCATTCTTGCTCCTTCCCAAACACCTTGATCCTTCCCACCCCCTCTCCCTTCCCTGCTTTTGGCTCCTCCCTCTTGGGCAATGTCAAGAACCACCTCTGCATCCCATCACAAATACTGGAAACCCCCTCATTCTGAAGGGTATCCCACAGCCCATGGGGCTGAAGGTCTCCTGGGACACCCCAGGTTGAGGTGGGGAGTGGGTGGGGGATAGCATCTCAAATGGGTTTATTGAAGTTCCCCTGCCTGACCCTGTGCCTCACACATTTGTCTGTGAGAAGAGCCTTTTCTTAACACAACCTAACAGAAAAATTGAGAAGGATTTGTATCCTTCTCACATACGGTTTGGAATGTGGCAACAGCTTATTTAAAATTGCAGAACAGCAAAGAGACAAACAAAAAAGCCTGTATATGAAATTTTCAAGCAATAATGCATGTCAGGGGCTGAGCTTTAACACCCAAACCTCCTCACACCTCTCAGATACAACAGCTCTCTTGGCACAGCTGACAGATCTGTGACCTCAACAGTGCTAATGGATACCACTATAATTCACAGGTAGTGTTCATGGGATATAATCTGGTGTGACAGTAGTGTGTATTCCCTGTTCAGGAAAATGCCAGTTGCATCCCCCTCTACATAATAATTTCAGCATCTCTATTTCTGAAGATAATTAGAAAAGTAGAAGGAACTATATTCCTTTATTTATGCATTAAAACCTGCTTTTCTGTAGGAAGCTGAAACTCAGTTTGTAGCTCAAAGGTATGAATGCATTACATGGTTTCTTAAAATAACATATTTCTGTAGTCACAGTACCTGCTTAAAATCATCGTTGGTGAAACTGAGGGAGCTATTAGAGAAAAAGCAAATATATTTTATGCTGTGTATCTGCTCAGTATTACACCTGAACCCCCTGGTACCTCAAATAGATAAACTTGGAACATTTTTGTCTTCATAATTAAAGTTCAAGATTATAAAATTATAATCTAAGGGGATGAAAATATTGTACAGGTGGCATTTGTTTTTGCACAGGCCCTTTGGAAAACTTTTCAATCAGGTTTTGGTATAAATCCGGTTAAAGGATTTATGAGAAAGAACAAACAGAAATGAATACTGTTCAGACCTTTAAACTTCATAATAATATTTTCTGAAGAGTGGTAATAAAAGCATGATGGCATATCATAAAAGGAATAAAAAGAAACAGAAATACCTGGTGGTTTTAAGACTGCATCTTTTGCCTCCAAAGGACTGTTTTAGAAGAGGCAAAGACAATAAAGATTCATAAGAAGCAACTACAGATTATTTGATGTGAACTCTGGATCTTCTGGTGACTGTGACCACAGTCCTGTCACTGAAATTTTAAGCCACCTTGTATGTTTTCAAATAGTAGAGTGCCTCTAGATTTTCAGGGAATAACGTTTATGCATGGTATTTTTATACTTTTACTCTATGTAGCTAAAGAAAGGGCAACACTCCCCAATCTTGTTGAAAGCTTTGTCATATGCTGCATCTAAGGTCATTAGAGCATGTAGGTGCTTCATTGAGTGTTGAACACACTTGATTGCTGGTTTAATCAAGAGGACATCTCATACAAGTTTAAGGAACCAATCTAAATCTTCTGAATTTAGGATCCAGCTCCTTAAATGACAGCTGTTGAAACCAGGCTGAGAAGTTAATGTAGATTCTTTCTGGATGCAATGGCTTGAGAAGTGAAACCAGAAGAAATAGAAATGCAAACATATATTGTGAAGTTATGGGATTTTCTCTTTCTGTGGTCTCTCAGTGCCTGAGCAGACAGCTTTAGAGGCTAGAATAAGTGTCATATATTTGACCAGACTTTTTCTGTATAAAAATCTGAATCATAGAGTTGTGCCACATTTTAGTGGGTGGGATAAAGAATTTAGGAGTATGTCCTGGTTCTGGACAAGCCAGAGTTACCCTCCCCAAGCAGCCAGCCCAGGTGAGCTGCATTAGTCCTGCTGTTTCCACACCACCTGACATCACTGTTTTTTGATTTATTGTTTCTCCTCTGTTGTGTTAAGTTACTTACCAGTATCAGTTAGGTCAATAAATATCTTCAGAAATACAGAATGGAGTGTGCAGAAATGCTGTTTTCATCTTAAAAACAATTTTTATTTTAGACTATTACTTTTTAAAATGTTATTTTTCTTCATAGAAACTGTGCAAAAAGTTATTTTTCTCCAAGCATAGAAGCATGGAGATGGAGATACTGAAAGCAAAGCACTATGTGCTTGATCTTTCCTGACCTAATCTGTAGCTCCTTTGGCAGTTGCAAAGTTGACAGGCAAACTTTGATGAATTTGTTCCTGTCTCACTGAGATAGAAAGTCAATCCAATTCTCCATTTCTCAACTCTGTGTGATAACAATTAGTGCCATTGTCTTGTCAACACTGTTCTCATGCAGGCCTTTTATATGGCAATCAGTATATATTGAATGAGAACCGTACACAACAAGAAGGCAGATAACAACTGTGTCGATATTTTAGGGTCAAGTACGTCAGGATTCAGTGTCAAAGCAAGCCCAAAAGTGAATATTAAGGTTTTTTTCCTTAAGAATATAGAAGTGTTCTATTTGAATGTTATATGAAGGTCATGCTGATCTAGCAAATTTTAAATGATCATCATCAAAATATTCTTGAATATTAAAATATAGGGTAGAGTACATGTTTTGAAGCCATATCACTAGGTAAGTATAGCATACAGTTAACCTACTGAACATTATAAGCACATTCACGAGGAAGATACTACAGACAGCAAGCTCTTTAATTTAGCTGCAGAGGTATAATGAGATCCAGGGATCTTATTTCAAGGTGAAGCTAGATAAATTCAAGGTTGAAAAAGAAAGTATATATTTCTGAAAGTAAAAGTAATTAATCTTTATAAAATCTTATCTACGGAAGTTGTGGACTTTCAGTGCCTAAAAACTTTAACTAAATCCACTGTCTTACAAAAAAAGGTGTTCTAGTTAGAAAAAAAGGAGATATGGGCTTGTATGGATTATAATGGAGAAATTATTAGGGAAATTTCTACAATGTGTGATTATAAGAGACCAGACTGGATGACTGCCATGTTTCCTAGGACTCAAAGGCTGGCAGATTGTCTGCTAGCAGCTTAAGGTTTGTGATCTAAAAGGGAGGGGAAAAAAAAGAATGTATCACTTTGTGTCTTAGTAGACAAGGATTTAAAACGATAGATGCTCTCAGTTACAAATTACAGTGCTTTTGTTGGTAAATGTTCTGAAATAACAAAGTTGAGAGAAACAGTGACAGGTTGCTATAATATTTTGAATTCATGGACAAAGTGTCAGCAAATATTTAGTGGAATTTTCTGACATGGATAAGAGTATAAAGTTTGTACAATACTTTGAATTAATGAACAAACTATCAATGATTATTTGATGTTTTCTTCTGAGGGTGAGCAGCATGAATGTCAGAAACCTTGCTATAATGGCAGGAGCTAATGAACACTTTTTTCAGTAAAATAATACTATTATGATGTGTTTATATTAGTGTTATCTTTTATGCATTGATTCTGCAGTAGTACCCAAGTTAATCAGGTTAAAATAGATTAATTAGATTAGGTTCTGAGTGTGATGAAAAGGCAAAGTTGTTTCTAAGCTATTTAAGTTACAGAATATTTCTGATTTTAAAAACAGGCAAAATACAGGAGGTGAATAACAATGTCAGAGTGTGGAAGGGAAAACAATGAAATAATTTTCTAGTACAGTGTGTTTACTTATACGATATACCATAGACATATGGGCTATGCATATATAACATACCATTTTGAAACTTTCTACTTTGTTTTTACCAGAAGTATACCTGAGTCCTTAACACTTCATTGGAAATGTTATGAACAATTAAAAATAAGTGACGAATTACATATTCAAATTTCTTTGAATATTTTCAGAAAAAACCTGCACAACTTCCAGGTGGTCGCTTAGTAAAGGACAGTTTAAAGAACTGTCGACGGATTTGAATACTTGAAGTGAAATAATTGAAAAATAGGGAGAGCAGAAGCATATAGACAGAAAGCTTTTTACCTTAGATTTGTAAGAAATGGAAAAAAAATATTCAGATTATGTAAACTGGAAAACTTCTTGGAATTTTAATGACTACTATATAAGGTTTGCTAATAAAATGAAGACATTCTGAAACAATTGCACAGGTATTTTCCGTTGAATAGAAGATATTTGTTCATTCTTTAAGCAGAGGTTTAACATTAGAAAAAGACAGATTTTAAATGGTATGAATATCTTTGACACTGACAGTGTGTGATATAGCCATATATAGTTCATCAGAAAACCAGATATTAAATCCAATAGAGGTCAATAGCATACATTTGTACTCAGTATTGTGTTAAAAGCATAGTTAAGCAGCATTTACAGGAAAATTATATTTTTTTCAAAACTAATTGGTTGTAACTTCAAAAAGATGTGATTGCTAGGCAAATTTTGACTTAGTCACCAAAGGCAGGATCTTGGAAAGAATTTAAGTACTTGAAGTGGAAGAGCAGCATATTTTGAAGTCTTAGTCTAAACCTGTGAGGTCAAGAACTCCTGCAGATTTTTTTTTTTAATAGTTTTTTCATATATTTGAAAGGCCTGTAATCTGTAAGCACTTTAGTTCTTGACCTTAAAGATGCCCAGATGCTTAAATCACTGTTACTGCAGTTGTCAGAACTATCTCAATCCTGGTAGTTCTGCAATTCAGCCCTAACTCAGGGATCCAGAGACTAGGCACCTACTACCTTCCTCTGAGGGGTATGATCTGCTAAGCTTCCTCAGATTTACAGATTACTGAGCATGCAGTGATTGCTGCTGCTTTCTCTTAAAGCATTGCTGGAGGATAAACCTCACTTTTCATTTTGAGATTCAGGTTATTTTAATATGACAGTGAGAAATCACTCCTTTCCTAAGGGGAAAAAAAAAAAGAAAAAAAAAAGCTTTATGCTTGTTCTTAGGCTCACCAACTTGGTTTAGACTCTATGAACCTCAGTGTATGTGAGCAAGAGTGCTTCCCATCCCAAATACTAAACTTTTTTCTCTGTGATGAATTTCTGAATCAAAGGAACTAGAAAAATGAAAACCAAGTTGAATTGTAATTCATATAGCTCTCCCTAAGGAGGAAAGTTTCACAGAATCAGAGAATTACAAGGTTGGAAAAGACCTTTAAGACTGAGTCCAACCGTTCCTTTCCTATGCCAAACCATATCCCTAAATACTTCATCTACCCTTTTTTAAACACATCCAGGGAAGGTGACTCTGCCTCCTCCCTGGGCAGCCTGTTCCAGGCCCTGACAACTCTTTCAGTGAAAATTTTTTTCCTAACATCTAATCTAAACCTGCCCTGGCACAGCTTTGTGCCCTTGTCCTGTCTTCTATCACTTGGATGAAGAGACCATCTCCCACTTCTCTACAACCTCCTTTCAGGTAACTGTAGGCAGCAATAAGGTCTCCCCTCAGCCTCCTCTTCTCAAGGCTAAACATGTATGTTATATCCAATGATTACATGATGTGAAACAGATGTGGGTAAGTCACTAGGACCATATTGCATTGCCATGAGTTGAAGGAACTCAGATGGCAAATTGCTGAATTTCTGTTGAACTTGTGTAAACTAATACAAAAAGTCCCTCTGTCAGAGGATTTCCAGGTTGCTAGCATGATTTTTATCTAAAAGAAGTACTTTAAATGAAATTCTGGGAACGATGGGATATGTCTGACTTCCATTCCTTGCAAAAAGATAATCCACATAAAGCATGGCATAATGAAGCACAGGGGGTAATCTCATTGTATTAAGATCCAGGTAACACGTAATTCTGTGCATATGAGTGGGCAAGTGGGTAAAGGAGAGGCAGAAGACATAATACATTTTGATTTGGAAAGTAAAATCCTTGAGAAACTTCTAATACCAAAGGCCATAAAGAAATTGTTAGTAAAGGTTTGGAGGAAAAGTACAATATAAGCTTTACAGAATAGGAAGATAAAGGTTATGCTAGAACTTGATCTTCGGGAACTTACTTGTAGATCCCTTTTCAGTGGAGTATGGATCCCCATGGATCAGCAATGGATTAATTTTATTCAGTATTTTCACAGGTGACCTTGGAACATGGAATGTATTATCAAGTGTTCAAGTTTGGAGATGCTACTGAGGTCTTTCAGGCAGTTAGATGCGACACTCACGGTGAGGATTCCCCGGAGGACATCACAAAACTGAAGATCTGAGCAAAGAAATGACAGTTGATGCATTATGTGAGTAAATTGGAGGTAATGAAAGCTAAATCATACTTACATAATGGTGAATTTGGAAGTGAAAGAAACAATTCAGGAAGATCTTGGACACCTCATTGGTAATTTTCTGAAATCATGACCTTGTGCAACATTAGGTAACATCAGGAAAAATATTAAGACTAAACAGGAAACCAATATTTTTTTTTCTTTGAAAAACATTCATATACTAGATTACTTGATGTGATACTTTTCCTTGCATCTCCAAAAATTTTATAACGTAGTTAAAAATAATGCAGAGAAGGCCACTGAAATAATTACGGGAATGAAACACTGCCTAACAATAAAGAATTAAAATGCTTGAGTCTTTCCTTGTGGGGAAGAAAAGCCTGGAGAGAGAGAGATGATAAATATTGACAAAGTCATGAAAACAGTAGATAAAGCAAATGCACTGCTATTATTCATGAATCCCACAGTACTAGAATAAGACAACACACACTGAAACCAGCAAGATGATAGTTTAAAGTAGATAAAAGAAAGTACTGTCTTACATGTCAAAACCTCACTAACCACTATGTATTTCATAGAAAATGTGGAGATAAATAATAACAAGGAGGTTTAAAAATAGATTAATCAAGTTCCTGGGCAACAGGTTGAAAAATAGACATTAAAATCAGGGGTGTATTCCCTGTAATTCCTACTGTGAATGTTGCTAGAAGGTAAAAAGAATGGATGGCAGACAGTGGAAGAGTTGCATCTGGTCCATAAATATCACCTCCTGCTTCTGGAGAGATAATATCAGGTTCTGTTACTGTTTATTAAGCCTCCTTAGGATGACTACGGAAATAATTATAGCAATGGCTCACCAAGGATAATATTGGGAATACATGGAAAAGACAAGGGATCACAGGAACGCAATCCACCTTTTTCTCCACAATCAGTAGTGGACTCAGTAGTGGAATAATAGTTTGAGGTTAGTTTAACTACATGAAATTTGAGAAATTTTTATTAAAAAATAATCAAACAGGCTAAATTTAAGTTCTAAAGAGATACACATTTCACCTTATACTCCAAAGTTTATGTATTAGCAGAAAATTATTTGAAGTAGATGTTAATTGCTTATATTTTTGTTATATACTTTATCAGTGGGGGGAATAGTCTTAATGAAACTTCCTTATACTTCTACTTATTTTTTCGTAGAGGATATATTTCAGACAATTTTTAGGGAAGGATTCATATTTGGAAGGATGACTCCAACTGTCTTCTGAAATCATACCTATTTTAACATCAGTAACTTAGTCACATCTGCAAAGCAAAGTTTCCAATTTCTCTTGCTAATTATCTCCATATAAAAATTGGGTCTCTCCATTTTGTTCCTGCCTCTTTTCAACTTCATATGAAGTTTGGGGTGGGGTTTTTTTTGACAAATCTGTTCTCTTATAACTCATTAAACTTTAAAACTTTTGATTTAATCTGTATATATATATATATCTATAAAAAACATTTGTCTCTGTAAATTTCTTCCTACAGTCTTCAAAATAAATGAATTGAAATTCACATTTTAGGTGCTAAAAAGTACAACTGGCTAGGAGAAATAGAGGAATCATAGCACTTTTTTGACATAACAATATAAAGCAAATCCATTTTTCTGTCAAAAAATCTACTATGCATATGATTATTTGCTGCCTGCCTGCAGTCTGTTTTCAAAATGCCTTAACTTTATCTGGTCAAACTTGATGAAGAAGACAAAGTTTTGATTGCAGTCATTCATGCCAAAAAAATCTAAATAAGTATCATTTAACATGGTGTCTTTGTTTCAGCTTGCTAACTAGTTCAACTTTATAGCTTGACTTCATCTCTGGGCCCACAGAATGAATCAGAGATTTAAAGCAAAATTAAAGAGATTTTTTTTGAGTAGACTTTTTCATATCAATGTAGTATTAGACCTTTTAAAAAATAAAAAAAAGTGCTGTAAAAATAGCATATCCTTTTTTCCTGTAGGATACTGTGGCCATATTGGATAAAAATGGTAATTTAAATTGCTTGTTTTCACTACAGAGGAGATATGCTCATGCTAAACATCACATCTGAGAAATAATGAATTGGTATCAGCACATAAGAAACACACACAAACACTTCTGTAATAACATAAGTAGCAAAGGAAGTCTAGGGAAATCATAAGCCTGCTGCTGAATGGGTGTAGGGAATCTAGTGAAACAGGACATGAAAAAGCCGAGACAATGAATACTTCCTTCTCAGTCTTTATAAGAAGGTCTAACCTCTGGCATCAGGTCCTCCACGGGCTGCAGGTGGATATCTTCCCCAGGGCTAACCTCCATGACTGCAGGAGGACAGTTTGCCTCACCATAGTCTTTTCCATGGGATGCAGGGGAATCTCTGCTCTGGCACCTGGAACACCTTCTGCACCACCTGCTTCACTGACTTTGGTGTCTGCAGAATTATTTCTCTCACATATTCTCATCCCTCCCTCTGGCTGCAAGTGCCACTCCTTGTTTGTTTTGGGTTTTTTTCCTTATTAACTATTTTATCCCAGAGGAGCTACCGCCACTGCTGATGGGCTTGGCTTTGGCCAGCAGTGGGTCTGTCTTGGAGCCAGCTGGCATTGGCTTTATTGGACATAGGGGAAGCTTCTAGCAAGTTCTTGCAGAGGCCACACCTGTAGCATCTTCTCCCTCACTCCCCCATCTACCTACTGCCAAAACCTTGCCATGCCATCCTAGTACAAGAATCTGATCATGTTGAGGCTGGAATAGCAGATAGGCAGCTGGATTGAACTGGCCACATGACCAGGCCCAGAGGGTGGTGATCAAGCTGGAGGCCAGTAACTTGGGCAGAACTCCAGGTGAGGGTCTCACCAGAGTTGAGGAGGAGAATCACCTCTCACAATCTGTGGACCACACTTCTTTTGACGCAACCCAGAATGCAACTGGCCTTCTGGACAGCAAGTGTATATTTTTGGCTCAATAATCACCAGAAGTTCCTTCCAAAATTAATCATTCTGTGATATCTAAATACATATTTGCATCTAAGCTTTCTGAGAAAATATATTCAATTAATCTGAGTTTCAGAAATAGCTTTGAATCAATTTTCTTAATATTAGTCTCCTTTGAATTTGGACGCAAGTGTTTCTTCCACTTTCCTTAGTGCAGAGTAGCCAGCATGTAGTGTAGGATTAATGTAGTAATAGATTACCTCTACCTACATGTGTTGTTTTCCAGTTCCTGCTACTGTGGTAGGGATAGTAAAAAAAAAAAAAAAAAGACTCTGAAATTATTACTAATGATAGCTCTGATATGCACATTCAGCTGGTTTGGGGAGGTGTTGGAGAAAGCATGCTGTCATTCAATTTACTTTGTGAGTTTTATAAAGATTCAGTATCTGGATCTTCTTCCTCTTAGTTTTACTCAAGTTTTCATTGGTAACAACTCCTTAACATGTACTGTACGAGGATCAATAGACAATTTTGAAAGTCTTCTGTAATTTATTCATTGAGTATTTCATGCATACTGAAGGCATATTATATACAGGAAAGAAAAGCCTGTATCAGTATTTTGTTATGAATGATATTCAGCCTATTAGGGAATCTAATAACACAAACTTTGTGAAACTGGTTTCATCACAATAAATACAGTGCAAAAAATTAAATCCTAATGAAGCATAAATCCAAATATGCATGGTGTGAATGAATAAGAAAAATTAAGTTCTTTACATGTATGAACAAATATCCAAAATGCATTTTCTCTTGCTTCAGCTAGGAGGAGTTTTCTTATTGTGATCATGGATTAAATGGGTACAAAAGATTTACTTACATGTCAAAAAAGGTCCCTTGTAACCTCCATAGTTAGGCCCACTATCCAGGGAGTATTTTGTTCTTGAAAATGAAGGGAGATCCAGTGATAAAAGAATTAAGATTATCTGTAGAATATCTAAGTTTAATTCTTGTCTCTATCACAGACTTTTTGTGAAACATGAAGAAATGCAATTGTTCTGTGCTACAATACCTCATCTCTAATCTTCAGAAGAAAGAACGTGTCTGCCTTGTCTGTGAAAGCTTTGAAGCAGAGACTGTCTCCTTGAATGTATTTTCCAGCATAAAGCACAATGGAACCTCTGATTTGTGTTAGGGCCTTTCAGTGTTACTGTGATATGAATAAATAATAATTAGTAACAGATGTTTTTTCTGCTCTCTTTATAAAGGATAAGTCCATGAAAGAAAGCTAACTTTTCCCTGTAAGATGAAAAGAACTTCAAAGGTCAAATTTTAGCTATTATTCTAATGAAAAATGAGAAGCTTCTAAAGCTGTTGATAAAGAGTATAGTTTCATAAACTCCTATTTCTTTTAAGCTGCATTAGAGTTCTTACTGTGATTTTAAAGTTTGAGCACACCAAAATATTAAAAGCCCCCACAGCTTGCATTTTTTTCCTTTTAGCTGTACTGTGAAGATGGCATCAAAACCTTCCCCAGAGGCTCCAACCACTCTTATCGTTATAATAAATAAAAAAAAGGAGGAAGATTTATGAAAATGTCAGTGAGATACTTACACTGTGAGAAATATCAGCTAGTATCTATCAACCAGCATCTCTGTCAGCAACAGTGTTTTGCAGAAAGTCAGTCAAATTAAGGTGCATTGCATTTATTTTTATATTGGGAGTGCTCTACTACATAGACTGCAACATTTTTAAGCCAGAGGGAAACTTAATTTGAATTAATTCCAAGAATCTTACTACTTCTAAAGAATCGTTTCTGTCTGTAGGTGGAATAAAGAATAGAAAAATAAAATAATTACTAGCGTAGTGTTTTATTTACAGTTCAGTAAATCAAAGGGAGCAAACTTCTGCCTCCAGTGATATGACCTCTTGCTTTATCAAGTTTCTATTTTCTCTTGGACTTCAAGAGAAATAAAAGGCAAAGGATTAAAATAAATGTATGTTCAGATACTTTCTAAACTGCTCTATTATGTGTATTTTTTTACGGTTAGAAATAAAATTTTATGTGCTTAACTATAAAATAAGAACAACTATCAAAAGAAGGATTTTAGAATAGTTGATAAAGTAATTTGGTTGGTTCACGGTGCACAGACAGTTGAGAATTTTCACTGAACTTCTTTAACATTTAACAGATTCTTATCTCCTCATTTGCTGTACTGCATAACACGTCAAGTCAGTACCAACTCTGGAAATTAATAACATGAGGGACATAAAATCCCCTTTCTTGACCAACAAGCATGCAGTAAGGAAGAAGATGCATCCTTTAAATATATACGGCAGGTAAATTTATACTGAGTTAGAATTATTCCCTGAATTTCTCCTGCAGTTCTATGATATCTCAGGACCCTTAATGGGAGAAGTAAACCATTAGGCCATTTCCATGGACGTTAACTGAAAGACAAATTAGAAATGAGGATTAAAAGCAACAGCTTGTTAGACAAAGTGGCTCTGATCCCTCCTTTTCATTGAAAAGGTCTTTGTCTTTTGTCTCCTTGCTTTCAGCATTATGGCTGCTTCTCTGTATGTACTTTGTTAACTATTTAAAAACCTTTATAATTTTTGCTGAAATAGTAAGATATCTCTACCTCGTATCTTTCCACATGCACATACTTTCACCAACAGTCCTTTATGTTTTTCCATCATTCCCATTAATGATAACTGCAAAGTAATTATTCCTTCCTTATACCTGAACACCAGCTTTGAGAATCATGCTTTAAACACCAGCACATTTCCTTGACTCAGCCTTATTTTCTTATGCTGTTTGTCAGTTCTGCTTATATGAGAATTGTTGCATCTAATGCCCTTAAGCTCTCTTAGCCAGATCCTCATCAAATGTAAATTTACTTAACATTATTGGAAGCGTTGAAGCTGAAAAGCTATCTTTCTATGCTTCTTACTTTTCAGATTGTAATAACTGTATAAAATGCAGAATCAGAGAGTTGCTGAGGTTGGAAAGGACATCGAGAGATCAGCAGCTGCTGAGGAGAAGGGCTCTGAAGCGGGAGACTCCGTCGAGGGACCCCTTTCTGCAAGCAACAAGCCCCGGGCATAGATCCGCGAGGGCAAGGGAGAAAAGGCGACAGAGATCAAAAGGAGAGAGGCAGAGGTGCGGCCAGCAGCGGCCATCAGCACCCATCATCAGCCACTGCTCGTCCCCCGCACTGCCTGGAGCGGTGACTCATCGGGGGCGGAGCTAAGGGCGACAGGAATTATCCCTCTCCATACAAGAGCAGCCTCTGGGAGCGCGGCGACCCGGAGCGCGGCGAACAGGACGGGCAAACAGGGCGTGGCGCGTCAGAAGGGCGTGGCGCGGCAGTTAGTTAGCGCGGCAGTTAGCGCGGCAGTTAGCGCGGCAGTTAGCGCGGCAGTTAGCGCAGGCAGGGCAAGCAGGCAGGGCGAGCCGCCCCTCCTAGCTAGCCGAGAGGGTAGATTCAGCGGACGGGCTTGCACAGCACGAAGGGTGAGCTGAGGGTTCCCTGTCTGCTGTGGGCTGGTAACCATGGTCTCCACCAGGCGGAGAGGTTCCCCCTACAAATCTGGGGCAACCCCGACGGAGGGCCTGCCTCGGGATGCTGCGGTTCAGGTCTCCGGCTGCAGGGAATGCCAGAGTCTGCAGTTGCCAGGGAAAAGAGGCAAGCCCCTAACCTGTGTGAGGTGTGAGCAGGTCGACGATCTGCTCTGTTTAGTTGTAGAACTGAAGGAAGAGCTCGAAAGACTGAGAGCAATCAGGGATTGCGAGCAAGAGATTGACTGGTGGAGTAGCTCCCTGGCAACCCAGAAGGAAGAGAGTGGGGAAGACACTTCGCACCTGGAGACGGTCCCCCCCTCTGCCCTAGACAGGAAAATGGGAGTGTCCCAAACCCCGAGGAGGGCTGGAAGACAGTCCCGACTCGCCGTCGTAGGCACCCCCCCTCCCTACCTACCCCACTCCCCCAGGTTTCCCTAAGCAACAGGTTTGGGGCCCTGGCAGTTGAGGAGGAGGTATGCGAGGAAATGAATGCAGCCCCTCTGCCTCAGAGGAAGCGGAAACCTAGAGTGAGGCGATCATCCGCACGCCTTGAGACTGCCTCTGTGAGGCAAGAGAGAAAGGTTGTTGTAGTAGGGGATTCCCTTCTCAGAGGGACAGAAGGCCCTATATGTAGACCGGACCCTACACACAGGGAGGTGTGCTGCCTCCCTGGAGCCCGGGTCAGGGACATTACAAGAAGGCTATCAGGGCTGGTTAGACCCACTGACTATTATCCATTACTGATAGTTCAAGCAGGCAGGGATGCAATCACAAAGTGTAGCCTGCAAGCCACCAAAAGGGAATTCCGGGACCTGGGGCGCTTTGTTGAGGGCGGGGGAGCCCAAATAATATTCTCGTCTATCCCCACTTACGGGAGGAGGGGCTCAGAGCAGGACAGGCGAACCCACGAGTTGAATGTGTGGCTGAAAGGCTGGTGCCGGCGCAAGAACTTTGGGTTTTTTGACCATGGGATGGTGTACTCTGCTCCTGGCATGAGTACTGCTGATGGGGCTCACCTGTCCCATAAAGGAAAGAGGATCCTTGCCCAGGAGATGGCAGGGCTCATCGACCGAGCTTTAAACTAGTTAGGAAGGGGGAAGGGGATATTAAGAAGGCTGCTGGGGTTAGGCAAGTGCTTCGGGAGTCACAACGAGAGTTGATGGTGGATAAAGGTAAATTCCAACAGCACAGTGGTGGACTTGGAGATGGTTTTCCAGGTGTGAGTAGGGAAAATTCTGTGGATTGCCCTGAGTACTCCTCAGTGGAGCCACTTTTGCCAGTCCCCTGGCAGAAATCTCGCTGTGGGCTGTTGAAAATACCTACATCTGCTGCCCCACTTAAATGCCTTTATACAAATGCACGTAGCATGGGGAACAAACAAGAAGAATTAGAAATCTTTGTGCGGTCGCAGGGCCATGATCTCATAGCAATCACAGAGACGTGGTGGGATAACCTGGACGACTGGCACGCTGTCATGGATGGCTATGTGCTTTTTAGGAAAGACAGGCTAGGGAGGCGAGGTGGAGGAGTTGCTCTTTATGTGAGAGAGCACCTAGATTGTATTGAGCTCCACCTGGGGAAGGATGAAACATCTGTTGAGTGCTTGTGGGTTAAAATCAAGGGGCAAACCGGTATGGGGGACATTGTTGTGGGAGTGTGCTATAGGCCCCCTGATCAAGAGGAGCGGGTTGATAGTGCATTCTATAAGCAGTTAGAAGTAGCCTCAAGATCCCGGGCACTGATCCTTATGGGGGACTTCAACTATCCAGATATTTGCTGGGCAAGCAACACGGCCAGTCGTATGCAGTCCAGACAATTTCTGCAGTGTGTTGAAGACAATTTCCTGCTACAGATGGTGCAGGAGCCTACAAGGGGAGGGCGGGTGCTGGACCTTGTTTTAACTAACAAGGACGGGCTCGTTAGGGAAGTGAAGGTCGGGGGCAGCTTAGGTCTAAGTGACCATGAAATGGTTGAGTTCAAGATCCTGGGTGGAAGAAGCAAGCCAAAAAGTAGGATAGCTACCCTGAATTTTGGAAAAGCTAACTTTGATCTCCTCCGTGACTTAATAGGGGCTATCCCGTGGGCTACGCTGTTTGAAGGAATGGGAGCCTGTGAGAGCTGGCTAGCATTCAAACAGCACTTCTTCCAAGCACAGGAACGATGCATCCCTTTGTGCAGGAAATCGGGAAGGAGAGGCAGAAGACCTGCGTGGATGAACACGGAGCTGCTGAGTAAACTCAAAGAGAAGAGGAAGATCTATGAATTGTGGAAGAAGGGTCTGAGCACATGGGGAGAATACAGGAATGTAGTCAGGGCCTGTAGGGTCGCAACTAGGAAGGCTAAAGCCCTCTTGGAAACAAAGCTGGCAAGGGACATAAAGGATAATAAAAAGGGGTTTTTAGATACGTGAATAGCAAGAGGATGACCAGGGATAATGTAGGTCCCTTGATGAATGAGGAGGGTGTCCTGGTAACGGGGGATACTGAGAAGGTGGAGATACTGAATGCCTTCTTTGCTTCGGTCTTCACCTCAAAGGCCCCCGGGACCCACAGGCACTGGATGTAAATAGGAGTGTTTGGGATATGAAGAATTTCCCTCTGGTTGAGGTAGGGGAGGTCCAGGAGCGGCTCAAAGGGATAAACGCACACAAATCCATGGGACCGGATGGGATACATCCACGTGTGCTGAGGGAGCTGGCGGAGGTGATTGCTGAGCCGCTCTCTATCATCTTCAACAGGTCCTGGAGAACAGGAGAAGTGCCTGAGGACTGGAGGATAGCCAATGTCACTCCAGTCTTTAAAAAGGGCAAGAAGGAGGATCCCAGCAACTATAGGCCAGTCAGCCTCACCTCTGTCCCCGGAAAGGTAATGGAACAGCTTGCTCTGGATGCCATCTCCAAGCAATTGGAAGAGAAGAAGGTCATGAGGAGTAGTCAGCATGGATTCACCAAGGGGAAATCGTGCTCGACCAATCTCATAGCCTTCTACGATCTCATCACCGGCTGGGTAGATGGAGGGAGAGCAGTAGATGTCATCTACCTTGACTTCAGCAAGGCCTTTGATACTGTCTCCCATGACATCCTGATAGCAAAGCTGAGAAAGCATGGGATTGATGAGTGGACAGTGAGGTGGGTTGAGAATTGGCTGTCGGACCGAGCCCAGAGGGTCGTGATTTGTGGAGTGGAATCTGACTGGAGGCCTGTGACTAGCGGTGTTCCCCAGGGCTCGGTGTTGGGTCCAGTCCTGTTTAACATCTTCATTGACGACCTTGATGAGGGAATAGCCTCGACCCTCAGCAAGTACGCCGATGACACAAAGCTGGGAGGAGTGGCTGACACGCAGGAACACTGCGCTGCCATCCAGAGAGACCTGGACAGGCTGGAGAGCTGGGCAGTAAGAAACCAGATGAGGTTCAACAAAAGCAAGTGTAAAGTCTTGCACCTGGGAAGGAACAACCGTTTCTATCAGTACAGGCTGGGGGATGACCTGCTGGAGAAGAGCTCAGTGGAGAAGGACCTGGGGGTCCTGGTGGATGACAGGTTGGCCATGAGCCAGCAGTGTGCCTCGGTGGCTAAGAGAGCCAATGGGATCCTGGGGTGCATCCGGAGGAGTGTAGCCAGCAGGTCAAGGGAGGTGATCCTCCCGCTCTACTCTGCCCTGGTCAGGCCCCACCTGGAGTATTGTGTCCAGTTCTGGGCTCCCTGGTATAAAAAGGACAGGGATCTCCTGGAGAGAGTCCAGAGAAGGGCTACGAAGATGATAAAGGGCCTGGAGCATCTCCCCTATGAGGAAAGGCTGAGAAGATTGGGACTGTTCAGCCTTGAGATGAGAAGACTAAGGGGGGACCTAATTAATGTTTACAATTATCTTAAGCAAGGGATGCAGGGGGAATCAGCCAGCCCCTTTTCAGTGGTCTGTGGAGACAGGACAAGGGGCAATGGCTGCAAGTTGGAGCATAGGAAGTTCCGCACCAACATGCGGAGAAACTTTTTCACAGTGAGGGTGACAGAGCACTGGAATAGGCTGCCCAGGGGGTGGTGGAGTCTCCTTCTCTGGAGATATTCAAGACCCGTCTGGATGCCTATCTGAGTGAAATGTCCTAGGGAGCCTGCTTCGGCAGGGGGTTGGACCCGATGATCTCTCGAGGTCCCTTCCAACCCCTACAATTCTATGATTCTATGATTGTGCAACTCACCTGATCCAAGCAGGGTCAACTAGAGCTGGTTGGTCTAAGGCCACAACAGGGCAGCTTTTGAACGTCTCCAGGGATGGAGACTGCACAGCTTCTCTAGGCAGTCTGTTCTGATGTTCAACCATCCTCAGAGTAAAAACATTTTTTCTTATGCTTAGGTAGAGTTTCTTTTGTTTCAATTTGTGGCCATTTACTCTTGTCCACTCCCTGGGTAGGAAGGAGGAAAACCTGGCTCCATCTTTTTCACTTTGTCCTGTCAGGTACTGATATACATTGATAAGATCCCTTGAGTTTTCTTCAGTGTAGCAGCTTTTTCAACTTTTCCTCATAGGACAGAGAATCCAGTCCCTTAATCATCTTAGGCATCTCTCCATGGAGTCTCTCCAGCAGGTCCATGTCTCCTCTGTACTGGGCAGCCCAGAGCTGGACGCAATACTCCAGGTATGTCCTCACTAGTGCTGACTAGAGGGGAAGGATCGCTTCATTTGGCTTGCTGGCAACAGTACCCCTACCACAGTGCAGAAAGCTGCCAGCTTGCTTTACTCTGAGGGCTTATGGCTCGCTGATGTTCAATGTGTTCTTGTGTTTGCTTCCATATTTAAATACTTCTTCCTACTTCCTTTTGAACTGCCAAAATAACTCTAAGAAATAAATAGTGACAGATTCAAAAAAACCTATTGAGCTCTAAACAATGCACATTGAAAGATGTCCCTGCTTCCAAAGTCTCCTTGTTTGCTATTTGTTCTCAAATGTTATGGTACTAGCAGGAAACCACATCATCCCTCCTTATTGCATTTTTGTCCTCATACCAATGGGGCAGTGTACCATCCCGGTACTTTGATCAAGGGATTGGTTGCTTGCTATAATCCTATGACAGATTATTTCCCTTTCCATGTGTGTGTGTGCTTCTTGGTGGCTACACTGCTCTTTGTCTACAGCCATCAATAGTCAAGTTGCAAGACTAGCTTTTCTCATTAGCACACTTTTCTCTCTGTAGCTGTATTTAGAACACATACATGTTCTGTGGTGTCTGATGACATCCATTTTTAGTGTTCTCAGATTTCAGCCTTGATATCTGTCAATAATTTCATATGTTGTTATCTTCTCAAGAAAATAAACACATTTCTGCAGAACAAGTTTATAGTTCTCCAGCTTATGTATAATAAGGTGGGTATTTTCACAGTAATCAGATTAGGCTGTCTTGCTCTTCTGTTCACATAATACTTTTACCTTGAAGAGTAATTCACTATTTTCTGGGAAAAATATCTAAATCTTGATTTGTATGACATTTCTTGATGAAGTGTGATTCCTAAGCTTGTTTTCCAGCCTTGTTAACACCAGAGCATCCTTTTGAGATCACTTCATTATCCTCATCTTTTCCCTCAACTGGATTTAAAAGCAAAAATATAGCTTCAACTCAACTCTAAGAACTATCGTGCTTATCTTCCTATGATGACAGGAGTATGATTTACTGATTATATATTACTGTGTTTAGTTAGCAGAAATTTGGTTTTGGGGATCTGTAATCTCTTATTTTGCAATTGTAACTATATGACAAATAATATTCTGGTTCTGAGGATCTTTATTCTGAGGACACTGTACTAAGCTTGCCATTTCATGGTTTCCTTAATGGCTTATGTCTCTTTTCATAACAAATAGTTAGCTATTTTACTTTATTTTTGATAGAAATCTCAACTGAAGCTGACCTATTTCACCCTGTTAAGCGTTTCTTATTAATTTTTAGCTGTGGTATTAGGCAAGAACATGATGAGGTGTATTTAGTATTAGTCTGACGTACTGCCTGTGCCATAAACTAAATAATGCCTTTTGAGCAGATTTTTATAGTCACAGATCTGTTTGTTAGAGATATTAGATATGTAACTGGGGGAGAGGGAAGGAAAAATAATGTTGTGATGCGCCTTTTATTGACTGACTATGAAATAGAGAATTCCAGGATGATTACAGTAACATTTGCAAAGATGAATTAAAACATATCATTATGATATTGATTTAGGCATTTAGGTTTTATTTTTATAAGTAGGACAGAGTATATTTTTTGAGTAATAATGAGAGCTGCATCTGTACAATTTCGATCCTAGTTGCAATTATTTCCATAAAAATGCATTGCTATTGCACTACTAGAATTTTAACTATACCTTTCTGTGAAGATAGATTTATCTGAAATCTCTGACTTCAGTAATAGGAAAAAAAATGTTTTAAAGTTGTGCAACACTTACTTTTTAATAGTGCTTTACTTTTTCAAGTAGAGTAATATTCCACTTTAAGTGATGGGAATACAGTCAAATTTATACTAGCATTTTCACACAAGACTACTGCAAAAGTCATGCCAGGAACTAAAGGTAAAAACCATGACATGTTGGTGAACAGACCATCTTAGAGGCAAAAAAAAAAGTAAAGGGCAAAAGTGAAGTTAAACTTTAAAGTTATCATTGCCCTCTGACCACGCTAGAGCTGTTAGAAATCAGTGTGAAAATGGTCTCTGATGAGAGTCTCTTAAAACTGTCTTTTTAAAGCAGTATAGAAAATGTTGAAGGAAAAAAATAAGGTTTATTCCACAAATGACATCTGGGCGCTGGACCAAGACCTGACAATATAAGTTCTATTCCTGCCTCTGACTGGCTGACTGTGCTTAGTAAGGCATATAACCATTTTAATTATCAGCCATTATCTATTTTATTTACTTAAGGTGAAAAATAATTGCATCAGGGACTGTTTTGTAATGCGTTTGCTCAATGCCTTTGAAATAGGTTCCTGGTTTTAGTTGAGGCTTCTCTCCCTTCCTCCAAAGCAATAATCACAAGCAGTTTGTGCTGTATTTCACAGATGAAAACAAAAGCAGCATTCATATCAGATTTTATTATGTGCTAGATTGATTATTGTATCATTCCAAGTCCTGGGGAGAAAAAAAAGTACTTTCCCATAGACTTTTATTAATCTCTTCTAACAGTTGTGCAGAACATGACTGAAAGTTTGCTACTGACTGAGGTACTTTGGTAACATGGCTGGCCAGCAGCTTCAGGTAACCCACAAATCTTTCTTGCTGTTTCCTGTAAGAGATAAACAGAGAAAGCTAACTAACTCAGTCAAGGGAGAAATGTTGAATTGAATGTTTAATTTCTGATGGAAAGATGAATTATATAATACCTTTTCCTTACATGTACAGGGAAGATTATAATTAATACAATTCTTGGACGCATATTTGTAGAATGAAAACGTTTGCAGTTTAGATGTTTCCCATGTTGGTTAGTTATTACACCTTCTTTTGTTACTTGTACTTGATGAATTGTTTAAAAAAAAAAATAAAATCAGCAAACATAACTGAACAAATTGCCATTCCCTCAGCTGAACTGTATGAAAGACCCCAGAGACAAACCAAACAAGCCTAGCATGGTCCCACAGGAACCTAGAAATTCAGTTGGCCTTTTTAAGACTCTCTTCTCTTGGGAACAAATCCCCGCAGCTGCTTTTAAAAGTTGAGGGTTAAAAGCATTTTTGTTGCTGAGAATGCACATTGGAGCATATGTAATGCTTTAATGTGCATTTTAAAGTGAAAATACAATACAGTTTTTCAGAACATTTGGAAAGAATCACAGACTTGCTTCTGAGGTTGAATGAACTTAGAAAGGTACTTTCAGGCAGAACTGACAGACTGAATTTTCTTTCTGGAAGAAATTTTGATATTTCAAGAAAGTTTTCATTTTGAATGAGAGTTAATATAAGAGCAGCTTCCATTTTCCCTTCACAGGAAAAATGGAAATGCTTTGTTCCTTTTTTTACCTTTTTTTTTTCTTCTCATTTGCCCTAAAGAAATATGTCCATTTCTGTCTTAAAAGACTATTCCTTGGGTTGTTGTTAGGTGTTAGAAGAGCCCAAGGAATTCTCTGTCTCCACAGAAATCAATTATTATTGAGAAAAGACTCTGAACTTTGAAAAATGAAAAATAAATGGATGATGAAGTTTGGATTTTGCAAGAATGCACTGTGAAAAAAAATCAGTCATGCTATCAGCACATTTCATGATATTAAAGCTGTGAGAATATGGCGATGGAGTTCTGGGAGACTATGGAAAACAGGTAAGCTTCAGTGATGCATTTTCCCCACTCTACAATGGATTTTGCTTCACTTAATGCCTAGAAGCAATTTTTGACTGATTTTTTTCTACAGGGAAGATTTCAGTAGAATGTACTGCTGGAAGCTATGGGACTGCCTTTGTATCACCCACCTTGAAACTCACCTGCATGAAAATCCTATTCCAACCAACTTTATCCCTCAACCACTCCTCTCTTGGAGTCTGCTGTCCCTCCAGTGAATTCATATGTATGTAAGCTCTTTTTAGCTTTGATTTTTTTGCTGTACACAGCAAGAATTGCTGCTGACTAATGTGGCAGTGAAGGAAAAAAGGACATCTTTTCACACCTACTCCATAACACTCCTGCAACACAGCTCCAGATTGCTATAGGCCTGGAATGGAGAAGTGGGAGGGGTGGAGGCAGACCTTCAGGAGTTTTGGGGCAGTAGGGTAGGAGTGAAGTAGATAAAAGGCCAGTACAGTGATAGCAGAATAAAATTAGTACTGAATATTAATATCTGTTACCTGTAAAGCTGTGACACTGCTTTGGTACTGATACGTTGCCCATCACTATTTAGGATCAGTGAAGACCTTTCCCATTCTTTCCTGTACCATGGCTCATCTTCAGCAAGAGAATGACACTTTTGATGAACAGTGCTAGGAAGCAACATAATTCTGAAAAGACTCTTCTGTGTAATTTGAGCTGGACTTAGAAGAACCTAGACATGAAATTTTCTGGCATGCACTTTAATGAATGAGCAGTGATGGAAAATATAAGTTATTTGTCCTCCTTTACTTGATGAGTAGCTTAACGCTGAAAACAATATTCACTTATTCGTTCTCTCTGTATTGGAGGCATATCAAATTGTCAATACATTTCAGGTGGGATTTTTATGGTCATTGTTCACAGTAGCCTGTTTACTTTACCTGTAAAAAAAATTGGCATCAGGTTATGCTCCCAGCATATTCAAGGATTGTAGAAAGCCTTACACCTAACCTACAGTATCTTCCTTTAGGCCTTTGGAGTGGCTGCAGGGAGCCTATACAATGAATGTAGGTATCTATCTAATGCTAGATGCTAGGTAAAACAGCAGCTCTCTGCTGTGATTATGAAAGTATATGAGATATGTTTTCTATTTGTTGTGTACAAGTGTCCCCGAGATTCAGAATTTTGCAACTCAAACAGGGGCTCTAATGTGAAGGGGTTTTTTCCAGTCAGTAATAAAAGCATTCCCCTTAAATTGTAATTTACATTCATATATTCAGTAATATGATAATAAGTAACATATAGGAACATGTAGGACCTCAGTGAGCTGTAGACCCTTCAAGGGCTGCACATGCTCTGGCAAGGTCCTTCATGAGCTCCAGTCCCTTTGAGGGAGTGGTATGTGTGCTTGCTCCACCATGGAGCACCTCCTTCTCCTTTGACCTTGGTGTTTCTCACTCTTTGTTACCTCTTCCTCCCTTTCATTTTCTCTCCTTACTTAAATATGTCTTCACAGAGCCACCACCAATTCGGCTAATGGGCTTATCTTTTGTCTATGGCAGATCTGGTTGGAATTGGCCTGAACTGGCTACATCTGGAACCGGGAGACCCTCATCTCTTCTTGCAGAAGCCACCCCTGAAACCTGCCTTGTACCAAAACCTTGCTGCCTACACCTAATAAATTTTTAAAAAAGCGCACAAATCAGTTGCCTGAGCACTGGCCTCCAGTGTCATCTGACATATCTTTAGGTACCTAATATGGGGACATCAAATACAGCACAGAACCTGCATCAGACTCGCTAAAGCAGCAGCTGAGGGTTGGGGCACTAGATGATCATATATAGGAAACCAAATTGCACTCCTGAAGTCCTTTTCAAGGTATTTTAAATATTGCTTTTCTAATTTGCAGAAATCAGGTGTTCCAACATCTAATTCTAAATGCCTATAAATTTCTGATATTTCTAGCCTAGAAAGATGCAAAGTAAAACATCATTTTTGCACCCTGTAAGAATTTGGCTAGAAAGAATAGAAAAATATCTTATACTGAAAGGGAAAGTGTTGGGCTGTAAGTAGGTTACTAGTGGAGTTTCTCATATCTTGGTTAAGAATTGATGTTATTTAATATATTCATTTATGACCCTGGCACAAAAAGTGCAAAGCGTTTTAATGAAATTGGTGATGGCATAAAGGTGAGAGGAACTATAAATACAAAGCAGCACTCGAATATTGTGCAGAGTTAGAAGACCTTGAAAACTTGAGTAATAGAATTGGAGTAAGATTTAATAGTACAAAATAAAAGGTCAAAGAATTTGGCCTTTTCATATTACCCATCATTACCTGTCCAAAACTTAGAGGCCTACTTTAAGCTGTTCACCTGGGGTCCTTCAAATAATCGTAGGGAAAGACCTCTACAAGGACACTTATCCTATGCTAAAATAGTTATCTAAGACAGATATACTGTACTGGCTTTTAGAGGTGCCTTTCTCACTGCATTGCTTTTAGAGAAAAACTAGATGTCTGCTTAGACTAGATCCCCATGAATCCCAGCTTCAGGCTTAATATGAATGCATGCTATAGGCTTACAGCTCTTGAGCTGGAAAAAGAAAAATACGTTTACAACCACCATATTGCGAGAGGCCATCAACATATGCAGCTTCAGAGAAAGCAAATACAGTCCTTGGATATATCAAGCTTAGTATTTCTGGGAAACAAAAGGAAAGGGTGAATATCCCTGTACAAATTCACAGTGAAACATCTTCTAATACCTTCACCATTAAATTTCAAGAGATAGAAATGAAATTGAAAGAATAATGAAGGAAAATAATTTTACAAGATGAACCTGCATGAATATTTTTATATAGCAGATTTGAGATCAGAAGTCCATGAATTTGTGCTGATCTGAGCCAATATATGCACCCAAAATAATTGCTTTGTGTGGCATATCATTGATAGCCAAAAGGGTTAAAGAGCATAAAAGATTAATGCAACACTTTTCCTCAGAGTAAGACTTGATTGTTTTGGACAAAATGTTTCTCCAGCTGAGGTGACTCTCTTGTTTCTAAAATAGGCATAGCAGTAGCCAGTGGCAGCAATATTAATCTCCATTGGACAGTATAGGCTGAATCAAAATATGTTGGATTAGATTAGCCTTGAGAAAAGAAGATTGAGCATGTAATTGATTTTACAATTTATTAGACATTTTTCAAAATTATTCACAGCCATTTTCATAAATCTTTCTTCAGTGTCTTGCCCACTATTTACATATGCATTCCAGCCCTTGCAGTAGACTATAGGTGTTAACACAAATACCAGTCCTTGACTAGTCCTGTTTAGAAGCAGAGCCACCCCCTCAACATGAAGTTGGCTGAAGTGATGTACTGGTATGGGTGTGGGCACAAGTTACTGCTTTTCTATCAGTTAAATGTTTTGGGTTGCACAGCTTCTGTAGGTGTTCTTTAAAACGTTGCAATTTCCATCATTTTGAAGATTCCCATTTTGCTTCAAAAAATGCCTTGCTTGCAGACACTTCTGATTATTCTGAAACCTTTCAGATCATTTCTTCCTGTCTAATTCACTAGAATTTTCCGGTTTATGATTTCATTATAGTAACAGTGTTAAAAATACAAGAAGTGTTACTTTGAATAGCACCTAAGAAGAGAACAATAAAATACAGAGACTGGAAAAATCCCAAGATGGTGTAAATCATTCCCTTAGCCGGAGCTAGAACTGACCAAGATTTGGAAGGGCTTTTCTGATTTACACTCGCCAACGATCTGACCCATACTTATTATCAAAATGCCGTGCTGTAATCTGCAAAAATGTATAAGAGAGAGCATTTGTCTGGCTGACAAAAGCATGTTTCTTTAGAAAAGCTGTTTAACTCATAAGTTCAGGTAGCTTTGTATATTTCTAGTAACCCATGGATGACATCTGAAAATTAAGTCTGACCTGAAAGTTGAGGGAGAAGTGCTCTTAAAATAGGTTAGATTTATTGCAGAGGTGGGAAATGAACAAGGTTGCCAACTAAGAGTAATATCTGTTTGACTCTGTCTTGTGTTAAGATGCTACCTTGAACTTGCAGATTGAGGAGAAATAATAATGCGCCTTAGAAATATACTAGTTTGATGAATGCCATCTACTGGAAAAAAGCCAGTTGTATTTGCTTTCTTTCTGTTTATTGTCAGCTTCTCAACACTCAACATGAACTCTACCATGGCAAACTGCTGAAATAAGTTATTTCTAGTTTGTAATGAATGCTTCTATCACATGTTATTATTGAAAATAACAGGTCTCAAATGTGTATGGTATACAATTCATTTTCTTTTACACTAAAGTACAGATATTTTTAAGGTTACAATGAGCGTGAACACCTCTCTAGCACTACTTCAACCAAGAAAGACTGAACATAAAATTATCCCTATAAGAACTACATAAATTCTGTCCATATGTGTCCCTATGCCTACAATTGATGTTTTGAAAGAAATGGGATAATTTTTTCCCCTAAATAAGTTTTACAGATACAAACTTATTGTAAAATCTATTCAAGTAAAAGGAATAATGTTGTTCAGAAAAAAAAGGAACATATTAGACAGTGTTGAAATCTTATTCAGTAGAAACATTTTTAAAACAAGAACATTTAATGAAAACAGAAAAATGTAAAATTTAGATTTAATTATATTTAATTGCCTGAGCTAAAAAGAAAACAAGATAATGATCTGAAAATGTGTATAAGCTTAAGATAACAGATCGCTTGTGCATTTGAACGGAATATTTTGGGTTCACAAAATTTCTTTTTCATTTTCCACTCATTTTCCAAACAGTTATTTGCCAGTGTGCTTTCCCCTTTCTACTTGAATCATTATGCATCCTTCTCCCCCTTTGTATATCAGATTGAATATTCCATACTTTGTAGTTTGGAAAATTTTTTTTCAAATACTGTTTACCAATTTGAATGAAGAGTTTCTAATTAATTTAATCATCAAATTAATTAAATCATCAAAATTATTTAGTAATGAAGAAGGAGCTATTTGGATATTTGCTTCCTAAATTTGACCTTCTAGTATTACATAACTAGGCTAATTGATTGAACTTCCATAGATTATGCAGTAAGATATACATCCTATACAGAGTGGTCTGTTCCACTCTGGCTGTCACTTCACAGTGGGATGATTCTGTTTCTGAAAGTGTCTGTTCTTTCCCATGGTGTGGTACAGTAGGATTGCTAGGTTCTCCTCAGTGCTAGTGTTTTCTTGAACACAGGTAAGGCTCTCAGAATTTTATCTGATTATGATGAAGTCATGACACCAGCTCATGGAAATCTGAAAACCTCAGGCCAGCAAGCACTCCAGATCTCATGCACTGCCTCCCCAGATTAAGCCTGTCTCTTTCTGGTTAACAAGGGCAAAGCAGGTCCAGCAAACAACTGTATAATGTAGATCTATGGTCCTCAGCACCAATGTTCTTGCTCTCCTGATCTATTCCTGTCACACTGTACTACTTATTAATGCAAACATTAATATTATTGCACATATAAAGGTCCCCAGTTTTGACGTGCTGTTTTATAAAACTGTCATAACTGCTAAACCAACTAATACCCCAGTATGCTTAGCTTATAATTTGTATTGATAATGAAAAGATGTTTCAATCATTTAATTAAAAAAATACCCTGAAGGAGTGGAACTGTGGATGCCGTAGGGTCTTAAGAACTATATAGTGAAGAGACAGGGTGCTGCTTTATGTGAGAAACCATGTGTATGCATGTTTCATAAGGCTTCACACAGAAATAGTGCTCAAAGTAAAAAAAAAAACAAAACACACAAAAAAAAAAGTGCATTATTACTCAAATTTCTGTGGAATATCATAAAATAGCAGGGAGGGGAGAGATTTATTAGGTAATTCACAAAGTAGAGCAGTTTATCCTGCAATTTTTAAGTCTTTTGTTAGTCTATGTTATGTTTCACATCTAATCATGTATCCAACCACGTTCCGTGTTTGGGCCAACCAAGGTTTAAGATTCAGGATTTAAGATCAGGGGGATTTAAGATCAGGACAGGTATAGATTAACTTAAAAAATGCCACTAGTGACTAGCAATGGTGGCTAAAGACTGAAGAAAACGGTAGCATACTACCTTTTGAAACTGGAACATCATAGTGGATTGTTGTCTTCAGTAGCTTGAAAAATTACTTCAGCCTCTTGCTTGCAAAGTTAAGACATCAGAAAATAAATCCAGTTTGGAAAAGCTTGTCAATATGAGAGAAGATTTTTGCCTCTCCAAAAATATGCCTGCATATTTTTCTATGTCTTGAGGCCTACTCTTTCTTTCTATAAATCTTCAAAACTCAACACTTATTGAAGAGAGACCAATACTTCTCATCTGCAGCTCCCCTGCCATAACTTTTTGTTGCTATATCATGCCATCCTTCTAAATAACATTCTCAACTCACTGTTGTTTGACCGTGATATGAAATCACAGAAAATAAAAGCATCAATGAAGGATTAAAAAGAACTATGAGATGAAGACTGGGAAGACTTGAAAAAGAATGGCTCATCTGTACTTTATTCTTTTGGTTTGTATTATTCCTCTCCACTAGTATCCTATGCCTTCAAGAGAAATATGTACCATCTGATCTTTCTTGAGTCACAGCTATACTGTAATAAGTCCTTCACTTACATTCAGCACATCCTCTCACTTTGGAGCCTACATAAAACCTTTAGGAAACAGAGGATTTGTGTAGTACAAGTAATAATCAAGGAGATAATCTGGAAAGCTAAATTAGTCTCTTTAGGATAGTCTTCTAACACTTTGAAAGAGACTCACATTAATGATAGTTTCAGGAAGAACTTTTAAGAGATTCACCCAGTCTCTTTGGAACTAGAAATAAACATTTTTCATAGAAAACCATTCTGACATTTGAACATGTTATACATGAGTATACAGCATGTAGTTTCTATGTACTGCCATCATATATCTGATTTCTTTTTGCAAGTAAATGGGGCACTTAACTAAACAGTCTAAATCCTAATTTAAAGTAACAACAAATTATTGACTCAGTGATATCCTACCTATATGGTGACTTTACCTTTGCTATGGTATTCTCATAATTTTGATCTTTTATTTTTCAGTGCTATACTAAGTTTTAATAGCTAAATACAGGCTAAAGACAACCTGACATTAGTGGAACTAAGGGAGATAGTCCACAGCAGAATTTGGGTGTAACAATGGCTGTATCCCATACTAGCAGTTTTGGAAACATGCTATCTGTACTTAATATGTACTACAGGTTATTTATTTGGCTTGAGGAGTCCATCTCCTAATACAATTTGCAAGATATGCACTTTCCTGATTACAGGGGAAGCTTCAGGCAACTACTTGTTTAATTCCAAATGTGAACATTAGATTGGATATTTTCAAAGTCGTTTTCTCTCCTTCTTGTGCCACTACTTCTACCTGCCAACATTTTATCAACATGTTTTCAATAGGAAACTCATTTCATACTTGCTGCTGGAGTTTATTCTAAAAGCTGAATAGCCTGAACATCTTCAACATGATAGGTCAGAAGGTGCCACTGTGTACAGCTGTGATAAGGGAAAAAAGAAAACCTCCAAGAAAGTCAGTTTTGACTTGTTTCTTTTGGTATGTAACAGCCAGCATTTTTTCCTATCACTGTTTCCCAAGTGTTATAATTGGAAATGTAACATTTAGCTTTATAAGGGTCTTCCTTATTTCAGTCAGAGATTCCTATTTCTGTTTAAGAGCATAATACTAATGTATTTAATTGGAGAAATATGAATAGTTTGCATTCTGCAAAGTAGTGAACTACTTCAAAGTATTCTGTTAAGAACCATGCCTATATAGGATCCATACACGCAAAACATATTCATGTTTTTGGAATGTAAAATTAAGGACCTAATCCTTAATTAAAAGTATTGTTGAAATCAGTAGCAATATTTCTTATGAGGCTGTTGTGTTTTGTACCTTTGTATATTACAAAAAATCCCAACAAAACCACAAATAAAAACCTGAAACTATAATCTTATTTTAGAAATATTTAGAGTTAGTCCATATGTCCATATCACTGTGATTGTACTGGTGAAGAGCTAACACAGTATTGTGAGGCAAAGTTATGCTTTAAAAGGATGGTAATTTGTGTTATTATTCATTGCATATTTTAGAATATTTTAGGGAATCTCTCCTGATTTTCAACATTTTCCTTAAAATGCAAAGATTTTAATAGGATAAAATATTTGGAAAATGATGTTCCCAAATATTTACATTGTTTGGTAAATCTTTCTAGATCTTAATTTATCACATGATAATGGCCACTTCAGTATTCATTCACTTTGTCCAAAATAGTTCTTGTAAATAAGAGTAATTTCATTACAATAATTACTTTTAACCTTGAGGACAAACCAAATAAATACGATATTAAGATTTTATTATCTCTGTCAAAGTAAAGAATTTTCTGTATTTGTTGAGCAAAAATGGAAACAGTTGACTTGGCTGGGCAAAAGTCTTTGGGTTATGCTAAAAGTTTGCATGGAACCAACTGAAATTTGTCAGTTATTACTAACCTTACTTACAAAAGAAAAGGTTTGATAGCAAGAATTAAACAATGCCAACTTTCAAAACTTAAAAGCCTGGGGAAAAAACCCTCAAATTTTGAACATTTTACAAAACTGAACTCTGCTTTAAGGATTTCCATTTTAGTGAAAAGTCATTTGATCAAAATACAGCACCATTTTATTTCTGTTCCTCCTTTGACTTGCCAACTTCATTTTCATGAGAAAAAAGCACTTCAAGAAGTATGTCTTCCAGCTTCCTTTTAAATTTCCTGTGATTTGAAAGAAATGTTTTTACAGTTTATCACTTGAGCAGGAAGAGAATGTTAACTTTAATTGACTATCTGAAGAACTTCCTTTTTTTGAAAATATGATTTTTTTTCCGGTATTTCTAAAGCAACACCAGTGTGGAATTCCAGTTGGTAGTTTTTTTCCCGATTTTTTGCTTAGGCTTTTATCTGATAGAAATTTTTAAAAGAATAAATTTATCTATGCATTGAAACTCAAGAGTTTTGTCAGCTATATTCTACAGAGGAGTGAGGGAGGTTATTTTCAGTCCTGTGAAGGAGAAAATGTAACCAGGATCTTCAATGGAGGACATTTACCGCACCCTGTATTTTGTGCATAGATAGTTCTAGTAAAGATAAGATGCAGCTTCCTGCATCAAAATCAAAGGGAGACAGGTGAAATAATGCGCAACTCATGATCAGGTAGGAAGTAGATTGTCAATGACCCATCTATTTCATGACAGGTACTCCTGAAAACGATGGGAGAGCTACATTGTCTTTCTAATGACAGAAAAACAAGAAAGGACACTTAATAATAGCATTCCTAGTTTCATATGGAAACTGGACTTGCTAAATAAGCTGCTTTTGATCACAGCTCAAATTCCAGTGTGAATACAGTCCGGTTTTAAGTATTCAGGAAAGAAGAAGCTTCATTAAGGCTTTGGAGAGGCTTATAGCTGTGTCTCTCCCTGCTGAAAGTCTGTAGCCAAGGGGCAAGTTTGCAAGAGGAGATTGACTTCAGCTAGCTTAAAAACAGAGGTAAAATGTCCCTAAGGCAAGGTGTTTTAGGAAGAAAGGCATCAACTAATTAAACTTAATTGGGTTAGCCAGGGTAGTCTGATTAGCATAATTAATTTAGGCCTCTGAGTAGGCCTGAGGGGTGTGTGTTTTTGTTAGGGAGATGTTTTGTGAGGGAGATGTCTGGGATGCTGAAGTGAGAAGAGTAGTTAATTCTCTAGGTCAAGGGAGGGGCACAATAGATGAGAGGGAAAGAGAATGTGAAGAAATGCAGAAGATTTAGCATAGCTGAAAGCTATATAGTCTTTCAAAAAAGGTAGTGGTTAAGGAAAAAAAGAAACAGATGGGTGGGTTGGAAGATTAAAATCCACCTGGAAAAGATGGGTAAGCAGCCTAGTCAGCATGTTATGCTTGTGCTGTGATACAAGTAAAAATATGGAGACTGGTGTTTAGCAGATAGGATTAAAACCAAACTGTATAGCAAAGTGGTAGAGTCCTACAGTTTTGGGAGTTTGAAATTATTTGGGCTCAGCTGTAAGAAAAGCTGTTGTTATTGTAAAAAAATGAAAGAGATGTTGATTTAAACTATTTTCTGACACCTTTGTATAATGTAAACTTATCTTGTGAATAAGAATCCTTAAAAAATAAAAGCCTAGAAACATAAAAGTTTTCTCTCAAATGGTAGAGAAAAATAAAAATTATGATCACTTAATGGCACTCCTGGTTTTAAAGTGTGCTTGCAAATATACATATCCTATCTTTGATTGCAGCACTACTTTAATGGAGTGGGTTGTGTAGTGGTTTATTTCTATACTAAATTATTATGTCATAGTTTTATTTGGCCTAAAGAGTGGCTTATCTGAACTGTCTTCAGACTTCAAAGCTTAGTTGAAAAGTTTTGTGAATGTATTTATTTTTTACTAAGTATTTAATTGTTAACATCGCTGTAGATGATGCAGTGGTCAAAAAAGCCTTTGTCAGCATCTTGTTTTTATCCAATAGACATTCAGAGTGCCAGGCAGATGAACTCTTCATATGTGGCTCAGAAATTAAGGTATACCTATTGTTAAACTTACCCCACAGCTGATTGGTAAGAAATATAGTTGAGAATTCCCAAGGGGAAAAAAATTGTTCGGCAGTGCATTAAGCTTTACCTACATATTCCTGTGAGTTCCTTTTATTACTCTCATGCCTACATTTAAAATCACTGCTGTTTCAACTGGATGATAAAAATTAAAAAATAGGAATTTTACCCTGAAAATCTTACAGTAAGTCTGTATACATATTGATGACTATAGGCTGTTGTTAAAAAAAACAGATGTGAGGATTTTTCATTACTTGTCTTAATGATCCCTAATATATGAAGCTAATGAAAGATTCTGCGAGCAATGATTCTTCTGAGACCTTATGATGTTTGACTGAATATGGTAAGATGATGTCTGCACTAAAGAATTTTTTTAGCTGACTTTTTATATATATACAAACTAGCAAGCATTCCTCAAAGTGAAGTTTCATGTCCTAAATAATGATGGATGGTCTAGGTGATGGTTCAGAGGAGAATCTCAAAATGTGGGAAGGCAAATATAAATTGAGCTGGTTATATTGCAAGATCATGTTATGTGATAGCCTTTAGGAAAGTTAGTTTTGTTCTTGAAATATGATGAAAACAATTCTACAATGTATTTATCTTTTTTTTTTTTCCCTAGTGCTAGATGGACACTGATGACAGAAAAAAGTATGAAAATTAGAAAATTTGATGTACCACAACCAAGAAAAATAAATAAAACCCTAAGTTTTCCTTTTTTTAAATCTTTAAAAAGATTTATGTTTAGGTCAATTCTCACCCAGTTCTGCTTCAGAGCCGTTCAGACGTGATTTTACAAAAGGAAGGAAGGAGAAACATTGCTAAATTGTTTTGAGAAAGGTTAGACACTCAACATGAATAAACTATGGACTGCTACACCACAAATATATATGACATGTTGAAAAATGTTTTAATGAAGTAGCAAAGATCTGCTAGAGAGTGAGTTAAAAAGAAACACGTAGCAGTGTAGTACACTTTGAAAAGACAGATGGATTCTTTTCTTCTTTTATATTCAGAGAAGAATTGAAACCATAGTGTTTCATGTCTTTGTTTTAAGCTCTGTGGCAACTCTGTATTGTTCAAAATACATACTCCAAATTTCAGGTTTGGCACCTGCATTATGTGAGGTATAATTGCATTTACTCTATGCAATTAGAATTTAAATTTGTGCTGCTGAAGCAGGATAGTGTTGTGTGGTTTTTTTTCCTGGGAGGTAGTGTTAAGCAGCCTGTTTTGTGCTTGGAAAATTTGCCATGACAGTGCTTCATAATAGAACCAATTATCAGGAATGCTGTTACACATAGCCTTCCAGACCCCAATTTAAACAGAATCGAGTGACAATTCCTTCTGTGAAACAGTCTCTACAAATCAGCCATATGTGAAGACCTACATGCTATTGAGGATAACACAAGAAATACGAAATTCTGTTAAATAAATATAAGTTTTGAAGGTGTTCTGATTAATTTACAAACTAAGGGAAAGAAGCAGAAATTAATAACACCTTCCAAATCTGTTTTTCATGTATCTTTAATAGGTAGCAGAAATATTTAATTCTTTCACATTTTATTTTTAAAAAGCAAAGATCTCACCTTCAGTGCTTTAAAATAGATGCTGTCTACTTTCAACACAATAGGGGACACTGCAACTAATTCTGCTATGTGTAACTTTATTGTTTTGTATGAAATGACAGCTGTTTGTTAATCTTTACTTTTAATGGGCATTCTCAGTGAAAATACACAAAACTTAATTATTGACAGCAGTCTTTTTTAATACAGAATTAATTTTTTTTTTTTTTTCCCTGGGGCTACACTTCATTAAAATGACCCCAAATCAGCAGTTCATTGTCAGAAACACTTGGGAACTTTTAGGTGTGATGCTTAGGACAGACTATAAGTTATAGAATTAAACTTTCCAGCTTTGAACACAATAGTCCAAACCTTTGCTTAGATGCCAAATTTTGTTTTCTACACTTTGGTTGTGCTTCTAAGGTATGCTATTATACACTGGAACAGAGAAACTTCAGACAGTTTTCTCTTTTGTTGCCCCTGCTCTTTTATTTTGTGTGTGTTGCTTTATAAGTGTGATTATGTAGCTGTTTTTCTACTGTATTATAATTACATGCTAGAAATTTTTCTCAGGGGGAAATCCAGCCAATAACCAATAAAGAATAGCAACATTTTAGAAGAAAAATAGAAAATAACCCTGAAGCTTGGGCAACAAAAGACAAATGGAACAGTTTCAGACACAAATTTCAAAATGTAGTAAAATGACATTGAAATAAAAATGTATTTTCATTTAAAGTAAAGACATTACAGACGTTTTTGCTATATTTTTAAGTTGCTCTGATAGGCCTGTGTACTGGAAATAGATGGGGATAGAGTTTGAAAAGCTAGCAAAATATCTTTTCTGGAAACTTTCTTTTCTAAATTTTCTTGGCCAAAGAAAACATGTAATTAAAATTAATAGTTTCCTAAAGTAAATATACAAACTTAAATAAACTGGATGTACAAATGTATATTCCAAAATTAATTTTTAGGTCACCCTCTCTTTGGTTATGTATAATCAGCCACTAAGTCAAAGTTACATTGAAAGCTCTGTGGAAGAGTGAATACAGGAAGTTCTACGTGAACATGAGGAGGAACTTCTTTACTGTGAGGGTGGCAGAACACTGGAACAGGCTGCCTGGGGAAGGGGTTGTGGAGTCCGGAGACATTCTAAACTCATTTGGGTGCTTTCATGTGCAATGTGCTCTAGGTGATCCTGCTCTGGCAGGGGGAGTTGGACTAGATGAGGTCCTTCCGACCACTACCGTTCTGTGAAATGTCTGTCTTCAGCTCTCTGCTTTCAGTTCAGGGAATTCAACAAAAGCTATAAAGTCCTGCCCTTCTGACTCCCAACCTCTCCTCATACAGGGAACCATACCCCACTGGTGCAGCGATGGCAAGCGTTAAGTCAGCATCATACAATGCTCAGCATGACTCAACACAATTCAAGATCATGCAAAGTTGCTAGTTTTTCTCACAATATATTTAAAAGCAAAAGAATTACAGAATCAGTTGTGTTTGAATGTGTGAAAAATAAGAAATATGGACCGTTTTAACAGTGTATTTTGCATGCATGCAGGCATGTATTATATGAGCACATGTGCAGGGAAGAGCTTGGTTCTGCTTATGAATTCCTTTTTCTTTTTAGCCAATAAACTAGTGGAGATTATCAGGCAAATACAAATAACATTCTTTGGTTTGTCAGAAGAAAAATAGCTATATAAATTTTGTTTTGTGTCTACCTTAAAGGAAAAAATGAAAAAGAGAGTAGGTAATAAAAGTTTAAATATTAACTAGGTGTAGCTTTTGAAAACATATTAAGCATTGCAGTTGTTTAAAGCAGACAGACATGTTGGAAAACTTTCTATCTACCCTGCACACTTCTGGGACTGTGCTGGCCTTTGGTTTATAAGCATCAGTTTGTGCAACTGCATAGTCTTCCTTCTATACAGAAACTGTAATTCTATGTTTTTTTGTGTTGTCCACCTACTTTAAAGGAGGCATTGCTGCTGTCTAATGCTGACTCAGTATTAAAATATTTGCCAGCCTAGAAAAGGGATAGCTTAGGATATAATCCTCAGATCTAACCTCTTGAGATTCCTAGAAGCTCAGATTTGTAGATTGTTGATTCAATAATTTCTTCTCAGGTTGACACTTTTATTTTCAGGAAGCTCACTCTCCCTGTAGTTTTGTACTGATGTCATTTTGAGAAATACAGAGAATGAAGACTTTGCTTTCTATTACCATTTCATTGTAGAGGGTGCACAGAGAAAAGGAAAAAGCTTTCAAGATTCTCCATTTATCAAAAAATAAATGTTGTTTTCCACATTTTTAGGCAATATGCTGCTGTATGTAAGCTTCCCACTTAGTTTTGCTCTCTTTTACCTTGGATGCAATTTCATTTTAGAAGTGCCATACGTATATAATAATTTAAGATATATTTAAAAATATTTGAAGCTGAAAGTGTTCATCCAACAAAGAAATGATCTAAAGTTCATTAAGAGGGTAATTTTTCATCATCTACTATCTGGGCTTCTAACCTGATTCTGAAGTTTTTCTTTTCTTTCCTTTAAAAAAAAACCCCAAACCTCAATTCAGAAGCTGTTCTGGAAGTAATATAATACAGGAATAATTAAAAAGTTATCATGACTTTCAGACTCCAGAGTGGTAGAAGTGTGAATTTGAAATAATCACAAGTTCAAGTGTGTAGTGGCAGACTTTCTTACAGACTGCTAAATAAATAAATAAATAAAATAATAAAAAAATATTTAACTTTCTTGCTATCCCCTCATGAACATGACCACATCATTCTCCCTCCCCATATATCTGTTTTTTTATCACGTATTACTTTTAAATGAATCCTACCAGCAGACCAAATGTTGCATTTGAAATGGGCAAGCCATCACTGTGTAATATGTTATATCAGTTTGGCAGCAGACAAAACATTCAGTATTTCTCAGGATTCTTCAAAGCATCCAGTTGAGCAGAACCTAAAACAGAGATCATTCTCTGGGGAGTATTGGAAAGGATGTGCTTTTCTTCTCCTCCAATACTCAGTCCACAGAGGTCACAAGAGGCGTGCTGTGTGCTGAATCCCTTCAATACCTTGCCTTAGGGAGAGCACTTCTTTTCACGTTAGCTGCTGGGCTTTTTCCAGCTGTGTAACTAGTTCTCTTATCCATACGTGCTTCCATCACCTTTGTTGTCCTACCTGGTCTCTGAATGGCCTCCTGAGTACTCTTCCTTTTTATTACTACTTGAACCATTGTTTCTCATTTTATTCCTTCAAAATTTTATGCTAGGGACAAAAACTGTTCTCAGTGTGGAAGAAAGCCTTTGCCCTTACTGCCCTGAAGAGCAACAAATAACACCTAGGTACTTCATTTGTTAGCCTTTAAACCAGGATCAAAAAGGAATAAACAGAGGCACCTTAGCTGGGGACTGGAGGGATGTTTGAAGGAAATGACCTCTGTGCTTGCTCTGCTCTTGTGCTTCCCTGTGCCTCCACTCCGTCCACCACTGAGCTAGGTCACTGGGTTAGAAAGCCCTTGGTATCAACTGCTAAGCGATTTCAGTGTGTTAACACAAACTATCTTTAAACTGGACCAGTGGATTTTAGAAAAATGAGGGAGATATGTAGCACGAACCTACTTTCCATTAGTTCTATCAGAATTCATTTAGTGGTGATTTCAGCCACACAATCTTCTCTGGAGGAATTTTCTGCTTTTTCTCACCCTCTTGCTGGCACTTTTCCAAAGTATTTGATTAGAGGTTATGTCTGCACTCAGCGCCTAACAGAATGAAATACTACTTTGCAGGGTGTTTCTTGTGTCCTCCCTTCATCAGTTTGTATTGTACGCTGGTCTTTTGATCGGGGGTACTTAAAATTGGCAAGTAGTTTGCCTGCAGGTTTGCTGGATTTTATTCTTCTATATTATTTTCACTTCTCAATCATAATTATGATTTTAAGCCATCTGTATTTGAAGATTATCATGCAACAATCGTGCACTTATAGCAAGGATACAAACTGTTGATTACGCTTTTCTATTATATTTTCACTTGCTTGTTTTTTTGTTGTTAGGCAAGTGGGTGCTGCATACAGGAATGCTTTTGTTCAAAGCCTTTTTGTCTGATGAGTGAGAGAGGCACCTAATACCTTGAAAACTCTGTTTTCTTTTCCCCATAGTTTTTCTGCCTACATGACAAAACCAACCCCTGTAGCTGACAGGGCATTGTGCTGAGGAGACCATGACAACTTCCTTTGTATTTACACCATCACCTCTGATCAAATCAAAACAACTGGAGTTATTAGACTTGTTTGAGCAGCCCCACGTTGCATTTTGTAGGCAAGTTTCCTTCAAAAACTCATAAAAATAGAAATTCATAAGAGAAAGAACATTACGCTCATGATGCCGAATGGGAAAGAATCACTTGGCCAGCAGTCCAAACATTGGAATAGGTATTTTTACAATATCTTATATGAAACTCATCAATTTACATTGAGTGTGGCTGGAAAACTGCAACTACAGCAAAGACAAGAAAGTCAACACATTACAATAATGCATTCCAGAGCTCACTGTCAGTTTCTCAGCAAGACCTCAGATCCTGTTGTACGGATTGCCTGTTCTGAGATATTTGCTCTACATAATAATTATATAAGAAGTAAAATTGGGGAATAAATCTCCAATGGACTTTTAGCTGTAGGTGTGATTATTCACATGCAAACTATAGTGCAGTCTATTTCACAAACCGATGCAGCAAATCATGGTAATTTACATAACATTCTTTTTAGAATCTGTATGTGATGTGGAGTAGTTCAGAGTGGTGAATATCTAAATGCAGATAGTTTCTTAGAATATTACACAAACATATTTGTTGTCTTATACTACTGCAAAGGCATAATTAGTTATGCTGAATTAGTAGGATTATGTCCCATTCTTCAAATATAGGCAGTCCTCTAATTTTAATATTTCTAAAACACATCAGAAGGAATATAATTTTTATTATTTTTGTTACAATAACACCTTTTCCTCTTCTAAAGACTAAACAGAAATAATACAAAGAGGAGAAGAGCCAATAAATTTAGAAGAATGTTATTCTATAGACATGATTTCTGAGACCAATAACAATGTATTGTGCCAGTATTAGCGGCCATATTGAAAAATGAGGGTTACAATTTGAGAAAAAATAGTATAGAAAGGAATGCAAGACTACTTCAATTTTTAAAAGAAAATATTTAAAAAAATGTAAATTCTGCATATTTAGCTTTCAAACACGGTGACTGACCTGATAAAACTGTGTAAATGACAGTATAAAGAGTTTTCTGATGGTAAAAGAATGGTAAGCATAGACAAAAAAAATCTTGTATTTAAAAAATCCTCCAGATCTGAAAACGTAATAGATGTTCTATCATTTAAATCAGGATGGGGGGTCTTTTTGAAACATGTGTTGACAGACTCCACGAACTGGACTTAGCAGAAACGGAATCAGCGGGAGAATATACAGAAACCATGTCCATCAGGATATTGATGGCTGTGAACATGATGATCAAGAATACCTTAAAGCACTCAAAATCTACCTGGAAAAAATTGGAATCTGCAGGGCTTCTAGCAGTCATGTCATTATAAGGTAAATATCTGGCTGAGTAATATGCAGCATCGCTTTGTAGATCCAGATCTCTGAGTGGAAGGCTCTACTAATGGAAATGTGGATCACAATAAGGACTTGTAATCAAACCATGGGATTCCACTAGAACCTTGCCATATAAAACCACAACAGAAGGCATGCAACCTTGCCAAAATAAAATATAGACACAGAGCTAGTTCAGGTACTAGACTCATCTATAGTACTTTAAATATATATGTTCATTAGCTTGCTAAGTCAAGAATCAGCTGAGAAATTTTTATTTAGATAGAAGGTTAGACTTCAAATCAAGAGATGTCTTTTCATTTCCTCTCTAGTGACTTTGGGTAACTGCTTTTTCTGTATTTTGTTTTCTGTGTGTAAAATGGGAGCAATAATTTCTTCCTGAACTGGAAAGTAGTTGAAAAGTTTCAAGGCATGCAGTTCTAGATGAGAAGAAAGAAAACTGAATGAACAGAAATGCAATCAGAAAGGGAATGAGAGCAGCCCTTGATCTGCTTGCAGGAAAAAGAGAGAGGTGCATAGAGCAGAATGTTTTTTATGCAAGTAATATAAAATATTTTATATTTACACTTGAAATGTTTTCAGTGTGCATCTTTCAGGTATGCTGGAGGCTTCAAAAAGTACTTACCCATATTTAAATTAGGGGTAAAAGAATAAAAAGGAAAATATTTCAAGTTTACTGAAAGAAGGATTTACTTTTTTTTTTAGACCAATACAGCTCCTAAATCTAAATGGAAACCTCTTAGGAATCAGAGTGGAAAACTGGGTTTGTACCCTGTTGATGCATGTTAATACACATGTATCCTACCATGTGAAGGTCCTTGAGAACCAGAATTCCCTGTTTATAGCACTTACCTTCTTCCTGGTAGTTTTTCTGTCTCATCTTTTATCACTAGAACAGGGTCAGATGAAGTTAAAACCTATCATGATGGTGAACTGAAAGCTTTATATATAAGCATCTCATGAGCAGTAAAAAGCTGGAATTGATCTTACAGTGTAATGTGTACGTTTTCTGAGCTCCTGAATATTCCTAATTTCTATAGAATTCAAAGGGAACAGAGGATGTTATCAGCATGAGCTGAGATGCAGATTTGTAAGACATTCAGGGTACAAGCAGCTCATGCTCTGTTAAGTTCTTAAGTCTTCTAGTGAGGACAGATGTTTAAAAGCATTGATTAATGAGAAATTAATAATTGCTTTAAGGAAAAACATGAAATATTTAACACCATCAAGGGCTGAGCAGAGATCATAGTCAATGTATTTAGTGTAAACAAAACAATCAAATTGTAAAAGTAAATAAAGTCATTCTCTCAGGCTAAGCTGTAAAAGTAACTGAATAAATACGGCAGGAGATTTAGGCAATGGATTTTTAAAATCATATTAGGTAACATTTTGGATACATATTCCCTTAGTAGAATTATAAATACTCTTGGAAGGTACAACAGCATTAGAGTTATAAAATATAGCATCTTTTTACCCTTTGGTTTTATTCCACAAAGAGCTTCATATGAGCAGACGGATAGAAATGACTGAAATACATTTATTTAAATAATCCTAGTATTTCCTAAAACTGGATAGAAAAAATATTTTTCTTTTGTGAGAAATTCTGTTCTATAATGAAAAAAATATTAAAGTGTAAAATTCCATAATACTTAAAAGTTGAAATATTAAAATTAACTTTCAGAAAACACTGACATATTTCTTTTTATGGTAATAAAACCAAATAATAAAAGCCATTTTTTCCTGCTATTGAACAGTTTTCCTATTTTCCTATTACTCTTTTTTTGGAGCACTTTTTAAAAATTTAATAAGGTGTAGAACCAGATGTTCCAGTACTATTTAATTGTGTAAAGATCAAATTTCTTCTTTTCTGGAAAAACTTTTGCTTTTGTTGGAAATTCTACAAATAGAAGGTGTCACTGTCAATGACCAGATGGAATGCATGGAGATCCACCTGGAAAAGGATTAAGAACTGACCAAGTACATATGGGTCAGGATTAAAAGGGAGGGCAGGGACTTGTGACACTATAGTTGTCGTCTGCTACAGGTCAACCAACCAGAGTGGATATAGACAGATAGGCGCAGCCTCAAGTTCCCAAGCCTTGATCCTCATGGGGGATTTCAAGCATCATGATATCTGTTGGAGGGACAATACAGCAGGGCATAAGCAATCCAGGAGGTTCCTGGAATGTGTTGATGGTAACTTACTTTTACGGGTGACAGAGAAGCTAACCAGCAAGGAGGGTCTGTTCATGCAATGTACAAAAATGTGTAACATACACATTGAGTTTACACATGCTATAACATTACAAATGCATTTCCATGCTCCAATGAAGACTCTAAGTCTGATATTCAACATCATTTTAAAAAGAAAAATAAAATGAAATTTTTATAATGAAGTGTTTTAGAGGAGAACTTTGGGAATCTCAAGATAATATTTGTAAGTAAATGCAAACATCAGCATTGTGCCAAATCTGAGAAGAGGAAAATGAAAATAAACCCAAATTATGTCCACTGTGAATGAAAAATACCAACCAGATTATGAACCAACGTTATGGACATATATTTGAAAAGCCAAATGTTCAGAATTTATCTCTTACTGTCATAAATTAGATTATACCAGTGCTGTACTGAGAGAGAAAAAGACACTTTTTTACACCCTGCCTTTCTGGTTCTGTAATCCAGGTTCCAGCTAAGCAACATAAATACATTAAATCCGAATTCTCAGTCCAATAACTTGAGATTATTTCTTTATTTCTCTTTTTTTTTCTCTTTCTTTTTTAATATCTGAATAATAAGCACAGTGATTTGCTGTGGTTGATGGAAGAAATGTGTAATACAGTGTTGACATTTGTATGAACAGCAGAAAGAGAAAAGGAGAAAAGTTGCAGAGATGACAAGTAGCTGGTCCATAGACATTTGGATTAGGCATAGTCAGTTCTTTTTTGTCCACTGGTGAATCATATTAAAACAAGAAGTTATAGAAGAGACTGTTGGGCATAAATTGAAACAAAGTGACATATCTGCATTTTATGTGTTGTCTGATAAGGAGTGGAAAAACAAGGTATGACCATAAATCACACCTGAGTCGTAACAGAATGCATTATTTAAAGTGTGAAGGTTGTAGTACACTGATACCAGAACACACCACAGTGCACAAAGGGGACAAATGTAGACTCCAGTCTTGTGAATAAAACCTAATCATATGGAGAGCAGATAAAAGAAATAAGATCTATAACTAATTACAACATGAGGAATGATCTTTCTACTTTAGTTATCTGAATGTACCGGCATGCACAGCTGCTTATTGACAGGCACAGTGCAGTATATCTCTTGTGGTGCTTTTATTGATTATGGTGGCTTTTTAACTACTTGATATGGTTTTTTGCATCTCTTGAAGATTCTGTATTAGCCATAGTGGCATTTTGCATAAATTTAGAAGACATAAATGTTCTCAGGCTGTAATTAATGTTATTGGATAAAGCAGATGGCTCTAATAACACCAATAAAGACTCTGTGTGATGAAATCCTCCTAAAAAGATAATTATTGCAGAGTTTTAAAGCTATATTAATATTGTAATTAAATTGTAAATGTGGATGCTTTTCTAACAAATGGCAATTAATTAAAACAATCATATGGTAGTATCCCTTTAAATTTTTGAGAGTTTCCAACGGTTAAGTCTGAGCAAGGTTCTATATGAGACAAGAATTTTTTCACATAAGGCAATGTATAAAAGCAGTTATGTTTTCCTTATGCTTGGCTGACAAGTGGTTGATGACCTGCTGGAGAAGAGCTCAGTGGAGAAGGACCTGGGGGTCCTGGTGGATGACAGGTTGGCCATGAGCCAGCAGTGTGCCTCGGTGGCTAAGAGAGCCAATGGGATCCTGGGGTGCATCAGGAGGAGTGTAGCCAGCAGGTCAAGGGAGGTGATCCTCCCCCTCTACTCTGCCCTGGTCAGGCCCCACCTGGAGTATTGTGTCCAGTTCTGGGCTCCCTGGTATAAAAAGGACAGGGATCTCCTGGAGAGAGTCCAAAGAAGGGCTACGAAGATGATAAAGGGCCTGGAGCATCTCCCATATGAGGAAAGGCTGAGAAGATTGGGACTGTTCAGCCTTGAGAAGAGAAGACTAAGGGGGAACCTAATTAATGTTTACAATTATCTTAAGCAGGGGATGCAGGGGGAATCAGCCAGCCCCTTTTCAGTGGTCTGTGGAGACAGGACAAGGGGCAATGGCTGCAAGTTGGAGCATAGGAAGTTCCGCACCAACATGCGGAGAAACTTTTTCACAGTGAGGGTGACAGAGCACTGGAATAGGCTGCCCAGGGGGGTGGTGGAGTCTCCTTCTCTGGAGATATTCAAGACCCGTCTGGATGCCTATCTGAGTGAAATGTCCTAGGGAGCCTGCTTTGGCAGGGGGTTGGACCCGATGATCTCTCGAGGTCCCTTCCAACCCCTACAATTCTATGATTCTATGACTGAAAGTGAACTTAGTACCCTTGTATGGACAGTTGTTTGTCCAAGAAGCCTACTATACAAGATAATCTACCTCTTGTGAAAATATCTCTTTCTCTGGAGATATTCTCTGGAGATATTCAAGACCCGTCTGGACGCCTATCTCAGTGAAATGTCCTAGGGAGCCTGCTTGGGCAGGGGGTTGGACCCGATGATCTCGAGGTCCCTTCCAACCCCTACAATTCTATGATTCTATGATTATGTAGAAAATCTCCCAAACTCATACATAACATGCTTGCTAACATGCAAAATACATCCACATTTGATGCATTTAAACTGAAACATAGTGGCAACCTTTTTGTCACCCAGGGCTGTAGTTACTGTTTTCCCTTGCTTTACATGCAGACTGTTTCTCATTCTAGCTGTGCCATTTAACTTTGCTGTGGTATGGAAGAGAAGAAAAACACACCTTGAGCCATCATCACAGCCAGAAAGCAGACACCAAAAGCTCTGAGAGCACTGTGAAACATCTCCCTTGACTGAGCAATGCTTGGCTGTGAGTGAGCTGCTTCTTGACTTTACATCAGCACAAGTCAAAGCTTAAGCTTCCAGCTGTTTGCTCTGAATGGAGTTGTTGAGAGTCTTATCTAAGCAAACTTCCTTGCTTAGCTATTAAATTGCCCCCTTCTGTAATAAAGATGCCTGAAGAGTGTTTTCTTCTACCAGAAGCTATGAAAGGGCTAAATGAAGCTCTTTAATTTTATTGTAGGATGAAGCAAGAAAGAAAATCTCCATTTTAGCACCAGTCTCAGTATAAAGGTGATGACCAACAACTGAAAAGGCTCTCAGGGGAGTTAGAGACCTGTTTACAAGATCGCCTTGCCAGCTCTATGCCAGTGAAAACCATTGCATTTTAATGCTTTTATGGGCTGTTTTATTGGTTTGGATTGGCACAAGGGCAAAGTGGGAAATTAGACCATGAGAAGAATTAGTTATAAAGTTTACCGCATGTTGTAATTATGCAAACAGTCAGTTAAGTTGAATTGTTCTATTCTGTAACCCAGAAAAGGTTATAGTTTACTCAGACCAGAAAGGATGATTTATTTTTTTGTTAATGGCACAACATTCATGCAAAAGTAAAAATTAAATTTTTATAGTTTCAAGTTCACTTTAACAGAGGCATAAAATTGATACAGTTTTACAAAAGAGCTGTGGGAAATTCCTAATTTTGACTTGCAAGGTAGGAAATGTTATTTTCTTTCCTGAAGTTGACATTTTCCCTTTGGAACATTCACAACTAACTTGTGTATGCACGTGTCTGTGTTTGTGGGCATGCTCACATGTGTACATATGTCCGTACTTTTTGAGATATGGTATAAGAAGAAATGAGAAAAAGTCTCAATCTGAAAATGCAGAACACAGAAGTACAAAGCAGAACAGGTATCCAGACATTTTTCTGACTTTTATCTTTCTGAAGTCTAGAGATTGCTGTTGCACCCAAGATATTACTAGGATAATCCCACTGACAGTAGAGCTGTTCTGTCTTTATACTAATGAGAATGAGACAAATTATGTCTCTGGATTCTTTCTCTCAAGCTATTAATTTCTAGAACTAAAATTGTGTGACATTTACCACTGCTCAGAAATTACTGTGAAAGGGTTACTGAGCATCTTCATCACTATTCATTTGTGTTTGTCATTCACATTTTCTTGCATTCAGGATGTTTCTGTGTTTTTTAGTTTCCTTGCTACTTGTGAAATTTTAATTGAATGTATTATCCAGTATTCATCAATTTGTTAATCCCATGTCCTGTTGTTATTGGAAATGAGCAATCTCTAATGCCACCTTCTTGCATATTCATATAGGTCATATTTCTAATCGAGGTCAGAATTTATACAAACATCTACTGTCAGAAAGTAAATTTTGTAAATACTAATGAATGTAACATAGTCTGAATACTGATACCCTGGAACAAAGCGAGTGGGTTTTTTTCCGTGGTTTTTATTCTCTTGTGTTAATACCATTATATTCCTATCAGCTTCCTGTATGAAGGAACTGAAGCTGGAAGAAACAATAGCACATCAGCTAACTTTACTGCCTGGACATATGGTAAGCCATAGGATCATTAACAATAGCACATTAGCCTCAATGATGTTTTCTGAAGGCTCAGAGGGATTTCATCTGTTGTTCCATATTAAAGATACACATATTGTTTCCTGTCACCTTACAGATCATACTGAGTCTACAAAAATCGCATTTACACAAGTTTTATTCATCTGGAAACCTACATGGAACAGCTGCACACCATAAGCAGACCATTTCTGTTGAAATTTTCTTTATTCGTATATTAGAAATATTCACCCATCCATAAAGCAAAGGCCATTCATTCACTTTGAAAACAAAGAATGCAGCTCTTCTCAAATCTAGCTATAGGGTTTTCCGTAGTGAGATTTGTTTGTACGAATAGACATCTATGAGGAATACTAGGTTATCATATGGCTAACATTTCAAAGAAACAATGTCAGGGTTGATTCACCGGTTTAACAGTGTATGCAGCTCTAACCATTAGATGGGGAAACAATTTGGCTGTATGTCTGACTGACTGGTATTGCCAATGAGTTAACTCAGCTCCCAGCTCAAATATTTTCCTGCTACATAAATGTCTGCAGTGCCAACATATTCTAGATACAATGAATTGAAACCCCTGAAATTAGGTTGTTAAATCTAAGGAGGAAATACGGGAAAAAATTAAGTAAGAATGGAATTTATATTAAGAACAAATGTGGGTAAGAGAGAAAGACTGAAGAAAGATTATAAAGGGACAGAAAGTGACTGTTTCTGTTATGCAACATTCCCACATTCCCAAGACTGGCCCCTAAATTTCTTCCTACATAGTACTTGGGTGTCAAGTTATGTTTATCAACAGCAAGGTAATATATGTGTCATATATTTTCTGACATATAGAGTGAGATATTCTTTGTTTTGGCTATTAATTCCTACTCACATTCCTCTCTCCTACCTTCCCCATTTTTGTTTTATTTATTTTTTAAACCAAAATCACAACTTTGACTTGGTATGCAATATACTTTTTATATATACAGGTAAACACATACACATATATACATATTATATAAATACAAACAATATATAGAAGTATTTTTATAATATAAAAATAATATATATATACACACATACACTGTAGTAATAGGTAGCCATACTTTGAGAACAGAACTGGTAGCATACTGTAACTGATGGGAAAATGATTGTGTTGCATCAGAGATGTCTCAAATCAGCTTCACTACCAAGAAAAAGCAAATGGAATTGCAATGCAATTCTGAGTACCTCATCATGAGCTGATCCACAATGCTAATTTACTAGCACAGCAGTGACAGATGAAGTTAGGTGAGCAGAAGACAGATAAAATAAAAAAAAAATCTATTCCTTATAACTTATAAAAATTATTAATATCTCTCAGAAGGTTTAAACAAAATAAAAATGTAATTCTCGCAATGCATTTATGAATTTGAGGCTGAAATTTTCATTCAAATGCTAGTAAATCTAGTATGAGGTATGAACTAGAGACTGATATGTGGGGTACAAAATTTCTGGCTAATGAAGCATTTCAGATTGTATCCAATCTGCTTTTTATTTAACAAAAGTTGAGTTGATATCTGGTATTCTTCCTGCCAATGTCTTTGTCTTTTTCCAAAAAATATACTTAATAATTTTTAATGTATGTTGCAAGCTAGTATACTGAAGTAATTGCAGCTAAGAGGATTTAGGTAACATAACAAAACATCTATACTTTGAGGATGCAATTTTATTTTGTTTTTCTTTCCATTTAGAATTAACTATACAAGATAATATGAGTATATATCCACTAGTATCAATTACATCTAACAACCTACACAAATGGATGTTGAATATAAAGATCAACATAATTAATAGGCAGCAGAGCACTCTTCAGTGATTCATTGCACTTCGGAAATCTGTGGACAGCTTTCTTTTAACTTAAATGGAACTTAAATCAGGCTTTTATAGAGTTATGTAAACAGCCTAGAATTCATATTTCCCAACTCCTGAGAAACCTATTTTCATCAGGTATTTCTTTGGTTACTTGAATGCAAAATTCTACAGTTTGTGAATTAAGAATCACACAAACTTGGGGTGGTCATGATAAGATAGTGAGGAATAATGTCATTATATAATTTAACAATTTCAGATCACACACAGAAATATGGATGATAATGTTTATTCAAAGCCACTTGTATTTTGTGCAATATCTTTTTGATAAGACCTCTAACCTAGGAAGTGGAATATGGTTTCTTAATCAGTCCTTCAGCCTGAAAGGTTTTGGTTCATCATTTAATAAGATTGAGAACACAATGTTTGTATACCTGTATGACAGGGAAATTCATCTATTTCTCTACCTGAACTGAGGCTTACATCCCCACAATGAATATGGAGGGACTTCTAGATTATATAATACAAAATTCACCCTGTTCTTAGCAGATTATATCCTTGGACAAATGCAGGAGCAATTCTCAAACTGAGTACTTATTTATTTCCAGGTGTTTCCTGCTTTCTTGCTTGATGTTCTCTCCTATTTTCTTGATTATCATGACCTCACAGGATATGTACTGTCTTTGGATGCTACTGCTACTTCCTTCTTTCTTCTTCCTTCTTTTTTTCCTTTGTTTTTCTTTCTTCTTCTTTCTTCCTTCTTCCATTTTCCTTCTTCTTTCTTCTTTCACTTTTTATCTCTCTCACTCTTCTCTGATCTATAAGAAGCCTAGACATCTACATTAGGCAGCCTGGTATGATATTCTGGTGCTACAAATCTGACCTCAGCTGTTGTCATGAATAAAATAAAAATTTATAGTCTTGGTTCATTAATTTTAAGGCACTTCTCATTTCAGTCACTATCAAGTTTTACTGCTCCTGGAGGTTGATGTAAATATTGGATTAACCTCTTTTAACATCAGTTTCTTATGCCAATATATCTGAATAGAAAAATAGAGTCTGCCACAGGGCTGTTTGTTTGGGTTTTTTTCCTTTTCATTTTCATCTGCACTATCAAATACTGTCACCATCTTAGTTTAGGCTTGCTTACTGCTATTTTGCATTTATGTAAAAACTAAATATGTAGGCCACTGTGAACTGTTTTGTATTTCTCTCTGAAATGTAGACCTAGTGAACTCAACTTCAGTGCTTATACCAGTCACATTAGTTTGATCCACTTTTTACAGACCCAGCTCCAATTTCAAAGTTCACAGTGTAAGGAGAAATTACCGTGGGGAAAGTTTCTTCCAGTTTGTGAGGTAATAGTTGTTCAGTAATTATTATAACTCGTTAACCTGTTTTGAAAGCATTTGGCCTCCTATTGCTCACTTGGTGTAAGTAGCTATAAAGTCTTTTTCCAGTAACAATATTTTGAGCTAATAATTTTCATGGGTTCAGGAGAGGATTGTGTCAAAGCTTTCATAACAATTAGTGTCACATCCCAAGCTTATGCGTATACATGTATTGGGATTTTGGCATTATAACGGCTGCATTTCTTTCATGACAGTTGTAATTAATGGGTACAAACTAAATTTGTGAGAGAATGAAAGTTGAAACTACAGCTAAATGAGTTCTAATAGGCCTTAGAAGCACAACATGAAAAAAGTCTACAATGTAATTAAGAATTACAGTTGCTTGGCTGGTTCTAGGTGATTGTTTCTTCCCCAGGCAGAAGTATGTATGCAAAGCTTTTGTATTTCTAAAGAAAATTACATTTGCCACTTTTTATTTCAGAACATTAATATCTTTTTTTTTCTCCAAAAAAATATCTGTTATAACTTGCAGTTATCCATAAGACTCACATTTTGTAATGATTTCCATTTCTTTTTCCAAAATGTTGCTTTCCAAAGTGGTTCTGAAAAGCTTTGTATAAAATGAGAGGGAATACAATTTTCTAAGTTGAAACATAAGAAAATTCAGCAAATGCTGACTCATAGCTCCTTAAAAACAAACCTAACTCTTTCCTGGTGGAAGAGTATCTGGAATTGACTAGAAGATACTTGTTTTATTTGTTCAAATAGCTTTCTTTTTTATGACACAAGAAATTTTCTCCACTGCTTGAGTAAAATGATGGTGGAATATAATATAAAAGGCAAAAAGGTAATATATATTATATATATTACATTAGATGTGCTCCAGGTGTATCACAATGTTTTAATCTTTTCAACCAATAAAACTTGATGCACACTACAAGTACATTACTCTCTGCAACTCTATTTCACTCTCTAAAAGCCAGAATTCTAAATGCTTAGTGAATGAAAGTAAACTAAAGTATCTACTCAAATGGTCACTGAAGTTAATTTTTGTCATCACTGACTGGCCATGAACCAGTAATAAAATTTCAGTCTAAAAACCCTGTAGAATTGTTACTGACCTAAAACTTGTGAAGTTATTTACAACAATGTGTAAGTAGTTATATCTATACTGCAAATGTGTAAGCAACCATTTTGTAGAAATACAGTAAAGACAGCTTCCAGTGAGATTCTGGCATGTCCACAGGACCATGAGATTCATCTGGTTATATGATACTTGTAACGATCCCTTTAATTACAGCTTCTAAACCTTGAAATTTTTTTGTAAATTGCAGTACTATGAACCAGCTGAGTGTCTGTAGATCAGGCTTGCAGGAGACTTTTATGCTATAATTGCTTTCCTTGTGTGAAGGTTGTTAGGTCTGAAAGTTTCTGGGATTAATTTGTAATTAGTTTTTACCAGGTTGTTCTCTGAAGCTCTTTACCAACCCCTCACTATCTATTGCTTGCAAAATTCTGCAGCCTAATGTGCAATGGTCTTGTCAGCTCAAAAATGGCTGATATCATGTTCCTGCCTACTCTATAACTTCATGATATATTTGCTTTATACTGTACAAACAGCTATACCTTTGCTGTAGCACAGGCTGTTTCCATTACATAGTCTAAAGACTGAATTGTTCATGTGCTCTAAAAGCATTCTATTGTGTGAAAGTTCACACACCCAATGGGAACAGATAGTAGGTTGTGTTTTTTTTAATTTGAGGTTATTTGACCTCAAACTCTATATTGAGCATCACTAAGGCTCAGCTTTGTGGAAACCTAGCTTTTCTTAAAGTAGAAAATCACATAACTGAATAGAGTTGAAACCATAAAGTCGATTGTGTTCTGCATGTGTCCAGTGATCAGTATTTGACCCTCAAAGGCAAGGTACTTAGTAGCATTCTGGGTGACAATGGTGTTCACATAAGGGATGAGGTCTTATAGTTCAGCCGAACCGATGAACAATTTAGATGCTGAGCAGGCATATTATTTTCCCTGTGTGCCAAAGTAAGAGGACAGATCAAGGAGACAGGTAGTAGTTATTGACCATGACCTATGTTTAGCCAATAACATATTAATCCTGCTCTTTGCAGAAGATTATAAAGGGCAGAGAAAATAAATCCCCCACAGTCAGGTATATGTCTTTAATTTTCAAGTTTGCAATGATGTAACTTGTATGTGGAATGTGGTGAGTTGACTCTAGCTGGAGGCCAGATGCCCACCAAAGCTACCCTATCACTCCCTTTCATCAGCTGGACAAGGGAGAGAAAATTTATTGAAAGGCTCATGGGCAGATGTAAAAACAGGGAGAAATCACTCACCAATTACCATCCCAGGCAAAACAAACTTTACTAGAGGAAATTAATTTAATATGTTGCCAATATAATAATAGGGCAATGAGAAATTAAGCCAAATATTAAAACACTTTTCCCAGACCCCTCTCTTCTTCCTGGGCTCAGCTTCACTCTTCATTTCTCTATGTCCTCCCCTTGAGCAGTGTAACGTAATAGGGTATGGGGATTGCGGTCAGTTCATCACATGTTGACTCTATTGTTCCTTCCTCCTCAGGAGAAGGACTTCTCACACTCTTCTGGTCCAGGATGAGATCCCTTCCACGGGACACAGTCCTTCATGAACTTCTCCAGCATAGGTTCTTCCCACAGGCTACAGTTCTTCCGCAAACTCCTCCAGTCTGAGTCCCCCAGAGGGTCCCAATTTCTTCCAGAAAATTTGAGCTGGTACAGGCTCCTTTCTCCATGGGGCCCCAGATCCTGTCAGGAGCCTGCTTCAGCATGGGCTACCCATGGGGTCACAGCCTCCTTCAGAGCTATCCACCTGCTCCAGTGTGGGGCCCTCCATGGGTGGCAGGGGAATCTCTGCTCCCCATCATCTTCTGTGGGTTGCAGAGGACATCCTGCTTCACCATGGTCTTCTCCAGAGGCTTTAGGAGAAGCTCTGCTCTGGTCCCTGGAACATGTTCTCCCTCCTTCTTCACTGACCTTGGTGTCTGAAGAGTTGTTTCTCCCACATATTCTCACTCCTCCCTTCGGGCTGCTGTTGCACAGCAGTTTTTTCTTATCATCTTAACTATGTTATCCCAGAAGCACTACCACTGTCGCTGATGGGCTTAGCCTTGGCCAGCACCAGGTCTATCTTGGATCCAGCTAGCATTGGTTCTCTCTGATATGGGAGAAGTTTCTAACAGCTTCTCACAAAAGCCACCCCTGTAACCCCTATTCTACCAAAACCTTGCCACACAAACCCAATACAGAGCATATCATTCTGCTTTCAGAATGAAAATGCAAATAAACATGGCTGCAGATTAGTGGGAGAAACATAGGAAGACATTTTTAGAGAATATGGTAATGAATTTTTGTGCTTTAGGACAAATGTTAAAAGTATGAAAGAAAGAAGATTTAAATTCTGAGGAGATACTGGGAGAACTGGTAATGAATATAGGGTGGTATAAGTAAGATCTAGAATTATTCATTTGCACTTTCCCTCCTGATGTTGTTCAGCACTGGTAAGAGTTCTAGGTTTGGCTGTGTTTTAGTGTTTTTCTGTTGTGTCTTTTACCTTCTGTGTTGAGATATGGTTTGGTCCTATATGATCCTCACTCTTCAGGCATCATTTTTGCTTCTGCACCTTCATCCTTCATTAGAGGTTTCTGATTCCCTCTCTTCCCTCAAGGAAGCTGGTTCCTGGAAGACACTTTTATTGAGGTAAAACGATTTTCTCTTTTCTTTTAAGCAAATGAATTAGTGGAGTTGTTGTCTTTTTCAAGACTTGGTCTCTATTACAATTCTGTCACTGCCACATTGTGCCACTGCAGTAATGAAGGCAAATCATACCCTGATCTGTACAGCCACATGGGCAGAGGTAGAGATGTGATCATTCCATCCTAGTCAGCACCTGCTAGGGTGCACCTGGAATAATGTGTCCAGTTCTGGTTCCCACAATTCAAGAAAAATGTGGGCAGACCAAGAAGGTTTCAAAGGAGGGTTGCAGAGATGATCAAAGAGATGGAGAACCTTCCCTGGGAGAAAAGACTGAAAGAATTAGATCTTTTCTGCCTGGAAAAGAGGAGTTGGGGGGAATCTCATCACAGTATTTCAGTATTTAAAGGGTGGCTACAAAGAAGATGGAGGCTCTTCACAAAGATCCACATGTAGATGACAAAAGGATACAGGTACAAGTTGCACCAGAAGAGATTTCATCTTGATATAAGAAATAATATTTTTTTTTTTTTTACAGATAGAAAAATAGATTCATCAGAACAACTTCCCCAGAGACATGGTAGAATATCCATCACTGGAGGTTTTCCAGTTATGATTGGACAGGGTGCTAGATAATCTTACTTAGGCTCACTTCCCCACAAAATATTGAGCCAGGTGATATTTTGATGTCCCTTACAATCTGGGCTATTCTAGCACTACTTGGACACCTAAAGCAAATTGTTACCTTATGGGATTGTGTTTGAAGCTTCATTGCGAAGCATGTCTGGCAATCGTAAAAAGTAGGAAGAAAAAGAGAAAGGCTTTTTGTTCATTTGTTTTGCTTTTTGAAGAGACAGTGCCCTATAGTTCAACTAGAAAGGTTTCGGGATATACTTTTGGACTTATGGACATGCCTACAAGTTCATGGCTGTAGTCACCATTCCAGCACTGTGAATCTGGGAAAATCAAGACACATTTCAATATAATTAGCTTTATAGTTACAGGAACATCAGAACAGGCTCATGTGTTAACATCACTGCGTATGTGAGGACTTATCCTACAAGAAGCCATTGTCTTTCATTTGATAATAATAAAAAAAATCCCCAACCCCCCAAAAAACCCCAAATGACATCTGAAAGGTTTACTAATTTGAAATTGGGCTGATTATTACTGACCACTTTTCCAAACATGAATTTAGCAATACTCAGGGAAATCAATAAATAAGGTGTTAAGTGTGCCATGGCTGCATGACCATGATCAATTACTGAAAAGTTATCACTATTAATTAATACTAAATTGCTTTAATACTTCATGCTAAAGCATGTATTATGAGATAGGTAATGATTTGTGTAGAGTGTGACTGGACTAGAAGGGTTGGTGTTTGGCTTGGACTAAATCACATTGGTCACTCCTGCCTGCAGAGCAAACTAAATGAATTTGGCTGGACCTAAAGGATTTACTGACAAGTAATATAAGCTTGTGATAAAGAAACAAAAAAAAAACCCCAAAACAACAACAAAATAAAAGACATCTGGGAAAAAGGAGAGACTCAGAGTTTGGAAAGGACCTGAGGGATGCATCACATCCAACATTATTGCAAGACCTTTCTTATTACAATGAGTTTTTCCACATCCAAATTTTCAGCACAATTTAAAGTTACTCACTTCTGGCAGATTTCTTTAATCCTTATCCTTTCTTTGAGAGTGTCTGCAATAGGATGCTTAGAAAAGCGTACTTTTCTCCTATTTTTCAGTCTCCGGTTTTCAGTACAAGAGACTTTGAGATATTTATCTTTTCCAGTAGACTTTTTTCCCCCTGATTTTTTTCCCCTGGACCTCATATAGACTTCCAACACCTATAAAAACCTTTGGCAACAAGCCTCCCAGGCTTCCTGTACTATGAATTATTAGTTATTGTTGTTATTTTTCTTATTATTATTATCCATACCTGCTTCTGTCATGTGATTCCTCATCGTTGTGTCATTGTAAATAATGGAGAACAACTGATACCTCTCCAGTCCACTCATGGCATTCAGTGACTATATACTATATTCTATATTCTGTGTTTTATTCACTCAATACCTTAATTAACCTGTTTTCCAGACTGAGGAGTCGTGGTCTACTTAGTAACACCTTTTCCAGGTGAATGATATTTTTGAGCTTTCTTGTCTGAACATTTTATATACCTGCTGTCACTTCAAATGTCTTTGTCAATTGTATCTGAGATCTTTTAATCTGTGCACTAATGCTGACAAACCTTTAATTAAAAAAAATATTTTTTTATTTCTCAGCCAGTCCTGACCTAGTGATTCCTTGAAATACTGAAGAGTCTTCCTTCATGAGACCACACAGTGTCGTTTTGGGAATTGGTTCTCTAAAGTAATCACAGACTACCTGAATGAAAACCCAACCCTCAGTTTTTAAAATGAAAACGTTTTCACTTGCTCCTGATCCTGCCCACCTTACCAACTGTAGTCTTACTTCAAACAAGATTTTAATGTTTTAACATTTAAAATTTCAATATCACTACAGTGATTTAAATTAGACATATTCCATTCAATTAAATGGTTTGTTCACTGCCCACAGATTTACAATTGAACAAAGATCTGCACTTTTATTCATAATATGTAACACAAATTTTGTATTCTAAAAGGTACAGTAATCCAAATTGCAGTGTTAGTACATTTATGTTTGGTATTTGGAGCTATGTAAGCACTCAGTCAGTGCTTGAATAAGTGATGCACCATTTTGTTCTGAATTCTTTGTGTATGGATGGGCTTTATCTTAAGACGATGAATAGCTCATTCAAACTCCTGAGTCAGAGTGGTAATTTAATGCATGTGCTACACTGAAAATAGCTGATATTAATTAATTAATATTTAAAATAGAATAAATTACTGAAAAAAGAAGAAAACTTTAGTATTTGTAGAGAAATTTTAACACAGCAAAACACAATTGTGGAAAGGGTAAATTAATATTGGAGTATTGGGGAAAAGTTTTATTAAAACCATTAAAGTTCCATCTTCTTACTGCAGTGAAAAGTATCAAAACCACAACCTCCTTTTGTCTAGGAAAAAAAGACAAAAAAGTCTGAAAACCATACTTCGATCTATGGAATAAAGGGTTGATGGACAGGTAAAAGAGGAGTTGGAATCTAAAAGAAAAGAATATATTAAGTATCAAGAGACTACAGGGGAGAGTGTGAAGGACATACTGAAAAGGAAATATTCCTGCACCAACACTGTGTGACTGCAACAAAAACAAATAGCTGAAATTTTAGAATTAAGAGATGACATCAAAAATGAATTTGTTTTACTTATATGATTGAAAGACCCGGTTAGGTATTTGTGTTTCCTAAGTTCTCCTATGTTTTTCTGCCTGCCTGAGAAAGAAGTAGCCATTGTATAACCCAGGACAGTGTGTAATGAGTCATATAATTTAGGAATGTGTAATCCTCAGATCACTAAAAGAAAGCATCAAAAATATTGTAGAAATTATTGTAGGCCTGACTGAGAAGGAAGGAATATGCTTAATTTACAATTGTGGGATTTTTTACTCTGTTGTCCCTGGAAGGTTGCTGCTCCATTTTATGCAGTTTGTTGAGGGCCTCATTTCTTTCTATATTGTCACTGCTTAACAACGTTTTTTTTAAATCTATGTTTTACATACTAGGTATTCTTACAAGAAAATCAGTTTTAAATGACTTAATGTTTGCAGAATAAAGCACATAATTTATTAAGCAGATTAAGGCAAGCATGTATGGGCATATTTTTTTAAGTGGCACAAATGTTTGATAGGCTTGTCTGAGTACCAGTGTAACCTGTGCTAGGATGCTCGTTCTGGAGTAAGGAGACCTGAAGGGGGAAGTGACCTGAAGTGGGAAATTTAAGATTTACATTGGTTTCTGTGAGGAAGAGGTAGATCCCTTCTTCTTATAACATATTTTTCTTTAATTTCTACCCAGTGGCTCTTTTCCTCAGCATGAGTTCATGAATGTTGTGCACTATCTAACCAGGGATGTGAAAGGTCCTATCTAAACACATATGAAAGCATGTTTCCTTTTCATTCGCCCAAGAGTGATCCTGGAGTCAGAATAGTCAGTGCAGCCACTGGTATTGTGCCAAAATGAGTCTGAACAAACTGGTGAGATCCAGCCCGTGGTATTGTAAGGCAGTGAGTCCAGTACAGTGTAGCAAAAATCTGCAGAGATATTTGCAGATTCATTGCTTTTGAATGGAGGGAAGAAAGAAAGGAGACAAAGGAGAAAGTTATATAGCTAAAATTAGATGTGATGACAGATAGAAAATCTTTAGTCTTTAAGGTTAAACCTCTTTCCTAATGGTATTTTGGGCTATAAAGGGAACTCTCTGCCTTAGGAGAAAAATTATGAATGCATTGATGGGAAGACCATGTTGAAAGACTAGCATCTACTTGATAACCTGATGAGATTCTGCCAAGTCTTTCCTATTCAATCCTGACCAGATGTGAGAGAAGACTAATGTTTCATTTACAGGAAGGGATTTTAGGGACTTAGTTTATACCAAATTTTATTTTTTTTTTCCTGTACTTTCTCTTCTTCCCCTCCACCCTGACGGGTAACCAAGAGAAACTGAAAATATGCTTTGACCTTAAGCATTTTCAGAACTTCTACAAATACTGAGTTGAACCAGTTGAATTCTGCAGAATGATTCATTCTGAAAAAGAAGTAACATTTTCAGACACTTTTTCAGACATGAAAAAATAAGACCTTTTTTGATAGGCCACATTGGAGCACTATGTTAGAATAAAAAGAAAATCCCAAAAATGACAGATGTAAATAAAAAAAAAGTTGAAACTTGTGTTTATTATGGCAAAGGCTGTTGTTATGCCAAGTTGCAGTAGATGGTGCTGATGGTCTGGAAGGCATAAATTCATTCTTTAGGGTCATACTCTGATGAGGCTGTTTTATGGAAACACATACAAATCAGGCACAATTTGGTGTAAGTAACAATAAACTCTATCTACTATTCACACATTATTATTAGTGTATTTGGTATTCATTGGATTTTAACTGATTCAGCTGGTATTAATGAGGATGTCATACTACTCATCCTTCCCTAAGAGATAATTTTTTCATTGGGGAATATATCAATAGGAAAATTATTGTTATTTCCTACAGTAACAAATGGAAATAGGAAAAGAGCCTTTTGTACATGGAAGAAGCAGGCACTAGGTTTGATGAGAAAACTGAAAAGCAGGTTGATAGCAGCATTAACTCTGCTGGTGCTCTGTGTAAGCTTATTGTTGTTCTTTGGAGTATGCGGCTGATTTGGTCTGACAGAAAAGGATCTCTCCCATGTTTGCTGTGCAATAAAAATGCTGAAAACATACTGCTGAGCTAGCCAGTTCATAATAGCATTACTGGATATCTGCTATAGTCCCATCCTATTAATTGCAACTTCTATCCTCAGATGATGACGAAGGAAAAAACTACTTGAAATCTAGATCATTTGGCTGGAGACTTATATTCACAGCTCAGTGAAACTATGTCTAACCTAAAGTCAGAAACTGGTTTCTGAAACACACAACAGAAAGAAAAAAATTAGCAACATGTGCAGTAGTTAACTATGAATTCACATATAGAAATTATGTTGGCGGATACTAGATTATTTGCTTTCCAGTTAAAAACATATGAATATTAGCAGTTACTGCATAAATAAGAAAAATAAAACATCAATTTTAAAACAGTATTAATGGTTGTCATAGCTATTTTCTTTTGAGTCACAGGGTTCTTCAAATAAAAAAATTAAAAGCAGAAATTGAGCAGCTGAACTGAATTTCCATGTTAGATCAAAAACTAAATGTATCTTGTCTTACTTGAGACTCATTTTAAGTAACGTCTCAGAGCTAGATTTTGAGTGACTTTTTTCTTACCTCCTATGCACAGTGGATTAAAGCTTTACTCCTGGCCAGATCTGATCTTCATCAGAAGATTTTGAAACACTCTTAGCTCCTGAAAAGAGTGCTCTAAATATGGAGATAAAATGTACTGTAGGATGGGGCTTTCATCTGTGCAACTTTTTGTACTCTGGATAACGTGTTTATTCTACTACTCTTCCTGAACTGCCTGGGTTTTGTCTCAGTAGGAATTGAAATGCAAAAAAACCCCACCCCTCTTACTCACATTGCTCATCAGTTAGATTTTGAAATATGAATAAGTTTTATTTTATGTCACTTGGTGTGTTACTTCATCTTGCCTTTTTGGGTTTTTTTGCTTTTTTGGGGGTTTTGGGGTTGGTTTTTTTTTTCCGTTTAAGGAAACTGTATGCAAGTAGGTGCACTGGAGTAAGAATCTGGAGATCTATCCCCTACCTTCTGGGAGACTTCCAGTCTCTAGGACTCAAACACCCAACTACCCTGTACTTTGACTTTGCTAGCTGTTTTAGTGTTAATGACAATCACTCAGTTTTTGTAAGGAATTGAGATCTATGCATGAAAAACACTGAATAAATTAGTGACATCCAGTACACTATTAGACTCACTGCCATCACCTTGATGAGTTACATGTATGTTTTAAGTCTATGCATATTTGCAGAACAATACCTTAACTACTAAGGACTATAAAGCTGAAAGCAGGTTGTATATTATATGAGGTAATATGTCCTCTACACTTCCCTTCTGAGAATGATAAGCTATTAACTTTGTGTGTGAATGTCATTTAAATTTTGCATTCCTCTTTTTTCCCCCCAGTGATCAACAGTAAATTAAACTGCTTCTTGGCTTGTTTTTACAGATGAAGAGAGAATTAAAAGTGGTGCATGAGAGAGCATTTTATTCCTTAAGACCCCACAAAAGCCAATTTGGGTAGAATGAACCTCCTAAAACAAAGTAACAGAACATTTAAAATGTTTTCCTCCACAACTCTATTTATAGTTTCTTAAACTGCTTTTAGGATTGTGTTATTACATTTGTACATATATGAGAATAATTGGATTCAAAAATACTTAGATTTTGCTCTCCCCTCTCTCTACTCAGATAGTTGTGTTATATTTAAATTAATTAACTACAGTGGCAGCCACTGAGCTTGTCTCTGATATTGTGTCTTTGTCAGCAGTTTACTTGTGGCTTTTCTATTTAATTAAATGGGAAACAGTGAGTGGCTGATGCACTGCTATGCATGCATGGTATGTAGGACAAACCACACCTGCCACTGTGTATAAAAGCTGCTTAATGCACATGATGAAAGCACACCTGCCTTTAGCATATGTGTTTGTGTGTAGATACAGTGAAGAGTTAATTCCTTGCCAAAGTATTTGTAGCTCTTCTTACTTTTTGAACACTCTAATTCCTTATCTTGCCTTTTCTTCACTTTATTTACAGAATTTTTAGTCTGCTTACCCTGGTTTAAGAATCTCCTGAGCAAGCAGACTGACAATTCAGTAAACAAGCTGAAGAAAACTTGAGATAAGGTACTGAAATATCCAAGAGAAACAAGAGCTATAGAGCTCAGAAGGCAGAACTAAACTTCCAACATCATGGATTTTACACAGTGTGCAAAACATTTCTCCTTATACTGTAAACAAGTTATACCACTCAGCTTTTTTTTCCCCTCAACATGTATATTAAAAAAAAAAAAAAAAAAAGCAATGCTAAAATATCAGTATGCACAAAAGATGACATCCTCACTGGACATCACCCATCATCTGCTTTATATCTTTACTTTACATACCATATTTTCTACGATTAAGCTTACCATTGTAAGCTACAATGTATTTCTATTACCATTGCATCTCAGGACCCACAGTCCGGTCTATATTTGGCCCGAAAACCACATAAGAGCAGTAGCATGGTGCATTGGTATTTTGGGATTCTCTCTCTCAGTTTTCTTTCCTCTCCTCTATGTGAAGGGAACCAAAGTATTATTTTTCTCCCTTTCCCCCAACATCCCCCCTAACATCACAAAAAAAGGCTGAGGTAAGTGATAACTCCAACATCTCCTTATCCCCCAAAATGCCACAGAAACTAGCATTGCTGAAAAACCTCCCCACCGTCCATTAACACATTCTGTAAAAGTAACAATGAAATGGTTTCTTATATATATATATATACACTTCTATATGCATCCTTAAGTTCAGCTTTGGCCAAGGCCTGAAATGTTTTCTGAATAATGCATTTATCTCTTAGGGAACACCATCCTACTTTTAGATCAGAAGCAGCAATGTGAACTTATCACACTGCCCCTTCCTTCACATTCCTTTTGCTGCTTGACATGTCCCCCAGGCAGATTGTGTGAGACAGACCTTTTCTCTAAGATATTGCTGGTTTTGGCAGCCTTCTGACACTGTCTCTTCATTGCCTGCACTTACACTGCATCTCAGCTGAACCATTCTCAACTGCCTGTATTTTGTTGTTACCTTCCTCATCTTGCTCTCACCCAGCTCTGTAACTCCGTCTTGTGTAACAAAATATTCTCAGTTGTGAAGGAAGATGGTGTGAGAGAGAGTATAAATAGACTTGCCTTTAAATCTTTACATAACTCACTTGCATAAGAGCCTGGGGGGAGGTAAGAGGTGTAAACACGTGCCCTGTGGGCGATATTCCAGCCTCCAGGCTGGAATTATGACAAGGACATTCAGACAGGGTGCTTGACAGACTGGTTCAGCAAGTCTGTTTAAATGTAAGTAAAGCTTTTGAATCATCCTACACCATTTTCTTTTTCTCCAGATCACCCTCTGTATTTAAATATTTAATGTTGACTGCTCCCTCCTCCATTCCTTCCAAAGGTCTGGTCTGAGCATCTTGTGCTTCGTCACTGAAAACAAATGTGTGCAACAAGCCTTGCATTGATCTGGAGAGTTCTTGCACTTCTAAACCAAAAAATATCTTAATATTTAACGTGTTGTGCACATTTCTGCACAACTTTTAGCCCTAGTGTTGAAATCATAGGATATTGTGAATGTCAAAAGAGAAAAATACCTCCAAAACTGTTAGAGTTCAAAAGGGGATTAGATTTAGGGGAGGGTGAGTACACAGGTACCTGGTAACAAAATGGTAAAGGTACAGCTTCTGGTTTAGAAAGTCCTCAAACCTTGAATGATTGCAAGAGACAAGGTATTCCCAGGGACAGTTCATTGAGAGCTTTCCTCTGTTTCTTTTTAGATTTGATAGTTTCAAAGAAAATTTTGCAATATTTTGAATGATGAAATATTTATTTAAGCCCATCCAATTGAGTGTATCCTTATCCTACAAAAAAAGCACAAGACAATTTTTAAAGATGATATTTTAACATGAGGTTTAATAATTTTAAGTTATATTTCAAGCATTATACAATACTGTAAAAACAGTTTAGAACCATAGATTAATAAGAATCAAAACAGAATGGGCTCAATGTTCATAAATGCAGATATATATATTTGAGGCTGCAAAGGCTACATAAACGGATAGATCATGCATAAAAAATTAGACTTCTTTTTCCAGTACACATTATAAGGCAGTGGTGTCTAATGGGAATAAACTGGGTTAGTAAACTGCTGCTTCAGCAATTTACTTTCACAGCCGATCCCAGCTGCAACCATAAGATAAATCATAAACAAACATTTCCAGATAGCAAAATTACAGGCAAATTAGATTCTTCTCCTTTAAAATTGTATATCACATTTGTAAAATCTTTCTTCTACTTCACAGTGTTCTGTTGTGACTCCTTTTGGTAAATGTTATTGCAACCTAAGTGCCTTGCTAGCAAAAATTACACTTAGAGAACATTTCTCTGGAAAATGAGTTAGCATTTTGACCTTGTTTTATTTATCTAAGTCTTTTATAAAATGTTTTTGGTATGGTCACCTAATTAAGCCCAGGGATCATGACCTATATGATTACTTGTATTTCAAAACAGTAGCAGAAAGTTTTAAAATCAACTTATTATTTGTATAATGTGTATAAAAATGGAGTATAAAAATGTGCATACTAGGAAAACATATAGGATATACTGTTTTGAAATATTTTGAAAATGAAGCTGTAATTCATGAAAATTTTCAAACCACAGGCACTCCATAATATCATGCATGAAAGTCATCATTCCTACTGAGGAAGTTCTATTAATTGTAGGCTTATAAATTTTTAGTATGTTTACCTTTGAGACAAAATGTTAAGGTATTTTTGAGACACAGACACTTACATAACTGAAGGATAATTTATGGAAAAATTAGATGACTGCATATGTCACTGCTACCTTCACAACCTTGCTTATCATCTCAGACGTGGAAAGTCATGAAACAGAGCTCCCCTTCACAACCTTAAAGCTGATATGGCTCAGTTTATAATCACTTGAATAAATGCTGTCCCTTCTGCTTTCCAAAATGGGGTTGCCATCACACATACTGGCAAAATTCCCTTTGCCAGGAACAGTCTTCAGCCTGTGCTATTCCCTGAGCCATTCCTTGGGATTTTTTTTGAAGACTGCTATTTGTCCATACAAACAGTATGGACAGCCAGCCCTACAGCCTGTGTCCAAGCCCTGATCAGTTTGCTAATGCAGCTGTAGTCTAAGAAAGCGCAAGGGACCTATCTTTTGGACATAAAATGTAGTTTCAGGATTAGAAATCTTCTACTCTGAGTGTTTGATACTCCTGGAGGACAAAGAATCCTGAGTTCTGGACCTCTTGTGCATTTTATCTACTGATTCTTAATGCAAAAGATAAATAAGCTGTCCCCAAAGTACACAAGAAGACCTTTTTTCCCCTTGCTGTCTGAGAACAGCTTAAAGTCTGGCAACATTCAATTTTCTCTAGTATATCTGCTGACTGTTTAGACTGTCACTTATATATCCTTTCTACCTGGAGGTCCAGTCTCAACTGTACAGATTGAGAAAGATCTCTCTGCCACATGGGTTGCCTGCTGTTCAAACAGACCATAATTCTGCAGGGCAAAATTGCTTTCCTGAGATATTTGAGCTGATGTTTTGAGAGCCCTCTGAAACTGAGGCGGGCCTAGAATGCACATTATTTATACCTTGGAGGAGCACCTGAAAGTACAGTGAATGAATTGTGCAAAAAAGGGGGTTCTAGCCACCATCAAGATGGGGTTGGAAATAATGGGAGAAATATTGAACTGTGAGTCCCAGTCTCATCTAGTTCTAAGTCTGGAGAGTGGCAGGATATCTGAAATTTCCTTTTCTTCTGTATATACTGAGGTCTGGTTTAGGTGACCTCCCAACCACTGCACAGTGTTTCAGATGGTCGACTTAAACATGGACAATTCTTACCATTTAAGTAATTTAGGGATTTAGATGACCATTTAGATCACCATGAATGGGAACATTTGGACACTTTGCTAAATATTAAAGATGTGTTCATATTTTAACAATGGAATTATATTTAAGGCTATACAGAGCAGTATTAAAATCTACCCTTCTACTTAATTCTTTCAGGTCTGAGTCATGCCTCTATATGGAGCTGGTGCACACTGAAAACTGCCACTGTCAGCAAAAAAATATATCTTATACTCTACAAAGCTTCACAAGTCTTAACAGCTTAACAGACCGCTACCGAACAGAGGTATGAAGTTTACTGAAGTCCAATTGATTAAAGTCAGATGCCAATCTTAACTGAAAAGCGAAGAAAAGAGGTATTTATAAATATTTGGAAAGGTCTTTCAAACAGACTTGGTGAGTACAGCTCCCTTGAAGATATCCTTATCTTTGTTGTATTGGGATAATTTAAGATGACACAGATCCATCACTTTCAAAAGTACATCTGGGCATACAGGAGCTGAGCCTCTCCCTGAGAATTTCAGAGCACAGAAGGGGCTTATTTCATGTCCATAAAATACCTTGCTGTAGAGTTAAAATTATTGCTTAACAATCATGCATTTTTTTTTGACAAGAGTGGTATCAATCATTTGGCTGAAGATAAATTTGTTGTCTTGAATACGTTTAGCAAAACCTTGGGGACAACTGACCAGTTAGGGAAGATATTTTAAATGGAGCAATAGACCTTTCCATAGATATGAAATAGCACAAGTCCAGATAAAATTAATCGCAGCCAGAGACTAAGATACAGCACAGGGACATTTTTCAAAACTTCCAGGTAACTAGAAATATCCTCTGGTTTAAACATAAGCATTTCTTTAATTTCAGCCACTATTGACCCAACAGCTGCATATATACATATTTACACAGAGAGTCAGCATGGGTGTGATTTCCTTTGTGGGTGAAACAGTGCAAGCTTTCAGAAACGAACCTGTCACAGTCACACTTGGTCCTTATCCAAATCAAGATATCTAGCTGGGATTAGATGTGAGAGGTGCAGCAGGAAGAACTAGGAAGAGAGACTTTTAAATTTCTAAAATATTTTAGCTATGGGAGTATAGACCACAGGAACCCTAACAGAAATTTTACAACAATTCCAATGTGGTTGCTGACCAATAAACTGCAAATGTAAGAAGGAAGCTAGTTCCTTCTGAGCCTTATAAAATCTCTTTTAATAGACAAATCTTGAAAACTTGCAAAGATGTGCCTAATGAAGGCCCTGAATGAGTTTTTAAAAGATTTCAAGACAACATCTATATACAATGCTGGTTATCCAAATAGTGAATGAATGCAGTCTCAATTCCTCTATATTTATCTGGCTAACTCTGAAACTAAAGCAATAGCATGAGGGAGTGTTGGTGACCATCTTTTCATACAAGTATTTTAAGAAAGAGTTTAAAAGAAAAGTATGAATTCTTGTTCCTGTATGCAAAGATCCTGTCATATTTGGATTTTAATTTCTTATTCTTGGGTAGAAGGTGCAGATTCTGAAATGCAAATAAAAAACAATGACTGCATGGTGATTGAGTTTGCTACAGCAGCCTTTCCTTAGGGAAAACTGTGATGGGTGACCACTTAGTTCTTGCACAAAAAGAAAAATATAATGACTCCTCTGAATTAAAAGCCTTTAAGCTATGACCTCAGAGGTTTCTGCTGCAGATTACAACTAATGCTAAAACTAATCAGCTGTTTTAAAATCCTTTCCAAATGTTTTGCTGGTTTTGTGTCTCTTTTAGGAAATTTAAATGGTGGTGTAAATATGATTGGTTAGACTTATCTGTGATTCAGTCTGTTCTATCTGGGAAAACGTGTTTCTTCACCTTAAGATGTGTCCTTAAACATTTGTAATATTGTAGAGTGCAAACTGACAAGAATAATGCAAGTCCTATGAAAGAAAATAAGGAAGACTTGAGTTTATTCTGCAAAGAGCTGTATCCTTATCTCCTTTAATAATTTTAAGAACATAAATTTCAGGTATTGTTTGTTTGGTTTTTTGGGTTGTTTTTAAAGCCATAGTTGGGTTGAGAACTAATCTTATTTAGGAAATACAGGCCATAAGGAAATTGTGATGTATCAGGTGTGTCTAAGTTATGCCATGCATTGCTCTGATGGAAAATGAAGCCAGCTTTACTACATGGATGCAAGTGGCGCACACAGATTTCAGCTTAGCTTGTAGAGGGAATATGCTGCATTAAGGTATAGCTGTAGAGCTAATTGGCCTGTCAAAATTTAATGACAACTAAGTGTCTTAAATTCTAGATAATGGATTTAGAGACTCTCATTTTAGTTTTAGCACTGTCTCCAGGATTCTTGTTTTTCTGGTGACATAACAACAACAACAACAACAACAATAATAACAACAACAACAACAATCATTTTTTGAGGCAGCAACTGGAATTAGGAGCTATAGTTAAGTTCCCTCAGGCAGGGACAATAGATCTTCTAGTTCCTGGCAACCTGAACTTACTATTAGTTGTTATTCAAAGGATAACCACCTTGCTCCTTTTCCATCGACTTTTTTGTTTTTTAAATAAAAGTGGTTATGACTGCTGAGCTTTGCATTGAATAATACCCCATCACTTTGAAAGAGGTGAGGGTATTTAGCATTCATACCACGCAGGGTCTCCCAGATAAGGATGCAGGAGGCAGGGGCCTCTCTTTGCTGAAGGAAGATGATTTTGGGCACAGGCTAAAGCTTATGCTTAGAGATCTTGGGAACTCACTGGCTGTGCAGAACAGCACCCAGCAAGGTTTCAGTGTCTCTGGGGTAAACAGCACTGCAGAGCAAGCTTTCTGGACCATTTTTTTGTATATTATAATCTGTCAGATTCCTGCTGAGACAGAATGTGGGTGGTCTGGATCCTGCCACAGTATCATTAGCAAAGAAATTATTCTGAAAGAATGAGATACATAGAGTGAGAGCTACCTTGTTTGTCTAAAATTTAAAAATCTATGATTTGAACAAATTGTCACTTTATCTTCCAAAGAACACATTACCTCTGCTGTGTGAAATACCCATATGATCTGCACTGTCAGATTTTATTATTATTGTGACAGATACTGTAGCATATAAATTTTAAACTAATGAAAAAAATGTCATATATCTTTTGCAGCTAAGTGTTCAAAGTGCATCAGCTATTCAATTTGATATATCATTCTTCAGAGAGTTTGAGAAGAGTTGCATATTAAAAATACAGTGAATGGGAGAAACCCTAACTTCTATCCAGCTCCACATTTCATAAACTAATTCTGGAGAATTCATGAGAGGTCTATTTCCAAAAATGTTTCTTTATGGAAAGTAGCTGGGAAAAAAGGTAAATAAAATATTTCTCTATTAAGATAAATTTGATTTGAATATGAAATAAAAGAGGGTATTAAAATTTACTAATGCTGGTTTTCTGCTTATTATAGTCTCCTGGAAATAGTAAAAAAGGGAAGGAGTACCTGCAGTTTATTGCTTTCATATTGTTCTGTAGGTGAATAGTGTCTAATAAAAGAATGCACACTTGGGTTTTATAGGATAAAGCACCTGATAGTATCCCATTAAAATGAGTTAATGCTGACAACTTTCTCTATGGAAAAAAAAGCTTTGTAGATTCCAGATACAATGAAATGTTGGATTTATAAAAAAGAAAGTTTTCTCATTTAAAGAGTTTGAAGACACATGAGTGCAAGGGTAAGTGTGAATCTAAGCATACAATTTCCCAGACTCTTTTATTATCATGTTACTTGTACAATGAGGGTTTTTTTATGTTTCAAATACTTCATTTGAACAGTCAGATCATTCTTTAAATTTCAACTGATGCCCATTGTGAGTGAAGGCAAATGTATCACATATGAAGGATACAAAACAAGATATAAAAAATTAATTCTTGAAGACACTGATGCTCAATTTTGCATTGCTTAAGATATAATTTGAAGAAAAGGTATATATGCTGCTATTATGATCAATTTTCAGGGAGTCAGGAACATATTACCTGTTTATATACATAGACTAGTCCCTTCCTCACTTTCTGAAAGTCAAAATTTGCGAACATGCTTTCCATTGAAAGAAAACAATTTCTTCTTGGGAGAAGGAGGAAAAGAGAAATATTTAGTCAGTAGTAAGAATTTCACACTTAGAGTAACCAGTAAGGCTCATCCTGTCAATGGAAGTTTCTTTATTTTTTAAATGGTTTTAATTTTCTTGGTCTCAATAGATGCAAGGAGTTTTCTTCTTGTCTATAGCCTGTGTGGTTTCAGTGCCTTGAGAGCCAATGTGCAAAGGAGAGGTAATTACGACTTTTTGGGACTTATTCAAGCAATGCAGATGGGAAAAGCAACTTTGTTACATCAGTTCTCAGCTTCTTTCCAAATAAAAACCTTGCACTACTTTGACAGCTAGTACTGCGTAAGAAGTCAAATTTATAAAAGAGAAGCTGCATGAAAGGAAAACACAAAGGAAATCACAAGATTTTTCACTCTAATGAGGAACATGTTCTAATGTGAATTTGCCAGTCTGAAAAATCCATGACATTTAAAAAATCATCTCTCTAATCTGATTAAATATGTAAATGATCTTTAGATAAAGTGAAAATTTCACTGTTCTGAGCTTGTAAATTTTTTAATTCATGCAGATTCAAACAATTCCACGGGTTGTAACTGTCACGTGTGTCTTACCATTGATCTTTAACATAAATCAGAATAATAATGGAAATTAAGGAAAAGGTCAGTGAACTTTATTTCATTTCTTCTATACGTATATGTTCTGTTATTTAAAATAAATTGTATTGGTTTTGTGCTACAATAACTTCTTGTTTTGGGGGGACAACAAATAACAGCTGGGATGTTATTTACTTTGATTCCTTAATAGAGTTTAGTTCAATTTCTGGTATGAAAAAGCCTCAGAGGAACACAGCAGCAACTCTAATACCAGATATTAAAACTGGTTTATATTTTAGGATAGCAATAACAGGAGTTATTTACTTGATTCCAGCCTCATAGAGTAAGCAATACTTACCCCTTACATTATAATGGAAGGAAAGTTATCTAGATTTTCTTGGACTAGATTAGCAACCTAATGCAGTAAGTGAAGTATTTTACTTTGTTTCTTTAAAATAATTAATGGAGATAATTTAGAACAGACTTAAGGGCACGTATGAGACAAGTGAGAAAAAGGTGGAGTCTTCTCCACTTATTAAAGGCGACATCAAATGCTTGTACTTCTGTGGCTTCATCCACCTTTCAAATATTTTTTGTCCATCAAAGAGCAATCAGAGAATGTTTTTCTTTTTTGAATTACAAAATGTACTCAATTCTTATGAATGCATTGGATTAAAAATCTTCAGTACAATATATTTCACTTCTCCATAAATAATTCTACTGTATGAAGTCAAAGCTGCTTATTATATTTGGTTTTATTCATTTTGATGTGCTCTAATTTTTCTGCCTCATGCTGTAGGTCATGCTATGGGATTAGAAATACAGCCATTCTGCTACTGACTACTAACTGACAGAAGCTGTTTTCATGACCTTTTTTGAAGATCACTACTTCTGTGGTTTTATTTCTCAGTTTTCCAGCTTGTCTTGCTTTTTCAAAATACTCTCAAGCTCTTTATCAGTAGAGTTTCAAAACTTGTGCTAAGGAGCAAGTTCCTTCTATAGCTAGCATGCTACCAGTTCCAGAAAAACCACTTAAAAAAACATAAGTAAAGAAGTTTTAATGTATTTACTGTAACCTTAACAGGAAAAAAGAATATTATTTCAAATGACTCAGACTAATCATTCAGGACGTTAGAGGTCAGTATCAAAACTTACTTTTACTTGTAAGTCAAGTTTGATGTACTAGATGAACATGACTTCTGGATGGACATCAGAAAATCGTCGAAAGCAAGAATGATTTGGTAGGCCTAACCTCCAGCTGAAAGACACATGTGCACCCATGCAATTGTTTGAGAAGGTGTTTTTGTGTGCAGCACTAGCATCCCAATCTATTTTTTTCCGAAATCAGAGAACTGAACTTCAGATAATAAAGTTGGTTTTAGGTCCGAACAAAACAAATACACAAGACACTTGTAGGTGATCCTATCTTGATGTGCATGAGCATCCTTCAGTTACTATTATTATGCATGTGTGCAAAGATGAGCCTTCCTATTCATCTTTGCAGGACAGAGAGACCAGCATTGTGCCTAAGTTTAATGTTGCTCCTAAAATGCCAGTTAAGCAGATTATTAAGAGCTATAGAAGCAGCTTAAATTCTCTGGCTAGATAAGAAAACATAGTAGCAGTGATATTTTCTCTGGCCTTAGAAGTGATGAATCAAGGTAGTAAGGAAAAAACAGCTCTTTCTGTACTTTTGCAGTTTGAAGTATAAAGATTTGCTCTGAAGTGTGAGTTGTAAGTTTTTTCGTGGATTTTAAAATGTATTATATTTAAAGTTGTGAAAAAGATAGTTGCTGTTATTTTATGCTGTTTGGTAATGGTAATTAAAGATAAACATTAAGTTTCTTTCTTCCTACTCCTGAACATTTTTATTTTACTTAGAAATTTCTACAATTTGACATGGATATAATATAGTAAACACCATGATAAGTACAGAGGCTTATGGAAATGTTTTTTGCAGTGACTACTCATAGCACTGTATTCTAGAGTATTCTAAGTGAACAAACAATATGTTCTCAATATATATCAGTGTAAGCCTTTATACTTAAGCCCTGTATAAAAGAAAAGAAGAGCCTTAACATAGAGAATTAATTCTGTAGGATATCCAGTTTGACTAGCGTAAGGTACTATGCATGGTACTATACTACATGAAATGCACTAAGCAATGTTCATTTTAACAGTACTTATATATAAAAATTAAATTGCTGAAGGTTAATTTCTACTGTTTGTTTTAAGAAAGGAGGCAAGTGAGAAAGGAGTAAGGGAAATGAAACTTGGAAAAGGCAGTTTACCGTGTTAGCAGGTCTTATATCTTTTCCCTGACCTGAACAATGTTATTTGAATAATCAATGAGGGCAGGATGGGCTTTCAGAAAAATTTTCATAAAAAGTAAATGCTTTCTAATAATTTTCTTTTGCAACATTCAGTTGGAATATTTTGCCACTCGTTTATTTTCTTCCCCAATTGCTTTCTTGTTTGAAAAGTTTTGCCCCACATTTTCATATTAAATGATCCCTTATCAATCATTATACAGATTAATATCAGTGATTTGTACTCTATGTGAAATACTTTACAATTAGAAAAAGTCATAAACATGTATTAAGCAAATGTGTAAGAAAGAGAAGAAACGATGCATGCAGACCTCAAATCAAATGGTTGCAGCTTACCAGCTGAAGATGCATTATTAGTTAACTGCAATGTGGTAGGGATGTTCTATGAGGCTCACATAAGCTGGCTTTATGTGTTGTGGTTGTTTTTGGATGTGTGTGTTTCAGCAAAACATTTTTCTTAAAGAAACATCTCAACTACAAACTCTCTCTTCAGCTGTAATTATAAGTTTCTTATTAGGTGCTGTGAAAAGGAGAACTGCTTTCACTATATCTTTCAGAGTGCTTTATTTGATCAGATAATGAGAAGCAAAGTTGAGTGCACAGCTATGTTTCTAGGTCCTTTAATGGTTCTCATTAATACTTCTGCAGAACTAAGACAAGATACATTCGTGTTATTAGACATGTAAACTAAGGCATTAACATATAACATATATTACAAACAGGTATGTTACTTGTTCACTTTTAAAAATGGGAGATAATAATGTCGTAGTTATGAGCTAAATACATTCTTTGCATTCACATGGCTTTGAGTTTCCAACAAAAACAATAGTGTTAATAGAAGGTAGAACATTTCATTTCAAAATTAGAGGCTTTGGTTGGTTTGTGTCATAACCATAATGTTATTTAAACTCAGAAAGGTTTTACTTAATTATAGATATGGTAGTATTTTTGACAGTTCAACCTCTTCCATGGATTATTTTTCCTGATTTAAATGTAAGCGTAGGAATAATAATAACACAAACGAATCTACAAATTTAACAAGCTTCTTTTTATATGCTTAATAACTATCTTTGAAGAAGAATACACACCACGTTGAGGTTTAAAAAATTGACAATATTTATTAAGCCACAAAAGAGCTTATGTAGCTTTGTGATTATGGACAGGAAAGAATATTAAAAAAGGCAAAGTTAGCGAAAAAAAGCTTTAAAGTAAGCAGAAATTACATGTCAGTCACAGACATTAAAGCTGGCTGTTTTTAAACTCCAACTGCTAAGCCCTGGGCATGAAACAAGAAAATGATGAGGTAGGCTGAATGAAATGCACACAAATGCTAATGGTTAGAACCTTACCTAAAGTTAAAAATACAAATGCTTGCTTTAAGGAAAAGATTTCAAATAAAATAAAAGAATCCATCATATGAGCCTGCATGAATATAAATATGCTGAAATCCACACATGCGGAATATGTTAAAGAGAGACTTTCTGTTGAGATCCTCCTACAGCATGCTTTAAAGAAGACTGGGTTCATGTTTTCTGGTACAGGAAAGAAATAAGATTTTCTATTTATTGAAACAAAACATATGATTTGTTTGGAGGAGGAAGGAAGGTAGAAGCCTTTTCTAAACAATTCTTCAGTAGCACATGGACTGAATGTTTCATAGGATGATTATCAGATGTTGCATAATTATTTATTCCACTTAGGCAAACCCATCCTAATTTCCTTATCTATGGAATTAGAGATGTTTACCTGTACCCATTCTTAAAAATCTATAGTTACATGATTGTGTGTTTGTGTGTGTTTGTGTAATAGGTGGTAATAATGCTGGAAAAAAAAAAAAATCACTCAATTTCTATTGTGTCTATCAGCAAGATAAAAAAAAAATTGCAATAATTAGAAAACAGACATCTATGATTTTAAAAAAAAATAAAATAATTCAAGTTAAAATATTATTACTTCTCTTTCCTGGCCCACAGTCCTATTACATACTTCCTTCAACTCCAAGATATAAGCACAAAGAAAAGAATGAAAGGGCAAGAGTTCCCAAAACTCACCAAGTATTCCTCATTGAAGATGGGAAGAAACACAAAGGAATAAGTTCACACCTTTTCCAATACATATTTAATCCATCCTTGGGCCCCTCTGCCCTCCAGATCTGTTCCCATCCTGACTAACCCACCTGCTTGTTGCCAGTGGTCTTTAGCTCTTCCAAAATGAGGATTTGTGGTTCACCACTTGAATTAGCCCTGCTTTAGAGGGGAAGCTGAGGAAACTGTCAAACTCCACCGATCTGAAAAGGAAAATCTACACTTCCAGGTGATCTAACACTCACCCTTTTATGTGCATTTATGTTTCACCCTAAATGACTGTGAAATTATTTACCTTGTTTGAACAAGATTAACATTGATTCATAACCACCCTTTTACCTTTGCATGTTCTATTGCTTGGTTTTTTTACCACTAGCATTTAGTTTCTGTTCCCTCATGGTATTTCTGATTCATGGCAACACTTTTCTCTTTTTACCATGGACCTGGTCATGAACAGAACAGTCAGGCTGAAGCACTGCACTGCATCCTTCCTTCAGGGACATAAACACTGTAGTTTTTTGTAACATGAATTTTCTTTTTCAATTTCCTATCATACGTGTTGAAATTAAATAAGTTCAAGTCAAAAGTCTCTTTTGAGGCACAACTAGGAGAGTCATCTATATTGTAATAGTTCATTATTTATGACTGCACTGAGCATATTTTTCTTAATTGTGTGTGGTTGTGTGCCTGCATGTGTGCTTGTGAATGTGCATGTGTATCTGTCTTCAGAAAGAAAAAAAAATAGAAAATGGAAGCAATTAAGGATGATATGCTATCTAGAATGCTTTCCCTATGATATGACAGGAAACTCTTTTAACAATAACAACTGGTCAAATTATGGACTCTTTAGTCCATTATCTTAGAAAACTTGAATTTGACCTAATAAGACAATAAACTATGAGACTACTGCAGATAAAATGTAGCATAATATAGAGTCTTGATGTAATGGCAACTGTTCAACTCATACCTTTGAAGTGACTAAGAGCTGTGCTAGCTGGTTGATAGATATATTGCTGGCAATATTTCTACAAACAGATCAGTTTCAAGAAAGTTGGAATAACAGAATAAGCTTTGTTCTTCTGTAACCTGAAAATAAATACCATTATAAGGTAATCGATAACTTCTTGATAAAAGAGAGAGGTAGATAACAATACAGCCCCTAATTACATTCTTTATGTCAAAAAGAAGTACTTTTATCTTCATGAAAGAAGTAGAAAAACAGAAGTGAATGTTTAGAGTTCCAGCATTCGTGTCCCTTCCTGATCTGACACAAAAATTGTGATTCAAAGGCCATCAGAAGAACAAGGTCTAGCATACTCCAGTGCACTTCTGCATCGAGAATTCACACCATCAGACCCAGCAAAGTGGTGTATCCATTGTTTTTTACTGTCTGTTCTCCTGAAGGTTTTTTCAATTAACATGAGAAACTGAAACCATCGATCACCTGCCCTTAGAATAAAAAGCTAACCTTCTTTTTAAGTGGAACTGTACCCTAAAATATAATAAGAATTACTTCTAGACTATGCCACAAAGCAGCATCTGGGGGATTTCAGATTTCTTTAAGAAGCACAGAAAATCATGAGGTCACATATCATACAGAAGCTACAAGTGAATGTTTTTAAAATGACCAGTATTGAGGCACTTTACTTCTTCTGTGCTCTGAGATCTTGTTCCCAGCAGAAAAAATGCCAGTGCAGAGGTGGGATGCGTAATAGGTTCAGGGAAGGTACACATATCAGTGTACATTTCCTGTGTCACTGGAAACGGGCTTGGTGCACTGGTGGAACTATGTAAACTTCATTCACCCTTGCAGGTTGTTTTTCACAAGCTTTTTGAAGGTGACATTTCATCTCATGAATTTTCATCAGAAAATGCATTTCACTCCATATGGGAGAAAACTATTGTCTTAAATACATACAGTGAATATTCCTATCTGAAATTTGTAAACATTTATCAAGTAAAGGAATAAAAACAAAGCCGTGCACTCTATTGCAATCACAATCAACAGCTGTAACTCAAATAACAAATTTGTAGCCCTTGTGAAGGCTGTGCATTACTTGTAGAGAAGCCTATGGAAATAAAACATGAAAATTAGAAGAAAATAACAACAACAAAAAGCCACCAAAATGATATTATCTATTCATTTAGAGTAATTTTCAACAGCAAAAATTATTAGCTTGACACAAAAACAAAGGCTGCTCTTGCTCTAGTGAACTAATTAATGTCAGAGTGGGTTTTGGGCCAGAGTATCTGTTGCCACATCCGTATCATTAAGCTCTTAGCCACCAAAACACTTTGCTTACATATCTCACTTTGGATTTTTCAGGTGAACAGTAGGAGGCTAGAACAAAGCTGTGCCACAGACCCTTCTAACGTTAGTGCCGATGATGGCTTGCTGGTGCTTGTCTCCATTCCTTAACAACATTTAATTTGTTACAGAATTAGAGTGAAAGGCTAAATATGTTGGATGTGAGTTATTGCAAATGTTGCTTAATGGCAGCCAGTAGTATAGTCTATCACAATATTCAATTCAAACCCATTTTATTTTAACAAGTGATCAATTCCTATTTTCAAAAATGACCCTAAGGCACTAGGGAACTTAGGTCTGGCTAACTGCAGGGTGTCTACATAATTTCTATTCAGAAAGGGTGTTTTCTTGAATTTTTTTCTCATTGTATTTGAAAACTCCACTTATTAGGTGTCCTCTGTGCTAGGTACATGACAAGCTTTGTGTAGAGATTACAGTCCCCAAACAAGTCACTTACAATCCAAATAATAAATTGTATAATTGAAGGCTTAAGCAAACGGAGGGAAAGGAAAATAATAATATATTTTTTGAAAAAAGACAAACCACAAAACCTAGTCTGGACATTGTATAGTAGAAACATAAACTATGTAAGAACTAGATCCTTGAATCTGAACAAAGCACAAAGCTTAGAGACAAACCTAAAAGCAAACTGTGTTTTTCAAGAGAAAAGATATACTGTGTGTATTGTGAAAATATCTCTTCCTGATTGCTTCATAGAAAACTGCAATTAGCTGCTGGAATGTACAGAATATGAACAAAGATCCAATACTTTCTGAAAGTGGAGAGAAACCCTCTTTTAACATAACGTTCCTTTCTTTTGTCCTTTATGGCTTCTTATTATAGGCTTGTCCTCTGAAAAAAAAAATTATGTTCCTTTGGAACACATTCACTTGAGTGTCAGCAGCATGACACAATGAATCAAAATTATCTGTTTGTCTGCCTTTCTCTTCATCTATCATGAAAAAGACAAAACCATGTTGAAGAAGCAGGAAAAGGGAGGGTATTTTATCAACTTAATATACTATAATGCTCTCTGCTTATTTATGCAATTTTTTAATTCTCTTCCACTTTAATAGGAAGACAGGTTATAATATGTCTTTCTTTGGAAAGATGTTCCTTTTCAGATAAATCTTTCCAGTCATCATTTTTAATCTATTTTCTTTTCCCTCTCTTAGCATCATATGTAATCTCTCTCATTCATTTTGGCTGAAAATTTCAAGTGCATAACATTTTATTTCATTAATTCTTTAAAAAAAATGATTTCCTATTAGTAGAACTAGTAATTTTCTCCTTTGCTACAAGTAAAAATTTTTTTTTTCAAAATATAAAGATTTTTGATTCCAAATTTGGCAAGTGACATAATAATATTACCTTAAATATACATATATATATATTTCTTTTCCCTTTTCTTTAGGAAACACAGAATGTTCTGCAGATTTTAAAGCATAAATAAGTCATAGGGCTATTTAAAAAAGGCATCCTTTACAGTTTTGACATGACCAATATCATAACACAAAACTGTAGTATTGCAATACTGTCATGGGAAGCCATATGCAATGTAGGTGAGCAGTTTTAAAAGTTAATGGATCCTAATATTTCCAGGACGAATAATGATAAAAGCCATATGGATCAGGCATTCCCTAAGTGTAATGCATGTTATTTATCAAATCTACGAGGTCTGAAGATACTGCGTATGTAAAACCTGCTTCACAGTTTTTTCCAGTTTCATTTTGAAAATATTTTTGAAAATAAGTCCATAGCTTTTGATGAAAAGATTTTTTTTATACTTGCTTCCAATTTGTGCTTATAAGATAACCTTAAATTAGGACCTATGCTGGCACTGTAAATATGTGCATTTTTTTGCAACTAAACACAATATATTAAAAAGAGGAACTATCTTATTAAAACAGTAGGTTTATCAAAATAATTAGGTGTATAGCACAAATGTACTGGATTTTAACAGTATCTCAGGGGTGATTTGATTAATTTTTAAATCAAGCAACGCTGAATTTTCAAACCTTGAACAAACATAGGATATTCCTTTCTTCCTCAGATGAACAGTTTTGCTTAAGAAAACAAGGAAGTCATAATTGCAACTGTGTTCTCTCAGTGGTAATGAAAATGTGTGCAGACAGAGAATCAGTTCAGACTGTGAGTTAATGCAGCCTCCCCAGTCTGTCAGAACTGTAAATCCTATACAGAAGATTTGTGACCAAATGAAATGGATTTTGGCTATGCGCCTGCCCTAGATGGGTACTGTGAAGATATCCATGAACTTTCTATTATTCAATAGAAAATACACAGCAAGATGGAGACTCAGCACCCTGCAAACTCTGTGGCATTTCACTGCCCCACTTTTATTGGAGAGAAAATTGTTATTTTGTCCAGAGTTTTGTCAAAGTACCAGTAGTTTTTTTAGTAGCAGTAAGATACCATGGTCTCCAGTACTGTCTCTGGAAATGCAGACAATTGGAAAACATCCTACATATATACATCCTGTGTTTGTCAAGTGGTGATTTTGAGAGGGATTGAACAGGCATGGTGTTAAAAAATGACGTTTTGCTATCATAGCACAATAGGGAAATGATAGTGGCTCACATTGGTAAGAATGTCAAAAAAACCTTTTATAGCTAAAACTATATCATTTCACAAAAACCAGGGAAGATACATAGTTCTGTTAGTAAGCACTATTCTTCCCCCTTTCTTTAGCTTTTGAGAAAATCACCACCTTCATTAAAAGGGACTCATTAATACCATACTCCCAGTCATAAATGCTTCCATTTAGACTGAAATTCAGTTAGCAAACCTGTTTTGATCCATATGGAACTGGCTTAATTAAGACAGACTAGTATTTTGGACCCAGCTAATTAATAGCTTAGGAACGGATTTAGCTTTAAGGTTTTTAGTAGCCTCTTAAAAATGTGGTCTCTCAGAGGGAGACAGCTGCTCACCACTGACACACAAGACTAACACATTCAACTTTGAAATGAACCTGAGTAGCTCCAGCTCAGCTTTGACACTGCATGTATTGAAAATCTTCTTGTCACCCAAGTAATCCTAGTGCTTCTTTCCCCATCTAATTAGCTAACAGATCCTAACACAAAGTTACAGAAGAAGTGGTGTGTTCATTGCTCACTGAATTGGAGGAGTAGCAAAAGGCAAGGAGCAGAGTGGGTTGAAAGTATTGCCCTGCCATCTCCTGTGGACCTGCAGCACTGCCACCCACCTTCAGGGAATAAATTGAGGTGGATTCTGCTTCCTGCAGGAGGGAGAGAAAGATGAAATAGGCTGTAATTAACGTAAATGGAACCTCCATTTCTTTCCTTCTTTTACTGCTGTTCAGGTCACAAAAACCACATGGTCTCCTGACTATTATGGGATAATTGCTTCTCTCATTTCCCTTCTAATTTATTTGTTCTGTCCTCCCTTTATTGTATTGCATGTATGATCACAGGAACAATATATGATGTTTATTTTATACTTATGCATTTCCAATCACACCCAAGTGAACTGAGACCCCTGAACAAGATGTAGATTTACAGAAGCAGTTCAACTTTGATTTTGCTTACTGCAGTTAAAATCAGCTATTGCTGTATACTATTTGAATTACTTATGTAGTCTTCTAGCTTGTGATTTCTTAAATTCTTCTGAATCATCACTCTTTCAAACACAAGAGTTGTCTTGCAGCTCCCCATCATCTAAACACCTTAATCTCTATTGGCAAAACAGCCTTCTCTCTCCTGGGAGTCAAAGGCCAAATCTTCAGTGGATTAAGCCCTTAGTCAACGATTGTGATGGTATCAATAGCCTTTAATTATTTCCAAATATGTATTTATACTAAATATATATTTCCAAATTTATATATATGTACTTCTTTCCTATATAGACAGTGAGAATTTAGAAACATAAATCAATCCTCAAAATTCACTACAACATGTGAATACTTCTGTATCAAATAATTGTTGTGAGTGACATATAAATGCTATGTTGGAGTAGTGTCATATTAATGACTTCTGTGTTTTTTTAATTTTGCTAGCAATGATCTTCTCCACTAGCAAAAATAAAATTCTTTAATATGTTAACATTGTGGTTAATATAGAGAAAGCATTGCTAATGCAATACAGGTTTTCATTTCTTCCTTTTTTCTGTCATGTTTTTTATACCTTCCTTTAGGTTATGCTGCTAATTATTTTTCTCCTTGCAGTACACTTTTGTGGTGGCACCTTTCAGTTTTAGTCCATGCTTAATACAAGCAAAATTTCTGAAAATGTTATGCTTTTAAGTTAATAAAGAAATTATTACCTTTATCTTATGTAGTTTCTTCTGTGAAATCAAGACTGAAGAAAAATGTTTGAGGTGGTGACAGCTTTTGTATTTTGCGTGTTTCCTCGGTCAGAACTTCTGCTGCTGCATAGCTCTGTATGTAAATGGTTTGCTTGAAAAATAGTGGTGTTGTTTTTCTTGGTATTTTATTTCACTTGGAATTAATCATGCCTCTGCTTTCAGATTTACCAAGATTAAAAGTACATGTAAATTAATGTCAACTTTAGATACCTATTATAATGTCAGCAGCTTGCAATCTATTATAATAATGTCAAATCTATCTAGTAAAGAAGGAAGATGAGTCTAGGGATAGGGATTTCTGGTGATCTGACTCTTTTTTCTTCTTTGCTGCAACTTCCTGCATGACAACAAACAAGTTTTTGCTGGTCCACATTCTCTGAAATAAGCGACAAATTCCCATTGAAATAAGATATATATAGATAAGCATACTCAAAACATATCATGCTCAATTTCCTATCTGTAGGACAGGTTATTCAGACATAAGATGTCTTTAGCTATCTTAACCTTCATGTCCTTGCAGCCGTAAAGTCCAACAGCCTCCTGGGCTGCACAGGTAGGAGTGCTACCAGCTGGACAAGGGAGGTCACTGTTCTCTACTAAGCACTGCTGAGACACATTTGAAGTGCTATCTCCATTTCTGCACTCCTCTGTATAAGAAATAGATGTTCTCGAGCAAATCCATCAAAGTGCCACAAAGATGATTAAGGAATGGGAGTCTGTTAAATGAAAAAATACTCAGAGATCTGGGACTGTTCATCTGGGAGAAGAAATTGCCCAGGAGAGATATTATCAATGCACATACATTCCTGTTTGGATGGTATAACTATGAGCTAGATTCTCAGTAGTAGCCAATGAAAGGAAAAAAAGGCAAAGGGCACGAACTAAGACACAGGAAATTTAATTTAAACATCAGAAAAAACACTTTTAATGCAAGAGTGATCAGACAATGGTAGAAGTTGCCCAGAGAGTCTGCCAAATCTACATTCTTGGAGATGTTCAAAACCCATCTGGACATAGTACTGAGCAAACCACTGTAGCTCATCCCACCTTAAGCTGGGAGCAGGACTAAGACAGTTTCCAGAGGTACCTTTCTATCACAGCCATTCTGTGATTTTGTGATTCTGTGGTGAAACTCTTACCATGTTTGAGCTAGCTGAGGAGAAAGGGTAGAGAAGAATGAAAAAGAAAATAAATGTCTAAGCATTCTAAGAGTATACCTCATAAGAATTAATTTCTTTATTTTTTTAATATCTTACCTGTAGAAGATATATACTTCTCTGAGTATGGAATTGAATTGTTCAAAATAATTTGATACCTGGAAATAGGTTTGAGTCCTTGACAGTTCCTCACAATACTTATTCATTAAAAAATCTGGGGATATCTTTTTGCTTGTTCTCATTTCCTCTTGTTAGCTCAAAACGTTGTCATGCATCATTTTGAAAAGATTATACATATTGTATAAAACTGGACTCAGATGCAAAATATAAACAGTGGAACATGGAATTACACATGTATTTCTAAGAAAATGCTGAAAATAACATGAAGGTGGTCTAGGGGTCTCAAGACTGTTCTAATATGTTAGAAAACAACTGGATGATTATATTTGAATCTGCTAGATTTAGCAGATTAAAAATCATCACCTTTGAAGTGAGAGAGGTTTGAAATTCATGCGGAGGGAATATAATGATTGATTTCACTTTAGAACAGATATTAGGCAGGACTGTGTAACATGATCAGTTTCTTTTACCTATTTTCTGGAGAAAAAGAAAAAAATAATCATCATGACTCGAAATACTAGAGTTATTGGGAGAAAATTAGAAAATATGGATACTCAGAGACAAAAAATCAGCCAGTACAACATTTCTTATGATGCAGAGCAATTGTGCAATTTCAGAAAGACCCAAAAAATTTAGGAAGAGGGGAAGCAATACATGTCTGCTGAGAAAGAAAAAAGAATGATGACACTTAAGTATACTGAAATGATAACATTACTTATGTTAATACAAAGATGAGTTGTGATGTACTGATCTCTTAAAGCAGGTGGATACCATCTTTTAAGGGATTTTAGAGAGACCTTAGGAAGTCTGTATAGGCCTGGAATTACAACTGCCACTTATTGGGAACTCAGTCACATTTCAAAAGCAAAGGTATTAGCATAAAGTGTAAAATGAAACTGCTGCAGGAATTGGTCTTCAGCATCTTGCTTTATGCTTTTGAGACATAAATGTCACAGGAAACAGGACATTAGAAAGATTTTTGCCAAACTGAATTGTTACAGATGATTGCTGTGAGTCAGCTATGCCTTTTTTATGACTAAAAGGAATAGAAGAATGTTATATAAGACATCAATTGGGTTGGTATTTTCTACCAGCAAGGTGATCAGGCAAAGGAAATTCAGGTTTGTAAGACCCATACTGGCAAGATATAATAATCATAGTTAGTTTCATACCAAGTAAGTAGGTCAGTCTGGTTGTAAGGACTTGGCAGGTAGTAGAGGTATTTGAACATGCTTTGATACTGTAAATGATGTATATGCATTCAATAGAAAATGCTAGTTGACTCAGACAAAAAATTGTGCCAGGCACCATGCTAACAATTAGACAGCATTGCATGGTTTAATTTACTAACGTAGATACAGACAGAGGTTCCAGCATCTGTTCTGGTGATAACTAAAGATATCCTAACCTCTGCTCTGGTCTGTGTTACATATACATAGATGTACAACTCTGGCTTTGCTCTATATCTTCTAGAAGATGTTATTTCTTCTTCCTCTCTGGTATCATATATCTCTTTTGTTTTCATCCCACAAAACATTCATTCTCAGGAGTTTGAAGTGTCCAGTATGCTGCTGCTTGCTATGCAATATGCTTGTTGGATCCTTTCTTCTGGACTTTAACACATCACAGCTCTGCAAAAGAACTTAAGCTGCATAAAACAACATAGGGATGTAGTACAATCCTAGAAAACTGGGCTTTGTGAACACCTGTTTTTTCTGCTCTTTATTACAGAACTGCTAAAATGATTTTATTCAAAAAGATCTTATTTTTAGTATATCTTAGAGCTTCTGTCTCCTTTCTACACTAATCTACACCTCCACTGTATCAGGGAGGGGTAGGAAACTGGGTCACTGAAGCTAATCCAAGATGTCCAGTGGTTTAGCCCTGACTGTCAACTAAGCACCACGCAGCTGCTTGCTTATTCTCCCCCAGTGGGATGGGGGAGACAATCAGAAAAGTGACAGTGAGAAAACTAACAAATAAAAGGAAGTTGATGATTGATGATGGTGATGATGATAACAATAATAAAACATACAAACCAAGTAATGAACAGCACAATTTCTCACCCGCTGAATTTTATGCAGCACAAGACCCCCAGCTGCCCAGCTTCTCAGGCCACCTCTAGTTATAAAAATGGAACATGACATTGTATGGTATGGAATATCCCTTTGGTCAGTTTGGGTCACCTGTCCTGGCTGTGACCCCTCCCAGCTTCTTGGGTGCCCCCCACCTTCTCATTGGCAGGTCAGATTGAGAAGCTGAAAAGTCCTGGACTGCTTGGCAACAACTGCAAATATCAGTGTTTTATCAATGTTATTTTCATCTGTGGTGGTTGAGCCCTGGCCAAAGGCCAGACACCCACCAAAATGAGTCTATTACTCCCCTTCTTAGTTGGACAGGGGAGAACTAATATAATTGGGCGGCTCAAGAGGCAAACTTGTTAATGACGTGGGCAAAACAGACTCAACACAAAGTGCTGAAGAGAAAGTTATCTAATTTATTACACTACGTTAAAGAGAAAACAGTGAAAAAAGAACCAGTCAGGAGTGCAATCAACAATCTTGAAACAAATGCAAACCAGGTAAACACTTTTCCCCCCACCACTCCCTCCTTAGCAGGCTTTAGTTAGAAGTTTGCTCCCTTCTTCCCTCCCGGTCTCAGCCCAGGAGGAGCAGGGACTGGGGAAAATGGGGGTCTCGGTAACACCTTCCCCCCACCCCTCCATTCTAAAGCAGACTTCCCTTTCAGCCATGATTTTGCTCCCTTCTTCCCCTCTCCTGCTCGCAGCAAGGACAGGGGGCAGGGACTAGGAGATGGGGGCTTTGGTCAGTCCCTTGCAAGATGATTTCCTTCTCGGCCGGGATGGGGGTATCCATTCCACACAGCCTCCCCCTGCTGCACCGTAGGATCTCACCCATGAGAGACAGTCCTCCACGAACTTTCAACAAGGCAAATCTTTTCCCACTGGGCTTCATCTCTGCTATGGCAGGCAGCAACAAATCACAGTGTCTCTCAGTCCCAGTCCTCCACAGGGCTATGATGCCTCCTCCAGCAAACCTGTTTGGCTCATCTCTGTAGGTCGCTTGTGCTGGCAGGGGCTCATCCCAACGTAAGTCACAGCATCTTCTCTGTGTCTCCACTGGCTCCATCCAGCGTGGAGCCTCTCCACCGGGCAGGTCAGGTTTCTGCCTCCTCCATGGGTCCTTTCCTCCGGCTACTCCATGTGCATCAGCTCAGGCTGCAGGGGCATCTCTCTCTCGGGTACCTGGGCGCCTCCTCCTCCAGCCTTCCCGGCCTTTTGTGTCTGTCAAATACTCACATTTATATGCAAATAGACATCCCAATGCCCTTAACGGGCCAAACTTTGCAGTCTTCCTGGCACTCCGTGTTCTGGTGGAATCTTTGTCTCCTATATGTAATTCTCAGAGGTGCTATAAGCAGGCTTGCAGAAGACTCTAGCAGCCATTTTCTGTAGCACCTGGCCCTCTCTCTGTCTCAGTAGCCAACTATGCAAAACTGCAACATCATCCTAAATTCAAACCATAGCACTACAACAGCTGCCGGAAGAAAAATTAACTATCTCTGCCAAAACCAGGACACCAACTACAATTCTCCTTTGTCTACATTCACTCTTGGAAGATAGAGGTGGTGTCAAGAAAAGTATTCATAGCCACTTTAACATCTTGCCATTCTTTATTTATCCTTCCCTTGTGCCTGTGAAAGGCATTTTCCTAACTTCTCTCATCTTCGTACAAGGTTTTTCTAACTTCAATACTTTGACCTAGTGAAGAAATTTTTTTACAGGCTTTCTGGACTAAAAAAATAAAAAGAAAAATCAAAAGCAATCTCACCAGGCCCACCCCAAACAAAGCTAATTCTTAATTATTTTCTTTGGAAATGTCTTTTTTTAGCAGTTAAAGAAGTCTGAAATATTATTTTTGGCCAGGTGGAGATAATTTTCTTTACTTAAAAAAAGTTCCTTCTTATGTTTTCCTTCTAGAGAAATGTGTGTTGCTTTGCCTGCTATAACCATTTCATACGTTCTGTGCAGTTAGAATTTATAATACTCCCACAGTCTTAAGTGGGGCAAGATATAATCCTGCAGTTAGCAGTATGCCTTGCATTACACCCATCAAAATCTGCCAAGTTAGACTCAATTATCAATATAGGTATAATGCATGCAGCTTAATTTTGTGCAGCAACCTGGACCACGTATGCTAAAAGGTGGCTAGTAGAAGTCCCACAGACCTTGATGTGCTGAACAAAAGCACCGAACTAAAGCTGCAGTGAACACTCCTGCCTCCAGAAAACAAAACAAATCACTGTTCTGGTGCTGCATTTTCCCATTAGTAAGTGGTATAAAAACATAGACTAAAGGGAATCCTAGACAGGGAAATAGCAATATTTCATGCAGTTACCATATTCCTAAGAGTTACCACTGTCAGTAGTTACTTCGGTTACTCCTGAATTTCTTCACTTCTGAATGCTTAAATTTTAATATGTACTCTGTATTTCTAATTTAGAAACAGAAAAACAAGAAAAGTTCAAACTTTTTAATTAAAAAAAATACAAACCCAAACCTGGTTTTTCTTATTCACCCACCATTTATTCCAAAATTAAGTCCCAGGTGTCATCAATGATATGCCAGGAAAGATTTGTCATGGACAAACTCAGATGAGCTCAAAACTGTAAAAAGAAGAACGGAACTTCAGCTTTGATAGGGTCATTCTCGTAATGAAAGAGTAGAATATACATGTTGCAGAAGAGGAAAAAACATGCAAAATATCAATTTCTTAATGTTATGTTATAATTAAGAATAGCCGGAGCAGCAGGATTTAACACTGATGGGATTTACTAATTAAAGGACTTCATCCATTAGTAACCATAGTGCTAAGGATTCTGCTAGCATCACTTTTGGCCTACATTTTCACAGATATTTATGAGATGTTATTGTGACATTTTGGGATACTTCTAATGTGTAACTTTCTGTACCTCAAGTATTTTTTTTTCTTTGCTTCAGATTTTCTTACCGAATCATCCTATTGGCCTCAAATATTTCATTTAAATAAGTACATGGACAAACCAGCTTCTCAGTTTGAAGTTCAAGCTCACAGTGCTGATAGCTTAGATGAGGTATTGGTATGGTGAGCAAAAGGTATGGCCTAGTCAAGATTTCAACTGTACAATGAGAAGTCTGTATCTTTGTTGCACTCCTATCTACTAGGACTGAATCACATTCTAGATTTTTTAACTGAAAGTGGATTCTTTTTCCTTTGTTCACCTCTTAGTTAGTCTGTTTCTTCTAGATTTTGTTTATATTAATAAATTGTACCTGACTCCTTTTTGCCCTACTTAGGCATAGTTGGTAATGTTCCTTTGTTTTTAATGTTAGACATAGATTTTTCTTTTCTCATCTTATTACTTATCATTCATATTTAATGCTGCACACAGAATTATCTTTTAGACTGTTTTTACCTTTTGATTTCTTATATTTAATGACACACCCAATTGTTTGATATCCTTTTTTTCCCTAGGAACCTGTCACTGCTCTCTATTTAGGTGCTTTGAACTGGCTTTCATCTTTTAGTATTTAAATCATCTGAGTCCTCATGTATCATCCTGGATTTTTCCTCATTATTTACTCCTCTGACTATGATGCCATTCTCTTCAAAGTAGTGCTACTTTTTTCTTTGTTTCCTGCTCTTTGTTTTTAATTTTCCAAGTCAGGTTTACGCTTATTACATGACTCCCACACCTTAGGTATTGTCATTAACCTCAGATGTGAAACTTTATCAAAAGGGCTTTCAGAAGCTTGTCTGAAGTGTCTTACCTACAGCTTGTTTGTCGTCTGCAACTGAGGAGAGTTACTGAATGACAGAAGGCTCCTCTCCTTGGAAGCTAAGTGCCCAACCCTCCGAGTCCTTTGTTCAAATGTAGGTCTCCAACATGGCAGTCTACAATAGGAGCACTTGACAAAAGGATTGATTTTACATCCAGCACTGGAAGAATGCATATAATTTCCATGTATTACATGGTGTATATACCAGATAATTTGAAATATTTTTTCTAGCTACATTCAATAGCTTGTTTGAAGCCTCTGCTCTTTATATTGAGTGTGATTTCTCTAATTTTAGAGAAAAACTCTCAACACTAGCAATCATTACTACAGATTTTTACCAGATATTATGAATTGTTTGTCTGCCAACCAAAATCCAAATGTGAAGTGCAATGAAGTCTATGGAGGGAGCCTTACTGGAAATAGATGAGTTTATCCTGTAGATGCTTCAATAAAGAACTTTGCTTAATCCTCATTTACATCTAAAAATACTTTAATTACTAATGATTCATAAGGAAAAGACTCATTACACAAGAAAACAATATAATCCCTTCAAAAAAGTTAGTGCTATTTTTTGATCCTGAATACTTTCGGTAGCACTGTTCATTCCATTTCAAGGAAAGTGTTTCAACACTGATAAATGATGAAAGTGAAGTACAGGTAAATCTTTCATAAGAGCAGAACGGGGAAAAACCTGAAACTTCTGTGTTAGGAAGGTGATAAGTAACAGTTGATATGGTAAAAACATAAACAAAACCTCAAGTGGTAAAGAACAGGTGATCAAGAACATCTATTCTCCATCCGCTATCTTACAGAAATAGGATGCATTTGTTTAAATTAGAAGGCAGTAAATTCAAATCAGACTTTAAATCTCACAGTCATCACATCTCAGTGGCCAGAAAAATGCTGGAAAAAAATCTCTTACCTTAGTACTTAAGGCTATATTGAACAACGGAGACCAAGTCAGAACTTTTAGGACACAATGGTTGGAAGGCATTTATTCCACCTCTATCTTCAGCACCTTTCTCTAATGCATCTGTTGTTTACTATCAACTGAGACTATGCGTATCACATAGTAGCTTGAATGGCACCTTCTGTTGCTGCTTACTGCAAATTGTGTTAATCGGAAATAATTAAATCCATTAGAACTACTGTCTTCACAGCTGACTATATTTCAAAGAAGCTTTGAATCAAGACATAATCAAACTTTTAGCCCTGAGGCTTCACAATCATGTTAGATTGATCAAAGGGGGAAGTTTTGTGTTATGTTTAATCTAATCTAATTGAGGACTACTACTAACACAGGTGGTTTTGCTCTCCTTCCTGTCATCCATACTCATATGATCCTGCCCTTAGTTCTTTATGTTTGTTAGGGTCGCCTTCCTGATCTAGCTAGTTCTGCAGCTGTTATATCTGGAAGTAAGCAGGCACTGGGAAAAATATGAGTAGAAGATTATGATGACCTGCTTTTGGACTTGATTATGCTTAATGGAAAATGTGCACTTTGGTCAATTTTTATTCTCAAGCATGTTCACCTTCCAGTATTTGACAGCTAGAGTGGTCATACAGCCCAGCAGATTTTTTTCATATATAATTTATACCATAGCTCAAAATAAGTAAAGCTAATGCAAAGGAATAGCAAAGAAGCCCTGGTGAGAGGTGAAGGTAATTATGGACAGAATTACTCTTTCTAATGACTGCCTGGCTTAAGTGATTTGAGCTGGCTGTGGAGCTATCAAAAAATGTGAAATTCAGGTTCTTCTGATGAGTATGTTTCATATAATCTTTAAAAACACAGTGAAATAGGTCATATAGAATTCATGGTCTTTTACTGAAAAATCTTTCTGTCCTAGAGAGTTCAATACTAGCTCTGTTTCTGATCTAAGAGTTTCAGATGACTTGAGGCTATATCCAGGATAAACAACACAGTGAATTGTACCCAGAAATAAAAATGTAACTGCCGCAGGGCAGACAGCAAGGATTAAATATTTTCCTCACAATGACTCATCTGACTCTAAAGATGAATGACTCCAGTTAGCACTAGATTAAGTTGCCCTTGCCAGGTGTTTGTCTATCATATTAGGATAACCTATTTGAGTAGTGTTTGGGCTGCATGGATGTGGGTCTCCAATTTTGGCTCACCTCAGAAAAGAATGCTCAAACTATATTTGGCAAAAAGACAGGGAGAGTGAGAGGGGGAGAGAAAAAGAGCATATATGCCATTCAGAGGTCTAAATATGTCTTGCCGAACTCTGTGACAGTGAGACATATTGACAGAGGTCAGCTAAATTTACTTGGTAGAAAATACATTACCAACAGAGTTGTTCAGATTGTGTCTTTGCTCATCAGTATCATTTCTGTCCTATAGATGCTGAATAGAAGTCCATTTTTCTGGAAATTCCATCCATGACTTGCTAGGTGGAATGGCTGTTCTTTTTCTACACTTTTAGCCAAGACACACAAAATTACTTTGAATATTAATGACACTTCAGACTTAAATGTTGCTGCATTCATGTTTTACAAACAAAACTAACCAACCAACCAACAAAAAACAAAATAGAAGAGAGGGAGAAAAACTGTAAAAGAATTTGTTAATTGAGATCTTGGACAGGAAGCATAAAATGTGAGTTTTTGTCATTCTCTAAATTTAAAGGAGTAAATATACTGAAGGATCATCCTAGACAACTCCATAGAGAAATGACTAAAGCTACAAGTTTTAACAATATTTCCTGACAAACAAATTAAAATATTTTAATGAACTTTGTCTTTATCCAGAATTATCAGAAATTTCCCAGATTGTGTTGAAACTGAATGGTCTGCTAAATAGATGCCTGTAAAGTTTAAAGAGCATGAAAGTGCTTAAACAGGACCTTACTGGGCAAAGCAAGGTAGCATTTGAACATGAATTAATGCGAATGTTAGTTTCAAGAGATTTTTCTCTGTCTTAGTAGCCTCATCATTATTTATTTAGAGGTGTTTAAAACCCTTACTTTCCTTACTTCTGAAGAGCTAAGGCTATCAATTTTTTAGGCTTTTATCTGTTGTCATGTATAGTCTTTGACTAGTTAGGTGTAGCCAAGTGATATGACCATCAATACAGATTTTATTTAGAGTTCATTCCCATTGGTGTTGCTAAATGACTGCTTGAAAATAGATATAGGAGTTCATTATTTTCTTCTCAGCTATCTACCAGTATATATGCCTACCCTAATGGAACATTTTCTAAATTGGACCTTTCATTCTTACTTATCAGTTGGGTGAAGGATTGGATACAATCTGCCTTAACAATATCCGTATACATTATATTAATAAAATCACATCCATATTAATAGTCATCTCATATTTATCCCTCTCTTTTCTGCATATGTGTGCATGTATGTATTACATGTGCCTATAAAAACACACAGAAACCTATACGTTCATGTGTTACACTCATATCTACATAATAGGTATAAATATATTTAATTTATTTTTTGATATAGGAATAACATATAGACACAAACATAAAGCATTTATAATTTTAAATCAACAATATACCTAACTCAGTAAGTTTTCATGAATTAAAGTTTACTAAAGCCACCTATCAATAGAGTTTTTAATCAAAAAGTTCTTTGCTAGATACTAGACAGATGAGTTGCTTAATAATTCAGTGGACCCATAATAAATAGGTTCAAATCCCTCACTGTGGTAAAGTTTCATTAATTTGTTTCTGCTTATATTGAGATCAAATACCTGAAGTTCTTGTAACACAATGGCATACTGACAGGGAAGGGATGGTGCAGGAGGAAAAGGAAATTACATGATTATTTTTAGGAAGTTTCATCATTCCCACTGGAGCTGAAGCACATTATAATTGTACTCAAATGCACATAACAATGTAATTCATTTTTTCAGAGCATTAATAACCTGAAAGTATCAATAAACTTCATAGTAACATGTTAAAATTCATTGCTCTTCTTACCATGAAATTAAAATTGCATCTATGTTCAACAGATATACTATTTCTTTGATGCTTTGTACCTATTACATTGCCCATATTGTGTTACATACAGTAACTTAACACAATATGACTCTTCAAACTGGATGTGGATCACATTTGAAATACTGACTGGGGGAATAATATGGGGTGACTTGGATGGAATGAAGGATTTTGATTTTGTTGGATTTTGAACTTCTTTACATTTTTGGCTGTAAGTCAAATCTTAAAGATAAAATTATATTTGCGCATCATCACTGGCTTGAAAGTTTAAAGGAAATTTGTGTATGCATAAACTATTTATTTGATATGAAGGAAAGGATTAATTGCATTTTGTATTTCTAAGTTCAGCTGAAAATTGGTGCTATTAATGATTCTGACATGCAGGGACCAGGAACCTGAATCTATAAAGCATTTTCATACTGTAGGCATTCTCTCCCTTGAGGGTTTCTTTAGGAATCTTTTATAGGAGCTGATAAAGCACCAGATGTCTGGATGTCTGAAGTGTTCAAATACCATACTGAGAAGAACTGTACAGTGCTCTGATAGACATTTTGAATTGTAAAGACTTGTAGTAATATCTCTTACTGGTACTTACGACCATCTTAAATCCACATTTTATTACACTGTCCTGAAGCTTTAGAATCTAACCTTGATATTTGTATGTCTACAGCTGTGATCAAATTGTTTTCTTGCATGACCAAATTGACACACAGAAGGGAAGACAAAGTCATAAACAAAATAAACCTAGTGTGAAAACTGTATCTAAACTTAAGTAGAGCATCTCTAAAACATTCCTGCTTTATTACATTACCTCAGACATTAACTATATTATGAAGAGTTAAAATTGAATCTATATTACGTTGCTTTTATCTCTGTATAGTTTTTTCTATATATAGTTATTGAATGACCAAAAATAAAAATAAAACCCTATCACCTGTAAAACTTGGGGGGAAGCAGAGGATGATCAACATACCTGGTGATTCCCTCTGTCTGGGTCTCAGAACATGAGTGGAATTTTCTTAGTGTCTAAATATTAAATATTGATTTTTTTCTCTCTCTTCTCGTTCATTTTCCAGTAAATTGAAGTTTAATGTATAGTCTCTCATACTGGACTTCTGCACTATCTGTTCTGTAGTTTATAACTGAGCTTCAGGTAGATGGACTGTCACTAACAGGAGTTTTGAGCATGACATTTTGTTTTTTAGATGTATTTCATATGTCATCTTTTTGAGAAGGAAGGTAAAACTATTAGTGGTTGATAATAGATCCAGAGCACACAGAAAAAAAATTTAAAACACGCAATCATGGCAAAGAATACATCTTTTAAATGTAATACACATGGAGCAATTAATGTGGACAAATTGCATAAATCGACTTACTAAGATAGCACCAGAGTCAGAACTATTAAATGTCATCTTTGAGAATTCAGGGAGTAGACTGGGTAGTTTATAGAATCAGTTTTTACAAGTCTCTTAAGTAAGTAGTAGGTATGAGATCAGAGAAATACTTTAATAAATCCTTTAACACCTTGAGGAAAATTTCAAGCAGCAAAAGTTCATAAACAAGAAATCGCATAAAATTAACCTGATATCAAAGAAAATTCAACAATTTGCTATAGAATTTAGGGTTAATGCAATGTACGTAATAGGTGCTGCTTAATTCCCTTGACTTCAGCAAAGTTCTAACCTATTAAATCGAAATATTTTTCAAGAAATCACAAGAAATATGGTATGTCTAGCAGTGAGTGGAATGACAGTTTGAAATAAAAATTTTAATAATAACTAATGGTATTATTGTTGGTTAAGTTTGAACTCTGATTAGATTTTTAGACTTTGGATAGTACTGTCACTAATGATCTACAAAACCCAATGCTGTTCAAATATTTTTTAATATTTTAATGGAAACATGAAAAGAAGGTAACAAAAGTAGGGCTGAGTAAATTACATTAAACATCATATATTTCCTTCTGAGGAACATAACTTTGAATATCCACTATCCCAACAGAAGATTTTTAAAATTTGTTTATGTCACACTGCAGGGAACAGATTCTTCTCTCTGTTATACAAGATTTGAGCAGCGAAAGACGTGAAAAAACATTTTCAGCCCAGGTACTTTCTGATTAAAGGAGATTTACAATATGGTCATGAATTGGAGAAATTGAAGGAAAAAAGAAACGATTCAAAGAGTTAAATGTATATTATCTTTGTCAAATAAAACTTAGAATGGTTTATAATGACAGGTCTATGAATATTTGAGGGAGAAATGCCAAACAGGGTCATATAAAAATGAGAGGGAGAGGGCTTGCTTAAAATTACTAATAACTCAATAAAATAATGAAATAATTTGCTCAGATAAGTTTGTCATACTGTAGCCAAGTGTGGAGAAAAGATCATAAATGTAATATGGACACATATTCTGTGCTGGCAGAGAGTTGGACTAATGACACAGTATATCTTTACCAATTTTAGATTTTATGATTCTGGGATCCTTTATAGCCTAAGAGAGATTGGCCTAAATATCTTCCTCTGGAGACTACTTTAAAGATTAAAGTGGTGGTACTAGAAATTCCTCAGAGTCTGAAAAACTTACTGTTATTTGTATAACTGCCCACAGTAAAAAGACTAAACAATGACTAGTAATGATTCTGGCCATAAAGTTTATTTCACATATAAATTTACATATGCTTTTCATTATTCTTACATATTTCACTTCTTGTGTCTATAATCTCTATAATCAGAAAAATAATCCTAAACTGGAAACTGGGGGCATTTTAATGTTTCATGTGACTGCCAAATTCCTAATAATTTAGTGGGATTTGAGCTCTATGCCTCCTGTTTCAGTTACAAAAGCTTTGGTATTCTGAGAGATGAATGTTAAATACTTTCCTATTCCAGTTTTTTTTCTGAATAGGAGAATTCAAGAGTCTGACCATATGTTTGTATGTATCCCATCATTCATCTTATGAAGAACAGATTTAACTTGTTATCTTGCTGGTATCCTTATCAGAGAACTTTATCAGAGATGAATGAAAGTCCAGAAGTGGTAGTAACAGTATCAGAAGGCCAGCCAACATGGCAAAAAATAGTGTTTGTTCTTAGCTTTGTTACTGGTTTCAGATAACTCTATATTCTTCTACATATACTCACCTACTAACAAAAAAAGGACAGAATTTTTAATCTATAAAGAAATAAATTGTTACAGGAATCCATTCAAAGTACTTGTGCACCTACTTCTAGTAGTTTGAAGTAATAAATAAATGAACACACAGGTGAGGCATTTCAATGGGAAGTAGTGTGTTTGAAATTAAAGTGGTCAAGGACTATCAGCTCCCAGGATAAAACCATTCTGTATTGAGGATTCACCCACGGAAACATCATCCCAACTTTGTGCTTCATTACAGGAAACGAGTAATATCACTGTCCACTGATGCTAAGCTTTTAAAGTAACAGAGTATCACATCAGAAGAAAACTGATGTGAACTGATCTTCAGCCATGAGCTTGCATGTTGGTGACTGTCTGCTGACTAATCAGTTGTAGTGGTGTGACCCTGGCTGGAGGCCAGATGCCCACCAAAGCTCCTCTATCACTCCCCTTTTCAGCTGTACAGGGGAGAAAATATATGTTAGGAAGCTCAGGAGTTGAGATAAGGACAGGGAGAGATCATTCCACAGTCAGCATCACGGGCAAAACAGGCTCAACACAGAACAAAGGAAAGAGAACTCTAATTTATTACATTACACTACACACCCAGTGAAACCAGAGTTGGATAATGAAAAGCATGACCAGATCTTAAACTACCTTCACCCCACCCCTCCCTTCTTCATAGATTTAATTTTAGTCATGATTTCACTCCCTTCTTCCTGCCCCATTTTGGCATGAGGGAGGGCAGGAAATGGGGGAAAGGGGGTTTTGACAGTTCCTCATGAGTTGTTTTCCTTCTTAGCTGAGGGGGGCAGGGGAGATTCCTCACACACTTCCCCTGGTGTACCATGGGGTCCCACCTATGGAAGACAGTCCTCCACAAACATCTCCAATGTGAGTCCTTTTCCACAGGGCTTCAGCTCTTCACCAGCTGCCTCAGCGTGGATCACTCCTATGGGGTACAATCATAAATCATAGAATGTCTCTCAGTCTCTCAGGCCCAGACTGCTCCAGCCTGGTCTCCCATGGGGTCACAAGCCTCCCTCCAGCAAACCTGCTCTGGCATGGATTTCTCATTCTTGCTCACCTCTATCTCTCTCTCTCTCTCTTTCTCTACATGGGCTGCAAGTGCTGGCAGAGTCTTGCTTTGACGTGGGTCACAGCATCTCCTCTATGTCTCCACCTGCTCCAGTGTGGGGCCTCTCCACAGGCTAAATGTGGGATCTTGTCCTTTTTCATGGGCTGTGGGGGACACCTGCTCCACCATGGGTTTCTCCATGGGTTGCAGGGGCATCTTTCTCTCCAGCACCTGGGGCACCTCCTCCCCCTGCCCTTCCCTGGCCTTAGTGTCTGCACAGTTTCTTACAGCTTCTCACTCCCTTCTCTGGTGGCAAAATGTGGCTGCTTGTGGTTTTTTTCTCCTAAATGTGATATGCAGAGGTGCTATGACCATCGCCGATTCGCTCGACCTTGGATAAGCCCCCAGTTTGTCAGCAACAATTCTGGCCTTGAGAGGGCTGGTGTTTGTTCTGTGGGGCCTGCAGAGAGCTTCTGGCTGCTTCTCACAGAAGCAACCTGTGCAGACCCCCCTTCTCCACCAGAACCCAGCTGTGCAAAACTAAAACATCAGTACTCAGCAGAGGTCCTCAGCATTTTTGTCAGTGTCATCAACTGTTCAGGTTCATTTCAGTAATCAGTAGGAGTCATGTTTTTACCACAGCTTAGTGAACATCCGAACAAGGCCAAATCATACAATTGTATGCACGGCTTTAGTGGTATTTTGTCAGATAGCAAAATGTCAGTGTGACAGCAGTAGTTCACACTGCTTCCTGGAGTGACTTTTGGTGTCATTCATCACACATCCCCTTCACTCTAAAAGTTAGGAATCTGATTCAAATTTTTCTATCTAGGTTTCCTCTTGAATCATCAGAGAAGAAGTTGATTCTCAGAAATAGTTTATAAACAATAGTGTAAGAGTCTATGAAAAAAATGTATAGACCCTTGTGAGGTGCTCCTTTCTTTCTGATGACTAAAGAGCAAGAAAACCCAGATAACTTAGAGTTGAGGCTACTCACCTAACTTTTTAGAGGACTGTGTTACTTGATATATGAATGTAAGGTCAAAAGCAACAGCATCAGTATAAAAATTTACTCATTAAAAAATTTGTAGGCTCTGATGACTCCTGGTTTAGCAAGTACCTGTCTGCAATGCTTGTCATTGGAAAATTGTCAGATATTATGGAATGGAATGATGTTACTATGCACCTTTTACAGGTTAAGGATCCCATCGTTTCTGGTACAATGCTCTTCATCAGTCATGCTTTGCAGTTCGCATAGGAATCACTATGAAGTTGTATGATAAGCTGCTTTTTAGGCAACAAGTTCTGTGCTGTTAGTGACTGTGACACTCTTTGATTTGATTTTCCTATGAGACACTTTTACACTGCTAACACATGTGAATAGAATATGTTAACTATACGTGGTAAGAGAGCAATGGACAGATCTATATGGGAGTATTTTAATCATGTTTCCTTATGCCTGACTCTATAAATGAGTTAAGTCATTGAGTCAAGTTCATAATTGCTATTAAGTCAAACATTATTTTTTTTTTCTTTAAGTATGCAAACACAGGGTTTTATCTGCATAATGCTGTGATAAAATATCAGTACATTGGTTAATGTCCTGGAGGCTCTATGAGTTAACAGCATGAGAACAGAAAGCATTTACACTGCTGATTACATTATGTCCCACTAAATGGTAAAGGAAGAAGGGCCACTTGAGTTCCCTTAAAACAGTGATGTTCTTTCAGCTTTCATGATCAAGGTGACATAATCCATGTGATTAAAAGCAGCGTCTGTATCAAATAATCTTGTTTCTATAAAGAAAAAAATTAAATAAAAGCGTAGGTGAAGAGGTAAGAATAATTACCAGAACTCCAAAAACAAGACTTGATCTAATGACATGAAATATAAGACTTAGAGGGAGAGCAAACCCCCAAAACGTTACAGTCCAATTTCTTAGGAAAGCACTGGTCATTCTTCACCAAAATATTCCTGATAGTGTGCTCCAACAGAAAAGACTTACCTGCATTTTCAGTATAGCTATAGAATCAGAAGTATTTGCTGCACCCAACTACACCATCATTTTTCTACTTAGTCTGATGTTAGACTGTAGGGAAGTTCCCAAATGCAACCTACTATGATCAGGGTCTAAATATGAAAGAATTGACTTTTAACCAAGTTTAATGTGAACTGTGAAAGAGATGTGTAACATGGAGAAAGATTAATTTGGAAATTTCCATGGCTACAGGAAAAGACCAGTCTCAGAGCAAACCCATAAACTCTGCAGAAGAATACAGAGCAATGTGCTGCAAAATGCCAAACACCATATTGAGCATGTACAGTGTAATGAGAGGAATTAGGTCAAGAGAAGGGGGGCAGGTAATTAATTTTTTATCTCAGTGCGGAAGTGGTGAGACTGTCTTTGAGTGCTTTATAGTGTTTCGGGTTGCATAATACAGAAAAGATTTTGCTGAATTGGAAAGAATCCCCACAAAAAAAAAGGATAACAAAAATGATAAAAAAAGTTTATTAAGAAAAGAGAATTTGTAAAGCCTGGGGAAAGTAGGACTAAGGCACAACATGAAAGTTAATTCTAAATACCTGCAGGGGATTAACAAAAAAAGTGACTGTGGGTGGAGAAGGGAGAGAAAATACATTTCAGCAATGAGTTCAGGTACGAGGAAAATGTTTACCTCAAATTAATGTTGTGAAAAGGAAACAAGAAAAAAAAGGTGTCTGTGCACAGCTTGTAGTTTGTCTCACACAAATCAGTTCATTTATCTTCTGAGTAGGGAAACCAGTGGTGTATATGATATACAAGGATTTGTTCAAAAAACAGTTATTTGCCAGTGGTAAGGAAGTACTTGTCAGCATAAGGGCATAGTTTTCTTCTGTTTCTGGAAGTCTGACTACTGGCTAGCTAAAAAAATCTGTTTTCCTTCCTCCCTCTCTTCCCCCCACCCTCATATACATATAGGCAAAGACATCTTAGGGAAAGACACATAGAAAAGAGTAATAGGAATTTTTAGCTGTGTTCTGAATATATACTGCATGGATCTATGAAAAATTGTGAGAATATTTGTTTCTTCCCCCCAAAATTATATTCTCTACAGAGAAATGTGTGAGACTGCTTAACAAAAGTCAAAGCAAACTAAGTCTTCAAGAAGCTCTAAGAATCCATGTAATTCCCTATTATTTATGTTAACAAGAATCTAAAACTAGAAAAAAACATCTCATTAGCTGCACTCAGTAGAATACACATTAACATAATACCCCAAAAGAGAATGTTTTCCTATACTAACAAAAGGACAATTTTTAAAAAATCAGAACTGTGGAATGTTGGTTTGGGGTTTTTGTCCGTTTGTCTGGGTTTTACTTTGTATTTATTTTAAAGTGAATTTTGATTTTTTTAAAAGTGCTTATCAGTAAAGTGCTGTAATGAATCACCTCTTCAAGGCTGAACACCTGAAATCACTATAAATATTTATTTCTTGTAGGAAAATACAAATTGAAACACAAAAGTAAACAGCCAAAAGATAGATTGATCCTTAAAAAATCAGAAAGTGCAAATTACTCTCCCATGAATAAGAACACTTTAGGAACAATCTCCTAAGCAGTGAAAGAATGTTAGCTGTGTGATTTCTCTGGACTATAGTGGGAACTGTGTGGCTTAACTCCCAAACAGTACTTAAAAATTTTGAAGGCTAATTATCAGTTTTGGTCTTATGCTTTACATGTTTAATTATATACAGCAGCTATATGAATACATTGCAGATCTGAAAAATGTTGAGTGCAATACACTTTTAGTTGCTGCAAATATGCTGTTGGCACTAAGCAGATAATATTTATAACAATAAAATGAAATATACATTCCAGTTTTAAATTTAGCCATATTTATTAAGGATGAAAGAATTCATGTAAAATTCTGTGAAAAGGATGAAAGAACTCCCTGCTCTGGAGGGTACATTTAAATTTCACATCACGTCACCTCCAGCTAATTGTTAAACTGGGTCAGAGAATTCTGATCCATTCTGTTAACTCTTCATTGAGAATTTGGTACTTTCCTGAGTCAAATACCTAACCTCAGTTCAGGAAGAAATGTGCCAATTAATTTGACTAGTTCAATCATTTTGCAGTAAGATTACTTGTGTTTGATATGGACTTTTCCTGAAGTATATAGTATTTTCCCTGGACTTCTCTTTTCTTTAATGAAAAGGAAAAAAATCTTGTACCTTTTTATAGTCTATTTCTGAAGAAAAAGAGACCAACCAACCAAACAAAAAAGAGTAATTTCTTAGTTTTCCTAGCACTTAGAGAAAATTGTCTATGTGAAATTACTCCAATGGCTTTAAGCCAACAAACACATCTGGGTAAACCTTTTGTGTGGTAGTGTAAAACTGCCACAGCACAGATACAAATCTCTGTTCACCTAGAAAAGCCCACAGAATTGCATGCTCTGTGCTGCAGTTGTTCTGTTACTTTCATTTATCATTTCAAGCTGTGTTATTTTGATGGCTTTTCAGTTGCAGGACTACCAGTGCTGATGCGGAGATAATGAAATACTGAAAGCATCAAACAACAGGGATGTCTGTAACTGGTAATGGGCATCCTTCCTCAGTTTATTAACTCCAGCTGTGCTGTTTGACAGTTTTCGTGAAGAGGTACAGCACAATGTGGGAATACTGAACAGGGAATGAAGAAGCTAGTGTCAAGAAGTAAACTGTGTCGCACGCAGTCCCTACAAGTAGGCTTGCAGAACGCATGATCTTTTCAAAACTGCAATCTCCATCTTCAGGAGGATGTAAAGTGACCAGTATAGAGACATTCAGCACAAATCTCAGGACAGAACTTCTAGCACAGGGCAGTTATTTTCTAATATCAAATGTATTGGCAACACCTTGCATATAGTTAGTAAAGAAGATATGTGAAAATACCCAGTTTGTTAATAATAAGATTAGGTGGGATTAAGATTAGATGTGTAAATGCTTCTGAGACACTCAACAAAATACTTGGGATTCACTGTTAAAATCAGAGCTTTGTCCAGAATAATATGTGAAGGTTTTTATATAGAGCATTGAGCACTTGGAAGGACTGTTGAGAAAGTAGTATATGCGTTCTAACATTGCAGATCTTCTTGCTTCTTACTGATGGTCATCTTTGTTTTTTCAGTGTTTTATATGCCTGATGGTGAATATGCTAGGAAGCTTTGGAAAAACTGCAAAAGCTTTTCAATAATGTGCACTAAGTGGGAGTGTTGCACAGTGCATTCTCAAAAGTGTTATGTGACTCAGACATTCCACACAGGCCCATTCTGTGAACGAGTGTGAACTGGCCCCACAAGTAGCTACAGGTGTGGATGGAAAAGTACTTATAAAAAAATATCAGGTCAATGAGCATGGAAGTATTTTCTAAGAGCTATTGCTCAAATGTCTCGCTGGATCAGATAAGGTTTGGAGCCCAGTGACTCTGCTGAATCTGCAAGGACTGTTAAACTCAGGACACTAAATGTCTGTCCAAGACCATCAGCACACACCAGCACCAGCAATTGGCTGTATAATTCAGGCCACATCCAATTTTACATGATAATATATCCATCTGAAAGAAAGAAAACTTTGAGGGACATTATCACCACCTACCAAGGAATCATTGGCAAGTCAGTTTTACCCATCCTCTCTTGAAAAAGAGCTGAGTTTGGCCCTCCAGCTGTTACTGTGGCTGCATGAGTTTGTGTGAGGAAATAACCAAATGAACCATGACAATACTTATCTGCTGTTAGTAATAAAAACTTTATTAATAAATAAATGTTCTAATAAATTGGTTGTGATCTTTGTCTCTCCTGACTGTTTCCTACCACAAAGATTTACACTTTGGCTTGAATGAGCCCTGTGGCAAGCAGCCAGTGCAGGTAGCTGAAGACTCTCAACAGTTCTGGTGGGTGCAGCTAAAAGCACATGACATCCTTCAAGAAGTGTTCTCCTCTCCCAGGGTTGGTATTTATATCTAGTGCAAAGGCTCAGATCAACTCATAAAAATGTCCTGTTGCTAATAAAGGATGACATGTGGCAATTGATGATGGTGGTGGTGAGGAGGGCAAGGGGAAGGAAGAAAGCCAAACTACTTTGAATGGATTGAGAATAGATTTTGTAAGGCTTTAGTTTATTTTGTTTAAATTGATCATTTATACAAACTGTTACAACAACATCAAATAGGGTAAGATTACAGTATTGCTGCTGTACCTGTCTTACCTGAAGGTGTTTTGATATTAAGGTCAATGTAATGGATAGGCTGGAATCTGCAGCTGTTACAAGGCTGCTTTCACTCATACCCTGGGGTTTTCTGTAACTAGCTTTCCCTACCAACAACTTTGTAGACAGACATTTCATTTTCAAGTCAGAGACTTGAAATTTTTTGCTGTTACTGCAGCTTGTCAAAAAGTAGGGAGGTGCCTAGCAGCCTGGTTGTACACCTAAGCAATGGGTACAGATGAGGGTTAAAAGAGAGGAAATCTTGTTCAGAAAAGCATTCAAAAAGCATTGCCAAACCTGCTCACATGGCGTAAAATAGCACAAATTAGTAAAACACAAAGATTGCATATACCATAGCTGAAACGGAGGCCTCCTGTTTGGTTTTAGATGGCTTTCAATTGCAGACTAATATATGCCTCCACAAAATGGTATGTGTGTGTTTATGCATATGTAAACTACCAACATGTCTATATAACTAAAGGATAAATATGTGAAGATATTGGATACAAACAGAGAGGATGGCAGAAGCATCAGTGTATGCTTTATCTCTTTGGAAAGGAATGAGTGTGGCAGCATGCCAACTGCAAGACCCCAGGACACAGCCAGCCCTGCATACTCTTGGATGGTGTATTGTATGCACTAGCTGCCAGGATCGTTCTAGCTCAACCCAAAGACTACGTATTCTTGGAAATGTCATACAGAGCCAATATGTTAACAAGTCATGTCTTTTATTCTTCAAGAAAGCTCATATTCTTCTGCTGAAGAAGAAAAAAAAGGAATTTTTTTCTCCCTGACATTGAACTTGATCACAAATTAGAGTTGATTAGCCTTTTACCTCTTCCTTACTTGTCTGGAAGGCTTGAGTGAGCCATGAGTCAAAGTACTGGTGAGCTGGATGTGTGCCTACTGCCTAATGGCAGTTCTACTATGTTAAAAGGATGCTACTGGCTAATCTCAGTACTCCTTTCCAATACTGGGCCTGACATTTGTGAAAGGTATTATTAAAAAACAATATACCTGCCTGTGGCATTGGTAACATCTGGGAGTAATCTGTCTGTAAGTGCCCTAACAAATGCTATAACTATGTGACAAGGAGAATCGTAAACATGATCACTGTCTCTCTCATGTTCCTTGCTCATAGATTGCTTTTATGATAATTCCTAAATTTCAGTAAAAGTAAGCCAAAGTAAAAGGCTGGGCTTCTGTCTTTGTCTTAATGGAACTCAGATACTAACAATGGATGCAAACCAAATGCTTGGAAAAATCACCCAGCACCACATATATTGTTGGGCATAATTTAGTTCAAGACTGGCATGTCTATAAACACATCAGTTAGAGCAGAACAGGCTTGTATCACAAAAGCCCAGTTTCTAAAAGCTGGGAATTTTTCCATTTCTCCTTATGTTTTGAGAAGCTTCAATTTTCTTTCTGTTTTCCTTTGGTCTTCATAGTGTCAGAAAACCTGTTTTCATTTTCACCAGTGTCACTGACACCTTGACAGGTCTGGAGCCACAAGGCAGAAATGGCAGCACAGTCCCTGATGCATGGCTCAGGAGACATACTTCTGAGCTGGCCTGGAAAGACGCTTGATGCCATGCATCCATATGATCCACCAGGTAGCCTTGGGCGTTTCTCCTGAGGCTAGTAGCACAGAGGTGAATTCAGACTACAATTTATGAAAAACAACCACCCAGAAGTAACAGATATGCGTTGGCTTATATCTGGATCTTAGTTAAATGGTGAACTAGTCACTTTGGTGGTTAAAAACCCACTCAGTGAATGGAGTCTCTCCAGATTTTTGTGGGGTGGTGTGGTGAGTAGGGAGGAATATATAAATAGAAGTCAGTGCTGGGATTTTCAGAATCACTTAAAGCTGGTGTAACATTGCTCTGATATGAATGGTTTTATTTTTTCTCTCAATTCAATGCCTGCTTTTCTTACAGTCTGGTATACCCTTTCTTAGTAATTTATTTTCCTCACATGTATATGCATAGGACATTTTTCCTGGCTTTACTTTTCTCCTATGTTTTACCTGATATCAGTTCAATCTTTTTGATCCGTATTATTACAATACTCTGTAACAGAAATACCAATGCAATAGCTGTTTTGAAGCTGCCCACTTTGAACATAGAAAAACTAAATTCCTGAGTTTGATAGAGAAGAGAAAAAAGTTGTGCAGAAATGAAATGAAAAACTTTTCTTAACTACCCACACAATGGCTTACTCAAGCCAGTGTTATCATGTTTCTTTCTTTCAGCACCTCTAAATGCCTGCACAAAGGAGAAAAAAGGAAAGTTAAAAAATATATTACATACGTCTGCTTCACTCGCAAATGCAAGTCTTGATTCAAAGTCTGGCAAACCTGTTAAAGAATCTTTTGTTGTTTAAGACAGTCATACATCATGCAGCATATCACCTTATTCTTCAGCAGTCACTTTCACCACTCTAAGCCAGTATTTTGACTATGAAAAATGTATATGCTTTTCTTTGTCTTGGATTCTCACTTTTAAATGGTGCATGAGGAAGACTAGCAAATAGTCTTTTACCATTGTAATGCCACCAAACTAAAATATCTTGCACTTGTCCTTGAGAAGTCAATATATATAACTGGGTTCACTTTCGTGGTGATTACACCCCCGAATTTTCAATATTATTCTTAGCATTATATAAATATCTGCAAAAGCTCACAGTGGATTACTTTGGCTTTCAGTACTGTGGATACTTCAGGTATGTTAGAAACACACAGCAAAACACCTTGCCACAAATCACAAGTAATCCTTAATGAGAAAAGGTTTTTTTTTTTTTTGTTTGTTTTTCTTCTAAGTAGGAGGTACTTTGAAAGAAATGTTAGACTTTATTTCCAGCTTCTCTTTTCTGATTATCAACAAAATGTACTTTAGTCCATCAGGCTGGAAATGAAGAAATAATTCACAGGAAAAACTATTTGACTTAACAGCTCTGGAATTCAGGGAGCTAATCCAGTTTACACAAGCTATGTCCTCATCCTATACATATGAAGATATAAATGCAAAATCCTTTAAGTGATGAAGGATTTTGGCATACATTTTCCTGAAAGAAACATGCTATGCTGCTAAGTAAAATATTTTTCATCATTCCTTCTATTTATGTTGACCCAGTTCTGGGTATTTAAGGTGTTTGGTCTAAGCTCTTCAATTCCAGCTTTGCAAAAAGGATCTTTCCAGACAGCAAAGCAAATCAAGACTTTTCTCCTGTGTTAACAGCTTAAACTTCTTTTCTCCATACTAGTTCCGATTAGGATTTTTCTTCTGATCAGTTGTTCTATTTACCAAATAAATTTTAAATGAAAAGTGGAAGAATTAGATAAAGAATAGTCATGAAAATACAGTCAACAGAATCTAAAATTTATTCTCAGGAGAAACAAACATTTGCATTTCTCTAAATAGGAGACATGAGTCCTGTGTTACCAACAAATACTTTCAGTCTTGTAGACAGTGGTCAGTCCTGTCTTATATCCTTTTGTAATCAAAGGAAATTGGAACTGCCATAATTGACTGTATCTGTTGCCTAAAAACTATATCAATAGTTATGATCTAATTTAAACAAACCCTATTGACTGAAATGCCATTAGCAGCGTGGAAGGATTATGAGTCATTTATATTTAGTTGAATTGTAGCTAGGTGTTTTCTGGACCAATTAATTAATTCATTTATTTACCAACCTGGCAATTAGTAGTTGAGTTTGATGTAAGGTTTCTGTTTCAAAGTTGTAGTTGTTTTACAAAGGGTAAGTTCTTTTCATGAAGCTAACTACTTTTTGTGAATCATCAAAAACTATGCTGCTTCCAATTGACACGGTAGTGACTTGCTTAAAAAATTATTATAACAGGGAAAAATGCTCATAGACTATACTTTTGGAGAGGTGTATAAAATTCTCAGTAGAAAAGGAAATAGTGATTGCAGACTGATAAAAAAAATCTAGCTGGAGTAACAATAATAAAAATATACTGTATTCCTCTAACTGGAAAATAGATGTAACCAGAAAAATCTAGCCAGGTAGAGAAATCTGTATGAGGCATTCTGTCTCCTCCTACCTAATTCTAATGGGCATACCCTAATTATCACTAATTATATTGAAAATATTTATCTATCTTCTAATTATCTGGGTCTCTAGGCAGTATGTATATGTAAAGCATGGATGAAGAATTCTAACTGATCAGTTTCTTACTGCAAATGCTACTCATAAGCATGAAACTGAGACCAATAGTGATTTTTTCCAAGGAATTATGTTAATGAGGAAGAAAAGTTGAGACAGGCAGAATAGAAAGGACAAAGGGAAAAAGACAAATTTAAAAAACCTAAATAACCAACTCCAAATGATTAACAGCCAAAACTCCCACATCTCAACACACAAATTATGAAAAAGACAGCAAAAGTAAATTACAAAACCAAAAATAGTTAAATGAGAAATGTGTGAGATAAATTCACAAAGCCAGGTGTGTTTCCAGTGATGAAAGAATTCAGTGATGAAATGAAAGTGACAAAGAAACACCATATCTCTTGCAATTTTCCTTGAGAGAACTGTACAGGAAGAAAATACACTGTAGTAAAGTATGTTTTTTCTTGATACCAGGCTTTTGTCAGCTCAGGTGGATGACTGGATTGTATAACTGAATCTTCACCAGGTATGTCCTGAGTTTTTGTGGAGCCTCTTGATTTCATACATGATAGTACAAAAACCTTTCAGCATACTGCATGCAATATGAAATTAGTTTGCCCTCCTGTGCTGGTCTTTCTAGAAATGCTGAATTTCTAGAGTAATTATTATTTTAAATATATATTTTAACTTACATTTCCTTCTTTTTTTGCTGCTAAAATAACATGCTCAGTCACCCACACAGGTGTTTTTAAACAAGGTGTTGCATTGCTGAGGTTGCACTCAATCCCACTGTCCATGTCTCCAACAAAGATGTTAAACAGTGCCAGTCCCAATACTGACCCCTGAGGAACATCACATATCACTGGTCTCCCCTTGGACATTAAGCAATTGACCACAACTCTTGGGGTGTGACTGTTCAGCCAATTCCTTATCTACTGCATGGTCCACCCATTGAATCAGAGAATCACAAGGTTGGAAAAGACCTTTGAGATCATCAAGTCCAACCATTCCTGTCCTATGCTAAACCATATCCCTAGGTACCTCATCTGCCCTTTTTTTAAACACATCCAGGGAAGGTGACTCAACTACCTCCCTGGGCAGCCTGTTCCAGACCCCAACAACTCTTTCAGTAAAAATTTTTAATCTGACCCTGCCCTGGCACAGCTTTGTGCCATTTCCCCTTGTCCTATCTCCTCTCACTTGGCTGAAGAGACCATCACCCACCTCTCTACAACCTCCTTTCAGGTAGTTGTAGGCGGTGATAAGGTCTCCCCTCAGCTTCCTCTTCTCCAGTCTGAACAACCCCAGCTTCCTCAGCTGCTCCTCATAGGATTTGCCCTCCATCCCCTTCACCAGCCTGGTTGCCCTTCTCTGGACTCACTTGAGGACCTCAATGTCCTTCTTATGGTGAGGAGCCCAGAACTGGACACAGTACTTGAGGTGCAGCCTCACCAATGCTGAGTACAGGGGCACAATCACCTCCCCAGACCTACTGGCCACACTATTTTTAATACAAGCCAGGATGCTATTGGCCTTCCTGGCTGCCTGGGCACACTGCTGACTCCTATTCAGCCTGCAGTCAACCAACACCCCCAGGTCCTTCTCTGCCTGACAGCTCTCCAGCCAGTCTCCCCCAAGCCTGGAGTGCTGCATGGGATTGTTTTGTCCTATGTGCAGCACTCTACACTTGTTAAACTTCATCCCATTGGTCTCAGCCCATCAGTCCAGTCTGTCCAGATCCCTCTGAAGAGTCTCCCTACCCTCAGGCAGATCAACACTTCCTCCCTGTTTAGTGTCATCTGCAAACTTACTGAGGGAGCATTCAGTCCCTTCATCGAGGTCATTGATAAAGATGTTGAACAAGACTGGACCCAGGACTGAGCCCTGGGGGACTGCCACTCATGACTGGCCTCCAGTTGGATTCTGTTCCATTTACCATCACCCTTTTGGCCTGGCCTTCCAGCCAGTGTTTAACACAGCTGAGGGTCCACCTGTCTAGGCCAGTGGCAGCCAGTTTCTCAATCAGAATGCTGTGAAAAAATGTGTCAAAGCTTTACTGAAGTCCAGGTAGACCCCATCCACAGCCTTCCCCTCATCTATCAGGCGGGTCATCTTGTCATAGAAGATGATCAGGTTAGCTTGACAGGATCTACCTTTTGTAAACCCATGTTGACTAGGCCTGATCTCCTGCCCATCAAACGTGCTGCATGATAGCTCCCAAGATGACTCTCTCCATGATCTTCCCTGGGACTGAGGTCAGACTGACAGACCTGTAGTTTCCCAGATCCTCCGTCTAACCTTTCTTATATATGGGTCTAACATCTGCTTGCCTCCAGTCCAGTAGAGCTTCCCCAGTCTGCCAGTATTGCTGATAAAACATGGAAAGGGGGTTGGCTAGCACATCTGCCAGCTCTCTCAGTACCCTCAGGTGGATCCCATCTGGCCCCATTGATTTGTAGGTGTCTAATTGGCCAAGTAGGTCACTAATCATTTCCACCTGAATCATGGGAGCTTTGTTATTCTTCCCCTCCCTGTCAGCCAGTTCCTAAGGATGTTCCCTCTGTATCCAATAAGGGCTGGAGATTCTCCTTGACCCTCCTTTTACTGTTAATATACCTATAGAAGGACTTTTTATTATGAATCCATGTACCTCCAATTTAGAGACGAGAGTGTTGCATTGGCAATGTCAAATGCTTTGCACAAATCCAGTTAGATGATGCCAGTCACTCTTTATCCACTAATGCTGTAACACCATTCTAGAAGGACACCAAAATTTTTAGGCATGATCTTCCCTTAGTGAAACCATGTTGGCTGTCACAAATCATCTCCTTATTTTCCATGTGCCTGAGTATAGTTTCCAGGAGGATCTGCTCCATGATCTTGCCAGGCACAAAGAAGAGACTGACCAGTCTGTAGTTCCCTGGGTCTTCCTTTTTTTCCTTTTTAAAAATGGGGGTTACACATACCCTTCACCAGTCCTTTGACATCACTGAAAAGAGCCTGGCTCCGTCTTTTTTGCATACTTCCTTCTGGAATATTTGTATACATTGATAAGATCTCCCTGAACCTTCTCGTCTCCAGGCTAGACAGTTCCACACTTTCCTCATAGGATAGATGCTCCAGGCCCTTCATCATGCTCTCAGTGGCCATTCACTGGACTATCCTCAGCATGTCCATATCTCCCTTGTACTGAGGAGTCCAGAACTGGACACAGAACTCCAGGTGTGGTCTCACCAGTGCTGAATAAAAAGGAGGAATAACCTCCTTCAACTGTCTGGCAAGACTTTTTCTAATGCAGCTCAAGATACCGTTAGCTTTCTTTCCAGAATGGGCTTGAGACTAGGGCTGCTGCTGTATCTTATCTGGACTGCATAGCATTTTTGCACATTGTCTTTTGACAAGTTATTTCAGTAGAGGATCTACACATGGATTCTTGTTTACTTAAAAATATTATAATACATCTGGCCTGATATTTTCAGATCTGAGACTTATATTTCAGGAGCAAAAGCTACCTAGATTAGTTTCCTCTGACTATCTCTGAAACTGCACCTGTGAAAAGTAGATAGAATAATTCTTCTACACAGAAAATATGGGGTTTTGTTTTCCTCGAGTCTCGCTTTAGCAAATTAATTATAGAAGATAAATTGATTGCAACCAAGAAGGGGACTTCTGTTATTCAGAAGGTTATTTGCTTCATATTGAAATATCCATATTTTTAAATCAGTATGGTTCACTGAACTGTATTTCAGAAATTCTTGTCCATACCCTGAAATATCTGTATGTCTGCAAAAAGCATTAATGGTTTTGGGTTTGCTCCTTAATATTTTTTGTTCTGTAATAGAGAAGTTAGGAAAAATTATGAACAACCCTGCAAAATAAATTAATCTGTGTTGTCCATTCATCCTTAATTCTACTCCTTCAAAAGAGGTGCTTGAGGGAGAATGTAATAGCTCAAAATTTGCATGTGATTCTGCATCATAAAGAATATGAACAAAGGTGACAACCCGAGGATGCCAAGAAATTTGGCTCCTTGAGACTGCGACAATTTGAATGCTCAGTTTTGTAACCTAAGTAGCAGCAAAGTAAGATTTTTACTGCAAATTTTAAGATATTGCCAAGCATGTTAGGAGAAACCCTGTCCTCATCCATCAGTGTCGCTACTTGAACTCTGACTTTCAGAGCTGTGAAATATTGCCGGAGTTTGTTATGTTAGCAGAACAGAAGATAGAAAGAACACCCACCCCCCACCCCCCCAAAATTACAGACTCATAATTCCCTTGGATCAGTTGTAAGGTATTAAAGGTTCCTAAGAAATTATTAACTATAAATTAAGTGTTCATCCACTAGCAGAGATATGTGCTCTCAGTGTTTGAAGCACTGAATGTATCTATCTTCAGTCCAATTCTCTAAGACTTGAAGTCTCAATGGCATGTACATAATAGCTATGTAAGAGAAAATTATGAAAGTATAATCCCTTCTTGTAATTTCTGAAGCTGTTCACTAATTTCAACTGAATTTGTCAGAGGAAATGCTTCAATAACATCATACTTTACTAGATACCTGAGAATACTAACAGGAGGTAGTATCTGCACCGAGCACAACTAGGCAGTAGGTTTCTGTATGCCAATATCCCTATTTATATTTTATTGCTCATAGGAGCAAAATACATAATTCTTTCTTGTACATGGTAGTCAAAGTAATTCACAAATGAACTCAGAAAAAACATTATCCCTTATGGTTCAGTGAATAAACCAACTAGTCATTGCCACAGGTTAAGAATAAGCAACTATTTTATTCTTTTGATATCTCAAGTCATCTGAGATGCCTGAGGCAATGTATTTCTGAGAGCTTACATTCATGAAGGTTAGTAACAATACAATTTAGGCTTCCAAAAGGTGTTGGCATTGTGGATATAAATATGAGGTACTATGTTGATCGTCTCTTGCAAGATTTGGCATAGGCTACTATTAGAAATACATACTGAATGAGATGGGCCAGTGGTCTTGAATGCGAGCTTATTTCCTTTGTGTCTTTCTGTTACTTTAGCATAGTCTGGAAATCTGACAAGACTACCAGAGGGAAGAAATTAAATAACACATAGAGTGCCAGTAACTTTCAAAACCATCTGTTTGTGCCATAAAACTACTAATACCAGAGAGGACCTTTACTTCTAAGCATTTATTAGCTTGTGAAACATTATTTTGAGTAATGAACTGTTCGAAGTTAATTAGTCACCATATGAACCATTCAATACTTTTCAAGCCTATTGATCAGCATTCTTGGCCCTTTGAATTGCCCTATTACCTCACAAAACTGTTTTTAGCTATCTTTAAATAGTATTTTGTTTCACTTACACACATGGACTAAAGAAAAGAGATAATTTTATTACTGTCTTACTAATTACCAACCGGTAGGGTGTGCTAATCTTCACACCTAACATTTTATTGAACTCAAATGTAATTTATAACCTGTTATTTTCTGCTCTGATTTTTACAACTATCGTGGAAAATACAGAATGTCTCAAACTAAAAAAGCTACAGCTTATCTCAAAAATAACAATAGAAATAGCACTATAATTTGCAGAATATGTGTGCCCTGAAGAACATTAGACATCATGAACAAGAAGCAATGTTCTGAGTAACGCTGGAGTTGAAGGTGTGTTAACCCATTTCCCCGTCCTTTACCAGCTGCTGGCATCCAACACGTTTCTAGTGATAAACCTAATCTTCCTTCTATCTTTCCAATCCCGTATGAAAGATGTAAGGAACAGGAGAGAAGTTGTGGTATTTGACATGTATATGAGTCTCTTTAGGTCTAAAGTGGTGTCCATTCATCACATCAACACACATTTGGCCACACACGCATTACATGACTCAAATGACTCAGATTATTTATTATTCTTCCCCAGTTCTGGCATTTCTTCTATTCACATTGGAGCTATGTCCATGTTTTTCAAGTCCTCTTGTTTTTGTGTATCCAGCTAGGGAAGAAAAATGAAACCAACATAAATGGTTGGTTTCAAACTTGAATAAGGACCAACAAAGTCTGGAACTGGACAAATCTCTCAGGCTTTCAAAGCTCTAAATATTTGCATGCAATACTGTCACACTGTTTAAATGATAAACATGCTCACAAAATTGGGATTGCTTCACAAATACTCCATGAATCCAAAACAGCCAGCATAATTTAAAATCTTAATATTTACACAAAATTATTCCACTACAGTCATAAACTTTATCTGTAGTTCCCATCATTTTTGAAAATTGCCTTTGAAAATATTAAGCAAATATCTGTGAAATAACTGTTAGTTAAACTGTCCAATACTTAGTGAGAACAAATCTCATCCTATGGATTTTTCATGTTCAGAGCAACTATTGGTTTTGCACATGCTTTTACTTTCTGAAATCTTCTGTATGGGCCTTGTGCACAGGGACTCTGTCATTGCACATTTGGTTTTTTAAAGCCTCAGGTAAAAAATAATTACCATCAAGAGTAACAGAAAGTAAATAAAGAGAGGAAGGGATTTTGTAAATAATTTTTTTCTTCTCTCCTTATATTGCACTCAAGAAAGGGAATTATGATTGGAATACAGATATAAATATTCATTCCTGAGAGCAGAAAACAATAGGAACTTCATACCAATATGAGGGTTACAAAACTTTATCCAGCTACTCCCCATTAACTGTATAAATTGGATAGGCAGATGAAGACTAGAATGTGTTTTCATGAAGGAATCTCTAGTTTTGTGAGAAAATTTGTTTTTTTATCTCAAGAAAATTATTAGCAATCTGTGAAGATTTTATGTAGTGTTTAATCATTATATTAAGTGGTTTTAATCTTATAACCTTGCATATTCATAAGAAGACAGACAAATTAACATACTTGTTCTTCCTTTTCTGAATTATCAGTGTCCATTTATTAATTCATTCTTGAAGGTCCTTCAAGGTCCAGCTTTAAGCAGTAAACTAAGGAGAAGACAGGACAGATTTAGTACCAATAAAACAAAAAGTAGAAGGTCTGACAAGCAACCACCACCTCAGAGGAATATATGAGCCAGATATATACATCCAGTGGTACCAAAGACCAACTGACACAATGTCCAAGTGCCTTCAGCAGTGCTGTGACGACCAGGCAGTGCACTATATCTCAGAGGTTATAGCAGAACAGGAATAGTAGTTTAGACCTGGAGAAGTCACTGTGGGAAAACCCGAAGGATTTTAGCAGTATCAGGATTTTTTTCTTGCTAGAGAAAGATTTATCCATAAAAGTCTTACTCAGATAATGACTGGATACCTTCAAATAACAGTGCTGCATCTGCAGTGCAAACACTTTGTGGTGCTTGTTAGAAGAAATCTCTTTCATATAGTTGCATTTCGTCTGTGCTGCTCAACCCCCTCTTCCTAATGCCACCCAGATTTATAGGTGACTGCTGGGCTATTTGTCTCACCACAGGAAATGCAGGCAGGCTGGTGTTTAGAAAAATATACAAAAAAATTCTTAACATGATAATACAAGCTTGGAACAGTTATGATACAAACAGCAGAGAGAAAAGATAAAATATAGAGGAGTTGGCAGATGATAAGATTTTTAAGCAATAGTAGTAAATTCATACTTCATAATCATTTCATGTAAATGTGAAATTCATCCAAAGTTTGGTCTCCCATGTTTTTTTTTCATGTGTGAATGTGGAGCACAGCTGTTAATCACCTGTGCTTGAGATTCAGAGGATAACAATTTCCACTGTGATGTGGGTGGACATGTGTGTACAGAAGAAAGTAAACAGTGGGAAAGAACAAAGTGCAAGAAGGTGAAGAGAAGAAAATCAAAACAATTGAGATAAATTTCATCATACTCTGACTCTGGAAGGTTCACTTTTCAGATTCTTGACAGAAATGCCATTTTCTAATAGGAGTATTTAGGGTTCAATTAAAAAACCCACAACAGCACAGCGCCCAAAAGGACGGATTCTCTAATGAATCTTTTTTATTTGAGATTAACAGCCTTATTTCCATCATGGGTGATTTTTTTGGTGGAAGAAATTGTCACAGGTACAGGTTCATGTACCTGTTCCCCATCTTCAACTTCTAAGCAGGGGAATAGCATGTTGAAGAAAATGAAATTACATGCTGCTTCTATATCCTTACAGCTCACCCAACCGTCTTTCCTAACACAAAATACATTGATTACATTCTAGAGAACTAAAGAACATTTTTAATATGACCTTCTGGTCTGCAGACTCAGTAGAGAGCTTTTGGATTTACAATGTTGCTGGAGTGCTGCCTCTAGCATTTATTTAAATTCATGGTTTATCACAATGTAATAAAATCATTGCCACATACTGCTTGGACATCAGTAACAGATCCATGCATGCTCTGTTGAGCTGTTGTAATTAGGAGGTAAAGTGCACTCTCTTAAACTTCTTTCATTAACTGTTTATGACATAGATCAGCTAAGGAATAGTAAGTAACACACTAAACCACATTAACCCAGTGCTGTGTTTGAGCCCTGAATAAACAATACTTTGAATCTGCTGCTGTAGTTCACTATGTGCTAGATGTAAAGAGCTCCTCAGAGCGTTTAGAGGAGTAGCTGGAAGAAGATGGAGTTGTCACTTTAATGTTTCTTGGCAATAAGTCTTCATCAAAACAGCCTGTGATTCTCTTTCTGTTTGTTAAAAGTAAAAAAAAAATATTGCAGAATAACAAAGGAATGCTGAGTCAGAGCTAAATCCAAAAACCATTGCTTTTCCATGCTTAAGCATGAGTCTAGGCTTGGTAGGTTTAGGATCAAATTCCATGCGAATAAATAGAAAAAATACATGTCAAAAAGTATTACAAAAGATTTGATCATTGCTTAATCTAGAATTTTAATCTATTTGAGGGAGGAAATCTTCACACCTGAACTCAGATTCTGTTCAAAGGAAAGTTTGAGTCCATCTACTTACTCTGGTTTTCAGATTTTAATGTGACTTGTTTGTAATCAAACTGTAGAGCAGAGAAAAAACTGACAACTTCTTGGTACAGAGCAGAGTCAAATGAAGTTCAAATATTTACTTTTTGCAAGAAAAAACATTAATGCAAATTAAATCATGTTGTTCCTAGGATAAAGACGAATCCAAAAATGGTTCTAATTGTTACAACTAAATTAAATACTATTATTAAATATTTTATAATAAACAGAAAGCATTTCCAGTAAGATGCAGGTAAATTTAAGCATTGTTTTTTCAGTTGATATTATTGTTTGCATGGGCATATGGCACATCTGTGTTCCATTAGCTTTATTTACCAGGAAAAGCAAATATTGCTTCTTTTTCTTTCCCATTCTTCCCAGCTTGGAGGTCATCTTTTCCAAAGGTGCTGGAGGTCAAAGTGCAGTGAAGGCTGCTCAGTACCTTGCCAGTACATTCGCCTCCTGTATTATTTCTTCTCCAGCTGTCACTACATTTGGCTAAGAGCTAATTTAGCTAGGAAAGCCAGTGTTCATGCCAGGGCTGATCTGTCAAAACAAACATGTAAGTGAGCTGATTGCACAGGACTTCTTGTGCCAGCTTTACTCCTGAAGCCAGGTCTTCGCTGTCTCCCTTGGAGTGTTGTGTGAAACACTGTCTGCATGTGTATAAGGAGTTCATGTAGGAAGACCTCATACACTGTGCACAAATCTGACATGTAGGCCTGGGGGTCACAGGGCATGTTGCAGGGATTTCTGCAAGGTGTACAACTTGTCATATGAAATAAAACTTCCTGTTTGCTAATGCCTAGCAGAGTAGTCCCAGTAAAAACAGGTAAAGTGGTTAGGCCAGCATGAGAGCTCTTCATTTGAAAATTAACTTTTTGTTCCTTTTAGATTATTATCTATTAAAAAAAAAACAATCGACAGTATCTTAGCTGTTTGAACACTAATCTCAAACCAACAATAAAAGAAAATATTCACTACTCTTGAAATATAATTCTTTTTGCCAATTTTTTGGACTATATAAAGCCTCAAAATAAATTGTTTGGGAGGTTTTTTCACATTCTTAAATAGTCATCTTGAATTACTATCCAGAAGTTTTTGGAAAGAAATGAGTAAAATCACTTTGTTTCAAAACAAACCCTGGACTACTGTGTGTACAAGAGCTGTTTCTTTGGAGCTGACTTAAACAAAGCTCTCTTCAGACACTCTCAGCTAGGCTTCTTGCAAAACCTCAGGGCTGTCTGCCTACCCACAGAGTGAATGGATGGTACATAGGTGCTCTATTTGGAACCCAGACATAGGTGCAACCTCCCAAAGGGTGCAGAAGCTCCTTCCTAGTCTTTTTTCCCCCCATTTTGTCTTTGGCAGAATTCAGTCCCATTTCAGATGTCTTTGGGCTTGTGGGATATGTATGCCTTACAACTGTGCACTGAGAAAGGGAATTGTAACTATTCCTCTGGAGCTGAGGTATAGTTCTGTTTAGTTCAGACCACTCTGACCAACATATCAGTAAAATTCAGCTAAAAGCTGGATAAAAGGTATTCTCTCTTTCAGTCTACTCCTTCCAAATCAAAAGGTAATGGCACTTATTTTGGGGATCAAGAGGAATCTTCACAAGGGAAGGCAAGATGGGAGCCAAGGAACACAGTAAAGCAGGAGCACAGTCCCAACCTTGAAGGACAGAGCAGATCTAGTGACAGTACCTGTGCCAGCCAATTGTCTACTGATTACCAGATGAGTTGGTAGTGCCCAGACAGAAAGTCAAATCATCAAGACGTGGTCAGGATGCTCAAGGTCAGATGCAGCATACATACAGTATAGCTCGATAAGGGCCATGAGCCAGGACCTAGGGTCAAATGGAGCTACAGGCACAAAGGGAAGCTGAGGCGTGGATGGGCATCCCAAATGAGGCTGGAGAGAGTTATACTGGTGTGGGCAGGGCCCTAACTCTTCCCTTCGGTGGAGAGCTCTCTGTAAGTCTTACATCAGTGTGTCTCTACTGTTCAATAGATAGAGACAACAACAGCAAGCTTCCTCCTCTTGAGTTTAGTTTCTACAAGTTTGTCTGTTTTAAGCAAATCTCATTCACAAAGGAATCTGTGGAGACGTTTTAGTTCAGCACAGTTGCAGTCAAGGGTGCCTGAATGTGTAACTAGATGTGACTTCATTTTTGCATTTAGTTTTCAGCAGTGCATTTCAGAGGAGTTTAAAACACATTTAGTTTTAGTATTTCAGTTACACAAATGCAGTGTCTGGAAAGCTGATAAAAACTGAAACAGATCTATTTGAGTTCATGGAGACATGCCAATTCATGCATGCAATTTTAGCATTTTGCAATGAATGCTGCTGAGCACTTTAACTTGTCTGACAGTTTAAGAACTCTTTTAAGGCAGCATATTAAATGATGCATGTAAAATATGCCATCTGGATATTAAATGGGACTGACTCTTCATGTTGCAACCTGATACTTCTGCAGGATTTTTCATATTTTAGATACCTAAAATACTGTCTGTAGTGATTTGACGGGAAGAAAACCAAAATTTACCAAAACTTTCTCTTCTTTCTGCACTGGTTAATTACTTCAACAGTATTTCACTATTAGTTTATATTGTCTGTCTTAATCTCACTTAACAATGTAATCATGATTGTTCTTCAAACTCCATCATGGTGTCATCAGCATATTAGAGGAACTAATTTGGTTTTTTTCCCCAGTTCCTGTTTCTTTGTACTTCTCTGTTTTTCATGGCAAGATTATAATCTCATTTCCTTTCAGTACTAAGGAAGACTTTTTATATCTATTAGTACCTATGAAATTGACAGTTCTTCTATGAAAATATGTATGAACCATTTCAATCAAAAGAGAGGCTGTGAGTCCTAGTAGACTATTATGATGTTGGCTCCACTTGAAAAAGAACATCCATCCATATGTTTGTTTTAAAAGCTACTAAGAAAGACCACTGCTGAAGTCAGAAGAAGCAAGTGGCATATTGCCGCTGAAATTTTGTTTAACTTTGGCTTTTTTGATAAGAAAACTTCACTTTGGGCTGTCTGTCCCCACAAGGTCAGAAAGTTATTTGCATCAAATGATATCAAACTGAACACTAAATGCCTTTGCTTGTCATTCTTTGTGAGATGTTATTTGCAGCATCCCATTTTCACAGAGCACAATGGAAAAAAACAAAGTATCAAAGACTCTGGTTACTGCATTATACTGACCTAGATTAACATAATCTGCATAAATCAGAAGTGGTTCCTAAAGGTGAAATTCTTATGCTAAATGCAATTCTCTGCATAGGAGCTAGAGACCGCATTGTCAAGTCCACATTTAGTCAGAAGAATCTCATCCTATATCCTATAAGTAGCTTAAGGCAGTTAGACTGTAGACATTCAACTTTAGGGAAAATGAATCCTACCTAAAAGATTATTGTGCCCATCTGAATATGATTGAAGTGCCAGACAAACTACGCAGTTTTTCCTTCCTCCTTACTGATTATAAATCCCTTGCCTAGGGTTTACAGACATTGCGTGTTCTAAGAGATTGAAGGCTTTAAAGAGTAGCTGTGAACCGAATAGAACTTCCTGTTCTAAGGTAAACTTTTTTCTCCTCAAATCTTCACACATATTTTGCATTATCTATCTAAACTTTCTACACAGGCATAAGCAAAGTTCTTATTTCTTTCAGAAGGAATTTTGCCTGAGTACATGCTGATGAAAGGGGTTGACTAGAGCAGCATATATTTAAAGATATAGAAAACTACAGAGATATTAAAAAACCTTTTTTATAAGTGTAATATTTATATAAACAATAATAAGTCACAAGAAACAATATAATTTCAAAATCCATAGAACAAACAATATCTTTATCCTGGTTGTAATGTTTACTCTAGACTTAAAATTATGAATCTGACTCTCAGTTTTATCAAATATATGCACAAATTCAATAGTTTTAAAAAAGTATCTAAGGCTTAACTTTTCTGGCTGGTGTATGATATATCAAACGTTCTTTGCTAAAAATAAGAGGGAACATAGTTTGAAATCTCTTATGCCTAAGCTTTGGAAGAAAGGATGATCTGCCTTTCATCCAGACTTCACTAGGATGTTTCTCATAGGTATTATTGTCAAGATTATAAATGCAATTCTTGATTTCAAACCAATTTGCCAGCAGGAAGCCTACTGAGGTACGTCGTGTACCAACACCTGCTGGGCCAATCCTCCCGGTAAAGTAATAAGCCAGTCAAAAAAAAAAAAATTAAAAAAAGAGATCAACTAAAACTCTTCACTGTTTCTTGCATCTGCTATTTTGAAGATATCTGATAATCAGTTTCCAACTAGGAGGGGTGCAACATGCTGGAAATTTCAGAACTATTTGAAAGAAACAAACTACTTGCTTTTGCCGTTTCGATAAATTTAACTGTAAGTTAGAAACAAAATATTAAACAGAAAAAAAGATTAGGCTGAATAAATTATAACTCTTGGTGTGTTTTTTTTTACTTTTTCTGCAAGTCAGTATAAGCACTGAAACAGACTCAACTCAATGAGGATTTGAGTTTTGTCACATTTCTCTGATGTCTCCTACAGTTATATCTAGACGAAGACATAGTTTTAGAACATTCACTCAGGTGTCTAATCACCTTCCATAAACAAGAAAATATGAGCTACATAGATGTTTCAACTGTTTCTTACACAGCACTTGTGAGAATGCACTATTTCAGACTTCTGGATACATTAAAGCAGTCTTCTAGACTTACTGTTATTTTAACAAATACTGTGTTTTGCATAGGACATCACAGATAGTGTTAGCTTTGGCCTCCCCGGAAAGCATAAATTTCCATTTAGCTGGACAGGGTTATGTATTATATAAAATACAGTATACTTTGGAATGCATATATAGGAACTTAAAGATGCATATATATGAAGTTAATTTTGCTCTGTTTTGTATGCTAACCTTCAATGCTTAGAGTGATTTGGTGTCTTCATGTATAAGGAGAAGGAAGTCTACTTACTGACTGAGTATTCTTTATAGTACAGTAGATCCTCTGGAAAGATGGGGTTTTAGGAAACAGAAATCCAGGTTTTTATATCACTCTCAAAGAATCTTTGCAGTTTTGCAACTTTACCTAGATGACTGTTAACAAAGTATATTGCCATTTTAAACCTTGGAATGTTAAAAAGGTTTTGCTGTTATAGCAAGTCCCTCCTTTATGACCAGAAAGCCATAGTCAATGTCTTAAGGACATTTTGGCTTTTATAATGACATTTTATCATCATCTTTGAGCTACCTGTTAGTGTCAGAACTTTTTGTTTCTCTTTGAATGATTAGCCAGGAACCTCTGAAGTAAACACCTATATTTTGTTGTGATTTTTCTTGGATTCATAGAGCTTAAGGCCAGAAGGATTTTGCCTGAATCCACTGTACACCAGAGTCTATTGATTGACTCAGTTGCTCCATAGCAAGACCAGTGAGTTGTACTTTTCTGAAACATGGTTTCTAGCAGGTATCTTTCTGTAATTTAAACTGTGAACTTACATACCTTCTTTTTATATTCTGTTCCAATGGCAGATCATTTAAAGATCACTTAAATCATTATGTCTTAAGCCTTGTTTTCAATTACAATCTATGAGAAATCATTTTTCAGGCATAGGTTATTGATAGGCCTTTCTTAATAAAGAGACTGACAAACTGACTGCAACATTGCTATTTTTTCCTTGAGAAAGTATTCCTATCAAATAAGCTCTAAATTCCTTTTGATCGATTCTTTTTTTCCATCTCTCTGTTACTTTTTGTGGCATTGCTCTAACTGATTTTCTTCCCCTTGGCCATATCCTTTAAAATATGTGGACACTAGTATCATAAATATATATATATATACAAAATCTTCTTGGTTGGAAGTGACCCTTTAGATCAAGTCCAACCATCACCCTAACCTGCCAACTACCACTAAACCATCACCACATCTAACCATCTTTTAAATACCTCCAGGGATGGAGACTCCACCACTTCCCTGGACAGCCCATTCTAATGCCTAACAACCAGTTCTGTGAAGTTTTTCCTAAAATACAATCCAAACCTCCCCTGAGTAACTTGACGCCATTTCGTCTTGTCCTATCACTTGTCACCAGGGAGAAGAAGTGGGCCCTTGCCTCTCCGTAGCTTCCTTTCAGGTATTTGTAGACAGACAAATTTCTGTAACTGATATTGAAGAGAGAGAAGCTCTTAATAAGCACTATTTAATTTTTCATATTCATGGTCCTCATTAGTTCTTTTGCCACCACATTCTTATGAGAGCTTAGGAGGTACTTCTTTATATTCTCTAAAGGTCAGAGTTCCATTCTGTGATTGTGGGGTCCATTCCCTGGTCCTAGATAGAACAGTTTGTATTATTTTTGTTAAAACACATTTTAATACATTTCAGTTTACAAGTCTATCTAGTTCTTGTGAATTCAAATCATGACCTGAATATTCATCTGACTGTACACAAATACCTTCGTATCCAAAAGAAAGATTTAGACATTTTAAGGGAGTGATGGTCACACCCTAGTAATGCCTAATTCCTTTAAGAAAATGTAAATGTAGATAGTCTATGACAAACTCAGATGAATGAATGAAGACATGATAAATGCATACCTTTTGTAAAATACACTCCTTATTAGTCTTTGTGCAGGAATTACTTTATGCTTGTGGCTATAACTTCCATTAAAAATATCAAGTACTGCAAGGATATGTGGAGGAAAAGACAGCTTGCTCCTTAAATGATGTCTAGTTAAGGACCTTTTCAGTGAAAGAAAAGATAATGAGAAAAGGAGGAAGTACACAAACCCGACAAACAAACGATAAGGGAGGAAGTAATGAGAACCAAACCTTGTCAGTCTCATTAATTGGTAAGGGTATGTGGAATATGGGAAAGCTTATGTCAATGAGATTATCTGATCTAGGACTTTGTGAAATGGATGAAAAGGAAAAGGGGAGAGCTAAGCATATGGAGACATGAACATAACAGATAAACCTAACGGGACACAACAAAGCAACAAACAAAAACTGATGGGCTATCAGGAAACTGCAGGCAAATTGGGACTCTGCAGCTGATAAGAATGCAAGTTTGAGAGCTCAGGATCTTGCAAGGGTTTGGCGGTACTGCACAGACTGATGGGGGAATGTGCAGGGCAAGGGATCAGGGAAGAACAAAGGATAGGAAAGCAGTCAGTCACTTGTAAAAGAGAGCTGGTCAGTACGTTTGTCTGACTGACATCCACAGTTGGTCCAGTCTTCCTACTAAATCCTTTCTTAACAATCTCTGTGTGCAATCTCCCTGTGTGTGTGCTGCAAGTGCCAGCTGCTGGGGGATCAGAGTAAACGGGCTTGGGGCCAGCAGCTGGAGTCACACCGGGGCACATGTAGAACACATGCACAGCTTTGATATAGATTGATACATGCAAGTGAGAAAGCGGCAGCTGTGTCCCTTAGCCTGGACAGAGACCCAGGTCCCTGAGCTCCAGACTTAACTCCAGTGGCCAGGCAGGACAGTCCTGGGCTGCAGTTGCAGGAAGTTGTGTCTGCTCCCAATGCCCCTTAATGAGTACCAGGAGGTTATATTCAAGGAAGAGTTTCTGTTTTCTGCAGAACCCTCTGAAGAACAATTCTGTTCCACAGTGAGGTCTTGCTCTGAATTTCTTTCTGAGCTCTCACTTTGCCAGTGCTTGGCAGATGTAGTTTATCTTCTACAGATAGTTTTCCAGATTTCCTGTTCAAACCAGGAAATGGCTTATTCAGAGGAGAAGAAAACAAGAAAATGACATGTTTACTTTCATATAAGACTTTAATTTTGAAGAGGACTTGCCTAGATGGGTCACATATTTGAATTGCCTAACATATTTCTCTCTGGATTTGCCTTGTGATCACAAGACAAAATGAAAAAATAATCTCTGGTTTGCTGGTTTGGTGTATACTATAGCTATTCCCAAAGGAAGACAGGGCCACATGTGAAAAAGTGAAACATTCCCTGGGCATATTGGTGAGCTGTAGTGAAAACTGGTAGGATGTTGGGGATGTTGTATAGCTGCCCTCTGTATGAAATTTAATGTGGGAGAGGTGGTGTAAACCCCATTTATCCTTCAAACAGGTGGGAGAAACATCTTTCCAGATAACCTTGTAGCAGCAGAGCAGGTTCTCATGACATGATAGCATAGAATGAAGATTTGACATTAACAGAAGTCCTGCTTGAGGCAGGAGAAAGGGAAACAGTTTCCCAGCGGGTGTCTGCTCTGTGGTTTTCAAAAGTTTTCTTTTGTTGGGAGAAATTCTCTTCCTTGCTGGGTTCAGATTCCTAGAACAAGAAACAGTAGATCTAATGCTGTCCCCAGCGTACCCAAAGCTGCCTCAGAGACTTGACCATGTCAAGAAACTGCTAGCCCCTTAGAGACTCAACCTATATGTGAAAATCTTATTTTCTCAAAAATGAGTCCATCTCACCGACTGAGAAACATTCCTTCTCACAACTCTCAAATTGACAGAGATTACTCTTCTGACATGTGTCAGCCTAAGATAATACAGTATAGAATGATGATTTTCCAATGACACTTTCAGATTCTGGGGCTTGGTTACAGAACCAAAGATGAATTCTAAATCTCTTAATACCAAGTAGAAAATTTAGATAAAAAGTACCCTCTCTCCCCCCAAAAAAACCCCAGACTCAAAACAAACCAAAAGAAAACAAAAAAAGGGGACCAAACAGCTGCTTTTACCATTGTAAAAATAGCTGAAAAGGCAGAAAAAAAGACATTTTAATTTGGCTGGGTTGTATCACACTTACTTTTCTTATAGCAGTAATTTGACAGAAAAATATAATGAAATTAATTCTAAACTTGTACTGATTGAAACACCCCACTTGTACATAAAATTTACATGTATAAGTAAGATTGTGGCAGCCACTTCTTGTATGTCCACAAGAGCAAACTAAACACCACTTTATAAGCTCAGATGATGTTGGATGTAGTAGTAGAAAGTGATTGGTAAGAAAAAAGAAAAGAAAACCCCTAAGTATTTAAATCCTGTGTCTCTTGCACAAGTTACACATGAGCAGAAAATTGTTCATCATCTTTTCAAGTTCAGAGTTATGCTTCTGACATTTAAATGTGTGGTGCCGATCTTTAAACCAATACCCTTATTCTAACAATTCAGGAAAACTTTCAGACCTAATTGTAGTGTCTGTGTCATTTCTTTGTGTGTTTTTCAATATCAAGGACTATAACATGGCAAAGGTAATGCTTTTGTTGTACAGAAAAATTTTTAAGTACTTTTAATTAACATTCATTTCCAGGTTGAGTTTGAGTGCTTAAAGACACTTTTGTTAAGCATTCCTGAGGATTCTTCAGTAGCAGTCAAGTGACAAGTGGCTCTCACAAATGTAAAAGAATCTTTGGTGAAGGCAAGCAAAAATATCCTTCTACTGCTGACAAAATTCCTTATTTTGTCTCATATTTGCACATCCGTTCTTTTCCTTCTCCTTCATGGTCATCATAAACAACAGTTCTATGTTTTACTCAAGCACAAAACATATCCTAGGACTTGGAAAGAAGCCTGATGTAGAGTTTAATGTAGTATTAACAAAAGTGTTTAGAAAAAACAAAGCAAACAAGCACATGTAGATGGTGCCAGATGCCTTCCTGCTTGTGTATACATCGTGCATTGCATAATTCCAGATTAAATTCATGTAAATAGGATCAAAATTACTCTCCTGGGCCAGCCTAAAGATCCATATGGGTTATATTTGATCTATTAAATGTGTCCATCACTGAAAGTGATCCCTACCCTCCAGGCTGAGTGGTCCAGTGTGATTTGCCTCCACACAGTTCAAGGGTAGTTGCATCAGGAAGAACATACTGCATCCACATGGTCTAGTGCTTGTTCAGATCTTCCCTAGGTCATGAGTATTGGATTTGTGTCCAGTCCATAATATTCAGAATAATGTAATTATTCTTATATAATTATAATGTAATAATAACTAATGTAATTAGCTAATTGCATGACAAAGAGAGTGGTATGGGAGGATGTGGATTGTTTGAGAGTGAAGACTGAGATAAAAGAGGAATAGGAATTCTTGGGAAGGTAGGAAAGAAAAAAAAAGTTGTGATCATGTCTGTCAGAGGCAATTAAAGGCTTAATTACTCCAAAATACACACCTATTATTCCTCAGAAGGAGAATCAGCTCATTTATTCTGAAAGTGAGCCCAGGAATTAACTGAGAATGATCATCTGATCAGTACCCAGTAGCAACATGGAAAATTTCATAATTTCATAGTTATATGAATGTTTTGCTGTACCCTGACTGAATATCCTGTCTCCAACAGTTGCCAATAATGGAAAATTACGGAAAAGCACAAAACTAGAATAAACACACAATGACATTTTGCCTTCCTGAGCATTCAATAGCCTGTGGTTTAGGAACAAACTACTTTAAAGATAATATTGTTGGACAAAATAACCCTTGATATATTTCCATATATTTGTCCAGATTCTTTTTTGTCTCAAACACACTTTATATTACACACTGAGAAAATCAACAGCTTCACTAAGTGTTCATGCTGTGTCTTATACCTTCTCAGTGTCTCTAACAGTATTTAACAGGGAACCTCAATAAATACTTTTAGAAATTCAAATAAACTATTAGCTGCTTTTCCATTGTTTAAATGTCAAATGATTTTTATACTAATATGAATCATCAGGTAAGAATATGAAATATGAAGTTGGAAGAAAAATGAAAAGAGAGACATTCAGAATGGATGCAAAGAGAGCCACCTTCTCCCCAAGGAGAAATTTCAGCAGTGGAGGAGGCTTTCCAGAGAAGTTGTTAATTTTTAGGGGTTCGCAAGACGCAACTGGATCAAGTTCTGATCAACCTGGTCTAACCTCAGAACTTGTCTTTCTCTGAGCAGGGGTTCTATGAGTAATGCCCTGATTTGCCCTCCAAATTAATTTATCTTTTGATCCCATGGGTTTTTTTGCACGTACCTGTTCTCAGCTCTTGTCTGCTCTTATACATCTGTAGCATTATAAACCTATGGACCTCAGAGTTGGCATGAATACTCAGACATACCACTGCTAACCTTACTCCATTAAACATGACTACAGGTTCAGTTTGATTTCAAAAACTTCTCAAGGTTCATTGCTCAGTGAGATAGACCACTATCTGATCATTTCAACAAGCTGTTACTGTACATAAATCCGTGGTAAGGGAATGGCACAAAAACTCATTAATTTTACTCCTGGGAGTTAGCCACGAGACATTAAAGAAAACATTTACACTGGGAAATTGCAAGATCTTCTGCTATCCTGTAACTTGAAAAAAAACCAGTTTCTGATAAATATTATCCAACAAGAGGATAAACAGTTAAATACATTTCTTACTTTTTCTTAAAACTGGAGACATCGACTCATCTCAGCTGTGCCCAACAGGGTCCAGAATCCTCACATCTTCCATATTTATAAATTTTAAATTTCAGACAATACTGAAAACCAGCTTGTATAGATATCTATTTTTATGTGTTTTGTGTTTTCCATATCAAATATATTTTCTCTCTTCCTGATGTTTCACGGATGAGTTGATAGAAAGCAAATATATACATTTTCATCTAGAGTCCCTTTCAATGTCAACTGGAAAGTCTTTCCTATCCAAGCAGCCTCATCAATATGTCTAGCAGCCTTGCTAGCTGTCTTGATCATGGTGTGACCTTGATTCCAGATATTCAGAGTCTACCCGAATGCCTTATTTGTTTCATTTTTTTACCTTCTATGAAGAAATGTATAATAATGATTTTCTAAGGAAATTTAGAATATTTATCAACAGAAATCTTTCAGAACAATTTAGGCAGACACCTCCCAGAAATTATTTAGTTATCATTGGTGACAAGAGATGAACTGAAATTTGTCATGCTGATTTTCTAACCCTGTTATTTCCTGTATCAGGACTCCTATAAACTCTACTACAAGCACTTGGACAGACACAGGAGATTGCATGGGCTTTTTTGGGATATATCAAGTAATGTTTGGTTTCTATGGATATTATTTCCATGTTTGTTTCTACTCCAATGCAGGATCTGTCATGCAAGAAGTGGAGAGATGTGAAAAGCAGGAAAAGAGGAAATGAAATAGATCCTGTCCTCAAATAACACAAACCCACACATTATAATAAACTTCTTTAGTGATAATTATATTGTTATAGGCATCCTGGCAGAATGAAGAATGATAGAATATTTATGATACTGTTTTTGCAAGCATAGATGAAATACCACAATCCAAAATCTCTCTCAGTTCTGGAATAATTTAACTGGTTTCTGGCATTTCCCTTGCCCTGTATGGTTTTATACCAATCATTTATAGAAAATGCCAATGTCAAAAAGTCATAATATGGTATTGTAGCATAAACTGTTCTACATGGAGTAAAAGCATAAGAAACATACTACTGAGTAAAATTGTTTGTATTTTCAGATTAGTTTTCTGCTACCAACAGAGAAATGGGAGATGCTGGCCACTGTTTGCTTTTCAATTCCCTTACATTCCCTCAGTGTCTGTGACATTTATGAGGGACACCATAGAGCTCACTGAAAACTCATAGCCACATATGATCATCTTATCTACCAATTTGTCTAATCCTTTCTGAATCTGGTGGTGCTTTCTGTTTCCAAAACTTTCCGTGGCACAAGATTCCATAAAGAACTTACTCATATCTGTTTAAATCCTCTTCCTGCTTGTTTCATTCAGTGTTCCCTAATTTTTACATTATTTGATTTGTCATTCAGATTGTTTGCCTTCATCATTTGCAATCCCTTAAAACCTTGATTACTGAAATGAGAAAGGGCTGAATGTAATCAGAAATCTATAATCAATATCTAAAGTCAATATTCAAATTGTTTTAACTGCTTTAAATAGTCAGAGTGATTTAAATTAGGAGTAAATTAGGATTAGGAGTAAATTAAATTAGGAGTAAATTAGGAGTAAATTAGGATTAAAACAGGAGTAATAATACTGAGTTTTCCAGTCCTGGATTGACATTATTGAGTGTTGTATTTGAAAAGAAACATAGAAGAGAAGAGAAAAAAAAAAGGAAAAAAAAAAGACAGCACTAAATATATATATATCTAAGGCCATATGGAACACGGTAGCAGCAGTAAGGGTTTGTTTTTTTGGTTTTTTGCATTACAATTGAAAAAAAAGGGTAATGTCTTTTAGCCATTTTTTCCTGACTGAGAGGTCTTATCTGCTTCCTTGTATTTGATAGAGCATGATAGAATTTTCACTAAATTTCTTAATCACATATTGAACCTACTTACACTCTTGGTCTCCACAGCACTTGATAGTAATGAGATCTACGATTTAAATTTACTCTGTGTGGCAATGTACTTCCTTTTGCCTGATCATTTTATTGGATGCTCTTATTTCCTGGGCTCTGAGAGAGAGTGAATAATTACTCCCTAATGAATTTCTTCATACCTTTCACAATGCTGAGCAACAATACCACATCTATCCCCTGCTGCCTGTTTTTCAGGCTGAAGAGTCCTAGTTTATTAAGTCTTTCCTCACAGAAAAGTGTTCCATGTCTTTGAACATCCTTGCCACCTTTCTTTGTACTTTTGCAGACTGTACATTTCTGAGATAGGATGACTAGAACAGCATGGAAGCACTTGAGATGTGGATGTACCATATACAGCATTGTAATTAAATATTATGGGGTTTTATTGTAGTTTTGCATGGCTGGGTTCTGGTGGAGGATGGGGGGCTGCAGGGGTAGCTTCTGTGAGAAGCTGCTAGAAGGTTCCCCTAAGCCTGAGAGAGCAAATACCAGCCAATTCAAGGCTGGAGTCATTGCTAACCAAGACCGAGCCCATCAGCGACGGTCATAGTACCTCTGTGAATTGCATCTAAGAGAAAAAAACCTCAAACACTAGCAGCCACTTTTTGCCACCAGAGAAGGGAGTGAGAAGATGTAAGAAACTGTGCAGACATCAAGGTCAGTGAAGAAGGGGTGAGAGGAGGGGGAGAAGAGGGGGATGAGGTGCTCCAGGCACCGTAGAGGAAGATTCCCCTGCAACCCATGGAGAAGACCATGGCTGAGCAGGTTGTCCCCCTGCAGCCCATGAAAGAGGACCAGGAGCACAGACTCCACATGCAGGCCATGGAGAGACCCCATGCTGGAACAGGTGGAGACATAGAGAAGATGCTGTGACCCACGTTGGAGCAAGAGTGCATTTGCAGCCTGTGGAGAGAGACACAGAGATGAGAGAGAGAGAGAGAGAGAGAGAGGGAGGGAGGGAGAGATCCATGCTGGAGCAGGTTTGCTGAGGGGGGAGGCTTGTGACCCCATGAGGACCAGGCTGGAGCAGTCTGGGCCTGAGAGACTGAGACATATTCTATGATTTATGACTGCACCCCATAGAAGTGACCCATGCTGGGGCAGCTGGTGAAGAGCTGAAGCCCTGTGGGAAAGGACTCATGTTGGAGAAGTTTGTGAAGGACTGTCTCCAGTGGGTGGGACCCCATGCTGGAGCAGGGGAAGAGTGTGCAATTCACCTCCCCCAGCTGAAGAAGGAAAACAACTAGTGAGGAACTGACCAAAACCCCCATCCCCCCATTTCCTGCCTCTCCCTGTGCCACCCTGGGATAGAGAAGAAGAGAGAGAAATCATGACTAAAATGAAGTCTGCTAAGAAGGGAGGGGTTGGGTGAGGTGCTTTAAGATCTGGCTATACTTCTCATTATCTGACTCTGGTTTCACTGGGTGTGTACTGTAGTGTAATAAATTAGAGTTTCTTTCCTTTATTCTGTGTTGAGTCTAATTGCAGAATGATCTCTCCCTGTCCTTATCTCAGCTTCTGAGTCTCTCAATATATATTTTATCCCCTGTCCAGCCTAAAAGGGGAGGGATAGAGCAGGTGTGGTGAGCATCTGGCTTCCAGTCAGGGCTAAGCCACCACAGGTTTCTAAATATCTTTTTCTAATATTACTTTATGTTCTTCTACTAGTTTTCATTGTTTTTGACAAGACTCTGCTATTTTTATTTATCAGCTCATACTACTGCAGGATGTCTTTACTGAGTAGAATCAGACAATTTCTCTCACAGGGTAGCTATCTTTTTGAATATGTGTGTGCTCTTCATTCTATTGAAATTACTCACTTGCTGCCTTACTGAATAACCATTCCAATAAAACAACCTTGTGCAATTATTTGTAGCCATTTTTTTAACCTTGTTTGGTTTGACTCACTAGCAAAATTTCCTATTTCACTATTTATTCCCTTCTTCAGTATGACTATGTTTGCATGGTAGAGCTCCCAAAGAAGATAACCTATGTTGAAAACTTCTTACTTCATCTCCTTACATTAAAAGAACCTTCATTTAAATCGTGTGTACAGCAGTAGGAAAATATTAGGAAAAGGTGAATAAATATTTCAAATATTAGTATGACATAAACCAAAATTAATGCTTGGTAATATAAGAGTTATCTTATTAGGAAAATAGCAATCAAAAATACCTACATGCAAGAAGAGGTTGAGTAGACAATACATCTTCTTAAGAGAATTGCCTAGAAGAAAAAAAAATAATTTACCACTTAGATACCCTAGGAGTTTGATAAAAAAAAAAAAAAAAAGAAAATTACATTTTGAATTGCACTGACAGGTGCATCCAGTTGTGGAGCAGAAAAGTTGTAGAATGTATGATTCTGAAAGGTCCTTTGGGAGGTCTGTATTCAAATCCACCACTCAAAGCAGCATCGAATGAATGCATTGAATGCTTTGAAAACCTCCAAAAAAAAGTATACCTGGATTGGTTGGAAATCAGTTCCAATTAAGAATCCTCACAGCATTTCTTTTTTCTTATATCCTGTACAAATCACTCTTATTTTAACTTATATCTGTTGTCTTTTATCCTTCTGTCATGCACCACTGTGGAAATCCAGTCTTTATATTCTCAGTGACATTCCTATAGATGCTGGGGGAGTGCTTATAGGGGGGCCTAAAGCTGACTCTTCTCCAAACCTGGCTCTCTCAGCCTCTTTTCATGGGGAAATGGGTCCAGCCTCTCTCTGGCTTGGTGGTTCCCTGATGGACAAGTTCAAGTTAATCAATTTGACAATTTCCACATTCTGTGGATTTTTCAGTACCTCAGAGATTTCTAAGATCTATGTAGAAATAAAATCCTATGTGACTTATTAAAATCTTGGTTAAGCATTTCAGAGATACTGTGATAATTAATAAAAATTTCTAACAAAAGAAAGCAAACTTCTAGGAAACTCTTCTTAAACATGAGAACTGTCACAAGTCTTCTTAAAGTAATTCTTTGCTGCATTTGTTAAGGTAATGAATGTTCCCTGTAGTTGCTAAACTGAAGAAGCCTAATACCTTTAAAGTACTTTGCAAGTTTCCACATTTGTTATGCAAGTATACACACATGTGTATGTATACTTTATTAAATTTTACATTATTAGAGGTGTGACTAGGTACTTTCAATGAGCATATGAAATCACGCTCATTTACAATGTGCACAGTAAATATAAAAAGCAGAGTATTTTCAAAATTTCATAGGGCATACAATTCAAAGGGTCAATTTCTTTTTTCTTGCACAAACAATATTGCCAAACATTTCTCATTTATGGAAAATAAGATGCTTCAAATTTGATTTAATCAAATATAACTGAAATCTGTCAGTAATCTGTGGTCAAAGTATAATTTTCTTGAAACATAAGCCCCTCCTTAATGTAATTTTCATTAAACCATCCTTCAGGATGTGTGTAGCCCTTAGGTCAGTAAAACACAGATTTCAAAAGACCCTGTTCTCTAAGGAAAAAAGTGTCTGTTTGTATTCCTATTTGAAAGCATACAAGTAGTCATCAAACCTCAGATACATCATTAATTTATGTAGGCTTGGAAACAGCAGCTTGGGCCTGACTTTAATTTATGGTGTTCAGCAAAATGTTTATTCTGATTGGTTCTTAACAGAAAACTTTAGGACTGAAATCAGATTGTTTATTATTTTATCAAAGTGATGAAATAGATTGAAAAACACTCAGAGTATTTCAGATATTGAAATTAAAGTTATTTACCATAGCTAAACTTTCTAGAACACAGAAAAATGTTGAATTGGCACTTTCTGAAAGCTTTCCTTTATTAAGGTATTTGCTTACTTATTCCTGTTCTGACTTGGAGTCATCACTGTTTCTGTTGTAGGTGGAAGTAATGACAACACTGAAGCAGCTTTGAGAGACTATTCTCTGGTTCAGTGAACTGAAAATTACACAACCTCTCTTGAGGTTCTGTTGAGATTTTTCAAGTGGTTATACAAAGACTTCGAAGATATTTACATTAAAGTAAGTCAGAGAAGAAACTAAATTTCGGACAAATCTAGCTTACCTATTTAACTTGTCCTACAAATATTAAGAACAACAGTTAACATGAGAAAGTTGGGAAAATATTTTTTATTATACTAAATTTATAGTCAGAAACATATACTTTAAATCTATTTCAGTGGATGAAAAATTAACTCCTCAGATTTTCAGGAATTCTGAGAATTAAAATAGGAAATGTAACCTCAGAATTCAAGAAGCTTTCCTATAACACCTATCTTGTCTGTCAATTCTAGAAATACCGATTTTTACAATTCAGTTAAAAATTAATATAAAAGGGTATATATGACCTCTTTATGTTATCCATGTTTTTATGCAGAGAAGAAATAAGAGTCTAAACATCTCCTTGGATTTACTGTGCTAGCATTCTTTTGACATCAAAATGTTAAAGCATGTTAAACTAATCTGAAAATATGAATACCAATACTTCTGGTTCTAAAAAAAAGTGAGAAATATTTTAATTATATAACCTTTTTTTTTTTACTAAATATAGTGTTGAATATAACAGTAATTTATAGTATTTTTTGATTGGCATATACAAGTCATCTGGGAAAAATTATCATAGGTGTTTTTTTCTTATATGAGTAAATGGCTGTTAACAGAATGTATTTTGATCTTGTCTTTAAATAGCTTTTATGGTGCCTTAAAACCTTAGGTATAAAAACTAAAGCCTTACGTATTAGAAAGTACCATTTTTCAGAAATAAGGCATCAGTACATGTGATCTGAAATACCTGCAACTAATTTAGATTATTACTATTATTTGCAATAAAAATGTCTATTCTAATAGCCACTATATCCTTCAGAGCTGTCAAAGACGCTCTGTGAATGGTTTCACTTATGATAATTCTAAGGCCTTGTGAATTGCTTCTAGCTTCACTGGTTTTATACATAGCCAGTGGATGCATCCCGCTATGTTGCAATGAATATGAGGAAAATGGGGATAAGAAAGGGATAATCTGTTTCCTACAGTTGTACAAACATTCTACTCAAAGGAATGAACATAATCTTTGGTCTTATATTGATGAAACATCATGAATGGCAGGGAATCTAAAGAGAATTTTGTTATTGCTCATTAGTAAAAAAAAAAATCAAAATAATAATCCTCTAAGTGAATATAGCATTTTATGAAAGTAGTTAAATAATGAACTTATTAGACTTCTGTTTTCTGTCTGAAATTTACCCTCAGGTATATCTTTTGTTTGGCAATGGTCTAAGAATGCTACTACCTGTTTATGGGGTAGTAAATGTATTCTTTGCTAAGTAAATCCTGAAGCAAGATTTCAGAAGTTTGTCATCTTATATTACAATTATTATAGAGACAACCCATTAATTCTTATGTCATTAATGAATATTATTGTATTTGTTACAGAGCTTCACTCTGCTTAGCTACTATGAATCTATTCACGTTAGCTGTTGTTGTTCGAGCTATTTAATGAAAATGTTAAATTTTGTCTCTCTTCTGTCATATCACTTGGTGAAAAGCTGATCTCACCACAAACAGGTCCCCTTATTATTATATTGCATAGTTTTTCTCTCAAATCAGAAAATAAACACAAAAATACAGTTAATACAGCTTATTATTTTATTAAAGATGATTCTGTGATAATTGTACTAGTTATGAAACTATGTAGTACCTAAAAGAAAACACGTACATTGACTCAGTGGGATGAGCAGATGTAGAGAGATCCACAAATTGGCAGAGAACAAAATAATTATGAAGATTTAAAATAAAATGTAGACTCATAGAATAGAATCCTAGAATGGTTTGGGCTGGAAGGGACCTCGAAGATCATCTAGTTCCAACCCCCTGCCATGTGCAGGGACACTCTCCACTAGTCTAGGTTTCTCAAAGCCCCATCCAACCTGGCCTTGAACACTGCCGGGGAAGGGGTAACTACAGCTTCTCTGGGAAACTTGTTGCAGTGCCTCACCATCCTCACAGTGAAGATTTTTTCCTTATATCTAATCTAAATCTCCCCTCCTTCAGGTTAAATCCATTACCTCTCGTCCTGGCACTCCATGCCCTTGTAAGCAATCCTTCTCCAGCTTTCCTGTAATCCCCCTTCAGGTACTGGAGTCTGAGATGAAGTATTTTGACATAATGAAGGTATGGCTTTGAAGACATGATTGTGTCTGCAGTGAAAATATGAATAAAAAATTCTGAGATTAGTTACTGAATTAGCCTGTCAGGACTACAGGTTTGCAATGCTAACCTACTGTCAGAAAATCTGTGAAAGTGCTGGTGATCAGTAGATTTCTTTACATGAAACATTAAAGCAGTGAGAGGGGAAAATCTATTGGTAGAAATTAAGGTCATCCTTTGAACTGTGAATTTTAATTTACATTAGTAAGCCTGAAAATGATAAATAAACATAACCATGATTTTTTTTAATTTTTTTTTTGTGCCTTGGGATATAGACAAATACAATTAATTAAACTGTCTTAAATGTAAGGGAAAATATGTAATAAATATCCCTATAAATAATTGCTATGTTTCATTGATTAGGTCGTTGGCCATGTATGATGGCTGAGACACTGTCACATCTAATTTATTCACACATGCCTGCCAGGACAGTAACCTTATCTCCCCCTGCAGACCCTGTTTGTTCAGTGGTTGTGTTTTGCCAGTTGTCTAGGATATAAGCCATCTGGGACAGTCTCTATCCTTGTGTTATTTCTTTTTGCTATATCCAGTACAATGGGATTCTAATCCCTGACAGAAAAAGTCAAGTACTATGCAATCAATATAATTTTTGTTGTGCTTGTACCTTAACCCATCTGCTTAATTTATCGCTGTTGTTCTTTATTTATTTATTAAAAAAATTGGGGGTGGTAGAATTTACCTAATTACTTTCTTTACTATGATGAGAGGTTTTTTAAACTCTCTCTCAACTATATATATATGTGTATTTATGATGACTATATCATCTTGTCTGACCTTTGAATTAAGACAGGACCTTGACTATTACTGTTACACTGTGCTGAGATTAATAAACTGTGTTGAACTTCAGGCTACATGATACCCAAAATTCCGTATCTCTCTTACTAAATTTTTCTGGAGATAAAATACTCAGTGCTAAAGAATTCTGTCATGTTTCTTATTTGAATATTTCTGGCTTTTATACTGAGTGTATTAATCTTTTCGATTAAGAGTCCCTCAACAATTATTTTTTTTCCCACAGGAAAATGCTTATGCACCATAATAAAATTACTTCTCAGCTTTCTTTTTAATAAAACATAATAAAAATATGGAGATATTTTATTTGCTATATTTTTTCAATGTTTTCTTCATTTTGGGGAGGCATTTTTCTTCATTTTGCACACTACCACCACATACTTTGGTTCACTGAATTGCTAAGTTATACTAAGGTCCCATATAAACTATACTAACATTTCATTCATTTACACTGATATTTCCTATTTAATTTCTCTCTATATTTTTCAAATATATGTGTCTGAGGGTTTTTTCTCTAATTTTATTTTTCTACATCTGCAGATCTAGTGAGGATTAAGCAATGAGAAATTACTTTAGTAAGTTATACGTCTTAGATGACACTTTTGGTGGTATGTCTGCCTTCATTTGTGGCTCAGATCCTGAAGACTGTTGAGGCTTTTGAACATTTTCTTTGTTGTTTTATGTCTCATAACTCAGGGTTGATTGACCTGAGAGAAAACACCCCATTAACTTAATTTAATTGATCAATTTTTTCCTCTTTTTACAAACATTTTTTCCCCGTTTCTTTTGTCTTTCTTATGCCTGTTCTTGTCTATTGGGAATAACACTGTTATTGTGAAGATGTTAATATACAGATTGTTTCTGTTTTAAATATGCTACTTTCTTACCCCAGTGAAGTCAAATAAAATTGGCTAGATTTGCTTTTGTCTCTGTGGCTTCATGTTATTTTCATCTTCACTAGGATACCTTAAATATCTGCAATATTTATTGCTTAGAGATTTCCTCTTTTCTCCGGACATATTCCAGTAGGAACAAATATTATTTATACAATGTTTTTAATAATATACTCACTATACTGGATATTTCAGTAATATTTCAAAAGGGTTTAAGTCGACTAAGCAAGAACAGGAGACAAAGTAGGAGGGAAAAAATAGACATATTTGAAATGAAGGGTCTATGTGAAAAAACAGAAATGAGGCCCACTTGTAATTTTTACTCAAAGGCTCCTTTATTTTCTTGTGCTAACGTAATTGGCTTTAAAATGTGTTTATTTTATCGTTCATAGGTACTGAAAAGTTTATGAAACAAGGATTTAACCTAAGCAAGAGCACAGAACCTAAGAAAAAGGTGTTTCAATTTTTCCTCATCAGAAACAAGTATCCAAAAGTAAGATTAAGAGAAATTAACAGTCGTTTTATATACTGGGTTCAAGGTATTTGAAATAAGACTTTATTCCCAGACCCATATCTTTTGTAATCAAACTTGAATATCACAGTAAAGGAATATAAATATCTGTGATATCATCACAGAGTAATTTGCATCTTTGCATTGTTTAATGAAATTTCTTCCAAACAATGGTAATTGCATAATTGGAAGCAAAATGAAATACAAACTCCTTTTAGTTATTTTTGAAATGAAATAGGATATATTCTAAATTAGACAGTAAATTCAGCTACAGGCAAATCATATTTTGATAGCAGCAGTGAAACTTTTGAGAGAGGTTTTCATCTAAGAAGGTAGTAAAAAAATCAGAAAAGAAGTATTAGTCTTTTCAGACTACTTGCAAAACCTACAATGACAGTTTGCATGCCTTGGATTCAAATAATTCAAAGCTTATTTTAGAATCTAATTTTGAGTTCGAAGTTTCTGAGTGCAGCTGAGTCTCATCCTCTTGGCCATGACATTTCTGCAAGACAAAAAGGTGATATCAGCTAACCTGCCCCAATTAAAACAAAAATAGATGAAACATTTTCATGATGGATTTGTAAGTGATGGTCTTAGACTATGACTGACTGATTTGGAAATGACTATCCACCCAGTTATGAATGTTTGACATAGGAAATTGAAGATTTAATCAGTATTAGGTAGCTTCGGCAATTTTAGGCACTACCTTTGTTAGTGGAAAATATGTTGAAAAAAGTTTCTGAAAAGATTTGTATCCTATCTGGTTTTTACTCTTAAAATACCCATTTTCCTAATGATAGAAAGTGTTATTTACTTCATATTACACATTTATACTCTGTTTTCTATGTGATAGACAAGCTATGTTTTCTGCCCTGAAGAGCAGGTAAGTGGCAGGAAAGAAGTGACTAAGAGAATGACAGAAATGTTCAGGGAAGAATAGCCAAGAAGTTCCTGATGATGACAGAAATGAGAAGGAATATGCTGGACGGGTATCCTGTGAAAAACTAATATAGCATATCAGCTAATATAGAGGATAAAAAGCCATGAAATGCTACTGAAGGGTTAGGTTTAATTAATTAAATCAATCCCAAAGAATCAACAGAGAAAACTGTTAATTACAGAGGATGAAATAAGATAAGTGCAAAACACATTATAAAATGTATATAGGTTTCACTATTGATTGGTTGGAGTAAAGATCTCCAAATATGGGATTGATAGAAAAATCATTATTCACTCAATTTTTATTTAGCTTAGATGAACATATACATATTTTCCATTATAATTCCAGTTTCTGGTAAAAATATCAATTTAAACCAGATAACTCTCTTTCTAATTACAAAACATTCCAGAGACTAAAAATGACTCTGACTTTATGCAGACAGTCTCATAACAACTACCATAGTACACTCATGAATATACTCATGGCACTGCGTTTCATACAGGAGTATTTGCAAGATCATGCACTAGTTAATTAGCATCATGAAATTAATTTTAGTTGGGTGAATATTAAGCAGCAAGTTGAGATAAGGATTGTGATTAACCTGAGACAATTGTATAACCCTGTAGAGTCTCATACTCTCAGTCCTTCTCAAGTGTTGCCTCATGATTACTAAATAGCTTGCTTAACTGTGACTTATTCTCCCCAAAAAGTTCTATTCTGAGAAAAAGATATGTTGGACGGTTGGAAAAAGATGATGTTAGCAGTTTGAAATACTGAACAGCAGTGCAGAACCGTGTACTTCATATAAATTAATCCATCCCTTAGCAATAATCTAGCAGCCAATCAGAACTTTCCCTTAATCCAAATAGTTTTATAATACACTTTAAATCATCAAAGTTCAGGTGCCTTGCACTATTTAAATGAAAAGTAACAAGGAAATTTAATCTTAAGATTATTAAGTATTTATAGCAGTGGCTAGGGGGTATCACCTAGCAACAGCATGGCCCACAGAGTAAATCTAATAAACTGCAGCTCATCCTTTCTGTCATCAATGATCAAATAATCAAGACAGGAAAAGCGCAAGTAGTGATGACATTGAGAGAATCTAATGATAAAGTACAGGAGCATTTTAGGAGACAAAGAGTGTGTTTAGATAACAGAATATAGCCTGCACAGTAATTAGGATAAGGCAAAGCTGGACTTCAGCCACAGTAAGCTGGATGGAAAGAAAAGATTGAAGTGAGGGGGAAAGGGAAGAAAACTGGAGGAAGAAGATAAACGATTAAACACGGCAGAGATAGGGATTCAGGAAAAGTAAATAAAATAAGATGCTGTCAAGGCATCTTTCCTCAGCAGACTTCTAAAAGAGAAGGGCAGAGAGATTAAAATTTTATCAGATAGCTTAAGAGATTATGGTAGTTGTACCTTAAAACATAAAAGCTACTTTGCAGGGCCTCATGCAATTCAGCAGGATGCTGTTAGGTTAGAATTGATATCAGCAAGGCACTGAGGATAAGTTTGAAGTTATCACACTGTAGAAAGGAGAAAAGTTCAGCCCAAGATTTACAATAAGTAAAAAAAAATAAAAACCTTGCGCCAGGGTTTGCAGCAGATAAAAAATGCATTAGAAATGTATGTAATTACAGTTAAGCACTTATCATTTTGGAAAGGTGGTATTTACTCAGACTTACACTATAGAGAGGAATCTGCTTTTTTCCTTCTGAGTTCATGCTGCTGAATTCCACATGGAGGTTCACTAAAGACAGGGGGACCTTTCTGTTGGAAAGTATTTTACATTCCACTCTAGAGATATCTACAGGACCTCAATTGATCAAATAATGGTAAAAGCACATATTCATAAGGAAGCTGTATATGCTTCCTTGCTCTCCCAAGCACTGAATTTCCTCTTTGTCAAATGACTGACAATAACTCTGCTAATAACTTGAATTATTGGTCCCTCACAAAATGCTTCTGAAACTCCTATATTCTTAAGATGGTCCTAAACCACTTTTGCAACAGGTAGCACTCCATGTTAGTGTCAACCCCATTAAGCTAGCTAGACAGACGTCACCGGGGACTGTTGTGGAGAGATCTTCTCTCTGTAGTTAAGGAAGAAGTGTAAACTAGTTCTTTGGCATAATAGGAACTGTAAAGAATTGTTTTGTGTAGTATAAAAGAGCATTAAAATATTATTTAACACTTAGACTTTGAGTTAGTTGGTCATATATGGGTATCTAATACCATTTGACAGTATGAATATTCTCTGGTCTCCAAATCCAACCTTAGAAGTGCATAAGTCTAGCAGTAGTCCTGGCTGACTGGAGAAGTTCCACTTGACTGGAGGCTGGCAGATGTTACACCCATTTATGGAAGGGTCAGAGGGAGGATCCAGGAAACTACAGGCCTGTCAGTCTGACCTCAGTGCCAGGAAGATCATGGAACACATCATCTTGAGTGCTATCACAAAGCACGTGCATGACAACCAAGTGATCAGGCCTAGTCAACATGGATTTACGAAAAGCAAATCCTACCAAACTAATCTGATCACCTTCTAATGACAAGGTGAACTGCTTAGTGGATGACGGAAAGGCTGTGGATGTAGTGTACCTTGACTTCAGCAAAGCCTTTGACACATTCTGCTTGAGAAACTGGCTACCACTGGCCTGGACAGGCACAGCCTCTGCTGGGTTAAAAACTGGCTGGATGACCAGGCCCAAAGAGTTGTGGTAAATGGAGCTAAATCCAGCTGGAGGCCGGTCACAAGTGGTGTTCCCCAGGGCTCAGTCCTGGGTCCAGTCTTGTTCAGTATCTTTATTGATGATCTGCATGAAGGTATTGAATGTTCCCTCAGGAAGTTTATGTATGATTAAACTGGGTAGGGAGTGGATGACTGCCTGAAGGTAGAGAAGCTTTTCAGGGGGATCTGGACAGGCTGGATTGATGGGTTGAGATCAACAGTATGAGCTTCAACAAGGCAAAGTACAGAGTCCTGCACTTGGGACATAACAACCCTGTGCAGCATTACAGGCTTGGGGAAGAGTGGCTAGAAAGCTGCCTGGTGGAGAAGGACCTGGGGGTGTTGGTTGACTGCTGACTGAATATAGGCCAGAAGTGTTCCCAGGTGGCCAAGAAGGCTAATGGCATCCTGGCTTGTATCAGAAACAGCATGGCCAGCAGGTGCAGAAGAGTGATTGTGCCCCTGTACTCAGCATTGGTGAGGCTGCACCTCGAATACTGCAGGTGGGGCCTGACCAGGGCAGAGTAGAGGGGGAGGGTCACCTCCTTTGACCTGCTGGCCATGCTCCTTTTGATGCACCCCAGGATCCCATTGTCTCTCTTAGCCACCAGGGCACACTGCTGGCTCATGGCCAAGCTGTCATCCACCAGGACCTCCAGGTCCTTCTCTGCAGAGCTCTTCTCCAGCAGGTCATCCTCCAGCCTGTACTGAAACAAACAGTTGTTCCTTCCCAGATGCAAGACTCTACACTTGCTTTTATTGAACCTCATCTGGTTTCTCCCTGCCCAGCTCTCCAGCCTGTCCAGGTCTCGCTGGATGGCAGCGCAGTGTTCCTGTGTGTCAGCCACTCCTCCCAGCTTTGCGTCATCAGCATCCTTGCTGAGGGCGGATGCTATTCCCTCATCAAGGTCTTTGATGAAGATATTTAACAGAACTGGACGCAACACTGACCCCTGGGGGACACCGCTAGTCACAAGTTTCCAGCCAGACTCTGAGCCCTGATCACCACCCTCTGAGCTCAGCCCAACAGCCGGTTCTCAAAGGTCTTTTCCAACCTAGTGATTCTGTGAAGTTTCCTACAGGTATTTTAATATTTTACACCACGTGCAGATACTTTATTTACCCTAGAGTATCTTAAAAATGGGTGGGAAAATGAGTTAAACCTCATTGTCAACAAATATAAAATTAATATTTAATTCCAAAAACAGACACTAAGAATTTTTTAGAAGCTAACTTACTATACAGAAATGGAACACAATATTACTTAGAGTCAGAAGTTATCAATAATCATTAAAATTAAAGATTCATTTTGCCCTGCACAGTAGTAAAGTTCATCTCTGCAGGAGGGCACTTCAATGAAAGATTTAGGTAACTAAAAGAATTCTATATATCTATAGTGATAACTGAGAAACCTGGACCTGAAAAAAAGATTCAGTTTCCTGCATTATCCTCTTAGCTGTTGCATAGATACATCAGGAACTTAAGTCTGATTGCAAAGATCTGTTCATTTTTACAGCTTTTCTTCTGAGCAGACCCAGAACTATTCAGTCTTTTTAGATCATTATGTCACATTCATAAAAAACCAGCTTTTTTTTTTTTTTTGCTTTTTTTTTTTCCTGCAAGAGTAACCTATTTGAAGAAAAAGCCAGTGCATGCTATTAGGATTTGGACCCACTACAAAACGCTTCCAAAACAAAACTGGGTTGCAGTGTGTGTGTATCATTTAAGGTAGATAGCTTTATGAGGTAAATATGGTCAAGACGTAAGAAAAGAAATTATTTCCCATCTCATCTGGAGTGTGGTAAACCCCATAATTCTGATTTCTGTAAGAATTTATAGTAGACCCTGGAATGGGTATATATAAAGTATTCATAATCTGTCACAGGATGCAGGAAGAAGCATTTGTGGGCCACAGTCTAGGTAAAAATAAAACAAAAGGAATAGCAAATAACTGCGGTTGTACTGATTGTGCAAGATGAGACCAGGCAGAAAGTAATTAAGCTTACAACACTGTATGGCTAGGAGGGCACATTGCCATCTCCTGTTATCTGTTGAAGAGAAAGCTGTCAGTACAAAATGGGATTTTGTTCAAATATGCAACGGTAGTAACCTTGTAAGTGTTACATAAATGCTATATGAATAGGGCATGTCAGACAGCTCAGACATAACTCCAGTTTCTAAAAACTGTTTCTGAACCAATCTTACTAATTCAGCATGCAAATTTGAGATAATATGCAAGGAAGTAAGATACTTTTCTGCCTCTTCTCTCCCTTCTCCCTTTTCCCTACTATTTTAGAGTGAAATGTTTGTAATGAATGTAAGAAAATCAGAAAGAGACAAAAGCACGTAAAATTCTATATAAAATGCAAGCCTATTTTTTATTACCAATATGAAACAACTGTGCTGCTTCTGTTGTGTAAATGACCAATAACTTCTTTAAAATAGCAAAAAAAAAATTAGTGAACATTTTATGATTTACAACACAATTCTAAAAGCAGTGCAGAAATATATATGAAAATATAATGTTAGGATTCTGATGTGGAACAGACTGTTACAAGAAGTTATAGCATATTGGAAAAAACAGTAATTTTTGACCTCTGATAATCACAAAGATCTGCCAAAGCCCCCTAATACTAATGAGACAGTATTTCATGCCAAATTAAATGTGTCTCTCTTTCTAACCATTTCAGCTTCTGAAGAAGTAAGGAGTGTTTGTTTGATTAAACAGTAAAAGAAATATGACAAATCTCAAATTAAAATGTGCTTTGCATTTGGAACAATTTTCTGGAATGATGACTTAGTAAGGAGAGTGGATAGACATTAGTTCTTTGGCAGATATCAGAATTCAGTATTTCAGATGTTAAACAGAAGTGCTTTATGGAAAGTATTCTTAAAGATCTGCCAGCTCTGTTCTGCTTGGTTGTCCCTGAAAGTAATTTCCTTGGGGGTCCTATTGACTAACTACTTGAACAGCTGAAGTTTGCTTTCCTAAAATTCAGGGTCCTGACTTTACTCTTCACCTGTCCCATATCCCTCAGGACTGTGAACTCCACATGTGCATGATCACTACAGCCCAGGCTGCCCCAAAACTTGACATCTCTGATTAGCTTACTTGCATTGGTGACCAACATGAAACCAACAAGACCAGTAACACACTGCTCTGGTAGGGTAGTTTGTTACCTGGCTTAAAAAGTTATCCTCCACACAGTCCAGTAGCCTCCTGCATTGCCCACTCATTGCTGTGCTACTTTTCTAGCAGACGTCAGGTGGTTGAAGTCCTCCAACAAGAGTGAGAGCCTGTCAGCACAAAGACCCCTGTAGCTGGAGTAATAAAGCTTCATCAACAGGCTTCTCTTGATCAGGCAGCCTATAATAAACACCAACCACAAGGTTCCTTTTGTTGCCATGGTCTCTAATTCTTATCCATAAGCTTTCAATCTGCTCATGGCTATTCTTCAAAGACAGCTCTTCACAATCTATCCATTTCTTGAAATACAGGGCAACTGCCTCGCCTCGCCTCGCTCTCCCTTTTGAACAGCTTGTAGCCATCAAAAATTATACTCCAGTCATGGGATTTTTCCCATCAAGTTTCAGTAATGACAACTAGGTTGTAGCTTTCTGGCAGAATGTTGGCTTCCAGCTCTTCCTGTTTGTTGCCTGTGCTGAATGCATTCATGCAGAGGTACTTCACCTGGGCTGTCAGCCGTGCCATCTTTTCCCTAATTCCTTTGAGGCACTTCTCCAGTGTTCTACTGTAGCTCCTATTTCCTCAGGAGCCTCTGGCTTATGTCCATAAGATTTCAACCGTGTTCCAGTGTACCCAGCAAGTCTTAGAGAAATAGACCTTTTTTCCCACTTTGAGAAGGCTGAATCCCATCTAGAAATGGGATTCAGGAAAATTATGGATCTAACACAACAGTAGATAACAACAATTTTAATCCAAAAGTTCAGACAAAGTATATTCACATATACTAAAGACTATAGAAAACTTTTTTTTTTAATTATAGGAATTACATTCTTTCCTAAATCTTAGAAATTAATTAGAAAGCATATTATTTAGCATTTCATATACCCTAGTATAATTAAAACAAGTGAAAATGTAAATTTTTTTTTAACGATACATACAGAATAGTTCACATCAGATGGTCAGGGACTGCAAATTCCTCACACCAGCAATATGATATGTTTATTTAACTATCTGTGTTTTCAGTCTGAAATGGACTGAAATTTAGGGTTTTAACAATGAGAGATCTGGAAGAAGAATGATGAAGTCTGAAAAGTTGTTTTCTTTCTTGAGTAAGGAATGTCTATCCATTATTCTTTAAAGCAAAAGGTAGGAACAGATGTTATGCTTTTTTAGACAACAGTAAAGTTCTCAGGAGATGGCTGTTCAATAGGAAATTCTGTGAGTCCTTATACTGTTATTGTATCTAAGCATTTATGTAACAATACAGGAATAGCTGCAAGAAACTATTGTTAAACTATTGAAATAGCTGGATTTTAGTGTGGGATGAAGTTTTGGAACTGTACAAAAACCTATTTCTGTAATCATCAAATCTATCTCAAAACAGTACAATCTGCCACTCTAGCTACCATCGAGTATCATTCTTTCTTTAAAAGATGGTAATACAATCAGCTAGGGAATTTGAGGAAAGTTAAACATGCTTTTGTTTGCAGTTACAGTGCTGAAGTTTCTTTTGTATGTCTAGAACTTTTCCCTCATATCTAAAGGTACTTAAAATTCTCCATTTTGGAACAGAGATTATGTTTACCATTGAAATCGTTAAGTATGTACCATACCATGGAACAATGATTACTTTAAGCTGAATGTAAGGTGTAGTTAAAATCATAAAATATTTAGAACTATTGCCCCAGGAGAAGCAAAATATTTTCACCCTGTTAAGTGATATTCAGGGAGAAGATGAGCGTCTGTTATACAGTAGGCCTATTATGACTGCTGTAAAGTGGGTTTTTTTGGCTTCTAAACTGCTAGTTCCTTCTCAGCTTTAAATAGACCATGTGTCCTGTCTGCATTGTAGAGAAACACCCACAGAACTTATTTTTTAAATGAGACCACATTCTCACATTCTCTCTTCTAAAAAGAATTATCTGGTTTAAAAATCTGGTTTAAAAACACTGACACTATAGTTGATATTAATGACAATTCAAAAATGTGTACAAATGAACTTACGACCTTATTCCTAATTAGTTAATATTTTTATTATTTATTGATTTATTTCAGCATTTTTGTTCAGCAGCAATTTATGTTTTAAAAAGAAAGAAAATGCTCCAAGATTTATTGACATTATTAAATTAATAATTTTAGAAACTTACCTACATATCACTTTCAGACACACATGCAACTCTGATTTCATTATTCCTTCCTTTTCTTGTGTTTATTGAGTGTCTGCTAAAAACTATGCTGGAAAGTACTTGAATAATAAGTATAATATTAAGAGAAACTTTATGATACACACAATGTGTATGATACGCATTATTCAACAATGGCATAAATTAATGCATTCTTGAATGTTATTGCTTGTTATGCTTATTCAGTCACATATTAAATATTAAATTTTATTTTCCTGTGTGTCAAATCAGTGGATCTGCTGTGTATAATTCTGGGAATGCTCATTGGTATTGCTCCTGTTTTCCTTCATTGATCTCTGGGAATTGTCCCCTGAATAATGCAGAAAATATGCAAATCACAGGGACAAAAAAATTATTCTGCAGTTATCTACAATTAGTGAAGCAAATTGCAAACAATATAGATAACATTTTTTTCTTTCTTTCTGTATGCATCTAGTGTTCATCTTTCATTAAAGGAAAAAATCCTAATGAATGCTAATAAAAATAAATACAAGCAAATGCCAAAGCATTTTTATATAGTCCAACTGAAAGCAAGTATTTTTCTACGTAATAAAAAAAAAGTAACTATTCTTGTTTGCTGATTCAGGTAGGTTTAGGTTCTCTCTAATACAACAAGAATGTTCTTTTGCTGTATTTACTAATTCAGTACCAGTAAGTCACACCATGATTCATCAATGCAAGTGCAATACTATAAGTACTGTTATTCTGTCATGTTATTTGCATGCACTGTCACTTTCTGAAGTGTGATATGTCAGACATAATCAGCACGCGAACATTAGTCACATGATAGCAGCATTTATACCTCCAAATTAGACTGTCAAATACCTTTTGTATATTGTATAGCTGTCTGTACAAAGGTAATGAAAAAGTCCACTGAAGGTTATCAGATAAGAAAATTTCCCATTTGGAATTCTCTGAGGGGTTTTCCTAAACCTCTGAGCTACTCCTCTTGATATTAGCTACTGTCCTCGATGATTACGGTCAAACTTCAATTGTACTGTTTAGTTCACTAGATCAAGTAGAAGTCCATTAGTATTTTCATAAAGTAGTTCACTGAGATTAAATTATTTTGTGTATGTTTGGAACTATTTTGTAGAAACAGTTTATCCTATATATTCTCCTAATCCCATCAACAACAAAAAAAGCAAGCAAGCAAACAAAAAAATCAACCACTCTGAATATCAGATTTTATGCCTAGCAAGAAAAAATAGTATCACCAGTTAATGTGGTGCATTAAATGATGAGGGCTATGGGCTAGAATTTCAAAATGCTAACAGCTGAGATGAGCATGGATGCATGTAAGTAGCATATAGTGATGCAGCTGTTCACTGTTTCACATCAGAGGACTTTTGAAGCTGTATTGAGTTGAGTGGTAAAATTTTGGTAACAGGGGAGCTACTGGGGTGGATTCTGTGAGAAGCTGCTGAGAACTTCCACTGTGTTTGATAAAGTCAATGCTGAAGGCTCGAAGATATATGCACTACTGGCTAAGTCCAAAACCCCAAACCTCTAGGAGCAATATCATCCAGAGAGAGGAGTGACAATATGTGAGAGAAACAACTCTACAGACAACAAGGTCAATGAAGAAATGGGGTGAGGAGGTGGTCCAGGAGCCAGAGCAGAGATTTCCCAGCAGCCTGTGGAGAAGACTTTTGGGTGAGAGACAGCAGACATGTGTCTCATGGTCCTGTCTCATGAATGGTTTTTGGTGGTTTAAAAAGAAGTATCTTCTCAGAGAATATATGTAGTTTCATATTCCAGTCTCTGTTTGGCCCCTGTCATTAACTTCTCCATCTATGTCATGCCTCCTGTCACAAACATCTGTTTACAGTAGTAGTTTGGTGATTACTTCCATCTCTACAGTTGTCATGGGTCTGAATTATGCTAATGCATGAAATTCAGAGATTATTTATTGTACATTAATTAAGTGAATTTAATAAGTAAAATATGAAGATTCTGCATTTGGCTGAATAATTGTAAGTGATATTTCTGTTTATGTAACAAGGCCAAAATGGGACATTAGAAAATTAGGCTTTCTTTTCATAGCTCCAAAGCAAATAGTAAACTAGCATGTTTATTTATGGCATCTTGCCATATGAAATATATAGACAATATATATCTCGCTAATCATAACCACCTTTTGTTGAGAGGGTCCCTAAATGGAACCTCTATCTTTAAAACTGTGTAGAGAGAAACTTATAAAAATGTAAAACCCTTGTAATAAGGCTGTGTAATCATGGCACAAAGAAGTAGTAGGGAGCCCAGGGTAGGCGGGATATATTATGAGGTATCAAGCCTAAGTCAGAAAGAAAAGCAGCCTAGGTGGTCTGAGCAGACCTGACTAAAACCCATGGAATAAAACCTAGGAAAGTACAACAAGCTGTCTAAATGCCATAGTGTGAATGATGCCCTAATTCCTATGTTGGATTAGTCACTATAGCCATCACAGGGAAGTTCCTCTGCAGCCCCCTACCCTAGCTTACTTTGAGAAGTGTCTGATTTTTATCTTTTCATCCCATTCACACATTTTTTCTCACACAATAATTACTTGGACTTTCAGGGTAAAGTGAATTTTATCCTGTAAGAAATATTTTATTGTATTGCATTGAAGGAAAGACTCCATTCTGTTCACAGTTGATTCTTCTCTCCTTTTGTCTCTCTATTGTGTGCATATATATTTAAATTACTCTTTAATTGATATAGTCCTGGTGTCTTTCATTGAAAAAATGCCTAAGTTGTGTGGCAGAGAATGGATCCCGAGAACCTGTGGATGTAAAATGTGGTTCGGGCTGTGCACATTAAAGCAACCTATTTTCATAAATGAAGAAACTATTAGCCTCTTTGTGATAGTTAACAATGTGTATCTGATCTATAGGATTTTCATTAATTATATTTCAACAAGCAAAAAGGCCATGAGTTTGCAGTAAGAAATACTTCCCCAGCACTTGCAGTTTCTGAACTATCCAGACAATTTGCTGGTATGTCAAATATATTTGAAATGTAGTCTTATCTGGAACCATTACCTTCTGTCTTCTACATTTCTTATCCAACTCACTTTGCACTTTAAGGACGTATTTTTATTATATGTGACCTTAACAGTAATTCCAAGGAGAAGGTGCCCCACAATAAAAATAATAAAAAAGTAATTTATTTTAGATGTTAATTTTTAGGACATGTAGATTGAAATTAGAGACACTTTCTGGTATTTGTGAAAGCTATGGATTATGACAAACTTAATAGTAGAATAAGGTTAATTTTCTACCTATCATGTTCTAAATGTATTCCATTAGCAGTTGCTCTCTTTTCTCAGAGCAAATTTATAATCTGTAGCATTATGATGAGTTCTGGAATCACAAATTCAAGATAAATCTTTTTAGCACATTATAAGGAACATCTAATTCTTATAGTATGTGGGAGATACTTTCTTTTTACTGGTGCATAATCCATTATTGCTAAGGGAATCATTCTGGGATGCTAGCATTAATATACAGCCAAGACATTTCCTGGTGTGTGCAAGCAGAGCATTTTGGCTTACAGAAAGAAATCTCCAGAGTAATAGCACAGGAAAGGTAAATCTGTGCTTTCCTTAAATTAGTGTTATGTTTTATTAGGCCATATTTAAAACAAAACAAGACAAAAAGAAACCTCAAGCCTGAAAAAATCCATTATAAATGCCATGGGTCACAGAAATCCATACTTGATCAAGAATCATTTGGTATTTTCATGAAAGATTGAGAATTTAAGTATGAGCTATACTAGTCATACAAAACCATGGGGTTTTCCAAACACTTGAGTGATTTTCATCTATCAAGGAAAGTCTGAAAAAAAGGCTATGAAATGCAATAAAGACAAAGTACACAATCACACTTAGGTTGGAAGCAAAATAAAATAAGAAGTACTTGTCAGTCATTAACATCCAAGTAGAAGGAATTTTTTTAATGATCTCAAGTTGGTGACTCTTGTAGAAAGGAAAATGTAATTCTGGGTTACTTTTAACAACAGCATTATGTAGTGTACAGAGTTTTATTACTGACTCCTACCATGTGGTACTAAGATAACAATGGAATAGGGTACTTAGTTTTGGCCAACATACTACAGGAAGCATTAGGACAAAGTAGACAGAAAATAAAGAACAGTAATGGGAATGATTAAAGTCTTATAAAAGTGACCTACCCATGAAAATTGTAAGAACAAGGGTCTCTTAGATTTGGAATAAGAAGATGGAAAAGAATTTCCAGTACGTATTTTATGGGGATAAAGGGACACCAGGACCATGTGACACTACTAAGCTCAATTTATGTGTGAGCTACAACTTGGTTACGGAACACTGGGTTTTGTTAATGTTTTCTTATAGTTCTTTGTTTGCAGCCATGGATTTTTGTAATGGTTACCTTACCTTATGCCTGCACATAAACTCATAGCATTTATTTCTTCTCTGAGAACACATTTAATGCCCATAATAAAGGCAAAAAAATTCAAATGAAGAATTCTGCACATATTACTTAGTATCTAATTACTGTAGCATTTTGTCAGTTGCTTACTTATGCACATCTTGCTAGTCTAACCATTTATCATGGTGCTGACATCCAGGTTAGAAGATTTAAAAAAAAAAAAATCAGAAAAATCTGAGGATATCTGCAAACTTTTTATAAATAATCCTTTTAAGACTATGTTAAAGATACAAGTTAAAAAAACACAAACAACAAACCAAATCTATCAAAACCAAACCAAAACTTCTCAGTAGTATTTGAACAGATTTTCAAATGTAAAAATTAAGCCTCTGGGCCACTTATCTACCATGTTTTACAGATTGCTGTTCAGTGCATTTCATGTACATGATATCCTGATGTCACTCATTCTTCACCTTTTTACTAGTTACCTCTGAAACAAACCCTTTAATTTTATTAACTTAAAAGTGTCACAGAAAGATTCATTACAACTGTTTCTCTTGAATTATTGAATCATTTAGTGAGTTTTTTCTAACGCATGTAATACGTTGGACTTGATGATCCTTATGGGTCCCTTTCAGCTCAGGATATTCTATGATTCTATGAATATTTCTCACAGTTGTTTCTTGAGGGGTTTTTTTTCCTCTTTGTGTTTCTTCCTCAAAATTTCATAACCTCTAAATTTTATGGAAAACAAAATCTGGGAGAAATTTTATAGAATATTTCTTTCATTTATCTTTATCACAATCCTTTCCTCTGCAATGATAGCTCACATCCATTCATTATGTTTTTCAACTAGCCACCTTGCCCATGGTTGTTGTGTCCATCGAGTAAAATGTCTCATATAAAATAAGTAATAAGAATAAATTAATTAAAATAAAATAAAAAAAGAAAGATTAGAAGAAGTAAAAATAACTTTTCCTTAGATGTTCCCTTTTTCAGTTACAAGATATATGTGTATTTATTGTTGGCTGGCATGTAATTACATCAGGCAGGCATATTCCCCAGTCTATCTAAGGCTGAGTTGCAAGCAAGCTCTGTCAGAGGAAGTTCTTTCCTCTTTTCCACAGGTAGAAATTAGATCTTACAGAAACAGATGCTACTGCTTGTTTTGTTCTTTGATTTGGAGCAAAGCACTGCCTTCGTGAACAGTTAGAGAAGATCAAAGGAATCAAAGATAATATTGTAAAATTTAAAATAAATGGAAGACCAGATTTCTCAAGATTAAAAAATTGAGTATTGGAAGTTTGCATAATGATGGTAAGTTGATGTTTCTCATATTAACTATGTCATCTTGAGATAGAAAACTAATTCATGTCTTTTTTGTATTTAAGATTTTTAAGTTTTTCCTATTCAGAAAATAATTTAGAGGCTCTGGATAATAACCGGAATAAGACTTGCACCATGCAAGGCTTCGGACCATCTCCTGTTCATAGAAAATTAATTAGCATAGCCATATATATAATGTATGTTCACCATACCCTGAAGCTCAGCACCAGCTTGGCAATCCCCTTCCCGTGGAGTGTGATTTTTGTCTGCTGCAGCAATACTTGGCCCCAGGTGAAACAACAGCCCCATTGTGTTACAGACTGGCCTGTGCCAAGTCATGGTCCTGATCCAGATCTATTTCTGCTGTATAGCCCTAGCTAGCCATCTTGGTCTGTGTCTGACCCTAGTTCCTCCTGTTAGGTCATGATCCTGACCCCCACCTGAAGTTCGACATACTAGCCCAACTTCATCCTGTCCCCATCCCCAGGGAAATGTTTTCTTCCCAGGGAAATGCTTGCTACCCAGGGCTGGGGCTGTCCCCAGCTGTCCTTGACTGTGCTGCTCCCCTGCTAGGGTTAGGGGATAGGCTGTCTAGTGAGACCCTGCCTTGCTCACAGCTCCCAGCCCAGGAAGCCACTGGCCCTTCCTGTGCCAGTCCTATGGGTAACAATGTCACTGGATGGACAGTGAAAGCGTGCTTCTTATCCATACAAAATATTCTTTAGGCAACCTTACACTGCTTAGTTTTGAATTCTTTTTTACAGATTCACATGAAATGTATATTTCTGTATGGCTCAACATAAATAAGTAAGTAATACAGAGCTAAAATTACAGTTGACTTTTAAGCTCACATAACAGCAGTTTGAAGTCTCTTTAAAGTTTCAGTTTGACAGAAATAAACTATAATTTCTCTAATAGTTGGTTTAGATGTTTATTTAGCCTAATTGAATGAATTTAATTTAATTTTCAAGGACTTTTAACTTCTGTCCCAAATGAGGATTTAAAAAACAGCTGCTATTGTGGAACAGCCTGGAAAGAGATGAGACATATTTCATTTTATCAGGAAAGCAGAACAAGTGGGGTGTTTAAATATACAGCCTTATAGCTCTATTGGAACTAATTTGCTGTAATGTTTCTTAGCTGTATTTGAAATTTAACAAATTGGTAAATTAGAGCTGCAAAGAGCCATACCCCAGAGATTTAAACTCCAGTACATGAGCTCCCTGTTCTTTATCCATTAGGTTAATAGCTCACTTGACTTGCTCATTTCTGCTGCTTGTGTTTATCTGTCTGTTGCTGTGAAGAACTGCAGAGAAGAAATGTTGCTGTTTGCTATCAAAATTAGACACTCTTCTGCATCCAAGCTGCAACAGTCAGGTGAATTTGATACAGAAGTAGTGGTGATGCACACTGCAACCTGGGACAAGAAATAGGTGTAAAATATGAGCCAAGCTTGGAGATACAGAATTAGGAGTTTTCTTCAGTTTCACAGTAATATTTTAGGTTTTTATTTGTCATATATTTAAAAATAAGTTTAAAATAAATGGTCTTGCTTCCTTTGTTTTCTTGTCAGCGAGACGTTTATTGCCTAAAGAATGTCATTCTGGTTATAGATTTTAGGTCAAAAAAGTTCTCAAGAACAACATGATTAACTTTTAGTAGGCACGTGAACTGTTGCCCTTACTGACGGGGTCTGATTTAATTGCAAGGTTTTAATGACTTTTACCGCTAATATAGTAAAGGGGGGTTCTCCTTAAGTGTAAGTAATCTTACAAGTCTGAAATCTCTGCCACTGATTTTTATGTCTTAAACCTAAGTGGCAATGGTTTCTGTCAAAGTGACAACTATTATGTTTCCTGATTACAGCAAAATTGTTATGAAAGGCTATTAAGGAACAGTCCTGCACTGATAGGGACAAAAATACATGTCCTAACTTTCACCCTTAGATAAATGATTTTATAATGCTTTCGTATATAAATGTTTCATCATTAACATTGCATTTTATAGAATTTAGAGACTTTAACTGCAGGATTTTGAAAATGTGGCTTTCCTTGGTTTCATCTGGATGTTGCTCTACTCTGTATACATGACATAAAACAGATGTTTCCCTTTGGTTGACAATCAATTAAAGGCCTGCATAATAATCTCTGATATTTTTAATTATTATTTTCCCAGAAAAAAGGCAGAATACCAGAATAAAACCTGGGGTTTAGTCCCTTTTAGTCTCAGATGTAGGTTTTGTAGTTTTCTTGGTAGATTTCTAATTTTCTTTGGATTCCCTGCCTCCATGTTCTGCATCCTCTTCTGGTGAAGTTTAGGAGAACTCAGTTCTTCCTACTCTAGAAACCGACTAAACTGAACACTTCATTATGGGAAACTTCAGGAAAGCAAAATCATGTTGTCAAAAGCATTTAAACGAATTGTAAGTACTGACTTGGAGTGTTCACAAGAGCAGCTCACAACTTACGTAGAAAAGCAATAAAGTAAATCAATTCACTTGACAGACATCAAGTAACACTAAAACAGGCTGGGGTGTTTGGTGTTTGTTTTTGGTTGTTTGGTTTTGTTTTTTTTAACAAGGATAGTAATTGGACAATACACGGCCGTATTTTAAATTCTACTGATCAAAGAGAATCTACCAATAAGAGTCAGAGTTACCAGCACAAAGCAGTATTCTCACCAGTCATTCAACTAATGAACAGCAGCTTAAACAGCAGCACAAACAAATTAATGATCAATAACTGTAACTAATTGTCCGTTTGCAAAGACTTGCTGTAGAATATGACTCCACTGTTAGAAATCCACTAATGCTAGTGGAGTTATGCTAAGGATACTAGAATCCTGAATATACTGTTTTATCCTGTATTGATGGAGAAGGGAATTGGAACATCTGTACCAATATCCTTCTGTAAGTTAAATGATTTTTTAATGTTTTGCTGTGTTACTGTTTCATCATTAACCAAAGTGGAAGCACAATTTAACTATATGTTTCAGGGAGAAGTTCTGGAGTCTTTTGGAGCAGGTCATAGTACTCAGCTGAGGCTGTGTGCCTTCTAAGGTTGAATCCTAGAAGAAAATATTTTTGTAGTAACTCCTAATGAACAAAATAATATTTTAGACATTGAATAAAAATATCCTCAAAAAATTTTCATACATTATATTCTAAGTATGTCATATTTAAAGCACAGGATGGTATAATCTTTATCTCTGCTTAAAAATATAATATGAAGAATAGTTTAATTTTACAATTTCATGCTTAAAATATTAAATTAATTGCTGCTACATTGATTTTTTTTTCCTACAAACTCTAACTTTGACATTAGTTTATGTAGCAATAACAAAATCTGAATTAATTTTATGTTAACACAACCACTGAAACCTTAGAGACTACTGTCACAACTAACCTTTTAGCAAATTTAGAAGAAAACAGTATCATTGGGGTGGTTTGACCCTAGCTGGAGGCCAGATGCCCACCAAAGTCACTCTATTACTCCTCTTGGACAGGTGAGAATTTATATATTGAGAGGCTTTGGAGTCAAGGGCAAGGAGACATCATTCCGCAATTAGTGTCATGGGCAAAACAGACTCAACATGGACTAAAATGAAAAAAAGGAAACACATCTAATTTACACACTCACACTCTGAAAGAAGAGTAGGATAATGAGAAGTAAAACTAGGTCTTAAAATGCCTCCCTCCACCCCTTCCTTCTATGCGGACTTAACTTTGTGATTTCTCTTCCTTCTCCCCCAGGGTGGCATGGGGTAGGGAAGAAGGAATGGGAATATGGGATCCTCACAAGTTTAATTCCTTCTTAGCAGTGAGTGGAGGTCACTCCTCACACACTTCCCTTTCTCCAGTATTTGGTCCCACCCATGGGAGATAGTGCTTCATGAATTTCTCCAACATTGAGTCCTTTCCCACAGGGCTTCAGCTCTTCACCAGCTGCCCCAGCCTGTGTCACTGCTACAAGGTGCAGTCATAAATCATAGAATGTCTCTCAGTCACTCAGGCCCAGACTGCTCCAGCCTGGTCCTCCACGGAGTCATGAGCCTCTCCCCACAGCAAACCTGTTCTGGCGTGGATCTCTTTCTCTCTGTCTGTGGGCTGCAGTTCCTGCAAGGAGCTTGCTCCAACATGGGTCACAGCATCTTCCATGTCTCCACCTGCTCCAGCATGGGGTATCTCCTCCCCTCATCTTCCATGGGCTGCAGGGGAACGTTTCTCTCCAGCACCTGGAGTGCCTCATTCCCCCTTCTTCATTGACCTTGGTATCTGCACAGTTTCTTACATATTCTCACTCCCTTCTCTGGTGGCAAAAAATGCATGCTTGCAGGTTTTTTTCCTTCTCCTAAATGTGATTCCCAGAGGTGCTATGAACATTGCTGATAGGCTCAGCCTTGGTCAGCGGTGGGTCTGGCCTAGAGCATAGCTAGTGTTTACTCTGTTGGGCCTGCAGAAAGCTTCTAGCTGCTTCTTGCAGAAGCCTCCCCTGCAGCCCCCCTTCTCTACCCAAACCCCACCATGCAAAACCACAACAGTCATGCATGCTGAGTTTGGATTAAAGATTTTGTCTTAAAACTAGTTTTATTTCTTGGGAACCATTTCATCTTCAGAGGGAGATCAAGGAAAATATTTACTTAGGATCAAGGTTGCAACTGCATTTCAAGAAACAAGGAATCATAGCACAAGCCTCAAAAGTGAAACCGGTGTAAATCTGTGCCTTGATGTCATTCTTTAGCCCTGGATAAATCCATGCCAAAAAGTTGAATGAACGTGGAGCAAGGAGTACATGATACAAATATTCTCAACATGTATGTCAAATACAACAGTTTTAAACCCAGATGAACTCTACTGGTTATTCTACACTCTTAAGTGTCAGAAACTGCCTTTATTGATTAAAGGGAATAAACATTAGGAGTAAAGATACATATGAACTCTCTACACTAAAATTGTAGACCACATAAATTGGGACTTCGGGAAATGTAGCAACTGGGACTTGAAGTATTAAGGGTTAATAGACATTATTAAAGTGTTGAAAAATTTTCCTTATAATGTTGTATTGAGTTTGCATGGTAAGATTTGTGTAGTGGCAGGAGAGGAGGGGGAGTGGCTAGAGGGGTGACTTCAAATCCTCAAAGTATTTAGCCTTCCAAGAAAATATCATGACTTTGGAGTTTAAGGCATGATTTTATCACCATAGAAAAGGTCTCAACTGTTTCCTTGAGATGTCGGAGGATGCTCAAGAGATCCACACAAAACTGACAGTTATTTCACAAGACCTGTGGGAGATTGTGCTGTCTGAAATAACACCATGCTGTGGAATGCAGTCCACAGGAAATGCATAAAGCATGTTGAAGGTAAGTAGAAGGCTATATCTAGGCAACTGAATTGTTCACTTACATGTAGGAAAAGAAATTTGAATAACAGGTTATTCAAAATCACTTAAACTGTAGAGCGAGGTCCAATAGCTAGAAAAAAATATGAAGAGGGCACAAAGCATTCAGAGATACCTTTAGTCCTAGCCAAGGAGGTTTGGATTAATTTTATCATAGAAAATATCTTAGGGGGCAGACATTACAAAAGATACAATTTTAGTTCAAGTTCAACAATTGGATTTGTAACACTCCTATGATTCCAGAATAAAGGCTACCATATTATATGATAGTAATCTCTTTTGAATATGAAATCTACTGAGGAGTTCAGTAAGGACAATGGTTCATGAAGCCTCCATGTGCCGTTCCTCCTAAAAAGAGAGTTTTAAGTGAACTATCTCCATACTAATGGGTAGCATGCATTTGATATAAAAAGTAGACTATTTTGCCCCAAACCAAGTGAGAAACTCTGAGCTACTCAGAAAATAAAACTATGATGTTAAAAAAAGAGAAACATTGTTTCTGATTTAAAATAAAGAATACACATTATCCATTTTCCTGTATTTTTTTTAAAATGTATGTGTTCCTCATATTATCCTGAATGCCATTTTCTACTAAATCAGAATTTAATATATATCTACATTTAAAAAATTAAGAAGTATTTTTGACTGCATATAACAGGATTTTTAATATAAAACTTTATGTTCCTAAGAAATTGTTTTGGTCACATTCACACTTAAAATTGGAAAGGTTACAGATAAAACTTGCATCATTAAAACTCTTTCTATTTAATGTATTGCCAATCCTAGAGCCTGAGGCTTCATTTATTCCTGCCAGTAGAAGACAGAAGAGAGCTTGATATTTATCTGAAAATATTAAGTGTGAGTTTTAAGGATATATAGGAATGGGAAAAAAATAGTGGTAAGGTTATTGCAATGGATAGTCTTGTCAAAATAATTAACAAGGCAAATCATCATCCACGAAAACTTGGCAGTTTTCAAGCCACTAACATACATTCTTGGCACATCATGTTTGCATATTCTCCTTCTGTTTGTTAAGAAATTGGTGTCTAAATAATATGGCATCCTGTCAGGAGATAATCTTGGAATGAATTACATTGAAAGTGAGAACTAAAGAATATGTTTCACAAATTAAGAATGAAGTTAAAAGTGATTGGAAATCTCAAGGGATAGTTGAACTTGATTATTCACCAGTGAGTAAAAAATGGCTATATATAAAAAAATTATAATTTTTGGCAATTTTATAGGTAACCATTCTCTGATAGTTCAGAAAAATATAAACTTCCTAAACTTGCTGATGTACAAGAACATCATGTCAGGAAACACTCAAATGAGTTAAATTCAACAGGATTTTTGAATCATACTGACTTGACATCAAAGTGAGTTTAAATCAAAATGTGTTATCATCAATGAACTAAAATTGGGTCATACAAATAAAATGAAAACACTGAAGCAAACTGATGAAACTTGGCAAGTTTCATCAATAAAAAACATTCTCTGCTAACACCTATGCTAAATCTAAAAATAACTCTGCTGTAGAAATACAATCAAACTGTAGAAGCAGAAATAAGAATGATGGCAATACATTTTAATTACAATAGAAATACAAAATGGTTGTATATGTTTTGCCTGATGCTAATGAGCAAATTAATATACTTTCATTAACATTATGATTCAAAGTGTACAAAACAAGTCTTATGCATATCAGAAAAGGGCAAAAACTGCTTGTATGCATGCCTCTAAAAGGCAGGAGAATTTTTATGCACGTGCTACTCAGATATGTTCTTTAGACTTTTCTTAGATTAAGTATAACCACATACGTGAAAGTCCGTATTTACTGTCTTGTAAATTTACTGTCGTATATTAGGGAAATAGAATTAATGAAAGCATGCATCACTGAGTTAATCATTTTCTGGGTGGAGAGCCACCAGTAGAATTTGAAACACAAAGTAAATGAACTATCCTTCTCACTATCTCATATACTTGTCGATTTTCCCAGTAATGTAGAGATTGTCTGCACAGTAAGAATCCAGTTCAAGGTTCTCTAATTCAGTATAGAAACTGGCTTAGTCAGAATAAAATCCCAACTGTGGCAACGATCTTTCATCACTGTCTAAAGAAGAACAAAATAATTTCTACAGAATGATGCTTTATTGTGCTCTGTTCTGCTTCTGATTCTATTTTAGATCCTGTAATTTCCCATCTATACACTCGATGTCTCTCAGTTGGGATAAGTATAGAAATCTCCTATGCTTCCTCTCTACATCCATCAATAATTGTCTCCTACTTTACTATGGCATATGAATACAAGAGAAATACTGTTAGAAATACAAATCCATGCTTCTGATAGGCCAGACCCATCATTTATGTTAAAGATGATTTAGTTGTCTTTGGTGATGAAAAGCAGAACAATTTCTAGGGTAAGATGCTAGTAGTATAGTTGCTTCCTACATAGAACAAAACCCTTATTAGAGCTCTGGGTTATAGATAAAACTAATGTAATAAATTTCTCAATACCTGCAAAGGTACCTACAATTATGAGCATGATCCTGCATATCTCTGCACATATATATGATTCTAATCTTTGGTGGATTAGCCACCAGAGATAGTTTTAAAAAACCAGGACAATGGATTTTGCTCTTTTTACTTTACAGTTTTAAGATATAGAAACTTGCTGAAACACTTCATTGGAATATGGCTTAGAATTACTATCAAAGCTGCAGTGCCTGCCAAGAACTAATTAAAAAGAAGCTATCTTGAATAAACTGGATTTAAAAAGTGGTAGACATGGCAGTCAAGTTAATTATCTCATCTTCTTGTGATTTTAAATGTACAGTAATAGCTTATGTAGAATATTATTTTTCAAAAATTATGCATTATAGAGTGCATATTGTATCAAGACAGTCCAGAAGGAGACCCGCTGTGTGGAATGCACAGTGAATGGGGGAAATATCACAGAAATTTTGTTTATATCTAGCAAATTCCAATGTCATACAACTATTAAGGCTGTGTCTGCATTCAGCATTGTGTACAGACAGTCCCCATTTTGGCCCCCTGGTTCTTTCAGAATCATAGAATTGTTTAGGTTGGAAGAGACCTTTAAGATCATTAAGTCCAACTAACCATTAATCTACTACTGCCACTACAGCATATCCTTAAGCAGCATGTCTTTAAATACCTCCAGGGATGGTGACTGAATTACTTCTATGAGCAACCTGTTCTAGTACCTCATAACTCTTTCAGTGAAGAAATTTTTCCTAATATCCAATCTAAACCTCCCCTGGTGCAATTTGAGGCTGTTTCCTCTTGTCCTATCACTTGTTACTCGGGAGAAGAGACCTACACCCACATGGCTATGACCTCCTTTCAAGTAGTTGTTGAGAGATGTTTTCCCTTGGCCTTCTTTTCTTCAAACAACTCCAGTTCCCTCCGATGCTCCTCACAAGACATACTCTAGACCCTTCAGCAGCCTCACTGCCCTTCTTTGGGCACAATCCAACACCTCAATGTATTTCTTGTAGTGAAGGGCCCAAAACTGAACACAGTGTGGCCTCACTAGTGCTGAGTCCAGGGGGATGGCCTCTCTCTAGTCCCATTTCATAGAATCATAGAATCATACAATCACGGAATATGGTAGGTTGGAAGGGACTTTTAAAGGCCATCTGGCCCAACCCCCTTGCAGTAAGAAGGGACATCTTTACTGAATCAGATTTCTATTTCTGAAACAAACCAGGATACTGTTGGCCTTCTTGACCACCTGGGCACACTGCCAGCTGTTTCATCCAACACCTCTGGTCCTTTTCCACCAGGCAGCTTTCCCACCACTTTGCCCTAAGCCTGTAGTGTTGCATGGGGTTGTTGTAACCTAAGTGCAGGATCCGTGTTGAATCTCATACAATTGATATTGGTACATCAATCCAGCCTGTCCAGATCCTTCTCCTTGTAGATGGATCTCCACCCTTGTCTTCAAGCTCAAGGGGCTGGATACACTCAGGACTACTGGTCTTACTATCAAAGACAGAGGCAAAGAAGACATTACGTACCTCAGCCTTTGTGACTATGTCATCCCTCCCATTCAATAAAGGATGGAGCTATCTCTCCTTTTGTTGCTAATGTATGTAAATTAAAATTTTTATTGTCATTTGCAACAGTAGTATTACGTTCTAATTGGACTTTGGTTCTTCTAATTTTCTTTGTGCATAACCTCACAACATCCTTTTAATTCTCCAGAGATACCTGCCCCTTCCCTCAAAGGTCATAATCTTTCCTTTTTTTTAACAGGTCCAGCTGAGGTTCTCTGTTCAGTCAGGCCAGTCTTCTCTGTCATCTCATCTTTCAGCACATGGGGATGGCCTGCTCCTGTGCCTTTAAGATTTTGTTCTTGAAGAATGTCCATCCTCCCTGGACCCCTTTGCCCTTCAGTACTGCCTCCCAAAGGCTTCTGCTAATCAGGAACCTAAGCAAGCCAAACCATACCCTGTTGAAGCCAACAGTCGCTTCTCTGTTCGCAAACAACAGGTTCATTGAGGTGCCTTTTCTTGTTGGCTCACTTGCTAACTGTGTCAGGAATTTGTCTTTCACATGTTCCTAGAACCTCATAGATTGTTTCTTCTCTGCTGTCTTGTATTCACAGAAAACATCTGGTAAGCTAAAGTCTCCCCTAAAAATAAGGGCTAGTGATTGTGAGACTTCTCCCAGCCGCTTACAGAATATTTCATCTGCATCTTCATTCTGGTTGGGTGGTCTGTAGCAGACTCCCATGATGATAACTGCCTTGTTGGCCTTTCCCCTGATTCTTACCTAAGAAATTTTATTGTCACCATCACCAAGATCTAGACAATCAAAATATTCCCTAACATACAGTCTACCCCACCGTCTTCCCTTCCTTGCCTATCCTTTCTGAAGACTTTATAGCAGTGCATTACAATACTCCATGTTTCCCACCATACTTCTGTGATAGCTTCTATGTCAGTTTTCCTTCTGCACAATGGCTTTCATCTCCCTTTGTTTGCTGCACATTGATGTGTGCACTGTTGTGGATGTACTTCAGTTGAGCTGTTCATCCAATCACCTTTTTTGGGGGAAGCCCTAATTCCTACATGATCATTCTCGGGTGCTTCTGTGGTTTCTTTCACATAAATAACCCTTGTGGCTATGCTGCTGCATGGATCTCCATCCTCCACCTCCACTGAGAAGACCAAAGGATCTCACTAGAACACCATCCCTCAAGCATTGGTGTGCCACTTAGTCTTTAGTGAGCCTGGTTCTATCCCTTTCCCCCTTCAAATCTACTCTGAAACTCCTTCAATGAGCCCTGCTAACTTCTGTGCAAAGATCCTTTTCCCTTTTTGAAACAGGTGTACCCTGTCTATTGCCAGCAGGCCTGGTGTCTTATAGACTAACCCAAAACCTAAACCACCCAAAACTCTGCCAGTGACACCAGGCTCAGAGCCAAGTATTGATCTGCTGGGTTTTCCCGATTCTTCTCTCATAATTCACTGCAAGTGGAAGGATAGAGGAGTGTCGGTAGCTAGGGCCCGACAGTCGGAAGATGTCGTGCTGTACGGAAAGGTAGGACCCCTCTCCCTATAGCCAATAGCGTTTAGTCTATGACGTAAGCAGACGGAAGTGACGTTGTAAACCTAAGCTATATAATGCTGTTCCACATGTCAATAAACGCCATTTGCCGTCCACCACACTGGTGTCTGCGAGCAATGACCCGAGCGGCCAAGGGGGAGCCGTCGCGCCGTTCCTGAGAAGGGCCACCACGCCATCTGAAGGCAACAGAGGAGAAGACTATTTGAGATCCCTATCCCGACCATTGTCTCAAGGCCCTGAAGCGTCTCTTGATTGCCCCTGGACTTCTTCTTGAAACATCACTGCCTAGCTGAAAACTGAACAATGAATAGTAATCCAAGGGCCATTCCAGGATGGGAAACTTTCTCTTCACATCTTTACTCCAGGCCCCAGGAAGTAGTCTTCCCTATGAAATGGGAAGCCTGCATATTGGGCCTTCTGTTCCCTTCAGAAGGGAGTCTCACTGAGACAGTGACCCATCTTTTTTCCTTTATGAAAGCAAGTATGATGGAGGGCATAGACCAATTTATCCTTGGTGGAATAATATGGAAATAATATGGAAAATATCAAGGTGGAAATGGGGAGATGAGGTATATATAGAACAAGAATATCTGAATCTAGTCTCAGATATGGTGACTTTTCTGCATATGATAAAGGGTAAATCCGCATATGCATCTTTCCTAGTGCTTTATATAGCGCAGTATGTAGGAAATTCTGTATTTGACGCCAAAAGAGTAAGTTGAAAGTAGTCTCCCTGATTTTATCTATTATTCACTTGTTCATGCATCTACAAGTTTAAGTCACTTCTTTGTTCTTAATCATTAGGCTGTATAGCAGTTGTCATTGGCAAAACAAATGTTCTAACTTTGAGAAAAACTGTCCTGGCTCAACTGAAAAATAGAATACTCAAAAAATGTAAGGAAATTGTGGTACTTCTCTCTACAGGTCTGTTCCTTTCATGGAATACTACATGATAATGTAGATATAGTCTCGGTTTCCTAAACACTTATTCCTGTGTGTGATTAAATTTCCCCTTGAAAGCACAAATAGAGAGGAAAAAGGAGTATGTGACTGTAGTGTCATTTTACAGTTACTAAACTACTTAGCAAAAATCAATGGCAGAATATAAATCTTCAAGAAGTCACGAAAAACAGATGTGCCTTTGAACTTCAGCCTACATAGTGTGTATTGCCAAAAAACCTATATAGATATCATACCTAATCACTGAATACTAAAGCACTATAGCAAATTCTAGACAGATCATTTTATCCCTCTAAAAGTTATTGCTTATTAATTTCACTAAGTGAATTATAAAAGAAACAGAAATATCTACCTGCCTTTCTGTGTATCATAAAACTCAGCATTTTTAATAACATAAATTCTATTGAAATTCAGTAGAATTTTTTTCTCTCAGTTCTTTGTGAATTTTGCATAATGCTACTGAAGTCAAAGCAATGTAAAATTATGGTGTGGGCAGAATCAAAGTATAATGGTCAGATATAAATCAGAAAACGACAAAGCCAATATGAGTGTTGTGTTAACTTTTACACTTGTCTTAGGATATTTTTAATCATCTCTTTGTCTTCCTCAAAAGTATAATTGTTTACAGCACAAAACAAATACACAAGCGATTATTAAAGAAGCAAGCAAGCTGGCAAACACACAAACAAATGTAAAGAACCCTATCTGACCTTGTGTTTTAAACTTACTTAAAAAAGAATCTGATCCCTTAAAAAAAAAGACTCCAAACAGGTTACTATTCATTCTGCACAATGACATTTTATTAGAGGCACACTGCAGTGGAAAATGTAGCCTTTTCAGCAAATACTGGAATATTGTCAGCCACATATATAAAACATAAAATTTGCTTTGACATTGGATAATGAGCTTCTGGCAAAATTGTGTCTACTCCTTTTGGTTGTCTTTGTAAATCATTCACCTCAAAAAGAGCAATGTGCATTATATCTAGATTCTGACCAGATTCTATGGATTAATAATGCAATTTTAAGTTTGTTGTGTTCTGTTTCCTGTCTGTAGCTAAGTGACTGAGAATTAAATTATACAGCCCTTCATGGCTTTGGAAGTTTAGTCCTTCATGGAACCAGACTTTGCTCTTACATATCCAAGCGGCTTAATCTTTGAATTAATGCAGTAAGAAAGTTGTTAAAATATTCAAAGAACAGGAATATTAACCCCACTTTATATTTTTATTTATAACTGTCAAATCTGATTTATGACAAATGTTTTGTCAAAGCATTGTTTTTATGGACTAAAGCAATAACTAATGGAAATGTCCACCTGGCCCAAATAAGATATTGTGCCCAAATGCTTAGCTTAACACTGAAACAAAAAGGGAAAGAAACAGATCTGGAAGAGACATGATGCTTCCCGGGATTTCCTGTTACTTTTGAGAAGTGTGTGACTGTAATGTCCTACACTCCCACCCTTGACAAGTAGCCAACTTTATTTTTGCTGTGCACTTGTAGTAACCGTGCCTTTTTTTCTCACCTCAAGATTTTTAGTAGGTTTTGTCTAAGGAAACCATCTTACTAACAATAACTTTGACCCAGATGAGACCTGTAGGCCTGGCCTTATTTTTTTTCACGGATTGAGCAAAAGCCAGAGGAAATAAATAGTTCTTGTGCTATGCTGATAAAGAAAAGTGTAATAGAAACAAGTAGCATCTTCATATGAAAACCGCAAAAGTTGCAACAACCTAAAAGAATAGTGAGATATGCTTTACATGGTTTTAAATTCCAGGTTGCTTGTGTTTATAGTATCAAATTCCATCAGAAGTGATTGAATGTTTTGGTTCTAGTACTCTTTCATTTTCTCTCTCTCTCTCTCTCTCTCTCTAATCTATCTATCTAAATGTATTATATTACTATAGTTACATAAATGATTTCTCTAAAGTCATACACATGACCTTAGGTATCTGTTCAACACAGTATGCAAGAATGGTTCTATCTTTAAAAAAATAGGTAACTTTTTTGAACCATAAAGTAAATAAACACATAATTATGGTTAAGAAACCAATTATTTTCTTAGAAACTATAGATATTTATGTTTTTTCCAAATCTTAAGGCTTCTGAAGTCGTAGAATCTTAGCCAAATTAGGCTTTTTTCTTTTTTTAAATTATTGATGCTTCTGCATATACACTTCAAAGATATCATTACTACTTAACTATTTATGAAGTTTGATTCCAAATTGGTTGATAAGGAAATAAAAAGAGCCTTCATGAATGAGTTTGCCTGGTACTATGCCACAGAAAAATATGGCTTACAATCAAATACCTGCAGAAGCAGCTGGTTACTGAGACATAAATTTTGGTTACAAAATTTTTGTCTCCATTACCTATGGGAGTATACTGTTGTGAAAAGAAGAGATTTTTAACTGTTTATCAAATACTTCTCAGGCCATAAAACAAAACAAGCCCTTTCTTCCTCTTTAGAAACAAACTCTTCAAAAATATACACAGTGACATGAATGTGTGCAGTGACATTTTTAAAATATGTAGTCTGTTGTTAAGGATACAGATACTGAACAAAGCATTACCAAATCCCTAATGATTCTCTTCCACAATTAGTGTTTGATTTTTTGTCATCTAAAGGGTTTATGCTGTATGTGGCAGGTGGGTTCAGGACATAAATAATCTTTTTCTCAGATATTTTAATGAGTTTATTAGAATAAATTATGAGAAGTGTCTCTGAGATATAAAAGCCTAAGTCATATTATAAAAATGAAAGTTACTATCTATACGCTTATATTCTTTAAATTTTTTTTCCCATTTCTAGACCTATTAACTTCTCGGGTTAAGATCACAGCTGTGATCACAGCCACAGTCATATCGGTGTGGATATTTTGCCCCAATTGTTAATTACTGGAGGTGAGTCTCATCTAATCTTTTTCAGAGTTTGGGATTTCCTTTCAAAGCAAAGGCTCGGAAGCTTTCAACCTTTCCTCAGTTGGCCACAGCTGAGTATGCAGGATAAAATCTCTGGTAAGTGTCTAAAATTTTTTCAACTCTTCACTTCTATCAGTATTGAATATGAGGTATCTTCTATAATAGTTTAAAACTTCATCTGACCCAGGCCAAGGGGTGGGAACATTAGATTTTCCTATGTGTTTCTTTGTCAAACTCTTCTGCTGCCACTGAACTTATGTATTACTTTTTGAACCTGCTGTACTTGTATGATGCTCTAGCCAACAAGCCTCATGCTTGCAAAGAGAGACCAGTAGCCTTAAATTGTTTTGTGAATGGATTTCACTTCACCAACCAGTCACGCAAATGAAGTCTTTTTAAAATAAAATCTTTTCTGAAAGGTCAGTGATATTTATATTTTAAGTTGAAACTCAGAGTAATATTAAAGTGTTTGGAGTTCTCAGAATTGTATGAATGGTTTTACTGTTCCTACAGTGCATGACAAAAATGCTGACAGGGAACCCTCGGGCCACCTGCTAGGTATAGCAGCATTCACTATGTGCCATATTAAGGGCTGAATGGCAAGGTTGACACTGAATTGCTCAGTAAAATAGATCTTTCACATCCTGCAAGAAATGAATCCCTAGCATTTCAGGACAAGCATATATAACCACCCAAAAGAATACTGCAATATTTATATTTTTAAAATGGGATTTCAGTCTCCTATCTCCTTCAGCCCCCAGATGGGAATAAGCAGAGGAAGGAGAACTGAGGAGTGAAATCCAAGAATTCAAGCAGCATTAAGATATTTGGGTATTTTACTCCACATTTATAGTCATGCTACATACTATAGAAACGACGTTTTGATGTTATCAAAGCTCTGTTTTGAAAAAAGCAGCAACTGCTTGTTGGATTACAAGATTTCTTTTGCAATGAACTGTTGTTTCATATTAGAAAAAGCACCCTTGATTTTAATTTATTTTAAATTGTAAAAACCTCAAAAACTCACAAGTCTGACTCTGCAGTCTGAATTCTCAGCCTGAACACTATGTCTGTATTCTTTTGCCCTTGCACAGAGACAGTCTGTTTTCATGGAGCTTAAGTTGCAGACTGCATTAAAAGGTGACCTTTCCATTGAAGTTAATGGTGAGTAACTCAGAATCTAGCCAGAATGACACTAAATAATATATGTAGATACATGAAGTAATGCTGATATAATCACTGATGTAATTTCAGACAATGAAATTTTTAATATTTCCTTTGAAAACTGTGGCTACTATCCAAAGACATTCAAATGTAAAGGAAATTGTACATGAGAAAAAACTACTTACTGACCCTAATACAAATGGAAAATCACATAGTATGTTGGGATTCTAGAGAGAGAAGGTAGCTACAGGAAAGAAGCTCTGGATGTTTAAGTCTTCTTTCTCCAGGGAAGGTATTTAGCTTAATACTTACTATTTTCTTCTGTCAAATTGTAATTTAATGAATTGGCAGAAGAGTATGGATCATTATGCTACTTTGTATCTCCATATTCTGTTAAACCCCTTCAATTTGTAGTGTGTCAGTACATCAAATCTGAAATAAAATTTGCGGTGAGGGAAGACGATGATATGCCACATGGTGGTGTCTGATGGATCAGTAGAAAGCAAAACTGTCATGAGGCATAGACAATATATATATACACACAGGGTCTATCTTTGCTGAAACAGGAACCTTTAACATAGTCAACATTATCTTTACCTTCAGGAGACATCCTGGAGATCAATCATGTAAATTCTCATAGAAGCAAAATATTTTCAATAGATAAAAGACACAAAATCATAATGAAAAATGTTCCATTTTCTCTAATGTATTCTAAATCAAATGCTCTATAGTATGATATGTTTTAGGTTAATTAGTTTAATCCAATTTTAATTAAGCTGATGTTTCCATGCCAACAAATGGTTTTTAAATTGTGGAAATCTTGGTGATGTAGAGTGAAAGTGAAAAATTAATTGCCTAAAACATTATTTTGTTGTAATTCTTTTAACTAATATGTGAAATGCCACATTTGTAGCTGAAGTTCAGCTAATGGCCACAGCTCCAGCTCTTTGAGGGAATCATTTAGCTAAACTGTGCTCATAAATAAAGATTGGTTTTATCACAGTAACAACTTCCTAAAATTTCTTTTTAAAATAGGCATATACTGGAAATGAGTCATTCACTATCAACAGGTACTGCATATAGGTCAAAAACACCTTGCAACACTTTTTTATATTCAGATTTATTACCCTGAGGTTGTTTCATAGATTAGGATCAAAAGTTGCACCAGCAGTTATAAGCATAGCTTCCCTTCCCTTCCCTTCCCTTCCCTTCCCTTCCCTTCCCTTCCCTTCCCTTCCCTCTCCCCCCACCTGTTTTTTTTTTTTCCTTGTCTTTCCGTGTGTTTATATTGACTACTTATAATGCTGGTATTATTTTTACCTGACTTCCAATGACTGTGAAAGCCCGTTTATGTTTGGAAACTATCCACAAGAACAGAAGTTTCAGATAATGCAATTGAAGTTAAGCACTTATTAAAGGAAATACATAAAACAGCCTTGAAAGAGCTGGACCCAGAGGATCCATTTTGCCAGGCCTGTGTCTCAGATTCAAGGCTCTTTCATCCCTATACTTTTCTCCTCCTGATCCCTTAAGTCTTGAAATATATCCCAGGATGGCACAGTTCAGCAACACAGGGGAGAAAGCACCATGAGTAGACTAAATCCTCTTCAAGGATTTGAGAACAATAGCTAAAAACTCTATAAGACTGATGATTGTACAGAACACAGGTTTCTTACTTCTTGGTTCACTGGTCTAATCTCTGAGTTGATACCTGCCAAGACAACACACAACCACCAACACTATTAAAAGAAAAAAAGAGGCTGTTCTTGTTTTCAAAACGAAGAGGTTGCACATCTAAATTGAGAAGAGATTGCAGACTAGTAATCCAAGTCTAACAATACCCTCTTCTTACAGCTCAGAGTTAAGTTTATAGACCATGAAAAAGTACAGGCTTTCAGGTCCATTCTGCTTTCTCATTTTCTATTGACCAGTTCAAGATGGAATCTGTTGTAATTCCATATCGTGGTGCTTAACACTTCCATGAACTCTATTGACCCCTTCAACATATGGGAAACTCGGCCCAATTTCTAACACCACCATGTCAACACCTTTGTGGATCTGCTTCTGAAATTAGTAATTTCCTAACACCAATACAGTCAATGCATCTAAATCTGGCCTTACGAATAAAGAAAAAGCACACTGAAAGTAACAGCTTTTCTATTATCTGGATTAATTTATTAAAGGTTCTTAAATTTTATATCATATTAAATCTTTAAGTTATAGAGACTCATGCCAGTTTTGGGCACTTTTTTTTTTTTGGTCAAATTTAATGAACACTTCTCTTGATCCTTATGTCACGCTCTGTTTCTGGCTGCTTCAATTAAGATGATCATTACTGTTTAAAGTCTAACTTCTCTAAAAAATCTGATTAAAATGAGTACGACACTGTATATGCCTCTTTTGCCACTGATTTAAAAAGTTATAGCGATAATTATGCCAGATTGCAAGAACTGAACTGTTTAAAACCAGAACATTGCTGCTTAAGGGATGTGTGTCACAAATTGAATTAATTTTTCACTGGGTTCTTCCCATCAAACTACACTTTCCCAAGAGGATATAAAAATAGTCTCTTCAAAAACAAATTAAAGAACTAAGGAATTCAAAATACTGACCCTTTCTATCAAGTAAACTCAAACTGCAAATGATAAAAGGCTCCAAGAATATTCGGAGGGATGACAACTAATCCATATTGTTGTCTTGGCAACCAGAATAAATGCAAACTTATTTTTATACAGAAATTGAAAACATTACTGTCAGTTAGTAAAACTAATTATTTTTAATTACTAATATCTCTTGAAAAAGTTGGAAATTTCAAAACATAAGTACTGTGAGATTTATACAAAAAATTGGTATCAGGACAAATAGTAAATACTAATTCTTTGCATTCTAACAAGAATTGAAACTGCAAGCAACTTGTTTTTCATTAGGTGAAATAAAAAAAAATTAAAAGTATTCTGAACTACCATTTTTACTAGGTTAGGAAACATCATCCTAAAACCAGAATCTCAAAACTTTAAAGAGTTCTGCAGGAAGCTGGTATTAAAATAATCATGGGGTTTTTTTTGGGTTTTTTTTTTGGGGGGGGGGGGTGGTTGTAAAATTTATTAGAACTACTAGAAAAGTCATAGCTTGTTGAGCAGATGAGATTAGGTGAAAAATCTGTAAAGATGACTAGCACACTAGATGATTTCTAAAGTAATACAGTTCTAAATAGTAACCATTGACAGGGGAGCTGTATAGCAGGGAAATACTAATTTATGATCTGCTTTAGTGGGAATTTCACAGGAAAAAAAATTTGTAACATTTTGTAAAAAGTAAAGAAACTCACAATATTTTTCTTACAGAAAACCTGGTTTGCAGTCAGACATCTTTTCTGCCATTCATGTTATACAAATTGCTCCAAACAAAATTGGTTTAATCTGAATTGAACTAAGAAAGGTGCATGGCATTGTTCTACAGGAAATTCACAAACATAGCCCTTGAGAGTTTAGCTTGAAGATAGAGCCTGCAAAACAGTCACACTTGAAGTCTTACTGAGATACTGGTATTTGAGAGAATGGTTGTGTAATTTGTTGGAGGTTTTGCAGTGAATTCCAGCACTGTAGGGATTAATAACTCAAAGCAAGGGTCATCAGTGGTATTCTTCCCTTTTTTAGTGTTTATGACACTAGTAAATCTTGTTGCATTTGCAAGGTAGTGAATCCCATATTGGTAGTACATAGGTTTTGTAATTGCATGGGTAGAAGAACATCCATACACACAAATGTGTTTGAACATAGCCATACATTTTCTGAGAATGGAATAGTGACGGTTCTAAAGGTTCAGTGCTCCCAGGTCACGTAATATCCTCTTTTGCCTTCTGTACCAAGAGAGATGAAAATCAAAATTTAAAGTCTGTTTTTCCTCCAGCAATGTTGCTACAATGTTATAGGGGCTCTAGTTTTTTTGCTCTAAGAGATTTCTAGTGACTGAGAACGTAAAAAGAAATATATTATTATCTCCTGCAAACTAGAAATACAGTACAATATTCTACCTTGACTCTTGACCTATCTAGACCTGCCAGACATCTTTTTTTGCTATTAACTTTTTTACAAGATAATGGATTTTCACTAATAATGATGAAATTCAGACTATACTGTCATGAAGTTCAGGGGATTTGATCCAATCTCTTCAAATCATGTTACCACTGACACATACAAAAATGTCTCCTCTGTTTCCACATATGCACAATAAAGGAACTGAGGTACCAGATGGAATAAGTACTAATTCTAGCTCTCAGCTAGTTTGGTGTTGCAATTGAGGCAATGAGCAATTAACTCTAATTATTGTCATGAAGATAAGCAAGTATGACCTTGATCTGATATGTCTAGGGAATTACTAGGATATATCAGGATGGACAATCATTGAATAGTGATTTCTCATAGTAAATCTACTTTTTAATGTGAGTTTTTCTTAGAATATGCTTGTGGTAATGAGATCTATGAACTTGCAAAAAATAATAGCCATTCTAGGTGTCTTATGAGTGCATTGAATGGTCAGCTAGGATTTTGATCAGGCTTAGATTTGCAAAAGCTATTTCTGTATAGGCATTAGCTTCAGGTGTTTTTAAAATTGATCTAAAGTGTATATCACAAAGAATTAATTTAGTATTAGGTTTTTTTCTTTCAAATTCTGAGAAGTTTAAAGATAAAGGGTAATTCAATAATAACGGTTGGAGAGGGAAGGCTAATGTAAAGACTTCATTAAGTGGTGCTAAGATTACTAATTCAATCTGCTGTGTCTGTTTAAGAATGTAGGATTAGGATTTATTTCTATGTGGAAAAAGGCAGAATTTTAAAAATAACATGGGATCCATTACAATGACTAAGAAGAATGATAAATGATAAATTGATGTTTTAATTAATACTGATTTAACCCTGGGAGACTAGAAATGTCAACTGCAATTGGCCATGTGAAGTCACAAATATGTGTCACCTAGTGACCAAAAGGATAATACTTTGAGCAAAGGAGAAAGGAAGAACTATAAAGCATCTCACACTAATATTAAACTTAAAAGAGATGGAAACACCAGTTGTTTTGCTGGACTGAGACAGCCCCTCATACTGGCACTAAGCACTACCTTCTAGTAGTGCCAAACTAGTTTAATACATAGTTTTCTGCAAAGTATTATTGTGAAAGTAATGCATATTTTTCAATGTGTAATTTTAATAACCTCATCTTGGCTCCTCTTTGTCTGTTTTTCTACACATACAATGAAAATACATATTAATTTTTTCCCTTTACTTCCTTTTGTGGAGAAGATTGGTGTCTGAAATTCTACTGCAACAAGTTCATATTCTGAAAGTAATACTATCACATGTGTACCATTCTTTAGCAGAAAAAATGCTATTCAAAGCTCTCTGCAGGTTTAAGAAACATTTTATTTATGCTTTAACATTACTGTTTCTACCATCTTCAGAGTACAATATAAGGCAGGCAGTTGCTGAAAGCCAAATTGTTATCTTATAAATAAAGCTTTTATCTATCCCATCCTTTGAATACTATTTACTTGCTGAAAGTGGAGTGTGCAGCAAATAAATAACATTACCTAAGAGTGTGCTAGATGATAGACTGTTTTCCTTAAATTTTTATGTTCTTTGCAAATACATGGTTCCATTGTGTGTCTCTAGGATTGACAAAGTCCTCTTGTATATTAAATATCACTTTGAAGAGTTTGTGTTTTGGTCAGAAATGAAAGTCTGTCTCCAAGAGCACACCAGCCCTTATACAAAATTAACTAAAACCAAAACCCAAAGCCAGTGATAAGCAAATGTAAATGACTGTTTTCAGGCACTGCTTAAAGCCTTGTCTGAAATATAATTATAAATCGCTTGGAAAAATATTGGAGAGATTATTTAGTAAAAGTTTCATAGGTTGATGCAGAAAAGCAATGTTGTGTTGTGTAATTAGTTGTGAACTTTTTCCTTTTTTACCCTGCTGTTGAATATTCCTCTGTACAGTTATGTAGCTCTTGAACCAGAATGACAACAAATACTCAGAATCTCAATCCAAATTAAGACTGAGATGAAAGTTTCTTATACAGATTGAGACAAACATGTAGAATCTCATGCACTTTATGAGTCACCCAAAGAATGAACTTCAGAATGAAATTTGCATTTAGTTTATTTCCTAGGTAGCCTATTCTCTATTAATCATGACAGGATCTGAAAATCTTCCAGTGAAGTACTGAGCCAGATGACTAATATCATTCACACATTGCTTGTTTTCTCACCTTAGCTTCTGGGGCACTATACATAGTGGGCTGATTTGGTTTTAGGTATTTTTTGTTACTATTAGTAGTTTAATAAGTATACTTAAAAGATGGGCAGATCAGAGGTAAATTCCTTGCCTTTGGAATAAAAATTAGTGACGCCTGTGCTGGTGTTTAGTTTCTCTTCTCTCTTCTTCATTCCAGGAATGTTAAACAAATTTTCTTATGTGGTTGATTTCTGATACCTAAAGCTTTTCTTCTTGAGTCAGTCTGTAGTGTTCTACCGGTTGATGAACAAGCCTTTTACATCTATGCTCAGTAAATATTTTGTGCAGATATTTCATTTATTGAGGTTTAGCAAAATGATTTATCCCAACTTTAGCTGCTGTTATGTTGAACATAGGCTATGGTTAGCTATGTAGCACTTTATTATTAAAAGGCAGTTCCTATATTGTACATTATTTAAAAAACTTATTGAAGTTATCATTCAACTGAAACAGCAATAGCAGTGCAAGATAATGACCGTTTTCTGCCCCACCTCACTCTTGTCCTACAGAGGTCAAATATGTATCTTTTGTTCCTCAAACTTGGACACTGCTGGATGTACATTGGTACTGCACTTGATTTGGAGTGCTGTGGTGGAATTAGACTTTTTCATCCCACAGCCTAGACATCTGGAAGGTTACTTTCATTGTTCCACCTAAAAGTCATCTTTGGGTAGATACAGAATGATCTTTTCTGGATCACAAAACGTGTAGAAGGAGACAGGAAGACATGAGTGGAGCTGGCTGCATCTGCACATAAACTGAGAATTTAAGTTAATGTAATCAAGCATTCTCTACTGGGAAGTAAGATGCCAAACTGCACTCCCAAAATTGGATTTGCAAACTGGCTTGTGGAATGAGCATGCAATACAATGCCTGAATCAACTCACTTAATTCTCATGCAAAGGCAAGTTAGGTGTCTGACACAAGATTTATCTTGTACAGTTTCTGAGAATCTAGACTTATCAGTATTTTAAAGTTATGATATTGTCTATTTTTGCTATATTATTCTAATAATAATTGTGCCTGTACTTTAGGCTCACTGTCACTGTGTATGCAGGATGTGAAGTAACTTTTAGACTGGTAGCAAGTATGTTCCTATTCATTACCAATCCTCTGTACCTTCAAGGCAGTTTAAAATCAACATGTTTTAATTGTTTTCTTATTGTAGTTCAACTTGCTTTTCCATGCTGCATTAAGTGACCAGATTTTATATCACAGAACATGTTAGTTTGAATTGTAGATACTATATGAACATATTTAAATGACAGCTACTTAACGTTATGGTGATATTTTACACTAAGTAAAGTGTGTTTAAATTCATTAGATTTAGAGGAGGTGCAAATCAGGCAACAATGGATAATCGCTTTATTCCTGTAGTAGTTATTGCTTCAGGCAGATGGGATTATTTAATGAGTCACTGATGAAATGCAGTAACAGAGAATCTTAGCACTGTACCTGCAGAGTGTTTAAGAAAACTGAAGGTGTAAGTGAAGAAACTTGAAAGAAATACTATTCTAGCATACACATAAAAGGTACATTTTCTCTGATTTCTTCCTTTAATCATTCTTTACTTATATACAGAAAAATAAAAACAATAAACCCTCTGGTCTGAATGATTTCCTACAACCTATTTTTTGTTAGCTCAGGACAGTTTCAAAGGACTGGCTTTTCAGACTATCTGATCATGGCAGTTAGTTGCCTAAGCATGAGTAACTAGTACAATTTGAAATATTCCAGATCCATTAGGCCTCCATCTGTTACCTTAGCAAGTTATGATGTTCCTGTAGGACTTATTTCAAACTTATTAGCCTCATCTCATATACCCTAAAGCATTTCAGGTTGTCTATATTAGAGCAGTTCTCTCAAGAAGTTGATACCATAAAAATTAGCCCACAGAATATCACTATAAATGCTTTCAGTTTATTTATTTATTTATTTTTGTGCTGGGGAAGAAAGATTTTCAATCAAGACTCAGCCTAGCTCAGTGAGTAAGCTGTTTCCTCATTTCCTTTGGAACAAGGAAAAAAGACAGAACTGATTTTCTACCTAGAGAAACAGTAGAATTTGCAAGTTCTAGTACCAGCTAAAGACATTGTATTTCATAAAAGTAGCATCCAGGAGCTATTGCATGGGTAGTAAAACATCTATAAGTTCAGGAAAAATTGGTAAATGCCCTGATGACCCTTGCAGAAGAGAAAAGAAGGGACACCTGGTGTAAAGAGAAAAAGAGGCATGAAAGAAAATTCAGATATGTCTAATTTTTTACTGCTGTTATAGATAATATACTAATTTCCCAACTAGGCCTTATGTATTTTTAGTGTGTACTAAGATCAAAATCAAGGTCAGGATGAAAACATCAGGCAATAAAATGAGGCTAAGATCACATCTGTGCATTTCTAACTGTAAAGGCACACCATATTCTGGTATGAGCTGAGAAAGCATAGAATAACAGGACTTAACATCCTTGTAGTACATGAGACAGGAAAACAGAAGATGATAACTTAGGAATAGATCACCAGCTGGCTTTAGATATAGAGAAATCCAAAGAAACCAATCTGGGCTATGCAGTAGTATAGCTCGTACCAGTGGCTGAGCACCACATGCCACTCACTGACTCCTGGAGGAGAAAGAGGCAGAGTCTCCATGGGTTGGGATAAGGACAGTTTACTGAAAAAAAGCACCATGAAAGTAGAACAATAACAGCCAATTGCACTCACACCTGGTGATAAAAGAAGGTACCTGACAATTACAGAGTGCTGCCAGACACAAAGGCTGGTCTGCTGACCACCCCAGCTACACCAGCCCCTTTTATGGGGGAGTGATGTCAGGTGGTGTGGAAAACAGCCTAGGCTAACTCAGCTCACCTGGGCTGGCTGCTTGGGGAGGTTGACTCTGGCCTGGCCAGAACCAGGACAACCAGCAGCTGACTGGTGACTTATGCTGATAAGCAAATTTTAAAAGAAACACATTTTTAAGACAGTAACCCTCTGAGTTCGCAGGGAAAAGGGCTGTCTGCAAGGACATCAAGACACAGTATGAGCAAAATGTCGGGGCCAGAATCCTAGCCAGGAATCAAACATGAGCCATGAGACATTGTTTCCCTGGGTCTACACTGGCTCTCTGGATTGGAGAGACATGAGCCTTGGCAAATTGTGAGTGAGTGCCATGAAATAGAAATCTTGCAGTAGAAACTTCATAAGATATTGCTGTTCATGCACAAAGCCCATCCTGCTTTAGTAAATAAATTTCAGCCTGTATTAGTGAGTGATGTGGTTCTTTTTTTGCTATAACCCTGCTCAAAGTCCCCTTTGACATATCTATACAGCACTCAGCCATTTCACAGCTGTCTCATGGTAGTCTAATTTACATGTCACAGTACCTGAGCAAACTTGGCTGTGTCTATGTCAGGACTTTAAATGTATATTGCATTAGTTGCAACACAGACTTACAGATAAACATAATCTTGACTGAAACCACAGATCTTCTTAGCAACACATTTCTGTACATTCATGCTTTGCAAAGTAGTGGCTGGTGAGTGGTTCTAAGAAAGAACAGTCATGATGTCAGTAGCAGCAGCAGCGAATGTAAACGATCTTTTAGAATGTTGTTCTGGTTTTGTCTGGAATAGGTTAACGTTCTTCATAGTAGCAAGAATGAAGCTATGTTTTGGATTTGTGCTGAAAACTGTGTTGATAAGATAGGGATGTTTTACCTACTGCTAAACTATGTGTTATGGCGTTATGCCTTCCTGGAGATGGCTGAAAACCTGCCTGCTGATGGGAAGTGGTGAATTAATTCCTTGTTTTGTTTTTGTTGTTAATAGAGAGATGAAAAGCTTAGTGAGAGCACAGTATTCTTTTTCAGGCCTAAGCAAAAATGCCAACAGAGCTTTTAGAATAGCTCTGTAAGTTTGATTTTTGCTTTTTTGGGGTTTTTTTCTTGCTGTTGTTCGGTTTGTTATGTTGATTTTTTTCAGGAATTCTCAGTCTTGATGTTCCACTGTTTGCCAACCAATGCCTTCTGAATTTAGAAAACCTAGCCTTCTCTCTGCTTTCCATTTTGTCACTGTCTTATACCATAGCAGCTTGTTTGGGATTTCTATGAGGAAAACACTTAGTTGCTTAAACTTACATATAGGTTTCCACACCTAAGTATATACTTATATTCTTCTGTTCTGAAATACATTAAGAAGACATGCAAAGCTGCATACTTCTGGGTTTGTCTTGCATTTCTTCTCACATTCTAGCCAAGGATGCAGCAAGTCTTCATGCAGTGTAGTGCTGCCAGCAATTTATAACATGAAAGGATGATAATTTGGTCATGTCAGAAAAAAGCTGTTCATGATATTAGAAACTGACTTTATATTTATATAGTCTATTTATTTAACTCTTATGACTGTTAATAAAGGCTAAATTATTTGCCTGTTGAATTAGTATGACACTAATAGCCATGCAAGCAGTGTCTGATGTGTTCAGATTGGGTTTGCATTTAGTTCTAGAGGCAAAAGTTTAGACTTATGAACAATGTAAATGAATCACTCTTGGGCCTTGGCGCCAGAGTATATTATAATTGTAGCATAATGAGATAATGAAGAGACAGACATTTTTTTAAATTTAAAAAGGCTTGGGGATACAAATAGTTGAAAAGAGAGAATACCAATTAGCTTTTCCATTTCCCTCTGCTCTTCTGCCCTCTCTTCCCCAGTCCTTTCCCATTATAGACCACTTCAGAATTACAGTTAATGTATTTTTGTGGTAATAGGAGTCTTTGAATAAGAAACAAAATGTATTGCATGTAGAACATTAATTTTAAGCATGCTACACACAAATGTGGAAATGAAGAGACAAATTCATTCCAGATTTCAGTGCTTTGAAACTTTTCATATTAAATTGCAAAGGCAAAATTACATTGTGATATTTGTTGTACTCCAAACCAGATATTTCATATATGGCACATCTGATATTTATTGAAAGTGCTAGAAAAAGCATTTTAACCATCATAATTTAAATATCATCTTATTCATACTCTCTTCAGGATACTTTAAAACAGGCCTAGAAGGGTCTATTAAATTGCATTTAAACCCAGTACACTTTGCAGGTGTCCAGTATAATGAACACTTTAAATGGCTATGCTCTAAGGTTAATTTGTTCTGTAAAATCCCCCCAGACTCCTCTAGAGTATTCATTAGTAGAATAAAACAGAGACCTAATCCAGATAGATGCTAAAGGATTATCATTATTGCTGCAAGGATGACTTTGATAAAATTCTAATTGGTATTGCCGCATCTGAACAAATGAAGCAGATTATGATAAATACTGGGTTTCAGACCTCTCTAACTAAATTGTGAGACTGGGGTAAAATAAAGTGATCAAATTCATCTGAAAACAGATAGCTACCTCAATTTACTCCAGAATTTCTTTGAGTGGCATGAAAGATAAAATTATACTCAACTGCAGATAATTACACCAAATGTCAGCACAATACAATTAGAGCTAAAAGACCATTGCAGCACTCATTTTGCTTTTAACAGCATCTTCATTGCAAACAGTCTTTTGTCTCATTAGTGCAGGACTGACAGATTTAAACCTGTAGTTATACAGATTCATCCATAGTAAGATCAAACAAGATCATTATATTTTCTTTTCTTTCTGCATTACATAAAAAGGGAAAAAATATCTGCTAGGCCACTTAAACACAAGAGAGACTTCATATTATCTAAATAAAATTAAAAGCAACCACCTTATTTTGTATTTATATCCATAAATAGTAACATTGCTGTCTCAGGAATTCAGAGTTCCTATGCCATTAAAATACATTGTGAGTTAAGTAGTCATTGCATATGTCCATCAAATGGAAATTTTAATTCTTTGGCTGCCATTATCATGTTTGCCCTTACCAAAAATTATAAACTGATAGGTTTTATGCAAGTTAATACAGAATTATAATCCATATTTCATCTACTTTCAATTATACCCCTCTTGGAAGAATAATTCAACTCAACATAAGTTATGGCAGTAGAACACAACCTGTATTTTTTTTTACAGGTCAGTTATCCCTGTAAACCAATGCCTTCTTTCTCTGGTGTCATTCTGTAGAATGCAATTATTCTAGGCATTTTTATTTTACAACAATATGCAATATTATTACTTAGCTTGTATGTAACTCCTTAAAGGCCTTTTTAATTATAAGAAATATATGTATTAGTATAGTTTACATAAAGTTAGATGTCATACATAGGTGGTCTGAATGTATATCTATGTTTATATGTCCTTTCTAAACAACGACACAACTTCTGAAGAAAATTACATAATTCTATACAGAATTGACATATATGTGTTTATATCTTCAGTCATCTTTCCAAAATTTTCAAGTAAAGAGGAAAAAAAATTTCATTCACACTTAAAAAAAATTAAGGCTGTCCTGGTTAAGTTTGTTTTGTTGTGTTTCTTCCCAGTATAAGATTTGAAATTGAATCCATCTATACCTACAAAAAATAATTCCAGAATGTTAATGGACTGAAACAATAATATTCAGAAAATTACCATATTGATTATGTAGAATTTAAAGATAAAGAGCCTAAAATTAGAGGAAAAAAAAGAACAGAAGGTCCTTTTTTATATTATTTTTGAAAAAGTGTTCAGACAGGTTAGTTAAAATATCTTTAAGTATATATTTTAAGCAGTCTTAGAAACACTAAATGTTATAGCTGATTACGATCTGAATGAAAATGCCATACAATTTAGAAAGACCAAGATAAAGTGAATTTCTGATTTGTTTCTATAAACAAGTTCTCAGATTTAATTCTTATAAAATAAATGTTCCTATGACTTCATTTTACTGTTGATAGTCATCTGCTCCTTAACACTATATTGGGAAATCATAAAAGAAGATTATACGATCTATTTAAGAGTTTTTTTCTCATGAACATTTCCTAATGATGTTGTTAGGTTTTATCACCTGTATGTCATTAGCATGCAACACTGAGACCAAAACCACTTCTCCCACAGTCTCCTGTAATGTAAGTTTACAAAAGACAGTTCTAGTGTACTTCGGTAGTCAAAGATAAAATATTTAGGATTCAAGCATATCTTTCTTTCTGCTTTTTACTCCACCACATTTTAAAATACAGACTTAATAGCATGAGCGATGTTTTTATCATAAGGTATATTGATCAGTAGAGTTGCTGCAATTTTAGTTTATCCATGTGTGTCACAGGAGTATTTCAAATGGCTCTATTATACCTGTCTGTGAATGTGTGCACAATTAAAATATTACAGAACCAGATACAAACAGGACTGAGAAGTTTCTGTATCATCATCTTGGCCAAAAGCAAGTAATGAACAAAACCTCCACAAATGATGTGAAAGAAAATTTTTATGGAGACAACATCCCTCCCTCCATCACCTCTCCAGACTACCCTGATAGTGTTAATTTTCCTACATCTACTTTTATAGTGTATCACAGATCTGTAATTATCCAGATTTGAAAAATGTGGAGGCCTCACAACCACACTGTTTACTGCTGTCAATTTCAGAACAGAGATATTAAATTTTCCTCTCCCTAATGACCCTTTTCCATTATACTTTCTTACATCTGAAGCTTGCTTCTGTATCCACCCTATTTCCTACATGAGTTTCCTGTCCTGGCAGTTGTTTCACACAGAGAGACAGACAACTGGAAGAAAACAGCTCCAGTTGTATCACCTACACTCTTTGTGATTTTGTGTGATGCTGGTGTGGGCTTACACGTGTTCTGTTTGAGGGTGGCCAACTTTGTTCACACTTTGCTGTGTATCTAATCCCTTTCAGCCAAATCTGAGAAACCTTAAGAACAGGCATGGCTGTACGCTTTCAGGATCTATCAGACTGCTACTTGAATATCTCTGCCACAAATCCAGTCCTATATTTTCGATTAATGACTAAAAAAACTTTTCCTAATTGCTCTACTTTATTCCTGAATAAACTATACATGCTGTGTATTATGCATATTGTCTTAGAATATGTGCAGTCAGCAGTGTTGATTCCTGAGAGTTTGAGACATTACAACAGGTAATGAAAGACATCTAGGTAATATTAGGGAAAAAAAAGTTAAAGAAAATTAGATTTTAAAATATTAACAATCTGTGTATTTATAAGATCATATGCTGGTGTATTCAATAGAATATGTATCTATTATGTACCCACTGGGGAACAAAGGAGAAAGCATTTCCAATATTATTGATTAAACAGGAATTTGTTCAGCTTAGCTGGGAGCTTTTCAAACTTTTTAGATGATATTGAACTGATTAGTTGAAATGGACCTAAATGCGTTATAAAAAATTAGAAGCTACATTGTTACTGAAATATAGGTAAGTGAAAAACAATGTATAGCTTGATTTCATCAGTTGTTTGAATGAATTCAGTCAGTGTGTTGGTGATTCAAATTAATTCTTTTGGAACAGTCATGGAAACTTCTCTTTTGTAAAAAATTTTAGTGAGAGAATAACATAAGAGTAGATTTATGACTGATGAAATACATTTCTGTTCTGATGATTTCTGTCAGTTGAGCCTGACAGAGTGAGAGATAGAAGAGACAAAAATGAAGGACTTCCATGATTAAAACAAAAAGCAGACCTATGCAACTTTGTGATTTATTTCATATCCTGGCAAAACATTAAGAGCCTATGGATAAGACATTTTGATTGCTCTGGTTATAGTGCTGCTACCTACTATGGAAGATCTGTCTCACTTTGCTGTTAGTGTCTCAAACTTCTCTACTGCAAAGTGCTGTTGATGTCTCTAGTTCTGCATCCTTGCAATTTCATCCATGCTACATTCCTGCAGCAAACATTCACTGGTAAATTGCTAGCTCTTGACTTACCACACAGATTTTAACTACTGTCTACCTTTCTACTTCCGCTATTCACAAATCATCACAGATATAAACTCTATCTGTTTAACTCCCATATTCTTCAAAAATCTTTTTTCTGCTCCATTCATCTACCTTCACACATCTTAGTGTCTTCTGTTGTGTCCTATGCCCTTATCTATAATTGAGTTAGATGATTAAATCAGTATACTAAACAATGCTTTTATCTAATTTAAGTTCAGCATGAAATATGTGATTAGGTCTGAGTAGTCTTTTGTTTGTTTTTTTTTTTCCCTGGAAGATAGCTAAGAATAACTGAAAAGTTTGTTCCCGAGAAAGGCTTTTAAATTAAATCCCATTTTGAGTCTACATAGTAATTACTAGACTTTTAAATTTTGTGGCTTTAAGATTAGGTATTTGGCACTCACAAACACTGAGAGCCAAGAAAATAAAGGGGAAGGGAGAAGAGAAAACTGTTGGAAAAATGCAGGAAAAAATGTGTCTTAATAAATGCTAACCATAAATTTTCAATTCAGCACCTTGATCAAATGCTGTCAGCTTATTTCTGTACATCTTGCTGTTCATATGTGTCTATGGAGTATCACTTGTATATCTCTATACAATAAGCTTACTATAAGGTTCAGTATGAGATGGTAGTATAATCCCTAAATCCTGAAATAATCTGAGAGAGACACTACCAATCTGCCTATTGCCTGACAGAACATTTATGATTTTAGCTTTAATTATTTGCTGGGTAAATTATTTTACAGATTGTCACTAAATATAAAAACATGCTGTTAGATGAAGAAAATGTCCTTACATGTCCCTTGGCAAGTTCATTGTAGTGGCAAAGGTCTCTCAAAACCACAACACTCTTCATCGCAGTACTTCACAAAGACAGGCATTTTACTTCTCTCTTTTTGATTCTGACACCATATAGTGAGCTGCTGTGCACTAATGTCAAGAGCAACATCATACGAATTTTGGATAGAAAGCATATGTATACCAGGGCATGTTTGATATTTGTCAGGTAACTGCAATTACACTCGTTGCATAATCATGTCTTCTAAGTGAACTTTTTGTTTGGCATATCGGTACATTACATTGTTGCAAAGCCATTTGCACTAGCTGAGTATTTACTACAAGAAGTTTAAATAGTTGGTTTTGACATAGCACTAAGTGACCTGTGAACATCAAAATGGAAAAATTTTACTTTCTGATACTGTCTGGTTACAGTGGAGATCACTTATGGATTTATTTCTATTTTGATTGAAGATTTATTTTATGGATTGTTCTATGTACTCGTCCTGTTTAAAAAACCCCTGCTAATCTATCCAGATTAAACTGTTTAAAAAGACACCTTTTAAGATTCAATCACTTCTCAAAACACCTATGCTAGGAAAAATGTATTCAAGACCAGGTGGAGCATAAGTATGATTTAGAAGGGAGTCAGAAGGATTACTGCCTGTACTGCATGGCAAAACCAGATTTGGATGAAATGGAGGGCTGTGGGAACAGAGGCAGCATGGCTCTTGAGCAGAGTTGTAACTAAATTCTCACATCCCTCACATTAGTCCAAGCAAAACAGCAAGAAAAAGGGAAAGGGGACACTTGTGAATCTAAAGGTCTCTTAATTCTTTTCTCCCCTGAATTTATCTTGATGAGCTTTTTAATTTGTTAAGCCTAAACGTCCAATATAAAATCCCTGTTATCAGTTTTCAAAATATGCATTCATAAGTACTGTGCATAAGAGGGAAGTATAGAATTACGTATGGGTTGTGTAGATAGACACATGAACAGGAGGAAAAAAACCCTCAATGAGTACCAGTAAAGAGATATCAATATCTTAGGGTTTAGCGTAAAAGTTAATGAGGACACTACATGACAGGTCTTAATGATTTAGAACAGATGGAAAAGAATGACTGATGAGAGGTGAAGAACAGATTTCAACTGTACCTCAAACTTTTCAGGACCACCAAGACAGTGATTTTTGAGGCAGGAAAAAACAGGTACTTTGACAAGGGAATCTTTCCAAGGATGCTCTTTTTGGGAAATCATTCTGCAGTGATATACTGAGTTCACCCAATTATTTCTGGTCACGTCTGCACATAATTTTTTTCCTCCTTCCTAAGAAGAGTGTTAGATGCCCAACACTTACTAAATATTTTAAAGGTTTAAAAAAAAAATTCAAAAATCATGAGACAGAACAGTTCCCATAGCACCTGTAGCCATTAGAATCTAGAATAGATCACTCAACTCCTACCAAAGCACAACGGTGAGACATAAAATTAATTAACATCCAATATAGTCTAAAATGTCTAGTATGAAACCTGAAAATCTCTTGTTCTTTTCACCATATTAATTCATCTGAGGATTAACAGTGCAATACAGGTCCTCTTAAAATTGTTTACTAGTAAACAGCTAATATGTTCAGATGTTAATGACTCTGTTTCTACTTGAGATTAAATATATTAAAAAAAGACCATTAGCCATTGGAAGTACTTGATTGGCAATTACTCCTTAATTTATGAAGGCCAGTGCAGTGAACCAAATATGATTCAACAATGAAATAGATTATGAACTAAAGTCAGAACAGAAATCTTAAAAGAAACTGCTACTCTTGAAGCAGTAGGAAACTGCATATGAAACCCAGGCATTCAACACAAATGGAAGGGTCTCTGAAAAGTAAATTCAAAGCCTGCTCAATATAAAATTTAAAGGCTAATTTTTAAATGCACAGTTTACAATTTAATCTTTCCTCCACCCTCTTTCTTATGCACATTAGAAATATTATTTCAGATAGATATATTCATCCGGTTTTTAAAGAGCATTATGTTCTGGGGCAAATGGGAAATTAGAAGTTGAGTTTGGTCTCAATCTATATACTCTGACTTAAACCTCGGTTTATTGTTTTATGGATAAGACTCAGTTTAGTAACATTTGGTATGTGTTGCAAATAGCTGGTGTAATTTGCAGTCTGTTACACCATTGTGTAATGTCCCATAAAGAAACAAGAATGTAAAATTAATGATTTAGTATGCATTTCAACACAATAAAATGCAGAAAATATTCATGTCTTCTTTATTCATTAAAACAAAAGAACTATAGCTATTCCCTGATTTTTCTCGTCTTTTGCTTTTTCTTTCAGGAAAGACATTTTTATTCAGCATTGTATAGCTATCTGTGCATGAAATCCCAATTAAGATAAAGGGAGAAAGTATGAAGAATTTTTCCCACTTTCTCTTTATAATAAATATTAGTTAAATTTGGACAAGTTAACCTGGAACTAGTCAAAATAATGTACTTTAAATAAAGTCTACAATAGGTTAGCATCTCAAAGTTCTGGTAAATTTCAACACTTTTACAGTGTCAATACAGAATGATTTCTTCTTCCCTTTCAATAGTCTCATCAAGGCCATTGACATACTGTAGTCTCAGCTCTAAAGAAAAAAATCATTACTGAAAAAAGGATAGAATTTTATAGTCCTCATTTACAATATCATTAAGAGGTATTTCTAAAACAGTGATCTTAATCATAGAATCACAGATTATCATTAATTTGGTGATTTTAATGCAGTTTCAATATTAAATATGGAATAGTACATTATTCATCTTATTTTTAATGCTTTAGCTGTACCTACTAAACAAAGGAGGCTAATTTTGTTTTAGAATCGCCTAAGCAGCCTTCCCAACTTTATACTTTCTCTGCACCTCCTCCTTACACTGCTGACTGAAATGTTTGCACTACTGTCTAAAACAACTTCCAAAGAATTTATCTCATGCATCATACTTATCTAGTTTCATTCATGGGATATAATAACTTATTATTCACCTCTTGTTCTTACACAAGTTCAAATGCAAACTTGATTTACTACTCTTCCTCTCTGTTACTCTTCCCAATGCTGTATTTGACATTTAAAAATTAAAACTGCATAAAGAAACAAATATAAAATATGGAAATAAACACACATATTAACACAAGGTGATTGCAAACATAGATAAACTTAAATATTACAAAACTTACTATGTATAATTTCAGTAAAAGTAATGTTATGTATTCTAGGTATTATGTGCATAATAATTGCATGCAATTTTTCACTGAAGCAAGTGAAATGCCAGTTAGAGATGTGAAGGTAATTCAGTAATTAATTTGATCCAGAAAATTTCTGCCTTAATTTTGAACTATCACTTTTTTGGTCTAAGGGGATTGGCTATGCCTTTATCTGGTTTGTTAGGTTTTTTTTTCACTGTATTGCACTGAGCAAGTGAAATTATCATTATAAATTATTCTTACTGGTTTTATTTAAGTTTGAAAAGTCTTACTTTATAAAGTATTATGAAGAGTTATCATTAGTTCATACTGTAGGTAATAGATGATCAGTAAAAGCTTCAATTTATTGTTCAGTTGCATTCTTATTATGGAAATTGCACACCAGAATAACAAATGATACTCTGAATGATCGTGGAGTACTGATGCTAATTTATCCTTTTATATTTACTTCCATATTTTATAGTTTCCCACGTTCATGTAATTTAAAAAAATATAAATTTTATTTTGTAACTAGAAAAAAAGTAAAAATTATCTGAACCAGTATCACACTAAAATATCCCCCAAACTACTAATTAGGACTAAAAATTACAGAAGGTTCATTTATCAGAGTTTGAAATTTTTAAGAGCAGTATGATTTGGACAGATTTTATTATTCAGGGAACCTGAAGGAAAATAATTAAGCTCTGTCCATATTTCTTAGCAAGAGCTTTAATGAGACTCAATCTCTACTTTCCTATAGGCATCTATTGCACATACTGATTTATGGAAAAATATTAGCAAATTCAGTAATGAGATTTTCTGGTAGTGAAAGGGCCTTTTCTAATTCATACATTGATACAGTTAGAGCCCAAGCAAAATATGTGCTTCATAATTTGTCTTTTAGTAAAAATTGTTTTATGCAATGTTTGTCAATATAGCATTGAATTAATGTATTAGATAAAATAGTTCTATAGAAAACTGTACAGATGAAAATACAGAAACTGGATAGAAAATTATCTCTTACTGGCCTGAAACTATGGAAATAAGAGCAAACAGTAATACTGATTGAAGAATGGTGCACATTTTATTGAAAAATGGTACTTGGTAGCATTTCTTAATAATATTTATTAGGCATTTCATAGAGGGTACTTTGGAGGCTTTATAAAAAAATTGTTCAAGACACTAAGCTACACACACCAAACCAAGAAGCTGAGAAGGTCAAAATACACAATGACTATGTGTGGAGTGTCACCCAGGCTGGATGCTAGGTGCCGATAAAAGCTGCTGCCTCGCGCCCCCACCTTAGCTGGACAGGTGAAACAAAAGGCTCCTGGGTCAAGATAAGGACAGGGAGAAACCAGTCAGCAATTACTGTCATGGCAAAACAGACTGGACAAGGAAAAGGTAATGTAATTCATTACCTAGGTAAAAGTAAGTAGAACAATGAAAAATAGAACCAAATCCTAAAACACTTACCCCCATACCTCCCTTCTTTTTAGACTCAACTTTACTCATGAATTACCAATCTCCTTTCCCAGAGTGGCACAAGGGGATGAGCAATGGGGTTATAGTCAGTTCATCATACTTTGTCTTTGACACTTCTTCCTCCTCAGAGGGAGGACTCCTCACACTGTATAACAATGGATGATACAGTGGGAATGCAAGTCTACACAGTACATTTGTGTACAGCAGCCAAAACTTCTGTTCTGATGTTCACCAAAAGTGGAGAATGCTAAAAAGAAGCTGCAACTACTGTATATGGATTCAGTAACAAGGGGACTTTTTCAACAAAGAAGGAATCAGATCAAAAACCAAACCACCCACACAAAAAAACCCAACAATACAGAAGCAGAAAAATATTTAGCAGCTTTGAGAAAGAGGAACAGGACAGCAGTGAAAACATCTTTTGGTGATGTCAGAGTCTCCCTAGGCCATCAAGGCCTCTGTTCATATTCAGTTGGCTATCGATCAACACCCCCCAGGTCCTTTTCTGGTGAGCATCATTCCTGACAGTCTTCTCCAAGCATGGGATGGTTGTGACCAAAGTTCAGGACTGAGTTCAGTTGAACCTCATACAATCGGCATCAGCCTATCAACCCAGCCTGTCCATATCCTTCTGCTGAGCCTTCCAACTCTCAAGCAGATCGAGACTTCCATCCAACTTGGTGTCATCTGCAAACTTCATGAGAATGCACTCAACTCCCTTGTCCAGATCTCTGATAAAGGTATTAAGGGAAACTGGCCCCAGTACTGAGCCCTGGGGAACACTACTTGTGACCAGCTACCACCTGGGTGTAACTCCATTCACCACAGCTCTTTGGGCCCAGCCATACAGCCAGTTTTTTACCCAGCAGAGAGTGCATCTGTCCAAGCCATGAGCAGCCAGTTTCTCCAGGAGAATGATGTGGGAAACAGTGCCAAAGGCTTTGCTAAAGTCCAAGAAAACAACACCCACAGCTTTTCCCTCATACACAAGGTGAGTCACCTTGTCTTAGAAGATGAGGTTAGTCAAGCAGGACCCACCTTTCATAAACCCATGCTGAATGGGCCTGTTCACCTGCTTGTCTTCCATGTGCACTGTGATGGCCCTTAAGATGATCTGCTCCATAATCTACTCTGGCACCTAGGTCAGAGAGACAGGCCTTTAGTTTCCCAGATCCTTCTTCAACCCTTCTTGTAGATGAGCATCATATGGGCTAACTTCTAGTCACCTGGGACCTCCCCAGATAGCCAGAACTGCTGATAAATATTGAAAAGTAGCTTGGTGAGCACTTCCACCAGCCCTCTCAATCCTCTTGAAAGAAAACCGTATTTATGAAAAACAAATTAAGAATTCCATTTGGTGACTCCAGATAAGAGAAAGTTAAGAAAAGTTACATCATTAATGTTATGAATGTAAAATAGGATACAAAGGAATGAATGTCTCAATGGCCACTGTGGTAAGGTCACCTCTTCAGACATAAACAAGATAAAAATTGATAAAACTAAAGTAAACAGTGATTTAGATTTCATATTAGGAAAACCTTCAAAATATTGATATTATGAAGTCAATGCTTCATAGTTCTAATAAAGTGGCCGGTTACAGGAGATATATATTTTATTGGTTTCAAGAAAGTTTCACTAAACCATATGCAAATTTCTGTACTTCTTCAAAGCAAAATTAAAGCTTTCTATTATTTGAGTCCTAAGAACTCCTGCAGTGAGTCTTAAGGAATGCCACTGTACTATTGCTCTGAAAGCAAAAGACCTACAGCTGGAGGACCTCATAGCGGGAAAAATAGTCAACACATAAGTTACTTGGAAATAAAGAAAACAAATTCCACTGTTATTTGGTTAATCTTGTGAAAAAGCTCTGAATTTCTATGCTTTTCTGTCTTTCCAACACTGCAGTAGAGCTGGCATAACAGACTCTGGCTGCCTGGGTGATATTTTATGCCTTTTTCCTTTTCCAACTATTCACATTTTCCTCATTAGATGAGCCACCAGGTGGTGTTACCATGGGATGAATACTGTGAAGGATGCGACATATTCAAGGCAATCACTTCTCACCTGGTGTCACTTGCTTCTTTTTGCAGGCTTACTATGATTATACCCTTCCCTGATTTGCATTGGATTAGTGGAATTTCCCCGTCTCTTTAATGGAAGGGAACATATGGCACATAGCTTTAAAAGTGTGCTACCAAACATAATGAATGTTGGATTGACATTGTTATACCCATAGGCTTTGTTGATAAAAACAAATATTTATACACTATGACATGCTTTCAGCAAATTGCTACCCCTACTCAATGTATGATTCATGAGAAACAGGATCAGATAGAACAGACTTGGCAAATGGGTAGAAACAGAAATAAACAACCAGAAAGTAGAACAAAATTCTGTATTACAGAATACAGGACCATATTGCCGTTGCTAGAAACAGACCATGAACTTTTTACTGATTTTTGAGGCTTGTCAAGCTTGCTCTGCTTGAGCTTTTCTTGACCTGCCTGTAGCTTTGTTTTACTTGATTTCTCTGTGAAAACAATTTCTCTAATAAACAAGATGTCCACAACTAATTTGTTTTACTTTTGTTTTCCTTTCTATGGTCCAACCTAGTTTTAAATAGATAAAGCAGTTATTCTATGTAGAATGAGGTATTTATGACTTTCTTTAGGTGACTATATTTCAGGGAATGGAATATTGTGGATGTGTCAGACATATCTAAATCACTGCCTGCACATTGCAAGGCATAAAAAAATAACTTAGAAATTTCAGAGAGAAAAAAAACTAATTCCCTTTTTGCTATTTCTTATTAAAATATAAATTTCTATAAAAGACTCATTTAGGTATAAAACCTGTATATGTGAGGTATGGATAATTGTGGAATAATAGTCACTTATGAAATGGGAAGTATGTTATTTTCATGGATTACTCTAAGAATATATGGCAATATGTTGCCCTGTTACCAGGAGACTTCCTTTTCCTACCTCTTGGAAACTGAAACACATTTCCTCTCTTTCTTCATCATTCTGCCCTTTTTTTTTGATGACCATATTTCATAAGTGAGTTGGACAACTTCATGTGGTAATACTGGTGTTGTGCCTCGTACAGAATATAAATCATGTATGTGGCAGCTCCTGGCACCCCATATTACACTGACACTTCTGTTTGACTTCATCTGTGTTTTTAAACATCTGTAAATTTCCAGTTCAGCTAACACAATTTCTCACATTACAGATATTCTTGATCTCAAATGTCTGTTAAACAGAATACCAGTAGGTGTCAATCAGTGAGTCTTTGGTGCTCTTCCTGCAAGGTAATGACACTAAATACCTTAATACTTCACCCTGCAGGCTTTCAATATCTGTTTATTATTTTGACACTGATTTCCATTAGCCCATACTATGTAGGCTGTATGTCTGAACCCAGACTTCACGGCATATTATTTGAAGTCATGTTGAGTAATCTACAGCTTATTCTCAGACATTACTATATTAAACCTATCATATCCTGCAAAACCAGTTTTGACTTGCAGGCAGTCACCTATTTTGCTGTCATATCTTCCAGTAAAGCTAACTTAGGGGAATGTTAATAATAGAATTGTAAAACAGGTAGAACTGCAGGGTACTTTAAAGGTTCATACAGTCCCGTAGTTTTCAAACTGTTGTGAACTGGTATAAAAAATATCCATGGACTATTTCTTAGGAACCTGTAGAAGATTAATAAAAAAATTAGCTAAATGAAATCTGTTGAAAATCTACAAAATGATCTACAGTTCTGTTTTTCAATCACATCTCAAATTGGAATGTATATCTCCTGCAATTTAAAAACATTACCCTGTACGTGCCTCCAGGGTTGAGAAGACATGTCTGAAAAGTTTCTTAGTTATTTGTGGTTTAAAAACTAGAAAACTGCTAGGAGAAATGAAAAGGGATAATCCAATGAAACAGCTCAGTTCCAATAATGATAAGAAAAGCAGTTTCTTCCTGTTTTGTAACACAGTTGTCACAGCTTTGAGTCCTTTATTTTGTTCCAGTTTTGAGGTACACTTACAGTGTGGGTTAGAGTCAAAGAGTCCATGGTCATGGATTTCTACATCTTCAGCCATTTCTTTATTTTGCTGTCACTGATGGCATTGTGGCAGTAGACACAGTTCCTTATATTCCAGTATATCATTATATATTTGCTATCATTATAACTGGGTTGTCAACTTGGAGTCATGTCTGGTACTTTAGCTACCAAAAAATCTGCTATTGCATCGTGTGTCTAACAGTGGGCTAGTGGCTAAAGAAAGGAACAGTGAAGGAAACTGTCTTTTAGCAATGAATACTTAGCTGTAAATAGTGTTCAGAAAAAAACCCAAACCAAACAACAAACAGAAATCAAACTGAATAACTTCTATTATCAATTAGCAACATGATGAATGGAATGAGAATCCAGACCAAATTATGTTTAAATGGGCTTTACTTATAGTGTCATCTGATGAACAGTAATTACAAAGGTGTGTTACAAAGTATTTTGAAATGGAAAAATGAAACTATTTGATCTTTGACACCACATTTGAAAGAAGGTATCATCATTGCAAAGACAATGGGGAGAATTCCTTCAAGCACAAATTGAATGAAATGGAAAAAATGACAACAGTAAAGAAATTATTTTGTTCAGCTGCTCCTGTGAATACAGAAGTGCTCAAATAATCTCTTTGTATAAGCCATCAAATTATGAATATTAGAAAAGATCACAAAGTCACAGGAGACTGGTAACTACATTGCAGCAGTAAAAGAGAAAACTCTTATGGTGGATGAAAAGATTTATTTAAGCAAGTTAACTTAGTAGCTCTTTCACATATTTAAAAAACACAATATTTTCAAGACATGGCCAAAAATACACTGGTTTCTGTTACTGTTAAAATAATCTCTACTCTGCAGCTAGGTGAGACTAAAGACATTTTACTGTTAGTAGTTTTCTTTATTATTTTAAATAAGAATTAGAATGAGAACCATTGAAAGCTGTTTGTCTTGTCAACCTATCCCTATTTGAGTATGGGCATATATATATGTATGAATTTAAATACTTATACACTGTGGATAATAGTTTTGCTCAAGAAAATTATATGGACTGGGGCCAGTACATCAGAATTTCACAGATGGTGCATATTCAGTGACTTGCTGTGCTGGTCTTGCTGAATTCAAAAAATGGTTGTTAATATTTCCTAAGAGCTTTGTAGTATTCACAATAAACCCACCCATTGTCAGCAAGAAAATGTGAGACTATATAAAAAAAATGTTTTGAATGTTGCAATGAAAAGAATTGGCCTTATCAAAGCTTGACCGATGAAGTTACATGCATTTTCAACTTTCTGTAATGATTTATATTGTGAACATAATGGTTTGCCTCACATTTTGATATGAGGTACCTATCAAAAATACTTGCCTTTTTTTTTTTTGCAGAAATTAGAGCCTTTTTTTTCCTGAACATTCATTTGAACTATCATACAAGCATGAAAGTGAAACCCTGCTTAACAGGTTTGCTAACATCTCTGGTGTTTTCTCGTGACCTAATAATCTTGATCTAATAGAGCAAGAAAAAAGTATGATAGTTGATAATATAGCGGAGGGAAAAAAAGGTTTTATCCAGAAGCTTAAACTCCAGGTTGAAAGAGAAATCTGCTTTGACACATTTAAAACCTTTCACACACCCTGGCTGAAAAATGTTGGCGCTCAATAGTGATGGAAAAAGTTGAACGAAATATTTCACTGTCACTTTCAGTGGTGCAATAGTTGAAAGAATGGCTGGATATGAACATTATTTGCAAAATCTTAGAATTTTGGTATGATTTAAGAGCCAAGGAAGAAGTTCAGGAGTGTATTGATTTAGGAATCTCTTGATTTTTTATGAGAAAAAATAAGAAAAGAACTCTTGCCATATTGCAGCAGGTAAGACCAGAGTAGCTTTCATGCCAATATCGTTGTGTAGTCGAAGGAGTTCACTATTTTGGCCTTATTAGTAATGGAATGAAATATTGATATAGCCTGGAGGGATGCTGTTGGAAATGGACATTGCTCCTTCTCAGCCTTCGCTCACTTTGAATTTCAATACTCTCATTAGAACTGAAGCATGTAACTGTAGACATGGAGAATTACAACTTTTTTATTGTTCTAGCAAACATTTATTCAATTGACCTAAACTTTTTTGATCCATGCAAATCCTTATTTTGTCACATCTAGGAAGAACACCTTGTTGCCATTTAGGCATGCCATTCTCTGTGGATGTAGAAATATCTTTTGGCTTCTATCTTAGTTTATTTGTCAGTCTTTTCATGACCAAGTTAAGACAGGTTCTTTCAGTTTATTTTTGCTTTGTGAGGAAATTTTAAAAGCTTCTAAACATTTTTGTTGCCATACTCTCTATTCTAATTTTGTCTGCATCTTTCTTATAGTTCAGTGGCCAAAAAACCAGCATTCCAACTGAAATGTCACCAGTACCAAGTAGAGCAGAATAATTACCATCTGTGTCTTACGTTTTACACCTCTGTCAAATCCCACTAAAATGACTTTTGCCCTGAGTCACTATACAGGTGACTCAGATTCTAATAGCAATTTTCCACGTTTCCACAGTCTTTTTTCAGTACAGCTGCCAAGCAAGACATTTCACCCTTTCTATCTTCGCATGTGATTTTTCTCCTGAAGTGAGCTAATTTTTCTTTTATCGTCATTTTGCTTTATCGATTTCTTGAGTTTCTAAAGAACATTTCAAATTCTATTTCTCTTGCATAATATGAAAGATAGAGATAAAGGCAGGCCTTTAAATGCATGCTTTTTAATTGGATTCGACCTTCTTAGAAGTCACATTAAAATTATTAAAGGAAATATTGCAAGCTTACATTGCAAAAACAACAAGATTGATGTTAAGCACTTTGTATTACTAACCTTCTGTAAGGATTCCTATGGAAATCCCTAATGATTTATAAGCACGTTCACAGTCCCTTTGGCTTATGTGTGCTGAGTGCACTCAAAGCATAACCTATTTTCATAATCCCTGCTTCACACACTCTTTGAGGATTTGCAAACTCTTGCAAGATTGGAGAATCCATTGCATTTTGTTCCATCTTTTGTCAATATACTGTGTTGGCAATCACCGTGAATGCAAGCTTTCTGGCTGTTTTTTTTAAACTCTGACCTGAAGTCTTTTGTTTCCGGATGGCTTTTCTTCACATTCCTTCAAAGGGCTACATTATTTTACCCCACCCTTTTACACTTGATGACTCCAGAGTAAAGAATTTCCTTTATTTTTGGCCATACACAGTGCAACAAATAGTCACTACTCTGGAATGCAGTCCTTGACAAAAATGTTTTTGTTCAGTATATTATTTCTTACACTTAATCTGAATTTTTACCAAAACTAACATGAGATTCCTAAAGATGTTATTTTAAAAATAGTCAGGTACCTAAAAACTCGAAGTACTGCAACTTGTCATCTAGGTTTTTTTATGCAGATAGCTAACTTTTTTGAATATATATAGACATGAATACTTGGCACAATACTTTGATTATATGATACTAATATTATCCACAGTATAATTTATCTAAGTTAATGACTTAATCTTGTTTTGATAGGTGTGACATTTTGCTTTAGTTTTTTGTAGTACTTTAATAGTTCCAAGTTTGTTGTATACTCTGGAGATTTTATTTTCCGATTGTTTATAAATGGACATGGAATCACATATTTTTGAACAAGCAGTCTTTGAGAAATGGTATGGACAGCAGCAGGGTAATCCATGCACCTTACCAGCTCAATTAATCTTCGTCTAGTAAAGCTAAATGCTCATTGCTTCCTCCTGTGCATATAAACACATGAGAAGATGACAGCAAGTGTCTTAGAATGGAGATTTCCTGATCATTATGCTGAGGGTAAAAATGTCTAATATACAGAAGCACTACTCATGGGTCAAATGTATGGTCCTCTCTCCATCTGGTTGTGGTACACAAGCAAAGTCATGCTGTGTGTTTCTTTGCACAGCAGGGAGCAATTATAGTGCCTATTCATGATACATAGCCACCTTATGTCCTCCTTCATTATATTCCTTACTGGTATTCCACAACTTTTCTTAAGTTTAAAGTAAGTGGATATAGTGATCCAGTTCTTGAAATGGAGGAGAAATTTCTGCAGTAGAATTAAAAATACTCTTAAAAGGTAGAAGGTTGATACTCACAGACTGCTATTACAGCAGTCACCACAATCCCCTGATGGACCAGAGTTCTTGAGTTAAACCAAGGTCTTGACTTAAGCCCAAATTATCTTTGTGTAACCAATTCCTCTACTATATTTTGACTTTTACTCCTAGCGCATCACATGAACAGAAAGCTCCTCATGATTATCAGAAAAAATTTGCTTTCTCACCTCTTGGACTTAATTGGTCATATCTGGCACGCTTTCCGCTCAACACTTCCCACTTCTGTGTTAAAACTATATTGTTACACACATTGTGTAGATTTAAGTCCTTCAGATAAGCAAAGATTTCCTTAAAGGTTGATGTTGAAGTTAATAAATTGCTCTTCCCCACTCTAAGTAATACAGCTGTATAATGTGTTCGTTGTCTAAGCGACCTTACTGTTTACATAGCCAGATGACAACATAAATGGTGAATATATCTTTAAAATCAACTCTCCCTGGGCATTCAAAAAGAAAATAAACAGTAAGCAACATAACACTTGCCTTATTTTTTTCCTTTCATATGTAAATTACACCATATTTGGGATCATAGTAATAAAGCTTCTTTTTTCTGATGCTATGTTTTATTCTGTCTCACACTACCTCTACCTACCTGGCAGATAGACTAGAGTCTGTGCTGATCAAAGATGAAACATGAAAACTCAGTAAAAGTTCAAACCAAAAAAAGATTTGAATGATATTAGGTTAAAGACTTGCACATACTAATATATGAAACCAAAGCAGAAGCAGATAGTAATTTTATTTTTATTAAATCTTCACCTGCTCACTTTCTAAACAAAATTCAGATTTTTTTTTTGACCTTAACAATTTTCAGTTCACTTACAAGTCTAGGCACATCTGCGGCTGAAATGCTCCTTTTGTTCACATGCATGTATTTCATACTTGTGTATTTGAGATTTTTTTTCTGCTGATTACTTTTTGTAAATCTTAATTTTTGATGAAACCTAGTACAAAGTAATCTATGAAAATAAGTTTCAGGCCATTTCACCACCTCAATGTTGCCATATTGTAGAGTAAATGTTCTTGTCATATAACACAACATTTCTAGGAAGATGCAGCTTTCAAGTGCCTGATAGTTATGAACCTGTTTATGATTTAATGCCATGTGTCAAATCCCACCCTTACACTTTCATTATGTGATATTCTGCAAGGAGATTCATGTAAAGAATTTAGAAGTGAAGAAATTGATACATCAGAAAGAGAGTGAAGAACATAGTGGGGAGCATAGTTCTATTGATAGAAGGATAAAAAGGAAGAATGTAAGTGCAAGGGTATAGGAGTCCTAAGAAAAAGTTGCCTGAAATGATTATGTTAAATACTAAGTCGTTTTTAATTATTATTATAATTATTATTAATATCAATAACAATTATTAATATATACACTAACTGGAAGATGTAGCAAAAGAAGTGAATCTTAACTGCAGAGAAATAACATGAAAAGCTTTTGAAGTGACACAAAACTTAATTCAAGTGCATTATTCTTTTACTGAGCCGTTTAGAGGTAAATTTGACAATTTACAAAATTAAAATTATAGTGCCATTAGCATGTTCTGGAGAAAAAGTGCATGTTAAAAGGACACAAAGTATATGATCTTAATTTAAGTTTGAGGTCATTTTAGTTCAAGGTGATAAATTTAAGTTCCTAGTCATCTTTAGAGGTCATCTCCGCATGAATATATGAGAATATTCCCTTACAAAGAAAATGTTGCATATTCACGGTAATTTTGATCTTAAATTCTTTGCAAGATTTATATATTTGGTTATGGTCTTGAGAGATGTAGGATGAATCAATTGGACATGTGAGATGCATTTTCTTTTTCAAGAGATATTTATTGAAAGAAATAAAAGTTTAATAATTCACCTACTTTATTCAAAATTCCATATTATCTGCAGATAGTTTTGAGTAGAATTCCTCTGTGTGAGTTTCATCATTCCATGGTTTCACTGGAAGTCTGTGAGACAGCTCAGAAGTCCTTTGGGTAATATTTCAGAGTCCTTCCTTACAACTAGGCCAGATGTTTTAACTGCATGGTTTTCATATTTCATTTTTCTATAGCATCTTGTAACAGTATTTGAAGAATCTGTGTGTTAGAAGATTCTCTCCAAACATTTTCTAAACTCTTTGTATATTTTGCAACTTCTAGAACTTCTACAATTTCCTGATACTAATGAAAATACATTGAAACATTGAAGGAGTTATAATCAAAAGTATGCTTTCTGAGGAACTGTGCTAAAATCAGTATTTGGGTGCCTTGCACATTTTTCTAGAAACATTTATAAATTAACTATAGTCATTTCTCAAAAATTGCTCAAATTTTGGAGTTCATATAAATAAATCAGTTAAAATATTAGATTATTAGTCAAAATAGGATGTGCTAGTAAATAATTACAGAACACAAAATGTATCAAGGTGCTAGAGTTTAATAGAAGTAATAAAAGTCCCACTGTGGGCTAGTTTAAAGGACCATTCAGCCCAGGCTTATTTAGCAGGGGCCAGTAATGAAGACTCAGTAAAGAGGACAAGAACAGATGAAGCAGTAGGTCTTCCTTTCCAAAATTTTTTACTAGCATTAGGCCAAAATATCAGAAGATTGTGCCTGAAATATTTAATGACTGTATCCTATTGAAACACATGGGACATTAAGTCTGAACTGCTTTATGAATGAGTTGATCCCTTGGTGTTCTCCAGCATGTTCACAGAACATTTAAAGAGCTGAGTGACAATGATGGGAACTGAGATATCCAATGCAGTGCTAGCTTCATTGGGAGCTGCAGATTAACCCTCCTTTTTATCTGCCTGGACCATTCTGGTCAGCTTTCTTGAAAAACATTTACATGATCAGACTACATGGAAAACAAGCTGGAGACTGCATGACTCCAATCTTCCCATCTTTACAGTTTCTCAGTTTAGGATGTTCACATTGGACATGAGTCACAGATTAAACTCCAATGTTTCTGTTTTTTTCATATATTTGAGGAAAGCTGCTTTTTGTATTGAAGTCTTCCTAACAAAGTCTTTCTATTATACTAGCCCCTAATGGGACCTTCACAATCAATTAAGTATACAAGATACATAAGTGTGTAACTGCTTCTGGAAAACTATGAATAAACCCAAGGTTTTTCAAATAAACATCACTACACCTGGAGATGTGTAAATAGTTCTGATAGCACACTGTACTAACAAAGTACTTTAAGGCAAAATTAAAGGCACAGTTTTCATGTTTTCTATGTTTTCTTTCTGAAGCTCAACACAAGACTGACTTTTTATAAACTGGAAACATATGTATGATGATAGATCTTAGTGTGAATGACTATGCTTTAAACTCTGCTTTACTGTATTTGAATTGAAGTGTAAACCATGGCAATCCCAGGATTGAGCTTTTGACAAGAAAAAACGGCAACAACTGAGGTTGAGGAAGATATTTTTCATAGCTCTGATCTAGTGTGCCTACTATAAAATGTTATCATTAAGCCAACTTATAGTTTTCTCATGTCTTCCCAAAGTTTGATCAGATATGAACATATTGATGCTGGATTCATATTTCAGGAATCTTTTCCATATGGGTCTGCATACTGCACATTTAAAGTGGACAAAACAGATAGTTTGTGTCTTGACCTTGCTTGCCAAAGTTCCATGACAGAAAAACTGAACTTATAAGCTTGTGGAATATTTAACTTGGTAGCATTATATGAGACAGCCCTGTGTTCAAGAGAAAAGTTGAAATGTTAAATTTTTGATTACTAAAATTAAATTACAAGAACACTTGCTTTTTTAATAAATTTCTTTTCAATCTTGACTACCCAATAAGGCAAATGTATTAATTGTTATTGTAGCAATCAGATCATTCAGATTTTGTGATCATTTAAATATTGAGTCATTAAAATATGTACAAAAATTTGCTTTCTGATTTCCTGCTAGTTATATTTTACTTTCAATTACTTTTTCATGGAACTCTACACTTCTTTCCTCCCTCCCTCCCTAATCCTTCTTTCCTTAAAGTGCAGTACACAATTTAAATTAATAGGCAATTTAGTGAATGAGGGTAGAGGATAATAAATAATAATTTATGAGAATTAAAAGAGGATAGAACACAAAATAATTATGTTTTATAAGTTACACTGTCAAACTTGTTAATACTATAGTCCTGCATCAAATATGTGTGTTGTTATTGGATAAACTTAACACCTTTTCACCTATAGAACTTCTACCAACTAACTGAATAATGATTAAAAAAAGCACTAAAAGTAGGTGATATTTTCACAGGAAGTTCCAGCATACTATAACCTTAGCTGGTTCTAGCCCTCATATATGAAAAATTACAACCCAGTCTCCCAATTTCTAATTTCATGTTTTCAGATATGTATTTTTCAAGTACTTTGCTTTTCTCCAAATACATTTACATGACCTTTTCAGGAAATTCTGGACCACTGGTTACATGAAATAATTGTGAGTTCTATACACTGTCTTAGATAATGCATACTGTGCAGTACAACGGACTGCTGTCCTGCCTGTCATCTTCACTTTTAGCATGCCTGGATGCTCAGTTTGAATGTGTTCCAAAAAATGAAACACATTCTGTTAAAAACTGAAGTGATCTGTTGAATTTTAGTGTAGAAAACTCCTGTACAAAATGACTGCCCTTTAAACACTGTTTTCTAGGCCAGAATTTTTTCTGGTAGATACATTTCCTAAAAATATTTTGTATGACACTATGCTACTCTTGAAGCCACAGGAAAACTTTGCCTGCAAATCCTTTTATCAGCTTCATCCCTATGTCAAAATACTTAGATCCATCCCATAGTTTGAGTGATTTGTTCCTCTTTACTGCTCCATGTACAAGCATATTGAACCAAGCAAAAAAAAATAACAGCTATGTGATTCTATGAGTGTACAGATAAAACTGTTACTTCTCCCTATTATCTCCCATAGAAAATCCAAGCAAATCATACCAAGACAGACTAAATTCTTAGAGTGGGATTCTTGGATAAGATAGATTTCTAATTGTCCCTCTGCATTTAAGCAAATATTTAAAAAACCTTCTGCATATATTATGTTTAAGCAAATACTTAAACACTGATTAAAAAAATCTTCCTAGATGCTACCAAACTCTTTCAGTGCCTATAATGGTGCTGGGTTGTACAGTCAAAAAGGACTAGGAATTGATTGCACCTGGTATTTCAGCATCTGACATTCAACATATGAGAAAGATTCTTAATGTAGGAGTTGCCCTAACTTTCTCAAATAGGACCAGGCACTATCCTTATGGCATACATGTTTCACCTTGAGATCAGTGTCTCCAGTTCCTACACAAACTATGTGAGAAATGGTTTAAAAATGTCATCCCCACTAAGAAAAAACAACCAACCAAAAAAAATTCCAGATTTTTAGGCTTTAAACAGAAACACTTCTTTTGTTTCTTTTCTTCCCTTACCCAAGCCTTGGTTTATTGTTTATACAGAGGTATAACCTTTTTCTTTTTTTTGTATTTGAATACAGTCCTTAAAGAGGAATTACTATGTAATCTGAACACATACGTTTCAGGTAAACTCAGAACTGACAAGTTTCTGAGTTATTTTAACATTCTACCTTTGCCCATTAGTTATGGTGATAGCTTTATACTGAGTAGCTTAAATAAGTAATTCCTAATAACTGCAAAACAGAGTTCCTATAACATATGAAAAAATACTAATCCAGCATGGGCAGTTAGTAATTCACAGCTGTGAATGCTGAATGAACAGTGCCATGAAAATACATGTCTCTTAATAAACAAGGATATATTAATCTGTTTATCCTATTCCTGGTCACTATTTCCTACTTATCAGCTTTGTCAGCAACATTCAGCCTACCTATCTCAGCCATTCACCAGGCAAGCACATCCAAGGCTTTTTTGGTCTTACCTCTCCTTCCATCTCCACCTCACTGAGTTTCTTTTTAATTTAAATAACGTGTTTACCTCAGATTTGGAACCTCTGTTTTGGATACCTAATATTTCTATGTATTGCATAAGTGTTTGTAGATGTGTAACTCAGGGTTGTGAGTTATGCTAGATGACAAGGTGAATAAAAGCCTTAGAATTAAAAAGAGTGGAAGCATGATCAAGCGCACATTGAATTATGGGAGATTGTTTTACTGATTTTGAACAGGCTTTATCACATTCTACTTTTGTAATTTCAGAAGATACAAAGTATTCTTTAATTCCTGGAGGGAAAGAAGAGTCTGCTCTTTTTGGCAGTAATATTTTGAGATCTCAAAGTCAAATAATGTGTATTGACTATGATACTTGTACAGGAATAATCAAATTGGAATTTTGGCCCTGAAATACATCAGTATTGTATATTTTCTTATGGGAACTACTAATGCTTTTAATGATTATTTTGATACAGGGGCTTTAACTTTAATCATAAAGTGAATGAAAATGTCATATCAATTATTCTCAATTTACAATAAATACATACAAAAATTACTGTATTTATCTACTTAAGAATAAATAATATGTTAGATATCAGAAAATGGCCTTTACAAAGTTATTTCCTATAAGAAACTGCATTCATGGATGTAGTCATACAGTAAACTTTACCACAAAATAGACCTGCTGAACAAAAGAGCACTTGCTTAGTAGTTCTCATGTCACAGTTTCAAGTGAACATTAAATGGTCACCATGAAGCTTCTTCTCAGCATGTTTAAGGAATTTATGGAGCTGCTACTAAATTTAAAAAAAACCCACAAATATTTGGATGAATATTTATGAAATAATGTAGCACTGATGTTAAAGGTATTATTTTTGAGAAGCACTGGCTTCCCTTTCACATGAAAACAATTTAATTATTTTCCAGAAATGCATACCTGGATGTTGAAATGTTCTATTAGTTAAAAATATTCATGACTTCATAATTATTTGACATCTTGTAATTTTTCTTACTCCCATGATGGCAACTGCAGGTGAAAGTGATCTCTTATGTATGGATACTGTTACCACTGCTTGAAATGGGTTCAGGACTTTGAGGAAAGATCTTTGGGTTTTGTTGTTATTTCTTTTGGTGGTTTTTCACCTCCCTGAAGAAAATGGATTTTTAATGGGTTCACATTTTTAGATTGGGGGAAGGAAGAAAACTCAGTTGGTGCTCTAGAAAACCAAGTATTGCCCTAGGTTATGAATGAGTAGACAGCAACATTTTAGACAGAAATTAGGGATGGCTGCATTAAGAGTATCTACTGTGTAGAGAAGTATAATCTATTGAAAGCATTCTCATGAACAACATCTAATGCTTGTTTGTGCATGTATGTTTGTCTTTCTATAGATAAGAATAAATCACATTTTAATTGATCATTTTCCTTGGGACACAGGGCACAAAAAACTTGTGCAAAATTTCAGTTGCAATTTGCACATTCATAAAAAGAGACTTTCATGCATCATACATAATTTAAAATACTAAAGAATGAAGCATCTGTTCAATGCAGTTAAGATTGTCTCATGTCCTCCACATGCATATTTCTCACTTGTAGAACTGAAGAATATTGAGATAAATTGAAGTTTCTTTAAGAAAATGAGCAGGTGCTGGAGTTTATTATGTTCTTTATCAATTTTAGAAAAGCATAATGAGTTTGTCTTAAGGGCTACATTTTTATAAAATACAAAAATTCCTTGCCAGTATTTCAGTCCTCTGAATGATATAACTGCCACAGCATTCTATAAATAAAACATATCCATAAATACTTCATAAGGAAGATACTTCCACATAAGCTTGTGAATACAATAAGAGTTTTCTTATTAAAAAATCCTTGTCATTTTATTTTTCATTACCTTTTTTTAGTTGCACATAAAACTCTGCTTGGCTATCTGGTTTCTTTAAAAAATAATTAACATAAAAGATTTAAATATAACCATGGAAGAGAAGACAATAATACCAAAAATGTTTAATTCCATGCTTCGCTTCCATTTTACAGTCATTTGTGTCTGGATATATCCAATATAGGTAACATCAGAAGGCTAATATACTTCGATTCTAGGGTAAACAACATCGCCAATGGCTGTCAGTATATTTCAAAACCAAAATCTTCAGAACTGAGGAAGTATCCTGTTCCTTTGTTTCAAGGAGTACATGTGGATATTAAGGAATAGTTTTTCTTACTGTTACCTAGTTAATAGCAAAATGAGGCATGCAAAATGTGAACAGGTCTATCACTAAAGGCTAACAAGAATAAGCACCATTCAATAACCTGAAAGAATTAAAAAAGACAAAATTCTACTAGGATTAAAGAATAAAAACAAAATACAGAGTAACTAGATGGGATGAAAAGCTGTATCAAGGAGGGAACTGGATCATGGACATGAGCTCCCACTGCAATACTATGACAGAAAGGGTTTATGAGATACTTCAAAATCTGAACAGGAAATAATTAAAACCAGGGAACTAACACCTATGCTGATGAGTAGTAAAACTTCTCATTTTTTAATACTGATGAAACCATTAATGAAGTAGCTCATTGTGTCCCAGAAATCATTTATATTGAAGTAAATTAAATATATATATCTTAAAGTGATCAGAGAAGGAAACAATGACTTGTTTGCCCAGTATTGTAGTCACTGCATCACAGCCTAAAGCATAGTCATGGGTAATATTTCAATTTTTTTTTGCTTGCATGCCTCTAATCCTCAGGCAAGCATATTGTAGACATATTCAAAAATATGCCAAAATGAAGATGCTGACATCAACCAACATATTGTTTTTGTTATCACTTCCCAAATAAGTTTAGATTTAAGATTAGATAGCCTCAAAATTTCTACAGTCCCTAAAATAATGTAAACAATTTTGGTGTTTTTGGCCCTGGCTAGAGGCCAAATGCCCACCAAGCCACTCACTCACTCCAGAGGAGAAACAGGCAGAGCCTCCATGGGTTGGGATAAGCACAGTTTACTGCCAAATATCAAAGTGAATACAGAACAATAATGAGTAGTTATACTTACCCAGTGCTAACACAGAGTACCTTATTGACCCAATGATTACAGAGGGCTGCCCAACAGTGAGGAGGGCTGCCCAACAGTGAGGAGGGCTGCCCAACAGTGAGGAGGGCTGCCCAACAGTGAGGAGGGCTGCCCAAGCCAACCTCCCAACCTTGGTCCTGGAGGCAAAAAGCCACACCCACCCTTCCCCAACCTGCTGCTTTTATAGGGAAGTGGTGTCAGGTGGTGTGGAAAACAGCTCCGGCTAACTCAGCACACCTGAGCTGTCTCAGCTCACCTGTGTTGGCTGATTGGGGAGGTTAACCCTGGCCTGGCCAGAACCAGGACAACAATTTAGAACCAACTGTAGCAAATTCCATTTTTGAATGAATACACACCAGATGGATAATAGTTAGCAAAGCTAAAGAGCTTCTAATACGAAATATTACCTTAGGAAAACCAGTGTTGTGACAAGAAGGGAAATGGTCAGGATTACCCTAAGCAGAAAGAGGATGAGTGGGATGGTAGGTTACAAAGGAAGAGGGTGTCATCTTTACTTCATAACTAAGGAAAGAAGAATAATGTCTGTTCTTTAAAAATTATCTGCTTTTGCTAGAGTCTGAATAGTTGAAGTATGAAAATTTTAATGTTGAATAAAAAGAAGTTTAAAAATTCTTATTCTATTGTTTTCATAGAGTCATTTAACATCTCAAGTTCAAAGGGACTCATAATGATCATAGGCTCTAACTCCCTGCTCTTCACAAGACTCCCTAAACCTAAATCATATAACAAAGAGCGTCATCCAGATGTCCCTTTGTTGCAGTTTGCTGTAGCTGTGCTGCTTAGATGGCTTTTGCAAAGCAGCAGTTACAGTTTGTTGCAAGTTCCAGACAGTAAACTTTGGCCAATTCAAGGCCAAAGTTATCTCTGACGAATCACAGATGGATTCATAGTGCCTCTGTGAATCACATATTCGAGAAAAAAAAACTCCTGGCTGGCGCACTTTGCCACTGGAACGCAGAGTGGGAAGATGTGACCAGCTGCAGCGATAGCCAAGGCCAGGCCCTGAAGGAGAGGGTGGGGAAAGAAGGAATGTGGAAAGAAAGTTTCCCCTGCAGCTTGTGGAGAAGACCATGGTGAAGTGGGTTGTCCCCTTGCAGCCCATGGATGAGGACAGGGAGCAGAGACATCTACGCCCTGTGAAGAGATTGATCCACTCCTCAGCAGGTTTGCTGGGGGACTTGTGACTTTGAGGGGAGCCAGGCCGGGGGAGTCTGAACCCAAATGTCGGAACCCCATGGAAGGGAGTCCTGCTGCGAGGCCTGTGGTGAGGAGGTGACTCCCCGATGGAGAGGACTCACGCTGCAGAAGTTTGTGGATACGACTCTCGTGTGGGTGGGACCCCACAGTGCCACAAGGGAAGTGTGTGTGTGTGTGTGTGTGTGTGTGTAATCCCCCCCCCCAAGCTGAGACAGAAGACAGCTTGGGCGGAATGGACTGAACCCCCCTCCCCATTCCCTGCCCCTCCTGGTGCTGCAATGGGAGGGAAGAAGGGAGCGAAATTGATGATTAAAGTCAAGTGTGCTAAGAGGCGAGGGGTGGGGGGAAGTAGAAGTGTTAAGATCTGGGGAAAGAAAGCAACTGGTACTGCTGGAACCTCACTCCCCATTCCCTGCCCCTCCCTGCGCCATGTTGGGGGGGAAGAAGGGAGTAAAATTGTGATGAGGTTTGAGTTTGCTAAGAAGGGGAGGGGTTGGGGGAAGGCGCTTTAAGACCTGGCCGCTTCTCACTCTTATCTCATTCCGGTTCACTGGGTGTATTAGTCGTAGTTGTAATAAATCACTTTCCTTTATTCTGTGCCGAGTCTGTTTTGCCCATTGCACTAATTGGAGAGTGATCCCTCTGTCCTTATCTCAGGGCCTAAGCCGCCAAAAATATATTTTCTCCCCTTTTCGGCTGAAGGGGGAGTGAGCGAGAGGCTTGGTGGGCATTTGGCCTCTAGCCAGGGCCAAAACCACCACACCCTTGAACTCTGTCAGGCTTGCTGCCACAACTTTCATAGGTAGACCATTTCTGTGACCAACCATCCTCTTGGTGAAGAACCTATTTTGTTATTATTTCTCTTGTTAGAAAATCTATTCTGGCTTCAACTTACTAAGTATGATTTTGACTTGCTAATAAAAGTCCATAAACTACATTAATGTGGCAGTGCAGGTTTCAGGACTTATTTTGGTCACTTTTAACCTGAGCTGATTTTAATTTAGTCAAGCTGTGATGGTTGTTCAGCAGTCAAGTAACTATTGCACAAATTTCCTTTTGATCTATGTAATTGTGTGACATGACACCTATTGTTAAATAATGGATACTAAAATTAAGAAGACATTCTATGAAAAGTGAAATACCAATGATCCTAGCTAAATCTGTACTGTGGCAGTGTACTCACATACACATAATTGTACCAAGGTCTCATGAAGTAAATCATAGTAGACAACTGTTGCTGAAGGAGTACAAACTTGGTAGTCAGATAAAAACGCTTTCAGAGAAACAGACAACAGAAAACAAGCATAACGTAGAAATGGGAATGCAAGCACACTGTGTTAGGAACCATATAAAAATATGCAGACCTAGGATGAAGAAGGATAAAAGCCTCCACTACTATCATACAGATACAATACTACCTGGCAAAGGATTCAGAACTTGGGCAACTCACCATGAATCCAAGCCACATACTCTTCTTGAGGAAGAGTGGTAATATTGGACAATAGGACCTGACGGAACATGGAAATTGAATCTAACACAAGACAGAGAGGTAGATACTAGGGAAGTTCTCTATGTACATTCTTCAGCAATGATTAGATAATTCGGATTGTGAGTGCTAGTATTGTAATTAGATTAGTTATAACTACGCTTGATTGTTGTTACATTGTGCTTGGTTAATTATTTTTTTATAGCTACAATAAATTCTTATCTTGTAAGAATGTTCTTTTTGCTCACGACACAATTTAGTTGTTAACCAGATGAAAGTTGAAAATTTGACAAATTTAGGAAGGTAGAAAAAGAAAATAATACTACTGCAGAATCTTGATCTAATCTCTAAAGGCTTCATGCTTACTGGAAGGTGTGTCTATTGGCAGATGTAACTGATTTTCACTTGTCAGTCAGTGTTTTGTTGGTGTTTATGCTGAATTTTGTAGTAACAAAGTCATGTTGGATAGTGTTCATTGACAACGAAGTAGACACAACTAATTCTATCTCTTACAGCCACTCAAGGTTTACCTTGCAACATATTTGCTTCCAGATAAGAAAATGGAATAAATTTGCTTTGCATCTCTTCACTTCATCTTGAGTCTCTTTTGCTATTGTCAAGGTTCAGCCATGGCAGCTATGTATGTCCTGCCACACATTTTGTTTAGGCACAGGACTCAAGACAGGAGACATGAACATAATACAGGGTCAGGTCTAGCTAATGACCGGTTACCTAAGAAAATTTAGCGACTCCACATTAGAACATGACTGTGTTTTTGTAATAAGAAACATTCACTGTATTGAAACCTGCCATTGATGCACATAATTCCACCCTTCTAACCCAGCCCCAACACAGTTCTGATTTGTCCTAAAGAGTTTTAGAGTTCTTTCCATGCTGAATCTGTCGACATAATTTTACAGATATTTAACATATGGATTTCTTCTTGCCCTACATAGCCACACTATACAATTGAAATTGATTCTTCAGGGATTTTATACTACAACATTGACTTTGTGTGCACTAGTCTTGATACAGACACAACTTCCACTGCTGTAGAAAAACCTCTGACATAACCAGAAGAGATCTTAGTTATAAATCTGAACTAATGTAGTTATATAGTACTTAAATATTTCTACATAAAATGGCAAATTCTCATTCTCTTTCCAAATGCTGTGAACTTTATATTAAATAACTGGATGATGATCTAGTCTAGTCAGAATGGTGTTGAATATTGAAAAATTATTACCATTTGCTTACCTCCTAGTCAAATTATGTCATTTGAACTATATAATGACATTTTGAAGCTTATTACTTTCTTTTCAGTTAAAATTTCAAAAAGTAAACTAATGATTTATATGCCATAACTTTTAGGACAGTTGGTATTTTGGCAACTGACATCCAGTGATCAGGTACAGGATAAATTTACATGAGTTTCATAATGTTTGTTCTAAGTCTTCCCAGCTGTACACTGGTATTACTTTATCCATACGCTAGAGTTGCATGTGGCTGTGACAGGTAATATTGATGTATTCTGTTTTCAAACATTTTTTAAATTGACATTTAATCTGAGTGCATAAACTCACAATTTATTTCTTAAGAGTAGGTTAATATGTCTAACAATTACTTTACTTAATACTAGAAAAGAGAAAATATCTTAAATGAGTAAATTTATTTCTAGAAGAAAAATTTCTCAAACTGGCAAAAACTTTCAAGTCAGTGTAATGCTTACAGTGAAATAATATGAAGCACCAATAAGAGCAAGAATAAATGACAAAAGAAGTTTTTAAATATTAAAATATTTCTGAACACACAGTAGGAAAATATACTTCCAGGGAGAAATACAGATCCATGTTACCTGATTAAAGTGACTTGACCCCAGTAACTCTTTCAAGTAAAAAATAAAATACAGATGCTTACTTTATTTCATTACTTGTTTAGATAACACTGTAATCTCTCAGCTACTGTGATTACTTTTAATACTAAAATTTTTCTTATCTGAGGAAAACTAGCAATGGGTCCCCTATTTTCCTCTGATCTAGTCCCATCCTGCAGAGATGTGCAGCCTTTCCTGACCTCCACAGATCCTTTTTACCACACATACTATTAACTCAATTGTGAAATTTGCAAATGCAAAATTCAGTCCATTTCTTATAGAAAAGACTGTTGTCTTGTGAAGAACTTGATGCTTAGCCCAGGACCAGTTGTTTCATGATATATATACAAGAAGGGATTTTGAATCTTTAAGTTCAGTGTGAGTATGACTCTGGTCTAGAACTACACAAATACTGCAACTATGTAAGCAAATCTAGTTGATTCATATGTGGCCTGTGAAATCAAAAACTATGAATGTGGACCATATTATTCACTCTAGCCTGTAGATTACAAATTCTGAAGAATATATATGATCAAACACAGTGACTAATACCAAATATTTCTGTGTTGAAATGTCTGATTCTTTTTTCTGTAGTAAATTCATTATGGTGCAATTTAGCATTGAGCTTTTAGCTCAAGAGAGAAAGGTTTTTATAGTATCTTCCACTAGAAATAGGGAAAGCTGTCTAGAATTCAGAAAGGTCTGAAAGTTGGCAGGCTGTAGGAACAGTCAGACTCAGACAATAGGATTGTGTTGCTACTGCCCAGTTAAGTTAAATCAGTTTACCCATGATGGAAAAAGTACAAGTCACTATAGTTATGAAGAGCCATTTGTTCGTGTAGTTTTGTGGTGGAGTTTTTAGGGCATGTCTGTCCCAAAAAGTAAAGGTAAAGAGAACACACAAAGTTTATAAGATGACCTGCACATTTATGTAAGAAAGTTACTGACGATAAAGTTATTTGGTTAAGAACTACTTTGTGCCATGATTGGCACAAAGGTGCTGTCCTACAACTTTGCCCACTTAAGTCTTGCATATATCTGTCTGAATCATTTTCCTTCTCAGCAGGATGAAGAAAGTCAAAGTTGTAAAGTCCTTCACTTGCATGCTCAAAGTTCTTCACATGATATGGTGAAGAACAGGGAACCTGACCGCCTTGACTGCAGTGATATCAAAGGCCACAAAATAATGGTAACCAGTAGGACAAAAATCACATTGCTGAAACAATTGTCCTCAAAGATCATGCTACCTAAGCCTTTAGGAGGAGCCTTGAAACTAGCTAGATCAAGCATAGTACTAAATTAAATTTCTCTATTTTATGTAAATAAAATCAATACCCTACATATTTAAAACACTTAATCTGGCAAAATGTATCTGTAATAGGACTAGAAGTGAGTTGTTTCAGTAAGACATAGTATTCTGCAAAAAAACCCAGTTTTTTTAAATATTAAAATTAATAAAGTATACATTGTGTACTCATTGTTTACTCTCCAAACAAGTTTAGGTACAGCTACTGCCTTATGATAAAGTCAAGAAACTTAGTTTTTCAATATCCTTGAAAGATTATTGATACCTATCACAATAATGTGATATAAAAGCAAGAACAAATATTAACAAAGAAATGCAAGAAAATGGACACATTGAGTTATGAAGAAAGCTAATTTATATTGAATTTTTATCTTTATAGTCTCTAATTTAACCTATTTTAACATCTTATCTCCTCTTTTTTGTGTGTGAAGTTTACAGTGGTTGTATTTTATGTCCCAGGAATGGATGGATGGAGTAGACTCACCCTTGTTTAAGAGTTAGATGCAATTATAGCAATGAAAAGCTTCTTGTTGTTTAAACTGAACCAAGCCAACAAACCAGCCAACTCTGTTCTTAGTGGAAGGGAATAGCACAATCCCTAATCTGGCTGTTACATTTTTTTTTCACTGTACAAAACAGCCTGACACAAACTTGGTGATGAGCTTCTAAAGCAATGGCTCTACCCCATCTTGGTCTCAGAAAGGAATAAAAATTAAATTACACTAAACTAGAATACAAGTAGGACAGAACAGGATCTAGTTCATTCTTCCACTTTAGTGACCTCACATTAATAACAAAATTTACAGCAGCCATAGCTAGGTCAAAATATCCTCAAAACTATTTACATCTGTAATAAGTTCAAAATACTGTGGAAGTGAAGATCACTACAGGTGAATTACCACTTTCCTCAATTTTCTCTTATTTTGGAAAGCATAGCACTTAAAGGAAAGCAAAAACACAATCCCACAACCAAAAACATAAATAGAAGTGGATTCTTTATGCTTTCATGTTGAGCAAAAGATAGAGGGGCTTATGTTTTGTGAGAAGCTCAATATGAATTCTGCAAAAAAAGTTAGGGTTTAGATTAATTAAATATATTACCTAAAGTAACATACTTTAATTTTTAAAAGAAAACAATCATTAAAATGTTTTGATGCATTTTCATAATATGTTCTTCAGTGGAATATTGAAATATACACATAGTAAAAATAGCCACCATGGAATGTAAGTGTAAAGGTAATATTACAGAAACCAAGGTTATATCTCGTGAAATTTTCCAAAAGAACTTAAATTATATCAATGAATATTTTTAAGAATAGAGATTCAACTATTCAGAATCATCCTGGTATTGAAACAGCCAGAAAAATACTGCATTTAGGGTTGTATGTGTGGTCTTAGCAGAGCCATATGGAGGTAGATGATCACCTCCCTGCTCTGTTATACTACCATTTTGCTTTGCAAGCTGGTGTTTAATTTGCTGCCCACACACCACTCATTTGGGTGTCAGCACCAAATGTGTTTATGCCAACTGTGTTTCAGTTTATTATTCCTTAGAGGTATCTGCTTACATTTTTCTATAGCAAGATCTCTGGACTGAACAAATTCATGTTACAAAGATAACACAATGAAAACTGCAAATCATAAAGGAACAGAAGAAAAATGGTTGAAAAAAGTCTTCATTACAAAAATCTACCCTGAATAATTACAGGCACAGAAAATGTTCCTTTGAAGGTTTCATGGTAAGTTTCATTTTGTAGGTCCCTATATCTATTTCAAATAGATTAATTGTTTTCTAAAAGAATTCTAGCTATGTTCTAATGGAATCCAAGTAATATTAATTGTAATATGTTTTTTGTCACACTGTTCCTAAAACACAGATCATGGTCTACCAATCTTCATCAAGATTTATGATTATTTGACATAGTATTCTCTAATTGGGCTTTATGAAGATAGCTGTCCTCAGAACTGCCAGCACATTATGCCAATGCATGCTGAAACCATATTGTTCATGCCATGACACTGACAAGCAATTCAGGTAATGCCATTGACAAAAACCTGTCATCTTAAATAATCTGTACAAGAGCATGTGATGTTTTATGTAAATATAGTTTACATTCTGTTATGTTTACTATTTTAATAACCAAAATAACTAGTTACATGTTACAGCATTTATAAGGGGAAAATGGAAGGAAAAATTCTACTAAGTGCAAGCAGAAAAGTTTTCATTTTTTCTTATTACTTTTTAAAATTGCCTCAAGAGCTGTACCTTATTGAGTATGTTAACTTAAACATGACACGACTAATAACATTGATTTTATTAAATTACATCATGGAGCATTAAAAACAGTGGCAGATTATTATTCAGAGCCCCTAAGACTGTACACAGTAATTTAATTTATCAGTTGATTACATGCGAGGAGAAAAGCTCAATTAAGTACCATGAGGAATTCCGGATCAGATCTCAGTTGCTATATAAGAACATAGTTACAATAACGCTAATGGAGCTACAGTGACATATATTATTTGAAGATATGGTTTAGTGCACACACACCCCAGAAATTTTGTCCATGACAGCACATGTTGAAAAGTTTAGTTTAATTATTTCCTTCATGGTACTAAAGACAAGGGAAAATAAGGAGAGAAACTAGTAGAAGAAATTAAAAACTAAGAGAAAATGACAGAAAGAAAAGGAAAAGGGGGTGGGGGGAGAAAGTAAAATAGCAATAAATAAAATTTAGTATATTGGATCAGTTCTTATGTCGTTCAAGGTCAGGCATTTTCAGGTGTAGAGTTGTTTCCATCAGATGCAGTGCAGATCTTTGACATTGTGTGGTCAGTTAGCCACGGCTAACAGCCAAACTCTCACCCAGCTGCTCAGTCATTGCTCCAGGTCCCCAAGGAAGACAGGAGTGGTGGAGAAAACTGGAATGAAATGCCTCAAAGATCGAGGCAAAGATGGGGGTTACCACTTACCAATTACCATTGCAAAAAAACCCCAGACTTGATGTTTGGAAAACTGACTATATTTATTGTCTATTAAAATAAATATATAATTATTGACTGGAGTAGGGGGAAACAAAAAGACAGGCATTAAACCCACACCTTTTCTTTCTCCCTTTCCCATTCTCAGCTTCACTCCTTTGCTTCAGAACTGATTGGTGTGGGGATCGGGTTAATGGACAGTACAAAGTGATTTCTCTCTGTCACTCCTTTCTCCTCAAAGGTTTCCTTAGGTCCTCTGGGCAATATGAAAACTAGATCCCAACTAACAGAAAGGAGGCAAACACATAAATAAAAAAGGCGAATGGGAAAAAATAAAGAGAATTTCAAAAGAAATCATACTAAAAAGGTAAAAGTGCAGTTTATGAAATGGAATTGTAAAGAAAGGAACAGCAAAATGGAGACAAGCAAATAGGACTCATAACGAAGCAATATACTAATCACATGTATAATTAATAACTGGAATATAGGCACATGGTACTGTAGAGATCTGAGAAAAAATTGCAATAATTTTAAATCAGTGGTTGGTTTTGACTTGAGAATAACATCATTACAAACGTTTTTTTAACATGAAGTCTGTGAAGCTCTTACTACATTCCTTAATAAGCTATACAGTTTTCCTAAACCAGCTGGGGAAAACAAAATTAAAATCGTAAATGTGATAATTAGACTATACAGTCTATACTGTAAAAATTTGAAATACCATAAAATTGTGCCAAAAGGGCAAAAGAATAGAAGGTTAACCTTTAGTTTCCACTTTAGCACATTCAAACCTACTGGATATGATAAGAAAATTAAATTACTGCACTAAAATTCTGAGGCTTAAAGCATGTAACAGTGAAAGTTCTAACATAACTGAAAATAGTTATTGATCCTCCATTGATTCAGGTTCTGAGTACAATATCTGAAACTTATATTAGTGTAGAAACACAGTGTCTATTTTATTTGATAAGAGAAATAAACAAAACCTGTTATGTAGGATACCATAGGACCATGTATCAGAAAAAACATATTGAAAGTCAAACAGCCAGATTTAGTTTTTAAAAAGAACCCACATGATGTTTAACTACTGATTGGGTAGTAGAGACTGAGATTTTCTTTTTTAGGCTTCAGTTTTTCCATCAAAAATTCTTAAAATTCTACATAAATAAATTTACCATCTAAAATACTATTATTTTGTATTAACAGATGTTACTTTTGCAAGACCAATCTTTTTCTTACCTAAATAACATAGAAAATTAACCTTTCAGGGAGTGTAAACATGAGTTTTCGGTAAATTGTCTACAGAGGAAATTTTTCTCTTTTTTCTTTTTGATTTTGTTTTCAGTTTAATTTTCTCCTGTATTTCTGATTCATTAAGAATGGCCATTGAAAACATCAATAGGTACATCTTCAAAGTTTTTCTGCAGAACAAAGGAACAGGAGTTATTACTGCTGCTGTCAGTTGAATATACTTTGGTCAGCAGCATACCAAGTATTTAGTTGTGCTGTTCAAGTGTAGACCTTTACAAGGTTGCATTAGCAAAGTTAGAAATTCTGAGGCCACATTCTCACTGAATATTATTGACATTTCCCCCAGCATAAAATAAGATCAACATCAGTACAGGAATAACTAGTTCTTTGAAGACTAAGTGTGAATAAAATATATCGGGTTTAGTTTGATTTGTGTTTTCTTGCTAACATAGCAACCCGGCTGCAAAAACAGGTTAGTAAAGCAACTAATATAATAATAATTAAAAAAAAAAAATAAATTAGAGAACAACACCCTGTGAAGCAATTATAGTAAATGAGAGACCTTCTAAAAACAGAATGCCTGTCTACTTACTTATACTGACATTTTGGAATGAAAAAAAGCAATAACAATTTGTGAAAAGTTTATTGCCCTTATTATTAGATCATACAATTTAATTTCATACTTTTGGATGCTTTTTATGTTCTGTAGTTTGCATGTTTTATTTCTGCACTGTAGATTTAGGAGTGCAATGTTTGTTATTTGTCCTGAAAAAGTGTCAAGTGGATATTTTGGTGCTCATTTTATCAGTTATGTGAGGACAGACTCTAGCAGCGCAGGGATACCTTCCATATTCAGAAGTACCCTGAAGCTGTGTTTAACTTTAAACGCTTATCTAAGTCTGACTGAAACATGATTTGCTGAAGTGGAGTGTTTGATTCTGCCTTGTAAACAAAGGTGTCTAGTGCCATCTGAGATGCCCTGAGACATTTAAATGGGGATGACATAACTGACAAAGAGCCTACAGGAGATATGTGTCATTCTGCACTCATAGATGGACATCAGGCAGGATATCCCAAAGCAATTCAAATGGTTGTTGACTTCTTGTCAACAAAGAGTCCACAAGGAGTCAACAAGGAGCAGATTAATTGAACCCATTGTGTCAATACTTTCTTCAATGAAACTACACTTATGGAGAGGATAGATCTCAGCACTTTCAGATATATAAAGTGGTCTGAAATGTGGAAATGTATGCTTTTGAGTAATATAGAGTGACAGAATATGAAGGTGTGAAGCAGAACAATTTAGATAAACTAATTCTGTACAACTGAAGTGTTTCAAAGGTTGGAAGATTTGGGATTAAAGGGAATTAACAAGTGGACAAAGGAAAAATAATCCCCAAAGCAGTTTTAAGGAATCAGCAAAATGTGACGCAGATAGGATGTTAAATTGACTCTAAACTGCTGCTATTATCATCCTGATGGAAACCTATTTCCCCAGGACAAACTGTTACAAGTAGACCTGATGAGAGTCTCAAACATTATTTAGTAGTGTGCCCTTAGAAAGAAATTTGGGTTGGAATTTTTGAGTATCAGTGCCTCATAGCTGTTCCTGTTCTGCTGATGTGGGCAGCATGCAGGAAAAACCTTGTGGAACATTACTCTGCAGGAAAAATTATGGCATTCTTCCTTAACTACATAGGTGAAATCAAGAAATTAAGAACTGAATGCCGGTCGATGAATAAAAAGGATGTTTGGGGGATTTCTCCTCATGACAATGTCATCAGATTTTTAAAAATTAAGCTCAAACTACGTAAAAAAATCTGTCTTCTTACGTATGTCTGAATTTTATAGTTCTGCATGAATTAGGTTTTCTAGTTTATTGATGAGTTCCTCTCAAAAATAGTGATCACTCACGTATTATACATAGGAATTGATAGCACACAACTTTCTTTACAGTTGCTACTTCACAGTTTCATGGTATTCTATGTCAATGAAGTATACCTAGGTATGCCATATATTGTCTATTGGAAATGGTAAAGTATGTGGTGTTCATTACTTTCTTCAACAGCCAAATTTAAAGAAGAAACAAATTAAATGAAATTCAGGTCTTACAGAGGAAATAGAAGAAGATACTTTTAATACTGTGTCATAATATCACCAAAGAAGCCAGAATAAATTCTTTACATTCATACTAATTTGCTAAATATTTCAGCCGTTCAACCTAGCAACTGTTAATATCTCAAAAAAATTTTCAGATAATGTACTTCAAATGAAATCTGCAACAGGATATAGAAAAGGAACTTTTAAAACTGAGAAATCAATTCCTTCAGAATTACATTGCACAGTTTCAAAAATTTTCAAGCCATAGACTATTTAGAAATACATTGGTTTACAAAGGAAACATTGGAAATGAAAGCATTTGCAAAAGGCCTATATGTAACTTTAAAAGGAATCGGGGAAGCACAAGGAACATACAGAAAAATTCTCATTGTTATGCAGAAAAAAGGTTACATAAAATCAGTGTAAATGAAGTACGTTTATAATATTTTTCATACTTGAAAAAAAAAGTCATATTTCACCTATTGCAATGCATCACTTGCACATTCTTCATTCCGATTCCAACATTCAAATAAGCTCTGACACCATTACTTTGACTGATCCTAGTCAGGAAAGAGATCCTATGGAATGTTTCAGTAGAAAAGAAATTATTAGTGCCTATTTCTAGCCAGATCCCAATTTCCATTTTCCCTTTGTATCCTACAATTGCAAACTTTTGACCTTGCAAAAGAAGAAATATTTCTTCATTTCTTTCTGTGCAAACTGGCTTATAGGGCTATGGCAGACCAGATGTCACATTTCATCTCACAAAGACTAGGATTTCATTACTAGACAGAAACATATAATACGTTTTGGGATACTTGGAAAGGAAATTACTACTTAACTATTAAGTGTTATTAAATTGTACCTAATTTTAATTGTATATATTTTAATTCCCCTAAATTTTCCGGAATACATGAACATAAACTGAATTTCCTCTAACTTATTTGTACATGTTATCATTATTTCAAAAGCGGCTTTGAGAACATGTCCAAAATCTGTTTGCTGTCTCTGGCCAACATTTTGCATGGTTGATAATATTTTGCAAACTTGGAATCCTTTCATTAAAACACAGATTCTGTAAAACCATTGTATTTACCTGAACCTGAAACATCTGCACTGGGATGAAAACAAGTTCTATGGCTCTAAACACAGACACATTGGTAACCCTCTCAAAAAGGAAGAGGCAGTAGACAAGGAATTATTCTATTGTAGACTTCAGATAGAAATGTGGTGGTGCAGGGTAGTCACCTTACTACGCCTTCTAAATGTTTGGGCCTGGAGGGCTTCCTGGCCCTCCAATTCCAGCCTGCTAGGGCCACGAATTCTTGCCCCAGGGATACAGTATGATGAAGGTTTCCAGATCCACCGCTGCCCGGTTCTGCTTGCCCCCAAGGAGGGCCTGTGGGTCCTAGCACCCTGGAGCAGGGTCAGGAAGCCAGGCCAAGAAAGGAAGCTGTTGAGGGGATATTGTATTCTTCTGGCACTCCTCTTCTGTTGTATCATCAACACATGATATTGCACAAATGTGCATAAACTAAACCTCTATGTACATGCACTTGGTCTAAAATCAGAGACGTGAGGCCTAGAAACCAAAGATGGGTTCAAACATTATTACCTTAAATGTATTTCCATGTGAATCAGAAGCACCAAAGTACACCAAATATTTGCAATTCAGTAGTTATAGTGTGAATGTTACCGTGCTATTAAATTTTAAAATCAACTAGTTGAAATAAAGGATCATTGAAATACAGAAATTGATTGGTCCTGGTAGATGACAGGTTGGCCATGAGCCAGCAGTGTGCCCTGGTGACTAAGAGGGTCAATGGAATCCTGGGGTGCATCAAAAGGAGCATGGCCAGCAGGTCAAAGGAGATGATCCTCCCCCTCTACTCTGCCCTGGTCAGGCCTCACCTGGAATATTGTGTCCAGTTCTGGACTCCCTGGTATAAAAAGGATAGGGATCTCCTGGAGAGAATCCAGTGAAGGGCTACAAAGATGATTAAAGGAGTGAAGCATCTCCCCTACTAGGACAGGTGGAAAGAACTGGGATTGTTCAGCCTTGAGAAAAGAAGGCTAAGATGGGATCTTATTAATGTTTATAAATATCTCAAGTGTGGTACACAAGGGAAGATAGCCAGCCTCTTTTCTATGGTCTGTGGAGACAGGACAAGGGGCAATGGCTGCAAGTTGGAGCATCGGAAGTTCCGCATCAATAAGCGGAAGAACTTTTTCACAGTGAGGGTGACAGAGCACTGGGACAGGCTGCCCAGGGGACTTGTGGAGTCTCCTTCTCTGGACATATTCAAGACCCATCTGGATGCCTACCTGTGTGACCTGTCCTAAGGAATCTGCTTTGGCAGGGGGGTTGGAACCAATGATCTCCTGAGGTCCCTTCCAACCCCTGTGATTCTGTGATCCTGTGATTCTGGGATTTAATTTCTGTAACCTGAATTCACCCGCTTGTACACATGCAGAGCAACATTTAAGATCTGACTATACTCTTAGAATCTCTGCTACAATCAGTAACTTACAGTTGTAGAAATTATTTCTATTTATATTGAAATCTGAGAGACAATGACAAAGTTCTTATGATTAAGATAAAAAACTAGAGGTGTACTTTTTTCTTCCTTGTGATTCTGTTCTTAAAAAGTTATCTGACAATTTTTGTAAAACTGTTTCTTTGCCTTACAGAAACAGCTTGAAGCCATATTTGCAGAATCTCTGAGTTCTTTAACTGAAATTTAAACAATTTGAACCTGTGTCTTGTATGTATACAGATGTATTAAAATGATTAAAGTGTTAAAAAATAAAAAAGTTCATATTATTACATGCCTGACAAGCAAGACTAACACACTTCTTTGTTAAATTTGTTTTTGATCTCTACTTGTAAGCTCAACAAATAGTGCCACCTAATCTCAAGGTCACTGGGAAAATTTATTAATACATATCTAGGAAGTGATTTATGTTAAAATAGTATTTTTTAAAAAGCACCACTACACATTATTGACTTTTTATCAAATTCAGGTTTGGATAACATGTGATAAATAAGGTCTAGTTAAAAAAAAAGTCTTAAAAAAACTGATGGAAAGAGATAGAAACAAATGTTAGTATGTAAAGTTGTGATTTGGTGGGAGAAAAAAAGGCAACTACATTCAACTGATACACAGGAGGGGAAAAACAAACTTTCAATTTTTTAGGCTGTTTAGAGCTCAACTTCAACCCTAATATTCTTACAATGTAGGTGCAAGTAACTAAAATTATTATGTAAGTATGATGAAAGTAAATGATGGTTTTTTAAATGAAGTTATTAAATTAAAATTATTATTTACTGAAATTTTTTTCATAGTTTCTAAGCATAGCCATCTGGCAATAAAAAAAAGAAACTAAAAGTTGATTGCTTCATAATTGCTTCAAGTTTGAACATTATTTCAGTTGCCAGCCATCAGCTGTTTAAAAATAGTGTCCTTAAATCATAGATCTATATTATTTTCTGGGCCATTTTCCCCTTAAAATTGACTTGACATTTAAAACATCAGCTTTTTCACAGTGTGCATCCTATCTGCAATTATGCCGCAGCCCACTCAACCACTCAGCTCTGTCCTTGCTATAGCAATAAAATTGTTAAAAGAACACGTGCTTATGGATTGGATAAAATGGATAGCAACCCGGCATACACACACACACAAAGAAAAAGAATGAAAGAAGAAAAAGAAAAAAGATAAACCATGAAGATTTGTTAAATAACTGGCCCTCCTTACAGACACACATTACACCTTGTGAGGCCCCATCTGGAGTACTGTGTCCAGATCTGGGGCCCACAATACAAGATATAGAACTGTTGGAGAGGCTCCAGAGGAGGGCCACAAAGATGATTAGAGGGCTGGAGTACCTCCCCTACAAGAGATGCTGAGAGAACTGGTCTTGTTCAGCCTAGAGAAGAGAAGGCTGCGGGAGGACCTCATTGCAGCCTTTCAGTACCTGAAAGGAGCTTATGAACAGGAAGGGAATCAACTTTTTAAAAGGGTAGACAATGGCAGGACAATGGGGAATGGATTAAAGCTAAAGGAGGGGAGGTTTAAATTAGGTGTTAGGGGGAAGTTTTTTACAGAGAGAGTGGTGAGGTGCTGAAACAGGCTGCCCAGAGAGGTGGTGCATGCCCCATCCCTGGAGGTGTTCAAGGCCAGGTTGGATGGGGCCCTGGGCAACCTTGTGTTTATCCAGTCCTGGAAGTTTGTGGCCCTGCCTGTGGCGGGGCGGGGAGGGGGGTTGGAACTCTATGATCCTTGGGGTCCCTTCCAACCCATGCCATTCTATGATTCTATGATTTTATGATTCTATATGATGTGGTGTACAGTTTTTGTGCAAGAAAGACAAGTTACATAGTGGTGTCTCTCCCCTGCTTGAGTAATTACAGGATCAACAGTAATCAACCTCCCTCTCATACAAAAATACTAACACAGTGGAAGCATTCACTTATCTCATGCATTTCATTTATAATATGGAACAGAAAATGAGTAACAGTGCGTGTTTTTTGTCATAACTGGATAAAATTTCATCTTAGGGAATGATGATAAGAGGTCTAGGTTTCCTTCCTTGCAAATTTTATTTGGAGTGTAGCCATTGCAAGGAGTCTAAGTAAATGCTTTATGGATTATAGTATGTGTGTTTGACCAATCTGTTTATACACAAATATTATACTAACTCAATTTCTAGATTTACCTATAATTTAGAATGGCATACAGAGGGAATTGAAGGAAGTTAGCTTGCAGTGCATTCTCTGATCACGTGTCTACACAGCTTGTGGTACCTGGGCCAGCTAGTTTAAAATTTGTTTAAATTTTTCTATTCTTCTGATCCACTAGTCATGTTACTGAGGTGTAGACATAATCTCTACTTCATTTGCTTGCTTCTGTATTGATTTCCAAACCTCATAATGGAATTCATGCCTTCATATAAACTCAAGTGGAAAAAACTGAAAATGCATGTAAACTTACATATATACAAGTCTTGCTATGAATAATGCAAACTCTGAACCATTGTTTAACTGATTTTGTGCTTTCTATTTACACTCACCTATATTGAAGAAGCTTTAATATTTTCAATTCCTCTGCAAATTATATCTCTGTCTTTTGTAAATGCCCATGTTTTTGCAATGATAATATTACAGTACAATCATGCTGAAGACTTTACCTCAAAGGAGGTACTTTGTGCATTTCTTCTTCTGTCATCATGTAGTAATTTTCAAGAAATCTGTAGGAATTTAGGCTGAGATATGTTTGGAATTCACCTACAGGTTTAAAGTTAAAGGTACAAACTGAAAGACAAGAAGAGGCATGTAGGAAATAAGAAACTAGACTAAACTGTCAAGAAACCATACATCAATTTGTTTTTTCTATTCAAAATTTTTAAAATTATATCTGACTTTATTAGCCTCTTGAAGAAAACTCCCATTACAAGCTGAAATCTTGAAGAAAGAATATCCCTAAAGTGTTGCCAAATAGGCATGAGTTTTCTTGCTATAAGAAGCTGCTTGCCTAATTCAGAAGTTGGTGGCAGGCAGCCAAACTTCCTTCCTAGATGTTAAGACTATACCATAAAATATCCCTAATGTAGTTTTCAACAGTTCTGTTTATCTCTCTGGGGATAAAAGAACCTGCTGTTTTGAAGTGTCAGATTTTACACTGTGTTGCAGTGAGTTATTTTATTTATCTTCCATTCTACGTTTTTCTGAGGCATATACAAAAGTAATCTTCAAAGAGCTATTTGTACTATTTCAATTTTTTTTTGTATTTAAGCCTTGGTTTGAAGAACCATCTGGAAAACACATATATAGCTTACATCCTGGACATTATACTCAGACTGTAAAAAAAGTAATAGATTTTTCATAACTTTTCGTCACCTTTTGGAAGACAAAATAAGCCTGTCATTCTATATCACATTTTAAATGTTAGTGTATGTTATTTAAGAACAAAAGTTTGGTTCATATTTAAGTACATTTTTCTTACTATTTTGTGTAGATAAAAAATATCCAGGTTGTTTCTTGTATGTCTGCCAAGATTTGTGTATACTGAGATGGCCTAAGGCTAAGTCCTTCCCATGCTTAGCTCTCCTCAGTCCAGCAGCAGAGGTAGAGCTGCCAGCAATCAGGAAAGGAGTTCTAGTGTCCTGAATGCATGCCACAGAACCTGGTGATGCACAGGTTATCTGAGTGTCTTCGGTAAAATATATGACTCGCATAAAGTCCTCTGGGATCTCCAGTCATTAAATGTGACAGATATGTTGCACATAGGTAGGCAGTTCTAACATCACACCTGTGATGAATTGTTCTGTGTCAAAAGAATCCTCTGGGGACCTCTAGTCCAAACCAACCCTAGTCATCTCTTTTCCTTACTGAGCACTGTAGATTGGAAAATCAAACTTTGAAGTTGAAAAACTAAAACCAAATCCAAAAACCCATATATATGAAAAAGTCCTTCCTGCTCTGCTTAAACGAACACAAAACTATGGTTCCTTAGGATTCATATTTCCTTCAGAGCTTTGAAGCTGAATTTCCATCAGAACATCATTAAAGGAGGAATTGCCGAAAAATAAAAACTCTTTTTCTGGTAAGTAAAACTTTTAGCTGCTTGTACAGTTGAGCCCTGCAAGTCTCTTTAGCATATATTTAATTTGAAGAAGCGGAACTACTGAAGACAAAAAAAGAAAAAAATCCTTTTAGAAGCACTCATAGAAGTATCTAAGAATTCATAAAGAGATTTGTAGAATGAAATCCTTGTCTTTGGCTAGATGTCGAGGTAGAAAATCAGTGCTTATCAGACTCATCAGTAACTTTATTTGAAATTTGAATTAGCATCATGTATATGACCCATGACTAAGTAGATATCTTCACTTATTTATAGGCATGCACATAGCAGAGTTGGCATAGAAATTCTGATCTTGTTCTTGGTTCTGTAGAATGGTTTTGGGGAACAAGAAGGACAAAACCATTCTGGGAATTATTGTTAAAATGACACAAGTGAAAAAAAAAAAAAGGCTTAGGAGTCAAGGTAAGGACAGGGAGAGATCATCCTGTAATCAACATCATGGGCAAAACAGACTCAACACAGAGGAAATGAAAGAAAACTACCTGATTTATTACACTACACTACACACAGAGTGAAACTAGAGTTGGATAATGAGAAGTGTGACCAGATCTTAAAGTACCTCCCCCCACCCTCCCTTCTTAGCAGACTTCAGTCAGGATTTTGCTCCCTTCTTCCCCCCTAGTTGTGGTACAGGGTGGGGCAGGGACTGGGGAAGTGGGGTTCTAGGTCATTTCTTCATGAGCTGTTTTCCTTTTCCAGATCTTAAAACACTCCCCCCACACACACACTCCTCCCTTCTTAGCAGACTTCACTCTAGTCATGATTTCACTCCCTTTTTCCCCCCCCATTGTGGCACAGGGAGGGGCAGGGACTGGGAAAATGGGAGCTTCCGTTAGTTCCTTTCAAGTTGGTTTCCTTCTCGGCCAGGGTGGGGGCAGGGGGTGACATTCATTCCACACCCTCTCCCTGTTGCATCATGGGGTCCCATCTACGGGAGACAGTCCTCCATGAACTTCTCCAACATAAGTCCTTTCCCACAGGGCTTCAGCTCTTCACCAGCTGCCCTGCTGTGGGTCACTGATATGCTGGGCAGTCATAAATCACAATGTTGCTCAGTCCCAGTTCTCCGCAGGGTCACCAGCCTCCCCCAGCAAACCTGTTCCGGTGCAAGTCTCTCCCTTGCTCATCTCTGTGTCTCTGTCTCTCTCCATGGGCTGCAAGTGCTGGCAGGGGTTTGCTCCATCGCGGTTCACAGCATCTCTTCTACATCTCTTTGCAGCTCTTCCAGATATTGATGGTAATGATTACCAAGTTTTCTGAGTAAATGTTATTTTCCTTCATGCAAATGGCTTATTTCTTCTTTGACTTGAAAGAACTTTTATTTTTATGCATTTTTCAGGTTCTGTAAGTTTTGAAAATTCTCCCCTCATTTGCTATTTTAATCTATGCTATTTCCCACTGTGTCATTGTACTTCTCTCTACTTCTATGCTATGCTGTCCTCAGGCTAACATGAATAGCATTATGTACATCTGTGGGGTTAGATGCAAATCTAGACTAAGATCGTTTTGTGATCATGGCCTGTAACATCTCTCCTGTATCTGCTTAAAATGTTCAGATACTGTACGGGGGGATAAAAATACATTACTAGTTGCTATACAAGACAGTGTATATTCTCATACTAAAAGGTAAAGAATACACTTATATATGTGTCTGACATTTGCATTCTACAGGCAGTAAAGCAGTAAAGCTCCCTCTATGAAGTAAATGAAGTCCAGATGCACAGAAGTTTAGGGAACAAATCTAAACTGGGTCTTAGATCATAGAACAACAGAATGATTTGTGTTGGAATGGACCTCAGAGATTATCTAGTTCCAGTCCTTCCTGCTGTGGGCAGGAACACCCTCCACTAGACCAGGTTGCCCATACCTTCATCCTGTCTTGTCTTGAACACTGATAGGGAGGGGGCATCTACAACTTATTTGGGCAACATATTCTAGTGCTTCACAGGAAAGAATTCCTTCTTACATCTAATGTAAGTCTACCTCCTTTAAGTTTAAAGCTACTTCCCCATGTCCTAACACTCCATGCTCTTGTAAACAGTCCCTCTCCAGCTTTCTTGTAGGTCCCCTTTAGGTATGGGAAGGCAGATATATGGTGTCCCAGGAATCTTATCTTCTCTAGGCTGAACAAGCCCAACTCTCTCAGACTGTCCCCATAGGAGAGCTGCTCCAGCACTCTGATCATCATTGTGGCCCTCCTCTGGACTCATTCCAACAGGTCCATGTATTTTTTGTACTGGGGACTCTAGAGCTGGACACATTACTCCAAGTGGGCTCTCACGAAAGCAGAGTAGAAGGGCAGAATGACCTCCCTTGATCACAGTTTTTGATGCAGCCCAGAATACAGTTTACTTTCTGGGCTTCAAGTGTATATTTCCAGGTTTTCAACAACCAAAACCCCAAGTCCTTCTCCTCATGGTTGCCCTCGATCCATTCTCCACACAGTTTGTAGTTGCATTTGGGATTGCTCTAATCCATGTACAGGACGTTGCACTTGATCTTGTTAAACTTCAGACAGTTTGTATGAGCCCATCTCTCAAGCCTGTTAATGTCCCTCTGAATGTCATCCCTTCATGCTAGCATGTCAGCTGTGCCACACAGCTTGGTGTCATCACTTGATCCTACTGTCCATGTCTTCAATAAAGCCTTCCTTTTCTAGAGACAGCTGCAGACCTGCTTGCTGAAGGGAAGTGCTGGATGAATTCCTTATTTTGCTTTGCCTTCATGCACAGCTTCTGCTTTACTTATTAAACTGTCTTTATCTCAACACATGTATTTTCTCACTTTTACTCTTTTGATTCTCTCCCCCATCCCACGATGACCGGAGTGAGCAAGTGGCTGTGTGGTGTTTAGTTGCCAGCTGGAGTAAAACCATGACAACAGTTTATGATGTGAATTGAAACTTTAATTGCATTAATTGTTCAATAAAATAAAATCCTGGAAACATATTATTTATTTGAATTTTTAAGCCACTTTGACAAGTGTATTTCCTCCTATTGGTTAAATTAAAATTATTTGCCTAGACTACACATCATTCATGTTGTATGGCTAAACATTTAAAGTTTTGTTCATAATTTCAATCTATAAAGTATTTTTAAGGAAGAACATAACATAATGAACCTTCTACAGCTTTTTAGATGAATAAACAATAGTGGTAAAATTCCAGAAAAATTCACTTGAGAATCACAGTTCTAAACACATCCAAACACTAAGTCTCAAGCACATACTAAGAGGTCATAGTAAATTTGGAAGATGATAGACAAGTGGATAGCTCCTATTTAAATGTTCAGTCACCAAGATCTCAGAAAGTTCTCCTTTTCTATATCAAAAAACATAATATACATCTAAATGACAATAAACAGACAAACAGTTGCCAAAAAACCAGATAAAATATCTGAACCTATACTAACCTTTATTACTAGTGATGTCAATAGAAAACAGTTGTGTTGTGGGTTGACCCCTGGACACCAGATGCCAACCAAAGCTGCTCCACTCCCCTCTGCAGCTGGACTTGGAAGAGAAACTATAACAAAAGGCTCACAGGTCCAGATAAGGACAGGAAGGGGTCATTCACCAATTATTTTCATGGACAAAACAGACTAAACTTGGGGAAGAATTAATTTAATTTAATTTTATACAAATCAAATCAGATTAAGACAATGACAAATAAAACCAAATCTTAAACCAGTTCACTCCACCCTCCATCCTGGGCTCAAATTCACTCCTGATTTGTCTGCCTCTTTCCCCCAGAGACACAGTGGGACAGGGAACAGGAGTTGTGATCCGTTTGTCACATGTCGACTCTGCCTCCCCTTCCTCCTCCGGTAGAGGACTTCTCACACTCTTCCCCGGCTCCTGCCTGGGGTCCCTCTCACAGGAGACAGTCTTCCGCAAACTGTTCTAGCATGAGTGTCTTCCATGGGGTGTAGTCCTTCAGGACCAAGCTGCTCCAATTTGGGTCCCCTACAGGGCTACAAGTCCTGCCAGAAAAAGCTGCTTCAGCGTGGTCTTCTCCCAGTTCTTCAGCCACAAGTCCTGCCAGGAGTACATCCATCTCCCATTCACCTGCTCCAATGTGGGATCATCTGCAGGCTGCAGGTGGGTATCTGCTCCACCATTAACCTCCACAGGCTGCAGGGGGATCTCTTCTCTGGTGCCTGGAGGACTTTCTGTCCCTCTTTTTTCATTGACCTTAGTGCCTGCAGAGTCGTTTCTCTCAAATACTCTCAGTTGTCACTCTGGCTGCAATTTTGTAGATTTTCCTCCCCCTCCTTAACTCTGTTATCCCAGAAGGGGAACCATAACTGATGGGCTTGGCCTTGGGCAGTGGTGGGTCTATTTTGGAACATCGGACATGGGTGAAGCTTCTGGCAGCTTCTCACAGAAGCCACCCCATTAACCTCTCTGCTACCAAAACCTTTCCATGAAAACCCAATACAAATTGGTTAACAGATCTGTCAGAATATTCAAGATTTAAGAAGATTCTATTCAGAAGAGCAGACAGTTATATGTAAACAAGGGTATTTTTTCATAATTCTGTTCTAAGACAGAGGGACATATTCTGATCTCAGGGCCATTTGTATGTATCCAGAGTAACTCTGCTTCACTCAGTGCTTCTGTGACTAGTTTACATTGGTGTTACTCTAAGTATTGGAATGTGATTCTTTTCTTCTTTTAAAATATAAATTTTTAAAACCAAACTGCAAAGCTATGAAGAAAGCCAAATTAAGCTCAGAAATATATGTTAAATGAACTCAGTAATCAAACTTTGAGATGTATTTAACATATGTTGAATTCTTTTCTGAATTTTCTTTCCCCATTCTGAGAGACATTTTTTCCATCAGCTTTAGTGTAGTTGATTTACTAAGGACTTATGCACATGTGTACATAACAGTGAGTTTTTTCTTCTTTTCCATGCTATGTTTACAATTTTAATAGAAACATATTGTCATGCCAGAAAGCAATCTAAGAAAGATTTATATGGCATATGATGGTGGGCTGTATTCACTCACATAACTTGAGCCCTGCGAGGGCATTAATCTGAGTTTTTCAGTCACAGATGGCTCTAGGCCTAATTTTACCTCTATACTCAGTTATAATGTGATGATTCATAAATGTTTAATTCTTTGATTTAGAGTATTTATCTTTCATTATCCTCATAGGCCTTACAGAATTTGGAAATTTAGCAAAACCTCCTTCTAATGACTGAAGCTCTATGCCAATAGTGACCCTATCCATAGCCTCTTGAAATTAAGCTATTCTTTGTAACTTGAATATGCAAATTAGTCTCATGGGCTTTGCAGAACACATTCAAAGTATTTGTCCCCAGTTCCTATGCTGTTTCTAACCTTTAACACACTCTTATTAGTAATCCACTGTCATAGTAGCACCCAAAAATATAGCCCACAATATAGCATGTGCAATGTCAAACAGCTGTCCTTAATTTAGCTCCTGCTAGTGTTGCAATAATGTATTCTCTTTTGTTCCCAAGACTAAATGTAACTGTAGTCAAAATACTAACTATAACCTCGGTGATTTTTTCAGGAATGAATACTGAACCTCTGCTTACCTTTGTTACATGCAAAAGCAATTCTGGTATCTGGCTACTGTATAATGATGAACTGAGCTTTTAATGAAGTTGTGTGGGGGTGTGTATCTTAAAACCTGTTCTGTCTCCATTTCTGATAGTCAACCACCCATAAACAGGAAATGGTATTAAAGAGTTCCCAAACAGAGGCTGTCAGCACATCCCATCCTGGCTTCAGATGTTTAGCAGAAGAAAGATAACCTGTGCTCACCAAATCATAATTTTAAATGCAAACTTTACTTTATCCTCAGTATTTGCTCCATGATTCTTCCTGACCTAATATTAATATTATCATATCCACTGAAAGACACTCTATACAGGCCTGTCAAGGCTATGGTAGAAACAAAATTATTTGACTTCTCCCATCAAGGCTATGATACCAGAGGTACTGTTGGCCACAATGTGTTAGTTATGCTTGAGATTAGTATTAGAGCTGGTGTTCAAATTAGGATTTGAACAAGAGCCTTGTTTATTGATATCTAAGGGTTCATGGGGTCCATTAAAATTCTGGAAGCTGTAACAGAAAATCCAATGTGTTAGGGCCTTTCCCTTTACTCCCAATTCTGCAGGCCCTATATACATACCAAATTGGAACAATTTTTCACCTTTGCAATTTAACTTTTAGTTGCCCTTTCTTTTCTAGTAATGTCAACACTACTGATGCTGCTGAAAGCTGCTGCAATGACACGTCATCTTACAGTATCTCTAAACTCTACTGAGTGGCTCAGCAGTTGATGAAATGTCTTCTCTGCCATTTAGATACGGAAGATTTCAACAGAATTGCAGCTAGCATGCTAATGCAACACTTTTAGGGATCTGTAAGGAGCAGTTTTGGAACAGCAGTTCCTAGACTCTAAAGTCCAGTTTATTAGTATGGTAGTGGCATCAACTTCAGTACCTCCATTTCTGGGATAATAGGAGTTTACCTTATTTTGAAGGTTTCTTCTGCAGCTGTGAGATACTTTAAAAAAACCTGATCTTTCAATTTAGAATGTTGTGTTTTCTTTCCAAATTGGAAAGTGATATTTTGAAAACTGTAACAGAACGCAAAGAGATTGTGAGCTGATTTTCATCTCTATTTCTCTTTGTACAAATGCCCAACATTCAAAGGACATCACAGAGTCATAGAATCATAGAATCATCTTCATTGGAAGGGACCCTTTAGATCATCAAGTCCAATCACCACCCTAACATGCCATCCACTAGTAAACCATGGCCTTCAGCACCACATCTAACCATTTTTAAAATACCTCCAGGGATGAGACTCCACCACCCTCCTGGGCAGCCCAATCCAATGCCTAGCAACCCTCTCTGTGAAGAAATTTTTCCTAATATCCAATCTAAACCTCCCTTGGCATAACTTGACACCATTTCCTCCTATCTTATCATCAGTCACAAGGGAAAAAAGGTCAGCCACTGCCTCCCCACCACCTCCTTTCAGATAATTGTAGAGAGCTTCAGAAGACCTTATAGAAATTTGCTCTTTATTTGCTGTTTTCAAATAAATTACAAATACCATGATTTTAATTTTGAAAGCCAGAGCTTTAAAATAAAAAAAACCCCACTTTGTATATTTTGTGGACATCTTGACTCACTTTCCTAGATTTTATAGATCCTATTTCAAAATGAATGGAGAGATGGGCCATTAGATGTATCTGGCATACAGGTATTCAAATAATGAAAGCTACTTTAGGAAAAAACATTTCCATATGAATTTTCTATGATAGCCCGGGGAATTAGTGGCTCACATAAATTCCCATACTCTTGGTTTTCTTACTATCAAGATATTTTTTGTCTGTTTTGCAGAATTATATTTTTTACACATTTAATTAACAGAAATCAAGGTCAGGGGGACTCCTAAGGTCATAATCTTATAATCATTATCAAGTATTTTGATCAATACTTTATGACAGAGAGCTCTCAATTTTGGATGAAATGTAGTGTATATATTAGAAAAGCATCTGAATATTGACATAATGGAAGCAGGGCAAGTGGGAAGATATAATAGTTTTCCTTAAAAGACAGAGAGATTTGAAAAAAAACAGACAAGCCTGGATCCACTGCCTCTTCAGAAAGGCTTCAAAGAAGAAAAGACTTCAAGCAAAGGACTTGCAATGATGTTGCTCCCCTAATTTAAAGAAAATATTTTACATCCATTCTGAATTTGATTGGTTTGAATTTTCAGCTATTGCTTTTGTTGGCTAAACAAAGCAGTCAGCTAGTCTCAGAGATGCTCTTTGTCAATCCTTATAGATTCACATGCAGTAATTTCATAACATCCTACATAAATGAAGGTACTGGATTCTATTTTTTACAGAAGTACTGTTACAGAAAGTTTACACATACTAGATTTCACTTCATGGGTTTGTGTTTAATGCATAATTTCAGTTTTCTCCTAACAAAAGAAAAGAAAAAATATTGCAGAGAACAATTCTCCTGCAGATTGTATGTTCTGAGGAAGACTTTACAATAGAAGATTCTAAATCATTTCCTTTGAATAGAAGTACATAGCTAACTGTGGTCAGTCTCAGAGAGCCTCTGTGACAGGATAACAACACTTGGTGTGACAGATATTTAGAAAAGACATTAAGAGGCATAAGCCACCACAAACTGTTCTCTGGCTGACCTTATAGAAAGGGAGTTCAACATTGACTTCAATGGGGCTAATATTTAGTTTCAAGATAAGAATAAGTAAAATTGAAATGAAAATTCTGAGTGGCATTTTGAAAGATCTGTTTGACAACCTGTGTCTTGTTTATTTTCTCTGATGAGAAAGAACATTATTGTGTAACAGGGAACAATTTCTAAATGTCAATGATTTTTTCTTTCTTTGGGAGCACAGTCAATGTCAAACTAGGTTTAAAAAAATCCAGTGAATCAAACAGTGTCAGAAATATATTGAGCATAGATAAACTCAGAAGTTGAATTTTCCATTGTACTTCCAGCAGGCAGAAAACATCGAAATAAGCAGACCTACACTTAGAAACAAAGAAAACACTTGCAGTCTGAAGCTTTCAAAGCGAAATAGCTTAGGAAAAGCAACAGCAAGACTAGGTAGCCAAAAGCAGGCCATGAGACTAATACAGTATGTGAAATAAAAGTATTGTGGTAGTCATAGTAAATAATTCTGATATCCTTTGGAACCATGTGTTTTGAGAATCAGAACTCCTCTGTTAGGCCTCTGCATTCCCTATCACTAGGTACTGGAACTGTTTATATAAGCAAAAAGCTCAGTGTAGGTACATTTCTTCATTATTTCTCTTTTCTGGCATATCTCACTAAGATTTTTTTTTTTTTTAATTTCTCCTTTTGAAATGGATTAAGCAAAAATAATAATAAAAAAGTGATACTATTACTTCCAAGGAGGGCAGACTCTTAATGGAAGCTCCCATGAAATGATGACTGAGATCAATGTTAAAATTGCTGTGATTTTACAAAACACAGAAACAAACAACCCTTATAGATTTCCTCTATAGGAAATTCTTATTCTAGAATGCAATGTTTGCAATTAATAAAACTTCACGAAGAAGTAAAAAAGGACAATTGGGAAAAAACAAAGAAAAAAAAAGAAGGTAAACCCTAAATCAAAACTTACAATGTTATTCTCTCTTACACACATATCCAGTTAGTTCAGTTAAAAATCATAGGGATTTTACTGCTTTTAGTGATGAATTACTGACCTAAACCCAAAAAGCAGACAGAAGGATCAAGGTCAAATTTCAAACTGATAAACTTTTGAAGCCTTTTAAAAATGCTACCTATATTTGCAAATTCATCCAAACAATTATTGCTATGAAATAAAAAATCAGTTCAGTGTCAATTTCCTTCAAACTTCATTTTTAGTGACAATCAGTACTTCAGTAATAAAGATTGTGATCGTCATAACACCTTTTTTTAAAAAAAATTTTCTGGTATGGTTCAAATCAGTGTTCACAAAGTAATAGTTGAAGTTACAGTCTCATTAACAATGGCATGTTAGTAATTACAATGCTGGTCATGGTTAATTACTACCCTTCATTAAACATGACCCATCAGGAAACTGTGGAGGGCTTCCGAAGAGCATATATCCCATCAGTGCTACTCAGTGACCTAAATCAACCTTAATCCAAAGTCTGCTGTGATGGAGTTTCAGGTCTTCTGTATCTAAGCAATTAGCACAGAAAGAAAAGGCACATGTGCAAAGCTGCATGCATACTGACAGCAAAAGTGCTCTTGCAGCACTTGTGTAGTGTGAAGGACCCATAGTGAGCTGGCAAGGATTGTGTGTAGCTGTGCTAAGCAGAAAAGCTCTTCAGGGAAAGGAGAAAAGGTAGGACTGGGTAGAAGAGTGAAACTTGTAAGCATGAAATGTTAATGAGCTGTGTCAGAGCCATCTGAGATTTGGGGAAGGTAATTGCTACTTGAGAATAAAATCACCATTTTTTCTGTTCAGGACAATTTTCTTTGGAGCTGTCAGAGAACACTTAGAAAAGCAAAGCCAACAAAGAATGGAACCAACTTCTTAGCGTCCTGGAGAGGAGCTTTTCCAGTCCAACAGCTCACTGATTGTAGCCAGCTCTTCTGCAAGATGTCCTGTCTCTGGCCCTACAGTGGAAGGTTGGCAATACAGGTCCTGTACCTTTAACACTTACAAGACAGTTTAACCGAAGTGAAGAATCAGATGGAAAGTAGTTTTGGTACCTATGTGAGAAGAAGAAAAGTCCTGTCTTCCTTCTAGCCTATGTATAACTTAATTATGTATACCACCACTATCTCTGTCAAAAATCAAAAAGCTGCTGTTGATAGACTAGCGATAATGTAAAAGAAAAACTTTCCTGTTTCTGACAAGCCAGCGTCACAGATTCTTCACATTGTGAATAATGGAAAACATGTCCAAAATATACATATATAGGGAGAGATATGTATGGAGGGGGAGAAAAGGAGTAAAGTAAATGAAGAAACCAATCTCTATTTCACTGATTACAACAGAGCTACAAAACCAAAACAAAACAACAAACCACCAAAAAAAACCCCCAACAAACCCCAAAAGTGGTTTCTTTAGGGGGAAAAATCTGTCCTTGCCATGAATGATTTGCAAAAATTCCCATTTGAGAAACAGTGAACTGCTCAGCGTATTGTTATATACAGTCCATCAGATAGTTTAAAAGAGTGTTATACTTGGACATAATGAAGTCTGTATCTCTGCTTCTGGAATGAGTGCAGGGTTGGCAGTAAGGACTTTTTGTTCCTCATGTTTCAGCTAATACATGGAATAACCATGTTTCTCCACAGACTTAAACTGTTCCAACAGTGGCAGTAAAGACAGGATGTTTGGGAGAGATCTGTTGTTTAGTCCTGCAGGGTTTAGGACAGTTTATGCTGATATAATTCTACAGCTAGATTTTACTTGACACTATTTTTTATTAACTAATGAACTTAAAATGTGAAATTTTTGCAGTAGGAGAAAAAGAGGATTCGTTGTCCCTAGTCTTTGCTGCTGACTCTCAGCTGTATAACATTCCTTTGCTATGTCATTTCTGAAGGAAAAAAGGTAGAAAAGAAAGTGATTTGTGGTGTTTGTTGTTAAAGAAAAAAGAAGAATCCAAGAAGATCAAGAAGGGAGTTGTGTGGTTTCTGCTTTTTGGTTTGACTTCCAAAACTTTTATACTTAAGAATGAAAGGTAAGTTTAATTCAACAAAAGGACTTTGTTATTGTAATGATGAACATCTGTTTGCCAACCACTATCACATTTCTTCCAAGTCCTGCCCAGTTTTCCTAAATAAGGATAAAGGAATTCAGATATCTCGAAACAGAATCCAAAGCAACAAGAGAGGTAACTAAATCAACAAACTAACAAACTAGAAATGAAAGCGTGAAGGAAGGTGTTACCACTGTTTCATTGTTCAACTTTTAACTGTGATAGATAAAAAGCTTTGTTTCCTTGGTTTTTAGCAGAAAAAGTTTAACTTTTTTATATATGGGAGAAAAGGAGGTCTTAATTTGACCTCTCTCAGTTAATTGAAAAACAGGAGAGTAGCCAGTTATGAGGCAGCAAAAATGGTTATGTCATCCTGCCCTAAAAAAAGGCTTCATGTCCCCTAATCTCTTAAGGAGAATCACTGAATTTCTTTTTTTCTTTTTTTTCTTTTTTTTTCTTTTTTTTTGAGGGGGTGAGTGAGCCCTTATATCTCTCATTAATGTCATCCTACCTTGAATAAGAATAATAACACTCTATCTATACCACTTTAGATGTTCATCAAGAGAGGAAAGTATTATTCCTAAACCAGATTCTGTATTTCACATCAAACTATCAGTGCCAACATTCTTTGACATCATAATACAGCCTTTCATGGAGAGCTATATTCTAATATTCAATAAAATATATTAATGAAATATATTAAATGTAATTTCATTTTATATAAATCACAGGATAGGCAAAGAGCAGCCCAGAGAGATGCAGATTAGACTGCATCTAATCTCTTCTTGTAAAACAGATGTAGTAAATTGATTAAATCTAGTAAAAGATTTGATAAACAACCACCATCCTGAATGATCTGTAAGAAGGATCTACAGTTTCAATATCTTATCTAACTCTCTTAACAACTTGACTGATTTATTAAAAACCACTCTGGTCACTTTGAATGAGAGCAGACGTGACGTCAGTTTATGATGTGGAAGTCACATTAGTGGTGGAATTAAATTGCACTGAGATTTTAAATCTAAGTAGGTGGATGAGTATTGGGGTTAAGGACCCTGCTGAGACAGGTGCAGTATTGGTTTGCAATCAAAACCAGGTAATAGCTTCTGGCACCAACAGAAGAGGAAATATAGCTGCTAAAAGATTCAAACAGTTTTCTAAGGTTGCCCTTCAGGACCTAGAAGAAATTTAGGTTTCTAGTTCTTCATTTAAAAAGGTGTATTTGTAATTCGAATTCTTTTGGTGCTCCTGTGTCAGTGTTTCAGTTAGAAGAGGAATGAACTTGAAGGCAAAATGGTCCTACCCATTTACCCCACTTCTGTTTGCACTGCAGAGCAGTCAGAGCACACAGTTTGAATTCCCTTCAGATGAAACTCAGCTGGACTTACAAGGAGAGTACCCATTGCGCCTGCAATTACTAATGGGTGTTCAGATGAGACCTGACTAGAAATAGTATGAAATAAACCCTTTGAATTAATATAGGTGTCATGTCCTCTGCTCCAATATTTTTTTGTCCTTGAAGCTTGTTTCTACTGTAGCACAGTAGTTGCTAATGTGGGCATAACCTTTGCAAATACCAGATAAGGTTCTCTGTATCTTCCACACACTTCCATCATTACCATACTAAATGCATTTTGGTAAAATGAACACACAGCTTGTGGAGTTATTCAAAAGAAATTATGTTATCTCCCTTTCTTCCCTGCAAAAACAAGTGCTTCTCACCATTAGTTGACTTTGATTAGAAGGATACAATAGGGTTGGGTTTGGTTTTGCTTTGGGTTTTTTTTTAACTTTAATACTAGTTTTCCTTAAGTGTCTGAAAAATTAGTCTAATTTTTTAAGAAAACCAAAAATATTTATTTTTTTCTATAGATATTGCTTGACAAAACATTTTCATAATTTTGGCATAAATTTTAAGAGTTCATTTCTGATTGAAAACTAAATAGAGAGGAATATAGTTTTTCTGGCTTTCATAAACATACATTCACATAGACTTTGTATTACTGTCATATACTGAGGCATTTTGTATTCTCTGTCACTGAAATTAGTCATCTCTAGAATTGCAGGGACATGATCTAGTTAGACTTCTTTTGAGCAGGGGTCTGCACTAGATGACCTCCAGAGGTCTGTTCTAACTTAAATTATGCTACAATGCTATGATTTTGTTACATAGCAACATCTATCTCAGTTGTATATCAGCTTTAGAGTGCCAACTGTATTTATTGTGTGTTTTTCCTGTTATAAAGCTCAGGAATATATACTAATACTTTTTGCTTTTTTGTTTTATTGTTAATGCAATTAGAATAACGGACATCTCATCTTCAATCCTGAGTTGAACATGGTGATCGCTCACATTATATGAGGTAAAGGGCAGCTACTAAAGGAAGAGAGTCCAAAGAAGCCAGCCTGTGATTTGACTTGCTGAAACTACTTTAGACAATATTTTTACTTTTGATAATATAGAAAGATCAGGATAAAATAACATATAGATGTAGGTAGCTTTGTTCAGAAAATTGTCACAAGCGAATCTGTAGTAATGCTATACTGGAATTCACCTCTTTAGCACAGATTTAGACTGTTCTGAAATTGTTTAATAATTCAGAAATAAAATCAATGTAGCTTTTCTGAGGCTTACTCATCAGATTACATCTATGTATTAAAATGATCTGTGCTGACTGCACAAACTTTTTGAACACTTTCAAATTCTCTCTAATTGGAGGGACACACTATTATTCTGCCTTCAACAGTCAGCAGCATATTTTTTGGTATAAATGTGTGGTTTTATTCATATAGAAAAAAATTAATATAGCATATTTTCAATAAACGTGTTAACAAGCTACATATGCAATTCTTATTATACAGTGGTGGAGTTGTACAACAGCTTTCCTGCTCACCTTGCTGAAAAATACATCTTCCAGTAAAAACTTAAATGAGGATAAAAATACATTTAGAAGAGATAGAATGGAAAAGAAAACAGAGGCTTACTTTCTGACAGGTTCCTGCTGCCACAAGTAGTGTCAGTCCTTCTTGGTTCTGACACAGGGCATGCCGGCTGTATGGCAATGGCTACAGCCGGGCACTCCAAGACCCAGAGAACAATGGGCTGGCATGGTGTATCAGTTCATCTGTTACCATACGAGAGTAGAACTTGTTTAATGGAAGAAAACAAGATTTTAAATACACAGTGACCCTCTGATGTTAGTACCTACCTCAGATCACCAGGTGAGTAGTTTGCCTACTTTCTTGTATGCTATTCCTGTTTAACATATATAAATATATATATATATATATATAAAATAACCTGAAATCCTGCAAACCCATGCACATATACAAACCAGTGCCTGATTGCCATGTGTCCCTAACAGAGCACAAAACACTGAAAAATTTGGTTAGTAATGTTGTTTTTAGGTCAACCACATAGCTGTTTAACTAATTTAAAGCCTTTTTTTTTCAAGTTACTACGATCCCTTTGACAACCCAACATTGTTTCCCCAGTTGTAAAACTGGAGTGTCCAACAATATTAAGGTGCTTGTTTATTCCTTGGCAGGAGACTAGCTGGAAAAGGTCAGTCAATATGAAAGAGCAGTGAGGCTATTTTCTTTTTTGACTACATTTTTAAAAGCGAAGTGAGCCCTGCCAGAAGGGCAGTCTCCATGATTTAGGAGCTTGTCTGAGACAGTTGGTGATATAAAAAGCCATACACTCTATGTCCCTCCATATGTACTTTATATTTTACTTACTCTGCTTTTCCCTTTAATCACCAGGAAAAGTTACCTAGCCTGAAAGATATTTGCTGTTCATCTGGGAGAAATCAGAAACGAACTCATTTAGAGAGTGAGATCATCCTCTGAAGCCTGATAGTGTGACAGGGCAGGTGGGCACCCACTGTGTTTACACAAAAAGAATCTAAAATAGGAGACTCTTAATTTTCTTTGAGTATATTTCCCTGGGGGAGGTGAGGGGGCGGGTGGGTGTGTGTGTGTGCAGAAAAACATATTTTTTTAAGGTTTCTTAGACTGAGATCTGGTTGCAGGTTTTATCAAGGCAGCTGCATCAAAATGTGACTTTAAGTGATCTGTATATTTAGAATATATGCCATCTAAGCCTTATCTCTAGTGTGCAAAGCATTCATTTGCTATACTAAAATAAAATGGTCATAAGCTTCAAGAAAAATATACAGCCTATATACATTTATACACTCTGTTTCAGCTCTAAATAAACAGTTTAGAGACATACCAGGAACAGTTTAACAATGAAAAACAATTCCCTGTGGCTGCATACTTTCACTTTAAAGATTTCTAATTTGCTAAATATTTGCCTACACTTTTCTGTCCAATTTCATTATGTGTAGTTGGGCTTTTAATTTGCATTCCTTTCTCATCATAGTTTACTCACACAGAATGATACTTTTAATTATTTTCCTTTGTATAGCTCTCTGAAATACAGCACTTGGAATGGAAAAGATTTCAGTTATTCAAACAGTTATTGTAAAGGCTAGTAAAATCTGGAAAAAAGCCACATCTTCTTTACTGTAGCTGACACACTACATTGATCTAGCAGGAAATCTGTCTATTACTGAGACAGATGGGGGAGCTCTGGGACTCGTTTTAACATGGTTGCAGCTACTGCAGATGCTGATACCATACACTGACAATAGCTGCAGTCTGAAAAGCAGAGTTTACATGCCTGAAATAAACTGTTTTGATTAGAACCTTTAGGAAAGAAAGTCATAAGGTACAGTTTTATTGACTACTTGCCAAACAACACAGACCTGTGCTCTGTAAGCTTGTTTTCCTCTTGTAAGTCAAGCACCAACTGGGCTCTTATTTTCTAAGGTTATGGACTCACAGCATAATACATTATCATTTACTCTGAATTATTACACAGGCAGTACAATGGGAAACAGAATGAACATTGAGTTCTAAGCATAGCTGACCTTAGGAAAAATATTTTTAAGGAGACTATGTGTTTGTTTGTCTTCCATGGTTATCTAAGAAATTTGCTATTGATAAAAAATGTGTTTAAAAAAAAAAGGCACATATAAACCAAATATGTAGCAGTCATGTAGGAAAGCAGAATGCTCATTTTCCTAATTATTTGCAAAGGCTAACTACTTTATCATAGAATCTGGGGGTTGTTTAGGTGCTTATTTTACTGAGGCTCTTATTTTACTGAGGGTCAGAAACTACTGTGTTTATGGCATAATGCTGTTGTGATCACCAAAACAGAATTGGAGCAATTGTTGTGCAAGGCAGAACTAGGATTATCTTCCCTTAAGCAAGATCTATGTAATATATTATGACTAAAGGCATAATTTTTTGTGTTGCTTTTTTGGAAATTATTATGTACAGGTACCAGTATGTCCATTTATCATTGTCTGTTCTGGTCTAATGCATTTAAATATTTCTTCTGAAAGCTAAAACAGAGCGCATCAAATCTTGCATTGTGTTGTACCACTCTAATGATAGGCTTCTGGCTGTTTATTGCATCTTCCTCTGAAGATTACCTTTATTTGAGATTTTTTAGTTATTTGAATAATAATTAAAAATAAATAAAATTATCATTAACTGCATCTTCTATAAAAAATAATGTGGCTTTATATATTTCCAAGCCTGATACAACATCAAGATGCTGCCTCATGCCCGGCTACTTTATCATATTGATTTGTATTTTTATTGACTGTAAAGACTAGATACCTTTTAAACCTTCCTACTATGAACATTAACAGAGTTGTTTTATATTGTTTTCCCCACTTAACTGAGTCAACCACTTATTTTCATGGCAGAACCTGAGAGTAACAAAGAATAGATTTCAGCTTATTCACATCCTTTCTCTCTGCTGTGAAAGAAGTTGATTGACAGTTACATGACAAATGTAACAAATTGATACTGTGGTTCAGAGTGAGTTCAATCCATCCATGAGATGGGCTTGAGAGCCCGCTGCAGAACAAAACTCCTGGATCACATAATCTGAAAAGTCCATTCCTCAGTGAGCCGTGCTAATGGGAAAGCTTCCTGTCCTTCATAACAGGTAAATCTACATCTACATATTAGTAACAAGACCTAGAATAACACCTACATGTTCAACAGCAGTTAATTATTTGTCTGGGGCTCCATTGCTCGTTCGTTCAATATGATTCCATTTCGACAGGCCTGTATTTTGTAAATTATCACTCCTTAAAAATACGACTGCCTCAGGCAACCCCATTATTAAGCCAGCTTGTGTCTTAAGCAATCATACTGCTAGGAAAACAAGCAACATATTCAGGCTCCTTATCTGAATCATCTCTGAAATAACTTTTCTCCATTGACTGTGTGCCAGAACCTTAGTGAACTATCTATATTTAGTTTGTATGAATACTTTACCCCAAACTCTCAATCAAAGGCAAAAAATACTCTAGTTTTTACCTAATTTGATGAGCCCCGAACAGTCCATTACTTCTCAGGAGTGAAATCTTGGTGTTAAAATAGATAGTACCATGAAAATATTTCAGTGCTCAACAGCAGTCAGAAAAAAAACAAAAACAAAAACAAAATTCTACAGTTTGTTAGGAGTAGAATAAAATATAAAATAAAGAATATCATTATGACACTCTAAACCTGATTATTGTGCAAAGCTTGGGAAAAAAAGAGCAAGATAGCAACGAGCTTGAAAAGACTTCTAGAAGGGCAAAAGACTGATAAGAAGGCAATAAAAATAATATCATTGGACAACTTCCTCATAAGGCAAAAATTAACTGAACAAACTAAAAAGATCTTGGCTCTTAATGTTGCAACAGAGATAACAGAGTAGAAGGGACATATTTCTGTAATTTTCTAAGTGGCAAGGAATAATTAATTGGGACTAGCTGTTCAGTCTTTTCAAAACCAAAGGATATCAAATGGTCACCTAAAAGACAGAGTGGTGGGATAAATGGATCCTTGGTCTGAGCCACTGCAGTCTCTGTTTTTGATCTATGAGAAGCCTATCTATATTTAAAAAAAAAAAAATGCCAGAGTTGTTTTTTTTCTTATGTTCTATGTGTTTTATGATCCGGTACAGTTGTCATTTTTCAGGGTAGACAAACTAATATAGAAGAGACACAGACGGTTTTTTCAGAAAGGCTATTTTAATTTTCTTGTTTACATAAAAGTAAATCAAACTGAAACATGAAGATATAGGTTGTTCATTGTATTTGGCAAATGTAATACTCAGTCTCTTGTGTGGACTCAACATACTGCTGAAAACATAATTCAATGTATTACAAGAGCTATTTTTATGTTTAAAAACATGGATAACCAGTGAACATGTAATCTGCTTATGTCAGAAAGTTAGTTCCCCTCCTTCTACATTGAAGCCAACAACACACCAGTTAGTTGGCTAGTGCTGTCATCTCCTGACAATTGTCTTGAGTCCTAATTGACCCTTCCCAATCTCTTTATTGATTTAAAGCCAGAAGGCTTGCTGAGGTGTTATTTTACTAAAACCACAGGTCTAAAGATACTAGGTTTCAGAACCAAGGTACAGTTGCAAAGGATCCCATTGCTTTTGTAAATCTGGTATTTAGCATATAGAATCCATATGAGCATGCTTGAACTGAAGTCACTGAAAAAACTAATTGCAATGTGTTTAACTATCTGTGTATGGTTTTTGCAGTTCTGTACAATAAACAGATGAAAAAAAGGATAATATGGGATAGCTACATTTTATAAACTTTGATCACATTGTAGTATTTCTTTGGAATATATCATCTTGCCAAAAGGTAAAAGGACCATATGACCATCTAGAAGGCAGCATATGCAAATAAATATGGTAGCAAGTACAAACATATGTTTAATCTTCCCACTTCTTCAATATAGAAAGTGTAAGATTTTGTCTGCACAAGCCAACAAATCTTAGGGCTTAAACTGTGTTTTTGCTGCTCCCTTTCTCTTAGTTTCATAGCTATACATCTCACAAAAAGCTGTACATCACTATTTATTTTTAAATAACTTATAGAAAAACTCCTACAGAGTCTAGAACTAGATATATCCAGACACACTAAAAATTGACTAAAAGTGCCTAAGAATGTACTGAATTTTTTCACTAGGTCTTCCACATCATGCAAGATCCATTTATACTGAAATGAGATTAAATAGTTCAATTTTGACAAACTATGGGAAAGAGGCATCAATCATCTCATGGACTACATAGCGGAGCATTTAAAAGTTGTAAAGGAACAGGTGGCTTATTTGGGTTTGGCTTTACTTTTGTTCCCTAAACTGAAGAAACTGTTAATTCAGCCAGTATAACCCTCTGTATATCACAGATGCTTCAGTTTTACTCAACGACTCTATATTGTGTTCTTTCATTTGTATTTGGCTAATGCCTCCTGTTCAGGAAGTCAGTCAGTCTTTACTTAAACATACAAAGAGAAAATCTTCCACACATCTAAAAATTTGTTTCAGTAGTTAATTAGACACACTGTCAAATCTGTGTGCTTTCTTATCTGAATGTAATTAAGTTCTTTCTTCAAAACATTATTTTTTCTATACTTTTCCCCTCTGTATTAAAGAGCCCTTTAGTGGCATGTATTTTCTTCCTGTGAAGTTACTTACACAATGTAACAGAATCAATTCTCAGTTGTTGCTTTTGTAAGAGCAAGGCACATTACGTTTTTTTATTTATAGCATTTTTCTACAGATTTTGAGTATTTATGGCCTTTCCTTAAATAGATTATAATTTTCAGTTAAAAAAAAAAAACACTAAAAAAGGCTATTTCAAAATTCTTGTTACCTGTGCCATGAATAATGAACTTGGATCTTTGATCCTATTGCACTGTTTATCTTCTCAGAGATCATGTTAAGCCTTTTTATTTGCTCTTTTTGAGGAATACTCATTCTGGAAATACGTGTTAGGTTGTTTTTCTTCCATTATTTCCTTTCAGAAACTGCCATTTCTATGAATGCCCTGTATTTCCCCCGTGGGGAATGGGTCAGCCTCTGAGTGGAGTTTCTGTACAACCTTTGTTTAGATATCACTTACATTTCTTCCCCTTCCACTTCATAAGAAAGGAGCTCAAAACCTCTGTCTACAGTAGCAAACAATGTGGCACAAGGGGAATGGATCTTTAGCATGAAAGACTGTGTTGAGTGTACAATATTTACACTGTTGGGGGTATTTGCTTTACATTACTTTGGTCCATGGTTCAATGCCTATTAGCTTTTGTGGTTCATCAGGCACATTCCTAGTGCCTGTCTTCTGCCTTGGAGTCAACAGAAGGAAATCCATCATGCAGGCCATGAGACCTCCTATGTAATGTTCAGCAGAGCATGGTATTGGGAAAATTCACTTTGAACGTATGCTGCTAATGTGAACTAAAACACAAGTATAGACATTCCTTAGAGTTTCTGGGCCACTCTTCCAAATATAAACTTATCTGGCAAAGCTCATTTTTATTCATTCAAAATGATATGCTATTTCAAAATCAAAAGTTGAAATCTTTCAGTTGGTAAAAATCATATGAAAGGATTAATTTTGTTCAGATCTTCAGGTTTGGGGTTGTTTTTTTTTGTTTGTTTGTTTTTTGTTTATTAAATCCACCTGTTAAATTTAAATGGAAGAGATCCTGTGAATAAGTTGTTTGACGACAAAGTTGACATTACTCAGTGAAAAAAGAAAAATTACACATAAATTAACATTTGAGCAACCCTCCTTAAATATAAATTTTCCCCATTCACTACTACTTTAACATAAACTCCTAGCACAGACCTAAGGGACATAACAAAACCAGACTTAAACTATATGGGTCAATATGTATCATAAATCCTAATTGTACATTACTTTGGATAGGAATCACAGGAAAAAACAATTGTCTCAGGAGAACACATCAAGCAGATAAAAGGAATAACATTCTACCTTAATAGATTTTTAGCAGTTGCCCAATTTGATGATGGATTTTTAATTTTTTTTTTATTGGTATTGCAAAGCAACAATTTATCTCAAAACCTTTTTTACCTTATCCTGTGAGGGAAATAATGTTTTGGTTTATATAAAGTGTTGTTTTAATCAATGTTAATTAAAATATGATACTAGTAAAGTGTCTAATATTTCTCTAGTGATCCTATTCATCTGCTCTCTGAGGGCATAGAGAGAGATCAGATTTTTAATTGCTGCTTAATATGCTTTTTCATGAAGAGTAGAACACTTATGCTTTTTCTTTTTAATAATACAGTCTGAAAAATAAGCAATCTCAGTCTATGAAATCTCCTTCTACACAGAGTACTTGCTGCTGCAAGTAATGCCTCTATCACTGGAAGTAATTCTCTGGGCCAGTCCTTTGGAAACAAAGAATTTGTCATAGTAGTCCATAAAGTTATAGTCTGCAAACTATAACTGTAAATGTATAATTGTAAAACAATTTTAATTTAGTCTGCACTTTTAATCTGAATTTCCAGACTAGAAGACTATGCAGGGAAAACAAACAAACAAATAAAAACCAAAACAACAAACAAGCACATCCAGAAAGAAGAATTTTAGAACTAGATTCTGTTGTCTTTATCTATAGTTGAAAGTGTAAATGAACCTTGGATCCCATAATATACTTTCTGAGCACTCAGTTTTAAAAAGTAGCAGCACAGTATAATTTAGAATTATTTGAGAGAATAAACAAATACCTTTATTTATAAAAGCATTAATTCTTTTTTTTCAGAACAAAAGCATTTTTTTCAAGGTGTTCCATACAATTTGAAATTTTGTCTCACTTTGTAGCAGAAAACTATTTCAGTATTAGAAGCAGACAAGTTTGGATAAGAATGGAAAGTAGATTCATTTTCTGTGTTGGCTGGTTTGTTTAAAAACAAAACACCCAAAACCTGGTGTTGATTTTCTGGTCTAATGAGGCTCATTTACCATTCATGGGAAAAAATCTGAAGATAATATAAAATCTAATTATATTGTTTAGTAATTTTTGTTTTGAAAATTATTCAGTATAAAAGTCTCCTCCCTTTTATTCTCAAAATGTTTTAGCTGCATCCGCAAAGAAAAACAAAACCAAACAACCAAAAAAAACCCCTACCAACCAAAACACAAAAAGAACCTACAAAAATAATCCTGGGGAACGTATCTTTCAATAGCATTTCTTAACAGTCAATTCCATATGAATATTGTGTTCACCGTTAATATCAGAATAAGAACTTACAAATGCAAACACCGCAAATAAAATATTAATGTATAGATAACATTTTTATTTCTTCTGTCTTCAAGTATGTTTATTTTACAGGTAATATAATATTTCTTAATTAAGAACTTCTGTTATTCAGCAGAGTCTACTTTTTTCCTCCCAGATAGGTTTTGTGACTCCAATCTATAAAAAGGATCACACTGGAGAATTTGGATTTGGGTTTTTTTGTTATATTAGGGATATTGACTCCTGTCTTGAGCAGTTACCTGCTTGTTCTTTAGAAATTATATGGATCTTCTTCGTTTTCAGAATTTACAGTACCCTCACTGAAATGTTATTAGATCATAAACTTGAATTTTATGTCATGAAAAACAGGAGCAGTTAAAAATACTGTGTCTAATGTTTTATCTATCTGGCTGTATCACAGGACATTAAGTGAAAATCTCACCTGCAGTTTTACCTCTGAAAAGCTACCTTTTGTATGTTGCAAACTGCATGTCTATTCTTTCTCCTAAACAAATGAGATTTATTTTTTTATATACATGTTCCACCAAAAATAATTATTTTCCTAAAGAACTTTGGAAAGAACAGAACAGTTGAACAACTACTCAGGTTCAGGGAATATCCAAATTGGGGTCTTAATTTTGCCTTCAGACATTTGTTTGCAATCCCCATTATACCAGTTGAAACTGATTTTCCTAGTCTGAGGGCAGCTTTGGCCCTGTGTGATTAATGTGTTCTGGCAAATTAAATTAGCTGTAGAATCATTCAAATTATTTCCTTGTATCTAGTGATCAGATTACTGGGTATGTCACTCATCAGCAGCACTTTACTCCCAGTCCTTGTCCATTAAACTGGATTTGGTAACTTTTTAACATGGAATTTATTTATATTATATTATTGACATTACAAAAGAGTTCCAGTTTTGTTTAATTTTATAATAAGAGGAAGAAAATTAAGGTATCAAATCATGCAAATTAGTCTTAATAAGCCAAATGGATGTCAAGGTGTACTGTTCTGTGCTACTGCCTCCTACAATTATTCTGATAAAGACAAATAAAGAAGGTGTGTGTGGCCTGAGGGAGGCATTGTCTCTTCAGGAGGTGAGGAACATACTATCATTCATACACTGTCTTTAGATGAAACTTTAATCTGTGAGGAGCTCCTGCCATGCTTAAAATATAGCAATAATTACTATGCAAGGTATCTGCCATAGCCTGGTCTAATTATTAAGGTCATTGATAGCTTTGTAACTGGCTTCACAGCTTGCAGAATCAGAGTCTTTTTAAAAATCCTGCTGGATTGAAATGTATTACTAACATGACACAAGGCACAGTTAGACTCCCTTTGTTAGGTTTCTGCTTAAGGGGAAACCAGACACCTTCTCCAGGTAACATAAGAAGGGACTGGAGCCAGTAGATGTGAACCTATGTGAGGAAGCTAGGCTTATCCAGTATTCCAGGCATTCAGCAATAGTAATTTATAAGAATAATGCTAAAGGAACATAGGGAGATTGAAATAAGATGGTCCCCTGGGCCACTAAGTCTGGTTGTCTGTTACTATAAGCATCTACTCCACACCTTGTAACTTGCAGTTACAGAGTTTGGTGTCTTTTCCACTTTTGAGGGCCACTGCAAAATCTGGAGCTGAAATAGGCCATCCTCTTCTCAAAAGTAGACCCTAAATTTGATGATGTTTCTTTAGCACCTCTTCAGTCTTGGTCACATGTAAATTCATCCTTGCGACTTTTAGAACCATACAGGGTATTCAGTTTGTGATCTCTTCATAGCTTTGCTCAGTCATACTACTACTAAATGCTATTGTATTTGATTTTTAATAGTTATATCATAGGGACAGGTCTTACCTATGCTTATTCTATGAATAAGTGTTAAAGCCACATCCTTCTTCCTTTGAAGAAACATTGCATACTGTTGGACTGAGACAAGGGGTACAAAAGGTTTCTCTATTCATAGGACAAAACTTACTACATACTTACAACTTTTAAAATTCTCGTCACCATCTTGTTTCACCTGCAGGCATCAAGAAAGAAATTGTGGTCTATTCCTTTAACCTTAAAAGTATACAGGATGTGAAAAATCACAGAAAATTACCGTTTTATAACATTCCACTCTAAGAAAGCTATTTTCCAAAATGGAATATGCAGAAGTGCACTTCAACTGTATTAAGGTACGTTAAACTGTGGTGCTCACTTTCAACATGAACAGATATAAACATTTTTCATGTATTTTATGATGTATGTATTTTGAAAGTAGGAAAGTTATTTGCTCTTTCAGCAATACATGTCTTATGTAACAGCACATGTTAGGATTTGTTAGCCAATTTAACCATTTTTAAATAAGTCGGTCATTACCTTTTTAAAAAAGAAATCATATAACAGAAAACATCTATAAAGCTCTCACTTCATGTCTACTGATCAGATAGCTTTTTCTGTAGAATTACAAAATGCTAAATGGCTCATGAGGGTGAACCATAGCAAACAGAATCCTGATGTTCACTTTCTTATTATGCAACATGACTGTGCTAAAAAATGTCCCAATAGGTGTAAGAGGGAAATGGAATGAGGTGATAAATAATTTATAACTAGAGAAAACTAATCAGAACTCCTCAATTCCCATTGTCCCCATACAGGTGCTCAATTACTTCCTCAGAGAGGCCAAGAGACCAATAACCTGACGTCTGGGATATAAATGAATTTTATTATTAAGGAAGATATTAAAACTTATATAAGTACACTAAAGTAGCTAATCTAAATTCTGTACAGATTTTCTAACAACCTTTCATGTCCCCTTTCTGATGGGGCTTCTTGCACTGTGGAGAGTCTAGCTAGAGCAATCTCCTGATCTTATGTAAAAATCAATGATTTCACCTTTACCACAGCCAATTTTCATGTAGTCCCTGTGGTTTTTCCATTTTCTTTTTTTTTTCAAAGTATATTTACAATGACCCTTTAGAGGACAAGGTTTTTATATATGTAAAGAATATATATATACATAAATAAAAGTAAACAAGGAAGTATCAGAGTGTTTTATCATACAAGCCCATTCACAGAATTCACTATTCCAACTACAACAGCCTACATGCAAGAGTAACCACGCACAATGTTCGTGAACAGTGTGCATTTAACACCTATATATCACATGTAGAGTTGACTTATTTGTCAGTGGACTAAATATGATTATGGATGAGAAAGAAATGTTTGTTTAGAGCCAGAAAGGTTAAAATATTTTCATGATTTTTTTAAACCTTAATAAAAGAAAAAGTAAATGTTATCCTCATGTTTTGTCAAGTAATTCTCTAGCCCGCAACCTTCCTCTGTGTTGTGGTTTTGTCCCAGTCAGCAGCTAAGTTCCACATAGCCACTCATTTGCTCATTTGTCCTCAGTGAGGCTGGGGAGAGAATCAGAAGACTGAAAATGAGAAAACTCATGGGTTGAAATAAAGACAGTTTAACAGGTAAAACAAAACAAAAGTTCCATATGCAAGCAAAACAAAACCAGGAATTCATTCCCCATTTCCCATGGGCAGGCAGGCTTCTCCAGAAAAGCAGGGCTCCATCATGTGTAATGGTTAAGTGGGGAGACAAGCATCATCACTCCAAACATCCCTACCTCCCTTCCTGCTTCCCTCAGCTTTATATGCTCTGCATGATATCATATGGTATGGAATATCCCTTGGGCTGGTCCCAGCTGTGCTGGCTGTGTCCCCTCCTAACCCTTTGTACACCCATAGCTATTCCACTGGTTGGGTGGGGTGAGAAGCAGAAAGAGCCTTGAATGTGTGTAAGCCCTGCTCAGCAGTAATGAAAACATCTCTGTATTATTAACACAGTTTTCATCACAAATCCAAAACATAGCCCCATATCAGATATTAGGAAGAAAATTAATTCTATCTCAGCTGAAACCAGGACAAGCACTCTAGAAACAACCACAGATATACAATATACCAATGTTCTTCAAGGTCAATTTTCTCACTGAAAAGCGCAGTTTCCTAGTTGAATTGTGGCTGGTCATTCTCAATACTACACAACCTTCCTTGACCTTCTGCAATTGACTAAAAATGTTTTTGTATTGTACCTTTGTAGTCAAACACGTGGAAGAAATGCTATTTATCTTATCGTGGTATATGACAGAGTGAAGACAGGGCTAAAATAGCATGTTGGTGAGTTGTATAGATGTTGTACCCTGGGTAATAATGCTTCAAGAGAAGAGACGAGAAATGTTTGAAATATGAGTAAAAAACCAACATGGAACATACTTCTTATACACTGAAGCATGAACAAACAGAAGGATATAAAGCTCAAATTACCTATCTAGTTCCCAAGATTTTGAAAGTAAATTATACTTGTAAAGGTAAATCAAGCTTAGCAATAAGCAGCAACTAAAGTAGGTAATATTTGCTGAATATTGTTTGTGTACTGTCATCCTCCAATCTGGTTTCCATAATGTATCACTATTTAATATGTTTAACTTTATAGTTTCTTCCCAAAATACTGCTCTCATAAAATCACATGAGGTTACCTATGTGAGTTTCATAAAAAGGATATGATCAAAAGTATTCTCACTGAATTCACACTCAGTGAAACACAGCAGTTTGTTAAACGTCTTGCATATTCTGCTTTCGCCTTAACACCTTCTACTATTTTCTCCTAATCCTTTTTCAGTTTATCCAAGATACCTTTGTAGTTTATAAACATTCAATGACTCATTTTATTTCCACCTTTCAGTACAATGTTATCTGTAATCAGTCTTTGATTTGTTTTGATTTCAGTAATCAACTCCACATCCAAAAGACTCAATTAATTTATTATGTTAGTGTTAATAACAATGACTCTGTACTCAGAAATTGTAAAATTACAAAATACATCATGTTTTTTGTTTGGGTTTTCTGTGTCAATGTTTGGGGGGAGGGAGGGAAGGTGGCCTACAAGGGTGGCTTCTGTGAGAAGCTGCTAGAAGCTTCCCCTAGATTCAGCAGAGCCAATACCAGACAGCTGCAGGAATTGCCACTGGCCAATGCAAACCCCATCAGCAACACTGGTAGTGCCTCTCTGTTAACATATTCAAGAAAGGGAAAAAATCCAACCTGCAGCAGCTTTTGTAGCCAGAAAGAGGAGTGAGAAGATGTGAGAAACTTTGCAGACACCAAGGTCAGTGAGGAAGGGGGAGGAGACGCTCCAGGAGCAGGAGGAGTTATTTCCCTGCAGCTCATGGAGAAGACCGTGCTGAAAGAGGTTGTCATGGAAGATGGGAAGTAGAGATTTCACTTGTAGCCTGTGCAGGACACCAGTCTGGACCACATGGAAATACCTGAAGGAAACTGTGATCCCGTGGGGAGCTCATGTTGGAGCAAGGTCCTAGCAGGACCATGAAGAAGGAGCTCACACTGGAACAGGTTTGCTGGCAGTACTTGTAACACTGTGGGGGACCGTGCTGGAGCACTCTGGTCCTGAAGGAATGTACCCCATGGAAGGGAGCCATGCTGAGTCAGCTTGTTAAGAACGGCAGTGTATGTGAGGGAATCACATTGGAAAAATTCATGGAGGACTGTCTCCTATGAGAAGGATCCCAGACTGGAGCAGGAGAAGAGTGTGAGGAGTCCTCCCCTGAGGAAGAAGGATTGATGGAGACAATGTTTGATGAACTGACCACAGCCCTCATCTGTCATCCCCTCATGCCATTGATAAGCCTGGGAAAAAGAAAGGAGGGGTGGGAGGAGGTATTTTAAAATTTGGTTTTACTTCCCATTGCTTTACTCTGTTTTGCTTAGGTGGTAATTAGATTAATTTTTTTCTAAGTTGAATCTGTTTTGCCCATGACTGTGACTGCTGAATGATCTCTGTCCTTATCTCGACCCAGGAGCTTTTTGTTATACTTTCTTTCCCCTATCCAGCTGAGGAGGGGAGGGATAGAGCAGCTTTGGTGAGCACCTGGAAGTCAGCCAGAGTCAACACACCACAGTTTCTTAGGACAGCACTTTCTGTACTTTTAAATAGATGTGGAATGGCCACTCTGGTAGGCAACAGAAGTCTCTTCTAGACGATGAACTACATAACATTTTTTATTACCAATTGATGTCCAAATGCACACTCCTTTAAACAGTATTTGTTTCCAGTAAAACGTCATTTGGGTGTAACATACCAACATATGGATATTTTATGCAACATACTTAGAGGAGAACAAAATTATACAAAATTTTTACCACTTTCAGAGATATGAACTTCCATTGTAAGTATTTGTATAGGTATAAGGCAGTTGTGTCCCATCCCAAACAGGTGCTTTCCCATCTGTTATTTCTAAGCAAGCCTGTGGGTTCTACACAACTCATCCAAATAATTTAACCCTGAGGTATTTAGCCTGCAAAAATTGCTCATTTCAGCCATGATTGTTGAGTGTGTACCATTTAAACAAAAGGATAAAAATAAATACAGAAAAATCATGGAATTTAATGTAGAACACACATGTTTTGCAAATTAATTAAAAGCTTCAATTTCTTAATCTCTTCCCATTTTTAAATCCGCCTATATTCCTTACTCTTGAGAAAAACACATGCACATAAAAAATACTCCATGGCTTTGATGCTAACAATCAGCCTTGATCAATCTTAAAGTAAAAGGAAAACTTCACTGTTATTTTTGCCCTGCTTTATGGATACACTTGGGAGAACAGTATGGGTGTATCTATGGCTATGTATCTTTCTGTATTTTGTTGCATTTTCATAGCACTTAAGACCCAAATATTGTCAGGTGTGGAAAGTCTCTGCTTTGTGTACTGGAAAAAGCTATGAACAACAGCATAACAGATCATTAATTGGTATCACAATTCAAAGCTTAGTTTGAAGAAAAATAGAGATCATTATATTTGGATTGTGGATTTAGTTTTCTCACTAATGTAACTTCTAAATGTTCCAGCTTTATTCTGTCTTTAATTGAATATGCTCCAAATCTTTCTCCTTTCAAATATTTTGAGACTTTCTTCACAGAAAGAAACATTAGCTATGCTACAACATCCACCTCGTCACACTGCAGACAAGATGCACATGAAACAAATCAAATGACTAACATTCAATTATCCAGGGTTTTTTTAGGGTTTTTTATTTTGTTTTTTACATATTGCTTTATATATTGTGCTTCTCTCATTCTTCACTGTACATTTTCTGTGTGCCTCACAACTCCCTAGGGAGGGGGAACTGATTGCAAAGGTACAGATAGTCAAGTTCTTTGTTCAGGATTTTGTTGTATTGTTTTGCTTTGTTTTGCCTTTTAACACAAGAAATGTCGATTGTTTTTCTCTAGTCTTTAAGCATTCATACTTTTGAGATAATTTTAGACATAATTTTCTAAAGGCTTGAATTTATCAAACTATTATTAATTTTAGTAAATCTTTCTAGGGTGGAAGAAAACTTCCTGGTAACAGTCTCAAATGAGTAGTCGTGCTACTTTGATGAGCAAATGAACTCCAGCTGAAATCAGAATGTTCTCTTGTAAATGGGATGCATAAACTCTTGCAAATTCAGGGTGTGTGAGCACCAGTGACTTTAACAAGCCCAAGAGCAGCAGGAGTGTCTCTAGTATCTCTCCACAGGTTGGAATAATCACATAGTGCTCATTTTTAGAAGCTGACTTTTCTAAATAGAAGCTGTTTTGGTGATTAGACATTGAGTTTAAAGTACAGATTCACTGTAAGACCATCAGAAGCAGCTAAAAGTACTCTGCATGCCCTAGAAATGCATGCAAGATGAATGATCTAACACATCAGTGAAGAACCACCATTAAATATCAGCCTCAAAAACACATTATATTTTGATCAAAGATTTAAACTGAATAAAATCATTATCCCCACTTGTCCTTCAATTGGCATTAACTTACAACAGCCCTTCACTCCTGCTCCCTGTGAAAAAGGAAGAAAACCCCCCACATCCATAAGCTTGTGTGAAGAATTACATCAATTAAATAAGTGAATTCTGCAATCAAATCATAATTATATATGGCTAATATTTCTGCTAAATACTACTAGCAACTATAATGCACAAACAAGTGACCTGTTTTTTAGTGAACAAAACATGTCTTATTTTCCTCCTTATGTTCCTTTAATTTCTTTCTTTCTAATCTATTCCCAATCCAGGAAACGTTCCTTCCCTGGTAGTCAGCAGTCAATCTTCATCATTTCTAGAATAAAAGTGTGTGGGTATAAAACCAGAAAGAGGAAGAAAAAAAGAAAAAAAGCTATAATGGCTAAAAGGTATACTTCATTGATTTGTGAAACAACAATAGTAAAGCAATGTGAACAATAAGCACCCACTCCAGCACTGACATGGTGTTCCCATTTTCCTAACAAACATCTTGTTAGCACTTTGTATCACCCTATTCCATATTTTACACAAGATCAGTGTCCATCCTTTGATAAACTTTGAAAACCAATTTGATAAACCCATTCCTGAGGAAAGATTACCATGGTTTAAATGAGTTACTTCTATGTCCCACTGTTATTTGGCAACATTCAATTTTCACCTCTTTGCTCTGAAATAGACGATGTGAACAAGAATCTCCTTTTTCCTCCATCAACATTATTCCCTATATGAACACTAAGAGCGAACATGAATACACAGTTATATGTACACCCATTGAACGACAGTACACATATGCATGTGTATGTACACCTATGTATACCTACACATGTACGACAGCATATACTTTATTTAGATCCTTGTTTTCTTCTGACACCCATTACATTCGGGCAACATATTGCAGTGGTCTATTTTTGTAGTACCTCATCAAAAAACTTCAAGCCAAGGCATGGTGATGGATTTGGAGTGACTCCCTAATTCAGCTGTGGCAAGTGCTGTTTGTTGGTGGAGACTCCCTTGCACACATTAAGCGGAGGAGAAAACCCAAGCTCAAAGTTTCTTCAGTACTGACCAATTTCACTTCTCAGTTATGCAACTGGTTAGGTTTGAAGGTTTGGTTTTTTACCCCTCAGATCATGGTGCTTATTCATAAAAAGAGATAATTTTACCATGCCTCCCCCAACTTTATTTTAAAAGAATTTTAATCAAAAAGAACAAAATGCCCCAGAGACATCAAGAGAGAGATGATATGAAGAACACACATTAAGGAAATCTCCTTGCTTGTGTGGTGTTCCCTTTAACTCACCAGTAGATGGAAGCAGAGATGCTCTTCCCCCATGATATACAGCTAACTGAAGTGTTTATCATTACTTTTATGCAAATCCGCATCAAACGATCAAATGAGTGACAAATATTCATACGCAATATTTTATTTTTGATTCTTCTCTGATATAAAGTTATATAGAATTACATAGAAGAAAATATTCCTATTTGAATAGAAATATTCTTCTGGAGTATATTCAGTATTTTAAAATTATTATTTATTTCTATACTATTGAACAGTTTAAAAAAAACAAACAACATGCAATATGAATCACTCGATGTACATACAGAACTAAAAATAAATGCTTACAAATAATGAAAACTATAAGCAAATTCCAAAACAGATATCAGAGCTACTGCTGGATAAAATTAGTAGGATGGAATTTCATTTCTTGTGCTGGTCTAGTTACCCTTTCAGTTCTGCAGAATAAAAACAAATCCTGTGTTTTGGGGTATTCGGTCAGCACACACACAAAGACATACTAAATTTTCATGTCCAAACTTCAGAACAACCTTGCAGCACATCTGCATCATTAATAAAATCAACCTCTTGCAGACTAAAGGCTTGACATATGGTCTACCGAAATCCAAATAAAACTCCTAGTTAATCTAAAGTTATCAAGTTCCTGTCAGGAATAAATTCCACAGATAAGTTTCCTCATGTTCTGCTTCTTTAAATATTCAAGACATTGTCTGCATTTATTGCAATTACCGTATTATTTTTTACATAAGATAAACTGGTTGAACATTTTGGCATAATAGTAAACATTGATGGAATAGTTTTAGCCTTTTACTTTTAGAAGAATATTATCCGTCCAGTTTTCTGAAAGATATACTATAAGGCAAAGGTGCTCTCAAAATGTGAACTATATTATAGGTTAATAGCATCTTCTGTTTTATTTTTTCTCCTCTACTTGGAAATACATGCTTGTAATTCTAGCTTTCAACTGCCAGATACTTGGCTTCGTTGTCAGTGCAAATTAAGATGAATAAGTAAAGTCTTCTCCCCCATTGGAGTTGTTATTTCTGCCCATCTGGGAACAGAGTAAACAATATATAAGTACACTGATTTATAGAATTAAAGCCCTTTTTGAAAGTGGAGAGGCTAGAGACTTTACTTTGTTTAACAGAAGCTCACATTTTGCAGAGCTCTGCAGAGAGAAAAAACCTCAGGGATCTCATGTTGCCTTAATGTGCAGTGAATCAGAGTTGTAACTAATATACTCTGCATCATCGAGGGAGCAGAGTCCTAAGTTCTGCGGAGATGTGAATAATTTGTGCTGGCCTTTCTTGTATGTCAGGACACAGCATTACCAATTAGGCCAGGTCATAACTGCCTAATTCTCTAAGGTTTTTCACATTCATGCAGTATCTTATCACCTTCTACATAAAATCAATTGCATGTATTTCCAGTGGTTAAAAACACTGCTTGCTTTTTAAAAGACACTGTCTAGCATTATGAATCTGTGGAGGGGGGAAATAAATAGCTAATTTAATGTCTAAAATTTTAGTAGTCATTTTCATGGATTTTGACATTTTTTTTAGTAATATGAAGCCAATATTGAACAAAGCCCCAATATCTCCCTTGTTTTCCAAAATGAAAACATTCACTGAGTCATAAAAAAAAGCAAAAGAAATGCATGTTACTTTTATGACTTCATGCTTGTGCCCATGTCATTGACTGGCAAGAGGTTTAAGTACTTGCTCTAAATTTGCTGTCTTCTTACTATTTAAGGAGTCAGGGCTGATACTTGAATTCAGACAACAGCACAGCCTCCAACATGATGTATTTTCCATCCAAAGACCTCTGTTGGAACAACAGAAGTAGTGAAACATAAATTTTCCTTAATCCTCATGAGATAGTACTTTGCACCTCCTGCAACACAGATGATTTCTGAAGTGAGTGCAAAGTGAGGCTGCCTGCAGATTCTTAAGTACTCAGGCATACAATCATAGATATTATTCATGTATTTCCACTGGAACTGTGTTAAACAATGTAAATAAAGCCACAGAGTCATTTCAAAAAGAGAACATAAAATATGGAAACAAACTGTAAGAGGTTTTGTAATCAGCAATTATTTGAAGCCTATTTTCAGAAACATGCTTTTTGGACCATGGTGAATAGAACTTATTCTTGCTTTTCCAAACTTATTTTCAGAAATACAGTTCTTGAATCACAATGAATGGCCCTGATGCTTGGAAATAAGTGATTATTCTGCATGATTTTGTCCATCACTCTCTGAGCTATATTAATATTGAGAATTTTTACATAGAGACAGACATTCTTCTGTATTTTTCTAGTTATAAAGCAAGATGTTTAACAAATCATGTCTTTTTGATGAGTAGAAATTTCTGAAAAGTATTTGGCTTAAAAATCTCTTCTAGCCACAGTTCTTCATATGGGAATCTAATAGTAGGACTTTCAGTGGCACGGAAGGGATGGGAAGGGAAAATTCTCATATTAGGCTGTGAATTTTAGTTTCTACTCATTTTCATACATATTTATCAAGAACTTTAATGAGGACTGAGTATTTAGATTCCTGTTACAAGTTGTATATTCTTAAACTGAAGTTCCCCTTTAATCACAATTACCCCTCTTTGATACTTTGTCAAATGAGCTCAAGGTTCTTTAAATATCAGAATGCCAAGTTATCAAGTACAGATATAAAGGAAACACATATGGTGTGAAGTAGGAACTGGGCATATGGAAACCCTAATTAACCCAGGCAAATGAAAAAGCAACAGCTGGAGAAACTGAAATAGGATCAGTGTTGTTCCTTGGGAAACAGGGTTTCAAATCTGGTTGGATGGATGAAGGACTGGACCTGGATTTCCTATTTCCATTAAGACACTCCCCAAAACTGCATCAGTAAATAGAAGTTGGTTGAGTCATCCCTATTTATATGAAACAACTGTGCAATTTTATTTTATGATTCAAATAAAAACTTTTTTTTCATATTTAACTTGAATGCCTGAATAGTTTGGTGATGACTAAAACATCCAAGTTTGATAATGGGAAACATCAACAAGAAAAGAACAAATTGAACCACAGTAAAGCCACAAACGTGGTCACTGAAAAAGAATGTGAAAAGTAACTCCAATTTCTGCAGTGAACTCCTGAGTTTACTGCCTTTGTTCTTTCAAGTTCTTTCTTGTTTTAATTTGGTTGGATTTCAAGGAGGTGTTTATTGTCAGGACAGGGAAAAAAGGTAGAAACCACTGTCGAGATTAATTCAGCATAATAATAACTTTAAAACAACAGAATAAAATCCACATACTATATATTCAGGGCAACTAAGAAAATAATTTCCAAGTACTCAATAGATAATTATTTTTGCTTTTATGTTTTTTTTACATTAAAAATAATTAAAATTAAAATTAGAAATGTTGAAAAATATTTTCCCTCTTACCCTTCTTCTTGCAGAGGGATACCACCGGAAAAATTCTCGTGTAAACTAGGATGCAGACAATATATATACCGAATGCATTATATACATTTTTTTTACTTTTTTGCTTTTTTCTTTTAATGAGACGAGCTCTTTTCCCCACTGATTCCTGACATAGAAATATAATGTAGGCTCTGCAATGTAAATCAGGTAAAATTGATGTGCTGTGGAAGGCCTGAGGCCTTACCAAATTAACAGCAGAGATGGATCTTTTACAAGTTCTAAGAAAACTGGACAAGACATTACGTATGCACCATATCTTGATTCCCCCTTGGCAGGGCACAAGTAAGCTGCAGCTTTTCACTGGATACATTCCAAGTTCAGAACTGTACCTGGGAGTGCCTAGTGGAACTGAAAGAGAAAAGCATTTCTGGGCAGAAAAGCAAGATAAGGTAAAGCTAAGAGGTTTTCAAATACTTGAAATGATTACTTAAGGATAGTGTCACGGGAAAATGACAGCACTCCACTGTTAGCTCACTCTGCTGAGAGTGCACCAACATGTTTTGTACTTCTTTATTTTTTTCTTTTTTAGAGCACAGTTAATGATTAATAAGAATATTGAAAATAAATCAATACTGAGCTATTTGCAGAAGAGTCCTTAGCTTGAAATATGAAGACTCTAAATCAGACGATCAGTTCAGGGTAACTAAAAATTGCACTATGTAATGATGTTAAGGAATTCTTTCATACATGATGGAAGTCCAAGAACTCTCTATATACTAGGTCTTCTACAGTTGTTTGCTTTTTTTAATTTCTTCCCACAAAATGTTTTTTCTTTATTTTCTCTCTGAATTTCTGATACTTACCTGAAATCTTTACGCATGTTGAAAATATCAAGTGATTTGGGGGTTCTTTCCATTTTATATTCTATTAGAAATGTAAATCCAGTCCAAGTTTTCACTTAAATAACATAGTAATAGAGATCTTCAGATACATATTTTCATAATTATTTTCTTGCCCTAAAGTCAACTCTGTATGTACTTTTCTATTACAAACTTCTGCTTGAAGTGTGTCAATGCGATTCTGATTTCAAGATGTAGAAATTACATGGATAAATAACTGGGCCACAATAATACATATTTAAAATAATACTCAAAGATAATATTCTCAGTAACATACTCATTATTATTTAGTATACAAACAAAACACAGTAAAATACATTTCCATATTAAGTACTGAAATACTTTCAACACCTTTCAATAGAAGTTAGAATGGAGAGAAATAAATGAGGGCAGTGTTTTGTTTTGTTTTGTTTTTCCTGGTTTCTGTTTTTACTTTTACTTTCTTTTCAGAAAGCTGCTCCTCCTTTTGATGCTCACACTGAATTTTTGATGATACTTACACCCTTGCAATTTTCCTTGACGATAAGGATGAAGCAAATGGGGCAGAACCTGACTATATAATAAACATGGCTATATTATAGCTCTGGGAATAAAGCTAATTTAACAGAAAACAGATAAGCTTTCTCTATCAATATCAATCTAATATCAATGGACACTATAATATTTCTGATGCAAGTATTGACTACACCTAAAATCCAGAGAAGAGAATAAATCTTTCTGAAATTCACTTGTTTCCCCCTAAAAAAAGGAACATAAAGATAATCATCAGGGTCTGAAACTTAGAGTATAATATACACTTAAAACAGAATAATAAATAACATTAAAAAAAGAGTAATGCAAACAAAGCATCTGGTTTTCAGAATCTCTGAAATTCTCTAAGTACCACTGGAAACTCAATATACCTTTTTATGCACATTCAGTGTCCTACTGGATATCTTGCAAAACTTTTTGTCTAATGCTCCTCTCTCCCTTCTTCCCTTACAGCCATAAAGTTCATCTTTGCCTATATTTTTGAATGATTGAAACAAATCTGACATTGTGAAATAGAAATTGAGGACTAATTAGACTATGTCCAGATGATCTGATTGTAATACTGAGGTTATTACAGAGACAAAATGGTTTATTAGAATCAGCCTTGGGGTGAAATATCCATTATATTATATGGAATAAAGTGTCTATCATCAGTTAATAGCTATCTGAGAAGTATTTCAAGGATTCCTTTATTTTTCTCTGACACAGTGTTGCTATTACCTAACACCACATCTAGTTATGTAGATATATGGGATAAAGTATTGGATAATCTGTTGCAGTAACATCTGCTAAGGGCTAAATTTATTTTAACTTACATTGTCATCTTAAATTAGGGTTCCAGAAGGAAAAAAATAAATCCAGGTTTAAGCTAGGCTTCATGTGTTAAAACGTATTGGGTTTTTTTAAGTTCTATGAGGTATTTGTGAAACTAACCAGCTACATTCCTGTGAAAACTACAAATTATAATCTTCACAGTATTTTCAGATATGTGAGAAAATCAGAAGATAAATATTTGGATAACTATCAAATTTGCATTTGCATTAATCTACTGTACACATGTACATATGTGCAGAAACATAAATATAGAAGCAGAACCTTTATGGTTTTACTGGCATAAACATACATAGTAGAAAACTGCAAATGGTAACTAAGAGAAAGAAAGGGAACCTTAGTATGCCAAAATGCAATTCATTCCTGCAAGTTTTTAGGGAGGCTAATGAATGTTATAATTCATTATATTTGGCAATAAGATATAAGTCTGTTAAAATGTAGATTGGTACTATATAATTGCATCATGAAGTGAGTATTGGTGATTTTTGACAGACACCAGCCAACAGACTTTAGATCAGATGAAAATTAGTGACATGTAAGTTTCTAAAAAGTCCACCAGGTTTCTAATTTAGGTTAGAAGATATGTCTATGACCTGTACTTATTAATTTAATGCTTATTTACAGTAGGAATTTTCATCCGTTCAGTAGTTGAGTATTTACTGAGGGTTGATTCCAATAGACTTCATGAAAGCATATAATTTCCACTCACATTTAAATTCCTAATGACCTCACACTCCTAAAGATAGTGATTCACTTGCTCAAAAATAAGGGTGTAAATGTCAAGCACCACTTGATATACTTTACAGTATGCAAGACAGTGCCATGAATCTACCAGATGCTTGTAGGGAATCCATGTCCCTCTGGCTCAGCACCTGGAGGATTGATAACATGCCCTCATTACTAACATCCATCTCAAGAGATACAAGTGACCCATCCTTAAGCAACTGAATTACATCTACAATGCCTGAATTTCTTTTCTAATTAAAGAAGAGAGAAAAATGTCTTTGAAAGTCTAAAGAGGAAATTTCTCCTCTCAATTTACTTGCCAAATCTTAGTTAGCAAGTTTTCCTTTTGGAAGTATTCAGAGGCACATATTTATATCCACTGTCTGCACCAGAACTTGGAAAGTCTGTAGACATAAATTAAATGCCTAGGTAATGCAGAGTAGATCTCTACTTATGCATTTCCAAAAGAAGACTGTAAGCTTTATCACTTTTCATTTTCAATTGTGCCATTATCATCTCCAATTGAAAAACATATGGATACTCTTTTCCTCAAATAAAGAAATATTTTATTAAGTTTTGCTTTTGTTGTGAGCAGGAATTTTCTGTGATCTCTTTGATACTATATCTATGGGACAATTGGTAAGGAAAATATCAACAACAATAAAGTAGCTATAAATTTCTCCATGGAAGTGCTAACTTTTCTAAGTTGAAAAGGCTAGGTAATTTCTTCTGACAGATTTCAGACCAGAATGTGACATGTAAGCCTTAGTATTTCAGGAGTAACCCCTGGAAAGAGTCTCAGAAAAAGCTACTTGAATAATACATTAAGCTGCTCCAGAAAAGTATCAATTTGGTATTGTAGGTTTTTTGTTTTGTTTTTGTGGTTGGGGTTTTTTTGTTTGTTTTGGGTTTGGGGTTTTTTGCTTAGTAGTTTTTTTGTTTGTTTCCCCATATACCTTCTTCATAACTAAATGACTGAGGACACTGAAATGTCTTGTTTCTCTCATTCATCATATATATATATATATATATATGATACACTAATGCACTTTTTTCATTTACTGTTATCTATTTTTTTACAATGTTCACTTTTAATTCTGAGCATACTTTGTCCATCTTTACTAAACCCAAAGGATTGCATCAAAAATTTCTTTGATTACGTTATCTTATGAAAGTCATTTGGGGATCTGGGGGGCTCTGACAAGCAAACATTGATTCAGATATGTGGCTACACACATAATCCTTTAGACATAAACTGTTGACCATATCTGGGACTAAGACTGGACCTAGCCATATCCAAACTCCATCTCTGAGGAGTTAGAAAACAAAAGAGTCCTTTCTGAACCTTGTGACTCAATGGAAGGACCTCACTCAGCCATGTGTCAGACTCATACCCTATTACACAAGAAATTCTCAGTGGTATCTAGGAGGAACTAAATACTTACACATGAGTTAAGAGTTTAAAAGCTCTTGTACTTCTAAACTCAAGTAATAACAAGGGTGAGGTTGTTATTCATTTATACACTTTTAAGATCTCACTAAAGGCTTAGCCATATCTGAAAAAAGACCTTTAAAAACTATGCTCTTAGGATGCCAAGTTAATGCCACTATCTCTTGGAATAAGAATTATGCTCTGAATAAAGGTGAGATGCAATTTACTTAATTTAGTCCTCAAAGTTAGATGTCTAATCCAGGCATGTCATTCATGCCAACTTCTTCTTCAAGGGGAAGAAATGGAAAGAGATGACTCCTGAGGGTGATTCATCCTCTGTTAAGACCAACATTTAAGGAAGGTAGAATAAATTGTCCACAAGAGAGTCTATCACCTTCCTTTCTAACTCATGAAGGAATTTAATCAAGAGCATTAAACTATGTGCTTAATATCTGGACAGTGAAAGATTTGGTGAATCCTGCCTTTTATTCTCTATGACACATCTTCCAAAGTGTTTATTCCTTTTCTTGGTGTTCTTTTCCCAAACAGATTGCATTGGTAAATCCATTGTTATGTTGCGAGTCTTTGTTTTTATTCAAGAATTTTATTTGGGAAGAGACAGTTCTTGTACTGAGCACAGCAGAATTTCTGGTCTGTTGAGTGGACTTGTTTTTTTTTTTTTTTAGATGTCCACAGATTAAGAGTACACCAAAAAATCAATTGATACTATTGTCTGCCCTTGTATTTTATAACAATGATGTCAAACCCTCAGAAATATACTGCAATTTCCAGAAAGTTAAATCTTTCCATTTTGTTTTGTTATCAGCTTTAACAATGTAATTGCAAAGATTTTCTTGCATTCAACTAGTTTAGATTTTTTGGGTCAATTTTACTGTCTGCAACCAAAACGTTGCATCTATTCTTAAATAACTCTGGTTTTTTAATTCAATGAAGTGAGACAGATCTGAACCCAAACTGCCCCAAGTATGTTACAAAATCATGAAAATGGCAATAGGCACATAAAAATTTTATTTATTCAGGGCTGCAGTATAAGGAGTCATTCAGACTGCTTCAGCAAGAGCTACCAAATCTTTCTGAGTATAGACTCAAGAAGGGAATCATCCAGTCTTTCCTTCATTCATCCATCTACATCTTCCAGTGTAATCCAGTGCACTTACTTGCACAACTACTTGCTCCAGAGCAAAATACACTCATTTTGGTTTTGCCCATTTAAAAAAACAAGTGGGTGTTTTTTTCCAAAAAATCAGATGATTTGTATAAAAAAATTTTCAGATCATTCAATTCACTGTTGCATCGTTAATATTTGATATTTAATGTATCCATATGCATTTTTCAATGGTATTGAACTAGAAAAACTTGAATTCTGAGATTTGTGTGAATAAAATCACAAAGACTTGAACAGGATAATTGAGTCTCCACCCTTTTTAGATTTTGTTCTCACATTCTTCAGACAGGAAGCCACTGCCAAATCCTAAGAAAGAGAAAACCCCTAGATTACAAAACCCTTTATGATTTCCAAATGGATAATGAGACTGGAAAGCTCTGCCATTTCCAAGGAGATCTAGTTAGAGGAAGAGTACTCAGCTTCTCCATTGCCTGGAAACATTAACTCACTGCTGCTGGGGAAAGGTCAAATTATATGGGTTGATAGATACCACTGAATGGCTAGGCTCCATCTATCCTTTCTCCTAGTGCTGTCAGGAACATAAGATCTGACTCTTCATGTCTGTCCTACCCATAACAAGAGTGACACGTGTTTTTTAGTAGTTCAAGTTCCATAACAATGTAAAATGTTTTATATAAGTTTCCTTATATATAGTACAGAATTTACTTTCAAAAGCAGTGAGGAAATGAAAACTTATGAATAGATAGCACCAAGGAAGTAATTAGCAAATTAGGAAATAGTATAGAAAAATCTTACAAATTGATTCCTCCATTAAGTTTCTTAAAGAGCCATACAAATGTTTATACTGACACAAAAGTGAGACCAAATGATTAGAAACAGCTATGTGTGGGACTTTATTTCACCACTAGTGCTAACTAAAAGTGATAGCAAAACCATGGAACAAGTCTGCAATCACAAGAGTGATCTTGGGTTTTCCACTAAATTCCTTCATCACTATGGTATTCTCTGCACCTTTTCCTTGTTCATTCATGAAGTTGTAGTTTCAAGATATTTTGGGCAGATGTGCACTGGTGTCTTGTCCCTGGGTCACCATATAGCACCACATACATGAGTACGCCTTCCTAGCAGAACAGAATGCAGCAGTAGCACAGAAAGTAGAGCTGTAAGCGCAGACTAATGTGACTGAGGAACTACTATGACCAGCTGTATTGAATGGAGATAAATACTGAGAGGAGGAGTAGACATTTAGGAGGCTTCCAAATGCCTCATGATGCTTATAGGACAGGACAAGCAGAACAATTGCTAGTGCAAGGCAGGGAAGATGCAACACTCCTCTTTCTCTTCTTTACTGTTCTGCCCAAATTTCAATTCCTGTAATAAAATGTGGGATCCTTTTAGCTAGGAAAGGGTTGTATTCCCTGGCTTCTTCTATATCCTCTAAAAATTGTTCTTTTTCTCCCACTACAGTCAGCTTTCCCAGTCAGAACAATTAGTATAATTATCTCAGTTCACACCTCAGTTCACAGTGCAGACACTCCAGTTTAATGGGCTGAGACACAGATGAACTCAGACACAGTTCAAATTATTGTTCTCATAGTCTCTTTTCTAAAGTCACTGTACCATGAAAAAATATTAGAATAAAATTTCTAACTTATATTTACCCTGCCTCCACCCCCCTTTTTCTGCCTATCATCTGATTGCCTCATTGTGTTTTGGCTTCTTTCCCTCAGCCAAACTCTCAGATGATCATCATCTTAGAGATAGAAAAGCAATACCTCTGGGCTAAATCCTGCTCTGCTATGTAGATATGCCTCTGTTAGTTTAAAGTCGCATAATTGATTTTCTGGTTAGAGAAGCATTGGAAATGGCTAAATAGGAGGCCAAGTCTCTTTCAGCCTTTGGCTCCAGATGCTGTTGTTACTGATAAACCATTTTTTAAGCTACTTTCCTTTTCAGATATTTTGCTTGTAAACATGAATCTTGCCTTTAGAAAACTGTAATCAAATAAGTGCTCTTTCTGTCTCATATAAAACAATGATAGCTGCACAGCACAGTTAGTATAATCTATTTCACAGTATGTTCTCTTTAATCTTTTGTTTGGTTCATAGAAACTGCCAGGTCAGAACATGCAAACACTTTCTCTGAAGGAAGACTCCTCTAAAAGTTTCCAAAGATTATTTAAAAAAAATAAAATAAAAAAATCATTAATTACACTATACACTCAACTTTTTTTTTTTTTTTTTTTTACTTCCCCACTTCTCTTCAGTAGAGATGAACTGAGAGTTTAAGAAATGAATTTGAGACCTTAAGACACACTGTGTTTCCAAATTTCCTGATATAGTGGCTGGTGGAAAAGATGTTTCATATGAAAAAAAATCCCCACCTTTCCTGTTTCAGTCTTGCTCAACTAGAAGTAACAGGACTTACGTCCTTGCTTTTCCTTATAATGCAAGGTTTATAAACATATTTTCAAAGACTCTGAAACTGTTTCAATCTATTGTGAATCCTGCAGAAGAGAATTTTCCCCTTAACCGCTCACTTTTTAACAGCTGAAAGTAGAGCCCAGCAAAGCTACATGTTGTGCAAACCCATAAAAAGTGGGACTGCTCTCATTGTATTGTCTCCCCACTGAGTCCCAGTACCCTATAGTTCCTTAGGCATTTAGGAACTGGGCTGTTTTGAAGTAAAACATTTATTCCTAAGTATGACAACAGCTGGAGTAGTCACAGGTGGCTAGAAGTCAGGATTCCAGAAAGCTGCAGGGCGCATTTTGACAGGTTTGCATGGAGAAAATCCCTATAAGAAGCCATGATAATGCCTTGGTATTTACCTCTTCATATATTGTATCCATATTTTTTGTAAACACACTTCAATTATGTGACGAAAAGAGATATATAAATGTAGAGATATGGACAAAATTATAAAAGTGATGAGAAAACCTAAGTATGTTTAAAGTTTCCATGAGTAAAAGTAGTTAAACTCAATACTGTATTTGGCAATGTAATGCTTGTATTTTACATTGACCTTTAATAGACAGCAATACTGATGAGTCTTGTTTCTTGCATGTGCTCTGCTGACCAGAAAATGTGTAGAAATGCAAAAGGAGCTACTTAGATTGGTTTTAGATTTGACATTCCATTTCACATAACTAGAGAATGAATATCAAGTGTTATTATCACCTAGAACTAGCTGAACATGTAAGAAACAGAACAGGAAAATTACTGAAGTTATTTATCTTTAATTCAGTTTTTAAATGCTTATAGATATATAATCTATATATCATAGCTGTCTGGAATCCACTAAAGTTTCAAATATTTCAATGTTCTTAAATAAGTATTATTTAAAAACCAAATCTGAAAGAAGTTGTATTCTTGCCTGGCTTTAACAATGAAAAATAACTCTGACATCTTCTGCAAATGTAGAATAAATTATACATACATCCAAATTAATGCAACTGTTTTGCACTTTGAGTTATACATGGACTAAAGTTGTTTTTCTTAAAGGTAAAGTGGCTAAGAGCAATGATATCTGCCTACCAATAATTTGTGCTAAAATGCCAATATTCATTGAACTTCAATTAATGGAAATGATGTTTTATTTCTTTATATTACAATAGCAATACAAATATAGACAATACTGATAATATGATTGATGTCGCTATAACTGAAATCTGCTGTAGCAGAGGATTAATTTATACTGGAATGTAACATTTGCCTGAAGATGCAACTGTTTTAATTGTTTGTTTCAGCTTTGAAAGCTTTTTTTCATTTCATGAGTACATAAGGATGACATACATACACAAAAAGAGTTCAGCACTTATTAATCAGCAAGGAAACATCTAATTTAGATATCATTTATTATTTTTGTTATAGGTTGAACTGTCAGAAAGTTATTAAAATGCTATTCAGAATGCAACAAATATGAGGTTTAAGTGACCCCTACGTTCACCTCTTAAGGCAGTGATGGCTGTAATGCTTCTTAGTTGGTGGAGATCTGCCCCATTAATGGTTACTATGCTTTTGCAGCATCCATCATGTTCTGATGTGCACCTCCAGGTCCAATTTCTACTTCTTGTTTCAGTGTGTCATGGTGTTGTGTTCAGGGCTACAAGTGTTCTGTATATGCGAAGTCCAGCGCAAGGAAGACTTTGAACGATTTAGTCAAAGGTCAAAAATATCTAGTGGGGACTAACATTGCTGTTGCTGGAGAAGGGCTCTCCTGCATATAAATATTCAAAGAGAACATTATCAGAAAGCCTGTGTAACAAAAAACCCACTACAAACCCAAAACAAACAAACAAACAAAATCTTTGCAATGTTCGGTTTGATGCTATCCTAGGAAAAACATGAAATTTAGCAATAATTTACAAGCAAACAGTTAGCTTTCCTCATTTTACTGCACATATCAAGATTTTGGTATAGATGATATCATGACCTGAAAAATCTGTATTTCATTATAGATCTCTGACATGAATCATAGTACCCATAAATATCTATAGGAATTGCTACAATACCTAAATTTGTTTGACAATCACTGCAGATAAAGAGAGAAAAAATGATTTGACTTCAAAGCCAATTTTTATTTTTGTTTCCAAAGACTATAAAATAGAATTCATGAATCTTTAAGAATAAGAAGGTTTGGAATTTTAAGATTAAGGAACACATATATATATGTATGGGGAAAGTAGAACTGCACAAAGCTGTTCACACCAGAGATTCAAAGTGTCTTTAAAAAAGACACAGATTTGCATGGAAAAACTCAGAAACATGGAAGAGAACAGGAGGAGAGCTACAGATCAGATATGAAATTAATTACAGGAGCTGACAGGAAGAGGTAGAGGGCTTCCCATTGCTTTTAAATTTTTCTTTTACATTTTTTGAATTCTACCTTCACAAACACTGGTTTGAAATATGAAATACTAAGCTAAAATTCTAGTATATAATTGATATTCTTTTTGTTCTAACAATCTACAGCGGTAAGGAAGTTGTAGTGAAGAGATATTTCGCTTAAGTCAAATGCAAATAAAAATACAACATTTGAGGGATAAAACCAGTCTATTAAAATCTAGGTGTGATTACGTAAACGTGATTCTATAATGAGTGCTAGATATTTATGGATTTAAAAATACTAATGCCATAGCATTAAAACGTCTATCTGATCTTCACTGCATTTGAATGCTGACGTGTTATAATGGCTGCATACAGAGGGTGAATTAAAAAATATAATAATTAAAGAGCTTTTTAAAGCATGCCACGCTAAACAAAAGGAGCAATCAATTCCTCTAATACTTTAATCTCCACCACTACCTAAAATAACCTCCAGTCCCATTGCAGGAGATAAAGGGTTCCTACATGGAATTTTACTTTTGCATTTACTAGCAACAGGAAATAGAAGTAAAATTGGTAAGAAGTCTTTATCACATTTTTAAGCCTGTCATGAGTAGTGAGGAAAGACATAAAGCCACAAGCAAAAGTTATCATAGATGTGGCCATCACCCAGAACTAATCAGAAGTAAAAAATGTGGACTACAAATTTCCCTGTCTGTTAACCTAGTATTTATTAATTGGTATTTGTCCTGGAGAGGGGTTTCCGAGCACAGTGATTAGTGGCATCAGAACAAAAATTCTTTGAGATGAAAGTGTGAGGAAATCATAACTGTGGATTTTTGACCAAGACCAAAACTGTTAGTTTTCACTATATTCACGTTTTTAAACGCAAGATTACATCTCTGTGTCTGATTTTTTCATAGAATATTTTATTCCTATAAAATATCTTTGAAAGTTCTAAATGTTGACCATAACAAAAACCAATATAAGGCTAAGCCTTAAACCTGATGGGCTATCTAATATTATTATTCTAATATTCAACTGCAAATGAACCCAAGATTTAACATTACTGATACTGGAAAGCATTTTGAATGTCACTGAGATGCAGAGACTACAGATAACCATAATAAAGGTTAAGCATGAGTAGTCTGTAAGCAATTCATAGCAGATTGTATTCTATTGCATGGCTGACAACAAGATCATAATGCAATTAAAACGGTTTTGAAAAAAACCCACTATTCCATTAGAACAAAAATATTAGCTACTCTAGAATAAGTATTTTATGATTTAGGTCAAAACCAGCCTGGATGCAATCCTGTGCACCCTAATTTAGGTGATCTTAAAGCAGAGGGTTTAACTAGATGATCTGCAGAGATTCCTTCCAACCCCTACTGGTCTGTGAAACTGTGATTCTATCATAAATTTATGGCAAATTATTAACATTTATTCACAGTTTCACCTGTCAGATTAAGACAGGAATCGAGATAGCTGAAAAAGAGACAGCCTTCCTATTTTAATAAGGATATTCTCTGTTCTGTCCAGCGCTTTCAGCTGAAATACTTTAGCAGTTGATAGGCCCATATTAGCTGCAGCAGGCAAAGGCAGTTCCTGATATCCCTTTGCAGAGCCTTGTAAAATGTACACTACTTGTTTTCATGTATCTTCTTTCAGCACTTCTATATATGTAATAGCACACATTCCCATAAAGAATAAATCCTTTATTTGTTTACTTCAAGAAGTCTTGCACAAAATTTACATATTTTTCCCTCACATTTTAAAAGAGGTATGGTTTTCTTTGCTAAAGTAACTGGAGATTAAATTATGCCACTCCTATTATTGTAAATACTATATTTTATGTTGTATCTGAATGGGCCTCATTCTAGGCAGCAAAAACTGGTAAGGCTGATGAGTGATAACACAATACTGTACCTATCTATAACTTCCTCTGTTGATATACTTGACCACCAGCAAAACATACCTTGGGGACACATATTTGTTTTTTCTCATGATTGAAGTAGACTTCCTTTTGTTGTATGTGTGATTGATTTAAAATCCATGTTTAAATATTTTGGGAGCTATAATCTTGTAATTATTGCCCTTACAAAGCTCAGCCAAGAATAGGATTTCATTGTGCTTGTGGGAAAGATCCATTTAATTTTCTAATATACCATCTTTTTGGACCAAAGAAGCAAGAAGAGCTGGAGGGTCAATTAGAATAGTATCAATGTTGTCTATTGACAAGCTGTTGAACACTTATCATTTTGAGGCTGAGATTGTTTTGCAGCTGAGATTTCATTAAACCTGGTTTGCACTCAGTATATGGATACTGAAACTAAGGCAGTGTAAAAAGCACTGAGCAGTAACAAATCATGTGTCTACACTGTAGTCATCGCCATGATTTGTGTAATACAAATCTAGATAACTTGAGTTCTGAAAACATCAAAGTCCAGTGAAGGGTACTGGCTCAAGCATTATATTAGACAGGTTTTCTTATTTGCAAACTTAAATGTGTCTAGATCTCAATGTAATTGAAACAGCTGTATAGCAGACACTGGTGATGAAGGTTCATGTATTTCTTTCCTGCTGTCCAAGAAGGTTCTGAGACTTGTCTGTGTGAATCCAGGGTGTCAGGAAAAGCAGGTACTCACTGAATATAGGGCATAGTATGTATGCAGAGAAATCCCAGATGATAATGCTATAAGTGATGAGGCCGTGACTCCACAGAAGAAGGTTGAAGCAGTAACTTGTACTGACGTATGAGATTTTTGTGGTTAAAAGTAAGTAGAGAAAATACATCTGTTTGTATTCTAGAAAGCATTCTTTTTTTTGCAACAATCAACAAAAATTGAATGATATTATGGAAGTTCTTATAGCAGAATATAAAACATACTTTTATTTGTAGTGTGGGCTAGAGGCATTATGTTCCAGCTTTGGCTTTTACTACCTATGAAAAAAAACAAGCAAAATGTACTACAGAAACTTAGGTAATACATGGGTGGAATTAATAATTTGGTTGTAAAAGTGAAAATGAAGAAAGTTCTTCCAGGAAGGCATGGATGGAGCTGAACAGACTAGAATTAAGACTGTAATACAGTAAATACTGCATTTTATTCAATATTCACAACATTAATAATGTTTGCAGCTATTGGTCTTAAAGTAAGTTAACTTTTTTACGCTTTTTCATCTTGAGTACTCTGACTGCATTTTCTTCTGCTGTTATGCTTCCAAATCTACAAAGGAATTGAATTCCATGAAAAAAAATACAATTATAAAGAAAACACTGTGCTAAAATTTATTCATCTTTGACATTTCTATTTCAGATCTTGCTCAATAAATTGATTGACTCGTTTTTTGGGACTCCTAGTAAATAAAGTTTTATTAGACATTGAAACTCATTCAGAGAGGTAAGAGAAAAATGAACTATATAACTAGAAGAGTGGGTTTGCTGGATGACAGTCAGGTATGGCTTCATTATGATTTACCCATCTATCCTTCCACAGAAAAAATAAACACATAATCTTATAAATGGATGAAATGTAAATTTGACAGCTTAGGCTATTTAATATAGACTTCTCTGCCACTCAAAGCAAAAGTTGTTTAACTGAGACATCAGTTCCTTGCTTACAGATTCTTACAATGTCCAGAGAAAGAAATAGGTTACTTTTTTCAAATTAAGCAAGACTTTCTTATACCCTCCCTCAAAAATCCAAACAGCCAACCAACTAACCAAAACCCTAAAGCTTCCATCTCTTTGAGTGATACGAATTTTTTTATATTGAAGATTTTTTAGCTCATGTGGGAAATTATATAGTCAATTATAGTCATTAATAAATTAGTGGTTCTTAGTTACTTTTTCAAAGACTCTACTCATAGAAAACAAATTTTTAAACATTTAATCCCCCCTCATTTAAACCAAAATTTCAATGGTAACAAGACTTAAAAACTCAAATGGAAATATTCTTTAAAATAATAGCAGTCTCTAATGCATAGTACATGTACTTTAAATATAGTGTCCTACATTCCAGAGGTAGATAGGAGTTATGGCTTGCAAATTGCTAATTCCTGGTTCACAGATTTCTACTGCCTATTTCTACTGCATTCTGGTAACACAGCTCCAATCATCATATATTAGACTGATATATAGAGGTTTTCTGATATATACAAAGACATAACCACAGTATAATTGAGTTAGGTGGAATGGCATCTCCTTCATTCTTTTCTGTATATATTCTCCAGGACCCTACATGTGCTTGACAGGATTGGTTGCTGGGAATGATGACATGCTTTTTCTACCACCCAAAGGTCCTAAGAGAAGCAGAACTAACTGTGAAACTACAGAACTACTGTGAAATTGCTAGAGTAAATTTAATACAAAACCTCTTTATAATCTTTTACATACTGCATGAAAAACAGGACCATTTCTCAAGAGATTTAATTCACCACATATGATGACATACAAGTTGTCTCTGAAAATCATACTTGACTCTATATTCTGCTATAAGAAAGAAATAAAACTTCTATTTGCAGTTTCTATACTAGAATACCTAAATGAAAGTACTGCAGAAGTCATATTTCCTGACTCAAGATTGTATAGAAATATTGTAGTTGTAAAAAAAATAATAAATGTAGAAATAGCAAAATGGGATGGGGGGAGGAGGGGGTGGTGGTGGTGTATGTGGACATACATATAAATTTATGTCTATACCTATATATAAATATAAATGCATGCCCTTAGATTAGCACAACATCTAAGTTATATATTTTATCTATAATGTATAGGTAGCTTTGCTGGTCATGAGCAAAACCACTTCTCTAGCCATAAAAGAGCAAAAGGGCAGAAAAAGATTGATTCCAAAAGATTTTCCAGAGTGATTCATTGACTAAAGGCTGCCAGAGTTCACAATGATAGTTGAATAAACAAGACATAAATTTTTTTTTTCCCTTACTATCCTTTGCAAGCTATTCCTATATTAATTATCATGATTATATTTTGTGTTGTTTAAGGACTAAGTTGCTAAATTTTACCCAAGATATTTTGTTCCAGTAATGCCTGCCACAACAGTGCCCTAAGAGCTCATGGTAAAGCAGCCTACAAGGTGACCTCCAAATCTTCTGTGAGTTACTGCTTTCTAAGATAACAGTCCTTACCTGTGGTTATATAGTTGCAAAATACATTAAATTGTACATCCTTTTTTGTTGTTGTTGTTGTTCTGACAGTTTGACCAAGTGATTTAGATTAAATTCCAACAGTAAACTGCCCTCCTTGTTATTTACTATCCCATCAATCTTTGTGTCATATGCAAATTTAATCAGCTAAGATTTTACTTCATCATCTAGATTGTTTATAAGAATGTACTGAGTACTGTTGGACCAGGAATCTCCCTTAGGGAATGTTGCATGGAACAACCCTGCTCATTGATATCTGCCAATAAACCCGTTTTTAATCCATCTAATGTATGCCTTCTTGATTAAAAATCTTGCATTATAGGAAATTAAAAATGCCATGTGACACAAGTGCAAAAGCCTTAGAGAAGTCCAAGGATGCTGTATCCACACAGTTGCCAGTTCTGTTTGACAAAAGATACTTTTCCATGAGACTTGATCAGGAGTATATGAATACATTATAATTTTTGGTTTATGTTCTTCAGTGAAAGAGCCCTGAAAAATGGTATTATTTTGTAAGAACTTTTGTGTTTTCAGTCACTTATTTTAGAGTCTTGAAAGTATATTTCACTGTCTTTTCTTTGTGTCTTAATAGTCCCATGAGCTGAGAGAACCCAATTAAAAGGTCTCTTTTTAAAGTCCAAAATATTGTACTTATCATGCATATGCATCTACATACATGTACAAACACATGCATTGCACCAGTAATAATTTGCATCTATAAATCTCATTTTCTTTGGACCCTCCCAAAACCAGTTTGAGCTTTTCAGTTTGTTTCAAGAAGACTAATACCTTATTAAGCACAATAAACACCCCCCTTCCTCCCTCCCCACTGAGGTTGAAACAGTTAGAGACCTACTATTCCACCTGGACTCTTGCCAAGTCCATGGCACCAGATGGGATCCACTGGAGGGACCTGGTGGATGTGATTGCCAAACTGATCTCAGTCATCTATCAGCAGTCTTGGGCATCTGAAGAGGTGTCAGATGTCTGGAGACTTGCTACTGTCATGCACATCTGTAAGAAGGGTCATAATGAAGATCCAGGGAAATACAGGCCTGTTAGCCTGACCTCAGTGCCAGGGAAGATTATGGAACAAGACATCCTGTGACCAATCACAGAGGAAATATGTGGTAATCAGTGGATCAGGCCCAGCCAGCATGGGTTCATGAAAGGCAAGTCCTGCCTGACCAACCTCATCTCCTTCTACAACCAGGTGACTCGCCTGGTGTATGAGGGAAAGGATTTTGATGTAGTCTACCTTGACTACAGCACAGCCTTTTCCCATATCGTTCTCCTGGAGAAGCTGGCAGCCCGTGACTTGGACAGGGGTTGTGCTAAAAACTAGCTGGATGCTCAGGTCCAGAGTGTGGTGGTGAATGGAGTTAAATCTAACTAGTGACTGGTCACAAATGGTGTTCCCTGGGGGTTGGTACTGGGGCCCATCTTCTTTCATATCTTTATTGATGATTTGCATGAGGGAATTGAGTGCACCCTCAGTAAGTTTGCAGACAACATCAAGTTGGGGGAAAATGTTTATCTGCCAGAGGGTAGAAAGGCCCCCCAGAGAAACCTGGACAGGTTGAATCAATAGGCAGAGGCCAATGGGATGAAGTTTAGTGAAGCGTCAGGTCCTGCAACTACGCCAGGCAACATTACAGCTGCACAGAGGAAAAGAATATGGGGGTGTTGAAAGACACCCTCCTGAACATAAGCTGGCAGTATGCCCAGGTGGCCAAAAAGGCCAATGGCATCCTGGCTTGTATCAGGAATAGTGTAGCCAGCAGGACCAGGGAGGTGATCATCCCCCTGTACTCAGCTCTGGTGAGGCCTCACCTCAATTTTGGGCCCCTCACTACAAGAGAGACATCAAGGCCCTGAAGCATGTCCATAGAATGGCAACAAAGCTGGTGAAGGGTCTGGAACACAAGTCTTATGAAGAGCAGCTGAGGGAACTGCGACTGTGTAGTCAAGAGACCAGGAGGGGAGTCCTTATCACTCTACAGTTACCAGAAAGGAGGTTGTGTGTTGCCTTTCGATCGGCAATCGACCTCCTTCGGTTGAGGTGGCACAGAGACACGCCCCCATCCCCGGGCCAGAGAGCACTGACACCAATATGAGGATGCTGCAAATGGTGTTTATTTATGGTTTAACAACAACTTATATATGCCCTATGCCTCATTACCGCCTCTTAACCCATGTCACTGCCCGTATCATCCTCTCCTGTGCAGAAGCCTTATCTTTAGCAGCATAGTGAGGACCCCTTTTCCCTATTCGCTTTCCGTACAGCGCATGATCTTCCGGTTGCCATTCCCTACAGTTGTGGTGAGCTGTGGGTCAGCATCTACTCACAGATAAGTAGTGATAGAACAAGAGGGAATGGCTGCAAGTTGTGCCAGGGGAAGTTCAGGTTAGAAATTAGGAGAAATTTCTTCTCAGAAGGAGTGGTTAGGCATTGGAACAGATTGCCCAGGGAGGTGGTGGAGTCACTGTTCAAGGAAAGGTTGGATGAGTACTTAGGGACGTGGTTTAGTTAGTAATATAGGTGGTAGAGGGATGGTTGGACTAGATGATCTTGGAGGACTTTTCCAATATTAGTGATTCTGTGATTCTAAGATAATGTGTCAAAATGTGATTTACTTGAAATATACACTTTCACTACAATGGAACAATGGGTACAAATGCTGAAATCAATTTAGATCTCTGTGACGATTCTTCTGCCATATTGTGACAAGATTTAGGACCAAGCACAGGTTTTTTTCCTAAGTCGTCTTTTTCTGCATTGGCCAGCAATGTTTGTACAGATTTCTTCTATACCAGGAAACAAAGTGAACTTGCACATATAATGCATTTTTTCCTTTCCTGATGTTAGGAGAAAACTGGCATTTGACATGCCAGTTCGTTATGTCTAGCATTCAGTTTAGTGGTGAGTTATGCTGTATTATGAGTGGTGAAATCTCTGGTCCAAAGTGTCCTTACCTTTTGACCTTTACTGAAGTTTTACTTCTCTTTCAAATGAAGATGCAGTTATACTTGTTCACCTTCATCAATCCTTTGAATGCTGGTTTGGATCATGAAATAAAGACATGTTCTTATTAAAGTTTATAAAATACTTGAAAATCTTTGTAGCTTTAATAACATGTAGATTTTAATTGACTTAAAGGGAAACCTACTAAATATATTTACTATTTGAACTGTTGGGTCTCAAAATCAAGTTCAGAAAAGTAAGATATTGACAATTTCTACAAAAGATAAAAGACTGATTCTATGTTTAAAACCTATAGTCTTTTTGTAAATGTTCATAGGACAAACTGTAAAGATATAATTCTCATCAAGATGTAAACTCTGCACAACTAATTAAATCATAAAGTAAGGTATATTAATAGAAAAAAGCTCAGAATAATACCAAAGCTAAGTAATATTTAAAGGGAAGGACAAATGTGTGATAACAAATAAAAACAGAGACTAAAAAGCCAGCTTTCACAGAATTAATGAAAAGCCTAATTTAATTAAGATGGTCACTTCTGATTGTCAGGCAAAGCTGATTTCATAGCAGCAGTAATGCTGCAGTGATTTTATATTTGTTTCTTCTAATTTTAATAAGCTGGTACAACTTTGAAAAACAAATGTAATATAAAAGCCCAAGCAAATTGTCTGAAAATCTGTACCTGCCATATAAAGGGAGGGATGAGGGAAAGCAAGGTATAGAGCTAAAGAAAGCAAGTAAATCTGCCTCATTTGTTTTCTTTCCTCTCATTCATACATGAACACGTGTCTAATTAACCTCTCGCAAAGATAAATTAAGAACAGGGACTCAAAGGAAAAAATTATATGAAAAAGGAAGCTTGTTCACTGATCCCTCTCTGTACATAGCAGAGCTTTGTCTTAGGGAATTATACACAAGAAAAGTTAAATTCAATTGTTCCATAAGAAGAGGAATACCTTTTTATCTTGATTTGGAATGAGCAGTTACTTTTGGCCTGGCTACTCTGGCAGGTATTTTGTACCTCGATGTATGCTGCAAAACCTTAAGATGGGTAGATCATTGCTCCTCCTATACACATGGTATTTTCCAGAACATAAAAAGCCTGGTTAATATGTCCATTTTATGCATACCAATGCTTGTACTTGGTAGTAGATCTGGAAAGATAGGGTAGACTTCTCTGTATGGGCTTCTCAGTAAAGATTCTGATTTTCAGTAAGCTAGTCTGTAATGTACTTAGGACAACTGACAACTCTACCACACTCTAAATAGGCATCACTTAGTGCATCACTAGAAGTGGCTTATTAACTAACAACTTGCTTAGCTCACTTTTGCAATGCAATATTAGCTCATTTTAAATTAAACCCATCTATTGGTCAGATATTGGAGTGGTTCAGAGAGATTCTTCTGAATGTTTTTGTGGTAGTAACAGAATTAATTAAAGATTCTTGACACAGAAAATATAGAGAAAGTGTACAAAATAGAAGTGTGTTGAATACTGCAAATGTAGCCTTATCACTAGTAGCACACCAGAAATTCTGGGATAATTATCAGGCACCAGACTTCATGGGCTATGCAAAGACTTTGCCCTACTGCCTGATGGTACCATCATGCATTGGAAAAAACTTAGAGTGGTGCAGGATTAAGTTACTATTCCTATATAGGTTAGTATCTGTTCCATTTTGTATTAGTAATGCTTGGGGTCAGTATTAATGAAGATGTGCAATGTTATTGCAGTTATTTATTACAGGCCACAAATATAAGATAATATCTGATTTGCACAGAAGTGTCACTAAACCACTATGTAACCTCGACATTTACCTTCAGCATGCTTTTCATCTTCCTGTCATGCTGACATGAAGCTGCTAGTGAAGGTGTTAATAGATAGAAGTATTGTTGTTGGCATTTGCTATGAGAGCAAGTCCATGAAAACCTGAATGAAACGCTGTCAAGATCCAAGACACCAAGATCCTGAGAAGATCTGAGATCTGGCCTTTAAAAACTTAGACATAGTAGTACAATATTACTTCCCAATCATTTAGCCATCAGAAGGGTATCCCAGCTTCATCCAGCGTTGCTGTAGCCCCAGAAGCTGTATGCAGAAGCAGTAAAGGTAGAGCACATTTTATATAACATTCACAGTAGGCCTTTGAAAGAGACACCAAACAATTCTGGAGGTTCCTATCATTGCTGTGAGACTCCTAAGTATTTATACAGTCCAGACTTTCTTTGCATTCTGCTTGCTACAAAACTCTTCTTATCTCTAGTTTTACAATGTACAATTATGAATGTTGCAACCAAGCCACCCAAGCAGAAATATTAACTATGATAAAAAGACCATATTAGATTAGTGTTAGATATCATTAGACATTTTAGGGAAGATTAATTTCACAATAAGTAAATCACTACCATCATCAATTTGAATGAAACTCTCTAAGAGAATAGGGTACCTTTTCATCAGCTGGTAGAGGCAGTTTGCTTGGTTTTTCATTTTAATGAATGTCATTTGGCATAGCACAGAGGTTTTGCTATCTTACAGCACGATAGACAGCAGCCACAACTGTAAACAGCGAGTTTTATTCATCCTGGAAATTTATGCAAGAACCTACTCAGATCTGCCAAGACCTGAACAGAAACAAAATGTGTGTTTTAAACTATGAATATAGAGATTTTCTGTTTGGATAATAAATTTGTATGGGTAACAACAGGAATCTGAATGCATTGATATTCTGATATTCCTTCTAGCATTTCCACCATTTTTCTCAGAGAAGAAAGCAACTGAAAGAAACCCTTCTGGTTCATTATAGCAAGAACACTTCTGTACCTTTATAGGTAAGTACATATACTGCATGGATTTAGAATCATTTACTGAATTTGTCCCCAGTGATATCAAGTCTTTTTTGCAACAACTCAGGCAGTCTGGGAATCTTAGGTTTCTTTTTCTGCAATAAAAAAAGGAGAAGTTTTAGAACAGTTTTTGGTTTTTTGGTTGGTGTGGTCTTTTTTTATTTAGAATTATTTAGTACTATTTTCCTCTCAGAAAAGAAAGTTTTAAAATTGGCAATGTCACAAATTTTCCAGCATTACTAGAGTCTCTGACAGAATCTGTGTCAACTATTCTGGCATCCATTAAAAGACCCTCAAATACTTCTGGGATTCAGGAAACCTGTGCCTCTATTCTTCATTGAGAGCTCTACTGTTGCATTTTACTTAGTGTTTCGGTCACCTGATTTGTTATTTCTGTAATTTTTAGGGTCAATGTTTGTTTAGTCTACAGGAAAAAGTATTATATTAAAATATTTGTAAATTTTTGTAAATTAATGTAATAATTTTTGTTAATATGTTTTGTTTTAAAACAATGCTGAAGTGACATTGTTATAACAATCAGGTATCCTCAGTAGAAGAACACAGACTGTTTCTCTGAGTAGTGAGATAAAAGGGTACTTTAGCATTTGTGACTTATAGAGCAGAAGGACAGAGTGACACATGAAAGCAGTATACTGTTTAATATTAGCAATTAGTTCAATTGTTCACATAAAAGATTCGCTCTTCAGACTTGTATTATCTTTGAACTCTTTTGCATAGCACCAGTAGCAGTGATACATGCATATTCTTACACTGCAAGAACAGGGGCAAAGTGACACTGAAATGTTTGGGCTGTTTCTCAGGGCACAAGGCCAGACTTCACAGTGGTGGCAACATTTGTGGTGGTGATATCAGGGTATCTTTGTTTCCAGACTTGCACTGACAACTTTCTGCCTTGCCTCATAACAGAACATCATCTAAAACTATTACTTTTTGTTCAGTAAAGCAGCAAGGACAACTCACATATATCCTCCTCTCATGATCTTCTTCATTACTTGTCTTTAGAGATTCAGTTTTGCAGAATTGCTCTAAGCACAGAACCTACATCAATTCCAGATTCCAGAAAAAAAACGTAATGAAATGCCAGGAGAATAACTTGAATAGTTAAGCACAGGTGCTATAAAGAAAGACAAAAGTATGGCCACAGGCCTTTTACACTGTATTCCACTCCATAACTGCAAGTGAGTACCTGCAGTTGTGTCTTTAGGCTTTCCGACTGACTTCAGTATGTGATATTATCAGCTGCCCAGTTGAGGCTTTTGAGCTGGTTTTCAAAGGAATTGATCCTCAGATGCTCTAAAAACTCTGTCTTTGGAAACCTGCTTCCTGAGTTACATGTTGAAGTCTAACTTTTGTCTTCAAGAACTCTGCTCAGTTTCCATCTAGCCCTGGGTGGCATTTACTTTAGCTACATTTCAGTAGGTCATTCATGGTCTTCTCTGTAATTTCTCTTTTGCAGGTTGTTTTGGTTTAACCCTGATGGACAGCTAAGCACCACGTAGATGCTCTCACTCACTCATCTCCAGTGGGATGTGGGATACAATCATAAAGGCAATAGTAGTTGAGATAAAGACAGTTTAATAGATAAAGCAAAAGCCATGCATATAAGCAAAGCATAACACAGACTTCAGTCCCCACTTCTCAGGGGCAGGCAGGTGTTCATCCATCTCCAGGAAAGCAGGGCTCCATCAAACATAGTGGTTGCTTGGAAAGAGAAACACCATCACTCTGAATGCCTCCCTCTTCCTCCTTCTTCCCCCAACTTTTTACGATGAGCATGACATCATATGGTATGGAATATCCTTTGGTCAGTGAGGGGGTCAGTTGGGGTCAGCTTTCCTGGCTGTGTCCCCTCCCAACTCCTTGTGCACCCTCAGCCTACTCACTGGTGGGGTGGGGTGAGAAGCAGAACAGACCTTGACTCTTTGTAAACACTGCTAAGCAGTAGCTAAAGCATGCTTGTGTTATCTACAGTGTTTTCAGCACAAATCCAAAACATAGACCCATACAAGATACTCTCCCTCTCAGCTAAAACCAGTACATAGGTATGTTAATGTATGCTACCTTAGGTCTGATGACAGCTGATGCCATAAATTTCTGAGCTGGCAACTCTTAACTTCTGCTGGCAAATCAAATACAAAGATTTAGGCTAGATCATTAAACTTCTGTCTCAGAAGCTTCTCCGCTCTTTTCAGCTTAGATTCTCTCATGTGGTGTAGTGCTCCTCTGGAGAGTATACTCATCATCTGAACATCAATATCATCTCTTCTACTATTTCCACTTTCTGTCTTCTGCTCTGGGCTTGGCCTTAGGCTCCTTCATTCTAATGTATCTGGTGGGAGACCTTTTCTCCAGTTCCCTGAAACATGTGTCTCGCTACTCATTTGCATCATCTTGATTCATGATGTATTCTTACCTCTACAAGGGATTGTGGGGAGGTAGATTTTTGGTGTGGTAGCCTGTTTTATCTCTGAACATTTTCAGAGTACAACAGTGATATTTTTGGAGCTGAAAGAAATTCTGTTTTAAATTTCCTTGGCGTTGATATAATTTTAATTTAGAAGAGCAGAAAAAGAAATTCCTACATTCAAAATGGAAACTGCATCCTGATACAAGCACTCTTAAAAAATTCCCTGCCATCAACCAGTAATCATCTGCTGTTTTAAGACAGATTTCCCAAACTGTCACTCAGTTCCAAGCAATAAAAGTGTTTGGCAAATATGAGACAAACTATCTGTAGTGATTTTTAACAACTACTGAAATAATTTCTTTCTTTGTATTTCACTAATAATCAAATGCCCATACCTGTACACTTTTATGAAAAATAAACCAGTGATTAAAATAAAGTATCCTTTTATTTCTCAAAGGCTGCTCTCTTGCAATAATGATACTAAGTGAAGCCACAACATTAACAGCACAATCATCAATTCCATTCCTGCTGCTTCGAGACATTCCAGCTGAAAAAGCAAAAGCAAAAGCAAAGCCTAATACCGTTCACTTTCCAACCCTTGCATACAGGCTCTTTTGGGAGATGTGGAGAATGACCTTAGGCTCTGGTGCTTCTCAGCTGCCAGAATAGATCCTTGGGCAGCCATGCTGCTGTAAATTGCAGTATGGATTAGATTGCCCCTGGCTGATTCTAAAGTCAGGGGAATAAAAATATGGCTTTGTTTCCATTTTCTCAGCTGTGCCAGCTGAGGATCCAGCCAAGTTCACTGCTTGCTAAAGGCATGCAGGGGTGTTACACACAGAGCTGATAGCCACCTCTGCCTGAAGGACTGAAGGCTATCAGCTAGCATGTGAACCGGCACATTCACTTGTGTCCTTCCATGTATTTACACAGTGCTTTTTACAATGGAGGTCTAATGTTTTCTGGTGCCTTCAGGTACCCTTGTACTGCAAACAAATAATGCTATGTTATATATATATGAGCAAGAGAGAATATTCCCCAGTATTCAACAAATAAATGGTCTTATTTTACAAATGTTGAGTACTTGGAGAATTAAAAAATGTTGACAGGAAGAGAATGTCAACACGACTCAAGATATAAAAGCAAACAATATGCTTAAAAATCAAGAAAAGATTTGTTTAAAATATTTTGAAGATTATTGTTTTCTAAGAAGAAAATTTTAAAATAGATGATAATGCTTTAAGTTCATTTTAAGAACTGCAAACAGATTCCTTTTTCAGTTATTTCATTTCAATAAAAAGAAGATTTCTCTAAGCTCTGGGATGCTAACGTTGATAAAGTTCAGATAAAACATGAGCTAGCTCACAAATTCAGCTATCTCCACCCCATTTCTATTGGCATTCAAAAACAGTGGTAGAATCCCTTGTACAGTTTATGCTGTGTGAACTCTGCTACTTGATGAGCTTTACCTTGGGTGTTTCAGGTCAACAGTGAAATCTATTGATAAACACGTATCATGGATCTATCTCACTAGCCTTTCACTTTTGATTTTTACATATGTACACTCATGGAGGAAGCAGTATTAAAAAGAGTTCTGTTTAGAACTTACACTGTACTTGAAAGTATATAAAAGCAAGATACTGTGAAGTCTACAAAATGATATCAAAACCCCCATGAGACATCTATTATAGAAGAAGTAAAATATTATAAGACATAAATATCAATGTATGTCTTCCTATAGCCTTAGGAATTTAGTCCCACAAAGAAGCAGCTCAAACCTTTTCAAAGTTTTATGAGGGCCTCTTTAAATATTTAGAGTTGGGAAAGCCACTTCTTTTCTACCTCGTGCCGATGAAAGAGGAACTTTCCTTTAGTCTTTTTAAAACATGAAAGAAGTAAGATCACTAACATCAGAAGTCTCCTCCCTTTTCTCTGAGAATGGTTCTTTCAAATCTTCAAACGAAAAAATACTTTCCTCTGTAGCTTCCCGATTTTCCACAAGATGTTGAGCCACATGCAGGCCTTTAATCCACTGGGCTTTGTGTGTGTGTGTGTGTGTGTGTGCGCGCTGATGTGCCCATTTCTGTATATATGTTAGAGATAATCCTTTCACTTTCAAACACCATGAAGAGTCTAAGGAAGAAAATGCCATTTATATGTTATTACCTTAGCCAGTCCCCCTGGTTATATAATAAAGAATTAAGGACAATAAGAGGTAATCAAATTTATTAAAATAAAATAATAAATATCCAGTAATTCCATAAAAAAAGTAATGAAATTCTGTTCATTTTCCAACTATGTATTTATCCAGACTCCCATGATTTTGCAAAATCTCACCTGAATGTTTTTAAATACCTTGAGAAAACAATGGTTGATTATTATTATTGTTTAATGTATAATGCCTACCATACATTAAAGGAGTTGGTACAATAAAAAAAAAAGGGAGCATCCAGCTATCATCATCTCCACATTCTCAAACCTGTCACATCTTACTTTCACAGTAGTCTACAGAATCTGAAGCATGTAAAAATGAAATGTGTCTGCACATAAATACAGTGATTGAAGAAGAAAAAAAAATCCTAAACCTGTGCCCTCTCCCAGGATTTATAACCTCAAAATTCAAGCTGAAGGGAATCATGCTAAACAGTTTTGTATGATCTAACATTAACAGTGAAGAAAAAAATGAGGCTGGACTCTCAAGCAGTCAGACCAGAGTAGTTAAAGCGTTAAAAACTTAGATGAGATCTTAAATCAGACTTGGGTGGTAATTAGGTCCTCGGGCCTTACAATGATCCTGCAAACTTTCTTCTTCTATGTCCAGAGCAGTGTCTTGCTTACATAATTAAAATGAGTTACTTTCATACACTTTTTAAGCATGTTGAAAAATGCCTTACATACACTTTTAAAGGAAATAATCCTGTGGTGACATAGGGTTAGCTGATTTACTTCAGTTATGTGCACTTACTGAACTTCTCAAAGTGCTCGACACTAAAAGCTACTTATACATAATTTATACCATACTTGCTGGCTGAACTCTGTTCTCATACTTCATGCCTGCCATTCTCATGAGCATAATAGCAATAATCCATCATGTATATGTATAGCATTCTGATGCTGTTTGCAGGTTGATAAGGATAAAGATACAATGAAATGACAAATAGATTGTGGTCATGCCAAAGCCTTAGGGTAATTAGAATTTAGGAGGGGAAACTTTATTCTTTCATATTCATATTAACTCTTGGGTACCATGTTTTATACTGCAGTGCAGTACTGTGGTGGTAAACAGTAACTGTCTGTTTCCTTATAGGACATAGTTAATTAATAAGTATTCCAATTTTCTTTTGTTCTTATAATTGCATTACCACAGTTGTCATAAACACATTTAGCTCTCTTGGATCCACTGGGGTTTTACAAATTCATAATAGCTGGACTTTACATGTATGCTTTATTCCTAGTGGTATGAGAGTAAATAAATAATTTGTATTTAAATATTACTCTCTCAAACAGATTTACTGAACGTTAGCTGATCCCATGGAGTAATTTTCATATCTGTAGTATATAGGAATGCAAGTACTTTTTTTTTTTTTTTTCTCAAAATAATGATGGAGCACAAGAGGTGTTATGCCTCTCACTGAGTTTCCAGAAAGCTGGACTTGTACAACATGCCTTCTTAACCAGACAGGAACCAGGACAGGCAGCATGTGGATGGCCTGGATTCCACTTTCTTTAATGTGAGCCTACCTGATTCTTTCCACAAACACACTAAGGGTTAAAATAATCACACCAAGAAAAATACTGTCCTGAATAGATAAGTTAAAGCAGAGCTAATTAGAAAATTTTAAATTTCAGTGAAGGCATGATCTCTTGCAATTGCATCTATCTGTCTCAAGTATTTCCTTTTTTTTTTTTTTCAAAAAGAATACAGTATTGACAAAGATTTACAGGCCTTTAATATCTATGTTTTGTTAGTTCACTATGGACATACTGAAAAGCAAAAGCTTTCCTTTTATTTTTTTTAATAGACAGGAGATTATATTAACAAAACCTTCAGTGAAGCTATAAAGAAATCTTCTATAAAGTACTTGCATTGTCCTCTGTGTAGCTATTGTCAAGTCACCAATTGGATAAAAGAAAGTAAAATGTAATGATTTGACCAGACTATTCTGCAACATTAAATACAAATGTATCTAGAATCTTGCAGCTTTGTGGTTCATGAGCACTGGTATTAATCCTGCATATTCCTGTGATAAAATGAATATTTGAAAACAACATGCAGTAAAACATGACTGTAAATAATAGAGGGTCTTTATCATATGCATTAATTTTTTTAAGGCTATAAATGATTATTAGGATATGTTGAGAACATGCCTCTCAGTGGCACTGCTTTCAGAGATCGGTTCTGCATAAAGTCAGTTAGTCCTGAATAACTTGCTCTGAAAAAATAAACATGCAGAGACACCAACAAAATGTGAATCAGAGTTTCCAACTAAGAGGCCAAACATGTTAGACAGGTGGAATGTTGCACTAACAGGACTATGCTGCTGTACAGGACTTGTGTAGCAAGGTTTAGGTAGCAGGGGAGGCTACAGGGGTACCTTCTGCCTCCATGTCTCACAGTGATAGAGAGAGCACCAGCAAGCTCCAAGATGGACCCACCAAGCCAATCAGTGATGGTGGTAATGCCTCTGGGAAAACATAATAAGAAAAGGAAAAAATTGCTGCGAAACAGCAGCCAGAAGAGAGGAGTGAAAAAAATGTGAGATGAACATCTCTGCAGACACCAAGGTCAGTGAAGAAGAAGGGGGAGGATCCAAGCACCAGAGAAGAGATTCCCCTGCAGCCTGTGGAGAAGACCAGGGTGAGGCACGCTGTCCCGCTGCAGCACATGGAGGTTGATGGTGGAGCCACTGCAACCCATAGAGAAATTCAACCCATAGAGAACTCCACACCAGAGCATATGGATGCACCTGAAATAGACTGTGATCCTAAGGGAGGCTCATGCTGGAGCAGGCTCCTGGCAGGACCTGTGACCCCATGGAGAGAGGAGCCAATGCTGGAGCAGGTTTGCTGGTAGGACTTGTGACCCTGTGGGGGACCTACACTGGAGCAGTCTGGTCCTGAAGGACTGCACCTTGTGGAAGAGATCCACTCTGGAACAGTTTGTGAAAAACTGTGGCCCATGGGAAAGACTCCTGTTGGAAAAGTTCATGGAGGACTATCTCTAGGTGAGAGGGTCCCTAGGCTGGAGCAGGAGAAGAATATGAACAATCCTTCTCCTGAGGAGGAAGGAGCAGCAAAGATGAGTTATGAACTCACTGCATCGCCCATTCCCTGCCCACCTCTGGCTCTGGGGGAGAGGTAGAGAAAATCAGGATTAAAGTTGAGCCCAGGAAAGAGGGAGGGGTGAAGGAAGGTGTTTTATGATATGGTTTTTAATTCTCATTACCCTACTCTGATTTGATTGGCAGTAAACTACATTAATTTCCCAAAGTCAGTTCAGTTTTGCCCATGGCAGTAATTGGTGAGATATCTCTCCCCGTCTTTATCTCAATCTGTGGGCCTTTTGTTCTATTTTCTCTCCCCTGTCCAGCTGAGGAGGGCAGTGATGTGGCTTTGGTGGGCAACTGGCACCCAGACAGGGACAACCCACCGTAGCTACACTTCATTCTGGTGGTGGTTTGGGAGTCGATGCATGGCACTGCTCTGCCTGAAGGGTCCTATTGAAACCTTCACATTTTAGGACTGAATCCCCTCTCCATTCAAGTTAGTAGTGATATTCCTATTGCTTTTAATGGGACTCACTCTTCTCAACTGATTTAGAATCCTTTACAGTAAATGGGTAGGTACTGTGTTACTCTAGCAATAAAGATGAAAGTATGCATAAACAAACTTAGAAAGACTGAAACTTACATAAAAAGAACTATGAAAATGTTCCAGAAATTCATTAAAATAAAGATAAAAGATAGCAAATGTCTATTACTGAACAGAAAGGAGGACCAAATAACCGATAACATAATGAAGACCAAAATCTTCACTATGCTTTTTCTTCATTCTTCACAAAAAGGTTAATTGTGACCAGAAGCTTAACATAATTAACATTAGTAACTGAGTGCTAGAACTGCAAGACAGAATTGGTTAACAGACAGAAAAGTTATTAGATGAACCAGATCTGTTCAAATCACCAAGACAACATTTTTCCCTAATTTATGTGCTGAAATCCTCTCTGAACTGTGAGCAGTCACCTTTGAGAACTTTTCAGAACAAATAAAGGCTGAGAGGACATCTAATGGAAAAACACAATTAATAAACTAAAAAAGACTATTATGTATCATCTGCCCAGTTTATACATAGAATGATGTTGCGATAAATAATTAATCAGTGATTTTGTCTCTGAGTAAAAAGTTGATTCAAAGCAACCGCAATAGAGTTACTGAACCCACAACAGAGTTAGAAATCACGACAGGACAATCAGATACAACCTATGATTCTATGATATCCTTCCAAAACAAATAAGTTGGTAACAGAGAAGTATTTACATACTTCTTTGCTGACATGTGACTATTCCATATGACACTGTCAGAAGTATGGAAATATGTTCTCACTGGAAATTACTGTAAAATCAGTTGAATCACTTAGTAGAGACATCTTAGCATATGTTCACTGTCAGACTGAAATACTTGAGTGCCACATTATGCAATATTTGCATTTACAGTTGAAGAACCAGTATTTATTAACCAGGAAGTCTATAGACATTCTGGAAAGTAGAATTATATTCAGCATGATTTTGATAAATTGGAGAAACAATACTAAGCAGTAAAATAGAATGTAACAAAGAGATGCAAACTGCAAAAGGAAAAGGAAACTGCAAAGTGGAGAATGGCTCACTAGGCAGATATACTGCAAAAGGGTCTCAGGATTACAATGGGTTGCAAATGGAACATTAGTCAATGTTGCAAAAACAGCAGAAAAAGGACAATTTAAAATATGTAAGTCCTGAGACATATGGAGCAACTATTTCACTCTAGTCAGCATTTGTGAGCCTTGACAGGATTACTGGATGGAATTTTAAGTTCTACGGAAAGAATAGGATGAGATAGAAGCAACAAAAGGTTAATAGCTGTGGAAAGATGACCATTGAGCAAAGGCTCAATGAAAAATAATGAAAAGCCTTTCTTATTTAGCCTTGAAATAGGACCTTGAGGTGACATGATAATAGTCTTCCTATATACAAATTGTTGCAAGGACGACAGTCATTTGTTGTCAGTGTTGCCACCAAAAGGAAAACAAAAATAATCAGTTGCAAGGGAGATTTATGTTATATTTCAGGAACACTCTTATTACAGTTAAGTAGGGGTTACCTATGTCGCTTGTGGAATGTCTGTCATTAGAGATTTTAAAGAGTAGTTTTGATAGATTACTGTTAGGATTGGTCTCAATATACTCAAAGCAAGATGATAGGATATGATTTTCTGTGTTTGCTTGCAGTGCCATGTTGCTAGGATTCTACAGGTCTTTGAAAAACCTTTTAACTTAAGCTTTTAAATGGCAGTAACTTTCAAGATGTCTTTTTCCCCTTTAACAAAAAGCTAAGGATTTTTTTGCTACAACAGAAAAAAATATTGCACAGCCTTTAAATTGGAAGATTTAAGTTTTCTGCTTGTTTATTTGGTGCAATGATGTATAAATGAGGGAACAATATTTTCCATAAACTGTAAATACAAAATAAAAAGTAATTCTTTAGAAGTTTAATAAACTTTTTTCTAGCTCAGTCTGCTGAATGAAAGGAGTAATCTTACACCATAGCAGCTGTAGACGTAACTGTTACTTCAGCATATCTTCTCTATTTTATATATTTGTATTTCACCATAAAAAAATTTTCTTAGTGACTTGGATCATAAAGTTTCTTGAAAAAATCCCACATTGTCTGGTTTATATTTTTTCTTAGATCTCCAAACAAAATAAAGGTCACTGAGAAAGAACTGACTTTTACTAACTTGTGTGCAAATGGGCAACAAATCTTTGCTCTAGACTTTTAGTCACTAAATAAAGATTATCATAATGGATAAAATGTTGTCGGCAAAACCTCCCTTAAGGTCAGCAAAACCCTGATTTGGTTGAATTGATTCATCAATGCCTTTTAAGATGCATCTTTTTCACTAGGTTAATAAAATACAATTTTTAACATGAAAAGGTAAAATGAACTGGGTTTTGTGTTGGCGATTTAACCGTGTACAGAAAGCAAGCTCTTTGCTGTGTGGGGTGGTCCAGGATGAAAAACAAACAGAACTGTCCCACCTTCTTATAGAAAATATCATAATGGTTCTTATGTTAAATAATTCCTGTAAATGATACTGGAATATTCTTTATGTTAAATTGCATTTAGCTATGCTTCACATTCCATCCCTGGCATTTGTGGGAAGTTTAGAGTCAGGCGTAATTTCATTATTCTTCTGACTTCTTGCAAGTATTCATTGTTAAACTATGCAGGCATCTTACATTGACCTGTAGGGTGAAACCTCCACCACGATGAGATCTGTACTGCCCTAGTTGTGAATTTTAAGCCACTTACAATGAACAGAGAACACCATGCATTTTCTAATGTGCTCACAACTTGTTTCTGCGTTTAAAAAAAATTGAAAAGTTAATGCATTAAACTACCTCACTCTTTGGGTAGTCCCTTGAAAATTCCTGTCATCTAAATAGGTTCAATCATTTTTCAGACACTTACAAATGGCTGAGCAGTAGCTGTGGAGCTTATTTTTGGATTTGCTTTTTACGACTATTACTTGAACTCAATCTGGACAGCACATACCCAATGGATATAAAATACCTTCATTTACAACCCTTGACTTTCCACCAACATTTTTTCAAAAATATCACTGAAAAAAATGAAACGTCATAACATAATTCAACTCTTTTCCTGTAATGCTAGAGATTAAACACAAAAGAAGCAAAATAAGAATAATCTAAAAATTACGTTTTAAATAAATTTTTCCAAGAATGTTTTTAGTGTTTTCTGCTAAACAGTTTCCCTTTAAGAATAGATTCTGAGGGCAATTTTCCTACTCTGCTGTGTTTTACTGGTTTTGATGTCAGGAATGAGATAGGTGGGCTTACTTTTCACTGAGTGTGACTTATGGTTATGGACTAGGATCCAAATAATGACATTATTTGGTTCCTATTCACAATTAAAATAGGATCATTGAGTCAATAATTTCAGTAAGGCCTCCATACTTGTGAGTGCAACCATCTATATTGAGGCAAATACTAATTCTATGCAAAACAAATGAGTCCTTGATTACATTAGTCTTTTTAAAGATACATTACATGGCCTACAGAATTTTAACACTCCTGATCAGGCACCAGCTGAATGGGTTTTTGAGCTCTACCACCCTGTTTTAGTTGCTTTCACCTTGTTCTTCTGTTATATCTAGTTTTAAGCCTAACCATTATAAGATGTTTTATCTCCCTCAGTATATCATTGAAGTAGTTATAGAAATATTGAGCATTTTTCTTATAATACTTTGGCCACAAAAATGTATACAAATTTCTGAAACATCTTAAAAAGATTTGACTGGAGAGTCTGGTTTGAGACTACATTATGACTGAGAATATTTTTTAAAGTAATTTAAAGTGTTTTCTAATTTAACTGGAAGTTATTTAACTTGGAAAAAAACCAGGATAAAAAAGAGAAAAAGTGTAGGTTTCTTTGATGTACTGAATAATACCCAAAAAATGAGCTAATTATTATTACTCCATAGAGTATGTGGTATTTCTCATCTCTGTATTAGTACACCATCTAATGGATTTTAAATAAACCCAAAAAAACCCAAACCTAAATTTCCTTAAATGTGGTTTTCTTTCTTTTATTTTATATAATCTAATTTTATTTATCTGAGTGATTATTCACAATAATATATTTATTCTAGGTGAAATGTAAGTTTACAACACAACTGAGGAAAGGGACATTCAAAACCTTCTAACCGTCCTCTTCCTGAAGCAATTAAATGAGTCAGATAAGAGATTTGACCACACAGTTCACTACAAAGATAATATATCCAAATGAAATTAATTACTTTATAGAATCATGACAAGAGGAATTAAATGCAAGTGCTGATCCTGGTCAGTGTGTCTTTCCATAGCCTGCTCCAAGCCTCTGGCTTGTAAGATTCAAAGACTGACCAGAGTAAAGGCTGTTAAAATTAACTCCTATTTATCTACAGTTTATAAACAGGTATAAATTTAATTTTTTTAAAGTCTTAGTTTAAAAAAAAAGAGGGAATATTATATAATGTTGGACCAATTTTTATTAATAAATATATTTTTAATTTTTAGTATTGAATATTGTCAAAAACACACTACTGAATTCTACATTGTACACTCAATCCACTGAAACAATAATGATTTTTTAAAATCTTGAAAATATCATTAAATAGGTTAGGTAATGAGTACATTCTGTGAAATCTATCACCATCATTCAGAAAAAAATGAAAACAAATTCATTGCCTGACCAACTTCCACAAAACTAGTTTTAAACAAAAATTATAATACCCAGTAGAATGACAAAGTTTGGATTTATTGGTAGCTCTCTTTGACACCATGGATAATGCATTTTGGTTAGTACAATATTTCTTTGAAGAAGCTTTTAGAACAGAAATTATACATCAGACTTCCCAGTATGGATTTCTGTTTCATGTCATGATCACGATTTTCAATTATATGTTATGGTATATTGAATACTACAATTATGCAAGGATTTGAAAAAGAAACATCACAAAGGGATACAGAAATAAGCATCACATTAGAGGATGTAAAGTAAGACACCAAAAAAAAGTTGGGGTGCTGCAGTATATTAAAGGATTAATTTTTTAAGTTGAAAAAACATTTGCATTTATAAGACACAATTTAACTATTAAATAATAAATTATAACAATCTTCTACATGATAAAATAGTAGCGTATACATTATGGTAAAATAAGCAAAAGCATAAGATCACAGACAAAACAGCAATTGTGTGAGCCTCTGCGAGGGGGACACAGGCTGATTTTAAAAGAAGCTCTAATGAAACCAATACATAACATGGTGCTACACAGAGTATTATTCTGATGCCAGTGGTTATGCAGATGGTCCATGTAGTGGCTCCAACTCTTCAGGAAGACACAGGAGTGGCTTTAAGGGGAAACAATTCTGCAGAGATCTCTCAGAGGTTTCCAGCAACAGTTCTAGAACTAGAGGGTGTGTATGTACCCTGTCATGAAGAATGGCATAGAGATGCTCAAGCTAATGTCAAGTCAGTCAGGATATCTGCCTGGCACAAAAAAGCACTGTGTAGGAATACTAATTCAGACACTAAAATCAATGCAGATGAATTAGCAATGCTAATTGACATAGAAGATGCCTCAATGAGGCACTTGTACTGCTTTTGGTGCTGATGCTACTATCTCCACCAAGATTTGATAATCAATTGTGTCATGTGGTATTCTGAGCAGAGCATTTGTTTAGAATACAAAAGATTCTTTTCTATCTAGAAAAATGAAAAGTGTTTTAATATCTTTTTTTCAACATTAAAACTGAATTTATAGGGACAAAGCACACTAGAAATATCAAAATAAAACTGTTGTCAGGATATATGACCAAACTTTTAACCAAAATTATGAAAATATTTTTTTTTAAATTGATGAAATAATAAGAAAGTATTTTATGCATATTACCTAGATAAGAACTAAATTATTATCTTCTATGGTTTTAGAATTATTTCAATTTGTGAAGTTCAATATAAAATTTACTCAGAAAAATTATTTTGAGATGTTACCTTGATAAAGTGTAATTGTAATATAAATCTACATTGTTTTCAAAAACTATTGACTCTGTTTATGTCAAACACTGATATTCACTAAACTCTCCATAGAGCGTTATGAAACTAGATTTCTGAGAAATTCGAAAAAATAAAACTTTTAAATTTCTTTTAAATATATATATTTCTGCCAGATTTTTGAGTCTCTGGTTGTGTTTGCTAATCATCATTTTGATGTGCCTACTGGAACAGGCTGCCCAGAGAGGTTGTGGAGTCTCCTCTGGAGACTTCAAAACCTGCCTGGACATGTTCTTGTGTGACCTAATCTAGGTGATTCTGCTCTGGCAGGAGGTTGGACTAGATGATCTTTCGAAGTCCCTTCCAACCCCTAACACACTATGTGATTCTGTGATTCTGCGTGATATACCAGTAATCTATTATTTATGCTGTCTTTGAGATCTCTTTTTTAGTTTTAGGCAAATTATTGCACTCTGCTTAGAGTCCTGCATCAAAAATATTCTATGAGAACAGCATGTGTTATAGTGATATAATAGAATTCAAGCAAAAGGTGTTTTTCACTTTCAATCACCAGAATTTACGTTTTATGAGATAGCAACTATTTATCTTAATGCCTTTCCTGATTATTATAGCTGAAATGCAACTACAATGTTTGTGTCCCTGCAGTAGAAAACACATAAAAACTCCCTTTATAAATGCTTTGATGGTTTTTATAAAGCACTCTTATGTTGAAAGACCACTGCATGTTACAGTCTGCACTTCTTGTATTAGAGCTAGTTTTGTCAGATCAACAGAGCCTTGAATGTGTTTAGCACCAAGGGAGGTTGACGTGGGGTTCTGCTTCAGGGATTTGTGAGGCTCATTATCATACTGAATGAGTTATAATTACACTTCTTGAAAGCAGGAAAGTGCTTTGTCAAAATCTCCAGGCTGTATAAGAGAATATTTCAAGACCTATTTGTAGCTTTGGAACAACAGACAAACAGATACATTTAAAGTATATTATGGCACTCTCTCTATGCACTACACTGGTACAGTTGCTTTTATCATGGTATATGCATTTTCTCGGGATTTCTATCATCTCTGCTTCTGTTTAATGAAGTTTTCACAATGTTCTATGTCTCATAATGCTTTGTAGCCCAAGTAAAATTAGTATTAAATATATTTTAAAATTATATCCCCCTTAATGTTATTTGAAAGCCCTTTACCAGGCTCTGATAGTAGCTGGAGGAAAAAAAAAAAAGGAAAAAAAAGAAAAAAAAAAGAATTTTTTTTTTTGGTGCTCTTGATTTAGCCTTACTGCAGTCAGTGAGTGCATACCATTCAATTACCTGTAAATTCAAGCTTTTGCACATATGTGACAGAATAAGTCATGAGAGGCAATAAACAATTCTTTCAGTGCCTATGCTGACTCAGGCAATTCCTACATATCTGACACTCCTTATCTTCATTTCCCTTGGTTAAAAATAACTAGGGAAAATAGCTTATTTTTACTCTGGATCAATAGCTGTCCAACAGTGCAGGCTTACAAACAGTTGTACTAGCTAAACTGAGGAGATGGCATACAGGCTACAATGATTGATGAGAACTTAAGATAATACTCGTGCAGAAAGATAGTTTCTTCAAAATACACTGCAAAAACATTCATGCCTCTGTTGCTTGTAAAAGTGAAAAAGAGAAATCTGAGAGCTGTTTAAAACCATTATGCACTGGTTCTTCTATTGTGCACTACTATTTTTTTACAGTCCTGTTACTTGTAGTATTTAGTCGTTGGGTTTTTTCATCAATAAATGAATGAGATTTTTTTTTTTAAGTACAAAACCCTGAGCAGATAAGAAACTAAATCCTATTTTAACCCAAGCTAGGCTTTATTAAATTGCTTTTTCTATGTTTATGTTTATTAAACCGTCTTAATTTAATTTTATTTTTCATTCTATCTTGAGTGTTTACTATACTTTTTGGGTTTTTTATTTTCTACAGCATGATTTAACAGGATTCTAAATATGCTTAATAAATATTTTTAATAAGTAGATATTCTTAAGTAGAAAAGTACTTCACTGATAACCTATCATTAACAGAACATACCCAGGAAAATGCGGGATAATAGTTACACCAGGAGCCTCTGTTTTGACAGAAAAATGTTACTTGAAGAATTCTTTTTATTAACAGGTATGCCCATCAGCTTCCAGAAGTAAATTCTCTACTACATTTTGCATTATACTTCATTATTTTACTTCTAACAACTTACGTTAGAGTAATTCCACATCGTATATGGGGATACTAGATAGATACAGTTCTTTCTTTAAATTAAAGCCTAATCCAGGTTCTCCTAAGATCTTGGTTTTAAGATCTTATCCTTTACGAGGAAAAACAGATAACAATGTCATTGATTCTCTTAATTAAAGTTTCTGCTACTGAAAACTTCTTTACAAAAGAAAAGCAATAGCAATTATAGTTGTGCACAAAGAAGTCCACTGACTGTGAAGGGACTATCTCAAATGTCTTCTGTTTTTCAATCTCAGTAACAGAACCAATATATTTATTTTTGTTTAAGATATTCTTCAGCATTTCTAATCAACGTCAGATACATATCTTTTTCAGTTATTATTTTTTCCCAGGAGGTTCTCTTTCGTTCATCTGCACGGCATCTTTATTTTTGCAAATATGATTGGACCAAACCTATGTCTACTTTTCCGTACAGTGGTGATCCAGGAGGACACCTTACTATTGCCATTCCTTCATAAAGACTTTTTTTTTTAAACTAAAATTAATTTAGATGGAAATATGAGAACACTAACACATTCTATTTTGACCCTCAGTCTCCAAACCACTTAAAAATATTCATAGGATTCTGCTGTTGATATAAAAATTAACATCAATAGGATCAGGGTCATGGAGGTGAATTCTGAAATAACACATAGCTTTTCTTGTTGAAGGTATTTGCCATTCACCTCCTTGTTTTTCTCTTCTAATTTGAAGCAATTTTATGACAAACACTTTTAGCTTCAGTAAAAATTAATTTTCATTGTTACATGAGTAGAATTAAGTAATATTTCCTAGTAAAAGAACATTCATTTTTCTCTGTATTATTTTAATTATCACTTCAAGATAATATATATTAATCTCAAGCACATACACAAAACGCTTCAGGCTGATTTTGAAATACATACTCATATTCCAATGTCAGGGTTACAAGTTGTTATTCCACTGCTGATCTTTTAACCTCTTTCCTTCCAGAAATTACTTTAGATATTATTTTGAATTAACAAAAATTGTATGAGGTCTATTTCTTTTAGCACCTTGTCAAGATAGTTTGCCCCTCAGCTCTAATCTTAGCAATTTTTATTTTTATCCTGACTATTTTTCTATGCATGACAAACATTTGTTCCACTCTTAGCTACAGTGTGAGTATATGTTTTGAAATGTAAATTAAGAAATGCAAAGCTGATACTCCATGTCGATGATCCAATGTACTATTAATTCATAGCTCATAAGTTGAAAGTGTCATTTTCAGGGGACAGAGAAGTGTTTAGAGAGAAGGAATAATGAGTCTGAGTTTGGACTTAAACTAAGGTTTCTAAAATGGATTCCAGTTTAGGAGACTGATTTACAAGTGTGAGGGCTTACTTGAGTTGCTGCAGAAAGCCTCAATGCCTTGCTCTGACTCCTTTAAGCATAAATATGTCAGTCAACACAAAATGCTGAAATATCCTCACTTTAGAGCTTGGTATGTTAAGGAAAAGAAGCCACGGTCAAAATGAGTCTGTAGTCAGCTCTCAGTAGAGAAGGAGTGCAAACCTCCAAATTAGGAGCAGAGTTTACAGCTGTGGATAATGTTTTCTCTGGCTGTTTATGGAGCTGTTCATTCATATATACAAAGGCTAGTATAATTCACAGATCAAATATTTTTCAAGGTCACTTACAAAATTCTTCACTACATTGACTTTAAATTTGCTGTGGGGTTTTGCTGGACTTGATCAAGAATAGCCTTTCAAATTTTGTAGAAAGCAGACTTATAAAAAAAGGTTTATTGGTAACCTAATTATATTTTTGTCAAAAATAATAACCTCTCCATATTGCTTGTTTGTGTTTTCTAGTTAGTCAAATATTTTACTATCTGCAGGCTATAATATCTGTCATTTATAGTAAGAAATGGGGTGGAGTACAGTTCTTCCCATCACAGCTGATGACACCTAATTATGTACCAGAAAATAAAACTCCCTGAGGAAGAAAAGAATTCAGATCATGCACAAGTGCAATTGTTTAAGGCTATTTTGGATGGCATGGGTATTTATGAGCTCTATTAATAATAAATGAACTAATGTTGTAGCTCTACAATTTGCAGACAACCTCATCTGACCAATGAGAAGACGTTGGCTTTCTGGCAGTAATGAAAGCATATAAATATTAATATCTTCAGAAAAAAAAAACAACAACAACACAACAACCTCTTACCACTGTATAATGGTTGAAAGTACATAAAATGTAATGAAAAATAAGAAAACTGTTTGGCATTGCAATTTGAGGTAGCTAAGTTTCTTCATTTATTAAAAGACACCTAGTATATTTTCTAATTAATAAAAGCCATTGTGTTTTACTCTTCAACTCGCTATTTAACCAAGAGTATTAATTACTTGTTGAATTACAATGCTGGAGAAATATACTGAAGCACAGAAACTTGGTAAGACTTTGCACATAACTTTTTTGGTGTACCGTCTATCTTAGGACCGGTACTCTTTAACATCTTTATCAATGACATCGATGATGGAATTGAGTGCACCCTCAGCAAGTTTGCAGATGACACCAAGCTGAGTGGTGTGGTTGACACAACAGAAGGAAAGGAAGCCATCCAGAGGGATCTTGACAGGCTGGAAAGGTGGGACTGGGTGAACCTAATGAGGTTCACCAGTGCAAAGTGTCAGGTGTTGCACTTGGGCCAGAAGAATCCTGGACATACATACAGACTGGGAGAAGAGCTCCTTTAGAGTAGCCCTGCTGAGAAGGACCTGGGGATTCTGGTAGATGAGAAACTTAACATGAGCCATCAGTGTGCTCTTGCAGCTCGGAAGGCCAATGTTATCCTGGGCTCCCTCAGAAGAGGGGTGGCCAGCAGGAACAGGGAGGTGATTGTTCCTCTCTACTCTGGCCTTGTGAGGCCCCATCTGGAGTACTGTGTCCAGATCTGGGGCCTCCAATACAAGAAAGATTGATAACAGTAAAATAATTCATTCATGCTTTCTATTGTTATGAACATCACTATCCCTATGGAGCAGGGCAAAATATAAAACTAGCCTTTGCCTAAATTTCTTAAAATCTGAGGATCTGCATTTACCCACGCTGATCAAGGTGGGTAAGTAAGAGATTCTGAACTGGGAGTCAGGATAGTTCTATTCCTTCCACTTGGCTTTATAGCAGGGAAAGTTTCTGTTTGCCGAGGGATTTCTATGTCAGTTTGTGAGGTATGTCCTCCACATTCTGGGAACTGGGTCAGAAGTGGAGAGGAGACACAGAGAAAGTGTTAGAAAACTTTTACAACTCTGGAAGTCATATATGCATATTTTCCTCGTGGGTCCAGCAATACTGTATGATCTTTTTTTCTTTCATTTTCCTACTGCTAAGATGTCAGTGAATTTAGTAATTCTTTTCATTAGCATAAACATATATCTTTATCATCACACAATTTCATAGGATTATTCATATATTTATAAATCAGATCTAAGTGTAAAATAATGGAAGGATCCCCTGGCAGGACAGGACAGACATAAAAGCATGAGGATATGAGAAACTGTAACCCTGAATCCTAAATGCAAAGTGCAAAGGGTACAGTCGTAGTTCAAAGTAGCAGCTACAGAACAGATCTGACTTCTTTCAGAGCTTGATACAACTCTATTTATCAAGCCACTTTATGAGCTACACTTTAATCAAAAGATACAGCTCAGAGAAAGATAGCCTGATAAAATGCCTGATAAAACGCCTTTCTTTTCTTCTCTCAGGAAATGTCCATTGTCTTTGTATTTAGGTAATTAATCTGTTTTCCGTACCATCTCTCCAACCCAGAACCTTCTCTTCCAGGGAGATTAGGAGAATCAAACACAAGAAATGTACAGGAACTAAGAATCTTTTTCTTCTGGTTCTCTTCCAGTTTCTTTTGCAACAATCTGAGTACTACCATGCAAAGGAAATACAGGAAAACGTGTGTGTGTCATAGGCCTGAGCTGGGATTTCGCTGGTGATCCACAAGCTCACAGAGCTGGGCTCAGTGAAAGTGACACCCAGAAGCAAGTTACGAGATCTTTCAGCAAGGAGGACATTATTTCTTTTCCAACACAAAAGAAGTGATAGGCTCTCATTCTTGATAATGAATACCCTGTTCTGATCTTGTTTTGTATGGTGGTATTCTTTATACCTCTGCTGTATAATATGCACAGACGTACATGCATGTATGGACGTATGCATGCGTACAAAGATTACTTCAAAACGTTTCGGTTTAGAACCCCATTAATGCCCTAGCCTTAAGTGGTTCTAATTATTCTCTAACTCTTCTTGCCTAAGTAGTCTTATATAGTTGCTATAATAGAATTCTGTGATCCCCAAAATTCTAGACATCCATCTCGTTTCTAACAAGGCATTAACAGGGTCAAAGATTCACCCTCATTCACTGAGCAACATTAAACATGAATAATTGGAGATTCTTTTCCTATTTTTAAACAGCTATAAGGGAAGCTTTATACCAATAATTTATTTAAACTATTAATAGTGAGACGGTAATATTGAATCCATTAATAATTTCTGCTTTAGGAATTTCTGTTTTAGTTTTCTGAATCAGAACTGTAAACCTATCCTACTTATAGCAGTTTTCAGAAACCTGAGGGACTCCTCTTTTCTATTTTCTTTTAATTATGATAAAGCTTGGGGTTCACTGCTGTTGACCAGTACATGTTGGAGAGGGCAAGGAATGCTCTTCTTTTCTAGGAGATATCTCTAATAGGAAAAAAAGAGAAAATAATAAGATCCACTAATAACACCATTCTTCATTGAAAATAATAATCAGGGCATCTTCAGAGCTAAATGCAGATGTCCTTGTCCATGAATAACTGAGTCTTATACCACTGAAGCTGGTGATACAGATCTTGTCATAACACTTCCACATTCCCCTGAGGTCACATGAGTTTCCCTCACTTGTGCAAGATGGTTTTCTCTTGGGATAGAGCGCTGTTCCATACATAAAGGAATTAGAATCTGCCCAAGGGCTCTATCACCTTTAACACATGATGAAACTACAGTGTTCTTTCCCCATCATATTTTACAACCCAAATATTCCCATTTTGTTTCAAACCACTAGTTACTATAACAAATAATGAGTGAATGTTGATAGCATAGCTGTAATCTAGATAGATAATATCTACATGTAATATGAGACCAATGGCTTAGATTTCTGCTTTTAAACATGATTATTTTTTGAGTCATTTGAAATATTTCCTGCTTTCTAGATGTAGCTTATATCTGTAAAATGTTTCTGTTGTTTCATATTTAAAAGTATGACAAAAAAAGGCACAATTTGAAGTCAAGTTCTGACTCAATTTAAAGGAAAATTTTTCACTATTACAGAGAGTCAAGCATTTGGAGCTGGCTGCCCAGACAGGTTTTGCAATCACCAGCCTTGAAGTTTTACAGACCCAGCTGGATACAGACCTGGGCAACCTGGTCACATCTCTAAGTTGATCCTGGTTTGAGCAGAAGGTTGAACTAGAAACCTCATCAGGTTCCCTCCGGACTGCATTATTCTCTTAGCTTATGCTGCTAATACAAGTTAATATTGAATGCTAAGTGTATTAAACTTTTCACTTTCAAATTGATTGTTACTTAATCCTAACGTCTCCCCACAGTTTGCCCCAGCCATACATAGAAAGAATACTGTTAAAGTTTACCAGCGACAGGGACTGTGGAGCCTAGCACTATTCCAGAGAACAGAAAGTACTTTACTCCTGTGTTAGTGCCTAGATATTTTGCATTGCAGGTATCCTAAATAAAACTTTTTTTTCTGTCATGTGTCCACTATCTAGCACCATCTCCCCTCCTAACATTCAGGTGGTTATAACCAGTTGCAGATTTAGTTTTATTTTGGTCTCTCTTGGTTTATACTTAAAAACTGTGGTGTTTGAGCCCTGGCCAAAGGCCAGACGCCCATCAAAATCAGTCTATTACTCCCCATCTTAGTTGGACAGGGGAGAAAAACATAATTGGGCGGCTCAAGAGTCAAAATCGTTAATGACACGGGCAAAACAGACTCAACACAGAGTGCAGAAGAGAAAGTTATCTAATTTATTACACTATGCTTAAGAGAAAACAGTGAAAAAACAGAGTCAGGAGTGCAACCAAAAATCTTGAAACAAATGCAAACCAGGCAAACACTTTCCCCCCACTCCCTCCTTAGCAGGCTTTAGTTAGAAGTTTGCTCCCTTCTTCCCTCCCGTTCGCAGCCCAGGAGGAGCAGGGACTGGGGAAAATGGGGGTCTCGGTAACACCTTCCCCCCACCCCTCCATTCTAAAGCAGGCTTCCTTTTAGCCACGATTTTGCTCCCTTCTTCCCCTCTCCTGCTCGCAGCACAGGACAGGGGACAGGGACTAGGAGATGGGGGCTTCGGTCAGTCCCTTGCAAGATGGTTTCCTTCTCAGCTGGGATGGGGGCATCCATTCCACACAGCCTCCCCCTGCTGCACCGTAGGATCTCACCCATGAGAGACAGTCCTCCACGAACTTTCACCAAGGCAAATCTTTTCCCACCAGGCTTCATCTCTGCTCTGGCAGGCAGCAATCAATCACAGCGTCTCTCAGTCCCAGTCCTCCACAGGGCTATAGGCCTCCCCCAGCAAACCTGTTTGGCTCATCTCTGTAGGTTGCTTGTGCTGGCAGGGGCTCATCCCAACGTAAGTCACAGCATCTTCTCTATGTCTCCACCGGCTCCATCCAGCGTGGAGCCTCTCCACCGGGCAGGTCGGGTCTCTGCTTCCTCCATGTGTCCCCTCCTCCTGCTACTCCACGTGTTTCTGCAGGGCTGCAGGAGCATCTCTCCTCTTGGGCACTTGGCATGCCTCCTCCCCCAGCCATCCCGGCCTTTTATGTCTGTCAACTGCTTACATTTATATGCAAATACACATCCCAATGCCCTTAACGGGCCAAAATTGCGGTCTTCTTGGCACTCCGTGTTCTGGTGGAGTCTTTGTCTCCTATATGTGATTCTCAGAGGCTCTATAAGCAGGCTTGCAGAAGATTCTAGCAGCCATTTTCTGCAGCCCCTGGCCACTCTCTCTCAGCACCCAACTATGCACAACCGCGACAGCTTTAAAAGAAAATTCATCATGGCACTTTTGCTTTATGGCATAGGAATAAAATGGGAAAGATCAGTCTGTTGTATTGAGGTGGAAAGACATCTGTGAAAAATGAATCTGTTTTTTTCAAAATCTTCGCATCTTTATCCTTGATCTCCATGACCAAATAGTTGCGGAAACTCAAAGTTCAATTTGGTTTTCTTCTCAATCTACCAGTTTCAGTGCTAAATCCACACTTTTATTTGCATTCTGTTCCCTCTCTGGTCTGGACTGGATGTCACTTGGACAGAACAGTTTCTTTCTGCCAGTATTAGATCTCTAGAAGCACATCATCAAGAATCTACAATTGCTGTTTAACAACGTGCTGGAGCTGCAAACTGAAGAGTGTTCTCTTCCAATTCAGTATATTTTATGCTAGAATAGAGAATGTTCTACACAAGAAAAGTGGTATGAAGCAATATTTGCTAATCATCTTTATGTTGTATATTAACATAAATTTTTGAAAAGCTTGTAACAGAGTAAATTTTCATATGAAGATAAAAGTATATCTTTCAAAAAATAGCCACTCCCAGCCACTTGCTAAATAACTACTTGAAAGTATGATCCTATTATGTGGGCTTTTTAAAAAAAATTATTGGCAAACAATATATTATTTTCTGCTTTCATTCTCAGAAATAAATGAAGTTTTCTATGACATTAAAGTTTAAAAGAAAAGAAAACCACAAAGAAAATCAATCTGAAGCAATCATTTGCAATTGAACATGCATACCCAAATAGATGAAATGTATTGGTATTCTGGGAAAACGAGAACAGAAGCTTACAGTGAAGATAATCAGACTACCTTAAAAATAAGTTGTCTTACCACCATCTAGTAAAATAACTGTTCAGATATGCTTGGAGAAATTAATGCTCAGTATTATTAGCAGCCAATGTGGCCTCAGAAACTAGACAAATCAAACAACTGTTGCCTTTGCACTTAAATATGATTGCCTTGGAATTACATAGTTTATGTATGTCCCAGTACTGGAATAAGAGCAATGCTCTACAGTAACCATCTCTGAAGTATTCCATGCACAGACAGTAGTAATTGTTCTTTCAGTGGCCTTCAGTCACTGTCAGCTATATTTAAATGTTGCGCATAGCGTGCCATAAGAACAGATTCACTGTCTAGGTCTACTTCTGAATGAGAATAGTTAGTATGCGTTGATTATACATTGTGTTACTTGGTAGACAACAAGCAAAGTTCTTTCAGCTTCACTATATGCAAGGAAAGATTCAAGTACATATGTAAAAAGGTGGGTCCTTTTCTAGATCTCAATCTGTAATCTCTGAGTGAGACTTTTCCTCACTGGTGCCCAGCGAATTCAGCGTGATCAAAATGTATGGCACTCAAAGCATTATGAAAATCCACAAGGTCATTCAAGAGGTGGTCTGTCCATAGCTGAAAACTGTCTACAATTTTGTACCACCATTGCAAAGTTGAACCAAAGCCCGAAGCTATTTTCATGACTTATTAGAGACATAAATGTGAGTCACAGTCTGATTCAGTGCATTCCTTCCTAATGCATCTAATTACTTGAAAAGACTATCAAGTTGCAAACCAGGAAGAATATTTGCCCATATGCAAATGTCAAACTCTCTAGTCATGGCTATGCATCTAATATGCTCAGAAAATTTGTAGTACCCTCTACAGTTTGTTCATCTGCTGGTGGGGATCTTATAGGTTTGACAACTGAACATGGCTTGGGCTAGCATAACCCTGTTTATACAGTTTGTACTATAATTTCCATTTCCCTTGTTTGCCTTCTTCTATAGTGTCCTGTTTGACATCTTTCCAATCTGACAGCAGAAACAGAGTTCCATCTGAATGCTGGGGATTGTATCTTACTGATTCTTTACAAGCAGATGGTTCATAAGTAAACTTTGTCCTAGATTTTCCATTTCTTAAATATCTTTCCCATAGGTTCACCACCATTACAGGAAATGCTGCCTTCTACATTATTTCATTATTGTTGCCCTCTGACCAAATAAAACATAAGGAAATCCTATGCCTGAACAAAGCAGCTAGAAGGCAACTCTTTCTTTTCAGTGTACAACCTAACATCAGCTTGTGTAGGTGCCTGTGTCAAGATGGCTGGGTATCTACAGGTGGTGGTTTGACCCTGGCTGGAGGCCAGATGCCAACCAAAGTCATTCTATCACTCCCCTTTTCAAGTGGCCAAGGGAGAAAATATATATTGAGAGGCTTAGGAGTCAAGAAAAGGACAGGGAGAGATCATCCGTAATCAACGTCAGAGGGCAAAACAGACTCAACATGCAATAAAGGAAATGATCTAATTTATTACACTACACACCCAGTGAAACCAGAGCTAGATAATAAGAAGTGTGACCAGATCTTAAAGCACCTCCCCCACCCCTCCCTTCTTAGCAGATTTCACTTTAGTCATGATTTCACTCCTTTCTTCCCCCTATTCTGGCACAGGGATAGGCAGGGAATGGGGGAATGGGTGTTTCAGACAGTTGCCCTGCTCCAGCATGGGGTCCCACCCACAGGAGACAGTCCCTTCACAAACTTCTCTAACATGAGTCCTTTCCCATGGGGCATCAGGAGGAGTGTAGCCAGCAGGTCAAGGGAGGTGATCCTCCCGCTCTACTCTGCCCTGGTCAGGCCCCACCTGGAGTATTGTGTCCAGTTCTGGGCTCCCTGGTATAAAAAGGACAGGGATCTCCTGGAGAGAGTCCAAAGAAGGGCTACGAAGATGATTAAGGGCCTGGAGCATCTCCCCTATGAGGAAAGGCTGAGAAGATTGGGACTGTTCAGCCTTCAGAAGAGAAGACTAAGGGGGGACCTAATTAATGTTTACAATTATCTTAAGCAGGGGATGCAGGGGGAATCAGCCAGCCCCTTTTCAGTGGTCTGTGGAGACAGGACAAGGGGCAATGGCTGCAAGTTGGAGCATAGGAAGTTCCGCACCAACATGCGGAGAAACTTTTCCCCAGTGAGGGTGACAGAGCACTGGAATAGGCTTCCCAGGGAGGTGGTGGAGTCTCCTTCTCTAGAGATATTCAAGACCCGTCTGGATGCCTATCTCAGTGAAATGTCCTAGGGAGCTGCTTTGGCAGGGGGTTGGACCCGATGATCTCTCGAGGTCCCTTCCAACCCCTATAATTCTATGATTCTATGATTCTATGACTTCATCTCTTGACCTTCTGCCCCAGCATGGGTCACTTCTATGGGGTGCAGTCATAAATCATAGAATGTCTCTCAGTCTCTCAGCCCCAGACTGCTCCAGCCTGGTCCCCCCAGAGAGTCACACACACCCCCAAACCCCTCTCCCCCACCTCCAGCACACCTGCTCCAGCATGGATCTCTCTCGCTTCTGCTTGCGTTTTTTCTCCTGAAATGTGTTTCCCAGAGGCATTGTGACCATTGCTGATGGGCTCGGCCTTGGTCAGCAATGACTCCAGCCTTGAGTTGGCTGGTGTTTACTCTGTCAGGCCTGGAGAGAGCTTCTATCTGCTTCTTGCAGAAGCCACCCCTGCAGACCCTCTTCCACCACCAGAATCTAGCCACGCAAAACTACAACACTACAGCTGAGTGGATATCAACTGATCTGATATCAACTGGTGGGTGAATATCAACTGAGGAAGCAGTTAAACCTTTGCAGTGTGAATCTAAATCAATCCCATCTGGCTAGATCCTAGGCTTCTATATCTTCAGTTTCCCTATTGATTCCTGAACCTGGCAGATGGGTAGGTTTTCAAGATAATCCTTGCTCTGTTTTTCAGTCTATAGATGTCAGTTAGCGATCACCCAGCTGTGGTGGTGTATGTATCTAACTGAAATGCTTCCATAAATATAAAAAAAGAAAAAAAGGTTTTTCTAATGATATCTGCTTCTTACTATTTCTCTATTGTCCAACAAAAAACAAAATTATTTTTTCAAGACAATTAAAGAATAGTACTAGATTAACTATAAAATGCAGACTTACAGTAAGTCAAAATATTTTTACATTACTACTATTTCATCTCAGTACAGTAGAATAAGACCTAAGTAAATTCTACCATTCTCCCAATAACTTCTTCAGCTGCAGCTTAAAATAGCCTGATTAGATAGCAGCTCAGTCTATCTAGCTAGAAGGAAATAACTTTTCCCTCTATCTCTTTTCTGAGCCTTCAGCTTCTGTTGCATACACATGAACTCTTAATACTGTTCTCCAGTAAACAGTCCCTTTAGAATGCAAATATTTCCCAAAATAATTCTGCCACACTGAATCTGGCTCCACTGAGCCCCACCATGTAAGAGAGTTTATTTGTCACTTATTTGAAATAGATACAAAAAATAGTGCAAAAAACAGCTCTACTTTTGAATGCTATTAACTCATTACCTCCCACAACAAACAATATAAAGAATGGCTGCAAGGAACATGTTGCATGGTTTGTCAATTATTTGCTCTGTCATCCTTTGTGTTTAGTACTAACCTAAACTAGAGTAACCACAGTCAATAATGATGCTGGAAGTTATCAATGTAACTTAGGTTGTTTAGGAGCTCTACCAGTCAAAATACTTGCAGCAACTGATATTTCTAAACCTCTCTGGACAATCTGTTCTGGTGTTTAATCTCCTTCACTGGGAATTATTTTTTTTTTTTTATGCCTGGTAAAAATTTCCGTTGCTGCAGCATGTGCCTATCAGCTTGTGTGTGTCACTGTGAAGACTCTGGTTCCATCTTCTTTGTAATCCTCCTTCATGAAGCTGAAATTTTCAGCTCTATCTCCCCTCACCTTTTGTTCTCTAGGCTAAAAAAAATATCTCTCAGACTCTTCTTGTGCACATGTCCTCTAGCCTACAACTTTCTTAATGGTTGTCCACCACACTTGCTCCAGTTTCTTCGGCTCTAGCATTAAGGACCTGAAAGCCAGATACAATTTTCTAGATGTGCCTCAAGAAGTGCCAACTAAAGTGAATACTCATCTCTGTCAACCTGAAGGCTACACTCTTGTTATTGCAGCCAAAATGCAGTTAACCTTCAGCACCACAAGAGCACAAGCTGATTAATTTTTTGCTTTATCCAGCAGAAGGCCCAGCTATCCATGAGAGCTCCTTGTGAAAATTAACACTATCCTAGACAAAACCTGGGAAATAATTTATTAAAAATTTTACACTTAATATACCTTATGAATTCTACTAATGAATTGTTATAATATAGCCCATATTTTACTCTCTTTTTTCCATAATTATTGGGGGTTTTTATGGTTTTAGTTATCTGCAAAGAACAAAAATGGAGCAGTCAGTTGAGAAAAGCATAATAATATTAATAAAGGACAAAAATAAACTAAATTACATAAGGAGCCATAAGAAATGTCAAGCAGCAGATATTGTTGTCTTTTTCTGGATAATAAAAATGAAACCTGAAATGTCACATCATTTAACTATTTCTGGTAAAATTAAAAATAGTGGAAACAGTCTGCAGTTTGGTATGATTGTGATATTACAACCCTCTTGTTCTTTCTAAACATTTTAAAAGCTTTCATTTAAAAATTAATTCATTTAGCTAATTAATTTAATTTTAATGAATTTTAATTACATAGCTTTTTAGCTGTGTAATTCAATGCTAAGCAGGACTAATACCCACATTTATTCTCAGTTTATAAAGTCTTCAGAATGTGGTATTTTTAACATTAAGATAGTATTGCTAAGACATATATCACAATAGAACACAATGACATAAAACATTAGAAGCATCAACATATTTCTTTGAGTTTTCAGTTAAAACTCATCATTAGAAATCCAGTGCAGCCTTACACATTTTCCAGCTCTTATTTAAACAAAATACAAAGATTGCAAAATTTCTTCTGATTCAAAGCAGTAAGAAAGTTTAGAGCCAAATTTTTATGAGTGCTAACAAAGACACAGCATGGAGCCACGGCAGTTTACACCAGCCAAAAGTCTGGCCTCTGACAGTGAAAAGAGTTAAAGAAGTGACTATAATGTTATTATGTGCTATCATAAATCCACAAAATTAGTTTGATGTAACTGTTTTAAATTGTATAAATGAGTCAACAGATAAGAATAGAGCGGATAATAATCCTTCTCACTGATGTCCCAAGAGTTATTGTCAGGGAGAAAATAACTAGTGTCCAATAAAGATTTGAAGTTAGGAGTGGCAGTGGAGAAACAGAGCAGTGTGTGAATCTCCCAGACATATTAGAAGCTTGCTAGTTGGTTAAGGAAAGATGACTACTGGAGGTTATTTATCTTTCTTGGTTGGTTGTTATGGTGTCTATGACTGCAGCTTCTAGTTAAATATGACTCTCAACTGCTTTTGAATGGTTAGGTAGGTGATACAGCCAGCATATTTTTCATCTCAATTTAGCTAGAATATTAGAATCTTATCTTTCAAATTGTCAAGGAAATGTGTCAAACTGTTCAAGGAAATATTTCTACCCTCCAGCCTTTAAATCAAGGTACACTTCCTTCTGCTGACTTGCAGTATTTAAACTCATTCATTCCTACATACAGAAAATCCACATTAACAATGTGCTGAAACAGTCACACAGAAAGCCCAAATCATCTCCGTCTTTTTGCAGTATCACAGAAGGGCAGAGGTGGAAAGGGCCCTACATCATCTTTCCCAATCCCCCTGCATAGCAGTGTCTGATAGAGCAAATTGATTAGGGCCATGTCGTGTCAGGTTTTGAGTATCTCTGAAGATAGAGATTTCACAACCTCTCCAGACAACCTGTCCCAGTGCCCAGTCATCCTCAAAATATTTTTTTTTTATTTTATTGTATGTTTAAACAGAATTTCCATATTTCAGTTCTTCTTCCTTCACTGGGCAGCACTGAGAAGAGTCTTCTTTGCTCCCCCTTATCAAGTATTTATACACACTGCTAAGATCCCTTCTTCACCCTTCTCTTCTCCCGGCTGAAGAGTCCCAGCTCTCTTTGCCTCTTATCATGTGGCACATGCTCCAGAATCTTAATCATCTTTCTGGCACTACAATGGACTCCAGTAAGTCCAGGTCTTCCTTGTACTGGGAAGGCCAGAACTGGACACATCACTCCAGATGGAGGTTCACCAGTGATGAACATCATTAGATTCCTCTCAGCTCAATGATTCAGCCCATCAAAGTCAGAAAGACCATCTGATTTACCAGCCTCTCCTCCCTGTTTTGTATCTGCAAACTTCCTGAGGTTGTCCTCTGTCTCATTGGCCATATGATTAATGAAGGGACTGAACAGTATTGGACCCCATGTTGACCCCTTGGGTCCACCACTAGTAGCTAGCTTCTAGCTGGCTTTGTGCCATTTCATTGCTTCACAATACTCTGAGTCTGGAGGTTCAGCCAATTTTCAGTCCATGTCTCTGTTCTCTCACCTACTCTATATTTCATCAGTTAGTCTATGACAACATTACAGGGGATGGTGTTGGAAGCTTTGCTGTGAAGTCAAGATAAATAACATCCACTGCTCTTCTCTCCTCTATGATTTTAGCATAGAAAGTGATAAAGTTGTTTTCTCTTTCTAAATGCATGCTGACTGCTTCCAATCATCTTCTTTATATGCTTGGAAATGGCTTCCAGAGTTTTTGCTCTGTCACCTTTCCAGGGATTGAGTTAATGCTGACAAGTCTATAGTTCCCCTGATTGCTCCTTTTTGCTTTTCTTGGAGATGAGTGACATTTCGTCTCTTCTAGAACTCAAAACATCCCTCAAGCATCATAACCCTTTAAAAATTATCAAGGCCATGCAATTATTTTAACCAGCTTGCTCAGCATTCATGGATACAAACCCTTCTCTGTTGAGGGCAAGTCTTCCCACCTTGGGACATTCCTACAGGTCTTAAGACCCAGGGATTCCTAAAGGAAAATTTTGCTATTAAAGACTTAGGACAAGAAGGCTATGATTATCTCAGCCTTTTTCCATATTCTCTGGCACCAGGTTTCCTGCCCCATTCAGCAGCTGACCCACATTTTCTCTGGTCTTCATTTTTGGTGCCAATCTATCTGTAAAAGTCTTTGTTTCTCTTCATGTCTGTCACTAGATTCAACAACAGCTGGGTTCTGGCTTGTCCAGGCCTATCCCTGCACATTGGGACAGTATCTCTATACTTCTTTGAGTCAGCTTAACTTGCTTCCACCTCAAGTATGCTTCTTTTGAATGTTGTGGAACTCTCTGTTCATCCATGCAGGTTTCCTTCAAACTTTAACTGGCTTCCTGAACATTGAGATTGACAATTCTTGAACCAAATATCAAGAACTGATATTTGGCAATCATAGAGCTCTCCTGGAAACATTTATTTTTCAGGATTGTATACCATGGGATTCTTCCCAGCAGATCCTTGATGAGTCTACGTTTTCTGTCCTGTAGCCCAGTTTTGGTCATGCTTTTGCCTCTTTCCCTTCTCTCAGGATCCGGAATTTCACAGAAGCCAAGGTTGCCCCTGACCTTCACATTCTGAACTAGTTCTTCCTTGGTTTTAAGTGTCAGGTCCAGCACTGCATCTTCTGTCATTGAGTCACATCATAGAATCATAGAATATCCTGAGTTGGAAGAGACCCATAAGGATCATCGAGTCCAACTCCTTGGTCCAGACAGGGCCAGACAAATCAGAGCATGTGAAACTCATGTCAGGAAGTCACAATCAACACATTCTTGAAACCTTTTGGATATGCACAATACTTGCAGCAGATAACTGGGGTGAATAAAGTCTCCCATGAGGACCAAAGCTTGCAAACATAAGGATTCTTCCAGTGGTTTGAAGAAGACCTCATTTAATTCTGCATGATCAGGTGGTCTATAGCAGATATTGACTAAAAACATCACCCATGTTCAACTGCCCTCTGATCCTGACTCCTAAATTCTCAATTGGTTCATCCTCAGTACTTAAACAGAGCTCCACGTATTCCAGTTGCTTTCTCGTGTCAAGAATTACTTCCTTTCCTTCTTGGACTATTCTAAGTAAAGGCCTTGTGTACCCTTGCAATATTGTAGTTAGGTAGGTTACTCCATCAAATGTCTATGCTCCCAGTGAGATCAACATCCAGCCTCCACAGCAATTCTCCTGCTGCTTCCTTCTGGAGCTGCTGCATGGCTCATGCTCAGTCAGATTTGTTGCTTCACTGGATAGAGCTCCCAAATCCTTTTCAGCTATCAGGTGACTGTACCTGCTAAAGATGTTAAGGGAGACACAAAATCCAGGTGTTTCAGGACTTCTGCTTTCCCCTTCCTTGTATTGGAAGACCACCCCATCCTGAGACCCCCTTTGTCACTGTCCAATGGACATGACTGCTAATTCTATTTGTAATTTGGACAGTAAAAAAGCAGAGTGTGTATCCTAGAGAGGAATAGACATCTATACACGTGCACACCACTAACACATGACTGTCCAGCCAGTCCACTGCTTTTAGTAGCACCCGCATATATCACTACTACTGCTAAAGTCCACCTAAAAATATAGACAATCAAGCCCTGTTACTTCTGGTTGACCAGATGTGAAGCTCATTAGTGATAACACACATGCTTTCCCACTCAATTTTCAAACACACTCATACTCAGAGCTCCTTAACATCTGTGTAACACCATTCTCAGACCCTGGTCTCTGTACTCAGCAACTGGCTCATGCATGCAGTTTTTCCAGATATAAGTCTCTTCTAACACACCTTCTAGTTTAGCTTGAAGTTTATTAGTGAATTGCACATATATACACATGTACAGACACTGGAAAAAGGAGCAGAAACAAGTCTTTCCAGTTGCTGGTACTTAGGTCTCTCACATACACACCTTATAAACCAGTTCCTCTCTTTCAGGTTCATTGCTGTCTACTGAATATGTTAAAATCAGATGGTTTGCATATTTACTCTTTAATAAGCTAATGCTACTGAATAAGTAAAAGAATTAAATTGGATAAAAGCCGTTGGGATTCTGAAAACTAAATTAGCCTTTTGATGTCCAGTGGTCTATAACAATATAGTCAATTTTGAAAAAAGAACATAGTTAGATTTTTACTTTAAAAAATGAAACAAAAATTGTAATCTTTTAAATCTGTAAAGCCTGAATGTTGTCTGAAGCTGACTTTTTTCCTCAGAACTTTTCTACACTTACAAGAAGAATATTCCCTGGTTTTGCTTGCAGTGCAACACTATTTTCACACTGCTAAACTGCAGCCAACATACTATCAAAGCTTCAAGAGAAAGTCAGTGTGCCAGGTCTTTCTTCTCAGTTTAATATCCCTGACAGTGGAGCGAATATCGATGACAGCATTAAATGTATTCTGGCAGAGCTTTGCTAAATCTGCAAGAAAAAAAAATAAATCTAACCACTCAGTAAAAGCATGCATGAATCTTTAAAGTTAGTACAAGAAAAAGAAAATCTCCTTATGTGCAAATTGAAACATGAAATAATTGAAAGCTCTGTATTTTTATTTTTTCTTTTTAACTCTAGACTGTCTAGCAATGAAGCAAAATCTAAGCGAATAAATTACGCAATAATAGAATGGGTAACACAGAAGGTGATGCATTAATTTTATTATAGTTTTGAAATTTTAGTGGATGATTTTTATAGTATTTAAGGGATACTGCATAGAGTGACAATAAAAAAGTGGCAGGCATTGCTCTAATAATTCCCTTAACATCTTTCTGAGGAGCACATTGAAAAACACTTTGAATTTTGAACAAGACAGAATTCCTGCTGAAAAATGGGTGGTTATTTTATATACTGGCTTTAATAAACAGAGTAGAATACCAAACATAAAAAATCATGTACCCTGGTTACCATATCTGGTGTAAAGTTAATGATTTTTCCAGTACTGGAAATCTGGACAGGAATATAAAGAGATTCAACACAAATGCTAGTGCCCTAGTAGGTCATAATGCAATGTGTAGAAAAGAAGTGCTCTATCCAGGACAATCCATTTATTTTCTGTCTGTTCTTTTTATTCCTCAAATTCCCTTAGTAACTCTAGGAATAAATTGTGGCCTAGACCTGAGAACTATATGAATTTTTCTTTTGCATCAAAACTCAGCAGTTGGGGATAGATAATAATAAAAGAGCAGTATGCAAAGATGCCCCTGCATGCATTAATTTTTTAATCAGAAAATATAGCAAATCTTGAGTATAAATGCTGTCAAGTATTTAAGGTGTCTTTCCCAGGTATCTATTCAAAGCTCAGTTTCATAGAGCAGGTGAGGATATAGTTACTAGACACTAGACAAAGCCAGAATACAAAGAACTTTACAGGTAAAGAGGAAGATGTTTTAGTCTTAGAGTTGCTATTGTTGATAGAGATTTATGGTTAAGACACAGGTTATTTACAGTGTTATTGTAAAATAACACTGCAACGTTACTGTGATTTACTGTGTAGTTTATGCAAAATACCAAGTGGTATTTTACAGTAGCTGGGGAAATAATGCCACTGTTCACTGTAGCCTTCTGATAGTGACAATGATTTATGATGTCACCTGAAGATGAGAGGTTATGGAGTAGAAAAAAGGCCTTTGGCCATGTATCTTCCCCTGGCATCCCACTATCACTTGCATGTCTTGCCATCCTTTCCTTAAAGTACAGAATACAATGGCCTTGCATGGCACTGGCACCATTTTGCTATAAAATCAGTTATATTTTGCCTATGAGGAAAATTTTAATAGAAACAGATATAAATACTTCTAAAAATCAAGCCATTAAGCAGCAACTTTGACCTAGTCTCTTTTCTTTCGCCCAGGACTTTTTCTTGAGTCTCTTCCCTAGTTGTGTGCACCCAAACTCACACTTGAAAGCTTTCCACCCTCTACCTCCCCAACCCTCCCCAAGTAAAAGGGAAAACAAATATTCCTCTTGAGGTAAAAAGTTCATATTGTATCACTGCCAAAAAAGGACAATAAGAGAAAGGAAGAAGGATTGAAATGGGAAGTTTCACAAACAAGCAGTCTTAAAGCACAGCAACAGAAGAATATTTAGATAGTGCAATCAGTCTTGCCTGCAAGTGCTTGCCACCTCACTGACACTTTGACGCTCACTGGTTTGAATTTGATTTTAAGCCTCATGTCTTTCACTCCCTTGGGGATGATCATTCAGTTTGGTAAGTGGACAATTAAACTGTGTGACGTATACTTAGTTTTATAGAAGTTAACTTGTAGTATTAATATTCTGTGGTTTTGAGATTAAGGGAATTCTGGTTACCGAGCTCCCTTTGAATATACAATATAGAATTTTATGGTGTCCTGTCCTATATGAAAAGAGACTGCTAAAGAAGTGCAGAGGTGCTAATTCGCAGCCGGATATATCTGGGATGACTGAAGTGGTAAGCAGTTTTAGCTTTTTACCTTGACCATCTGACAAAATTTATTTTTCCAAACATACGGATATCCTGAATCTATCCTGATTGGGATATTTATATTCTGAATGAGATACTTGTTCAATGCTGACGTGTTTATAGCCTAGAATATTAATATAAGCTGCTTAAAGAAATTTAGGGAGCTGACACAAATCTGCTGGTGGACTAAGGAGGACCAATGCCACTTTAATATTCGGCAAACTGTGATGGCCCAAGAGCAGATACATATTCTGCTTAGCCATCTCTGTTGCCAGGGTGGTGCTTTGTCAGATGGAGCAGGGTTTAGGGCAGTATTCACCTGAGCTGTGCCAACCAACAGGTTACTAAATATAATTCAGTTCCTCCAGATTCTTAATGCATACCAAGCAGTCTCACTAACAAACACACAGGATTTACTGCTAAATTACAGCGGCAAAAAACCTCAAAACACCAAAAATATTGAAATAGTAACAGTGATACAACAAAAGTGCTTAAAAGAAATTAAAATTACTTTTCAGGAAAAAAGCCTCTTTTTTTTCAGTACTGCTTTAACAGAAACTATTTAAATTTATTTCTTCACAGTGCACTCAGTTGTATAAAGAACATAAACTTTGTTCCAGAAATAGTAGGGTGTTTTTTTTTTCTTTTAGACTATATATTAAGTTCAGTCTGCTTTTCTTCAGTTATTCGAATAATGTGGCTGAAAATAGACATCACGATTTTATGGGAAAGATTAATGCTATAATCTGCAAAAAGGCTGTCAAGTGTAGAAAAATATGAAAGAATGACAAGAATGTCATTTCCCACTGAGTAATCCTCCTGAAGAAAAGTAAAATTGTCTGGTATCTTTATGTTAAAGATCTGAGATACTTGAATTGGTAGTTTACCATTATGGGAACACATATGCAGGAATATGGGAATCCTCAGACCAGGCATTTTAATTCCTACAGATCTATTTATTCCATTTTAAAGTCAGGATATACTCTAAAAAGTATCTTTAATCATGTGTTGATATTTACTTTTTGTTGCCTCAATTTTTTTTTTTAATATGCCGTTATTCTACAACCCAGCTCTCACATGTAAAACCTTGATCCTGATCCAAACTGTAAAGGCTTCATTCATCAGCAAAAGTGAACAAACTTGATTAATTTCTGATCTAAGTTAATGCTTCTCATAAATAAAGATATTTCTTATCTCTTTGAATCTGAGTAACAAATTTCATTGTATCCAGCTGAATTATCATAACCAATATAACTTTCCTGACTGTGTGTAATAGGCATGAAGCTGTTCATGTCTGAATAAGCTGAGAAGATTTTAACTTAAGACATTTTAATTAAATCATTTCATTGATTAAGTAAGAGAGCAAAGATACCTTCATATTCTTACAACTTTATTACTTCTACAGTTCTAATAGAAATAAAAGCAATGTAAATCTTACTACTAGTAGAAAAATCCAGAGATATAACTCACAATTAGGTCAAGTTGAATATTGTTGAACTGTTAACTGAAAAATCTGCTGATCACTTTTGCTGTATTGTCCCCAAATTCACCAAGTAATGCTTTGTTATATAAGTATTTGCCTGTAATTGTTTGTCCAGATAAAGACAAGTAACATACTGCAAGGATAAAATACAGCCATTACACAATTCCACTACCAAATATACATTAATCTTTCATTACAGAACAAACATTACATTAAGGAAATTAATAGAGTACGGCAGGTGATTATTGATGATGTTTAGTCTAATATGTGCAATGCTAAGCACTGAAATTGGTAAAATAGAATAATTGCTTTCATAATGGGAAAAAAAGAATAAGGACATTCTCTTTTAATTTCATACGGTGAAACTCTGATAAGAACTTAATTATTAGTATGTTCTTGTCAATACTAGTGCAGTTAATCATTATTGATTCCAGCTGGAGCATATGCCTAAAGTCAGAATGATCCAACTATTTTGGTTTTAGCAAAAGGCCTGTTTAATCAGAAAATATTTGCTTTCATCTTTTGGATTTTTTCATCTAGACTATATATATTTTAAGTCAATCTATTCAGTGTTTTTTTACCTCATAATAGCACTATCAATAGATGATAGCACAGAAAGATATTCATGCATGTTATGTCAGAGAAATTAAATTTTCCTCCATTTTTTCATGTGCACTTCTCTCCATATATTGCAATCCTTTGTTCCTGTGTCTCTATTTTAATGCAGGAAACAGATTTCTTACCTGATGAATCAGCACTGCCAAACCTCATATATTTTTAATGCCTGAACAACTCTTGGAGTTGTAATGAAAACTGCCACTTCCTAACAGGTGTTTTGCTAAGTCTAGTGAAAGAAGAAATTTGGCATGTCGTTTTATAGACTACTGAGACTTAGTTGCAGTTTTTTCATGTTCTGGTTGAAATGTATTAATAAAAGCATCAATGCCAATTATTACTGAATAAATGGATTTTTTCATTATTTTCATATCTACACTTGAATTATTTGGCAAAAGAACTAATCTTTAATTGCTAATGCCTCCAAGCTTCTAAGCCACTAACTGTGAGCAGCCAGCTAATCAGAATTTTTGTTAGTCCATAGATAGCACAAGCCATGTTTTTATGTAACAGCAAAATGACACCGTCAGTTTTGCTCTCAACATAATTTCTGATGTTGTTCAATTGCACATGGAGTTAATGATTGCAACAATGTGGCAGTGGTCATTCCAAAATCTCTTTCTTAAGTTATAATTGCCTGCCTTGAGCTCAACATTACATAAACACAGCTTAGAGTATTTTATATGTGTTATCAGGCATAGTCCCCAGTGAATGAAGAAAAAGGAATATTGTGCCCATTTTTAAAAAGGATAATAAGGCATCTACTTACTAGTGAGCCTCACCCCAGTGCCTGGTAAAATTATTGAACAGATAGTCCTGGAAGTTGTATTGAAACATATGGAAGACAGGTGATTAGAGATAGCCAATATGGCTTCACCAAAGGCAAATCATGCCTGGCTAATTATATGGGTTTGATGGATGGATAAGGAATTGGATCAGGGACTGTATTGCAGCCTTTCAGTTCTTAGAGGGGACCTAAAAGAAATCTCGAGAGGGATTCTTTACAAGGGCATGGAGTGATAGGACAAGGAGGAATAGCCTTAAGCTGAAGGAAGGTAGATTTATATTAGATTTTAGGAAGAAATTCTTTACTTTGAGGGTGGTGAGACACTGGAACAGGTTGCTCAGAGAAGCTGTGGATGCCCTCTCCCTGGAAGTGTTCAAGGCCTGGTTGGATAGGGCTTTGAGCAACCTGGTCTAGTGGAGGGTGTCCCTGCCCATGGCAGGAAAGTTGGAAGGTGTTTAAAAGTCTCTCCCAATCCAAGCAATTCTATGAATCTATTATTTTATTTTTAATTCAGTATATTAATGTTTACTTTATTTATTACTATTAGTTTATCTACCTTGAAACTCATCTGCCACCATTCTAAGGTGTGTTAGAAAATCTTTCTGCATCAGCTTTCCATTTGTGTAGCATTTAACTAACTAAAAGAAGCTGCTACATGAATTAAATTTTATATAAATATTCTGATGGATTTACTCTGTCTTTTTATCTCTTTAGGTCATGTTACCTTTGGACTTGAAAAAAATTATTAACCTTAGACATAACTGCTCAGATGATTTAACTCAGAATATCTCCATGTAGTTGCTATTTGTTTGTGTTAGCATTGTTCATGTTACACAGTTATGCTGCTTTTTGAGTCCTGGTAAAACTGCTTGTGCCAGTGTCCTAATGGATATGATGCCTCTATGTTTTATTCATAGTTTAGGGACACTTAGTACACAAACTGGTTTATTGCTGCTCCTGTTTATGAGATTGTCCTCAAGTTCTGTCTGTGTCTTCCTTCAGCTCTGTCAGCCCATCATGCAGTGTTTTTGTCTCAGTGCTGCTAGTATGGCTGCCCAAAGCTGTCTCCACACTTTCTAGCTACCATCTGGGGCTAAACCAATACATCTCTCACTAGGTAGGCAAAGAGAACTATAAGATCCCCTGTTAGCCTCGTTTTCTTAACACATGTCCCCTGTGCTCTATCTTCTTATGCGTTATATAGTACAGCTCCTTTTATCATCTTGCTGACCTTCTTAAGGTTCATTCCAGGATGTTGATATCTTTTTTTACTGGGGACCCAAAATACCAAACACAGTCCTCCAGGTGTGGCCTCCCAAGCAGCATAATACAGAGGAATAACCACCTTCTTTGGTGGGATGGCTGCATTTTTGTTAAAAGAGCCCCACATGGGGTCAACCTTCATTGCCACAAGGTTGCACTGCTAACTTGAAACATCTTGAAATAATGTATTGTATTCTAATACTAACTTGGAATAGAAGAAAGCCCTTTTTCCTACAAGTAACTTGTGTTCTCCAGGCAAAGGAGAGCTACTTTAGACATCTAGGAATCCTTAGATGTTAGAATGCATAGCCCTGCTAGGTTTCTTGATGCTGAACATGTGTCAGGATTGTGGCACATTATGTAAGTTGAAAAATGAAGAAACACTAATCTAGAGAAAGTCTGTCTCAGCTTCTTTATTTTTAATGAATGTTATGTAACTAATCCTTTTTCACTGCTTCACATATGAAGAAAACCTCTAACATTACTTATCTTCTTTCTGTGTCTGTAGACACTTCTTTCTGGTGATGATGTGACTGTGAACAAATGCTTCCATGAGGCTCATTTGGCACCATACAGCAAAAAAGTTTATTACCTTTTGTTTGAAGGGAAGGGCAACAACTATGCTGCAGTCCTAATTATGCAGTATTTGCCACCCTTACAAAAGTTTTAGTACACAATGTTAGATTTTCTAGCTCAGAGATGGCTTACCAAACTGAAATAACTAACTGCAAGTTCCATGAAGAAAAAAGCCCAACAACCACCAACACAAATATTTCAATCCCTGATGTGCCATTGCTTAGGTAGGTTAAAATAATTAGACTACAAAGAAATCATGGTCTTTGTTTTTTCCACTAAAAGAATTAGCCTAACTGTGGAAGGAGGATTTAGATTAATACAATTTTAGACAATATTTAATTATTTTCTTTTCAGGTCACATGAAACATCTTTTTCTTGAAATTTCACCATAAAAATATTTTACTTTCAATGTCATATGAAAAAAAAACCCCAAACACTACCCACATAATAGTCTTACTATACTCGTCTGCTTGGTGGTCACAACAAAACCAAACATAAAATCTCAGGTAAACATTGGTGAGAAAGGAGAAACTTCTTCCTCATAGGGACAATCAGGTAGTGGAACAGGCTGTCCAGAGGCGTTGTACTGTCTCCATCCTTGGAGGTTGTCAAGAATGGTACTATGACCTGAGCAATCTAGTCTGACCCTTTTTTTAAGCCTAAGGCTTGACTGGATGGCCTTACCATATGAGACTACAAGCAAACTGAGAATGGTAAATTATAAAACAAATTAAATATGACAATTAATCAAGTCTGTTCCTTCCCCCTGAGTTCAGTCAAACCAAATCGGAAGCCAATATCCATCAGTTTCACATTCCAAATAAAAAAAGGTTGAAAATTGAAAAGTTTCAAGTAGTCAAAGTTTTGGGATATTTGTAAGGAGATTTTAATTCAGTTTATAGATGGGTATATCTTTGAAATTTTTTTTGAATTATTTGCTAGCATTGTTCTTTTAGCCCACCAGGTTAAAAAAAAAAAAAAAAAAAGAAACCTTCTTCTAAAAAGCCTTCTTCTAAAACAAACAAAGAGAAACACTTGAAAACTACTTAGAAATTTATGAGTCAATGTATATTAAGTTGGAAGGGTAGTAGCCTGAACATCTTAAACATATGGGACTTTTTAATTCAATATAACCTAACAATAGATGAATTGAAAAATGATTCCTTCCTCTTGTACATGGCCAAGGACAGCAACTAATTAAAACTCATTTGTTATAAAAGATTTATAGTTATGGAAATTAAACTGACTACATCAAGATTTTTTAAGAGATTTAATTTTCCTTTTTATAAAGGGATTAATAATATAAGAAATTGAATTCACTATTAAATGCAGTGCTTTTGAATACAGGCAACAGTACTGAAATAAAAGGGAAGTGTTTTAATGAGATAAATTAATTTTGACTGTAATAGCAGGAACAAATGTGTGTACATTTTTCCTAATTACACTATTTTTGAGTATTTAATAAGGTTCATTATGCAATACACACAAACATAGTTAGTTCCTTCCATAATATTTTTTAAAAATCACTTGCCAGGAAATAGTCTATAAGACTTATAACTATATATCACAAACACATTTATGTTCCTAGTTCTGTCATTGATTTAGATCCCCTACTAAAAATTAATGCTTTCCTTGATGAGAGGGAGATGTGTAATTGTCCCGCTGAAGGCTTGGGTCATATGACTATTTTTTAACTTAATTGTAGCATTATATTTGTTAGCTGAGATACTAATGAAATGCATCTTATGGAAAGGTGTGATCCCCAAAACATTCAGCAGCTGGAAAGACAAATTATGGCAGGAGTAGAGAGTTAAGTAAAATTATTTGGTTTTTGTCTTCCCCCCAAGAGCAAAACGATAGCTTAGTACCATGTCTTGGATTAAAATCCTTTGCCCAGTGATTTTTCTGTTAAGTCATTTCATTTAAATTTATCTCTCATTCACTTGGTTGGAAATCAGCAGGAAATGCTACTAATGCCAACACAACTCTGTAAAGAATTTTTTAAAAAGGTGTGTTTAATATATTTTGTTGCTAACAATGTTCATTCAGAAATATATGTACCTTATAGTATAGCTGTGCCTTTCATGTGAGTGCTTCATGATTATACTGACATTTTTTCTTTCCTGTGTTAGGCTGCCCACAGTGGTGCTCCATACAATGCAGCGATAACCACTATTTTCATATAGCCTTACATACTTCAAGAAAATACTCCTAGTGCAACACTGAATATGTGAATAGTAACAGAGAAATGAAAACAGAAAGGCTGCTGGCTGGTTCTCTTCAGGAAGTTTATCTTTTTTCTGCTATTAGCAGTTATCACAAATCTAGAATACGAAGCAAGAATATAATATAATGTACAAAACAAATCCTTACAAATATAAAACATGCTTGCAGCATAATCATATATTAGAATCCTTGCCTCAGTACAAAATCATAGGAGTAGAGAACATTTCTAATTTTAAAAAAAATCACTGTAGTTAAGAAATATTATCAGCATATTTTCATAATATTAACAGGTGTAGGTCTTTTGTAAGCATCAATAATGTACTACAGAGATATAGCAAAAACTATGTAACTTCTTAATTACCTTTTTTAACCAAGATATGAATGTCACACTATGATAATTTTTGCATCTTAAAATAATTATGCTGAATATGCTGAATTTTCAGCTATTATTAATTCTACTGAAAATAAAGGCTTTTGGCTACCATAGGACAGAATGGGACAATGTGTTTAGCTACAACCATACTGTGCTAAAAGGAAAGAATGCAGCACCACTGTAGTTGAAAAATGAGATTTCCTCTGAGTTCACATACCCTTCAAGCTAAAATGTGGTTTGATGTCTCATGGTCAACTCATGTACTGGGGATTAAGTTAATTAAGAGTTGCCCTAGTCTATTAAGGCTCCCTGTAGACTAATTATTAAAGTGCCTTGGACCATTACAAACCGACAGCAATAGAAAGTCACAAAAAGGGTTGCTTGTATTATGAGCACTCCAGTACCCAGTAGATTATCTTTTGCACTAAAGAACTTCTACAATAGAAGGAGATTGCCTTCATCTCTGGTTTTCTGGCATTTAAGGAATAGAAAAATGTACCAATAGGAAATTTGCATATTCATTAATATGTCTCTTTTTTTTAATATTTACATCCATATGCTTTTATCACTTGTCAAATTCCTTATAGGTGGAAAAGGTCCTCTTTCTAATTTCCTTTTTTTGTTTTCTTTTTCTAGATTGAATTAGTATGTATGCAAGACTTAAGGATTTAGAAATCTCTAATTATGAAATAAAAATATAGTGAATCGTTAAACAGAACTTTCTACAGAAGTGCTAAAGATGTGTACAAAGTCACTGCTTAGAAATAGCAGAACTTTTTCCTATGTAGACTGACTTTTTCCTGTATTTTTTTCTGTCCTGTGTTTTAAGAAACCAGAAAAACATGACACCAGGAAAGTGATTCTATCAATCTCACCCTAGTTTCTCACCAGTGTAGCTCTGCTTATTTCACTAAAGGTTATCCTGTTGCAGAGAGAGCAGTAAGACCAATGAAGCAATAGAAGTGATCACAAGGATAATATTCTTTAAATGTTGCTTTGTTTACCATATGCACATATTTCCTCATAATTCTTAACTGATCTGAACTGAGTATCTCTTAAACATAGGTGTGTTGTGTCTCTCAAAATTGATGTTTCCCCCATAGGGCTGACGGTACTTGCCTTCTAGCCATACGAGTTTATCAGATATTTCAGTAGAAGCATCCAGGGCAATGCAGTGTGCTTTTAAAAACCTACCTTTGGATTTCCCCTAAATTTCTAGCTATAGGTACAGCTGATGAGGCCACTCAGCATGAAAACAGGTTGAGTAATTATATGGTCTTTCTTTAAGAGAACACTCATCCTCAATTGTATTACCAGAACAGAGAAACAACCTTGTACACGGTAAACTAGAAGTAAAAAGCTTTGAAAACACTGTTCAGTATATTTGACTAATTCTTGTGCATTGCTATTATCCTGTGCCATTTGGCTCTTTTGTTTACTTGACAAATATGGGCCATGTAAGATTGTGCCATATGAATGAGAATGTCCTCTCTCTCACAGGCACAGAGTCAACAAGATGAAAATTCATTTCATGGCCTCAGTATTTAATTGGAGACACACAGAAAGAAACTTCTGCATTTAAAACACAAATTAGTCTTCTGATCTTTCTATAATATCATCTTATAATTTAATTATTAATAATCTTTGTTAATCATAAATTATGTATTATAAACTATGCTTTTACAGTTTTATATAGATACAATATCTGGTTGATTTGACACTAAAACTGTTTCCTTCAGATTTAGAATTGTTGAAATACTCACCTAGGACAATTCACATAATAGATCAGTGAAGTCTTAAACATGCAGATCAAAGGCTGCCAAATCCGGTTCAAAATAGAAACTTAGAATCAGATTTGAAACAGAAACAGGGACTTACAGACAGTGCAGATGTTTGTAGCCCAAGAGAGCAACTCTGAAGCTCTCTTTTAAGCTACTACATCACAGCAATTTAGGTCATCATATCACAACCATAGAAAGTTGAGTGTTCTGGTTTCATCAGGGATGGTGTTCGTTTTCTTTGTAGTAGCTGGGATAGAGCTGTATTTTGGATTTAGAATAAGCATCATGTTGATATCACACTGTTATTTTCAGTTGTTTTCAAGCAGCCAAGGACATTTCAGCTTCTCATACTGCCCTGCTAACAAGAAGGTGGGGGACACCCAAGAAGCTGGGAGGAGACACAGCCAGGACAGCTGACTGAAACTGGCTAAAGAGTTATTCCATACCATACAGCGTTATGTTTCTTTTATAACTGGGGATGAGCTGAAGACCTGATGTGGCAGTTGAGGGTCTTGAGCAGCATTGACTTTGAGATGATGGCTGAAAACCTGACTGCTGATGGGATGAATGAATGAATGAATTCCTTGTTTTGCTTTCCTTGCATGTGGGCTTAGAGGTTGGGCAGTTTGGGGAATCTTTCATGGAAGCTGGGGCTCTTATGCAGCACTGATTTTGGGTGGAGAATGTTGTGTTTTTCGTCACTTGCTTTATGTATTTATTATTATCTTCCTTTTTTGTGCATGTAATTAATCTGTTTTTATTTCAACCCAAGTGGCTGCATGGTACTTAATTGCTGTCTGGAGCTAAATCATAACACTGAGGTAGGAAGACAGGTCTTGGTATCTAATCCAAGCTCCCTCACGTAGCAGGATCACCTACAGCAGACTGTCAAGGATCACATCAAGTTGCGTTTTTTATATCTTTGTGCAACCTATTTGACAAATGTCTTGTGCTGAGATGGAATTTCATGTTTTAAATTGTGCCCATTGCCTCTTGTCCCATCAGTGGGCACTGCTGAGAAGAGTCATGATGCCTCTTCTTCAATCCTTCACATGCACATAGATGAGATCCTCCTCTTAGCTTTGCCTTACCTGGCCTTCTCTTCTCTTGGTTGAAGAGTCCCAGATCTCTCAGCCTCTCATCTTAATCATTTCATGGCCTTTTACTGAACTCACTCCAGTATGTACATGTCTTTTTTTTTGTGTTGTGGAGCCTAGAACACAACAATCCAGAAGGGGCCTCACCAGGGATGAATGGAGGGGAAAAAATCACCTCTCTCAATCTGACATTGATGCTCTTCCTAATGTGCTGGTGGCCCATTTGCTGCAAGGGAACAGTTCTGGTTTATGATCAGTTTGCTGTACACCAGATATTTCTCATGAAAGTTGTTCTCTATCAGGTCAGTCACTGGCACTGGCGGTTATTCCTGTACAGCTGAAGGACTTTATATTTCTATTCATAAACTTCATCAGATTCTCCTCTGCCCAATCCTCAAGCCTGGCAAGGTCCCTCTGAATGATAGTAGAGTCATTTGGTGTATCAATCTCTCCTCCCAGTTTTGTATCATCTGCAAACTTACAGATGGCCATGTCATTAATGAAGGCGCTGAACAGTATTGTCCCAGTATCAACCCCTGAGGTACACATCTCACTCCCAACTGGACTTCTTGCCACTGATCACAATACTTTGCGCAGGGTGATTCAGCCAGTTTTCAACCCATCTCACTTGTGGATTATGTAAACCATGCTTTGTCAGTTTGTGTGGTTAAGGGACACAGGAGCAAAAACTTTACTTAAGTCAGGGTAAGCAACATCCACTGCTCACCCCTCATCTACCAAGATAGTCACCTCATTGTAAAAGGCTATCAGGTTTGTCAGGACTTATTTCTACTTTGTAAATACATGCTAACAAATAATTTTCTTGCCTCTTATATTATCAGAATTGCTATCCATGAGAATTTTCTCCATCAGCTTCCAAGGGAGTAAGTTGCAGCTCACTGACCTTTAGTTCCCCAGTCTTTCTTCTTTCCCTTCCTGCAGATGGGAGTGAAATTCTGTCTCTTCTCAGGTAAATGCTAAGTGATCTCAATCCACAAGCTTTTAATCCTATTTTTTTCCTCTTCACTGTAGACAAGGGGGAGTGATAAGAGTGTCTTGGTGGGGAGCTGGCCGTTAGGCAAGGTCAACCCACCACAAAAGATCACCAAGTTTAAGTCTGCTCTTTTTTTTTAGACAGCACAAAGGAATCTACTGTCCCTATTGAATAGCTCCCAGATCTCCAGAGAGTTAAGAGATTTTTATATTTAAATAATCCTTAGGAAAATAATTTTAAAAACCCCAGGCAATAACTACATCTTGAAGGTATTCTCTAAAGTCACCATAAGGTTATGCACCCTGCAGATACCCTGCTATATCACATGTGGATCTTAAAGTCTCACACATGGCTTCTTGGTTAAATCACACAAAGTCATGGCAACTCTAAAAGGGAACAAACAAACCCAAAAGAATAAGCAGATGGAAGCAACAAAGACCAGAGTACTTGTCTACTGTTAGCAACAGTAGTCCCCTTCAGTATTTAAATCGGTATGGAGTCCCTGTTTTTCAAACTTTTCCTTTTCAGAATGTGCTGTACCTCTCAATCCAGTGATCCAATTGGTTACCATAGGAACAGCTAAAGACTTTCAGGTTTTGAAGGTCAAATCTGTAATAGTTTCTATATATGGCTTCAGGAATAGGTCTAACCTGATTGTGTAAAGTGATGGCTTTACACTTACTAGACCGTTCCCACACCCTATAAAGCTAACTATATGCTCAATAATTAATAGTGAAACGTATCTCAGAGAAAAACCTAGTGATTACAGGAGGAAGGCTATCTAGTTAAATGAAAGACTGTGGTTCAGCAACGCAAATGAACCCAAAAGAAATGCTGTAGGAAAGACTCAGAACCAACAACTTTCTAACCATATTAATAGAAAAATTTCTGGGTTTTTTAATTTCTAATAATTTCTCTCTATTTTTTTAGATCCTCTAAATTTTATTTCAGCTGCATAATATTCATACATGGATAATTATTTATTGTGCTCACTGGCAGCTGTTGCACTTTTTGGTTTTTCTTTTACATTTTTAACACTTTTGAAAACTTGGGGGAAAAAGCAAGTGTGAAGACTAGAAAACCTCAAATGTGCATTCCTATTCCAAAAATATATTTCAGTCTTTATGGAGCTGTTAGGTGTAAGATTAATGAACCTAGTCTTTGCTGTCCTGACTGGCATCAGCTGGGAGAAGGATCACCCTTTGCAACCCTGAAATGAATCCTTGATGTCACTCAGCAGACATCATCTTCTATCTCTGTTGACACAGATGACTGGACCCAAAGATTCCTCACTAGCATTATATACCTTTTCTATGCTGGTGTTTTTCCCTCCTGAGTTCTTCTTAACCAAATAATACTATCTTAACAACAAAAGCAGACTTTTTCACAGCTCTTTATTAGTAGTGTGAATCAAGGACTGGCAGCTGTGTCTTATGTGAGTTGATCTTTGGAGTCTTGATTCCCCAAACACTAAAATAGGGAGGAAGGAAAAGCTTAGAACAGGTAGTTACGATGCTCTTCTGAAATCCTTTATTAAGTCAATATGTAAATGCACAAGTGAAGAAACAAAGAAGAAGTAATAGTTGCCTTGGATTGGAGATATTTAAAAAAAGTAGTGTCCACTGTTATCTTCAGAAGTGCTTGGTCCCTTTGTTAGTAAACATAATTAAATATTTAACAAAAAGTTCTTGTTCTTAAAAACAAGATGGGACACATTGCTAGTGTGGAAAACTCTGAATTGTTGCTTTTGTGAACTGAAATTTTGTATTGTATATTCTTTTACCGACTTATGAATTAAGACTGCCTTATCAGAAATACTTTGTAGGGAATTTAGGATAGTACATCAAATAAGATGGGATATTGTTAATATAGTTTTTGCTGTTGGTTGTGTTAAAAGAATTATTGCAAAATCTCTCTCAAATAAGGGTTCAATTCAAATACATAGCTCTGCTAAAAGATAAAGATGATCCTGGAAGGAGTTAAAAAGTGACTGAGGTCATGGGTTGGAACCTAAGGAAATGCTGCTCAGCAAACAGGCCAACTGATACTGGGCACAAAATTACCAGATCAAGGCAAACAGGCAAAGCTGTGGGGTCTTGATACCATCTCTCTCTGGGACAATGCCTGTAACTTTGGCGACACTGAGGCTGCCAGATTTCAAAATTAACCCTGTATGGAGCTTTAACTTCCTCCAACCCTAGGCCTCTGCCCCACTACTCAATTGCCAGGACATCTGCATGTTCATATTTCAAAGGGCACAGACAAGAGGGATATGCAACAGTTTGGTGTTGTGTAAGATAACTTTGTATTCTGAATAAGTTAAAGTAAACCCAGGACTGATAAGGAGGAAGCATCCCAAAGATGACTGTGCATATCTGGAACAATCACAACTACGCATGTGCCAGGGAAAGAAGGTGAAAAGTTCAATCTGAGGAAGACTTCGAGCCTTCATCACTGAGACCCCCTGACGACCACCACCACAAGACAGTGCGCAGGCGCAACTGGGAGGAGTTTATGGAAACGACTTCTCGGGGCTCATTTTAATATGAAGTGGGACAGGTCATGAATATGTATAGGTATAGGAGATAACCTAATGATTTTGGACAGAATATTGTATAAAAGTGCCATGAACTCCAACCAAAAGTGTGCCTACTTTGTTAGGTCACCCGCTCTTGCAAGAACATATAGTAAATAACAGCTTCACTAATGTGTCTACCTTGAGTCCTTTTTTTTTGGACCCTTTTGCATTTCTAACACTAGGAAAAAATAAGAAAGATGAAAATCACTAAGGAGAGGAAAGCCCGTCTTTATTTTTATAGTTATTTGAATGTTATATGTAGATTTTAGAAATCTAAAATATTAAAGAAATAAACAAATAAGGCAAGCTTACAAAACAAAGTGTTGATGATTTATGTCAACAGAACTTGGGACAGAATAATATCATAGTTTTATGTGACTGCTTATATATTATTCTGTTTATTCTTATTTAAAAATGCTGTTTTATATTTTTGTGTGTGATGAAAACTTGGAAGAAGTCTTTTGAAGGATGAGAATTATTGAAATATTATTTTTAATAGTTTTATTAAAATATTCAATGTGAACAATAAAAGTATACATCAGGAGGCATGAGCTATGTGCAGTTAGTCAAAACCTGGTTTTCCTTATTTTTAGCTCAAGACACTGAGTATTCTGTTGCTCACTTTGCCCTATGCTTCTGTGTTTCTTTGTTGTACTGCAGCTTAGAGAGTCTGCAGAAACAGACATAGATGTGAAATGACACACATCTATGGCCAAATCTTGATAAGAAACACTTTCTTATCTTACCAAACAATTATAATATTTCTGACTTCACTTGGACATACTGCACAATTTATTTTCAATTTCTAATTTTTTAATTATGTTGGAGGACCTTCAGACGATGTAACCACTCTAAAGAGTGGCTTCCCAGAGAAATTCCTGAATGACAATGTTGACTCTTGCACAGATATAGAGAAGTCCTGAGGTCTAATGTTTCCCATTATGTTGTTAGATAGGTCTTAACACTTTTCTGTATTGTTTTCCCTGTCTTTGTCTGGATTAATCTCCATCTGCGGAGAAATCTTAAAATTTTGAGGCTTAGTTCAGCTACATCATAAATTTTCATCTGCTTTGAGACCCACAATTTGAATTAGTGTAGGCAGTCATTATAGGGGTACAAGCATATTATTGTTCTTCTAGAAATGTAAGCATACAATAAAAAGTAAGGGTACCTCTCAGGATAATCATAATGGTGATAGTACCTGGGCAATCACTAGGGTGTAATGGCTCTGCAGACATACTTTTCATTTTTCATGGATCAAAGCAGCAGCTTTTAAAGCAGCTGTTGCTCTCTAACTCCTGCTATATATTCCTACCTATTGCTGCTACCTCTCCAATCAGCTAGTACAGTGAAAGTCTCAACGAAAAAATAAGTATTACATGATATTTTCTCACTAAGAAATCATGCAACTTTTGATAGAAGATAGAACCACTGGGGACTGTATAGTATCATGGTGAGCATCATTAGCAGTAACTTTGCAAGACTTCTCATTGTTCTTATGTCGTGATCAATCTCAGCAGTAGTATCTGGTAACTTTTGAAAGTATGCAGGCAAAAAAATGCAAGTACAGAATAGACAATCTTCTGAACTGTTTTAACTAATACAGAATTGGTTTTTAAATTTTCCTTAAAGAGGAATTAAGCAGTTACATCCTATAATGAAATGATGAGATAGTGTGGCGTACTGAAAGGCACGCACTCTGATTGTGGTGGATCGAAGACAACTTTAATAACAACTGAGCCAACTTGTATACCCTCTCTGTGGCTGATGCAGCAGCATCGAGTCAGGTTTCAGGACTTTTCATGAATACTAGAACCACAACATTCCTATACAAAAGGTTGTCCCAGGGCATCTTTTCCTCTGCACCTTCCTTACCATGACAAAGCACACCCTGAAACCTCCCTGCTAAAGGCACAAATTCACATCTCTAAACGACCCTCTTCCCTGGTTTTTCTCTTGCTTTTGCAGCTTATATCTAACAAGCATAACTGTTTCTTTTCCAAAGCCGCTTTTCCACTTCCCACAAGATAATATCAATGAGAGGAACTGAACTTGTCCTATGTAGTTGACTATTTTTTATTTACATCAGTAAATCCAGTATTTTCATCATTTAATAAATTATTTCCAAGGAACTACTTAGATGTCAACTGCCAGTTGATTACAACTGAATAAATTACAAAGTAGGTGTGTCCTTATTTAATGAAAGCTGAAATTTTATTCAGAGTTCTCTATCACCTCAGTCTCTTAGTTTCTTTTATTTGTCCCAAGCCTAATGTGAATTCCCCAGGATAGAAAATTAGTAACTTTAAACTGATAGATATGGAATTTTTTGCATTATTTATATATTGCTGAACACAGCTCTAATTAATTTAATCCTTTCGTACAACTGAGCACTAAAAAATGACCATATTTAGTTTCTTACTTCTATATTTGACATTAGCCACACATTAATCTTACTGATATTGCATTTGGAATTTCTTGAAGAAATATCTCCTGAGAATGAGGGGTTTTTTTTCCAAATTTGATCCTAATTCCTATACAGCCTCTTAGAAATTCGTCAGTGTTACAAACAATAAAAAAGGAAAACAAAATCAACCTTCCTTAGGAAAATGAATTTCTTCTGTTTCCTGAGACCATAGGGGAGATGATTAGATTTATTCCTTTTATAGATTGTTTCAAAAGGTGATTGACGCTCATTTACAGAAAGAAACTTTGACAGGACTTTTGAAGGTGTTGGAATATTTTTTTGTTAGGAAAAAAAAAGTCTGCTTCTTTCTTTGAAAGCTCTCATCAAATCAATGGATTGAAGACTTCTGCTGGGAAGGAGATGGGCAGTGAGATTTGTCATTGAGCTTGTCATTGATTTAATTCATTAACTTGTTGGCATTGTTAGAAATGCAAAACGGGTCCTAAAAAGGACTCGAGGTAGACACGTTAGTGAAGCAGTAATTAATTTATTATACGTTCTTGCAAGAGCGGGTGACCCAAAAGTAGGCACACTTTTGGTCAAAATACGTAGCATTTTTATACCATTTTCCAGTCCGAAATCCCTCCCACCGTTTAACTATAGATTAACAATTTCAAAAGTTTACTGGCTCAACCAAAGTACCCCATTTATGACATAATGGAATACATATTGCACGTCCGGCAAATTCCTGCTTCCCCGTTAGTGAGAAAAGTTAGTATGTATGAGCCTTTTAACACTTAAACGTCTCTTTTTGTCTGGGATAATCGCTTACTGGCAGGTACTTGATTTTATCTTAACCTTCCCGGTAACTGTCATGGGCCTAGGGTTGAAGGAATTCAAAAGCTCATACAGGCTTTTGTTTAGATGGTTTCAAGACTCCACACTGTCTGTCATTTCCTTTGAGTTCCAACCCGTGGTCTCAGTTACAGTTTTAACTCTTTCCAGGATTATCTTTTAGCAACAGTATGCTTTATACAAAATATACAATACAAAATTTCAATCTGCAAAAGCAACAATTCAGCATTTTCCACAGCATAAACTGGGGAGAGAAGCAGCTGAGAAAGAGGTGAAAATAATGAAAAGGTAAACCCTTGTTAGCGTTTCATAGATTATCTGAATTCAATATATTTCTCAAACATATATAGATATTGTGGAAAATGCTGGGAAACATTGCTTTTGCAAACTGCCCTTTTCTGGAATTGCGGACAATGAGTGGTTAAATTGTGACTCAAGACATGGGGTGGAATGTGAGAATAGTTTGTCTCAGTCCCACAAACAGGTGTCGGCAATCAACAAACAATCAAGCCCCACTATTCAGGGCTTCAATGGGCCCCAACAAAACCAGACTGGCAACAGATAAGGGCTATGTAAGATAACTTAGTACACTCATAAATATTAATTTTCTTCACCAATGGGAAGCAGGAACCTGCCAGACATGCAATGTGTATTATATTATGTACTATTGTGAATAAGGCGCCTTGGTTGAACCTGTAAACCTTTGAAATAGCTAATCCATAGATAAACAGGGGATGGATTTCGGACGGGAATATGGTATAAAAATGCTAAAAACTCGGACCAAAATCGTGCTTACTTTGATTAGGTCACCCGCTCTTGCAAGAACGTATAATAAATTAATTACTGCTTCACTAATGTGTCTACCTCGAGTCCTTTCTTAGCACTATTTGGCATTTCTAACAATATTATAAAGTGAAAATGTCTGTATCGCTTGTGTATCTATATGCAGAAGCACCTCCTGTAGTGAAATTCTGACAATATCCTTTAAAGGAATGGCTGGTGAGAACTGTCAAATAACTGTTCAGTTTCTAGTCTCAACTACACTTCTCTTTAGACAGTAAAGAAAGGCTAGCACTTCTGGAAGGTGAGTCATTCAATCTGTCTTAAACATCTGCCTTAATAGAGAACTAAGTGCTATGTACTTATCTGTCTCCACTGTCTGTTGAAGGAATCTTAATGATTAGCCTGCACTTATTACCTATACTTCTGGGTGGCCAACTTTAAGTAAGATTGTTATAAACGACGGTGACAAATTGTTCACTCTAAATTAGAGTTTCCAAATAGAATTTATTTCAGCAAGCATTAAGCAGGCAAAGCAGCGCTGGGCAGCCGGGGAGACTCCTGCTCCACCAACGGCGTGCACTCACCCCGGCCAGAGTCCCCTTTTTATAGCCTGGTTGTTCCGGGGGTAGGTGGCATATCTAGGGGGGTCGGCTCAGGCCCTCTGGTGGTCGTGAGGATGAAGGCCGTAGTCTTCCTCTGCGTTGCGGGTTGTGATCTTGCTGAGCAAACACTACACATGTTCTTATCTGGGCATTTCAGTTGCTGCTATTGTTCGCTTAACAGGAAGATACCACAGTTGTCTGCTCAGTAAGATGTAGTGATTTGAGGTGTTCCAGTCACAAGGTTACAAATGTAGAAACAGTCTAGCAAGTTGCTCCACCGGTTTGATTAACAAATTCATTACACGATGTTTATTACAAGATAAATGCTATTATCAGTATCAGTGTAGGAATTGTGCATTCCGCCCATATATCTGAGATAGACATGCTTTGGTCTTCCAGAAATATTGAACTCTCTCCATTAATGTTGAAAGAGTTTAGATTGTTTTCTTAGATTCAACTTTTAGGCACCTAAAGTTCAAGAAGATGATTATTACCCTTAGTGGTAACCTACAAAACACCCCAACAAAATTTGATTTTGTTGCTGACAATAGACCTTTACTAAACTTTACTATTGCATTGAGAATTAAACCAAAACCTTTCTTTCATTACAGATATAATTGATTGATGATTCATGCTGGCCCAGACAAACCTGTATCTAACAACTATTTCATAAATATTTTTTTTACAATTATTTTTCTGCCTATTGTTTTTACCAATGTTACCAATTGCCAATTTTTCTGATTTACCAGACTGACATTTTTGCTATGCTTTGAATGACCACAGTAGCTTTGAATGTAAAGGGTTGTATGGCATCTCTTTTCACATCCAGACATTACCTGCTTTCTAGAAGTGTGTTGGAGCTGCAGTAATCAGTTTTACAATAGCTGTGTTATTAGTTGAAAGTTGAATAGTGTCTTTTGCCCATGGTGGATTTACTCAAATGAATTGAGTGTGGGATTACAAACACTGTCTTTATTCACATCAAGACATCATGCTTTGATTCAAATGGAGCCTAATTCTCCATAAAAGACTTTGATCTTGACAGGACACAAATTGTTTTGTTCACTGTAAAATGAATTATTTTCCAAACACTATGAAATCTAGAATAAACCAAAATAATCCAAATATTTTTCCCTGTTTATTATGGTTAAGTAATAATTGCCAGGTGCGTGCTCTGCCTATAAGGACAAAGCTTTCCTCTGATGATCACGCTCTGTTCATCACATCATGCTGTCTCTTGAACAAAGACTAGTCCCCACTCATCAAAGTTTGTAATGGGATGTGGTGGTTGCATCAATGGTTTTATCAGTAAATCAGCATACAAGTACATAAATACAAACAATAAAATTTTTCCATGACACAAATTAAATAAAACATTTACTTCTTATTTCTAAATTTCTCTGTGTATTCATGAATGAGGCATAAATAAATATTGATTCTTGAATAAAGACTATAATGTACACTTAAAGTTTGTTCTCCCTGTAAAACCATTCATAACCTTCACTTAAATAAATACTTACAATTTTATCATTAATTTAAAAACCAGTAAAAACCACTTTTTACCTACAGCTTCTGGATTAGCCATTACATCTTATCTTCATTGCTAAATATTGACTTCATCATTTAGTCTGCTTTTTGATAAATTTATTAATTTTGCCTTAGTAATATCCTAAAGAACAAGATGTGCAATAAGTATACATCTCTCACTATACAATTTTTCAGTAAAATCTGAAGTGTGGAAATTACTTTGTAAATACACGGTATAAATGGTAGCTTTTGAGTATTCTAGAGTGGGGAACACATTTTCTGGAGTATTAGGCACAGCTGCAATGCAAAGAAGGAATTGTGATAGCAATATAAAGATTATACTTTAATAGCTGCCACTGGTAGCACTGCCTGCTATCAAAATTGGAAACTTTCGTCATTCTGCTCAATGAAACCTTGTTATGTAACAAATGAAAACTTAACAGACATGATTAAAATTTGCATAAATAAACCAGTTAATATATACTTCATTAAGATATTTATGCAAGTCTTTGCATACAAAGTATAAAGTCAAGTGTACAGTGCAAAATAAAATGCTATACTACCTTCAAGAACTGAGATTTGGAAACACTGACAAGAGTGTTCACCTACGCATATTTTATGAAAGGAAATAAAATCCTATTAACTGTTACAGTAAAAATAATGTGAAGTGTCTTAGTTGTCCTCTTAAATTTTAAAAACTACTTTGTTAACAGAATAATTTAAATGTTGGTGAAAAATAATTTCAATCTTAATTGTTAGAATCCAGATATCCTATTTTGCTCCATTCCTCAGCTACTATACAATCAGAGGGCTAAAACCTTGTGGCTTAAATATCAAAAGCATATCCTGTACTGAATCTTGAGTATACTTTTTGAACTTAAATCAAATATTCAATATAAATGTTTCATCGATTATCAGGACAGTTATAGCATAAAAATCCTTTTTTTTTTTTTTTGAGATCACAACAAAATTAAATAACTTTTCAGCATGTGATAACTTTGCCCAAACATTTAAATTCTATCTACTACTTGTAGTCTTTTGCTTTTTATAGGTCATCATTTCCCAGAAAAGATTTCTGATACACTTGGGTAATCTTAGAAAGATCTTTCTTTTTTCTTTTTTTTTTTCCCTTTTCTTTTCTTTTTTTCCCCACAGTCCTTAGAAATGCCAAGAAGAAAAAAATATCTCCTGCAGGCAATGTCATAAGCCAATATTTAATATTCTAAAATTCATAGGTTATATTTCTAAACTTACACACAGATGACTGGATTCCAGCAGTATTTTCTATATGAAGGGTTGCAATAACATAAATAAGAATTACTTGGCAAAGAATAGCTAAATACCTCTATTTGTTTGATATTCATGCTGATTTAAACTTAACAAGGACAGCTTAAAATTAGAGTGGTGATGGTGCTGATGAAAGAAAAGTGGAGTGGCAATTAATGGATAAAATTTAGATAAAATTATTGTTTCCATCCATCATCTGCTGACTTATCCCATCTGGTTTATGGTGCCATTTATTTGCAATAGGATTTTATGTTCCTGATCTCAGTGTCATCTTTGAATCAGATTTTCGCTCTAGGAACAACAGCTTTCTTGCTGTTAAGATTTTACCACTCCCTTTCAGAAATTTAGAAAAAAAATATGACCATGGATCTCCTGGTGAAGATCTGAACCTTTGTTGATTTATTCGAAAGCTAGGACTGCATTTCTGTGATGCCTCCTATGCTAAGTTCTCCATAAAGGACATTTAGTGGACAATGATATCCTGAAAACAAGCATTCCCTTACACTGAAGCAGTTGAGAAAAATGCAGTTTATGTTATTTCAAAATGGATGTTAAAATAAACTTTTTCAGTTCGTTACCATTTGTCGTCGTTTTGCATGGCTGCGTTTTGGTGGAGGAGGGGGCTGAAGGGGTGGCTTCTGCAAGAAGAAGCCAGAAGCTCTCTGCAGGCCCCACAGAGCAAACACCAGCTGGCTCAAGGCTAGAGTCGTTGCTGACCAAGGCTGAGCCCATCAGCAATGGTCACAGTGCTTCTGGGAATCACATTTAGGAGAAAAAAAAACATAAGCAACCACTTTTTACCACACCAGAGAAGGGAGTGAGAAGCCATAAAGAGCTGTGCAGACACCAAGGCCAGGGAAGCAGGGGAGGAGGTGCCCCAGGTGCTGGAGAGAAAGATTCCCCTGCAGTTTGTGGAGAAACCCATGGTGGAGCGGGTGTTGTTTCCCCCCACAGCCCATGGAAAAGGCTCTAGACCCCACCTGCAGTCTGTGGAGAGACCCCACACTGAAGCAGGTGGAGACATACAGGAGATGCTGAAACCTGCATTGCAGCAAGGCTCTGCCAGCACTTGCAGCTGGTGAAGAGATACAGAGACACAGAGATGAGCGAGAGAGAGATCCACACCACAGGAGGTTTGCTGGCGTGGGGAGGCTTGTGACTGTGGGACCAGGCTGGAGCAGTCTGGGCTTGAGAGACTGAGAGACATTCTATTATTTATGACTGCACCCCATAGCAGTGACCCATGCTGGGGCAGCTGATGAAGAGCTGAAGTCCTGTGGGAAAGGACTCACCACTGTGGAGAAGTTTGCGAAGGACTGTCCCCCGTGGGTGGGATCCCACCATGCTGCAGGGGAGGGGTGTGAAGAATGGCCACGGCCCCTCTCTCTCCTCTGGCTAGGAAGGAAAACAACTTGTGAGGAACTGACTGAAATCCCCATTCCCCTTGTCTGTGCCCCTACCGGTGCCACAGTGCCGCTGTGCGGGGTGGAGGGGGGCGGGGGGGGCGGGGAAAGGTGGAGGGGGGAAAAAGGGAGCAGAATCATGACTAAAGTCTGCTAAGAAGGGAGGGGTGGGGGGAGCTGCTTTAAGATCTGGTTGCACTTCTCATTACCCGACTCTGGTTTCACTCTGTGTGTGTAGTGTAGTGTAATAAATTAGATGATAGTTTTCTTTCCTTCACTCTGTGCTGAGTCTGTTTTGCCCATGACATTGATTACGGAATGATCTCTCCCTGTCCTTATCTCGACTCCTAAGCCTCTCAGTATATATTTTCTGCCCTGTACAGCTGAAAAGGGAAAGGATAGATTGATTTTGGTGGGAACCTAGCCTCCAACCAGGGCTAAATGACCACACTAGTAATGAGCAATTTTGTTCAACTTCATGTTACTGATGCATGAACTCTTAACATATTAGTAAATTATTTGTGATTTTTTGGTGGACAAAGAGAAAACAAAACCCAAAGAATTACTCTGTTTCTCAATAGGTTTTAACAAGATAGAACTTTCTTATATATTAACTACATGTCCAAAATAATAGAATTCTACATATTGTGAGATGAGACTGGATAAAGACTAGCTAACAGTATAAATCCACAATGCAAACATCACGCTGGATATACCAGAAAAAAAAGACTATTTACAATGTGGTCTAAGTAAGTCACAGATTTATGTCTTCATATGGGATCTGTTACAAGTAATTAATGCAATTCCTCTCATGATTCCTTTTTGAGCTATTTTCATTTATGTTATTTCTCTGAATAGCTACTGGGTCTGACTGGAGAAATACCGATGATTTTGGTTTTATTGGAAAATGATAATTTGACAAAGCCAAAATTTTCTTTAAAACAAGTTCTCTTCAAATGGAAATGTAAGACCTTCAAATTTTCTTGGTAGGACCTGTAGCTGAGAGTAGAGGTGTACATAGAAATGTTTACTCCAAAGGTTTGTTTTGTTGTTTTGCTTTTCTTGTTGTTTTGTTTCTCGCTGATAAGTTTCCCTCCCATCCCCCAGCACAAAAAAATAAATGAACAAGCATACAAATCTCCTGATCTCTATAGATAATTAAAAACACAATGTCAAATTAATTTTATAATAACATGCATATATTTATGTTTTAACATGTTAAAAAGCAAAAAATTATTTTACTGTTGTTTTGTTTGTTTATTATGAAGGAACTTCAAAACTATTTGAAGTGAATTTTCAGCTCATGAATATTACAAAATGCTGGCAAGTTTGTACAGTAACTTTTTTCCTTCTTCTCTTTTTTTTTTTCCTGAAGTAACTTATTTCAATAAGAATTGACTGATTGATTGCTATCTAGTTTGAAGATTATTTTATAGAGCACATATGTACTTAACTGCAAGTGTTATGACTTCCCCAGAGAAAACATAAATCTCAAAATGTACCAGTACAGAGCAAAACAGATCCTGAAGAAATATAAACCAATTTCTACTCTGCCCTTAATATCCCCTCTGAGAGCCATTCTTTATATAGGGTTTAGCTTGCTCTCACTGCAGCTGTATTACATATCTGTTTAGTTAGTGTACAGTATTTTCTTTTCCTAATACAGAAATTAATGAACAGCAGTGGATGATAAACCTGGACATATGCCAAAAAGAAGCTTAGAGGGAAAAAAGTAAAGCAAAGCATCTGTGAAATACTCAGTTAAATATCATAACCTTATCCAACACTATGGTCCTGTCCCCAAAGGAACAAGGCCTGACTCTGAATGCATAGGCAGACGCAACTCAAATCTGTCTGTGTTTTACAGTCTGGAGTAAAGGTTCATCCAACCTCAAATGTTCCTCTAGTTGGCTTATAGAAATATCATCATTATTTCTAGAATTCTTACTTCACTGACAGAAAAGTTAGTTGTTAGTTTCTTTTTTGAGGAGGCTTCTACACATTCCCACTAATGGGATCCATCACTGAAAACGCCTATCTATCCTGATGATTACTATGTCTAGAGGCACAGCTTACCTAAGGACATGCAGAAGTTAATTAATCATTGAAACTGTAGACAAATCATGAGTTTCCTCAGTGGCAAATGAGTATTTTAATTAGTATTTTATTGCCTTGCTTGGAAAGGGATAGAGAAAATGCAAATACTAAATAATGCAAATTTAATATACCATAGAGCATATATAATATTGCTACAATTCAGTGAAGACGATTACAAGTTCATAAAATTTTTAATACTATTTCTGTGTTTGTTAAACAGTCAGTTAAAAAACATGATGGACTTCCTCCATAACTTCCAGCTGATCTTGGTAGGAATTCAAACTCCTTTTGAAACCTACATAAGACAATAACCAGTCTGAGGAATTCATATCACATTACTGTTCTGTGCAGCTTCTCAAAGACACTTGTGAATGCGTACTGATTTTTTCACAGTTGATAGGTCCAAAGGAGAAATGTCACAGTCCCCAAAAAATAATATCTCTAAATACATTTATGTCTCAGACTTCCACTCAAGATACAGAGGTTCTTGTAACAAATGCTACTAAGAAACTCTATAATGCTAGCATCAGTTACAAGTTGTGGTAAGGCTAGATCTCTTTACTGGAATTTTAAATCATGATCAGGCAGAAAGTTATGACTGCTTCTAAGAAGCAATTCCACAGCTTCCGTAATACCTCAGGCAGAAAATATTTTAATGTCATCATTATTTGGATATCACTGGAATATGTGAAGATGCAGTAGTAGTGGAGTGGCAATCGGTAATTAGAGATCAATATTATATCAAAAAATAAATTACTGGAAACAAACTTTTATACATTACAAGTTAAGTGTTTTGGTTAGACAGATGGCTATGACAAAGACTTAAGCTGTTGCCTTTTAGATGAGCTATAGACCAGAAATGCCAAGATGTGAAATGTGTGATAATCCACCCCTGAAGTAACAAATCTGTTTACCAGTCTTTCCAAGTTGTTCACATTGAGCAAGGGTCTCAACCTGGCAGTGTTTCTTAGGTAATAAGAAATATTCCATTAACAGATTGAAAACCATGTCCATAAGCAAAGCAGAGCACAGTGTAGACAGATCTTTTATTCAGTCAGCAAATCTATGAAAGAAAAAAAAAACCAATAAATTGCATAGTTAATTTTAGGAATATTTTTGTCTAATTGTTAAATATTCAATTAGTATCATATAAATAGAAACTGGAGTCTGGCTAAATGTCTTTGCACAAATAACAGACAAGTAGACAAGACAATTTATCAATTTAACTATAAATGACATCTGTACAGTCAGAAAAAAAGCAGATAGTACCTTTAAAAAAATAAGTGGCAGGATTTTAGCAGGAAGGATGTTTTCTTCTATCATTTCTCATATCTATTCTGTTAATGTACTTTAACATCTGGGTATATCTTTGTGGAAATCTTATTTTCTTTTTTAATGCACTTAACATTTTGAACTATAGAAAAGGAATAAAAAAATGGCTTCAATTCCAAGATATTTTAACTATCCTATTTATTTTAAATACCTGTTTAAATATATACAAATGCTCAGTTTCTCCTAAGCATCAAACATTAAAAATACTTTATGCCCATTAACATTTTATGTTGTTCTGCTTCTCTTTGGACTTCCCTTCAAAGCTTCTATCTGTTTTTATGCTTAAATATATTATGAAATGCATTTATTATTACAGGATCAAGTCCACTTTCATTGGAATTACATTTGGATGTTCAGTGGTGACAGCTGAAGCTATATGCTTCATTGGAAAAATTGAGAAAAATGTCAGAAGCTGGTAGCAATGGACTTTGAGAAAAGTGGTGTCTTATTTCCTTCACTTTTACCAGTACCCCTACTGGTTTTGTGCTTTTTCTGCTTCTAATCCGGTTAACTGGTCTATTGCTAAAGACAAAGGGAGTGCCATCACTTCCAGGTTAGAATCCTTTTCATTAGAATTCATTTAAATTTCTTGAGAATTCTATGTGACAGGCATTTTAAGGTCTGTGTTCATGATAGAGTAAAAGACCACAGAAATGAAAGTCTATAGAAAATATTCCTATGGTGCCATTATTGATTGCATAGAGAATTTGATTGTGTTTCTTTTCTACAGGTCATAGATCCAAATTAATATACTGAAACTAAAAGAAATTTAATGTTTCAAGTATCAATATCCTACTTGGAGCTAATGGTATCTGCCATACAGGCACACAAAGAATAAAATTAATAGCTGGGATTTGTCTAGTTTCGTTTGTTTGAAAGCTCATTTGCAGTATGTGGCACCTGGCAATCTGCCTGATTCCTTTGAACCTGTAGTCATTCATTACATATGGTTTGTTTCTTAATGGTGCCTATTCAATCAGAATCTGTATTTCCAAAATGCTTTAGAAATTGAAATTCCTCAAGACAAATGAGATACAGCGCCTGTAATACATATTTCTTTCCTCACTTGTAGTCCAAGCTGTCTGTTTTCACTTGGATAAAAATTTTGAAGGGTCCTTTCCTTCCCCTCTTTCCACCATATAGCTCCCTCCCTTAAGCAGCAAGGGTCCATCAACCTAATTCTTTCCTACAGCATACTTCTGCTTTCTATTACTGCATATGTTCTTAATAATTTTCTTCTTACAGTCCAGCACGTTCAAGATCTTCCTGCTGCTTGTTAAGTGAGAAATCTATTTGTGTAATAACTGCTAAAATCAAATTAAGGAGGTAGAAAACAGAATTACATTTCTATTCCGTTTGACTGATATCAGAACTAATGACTTGGTGCAGTTCACCTCTGTCCATTTTGGTTATTCTGAGTTATACAGGGCAGTAGAAGTACCAAGCACCTTTCTAAGGCACATCTAAGTACATAGAAATATTATTCTCATTAATAGAGGATCTTAACAGTTTTATTTTTATCCATTATTATCAATTTTTATGCATTTATTTCTCAAAGGAATTAAAAAGATTTATTCCTTAGCTCAAAGAAAATAAAGGTATGCTTTTAGTTCTTCAGGATCCAGCTGTCGTGTTTAATGCCAAATTAACCAAGACTAATGTCCAAAAGAAAGTATATGTACATTTTTCACATATAATTCCAGGTTTTTATCTCACTGAAAGTTTCTGAGCAGCTTGTAAGAACATTGATGGACCTGCCACTTCTGATGTTGATCACAGAATTTTACTTATGTCAAAAGGACTCTCTGGAGATCATCTAATCCAACCTTCTGCTGAAAGCAGCAGTAATTTCAAAGCTAAATCAGGTTGCTCAGGGCCATATCCACTTGACTTTTGAAAATCTCTAAAGATGAAGATACCCCAGTCTCTTTGGACAACCTGCTCCAATACTTCATCACCATCACTGTGAAAGTTTTTTCCTTCTATCTGACTTTCCCTTGCTGCAGCTTGTTACCAAGGCATCTTGTCCTTTTGCTGCACATTTCAGTGTCTGGTTTTAATATGATTCCCCTGCCTCCTTTTTGGATCACTATAATTAGTTTCCCCTCCTTTACTTATCCCTGCAGGAGAAATAAACACAGCAACTTCAGCTTCTTGCCATATTACATGTGATCCAAGTTCCTGATATGCTTAGTGGCACTCCACTGGACTACAGTTTGTTTATGTGTATCCTACTGGGAGCCCCAAATCTGGACAGTGTTTCAGATTTGGCCTCATGAATGCTGAGTAGAAGGAAATAAGCATTTCCCTTCAGCTGTTGTTTATGTTCTTGTAAACATAGCCCAGTAGGCAATTATCTTAAGCATGCATTGCTGACTTGTTCAGTTTCTTGTCCACCAGGACTCATAGGTCTTTTTCTGAAGAGCTCCTTACTAGCCAGCCTGCAGCCTGCATTAATGCATACAGTTGTTCCATCCCAAATGTAAGGCATTCACAGACCTGCTGAATTTCATGTGGATCTGGTTTGCTCATTCCTCCATCTTTTTGAGGTCCTTTATGTGGCAGCCTTACTCTCCCACAAATGAATGGCTGACCTCAGTCAGATGTCACATGCAAGCACGCTAAGTACACAATCTGTTCCATGAACCAAATGCAGTAATGAGCATATACTTAGCATGAAATTCTCTGTATTTTTAAGTTTTAAAGAATAAAACCTTCACCTTTCATAGCTAGAACAACTTCATGTACATTTCTAACATGCCAAGCATACTCCTGGCAAACACTGTTGAAGTCCTAGACAGACATATACTTAATCATCACTTTGATTTGACAGAACTTCCTAAATCCTAACAGGATTCTGCTAGTAAGAACACTGTACTTTCTTTATCAAAGCAGAATGATCCTTGCAGTGCTGTCAGAGATAATGCCTAGTGAGGGTACATCCCTCGCACTGAGTGAGTAACATCCAAGTGACCATCAGTCAGCCTCTCCCTTTGTTAGTTTTTGGTGCAGCGGCTTAATGGTCACAGCAACAAATAAGTAACGAATGAAAATTCCTTTAAAGTTTTGGATCAGTTTCTCTCTTGCCCATTCATTTGGTAGCTACCATCCTCTCAACATATTGTTGGTCTTCAGGGTGCGGTGACCCTATCCATTCTTTCTAAGTAATAAACATTGCAGAAATCTTGTGGAAAGAGGCCCTATGTCACCATTCATCAACATTTTTCCTGGTTTTGTAAATATTATTTTCTGTAGGGTTAACAAATATACCAAGTTATTTCAGAACCCCAGTGCTACCCTTGACATTAGAAAAGTAAAGAGTAGAAGTGTTTTTTAAAGAACTGTATCATGATAACTTAAACAAAATCAAAATACAAGTCTAGCTAGCTTCTGAAACATGCTGCTTTTAGAACTATAATTCTGTCTCCGATTAAGAAGAATATTTTTTATTAGCAATGACAATGACAAACCTAAGGGGGCAAATTTTAATGAGAAAATAATGTTTTGAATAAAATAGAATATGCTACTGATATTTTTTTCTCAAATTCATTATAATATATCTTAAAGTGTTTTATAATTTAAATTCTAGGTTGCTGTTAGTTGTAAATAGATGGGTGAATAATTCCTGTTTATCTGAACAATGGGCAGACCCTTCAGTAACTGAAATCAGTAAGACATTATCTGTCTAACTGAGGATCAAGTTGGCAGTCCTAACCTAAGAGCAATATATTAAAGTCTTCCAATTTTGCACTTTATTTTTCTTACTGAGTTTAATAAGTTCAGTACAACACATCAGATCAAAGGGGAAAGTGATTTTTAAACTTAAATGTTAAGAAACTACTGTAGCTGTCACTACACATATTATGGAAATATCTAAGCACTTTGGGGCAAAAGCACTATATCTGATGGAAAAGGGAGGGAGTCAAAAAGTCAAACAAGGAAGACACAAACAGCTAAGCTTAATTTAACACCATATGTGAACTGAGAAATACTGACTAGCATGTCATGAATGGAAAATGCCTGAGGAAGTCCCTTTGAATAGAAGTCACTTTTCTTACCAAAAGTGACTCATCCACAAAGAGTTTCATGAGGATTTTACTTCGTTATCTCCACACTGAAGGATTTACAAAAAGATTGTTGGTCTTAATACTTAATATACTAGATTTTTAATATAGAATTTCTAATTTATGGAAATTCTAGATTTTGGATTCCTTAGTGCATGATTCTTCTCCTGTCTAAAAACAGTCTTGTGAAATCTTAATCCTGCTTTTGTGTGGGGTAGGTGAAATCTAAATAATTTTTTTTCAAAACTACTGAATTGTCATTATCTATGTTTTTTGCTGTTCTTTGCAGATGCCATGTACAGGCATAAATGGTCAGCGAGATGCCTTATAGGAACATTATTACTAGTACTAGCATGCATAATACAGCTAGTTTTTATGCCTCTCAAGTAACTGTTTTGCGGAAGACATATCAGATGTGTATGATTAAGATCCTTGTGCTATAATTATATACAATTTGCATATTTACTGTAATTTTTCAACTGTCCAAGTTCCTGACATTTCAATGTAGACTTTGACTCTCTTCTCTATCATCAAGAGAGGAAAGTATCAGAGCAAAAGATGCAAATAGCTATTATCTATGTCTCTGCTTCCTTTCCTTTCTTCTTAACAAGTATCATGCCTCCCCAAAGTGACTAGGAAGCTTGCTTCCAGGAAGGCTTCTGTGCAGCTTCAGCTGCAGCTCTTATCTGCATAACCTCCCAATGGATATTTTGGTTTGAATATACCAGTTCTTTAGTCTTCATCCTCATGGAAAAAAAAACAACACCTGGATCATTGGTGTGATTCGGGCCACATGTTCTCCATATTAAGAAACAACTTTTCTTGAGGATTATTTTTAAATACATCATAAATGAAATATTAGGTCCTTATCTTAAGGACTGTGAAAAAGATGTTCAAGTGTTCTGAGGAGATATTATCATGTAACTCCTCTTGTATTTGTTTGCAGACCGGTATTTACATTCTAGTCACTAGATCACTGTTGTTTGTTTTATAGAAGTCAGATAACTATATGAGTAAAACCATATCTTATTCTAGCGTGAACTACTACAATAAATTACTTTGCTTGCCCAATGAATATGACTTACAACCAGAACGTTTATCAGATAAGTAGGGTAGAATAAAATTATTTTTCTTAAAGGAAGAGATTGTCAGCAAAATAAAAAACTTGGAAAAATGAATGAAAATGTACTAATCAAATAATCCTTGAATTAAAACTTGTGAATATCATATAACTCTTTCTACAGCAATCCCTCCTCCCAGCTCGCTTCTCAAGTTATATCTGGAGCATGATGTTCTGTGGCAGGGAACATCCCTTTGGCCAGCCTGGGCCAGCTGTCCTGGCTGTGCTCTCACAGCTTCCTGTGTACCTGACAGTCTGTGGGAACCAGAAAGGACCTTGACTTGATGTAGATACTACAACTACCTTGTAATGATTAAAAACTTCAGTGTGTTATCATTTTTAATTTCATACTAAATCTAAAACACAGCACCATACCAGCTACTAGAAAGAAAATTAACTCTATCTCAGCCAAAACCAAGACACATGTAAAAAAACCCAAACCGAATGGTTGCTGGTTTTTTCATCTTGTCACATTACATTATGTTACAGCATGAGGTTTAACAAGGCCAAGTGTAGAGTGCTGCACATGGGACATAACAACCCCATGCAGCACTACAGGCTTGGGGGAGATTGGCTGGAGAGCTGTCAGGCAGAGAAGGACTTGGGGGTGTTGGGTGACTGCAGACTGAATATGAGTCAGCAGTGTGCCCAGGCAGCCAGGAAGGCCAATGGAATCCTGGCTTGTATCAAAAATAGTGTGGCATTTGTGAGACATCTGTATTCAGCATTGGTGAGGCTGCACCTCAAGTACTGTGTCCAGTTCTGGGCTCCTCACCATAAGAAGGACATTAGGACATTGAGGTCCTTAAGTGAGTCCAGAGAAGGGCAACCAGGCTGCTGAAGGGGCTGGAGCGACAATCATATAAGGAGTGGCTGAGGGAGCTGGGGATGTTTAGCCTGGAGAAGAGAAGCCTGAGGGGAGACCTTATCACTGCCTACAACTACCTGAAGGGAGGTCGTAGAGATGGTCTCTTCAGCAAATGACAGGAGATAGGACAAGGGGAAATGGCAAAAAGCTGTGCCAGGGCAGGTTCAGATTAGATGTTAGGAAAAAAATTTTCACTGAAAGAGTTGTCATTTTTGAAAGTGTTTTTGAGATCTTTTCTGGTATTCTTCTTCAGAAAAATCTGTAAAATTCTTAATTAATTTCCTAGGAAAATTAATATTTTAGGAACTTAAAGCAAACTTTAAGTGACCAGAAATTATAAAACATTGTTAGACATTCTGAAAAAAACCCTTTCTAGTATGAGAGTCCATTAAAAATGAGTAAATAAATACTTTAATAAAACCATTTCATCTTTAGTTTGAGCACATCATGTAAATAATGTTATGTGGTAGTAGCATAAAATGATGCAAAACCCAAACCATATGACCTGAGATATTTTCTACTTTTATGGTCCTATGTCTATAAAATTCTTTAGATTGTTTGAACTCCATTCTTGTGGTCTTCAACTCTAACTGCATTTTTTTATTTTTTATTTTTTTAATAATGGATAGGCTATAATTCTTTCAAAATACTTTGGAAAATATCACACTAGGTAAATATAAGAAATATAGCCACAAACACAATGATTTCACATCTATTTTAACTTCCTAATTCACGAGAAACTTAATATAATTGTTTTAAATATGAGCATTTTCATAGTATCATTGAATGGTTTTGGTTGGAAAAGGTCTTCAAGTTCATTGACTCCAACCATCTGCCCAGCCCTACTAGGTCCAACACCAGACCACCTCACCAAGTGCACCACCTACTCTTCTTTTAAACACCTCCAGGGATAGTGACTCAACCACCTCCCTGGGCAGCCTGTTCTATTTGACAACCCTTTCAGTAAGGAAAGTTTTCCTAATATCCAACCTTAACTTCCCCTGATGCAACTTCAGACCATTTCCCCTTGTCCTCTCACTAGCTACCAGGGAGAAGAGACTGACCCTCATTTCACTACAACCACCTTTTAGGTAGTCAGAGAGAGAGATAAGGTCTCCCCTCGGTGTCCTTTTCTCTAGACTAAACAATGATAATAAGAAAAATGGAATTATCACAGCAAGTAAAGCATTTGCCTATACAGAATCTATTCAATATACATACACGCTCTCCATGTGTGCACACACAGTAAGTATAGAACCTAGACTAAATGATATATTTATACCTCTTCTATAAATATGGCATATATATAAATACCCATACACAGACTAAATATAAATACACAAAAATAATGCTACATCTACATATATATCAAATACAGTTGCAACTATAGAAGCTTTTAACATGCTTTACGGTTTCAAATACTTTGATGGAAAGCTTTTCAAAGCAGCAAAGAATCTTGATTCATTATGAAACTCTTTCAATGGGAAAAAATAGTGTCCATGCACTTCTCTAGAACCTGCTGGTAAGGATTATTTTTTTTTTAATTAACATCTCATACTATTAGCATTCTACTAAAAGAATGTTTCTACAAGAGTAAAACCAAGGCTTTACCACTGACTTCAATGGAAACAGGACCTACATATTTTATTCAGAGACAAGCTAGGCATTTTACCATCTGCTACATAGATTCTTCACAAAGAAGTGTGTTCAAGAGGCTATTCAAAAGTTCAAATATTTTAATGTTGCTATTTCAGTGCTGGATAGAAACAAACCCTTTTTTTTTTCTTTTTGCAGAGAGCAGGAAGAATATATTCTTGTAGGAAAACATATCAAGATCTAATTTTTGCAAGTTCCCTGCTGTTCTTCTTGTTGATGATCTGTCACTTTTCCCATGTATCTTATTAGTTTTATTGTTATATATTTATAATTTGGGTCAAAAGATTTACTGCAGGCTGAAATTTAGAAAACAAAGTTTCAGACAAAAACTCAAACCAGTCTATATATTATATTCTGTTAAAAAAAGTAACCCAGACATTTTTGCATGAGTGTAACACAACATACACCTCCTCATACATCTGATACATAAAACAAAATGAAAATGCAATTCCCTAAATTTGCTTATTTTTTTAAGGAGTCCATAAGTTCATTAGTACATAAGGTTTAGTTAAACCTTTTCAGATCGTAATAAAAGTACCATTATCCCCATTAAAAGAGAAAGTCATTACTAATTATCCATCAGAAAAAAAATATTCAAAATACTCAAAATATCACAGATAATTAAAACTAAATATTCAAAATAATCCTGTATAGTTAAGAACACTTACAAGTTTTGTAAGCTAAAGGCTGTTGGAAACAACAGTTCTGATTAAGAGATTGAGTAAAGGAAGTCAGACACCTAAAGAACGGTATTTGAACAATCCAAAAGTCAGAGGATTTTCCAGAGCTCCCACAAAATTTGAAGACACCTGAGTCATCTTCTCCAGAGTGGATTCTACAAAGAACCTCAACTCTTGAAGCTGAATGCACAATCCGTGTTTTCATATCCCATGAAAAAGTCCAAAATAAACTCTCCCAAACTTTCATTTCTTCAAAGAAAAAGAATACATCACCATTGTGCTAGCTTTCACGTGGTAGAGTTAATTTTCCTCACAGTAGGTATAGCATGGGGCTGTTTTGCACTTGTGTTGAAAACAGTTTTGATAATGCAGGAATGTTTTATTTACTCCTGAGCAGTTCTTAAACAAAGCCAAAGCCTTTTCTGCTTCTCACACCACCCCACCAAGAGGTAGGATGGGGGTGCACAAGGTGCTGAGAATGGACACAGCCAGAACAGCTGATGCCAAATTACCAAAGAGATATTACATACTGTATGATGCCATGCTCAGCTTATAAATCTGGGGAAGAAGGAAGGTGGAGAGTGATACTGTTTTTCTTTCCAAGCAACCATTATGGCCCTGCTCTCCTAGAGATGGCTGAACACCTTCCTGCCAGTGGGAAGTGATGAATGAATTCCTTGGTTTGCTTCGCTTATTGTCCTGGTTCTGGTCAGATCAGAGTTACCCTCCCCAAGCAGCCAGCACAGGTGAGCTGAGTTAGCCCAGGCTGTTTCCACACCACTTGACATCACTCCCCCATAAAAGGGGCTGTTTGGGGAGGGGCACTCCTGTGTGCCTCCAGGGCAGTCTGAGTGTGGTGCAGCACTCTGTAATTGTCAGATCGGTAAAGTAGTTTGTGTTATCACCGGGTGTGAGTGTAATTGGCTGCTATTGTTCTACTTTCAGAGTGCTTTTGTAGTAAACTGTCCTTATCCCAACCCACTGAGGCTCTGTCTCTCCTCTGAGTGCAAGCAAGTGGTATGTAGTGTTCAGCCACTGTATGGCTTTTACTTTACATAATAATCTTTATCTCAACTTCCCAATTTTCACACTTTTACCTTTCTCATTCTCTTCCCCCCCCCCACGCCCTGTGTGTCACCGACAGAGAGTGAGCGAGCAGCTGTGTTGTGCTTAGCTGCTGGCTGGGGTTAAACCACAACAACCACGAATATTTATTTTTTTATAAAAATTGGAACAATTTTACAGGAAGGCTGAAAAAGACTCAATGCAGAGGATCCACATACCTGACAATAAGTGTTGCTGTCACTGCTGATTTTTAATTCCTAGGGAATGCTTCTGTTGCTGCAGTACAACCTCTACTAAAATATCATTCCTATTTTTTTCCAAGAAGGCTAATTTACTGAAATGCCACTTATATTGGGCAAAAAAAGACCCATTCTGAGGAACTCAGAAAGGTTTAGACAGGTGCTGAGCAGCAAGAGTAAGCATGATCAGGTGTTGTACTAAGTCCTCAGACACTTTAAACATCCAGGTATTTTTGTTAATCAAGATATTTCCACTACTAGCTAGCTACTCAAAGTTGTTAATGCAATTCAATCTCAACAGAAATATTATCTTTGAGGATCTGGATTATAAGGCCATCTACCACGTCAAGCATTAAATTGTCGGAATAGTTTTGAAGGAATTAAAAGGACAAAGTGGTGATGTACAGGTATAGGAGCAGGTATAGCATAGAGCTTGAAATTTAGTTAGATAATCATGTAGAATGGTCTCGGGGTGAAAAGAGGGGGGGGAAAGCCAGACAAGTCTGTTTTTCTCTCCTAGCAGAGGGCCTGTTATAACTTTATGCTAACTCGAGGAAAAGGTAAAAGGCAAGAATTTGAGGACAGAATGGTATCAACCCAAGGCTGCTCCCTCGGGTGAGCAGAGCCGAGGCGCGTCGCGTATCTCTTCGACAAAGAAAAACAGAGGGCTGAAATACGTCCATGAGCCCCTCACAAGGACATCAATTAGCACAGACTGATAGAGGCACTGCAAGCTTGCAAGATCCTTGCATTCCAGGCAAGAGGTGAAAATACATCATGAGGAAGACATACAGCCTTCCTCCCAGAGACCCCTGTCTGCGACCCTCACAAGGATCTGCGCAAGCGCCAAGAACTGATAAGCTAATTAGCATGAGCAGCGAGAGTAGGCGGGTTCAGGTACTTAATATGTATAGGCGTTGATTGAATATTCATTGTTTTATTGTATAAATGTGGGGTCGGTCTGTTGCTTCGGTATGCACGCTTGTGGAGGAAGGATCCCCCGTGCATCTGCGTGCAATAAACATACCTACTTTATAACTTTCGAGTTATAGAGTCGATTTCCGTACGTCAGTGGCAGTTAGGCAATTGTACAGAACAAGTCCTTTGACTTCCTCATGAATAACAAAGCCAAACAACAAGACCAAAATTGCTACTTTCCATTTCTCATAATTTTTGTCACATTAGTAGGAAGATTTAGTATAAAGTCTGTGAATGGAAACAGTCCAGGAGACAGGAATGGGGAGATGGCAGTGGATCGCAAAATACCCTGTATTATCTACGAACTGCAAAATGCCCCTGCAGGAAAAACACTGCAGTGGGGCTTCAGAGAGACAAGATGATATGAAAAGAGAAAGACTATAAAATGTGATAGGCAGGGCTGTCTGTAGGCACTTTTGGTTGCCAAGGAAGCCTGCAATGTTCAGAGTGTTCCCAAGGGAACATTTTAGTCACTCATTTAACATGAGCTGTGGATAGAGTGTAATGGGTAACAGTCACAAAGCTGTGCTATCAGGGAGTTTATTCTCTCACCTATAACAACGTGCCTCCTGTCTCTGCCAGTGCCCTGTCCTCCACAGTCTAATAAAACACTAAATGGAGCTTATTAAATGTCCTGTTCTTTCATGTTTATTTGCAATGGGCAACTTAATATGCTTTAAAGTAGGACCAGTGTGTTCTTCACAGTACTCTTCTTGAACAATTTGGTATTTACTTAAGAAAATACCTATATTTTAAATAATACATTCTGTTATGGTCCATTAATGATTTCCACTATGGTTTACTAGTAAATTGAACTAGTGTATACTCATAAGGGTATTCTTTTTAATAATTTACCTATTCATTAGTGTGTAGCTAATGCATCAAAAGCAAACAAACTACTTTCACTGTTGTGAAAGAAAATGTAATTATCTTCAATATATGTAATAGGTAATTAGAGTCAGTGTAATGAAATATTAATTCATTTTATTGAGATAATCTAAAAAGGCAGCTAAAATTAAGATAGAATATATCTGATGTGAAGTTAAATTATTTTTTTTTACCGAAATGACGAATGGTTGACTTAAACATCAGCTTCAAAGTTGTATTTTTTCCCTCTCCTTTAAATCAACTAATGCCTTTTGACAGTAACACAATTGTGTAAAACATATAGAAGTACAAAAGGAACTTAGAGCTACCAATTACAAAGCATAAAACAACATTTTGGGGGAACGAAATACTACTAATAATTATAATATGGTAACAATTTTTATTTTTTCATATTGGAGAATATTTCTGCAGGTCAATATAGTTATGAGTCCCATTAATAAAAACTAAATCTCTCACAACAGGGATCCTGTTCTATTAGTTAGTCTCCCAGGTGCTATAAAATAACAAATAATAAATGTAAGTTTGTTTCAGAATTAGAAGTAGAGGCCCCAAGGAGGACCTGAAAGACCGTGTGGTCAATCCCTCTTCGCTAAAGTAAGATAACTTACATTCAGAATCAAATGTGAGAGAATCCAATTAATTTTCCCTTAAAGCCTTTTTATTTAAGGATATTTTTCTGCTCTGCCATGTAGCCTGTTCCACTCTGCACCAACATTGCAGTTATACCCTTTTTTCTTACTATTTAAACATAATTTCTATTGTCATTTAGCAAGATGGCATCTTTTCCTGCTAAGACATCTCCTAACATTTTGGAAGGTTTGTACTATGCTCCCATATTTTGCTCACTCTGTATAAAACCCTAATTTTCAGTGTTAACATACAGTACTTTCAACCTTTCTTCATTGATTGCACTTCTAGGGAAGGGGGAGGGATGGACAGACACACACACACAAGAACCTTTGTTTTTTCCTACTAGTAGTATGTTTACTCTGTTCATCTGGGATTTCCAAACTATGCGGGACCTTAATCATAGCGGTATGTCCAATGGCAGTTTTTGATGTCAGACAGTCCCAGATGTAAGGGTACAAGTCCTGCTTGCTTGTTTTGAGATCGAATATTGTATGGCCAACATAAATAATTCTTATTTCGACAGTGCCAATGACCAAATGCAAACAGAAATGTTATCCTCCACATGATACATTCCACTCTCACTTACACTTGAAAAATATTTTGTAACTGCCTTTTTTTTTGCCATAGCAACACATACAATCTTGTTTAATTTGTGTCCCCACTGCAGTTGTAAATTCTTTTTGGCAGCATTAATGCCTAGACAGATAATTTAATTTCATATTTGTAGATGTCTTATTTATGCCTCTTGATTGTGACATTTCATACTTTGTTTCTATTGATGATTTCAGATCATTTTTCCATTTTTTCAAGATCAAACTGAATTCTGATCTTCTAAAGTACTTGTGACCCCTCCTATCTTGATGCCATCTGCACACATTATTATATATCAACATCTAATTCATGAATGAAAACATTAAACAGAGTCAGTCATAGAAAAAAACCCTGGAAGGACCTAATTTGAAATCTTTCCAACAGACAGTGAATCAGTAATAAATACTGAGTGTAGGTTTTCTATGTGTATACAATTTTATACTCATAAAATATGAGCTATCCTTCCTGAGGTTGCTCATGAGAGCATGTTATAGGAGAATCCCCACAACTTTACTGTGACCTTAGAAAATATTGCAGCTTTTTCATCACCCTCGTTCATTATCTTGTTAGCATGAGAGAGAGAGAACTGGATCGATATGCCATATTCTTAAGCAATACCAGGTGCTTTTAAACAATTGTATATCTTCAAGTTATTAAATAACACTACTTATTGTGAGGAAAGCACTTGTATCACAATTCTACTCTTTTTCTTTTAATTGCCTCCTCTCGTTTTTATTTCCCTTTCACTCCGATTTTAAGTGTCCTTTTCTTTCTTTCAGAAGGTCTCATGTATGACCACAGGTTCACACTATTTCAAAGTTTTTAATGTATTATTAGTTTCTGTAGTTCCTTAGTTCATCAAGCACTGAAGACTTGAACTGAAGCATTCCTCAATGTCTTCGTTCCATATACAGGCCTACAGTCCTATCTCTGTGGTAAGATTAGTGTTGTATGTGTTTGGATACCGTTAATTTAATAAAGACTGAAGCAATTTCTACTTAAGCCACCTTTGTTTAAATCATAATTTAATAACCTCTATATTTTACTTTGTTCTATAACACATTCATAAGAAAATTAATTCTATCCTTTCCTTCCATTACAAAGAACTCATTTTGTCTCTTGGTCTTTCTAGGTTTATTCTTTTTTTTGTAGAGGTACATTATATAATGAAGGCTCTCCACTGAGGAACAATAAGTTATGAAGAGCCACATATTGTAAATGTAATGAAAGCAACTATTAACTGGCCTTTCCATTTGAATAGAATGCTGGAAGATGTCTCTGAGAAAAAAAAATCAAGTAGAATTGAGATAAAAAAATAAAATTGCAGAAGGTACCACATTCAAGAAAATCTCCATTTTCTACGAGGCCAGGCATGATTCTGAAAATTTATTAATCCTCTTCTTTGAGGAAGTGTCTGTGAAATTTATGAGCAAATATCAAGTGCTCTCTCTTCTCTGTGTAACTAATGAAACCACACTATTGCTACATTATTTTAAGGAAGAGCTGTCTCTGTGTTGGATGGAAACCTTCCAACACTAATGACATGTATCAGTGGTAACTTTGTTAAATTTCATAGGCAGGTGTGGTCTTGTTCAGTCTGAGCTCCTCATAGGTGAGAAACCTTGTCTACACAGCACTGTTCGCAAACAGTGCTGAGGATGGGTATATTTGCTTCTGCTCAGTGCTTTAACTCTGCGCTTTGTTTTTGGTTTTGGAGAGTAAACACATGACAGACGTGTGAAGACATAGAAAGTACCTATCTTTTCTTGTGATGTTTCATAGACATTTTCAATTACTAACCCGTACATAGGTACAAGAAGTTTTAATTAAAAATCTTAAATTTGGAAAGAAAACATCAAGTGCTCTTTAAATGTCAGTGTTAATGTTTTCTGTAGCGTACATGCTTTCATTGATCAAGATTGGATGTACAGGCGGCATAACCTGTACTCAGGAATATCATATTTTGGGTTGGGCTTGCACCTAATTGAACTTTTATCAGTTTAATGCATGCTTTACATATGGGAATTCTTGAAGCACAGTAAAAGCATTTTTGATCTAACTAATGAAAAAACTCTGGACTGAAAATTAATCCTTCATGTTGAGTGCCTTGCAATTTCTTCTGCAAAGAAGTAACTGCCAGACCAGTTCGTCTAAGAACTTAGCAAAACTGAACTCCTTATGTTATAATTTGCCTGCATCTGCTTAGATCTATTTTATATTTGTCCTTCTATAGCACCATGGGAGAAGTATTCTTTGGGTATATTGCAATGCATAATGAAATATCCATATGCCATTTTCTGTCCCCTCTCTGTCTCAATCTCTATAACTTCAGAACACTGTCCTTCTCAAAGAAGAGTCAATGAATCTTAGCAGCTGAAAAATCCTCTCATTTGCAATATTTGAAGGCTTCAGAGAGCCAAACGCATTATTCTATCTAATATTATCTATGTTACACGACATTATGGCTATACCTCTTCAATAATGCCCTGGGGAAATATATGTGTATATATACCATTTTAAAGCTTGTGAATTTATAGCTGAATGCATTTTTCAATAAGAAAACTGAAAATTATTCTTCTTTTCAAAGTTAGACAGATGTATGAGTGTGGATTTCAAATACAAGGTAGACAGAAGTAACACTTTGATTTTACAGAACAGCATTAGTCATCCACTGAAAAATACGCTTCATGTCTTTTCCCTTAATCAGCCTTGCTAGAACATAAATACTTGGACTAGTTTGACTACAGTGTGTTCTCTGAGAAAACATCTTCAATTATCAACCGCTCTTGCCACTGCTTTCCTTCATATTGCTGTTTACAGCCATTGATACTGTCTGCTACTGCTATGAGCAGTCATTTAATGATGGTGAGCAATACAAAACATATTTTCCTTTCCCAGTACTAAACAAAGATGTGGGAGTTAGGCAATTCTGAATGTTCAAAGTTTCTATGGCTTTGCACAGGTTTCAGTTTCAGCACAAGGTGAATTAACTGTAAAAAGGAATGAAGAAGGATGAAAGAGCACGCAGATCGTTTATATTAGAGTTTTGCTCAACCTAGCTTGAGAAAAAAATAAGACTGTTATTTTATCCAAATGCTTAGGTTTTTTTCCTTTTAACTAAAAAAAAATCAACTTTAAAAACCAAAATCTAAGTTTATACAGTGTCGGTTCTTTGCAGGCAGATTTTGTTTGGGTTTTGATTGTTTCCTACTATGGCTTTAATCTTCCCTCCAACTTATGCTGGTTTTCTAATCATACAGTATAAAGCTGTAACACTTTAAAATGTTCAGTCAGTCACAATAGATGGCCAATTTAACTTTTTGGTTATATTATATTGTTGCTTTAAAAGTGTAAATGCTATTAAATTGCAATTTATTTTTAAATAATTTAAACACCTGGAAATAGGAAAAGAAAGGCTTCATTAAATATGAGGTTAGTCTCAACAAACATTAACATGGCATTTATACTGTACTTTTACAAGGAAGTTGTTCTGTTTCATGAAACCAGTGTCTGGAAAATGCTGCATCTAAATTAAAAAAATAGAAGCAGCTATGAAAAAGTATAATGCATCTGATGTTGTAATGTTGTATCAGTTATTCATTGAAGCTTTTAAATAATTTACCTTGAATGACTTCTCAGCCTATAGTTTTTTCCAATTTAGTTGTCCTAGTGAATATGTTTGTCAAATTATTTTCTAGCAAGACAAGTCTTGAAAAACAACCAGAGGACTGTTTGAGCTTAAAAACTTTTGGTAATCCAATAATACATATACACACACACACACAAAATTTAGATCTCACTTCCCATGTTGGGAATATTTTTTATTAAAGGTTATATGGCAATAATAATTTAAAATATTGAAACAAAGCTTTCATCAAATTCCTTTGATATACAATAAATATGCATAGAAAAAAATGTTAAAAAAAATTTGATCACTGGAAAGAGAGTAAACCAGAAGGTAATGTAATGTTTCACCTTCTTTTGTGACTTTGCAAAGCTGAAGAAGTGTAACTGCTCAATGACTGGATGATTTAGATGATGCATTGCATGTATAGTCTGAGTTACAAAAACTTCCCTTTTGTGAGTTTGTATTTTATAATTTCATATACAGATACCTGTTTCAGGAAGCCAAAATCAGCCATAGACAATAGTTTTTACAGTTATGAAACTTGCTTGCACATTATATAACTTTGCTTGTTTAAATCAGTGTGTTCCTTTCTGTTGTCTAGGATCCTTTCCTTTTTTTTGTGGGGAGGGTGGGGGGAGGAAGGTGACCTTTGGATGGAAGTTTAATGATAGAAAAAATGTGTTGGAAGCAAATGCCAGAGTGGAATTTTCAAAGGCAAAAGGGGCAGTTAAATATTTAAATGCCCCAGGTATGCCTGTCCTATGAAGGTGCAAGTCCCCCATTTCAGTATAAACTAAATGGTCTGAAAATATATGGTTGTATGATTATCTCTACTAAGGACTGTTTTTAAAGGAGCATACTTCTTAGGGCATCAAACAACTTCCTAGTGCTATTGAAACAATATGATAGATAATCCTTGAAGATTATGCTAGATAAACTAAGACTTCTTACCTTCTTCTTCTCTTTTTAGCTAGCCTTTAAAACAAACAAGTCGCATCATAGAATACCTTTCATAATTTTATTGAAATTTAAATTGTTGAACAGGATGGTAATTATCACACAAATTTTATCTGATATGTACTTTCCTTTGTTAATTGATTGAGATAAATTTTGTATCTTCAATAGAAAATCCTTATACTTATAGATGTTAAGCCATCCATACTCCAGGAATAAATATATCCTGGAGAGAATGACTACAAAACCTGTTAAAATCAGACCTAATAGAGTTTAAAAATATTTGTGGAGATCTATAATCATCATGAAAACCTGAAATAGAAAGCAGACAAACTAATGAAAAAAATCTTTGAAATATAAAAACAGAGTATAGAGCAAATACTGAATTTCCTTATCCAATGCAGAAAATTTCTATGCAGAGAGAAAGGAAAATAAAATCTTTTTAAATTAAACTCCTTTGGCTGTTTTCACTTTATAAAAGGAAATAAGAATATTTTTAACCACTACTTTCAGTGAACCATGAATTTTCTAAATTCCTTGACAATGCATCTTTCTTGGGATGACCTGTTGTTACACCCCATTAAAAAAGAACATTGTGTTTTCTTGCATAATGCAGCATGCTGACATAACAGCAAACAATATATCATTCTGATGACCCTTCAGGATTGAGAACTTTGAGAAGCTGTGGTTCACTGTAAACCAGGATTTAAACAAACTTTGTTTTATTAACCCTTGCAGTGCCACAATTTTGTGATATCTAGTACATACTGAACCTGTTTATTCAGTAGCGTAGGTAGCTTCATGTTTGGCACAACCCCTTGTTGTCTCCTGTCTATTCTGTAACAGGGTAATTGTGTTTCCAGGCCTATGAGTATGCAACATACTAACTCTTAGGACACACAAAGCCAGCTTAAGACATACCAAGTTTTAGTATTAGATATGTTCCACATTGTCCAAACATCCACATAGAAACACATTTATGTATGATAATGAGCTAAACATATCTATTTGAAACGTCAGTTTGAGAACTTAATCTTTTTGCATTTTGAAATCCTGTACTTTGTATAAAGATTTTTCAAGAGATGGGAGCATGTCACATGAGGAAAGTGTATGAGAACTGCTCAGCCTGGAAAAGAGAAGGCTCACGAGAATCCTGGGTGGAAGTAAGGACAAGAGATCCAGGCCTTTTTCAGTGGTGCCCAGTGGAAAAAATACCAAAGAAACAGGGACAAACTGAACTACAGGAAATACCTTTTAAACAGAATGGGAAAAAGACCAACTTGTTTTTTTTATGGTGAAGGTGGTCGAACACTGGAATATGTAACACAGTTTGTGAAGTCTGTCATCTGAGATATTAAAAATATGACTGTACATAGCCCTGATCCGACCCTGTTTTGAACAAGTATATTGACTAGATGAACTCCAGAGATCCCTTCCTACCTCAGCCATCTTCTCATTGTCTGATCACTTTTATTTATCTCCACTGGCAGGAAAATTTATATTTTTATTAAACTCTAGAAAAGCCATATCCATTTGTAAAAATGTATCAAGATCTTGCAGTTTGAACTGTAAATACCCTGCATGTTGGAACTTTGTGTTTTCTTTCCCAAGTCCAAAGTCACTACAAAAAACCTGTCATCCCATTTTTGCTTACTTCCCAGTGTTCACAAATACAGGTTGTAAATTACATATGGCTAGAAAATAATAGCTTTTTTTCTGAATATAACACTAGAAATTGTCAAAGGATCTTTCAAAGAAATATCTTTCATGGATTTTCATGAGGAACAAATAAGATCTCAGAGACTGAAACCTTACGTGGAGTATTGGTGACTTTTCAATATTTTCTCTGCATTGTTTACAGACATGAGTCCTGATCCACTTCATGCAACACTCACCAAAATTAGAGGGGATTTAGCTTTATCCATGTATGGAAAAGTCTTTCTCCTTGCATTTTTATTTCCTTTGTCACTGTACACAAACTTTTAAGTGTTGAATTACTCTTTCGGAGAATTTTCGTCAATATTTAGCAAGATTGTCTTATTAAACTGAAACTATCTGTATATTTAGCAAATAGCACAGATCTGGGTAAGAAGCCATACTTTTAGCTATTTCATCAATTTGTGAGCTTTGTAAATGCTGTTTCTCAGACTCCTCAAGATTTCTAGCTCTCTGTATGGGGAAATACAGAGACATTAAAACCACAATGTCTGTTGCAATGCAAGACCAGTTTACTCAATGCATGTCAAGTCCTTTTGTTCAGCTAATGCCTAGCTATTCTAGGACTCGGCTATGTCTAGGCAGTCTCAATAATTATTTCCAGATTTTTTTTTATTCAAATTAACTGCTTTCTTACTGAGGCATGCCAGGCAACATTGAGAGTTTGCCTTGGAAAACTCATTACTATATTGTTTTTATTTTGGTTAATCATACTAGGTATGCAATAATGACAAAAATTATTTGAAGAGAAACAAAACAGTAACAGAACTTTAGTAGACAGCAGAACTAAATCTGAAGTATTCGTAAATATTTTAGTGACTCAGATGTACATTTGGAGATTTGCAGGAAATATTAGAAGGATAGCTAATAACAAAGAAGACAGTTCACTAGTACTGAATGAAACAAAGTTCGAATTAGAAGTGTATGTTTTAATATGGCCAAATGTGAAGTCATATGTCTAGTGCTCACTTAATTGTGCTGTTCTCCAATAAAGATGCAAATCCAATTAAAAATCTATCGGGGTGGTGAAGGTCTAAGTATTATGCTTCTTACTGCCTTAATATAATTTTTTTAATCTAAAATTATAGCTTCTAATTTTCTCATTTGTAGCCTGGAATTTGCTAGTAATATTTTTGTCTCGAAAACAATGAACACTTACTAATGTTGATTGTAAGACAGTCTTATTGTTTTAGAATGTGATAATCTGAAGCTGAGTGAAGTTTTTATGTATATTTTGATAGGATTTTTTTGGGGGGTGTGTTTATTACAGATGTTGAATTGTTTTATCTCTTTTTGCATAGCTAAAGAATTGTGCTGCTAATAAATCTTGATGACATAGGCTTTAGAAATGCTGGATAATATTGTAGGTTAACCTATTTTGGTTCTTGTTTACTAGAAAAAAAGAAAACCCACATTGTCATTTTTAAAGTGCATAATAGTCAGAAGTTACAGATGAACTAACAAGGTACTAAAATACCTGAACATTGTATATGGATCAAGATAGATACTAACATTGACTGACAGTGGTCTCAAAATTAGAGCTACTTCATTCTTAAATTTAGTAACTAACAAAGGAGAAGAATACTATGCTGAATCACATGCATGTTCGGAATGAGTATTAAGTTTTCCATCAGTCACTTCTAACAAAAATAAGAGTAAACATTGATTTGCTTTTACTAACATGACACTTAACTTCATTCTCACAGTCTAAATGGCTTCACTTAATTTTCTCTTTATCTGTATAACTGAAGAATCATTTGCTATTTGTTTTGACATACCTTGCAAATACTAAATTGGCTTGTCACTTGGTGGTACTTATTTTAACTCCATTTATTGACCTTTCAGACATAGCTTCCTTCATGTACCAGTTTCTTTATGCATTGGGTCTTTAATTCTGTTCACATTTTTTCCTCACCATGTTTGGATTAGATGTTACTAATCTGACTTGAAGAAAACTCAAATTCCTCTTGAATCACTACTTATTTCCCTCAGTTCCTCAAAATTTGGCCTTTTGACATACAGATCTATTTGTTTCCCTAATACAGGCTCACCCAGCCCAAAGATTATTTTCTAAATTTCTCTTCTTGCCAAATACATATCCAAAATATACATTAATCTTGATAACTTGTTGACAAAATTAAGAATTAAGACAGTTATTAAATATAGTATTATCTATTGCTAATAGGATTTCCTTCCTACTCTAAAATAACACAATTATCAATAGTACTTATTCATTATACTTCATGAAAATCCACCCTGGAAAAACTGCAATTATAGATATGTTTTAACTTACTGTACTGGGTCTGGCTGGGATGGATTTATTTTTCCCATAGCGGTGCCCATAGTGTTCGGCTTTGTATTGCTAGCAAGTTGATAACAAATGAGTGTTTTGGTTACTGCTGAGCAGTGCTGGCACAGCATCAAAGCTGTTTCTCCAAAATCCGACCCCCTCCGAAGGCCAGTAGTTTGGAGGTGGGCAAGAGGCTGTGAGGAAACATTGCTGGAACAGCAAACTCAAGCTGACCAGAGATATTTCATATATGACATCATGCTCAGCAATAAAAGCTGAGAGAAAGGAGGATGCAGGGAGGTATTTGTTATTAGGGTTTTTTTCTTTTGAAGCAACTGCTATGTCCCTCTGGCACTACTTCCCAGGAAGTGATCGGACATCACCCACTGATGTGAAGTAGAGAATTAATCTTTTTGTTTTCCATTAGTTTTATGCAGGGTCTTTGGATTTTTTTCTTTATTAAACAGACTTTATGAGAAGTTTTTTTTCATCTTACTTTCTTCCCTGTCCTGCTGAGAAGGAGGCCAGCCAAGTTCAACACACCACATGGACTCAGACCAAGACTGATTCAAATGTATTCTAGTTTAGCTATGTTATCCATTCATATTTCATTACAGATTGCAACACACTGTTGTACTTACTTATGTCTTTTATCTCTGGACATGAAATATACTTTAATATTATCTTCAGGCAAGATGTTTTGCTATGTGATATTCATGTTTCTGTTAGCCCTAAAATGACTAGTTATTATTTCAGCTTCCTCCATTTTGTTGTATCCCATATTTGCAATTTAATACATGCTTTTCTGAGTTTTCTTCTCCCCATAGTCTCTTTCTTGTCTTGATTAGGCATAGATTTTTAGCTGTTATTATCTTATTCCAGGTGCCATTAGTATTAGCATTTTCTTCGATTTTTCCTTATTCATTTTCTTTTCTGTAAGTAAAAGCAAATCCATCCTTCTTCAGCTTTTTCACTTTTTATTTTAAATAGTTAAACATTCATTAGTTTGGAGAGACCCAGGGTCATTTCTGGTTTTGCTTAGTGACCATTAATATAAAATGAATTAACAGTCTTGGCAGAAAAACTGACTCCAGATTATTTCAGAATTGCAGGTGAGTAGATGCTGATCTCAGTGATACTTAAAAACAGATATTAAGAGACTGAAATTCAGAATTGGTTGATGTTTTATACAAAATACTGGAATTAAGGAACATTTACCATGTATAAAATCTCACAAAGCTTATAACTCCTTCAAAAAATGTCTATCTCTTTAAGTAAAACTTAGTATCCTATTCAAAAGATTTGTTTTGTTTTACCCAGGCTTTATGACACACTGGATATAATATATGATTAATGACCTAACAAATAGTTGTACATTTATAATTTATTTTAATTTTATATTAACTACATAATAATTATATGCAATGAAATGTAATTTACCCATAAAGCTCTTGTTACCTTTCATTGAATTAGTGGGCATTCTATGAATCTTCTCATCGCCTATTGTTTTTAATAGTTTTCCACTCATACACATAATTTTCACCAATGTTAAATGGACACAGCTGTGAAGTACTGAGAAGGGTATTATACAAGTATGTTAAATCATAATTATTTTTGTTTACTCACATCTGAAAGATATTTAAACATCAGATTTTACATGTTTCCTACTTGACATCTTGTGTTCAAATTCACTGTGATAAGGAACTTCAACGAAGTTTCATAATCTTTGCAAGTGTAATGTTAGGTATCACTCAAGATTATACCATTGCGTGGGATGGAAAGAAATATTGTATCAATTACCTCTTATTAGTTTGCACACTTTTGCACACCATTGCAATCTGGGGTGGCATACTGTATCAAATATGTCAGCTAAGAAATTAACACTTGCAAATTTTAGGTTGAAATATTTAAAAAGTCTACTGATTAAATACACAAACCAAAACATTTGGACTGCTTGTGTACATTTTCAGCAAATAATTAGACAGGTGGATGTCAAGGGTAAAGCATCTCCACAGTGTGGTCCCTTAAGGACAGTGAAGACCTCCTGTCACATGTACGACTCAAGGTTTTGAACAAGTAACTGAAAATATCAATATTTAACATAAAAATCATCATTTATTTATAAAGTGTCATGAGTGGGAACCACACATTATAGGTAAACAGAAAGAGAAGGTCCAAGCCTTCAGTCACTTACTGCTTTCAAATCAGAGATATAAATGCTTGTTTTCTTAATGCCCTAATTAGAGAGTGTGCAATCATGTAAAGAAAATAGAGAAGATAGGCTTGTCTTCCTCACAGTTTCAAATATTTATCAATGCTTCATGAAAAAAAAAATAAATTCAATGTTCTTTCTCTGTATTTTCCTGTTATAAAGTAACAGCAGTACCTGTCACTGGAGTATGAGTAGTTGCAGCACCTGTTGGGGTAGCCACCATGCTTGTTACAGGGGTTGGTCTCCAGATGGTATTCTTAGATAGCTGTTTAACCGTGAACAAGACCTGAGCCACATTTAGGAGACCTAGCAATAGAAACATGCTGATCTGAACATCTCAAGGATATTCAACGTTTTCAAGAGCTATTGTAATCAGCCTGGAGAAGGGGAAGGAAGGTGTCTCCCCCACATACTGACCCTCCAAGGAGAAAAGTAAGAAATGAAATTATTAATAGCTTCCAACAGATGGGTCCCAAAGTATGGAGATAAACTGCCCCTGTCCCTCCACCGTTACTGACTACAGATTCAGCTGTCGCTGAACACAAATATAAAACTGGTCTATCAATGATTTTATCATACCATAAGGTAACAGTACATTGAACAGCAGAGCAATAACCTTAATCTAATGCCCAGAGGTGACAAGCCACACATAAACATTGATAACCAGCATATAGAGCAAGTAAGCTGTTAGATAGTTAATTTTCTTTGTAGTAGCTAGTATGGTGTTGTGTTTTAGTATGAGAGTAGTGTTGATAACACACTGAAGTTTTTATTAGTTGCTAGGTAGTCGTAGTATCTACACCAAGACAAGGTCCTTTCTGGTTCCCACAGACTGCTAGGAGCACAGGAAGCTGGGAGACCACAGCCAGGACAGCTGGCCCAGGCTGGCCAAAGGGATGTTCCCTGCCACAGAACATCATGCTCCAGATATAAGTGAGACGGCAAGCTGGGAGGAGTGATTGCTGCTTGGAAACAGACTGAGCATTGTGTTGTTGTTATTGTTGTAATTGTCTTCCTTGTCTGTGTGGTTGCTTTAACTCCCTTGTGGGTTAAACCATGACAATCTTTTAAAATGATAAAATGAGGAAGAAATAGACAAAAATAATCTCCCAGAAATAAAGCATTTCTTAATATTTGTATAATATTTTTTCTCTCAAGAGATTGATGTTTACATTAATGAAATGTAATACTTTGCAAGGTATGAACTATTCAAAGAGTCATATTTAATAGTCTGCCTTGTTTGTGTAAGTACTGGTAGAGGTAGAGGTGTAGATATGAGGTAATATTCACTGAATTTTTAAACAATTTCTTTGTTCTTCTATATATTTATTTGGAACTTGCATCAAAAACTCACTGTTTCTCCTCAAACTCAGTAGGTGTTTCATGCACTGCATTAAAAGTTCTTTCAGTACATTTGTGATGAAAACACTAAAAGTTGAAAGTTTTTTTTTCTGCCTAGGTCCAAATAGATCTCTTTTCTACTTAACTGAATAATAGTGCCAGGTCTATGAGGAGAAAGTCTTACTTCAGACACAAAGCACTCAGGATTTCTTGGATCCCTAGTTAGCACACTTATACATTATTGTCTTTTGTATGCAGTGATTGAAGCTAGTATATTTATCAGCACTGGTATTTTGAGATTTAAAAAAAAATAAATACCAGGGAAGGTTATTTGTGGGAGAGCTTTTGTGGAGAGAGAAAGGAGAACTTTGACCATATTAGAAGTATTCAGGCAGAGGAAACTTCATGAACTTCATGATGACAACCAGAATTTTCTGTCTTGGATAATTTACATTCCTATTCATCATCCCTAGTCCTGTATGGAAGATCCAAACTCTGTCTAAACTACCAAGTGCAGTCTCCAGTGTTTTCTCTGTTGAGTATTTAAATATTGTTTGCAATGTGACTAGAATGTTTCTGACTTGATTTATGCGTGATCCATTCCTGTGAACCCACAGTTGATTGCCTGTTCTCAGTGCCCAGGCTCCAGCAAAAATCGTGCATCATAACTGTGCATGTGTTAAAGCTGTGCTACAGGTATTTCCACACTCAGGGAGCTGTACTTGTTGCAAATTCAAGAAAGGGAAAGTGATGGAGACACCAAGCTGAAGACTGAAATGAGCATACACTGAAGTAAAACTAAATACACTGTTATCTAATCTTTCTATAAAATCAGAAGTCTGGGATAAATGAGCAAATGTAAGAAATTCCACCAGGATACACCTCAAAAGTAGAAAACCCAAACATATGGCCCTCTTAGGTTCTAGGTATGTAAATTTATTGCAATATTCCAACATACACGGTGCTCAGTTCTTGATAATTATGGAACAGATAATTAACCGTTAAAAACTGTCATATTTCCTGGGATCGAGGATGATACTTGAAATCGTTATAACTTAGCTATGGATGAGGAAAAAACAACCCACATTTTTAAATAATACTACTGCATGGGGAAAACACAACAGCAGGAAAATAATGTAATGTAGAAAGTCAAAACAGCATATTTGGCATGATTCTTTATACATCAGTTGAAAAGTTTAACGCATTCAGGTAGTGGAAATATTTATTCAGTTTGCGTATATCTATGTTAGTACAAAGGCTACACCCATTCTTCTATCTGGTAGCTAAAATCATCGCTGGACTTACGGCCTTCATTCTTTAAGCATACTGGAATATAACTGTAATATATTGATATATTGTGAGAAGACACTGGGGAAAGGTGACTAATGCTTTCACTAACCTATTATGGAATGATAAAAAAGCTTCATTTAGGAAGACTGATCAAAAACTATGAGTATGTTGAAGATGTATTCACACCAGATGAGTAGTTAAAGATAAAATTTGGAAAAAATGCTCATGAGAAATGCTTGTCCAAATCAGTATTAGTGTGGAAGAAGGGTGAGTCAGTGTCACAGCATGATTGCTCATTAGGTGTTCATACCTGATGTCTTTTTTCAGGGAGCATGCATTAAGAAAAATGGATGTAGATACATAAATTTAGTACTATTCCTGAATCTTGAATGATTTCTTTTTCCTTTTTTTCCTCTTTTCTTCAAAGCAGCATGTGATTCTTGGATTTAAGTCTCACATGTGTCATAGACAGATTTTTGTCATTCTAGAACAAGAAGAAACCATGATGCCTCTACCACAAGTGCAGCAAGTACTCCTGGGATACTCAGGAGTATATGCATGTCACTGTTGCTGGGCTGCAACTAAACATTGACAAAACAATTCACATTAGAGAAGTTCATTGAAGATTGTTTCCTGTGAGAGGGACTCTAGGCTGAAGCAGTGGAGGAGTGTGATGAGTCCTCCCCCTGAGGAGGAAGGAGCAGATGAAACGTGTAATGAGCTGACTGCAACCCTCATTCTCTGTCCCCCTGCACTGCTGTTGGTGGAAGAGGTATAGAAAATGAGGAGTGAAGTCGAGCCTGGTAAGAAGGGAGAGGTGGGGAAAGGTGTTTTTAAGCTTTGGCTTTAAATCTCATTATCCAACTGTGATTTTCTTGGTAATAAATTATACAATTGTTTTCCTTAATTGAGTCTGTTTTGCCCATGACAGTGACTGATGAACAATCTCTCCCTGTCCTTATCTCAACTCATGAGCCTTTTGTTATATTTTCTCTCCCCTGTCCAGCTGAAGAGAGGAGTGATGGAGCAGCTTTGGTGGACACCTGACATCCAGCCAAGGTGAAACCACCACAATTTAAAAGGCAGAATCAGGTACAAGGAAGGTACAGTTCAAAATAAAAAATATCTCAACAGATAAGAGTTTTATATGCTTCTTTCTCTTGAAGTGTTTAATTTTGTGACCTAGGTTTACTGTTTGTAATGGATTAGTTTTCATGTGAAGGAGAATTTTTCCAGGGTAAATGCACTGTTCTTACATAACAGGTTGTATATATATTGTATTGTGCTGACAGGTGATACAATATATCTGTGACGAATGCTGTTATTGGTGTGAGCAAATCACATTGTTTTTCTTATGAACTACTTATATTTATTCTGTAACACTTTTATAAGTTACAGGCAATAAACATTTAATTTACAGGTCAAAATATATAGATTTAAATAAATAATACTTTTAAAAATATAATTGCATGGGAAAATATATTTATTTGAAATTTAATGTATAGGATTGGTTTAATTTTCTTGTCACATATGGGTTTGCTTATGAGTTAACTTTCCTTAGTTTAAAAATGGGAGTGATTAATTAATGGTCAGGATTTCTGTCATCAACCATGTGTCAGCATTATATTATGCTCTATAACTGAAACACTAATTTATCCATGAAAGATACAGAATTGAGAATGGAAGTATATTAATTAGATGTTGGATAATGTGTAAATGACAATGATTTTCTTGCTCTTCCATAGTTAGCAACACATGAGCCTATTCTAATATATGTCATAGTGACACAGTAATATAATTTCAGAATACTGAATCAGTAGAAACATGTAAATTTAAAGTAATTATAATAAATTGGAATCAGGTCCTATGTATTTCTCCTGGCAAAACTGATATGGAAGACCAAAGTAGTTCTGACAGGTCTTTCAAAACAGTTTTACATGAACAACTGAGTCCTAAATTACCCAGACTAGGAAAATTGGAAAAAAACAAGGTTTCGGATGTTATTCTATGAATTACTACACATGCCGAGAATCTTTATAACTGTCGTTCATCATAATCTGCAAAATCTCATGGCATACAACATCCTGCTGTTAATTCCTTTCCTATACAGCAGATGTGGATTATCAGTTTATTATTAAGATTATATGTACAGTATACACATTTAATATTAATAAAATAATGACTATATTATTAATAAATTACTGACAGATTATATGCACTCACCACCCCTTTTTTTACCACCAGGGAAAAATAGATCCTTTTTTGTGACATTATTATTCAAAATAATCTTTTATTCTCCTATAAACATTCTAGAATCATAGGGGTTGGAAGGGACCTCGAGAGATCATTGGGTCCAACCTCCCTGCCAAAGCAGCTCCCTAGCTCATATTGCACAGATAGGCATCCAGATGGGTCTTGATATCTCCAGAGAAGGAGACTCCACCATGTCTCTGGGCAGCCTATTCCAGTGCTCTGCCACCCTCACTGGGTAAAAGTGATTATAACTCTGGAGAAAATACCCCATGTGAACTGTAAATGGTAGGATGATTCTGCAAAACTTAATAGCATTGCAAATATCACAATTTCAAAGTTATTCAGTAGAAGTTTTGTTTACTAGGTATTCTGCTCTTCTGGTTTTTGCTTTCATATAACTACTTTTTCCTTATGACATTCTTTTCCAGAGTTCTTGGTTTCATAGAAGAAACTAATGCAAAATCATTACTATCTGTGTTAGGTAACAATTAATAATAATGAACTTGCTGTGAGGTAAAAACAACTTGTGCGAGAAATTCTGCGCCTGATGGAACCCTACCCTGCTTACTGCATGTGCATTATCTTGTTTGTTTATTTGTTTTTTTAATTTAAAGGTTAATGTTTTATGTGATATGTAATGAAGGGACTTTTAATAACTGATTAGAAAAACGAGTTGATGTAAGCCATATAGGTAGCTATTTGTATTATGTTTCACCAGAAAATGTGAAACTAGTTGAAAGAACTAGAGACTTGACAGACAGACAGATCTAGCAAAGATTTAAATCAGATACCTTCTGATTTGTACCTTTGCTATAAAATAATATAAATCTGGATTTTTTTTGTGTAATCTTCATTTTGCACTGCACTGCTGACAATATGATAACTGATCACTGGTAGTTTAAATCAGGAGTTTATGTTAGCCTGGTTGAACAGTAAATTCTACTACTGTTCCAAACTTTCTAGCATCAGTCTTCACCCAGAAGTCGATCAACGTAAAAATTCATCTGAACATGAAAAATGTCCACATAGATCTCATTGTAATGAAGATGATGCTAAAGACATGATCTCATTATTTAATATTGAGAATATCAAGATCCATCATTCCAGCTGATGATGCTGCTACTGTGAAATTTTCTACGGTGTGAGGAGTTCTACTGTTCCCTAGTCTTGTTTAGCTCTGTAACAGCCTAATACATTAGTGTGGGATGTTCAGCAATCTGGCAATACTCAAGACCAAAACCATACATATGATTTCACAAAGGTGGGGGTTTTTTTGCCTTGGTCTCTTCTCCTTCATTATGAGATCAGATCAAAACTACTAACACTTTTTGATATTGTTTCACCTGTGGTGTCTTGAACCTTTATAGTAGAGAGTAACATATCCTGTGCTGATAAATTAGTATTCTTCCAATGACTTCAACTGAGTTATGATAATTCAATGCTGTTGAGATATTTCCTTCTTGTTTTATCAGGCCAAAGACAGTTGTTACTATAGTGTCACAATCATCAAAGGAATTATTTCTTTCTGTAAGTCTCCTAAGAAGTCTGCCAATGCATATGAGGAGCCTTCCATGCTCTTTCTTTGCTTATTACTTATGAAAGCTTTCCAGCCTTCATTCTATAATTAGTACTGTCATATTTTGTTGTTATTTATGATCCATATAGCACCACAGAATTAAATTCTCAGCAAGTAGAGCTTCTGTTACTGGGAACATTGACACTATGTGTCCCCACTGCCCCTGCTTGTGAACAATCTGTGATAGAGTGTGTACTCATCCCAAAATTTTTCCTACATTGTTCTTCATTTGATTTCCTAAATCCCTAAATGAAGTTCTTCATCTCCTAATGACGGGGTTTTTTTTAAATTTTGGTATATGTATAGAACATTTTAGCATCTTTTATCACCATCATTCCTATTCTTAATGAAAGAAGATATTGTTTCAGACAGTAATATTTTCCCGTAAGAGTAACAGAGCAACTAGAGATGACATTCTAATATCAGTATTACCTAAAAAAACCATAATGTATATTCTGTTGCACTGTAGCAATGATTTGATCGTCACACTTTTTGTGTTTAGGCTTACTCAGATTTGTTATTCAAGCAACTTTTTGTGTCAGCAGGCTGAAGCAAAAAACTCACACAAGCACATATGGCTCTTCAAAATTTTAGTTTACTTAGCTTTTATATTTAAAGTAATTTTAAATTTTACTGCTGAGTTATAGTGCAAAGTCTAGTAAAACTCTCTCTCTCCACTTGAATGAGAAAGAGAAGAAAGAATAACTTTGTTCAGGTTCAGCATCCCTGCTTAGGGGACTAACTGTTGGTGCGATTGTTTTCTTTCTGTTCTTCCTTTGCTCAAGATGGGGCAGTAGCTGTCTTATCCTTTGAGGTTCCACCATATTTAGGATGATTTCTTTCTGTTCTCTGCTATAGAAGGCTGCATTCTTTCAGTGACCATTTGTGATTTGTATTTATCATGGCCTCACACTAGTGTTAATTAATATGATACCTGACTAATGTTCAAAAGGAGTTTTGGAAGACTTTTGAATATGTGTATTTGAAAGAAGCAAATTATACAAATGAATTTTCAGCATAGTTAACTTTGTAAAATTTATTCCTACATTGATGTAATTACTTTTAAATGTTCACCACTGGTGAAAATAATAGTTTTTATTTTACTACATAAAATCATATTTTTATATCGTTGTGTGCAGAAAACTGAAAGAATTCAATAATGATTTAGTCAAGTCCTCAATTTTTGCCCAAGTAATCCTTTGAGATATTTTTTGAATTATTTTCATCCTGCTGGAGTTTGCAATATTGGAGGTTTCTTAGCCTGTAATATCAGTATGATTACATTAATATGTAAATTGATAAAATAAATATGTATGTTTTATGTTTCTATATTTCAAACAGATATCTCAATATAATTATTTATAGTGTATTACATGTATTACACATATATACGTGTATACTTCATGTAATACGCTATAAATTATGTATAAATATGTGTATGTGTATACGTGTACATATACATACACATACACATATACATATACATATTGGCTGGAGGCTTTCAGATCTACTTCTATGCCCAGCACAAGTTAAAAAAGTTAATCTGCCTCTATTTGACATAGCATTCCTAAATGGTGTTGCCTGTTAACTCACATTGACTGGAAGTGCTGATACTTTCAGCAACTTTCTATTGTCGCATAGTTTGTTTTACTGAGCCTTGGGGAGATATGATTGTAGCATGTTTTATGAACAAACAACACTATTTGGCATAAGAGAGGTTTGGAAACTAATCATCAAATGACAAGTTTTCCATGCCAAAACTTTGGAATCAATCAGGCTGTACCATATTTCCCTCTAGGCTGCAAAGATCCATCTCTTCTGTCTCCCAATTCCCATGACCTAATTACTGGGAATATTACAAACCTGCTGCAAGGCAACTCAGAACACTGTTTTCTGTCTTAAACAATAACAAATATATGGCCCTTAGTAGAGTTGTAATAAAACTGGGATAAGAAGGGCATAAAATGAAAAAAAGTACAAAATATATAGTTTGTACAGCTACCACAGTTTAGGCTTTTCAAGTCCATGGGGAGTAAGTAGGTGGCAAAGATATCTTGAAGTATCTCATTTTGAGAATAAGAGATGAGTACCAGCTATCTTGTCTCAAGACCAGAGAAAAAGGGAGAGAGATTTATTCTTTTCCATTATCAGGACTCAAATCTCAATGAGTATTCTATATAATTGTGTTCTAAATTCTTGCATAAAATTAAATGAAGGAGCAAAAAGAAGATAAAAACCCAAAATGAGAAACTATCAAGTAGAGGAAACAAATCCATCAATACATTCTTTTTACCTTAATCCAGGGAAGCTCTAATATGGACATATAAAACTGTAGAGGCTTAAACCATATTTCAGAAATAGAAATATGGTTGAGAGAGTAACATCCCTGCAAAAAAGGACTTGACAGATATAGTATTTAAATGTTGCACAACTGTACTCTTATTTCTTGAAATTATACCTGCATCCCATTTTTTAGACAAACAAATTTCCAGATAGGTGATGTGAATTGTCAGAAAATACTTTTATCGTTCATGGAAATGGAATTCTTAGGCACTTTTGCTACACAATATCATCAGGTCAAATTGCTTTAGTGTTATTTGTTTAAACACATTTTCATTCAGTAGAGAAATAATATAATTCAGGAGAGTATTAATATAATTCAGATGATGATGTCAATAAAATATTTTTCAGGGTGCTCTACAAGAGTCATATAGTGTACCTACAGTAATATAGAGCAATACCATTAAGGAAGTTATTTGCAAGGTACATGTTTAAGTTAACATTATATCACGATGGGTGGACACTGCCAGGGGTCCAGTCCTGAAAATTAGTTGATCATTTTGGCTGTTATATGGTTGTTTTCCTTCTAAGTTATTACCTTGAAAATACAACTAAAAGTGAATGTAATAATTTAGCTTTTGAAACTTACTCTCTTTTGAAAAGAAGAGGAAAACAAACAAACAAACAAACAAAAAAAGAGAAAACAAATGAACAATCTCTGGAATTTGCCATCATTTTCTAGTAAAATTATATATACGAATGATTCCACTGATGCATATACACAATCAAGCAGTGCAAGGAATTTATTGACCATTGCTACCTATCCATTTATAAAATGAATTCCAGCCATCAGTTCCTTAATGTGATACACAATGAGGCACAACAGAGAAGTTATGCATCTCAACAGCCACCACATTGTAATGAAATCTCTACGAATGTTATGATATTCATATTTTCCTTAATTTCCCCACGTTGTCATTTCCTCACAAAAAAAAAAAAAAAATCAGTTTCTATAATACTGAACAGTTATACTAGGATATCACTTCTGAAATTCTTAAACTTGATTTTTCCTGTATCTTCTTACCTTTAATGTAACACCTGGATCATACGTGGGGTTTTTTTTTCACTGAATTTTTAATTAATTTGAATTAAATTAGAATTTTCAACAGTGCAGCTCTACAGGACCACCACCACGACACCTTGCCTCATTCTCTCCATCCTGATGATTCCTCTTTGCCTCGTTTGCTAATTTTGCCCTCCACTCTTGTTTCTCATGTCCAGATTTTTTTTTCTCGTTGTTTAACCCTTTTGCCCAAATTCTTCCTGTTTCTCAGTCAAAGTCTTTTTCTTTCCTCTTTTATGTACGCATGCCTAATTCTAGTACTAATTCTTCACTCTGTTTACTATTCTAGTGTCTTAAGTCCATGTTACTGCCCTTCATCCTAGTCTGTAAATGACCTTATCTCATATACCTTAATGTGACGGCTTCTCAGTTGTTATAACTTTTGGGGTTGGGTTTTTTTTTTTTTTTTTTTTGGTGGCTTTGTTTGTTTGTGCTTCTGTGCTTTGTTGGGTTTTTTATTTGTGATGTTCTCAATTTTCTCTTATGCTCCATCTCTGTCTATCTCAACTGCTTTCATACCATGTTCGTTCCCAGCTCCCAAAAAATATTTTTAGCGAATAGGGGAACAGCTGACTGTGAAATTCTTGGGATAGATTTTATTTCTTGAGGTCACATTGCACCATCTGCAAGTTCTCATGAATCTTCTATCTGGAGTCTTCCATCTGAAGGCAGTGTCAGATAGCCCACAGAGCCAAAATTAAATGAGAAAAGACTACAAGATTTTCACTTTCAGTCAGATTTTTGCTTTAAAAGTTCTATTTTGAATCTCTAATAGGACCAAGTTTCCTGGGAAAGAACATTACAGATTTTCTATTTTACTTCAGGTTAATTCTTTGCTACACTTATACATAGAGCTGGTTTTTTATCCATAAATATATAAAACCAAAATGTTAAATCATTCACACTATCAGAAATAAAGCATCTTTAAAATAGGTCTAAACACGTCACATTTCTTTGTCTTTTTGTAGTGTTGTATTGCAATGGCGTATTTTTTTAAGTTCCAAGCAGATATATCAGCAAAAGGTGGTTGACTAAAATTACACCGAGATGTTAGAAGTTCATAGATCATATACAATTTGCAAGACTGCAGCTCGGAAACAATCTTGTTCTGGAAAACAAAGCCCCAGCTGGTACATTTGGGAACTGTTATGAACAGAAAATTATATAAATACGTTTCTACTTTGGGCTATATTAAAAATCACAAGTGTTCAGAAGATGGTTTTATGTAAGTTTCTAAGCAAACATTCAGCATTACACTTATAGTCAGTTTTTAAAAACTTACTATAAATGGTCGTGCACTACAATTTGAAATATGTTTGCATAGAATAAAAATACTAAATAAGCACACAAGATACGACATGCAAAACATAGGATTTAATGAAATTTTATGTAAAGAAAAGTAAAATAAAATTTCACTTTCAAAGTGCATAACAAGTAAAAAGGTATGAATGCTATATAAATTTAGTGGGAAGGAAGAAAGTAGGACTATATACCCATGGGATATTTTAAAATTTACTACAGCATTCCAGCCATTATATTTCTGTTTTCCAGAGATATCAGTAGTGATTCAAACTTAGAAGATGAAAGTAAATGTTATTTTATCTAAATTTATAATGTGTTCACCTTGTTTTCAAAAGCAAAGTGATAAATGTTGCTTGATAAGGAACCTGGATATGTTTATGATCTTTGTAACAGTTCCCTCATTCTTATGTTGCCTGGTTTCAGGCAAAGAACTATATGATTATAAATGAAACATATCTGCCTTTGTAGAAAGTAATATAGAAAATCAGCATGGCTATACTAGGTTAGTTCCAAGATATATCTAATTCTACCTTGTCTCTGATAATAGCCAAAAGCAGACTGAGAGCAGAAAGCATAAGACTACAGAAATACATAGTAATACTTATCCTGAATACTTTCTTACTCTCACCGAATCACAGACTTCTGAGCTGTATATTTAAAAACTCCTTTTTTTCCATCCCCTTCTGAAGATAACAACTTTTGAATCCACGCATGATACAAAATTCCGCTATTCAACGTGTTCTATGAAGAACTATTACCTTTTACTTGCTTTCATGTACACATTAATTAAAAAGAAAAATATACTGATCTCTAATACCACATGAAATGAATCTTTTAGAGTTGTCTATGGATAAGAGTTCTGGCATGATCCAGGTTTGGATCCAATCACTGGATTTAAAAGATTTGCCACCATTGTTTCAGCACGACAAAACTATAGGTCCCCAACAGCATCACAAATACATAAACAAGATATATGAATCCTTTACAGGTCAGTATGATATTTAGTTTAAAAAACATATCTAAAATGTTAAAAATCAGACAAATAACCTTCATGGAAGGTATCAACGATAATATTAATGATTCATAAACATTCCAGATATAGCAGAGAAATAATTTGAGAAAAGTGGAAGTTCTCTATTTACAATATATTATAGACTTATTATTGCGTAATTAATTTTTATGTTAATCCCGCCCAAAAATTATATTGTAGACATTTTGGGTTTATGTTTATAGGTTTGCAGTACTGAAATATGAAGACCTTCTATGATAAGACTATAGGTTATTTAGTTTCGTTTTATAGCAGCATGTATCATTATCTGTATTTTTGAGTTTTTACCCTCTTTTCATAGCACAATTATTATTATTTTCAAAATTTTCAGCTGCCAACAACATGCACCTATTTCTATACCATGAAGACTATTTATTTAATTATTTTCAGTTGAAAATGCTTTCAAGAAAATGTATGAAGATGTGAGTAGTCAGAGAGCTAAAATTTCATTATCTTATGAAATCTTGAAGGAATAGATTTCTTTCAGGGTTTACTAGTCTGGAATAATATTCCTTTCATTGTTTTCCTGTCAAATTTTAAACAGACTCTCATTGCAAGTTCATGAATTGATCATAAATGAAAAGTATTTTATTAGTTTTGTTAATGCATGTTTACAAATTGAGCAGTAAGTATGTATATTTCACACATGGGAGAGCACAAATAGATTTCGTTCTTTATCACATAACTGTACTATCATATGTTTCCGTGTACTTGAAGAATGATTACATTATGACTCAGATTCAGACTGAAGCAGAGATAGCATAAAAATCTCAGCAACACTTTTTGAGTTACTGCTTTTAGGAAGAGTACATGCTATTTGATTTGATCATGTTATTTGAGTTGATCATGTGTAACAAATATGTGGTTGGTTAGGCTTACTGATTTTGTTGAGTTTACAGGAAGTGTATTAATCTCCAAATCTCCTCTGGTAAATAAGAAACTGAACTTTCTGCTACGCTCCTGAGTCTGGCCAGTGTTACCTAAATAGGAAAAACATTGCTATACTTAAATAACTGCCTTTCAGTTATGCAGTCTAAGTGTCATTATTTACTGTTGCATTATATCAATGCCCATTTGGAATGTTTATAATATATGGTATGGCAATTATTCTCCAACTGGAATTTTTATTTCTTTCATTGTCAGAATTATGCCATTTGAATAGTTTCACTGAAATCTCAAAGTGAGATAAAAGTGCATGTATTTCCTGAACTTTAAACAGGGAATATCCACAAGGTTAAAAAAAAAAAGAAACCAAAATCCCCAAACAAACAAAAAAAACCACCACCCCCCTAAAATATGAAACAAAACCCAAAAAAACACAAAAAACCCAAGCAAAAAATTGTATTCCCAACCCATCCTCCAAAATCGTGTCAAAATGCCCAATACTTGCCATTTCAGAGAAAATGGCTCAGTTCCATTAACTAGGAAACATCCTAATTCACAAATATACTCAGTGGGTAATGTGTTAATAGCACCATTATCAGCTGATAACATGGTGCAGTTAATGTATCTCAGCATGAGTTGACTTTACCACAAGCCATTGTTTCCTTTTAAAACAGCACGAGATCTTGAGAAAAATCTCTCAATATCTCACTATGGGGACTTAATAAACATTAGTCACCATGGTGCAGAAACAGGGAGGAAGAAAAGGTACTTTTAATATCTTCTGTTCCATGCTGTTCTATTCAACCTTGTTTAATTAATTAGTTCCTTTAAGCAGTGTATCCATTCATGGGCTCACTGACTCTTACATTAGGATGATGGACACTTTTTAAAAAACCTCTAAACTCACCTCAGTAAATATCAGAACTCTTCAAGTGATACAATGTTGTACTTCACAAGTATCTTATAAAACCAGTATCTTACAAAACCAGCACCATCTGCTTTGCATTTTAGTACTAAGAGGTAAGTAAGAACTGATGAGCAGATGAAAGCCTTGTGGTGGACCTGCACCTTCAAATCCACAATGTGTTTATTCTGGTTTGTATGTCTAATTCATCCCTGGGTTGTTATTCTGTGTTTCCATGAATCATAGTTAAGTTCATTTTTAGGATTATACTTGCAATTTATGAGTATGTTAAGACAAAAATAAATCTTTATTGCTAAATAAATCTAAACAAGTGAGTGGGTACAATGGATTTGCATCGTTTGGCAGAGGTGGAAATCGAATGGAAATTCCAGTTATATTTAAAAACGATTAAGTGCCCCAAAATGCAAATTTAACTAACAATAGTAAGAAAGAATTTTCTTATGTGGATGATGTCTCTTTGTCATTTCCAATAATTGGGAATATTTTATTCTGTAAAGAACAGTTTACCTTACATTATTCTGCAGAAAAAGGAAAAGAAAAACAGAAACAAAATTGAAAATCTGAGATATTGTACTCTTTTCAAAACTACTTCCTAAAAGAGTAGTGAAACTTTTTAGCCTTTGAGCTATTACAAGATCAATTAATTGTTCTAACATGAATCTTCTCAGTGCTGAAAGGAAGCAAAGTTCAAGATGTTTCCATTGCTTTATAGGGTTACTTCCTTAAGAACTAAAAGCAATTAATACATATCTCTATCTCATAGGAAATTTCTAATGGGTTAGAACTACACGTTATCTAGAGAATATTTGTAAGTTTTAGAAGAAAAGTTATTCCACTAAGAAAATGCCATTTACAAGTTGTGACCATATGTGAACTCTTAAGGATCCACTTATCCAAGGATAAATGTCTTCATTTCTAAATGTGCAATGTAATACAAAATAAATTCATTTCCTTGGGAACCTGCTTTGGTAGAGGGGGTGCGGTGGTGGGGTTGTGGGGTGGACTCGATCTCTAGAAGTCCCTTCCAACTTGTAAAATTCTGTGAATCTGTGAATTTGTGAAGGATAAGTGCCTTCATTTCTATATGTGCAATGTAATGTAAAAGAAAATGGAAATCAAAGGGACCCTAAAAAGCAGACTGTGACTCCTAAACTAAAATTTCGGTAGCTTTTTTTCGATTGGGGCTTGAGGGGACCCAACAGTTCACATAATCTCTGCCAACTACGTGGTCTTCTAAAAAAATAATGTCTAAGAGATACAAATTAAAATACCTACTATCAAAAGCAACATTGTTTTCACCAGAATAAAGTCAGCAGTTCAGCAACAACCTAATGCATTCACTAATTATTTTGGGTTCCCCTCTTTTATGCCAACTTCACCAATAAGATTTCAATTACCACTCAATCTGAGTATTTCCTGGTTTAAGAAACAATATCAACATTACCTTGATTCTAAAAGAGAATCTTAGTGCTATTGGCTGTTTAACATAGTTTATTTTCAGTACTGTAAGTTTTTTGTAAATCACAATGATTGCAACTATAACTGCCTCCACACAGAATAAGTTTACATGTTCAACAAGTCAGCTGTACTTACCTGCCATATCAGGCCAGATGTTAGTCAGCTGTGGCAGATGCTTTGTGGTTGGGTTGATGTAATCCAGAGAGTATATTTGTATATCCTGATGAGTTAGAAGTTGTATTAATGTCTGATTGGGATCATGATGTACGTGTACAAGCATGATCTATCCTGGCTAAGACACAGTAGAGGCATCTGAGCTATATGACACTGTTGATGTTTCAGAATAGTAGCTCAGCTGCTCACTGGCAGTAAATTCTCACTAAATCAGCATGTTAAGGATTAAAGAATAATCACATAATACTAACAAATTTGCCAATAATTTTACTGAACCCAGGAATGTTAGGAGCTTGATCCCTTCATCTCTTTCAAAAGTGGGAAATTCTAATTTTAAAATTGAACATTCTACATGTTTTTTCTTATCATTACAAACTAAACATAATTTTCAAGGGTTTTTTTTCTTTTCAAGAAACAAAGGCATTCAAACAAACAAACAAACAAACAAACAAACAAACAAACAAACAAAAAAGAACCTTTCATTCCTTCTACCATAACTTCAAACAGTGAAAATGAAGCAGAAAAGAAAAACAAACTGGTTTTGAATGGCAAAAGCAATAAAAACTATGACTTCATGTATTGTCACTTAGCCAGCTCTTCTGTCAAATACTCTTTCTTCCCCTTCTCCAAACCTTCACATATTTCTGCAATGGTCATATCAGGCAAGAAACATTAGCATCAGTGCTAATCAGCAGCCAAATGCAATTGAATCAGATCATGAGAAAATGTGTGCTTTTGGACATATAACTAATGTGCAGGAATATGCAAACAGGTTTCTGCCCTTTCCCTTTCAGGCAATGCATCATTTTGGTGTCTATATGTAAGTGGTAATTAGCTTGCAGCTTTTCTTGTAATTTTATTTGTAATTGCAAGAAATTAACCAATGATTTTGGAAAGCTATTAGAAACAGACAGCCAGACAGATTGAATAAAATACTTTTCTTTAGTAAACAAGCTAAGAAGAAGCCTTCAGGTTTGCACAGGATGTCACATCCCTGTAAAGCTGGAAATTATTTTTACAGGTGATATGCATAAGAATAACAATTTTTTGAGGATCTAGGAAAACTGAAAGGTGTTTAAGCATATTGGCAGCAGAAGGTGACATTATAATAAAGATTAAAGTCATATCTGGTTTTACAAAAAAAGTGAAATATGAATTTTTTTCACTACTGTCATTATTGTTTTTTTGAAATGCAAATATATCATGCTTCATTACATCAGTCTTGAGAATTAGGATTTTATTCAGCTGGAAAGAATGTTTGAATTACTATAGTAGGTTTAATCATTTACAATTGTGATATGTCTGTGTTAGGTTAATATTTAATACAAGTTTCCAGAAAAATTGAAGCTCTAGACATACTAAATTGATTTTGCTACCAGTGAAAAGAGTAACTTAGTAGAAAGGATAACTTTTGGATGACCTGCAGCTTAAAAATTGTTCTACTTCTTCATTGGTTTATAAACTATGTCTTTTATTTTAGTCATTGCAGGAGAACACATGAAGCAGAGGGATCTAAGATGAGCATTAAACAGTTTCCCTTAGTGAGGGTGTGGGGGAGAAAATAGTTCTCCATCAGGAAAATCCCACAGTAAAAATGGAAATAGGCTCACTCTATACACAGATTGCATAAGCCATTGTGCTGTGTATGTTACACACCACTTTCTTTTTTAATATTACACTGCCATTTCAGTTTTATGAGTATTTCAACACTTGAAAACTGACCTTCAGTACCGAATGATGGGGATGCTACTATCACTTGTTCTATGATCCAATTTTAGAAGTAGTTCTACAATTATGGAAGAAATATTTCGCTTAGATGGGACAGTGGAGAGAATCTGATAGATTCTTCTTATGCAGAAACACCCCAGTCAAGAACAGGACCATACAAACACACCATCTGTGTAGATTGTGCATAATCTTGGTTGATATAGCTTCTTTTAATTCTCTTTTTTAACTTGAGGAGAAAATGAACAACACCTTTTAAAAATTATAGTAATCCAAAATGATCTAACTGCCCCAAATTGAGGGGTGTGCTCTAATCACCTACTAGCAATCTAAGGATCATAACTTATACCTAATACCTGATATGAACATCAATACTTCTCTGCGCTGGACGGTAGATACCCAGCCAAATGTTCTTAATACTGGTGGCATCATATTTTAAGTGAAATGTCACTACGATCTTTTATTAATTATGCATGTTCTGTTTATATCTGTAAAGATAAACACAGCAGTACATAAGACTGTTGCTCAGTCAGGTCTTTTCAAGGACAAAGCCATTTAAAGCCTTATTGCAAAAATCCAACAAGGAAACCATAACACGTAACTCAGTGTTTTCTTTAAAATATTTCTTCCTGAAATTATTTACATATTATCTATTTACCTTGTTACAAAATCTAAATTTCATCATTTTGTTTTATCAGAATAGAGGTAACAGGGTCTGCTTGTCATTTCGTGATCATCTTTGTGGATGGAAAGAATTGCTTGATTCTTGTGCTAACTAGTTAACTCATCTCAAAATAGGGAGATCCTTCCTGACATCTCTAAAGAGTAAAGATACTATGTTATCATGGCATGAAAGAAATGTTTTGTTTAGTGATCCTAACAGATTCAAGATATGAATCAACATTTCCTTCATTGTTTATATTTGCCCTAGACATGACATAAGTGTAAGAAGAACAAAGTTGCAGGGTTTAAGCATTACTGCAATAACTGATAATTATATTGGAAAATGCCACTAATTTCCATATCATCCAGGAGCACATCATTAACATAATATTTCTTCAGCCTGTCTCCACCATGTTACAGATAATCAGATATGAAAATCCTGACACTTTCAATGTATTTCTTTCCAAATTCCACTTCATATTTGTACATTCTCTCTCATATTGATTATTTGATCTGCAGTCAACTCCCGTTCCAAAAATTTTCCTCATTCTTATCTTACCTGCCCATTCCATTTTACCATGACTTCTTGTCTTATGTTAACAGCATTCCTTAAAGTAATAATGATATTGCATTAAATATCTTTTTCCTCATTTGACTGCTTTTGACAGGTCACTTTGAGGTTCTCCAAAGTCTCTGGAAGCAATGATAAAGACATTAGGCATTTTTTTTAGTTTCTATTATAGAAAAAAAAAAAAAAGTAAAAAAATTCAAAATTCTCAGCTACGATATAAATTTACAAGCTATTATGAAAATTTGCTTTCAAGATACTATATAAGAAATCTATTGTAAAAGTCAGTGCTGCTGTTATCACTACTGAAACAGTGTTTCACAACACCCACATATGTATGTAGCATATCTAATTAGTTCATTACACAACTTTCATCTGTGCCTTCTCACAGGAAATTGCAGTTTTGCATATGTCATACATTCTGATTACATTGTTTACTACTCTCTGTTCTACATATGCTTGATGCGCTTTCTAATACATTTTAAGCTGATTTTACACACTGCACTGTTTGTGGTAGTAAACTGTCCTTTTTTTTTTTTTTGCGTCATGTACTAAGTAGCCCAAAATTAATATGACCAACTCAATGAAAGAATCTATGTGAAATGTGATGAAAGCACTAGGATACCCTTAGTTTCACACTTCCTGTCCAAACAGTCTCAGCACTTCCAAACTTACATTTGTTAAAGCAAATGTAGTTAGATGTCCAAAAGCAAAAAAGTCAGGCTGCATTTTCAGAATGGATGACTACAAATAATCCAGGAATGATAATAGGAAAGCTAATATGCTTCCATACTGCTTTATGAAAGGAAAGGATGTTCTGGTGGTTTGATATATAGATAGGAAATTAATAAATACAAGAAGGGGATACAGCTTCACAATTTCAAGAGGTGAACAGGAAGGGATGAGGGAAATAACTGAAGCCCAAATAATGTGTCATGCAGTGAAGATGTAGGATATTGTTCTAGTTCACTCTATGCTAATCTGAGACTGAGGTACTGCATTTTTGTGTGCCTGGGCTCTTATTATTGCCCTTCACTTTCTGCTAGAAGCAACATTCATGAGAATGTACACTAATCTGACTCAGGAAACTGCTCAAATTGAATTTAATCGTATTTTTATGTTGGGCTATTTTTCAGCTCACCTCCCTGACCCAGGTCCCTGCAGGAGGTACTAGGTAAGGGAGGAATAGGATCACGTGGTTGAAGAACACAGAAGTACAGATTTAAATTGACGTGGGCTGGTATTAAATGATTTTAAAGAACTTAAAGGTTACATTTCCCTTTTCTTACAGATTGGATCTCAGTTCTTTTGTGAAGAAGTTTGCTGCATCCAGGTACAGAGTCAATCACTTAATCAGAAAGGAATAGTAGAAGGCTCTTAAATCTAGAAGAACATGGAAGAGGACATTGTTGTGGACACAGCTGGAGATGGTCTCCTGAAAGGATGGATTTCTGATGGAGGAGGGATACCACTGAGGGCCACGTAGGACTAAACTGGAGTAAGGACACCTCTTAGGAAATCCCCAAACCTTCAAAAACCATTAATTTTAACACATGGAGGTGCCATTCTAATCCTAATTAAATGGCTTTTCTTCTTTTTGTCTGTGCTATTAATACTTGCAAACTGTATTCAAAGCTTAATAAATCACTTGCCATAACGAAGCCATGTCTCCATTTTCCATGATACATTCATCCATGTACCTTATTCAGGAATAAAAAATAAATCATAATCATCCTAATTAACAAATGTTACTTTATCGCATCCTGATGCCAGTTGCAGGGCAGGATTATGATAGTTAGAGGTTATTTGCAGCAGGTATGACTGGAGTACAAAAAAACCCATGTGTGAGTGTCAATCATATCATCAAATACGGATTTGAACTTGTATTGAATCTTGTATTGCAATTGAAAATATGGATCTTAGAATAATGCTATTCATACAGAATTATTCTAGATTGTATTTCTGTCTACAAGGTATCCGAAATAGAAAAGAGACATCCTTGCCAGAGATTAGAGTTTTGAAATCATTATTTTTCAGTAGTTGAGGCAACTTTTCTGAGAGAAAAAAGAACAAATATATGTGCCTCACCATTAAACCATCACAATATTATTTATGGAAAAACTATACTGTGGATTACCTTGTTTAAAAAGAGGAAATTGGAATTACACATAAACTTCTATAAGGACATTTTAAGAGCACCATGTGGTAGAAAATTAGGAAACAGTAACAAATGGATCCATCTTAAAAAACAGAATTAAAATACTAAATATATTTCCAAGTATCAGACAAATTATTATCATAAAATATCCTGAGTTGGAAGGGACCCATAAGGGTCATCAAGTCCAACTCCTGGCTCCACACAGAGCTAGCCAAGTCAGAGCATGTGACTGAGTGCATTGTCCTGATGCTTCTTGAACTCAGCCAAACTCAGTGCTGTGACCACTTCCCTGGGGAGCCTGTTCCAGTGCCTGACCACCCTCTCAATAGCGAACCTCTTCCTAATAATCAGCAACATAGAGTATTATTTGGGAATAATTACATAATAAATAACTAAAATGTAATTCCATAAAATGGATATCAGACTATTTCTGTTAACCATAAATTATGAAGAAAAAAGAAAAAAGATTACTCCATCATCAGACTGACCAAAAGGCAAACAAACTGTATCAGACCATTCCAGTAACAGAGCTTGGCCATGTTTGCTTGTATTAAGCAATATACTTGCCTCCCTGGTAGTCCCTTGTTAGACTGGGCACACAGAGGATAGAACAAGGATAGTTAAACAAAAGAATAGATTGACTTTAGTGCAGAATATCATTAGATGGAATAGGTCTAAAGAGACTGGAAAAAACAATACAGGAGGAAGAAAATGCCTGTAAACCCAGGACAAGAACAAGGATAAGAAATTATGAATAATCATCTATTTTTACACAAGAACAAGAAGGCAACAACTGAATTAACTATAGTTTCCAATTAGGAAAAGGGATTACACCACGGAAACTTTAGCTGCAATAGTACCTCTCACAAGGTGCTGCTACAAACTCGGATGGGTTAAAAAAAATGGATTTAGATAAAAAAAACACAAATTAGTAGAGTTATTATTACTTTTGCCATTGAACAAAGACTCTGCTTCTTTTTCAGAAGTTCCTGAAATACACTTTACTGGAAACAGGGAAAACATACTGAAGAAATATTGCTTGAAGCCTTTTCTATCTCTATTCTTTTTTTGCCTCAGCATCCACAGTATTCATCATCATCAAGCCTCCTATTTAATTAGAAAAACTTGGGTCTATTCCAGTAGATTAATTTGTTTGCTTTACATATAAATGTCACTTTTACAAATCTCTGCACACCTTCTTATTCAGATCCATTTTACATTGCAGTTGGTTGTACTTTTCTGAGTCAGAATTTTCTCAATATTTTTTTAAAATAAATGAAAATTTCCTGCGCAACGTTACAGAGTTCACTGGACAGGACAGGACATTTCAGTTGGAAGGAACCTATAGTGATTACGTAATCCACCTACCTGGCCATACTGTAAAGGAAATCCTTTATGGAACACACGTGAATGAGTTGGCCTAACATATCTCTATCTGTGAGTTTGTAGAGAGCTTTTCTTTTTATAGAGAAACAAAGAGTAGAACTCTAATGAACTCTCCTTTTCCTTAAAATCATTGAAACCTGCTTATTTAGGTCTATGTCCTTCAAAACCCAGTGGAGATCTCAATCTCCAGTTTACAGTTCAATCTCCAGTGACATTAGAAGGTAAATTAAAAAACAAACAAACAAACAAAAAAGCACACCCTCCTTTACCCTACCAATAAATTCTAATTTTCAATAATTGTCAGCTTTCCCTTCTTGTTTGAAATATACAATTGCTTGCTTATGCAAAAATAATCTACTGTATGTACTCACTGACAACCAAATGTGTGGTTATTATCAGTAAAGGAAATTATTTTGCTTTTAGGTTCAGGTATCTGATGCTGATGGTTGGTTTATATTTCTGTTTATATTTGTGGTTGTATGTGCCATTATGTCTTCAGAGGCAATATACCCAAACTCTAAACAAATTCTTGTATAGGCTGCTGCAATGTGAAATGTTATGATCCAGAAGTATTTCACTGAGAAAAGTTCCCTGCCTTTGAAGTACCTTTTGATCCTGTTTAAAGAATTGTGAATATGTGACCCCTAGTATTAGAATTTATTTCTTCTTACATGCCTGTATTTCATTGTTAATTGTTTTCAGCTAACATGAACAGTATCTAGTTATTTTAGGATTCCTTGAAATAAAGTGCACAAAAAGAGAAAAATTGCATGGTGGATAAAAGGTCTGTTAAATTTCTGTAGAATTACAAAGCTCAGCAGAAACTGTTGACTGAGTTTGCAGAAAAAGAAAAAAACATTGCTGTAGAAACAAGTTTCTGAAGTAGAAAATTCCCAGTGAATATACAGAAACAAGCCTGTGGGTACAAGCAGGCTCCTCAACTTGTAAACAAGTTATTTAACAAATCTGTTAAAGCAACTTGTTACTTCAGACAGCTGACTATGTGGACTAGGATTGCATATGATGATGGGATTACATGATTCACACTACCTAAAATCTACTTCTAAGTATAATAAGAAGATTGAGGTATCTAGGACTTTTACTCCTTTTTCAGGCTATATTTATCAAAGTGGTTCAGCTTTAGTAACTGAGAAAGCAGTGTGGTCTAAGATAGTGTCACTATATTTCTGATATTTGGAACCACCGTACTATCTCATATACTCACTACCTCTCCTCAGAGATACTGGTTTACTCTTATCTGACATGCCATACTAGGTGAAGGGTAGACTGATAAACTTCAGGAAGGACTATTTATTTTATAAGACACTGCTACCACAGTACTATCCTGAAGCTTAATAAAAACTTACTGTTCCTCATTTACCCCAGAGGTGCTACTATATCCTTTTCTACATATTATTTGTAGAAATTATTTGAGTTTCTCTTGTGCTATAAATGTATTAATCAAAAAGCGCAACACGTATTCAACATTAAAAAAATATATTTTATTACCTCTTTTTCTTTAAGAAAGAAAATAATCTTGGTCTTATGGAATGATTTGTCACATACAGTTTGTAGTTAATACACCCAACCAGTGAAAATTGTAAGAAAAAAAGAAAATGCAGTTCTATCTATGTCTCTTTAGCTGATAAATTAATAAAATGGACAAATATGAACTACGTGTAGAGCTGAATCTCTTTTTGTGCTTAAGTTGATAATTAAACCTTCACATACCTGAAGAACAAAAATATATTTTTCCATATAATATCATATAGGAAAGTAGCAGCTGGTTTTATGATACAAATCTAGGATTGTGTATAGGATTTACCTAATTAAATTTTAAAAGCATCAATTTACCAAGTCTTGGTATTATAAATTATGCTGTCCATACTTTAATTTCATTTTAGTTGATAGCCCATTTATTTGACCTCTAGCTGCTGACAACTCCTGTATTTCTACAGTCACACTATCCGTACGTTTTTTGTGAAATGCTTTGTTGATTGTCTTTGACAATACTCTTGGCAGCTATAGCTCCCCATGTGACAGGCACACCATGTTCTGCAGGTTTGATTGACTTACATTCATATTTGGATCTATACAATTGAAAAGACAGTCACTTATTCAGAGAAGTGGGCTTGTGTTTTATGCTTCAAAATATCTAAATAAACATAATGTGAATGTCTTATGAATGAACCAATCATTTTAATTTTTAGGAACTCACTGACTTTATATACTAAATACTGTTCTTTAAACTCCTACCTATAATAAATCACTATTTTAAAGATGCAGAAAGTTAAAAAAACAATAGAACCCCTAATTTAGCAGTTTTCCTTTCATTTTTCTCATGGGCTTGCAACACAAAGGACATTTTGGTTCTAACAGAGTCTTTTGATGTGAATTTTTCCTTAGATTAATTCCACCCTAGTTTTTTTTTGCTTTTTTCAATTTTTTTCAGTGAATATGCAAATAGAATTTACTGAATATAGCTCTTTTCATAACTTTCTGCCTTTTTTCTTGTACTGTAAGCTGTAAATCAATAGTAACTGATTCCTGCGGCCAAATATGTTGACAGCAGCTTAATCAACTTGTGTCCATGCTACTTTCAATGTCATCTCTAGCCACAGGGCAGTAAATTCTTTTAGAACATTTTTTTTGAACAGTTATGCTGTGTTTTCTCTTTGTTTTGGAACTTATTTCTGGCATTCTCCCTTAAGAAGTGTTTTTAGTCAGCAATTTTAGAGCATGCCTCTTTCCTTCCAGCCCTCCTTGTCTTCATGTATTTCCTTTATACTTTCTTTCCTAAGAATTTGTACAAGTTCTCTTTTCCAGTGTTAGTGCACTTGATCTTAATAGACATGTTATGTTTTTAATAACTGTACTATGAAGCAACACACTTCTTATCTGTGCTACATATTCTTGTGATAGTAAATTACATAAATTTCTTCAAAATACTAAATTACACCAATTTTGAAAAACCCTTAATCAGAAGTATTATCTTGGAATAGAATTAGTTAAAGGAGATAAATAAATAAATAGGAACATTCAGTATTTGCAGAAAAAGTAAAACATCTGATGTGTCTTTCCATTTGATGTCACATTGCTATTTGTAATGACCATTTGTATATGATGTGTATCACTAGGTCATGAACAGTATGGTCTGAACACCTTAAGTTTAAATCTTGACTGTCCCAGGTAAATGAGCACAGTTATTTAAAAAAGTGTTTGCTAAACATAAAAAACTTCAATCATTACACTGGATAACTGGATGTAGCAAGGAAAATGCCCCAGCAATTCTTCTGCCAAAATTACATCCTCTTAAGTCTATAGAAACAGTATTAACTGCAGAATAAGAAAGTGAGACATTTATAACTGTTTGATAAAGCATAGCACATTTCCCTGACACCCAAAAGTCAACCCAGAAGTCACTTTGTTAAGAGTAGTTCCTAAAACTCACCACAAATTATGTTTTCTCTCACTGAGTATTCAACAGGAGTGGCTGACTTCAAAGGGAACATGTAAGCAGTGACAATTTCTGTGTCAACAATAAAGTTTACCTGTGATAATACTGGTAAGAAATACCTGTGGGTTGACATTTTTCTTTTCTTTTTTTTTTTTTTACTTTCTTTTTAGAACAAAACTAAAAGCCTTGTCACAGTTGGGACAAAGTAAACAACCTGCAGTAGACAAGGTTACTGGGTTAAATTCCAAACTGACAGGATTAGACCCTTTACTAGGTTGTTTCCCTTCCTAGAGGAAATCTAAACCTACGTTCCCTAGATCGTACTTTGCCTTGCCCAAGCAAGGACATTGCTATTGGTCATGCAGAAAATCATATTAGTTTCTGCTATGCAGTTACTATTCCCATGTATTACTAGTTAACGTCTTGGACATATCCAGACATTTCTCTTCATACATCTACTTTAAGAGCAGCACTTTCTCAGTCTAAATAGCATATATGCAGAACATATGATCAATCTTCTATTTGATAATCCTAATTTTTTATTATTTGTAGGATTCAGGACTTTTTTTTTTTTAGTCCAGGTGTTACCAATGATTGACAGTCAGCCCATACCCGATGCAGCTAGCAAGTAGCAAGCAGGCTTTTGCTTGAGAGATCAAAAATTCAGTTTTGAACATAGAGATGAGACACTGGAACAGGTTGTCCAGAGAAGTTGTGGATACTTCATTCCTGGACGTGTTCAAGGCCAGGTTGGATGGGGCTTTGAGTAACCTGGTCTAGTGGAGGGTGTCCCTGTTTGTGGCAGGAAAGTTGTATCCTTAACATCCCTTCCAACCCAAACTATTGTGAGTTACACACACAATTATCTGGTCTATGTCAGAATTCACAATTTCAGTTATTTTTTGCCTATCATAACCCCCAGGCAATTTTTTTCATTTTGAATGTGATGTTCTGGCGTATCACACTTACTAAAGCCACCTCATACTTAGATAAACAATTGTTTGATTTGACTTAAGGTGTCAAAAATTAAGAATTTATTTTAAATTGGCAACCTACTTCTTTCTGATCACTCAAGCACACAACCGCAGCATGTAACAACAGTCATCCTAAAATAGAAGCTGACAGCAAACAAGATGAACTAGTAGCTCAGGAATCAAGACCTTCTTCTGAAGTGTGCCCTTTGTCCAGTTCAGTCTATTTATTTAAATCTGTTTCTCCCACATCTAAAGCATGTGCAGGAGCCATGTGTTCTCTGCCAAAGTTTTCTGAGGATTGCATTAAAGATCTTCTTCTGACTAGATTTCCATTTCAATGCACTGAGAAAGCAAATATTTCTCAAGGTTTATATTTTAAAATATCACTCTCAAGACTATGGTCTAGAAAACACTGCTGTAATACACAGAATTTCCAGATATTACAACACAGGTACTGTATTTGGGAAGATATGGAAGAATTATGTGTCTACAATACCAAAAAACATTCTCTTGCATAAGGGAAAGTTAATTTTGCTCAAGGAGGAAGTCTTTGAGGTTAGAGCCTTTGACTATGCTTTCTGAAAGAATTATCTTTTTGATCTTAAGCTACATAAAATTACTGGTTTAATTTCCTTCCACTCTACAGGAATATTTGAAAATGTATTCTCAATGGCGCCAATCTGGCAAATTTTCTAATGCAAAAGTATAAAGATGTAAAAATTGAATATACACTGCTCAGGACCAGCAATAGCTTCACTGATATATCATGATTACGTAGGCTTTTGGTTTTTTTGGAGAGTGCAATCTCATTACAAGGCAACTCTCAATAATTGTACAATAATGGCATTTGGGAGAATTACCTGAGGACTGCTGGAAAACAAGTAATTCCTATCTTCAAGAATGGCAAGGAGGACTAGAGAATACGGACCAGTCAGAAAAGGCTGAGAGATCTGTGATTCTTCGGCCTGGAGAAGGCTCACGGGAATCTCATCAATGTATACAAATGTCTGAATAGAGGGTGTAAAGAAATATGGCAGGTGACTGGCTACCAGACTTCCAGTCAGCTGCTCTCTTACTCCCCCTCCTACAGAAGGTTAAAAAAAAAAGAAAAAAAGAATATATTCACTACTTCCCATCAGCATACACCTGTCCACCCAGTTCCTAGGAAAGCAAGGCTTCAGCCTGGGTAATGTTTTTTTGGGAAGGCAAACACCATAACCATAAAAGTCCCTGCATTCTCCCCCTTTCCCTCAGCATTTATAGTGGAACTTTATGCTATATGGTATGGAACATCATTCTGGTCAGTTTGCATCAGCTGTGCCAGCTATGTCCCCTTCCAGTCTCTTACCCACTTCCTACCTACTAGCTATTGGGGAGAAGTTTGGGGGAGTTTGGAGAGAAAATCTTGATGCTGTGCAGTGTTCAGCAATAGACAAAATATTGGTATGTTGTCAAGAGTGTTTTAGACACAAATGCAAAGCACAGAACCATTACTGCCATGATGAAAATTATCTCAATTCCAGTCAGACTAACCCAAAGAAGAAAGACCCAGGCTCTTTTCAGTGGTATCCAGTGACAGGACATGAGGCACTGAGCAAAAACCAAAACACCAAGAAGTTCCATCTGACCATAAGGAAATATTTTTTAATGTGAGGGTGACTAAGCAGGAAAATACATGCTTTCTGCCCAAAACAAGTAATGGGCTATGTATCCTTGAAGCTGTCTAGACATGTTCCTTAGAAACATGCTCTGGGTAGCCCTGCTTGAGCAGAGAACTTGTCTAAGATGACTTCTAGAGGTCCTTTCCAATCCCAGATAGTCTGTGATGTTGTGATGATATACAAAGGTAAATTTCTTTTATTAGGTGTTTCATTAATGTATTTAAAATCTTCAACATAACAAAGGGGTATGCTGTTTTCTATAACCCACCATTAATTTTTGTTCCTTTATCTTAAATTTCAAATAAAAAGGGACAAGATACTGGTCAAAAAATTACAATGACCTATCATTAATAATAAGACAAACAGGCATCTGCTAGTATTTCATAGATGTGTTAAATAGAATAAAAAGAAATTCTTTTGTTTTCTTAGAACACCAAGGTCACAATGATAAAGTAAGTTTTTGGTGGGTTTTTTTAATGAAAAATTTCTACAGATAATAAAAACTGACATGGAAATATATGCAATGAATTTATGGGGAGGTGAAATGGAATTTTCACCCTGCAGTGATGCATACATGAGACATTTACAGCTTGATTATATAGGATTTTCCCTAATGAAAGCAGAATGAAGTCCTTCCTTACTGATTGTACTGACTTGATACAAGTTGAAAGTAAAATGTGTGTATTATTAGGTACCTCTATGAACAATTATGGAAACATCAGTTCTGGAATTATGTACTTAGGTACAAAAGAAGACATACCAGATGTGAACTAACAAAATCAAAGCAGAAAATAAGAAGCAAGCATAGTAGGAAGCACTTTTCCTTAGCATAGTGAAAAAAAGCTATCTTCAAAATAATCCTAAGTTTATCTACTTTGCAAGTGAATCTCTTCACTCATATGTTTTGTCATCTCACCTGAACCTTTATATATTTATGCATCCATCTCTTCTTCCCCAGTCTGGATGTAGTTACTTTGTTATTATCCTCACTTTGTAGATGTCTTACTATTGTGCTCAGTCCCAAAAGGTCTGAGGCATATATACCTTTTAGTAAATTTACTTTTATTCTTTATTCTTATTATATACAAACCTATACTGTTTTGTTTAGAAAAGTCAGCAAATAAAATGTTCTTATTTGTAATTCACTGGTATACACAGTAGGAATGTGCACATACGCATTTATGATTAAGCATCTCAGGACTTTCAAAAATCTATTTCTCTTTGAGTGTGCCTATATTAGTATTTTAAATGAGAGCATGAGCGTGCTTTTGAGCAGGATTTCCTCATCACCCCTTTTACTTAATTTTCTTTTCACTGTGAATTAGCCTTGGATCCTGCAGAGTTAATTCCCTTTCAGATGAAACCAAACTTAAAGAAATATTCTAGAAATTAATTTAATGCAACAGCTAAAGAGCTTTCAGTCTAGAGGCTGAGAGTCGAACCATCCAATACAAAAGCTACTAAAACAAGTATGATGTGATGGTTCCACAGCCTGTTAATGGCAGTGGATGCAAGTTCCTTCATAAGAGTGTAATTGGATTATGACAGTAAAGTATGCAAACTTTGCTTAACTTTGCTTCTTGATTTCTGATGAAATTAATTTGCTTTCTGTACTGAATTTAATTATGAACTAAATTATGTTTAGTTATGATCATAATCAAGCAGAAGAAACATAAAAACTTTAAAAGGATCCCTGTTAATTGCAACTCAGGATAATGACTACCACAGCACAGGGCCTTTATTTTTTCTCATCTACAGTACATGTGATGGAATTTCCACAGTATCTATGTAGGAGGAACCATCTGGAGTATATGGTATTCAGCTATTCTAACATTTTGTATTGCTGAATATATAAGCCCAACATACTAAACTTGTAACAAAAAAAAATATTGTTTGGCGGCATTTATGATAATATAATAAGGTCATAGAAAAATTCCAATTTTGAATAACTCATCATTAGAGACTGTCAGAACCCAGCAAAGTTATTTGACATAGGTCACTGCAAGTAATTAACTACTTTTTAAATTATAACTTCGGTTTAATGAGGATTCATTATGGTATTTGTGTTAAGTGTTTGTGCAGCTCAAAAAAAATTGCCCCATGTTTGACCAGAGAAAGACCTGATGATGTCCCAAAGTACCAATGCTTTAAAGTTAAGGCAACTGTCTCTTTGCACTGTGTCCTCAGAAAACATCAGAAAGTTGTGAAGACACCAGGTAACCACAATTTCTCTTGCTTTCAGATACAGGTATTGCAGTGAATGTCACTGCAGGAGCAGAAGACTGCTCCTTCTTTCAGGTTATTATTTTATCATTGAGATCATAATTCCTATCACTTATTCATTACATTTTAACTGTTCTGTCTTCCTTGGCTGCAGGAAAATGCTTACTGAAAGTTGCAGCTGGATTTGTATCAAAGAGCCTAGTTACAAAGAGGGCTGGTTGCATGCCAGAATTCTATGTATTCCAGTCATTCACAGAATTAATTCAAAGTCTTAAGGCTAATCTGAAAGTGCAGCTATGGAGTACTTCAACACTCAATAGACAAATAGCAATGCCTGTTTTCTTTCTTTTTTTTTTTTTTTTTCCCCTAATGATTATGCACATTAATAAGGAAGCCAGAGAAGACCTGGGAATGAAAAAAACCATTTCTTTCTAAGTTGCTAGCCTTCCTGTTTTGAAGTATCCCATTGACATTGCAATCAACTTGAATTCACAGTCAACTTACACTGACATCTGAATCAGAGCCTCCTTAATGGCTTTTACCTCAAAACACGTGATACATAGCCAGTGGGACAAAGGAGAGACAATGTACATAAACCAAAAGAAAAAGAGGGAAAAGGGAAAAGCTGAAAAACCTTGGCAAATTGAAAGAGAGAAGTAATCGGCTTTTTTCTAGTATTGCTTACATAATGTAAAAATGGGAGCCTAGAAGGCAGTACATCATAGCTGCAGGAACTAGGCGGGTTTGCTTTGTTTGTTAAGGATCCTACTCACAATTTACCTAGTAACTAACTTCTTCATAAACATATTCACTGACACAAGATGATGTGAGAATGTGATTTTTAATTTGCATAAATTCATAATGGATTGATGAAAGTTCATTATGAAGTAATGTGATTGAAAAAAAAAAAAAAGGAAACACAGTGAGTACCAAAGCATATTTTATTCCCCAAAATAAGTCTTAACTGACTTGTGTCTTTAACAAACCATCATTTAAAAATGCCTATGTATAAGAGAGCCTTTTTTCTGTGTATAAATATAATAATTCATGTTAATGAATCTCTCCTTGATCCAGAAGATATTTCAAGGTAATTTTCAATATTTTTGAATTAGCTTTCTGAATTTATTGTTTACTAATTAGAATCATAGAATCATAGAATTATAGGGGTTGGAAGGGACCTCGAGAGATCATCGGGTCCAACCCCCCTGCCGAAGCAGGCTCCCTAGGACATTTCACTCAGATAGGCATCCAGACGGGTCTTGAATATCTCCAGAGAAGGAGACTCCATCACCTCCCTGGGCAGCCTGTCCCAGGGCTCTGTCACCCTCACTGTGAAAAAGTTTCTCCGCATGTTGGTGCGGAACTTCCTATGCTCCAACTTGCAGCCATTGCCCCTTGTCCTGTCTCCACAGACCACTGAAAAGGGGCTGGCTGATTCCCCCTGCATCCCCTGCTTAAGATAATTATAAACATTAATTAGGTCCCCCCTTAGTCTTCTCTTCTCAAGGCTGAACAGTCCCAACTTACTCAGCCTTTCCTCATAGGGGAGATGCTCCAGGCCCTTTATCATCTTCGTAGCCCTTCTTTGGACTCTCTCCAGGAGATCCCTGTCCTTTTTATACCAGGGAGCCCAGAACTGGACACAATACTCCAGGTGGGGCCTGACCAGGGCAGAGTAGAGCGGGAGGATCACCTCCCTTGACCTGCTGGCTACACTCCTCCGGATGCACCCCAGGATCCCATTGGCTCTCTTAGCCACCGAGGCACACTGCTGGCTCATGGCCAACCTGTCATCCACCAGGACCCCCAGGTCCTTCTCCACTGAGCTCTTCTCCAGCAGGTCATCCCCCAGCCTGTACTGATACAAACGGTTGTTCCTTCCCAGGTGCCAGACTTTACACTTGCTTTTGTTGAACCTCATGTGGTTTCTCCCTGCCCAGCTCTCCAGCCTGTCCAGGTCTCGCTGGATGGCAGCGCAGTGTTCCTGCGTGTCAGCCACTCCTCCCAGCTTTGTATCATCGGCGTACTTGCTGAGGGTCAAGGCTATTCCCTCATCAAGGTCGTCAATGAAGATGTTAAACAGGACTGGACCCAACACCGAGCCCTGGGGAACACCGCTAGTCACAGGCCTCCAGTCAGATTCCACTCCACGAATCACGACCCTCTGGGCTCAGTCCGACAGCCAATTCTCAACCCACCTCACTGTCCACTCATCAATCCCATGCTTTCTCAGCTTTGCTATCAGGATGTCATGGGAGACAGTATCAAAGGCCTTGCTGAAGTCAAGGTAGATGACATCCACTGCTCTCCCTCCATCTACCCAGCCGGTGATGATATCATAGAAGGCTATGAGATTGGTCGAGCATGATTTCCCCTTGGTGAATCCATGCTGACTACTCCTCATGACCTTCTTCTCTTCCAATTGCTTGGAGATTGCATCCAGAACAAGCTGTTCCATTACCTTTCCAGGGACAGAGGTGAGGCTGACTGGCCTAATTACTTTCTGTTCCAGACCAATACATTATGTCCTTACCTGAAAATGAACTAGACTTTCAGATGGCAGTGTGTAGATTCCTCTACACATCTAACTCTGAAAAAATTTAGGGGCATACACCCCCAAAGTTACCTGTACAGACAAAACAAGACCACCACATTATACACCTCTAAGCTGTTCATCAGAAATCTATCTGGTTTACTGTCTTTAGGTTGTATATGAACTGAAGAATCCTTCAATATCTAAAATTGGGTGTGGTGAATTCATGTCCTGGTACTTCGTATAATGGGACCTATGGACATATAGTGTATAGATGTGCTTCAAAGTAAAGCACTGAAGAGCACTATGGATCAGCAGGAATACAGGTGATTACAGCTGTACTAGGAGGCTAATGCCCCATTCCCTAGGCTTTAAGAAAACAGAGGCAGCTTGTACCATAGTAGGTTATGAAACTTATCTGTAAAAACAGGTTGGCTGCATGTAAATGCGAAAGACTGTTCACCCATGATAAATCTTTAATCCTGTCATGGATTAATTTGAGAGAGCTCTATGCTAAAACCATACCAAGAACTACTGTAATATTTTAACAAATACAACTTTTGAGTCTCAGTGTCTAGTGCCATGCCTTGTCATGATTGTGGCTACTAATGGATGTAACCATTATGCCTTTTGCTTCAGTCAATACCCACACAAGTTCACTATTTAAAACTATGGATACAAAAGTGATCACAGTCACCTTCAACACAGTTACGGATCTTGCTAGAGTTATTTTAACTTCCTCCAAACCCTAAAACAGTGCTGTGTATTTATTAATAATTAACTAATTCTTAAATAGTTAAGTAGTCAAGAAATGTCCAATTTACAAATTTCTGCCTTTCATAAACAAATATATAGAAAATATGTCACCACCACTAAGAACAACTTCATGATACTGACTTGCATATTTAACACCAGTAACTGCTGTCTTTCTTTCTATCAAACACTATATTCCTTTATATATCAACAAAGAGCAAAGTAATAAGTATTATATTATACAACTTTGCCAACTATTCTGTTTTGGATTAAACATATAGTAATTTTAATGAAGCAATATTTAAATATGAATAAATATTTGTACTCCAGCCTGCTTTCACCTTCCTTCTCCAATTAATATCTATTCATCCTACATGTACTAAAAAATCAAAACCAAAACCAAACCAAACAAACAAACCCCCCCAAAAACTTGGTGTGTGAACTTCAAAATTATCATTATGACTATCTGAATTTCACATCTTTTTTTAAATTATTCCCAGGTAAGAGCAGGTTTTGTCTGTTACAGAGTTTTTATTTTCTCCAGAAAGTAGATAATTTTAATGATTGATCATCTAATTAAAATGTTTGTTAATGTTAAATACTAAATGTGCAAATTTATTTTGGTTATTGGATCGTGATTTTCACATCTTTTGATCTTTTTTTGTCTGCCTTTGGTCATTATCACAAGTTTCTAAAGCCCCAATTATTTTTAATTCAATGGCTCAGATAAAGATCCCTTATTTTAGTATTTTTAGAAGATTAAAAAGACAAGATACAAGAAAACAAACCAAATTAGCCTATCTTTGCACATCTGCATGAGAAAAGAAAAAGAAATGAATAAAAATACTTTGAATAAGCTTGGTTTATCTCCAATCAGTTGTAACTTTTATTGCATTGTGATTTTTGTTTTAAATCTCTGAAGAAGTGACTTTCCAGAAATTTTGACATATTACATAAATATACTAATTATATAAATAAATTCAAATAGTGATACCAAATAGATTAAAAATAGTGCATTTATTATTTAAAAGTTTATTATTTATTATTTAAATTTTTTACTTGTAATTATAAGCAACTATTTCCATCTATCCCTCTACTTTTCCCAAAATGCTGCAGTTTGCCTGAAGCAATTCTAATCTTCAGTGTAAGATTTTGACATTTTTAGGATATGCTTATTAACCATTCAGGTGAGAGACTGCATTGAAACACATTCTGTCAATTTCAGAAGTATTTTATGAGCTTCCTTGTTATGTATCTTCCCTTTGCAGAATAAAAATCACCAAACTTGATAAGGCTACTAGAGAATGAAGCTATATCTAAAAAAAAAACCAAAACAAACCCAAAACTGATAAAAGATTTAAGTCATTCACAGGTCAATAAATCAACATTTTTATGTACAAGTTTCCTTCCAGTTAATACAGTGATTCATCACATGACATGATCATTGAACCCCATGAAATGGAACCAGATGGAGTTAGACCACCTTTCTCAGTAGTGTCTGACTATTAGATCAATTGATCAAATATCATATAATATATATCTGACAAAGACTGATCTTGGAGAGAGGATGCAATCCAATGCTTTTAGATGGTATTCAGAGGAAATGTATTTCAAAATCAAAATTATGAAGTGACAATACTAATGAAACATTATTTACAGAAGTGACAGGATAAAACTTTCCAGAAACCTACATTTCATTAACACAATAACAAATTTCTCCTCCTCCAACACACCTCCTTGCTCACATAAGAAAAGAATAAATCAGTATTTATCTCAAATTCAGTATTATGCTCACTGGACTAATTGTTGAAATACTATGCAGAATTCAAATGAAACACAGACATGTGAGTTTGACACCCATTCAGTAACAAGTGTTGGTGCTTACAAACATTTCTGAGTTGCTGCATCTGTGCGATGGAGCACAATTATGAGAAAACAGTTATACTGCTTCTAGCAGCTGGTACCACATCTACAAATTTTACCAATGAGTATCTGTCATATCATGTAAGCAAGCATATTCATTTATTAAAACATTCTGAAGAAATAAGTTTTGAAAATGGATATTGTAATTGATAAAGTGTTTTAATATATGCAATGTCTTTTAAGGCCTAACAAAAATATTTTACATTTTTATTATATTCTTTTGCCATGAGCCCTTTCTCTCCCTGTACTGTATAGATCCCTCTAGTCCCTTTCTCATTCTGCTACCAACCCATTCTGCTCAGAAAGAAAACAGTATTCAGCAGTTCTGCCAGTTACATATGAATACTGTTCAGCTCTTCTATTTCATCTCAGTTGTCAGTTATGGGAAAGCTTAGACAAACCTGCTAAACTTTTCAAAATATATAAAGATTTGAACAAAGCCTTTAACATACAGCTCAGAAAGGTAGCATTTAATGTAAATCTACTGTGGAATGAATATTATTCAGAAACTACTCATTTGGCTAAGTTGATATAGTTTTTCTTTCACAGCTTTCACTTTCTCTCCAAAATAAAGACTTGCAAACAGAGAGTAATTTGTCACAATATATTTGTATGCTAGATGACCTTCCTGAAATGAATTTCTCCCTCTTCCTTTTTTAAGAAGTTGTGTCTTTATGAAATGAAAAATGAAAGACATTTTCTGAACATGTTAGATGTTTTTTAGGGTCATTTAAGCTCTACACTGTCCTTCCTTTATTAGTCCACAATTACAAGTTTTAGATAAGTGCTACATGTTGTATGTGTGTTGCACATTAGCTCTGTGTTCCCTTTGTTTTCTCTAAAACTGGTTCTACCCAACTTCCAAGATAACATTTCTTCAATGCCTCATAGTTGATACCTGATGATTTCTTCATTGCTTTGGGGACTCTGCACTTACCGTTTGCAAAGACTTCAGGGTGTCTATCCTGTAAATTATTACTCTAAAATTGTAGATAATTCACTTTCCACAGAATAAGTGCTGGTTATTACTAGCTGTTAGTATTAGTAGAATAGAATTTGTATCCATTGGTTACAGAAACATATCAAAATTATTGTAACAATAGGTTTTACACTAAAAAATTATCCTAAGCTTATACTAAAATAAATTAGTTCATATATTGTTACCTTTTAAGCAGTAACAGGGACTGTCAAAATTGCTTCAGGTAGGCCAAGTTCAGACAAAGCAAGGCTGATTACTTCAAATTCTGAGTCTTTGGGGATATGATGGAAACTGTGGACTGTTACTAGAATGTTAATATACTCGCTGTGTACTGGACTACATCACTTTTACATTCATGCAGTGAACATGTAATGATAAAGAGCTCTATTTCTCCTTTAAGCAAAGGCTGAAGGTAGAGTGGAATTGCTCTTTCTATAGTCAGAGAGAGGATGTCAAGATGCCTAATTGGTACCTAGATAGACTGAACTGAAATTGTTGACATCAGAGGTCAGATGCTGACAATGAAAACTCTGTAAGAGTTCTAACAAACATAAATCAGTCTCCTAATTGCTACAAATCAGCACAGCTCCTCTAAAAAACAGTTAAGTGCAATGTTTGGCAGGAACTAAGGATATTAGACCAAAAAAACTTGGAACAGAAAACAGGAAACACACATTTACATGTAAAGCAAAAAAAGTTATGTTCATTGAATTGAAATTTTGGGACTCTATTCAATGATTATTGGACCAGCTTAAGTTACTACAGAAAGAGTAGAAATCAGTATGATTGAAGTCTTTGCACTTCATTTTTCTCCACTGAAATTCTACTTTACAGCCATATCTATGAGGTATCTTACATATGTTGGATTACTATTCTTATTTTTCTTTATCAACATTTAAAATTCTTTTGGCCAGCAATCAAGTCTACATTTTGCTAATTGACCACTAGTGATTTAATTGCAGCTATGAGATCTCCTGTATCCCGTGCCTCCTTTCTCACATCGTATGCCTGTGCTCTTCTACATTGCACTACATCCCTTTCAAGGCTGTTTCTTTCATAAGATACCTGTATTACTATATACTACAGCTACTGTAGCTGTGATAAATATTTCCTTCTGTAAAGAATCACTACTTTCTGTTACTAAAATTATAATAGAGGATTATATAAAGCTAAATTAAAACTAAGTAATTGGGAAATAATCACCTGCTCATTAGAAAACTGATGATATGGTTAAACAAGCTAATTTTATTCAGACAGGCCAAGATGAAACCAGAAAAAACCTGCAAAGTCCTAAAGCTTTGAAAAGTTGTACAACACCTAAAAATGGCAATTTCATATCTACTAGACTATAAGGATGCAGCACTATTTTATTCTTAATATTGACAGATAAGACTACAGAGCTCTTGCTAGTTCACAAGATTGTAGAGCACTCTTTTCTGGGTTTAACCCATCACATCAGTTTGTGGACAAGCTACTTATTTAGCAATTCTCCAAATAAAGGTTCATCTCTTGTATCTCAGAATTGTTGTCTATGCCTTACAGGTTCAAGGTCTGCAGTAGTAATAACTTCAGTAGTTACAGGTGAGTAATTATCGTGCAATGCTCACAAAAGGGATTTTACCTTGTACTTCCAGGTACTGCAGAAGTTTGTAATTCACTCCCACTTCATCCTAGATTCACATGCTATGAACAGTATTTCAAAGACTGTCAGACTTGCAGAAATAACTAGGTCCTGACCCACAATTGTTGAACAGAAGAGCAGTGATTTCATGAAGTGATTTTAAGAGCAATTACTGGAGAAAAGTTCCCTGGGTCATGCCTGTTCTATAAAATCTAAAGGAAACAAATCATAAGAATTCCCTCAAATCCTCTGTGCATTTCTGGAACAATCCCATAAATTCAGTGGCTGAGCTGCTGGATTTTTTCATGTACCACACAATTTCAGCTTCTGTTTTATGTTAGCTTTATGCTCTTGTTTAGCAGTCACCCATATTATCAGTGTTGCTAGACAGAAGTAGATACATATCTTCCCTGAATGGTAAATTAATCATCGAAAACCTGCAGTCAAACACATCCAGCAAACCAAGGATCTATATTCTATATTCAGGCCCAAATATGTAAGAATATGTTAATTTTAAATATCTGTTCTGGAAGTGTTTAAATACCAATGTCTGTAATCAATCTTTAGTTGATCTTATCTGAAACTGGGAACCAGTGACAATTACTATTGTCTGCAAAATACGCCAGTGAAGTGGGACTTAAAATACTTGAACACTGTTAGAAAGGTAGTATTGCTAACATAATGTAAAGGGACTGATATTGTAATGCTAAAGATTTTGCTTTGAATGTTAATGCTTGTAATAGGAAAGTTGCTACTCCTGGAAGTAGAAACAATGTCTATATTTCATTAAAAAAAAGAGAGGGATAAGAAAATCAAAATCAGTCTAGAATTGAGTATCAGGTCTTAAAGTAGAGCGTAAGTCATGTTGGACCCTTTGTCTCAGTAAAAACTTCATAAGACATTTAAGATCCAAAGATGAATCTGAAGTAGATACATTTCTACACAAAGTTCCTCATGAAGCAGATTACACAAGAGTGCTTCTAAAATACTTCCACTGTGACAGCCTTTTGTATAACTGCATCATACAAAATATAGATTAAAGCTTGTGTATATTGAAGAGTATTCTAACACACAGCTTTTACTAATCTGTATAACAGCCAGATTTTTTTTATAGGGTAAGAGAAGGACATTCTCCTTTTTTTTGTCTGCAAAGTTCTACGACTATTCATGGACCAAAAGAGAGAATAAAAGTATGCAACAGCAGTCTTTGCCTATAACACTCACTTATTTAAAATAATGTCTTGTCCAATGCACAGAGTATAACAATAGAATGGGAATGAATAGGACACTATCATTTCCATAAACAGATTACAAATTTTCACCACCACAGACGAATCCCTAAACACTAGGTCATACAGTACTGTTTCATTGGCATACAGAGGAGACATCTTTTACTTGTGAATCCTTTTTTCTTTCCCAAACAAAGGAAGATTATCTATATTTAACCTTAATATGAATTTCTTTCTGAAGTCTATATTCTAAGCAGATTAGGTAATGGGACTCGTAAGAAACATGTTGATTGTGATTTAAAATGATTACTGGATTACAGTAGTGATCTCAGTTCTATTCAAGAGTAAAAGGAACCAAATGGCCTACAACATGTGCCTGCCTACTCATGCAGTTAAGAAGGATATATATGCTTACACTAAAGCAAATTTCTATAGGACCTTTGAAAATGAAAGGTATAAACCCAGATGTTTGCTAGGTTTAGATGCAACAATAGTCATAAAGAGCAACCAAAAAGAGGTATTCCACTATCTCAGTAAATATTCCACTTTAGCACTTTATGTCCAACTTTTTAGATAGTTTGGTTTTTTGGTTTTTTTTTTAATCCAATCCCAGCATGGTAAAACTACTTTGTTCTGTATATAAATAGTCAAAAGGACAAAAGAATTTAATCTCTGTAGTCTTTTAGGTTTTTTTACACACAATCCAACACTAGAATGAGTTTCCTAAAAGTGATTATTCAAAGAAGGAGATTTCTAGTTTTCATCATTTCCTAGTATCTGAAATGATCTTGGTGGATGACAAATTATTTGATATATTTTTCTAAATCATAAGGTAAACTACAATCAAAAAAGCAAAAACATGTATCAGACTTGAAGAAAATGTTACAAGAAAACAATTTTCTATTTTCATAGAATCATAGAATGGTTTGTGTTGGAATGGACTTACTTGTAAAGATCTCCTAGTCCTAACCTTCTGCAATGATGAAGGACACCCTTAAGTAAGTAAGGTTACCTAAAGCTTCATCCAACCTGACCTTAAATGTTTATGGGGATGAGCATCTACCACCTTCTGGGAAACCTGTTCCAGTGCCTCATCACCCTCATAGTGAAGAATTTCTTCTTAATATTTAATTTCTTCCTTCTATCTAATCTATAATAATTTCTTCCTAATATACGTATTTTCAGGCTTGATGAAGCTCTGAGCAATCTGATCAACCTAATCTAGTTAAAGGTGTCCCTGCTTACTGCAGGGGGTTGGACTAGATGACCTTTGAAGGTCCCTTCCAACCTAATGCATTCTATGATGTAATCTAAATCTACCCTCTTTCAGCTTAAACCATTAACTCTTTTCCTATCACAATTGCCCTTTGTAAACAATCCCTCTCCAACTTTCCTGGTATTTTCTAATACCCCCTTTAGGTATTAGAAGGCTGTGATAAGGTGTCCCAGAACCTTCCCTTCTCCCTCATCCTGGCTTGATAGGAGAGGTGCTTGAGCCCTCTGAGCATCTTCAGAGCCCTCCTCTGGACTTGCTGTAACAAATCCGTGCCTTTCCTGTACTGGGGACTCTAGAGCAGTAATCCAGGTGGGATCTCACAGAAGTGGAGTAAAGGGGGAAAATTATCTCCCTCTACCTCCTATCCACACTTCATTCAATGCAGTCCAGGATACAGTTGGCTTTCTGGACTGCAAGTGCACATTGCTGGGTCATGTTGAGCTTGTCATTTTAGTGTTCACAAACACCCCCAAGTCTTTCTCCTTAGGGCTTCTCTTAATTTGTAAGAAAAAACCTCCCCCCTTTAGTCAAGATTGAATTTTATAATAAAAGTGAAACTAGTAGTAACAAAAAAATTTTCATTTTGCAAGCTAGAAAGGATCACAATAGGAAATTGTGTGTGAAACAATGTGAACAATACTTGTATTTAGTTGTGTTTAGAAAGAATAGTAAAGAGTGCAAGAAGGATGTAGAGATAATAATTCAAGCAACTAGAGTTCAAAACAAAATGCTAAGTTCCTTTAAAGTGTATATGTAGGTCTCATGAATAAGGTATTAGTTCTAAAGAACAAAGCAAAAAATAGCAGAGTAGAAAGGCAAGTGCTTGATGGTGGAAAAAAAAAAAAGATATTTCCATCTGAGCTTCTTTGAAAGCTTGTTGCAAGTACAACATTTGAGAATTTGAGTCAATGAAAATATGGATTTTGCTTAATCAGGTGATTTTAGTCAGAGAAATAAAAAAATCAAGAAAGCCTACAGCTGACTTGTATGTAACTATGTTCCACCCCCCGCCACAGATAAAGATTTTGCTTTGACTGTTCAACATGAAAAGTAAAAGGCCAAATCATTTTCTCTATCCAAGTGTTTCAGGATATAGCAAATTTAGGATTTTCTTACTGGTTTCTAAAACTGGACATTTTATCAAAGATGTCTTTTTCCCTCAACAATAAACACAGATAAGAAGAGAGGGAGGGCAGACACTCAACCCTAGTGAGATTTATCCCTAAGTTTCTGTGGAAAGCGGGATGAACTATTCCTGAAAGTGTCTGTGTGCAATTTAGTTACTGAGAAGGCTTAAATTAAGATTGGTTTAAATTAGATACCTAGTCTGCAAAAAACTAAGATGCTGTGAAGATTCTTCAGCTCAGATATGATTTATTAGATAAGAATTTCAGTTGCCAAATAATATACATGTTCTCTATTTGTTGGAATTATTTGAAATATTTATATTAAAATTCTTTGCAAGCTTTCGTATTTTTGTGGTTTGTATGTGAGAAATACCATTTAAGATGGACAGAAGAAGAAAATTATAGGATGTTATTCATATAAAAGGGAAAAAATAAATTTACAGTGCAAGATTTGTGCATTGTTTCTTTATAAAACTAAAACTAGTACACGTCTGCTTTTAATGAATGAATCCTTCTAGTGAGGAACCATTTACTTTTAAGTGCTATTATTTTCAATTTGTTGAAGATATGGTACTCCATGACTATATTGAAGACTACTTATGGTGGTTTGATATATATGGCATTGGTCTGAACTAACTTCCACTGAAATGTTTAGACTTTCCAAGCATTTTAATGGCAATTCAATCCATCCCTTTGTATCTAGTATAACAACATACATGCTGGTAGGTATTTAACAGTTAAAAATAGCATGACAAGCTCTGGGAAATCGTTTTCAATCCACTACCTCATCTCAGTGTTATTACCACAGGGATTCTAGGTCAACATTAAACTGGAGCTAGTTCTCTTGCTGTGATCTGAAATTCTCTTGGAAAAGGTTAATGGGGAATAATAACTCTACCTGAGCCACACTTCTCCCCATCTATCTTTCTGTTCACATTTATACTAGGCTCATCACTGAAACAGAAAGGGGACAATGAAAAGGCTCAGATCTCTGAATTTCTGTGACTCAGGTATCGATCAAACCGCCTGCCTGAATGAAGAAGCATACATGTATGGAGACGGACAGGTTTACAGAAAACTCCAGGAGTTTCCAGTCTACTTTATGGGAGTATTTAGGCCAAAGGCTTTTGAGATGCAGTGTTTCCAAAGACATTTTTGGCAGCAGCATCTTCAAGTCATTTTTCAACCGTCTATGCATATGTTAGATCTGTCTAGTCTAGTATTTTCCCTGAAGACTTTAGGTTTTAGGTTAGTTCTACAATGAAGCTTAATCAATCAACTTCCCTCCTCTCCAATGTTATGCTTGAATTAAATCATTCCTTATTGCACTGAGGATGCCCTGTACTTTCTCAGTTCTCAGGCTACATATTGGTACCAAAATATATTTGGTACCAAATATTTATCTAACATGATTGATTTGGGAGGATACAGTAGAAAACATTGTATTTTGGACTGGTTTAATACATTGCTTATAGTTTTCCTTTTGGTTGCAAATGATGATTTATAAATCTTGCACTTCTGTTTTTCTGACCTTAAAAACTTCTTTTGAAAAACAAATACTCATTCAAAACCAGAATGTTTACAAGTAGGGAATACAATACTAACTCTAGTAGTATCTAAGATATTTTGTTTTTATCTGAGAGAAAGTTTGCACAGCTCTAAAAATGATAAGTAATTTACAATATTTCCAGATGATTGATCATGATTTTTTGCTTCAGAGACCAAATGAACTAGAATAAAAGTATATGAATATTCTATTATCAAAAACCATAGCTTTGTATGAGGCCTTTAAAAGCTATTATAATTCATATACCACCACAACTGACAATTGGAAAATGTTATAGGAGTCAGAAGTAGAGTCAGTCGTGTTATACTTATAGATCCTTATGCTTTCCTTTTAACCCCATCTTTGTCTCAGAGGCTTTGGAGAGCAGAGGAAATAGATTTTCGATTGAATGTTTCATCACAATTATAAATCATAAGCCAATTGCTTGTTGTACTTGAGGTACTTTCAAAACTCTTGTGTAAACTATGGAAAATGAGTGAATATAGAATAAAAATATTCTATATCATATAAGATTGCTATTTCAAGCAAGAGATCCGCATTACACTGATTGTGAAAGAACCAGAGAATTGCAAATACTATTTCTGAATTCCTGATAAATATTTTGATTTCTTAAAAAGATTTATTTCAAAATGAATAATGGAAAATGGACAACTTATCATCCAACAGTCAACATTTCCACTTATGTTCTTCTCTTTAAACTGATTATGATTTACTAACATGATTCTGCTTTACCACTGAAAGCTCTGATTAATTAGTCCAGATAATAAATGGAATGTATTCAAGAGTAAATTTGAGAGAATCTAGGTTTCATAGCAAGAAATGAGGCAGTAAAAGACTAGATTGTTTTTTATTACTTTTTGAGGGGTTGTTTCTCCCCTCCCCTTTAATTTTAACAGGTTTCTCTTAAAATAAAGATTCTCTGAAGATTTTAAAATAAAAATTGCCACACTATACAGAGTCACTTCAGTTCTGAGGGTAGCAAAATTTTCTGTCCACCAGAAACACTAAATATTCTATAGGTAAACCATTAGATGTCAGAAGATAAGGTAATTTCCAACTTATGTGGCTTTCGGGAAATAATTTTAAGAAGCTCTATTTAGCGTTTTTCAATCTGTAAATTGCTGTTTGCCTGTAGCTTAACTGTCTTATATAGCAATTGAACATTTCCAATCTTATTCTTCTGAGCAATCATTTAAAACATTATAAAAATTGACAAATATATTTTTCAATGTCTGTTACACAAATGCTGTTTTAGCAATCAAAAGCAATAGTAGCTTTACCTATTACACATTGACTAGTTAAGTGTAAGGATTCTGTTTTGCGGGATCCAATTCTACACTCAGAACTAAATGAATCCTTTCTATCAAGGTAAACTAAAAAGGGACAGTAGGAAAATAACACATGTTGTGTTGGGGAAAAATGCTTCTTGAAAGTACCATATTCCCATATTTTTCATAAACATATTTAAATATACCATATTATAATTTAATTAGTTTAATAATTAATTTATTTTTTATCACTAGAACTGAAGTTAGTAAATGGCCCACAGACAAATATATTCTGTCAAGTCTGTTTTTTAAAGCATTTACCTCATATATCATTTTAACCAAGAAACAGTCAGTGCATACCAACTATGCCTACAATTTAACTACCTGTGCCACGCAGCCACCTTATTCTCTAAACAAAATTTGTAGTTAACCAGATCATGCAGAGATCTCATCATTGCCTGAATTTCCACAAAGCTAAGAATAACTTAATTTTGTCAAAACACTGTATTATTTTATTAGCATATTTCTTTGCTATGTAACACATTTCACTGACTTAAAGGACATCTATCCTTTTAAATACACATTTACTTAAGATATATACATAATAAGATTGACATGCATTAATATCTATGCCTGAATTATCAAGGAAGCTTGAAGATGCCAGCAATTATCCTCCATTTTGTGAAAATACCTCTTTAGTTTCAGTTATTGTAAACTAATTGTGATTACAGAGAAGAGGAAACATGATTATAAAATGTTTAATATGGTCTTCCATTGGGTGGAATTACTAATGTCACAAACCATTTCTCAATGGGAGAAGCCAGTATAATTTTCAGATTCATTCTCTAGTTCCTATTAGCATAAACATAATCTACTTACTAACTTTGATATGTAAACAGGAAGCAATATCCATGAAAGGGCTTGAAATTTCATTCCTCTGTAGTCATCATATGTCTTTTCAGGAAATATATACTGCTGCTAAGAGGCCAAGGGAGTGCAATCAATGCTTCAGGACAGATTCCAATACAAGAGAAATTCAGAAACTCAGCAAAGTGTCTGGAAACATATTTAAGCCTTCCATAGGGACAATACTGTCTTGGAGCCCATTTACAATGAACATGAATTATCATCATTGGGAACTGTTGGAAGGAACTATTAAACATCATTAACCCTAGCAATAAACAGGGCCATCTTCAACTAGATCAGGTTGCTCAGAGCCCCATCCAACCTGACTTTGAATGTTTCCAGGGATGGAAACATCAAACACCCCTCTGGGCAACTTGTTCCAGTGTTTCTGTTCACTAATCCTAAAAACTGTTTTCCTTTATGTAGCCTGAATCTACCCTCTTTTAGTTTAAAGCCATTACCCAGGATACAGTTGGCTTTTTGGGTTGTGAACACACATTGCCGATTTGTGTCCAGCTTTTCATCCACCAGTATTCCCAGGTCCTTTTCTGCAGGGCACCCCAATCCAGGTGCAGGATCTTGCACTTGGCCTTGTTGAACTTCATGAAGTTCACATGGGCCCACTTCTCAAGCTTGTCCAGGTCCCTCTGGATGGCATCCTATCCCTAGGGTGTGTCAACAACACCACAAAATTTGGTGTCACCTACAAACTTACTGAGGGTACACTCAATCCCCTCACTATGTCATTGATGAAGATATTAAACATTACTGGTCCCATAACAGATGTCTGAGGGAAAACCACTCATGACTGATCTTCAATTTAGAGAGAATGACATTGAGGTGTACCATGTCGAAGGCCTTACAGAAGTCTAGATAGATGACATATGCAGTTCTTGCCTTGTCCACTGATGTAGTCACTTCACCACAGAAAACCACTAGGTTGGTCAGGCAAAACATGTACTTCATGAAGCTGTGCTGACTGTCTCAAATCACCTCCCTGTCCTCCATGTGCCTTAGCATAGCTTCTAGGAGGATCTATTCCATGATCTTCCATGAGTTTTCAAATATCACGAAGAGTGCCTTGGCAACTATATCACACAATTCCCTCAGGATTCTGGGATGCACGTTATCAGGTCCCACAGACTTGTATATGTTCAGGTTCCTCAGACAGTCATGAAGGTGATCTCTTTACTGAGAGAGTGGTGAGGCACTAAAAGAGGTTCCCCAGTGAAGTTATGGATGCCCCATCCCTGGAAGTGTTCAAGGCCAGGTTGGATGGGGCTTTGGGAAACATGGTCTAGTGAAGGGTGTCCCTGCTCATGGCATGGGGGTTGGAACTAGATGATCTTTGAGGTCCTTTCCAAGCCAAACCACTTTGATTCTATGATCTGCATAATAAACTCTTTTAAATGCATGGAATAGATGTCATCATCTTATCTTTTTCTCAACACAAAGTCCTACAGACTACCAAGTATACTAGCAACTAAGTAACTAGAGGAACTCTATCCTGCTACTCCTTCATCTGAATATAGTAACTCAGGAACAGGGACAATAGCAACTGCTCAGAGAGTACATCTGCTTGATGCTTTTCCTCCCCCATTAGGGTTGCAAGCAAACAGTAGAATTTTTCAGTTATTTAAAAGACATTGCACAGTTCAAGCAGAATTTGCTTAAATTAGATCTGTAAAAATATTTTGCAGATTTAAAATGTGTATAATATTGTTTCTTTTAAATGCTCACACAACCACAAGTTCATCCCTCTTTCTCTCCCTTTCCCTCAGAATTTACTGCTGAGCATGACATCATGTAGTATAGAGCTGTCGCAGCGACGCCTTCTCTGGGCCCTTTGTCCAACCCAAGCTTACTTGCTTTTGTTGGGGGGTAGGACAATTATAATCTTTACATTATCATGACAAAATTAAAACACTATGTGTAAATTGATTATATTGCATGTTATCATAAATTTTAACTAGATCTTCAATATGTCATATAGAAAGTACAAACCCAGGGCAAAAACGTCATTATTCTTACCAAATATATTTTCACTTAACTTTGTGACATTTTAGTGATGTATTATTGATATTTGTAGTACCTGATGAATATGTTGAAGCTGTTATAATATGATATGTAGTCAAGTATAAAATAATTTCACATTTCTGCTGTTTTCTATACCATTAAAAATACCTACCAAAATATTGATTTTTTTTTGTTGTTTTTCTTCACAGTAACAATCAACATTTATGCTGTGTTATAACATGAAGTTATAAGCTTACTATACCTTCTGATTTCAGAGGTCCTGACAGAATTCCAGATACCATAACATATTTTTCCAAATTCCCAAAAGTTAGGAATATTTCCTGAGATTTCCACCCCATTTGCAAAAATGAGAATGCTTGTTTTAAGCGCTTAAAATCAAATGCAATACATTCTAGGGAAAAGGACCACAGAATAAAATCACATGAACATAGGTTCTGAAAACATAGAATATTAGCAATTGAGAAATAGAATCTAGACATGAACCATGTACTCACTACATGGTTATTACAAACATTTAGCAGCTTTATTGATTTTCTTTTTTCAGTAAAACAACGGCAGGCAATGTCAGTTTTTCCCAGAGGAAGAGAGGAAAACAGGATTCAGATAAATAATCTCTCACTGTCTTGAATGCTTATTTCTAATACCATACACTTCAATAATAGTCTATTTTTGACTCTGTCTCAAATAACTCACACAAAATACTGTGAGGAAAACAGCCACTGTACCATGATTAACCTTTATATCCATGCAAGTGGATGTATACTGTATACTAGTACTTAGACACCAGCAGCACTTCAGGCACTGTCAGAATAAGCAATGCATCTGACATCTTAGACATGGGGGACAATTTGTGGCTAAAAGCAATTTAATAAACTCAGATAAAGAAGAATGAAAGGAATCCTTTTAAGAGCATTTGAAGAACCTGAACAACTCTTTCAGAAAACCTTTACCTAATAATCAGATATTGTTGTGTGCTTTCAAGAGAACTGAAGTTCATTCCTTTGTCTCTTAAGTGAATACAGTGCATGAAAGCTACAGGACTTAGAAAATATGAAAAAAATCCCAAAGGTTAAGAAACATAGAACTATTCCCTACATCACTCTCCATCTTTTGTGTGATTTAATAATTAAAAAAATGGAATAAAATCCTGGACTTATAACATCTTGGGCATTCATGCAGATCTTTTTTTCACAGTCTTCTGGAACACAAGAATAGATCAGGCTTTGTAGGATTTTGTTGTGGACTAATGACTTAAACCATGTAGTAAGAATAAGGAAACACTTATTTCTAGAAGACAGCTTCTGTGTCAGCTGCCCACCTCTCAGTACTTTGAGAGCAAGTTTTGTCTTTTATCAAGTTTTATCAAGTTTTATCTTTTTTCAATCAGGAAGTTTTATCTTTTATCCTACAGAAGCAGGGTTTATTTGGGTTTTTTTCCAAAGTATGCTCTACTGTCTCTAAGAATCACAAGGCATAAACAGCTGGACAATAAATCACAGAATCACAGAATTGTAGGAGTTGGAAGACCCCTTTACTATGACATTTGATATTTAAACAGCAGTTAATTGGTTAACTTCTGTGGTAAGGTAATTGGGTGCAGTATCTACATGAACAGAATCACATCATATCTGACATAACCTAGAGCTTATTTACTAAATGTATTTAATATAGTGATATATATCTATATCTGGTCAAGTTTTTATTTTTATCCTATATGCTCATCCTACATACCACATACTACATCCTACAGCCACAGTCCCTGCCCTTCTAGTCTACTTAAGACTGGCAGCACTCATGCTGACCACTGGATATGTCCAAGTCCTGGCTGGTGGCCTGGCCCCATGCAACGAGTTCTACCTCGAGCTCAGGCTTTGACATGGTGTCTGATGTTCAGGCTTAGTATGCTGATTTCACTTTCCATTGGGCAACTGTCTTCTCTATTTATTGCATCATAAACGAAGTAGCCCGATGCTAAAATCTTTGAGTTGCTCTATATCCAATGGCAATTAGTAGTTGTCACTGTTTTCACAGGCTCTGTCTCATCTGTTGATCTCCAGCCTCAAATATACTACAAAAGTGTGAAGTTAACAAATGTCACATAACATAATAAAGTTTGTCCATTGCTTTGTTTTCCAGCTCATCCTGAGCTAATCTAGTCAGACTCAGTAAACTTAGCCAAGGTCTCAGTTATTTGGGCAGTGGTTTAGGGTAGACTTTACACCATGAAAATTTGCTGCAACATTTTTTAATTGAAAATAAGCCAGCTAACCATTAGATCAAGTTTCTTGATTGTTGTGGTTCAGCTCCAAGCACAGCTGAGCACCATGTGCTACTTGCTCACACACTGCCTGCCAGTGGGATGGGGAGGAGAACAGACAGACAAGGACAAACCAGGAGTTTGGGTAAGGGCAGTTTGCTGGTACAGCATGGGGAGAGAGAAACAATAGCAACAGGATTTATGACAAAATATACACAAGCTGGGATAACACCAGCCACTTTACTGACTGGATGACCAATTGGACACTCAGACCGTCCTGGAGCCTCTCCAAGCTGCCCCTTTTGTGTTGAGCATGGTGTCATATGGTATGGAATATCCCTTTGGCTACTTTGGAACACCTGTCCTGGCTCTGTCCTGTCCCAGCTGTTGGTGAAAATTAACTCTATTTTAGCGAAACCAAGACATTAATATTTTATTTGCTTATTTATAAGGAATAAGATATTGATACTTTTGCCCAATAAGGACACTACACATACAGGTAATTTCAAGTATTTATACAGTTAATTTAATAAAAAACCTTTGTAGACTAGTCCAATTATGTCACTGGATGTAAAATCAGGCAGAAAGTTTGATCCTGTTTTCTTCCAAAACTGTCAGCTATGAGATAACATAAGAAATGCAGTTTATAAACAAAATCAGTGTAGGCCAAGATAACCCTCATCCATTTGTGATCAATTTTTCCATTTGGGGTTGGAGCCTTCAGCACATCACTTCATGTCTGTTTACCCTTAGCGATCTACTCTTCTGTCCCACTACCACAACATGACAAGTATGCAGTGCTGCATTCCTATTCTGCCTAAGTCTGAATATTTCCCAGCCACAACAGCTGTGCTGTTTAAGACCATTAAGAAAAAAAAAAAGTAAAAAAAAAAAGTTGGCATTTCAGTTATGCGTTACTTATCATATACATTATAGCAGCACTGGGAAACAATAGATACGTGGTGTGATAGGTGCTCCATGTAACACTGAAGAAAGAAACAAGATCAGTTCTGTATGTCTCAGTGTTATTGGAGAGGATGTAAGAAAATGCAGCACTATAGCTCATCATCAAGCCGATTTTGGTACAGAAGTACACTGATATATATAGATATATATGTGTGTATATATACATATATATATACATATATATATAGCTCATCATCAAACCGATTTTGGTACAGAAGTACACTGATATATATATATGTCCAGATATATATATATATATACCCACACACATATATATAGGTAAAATTTGTTCTTGTTTGTTTTAACAGATATCATGAAAACAACTTGTCAAACAATTAGAAGTGATATTTAGTTATATTATGAAGTGCATTCTTGCTATATTGCATCTCATTTCAATACCTCCTTATATTTAATATAGAAAATGTATGTTTAAATAAGTTTCAGGCGTCTTTAATATTAGTGCAAGTGGATTTTACCCATGCAACAAGATTTGCCTGTATCCTTGTTTTGAAAGTGGGAAGATTTTCAATAGCATATAAATAGATCTAGACACCGTGCTGTCAAAATGCTCTATGGCCATTATAGCAAATAACTTAGGCTTTCTACTCTCTCTCTACAGTATGATCTAAGAATGATTTTAACATCATTTGGCTCCAAGATTACAAAGCATCTAGACTGTTAGAAATTCTAAAACCAAAAGACAACCCCTCCAGGTAATCCTACCTTTGGCAGGATGCTGATTCAGCTCCTGTTCAACCCATGCAGACTTCCTAAATACAACAGGTAAGTTAATTTTTGCATCTTAAATATGCTAAATCTTCCCAAAATATTTCCAGTTCTCAGCTTCTCCTTTTTATAATCCACACTTCTGGCAGTATGTAGATTTTAAATAACTTTGTGATATTGCTTGTATTCCCAGTAATAACTCTGCACATCCATATTACAGGATTTCATCACTTATTTATGTGTGACATCTCTTGCAAAAAGGACAAATAATAGAGCTCTCAGAAACTCTGTAAACCTTGGAGTTCTGTCCCTGCTGGCTGTAAGCATTATCCACTACCATGAACTACCTTAAAGTCATCCACTATCAACTACAATCTGAAAAGAATAAAAACATTTTGACAAGTAGCTTGAGACTTGTTATAACATGAAAGTAACTTCCTATTAGTTACTTTGGGACAGTCTGAATCCCTTTAGTCTAATTGAATAATCAAATAATTTAATAATATTTAAAGGCATATCACAAACATTCATTTGAACCCTTACTGTGGGCTGGTTTTTTTTCATTTATTTATATGAACAAATACCCAGCATATCAACCTATGCATTTATTTCAACACTTACCTACTCTGACTGCTGTTGCTTAAATTCTGCTATTACGAAGAAAGAATTTTGCAATTTGAAAGCCACACAGTAACAGACCTTCACCTTCATTGGGAGATACTAATTTGCTTCTTCTGGATCAGAATTGCTATTGAGATAAATAGCAGAAGCAGGATGTTTTATACTTTCTTTTGAAAAATATAGATCGTCTTTTGCAAACGTACACAATCCATGAGGGAGCAGATAAGACAAGATAGATTCCCTTAATTCTATTGATTTGTTTGGACTACAAATGTCATGCAAATTGCTGATGAGATTAGTGAAATTAAATAAAATAACAAATTCTGGGTTTACTTATTTTTGTATGCAGCATTCTTAGTCAAAGCACTATGTTACACACCAGTGAGTGGAGAAACAAATACTTGCAGTGAAAGCACAGAGAATGGACAGCTGCACGGAGAAGGCAGAGAACTGCTTAATTACTAGAAATGAGTGTTGAATCCCTATAAAAGACTCTTGAAAGCAGAATAATATGCTTTTAAGTTCAAGGACAAGTAGTAACAAATTATGTCAATCCAAATACTGATCTACTTCAGCCCCTTGGCATCTTCTGTTTTACTTTGGTTTCTAAATGAAGACACAAACACCTGCTCTTGCAGCAGGTGGTATTTGTTTATTATAGGTCTTCCTGCTGAGTTTTAATCAGCCTGCAGCTGCAGAATCCAGGGCAAGTAACAGTTTATAACACCAGATTTTCGTATATCAGCAGTATTGGTCCAGGAAAAAAAAACCAAACAAAAAACCAGAGTTCATTTTCATCATATGATACCAATCATGTAATTTCCTTCTCACACTCCAAGTTGCTAATTAAAGAGTGAATTCATTTATAGTGCTAGTGAATGAAGTTTTGAGCATTGTGCCCTGAGGGTGATATTTGATTATGTTCTATTGCAAGGTCTCCAACTTTTGGAAGAAGATTCCCAAACCTCTACCAGTTTGTACTCCTGCCATTCTTTACTTTGAGAACTATTGTTCAGGGAGAATCAAAAAGTATAAATTTAAAAAATAAAAAAAAATAAATTATTAATTCCAAATTAACAGTATGTAAGTAATAAAAAGGTACTTGTGGGACAGGAGAAGTAGAATAAAAAGTTTCTGTACAGAACTATATTGTAAGAGTACTGAAGCAATTACATGGAGACATTATTAAGAAAGTGTTCCTATATAATTAGATAAGTTTTAATGTTTGGATCCTTGTGATTGGCATGCAATGTACTAAGCTATATTTGTTAACTGTGCAGCATCTTGCTTCAGACTGCAAGATGCTGCACAGAAATGTTATATTAATTTTGTTTAGTATTAAACCAACTATTCAATAAAGCTTAGAGAATACAGGATTTTTTTTTAAATACAGGAAGATAAGGGTTAAAAACAGTGAGATTTTACTGTGTGGAATGATGGATAGCTACTTTAGTGTATCAGTTCAACTTTTAGCTTTTAAATGTCTGCATTTTTAACAGCAAGTGAAGCTTTAAGGTAGGAGTTGAAAACAAAACAAAGACAAACAAACAAAAAAAAGAAAGCACCTTAGTCTGAGTGTTAGAGAACTCCCTTTTGGAGGAAAAAAGAAAGTATACTACTTCAAAACCAAATAGAATGAATACAAGAAAAATCTCATGCAGATAAAATTGAATTCCAAGTCAAAATTGGAATTCTGTGTTATCAAGCAAATAAAGTTTTAATGTCCCCTACCAGTGAAATATGGTTATACCATGTCAGGAGTTCCTACTTCTGTAATTGGAATTTTACAGCTGTAAAGATTCATCTCTTCAAGCAGATGACATAATCTCTGTGCGATAAAAGAAATCAGACTGACCACAGAACATATGATAAGTATAACATGAGAAAGGCAGTAGAATATTCTGATATTGTTAGATCATAGACATGCCATGTCTGTGATTTACAGTTTCTAGTGGCAAACTCACGCCTTGAAAAATTGCCCAGATGAAACAGAAAGATGAAATATCACATAATCCCTGTGATGTTTTGCAGAGTGTGCTTCATAGAGTGTGTCTCACAGGCTAATCTATGGTATGCTTAGAAAGGCAAACAATACCTTATTTCAAATCACAGAAACCTGAGGTATAAAACACATTGGAAAACAACCTGTATGATTGGTTTCACCCTCCTAGTTAAAGAGTGTCTATGCAAATTTTACTGAATTCAGATCAGAATGTGTTTTTTAAGCAAATTTTCTCATCTTTCCTGTTTAGTAGGTTTGGCTTCCAGCTTTAGAATGAACAAATTAGATTCCTTCAAGATGCAATTAAACTGATATACTCCCAAAGTACATCTAATGATCACAGGTATTCAGCTGCTTAAACTGAGTAAAGTAAAATCTGAATCACACCCAGTGCAGACATTGACTTTCAGCAGTAACACAGTTTCTCCTGCTGCCTGAAGTAACTTAGATGAACCCAATGAAACACTCTTGGTGATCATTGGACTTGATAATCAAAGACTGTAAGACCTGCTCTATGTCATATCAACAATCCTAATCTCCAACAAGAAAGGGGACATTACGTTGTGTCCATTTCCCTTTGACTAGGGGGAGGGAACAGCTTCTGGAGCTGTCTTAATGGCTTTTTTCTCTTTCACTCCAGAGGGAGGCTACTCAAAAGGAATCACTATTTCTAACACCAACATTAATATATGCAATTCTGCTAACTTGCTCATCAGCAGCCAAAGACTTTGGGAAACCATGGAACACTACTCCACCCTGCAGTTCATTATGGCCCATTATTACCTGAAGATGCTCCAATTGTCCCCAAACTTTCTATTGTTTAAGTATGTGAACACTTCTGTGCACAAGAGCCACAGAATCACCTCCAGGAAACATTTCTATATGCTTCCACTCCACACACTATGTTTACTTGTCCTCTGGTTCAGGAAACATAAATAGTTAAAGGACCTCTTGCTACAAAACAAGGATACAAAACTCATATAGGTCAGGCTGTCCTCCAAGCTGGGCTCACTGTCACCATCACTTCAAAAATTCTCCATATATCAGAAGTCAAAGTTTTGTTCATGTCATGTAGTAATTGTATTTCTGATACACACTACTTTGAGGGAGAGACATGGTAGACATGCACAAGTCTGTGATTTTGTAGCCCCTCTTCTGGCTTTTCCAGACACCAATTTTGAGGTGCAAACTGCACTTTTATATGGACTCACAAAATCATAAGACCTAGTTCATAATTGCATCCGTCCAAACTTGTCTTTCATAGCAGCAGGAGAGGAAAACTGACAGGGTGAGGGAGCAAAAATTGAAGTCTTGGAGATTTACATCCCTGAGTCTTATGATGCCTTGGGCAGTACCCATAAGTATAAAGCCATCTTTAGCAGCAGGCAGAAAGAAAATAAGAAAGAAGGCAAGGACTGCAGAATTTAGGATAATCTACAATGACAGTGATTCAGGGATTCAATAATTCCCCAGTTTTAAAGTTTCACAGAGGTCATCATAGCTATTAAGCACTGATGCACTCCCTAGATTTTCAGGTCTATTTCTGAACCCATATTTTACTTACAGGTTCTATTTAGTGAAAATAATGACAGTACAACATGGTCTGTGCCAACATACTTTTTAGTATTAGCAGTATGTGACTCTTCCACTCACTGGTCTGATAATACACAATTCTCATACTGAGTACTTGTACAAGAATACTACCAATTCCTTTGTACATTCTACAAACCAGTTTGTTTTATATTACTACATCACTTTTCAGTCATCTTCTTGGTCCTACTATATAGTAGCAATTTTTAGCTTTTGCCAACCTTTTAAATTCTACATGATTGCTGGTCAGCCACAGGAGAGGGTGTGTATGTTTACAATCCACATTTCCCAAGGAAGTGTGCTTAAGTGAGGGTTTGTTTGCATCAGTCTATGATTCCATGTGCACACATAGATAAAATTCTGGGGGTTAGTTATGAAAAAGTATTTGGAAATGTGTAGGTGCTTATTAACATTTTGAAAGTTTAGTTGCTGGTATGTTGCATATCAATTCTGAAAGTGTAATTCGCTGATTGATTTATGGAAAATATGTAGTTAATCAACAATAAATCACTTTGATTCTGATTTGATTAAAACTGAGTTTGAAGCAACATTTTTTACTGTGGTATGTTATCAAATGAATAAATTTAGTTTATATTGTTGATCATTGCAACAGGTTGGGTACAGTGATCTAGAAACTTATATTCACATATAATAAATACCTCTTTACACATTGTTCCACTCTGAAACACATTTAGCATGCATTTTAATCAAAGTGGGGAGGAAAACATCAGAGACCAATCATTTGCTCTTTTTCATCCTGAGGCTCTGAAAGAATGTTAAAAACGCATATTTACAGCCAGTATGTTTTATAAAAACTTGTAAAATAAAACTTTTTAAAAATATTGATGCAGCTGGTTTAAGATGTAGGACTAGCTTTGGACAGTGATGGGTCCATTTTGGAGAACCGGTTCTATGTAACACAGGTACAGGTCCTGGTCTATTCTCACAGAAGCCACCCTTACAACCCACTTGATACCAAACATTTCTCACTTAAAACCAATGCAAGTGAAGTGACAGCATGTGCTAATATTTGACCTGAAACCAACTGAAAAGACAGCTTTCTAAAGGAAGTGCTTGTTTATAGTTCCTGTTGATACAGCTTCGTGAACAGAGTATTATGGTTTATAGCAAATTAACCTTCATTTTGTTTGAAGTCCTGCTGTTTGCAGACATTTCTACTATTTTGTCAGTGTGGTTTCTCTGAAGTCAAGTGTTGTGGTTTTTGTTTTGGCTTTTTTTTTTTTTTTAGAGCTTTGTTGTTCTTTATTTATTATATTTCTAACATATGAAGAACTTTAATATCCTGAGCCCTAACCACCAGAAGCACAGTAAAAGTGAGCAAGTAAAGAACAGATATGTGGCTTTTAATTAGACACCAAATTAGGACAAGTGCTATCAAGGACACAGTCTTTTCAAGCATCTCTTGAGAAAAGAATGTCAATGATCAATACAGTTTTTCATTTGTGAAGGAAAAGGGAAGGGCAGAAAAGACAGAATTGAAGTCTTTTAGTCTTTCTTTTGTTTAGCCATTTTTTAGTGATTCTTCTTTAGCTTCTGGTGGGAAAAATAGTAATTGTTACAGTTTAAAGTTTTAAAAATAGATATTTGTAAACTGTTCTCATTAATTGTGATATGCTAACAGCATTTCTTCACAGTTAAACTTTTATTTTTATAAAAGATTCCATCCTCATCCAAGGTATCACCATGCTTAAGGGTTAGATCTATGCTACAAGTATTGTATAGACACTGAAAGCATTGCAAACTAATTTTTCATTATTTAGCTTTTGCTTCTGCGTTTCATTATTGGTAAAATAGACATGGTGAACATTTTTATCCTTTCTACTAGATCAAAGGCATAACAAGAGCCTCACAAAATAAAGAGTCACATGAAACAGTATTTATCCTGGGAGGTCTTGCTTTCCTAAGCTGAAATCTGTAGTTCACTTTGCTATTGAACTCATAATTATCAAATATGAACCTCTGATATTAAATACTCTATATTGCCCACCCCCACCCCCAAAAAAAAAACCCAAAAGTGAGCTTGAAATTGTCAGAAGCCAGGAAGGGATCATGGGAAAACATCACTGAAGTTTTTCTGTTGAGATCTGTCTGAAACAACTTTTGTTGATTGTTACTGAAATTGTGGTACACGGCCACAAGCCCTTCAGACATTCTTAGGACTGGTGCCTCAGTTCCTCAAAAAAATCAAATACTTTAAGAAGTTACAGTTTGGTATGTATCTAAGACATAGCAAAATGTGCAGATATCTGCTTGTCTGATAAACCAAATAAATGCAGAACATACTAGAAGACTTGTAACAGTAGCTTTGAAATGACTTGGGAAACCTGAGTGGTTTTGATGAAAAGGTTAATTCAGATTCTCGGTCAACTGAACTCTGGCAATTACAGCACTTCCCAAGCACATAGAAATCATGTGCAGCACATAGACATCTGTGCAGCAGAGCTGTCTATTAGCTGTCTAACATACAGCAGCAGAGTTGCCTGTTAGTAGACCCTTAACATTGTTTCATGGAAGCCTTGCTTCAGAAAATTAATTGAAATGAAAATTCAAAGTGTGTGTGTGTGTGTAGTACATGTAAAGATAAATGCATAAGATATTTTATGTATCTGGACTTGTTTTGTTTGAGTTACCTTTACCAAATTTCCAACAACTTTTAGGACAAGGTCTTGAAGACACTGGCCATGTACACTTCGCAGCACATATGATCCAACTATGTCCTCTTCTGTAACCTAGTTCTTGCAACACACTACCTACAAACACACACGACTTGAACCAAATCCAGGTTGGCATGCATTGTCTTTGCTATATTAATTAGCACTAATTCAAAGTTCTAATTTAACTTTATTAACAGGAAATAATGATTCCCTTAAACGATAGTATGAGTGTTTCATGATTAAATAAATCCTTAGAAGTTGAGATCCTTTTAAAAAGGCTGTATACAGTCTGAACCCTAGTGGTCCAAATATAAAAAATAAGTGAGATTGTCAGAATGGAATCTCAAGAATTTCTGAAATGATGCCAAATCACTAGACCAAATATGAAATCCCATAAGGCATAGCAGTATTTAAGGAAGCTTGAGCAAATGTAGCCTTTAAAAATCATATAAAAATTGTTTAACTTTCATTTTAGAAAGCAGTCAGATCTATAGCACAGTTATTTTTATTCAGTGGGATATCATTCTAAAAAGGCTTGACTATCAGATAAAGTTCCAAATTTCCAATTTGGGAAAATTAAAGGGTCATTGGCACATTATAACAATGCAGTCTGTTCTCCTATATAAGTCATAGAATTGCATCTTGAATTGCTCTATTAAGTCAGAGTTTCCTTGAACAACCACCTGTCTTCCAGAGAGATTTAAGTGATAGATTTAAAATTAAACTATCAAAGTGGCACGCAGCTAAGACCTAGATGGCAATTTTATGAACAGTACCATATTCCAAATCACCTTCCTCTCTCAAGCTCAAACAGCAATATATCATGGTCACTTTTAGTTCAGTATTAAGAGGGGTTTTGAAACAATTGTCCATAGCTATCTTGTCATAATTCAGCTGTTCTATAACTGTGTGCATCTGTAAGTCTGCAGTGCCTACAAGCTGCATGGTTTTGTGTTCTGCTTGAAAGTGAAATATTTCAGTGTCCTTTAAATATCTGTTTTCTTACTTTCAGCCCTGGAATCTAACTTTTTCATGTGCTAGGGAACTCACTAGGTTTTCTGTGCATGCCCCAGAAATCAGCTTCACAGGTGTCTTCTGCATATAGATTGTAAATCACTGGGCTGCAAGCTGAGCCATGAATAGCAAAGGAAGTAATACTGCATAAAATTCTGTAAGTCTAAGACAGTAATTATGCCATACACCCTTCACACTTTTTGCCCCTGTCTTATGCCTCCACAGCAACATAAAATTTCTATTTTGTTCACACCACAAAAGCTCAGAAACTTCCAGAAAGAAACTCAGGTGATTAATCCATTGAACACCAATGAACAGAATTTCCTACAAAGACTGGATAGGATTCTTGGTGAGTTGCAGCTAGGCACAGGGTAGTTGATCTTTCCCTAATTTTTTAGACCTTTAAAAAAGATTTTGGCTGTAAAATTGTTGAGTGCCTCATAAGAATAAAAAAATTCTCCATTTTATAAGTGATTGTTTCCTTATTCCCAAGGAGTACATTGTAACCCATAGTGCAAAGACAAGTAAAACATGTTTTAAGACAAGACTTAAAACAACACCACTCATAAAACGCATAACAGCATTTAATACTGAAAATAAATTCCTTTAATCTGAAGGAATTTAAACCTACTATTTATTTTGGAAGGAGCATATATTTGTCTATATTTGTTCAGAAGTTCAACATTAGGTTCTTAAGTGCTTTCTAAAGCTATTTGATCTCTTAAGTGCCAAGGCAATTGTAGTAAAAGTCTAAAACACAGTCAGTGGCTTTGCACCAGAGAGGAGCAATAGCATAGCGATTTTGCTAAGAAGAATAATAGTGATTCTTTAACAACTATGGCAACGTGCAATGAAGAAATAGATATTGATTTCTCCTTACTCACTTGAGACTTCATCCTGAAGACACTGGGATCAAATTAATCCATTTAAAAAAATATAAAAGTCCCTTTGAAATAAAGATTACAACAAAGTGATTTCATGTTATTTATTTTAAACACAACAAGCATAATCAGCATCAGTTATCTTTCTGTGGTTTTCCCTACTTGGCATATAGGAAAACATAGTGTGTGTTTAATACATGAATAAATTGTAGTGCTTCTCCACATTTGTATGTAAGATTAAAGATTCAGGTTTTTTTTTTGTTTGTTTGTTTTTTAACTGGAATTAGCTGTTGAAATGTGTTCTAGCAGGTCATTGCTGTGTCAGCATAGCTGATGATACAGGTTTAAAGATGGTTGAGCAATTACATAAGTTTTCTTTAACCACAACAGACATTCATATTAAATGGTTTAAGTATTGTTAATTAGCTTCAGCATTTCCATATGAAAAAAAACCAAACCATTTGACATTTCCAAAGCACCTCCTGGTTGTGGATTTCAGAGTGATGCAGCAACAAGAAATCTGTTTAGAATTTGGAGGTTCACAGTTGCCTAGTACAACAGGTCAATTTTTTCCGAGTTGTTACATTGAATGTCACCATAGAATCATCTCCACTTTCTTAGACAGCAGGAAACTCAAATGCCTGTCACTGATTCTAGAGGACCTGCTGTATATCCTCCACTGCTCCCTTAACTTACAGCAGTATAGAACTATATTTTCCAGCTTTTTACTTCCAAAATGAGGGTAACCAGAGTCTAAGCTTCTCTATACCCGAGTACACAGCCAATCTACTCCCTCTCTCACATTGTTCCTGGACAATTCTAGCTGTTTCTAATTGACACATGAATTTGATACTCAGTTCCTTTATTAGGTCCTTCCTGACTACTGTGTTTGAATATAGTGTGATTTGGGTTTGTTTTGGGTTTGTTGGGGTTGTTTTAGTTTGATTTAGTTTGGTTTTGATTTCACTCAAAAATACTGAAGTAAAAATGTGTTAGCCTTTTCAGAAGTTGTTTCATGAAAAAAGCCATCATTTTACTCATCTATGTTATGAGAACAATTGTTCAAAATTTCAAAATTCTTCCCATAAATTTGGAAGATAGAAGTACATGCTGATTTTTTACATAACATTTAACTAAATTTCTAGATCTTACTGCAAGTGAGTAAAAAAATATAGATTGTTAGCTTCCTTTATTCTCTGGTAGGATTATATAACCCAGAAAAATAAATTGTGCTACTGAAAATTTGCTAGAATAATTGTCATAGGGATGAGTATATACAAGATTGGAAAAGAAAGAAAAGCAAAAACATTAGAAAGGCAAAAAGCTCAGATGTTTGTTAATGCTTTCCTTATTGTGTCTTTGATATTTATTGCTAACTGTATAATTCATATTTGGGAAATTTACTTGTGTTACTAATCACACCAACAAAGTTTTCAAGCAAACTGACTGAATACATGACTTCAGATTGTCATTACAAAACAAGTTTACAGAGATTCCTCAGCTTTATATGCTTTAAAAACTAATACCTACCGAGTTAATGTTTCAGGACTACAAGACTGAAAATACTTCCATGTATATATTCAACAGTTTGACTGAGTACTTGGTATTGCTCACATGCTACTCACACATAAGCTTCAGAAGATAGTATTTTTATATTACATATAGTTTTATGTAAATTTAATGTTTAGTATTAATACATAAATTCTAGGTCAGTCAAAAAGAGAAGCACTTATGACAAGTGCAAACTTTAGAGAAAACAGAGGAAAGAAACTGAATAGCATGCAATCTATAACTGAAAATCTTTAAAAAGTAAGGAAAGGAAAGGTTCTTTTAATTTTAAAGTTTCCATGTAGGCTCTTCAGTGCTATAAGTCTTTTTTCTTCTTCATATTATAGAGAGGAACACATATATGTAAATTATACATAGACAAGCATAAACACTGTATATTCTCTGCTTGGAAGAAAAGCTCATGAATGAGAAATATTTAAAATGTTTCATATTTAAATGCAAGCTCAGATCTTAAGTGTTTGTTGAACACTTCCATTAATTTAGTCTTGATTTTTATTTTAACTTGTTGCTTATTTTTTTTTTATGACACAAATATAAATTCTATAAAATTTGCCTCAGTTTTGCCCCATGTAAATGTTGATTAGCATAACATTTAAAGTGTTAAAACATATGAGCTCTCAGGCTGGAAACATACAGTGTTAAGTTGCTCGCAATTCTGTTTTTAATAGCTTGTTTCTAGTCATGATCACTCATCATATTCCCTCAGTACTATCTTACAGATGCTATTTATCTCCAAGTTTGCTTCAGCCTGATTCTTTGAGTCATCGGCAGCATCTTTGTATTCCTCTCTCTCTGTCACATTCTTAAGAACATATTAATTCTCCCCTCTTCAGTTACCATGATGTTCTGTATTTAAATGTAAGAAAATTGCAATATCAGCTTCTTAGCTATACAAACTCTATGAACATACGTTTCATGTGAATATTTTAATGTTTATTTCTCTCTCTGCTTTAGCCCTAGCACTTATAAAAAAAAAATGAGCGAAACAAAAAATACATAGGTTTATTTAGTTTCTTCCCTTCTGCAGATATCTGGCATGGCTTGATGCCACATACTTTGTTATTGACATCTCCATATTGTCACCCTAGAGAACAAAGATTTAATCTGGATGTACAAAGTTCTGAAGATGTTCTGAAATCTCTAGTAGATTTTGTCTTAGGAAAAGTGTGAATCATCGTATTTTCTAGCATTTACAAAAATTGTTTGCTTTGCCATCATTGTCAAAAAAAGCAGTAATGCAGTCTTCTGTTTGCTACCAATATTTTATAAAAGCTATCTTGCTTAGAACTGCTTTGAACAGTTTCCTTGAAAATTGTTTATTGTTTGTTTTGGTGTGGGGTTCTTTTTTTTTGGCTTTTTAAAAAAAGGGTTGTTTTATTGTCAGGAATTCAAAGAATTAAATATATCTTATTAAATTTAGCTATTGAAGAATAATCTTTTTTGCATTTATCACATTTTAAAAATATCTCATATTATCTGGTTCTATCATTATAAATGTAAGTATTTTTACTAACTCATAATTCCAGGAGGGCCTGGAGCATCTCCCCTATGAGGAAAGGCTGAGTAAGTTGGGACTGTTCAGCCTTGAGAAGAGAAGACTAAGGGGGGACCTAATTAATGTTTACAATTATCTTAAGCAAGGGATGCAGGGGGAATCAGCCAGCCCCTTTTCAGTGGTCTGTGGAGACAGGACAAGGGGCAATGGCTGCAAGTTGGAGCATAGGAAGTTCCGCACCAACATGCGGAGAAACTTTTTCACAGTGAGGGTGACAGAGCACTGGAATAGGCTGCCCAGGGGGTGGTGGAGTCTCCTTCTCTGGAGATATTCAAGACCCGTCTGGATGCCTATCTCAGTGAAATGTCCTAGGGAGCCTGCTTTGGCAGGGGGTTGGACCCGATGATCTCTCGAGGTCCCTTCCAACCCCTACAATTCTATGATTCTATGATTCTATGATAATTTATTTCATTTTTACATAACACTCTAAGGCTTATTTCTTTGAATGGAATGTAATCTCTTGATATGCAGAATATCATATCATTACTACTAATGTATCTTATTGTTCATTTCACTGAGTCTGACTGGGTTAAAGTTATAATGTTGTCATGACATGCCCTGTGGTGCCATGCTTTGAAATTGTAGCTAACAGTGTTGGTAACATACCAGTGTTTTGGCTACTGCAGAGCAGTGCTTACACAGTATCAACATTTTTTTTCACTCTTTCTCTTTCCCTCTCCCAAAGCATATAGACTGGGTGTGGGCTACAAGTTGAGAGGGGACACAGCAAGGACAGTTAATCTCAGCTGACCAAAGAGATTTTCCATAGCATGTGGAACGATAAAAACTCTGGGAAAGGAAGAGAAATAAGGGATGTTTATCTTTACCACATCTGTCTTCTCAATAAACCATTCATTACACTTGCTCAGGTTGCCTTCCAGGAAAGTGGGTTCGTTTTTTTCATTAGCCAGTCACTATCTGAGCCATAACCATTTTGTCCCACTGTTTCTGATCTGGAGAGGGGACACAGCAAGGACAGTTGACCCCAACTGACCAGAAAGATATTCTGTACCATATGATATCAACTCAGAAATAAAACAAGCTGATACAAAGTGGCAGGGGGGATGACAGGAGATGGGCACACACCACACAGATACACAGACATGGGGTCACAGACTTGTTATTTATGAATTTTGTCTTCCGAAGCACCCACTACATGTACTGAAGCCCTGCTTCCCAGGAAACATTGAATCATAGAATCATAGAATTGTAGGGGTTGGAAGGGACCTCGAGAGATCATCGGGTCCAACCCCCTGCCAAAGTAGCTCCCTAGGACATTTCACTCAGATAGGTGTCCAGACGGGTCTTGAATATCTCCAGAGAAGGAGACTCCACCACCTCCCTGGGCAGCCTGTCCCAGGGCTCTGTCACCCTCACTGTGAAAAAGTTTTTCCGCATGTTGGTGCGGAACTTCCTATGCTCTAACTTGCAGCCATTGCCCCTTGTCCTGTCTCCACAGACCACTGAAAAGGGGCTGTCTTCTCTTCTCAAGGCTGAACAGTCCCAATTTTCTCAGCCTTTCCTCATAGGGGAGATGCTCCAGGCCCTTTATCATCTTCGTAGCCCTTTATCATCTTCGTAGCCCTTCTTTGGACTCTCTCCAGGAGATCCCTGTCCTTTTTATACCAGGGAGCCCAGAACTGGACACAATACTCCAGGTGGGGCCTGACCAGGGCAGAGTAGAGGGGAGGATCACCTCCTTTGACCTGCTGGCTACACTCCTCCGGATGCACCCCAGGATCCCATTGGCTCTCTTAGCCACCGAGGCACACTGCTGGCTCATGGCCAACCTGTCATCCACCAGGACCCCCAGGTCCTTCTCCACTGAGCTCTTCTCCAGCAGGTCATCCCCCAGCCTGTACTGATACAAACAGTTGTTCCTTCCCAGGTGCCAGACTTTACACTTGCTTTTGTTGAACCTCATCTGGTTTCTCCCTGCCCAGCTCTCCAGCCTGTCCAGGTCTCGCTGGATGGCAGCGCAGTGTTCCTGCGTGTCAGCCACTCCTCCCAGCTTTGTGTCATCGGCGTACTTGCTGAGGGTCGATGCTATTCCCTCATCAAGGTCGTCAATGAAGATGTTAAACAGGACTGGACCCAACACCGAGCCCTGGGGAACACCGCTAGTCACAGGCCTCCAGTCAGCTTCCGCTCCATGAATCATGACCCTCTGGGCTCGGTCCGACAGCCAGTTCTCAGGAAGTAGCTTGACTGCCTACTGATGGGAATTAGAGAATATATCTTTAATTTTCACTTTGCTTCCATGAGTGGCCTCTGCTTTTGCTTTATTAATCTGCCTTTAGCATGACTGTGAAGAACAATGCAGGTAAAATGAGGCTTTTTTCTATAAGCCTGAATAGTTAAAAATCAAAGTCTCTGAGTTAAATCTGAACATCTGGATTATCTACCTATAATTACTAGCTTGCAGCTGAGTAGGGAATCTGCTCTTCATCAGTATTTTGTCTCATGAGACTGCTTCAGTGTCTTGGCTTGTTTCAGCTTTTTGCTTTCCATAAACCTATGGTTGTCATGCAGATGAAAACAAAAGGAAAAAATATACAAGGAAGTAAATAGTGGCTTTGGAATAATACATTTTAACTTACACAAAAGGAACTAGCCTTATTTTAAGAACTAAATATCCAGAGATAAGAGTGCAAAAACACTCAACCCAATGCCCTATACTTTTCTCTACAAAAGGCTGATTATTTTTATCCTTCTACATGGGGGTTACTTATAATTAAATACAAGCTTAAATAACTTTGAGAAATAAAATGTTATTGCCATTAACTTTCTATGGGACTTCTGCAGGATGTGAATTACTAATTCTTTTTAACCTTAAAAGTAATAATGTTTTTCATCTGGTTACTTTTTTCTCCATGTTGTTGGTTACATTATGACCTATTAAAACAAAGCCTATTTCTTAATGTTTGTTTGAAGTTTACTTAGAATAGTAGCGTTGTGATCTAGTTCTGAAAATTTAGAAACCAATATCTTTAAAGTGTATTTGTCTCATCTCGTCAAAATATTGAGGTATGTATGAATTTTCACTTGAAAATAAAGTAACTTCTCAACATATATCGCTTGGTAGATTCTAACTGGCTTATTCAGCTGATCTTGTGTAATTTGAATGTGAAAACTGTTTTGCACTGACACATTTCTAATTACATTAAGGATCTACTTTTCAAATTAAAATCTAAATTAGCATACATTAACACAGGCCTGTTCAGATTTGCATCAAGTGTATTCTTAATCTAGCAAGTCAAATGTAACACTATAGTAAGATGTTCTATTATGACTTTTTTGTTTGTCTTAATGAAAATGATAGATTTTCTATTATGCATTACAGGAACAAACTGAAAAAAAAATCTCAGAAGTGCAACCTGCAATAACAGATGTACCATGTCTAGTCTGGTGTATTATTACTATATGTCATCAAGCTTTTTAGACATATTTATATAATACAAATGTTTGTGTATACTTTCTACTTGGGGAAGAACATGTTATGTAATCTAGGAAATATTCCAGATATGGCCTTATGTCTCATAAATATGTGATGAGCATTCTTGCACAATTATTTTGATAATTAAATATTCTGCCAAATTACATTCTAGAAACAGCTTTTGTTACTCTTTCTACAAGCAACCCAATAAGCTGGAACAATTGGCATTGTCAGAGAAGATTACCAGACCTCATGTGTATTGCAAGAGAACAGCATGTGGCTAAAAGAAACAAAACCTGTACAGAAACATTTATACTGATTAATTCTTCCATTTCTACAGAAGCTAGGAAGCTTTTCTACTTTGTTCAACTGGCTTTGTTAGAGAATAGGAACATTTGCAACTTCCATTGAGGAAAGGCTGTTTAGAATCCTTTATATCTACAAAACTACCAGTGGTGTCATAAATCATACATAGCTGACACCAAGCCTCCACAGTTTTGCTTCAGATTTGACAGGTTTCACCTAATGTATAGTTTATTTAGTAACTGGTCAAAGGGAATGATCTCTGATGCTTGCAATATTAGCTAGAATGAGTAAAAAAATAGCAGCAAGTAAGTATGGAAAGATAGCGACTGGACAACTCTCTTGAGAGGCATGTAGCATTAAGAGAAAAAAAGGAGAAAGATTGGGATGTTAAGGTAGCACAAACAGGCTTTTCTTAAGAAAATTTCTTTCATGAAAGCAGTCAGATAGCTAGGAAGAAAACCAGAGCACATATTTAAAAAGTTTGAATAATAATAATAATTCTTGCTAATTTCACCAGAGACCTCATTAAAAAATGGTGGTCCTGGTCTTCCTTAAATTTAACTTGACTACTTTATGTTCTTAGAAGATAAGTTTACAAAAGATTGTATTAGACTGCTAAATTGTATTTCAGTAGATGTGGGAACATGACATGACAAAACTTGACATGATCTAGCCTACAGAAACAATTTGAAAGTGTTTTAGATTTTTAATTTTCTGGATTTTAATATTAAAGAATTATTCATGAGGAAGTGGTTTAAAATCCAAAGTTCTAAATCAAGTCTCTATATGCAGTACCTCAGTTTCACTGAAAAGCAAGATTCAAGGATTTTTAATTACTTGACAATTTATTAATTTATTAGTTTTTTAAGATATGTTTGAAAATACTGTGTTCTTATTTTGTTCAAGCCTTAGAAATTTCTTGTTGATGATTTCCCTTATTTCAACCAAGAAACACATTCTGCATTTATGGCATTTTTGAAAACAGAGGAAGAAATTTCATTAACAGAATATTTTGTTAGGCTGTACATTTATTGAATTTTTAATTATTAAATGTTATTTGCAGAAATATGTATGGTGTGATTCAGCAAAGAAAGGGAAGCTTTTATTATCTTTCTGTGAGGAAAATAAAAAAAAAATATCATGTAATACAGTAGAAGTTGCTTCAGAAAAAGGCAATGGATCAGGCTAGAAAATACAGCAGTGTGCCACAGAAGAAGAGAAGAAAAGAACTAACTACAATATAATCCCAATTTTTAAATCCAAAATGTACACTTAGGATCTATCTTACGCTGTGTAGCATGATGCTCATTTGTAAATTATTAATAAGCTGAAAAGAAGGCTTTATGCAACTGGGTTAAGTTTTTAATGCCAATAGCATTGCTATTAAATGTTTGCATAAATGAATTCCAGAACTATAAAACAAGAGTCAAGAAATGTCAAAACAATAAATGCTGCAGCCAGAATGTTAAGGGGAAAACAGTAACATCATTGATTTGTAATAATATGCTAAAGATTTCTATATAAATAACAAGGATAATTTGTCCTTTCAAGCTTTGCAGGCAACAATTTCCAGCTTTTGACAACACTGCAAACAAGCTCTTGCTTGGTAATAATATAAAGATATTTTAAACAAACATTAGAAAAAATAATAATAAAATATGCTCTACTGCAAGAAAATCAAAGAAACACTAAACCAGACTAAAGATTGTGGGAGGAATTTCTGGGGAAAGAAATACATATTTTCTTATTTTATGGATAGGAGGTTTGTGTCCAGTGGGGCGTGTTTGCAAACAAAGCTTAAATATGTGGTTATGAATGTGTGGATTGGTGTGTTACAGGAGGGACTGGACACCCACACATATCTTTAACAACAGCACAATTATCAAGGGTTCCAGCTTTAGACCTTGGGCCACAATTTATTTCTGTACTCCTAAAGATGTAAATGCCTCTTTTCTGTGCATAATGCTCTTTTTCCTTTCTCTCCTACTGTATGCTTCCTATTTCTCCAAAGTTTATTTTCCTTGTACATTCCTCCACTAAAAGATTGTTCCTGTAGTTTTCTGTGTGCCTGAAGAGTCATTTTTTCTCCTTCAAACTTATTTTATCTTCTCACTCTCTTTCAGAGGTTTTCTTCATTTTCATTTTCAGGGGCTTTTTTCATTTCTTGAAGACCAGACACAGATGCTGGCACAGGATGGTGAGGAAAGGAAAGGAAAGGAAAGGAAAGGAAAGGAAAGGAAAGGAAAGGAAAGGAAAGGAAAGGAAAGGAAAGGAAAGGAAAGGAAAGGAAAGGAAAGGAAAGGAAAGGAAAGGAAAGGAAAGGAAAGGAAAGGAAAGGAAAGGAAAGGAAAGGAAAGGAAAGGAAAGGAAAGGAAAGGAAAGGAAAGGAAAGGAAAGGAAAGGAAAGGAAAGGAAAGGAAAGGAAAGGAAAATCTTATCTTTTGGTTGGAAGGGGCCTACAACAATCATGTAGTTCAATTGCCTGATCATTTCAATGCTAACCAAAAATTAAAGCAAATTAAGGGCATTTTCCAAGTATCCCTTAAACACTGACAGGCTTGGGGCATTGACCACTGCTTCTAGGAAGCCTGTTCCTGTGCTTAACCTAGTGTCCAGTCTGAAGCTCCCTTGGTGCAACTTTGAACAATTCCTATGTTCAAGATACACCTCCTCAGGAAGCTTTAGAGAGCAATAAACTTGCCCCTCAGCCTCCTTTTCTCCAAATTAGGCAAACCCACAGTCCTTAACTGCTCCTCATAGGACATTTCTTCCAGCCCCTCCACCAGCTTTGTTGCCTTCCTTGGGGTGTATTCAAGAACTCTCACACGCTTGTTAAATTTGTGAGGCCCAGAGATGCTCACAGTATTCAATATGAGGTCATAGTAAGGCTGAAAAAATCAGGATAATCACCTCTTTTGACTGTGTGGTTGTTCTATGTTTGATGCACCCCAGGATGCAGGTTTCCCTCCTGGCTGCCAGGGCACAGTGTTCACTCACACTGAGCTTGCAGTTAACCAGCACCCCCAGATCCCTTTCTGCAGGGCTGCTCTCCAGCCACTCCTCTCCCAGTTTATACTCATACAAGGAGTTAATCCTTCCCAGGTGCCGAATTGTTCTGTTTAAGTTCCATGCCTTTAATGACTTGCTAGCTGAGAAGCAAAAGAATTCATTTGTGTCTATCTCTAGCTGCTTCTTTCATTACGAAGGGAATACTCAAATTTAGCTTGTATAGAACTGTGCAGCTATAGTAAGGTAACACATCCATGCAGCGTCTGATCTGGGTCTTTTATACCAGCTCCATACTACATTATAAACTGTGGATATTTACTAAGCAGCCTCAGGGCTCAGACAACTGATCAAGTTATCTAAATCATCCAAACTAATTAATTGCCTATGTTCTTAGTTTGCCTCTGACAATCGTGAAGTGAAATGACATCTTAATGAAAGAAGGTTAAGACATTCTATCTCAGTTTGGTACAGACAGATATAAGACTTTTTAATTCAAACTAGCTTAAAAAACAATGTAAGACAAATATTAGTCTGAGTCTTCAGTTTACCCTTCATGTAGGTAGGCCTATCCACTGGGTGTAGTGGAAATAGTATGAATGCCTCTGTTCTTCTGCAGAGGCCACTCTAGTCTTATGAAGTCTCTGTGGATTTGGATAAAAAAAAATTATAATGTTAATGTCTTTGTTTCTTTTAATCTGTTGGACATTATTGTTGCAGAGGAAAGCTGAAGTACAGAAATATGAAAAAAAACCCAAGTAATCCCAAGTAACATTTCCAAAACCAGTTTTTCAAGTAATCCCACAACTTTCAATACAGACCGACAATTCTGATGACAGTGATGTGATTTTGTGACTTCTGAAAGGGTTTTTAACAAGATTTTGGCTGTCATTACAAAAAAAACCAAACCAAAACAAGCAGTTCTTTATCAAACAGCAGGGGGCAATGAAACATAAATCAAAATAAAATAAAGCTACTTTACAAAGCAAACATAAAATAGAATATTACTACCTGAACACTGTCTTTGCTTTAGTGAATGTTTTATGAGCAGATAAAAATACAATGGGGTTTTTTTTGGAGAGGAAAAGAAAGGCGAATTTTTCATGTAACCTACAAAAGTATATGACCAGAGGTATATGTAGTTTGTGATATGTCAGAAGCTCAGTGAACTTTTTTCTGTAGAAATTTTTAAATGTATTTGAGTGGCAACTGGTTTGAGGTCTGTAAACATCCTTATGTATCTGTAAGTTGAATGATATAAAAGCTATATGTAAATAAGATTCCACTGAAAACAGGAATTTAGTTTCCTCTAAAAAGGAAACATCACTTTTTCACTGCAGGATATGTTTAGTGTATGTGATAAAAATTTTTGTCATTATTATTAGTTATACAAAACAATGTAGTACTGAGACATTTGGGTGCCTCATTACCCAAGCACTAACTAGTTTCAACTTTTAATGCAATTATGCACATATGCTACATATCATTTTCACAGTACATATTTCAGAGTTAAATGTGTAATTGTCCATTTTGTCATTCAAATGGCTCATCTCCTTAGCTTACTAATATATTTATCTACTCAATATACACTTTTGTGTCCTGTAGTCACTTATGTGAATACCATGTGCCAGAACTTCTTAGGTCTAGTGGTACCGGTGTACAGTCTGTTGGAAGTATGAATGGTGAAATAAATTTATAGCAGAAGGAAGGGGCGCATTAAGCACAAGAGTGTTAAAGCTCCTCACAAAGAAAAAAAAAACCAAACTGTAATATGTCAGTCATAGTGTCCATTTTAGCAGTTTTGTTCCAAGGGAAAGTTTTGCTGGGAATGAAATCCATTAAAGTGCCTGAGAACCAAAGCTGACCTATGCCAAATGCCAAAGCAGTATTAGGACGTGATCAATTTGAGAGTATCTTCAAAACCAAACACTTTCAGAGGTTGAAAAACTTTCCACTATACCTAGCACTTGGATTGTAGCAGCCTTTCCTCTTTCATCTACTCTGGTAAATCATTTTGGTTTCCCAGTTCTTGGGCTAGGTTTCACAGGGAGCTTGGACAAGACCATTGCCAGCAGCAGCACAAGTCAAACACTGGAGCAAATCTCAAGAAATATGGGAAGTTCCAGTAGGTTCTTTTACGTAATACACAAAATCTTTCCTGAATCATGGGGATTTGATGTATGTAAATGTAATATTTGTCGATGTAAAATTACATCAACATTCTAAATCAATTTTTTGATGTAAAAATGTAATATTTGTTTCTGCCTGTTGTTTTTTAAAAACAAATTTAACATTAAAAGAAAACATAAAGCAAAACTAGGAGATGTTATCTACATATATTGTTATGCATCACTGTATAAATAGCCTTAAAGGCTGTAAAATGAACAGTTTGTATTAAGTATCAATATATATATAGATAAATACACTGCGTTATATTAACCCTGTATGTTTTTCTTCTCCAATTACATGACATACTCCATTCTTTTTGTCTTAAATAGATAACTACCTCTGTCATTGTCAGGTAGAAAACACACAGAGGTTGCAGTAACACTGCAATGAAGAATTACAAATCTATCCTCTCCTTATTTCTATGTAATTATTTTACCAATTTAAATGTATTCACTTAATATATTCTTAAACTTTTAACAACTATTTCACAGTTATTTAATGCAGTTATTATATAAATGTTTTAATGGCAATATATATTATTCTAGATAAAAGACTTATATGGATATTATTTGTAGACTGAAAGAAAACTATCTAAATATTTTAACCCTGTGAGGCAACAAATGATAACCTAAAAACCCTTGAAGGCTATGCTACCACTGTTATAACAGGAAGAATTACATTAATTTCATGGAATTTGGATTTTTTCCTATGAAGACAAGGTTTCAAAAACTGACAAAGTCCACGATGCTTAAGTTTCATATGTATAATTATGTTAGCAATGGAAAGATAATTTGAAAGAACTTTCTTTGCAAAGCATAAATGTCATAAATAATGGAAGGTGAGGAAGTGCACACAAGTGCACTATTGAAGTTTAAGAAGGAATTAGAACACTGATTGGATATGCCCCTAGCTGCAATCAAAAGGTGTACAGTCTTTCTGTATAGTAATGTGTGCTTACATGTTTTCGAAGATATAACTTATAATTTATAGGACACTATAACTTTTATAACGTTTTAGATACAGCAGATATGCCTCTAAGTAGTGTCTGTGATATGTCATAGACATTTTGTTACATTTTGTTACATTTTGTATTCTAGTGCAAAGCTCTAGTGTTGTCATATTACATATTTAGCTTCTAAAATTGATTGATCGCTTCAGAGGAATGTGTATATGGTATTCCACTTCTTATCTGAGTCAATGTTTTTCTCAATACTGTGAAGTAAATTAAAATAAAGTGTTTAAATCTACTGCTTATGATAAAGAAGACCAAATCTCATTCTAATAAATGTGAAATACAACTTGTCATGTTCCTTTCACTTTCTAGAAATGCTACCACAAGGCTTAGCCAGTTAAGTCTAATATGTTGACATTTATTTTTTGCTGCAATAAATGTTAGGATTATATTTTTGCATTAAATTCTGGCATTTTTAAAGATCACGATGACAAGTAATTTATTCTTCAAATCACTCTGGTTTGTTTTTACTTTTTGAATATGGATTTGGCCATGTGTCTCCAAGGCACAGTACAAAGCATATTTCATATGTTTCGCAACCTATTAGTTTGATTTAAATCCACTTTTCTTGCAGGATTTATGCAAGTCTTTCTTGATGTTATTTGCTCTGAATTATTACCCAGAAATAATCACACTGAATCCAATTTCACACAGGCTGTGTGGCCTATGAGGTCTGTTACTGTAAAGCTCTAAAGCTTTTGATTTTTTTTTTGCAATGGAGACGATTCCTCAAGTTTCTTCAATATACACCACTGTCTTCTTTTATTCCGTGTTTACCCTTTCCCCTCAAACTTTGATGAATTTGATTGTGTGCTGTAAGTACATAGCAATCTCTAAGGAAGAAGGAGAAAATGAGAACTTTTCAAGAACTGTATTGTTCTAAAATGCAAAATAAACAAAAGACAAAAATACTGTTAAAACTGCACCCGTTCAAATGTCTGTGTTCAATACATGTGCAAGGTTTCCACATTTATTTTCATATTTGGATATCATCTTTCAATGGTTTGAAATGGAAATGCATTTATTGGAAGGTGTGGTGGTTTGACCCTGGCTGAAGGCCAAATGCCCACCAAAGTTGCTCTATCACTCCCCTTTCCAGCTGGACAGGGGAGAAAATAGATATTTGTATTGAGAGGCTTAGGAGTCAAGGACAGGGAGAGATCATTCCACAGTTAGCATCATGGGCAAAACAGACTCAACATGAACTAAAAAGAAAGAAAGAAAAAAAAAATCTAACTTACTACATTACACCAAACACACAGTGAAACCAGAATAGGATAATGAGAAGTAAAACCAGATCTTAAAACACCTCCCCTCATCCCACCTCCCTTCTTGATGGACCTAACTTTATTCATTATTGTTATGGCTGGAGAGATGAGAACGATGCACATCACTCTTAAGAGAGAGGAAACAATATGTTTATTGATATAAAGGGTGTAACAGTGATTATCATTTTTGTCAAAAATTAGTTTTGTGGAAGTTGGTCAGGCAATGAATTTCTCTTCATTTTTTTCTGAATGATACAAATAGATTTTACAGAATGTACTCATTACCTGACCTATTTAATGATATTTTCAAGATTTTTAAAAATTATTATTGTTTCAGTGGATTGAGTGTACAATGTAAAATTCAGTAATGTGTTTTTGACTATTCAATACTAAAAATTAAAAATATATTTATTAATAATAATTGGTCCAACATTATATAATATTCCCTTCTGTGCTCAAATGTCTCATTCAGAACTGACCCCTACAAAAGGTTCACAAGTTTTTATTTTCTAAAACACTTAACAAAACCCCTTTTAATATTCTACTGCTTAATTTGCATATCTAAGCAAGCCCAGGGTCAGATTTAATTTACATCTGACTATTTCTGTTTACTTTCTTCTACCTCATCTTCATTTTGTACAGGTACATATGCTGGCACTACATATACTGCAGGAAAAGGTTATTTACACTCAAAATCAAAAACAACCCACAAAGTTAACAGCCCCCTGAAATAGTTAAATCTAAAAATTGGATTCTTTTTAGGGTTTTTCATTTTGTTGTTGTTTGTTTGTTTTGCCATCAGAAACTATTTTAAATTTTTTACCAAATACCTTCAAGTTACCTAATTATATTTATCGTGAATCAATAAAACTATCAATCAGCAGAGCACAAGAAGTATGAAGTGGTTCAAAGGATACGATGTTTCACAAAGTACTGTAGTGCTTACTTATTCATTACAGTAAGTCTGATATCACAGTTTTTATATTTTTCTCAAAGACATGATCTTAGAATCTGACTGCATTTAAAATGAACAAACAAACAAACAAAAAAACCCACAAACTCAAACTGCTCAGGGCTAGGTAGAAAATCTAGGGAAAGACAGACAAGGGCAGTCTAGAGACTTGGTAACTAGAAGATGAGTATTAAGAATTCTGGTATTAAATTAGTTGTCTAAGTCTGTGTCTGCACTTGCAATTTGGATGGAAGCAGTAATGGGGCTTTGAAGAAAATCTTCTGATTGTCTCCAGTGATTATGTGATGGGTAATTTGTCAAAGCAGCTTCAGAAAGCACTCACATTGGAATCCTTCTAGAGGAAAGGAAACCAATAAATACCTCTACTCAATGAATGTCAAAGTACTTCACATCTATCATACATGTGAGATTGAATCTCCAAAAAAATTTTCTGACACCAAAAAGAACTTTTCTTGATACACAGAGACCAAATGTCCTCAAATTTTCTGTCAACTGCCAGTCATCAACTTTGAGATACCACTAACCTACCTATTCTGTTCAGAACCTATTTTTCATGGAAGATCTATGAATTGTGGAAGAAGGGTCTGAGCACATGGGGAGAATACAGGAATGTAGTCAGGGCCTGTAGGGTCGCAACTAGGAAGGCTAAAGCCCTCTTGGAAATGAAGCTGGCAAGGGACATAAAGGATAATAAAAAGGGTTTTTTTAGATACGTGAATAGCAAAAGGATGACCAGGGATAATATAGGTCCCTTGATGAATGAGGAGGGTGTCCTGGTAACGGGGGATACTGAGAAGGTGGAGATACTGAATGCCTTCTTTGCTTCGGTCTTCACCTCAAAGGCCCCCCGGGACCCACAGGCACTGGATGTAAATAGGAGTGTTTGGGATATGAAGAATTTCCATCTGGTTGAGGTAGGGGAGGTCCAAGAGCGGCTCAAAGGGATAAACGCACACAAATCCATGGGACCGGATGGGATACATCCACATGTGCTGAGGGAGCTGGCGGAGGTGATTGCTGAGCCGCTCTCTATCATCTTCAACAGGTCCTGGAGAACAGGAGAAGTGCCTGAGGACTGGAGGATAGCCAATGTCACTCCAGTCTTTAAAAAGGGCAAGAAGGAGGATCCCAGAAACTATAGGCCAGTCAGCCTCACCTCTGTCCCCGGAAAGGTAATGGAACAGCTTGCTCTGGATGCCATCTCCAAGCAATTGGGAGAGAAGAAGGTCATGAGGAGTAGTCAGCATGGATTCACCAAGGGGAAATCGTGCTCGACCAATCTCATAGCCTTCTACGATCTCATCACCGGCTGGGTAGATGGAGGGAGAGCAGTGGATGTCATCTACCTTGACTTCAGCAAGGCCTTTGATACTGTCTCCCATGACATCCTGATAGCAAAGCTGAGAAAGCATGGGATTGATGAGTGGACAGTGAGGTGGGTTGAGAATTGGCTGTCGGACCGAGCCCAGAGGGTCGTGATTCGTGGAGTGGAATCTGACTGGAGGCCTGTGACTAGCGGTGTTCCCCAGGGCTCGGTGTTGGGTCCAGTCCTGTTTAACATCTTCATTGACGACCTTGATGAGGGAATAGCATCGACCCTCAGCAAGTACGCCGATGACACAAAGCTGGGAGGAGTGGCTGACACGCAGGAACACTGCGCTGCCATCCAACGAGACCTGGACAGGCTGGAGAGCTGGGCAGGGAGAAACCAGATGAGGTTCAACAAAAGCAAGTGTAAAGTCTTGCACCTGGGAAGGAACAACTGTTTGTATCAGTACAGGCTGGGGGATGACCTGCTGGAGAAGAGCTCTGTGGAGAAGGACCTGGGGGTCCTGGTGGATGACAGGTTGGCCATGAGCCAGCAGTGTGCCTCGGTGGCTAAGAGAGCCAATGGGATCCTGGGGTGCATCCGGAGGAGTGTAGCCAGCAGGTCAAGGGAGGTGATCCTCCCCCTCTACTCTGCCCTGGTCAGGCCCCACCTGGAGTATTGTGTCCAGTTCTGGGCTCCCTGGTATAAAAAGGACAGGGATCTCCTGGAGAGAGTCCAAAGAAGGGCTACGAAGATGATTAAGGGCCTGGAGCATCTCCCCTATGAGGAAAGGCTGAGTAAGTTGGGACTATTCAGCCTTGAGAAGAGAAGACTAAGGGGGGACCTAATTAATGTTTACAATTATCTTAAGCAAGGGATGCAGGGGGAATCAGCCAGCCCCTTTTCAGTGGTCTGTGGAGACAGGACAAGGGGCAATGGCTGCAAGTTGGAGCATAGGAAGTTCCGCACCAACATGCGGAGAAACTTTTTCACAGTGAGGGTGACAGAGCCCTGGAATAGGCTGCCCAGGGAGGTGGTGGAGTCTCCTTCTCTGGAGATATTCAAGACCCGTCTGGATGCCTATCTGAGTGAAATGTCCTAGGGAGCCTGCTTTGGCAGGGGGTTGGACCCGATGATCTCTCGAGGTCCCTTCCAACCCCTACAATTCTATGATTCTATGATTCTATGATTCATTTTCAGGAGCTGATCTGGGCAAAAATAAATCTATGATCTGCAGAAACTGTGTTCTTCATCCATGGTTTGTGGGAAGGTTGAGGTTAGGCAGAAAGCTAGTGTGTTCTATCTTCACAGATACTTAAGAAATGACAGGTTTGTTTTGCTGCTCTCCTCTGATGAAGAGGTTTTGTAGCATCTTCTTCTTTCTACAAGTTTTCCACATCATTCCTGCATGCTAGCTACAGAGAATACATAACATCCAACACTAGCAAATATGCAGATCATATAATCACTGTGCTAATGTCCATTATTGCCCCATTTATACAATATATTAGCCCCTTTGTTAAGTGTCACAGTGGGAACTTTTTGTTTGGTTAACTTTTCCCTGTGACTTCTAAACTCAATTAAGAAACAATATATGGAGTTTCCTATCATGAATTACAGTTTATACATTACTAGATATATGTCTGATGTTTAGTTATACTAGAAAGAATTTTGCTTGTTTTCCTCATCCAATCCATTGATACAGATCAGTGTAGATCAATCACCAGCCCTTTTTGTCTTTTCAGAAGAATATCCTCTATCACCCAAGTAAAAAGCCAAGAATTATTCAGATCAAGAACTCACAATAAATATTTCCACTAAATGTCCCATGTTTGCTACTCTGCTTTTGAGATGTCATGTAGATATAATTTGATTATTTTGATTTTGTATCATAGTTCTTCAGTCCATTTCTGAGTATTTCCTCCTTGTGCATATGAATGTACATATATACACCTTCTTGCTTGTGCTACAAGTTTACTGACCATGAATACAAATAAAGAACTGACACCAAGAAGGAATATAATTCACTCCAGTTCCTTGTACACTGCTTTCAGCAGTCTTTGAATAAGGCTGTTGATAGGAATTTACTGCAGGAATTCTGTGAAATTCCCCCAAACCCAGTTTAGGCCAGTTTCTCTTCTAACAAGTGGTTGCAATGAATTTGAGCCATCACTTGTGTGATCATATAGATTTCCTATCATGTAGAATCAGAAAAGGAACAGGATATTATTGTCTTCCTTTATCCAGAGCTCGTTCTGCTACTAGAAGTTCCCTACAAGTTTTTCCAGGAGGATTACACAAAGATTATACCGCTGATCGACATAATCTCTAACTTCAAGGAACAAGAGACAGAAAGATGTTAAAAGGCAATCATACATAGATGCATGGTACATGGTTATTTAGCCAGCTGGTATTCTACCTGCATAAGTAAATACATAGTATTTATTTGACATTCTACTTTCTGCAATTCAATAGATTTCTGTTGTCTCAGTTGTCAGATTTCTACAAGTCCCTCTGAACTGCGACTCTGACATTTAGCATATCAACTGCTCCCCTTTATATCTATCGTAAAACTTAAAAGTTAACCATGATTCTGTAATACAATGGTGTCATAATTAAGAATGATTGTAGATAGTTGCTAGGTGGTTGCTAAGAAAAGAATCAAGGGGAATTGTTTGAAGGAATACCTGTAAACTAACTGTCCTGAAACACTAAGTAAATCTAGTAACACATAACCAGTTTGGCAGTGAAAACTGAAGTCCAGGTATCCGTAACTCAAAAGTCTTCATTGTATTATTAAAAAACACAATGACAGATCAAGACCTTTGCCCAGGTGAAGATTCTTCTTCCATGTTGGTGTGGTGATTGAAGAAGATGATAGAGCAAATACTATAATTACAATGTAAATTGCTAGCCAATCATTGTAACTGGGAGTGTATTACCTTGTAACAAGAAGCCTGCTTTGGGTGTTCTTGGTTTGTGGAAATCCACCCAGCACCCAGGCCTGAATAAAAAATGGTATCTCTCCTGTGTAAGGGGGAATTGGTTTATTGTACACAGAGTAATAAATCTGTTTTTCAGAAAACACCCTTATACAGTAATATCCACACATTTGCTGAGGGTGAATTCTATATTATCATTGATTAATATATTGAATACTATTGGTCCTAGCATTGACCTTTCCATTTGTTACAGGTCAGTGATGATGTCAAGCCATTGATCATTACCCTTTGATTTTGGTGGCTCTATCAATTTTTACATGATCATTTATCTTTACTTGTTAAATCAATTTGTCTCATTTTATAAATATATATTGCAGTTTACATAGATCCAAGTGTTACAGAAGATCAATTCTGTGATAACTTCTCACACCCACTGCTTTTTGGCCCTCCAGTCACTCCCAAGCATCAATATTCTGTTGAAACAACACTGCCAGTGCCTCTGCAATTGAAAGCCCACAAGAGGTTTCATTGTTGAGAGGTCTGGTGAAGAGATTTTTCTTTGGGCATAGTATATCCACAAATAGGAGGAGAGCTATATTGTCTTTTAAGTGGCTTGTGCACTGGCTGTGTTAAATCTGTATGGAATGGACAATGACATGATATTCTGAATAAAATTTACAAATTCAACCATGCAGACCTGAGTGCAGTGGAACCCCCTCCCACAGCACATTAGCAGAGAAAGTGAGTTAGATGAGGTTAAAAAAGAATATGTCCTCTTGTCAAATGATGAAAACATACATCCTCCTTCATGTTATTACAGTTGTCTAAATCTGCATTCTTTCTCATCTCTGTGCTGCTTTTCTTTTCTTATATAAAGTACATTCCTGTCATCGGCACACCAGCAAGCCTTAGGCAGTTATGATTACCATACGCCCAAGAAGAAGAATAATCTTCACTAATTACCCGTACATATGACTTTCTCACTGTTCATCAAGGGTAAATTGTGATACTATGCTTGAATCTTTATAAGACACGTAATATGCACTTTATGTTGACATATTTATTGGAAGACTAGGTTTCCACATCAGTTATGTGAAAATGGGGCCTGAGAAAAAGGCAAAATATATAAAATTAATAGTATACAAAAGGTATAACTGTTGTGCAGGGGTTGGGGAGGGGGAGATTAACCAAGAATACATTTTGGTTGGGTTTTTTTTTTAATTATCAATAGATTTTAAATTTAAAATTGCAGAGTACAAGAATGGGGGCAATAATTTCCTTCCCTTTTCCTCCACTCCTACTTCCTTCCTCTTTTGGACTTTAAAAGCTAGGCCTGTTCCAGGAGTCTTCAATCCTTAAAAAAGGGTCATGTGATATAAAAGCCAAATCTCTCTCTGACACCAGCTGCAAACCCAGTTATTAACACGCAGTATCCATCTGCTCCTAACTAAAACTTTCCCTTCTGCCATCAGGATTGAGGAGAACTATCTGGATTCTCATGGACTAATACCCAAAGCTGTGAAACCACTATAGATATGGTTGACATCTCCCCTCACAGTACCATTGGTGACCATGGCAGCAGATGGCAGCAGATAATAGTCCAAGGACTGCACAAGCCTCAGCAGTTTCTCCATATCACCTGGGATCTGAGCTTCTGGCAAGAAACAAACATTAGACAGCAAGTGGGACCAGCAGATGAGGACCTATGTTCCCCACAAGAAGGAGTCACCAATTACTACTGCCTACTGCTCTCTTGATGTTGACTTGTATTTCAGGTTTCTCTGTGCTCTGACACTACTCTAGGTGGAGTCTTCTTCCCTTACCTTCTACCAGTTCGGAAGTTGCAGATCTGGAGGTAGTGGTGGATGAAGAACTGGGCATGATATAGCAGTGTGCACTTGCAGCCCAGAAAGTCAACCATATCCTGGGCTGCATCAAAAAAAGGAGAGTGAACAGCAGGATGAGGGAGGTGATTCTCCCTCTACTCTGCTCTCATGAGACCCCACTTAGAGTACTGTGTCCAGCTTTGGGGACCCCCAGAACAAGAAAGGTATTGAGCTGTTGGACCAAGTCCAAAAGAGGGCCATGAATATGATCAGAGGGCTGGAGCACCTCTTCTGTGAAGACAGGCTCAGAGAGTTGGGGTTGTTCACCCTGGGGGACAGAGGACTCCAGGGAAATCTTATTATGGCCTTTCACTACTTAAAGAGGACTTGTAAGAAAGATTGGGACAAGCATTTAGTAGGCCCTGTAGCAATAGGACATGGGATTTTAAACTAAAAAAGGGTAGATTTAGAGTATATATAAGGAAGGGTTTTTTATTTTATGATGAGGGTGGTGAAACACTGTAACAACTTGCCCAGAGACATGGTTTTCATAAAATCATAGAATGGTCTGCATTGGAAGGGACCCCAAGGATCATAGACTTCCAGTCTCCCTGCCACAGGCAGGGACACCAACCTCCAGGCCTGGATCTACACAGGGTTGCCCAGGGCCCCATCCAACCTGGCCTTGAACACCTCCAGGGACAGGGCATCCACCACCTCTCTTGGCAGCCTGTTCCAGCACCTCACTACTCTCTCTGTAAAAAACTTCCCCCTAATATCTAATTTAAACCTCCCCTCCTTTAGCTTCAATCCATTCCCTCTTGTCTTACAATTGTCTACCCTTTTAAAAAGTTGATTCTCCTCCTGTTTGTATGCTCCCTTCAGGTACTGAAAGGCTGCAATGAGGTCCCTCCACAGCCTTCTTTTTCCAGGCTTAACAAGCCCAGCTCCCTCAGCCTCTCCTCATAGGGCAGGTGCTCCAACTCTCTAATGATCTTTGTGGCCCTCCTCTGGACCCTCTCCAACAGTTCTACATCTTTCTTGTATTGGGGGCCCCAGATCTGGACACAGTACTCCAGATGGGGCCTCAAGAGGGCAGAGTAGAGAGGGACAATCACCTCCCTGTCCCTGCTGGCCACCCCTCTCCTGATGGAGCCCAGGATACCATTGGCCTTCAGAGCTGCAAGAGCACACTGCTGGCTCATGTTAAGTTTCTCATCTACCAGAATCCCCAGGTCCTTCTCAGCAGGGCTACTCTCAAAGAGCTCTTCTCCTAGTCTGTATCTATGTCTGGGATTCTTCTGGCCCAAATGCAACACCTGACACTTGGCAGTGTTGAACCTCATTGGGTTCACCTGGGCCCACCTTTCCAGCCTGTCAAGATCCCTCTGGATGGCTTCCTTTCCTTCTATTGCATCAACCACACCACTCAGCTTGGTGTCATTCAAGATCAGGCTGGGTGAACCTCTGAGAAACCTAATCTAGTTGAAGATTGTTGGACTTGATGACCTTCAATGGTACTTTTCAACCCAAATGATTCTATGATCTGCGTCTTCCTCATGCTGTTCTTTCTCAGGGGTAGAATAAATATCCGTTCCCTCCTTGTCACTTTCTGCTTGTTTTGCCCAGGGGAAAAAAAACCAAACAAACAAAAACCCAAACCACAACAACAACAAACAGAAAAAATTATACAAAATACCTCAGATCTGAAATCTAGAGAAAAATCAGTCAAGTCATAGAACTTTGGGTGCCTTTTCCTGCAGTTTACTTCTTTGCTCAGCTAAGTAACACAAAGGCATATTCAAGCCTTACAGCTAGATAAAGTTAAACAAATTATGTTTTGGTCTAAAGACTGGTTTTGTAGGTCTGGTAGGTTTTGGGGGTATTTTACTTTCAAACTGAGCAAGATAAAATATGCAATAATTTTGAAGGATTGGTGAGTTTACAGAGTTAGCCAGTGACTATTTTTTTTCTTCCTGGGAATGAAAGAAACTAATAATACAAAAACAGGTGAGCACATAATCTTCAGCTGAAAAGAGGAAAAAAGATAGAGCTTTCCACTGGATTTTCTCATTAATTGTAATCGTGTTATATTAGAAAACAGAAAAAATATAGAGAAAGAGAAACTTAGGAGAAATATATCTATGAAGACTACACCTAGTTTTAAAATATAAAACAAGGGTTAATAAAAAGTTTTACCTAATCTAAGCTTTCTACCATAGTTTTCCTCTAGCCCTTTGTTAAATCTACATTAAGTGCAAAGGAGACTGGCAGAGGAAACATACTTTTATTGATGGAAAAAAGCTTTTTTAAAGGACACATAAAACTCAATGCAGGTACTTAGTTTTTCAGGAAAAAAAATAGCTGATATGGATTTTTTTATTCTGGATTACTTTTTTTCTAATCTTAACCTGTCCAACACAGAAGGTTTTGAACTCACTCATAGCCAGTCCATAGAGTACTGGGGTTCTTTGCAGAAATTCCAGGAAATTAGAATTATTGAGGGCAAGAAATATTTTTGTTCCCATTTTTGTAATAACAATGTTGGGAAGAAATTTATTACTAGAACTCCTTGGTAATTGCTGCTCTTACATATTTTGCATTAAGGGGTGTACTATACCTTGTTACTGATGTTCTAGACAAAAAATAATAAAAATAATTTTGTAATTTAACTTTTATTCAGCATTTTCCTGTAGGATATTACAGACTTCAAAAAGTACTCCGGTATTTTATCTATAACACCTAATTTGGCCAATAAAAATGCTGCTTTACTATTTCTTTTTACATCCAGAACACTAAGTCTGGTGCTTTGGAATAAAAGGTAATAAAAGAAAACTACAGTTCTTCTACAATTTGACCTTTATTCTGAAGTAAAATACTTTCAAGTTTGTATATAGTAAGATATATTCAAACTTGGTACTCTTCCTGATTTAAGAAGTTGATTCAGTGTTCCTTGCTACAGGAACTTTCATGATGTCTTTTATTTCTTAGGAATCATAAGTCATACAGAAAAACTATCTCTAGAGTAGCTTGATAATGAACTACTAATGAAAGAAAGTTTATTAAATAAAAAAAATCATCACAACTTTGAGACCTCCTTAGAAAATACTACTAGTGCTAACATAAAGCCAAAGAAATAAACAATTAGCTTTTGTTAGAGAAAAAAATATTAGTATCTTTAAGTAGTAGATATTAAAATGGCCAGAGAAGTGTAACATTGAAAAGAGTCAATTTTGTCCCACATCCTTCATTTTTAATATATGTTGATAAGTATTTGCTATTCAAACTGGCAAGCTATCTTTCAGAACATGCAAATATCCAGTGCTTCATAAATCCAAGTTTTCACAAGACCAAGGCTGAAGGACAGAAAGTGGGTGAGAAGAATGCATCTTTCCCTCAAGCACACAAAAACTCATTCTAATTCCCAACTGAAAAAGCTCTTCAAAACATTGAAAATTATGGCTGGCTTGTGAAACTAATGAGAGCCTTTAACATAGTTTTCTTCAAGGTTAACGAATTTGAATTCCCATATCCAAAACCTTCCTGGCAGTAAAATGCTCCCACTTCATACTATTATTTGTATGATATTTCTACACATTCACCACAGCACAAATTACTGCATTATACATTCCCCCCCAAATTTTTTTTTTCTGTGGTATGCAATATACAAAGAACAGGCTCCGCAGCAGCAGCCTGCAGGCAAACTTTCAAGGTTTAAAAAGCAGCCTCTAGAGAAGCTTAAAAAGATGACAAAGTCAATTAAGCTATAAGAAATCCTTTATTTTTATGAAGAGGGAACATATTAGGAATTTTATTATCAGTCTGTGCTGTAGTGCACATGGTTCTCCTCTGCAATTTAGAAACCCTGACTTCTGTTTCAAATTAACCACTACAGTTCAAACAACTGAGAGACTCCTTAGAGGAACACTACACAGGGTTTTCAGTCTGTTGAAAAAAGAAATGTATCTTAATTTAGAGGCTGAAGCCTATTCCGGACTGTTTTATTACTTAGACCTTGATAAATATCTTAGAAAAAGATTTTATTATTATCATGAAGCAAGACATTTCAGACAATGCATAAAATTACCTACTCAAGACAAAGTAGGCTGCATCTTTGAAACTATGAATTCAGAATGCAGTAGCAAGTGTTACTGTGATAAATGAAGAAGTCAGAGACAGTTGCTAGCACCTTTTACTGAATGACAAAGCACAAGAAACCTTCCACAGATGTTGAGATTGTGAGGATGCAAAGCAGGTGCTTAAATTCGATTTCCTAAAAACAGTAAAACGACCAAGTTACAAAAGAAGCCTACATTTCATATGTCAAGCTCAACCTGTGCTATCCAGTTTTTAGTACACCCCTGTTTTATGATGAGCCTAATACTCCACATTTTGGTTCATAATAATGCATCTGTTCAAGATTTCACTGGTAAAGATTCAGGCTACAATAGATAAGTCTTGTTAAAGTCCTGTTTAAAATTAACCATTATATTAAAATGTATTTAATATGCTTACTACATTCCCACTAATTCTTCTCTGTTAGTTGAGCAAAACATTAATAGTATCTGGGGATAAAACATTTTGCTAATTCTGAAATTTTAAAACAAGATAAAATACACTTTTGAATATTAACTTGGGAGTCCTCATAGTCACATGACTTAAATAATGAAATTGTTGTACTTACCTATTAGTGCAATATCAAACTTGCTTTTACTGTGTTATGGGCTCCCTCAGGAATCCTCAGCATCTTTATGAAAAGCTCTTTTCTCTCTCTCTTACTTAAAATCACACTTCCAACAATTCAAGAAGATCCTTTATTGTAGCTTTCATCCACTTAAACTAAAGAGCACCATGAGCTCCATGGGATCTCTTGGAGATGAAGTCAAGGCCATAATCTTTTGAGAAGTTTGGGTTGTTAATATGTCATACTTTGTCACTTATCCAGTCTAGCCCACTCACATCGAAGACAGATAGATTAGTAAGAGCTGCGATCATACTTTCACCTTGATTTAATTACACAGGGATATAGAAAATTGTGTGTGTGTATATATAATATATGTATACATATATATATATAAACAGTTCCTTACGAGGGACAGTATTTGTTAATCTGCTTTTTGGATCTTTTTTGCCTGATCATGTAAATTGGTAGTAGCATCACAGAAAGGTATCAACAAAGAAAGTGCTACTTAATGGTTATGAACTTCCTTAGTTAAAAGATGAATGAGAAATACAAGTCCTGGGATTGTCTTAATTGATTTTTCACTTAATCAACATCTTTTCTTAGGGATTCTTGTCAATTTCAGTTTTGCTGCACCTTTGGGACACTGGATTAGGAAGGACATTTGATAATTTATCAAATGCTTTTCCTAATTTTACAGCTTGAGATAAAACATTTGTTGCACTTGATAAATAACTTGGACTGGGGACAAATATTTTGTCAGAAACTGTTATTGCCTTTGGAAAACAGAACCCCTGAGAACCAAATAATGAGGAGGAAACTGCTTTACAGGAATTTATCTTTATGTGGATATTTAGTGCACTAGCTCACAGAATGATACTTGTTTAATTATCTGAAAAGACAAATAACTTCAAGCCTAGAGAGAGAAAGGGGAAAATATTAAGAGAGAAAGATTTAAATCTGGTGATTGCTCTTGATATAGTTAAAAGGATTAAAGAAACAATTAAAGATGCAAAATCAGAACCTACTCTAAAGTACTCTAAAGTTACACAAACAGTGACAACTACAGGACAGACACAGAGAAGGATAATAATAATCTGACCACAGTTTAAGATATTTGAAAAAAAGAAAATTCTATTTTTTTCTACTCTTCCCTCAAAAAAATATTTTTAAGAGCTTGCAACAACTTTATTGCTGAGTTGCAGTACCATATAGTGATCTAAAATTAGGCTGATGAGTTATTTGAATATTTAATTAATTTGTGATTGAGAAGATTCTGTCAAACTTTTTTGTATATTATATAGGTAACATGCATAAAACAGATGGAAAATTTATTTTTTAATTAGATTGACAGGAACTATTGAAGCATAAGAACATTAAAAAGTTATGCTTTAATAATTAAAGAAATATATACTTACATTTCTTAATTTTAGCTTTTAAATTATTAATTGTTTTATAATATATAAATCTACTAAACCAGAAGTTATTTGGACTTGTGTAAGAAATAAACTAATCTCGGTGAACAGTTTCAGCTGACTCCCTGCAACAATCAGGGGTAATATTTTTAAAAATATCAAAACATTTTACTTCATTTGGAAATTCTACCTTTTTTTTTTCACATTCTGAAAATGATTTCTTTTTATACTTTCCCTTTGTTCATTACATAAATTAACCTAAATAAACAAAAATGCTCTAAGTAGCTTCTGAAGAATATGAAATAAAGCTAAGTTTACAAAATTCATAATTCTTTTAAAAAATAATAAACTCAGGCTAAAATGCAAAAGAGAATGCTTCGTGGTGAACTGTAGCAGCTAAGAAATTATATTAAAATATAGGTTTTGTTAATGGGTTCTTAAAATTATCTAGACTTGGAATATGATCAATAACCCGTTATACTTCACACAACTGATTATAGGATTCAAAAGGTTTATCATGGTCATCAAAGCAAGTATCACTGATAGAAACAAAAAAAAAAGACTTATTAAAAGATCTTTGCTTTCTTATTATTTCATCAATCAACAAAATTGTAATTATTTATGTTTTAGATCAGAACCATCAAAGGTCAAACGCAACGTTGCATCCTCATTCCTCTGCATTTTGCCATTTGTAGTAGCTATTCCTGCAGAGCTATAAATTTGCATATCACTTCAAAAACTAAGGTGATACATTTTTCCTGTGGGCATGAGAGATGTTCTAGGTTCCATTAATTCCATTAAATAATTTAACGGCATTTCCTTAAACAATATCTGTGAAACCTGTTTCTTTTGCTTCCTACAACACAGCCCAGTTTTTCTTTTCGCCTCCCCAGGACCAGCTTGCCCTTTGTCAATATAACAAGTGTACTTTGCATGCCAAATATCCTTTCAGTTGACTAGGTCAAACTGCCATGGAGACACCACCTGCTGCTTTTTTTTATAGGCTTGCTCAGTACAGAAGGCCACAGCAACTTTCCAGGTGAATTGAACCCTAAGGGCTCAGTAGGAAATTGTACCTTAATTTCTCCTTGAAAGGAGGTTGAGATGGTGGGGGAAAAATGTTAATCTTTACAGGACTATTTCAAGAAAAAAAGAAGACCTTTAGAAATGATTATTTATACGGTATTAATTACTATTTTACACTTCTATCTGAGAACGTTAAGCAGGGATTCAAATTTTTGTTTCAAAAACTTCTCTGAACTTAGTTTGCTTCAGGCACCTTTTCTACAGTTTAACTGCCCCTCCTGAACTATAAGTACTTTGCGAACATGATAATTTAAATATATTAAAGTGACCTTAAGAACTCTTCCTACACTTCATTCCAAGTTTTCTATAGCTTCTCCACTTACAATGCATATGAAATTTCATATATGAAATATGCACTGCTGTAAAATTTAATATTTAAGAAATTTAAGAAAAAAAATTATCAATTAATTACAACCTGACAATGGCAAGAAAAATATATTGTGACTTCTATTGCTGGCTAAAACATTATCTAAACACACAGTTCTTCACCTCACTCTAACCTGTTTGTCTCATCTGTTTACAAAGTGTTATATCCTAGGTAATAAACCCTTGCAGAAGAATTACCATTTATATTAGGTTTCCTATATAGTCTGCATCCATTTCTCATTAAGATTTCTCTGGGAGATGTTGCATAATGTTATGTCATGTTATGTTATATTATATTATATTTCTATTATAATTATATCATGCTCTGTGAACATGAAAAGACCTTCAGACTCTTTCTCCTCTCTGCTCCTCCTTTCCTCCTCAATATGAATTCAGAAATCATAAAATCCTAGAAAGGTCAGAATAATTGAATCGTAGAATCATAGATCAGGTCAGTTGTATTGTGACCACCAGAACACAAATGGAGGGAAGAAGAGCTGCAGTGAATTAGGTCTCACATGTTCTAGGATTTACAGAACATGTTCCTTCGGTGTTCGCATATATTAGTACTAAGAGCCCTGAAGCTTACTGAGTAGCCTCAATACATATAGACAAAATTAAATAATATATAATACAGAACCTAGAAAATTAATGACTAACTATACATGCAATTTTCATATAATCAGGCAATGAGGTTCACTGTGTTCCACTCCTCAAATAATTACACATTGATGAGAGTAATACCTTTTACAACAATAGTTATATTTGTCAATCTGTATATTTTTTTCTTTATTCTCAATTTGGAAACAAAAAAGACTAACATTTGAATTAGGAATTATTTTAGACATGTCATTGGTGAGGTGGTAAAACTTGGGAATCCTTTGAGATGCTTGGGACACAAATTGACAATAAAATGAGCATGCAAAGAACAAGCTGGTGTTTGCCCTGAAGATCTCTGAATCTGCACAGATTAATAACATAAAATACGTGAGAAGTGTCAGGAAGAAGAAAGCTTCAGGGAGAAACACATCAGAATAGCTTAGAGTAGATAACAAGGTTAAATCTTGGAGAGAAGTCACTGTGTAACATCATTGGTTCACCCCAACCAGGCTCGTATATTTACCTGGTTTTGCCATAATGAATAGATGTCAGAAAGGGTCCAGGAAAACTCATATCTTAGAACTTCTGGTACACGCACACATTTCTCCAAAATGGAGGTGACTTAGAAATGTAAAAATCTCGTAAATGTCCATAAAACACAGTCATCACATCTGCTGGTATACTAGAAAGCCTTAAAAGCATTTGGTACTTCTTTTATAATCAAGCTTTTACATATGAAGAGCAATTTAACTGTCTTCAAAGCACTTCTCCCTCCCAAAACAATGACAGGAACAACACATTAGATATACTTCTATAATGTTCTTTCTTTAGCAGAAATCACAGAGAGCTGCAGCTGTTTGACACCTCCAGAGAACAGCTTCTTAAAGGATACAAAGTTACCATAAATGAAAGATAATGTAAGGATTGGAAAGTGCTCAAAGATGTGAAAAAAGTAAAGATGTTTCCTGTTAAAAAAAAAAAAATAATGAAAAATAATATGCTAAAGAATAAAAGGGTTTTCATTTTTAAAATGGGAGAATAACAACTAATGCAGTAAGAAAATGGAGAGGTACATTTTAGACCAATGATTTTGAAGAAGGACCTGCCACATATGTTGCTATAATTTCACATATGACGCTCACAGAAAGTTCTTAAAAGAAAGTAAATTTTCTAAGAAAAGAGAACAACAAGAAATCCTCTCGGTTTTTTTCCCCCGTACCTGTAACCATCCATGAAAATGCACTAGAAGAGTCTTTCTAACACTGTATTTCCTTTAATAGCCAGGCAGGATTATTAAAATTTGGAAAAAACATAACATGAATTTACATGAATCAGTAACATGAGTGATTATATAGGATTGAAGATGCATTTTAACACTAAGTATTTTTAAATTTGAAATTTTAGATAAAATAATTTTTGCATTTTAGTTTAGAATTGACAAATTTGAAACTTTTATAAATTTTCGTTTCCTTGAGATATTTCTTCAAAACACTATCAGAGCAGTTGCAACTTCCAAACAGGAAACAGCACAACAAGGTCCATAGTTGCTTGTATATCTGAACTGCCTGTAAACTCCCATGGCTTATAAATCACTGAATGACCGGTTATGCTTAGAATGACATTAAGTTGGATGCCCTGTTACACACACAGACACACATGCATGTACACACTCCTCACACCATTTCAAAACCTCTGCACTAGCTCTTACATTATTGCAAATAACTGCTATTATGTCATATATGTTTTACAGGAAGTAGTGCAGACAAGAGCTATGAGGATTACCAGGAGAATGGAAAGGAGATTGACTGGCTTGTCTTGTATGACCAAATGCCCTGGCTTGGCTAGGATAGAGTAAATTTTCACAAGGAGCCAGCACAAATGAGCTGAGCTAGCCAAGGGTGTTTTCCCTGCCAGATGATCTTGTGCTCCCCAAAAAAGGTGGGCTAGCTGGGGAGAGTTGTGTTCACGGGTTTCAGGATGCTCTAAGTGTGGGCTGAGTTTCTGATTAGTTGTCAGGTTGGTAAAATGCTATGTATCATCATTTGTGTATATTCTAATACAAGACCTGTTGTTTCTGCCTCACCCTGCTGTCCTAGAACACTGTCCTTATCCCAACTTGGGGTTTACCCTTGCTCATTCTTCTCCTCATCCTGCTGGGGCTGGGGAATGAGCAAGTGGTGCATGGTGCTCAGCTGGGACCGAACCACAAAATCAAACAAAATAAAAACTTGGAGAGTCGATGGGTATATTTTTATAGATTCAAAAATAGAAGATAAAAACTCTGGAGAGCTAAAAAACCCAGAAGACTGGCAGAAGAACCTACACATGCAAAGAGGCATAGACAATTTTACATTTTTTGAGAAGATGGACAGAAAGAATATATTCATCTTTTTAAAATCTCCTTTAACAATCAATGCATGAAAGGAAAACATTTTCATCATGCATTCAAGTACTTACATATATATCTCCCTATATAGAAATTTTAAATCAGCTGGATCATTTTTAATGAAAAACTTCAAATCACATTTCCATTCACAGAGATAAATCACACAACACAACAAGTACACAATGTCAGAAACATCACAGCACAACATAGATGTCATATTGGCAATTCTTAATATTAACCAGGCTCACAATTGTTTTTAAGTCAAGGCTTTCTATTTGTTTCATTAGACCTTCGATCAACACCAGAATTACATCAATAGATATGTCAACATCAATTAAAATGATTCTTTTGATGAGCTAGTTAAATGTACCACATCTAAAGTTGTATTGAAAGAAATTGGGTCTTTATTAAATAATACTATAAGCCTATGCTTAGACACTCACAGACAAATTATGAGCCCCTGAATTTTTAAGGATACAAAATAAACTTCTCTGTCTCAGCAGTAGTGTTTTATAAAAAGAGTTAGTTACTAAAATGAATTAAGATCTTACAATGCAATAAAATTACAGCATTTCATTTTGTACTCATTCCAAATTGTTTTCACAATTTATTGAATTACACTAATTAGCCTTATTTTCGTAACTGGAACCTTGCTTCTAAGTATACAAGAATACATATATGGTGCAACTGAGGAAGGTGTTACAGTAAATATATCTATTTCTAATGTCTGTTTCCTTCATTCTGGTACAGCAGAGTCCATATGAATTACAAATGTACCTCTGAATAAATTCAGGATTCAAAATCTAAAATCAGAATCTAAATTACAATAACTTCAGCCATTTATTACATGGCAAATGTGCAAAATTACAAATATAGTTAATAATAAAATTTAATATAAACAAAGAAATTCAATTTCTTAGAGATAATAGGCATAAACTCATTAGGTTTTCTTATTATTTTAACAGGTAAGGATCACCTTTCAAACCTCAAGAATTTAAAATTCAAAGGTCCAGATATATGTGGCGGTTACCTTCATTGAAATATTTGACTGTGAAAACATAGAAATAATTTATTTTTTTTTTAAAGTTTTGTTATAATTTTTTTATACCCCTCCCATAGAACAGGGGTTAGAAGTAAATGATTTTTGAAGTCCCTTCCAACCCAAAGCATTCTATGATTCTATGATTTTACTGTAACGGTAATTTTGAATTAAGTTTAAATTGCTCCTGAAAGAAAAATCTAGTAGCAAGAAGTCCATGAAGAAAGAATTTCTATATAATTTACTATTTCTTTGGAAGAAACAACTAAATCTAGAAAGTGTAAATTAACATTTTCAAAGTTACAAAATAACTTTTAAAAAGTGTGCTAATCCTTATTAAAACTGTCTGCAGACTTTGAAGAAAGAAAACCACTTTGAAATGACAACCTCCTCTTCTTTTATGGTTAGTAGGTGATTTGAATCTGGAGTATTATTATTCCTTGTTTTGTTTTGCTATGAGTCTTATGAAGAAAACTGCATCAGATTCAAGTTTTAATGAACACAATCTCATACCAAAGGACTCATGTCTATCAAAAATTTCTCCAAAAACCCAAAAATTTAAGTCTTAGCTAAATTTAGCAGCCCTGAAAACAGATTTTAGCTAGTGAAACAGCAGAAGAATTAATATGGTTTTAGTAGAAACTAGCATATTACGCAGTTGCTCTTTAGTGCGAAAGTAGAAAACAACACTTGCGTAGAAAATGATGAATAGTACATCAAATTAATAATATTGTTGTTAGAAAGAGCATGATAAATGTCTGCTGTAGTAGCTCTTGATGGATTTGAAAGATTGTCTGGTGGAGCTGAAAGCCATAGTCAAGAGAACAAGCAGCATTATTATAGGTCCCCATGGAGCGTATTTCAGCAGCTTATTTTTGAAACTGAGATGGACAGAGTTTCAAAAAAGGTGGACCATCAAGTGGATGTTTCATTCTATAACTCTATAGCAGAGTCCCTGCTAAACACAGGGTTAAGCAAAAATGAAGGCTTGGAATAAATAAATTAATAAATACACTTAAAGGTCTTGATAATGTTAATAGATTTACCACACTGTGGAAACTCCACACCTTGTTGGACTTTCTTCTATTACATATACAGCACAAAGAGTGAAGTTATACCTTTGAAACAATTTCTGCAATATATAAGAACATACAAATAGTTTAGAATCCTGATGCCTCTTATCTGACACAGACCCACACTATTTCATCCTTTGAGATAGCTATATGGTTCATATAGGGTTTCTTTACAGCCTCTGATCTTAAAGGTTGGAGAGGAGTAATAAAATTACAAGAAATACATTATATCTGATGGTCTAGGAACATCTTAAACATCTCAAGGTCAGTTCATCTTAAAATAATGTTAAATTCATCTAACACTAGGAAAGGGAATGAGTCTTAAAGCCTCACAAAATCAGCAATGAAGAGGAAGTAACCAGGATCATAAAGCAATTTTTAAAGTATTTACAAGTCTACCTATAGATTTTCTTGGTTTGAGACTTCTCCAATGTCAAAAGTTCATCCACTTCTATGTTATGTAAATAAACGGGCCATAAAACTGGGAAGCAACTCTTGTTTGGCAACATGGAGACAGATAAAATTATTCAATAGGTCACTTAGGCTTTGACTTTGTTTATATTTGAAATATTTACAGTGTTGTATCATTATTTTGACTTTTACTTTTGTTGAGAGGTGTGACACCTGAATTCTTTTAATCAAAGTTATTTTTGTTCCTGATTCTATTTTGTCCTCCTCCCGCAAAATACCTTACTCAAATTGATCCACTTGAATTGGGTAGTTTTCTCCACCAAAGACTGAGTTATAACTTAGGAAAGTCATCAACAGTAGCTGGAAAGTACAACGGGTGAAGCACTGTGAAAATTTATTTAATTAAAAAGGACATTTTATTGTTTTGCTAATTTTATTATATACTTGTAAAAATTGAACAGTCCCATAAAATCTTCCCAAAAAAGTAATAAAAAGCCCAAAACCCTGAACTGTTAGCTTGCACTAATAATTAAATGATATTTTAACTGAAAATGCAGAACTGGAAATATAAGTATGAAGTAAGATAACCTCATTAATGTTACATAATTGAATCAATATTAAGGACAGGGTTCAGAGTGGCAACCTTAACATTGAGTCATACTTCATCAGCTTTCAAAAAGAACAGATCTTCATGGCGGTTTTCAGATCTCTTGTAATTTTAAATACTTATTACTAAAATGAACATAATTTTTTTTTCTCTGTTTTTCTATCAGAAAGTGCCAGCTTGACAAAATTGTTAAAATTTGTAGGAAGGTGTTGATTTTCTTGAATCTTTTGACAGAAACCAGGCAGATTTCCCAGGATAAGGTTTCTTGCCAGCAAGCCTGTCTCTTTGGCAATCTGAAAATGTCAACTATCTGCCATAAAACTAGATACCTAGGAGGGTTATCTTTAGCCAGGATACTCCATGGAGAGTGGGTTTCTTGTCAGGATATTCAGGGCATCTAAATCCTTCAGCTGAGCTGGCAGGAAGCTTTGCATTTCTGATGTTCTGGCAACATCTGCTTGAGTAAGACTTCTTTGGGCATAGACACATTCAGCTTTGCAATGGTAGCTGGAAAGATGAGGCTTCAGATCTCCATAGGCATTTTATTTCCAAGTTAAAAAAAAAAAAACAAAACCACAAAATGAAATAAAACTACAGTTGTTTTAAATTATTTTAAAACATTTGTCACAGTTTGAGAATTTCACAGAGAAATGGATTTCTAAATCCTCAGTCATACAATTTCTGGGGTTACATTAAACAGGACAAAATAAATAATAAAGAAAAAAACAAATTAAATCCTCAGAATGGAATTCTGTTTTTCTTAGAAACTTTGAACATAACTGACATACTGTCAGTCTGTTTCAAAATATTTCCTATTTGGTTACCAGGATCAGAAAGCAGATTTCGGCTAGTCAGGTGTATATGGACATAAGTAAAATGAAGCCAACATGCCCATTATCTGTCATTATAGAAAGAACTCTAGGTTTGATTTTTACTCTTTTCTGGTATTACAATTAGAGCTGATTAACACATCCTTTTTCATGTTTTCCTGAAGAAAGTTCTGTGTTTCAAACATAAGAATTCTTTATAATTAGGTATCATTTCAATTAAAAAAAGAAGAAACAGAAAATATAGTATGCTAAAAAATCTAATATATATATCTTCCAAAATACATTTATAGTACAAATACTTACAAAATGTCTGTTTCTAAAAGTAAAATAAAAAATAAAATAAAATTAAATAAACATTTTGTTTGCAATTTTCAAACTATTTAATTTTCTTTATCTTCAGAAGAGATTTTAAATTTTATTTAACACTAACAGCAAAAGATAGAATACAGTTTATAGAGGATTGTGTTCTTTTGGGCTTTTTATGTTTTTTTAAAGCTAATAAACTGAACGTTGCTTTGAAATTTGTAGCAGAATAAAAGATCAGAAACAATTTTTTTAAAGTTATCTTACTAAGAAGAAACTCTTCCTTTAGTAATGGTTTCCTTATTTTTCCTTGTTCTATACCACATTTACATTCCGGTTATGATGATGAGTCTGGAAGCAAAATATCCGGTCTTACAAATTTGTACCTTACTAACATCAGGTTATTCCTATGAAATTTTTTAATTAAGAGACATTGTGATTTCAGGTGAAGTCCCTTTCTGTTTCCCTGTTATTACTGTGTTTTGGTTACACAAAAGTGCTGTGAAGCTACAGTCTCATAAACATAGCTGTTACTGGGATTTGGGAGGAAGAAGAAAGGAGTATGCAGTCCTGTTTTAGCTGAATTGGTGGATGAAAATCCAGACATGAGCTGGCAATGTACACTTACAGCTCAGAAAGCCAACTATATCCTGGGCTGCATCAAAGCAAGCATGGCAAGCAGGTCAGGGGATGTGATTGTGCCATTCTGCTTCCCTCTTATGAGACTGTACTTAGAGTACTGCATCCATCTCTGTGTTAACCAGTACAAGAAAGACACAGACCTGTTGGAATGAGTCCAGAGGAAAGCCATGAAAATGATCAAAAAATAATCAGACGGATGGAATGGATTTCCTACAGGAAAAGGTTGACTGAGTTGCAATTGTTCAACAGAGAGATTCAGGCTAGACTTTTTTTTTTTTTTTTTTTTTAAGAGAGTGGTGAAAAAGGTCTTAGATGCCCCATCCTTGGAAACCTTCAAGGTCAGGCTGGACAAGGCCTTAAGTATCCTGATCTAATTGAAGATGTTACTGGGAAGCAGAGGTGGAAGAGATGTGACATGTATTTTCACTAGGGTTCATCTTCTTTTGACCAGAAAAGGGCGTGAAATTTGTTTTATATAGCATTTAATTAAGAATAATCTTTGTTTTCTTAAACATTTCATATGAAAATACATTTCCTTTTCTCTTCATTTAAAATTAAAAACTGTAACCAAATTCAGAGTCCTTTAATTTATCGCTTTGACATTAGAAAACATATATGTGTATGTAATACCTGAAAAATTATGTAAGCATTGTACTTTCATAAGACTTACTGGACCTTTATCCAATTATTCTGATGCCTATGTTACAAACAAATTATATTTTGCTGCATTTTAAGGGAGATAAAAACATGCCACTGCAACAGCTGTGAGAGGATACTGAATATTCTCAAAACTGGGGGATGGGGGGAGTGTCAAAAAGTAGAAATAAATTTTAAAAGGACAAGCCTAATCTTGAATCATTTGTAAAACTTTTCCAATATAGAGCTAAATGCACTACAAGTGCTTGACAGCTGTGGCTGGGAAATAAAAAAGCCAATGAAGAATTCAAGATCTATGTCTATTGGATACATTTTATGAGTAGACATATGAAGTTCTTAATTGTATTTAAGTTGATTTCGAACCATAATAATCTTGGTGCTGAAGATATTTTTGCTCTCTATCATATCTTGGACTGGGTATTTGCTATTTTGACTAGCAGTATTAATAGAGTGCTGATGGGCATATAACCTTCAAATATTGGTTATATGACAATTACGTGGTCCACCTATTTCCACTCTTCCCATCTGTTCTACATACCCATGACAGCACAAAGACGTAAAGCCAGTGAAGAGTCTCCTCAATCCATAGTAATGTTTTCAATGATTCTAATAAGGAAGTTAAACACATCCAGCTGTAAATGACAGAAATACAGAAACATAATTTGATATTTTGTATCCTTTGGTAATTCCTTGGCCTGAAGCAGTAGACTGAAAAGACTTACTTTACAGTAAGTAAGGGCGAGAGGGCAAAGGAAAAAAAATCTCCAGCAAAATTTTGAAGGAATAACATGTACTTTTGCTACCATTTTCTTTCCTTTCCCAAGGACAGCTGCTTTGTCAAACTTATGGTCTCACCAGTAAGTTTGTATTGTTTTACCTTTGCAGTAGGTCAACATTTAGAGTTGAATAGTTCTTTGCTGAACCATACCTACTTCATATGATCGAATATTCTACTCTTCTAGTTTTAAACACAAAATATTACACTAAAAATCCAGAAACAGTAGCAGAAAATATGGTTGTGGAGTTCTGGGTTTGTAGTTAAGAAGATAAGGAAAAGTTGAAGTCTAGGTTTTGTATAGTTGAGGTAAAATAAATAATGGAAAATTGTATCTTCACCGTTCATATTAAGGTTGATATGTGGTCTTTGCTTTCTGTAGCTGGTAAAGTGGAGAAGTGATATAGATTTTTTCAATAGCTGGAGAGACAATTCATTGCTTCTGCTTTATTTTTGCAGCTCTCTAAAAGGTGGAGTATCTGTATTTTTTAGAACAGACCTTTTGTGTTTTAATTATTTATTAAGATTTAATTGTTTTTTTAAAACTTATTTACCACCATCCAAGACACAGTCAACACCCTTAGTAGTTTCTTCCCTGAAAGAAAAAGAGAGAAATAGCAAAACATACATGGGAATACTGGGGGAAGGGAAAAAGTGATCTGACCACGTATTCAAAATTATTTGTTCAAACACTGGAAAAGAGTAATGTATTTTAATATATTTTATAATGTGTTTTAAATGCACATATGTATTTATGTTTTCAATTAGCATGATGTTTTAAATAAAAACAACAATTATTGCAGGCAAACAAACACGAGTTCTGAAAAAAGTAATTTTTTTACAACGCAGATAGATATAGGTTAATCTTTTGAGTACAGTCATGAAGTGCAGATATTATGAAACAAAATTAAAGCATATTATCAGAGTAAGGTCATTGCATTAAACATACTGTTATGTTGCTAAATTCCTAAATCGATATGGAAATTTCCTTCAAAATCCTCATTCCTATAAGACAAGAAATTGCAATCCTGCATTACAATTACACCCGCACACATTTCTCTGAAGGTTTATAAAATTTTTATTACCCAAAAAAATGTTTTGCAATAGACTTACAATTTCTTTCCTTTACTGTATGCTGCCACTTAACAAGCCTCTAGAGAAGTGCAAATCTCAGCAACAGTAACTACTCTTTCCCTTTTTTCCTCAAACTGTCTATCATATTGTATAAAAAGCTATGCAATTAGATTAAGTATTTAAAGAACATAAAAAAATTCTTAGGTTCATTTGATAGCTCGAATAATTTTTTCTTATTTAGTTTCAAAAGCCAATTCTATTAGCCTACTTTCATGAATTTAGAAATTATATACAGAAAGTAACCTGAAAACATTAACCTAATTTTGTTTCTTTGGTCTACACTCCTTAAATAAAATAGCTAAGCATTATTTGTTCTTTCATATGAAGATACATAGCAAGAAAAGCAGAATTCAAATAATGTACTTCCACATGTTTAGGCTCCTCAAATCTCCATCTTGATATTTCTTAACAAAAATTTTTAAGCCTTTGTTAGACTAAATAGTTTCTGCCTCTGGAAAATTGTCCCTTTTTGTATCTGCAGGCATGCATGCACTCATTTCTGGAACAGTTCTTATATCTGTCTCTCTAGAATTATATGATTTGGTACCTGATTTCTATCCTCATTATTATTAGTGAGAATAAAAACAGTTAGGGTATGTTCTTGAATAAACAGACTTTTAATAGCTTCCTGTATGTAAGTCATGTTTGATATTCCCACTTGATCACTTTAAAATTACTTTGGGTTAGATTAAGTAGGAAAAGATCACACAGGTAATATAACTTAGATATGACATTTATTAAAAGCACAGTACAAAATTTTTTTCTCTGAAAGCAGAGCAGAAATTAAGGTTCTGCTACACAAAATGGTATACAACTCAACAGAATATCTACCACAAAAAGCTTTCAAATTAATGAATCTTTACTACACAAATAATGATAAAAAAATAAATTGATCTGTCTAGAGACTCTAAGGCCTGCATTTTCCTGACTTGAAAAGCTATGAACACTCTCCAGTTATACATAAAACTGCTCTGAAGCCAGCAATAAGTAAGTAATAGATGAGATGACATGAGATAAGGAGATAATTTTTGAACCCTTCTGATGGTCATCAAAGAGAAAAGATTGACATCTTAAAAAAATCCGATAAAAAACTTTTAAACTGCACACATTATGTCACACTATCTGTCCACTGCCTCCAATATCTGTTCTACCATATAAAACAAACTATATCTAGATGTACAAAGCAAAGTCATTTTTACAGAATGTCAGAAAGTATAATAAAAACTTAATGTTGAAGAATGATAAAAAAATGAAGTGCTAAAGAAAGTCTAATAAAGACGATGTGTTCTGTCACTTGCAAAGTGTTTCTGGGATCATTCATGTTCCATTGGAGTAAAAGAAGAATGAAAATGCTTTAACAAAAATTAAATTATTTTTATTTATGGTGTTATTATTACTAGAATGTAGCAGTATTTAGCAAGGAACAATTAAAAAAAAAATCAAGAGTACAGGAAAAAACATTACTTTTTTGGAATGGTGCTAATATTCTGCAACATGCTTAGTTACCTTTATGGCACTTACCAACAAAATAAGGTAAATAAATAAAAATTTTACTAAGTATTTGTGTTGCCTCTGACATGGCAAGGTTTTGGTAGCAGCAGAGGCTACAGGGGTTGCTTTTGTGAGAAGATGTCAGAAGCTTCCCCCATTTCCATCACAGCCAATGTCAGCTGGATCCTAAACAGATCTGCCCTGGCTAAGGGGCCCATCAGCAATGGTGGTAACACTTCTGGGACAACAGTTAAGAAATGGAAAAAAGCCCTTCACAACAGCACCCAGAGAGAGGAATGAGAATATGTGAGAGAAACAACTCTGTAGCGCCCAAGGTCAGTGAAGGAGGGAAGGAGGTGTTCCAGGTGACAGAGCAGAGATTTCTCTGCACCCTGTGGAGAAAACTCTGGTGAGGCAGGCTGTACTGCTGTAGCTCATGGAAGTTGATTGTTGAGCAGTTATCCACCTGCAGCTAGTGGAAGACTCCACGCAACAACAGGTGGATGTGTCGTGAAGCAGGCTGTAACCATATGGGCAGGCTGCACTGGAACAAGGTCCTGGCAGGACCAGTACCCCTGAAACTGATAGGAGCCCACACTGGAGCAGGTTATCTGGCAGGGCTTGTGACCCCTTGAGGGATCTACTCAGAAACATTCTGTTCCTGAAGGTCTGCACCCTGTAGGTAGGAACCACACTGGAGCAGTTCATGAAGAACTGTAGCCCATGGGTTGGAAGAACTCACCTTGGAGAAGTTGGTGGAGGCCTGTCTGCAATAGGAGGAATCCCACGCTAGAACAGGGGAAGAGTGTGAAGAGGAAGAATCCTCAGAGACATGTGATAAACTGACCAAATCCTCAGCTTCCATCACTTGCACCACAGTGGTACAATTCTGTGGAGGAGAAGGTAGAGAAGTTGAGCGTGGGGAGATGGGAGAGATAGGTGGAAGTGATCTGTGTTTTTTATTCATGTATGTTCTCTTATTAATTTGCAATAAATTAAATTAGCTTTCCCCAAGTTGAGTCTGTTTTGCCCATGACAGTAATTGGTGAAAAATTTCTCCCTGTCCCTATCTTGAGCCACAAGCCTTTAGTTATACTTTGTCACCCATTCCAGCTGAGGAGGGGGAGTGGTAGAGCAGTTTGATGGGTATCTGGTGTCTTGCCAGGGTCTACCCACCACAGTACTGGAAGGCACATGCTCATCTTGTTAACCTTTTTTTCCTGATTGAAAATACATATAAATTGAAAGACACTAAATTTAGTGTATATAAGGTTGGTGTAGTTGTGGGTGCTGGGAAATTTGAGAAAAACTAAAAGGTGATGAAATACACAGGAATCAGAAAAATACATTCAGACATAAGGAGTGAGACAAGAAAAGGCACTGATCTAAATGTTCAGAAATAGTGATCTGGTTGACTCAAAACTTTTTGCATATCTATCTTGAAGCATTGTCAAGGGAAACAGTCTTCAGATGGTTTGTCAAACTTATCTGAATGTAAGGAGTTTTTTAAGATATCTCACATTGAGCTATCACAGTGACTATTCAGCTCCTCACAGACAGAGTTTTTTAACTGTTTCTGGCATTGACACACCATGACATGCCACAGTTGTGTATTGTATTAGTCAGAATCCATTTATCTTTTCACAGTCGAGTTGTTGAACTAAGAATAAAATTCTGGTGTTAGCCATTTTGTAAAATTAAAAAGTTTCAAAATTGCATTTAAGCCAAGCATATACATGAAAAATAGTAAAAGAACTTCATTAAAATATCTCCATATTGCACTAGTTTGCAAAGACCTTTTTTCTGTTATTATTCAATTTTTTAAAATCTTAGCTTCTAGGAGGTTAGACAGAGAATATGACAGACATAAGCATATGACTATCAGGCTTGCAGATTTGAAGCGTAATATACACAGTGACTCTGTGCTGAATAGTCCTTATTTTCGGCAGCCTATTACTGTCTAACAGTATATCAAAAGTGTGCCTTAGGACTGTGTTCAATCTTTATGTGAGAAGGAAAATAAATAAACAGAACACCTGATCATTTTCAATTATCAAAATATATTTTTTCAAGAATGAAATTATTCAGATTCTGAGGAAAAGATTGCCTGTCAAAAAAAAAAGGACTTTGGAAGTCCAGAGATACTGTTTAATGGAGCAGTATTTTTCCCACTGACTGCTCATTGCCCCTCGGCATGGACTAATCAGATACAGTGAAAAGATGCTCGAATTTTAGGATGATACTGAGCTCTGCACCCTTTTAAATTTACAATTAGTCATTGAACTGACACCAAGTGTATCAATGCAGACAATTTATTTTGATATAAAACTGGTTGTGAAGTTTCTTTTTTAAAAGAGCTATGGCTTGTAGCAGAGTTAAACGTTCAAGTGGGAAGTATATATGTCTAAGAAATCTAAGTAAATCTAGGATTTACTTTCAGTGATCTGTAAAGAATAAGTCACAGTTTTTGTAATTTGTGTGTGTGTTCTGAGTCAACATAAAGATTCCAAAGAAAGAGACTTTGGAGCATATATCTCATTTGGTTTTGGTTGATTGGTTTCTTTGTTTTGGGGTTGGGTTTTTTTTGGTGTGTGTTCATGTCTATGTACAGATTGTCAAAGAAAAGCCAGAAAATGTAACCTGAAAGAAGCTGCTGAAGAGAATGAAAATATCTGCTTAATGATTAGACCAATAGTAAAGAATTCGGGAATCTACATTCTCTTATGGACTTTATCACTAATTTAGTTGGAGTCTAAAAGTGACTTTTTCAACTTAGTGCATCTATTTGCCTACATATGTAAATCCTATGAAGGATTGTACAGGGTTATGAAACCTGGACTAAATGTTTATTGAGTCAGTCTGTTTCTACATAAATTGAGGTAGGTACAGAGGACATAATGCACCTTAAACCTATTCTGATAGTACTGTATTTTGATAGTGAATTAGTATGAAGTGGATGATTGAGTTCTACAAATATTTGATCTAAAAATCCAGCATACAATCATAGTTTTGTTTGGTTTTCAAACTATTGATCAGAGTTTTTAAATTCTTTTTCCACCATTCTATGAAAAAGTTGCCTCTATAGTTAAGTTTTCAAATATGAAACCTTACATAAATCAAGCTAAATATTAAAAATTTTGCAGCATGCTTTGCAGAAAAGGCATTTAATGAAAAAAATTAGTTCTCTTTGTGAAAGTTACATTAGTTAGGGTAGAAATTCTGTTGTGCTAAACATGTACACCTGAATCTGCTTACAACAGGTTACATAATTAGGATAGATCTTATTTAATTCTGTACAATTTAGACCTGAGATAAACCAATTGATATTACAAGTCTCTTACTAAAGATTTTTTCCTTCATATTTATCAGTATATCATTAAAATATCCTATGTTTATGATATTATCCCCCCTCAATTTATAATTTACAGCATAACATTTATACTACCTATACAATAGCTTATAAATATTTTTTACTAATATAAGTTTGTTACGTGGGAAACCTAGAATTATCATAACTTTAATCTGGCTTAAGGCCACACAAATAAAACATAAAAGGTCATCGATGTTTTACTTGAATAAATAAAATAATTAAAAACCAACCCCCATGACTTTCTAAAATTAACCATAAAAAAAAGCTACAAAAAAACCCAAACAAACAAACAACAACCCCTCAACAAAAAACCCTCAAAAATGAAAAAAAAAACACCACCAAAACACAAAAAATCTGCAACACTTCAAATTCCAAATTGCAGGTCACTTAAGCACAAATTTAATATTGTCCTTCGTCGTAGTCTATATTGCTTCATTTGCAAAGATCTCTTCAGTAGTCCAACTTTGAAACAAGCAATTCAGGACAAATCCACTACACTGAGAAAAAAATCTTATTTTCTGAGTTCTTTGGAACAAGACAGGGTCGTCATGCTTGTAACTTCTTTCCCATAAATGATTGCAGCTGACCGAGTATATAGCATATACTCCAATTTCAATAAATCTATATGTTAAAAAGAGCATCATTAAAGGATTCCAGGTATCCAGCCTCATCTCTACTTAAAACAGTAAGTGAAAATGTATTTTCTTGCCTGTGTTTGTGCAATACAACTCCTATCACCAAGTTCTAGCCACTTAAATCCTTCTGTGATTTTGTATACAGTGCTACAATTTTCAAAGGTACTCATTATTAAGCTGCCTCAGAATCTCAAGTTCTTACAGGAGAAATATATACTAAGTCTTCCATCCAGACATTGCTAATTTTCTATGATCAACCAGTCAATGACAATAATCACCTCAACAAGTCCAGTTAGCCTTACACCTGAATCTTTCCCAGACAATGGATTAAATTCCAGTAAATCAAGATAAATTTATCTGGAACAAAGGCAAGCCAGAAAAGACACAGTTGAATTTACTAACAACAGATACTTATTTCTGCCTTATGAAATAGTGGCTCATTTCTCACATTTAAAATATTCAAAATCGGGGAGGGGGGTGGGGAGAGAATCTCTAACTGAAGTTTCAGTTGGTCATTCATTCAAAAGTCTCATTTTTCAGATGTTACTTCACCCTGTTTGTCAAAAGAGGTTATTCTATGGGGTTGAAATATTTTCCCCCATGTTATTACTGTGTTATGTAGAAGTGTTGTTAATGGTTTCCTTTAACACCAGTAGTCTTATAGACTCTTACCTAGGTCTTCTTTTTGTTCTTGTTTCATTGGATATATGCCATTAAAAAAAAACAACCCTCACAATACTGTAAGGTACACCACTTTTAGTTCCTTTAAGAGGCAATCTTTATCTTTCCATTTAACCAGGAATGCAATTGTTGGCAAGACCATAAGGCTGCAAAATCACATAATAAATTATTACACTGGTCTTTGAATACTGCATAATGCTGCAGCATCTGTCACAGATTCCTTCATGCACCAGTAGGTGAAGAATGGAGGGTGTTTTGGCTGCTGTCTCTAATATGACATCCACCAGAGAGTAGATATAATAAAGGAAGAAGAAAGTTGGCAGAGGGCTTGGGGTGTTAACTTTCCTAGAGTGGAAATGAGGGTCTTCTTGCTGCCTTTTTATACAGATCTGCACTATTTACTGTAATATTTGGGGCTGTTTGTTGATCAAAATTCCAATGTTAAATATTGATACTGCACTTCAAAATGCCAATGACTTTTTTCTTAAACCAGTACTGGATATTAAATGCAGATGTGAAAAATATTTCTACATGTTTATGACTTGTAGGAGGCTGGCATACTGTAATTCAGCATGACTTAACAGCCCAGGAGATGTTTCAGTTTCCAGTTCCTGCATTACTGTTCTGCAAGATAGTCTTAATCCTAACTGAATAATGAGAAAAGAGACAAGTATAAAGTGTTGTTCTACTGAAATGCAATAAAACACTTTCATTAAGCTTTAATTGAAATACAGAAGATTTACTAAAGGTTGTCACAGGGGTTTTTATATTTATATACCTTTGAACTGCTACATATGTAAAAGAAAAAAACCAACAAAACACATCAACTTTGTGCCGCTGGATGATATATGTCAGCAGAACAAGCAAGAACATATTTTCAAAATAATGTTGTTACTGAATGTTCAGTATTTGGAGGTAACTAAATTGTTAGCAATTCTGGAAAGCAAATATCTTCTAAAGTAATTATTATTAAGCAAATATTGCAAAATAAGCTGCGATCAATCTACTTTTTTTTTCATAGTTATTGTCTAGATTTCCTCTGCTGCAACAAAGAGAAATAAACTCTTCTAAAATTAGTCACCTTGTTTGAGATGCCTGTCTCAAAGTGAGTTAAATAAAGCCTGAGAAATACTTATTTAGCACCATCAAGTAAAGTGGAAGCTTAGAACACTTGCTCATTTTTTTTACTTCTAAGTTGTAGCTCTTTAAAAGCTATAAGTAGGATAAATGTCACTGTATTTAAAACATCCTCTATCATTTTAGGGTAAAAGAAAATACAGTGAGGAATTTTAAGAATAATACAGAATTAAAATATTTATTATTAATATTATAATTATTTATATATATATATATACAAAGATTAAGAAGTTGTATCAATAGTTGATATCAAACAGAAAACATAATTTTCTCAAGTATAGTTCATGAGACTCATCAATAGAAACTGTAAACAAGAAAAGACCTGATTTTATTTTTTGCTGCACTTTAATTTCAACTTCAGTTAGTGCAATTACTTAATCACCTTCTGGAATGCACATCCTCTGCACACAATAAAAAACATTTTAAAGTATCAAAGTACATTTATCATTCTGTCAACACTTAATCAGAAAATAATACATTGTGACAGTAAAATAATTGGTTTAGAATATATATAAGAAGAGGGGACAGTAAATTCTATGGGTCAGATAACTTTTTCTTTCATATCACACTAGAATGGCCTTATGTAGGAATTTTTTCTGCCCTTCACATTTGTTTCTTCCATCTGCTTTTTTCCAACTACCTCTGAATCTGAAAAAATAAAATATTTTTGGGTCATATTTCTATTTAATTTCAATTAAAAAATGTCATAAACTTATAAAAAAAAAAGGAACACCTAAGGTACCCAGCCACAAAATGCTTACATGTGAAACTGTAAATGTCAAGGAACCAAATGTTTCTTCTGCCTATCAGGAAAATGCTGCAAGAGAAGTATTAAGAATCTTGTTCTTGAGTCTTGGTAAAAAGACTCCGATAGGGAAAATACATGCATTAACAGGAAACACATGATACTTATACTATATGTGCATTAGGTAAGTGGGTATTAGGCTATTTGTACACTAGGTACATCAAAAATAAAAAATTACGCATATGAACCTGGTATGAGCAAAGTAGTCTTGAGGAATTTTATTGTTATTTAAAATGAAATTTTAATTACAAATTCAGGTATTAACAGATGGAAAAATAAAAAATACTTAGCAAAATTACATTTGTACCTACTCTTCGGGCTTAGTTCAGAACTTCTTTTCCTCCTTCCTCATTTTACTCCCACTGTTTTCACCACACATTATACTCAGTCCCTTCCATCCCCTTCAGTAATGGAATGGTCAATGTACAGCAGCATCTTTCTTTACTGGTTACTGCTCTCCTGCCCCAGCATGTATCCTTCACAGGCCACAGTCTCTTTGGGGGCATCTTTGCTCCCACACATCTTTGCTCCCACATCTTTGCTCCCTCCATAGTCTGAAGTTTATCAATCAGGAGTGCCTCCTCCCAAGAGGCAATCTTCAAACATATCCCCAGGAATATCACCTTCTCCTTTGTCACCAAACCTCCCTCTTTCCTCCTCATTACTACTATTCTGAATGTCCTCCCATGTCTCCTCCCAGATTTCTTCTTTTCTTCTCCTGCCCCCCAGCAACTCTCACACCTCCTTAAGCACACCTGAGCAGAGGCTCCTCTGAGTGGTTGAAGGTTTGGAGCACAACAGGCTGTTTCCTTTCTTTTCAGAGTCATCCAGACCTTGCTGTGACTGGTTCAGGGCAGTTCATAACCTCCTTCACACAGACACCCTTAGGTCCCTGTTACCAAAACTAACCTTGAATATCCAATACAGAGCCTTACAGTGGTGTATTTTTTCATTCTGCACTTGCTCTGTTTCCACAATCCCATAGAGACATGCACCAATATACATTTTGTCTACAGTTTATTCAAAAAGTGAGCACATATACATTTTGTCATTTCATTACTACATTATCATATCTTGTCTATGTTAATATACAACAATAGGTTTTCAACAATTTACCCTGCTCTCATTCTGTTTTTATAGGCCTATGTACGGAGCATCACATCAGTATTTGAGTGTCTTTAAGAATTTTAAATGGGAGCAATATTTGAACTTCTGAGTCACACCAAAGTATGAATATCTAACCAAATATTCCTTTTCTGAGAGTTTATATTAGTGGACATTGAGGGGAAATTATAAGAATAAGACTTCCACAGAGAGCCATCCCTGCCACCTCCTAGTGAGCAGTAATTTTAGATCTTCTTGATCTATAAATTGCATTCAGACTTTGATGTTTCAGTCAGGGATGGATCTATCCTCCCTGAATTTCTTAAAAAGCTTTTGAAATACCTTTGTGCTTAAGGTTTCCACAATTTAATTCAATAATTTGGAAAAAAACCAAAACCAACCTAAACCAAAACACATTACCACCAAAAAAAGCCACCCTCTTTTTAGCCTACTATATGACAGTTTAATCAGGAACACCTTTGACCTGGTGAGAGGAAAGCACTTAATTAGCCAGACATGAACAACAGACCATTCATTTAATTGAATAAATGCCACTCACTTGAACCATCACTCATTCTGTTGCAGGAATATAGATGCCAGTAATAATTTCTACTGAGATCAATGCTTGTTACAAGTTAAGAACTAATATGAAAAAAATCCCCTCTGTGGCTAATATCTGATCTTCTGCAATCTAGGTGGCAAGCAATGGTACAAGGCTTGACTTGACATAAGACACACATGGGGTATAAAAATAGCTTTTGGTAAACCACTGAATGTATTTTTAAGCTGAAAGGTTTATGGGATACTCAAAGTTTTACATTTTATTATGGTCTTAGATTTTTTTCACATTTACAGCCAAAAGATTTCATTCATTTTATTGCAATTTGCTGCAAGAAAATAGAGAATGATCTTTACAAGTACTATTTTGTTAGTAGAGTACAGTCTGATGAAAACTTTTTATCTTACACTTAGAGCAGATTGCAAGAACATAGAACTTCACAGTCAGGTCTCATTATTTAGATGATAAAAAATTATGATAGACGAATAGAAACAAGGATGTAAATTTGTTAGAACTGTGCTGTTTTCTGCCTGGGACCATTTGAAGTGCAGTGGAAGAAAATGAAAAAAAAATACTACACAAATAGATTTTTTTTTTAATATAAACCTTATGTAATGGTTCATATGTCTATCCAATTGACTATTAGGGCTGATTTATGCCATCTTTCACATGGCTATCTGGCCAACATAGAAAAGAAATGGAAGTGTCTTCCTGTTGCTTTTTTAATAGTTTACTCAATTTCTGAAGTAAGATAATATGCAACTGAAATGATGCTTCTCTCTTCAGTGAGATTTTGTTATAAACCACAGAACTGATCAAATGGAGATGAGAGGGTCCAATGTATTTTGCTCTTTTCCTCTAAGAAGTGAACTTCTATAGCTTTAAAAAAAATCATATTCTGTCTGATTTGGTTATGCAGATACACTTTCAGTGAGACAAAAAGTTACAAGTGGGAATATCATTCTCTGCACCAATTAAGTTTTCAATTCAATTTATATCTGATTTAGGCCTATAAAGTTTTACAGGTATTGTATGTCAACAGACCCTAGCAAAAATGTATTATGTTAAATAAGCTTGAAGGTAAATATCAGATTTTTCTGTATACAGTCAGGATCATGAAAACAGCTGTCTTGAAACTACATGTTATATTAATCTGTTTCCTAACTGCATCATGATATTCTTTTTCATTCTGGCATCTTTTATTTATTTATTTTTTCCTAAATTTATCTGTATAGTTCAGTCATAGCCATAAGCATAGAGAAGAAAAAAGGAAATTGAAATAGAACTGGAAAAAACAATTACAATATGATTCTGAGAAATGCACTATCAATAGTCTCCACTACAGTTCGGAAAAAAATCTGATTTTGCCAAAGACATCTGGAATTCAAAAACCCAGATGATAGTCGTGTGGATTTAGGTACTGGTTCCCTGCAAAATTCCTCTGTGATATTTACTAAATCACCTGTCATCTGGTGGCACCTGACCTGTCATATATCCCTCTCTTTATCTATCATATGGTGATAATAATGCTGATTTACTTCACAGGAATGCTGTGAAGATTAATTAGATTCCTCAGAAAACAAGTACTTCTGAAGTGTGAAGTATCATCTACATACATCACAGAAATATTTTTTTTTCCCCTCTGAAACAGACTGTTAATTATCTGCAAAATTGTTCTTGGCAAACATTTCATCTGAAACTTTGTAGATAAGGTTATGTGGGTTTTTACAATTCCTTTTTTCTTTTCTCTTCCCCTCCTATACTCTAAAGCAAGACAATTTCTAATGCTAACCTTGCATTTTTGCATAACTTTAAATTAACTTTTAATTAGATTAGACATTGACCTGTTGGCTATGTTGTACCTTAATAATCTTCGCATGTAATCTGTTAAACATTTATAAATTTCATGTAGGTGATTCAACACAGATTAATTCACAGAATTCTATGAGCGGGGTAACAAAAGTTCAAACATTTATAGTATGGTTAATTATCATATTACACTGAGTGTTTGGACAAGCACTTTGCTGTGTGCAAAGGAAAATTACTATACTAGGAAGTATTGTCGAGCGAATATTTTGTTATCTGGCTGACTTAGTATCTGTAATACTTCAGGTATATCTTAAATTTTTATCTTTCATAACAGAGATGCACTTAGCAAAGATCTAATTGAAGCAGAAGACAGCTTCTCAATAACACAGCTAAAAGCATATCATTTAACTGGTGTTCTCAAGTTCCACTGCCTTTGTGGTAGTATGGCTAAATATTAGAGATATTCTAACAAGTAATTATATGTTTGTTGAATATCTCTAACTAGATTGCCCATTTAGGACCTGTTGTGTTTTGGGTTTTTTTCCACAAGTGAGAACTTTGGTTGTAACAGCATTTGTTTACATTAGTTGAAGAGACAAAATAGATCAACAGATAAAATGGTTCCATTCCTGTTCACAGCTGAGCATCTGGTCCATCAAACCTAAATGTTGTCATATGTGTATGTTATCACCTAATGTGTCACATCAAGTAGATCTACAGATTGCAAGCTGATACATGTGAGCTACATAGATTTCCAAATTTTTTCTTATATGTTTTGCAGAGAAGAATCATGTCGATTCTCCTATCAAGACAGTTTCCATATTTGTACAACTGAAGCAAGATCTGTCCTGTGGGTATTCTGGCGGGACCTTATCCAATCATTAGCTGTATAGTATTTTCAAGAAGTTGATTCTGGGGAGATAAAAGGATTTATTTAATGTGATGTGAGTTCGTTAGTTGTATGTTGAATATCAGGAAAAGGCATCACGTCTATAAGAAACCGTAACTCATGATATTTTTATGTGTATAAAATTCAAAATATATGTTCTTTTAAAACAGAACTCTGAATGTGATTATTTTTATTAGTGCTAGAATAACATGCACACAGAAAACAGCAAGAATTTTAAAAAAATGTATGTTTTGTATACTTACAATTTATAAAAATGTATGTGTAAGACTGTTGACTGAAATACATTGATATGATACAGAAAAAAAAGGAAAATTGTTCATTAGCTGCAAAAATTATGCTTCCACTTTTTAAACAAGAATAATGTTGACAAAGTAATAACAAAGGTTATTAGCTACAGGTTTTCAATGCATTCTGCATGGAAGTTTCTATTGTGGAAAACAATGTTAATATAATGTTTACGGAAGTAAAGTATTCAGTAATTTCTTTTTATTTGCCTTTGTGACTTTCCCAAATGCATTTAGTCATATCTTAGGTCTCTCTAAAAGGTAAATGTTTCAGAACGTTCAAAAACTTTCAACTTACTACATATGAACTAATAAATAATTTTTCAATCATCACAGTACAAGAATAGTTATAAAACTTTTATGATATTTCATAGCACTCAGTCTGGTGATATAATGTACTATGGTAGCATATAATTGGAAAAAGTGCATTTCTCTATTTAAAATCCAGAATGACTTTTCAAAATGTCCAGGAAATCCCTATCTAGGTATATTGACCCAGAGTAGGTGTGTCTTGGGCAGGGGAGGTGGCTGGTGGTGTTTCCATTTTAAAAATATGTGGTTTAAAAATGTGTTTAATATAGAAATTAATAGTAATTTAAAAATACATTGTTTCAGGAAAAGAATTCTCGTGACCTGTGTCAGATTAAGTGCATTATGATAGAAATACGGGTTCGGTTTTCCTTCCCTCTATTTTTCCCAAACCACAAACACATGGAACTTATTTTCGAAAAATTTATTGCATTTATGGAAGGATTATATTGAAATTTTGCACTACTGAAAATTCAGTATACAAAAAACACAGAGAATTATTTTTTGCAAGAAATCTCGCATTAGTTGAGAGATTAATAAAATAATAATTTTTAATAGCCTGTGTCTACTTTCAACAGAAGCATCTATAATTTACTGCTTTAAGTGAGGCCTTGGATCTAAATTAAATGATTTACATTTTTTTCTTTGGTATATCATCTTTGGTTTTCAGGCAGTTGGCTCATCATTATCCATGTGCATTTTGATCCTTTTTTCTGAATAGGAACTATGGTTGTGTTTTATGGTTTTGTTTTCCATTCCAAGGTGTTCTATTAGTAAGTAAATTTATGGAAAATATAGAGTAAAAACAAGCTTTTAAAATGTCAAATCTATTTTTAATAAATCTATAATTCTGTTAAAACTTGGGTTATACATAAGAAGAAAGTTTTTCTAAGCAGTCCTTGACACTTATAGGTTGAATATTTAACAGCATAGGAAATAAATCAGGATTTTTTTCATCGTTGTTTAAATAAATTTTATTTACTATTATAGCTGTAGTAGTTCTCTATCTTTTTTACAATGCCTTTTTTTCTGATCTATTACCTTTGGCATTTTTATCCCAAATGGCTTGATTATATTAATTAGTGGCTACTTTAAAAGAAAGCCTGGAAAGTTACATAACATTTAATTTTTCACTATTCTTCAGTAAAATGAAAGCCATAGTTCCTTGTTTCCTCATGAATGGAGATAAATTTTGACAATTTCAGACTGACAGGTGACATTTTCAGAAAGTTATGAGTGACTGAAGAGTTAGACTATGCTGGCTCCAGTTGCCTAAGGTCAGCAAATAATAAGCAGAAATTATACAATACGTATTTAGTTAAAGTTTCCTGATTATGCTCTGACCTGACTTTGGTATAAGACATATTGACATAACTGGTGAACTTCAGAATAAATGCAGGTTTACCCAATTTTCATTTGGGTAACACCATGTTTACCTGTTTCCTATACACAGTGAATAAGAAGAATCTACTCATACAATTTCTTAAGTCACTGGGTACTCTTAATTATGGTAGTGACCACTGGGTATTCAACAAACCCAATCCCAGAGGCACCATCCAGAGTTAACCCTTATTTCTATCAGCACATAATGTGTGGCAAAAACGGAAGAATCTATTTCTCCAGAGTCAGTCTTGGGGTTCATCTCTAGAGGTAGTATTCCTCATTGCCTAGTCAAGTCTGATTTAGTTTCTTACCTGCCTTGAAAACAGAAAAAGATTGATTAATCTGGGGTTGGAACTGTGATTCTATGGTAGGAAATCTACCCAGTAGCTGAAATTTCTAATATAGTACTGAGTTCAGTCCTATAGGAAAAGAATGCATATCAGATGTTAAATACCATCATGTCTGTGTCTCTGAGCACTTAAGTCAAACTTTTATAGCAGCATATTTCAACAAAACCACTTTTGCTGATATTTTTGTCAATGGTTCTTTAAGGGTTTAAATCTCACATTCCTGACACCCTCATATGATTATAGACTGTTTTGTCCTTTAGTCCTTTTACTTAAGCATATCCTCTCTCATCATTATAAGCCACAGTGACACATGTTGATTGTTTAACGACCCCTTGCTACCACGAATTAGATTCAACAGTGGGAAAACAGACAACTATTTGGCTCTTTGTTTTGTTTTGTTTTTGTTGTTCTCCTAATTTACATAGATTTAAATTTTTAGTGCAGGGTGCCAAATACTTGCTCACTCTTGGCATCTAGTCTCAATGTATGAGCTGAGGCAATGGTCAGTGGAGAGATCCTATGCTCTATCATTCCTTGATATAAATTCTGGCAAAGCTCAGACTTTCTTTGCAAGCTGGGTGCTAATACTATATTCCTCTCTTATTTTTAACTCTGCCAAAACCCAGCATCTGCTCCCATATAGGGTGTTGACAGTTGAAGCATTTTTCCATTGTGTTGTAACTCTGCCGAGACCTGGCATCTGCTCACAAATAGAGGTGTTGACAGTTTGAGCTCTAGCACTTTCCCTTTGTGCATCAACTCTGTGGAAATCTGGCATCTGCTCACACACACAAGTTTTGACAGCATAAACTACAGTCTAACACTAAGTTACTCCAATGTAGGGGAACGAACACATGTAGTCATAGTTTTGGAGGGAGACTACTTCATCATGACATTAAATACTGAGAGATCAGAAGACAAAGTAGGTATAGCACTTGAAGCATTTTTATGAACCAAAAGTCTTAATATACCATGTCAATGAACTATACATAGAATTTTCCCACCATAATAGTTAATAGGAAAAAAATTAATCAACACTCCAAAATCTCATGTTACATGTTTTCCCCATGATTTAGACAGTTGTACTGTGAATGTTTCATACTTGAGTAAGATCATTCCCACTTCTCGTTATGCTGAGATGCTAAGCAGCAGAATTACTGTGATCTTACTGTTTTCAGCGGGAACTTACCTTCAATCCTCAGTTATTTTTAAGGTCTTAGTAACCTTTCCTGTATATTTTAAAGATGTAGGCAAAAAAATCATAATTATGCCAGGGAGAAGTGACATTACATCTTGCTTAGTTTTATATGAAGCACAGCAGGGGAAAAAAAAAAAAGTCAAGAGGCAATATTATCTTTTTTGTTGTTGAGCATCAGCAGCAGATTTTAGATGGACCAAGGCATGAGAAGCAGGTTAACTGTTGTTCAATAACAGTAACGTGTATTTATTCTGAACTATTATGTGAAACCCGGTTAAAGTCCACATACAGTATTTAAGGATAAACAGAAAAAACCCTAGTAAATCAGGTCTCCCAGATGTCTTTTCCTCAAGTAAAATGGCAGATTATTGTTTTTACAACTAGTTGATTTATTCCTATAATAATGTTGACTATACATTACAGAAAACAGTCTAAAAGTATTCTTAGATACGTTAATGGTAGGATACTGAATATAAACCAAAAGTACTATGGGAAACTATATTTTTTCTTTGATTACTTCACGTGAAACAAAATGACAATATGTAAGAGAAAATCAGAGATTTTAAGAACGCAAGGACAATTCCTTTGTGTGATTTCATTATTTCATCAGCAAATCAGTAACATATTTGCAATATAAAGTTTTTTTAATCATACTAGCCCTAATTTCAGATTTAGAGAAGTTTCAACTACATTGTGCACATTTAGATGATGAAATTAATAAAAGTAAATAAACCAAAATAGGACAAAGGTAGGAAAGAGCCTCCCCTGCCCCTTGAAACCTAAAGCTTTGACATAGACAATATTAAACTTAGACATTCTTGTATGGACAGATTTTGACTGAAAATCAGGACTGCTGTTTTACAGAATCACAGAATGACCAGTCAAGGTTGTAAAGGATCTCTGGAGTTATCTAGTCTAATCCCCTGCTAAAAAGCAGAATCACCTACAGGAGGATGCACAGGATCATGTCTGGGCAGGTTTTGTATACCTCCATAGTAGGAGACTCCACAACCTGTCTGGGCAGCATGATCCAGTGCTCTTTCACCTTCAAAGTAAAGAACTTTTTCCTCATGTTCAGATGGAACTTCCTGTGTTCCAGTTTGTGCCCATTGCTCCTTGACCTGTCACAGGGTACCATGGAGAAGAGCCTGGCCCTGGCCCCTTCCTCGAAGACAGCCACCCTTTACATATTTGTAAGTGTTGATCAGATCCCCTCACAATCAGCCTTCTCCAGGCTAAACAGACCCAGATGTCTGTCTTTCCTCAGGAGAAATGCTCTAGTCTACATATCGCATTTGTAGTCCTCTGCTGGACAGACTCCAGTAGTTCATTGTCTTTCTTGAACTGGGGCACCCAGAGATGGACACAATACTCCAGATACAACCTCACCAGGGCAGAGCAGAGGGAGAGAAGGACAGCCTCCCATAACCTGCAGGCCACAGTCCTCTTAATGCACCCCAAGATATCACTGGCCTTCTTGGCCATGAGGGCACTGCACTGCTGGCTCATGAAATTAGTATTTCTCTTTGTGAATCAATATTATACTGTATATGAAAATAGAAAACACCAGATAAATGAGTGATGCTTATCAGTATTGAAAATTGCATGCTTTGAAAGGTTAACAGGGATAATAACTTGTCTGCTGGACTAGTTTCACAGTCTTTGTGATGCATCAAATGTAATATAAATACCAAAGGTATACATTGGAATTTTGCTGCCATAAGTGGTATTCCTCTTTTTTGATATATTAAACTGCATAACTGTATCTGTAGTTATGCATATGTGTATGCACATATGTGTGTACTTATCTCCTATGCAGATGATATGCATATTCATATACATATAAGTGTGTGTGATTCTAGAGTTTCTGTTTTTAGAACTCAGTAAAATTCTCTATATGAATTGTAAACACAAACCCATGTAAATCTGCTTCCATCATGTTTTTTCATCTGCACATATTTCACTGGATGTTAACACAGGTCAAGATGGAATGATTTAGTTTCAACCAGGAAATCTGTGCCTCTTTCACTGCTGTAATTTCAGTCTGTCTTTGCATCAGACAGTCATTTTTTAACTGCTACACATTGAGAGAGGATTCAAGTGGTGTCTAGCCAGCCATCGAAGAGTTGGATGGTTGCCTGGAGACTAACTTTCAGTATTTAGAATCTGCCTCTTTAAATAGGTAGAAAAGAAAGAAGAAAGAAAAAGAAAAAGAAAAAAAAAAAAACCAATCCTATGCAGCTTACTCTAAAGAAAATACTCAGCAACTGTACAGACACTTGTCAGTTTTGAAGGCTATTCTTAAGGTTTGCTGCATCCTGAAATTACACACACGCAAATGTCAGAGCATAAGAGTTATTTCATGTTCACCATACCTCTTACATTTCTAAACAAGTTAGGAGACTTAGAGCCCACGTGAGACATTTGATGGTTGAGCCACATCTCATCTTCATCCTTTGCATCTCCAGAATTTCACTGTCACCATAAATATGTCCCAGGATCATAAGATAATTAAAGTTGGAAGAAACCTGAGGAGATTATGTATTAAATTTTCCTGTCCACAGCCATGTTATGTCTTTTTACTCCTAATTGTGCATGCATTCATCCTTGCTACAGGTCTGAACAATTATTTGAAAGAAAATAAAACCTCACACTTATTTTATAAAACTCAGGGAATTTATTTTTTAAGGGAGCTGCACTGAGACTTAGTTCTGATAAACAGCACGATACCACAGAAGACGTGATTTTGCAGATGATCTCTAAAGCTACAGACCACAGGTAAGGTTTTCCAAACTATTTCATTGAATAAAGTATCTAATTTCTATTTATTTAAGTCTATCTGAATTACCTTTTAAAGCAAAAGACTTTAGTTTAAGGCAAATGGAACAAGCTTTTTGAACACACACTAACTTATCTGTTAAATAAAATCAGTCATAATATTGAGCTCCACAACTGGTAATGTTGAAGAACAGAACATTTTAGAAAGATTAAAAAAACCCAAACAAAACACACACAAATGCCTTTGTTGTTTCTCTGTACTCTTATTTCATTAATTATTTTTTTTAAGGTTTTGTTCTTGATTTGTCTCTGGTTTTGGAGGACGTTTCTATCTCTGTTTTCAGTGAAGAATCTGTTCAGATTTTTCAACATAGTTACATTCAGTTTGCTACAAGATAGGAAAATGTTGTTATCTATTTAATATGAATGCAAATATCTTCCTCAAGAGCTATGCAGCTATGGCTTACTGTTCCATGCTTTTCAGAGTAAACTGGTCTTCTGGAATACCCATCTGCAATTACTTTCTGTCCATGTTTCAGACCACAAGACTGGTCTATTGGCTTTGCACAAAAGTACCTCTGCAGGTTAAGGGTGACCTAAAGATACCTGACAGTCTTTGTAGAGCTCCCAAGCTAGCTGACAGTGTCATCTCATTTGACCTGATGCAGATGTTTGGGGTCATTCTGCAGGAGGATTTCAGAAAATTAGGAAAAAATATTAGTCTCCTAGTTAAGGATGTATTTTAGATAGTAGTAATATGTAAGAAGTTTTGCTTTGTTCCCTGGAAATAGGAGACCCTGTCATGAAACATCTCAAAAAATACAATCTCTGTCTTTAAAGTTTTAAAAAAGCCCTACAGTTTGCAGTTATACATGCAATATTTTAATAGAATAAAAGTGTTACATCTCACAGGGCTGCATCTCCATGTTATTTTTTTCAGTTTTATTAATGAGCTTTTTCCAAATGTCCTCTCCAGTGACATTCTGATTACTAATTTACAGGAACTTGTGCACCAGTAGAAAAAACAAATTTCAAAACACATTGTTTTAAGAAATACAGAACAGGTGGATTTTGGATTAAAACCATATAAATACTTTATATGACCAGTCATATAAAACATTTGAACATAAAAATCACTTAAAAAGAAATAAATTATAGCACAGACCTGATTTTTCAGAAGTTTGAGCCATATTTTTTCTACTTTTGAGGCCGCTACATATATTGTTAAATATTATTTTTGTCATTCCTGAAAAACGCTGTAGGCTTCTTATTTGTCTAACAGGTTTGGGACTTTTCTAGACCTTCACTGGCATGACTCTGGCTATTTGGCCAGGTTTCAGCTGGGATAGAGTTAATTTTCTTTCTAGCTGCTGGAATAGTGCTATATTTTGGATTTAGGATGAGAAAAATGTTGATAACACACTGATGTTTTCAGCTGTTGCTGAGCAGTGTTTACACTAAATCAAGGACTTTTCAGCTTCTCAGACCACCTCACCAGCAAGTAGACTGGGGATGCAAAAGAAGCTAGGAGGGAACACTGCCAGGACAACTGACCCAAACTGGCCAAAGGGATATTCCATACCTTATAGCATCATGCTCAGTGTATAAATTAGGGGTAAAGCTGGCTGGGGCTGCTGCTCAGGGACTGGCTAGGCATCAATCATCAGGTGACAAGCAATTGCATTCTGCATAATTTTTGGTTTTGTTTATTATTATTACTATTACTCCTTCCTTTTTTGTCTGATTAAACTATCGTTATCTCAAACCTTTTTTTTCCCCAATTATCATCCCTATCTTAGTGGGCAGGGTGTGAGCAATCACCCTGTGTGATGTTGAGCTGACTGACAGGTTAAGCCATGACACTGCTTTACCAGTTTTTAACAATTTGCTAATTTACTATTGTCTAATCAAACTTCCTTGCTGAAGCTCTATACCTAGGTAGTCATTACAAAACAAACAGCCCTTTACATGAACCGAGGCTGGGAGAGGCTAACTCAGAACCTTAGAACTTCAGCTGGGAGTATGGAGACAAGAAAATAACCTCTGATAAGGAAATATAAAACTACAAAGTCCCCAAGACTGACATGAAAGGGGGCCCCATCAAAAGCTGTAAATTCCTCTTTGTGAAAAATATGGTATACTGCTGAATAGCTGGACATCCCACTATTTCTCTGCTTTAAGACTGTTGCCACTGATCTCAGGACTCAGGACAATGGAATTCTGAGACTAATACCAAAGAGAGACAGAAAAGAGGAAATTACTTTGTATAAACATTTAAAGGGTGTTATTGATGAAACTATTTTGTATTGATTTGGGCCACGAGTATTATTGTAACTAGACTAACTGCTGCGTTTTGATGGGATTGCTAAATTTTTAACTAGACAAGCAATGAATTATTGGCTCTTCTGCCCATAGCAAACTTTATATATATATATATATATACACATCTAGGTAGTTACTTTTTATAGTAAAGCTGGTTTATAATTTATTTTTTTTTCATGAAGACTCAGAGGGTTCAGTTTGACAAATTCACTGTGTGGAAATTTATAGACTACAGAAATATAAGATGGTATTTGTTATGGATGGGAATTATTCCTTGGAAGAGTATCATATTTTTTTAGGAAGTTATATGTGGAATAAGAAAGTTAAATACATAAAGAAAAGACTGGGTTCAGCAGCTGAAATCTGTCTAAAGACTTGGATTTGTTCAGCTGTTTCCTTATATTATGGTTTCTTACTTTTAGTTTTCTTATATAATGTTAACAAGTAAAGCTTTACTCAGCTTTATAACATGTTACTGGTAAAAATTTACACTGTTAAATTTGAGGTACTGAGATACGACAATCAAAACTTCCTAGCTTTCTAGCCTCTAATTGGAGTCAGTGGGAGATTTGAAACATACAGTTAGTGGAAATAATCTTGGAAGATAACTCACTGGCATGCAAAGAGTATGCACTTTTCACCATAATTTTGCTGGATCTCATATCAAAGAAGTAAAATGTGAATCATTAAATGATCTTACTTTGGAAAAGTATTGTAAATTGAAGTAGTTCTAGTGGTAGACTAGAAAAATTTTCCTGGGTGTGGAACGAGGAGGGTGGATGGGAGGGAGGGTGTGAAATGGCATCCTGGGCACCTTTTCTTACTCTTTAATCCACCAGACCTTTATGTTCTCTACCTTTTATAAATCCTTTCATTTGCTCCTATGCATCCTGTATGTTCTCCCATTTAATGAAATCTTGTATCTATTTTGATGTAAAATATTTAATCTTCTGCTTTTTATGTTTAGGTTTTTTGGTGGGGTTCTTTTAAACAATAATTTTTGTGGGTTCTTCTCTTGTAAAATCGTATTCCAAGTAACATAGTTATTTCTTGAGTATTTATCCTTATTTTTATCTTTTACTTTCTACTTTTGTGTCTTTGTGTTTCAGAGAGATTTGCATAACGTATTTTGCTTCCTCTGAATCTCTATCATTTATTACTATACTCCTTGATTAAATTTCTTCTTTGTGTAATTTTGATTTGAGACAGAATGAACACCATCACTGTTGCTGTGTTTACTATGAGAAGAGCTGTTTAAGACAAATATAATTCCCAGCTTCTCATATCTGCTTCAGCTTCTGTAGTTTTCTCAAAATCCATACTATTTCTTGAGGCTTGGCTTTCTGGGAATCTGGTCTTGTTTCCCTTTGGTATGCTAATAAATCACATATCATTTTTCCTGTGTTGATTCTGAATCTCTGCTGGTACCACTACTCATTTAGTGTTCAAAAATCTGTCAGCCATGAGTTCTGGCTTGCGGAGAGCTTGCTTAGAGCCTGGATAATAAGTAATGACACATGATTTACATTTTGATTGAAGGATCAAGCTCAATACACTCCCATGTGCATGCCAATTGGTATGATCTGGCAGGAAAGCTGGCCAGCGTTTCATCTCCTTTTGTCTGCCTTGCCTGAAGACAAATTTTTCATAAACCATATTATTTCCTAGAGAGAAAAGGTCAGCTGGAATACTTGAGGGCATTTTCAAGGACATCTTCATCTCTGCCACTACTTATTGTTAGGCAGTGAATCACGTCTTCTACATCACTGCCCATGCAGCGCAGATGAAATGCAACTTGTAATGTACTTTCGATTTTTAGTGCATCCAACGCTTATGTGCTTCTTCATTTCCAACACTGTTGAACAATATCTCTGTCTTAGTGAGAACATCATATTTGAAATAGAGCTACTGCACATATTACATTGCTTTATATCTCTTCTTGTTCTCATTCTGCCACTAAATTTTTCTTTTCAGCCTTTATTTCACTGTAATTTGTTCAAAATTTGTTCTCACTGAATTGTTATGATTTTGTTACTAAAGATTTTAGGACCTACTCTCCTTTCCTTAGTGTTAAATGACTTGAATCTGTGTATTGGGGTTGGAACTAGGTAATTTTTCAGGTCCCTTCCAACCCAAACAGTTCTATGATTAGTGACCATAGCAAAGAGAACAGAAAACTCATACTGTTAGATCACTGGTCTTTGAAAAGATGCCTTTGAAGAGGTATCTTCTAACAGCAATAGTCTCACAACTGTAAGATAAAAGGTCTTGTAATTATTCATCTACTCCTCTCTTGCTTGGTAACGATTTGGGGGTGATATTTCATTGCACTATGTATACTTTATTTTTATTATTTTTTTAATTTTGTCTGATTTTTTTTTTGTTTTCGCTACTGAAAAGACCATGGTATTGTAGACAACAATTTACAGGGAAAAGTGCCGTATAATACCTTGTAGCTTATGAACATCAACATTAGATTGAGTGAGGTATGAGGCATATAGAATGACAGGAAATGGCCTAAAATTGGGAGGTTTAAATTGGATATTAAGAAAAATTTCTTCACTAAAAGGGTTGTCAATCATTGGAACAGGCTGCATGTTCAAGGAAGTGGTTGAGTCACCATCTTTGGAGATATTTAGAAGATCTAGTGCTTAGGGATATGGTTTAGTGGTGGCCTTGATAATGTTAGGATAGCACTGGACTCAATGCTCTTGAAGGTCTTTTCCAACCTAAATGATTCTATGATTCTTATATGAACTCAAACAAAAAAAAGAAGACAGCCTACCAAGGGTGGAAGGAAGGAAACCATCCCAGCAGCCATGGATCAGATTAGAAAAACTAAAGCCCTGTTAGAAATAAATCTAGCAAGGATTATAAAGGGAAACAAGGAAAGCTTTTACAGGTCTATCAATGAGAAAAGCATGATGATGGAAACTGTGGGCTCCCTCCAAAATGGAATGTGTGACCTTGTTACCTGGGATATGGAGAAGGTTGAAGTACTTAATGACTTTTTGCCTCAGTCTTCATTGGCAAGAGCTCTAGCCACACTGCCCAAGTCATGGAGGGTAAAAAGCAGGGACAGGGAGTGTGAGGAACCACCCACTGTAGGAGAAGATCAGGTTCGAGAACACCCAAGGAACTTCCACAGCACCTGATGTGGTACACCCATGTATTCTGAAGGAAATGCTGGATGAAATGGCCAAGCCACTCTCCACTTTAGTCAAAGTAGTATCAATATATGATTTCTAAAGACATCTATCAAGAGAGAAACTATGACATTTCTCAAAGGATCTGGGACAGTAGACAACTATGTTGTAAAGTCAAGTACTAGCCAGCTTTGATCTCTCTCCCTCTTCCACAGAAATCAGTTTTATATGACAATTGCATATGATGTATTTTAAAAACTCTTTATTTTGTATAAGAATATAATTAAGAAGATTGAAAAGCATGGCAAGTACACATAAATGTACACATGGAAATTGAATTAGTTTGTAGTTGATACTTCTGCTGTATAAATTTTCTATATTAGTAAAATTCTCCATCCAGTGGATATCCACAATGACTGTAACTCCTCATTTTATTTCACAGATAGATAGAAACATCTGAGGGCAGGCATCTTCCCGTTTGTCTTACAGCACTTAATACAGTATGTTTCTGAACTAAACAGATATTCCCAGGCACTTCTAACTATTGAAGTTTGCTGAAGTAAAACTGAAGGACCAAAGAAAGCAACAAATTGATGAAAAGAAACATTGCTTTCAAAACTTTTCTATTAATATGCCTGACTTAGAAAATCTGAGCTTTTTCTATTTCAAACATTGCCTTCTAGAAGCTTGAGTTCCGAAGAAGTTTGTGTCAGAGCTATATAACCTTTCCCAATTTTGTAGAAGACTTGCATACTCACATGTTTCATTTCATGTGTCTGGCTGACTTGAGAAACCTGTTAAGTATGGCACTGTCAGAAAAGCAAGTGAGACTGACATTCACAAAGTGATTAAAGTACATAAGCATGCTTTAGGCAGACTATAGGTATTTTACTCAGACAGAATGGGTTGGAGGACGGAAGGGGGGATCACTTAGCTGTTTGAGAATCACCTCTTTTGCAAGTCTCATGACTTTCACTGAAATATATTATACAATATTCAAAACACTACTATAATGAGTTGCTACCTTAGGATAACATTATATTATAGAGATTACAGAATGATGCCAGCATCCATAAAAGAGGAAGACCTATGATTCACTCATTTCTCTTGTTTCCTGTTGAATTTCATGGCTTTTTTTGATCAATGAATTATTAACGTATAATGAAAGATAGCCCAGATATGATGGACAAGGTTTGTGCTCAGGAAGCTCTGGTAGAATGGGTAGAGTGACTGAACACTCCTGCTGCATGTAAACATTTGACCCTGAATTAGTCAAAAGTATGCAAATATCTGATTCAGCAAGCATGGAATCAGAGGTGGAGAGTATCTGTATCTCAACTTACTATAACTTATAAAAGAAATTACCAAAAACATCTTGGAGACAACTTGCTTCAAGCCATGCGCTTCTTCCCAGAGACAGGGGACACCCACATTCATGAGAGTGAGCATATTATAGAGATCGGTACTGAGAGTCACGTTCATATTGCAACTGATGTAATATGCAATTTTTAGTTGCATTGTGATTTAAGTATGTTGCCACATAGCTCTGCTAAATCAAAATCCTGTGCAATGTCAAATAGCTTGAAAGAAGAAAATTTAGTATTAAAAATTAAACCATCCACATTAAATATTAGACCCTCAACCCACTTGTTCTAAAAGAACCTGGCAATATTCTGAATAATTGTCTTGTCCAACATTGTGAACTCCGGTCCCAGGAAGACATCACCAAATTCTATTCACTGAAATGCTTAGCATGGCACAGCATAGGTTTCTGAAAGACATTGAGACTAAGATTCTGTGTCTGCTCTCATATCACAAAGCTAAGCAAAAATTAAACCACTGAAATCCAATCGATCTGAAATACCTGTTTTGCCAACCTTACACTTTTACTTCCATCTCAAAGAAGCTAGTGTGTCTCCCAAAGCCTTAGGTTTTGGAATAATTTCAGTGTGTGAGATTACCTTTCATTTTTAAAAGGAAACTTCTATTTTTATAATTAAGGAAAAAAGCTTGAGGCCACTAATACTGAAGCCTGAATACCCAGAATGCAAATGAAAAGACTGCCACATCTGCTATTATCTTTAAAACAACAACAAAATAAACAAACAAAATTAAACAATCATGAACTTTTCTATCTGAATGTAAGAAAAATGTCAACACCTAGAGTGATTTTTTTAGGCATTTTTACAATGATTAGCTCTTCTATTAATTATACATTTTATATTAAAAACCTGTTTGAATTCATTGCCTTTGTACAGTAGAAGAAAAAAAATCAAGTTATCTAATTAGATTCAACAGGTTTCTGTGACATCATTTTAACAACTAAACATCATGCCAAAATTGTTGACAAGAAGCTAGATCCCTGAATTTGAGTCTGTTGTTAGGAAGACATCAAGAAAAATCTGTAACAAAGTGTTTACATGAGAATGGACAGAGTATGAAGATAAGCAGTTTGGATAGTTGTATTCATCCCGGCTACAATCTACTGATCAAAATTAATTACTCTTTAATAATTTTATACTGTACTACAAGCTTACTGGTAAACCTAGGAATGTATTCCACTTATTACACCATACTGAAGCGTGTATCATGATGTCTTTTAATGATTATTTCTCAGATTGAGCCAGCCTATGATGGCTATGCCATTTCCCATTGTTCTTGATCTTTCTTTTATATATACATCCATAATTTTAATGTGTGTGTATATGTAAATATATATGTAGGCAGAATCTAATTTTGTCTAACTTTAGACAAATATTATGAGCTTCAGTGCCCATTCTTTTTCTACAGTCAGTAGATATCTAGTCAGTAGACTGGATGGAAAGCAAAAATCATTCATGGTATTTTATCATAGATAACTGCATTTAGTAAAATACGTTGCATCAAAAACTGCACACAGTCTATTGTTGGGATCTCCAGAGATTACAGTCAGAGCTTAAAGGCAGTGTTTTCATGTAGGCAGCTATGTGAGAGACACCTAAGTTTATGTAAAACATATTCTACCTATATTTATTTCAGTACGTTACAGACTTTTCCATATCAAATGCAAGTAAACTTTTTTTGTGCAATGTCTATTTAACAATGACTCTTTCCTTTCTGTAAGGTTTGATAAAGTATTTCTGAAAATAGTTATTTTTTTCTTTTAAAACTATGAATCAATATTCTTTTTGTTGCAGACACATTTATTCTCAGTGTATGAAACAGACAGTTGTGAGACTGAAAGAAACAGAAGGAAATCCAGTTGCAGAGATAAAAAGTACCACAGAAATGGCAAAATATTAACTTTTGAAGTCCAAGATATTTGATAGAAATGGACGAAGACATAATGTTCATAAATATAACTAAATAATCACAGAAATATGTATTTGAATATTTATTTTGTAAGTAAAAAAAAGCATCTTGGCTCTTTGTATAGCAGCTCAGTTGTCTCTATCACTTTTATAATACATTGCATTGAGAGAGACTAACAAGCTATTTGAGCTATTTGTTGGTATCTTTTTTTAATAACATCCATAGCGAAAGTTCTTCCATGGATGACTGACAGCTGGCACTAGAAGATGTTGCTCAGCTGTTATTTAGATGGCTCATTAATGTGTTCATATTTCTAATTGAAATAATGGGGGAAGGGTTATTACTTATATTCAAATTTAGACAGCCTCAAAAGTTGTTTTCAAAATTGTTTCAATCACATCAGATAGAAGAATATTTAGTCAGTTTTATTTCTTCTTAAAACTCGGATTTACAGAAATCCATCTGTATACCTAGTTTTTCAAAAAGGAAGTGTCACTATCTCCGCTTTACAGTTAGGGAAGACAATAAAGCCCTTGCTACAACCCCATCATGCTGTGTTAAAAGTTTATACATCTTAATTTATACATTTGCATTCATCCCTCCTGTACTTCATGCTTACCCCCAAACCCTTCTTTTATTACGGGCTTTAAGAATGAATAAAATAGTTAATAATGCTAAACTGTAAAATCTCTTTCTTTCTCAGTTGCCGCATCATATGAAATAAACAGGACATTTCACAGCTCAGAATTATGGCATCTGGCTCTTTACTTTCTCAGGCAAATGTCTCTCTAGGTAACACTTTATCACTTGAATTTCAAAGGCTTTCTTTGCAAGCACAGCATCCTTGGTTTGCTTCCATTTTTATATTCAAAGATAAAGCTTTAGAAAACGTCAGAGTTCCCTTTTGGAAACTTCTATAATACTGCTCATGTCCTATGAGGGTACACTTTTGGATAATTTGGGAACATAGATTTAAATGAAAATATGGGGGATTTTTTAGCCAAAAATATGATTTTTTAAAAAATTGATTATTTAACATTATGACGATATTAATAATTATTTTAGGAAACCAGGTGGGAAAAAAAATTACTGAAAATCCCATGTAGCCACAATTTTTAAGTTTATTACTAACATCCCCTTCAAATATAATTCCACAATTCCTTTCATGGCTGTATGAACCAGAGACTCATGACTGACTATTTATGAGAATAGTTGCAATTGGACTTTTTTCTTAACAACATGTAGTTTCTACTTCTATAAGAGTCCTTTAGGATTTGTTTTCTTAACATGATGATAAATGGTGATAAGCCTATCCAACAACAATGCCTAATTTAGTGCTCTCTGTGTTCAGTTTAGATTGACGTTACAACAGGGTAGCATTCAGGGATCCCAGTCTACTGGTAAAAATATATTTATCTTCACACATTTAAATGTGACTGTTAATAGTCAGGTGCAAAGGTTTGGTCCTTTAAAAAGTATAGAAAGATTTATTGGAAATTTTATTTTCAGATGGAAAGATCTATATGATTGACCACCCACTATCTTCATAAGTAGTATAATGCTTCCTTTTGTTGTATCTCAGTATCTAAAAAGAACCAGAGAATACCAATCTTTAAATCAGTTTATAGAGCAAAAAGGACTGATCTCTTTCTTTCTCAAAGTATGCGTAATGGAATTCTATTTATCACTTTATGGAGTTTAACAGGAAGATCAGTATTTATACCTTATTGCAGATATAAACACACGTAGTTTTCAGCAGACTATACCTTACCCTGAGAAGATTTAAACTTTTTCCTAAAATAATGATTTCATTGCAGTCTTGATCAGGCTCTCATTTGTCTGTCATTGTCATAGAGTAGGTAGGTAAGTAAGGTGGGTGGAACTGTACATAAAAATGAGTACCTGGTGCCTCAGGGAACACCATGAAGATTTTGACAATTATTCTGATTACTTTTATCTTAATATATTGTGCTAACAGGCTGTATTCTGAGCTGTTGAAATGTAGGAATGTGTTTTGACTTTTAGTCTATTAAATGGAATAGCATTTATTTTGACATTAATACCTTGTTTCTTTTAGTAGGAAACAGAAATAGATAGCACAAAATATGATGTCTTCTCAGTTTCATTAGAATGAACCCTCATGTACATCATCTGTTTTTATTGCTACGGCAATTATTGTAAAAACACAATCAGATAAACATATATAGGAAAGAAAGAACAAAGAGAAAGACAGAAAAATAATATAAATTCTTCCTCACTTGGCAGACAGGTTTTACATTCTCCATCTAACTCCTCTTCCTTTTAGGTATCCCTCTTGGCAATAACTCTGACAGATATTGACAGACTGGGAAAGTCCAGGTAGTGCTTTGAATCTACTGATCTATTTTTTTCCAGCAGAAATTCTAGGCAATTATGATAGCTGCTCATAACATTTTATGAATAGTTCATTAAAACAAATTCCAGCAGAATTAATTTAAATATATCCTGTGGGACAAATTCACTGCAGGTCTAAGTCTAAGCCTCTTCTTGCAAATCTTCCAGTGCAAGGGAGTCAAGCCCATTCTAAACTTGTGGCAATGGCCATCATAAATTTTGATTCCTTAAGTCCGGATCCAAAATACCTAAATTCATAGCTTTAAGAAACAAATTTCAAAGGATAATTTTCATAAATATGTGTTCTTGAGAGATACTATGATCTCTGTCAAGATGCAATGTTCATAATGTTTTTATGGGCAAAGAGAAAACACACCTTGTATTTTAAGTAAGGATTTTTTGATGGTATAAGTGAAATCTTAGCAGTGTCACCAACATTAGTCTGTATCTATTTACTGCAGGAAAATAAAGACTATTTTTATGCAGATTTTTTTTTCTTATTATATTCCTTTTCTGTCCTATTAAACTGTCTTTTTATCAACCTATGAGTTTTACCTTTTTCTTTTCAATTCTCTCCCCCATCCCACTGCGCAGGGAGTGAGAGCAAATGGCTGTGTCGTGGCTTTAGCTGCCTGCCAGGTTAAACCACAGCAACAGTGACCAAAGTAGATAAAAAAAAATAAGAGAAAACAAGCCTGACAAACCTTAGTCCTGAGGCCTTGCAAAGTCTGTTCAGTGCCTGTGGGCTGTTGCTAGCAATGTTGATACCATGCAATGGGTCTACAAGTTAGCAAAGAGGATATAATAATTTGAAGATATCATACTAGAGAATAGAATGAAACTGAGCAAGCAAAGGAAGATGTTATGAAAATCCTTTAGAGAGTTTAATTATCCAGAATTACCCAGTGGCCTCTAATACTTGATGAATATATCACATCCTTTGCCATAACAAAAAACCTCAGTCAGTACCTGTAGGTGGACTACAGGAACCATGGCGAGGGATTATTTTCAAGGGCATGTAGTGAAAGGACAAGGGGTAATGGTTTTAAACTATAAAAAGTAAGTTTAGATCAGACATTAGGGAACAATTCTCCAGTGAGGATGGTGAGGCACTGAAACAAGTTGCCCTCCCTGGCAGTGTTCAAGGTGAGGCTGGATGAGGCTTATAGCAACCTGGCTTAATGGAGGGCATCCCTGCCCATGGCAGGGGATTGAAACTAGTTGTTTGATGTCCCTTCCAATGCTAACCATTTTACGATTCTGTGATTCTATATTTTGTAATAGCAAAAGAACTGAAATAGATTTTAAATAGACATTAAACAAATAGGTTACATCCATAAGTAATTTATAATGATCCCTTCTTTGTCAAGGATTTGGGAGAATATCTGCCATTCTCTTATTCATGGCAAGATATAGTCTTGCCAAATTAATTATAGAGATACTTCTTTTTCACACTGTCAATATTTTGGAAGTGATTTAGAGAGAAGAATAAAATTTATTTTTTAAGAACAGTTTGGTCATCAAATTTAGAATCTTCTTTTCTTAAAAATTCTGTGGCAAGCCTTCTACATTGTCCTTTAATGTGAATTTTCTAAGCCCTGAGGAAAAAAATCATCTGGGATGAGGATGTTCTTTAAAGTCTGTCTTCTTCCTGTACAGTTGAAAAAGATACCTATCTGTGCCTTTTGCCACGGTGGGATTCTTTGATATGGTAATCTGGTCATTAGACTTGTATGACAAAATATTTACTGTGGGGAAAAAAAAAAATCCAGGGAAGATACACATTTTAAACACAAACACATGCACAGGGATGAATCTTTTTGAACATATTGGGATGTAAGACCTGGATATGAATGATATAGTTTCTCTCAGTAGTGCTGTTGTCAGTGTCATACTATTTTCACATTTGGAATTTGTTGTGGTTGAGTTCACAAATTGATTTACTGAAGACAATAAAGTTAAGTGAATACTGAATGTGAAATTATATGTATCTGTGAAATAGAAGGAACAAGAGGAAACAGATCTCTGCCCACTAGTAAGTGTCCCTCTCTGAGGTATGGAATATTTCCTCTTTTTTTTTTTTGGGGGGGGGGGGTGCCAAATCATATTTAGCTATTCCATGCAAATTAGAGAATTCTAAAAAAAGGGATTTTGAAGTGTTCCATAACTTAATGGACAGGGTCCTGTAATGGAAGAGACAGATCCAGATCCTCCAAGATAAAGGGGGTAACCATCTCCTTAGACAGGCAGCATAATCACTGAGATGCAACAGAACTGATGAAATGGGATATGGGTGGATAAGAAAGGAAATATTTATGATATGTCCTCCTTTGGACTAAACGTATAGGATGTATCCATGAATTTTGAAATCTGGGAGAGGACTGTGTATCTTGAGGGCATAAAAAAGCTCAGATGTACATTATCACTTTCCTTTCACAAGCCTGACTTTTTAAAGTTTTTCCATAAGAACAGATCAATCACATCCTTTTGTAAGGTACTGAATCTCACTCCCACCTGTGTATGCCTCTCTGTGAGTCTATGGGAAACCTAAATGAATAACCTGACTTTCATTACAGACGTGAATTACTAGTGATAGACTCAATAAAACAAATAATTAAAATGTGTTCTTTGCTGTTCGTAACTTGATAAATCTGACTCTGCAGTTCAGCATAAGCTGAACATAAGCTTATATGAACTTCAGCCTGTTTGCACCATGGAATGACAACATGCCACTTATGGCAACATGCCACAACGGCCACTTATGGGACTGTTCAGCCTAGAGAAAAGAAGACTAAGGAGGGACCTTATTAATGTTTATAAATTTCTTAAGTGTGGGATGCAGGGGGAAATGACCAGCCCCTTTCCAGTGGTCTGTGGGGACAGGACAAGGGGCAATGGCTGCAAGTTAGAGCACAGGAAGTTCCACACCAACATGTGGAAGAACTTTTTCACAGTGAGGGTGACAGAGCACTGGAATAGGCTGCCCAGGGAGGTTGTGGAGTCTCCCTCTCTGGAGATATTCAAGACCTGTCTGGATGCCTGTCTGTGCAATATGAGCTAGGGAACCTGCTTTGACAAATAATTTTTTGAAAATAATTTTTTATTTCAGAAGACTCTAAAGAAAGAATTTAAAAAAAAAAAAATCAAGGGCACATAGTCTACTTTTAATCCTCAGAGCTGTGATCGTAAATGACTATGTGTTTGTGTGGTTTTGGTAGGTTTTTTGTTTGGGATTTTTTTTTGCTTTTCTAAGGAGTATGTATTTAAATGTGTTTTCTAGTAATACTTAGTGAATTCTGTTTTCAATATGAATGGTATTAAATATAAAATGGATTCCCAGAGAGGTAGCCTCTGGATTGCAAATTTTATCATAGAATGATATAATGGTTTGGGTTGGAAGGGACCTCAAAGATCATCTAGTTCCAACTGCTTACGATGGGCAGGGACACCCTCATTAGACCAGGTTGCCCAAAGCCCCATCTAAATTGGCCATGACCACCTCCAGGAATGGGGCTTCCACAACCTCTCTGGGCAACCTGTTCCAGAGCCTCACCACCCTCATAGTAAAGAACTTAATGAGGGGGCATTCAGTCCCACTGTACATGTCACCAATAAAAATATTGAACAATGCTGATCCCAGTACTGACCCCTGAAGAAGACCACTTGTGGACACTGAACCCTTGACCGTAGCTCTTTGGGTGTGACCATCCAGACAGTTTCTTGTCCACTGAGTGGTCCATCTGTGGAATTCATGTCTCCCCAATTTAGAGTCACACAGGAATTACCCACAAAGGGATTTCAATAACATACCTTCTGTTCTTCTTCCACCTCATGTGCTGGACAGTGTCGAAGGCCTTGCACAAATCCAGGAAGATGCTGTCTGTCATCCTTCCCTTGTCCACCATCTCTGTCACTCTATCAAAAAGGCCACCAGATTTGTCAGTCATGATTTGCCCCTAGTGAAGCCATGTTGGCTGTCACCAATCATGTCCTTATTCTCCATGTGCCTGAGCATAGTCTCCAGGAGGATCTGCTCCATGATCTTACCAAGCAGAGAGGTGAGACTGGTCAGTCTGTAGTTCCTTGGGTCTTCCTTTTTCCCTTTTTAAAAATGGGGGTTATGTTTATTTCCCCCTTTTCCAGTGAGTGGGGATTTCTCCAGACTACCAGGCCCTTTGTAAAAGTGAAAAGCAATGATAATACATTTTATCTAAATCTAACAATAATGGTAATAATGTGACAAAAATTCTTATTATCTTCTTCCCTCCCCTCCCCCCCAATATATTTATATTTACATTTTGAAGTAGAAGAACAAATATTTTCTGTTGAGAATTTTCTGTCACTTGTATTTTATATATTTACAGTATTAAAGTGTAATCCAATGTCACACACCATACAATTTCATATGATGTTCCACTGATGTTCGAATGTCAACAGGGGTTGAAAGTATCTCCATGTTGGTTTTCATATTTATTCACAAGATGGAATCTCACAGAAGAATATTTTGTTGTGAACTTTTTCTTTCTGAATTGAGTAACAATCAAATAGATGTATTTATTATATGTCAGGACCGAGATGTCCAATACAATACTTTATGTTTCACAAATTAAGCCAATAAGATAGTCAGGATAATCTGATTGCCTTAATACTTTTTAGTATTTTGCAGATTTATTAAAAGGGTGGTTTTAGAGTAGCCAAAAGAGGTTAAAAAGAAATTTTACTTTCCCTTTGAGCATACCACACATGTATGCATGTCGCACTTTGCTGTAGCTGTGCTGCTTAGGTGGCTTTTGCAAAGCAGCCGTTACAGTTTGTTGTGAGTTCCCAACAGTAAACAAGAGCCAATTCAAGGCCAACATCACTTTTGACCAATCACAGAAGGATTCATAGTGCCTTTGTGAATCACATATTTGAGGAAAAAAACTCCTGGCTGGCACACTTTGCCACCGGAACGCAGAGTGGGAAGATGTGACCAGCTGCAGCGATAGCCAAGGCCAGGCCCTGAAGGAGAGGGGGGAAGGAATGTGGAAAGAAAGTTTCCCCTGCAGCTCGTGGAGAAGACCATGGTGAAGCGGGTTGTCCCCTCGCAGTCCATGGATGGGGACGGGGAGCAGAGACATCTACGCCCTGTGAAGAGATTGGTCCACGCCTCAGCAGGTTTGCCAGGGGACTTGTGAATTTTGCCAGGGGACTTGTGAATTTTGCAGGGGAGCCCGGGGGCTCAAATGTCGAAACCATATGGAAAGAAGTCCTGCTGAGAGGCCGGTGGTGAGGAGATGACTCCCCGATGGAGAGGAGTCACGCTGCAGAAGTTCGTGGATACGATTTCTGGCGTGGGTGGGACCCCACAGTGCCGCAAGGGAAGAGTGTGTGTGCGTGTGTGGAATGCCCCCCCCCCAGCTGAGACAGAAGACAGCTCAGGCGGAATGGACTGAAAACCCCCACTCCCCATTCCCTGCCCCTCCTGGTGCTGCGACGGGAGGGAAGAAGGGAGTAAAATCATGATGAAGTTTGAGTTTGCTAAGAAGGGGAGGGGTGGGGGAAGGCGCTTTAAGACCTGGACGCTTCTTACTCTTATCTCATTCCGGTTCACTGAATGTATTAGTCGTAATGAATCACTTTCCTTTCCTTTATTCTGTGCCGAGTCTGTTTTGCCCATTGCAATAATTGGAGAGTGATCCCTCTGTCCCTATCTCAGGGCCTGAGCCCCCGAAAACATATCTTCTCCCCTTTTCGGCTGAAGGGGGAGTGAGCAAGCGGCTTGGTGGGCATTTGGCTTCTAGCCAGGGCCAAAACCACCACAATGCATGAATACATATATTGATCAGTAGAGCTGGATATTGATACTAATATTGGTCTAAAATATATGTACAGACATGTACATATATTAAAAATAATTCTGACTAGGCAGTTGGATCTTATATTTTGCAGGGGTATTTATTATTTAATTTTCTGATTGTCATAGTGACATTAATAAAATTAATAGATATATGAGCTGATAAACTAGTATACAGATACGGATTTTTTCGTGCATGTCTAAAATAAAGATTAGGAAGAGATGAAAAGATAAATCAACCCACATTCTTTCAGCCATAAAACAGTAAAATCAGAAGATAAGCCAATCACACTAAGGCTGGAGAAATATAACTCAGAGTGTATTCTCTAAATGCATACACTGAAAAAAGACTACACTATTTGACAAAATGAGCTGTATATCAATTAGTGACAGCAAGTGATGTCAGGCTTTAACTAAAATGGAAGTATCCAGATGGAAATAAATGTAGAAAATCAATGAAAATGTCAAACATCAAAATAAAGGTCAGGATCAACAGTGCATTTGAGAAATATAATAACCCTTTGTCAAACATTGGGTCAAGTACTTGCGTGAATTCATTAACACATTGATACATCTCCCAAGGAAGATCTATGGTAATTTAAGTCCAAGTCCAAGGCCTTTAACTTTGGTTTCTATTTTTGTAACTGGGAGTAAAATGTAGTACATTTTATTGTGAGTTATTTGATTATGCAGAGAAAATATTCATTACTCTGAATCACCTGCCCAACTACTCCTGTCGTGACAGTTATTACTACTGCTTACAGTGATTAAAAGCATGAAAAACAATGTAAAGGAGAAGTGACCAGTAAAGCTAAGAAGCTAAAGAGGAAAGAGGATTAAATGGACTTAGAAAATTATTATGTGCAATAGTGCTATAGCAGTGCTTTCTTATCCTTGTTAAATAGTAAGAACAAGGTAACCCCCTGGAGTGCCTAAGTGGCATTCTTAATGATGAGATTTGATGCCTCCCAATGAGTTTTGATGTCTCAGTAGATCCTTGGGCAATTTAGTACTGGTTTAAAAGCTGTCAGTCAATAGAAGATACTTTTTAAGTACAGTACTTGACTGACACTGAAGATTTTCATTACTAGAGAAAAATTCTAGCCTTATCCAAAATTGTGATGAAAATCTCCTTCAGTATAAAGCTCCACAGAAGAAAATCTAGCTAATGTGTCTGTTATTCTCTACAGTCCTGTAGTGAGAAGAATATATATGTTTTCATACGAATCAGAGCTTGCTTCAGAATAACAGTTCCCTACCCCTCCCCAACTTGAATACATTTCCTGTAATGGATTTCCTTCTTAGATCATTACAATTTGGATGAGCCATGACTTATAAAGAAATTTTTGCTGTCATTAGATATCCTTTTACTTTTAGAAAGTTCCTGCACAATGTCTTTTGTTCTTGTTAGTATTCTTTTACTTTATGCAACTCTCCAAGTTGTTTACGTTTCTCATACACCTTTCACTTTACCTACTTTTACTATGTGAAGATGATTGAGAACCGTACTAATACCGTGTTTTTTTCTTTTTTCCCACTAGATTTAACCTGTACTTTTACATTTCTACTCCTATATCTAATTGGGATACAGAAATTTCTCTACTTAGAGCTCTGATATGAAGGTTACTAGAAATTTATTTAGGTTTTAATAATTTATAAGAAATAAAAGGTTTACATTCACTTAGTTACTTCTTCTCAAACTTTATTTTTTGTTTATGTAATTCTCCTTCAAAAGTATATATTTAGGTATTTTTTCCACAAATCTTACATTGTAAGCATGATTCTTTTATTTCCATTACAGAATAAGTGGCACCAAGTTTGTTAACATTGTTATGTGGACTTGGTGGGAACTATTATTCAGTTCTTACTTGGTAAAACACACATTATTTTCACAGACAGAATTTCATTCTTTCCATAAATTTAATTTAATTAGTTAACTAGTAAATTAGTTAAATTAGTTTAAATTAAAATCATTTAAAGCTAAGTCAATCACAGTGAGTAGTTGGAGACAAGGAGTAGGTAAAGTACATGGCTTGTTATAGTCTCCTCGCTTCAGAAGTGAGGCAATGTCTATCTCATTATATTAAATCTCTTAATATTCAGTCACAGACAACTTTTGGACTGGGTTCTTGATATCTCCATGCTCCTTAAGAGTTATTTCTCTCACACAGAGTTCAGTGCTAAAATGTTTCTCTTTCAAACTTTGTTGTTGCAGATTCATGCATATGTTTAAGTTGATTGATTGAATGGTCCTATCAAAGTTAATAAACTAATTCATTGAGTCATTAAACCACATGTACAAGTCTTTCCAGGAGCAGGACTATCATTGATGCATATTTCTGGTAGAGAAGAATAATCTCTGAGGAATGTATGGTATACAAATAAAAGTATCTGAAATTTCTTCTGAACTCAGTGTGATAAATTCCAAACAATTTACTTTTAATCAGCACTGAAGTACTGATGTGATAGGTTGCATGAGAATTATAATTTGATAAATGGGCATATTTGAGGTTCCATATTGAGTCCAGATGGTTACAGATTCCTTAATATATCTATCCATGTGGCACTTGCACATTTGTGTATCTCAGTCTTCCTCTCATTTATGTTTAATGATGGATTGAATCCAAACAATACAAGATGTTCTTCGGCATGCTAAGCTTCTGTTAAGTGGACTAATAGTGAGATCTTTCTGCACAGGATCCTCTTCCTTTCAGCGTACTCTATTCCAAGACAATCAATCTTCATTTGAAATAGTTTTATTGATGACATTTCATGGATAAGCAAATGATAGCACAAAGAGCTTTCCCAGTTATCCAGGCAGGAGTCTGACTTGTCAGTTGTGTGCAACATCCTTGCTAGGTTATCAATTCTTTTAGACATCTGAAGCAAAGTTATAGTTTTGTATATATTATTAGTTGCAGACCTGCGTTTGAACATGCATTTACAAGGGTGTGAAGTGATAGGACAAGGGATAATGGGTTTAAACTGAAGAAGGGTAGATTTACAGGAGGATAGTAGGAAGAAATTCTTCACTATGAGGGTGGTGAGGCACTGGCATATGTTACCCACAGAGTTTGTGGATGCCCCTCCCTGGCAGTGTTCAAGGCCAGGTTGGATGGGGCTTTGGGCAACCTGGCCTAGCACGTGTGTCCCTGCCCATGACAGGGGGTTGGAACTGGATAAACTTTAAAGTCCCTTCCAACCCAAACCATTCTAGGATTAAACCAATATGCAATTTTAAAAAAACTTGTCACATTATTCAACAGTTTTGTTATGTTTTTGGTATGTTTTGGTTGGTTGGTTAGTTGGGTTGGATTTGGGTTTTTTTTGAGGGGGAGAAGGGTGTTATTTGGTTTTTTGAGGGAAAGCTTAAGAATTCCGTATTGTCCTATCACTTCAATGTGTCCCATCCTTTCACCTCCATTGCCCCCTATTTCTCATCTGTTGACAGGAGAGCTGTTTTCCTTTTGCTGAGGAAATAGAAGGCTAATTAGTTGGATTCCCACAAAAGAATTCAATTAACTGAGATAAAAACTTCTTCTCTCAGGTCAGGAAATCCTGTGAGACATCATCTGAACTTTACTCTTCTAATGGAAGAAATATCATGTTCACTTGCACCAAGTTCTGAATTTGTTGGTAACCATAAACAAGAGAATCAGCAAATAATACTGTTGGGGTTTTTTACGTGTTTTATTGCCTTTATAAATCAGTATTTCAGTACTATGTGTTCACAATCTGTTATCATTTTCACTGCTCATTACATTTCTGTTATGCAAACACAGGTAGACCCTATAACCTTGAGTGATGAAGGGATAATATATTGTGTAGTCACTGTAACCAGAATTTGTGTTTGGAGTACCTCTCTTTAAATGTGTCTTAGTACTGGTTTCACATTTGAGACACACTTCATTGCCATCCCACACATCTGTCATTATTCCTGTCTCTTTATATGGATGAAAAAAAGTTTATGAAATACTGCTGAGGACAATTAAGTTTTATTAATAAAATGTGCAGTCTATTGTTAAATATATTTTCTCCATAATATATTTCATCGCTTTTCATTTGGCAAGCATAGATTTTTCTCGCTCTACAACACAGTCACAGTTTCAGGTCAAGTAGTTCCAGTACTAGAGCTTTAGTTTATGTATTTGACATAATTCATTAGTTTAGGAAGTTCAGTGCAAAATTTCAATATTTTGAGGGAAGTTCAAAAAGTATGATTTAGCTAGTTTTTACCAGATTTATATCTATAAAATATTCTGAATCATTATTAAACTTTAATGTGTGGGCTACTTTTGTAGAAGAACTTGTAGGAAAGCAGAAATTCTCAGTACTTCTATTGGAAATTTACATTAAAACAAAAATTGTGCTAACTCTTGTTAGATACAATCAAACTAAATTGCAGAATAAGGTAAATATGGATTAATAATAGTGGAGTTTTTCATTATGGGTGGGTAAGTAAATGTCTTACTTAATATAATACTTTTTTCTTCTGGTCTACTATTATTTACCTTCACAGATATACTTGACAGCCTATAATCTGACCATACCAACATTGTTCCTGATATCTGTCATAAATTTCATTTATTTTATATAGAACTTCTGCAATGAAAACAGTAAGATTTAGAATCTCATGAAAAATTAGTATTATTAGATAGTTTTGTCCTTAGTAAGTGTGATATGGTATTTTTCAAAATCCCACATTTTTCATTGTATGAGATTTTAATGTATTTTTCTTGGTCAGAAATTTGGAATGGATACCTCTGCAGGAGGGTGCTGTCTTCTTCACATAGATGCTCAAGCCAAGAGTTAACACATTATTGACTCTAATGAACTTAGAAATCCTGTTGATAGCTAAGTCTAGCTCCTTGTTCTAGAAGGAGCATATTATCTCTCATCTTTCCAAGAATGGTGCTCTCAGTTATTCACGCATATGTATCAAAATTTAGTTCAATCAGTTTAGTCCTGTAAGAAGCACATCAGCTTACAAAAGAGAGGCAGAAACTTGAAGCCTTTGTGTGTATTTAGCAACTCTGGGAAGTCTGTTTGAACATGGCATAAACAAAACCATATGGATGAAAACTTAGCTTTGTTGAAACAAATGACAAAATTATCATCTATTATATGGCACAGAAAAGATGCACAAATTTTTCTGAAAAAAAAATCTACAAGAATGATATAGGATGTGTAGAAGGGGCAATATTTTGAACTGAAAAGTTGCTCATTTTGTGGCAATGGTCCTGGTATCTGTCAACTATTAATCTTAACTATGGAGTAAAATTAAGTATAAAAGTCCATGACTTACTTTATGAAATTCAGCACAACAGGCTTGTGTATATTGGTTTTCTTTGAATCCTTTTTAGAAATTATGATCAAGGCCCTCAGACTGTAGCTGCACCTTTGCCCTCAGACAGTAGCTGCAGATCTGACTTCCACAAAATGTTTACTCCAGCTTCAGTAACATGCAGTCTGAACCAGCAAAAACCAGAATTTTGCAGTGCAAACCTTTTCAAGGGCTAGTTGCCTTCATATTGTCTTTCTTGAAGGGCTTAACAAGAAAGGTTTCCATAGTAACTTAGTGAAAAGTTAAGTGTTGAGATGTTATTTAAATTGTACATATAGGTATCTTACAATGTCAAAAGAAAAAAGTTAATAGTATTAAAAAAAGAGTCAAAGAAAAAATGGCATAAGAACATTAGAAAACAGATTCAATAAGCTAAAGAAGTACAAAATACTTAGAAGAAATTAAGACTAAGACATATTCTGTATGCTATGTGTTTGGGTTTTTTTAATTTGTTTGATTTATTTTATTACAATTTTGTGTCCTTTCAAAATTTTCTTTTGATGGTATATGTGACTGGGGTCAACAGAAATAATTTTAGCTCTTCTGAAGTTGCAAAGCTTCTCCAATGAAAGCAAACCCCTTTGACCTCTAAGGAATGCAAAGAGAGATACAGGATATTTCAAGCATACCTTCCATTTAAAGTTGCCATTCAAAGGGCACAAATCAAAGGATTTCTGTCCCTGAAGTGTTGTTATGTGAAAGGCTGTGTCAAAATGAGATACGTAAAAAATCCCACAGGAATCAAGAAGGCATGCTTTTTAAAGGAAAAAAGACCATATTATTAACTGTATCTCCATTATGGTACTGATTTTAATAGTTGGCTGATTTTTTTTTTATATGAACTAATACCCATTTATTTAAGAAATACATCAGCCATATACATTCATAGGTTATGGGGACAAATTTATTATTGTATCTCCATTATGATACTGATTTTAATAGTTGGCTGATTTTTTTTTAATATGAACTAATACCCATTTATTTAAGAAATACATCAGTCATATACATTCATAGGTTATGGGGACAAATTTATTATTACAAGATTATTTCCATTCAGTGGAGAGTTATACTATATCATGTCTTGTGATTATTAGAAAGAAAGGGTATCTGAATGCCTTTAAAAAAACTACTGAGACTAATAATAATGATATAAGTAGTTAGTATGATATGAATATTTCCATATTCCTAGATAATCCAGGGTATAAAGTTTTAGCAATATGCAGGAAATAATATTTCCTAAACTGCTGAGCTACCTCATGGTCCTTTTCACCATCCAATATATTATTTTCGTACTCAACAAGTTGCAAATAAAATCCACCCAAAAAAATCCTGAAATCTGAGAATTTGAACTGTCATTCTATTCATAGAAATTGGGATTTCAGTTCTAATTTCATCCTTTCTCTAACCAGTAGATGTTTATCCAAAATGCATTTATATCCCTTATCTATACAAGCTTTTTTTTTTTTTCAACCCAATATGCATTTTTTTTGTTCATATCATAAATCATTTTTTCAGGCCATTCCTTATAATGAATCTATAGATGGTTTTGTTCAATAGCATGAATTTTGGAAGTAAAGTCACATAATATGAATCAAAAGATATTCCTGTGTTACTATGTGACCAAGTCAAACTCATCTGTTCAGAGGGATATGCCAAACCCATCAGAAGCCTATTGAGATAGAAGAATCTAAGGGGAAACATTTTGCTCTTAGATCTTCAGTCTATGATATTAGATTATTTTTTTTTTCTAATTCCTTTAGGAACTGTCAGTTGTGACAAATGGTCTGATTGACACACAGTCTATAAGTAATTTTCAGTTTTACATAGAGAACTTTGTTTCACTGTTACACAAGGATTTTTATGTCATCAATCTAAGACATGAAATTTTATTCTTTACAAAGACTGACACTATCTACACTTCTCATTCTCCCACTCAGCTGGAAGTTGCTTGCATCTTATCACTTAGCATTTTGTTTCACAAAGTTGTATCTGTTTTACAAGAACAATTTTTCCTGCTAGTTAACCTTGTGCCATTGATTGATATAGAAAGTACAATTACTGGATAGGTCAGGAAAAGGAGGAGACATTTCAGTAAGCAGACTATCATTTTTAAAAAACAGGGGTCTTACAATTTCCTTACAGTAGAAAACAGAAAAAATGCAACTGAGACCAACATACTCTTGTACTTTTTTCAGTAAAATTACAGGATTCAAAATGGTTTTATAGGTGTGAATAGCGTATTTTATTCAGACAGAGAGTTGTATCTATCCAGGAGTAGTTTTGGCACTCTTATGTCAGTTCTAATAGTAACAAAAATGAAACCAAAAAGTGATGAAATGAGTAGATATTCTTGAAGGTAGTGTCCCCAACAATTGTACAAGAAAGATATTGAGGTATTAGAGAGAGTCCAGAGAGGGCTGAAGCACCTCTGTGAAGATAGGCTGCGAGAGTTGGGCTTGTTCAGCCTGGTGAAGAGAATGGTCTGAGGAGACCTTATTGGAGCTTTCCAGTACCTGAAGGGAGCCTACAGGAAAGATGGAGAGGGACTGCTTACAGAGGCGTGGAGTAACAGGACAAGGGGTAACAGGTTGGGGTTTTTTGAGCAACCTCGTCTAGTGGAGAGGGTCCCTGCCATTGACAAGAGAAGTTGGAATTAGATTATTTTTGAGGGCTTTTCCAACCCAAAGCATTCTGTCTCCATGATTCTATGTTAACTTTTCTGTCTCTGGCAAAGAGCATTGATGGATTTCTGGAAAAAAGCATTTGGTGAAGTTAAACCTAAAAAAAAAAAAGGAAAAAAAGAAGAGGAAAAAAAGGTGGCAGCCCTTTGAAGGAGTTATTCAAGTAGGGACTCAATGCTTCTGGCCTCCTGGCTACAAGGGCAGTGGATGTGGGTGGGTGGATGGTTGTATTTTTACTTCAGGTACTGACGCATGTGATTGCACTGAGTCCTGACACTATTATAGAATTATATCATTTATATGCTGAAAATATGTATTTTTCTTACTGATTATAAAGGTATTCCAACTAATTCAAATGTCAGTGTCTGAATTTGTACTGTTGTTTAATAGGGCTTGGTGGACGTTTTACACTATTTTGTCTCATTTTGTTCAAACTCATAGTCTTCATATGGTAAGACATAGTTCAATGGTTAAACTATGCATGTCTTTTTTTACATGTTTTAACCATGACACCTGAGAGCATACTTTTGGCACTTTATTCTTAATTTGAAGAAACAATGAAAAATGGTTCTGTATTTCTTCTTTTTTTCATGTAAGATGTGATTTAAACCTATAGTGTTACAACTATGTCTTTCTCAGTCTAAAAGATTCTTGTCTATTCAATTATTTTTCCTACAGAAGACAATCAAATCGTTGATCTTCCTTATTACCCTTCTCATGATTCTCTCTAGTTCTTACCCTTTCCAGTCTGAGATTAAGGGATTGGAACTGGGCTGATAAAGATATTGGGAAAGTAAAGAAGTTCATCATATTTTACAGTCATTGTTAATTGTCTGTCTACACCAAAGTTCTGAATGTTTAATGGCTGGCACCTGGGCACCTATATCTGTTATAAAGTGAAGTAGTGTCACAGTGCTACCTCTGATCTGGAAAAGAGAAAACAAACTATATAACACAAACTAATCCCATTTCTGATAAATCAATATTCTTGAATAAGAAGATCTGGAAGAAAATAAAATTAAACCCTTGTTCTGTTTTGTTAGTTTTTTAACTTTTTTTATGAAGTTTACAGAAAACTCAGTAAGAAAACTCACTGCTATACTATCCAGGCAACAAAATACCTTTTTTTCCAGGAGAAATACAACCTTTTCCTACAATTTTCCTATTACATGTTTCACATGTCTGGTGTCAGCCACCATAATGTTATCAAATAATCTCAAGGTAGGTGAACAAGTGTATCCTGGCTATTCTAGTTGCAACTTAGGAAACAAAACAAGACAAATTATTTATCTGCCATTTCACATTTTGCTGGGGCTACATTATCCGCTTCAAGGCAAGAAACAAAGTCTGAAACATTACAGAAGGAAAGATATTTTGCCATCAATCACTGTGACATTTGAGATAACAAGAGGAAGTGCAGAAATCATAGGGCTTTAATCATTTCCTAGTAGACAACAGAGACTTTAATATGTCCACTCACTAAAGAACTTGAGCTGGTTAAAATGCTGAATGCAAAAAGCCCTAATAGGTTTGTTTTGGGGTTTTTTTTTGTTTGTTTTGTTTTTTTTTTTTTTTTTAAAGCACGGAGCTTTAACACTTTGGTTGTCAAGAACCTCTGAGACTGTACTGCCATTCTGTAGCAGATACATATTGTGGTGTCAAAATATTGTAGCAACTACTAAGACAAAAATTGTGCTGTTGGATACCATTTATTGAAAGGACTATAGGAGGGTAAAATATAAGAGCTAGGATTATAGTCAAGAAATCTTTTTTCCTCATTGTCCATTGTGTCCACACCTCTTAATGGCCATGAAAAGTTGTATTCAGTTGACCTTAATTAGAACTAGCACATCTGAGGAAAACAATTTTTTTTTAATTATTATTATTAGAGGTTTATAGTGTCTAGTGTCTCCTCAGCTCCTAGCCGAACTATCTCCTTGGGATGGTCTGATGTGATAAAGGAGACACTCTGTTCCAATAGCTACACAGGGACTAAACTGCACAAACCCTAAGTCTGATTTTCTCAGAGCAAAAGGACTTTTCACATGAAAACTATTCTAAAACTATCAAATTCCCCTCACTGAACTGTAAATATTTATTCATACACTGTGAAGCCATATGTAAATATAGTAAGTTAGCATTGAAACTGGAATATAGGAAAATGAATCTTTATTATATATCAAAATGCCTTTATTTATTTAGATTTAGATGTGTGTTTAGACTAAAGAAGAATGCTTTTTTAAATGATCAACAGTTTTCATTGCCAATGAAAAATGTTTTGCCTCCCACAGCATCCTTGTGGCTAAACTGAGGATGTATGGTCTGTAAGGTTGAGTAGTGAGGTGGATTGAGAGCTGGCTGAAGGAAAGAAGCCAGCAAGATTTGATCAATGGGACAGAGTCTAGCTGGAGGCCTGTACCTAGTGGAGTCCCTCAGGGGTCAGTACTGGGACCTGCACTCTTCAATATATTTATTGATAACCTGGATGAAGGAATAGAGCGTACAGTCAGAAAGTTTGCTGATGACACAAAACTGAGAGGGGTGTCTGACACACCACAGGGCTGTGCTGCCATTCAGCAAGACTTAGGCTGGAGACTTGGGTGGGGAGGTTTAATGAGATTTAACAAGAGCAAGTGTAGGGTCTTGCATCTAGGGAAGAACAACCCCAGGTACCAGCATAGGTTGGGGACTGGCTTGTTGGAGAGCAGCGTAGGTGAGATGGACCAGAGGCTCCTGGGGGACAGCAGGATGACCATGAGCCAGCAATATGCCCTCATGGCTAAGAAGACCAATGGCATCCTGGGGTGTATTAGAAGGGGTGTGGTTAATAGGTTAAGAGAGGTCCTTCTCCCCCTCTACAATGCCCTGGTGAGACCACACCTGGAATATTATGTCCAGTTCTGGGCCCCTCAGTTCAAGAAGGACATAGAACTCCTTGAAAGAGTCCAGTGCAGGGCCAATAAGATGATTAAGGAAGTGGAACACCTTCCTTATGAGGAAAGGCTGAGGGAGCTAGGCCTCTTTAGCTTGGAGAAGAGGAGACTGAGGGATGGCCTTATTAATGTTTATAAATATGTAAAGGGCGAGAATCAGGAGGATGGAGCCAGGCTCTTCCCAGTGATGGCATGTGATAGGACATGGGGCAATGGGTGCAAGCTGGAGCATAGGAAGTTCTGTGTGAATGTAAGGAGAAACTTTTTCACTGTGAGGGTGACAGAGCACTGTAACAGGCTGCCCAGAGAAGTTGTGGAGTCTCATTTTCCGGAGACATTCAAATCCCACCTGGATGCATTCCTTTGTGATTTAGTCTAGGTGATCCTGCTCTGGCAAGGGGGGTGGACTAGATGATCTTTCAAGGTCTCTTCCAACTCTTAACAGTTCTGTGATTCTGTGAAAGATCATTCATTACTGTCTGCTGCAGAAATTACTGAGAAGTGTTCATATCATCCCTTAGAGGCTCCCATGAAACCACTTAGATCTAATAATCTCTCTCAAATATAAAACTACCATTACTTTTCAAAGAAAATATTCAAACTCCTAGAAGCTTAAACCTCATCACAGGTTCTGTCACAAAGTCATTGGGAAGAAATAGGGAGGTAACCAACAATATCTTTATGTCCCTCATTCATGTTGGAGGTGCCAATAATGAATATTTTTTGGTGAAAATATTCAAGATAAATAATTTTTCTTTCTGCTTTTATAGCTTTATTAAAGCTGTATTTTTCATGCCTTAGAGGAAAATTTCAAGAGACATATTTTCAAGACTGTTCTTTGAGCACTTACAAAAATTTAAAATACTGTTGATGAACACTAAGTTTTATTAGACACCTACTGCTCTTAGAACTCTTTGAAAATTCATGTTTTATTTTAAGATCTTATATTTAAAAGTGTATTCAGGAACCACTAATCTTAAGAATGGTAACAATATTGGAAAAAAATATATAAAGAAGTACACATGTGTACATATACTTAGAATATATAAATTTTTATTTTACCTATATTACTAGTTTGCATTATACAACAAATGTTGATATTGATCTATGAGTGGAATATCATGTTGATGAAATATAAAATGCTTTTTGTATCTGGAAATACAGAGAAACCCTACTAAATACTATTAAAAAAATATGTGAAGTACATAAAGGGACTCAGTTACATATTAAAATACTGAACCTAGAAATTCTGTCACATTGTATCCTTAATGGTTTTTCTAATAGAAGCACAGTGACATTCTTGATAAGACATTTAACATGAGTAGTATCCTTTCCATCCTCTATCAATTTTAGGAAGAAAATTACTGAAAAGATTCTCAAATACAAACTGTTGCTTCTCTCTGCAATTCTATCACTCAAATACACTCTTTTTTTTTCTTCAAAATAAGACAGCAAATAACATCTTTATGTTGAAGAGGATAATTTAGACAATTTTATAAAAACATCTATGTGGCTGAATATACCAAAGTAAATTTTTATGTCCAGATATGATTACAAACATTTCAGTTACTGATATAAACATGTAATATTTTACAGTAAAATATCCTCCTATAGTTCCTCCTTCATTTTGCATTGAAGAAAAGTTTCAGTTTAAATTAAATTTTAGACTATGCTGACCACAATAGCAATGAAGTAAGGATAAAAATGGAAATTCCAGAAGAAAACAAAAAATAAACTATTAAAAAAAAAGAGTTTTTTTCTTTTCCATAACTTTCTTTTTTAATTTTATTAGAATGGTAAAACATTAAGTGTAGAGTTGATAAAATGTTCATAGTATGAAGTGAAATTCAGCTGTAGCTTAGTTCAATTATAACTATTTTTTCAAACTGAGGCATCCACAAGGCAATTTCATTTAGAATGGTTTTCTACTAAAACATTTACAGCTTAAGTCTTAACACTGACTTTAAGAACCTTATAGTTGATACCAAATGTGAGCTGTCTTATAGGCTGTTTTGAAGATCAGTTTTATACCCTTATAAAATGTTTTAAGTTTTAATGTGAATTTCCTGCATTATAGCTATGCAAGAGAAGTGGGCTGGAGCTTACTGAACTTTTCCAACAAAAGACTTTTTGTTTAGAAATATGGCTTTGACAATTTTGTTGCTGTTGTTACATAACTTTCATTGTTTACTAAGACATAGCACAGAAAAAAAAGAGTCTAATGTTTTCAATATATAAATATATATAGAGGCTGGAGATAAAATAACCATAAAATATATTTCTGGGGATATATTTCATTATAATAGAAGGGAAATCCTGGCTAACATTTAGTTTCTCTATTTTCTTTTAAGTTTCACTTGTGAGGAAAATATTCTTATTTTGTTTTCAAGCTAAGAGCAGTTTGGGACACAATACAGTTCAGAGTTCTGAACAGCTTTACTAAGTGCTTTAAAGAAATAGAATAGCTCATTAATTCCAGTTTGACCATTATTAGACAAATATTTGTAGAAGTAATTTTCTCCATTATAAGGATTTCATATAGCAGTAGAATAATTTCCCTGACATTTTATTACTATCATTTGCAAAAAATATATAAACATAGTGCAGTTTGAAAATAGCTGGGAATATCCTTTGTTTTAAGAAGATTTAAGCAATTTGTGATGAGTTTTTCACAGAGAAATAACAATTTTTTATTTTGTGCAAAGTTAATATGGTTTCCCAGAATTTTAAAACCTTTGTCTCATGCTTTGTAACGCACCTTCGTCATGGTATTTTCAGCCTAGCACATGATATGTAACATTTTCTAGCTTAACTGATGCGATTTAAGAAAACATATGCAAAGTAGTCTTCAAAAATCAATTATACAGTAGTATAATACTGGTTTTGAAATATTAATAAAGGTCCTAAGAGACAGATCAGTTAATTTCGCTCCAAATATAGTAAATTTATCCTCATGTATTATACATTGTTTAAATTTGTGTAATATAAATAATACATAGTAGCTAATAATTTATTTATAAGAAATAAACATAATTTCATTTTCTTTTGTAGTTTTAAGCTACATTGTTATTCATGCACTTCAGTTATGCCAATTAGCTATGCCTGCTAAGTGTAATAAGTAATATGTGCAAAAGACAAAAATTATTTCAAGCAATCTTTAAGATCTGTCACAGATATTATGAAGCACAATAATGTTTTACTTAATTAAAACAATAATGTATTTCTATGTTATTTGAGGAGCAGATTCTATATTCACCTCTTGCATCACCACATCCTCAATTAAATACACACAATACATGCACATGCGCGCACACACACAAGTAAAAAAACCCAAAACATCTGAATATGATGAAATGGAGGATTTAGTTAGGAAAAGAATCCAAATAATCTTTGGTAAAGCATTTTGTTTTAAGATGGTCTCTGTGCAAAGAATAAAGTGCTCATGTATGGGTGAATTTTCAAAAATATTTTGTGTCTGTTTAAATACCACAAAAAAAGTAACTTTTGAAATGGTATTTTACTAATTGGTCTTCTACTTATGCAGAAAAATAAGGTCTGTATAAATGCTTGTACATCATAAGAGTTTTGTGTTAAATGGTTTGGAGTATTATACACATAAGTGTATTTGTTCCACTTTTGCTTTTCTCTAGGTACATTGAAACTCCATGACCATACACAGAGTGTAAACAGATTATCATCATCATAATATCTATATAGAAAAAGCATTCAGGAATATTCTATGTCTAGATTACACTTACAGTGGAAGAGGTTATAAACAGGTCTTAGAGCAAGTAACTATGATAGGTAATATGAAAAATATGCCAGTGAGGTGTGCCCTTATTATTACCAACTGATTGCAGCACTTCACCTGCACATACAGGTAGATTTTTTTGCAATTCCAAAGGGGAATTTGTGACTTTGAGCCAAAACTCAATTTTTCTGATACTCCCAGGTGTATCAGAACACGGCCATAACATTGGCCATTCAAGAAAGCAGCAAGAAAGGGAGCAAAACAGAAATCACAATAACATTAAAAAACCCCATCCATAAAATAATTAACTCCTTAAAAGACATAGAATACTTAGGGGAAAATAATGCTTGTCTTTAATGATAAGCTTCCTAATGAAAGTAAAAGAAAACACAATTAGTTATGCCATAAAAAGTTCATGAAGAATCCACATGCCATCTTGTCATATTACTTCTTGTGGTGGTTTCGGTCTTGGCTAGAGGCCAAATGCCCACCAACCCGCTCACTCACTCCCCCTTCAGCCAAAAAGGGGAGAAAATATGTTTTTGGAGGCTCAGGCCCTGAGATAAAGACAGAGGGATCACTCTCCAATTAGTGCAATGGGCAAAACAGACTCGGCACAGAATAAAGGAAAGAAAAGTGATTTATTACAACTACAACTAATACACCCAGTGAACCGGAACGAGATAAGAGTGAGAAGCGGCCAGGTCTTAAAGCACCTTCCCCCCACCCTCCCCTTCTTAGCAAACTTAAACTTGATCATAATTGTACTCCCTTCTTCCCCCCCAACATGGTGTGGGGAGGGGCAGGGAATGGGGAGTGGGGTTCCAGCAGTACAAGCTGCTTTCCTTCCCCAGATCTTAACACTTTATTTCCCCCCACCCCTTGCCTCTTAATACACTTGACTTTAATCATCAATTTTGCTCCCTTCTTCCCTCCCATCACAGCACCAGGAGGGGCAGGGAATGGGGAGTGGGGGTTTTCAGTCCATTCTGCCTGAGCTGTCTTCTGTCTCAGCTGGGGGGGGCATTCCACACACACACACACACACACACACACACACACACACACACACACTTCCCTTACAGCGCTTACAGCGCTGTGGGGTCCCACCCACACGAGAGTCATATCCACGAACTTCTGCAGCGTGAGTCCTCTCCATCGGGGAGTCATCTCCTCACCACAGGCCTCTCAGCAGGACTCCATTCCATGGGTGCTGATGTTCGGGCCCAGACTCCCCCAGCCTGGTCCCCCACAAAGTCCCCTGGCAAACCTGCTGTGGCATGGATCAATCTCTTCACAGGGTGTAGATGTGTCTGCTCCCTGTCCTCATCCATGGGCTGTGAGGGGATATCCTGCTTCACCATGGTCTTCTCCATGAGCTGCAGGGGAAACTTTCTTTCCACATTTTTTCCCCCCTTTCCTATGGGCCTGGCCTTGGGTGCAGCTGGTCACATCTTCCCACTCTCCGTTCCAGTGACAAAGTGCGTCAGCCACCAGGTATTTTTTCTCCTATATGTGATTCACAGAGGTGCTATGAATCCATCTCTGATTGGTCAGAGGTAACTTTGGCCTTGAATTGGCCGATGTTTACTGTCTGGAACTTGCAGAAAACTGTAACTGCTGCTTGCAAAAGCCATCTCAGCAGCACAGCTACACCAAACTGGAACACTCATTTAGAATGATGTCTCAATATGTCCTTTAGAAGGATCAGAAAAAGCTGCCTACTTGTACACTGGGGTTTTAAAGTGTTATACCAAATAATTTTATTTTCACCACACCAGATGTTGTTTGCTTTGCTATTAGTAGACCTAACACTGTCAACCTTAAATCATTTAAAATCACCAGCTTAACATTCATTTTAGTAACAGAAAAAAGGCAAGCACAGATGTTCAATACCAGTCCCCTTTGCCTACTTCTTTTTTTTTTGCCTAGAGCCTCCTTTTACATGTCTTCCTTAAAAATAGGAAAATTATGGTTGGTTTCTTAGTTTAACCTCATTAAAATAATAGTTTAAAAGGTTCTTACTTCTCAGCTTTGCAATGTGACAGCTGGATAACCTGCAATTATACTCTCCAAATCTGGACCTGTAAATCTTACACTTTCAAATTCCAACAAGATTCCTTTCAGTACTCTAAGACAGTTACAGCATTACTCACAAAACTGAAATCCTAATACATGGCATACATATGCAGAAAAAAACCTGGGGTAGCTGGCTGGATTCTCATGTTTCATAGATTAGTGAGGGGAATAGACACTGTTGTTAGAGGTAATATGATGAGGCATGGAATAAGAAAAGCATTAGAGGATTAAATATACTTTTATCTGTTATTTGAAGCCTGGCTGTGACAGCCATCAGTCTTAAAAAGCTGACAAAGACTTTGTTAATTATTTATGATGATAGTGATTTAGTGGTAGATATAGCTGACTGACAACTTTTCATCTGAACTTTTTTAATAGAAGAAAAAAACTTTTCTTAAAAATGGCAGTAAGAAATAGAGTATATTTTTTCCTAGAAAATCTTAGAAATAGAGCACTTCAAAAATTTGAAAGCTTAAAAGAGAGTGCAATTATTCTCATGGTATTCTCTGTAAATTACAAGGTAGATTGTGTCTGGACTTACACTTACATTAGAGAAGATTGTGGAAAGAGTCTTTGGTGGTGTTAAGGTACGCAGACATGTTATGCCCATGCCCTGAAGGTTAGATGGCAGAACAGAACAGAAAAAATTGCTGCATATGAAATTAGAATTTTCTGGAAATAACAAATAAGAGGGTGAGAAGTTCACAAAAACAATTTTCAGCATAAGAATAATGAAGGTCAGGAACAGATGAATTTCAGAGATAGTTAAGGGAAAGTAATCACAGATAGTTGGAGGAGAATATTTTGGAGTTGTACAGCACCCAGGTAACCATATAAGAAGAAATATCAATGTCTGAAATTATGTAGGTAACCTTATCAGAAAGACCAAATTTGGGTACAGAGGGAGCAAAACTGGAACCAATAGGAAGAGTGTAATTAGAAGCAAGGTTTTTATCTGGGAGGAGACATAGGAAAGAAGAGGAGGTGAGTGGGGAAAGTGCAAGCACAGGAAAATGGAGGTAAGTGGGTATAAGGGACTGATTGGGTGTGAACAATCTGTTGGTCAGTACATTTCCGTGACTGAGCTCTAACACCTCATCACTGCAAACTCTCCTGCCTCCTTCTTAAGGCCTCTTCCTTAAGGGGCAGTGTGTATATGTGCATATGTGTAGCCACCAGCAAACTACAGACTAGATGAACAGGAGGAACAAGATGGGTCCATTTGGTTGCTCTTGTTTCTGCATACGAGGATGCAGACAAAGGCATTGCACTCTGAGTTGATCTCTGTAGCTGGCTGGCTATGGTGCTCAAGGATGTGTATCTATATCTTTGTAATTTGTGTTTGACATTGATGCTAATCATTAGAGACTGACGACTAGAGAAGCCACATCTATGTGATGGAGACTGAATAAAAACCCATGGGTGTCCTGCCCTCTTAAATCTGTACCGGGGACCAGAAAGTAGCACTCTCCTTGATCCCAAAGATCCCCAGCTATGGCTTCCCTTAGAAGTTGTCTTTTTAGTTTTATTTTTTTAATTATTAAAAAGTCAGGAGTAGTATCTTCTCATTCCATTAAAAAAATATTCCTTAATAAAAGAATTCAAGACCAGTATCACCTTTAAAAGGAAATGCCTATTGTCATGGATACGTGAACATGTTTTATACTCATTTTTCCAGTAGCTGCCCCACCTAGTCCTACAAATTTCACTCATTCTTCACAACGATTGCAGTACTGTAAGTCTCTTTCTTAAGCCATCTAGTGACATGTAAAAGCTGATAAACTGATCAACTAATCCTTCTACTACCAAGATTATCAACTGATCAGTTTTAAGGAAATTAGGCTTTTATGTGACAAAACCTGAGTTACTGCACTTTTCCTGTCAAAAAAGGTACAAAAATACTGTGTTGGAGTCATATTTATAGGTTTTAAATAGATGTATTGCTGTTTATTCTCAATAGCAAAGCAATGCCTACATTTTGCTCCGTACTGGAAAGCTTGTGTATGGATAGCATATAAAAATCATGGAAGAATCAAAATCGTTTGCAAAAGATGAGTGCATGCAATTATAAATAAGATCTTCTCTTCCTTAAACAAAGTATTTGGAAGTTACTTCTGGCATCATGAAAACTGAATTACAGGGAAGAACCTTCATATGAAGTGCTTCTGAACTGAGTAATATGAGTCAGGTTGAGATAAGAGTAGGAAAATGGCAATCCAAAAAAAAGGAAGATTTCAAATGATGACAGGAACTTCCTTATTTCAGCACAGCTAGAAAGAGATGGAGAGATGTAATTTGTTTCATTTGGGAGGTGGGGGAAAATTTTAGGGATTTTGTTTTGGGTTTTTTTATAAGATTCCATGTACATGTATTTGTGTTAACTTTTTTGCAAAATGATTTTTATACATTAGTCGGCTTATTTAGAACATACTCCATAGCACCAAGCACAAGAGCATATATTTTGCAGGTCCCTGGAGGAAGAAAATTGAGCTGGCTTATGACTACTTATATGCATGATTTGCTTAGTTTCAGAGTCCATATTTGCAATAACAGGACAATAGGAACTGAGGAAAATTAATATTTGGCATCTTATTTTAGTCTTGTTTCAGTTTTTAAGAGTGGATTAGAATCTACAATTATACAAGGATTTTTTTCTGGAATTCTTGAACAGTTTGGGGTTTATTTATTTATTTATTTCATATGTATCATAAGTACCAGCTCAAAGTGTAAATACCTATTCCGGAGATTAAATAGTAAGAAAACATATTTACTTAGTATGAAAAGCAACTGATTTTAAAGGCAAATCTACTAGATTTCTGTCATGACACCAAATAACTCACATGTTACTGGAGAGGGCAAGGTCTAATATTTGGATATGTTCAGACAAAGACAATTGTATTTTGGTATTCCACGTCCTAGATAAATTCTATGGCATTAAGCTGAAACAGGATTTAGTATGGTGGCTATATTTTATGAGTAAAACCACTCAAATATTTAATACTGAGAAATAGTTTGAATGTTCCATCTGTAAATAGCAAACCAGAAGAGAAGGTACTCTGGATCTAATGAACAAATTCTTTGAACCCTTAATGGATCTAAGGGTCTGAGAAGGCACATCCTGTGTCTATTGATTTATTTATGCCAGTTGGAAGGCTGGATCTCTGATTCTTATAGCTAATATATGAAAATTACAGGTATTCCTCAAGGAATAGGTTCTGAAAAGAAACAAAGTATAAAGGTGGATCTTAACACTGGGCATAACACTCCTATGTAGAAATAGCCAGTTTATCCACATGTTGAAACTGAAGAGCCTAAAATTCAGCACCTATATAGAGATACAAAAAATACTTTTTGTGGAAGGCCTTGAAGAATGCCAATAATACAGAATGAAAGGGAAGATAAACACATTACAAAGAAGTCTCAAAAACTGCCTCTTACTAGCTGTCAAACAACTATCACACTTGTGGGACAGAACCCTCTGCAGTAACAGAATTTTTCAGAATTCAATGTTCTCTACCCCCTCTCTCCCCCATAATCCACTCAGACATCTACATTACAGAATATAGTCCATATAAAAGAATTATGAGAATGAAATAGAAAAGTTGTGGGAAGGGTAAAATATGGAGTGTGTTTCTAATGTCTGACATAAGTCTGCTTTTACTAGTTGTTGTTGCTGAACAATTTTAACTATAACCAACCCCATCACTCTTTTCATTGTGCTCTTTGCTATCTTTAGTTCTCCATTCTATTACATTTGCTAGTCTCATTTTCTCCCTCTCTGTCATCTTTTCAAAAACAGGCATTCTCTCCAGTCTGTTCAGGATGGGAATGTACACAGGAGATGGAGGGAGAGCACTGTGGACGCAGTAAAGGCTTCTTCATGTAAGGGACACAGAGGGGAGGGAACTAGTGTGAAACAGGGAGAGTCCCTTTTTTATTTCCTTAATATATTTAAAATCTGCCAAATATAGTATCACTGCCAGAGAGTCCTTTAATAGGTTGAAGAATGTAGAAACCTTCAAAGTCTGACGTTGATATTTTATTCATGATAATCAGAAACAGAATACTGTGTTATTGTATTTGTAAAATAAGGATAAATTGAAATGATCCATTTGTCATTGTGCCTTGAAATGAAATGTCTGTGTTTGAAAAACAGGGACAATGATGCACATAAAAGAAATAATGTTCTGCGGGGAGATGTAATCTTAGTGCAGCACAAAGCAAAAAAGACAAAAAGAATTGCAGAAACCCTTTGGTCAACTGTGTGGGTGTATAGTGTAAATTGCCATTTTTTTCAGCAATCATTGACCATTTTACAGGTAGTCAGTCAAGTAAATTATCTAGCGGCAACTCTAGTTTCTCATAAATCCTAAAGAACCTGAAAGATCCTCACTATTTCTGAGGGGTTTCAGACTCCATTTGTTTATACAAATAGTGAAATATTTTGTGTCTGTATTTCTGATGTTGCTTGCATCTTTCATGATTTCAAAAGACATATTTTATAGCATTTTACTTTTTTATGTGTGAAAGGCAAAGGCCCAGTGTTGGTCATTTGGATTAATTTAATTCCTGATTCTAACATAGGCTTCTTGTAGGAACACCTATTACACTTGTATCTCAATTTCCTACTGATAAACTAAACAGACTAATGTGGTTTTTGCCTCTCTGCTTTTTTTTGGGTTTTGGGTGGGTTATTTGGGGGGAAGGGGTTGGTTTGTTGTGGGGTTTTTTTAGGTGTGGGTATTATATTTCTATTTACAGTAATGTCACAATGAAAATACAGGTTCAATTGCAATTTTCATTTTAATGATATAATAACAATAATATATATAATAAAAACTTTATGGCCTGTCTCAAATTCCAGCTGGTATACAGCTCAATTTTTAAAGTAAGAATAGACTTAAACTTCAGTGGCTGTCATTTCAATGCAAATCTTTGTGTTTGTTTGCCTGACCCTGTTGAAAAGTTTTATTTTTGCAATTGCATGACTTTTCAGATAAAAATGCCAAACAAGAAATGCCATTTTTATTTTGGGAGACTTTTTGTGATAAACCTCAGGAGAAAGCTCATAACTGTAAGTACTGTATTCATCTGAAAAGTAGAAGGAGGACAGGCAATTGAAGGTGAAGTCACTGAAATTTTCAGCACAAACATATGAATTAAATATTACAAGGACAAGACATATTAGAAAAGACTTGTGAGGAAAAAGCACCTAATTTGCTTCTTCATTAAAATACAAGTATAAAAATATCAAAGATTTCATACTATTATTTGTAGTTGGTTACATCATCTTAAATTCTGCATCTGTTGATTAAAACCTGATTTTATTCTGTATGCATTATATACTTTGAACTTTTAAGTGTATTTTCTAGAGACTTAGACTTACTGTCCCAAATTTGCAGTCTACTCTAGTTCATTGTAAACAGGGGGACCACATTGCTGAATTACCTTACTTGAAGCTGGGCCAGGCTCATCTAAAAGATTTACAAAACCAATTAAAACTTTTAGCAAGCTCTCTTGATTTTTCCTCCTCTTGTACTTGAGTGCATTCCCATACATAACATCTTCATAAGCAAGTAAGACAGTAAGCCATACAGGTCGTTTATCTCTGTTTAGACTGTCGTCTTTACTTCATTTAGTCCCCCATGTCTAGCACTACCAGAGACAGTTTATGCTGGACTAAATTACCCCTTAACATACTCTGACTCTCTTGCCTTGCTGTAATTATGGAATATTCCAACTTTTGTTCATTGAAATATTTGGAAGTAAATCTTTTCCCTTTGGTCTGTTTTCTAATAAAACTGAGTGATCATGCAAATAGTTCTGTTGAGGATATCTCCAAACTATCCCTGTTTAATCACTTCTGCTGCCATGCCAATATCATCTAAATGGAGATAAGGGCATGCTGAGAACTAGAACTACTTCTCCAGTGTTCTATTTAGAAGCACTTCTCAAGAACTGCTCCAGTGCCATTATCCCCTGTTTTGCCTCCAGTTTAGTTTCTATATTTCTCGAAAGATTAGCTTTCTATTAAAATAAATTACTGAGTCAAATAGCCTAGCAGATATGAAGCTGATACATCTCCATGTCCTCAGATCCATCAGATACTCCAGATAGGTCTGCATACACACATTACTCACACATGACCAGCCACACTGATCAATATAGATAGAAAATACACAGCAGTTGCATAAATATGAAAGGCATAGATGGCCTAAGCCTATTCCTTCACTAATTCAATCTGTACAGAAGACCACTAGTGGTTACAAATAGATATCCCAGTACCTAGTCCAGATCTATGGTCTCCCCAGACCCTCTGTCTCTTCAGTAATACTTTTGGACAATTAGATCTTCCAGTAGCCAATTCTCAGACTTGGATTCATCTCTCAGACCTCTGATTTCTCTTGTACCTGGCTCCTAGATTTCTTATTCTAACTGCTGGCTACTCTAGCTTGATGTTTACTATCATCACCTACACACAGAATAGGAAGAATTTCACCAAGGAAAATAGCTAGAAATAGAGTTTGATATAAAGATACAATAGACTCTGGGTATCAGGAGTGGGAGTTGGCCAGAAGAGCAACCTGTTTACTCTTGTCTAGCCCTTCATTACCTTTTTCTTCTTCTTTCCCATGTTATTTTTTCCCAATTAATCTTTCTCTAGCTTTGATCCTTCCCCTAAACAGGTCACAATACATTTCTCACATCCCACAAACTCCTTAAAAATTCCCTTAAAAAAAAGTTTACATCATCCCCAAATCATATCCCCCTTGAATCTCATAATGAATTCTATAAATCTGTAGGGATTAACCCCTCCTCGGTCTACAAGATCCTCACAGAAGATCATCTTTATCTCAGCTCAGTGGATTTTGCACCTAGAACAATAGAAAAGTTGTTTACTTTTGAGAATTATTTCAAAATTGTGGCTTAGGAGTAACCAATTCAGCAAGCTCCCTTTTCACTGATTAGGTTACCCAGAGTCCTTGGCCTCATGCTATTCCCCTTATCTTTGCTGCAACATTGTGTTTATGGTGACTAGCCTTTACATTAATTTCAGTTTAAATAACATATAAAAATATAGTAAGAAACTAACAACTAATAAAGTGTACATTCAGTGAAAGTACATATACCAAAAACTGCCAAAATTATTCACACATAAATAATTTTTAATTAGAAATAGACCTGCAAGGCAGCATGCTGAAGAGTTATCTCTTTAAAGAAGCTAGTGACCTACTATAAAATAATGACTTGATAGGATACTCTGCACAGGAAGACCATTCATTTGTTATTATACATGCAGCCTTCCAAACTGTAGTATCTGAGAAACACAAAACTATACCTGTGGAGTATTATTCATAGTTTTCAAGTAGAGAACTTAAGTAAAAAAGGAAATACATTAAGCCCATATCCAGAAAGCCTGTGAGCTATGTGTGCTGGCAAAAGCTATCCACATCTCCCCTTCCAGTTTTCCTGGACCCAAGCCTGGGAGCAAATTAACAGTTGTGGACAAATTGCAGATAGGGACTCTGAAGGAAAACAGAGAGTTGAATCAAGCTGACAGTGCAGAAAAATATAACTTGATCATCATGAAAGAAATCCAAGATGAAACAAATAGAACATACTTTGTTTGATAGAAGATACAGTTTTGGAGTCTCAGGAAAATCATCCAGTTCATCCCTCCTTTCTCTATAAACAGACAGGAAAAATGTAGGTCTGTTTACCTCTTAACACCAGGCTATCTCTGAAGCACTAAAGATGTCTTTGTAACTTTTCTTACGTGCACATGCTTGTATGTACAAACACACCCTACTTGTGCATTATGTTTATAGCTTTTCAGAGCTTTTAGCAATAATTTTAATTCCTAATTAGAGAAAAAAAATAAATAATTATTTTCAGTAGAATGAATAAAGCCAACTCAGAAAAATAATGTCGATGACACACTGGTAATATAAACCACAAACTCAGTATATTTAGATATTATTCTGTAAGTGGATTACTGTTCCACTACTCAAATATTTTTTGAACACTAAGATTGCTTTTCTAAATAATATATCTTAGTTTAGAGCATGTTTCACACTGTGCTGGAGCACATTTCCAGTGCAGGATTATTAACCACATTTTCTGCATAATCCCATTACTTCATGCTATGTGACTGACAACACTTAGATTTTTCTTACATCTCCCTGATTTTTAAATGCATGTATGATCTTCAGTCATTACACTATTTCAGATTCTTTTTTGTGTGCTTCCCACTGTGCCACATGAGTTTCACACACCATTACTCAATTAAAAACTGCCATGAAAAAGTTATTATATTTAGCCCTGAGTCACTTAGATGGAGTTTTGGAACCCATGCATAAAGGTCTGTGCATTTCAAGAACACAATGGATAGTTTCTTCTTCAATAAAAGATTAGTTATAAAATAATGCAGAAAGCCAGTGAATCATAATATTGCAATTAATTATGTGAACTAACAGCATATATTTCAAGCAAAGAATGTAGAAAGGTTTGTTGTCTCTATAAAAATTAGTCTGAAGAAGCAGTTTCTGAGACAAAATAAGAAAAAAAGTCAGGAAAATAAGTTGGTTTTCTTAAAAAAGGCAGGCACAGAGATTTTGAAAAGCTATAGCAGCAAATGGCTCCCCAGGTTGATAGTCTAATTCCGATACAGGAGCAATTATGTCCCATTCTCTGCAGTGTCTCTGCTGTCACAGGTGTTGAGGACACAAGTAAAAATGAGGATAAGATTATTTTATCCTTTTTAATCTCCAGTTAAAAGCTAAGAATACAGATGAAGAATAACCTCCTCAGGTTAATCCACAGTGCTTTTTTACGTTCATAGCTGAGATTTGAATTAACACAAATTATAAAAACTGTGATTGAAAAACAAAAATATGAAAGCAAACTACTTTTTTTTTTTCTTTCATAAGTTAATTTTCCATTATCCTAATTAAAGCAAAATTACTATATGCCTGTAAGAGATATAATTGAGTTTTTAGTACCATATACTTGCAGGAAAACAACAGTATGAGGCAAGTGGGATGCTCTGTAAAAAGAGTACTATCAAAAAAAAGGAAATCTTCTAAAAATAAAATTTTAAAATTATTCTTTCTAGCTTCTTCAGTACAAAGTATGCAATTATGCTTTGCATGTTGTAAAACTGCAAATCAAACTATAACAGCAGGGGAGTGAAAGTTGCAGGCGTAAACATAGGAAGAAATGTAAGAATTCAGCTGAGATTTAAAACAAAATTAAATGGAGAGGTAGAGGTATGTTGTTTCAGATGCCAAGAGCAGCAGAAGAGAAAGCTTTTACACCAGATTGTGCAGAAAGAGTGAGCAAAGCCAAAACTGGATGAGTAGGAGATAAAAGGAGTATTAGAGAATATTTGTAAGTAACATAGCATGTTTTTGTACAAATGTTTTCTCTTTGAAAAATCCCATTTCAAAGACTTATAAAAGAAAATAATAAAATGTTTTTAAAAGCTGAAAATGCCCTAAACATGCACAGCAGTTAAAAAACAAAAAACCAAAACCAAAACCAAAACCCCTGATGTGTTTGAATAGTAGCATGATACATTGAAAATGCCCAGTGGTTCATCTTGAGCAATAAAATGGTATGTCAGCAAAATATGCCAGAGAAAATTGGAATCTCAACATTCCTTGTGAACAGAAAGTCATAAATCAGACCTTGGGTAGATACTCATGTCATATCTATGAACAAACCCACAATTGAAAACCAGATATTGTGCGTAATGATCCTCTCTCTACAGCAGTGTTGGAACCTTTTAGATAATTTCCCATTCATCTTTTCCTTCCAGAACCATGGTTCAGAACCCAGCCTTCTTTTCCAATAGGTTTTTGTTATATGTGGTTATTCTTTTAAACATGACTAACCACAGAATGGCAACTTCCAGAGTAATTCAGCAGTGCTGTCTCAGCGGTGCCCAGGACCAGCACCAATTTAGCTGTCCATAGCTGGATCAGTTACTGCCACACACATAAAAAAAAAAAAAAGGTTTCAGAGGGTCATACCAACTCTAATATATGTGTGGTTTTTTTTTTCCTCCAGTGCTTTTTTTCTCCTAGATCTGTACTATTAGCAGTGCCACATGCTAGCATAAAATGGCATGTGATAGTTTGTATATGAATATCCTGGGAACTCTGAAGTAACAGTGAATCGTGAGACTAACAGAAGTGTTTGGGATGCATACTATAACAACAGATACCTACTTGGCTCCCAATTCTTGCCTGGATTCAGAGAGAAGATATGTAACACCACAAAATCTTTTAATCATTTTCTCTGCATTTTTCCTCCACTCCAGCTTTGGCATTCCCGTGGCTCCTTATCATAGTCAATATGCCAAATTTGTTTTCCAATTGTGCACCATTATAAAATTATGAAAGACAATATGTTTAATTAATTTGCCTTTGCCGCATACGACAACTCTATTTTCAACAAAATCTCATCTTTATACACATCTTAATTTTCATGCAAAAATCTGGTGGACTCTGTTACATTAAATAGAAAGAAACCACCCCAAAACAGCAGAAGCCAAGGAGGAAAGTGGAACAGAGGAACATATTTCTAGAAATATGATTCTATATCATTTCTGTTAATTGATGTCCAGTTATAAGAATTCAATAAAAGGAACAAGAAACAGTCCTTTTCATTTGTTATAAAGAAGAGCTTTCGTGTTTAGTTATTTTTTATCGCCATAAGAAATCTGGAAGAAGTGATGACAGGTTTTAGACTGAAGAACAAGCACAGCTCGCATTTGTGGGCTGATTATTAGGTAAATTTATGAAGAACTGAGGAGAGAAATAAAAGAAACACATCATCATGTTAGAAGATTTGATGTAACAGTTGAATTTAATTTTCTGCTTCCAATAAGATTGAAAACAATACACAATTTTACTATTGCACCTTGTAGTATTTGCCCAGAGTTTGGTCTCAAACCTGGATTGGAAGGAACAATGCTTTTAGCAAACACATGGTACTTTTTTTCAGAAAACTGTGAGTGCATATGAAATAAGTGAAAAATTGGCTGCACCATGATGCTTGGAAGGTGTCAAGAGTGGTATCATGTCTAACTGGCAGCTAGCTGTGAATGGCGGTTAAACAGTTAACACTATGGTTGAACATTTGCATCACTGACCTGAAAACTGGTATATAATCTGTTATTACCACATGTGGTGAGGTCCTGGACATGTGGGCATGCAGGGTCCTCTGCGAGGAGAGGTCAGGGCTGCCCCCTGCCAGCAGATCCATCACAGGGCACAACTTCGACAGAAAGGCACTCAACTGCAGGGGTTAAAAAAAAAAAATAATTCAAAACTCACGTGCAGATCCAACACGTCACCATTTCAGGTTCTTTAGATGCAATGGAGAAATGCACTACTGCAGTTTAGAAGTATGACTGCACTTATCACAGCCACAGGAGAGTCACAAAATGCTCTATTGCCAACACAGCAGAGTCAGGCAGTGCAGTATTAGGGCCGGCAGGAGTCAAGGTACTCACACTTATTGCCCGTGGGCAGCACACAGGATCCAGTATTACAACCACAGCAGGTCACGGAACACACTGTCACAGCTCAGGAGTGCACTAAATACTGCAGGTGTCAGTCACTGAAAGGTTAGGTGGGGTGCTACTCTATGCAGAAAGTAGTTTATCTTCCTTGCATTAGGAAATTAGGTAAACATGGAATTTTGTTCCTGGGTTATACATGGACCTGATAAGAGAAGGAGCAGGTGAAGCTTTAAAAGCATATAAGAGGACTGAGAGAAGGAAGAAGAGGGGGAGACACACTGAAGGGATCCTTGGGAAGAAGAACACAAGGAGGTATATTTCCTTCTGCTGTTGCTGCTGCTATGACTGATGGTGGCAATATATGTTGGTTTTGGTAGAAGCCAAATGCCACCTATGTGTGTCAATTGTCCTGCAGACAACTCTGATACCTTTCAAGGGTAGGACATCACAAACCCACTTAGATTTCCAAGCATATGACACTAGCAGAGCAGCAGCCAAAGCATGCATATTTGCTGGATAGCATTCACATCATGTTCACCTTGAATATGTTTATTTTGATGAAGTCTAGCACCTCATTGCATAGGAATGAAAAATGGAAAACCAAATAACAAAACCACATCAGAAAGGAGGTTTGATATTTCTCCAGCTAGACTGGTACAGATATCAGAATTATTACATGTTAAAGTTATAACATATATTACAAGTTAAATAGATTCTGCCCATAGATCTTGTGTATGATTTAAAAGGCTTGCCCCCCTTTTTTTTTTTTTAATGAAAGGCCAAATATTACAGCTCTATGGTTAATATTTGTATCTTTGAGATCTATTTCTACAAAACAGTTGGAAATATAATAGTTCTTCTGTAAGGGAAAAAAAAAAGACAAATATTTGTCAAATGAAAAATAATAACTGACACAGAACAAAATGAAAACAATTAAGGTTAAATCTAAAGAATTTGTGAAATACTCCAAGGCAGAAAGTATATAATTACTGTCAATTAAATGGACTCATAAAAGCTCAAGTCATATTCAAGAAGTTCAAACAATGATGAATTAAAAAATGTTTCTCAGCAGCTTACAGGTAATGCATAGTTCTCCAGCAAGTATGTTTGTTATTACAGCTACCAAAACAGTTTAGCATCTCAAGTCAGTGAGACAGTGGCTGTAGTAAATTAAATTTATCAGTGCTCTGGATGAAACAACCATGTTTTATTTCAAATTACTTTTACACTATAAATTGAGGAGTTTCTTAGCAATTCTTGCACATAAAATGAAGATGCTTTGAACAGGGAAACGGTGATGCAAATACTAAATAAACCATTGAAGAAACTACTAGTAGAGGGAGGATGTCATCTACCTTGACTTCAGCAAGGCTTTTGATACTGTCTCCCATGACATCCTGATAGCAAAGCTGAGAAAGCATGGGATTGATGAGTGGACAGTGAAGTGGGTTGAGAATTGGCTGTCGGACCGAGCCCAGAGGGTTGTGATTCGTGGAGCGGAATCTGACTGGAGGCCTGTGACTAGCGGTGTTCCCCAGGGCTCGGTGTTGGGTCCAGTCCTGTTTAACATCTTCATTGACGACCTTGATGAGGGAATAGCCTCGACCCTCAGCAAGTACGCCGATGATACAAAGCTGGGAGGAGTGGCTGACACGCAGGAACACTGCGCTGCCATCCAGCGAGACCTGGACAGGCTGGAGAGCTGGGCAGGGAGAAACCAGATGAGGTTCAACAAAAGCAAGTGTAAAGTCTTGCACCTGGGAAGGAACAACTGTTTGTATCAGTACAGGCTGGGGGATGACCTGCTGGAGAAGAGCTCAGTGGAGAAGGACCTGGGGGTCCTGGTGGATGACAGGTTGGCCATGAGCCAGCAGTGTGCCTCGGTGGCTAAGAGAGCCAATGGGATCCTGGGGTGCATCCGGAGGAGTGTAGCCAGCAGGTCAAGGGAGGTGATCCTCCCCCTCTACTCTGCCCTGGTCAGGCCCCACCTGGAGTATTGTGTCCAGTTCTGGGCTCCCTGGTATAAAAAGGACAGGGATCTCCTGGAGAGAGTCCAAAGAAGGGCTACGAAGATGATAAAGGGCCTGGAGCATCTACCCTATGAGGAAAGGCTGAGAAGATTGGGACTGTTCAGCCTTGAGAAGAGAAGACTAAGGGGGACCTTATTAATGTTTATAATTATCTTAAACAGGGGATGCAGGGGAATCAGCCAGCCCCTTTTCAGTGGTCTGTGGAGACAGGACAAGGGGCAATGGCTGCAAGTTGGAGCATAGGAAGTTCCACACCAACATGCGGAAAAACTTTCACAGTGAGGGTGACAGAGCTCTGGGACAGGCTGCCCAGGGAGGTGGTGGAGTCTCCTTCTCTGGAGATATTCAAGACCCATCTGGAAGCCTATCTGAGTGAAATGTCCTAGGGAGCCTGCTTCGGCAGGGGGTTGGACCCGATGATCTCTCGAGGTCCCTTCCAACCCCTACAATTCTATGATTCTATGATTCTATGATATCCCTCTCATAGTTTTAAAAATAATTATATTATTAATATAATCTCAAATCTGTGAATCTTTGCCATCTTTGCCCACAAGAGTACATTGCAATGCACACGCGCACACACACACACATTTTCTCACATTTATCCATCTCTTGTCAACATAAAATAAGATCATCATAATGTTTTTACTCCACTCACTCTCTGACCATTCAACAATGTGTGAAGGAGCTTAGAATTTGACCATAGGAAACCCATGTTATTCTGAGACTGTCATTTCACAAGGAAATGACAAGGTATTTAACACCTTTTGCAGGCGGCAAAAAAAAAGAAATCTCTTATATCAAAGCGTTACTTCAAAAACTCATGGCCTAACATTTACCACACAATCCAACAGTGCATGAATGTGTATCTCAGTGAAATGTGTAACTATGTAAGAGAATTAAGGATCTGAATGACTGTCTAGAAGGCAAAGGAGAGATGTTACTGATAATTAACATATTAAATTATATCTTAAAATTGTGTACAGAATATATTACTAGAAACTGATGAACAGCACTGAAATGAAGGAAATCTCAATTTGGAGGCCTGGCAAATGCTGTATTGATAAAGAAAAGTACTTGAAAATCCACTTGTATAAATACCTGATTTCTTAGTAGGACTCTGTCTTGTAGAGGAGGAATTGCAGTATCTTCTTTATGCCTTTGGCAGGTGTACTGAATACAACATGTGAGTTGAGACTGGTGGATTTCAAATTTACCAAAAATCTAATTCTAATAAGAAGTGAATTTGAAAGGGCAGTAGTTTGGATGTCAGACTGGATTCCTAAGGATTACATAAATATGATTGCTTACCTTTTTCAAAACTGGAGAAGAAAAATAGCTATTACATTGGTCAAAAGAAGACAGAGTGTCTTTCTGAATAAGGTGATTCCACATTTAAAACAGTTCAAGTATCTCTGCTTATTAAAATACGGAAGGCAGTTAAAACATAGTTAGTATGGTTGGAACAATTCCCTCAATCTTCAGTGTATTGTATGGTATTTTAAAAAATAAATGAACCTCACTGACTTTAATACCTCAGTCATAAAATTTAAGTTTGAAAAGGTCCTCAAGTGATCATCTGGTTCAGCCCCCTGAACTAATAAGGATCAATTATTTATAGATTTTCCTTGACAATAGTTTTATATTCTTTTGCATCTCATTTCCCTAATTTGAAAAAGAAAAAAAAACACTCTTCTGATTGCAAATTAATAAAAACATAAGAATGTTCAGAATAGGTTATACTGAATGTGCACCTCAAATCCTAATTTAATCACAACTCATAAACACATGCTTAAGGAAAAAATGATGTGGAAAGTACACGACTCACGTTAAAATTTTCACAGAGTCCTACTAGTTTCAGCTAAGGAATTTCTTCATTGGGCCAAGGTCTCTACAGATTTAATAGATGACAATGGTTTTCTCCTCCATGGGTTTATATAATAGCTCGACTATAACATTCTTCAGATAAAAATCCTTGTTTTATAAAAAACAAATTATGGATGTTCTATTGAACTTGATATATCAGTTTCATCTGTTGTTCTTTAGTTCTTGTACCCAAAGAAACAATAAACTTCCTCTTCCAATAGAACTTTACTAACACACTCATGATTTGCAAATTTTTAGCATATTCTCCTTGTTTTACTCTTTACAGCTCATGGATCCCAGCTTATCAATCATTGCCAATATGGAAGACATTATGTAACTTTGATCATCATGTTTTGTAATTTTGTGAAGCAGTCAATACTGCAGGGATGATCACTATAAAAAAGCTATGAAGAAATAAATAATTCTCTCTTCAGGGCAGAATTTGAATAATCTTCAGTGAATAAGGCTGGGTACAGACTATTAAACAAGATGAAGGAAAAAAAAGAAATTAAAACTGCTTGTTAATGAGAACTATCTGCCTCTAAACTGAATGAGGCAGGGATTTGGAAGATAGAAAAAGTAAATCCTCATGTCATAAACCTAAAACAATGTAATATGGCATTCACAAAAAAGAATACAGATAATTTTTATTCTGGTGTTTCTACGCTTCTGTGTCTTTGCCATTATGAACTAAATAATAGTCTTTATACCTTTTTTGCTATATCTAAAAGAATAAGAGAGAATAGTGTGTTCCAGCTTTGACATAAACAGAAAGAAACACAGAAGAACAGTGAGTTTCATCTGATTGTATTACAGAACAAGTGCCGTTTGTGGCAGTCCTTGAGATAGTGTGATATATATATATCACAGATTATGAATTTATTTAGAGGATGGTAATAAGAGAATAGTTTTTTCACACTGACATTCATTCCTATTTCTCACTTCATTATTTACGTATTTCAGTATAACAGTAACAGATAGGAGATCTAGGAGAAAAGGATGAGGACGATGTGACTTTGCTTTTGGCTGGGGAACTGTCAGAGGTGTGTGTTAAAAGCCTGGCTTGGACCTCAAAAGTAGGTATAAAGGGTGTGAGAATTACTGCTGGAAGAGGAGCATATTCATAAGATTGGAATGAATAGGAAAATACAGCAGTAACTAAATAACAGGTGTGCCTGCAATTCTTAAGTTTCATAATACCTAGATTTTCATGACTTGGGTGTCATGATTAAGCTTCTAGATTCACATAAAAATGTTCTGGACTTTATAGATACAAGTTATGTGCACAGATTACATTTTAAAGTTTTCCAGAAAAGATTAATAATAATGTTCTGATATAGGAGCCAATAACTTTTTGAAAAAAAGAGCAAATGGTATACTACTTTCTTACTGATAACATTAGATTATATTTTTAAGTATGACATTAGAGTTTTTGTTAAAAAAAAAAAAAAAAAAAGCAAGCTGTTTTGCCTGCAAATGGAGGTTTTTTTCTCATTTAATCTAGTTAAGGCACAATGTTTTTTCCCCTAATGTTTCCTTCCTGTGCATTGCTCACTCTGACTGTTTTGTTCCTTTGTGACTCTCCTTAAAGGAATGATATTTTTATTTCCCGGAGGCTGCAGATCTGAATATACAATTTGGAGTTTTTCTATAATTAAAATGAGCAAGCTATTTTCTTCTTTTTTTTTTTTTTTTCCCAGAAAATGAATTGGAGGTTTTTAAGATTATACTGAACTATTTGGAGCATCTTTATATCATATGAATGATGAGGAATTTCAGAAAAATTTCTCAAAGCTGAGTTAATAAAAAGTGTTAGATAAGCTTCAGCATGGACAAATGTAAAATAGCTTGTTAAGGAAAACATAACCTAAACCATGCTCATAAAAATACTGAACATGTCACTGGTCTTTACACCTCAGGAAAAAAATCAACAGAGTTTACATTCCTCTGAAATCATCAGTAAACTGCACAATAACAACACAAAAGTATAAAAAAATAGTAATTGACACAATTAGGAGGGTATTGCATGCAATTGCCCCTATCTTGTTTCTGCAAATGTCATTCTGTCTTCCATATGGATAAAATAAGGCTGTTATTCACCAAATTGCACTGTACAGGGACTTTTGGATCTTACTGCTCTGGAAGGTTGCAGAGGTAAACAATATCAGTGGGTTTAAAAAATGGATTACAGAGTTTCATGGACAACTTGTCCACAAATGGATAAAAAGGGGAGTAATTAGCTACCATCCCATAATCCAGTGACTGCAGGTACTGGCAAATGAACAAGAGGAATGTCCTGCAGGATACCAGCAAGCCTTGTGTGCTCTCCTTTAACATTTCCTGATGATGCTGGAGGCACAGTCACAGGGGAGACAGAACACTGCTCTGACACAGTGTGATTTCTCGTGTTTTTATTTTTTAAAAAGGACATTAAAAATTGAATCCCAACATAATTATTCATTTTTAATGCATTTCCATTTTATATCTGTGGGTTCTAAGTTATGTTGACAGAACATAGACTTACTAGGGAGCAGTTTTGGAAGTGACTGTAACAGTGCTATGCAGTATTGACAATATCCCTCTTGATCTTTATGTATCATTTTCAGTAGAAGAGATTATTTTCATTATTTTTAAAATGCAAATAGCATGGTTTAATTTACTTCCCCCTCCTTTTAGGAGTAAGGTTGTTCTATATTTGCATGGTATCCCCATAGGCAGGAAAAAACGAGTTTACAAACTTGACCTTGATTACCGATCATTTTGAAAATGTGTTGCTTTAAAACCTTTAGAGTATGAAACAATCCTTCCTTAGTGATGATCTGGAAAGATACAAAAAAATCTCATTCACAAAGTGTCATGGAGAAAGAATTGAAAATCTTCAAGATTTTCTGTCTGTTCTTGAGAAACTTCTTACTTTTCTGTCATTTTTGGTCTGGTCACATTTTAAGAAAATTGTCTGTTGCTTATAACATTTCTAATCTTGTGATAGCTAGTGAAAATGTCAATTAAATAACTATTTTTTCTTTAAAGCTGATTAAATCACCTCCATATTTTCATTTACACAGTTTAATCTAAAGTATCCATACATGTGAGAATATAAAATATTTTACAGCAATGAAATACAATGTAGTGAAAATACAGTCCCAAAACTACTCAGACAGAGTTCTCCTTTAGCAAACACTATTTTTTTCTGAATGTCCTCTTACTCTAAAACTTCAGTTATCCTGAACTAGGCTTCTAGTAGACAGAGCATTCCATATTTACCATCAACCAAATTTTTACAACATAATGTGTAAATATAAAATGCAAATGTGTCAGTAAGTAATAAAATATACTAATAAAAGACAAAATATATGTATGGATATAATCTCTATTCCATTGACAGTATGAACATGAGTTAATTGGTTCTTTTTCTTCAGAGTAATTAGTTATCATACAGAAAGATATTAATAACTGTCATCTTTCTGTGTTTCATAAAGACAGGAAAGATATATTCAAATCTGTCTGTGAAGACACTTGGGACATCTGTAAACTGAGAGTCTGAAAGCAGCCTGTGAATGAAGAGGATATTGGGAAGTAAGAGGAAGCTGCAACATAATTTCAATTTAGCTGTTTTATCTAAAATAGGATGTAATATTCTTTCTGGGTTTTTCCTAGAAAACCTAGATCTTTCCCAGCTGTACTTTCAGTACCTCAATTCACTGAGTGTTTTAAAACAGAAATATTTGTTGTCCAGAAATTAGACTGGCTGTCAGATGAGAGACCAGAAAGGCAAAGTAGAAATAGTAGAAACAGTGCCAAACAAATGTAGATTAATTTAAAAGCATTTCTTTACTTTTTTTTCCCCAAAACTAGAAATACTGATAAAATTACAATGACAGAGATTATAAAAGTTTCAATAAATCTCACTTTCAAACTATTTCTGCCATTCTTCATAAGCACATTTTTTGGATACTCTTCAACAATGTTTTGTGTCAAATCAATATTTTTCATAGTTTTGGCTTATCCTTACTGAATGTGTGAAAGAAATGCCTTAATGATATTCTTCTACAATGGTTGTTGATTTTTAGGTTATTAACTATCTTTGATGATAAGTGATGACATGCTTAATGATGAATATGAACATACCCACCCAGCTGAAATGGAGACAAACAAAGCCTCTGAGACACAGTATCAGAATTCTTGAGAACATAGTCAGCATTTAGTGGGGCTGAATATAAAAGTGAAATTTCTATGGCACAGAGATGTTAATAGAAAATTCTCAAGCAAAATATATTGCACTGTATAATTTTTAACAAGTTAGCTTTTCTTTTAAGTCATTCTGACACCATAAATATATCAACAATTTGTAACGCAATGTGTAGACAATGAAATTAGGAAATATTGCCTTCAGTGACTTCAGGGACTATGAAAGAGACTATGGAAAATCTTTATCACTCCATATACTATCCTGCATTCAGTATGTGGTTACCACATGTAGTTACTGAAACTATGAAATGGTCTCTCACCAAACTAATGAGGTAAATTCATTCTTCAATGAAGAAAAAAAAAACTAACAAAAAAAAACCCTGCACTTTTTTTTTATTATAAAATGAAAGAAAATAATTTAATATCCTTACTTAAAAAAAACCCAAACCAAATCTCTTGCATAAATCTGATTTAAAATTCTTAAGCATTAATCAAAATATTTAAAGTTCCCACTGCCACTCTTTCTTTTTATTCTGTTTGACAGTCACTCATGCATCTGGTCACTGGTAAATGCACTAATAACTGAACAGATCAGCAAAATGTTTGAAGTTATCAGGGTTGTTTGACAATATAAACCCACTATTTTTATTTGAAAAGTCAAAGACTGCTTTAGTATTTTTGTGGAGACATTTAAATCCTGCCTGGGCCTCAAGGAGAGCATCTAGGCATCTGTGTGAGGGTGAATGCTTGCTTTATCAATTCCAGCCAATTGCCTATTCTTTACATCTTTGCTTTTAGCAGAGAGAGTGGGTCCCAAGAATCCTACAGAGGAGAGCTCAGTATTTTTGTATTGTCTGTAGGATTCCTTCTGTTTATCAGAACAGTGTCCCTCCCAAGCATCACCATAGCAGTTACAATTACTGCTGGTGTGTCCCCTGTTTCCTAGTTAGTCCACAGTCCAGAGACCATACACATCTCCAGAAACTGTATTCTATTTTTGAAACACAAAGCTTTTGAACATATCTATGGTTTACCTACTTTAATCCTGTTAAAGACAAAGTGAACTATTTTCTAAAAATGGAAATGGACTTTTCAAGCATGCAAAAATTATTTCAGAGTTGTATTTATTATACGAGTATCCACAGAGAGAGAATAGAAAAAATCCTACTGGTAAGGGGAAAGGACATAGAGACTTTACTTTGTATCACTGGTTTAAAATCTGGGCATCAGTTTAGCAGCCAATTCAACTATCACAGATTTAACATTTCACTCTAATGTGTGAGAGAGGCAGTTCTCTTTAGTGGCCTTTGTAATGTTCTCTGACTCTAATACCAAAGCAAATACTATAAGAAATGAAATGGTATTACATTCTTATTTAGCTGTAATCTGAATTTTTTAATCCTTTTAAGTGACAGAATGGGAACGTACAATACACAAGACATTCTCTCACTGAGATACCAGAAATACTTGCAGCTGCACAAGAGGTTAGGTTTTGATAGCAGCACAATAAAGTGAAATTTTAATTCTGTAACAGGAATGGGGAAGAATGATCAGAAAGAAAAAATAATCTTACTGTAACCCAAGGAACTTGTACCACCAAAAACCCCCTCAAAATAATGGGGGCAAAAAAAAAAAAGCAGCAGCCAAAGTATAATACTACATATCTTTTACTTTTCATGGCTTTTTGCCACTAGGTACCTACCTGATACGAAAGTTGAAAGAAATTGCAAACGAACTCCTTAGAGATTTTACTCTGAGAATATACAGTGACACTAAGCTCGTATGTACAAATCACAGCTCTAAAAGCTCAAATAGTGAAAAGTTAACAAATATAGGAACTGAGACAACAAAGTTCTTTTTCACTGGATTTGGATTGAAAATTGCATTTGCATGTGTCATGTTCAAAAGTAGATTTTTGAGATGAATCTATATTGTAATTTTTGATATTTCTATGTCCCTTATCCTTTGTTTATCCATAAAACCCATATCAATAAAAGGACTTAAGGTGTTATGAATAAAAAAAGACATCTTAAACAATTTCTAAATGCTTATTTTGCACTGTTTTTTAGTGGGAAAAAATGAAAAAAATACACAACAGTGATCAACAGTGTTTAAATACCTAAGTTTGGTCTATTGAGGTTATTAACGGAAGTAATTTCAGAAATATCTCAGTGCAGGTTTGAAATGTTATGGACAAATGATGAAGCAGGCCTTGACAAAAAGTGTTCTTGCCAGAATGCAGACTTTTCTCTTGTGGTTGTGGGAGTCAGATCTCCACAAATCATGTAATGTGGAAAAGTACTTTTATGTTGACCACTGCTTCCAGTTAAAATATAGGTCTAATCATTATTGCCATTTTAGTAGGACATGAAAATTTTCCTTTGTATTTCAACAAAGCATTAAGACATTTAAAAATATTTTAAAAGTATAACACAGTGTCAAAGCATGTTGTGAAATTACATTTTCATTTTTTGGAAAGCTTACTGAGTTAGTAAGTAGACTTGGCCCCTCTGGAAAGAGGAATGTGCCAGAATGATCAAATGCTCATCAAATGCTGATTTTGAAATTTGAATTATAGGTCTCATTTTAGCACTAATTTCCGTATCAAAAAATTTTGTTAGACAGTTGCTGTGTAGTATTTACTTGTCATCTTTAATAACATTTGAATTAATGGCATTAAAAACACTCATGAGTTTTCAGATTAGACTAGACTTTGTTACTATCACTCTGCATGTCGTTGAAATATTTTGTGTAAGATTTAATTAACAACCACTGACCATAAAACTTTATGTTAAATGGTTTCAAATCAATTTTTGTATTTAGCTAAACAAGTTTTGCAAAGTCTTTATGACCGAGCTTTTTTTATTAGAAGCATTCTTTTCTTATTTCAAAGTGATTATTCGATTGTGAGAACAGTGAAAAAAACTTTATCAATAAAATAAAAAAATTTTAAAAAGTATCTGTTTAAACTTTTTAACGTGTAGTAAAGTATTATAGAAGATGAATTTTCTGGTGAAACCTTTATATCTGACTTTCCAACAGAGGAATTCAACCCCAATTCTAATTAACACCTCCATAAATCAATCTAAAGTTTTGTCAAGGCTATTTATCAGTACTAATGTGGAGCTAATGTTTCTAAACAGGGTAATGTTTGATGCACTGCTGAAACTTCACTGACATCTCTTTGGCATAACACATGTATCTTATCACTCAGGAACAGTATCTTTGTTTTTAATTGATGCCTAGGGAAAAAAAAGTGTCAGAATACTTCATACTGATAGTGATTTCTAAGTATTTTGGCTTTTTGGCATTATATTGAGAAAGAATTTTTAAAACTCCATGATTTTTTTTTTTTGGTTTGTTTTGTTTTTTTGTCAAAACAGATATCAGATTTCATTTCTGCTGATAGAATGATGTAAGTGCTAGTAACAGTAGGAATTATGGCCATTGCCTAAAGCCAGCCTTCAGAAAGCATATGGCACATAATTTCAGACTTGTTTTGGTTATATGCCAATCTGGTTTCTAAATGAGGCACTCTGCTTTAATAAAGCTAATTTACATGTTCTCTGCAGCAAGCTTCCCCATGCTTCCCACTCTGTTCTGCAGGCTTGGCTTTCAATGCCTCTGTTGCTCTGGTCCTGAGTTTTTCAAGAACAAAGCCTGATAATCATGCCAGATTGTCACTAAAGATGTAATAAGAACAAATGTCCAACAAAAATTAGGATAAAGTCACACAGTTTGCTTGAATTGACAGGATGTTTGAATACTTGTTTTCAGAGGAGGAAAGCATGTTTTTTCATAAAGTCTTGCTAATTACTGTATAAAATATGGCAAGTAAATATGAGTAATTTTCAGATGTCATTTTTAGAGGTAAAATCTAATGTCATTGTTTCCTTCAGTCCTTCAACTGGTAACTCATGTTAATATCTCAGATAGGAAAAAGGACAGTTTGTTGCTAACCTATTGTTCTCTTCCTTTACTGTTTGACCTACTTTAAAATTTTTAAAGCTGTTTCAACAGATATTTTATATATTATTCACCACACAGATGTTTTATTCCCCTGTTCTCAACAGCTTGTTTGATCAATAATCTGATGCAAATTACTCTTAACAAACTGCAAATAACTCCAAATACATGATACAAGCTTTACTCTGCATTATATCAAAGAGCTTCTTATTTTCCTTTTCATTTATGGTGCTTTCAAAATCCAATTCCTTTAGGACTCAAAAAGTCAGAGTGCAAGAAACCGACTTTTACTAATTTGCTTCTTTTTGTCAATTGATTTTGGTACACTACATTAAATAGTCTGTTTCCAATAACCTATACCCTCCTATATTGATTTTACGCAGTTCTTCATTTCAAAAAACTCACTTAGCTAAAAGTTACACATTTGCAAGCAAGCAGCTGTATGATCAAATCTTGAAACTTTAGTTAAGTGAATCCTACAGAAATTAGAAGAGAAAAGTGAAATAATCAACATATGAGTTAGTAGACACACAGTTGTAGTTGGGTTTGGGTTTTTTTTGTTGGTTTTTTTTTTTTTTCCCTAGGAAATAGCGAACAATTAAGATTAATTTTAATGCTACATTCTAAATACTATTATGATGTTTAGAAACTCTACAGAATTACATGGAAAACAGGCTTATTACTATTGATACTTAAATTCAACTCTCAAAAGATTTTCTCTTTCAACTCAAATGCTGTCAGAACACTTACACAGTATCTGCAGCTGGAATTTAATTCTTTGGGAAGACTGTTTTCTCATCTTTTACGTACTTTGCCAAGGATGAAAAAAATCCCCTTTTTGCTAAGCATTCCATTAGGTTTCAAGAACTTATGTCAAGAATTTTCCTAATAGAGAGACATTATTTAGTCTTGTGGAATTCTAAAACTTAACACACAAAATAGCTTTCAACACACAGATGCATTATTCTACAGATAGCCTTGCAACAAAAGTCTTCATAAAACATAAATTTATATTATAGAAGTACATTAAGAAGGTAATGTAGATTGGTTAGGAATTAACACTAACCATAAAAGTTTCCAAGGTAACTACTAAATCCCAATCCAAGATCTGAAAAACCTTGCAGTAATCCTAACAAATATCATGATAAAATACCAAAACTTCTGAGGAAATTGTGAAATCAGAAGTTATGCCTCGAATTCTGGAATCTTTTAAGCCGAAGAACAAACCAACCAACCAACCAATTAAAAAAACCCCTCACAATTAAGAACTTCCTGACTTTACAATTGCAATGAGAAAATATAGGGAGATAGAAAGCCATATTAATTTGTGTTCTATAAATACTTAGGGTCTTTCTAGAAATCATAAATAAGAGGAATTCAGATAGTTTTATTTCTTTCTATGCCAATGAATTAATGCATAGAGAAATATATAACACAGGAATGGCTGCATGTTGAAGACTATGAGGGAAAATATCAACTCCAGACAAGCTCTGTAAAGCATCATTGTAGTATACAGCACCAGCTGTGTTCTGTGTATGTGAGAAGTCACACCATGTCAACAGAAAAAAAAACTTAATTGTATTCCAAGGGAAGCGTGGTTGATAAATTCAGACAGATTTTTCTCAGGATGCAGGAGAAATTCTTATTGTTTTACTGTCTCTACATAGCGTTCATGTCTTATCTTACAAACTATAAAACAGGGTTAGAAGTCAAATGTCTCATGCAATGCTTTGAGGAGACAGAGTTTTCATAATGGAGTCATCAGAGAAGGCCTCACAAAGCTCATTAGCTACAGAAACGTTATTTGCTTTGACTAAATTTACAGTCATTGGATTACTGTTACAAGCATTCTTGAAAGCTCCTGCTGAAAAAAACCAGCCTTTTCATAATTGAAGGATGTGGCTTAAGCTCAATGAGTCATCTCACTTCTACATAGTATTACCATTAAGTATCTCATAAAGGTAATTATTCTTTGTCACAATCTTCAGAGTTTTTCGACACTCAATATTGATAGCTAAAAGCATACTTGGGAACAATGAATCATCCTCCAGGAACAATATCAAGCTATTATGAACCACACAGAATTATTTAAGCAACAAAAAGTCATATACACGAGGAATTAATCAAATTCGTAAAACAGATTTGCTGAGTGATGAGGATATATTGAGAAAAAGGCAAAAGTATATTACAGTTTCTTCTGTTATTTTAATAATTCTGCTGTTTTAATCTGAAATTTTAATAATTTAATTTACATAATATAATATTATACTTATCATTATAAATTGTATTCTATGTTCAAAGTTTCCAATTATAAAAGGCTTAAATGTAACCTGTAATTTCTGTTACTGTGATGACTGTAAAGGCATGTGACACTTGGTAAAATATATTCTGAAACTGCAAAACATCATCAGATATACCTCTTTTCAAGAAGAAAATTGTAGGTGCATACCAATTTTGTTCAAAAGAATCACATTCTTTATTGTTCTGGGGAAAAAAAAAAGAAAAGAATATTCAGGTCATTCAGTAGCAATTTAAGGCATCACCAGTCTCTGATATCATCCTTGGGAGTCCTAATGGGAAGGATTTGCCAGCTGAAAAGTAGTTAAGAATCTGATTGCAACTAACTGTTTCATCACATAGATCTATTGCAAAAGCAAAAGCAAAATGCTTTGTTCCCTGCTTTTGCTGCAACTCACTCAGAATCAGGAAGCAAAGGTAAGGATGAACTGTAGCTAAATAGAGCACTGTCTATTGTGAGCACATATTCTGTAAATCACTTTAACAAAATACTAGGTAATTGAACCTTTACTTTGTTGAATTCATTACCAAATTTTGCTAGGGTAAGAATCTCACTAGAGTAAGGATTTCAACTGTTGTGTTTCCTGAAAAATAAACAAATATTTAAATGATTTTTAGTTATGCCACTTATGTTAATGTTATGCAAGCTGAAGATGGTCAAAGTTTTTTGGATTTCTTTTTTTAATTAAACATCAAGCTACACGATTATTATAGAGGATGGGGTCTTCCTACGTAGGAAAACCGAAGGAATTTTTTGGGATTAAGTTTTCATACATATTCACAGGATAGTAAACAATGTGATTCCCAAAATATGTCTGAATAATTCTGAAGATTTAATATTATGTTCTAATAGATGAAATAATTTAGGTGTATACAAACAGGCATTCTGTTTGAATGTGTGTACTTGTGTATACATGCACATTGCATACATGTGTGCAAAACGTTATAAGCTATGTATAAACAGAAGAAGATATAATGCAGATTTTTCCCTGGGAGGGTGTTTTTTCACTGGAACAGACGCCCCATGGCAGCAAATCTGTCAGAGTTCAAGAAGCATCTGGATGATGGTCTTAGTCATATGATTTAGTGTTAAGTAGTCCTGTGTGAGGGAGTTGGATTTGGTGGTCCTTATGGGTTCTTTCCAACACAAGATATTCTATGATCATGTGCCATTTAACACATGATGTTTATTTATTTTTGCTATGGAATTATTTCCTGTTGCATGAAGGTTTTATTTTTTTTTTGTTTTGTTTTTTTTTTTCCCTTAGGAATATTCCATACTCAAGAGAAAAAGAAGTTTTTCTTTAAATGTTAATAGAATGGCTAGGTAAATCTGTTCAGAAGGTTTTTGTGTTTGAGATAATTCCAGTGGAGAGCTATTACTATTTCCTGACAGAAATAACACAGTAATTTTAAAACTGATTTTCACAAGAAATCACATGAGATATATATGCACAAGTGTAAATACAATTCAGATTTGTATGAAATGATCTTAGCATTACAAGAAGAAAGGCACGCAGTCTAATAAGTATGTGCCTTCACAAATGTATATAATCTTAACTGTAAAGAAAATTACAAGTTAAAAATTGTAACTAGTTTTCTTCCTATGAGTTACAATAGAGTTCCATTAAGTAAAGCAGTTAGAAAAAACTTACAGATTTTATTTGAAATGAAGACTCTCATTACTTACGAATGGGCTGCATGAGAAAAAGTAAGTTTTATTAACTTTTATGCAGTGGGTTCCAAAAACTCGCTATGATTTTCCAGTTCCTTTTATGCATGAAGAATTTGTTGCTATCTTTAACAAATTCTTAGTGGTTAAAGGAAGATGCTTTGGGTTTTTTAATAGAATAAACTTCAATATTTCAATAACACTCATTATAAACAACTATATCTGTCCAGAGATAAATCCTTTTACTTTCTTCATAAAATTTTTCACAGGTTAGTCTTTTCAACCTTCAATTAAAACCAAGATAGAAAATTATACTCTTCAAAACCTTGGAGTGATGACATATATTTATACAGTTAAAAGAGTGGAAGATAATTTCTGACTTGGTAGTGATGAAGTGATACCAGTACCTATTAATTGATGCTTAGTTACAGATCAAAAGTGTGTGAATATATGGTGTATTTATAGTCCCTCCTGGTGCATTATTGCCTAATAGAAAGATTTTTACGTATCTGGAATAAAAATATTCCATGGGACATTTGTGGTCATAGATGGACAGAAATTCAGTCAAAAGCTACATGTGTCTAAAAAAATTTTGTTTTGAGGAAGTATCTTACAGTTTTGCAACAGATATTAACAGAATGCATAGGTTAAATTAATCTGATCTTGCATATAGGTTGACACAATCTGGTTGTGCAAGTTGCTTTTAAAGAGAGAGGATTATGGTTATGCCCATGATGCAGTTTAGCACTCTGTTCTGTATGTATACAAAATAGGTAAAATTAATCATATCCTAAAACAACTGTTATTAATTATAAAAGGTTCCAGATTAGCTGAGATGTTACTCCACTAGACGTTTAAAGTTAGGTAAGATTAATCCTGTCCCTAAGGTCTGTTTTTCTTTAAGTTTTAAACACATTATTTACTTTTTGTTGTATGTATTTCCTCAGGAGAAACCTACACAACAGAGAAAATCATGTCCATTTTCAGAATAACAGAAGTACTGGAATGTCCTCTGGCCACATATACTTCTTACGAAAAAATTAAGTATAAAAAATATCCTGATTAGGAAAGACCAGAAAATGTGTGGAAATTCTGCTTTAGCACTTGTCAAAAAATGCCTTTCAGAAGTAGAATATGCCAAAGAATAAGAAATTTACAGCAGGAGAATGATTTTATGTAGGTGATTTTGATTTAAGAATGCTTTCACCTTGAAATTTAGTAATTAAAAATTACAATTAGTATTTTCTGATCTAAATTCCTTTTGATCTGGAAGACAGAATAGATTTCTACATTGGAATTTTACTCCCCCTGTATGTCAAATAGTCCAAATAAGTAAGAAAAAACTAACCTCTCAAAAAGGTAGGCTGAAACTTATGAAATACTTGTATGTTAAATCTATCACGTGAAATAAAATATAGAAGTGAAAAATACACTTTGAAACAATAGGATTTAAAATAATGCAAGTTTACCTGAACTGTTAAATAGATATGACTCTTGTAAGACAGGACAATATTAAAGTGAATAATCTGGTAGAGGTTTGTACAAGACATCATTCTTGTGTATATCTTATGTTGGATATGGCACAGCATTTGGATTGATTTCTTTGATGTTAATTTCCTAATGAGTGATATTATCCTCTTAATTGCATCTCAATCCTTTTAGAGATTAATTTCCTCTTTTTTTACACTAAGAAAATAGCTTTAGCATCAGTAACATTGTGCCACTTGTTATTCAAGTTATCTGTAAATAGAAAAGATAAACCAAAAAGAACACATTTAAAACCCTGCAGATTATATAACCTTTTTTTATCTGAAAGGTGCTCTGTAATTCTGGAAATCTTCTATTATCCCTCAGCCTAGAAAGGTCACAGGTGAATGGCAATAGATATTTGCTCATCTTCCAGGTAATGAACATATTACCTGTCTTTTTCTTCTAGCTTCTACACAGCAGAAAACAGTTTACTAAGCTATTTAAAAAAGAAATATTTTTCTTGATTTACTTCTTGATTATTTTGGTCATTTGGTGTAATTAATCCTACTTTCTATCAGCACATCATGGCAAAAATTCACAAAGAACTGTGAAGTCACATGATACAGGGGTATGATATATACACTAAAATAATGGCTGGGAGTGTTCAGCTTCCAGTTAGAGAGGGTTTTTTAAATTGGTTAATCCTTTGTGTTTTCCAGATGGCTACATCAGATAGTCTATGCATTATAGTGTGAAGGGAATGGTGTATTAACTTCTTGTCCCTACCTGAGCATGTATAAAAAATAAAAATAGGAACATTATTTCTAAGGTTAATGTATCTAGTCTGAATTTATATAGTCAGAGTCCTCCCATAATTCTTCTGAAAGAGACTTTTGGAATGATTAAACCTAAATATAAGCAGTTCAATTGCTTATGTGAAGACTGTGTTATCTTAGTTTTCTTTTGTTTAATCGAGCATTGGTGGAAAAAATGAAATTAAAATAAACTATACTCTTCAGAATTAGATAAATTGTATGTGTTACTTCAACCCCAGTCCCCACCTTTCCCCCCATTCCCCCCCACCCCCCCCAAGAAAAAAAAGTTGCCCTTTCCAGGCTGGCTCTGGAAGTATTTACTAATAATTCTTGATATATGTATCAATGTGTGACAATGTCTATTCATGAAACAATGTCTCTTTTTTGGCAAAGGAATTAAAAGTTGTCACACAAACCAGTAGGCAGCAACCACTTTAACATGACTTCACCAGGGAAAAAAAAACAACCCTCTGTCTAAATTCTTAGATTTTTTCCAAGAAGTAGTAAGACTCCTCACATTTCAAGTTTGCAGACAGGTAGGTAACACAGGTAGATAAAGTTCTAAGGTAAAAAAAAAATGAAATATTTGCCCTCAGGTAAGAGAAGCTATGTTTTCTATCACCACAATTTCAAGAAAAGGAAGAATAGGAAAAAACAAAAGGTAGTACTCTGCTTGTTTTACCAAAACTGTAGTGTTCACAGGAAAATATAGAATGCTTTGCATCCTATACACAGTCAAAGCAAGATGTTTCTTCGGTCGTCTCAGATTATTTTGTTCCACTTACAAAAACCTCTTCCTTACATCATCTTCACACCACATATTGAATCAAGATCCTCACGATCTTTTTCACCACATTAAATCTATACTGTAACCCTATACCATAGCATACTTCATTATGGCTAAAGTACTTCTGAATAACATATCAACTTGTTGAAAGATTTGTAGCTGACTGTATGGTATTGTGCAAACAGTCCCAGAAGTTGAGCCCTAGTTCACATTCTGAGGCATCGGAAAACAGTGTTTTCCCAATGTCCCTACATTATGCATTCAAATAATTAAATATATCACTGTTCTGTATTGATAGAAATTTGAATTCAATTTGGCACTGTCTAAATGAAATGGATGTACAGGTTGATCTTATTTTTGTAACTCTAGATATACTTCAATAAATATTTCTATAAAGCCCATTGCACTCAAATTGCCATTCATTGCACTCAAAGGAATTTTTAGTAGCTTTAATTATTTTTTTAAATAAATATAAACATATTGTAAGCATATAAGTTCTCTTTAAAAGATGAATCTGTATCAATAATACTGTATATAAAATGCTAAGTATGTTTAAGATCAGATATACTTTCATGCAATATGTTAGGTGGGTTTTTTTCTTTTCATTTTATCATATCTTGCAGGTGATTTTAATAACAATCCTTTGGGATAATATGCAGTACAGCTTTTAAATACAGTTCCCAGTATGTCAAAAAGAAAGAGATGAAAGATACCTCTTGTACAAATACCTATTCATAGGTCGCTGCTTGTGCAAGATAGGATTTACATATATGTACCCTCTTAAAGAAGACTAAGTTTTAAACACCAACAAGGAATAGTACATACTTGATAAATATGTAAATTTTATCAATTTTTCAGTGAATTTTCTAGGCAATAATATATTCAGAATCTTTTAAAAAGTGTTTTAAACTCTACACGGAGTGTTTTCTTCTTTAGGTTTGTTCATGTAAGCCTTCCTTAGTTCAGGGTTCAGTGAATATATGAGAGACTTTAGGTTTAAAATTTCCTAAAACTTACAGTCTATCTGTCTTAGAAATCTGCTTTCCATGAGAGATTACCTGCTCGCAAAACTGATTCCTATCATCCGTCTATCATTGGCTTCAATCTTCCTATGGAATAAGCTAATTCATCACTATTATTTTGATGACATTCAGCTCTATCTTTACCCTGCTGATTCTATTTGGGCCAACATACCTACAGAGGAGTATTCAGCTTCACAAAATGCCTCAAAACTGATATGTCCTGCATGGAGCTTCTGTTTATTGACTTTATTAGTTGCAGTACTAGTGTGCCTGATGTGATGCATAGTCACCTTTTAGGTGTTGTTAAACACTTACCTACAAATACTGATCAGGACTATAGTGACACCTTATCCGAAGTTCAATGAAATCAAATAACCCACTGGTCATTTTTGAGAAACAACTTCTCCTTAATTTTGTCTGCATTATTTCATACAGTGAGATCAAAGCTTGTTAGTATCTAAGCATAATGTATAAATTACAAATAAATCTAAATATCATCACGTTCTCAAAAAAGTTTGGCTTTTGAAAATAGTATCATACTGCATATATATACACAGTACATATAGTATAAGCTTCAAATGAAATTTATGTTTTTCTCCAAATTTATGCAGAAAATTGGTGAGAAATTTAACTGAGAACCGTGAGTTTTGGCAACGTGGATTTTCATCTGAGTTTCTGAGTTTAGTTTCTCACAGTAGATTTTTAAGGTACATTGCTGTTACTGTTATTGTTGTTGTCATATTAATCCTTAAAATATTTAAATATTTAAATAAAGCTGTGGCACTAATAATTTCTTTATACACATCTACCTGTCACCTACCCATGCTGAACATTTTTGTGCCTGGCCTATATAGGCTAAAACTGACAGAAATTTGTAACTTAATTTCAGTAGCTCTATGCAACTTTTGTGTTCATATATTTGATTGCAGTTTTCCTTTTATTTGTTCACCTCGTCTTGTTTAAAAGTCCTCAACATCAATGTCTATCCCCATAGAACCCTGCCAAAACTCCTCCAAAATAGGATGTTTTGCAGACCATGGCTTAAGAAGTCATTCTACATTTCGACAAAATATTCTTGTCAGCAGCTTCTCTTCTCCTTATTATGTACCCATCACTATCTATGCTTATTTAAATCTTACACTCCATTAAAAACAAAATAATGTCAACTACAGTTAGTCATACCTTACTCAAGCCAAGACAGTATGCAGAAAATCAAAACATTTGTGCTTCACTTCTCTCACTCCTTTTTTTTTCACAGGTGTAAACCAACTTTACCATAAATATTATATAGCATACGTCATACACACTACAGTCTTAATTCTTTCTTAAATTTAAGGTTGCTATCTACCAACACACCAGATTTAACCTTCATAGTACTAATTCCTCATTGAGCATTCAACTAAATGATACTATGTTTGGAAAAAAGCTAGGAAATACAAATGAATCTCTCGATTTTTAAATTTCATTCTAATAAATAATATGAGCTCTCCCAAAAAAACCTCAAGAAGACTAAGCATATTGACTTATTCTACAATTTAATGTAATGTAAAAATATAAGCTAATCTAATAAACACAATGTAGATTTGATCTCTGTTTATACTGTAAATCCAACACAGTAAGTTCTCAAGTTATGTACCTGTAATACTGGCCTGAAATAGCTACCTTATTATTTCTTCAATGTTATCATAATTTTCAATTATAGCAGTTGAAACTCCTCCTACTGTTTTTCTCTGTAGGAAAAAAGTAAGCAAACAAACAAAATCAATTTTTTTTTTAATTTAGAATAATTAATGAAAAAGAATACATGACAATTGAACATAACATTTTACTACCATCCATAGTCATTGCCACCTTATTAAATTTCACTTTGTCTAGAGCCAAAGTTATTTATTTTACTGTAAAATAATTCCTACTTATGGTAAATTCACAGAAAGAATTTGGACAATGCTCTGTAGTTTATATAATGAATAAGTAGAATAGAATTTAATTTAGACTACTGACACATTTTACATTTTCTGTTAAATTTTCTATTCAGACTTGAAACCAAGAAAAGATAAAGACCATGCATAGCTTAAGGAAAGAAGTAGTAAGACTGAAGTTATCTGATTGAGTACATTTCTGATGTGAAAGGTTTAGATATCAAATGGAAACAATCCAGCTTCACGTAAGTAAAACAAGTCAACATATCTTACATACACAAAATCAGCATCCTGTTTACAGTGCTTACTCAGTGAATGGTTTCTTTCAAAAAGTTACTTTTACATAACCTGTTCTTTTATATCTTTCAGGAGGATATGCATTTATGGAAAGACTATGAGTAGAAAACAGATGTTTTCTGTTTATCCTTGTATAGTTGTCAGGTAGGCAGCTAGGAGTAATAGTCCCAGATTGACCTCAACATTATCTTCAATAAATGGAAAGCAGAAACTTTAAATAAGAAAGGAGGATATAAATATGGAAAAGAGATGAGTAACTTTGCATATTTGCTGCTTAAGATCATATTCATAAAGCAGAACAAACTGACCAGGTAAAATGCAACCAAACGTGCACAAGGCTCAGGCAATATAGCACCTTTATCTTACCTATTTGAACAAGTGATCTGTTATGGAGTTTGAGTTTTCTAGAAATCTCAAGCTTTTTATTATCAATAATGAAAGAACTACAATGAAAGTAGGAAAGACTGAAGACTGATGCTATATTCTCAGCATTATATACCTTCTACAGACTAAGGTACAGGTACAAAATGTGAATGCTACATAGGATTTTTGCTCTTGTATCAACTTTCTCTTTTCTTATCATATCATATGTTTGGTTTTATATCAGTAATCTATGGAAGAAGGATTATATGATATTTATGCTAGCAACCTCATTCCTGTATCTTGTTCTCTGATAGAAGGAAAAAAAAAAGTTACAGTAGAAACTTGCTTTTAGTTTAGCTTCTTCCAGAGAAAGTATTTCAGTAATAGTGGTAGTCTTCAAATTGCTGAGACATTTGAGAAAAATTATTGATTTAGAAAACCAGGCAAAGAGGAAATATTGGGCTGAAAGTCTCACAGAGTTTCACACCCATGCAAAGAATAAACATCTCTAAAACATTTTAAAAGAATTTTATTTAATATGAAACATACCTGGTGTCTGCAATGTGTCTGCCAAAGAATGTGATTGGTGTTGCTTCCTAAAATTTTTTATACAAATGATCTATTTTGAGCTATCCTTTAACTGCCCTTTTTGGTTTTTAATAATTCAATAGATTAAATTTATTGAATTTGGGTTTTTAATGTTCTTGTTAGAGCTACATCAGACAGTTTTTATACTTACTCTATTTACCTGCATCAGTAATTTTATTATTAAAAATAAAACTTTAGACTAGATCATTCATCAGAAGTGTTGCTGAGTATTTAATGTTGGCAAAATAAATCAAATAAAAGCTTTTATTTCTGTCTTGTGAAGCGATATTAAGATCAAAGTTCTAGTGACCCCACTATTTTCACCTGTGCACAGTGTGGGCTTATAACCTCAAATCCCTGTATTTTATTGACTTCAGAACACTATGGTTGAAGTGCACAATATCTAAAGCTGTACACAGGCTACAGGACTAGAATTTAATGTGTAAAATTCCTTAAAGATGCTAAATATCTAAGTAGCAGAATATAGCAAAATAACTTTGCAAACTTCATCTACTACTTTAATATAATATTTAGAATGCTAATTTATTTCTTGATTTCTTCTAAGTCACACTAAATAGCAGTAAATTAAAAAAAATGATGTTACAATAATAAAACATAGTAGTCAAGAATTCTCTGTAATCTTAAGGAGCTTGTAAAAACCCCTTATATTCTTATTTTTAAAATTAATTTAATGTAGTCCTTATAACTACATTTTTTTTATTCATCCTGCATAGTAGTTTATCTGTTTCTTTAATTAGTTACAATTCTACAAGCTTTATAGTCATTATTAAATTTCTCATTATATTATGTGTTGTATTATACAGGGGAGTCTTATTTTTTGTTATATTATAATTAAAAAATTCTTTTAACCGGGGACGACATTGTCACAACAGGAATAGTAATGTAGGAATCGGATAGATCTTGGAATGTAGATTTCCATTTTATATTGAAATACTTTCACTTTATTCTTCTGATCATTTTTTTTGAGAAAAGAAATGGAAAAAAGTGAAACAAAATATACTTGATCTAACTGTACAATTATCACCAATAACTACATAATGAAATTATACTTCATTTCAATTGATACTCAAATGGTTCTGAGAAACACTTTTTTTCTAATACATGGGGGAAAAAAATTAAAGTACAAACAAATTATAACACAGTAAAAATAGACTCCAGTCTTCAAAGTAAACTGATCCACCTCACCCTGAATGAGATTGCTCAACCCCTGAGATGGATGGCTCAGATTATTTCTTCACTTAAACACCAAAGTAGAAAGAAATCCTGCTTTTGGGTTTGGTTTTGTTTCCTCTCTCACATTAATGTAATTTTAATCTTAGTTATCAGTACAAATGGCTGAAGAATTTTAAGCAAATATTAGGGAAAGATTAAGACACTTTTATGGAGATTTTGTTTCTCTCTTCTTCCAGAGACTTTCAGTAAAGTATAGCATTATATCTTATTTTTTCTGTAAGAAGTTTTTGTAAATTAATTTTCTGACATAAATATTCTTTTTGAATGTTACATGGTGAGGCTAGAAAAATTGTTACATATAACTGTCATAAAATAGAGACAAGGAAAAATGTAGTTTCAATTTATTTTATATGTAAATTACTGACTTCTCTTCAAATTTCAGATAATTAAATACAGAAAAAAGTGTAAAGTTAAATTATACCTATAAAGCAAATAATGAATATACCTTTAAAAAAAAAAAAAAGGAGATTTTAAGTGGATTAGGAATCTGATAGGATAGAAGAAAAGTCAATGCCTCCATCTGCAATTAGACAAGCAACATCTTAACACCTTTCAAAATCTGAAGAAAAGTTTCACCTCTGGCCCCAGTATGGAATTTCTCGGTATGCCATTGTGTGATTTCTTGCATTTTCACACCATTGCTTTATACATTCCTTAAATTTCTTGCCTTCTTAATATTAACCAGATGAAAGAGTAAGGAAGAAACGGATTAATCTTGCCAGTTATGAGAGATGAAAAACTAAGAAAGCCAATAAGATCCTGAAATGTCCATTTATTTCCAGAACTATTTTTCAGGGCTGATGCTATTAAATATACAACTTTAAACATTTTTTATTATCTTCTTTAGTAGCTGAAAATACATATTTGGTTCATTTCTGTCTCAGGCTGAGAAGAGACCTGAGATTCAGAATCAATTCTAGCTCCAGGAAAAAAAAAAAAGGGAACAAGTTAGAAAAAGAATAATAAATCCATTACCAATACATTTTTCAAAATCATTGCAGTTTAGATTTCAATTCATTCTGCTTTATTATTTTTGTCTTCATTGGTTACCTTTAGGCAGCAACACACTGTTTGAAAGTGACTCAATGTTGGTTCGTTTGAATCTAATTAAGAAACACCTATATCTCCTTGCAAATTGAGTATGGGAACTTAACACAGTACTTGAAGAAGCAGCAGACATGTAAAAGTGAGGATTCACAGTTCGCCTTTCATAAATCATTTTTGGGATTTATTTTCAAGTTTTCATTAGAAGATACAACTGATCAGATAAAGCAGTCATGACACCACAGTGTCTCTGCATAATAAATAGCTGTTCAAACAAGGTCCTTTCTCCTCACTCCCACTGAATTATCATCTTTGAAACACTGACTGAACTTAAGAGGACAATAATATGCTTTACTGTCCTTAAGTGAACAAAGGAACCACAGTACTCAAAGCATCTAGTAGAAACACCCACCCACATATTCTTGAGTCTGCTGTATTACAGTCACTCTCAAGCCTTGGTCTTTTACTTTGTTCTTTTATAAGTAGAAATTCTCTGATCTGAGGGTAAAGGTTCTCTGCTTTCAGATATACCTGGGTAAAACTCAATATTAACTAGCTGCATCATATAAGCTTCCTGTTGCAGGTGGGGAAAAAAGGCATTTGGATACATACATACATTACATTATTAAGTACATCAGTCCTCAAGCTCTAGTTCTGATGCTCTTTTGGAGTAGTTATTGAAAAAGAAAGTTGAACATGTGACTGGGCAGAGAGGTTTTTCTTTTACTAAATCAATATAAGGTTTTTTATTTGGTATTTTTTCACAAATCTGTTCTTTAGTCATTTCAGTAATTTCAGACCTGCTTGATTAAAGTGCAGTTAATCCAAAAGCAAGGAGGGCACCTCCATATTTTTTTCTTTACTTAAGATCAATTAAGAAGCTCTTAAGTCTACACAGAAGTATTAGAGACAGAGAAAAGGAGTTAACCTTTTTTTTCAACTGATGTATTATTAGAAGTTGTCTATTACCTTACTGAATATTACTCAGGATAAATGCAAGAAACAGTCATGTTCCTTTATGGCACTCAGAAGCTGAAACTCTAACCTTCATTCCCTACGTAACCTCATTAAACCAAACCAAACCAAAAAAAAAGCTATAAATCAGAAATTAGACTGTATGAGCAGAAAAGTGTGAGGGGCATGATCTTGAAGAGACAGAAACATGAGAGAAGAGAGCAAGAGCATAAGCAATAACAGCATGATAGTGTTATGAGCACTTACAAATGGGACACCACTCACCTTCTCATAAGAAATTAAAGATAATCACATGTGTTATAAACCTGCTACGCAAATGTGCAAACTACGGATTTTCTCAGGATGCTATTAATAATGTAAAGCTGTTTGGCAAATGGATGCATCAGATGAAAACCACGTTCAGAAACAGGGTTCAGACCAGACACAGCCCAGTTTTCAGCCAACAAGGCTGCAGTTCTGAGGTAGGTCTGACGGCAAGACAGAAAACCAAACCAGTGAGTCAATGTCAGGGTTTGGGAGGCAAATCAGGCACAGTTGTGGTTGTAGTTGCAGTGTAGTTCAAGTAGGGACCAGCAGTATCATCTCACTTTAAATGCAGCTCCTCAAGAAAGGAGGAACTTGCCCTAGCTTCTGACTCCCTTCACAACAGCACTTGTCAGCTGTTGCTACATGCAGCCATATATCATGACTTCAAAGATAAGCTTTTTTTTTTTTGATTATTATTTCTCCCAAAATAGACCAAAACCTGGTGGTCATCTTTCATACTAAGCCTCAAAATTGAGAATGAGTTGATTATCCATCAGAAGGAGTCAAGTATTTACCATTCACTGCCTATTTATCTGTGTGCATGTTACATGTGTAATGAGTGGGATGGAAGAGAAATAAAAGGTGTGTGGAATTGTCATGATGTTCAGCCCCAGATGGCAGCAGCACGTGCTGCTTTCTCTCCCTCTCTACTGGAGGGATGGAGAGAAAAATAGGTAGACAAAGGCAAACTGCAAGATTGGGACGACAATTTACTGGGACAGCAAAGGGAGAGGGAAACGATCTACACAACAGTGGTAACACAAGGCACTTTACTGACCTCATGACTGACCAGACACTCAGGCAACACTCAGGCCATCCTGGAGCTGCACTGAAGCACCCCTCCCTGACTGCTACTGTTTGATATCCCTTTGGCTGGTTTGGGTCACCTGTCCTGGCTGTGTCCTGTCCCAGCTTCTTGTGAAAATTAACTCTATCCTAGCCAAAACCAGGACAGGGATTTTTACATAATTTGACAGTATTTTTATATGAGTAGAGAGGTTACAGGAGTGCTTGACTTCCCATTTTCCTTCACCCAAAGTGTGTCACAATATAAGGTACCTATACCAGCATCTATACCAGCATGGGTTCTCTGTTGGAATGTCAGCCAGTTTCAGTCAGTTGAAACAGAAAGATGGGAGAAACCTGTCATTATTTCTGTATATCTTTTCACAAAAAAAAACATGTCATAACATATGTAATACAATGTAATCAAGACAGCTTATTGGTCACAAACTCAATTCAATTTACAAGCGGTTAAACATTTAAATAACTCTTAACTAAACATTAAGTAATTTCTTAACATTATAACCACATATGCCTACCTTACTCCACTGTGCTGAAGCATTTGTGATCTTCAAGCATAGTGTTAGCACCTTAACTGTAATTGACAAGTCAATTTCCGGTCATTGTGTAAAATGGACAGAGTGCAAGCCATGAACTTTTAACTGTCATGTTAATTCTTTTGAGGTATAACTGGCAATATAATTAGCTAGAAAATCGCCCCACAAAAGTGTCTCGTATTATAATTGTCCCACCTTAGCAAAGGCTTATTTCTTTATTCAATCTAATCAGCAAAGCATCTACAAGTTTCTCAGCACAGGTTTTTGTTAGTCACTGTGCCACTGCTTCTTTTTACCATATCCCAATATGGAATATGTACCAACACCCCCATATCCTCATTCTTGTCTTTTTAAAGACCAAAGAGTTTGCGAACCAAACTTGAGCTAACATAAAAATTCAAATTCAACACTAACTTTAACAAAAATACTGTCTGGTTTAGCATTTATACTAATTACATGTTATCACTGTTTTCATTTGTCAGAACAAGACAAAGAAATTTGTCTCTTGATTTAGGTATTTTAAACCTAATTTTAAGGACAAGTGTGAATACATTGAAAATGTAATTGGCTTTGATAATTAAAAATCCTTACTACTTTGTCTGAGTAACTAGTCTGTGTGATGTAAAGACAGGAAATCTACCCCTTAGGACAGTGATTGCTGTGATTGCCTCTTTTCTCTTTTGCCATTTCCTTATCCTTTACATCAGGACAAGCTCACTGTAAGCTAGGTCACTACATCTGCCAACGTGGGGAGCAGTTTTATTCAGTGTCCTTCAAGATATTCCAGAACAATGATAAAATCATAGAATCATCGAATCATAGAATTGGAGGGGTTGGAAGGGACCTCGAGAGATCATCGGGTCCAACCCCCTGCCAAAGCAGGCTCCTTAGGACATATCACTCAGATAGGCGTCCAGATGGAAAATATGTCTATATTAAATGTATCCTTAAGCTCTTACTCAGTTTTCACTCAACCTTTACTCAGTCAAACACCTAGATGTTTGTAATCAATCTAGGATATGGCCAAATGTGCAACCAATGTAAATTGGTTTGGTCCTTTTCCTCAAATATTTACATATCTTGATTAAAAATTGATCTTACAGTATATAGCATGGCTTAGACTTTATAAATCTCCTTCTCATTATGGACAACATTTGAACTTCTATATCAGAAGAGTTTGGAAGAATGAAGTATTTTAATAAAATTTTTTTTGATTGACAGTTTGACAAGAAATATCTGTATTGTGGAAATTTGAGAAAAGTGCCATATAAGCTAGCTTTCCCTCAAGACAAACAATGGCCATTTTAAAAAGAAGGTCACTTATGATTTTTGGAATTAAAACTCACCCAGCAGTGTACCTAATCCACCATGCATGGTGAAAGGAATTTATTGCTGCTTCTCAGTATTGAAAAAGAAAAAGTTCATGCTGTCATTGATTGACCTTTAAAAAGAAAAATGTAGCTGACTTATGGGTAAAAGCATTTCTTTCCCCCTCACTTTCTCCATTAGGGTTCACTGCAAAGTTTCACACACTTTTTAAAGTCTGCCAGCATAAATCAAATGTTCAGTTGTCACAAGAGCACAATGATCTGATTGTATAAAATGTTGATTAACATTAATGCTTCATAACCATTAATTTCAGGTGAAGCAGTCAAAAAGTGCATGTGGTAGCCTACCAACAACCTTTATAATAATCTAAATGATTCTAGACATGGCTGTGGATGTAACTATGGAAGTTGAGGTGCATATTTTTTCCATTTTTATTTTTCACCTGCCCTTCCTTTTCCTAATCACAAAATAAATCACCTATAACATCTAATGAGTTTTCAGTATATTCCTGATCTTTCAGCTGACAAGGAAACATACATACCCATTACCAAATTATCTGAGTGATAATTAATCTGTAATTTCTAGTAGTGCATGATTTCTTACTGAAAATTGACACCAACTTTAATTATTTTCTCTTTCCCTTGGAAGCAGTATCTTTTCTATTTCTCTTCTGCTTTTGTTACATATGTCACCTATGATGGTATATTTTTATACTGAATTTCAACAAACAAATGCAATATACTTCATGCATAGTGTTCTTTCTTTTATAGTATTAAAGGAATTTAAATCAACATGTCCTGAAGGCAAGAGATATCTCTTTTACAGGAACACAGTGTTAATCAGTGAAATTCACTTTTTAGGTACAAAAATATGCTGCAGGATATGTAGAAATGTTAAGCTGCTATAACAGTATATCTCCCATCATATTCAATGAGAAACAGAGCAAAGATTATCATAAAATTAATTAGAAACATTTATCTGATTTTCTTTTTTTTTTTTAAATTAATAAAAAAACTTTTTCTTTGTTTGTTTATTTTGGGGATATATTACTTTTTTTTTTTTTCCTGAATATGCAAAGTATCTATTTCCATATATTTCTTGGCATTTATGTTGCCCAAAGCTAATTCTACTGGAACCACTGGTAGAAAATTAATGTATAGACTGCTTTCCTGAAGACATAAAAAAATTAACAATATTCCATCTAGAAATTGTATTAATTAAATAGAAATCAAAATCAGAAATGATTTTTTCAGAAATCACTTGTCTTGAACATAAAAAAGCTGTGTTTTCAAAATAATACACAAATTGTAAATATATTTGCTGAGTGATGTACAAACAAGCCACATCTCATCTGAAGTCAAAAGAGTTGTAAAGAAGTTTTATACATAAAAATTTATTTTGCAAATTCTACCATAGAAACACAAGTGTGAGAGAAAGTTTTCTCTAAGTACTAATTATATACATCGATGAACTTTTTGGGTAGTGCATTGCCAGAAAAGCTGAGTCATATAAGGCAAAATCTGTTCCTTTTTATTTATCCCTTGGAAAATAAAAACTCTTAAAAATGTTACTTGCCATTGCAAGACTTGTTACCATGATGAAGTGTGAGGTCAGCTAGGGGATTTTTCTACTTCAAAAATTTTTTCTAGTGGAAAACTAGCTTTATTAACAAAGATAGCAGCATCTACAGTTCTACAGTACTAGTCTATAATTTCTGGATAAGCCCTGCTCAAAATGATTTTATTATTATATGAAGTTATTCATGTGGAATGGCTTCTAAAAAGTTTCAAGAAATAAACTGTTCAGCATTCAGTATTTGCTTATGTTTTCTGTTTCTGACAGTTCAAACTTCACAATATTAATACTTGAAAAACTAAACAAAGATGGTCCTTTTTTCATTTAGAAATAGGTTTTATTCCATGTTGTAAGAAAAACTTTATTCAGACTTTCAAAGTGATTACTATTCAGAATATTTTAAAATAAACTACAGTAAACTTTATATGACTCAGCTGAACAATGTATGAAAGTAGAAAAATAACTTTTGTGAAAAATTTGTAAATCTTGTATCGGTTTCTTTAGATGCTTTGTATTTCTTTTCCTAGTTTGCTGACTAAACCTGGAACTACAAAGGTAACCGAAATTTACTGATAGCCTTATTACTGATATTTATTCAGAAGCAGGACAAATTCCTGTTTCTGAATATCAGTAATAAGGATTAGTTGGTTCTTGAGATCTCCTTACAACCACCTGTTCTGTCACATGTGTTCTGCTTGCTGTTATTATGTACTGGCAGTAATTAAGGAAATTACTTAAGAATGGACTTTGAAATTTCCGTGGTTGGTTGTTTCAGAAATACTGTTGAGAATCCAGTAATTCATTTAAATAGTGTAAGTAATCTGAAGTAGAACCACAATGGAAAAATAAGATTACTGAATATATTGATTCAATTTTCTGACAGTTAGTAATTTTTTACCTTGAAAATTAAGTGAAAATTTATCAGGTAAATTGCTAATGGACTTAATTTCTCAGGTAGAAATCACATATGTAAATAAAATTAAAAGATTATAAAAAAAAATTATTTTTAGATTTAGAGTAGTAGACATTATATTTGATTGCTTTTATTTCAGTTCTTAGATTATTTGCTGTCAAATTATTTGGATCAGCAATGCTTGGGTGTGATTTTAAGTTATTGGGTTTTATTTACTTTTCTCATATTAATTTATTTGGTCACATTTACAAGTAAAAAAGCAATAAGTGTGTTTAAGATAACTGGAAGGTAATAACACCAAATATGGTGGTTTGGGGTTTTTTTAATCAGAAGGAATTAAGAAAGTGCAGAATATTCAAAAAGGCTTGACAGAGAAGAGGCTGTACAACTGTAGCTATTTCTGTGAAAGGTGTCGTTTTCAAACATTCATCACATTATGATAAACTGTTACTATAAATGCACTTTAGAAGATTACAAATAGGGAAGAACATGACCTCACTACACTATCAAACAAGCCAATATTTTTTTTATTGGTGCTTAACGGATTCCCATATTCCACATGAATTTTTACTTAAAGGTAACATTCACTTAAATAACATTTTGAAAGGTCGTCCAAAAATTTCTACCTAAGATAATTTGTTTAAAGAATAGCTGTTCTTCCTCTGGATATTTAAATTGCATGTATGTACACACAGACAGAAGAGTATTTGTATGTGAAGTTGACTTCACCTGGGAGAACATATTGTCATCTACTGGCAAGGGACTTGTACTGTAGAAAAATAAAAGACCATATTAAAAAAAATTTTAAAATTCTGTACTAGTAGAGCATGTACATTACCCATTTGTTATACAGCTACCGCTCAAATTTGTTTGAGTATCTGTATCTGCATAGAGTTTCTTAGATTTGCAAACACCATTCAAATGATCATACTGACTTCCTTGTGGCAGTAGGTCAAGTACCTAAACTTTGAAAGAATAAAAGGGATGAACTTGACTCCTTAATATTGTTTTATATATATACATACTTTAAAAGTCAGTATGACAAACAGAAATACTTATGGCATCCCAGTGTACGAATTCCTAGTACAATATTGTACACCAAGTGTTCCCATTTTTCTTATGCTGTTTTATAGATCAGTTATTTCATAAGTATATTTAATGAACTTATATTTTTCTCTTATGAACTCTGGTTTGTAAAAATAAAGAGCCTATCCTTTGCAATGGTTCAGATCCCTGTAAAAAAAAACAACATGGAAGTGTCAATATAAATACATCCTGTCAAAAAAATAGCTTTGCAGATTAGGTCAGTGGGTCAGTTGCAGACCGGGTGGAATAAATGCTACCTCCACCAATGGCCAACAATATTCCATGAACTCCAAAAGAAGGTATTCTGTATAAATATATGCTTATCTAAATGAATATGCATGTTTGATATAAGGAATAAGATTCTGATGTGGAACTGCATTTTATTCCAAGAGTAATTACACTAAAATCAGTAAATTATCTGGTTTTTAACATAAGTATAATAGAAAGTGGCCTCTGCAATTCATCATCGAGTAGTTTTTTTATTACCTTTCTACACTGTCTCAGACCAGGGTAAGCACTACATGCTCATATGAGATTTTTCACTCTGGAAATTAACCATTTCAATATATATTGTAGGTAAATTAGTCTAGATGTCTACACAAATGCAATAGTTAAATATTTTCTCCATCAAATCTTTTCTACTGCTTGTCAATTATTTCTCAAAACTATTTTGATTCTCCCACTCAAGCTCTGGAACTTCATTTAGTTTTTTCTATCCACACTTTCCCTGCAACTCTTTCTCTTGTTTTACTGTTTCTTCTGGCACTGTTGATTTTATTTTGAGAAAATAATATATTAGACTTACTGTGTATGCCTGTGTGTTAGGGAAGATACAACTTGTGCACTGCCTAGGGCCTGTGCAGATGGTAATAAATAAATAAATAAATAACCCTCAAGTGATAACTGAGATAAGTGTGAAGGTGTTGCAACTTTCAGAAGTTATAGTAGCTATTTTTGATGCTGATAGCAGTTGTCTTATAGGTTTGGGAGTACGACAGAGAAGTTCTTATCCTCCTTGTAAGCTTTTTTCCTCCACCATAGCCAGTAATAAAGAAAAATTTTCTTTCTTTCAACATGTTGAAAGATGTCTGACAAACATGCAGATGTGTCCACATATGTGTGAATTGTCAGTAATCTTTAGATCCTTTAGACGTTCATATAGACCTACCTTTCAAGCCTGACAGTGTCCCTCTGGACAGCATCCCTTCTCTCTAGCATGTCAACTGCACCAGTGGTGTCATTGGCAGTCTTGCTGAGGGTGTGCTCAGTCCTACTGTTCATGTTGCTTTCAAAGATTTTAAATGGTGCTGGTCCCAGCACTGACCTCTGAGGAAGACCGCTCATCACTGACCTCCACTTGGTCACTGAGTTACTGACTGCAAGTCTTTGCAACTCTGCAGCCAATAAGAGTTTATATTACTCTCTGATCTTTTAGTTATTTTCCATCCACATGACTTCTGCTGAAAATCAAAAGGAAAATCAAAAGGAAAAGTTCCCAGCAATTGAGTCAAAAAGTACAGGATGCTCCACTGAAAATGCCCATATGACCATTTTTTTATGGGGAATATGGACATATATGGAGTCTGTACATGCATGATTCCTTCATTTTGATGTGTCCTAATGATGCTCATCTCTTGAGCAGCAAAAACTGCTTGCTGCGTTAGTCAACACGTGTTGCATGCTTAAGCCTTTCCTTGTTTGGTTTTTTGTTGTTTGTTGCTTTTTGGATCTCTCCCAAATACATAGATTATGCTTCTGCACCATGCTGGAGGTGCGCTCCAATGTTAGGTCCTTTTGAATTTTTTTTTCCGGCAGCTTTCCAGTGTCTGATGATTCAGGTTTGTAAGTATTTGCCTGAATAGCCAAAGAATACTTACACACAATGTAGATAAAAGACAAGGTCCTCTCAAGAGTTTTATGCAGCTTGACCTAAAATACACAGTTATGACCAACTGTAGTTGTAGGTTGGCTCCTACTTTTGTTTTGTTTTGGTTTGGTTTGGGTTTTTTTGTTTATCAGCAACATGCCTTGCTGGTTTTTTGAAGTCTGCCTCCACCACATTACTTTCTATGTCACCTGCTGCTTCAAAAAAATCTACGAAATTTACCAGCGAAGTTCACATTTTACATAGGTATTTCCCAGACCCATGGTTTCCTCCACTCATAGATGCTCTGTCCACCAGATTTAGCTCTGGGGCTTTTTGCAGTGGCTAAAATATATTATAAAAGCTTTAGATGCAGCATTTAAGGCTACAGAAGCTTCAGTTTGTACCTCCTGGAAAACAAGGTGAAGTAAGGTGAGATCTGGTGCCAATATTGTCCTTATTCACTTTACAGGTGAAAACTCACCCTTCCTCCCTTTTTCTCAGTGAAGAATATGCAGTTTTCCCTTGAATGAAACTCAGGGATGAATTAATATGGTCCAAAAGGTGAGGACTGGTCCAAAAGGTGAGGAGGTAACCATCTTCTGTGATTAACTGAGTAGATGTCCCCTTCTGTTTGACTTTAGAGAAACAGAACAGGTCTTCCATTTCCTCAAAGGATTCTGTAGAGTCATAACAGAGATTGTCAGCATGACTCCAGAACACATTGATCATAAAAGGTTCTGGAGAATCAAAGTACTTCAGAAATCTTTCAGTGGCAACTGAAGACAGCAGAGATCAGCTGATGGGCTGATGATATTTATGAGACAAGAAGCAATAAAGCTCAAGTATTTTCAACTGTGAAAGAATAGTTGCAAAAATGGCTGTTTATGTTGACAATTTAATTAATCTGTTTAGATATATACAAGTGCAATACAGAAAATGTGTGCACATTTCCAAGGTGCCTAACATGTCTTTTTCCTAACTTTGTGAACGACAAAATGCACAGGCTTCATCATCTCCCATTTTCCATTTACCGAAACTTCAAATAAATTGATTCTCATTGATCATGACAGTATTTCATAGACTTAATTTCAGCTAGGATAGTGAAGAATGTCATTTGTTAGATTTGATCTACAGAGGCCTGGATTTATTACTGTTCTATGCACACTGAAGCCCTCCCCACTGCCCCACATTTATTTCCCTTTTTCTTCAAAGTGTTGGTGATTGAGTAGAGCCTGGTATATTTATAGGCAAATGTTTATTTATGTCTTGGAATTTTTTTCCTAATATATGAGGGAAATTGCCCAAAGCACTGGGTCAACACCTACAATTCCCAGCTTTTAAGATATACGTCTAAATAAATATTAAAAAGGGAATAACACCAAAGTCAGCTCTAGATTACCAAAGAGATATCAGAGGGTAACAATCCTCAGTCAATTAAAACTGTAAATCTACTTTATTGTAAGCTACATAAACATGAAAGGTTAAGATGCCTCTTGCATTCTTATACAATATTACAGTATTAAATTTCAGTTTTGCACATTATTGAATATCATGTTTTCCCAGTGCACAAAATTCTTCCCTATAAAATGCAATGAATATTAGTAAGCAGAAGTCATTGTACAGAGATAAGCAAGACTGTTATACTTACCAGAGAACCCAGGAGTAAAAGCAGAAGATCTTGATAGTCTTCATAGCCTGCACTCTTGGTCCTCTTGTAAGACAAACTCTCTTTTCACTTTACGATGAAATGCAGGCCCTTCAAAAGATCTTGTCCAAAACAGTCATGACTTTTTTTAATGGAAGATTGGTAACAAGTCATTGAAATATTTAACTGATGTGGAATTTTGAAGACTGATGTATCAATAAATCAATTCATTGTAACATCCACCTAGGAAAGAAGCACACAACATATTAATTGAACTTTGCCTAAAATAATGAAAGCTTCTCCAAATATTCTGTAAGAAAGGACAATGAACTGGTGAAGTGCTTTATATTAATATTACAGGAAACATAGTGTAGCTCCTGTTCAGGTTTAGGCTGGGATAGAGTTAATTTTCTTCACAGCAGCTAGTATGGGGCTGTTTGTGCAGAAAAATCTGTTCAAATGCAGAGATGTTTTCATTATAGAAAAACAGTGCTTATACAGAGTAAGGTCATTTTCTGTTTCTCACCCCACCAGTGGGAGTACACAAGAAATAGGGAGGGGGACATCTCTGATAGCTGACCCCATCTGACCAAAGGGATATTCCATGCCATATGATGTCATGCTCAGCATATAAAGCTGGTCAAAGTGATGGTAGAAATTATTCCCAAGTTATTATCATATGTGATGACGGCCTGCTCTCCTGGAGAAGCGTGAGCACCTGCCTGCTCATGGGAAGTGGGAGATGAATTCCTTGGTTTGCTTTGCTTGTGTGTGTAGCTTCGGCTTTACCTATTGAGCTGTCTTTATCTCATCTTACTTTTACCATTCTGATTCTCTCTCTCATCATGCCATGGGGAAAATGAGCAAGAGGCTGTGCAGTGCTTAGGTATCAGCTGCATGAAAACTCTTAGTTGCCACTTAGTGGCCAGCTGGAGTTAAACCACAACCACTCCTTATGGTGTAATATATTTTTTTCATGCAAAATAAGACTAATTATGATTCCCTAACTATTTTATAATGACTATAAAAGCCTTACATGACATATGGCCAAGATTACTCTGTAGCAAGAACTACAGATTTAATTCTACAGTTTCATTGAAATAAATCAGGAAAAATATCATTCAAACTACATCAATTTCACTAGTTAGCCAGCACTGTGCATTCTGGCTCAGCTCAAAAAGACACTTTAGTTTTACAAAATGTAACAGATTATAAAACGCACAGTAAATGAATGGTCAATCTAGCAACATTACCTTTTACATGAAAAATATTCACAAAGTCAAATATTACTCGAGAGCGAGGCAAGTTCTAAATGTGAATTTTGCCTGTGAGGAACAATGGAGGGATTTTCAGGGACCTTTACTAATCTACTGCTTCTATAAATATTCAGTACATTATTGTTGTTAGTAATGTATTGGTGGTGTTAAACTTCACATTTGCTCAATTCTTTCTTCCTCCAATCTTTAGCTTTCTCACTTCTCATTAAATAGTATTTGAATACCTCTCTTTTAGTATTTTCTTTAGCAAATAGCATGACACAATGTAGAACTTTTCTGGCATTCTAATCAATGAGATGCAGGGTATTTTACCAGCACAAAGAAAACCTACTTTAAATTGAGAATTATTGTTAGCCTCTTCATCCTTACAGTTGAACTATGCAGGCCCTTATCACATTAGTACTGCACAGCCTAGAAGAAGGGTAATTGCATCATCAGTCTCTCTTGGTCTCTGCCTAAGCCCTTTTAACATGCTCATCCTTTCCATTACTTCATGATTTCATTTAATATTCTCCTGGGTTAGAATCATATCACCAGCAAGAACATACTGAATTAACAGTTGCTGTATGCTCTACTCCAGAATTTCTTTCCTGTGGATTAAAAAGCAATTGACTTTTTTTTTTTTAATAAACAGTGTCTTTTTGAACGTTTATGTCCAAATAGATGTATATTGAATTTTTATTTTAGTGTTTGAATTTGAAATACAAACAGGTAACATAATCCTATCTTTAATAAAATTACAAAGCAAGACTGTCTTTATAGTACAATCCTTTAGGTACCTAGTGCATTTCATTCCCTTCAGAGAGTTAAAGTTATGTAAAGGTCTCAGTGGCAGTTCCATGCATGTGTATTATATCTTTTTTATTTTCTTCTGTTACAGCTAATGCAGTTGCTGAAAAAGAGAAATGCTGAATGTTGCTTCTAAATTTACACTGGCAACAGATGGGATTCCTACTTTTCATAATTTCAAGGGATATACTGCATGGAAATATAGGGAGGCTTATTATTCATTTATGAAACTTTCCTTTCTTAATTGTCTATTTTCTGGTGTCTATGCCTGTGATATTAATAAAAAAAAATAGATACATCAATAAAGGTAAAATAGATTAAAAAGAGACATTTGAGAGATGACAGGGATAGCCACTTCTATCTCATGAGTCTCTTGCTCCCTAGCATTGTATATGTGTCTCTTTATAGACAGACATAGACAGTATATAAAATACAAAAGTTTTGTGTCTGTAGGTGCAAAGCCTTACATGGGCACAGCCCCCTTGTTAATTACAGGCAAAAATTGAATGTCCAGATCTTAGTGATAAAATCTATACTTTAATTCAAGTCCTCCCAAAGGTCAAGATTTTTTCACTAGTTTTCAGAATAAATATTTGAATAGTCTTTAACAATGGGACTACTTACAGAGATAAATACTGCCTACAAGAAGGGAAAGAAAAAAAAATTACTAAAAGACCTTTAAAAATGTTTGCTTTTGCGATAGTACAGTTCTCTAATTTCATGACATCTGTCTGAACTCATCTGGTACTCAGATGAGATGAAAATGATTCCTGAAAGCCCAAACATTTTCTTAAGAACAAGTTTGGGTTCTTACTTTTCATGGAAAGCTCTGTATTTCTTTCACTGCTATGATGATGTCCTTCCATGTTGCAACTTGTAGTTTCAGTATTATTTTTTCAGAGAAAGACGAAGGGAGCAGGATTCAGGTAGGAACCATGTAGTGTCTGCTGCATGAATCTTAAAGGAGTATATTACTTTTGGGAGGAATTCCCTGTGTAGCTAGCCTGACTTTTTTTTCTTTAGCTTCACAACTTCTCTTCTGGGAGACAGAGGGAGTATGTAGTGGGAAGTAGTAGGACAATACTCTAGGGAGTCATGTCACCAAGGAAAAAGCCAATGAAAGCATACACATACTGTGAATTGAGACTGCTGGAAAGTTATACCAATGATTTTGAGATCTATTTACTGAAAAGCTGAATTTCTTTAAAGAATAGTGAGAATTGCAGTGGGGAGGAAAGATGTATAGAAGAAAACTATATTAATATTCAGTAATTTTTGTTTTCTGAGATTGATTATATAATAGCCAATTTAATGTCATTGGAACTACTGTATCTTCACATGAGCACAACTAAGAATACAACAGATCCAAAATTTTTAAGTGCACTTTCAATTTTGTATCAGAAAACAATGAAGGTGAATAATGCAAGAAACTGTATTAATTTTAAACTCATGATCATTTCAGATTTTATGATCACTTTAACTAGATATGTGTTGGCAATGTGTGCTTGCAGCCTAGAAAGCCAACTGCATCTGGGGCTACCTCAAAAGAAGCATGACCAGCATGTCAAGGAAGGTGATTCCCCCTCCTCCTCTACTCCACTCTGGTGAGACATCACCTGGAGTAATGTGCCCAGCTCTGGGGTCCCCAGTACAAGAAAGACATGGACCTGTTGGAGCAAGTAAAGAAGAGGGCCATGAAGATGACCAGAGGGTTGGAAAATCTCTCCTACATAGGAAGGCTGAGAGAGCTGGGCTTGTTCAACCTGGAGAAGACACCAGGGAAATCTCATTAGTTAGAGGAAAGATGGAGAGAGACTTTTTACCAGGGCCTGTAGTGACAGGACAAGGGGTAATGTCTTTCAACAAAACCAGGGTAGATTTAGATTGTATATAAGGAATTCTTTACTATGAGGGTTGTGAGGCAGTGAAACAGGTTGCTCACAGAGGTTGTGGATGCCCCATCATTGGAAGTCAGATTGGATGGGGCTTTGGGAACTTTACCTAGCAAAAGATCTTCATGCCCATGACAGGTTGGAACTAGGTAACCTTTAAATGGTATGATTCTGTAATTCTATCATTACAAAATTATTTTAGGATTCCATGTATGGGATGATAAATTTAACTTTTATAGATCTTTCACTCTATTGCTATGTCATCTTGTGAGAACAGCAGAATTTGATGGGGGAATTAAAAAAGCCACCACCCAAAACAACTCCCAACAACGTGATGAATGCAACATCTTTGATTCCATAATGGCTCTAACTTCAAGTGTCTAGTGTCTAAGTGAAGATAGAAAGTTCTATGTTTTGGATAAGCAGCAAGACAGAAAAGATCAAACAGTATACAAACAATGAGCACCACTGGATCAGTCAGAACTGTTTTGAATTTAATCTTGCATTTTTAAATTTGTTGCTTGGCAGTACACTAAAATATTCAGCAACATATAGCAATCTCTTGGAATAAACACTCAGGCTGATAAATTCCTTGTCCCAAGGAAAAACAGAAACAGAAAAAAATACCATAATTGAGGCAGTATTAATAACTCAAGGAATTGTTAATGCTGTCCATTTTAAGTTTTCTATTATGTTTTGTTTCTCTCCATTCTGACCATTATACATCTGAAGTATAATTTAAATTACTATCAATTCATCTCACATGCCAAGGGAGTAATAAGAAACTCATTTTCTACATACAGAAAAATAAATCCAATAAACCACCTAAACAGCAGTAGTAAGTTTTATTTTTATTATACCTTTCCAAAGCAGAATTGCATTAAATAAATCATAGATGCACAGCAGGTGTGAAATTCATTCCTTTCTGCCTATTTTTTTGAGCACTCTCTAATTCCCTTAAGTTATTAATAATAATTTCCAGCCAATAACCTGTCTGTGGTTGTAGGAAACCAAAAAATATAATGCCGTTTTATTCTTTTCCCCTTGAATAAACATCTGCCTACACTATATTAGGAATTGTTTGTTGTTTGTTTTTTTTTTGTCATAGGAGGAATATTCCAGTACTGTACTTATAAAAAAACCCCCCTCAATTTAATAAAAAAAAGACAGTTTTTTAACTGCCTAAAATAAAATATTTGACAGCAATATTGCAATACTCAGTGACATGTCCAAAAGTTAAACAAGATTCTATATATTGTAGGCTTTGCTTTTACTAACATAATCAGTGATATTAATCTAGTTACTTTGAAAAGAGTAGCTTCTCAGATGCTGTAGCAACCACCTGCCACACTTGTACAAGGTATAGATTCTTATTTCTATTTTTTTTATGCAAGAAGATCCTATTTAGTACAAATTTTAGTTAAATAGCAGAAAATCTAAAGGAATATTAAAAAATCTGCTGAGAATTTATGCATTTGTTGGTTTGTCAAGGGCACAGGCTTGACAGCAAAAGTTTGTACCTTGAAACAAGTTGTTCATATGCAGACATTTAAATATCAGAAAAACAGCTTTAAAATCTGAGGATCAGATCTCTTCAGTCAAGTAATAAATGCATGTCAGGACTTGAGGTGCAGATAAGCACATTTAGGTGAAACACATTTAGCTGAAATTGGATGTGAGTAGGGATTTAAAAAATAATCAAGAAGCAGTTTTACTTGGTAGAAAATACGTCTAAGGAAAGAACCATATTTCAAGGCGTTGCATCTGTGCTAATAGTTCAAATAGAAAGATATTAATGATATCATTTGGACTAACAAAACACACATTTTAAATGTACAGGCAAGTGTATCCTAGAAAGGGAAATCTGTGTCAGTCACTGTGGGATAGCATCAGCACAGCCAGTATCACATGCCACTGGGACACTGAGTTAAGATGAGGATACTGAAACAAAATTCTTTCTTTGTTGGCATACATATGTGCTTTCAGATTAACATTTACTTTTTCCTTTTGAAGACTTTAGGATATGTCATACTAGTTATGAAAGGGAACCTAGCAAACACAGAAAAGAAGAAAAAGCTGTGTCCATTGGCTTCTGACACCCACGCAGCTGGGAAGAACTGAGGTACTGCCGAGCACTACATTATCACTGTGTGACATATCCTCCAGATTCTATATCCACAGATTTCAGAGATCCTCCAAGTAGATAATATAACTACAGTCTTACTATATTGCTCAGGTATGTCAAAATTTCTATTACTTTTTTTCCAAGTTCAGAAATTCTCATTTAGTGCTTGATCTTGAGGCTGTGACGCAAGAAAATATATACAGTATCAAGAGCAAAAAAGGCCACTTACCTATCTTGATAGTCTACCTATGCATAAATACTGACATGCATTTATTTATTTTCATAATAATCCAGGTACTAAAGTATATAATATAGATTCTGAGAGTGTGTTTATTTCATAATATTTTGCATATAGTTTTTTGCCATTTTGCTATAAGCATTACAGGATACATATGATACCAGCTTTTTGTTTTCATTTGTATCAACGCTGCTGTATATGTGTTAAATTTCTTCTTACACAATCATCAAATTTATTGATATTGCATAAAATAGTACACTACGGAGGATGGAAACAATTTAAAATGGAATTTTGATTTTGCACATTTTCTAAAACATATTCAATACACACACAAAGTTTTCCTTTGGGACAGTCTAGAAAGATTTAAAATATAGGTGGCCTTTTATTTTCTATACATCAGAATGTAATTTAGGAATAAGTATTTCCGTCCTTCTGTTTTATAGTGGTTGGAAAGAAAAAAGGAAACAAAAAAAGGCCAAAAAATTGAGTTATTTTGTTGAGACATGTTGGATTTTTTTAGCCCTCCAATTTATCTCAGAACTACTTATTCCAGCTTACATATTGAATCAGATACTGTAGACTAGGAAGGACTGAGTCAAAGTTAGCTGGATGAGGCAATGAAAAAATACTATAAATATAGTAAAATTATGAAACTGAAAGTCACAACTTATTCATGTAGGCATTGGTTATACCATGTTGATTAGAAAAGCTCTTATTTATCCATTCCTGTATTCTTACTGTTCTGTAACTCAAACAATCACCTTGAAAACTTTTGAATCTTTCTGGTTTCATGTGAATGATAAAAATAAATCATGAGAGGCTGAGAATCCACGAATTCTGACTACTGTAGTCAAACCTGGCAATGCAAGACAAAGCATGAAGACAAGGCCCATGGCTAAGCTGAGGAACTGAAAAAAATATAAAAGCTGGAAAATAAGATAAAGAACGTGAAGGAAGCAAGCAGAAGATGAAGGACGAATTACAGAGAACGGAGTATAGAGAAAGAAAATAAGCTTGATATGCATCTGTTCTACTGATTGATGAAATACATATTTTTATATATCACGTGAAATGCAATTATGGTATTTTCCCCTTATAATTTTATTAATATAATCCCCCTCAGTGATGTAGACTTTTATATTTTTGACATAAACTGCCTCACAGATCATATTTTACAAATAGGCTTATACCTAAAAATCGATGTATATATCTAAATTTATGTGTATGATGAGCAAATTACATATCAAAAATCCATTATAGCACACAAAAATGCATATCACTTTATGGGTTCAAATTAACATTTGCATTTCTGTCAAGTGTCCATTAAAGTGAAGTTAAATGTTAATTAAACCTCCACTTACTCTTACCCAAGTATCCTTCAACTCACAAGTAAAGATCAAGAAATTGGAGATTAAAAAGCCTAAGATCTACTTACAAATATCTTAAATTTCCATTGGATGTTTTTCTCCTTTTCCAGTTTAACTACTCTTTGGTCTTTAGGGTAATTTCTATATAAGCAATTTAAAAAATTAGACTCAAAACCAGAATTATCACCTTTGGCATTTATGTATTCAGTATCACCCTTGGGGTTTTTTATGTATGTAGAAGGATTTCTTATTTGTAAATTTATTCAGTTTTTGCTTCTTCCACATATGTATTCACTTCTTCAATGTGAGAGGAAATTAGAGTAAAATGCTTAATCAGAATCATGAACATTAGAACCATGCTCATAGGTTCATAATATCATTGAAAAACTCTGATTGGAAAGACCTCAGGAAGCCTCAAGTCCAACTCTGAGGTCAGACCAGATTACTCAGGCCACGATCCAGTCACATTTTCCATCCCTGAAGCATGGAGACTGTATGAACTTTTAGGTCACCTTGTTCCACTGCCTGACTGTCCCCAAAGGGAAAACATTTTTCCATACATACAGTCTGAACCACTGAAAATCCTGTCTGTGTCTTTTTGATGACCTCCTGTAGTGATCCTGATTGGAAGAGTGCTACACATTAAGGAGTTAGTGATCCACAGTATAAGTAACCTGAGCATGCCCAGGCCTGTGCTATGTATCTGTGACTATACCACCTGCAGAACCCTGCATTTATCTGAAAACAAAGCAAAAAGCTCTTATGAGAGCATCATTTCTGTTTTGACTGCAGAAATGCTTAACACAGTTGTTTCCTTGTAAGAAAATCCTATAACAACCTGAATGATGGAAAAGAGGGGATCTCTACTGTGGATAGGTTCTGCATAGCATGTTTCGCATGGGTTGCAGTCCTGTTGAATGCTACACTGCTTGGGGCTTCCAGCATCTGAAGGGACATCAGATTATCTATGCTTTTCTCTTTCTATAGCATTAGCCCTAGTAAGTAGCATTTTAAATGATACCTCAGATTCTGAGTGCATTTCTTACTAAAAAAAAATAATGGAAAAGAACCTCCTGGTTGAAAACACTTCACCTTAGGTGCTGGATGGCTGTTGATAGGTCTCCCCAGGCTAAGCAAGTCTGGGTCCCTCAGTGTTCTCTTACAGGATAAGTGCTCCTGCTCCTGCCCAGCTTGGGGATTTCTCCTGGGCGGTCCAAAACTGAATGAAATGCTCTAAATGCTCTTTCTCAGGTGTCAGGCACAGAGTGTCACTACACCACTCATCCTATTCAGAAACTGGCTTAAAATATTACTTGCTTAGCCTTTTGCTACCAAATTAACAGTGGAGGCTCCTCCTATGGCCATTGACATCCTGTGGATACTTTAAATAACCATATATTATTGTCGTGGTTTAGCCCCAGCTGAAAGACAAGCACCATGCAGTCACTTGTTCTTTTAAAAGGAAGAGGGGGAGAAAGTGTGTGTGTGTGTGTGGGGGGGGGGGGGGGGGGGGGAGGGGAAGGGAAAGAAATAAAAATACCAAAACCAAGAAACCAAAACCCCATGGGTTGGGATAAGGATAGTTTACTAGAATAGCAGAAAAAATAGATATAACAATGATAACAGGACTTCAGAGCAAAAAATATATGAAACTGGTGATACACAATGCAGTTTCACACCAAACCACACAACTCAGGCTGTGCAGCCCAGAGCCGTCACGGAAAACTGGCCATCCCTCAAAAACCACACGTCCTGCAGCTGCCTGCTCCTCCACCAACCAGCCCCCTTTTATACTGAGCATGATGTAATTGGCCAGTTCGGGTCACCTGTCCTGGCTGTGTCCCCTCCTTTCTCGTTAGTAGGGAAATATGAAGAACTGAAAAAGTCCTTGACTGCTTGGCAACAACTAGAAACATTGGGGTGCTATCAGTACTGCTCTCATCCTAACTCCCAAACAGGGAGTTCCATCCACTGCTAGAAAAGAAATGAACTGCATCCTGGCTGAAACGAGGACAATTATGTAAGGCAAAAAAGAAATGGGCTAACGATATAAAATATTGCAGGGTTTGATTCTAATTATTTCAAGACTAGTTTCACAAAAGATTAGTTTAAGAAAACTGGTTTGCACCAATACTGAGTCACTAGCATTTGAGTCGATGAGCATTTTAGCAGTCATTTAAAAGAGTATTATTTTTGTCATTGTGGTGAGAAAAAAATATACTAGTTTATCCTCCCATTTGTTTGTTGTTACGGAGAGATAATGCCTTAACCAAGGAATGCAACAGTAACAGAAAATGTTCTCCTAATAGGATTTATTGCCAATCTTTACCCTGTAAGTTTAGCCACCAAGACTAAGATAGGCCTCCTGTGTTGTGCAGGGAGAGAAAAAGGCACTTTTAGAGGAAATGTCAAGCATGTAAGATGAGCTGTTGTTCTTGCTCTGTTCTGTAATGACAGAGGAAGCCCAAATAACTAATTTACATTCAAAAATAAACTTTTAGATAAAGTTAGGTGAGATGTATCTGCTCGCAATGCATTGTCTAACCTTACAAAATTCAACCACACTACTGTTCTATTCATGGGTAACTTGTTTGTCATTCTCTTGCATAATACATTGTTTAAAACCCTAGTATTATTACCCCCAACACTGGTATGTCACAGAACCAGAAAATTTCTTTCTGATTCTTCTACAACAGGCCATATTAAAACTGCTTTTATCCTAAAATATAACAAATATTGTGATCATCTAATTTCTTCTTTTTAATTTAAAACATACGAGAGAGTAATTTTGCATAAGTTTGAAACTATTATAAAAAGCAGAGTGGATTAGTTGTGACAAATTTGTTTTGCTTTGCAATTAAAAGATAAAAATATTTTCAGGGATATCAAGTTCAACATTTTTGTATTTTTTATTTACAACATTTGAAGGTTTATTTCATCTTTTGACACCCACCCACCCACCCCACCTCACCCCCTTATTTGTTAAATAATTACTTTTCTGATCTTTTTGAAGTAGTCCAGGAGTTACAGAAATGTATCAGCTGATAAAGAATGTAAGTCTATTACTCTACGTACATCTATGTCTGCTGGCAACAAGGTGACAAATGGACAGGAATTTAGCTTCTGAAAGTTCAATAAGCTGGTATTGTCCTGACATTGCAAACTGTTTACCACAAAAATCCTCTCAATCTATCACCCAGACCCAGCCTTTGCCTGATTCTAATTCTACTGACATTGAAACCTGAAACCTTTTGTGAGTCATTTATCACACTTATTAAAATGTTCCATTGTCGATTAGAATAGCAATTCACTATTACTTCAGAATGCTGCCCAAAGGCTATTCTATCCTGGAAATTCTAATGCTTTATTGAAACAGTGGTTTGGTCTTAATAAATGATTCTTTGTGAAGCCACCGTGCTTTCAATTCTGAAAAATGATGCTGGCATTTCAAAGCTGGTATCAGTGCCCAATATTATGCAAATCCCCTTACTTATTACTGCATTTAAATCTGGCCTAAATACTTCACACTTAATATTTTAACAAGTATATGTCAATTAGATTATATAGAAAACTCTAAGTTAGGAACAGCTTTCTGCTTATTGAACTATAAATAGGAGTCCAGTCCTTCGGAACATAAGATAAAAGATACAGTCTTAAATACTATCCAAAGGGATATTCTTTCCCCATTAAAAAAATTACATAATCTGAAACCTTTTCATTATTATTTTCCTAAAACTCTTAATCTTGTTCTTTCCAAAACCAAAACCATAGTAGGAACACTAAGCCCATGAAAGAAATTCTAAATCATGTCTTAGTTGACTGATATACTTTACAAATATAAGTATTAAAGTAACTGTAGATCATCAATCAACAATTAATATTGAGATGATTGTGTCATCTAAAAATATGCTGTACATGATTGATCTTCATACAAGTGAAACCTGTGTAAAGCATGTATATTCATTCAGCACAATGAATACACTTAGCTGCATGACAACTGTAAGTCCTCTGATACTGCTTGCTGACACTGCTTGGGAGTGGTGTTCAAACTGTGACTCTTTAAAGTATTATTCCTGTAAATATAATATTTTTATTTAGAAAGGTATTTCAGAAGTCAAGATGTAATCCCCAGCTTTCAAACTCTGAAAATAATTTTTGTTCTGCTGGTCTTTCACTGCATCAATAACTGAATCACTTTAATAACAGTTTCAAGACCACTTGTATAGCTTTCATGTTCTACATAGCAAGCACACTTTTGTGTCTTACTCTTCTCATTTTTAAAATGAGATTAGTAGCACTTCTCTGTCACACAAGAGTGTTTCAAGACTAAATACTTTAAATGTTCTGAGGGTGTCAAGCACTATATTTAAGAAGCATAAAAACCAGCTAAGATCAACAGATTTGTAGTAACTTAGATGAGATTGCAATCACTAAACCTCCTTCAAAAGCGTGGAAAAAAATATTCATTGTTGTCCTGATTCATCACCAGTACTTTTAAAAATAGAAGATCATGGAATATGCAAGTACTTTTAAAAACAGTAGATCTTGGAATATGCCACTGCAATGTGTTCACTAGGAAAAGTTCCAATGAACTTCTTTTGGATAAATTTTCATACATAAACGGCAACATTTCAATGACTGAAAAACAGAGACCATGTCCTCAAAAACAACATTATATATCATCAATGTAGAAATACATACAATCAAAAATATAAATATTTTCAATGTATCTCATAATCAATATGGATACATAGTCATAAATATGTATATTTCATGACTGATTTACTTTTTTATGTTGTCTTAGTAATGGAAAGTATTATTTTGCTCAAATATATATCTGTGCAACAAAAACATGTTATTTACTGAAGTACAAATGTAGAATAAGACAAAAAGTGTTAGTTTCTAGATGCCTGTTTTTATGCCCTGGCATTTGTTTAAAAGTATGGGTGTGTCAAATGATAGAAATTAAAAAGCTGACTAAGGAAGGCTGATAATTTTATGTGACATTACATTAAAATAGCATAAATGAAAAATGAAGAAATTATAAGTAAGACTCTAAACTTTGATCCTGGCCTCACACTATGACAATTGTGGGTTTTTTAACTTTTAAGAAAACCTATATGATTTTTCAAATTTACCTTAAAAAAATAAACAAAGCTTTCTAAAGATCTTAAAAAAAAAAGAAAAGATCAAGTGGGAATCAAGTGGGAAGACTGTATTGTTCTCAGCTTGCACCTGATCAGGATTCAAACACCAGCATTGAGCAAAAATGAATGGTCACACAGGATTTCCACAGGAATGACCTAGCTCATGGGCTGTAAGCAAAAAGGAAAGTATTTGCTGTAACTACAAAGTGCCTCAGACACTGGGGTCTTCTGCAAATGTCACAGAAGAGGAGATGCAATTGAACATAAGTAATAAAAATCCAATAGCTGCATCACAACAGGAGTATTTAAACAAATATGCACACATTCAGTATTAAATGTATCAGATGAGAAAGACTGTTGTATTTTGTTTATTCGGACTACCTTTTCCCAGGGGAACGACTGGGCCAGCAGGAGAATTTCTGCTGCTATACATATGCTTAAACCTCCATGAAAGGTATAAGGAGTTCTGAAACCACAGCTTGGGTGCAGAGGAAAGCCTTGTACATAGTAGCTTTTCAAGACAAAGCATTTGCCCTAGCTTTGCACAAGAACGGTATCAAAAGGCAATCTTAAAAAAATGATGTTGAAAATTTACTAAATACATTATTTTTGCATACCTCTCTAGATGTTTGCTACCCACACCTAATTTTCAATATTTTGAAATTATTATTTTGAAAATAGATTAGATTTTTATTCTGAACATAGTTTCTTTAATCATGGTTTGATATGCCAAATAGTGAGATACCTCTATGAGGCACTGTTGTAAATAAGAAATTATACTTTCTTACATGTGCTTTCCAAATTTTATCAATGCTTAGGAATATTGAACATCAGCTGCCCTAATTGGGTAATGTCAGCCTCACTCCCTCTTGCAGACAGTAGGATACTGTGTGTATTTCAGAAAATGGCAAGAAATGATGTTTAGAAAGAGCAGGTAAACCCAGCCATTCTCTACAGCTCATTGTCCATGGGGTCCGCCAGACACCGTATCAGAGCAGTTAGTGAGTTGTTTCCTGTGCCTAGTCTTTTTACTACCAATGGACTTGTTCGCTAATTTATTTGGTCATTCTGAACTTACTGCTAACCTTGTTCTCAACAACCTGTAGTGGATGCGGGTTCCAAAATGTACAGCTATCTGTGGAAAGGAATACTTCACCTCTTCTGAAAGTCAAAATAAAGAATCAAACAATATTTCTAATAACGAGTTGGGCTACAGAATAGACAGAAATTTCCAGGAAAATGATCACTGTTACGTGCTAAAAACATACTAGCTATGCTAAAATATTCTATTTTAGCTACCTGTCTTTTCCTTTTCATCTAATGTCACTTTTACTTGTTTGGCTTATTCAGCTTGATTTCAAGGTCAGGAACTGATACGTCTGTGATTAGAACATTTCACACTTAACCTATAACTGTATATTACTGTAGTAGCTATGCAGGGAGACAGTCTTTTCTGATTTTAATATAAGCCTAGGGAGTAGTTTTCCTCTCCAATTCAACTCTGTATCATATCTGACCTTATTATTGGTGTTTCATTTTATCTTCACAGAGCCTTTTTTTTTTTTTTTTCCACTATTTCATAATTTGGTAGCCTCCTGTGAAAAAGCTTAAGCAATTGCCATTTTTTCTTTTATTCATCTATTAGAAGGTGAGGGTTTTTTAAAGCAGGCTAGTTATGGTTCCATTGGTAAGGTGAAGTGTCAAACTATTTCTTTGAACCTTTCAAAAGAATGCTTCTAGAAAATACTTGCTTAAGGAAGTGGATAGGAAAATGCTGTCAGACCCATTTTCCTATGGGAAATCAAACTCTGGTAAATCAAAATGTTTCACAGAACTGTATTGATTCTGTTATTATTCTAGGTTTTGGAAGAAAACCAACCTAATAACCAACCTATTAGTGGGTTTAAAATTAAAGAGTTAAATTATCTTGCTTTAAAATAATCATTCATATATTCACTGTAATTTATACCAGAGGGCTGTGATGCTATTCAGTGAGACCTGGACAGGCTAGAGAGTTGAGTGTAGAGGAACCTAATGAAATTCAAAAAGGGTAAGTGTGGGGTCCTGCACTAAAGGAAGAATAACCCCAAGCACCACTAAAGGTTAGGGGTTCACCTGCTGGGATGTAGCTCTGCAGTTCTGGGCTCCCCAGTTCAAGAAAGACAGGGAACTTTGTGATACTACAAAGATGATGAGGGGACTGGAGCATCTCTTGTATGAGGGAAGACTGAGTGAGCTGTGTCTGTTTAGCCTGAAGAAGACTGAGAGAAGGGACTTGATCTATGCTTACAAACATCTGAAGGTTTGATGTCTGTAAGGAAGGGGCCAGACTCTGTTGTGCTCAGTGACTTGACAAGGAGCAATGGGCACAAATTGGAACATGGGAAGTTCCATTTAAGTATGAGGAAAACCTTCTCTACTTTGAGAGCAGTGACAGAGCAGTGTCACAGGCTGCCCAGAGAGGCTGTGAAGTCTCCTTCTCTGAAGATATTCAAATCTCCCTGGACAAGATCATGTGCAACCTGCTTTAGGTGATGCTGCTTTAGCAGGGGGTTGGACTAGATCTCCAGAGGTCCCTTCCAACCCTTACCATTCTGTGATACAATTTTTATAATATTAAACTAAAATATGTAAAAACAACAAAAGCTATTTTAGCTGAAGAGGGAAGTTGATGGTCATTTATAGTCTCTCTATAAATCAGACTTAACATGCATTCTGAAATCTTGAATTCCTTTAATTGAATTAAATTTGTATTGTCTGTAAAATTACATTCCAGTCAAAGATACTTTACTCTTACCATGGTTTCCTTTACTTCCTCCCACTTTTCTTTTTGCCTGCTACCTATCATCATACAGTACAGCTCTCAGTTGTGTTGAGGCCAAACGTTTAATTAGATCTTATGGCTTTCTCTGTAAAACAAATAAACAATAGTGGGTGTAAAGGACAACTGCATGATCATTACTATAATTTATCATCCTCAGCAGTGCCATGTGTCTATAGTCATCATTTACACTTTTGGAAGAAAAAACAGTATAAAGGTTAGCAAGATGAACCTTTTTTTCCTATGCTTCATGCTTTCACCTCTTGCAGAGCTCATTTTAGGCAATGAATCTGTCTTTTCCTTGCTTCCTCTCATTGGTTAGATGAAACATTTAACAGTTCATTTTGAAAATATATCTGTCTGCTTTGCCCTCCTTATATAGTATAAGGGCTCATTAAAACTGGATTTGTCTGTGGGTTTTCTTATAAGTATCACAATACAGGACCTCATTTAAATTGAAATGTATACTACTCTCTTTCTAGATTCCCTTCCAAGACTTGATACCATATAATGAATGATTTTTTAAAGGGTAATCTTACCATTTTTAGCATCTAATAGACCTACATTCTGAAACAAGGAAGAAACTGAAATAACTTGCTTCACAGCACATAAGGATGGCATGCTGCAATACAAATCACTGTCTTATCTCTTCCATTCTCCTTCCTATTGTATTGTTGCTTTTTATATTAAAAATGTGACAGAGTAAAGTAATGTGATTAAAGGATACTTTGATGAACCTCTCTCCATTCCCCACATTGACTGGGGGAGTAGACTTATTATTCTGTTACAGTGTTCTATTTTCTTATGCTTCCCCCTTTATTCAAATTACTAAATTCAGATCCAAGTGTCCAATAATTTCACAAGCATTCCTTATATTGCAAGGTATAGCTGCTGATGCTTTACATCCCAAAACAGTATTTACTGAAATAATCATGAATATATTGTATCACATTAATCCCAATCCATGAATTCTTGCACCTACTCAAGATAACCCCTGGTTTTTGGTGTTATCCGTGCCTCCTCCCCACCTCCCCTTCCACTAGTTGGGCAACTTGCATTTTTATTTTCTACTGATACTTTTAAAAAAGACTGGAAATCTCCCACCCTTAAAATGAAAATCACCATTAGAAATATCTTACTTCAGAAATCTTGAAACTGTTCTCTGAGATGTTGCTTGAGCCCATCCACAGAATTACAGAATCACAGAATTACAAGGTTGGAAAAGATCTTTGAGATCATCAAGTCCAAATGTTCCCATCCTATACTAAAACATATCCCTAAGTACCTCATCTACCCATCTTTTAAACACATCCAGGAATGGTGACTCAGCCCCCTCCCTGGGCAGCCCGTTCCAGGCTCTGACAACTTCTTCAGTAATTTTTTTCCTAAGATCTGATCTGACTGTGCCCTGGTGCAGTTTGAGGCCATTTCCCCTCATCCCATCTCCTGTCACCTGGATGAAGAGACCATCACCCACCTCTCTGCACCCTCCTGTCATTGTACTCAGTGATAAGGTCTCCCCTCAGCTTCCTCTTCTCCAGGCTAAACACCCCCAGCTCCCTCAGCTGCTCCTCATATGATTTGCCTTCCAGCCCCTTCACCAGCCTGGTTGCCCTTCTGTGGACTCGCTCAATGTCCTTCTTATGGTGAGGAGCCCAGAACTGGACACAGTACTCAAGGTGTGGCCTCACCAATGCCAAGTACAGGGGCACAATCAACTCCCCAGACCTACTGGACACACTATTTTTGATAGAAGCCAGGATGCCATTGGCCTTCCTGGCCTCCTGGGCACACTGCTGACTCATATTCAGCCTGCAGTCAACCAGAACACCTACGTCCTTCTCTGCCTGACAGCTCTCCAGCCAGTGTCCCCCAAGCCTGTAGTGCTGCATGGGGTTGTTATGTCCTATGTGCAGCACTCTACACTTGGCCTTGTTAAATCCTCATCCCACTGGTCTCAGCCCATCAGTCCAGTCTGTCCAGATCCCTCTGAAGAGTCTCCCTACCCTCAGGCAGATCAACACTTCCTCCCTGTTTAGTGTCATCTGCAAACTTACTGAGGGAGCATTCAATCCCTTCATTGAGGTCACTGATAAAGATGTTGAACAAGATTGGACCCAGGACTGAGCCCTGGGGGACACCACTCGTGACCAGCCTCCAGCTGGATTTTGTGCCATTTACCATCACCCTTTGGGCCTGGCCATCCATCCAGTTTTTAACCCAGCAGAGGGTCCACCTGTCTAGGCCAGTGGCAGCCAGTTTCTCAATCAGAATGCAGTGAGAAATGGTGTCAAAGGCTTTACTGAAGTCCAAGTAGACTACATCCACAGCCTTCCCCTAGTCCATTAAGCAGGTCACCTTGTCATAGAAGACGATCAGGTTACTTTGACATTATCTACTTTTGTAAACCCATGTTGACTAGGCCTGATCCCCTGGTCATCACACATGTGCTGCATGATAGTTCCCAAGATGACCCTCTCCAGGACTGAGGTCAGACTGACAGGCCTGTATTTCCCCAGATTCTCCCTCGGACCTTTCTTTCTTTTATATAGATATAACATCTGCCAGCCTTCAGTCAAGTGAAACTTGCCCAGTCTGCCAGGATTGCTGGTAGATCATGGAAAGGGGTTTGGCTAGCACATCTGACAGCTCTTTTTTAATCATCAGTTCATTTCCAAAGAACACAGATTAAGATAATTCCCTACTCCTTTCCTGACATATAGTTCCTAAAACGCAATGGGTAACTTTTGCATAAGCAAGTGTGGTCTGTTGCTATTGATAGGGCTGAATAGTTTTGAAATACTTTTGGAGATTTTTCTATGTTCCAAATCCAGCTAATCAAGCAATTTAAACCTCCAGTAATACAAGATATGCTTTATTATTATCCCTCATCCTTGCTATCCACAACTGTGGAAGTAAACTGGTCTGCTTTCCTTCTTTGTAGCTCCCTGAGAGACATTTAGCAGATTATCTGTTTGAAACAGGGAATTTCTACCTCAGCACAAGAGAAAGAAACATATGGATTGCTGAAGCAAATGGATTTGTGGGAGGGAAGGAAAATCTGTTAGCTCATAAGTTTAGGAAGCAGAGACTACGAGTTAATAAGCTTAGGGGGTAAGAATATATCCTGGGACCAAACAGATTTATTAACACTTGCAAAGGAAGGATTTGTGAAAGGGAATGGAACATGTTAAAAATTGTGATGGATGAGGGATGTGCTAGCAATAGACAATAAGGAAGATCTTGAGTTACTAACATCATATTTAAAGGTAAAACAGTAGATTTCAGCAAATGCCTAAAAATGAGATGGAGAAATATTTCATTGCTGTGTACACATACATATCCATAAAGATGCATATGCACACACAGAATACTGTGGGCAGAAGAGAACAGACCATAGGTGCATGGAAATGACAATTGTTAGTTTAATTGAAACCTTAAAAATCTAAACAGAAAACCTCATCTTTATCTCCAGTCCAGATAATAACTAAATCTAATACAGAGGATCTGCATTAATAGCACCTTTAAAGACATCATGAATGACAATTTTCTATCATCTCTCCATTTTTCTTAGTGTTATACTTTCTTACCAGTGTGGTTTTGGGTCCAAATGTCAGTGGTGACAGTCTTCCCACAAGCTATCTACTGGGGAGGAAGCTGTATGATTTAAGAAAGATCCATTGGCCAGATCCATGTAGAAACATGATGCTCATAGTGGAACTTTCTACCTCTCCAAGACTGGGATCCATTTGTGACCATTTTTATATCTTTGCAGATCATAGTCTGTCTCCTTTGCATTGGTTCCCAGCTATAGTTTGAAAGTTGAACAATAGCCTCCCAAACCAGAACAAAATAAAGACTTTTTTTTGTTGTTTAGCAAGTACATTGATAGGTCATATCTTTACCATAGGTGATATTCACAATGTTTCAGCTAAAATGTGTGAAGCAGTGGACATATGTCCACCAGACAACTGTTTAACCAAATTATAACCAGTTAAGATCCAGGCAACCCCAAAGCAGTCCTGAGATCCCACACTGTTTAATACATAAATGTGGATTTTTGCTAGTAATGGTCAAAGATCCTGTTTGTTTGGATACATTATACATAACACATGATGTGTGTATTTGTGCAGAAAGACCATAACCCAGGAATTCAAATGGATTGATGGCTCCTTCAAATATTTTATTTAAACTGTGAATGGCTTGTGTAGTACTGAAATGAGGATGAGACTGCAAGAAAATCAGGTAGGTAAACAAAATCAGTTTTCAGCATGGTTTGAGATTGATGCTTTCACATATTACCTGAGTTCTCCCATATTTACTGTTATTTTCTTTTACTCGAAATTTTCTAATTTCAATTCTAATATTATAGGCTCATTGGGGTGTTAAAAGGTATTATATTTCCTTGTGAAACTTAATTTTATGCAGTTTGTAGGTAGGGTATCTATTGCTTTGTTAATTTTAGGAATCATTCATGATTGAGTTCTGTGAGCTTTTTTTCATTAAGAAGAATCAGTTAACTCCTATGCAAGTTTGTAGAATTACATTTTTGCCACATCACTCAACAAATTTCAATGTAATGCAGTACTACTCTTATATAGTGCTACAAAATGTTACATCTGAATTATAACGAAGGTCATGTATCTAAAATTGTCATAATTAGCAACTTCTGACAGCTTAATCAGGCCAGGAATGGTAAGAAATACAGTAGTTGTCTGTTTCAAGACCTCTTGAAAGTAGAGTATCTCATAAATATATTTTTAATGGTTCTTAGTTTGTTGTTAGCGTTATAGGTTACTGCTGAATACTCCCATCTATATTTGATCTAGTGTGAGATTGTCAATTGCCATTCACATTTTTATTAAATTTTGCTTCATTTACACTTTCTCACTTCTTCACTGATACATCAGCAACAGAAAAGTGCAGTATACTATTTCCATTTTCCAAGAAAATTTGGTCTAGATTAATATACTTCTAGAAATACAGTGGTTTATTTGATAGCAAAATGAATCCAGATGAGGACGGTCAACATACACATTTTTGTTCAACACACTCTAAAATTTGCCCCAAGGAGAAAAAAAATCAAAACAACAACAACAAAAAGAGAACACCAAAACAAAAACCCATACAGAATAGTAGACCTTAGTGAAATTTTGAATTAGAAAAATATGCCAAATCATGTCTTCCCCTTCTATGAAGAATTTATTTTGGAAGTGTAGGAGTTCATGTACTGAGCACTCTTGGAATTGTACAGTGTTTACACTTTGGTAACAAGCTTTGGTAACAAGGAAATTGAACATGCAGTAGCATATTTAGATCCTAGTTTGCAATAACCTCAGATTTGCTGTGTGCACAAAGTTCCTATTTTTCAAATTGATTCAAATACATCAGATCTTGAAGTATGCTATTTATGACTCTAAAACTAACATAAAGTATCACCAGCTCTCTGCAATGTTTATGCTTTCTGCAATCTATGCATATGGAAGAACATTATCCCATGTATTATTAAACACATTACAAAAAAAGATCTAAACATAATTCTCAACTTTGCAATTCTTTTGAGGCATTTTAAAGAACTTAAGAGAAAAGGTTAGTACTTCAGTGTTATGATCTGCAAAGCACTGACATGTACATAATAAGGGTAGCAGAAATTCTTTTCTCAGATATACTGAAATTGCATTTTCTCAAAACTTAAAATCACTGAACCAAGTCCTTTCATACATAGTGCATCCCTTCATTTAAGTGCAATCTATACAACAAACCAAGCTTGAAGAAATTGTTTTAAGTGCAACTGCATCTTTTGTCAACAATACTTCTGACAGTCAGAAAAGAAAGATTTATGTTCTGACCTGTTCTGAAACAAAGGCAGTTTTAGTTGAGAAACAGACTGTTTCTCAGTGTAAAAAATAAAAATAAAAAAAATCCACAAACCTTCACTGTATTCATAATTATCTCCACTTATGAAAATACAAGAAAGATTCTTTTAAAACTTGGAACAAATAGTAACACCCTATAACACAAAGTATTGTATGGCCATTACTAGTAAGTGGTGACAGACACTATAATGAGTTTACAAGGCCGTATCATGAGGACTTGTCAGGTTTGCTTTGCCTGAAATGATCTTGACTATAACAGCAATTTTGCTAATTATAACTTATATTTGAATTATAATCATGCTAGGTGATGTCTGATTTATTCTATTTCATACTGTTCCACTGCAATTTTTATATGGGTAGCAGTAACGACTTGTTATTCTGTGCAGTATGAGGTATATCTAAATACCATGCTGAACTAGCACAGAGCCATAAAGACCTGGTTCAGACCTGTCAGCAGAGTTCCTGGCAAGTGGAGACACAGGATATGGCATGGATGATCACAGTTGTGGCATAAGGGAGAAGTCACAGACTTAGCACTGGAGATCCCCTGTCTATAAACTGCTTGTCCATGGTCAGTTAAAGAAATGCAGACTTAGAGCTAGACAAAAGCAGTTTTAGGGGTACCACTGAGAACAAAGAAAAATAATTTAATACACATAAAATGTTCATAGGTGGTGAACAAATGAATAGAGTAAGAAACAGAAGCATTTTAGCAAAAATCTAAAAATGAGCCCAGATCATTTCTTAGAAGGAGAAAGAAGACACTATAAATATTAAACTCCCTTTAAGAAGCGTACAAGGATTTGATGAATCCACTCCAGCAGACAGAAACCACCAAATTTAATATCCTGTTGGGCAGCAAAATGATGACAAAAGTATAAGGAGGAACCGGATGTGTGTGCACAATAATGTAAACTGCATCATTATTGACTTTGTTTTTGTTGTTTTTATGTTTGATTTGGTTTGGTTTTTTTTGTAATAGTGGTATTCTTGATTTCCGATTTTTCACTCTTTTTCTGCAATAATTTATTCTGTACTAATAACATTTCTGAATAGATTATTAAGATTTCAATTGATCTAACAGTTTATTGGTTGTACATAAAAGCTGCTTGGTTTTTCCCACAAAAGGTTTGTAAGTGTAATATACAAGGATGAAAATAACATTTACATTTATCAAGGGTATTCTCTTCAAAAAAATATGACCAGTCTTTATTAATGTAGTTATGCCAGAGTGCGTTTTGCCTTCCACAAAATAGTAAGTATGAAAACTGCAAAAAGAACCCCTTTAGCTGACTCATCCTCCTGAACTGTGATTCATAAATGCCATGTGAAATTTGATATATGGTAGATTTCTGATAGATATCACCTCCAAGGAGGAAGAGACAGTTGTGATTAAGGTTCTCACTGGCTTTTTATCTTACACTAATGATCAGTTATAATCCTTCACTGGTGGAAATTATACAACATCAGACAAAAATGTAGGTGCTATCCTAAAATTCTTTTCGAAGGAAGTATCTATGTTCATCACCTTAGCATCTCGTCACAACAGATCATTCTCCTGAAACTCGTAAGTATTATGGCCAAAATAGCTAAGAATCTTCAATCTCCTTTTCCATTTAAATCCTCTCCTCCTCTCCCACTCTTACTCTTGTCCATTCATTTTTTTTCCTAATCAACATTTATCTGACTTTGATCCTAGGTGAAACCTAAAATTTAAATTTATTTTTAAAATCTTAGTGAAGCCTTGAATAGTTGAAATCAAGACTTAAAAAGTCTTCACTAGCAAAACCATCTCATGTGTTTCTGAGCTAGAAAATAAACAGTTCCAGAAAGAAAGAAAAAGAACTACATCACAAACTATAGTGAACAGTAGTAAAACCTATGTAGTTTTGTGGGGTTTGCATTCTTAATAAAATAGAATATCCATATATCATCCTGGCATTTCTTAGATTGGAAAGTCACAGCTTAAAGTAAGCAAGGCTTCAGTTGAATCTTTTCTTAAACCATAATTGTTTTTGAGATGCTTTTCTGTATGCAAACACTTCTTAAATTTGTTGGGTAGTTATTTTTAGGTTTTGCTTATTCTGATGCCATATCTGATCTTAGAAAACGTTACTTTCCATAAGAATCTCTCCTTGCCTCTTTCATGTTTGTCTGAGGTCTTCATAAAAGAACACACCTACCCGACATAAACTATATTTTAATAATTTTAAATCTTTTACCTCCAGCTCTGAAATAGTCATGGTAAATCTAATTTTTCCTGCATGCCTGCCTTCTTTCTTTTAGAAAATATAGACATTTTATTTCGAAGGGCAAAAAGCTCACTTGCAGGTAATTCATACACTTTGGGGTAATAAATTAGTGACCATATTTAATCTGGGGAATTTTGTAATTATCTTTCTGAAATACATTTATTTTATACTTAACTATAATTTCAGGCATTTAAGTACTCTCACCCTTGGTAAAGATTGACACTTTGGAAATTTATTTTCTAAAATTGAGTCTTCGACCCTAAATGAATTTTGTGAAATTGTTTAATTGTATCTATATTTTGAAAGAGTCAATTATGTGGTGTGATGAAAGGCTAGCAAACTGTCTGCAGCTTACAGACTTCAGAATTTTAATAATCTGGTCTTTTGCCAGTCTTTATTAAGTAGTGAAAAATACTGACAGGAAAAGGTGGTAATACTTTAGAGGAGTGGTAAATTCATAGTTTTATCATTTCATATGGAATGCTTTGTTTATAATATATCCTTGTTCACGTTTTGAGTATAGAGAGTAGGTAGATAAGCAATTTTTGGACTCCAGGACATATAATAAAGGTATGAATGCCAAGTAGCAACTGAATCTACTTTAAAACTAGCTTTACTATTCAACTTAGTGTTTTTTGTGCTTCATTGGCATTTAACAAGAACAGACTGTCAAAATATTGCATGTGATGTGGTAACTCAGACACTTGATATGCTGAGTTTTTGCAATGCTGAATACTTCGCTCTCAAAAAAATAGTTACATGCACCAGAGATTCTTTCTTTGCTTGTTCTCAAGAGTAGGAATTTCTGTAATAGCTGAGCAATTTTTTTTAAAATATAAGGGATTTAAGGAGGAATAGAGAAGCACTTTTACTATGTAAAGAGCCAGCCGTAAGTCAATGTGGTACCATTACTGTAGTTTCACTGATTTTATTTGGGTAACTCTTCATTTCTGACACTAAGCATCTGAAGCACCTAAATTGCTCCTGCAAGTACTTTCTCAATCATATCTGTACAAATTATTTGCATAGCCAGAACAGTAGAAACAAGTTAGTTATCTGGGTTTACAGCTTCAGTGTGGGATTTCCTTTGTTGCTTTATAAATAAAGATATTTTATATTTTCTGTTGCCTGAAATTCATAACCTCCTTTGTCTTAATATGCACTCAGTTACCTGTAATTTTGAAAAATTTCTGTTGTCTAGATGCCTCTTCTACTTATTCAGCCAGTGAGTGTACACTTTAAGATTACGTTTGAGAGTACTTGAAGATTAAGCTTGTTATATTTGTTTTGTAAATTGAAATTTTACTCAGTATTAATACTGCTACATAAACCTAGTTAAATTCTAACATGCTTGATATTTAAAATTCAGAAGACCAGAGGGTCCACTTTCAAGCTAATTCAGGAGAACACTAAGATTGATTAGCAATAAAAGATAAACTCATATAGTTCCTTCCTTCCTTCCTTCCTTCCTTCCTTCCTTCCTTCCTTCCTTCCTTCCTTCCTTCCTTCCTTCCTTCCTTCCTTCCTTCCTTCCTTCCTTCCTTCCTTCCTTCCTTCCTTCCTTCCTTCCTTCCTTCCTTCCTTCCTTCCTTCCTTCCTTCCTTCCTTCCTTCCTTCCTTCCTTCCTTCCTTCTTCCCTTAGCCCCCCCTCCATCTGAGAAGGAAACCAACTTGAAAGGAACTAACCGAAGCTCCCATTTTCCCAGTCCCTGGCCCTCCCTGTGCCACAATGAGGGGGGAAGAAGGGAGTGAAATCATGACTAGAGTGAAGTCTGCTAAGAAGGGATTGGGGCAGGGGTAGGTAGAGGTGTTTTAAGATCTGGAAAAGGAAAACAGCTCATGAAGAAGTGACTGAGAACCTGATTTTCCCAGTCCCTGTCCCCTGGTGCCACGACTGGGGGGAAGATGGGAGCAAAATCATGTCTAAAGGAAATTATGCTTCACTCTGTGTTGAGTTTGTTTTGCCCATGTCATGATAACAGGATGATCTCTCCCTGTCCTTACACTGACTCCTAAGCCTCTCAATATATATTTTCTCCCCTGCCCAACTGAAAAGGGGAGTGATAGACCGACTTTGGTGGGTGTCTGGCCTCCAGCCAGGGCTAAACCACCACACCTGTAAACTTTTTCTTCCCTGGACACTTTATGGGAATAGATCTTAAATTGTACTTCTATATGGATATCATTAACTTAGCAAACTGGTTAATTAGGTGACTTCCAAGATCATTTAAGAGTTTACATTTGTTATATCAGGGTTGATATTAACTATTAGTCCTACTAATAATTCTACTTTAAAAGAGATTGCAGTAGCATATCACAAGACATGCACTTTTTGTACCACATTAAGTAGACCACAAATAGTAGCGATATTGCCTTCTTTCAAAAAAATATACTCACTATAAATCATCTCCAGATATAATTATTCGTTATAATTATCTAGTTATAGATGTAATTATTCTAGTTAACAGAAATACAGAAATTAAGAGGAAGTGTCTGTGTTTTTATTACTTTTCAGTGTGGGAAACACTCAGCATTGATGTTCTTTTACTTTTTAATGTTGCCAAAGGACACAGAAAAACCACAAAGCACAGTTAGTTCAAATCATAACCCATAACCATACAAGGCAGTTATTATTCATTGAGGTATTTATTGGACTTTTCTGATGCTGGTCTTGTTTTTGATAAAACCATATCTATTTGTTCCATGTTATGCAATATGTATTTTCAAGCAGATTTGAAAAGGCAGTGGTTCTAGTAGAACAAAACTTCCCAAGAGTTACAGATCTGTACTAATTTCAAGAAAGAAAGAGATGATGCAACAGAAATTAAAAAAAGAAAATAGCTTATTCCATTCTAAGCAAGAACTAAAAATGATCTGCAACCCCCAAGTTATGGTAAAACCAATTCTAGATTAGTATTTTTTTCACCTGGTATTTTTTTCAGTTCAATTCTGTAGAAATGGCTCAGATAATTTATTCTGGTGAAAAAATGCAGACACCTCCAAAGTCTTAAAAAATTAGATCTTAAATATTTATTTCTATACTCAATAGCATGCAAAGGCCGGGGGGTGGAGGGGGGAAGGTATTTGGGGATATATCATGTGCTCATGAAAAGTTTTTCCTCCTTTCTTTTTGATCACCTACTATTATCTAATTCTGTCTAAAGTCAGATGATAACTACATTTGCATGAAAACCACAGTTTGAAGGCTAATAGGAAAAAGATGCCATAACTTTAGGCCAATTTCTTATTATATTTGTAATTTTAAAGAAGTCTCAAATGACTCAAGGGTTAAACATTGATGAATGACCTCCATGATGACAGGTCCTTTATTTTTTACATTCTTTCCTTGATCAGACAGGCCAATGTTCTTAATTCATTTTTCATAAAAGTATATCTTTGAGGGAGTAGTTAGTGAAATGATAAGCTGATCTAAGCATGTAATGTGGTCTAAGTTTTCGAATATTCCTGCGTCTGGAGAAGAAGGAAGGAAAGGAAGAGAGGCAGGGAGGGAGACAGGCAGGGAAGGAGGGAGGCTAACATAACCCAGAAAAACCAAATGTAAAATAATAGCTCAGATTACACGAACTATTCTTTGAATATTCACAAGATATTAGTGTTGTAGAATCCAGACTGAGATATTACAAATAATTTATTTTCATTTTTAGTAACATATCTCTCAAAGGCTGCAGGTAAAATCAGCCAGGTTGCACTACATTTTATACACATAAAAGTAACATAGTTTGAAAGCTTACTCTGAAAACCGAGTCAGAAATATTCAGCTACAGAAGTTGTGGTCACAGGACTGAAGTAAAATAGGATTTTGGCTTTTTCTTTCTCCCATTATAGCTTTCACTGTGGTCTACAGAAAGCAGAAAAAAGTTCTATTTGTCTTGCATATAGAAGATACTGAATTGAGAATCTCGTTTCAGGAATAAATGGGGCGAAAGAAACAGCTTTCTATTCTACTGGTATTTTTCACATATGGCAAGTAATAGAGTGTGCATAGAGAGCAAAATTCATTATGAAATTCAAATATATGTTTGCAAACATTTTTCCCTTTTATATTTCACATACCTTCAATTATAAATCAGAAAATTACCAGCTACTGCTCTAAATTTGGACATCTTCCAGGTACTATTTATCCTCACAGAACTATTTAAGCTACAGTTGAGAATGTTCTTAACACTGTGTTAACCAGTGTAGCTCATCTCCATGTGCAGTTAAAAATTCAAACCACAAGCAAAAAGTGGCTACATTCAGTAAGAAACTCTACATATGAATCTAAATTACATAGTTCATCTATCCAGTGTAAATCTTACATGCATTCCCCTCCCACCATCACTTTTGCTGAGGTTTCTGAGTAAGAAAATGCCACAATATGAAAAAGCTTCCACTGAGAATAATCAGTGTTCTGAGCAATCAGATATGTTGGGTTACATGGCAGGGTTTTGGTAGCTGGGGGCTGGAAGGGTGGCGTCTTTGAGAAGCCATGTCAGACAGAATCAGTTTCAGTAGGCTCCAAGACAGACCTGCTGCTGGTCGAAACAGAGGTAGATCTGCCCTAAAGCAGCAAGCTGTGACCTCGTGGAGAGCCTGTGGTGAAGCAGACTCCTGGAAGGAACTGTGGCCCTGTGAGGAACTCATGCTGGAGAAGTCTCTTCCTGAAGGACTGCATCCTGGGGAAAAAACTAACATGAGCATTTTGTGAAGTGACACTTAAAGAAAAAAAGGTCAACCCACTCCAGAACACTAAACCCACCCTACAAAAAAACCTGGTAAATAGATAGAAAGAACACTAGAGAAGATGCAATAATACTAAACAAACAAAAACGGCTTTTCAGCAGACTTGGAATGTTTGGTACATTACAGGGAGCAATTCAGGGGAAGAAAAATCAAGGGAAATAGTCCCTTGTCCCAGATTGTCCAAGGTGGAGAGTCCCTCAGAGAACTGGTCATAAGAAAAGTTCAGACAGATTCAGATTACTAAATAAAAATAAAGCAGGAAACATCACAAAATTACAATTTTTCATGATCTAATTACATTATTAAAAGAGACTAGAGCCTAGAACAATTTACTTTGTAAAAAATTAAGTCGATCTGTATATTTGTATAGTAGTGATTGTATCAATGATTGGTTAATAATAAACTTGTTAATGTTCAAAAGAGATTGCTTCTAAAGTCTGGAAAAAAGAATCCTTAATAGGCTGTGCAGTTGCTACTTTTTAATAGTATCTTTATATTTTTGCAGTGTTTTTGCAGCAATATAAACCCCTTGTTATTAAGCTGGGGGGTTTTGTTACATTTATATAAATTATTATTTTAACAATCATTAATTGAGTGCTAATTATAATTTTAAATTAATTTTCTTTATTCCAAACAAATATGAAATACATTTTCTGAAATATTATTTTTTAAATTTAATTACTTGATCTCCCTCATTTCTTGGATGCCACTCAAAGCCTTGTACATATCAACAACACAATCCCAATGCCTATAGGAATCAAAATTTGTTGAAAATTTTCTGACAAGACATCCACCAAGAAATTAATTAGCACCGCAATGACCTATGAGTACTTATTTTTACAAGATACTAAATTTGTCCATTAATCGTCCAATACTTTAGATAGCTTAATTCCTTACCCTCCCACCTGCAGAATAAGCAGTTACTTCTGGATGTCCTTCTGAGGAAAGCTGGTCCTCACGCATAAAAAATTCTGATTCTTCTGACCTCCACTCTCTAATGAGTATGAAAACCATGATGGGAGAAAAATAAATATCTCAAAGAGAAGGACCCCAGACCATTAATACACACAAGGAATATCAGAACAGAGACCCTGAAATAGACCCATATGGCAGTCAGAAGGAACAGAAAATTTTGTATTTTCAATGCTAAGCCTAGAATTGGGTTTGGCTAAGATGGAATTAATTTTTGCCATGGCAGCCTGCATTGTGCTGTGCTTTGTATTGGTAATGAGTAAGGTGTGGAAAACACACACACCAGTGTTTTGGCTAGTACTGCGCAGTGCCTCCACAGCATCAAGGCTGCCTCCCCAACATTTCCCCCACCACTAACAGTAGGGGTGAGTCTTCATTTGAAAAATCACAGTTGAATATTACATCCAAACAAAGTGGAGTTGGGAGAGTTAGAGTGAAATTGGTGCATAAACACCGTGAAACTAATTAGAAAGAAAAATCTTACCCAAGTAAGTGTTCTTGTCTGGGATAACACACACTTTCTTCATAATGGCTTGCATCGGGCTGGTTTGGATTGTGCTGAAAACAGTGTTGATAACACAGAAATGTTTTCTTTACTGCTGAGCAGTGCTTACACAGAGCCAAAGCCTTTTCTGCTTCTCACACCACCAGTCAGTAGGGTGGACGTGCACAAGGAGTTAACTGACCCTAACTGACCAAAGAGATATTCCATACCATATGATGTCATGCTCAGCAACAAAAAAGCTGAAAGAAAGGAGGAAGAGGGGGCATTCATTATTTACAACGTTTGTCTTCTGGACCAACTGCTACATGTACTGAAAACCTGCTTCTGGGAAAGTGTCTGGATATAGCCTGATGATGTGAAATAGATTAAAACTTCTGAGTTTTTTTACTTCACTTCCATGTGTGGCCTTTTGATTTATTAAATTACCTTTATCTTGAGCCATGAGTTTTTTCTATCTTATTTTGTTACCCCCTGTCCTGCTGAAGAGGGGAGTGATAGAATGGCTTGGTAGATCACCTAACACCCAGACAAGGTCAACCCATCACAACATATAACAAGCCAAGCTGCTGAGCCAATATAAGCACTAGCTTTCATCCTCATGCACCTATCCTCTTCACTCATCTTAAAATAGTGACTTAGTTTCTAATATAATTGCTTGCAATAATCACATCTAGATATTATACACATAGAGGAAACAACAGGAAAATCAGTATTTCTAATGATGTGCTATTCTGACCTGCATATGATATGCAATAAAATCTGCTGTGGGTTTGTGGTTTTTTTTCCCTACTCTGCTATATCACAGGTTGATAGAATGGTTGAAGTTGAAAGGGACCCTAGGAGGTCATCTGGTCAAACCTCTTTTTCTCAAGCACAGGCACCTGGAGAAGGTTGCCCAGGACCATGTCCAGGCAGCTTTTGAATATCTCCAAGGAGGGAGTCTCCACAGCCTCCCTGGGTAACACCTACATCTAACACCTAGAATTTCAGAAAGCAAATGGAATACAGTCCTTTTGCCAAACACAAACCAACCAAGTTTGAGAGCAAATGTGTGGAGTAGAGTGATAGATTCTGAGAGTGAAAAGAATATCTGTTGAATTCTCAGCTAAAATGATGTAGTTGGTGAGTTCAGGAGAAAAAAAGAGACAAAGAAGAATCAAGTAATGGAAAAGTATGAATGTGCCACAGCAGTATAGAATACAACAATAGTCGAGGAAGATGAGTGAGGGGTAGAAAAGAAAAATATGTGAGGGAAAAACAAGGAATACAAGAAAGTGGGAAACTTCTTAATAATGGACACTTTTGTGCCTGTATTATCTTTCTGTCTAGCCATTTCTATCTTTATATGACATTTTATGAAATTACATACTTTCTTTTTCCCTATTGGCTAGCCTCCAGCTATTTCTGCTCCCTCTTCTATTCTGACTGTTTCTGTCAGACAAGATCTCAAATGAGACGCCTACATTCAAGTATTATAAAAAAGTAGAAACACTCCATATGAAGAAGTGATTTTTAAAAGTCTGTAATACACTGCATGCGCAATAATTGAAACATGTTATGAAAATTCCATTGCATATTTTTGTCTCTTTTACTACTCAGAAAGTCAAATGCATAGACATGGCAGTGATCAATACAGTCAAAGAAACATAACAGTTATGGATCGAAATTATCTATTTTCATTTGTTGCAACTTCTGAAATTTTTAACTTACAGTTTTCTGTGGTTTGTCTTTGCCTGGAGTGGAAGCTTTTGGGGAAGAAACTTCAACAAATCTTCAGAGTTCTTCTGTCTCTGAAGTGAACAATACATATTTTCTATTATATTAAAAACAAAAAGTTAAAATCTTGCAAGCACTTTATGAACAACTCTGGAAATAAAACAGCTGGGGTTAGGAAATTAAATTTGGGTTTGAAGTGGAAGAGATTTGAGGATTCTACTGAAAACTGACTTTGATTCAACAGTTATGACTCCTTGCCACAGTATATTATGCTTGTGCATTTCATTTTGAATGAGATTTTCCTATATCTAAGTTTCCTTATAGAGACCTAGAAATAATAATTGCAAGGGAATTAAAATAAGTATTTATACTGTGAGTGGCACAGGAATATTTATGTTAATAGTTAATATATGTAATTGGACATTTTAAGCATTCTAATTTTAGATGAAATCAGCTGATGGGCTCATCTAGTACTTCATTGGAAGCAATTTCAAATTGTCCAAGACTTTTAAAAATGCTAAAAAACAAGGTTAAGAGGAAGAAGAAGGTAAGCTCTGTATCAAGACTGAAATAAAAACTCCCGAATAAAATGTGACACTGGTAGCCAACCTGCAATGCAGAAATGGACCCATTTCTGAGAGAAGACTGAACTTTACAATGGAAGATCCTTAGAAGAACCGGACAAGGTACTGTAAAGTGCCTGTCACACTTTCTAAAGCTAAGAGACAGTAATAGTCAGCTGACTTAAATACAAAATTGAATTAAATCTCCATTAGATTACATTCCAGTAGACATATTAACACCTAAACTTAGAAGAATTTTTTAAGCCATTGGTATGTTTAAGGTATGAATACTGCATACTGCTCAAAAAGGCAGGCTAAGAGTATAGGTCAAACATTGCTGTTTGAATATTAGGCAGTAGTTTGTTCACATGGTAGAATGCCAGCACAAGAGTTTTTGGGCATGAGTCATGCTGAATGTTCTGTGTGCAAATTTGGTTTTATTCTTTATCACTTTATAAGCAGCCTGGAGAACAGTTTCTTTTCATAGTGAAGAAATGGCAGTTGAGACACTAACTTTTCAACTTTCATATTCACCTTCATTCCAGGTGTGTCTTTAAAAATCTTACCTTCCCATGTGTCAAGCTGTTATGTGCAGCTAGGGTAATACTTTCAGTGACCTCTTGTTTTCAAATCTTAAGCAAAGTTATCTGTTCACTAATTCTGTAGTTGAGGAAATAACATGACTTATTCATCACCTAGGAAACACATAGTCCTATTCCTTGCCAAAATAGACAGTGCTGATATCTTTTCCTGAACTATTGTAAGATTTTCCCCTTATTTTCTTTGTTTGTTTGCTTTTTTGTGGGATTTTTTTGAGGGGTTGGGACATTTTTTAGAGCTGAAAAACTCTTTCAAAATGTGTGGGAATATGTTACAGATGTTATTTATTGTTACCTAAAATATTTTTCCTCCTTTCTTTTTCTTTAGGTATATGGTCTTCAAATGAGTTCAAAGTTTATAAGCATGTACCACCTATTAGCATTATTAATTTCCTTCTAAATACAAATAAATTGTCTTTTTAAAATAAATAGTTTGCTTGGGTTTTTTATGTTTTATTTTGCTTTGCTTTTGATTTTCAATTGCCAGTAGCTATTACTACTCTTACTAGACATTCCAAGATGAATAACATTTGTGAAAAAAAATAATTCTGGAGATAAAAAAAATACATTGAAAGTTTCCAAAAGAAAAGAGAAACTAGCTATTTAAAACCTATGCTTTTCTAAAGGATGATTGCATTTCTTAGTGACATACAAAGTTCACTGAAATGACTTTCTGAATTCTTGTTATATGAGTCTTTGTGGAACTATTTGTGTGTAAATGCACATATTTTGTCACGAAAAATATTGTCCTCTCCTAGCAGTTCTTCTGGGCTACATAAATAACCTTTGAAGTCTATCATTAAAAGAGGATCTGGGAATAAGCACTGAAAACTACCTCATAGCTGATTACATAAATATTACTTGAAGTGCTGGACAGCTCGATAATAGCTCTAAAAATAATTTAGATGCCAAAATTACTCCTCAGTTGTCTGTGGTCTACCATCTTACACAGAAATACTAAGATTAAATTAGCAGTCAATGACTAACTAAATTACTGTCACAAATAGTACTGCATTTTGAGAGGATTGTAAGTGAATTTATTATGTTGTAGTAGAGAGTAAACAGCATGACATTTATATTTTGTTGTTTATGCATTTGGGAAAGTATCAGAGAAATATAAAAATAATTAGAATGAGTTCATTATTTCCTAAGTAATGAGTACAAGACAATTCTGAAATAGTAAGAATAGAAGTATATTTTAAAAAGAAATTTTGATGTTATAATAGATACTAAATACCTCCTTTCACTAATTCAGCAGACATTCAGAATAAGAGAAAAAGAAAAAACAAATGGAAAATAAGAACACTAGATTGGAAGCTAAAAAGATAGTAATACCTCAGTCTCATGGCTTTAACAGAAAATAACAAGGTACACGCAAAGAGAGTAAATGTTAGCCAAAGTGAATTATTTCAGTGCAGTGTCCAAAACACAAGTGGAATGATAAGATTTTGTTATTTTTTCTTAGATGTTTTGGACAATTAATTTAAATTGTGCTCAAAAATTCATGTCTCCTCTATTTTACAGTTACACCAAGAGGTAATTCTGTAAGAGGATAATTCTTATTAAAGAATGGGTATGTACCAACATGATAATTTCAATCATAGAATAATCATAGATCCCTCTTTTCTTCTTTTTCCATCCTCAAGTATACCTGTTTACAAAATTATTTCCTATTCATAGTATCACAGAATATCCTGATTTGGAAGGGACCCATAAGGATCAAGTCCAAATCCTGGCTCCACACAGGGCCAGCCAAGTCAGAGCACTGGACTGGGTACATTGTCCTGACACTTTCTGAACTCAGTGTCTTAACTAAGATCAGTGCTGTGACCACTTCCCTGGGGGGCCTGTTCCAGTGCCTGACCACCCTCTCATTTAAGGGTAATAAATAGCCTTCTAATTTATTCTTTTCCTAATAGCCAACCTAAACATTCTGTGGCACAGCTTCATACTGTTCCCTCAGGTTCTATTACTGGTCACTAAAGAAAGGAGATTGGCACTTGCCCCATCACTCCCCCTTGTCAGGAAGCCATAGACCTCAAGGTCTCCCCTCAGCCTCCTCTTCTCCAGGCTGTACAAACCAAGGGACTTCAGCATCTCCTCATAAGACTTCCCCTCCAGACCCTCTTTGACCTCCTCTGGACACTCTCCAATGTTTGTGTACCCTCAGGTATTGTAGCACCCAGAACTGCAGACAGTACGCAAGGCAAGACCTCACCACAGCAGTGGAGAGTGGGAGAATCATCTCTTCAGACCAGCTGGAAATGCCGTGCTTGATGCACCCCAGGATATGGTTGGCGCCTCTGGCTGCTTGGACACACTGCTGGCTCATGTTGAACTTGCTGTCAACCAAGATACCCCAAATCTCTCTCAGCATGGCTGGCCTCCAGTGTCTGATCCCCCAGTCTGTATGTGTAGCCAGGGTTGCCCCTTCCAAGGTGCAGAATCCAGCACTTGCCCTTGTTAAACTTCATACTGTTGGTGATTTTATTTCCAATGGCTCACTTTTCCTCATAGACAAAGGAAATTTGAGGAAATATACAAAATAATTTATATTACTCATTGGTATTTGAAAGGCTGACAAATTTTTCTTCAGTCTATTCGCATTTCTAAATATGCTTCCCTGTAGGTACATATTGAATATTCAGTTAGGCTTCTTTTCCTATATATGTACATAGCATGAATAATTGCCATTACTTAGAATCATGGAATGGTTTGGGTTGAAAGGGACCTTAAAGATCATCTAGTTCCAGCCCCCTGCCTTTAGAAGGGAAACCCTCCACTAGACCAGATTGTCCAAATTGAGCTACATCCAACCTGGTCTTGAATACTTCCAGGTACGGAATGTCCACAACTTCTCTGGGCAACTAGTTACAGTACCCTTCCACCTTAATAATTGTGAATTGTTTTCCTAATGTCTAATCTAAATCTATCTTCTTTTAGTTTAAACCTGTGACACCTTGTCCTATCACTATGTACTCTTGCAAAAAATCCCTCTCTAGCTTTTTGTTGGCCCTCTTAGGTAATGGAAGGCTACAGTGTATGCCCAGAGCCTTCTCTTCTCCAGGCTGCACAAGCCCAACTCTCTCAGCCTGTCTCATAACAGGGAAGGTGCTCCATCCCTCTGATCATCTTAGCTGCCCTCCTTTGGACTCACTCCAACAGTTCTATGTCCTTCTTATGTTGGGGACCCTAGAGCTCTACTCCAGATAGGGTCTCACCAGAGCAGAATGAAGATGCAGAATCAGTTCCCTCAATCCACTGGTCACATTTCTTTTGATGCCACTCAGGACAAGGTTGGGTTTCTGGGCTCCAAGTGCATATTTCTGGTTCATGTTGAGCTTCTTATCCACCAACACCCCCAAGTCCTTCTCCTCAGGGCTGCTCTTAAACCACTCTCTGCCCAACCTGTAGTTGTGCTTGGGATTGTGCTGACCCATGTGCAGGACCTTGCATTTGGTCTTGTTGAACTTCATGTGGTTCACATGGGCCCATCTCTCCAGCCTGTCAAGGTCCCTCTGGCTGGCATCCCTTCCCTCCAGTGTGTCAACTGCACCACACAGCTTGGTGATATCACCAAAATTGCATCATGTGCACTCAATCTCACTGCCCATGTTGCCCTCAAAGATATTAAACAGCACCAGTCTCAATGCTGACCCCTGAGGAATGCCACTTATCATTTCTTTCTTTTATATCACTAATGATCCATTACTGGGTCATTGGTTTATACCAAATTTACACCTATTATTACTCAAACTTTTCCAGTGATATTCCAGATAATCTTTATACACAGGGCATCTTTCACATTTCTAAAATGACTTTTTGACTTTTCCCATACAAACACAGGTATAGGCTTTTTAGCTTTACTGCGGTTTTATGATCAGAGTAATGTTATAATACAGGTATATTTGATAACGGCAGATTGTTTTTATATGTATTAATGTGTATTTTACCTAGAAAGCAAACTCTATAATTAAACAAAAAAAAAAAAAAAAAACCCAAAAACATAAGAAGCCAAACATATGAAGGAAATGGAAGAATATGATGGATCTATGAATACAGACAGAAAAGGAACTAATGACCATGTTATCATCAAGACAGGTGGTTAATTAGCATCTAAAGAGGTAGTCTGAAGTAAATCAAGTTCTGTCAGAAGAGAGAAATATACTCCATACTGAGAAGACAACTAAAATATGAGCATAAACACAAAAGTTTGAAGAGTAAAAGTAGCAGAAGAATCAAGACACCATGCTGATTTGTAAAGCTGCATAACAGAATACATTTATTTAAATATTTAGCAAGACCAAATAATCTCAGAGAAAGTTTCTATATAAACAGTTTTGAACTAGTGAAATATTATGGTAATTTAAAACTGGAAAAAATGGAAAGTTGCTAAAAGCCTTGAGAGATGAAGGATAAGTGATTCCTTTGGTGCTCACCCATCTTCTGCTTCCTAATCAATCTTGGTTTCAGTTGGCAAACAGGTAAGCTTAAATTTCTGAAGTGAAAGTAAAGACATGGTCTGTGATGCTTTGGGCTCTTCATCAAAATAATAAAGAAAAGGTGGAAATGTTGTCAAACAAGAAGTTATTTTTAAATCTGCACTATAAAAACAAGTATAGAAACTGTATATAGACCAATGGTAAATGTGCACAGAGAGCCACAATAACTGACAAAAACAGAAGGATATGTCATTAACTAATGTTTCCTATCAGTATATCTATACGGACTCTCTCAAGACCTGTAAGGAGACCTCAATATATCAACCTACTTAATTGTTTGCTGTTAAATTAAAAGGTCAGGTTTCTGTTCTTACTGCTAAGTGTTATTCTCCTTTAAAAGACCACTCTTTTCTACATTTATATAGAACACATTTAGGGAACACTGATGGCTTTATACGGTGACCCTAAAGCCCTACTTATATTTCTTGACTAAATTTTTATTTTCAAAAATAATGTGTTTTTTTCCCTAGTAGTTTGATTTCCAGTTCTCATCTTAAATTGTTAATTGCATCTATGTTTAATTCCTTGGAATAATGACATCAGAAGCGTTTTATTAGTCATTATACATTCCTTGCTTATATTTTTCAGAAAATAATGAATATTGGTGAAAAAGTTGTTTATTTTTTTCTAGGAAAATATAGTTCTTTTGAAAAGCAGATAATAAACAGGCTAGTAGAGCATTCCAGACATGCCAACATTCAGTAAAAAAGTAGTTAATGATTTAGAAAAAAATGCTTAGTAATTTCCTATTAGTTTGACAGAGAAATTTTGACATTTTTTTTTCCTTGCCTATTTTAGCCCAAAGCCATCCTGAAGTGCAGGGATAACCACTTGTTCTCAGTTGCTTAGCTGTATGTTTCTTGCTAGTATGTGTCTGATATTATTTAGTCTTATTTTTTGGTATCTCAACCAGAAAATTTCATCTAAGAATTAAAGGCTGGTTATCCTTCTGCATCATGAAGCATATATTTGCCTTCAAACCCACTGCTTTCACAATTAAATTAAAAGTTATTTTAAAAATTGCACATCCTGAAAGATGTGCAACTTTTTGGGTCCTTTAGTGGAAACAGCCTGCATTACAAATACATATTTTTGATGACTAAGGAAAGAATTTAAATCTGGCTCTGATATCCCAGGGGAGAGTCCTATTTGAAGGTCTTCAGGCTATAACGCAGCTCTTCCTATAAATTTGTTTTGTTATAGTTTAAACTGGTATGCAAATTCCATTATTAGTTTTTGGGTTTATTAGTAACTGTTCTCAAAAAATTTGTCTTGGATGTATTTAACCATTTAAATAAACCCAGTCATCGTAAATTTTCCGTTTTTGTTTTTAATTCAGTATTTAATTCTTTCTCTTTCTTATATTCTACCCAAGGAGCGTGCTTTCAGTAACTTCTTTGAGAAGGGTTGCAAAGCTTTATATCCAGATCGACCTTAACGCTTACTGGACCTGAGTTTTATACCTTTTCATGATTCCCTACAAGATACTAAAGACTGAGAAAATGAGTATATTCCTCATTTTACTACACAGTTATTCTAATTCTTATGGTACAGATATTGTTTAGATATTACCAAAGTATAAGAAATTTAAAGAAAATACTGTTGTAGACTGTTGCTATCCAGTTACTCTGCAGATTGTTTAAAATGTATCTTACTTTCTCGAGTTTGACAAATAATGAGTTGCTGAAACGCCTACAAATTTGTACAATTGGAGATGATTTGGCTCAGAGTAGCCTAGACTAAGCTGTATGGAAGTGCTTCAATCCCCCCAAAAAATTGAAATGATAGGATCAATAAATCAGAAGAGATGCCATTGAGAATCTGATAATCAGATGACATTTCATTTTTTTCTTGAGGTTTCAACTTGGAGGTGATTTGTTTTGCTTTTCTTAAATGTATAAAATATCTCTTATGAGGTTCCATGAGCTGAGTGCCCATTAGGTGTGCTCTGGGAGGCCATTAGGTGTGTTCTGGGAGGACATTTTCCAATTTAGCTTCATTCAAAAATAATCCACTTCATGCACTCAGACTGTTTAGTTCTTATCATCAAAGCACAATAAATAGAGACAATTAGGAAGACTCTTTCAAAATTGCATTTCTAATCCAAATTAAAACAGTAATAACAAAAAACTCTGATTCCTCTCACTCTGGTTCAATTTTGTAGTTACTTATAGATCTGTTACATAGTGGTAGCAAAATACTGTGAAACTTACAAAGGACTACATGCACTTTGAATTTTATCTCAGTAGTCTGGATATAAGAAGCTGTGGGGTATGAGGCTGCCTCTTATCGAAGCTTGAATGAAGACCCACTAAAAATAAGAACCCTTAATCTAAATTCTGAATGGTGTGAAAAAAAGGCTAGCATCTAATTTCACAAATGCTGCAGCAACCAAGGAATAATATCTAACACAGCTTAACCTTAGAGTAGTTAGTTTTGAATGGCTTCATTCTGCACTATTGAGAAGCCATGAAATGCAGCTGAAAAAAAAGATGAGGAAAGCTACTGAATAACATTTAACTGGATGAAATAATAAACAGTTTTAATATCCAAGGTTCTCAATTTCAAATTTCACTTTAAAATCATGAACAGTCGCATTGTATTTTAAATTAATCTTGTACCGATGCAGATTTTATCTACTGCCATTTTAATTTGACAGTATTCCATAATCATTTTCCTCCATTTGCCCAATGCTCCATCACTTTAGACTGGATATCATTTATTTATAAAACTAGAAAACCATATCCTAAGGCAACGCACTGCGGGAAACTTTCATGTTTAAATGACAGCTATTGAAGGAACAAGACATGTTACAAAAATAATGCTAGTGAATAAGAACTTCCATTATAAGAATACATTACACTGATGCATTACCAAATCTCTTTGATGTTCTGTATCGTTTATCAAAAACATTAAGAATATGAAAGTTTGATTCAGAATGACTGGTTTACTAAATGTGTTTCTTAACATGTTTTGCATAAAATATTAAAGATAAAAATAGTAGTAATTATACTTTAAAAAAAGACTGGCATGTATTTCATTGCAACAGATTAAATATAACATTTCTTCTGTTAGCTTCTTAGTTAGACTTTTAGCTGAGATTAGCCAATGCCAACAGAATAAAGACTGATTTCTTAGAACAAAAAGTAATATATTTTTCCACAGTACAGTTCATAAAAATCAAATATAGTTCATGTCTATGAAAAGGGAATTACTTCACAGGGCAAGTATGAAATAATATATTAATAAGGACCAAAGTATTCCAAGATGAGGGAACTGTAACTGTTTAAGAACATTGGTGATCTCAAGGTTTAATGGGCTCTTGGTCTCAGTGCCTACTTTTGTTATGCTTTTGCTTTTTTTTTTTTTTCTCCCTTCTCCATATTCTTTTATTCCTATAATAACATTAACATCCACATTGTCTCAACAGCTGATTCTTTTAGACAAAGTAACATAGCTATTGCAAGGAAAGTTCTTTCAAAAGAATATGGTGAGTGTTATGTTAACTTTAAATTTTACCACAGAGTTTGGTAGTATAATTGTAGGTTGCCCAGCAATCTCAGAAGATGAGTCTAAGGGTGAATGCTAAAGACAGTAGCAATGGGGCCGATAGTCAGTGACAAGGAAAGGCAAAACATCAGCTTTCTCTGCCCAAGATGATATAATGAGACATTCTTCACAAGTCAGTAACAAACCACATATTTGCAGTCCTTCACTCTGCCAGACCGTTAAAGAAGGCTGGCCTTTTAGCAAAAGCTCTGTCATTTCCACTGTCCTCCCTTCAGCTGGATTGTTAGAACATCGAACAAGAACCCAAATGTGAAACATATGTGAACAGTGTTAATGCACCTTGCTGGCACGCTAGAGTAAAAAAACTGGTACCACAAGTTTTAAAAAAAAAAAAAATAAAAATCCCCAAACCAAAACAAAAAACTTAGCAACATTCTAAGCATCTGAAAGTATTTTCCAAATCTCTATTAGTTTCCATATTTCAAAGGACTTTACACTTTACTGAAATTCAAATAAATTTTTCATGGGAAAAACCTCTATTCTTTTCAGATCATTATGCTCTTGTCTATTAAAGATATGTCAACATCAACATTTTCTAAACTAGTCTCATGAAAGAATGAATAAGTTTGGTGTCTTTGGAAATGATAAAGTGACTAATTGGTGTGAGAGATTCTGTGTCTGTGTACAAAAGGGCTCATAACTGAATCGCTGGAGATACCGGAATGACAGTTAGCTATTTCAGTTGCTAATGTTATTAGACAGATTGAAATGGATCAAGTGCACAAGAAATGTTATAATATGATTTTTCATTTAGAATTTGAATAAATGCACATGATTATTCTGCTTCTGCTTTAGTAAATGGATATTTTGTATTCCTTTAGGGGCTTCAGATTGTTTGTTAGTAGAATTCAAAAGAAAGATGATTCTACATAGTCAGAAATCAAAAAGTATTTGAGTGTAAATCCAGTCTTTGCTTAGTAGTAGAAAAATAATACTTTTCTGGTTTAAGTCATAATGCCATCCATAAGGAATTTATTAAACAAACAAACAAACAAACAAATTCCTCCAGGAATAATAGACACTGGATTTGTATTCAGTGCAACCATCAAGATACTTTCTGGTATATCAAGCTTAAATGGGATGAGATGAAGATGAAGGACAATTGAAATACTAAACTTTGCTAGATAGTAGGAAAATACCCCCAGGTATGATTTCATTCCAATTGCCTGTCAAAATACCATCATATTTGAAACTAAAATGTAAGTTTCCTCATTTATGAAACTATATTGAAAAGAACCCTGGAGATTTTCAGTAAATTTAATGATATGACCAAGCTACAACCAACCTGTAGAATCACAAATAAAATTGCCCATGCTGCCAATTTAATGTGAGGTAATCAATACAGATGCTGAGATGTTGAAAAAGTGTTGGGAATTTATCTATCTCCTAAATTGGAACCATCACAGGGGAACTCAAGATGACAACTCTCCAGAAGTGGTACTAGCTTTCTTGATGCTACAGAGCAGACTAATTCCTCCCTCTTTCCTCCCCAGCCCCCAACCCTCATCATGCACTTCAGAGTGATAAAGTTCTAATGTTTTGCTTTCCAATATGCACCAGCCTTGCCACAGACATGACACCATATTTGATGTTTTAAATGCTTTTTCAAATTTACAGATCAGAAAGATTTGATTTACAGGAAGAAACCTAAGGAAAACTATCACAGCTTTATTCCTTAGGACCTCAAGAGAAACCTTTCTGTAGAGTGGCTGCATAAAAGAAACTAAAGAAGAAAAAAAAAAACCCAAAAAAACACCCCTCCAAAAAAACCCCACCCCTCTCCCCAAAAAAATAAAAAAAATCCCACCCAAAACCTGAGAGGATGATAGTATTCTTATACAAGAGCATATTCTTAGAGATATCCCAAACTGTACACAGAATTCACCTGCTTGGCTCAGGTGTTGCTAAATTTTGTTTTAATTGCAGGGAAAAAAAAAAGCCTTCAAGACCTTTTATATCTTCCATAAAATGCTCAGATTCTTCCTCTCCAGTAAATGTTAATTGATAAAAACTTTAAATAATCAGCTATTAGTATTTAGTATGTTTTTTAAAGTTCTGACTAGAATCCTTAGTACAATTCTTGAGATTCCAAACAGAAATCATCGTGTATTTAAAGTAATCTATCACTTAAAAGCAGTTAGTTATGTCTATACAAATTTAGTGTTATGTAGTCTGCCAACTTTGTCCCTGGAACCAATAGTGTTCAAAAAAACCCAACATTGTTAATAGAACTGGACTGAAAATTGAGATATTGTGGCAGCATTACATAATTTTTAATAGATACAAGCATATTCTTTGTTGGTTCCCCACTCCCTGCAGCCGGAGAGAATAATTTCCATTACAACATTGCCATTAAGAATTTGCAAAGATAAAGACAACTTTTAATTATTAAAATTCCTCCAACAGCAACAAGTAATTCAGTGCCCTACCTTCGCAACCTCACTGGGACCTCTTATTATTTTGAACTGCATGCCTTCTTGGCAAAGGGAACATTGCCACCAGGTCTTTGTTAAAGATCCCTCTTCATGGAGCCTAGTCCTGGGAATTCACTAGTACAATCTTGTATCCAGCACACAGTGTGCAAACAGACAGAGTGATGTCATGAGAAGCCAAAATCGAAACTCAGTAGCCCTGGTGACTATGATACAGGTAATCCTTATTTCAATGGTGGGCAGTACAGGAAATTGCTGCTCCTAATGTATATGCCATAACAGGTCAGTTACACAGCTTCTATCCAAGACATATATGCATAATCATGATATATGTGTATTCATAAGTTTTCCAAGGAATGGTTAATTTTTCCATTATGAGAGCTCATTATCACCCACCTACTTCACCCCGATAATCTCTTGTTAGGGTTCAAAGACATTTGATGGACCTTTACTTCATTACAGGTCCTTTTGGTGAGCTTTAGCTTTTGTCTTGCTAACAAAGCCACGGAGCTGGTTCTGCAGACTTGAGGCACCCTCCTGTTCTTTCTCCCTCTTCCTCTTTATCACTCCCTTCTCAGAGATAAGTTGTTTCTCCTGAGCTATGACAATGCACACAATGTGCTAACATTGTGGTCCTTTAGGCAGAACTTTGCACATCCTTTACATAGTTTGTTGCTGACCAACTAATATTGTGTTCCCCCTCCTCAAAAGTGTGAAACATTGCAGAATCAGTCTTTGGTGTCCTGAGTTGAAGGGACTTACACTATCCAGTCTTTGCCAGCTCTTTTTTTGCAAGATAACTCTCTATATGTCGAAACAAAACGATATATATAAGTGATCCTCTTTTCTACCTGATCTGTAGGAACAATCAAGGTGATTAGGTGCACTTTTAGATGTCTAAATAGTGCCAACTGTGCATGCAAATAATTGTATGTTGAAAAATTAAACATTCACTTTTAAAAATAAAGATCATGTAGTTATATTGCACAGTTTATGTAGAGTACGGGGTGTTTTTAGGAATGAATCATGATTTCTGTACAATACGAAGGAAGAAAGAACATAGATTTCTACAGAGTGCACAAGCATGTGGGCAGGAAAATTCATCATATAAGGTGTCTGAGCAAATCCAGGGGGAATTAATGAACAACTCTATTCAAGAACATCTAAAAAACAATGCCATCTGGTGTTAAGCAGAATTTTAGCCAAGAGCTGGCAGCAAAATAGGTTTGACAACCTTGACATAAAAGCTACTTATTTCAGTGCCAATTATGCTCTCTATGCCAGTTCAAAAGCATATCTTTCCAAGAATGGCACTCAGCCCCCACTGGCATCTGAAACACCACATAATCTTTACACCTCAGAGATTAAAGTAAAAACACTTATGCAAAGCACTGAACAAATATCAGAATAATCCAGATAAACATGCCAAATACTAAATCACAGTTTATTATGTTTAGAGCAAGTAGGAATTGACATCAAATAGGAATAAAGAAACAGTGGTCATTGCTCTAACTGGAAATTTTTGAATATAGTTTGTTTCATGTATTCCAATCATTTTATATGACAAAATAATTTCCCCCCCCCTTTTTTAAAGGGTCCTAGTTTCTTTTGTCTCAGCTACCAAATGTCTTCACTGTTAAAAGCTAAAAAGTTTTCGGGTACAATTTAACTGATTTCAGGTAAGTATAATCATGTGAATCAGTTCTTTTTTTCTTGCTTCCTAGTCAGAGCTAAGACAAAAACATGACCTTAATTTATCTGTTATCAAGTCTTAAAGTTTCTGTGTTGGACCAAAACTGATAGAAATGGTTTCCCTTCCGTTAAGTACAAGAACTCTATTTCAGTAACGAAGAATGTGTGTGCCATCTTTACTCATAATACAAAAATGAATTTAAGAAGAATAAGATTTCAGGGAAGTAGCAAAAATCACCTCTCAATTTAATAAGTCTCTACGCTAATCTAAAAAGAAGCCACTTTTAATTTTTAAAATTCTCAGAATTAACACATAAATCATTAAAATTTTTAGAAGTAACATGCAGCAATTTTCAAAAAATGCTTGTCCACCTCTAAGACTTTAAACCAATTATTTAGGACTCACTTTTCTGATGGGTTTAAAAACATACAGTATGTTTTTGAAGTTGATATAACATACACACATCAGTGTATGCAAAATTTTGTCATGTAACTTGTAGTAGCCTCAGGCATTGCCAGATGGTTTCTTGATGCTCAGTTATTTTTCTTTCATTGTTACTATAATTTGCACCAATTTCCTAGTGAGAAATCTAAAAAAATATGTTGTATATTCAGAGGGAAAAAAATAGCATTTTATTTTCATTTTGACTCCTGTGTCTTAAGAATCAACACTTGCTTTAAATGGGCACGAGTAGTCACCACTTCTGACTTAATTACAGTAGTGGTATTTGCATCAAAATTACACAATATAATGTAAATTGTTCCCCTGATCTTTCCCATTCTCTGGTTGTAGACTTTTTCAGATGTGTATTATCATTAGTTCTTTCAGAAAGTAAGTAGAAAAGAATAAGGGAACAGCAATGTGGTTATGCTTAACTAAATTATAAAAGACTAGGAATAAACATCTCTATCATCTACATACGTTGCTGTAAACCGCTTCTGCTCATATGCATTTGGTACTTCATAAGACTAAAACCAGTTCAGGCAAAAATATGCAAAGCTTTAAAAGAGAGTCATTAAATAAAAAATAAGGGACAATACAAAATCTGAACTGATTTATAACCTTTGATCTGACTTACAGGCATGAACTGAATTGGAAACATGACAATAACTTGTTAAAATTTTACTTTGGATGATTCAATATCACTGGAGCAACAAACTAAGAATAATAAGTCATAGAGAGGGCATAAGGCTCATATATTTTAAAATACATTAAAAACTGATGTGTACAATTATTTGTATTCCACAAATAATGTATTTAGTTAGATGTCAATATGATTTTTCAGTTACTTCTGTCAAACACAGGTTTTAAAGAAGCCAATAACAACACAGAGAAAAAGATGCCTTCTTGTTTCCTATACAGTTTCATGTACTGCTCTGAAGAGAAGGAGGAAGGGGGGCAGCGAAGGGTGTGGTGGGGGTGGGGATTGATAAATAATGCTTAATTCAGAATGAGTATTCAATTTCCAAGCAGCAATTAAGACAAAGACTCAGCATAGACAGTTGATGGAACTTATTGACATTTTGTAACTATATATTCATATATCGTTTTGCTTCAATATTTCTTGTTAGTTCATAATGAACCTCATTCATTTCCCATTAAATAATTGGTATTATGATTTTAAGGAGAATTTTCATCTTAATCAATGCCTGCAAATAAAATTCAAATGCTGTTGACATGTTGCCCCAAAGGTTAGCCTCTTGGTATTGCTTAACAGTATCACTAGTAAAGCAAAACAGTCATAAAGTTCAACCCTGCTTTACAGCCTCCTGAAAAAAACAAACAAGCAAACAAACAAAAAACACCAACAAAAAACTAAACCCAAACAAACAAATTAACAAATTAAATATGTCTACTTAAATGGTACAGATCCTTAGACATTTCATGACTCTATTCTACTTTATGGGTAGAAAAATCACAGAAACCTAAACACTAAAATCACAGAACACCTTTGGTCATAGAGCAACAGAACAGTAGGGGCTGGAAAGGACCTCTGAAGATCATCTAGTCCAACCATCCTGGTAAAGCAGGATCATTTAGAGCCAGTTACACAGGATCATGTGCAGGTGGGGTTTGAGTATCTGCAGAGCAGGAAACTCTACAATCTCTCTGGGCAGCTTGTCACCCTCAAAGTAAAGAAAACTGATGGAATTTTCTATGTTCTAGTTGTGCCTGTTTCCCCTTGTCCTGCTTCTGGGCACCATGAAAAAGACTCTAGCCACATCCTCTTGACGTCTTGTTTATCAGATCCCCTATCAGTCTTCTCCAGGCTAAACAGATCCAGCTCTCTCAGCCTTTCTTTGTAAGGGAGATACTTCAGTCCCCTCATCATATTTGTAGCCCTCCACTATATTTGATTAAATATTTCCTTCCAGAAAGAACCTTGAAACTAAATAGATGCATTTCATCCATGTTAATGACCCTAAAGAAAGGGTAAGATGAGAAATATACTAATATATCATGGCTCACTTGGCTTCCCCCTCCCCCCCCCCCAATTTCAGCTTATTTCTGCATGTAGTTTTTCATTTCCATTCAGAAATGTCTCAGTGGTATTTCCTAGATACTTTCAAGGCTCTCAGCATCTAGGTTATGAATTCCATGTTATTTAGTTTAGTAATAAAAGTTAAAGACTAAAATTATTCAGAAGAATCACAGCAGTTATGCAATATCTTGAAAGACTTCCTTTCAGCTGAAACCAAACAACCTCAATTTATCATTTTATGTGAAAAATAAATTATTAAATTCTGTATCTGCTCACGTGGAATGTTGAATTCTGATAGAACAGGGTCCTTGTTGTTAAATTACAAAAAATAGTGGGGAGAAATCGAGGGGAGTAAAAAACCCCAAAATACATATATCCTCAGAAGATATAATTACCTACAGGAATAGCTTTAAGGATGTGATAGATGCTGTCAATCAAAGTATTTGTTTTACAGCAAAACAAGAACTTATCTGTTGAGAATGACAGTCAAACAGAACTTTGGGGTTGATACAAAAGTTATCAAGTACAGAGTATGTTAACCAGCAGGAAAAATAATAAATGACCACAACTGTTCCTCCCAAGCTTCAAATCTAGGAATTCAGTATATTGAAAAGTGGTATTTAAAATTATCACAAAGTTCTAGAAATGACAAAAATCTCTACAAAAATTAGAGACTACTGTGATGCTCTATGATATTCAAAGTAGCATAGTTGATTAATATTTTAGGTTACTACTTCATTAATGTTATTTCATATCACAATTAAAACTGTCATAATAAATTTTACTTTCATGTCAACTAAAAATAATTCCTTGCCTTATATTATTTTATTTAGCAGTAGACTGTATCATCCCATTAACCTATTAAATGCAATAATTTACACCTTATTTCTGATATTCACATAATTCTTCTCCCCTTCTGTTTGTTTGTTTATTTATTTATTTATTTATTTATTTATTTATTTGATAGTGTAAACTTTTTAGGAAGATTTTTTTTTTTTAATAAAATCTAATGCAATCATCACAATAATGTATTGTAAATCTCTTAACCCCTGTTTCCATATAGACTACAAAAATATATTTCATAGTAAAACTGGAAAGTAAATTATGTGTGCTTATTAAAATATGCAACTTGTGTAAAAACACATGTAAAGAGATCGACATTATCATGTACATTTAAATAAGAAATGTGTAAAATATTAGCACTAATAAAAAAGAACTAATGTGTCTAGAGCAATACTATGGATAATTTATAAATAGCTCATTGTAGCTCTACTAGGATAATAAACAATTTAGTATTTTGGAATGATTAAAAAAGTAAAGTAAACCTGGAAGTTTTTCAGTTCTGTCATTTCTAAAACCTTGTTCTGTCCCAAACATGGCATTATGAAGAACATTTATGAAAAACAAGGGCTATCCTTGTCACCTCATGATAAAGATGAATAAACATATGCACCACAAAATTTTGAACTTTGAGGTCTTTTTATTTCACTGAGGCAGATAAAATTGCGTGACATTTTACTCTTCTTCATAAATGACTTATATGACTAGATTTTTCAAAAAAACCCAGACGGTACTGATGCTTAAAATGTGGGTTTTTTTCATGAAAAAAGCACCTTTGTTCACAAAATCTTGTCTATAATAAACAATTTGCATACTTACAGTATGCTCACCCAATATTCATTACTGAAATAAAAGAGTTAAAGAATGAACAGAAATAAGAAAAAGAATATTCAGAATTTACCACAGAGAAGACTTAATCAAAGTGCAAGAAAAACCTCCTTAAAACTTGGGATTTGCAAAATCTGGAGTTTGAATTTGGTTGTAGCCTGTTTGTGGTGTGTTCAGAAATGTTTGAAAATGAACAAAAAAATAGTGCCTCAAACATGTCATTACTTTCATTTTTAACCTCTGTTACAAAATATCAAAAATAAAAGATTGTATCTTAAAACAGTTTAGAACTAATCTTGAATGTTTGTTTGGCTATTACAATCAGCATTATTTTAGCCAGAGTTTAGCATGGAGTTTTTCTGAGAGCAATTAGACAACCATATAGCAGTGTTTCCTATGATTGAAGCAGACTTTAGCATTTTCATTCAGTATCTGACATCAGATAAAGTGGTTTTATGCTTAAAAGTAAATAGTGGAAATTATTGTGATCATATCAATGTTCAGTAATGTCGTGAGGAAATCCCTGGCAGAATGAGATGAATACATTTTCCTGTATTACTTTCAGTATTAATATCCATTAACACTGAAAACAGACAAAAGAGCCATTTGACCTTCCAAATCAAAGGCTCTCCTAGGTAGCTGAAGGAAGCACATCATGACTTCTTTGAGAAAATCTGTGAAAAATAATGCAAAACATATCCTCTCTGATCTTTAGAGTGATTTTTAGATAATCAGTAGTAAATGTTCATGTCTCATAGATAAGCTGTGAGAATCTTATAAGTATTAAAAAGAAATAGTAGGAGGAAGTTGCATATTGCTTTCATTACAGAGGGTTTGTCCACCTCACAGTTTCAACCTAATATCTGCCTGCTCCATTTCCTAAAAGACACTGTACAAAAAGCCTCACAAAAAATAATACAGACTGAGTTTCTCACTAATATGTAATAGATGTAATTATCATTTGCTGCCATAGTTTAACCCCAGCTGGCAACTAAGCACCACGCAGCTGCCCGCTCACTCCTCTCCCAGTGGGATGCAGGAGAGAATCAGATGAATAAAAGTGAGAAAACAGCTTAATAGATAAAGCAAAGGCTGTGCATGCAGGCAAATAAAACAAGAAATTCATTCAGCATTTCCCATCAGCAGGCAGGTGTTTATCTGTCTCCAGAAAAGCAGGGCAAACACCATCACACCAAACATGACCCCTTCCTTCCTTCTTCCCCCAGCTTTACATGTTGACTATGATATCATATGGTATGGAATAGCTGTTTGGTTGGTAGGAGTCAGCTGTTCAACCTGTGTCCCCTCCCAACTTCTTGTGCACCCCTGGCTTACTTGCTGTTGGGGTGAGAAGCAGAGAAGTCCTTGACCCTCAAGATTAACAAAACCACCTCTGTGTTGCCAATGCTGTTTTGAGTACAAACCCAAACAGGCCAGAGCCCTATACAAGCCACTAGGAAGAAAACTAGTTCTTCACATTTGCTTGAGTAAAATTTTTCTTCATAATTAAACCTCTACAGTGTTTATTCCCCAAATTCAGTTCTCTCCTCCCCATCCTCCCCCTTGTTTTTGATGATTTTTTCAATTGCATTTATTCAAATAAAGACTTTTTTTTCATGAATCATTAAATTGTTTTAAAGACGTAACTTTGTATTTGAAGATTGTCATTAAACTCAGAATAAAGCCATTTTTGTTGGTTTTATATTTTCCATATGAAATTCTTAGTATTAATCTATTAAATTATAATTGATTTCTTGGAAATGATTAAATTTATGTTTATTTCATATACATCAAAGTAAGGTATCTGGATTAAACAGCTGGTGTAACAAACTAGTAATTAAAAGATAGTATATTGAGTAATTTTATATCCAGTATTGATTTCTGCATGAGGGAGAGTGCAAATCTATGGTTATAAAATACCACAGTAAAGGATCCTTCATTAGTATACTTTCTGAGCAATAAATTCAAAGTTTAGTAAAGGGAAAAAAGTACAATGTAAATGCCATCCTTGCAAGACATTATTAAGAAAAGGAACAATGATTTACCTCAGTTTATTGCAAAAAACTGACCTGCAGTTTATTAAATTTAGGGGACTGAAGGTTTGTGCTTTAAGCATGGAAGTGCTGAAATGCCATATTAATACAATGTTTTCAACAAAAAATACTATACCAAGTAGAGTATTCCCACTCTCCTCATAAGTAAAAGCACAAAACTAGCAGTTAATGTTTTTAGGGTATGTACTTTTGTGTAAATCAAACTGTAACTTATGTGTCCTGCTCCTTTAAAAGAGGTGACAATAGGATAAATTAAGTACTCCTACAAAAGCTGATAAACTGTACTTAACCAAAGACATGGAAAAGAGGTAGGTGTGATGGGCTTACATATAGACCAAAAAAATCAGGAAAAGGACAAATCCACAGTTCAGAATTTTATATAAAACTACATCTTATATGGTTTTTATTTGTTTCACTTTAAAACCTTTTCCAGACTTACAGGTGGAAATGCTAGTTCTGTTGCAAAATTGCACGTTATGTGAACTACTGTAAGCAGAAAATTGTACTGTGCCTGGAATATGCAATCTTCATTGGTCTTCAGCCAATGTTATGAAGCCTGGAGCTGCAGGGAGTCTACATTTTGCTTTGATATCCACTTGAAATGTTTGATTTGTCATACCCATGCTCCAGTGATAGGACACACAAGTGGTTTCAACAGAATAAAGTATAAAACTTAGTAAATTAATTGTTAGCCCTTGGTTTAACTTTGCCTGGGGGGCAAGCTGTAGAGAAGTTCTGTTTAAACAGTAAATCTTCACCCACATTTTCCCCTAATTCTTTGAAAAAAAATTTGTATTTGAGATAGTGATACAGGAATAACTGTTTCACAAGAACTGGAAATCTGATGGTATTTTTTTAAAATGATTTTTTGTACAACTGGACAAGAAAAACTTTCATATCATATGAGATATCAATGGACTACAGAAATTTCAGCCAACATTTTTATTATTGTATGTCATGTGTTCATAAATAATTTTAACTACTTAAACTTTATTTTTGTCTCAAGATACAACTTGTTAACTAAACTAATAGTACAGCGATATTCTTCAAGTGTCTTCAAGAACCTTTTCTCATTATATGTCAGAGTACTCTGAGTATTCCAAAGCAGTTAGGTCTATTACCTTTATTTTTACACAAGGGCAAATTAAATAAAGAAATTAAATAGTGATAGGAGAATTAGAGAACAACACTTTTCTGTGTAAAATATATCATTTAATATAAATATATTTTTGTAGGGCAGTGAAGCAAAGCTAGTGTAATCTATATCATGTTCATACCAGCCAAGAAGTATTTTCCCATTGAGTTATAATTAGGAATGTTTTGTTTATACAGTATTTCCATAAATAGGCTGGTTTATACTTTCATCATGAGTAGATGAGAAACATTTATGTTCAGATAGAAGCCACAGAACTTAGAATATGTTTTCTACACTTAATGAAAAAAGCTGAGATGACAGTCCTTTTGTATTCAATAGGTACTCCAAGGGTCTGTGACTCAAAAGGACTGAAGTCAACTGCAGACTATTTTGTAGTTTCTGTGACACTCTGATGATGTAAAAAAAACATTAAGCAGATTACACAGTACGGAGTGGTGAAACTCTAATCAAAGGCAAGAATGAAAAAAGACACCCCTTAGCAGATTAACATCAGCATCTTCTATTGAATGCCTGCATGGTGATTTGGTGTTGTTTTGGGGGGGTGGTGGGGTGGAGGGGGGATTCTCCTCTACCTCACCTTCTCAGTAAAAACAAAATTCTTTCTCTCAGGATCCTAAAAAAAAATTCCCACATGCAAGCCATCTGTTAAGCCACTGCTCCTGTACAAGGAAGATATTTATCTTTAGGGTCTACTGCTAACTACCCGGACGTTTGTCAGTAGATCACAGTACACCTTTTCTCCAATCTGAAGCTGTAAACTTTCTGGCTTTTGTGTAACCTGTAAAATACATGAAGACAAAACATACATAAACCAAAGAGATAAAACAGCACACTTAGTAAACACTTCATTTCTTACCAGTAGAAGACATGGAGATACTACTTATTAGAGAAATGTAGTTACCCAGCATTTAATACCCCTCAATCTAACTCTCAGATCTCTTTAAATGGGTCCTTTCCAACTCAGTATATTCTATGATTCTATGTGTATGTTGTGATGACTCCAGCGGGACACAGCTTAAAACTTGTCTTCTCTATCCTTTACTAGTTTTATTACTAAGCTGTTACAAAGTATATTCTCCTTATTCACAACTCCTTATCCTGAAGCAAGGTTAGAGAATGCTGTTCTACTGCCCTTTATATAGCTTCCTCTGTCAGATAACTCCCTCATCTGTTCTAACAGCTTATCACAAAGCTCTGCTACTTAACTCTGTAGCTAAAACATTTCTTTTAATGAGCTACTTGCTTCTTGAATGTTTGTGTTCCATAAAGGACAACTGTTACTTAATTCTTACTATTCAGCAGTAAATATAATTTTTTTATTATATAAAAAAATTTATAAATATATTTTTCTATAAATTTTATTCACCTTAAAAATATTAGTGGTAGGAAAAGACCAGTTATTCTCAAATTTCAGCTTCATAGTCATATGTAGATTTCAAAATACCAGTCAGAACCACAAGATTTTATGAAAAATTAGATTTCTTATATAATCATATTCTAGAATATTTTTGTTGGTTTTAGTTAAGGAGAGTAATTGGTTTTTTCAGTTAAGAAAATTTAAAAATAGAAAAAAGAGAAAATAAGACAATGAAAGGCTCAATCTAGTCTTGTACATCATTGATTTTTGTTTTGTTTTGTTTTGTTTTGTTTTGTTTTGTTTTGTTTTTTTAAATTCAAAGAAAGAAACCTAGAACAAAGGTGAGAGAAAAGAAGTCAGGAAAATTAATTGATAAATATTTTCTGAAAAGTTTTACCCTTCAAACTTAAGGAAATAAAACGGAGAGTCACAGCAAAATATACCTTTTATTTGAAATCTAACTAAAAAACTATACAAAACAAGTCTCTTTTTGTTGAAGAACTTGTTTTCTAACAACAACATAGATTAGCAGGGTTTTTTTATGAATTCTAAAATATTAAACATTTCTATGGGAGAAAAACTGTTAACACTATTTTACTGTGTCTTTTTTGAATTTATTATCTGTTTACATCTAGAAAATATACCTAGAAATTAGTGGAAGAAACTTCATAATTGCAGCAAGTCAATTTTTTTTTGTTTGTATCACAGTTATTTTTTTGCATAAAGTTTTGAATTCACTTCCCAGTTATTTTTAAAGAAAGAGAAGAATTTTAATTGGTCACTGGACCAGGAAGAGTGAAACTCCTGTTCCACAGACTGCAAAAGAAATTTTTTATATGCAGAAGAATATTTTATTACCTATGCAGCACTAGACACACACACACCTCTGACCTGAAATAATATATAAGATAGTTCTGCAAAGGAATTTTTAATTTCATGTTGTTACTGCTCCGAGTATTATTTTCATTTACCACTTCCTTGAAGATGTGTAAATTCCAGCTTGTTTTGCAAATGCATTCTGTTCTTTTAAGAGTATCTTTATAAAGAGATATGGTGTGAAGGAAGGTTTAAAGTCTTGAAATTTGGGTCAAATTATAGAAATTTCCTTCTTCCTCCTCTCTTGAAGGATTTTCTTGAAGGAGAATTATCCTTCGTGGGTATTAACCCCACTGTACAAGTAACTACTATATATAATTCCTCTTGGCTACAACAGCTTAGAAAATTACAGCTTTTGCAGATGTATGTATTTGATTAATGCTCATGTAAATCATTACAGATTTTGGCTCATAGTTTATGACAGAAATTTTTTCAGACCTTGTAAGAGTTAAACCTCAACAGATGTTTCAGTAAATGAAAGGAAATTGTGTATAATCTGCATACTTGTTCATAGATAAGAGAAATATATCTTAAAAATATAGCAACACAATTGAAATACTCTAAACAGGTTTAAGTTACATAATAATATTTTCCACATTTGCCATGATAATGTTGAGTATTTTGCCACTATTAATTGCATACAGTTCTTTGATTCTGCAAAGTCAATTTATTTAGTTGTCTGTTCCTTTCCTGGTATAACTTTAATGCCAAATAACCTCTTGGTCAAAGATTTTATGACCTGTGACTGTTTAGAAATGTCACAAATAATAAAAAATAATCTTAACAGCTGGCAGGTTGTGATTTCTGCTGGTGAGGGCCATTCTATGTTTTCCCTCTATCCACACAATAAAACCTTATTGGATAGTAAATATCTAAATCATCTCACTTTCCAAACCAGTAAAATAAAACTGGCAGAACACATTGTTAGAGGTCTGGGATTCCAGGTACTGTTCAATTACCTTTAGGAACACTTTGTCGTTATCTTTGACAGTGAATGATAAAGGATATACAGTATATTTTACTAAAAATTCTGAAATGGTTATTAAAAAACAATATACCAAATTTTCCATTAATTTTTTGCAGAAAGATTTTATCCCATTTATCAGAGAACAAGATTTCCATTCATTCATGTTTTCCACCAGGATCTCATTTTTCCCTTTATCAAACATGTCCATTTATTTTGCCACACTCTTCTGTGGAGCAACAGGTGACATGGTTCTTACACAATTTTTTTAGAAGGCTTAAATCTCATTTTTTGAAATTAAGCATAGCGTATTTGGCTTGTGAGAGCATTTGGACACTTTAAATTTCCTCTATGCCAACAAATAGAAGACAAAACAGTCTTTCATCTGACCTTCTGTTTACCTGTCCTTCTGTCTCTCCTTATTGCCTACAACATCATGGAAGATCCATTGCACTACAATGCTATAGTGCATATCCTCTATACTCCTCAGTCGTCTACCAGCATCTGGTCCAGATCATTAGCTGTGAGATCATCTCAATAACAAAACCAACAATAACTTAATTTAATGATTGAAATGATCTCCAAATAATCCTGAAATAAAGTACTTTGAATTACAGGTTCGACATGTTCCATAGCTTATTGAAACACATATAGTATTTAGTTTTCAGAAAAATTATTGTCAATTTTCTCTTTCAGAGAAAAGCTAGTAACAGCTTTATATCACTGATATGATTTCTTTATCTTCTCTGAGAGATGAATGAGACTGTGAATGAAAATGAATACATTTTTTCTTTAAACACACATGGACATCAGTTTTCCATTTCTGTCTTTGGCCAGTCTTATCACCTACCTTTCTTCCCTAAATGTGAATTTGCACTTATATTTTCAGTGTAACCGTTCCCTATTTTATAAGTACTTTTAATTTTCTTCTTTAATAAACAGTTCTTTTTTTAGCAATCATTATTTCTCAATAACATAACTGGGAGAGAAGCACCACAGGATATTCTTCATCTTTTATGATTGCGGTTTTTTAGATTTGTACATAGAATGTACAGTGTATTCAATCTCATTCATGGACATGTATTAAAATTGTCCAACACTGAGTTCTTTTTTCCAAAAACCGAAGAGTGAATTAAGGGAGATTAAAGAAAACATGTATATTTAAGTCTAGGTCAGTATTACTTTGTCCTTGTATTGAATCCTGACACTGTCCATATAGTCTGAATTTTTACCTTCCTGTAATGGCGTAAAGCTGTTTATTTGTGGTGATAATAAATGATCTTCTTCATAAAATTAAAATTACTGATTTACTCATCATTCCAATTTGTTAATTACAAACTAGGCCTGTTAATTTCCAAACATGCTGAAAAGGTATTCATAGACTGTAAAATCACTGTCAGTTCTGCATACTTAAATCTTATTTCTCCATAGATTAATAAATGCTACCAAAGTATCACCATATGTTTTTGCTTTTTAAGCCATAATGGAGCAACAGAATCTCAAGAAGTTGAATAGGGTTGGTTTTTTTTTTTTTTTTAATTTTTAGTTTCTATAATTCAGAAATCAAATATTAGAATAAGATAAACTGAGTTTCCATTACTGAAACATTCAAAGCTATTTCTTTACTATATTATGGTATGAACTTTGTCAGGACTACTGCTGAATTTCTTTAGGTCTTCTCTCTTTGACCGCAATTTATAGCAAATATGCACTATGCCCCATTGAAACAAAGATACAGGAACATTACCTTAACTTTGGTAGCAAATTATTAAATTTACTTGCAAAACAATAAACAGAACTGAATTTTCCTGTAGCGTTTGGGCTTTTAAAAATATTTTTGGGTTTAAATCATCATATTAATAACTATAATAACAATGCAGTATAATAAAATAATGAAGTATAATGTGTTACTGTAAAGCTCCGAAGCTCTTACTCGGACAAAAAGAAGTTTTTCTAGAATGCATTTTTGATGTTTAGTTAGGTCAGAATTTATATTTTATACTTGGTACAACCCTTTTATTTCCTTTGTGTTTTTTTATATGTTTGTTTGTTTGTTTGTGTGTTTTTTAAGTAGCAGCGTTATTCTAGTTTTTCTTAATGAACTCCTTTTTACTGCTAAGGGATATAAAACGCCAGGCTTTCCAAAACACCAATGAGTTAAATAAATTTAAAAAATAGAAAGACATATCCAGATTTCATTTCTCTTTCAGAAAATCTTCAGCAGACATCAATGATTTAGTAAAACTATTACAACTGCTTTTATTCATTAGTATGTTAATTGAAGATTGTCTTCTAAGTTTCTTTTTTATGGTTTATTTTACATTTGAAGATGATCCTACAAAGATTTTATTCAAGCATGAGATAGAAACATAACTGACAATTTTCTTCTGTGATCTGCATTTTTTAATCAATAGATTAGAATTCAACAGTTGCTCTAATGAAAATGCATGCAGTAGTTTAGAAAAGCTGCTTTAAACATTTGTTGAGCATTGAAATCAGATCCTATGTTTCTGAAGAAAATGTAAAGAGTACAACTGTTGTTTTCTTTTATGTCTTGATTACTTCTTCAAAGGTAGACAAACAAAAAAAAAAAAAAAAAAAGAGAGAGACACATTTTCACTTGGAAATAAATAGGGAAAACAATTGGTGACAAGGAAATAGAATATGAGAATATGTGGCAGATTAAGAGTGAGAATAAGGAATGATGGATCAGCCCTGTGAGCAGAGTCAAAAGTCAGATTTGTCTCTAAATTAAGGAATCTCTCAGAAAATTCTGACCATGTGTTTTGTGAGAAATTAAGAAAATATTGCTACATGGTTGGGTTTTTTTTTTCTTTCAGCCTTAATTTTCCCACACCTCCTCTTCAAAAGCATTTCTGAATGTTTTCGCAAATAACAAGATCGTTTAAAGATTTCCAAAGGAAATGAAAATCTAATGGCTTCAGTGATCCTGGACTGAGGACAGATTGGGAGTTATTTTGAAGATTTTATTCAGGGATATTTCCCACCTGAAGTTAAGATAGTATGCAAACACAGGTAACCATAGCAAAATAGCACAGCAAGAATTTTTATTTCTTTTCTATATAGAACATTACAAATATAAATGTTGTGGGGTTTTTTTTAATTCAAAACATGGCTTTGTTGTCTCAGACACACAAAACACATAATGGACCATCTTTAGTTGCTTGGCAACAATATGTTTGATGTTCTTCTGTTTAATTCCATATTTCATATTGATGTATTAATTAAAAACATAAGACTCTGAAAGACATTTTTTTATACAAGATGAGTGCTTTAGTTGAAAAAAAATACTGTTAATGTTATCGGAAACTTGGCAAGAGCTGTTATTAACTTAGAATACAAAAAGGTATATAATCCCTAGTGATACATAATATACTTTAGGTAACATTAGTACTGAGTGTTTCTATTTTTAATGGTTTTTTTTAAAAAACTATTTATTTGTTAAAAAAGGGAGGGCGAGTGGGTTGCCATTCCGTACTAGATTATATGAGCTGTAGCAGTTTAAATGTTCTGTGACAACTGTCCAGTTAGCCCTCTACATATATGCTTGAAATGTGCGGTTTTGCCCAATGCCTGACATAGCCCTGTATCCAAGTAAAACTGTACAGATTTTATATGTATCATATATCTTGTATTTATGAACATTGGTATTGTTCATAGGCCACAGGGAATGTGCTAAGTTTGCAAGGCTTCAGAATGAACTGGTGATGGGCTTTCTCTGTCTGAACTTATCTTGATCTCCCTGGGAATTTGTTTTTCCTTGACTCCAGAAGGGAGAGGCTGATGATAACACCAGCTGAATGGATTGATACATAACGTGTGTGTGAATGTGTATGTAAAATATTGCCTGTGCCAATGACTGATAGTAGTTTTGCAGTTGCATCACTAAGATGTCAGTTATATTAGTTATAAATGCTTGTCTTTATCCTTTCTTTCTTTTTTATCTGTTACAGTATTTTGCATAACGTTGAAGCCTAAATTTCCACAGCACCTTCTTTCCCTTTTGAAATACAATCAGTTCAATGTCCCACTGTTAGACCTTATCCCACTTTTATGAAATATTTAAGTATTCCAACAGCCAAAATAAAGTAACTGTAATTCTGAAATAACCTGTAACACTTCCTTGCCTTTCTTTTGTGCCTATGCATTTTTTGTTTTAAAGAGAAAATCTCTATGAGGAAACCACAAGCAGATGCACATCACAAAGACATATGAGAAATAAATTTTAAAAAATAGTTAAAACCGAAGAAAAACCTACATTGAGGAACTTCTGTAGTATCTAAATTAGAAGATTGCATCAAAACTTCCTTTGGCTTCTCAGATGCAAACTTGGAATAAAGCTGTCTTTTCCAAATCTAATTTTTTTCTGTTATATTTAGTGACATCACTTATTAATGCTCCTCTTCCTTACTATAAATATACACAAAAAAACTTGAGACACTATGAACCAACATATAAGTAGTGATGTTTATTTGTCTTTATTTTGTGTGAACAAAGAACATTGCACAGATGGTTTGTAAAGTCTAATTAATAAAATATGACAAAGTGTGAACTCTTATGTAACAATTCATGCTTATGAGAATTGTTTGGGTTAAGAAAGTTTTGTTTCTAAATCAAGATTTCCTGAAGATTTTTTTCTGCAATGTCTTTTTATTTTCTTTTTTTCCAGAGTATAATGTGTGATATAGCTAAAGTAAATACATTTCCTGATTTTAATGAGTTTTGGACCAGAAAATTCCTTCATACTTCTAAGTTATATCTGAATTGAGTTAAAATTACATCTAGATAGCTACATCTATGATTGATAGATTTGTACAAAACTGACAGTTTTATGTTTGTTCCTATGCTTAATGGACTTGTTTGGGAATTTGAAAAGCTGTTTCAAATATTTTTTCCTTTTACTGTCATTCTTATTAAGCAGCTTTTCCTCAGTAATAAGTGACCTTTATTCTAAATAAGGAAACTCTGAATAAGATTTCTTTAAGTGTACAGACTTCTAATGACCAAACTTCTATATCCTTTTATCATAATGTTTATCAACTTCATACCTTTACCAGATTCTTTTAACCTTCTCTGTGACAATGTTTGACCAAATGTTCTTTTCCTTTTAAATGTTGGTGCACTACCAGATTCTTTGATCTATCACAATGTAGCAATTTTTTATTTTCAGCGTTGTCAGAAAAAAAATATCAGAGTGTATGTTATTTATGCTACTGTTTTCATGTTGCACTTAAAATATATCTCAGGGAAAACTTTAAGAGCACACATCTCAAAAACAAGTGGTCCTTCACTCACTGCACCTTCTGTAGTCATTTATGCCAACAGCAAGCAAGCACTTGAGCATCTGTTTAACACTGAGCATGTAGGTAGACTAGTTGACATGATATGTTTAGAATTTTTACTAGATTCTATAAAATTACTATAAAATGTAAGAGATATTGTGATCTGAATAGGAAATGGTCATGTAACTAAACAACAATTCCTTAATTATAAAATACTCTTGTATTTGATAAAAGACCCAAATAAAACCATAAATAAAAACCTGAATCTGTCATCTTAATTTAGAAATATTTATAATTAGTCCATATACTTCTCTTATTACTTTGTACTGGTAAAAATCTCAATAGACAGTAGTGAGATGCAAATTTACGCTTCAATAATATGTTAAGTTACATTATTGTTCATAGCCAAACATTCCAAATTAAAAAAAAAAAAAAAAAAGTACTCATCTGAACATACATGTTTACATGAAGTTTAAACTGGACATTATGACTCTCTGATGTCAAGACTATTGCATCATTTGACATGAAAATTCTGACAGTTTTCAACCAACTCAGGTATATGCTCAGGACACTTTGTGGTTACACTTCAGACTCACAGTTGCAAATTCAAAGTAAATAAAACAAAAATCACACTTACAAAGAGCCAAGCTGTGGAAGAACTTAAAATCCTAGATTGTCACTTTTTTTCTAAATTGATACCTCTAAGCATCTATGTGCTTTGCCCATGTAAAACTTACATACTGCTGACTATTCAAGTGCTGCAGTGTATGCTGTTAGTCATGGCAACATCAATTTAAGCATAAGGAATTAGTGAGGCATTCCTAATTCAGGGATGAAGGCTCAGTTATGGTGCTTGAACTGAGAGATATTAAAGAGTGTTCTTTACACACGAAAGCATTATTTTGGATGGAAGTGTGTAACCTTTCCTGTACTGTGCCATGAGCTGCAGATTTTATTCTGAAGATTGCACATCTAAAATTTAGGCATTGTGGTATCAACTTTACAGGCATACCAGTGCCATATATATTGCAATGAATTCTTACCCGTGTGCAAGCAAGTATAAGCATTGTAGTGTAAGATCATGGACGGTCTCTACCAAGCAAAGCCAAAGACGTACTGAGACCATGATATTGGTCATAAGTGAATATCCACAGAACAATAAGGACAGTGGAGGTCTGTATGAAACTTTGATTTAGTGATGTTTTGTTGCCCAATTATTCAGTGCAGAACCTACCTGAGACAGAAGTATTATCTGTATTTTTTTATTTCTGTTCGTTTAGTTTGTCTACTCTTATCTTAAACCTATGTAGAATTCTATCTCTTGTTTCACAAACATCAGCTATGCTTAATGAATTTATTGCCCTTTTAATTCCTAATTTTTATCTGACTCTTTTATTAACTTGTTAAAAAAAGGGCTCTGTTGTTTGCTATATCCCCAGTATTAAATAAGCAAATAAATTCTTTAAGAAATTCTAAAAAATATATTTGTTCTGGTTTTTAGGCCAGGTTGATACAAATATGACTAGGCTCTCAACAATTTAGTTCCTATCCCAAAGATTGTGTTCTAGCATGCTGAAACAGGCTTTTTGTTCAGAGTTGGATACCATCATAACAGATCTTTCAAACCAGATTTAGTTCTTTTGTCTGGGTAGAGAAATTCTAAAAAGTTTGCACCTATCTTAAGTTTATCTTAAGGCTGAGAAAATCTGTGAGGAAAGATGAAGGTGTCTAGTGGCTGTGTTGCACAGATTTGTCATTCTTTGTGGAGGTCTGACCACTGCCATAACGTGATTATTAATCCGATCCATTCACTTTCACATACCTTAGACTTCATTGACCCTGTTTGACACTGAGATCAGGAGTGGCCATTATTATTATTTTCATTTTTAAAAAAAGTTTCATATAATCTGCAATTTCAGGATGATATCAATATGGAAAAATTGAAATTCATAAAGGATTATTCATTCATTTTTTATTAAATTAATTTCAACTGTGTTTCCATAAATTATGATGCATTATTTATTTTCAAATAAATTTATTGTCAAATTTACCCTGAATAATTTATTCCTCTCAGAGTATTTTCTGTATTTAGTATTTCATTAAGTATAAATCAATATGTACATTTATATATGAAATAGGAGCAGAACTTTTGCACTCAGGACTATTTTGAATGCTACCTGCATGCATAAAAATGAGGACTAAATTCATTAACACGAACCTGTGGTTAAAGAAAACATGGTCACCATTCTTATAAAGTGCTGTGTCCTGAGGTAAATATTTTCTTTTGCAGTTCTAGCTGTACAAGGGCGGATCCTGGAGCTCCTATTCACAACTGTGTTCCAAGTGTCTCAGACTTCAATGATCTTCAACCTGAATAATCTTTCTAAATATGTATAAAAAAGTTTTTTCCTTATCTTCTCCCTTCACTCTATCTTTAGCATATTCTATTCCTTAACATGCTCAGATTGTCATTAAAATGAAGTCCTTTCAGGACATAATTTATGTTTCGGATGTGATCCAACCTTTCATATTCAGTTTTCTCTTTGGCAGGTATTTCCTTTTTTTCTTCTCAGGTCATTTGCAATTTGTAATTTGCGATTTTATTCATTCATATTCCCTTGGGCTTTTTAGTAATTTCTACTTTTTTTTTCTCCTTTCAAAAAAAACAAAACAAAGAAAAAAAATTCTGTCACAATGTCTTTTTTCTTCCACAGATGCCATTCTGGTCCACTTCTCCCCACTCACCAGCAGTTAATCAGTGATTGCCTGCTTGGGGCTTAATTTTTCTTCTGAAGGTATCTGTGTTGTAGAATTGCTTTTGCTATCTTCAGATATCTTTCTTTTCTTTAAGACATTTGCCATCTCCTGCTCCAGTCAATCTAAGTGTGTATAGTTCCTATTTATCTCCACCACATCCTTCTGTGCAGTCTCTTTCAGTGGAAATCAGTTCTTACATCCTTATAGTTATATTCTTTCTGTCTATTAAGAGCCATTGTTTTTACCTTGACACTTTGCTATTCTCCTAAAGTTATAAGTTCTTTTCCTAATTCCTAAGTGTCTTTATTCTTTAACACTAGATAATACAAAATAAGGTCATAAATTTGACAAATTGCTAAGCTTTATCTCTATGTATCTAGATCATCTGGTGAAACCACTATGACAACACTTAATCTTGGATATCCTGTCTGCACACGCTGATTCATGAAAGTCATTCAAGATAGTTACATGCTCAGCTTATCAGAATCACTGGTGGCTTAGCATGATCATATATCAAACACTTTATGTAGGCAAGGGCCTTGGAGATGGCACACTTTAATCTGGTATGCTTTTAGTTAGCTGCTTGCTTTTTCTATGGTTAGCTAGTTTAAATTCCTGGAAAATTAGAATTTGGGTTGAAGATTCCTGCTGCTCCTGCATTCTGCTTTCAAGGTCAATAGTTGTTAAAGGAAGAAACTGTATCTGCTCTGCCACTGTTTGAAGCTTTCTATTTACATAGCAATGAAACCATGTGCCCGGGATTTTATAGGTATTTTGGATTTAGTATAAGAGGGTTAGGAATAAGCTATACTGCTTACCTTAAAATTCATTAAGCTTTTATGTCAACAGTCTGCCGTTATCTTGGAGATGTTTTTGAGGTCAGTCATTTTGATGGAATTTGCTAATGGTACCTGCTACATTACCAGACACATTGCCCAAGCACACATTCCACAGAGCGGTATAATTCATGAGAGGAAAAGAAACAAGCAGTGAGGTTCATGTTGAAAATGTTGCAGAACTGCTCAACTTCAGCCTAGAAAAAGTGTTATGTCTGGATATCTCTGATGAAATGTCTCATTATGTTATGCCAGAAAATGAAAATTTCTACTGTAACACATTCAGAATTTTATTCTTATGTAGCCAAAATTTACTGTTCATCTAATTTTAACAATCTAATCAGACATGTTGTCTAGTTAAACTCTCATGACCCAAATAAATACAGAAAATGGTATGCCTAAAATGATTATACAAAAACTTTAAGAGTTATAAATAAAATCATACAATAAGATAATAACTATTTGTCTTCTACAGTGTTATTTTATGGCTTCCAGTGTTCCTCTGAGAGCTAAAGTTGATGATGTTTCTCAAGGAAAAGGAGAGAAGGATTACAAGCAGTTGTCAATGGTCTGTGATTTTTCAATAGGAAGACCAAGATTTTTATTCTATAAAAATTGTACAAACACCAATGTAACTGTTCAGTCCTCCTCTGAAAAACTATGAACTAACACAGTAGTTTAAGTTAAGATCATTGATTTAAATGATGTTATTGCTTGTAGTTTTGATCTCATATCATTGGTACTTTTGAGCCAATAATCTGTTATCAAACTGCAGCCAGACCATGCTTCTTCTACCACTTTATCTCACCTAGAGTCATCCCATTATACCAATTGCTAGCTGTTAGCCTTTCCCATTGATGTATTACATCTGGAAATTTCTCTCTTCTTCTGTGGCTATTTCTTCTGTGTTTGCTTTTGTTTTGTATGTGTGTAGTTTCTTTGTTTGTTTTGCTTTTGTCTCTAAAAGATGGAAGGAGTAAGAAAAGAACAGAAAGCCACAACAGAGGCCTCTAACACATATAACGTTCACCAAACATAAGATAATTAATACTTGCTTTCCTGGAACCTGAATGCATGCATACTAAGGTGGTATAACTAACAACTGTGCAAACATTCCATAACACTGTGGTAGCATCATCAGACACAATTGTACTAAACTGCGAGCAGTATGATCACCAAAGAATATTCTTTTTTGTTTGTTTCCTGTTTACTTCTTGGGTTTTTTTGCTGAGACAAAAGCATAGTCTTATACAGAAATAGAAAAGTCAGAATCAAGATTGTTACAGAATTATTTGTATGCTTTTTTATATGAAGTTGTTTTGTTTTGTTTTGTTTTGTTTTTCCTTTATGCCACTTACTGACACCAGTAAAGCTTTTCAATCTTCCATGCTATCTTCTTTCAAATAGTTTACATTAGTAAACTGGTGATATCTGAAACCATATGGGATTCTACAAAAGTGCTAATTAAAGCTAATTGTTCCATGAATAATTAATGTTTACCCTGAATTCTGCACAGTACCAATACAAAATTGTCTGTGGTTAAGTTATACTTGCTAACCTTTCAAATTACAAATTGTTGTAGATTACTGTAAGACCGAGACTATAATTACTTTAAAACACAAAATTTGAAATGCACCTCATTAGGCTTTAAAACTTATAAGAATTCAGGTAATAAACAAGTTTTGGTTTAATAAGTGTAATTAATTCCAAGAGTTTTTAAAACGATATAGTGCAAAACCAATTTTTATTAAGAATGTTCCAAAAGTTTATGTGATAAACATTTTTTTGTATAATAAGAAGAAAAGAAAAATAAGACAGATCTGCCTGCTGCACCTAAGTAACATTAGCAGCATTGACTAATTTCCTGATAACAGTGTAAAGGTAAATGTGACTGATAGAGTTTTGTCACCTGAATGTCCACCAAACACAATTCTCACAGGTTAAATGCTCTTTGATTTTTATTGAACTGGTAGTGAACACTGCCCTTGTACACAGCTTATATGACCTTCAGCTCCTTCATTTTACCTAAGTAGAACTGATTTTAAAAATTAATAGAAACCCATGTAAAATAATATTGGAATTGTTGGAATTCTACATACAATAAAAAGTTTTATTAGGGCAGTTGTGGATCTATTTTATCTCCTTTAATTTTCCTCTGGATGGCACCCTTCCATCCAGAGTGTCTGCTGCAGCACACAGCTTGGTGTTGCCAGCAAACTTGCTGGGGGTGTCTGTGTATCCCACAAAGATGTCAAACAACATTGGTCCAAATACTGACCACTGATGAAAGACACTCATGAGTGGTGTTCACTTGTGACCCTTCTCTGGGCTCTAGGCATCTGTTGCTGGTATTGGCCTCAAACTAGTAGAAGTGACGTGGATAGATGTTCCCCTCCCTCAGCAACTTTTAGTCTTCATCAGTCCACACCTTTCTTCAAACCATCTCTTAATATTGTGGGTTGCCATATGTGACTTCCAACACATATGTCAACGGTGGAAGGTAATCCTCCCCCTCTACTCTGCCCTGCTCAGGCCCCACCTGGACTATTGTGTCCAGTTCTGGGTTCCCTGGTATAAAAAAGACAGGGCTCTCCTGGAGAGAGTCCAGAGAAGGGCTACAAAGATGATTAAGGACCTGGAGCATCTCCCTTATGAGGAAAGGCTGAGTGAGCTGGGACGGTTCAGCCTTGAGAAAAGAAGACTAAGGGGGGACCTAATTAATGTTTATAAATATCTTAAGTGTGGGATGCACCAACATGGCATGCACCAACATGCACAAGAACTTTTTCACAGCGAGGGTGACAGAGCACTGGAATAGGCTGCCCAGGGAGGTGGTGGAGTCTCCTTCTCTGGAGATATTCAAGACCCGTCTGGACGCCTATATGTACCATATGAGCTAGGGAGCTGCTTTGGTAGGGGGTTGGACCCAATGACCTCTCGAGGTCCCTCCCAACCCCTATGATTCTATGATTCCCTTATTTTCTTTTCAATCATATCAGTGTTTTTTTGCTGGGTTTGTTTTGGGTTTTTTCTACAGAAAGAAGATAGATAGATACACAAAACAGAACTGAGTACACTATCCCAGCTAGTCCTACCAATTACATTTAGTAACCTGAGAGGTTTTTTTCCACTTATCTTTCACCACTTTGAATACCGTACTATCCCCCTTTGCCACATGGAAATTGAAACTTAGTTATTTATTCTTTTTCACTTCTAGACTCAGCCCCTTATGGAGTTATTAATTAATCCTAATTCTGTAGTTTACATTAACAGAATTCTTTTATATTATTAACTGACATTCATGTGTAACTAATGCAAACTTTTCTAGGAGAAATTATGAAATAGCAAGATGATAAAAGCAGAAGTAGAAAGCAAATGTTTTAAATCACTAGGTTTTACTTTCTTCCTCTGAATTTTGGGTCTGGTGATATGAAGAGGTTTTCTGCCTCATAAAATACTCAATAGTGTCTAAAAATAAAAAAACTTCTCCATACAAAATCAATCTTGCCATCAACTATGATTACAGTCTGTGACAGTCATTACTTTGTAGCGTTGAAGAATTTATAATCTGGAAAAAAAATACTAAAGGGAGGAATATATTTGAAACGGATGCAAGTTCCTTTTAAGCAATTAAATGTACTTAATTTCTATAGCTTAATGCTCAAATAAGCATTAGATAAGCATGTGCCTGGACGTAGGTAGATGATGATTGCTTTGCGATATACATATCTTTCCTGATGAACTGTAACTCCTCTCCATGAAAATTTCATGTATATTATTTTTATGTTTGAGAATTCAAACTCTCTTTCAAATCCATGTTTGAGTGGGTTCTAAGCTTCTATGAAGGATAAACAATGTATAGATAGGCCAAAAAAAAATCATACATGCCTTGTAGACAAACAGGATGCCTCATAAATGATGACAGAATGGAAGTTTTACGTAAAGATGCAATTCAAATTTGAACACAAAACCAACATCTGATTTCATTTATCTGAGCTTTATCATCTCCAACTTTTGCTAATAATGGTTTTACAGCATTTATATATCAGTGCTAGAATGTTCAGCAGAACCTAATCTACTTCCCTACGAAATTATCATGCATATATTATTTTAAGTAAGTATGATTGAGGTTCTTCATCCTTTAGGCTATATAAAGAAACCTGATCTTGGTATTATGTTATGAACCAGAAGTTACTATGTGATATAACTAACAAATTGTAAGTTGAATGTAATATATTACATTTCTACTTTCACATTAGATAACAGTGCTAGGATATTTTCCATGCTGTGAGCAAATTTATAAACTATAAAGACAAGTCTCTTGGCTGAACATGAATGAATGTGTTGTCTTAAAGTCATCCAACAGTGTAGGCTATTTAAGGATTAGATTAAAGCAATTCATACAAATGAGTGGGCCATCACCCAGCTACTAGATCAATTATTTTTGTGATTGATACATTTCAGGCTTCAGGAGTAAACTCCGTTTTCAGTTCATTAGTTTATAATAGATATTGTGGTTACTAACCAGAAAATTTTCTTCACTCATTTCTGATTGATAGTGTAACTACCACTTTTTTTTCAACAGTTATCCTGTGGACTCTTTTTTTTGTAAGTTGAAAAGAAAATAAACAAAAAGTAGATGGCATATGAATGGGAGATTGCTTTTCTATATATATGAACCTCAGGTAGATGATCAAGGACAAGATTTTTTCCCTAGTTCTCTGATTGCTTTTGACGTTCAGAAAGCAAGTTGCCAAAACCAGCATAGCCTCTTTAGTAAGGTTGTGAAGAGAAGGTTTCCTTTTAGAAAACAATTTTGGATTAACAAAGAAATGCTTCTATAAAATTTATAAAGTGATCTAGGACCCGAATTTCTCAGAATTTCTGGTTCCCCAACTCTTCACAGTGATATCTAGAGGAGTTCGTTCTCTTCATGTACTTTCACTTCTGACTTAAAGCATCAGAAATATTATTTCCTTGTCATAACTGTGACTATAACCATTTGACTCTCATGTTTAATTAAATTATAAGCATCTATTTCTTACGTCTCTTAAAAAGACACAATGCTAGGTCTTAAAAATGGTGACTAGCTTAACACAAAATATCACTGTCGTAATTAGTAATTTTGTAACTGGGTTTTTTTGAGGGGGGGCATGAATTTTCATTTGTTTGGGTTTGGTTTTGTTTTTTTTAATACTATTTGTAAAACAGCTGAGTAACACGGCTCAAAATGAAGTTTTAGTCTAAAATCTTCAATGCCAGGAACAGGAGTTATGAAGAACCAACAACTCTGTTATACATTTGTCTGTATCCTTGTGTATATTTGAGACTTTGTATGGCAGATACTGTAGAGGCTGAAGATAAAGGACCACAAGATGGAAGTTTACCCTCACTCCATTAACTTGATGTCTAGAGAATGATTATGTAAAGCTATAATCACAAATAATTTATCATGGATAAAATAGAAACAAATTTATATTGTGTAACACGTAAGTGAAATGATGTAACCACATCCTCTATTGTAATGATGAGAGACAACTCTTTGCTTGTATTATGTTTCAGATGTCATTTTTATTAATATTTATTTCAACACTTTTAACACATTAAGTCTGCTGAAGTTTTAATCTGCAGATAATTTTCTTACCATATTCTTATTACATTTGTCTATTTAACAAATTTTCTAATCACAGGTTTCCCTCTGTACAAACATTAAACCAGCCATTTGTTTTCTTTTGTACATTTTTAATGTCCAGTCTTGATGTATGAATTATTGTAACCCCTCATATTTTAATATGGCAGCAATTTTTATCAAGCAATATTTTCTCAAAAAATCTTCTACTTAGAAATGAAACAATGTTAAGGTTGAAGTTTAGTAATCCACAGTCTGTGCTAAGATTAACTTTACTTGTAAGAATTATTAATATAGTACACTGAAGCTTTATTGTTCTTGATAAAAATAACATAAGTTTATACATGCAGTACCTTCCATAAACCCACACAAACTGTATTATCTCTATTTCTGGTAAAAATGATAAATAATACTGCCTTTATTTTAGATAAAATTACTTATTACATATAGGACATTGAAATTTCTGTTTCTCTAGATATTAGCTCTGGCTTAATATAGGTAAACCTTGCACAATGTATTTGGCATTTCCAATAATTAAAAATTTCTGTGAAGAACCCGTCCTGGCCTTTCCATGTTATTCCTTTGCATAAATCATAATTCCCATGTAGTCACTTTCTTTCAATATATTTGATCTTTGATATCTTGAATGGTGTAGGAATTTAAGCTGGTTTGGGGAGGGTTCTTTGCTTGTTTATTTATTTGAGGTATTCCATTTTAGCCTCGCATCTACTCTTCCATTTGTTAGAGTTCAAAATAAAGACTGTGTATCTTCATTCTTTACATATTCACATGAACATCCTTCAGCAGTTCCAAAACAGTTCTTACAACATCTATTTTAAACTGGAAATTTACAGACCTTTTACCACCTATGCAAACAACTGTAAGGGAACTTTGCCTTCCAGCACCTTTTAGGCAACTTTGTCTTTACAAGATACCAGAAAACAGGATTACTTATCCACAGGTTAAAGGTGACAGAGAACAAACAAACAATTTTTACTCAATATTTCTTAGAAAGTGCTTCCATATACAAAATTTGTATTATATTAATTCAAATTGTGCTTATTGTAAAAAATAGTACACTATTTTGTAACCTGTAAAGGACTGGAAAAAAGTTATGCTTGTAAATTCCCTTTAAACCACTTGCAAAACTCCAAATAATTAAACAGAATCATGATTTAGTCCACCAAACTTCGATATCTCTTCCTTAAAAAAAAGAGTGAAAGGAAGTAAAATTTAGAAAAAAAACCCAAAACAAAATAGTTTTAACTACGAGAACACTAAAATATTTTTTGCCCTGTCAATATTGTTGCAACATAAAACAAAATAAAATAAAATAAAATAAAATAAAATAAAATAAAATAAAATGTCCCAAACAAAACAAAGAACCTCTAAACACAAACTCATCAAGATAGAAGTATTACTATTAAAATTATGCCATGATTTAACTCCACAACAATTAAACTAAATATGTATATTTTTCATTTTTTGTAGCAGGACTTACTTAACTTTTTGTGTTCAGTTAGGTAAGTATTGAATTAGCTGTCTATTCAACCTTCTAAAGGTTCATATAACTCTTTCCTGTAGTTCCTGAAAAAGCTACATTATTTTTATATATAAAGCAAATTATAGTTTCTTTAATGCAATTAAAACCATAAACAACAAAACCCAAACAACATTCAATGTGTATATTAATTACATACCACCTATCAAGGCAACTTGTCCATGTTGTTACAATATTATTTCTACACAGATTCATAATCCCATTACCAGACATTAATTGCACATTTATTTAAACAATTAACCATGAAAGTGGCTTTATTGTCAGAGGTATGATATATGACCTGAAAATAATTTAGTTAATGAGGAACAGGAAGTGTTTACTAACCAGGGCAGGTATTTTGTTGGCACCATCACTAATTACCCTGACAAGCTTCTAAATGAGGCTTTTGCATCCATGAGTTCCACTAGTTTTCCTCCCTCTCCATCCTTAGGAAAAAAGTACCCTTTCTTTTTCTAACTGAGTATATCATTTATGATAGAATCACAGAAAGCTATGGGTTGGAATTGACATTTAAAGGTCCTTTAATCCAACCTCACTGAGATGGGAGGGGCCATTATCTTGAATCCATGCTTCTCAGTAAAATAGAGTCCAAATATTCAAATTTGGATTATTATTTTAAAAATTGCTGCAGAAACTACTTACTATGAGAACAGACCTACAGTTTTTGAGGACAGAAGAAAATGTACCATTCTCAAAGCTGGATGAAGAGCAATTAATTTTATGGTGTTCTCTCGTAGCACAAATTAAATTAGTGGACTAAGCATGTGCTTAAAAACATAAAAGTTCAAAGTCTAACTCTACAGTTTGCCAACATTTATTCAGGTCAAGTACCTGTTATTCAAATGTCAAGGGCCTATTCATCAAACGTTGGTAAAGTCAAATGTTGCTATTCTATCCTTCTGCAAAACTAAAACCAAATAAATAAATATGAGGACTGTTTATATTTTATTGCCGTATGATTGAATATAGGTGGATTTTTGAGTTTTCTTCATCTAATAAAAAAGAGATCAATGGCATGGAAAATTGAAAGTCTGATACTTCGAGAGTACTAACATTCGTGTATAAATGTGGTTTTGCATGGCTGAGTTCTGGTGGTGGAGGGGGTGCTGTAGGGGTGGCTTCTGCAAGAAGCAGGTAGAAGCTTCCCCCATGCATGACAGTGTAAATGCCCACTGGGTTCAAGGCCAGACCCACCACTGACCAAGGTCGAGCCCATCAGTGACAGTCATAATGCCTCTGGGAATCACATTTATGAGAAAAAAAAAACAAACAAAAAAAAAGCAGCTGCTTTTTGCCACCAGAGAAGGGAGTGAGAAGATGTAAGAAACTCTGCAGACACCAAGGCCAGTGAAGGAGGGGAGGAGGAGCTCCAGGTGCCAGAGAGAAAGATGCCCCTGCAGCCTGTAGAGAAGACCATGGTGGAGCAGGTGTCCCCCCTGCAGCCCATGGAAGATGATGGGGAGAAGAGACCCCACCTGCAGCCCGTGGAGAGGCCCCACGCTGGAGCAGATGGAGACATGCAGAAAACTCTGTGACCCATACTGAAGTGAGCTCCTGGTGGAACCTGCAGCTCATGGAGAGAGAGAGAGACACACACAGAGATTAGTGAGAGAGAGAGGCCCATGCCAGAGCAGGTTTGCTGGGGAACTTGTGACTCCATGGGGGATCAGGCTGGAGCAGTCTGGGCCTGAGAGACTGAGAGGCATTCTATGATTTATGACTGCACCCCATAGCAGTGACCCACGCCGGGGCAGCTGGTGAAGACATGAAGCCCCATGAAAGGACTCATGTTGGAGAATTTTGTGGAGGACTGTCTCCCATGGGTGGGATCCCACACTGGAGGAGGAAAAGGGTGTGAGAAATGCCCCCCCGCCCATCCTCCCCAGCTAAGAAGGGAAAGAACTTGTGAGGAACTGATGAAAACCCCCATTCGACCCCCCATGCCAACCTGGGGGAGAGAAGGGTGAGTAATCATGAATAAAGTTAAGTCTGCAAAGAAGAGAGGGTGGGAATAGGTGTTTTAACATCTGGTTGTACTGCTCATTATCTGACTCTGGTTTCACTGTGTGTGTAGTGTAGTGTAATAAATTAGTTTTCTTTCCTTTATTCTGTGTTGAGTCTGTTTTGCCAATGACACTAATTGCAGAATGATCTCTCCCTGTCCTCGTCCTGACCCTCTCAATATATATTTTCTCCCCTGTATAGCTGAAAAGGGGGCACTTTGGTGAGTGTCTGGCCTCCAGCCAGGGTCAAACCACTACAATATAAAATCTATGATTGTACCTTGTGGAATCATATTTCTTGAATATTATTAGATTCACCTCTGTACTCTTAATTTCGGTCCAAGAATTTTAGTAGACTGTAGAAGGTAAGTATGTTATAATTCTCTTGTTTGAATTCTAGATAAGATCACCTATACTCTATATGAATGTCACAAAATAGATCACATTATTAGAAACTACAGTCATAATAGTTCTACCAATTAGCTTAGAAAAGTGTGTGGGGGGTTATTCCAAGATATTTTTTACAAGGGAGTGATGTTAGATTGTGTGGAAAACAGCCTGGGATAACTCAGCTCACCTGTGCTGACTGCTTGGGGAAGTTAGCTCTTGCCTGGCCAGAATCAGAACAGACTCCTACCTTTTTATTATCACCTTAATCTGAATAGCAAATACAACTGAAAACTTCATTATGAAAACAATACAGCTAACAAATACAGAAATGCAAGCTAATACCAAATATATTGATTTTAATTTTTTTTTTTTTTAACGGCATTATTTTCTGCAGGACACCTGCATATTATCACTACAATGCTTACTGTTTTAGCAGAAATACTGAATTAAAAAAAATCTGATTCTGTAAAGACAAAATAATGATTCTGGAATATTGTGTGTGCATGTGTGTGCATGCATGTGAAAAGCTTTCTAGAAATATTTTGAACCTGCAAACTAAATGCAGTAGAGAACTTACACACTTAACAACTTACTTAAAACAAAGTACTATTCCATTTAGTATGAAATAGTGTATCAGCTCAATATAACATATTTGCAGTCAAAGTTCTTGTACATTTAACATTAAACTTTCATGTTTTTACAGATATATTCCATAAAAAAAAAAACCACCAAAAACCCCCAAAAAAAGTTCTGCACTTGGGTCTATTTATTGATCTTGAAAAACTAAAAAAACTTTCTTTTTAAGAAATGTAGGCCAGGAGCTCAACCACTGTGTTACCATCTTTCCATACCCCTTCTGCAAAGCCTGGCATAAGGTGAAATAACTACATGCTTTCTAATTGATATGCTTTACACAGAACAAGATAACATCTTTCTCACAAGAGGCCATACCACACCATTCAATATTGCGGTTTAACTCAGGTTACTTTTCTTGTTTTATACATCTCTATAGTTGCTCTCTACTGTTACTGTTAACACCATTAATTAACTCTGCATATTTCAATTAGTTTCTTGAAATTTAAACAGATTCATATTCTGTGGATATTGAAAATCAGTATGCTTCTTTTCCTTTAAAATCATAATTTTATTTGTAGGGGGGTTACTTATTTATTTATTTATTTTTACTTGAAAGGAATGTACTGAAGTAAAGCTATTGGAAAAGGCTGCAGTTGCAGTTAACATTTTTATACACCTGTCACAGTTTTAGATGGTGTATTATGCATCTGACCATTGCACAGCCCCTCTGGGAAAATAATGGTGACAGGTCTTGTCTCCGATACTCTGCAAAGGTGAGTTCCATTCTCGGCTATGCTGACAGCTCAGTTTGCTACTTTACTCCATCTCTTCCACCTATCTCTGCAATCGCAGAGATTTTTCTGTGAATTCAGGAATAGAAAAGGGGAGTAAAATATAAAATGTTTTTATTCCAGAATTGCAAATTCAAAGCGATCCTACTGTATGAGCTGGATCCCCATAACTTTATGCTGTTGTCTTGGATATCTTGAAAAGAAACTATTTATCTATGTTTTTAAGATAGTGATTACTGTTAGCAATAATAGTTAGGTTTAATATGATTTGTCAAATATATATTAAAAAATATATTTAGTCAAAACGTTCCTAATTATCCTGTGCCTCAGGGAATAATGAAGGTTGCGACTGCTCACAGGTCTAGCAGAGAAGCTGACTGTATCTCAACAGAAAGAGCATGAGAGGGTGGACTTTCTTTTAGAAAGCTATCAATAACTAAATGCATTAATAAGTGTGAATGCCTCTCTGAGTTAGTCAGACCAGCATGACAGGGAGTGAATACATGACTCAGCCCAACAGAGTATGGTAAATGAAGAACTCAGAAGAGGATTTCTATGAGAGCAATGAACTTCATCTGATATCAACCATGCATTCCATCCCATGAACTATAATGCTCTGGTTTTATACAGGGTTGTTCTTGCTGTGTTGAGGTGCTCCAGTACAAAATCACAGAGAACCACTAATGCTTCAAAGTGTACCTCCTGCAGCATGGATTTATCTACAGTCATAGACGCTTTGAGGTCTACCTTCTGCAGAGTGGGCTTATCCTTGTGCCACAGTCTCTTCAGAAGTAGGCTGCAGCATAGACATAACCACAGACATGGACACTTAAAGATATACCTGCTCTGGAGTGAGCTTTTGATGGCAGCAGACACAGCAGCAAAAGTAAAAAGAAACACTAGACTCTAAAGCAGGACAAGCAAACCCCATGGCAAACACAGGAGTCTGCCAATTAATAGCTAAACAGCAATTAACAGCTGTAAATTCTAACCAGCTCATTTCAACCAAGTCTGCCATTGCCTGGAATCCTTTGAGCCCAACATTGAGCACATTAAAATACTCTCATGATTTAACCCCAGCCAGCAACTAAGTACCATGCAGCCACTCACTCACTCTTCTTCCCAGGATGGGGGCAGGAATTGGAAGAAGAAAAGTAAAAAAAACTCATGAGTTGAGATAAAGATAGTTTAATAAGTAAAGCAAAAGCCATGCATGCCAACAAAACAAAGAAAGGAATTAATTCACTAGTTCCCACTGGCAAGGAAGTTCAGCTATCTCCATGAAAACTGGGCTACATCATGTGTAAAGATTTCTTGGGAAAACAAATGCTATCACTCCAAGCATCCATCCATTCCTTCTTCTTCCCCCAGCTTTATATGCTGTACATGACATCACATGATATGGAATATCCCTTTGGTCAGCTGGGGTCAGATGTCCCAGCTGTGTCCCCTCCCAACTCCCTGTGTATGCCCAGCCACTTGCTGGTGAGGTGGTGTGAGAAGCAGAAAAGGCCTTAGCTCTGTGTAAGCACTGCTCTGATGAAAACATCCCTGTGTTGTCAACACTGTTTTAAGCACAAATCCGAAACAGCCTCACACAAGCTATTTTTCATTTATGACACTGGAACCTGAAAAAACTGTCCTGAGTACATGCAGAGACATACCTGAAAACTAATTAAGTGAAAATGAAGAGCAGTCAAGGAGATAAAATAAAACTTTTAGATTAATTTAGATGCATGCAGGAATGAGGGGAATAATTCTTTTAATCCACTAAAGCAGAATAGGAAGTAGGGAGACTAAAAATCAGCAAGGAAAATTTAGGTTTAAGGTTGCTAACTTCTCTCTATAAGCACAAATGAACAATAACAGAAGCTAACTAAGGATATATTCCATCAGTACTTTTTCCCTATATTTTAGTTTATACAAACATCAGGAATTGCTAAGGCATATTTGATGCTTTTTAAGACTCAGAGGATGAACCAGGTACTATCTAGAGGATCCATAAATTTTATTTTCCATATTGTTAAGAAATAATTACCTGAAGCAGTGACTGACTTACAGTCTTTAATTCTACCACTTTTAATGTTTCATATTCTAAACATTTTTTTTCAGGTATCCTGCATAATACAATTATTAACCTATATTACATATTCAGATACTGGAAGAAAAGATTGTTCTAGCATTTTTTCAGGTTGTTGCACAGTAATTTGAGGAAAGTCTCAGAACGAATGTAAGAACACAATCACATAAAAATTATGAATTTAATTTATAAATACAGTTTAATTATAGAAGATTAATTTTATCACTAAGAAGTCTTATTAACCTACTTTTTGATAGTGTAATGAGCAGCCAGCAAGAATTATAGCTCTCTTGTTTTCTTTATTCATTCTGTTTATTCTTATTTATTTTATTAAAAACAGCAGCAAATCGCGTAACCATAAGCACCATATGGAAACCATACAGATATGATGAAGTCCTCAGAGACAGTAAAAGAATATCTACTAGACAGATAGTGCGTCATGAGCTCTTCACTTTTAGTCAATTCATTATCACCAGATAAAGCCTATGAAACTGTCTTGCACTCAGATCTATCAGAAAGACTGTAACAAAGCATTCTAGGGATTACTAAACAGTGACCTCATACAACAGGTTATTGATTTCAAATTGAAAGCTAATTCCTAACTCTGTAAGAAGATCATAGTTCAGTCTACTGCCACAGTGTCAGTGAAGTGTGAGTACTGTAAATAAATTTCTTTTCTTGGCCATTACACCTGATGAATTGCAAAGTCCTTTGGACATTTTCTGTTTCGTCTGTGTCACTCTTTGGAAAGGGTAAATCAGCATCCTATTTAACTGCAAGGTTGAATTTAAGTGAATTAATATCACTCTTACTTTTCCTATCATATATACACATTGCTACACTGTTTTTCAGCAATACGAAAATGGAAATTACACGAATTCGAGTAATATTTAAGAAGGTTAGGACACTTTTAGTCCTGAAATGGGTACGAATCAATAATAGCTCACCATATCGTCTGTCAACATTTTGCAATGCCTTCAAGGATTTATTTTTCTCTTTTTCTTTTAATCATTGCAGAGATAATCCTATGCTGAGTGTTTGTAAGTCCCTTCAGCTTCAGTGGAGTTGGGAACTGAAGACATTCAACAGCTGTCAGCATATACCTCTCTAACGGCTCGTAAGTAGAACCAGTATTAACTTTACAGGCATTTGATAAGGCTGAAGAATGCTAATGTAGAGTATGCCAGTCAAATGTATTTCAGATTAAATACATAAAGAAAAGTTCTATCTTCACGCAAAACTGTAGAATCTTTTCTCTGACTCTGAAGAAAGCAAGATTTCATCTGTTGGAGCAGAATTTATTTCATTTAAAAAAATAAAAAACTACCTCTTTCTGTCATCTACTAAAAAGCAAAATCCAGTCCGAGCCATCTGGAAATGAAATATACATACAATGGTTTTACCTAATCAAGTGTAAGTGAGGTTGTGAGACACAACCAATAGCTGCTATATGGACTCAGAAGTGAAAAACTCCATTCTCAGGAATGAATGGGATCCAGTAGGTGTTACTGAGCCAGGTCTAACACTGTGAAAATACAAATTAAGATAATCAATAGCTATGCATGACTAACCCTGTTCAATACACTGACCAGTAATGTACAACCAATTTTGTGCAAGCAGAAATAATACAAGTGCAAAAACAACACTAGAACAGAGTGCAATAGCATTGCACAAGCAGAATAAGTAATCCATTTAGCCAGGGAAACAGTACTGGCTTCTAAAAATTGTAGGAACATAATAAACCACAGGTAGCTAGTCTTGAGTGAGTTTGAGGCTTCTGGCAAATAGGTATTGCTGCAACAAAAATTTGGTCTAAAAAATGCTGATACAAACTCCTGAGTCCTGATTTGAAAAAAGCCAGGAATCTTTCCCCCACTCTATACAGAGTTCATCTGCCATCTGCAGCTTATTTTAAAGTACATACATGTTCTTATCACGACAATCTGCTTCTCTCATGTCTATGTCAAAGTACAGATTAATATAATTATTTCCCTTTCTAGCATCTCTGAAAGTATATCCACATACTTCAGAAGAGTTTAAAGCCTGGAAGACAAGGAAAGAAAATATCTTTTGTCATTTTGGTCCAAAAACTTTCTTCAAATACTGGTATTAATAGATGAAAAGCCAATAAAGTTTATTTCATTAAAATTTTTGAAGATAGCAATGCAGATGAAAGTTGACTAATAAGCAGGTTGCAAGATCGTCTTGTCGTGACGTAGGAGAAATTGAGAATCATAATGAGAGAAGAACTATTATATTTGTAAATAGTAAAAATATGATTCAGAGAAGCTGAACTCCTTAACATGAATCAAACCATAAGTTCTGGTAGGATTTTTTTTATTCTTTTCATTATTTATTTTGTTTTATTTCTTGTCCTGCTTTCATTCTTTCACAAAACAGGTCTAAGGAATTTCATTGCTGACCTCACATTCCAGTGAAAATGCTACAAAGAACCTTCAGTTGCATAATATTATAATAACAAATGAAACAACATTCTACTTTTACCTGTTTTTTAACTGCTGACCTACCAAGGAATTTATCTATGTCTAAAATTTTAATGTATCTGCTGTATTTATTTTATGATCAATACTATATCTTGTCTTGACTCAGGAAGGAGAAAATCCTCTGCAAACAACCTCTTAACTAAACCTCTGATAAGATTTGTTTATTAACTGTAGAAAATTCTGCCACAGTTGTCATTATTAATTATCAGATCTTGTTAGATAGTCTGAGCAACCATTTGGGACTCACCTTTGCTGATCTTGCTTGTCTTGAATGATACTTAATTCATTGATCATTTTCTACATTGTTTAAACAGGTCCTATTTGAATCTCTTTATAATTATTACTAGGGTCTCATCTCAGCCTCTTTTTTATTCTCTCTTAGCACATCATCTCATTAGTAGTCGTTATGACACGTTTTGGTCTCAGACAGCATTTTCATGCAGACGAAGCATCGTTTTACAGGTTTTTTTCCCATCTTCTTTGACTTCCTTATTCCACTTTGACTTTCTGAGAGCAGCTGTTTGATGTGTAAAAATAATGAATGCTAATATTTTGATCTGTAATGCTTCCCTAAGAGATCTCATAGTTGTTGACACTGATGTGACTTATGTTTGACACCAAATATACTATATGGAAATGTCATCCCTAATGCTGAACTGAGGACATGTAGCTTTCCTGCAAGGAAATCATTTTTCTGCAATATCACTCAGGGAGAAAGCTGATACTTGATGTTGACTGACTAGCAGAATATTTTCTCTTTTTTAAAAACAAGATATTTCACAGGCCTTTTAGAAAACACAGAATCCTAAAAAGTAGAAATTGAACTTAGCTCAAATGGTTTTTCACTTTCTAGAAAAAAAATCAATAAGGTATCAATATTGAGATTCTTTATTTTTTTCCAAACTTGTATTATTAATATACGACAAATCAATTTGGAATGGATTAGAAATATTAAGCTGAGTCAAAAATACCACTTTAGAGACTCAACTTGAAGAAAAAATATTATTTATTTTCATAACTTACAGCTTGAAAACAAAACAATGTAAGACAAGACAGATTTTTAAAATCATAAGGGACCATGACCAGAATACACTTTTATTCCTTTTACTGTAATCCTCAGACACTGACCCACTGACCTGGGTACTCTCTCAGAGTTTTGGTCCAGGGACTAATGCTTTAGAACATCTTTTGACCCACCTGCACCATTTATCAGTGCCAGCCTTTGACAGATTGATTCAATAAGGGTCCATATCAACAGTCTTGATACAGCAGCATGTTGGTTCTGTTAGTAGTAACCACATGAAGGATATGAATGCATCCTTCTCGGTGTCCAATGTTATGCAATTATCAGTAATGGCTACTTCTTCTTTATGTCCAGTCACTGAAAAAGAGTTCCTTGACAAAAGTGATACTGAAGAGGTTCTGTGATGCAACACTCACGTTTTGACTGAAAAGACTCAGACATTGCAGTGAGATGTTCACCTGGATAGACAGAGAATTCAAAGACTTGATAGAAACTTATATAGGAGCAATTTTATCAATTTTATCAAGAAATAACAAGATCCCTCTTTTTCACTTCTAAACACACATCTATCAGCAACTGTTTGATGGTCTCACTACTTTGTAGCAAAGTTCTCAAAAGTGGAGACTAGGACTGTAGGAAGATAAGAACAATTAAGGCATTTATGTCTTCAAAAATCAATAAATGAGTGCAGTTTTCTAGCTATTCAATACTCATTTCCTTTTTTTCAAAATCCATATGAAATATAATGTTTACATTTGAGTAGCTGGACACTTGTGTTGTTAATTATATGTGTGTTGTCATTATGAACAATAATGAATCATCTCTTAGATAATCTGTGTAGAACTATTTTGTCATTTCGTGTGAATTGGTTGAATAAAGAGAAATGTTACAATTTTTCAGTGGAAACATATAAAAATATATTAGAATATTTCCTAATTTTTTTCTACACAGGGTACTTGTTGACTGAGAAGTCTTTTGTGTGTTCATTCTAATATCTACCTGAACTACAATTTACATCAAAAAAATTTGCAATCACCTTGAAATTGCTGTTTGCAATATCATTATTTATAATTTCCATTCTCCTTTTCTTAGTTATAAAATTTTCATTAAAAAAAAAGAAACAGGAACATGCAGAAAATTAATGTATGGAAAATTTTGCAAATATTGCATAGATTTTTTTTTTATGAAACAGTTGCCAAAACATTTCTTAGTGTGTACAAATTTGTGCTTAATATAGTTATTTCTATTGATTTACATAAAGGGAAAATAGAAGTTATTTGCAGAATAACTTCTTTCTTATTATCAGTTCAAATTGCTACTTATAACTAAAAATATTTATACTTCAGAAGTTCTTTGTACTCATCAAGAAGCATTTAGATGTAAGAATAGAAAAGGCCATGAATACCAGTGTATTAACACTCATTGTGCCATCTGACAGCCTGACCCTTGGCCGGTGTCAGAGACATAGACAGGCCAAGAGCACCCTGCCTCCTGATGGACATTGGCAGAGTGTGCAGGATTCCTCCCACATTATTCAGATAAGACAGAATTCTCTCAAATCATGCTATCCTTGGTAGAATCAAGGGGCAACACAACTCTCAGTCACAGGCAGGAGGCATTTGCACAATTGACTATTGCAGCCAGATGACACAAACATCAAGTGTCCCTGGAAGTCCACTGAAGCTATGGCGTCACTTACAATGCTCTGCTACTGAGAAATGAGCAAGTTGCCACATGGGCCTCTTGTTGCTCATCTTTCCTACTGCCTCAATAAAGCTTTATTTTATAAAGTGTTGTCAGACTCCATTACTGTTTGGACCACACCATCTCAGGTTGCTTCATCCTTACATGGTGATATTTCTCTCTCATCTCCTAACATTATGACTATTTTCTCTTAAATTTATTTTATCTTTCCGTACATAGAAAAACAGTGGTTGCATGTCTTTCCTTTTTTGACTGAAACTGATTATTGTTTTTTTTTATAGTTTAGACTTTGAGTTAAGATTTTATTAGATGGTTTTGAAACCACAAACAAAAAATGCAGAATCAATAAAAAGGACAAACTTATGTTGAGATGTAAAACTGAAACACTGTCTCTTATGAAGCACAACTAGAGAAAGAAAACAGCAACTAAACCATCGAACGTCTGAAGAGGAATTCATTAAATAAGTCAGACCAAGTAAAATTGAAACAGAGTATTAGACATAAAAGAATGACAGAGATTTTTCAGGATATTGCAAGAACAGCAAACAACTTTTTAATAAAGAAGGTAGGCTAGACAACAAATGAAAAGGTTTATCCCTTCTCCTTGACTCCCAAACGGACTATATTTTCGAAAACCCCACAAACCAAACAAAAAACAAGGAAAGAAAAAAGAAACTTCCTTGTATTACAGCATAATCCAAAGTTACCCTGAATTGTCAAATGGATTTAGACCAAAACATAAAGACCAAATTCTGCTTTCAGTAAAGGCATTTGTTTAGCCCCTAAAGTAACTTAATCAGCCAGCTATATCCAGTTTTTATATTAGAAGAATATATTGACACTTATTCACCTTTTCTATTCAAAATTCATTTTATAGAATATTATAAAAGCCCTCCTGCCCAAAGTTCTCATATAAATAAATGTTCTTTTTATGGAAGGATGTGCCAAGTCTTTCATCAAGAGGATCAATCTAGTATTCATAGCAGCCGTATCTTTCCTGTAACTTTTACAGGCAAGTAAGCAGCCATTGCTTTTTTTTATCTTCTATGAAGAATGAGATGCCCAGTTTTGCTAAATTGCAGCCTGTCAGCATGCTTTGTAACAGCCAGGCGTGCTCAATATGAATGATGAAATATGCAGGCCTAGCTTTCCATAGACAATCAAGGCACTTTTATTTTTATTACTATAAGTGCATGAAAATAATTAATATTATTTTCAAAATATGCAGAGACATTGGTTGCCTATGTTCTTTGTACAAAACACAGTAAAAAAACAGTGATGTGAATTCATGAGGAATTGTATTATGGCAATTGTATAGTACCTTTGATATTAGAATTTTTATTCTTCGAATCTAGTATCCAGTAATTTGCCTAATTTCTATGGAATAAAATATATATTGTAAATGTAGAGTTTGTATGATACCCTAATGTTTTCCCACTGTTTTCAAAGAATGCTTAAATGATCTACATTGTTCTTTGTAGCAAAAAGAGATTGATTTGAACCAGAGGGAAAACCATTCAAACTTCAGAAAGGCTAATTCTCAATGCTATTTTATATTTTATTTTTATTTTCTTCATGTAAATATGATGGCAAGATCAGTACTAAATTAAAATATGTCAGTTTTGAAGTTAGATGTCACAATTTTGACTGGAAATTTTGGCTGGCATGCCTCATCAACATTATGTGTTCTGTTCTGATGAAGCAGATTGTAACAAAAGAAAGGTAGCAATTTTAAAAATGCTCTGGTTCTGATTAAAATATATTTTTTGGGGTTCTCTTGGGTTGGTTTATTTTTTTTCAATTTAAGGCAGATAAAATCAGGGTTAGTGCAGCAGGAAAAAAATAACTGCCTGTACAATGTAGAGTTAGGGAGACAATTTCAGAATTTTTGTGATGCTTTTTTTTAAAAGAGTAATAGGTTGGTTTTGATATTATGCTTTTAGCAACCATTTCAGATCATTTAGCATTTCGTGTTGTTGAGAAGACATTTTTAAGTTCCTTTTCAGAATAAAATGCGAGATTTCTCTTACAGCACTGTTTCATTACATTAATATTTTTGGAACAAGACTTAAATTAATTGATTTTTGAGCTTTAAATCACGTGGTTTGCCACTAGATATTCTGTTTCATCAACAAGACTGCCTATTTATTTGAGATTAGATTATGATATCTGATATTTTCACTATACTTTCAGAGAGTATTCAACCTTGTAATTTTTTTCTCATTTGCATTTGCAAAACAATACTTCTGGATGGAGATCATTTAAAAAACAAATTTTTTTAAATTATGTGGAGAAAGATATTTCTGTTCACAGAAATTCAACAACTTTAAAATAAACCTTCTTCTTTTGCATTTTGAAACAGAAGCAGATTCTTAGGTTCTTTTAAAAGGCAGGTGCAGTTCTAACAGTGAGAAGTCTCCGTACTCAGTTGCCATAGACTTCTTTGCTCTGTAGCTGTCAGCTCTGATCCTGCGTAAATGGGATATAAAAGAACAAGATTACCTAGGAATAAAACCCTAAATTGTCAAAAATCTTATATCACAAAGCAACAGTTCTTAGAGCAAACACCTTTCTGGCTTTCAGCAGCACACTAAATGATAAGTGAATGGATGAGAAGGCACAAAACAATGAAGAGCACTGGGTGAAATCTCTTAATGAAAGGCTCTAAAAAAATTTCCCTAGGTTCCTCCAAACTGCTGTCAACATTGCCTTTTTTTTTTCCCCATTAATGAGCTGATAATTCTGAGGTATAAGTAGTTTCTTGGAATTTTTTTTAACCTTAATATAATCGAGACTTCATTTCACCACAACTTTAGAATATTCCTTGTCCCTCTTTTTTTTATAGCCTAAATTGTCTCCTCTCCCATTTTTAACTTGTTTAAATACTTAACCTTGTCTGAAATACAGATACCAAAAGCATTCTCTCTTGCTTGCCCAGCCTAATAATACTACCAATATTAATCGTAGATTTTGCATGCAGAGTTTCCTTTGTCTGGACATACTGGTGAGTGGTGAAAACACGGATTATTTTGTATCTGTACAGATAAATCCACAATAGGAACATCCCACTGAAATCGCAATTAATTAACTTATATAAGACACAGAATTATTACTTTTACTTAATTATTCACAGAATAAGAAGCCACTAACATTTCATTACAACTTAAATGTTCTCTTCAAAAAATTTCTCTGCCAACATGTATTAGAAAATGGTTGCATTTTTCTCTCATTCAGTGTAGTTTAAGTATGGACCAAACTATAAATGTCAAGATTTACACTAGTTTTCTGATAGTGAAGCTATGAGAATTATGTGGTTTTGCATCTTAATTTTTCTATTCCAAAATAGAAACTTATTTCAAAATTCAAACCATATTTTATACCTGCACTTTTTTAGTGAAATGTTCACCCAACTGAGGAGTCAATTCTAAATAAATTCATGAGAAAATAAACCCCAAAAGAATGTCTCTATATCAGACCTAACTGAATTCTAAATCTCTGTGGTTTCAGGCCTAAGAAGAGATGAAAACTGGTCTCAGTTCTGTAAGTAATAGTGGAAACATTCATGAATTTTGAGTGAGCAGATTAAAACATGACAACTGAACTTCATGGTTAACTAGAATGTCATACAGTAAAGATAATACTGAGACTAGAGTAGGATTTTAAATTTCATCACAATCTTGTGAGAGTTCATAAATTTCTTCTGTGCTGCACAATCAGAAAACAAGTGGTTTACATTTCGCAAAATATTCAGGAGGAAATCTCTGAATGAATGAAAAAAGTGCAGAAAAAGCCAACACAACAATGGCTATGAATCCACCAGCTCTTTCAAAACTTTACAGGTGAAAAGGAGGAGGGGGATGGTGCTTTTGTAGGAAAGAAGGGGGCACTTCATCCTGAGTAGTTTCAGGACAGATTTTTATTATTTACCCATGCTTCCAGGGGCTTCTCTAAGCCTAATTTTTGCTCTCAACCTTAGTGTGAAGGGAAAAAAAGAAAACGAACCCACATTGTTTGTTTTTTTTTTTAAAGTTATAACTGCAATCCTAGAACATCTGACTTCTGAAATGTCAATTTAAGACTTTAACCTGCTGACTTCATACCTCAAAGCAAGTAGGCACTGAACTGTCACTAAGAGTGTAAATATTGGAAAGAAGACACTAGAAATCCAGGATAAAAACTCATGGCAACCACATATTTTCTTGAATTATACATTAATGCAGCTTATACTGTAAGAGTATCATCTTGTGAGTAGTAAGGTTGAGAGAACTACTGAGCAAAGCACATCACTTCTGGCACCTAAGTTGCAAATGAGATGACAGTCATAAATTGATTTTGGAAAGAAGGACTGAAGTTGCTATCAGTTCACTCATTAAAAATCACTCCACTTTAATAATCAGGATTACCTAATATTCTCAAACCTATAGGAGGTAACACTTTGAGAAAAGTGCATCAGGCATTTGGGCAAATCTAATATGCCAAGTGAAGATAATGATGTGTAATTAGAATATGAAGCTAAAATAACTTCTTTGGTTAATCTTGCTCAAATTATGACATATTCTTATTTTCTTTGAGGCTAATAAAGCATTGCACAAATTTGATAGCTCTTTCAATTACTCAAAGTGAGAATATTAATTAGCAGTTTCTAGGAGAAATATGCCCAGGATCAGTTTTACATTTATATTGTATTTCAAAAAAAATTTCCAGATTTTAACATTATTCTGAAAATACAAGAATAGTTAGTATCATCAGTCTTATCTTTTCGGGGGTTGCTTCTGTGATGGAATTGCTCTGCCTGCTTTTTATTTTCTGCATAAACATCCCACACATATTACGTCAAAAAAGGTAGTGTTTCTGAACAGAACAGCACAAAAAAAAATTGAACATTATTTTTTTTGAGGATTATGACAGACAAAAATGCTGTAGATAGTATGCAAATATAGGCAATAACAAAATGGAAACATTTAGCAGGATGATTTTCAATCCTTTGACAGGAAAGTAAGTGTTACCACTGTGTTCAAAAATCTGGTAAGATGCACGAATGAAATTGAATGAGAATATATACACATTGAGTTTGTTAAGGAGAACCAGCAAAATCAAGTAAGATATTTTACAGTATTTTTCTGATTAAAAACAAGAGTAATCAGTTTTTTAAATACAGATATTTTTTTTAAATACAGAGCATAAAAGTAATCAGTTTTTTTAAATACATGGAATTTTTTTTTATTTACAATTGGTAATTATATGGTATTTTAGAAGTAATATGAATCAGTAATATTGAATATTATAAAAATATCAGAATTTATAGTACTATGTATGCAAATAAAAATATCTAATATATATTAAAGGGTATCAGAAAGACAGAATTATTTTGAACTACTTTACTTTTATTTTAATTAGTATTTTTAAGTGTGTACTCATACAGAAAGAAAAGAACTGAAGCAATCACTGCTGAAATAACATCTAATGTAGTATGGTATTGATTATAAATTATTACTTTTATTTTCATTTGTCGAATGACATAAGAAGAAGCTATGAATATTGATAGATTTATCTTTTAGATCATTTGAGCTAAATCAACCCTTTCATATAAGGTGACTCTTTGGAAAGGTGTCAAGACATAAAAGTAACTTCAGTGTAGACCCAGTTTTATTCCAAAAGTATTACAAGTGTTTGTCGTTGCTTCCATAAAAGAGGATTTTCACATCCAAATCACAGAATAATAATTTTTCACCAAAATTTTGCATGGTTTTTGCTACTAATTAGACCTCAAGCACCCATGATAACTTAAGCAGTCAATAAATTGTAAAACATGATGCTCTATCACCACTCTCTTTTGAGACAGTGGAAAGAAGTGAGAACAACAAAGTAGATTTATGAGATGTTATTAAACAAAAAAGACTGAAATTCACATGTAACACCACTGTTTTATATTGTCTTAAAATGACAATACGAATAATCCGCAGTTCCCACAGCTGCTTTGGTAATGGGCAATTTTTTGTGTTAACTTTTCTTCACGTAAATCATGTTTGCATATAAATTAATGTGGTGAGGTTGTTTTTGTGTTTTGGTTTTTTTTGGGGGGGATGTTTTTTGTGTATTGCAAGTGTCTTGTTGCTTTTTTGGATTAATATTAGCTATTTCATGGTATAATATAAGCATCATGTACTTTAAGCAATTTTCATCTGATTTGCTTTAGAGTTCTGGTCCACAGCTTCTGAAGAAACAAGGAATTTTACTTACTTAGGTTATCACTGATTTTAAAAGGCATTCCTGCATCAACTCATTGTCCCAATAATCTCTCTCTAATAGTATTGTTGCTTTAAAAAATAACCAATAAACTTACTCAGCAATTATATTTATTATATTTGTTATATTTATCCTTAGGAATGACTAAAGAAATTCTTTTGGCATACACAGAGCATCACTGGATTGGTTTACTTCTACAAATATTAGCAGGTGGTTATGATACTCATGGTGTCTGTCATAGTGATACTTAAATTCACTAAAACATACCAAACATGCATGTTCAGTTCAACAAAACAAATTCCATAGCATTCTGATCAAGAAATAAAAATTATTTTGGCTTCACTGTGTAATTTTTTTTAATCCATTTGTCAACTTTTTTGATATGAACTTTTCCGATCTCTCACAGGATGGGGCTAAACCATGGCACTGGGCTGATGCACCATTCCATTAAATAAGGGAAATTATTAAATCTGTTATTTGAGATTTTTATGGCCCACAAAAATATTTTTGTCAAATGTTAAGATTGTCCTAGTTTACAGCTTAATGCTTAATTTCAACAATATGAAAGTAAACATCAATATTAATGAATCTTTTGTAGTAGGCTAAATTACTTTAGAAAATGTGGTATGTCTGGAAAACACAGCTCCTGACCTCCCATAGAAATTGCATGTAACTGTAGCGCACCCCACAAACTCATTTTGAGTTTGGCAATACGATACACAAAGTATTTAGAGACATAATTTTCAAGAAACTGAAGGAATAAAACCTTGAAAGATTCTGAGCTATGGTGTCAAAATGTGTGAAAACAATATGTACAAAATCATGCAAACAACCTATTATCACTCAGAAGGGAGATGTTGAAAATACGATAGGCTGTACTGAAAACATCACTTAAACAGTGACTAACTACTTGATGTAGTTCATGCAACTCTCACAAACCTAGCTGTGTAGCAGCAAGCAATAAAGGGCTGTGTGTTCAAAACTTATCTGTTTTTATATTTGTAACAATTTTTCTAATAATAACCATGTCCCTACAGAGATTGCTTCACATCCCTACTTCATTACTTCTACAACAAAGTTATTACACCTTTAAAAGTTTGGAATGATTATGAAAGAAATGTAGAGCAAGAAAGAGAACATCACTATATCACTGTAAGATCCATATGTACTCACACCATTAATATTTGCTGCATATCTCAGAAAAGATAGAAGTCTCGGGTTTTTTTAAAGGGTTCTGGAGAAAGACAGGAAATGTGATGAGAGATAAGGAGAATAAAATTGTAGAACTCTTGACAAGGTAGCAGGTGAAGGTTATTACAGTGGTACATAAAAACACGAGTAATCTAGCATAAATTTATAAATTCTGAACATATGTAATTTCCTGCAGTACTTGAATTAGATTATATGCGGTGAAATATTAAACAGCTGCTTCAAACTACACAAAACCAAATACCTCTTTACATGGTCATGAATTGTGGAACTCTGTCACAGGATGCTATGCAGACCAGAAGTATAAATGAGTTCCAGACTAGTTCAAATTTTCAGTAACTATTACAATCTGCAACATTTAACAGTTTGATGGGGTTTCGGTGCGCTCTTGAAACACATGACATCCTCTTAGTATCCTTTCTCAAGAAATTGGCAATCTGTAATACCAGAGACTGCATCTGAGGGGGAGGGACTTCTGTTTTAACTGGGTATGTCAAGTTCTTTCTAATAGCAAAATTAGAAACCAAGGTAATGTTTCTTCATGCATGTGTGTAAAAGTATTACATAGCTGTAAGTGATTCTTTCTTACTTTGCCAACTGATGGAGACACTTTTCCTTTCTCTCACTAAACAAATAGTTTGTTCAGAAGTGTTGCCACCAGTCACATTTACATAGCAAATAGTACTAAGTGTTAAGTGACTGGACTCATGTAAAGAAAGTTATAAAAGCCAGGAGGAGTGTAAGGACAGCAGTACCCACCCCAGCTGCAGGTGAACAGAGCAGAGCTGGGTGGCCACAGCAGCACATTCCACTGACACTGCTGCCATTGATGGAAAAACGCAAGTGATGAGTGAAGTCAAAGATCAGTCTGTGGACCACAGCCAGCAAGTCTGACAGGCAGGAGCATAGCTGAGATTGAGGATACCTATGGCAGGGCTCAGGAAGAGACCCCATTCTCAGACCTGAGCTTCTCTGGAGCTTCTGGCCACAGGGGCAGGTGTGTGTATATCTTTAAGGGTGTTCAGGGGAGGCTGACTGGGGCCATTAAGCCTTATGTGTGCATTCAGGGCCCTGAGAGCACAAACTCTCAAGAGTTACTTCCAAATGAAAATAAAATTGTTTCCCAGTTACTCTTAGTTACCTCATGTGAATAAAGGGTCAGCAATTTATTATCGCTAACTATTTTTACATCTAATTTGGCTGTCAGCAAGTTACACATTTCAAGTTTCACAGTCCTTGTGACTTCTGATAACAAATATTTATTTTAGTTTTGGAAAGTAAATAAATATAGTAATTTTTCCTCTGTTCTTCCAACTTTCCCTGTCCTCTTAGTCCACCAACTTCCTTTCAGAACTGCTTGCCTATAAAATACAAATGAAGAAAGACAGTAGATTCAGCCATCGTATGGGCAATATTACGAAAAGTTCTGGGAGACATTGTTCCCAGGACCTGTCATGAACAGTATTAGAAAAATCAGTTAATTTTCTTAAGATGCGCTGAAGCTTTACTGTAAGAGACCACATGTCCCTTGCTTACTTAATTCTACTTCTGCTCAGCACCTCTTAACCCCTAAATGCAGAAATAACTTTGTTTCCTAGGGTAAGACTGATCTATTTTTCTGCTGTTCTACTTCTGAAGCTGCTAATTAAGTCACTTAAAAATTCTTCCAGCACAGAAATACAAAAGCTGGTACTGCTTGGATTATTTTTTTGTTTGCTTGTATTTCATCACTACTCTTTGTCACTGTAGCAACAGCCTGTCACTTCAATATTGTGAAGACAAGCTATACCCATGAGAAGTTTCCCATATTCTGTAAGTGTCAGCTGCTGGGCAAATGCTTCATAAGGGGTTCTGAGCCCATCTCTCAGTGGGGTTTGGCTGCTGGGGCTGGGGGCTCCATGGCAGCATGGCTGAGGATGTCCCTGTATCACCAACAGCCACTGAGAGAGGCTCCTGGGCAACCTACAGGGATAAAATGGACCCTACAGCCAGGGCCAACCCCCAGTCCATGGGGTCTGGGCTGCTCTTGGCAGAAATGCTCGCACTTGTTCCCTACCAGAGCACATATTATTTGGGCTACAGGCTCAGCCTCAAAACCCACTGGACCTGAAGGGCATGGAGCTAGCTGTAGCAGCCTCTCATCTTTTGCCAGCTGTCGGAGTTAACAAATCCCCTAAAACAAGTGTCCAAAGTGAGATATATCAGGCAATGGTGAAGAAAGTTTTAAAACCATGTTGAGGAGATAATACACTATATCTTAACTAGTTTTTGTGTCTTTATGTATACACAGAAACTAGAACCATCTCAGTTTTCTCTTTGATTGATTGTTGTTGGAATTTGCATTTTGCAGTTTTCCTATTTTAATGTTGTCATGTTCACCCTCCAGTGCCATTCCTATGGTGGCAAACCAAAATGTAGCTTGTGATGGTCAAGCTTGACTGAAATATATTGATCATACAGCAAATACTTTGCAAGGAGTACTGATAATTTTGCGTTCAGTTGTACATACACATAGAGAACAAATTTTTCTACTGTGTACCGGTCATGGTTGTACCCCAGGTGATAACTAAACATGATGCAACTGCTGGCTCACCCAGAGGATGAGTCCCAAAGGATGGGGAGGAGAATGAGGGGTGGGGGGCTGGGGGGGGAAGTGAGTTGAGATAAAGATGATTTAAGGGGATAACAAAGGAAAATAATAAGAACAAAACCAAAAATAAGATATTACTACTGATGCACAAATACAATTATCCATCACGTACAGAAAGAAAACTGAGCAGCAATCCCACCTCCCAGCCAGCTTCCCCGGTTCCACACAGAGCATGATGTTCTATGGCAGGAAACATGCCTTTGGTCAGCCTAGATGAGCTCTAGGGCTGTGCTCTCCCAGCTTCTTGTGCATCTGGCCAGGCATGGGAACCTGAAAACTCCTCAACTTGTGGAGTAACCACCACAACTACCTAGCAACAACTAAAACCATCCATGTGTTATCAATATTTTTCTCATAAATCCAAATCACAGCAATATACTAGTTAATAGAAAGAAAATTAACTCACCCTCAGCCAAAATTAGGGCTTTTTTGAAAAAAAAAAAAGTTTAAAAGTGAGCTGTGGCATTCACTGAATGCAGTAATATTAAAGGCTTTAAAAGAAAGAGTATCTGATGTTAGTTTCATGCCATGAAAGGTCTACAATGAAAGCAGAATAATTCAGATGATTTTTAGATTTAATTGCACAGCAATTTATAACAATTTTGTTTTCTTCTGTTGTATGGTTATTCAGTTTTTCTCTACCTGTCAGATAAAGTGTCTTCTTCCATCGCCATAATGTGTGTTTATGAATTTACAGTTGTAGGGATTTAAGCTTCCCTTTATACTGACAATTACTTTTCAAAATGTTCTGGGTTTTTTTTTTATGATAAGTATTTCATACATTCTTCAGTGTCTGCCCTCTAAGTTTACACTTTAGTATGTTAACTTCAACTGTATTAAAACATTTATATTACAGTCATAAACAGTTGAGTATTTTTCAAGATGTATTTTCCAGCTGTCATAGAATAGTATTTTTATAAAGTTATTAAACTTTTACTTCTAATTTGTGGATTGAAATTTTCCACCACTTTTAATAGATTTAGTTCAATATTTCCAAAATGAACCAAAAGTACAGGAAAACAAGTAACTCAAGAAACAATTCTTTTTTCTCATTTGTTTTGGTTTGCTTGTGCTTGGCTTTTTGGTGTATTTGTGTAACATACTTAACATACTAAAGTTTCCTGTAATGAGCAGCTGGGTGTTTAATATTTGTTGTGTTACAATGAGCTTGTAGCAGTGGTGTAAGAGGTTTTAGTGAGATGATATGCGTCTGTTTACAAAGTCTATAAAATTCCATGATTTTTCCTCCATAAAGGAATACTCATTATCTGAAGAATAAAGTCTCTTCCAAAAGATACCAAAATGTTCCAAAAGATTAGGTGTCTTCTTAGGACTAGGTAACTCCAAAGATGACTGTAAACTGCAAAACTTTTCTTGCCCACAGTCTAGATTGTAAGGATGGTTGTAACTTTTTTCAGAAAAAAAAAGCTTTAGTTGCAGCAGCTCCATGATTACGTTCACAGTTCTTAGAGCTTATAAATCAGATAATCTTTCAATTATTTTACTAACTTTATTTATAGATACATATATATATCAATAGCACCAAAACTTATTGTAAAAATATTTCTGTAGTGCAGAAATATTAAAAAAATTATTTGGCAAGCACTTATTAGACAGTCCAGGGTGTATGCACTTAAGCAGATTCAAAGGCTCACAGATGTCAGAAATTCTCTGGTCAGTGAATGCCCCTATATCATATGTTCTGTCCTTTATACTGCACATTTTAAAATTTCATCAGTTATCTCCTAATCAATTTCAATAGTTTCTGTTTCAGTAAAGCATGACTTCTGGAAAGAATGTTAATCTTAATTTGAAAGCCCTGGAAAACAGAAGGGCAATTTCAACACCTTGTTTAAGTCTTCTGTCTATTGCATGAAGTTGTAAGGCCTGAGCCCTTCACAAGAGTGTTACCCTGGAATACCCCACACAACATGAGTATTACTGCGAAATACTCATATGCAAGAGATCCCACAGTAAATCTCACCAGGAGTTGTAAAAGCAGTCTGTCATTCATTTTGAACGTGAATGTTTTATTCAGTGAAGAGGTTGGTCATTTCCTGGCTTTATGAAAACAGGCATTTAAGTCACCTGAAAATATTTTGAAAACTTTACTTTCCTCTCAGGATGCAGAAATGAGTTGTCTTCTTAATGGCTTTTGTATAATTACAGAGGTACACAAAAGGGATAACTACCACAGAGTGTGAAAAGTTATGTCACTCATAAAGTTTCAATGTATGAATCTTTACTGAAATCAAAAGGGCTATTCCAGTTTCTTACACTGTATTTCTGAACCATTTCACCTTCTATTTCACATCTTTGCTAACACACAGGAATGTTTTATAAGCCTAAAAGAAGATGGGATGAATAAAGCAGATGCATTTTCTTACTTCAGAGAGAGACTAATATCCCATCTGTTTCATACAAGGCTGAATAGGCTTTTTCTGAAAGCTACCTACTAGGCAAATGTCTGCTTCACTTTTATTTTCACTTTTGACTACATATCCACTTCAAATTCAGAATGCTTTTCTTTCAACATGTTTTCCCTTTAGGTGTTCAAAGATGTGAATATGTAATCAATGGTAGTAATTAGACAGTATATTCTCTTCATAGAATTTTTGTGAAGGACCAGCAAAAGTGTTCTTCCAAAAGTGCAAGTATTATATGAAGACAACATTATTAATTTAATTTTACCAAGTGCTTTCTTCCCAAACCTGTCACATTTCCAATAAAGGACAAGTGCCTAAATGCTTATGTTTTGTTTTACTGAGAAGAAAACTAAAAAAAACAAAATCCAGAGTTACTGTATACCACTGCCAAAAGCACAAACTGCTTGAGTTGAGTCAGATACTAAAAAAAAAAGTTTAAAAGCTTGCTATTTACAGTTGCAGAAGGATCCTGCAGAACCTTGAGAAACTGTTTCTGTTTTGTAACCTCAGAAATTTGCAAAATGATCTTGAAGAGTCAGTTCACAAAGATATCAGATATAAAGAGCCCTCTCCTTCTCCAGACTACTATGCACATGACTCCATGATATCTAAGGCCTCCTTTCTCATATTTACGTGTCTGGGAACAAAATTCTTGGCTGACTACAATGGAAAAAACATCTGAGACATTTGGATAACTAAAAAGCTGGAAACTGTATTTTCTAGTCTCCATCCAGAGCATCCTGTCCAAAGTTTATTTTTCCATACTTCTGCTGCAAGATTTTTCAGAGAAAGATTTTTCATTTACAAGTTGTGTCACTTTATTAAGCTTAAAATTATGGTTCAGTTTTGGTTTGTTTGTTTGGTTAGGGTTTTGTTTGGTTTGGTTTGGGGTTTTTTGTTGTTTTGTTTGGTTTTTTTTTAAAGGTAGAATTACAGAGATATAGCCTAAGCCCTGAAATATTAGACTCAATAATGAAGATAATTTTGAAGAAATTGAAGAATTAAAGATGATACCTTGGGAAACTGAAGTCCCCTGAGTTTTCCAACAAATCAATTGTTGAACTATATGAAACAAATTTTCATTTATGGACATTAGTCTCAACCATATTCTTTATTTCTGTTTTTATTTCTTCTGGAAAAATTAGTATCCAGGTTTTTCTTAAAGAGAAGTGATGTTTTTCTATATGAATATTAAAGGTCTTTTACTTAGCTAGCCACTTTTCAGTAGCTAGTAATATTATTTTTTTGCTGCCTGAGTTATTCTCTCATATTTTACAAAACAGAGGCTTTTTACCATTTTTTTTTTCCTGGTAGTTTTCCATATTCATTCTTTATCAACTATTCTTTTTATTATGTATTGCAGTGGTCCTCTCTCTGATTTTCTGAAATGCTAATTTGGGAAGACTGTAATATTTTTAGCATCATCATTTAGGAATCATTAGGAAAATCATCAAATTACCTGAATGATTTAAATGAGCAAGCTTAACATGCCTGAAATTTTGTATCAACCTTGTTTTTAAGGCATAAAGTGGCATAAAAAAATAAAATAAAAATTAAAAAAAAAAAAAAGAAGTTGGGACATGCATTTCTGACTTCTTATTTTTAACAGCAGGTATGGAAACGAAAATATTGATCACTCAAAGCACTGCTGATTTCATACTGAAGCAATTATAAAGATTGATTAGTTCCTTTACAGCCATGTTGTTATAAGAAATTTAAAGGCTGTGACATTGCTTTTCATTGTAAACTAGACTGAAAGCTACCTGGGGCAAATGAAAGCCTTTTATTTGACAATATGCCTGGGATGGGGCTTTCAAAGAGTAAAAACAGTTAAGTTAAATTTTCTCAAAGACACTCTGCAAATGTAAAAACGCATGAGAGAAAAAAAGGGAAGAAATTTGTTCCGTTGTTGTCAGGAGGAAACCACTGACATTTGCATACTTACTCATGCAACCTTAGTATCACCATCATAGTTTAAGTATTCAGTTTCATAAGGGTTTTGCTTTCACATAAGAATTTCAATGCCTTCATAAGAGAGTAAACTGGTCATCCTGTAGTGAGAAGTAGCTCATCCATATAATTGGAAACTTGAAGCAGTTTTATTAAAGAATGTGTTCTTACTGGAGAAGACCAGTGGACTAGAGTTAAATCCAACTCCTAAGACTTAGGAAGCAGGTTTTTAAGATCTTGGCTTTCTGCTGTCCCTTCAAGTGTAACTACATATACCTTTCTATGCATACATAAAAGATGATCACGCTGAGTCAAAGTAAAAATTTATCTGGCACAGCATCCTGTCTCTGAAGTGGGAAACAAAAAGCACTAAGGAAAAGAATATACAAAATAGGTTAATAAGGATTTTCAGGTTTTGGGAGTTATTTAATCTCTTTTTTCTCAGTTTCTGTCTTCTAAGACATTTTACAAATTACTTTTTATAATTAAGTATGCATTGTATGAAGAAGCTTTTTTTTTTCTTGTTATAAACTTGCATGATAAAGCAGTGGTGCATACAATCAATCAATTTTAATACTAATGCCCAGATGTTAGCATTTGGAAATGTTCATGCAGATGTGTGTATGTGGAAGCTTGGGCCAATTGCCCATTGGAGACCAAACCCTAAATGTGCATTTCTAAGTAAGTGCTTATTTATAAATTCAGTTATACATAAAAAAGAGAAGATTTATTAGCAGTCTTGTTATGTGTCTGTCTTACAGAAACTGCCTGAAATGGTGATGATACCTAGGGAAGCGACAGAAACACTCATGGCTATTTTTTCACTAAATATATGGGTGTTACTCCAATTATGTTAGTGAGAATTATGTGTGCATATTGAGAGGGAAATAAATCAGCCTGCAAAGTACTGAAAGTGCACAGGTGTTGCCACTTTTAATTTTTTTCTCATTAAATTGCTCATTTGTAATTTCCCCATGTATTCATACCCCAAGCTCTCAGATGAACATTTTGCACACACTAAATCTTCACAGGCATTTACAACAACTTGATCCTCTGGCAAACAGTCTGTATTCCTGAAGGGGGAAAAAAAAACAAAACCCCAAAAAAAACCCCACAAAAAACCCCACAAACCAACAAAACAAAACAAAAAAAACCCCACCCAAACAAACAACAAAAGAGAGAGAGAGAGAGAGAGAGAGAGAGAAAGAAGAAGTAAAGGCAACAAGATGGAGCAATCTAAAGACCAAATGATGGATCATGGTGTTACAGTCTGTAATTTTTTGGGAAAGTGTCTGATATGTCTATATAGACTATATAATTTTTTTCCTGTGACAGAATAAGATTTTGCAACTGAAATGTAATTCTAATCTGTTGTTTGGACTATTGGATATTTCTCAGCCTCCATTTGGCCCTCAAAATAAAGACAAACTCTCCATCCTTCAGATTTTTTTGCACATAGCATTTTTAGTATCTGAACTTTCCAACCTATCAGTGCAATGAAAATAGATCTATACCATCTCATGTCATCCAGAAGTAAAACCGGAAGAGAATATATCTTGTTCATTTTGGAAGGGCTGTGACTTTCATAAATTTAATATTTTCCAGTTTATATCTAACCAGAATTTTGAAAATATCCTTTTTCTTAGCTCAAAGATTTCCAAATAGTGCTAGTATTGCCAGTGGTGGGACATGAATCTCTGCCGCTTGACATCGGGTACCAAGTACTGTGGCAAATGCCTCCACACAGGGAGTTACTTCTGAACAACTGTTCCCTGCAAGGTCTGCATGTATCCAGTGGCAGCATGAATGCAGACTTGGTCCTGGCTGAAAGCACACACAGAGCCTAATGCAGGAATCCAGATACTGTAAGTGTAAGCAGACTGTATAGAGCAAGAGTGAAGAAGATAACCTGGAGTAGATTAGAGGATGGAGTTATGACCCAGTGTGGTATAACCAAAAAGATTCTTGATAGAAGGATGGGAGAACAAGATGTGCCAAGAAAGGCCTTCTTTGCCCAGACCACAGACTTTCTGCTACTACCATAAATAGTTTCACCTGCAGCTTTCTCTGCCATTGGTACCAATGTATCTGAAATGAAGTAACAATTGTTCATACCTGCCAAATGTTGATACTAGCTCCTTTATCACTATTTCAGGCAGCAGATGTGCAGAAGGTTCTTATCTTAATTTTTAAAATCCTTCAAAGCCTCTCATCTATCATTCCGTATCAGAAAATAATTTGATTTCCATATCACAGACCTCTGCCCTTCCAAATGTTGCCTGCTAACTGAATTTTCAAACAAGTGTGCTGATAGTCAGTCCTTAGCAGTGCAAGCATATTTTGTACTTCACACTTTTGCCTATATTGGAGTTAACAGGAACATTATAAGTCTTAGGCATATGGCAGAATTCCCAACTCTCTTTCTCTTTAAATCAAGCTTGAAAGTATTGCTTGAAGATATCATTTCTTACAAGCAGAATTTTTGATCTTTTCACTTTCCATGTGAGGCTAGCTGATCATTTTAGCCCTTTAATTGTTAATTTAGCAATGATTTAGTGTGATGTAAGTTTCTGAACTTATTTTTCTTTTAAGTAAAATCTTAATTTTCACATGAACATTATATTTCTTTTTCTTTAAGTTTGCTTATTATAGGGTTATGAAACCAATACTGCATTTAAAAAGGGGTGATAATCTGATATGACTACAACCAAAACCAAAATGCTACACACCTTAAATAAAACAGAATCTCATACTGGGTTTCCTCATTTGAACCATGCATTGCATTTTTCAACAATTTTACTAACTTACTATGACAAATACTTTCACATACAAGAAAAAACATTCTGTCAGATTACTACACTGTTTACTTAGAACTCTGTGTCCTTTGCAAGCTCTTAAATACATAACTGGCAAAATATATTTTAAAGCAACTTACTAGTACCATAGCACTGATTCTTAGAATATCAGTATTAGATTCATGACTTATGGAATGGACAACAATTTGTATTGGTATTAGTATAAAACACAGCTGATTTTAAAGTCATCAGCTAGTTCTTAGATGATACTTACGCATTAATTGTCACCTACTCTTTATTAGATTTCATTATTTCAGAACTTATCTAGAAGGTGATAAAACTTCCCTTGCTAAACATTTTCAGGTTAAAATACAGACTAGAAGAAGTTAAATAATTACAGAAAATCAGAATAGCCTAGGCTGCTGATTTTCCTTCAAAGCCAACAACATCTTCACCATCATTACAGCCATTTTTGTTGTATTAGTTTCACTATAGTATGGTGAAATTAGAATGCAACAATGAAGTCTAATGGACAACTGCAGCCAATTGTCTAGAGGAACAAAGCAGATAAATGCATGAACAAAACAATCATTTTATTCTTTCAGCCTCTATTCCTATTTCTGTGACAATTATAGCCTTCCTCCATATTCCGTATTTGTACAACCAAAAGATGGCAGTGCTTCATCAACAATTCCTACAAAGTTTAAGTTTATCCTTAGGTCATCATTCATGATATGTGAAATCTTTAAGAAAGTGCACAGATTTATAAAACATCCAGTCTCTCTCTTTAATCAAATTTCAAAGGGAATGAAAGGGGTTGCAATTTGGTTTTAAGGTGTTTTGGTTCTCTGATATCTTACAAAGCTTGCTTGATTAATATTCTCTGTCTCACTTATCAAACAAGATTTTGTAGAATACTTAATAAAATAGATCAGTTAAGTCAGTTTCTCCTATTCTAAGATTTAACAAACTTAGGCAATTCTGTATCTTGCAGTGCCTCTTCATCATAACTTTATAGTCTTTCCTCAAACTCATGATACTACTAGTGAATCCCTAAACATTTTAAATAGACAGCAAAGACTGACGTTTGAAACTTTGTAAGAACTCAGTGATGTACTTTGTAGGTTTTTTTCCTCTATATGTAAAGCACAGAAACAAAATTTTCCCCTCTCATAAAAGCTGTCTCATGTATCATGTTTCTGCCTTTTCTTTTACCATGTTGTATTTTTCATGAAACACTTTTTATAATGCAAAAAATTGTTCACAACAGGTTTGTCATGTAAATATTTTGGCAGATTCTATGTTACTGTTATTCAGAATGTCTGTGTCATAAACATGAAAAATACCTATACTATTTACTATGACCCTGGATTTGGCTTAGCTTTTATGATGCTTCTCAGAGATACATTCTATTTCATGTAAAACATCTTTCTGTAAAGCAGAATATAAAAAAAACCCCAAAACCCAAGGAATGTATTTACAAGATAATGAGTAGCCACATTAGAATCAAGTCGTTTTGTTCTAATTAATTTATCACAAAAAAGTATATTTACTTTTGTTCAATAGTGTTTCCTGTACTGATGGTCTTGTTAAGAAGTTAATTCAGCCCTCTATGCTTCATTTATTCTTTCTTAAAATAAAGATAACGATATTATTTTTTTATAAATAATTACTGAGTTGCACAAATACACATACACAATAGATATACACATACATAAATATAAATAGGCATTAAAAAAAGGAGTTACGTATTATAAATTGTTTTTTGTATATTTCAACATCAGGACAAAATTTGTACAATGTTGTGATGTTAGATCTACATTTTAGAAGTGATCAATCTAGCCTAATATTCACCATCTCTTAATGTCCTTTAAGAAAGATATGTATAAACATAGTATTATTAGACTTCTTATTCCTTGAGTGAAGCATAACTTTCTGCAATTTTTTTTTTTATTAAAAAGATAGCTCAGAAATGCTCAATGAACTGCACATCAGAACATTATGTCCCTACTCCTTACTATAAATTCAATTCCTTGAACAGATACACATCTCACTTTTTTGCTAATGTAACTTTATGCATGAGGAGATATATATAATGGCTTAAGATATCCATAATGCAGTTTCCAGAAGGTACTGAAATAGTATTTTTGAATAAAAATTGGTTTTCTGCCAGCTCACCTGTCAGTTCATGGCAGCTCATGTGGTTGGCTATCACAGACAAACAGCTTTTGGTTATTTTGGTTGTGTACCAATATTTATATTTATTCATCAGTCTATATTCACAACGGAAGTGCCTATTTTCTGTTAAGCAAATCCCTGGAGTTCTGCATCTTGTGCTTGTAACAGGTGTATGTACATGTAATTTCAATTAAATAAAACTTTATCTATTGAGGACAAAGTAGCTTATTGCCACTAGACAATTAGCATCTTTTATATGGACAGTTTCTTCCATCAGATGAAGATAATCTGAAAAAAACCCAAAACAAAACGAAACAAAAAATGATTATTTAGGATTATATCAGATCTTTTTTCTCTGGGGAAAAATAAGAAGTTTTAAGTGTACTCTTGCAGACAGGAGAATGTGAAGGACTAAAAATGGCTCTGTTTCTTCAACACCCTGGTACTAAGTGTTGCAGGCTAATTGAAAAGTCCTTTTTTAGCCTGGAAAAATTTCAGTTCATGTTCTGTTTCACCATACATATGCTATAGATAAGACCCAAACCAAACTGTTCTAGTTTACTGTCCTAAAGTATCTTGCAACAATGCTTCTGACTCAGAAAGCCTTATTTCAGATGGAATTTCAAATCTAATAGTACAGAAATCAATTTCTTCAAGTATTATTTTCTAAATAAAAAACCCATATCTTTACGATTTCTGATGGCAGAAGATTCCTCCTATACTAATTACTTTTCCTCCTAACCTGTATATGATCTATTGCACTTTTTATCTTTGCAGGTTGTCCCTTAAGATAAAGATGTTCAATAATGCTTAAGACTTCTTCTCCCAGATTAGATGAATGTTATGAAAGAGTTATACATGACCACACAGGTTGCAATGATAATTAAGTGTCTTCCTAATCTCAACAAAGTGTATCCTTTAGTTATTTTGGATGTCATTTGGGTAACATCAGCATTTAGGTATATGTTACTTAAGCACATATTTAGTCTAAGCAATAAAATATTAAAAAGCATAGTATGAAACGCTACACTGAGATGACAATTACTATTTACAAGCTGAGGACCAGGTTTGTGTTGAATGCAACGAAACAAGATTATAGCGACGTACCATATGGTAAAGTTTTGTGGGTTTATCTTATATATTTATATAGACATGCAAGGGTATCTTCAATGAAAAATTAAACTATCACTTCTCTTTGCTACAATTTATGTGTACAAATACAGCTTTTGCTCAGATTTCCTCTGTCTCACTCTGCAGTACTTCATACTGTATTTTTGCTTTGGTAAATATGAGCTTCCAGGACATTTTAATCCAGAAGATCTTTTTTCTTGCTTGCTGAATTCATCATGTCTTCTTTTCCCACTTTTCCTGTACTGTTACACCAAACACAAACTGATTAAGTTTTATTCAACTAGGTTCATGGTTTATTCTACTATGCCTTTTCACTTGTCAGTACTGCCTTTGATATGCCCGTCATGATAATCTCTATTACAGGCAGTTGAATTTTCAAGCAAGCATCTCCATGCTTTGTCTCTCACATGACAATGGTAAGCTGTCACTTTCGAAATAAGAATAATAGTAGTCACAAAAAATTAATAACATTAATAATATTATTTATGCCCTTTCACTTGTTGTGGAACATTGTTAAAAAATTCTGTGTCAGGCTGTCATCAGCACACAAGAGGTTTTTCTTCAATCCATGGAATTAGGATGAATACTTTTTTAATAAGATATAGCAGTGTTTTATTTACATAAACAGAAATATGGGAATACTCTGTGTAGTAGAAACACCTAGGCAACATAACTGCAAACATGTAGTCTACATACTGGGAATCAGTACACAGGCTAATGTTTCAGAAAGCCAATCTGATGTAGTAGTTTGTGAGCTTGTGAACTGTTTGATCATGAGTAAAACATTTCTGGACTTAAATTGATTCTAGAAAAAATACAGCTGCTTTAACACAATGCTACAAATGACTTACTAAGTTCCCTCAGTTCCACCTAGGTGCATTGCATTTAGCTATCTAAACCACAGCATGATTATTTCTACAAATTCAATTGCTCGTAAACACATAATCAAGTGCTAATTGTATATCAGCCCTCTGTTTTTAGTGCACTGTAGTGACATAAATTGTTTTTCCACTTCTAGTGTTTGTGCCTTATTTAAGCCTTTAACAGTGACAGGTTGTATATGGGCCCTTGTTTTCTTGTTAAGGGAAAGATGTAATATTGGTTGCAAACTTTGTGAGTAGATGAAGATATAAGTCAATATTACTAAAAATTAGTGAATTGCTATGGCAACAAGACCCTTCAGAGCACTATAAATAAAGGAGAGCTAAGCAGGATGAATCCAGCCTCAAGAAATCAAGACATGTCTTTTTTGTGCTGACATCTTTGGAATGTGTTAGTGGAGAATCTAAATCAGCTGACTTACATCATGGAATAACCACAAGTTACACATGCACAAATACCTCCTCCATGTATCTTTAGGTATCTATACAGTCATTTCTACACACTGATTTCTAGAACCTCTTCCAGCTGACAGCACGTACCACAAATTCTGAGATTTTTATTTTTATTTTTTTAGCTTGTTTGTTCACAGATTTGGGGATTTTTTTATAATTATTTTCCATTTAGTTAAGGGCATATATATTTTTAAAATGCATCTCTTATTTTAAAATAAATAAAAATGAATATGGTATATATCAGAATTAATCATTGATTACCATCAAATGATTTGCTATTCTGATCATTTAGGGTCAGATTGTTGGTTTAGGGTTTTTTGGGGTTTTTTGTCAGAGTCAGGCTTTCTATTGAAAATAAAGTTCAGTACAAATACATATATTCAACTTAGTAGGTTTTGGAAATTAAGCTTTAAATATAGTTTCACAGAACTTGTGAAAAAGCAACTTTATGAGTCAGCTTTTAAACTCCTGTAAATCAAATTACTCCCATTCAGTTAACTCAAGATCTAATTTTAAAAATACAGCATGGAAATATCGCTAATTCTAATCAGAAATGCTCAATTATTTTTTCAGAAAGTTCAGTGCTCCTTTCACATTGTCAAATAGCTGTACTGAAAAGAAATGGTATAAGGCATAGTGACATCTGAGAAATTCTAAATAGCCAGGGATTTATTAATCCTCTTTTAAGAGTACTGAACAATGTGGAAAAAGGGAAAGAAAATGAAGAATAGCATTTTTATGCACATCCAGCTCTGTCTCTCTAGATCGAAGTGTGAAGTGAGGATTGCTTAAGTGGGATGGAAGAAGGTGATGAAAAGCAGCATGAAATCTATCTGCCATGTTACCAATGCAAAACACATTATTGAGCTAAAATAGAAAGACTTAAACAGTAAATATTTCCCAAAACCTAAAAAGAATTTGCCAAAAAACTTTGTAGCTAAAAACCAGCCACTGAGGCATATTAAGATTTATTTCACTTTCTTTGATACATCATCTGTATTATGTGTCTGCAAACACTTGACATTTTAAGTGAAAAGACCAGTGAGTCCTCTCTAAACTCACAGGTTTCCTTCTGTTTCTATTCATCAATCTGCTAACTTCTTTTTTTTTTCCTCCTGGAATTTCCCACATTAGTTTTAAATTGTACCCACTCCTTGACGAGTGAATATTAAAAAATGGAGCCTGATTTCTCTTACCTTATTCAAAAAACAAGAGCTAAGTTTAGCTGAGAGCTAAATTTAGCAAGATTTATGAACTATTATCCTCAAGAATGATTTATGTGCATGAGGTTGTTTTCTTGACCATCAGAAATCCACCACTACTTCTTAGCTAATGCAGAGTAGCAGGGGGCAGCAGCTGCCAGCAGTTCCCTGCAGGCAGGGGGCTTTGAGGTTGGGGTCTCACACAGACTGGGCAGGGCAGACAGGAAGCTGGGGCTGGTCCCACCTCCCCAGCCAGAAGCAGGGCAGGCTTGGGGGGCAGCCCTAGCCCCAAGCTTCAGGCACTTCCCTGGGAACAGGGACAGAGTAAGGTCAGCCCACAGGAGGGGATCAGGGGAACCAGGGTCAGACACAGCGTTGAGATGCGCCAGCAAGGCCATGGGGATAGAAACAGGGGATAGGTCTCATAAAAGTTTTGAAGGCAGGCAAGTAACTTCCAGATATAGTGTTCCATCTGTTGGTCTCGTTCTGCAGTTATTTGTCCTGTATTTTAAATGCTATCCTGTTATAGAAATATTACATCTCTTCTTTGTGAAACAATCCAGACAAAGAATTTTCTTAGTCAGAGGAGTCTGAAATCTAAGAATTATGTACAGAAGAGTTATCCATTGATCTTGATGAGATATTCAAATAAGGAGTGGGTGGTGGGGTGGAGATGGAAAGGATGTTGCTTTATTCTATAATGTAATGATTTGAAACCAGTGCATATACTTTTTGTACAATCAGTGTTTCCTCTCTCTTTAAATTTATATTGTAGCATTTTAAGACACTAAGATGCCATACTTTCAGCTTTCCCTAGGCACATTCACTATTTCTTACTTGACTCTACTTTTCCTCACTGGTGGGGAGAGAATAAGAATAAATAAATCTTTTTTTTTTTTTTCTAGGAATTCTAGTCACTGGCATGCAAAGCTTTTAAAAAAACCAGCAACTTCACAGAGTAATGGTTGATTCAGTACAGTTGTTTTGTTCATATGTAGAGCTTCTGCCACAAGAAAACACATTGCCGATAAACTTATTTTCTTAAATGCCTTAGACTTTCACGAAAATGTTCAATTTATTTTGAGTTTCTTCAGTGCAAAATATACAGACTATTTGTTTTATTTGTTTTATTCTAAAAGCATAATTGAAGGAAAATATAATTTCTTCTCTAAACATCAGGGAGAAATCAATTATATATTGTTTTCTGTATTTGATATTGACTTTTAATTACAAATCCAAGCCAAATCCAAAAATCTAATGATTTCAAATCCGATTTTATATCTAAAAAGCTAACTTAGCTAACTTATCTTAAATGGTATTTTTACTAAATTTCTCAGCCCTGTTTTGAACACCTGAGTCTGGAGAAACCAGCAATTTTTATATAAAGCTACTGGTGACAAAGCAGTGTCAGAAATAGAAGTCATAAAAGCAGTCGATGCCATGAAGTGGAGTACAATACTTCATATGGTGGTTCCTTAATTCACCATGATGCAAAGTGCTTGTTTTCCGTGGTGGTGGGGTTTTTTTGTTTTGGTTTGGTTTTCTTCGGGGTGTTTTTGTGTGTAGGTTGTTGGGTTTTTGTTAGGTTTTGGGTTTTTTTGTATATTTATAAAGGGATATATTCTGTGGTGTTCCTAAGTAGCAAAAGACATTTAAATCTCAAAATGAAGATTTCATCTCAGCATACTGCATCAATCAAAACTAGTTATGGTAGCATGTATATATAAAACAAATAAAAATACCATCTTGTGTATCTAAGAAATAGTCCTGCTCTAGAGGTGAGGTACCTAGAAAATATGCATTTCAGGATTTGATTTACATATAATAAAGTCCTTTGGCTTAAGCTTTAACTTCCTTGTAAAGCATGAGGCATACATCTAAGTACTGTAGAAAAAAAAATCTTTTTTTTTTAAAGTTTGGAAGTTTTTACAGCATGAGTTTTGAATAAGGGATGTATTTCAGAGAATAACATAGAAATGCTAACTAGTAGGAATAGTATTTTTTCTAGGTGCAAATGAGTGTGTGTATGTGAGTATCTGCGTGATCATATTGTAAAATTACATTCTCTTGATTTTTTTATGCCTCACATTTATACATGGGGATTGAGTACTAGGAAGCATATTGTCTAGAAGCTTGTTGTATGATCAGAGTGCTTTTCATGATTGTCTTGTGGGGTTTATTACTATTTTATGGTGATTTCAAAAATATTGTAAAATACTTAAAATTCCCCCTTGTGCTGTAGTTCACCTCTTCTCAGCTTTCTTTTCACTATCTTTCATTGATAAACTCTAACACATGCTGGGCTGATAGTCTTACAAACTGAAAATCCATCCAGTCATCTGTGTCTCTGATGAGCAGGGATGATCTGGAGGTGGTCATGGATGTCAGTGAATACTGCAAATTCTTGATAGCGCTGCCATTATTGCAAACAAGAGAAGTAGTGCCACTGAAAGAAATGGTAAAGCAGATGAAGGTGTCCTGTGGTCTAGTTTGCAACAACCAGTTCAACCCAGCCAAAAAAACCATCACATTCTTTGGTCAGTATCTATCAGTACCAAAACAGAAATCCAAAATCAATGAGCTATCTTGCTTATTTCCATTTTTCTGAGCTTTTTAGGGTAAAGTTTTTTTGAGTTGTGGGTTTTTTGGTTGGGATTTTTTTTTGTATTTTTCAGTTTTACATTTTGAAGGAAACTGCTTAAGTTTCCTTTATTTAGCAAGATATTATTGTAGAAGTTCTCTCTGTAATTTGTCACAGTTACTTACTATTATTATTAATCTGCATCCCTGTCGTACCAAGGCTTAGCTCCATGTTGAAGATTTACTTTCAGCATTATTTTACATGATTCAGAGTACTCAACCACTACGAGACATAAGAAATGTGTATAGACAATATTAAACTACCATAATTTATATTTCATATTTTGCTAGAGTTTTTATAGCATCCGTATATCTGAAGTACACATGGATTTTTAAACTTTAATGAACTATTAACTAAAACCACAGTGAACAACTGTCTGTTGAGCAACAAATCAAAGATACAACAAACTCAGATATCCAGGAGACCACTGGCAGTCAGAAGTATGTTACTGGGACAATACTCATGACTTCTGTGCCTGATAGTGCTGCTGATTTCCATGATCTTTAGCAATCAGTTTCCTGCTTTCTTATTGTCCTGGTTTCAGTCAGGATAGAGTTAACTTCATTTGTAGCAGCTGATGGAATGCTGTGTTTGGGAGTTAAAATGAAAGCAGTGCTGATAACACCCTGATGTTCTTAGTTGCAGTCAGACAGTCAAGGACTTTCTTAGCTTCTTCTATTTCTCTATTCTTGAGAAAGGGGGGGCAAAGCCAGGACAGGTGACCCAGATGGGCCAAAGAGAGTATTCCATGCCAATTACGTCCTGCCCAGGATAACGGGGGGCTGAGGGGAGGAGGAAGAGGCGCGGTTGGCGGGACGCGTGCTTCTTGGGGGGACGGTCGGGTTCCGGGACAGCTCTGGGTGGTACGGCCTGAGTTGTGTGGTTCGGGGAGAAACTGCATTGTGTATCAATAGTTTCATATTCTATTGCTCTAAAGTCCTGTTAGCATTGTTATATTTTATCTTTCTGTTATCTTAGTAAACTATCCTTATCCCAACCCACGGGCCTCTTAGTTTCTTGGTTTTGGAGTTATTTGCCCCTTCCTTTTCCCTTCCCTTGTTTCCCCCCTTTTTTCCCTTTTCCCCTGCTCTTTTACTTTAAGAAGCAGGCAGCTGCGTGGATCTCGGCCCACAGCCGGGGTGAAACCACGACACTTATCTCTCTTTCTCTTTAACTTTATTCTACACCAGCTGTAAAAAGTTCGGTGTAAAGGGTGTGGTTTATTTTATCTCTTTTATAATGTAAGGTAGTAGAAATCATGTTGGTTTGAGGTTTTGGCTTTTTTTCATGCTTTTTCCTAGTCATAGTCTCTAAAAATATTTAGCCATGCCAGTTGTAAAGAAAGGGAGTCATAGTTCCACGGAGACATAAATTTTTGTTAAGTATCAGAGAGGATCATAGCTCAGGAGTTTATAGACCTGTTGGTGAGATATGTGTGTACACAGTACACTGAAATCATAACAGTGGTCTAAATAAGACTGAGTATTAAGTTGCAACTGGATTTAGGATGTTTTGAGTGAGCTCCCTATTTATTTGGCCATTCTTGTGTCCCTGTATGGATTTAAAGTCTGTAAGAATCTTCAAAACATCTTGGCTTGATCCAGATGTGAGGTAAGGGTTGTTCCACTTTTATTTACAGGTAGTTGTCAAACAGAAAACATGATCTCATGCAAGTTTAGAGCTACATTCTGCAAAAATAATTGCATGAAATCTCCAAATGTTACTGTAGTACAAATAAAGTAATAACAGCAATAATAGTAACAATGTATTGTATTATTTTTATGCACAGAAACAGGGTAACTCTTCTTTGCCTTTAATACATTTCCAAACTAAGTCATCACTGTAAATGTAAAATCTTCTTCTATTTACTGCTGTAATCCAAGTCTATTCAGAAATAATTCCAAGGTCAAATAGATGTCTATGTCAGCTATTTACAAGAGAATAATATTTTTTCTTTAGATCAACTTTATCCTGATTTCAATCTTCATTATGATGATTGCAGAGGAAATTTTACTTGCTTTCAGAGCAATTTTTTCTGATAAGAGGCAGACTGAACACTGAATAAGAGCAGTCAATTCTATGTAAGTAAATGAGGAATAAAATTTTCTACTGGGTTTCTAGTGCCAATGGGAAAAAAGTGTACTGGAATTTATTTGATCTAACTTTATTTCTTCCTTCACTCTTCATCTGCTGTAACATGACACTGATGGTGCAGGTTCAGGAACTTCTCTACACATTTTCCCTTTGCGGCCTTACCAATCAGTTACTGGAGTGGATAAAAATTTTATTCTCTAGAATTGATGAAGACAGGAGTAATTTGGTCACTGAAACTCTTCTTTTTTGTTCATGCTTTTTCTCTCTACTTATCTTACTTATTAAGAAGGATTTTGACACAAGAGATAACTAATACATTCCTGTTGCATTATTAATTTTGAATTAGATATTAAACAACAGTTCTTCTGAAAGAAGAGTGTATCATTCGTACTAGTGGATTGCATTAATTCTGAGTATGTATATATTTAAGAATAGATAGCCTTTATGAAGTCCTGTAGCGACATAATGGACTTGCTTACATGTGCTCACATGCAAATATGGCTCCAACTGCTAGATAAAACAATTATTTATTGGTTATATTTACCGGTTAAGCCAATTATTACCTAAACCTTTAGGTAATAATCTTATTCTAGCAATTTCCATCAGCTTTTCTGCCTGCTGGCTCTGGATTTCACCAACCTAGCAATTCCATTTAATGACCTTTTATTACCATTTTTTGGCACCCTAAAAGCACTTGATATAAATTACAGTCAATCTAGTAAAGAGCAGTGACCAAAACTGATTAAAAAAACCACAGCTTAAAATATTGTCTCTCCTCATCCCTCTTTTTGACTGCAGGAAGCCCTTTTCATTTTAGGGTCCAATTCTTATGTCAATTTCTATAAGACTTTCCCTTTTTAGAGTTTTCATTTATTTATTTAACAAAAGAATTGTAAACAACTATAGTCTACATGGTGCACCTTAAAGCAAATTACTGGAATTTTTATAAGATAAATTTATTACTTTCATGTAGATATGACTGATAAATGGATCGTCTCTTCAAAAAGAAGTAACTTCAAAAGCTGAAAAGAATAGCAGATGAAAAGAAGGTCATTTCATTTGACTTCTCTCAGCAGAAAAACAACCTGTAATGTTTGCTTCAAGCAGTTCATTACAACTCCCTCTGAAACCCAGAACAAGAGTATAAATGCAAGGATTACACTGGTTGCTACCCCTCCCACCCCAATTAAAAATTATTTTTAAAAGTGTTTAAAACATACATGAGCAAAATTTTGTACTGGGACAGTCTGGTTGTATTCTTGACTTCAAAGACTGATGACTAAGATCACCTGGGAGTAGTTTGCCCCTTAGTAAGGTGTGGTGATGGAGATGTACGCTAGCAATTGTTTGTGAGGATTGCATTGAGTTTACCCTTAGGATAATACAGAGAAGCTGTCTGTCACAAGCACTGACATCTCACTTGGATATGTGATACTCAGATGTGCAGAGAATTCTGACCCCCTTCTGTAACTGCTGTAACATATTCATACCTGCTCCCACTACCTCCAACCCTTTCCTTATCTTTCTTCCATTTGTTTACAAGGTGCCTTCCCCAGTGCATTTCTTTTGCAGCTCTTCAAAGCAGAGACAGGTTTGTCACAAACGAGATGTGCATCTGCTCCTTGGAAAGACTCTCAGCTATTTCCCTACCACTTAATACCATTGGCAGCAATACGTAATTTCCAGCTCAATGTTTTTAATGTCATTATATTCAATAGGATAACATGTTAATGTTTAATTAATTCCTAATTTTAAGCCCTAACAAGTATATTTCACTGTTTTGTTTTGGGGTTGTTTGTTTTTTTTTTTTCTGGGGTTTTTTATTGGAGAGGTGGTATTTTTTTGGTTTATTTTGAGAGGGTTTTTTGTGTGGCTTTACTTTTGTGGTTTTTTTCCCAAAATGTCAGATCATTGCTTCTAAAGGATATCGATAAGATGGGACTTCTGCAGGGCTACACTCGGAGTTTGGATGGGGATTGTGAAACTGTGAAAACTGATCAAACCCACCACCCTTTGTAAAAGCCTTCCATATCAAAAGCAACATCTTTATACTTCACAGTTAGCTGCTAGTGATTTCCCTCTATTTAATTCTTCTGAGTGGGAGCGTTAGGAAGACATTACTGAATTAAGTAATATGTTCTTAATTACTGACTCTTAATGGAGATAGAAATAGATACCTTCCCTTCCTGTAGTGTAACCTGAAATTTGAGATCTCAAAAATCTCCTTAGGTGTATGTCCAGATATTATGGACCATCAAGCTGACATAACACATCCTAGCTTTAACTCTGTGCAAATGGTGGAAGACAGGAAAATCTCTTTATTTATATATGCCTCTAGAATATGTTTATTTGAAGAAAATGGGAAAAGAAAAAAAAAAAAGGAATGTAAAAAAAAATTCCTTTCCTCACATAATTTTGTAGTTAATGCAGATTATGGGTTGGTTTGTTTTTCTTCTCAGCATGAACAGGCTGAAGAGAGAAAAAAAAAACGTTGCCTGGGGGGAGAATTAGGAGTTTGAGTTCACGTTTTTATATCACCAACCCCAGGTTTCTCTCCTATTTTAAAAGTGAGACCAAGGTATACAAAACTGGGATGACACAATACTATAAATCATCTCTCATTTAAATGAACAACCAGAATTTTTTTTCAGTATTCTTTATCTTTTATAATCAAATAATTTTTACAGTTGATGACTAAAATGTGTAAGATACTTGCAGTCATAGTGAACTATTTTTGTCACACAGAAACAAAATTATAATTCAAGATTAACTCAATAATTATTCAGTTTCTAACTTTAAGAGTTATTTATTAACAAATTGTTCTCTGCATAAAAAGTAGGTATGTTATTTTTAAGATGGCTACTATGCAGTTCTAAAAAGCTGACAGATCAGGCTTGATTTTGTCATTAATATTCAAAAAATTCTGTAAAAAGGAAGCTAATACATATTTTCTGCAATCCACCAGAAGCCAGATATACATTGTATAAAATAACCCCTCACATTCTAGAAATTTTATGTGCGCAGTTATGCAATAGAGCTACTGCTATAGTGACTTTGACACTTAAAGAAAAGTTGTGTAATAAATTAGCCAAGTGTTGAAGGAATCTCAATGTACCCTCTGAGTTTAAATACACTTCTGTTTCTCTTCTTACATGCCAGAAATTCATCCTGGTCACTTCTGATTACCGCAACAAAATTCCTCATTGCCTGACTTCTGTGACTGCAGCTCTTCACTTGGTCCAGACAGCTTCTATCTGGAAAACACTTTATTCCTTTTTTTGACAGCTGACATTGGCTGAGGTACCTAGCCTCTCACTGTGTGCATTTGTTAGACTCTTCAGTTAGGAAAACTTTGTTCACATTTAAAAAATCATCCTGAGCTCACAACAGCTTAGGCTCCAGTTTAAATAAAAGCGTTCATTCACATCATCTGATAGAAACACCTTTGTTCTCTATTTGTTTGTATATATATAAGATGCAGTTGAAAAAGTAAAAGTAAAGTAGCAGGTCACCTTTGTATATGTGGGACTATCATGACACAGTTTCTGTCTTTCTGCATTCCTTGTTTCTGAGGTTACATCTTAAGTGAATGCTCTCGTATCTTAGTTTCTAGATTTTATAACTGATTTGCTTTTGATCTACTTCAGAGAACCTAGACATTTAAATGCTACTGAACTTAATTATTTCTTTTTTACTAGAAGATATGGACTGGCCACTCTTTTTCACTGAAGTATGCTTGTCTTAGTATCTGCGGAAATGGAAAAGGCTAGTTTTTTATATATATACATATACTTGATATACTTTTTATACTTGATCGGCAAATTTATTACTATTCATCTCCAGATGGGTTAAAAACACATCTGTCTCTACTGGCTTAATCACAATTGTACATGAACACAGTCAATCTAGGAATCCTACCATGCTGCAATCCTACCCTTTGCTTCCTTCACCTGCATAGTTACTTGTGCTAGCTGTAACACTCATATAAACACTTTGTGAGATGTTTTGTTTAGCTGTTCTGGCTGAAACCTAACTGCTTTGTTTTATAGGACTGTTTTCAGGCAAGCTAGCTGACTCTGAAGTAACCTGCTACACTTGTGGAGATGTGCTGCCACAAGAGAGGGACAGTTACTCCTTGTGAATGGAACAAGTAAGAGTGTTGAACCAGGACCATGGAAACTCTGATTAGCTTTGTTTGAAGCTGCTGAGAAAGCACATCCTCATCATGCATCTGTCAGTGGGAAGCACCTCCTCTACTGAATCTTACCTTCTGTTTTAGTTTGTATATTTGCTAACATAAATAATTAAAAAAACTGAGTAAAAACCATTTTGATCATTAATAAGCCTCCGTTGACTAAGATTTACACCACTTCAAGCTGACAATGTGCTTGCTGTGATTGATCATTTACTACTTTTCTTTTAAGGATACTGCATATGGCACAAAACAGTTTGTAGGCAGGAATCAAAATAAAGTACTTGCTTAGAGAGATTTTATTAATTAGGTTATAATCTTTCCTTAATGTAGAATGAAAAAACAAAAATATAATCTAGAATTTCCACCCAAGGACCCGATCTAACATTTACTGAGAGTTTGATCCTCTACTAGTTTTGACCAGATTTAGGTGAGTTAGAAATTTAGTCATCAATGTTGATGATTGGATTATTCTGTCAAGATAGAGTCATCTCCTCAGAGTTTGAGGTCTGAACTGTTATGGGTTCTAAGCCTTATAAGTCTTTTATCTTGCGTGTTTTAAGATATAGGTAAACACAGTTCTAGTAGTTGCCAATAATTTTTGAGATAATTTGAAAAACAAAAAGGATCTGAAGACCCTAAAAACCTTAAAGTGATCAAAACGAACAGTTAAAATATCTGAATGACTGGAAATAACTGTTCGTCTCTTTAAAATATTGCCAGAATGAAGAATATGAATTCTCAAATAGTTCCAAATTCTATTTGTATATACAGACAGAAAATGAAGAATTTAAACTAAATCAGATGTGGGTTTTTTTTTGTAAAGAAAAAATACATAAGGAGAGGACAGACATAAAGAGTCTGAAAAAAGGCAGCAAATAGAGTAGGACTAACACTAGAAAAGGAGATACCAGTAAATTAACTGAAAAGAGACAGCAGAGGTCAGGGACCGGTGAGAGAAGTCAGGTTTCTCTGTCTCTAGCCACCTTTCTCTCCCACCACCATGTCTAAGTCCTGGAAATAAACCTTAGAACATGGATGTACAATTTGTAAATTCCTGTCATTGCTATCAGTTTCCTTTGGGATTTCTGAACTGGGAGCTGAGTGGAAAGATTGAGACACAATTCAGTCAAGCACTAGTTGTTATATCGATTGTTTAATTGGTTTTAAGCTTACTCCTAGTGACAATTGCACATCTTATTTTGGTATAAGTTTAAGTTCTTCTGATTAATATTATGATTTTTCATAAGTCATTCTATTAGCATGAAGTTTTGTGTGCATTTTATATTTAGATCATGATATTAATTATTATTTGTAGGATAATGTACTTATCCAAAGTAGTTAAAAGTATTTTCTCCACAAACCTTGAATTTTCCAGAGTCTATATGTTTGATATGCACAAGTAGTTGTCAAGTGTAGAATATCACCTCTCTTAAGATCAAAGTAGCATTCTGTAAAACACGAGAGGTTCTTTCTTTCAATGAGGCGCATACTCATCACTGTAAAGTAAGTATTGCAATATCCAGATAAAGCATTTTTGGCCCAAATAGCTGACATAAATTTTCCTTCACAAGCGCTGAATATAAATAATTACATAGGCATGCATTAATAGTACAGTCTTTATTCATTTTAACCCACTAATATTAATCTGAACTAGAGAGTGAGATCCTAAAGTATCTAAGAAAATATCAACGAGTGCACTGATTACTACCAGGTAATTTTTTTCCCTTATGCTGCCATAACTGAAAAAATGTATTTTTATATACATAAGAGAGTAACATTTGTGTCTACCTTAATGCATAATGAGTATCCTGAATTTTGAAAGAATATCAAGTCAGTTGGAATACGGCCATCTCCTATTTACTTCCTGGTGTGTTTATCTTCTATTTCTACAGTTGGCTTACATATTTATTTATTAGGATACCGTATTGAAACTGAGATGAATCAGTAGGGGGAGCTTTAAGACCCATGAGCCAAAATTGTTTTTGTGTTCTGCTACTAAAGGCTTAAAAAGCCTGAGGGCTTCAGTGTTAAACATATTGCTCTGCTCAATGAATAGTGGCACAGAGATTTCTACAAATGTATGTTTGTTTCCAAAGCACTTGTAGGGTGCCTATAATCACCTTGTCCTTTGTAACATTGATTTTTAATATATATGGTTAGCCCAGGATATTTTATAACCCAAATGAAAAGCTCCTGGAAGTAATTATCACAAAGGACTGGAAGTGTATAGTTTATGTACCCAGAAATAGAAAATCATTTGTTTAAATAAACTCAAGCTGAGCACAGTAATTGATGGCTTCTTTACCCCCTGAAGTTCCATGAAATGACTGTGCCTTTATATAGTAATTAAAATGTGCCAACAACTATTTTATTGTCTCCAATGGAATTGTCAAGCATTGTTCCAAAAACAAATCATGGGCAAAACTGCTAAACATAGTATTATCTGCCATTGTGGTTTGTAGACTTGTATTAAAATAAGATCAATTGTCACATCATATATGTCTCGATTAACAATTAAGATCCTTTACAACCTCTGTTCTTATGTCTTAGGTAAAAGGTAGTTAATTTCTTTTCTTAAATAAATCAAACAACGGCTCTGACTATCTTTTTCATCTTTAAACCTACAAGATGCTTAAGAACCACCATCTTCGTATCCCATGGGCATTGTTTTATTGGTTAAAAAGGAAAGTTCTAAACCATATTTAAAGAAATGATCTGGTTCAATCCTGTTTTGAAATGGAATGTCTAGATATCAAAGTATACTAACAAACTGGGGAAAAAATATGTTAGAGATTAAATTTAGGTATAAAGAATTCTGGAAATAAACATGCTATATACCCATGCCCTACACTGGCTTAGTTTTCATTTTCACTAAAATGCCAGACTGGAAATGCACAGTGTCTGTGCACATCTGCCCTTTCTTTTTCCATGGAGCCTATAACCAGAAAACCAGAAAACTCAAAATTGCCTCATAGTTGCTTATTTTTCAGTAAATGATCTTGTACAAATAAAAAGTTTACTTGATTCTAAAACATAAATGCATTTATAAGAATTAAATACTTAGAATTTATTGCTTATTTATTAAAAGAAAAATGTATTTCTTTGCCTGCTAAACATATTGTTCCAAACTTAAATCATTTGATACTGTCACGTATGTAGAAATACGAAATATGTCTTTGACAGAAAGCATACTGAAGTTGTTATAAGCCTAAAAATATATATGTAAAATTCATATACCACCCTAAACCCTTAACTTTTATTTTCTTTTAAGTAACCTTAATTACACTACACACCTTCTGTTACTTCTGCAGGACTTCTATCTCACACAGTGAACATGTTGGAATGTGACCACTGATGAATGTAATTTTAGAATCTATTCACATATTCTTAATCTGTAGAAGTCATTTTGTATCACTATACCATTCTAACTTGTAAATTAGAAGATCATGACACAATATCCAGCTTAAAGATTTTACACTGACATTCTCCAGTTCTGTTTTAAAGTTAAAATGTACATCTTGAGTTACTTACAGACTCTCAAAATAGATCTCAGAATTTGACCTCAAGTGATTTGTCATGACTTTATTGCTGAGATCCCAGAACTCTAAGGGTATATCAGATAGAAGTGGAGTAACTTAAAAGTTTCAGGATCCCTTTTTTGTACTTATATGTGTTTATCTAAAACTTTGAAAATACGATCTTGCGCTTTTGGTTGCTAGGTTAGGATTTTTCTTATCACTAAGTATGCTTATAAAATGCCATTGACTATATATGCTGATTTCAGATGGGATAGAGTTAATTCTCATCCTAGTAGCTGGTATAGTGCTGTGGTTTGGATTTAGGATGAGAATAATGTTGATAACATTAAGTCAGGGACTTCTCTGCTTCTCATACTGCTCCACCAGTGAGAAGGCTGGGGGTGCACATGAAATTGAAAGGAGACACAGACAAGGCAGCAGACCCAAACTGGTCAAAGAGATATTCCAAACTATATGACATCATGCTTAGCTTAAATGAAGGTTTCCAGGGTCTGAGACCATGGCTCAGGAACTAGATGGGTATTGGTGGTCAATGGGTGATAACCAATTGCACTGTGCATTGATTGTTTTGTACTATTACTATTAACTATTATCTCCTTTTCTATCCTATTAAACTGTCTTTATCTCAACCTGTGAGTTTTAACTTTTTTATTTTGATTCTCTCCCTCATCCGACTAAGGGGGAGAGTGAGCAAATGGCTGTGTGGTTCTATAGCTGCCTGCCAGGTTAAAGCACAACGCTGTAATAGGTCACAGACTGCACATGCAGGAGACAATGTTGTGTTGGAGTGCAGTAGGCTTGAAGTGACAAAAATACTAAGCAGGGACATAAATACAATTGGATTGTTGCTGATGTGGTACCCACTTGACAGAAGCAAAACAAATCTTCATGGAAAAAATCCAGTGAAACAAAATATATCCTTAGAGAATATAATAACTTTTATCCAGACACCTAATTAAAATATGAATGTTATTTCCTAGAAAGGTAAGGGGCAGATTTTTTTATTATCAAAACCTTATTTATTTGGACACAGCAGAAAGAAGGATGATCATATCTTAATGTAGTTTAATTAGACTGGAACTTCATTAGCTTTTCATAATTATATATTTCCAAGTATAATTGACCCAGTATGAGCCAAACTTTTCTTAATAAACATTCCCTGAGGAAAGCTAGGTTCACAAATTATTTGTCTTTAAACCACCCTGCAGTAGTCTTACCACTTGTCCTCACTGAGGGTGAAGACAGAGAATGGGAGGCTGCCCATATGCCAAAGTTTTGGGCTTTCTCTTATTCTTTGTTCTCATTCCATTTAACTTGGGATCCAAAATTCTTCTAAACTGTTCAGCAATAGATGTTTATAAAGTTGAAACAACATGAAAGTATAGTCATGTCTAGTTTCTCCATCCCATGTTTGTGTCACTTGTGTGGGAAGGAACAAACTTCCTCTATTTCTGTGCCTCATTTTGTATTTAAAATAGCTTGTGCTAATCAAAAAACGAGGAACAAAAAAGGAATAATTTTGAAAGCAGGCCTAATTCAGCAACAGAATAAATTTCTTTTTCACCCCTTAAGAGAAAAGAACAAACACACAAAGCAGCAGCAATTCTGTTATCTTAGCTGCCTTACCCATCTCTGCCTAAACTGATGTATTAGTGCTTCCAGATAGTCTATTTAGGAAAAAAATGTTAAAGAGCTAAATTAAACTGTGACAATTGTCACTTTGCTAAATGGTTTCCTGAGATCTGAGATTTTTCACCTTCACTTTGTCCTATCTGCAATGGTGCTTGCCATAGCAGTAAGTCCAAGCTCTTGTAACTAGCATTTATGTGGCCAGAGACAGCGTGCCTAGCATGTCTGGTAGTCTTAGCCCTAAGGTAGTAAAAAACCCTTTGACTTTCCTTCTGCAATATATTTCAACACAACATGTTATTTTTCAATTAAATTTCAATTTTAATTTCTGACTGATACCTTTATTGGTTTTGTGAAGTTTTCAGAAGAATCTAAAAAGCAGAGCTATGCTTCCTAGTATTTTCCTTTCTTTCCTCCTTTCCCTGCCCCGGTGGATCTTCCCATAGTCAAGTCTAGTTTGACCATGATTGCAATTGGTAAGCAATATCCCTATGTTTTACTTGACCCACAAGTTTTTCTATGCTATTCCCCCACTCCACACACACACATTCCATTGGGTTGAAGAAAAGAATTAAGATAGCAGATGAGTGGTCAACTGGCAGGCAGACAAGGTCACACCGCCACTCATTCTGCTGTGATTCTATATCCAGAAATAAAGGAGGGAGAAAGTATTTGACAGCCTGACACTATTACATGCATGCTGTCTCTTGAAATGACTGCTAAGACAATGCATGTTGCTCGTTATTTCCAGGAGCACAGGTGTAAGCAAGAATTAGCACTGTTAGAAGATTGGTTTTGCTATTTCTGTGTTTTTCTCATTTTGTGTATTTCTTTTTTACAGTTTTCTTATGCGTTTCCTCCCAGAAGAACCTGGTCAGACTTCTCTTTATAAAACAAAACAAAAACAAAAAACCCAAACTGATATTCATACAAGTATAACAACGAGTTATCTGTGTTTGTTTTGTGGTTCACCTTGCCTTCCCTCACTCCACTGTAAATTTTGTACAGCCACGAGATTAAATCTTTATCAAAAACTTCCTTCCTTCCTTCCTCCCTTCCTCCCTCCCTTCCTTCCTTCCTCCCTTCCTCCCTCCCTCCCTCCCTTCCTTCCTTCCTTCCTTCCTTCCTTCCTTCCTTCCTTCCTTCCTTCCTTCCTTCCTTCCTTCCTTCCTTCCTTCCTTCCTCTTTTCTCTTTTTTCCTTCCAATCCTTTTCTTCCTTCTTGTGTCTATTATTTCTTTTCATCTGTAATAAAAAATGTTTAAAGACCTGACATGGTGGCTGTTGCTATGGAACTAACTGGCCACACTGTCTATTCTCAAAAAACAGCCATTTTTGTAAGGCTTCGAGCTGTTTACCATTTGGTAACATTCGGTTCAAGTAAGAATTCTGGATGTTGTTTCCTATTTATTTCTTTAAAGTTAACAGAACAACTCAAAAATTAAGCAAAAGTTGCATGGCTTAAAAATCTCTCATTACAACAAATTATAAAATATTTGCTAATTTTGGAAAAAATTCTCCGACGCATTCAGAAGACTGGAGAATGCGAAGCTTCTTATACTTAGGAAGTTATTAAATAGCTCTTTTCCTTCCTCTTAAGGGAAACCATTTTCTGAACACCTGATTGAATTTATTGAAAATAACTAAGCATAGAGAGGGGAAATTGAAAACTTATATTACAACATTTTATTATTATACAGTGTAAAATACAGTCACTGGAGATAAAATAATTTGAAAATATATGCTGGAAACAGGAGTTGAATCTAGAATGGAACAGTCCTTTTTTATCTGAATATAAAGAAACTAACCAAAGCTACAGATAAAGAGATCTAGATGATGGGTGTTCCATTATGTTAGCAGAAAACCTGCATGACAGAGAGAAGCATGGAAGCCCTTATGCAGCTGTAAAAGGGAGTTCTCATGTTTATATCCTTGAATATAGCACTTTGCACATGTTTGTTCCAAAAAGCAATATAGTTAATGCAATTCCACTCCAACACTGATGAGCTGTGCATCACCTGGTGCTGCCATTAACTCAGTCTGTGCTGGCTCAAATAACATATTTATCTGCACTGAACACACTTTTCTTTTGTTTTGTTTTGTTTTGTTTTGTTTTATTTTTTACAAAGTGAGCTAACCTAATTTAAGAACAAAGACAGCAGAAAATAGAATTATGTGTGCATAAAAATGTGCAGGTCAGCTGTCTGTTTGTGATGCTAACAGCAAGAAATTCTAATTTTCTTTGATACAGTAAGTGTAAAGAAATATGCAATATATCCATCTTTTGAGCCAGTTAACCTTCCTTTAATTGTGCTAGAACCCAGGAATGCCTATAAAATTTTTAACTCAAGCCTGAATCAGAAAATCACTTTCCCAAACCAATGGACATCTATAATCCTAGGTCCTGGAATTCTCCAGTGCCCTTAGGGTCCGTAAACTGCAAAATACCTTATTTGTATCAGCATGAATGAATTAGCCTAAGGGGTTGTCCTGATTTCAGCAGATATAGAGTTAATTTTCTTCCTAGCAGCTGGCATAGTGCTGTGTTTGGGATTTAGAATGAGAGCCATGCTGATAACACACTGATGTTGATAAACAGTCCAGGATCTTCAGCTTCTCATACTGGCTGGACAATGAGAAGGTGGGAGGTGCCCAAGAAGCTGAGAGGGGGCATAGCCAGTGCAGTTGACCCAGGCTGGCCAAAGGAATGTTTCATCCCTTATGATGTTCTATGTGTATATAGCTGGCAGGGCTGGGCCAGGACACAGGGCAGCTTGAGGACTTGACAAGTATCAATTTCAGGTGATGAGAAATTGTGCTGATCATCACTAGGTTTGTTTGTTGCTCTTGTTTTTGTTGCTATTATCTTCCTTTTCTGTTCTATTAAACTGTCTTTATCTCAACCCATGTGTTTTCTCACTTTTAATTTTTTTTTTTTTGATTCATTTTCGATTCTCTCCCCTTTCCCACTGGGATTGTGTGGTTGTTTTAGCTGCTGTCTGGGTTAAACCATGACAGGGGCTCATTGATTTAATAGAATTCTCATTTTTGAGTTGTTACAGGGGCTTCTGCTAGAGGTTCTAGAGATTCAGTTTATCTAGCATGATAGATAGTCTCATCAAGGCTTTCTCCCACAAAATGAGACCTTTCAAGGTCCCTTCCAGCTTTGGCTATTCTATGACTGATCTCTAAAAACTAGCCTAACATCAGCTGATATCTAATACCCTTCAAAATACCTCCCTACACCCTTTTAATGATTGTGTATTTGGATAGTTACTGATTCGCCACTATCCGCACAACTCTGAAGAGAAAACTGAAGCCATCCCTATGACACTTCAGTGATAATGATAGGGATCTTTTCTGAAGGTCTTCACTTGTTTCTGAATTAGATATGAATCAATGACAACAACTCTAAATGAGCTTTTGTTCTGCAGATAGAAACTGTGTTGGCCCATCTATCTTAGAGAAACCTTTGAAGGTTCATATCACTCCATTGTCCATACGAACTAGGAACTGTCTTTTCATGTGAAATCAGTTGATGTTTCTTCATAAAGAACAGAATAACTTCATTTCCAGATGAAACTCATATTGAAAGACAAAGTGACTTTGCTTTTTGACCTCTTTGCCTTAGTACAAAACAAGACAGTTCTGAAGTTATTCTGGAGAATATAAAAAGTCTTTATTGTGCAAAAGGAAAATTCTGATACTCATGGTTAAAATATTGCTTTACAAACCTGTACATGAAGGTGAATTGATTTGTGATGTTACTGATTTTTCAACTAAGGATAATGATGAAGAACTAAGAGACAAACATTACATTCTTTTGCTCAGGGAGAAATCACACAGCATACTGTGAAAAATGACTGAATATTACTGATGTCTGATATTATTAATATCTTTCTAGTAAAATGCATTAAAGCAGATATTAAAGTTTCTCATTATGTGAGCCATAATTATTATTCTAATGGACCTTTAACCCTAACTATGCCAAGAAACCACATGGATATTAGAAAAATGAAGATTTGCAACCCATAATAAATAGATAAGCTGACATATAATACACCTTCCAACTGACATAAGGTGCTCATAAGGGTTACCATCAGGTTAGTCTTTAAGCTACTTTTTGTTCACAGTACAACTTTGTTCTATTTGTCTCCAGGAAATAGTTGGTGGAAATGGAGAGGAATGAAAAAAAGTTCAAGAACATCCATATAATAGTAAAACATAGAAATCTTCAAAGTTTTTTATGGAGAGAAATAAAGAAACAATAGGTAGTGACAACAGAATCCTTTCTTAATGCAAATGGCAGACACTGCAGAAACCTAGTAAAACCCCGAGTGATTGCTCTTTGTATGATCAGGGAGTTTACATATGTTTCCTGCCATGTAGAGGTGCCTCCAAGAGCATTTAAGTCACACAAACAGTTATCCGGTTTTGAATGACAAGTAATGCATGTACTAGCTACATGTATTCTGAGGAAACAAGCAAAAGGAAGAAGAGTTATGCACAGTCCTGGGAAAATACATATGAGATATCGTTATCATTAAGTGAAAGGATGGAGGAGTAAGCAAGCAGCTGTGTGGTGCTGAGTTTGTGGGCCAGGATTAAACCATGGCAACAAATTAATTACTCTACTTTTGAAAAAGTAAGCAAATATTTCATTGGCAAAGTAGAAGATAGCATACCTGGAAAATGGAAATAAAAATAAATCATTCTTTAATTATAAATGAGGAATAATTTTGTAGAGACATCACTGAAAAGAGGCAAGCCAAAAAATACTTTTGTGTCTGCTCGTACATTTCAGAATTTGGCATTTTAGAAAGTTAAAATAGTATGATACACCTTACGATCTGTTGATGTAAAATGTGTTCAACTTATTGCTAAAGCACAAGCATAATATGGTAGCTGTGTAGAGCTTTCTTATACAGTTTAATTGATTCTTTTGTCAGTTGAATATTTTATTCAAAAATGGTCTTGCCTATATCCTTACATTTTTATTCTTCATTATTAAACAACTGTATATATTTCATTGTTTTATTACTATTAAACATGAGTTTACATTCCTGTGTATTGTCGCATCCAAAATACCATGAATAACAACAAAGTGTTTGATTGATTTCAAGGTCTTGAATCCGGTCTTTCTTTTGTACTTATTTATTCAATTTTTTACAATAGTTGTGAAAAATCGTGCCTTTTTGCATTAATCTCCTTCATTTCCTGGAGACAATAAAAGAAAGTTTCCTTATGCAATTAAATGGAAACAAAGAGATCAAAGAGAAGCATCTGATCCTCACCTTCATGAAGAATGAGTTCCCAATATCTCAATAAGTTATTCCATTTTTCAGGGCTGAGAGTTTGCAGTTTAACTGTTTACCGACCCATTTATCAAACAGTAAGGACCACTGATGAAGAAAGATTTGTCATGCTAATTCAAGTGTGTAAAAATGGTGTTTTTACAAATAAAGGATTCTTCTGGATCAAATAAAGGCTACTCTTTTAATTGTTGATTTTTTGTTTCATGCATTTATACACTTAAGTATGATAATAAGATCCTTAATGAGATCTGATGTATTGTAGCAAGATAAAATGTTGGCTAATATGAGAAAGAATTAACTCTGATCTTACTGTAGGAGGGAACATCATATTAGATTTTGGTTTTCGTCCTTCATTTCAGTGGTTATGTACTCTGCTTCACTGATGATCAGATTACAGTGAAAACAAATATTTCTTTATTTAAAAGGCTGATGTTCCACAAACTCATCATCATGCAAGATACCCCATACAAGCAGCTGTATGGAACAATTCATATTTTCTAAAAGAGTAAGCAAGACAGACACATAAAAAATGAATAAACCATATGTTTTAATCTAAAGAAGACATATTTAATCTTTTTACCTCATAAGATTTTTTGTTTTCTCTGAACCTGTGAATAAAACCCCCTTAATTATTTATAACAGATCCAAATTCATTCAAATAGGAGCATCATTTGTATATGATTTTGACAAACTTCACTAAGTCCAGAAATCACATTCCAATAAAGATATTTGCACGCATATATAATGCATACACTTCGATGAAATGGTAGACATTTTTATTAATACAAGTAATTTTCTCATATGTACTTAAAAGTACAAAATAAATGGATTCGCCAACAAGAGAATATACCACACCAGTCTCAAATGTAGAAAAATGACACAATTGATATGGTTTACAGGGAATATATTCAAACAAGGATTGTGCTATGGTTGCACAGACACATACACACCACAATGAATACACACACCGATGCTAACCAGATACTTCTTTTAAGGCAAACACTGCAGTGGAAGTTCTCATAGAAGCGATAGTTACAGCAGCAGTAATGCATTGGACCAGAAGCTGTATGAGGGGTATATTTTAATCGTTCTTTTATAGAACATTTTTAATTATAAAATTGAAGATTAAAATTAAACCTGTACAACTGCAATGCAAAGCAATATTACAGTTACACAAATGAGATTAATCTATTCTGTTCTTGTACAAGGTAATAGAAATAGAATCACCAGGTTATGATAATATACTTTATGCTCTCTAATACTGTCTATAGCTTCTTAAAAATGCAAACTAATGTTTGTTATGCAGAAAGCAGCATTCCCCTTCAGGCAAAATTTGATACTATGTAAATGAAGACCAATATGCACCCAGATCCACATTATTTTTTCCAACAGTTATTCTATAATAAAACCCAAAAGATGGTATCATAGGTGCTGTTATAAAGGCTTTTTTTGAAAGCTCTTTCACACAAGAGATATTCTACAGGTACAAGTAGTTTATTAAAAGCAATTTTTATGCTAGCAAAGTTACCTGAATTTTCCTGAGTGCTAGGGTCTTTTACTTTAAAATTTGAACTTAGACAAGCTCAGTTTCTGTTGTATCTAAAATATTGAAAGCTTAACACAGGAAAGAAGGTTATATATTTGCCTACATTTTAAATCCGTGAGCGCCAAATCTGAAAGAGCAGAGTCACATAATGGAATAGGAGAAACCAGGAACTGCAACAGAAATGGGAGTCACTATGAGGAATCTTTCAGAATATGATTCTTTGATAACAAAAAGGGTAATACTGACTTTCTGTTCCCTTCTAACCTAAGAAATTAATTGTCTCCTTTATATTAGCACGAGTGATGATGTGCAAGGGATGAGTTCATTCTAATAATCCTACTGAAAGCTTCTTCTTTTCCCCCAATTAATTTCCAGTTAGCAGAATCCTCAAACTCCATGATTATCGTATGACTCAGTAATTATTCATTTAATACACAGAAGAGGTTATGCAAAAAGCTGGGCCATGTCTTTAAAAGGATTGATTTAAAATAAATTGTGCAGCTCTATGTACAGGAAAGAGAGATTATGTTTTATTCATTTCAGAGGAAGTTATTGGGTGAAAGTGAGTAAATTGAGAGGTTCTTCCAACTGTGGAACACATTTTATGTATCATTTTTTCTCATGGTTTAAATTACATGTTACACTCAGTAAAAATAACTATGGGACACTTTTAGAAAGACACGAGAGATTCCTGTGTGTGAAAAGAGAGTGTTTCTCTTTTGAAACGGGTTAAAACTAATACACCAAACTAATGCAAAAGAAATTAATAAGTTTCCAGGAAGACTGAGTGAAGGAATGAAAGCTGTTGTCAAAAATATCAGAAACTAATAACACATTGGATTTCAGCAAAGATGACCTGAAAAATGTATTTGTAATAAAAAAACCCAAAATCCTATCATCTTCAAGGAGCATCATTCAGAAAGACAGGAAAACTTTAGCTCTGGGAAATTTGCTAGGACTAGTATATTTTTATTGCTGCAATATTGTAATAAAATTTGCTATATTCTCTGGTTAAACTCGATCCTCATTGATTCAGTCACAAGATACTTTAAGCACAGATTTCACACTTGTTCCAGTTGTTCAGATAAAAGGTTGGTGCACAAATACAGCTGAACACGTTTTAGCAACATACTCCCTCTGTAGTCTCATTTATTGAGTATCTGCTCAGTGAACAGCTTATGAGAAAGACATGTTCTTAAGATAAACAAGCTCAGTATTGCGCTAAAATGTGCTATCTCCATTGTTCAGAAGTTCTCACTGTGTCTGTCATACACTTTGTAGTTGTATGCCTCAGGCTACAGAGGGCCAGGTGAACTGTAACCAAAAAAGGAAGTATGCATTTATTTTCGTAAGTTGTATTTGATTTTCCCACTGTTTGGAAGCCCAGCATCTACTGAACTGTGCAAGTATTTAAAAATATTGTGTTTATTTGCCTCTCAGTATTAAGGATGTAGTTAACATTATACGACAGGAATGCTGATCTGATCTTAGATAGCTTTAACTTTAGCTAAACGTTCCTGTGCTCATTGTGGGAAATACTGTAAATATTACAAAACTCTATTTTCTCGTATATTAGCAATATAATAAACTAAAGATATTTGGACACTGACTGCTATCTTCCTTCATTTTGGACAGATGGCAGAGTTTGCTCATAGCTTTAAAGAATGGCCATAATGAGCCAGAACAAAGGTCCACTCAGCTAAATACTGTAAGAACGAGTATATTAAGTGCTTGCAAAAAGGGTATGAAGACCAAGCAAAGAGTATGCCTTCTGTATGACAGCTTCTTTGCATATGACAATCAACAGTGAACTATATGGTCCCGTATTAGCCCTATACCTATAATAATCTTTCTATGTGTGGTTTTAGAAAATTCCTTGAACCTTTTTTACATTTTTCAGCACTCTTGTCCTTCAGCACTAACTTGTTCTTTGAAAAAATGTATTGGTACAGACCTAACACAATGCAATCTTAATGGGGATCTGTAAACATCACTGTAATTTAATGAATTAACTTCAGTACTAGTTCAAGATCTAGTTTTATTCATTTTATACAAAACATACCAGAAAATTACATGCAAAATTGCTAACAACACCAATTGAACTTATCGGTGGCCACTTTAGGACAGACTAACTTTGTCCTAGAAAATGATTCTGCATAACTTGCCAAGCTTTCATTCAGTTCCGATTTAAGTGGCCCTTACACGTGCTCTTAAATCACATACCTTATATTGCAAGAAGCACATTTTTTAACATCATTGGGTTATATTCAAATGGTTACCATTCTATATTCCATTCTAATTAAAATTTTCTAAAGTAATAGCAGAATATATTGTAAGTGAAGTCAGAAATGAAATGAATACTTGTGGTGCCAGGATGAAATTCAAACATTTCATGGCAAGGTATGATTAGCATGTGTAGTTCATGTAAGTCAATTGTGCTAAATTTTGATTACCCAAAAGACAAAATAACTAATGAGCGCAGTAACACTTCTGATGGAAGTTGACTGATGCTGCAGTGCAACATCTTAAAGAAATTGTGTATCTCTAAAACATCTGAAGTTTTCATACGAATGATGCATTAACAATGCTACAGGGTGAACCATTCTTTGATGGCACAGCATATATGTATCATTTACAGGCAATCGGAAGAATATTTATGTCCTGGAGAATAGAAGAAAAATCCTTTTCTACTTTCTATTTTGATGAAAATAAAGGGTCTAAGATGGAAGGAAATCTTTTGATTATTTTCCTGGGATCATTTGCCAATTTGATCATTAGTCCTGCTGGACTACAATAGGTCTGCTGGTACTTCATTTTTTCAGGGCAACATTAGTTTTAGTTTATTTTAAGTAAGGAGTCCTATTCACAGTTCTAAGATAGTTAGGCCTAACCAATTAATCTTTAAAAATGCTAGTAAGTTCGAAACTGTTTAGGAAAAAAAGAGTTTTGGTGTGATATGATATTCCAGACACTTTTAAACCTACGTATTATTTCACCATTTGTGTCTAGTGCTGTCATAAGTAAGTGAGGCATGAAATGACCTATCTCCTAGTAATTAAGGAAGGTAAGACATTAGTATGTTTGGGATCTGAGAGATATTGATTGAGACATATATATATATGTATAAATATATATATTTACAAGTATTAGATCTTCTAAATGAACAAAAAAAAAGAACAATAAAAAAAATTATATTAATATTTTTATTGATTTTGTTGAGCAGATTCTTTCTTAAAAGTATCTAAAATTCTAATTCATTTACATTAAACATCTTAACAAATATACAGAAACTGCTATAACAGGTTATTTTTAAAGTAAAAATTATCTGTTTATCATTGTTCTCCAATGTAGCATGTATTTTGAGATACCAACATTGTTATGCAGATCTCTTCACCCTACTATTTGAAAACCTCCCACATAAATGAAACAAATTAAAATTCTGATGTTCATTTTACTTCAACACTTTTTCATTATTTGACTTTCCGTTTTTGGCATCAATAGTAAAATATTTTGGTCATGGAATGCAATAACAAATTCTCTTTAGAGTACGCATGTCCAGAATTATAGAATTATTAAACTTTATTATATAATTAAACTTCTAAATATATAATCCTTATGGGATTAAAACTTCTTTTAAACTAAGGAAACTACATCTTTTTGCATATCATTAATACTCTTGGAACTGCTTTGAGAGATACAGTAAATATTGAAACAAACTTACTCTAACCCATTTGAGTTTTGCCATATCTACACAAAATATTAAACTCATATATTCTTTATGTGATTTCTGCTTGATGGTAAATTGCTTTTAAATAAGTTGAGAATAAAATCTCATCAGTTTTGGTTTTTCATTTGTCTGGTTTTTAAGTTTCTTTCATTATGTATGTATATATTTATTTCTTAATTTCTGGAACATTAGACAAAAAATCTTTTCTTAACACAAATTCTGACTTCAGTTAACATTCATTCTTAGTCCATCACATGTCTGCAAGTCTGGTTAGTAGCTTTAGTACTTACTGCAAGACTGTTTCTGAACATCATTTCCTGCCTGGTTTGATATCTGGTGTTCCTATTTGACATTAAATATCATAACTCCTATTATGCTTTAAAAATTTAATATTGTGTCTGATTGTCATGGTTTTGCCCCCAGCCAGGAACTGAGCACCACACAGCCAGTCACTCTCAGAGGAGAAGGGGAAGGGGAAAAGGGAAAAGAAACCAAAGGAAATCCTCATGTGTTGGGATAAGGATAGTTTACTGGGACATCAGAGAGAGAAATAGCAATAATAGGACTTTTATAGCAAAAAATATATGAAACTGGTGATATACAATGCAGTTTCTCACTGAACCACACAACTCAGGCCATACAGCTCAGAACAGTGCTGGAGCTGGACCACCCAAAAAACAGTGTGTCCAGGCGCTGTGTGTTCCTCCTCTTGGCAAGCTCCCCCTGCTTCATGCTGAGCATGATGTAATTGGTATGGAATACCCTTGTTAGCTAGTTTGGGTCACCTGTCCCAGCTGTGTCCCCTCCCAGCTTCTTGGCTGCCCTCCCCTTCCACCTTCCTCTTCCTTGACTGCTTAGCAAAAACTTAAAACATCAGAGTGTCATAAGCACTGCTCTCATCCTAACTCCCAAACACGGCATTCCACTGGCTGCTAGAAAGAAAACTAACTCTATCCTAGCTGAAACCAGGACACTGACCTTTGACCCAGTTCCTTTTTGATGGTTCCACATATGACACAGCGAGATTTTTAATCATGTTGTCTTACAGTTTAGCCTAACCTGTCTGGTATATGCGGAGAACTGAGAAACAGAGGTAAAACTGAGCTGTTCTACAATCCCTGACTCCTGATCAGCTTGAAAGCTGATACTCACTCACTCCAGGCTTAAAAATATGTTTGACATTTCCAGGTCATTCCCAGTCTCTACTGGTTAAAATATAGTAACATAGTTTGAGAAATGTTCTTGGAAACAGCAGATGCAAGAATTCTTAGTCATATGCACATGCAATGGGGTGTTGTAGGGAAAACAAATTTATTTCCTCAGAGGCTGACTTTTCAAAATCCATGGTTCATAAAGACTGGATGCAGACTACGAAGGATCTATCAGTATTCTCCCTTTCATTTAAATTGTTTTCTAATTAAGGTATTATTTTTAGGAATAACAGTTTCATTGTTAAGAACCTTATATGAAGGGGCTGAATGACTAAATCATATGCAGAAAGGTTAAATGACCAACCAGAACAAAGTTTATAGGGACTTAACGCCCCCTGATTATAGTAGCCATTATTATGAACTGTAGGTTGTTGCATCTGTTCAGATCAACAACATAAGCACTCATTTCATTTCATTTCATTTCATTTCATTTCATTTCATTTCATTTCATTTCATTTATTCTATATAATAATGACTGAGAATTGATGTTGATAAAAACAGCTGTTTCTTTAATTTTATGCTATTTTATTTCTTCTAATTGTCAAAATAGGTGTCTTTAGTATTTGTGTGCTTTCGTTACTGACTTTTTGAATTGTTGAATTATAAAACTGTAAATATTACTGATTTTGCTATTTTGCAAGTGTTACTTTGGGGACCCTACTTATACTGTGTTGTCTCCATTAAGTTGCCCTATAATATCTGAAGAAGAAAACTTTTTCTGTAAAAGTCCCAAATAGGGAAAATTCAGAAAAATCTGGTTTTCATTCTTAACACTTCTACTTGTCTTTTTAGTGGCCCCAAAGAAACTAAATTGCTCAAATTCATGTTTAAAGTGGGCTCTTATCATCTCTGTCTCACAGGAACATTGAAAGTTATTTCATTAATGTCTTTAAGACATTTTAAAATAGAAATATATTGCAGGTTTTGAGATGTCACAAAGTCATAGCATTTAAAGAACTCTTCATTAAGTGTTAATCAGTACAGGAGAGTGATTCTAATGACAAATTTTAAGCCTAACTTTAACTACCTATGGCAATAACCATTGTAAACACCACAATTTTGAGTAATTCAGCTGTTTTATTAATCATGTACTGCAAAAATGCCCAAGGTTATCACATTTTGAACTATTTTTTCTTTATATTCCAGTTAAAATGATTTAGGAATATTATCAGCTTGAGACATTTACTATCAATGAGAATTACAAATTAACTGGGAAGAGATTCTTATATGAGATAGTGTTTGTATGATAGAATTTGCCCTATTTTTTTTAATCTTTATTTTAAGTAATTTCAATTTCAAATGTTAAAATCATTACAGGGAAAAATAAACAGGTTCTTAAGCCCAGTATCATTAGTACCAGGTGTTCTGGGGGGCAAGATGGGAAGGATGTCTGCAGGCAAAACATTTTAATTTGAGCCCATGCTCTAACTTCTTTCTGTGCCTTCATTTTTGAAAGTGGGTTTCACAGCTTGCAATTCTAATGCATAACCATCAGAAACCTAGAGCATCACTGGGTACAAGTTTCAGGGTTTTTTTCTTTTCTTCTTTGTATCCTTTGCTGAGCTGAGGTTAGTTGAGGGCCTTAGATTAAGGGGTCAAACCTTTGAAGTATTAAGCTAAGAGTTTCCAGATCTGTGAAACAGTGAAAAAGAGACACCTTGTCTGAAATAATGGAATATGACTAATGTTTGACAGAGCAGAAGAATGTCTCCTCGATGTTACAATTATGTTTCTTCTTGCAAGTATTGAAAGAGTAGTTCTTTTGGGTTCCTGTGTCCTGTATTGAAGGTGAGATTTGTCTTACTGTAGGAGTGGATACCTAAGTACCCAGGTGTTTCTTTGGATGAATTGCTTTGTAGATAAAATGTCTATATTGAGTTAACTCTTGTCTATATTGAGTTAACTCTAAAGTACTTAACTAAACAAAGGATAATATATCTTTTAAAATATTTGTGAGTTTTTTTGTTTGTTTCTTTGTCTGTGTTGGTGGTGTTTTATTTTCCTTTTGGAAGTTGTGAATGCTTGCCTTGTACATTCTAAGCTTTCTTATTTTCTCAAAAAAAAAAAGATCAAATAAAGGCAAGTTATGTAATTAAAATGGAATACCATTCTTTTTGGGAAAGACTTTGAGAAGTACTACTTGACTTGAAAGCACTGAATTACATAACACCTTGTTATTCTTAGTTCCAATATTATCATTTGCATTTATATTGGAGAAGTGCCTAGCAGCCCAAAGTCCGTACAAGTTTCCTGTATTTGAACCTTCTGGATAAACAGCAAGAAGCAGACTGTATTCTGAGCTCAAAAAGAAAACAGGCAAAACAGACTAACAGACATGAATTTTAAAAAGCCTTTTTGTTCCAAGTTTTATAGGCAGAAATGGAGAAATAAGGTGGTCTGTGCTCTAGATCTTTAGTTAAGTACTTTGGTTAGCCTCCAGAGAAGCTTCCTCATTCAGATTACAATCTGTACCTGGGAAACTCGTCCTGAAGGCTAAACCTGAAGAGGAACAGGCTTTTATTTTTAAACACAGCCATAGGATCTGTTACCAATATGTACAAATGTATTACAACTAAATTCTCAGGGAAAGGTGTGTCTGTATGTATGCTTCTATATACATTTGTGAGACAAAGAACAACTATCTCATAATAAAAATACTTAAACAGGAGGACAAAGTTCTGTGCTTCAATTCCTGATAGCAAGGAAAGTATATAAATAGTTCTGGTTAGACGGTTGAATGCAAAGGAATTAATTTAACATTTTCTTGCATACCGTGCGTGAAAGATGTCTTCTTCTCCTCTATATTTTACACAATAGCCAGGGTAATGGCTGTATTTCTGTACAAAACAATAGCTCTGGTTGAATACTGACATGCTGGCTAAATGTGGTTTGTTTAAATTTCTTGGGAAACTTAATTTCTCTTAGTTACCTTAGAACCTAACTGGGCTTAGAAATTAGAATAATAATGAAAAGATAGTAAATACCTCAATATGAATAGAAGATATTTTTATTGTATTAAGAAACTTAAGTCAGCAATAAGTTCTCTATGCTACAGCAAAGATTTTAAGGATAACTGTCTTGGGTTGAAGTTTAGTTTAGCTGCTTAATCTTAAGTGTCTAGTGACCTTTAAGATGTCTTTTTAATCTACAAAAACTATGACACACAAACTATGAGATGTCCCAGCTGGAGGCCATTTATGTGATCTTAGGGTATCCAAATTTTCTGATTAACATGAGCATCTAGTTCCCGTTTCCATGCATAATATATGCATTAGATCACTCAAATACTTCGTTTGTCGTTTGGATTTTAATTTTCATTTTTGCCCTGTCCTTAAATACAAAGTAAAACACAAGTTCTATAACCAGATTTTCACTTCTTGACTGCTTCTCAGGCAGTTTAATCATAAGGTAACAATTATATTTTTTGTTAATGTACTGTTGACTACATGAGTGCTGGAGAAGTCTGTTTTTTAGAAATGCAAACCCAATGTGAGATAACACAAGTAAAAGTCATATTAAAAAAAAAAAAGAAAAAAAAATTTATATGTAAAACTAGCATTTATTGCTATTTTAAATTTGGCTGAGATAAAATGAGACAAACATTGTTCCTAGTGAAAGTGTTACAAATTATTTAACAATAACATTTTTTATATTTTCTTAGGAATCTTACTGAAAATTCCACCAGTGTTTTATGAAATACAAAACTGATTTTCACAGTTAACATTACTAACAATTACAAGTGAACAAAGACTATTGTATTTGACAGAACCCGCCAGGGGTGGCAGGGAACCAAACAAAAAACCCCTGAAACCCAATTGTCACTAGTCTTTACTACTAAATATTACTTCTTTGGAGTTCCTTCACATTTCAGTGTATATTATTGTTATGCAACTGAACATAAAATGCTGATAGATATCAGCAATCAGGTCCAAGCAATGAGAGCCTTGCTTTCTCCAAAGTAAATTATTTTAGTGGACATTGGGTCTATTGAATGCAAAAATATTAAATATTTTACTGATCATTTTTATGAGATCTACAGTAATTAATTAAGCACATATGTCTCACCAGAAGATGAAATGGAATGTATTCAGGGAAGAGGATAAGGAATAATGAGATCCTGAAATACAATACATCAAATGAAGAAATATAACGTAAAATAGGGCCTAATCACATTCTGCATTACACAGATGCTTCGGCAGAGTATGTGGACCTTTAAGGCAGGTTGTGTATCTACTATTCAAATCTGTACAGTTCTGCTCCACAGATATTCCAGAGCCTCTAAGGGAGACCAATTTCATCTCATGTGGGCAAATTTTATGTAGTAAGAGGTACAGCATACGTAGACTGGAAGCACCCAGGATTTTTCACATTTCCTAGTTGGTTAAAACTTCCCAGTGACTTCAGAAGAGGAAGTCGTAAAACATTTTAAAGAAATATTCAGGCATCCATTTCTTCTAATTATGCAACTTCACTTTTTCTGCAGCTGAAATCCACAGAGCAGGCCAGTGCTACACAAACTATACCTCTACCACTGAGCACATAATGGACGTGCAAAGCATGAAACCAGCTGATGCTCCTTTAGCTCTGAGTCTCCTTCACAATCCTACCTGTTGCAGCTTTACATCAAAATCAAGGCAGAACTTCAATATTGAAATTAGCTTTCTCATTTAACTTTAATGAATCATAGATGAATCCAGAATGTTACAGACTGAGAGATGGGGTGTTTTTTATGTCAGAGAAGTCATAAATTCAGCATGTCTCTAGTATTCTTAGGATTAAATGAAGTCTAGTGAACGATTGTTAGTGAAATGAAGTGGGACAAGGCTTCCAAAACAATTATGACCTCCATCAGAGCATATAGTTGTTATAGAGATATTTCTTTCTGCTCTATGAGCACTGACCTAGGAATTGTGGATATTGCATATTGTATCACTAAGGACTGACTGAAATTCTGATTATATACAGTGCAGCTTTATAATACTGATAATAGTGTTTCTGATAGACTGCTACCAGAAATACGAGTAACTGTACATATACTTATATATTAGTCATCAATTTCCTGGCATTTGGAGGTTTTGGTATCATATTAGGCAGGAATGTAATTAATGGATGATTGATTTTATATTTTTTTTTGCATATCCATCCAATTACTTAATCCAGTGTGCACTATGCTTCTTAATAAAGACTCATCTTTGTTTCTCTGAAGTTTTTAATATATTTTTACATAAATGTATAACAAAAATATATTAAAATGTTGTTTTTTAAGTATTCTAGAATGACCAAATATGTATCAAAACCAGCAGTTCATGATGATTAGACAACTGATCATTATAACTATTTTGATGTTATATCATCTTTTGTTCAAGGAAATTCTCTTATTTCTAGGTTTGAACATGTGAATTTCCCTTAAAATAGTAACAGTAAAAATGTCAAGGAAAATATGAGATTCTACGTGAAAAGTACTATTAGTGACTGTTATTACTGTTGTTACTGGACCAGTTCTCACATCACAGACTAGCTGACTACTTTTGCCAATTGGGTTTGCTTAACTTTCATGCTTTCTTATCCAAAGGCACAAAGCATTGAAAGTCTGTCACTGAAGATATTGGCAGGAGCTTTACTGATTATAATATGTGTGAGAAACTAGCGGACCAAATGCAGTCTTTAAGATAATGAAGCTGATATTGCAAAGAGAATTCAGGGTGAGGGTTTCAAGGTTGCTTTTTATTTCTTCCATTCTAAGAATATATGGTATATGATCTATATACCACAGGGCAATATTAAGATGTCATTCTTTGCAACCTAGTTGTCTGAAACATGTGTTGTTGGTTAATTTGAAAATATAAATTAGCAGATAATGTAAGAAATTTCAATTCCCCTGCATTTCAAAACTTTGCTGGAATGGGACAGCAGTAGATAATTATTATTTGGATATAAACAAAAATTAATGTAAATCGAAACAGAACCATCCATATAAAATATGGATATACATGAGTGTAGAATTCATATACTTCTGTAAACTATAAATGCAAAATCTGTGAATTTCCATATTGAAAACTGTGGCTTTATGGGAGAGTCCACCCCATAGAAATGTGCATACAGAATTTCAGGAAAAATTATCCCTCTCTTCAGAATGTTACCTCTGAGAACAAAAAGGATGTTAAGCTTCTGTTGGAACTTGAGAAGCTTGGAAAACAAAAACTTCCTGTACACTGAAAAGTGAAATTCACTACTTAATTTTTTTATCCAAGCAATAAGAATGTTTTGATTTACAACATAATCTGAATAATACCAAAGAAAAAGAGATGTTGCCACTATTAAAAGTAAATTGACTGATCTTCCCCCCGCCATTATCTACGCTCATAGATATTAGGACTTCTGAATTCAGCTTTTAGCATGTTGCCCACTAAAGGTAGAAAAGGGTAAAGCATGAGCAAGAAAAACAGTAAAGCTGTATTTTGTCATTGGATGAGAGGGGAGAGCAAGGAGTGAAACCCAAAGTTGTTAAGAGAGAAAATGGTTAAGATACAAGAAAGGCAGTGGAAGAAATACATTCCAGCATTTATGAAGGAAGTTACATTACTTTGAAACACTTGGTCACATGTACAGAAATCAGAGGTTGTCATATAGATGTTGTTTATCTTGTGGCCTCAAGCATGTGTCACTGTTGGTGTCTGCATGAGGGTGATCCATCTCAGAGCATAACAAACAACATTCTTATAACATTGCCTGGTTCATTATCCTAACCCCCCATGTCGGTGTAGCTTTTCACCATCATCCTGCCTGTTCCCACCTTTGTAACTTTGTAATGGAGCTGGAATTGCTTCAGAATTTTCTTCTGGATTAAGATTAAGTAAAATTAAGAAGATGCTTCTTGTTGTTGTATTCCTAACAGAGTTGGGACCATAAAAGAATATTTTTCATTACATTTCCTAGGAAAACAAGACAATGATCTGTGTTTCTATGAAATGATCTCATTTTTGTCAATCAGTTCCAATTGTAGAGGGGTTAGAGGTCTTAAATAAAGGAAGAATCTACAGGTTTGAGATAAATGAGAGATGGCTGGAGGCAAGATATTGAAACAGATGATCCTTGGGGACAGACAGTTACAGGAATAACTGTCAATTCTGAAGCATACTAACTAGTTATTATGAACATTATGAAGAAATTCTTTACTATTAAGGTGATGAGGTACTGGCACAAGTTGCCTAGAGAAGTTGTGGATACCCCTTTCAAGTCCCTGTTGGATGGGACTTTGGACAACTTGATCTAGTGAAGGGTGTCCCTGCCTGTGACAGAACAGTTTGAACTAAATGACTTCTAAGGTCCATTCCAACTCAAAGCATTCTAGGATTCTATGATTTTATGGTGGTAGATTACTGGAACAAATTTCCCAGAGACGTATTGGAGGTTCCCTCCCTGCAGATACTCAAGGTCAGTCTTAATGGGGATATGAGCAACCTGATCTAGTGAAGATGTCCCTGCATACTTCAGGGGTGTTGGACTAGATTATCACTAAAGGTCCCTATCCAAGCTTTTACATTCTATGATTCTATGATAATTGCAGCAGTTAAACATAACCCACATTGTCATTCACACAATGAAACAATTTTAACTGTATTATTAGATTTAAAATAAAATTCTGTTTGCTCAAATATCACAGCCCAAATACAATCTCATTATTGCTCAGAAAGTTTTTGTGTTCTTTGCTTCTAGTAAGACATTAATCTGGATGAACCTCTCTCCTTTTTGTGGACATACCCACCAACTGTTCATGTCTATACTGTTTTATTACGACACATGTTTGTGTGATGCTCAGAATATCACAGTATTCAATGCTTAAGAGACCAGAGTGTGGACACAACCCAATGCTAAAAGGGTATGGAATAATTTAATCACAGTATGTAACTCTGTGCCATTTTCTCCCATTTTTAACTATTGGAGGAGAGGAAAGTACGTGAGGAAAAAGCCACTGAAATGCATTGGACTGTTTTCTTTTACTTACAGTAATTACATTTTCTACTTTAGTACATTAATACATTTAGTACATATTTAGCTTTTATACATTATCTACTATAGTTCCTCATAGAGATGAGGATGTTGCTGTTCTTGTCTTAGGGAGTCATAGGCAAACAATATATACAGCTGGACTCTGCTTATTCCTTTATACAATGGGAAGGTAGGGGATGCTAGATTAGTTCCAGTGTGGAAGACCTGAGATTAGTGATGCAATGTTGCTTTCAGATGAATACTACGAAAGAAATTGTAGATACCTGTTAAGGTGTATATTAACATCTTCAGCTTCAGGCTCTACATAATTTAAAGAGCAGATTCAGCAGAACTAGAAAGAGATAGAATTGCTCCATTTTCTTCCATTGTTCTTTTGTTCCGTATTTTTGATCACGCCAATTTGCAGCTGTGAAATCACAGCCCTACTTTCAACCCTTCTGACTCAGGTCAGTCATACAAAGAGATACCACTCACTTCTGTCACATCATTGACTCAATGAAAGAAAATATTGACAACATAGCTGGAGAAGCATATATATAAAGCAGCTGAAAAGAAATTGAAATAAAGTGAACAAAATAAGTGAGTTTATATAAGATGTTCTATTACATTTTTTAATGGATTCTTTTTCTAAAATTTACAACAGGTTTTACATTTTCTTTTAACAGATGGAATTCTCATTAATTATTTTGGTTGATGTGAAAAGGAATTTTGGAGAGATAAAGTAGTTCATCAGCAATATTTATACCAAACATTTATGGTATTTTACAGTCATTATTAAGTATTGAAATATAATGCTATTGTAAGTTTGAAACTTTGTTGACACCAGTACATTCAGCATACACCAACAGGAGATCTCGATTTTGTATAAATGTTGATTTTATGAATTGTGCAATTCAATAAATACTATAGAAAGACACTTCACACTGGCTTAATAGTGGCTCAAAAGCTGGTGTACAGTGTCATCAAAGTTCTGAGAAACCAATCTATTACCAACTGCTGATTACTGGATTTGGAAAGTAATGTTGCAGGTATACAATGCTGATTACATGGAAGTAATTGATTACAGATTACTTTTTCTTTTCTCAGTACAGCTGTTACCACGCTGGCTACTATGACTAACTGCAGTGAGACTGCACACAATAAAGACAGGAGCAGTAAGATTGCCTAGAAAAGTAACAGAGAGTAATTAGACTTGCTCTTTCACTTGAGAAGTGCACAGATAACATCTTAAAACATTTTAAAAAATTGTTTAACTTACTGTTTTTTATTCTGTCAAACTACTGCAAGTTGTAATCCACATTCTTCATCCCGACTATGCTGGAGCTTTGGAAGGATTTCTGTGATAAAGCTGGGTAATTTAGGTACTTTATTAGATAAGCATATAGCATGTAGTCATACCATTTTTTTGATCTTCCCTAATGTATACAGTAATTTCTGTTATATTTATCTTTTAGGAACATTGTATTTATCAATCCCCCAGGACTGAGTCTAGTCTTATTGAAGAAGTGACATGTGTGACAGATTCTCCCCTCTGAAATTATGTGGAACATGTGACACTCTATATGGCACTGATTAGGGAACTATAGAATCCATTTTTAAAAAGCGTAGGAAGGAGGACCCTGGGAACTACTGCCCTGTCAGCCTAGCCAGTCTAGTGGCTTTCTACAATGGAGTAACTGCATCAGTGGACAAGGGAAGAGCTACAGATGTCATCTATCTGGATTTCTGCAATGCTTTTGACACAATCCCATGTAACATCCTTCTCTCTAATTTTGAGAGAGATAGATTTGATGAGTGGACTATTCAGTGGATAAGGAATTGGCTGGATGGTCACATACAGAGATGGTCAATGTTTTGATGTCCAGATGGAAGACAGTGACAAGTGGTGTTCCTCAAAGGTCTGTTTTGTGCTGTTTAATATCTTTATTAATAATAAAGACCAGTGCTGTTTAATATCTTTATTAATAATTTTGCCAGTTGGTTTGAGTGCACCCACAGCAAATTTGCTGATGACATCAAGATGGGTGGTAAGGCTAATGTGCCAGAGGAATGGGATGCCATTCAGAACGAACTGTGTTGTGGCACAGGTGAACCTCATGAGGTCATGCACCTGGGTCATGACAATCCCCTTTATCCATGCAGGTTAGGAGATGAGATGATGGCAACCCTGAGAAAAAGGATTTGGGAGTACTTGTGGATGAGAAGCTGGACATGAGCAACAATGTGCATCTGTAGCCCAGAAGGCCAACTGCATCCTGGGCTACATCAAAAGAAGTGTGGCCAGCAGATCAAAAGAGGTGATTCTGCCCCTCTACTCTGCTCTGGTGAGATCTCACCTGGAATACTGTGTCCAACTTTGGAGCCCTCAACACAAGAAGGACATGGACCTGTCCAGTGGAGAGCACAAAAATGATCAAAGGACTGGAGCACCTCTCCTATGAAGATAGGCTGAGAGAGTTGGGCTTGTTCAGCCTGGAGAAGAGAAAGTTCCGGAGGAACTTTATAGCAACCTTCCAGCACCTGAAAGAAATGCCCATAAGAAAGGTGGGGAAGAACTGTTCACAAGGTCATAGGATGAGAGGTAATGGTTTTAAACTTGAAAAGAGGAGATTTAGGTTGGATATTAGGAAAACAAATGAGGGAACACTGTCTCCCCCCACCCCCTGCCATCGGACTGAAGAACACCCTGCTATCCAACAGAATACCACAACCTCGTGGTGGTAGATATTGCAACCTTCCTCGCATCTGCCTCTCTTATATCTATCTCTCTCTATCTCTATCTCCCTCTTTTCCACCCTTTTCTCTTTCTTCCCCCCTTCCCCTGCACGTTTATTGTGGGCCTAATAACATAACTTTAACCTTGACTCCATTTTGAGTCTTAATTCTGTTCTCCAAGAATTGCAAAGAACTGATCAGGATCAAATACATAATAAATGGACATCACTCAGGGGTTAAGCACAGCCACCCCCAGCCACCCAGAGAGACCTGAGGTTCGGTTGGAAAGCAAGGGGGCTTAACCTCTGCCAAATTAAATCTTGTCTAGGTTGTTGATAATGACACTGGCTGGTAAAAGGTATATTACATAGTTCTATATTTATACTAACTTTGGGATTAATGTAGAACATATTTCCATAAAAAACTTTATTAAGGTGATTCTTACATTGAAAAGAAAGACAATTTCAGTGCTTATATTTCACCTTAAGAAATGAGGCAAAAAGAATTCCTACTAATAATGAGAACTAACTATAGAAAATAACAAGTACAAAAATAAAGATAAAAGCTTTCAGAAAATGATGCACTCTATCTGAAGTAGAAGAAAGGGAAGAATTCATTGTTCTTTGTCACAGATTTCTAAAAAGCCATCTTAATTAATATATATTAAACTAATACAGTTTTTCGGTATATTATAAACTGGCAATGTGCTTTTTCTCTGGTATTTCATTATTTGTTTATTTTTTGCCAGAAAATTATTTTTAAAACACCATTTATTTAAAAAGATTCAAGAAATATTTAAATAAATTCAGCTTTGGCACATGGATAATATATCCTTTTTAGCAAAGAAAGTACTTGAAAAGAAGCTTTTATTTCATCTTACATTGATACAGAGGAAGCTTGCTTTTTTAATGGGCTTATTCCTTTTAATATATGCTCAGTTATCTGGACTCCACTTTCCTTCAGTACATTATAATGCATACATGATAATATAAGTTGGCAAGATAGCATAAACATATTTTTCTTAATGTTAACTATGAATTGTGGCAAATTCATGCAGTAAAACTTTATCTTATGACTTTATCCTAGATAGTGCTATATAAAGAAATGTCTGTGAATGCATTACTTGCTTTGCATTTCATTTTGCATGATAGATTCAGTTGAGGTCTACTATGTGGTGCATTAAAAAAAAGAAATTAAATAAGTGTCAATAACAATAGTTTACTACAGAACTGAATGATTGCAAGAAAAATAATAAAACAACAATGTGCAGATTGTACAGGTAACGGAGACAGTAATAGGTACAGGGTTTGGACACCGATAAGACCTAATACTCTTGACATTATTTTCATTAATCAATGATAGCAAACCCAGTTCTGTGCTGTAGTGACACACAGATAGGTGTTATGAAATTCATTGTATTCAGGAATACTAATTTAGTGAAGGGTAGTCAAACTTAGTGCATGATATTACACCCATGCATCAAGATATAAAACAAGCAATATTGAGAAATAATGTCCATGAATTGAAATACCTGATTATTAGTATGAAGCAACATAAAAAGAAATAATAACTTTGCAGAGTTAAAGCAGGAGCCACTAATGATATGGCTAAGGGCTAGTCCAGTGAGAGCCAAAATTTGAGAGCCTGGGACAAAAAGGTGATGATAACTTCTCCAACTGATGTTATAGCCACTGCTCTTCAGGACTTTCAAGGCGGAGGATTTGTAGAAAGATTCTGTTGCCTTTGATTGACCTTCCTGCCTATGAATCTTATACATTGAGTATTGCAACATGTGTCACTTAGGAAATTAGATATTGTTCATATGAGAGTATCTGGAAGCCTGACAAATCAGATTTAATCTTTACAATAAAACTTAGACTCTCATTAATCACACACTGCATGTTTATAGCTCTTCCATTAGCCATAAGTACGCAACAGTATGTATAGCTTATGGCTACAGTCCTTTATAATCTTAGCTATCAAGATAATCAACCTTCAGAGCTTGTTGATAAAAGAAGCTGAAAATGCAGTAGTTGTGGGGTTTTTTTCTCCTCCCTCAGCTCCTCAAATTTGGCATTTTTGATTTCTGTAAGACAGGTTTTTTTCTAGAGAATTGTTGAACGTAGACCTCCCCTCCCTCTAGACTGTGGACTCTGCAACACTGAGACAGGATTATTTTCCCAGGCCATAGCATGTGCCTTCTCCTGCCACTCTGCTCTTATTTAACTTTTCTCAGTTGCTACTTCTTTTCTAAAAGCAAAACCCGTCCTCACCCAGCTCTCAAGGATATGTTTTCTCAGTGATCAGTAATTGACCTTCAGTGAATTGTTTATCATTCTGGGGTCTCTGCTTTCAACCTATGCTTGTATTTTCAAGGCATTTCTTGATATCCCATGACAAAATTGTACATCATAAGAAGCAGCAGATACCAAGCTCTGGTTAACACAGAGAGCTCTTATAACTATTTGATAACAAGACTAAAAGATTGTGACAAGGACCTTGAACAAAAGGTACAGTTGACTAGAGGCCTCTGTCCAGCAACAGATAATAAGTTCTGTTTTTACTGGATCACTGGATATAGAAAAGCTTATACAATTATGATACATTAGTGTGATAAAGTTCAAAACAAACTAGTGTACAGATGCAAAAGGCCTCTGTTTTAGTTGTATACCTTTAAACTTTGCAAGTACCATCCATTTACTTCTGATAAAGTTTATAGCAGTTCCTTAGGAAGTATGATGTAAGTTCTTTGTTAGGACACATTTTACAAAGAGATCTTGGGATGTTTGAATACACAGCTGTGACTCAAAGGGCCCATACTGCAGCCATCTAGCCGGCTTGTTTTATCCAGGGAATTCCCCAAGCACTTGAAATTCTTTGTGGTGCTCATGTCTAGAATCACAGTGGCAGAGCCGCTAGAGACCTAGGCCCTGCATAAACCACCAACATGTTTAAATAATGATCAGATGAGTCTGTTCAAAAGCCTCATCTATTCGAAGTGCAAACTTGCTGTTACATTAGTACAGTCCTGTTTGAATTCACAGACCTAATGCTTTAACTTTTCATATTACCTATAGACTAGCTCAAATGTATAATCTGTTCTGAAATAAACTGAAAAATATAACCTGCTTAGTATCTTAGTGCATGGGTGTGTTATTATGGTTTCCATTAAATATGAACAGGAAATGTATCAACTAGTTCTGTTTTAATATTTCTTTGATAAATGGAATATTATATGGAATCATATTATTCACAGGATCTGTTTACATAGTGAGTTATATTATGTGCTCTAGCCGTTATCTGAAGACATTAAACATCTTAAAATAAGGAGATTGACTATCCTATTCCCTATGTTTAGAAGGAGATATTTACTTGCATCACTGTGCAGTGCATCCAAACAATAAACATTCAGTATAAGTATGTCCAGCAAAAGACTGCATATTTTCAAAGGATACTTTTACTTCCACTGCTATCTTTGACCATAATTGAAAAAAAAGACATGATTCATTTTTCTCAGAATTATCTCAGTATTCTAATTCTTGCTATTTAAGGGGAAGAAAGAATCAGGGAGGGAAAACCAACACCAATAGAACAGTAGAAAACATTCCAGAAGCAAATGCCATACTGAAAGGCAGTACAATAATGAAAGCATTTTGTAAAATGTACCGCCACAGGAAGAAGGAAATATAGTAATATATTTCTCCAATGCCTCAGTTTATATGCCCTGCTCTTTCATCTGGTGACAAACAATGTGCCTTTTCAGAATCCTGTCTCACTTATGGAGATTTGAGATCTGTAGGAGACACTGTAATAGCAATTTGAATGGTTTGTTCCAAAATATGTTCTCTTTTCATGGAGGGAAAGAAAGCATTTCTTTTTTTCTGTGGTTTACTAATTTCCATTTATTTTCTGCATATACTTGCACAGATTACAGGTATTACTGATTAATACTCAAGGCTGAATAAAGTCCACATACATCCATAAAAATAAAAAAATACCTAGCATTTTAGATTTTCCTAATGAGGCTTCAAAGCAATTTGAGATTTCCCTCCTGCTTGAGGCTGTTCTCTCATGTCGTCATTATATGAATCTGAAGGACTGTTGGAGAGAATTTCAAGACAAGAAACAACATATTAAATGACAATGTTACTAGTGTAACAAGAAACTGATGTCATGAAACCTGTTCTCTTAAAGATTTGTACCTCAGAACTGATCTCTCAGTTTGAAATCTACTAAATGGTGAGCCCATTCAGGTTTTTCCTGTGGAGGGATCCCTTGATCAAGTTTACTGCCGTGCTCTGTGTTATTCAGCAGCATAAACATAACTTAATAAACTTTTATTCTATAATGTGGCCATCTATTTTTAAACTAAACATATGATATTCTACTATTTTTGAAACTTCTTGTCCTCTGTCCATTAGGACAAAAGTTATTTAACAAACTGATTAATCATAGTACATTTCATCATAACTATGTCAACATAGATTGAATTCAATGTTGCTATGCTATTTTTGCACCAACTGATGATTCTCTTGGTCTTTCATAGCATGCTGCATTCAATATTGTGTAAATACACCATGTGATATATACGTATGGTATTTCAAACTGAAATTGGTGGTTTCACTGAAGTATACTCACAGAAGCTGGTTAAGTATTACGCTGTACTGATCTATTGTTATACTATCACTAAACAAAGAAGCTTTTTTCTTCATGGTGTCCCTTTACTTTTCCTGTTCTCTTATAACTGCCATTCATGTTACACTAAAACTGGAGCAAAACAGAGCTCTTCCATGAACAAATTTAACCTAATACCTCACTCCTCCCTTCATACCCAAACCAATAATATTCTTCTGAGTCAATGAGTTACCTAGTAATCACAAAAAGAAGAGAAAGAAAATCATAGAATCATAGAATGGTTAAGGCTGCAAGGGATCTTAAAAATCATCTCATTCCAAGCCCTCTGCCATGGGCAGGGACACCTCTTGCTAGACCAGGCTGCTCAAGGCCCCATCCTATGTGGCCCTCAACACTTCCAGGGATAGGAGAATCCACCACTTCCCTAGGCAACTTGTTCCAGTGATCCACCACCCTCATAAGGAAGAATATTTTTCCTAATATCCAATCTAAATGTACCCCCTTCCAATTTAAAACCATTCCCCTTCATCCTATCACTACATGCCCTTCTAAAAAGTCGCTCCTCGGATTTTCTGTAGGCCCCTTCAGGTACTGTAAGGCCACTATAAAATCTCCCTAGAGCGACCTCTTCTCCAGGCTAAACAACCCCAACTCTCTCAGCCTGTCTTTATAGAAGAGGTGCTCCAGCCCTCTAATCATTTCCGTGGTCCTCCTTTGGAACCATTCCAACTGTTCCATGTCCTTCTTATTTTGGGAGTCCCAGAACTGGACACAGTTCTCCATGCAGTTGGGGTCTCATGAGAGAGGAGTAGAGGGAAAGAACTACCTCCCTTAACCTGTTGGACACACTCCTTTTGATGCAGCACAGCATACAGTTGGCCTTCTGACCTGCAAGTGCTCATTGTTGGTACTGGTACATGTTGAGCTGTCAGAATCAGGGCAAGAGAAAGGAAGGAGGGGCAGTAGGGATTAGGGTAGCAATAGGGATAAAGACATCTTCTTTGATAGAAGTCTGGCTCCACCAGCCTTGTCAGTTCAGCCTAAAGCTGAAAGATCAAATTTCATCTTTAACTCACTGTTTCCTGTTGGATAAATAAAAATAGGTTTTTATTTACAGGTGCACATTAAAAAAATTCTTAAGCCCTGCCCTGTTGTCCAAAACTGACTTGATACACACACAGTTGAAACAGAAGATAACCCTTTTCATATTCCACTGTACTGATATTTGGATATTCTATTACTCATCTACCATGGTGTTTTGGGTTATGAGACAGAAAGTACTATTTAAAAATGACCCTAGTATTTTGTTTAATTGGAGTATCTTCTTATTATATGTTGAACTAGTTTTCATGTCCAACTTACTGAAATTATATGGAGATATAATTTCAAAACTGTTAAGTAAAATGAAAAAGTAATCCTTAAATCCATGTTGAAAAATACATTTCCATGCTATAAGACATAGGTATTTTATAATGAGGAATGACTAAGTGTTTCCCTGGTAGCTGATACTGTTTTTCTGTTCAATTTTTCAGTTTTATTCTGAAGATGCTAACTCTAGATGATCAGAATAATCAGTTTCATGAAGCACTTTCTATGTGAAGACAGACTAAGTAGGTTTGTTTTCAAAACCATGAATGAATGCAGACAGTTTAGATTAACTTAAATCTTATCCTTACATTCTTAAATCCATATATTCTTCTCTCTCTTAAAAAAGAAAGGTTGCATCGATGTTTCAGTCTCTGTTTATATAAATTATCATGTATACATTTTGATTAAAGGACCCAAAGTTAATATATCTATTTCCTGGATTACTAGAAAAGAAAACTTCAGCTATGCAAAAAAAAACCTGTAGAAATGTAGAATTGGAAATATATTTAGGTCGTCTGATGACCCAACCACAAGACCATTTTTTCCCCAATTTTCTTTGACTTGCACATCTGAAACAAATATTTTTTTCCCTTTATTTAAAAATAAAACCAAATAAAAATAATCCAAATCTTCCAGTCAAACACTTTTATTTGGGAGTGATAAGCATTTGCTATCACATGATTTGCTATTTGTCATTGTCCCACCCTCTTCTCACTCACACATACAGAGTTAGTCTGGTAATTTGAAGAATGGGTAACATTTTGTATGTTAACAATGAACTCACTATATTATATACATTTTAAAGTATAATTTTACCGTAGTAATCCAAAGTATTTAAGTTGTAAATATCTCATATGTTCTCATGAACCTGTGGTTTAGTGATCAATCGGTAAACTCTTGATTAGCAGCTATTGAAGTTTTTAAAAGTCTATCACTTCCCAGAAATCTTTGACTGGCTTTCTAGGTTCCTGAAGACAAATGAGAATCTCAGACTAATCAAAAGCCATAAATCATTGGGCTTTCTGCTGATTGGGAATTATGTCTTCTACTTTTCAGGTTGGTTGTCAGCTAATATTCTACTGAAACATCTAATGTTTCTCAAGGGAGTTTCTATAAAATGTGTTGAAGATAAAAAATAGGTCTGCTGAGGAAAGAAAAAAAAAGAAAATAAATTGATAGCAAGAAATCAAGGAGAGAATTTTATTTTATATTTGCACATATATATGCGCAAATCAGAAAAGTTTTAATTTTTTTTTCTTATACTAATTAATTGAAATACAGCAACTAATTGAAATGAAAGTTATTTATTTGACATTAAAACAGATTTCAGGCTTTTACATGGCCAGACACTATGTAATCTATTGAAGTGAATGCAAGTGTAAGTCCCAGACGTTACCATATTCCAGTATTTAAATATGTATGAAAGCTTAGGTGCAGCTTTTAAGGATTTCCTGGTATTACTTAAATTCCAGACAGTGTCTGACTGCTGAGTTCTTCGCGTACAATAAACCTATCATATTGATAGACAAACAAAAGTAATATGTTACAAAACAGGTGTTAATCTTTACCAGAAGATACTTGTGAGGTAGGTATGTTTTACTGTTAATGAATAATGTATTATTGAAGGTTTTTAAATGTCTGTTATTTGAAATAAGTGAAGGAAATTTTTAGATATAAAAGTGAATTTTTGTAAAGCAGCTGATTAATAGTTGAGGTTTATATAAGGAACTTTAATATAAATAATATGTATTAATTATTTTTACATACTGAAAAGTATAAAGAGGACTGAATTTTCATTGAGTATTTACATATGTATTGCTCAGATATTGAATCATGCATCATATAACACAGTGTAAAATGCATAGATCTATGACTATCCTATTAATTTCTCTCTTAAATAGTGATGTTCACCTCTGTCAGTCTGTGTCATTGATCTGAAAGGAAGCTGGGGGTGTACATACTATACTAAAAGAAAGGTATAATTTGAAATTTTAAAATATTTTTGATACAGACACACGAACATTATATTGAACAAAAACAATGAAGATGAAGATAAGTAGAGGAAAAAAAGTACAAAATATATTAATGTTTTATATTAGATGTTACATGGACATAGTTAAGCTATTACATGATTAAAAACTGAGTGTCACATTGGCATCCATGACTCTCTTGTCTTGATCTTTCACCCCCCTTGTGCAACTCCACCTACTTCATATTAATTCTTCACAAGTTAAAAGACTATGAACTGAAAGACAAAACATGTAATAAGCTAACAGACATACTGCAAGCTCCAGTGAACAACAGGAGGGACAGTATAAACTTACTTTTTTTTTTATTAAAAAAAAAAATAAATTCAAAGTAATTCTCATAACTCTAAATCATCTCTGAGGATCTACACCAGATTAGTCCACATTAGCTTGCTAGGAAGTTTATTTTTTTGCTGGCTAAATTGTTTTACTGCTGCTTCCTAAGATTTTATTCTTTAGTGCGTTGTAATTCATAATTTTATCTTTCTGTGGCGAAAATAAGAAACATTCCATGAGAAAGGACAAATTGGCACAAATACTTGGAAAAAAAGATGTCAACCTTAAGCAGTTTTATAGAAATTAATCATATATCTAATAATATTAACCTTGTCAGTGCTTTATTTTGCTTTCATTTATTATTGGTTTATTCTTAATATTATGATTATTACTAATGATGCTTTTTTAAAAAGTTTTGTTCATTTGCTGGATTCAGTATTTATTTTCAAGTCTCTCTGAAATTCCAGAAATCGATATACTGTTTGTCTAATTGATTGTGGGTATGGTCACAGACTTTTCTGTGTCCATTCTGTCCCTTTCACCATTTTGTATTTTCCATAAGGAAAATGGATTACCTTTCTTTGACATGTTAGCATCAAAGATTTGATATTTCTTATCAAGTTACAGGGTATAGCCAGCCTAGGTTGGCTGCTAGGTTTGTTATTATTTGTTAAACTCTGTGCGACTTTGTTAATGCACATTCTACTTATGCAATATTAAACAGTTTCTCTCCTAGTTACATTTTGTGGTTTGTTGATTTATTTAGATTATTTTTAAGACCAATAGAATTTTAGAAGACTCATTCAGATTTATAATAAAGTCCTTGAATTTCTAAACAAGCTTTTATCTTTACAGAAAAATAATTTCTTTCATGTCAATTTGTTCAGTTAATAGAAGGCAGAGGTCACAAAGAATCACTAAAAATCAGGAAAGCTTTTTCCAGTATAGGAGTAGAAAGAAAGTGTCATAAGATGAGAAGCAAAAGGCCAGGAAAAAGAAAATACATTTTGATAGATTTACTGAACTATATGCTTCCTTTGTTATAAATTAAGTATGTTTCACTCAGAAACATCTTTAGATATTTTTTTTTTCCTAATTTTCTTTAAGCATAAGTGAACAGTCCTGCTAAAAGTATTTCTGCTAGAATCAAAATGAAAGAAAATATATATTCACACTTCTGGTCTGTATCTCTCTGGCAAATGAAAATCTAAAATACTGAATCTTATGCTAAGACCGAGGAAAGACTTTCAAATATCAGTGTGCTACAGTACATGCTGATAAAATATTATTAGACAAGAAATGTCCATGATACCTGATGTAGCTCTCAAGATACAGTGTTTTTATCTATAAATCAGATATATTTAAAGTGACTGAATGTCAACTAGATATTTTTACTCTATAGACAAGGAGACTTTTTTTTTTATTTATAATGTGTGTAAATTCATAAGAAGTTGAAATAAACTTAAAGAAAAGGCACAAAAAAACACCTTGATATCAACTTAAAGTGGTCTGTTTTAAGGTAGGATGAATTGTAGGTATAGTATATCATAAGGACTTTTAAGTGCCTTGGTTATTTTCTTGTCAAAAGGAGTTCTATATGAAATGAAATTGCAAATGCTGAGTCCTGTCTTGATACACCTGAAGTTAATAGCAACAGCTTCAAAGTTATATTCACAGTAATATGTCTGATCTATAAGGATTAAAATGGTTGGATAAATTAAGTGATGATGCAAACCTCTGTATGTATTGCACATTCACATATGGTCTTATCTTAAAATTTCTGGAAGATTAAGTAAAAAGAAAAAGAGACTTGTCATCTCAGTACAGAGGATAAAGTTCACCTTGTACAAAAGTACATTATGTTTTCCATTCTCAAGATGGAGAAAAGAGAACACCAAGCGTTAAATACAGAAATGGTAGGAGCACACTGGAAAAATGACCTGTTCTGGATGTTTGAATATTATACATTCCTGCTTATATTTGCTTCCATTAATAAGGAGCAACTACTCAATATATATGAAGTATCTCAAAAATTACAGACACTAAATGTTGCTTGCAAAAACATCACCTCAGTCGGATTATTTTACAAAAATCTTGTTCTAAGCATCTTAACTTTGGGAAGATTATCCTAAACTCAAAGCTCTCTGAGCTTCATTCATCCCTAATTACAGGATGAAGTTCTACATCATTTGATTTAGACAGGTTCTGTAGCAAGTTTCATTTCAGTAACACACTAAAAAAGAGGGAAATAGTTTATATGAAAGTATTTTTTTTTAAAGAATAACATAGCTAACCAAAATAACACAAGATCTGCTAAGCACTTAATTTAGTCTTCTTAGTTGAAACTCTGAGACATAGGAAATACCTGTTTGCAAAGACTATCAGCTGACAGTACTTATAAAATCATAGCAGCTATGGAATGTACAATGTAAATGAAAGATCCTGTTTTTTGAGACCTTAGAGGAATCTGTCATGCAGTGTTGACTTAGATTGCCATATCTTGCTGTTAGTGCATGTTTTGAGTATTTTGTCATCTACACTTCTCAGGCATTGTCATAGACAGTATGGTCAGCAGTGTTTATATTACTCAGAAAGACAATCTGTGTCTTTTTGTCCTACTCATTCCCTGATAAACCTGAACCTGAGAAACCTCTCAAAGAAGAAAGAAAAATAAAACAGAGAAAGAAAAATAAAACAAAGAAAGAAAATAAATACTTTGAAACTTTTTTATTCATGTGGATTTACTGTATAGACATGCAGTCTACACAAAGACAGTAAATATTTCTAAATTGAGCTCAAGTATCCAGCTTTGAAACAGTAAATATTTGCTTTTTTAATACATAAATACTGAAAAATCCTGTCCTCCTTTAGATAAAGTTATATAGGAGCATATAACTGGAAAATAAGCTCATGGAATATTCAGTCAAATTTATTTGCCTCTTTTCATCTTGCTCATGCACACTCTAGTTTAAAACTGCTTAAGGATATACTTCAACATCCCACTGCCCCACACCCTCCCCCATGAGTCCTCTCTAATTGAGATGTTATTTCTTATTGGTGAGGATAGCAGGTAAAGATCCTGGAAAAGGACCAAAAATTATTGTGGAGCATGGTATTGTGGAGCTGCTCATTCTCTGTGAATTGAAAGTCCAATTATGTCCTACTTATTTTCAAACAGAAAAGCCTGATGGAGACACAGGAAAAAAACCCCAACAAATTCAAAAGAAAATGTAGAGCTAATCACCTTCCAACATAATTCTGCAAATTAGTTTATTAGCTGAGTGATGACAAGTCTAGATTTCAGGAGTTCCTTCATTTATAAAAATGTGATTACTTTAAAAAAAATACGAACAGCTACAAGAAGATTAACCTTTTTTGAATAATAAAATGCTACAGTAAAGGCAATGATTACTTCCAAGTTAATAAAAAAACAATCTAATTACATTACTCTCCTTTAAGTATTAGATCAGGATGTTTGTAATATTAACTAGACATATAAGAAATTCTTAGGATATATTTCACAAAATTGTAATCACTTTTGCTAAAAAAAACCCAATTAAAGATTTTTGTTGCTGGTGTTTTTCTCTACATCAGTCAAATACAGTTGCACTTCTCACCACAAAGAGAAAAACATTATCTAATGCTTATGTCTTAACTGCAATACTAATTATCAAGATTCACCTAGAGATTTAAAATTCCATTTATACTATATATGCTTCTGCAGAATTATCTTGTTGAGTACAAATGTTAGTTACACCACAAATATAAGACATTATACATGAGGGTCTTCAGACTTAAGATTTTCAAAGAGAAAACTCAGGGCACACTGAAGAAAAAAATAAGAAATGGTATTTTGCTGTTGCATGAATATACCTATAGGGGAAAAGAAAGGATAGCAGGAAATCATTGTGAAACCCATATGTCTCTCTCTCCATAAGTATAGTTTTAGAAACTCACATTGGATTTTACTTTTTATGTATAAATAAGTATTTTCCTATAGAGAACTGCCAATTTATTAAACAATATATAATTCATGAAACATTTTGAACAGTTTCACACATAATTTAATCCACTGTTAATCATGTGGTCTCAAAGCTTTTGGCTATATTCTGTATGTGTATATATATATATATATTATTAAAATTCACTTTTAATTTTAATTTATCTGAGTACAGGACAAACTATTATGAAAGAACATGATTTTCTTTTTTCTTTTTGTAACCAAAAAAAAATTATTTTTTTTCCAGGACACTCAGAGAAGCACATTGTCAGATTCTAACTTCTTAGGTTTTAGTGTCATAACTAGTAATGGGCAGAGACGTTTGAATGTTCCTCTGGAATTAAGTAATGTGCATCAGCAGCAAAAGAATAACTAGCATTTTCCTTTGGAAATGTCCTGATTCCAAGCAGCTTCATGAAACACCTAAATGGAATCAGTAAAAGATTATTATTATTTCCTGGTGATTAACTGCTTACATTCTGTCATGTGTCATGAATAAAATATGACTGTCAGATAATTATCCATCATGTTCCTTAATATTCACTCACTAAGAGTAGTGGCAAGTAATGAGACTGTTCAGTAGCTAAAGGATTAAAAGTCCAGTTTAAAGTCAATGGGGAAGTTTTCATTTCATAGATAGATTTTGACAAAAATGTCTGGATTTGGTTTCATTTTCAGGTTCAAATAAACCAAATATTTCCTAGAAAAAAACTTGCGCAATCAATCATGGGGTGAAGACACTGTGATCCCCACAACTTAGGTGCTTTTAGCCAATGAATGATATTAACTTCCTTTAAAAAATCCTGTTCATAATGAAAGTATCAGTATATATGTGATTTTGTATATGCTAATAAATATGCATATAATAGCACTTATACAGAAATGTTTTAAGTTTAACATACGTCTAGATGGCAGCACAAAGCTGGAATGCATGTAAACTTTAAAGCAATGCTATCCACCCAATTCCTTATCCGGCTTATCAAAGCGAATTCCTTGCAGATTTATTTAAAGATCTCGTGGATATAATTTCCAGCTACTGCTCTGTAGAGTTAATATAGAGGTAAAGTTGTTGTCACAGTAGTAGTAGAAGCAGTAGTAGTAGCAGCAATGATAATAATATCTCAGTGATTAATGCATCTATGATTTGTGCTTCAGTTAAAAATCACATCTTTCTAAAGATCTGTTAGACACATTTCCCCTCTCTTATGACCCAAAGAAAATTAATTTTGAATCATAAAAAAATGCACAGTTAATTTTTTGCCAACCTACAAACTATTGAGGAAAAGTAATTTGCTTTATTGCATCTTTCTTCTTCTCACAGAGTCCTTAATATTAATGATATAGTCATTGTCCTTAAATATATGGTTGAACTCAATGATATTTAAGGTCTTTACCATCCTAAATGGTTCTATGATTTTGTTTAGCTGTTGCTCTTGTAATTGAGAGATACAGTGATCAGCTAGAGCTGTTGCAAGCAGCAAATCTTCTCCATGTTTTGGATGATGTTTTCAAGCCTATTGATTCATTTATCTGAATTAAGAAAAGTTTAGATAGTCAAGGCTTCTTAAACAAGCAGGAGAACTATGACTAATATTAGAAAAAGCTGAGTTTTGATTTAATGAGTCAAAATAATCTCTGGTGATTATTCAATTGGAATTAACCAAGCTGTCAGTGAGAAGGTATCTCTCTCTGGTATATATATCTGGTCATCCATATCTGGAAGTTGTGATTTAGAGAATAGCATCTGCTTTAAAGAAGAATATGAAAGTCTTGTACTGAAACAAACTATCCTGCGATCACAACTGCTAGCATATATTATAGAATAAATTAATTTTTATTTAATTCTTCATGGTAGAAAGCAAGGCTTCAGAAAGATATTCTCCATATCTCAGGATAAGTGAGCCAGCAGATGAGTGAATCATAGTTTGCTATAAAAATAGAATATATACAAACATGGAAATAATGCATACTTACAATCAGCACAGCACTTAGGAAGGAGAACGTATGGCTGATAAACTAAAGTAATGATTTTTATTCCTTAACTTACTCATGGTCAGATATATTCTGACTTGAATAGTTTAATACAATTAATTTTTAGAGACAAAACTTAGTATTAATGTAGAAATGTGTTATTCCATTAAAGGTGATGCAGTGGATCTTGACTTCTGCACTGATTATAAAAGCAGAGTTTGCCTTCCTTCTTGGTTTTCTCTAAACTCTCTTGTAGATATAGTTGGTAGGTATTTTTTTATTTGTACAACCTAAGAATGAACTGGTAAACAAAGTTTTTTCTTTTCTATGAGACAAGAAGTCTGAAACTGCTAGCCTAATGCAGTGTGCAGATTATTTCTGAACTTTTAATATCCTTTTGCAGAAATCAATTTTTAAAGGAAAATTCAATCATGAAAGCTGACAAAATTCTACAGAAACAAGTATGCTTATAATAGTGCCTTCTGCATTTACTTCTTTTTGTTAAACTGCACATATATTCACAGGTATAGTAACTATACTCGTGTTCTATGTTGAGTAATATTATCCCTAAAAGAAGTCTATATCTGTACATTTTATAGTTTGGTAACTCTTATTTCAGTGTGACACAGGGATAGAGCTAGCAACATAACACAAAAACCCTAACTATAAACTCAGTGCTATTGACATTATTAGCACATTAGAAAATATTTTTTCAGAAACTTTATTTATGGCCTTGTTTAATGGCTACAAGACCCAAGTCATCTCTGCTACTCCAAAGTACTCCCATTGTTCAGTAACCTATGCATATATCCTCATGTACTTTGCCATTGTGAATGGATTCTGCCTGACTATGCTTTTAGCTGTATGACATGCTAACCTTTATCACGTTGCAACTGCTCCTTTTCATTTAAGCTTGAGTAAATTTTATTTTTCACAGAATAAGATCAAACTGGAATAACCATTTGTTCAGAATATGGTTGATTATTGGGTGAACACAGGGTTTCTCAATCACCCAAAACATACATCCATACTGTACTTGTCTTGCAGATATCTGTGCTGCTGTTAGGGTGAAACAAAGTCAGAACCTACACATCTGTAATGAGGCTAAATCTGTAGTAAACGATTGCTTGGCAACTTTCACCAAAACCTGCTTTTCTGAAAAGCTGCTAGGCAATATATGTATTTCAGGGCAATCCCTAATAAATACCACTTGACATTTCAACACTATTTAGAGCAAAAAGAGGCTAATTGGCTTCAATTCCATACCTCTGAAAAGGAGGATAACAATACCTTCTAGAGGTAATGAGAATTGTTATAAGCATATCTGTAAGGAGAAATGCAGTACTTAATTACTAAAAAGCATCACGACAGTGCATAAACAATTACACTGTTTACAGCCCTTCATTCCTTTTTGGTTCTCTCAGACACACACACTCACACACAGTGCCATACAAATAAGGAAAATAGTCCTAGCTTATTTCACTCCTTCATCTGAACTCTCATAGTAAAGTGAGTGTTGAGCAAAATAGCAGCAAAACCATTTGAATTGTAAAGAAATCATTTATCCTTCACACAACATAGTCAAAATACGGCTTTGTTGTAATTTGTTGCCTTGTTTCATAATCTTTCTTTAGCAGTAGGCATGCAAATTTAATAAAAGACAGTAAGTAAAGCAAACATCCATGAATTATAGTGTAATTTCACATGGTGTTTAGGAGCCATCCCTGTTATTTTCATCAAAATACAGATCTTGACAGTTAGGGCGAAGTCACCTCATAAGAGCTGTTTCCTGTAAGTGTAGACCTATCACTTTTTTTTATATCATATGGCAAGTCAATATTAAATCCTAGGGGAAAGGAGATTTTAAAGAGTTCCTCTCCCTGTGTTCACCCCATTTCAACTCATATTTCCGTAACTTCTTTGCTAGGTTCCTTCTTAGTTTTTCAGTCTAGTAGTCTAAATCCTTTCTGGAAGTTATTTCAAAATTACTGCCTGGTCAGTAGATACTTTTAAATGTTAAGCATCCCACCACATCACCAGCTAGATCTACTTTAAAATATTCCTTTTCATAGGAATGACTTGCTTAAAAAAAAGCTAGGCTCTTTTCAGCTATAAAAAAGATTTGTTAATACAAAAAACACAGATTCTTCTAAAAGTTATCATTTATCAAAAAGGTACATCTGTGCAATGGTTCTGCATATTAATATAGATGACTGTAGAGCAGAAAACACCTTTTATTCTGTATACTTACAGAATTAATCAAACTGATTGCATTTTACACATTATTTAAGTTTTGACTATTGCTATCTTTGTGGGCTACTTGAACTACTTCTAGAAAAAATTATATAGAAACCATCATCTTCACACTTTAATTATGGTTTTATAATAGATTTATTAATAAGATCAATTATAGAATAAGTGCTTTAAAAAAGGATAAAAAGAATTCCTTTCTACATTAACACGTAAGTTTACCATTTTTAGTATCTCTGTTCATTTTAAGTCCCTATTTAATAATGTTTTTCTGTGAGTGCATCAAAAAGATTATCTTTCAAAACAAGTAATTAGGTATAGTTATTGCCCAAATGCTTTTTATAATTTAAAGAATTCTAAAATTAATGGTAAAATACAGTGGGAGAAAAAAATAAATTAAAATCCCCTTGCTTTTAATATTTTAATATTTCTAATTAAAATGGTTAATGGTGTTCATATTAATTTGTTTGCTGGGGTTTGGGGCATTTTTTTTGTGTTACAGTCTTTGGGCTATCAAAGAGCTGTTACACTGTTTGTTTCTCAAAATCAAGTCACATATAATGGTGTAGATTTCTTATAGTCTTAACTTTCCTGCATTTTTCTGCACTGTTTCTCTTCTGAACGATTTGTTTAAAGACAAAAATAATCCTTTGGTTTAGAGATCTCATATGAGATGTTCTCTTCCATATATGAGTAGTAACTAGACACCCTCCTCCACCTCCGTCTTCTCATCTCATGAGTCTGGAGCTGCTGGCTAAAGAGATAAAAGTACCCTCATCTTGAATGTCTTGTAGACATTAACTTCAGAAGTGTCATGGGAGATTAATTCCTTTGTGCTGTGGTTGGAAGGTGTACCCAGATCTTCTGTGGCATTTGTCTAAGCATTAACCATTCTGCAAAAGCTGAACAGAATCGACAGGTTTTATTTGCCTGCTTTCCTAAGGGAAAAAAGCAGTGGGGTTCAAATGCTACTGGTGACACCCATGCACATGCATGCTCAGCACAACTTCAAATTTGCTAAAGGGATAAAGATCTTACACGAGAATTTTGTTGCCTTACTCCTGAGTAGTCCCAGGAAATAAGGAGTTAGTTTACATCTAGGATTGAGTTTAAGGAACTGGAAGCAGGATCCTTTCTAAGAAAATTCATCAACCATTTGTTAGCCATCACAACTGTGTCACAGTTTTGCATAGCTGTTTTGCCAAGATAGCTTCTGCAAGCCACAGACTGTAAACACTGGCCAATTCAAGTTGCTGTTGACGGTGATGGCCTCTGTGAATCACATATAGGAGAAAAAAAAACACAGGCAGATGCATTTTGCCACCAAAGAAGGGAGTGAGATGTAATCAGCTGCATGAACACCAAGGCCAGACCCGAAGGAGTGTAGGGGGAAGAACAAGGCTCTCCAAGTGCCTGAAAGAGAGATTCCCCTGCAGCTTGTGGAGAAGACCATGGTGGAGCGGGTGTCCCCTTGCAGCCCATGGATAAGGATGGGAGGCAGAGACATCTATGGCCTGTGAAGAGATTGATCCATGCCTCAGCAGGTTTGCTGGGGGACTTGTGACTTTGTGGGGGACCAGGCCAGGGGCGTCTGGGCCCAAATATCAGCACCCATGGAAGGGAGTCCCGCTGAGAGGCCTGTGATGAGGAGATGACTCCCGATAGAGAGGACTCATGCTGCAGAAGTTCGTGGATACGACTTTTGTATGGGTGGGACCCCATGTTGCTGCAGGGAAAGTGTGTGTGTATGTAGAATGCCTCCACCCCTTCCCCCCAAGCTGAGATGGAAGACAACTTGGGCAGAATGGATTGAAAACCACATTCCCCATTCCCTGCCCCTCCCTCTGATGCAATGCGGGGGGAAGGGAGTGAAATCATGATGAAGTTTAAGTCTGCTAAGAAGGGAGGAGCGGGGGGAGGTGCTTTAAGACCTGGCTGTGCTTCTCATTACCTGACTCTGGTTCACTGGGTGTGTAGCTATAGTAGTAATAAATCACTCTTCTTTCTTTTATTCTGTGTTGAGTCTGTTTTGCCCATTGCACTAATTGGAAAGTGATCCCTCTGTCCTTATCTGGAGTCCTAAGCCATAGTTATTTTCTCTCCTTTTTGTCTGAAAGGGGGAGTGAGTGAACGGCTTTGGTGGGCATTCGGCCTCTAGCCAGGGCCAAACCACCACACTAAGCCATGTTTCAACAATTGTCATTTATTATACTTCCTACCTAAACCTTTATCAGAATGAAGATAAAGTTGCACTGAATTAAACCAAAAATTTCAAAGTATTTTTAAACTGAGTTTGTCTAATAATTTGATTTAATTTTTATTTCTCCCAAGTCAAGTGAAGGACAAAATTCACCAGCTGGTAACTCCAAATATCCAACTCTAAATAAAGCTCTAGTTTGTATACATATCCTGTGTCCATTTTATTCTGGCTTTTGGTGTTTTGATTCATGGGTTGTTTGTTTTGTTTTTTTTTCCCAATCACTTTCTTTCCATAGAGTATTATGCATACTACCACATTTCAGTGATTTGAACAGGTACATGAAGATTCTTTTCAACGTGCCTTACAGGAACTGCTTTAGTTTATTATATTTTTCTTTGTTTGCAGTACTTATTCCCTGGGAAAACAAACAAACAAACAAAAACCAAAACAGGCAACTCTCGAAATTCAAATAAAGAAGGGAACTTAAAACTGGAAAACCCCTTAAAACTGGGCATCTAATCAGAATTCGTCAAGTTTTCTAAGCATACCCCTATAGTTTTCCTGTTCATAGTAAAGCTTCCTGCATGCAATTCACCACCTTAAAGTCTTTCTAATTTGCTAAAGACATTTATACCTAAATCTGTGTATGGATTAGTTTCTGATCAGCGCAGACTAATTTTTCACCGAACTATACATTTCTCGTGCTATGCTACCTTAAAACAAGTTCTCTATAAATCAAATAGAGGGTTTTAAGCAGGATAGCCAAAACTCTGCAATGCCTAAGAAAACTTTTTCATTGGTGGAGACATAGCTGTGGTTTTATGATCACATCCAAGGGGATCTGACCATCTTGCTGGTTTATTCCTAAAACTTGTATCTCCAGTGCAGGCCCTTTCACTTTAAAGTGTTTTATGGCAAAACCAGTATTCAGAAAAATCTGTATTATTTATTTCCCTTTCTCAAAAACTTCTTCTGCTGTGTTGACCGACACAATTATGTCATCAATATATTGCATATGTACAGGAGCTTCACCCTATTCCAGTGCAGTCCGTATCAGTCCCTGGCAAAATGGTGAGGCTGTGTGTCCACCCCTGGGGCTGTTGATTCTAGGTATATTGGAGACCCCATAAAATGGCCTGTACTCAATAGCCAAGAGCAAAGGAAAATTACTGCTCCATTTTCTATTGGGCAATTCCCCAGAGAGAGCAGAAGGTCTGATCTTACTTCTGACCCTAATTAAGGGACTTCCAGTGTGCAGTTACAAAAATGAAGTAATAATGAAATAATAATGAAATAAGAAAACTTTTGAACTGAGGTAAAGATGACTTAATAGGTAAAGCAAAAGCTTCATGTGTATGCAAAGCAAAGTAAGGAATTCATTTGCCACTTTGCATTAAGAGGCAGATGTTCAGCCTTTTCCAGGAAAGCAGGGCTCCATCATCCATTAACTGTTATTTGGGAAGTCAAATGCCTTAACTCCGAATGTCCCCCCTGCCACCCTCTTTCTTCTTCCCCTTGCTTTTACTGCTGAGCATGACATCACATGGTATGGAATATCCCTTTGGTCAGTTGGATTCAGTTGTCGCAACTGTGTCTCCTTCCAGCTCCTTGCACTCCCAGGCTACCTGCTTCTGGGTCAGTGTCAGAAGCAGAGAACTTGACACTGTGCAAACACTGTTCGGCAAGAACTAAAAACACTGTGTTATGAACATTCTTGGGGTCAAATCCAAAATGCAGTCCCATACAAGCTACTATGAAGAAATTATCTCAGTCAAAACCAGTGCAATAGCTAACCATGTTTTTCCTTTCAATACACGTCAGAGTTTATCGTGCAATATTTTTGCTTTCTGGAGACTAGCAATTTACCATGCTGTCTTTTTTCCCCTATTACCCCTTCATTAATAATGTATCATTTTTACATACATCCATGGACAAAAGTCTTATTCAGTGCCACTGCAGAATATCCATCACAGTGCACAGATGAGTTGAGAAGAAACACAAACTTATGTTACTTTGTATTAGTTGAATGTACAGAACACCTAATATTTATGCTAAATTACTATTAACTTCACTCCATCAGCATCAACTCAGAAACAGCTGATGTAATACATACTTCAGTGGAAAAGGCTCTCCTGAAAAATGCTAAGTATTGATATTGACTATTTAATAGGAGATAATTTTCAATCAATATATAATGGCTCTTTGTCTATTACTAGTAAGCACAACTATATATTCTCTGCTGCAGTTTGAGTTCTGTGTTTTTCTTATGTAAAAATATTTTATTTTAAAATACTTTGTTGTATTTCTTCTCTAACCACAGAAAAGTATTATTAAAACAGGGTGTTTAAGACAGTTGATTGCTTCACTGCATTAAAACTAGCTTGTTGACATTAATCAGGAAGTCCTATATGATCCATTAGCTGTGAAAGGCTTTAAGTAATTGATTTGCAGCATGGGGGATTAACATGGAATCTCATTAACCAAGAAAGTTGCTATAGTTTTCATTTAAGTAGAACTTATGCTTTGGAAATTGCTTGATAGGAAAAAAAGCCATAGCTGTCTCAACAGAAGCTCATTGCTTCTAATATTACAAAATCTCCATCACACTGCAATTTTAATTTTTTTTTAATTGAACATGAATCTGACATCATAATAAATCTATGACATACCTTGAACATATATGATTGAAATATTTGGTTGAGGCTTGTAATTATTTTTTTTTCCTAAAGTTTATGTAAGTTAGGTAAGTTTTACTGCAGGTTGACTATAAAGATCAGGGTTTTTTAAAACCAATTGTTACATCAAGCCACATGGATTAAACTACTCCAATAGTAGTGCCTGGATATATTATTAACAAGTGAGAGCAGAAAGGGATTTGGGAGAAGCCAGTGAAGACGCTTTCAAAGAAATGTTACTTGCTTAGACAGCTATGCCTTTCTCTGTAATGGCTGTTTGCTGAGCATTGCAGAACAGTTTCCCGAAAAAAGAAATCAGTTGTTTAGATGCTGTCTATATAGTAGGTGCTTGTCTTCTTCTATTCAGGTATAACATCAGTGACACGGAAAAGAGTTACTTGAGTAAACTTTTCTCCCACCCACAGAAGACAGTCCTCCACAAACTTCTCCAATGTGAGTTCTTTCCCATGGGGCTTCATCCCTTCACCAACTGCCACAGTGTGGGTCACTTCTATGGGGTGCAGTCATAAATCATAGAATGTCTCTCAGTCTCTCAGGCCCAGACAGAATCACAAATTTCCAAGAAAACCTGTTCTGGCATGGGTCTCTCTCTCTCTCTGTTTCTGTCCATGGGCTGTAGGTTCTGACAGGGGCTTGCTCCAATGTGAGCCACAGGGTCTTAGATATGTCTCCACCCATTACAGTGTGGGAATCTCTGCTCCCCATCATCTTCCATGGGCCGTGGGGGAACACCTGCTCCACCATGGTCTTTTCCACAGGCTGCAGGGGAATCTTTCTCTCCAATACCTGGAATGCCTCCTCATTTCCTCCTTCATTGGCCTTTGTGTCTGCACAGTTTCTTACATCTTCTCACTACCTTCTCTGGTGGCAAAAAGCATCTGCTTGTGGTTTTTTTCTCTTAAATGTGATTCCCAGAGGTGCTGCGACCATCACTGATGGGCTCAGCCTTGGTCAGCGGCAAGTCTGGCCTTGAGTTGGGTGGTGTTTGCTCTGTCAGTCCTGCAGAGAGCTTCTAACTGCTTCTTGCAGAAGCTGCCCCTGCAGCCCGCACTCCTGCCCCAACATAGACATGCAAAATAACAACAGACTCATACCAGGCATTCTAGAAAATAATTAACCTTATCCTTGCATGGATCTGGTTTTGTCATTTATTAAATGTGCATGATACCAAAACTATTTAACAAAGATGTGACTAGTATGCTACCATATGTCAGATCAGTTTCAGCTAACCTTCCTTTCTGTTTCTGGTATTTCACATTATTAGATCCCTTAAAAAAAAAAAAAATTAAATGATTTGTTAATCAAAGAAGTGTTTTCCTAACTCCAAGTCCTCAATGACTGCAATATGCACTGAACCAGAAGAAGTTATATCCATCATAGACTTTTCACCCATCAAACATAAAAGAGAGCTTTTACATCGCTATACATCTAAGCTCTCAAGTCCATAGCAAACTTTGCCCTCAATATCTTTTCCCTAAAAAAACCACCTGTAATATTATAAGATTTCTTTTTAAATGTATTTGGTAAAACTGTATAGTCTCCAAATTTCACAAAACCTTACAGGTGCAATGGTCCTCCACCATCTTTATATTTTATTAAGTCCTTTTCATTCTTTAAACTTTGATTCGGAAGTCATCTATTAGGGGTTTTTTTAGCTCATCTAAATCAAGTGATAGTCAAGAATGACCTACCTCTTCTATTTATTCCTTTGTTGTTTGTTTGGTTTTTTTCCTCTGGAGGATATTTACAGCTTTTCTGGTATAGTTTTCCTCTGTCTGATACTGACATAGTTGCTTTTCAGTGCTTCCTTTATCTCCTTGTTTAAAAAAAATCTCCTTGAACATTTTGCATTTTTGGTGCCAACACACTAGTGTAACTTTGGTTTGACATACAGACAATCCTCTAGCTGTTGGCTAAAGCGAAAACACTATAAATCCTTAACATAGTGTAAAATTTTAAATCCTTTCCTCGCGGCACCTTCTAAATGACTCAATAAAATTCTGAAGCTTTTTATGCCTACATACTTTTGTGTAAGAAAACAGAAACGGTTTAGAAAATATTATGTGAGCCTTTAATTTATATCTTTTCTCTGGTAATCTAATTGTGTAATCCTAAAAATGGCACGAATGCTTACTATGACATTCTTACTGCAATTCTCTAACAAGTGCTGATTTTAATAAGCAAAACATTAAACAGTTTGGACAAAAGTTTCAGCAATTAATATTTTATTATTCATACCATCAGTTCGGGTTTAATTTGAGCTTAACTTTTAATGTGTTCATTTTATGGGAGAACGAGATGTTCTAAACAGGTAGTTTGGATCCACTGCCCTCCTACTGTGCAGTATGACCATTTTACAAGAGAGATGACTAAGAAAATGGTCAGTAGGCTAGAAAATAAAATAAAAATAGTATTAGACACACACTCTCCACTTGCCCCCCAAAAATGGTTATGAATATAATATGAATATAAAATTATCTCACTTCACTGAGCAATCTGTGATAGAGGTGAGTTTCCTTATAATGGAAGAGTCGAGAATCTGACACTGCTGCCGTGTAATCTGTGCTTGTAGTGTTATTAGTCTGACAGTTTCAGTCAGTAATGATTTCATTCTTTTTCTCAAAAAGGACTCTGATTTTAAATCTAAATACAAAATTTAAATCATTTAAAAACATGTAACATTATGTGTGCTTCTATACATACGAAAGGGAATTTGTTAGAGACATAAAGAACACTCCTGCCAGGAAGAAACCAAGGCATGGAAAGAGAGTCTATGAATGTAGGGGAACAGGAGAAAAGCATCCTGCTTCCTAGAAACCACACAGCATCAATTTGATGCAGGAGCTTAAAAATTCATTTCAGATTGGATTAGACTTTTTTAGTATAGTAGCTTATTAAAAAAAAACCACAAAAGACCCAAACCAAATAATTTCTTAATCATATATTTTAATTTTTCTATCTCCTTTTTGTTACCCAGAACTCTCAAATCCAAATTTTATCAAATATTTTTCTCTGTCTTCACAGAATTTCTCCAGATAATAATTATATCTAAATAATATGAAAAACTGGGAATACTGGGAATGCAGTATGAAAACTTTGTTTAATTTCCTATTTTGTCATTGTGCAGCATAGGAGATATAATTTCTGTCTATACTAGCAAAAGGCTTATGACCTTTATTGGTCTGCGCTGACTAGTTTGTAATAACTGTGGTAGTAATTGCCCAGCAGACAAGTAATTATTGCATAAAATCATTTTAGTTAAACTTTTGTTTATAGTCATGACAAGATAAATGTGTATACTGATCTGTTGATGATTCTCAAATATATTTTTTTGTAGAAGAGTGGAAAAACAGGGTAATACATTAAGTCCAGGAATATGATATTGTGAATCAGGCAGAACTGGATTTATGTGTAATTGCACAGATACCATGAAATTTATTTTTACCTAGAAATGCCAACAGCAGTACAAATGGGGAAATGTCACATTGATAAAACTTTTCATTATATAAGTTCTTCAGCCTCCTTCCCTCCTTCTTGTTGGGAAACAAGAGAATCCTGATAAATTTGGATCTAAAAGTAATACGTATCATTTTCAATTTTAAGATATGAAGATTTTACTTAAAATTGTAATCACTTAATAGAATAGGAAAAAACCAGAGAATCAAAATAAGAAAAAACAAAATTATCATGTTATGCTAATATAAGATTATAGTTAAAAAAACCAAACAAACCAACAAAAAACCTCATGTGTCTAAAATATTTTATTTCAAGAATACTAAGTAATAAGTCTGTTAGGAATAATACTATGCTTATCTAACAAGCTAAGGGAGTGTTCAAAATAAAAATGATGGGAACCCTGCTATTAACACAAGTTCTCTCCTATTTTTTTTTTTTTTACATTATTTCATCACAAATAGAAAATAATTCATACTATAAATACTAAGCTATCTTGATATGCTTAAGGGGGTGTGTGTATATATATGTATCTGCTTCAAGAACAGGTTTATACATAAGAGAACAAAAATATTGGCCATTCTGTAAACCCAGTAGTCTTGCTACTGTCTCAGAGGAACCTGACCTATTTATTTATTTTCAAATTGTTTGCAATTCTTAAACTTGATGGTGATCCTAGTTAGTCCGAGAAGGATTAAAGCTGTATTTTGGTGATTAACTGTCAATCGTGTTCACTAACATTTTACTGGCGTTATTTTATCTCATTGACTTTTTGCACCATTTTTGTGCTAATAGATGTAAGCATGGTGAAAGAGTTAAAATCCTGTTATGAATCCAATTAAGACAGAGTTTTGGCTGCCCAGTAATGTTGCAAAGTTCAATACTCTTTAAAAAACAGAGAAGTAACATCTCTCAAATTGACAATACATCAATGAAAAAAAATTACAGCAGACAGGAAGAGATAGTTTTCACTGTTGTCTTCATAAAGAATTTGGATGTATTGCAAAACCACTACTGTATTCCTCCTTGACTTTTCTTATCTAAATTAACCTGAGCGTTCCTCAGAGGTCATGTTTTCTCAGCATCTTACCATTTGAGATACCCTGTGTGAATGATTTATTTTGGCAGAAGACCAATTGGCATTTTTTTTGCAGATTAGGAATGTGCTCAACTGCTGGCATAACTGGGGACTTTAGTTAGATTACATTATGTACTGCTATGCATGACATAGAAACATTTTCATTAGTACTTGGAATGACAGATAAATTAAACTGTCCTTTTTCTGTATCTAATTACTTACCATACCTGAATCTGGAGGGAGTCATTATATTGCAGAAACATATTAAGATGAATATATTATAAAATCTAAGTGTTTGGCTTTAAGATGCAAACTGCACTCCCAAAGCCTTAGTTTTCCTTACTTCAGAGATTTGCGATCTTTGGCCAGATTTGTCTTCTTATTCTTTAATTATTTGTGTAGATTTTCTCTTTCTAGGAAGCAGAAGATAGCATGAGGCAACTTGCCAGGTCTCTGCAGACCACAGCTGAGAACTGCAGTTACTGGTGCATTTGGTCATTCTAAAGTCCTATGCTGGACAGCCAGCTTGTGCAGCTCTCGATGTCTATACATTCCTGTCCTATATTTCCTCAGGTTTCTGCTTGTGGTGATGTTGTTGATTGTGCTGTTGAGTGTCTAAACATCACAGTTCCAATATATTTTTTAATTTTCAGATTGAATATAGTAATCCAATGCAGAAATAAATAGAGAAAAAACAGTAGGTTTATGTCCATCACAAAGTTTTACTACTGTCTTTGAGACGACTGATACCTACACAAACAGACCTAAACTGTAGTTCACTAATAAATTTTGTTTGCTGTTTCAATAGTTAAAAAAAAAACAACCAAGCAAACAAACAAAAAAAAACCCAAACAAACCCAAACCAAACTTTTTATATCTACTAAAATGCTCAATTCCACTACTCTTTCTTTCAGCAGGTTTTTAATCTGGTTTACATTCATTCATTAATTCATTGATATTTTCATTCGCATAATTGACAACTTAATGGAAAGAATTGAGTAGCAATGTTTGGATAGATGTATGAATAGATATATGTGCATGCTTTATTTGTGTTTCTTGTAAAGTGTCCAAGAAAAACAAGATTCACACGAGGAGGTATGTCTTTAAAATATAGACAATTCCCCCAATTACTGTTAATATTTTGAATAAAGGCCATCTCAGGACTTTACTTAAATCATTGCAGTCTTCAGTGTCAAACGTACATGTGGGGGTTTTTTCTCAATTTACATTATTTTGTCTCTTGCTTTCTGAATCTTTATTGAATAAGATCAGTGGACTAATGAAATCACACAAATTTTTATTCTAATATTTTGCTGTATAAACTTAGATTCAATAATGCACTGAAGAATATGGGTTTAAATTTAGTTTTCCAGAATTTTATTTCAATATTCCTTCACATCAAATTTTAAATTAATTTTTAATTTCATTTTTCTTTTCTTTTGTAAAGCCTATTGTCACTGAAGTTTATTCTTCAAAAAAATAACCCACTAAAGTAAATACAAATTCACTGTAATCATATTAGATTACCTGAATAACAATATATAAATATGGAGTGATATGCTATTTATTAATAATAATTGTCCACTGCAATACATAATTTTTCCTATATAAAATTATTGGAAGGTTACTTAAAACAATCTTCACATTTCTGATGTGAAGATTCAACACGATCAACACTGCCAAAATTTTTACCTATTTGCTGATAATAACAAACAGATTTATTGGCCACAATCAAAATTGTTAATAAGAATGATGTAGAAAACTACAATGTAATACTAAATTAAATTTAAACTGTGTTTTACCAACTGACTTCTGTTTCTTTAGTTAATTACTCTGGCTAGAATCTTTTTGTTTATTTGTTGTTTGGTTGGGGTTTTTTTAATCTTCCTTAGATTTTATTATATTTAGTATATAACTCTATACATTCTGTTTGGGCAATGCACAGGACTTATTTATATTCCCTTGAAACTCAGTAGGCATCCCAACCCTTGTTTGTGATGGAGAAAGTCATATCTGCAACTGTTCTCAGAAGAAAAAGCATTCACTGATGACATCAGGATTTTCAAACCAAGCATGGGCTTTGATAGCAATGACAATAAGACTGATTACTGTTGTTACAACTATTAATTTTCACATGGAGTATCCTAATAATTTTTACTGCCTTTCACTAATGATGAATTGAACAATAGATTTAAACTTTTAATGAAGTCATAACCCTCAAAAATAAATAGAGCTTGGGAAGATATTGTCTAAGATTTCTATCAACCCAAATGCAGTTTTAGAAAAAAAAATTAATAAAAAAATTCAAACTTAATCTTGCTTATTTTAGAACTAATCATGATATAATTGCTATTGCACATTGGCAATGCAGATTTAGGATGTCAAATGTAGGATTGTCTTAAGGATTTATAAATCTAAATTTTTCAGATTCTGTCATTTAGATGGTAAAGAAAATGCTTAAGGAAGGTCAAACAAAAAGAAACACTACTTTAAAAAAGGAAAACCAAGTTTCAACAGTTATATCTTATACAATAATAAAAATAAAGTTGCTTTCAAAGATTAATAAAAATAATACTAACAAAATTATACTTGGAAGTATGTTATCATTTGAACATCATTCTCCTTAATTGATGTTCCTAATTTCAGAAACAAGTGTTATCTCTGAACATTAAAAAAGTCATTGTTCGTTTATCTATTAGCTAGTTATATGCATTTCAATTTGAAATAAGTAATCTTTACAAGAAATGAAATTATGCAGCTACCTAAAATTTTCTAATTGCTTGTCTTTTTTCAAGAATTATTCCTATGGAAAGGACAGATTAATTTTATTTCTTTCAAAGTTTCCATCTCTTACAATTACTACTTGCCTTAAATAATCTGGTGAACAAAGAACTTCTTTACAGACATTAAGCCTTTAACAATTTACTACAGTAATCCCACTTCCATATCTCATTGCACACCATAAACTCTGCCAAAGAACACCTTTATTCACATCTTCATTGCTCCACAGGGCATTGAAGCTGTTGCAAATATTGAATTAAGTTCCTAATAGTCTGAGAATCTTCTAATAATTTTCTACAAAGTGTTAGAACTTGCATATATGCTAGAAAGAGGAAGAATGTTATAAAATTATTAAAAATTATTTTTGTAGATCCATCAAATTTTCTGGTATTCAGTTCTCCTATTTGTGCAACTACCATCCTGCAAACATGGTTACTAAAAACCTGGTGAGAGCTAAGTAATCAAAGCAAATTATCATTAGTAGATTTCTGCATCATTAAACATAAATTACATCAACTAAGAAAATCAGTGTAGACTGACGATTTCTTCAGACAGTAATACTTTCCTTTCACTTTAAAATAACACATTAGTCAATGGGGGAAAAGAAAATCCACTGAGCAAAAATGCACAAAAATACCCCCATGCAGAAATGCATCCAAGTATTATTTGTTGTTCTGCTCTACCACAATACATCTTAGATTGTTTCTACCTTACATATTACAGAAAACTGAACTCAAATGCTGTGCATTGATTTTAATATTCAGTATATGATTAAAATGTATGTGAAAATTTTAATTAAAACCAAATCAATTTCACACCTACATTTTTTCCTAAATTGTTTAAATTGGGATTTATTTCGTCTAAGGCACCAATCTAAGGTCTAGCTCATTAGATCTGAATGTAACTTTTCCATCTAACCCAAGGAAAAAACAATAAGTAGGCCAACTTGTCTTTGAGAAATGTCTATTTCTCCCCATGAGTGATGCAGAGAACAGCTGAAGTTAAAACATTTACGTTTTTCTAATCTAAATTTAGATGAGAGAAAACCACTTCCAGTGGCCTCAGAGACATACACTGAAATATGAATTTAAAAATCATCTCAGTAAATGACTGATAAGAAAAAAAAGGTGTTAAATGAGAAAAGGAAGAAAAAATAAACAGTTGTTAACCAATACAAGCTAGGAAGAAGATAAGACTAATGGCAACTATTGACAAACTATAAGCAATAAACATATAAAATACGACCCAGACAAGAGTCTCCTCCAACTCATTCAAGTTAGAAAAAATGTAAAACTATCCTTAAGTAGAAGGAATAGTTTTATGATTCAGAGATGAAGAGTGAGATCAAAATTTTATTAATCTAAAAAACCCAAATAAACCCATCCAAGAAAATGCACGGTCCAAGATACAGAATATTTAACAGGATAACAAAGGAGTATTAGTAACAGTATATATATTAATAACATATAAATATATTAGTAACAATAACAATGACATATACATATTTACTATACATATTATATGTTGTATATTATACAATGAAAACAGCAACAACAACAACAACAAAAAATAACAACAACAATAATAATAACAAGAATTCACAAATAAAATTGCTCACCAATTGCAGAAGTTAAAAAACCCCTGATGCCCAGTCTGCTTCTGAGCAGAGATCCCACCTCCCAGCTTGCTTCCCCAGTTAGCAGGAGCATGACTCTGTGGCAGAGAACATCCCTTTGGCCAGCCTGGGCCAGCTCTCCTGGCTGTGGTCTCCCAGCTTCTTGTGCACCTGGCCGGGCATTGGAACCTGAAAAGCCCTTGATTTAGTGTAGACACTACAACTACCTAGCAACAACTGAAAACACCAGTGTGTTATCAACATTCACATACCAAATCCAAAACACAACACCGTACCAACTACTAGAAAGGAAATTCACTTTATCTTAGCCAAAACCAGGACAGTATATCTGTTGAGTTCATTTAGTCTATGACCTTAGGCTCAATCTTTTATAACAGTCTCTCTGGGCAGGATAGATAGTGTGTGGTATTGGTTTGCTGCATTCTGCATCTGGAGCTTATAGCCGATGTATCTGTTGCAGTTCATTCCCGTGGTCTGTGGGTTGAAGATGTCAATCTCGGGGAAGTTGCTGCTCGTTGCTGAAGGCAGTTATGCATCTTTCTCAGTTTCATTAAAGTTCATCCTTCATTACTGTGAATGACTCTTACTGTAATGCTATTCTTATGGCATATAGCAGTCACAGCAGTGATGACATGCAATATTATGTAGCAATCAACATCATACAATTTAAAATATTGGCTATTCTCACCCGAAATCACATACCCTTGAGGTACACATCGGACTTCCCCATTACCCACCAAATGCAGCCAGATCCCTGAGCAACAGCAACTCTACAGATGGGTTTGCTGTTGTCTGAGGCAGAAGTATTCAAGACTGTCTTCATTAACAAATTCTTTATGATTGTATGATATTCTTTATGTGCACTACAAGGTGCCTTGTGTTGTGTACCCTCTACATCCCCTCTTGCAAGCAGAGGAATTCCTGATCCTAACAGATGAGATACTGGTCCATACATAGAGGGAATTAAAACATATTCCTTTTGAGTTGCCAGACCTCCCATGATGGTTTCTTGAACCATATTTTGACAGAGTCCACAACTGAGAAACAGGCCTGCAATGAGGAAGAGAGACTTTCTTCATACCGCTGGAGCTGGCTAGTCACTACATTGCAGAAATAAAAGGACAGAGACAACAAAAGTAGCATAAATTACTACTTAGGCTACCTCAATCATGAAAGTCATGAACTCAATAAACACTAATCTGATATCTTTGTTTACAAGGCTCAATGAGTGATCTCCTCTGAAGTTAATAAAGCACCTCAAGGAGGAAAGCACTACTCCACATAAGTAAATTGCTCAGAATATGATAGATGAATAGCAGGGATTAATCCTCTACAAATAATACTAGTTTCTGCCAAAAGAACACACATTCACTGGTGGAATTTTAAGGAATTATAGTGTTTTGATAACAGAAAAAGCAAGGACTATTTTTGTTTCTATTGTTTTTCAGTAAACTTCAGTCACATCTTTTCTAAGATTTTTATCTTTAAGATCCCATATATTTATGCAAAATATATAACTTAATTTAATAGTTATTAATAAAGGCAAAAGTTATATAGTAATCATTAATGAAGTAAACCAGTAATATTTTTAATGAGAAAATAAAGATGTAGCTGATAAACTAGTCAAAATCTCTTTTTCTACTTTTTGAATATAAGAACTGTTTCCATGGTGATTTTAATCTTGCTGCAATCCTACAAAAAGCTACATAAAATTTTGTCAGTCTTCACTTCTGAATCATAAAACTATTCCATTGACTGTCCTGGTTTCAGCTGAGATGAAGTGAATTTTCCTTTTAGTAGCTGGTATAATGCTGGGGTTTGGATTTAGTAGGAGAATAATGTTGATAACACACAAAGGTACATTTAGTTGCTGTCAGGCAGGTGAAGTTCAAGTTCCCACGTTCTGCCAGGTGAACAAGGAGCTGGGAGAGCACAGCCAGGACACCTAGCCCAGGCTGGCCAAAGGGATCTTCCGTATCAGCAAGTGTCATGCTTGATGTAGAACTGATTGTATGATTCCACGATTTTTGTAATCAGTCAATATTTTTGGGTTTTGAATATTTTTAAATCTAAATTTTTCATACTATTTTTCTTAATTTTACTAACTCCATGCTGCTATATTATTTTTTAGGGACAGGATTCAAAGACACAGAAGAATCCTTCCTGTATTGTCAGTATTATTACAGGCAAGCATACAGAGCCCATTTCTGATTGTAATGGGTACTGCAAAGGTCTCAAAGTAAAGACAAGATCTAAAAAAACAATAATCAAAGATGATAAATGATGTTATAAAGTGTCAGGAAGTTAAATCAAGACATAGAGATAGGTATAAACTTCAATGGCTAGAATTCTAAATAGAAGCCATAACCTTTTAGCTGTTAATATATTAAAGAATTCTTTTGAAGTTCATGGATTGATAGCTGTCACTGGTGGGGATGTCGAGGCGAGGATTGAAACATAAAATTAATTACATATATTTTATCAATTAAAAAATAACTTGTTTAAAGTCTTGAACTTTTAGTAGGTAAATAAGGGTGTTGGGTTTTTTTCTAATTAATAAACCATACTTTGTACACATGACTATTATTTTCTCTGTGACTGTTGCGTAGCAAGAACCATCCTCTACCAGCTAACCTATGAGCATGAGATTTCTGAAGTGTGCTTTGTACGCTGTTTTCAGTGTCTATTTGCAAGACAGGTCACTGATACTGTATTAGCAAAGGAACAAATGTGGATAAGTGATGGGTGAGGTATTAGCATAAGACAAATATGGTGTCCCATGCCATTAAATGTTTGCATCATTAAATAACAGATGGAATTATGTGATATCAAAATTATTTCTACTGTAAATACTAACAAATACAAAGCATAACACAAGATGATTCACCAGAGAATAAATGCATTGATGTTTTCTTCTGGTTAATGCCAGATCAGTGTTTCAGATTTTTCACGGCTAATTGTTGGGCCAGGTCTTATTGGAGAAGACTGATATATTGATTGATATCAATCAGTCCAAATCAGTTTGAAAAATGTATTTTTAAGTACAATATCAAATAAATTATTATTCAGATAGAAATCTCTCACAGTAAGATAATTTTCACCAACTTAGAAACAGTGCAAAACTCATACTCACTGATTACTTTAGTAGTTTTCTTGCAGTGTCCTTTATTTTTGTATTTAAAGGAATTTCGTCATTGCTTATATTTTGATTATATATTGTGCTTCTAAATTCCAAAAATGATTCAGTGCATTTCTATCTATATAAGCAATACAGATTTCAAATGCACATTTGAACAGTGTGGTGGTTACAATCATCTCTGAGTTTTTGTTTGCTATTTGATAACATTATTTCAGATATTCCCTTTTGTAAATTCATGGAATCATAGAATACTTTGGTCTGGAAGGGACCTTAAAAATCATCTAGTTCCAGCCCCCTGCCATGGGCAGGAACACCCTCCACTAGATCAGGTTGCCCAAATCCCCATCCAACCTGGCTTTGAACACTGCTAGGGAGGGGTCATCCACAGCTTCTCTGAGCAATCTGTCTTAGTACCTCACAGCCACCACTTTCTTCCTAATAGCTCATGTAAATCTCCATTCCTTCAGTTTAAAACCATTATCCCTTGTCCTATTTGCCTTCTAAAAAGCCTCGCTCCATCTTTCCTGCAGCCCCCTTTTGGTACTGGAAGGCTGCTATAAAGTCTTCTCCAGTCTGAACAACCCCAACTCTCTCAGCCTGCCTTCACAGGAGAGGTGCTCCAGTTCTCTGAGCATCTCTGTGGCCCACCTCTGGACTCACTCCAATAGTTTCACATTCTTCTCATGTTGGGATGCCAGAGCTCCAGGGGATGTCTCATAAGAAGAGAGTAGAGGTACAGGATCACGTCCTTTACTGGTGGTCATGCTTCTTTTTATGCAGCCCAGGATGCAGTGGGCTTTCTGAGCTTCAGGCACACATTGCTGGCTCATGTTGAGCTTTTCATCAACCAGCACTTTGAAGTCCTTCTCCTCAGGGCTGCTCTCAATCTGTTCTCCACCCAGCCTGTAGTTGTGCTTGGGATTGTTTTGACCCATGTGCAGGACCTTGCACATGGCCTTGTTGAACTTCATGAGGTTCACACAGGCCCATCTTAAGCCTCTCCAGGTCCCTCTGGGTGACATTCTTTCCCTCCAGTGTGCCAAACACAGCACAGAACTTGGTGTCAACTGGCAAACGTGCTGAGGGTGCACTCAATCCCATTGTCCATGTCACCAACAAAGATATTACAAGGTGCTAAACCAAATACTGACCTTTAAGGAACGCTATACCTTACTAGTCTCCATTTGGTCATTGAGCTATTGACCACAACTCTTTGAGTGCAACCATCCAGCCAATTCCTTATTCACCAAGCGATCCATTCATCAAGTCTATTTGTCACCATTTTAGAGACAAGGGAATGTCTTGTGTGTAGAGTTAAAAAACATTTAAATAAAAAAGTCTTATAAAGTTTCCACTATAACATGGATATTCCTTTCTTCTTAAACAGTGGCAAAAAATACAGTGATTTTGCTGCTGCTAAAGGATAGATGAGTAACATTATGAAGTTCAATACATCAAGAAAAAATATTATTTGCATAGGATGTCTGGAACACTCTGAAAACAGTAAAATACCTTTCATAATCTGTTTGAAACAGTGTGAAATCACATATAGGCAACAGTGGATGGGAAACAGTTATAGCAGTTTAGTAGTCAAAGTAGTTCTTAGAATCATAGAATCATATAATGTGTAAGGTTGGAAGGTATCTGTAAAGGTCATCTAGTCCAACTCCCCTGCAGTAAGCAGGGACATCTCCACTAGATCAGGTCACTCAGAGCCCCATCAATCATGACCATGAATATCTCCAGGGATAGGGCCTCCACTACCTCTCTGGGAAACCTGTTCCAATGATCTACCACCCTCATATTGAAGAACTTTTCCCTAATATCCGACCTAAATCTCCCCTTTTCTAGTTTAAAACCATTACTCCTTGTCCTACTGCTACATGCCCTCATGAACAGTTCTTTCTCATCTTTCTTACAGGCACCTTTCAGGTGTTGGAAGGCCACTATAAGCTCCCCCTTAAAACCTTCTCTTCTCCGTGCTGAACAAGCCCAACTCTCTTAGAATATCTTCATAGGAGAGGTGCTCCAGCCCTTTGATCATTTTTGTGTCCCTCCTCTGGATGCACTCCATGTCCTTCTCATGTTGAGGGCTCCAAAGTTTGACACAGTATTCCTGGTGAGGTTTCACCAGAGCAGAGTAGAGGGGCAGAATCACCTCTCTCCATCTGCTGGCCACACTTTTAGTTCTTCATAATGAAGAAAGAGAGAAAACATTTCTGTCATATCCGAACCAGTATTACTGAAGTAACAGGAGCAGTGCTTGGTAGAAGCACTTAAATAAAATACAGAAAAACACAACTAATTAAAATATGTGAAAAAATACTTTAAAAATTAAACAGATGGTGTGAAAGGAGGAAGAAATCAGAAGGAAGAAAAGTGAACAGATCAGTAAGGATTAAAAAAACATAAGAATCACAGGCAGTGGTCCTCCTGTGGTTTTTTTCTTCTATTTTATGAAGGTGAATGCCTTTTTTAAATCACCACAAATCCATAAGCAAGTAGGGTGCAAATGTGTACACAACAGGTTAAAAATAACTCGCTTCCCCATATGATTTAGCCATAGATATACAGTAAGAAACTTAGCAGAGGGATGTCTGAATGTAAGACATGAAGTGGGTGGTGAGAAAAGAGAAAAGGAAGAGCTGGTGCTGAGCAAGACAGGGATGCATGATTCTCGGTTAAAGGGGTATCAGTGGGAAAGAGTGAAGTTTGCTGGAGGTAGGCTTTAACAGTTTCTCATGGAGCTAAAGAAAACTGGCAGATCATCACAGCTGAAAATGTGTGTGGAGCTATGCAGTCTGAGATGCTTTGCATATTCTAATATTCACACAAATATTATTGTTGTGAAGTATACTGCTGCCTCAAATATTCTGTGCTGAAATATTTCCAGTTTATTTGTCAGAAATGTGTAATCATTTTGGCAAATAACAGAGTCCAATCTCTAATGATGACAGCAATCTGTCATCATTAGGATTTCACAGTGTGGAAGAATATACTTTACAATCTGTTTTTTTCAATCACTTCACATTCTCTTTTTTACTCCACAGAACTTTCTTTGGCACCATCCATTCACCGTTAAAAAAAGTGTGTAAAAAAAATTGTTCCTGTTAAAAATTAATTACAGCACCTCAAAATGAGATAGAAAATGAAAAAAAAAACCCTGTCCATTCACATTCCTTCAGATTTGGAATTAGTGGTTTAAAACAGCAGATTAGGTTTATTGTTTGTACTTCATTGAAAATATAGGCTTATTATTAGAACAACATGCAATTTATTTTGTACATTAGCAAATTGAGAGATTATCACTGCTGTTGTAAAGAAAGCTTTTCACTTTTTTTCCTATTTGTTATTTTCTGTATGTTTACAGTTTAAAATTGTGTCAAAACTTTTGCATTTAACCCTAATCTGGGTAATATATTCTGTGAATATATATTACCCTAATCTGAGTAATATAATCTGTGAATATATTCTTGTTTTCTAGCAACATTTTTTTTCCAAATAGTTAAGAAGTTAATTCAGCCACTAAACCAGTCTTTCTGGGTTCCCAGCAGTCTGCTGAAGTTGTGAATAGGTTGGCTTGAACTGGCTGATACCTGAAACAGAATCCAGGCAAAAAGTTGTTTTCTATATTTCAGATCCGCTGCACTTTACGTGTCTCTGTCTAAGACATCTGGCAGATCTAAAATGACCATTAGAGAACAGCTATAGAATTTATGCCTAGAAAATCTCTTCTGTTTGGTACAGTACAGTGCCTGCACATCCACTATTTGTTCTGTTCAGTTACTTTCTCTCTCAGCAGGAACAAACCTTTCTGTCTTGGTTTTTTCCCTCTCTGCATTTCTGTAAGTAAAATGGCTAATTCAAATCTGAATTAGGTGGAATATTTTTGGAAAGTTTTAAAGTGTATTTATAAATGCCATTTTAATTCTTCTAATACTAACTCTCTATTGACAGACTCGACCAGTATTCAATACCATAAAAGAGGATATTTTATTTAAAAAAAAACCAAAATCACCCCAAATAAAACCAGTTTTGTAACACTGGGTAAACGCTTGCTAAATATCTACCTGTCCTAATAAAACACAGTTTTTTAAATACACAGCAACATTTAAATCATAAGTATACATGCTTAATTTTCAGTTCATACAGCAGAACTAGTTTAATACTGTACAGTATTCCATTTGCCAGTGCACATCCAGCTTCTTCCAAGTAGCTCTCAGACTATTAATAGTTTATTATCTTAGTGATTGCTTACAAACCTTTTAGGATATTCTAACCAAAGCTGAAATAATCTCACTGACGGAACTGTTACTTAGCTATGTTTGGATTTCTTCCTGTTCTGACTTCTACCATCTATTTACAGGTACAGAGTTCTGAAAGCAAGCAAGGAAATGGATGAGAGAAGCATTGCTTTAAGAGCATTGTGCTCAAAAATGAAATAAAAAGAAATGTTAAAGAAAATTTAAGTCTGGTTTAATTTCTTCCAAGCTGTGGTAGTTTCTGCATGTATTTCTGGCTTTAATTTACATGAAAATATAGATAGCTCATGTCTGTTCTTACTTAATGCTATATATAAACAGGTGGGTGTTGATTCTGAAATGTGTAGTCACATTGATACTGCTGATAGAAGTGTTCAGTCTTTGTTCTATTTTTTAAATGGATTATACAAAATACTTTTCTTGATATTTGCAATGAAGCTTCTGGAAATAGTAAGACGGATCCCTGTTTCTTTTAACTCTGTCATAACCACTGGGAATTGCATTATCACAGTGTTAGTAAGCACGGGGATCAACTAAACCTAAATGAAACACAGTATTAATGTAGGCTTTTGAGATTTTTAGCATTCTTTATATAAGCAAGCTGACAACCATACGATCTTCTACTTCTTTGCCATTATCTTTGTAAGGTTATAATGCAAATACTAGATAATGTAATATATTCTCAACAAAATGCTTATTAATAGTAGGCAAGACCTGAACTGATCTTGGAAGTCTGAACTAGGTATAGAATAGAATCATCGAATGTGTAAGGTTGGAAGGGACATTTAGAGGTCCCCTGCAGTAAGCAGGGACATCTTTACTAGATCAGGTTGCTCAGAGTCCAATCAAGCCTGACCTTGAATGTCTCCAGGGATGGGGTCTCCATTACCTCTCTGGGCAACCTGTTCCAGTGATCCACCACCCTCAAACTGAAGATATAAGCATGTGTTTACATTTCTGTACATTTACAAGAATTATGGTTTCCGTCTTACAAGATGTTTTGGCATCAGATGCTACCTCACATCTTTTATTGTCTTTCAGAGGCAGATTACAGATGCTGTTCAGAGCACCTTTCCCATGAGTAGTATGTATGTTGTTCAACATTAAAATTTTCCTGCAAAAATGAGATGTTTTGGCTCACTTCCTCATAAATCAAATTCTCAGGAAGAAGCAAATTTGAACCAAGGTGAATGTTTCAAACACTGAATAAAAGTCTTTGTATTCTTGTTCCCTTTCTGTCTATAAAGGAATATGTAAAGATTAGTAAATTCAGCAGTTAGTGCAGAAATCTCCTTCTGCCTGATACCAAAAAAAAAAAAAAAAAAATCTTGAATTTTAAATCCTAATACCTTGCTCCAGAAACACAAATTACTTGTCTTATACTTAACCTAAAATAATTTGTTTTTTGAAGGAAGGTATTGTTTATGTTCTCCTTTAGTAAAATATAGTGTGTAGGGTTTTTCTAACTCTCAGTGTGCTTGCTTTAGTAACGTACTATCAACAAATGCTATCCCTCATTCCAGATTCCATAGTCAAAAAACCTTACTTGCTGAGCATAAAAGCCTTTCTCCATTAAGAAAAAAGAAAAAAAGAGACTTGTCATAACAGAAACAAATCTTTGTTTTTTCCAAAGCTTCAGTAATTACCACGCTGAGAGAATATACAGGTTTTTTGGGTTTTTTTGAGTCTGAAAATATCCAATTTATGGAGTTATCTATCTAGTTATCTTGTTTATAGACTATCTTTCATAAATTAGTAATTTATTTGACTAGTCACACCCAAAGAGGAATGTATAATCAATGGGTTAGTGTGACTGTTAAGGGAGAAAAGTTTAATCATTTTTATAGAAATACTCCAGACAGTATTTTCAGCATGGAGGTGAGAAAGGCTTTCATCCGAAAGGCTTTCATCCAAAATGCCCATCTTGTAATTTTGAAATTTATGTATGGAATAAGATAAATTCACTAAGGCAAAAAAGGGGAAGTAGATTTTCATCTCTTAGTGTCAAGAAAAGGAACCCAAATTGTCTGTAGTTGGGAGATATGATGGCCAGCAGTGATTACAGGCATCTGTCTTCAGACTATGTCCTAGTCATTCTTTTACTCTAAGAAAGGCATGCAAATTCTTATTTCATGCAACATATTCTCCACTACCTTATTAAGTAGCTACATGTACATTTCAGGTTCTTCTTCAAAGAGCTTATAGGCATAATTATCTGGATACAACTAATGTTTTGTTGTGTATCACACACCTTTAGGGGTGTGTGAATTTGTGGTAAGGATGCCAGGTGCTCATCAAAGCTGCTCTGTCAAAAGCTCCTCCTCAGCAGTACAGGGGAGAGAAAGTATAATAAAAGGCTCATGGGTCAAGGTAAAGACTGGGAGGGATCATTCACCAACCACCATTATGGTCAAAACTCAGTTCAGGAAAAGGATTTTAATTTATCACCAATCAAATACAGTAGGGTAATGAGAAATAAATCTTAAAACACCTTCCTCCCATCCCTCCCTTCTTTCCAGGCTTAACTTCACTCCTGATTTCTCTACTTCCTCCCCCTCAGCAGCACAGGTGGACAAGGAATGGGATTGCGGTCAATCCATCACACGTTGCCTCTGCTGTTTCTTCTTCCTCACAGGGAGGACTACTCACAGTCCTTTCCTGCTCCAGTGTGGGGATCTATCCCATGGAAGACAGTCCTCCATGAACTTCTCCAATGTGAGTCTTTCCCACAGACCGCACTTCTTCGAGTACTGCTGTAGCGTGGGTCTCTTCCATGGGGTGCAGACATTCAGGAGCAGGCTGCTTCAGTGTGGGTCACAAGTCCTGCCAGAAAATTTGCTCCAGCTTGTGTTCTTCTCTCCATGGGTACACAAGTATTTCCAGGAGCCTACTCTAGCATGGGTTTACCACAGGGTCACAGACTCCTTTGGACATGCGGTGCTCCACAGGCTGCAGATGTATAACTGCTTCACATTCATTTAATCCCCATGGGCTGCAGGGGGGCAGCTTGCTTCACCATAGTCTTCACCATGGGTTGCAGAGGAATCTCTTTTCCAATGCCTACGGTACCTCCTGCCCCTCCTTCATTGACCCTGGTGTCTGCATAAGTGTTTCTCTCACATATTCTCACTTCTCTCTCCTGTCTTCTCCTGTGCAGCAAGATTTCCACCCTCTGTTTTCCCAAAAGTGCTACCACTGTCCCTGGTGGGCTCATCCTTGGTCTGCCTTGAAGCTGCTGGCATTAATTCTATTTGACCCAGGGAAGCTCCTAGCAGCTAGGCACAAAAGCCACCCCTGTAGCTCCCCTGCTACCAAAACCTTGCCACACAAACCCAATACAGACTATTCTAACCCAATCGGGGAAAAAAAAAAAATCAGGACTTCTGTGTTTTATTGATGGAATTTCTGAATTCTGGGTTGTGATTTGGCCTAGCAGTGAGTGAGATGTTGGACTGCGCAAAGCCCACCATGGTACTGGACACAACTGCGCAGATTTAAAATTGGACAGTCAAGTTCTTCTTAAGTTTAATCTTTTCCTAAATGAGAACTTCTCTTTGGACTTCAGTATCTTACTTAGTTGCTCAAGTTCTGCTATCATCCATGTACCAGCAGTCGCTGGGAGTCCCGTAGTGCCATCCAAAATTGAACAGTGAAAAGTGGTAGACTTGTTGGCCAGGTAGATTGCAATAAAATAACTCTCATCTATTACTAATGCAAAATGTTACATAAATATATGTAGCCTTTCTATACTGGACAGCTTTCATATAACAGAAAGCCAAGTATCATCCTAGAGGGTCCAGAAAATGGGATTTAGATGAGTGAGAAATGCTTTCTCAGTCAGATGGAGGCCAAGGAGGACTGACAGCATGAGTGAATTTTAGTAGCTACAGGTGGTTGCCACTGAGAATTAATTTCCCTCTTCATTAAGCTCCTTATACACAGAGCCAAGGGAACTGGCTAAGATGGTATGATCCTCGATGAAGCAGGAAATTGAGTAATCCTAGTCAGTCTCCTTCTAAATAGACCTTTCTATTGGGAACTGGGTGCATAAGTAAAGTGACTAGTTCACTTTCCTGTAGTCTCAGTCTTTCTGACTTAATACCTTTAATAACAGAGGTCAATGTCTAGTAAACAACATAAAATTTAAAAAATAAAATTATAAAATAGCATCAGTAAAAGAGATACCAAAAATGTTCAGTTATAAAATGTTTGGAGTGGGGTTACAGATGCCTTAGTCTTTAAAGCGGTATTGAAGTGCAGTATCAGAAAAACATTCTGGAAAGAACTTTTATTAAGAAGACAGTTCTGTAATGGGGAAAGTAACACTCATATAAAAAAGCTTTCAAGAAAGACAGAGGAGTTATGGTGGGTCTGTCGATACACTGCTAACATGTAGTGTTCCTTTATAGGTGGGAAATTTGATATTGCTTAGCTTTTAACAGAAATTATTCTTGAAATTTTGTAAATGTTTTAAAAATGACACAAAATCTGGCTAATAACACAGCTGAAGGCTATCAAAATAAAAGTTGTCCTTTCAAAAAAAGAGAATTAAAAGTGACCCTGTGTGCTGAGAAAATCTGCTACATACTTTACACCAAAAGATGCAGAAGTGCATTATTTTAAAAAAAAAAAAACCAAAACAAAACAAACTTTATGAAGGTTTTAATTTTCCTCATTTCACTAAATTCCCCAGAGAGCTGAGGAAATTGCTCACAGTGTGTAAAGAATCCTGAGAATTAGGTGCAAAAAAATTATGTTCTCAATCTCTGACAATCCTTCAGCACACCGAACTTCAGCTGACATTACTATTGATTTCACAGTGTCTCACAGACATGATGGCGACTTTTGGAGCACTGGGGATGGGTCAGCATAGATCTTCAGTCAAACACACTTAACCATCTGGCCTACCTTCTGGAAATCTCTTCCCTCAGTCTGGCATGGACTGAATAAATATCTTCATTTATAATAATTTCCATAATGACTTACAATCTTGACAGTGAATACAATATGACCCAGCTAACAAAATCCCCTAAGAGCATATACAATTCATCTTTCTATTTAATTTTTCTTCTAAATAATCTCCCTGAAATTAGCAGTAATCACTTACATTACATACCTAATATTTTTAGAGTGTCAACTACACACTCTGACCAAGATGCTTCAGATTAAAACAAAAAAAAAAAACCCCAAAAAACCCCAGAACTTCAGTATAAGTTATATATAAACAAAAAAAACTTCCCATTTGCCTCTTTGTTGATAAGTCAGCTGCAACCTTTTTCGTTCTGCAATGTGTCCCCCTCCTCCAAAAACAACAGTCAACAAACAAAAGCAGCCAAGAATCCTGAATTTTATCATTCTTATCTATTGTCCTCTGAATGGATTGTTATTAGGTGGTGAAAAAAGTTGTGTCACTTTTGTTTGGTTGGTTATTACAAGGTAAAAAACCCCTTGTCTTAATGTACTAAGTTTCTCTCTACAGATGAAGAAAACAGACCTAAAGTTTGCTCCAGGAAGAACTTCATAGGTGGGTTTCTTGATGTCAAAAGCAAAGAAATTGCATAGTTCTGTGTAGGATATTAAAACCTGGTTTGTAATTAAAAGAATTAAAATTACTTACTATTGACTTATTAGTAGTAGTATGCTACTACTAAATATTAGCATAAGAAACAGTAGCACAAAATCTCTTCCAAATAATTTATGATCTCATAGATGTTTGAAAGTGAGTCACAGATATTGTTTACCTTAACAAAGAAGAGATTCTGGGTACTGACAAAAGGTAGTTGTCAGACTCGTAAATTCATAGTGAAGATTACAGCATTGTGATTGTCACCCATTGCAATAAACACTTTCTCTTGCCTAGATATAAAGCACAGATTAAACATAGAAAAAGTAGAAACACCTGTTAGAAGAACAACATAATCAGTGGATTAGTAGTTTCAAATTCCAATAGCTCTCATAGATGATTTTTTGCTTCCTATTAATATTAAAATCTTTCTATCTAAAATTCCTTTAAGAATTTTTTTCCTTTGTGCCATTATGATAATATAGTACATAAAGCTAGCCAAATTTTACAGAAACATAATAAAACCTGTAGGAAAGCAAAGTCTCCAATAAAAGCTAAATCTAGGTCAGTTAATTCTGATTTTTTACATTGCTAGGTACACCTGTACATCTAGATGCACACACACAAATATATACATACATATAGGCATGCATATATATATATATTTGCTATTATTTCTGCATTTTAAAAGGTAAGGCAATAATATTAATTCTTTCATGAATGAAGATTTGTTCCTCATTTGTTTTAATGAAGGCCATATTAACGAAGCATTCTTTTTTTTTCCCCCTGTACAAAATAAAAATAAATTTTATAGCACTATGGGCATTTTTAGTGTGATATTAACACTTACAAAAATAATATTTAAATATATTTTTATTAAACAATTATAAATCAAATAAATTATCAGTTTAAAAACAAAGGAATGAACACACATCACAACCCACAAACAAGATGTAGAAGGGAAAGAGAAAAGAAGATGGCATTGATATTAAGAAAAAAATTAAGAAAAACTAGAAAAATCTCGATAAACTAACACATATTCTCAAACTCAGGGTTAAAATTATATCCAGTATGCAAAAAAATATGGTTTTGTGGTGGTAAACTCTCATAGAAGTCATGGTAGCATGCTTTTCATATCATGATCTAAAGCTTCTAAAAGCTTCTAACTGTGTTTACTAGGCAGAAAAATTAGATTAATATTTTCTGTTAAACCCCCCAAAACAAAAATATTGGAGAAAAGGAAATGAAAAAGTCCCATAGATTTTTCTAATCTTAAGGACTATACAATGCCATCTACTTTTTTCATGTTACGAGCAAGAGAAGTTTTGCTATATAATCACTACAACTCTTTGCCAAGCTTTTTAGGTAACTGAGTTTCTGACTCTCACTGCCAGAAATTTCTTCTAGTACCTCAGCCAAATGTAGTTTTTTCAGCTCTCTTATTATTGTGCCTTTTCTCCTCCACTGTTTCTCATCACAAATTTATTTATATAATATAGATAGATAGATAGATAGGGGGACCTAATTAATGTTTATAATTATCTTAAGCAGGGGATGCAGGGGGAATCAGCCAGCCCCTTTTCAGAGGTCTGTGGAGACAGGACAAGGGGCAATGGCTGCAAGTTGGAGCATAGGAAGTTCCGCACCAACATGCAGAAAAACTTTTTCACAGTGAGGGTGACAGAGCACTGGAATAGGCTGCCCAGGGAGGTGGTGGAGTCTCCTTCTCTGGAGATATTCAAGACCTGTCTGGACGCCTATCTGAGTGAAATGTCCTAGGGAGCTGCTTTGGCAGGGGGTTGGACCCAATGGTCTCTCGAGGTCCCTTCCAACCCCTGTGATTCTATGATTCTATGATATGTGTGCATTTTTCTTAATATTACATTACATTTTTACTAGGATTTGGAAATAAAAAACTTGAAAGAAAAAGTGTAATAATAAAAGTATATAGGAAAGCAATCACTTAGAAAGTCATCCAATCATAGCCCCAGTCAAATATTTATTGATTAGTTGTTTGATTTTGTGGCATACAATAAAATGAAACATTATAGTGGCTTTTTCACAGTGATTAGAAATCCTTATTCTGAAAGCTAAGATAGTATATTACCCTATATCTGAATATAAGCTTAATAGTATTTTTCAGTGGTTATTTTGTTACCAACAAAAACAATACATAACCAAACTAAATTGTATTCTTGCATGTATGCTTGTATTAGTATAAATTATCTGGAAAATAACACTATGAATCTATAAAGAGCCATTTTCATGTAAAAAATTATCATTATTTAAGGTTAGCTGTTAACAGAATTTAAAAATAAAATTAATATTATATGATTAATAGAGACAATTTATATTACAGTACATAATGCTCAGCAGAATTAACTCTTCAAACTTTACAGTCCATTTTTAACTGTAAATGGGATGTTTTATTTCAAAAACATTAGCTTACAAAATAAATAAAAAACTATAGTAAATATAATATTCCTAATTGGTTTAAACTTTAAAATATCTTTAAACATTTAAGTTATCTACTTGCATTATTCAAACATTGCAATGGTTTTCATAAATCATGCCATGATTTATACTAATTTCTTTTTAGTTGTTCTAAATACATTCACTAACAAAAATGTTCTCTTGGATGTAAAGAACATTCAGGTGATACCACTAATTCTGATGTCTATGTAATACATGCAGGCTAAAGCTATTGAAATTCATGTAACTGTTCTGAAAAATTATGGTATCTATCTCATTTATTAGAATCACCAACTAATTCAGATACCCCATCAACTCTCCAAAAATGGGTTATTGCATAGTAATAACCAGTTTATATATCAAATTATTAATGCTGACACCAGAATATATAGGAAGTACTGGTTCAAGGATGTCTGCTGGCACTAACCTAGGATGATATAGTTTCATATGATATGTTTGACTATTCAAAAGTGGAATTAAATTCACCTTTCTTTGGTTCTGGAATGTTTTGCCACCAATCTGCATAACAAAATGTTCCAATTTGAGGCACTCACATGTAACACACTCACTGGCAGCTACTTACTTCTCAACTGTCTTACTGAATACAAAACTAATTCTCTTCTTCAAGATGTTATTCACGGTTTCAAAATTCTCCTAGAGAAATTTCCAGAATAGAAATTAGTGAAAACTACGAGTATCCCATTTTTACTCAAACTAACTGAAACCCATATGCATTTAAGTAACAGACTTGAGTAGAGAGAGATTAAAAAAAAACCAAAAGAAGTATTTTTAATCAAAAGGAAAGTTCTTGTCATATTGACCTTCAAGAATTTCGATTTAGTTACATAAGCAGAGTGGCATTTTCACAGCATATTACGGAACAGTGAGTAGAAAACTAACCTTATTTCTGTAGTTTAAAACAAACTGGCACATTCACAACTAAACTGACATGATTGATTGCCATGTGGTTTAGAAATTAAGTACAACCCAAGTTATGCCTAATCTAATGCTACCCCAAATTATGGGTTTTGAAAAAGATAAACAGGAGTCTCTTTTTTTAACTTAAGAAACCAGAGAGAATCTCAACATAATTGAGACCTATAAGCAGAAGCTAAGTGGACAATAAGGACAAAGATATGCTACTGCAGATCAATTGGGGGAAGCCCTGTTGAAGTTAACCATAGCAACATGAAGTAGGGCAAAAGAAATAGGAATATGTTCCAGTAAATTATGAGTAATTTGTTATGCAGCATATGTCTGTCTAGCTTAAATAAAGGAAAAATATTGGACCTTGGCCTCTGCTGGGCTGTTTGATTATATTTCAATTTCTCCAATTTAAAAGCCATAACACTTAATTAAGAAAGAAAACACTTAGAAAGCTTGTTTGTAATTTTTTGGGGGGAAGGGGAAATTGTTTCCATGGTGTTTCTATCACCATTCATATTTTCAGCCATTCGTGTAGATCTGAAAGAAAATAATTCCTATGCAGTCTCAAATAGAAAACACCTTACAGTTTTCTACTAAATGGTCATTGAAATATCATACAGAAAACATCACAAATGAAATTTTGAACATTTTTTCCTTTCAGATCAAAGTTGTTAGAAAGTTCTCTACATTTACTCTTTTGTTAATTACCTAAGTGCAGAATTTCATCATAATTTTAATACTTTTAATTCTACATGTGTCCATAGCCTCATTACATTTGAACTTCAACCACAGATATTTTCTTAACCTTTATAACGTAGTCATAATGTGTCCTGCATGTCAGATGGACAGTACAGGGTTTGAGAGGAATGTCGTCCTTTTACAGACCCTTCAGATGCTAGGAGTAATTTAGCAGTGATACTTTTATATCCAGACAGTATTTGGCTAACTGGTAATCCTCTACTAGTGAAACAGAGGTCTTTAGCCTATATATATATTTTGGTACAGACATCTTAGACCTCCTATAAAATATTGCATGCAAGGAATTGCACTTAACATCTTGTACCAATCTTTTCCATGTTAATTCAGAGATTTCAGGTAAATGATGAATGAAAATTAAGAAGAATCCTAGTTAAAAGTAGCATATTTAAAATTTAGGATAATCAACTATAAGGTATATATTCCTCTGGATGATTTTCTCTTAGCTTGTTTTCTGTGCCTATAAAACACACCAATGTGGACTACACATTATAATTATGAAGGACTTGCAGAGTATGTAAAATTAGAAAAATATTTATGGTGTATCCAAGCATCCACAGTTTATTTGTTTCTGTTAGTAGATAGAGGTTGATAATTTTCAGTGTTAATTCTTTGCCATGGTATTTGAAGAAGCAGAAGAGAAATGAACAGCTTACGAGGCAAAATCAGAAATATATACTATAAAATAGATCCTAATATTTTGACAAAAAGAAAGAAGAAGTTTTAGAGAAATGGATCAGTTTCATTGTTAATGATTTCTCTAATTGTTTCTTTGAAATGGGAAAAAGATGGACACCCTTCTATTCACATAATTATGCAAATTAGATAATAGTCTTGTGTTTTGAAGTCCAACATCTGAATGTAAAAATATGCTAAGGCAGATGCAAATAAATGCTGCTTGAAATATTCTGATAAATGCTTTATATGAGTTTAGTTGCATGCTGTAAATTGTATGAAAAAAATTTAAACTGTGAATAGTAATAAATAAGAGTACTTACATTGGATTATGTTATGACTAAATATGCCATAAATCTATTGCTTACATTGATTGAGCCTTGAACGTCTATTATCATAAATGAGCCCATGAAAAATACTTCACACATTAAGAGTAAATTACTCACTGATTAAACAGTTGCCACACTTTAAGCACCATTTCCTTCGCTTAATTCAAATATTTCACAAATACAAATCTACCATCAGCTTTAGTAGACAAAATGAGTTCTTATATTGAGGTTTTTTGTGCAATGCATTTGCAGAAGTGCATAATTTAGCTTGTATACCACTGAAAAATAAGCATAAGTAGAAACACTGTGCTTTTTCCTATAAAAACCTAACCCTTTCTGTTTAAAGAAGACATAGTATTTAATTAAAAACATGTACTAGTTTCTGAAAATGAAGTAAATAGTTTAAGGATAATTGTTGTGCTTAAGGTTTGTAATTACATTTAGTTAATATCTAAGCAGTGATACCTGATCACAGAACCACAGAGCAATTTGTGTTGGAAAGGACTTCTGAAGGTCCTTTAGTCCAACCCCTTGCTAAGAGCAGGGACAGTTAAGCGGTGGTGGCCCATGCCTTCCCCAGTTATGGTGTGCATATCTCCAGGGATGGAAACTCCACAACCTTCCTGAAAGTCCCTTCCAATACTTGACCATTTTCACAATAAAACCATTTTTCCTTTCTCTAATAAAAATAACCATGATTTGTGTTTATTTTCTCTAACTCTATGACTTTGCATTTCCAAAAAGAATATGAATGTATCTAATCTACAGGATCCCTTTAGGTAGCTGCAGACAGTGAAAGGATCTCTGATTAGCCTTCTATCTTCAGGCCAAACCAACCCAGCTCTTTCAGACAGACTAAGGGGTGGAATCCATTGAACCTGACCAAAAGACCATTGCATGTTTAGGAGTTAGTGTGCCACACAGCAGTTAATCTGAGTGGTCCCAGGTCTGAGCTGTGCTGCTCAACATTGTGGTTTTTCAGGCCTGCCTGTGTTGTGCTGCACATATTCCAAAAACCATGGGATAAACCTGGTCATTTCCTTGTCATTACCTGCTTGGTACCAGTGATTACACCACTTACACAGCCTTGGCTTTGGCTACAAGTTCAGGAAGAAGCTCTCATGATAGCATCCTAGAAGACTGAAGTTTTCTTGTGAGGAAATTATATATTACCCAGAATGACTGAAAGGAAGAACTTCTGTCCATTCTGCTCTGCACAGTGCACCATAGGAAAATCCATCTGAGGTCCATCCAATAACACACAAATACAGGGTGCACACCATCTGAAGAGATGTAAAATTTACTCACCATCTATATTCCTCTTTTTATTCCATCTAATTAAACATTTACCTTACTAAGCCCGTGTAGACAATGCCAAAATAAAAGATCCTAAATTTTTACCCTTTTACTCTAAATGCACAAAGAAGAATCCAGTTGTCCTCTTAGTGACATATCTGCAGTATTTTCTGTGATAAAATTTGAACAAGAAGTTTTTCAATTCAAAGTGGGGGAAAAACCTAAAACAACTCCAAATATCCACATACTAATGGCTATATTTTCAATAAGGAACACTATTTTCTTGGCCACTGTTCACATTTGGATTCATTTTTTCAAAGCGATTTTGCATTGTCATCTAATGTCAGTAGAGTGCATTGCCTTCTGGAGACACTTTGTAAAAGTGATCTACAGTGTCAAGTGCCCCTATTCACCTTGAAAACTTTTACATGAAGATCAGAGCACCTTCATTCTTTTCACACTGGTTGAATCATCTATTAATATATTACTTAAGAATTAACTCTGTATCACATCTGAGCTTCCTTTTTAATGGGCATCTCCAGATTCATAAGAACTAGTAGTACTTCATGCATGGAACAAAGTTTATAAGACAATTTTTAAAAAACTTTCCTTCTTTTTTAATATTTTGTAAACTGCTCCACAGTCTTATCTCTAGAAACAATTTGTTCTGTGAGTGAATTCAGTGGATCTCCTGAATCTGTATGTCCACATACTAAAAAACATGGAAAAAGTTAAACTCTATTTTGTAGGTAGTTATTAGGCATTTTCATTTTATATTCTGAAATTAACTTCATGATGTTCTAAAATTATTTATTTAGAATAAAATTATTATCAATAAAAATATATGATGTAGTAAATTATCAACAGTAGTCTATTGAAAACGTTTAGTTTATTGAAAAACTACTATACTTGGTGAATAATGCATCAACATTTTAGCTCAGAAAACTTACCCAAATGAGATACATAAAGACTTGATGACATTTTTTCTTTTAAAGGGAGGAAATTTTATTACATTATGCACAGGAATTAAAACCGGCTGTACTGCTAATATGAAGGCATCAAATACTCAACTCACTAAAAGTCAAAATATAATATTTTGAATCTTACCATTTGCTGCTTGTATATCAAGCTATGAGTAAACTGGTAAGAGAAATATTTTGTGGCACTACCTTCTCAAGTAGTCTGTAAATTTTAATCAAATTTTAATCTAATTTTAATCCATGGATCTAAGGGTGCATTAAGGAATTAGTTCAGAAAAATATATTATAAATTTGAACAATCTCAATATTTCTTGTCTAAATTTCATAGAGTCCTTTAATAATTTCTAGAATCTTTGCTAAAAAGGGAGAAGCCACTAGGTAACTGAGGAACAGCACAGCAAGACAGTGTAAAAGAAGAATTTCCTGTTGAACCTATGAATTATCATGGAGTTATGCAAAATCATGCACTTGGTACCATCCACTTACCAGCATTAGAAAGTAGGATAATGTTTTTGTGAATCCTATGTTCAACAGAAGTAGGAAAACAGTTATTCATAGGTTTCTGCTGATTGGAAATGAAGGAATATAAAGATTATTGATTTAGAGGATATGCTAAAAGTCCTAGATTATGTCAATAAAGAAACAGGAAGATCAGATACTGTCTTCTTTACTGTAGCCCATATCAATTTTTGCTGTTCTACCCTCTCAATTCAATTATAATTCAAATGCATGTTTTAAACAACCCAAGAATACCTGCCACTAATCCGATGGCAGCCTTTTAATCTGACATTTCTATCTATGCACACTTTTTTGGGAAAAAAACTTCACTCTATAGTTTAAGACTGTTTTAATTTTCAGCACTGTGAACTGTCTTGCCCTAGTTCTGCCATTTAGAGAAGTGAACAACACTGTGGTCTTAATGGACATTTACAGGAGCACTTATGTTGCTTAAGAATAGAAGACAATGTGAAAGTTACTCGGATTGAATTCAGGAAAGTACTTTTAAAAAAGAACAAGAACCTTCTGCTCCATTTAGTCATTTTTCTTTATAAATATGGCATTCTTATATTTTCTGGGAAAAAAAATAAATCCAGTAGGCTGAACTCTGGAGTAAATATAATCGACCGACTTCAATAGTCTGTTTCTCCTCAACTGATGAGCTGACCCTAGTTCTTACCCATTTATGAAGTATTTTGGAATAACTAAATGACCTCAGACTCTCACGAACTCCTGTGGCTGATTTTAAACTAGATTTTTCATGAAATATCATATTTAGTTCTCTCGCTTTGAGAAATTGTTTCCATTCCTAAAAAGAAAGTAGGTTTACTAACTGATATCTCAGTTGTTGAGGAAGCAAGATTGATGCATTTCCCCTCAGTATGTTTGCATTTTTCAGAAAATGAACTTGAGAAAAGCTTGAATTCTCACTAAAATTTAAGACAGATCTATTTCGCTATCCTGTGAAAGCAAGCACTTATGATAGAAGACTACACGATGATTTCTTTAGGGTTCTCAAAGAGGTTTTAGGGAGAAAAAGTTTAATTTCCAAGTCTAGGATGCATACAGTAGATTATGCTAGGTTACTGTCAGTGAAGAACAAAGTTGATGTCAGGTAAATATAGCACCAAGAAAGATCCGGATTAAAATTTTCCCCTTAGGCATTCTGGATTCAGTGCCGCCTTCTGTTTGACATGATAATGCATTTAAGGAGGAAAAGTATGGGATTTTTGTGACAAAGTGCAACTAAAATTCTTTTTTTTTTTTTAGAACTGTCCCATTGCATGTATTACTGTATGCATATGCATGACTCTCAACAGTTAGGTATAGCATATTTAATGAAATTGTATTTTTGGCAAAAACATGAGATGCCATTTATCTTGGGGAGCTCCCCATTACCAGTCTGACAGCTTTATAGCTCTGTTGGGAAATGAAGTATAACATCAGGTTACTAAGCAACTCCACAGCTTTTTAAAAGTACTTCTTGGAACTCACTTGTTTCTCCTAATTGATTCAGTCCACATCATTTTGAACATAAATGGGACATAATGTTTAGAAATATGCTGCATGACTACTTTTAGCTAACATGTCTTGCTACCTTTGCATATCTAAATCAAGCACTAGCATATAAATGTCATATTGAAAGCAAATTTTTATCTTCTTCCTGAGTCGCATTGACATTTAATATATATAAATTATTTTGACAGTTCAAGCTAGTCTCTGAAATTGTCTGCTGACTGTCAGAAAATAACACAAAGCCTGAGTGGCAATTTCATTTTTCAAGTTTTATGTAGAAAAAAGTTTTAATTAGCAAATCTGATTTACTTCTTTGGTGAATTCATGTGTTATAATCCATCAGAATTAATAGGAGATCTATCTCTGAGTATTGTAATCATATGTAAGGGACTGGAAATACGCTTTAATAATTGCCAACAGAACCATCGTGTCCCCCCTCTTTTTTCCTCTCACCTAACCAAACCTCATTACATCACCACCACCGGCTAAGGCTTCCAAAGACCTAATGACTATTCAACGAGCCACCCAAAAGACAGACATCAGGAGCCATTCACACACCAGGAGACCACTATCAGAAGAGACATCAGGCACACATCAGGACAGCATTCCACTACCAAGAGAAACATCAGGAGCCATTGACACATCAGACATTCCGTCATCCACTCTGAGGCCCACAAGCCAGGTGGAAGCTTGTGGCCATACAAAGGATGACTACAAAGAGAGAGCATTCGGCCATGAAAAGAGGCAAGCGGCCATGGAGCAAGCAACATGAGAGGCAAGCAATAGAAGGAAGCAAGCAACATGCATCGAGGGGCATGGAGACAACGAGGATCCATGTCTCCATTGGATCAACAATGCTCTTCCCTTCCATCGGACCCAGAGACACTGAAGAAGACTCTGCCAGCAGACGGAATGTTGTAGCTTCGTGGTGGTAGATAGAGCAGCGCCCCCACCCCCCACCTCTCCACCCCCCATCCCCCCCCCCCCACTTCCCAGTTTCTCTCTCTCTTTTCCTCTTTCCCACTCTATCTCTCTTTTCCACCTATACCTGCACATCACACCCTTTTCTCCTTACCACCCCCCCACCACCACTTTTTCCTGCACGTTTATTCCAATGAAGTAACCTTAACCCTGACTCCGTTTCGAGTCTTAGTTCTGGTCTCCGAGCATTGAATTGAGAACTGATCAGGATCAAACACCTGACAATTGGACATCACTCAGGGGTTAAACCCAGCTGCCCCCAGCCACCCAGAGCGATCTGAGGGTCGGTTGGAACGCAAGGGGGTTTAATCCCTGCCAAACTAAGTCTCGTCCAGGATGTGGATCATGACATCATATTGATAATATCTTGAGTCACTAAACCTGTGAGCAAAAGAGCACCTCATAGGTTCTCTGAATATTAGTGCTATCTATGCTGGTATATCACAATTTATTAAGTGTAAACCAGTCTTTTATCATTCTTGATTTTTCTCCCCTCCCATTACAGTGGTGGAGAATAATAAATAATGAAACATTATAGATATCCTGAGTTTCATTTCTTTCCTCAAGTTAACTTACGAGTTTCTTTCTTTGTATCTCTCCTTACATTTCCAAAATTGTAATACTTTTAAAATGAATAGATACATACTTTCTGGGGGAAAAAATGAGGGACTGAAGATCAACTAACATTTTATCTCCTGGTATTTTAAATCCTCCTTTTGTTAGGTTGCTTATTATTTTGCTGATGGACTCCTTTCATGCCGTCTGCCAGCAGCAGTCTTCCACTTCCCCAAGGACTTTTTTTTTTCTTTTTACTTTTAAAAATTTTCCTTAGTTAATGTAGTAGAGAGCTTTTCTGTAACTGTCACTGGAAGAAGGAAAGGGGCATTATATGCTGATGATCACTTAGATCTGTAATTTTTTTTACTGTGCTCTATCAATCGTAACACTGTTGGAAGCTTAAATGTAAGATGACCCATGACAGATTTGATTCAGTAAACTAACATAATCCAAAATAATAGGTTTAAGACATTATTTAAGGTGTAGAACGTATTTTAAAACTGCTGAAATAACATTCTTCCCCTCTCAATGAAGCATACATTACACCTATGGGAAACACATTTTGCTTACTGCAACTACTATGAGTTTCTCAGTCTTATGGAAGTTATATATGCATCTTAGGTAAATTTATATATACACTAGCTTATGAGATTTCCCCTGTTATGAAATAAACCACTTTACATGTCTTTTATATGAACAATTTACTGGGCCACCCTTAGGATACACTCCAACTTGAGTCACGAGGTTGTAACATTCCAGTTCAGAAAGCATTCTCTTCCAGTGCTCTGTTGAGCACTTTTTTTTTTCTTTCAGACACTTATTGTTATGGCAGACCAAACAATCTGAAGACGATTTGTCCAGATCTGAAAATAACTTTTGATCCAGCTAGTACGGAATGAAACAGACTGAATAATTCTGTAGAAGGCGGAGTAGATCAAATAAATGGAAATAACTCATGGAGTGTTCAGAGAAGCTGCAGCTATCCTCTTATGTTTGTAACTCAACAATGTGGCATATGGGCTCAGACTAATATTGGAGATAAATGTAGATGCACTTTGCTGAAACTAGTCAAGAATAGGGTAATAAGAATGTGGAAAAAAAAAAAAAAGATGAGAGGTTAGGAATGTCTCACCATATTTATAATCCTGCCAAATTTAAATTGTGACCATAGAAAAGCCACTTAGGATGCAGTGGGATGTTAAAAGGCCGTAGGGTTCATAAAAATACAGCAATTCAACTCTCAAGTGTGATGAACAGATTATCAAAAAAGGTCAGTCACCAATAACATCAGAGAGAAACTGCTTTTTGTTTTTTGGGTTTTTTTTATAAGGCTAGGATGTTATATCTGTTACATCTGTAACTTCCCAGTTGTGAGCAGGAGCTAAGATTTTGATCACAGTGAACTTCTTGGTTCTGATGAGAAATAGGGGGATGGTTAAACTGGACATTGTACAACTTTTCATTGTTCTAGTAGGAGTTCCCAGGTGTGCTTGCTACAGGAAGCCTTGCTATGTTGTAGCCCTATCCACTTGATCCCTGAGCAAAATCATCTGTTTACAAATGCCCACTTTTAATGACTGAACTTGCTAACACTAAAGCTAACCCAAGTTTCTGATAGCCATGATAAAACCAAAAAGAGTTAACCATTATTTCCAATGTTCAGAAATCCAATATATAACACACACATATATATGTGTATATATTAAAAATATAGATAAAGAACAAACATTTACTGCATGGTTACAGTATTATTTGTTCCAGGTGATGAGGTGTCCACAGATAGTAAGAGGCAAGGTATGAAAACCAGTCTTGATTTGTACTCCCCTCTCTTTTTTCTTACTGTGTAGGTCATCTTTTCAGTGAATGCCCTCTTACCTCCCTGCCAGTTTTTTACCTTCATTTAATAAGAAGTCCTCTCCTTTTCTCCTTGCTTTCCACTTATCAGCTGCCAGGGGAGGGGAAAGGTTCAAAATATTTTCCACTACAAGCCAGAAAGAGACCTGACACTGCCATATTTTCCTTGTGGTGCCATGAAAACTGATGGCTTTTAGTTTTTAGGAATATCTTTCTAAATTACCAGTCAATAAACAATACAACAAAGTTCATACCATATAAGTAGCGCTGATGACTGCAGACATTGGTTATTCTTAGACTTTGAGTTCTGGTGGATCAGGTTTGAAAGCTGTTTGATGAGAGACATCAAAGCAATAAAGGGCGTGTCTTCTTTCTTCTCCAGTTTTTCTTGTTTATACCTGATATTTTTATGCTACTGGTCTCTATCCCAAAAGAGGGAATAGGAGGTGGCATCTCATCTGCTCACAATTTTGCTTACATTGTTTTTCTTTTCTCTTAGTAGTCATTCTTCTTTCATAGTCATTAGAATGCTCTGCCTATTTGCAGTTCCTTTTGCTTATCCTATTCTTTGTCTGGCAATTTCTGTTTATTTTGATGGGTTTTGTATGCAATTACACCTCCCTCTCTTTGTCATTTTGATAGTCACATTGGTAACTATTCATGTAGTAAAACTATGTCTGGCTACACAATCACAGCAGTACAAAGTTCTTATGTGATGTTAATTACACTATTTCAGTATGCTTACAGTCAGGATCAAGGCAAGCTAATCTTAATGATATCTTGATTAGCACATTTGTGGTTTACAGGTATTGCAGGCCTCTCTTTAAGCTATACATGACTTACTGACAGAGGAATTTTGTTAGCCAGATAACTTCCTTTTTTTTTTTTTTTATGACATGTGTGTGTCCTGCTTAGAAAAGAGTGCTAGATCTTTTTCCAGATAAACTGAGATATGTCTTTTGAGTATATTTTGCAATGATATAGGAACTTGCATTTCAGTATTGGAAATGATAATATCATTTCAGAAAACCTTCAATGCTTTGGTCTTGCAAAAGTCTCCAAGAAAATTAGCTTTCCCCTAAAAAGAGATGTGTTTTAATCCTACCCCAGGAGTACTGATTAATTGGATGTTAGCTATACTTTGTTGCAATAGTGCTCACTTAACACATACAGGTGGAAAACAGAAGAAAACCAAGTCTGAACCATGTCTAAAATGTATTTTATCTGGAATACATAAATGACAAAGTGATACTATTTTAACTTTATTCAGGAACAGACAGGGTGAACTGTTTAGTTTGAAGTAGATACTAAGCCCCTAGCGTGCAGAGGCAATGTAATTCAAGATTTCAAACCATTTTGTTTAAGCATAAATAGAGATAAATACCTCCCATACAGTTAAATGCAACTGTTGACATGTAGGTCTATATTCATAGAAATTGACAAGTGATATTTTCCTGGACACAAAAAAAGTGTTTATTTAGCCTATGGCTACTAATAAATGCTTTGAGTAATTATCCTTTGATATAGATATAGTGGTGACTTGATTAGTAGTCTAAAGATTTTTGACTTCACAAATGTCCAGATGAATCTCAGGACTTCCCATCTTCTCCTGAGCATGACAGTTTAGATCAATGAAACCTTCACACTCCTAGTTAAACTTCCCACAGAAGCCTTCTGAGTGAATACAATAAACTCTTGACCATCAGAAATTCTTGATACGAGATGATAGGGATTATATGAAGCTGTGGTAGTAAGAACAAAAGCAATGAAAGAAGAATAAATTATCTGGAAGGGTTGAATAATTGCCTGGAAAAGCTGCCACTTTCTACACTTCTCCATTAGCCCAGGGGAAAGAATTGTGCAACATAATTTCCTCCCTAATCGGTAGAAATCAAGTTCCAAAGCATTTCAAGGAAAAACCAAGCCTCCAAATCAAGAAAAATGAGCACTCCAAACTGAGTTGTCAAAATAACCTTCCTAGGATGTCAACAGTAAGCACATCTTCCACTTCAATCTTGGAGTCCACCTGGGGTTATCTTTATACAATTTCTTAATACAGTCTGCTTATATGCTCTTTCTTTTCATCAGTTCAAAGTCATTCAATTTTCTGATCTCTTTGTTATCTCTAAACCAGTTTCAACTGATTCACAAGGCCACCTTCCTGTGACCTTCTGTATCATCTTGTGTCTGCACTCTTCCATGTCACTTTTTATTCTAGAGCTGCAAACAATTCCGTCTGTACAGAATTGTTTCTACTCTTGTCATTTCTATAAACTAAAGCTTGATTAACACAAGGCAGTTACTATAGCCACTAAGCAATTGCAACCACCACTGAAACAACAAAAACAAACTCAATCCAAGCCAATTCCAGACTAGTGCTGAGACCCCTACACTGTCAAGTAAAATCAGTGGTATTTTACTAGTAACGGAAAAATATATTGGGCTGCAATTGGCTTTCTCTTCAAGGACTACAGAAGGAGACTTCTTCAGCCCATGGAGAAGACCAAATCAGAACAGACATCCACACTACAGCATGTGGAGGACCCCACTTCTCCCTTCTGTGGAGAGAAGCTCATGCAGGAGCAGTTTTTCTGGCAAGGATTCTGGGCAATGGAGGACCTGTGCTGAAACACATTTAGGGGAGGAATGGAAGAGATGGGCTGGCCGCTACCATCATTCCCCATCTCCCATGACCTGCTAGTGGGGGAGGTCAGGAGTGAAGTTGAGCCTGATAAGAAATAGAATATCCTGAGTTGGAAGGGACCCAGAAGGATCATCAAGTCCAACTCCTGGCTCCACACAGGGCCAGCCAGATCAGAGCATGGGACTGAGTGATCGTCCAGACACTTCTTGAACTCAGTCAAGATCAGTGCTATGACCACTTCCCTGGGGAGCCTGTTCCAGTGCCCTCTCAGTAAAGAACCTCTTCCTAACATCCAACCTAAACCTCCCCTATATTAGTGTGCTGAGGAGAAAGAGTTTTGGTTTCTCACCATCCAACTCCATTTAATTGGCAATAAATTAAATTAATTTCCCCAAATTTTTCAAGTTGAGTCTGTTTTGGCTCTGATGGTGATTTGTGAGGGATCTTGTCTTTCTCTCAGACCATGAACTTTTTCATCTTAATTTTTCCTTCTGTCCCATCAAGCAGAAATAAAAAAGTGGGTGAATGCTTATCCAGCAGCTGGCCAAGGTCAAACCTCCACAAATATTAAACTTTATTCAGCAAGCCTAAGCTCGAGAGGAAAACAAAAGAAAAGAAAAGAAAACAAAACAAAAGAAAAAACCCTCACCTATTACAGTCTGGATTTTCTATAAAATTTATGTTATATGACTGATAATATGAAATGTTATACACTATTTATTAGACAGATTAGAATCTATTTTATCTCTTTTAAAAGCATATATAATTCTGGAACAATAATCTTAATTTCCCCTGTCTCAAAATACTGTATTAATACCTGTATTAAAAAACCAACCAACCAAACAAACACAAAATACCCCCAAATTGTGAAGTATGTAGTTTTCATTAGGTTTTTTTCAATATAAAATATTATTCTAGCACTAAAATTGCCATGATGTAATTCAGTTTCCCAAAACTTTTGATATTCTAGTGACCACAAACCCAGAAGGATTTTTTTTTCCCACTTCTCTTTTGTAATGGTAAGTAATTGTAAGTAAAGACAAAGTGAAAAAGATAAAAAAGGGATCTCAGCAATTTCTAGACTGTATGAGATATTACTGTCATCTTCACTAGAAACTTCTGGCAAGTAAAACCCACATCACTTTTCCAAAGAGATGAAGAGCAAGATGAAAGTGATCTTTTCACTTCCATTTAACATGAGTGGGGCTTTTTTTTGTTGTTTCGATTTTTCTTGTTTTGTTTTGGCTTTACTTTTCTTCTAAGATGAGATGGTCTTTTTCCTACTTCAAAGCCTTAAATACATTCTGGATAGAAACAGACAGAAGAATACAACTTGCTTTCTGAACAGTGAATTTTATTTTTTCCTGATCTACACTGACATTTATAACCCTTACCAAAACCTAAAGCACATCTGTTGGCACTTCTGTATCATACTGTAGATAAGGTTTTTAAGAGTATCACAAAGAAAGACAGAACTGTACTTCCATCACAGTTTTGCTTTACTGTTAGAAGTTGGAGGGAAAAGCCTGTCATACAAAAAAGTTTTATAAAATATTTTGAGATACTTTATTAAATTTTGACCTTTCTTTTATTTATAGGATTTTATATAAAGTGCAAGGCCTTTTTATTATCTCATCCTGAACCCAGCGTATTACATTTCCAGGCACTAGACCAGAAGTTATTTCTATGGGATCACATTTCTTTTTTTTCCCTCTCTCTCTCTCTTTTTTTTTTTTTCTTTGCCCAAATGATATTGTTCTAGGTTTATAGTGGCTTGTTCTCTGTCCTTTAGTCCACTTTCTTTTAAATTAATATGCCAGACTCTATCCTATTCAATGACTCTGCACCTTACACAACCTCTGATATTGAAAAGGTTCCTGAGAAGTCATTAATACTGATGTCTACACTGCAGTTCCTTTGTCTACTTTGGCAATGGTAGCTTCATAGAACGAACAAATTAGTAAGGCATAACCTTCCTATTCCAAACTTCGTTTAATCAAGTTGTGCATTTTCTGATCTGGTGGCTTAAAATAGTTCTTAACACTTTCCTTCAAATTGAAGTTAAACTACTTGGTCTTTAGTTTCCTGCTGTGTTGCTAGGCTTTTTCTTAAATAAGGGTATGTTGTTGGCTTCTCTAATATCTGTTCCCATTCCCATTAGCATCTCTTGGGAGATAACTGCTTCTGGAGTCTTGATCCATGTTCAGAGCTTCTCATAATAAGTTCAAGGTTTCTATTTGTCCCTTCTTAATTTACTATAATTTCTGTCCTTAAAATTTTATTTTTCAATTAGGAAAGGTGAATTTCAAGACTAACTATTTTGCAGAAATCTGTAAGATTATTATTTTTTATTTGTATGGTATAATATTTTTTTGTATTTTTCCTTTGACCTCCTGGGTGGGTAATTGTTGTTACTCCTGGGTACCACACAGAAGATTACAGTAGCTAATATAGCAACTAGTTTATTGTATAAACAACTTAACTTTCAACCAATTAAAATAGAAGTGCTTGTCAGATTATATGCTGATGTGTTTTATTTTTTCATGTATTTGAACTTAATTTTAACATTATTTGTAAGATTTTTCTAACCTTTCTGTTGTTAAATTCAAGAACATCTGCAAAGGCAGCTGAATATCAAGTCTTCCCTGTTTGTTGATTACCTGTCTTCCATTTACTGAACTATATCTTTATTTGATACTACACATAACCGTATTGTTCCAAATACCATTTCATGGGAACCGGGATGAGTGGTTTGTCTCAAACAATCTGTCTTGCAAGATAACAGAACCTGCAGAGGCAGGATAACATTTTTTGGACTGGGTCTCGCCTCACAAGGGGCTTGATCCTACTAGTGTCTGCAGGATGCCTCCATCCTTCCAAGGTTGGAAGGTCTTGTAGACTCTTGAACTCAAAGCAGCTGCTCTGAAAAACTGGACATTATACTTCCTCTTTTGATAAACCATCTGGACACTGCCCTTGCAAGGGCAGTCCCTCATTCAGTAGCCACTCTGGTAAACAGGATACTGTCCTTATCCAATAAGGAACAGTGACAAGCAAGTGAGGCCCTGTGGAGGCAGAGCACCTTCTTGCTGAAATCCGGTGTGAGGCCACTGAAGGGGTCATCGCTCCATCAGCCCAGTTGTGGGGGTCAAATGACCACTTGGGAACCCCCATTCCCTGCGGTCTCATTTCCATAACACTCTGCAACTCAACGCTGAGTCTGTGCAAGATATTCTAGGCCTCCCTGAAAGGTGATGCCAAGGACCATTAAAGATGCAGATTCGAGACATCTGGCACGTGCCCACCATCCAAGATCGACAACTTTGTGATGATCTACGCTGGATCCCTGGGTGGTTACATCTTCTTATTTTGTGTCTTTTATTCTCTTTCTCTTGTTGTCTTAATCTCAACTCTCTCTCTCAATTTCTAACCTTATTCTTGGCACACAATAGTAACAGCATTTCCAGTTTTGCTAATTAACTGTAATACATTGCTCCGAATTTATAGTATAATGCAGGTTTTGTTTGCAAACTATATAATTGTACTGGCTTTTGACTCAAGTCGTGCTTGGCTTGGACCTCCTGGGTGGGGTAATTGTTGTTACTCCTGAGTACCACACAGAGGATTACAGTAGCTAATCTCACCTGTGTGGTTGTTAAAAGAGACTAGCTAAGAGAGGGTTAACCTGGCTGTTGGGTCAGGTAGTAAAGGTTAACTCTACATGTACCCATCTGCTGGGATGGGACAGACAGGTCTGAATCACCCTAGTTTGCCCACCTGGTGGGATGTGACAATAACTGACAATATTTATTTTGTTCTTAGATTTAAATTTGTAAAATAAGAAATGGGAAGTTTAGTATTGTACAGAAAAAAAAAAGCCAAAAAAAGTAGGGATTACACTATACAATACTCCAGATGACACTCATGTAATACAAGTCTGAACACCACATATATACTCACCCACACTTACCCATTCACACGCACACGCTATGTGTATATATGTCCTTTGCCCTTTCCATTTATGATTCAAAGACTGAAGAGATGTTTATTCTTCTCCATTTTGAAAAGGCTAGATGAAAATAAACACGGAAGGTTCTCATATAAATGAGTGTTTCTTACTCTTCCCTCCCTTTCCTTACGTAACTGTTCATGCCCAAAACTTTCAGATTCATCTAATCCTCCAACTTCTTCCTCATGATGAAGTCAATTTTTTTGTGTTTTCATCCTTCTTAAGACTGTGGATATATAATTCCTCTGGATATGTGGATTTAAAGGCCCTATTTCTGAGAAAACTTTAAAGATAGACCTCCCAATTACTGATAACATCCTTGAGATTTTAAACAGAGGGCTTTTGATTAAAATTCAAGATTTAGACAAACTCAACAGGTCTTATCAAATTATAGTAAAACCAACAATTGTGGCCAACTTCTATTGGAAGATCTTTCTACCATTAAAGACAATGAGGATGGAGAAGCTTTTTCAGAGGGTCTGACTTCAGAACTCTTTCCTTTTTAAGCACACAACAGGTAAGTGATATTTCCTACCAGTTCATTGTATGTATGTTTTCAATTTAAGTGTAATTTATTTCAATTCACCCATCTGAGGTATCTGGTTGTTTGGAGTGCCTTATTACATAGTTCATTTGGGAAATAGTTATCTGAAATTAGGTTTTTTACTGGACATGGTATCCAATGTACTAATTCATGGGAACTTGTAGAATCCAAGAACATTAAGATACATCTTTACTTTTTTTTTTTTTCCTTTTTAAGTATTTCCAAGTAATCATTCAAAACAGATCCCTCTGACCAAATTCATTAGAAATTGTGTTCTGTAAGTACTCAGTAATTAAAAACAAAAAAAAAAAATATGAAAAAAGTGGTTCTCTTCCATACTAATTTCCTAGGCTATCTAGAGTTTGAATACACACCTTGCTATTATGCCAACGTGATCACAGTTCATGCAATATTCAGTGACATTTTGAGTACAAATACCAAGATTATTATCTTTTAATATTAAACATTATATGAGTGTTTAAAGTGTCTGTGAAGCATATTCATATTAAATATTATTGCTGACATTTGGAAAAGGTCAAATAGGATGCCTTTATGCAAAAACATATTAGCATTAAGACAAAATTATTACAATTATTAACAATAATAATTTGATTTTAAAAAGATCAAGTTTAGGAATCCTCCTGCCCCTTTACAACTTAACACAATTACCTGTTTAAATTTGGTCAAAATTACAATCTCTTGAACACACTAGTGTCAACATCAGACTTCCCTGTGAATTCCATTGAGCATACTTATTTATTTCTTAACCAACCACATATTGAAAAAGTAAAACCACAGAATGGAGGATATCACTATTTCCCTTACACAGCAGATATAATTACTAAGCTCCCTATGCATACAGCAAAGGTGAGTAGGTGAAGCCAAGAAAGATGTTTGTTTACCAATCTCTGCAGCAGAAAAAGCTAATGTTCTATAACTAATCTAATTCTGTGCTCGAACAGAGGGCTGGATCCTGTGCAGTCATCAGCCTTTTTCCCTAGACAATCAAACTCTTGTCTGTAATCTGAAACTTTGTTGTGCTTAGAAACTTTATTAGCACTAAACTCATTTTAAATTAAGGTAATAAAAGAACTGGAGAGGAAACTCCAGATACATTAGCTGCAGCTGTCTTCCTTCTTCCCATCTGAATTTTTGCAAGACAGACATACATTTATCTTAATTTTCTGACTCAACTTCTTGTCATCAAGGGTGGGATTTTATTGAGTTGTGTATGTTCTACTTCTGTGTATTTTAAGATTACAAATGTCTCTTTTGTTTGGAGATTCAGATCTTAGAACTACATGTTCATAAATCAGAATACAGTGCAGTTTCTAATCTGGAGATAGAGGTTGGCTATCTTGGTTTCAAACAAAGAAAGTGGCAAATAATATCTATAAACAGAAATCAGCAGTCAAAGAGCTTGCTTTTTGTCTATATTCATGTACAGGTTATTACAAGAACCTAACATACCTCAATCTAAAACAATTAGTAGCCTGTATATAAAAAGATACATTTTATAGCTGCTTTATCTCCCACTGAGTAGAATTCCAATTTCATGTCTGATGTCGTATATATGGCATCTTAAATTGTCATTGCTGATAATGTGCATAGCATAATCTAATGGGATAGTTCAAGAAGTGATAATAGGTATGCTGTTTTATCACTGATCTAAATTGATGATCTAAGTATCTTTTATAATAAAAATTGCTGATGATAGATTTGGGGAAAAGTAAATAAGAGGGTAGGATACTGCTACCATAATCTTAACATCTTGGCTAAACGTATTGAATCCAAAAAAACCCAAATTTCAATACAGTAAACCACAAAGGTAGTTGGTAAGGCACATTCTGTCTGCAAAGTTCTGAGGGAAATTTTAGGGAATAGTAATCTGGATGGTAATACGAAAGAGTATTGTCTTGGAAACCCCATAGGTACTCTGTAATATAGAAGAACTGATTGTGTTCATCATATTAGATACCTAAAAAACAGATGGAAACAGAGAAAGTTATTATCTGCTCTGTACAGCATTGGTATGGCCAGTACTATGTGATTAAAAAGGAAAGAGGGAAGAAGGAAGAAACTTTTGAAACTTTTTCTGAACCCTTAAGATGACAAATGCTTGGGAACTGAATCTTCATCAGGACCATTTTGTTAATGAACAACAGCAAAAGTTCATGCATGGTAAGTAGAGAAAGACACATATACCTCCTGGAGAACTTGAAAAAAGTTAAAGTGTTCCTGGGGAAAGAATAATAACATCGCAGTATCTGAAAGAAAGCTTTTGATCTTTCATTCCATTCCTAGATATTCCAAGGATGCAAACAAACAGGTAACTTCATCTGGAAGTAGGAACTTCCTATTTCCATGGAGTTTATCTGCCTAACCTCTTGCTTTCTTGTAATGCTAAGGATGTCTGCAGTAATACTGATATGCAGCAGCCAAAATCATGAGACAGAACCACCACTTATTTTTGACAGTAATGTAGGAATGCACTGTCTATCTCTTAAAATGAGAGCATCTCAACACAGTGTAATTCACAAAATTCTACTCACTCCAAACATAACACTAGTGAAATTTAAATTGCTGTAGGTACTATTGGATAAGGCCATGAAAATATACAGCTGAGCTTTTAGTAGACAGCTTATTATCTTTATGCTTGTTTGTAACTTGTAAGGGTCTCTATGTGTATGCAGGCATTCATTTGCCATTGTCTGTGGAACTGTGTTGGCATTCCGGGGAGAGGGAATGATGATTATGATAACGATGATATTATTATTATTATTATTATTATTATTATTATTACTACTACTACTACTACTACTACTACTACTACAAACACTTCTAAAATACTTTTTTCACATTACTCTCACATTCAGGCTGCCTTTGCTCAGCTGGTGAGTACTGCAGTTTTCAATAAAAACCTAAACCACTGCTTTTAGTTTAAAATAATTTGCTAAAAATTTATTTTAGTCAGCAAACTATCTTCCAAAACCCAAAGATTTTATGTCATGCACTTCAAAATATATTTTTATACATATTTTATGAGTCCTTTGACAATCATTTTCATTTGCTTTCATTTTATGAGAGGCATTTATTCCTATCATGTGCAAGTAACATACTCATAGAGTAGGTTAAAATAACCAATCCATTTAATAGGGAGATGGAGAAAATTACAGATAAGTTTAAAAAATAAAATAAATCAAACTAAGTGTCTTGAGAACAATCATTCTATAACATCAGGATTCAGACCATGGACCAATCTCGTTTACAGTATAAAGAATGAAAAATGGGTGAGTTTTGCCATCACAGCCAGATGTTGTCATAAGAATTTATGGTAAGTGGTAAATTAAGATTTTTATATAGTCATTAAAGAACTTTTTGCCCTCCTGTTTAAATAGCCAGCTACAGGGATAAGATGCAGATGAGTCTTCTCTTGCAGAATATTTTGCACAAAAATAAAATACTGTTTTCAAAAGTCTGTCTTTGCCTTACAGATTTTTGGCATGCTTATATACTAACATCTTTTATATCCCTTAAACTACGTATGTATTCCCTGAAAGAGCATCCAGATTTATCTGACTGTATCTGAAACCAACTTCACTGAATTTTTTTCCACAAACATGGTAGGTTTTTTTGCCCATCACACCCAATGTATCTCAGCTAATAAATGTATTTAAGATAGACTTCTTGATATCCTCCTGTGCAGAATTTTTTTAATCTTCTAATTCAAACAGGAGTAGAATGCAAACAGGTAAAGTACAAAATAAAATGTTCTATAAGAAACACAAAACATGGAAAAATTGAACAAGATGCATATTATCATTCTGCAGAACTGTGATAAAGGGTAGCAGAATGGCTTATAGCTACTTTGCATTTACAGTAGCAAGAAAATGGAAATTACAAATAACATATTCGTGTTACATCTCAAAATAAAAAGAATATTCTACATGACTTTTCTCACATATACAATATTATATTTGTGCCTGACTGATTTAGTTAAAGTTTAAGGGACCACAGCATCTACCTGAAATATCTGAACCCTGGATATGGGTTCAGATTATACATATATATATATATATGAAAAAAATATATAATTATACAGTGTGTAGATATATATATACACACACAGAAGTATGAGAACCCTTTATCATTTTTTGAGTACAGAACTTATGATGCTTGGGACTTCTCCAAATTTGAATTTTACAAAATATTTTTTTCCCCTCATGGAATGTATTAATGGTGTTTTTATCTGCACAGCTCCAGTTTTATAGAAAGTCCTGAGATTTAATACGTTTAGTGGTTTCATTTGCTTGAATTTTGTTAGAAGTCCTCAAAATTATCAGAACTAAGGAAGGAAGAAAACCTGTTGGTTTATATAGTAATGAATTAAGAAGAGATGAGTAGGTCCTTGTTCAAGAAGGGAGCTATTTAATAAAGATTTATTTCCTTCCTTCTACACTGTATGCCTGAAGAAGTCTTCTTCACAACACTGTATCCCAAAGCTACAAAGCAATTAGGCAACTGGCTCAAAAAAAGAGAGTGTATTTGAAATTCAAAGCACTAATCAATATTAAACTTTCCAGAGTAATTTTTTGTATGGTTAATGTAACAAAAGGAAGGACATGAATTTTTAACCATATGTGAATTTATTAGGAAGAACTGGAGAAACATCCCTAATAGAGAGACTGCTTCAGGCAAGCAACGTGTCACACCTGCACTGAAGTGTAAACAGGAAAAAATGTTGCTAAATATGAAATTGTTCTAAACCTCCACAGCAGGCACAATAGAAACTTTACAACTGATTGTCAGGCATGTCACACCAAAACCAATAATCCTAAATAAATGTGCAAGGTTGTTTTCATTATTTTTTTTTAAAATAATGTTATTAAAACTTTCCAGGCAGCACTTCTTAATGTCATTAATCAAGTTGTACAGAAGTTTGTCACTTCTTCAGTCTTCTGCTATTGAAATTTACCTAAGGCATTATATAATCATCCAGAAATGTACTGTCTACTGTATCTTAGTATGAATTAGGAAATGGACAAGAATAATACAACTATCTCATGACATGACAGAAATTATGAGAATGAATTACACGAAGCACAAATGCATGTCAGGAATAGTCCTTTCATAGTTTCTTTCTTGTGGGATCAATATGCGTACATTAGAATCCCACACTACAGGGCTGGCTCTTCATTCATATTGAAATGAGTAAATAAAATTTTGCAAAACTATAAGCCTAACTAAAATATAATTTAAGGGAATTCAGAGTTAGAGCACATTAAGAATTTTTGTTGCAACTTTTTTCCATAAGAAAATGTTCGTTCAAGAGAAGCAAAATAATTTCCAGGAAGATTTCGAGGTATTTTCCCCCACTTTCTTCTTTCAAAATTATCAGAAAATAATTTCAAAAATTTTCAGAAGTATTGACTTTGAAATTATGTAACTGAGTAACTACATTTCTTGGGCTGAAATATTTCATAGCCTGTATCTCATATGCCCAAGAAGGCTTGCTTTGAAATAAATATAAATAAAAAAAATCAGACTCAATCTAAATTTGTGTTTGGTTTTGCCTTATACTTATAAAAACTTTTGATTCATCCTTCTTGTTTGCCTTTCCTTAACTTGACAATATTTTCAAGGCAGTTATGATCACAATCATAATATTTTAAAGGAATCGATGATGGTCTTATTGCAAGACAAGTGTTCTGAAAGCTGCCTTTTAAAGCACATGAAATAAATTGTAGTCCCTTCAGGATACAGAGAATAGCAAAGTACTAGTATTCCTAGCAATGGCTCATCTTCAATGAAAATCCTTGGTTTAGCAGTACAAAGCAAAATCTCAGTTTCCTAAATTGGATATTAAATATAGCTTGAAAGCTCTCAGTAGCTCTCATTTATCTTTGGGGGGTTGCAGCATCTAAACTATAGGCTCATAATTGATTTTTATGGTTGGAAATTGAAAGAATACTTTTACTGAAGTTAAAAAAAAAAATCAAGTGTCTATTAAACTTTTAATTTTGGCCTGATTCTATCCCTTTAGTGATGTGGGTATATTCTGGTTTTGTATCCTAGAAGTGAGAAAATTATCTTTCTGAGAGTTTCTGTGAACCATTAGTATATATTTTCTTTCCACACTTTATATGGATAACAGCTGCCAGGTTAGAACAGAGAGCAGGGCCAGTATTTGGAGATTTTTTTGTTCTGTCTCACTACATTCTTGAAACTGTGTAAAAGACAAAAGCAAGAAAAATCCTTAAGGATCAACGTGGAGAAAAAGGCTATTGGAAATGAGAATAAAATGGAAATTGGAAATCCTTCTCAGCATCTGAAAACAAACCCCAAATTATACCCTGGGTTTGAAAGAGGTGAGTCATTTTCTTTGTGTAACAAAATACATTGCAGGATTTTTTTCAGGAGGGTTTACATAGATTTTATTTTTATCATTGCATCAGTTTGTATATGGTCCTTGTTTTTTAGAACTATTCAATCTTTATCTCGCATTTTCAACCACACGAATCAGTAAAAAATTGTTTTATCATAATAATATCAGACTAGAGTCTAACATAAAAATAGAAAGACCAGTACAATTTATCTCTGCACCTACACAAAGTAGGGTATATTTGTTAGCAAGGTGATTTTTTTATTTATTTAAATAAAGAGGAAAAAAAAGTTCCACTTTATAGTTTCTAAAACAGAAGAGTAATAAAAGTTAAAAACATTAAAGAAAAAACCTACCACAAGATTGACTATGTAAGCAAGCATCTTTTTTCTCTTAACTTTGCTTGTGAAATTATATTTGTATTATTATTTGTGTAACATTCTTTGCACTGAGAAAATATTAAAGCACAGTCTTTCTAATTTCATTAAGGACTATTAATAGGTGTAGTTTTACTAATATGTTGATGTACAGCTCATTAACCTTTTGATTTTTTGAGCTTCTCTATTATTTCTTTATGTGCTTTTCATGTTTTCAATTTAATTTATTTTATTTAGTTTATTTCCTAGTCATCTTAGTTCAGCATAAATCAGTTTGCCGCAAATGACCTGCTACCTTTGTTGCTCAGCTTTCGTAGAAAATAGGCAAACATGGCAAAATATTTGACCATCCATATTACTCCAGTGCCATACATGAAACTACATGAAAATAAGCAGCACATTTCTCTTCCTTTAAGTTGAAATAATTTCATGCTTAAGTTGCGCTAATATTGGCTACACCCATTTATTACAGTTTTGGTTAGTAATGATATGTTGTTCTATGCAAAATTCTTGTTACTTCACAAAATGAGGCAGTCTTGATGTAGCTCCAGAGAATATTCAGTCAATATTTTAAAATCTACATGTTGGTAACTTGAAATGTTGCATATGAGTAGCTAACAGATAAATATACGTAGTTGTTGGCATGGTATCACTGTGCAACCTATACACACGACTAGCCACAGTAAGTAAATTTTGTGAGGTGTCTGGCCATGATTCAATCTGGCACTTGCTTGACATCCATTGTGTGCAGACTTTAGTTCACTAGGACTGAATGAAGTGTAGCCTACGAGATTCAAAACTATATATTGACTTTCACAGAGATTTATCCCACATTTTTAAATGATCCAACTTATTTCTCTCCATGCTACATTTAAAAAAAAAGCTCACAAGAAGTATATCTACCTCTTTGCTAGTAAAAACAGAGAGAGTAACACCATTTCATTGTGGTTTTTTTCTGAATCTTTTTTCTAGCTGGTATTATACGTATTTTTTCAAAATCGAAATAAAGTTTTTAAAAGAACTATTTTTTTATGTCCAGTATTATGTCATCAGATAGATCTTTCAGTCAAAGATTTGACATTAGGGCTCTGCAAGACTTTCAGCACATGGTATTTCTTTGCAGTCTTAATAGCTAAAGATTTTTATAATGTTGAGTATAGGTTTACCTTTCTTCACAGAAATAAGATTAAAACTGAAAGAAAACAAAAACCTGATAAAAATAACCTTTTCCAGTCTGAAAAGCTTCAGAACTATGTTTTCTCTTCAATCTACGCTCTAAGATAGCATAGTAACTGCAATATGTGCAGCTGAGAGCAGCTGAGATATATACTCAGCCTCTTCTGTGTGCATATTGAGTGTCATGGTGTCTATAGGTCCTTCAATATTCACTGAACAAATGCATCCAAATTTATCTACTATTTTTAATGGTATTCACTAATTGTATCAAAGGATAAGCTCAAAAGATTCCATTCAGCATAGCAAAATGACACTTTTTGATTTCTTTTAAATCACTAAAAGGCTTTAAGTCATATGCAAGCTCTTGAAAATGAAGAGATACTTATCTCATTTAGTGAACAAGTTTATATTTGTGCTGTAATAAGGGCAAAGAGAGAAGTTACGGGTTTTTAGATGGAACATTTAAAAATAAAACATTCAGGTTACAAAGTGCTTGAAGTCAAGAAGAGAAAGTTTCAGGAAGGGGCCATCAAGGCATATGTATACCTGAGAACACCATAACTCTTGGCTACAAATCTCAGTTGGTGTCTTTAAAGAGAAATAAAACGAATACATTTTTAAATCACCAATATTTTCTAAGTGATTTGGGTAAAGTAAATAAAACGTGATTTAGTTCTTTTTCACATCCTGAAAAGTTTAGTGAGTCCATTGCAGAGGAGATTGTACTAGAATATGCTATAAAATCCTTTTGATTCTGACCTCAGCACTCTGCAATAATGAGTGAAAGCTAAGCACCACCAAAATCAGTGTCACTAACTACATTTCAGATTCTCAATGGATTTCTGTTGCTGTTTAGGTCAAAACGGGAAATGCATCTTTTGTCTATTTTGTCATATATAGGTTTTTCAGATAACTTCAACAATATAATAGGCTTTGAGATTTATCTTCATTCCATTTTGAGTTATGAGGTCAGTTGTAGTTTACTGAAATACATCAGCTGAAGGGAAAGTAATGAGTACTCAACTTTTAACACCAGTTTAGCATTACACAAACATTTGCTTGTGCAAATCCAAGTATATGTAAGATATTCAATTTGGGATTCTATTACATATTTTATTTCCAGCTTCTAAGTACGAACCTGTTAGAGAAAATATGTCAATTTCAATATTCCTTTTGTAAAATAATGTTTTTCTTAGTGAATAAGAAAAAAAAATCTCAATATTTGAAATACACATGTATGAAATCTGACCAGATGGAAGAAAAAAAACTAGTAATTTTTTTTTTTCCCTGTTAAATCAAATCAACTTATGCATACAATACATAACCACTCATATTTTGTCTTATGCTTAAGTTCAACTGGAAATGAGAACATTCGTTTAGTATCTTCATTATCAGATCTTATTCATTTAAAATATTTTACAAATAGGTATATTTACATATATGCACAGATGTTGCAAAATCACGATTCTTACTACTTTTAGCATTATTATGTGTCTTATCGAGCCCCATACTTGTTTAGCTATTGCACATGCATGTAAACACCTTTTTTTCCATAATCACAAGCATACAGTCTGAAAGACTTGACTGAGAAATACCAGCCTGTATATGAGCATGGTGGTTCAGTCCCAACCAGTGCCTGAGCACCACACACCGCTTGCTCACTCACTCCCAGAAGAGAAAGAGAGAGAGCTTTCATGGGGTGGGTTAAGGACAGTGTACTGACAACATCACTTTTGAACTTAGACAAATAACAGCCAATTAACACTCACACCTAGTGACAACACAGAGTACTTTACTGTGAAGACAGAGTGCTGCCCAACACAAGGCCCAATCAACCCAATGCCCCAACCACACTAAGACTGCCCTAGAGGCATCAAGCCCATACCCTTCCCCAGCCAGCACCTTTTATGGGGGAGTGATGTCAAGTGGTGTGGAAAACAGAGAAGGCTAACTCAGCTCACCTGTGCTGGCTGTATGGGAAGGTTGAGTATGGCCTGGATAGAACCAGGATTTTCCACACCGTGTACATCATGCCCAGATCTTACATTTTCAGAGTATTTGGGGAGTTCATAACATCAATTATCTGTTATGTAGAACATCTGCCATGGACTGACTTTTTTAATACACCAATAATTTAGCAGCTATCCTCACCTAGAATTAAATCCCCTTGGGGTACACACTGGACTTCCCCATCCTTTTGCATCACCCACCAAGTGCACCCAAATCCCACAAATGAGTTTGCCTTTGCCTGAAGCAGGAACAACCCAGACGGTATTCTCCAACAGGTTTTTTACGTGCATTACAGGGCCTTTATCCCCCTCCATGGTCTGTGGAAGTTTTGATTGGGTGGGGCCAGCTCAACTGGTAGATCCCCTGGAAATAACTAGCCATGTGTCTTTGGCTAAATGTATATCCCAGTTTTTTAGCATTCTACCGCCATCGCTTTTAGCATAGTTTTTAACAGTCCATTGAACCTCTTGACTTTTGTGGACAATAGATCATAGTAGCGTGTATGTTATATCTATTCGATGTCATGTTCTTTGTCCCAGGTGTTTATGAGATTATTCCAGAAATGGGTTCCATTGTCTGACTTCATTCTTTCTGGAGTGCCATGTCGCCAGAGGACTTGCTTCTCAAGACCCAGGATGGCGTTCTGAGTGGTGGTGTGGGGCACAAGATAAGTTTCTAGCCAGCCGGTGGTTGCTTCTACCATTGTGAGCACATACCGCTTGCCTTGGAAAGTCATGTAATCGATCTGCCAGGCCTCTCCATATTTGCATTTCAGCCATCATCCTCCATACCACAGAGGCTTTAACCACTTGGCTTGCTTTATCCAGGCACACATTTATGGCCTGTCCAGAACCAGGAAAATGAGCTAGTTCCAATCTTCTCAAAAACAAAGAAAGAGAAAAAAGTGGTAATCAGTGTTGGAAATGACTTTTTGATCTAGCCAGTATACTGTCAACCAGCAGCACTCAGATCCCGGAGCTGACTTTTCTTTTTCTCTGTCAGCTAGTGATGAATTTTTGCTCATGCTTTCTTTCCCTTTTTAATTAATTTTTCATATGGCACCATTATCCAAGAATGGAGCCTCTGTACTTAACGGGGTGAAGAATTAATCTATTAATTAACCAGCTCTGCAATACTTAAAGATATGTCCCAGGAAAAGTTAACATCTTACAATGTTACCAAACTCTACAAAAGAAGGTTTATTATCCCAGTTATATTTTGCTGTTTGTCTCTTTTAGCAATCTAGGCCAGTTTCCCAAATTTACTGCAGAAAATCAGTGACAGCCAAGATAGTAGCAATAGTTTCCAGCCAAGAAGTGGTGTCTGACTATTACAGCATTCATGTACCCATTTTCTGTGCAACAATGACTAAGATAATATTATTTAAATTTGATGGCTTTGACATATCAGACCCAGATTTGCTCTATTTTCTGCATCATTTCTTGCATTCTTACAATAATCTTCATAGAAGCTTTAGGTATTTGATTCCAGCATGGAATGAGAAGAAACAAAATTTGGACAGAATATCAGAAAAACTATAGCTGTGAGAATAGTGGGATGCTGAAACAAAATTTCTGTGCAAGTTATGAAATCTCTGATTATAAGTGTTCATGACTTTGACTCTGAAATTCAGTGGCCATGCCTCAGTGAACAGGTAAATTATCAGGTCTCTTGGGATCCTTATTGGCCTTTCACTCTACATGCATTCTTACCATAGATCAAACTGTGATCCTCATCTCTAGTCCATCCAGGGAGCAGGACTAGAGGGACGACTGAATAGTCACTCCTACAGTGTCACTGACATCAGCCATAATGGGGTCCTGGCCTTACAGGTAGGGTGGAAGCTGGGCAGGGACAGCCACACCTGCTGATGCCCTGAGTACCCTGAGAGTCATGAGCTCCACTGTTGCATATTTTCTTTGTATATTCATGTGTCTCTATATACATCCCTTATTTCAGTTATTTCCTAAATATCTGTTATTTTCCACCATCAAAACCAAGATACTAATTTTAGTGGGATGGCCTAGGGCTCCCACAGCATAGTGCCTGACTGATCTGTAGAACAGCAAAGAACATTTATGTTTTACAGTATTTTACTCTCATTGTAGTGAAGCTATTAATCTCTGTAGACTTATTTTTAAAATTGAAATCTCACTTTATTAGGAAGTTATGTTATATTAAGCACTATTACATTATTTTATATTATCCTATATTATATTAATTAAATCTATTATATCGTATTGTATTACATTATATGTGCCATCACATAGCTATATTTTGTCAGTCTGTGAAATTTAATTGTACATATTCATCTGTTAAATAAATATGATTAAAATGTCAATAAGGAAATAACAAGAAGGTCTGGAATTTGTGGGACATTTCTGTAGACTTAATTGTATTTCCAAACACTTTGTATAATCTTTCAATCTTTTTTATATCAAATGGAATCACACTCGAATTGACAGTACTTTAGAGAGCAATGGTGCAACTGAATACATACATTCATATATTGGGGAAACAGAAAGTGCTGTGATGGGAATACTTAGAAGATTAATAAATTGAGCCAGTTATAGACTCTTTTTAAAGAAAACAAAGAAATGTAAACAAAACAAAGCAAAACAACCCACAGAAGAAAACCTGAACTTAATTTCTAAACAGCTATTTCATGCTAAATTTAAGTTCTTACACAATGGTAATACATAAAGCTGTTAGTATTTATGCCCCAAACAAGCTGTGAGTATATGTTTTGCCAACAAAGGGGGTGAGAAAATGTGAAGAGCTGTGCAGACACCAAGGCAAGGGAGGAAGGGGCAAAAAGGAGGCATCCCAGGTGCTGGAGAGAAAGATGCCCCTGCAGACAGTGAAGAAACCCGTGGTGGAGTGGGTGTCCCCCTGCAGCCCTTGTAAAAGGCCAAGATGCCACCTGAAGCCCTTGGAGAGGCCCCACACTGGAGCAGGTGGAGACATACAGGAGATGCTGGAGCAAGCCTCTGTCAGCACTTGCAGCCCATGGAGAGAGACAGAGACACAGAGATGAGAGAGGGAGAGATCCGCGCTGGAGCAGGTTTGCTGAGGGGAGGCTTGTGACCCCATGGAGGACTGGGACTGAGAGACACTCTGATTTATGACTCCTGCCACAGCAGTGACCCATGCCGGGACAGCTGGTGAAGAGCTGAAGCCCTGTGGGAAAGGACTCACATTGGAGAAGTTTGTGAAGGACTGTCTCCTGTGGGTAGGACCCCACAGTGCAGCAGGGGAAGGGTGTGTGGAATGAATGCCCCCACCCCACACCCCTTCCCCACCCCACCCCACCCCACTCCCCACCCCACCTCCCAACCGCCCCCCGCCCCCGGCAAAGAAGGAAATCAACTTGTGAGGAACAAGGGAGGGGGGAAGGGGGGCGGGAAGAAGGGACCAAAATCATTACTAAAGTGAAGTCTGCTAAGAAGGAAGGGGTGGGGGGAGGTGCTTTAAGATCTGGACATACTTTTCATTATCCAACTCTGGTTTCACTGGGTGTGTAGTGCAATAAATTAGAGAGTTTTCTTTCCTTTATTCTGTGTTGAGTCTGTTTTCCCCATGACACTAATTGCAGGATAATCTCTCCCTGTCCTTATCTCAACTCCTAAGCCCCTCAATATATATTTTCTCCCCTGTTCAGCTGAAAAGGGGAGTGATAGACCAACTTTGGTGGACATCTGGCCTCCAGCCAGGGCTAAATCACCACACTGTTGTAGAGCAAATGCAGACAGATATGAATCTTTGTGGCCTTACACAGGTTGAAGTGATCTGATTTGAAAGCTCCCTGTCAGAAGCTGGACCAGAAGCAAGGTTGTCTTTTTTTTCATCTCATCTTGCCTATTTATGCTTAATATGTCTATGTTATTCGCACTTCCCCCATCCTTTTGCAGCTCATCTGCTACCAGTACTGTTTATTTTTTTCTTTTTTATTTTTTTTTCATTCATCCTTGTTGTATATTTTTCAGGATGTCCAGAACTTTTGCAGTTTCTTTTGCTTATTTTGCCCTTGCCTAACAACTTTTTTTGATACTTATATGCCTCTTATGTGCTACACCAAACTGATTTCTCTCTTGTTGGTCATATTGATCACATACTTACAGGAAAAGATTATTCATTGTGTCTGACATGCCATCACAGTGGAACAAAATGCTTGCCTACTTTTATTGGTTATATTATTTCAGTATGCTTATATTTGAGTTTAAGAAAAGCTAATATTAATCTCACTTTAATGTATGGGCATTAGAAGCTTCAACTTTGATTACAGCGCTTTAATATCTTACTTATAATATCATACATGTCTTTCTAAAATGAATAGTGCATGCAAGTAATCTTATTCAAAGTGCAGGTACAAGCATGAGGCCAATGAAAACAATATAAAAATAGCTAGAGTAGATATGTACAAGGCATACAAATTAGGATCAATGTTGTGAAATGTCTTGGTGAAGTAATCCTTTTCTCTGACAGTAATCTCTTCCATTCTGAATGGAATGAGGCAGTTTATTTTATTTGCTGTTGTGGATATGTAGAAAATAAAAAATAACTATTACCCAACAAGTTCCTACACCTGTATTGATTTCTTGAGGTTTTATTGTAAAGTGTAATGTGTGTATGAACATTTTTTTTTAAATAACATTTACAAAATTAGAAAGAAAAATAAAAATAATGACATTGTATTGCAGTAGCAATATGAAAATCCAGCAATTAAAAATCAGAATCCTTAAGTCCTTATTTATGCCTTTACAGTGAGGTGGCTGAGTGTAGCAATGAGAAGAGACTGACACCTGAATAATTTCCTGAAAAGACACAATAAAGTATTTTGGGGCTTTGTCCATATTAACTTTCATAACCAGAGCCGTGATTCTAATCAATGAGATGTCTTCCTTAAGACTGACAAAACAGGAAAATGTAGCTGTACATATCTGGAAAACAAGTGGTTTAGGTGAAACTCTGCCTTTAATATAAACCATATTTATGTCTTTAAAATAAAGCCTCTCCAATACTATAACCTCTAAAAGACAAATACATAAAATCTTAAATTTAAGTTAGATGTACTGACCAAATTCAGAATTGTAAGAAGAGAAGGGGCACATCAAAGACCTTTTAAAACACCTAGCCAAATCTCTGGAGAGAAGGAACTGACAAAAAGCCAAAGCTGCAAACACCACCGAAGAAATATTGCTGCTTTCACAGCATGACTTTTCTTTAAGGTATACAAGACTGTCCTATTTAATTTCCTAAGCATTTAGGTGATGGCCTTGTACCTGTCTTTGATAGGGTTGACCTCCTTAGACTGTGAAAATGAGCTTATAATAGAATGGCTTAAAAAAGTAAAAAAGTAAAAAAAAAAACAACCCAAGGTGATCTTGCATTTGTCTCTGGATAAACACGACTGATCTGAGAAGACAGATTAAATGTATAAGTTAATGTTTTTCTTTAACCTGTGATAGAATCATTTCTTATGTTTTCAGTTAATCTGTTCAAGCAGGCATGCTGTATATTTGGGCACAAGGGAGAAAGGGATTTTTTTCAGACATGTCAAATGTTTAGATGCTTTGAGAAACTGGGTAGGTGTCTATTAAATAACTATAACGGCACACCGTGGTTCACATTTTTAAGGATACTGTGTTTACAGACATTAATTTGAAAGACCTTTATACTCTCTATTGCATTCATATAAACTAAAATATTATTTCAAGTTAGTATTGAAAACAAGCAAATTACTTACTTTAGACACCATTGACAGTAAGAGCCTCAACTTGACATACCAGATAGTAGTTACAAAAAAAGAGGTCACATTTAAAATTGCACCCTGTAGGCTCCTGATTCTCATTTAATTGATCTCCTTGTTTTCTATGTTGGAATTTTCTGCTTCAGAGATCATGTCTTTCTTTTGTTGACAAGTCCAAATTCTTTTCTTGATCTCCAAATGACCCTATTTCAGCATAGTATAGAAATATTCTTACCATAATATGCTGGATATAGAAATTTATGCTCATTTTCCTGTACAGCCAACAAAGAAAACTTAGCCCTTTTTTGAAAAATTATACCTAGGTATTGAAGTATTGACAAGAATCAAGGCTGAAGGGAGCAGCCCTTATCGATGGTAAAGAGAAGCAAAGGGTTATAATGTCTCTGATGTCATGTTTAACATATTTGTTCTAATAAGCAAATGTTCTTCTTCCTCCATCATGCACTCCTTGTGAAAGGCTTTCTACACATGGAAAAGCTCACTTATCACAGGCTTTTTAACAAAATTATAAAAATAAAAGTTCATCTTTCATACATAATTCCTACTAATCCATACAACTCATATTTAAAAGGAAAAAGCAAAAACAAAACCAAGAAAACACAACAAAACCCCTTACACTATCAGGCATGCTTTTAAGAATTTCAAAAACTTCATCTTCCACACCCCTACTTCTAAGACTTGGCTAGCACAGCTTAACCCCACAAGTATCAGTGGAAAATTAAAATCATAGTGTTATGTTTTGGAATCTTCACAATCATCTATAGTAATATTTCTGTCCTTAATTATTTTTTTCTAGTTGTATAACTAACTTCCAGGGAACCTTCAAAGGTTCTGATAGGTGTACTTTATGCCATGGGAAAAAGCTGTGGAGCTTATTTCTTGCAAAGATATTAATACTAAAAAGGGATCATTGCATACCCTTTTCAGTACTTGTGTAATTAGATAAATATGATATATTTTAATAAATACATACTATTTCTGTGGAGAGAGAGAGATATATCTGTGGTACATATATAAACACACACACATACATAAATAATTTATTGGAACTATGAGACCCAATAGAAATTATTAAAATTTCAAATATTGAAACTTATGCAAATATTTAATACTTCACAGTATCTTATTTAAAGAGAATATAAATATGTGTGCCACAGCATGTAAATGTTTTAAGGTTTATTTACAGTCTATTTTCCCAGTTAGTTTAATTTTATCCACTTAAGCTATTATTTCTTATCAAAATAGCAAATATATGTCCAAATTATTCAGCAAATTATTTTTACAATTAAAAATGCAAGTAAAATTAAGCCCTTTATTATCATCTGATAGCAAATCTCAGAGAAATTGGGACACCTAATTTTTGGTGCATTAAAAACAATACAGACTTGCTAAATTCTGATTAGTGAGATTTTCCTACACAATACCTGCATTTAGGCATGTGAATATTTAACTTCCTGGAAACTGAGAAAATAACCGTCAGAAGTAAATTCCACTACTTCTGTTTAGGCTTGTGTATTGCTTTAAACACTTTGACAAACTGCATAATGAAGGATTTAGTCTCAGCAATGGATGCCATGATCCCAAAAACAAATGTGATAAAATGATTTAGTGGAGTAATACAGGGATTGTTGATTTTTTTATTACTTTTTTTGTAATACAGAACACACACGGAATGTAGCCTGTTTAAGGCTCTCTGTATCAGGCTGAGATGCAGAATGCATGGCCCAGCACTTTGACACCTGCTGTGAGTTTGCATTATGTTTGAGAATAATAGGTTCTGCAAAGGGAGGGAATACCTTGTAGTATAGTAATTGATCACAAGCATCAATAAAGCAGCTGCTTTTGTGCACTCAGGAATATCTTTATTTTAGGATTGTTGCTTTTTTTAATAGCTTTACACTTTTTTTTATAGCAGCTCCCATTATTCTTTCGTGGTATTATTTCAGAGGCCTCTGCTAACAGTAGGGGAGGAGCTATAAAAGTGAAAAGAATGAACCATTTTTTTTCCAGCAAGTGTCCTATTCAAGTTGTTAAATTTAAGATCTACTTTCCTGTATAGATAAAGATACATGCCATTACCTAAACTCCACTGGATGGACAGAAGTTGCTTAACAGCAGAAAACTGCTTCTGCTTAATTTCCATTATGAGTAACATAAAATACAATACATAATTAAAATCTAAAAGACATGTATATTTAGTAAGAATGTACACATCTTCAGTCACAGCACTTAGCAAGCACTCAGGAGCCAAGAAAGAAGGGTCAGCACTTCTGTGAACTACCCAAGCCATGTTTGATCTCAGTTTCTTTCTCATTATCCTAGAAACCTTGAACTTGTATCTAAGGTTCTCAGGGGCCTAAAACAAGTATAAGCACACACTCCTATGTGCATCTCATTATTGAGTTCAAAACTTTCTTGTATTACAATCTGTGCTTTTCTGAAATGTTTTATAAACTCATTGCAGTACTATCTAAACATCTCTTGATCATTAAAACATACATTCTCATGAGGAGAAAATATTTTTAATCTGCATTTCACACCTTCTACTGTTTAAGTGCTTTAAACATTTTTAGCATCTTCTAGTATCTAAGAGTTTTCTAAAAGCCTTCCTGAGACTAAAATTTACCAAATGTTTATGAGGTCAGTATTGAAACAGTTGGTTTTGTTTTCCTCATGCCTTAGGTAATAGGCCTATGCAAGGTTCAATAAGAATCATCATAAGCAGGGTTCCAATTCTCAGTTTACTGAGTTAGACACAGACTGTAATGCTATCTTCTCCGGAATTCAATATAGCGCCAAAAATTTCAGATGGGTCATTTCATATAAATAAAAGAACAAATAGGCCTTTCAGTAGGGAGGAAATTGGAAGCAACAGGACTTTTACCTTGGCATATATACTTTTTTAAAGGAAGCCCAGGGCACGACTGCTTTGTTTATAAATGAGAAATTCTATCCAATGAGGAACATCAGAAGAGGAAGAGGTGTGTTTACTAGTCAAGGGAGATTACTGCATTTGCAATAATTCCTACAGTTTATGTACTCACATCACATGGAGCAGCCATTGCTAGAGGATTTAGCAGCCTCACAGCATCTTCCCTTATTCAAACTCCACTGGGAAATTTCTTGAATCTGATCAGGTTTGGGAAGTTACTCATGCCATGCTGAATAGCCCAGGGCAGGACTGAAGTACTTCTAGACAAATTCTAAACTAGAGTTTAGGAGCTTAAGGTGCTATGAAAATTTGATGCAGAAATTTCAGCTTCCTACAACATCTAAGGGCATGCAGAATATCCAGGTGTCCCCTGGGGAGGGAAGTTTTAAAGAACTGTGTTTTGGGTTGAGGCACATTTTTTTCAAAATTCCATTCAAACATATTTCTTGCCTGTCCACTGCAGACCGTTTCTGCAGCTTTACTGTTCTGAGCACGAAGCACCGGACTTCTAGATTCTTTTCCCACTTAACAGCTGGGCCATTCTAGACAATGACACTACTTCACATTGTTCCTCACCTTGAAACTAGGCAAATCTTAAATACAGATCAGGAGCAGAAAAAAAATAAATACCATTCTCACTAACACTATTACAAAAAAGAAGAAAAGAAATCTTGTTTGTGACATTATAAAGTGTCCTGCAGGGTAACAGAGCATACAGAAGCATAATTAGAGTGTAAGGTTTAAACTGACTCACACTTTTCTGCCCATATTTTGGTTCTGCTTGATATACGAATATTTTTGGTAAGAAGCTATATAGCTGCTCTAGTGTGGCCAAGCTAATGTATCATTTCTTTTAATACTGTATGAATTGTTTATGTCATGGTTCTAAATCTATGTAAAGTGAGCACAGCACTATGCTAACCCAAGTATATGTCTTCCAGATTTCAATCCGTGTGGATCCAGCTAACTTAGAATGCTCAAAGTATCTCATCCCTCTGTAGAGACATGGTAAGAGAAGAAAATTACAGCACATTAATTTATTTTACTACACCTGCATGTCTTGGCAAACTGATTAATTAATAATCTGAACAAGCCTGGACTGCAACATTTTTAGCAATTTAACAAAAGATGCCTTTGTATGCAAATCTATATTGTATGCTAGTAAACTATTCTATAGAAAAGTTAAAAAAAATCATAATCTTTTCTTTTAATTCCCAGCCTCTTGCATTGTCAGAGGTACTGAGGGAAAATATATATAAAAAAATAAATGTTCCCTTGCCGTTAGAGGAAAAAAAGAAAATCATCTGAGCAATCTCACACTTCTGTCAGTTGGGATTTACCAGAACTCCAGAGACCATAATTCTGGGACAGGCAGATCTTCTGAGAAATCCTTGGGGAAACCTGACTAATCTTCAGAAATGAAAATTCAGCATTCCTTGCTAACCAGGGACAGCTGGGGGTCTGGCTCATGGCTCCTCCCTGTTATGAAGTGGTACTCCAAAAAAAAAAAGGCACTCTTGAGATAACTTTAGAGATTAATGTCCCTGCAAAGATTTGTAAGGTTTTTTTTATTTGATGTTCAGTAAAATTAATATGTTTCTCAGTTTACTGATGGGTAGACAGCTAAGACAGAAAATATAAATAATCTTTTATTTAAAATATGGAGCTGAGAAACACTGTTTGTATAGAAGTAATGTCACATACTGAAATGTATATACATATGCACATCACAGTTGACATTTAGAAACCTTGCATTTTGATCAGCTCTCCTCAGAAGGTTGTGATCTACTTGCATTTCTGCAAAAACTCTCCTGACTTTTAGCAAGTCCTTTATTTTTCTTAATTTACAATAGAGATGAAACAGCTTCTATTTTTCCTTTGTCCCCAGTTTACACTGTACAAGCTGTGCAGCAGGTCTTTTAGGTATCTGCACAATAGGCCCTATAATGAAACAGGGCCTTAGTCTCAGCTGGAACATCTAACCATTAGTATGATAAAATACTGATAATAACACATATTCATCCAATGAACTATTTTCAAAGCTTAGAATTTAAAAAAAAACATGAAAAATAACAGAAAGCACTGGTGAAGCAGCTGGAATCAGGGAAATATTTAAGACTAAAAGACAGCTGTTATGAGTAATTTTGTAATGGATGATTCCTATCTGCCTCATCTGTCTTTGTTAGCTGTTGAAGACACAAATTTGTAGTGAGAATGTTATTTAACTGAAAATTATTTCTTCGGTATTAATAGAGATCTGCCATTAACAGCCACCTACACCTCCATGACAGCTTCAAGAACAGTTGGCAAACTTTGGCTCTTCAAGAATGTTTTATTTTGTAGTGGCTTCCAAACAAATTTAATTCAATTTCTATCAAAAGCTGTTGCTGCTCTCTGTATTCGAATATTAAGTGATGTGCTTCAGGTAAATTAAGCAAGTAAAACACAACTCAATAATTCAAAATATTGTTTAATCAATAATAATAAGATTCAAAGGCTGTATAAAACATTAAGCAATTGCTTTTGTTCAATTCTGTCTACTGATAATTAGATGAGTTAAAGGTATACATGCAAAATAATGCAAGGAAGCCTGGCGAGAGAGGATTTCTTAATGTGCTTGGGGTTGGGGCTTTTTTGAGCCTCTTAATCTATTTGAAATTTTTTTTCATTATTCAGTTAACTGATGTTTTGGAACTCAGTTTCACAAAAGACTTAATCTCAGTTCTCATGGGTGGTTTTAGTTGCTCAAGTTATGCAAAATCTCACAGGATTAGGTTCTTAATTATTGAAAGTTCATGTTGATTTTTTCAATAGCAAACAACTAATGAAGAATTACTCATTCTCTGAGTTGTGTAGGAAAAAAATAAAATAATGTTGTTTAGACAACCTAAATATGCTTTTAAATGATAATATATTAGAGGCTTAAGATAATTTAAGATGAACTAATAACATTTCCTAGGCAGTACTGTTGTGTCTATACTGTCATTGCACAGGTATCGTAAGAGTTTCAAAGGTCTTTAGTACTTTCCTTCTGAGATCAATACTGAAGTTCCTTTGACTTCAATAAGATCAGAGTTAGCACTGCAGAATCCATTTTAAAATTTCATTCTTTAGGTCTGGGGTGTCCTTTTTATAATGCAAACCAGAAATTTTTCTGTTAATGTCATAATGACTTTACAAAGGTAAAAGAAGATAAAGAAAATCACAGTTGAATTATTTGTTACATTTCAAAGACACAAAACAATTAACCTGATTTAAAGATACTTGTTTTCTACCATGAACTGAACATTTTTATTGAATATTGGGCCTGGGTTTGCTTCATTGGAAGTCAGTGATCTTTCTTTTTCTGGCAGTGGAAATAGAAGTAATTATTTCGCTACAGTGAGACTCAAGAATGACCAAATTTTGAATGGCCAAATTTTGAAATAAGCATGAGATTTTCAAGACTCCATCTTAGCAACAATGGAAATGGCAAGACATCGATTTATTATTTTTTCTAATGCTTCATTTCCTAAGCTGAAGAATCAACTTTTTTTATTTGACAACGTCCAACTGCAATGTAAGAACAAATGAAACCATGTTTTAAAGCAAACTGATAAAGAAAGAAGTTTAGAATCATCAAAGTTTGTTAAATCATGATTCTTTTTCTTCTGATTTACTTAGTAAGTACATAAATTATTTCAGGTTCTGACTATCAATCAGTGTTTTTTTGGGTTATTTTTTAACAGTGCTTTTCTGTTTCTCACACCACCCCATCAGCAAGTAGGCTGGGGGTACACAGGTGGAGGAGACACAGCCAGGACAGCTGATTCCAGCTGACCAAAGGGATATTCCGTACCATATGATGTCATGCTTGCCATATAAAGTTGGGGGAAGGAAGGGATGGGGGGGATATTTGGAATTATAGTATTGTCTTCCCAAGTTACTCTTAGGCATGATAACACCCTGCTTTCCTGGAGATGGCTGAATACCTGCCTGCCAATTGGTTGTAGTGAATTAATTCCTTGTTTTGCTTTGCTCATGCATGCAGCTTTTACTTTACTTATTAAACTGTCTTTATTGCAACCCACGAGTTTTCTGATTTTGACCCTACTGGTTCTCTTGCCCATCTTGCTGTGGTAGACTAAGCAAGCACCTGGGTGGTGCTGAGCTGCCTACCAAGGTTAAAGAATGACAAAGTCCCACTTCTATTTCCAGTATGCCCACAATAGTCTTCTCCCACTGGAACAGCATGTAGTGCTTTCTCACTTGACTCTGTATGTGGGATTCTTCACTTTCATTTACTTTTTCTCAGCAATAAAAACTCCAAACCTTGGTAGGATTCCTTTCTCATTGCAGCCACAAAAGAAGAAGGGACAGTAAGCTGGACACACTTGTTAAAGCTCTCAAAAGGTGGAAGTGGAAGAAATCAACAGCACTACAAACCCTGTTTGTTTGGGGTTTTTTAATAGTTTTGAATACCACCTATAATTAAAACCAATACAGTATAGACTTTTTCCTATAACTTCCTATGTTAATTATCTTTCCCTAAGAAATGCTGTATTGTATATTAGCATGCCATTATTGACTAAATTCCCCAAGTAGACGTTTTCCTTATTTCTTAAGCATAGGTGTAAGAGGATGTGGAGGGAGACAGTGCTTCTCCAGGGTACCTGAATGATGGATAATGAGAAAAGGAGGAATACATGAGCATATGCAGAGACAAAAACTTTACCAACAAATGATAAGGGAGACAGTTTGCAGAGCCAAACCTGGTCAGTCATATTAACAGGCAAGTGTATGTGGGAAGTGGTAATATTTCTGTAAGATTATCTGATCATGGACTTTCTTAAATGGGTTAGCAAGGAAAAGGGGCACAGTACAAACAAAATAAGCTGAGACATAAACCTGACAGGAAAGCATAAGGGAGAAAAAGTCAAGAAAGAACCCTTGTCAGTCACACTAATTGATAGGTTACCAAAAACACACAGACAACAGGACTTTGTAACTGATAAGGATGCAAAGGCAAGAGACCAGAATGTGGCGTGGGGTTGGTGGAATTGTGGAAACTGTTGGGAGAATGATCAGGGGCAGAGCAAAGGAAGAACAGACAGGTATAAAAGGGGTTAGTCAGGTGTAAGAGAGTATCAGTCAGCACACTTGTCTGACTGGCACACTGTGCCTGATTGCTACAGTCTGTCATATTTTAGTAATTTATTTAAAAAAATATATATTTCTCTGTGTAATCTCAATCTCTGTCCTCCATGTGTGTCAGTGCTGAAAGGAAGGGCATGTGTGGATTTGGAGCCAGCTACTAGAGTCAGACATGGGGTGTGACTACTCCTAGCTTGTGTTGTCAGCAGCTAGAGCGAGTGGGGTTTCCAGAACCAGCTATTGGAGTGTATGGCTGACAACCACTGGGGTATGAATGGTATATGTCCTGAAAACAGCTACCGGGAGGGACTGATGTGAGTGAAGTGAGCGAGGAACTCAGCACTGGTTGCTGGAGGGAGACTGGTCCTGGTCTGTGCCCGCTCCACACTGGGAATGCACAGGGTGTTCATGTGTATTCACTAGAAAACATCAAGCAAGACCAGGTGGTGAGTAGGAGACCCCAAGTCTGGACTGGAACACCAGACAAGGGGAGGGCCCAGGCTGGTATTCAAAAGACCTAAGACTGCGCTTTTACTTCCAAGAGCTGAAGAGGAATGTACTCAGCTGTCTGGACTTGTCTTTTATGTGAGTCCTGCATGTGCCTTGTCTGTGGCAGCCTGTGTTACTGCCCATGTCAGTGTCCTCTGTGTGTGTGTGTGTGTGTATGTGTGTCCCTGTCTGTCTGTGTCTGTCTCTGCGACACATGCACAGCTTTGCTACTGCTTCCTGCAAATGGGAAAGCAGCAGCCATGCCCCTTGGACTCGGCAAGAAACCCCAGGTACTAGGCTGGGCTCCAGCAGCCAGGACAGCCACGATTTCTGGTTTGACAGCTGCTAAAACTTCATCTTGTTCTCTTGCCCTCACATCTCCCTACATGGATGTAACAAGTGATCAAAGCTCACTTTGCTTTGGAACCCACTGTATATTCCTTATAATCCTTAATAAAAGCCATTTTGAATTAGAGAACATTCCTGTGTCTGTTGGGGAAAAATATAGCTTTTGAACATCATCTATCAGATCTGATTGTGATTATTGACTGACAAAACTGAAAAAGCTATCGAATATATTAAATTTAAAAAAAAATAAAAAAATTTGAGAAATCTGTCTTTTACATCTCTTTAATTTTGTGTACCAGTTCTTGAATGCCCTCTCTCTACATTCCCTGTTTGTGTTTTAGTACTGTCCTTGCCTCTAGCATAGAGAAAAATCACATTGGTTAATAAGCACCTTTTAGAAGCAGTAATGTGAATATGGAACATAAAAATGCACAACACTACAGAAAAGGATCATCCCAAATGAATTTACTGAAGGCTGTTTTCAGGAACTGGTATGTAACATAAAGCACTGAAATCCATGTTTAATCATGATAAGATGCTTGCTGATTTTCTGACTTTCTAAACAACTGCAGTAGAATGCAAGTTAGCGAAAATTATTAATATATCCTCCAAATATTGAGATGTTATTTAAAAGCCAAAATACACTATATTTGGCATTATTTTTTTCTCAGATATTTATTCCTGAAATTGGCTTAGGGAATAAATGACAAAACTATTGTTATGAACATCCTAAACTACTAGAATACTGTGCATACACTTAATCTATTAACATTTTCAGGGACAAAATTAAATTCCCATATTTATTCCCTCTCATGCACATATTTCTTTTACAAACAATTTTTTTGTCTCTCTATTCTCCAAATCCAGACATTGACAGAAGACTATGTGTTGCAGTTTTGCGTAGCTGGGTGCTGGGAGAGAACGGGGGCTGCAGAAAATGGCTGCTGTAAGGAGCAGCTAGAAGCTCTCTGCAGGCCCCAGAAAGTAAACATTCAGCCAATTCAATGCCTGAGTTGATGCTGACCAAGGCTGAGCTAATTGGTGATGGTCACAGTGCCTCTGTGAATCACATATAGGAGAAAAAAAAATGCAAGCAGCTGCATTTTGCCACCAAAGAAGGGAGTGAGAAGATGTAAGGAGCTGTACAGACACCAAGGGTGGAGAGGGGAGGGGGAGGCACCCCAGATGCCAGAGAGAATGATGCCCCAGCAGCCCATGGAGAAACCCATGGTGGAGCAGGTGCCCCCCCGCAGCCCATGGAAAAGGCCAAGACTCCACCTGTAGCCCGTGGAGAGGCTCCACACTGGATGGAGCAGGTGGAGACATAAAGAAGATGCTGTGACCCACGTTGGAGCAAGCCCCTGCCAGCACTTGCAGCCCATGGAGAGAGACAGAGACACAGAGATGAGCAAGAGAGATTTGCACCGGAACAGGTTTGCTGGGGGGAGGCTGGTGACCCTGTGGAGGACTGGGACTGAGAGACATTTTGATTTATTACTGCCCACCATAGCAGTGATCCATGGCAGGGCAGCTGGTGAAGAGCTGAAGCCCTGTGGGAAAGAACTCATGTTGGAGAAGTTCGTGGAGGACTGTCTCCTGTGGATGGGACCCCACAGTGCAGCAGGGGTAGGATGTGGAATGAATGCTGCTTCCTCCCCAGCCCTGCCCCAGCCAAGAAGGAAACCAACTTGCAAGGAACTGACTGAAGCTCCCTGCCCCTCCCTGTGCCACAATGAGGAGGAAGAAGGGAGCAAAATCCTGACTAAAGTCTGCTAAGAAGGGAGGGGTGGGGAAAGGTGCTTTAAGATCTGGTCAAGCTTCTCATTATCTGACTGGTTTCTGTAGTGTAGTGTAGTGTAATAAATCAGTTTTCTTTCCTTCACTCTGTGCTGAGTCTGTTTTGCCCATGTCGTTGATTACAGGATGATCTCTCCCTGTCCTTATCTTGACTCCTAAGTCTCTCAATATATATTTTCTCCCCTATCCAACTGAAAAGGGGAGTGATAGACCAACTTTGGTGGGTGTCTGGCCTCCAGCCAGGGCTAAACCACAACACTATGATACAAAGCTGGGAGGAGTGGCTGACATGCAGGAATACTGTGCTGCTATTCGGTGAGACCTGGACAGGCTGGAGAGCTGGGCAGTAAGAAACCAGATGAGGTTTAATTAAAGCAAGTGTAGAGTCTTGCACCTGGGAAGGAACAACCGTTTCTATCAGTACAGGCTGGGGGATGACCTGCTGGAGAAGAGCTCTGTGGAGAAGGACCTGGGGGTCCTGGTTGATGACAGGTTGGCCATGAGCCAGCAGTGTGCCCTGGTGGCTAAGAGAGACAATGGGATCCTGGGGTGAATCAAAAGGAAGCAGGTCAAAGGAGGTGATCCTCCCCCTCTACTCTGCCCTGGTCAGACCCCATCTCGAGTATTGTGTCCAGCTTTGGGCTCTCTGATTAAAAAAGACAGGGATCTCCTGGAGAGAGTCCAGAGGAGGGCCACAAAGATGATTAAGGTCCCAGTGCATCTCCCCTATGAGGAAAGGCTGAATGAACTGGGACTGTTCAGCCTTGAGAAAAGAAGACCGAGAAGGTATGTGATTAATGTTTATAAATATCTTAAGTGTGGGACACAGGGGGAAATAGCCAGCCTCTTTTCTATGGTCTGTGGAGACAGGACAAGGGACAATGGCCTCAAGTTGGAATATAGGAAGTTCTGCACCAATATGGGGAAGAACTTTTTCACAATGAGGGTGACAGAGCACTGGAATAGCCTGCCCAGGGGGGTTGTGAAGTCTCCTTCTCTGGAGATACTCAAGACCCATTTGGACACCCACCTATGTGATATATCCTAGGGAACCTTCTTTGGCGGGGGTGTTGGTCCTGATCATCTCTTGAGGTCCCTTCCAACCCCTACGATTCTGTGATTCTGTTACTATTATTATTGCTATAAATGAGTGGCCTTGCATTTGCCAGCTGTCCATACTGCTGATTGCTTGCTTGTGCCTGAATTTGTAATATTTATTCTTAAGGAAGACCAGATTCAGCTATCTACTGATTTGTCAGGCCTGACTCATAGCTCTCTTTTCCGACTCTGGAATCTAATTCTGATTTCCTTTTCCCAGGTAATATATTTATAACATTGTCCTGGTTTCAGTCAGGATAGAGTTAATTTCATTTGTAGCAGCTGATGGAATACTGTGTTTGGGAGTTAAAATGAAAACAGTGCTGATAACACCCTGATGTTCTGAGTTGCAGTCAGACAGTCAAGGACTTTCTTAGCTTCTTCTATTTCTCTATTCTTGAGAAAGGAGGGGCGAAGCCAGGACAGGTGACCCAGATGGGCCAAAGAGAGTATTCCATGCCAATTACGTCCTGCCTAGGAAAACGGGGGACTGTTGGGAAGAAGGAGAGGGGAGGTCTCGGGACGCGTGCTTCTTGGGGGGACGGTCAGGTTCCGGGACAGCTCTGGGTGGTACGGCCTGAGTTGTGTGGTTCGGTGAGAAACTGCATTGTGTATCAATAGTTTCATATTCTTTTGCTCTAAAGTCCTGTTAGCATTGTTATATTTTTATCTTTCTGTTATCTTAGTAAACTCTCCTTATCCTAACCCACGGGCCTCTTAGTTTCTTGGTTTTGGAGTTATTTGCCCCTTCCTTTTCCCTTCCCTTGTTTCCCCCTCTTTTCCCTTTTCCCCTGCTCTTTTACTTTAAGAAGCAGGCAGCTGCGTGGATCTCAACCCACAGCTGGGGTGAAACCACGACAGTCTTTTTGGCGCCCAACGTGGGGCCCGAAAGGTTGGGATAACGGTAGATCTGACCCTGACCAGATTGTAATTAAGACAAAGTTGTGATAAGTATTGTTGTTTAAGCAGTCTCCGATCACGATGCTGTGGTATTTATTCACATGGCTGTGGTCTTTATTCACATGGCTGTGGTCACAGCTGTGGCCGCGAAAGTACCGTACGCTGTGTGCAATCCTGGCAGGATTTTTTACCATGTCGAGGCTGCGTTTCCTGGTCTGGTTCTTGTCTTTTATGATAACAATCTATGATACAGTAATAGTGAGGATTGTGAACTTGTGCTGGTATTTGTATGAGAGCTTGCTGCCCTGTCCATTCCTTGGACAGGGAGGGTTTAGTAACGGCAGCTGGCATGGTGGGAGTTCTGCTTTCTTTTCCTTTGGGCTAAATACAACAGCTCTGCTAGCAGTCTTCAAAAACTTTCAGTATCCCTGGGATATTCAAACTAGCATTTTGGTGTTTCTCGGTTTGGTGCAGACGGTTCAGTTGTTGTCAAATATTAAGCAGAGGTTTATGAATACCACTCAAGATTTTTCTGCGAGGCCAGATAATCGTGAGTGGCAGGGCAAGTGGCAGAGCATGGGCAAGTACCTAGGCACTTTCTTAACTCCGGTGGTTTGGAGTTTCACTCCTGAGCAGTTACAAGACCCTGAAAAAGTGACTGCATATCTGAAAAGAGATTACTCTAAGCTTGCCAGAGATACACACCTTACTGCACTGTGCTGGGCCCTGGCCACTATTTACAAAACATTGCTTGATAACAGGCAGCACTGTCAGTACTGTCAGCACTGTCAGAAGGAAAAGAATGAAAACAGACCAGCAAAGACTGCAGCTGCTGCAACCCCAATGACTGGCACTGCAGCTACTGTAACCACTGTGACTAGCACTAAGGCCACTATGACTAGCACTGTGGCTACTCTGTCCCCGGAAAGGTAATGGAACAGCTTGCTCTGGATGCCATCTCCAAGCAATTGGAAGAGAAGAAGGTCATGAGGAGTAGTCAGCATGGATTCACCAAGGGGAAATCGTGCTCGACCAATCTCATAGCCTTCTACGATCTCATCACCGGCTGGGTAGATGGTGGGAGAGCAGTGGATGTCATCTACCTTGACTTCAGCAAGGCTTTTGATACTGTCTCCCATGACATCCTGATAGCAAAGCTGAGAAAGCATGGGATTGATGAGTGGACAGTGAGGTGGGTTGAGAATTGGCTGTCGGACCGAGCCCAGAGGGTCGTGATTCGTGGAGCGGAATCTGACTGGAGGCCTGTGACTAGCGGTGTTCCCCAGGGCTCGGTGTTGGGTCCAGTCCTGTTTAACATCTTCATTGACGACCTTGATGAGGGAATAGCCTCGACCCTCAGCAAGTACGCCGATGACACAAAGCTGGGAGGAGTGGCTGACACGCAGGAACACTGCGCTGCCATCCAGCGAGACCTGGACAGGCTGGAGAGCTGGGCAGTAAGAAACCAGATGAGGTTTAACAAAAGCAAGTGTAAAGTCTTGCACCTGGGAAGGAACAACCGTTTCTATCAGTACAGGCTGGGGGATGACCTGCTGGAGAAGAGCTCTGTGGAGAAGGACCTGGGGGTCCTGGTGGATGACAGGTTGGCCATGAGCCAGCAGTGTGCCTCGGTGGCTAAGAGAGCCAATGGGATCCTGGGGTGCATCCGGAGGAGTGTAGCCAGCAGGTCAAGGGAGGTGATCCTCCCGCTCTACTCTGCCCTGGTCAGGCCCCACCTGGAGTATTGTGTCCAGTTCTGGGCTCCCTGGTATAAAAAGGACAGGGATCTCCTGGAGAGAGTCCAGAGAAGGGCTACGAAGATGATAAAGGGCCTGGAGCATCTCCCCTATGAGGAAAGGCTGAGAAGATTGGGACTGTTCAGCCTTGAGAAGAGAAGACTAAGGGGGGACCTAATTAATGTTTACAATTATCTTAAGCAAGGGATGCAGGGGAATCAGCCAGCCCCTTTTCAGTGGTCTGTGGAGACAGGACAAGGGGCAATGGCTGCAAGTTGGAGCATAGGAAGTTCTGCACCAACATGCGGAGAAACTTTTTCACAGTGAGGGTGACAGAGCACTGGAATAGGCTGCCCAGGGAGGTGGTGGAGTCTCCTTCTCTGGAGATATTCAAGACCCGTCTGGATGCCTATCTCAGTGAAATGTCCTAGGGAGCCTGCTTCGGCAGGGGGTTGGACCCGATGATTTCTCGAGGTCCCTTCCAACCCCTACAATTCTATGATTCTATGATTCTATGATACTGCAAATTGTCCAACCGATGCTGCAGCTACTGCAACCCCTACAGCAGATACTGCTGATAAAACAAAAAACCAACCCCCGCCAGTGTCTGTTGCTCCCGTACAAAAGAGGAAACAAACAAGGAAATCAGTTCGTGTAGTGAAGGATGAGGATGAATCAGGGCCATCTGGAGCATGTCAGGATGACTCAGGGTCATCTCAAGCATCTCAGGATGGAGCAGGGCCATCTCAAGCACCTCAGGATAAAGCAGGGCCATCTCAAGCCCCTCAGGATAGAGCAAGGCCATCTCAGGCATTTCAGGATGAGGCAGAATCAGAGGTTGTCACACGATCCCTGACCCTGAGTGAGCTGCGTGAGGTTCGAAAAGATTTCAGCCGCCGCCCAGGTGAGCACATCATCACTTGGTTGCTCCGATGCTGGGATCAAGGGGCCGATAGTCTGGAATTAGATGGCAGAGAGGCCAAGCAGTTGGGATCCTTAGCTAGAGAAGGAGGCATTGACAAGGAAATTGGGAAAAAGACAGAAACCCTCAGCCTCTGGAGGCGACTACTGTCAAGTGTGGAGGAAAGGTATCCCATAAAGGACTATATTACATGTCAGTCACCCAAGTGTAACAACATAGAGGCAGTTATCCAGTACCTGAGAGAATTAGCTGTACGGGAGATCATTTATTATGATCTGGGCAAATGGCACTCTGACCCTGATGAAGTTGTATGCACCGCAGATATGTGGCGTAAGGTTGTACGAAGTGCACCAGCAGGGCACACCAATTCATTAGCATCAATAGATTGGGATAATATGTATCCACCAACTGTAAGTGAAGTGTCCTGCCGACTCCGGAAATATCAGGACAATGTTTCCCAATCTGTGATTGCAGCGGTAGAGAAACTGGTCGAACGACTTGACAAAAATTTGTGCAACTCCCAACCCGTATGGGGCAATGTTGCAGCTACTGGGAGAAAGCGTCCATCATCCCAGAAGAGAGGATGCAGAAGGTGCACACCACGAGACACGCTGCGACAGCAGCTGTGGTTTGAACTGTGTGACCATGGTGAGGACATGAGGAAGTGGCATAGGCAGCCCACCTCAGCCCTCCAGGCACGAGTAAATGAGCTGCGAGGTAAAAGAACCGCACAACGCGATTTTGCCAGGAAGAAGGCTGCACCAGTGAGCAGCCAATATGATCAGCAACAATAGAGGAGCCCTGCCTCCAGCCAGGTGGAGGAGAGGGATAACCGTGCTTATTGGACTGTGTGGATCCGATGGCCTGGTACGTCAGACCCACAGGAGTACAAGGCTCTGGTGGATACTGGTGCCCAGTGTACTCTAATGCCATCGAATCATGTAGGGACAGAACCTGTCAGCATTTCTGGAGTGACAGGGGGGTCACAACAATTGACTGTGTTAGAGGCTGAAGTGAGCTTAACTGGGAAGGACTGGGAGAAACACCCAATTGTGACTGGCCCAGAAGCTCCATGCATTTTAGGTATAGATTACCTCCGTAGAGGTTATTTTAAAGACCCGAAAGGGTACCGGTGGGCTTTTGGAATAGCTGCTTTGGAGACAGAAGGCATTGAGCAATTGCGTACCTTGCCTGGACTCTCAGATGATCCTTCTGTTGTGGGGTTGTTGAAGGTTGAAGAACAGCAAGTGCCAATTGCTACAACAACGGTGCACAGGAAACAATACCGCACTAACCGGGATTCCCTGATCCCCATCCATAAGCTGATTCGTCAATTGGAGAGTCAAGGGGTGATCAGCCGAACCCGCTCACCCTTTAACAGTCCCATATGGCCAGTGCGGAAGTCCGATGGAGAGTGGAGGCTGACAGTGGATTATCGTGGCCTAAACGAAGTCACTCCAGGTATGAGTGCTGCTGTACCAGACATGCTGGAACTCCAGTATGAATTGGAGTCAAAGGCAGCCAGGTGGTATGCCACAATTGACACTGCAAATGCTTTCTTTTCAATACCACTGGCGCCAGAGTGCAGGCCACAGTTTGCTTTCACTTGGAGGGGCATCCAATACACATGGAATCGTCTGCCCCAGGGGTGGAAACACAGCCCTACCATTTGCCATGGACTAATCCAGACCACACTGGAAAAGGGTGGAGCCCCAGAGCACCTGCAGTACATTGATGACATCATTGTATGGGGCAATACAGCAGAGGAAGTATTTGAGAAAGGAAAAAGGATAATTCAAATCCTTTTGGAAGCTGGTTTTGCTATAAAGCAAAGTAAAGTCAAGGGGCCTACACGAGAAATCCAGTTTTTAGGAATAAAATGGCAGGATGGGTGTCGTCAGATCCCAATGGACATTATCAATAAAATAGCAGCTATGTCTCCACCAAGCAACAAAAAGGAAACACAAGCTTTCTTAGGTGTTATAGGTTTTTGGCGAATGCATATCCCAAACTACAGTCTCATTGTGAGCCCACTCTACCACGTAACTCGGAAGAAGAACGATTTCCAATGGGGCCCTGAGCAGCAGCAAGCCTTTGAGCAGATCAAACGTGAGATAGTCCATGCGGTGGCCCTTGGGCCTGTCCGGACAGGGACAGATGTTAAAAATGTGCTTTACACTGCAGCTGGGGAGAATGGACCTACCTGGAGTCTCTGGCAGAAAGCACAAGGGGAGACTAGAGGTCGACCGCTGGGGTTTTGGAGTCGGGCCTACAAAGGATCTGAGGCCAATTATACTCCAACAGAAAAGGAAATACTGGCCGCCTATGAAGGGGTTCGAGCCGCTTCAGAAGTGATTGGAACTGAAGCCCAGCTCCTCCTGGCACCCCGACTGCCGGTGCTGGGCTGGATGTTCAAAGGGAAGGTCCCTTCTACACATCATGCCACTGATGCTACATGGAGCAAGTGGGTTGCACTAATTACTCAGCGGGCTCGAATAGGAAACCCTAATCGCCCAGGAATTGTGGAAGTGATCACAGACTGGCCAGAAGGCAAAGATTTTGGGATGTCACCAGAGGATGAGGAGGTGACACGCGCTGAAGAAGCCCCACCTTACAACAAACTACCAGAGAAACGATATGCCCTGTTCACCGATGGCTCCTGTCGCCTTGTGGGAAGGCACCGAAGATGGAAAGCTGCTGTATGGAGTCCTACAAGACAAGTAGCAGAAGCCACTGAAGGAAAAGGTGAATCAAGCCAATTTGCTGAGGTGAAGGCCATCCAGTTAGCTTTGGACATTGCTGAGAGAGAAAAGTGGCCAATGCTCTACCTTTATACTGATTCATGGATGGTAGCTAATGCCCTGTGGGGTTGGTTGCAACAGTGGAAAAAGAACAACTGGCAGCGTAGAGGCAAACCCATATGGGCTGCGGACTTATGGCAAGACATTGCTGCCCGATTAGAGAAGCTTGTTGTAAAGGTACATCATGTTGATGCCCATGTACCTAAGAGTCGAGCCATGGAGGAACATCAAAACAACCATCAGGTAGATAAGGCTGCTAGGATTGAAGTGGCTCAGGTAGATCTAGATTGGCAACATAAAGGTGAATTATTCCTAGCTCGATGGGCTCATGATTCCTCAGTTCATCAAGGGAGAGATGCAACATATAGATGGGCCCGAGATCGAGGGGTGGACTTAACCATGGATGCTATTGCACAAGTTATCCATGAATGTGAGACGTGTGCCGCAATTAAGCAAGCAAAGCGGTTGAAGCCGCTTTGGTATGGAGGACGGTGGATGAAATATAAATATGGGGAGGCCTGGCAGGTCGATTACATCACCCTCCCACAAACCCGCCATGGCAAACGCTACGTGCTTACCATGGTGGAGGCAACCACCGGCTGGCTAGAAACATATCCTGTATCGCATGCTACTGCCCGGAATACAATCCTGGGCCTTGAAACACAAGTCCTATGGCGACACGGCACCCCAGAAAGAATCGAGTCAGACAACGGGACTCATTTCCGAAATGCTCTCATAGACACCTGTGCCAAAGAGCATGGCATTGAATGGGTGTACCACATTCCTTATCATGCACCAGCCTCTGGGAAAATTGAACGATATAATGGACTCCTAAAGACTACCCTAAAAGCAATGGGTGGTGGAACATTCAAACACTGGGATACACATTTGGCCAAAGCCACATGGTTAGTTAACTCTAGGGGTTCTACCAATCGGGCTGGCCCTGCCCAGTCAAAATTTCCACGTACTGTAGAAGGAGACAGAGTCCCAGTGGTGCATATGAAGAGTATATTAGGGAAGACGGTTTGGGTCATCCCTGCTTCAGGTAAAGGTAAACCTATGTCGGGAATTGTTTTTGCTCAAGGACCTGGTTGTACTTGGTGGGTAATGCAGAAGGATGGAGAAGTTCGATGTGTACCTCAAAGGGATTTGATTTTAGGTGAAAATAGCCAATGTAATTAGTAAAGTAGAAATTGTATTATAATAAGTGCTAAATAACCCATTACTATATATTCATTATTACTATAATTGCTGTATGTTGTTGTTTGTTGTACCAATGGGGTTACAGCTGAATCATACACGACAATGAAGGAAGACTGTCACGATGATGGGACCAAGACCTGCCATCACAAGAACTTTTTTCCTCTTCCCCTTTGAAAATGAACACTTTTGATTCACAGACTATGACCATGGACCATGTCAGATGCATCGATCGAGAGTCCGAGATGCAGCATGCAACGAACCAATGACGCATACTGACACCATGAGAGACTGTTACAACGAATGGAGCCTGAAAATCTTGGACTAGATCATTTACTCAACAAAACTGAGATGAATGGTCCATAGACTAAGGGAATAATACATATATGTGTGTCTGAAACATTGGTTGGACCTGGTCATGACGTAAATGGTATGGAATAAGGGGTGGAATGTCCTGGTTTCAGTCAGGATAGAGTTAATTTCATTTGTAGCAGCTGATGGAATACTGTGTTTGGGAGTTAAAATGAAAACAGTGCTGATAACACCCTGATGTTCTTAGTTGCAGTCAGACAGTCAAGGACTTTCTTAGCTTCTTCTATTTCTCTATTCTTGAGAAAGGAGGGGCGAAGCCAGGACAGGTGACCCAGATGGGCCAAAGAGAGTATTCCATGCCAATTACGTCCTGCCTAGGAAAACGGGGGACTGTTGGGAAGAAGGAGAGGGGCGGTCTTGGGACGCGTGCTTCTTGGGGGGACGGTCGGGTTCCGGGACAGCTCTGGGTGGTACGGCCTGAGTTGTGTGGTTCGGTGAGAAACTGCATTGTGTATCAATAGTTTCATATTCTTTTGCTCTAAAGTCCTGTTAGCATTGTTATATTTTTATCTTTCTGTTATTTTAGTAAACTCTCCTTATCCTAACCCACGGGCCTCTTAGTTTCTTGGTTTTGGAGTTATTTGCCCCTTCCTTTTCCCTTCCCTTGTTTCCCCCTCTTTTCCCTTTTCCCCTGCTCTTTTACTTTAAGAAGCAGGCAGCTGCGTGGATCTCAACCCACAGCTGGGGTGAAACCACGACAAACATGGACTTGGATGAGCTATGGATTTGGGCTTATGGTCAATCTTCGGAAATAGCTAGAGTGACCATGAGAGTTCACCTGTAAGATCATCTTTAAAGGAGGACTTTGTGCCATGTATAATCATCCCTATTATGGAACATCATTTACTACTGAAGAACTACAGCCAATGTAGTCTAAGAGACTAGAGACTATAAAACTATTAAAAAGCACTAATTAAACAATCATAATACTTAGAATTTACCTGCCATACCTTTTAAAATATTATTTACCTTATCAGGTTTTTATTGTTTTCAGTGGGAAGTGTTAAATTTAAATTTCAGCAAGACAAAAAAGTTAAGTAACAAAATTAATTTTTTGTATGTTTTGTTTGTTTTTTTTCACAGAAGCTTCAGCTTCTTTCACAGATTTTATTATTGTGTGATGTGCTTATCTTTGAGGTTATGCACACAAAAACTATCCCACAGAAAAATCTAACCTAAAATTCTGTCATAATATCAGTAAAATATTCCTCCCTTATTACTTTTAAAAAACTAATATGTTATTTTGTATATCACACTTAAAGTATATTTTATTCCTTTTTTTATGATGCTTTGAAATCTTTTGTTCTGGATGCTTCAGATCTCTTATGATACACGTATTTTTTAAGAAACATTACAATCTTTTGAAATGTGAGGATTTTTTCCCTGCACTGCTAAGGTTTTTGCCTTTCATTGTACATCAAATGGCCTGAAGCTAACTTTTAATTTTAGGTTTTCAACTACATAGTACCAGTAAATACGTAACACATTACTGGTTTTATTCATTCTAGAAGTATTCATAATTGTTAAAGAACCAAAAGAAACTATAGGTCTAAAATGCACTAACTTAGTATTTGAGAAGCTCCAATTAATTGCTTAAATAATCATTTGTTTTTCATTATCATTTTCAACATATTTTTTGTCTGTCCTTAGGGCATGTCTACATTCATCAGGGGACTGAGGCATAAAAATCACTAAACTGGCACTAACCTAAGCCAGTTAATCAACATGGTGAAATGCCACCCTGAAGATAATAAGGGTTGGCTCCAACACCTCATGAATATGGCTAGATTGCTTGTCAAATCACTTGGGCATCTTTGCACCACATGCTGTAAACAGCAGTAGACCCAATACAGGTGTACCGGCTAACCTCTTTGTAAGACATTGTCCTACATGCCACAGCAATGGATACTAATATATGTGGATGTGGTTGTCTTGAGTGGAAATGAAAGGATGGGTAATAAACTGAAAACATTGAACCAACCTACCCCCAAACTGTCAGTGATGTGGGATGCTTTCTAATGTAACTGCATTCCGTTATTAATTTATGTAGAACCATTGCACTTATGTAGACTTCAGTGTGAACATCCTCTGCATCCCCTTGGTTATACGTATGTCGGTGCATACATTCATTAGTGTCTACATCTGTACTCACTGAAGTGAAGACATTGGGATGATCTCTTGCTAGGACAGCAGCAACTGCAGCACATCCCACAGTATATGTGGGATAAGTTGTTCCTTTAATGTTATTCTTTTTCCCTCTCTCCACATCTTTGTCTAAATATTAAAAATCTAAAGCTGCAAGTAGTCCCTGCCCAAAAAAACAAAAAAAAAAATGTTTACTGCAATATATAGCAAGCTAAGCTCAGCAGGCCCAATTCATTAATTCTTTATGTGCTTTCTGTTAAAAAAGGAATTAATGAATTTACTCTGAGCTCTGACCTGAAGTTCTCTAGCTCTCTTATTTCCTCCAAACCTCAAAGCTATTACTTGCAAATTTTACAACAACCATGGTGTCCCTCAGAGATGTGCAACCCCAAAACCAGACATTTTATAAAGAATAAAAGACTATCCCCTTACAGTAGTTCTGGATCATAAACATAAATGCTTAGAAATAGAAAATAATAATACAAGGAAAAAAAGCAAAAAAATTCCAGGAGTAGGGCTAGAAGAAAAATTAACAGGCTATTTTATAGGACGTTTTTGCCTACTTTGCCGTGCTCAAAAGAAAGTGGATGCCTTCTACAACAAAATAGACTTTATCCAGTCCATATGGATTGATCTGTTTGTCAATAAAAGTACGAAATGATTCTAAGTAGGAGCTCTGAAGTTAGATGCCCCGCTGTCTTTGAAATGCCCGATTTAAATTTTCAGACTATATTAGTTTAAAGCAATGCTTCCTCATTACCTGCACAGATGATGTCAGTAAGGCAGAGTAACTTGCTTTTCTTTCTTCTTTACATAAAAGTTGCAAAAGATAAGGTAGTAACAGGAAAGGCACAGCCTAGTACTGTATGTGCTTGTGATGTGCAGGGTAAGTCAGGCTACATTAGTATCAGGATTCTGAAACAGAAATATTCTTAGTTTGTAATGTGCATTTGCCAAATGGAGTATAAACTTGCTACTCAATTTAACAAAACACTAAAGGATCTCACTACAGCATCAGGCTAATTATTATTTAAAATTATTTTGTTGCTCCTTGTTCAGCACTAACATTATTCATGATGAATTATTTGATTTTTATGTGATATGCATGGAATTGCGTGGGGGATTCCAGCACAATTTAGAATTCATTTTTGTTCATTATTTTAGCAGAGAGACTATTTAAAAAATAATGTTACTTCACATAATATTCTTTCTTACATGCTGTAAGATCCGATTCGTTCTGCAACTACAAGGGTAGTTTTTACTGTCTTGCTTCAAGGAAATATATTCAAGCTGACAAATTTTCACATCTTCCAGTCACTTATGTGCACTAACCACTGCACTCTAGGGTAGCTTTCCTTCTGGCTCACTCTTTGGCGTTTTTTCAATTTGAATAAAATGTTGATTGAGTCAAACAGAGTAAGCTGGAATATCAACTTGAACCCTGGTACTCTACATGCCACCTGAAATTATTCATAGCATCTTCATTATCTGTTCATTGTAGTATACTTTCTGTCTTCTAACCTTGATAGTATATACACATTGAGGTCTCCAACTGATTCAATGCCCAGTGGCATAGGACCAGTTTTTCTAGTGACATCAATGGATTTTTCATAAGACCCATGTTGAATATGACTGTCATATTTCCTAAGATATTTTGTTCTTGTCAGTCTGGGAAGTATTATTTTCCTACATAGGAGAAGTACTGGCAAAGAGGGATATAATAAAAATAAGACCACCTCTTCTTCTATAGCAGATGATTTCTCAAGGGTTCTATAGTATGTTGCTTGAGCTGTTCAAAATCATCCATAGACCTAGTCAAACTCATTGTTGTCACCAATATTCATAGTGAACTTTGCTGTTTTTTCCCCATTCAGAAGTGACACACCAGTGATAATACTAATAGATGTAGCAAGAGAGAAATAATAGATAATAACTAATAGATGTTAAAAACAAGTAGCTATCAAGGCATGAAACCTATGCATATCTTCTAATGGATCATGTTTGTAGAATGAACAAGTCAGTGACCCTAAAACAATGATGTGGCTGCCACTACGCTGCTAATAAAAAGTTAGTTATTTTTCAAAGAATACCACAGTTCAGAGGCTGTTGAAGAACAACAGAGTTGTTAAGAAATTAACAACTATTAACAAGTACAAGAGCAAGATGAGAATAGAGGATTTAAAAGTGCAAGTACAGAAGATTAAAGGGAGGATCCCTGGCTATCAATAACAATTACCAGCAGCCAGGAGCTGGTCATTGAAGTGATACAAAGCCTGGTAGGTAACTGAAGGTGATATCAGGGTTAACAAACAGAAAAAAGAACCAATTTCAACACAGATAACATTTAACATACACAATAAAACTTAGACATGGCAGATTCAGTCACTCTATGTTAATTTAATGAATAAAAAGCAAGACAGTGTTAGGGATGAAATGGGGTTCTGGTCCCTTGCCAGGGTTGGGGGAATGCCAGAGGTGCTGGGCACAGACACTCAGGGCTGGCAGGGTCCTTAGGATCCTGACATTGCCTCAGGAGACAAGGTCCAGGAGGATGCTAACAAGTGATCATTATCCTTGATCCCAGCATTAAAATGCTAGCAAAATACTATCCCAGGTATTCTCACCAAAAGTTGAAATCACGATTACTTACCAAGAAGGCATCCCTGTCTTAAGTAGAGGCAAAAGACCACAGCCCATTTCCATCCACAATGTTTATATAAGAGGTCAACTGGTATCTGTGCTTTTAATCTCTTAGGTGCAATTCCTACAACCTCCCCTTCAGTAAACTCTTGGCTATATAGAAAATGTTTGTTTCCTTAGCCCAGATAAGTTGCCTAACACTTTCTGTCTGGTGCCTTCAGGCTTTGCTGTAGCTCAGCTGCCACACATCAGTATACAGCCTGATGCAATCCACCATCAGTCTGTGGGAGCTCATTAATAAATGTCTCTACTGCTTCCTGCCCTCATCTAAAATTGTAAAATCGATAGAGAAAGATTTTTAATACGCTGAAGAAAATATAGTCTCACCTTTTCCTACTGCTAGCCAATGGAACTGATATGCTGGAAATAGCATATGAAAGATCTGATTTGGTTGATGTTTTGGCTCTGAGAGGAAGTCCCAGAACAGAGCTCCTGTTTTTAGGGCTGAAATCCCTGCACCTCCCATATCCAGATGAACAAACAGAAAAGGACCTGAGAATTGACTCTGACTGTTCCATGCCCTGAATTTTACTTGAGCATTATTTGAAGAAAGAATATTAGTAAGCAGAGACCAAAACAATCCTGAGAGTGTGCTAACAGTTAAATAGTATGGATTAAATTGAGCCTTGCCCTGGCCCTGTTAAAGTTATTAATGAAGGTGCACCTATGAAGCCCTAGGAAAATTTGTAAGTGGTAAGTATTCTTTCTGGCAGTTGTTTTGTTGTATAGTCCTTCTTTTTCCATTTAATTTCTTAGCACTTTTTAAGAAACAAATCATGATTTCAAGCCAAAAAAAGAAGACACGCAATAACAAAATAGCCACAAAATGGGAAGTGCACATACTCCCTGCTCTATAGTGTTTGTAAACTGCATGAGATCAGGCAAAAGAAAATCAGGCCAAAAGGAAAAAACAGAGTAGTTTTGTGGTAAGGAAGGGTAAGAGATTGCTCAAAGATGTGGCTTTTAATGATCACATTGAAAGAAGATGCTCTAAATTCAAATGATTTTCAGACTTTTCCTATTGTAGCCAACAGAGTCCAAAACAGAGAAGAAGCTTGCATTGATTTTTTTCTCTTAAATCTGTTTTGAAGTATTAAAATGAAACAGATTAATTGCATCTTTTAATATTTATTGTTATTTCATCTGCTTTAAAATATTAAATGTAAGCAATTTGTTGATTATTCTGAAAGGTCTAATTTTAGCACAGATTCTGTATTCATTGCTGCTTCAATGCAGCTGTGTAACTGTCAATATTCTCTGGTGAGTTACAACAGATATCTATAAATTATACAGTTATACTACATCCCTCAAACTTTATGAAATGTGGAGATCAGAGAAAAAACATTACTCAAAACGTTGTGTTCTCTACCAGATCCTCTGCTAAGTTATTTTAGGAAATGGAACAAAAATTCAGCTTGTAGTGAAGAAGTTTACATCCAGTCCTTATCATTCTTTTTTATTCTGCTCTTCAGACCACTTAACAATACCTAGAATTCTCCTGAAGTGTAGAATCCAATGAAAAATAATTATTTTGTTCTTGCTGCTATTGTGGAGACTTTGTTGCTATTATGTTGCTTTGTTGCCTGTGGAGCTCCAAGAGTCCATAGGTGTTACTTCCTAACCAAAACCTCATTCCTAGCACAGTACATCACCACCAAGGGCTAGGGCTTCCAAAGACCTAATGACTATTCAACGAGCCACCCAAAAGATAGACATCAGGAGCCATCCACACACCAGGAGAACATGCCACTATCAAGAGAGACATCAGGAGCCATTCACACATTGGGCATTCTGTCATCATTCCCACAATCCAGGTGGAAGCTTGTGGTGATACAAAGGATGACTACAAAGAGAGAGCAAGGGGCCATGGAAAAGGAAGCAATGTGAAAGGGAAGCAAGGGACAATGAACACCTCGAGGGACATGGAGACAACGAGGGAACGCTCTCCCCTTCCATCGGACCCGGAGACACTGAAGAAGACTCTGCCAGCAGACGGAATGCTGTAGCCTCGCGGTGGTGGATATAGCAGCGCCCTCTCCACACACACCCCACCCCCCCCCCATCTCTCTTTCTCTTTACCACTCTCTCTATGTCTCTTTTCCACCCTTTTCTCCTTCCCACCCTCCCCCTTTTTCCTGGATGTTTATTCCAATGAAGCAACCTTAACCCTGACTCCGTTTCGAGTCTTAATTCTGTTCTCCGAGAATTGAATTGAGAACTGATCACGATCAAACACCTGACAATTGGACATCACTCAGGGGTTAAACCCAGCTGCCCCCAGCCACCCAGAGCGATCTGAGGGTCGGTTGGAACGCAAGGGGGTTTAATCCCTGCTCCAGGATGTGGTTCGGACGGGGTAAGGGAGCAGTTGGACCTTTTAAGGTCCATTCTGACCCAGAAAATTCTATGATAAGTGGTTAAATCACTTGTCCATTTTAAATGTGGAAAAATTAATTTTACTCATCGAAACAGTGTTCTCTTTAATACAACCTCTCAGAAAAGTACTCTGATAGGTAGCTTTTGTTTGTGTTTGGGAATGTCTTTCCCTTAATCTTATTAAAATTATTCCAGTGAAAACAAGCGTAAAGTAGATTACAGATTAAGTATCATTTCTTTTATATTTATCATTAGGGTACTAATCTGAGGTCTGTAAAAACTCAGGTGAAGATAATGAATATTTAAATATTTAAAGTGGAAAATAAACACATGCCTGCCTATCCGACGTTTGGGGTACATTGCATTTTTCTCTATGCTCTTTCAAGTTGCTTTAGAAGAAAACTGTTAAAAATTCTGCTCCTCTACTGTTTTTGACACTGTCAAACATACATTTTCCTTATCCTTCTGTGTTGTATGTACTTACAGCACTTAAATTGACGGGATAAAGAACAATAAGATTTAATTATTCTTCTGATTAACATCATGTTGCTTTTTGAAATTTCAAGCACATTAGGCTGGTTTTGTCTTTCTTTAACCCTCACGAGAAGCCCACAATTTCTGAATTCCAGTATCCTTTCTTTACACAAGACAAAAGAACAAAACAAGAACAAGTACAAAAGAAAGTACAAAGCTTAGCTTTAGGAGGAAGTCTTCCTGAAAATCTTTACTGCAAAAAGCATAACAAGGCATAAAGCAGTTGATAGGATCTTCCTTGTAGGAGGCATAATAAATTATTTCAAGAAAATGTCATTGGGGAAAATTGTTTCAGGTTCATAGAAAGTGATCATTTTCACAAAATGTCATAGAAAATGGCTTTGAAACACTACATGTGCAAAGTTTAATTTGTAAATACAATTAAGATAATTACATTTCTATAAATCTGGAATATCACAGAATCTCAAGAGATCATCGGGTCCAACCCCCTGTTGAACATGAATCCAGGTTCATGATATTCAATCATATTGGAATATTTAATATCAGGATACTCTGAAGGTAAAATTAATTTCATCACTTGAGCTTCAAGGAATTTTAACTTTTTGGAAACACTTGACAGCTTAGCTTGTGAATGAACACATGAACAGGGAAGCAGAGTGAAATCTCATTCATATTGGTCATTGTTGTGAGGAAAAAAAGCAAGGAGGATTTTCATATGCTACCCCAGGTACCATATGTTTGTTTTCCTGGGTACCCTAGGAAAAAATATATAAATACACAAATCATATTCACAATATTTTCAGGTCATGTATAATGAATCTAATCTTAGAAGGAAACGATGCCATTGAAAGCTGTTCTTCCAAATCTTTATAAAATGTTATATGGCAAAACATTTAGATTTTGTGAGCAAAACATAGTAGTATCTGAAGGCTGGGGGAAGCATTTTTATTTTCCCAGAACAGAACACGATTTCCTATCCACCTATCTGTCTGCCCCTCCTTCTTAAATAGTATCCAAGTTAAAAATATCCAGGACAATCAGAGAACTGTAGTCTTGACATTCATCCTGTTAGAAATGCAAAAGGGTCCTAAAAAAAGGACTTGAGGTAGACACATTAGTGAAGCAGTAATTTACTACACGTTCTTGCAAGAGCGGGTGACCTAACAAAGTAGGCACACTTTTGGTCGGAGTTTGTGGCACTTTTATACAAGATTCTGTCCAAAATCATTAGGCTATCTCCTATACCTATACATATTCATGACCTGTCCCACTTCATATTAAAATGAGCCCCGAGAAGTCGTTTCCATAAACTCCTCCCAGTTGCGCCTGCGCACTGTCTTGTGGTGGTGGTCGTCAGGGGGTCTCAGTGATGAAGGTTAGAAGTCTTCCTCAGGTTGAACTTTTCACCTCCTTTCCCTGGCACATGCGTAGTTGTGATTGTTCCAGATATGCACAGTCATCTTTGGGATGCTTCCTCCTTATCAGTCCTGGGTTTACTTTAACTTATTCAGAATACAAAGTTATCTTATACAACACCAAACTGTTGCATATCCCTCTTGTCTGTGCCCTTTGAAATACGAACATGCAGATATCCTGGCAATTGAGTAGTGGGGCAGAGGCCTAGGGTTGGAGGAAGTTAAAGCTCCATACAGGGTTAATTTTGAAATCTGGCAGCCTCAGTGTCACCAAAGTTTCAGACATTGTCCCAGAGAGAGATGGTATCAAGACCCCACAGCTTTGCCTGTTTGCCTTGATCTGGTAATTTTGTGCCCAGTATCAGTTGGCCTGTTTGCTGAGCAGCATTTCCTTAGGTTCCAACCCATGACCTCAGTCACTTTTTAACTTGTTCCAGGATCATCTTTATCTTTTAGCAGAGCTATGTATTTGAATTGAACCCTTATTTGAGAGAGAGATTTTGCAATAATTCTTTTAACACAACCAACAGCAAAAACTATATTAACAATATCCCATCTTATTTGATGTACTATCCTAAATTCCCTACAAAGTATTTCTGATAAGGCAGTCTTAATTCATAAGTCAGTAAAAGAATATACAATACAAAATTTCAGTTCGCAAAAGCAACAATTCAGCGTTTTCCACAATTCACCCCTTGGTTTGTTATTAGATCCTGGGGTTTTGGTTTGTTTTTTTTTTCTGCTGGTTGTGCTCTCAGGTTTTACAAAACGCTGCTTAATCTGCCATGGTGAACTGTGCTAACTACCGAGTCATAATCTCACACGTCTGTAACAGCTGAGCACAGGGATATAGGCTGAGAATTTTAAGTCCAATGCTAAGAAAATAAGGAGAAAAATACATAAAGGAAGGTTATGTTCACTAAATATAGTTAAAACCAGACAAAGGCAGTGCCTCTCAACTGACAGCATTGTCAAGGAAAACACTTCAGTAGAGAAACTGCAAGATCTAATTCTGCTTACCAGGTCTGGCAAAGTGTGAAAGTAAACAGATGTGAGTTTGACCTTTTTGTTGTAATTAGAGAAGACATTGCATTTTTATTGCTTGTCTCCAGGGTTAGGAATATTTGCATAGGGGTATCTGAATGTCTGGGGTCAGAGTTATTTTACAGGTTGGCAGCTGCTTCGCTTTGAAAGTCAGAGAAAGATTAATGTGATTCACTACCTATATAAAGTAACTGAACTGAAGCACAGCTTCTCAAATACAGTGATTCAGTAGCAAGCCCCGATATCCTGTACTTTTGGTGTTGAGGGGTTGTGTGTATTCAGCAGTCTTTAAGTCCATAATTGGTATGAGATTCACTCTTTTCCTTTAAACATTTTTTCCCCATTTTATATCTTTCTAAATAATGCAACTGACATACTGAAGCATGACTGTTAGAATTGTTATGGCATTTAGATTGTCACTCTGTTCCTTATATTTTATAGTCTTAATCCAGAGCAGCTTAATCTAGTCACAGATTTCATAAATTCAGTGGTAACAGGGCTTCATTAAATCAGCCTATTCAAGAGAACATCCTTCAGCTATAGGAAGTCATCTCTTAATCTACACTGCTTTGTTCATCCTCCTCCATTCCTTGCAACAAGCTATTCACTGTTGTCATTTCTCTAGTGAATAGGATAAAGGCTTTAAGACTCAGAATCTATGTTTTCTATTTCTTGCTTTGCCATTAACTTACTACATTATTTTACAAAGCTTTCTTAACTCTCTGTACCTTCTATTCTTTTTTGTCTTGCCTATTTAGACTGCAGGCTCCTAGGTACAAAGCCCTTAACAGAACAAAGTCTTAATCTCTGGGCATTTTTTTTTCCCAATGTAGAAATAATAGCATTCAGTAACATCAGTTCTGAATGTAAGCCCACTGAAATTGGTGAGAGGTTTTATATTTATTTCATTGTATGTGACCATGCTCAATGGAGTATCTCTGTTGTTCCATACAATAAAATACTGAAGACACATTTGGAAGTTACGTAGTTGTATACTGAAAATAGTTACGGTCAGAATTGAGTGAATTTTTTTACTTTTCACCATTTTACCAGTAAATAGGAGGCGCATGACTTCCAGTCAACATGGGTTTATGAAAGGCAGGTCCTGCCAAACTAACTTGATCACCTTCTACAACAAGCTGATCTGCTTAGTGGATGACAAAAAGACTGCGGATGTAGTGTACCTTGACACCATCAAAGCGTTTGACATCATTTTTTTTAGCATTCTTCTTGAGAAACTGGCTACCACTGGCCTAGACAGGTGCAGCCTCTGCTGGGTAAAGAACTGGCTGGATGCCTGGGCCCAAAGATTTGTGGTAAATGGAACAAAATCCAGCTGGAGGCCGGTCACAAGTGGTGTCCCCCAGGGCTCAGTCTTGGGTCCACTCCTGTTCAGTATTTGTGACCTGGAAGAAGGAATTGAATGTTCCCTCAGTAAGTTTGCAGATGACACTAAGCTGGGAGGAACTATTGACCTGCTTGAGAGTAGGGAGGCTCTTCAGAGGGATCTGGACAGGCTGGATCGATGGGCTGAGATCAGTGAGATGAGGTTCAACATGGCCAAGTGCAGAGTCCTACATTTAGGACATAACAACCACAAGCAGCTCTACAGGCTTGGGGAAGAGTGGCTAGAAAGCTGCCTGGCAGAGAAGGACCTGAGGGTGTTGGTTGACTGCCAACTGAATATGAGCCAGCAGTGTGCCCAGGTGGTTGTAGAGAGATAGGTATTGATGGTCTCTTCACCCAAATGACAGTTGATAGGATGAGGGGGAATGTACTCAAGCTGTGTAAGGGCAGATTCAGATTAGACATTAGGAAAAAATTCTTCACTGGAAGGTTATTGGGCATTGAAACAGACTGCCCTGGCAGGTGGTTGTGTCACTGACCCTGGATGTATTTAAAGGATGGATAGATGCGGTGCTCAGGGATACAGTTTAGTAGAGGACAGGTATGGTTGGACTCAGTGATCTCAAAGGTCTTTTCCAACCTAGTGATTCTGTGATTTTGTAATTTTCAGCTGTGTGATCCAGGAAAAGGCTTTAAGGATCTACAAATTAGATGATGAAATAAATTTTCTGTAGTGGATCTCAAAAATAAATAAAAATGCAGTGTTGGTTTTCTAGGTTCCTTTAAGACATTTATTGTGGAATGTAAGGTTCTATAAAAAAATTCAGAAATTGGTGGGATGAATGGGGATTTTATCATAGCTCACTCACAGAATTCTTAGCGCATCATGAAATCTGATCTCCCTCTAATCCATCACTGCAATGTAGGTACTGAAATCACAACTGCAAGTGCATTTGGGTTCTAATTTATAGAATTTGTGTCAAGAATGAAAGACTAAGCATTATAAATTATTACCACACATCAGATAGTCACTGCATACTACATATACCATCCAGTGCAAAAGAAGGCAAAAACATGCAGCAGAGATTAAAATTGCACCTGATTCTCTAAATTCAGCTCTTTCACTTTTTATTCTGCCATAATGTAGCCATGGTCACTGTTTTAAAAATGAACTACATACTGTTTGAGATCTCATCTTGACAATCTGTCCTCAGCATACTCTGATTGTGTCTGTGTAATGTGTTCTTTAGGAGAGAGGTACTGTTCTGTCTGTTTTCTGAGCTCCAGAAGAGCTTAAACAGGAGCTGCATAACTCAGGCTGCACCTGCATTCTAAGCATGCATGGAATCACAGTTGCAGGTCTCAGAGAAACAGTCACACTGAAAGCAAAATCAGCACCTGAGTCTGACAGCAAAGAGAACAAATTATTTGGTTTCATTTTACAGTAGAGTGTGCTTCAGGATGCATGGCTCCTCTAATACCTAAGGTCATATTTCCTCTCTCTCTCTCTCTCTCTCTCTCCTTTCCCCCAGCATCCCTGGCTAAACTACCAGACATAAAGAACTTTTCACTCATTCTTTCATCGTTTGTTCCACACAATTTCTCATTATTTTAAATAGCACTTCACTTGCAACTTTATCTAAAAATCTATTTTAGTTATGAAAATACTCCACCACACATCATTTTCTTCTTCTGCTTTCTCTCCTGCACTCCCTTTAGATGTTTTTTCCTCTTCCCACTCCTTCCTTGTTTATATGCATCTTTGTTCCTTCTGCTTTTTTTTCCATTGTATTACATTTCGTGTGTGGGCAACAAAGTAAAATGACAAAATTTCTGATCTCCAAAGAGCCACTTTCACTTTCCCACCTCCACACAGAATAGAGAAACCCAAACCAGCAAAACAACAACAAAAAAATGCAACCCACCTGTTCACCATATCATCACATTCTGAGCCATTTTGAACCCCATGTAGGTGACTTCGAACTCCTCCAGCTACTGCAAGTACAAGATGTCAATAACCTTAGGGACAGCTTTACAGATCACAAATTGGAGAATGAGTCCTTGCCTGGAATATGCCATTGAGCTCAACTAAGAAATGATACATACATCAAGTAGTCACTCCTACCTCACCTATTACTCATGGGAAAATAAAGAAAAACTACTTGAAAAGAACCAAGAACTCAAATGCACTGAACAGTCCATAGTGCCCATTAATCAACTTTTTCTTACTACAGTCAGGATCCTATAATCAATTAACCAGAGAAAGAGCTTAAATACTAATGATGTTCTGCAGAAATCCAGAAAAGAAAAAAAAAGGAGGGAAGGGAAGAAAATAAATAAGAAAAAAACACTTATCCAACCCCTCTGCAAAACAAACAAACAAACTGCTGAAGAGGGAAAGAGATTTATCCTATCCTTCTTCCCCCTATTCAAAATCTGCCACAGAAAGCATGAAGAATCCCTTAAAAATGTAAGTGGCTGACCTTCTCTCATTTCCTTGTTTTAGTTGTCATTTATAATTAGAGTATAACCCCCAGAGCTTTCATTATCACAGGCACAACAGCACATTCATGTTTGTTTCTAAATATGTTCCACTGATGTGTAATCAGCACACAAGTGTAAAGTGCAACTATTATAAATGAGTTAGTGAGTTCTTCCTTTGTCTCATTTAGTCCCTCTAACCACTTCTAATTCTTGGCAAACATGTATGTTTCAATATGCTTATTTAAGAATCTTTTCCAAAAGGCCCTTCTGTTCTTTTTAGCTAGGACCAGACTGACATGTAGGGAGGAAAAACATGACACCACCTTCTCCGCCAACAATTCAAATGGGAGCCAAAAGGTAACTTGCATTAGCACTTAAAGGAAAGAGATCTATTTAAAACTGGTGAAAATTATGAAAGTGCTATTTTATTCCAGTTAGTCTTCATAAATGCCCTGTTCCTTAAAGATCCATGCTGTTATCTGCACTGATAGAGTCTCTTCTCTACCCTACTCTACCCTGCTATGTGTCTCATCCTCTTCAGCTTGGTATCTTATCCAAGATAACATCCATAACTGAGTATGTTATGCACAAAAGCTTATTATGGGCAAAAAGGAAATATAGTTCATCTGTAAAGCCAAAAATTGATTTTCATTCTAATTGAAATTTTACTAGTCTAATTAAAGAAGTGCTTCTAGTCTAGTTTTATTACAGAAAAAAAAAGAAGAAAAAGAAAAAAGAAAATAAATTTTATATAGAAACATTCTCTATCAAAATAATACAATCCAAAATATTATGCACATATTTTTCGTGCTTTCTACCCTTTTTCCTGGTATAATGCTGACCCTTTTTTTTTTTTTTCTGATGAGAGCAATACAACAAGTTGTCAATATCACGAGTTCTTTGACAGACTATATTGGATGGCTCCTTTCTCTTTTTCTTGCTCTTCTTTTTCCTATTTATTCTTATTTTTCTCTTTTTTACCCTTTCCCTTTTTTTCTTTTTATTTTTCTTTTCATTTTCATAAAAAAAATACAAAATACAGAAGATGCATTGCAGTTCAATTGCAGTTCCAAGGAGAAGAAAGTTAATGCCACCACTTTTTTCCTGACATAATTAAGTTCCTCTGATTGCTCAGAAACTGAATACTGTGGACTCAAACCTTCATAGGGTATCCTCATATCCAGCACTCTTATCTTCTTGCCAATGTGGAACAAAGTGATTGGTTTTATCTTTTGGCTCTCTATGAAGTAGGTAGAAAATTCAGAGCTATGGAAGGGTTGTTTTAACTCACATATCTTCCTTTGTTAGCATAAATCAAAGAATATGGTCACTTTACCCCAGAAGTACATTATACTCTAAGTACCATAACTTAGAGGCTCTTTCAGACCAGAAGAGAAGTCTAAATCCTCTTGTTCCCAGAATTTATCAGTGATGATTTTGTGGATGAAGAAATCATTGAAATTAAATAAAATACTTTTCTAGTAAGAGCTGTTGTATGAGGAACAAAAAAAAGTCTGTGAGGAAAGACAGCGTATAATTATGAAGGAAAAAGACAGCCTGCTAATATGCCTAAGTCAAAGACAATGACACTGAGGGTATATTCCTATCACAGTCCTTACGTTGACACCAGACAAAGTAAAATTCACCCAAAAATCTTAACAACTTGATATAGCTTCAAAGTTAGATCCAGCTTTGAAGCTGGTCCTGCCCTTAGTGAGGGTTCCCCATTCCAAACTAAATTATTTTATATCCTATCAAACCTAACTTATTTTACAATTCTGTGAAGATAAAACGCCCTGCTGAGATACTTTCAGACTACATTTGGTAGACGTACAGTGCCACACTTTGATGTGTCCAATGTATTCAGCTCAGGTTGTAGTTGCTTAAGGGTCTGTCTTACCATGTACTCTGTGGACACATCCATTGACTTGTCCAAGTGTAACAATCATCTCTTTATTATTTCAACCTCTATCACTTCATATGTATATCAAGCTGTTTATCAAGATGTCTTTTTTTTTTTTTTTTTTTTAATTCCAGGCTGATATTAGTTTAGTTAAATGCTGATTTCTTGTTAAAATGGTAGTTTCTAGACTTAGTGATGGATCATATAACCTTCACAGTTTAGTAGAAATTGTGTATCTATCTCAACATATAATTGAATTAATTTTGTTTAGAGAGGACAGCCTAGTTCTGCTTCATCTACAGACTTTATTGTAAGGAAATGTCAATGTCAAGACAGCATCCACACTCAATTGTAGAAAAATGTATAAAAATTCTTCCAGAATTGCAGAGTGAAAAAATCCTACCACCTATGGGTTAAACTCCTCATTAATAAAAACCTTCAAAGAACACCAAAGGCGCCTATAAATGCAAAGAAAAATTTCTCTAGAAAGCCAAGATCCTTTCTTCAAGGAAAAGACATAAATAACATATAACTAAATAGAAGGTACTAGGGAAGGATCCTTTTCCAAAGATCACTATAACACCATAGCTGCCACACACGTGCCTTGTATCACACCAACACAAGTACAGAGCATGATTATATCATTCAGTGGAACATAAGACAGGAATCAGCAGGCAGCAAATGAACTACAGAATCATGGCCATACACCTCTGTCAAGTTCACTTCCACACCCAAGCTAATTAATCTACTTAAGAAATAATATTAACTATCCCAAACACTTGATTACCCTGATATGTTTTCTGTGGCTACATGCATGACATTATGCTTTATCAGCTTCCAGGCACATTAGTCGTCACTTGGCTCATGCACATTTAGCAGAGTACAGCATTACAACCAGTGGACATGTTTGCATGCCTATGAAGTCTTAGCTGAAACTCCATATTGTCTGTTCAAAACAAAAATGCAATTTAAACCCTTCCATGTTGTTTATGATGACCTTTTTCTAATTATTTATTTCAATGTTAATATGATGCTATCCATATTAGAGGCCATGGATACACGCAGTCACTTATACATGCCTTATCTCCTCCTGCCTTATTTTCATTCTTAGCCCTACAACCTGCAAAAACCTCAGGATTCAGATAGTAATTTTATAGAAAGAGAAATAAGGTCAAAACTATCAGCTTTCTCTAAGCCATCCCAATAATGGGAAGAGATTTATGGGAATAGCATTCTAAACATTAGGAAAAAGCAGCATTTTGTCATTGTTGCCATGGACACCTGTAATGTATAAAACCTACTAATTTGATTTCCAGTTCTCCTCGCTCCTGTACTAGGTATGTCATGTTCTACCTAGGCTGGAATATTATTAGCTTCAGTATTCTTGACAAATTTCTAGTTACAGTTGAAGAAGTTAAATGAGACTTCAGATTTCAGACTCATAAAAAAGAAAAAGAGAAGGAGGGGAAGGTCTCCTTCTGAGAGTGATGGATAGATTATTTCCAAAAGAGCTATTCTGGAGAAAATAGAATCAATTGCTGTAGTTGACATAGAAGCAGCCATTCCTGCTAGAAGACTTTAGTAGAAAGAACTTTCTTGGCATCAATGTCTCGACAAAAAAAGTGGCCAGGCTTAGGAAGAACTATCTGTATTTATAGCAGCAGTATGTTTCTGAACCCCCTCTTTTTTCTTCATATTCCATTTCATGAGACAAAAGCTATCTGTGACAAAGTCAATCAAACAAGATAAATAGTGCACTTTAGAGCATTACATATATTTATATATATTTACAAATTTAGTACAATATATTCTTACTACTTGTTCAGCTTTCTCTTCAGCTTCTTATACCTAATCATGGATATTAAGTCTTAAGGTCTGCTGTGCAGTTGTCTGATAAATCAAGATTTTAATATTGGTTTAACTTCGTATTTGAAAAAAATTATTGAGAAGAAACCAACAGCTCAATGAAATCAGATCTGCCCTAAGTACAATTAAATGTCCTTATATAAAATTATTCTGCAAATAATGAAAATGAATTCTATTTCATTGAATACTTACTCACAGATTAATGAAAACTTTGTATAATAAATAATACTTAATTGCAACAGTTCAACCTCTCAGTCTCATACCTGAATCATAAAGCTGTAAATCCCAAATATTTTGCTATTGTTTGCAAAGAAATTTATATGCTTTTCAAAGCATCCAAAAATTTCTATGATTTTTTTTTCTTTTTTTCTGTGTTTTTTACTTCTTCTTCTCTTAGTCACTACACTAAATAAAGAGATAGCACTTGAGGTAGGCCTGACTGAGCAGTAGGTGCAGGCATGTGCCTCGAAAACAACCATTATTCTTTATCTGTCTGTTATATCATTATCCTGGCTCTTTGTTTAAACTGAATGTTCAGTAAATGCTTTAATAAGCAGGGAAATAGGGTGCACTTGAATCTCTCAGAATGACAAAAGGAATCTACTTCAGGTATGCTAACCAAAGACTTATTTATTTTTTTAATTGACAAATTTGTCAGAACTTATAAAGCATCTTTTACCATGAAGAATTCCAGATATTTCCAGTGCTGTGGTTTAGAAAGTTTTGTGATTATCAACTATGCTTTATAGTACAAGAAGAAAATACTCTTTTCTTTTCACTGAAGACACACTGCATGTAAGCATGAGTCTTATCAATAGTCCAAACTAACCACAATATTTTGCTATGTCCAGTTAAGTGGTTGATGCACTACAGCAATATGTGATTGATAATTAACCATACTTCCATGACAATGGCCCCTTTACTGCCCTAACAATACAAACTGGTTGGTAGCAATCAACAGTATCAATCAAAACTGTGTGTGCTGATGAGGAATAATCTGCTCATTCTAATCAATAATGGCATCTAGTTGGTTTATTTTTGGTTTAGAAATATTTATAAACCCCAACACGCATGTACACATGCTTATTCATATTTCTGCCTCCACTATCTTAAACACTTACAACCTTTCTATCTTAAGATCCTTGTAGCAATATTCAGTTAGACATTGACATTTTGGAAAACAGCTATTGGATCTACCTTAGTATCACAAGGATAGAGAGATTTTATTTATTTGTTTATTAGGGGCAGTGGTGGAGTATGTGATAGAAAGACACTCAACCACAGGGTTTAAAAAACCCAACCAAACAAAAAAACCCAACCCCAAACAAAAAACCCATGTGCAGTTTCAACACGTCACTATTGCAGGTTCTATAGATGCAATGGAGAAATGCACTACTGCAGTTTAGAAGTATGACTGCACTTACCACAGCCACAAGAGAGTCACAAAATGTGCTATTGCCAACACAGCAGGGTCAGGCAGTGTTAGAAATGCAAAAGGGTCCTAAAAAAGGACTTGAGGTAGACACATTAGTGAAGCAGTAATTTACTATACGTTCTTGCAAGAGCGGGTGACCTAACAAAGTAGGCACACTTTTGGTCAGAGTTTGTAGCATTTTTATACCATATTCCCATCTGAAATCCCTCCCCTGTTTATCTATGGATTAGGTTTTTTCCGAAATTTACAGGCTCAACCTAGGCGCCTTGATGTTTGTCAGGTTACTAAGTTATCTTACATAGCATTTTAACTGTTGCATATCTGTTTTGTCTGGGCCCCTTGAAGCCAAATGGGGACCTTCAAATGCTTGCCTTTGTTTAGGCAGATGAATAGTGGGTCTTGATTGGGACTCAGGGCATGATGGTTGTTGAAGGAATTCAAGGTTTGACCCAGGTTTCAGTTCATTGAATTATGCAGCACTGCCCTGTTTAGTCTCAGTTTACAGGACAACTCAAGTCCTGGCTATCTACACAGCTTCTAGGAGATATCTCTACTGAGACAGGACCTCAAAGCAATTCAAGACTGAGTCACATTACAACCCCCCATAAACTGCCTGATAACCTAAACATTGCCGAAAACCTGTTTGTGGAGCCCGATAATCCTTATATTCCACCCCATGACCTGAGTCACAATTTAACCACTTATCTCATTGTCCGATGTATGGATATAAATTTCATCTGCATCTTTTAGCAGAGCTATGTATTCTAACTGAACCTTTATTTGAGAGATAGATTTTGCCATATTTCTTTTAACACAACCAACAGAAAAAATTCATTAACAGTATTCCCTCTTATGTGCTATCTGTTGCATCCTAAATTCCCTACAAAGGATTTCTGATGAGGCAGCCTGAGTCCTCCACTTCCCAAGTCAGCATAAAAAATACAACAATATTTTCAGTTTGCATAAGCAACATTCCCCAGAATTTTCCAGAGGCAGTGCAGTGTTAGGGCCGGCAGGAGTCACAGTACTCACTGTTACAGCCTGCGGGCAGCTCACAAGATCCAGTATTACAACCACAGCAGGTCATGGAACACACTGTCACAGCTCAGGAGTGCACTAAGTACTGCACATGTGTGAGTCAGTCACCCAAGGCTACAAACTTAAGGCATACCAAGTAATCACTTACCCCTCTCCGGGTAAGGTTTCTCCATATGTTACCTTAACCAGTATCATGGCCCGGGGAAGGGTTTCCTCACAGAGTCTGAGAAATAACTCCCCCTCTCAGAAGGAATCTGAGAGGTTTTATTTGTTTTTATGTACTTGATCTACATGACAGTGGGCAGGACTGCCGGAGTGGACAATACTACCTTCCATATGTGTCTTCAGCAGTGTTCCTCCTTATCTTATGCCCTATCTGTTGCATTTCTTTGCATTGTCTGGGCCCATTGAAGCCAAATGGGGACTTTATGGCTTGTCTTTATCTTACTTCTAGGCAGCTGAGTAGCAGTTTGATTTAGACATATTGTTTGTTGAAGGAATTCAAGGCTCAACCCAGGTTTCAGGACAACTCAAGTCTGAGCTATCTACACAGCTCCCCATATGAGTTGTCTCTCCAGAGATGGAGCCTCAACACAATCCAAAGATGAGTCACTTTTACAACCCCACTGGTGCACTAGACAATCCCAAAACCTGTTTGCGGGTCTCTGGGGCAGACATCCTTACAAGGTGCCATTTTATTTTCAGGACTTCAAATCTGTTGTGTGTGTTTCCTAAGCTTGGGCATATTTCACAAAACAGTAAACTCAATGTTTCACATCCTCCTCTTTGTATGTATACTTAGATATGCTTTTCAATACAGATACCAGAGTGAAGGCAATATTGCAAATACTGTATGCACAAATCTTTTTACCAAACCACTTTTTTGTAATAGCAGTGGGTAGTTTACAAGGTCTTTAATCCTTCTATGAATGCAAAAATTAATGCTTTCAACAGTCGTGAGTTGTAGTCTCAGAAAAAAAAAGAAAAAAGGAAGATACAGAAAGAGAAAAGGAAGATACAGAAAGAGAATGTAGAGTTCAAGCTAAAGGGCATTGTTGGTACATCAGAAGCACAAATGTGCTAATAGTGGGAATAAGCAGCTAAAATTTACTGAGGAACCAACTCAATAAAATGGTAGGTATACATATTAAGACAAAGAAGTCAGATTTATAAATCACTACAGCAAAACAATATCCTTATAATCACAATACAACCACATTAGTATAGGAAAAAAGCAAGGAAAAAGCTAAAAATCTGAGTTTGGGTGTGTTAATTAAAAACTTAATTCTGATTAATACTTTGGGCTTTTATTAATTAGCCTACACCAATTAATATGCAAAAACATACTTTTCAAAAAATCCTATTTACTTGAAGTTTTTTTTTAGTAAGTTGATAGCCAAACAGGATGTAAAAGTTAAGAAACTAAAAATAAAACAGCATAAATGAAAAAAGTTTATAATTGAAAGACTGCACATTTCAGAAAAAAAAAAATTCATTCACAGAATTTTCGGTTTCGAATTCACATCTTTTCCTCTCCATTGACTTTATACAACATACTCTCCTAAATGCAGGTATTAACAGTATGATTTTTATTGCATTAATTCATTAGTCTGACACAGACATCATAGACGTTCCAAATTAATGTATTCTCAATCATTGTGTTCCAGTCTGCCGAAAACGGCTTTGGTCATTTCAACATTATATTTTATATGTTCAGAGGGAAGGCAAGTGTGGTACTAAGTGCAGTCTACATCTGTTGACTTAAAATTATCTTTGATATAGTAAGAATCTACATTTGCTATACTGAAAACTGTTAAATGTTGAAAACCTCTAACTAAATTGCATAACATAATAATTTCTGAACACTTCGTGCAATATTTTTATTTGCATTATTCTTAATAATTCTTTCTTCAGCAATTTATCTAGAAATTACATTTTCTACACTTACTTTGGCACATTAATTTGTCTAAATGGCTTTAGATGCATGCAATTTAATCACACAGCTTTTCTAATTTTGTGACTACCTGAAAGTTGCAATTTAAAAATGGTTCTAATATGTCTTCATGGATTCTTTGCTTTCTTTGCTAGTTTTATCAAAAGGTTTCCACTTTACACTGAATAATAAATTGAAAAAAATGCAAAACAGATACAATAATTTTTTATTTTCTTCATTTTTATGAAGTGCAAAGTCATCAAACTTAAAATTTCCATGATAATTTTTCAGCTTAATTTTCACACAAGTATGGATTTTGCAAGCAGGGCAAAGAAATACATATTGAATCTTCTTTTCCAACATAGATACACACAAAGCTCGTTGAAGTCCACTCTTTGGGTATTCTGAATAGCCAAATAATCAGTGAAACAAAGGAATGAAGTTTTGGTTACCTGTGTTGGAGTTAGTCTGGAATTAATAGGAAAATAATAATTGTCATGTATACATAACAAATGTTTGTATTTTGCCTGATTTCCTGTCAAGAAACTTCTTGCAGGGATTTTTGTGATCCTACCTGTGCTCTGTATTGTCATATGCCCAGGTTTCACCTCAGTTCTTCCTTTCCACCCATTGTTCGGCTCACACTATTGTCCCAGTGACTAGGTAGAAATAGGATAGCATCTGGTATTGTCACACAAGTTCTAGATGAAACAGTGACATTTTAAGACAGCATTATGAAAATTAGATTTGAGGTCCTCATTTTGGACTAGTTTATAAGAGAATCTAGCAGCATGACAGAATGTTTGATGTTGGCAGGGACATCTGGAGGTCCTTTGGTAACACACCACAACCCATCACCCCCATTTTCCCCTACTGAAACAGGGTTACCTAGAGCTGGTTGCTCAGGACCATGTCCAAATGACTTTTGAATGTCTTCAGACTCCACAACGTGTGACAGTGCTCAGTCCCGCTCACAGTAAAGCACTGCATTCAAATGGAACCTCCTGTGTTTCTGTTTGTGCCCATTGCCTGTAGTCCTGTCACTGGGCACCATTGAAGAGAGCTCTGTCTTTAAACCTTCCTCTAAATAGTGATTCTCAGACTTTTGGCTAAGATCTGAGTCCACTATGCATGGGATCTCTCATATGTGTGGGTTTAGAGTAGTGCCATCAAATACACAGTGTTGCTACGTAGTAATCAGGGAGTTTGAGAATACATATAAGGATTGAGCTTTTCACAGAATCAGTAGGAGCACCGCATCTACCCATCCTTTAAATACATCCAGGGTCAGTGACACAACCACCTGCCAGGGCAGTCTGTTTCAATGCCCAATAACCTTCCAGTGAAGAGTTTTTTCCTAATGTCTAATCTGAATCTGCCCTTACACAGCTTGAGTACATTCCCCCTCATCCTATCACTGCATGCCCTTGCACAGCTTGAGTACATTCCCCCTTAACCTATCACCTGTCGTTTGGGTGAAGAGACCATCACCCATCTCCCTGCAACCTCCTTTCAGGTAGTTGTAGGCGGTGATAAGGCCTCCCCTCAGCCTCCTCTTCTCCAGGCTGAAAGCAATTTTGACAGTCTGGGTCTTATGAGTGGAACTGCTAGACCAGCTTCTTCATCTAATTGTAGCTTTCCTAGATTAATCTTCATGCATTTGTAAAGAGATAACCTTCAGTAAAGTCCTCAGTGCATCATTTTCATGGATAGTAAGTGTCATAGAAACTTAGATATTTCGCAAGATAGTCAGAGGAAGTGGTGCCAAGCAGTACTGAAAATCTGTCTGCTTTTATTTGGGTACTTAGAAAATTTACTGTATAACAGTAAGCATCTATAATAAAAGATCTACTGTGATTATTGACTGTGTTTAAACACTTCTACTTCATTTTGGAAGTGTCAATGTGGATTAAAGTATACGTACAAGACAGTTTACATATATTTTACTTTAGCAGTGCATTACATTTTGTCATAAACATATATCTGAGGGCTGAAAAACATGCCTCTGAATTTAACAATCACACAAGACAGTTGCTGTTCTGTATATGAAAGGAAGATAAGATTCTAGTCAATCTTGTATTTAAAAAATGAAATAGCTGTGGTTTTCCTTTAGTCAGAAATGAGCAGGGAAAAAAACCCCAAAAAACCCCCAAGACGACTGATTTGACTGATTTTAGCTATTTCACCCAGTTTTAGTTTAGATAGCAGTGTCAATGAACAGAGTTTATAAATAGGAATTGAAGTCCCTTAACTTATTATACTGCTGGCTTCTGACCTTTCTGAATTCTTTAAAGATTTTCCAAACCCTCAATTTAATCAGAATAGAAATTGCTTCATTCACCATGACAGTTGTCAGTTAGTGTCAGTGAATATGATACAACTGTCTTTATAGCTTTCATGACTAGTAGATACAATTCTAAAGGAAGTGTAGTTACATGATTAAAACATAATTCATCATTGTAATAGCAAAAGGAGCATCATAAAGCTACAAGTTCTGACACTTCATGAAGTCACCTTCATTCTGAGGCTTCCATGAAAGCAACTTGTACTGCTGGTAACTTTCTAATTTCTTTCTTTAAAAAAAATGTAAAAATAAAATGTAAAGAAAAGCAAAGGGCAAATACAGTTTCTTGTGTGCCATTTTAAACTATCTGTGATTTTACTACTACCCCTAAAGCTTTTTAACCCTTTGTAAAATTGAACATCTTTTTCCTAATTTGCAGAATCACAGTTATTGAGGTTATAAGGGACCTCAGGAGATCCCCTCATCCAGCGCTGCCGTGCTAAGTGAGGTCACCTGGAGCAGGTTGCTCAGGACCATCTCCAGATGACTTTTGAATATCTCCAAGTTGGAGAGTTCTCAGCTTCTTTGGGAAACCTGTTCCAGTGTTCAACCAACCTCTCAGTAAAACTGTTTTTTTCTGTTAAAATGGAATTCCCCGCATTTTGGTTTTTGGATATTGTCTCTAATCATGTTATTGGATACCACTGAGAAGTCTGGCTCCATATTCTTTGCTCCCTACTTCTCTTTGTTCTTGTTTTCAAAAATGTATATTAGATTAAAAGTTATGGATCAGAATAGTTTCTATGACCAGTAACAGTTCATGCAATAGATACGATTAAACTTCATTATATACATATGATTTCACTTCATTGCAAATATATATGGTCTCAAGCTTCAATTCTGATTTAAAATATGATTTTACTCATAGTCTTTTATAAAGGGCTTTACAGTGCTTAGTCATCATCACACAAACTTTTCAAAGAGCTGATTTAAATGAATGATAGCTGCCTAGGTTTTTGGGTTTGTTTTTAATTCCTTTGGATGCCTACTACATTATTTAGGTATCTAAACACCTTCAATGTCCATATCTATGTCACTTCTGCAAAAAGTAAAATTCTCAGTTCCATCTTTCAAGCTCTGGGATGTCTGTTTCCTGACAGGAGATAAAGACAGATTAAAAGAGACAGATACCAATTGACAAAAATTCCTAGATTAAGAAATCCAATTAAAAAAATATTTTACATTACTGAGTTTCTGGGCTCTAGAACATGTCCATGGCAACCTTGATATTATTTTATTCTTATCTACACCTTTGGTACCAAATCACAGATCTTCTAACACCTCAGGAACTTAAAATACCAAGAATTTTAATGTGATAGTCACCCAAGCCTCAGTTACTCAAAGTGGAACAGTAATTACCTACATATTATAGGGAAACTGTTCCTGGGAAGTATAAGTTTCTATTGCAAATCTTTTGCTTCATAATCCCAACTCTTTGTCTTGCATTTCTATTCTTATTTAGAGACTTATGTTTCTTTGAAAATTGAAGTAGATTAACAAAGAACACAGTCATTCTTTGCCCTTTGTGTATATATGATATTTGGGAAAAAAGTGTTAGATATAATTTGTGAAGGAACAATGTTGCACATTTTCCAAAAGAAAATTGCCTTTCCAGCAAACACAGAGTTTGTTTGTCTTGTGGGTTTTTTTCACATTCCAAACTCCTACCCAATCTTTTCTGATGTGTGTAAAGCTGCTTTTTAAGAAGGCATGATTCTTTTTGTCTCTCTTTCTCTCTCTCTTTCTTTCTTTCTCTCTCTCTCTGTCTCTCTCTGTCTCTCTGTCTCTCTCTGTCTCTCTGTCTCTCTCTCTCTCTCTTTCTCGAGATTACTGAAATATGAAGACACTGAAAAACAAAAATTCTGGTTTTCATGACATTTTCATTCCCTAGCTTTTAGTTTTGGCTAATGAAAGCAAATCTAATATGTGGCTAAGCAAATAGAAAATTTTAGGTAAATTTTATTCAGGTCTAGAAAAACTAAAATGTGATACGCATTGCTGATTATCCAAAATGTTTACATTACCTTTACTTAAGACTATGCAATCTTATCTCTACTTAAGAAATTATAAGTTTGAACCACAGCCAAAGATTATAAAAGATAAAGAGGATTTTTCCCTTGGCTTGGGCTTTGAATCGGAAAGTTGGTCTGTATTAAGTAGTTCAAAAAACTCTTAATCCTAAACCGAAGTTTAAAATTAATCAATTTAAGAAGTTATTTGGCTGCTTTTGTGTGTTTGTTTTTACACATTTTCAAACACTGAACAAAATTGAACCTAATTTTTTATGTTAAAACACTTTCCCGAACATCAAAGTTGGATGATACAAAATGCTGACTGTTCTAAAAATGAAACATACAACACCTTTGCTACTCTGCTATGAAAAATAAGAAGAGGTGAAAAATAAATGGTGTGAAGAGAGAAAAAAATCTACAGCTAAACAAGAATACATGTCCTACAAATAGCAGGAAAAGAAACCCAAACGCAAAACAACTTGCTGATGACAAAATAATTAACAAATCATCTTTAAAACAGAAAAATCTGTATTTTAATAGCAAATATATTTCCATTATATTAAACCAGTGTCTCAAGTGCAGCTTTCTTCATACAAACCCATGTGAAATTCAAGAAATATATTATCACTCTTCGGTCTTCATAACTGTGGAAACAGAAAACTTAATATTAGAGGCCTAAAAGACAGCCAGTATCAAAAATAGAACCACCTTAGTGGATCTCTTCTTAGTCTTTGCTTTCACCCATCAACTCTAAATATCACATATATCTCTCTTCAAGTATGTATTTTCGCCAGTCAACTTTTGTATATCTGAAGCATTTCACCACTGGTAAGGCTGTTCCATTTTTCCATACACAGTATTTTCTTAATCAATTATGTTTCTTTTGTCATATATTTTCCAATAATCACTTGAGGCAGGAATTCTGACAGAGATCAAATTCTGAGCTCAGAGTGGTCAGCAAGCATTGTAAGATAGGCTTCTGAGCACAGCAAATTGGTCCCAGCTGGCCCCTGTGAACCCAGATCATACACTGGCACTGAAAATTCCTCTTCAAGCTAAATTAAAGATTATCGGCAGGGCAATGGATGGGAAATTCAAAGGGAAAGATTTTTCCTAAGAATTTCCTCAGCTTAGATGAAAAGAGAAACTGAGATGCATGTTGATCAAAAGAGAAAGAAACAGAGAGAGTGAGAACCTTGGAAACAGAAAATTAAGGGACAGGATGAAATAGCTGGAGGGAGAGAAAAGATTGATACACTAGATGAAGGATTTATTGGGGGAAAAAACTATTAAATGGCAGAGGGGCAGAGAAATGGGAGACAACTTTCTGTGGGCAAAATAAACATTTTGAGGTGCAATATAAAAGAAGCATCTACTGCATTCAGTTTTAGGATAGGAGTTCAGGTTGCATACATTTTCAGAACGATGTGTTTCAATGCTGTGTGATATTCTACCTGTCGGAACATTTAGTACTGTATTAGTTGCCAAGGCAACGACATTTTTTGTGAAGCACATTCTGGGTATGGCTTTCCTTTTTGGAGTTACACCCCTGTGGAGCACAAATAAATGTGACCAAGTTATGCATGAGGAGTCTGAATTTGATGAACCATAGCAAACATTAAATTGCCTGCATTTTGTGTTTCTACAGTATAATTTCCAGCAGACTATTGTCACAATGATTAGTTCTTCATGACTACAGTTCAAAAAATTGTAATTAGACATAGAAACTCAAATGTTCTCATAGCCAGGAAGGTCTATTACCACTTCACTATATATGAAAGTTTAAGTGATGGTGCTATTGAATTGTTTGCTATTCACATAGCCAGGATAACTGGAATATTCAAGAGGCACAAGCACACATTCCTATATATATCATGTACTTCAATATATAACTGGTATACAGCATATATGTTAAATCCTGACATATGAATATATGACATAGACCTACTCTATGTTAGCTGACTACTAACCCTCTCACTGACTCTTGACCTAGACAGTTCTTGAATTCTTTTGCTACTCCATCATTTTTGCTACTCTGAATTGTCTCCTTTCTCTGCTTTCCTACTCTTCTTGTCTCATTTACCAATTATGTCTTTTCTTATGGGGATTTCTTTTTGCTGTACATTTGCATAGACCCTCATACCTTTTAATCCTGACCAGTCTGGAATACAGTTCATACATCTTTACAAAGGTATGAAAGTAAAAAATAATATGTGTTATAGAATTAATAAGAGAATCACTTACACATAGCTGCTGCTTAGTGAAGGCAATGAAATTTAAAAGCAATTACAAACTGTGAACCTCATACCAAAATCTGGGCTAAACACCAAATCATAGGATCATAGAATGGATGGCATCCCTTCTCTCCAGCATGTCAACTGCACTACACAAGAAAGGTGTTGAACAGCACCGGTTCCAGTACCGACCCTTGAGGGTCTCCACCTGTCATTGGTCTCCACTTGGGAATCAAGTCTTTGACCACAACTCTTTGATTGTGACCATCTAGACAATTCTGTATCCACTGACCGTCCCATCCATCAAATCTGTGTCTTTCCAATTTAGAGGCAAGGATGTTGTGTGGGACAGTGTCAAATGCTTTGCACAAGTGCAAGTAGATGATGTCAGTTGGTCTTTGGCTGTCCACCAACACAGTAACCCCATCATAGAAGGACTCCAAATTTGTAAGGCATCATTTGCTCTTAGTGAAACCATGTTGGCTATCACCAAACACATAGCTTATTTTCCATGTGCTATACCAAAATCAGCAAATAATGAACGCATCTAGTCCATGAAGAAAATCACATTCTTTGCAAGATCTGGTAGAACACTTTCAAAACCAACTCAAATGGCACTGCTGTCTGCAAAATCCAAACAATAATAATGGTCATTTTGTGAGTGAACCGCAGCATCCTTAGACTCTAAATTTATTAATCAAAAAGTTCTTGACACCATATTGAGTATAATAATGTTTTCAAAGTAATTTTAGGTAGATTTCTAAGTATTTTAAATAGAAATATTCTATCACTGACATCAGGGTGGCATTGCTGATAATTTATTAACATTCAACAAGATATCATACAATATTTATATGGTTTATAAACACTGAGGCCCTAAATTTATTTAAGATTGCTGCTTATGGCAGATATTGTTACCTGACTCTGTATGTTTTTTGGTAAAATATTACACAAATGACAAACTATTAAACAAAGGCTTCAAAACCTGCTGTTTTGCAATGTTTCAATGTATTCCGGAAGCTTCTGAAGAGTGGGAAAGTGCATAGCTTTGAAGGATCACTAGCAACAATAGCTACCAGCCACAAAATAATCTTGTTTAGATGTCTTTCAAGGCATAGACCTCAGTCAATCATCTAGACAGACGAATCCATACTCTGCATGTGGAAAAAATAAATGGAAGATTGCTAAATGGTTCAGAATTTTGTGAGTTACTCTGTATTTCATAAAGTTTTATCAAGACCATTCTAAAAAAAAAGTTTGATTTTATTTCATGCCTTTTCTCTAGGTGTTTAAGATACTCTATTTTGCATATAAATACCTGCAAAATCCAGAGAATACAGTCATCCAGAAGTAAGACCCCTTCTCTCTTTTTTTTTTAATGTTACACAAAGCACAACTTTAATTTTCTTGCATGTGATGTATGAAATACACTTATTCCTTTTCAATCATTTGTGCTGTTTCTTTAAATTCACACAAATAGAGTTCAAGATCAATTATTAATTCTGACTTTAACAAACTTGTTATGGTGGTGGTTTCTACTCTCCAAGTTTGTTTAAAAAAAAAAAAAAAGTCATTTTTTATCTTCTGAGTGCTTCCTTAAGAGCACAAAATAGCAGTTGATGAGTAATTTGTCTATTTTCATTCCTGCAGCACTCATACTTAGTCATTCCTTGTTGTAAGTGGATTCTTATCTGTCTATCCACCTCAATTCACCATTATTAGTTTACAAGAGTGCAATTTTCTTATATTCATTTACAATATTACAGTGTTACATAAAAAAAGATAACTGCTGAAAGAACATAAAGATTATAGGATAGAAACCAAAGTTTCCTGTGTGATCTAATTTAGGCCTTTTGTGCACACATATTCTGATACAGTATTTAATTACAAACTTCTTGCTTTGTGCACAGTCATCACTGGTTTGAGCAGGCAGGCCCAGAGGCTGATCAGCAACACAAAGTCTAGTTGGAGGCAGTGCACTCTAGGGGTCAACACCGAGTCCAATCCTATTCCACGTGTTCATTAATGACAAGTCAGAGTGTACTCTCAGCAAGTTTGTAAGAAACACCAGAATGGAAGAAATCTCTAATATGCCACAGGATTGTGCTGCCATCCAAGAGGGATATTGATAGGCTGGAGAAATGGGCCAGCAGGGACCTCATGAAGTTTGACAGGGGAAGTGAACACTCCTGACCTTGGGGAGGAACAATGCAATGCACTGATGCAGGCTGGGGTACACCCAGATGGAAAGCACCTCTGCAGATCTAGGATCCCTGGTGGAAAACTATGTTGAATATGAGAAAAGAAGGCTAATGGTATGCTGGACTATGTTAAGGGAGTATCAAGGTCACTTCAAGGGAAATGATCCTTTCCCTGTAGTCAGTACTGCTGAGGCCACACCTGGATTACTGTTTCCAGTTCTGGCCTTCTCAGTACAAACAAACTACGTACATGCTGGAAAGAGTCCACCAAAGGGTCATTGTCCTGGGTTCAGCTAGGATGGAGTTAATTTTCTTTCTAGCAGCTGGTGCAGTGCTGTGCTTAGGATCAGAACAATGTTGATAACACACTGATGATTTTAGTTGTTGCCAAGCAGTCAAGGACTCTTCAGTTTCTCATATTGCCCTGCCAAGAAGGCAGCAAGAAGTGCCCAAGGAGTTGGGAGGGGATACAGCCAGGACAGCTGACCCAAATTGGCCAAAGGGATATTCATCATGTTTCATTTATAACTAGGGGTAAACTGAGGGGCTGAGGGGCAACTGGGGGCCTAGTGTGGCAAATGAGGGTCTTGTGCAGCATCAGATTCAGGGTGATGTCTGAACACCTTCCTGGTGATGGGAAGTGGTAAATGAATTTCTTGTTGTGCTTTGCTTGCACATGTGGGCTGAGAAGCTGGGTAGTTTGGGCATCTTGCTCAGCAGCCAAAGGTCTCATAACATCAGCTTTGAGTAGAGAGAAATTGTGCTGTTCATGACAAGGAATTCATATACCAGTTCCCATGGGCAGGCAAGTCTTCAGCCATCTCCAGGAGAGCAGGGCTCAGTCATGCAGAATAATTACTTGGAAAGATAAATACCATCACTCTGAACACCTCCAATACCCTGTTCTTCCTCTTCCCAAAACCCCTTAAAAGCTGAGGATGACACCACGTGTAATATCCTTTGGGTCAGCTGTTCTCAATGAGTCCCCTCTGAGTTTCTTGTGCACCCCCAACCATTGCACTTGCGGGGTAGTGTGAGGAGCAGAAAAGACTTTAATTCTATGTAAGCACTGCTCAACCACAACAAAACCATCTATATATTGTCAACACTCTTTTCATCACAAATCCAAAACTTATCCCCATACTACCCGCTATGAAGAAAATAACTATCAGCTGTAAAAAGGATGGGGAAGACTGTTTCCCTGCTCTCAGTCCTTGTGATCTTGCTACAGCAATTTCTGCTAGTTTAGAAAAATATTTAAACTGCAATCTGTGCTTAGTCCCTGCAGTCGTACTATCATGTGTGTTCAGTGTCTAAGAAAAAACAAATGCATGTCCAGTTAGTTAAATATGTACATTCACAGCTGGTACATGCTTTTTTGTCTTCAGAAAAGTAAGCTACTCATCTCTAAAATCAACTGAAAATATTTAGAAGTCTAGATATTAACTACATTTTGTTCTTTTCTGAAAAAAAACCACAAAAAACAAACCTAAACAACTTTTGGTGTGACTGATAAAGCACATAGAATTGAGATAAATGAAGATGAAAACTCCTTGCAGGGTGTACAAATGAACTTTTTGTAAATTTTGCAGACCATATACAGTGAACATGCAATAGATTCTTAGGAGAATTATTGCCATATATTAAAATATCATTCTCCTTATTACTTTTTCAGAAATATTTGAACTATCATGCAACATTTCAGTCTTAGTGGTTGTACCTTAACTGAGATTTTAAAAAAAAAAAAAAAAAAGAAAAGAAGTGTAATGCCATAAAAGAAAGTGTCATTAATTGTGTAGTCTCATCTCAAGTTTGATGCTAGAGTGAATTTATTTCTGAGTATATTAAAATCATCTTATAGAAGTGCGAAGGGTATGAAAGTAGCCTTCTTGTCACCTTTACTAGTTTATTTGCAGACATTTAAACAGAAACATATTCTCTGTACTGACATGGTTAAGATTTGTAGACATTCATCCACTCGTATATTATCATATCAAATTGCCAGATTTCTTATTTCCATAAATGATGGGCGAGATTAAAATCTGAGGAGTTCCTCTACATTTATTTAAGTGATGAAAAATACACATGCTCACTCAGATTATTTAATGTGTTTTTCCTCTTGAGTTGGAAGCATTTTGGACTTTTTGAAAGACTTTTTTTTTTAAACCAGAAATGATAATCAGATCAAGAAAGAGGTAAAAAGAACCAGTTGTTTTATAAGTGTGAACTAAAAACATTGCTTTTTCTCAGGAGATAAATACTTGCAGAAATAATTATTTTTTCTCATCACATGGCAGTCAGGAAACCTGTATGTTATTTCCATCCATACATATGATAAATCTCATGGTAAATCATAACATTTAATTTCATGACAATTCAGAATTATAATTAATGGCAATTAAAAATGTCTATACAGCATGACTGTGTTCACCTTTTTAATTTCAAATATTGAAGGACACTAGACTCAAAATGGTTTTTGGTATGATCATTTCCTTAAGGCTATATAAAGGACACTTTCAAAACTGTGTCTCAGAGTGATAGGACATAATTATGCCTCAAATAATTTAATGTTTACTGCTAACTCAATGAGAAAAATAAAAAGATTAATCACAGGGCAAGTGTCGTTATCTTTTTCTTCTTCTTTGTTATGAAAGACTTCTGGGTTGGTGATTGTTGCTGGTTTGGAGTGGGAGCCTAGTCCCCTAAAATAAAAATGAGTGTATTTTTTTTTTTGCCTGATTTATCCTGTTTGTAAATATTTTCAGTTCCTGAAGAACTGCATATGAGTAGCCTATATTCTACTATATATGTTAAATACATTAATTCACATACATGTAAGATTGTGACTTCTAGTGAAGGAAATGATCAAAATAATGAGGAAAGAAACCTATTCTGTCCATGCCTTTTAGTATAAGCTCAATTAGGGTACTCACCTGCAGGATAATTTAGACTTTAGGCATATGATATATGGTTCTAGCATGCCTAATAAAGCTGTATAATTGTGAATGATGTCTTTCTAAAGAATTTCATCCCATCCTGAGACATCAACGGCAGTCAAGCTTAATTGAATTAATACCTGAATTTCTATCTAGTCTCCTTAAAACTCTGAAGAAAATGAGAATGATCACTGGTTTTTACCTGTGTCTACTATATAGGCCAGTAACAGATGCATAGAGTCAAAAGAAAAGCACATAGCTGCACATCTCCAGCTTTCTTCAGTCTTCAACTAGAACTTCCAAATACATAATCACCTATTCATTTTTTTAATAATCAACTGATTATTAAAATAATATTTTCGATTAATTTGTCAAATAACCTTCTTAATCATTTAAATTCGACAAGATCATGGGACAATGATGGATTATTTAAAATATAACAGAGAGAAAAACAATAAACTATCTGTTTACAGCAAAAATCCATGTGCAAGCTTGTCCTGGTTTCAGTCAGGATAGAGTTAACTTCATCTGTAGCAGCTGATGGAATGCTGTGTTTGGGAGTTAAAATGAAAACAGTGCTGATAACACCCTGATGTTCTTAGTTGCAGTCAGACAGTCAAGGGCTTTCTCAGCTTCTTCGTATTTCTCTATTCATGAGAAAGGAGGGGTGAAGCCAGGACAGGTGACCCAGATGGGCCAAAGAGAGTATTCCATGCCAATTACGTCCTGCCCAGGATAACGGGGGGCTGATTGGGAGGAAGAAGAGGGGTGGTTGTTGCCGGGACGCGTGCTGCTTGGGGGGATGGTCGGGTTCCGGGACAGCTCTGGGTGGTACGGCCTGAGTTGTGTGGTTCGGTGAGAAACTGCATTGTGTATCAATAGTTTCATATTCTATTGCTCTAAAGTCCTGTTAGCATTGTTATATTTTATCTTTCTGCTATCTTAGTAAACTATCCTTATCCCAACCCACGGGCCTCTTAGTTTCTTGGTTTTGGAGTTATTTACCCCTTCCTTTTCCCTTCCCTTGTTTCTTCCCCTTTTCCCTCTTCCCCTGCTCTTTTACTTTAAGAAGCAGGCAGCTGCGTGGATCTCAGCCCACAGCCGGGGTGAAACCACGACAAAGCTCTATGATATGAAGACCCTAAAAGAGATATAACTGCTTCCTACAAGAGCTTCCTATCACCTTTCCATAGTCAATTGTATTTTTAAAAATCTTCAGCTAATTTATGACAGCATGAGTCTTTCATGGACTAAATTAATACTTGTATTAAAGAAAAACACTCAAGAATAATGTGTGCACACTCTTTGAAACCAGGATTTACTCAAATATGAGGTGTGTTTTTTCCCTCCAGGTTTCACTTTTAAAATAAAGCTCTCCAATTTGTTTGCACTGTAATAAAATCGTGGTGATATAGTATTAAAGATGTATGATAAACTTTATACTAATGGGAGAGAAAAGTCTGCCAAATTTTTCAACTATAGCATATAGTATCACCTCATTCCTTATAATTTTCTTATAGTTTAAATTCTACTTGAAGATGGTGATCCTGAAAGATGTGACCATGGGAGGGCTGAGAGATCATAGAATTCATTACTGTCCAAAATGACTTCAAATAGTTGGCATGATACAGAGAACTTACAAAATATATCAATACAGATTAAATGAATAATGTATATTTTAGTAAACCTATGACATCATCTCCCATAGAATTGGCCTGGAGAAACTGGCTGCTCAAAGCTTGGACAGGGATATGCTTTTCTAGGTAAAATCTGGCTGCATGGCTGGGCCCAAAAAGTGTTTTGGTGAATGGAGATAAATCCATTTGACAGCTGGTCACAAGTGGTGTTCCCCGGGTCTCAGTACTGTGGACAGTTATTTTTATTATCTTTGTTAGTCATATGGATGAGAGGATTAAGTGTACCCTCAGTAAATTTGCAGATGACACCAAGTTGTGTGGGAGTGTTGATCTGCTTGGAGTAAGGAAGGATTTGCAGAGGGATCTAGACAGGCTGGATTGATGGGCCAAGGCCAACTGTATGAGGTTCAACAAGGCCAAGTGTCAGGTCCTGCACTTGAGTCATAACTCCATGCAATGCTACAGGCTTGGGGAAGAGTGCCTGGAAAGATTCCCGGTAGAAAAAGACCTCAGAGTGTTGGTCAACAGCTGACCAAATATGAGTTGTCAGGGTGCCTGCAAGGCCAAGAAGGCCAACAGCATCTTAGCTTCTATCATAATAGTGTGGCCAGAAGGACTAAGAAAGTGATCAATCCCTTGTACTCAGCACTTTGTGTCCCTCACTACAAAAAAGATATTTTGGTGCTGCAGCATGTCCAGAGAAGGGCAAAGAAACTGGTGAAGGGTCTAGAGCACAAGTCCTATGAGGAGTAGTTGAGGGAAATGGGGTTGTTTAGTCTGGAGAAAAGAAGACCAAGGGAAGTCCTTATTGATCTATACAAGTACCAAAAAGGAATTTGTAGCCAGGTGGTTGTCTCTGATCCAAAGTCGCATGCAATAAAATGAAAATGGCCCCAGGTTGCACCAGGGAGATTTAGATTGGATATTAGGGAAAATTTCTTCACCAAAAGGGTTGTCAATTATTGGACTAGGCTGTCCCGGAATGCAGTTGAGTCACCATCCCTGGAGGTATTTAAAAGATGTGTAGAAGTGGTGCTTAGGGACATGGTTTAGTGATGGAATTTGCAGTGCTAATGCTAAGTTAACATTTCAATTTATATCTTAAAAGTCTTTTCCAACCTAAATGATTCTATGATTCTATGTTCTTAACACTAAAGCATTAAATCTGTCCATGGTTAAAGCTATTAAGAAAAATAAATCTATATAATATTAAATTGAGTTACATCTAAATAAAACTGCTTTATGCATTCTTTCTTAGCCTAGTCATCATTCATGATGGCTATTTTATATAAATTTTGGGTGGGTTGAGAATTGTATTGTGTTTGTGTGACAAGGTTACGTTAGCTGGGGGGGGGCTACAGAGGTGGCTTCTGTGAGAAGCTGCTAGAAGCTTTCCCCATGTCCAACAGAGTCAGTACCAGCTGGCCCAAAGATGGCCCCACCACTGGCCAAAGCTGAGCCTATCAGGTGAGCCTATCAGCAACAGTGGTAGCACCTCTGTTGTAACATATTTAAGTGGAAAAAAATCTCCTGCACCACACCAGGAGCAATTACAGCCACAGAGAAGAGTGATACATGAGAGAAACAACTCTGCAGAGACCAAGGTCAGTGAAAAAAGAGGGGGAGGAGGTGCTCCAGATGCTGTGTCATGGTTTAGCCCCAGCTACAGCTGAGCACCATGCAGCTGCTCACTCACACACCACACCCCTCTCCCCCCAGCTGTGGGATGGGGAAGACTATGAGGAGACAGAGGCAAACCTTGTGGGTTTGGATAAGGACAGTTTACTGGGACAGCAAAGGGAGGGAGAAATAACAACAGGACCTATAACAAAATATACAAAATTGGTGATACACAATGCAGTTTCTCACCAAACTGCACAACTCAGACCATACAGCTCAGAGCCGTCCCAAAGCTGGACCATCCTGAAACGACAAAACCTGGAGTCATGATGCCCCTGCCCAACTAGCCCCTTTTTATACTGAGAATGAAATATGGTATGGTTTGGGTCACCTGTCCCAGATGTGTCACATCCCAGGTGAAGAAGGCAGTCCTCCCATGTCCTCCCATGGAGGTTGATAGTGGTACAGATATCCACCTGCAGCCCATGGAGGACATCATGGCAGAGCATGTGGATGTCGGAAAGAGACTGTGACCTGTGAGTCTGTTTTGCCCGTGACAGTAATGGATGAATAATCTGTCCCTATCTCAACCCTGGGATCTTTCATTCCATTTTTTCTGTCCTGCCCAGCTGGGAGGGAATGGGAGTCACAGAGTGGCTTTGGTGGGCACCTGGCATCCAGCCAGGGTCAACCCACTACAACAGTTACTAACAGAACCAATTTAACTTCTGCTATATGGTTGTATGGGTTTGAAAAATAGGTTTAATTTTCACTGAAATTGGAAGATATTGCTATAAATCTTAACCATATTCTTTACCTACCTTATAATCTGAAATGCAACAGCAGCAGCAAAGTATGTTAGTCTCAATTATCTGAAAATGGCTTGACATTGACAAAACTTCTGCTTGTACTGATTGTTTAAAACATTCACATTATATGCAGTCTGATGGTATATAATGTACTGACAGAATGAAATACAATTTGCTAGGCATTTTTCACTTCCTTTTTGAAAGTATATTGTAAAAAGTTGGTAACCTTTGGATTCTGATCATGAAAAGATTACCACAGCTTTAATTTTCTACTGTGACTATTCTCATGTAAATACGGCGGCCACCCCCACCCTCCTCCCAGACGGTACAATTTTTTTTTTTTTCCCATAGAAACTATAAAAAGAAAGCTTTAAAGTATAAAAGCTTCTAGTGACAACCCACTAGTGAGCATCCTGGATAAGCTTTCAGGTGTTTATTTTAAGACATAATGATGAAATTGACCAGCAGCTATTCCAGAAGACATATATACTGGTATGACAGGCTAAACCAAAATGTAATCCTAATCTTGTTCTAGGATTTTTCAAAGCATTTTAAAATGAAATGGATGTTTAGAGTGCATTGTGCCAAACCGAAAGTTACCTGTGTACTTGTAGAGGGCCCATTCTGATCCTAACATAGCAAAAACTAAAGCAGAATCACTATATAGGTATGAGCAGAGATGCTCTAGTCTTAAGGATGCATAAACAGAATGAGACACAAAATTACTCCCATAGAAAAATCTGAAGAGATGGGCTTTTCCATGGAAATAAGAATTGTGCTGAATGTTTTAATATTACTGTCAAGAAAATCACAGCTCCACAAAGAAATGAAGAATTCATATGTAAATCATACTAGGGAATAGGAGAATATACTACATACATTAATAAAACATTAACGATAATGGACTATTAATTCACATAAATACAAATATAGATATTAATTTTTATGAGGATTAAATCACAATCTCAAAAAATACTTTCTTATAGTATAGAGTTCTCTGTTTGGAAACATTTTGTGGTTACCTTATAATGAGATGTACATTTTGTTTCATTAGGGTACTCAAAGAAGTTAGAAGAAATAAAGTAGGTGAGCACTGTACAGGAACCTGAAGCAAAGCTTGTGTGATTTATTAATTTGAAGAGGGGGTAAAATAACAGGAAAAGCTTCTGAGGGATGTGAACAATTTGCACTGACCTGACAGGAAACTAGAGACTTCATAGCTGAGTGTCATTTTTAAGACCGTAGAACTTGGATGTGAGCATGCCTAATTCTGAAGATGGTTGTGCAGGTTAACAACTGAGAGTCAGTTTCAGGGATGTAGAATGCTAGATATGATCTAGAGAAGGGGTGCCATCCAAAGAGACCTTGACAGGCTTGAAAGGTGGGATGGTGCATGAAATTCAGTGAGGCCAAGCGTAAGGTCCTGCACATGTGTTAAGGCAATCCCAAGCACAACTACAGGCTGGGCAAGAATAAATTGTGAGCAGCTCCGAGAAGAAGGACTTGGGGTTGTTGGTGGATGAGAAGCTAAACATGAGCTTGCAGCCCAGAAAGCCAAACATATCCTGGGCTACATCAAAAGAAGTGTGACCAGCAGGTTGAGGGAGGTAAGGAATGTGTTTTTTGTGATGCGTATGATGATATGGTGAGGCACAGAACAGAGAAATTGTGGATGCCCCATCCCTAGAAGTGTTCAAGGCCAGGTTGGATGGGGCTTTGGGTAACCTGGTCTAGCGTAAGGTATCCCTGCCAACGGCAGGGAGGTTGGAACAGCATGGTCTTTAAGGTGGTTTCCAACCCAAGCATACTACAAGTCTATATAAATAGTTGAAAGCAAATGATCAAGACACTTTTTTCTAGAGAGGATGCATCTTATCTATGTAAGATACATGTGAAATCTATTTCTCACATTCTCTCTGTAACCTCTAGATTAAGAGACAGACAAAATGTTATAGTAAAGCAGCATTTTGAGGACAAAGGAAAAAAAAAAGAATAAGACAAGTTTTTAGGTGCTTGTTGTGTTTTGTTTTGTTTTTTTTTTCACACTCTCCCATCAGATATTTATAGCTATTTACAAAATTGATTCCCCTTAGCATTCTCTAGGCTGAACAATCATAGTTGCCTTAGCCTTTCATCATGCTAGATGCCACACTTTCTTCAATATTTTAGTGGCCCTTCGCTGGACTCTTTCCGCTATGTCCATGTTTTTCTTGTACTGGAATGACCACACCTAGAAATAGTGCTCCAGATGTGGCCTCACCAGTATGTGCTACTTGGAGGAGAATGATTCCCTCCCTCAAGCTTCCAGCCATGCATTTTGTAATGCAATCCATGACACTCAGCCGCCTTTGTTGAAAAAGGCTCACTAAGACTCATGTTCAACTGGGTATCCACCAGTATACCTAAGTCATTCTCTGTAGAGTCATTTTACAGCCAGTACATTTCCAGCCTGTCTTGGTGAATGAGATTAATTCTTTGCAGGTGCAGAATTTCGCATTTCCCTTTGCAGAACGTCATGAAGATTTTTTTCACCTAAGTTATCCATCCATCAAGGGTTCTCTGAATTAAAACTCTGAATTAAAAAAAATAGTCACCCACTGTGTTGTCTATACCTCCCATTTTCACATGTTCCACAAATCATAGCTTGCTGTTTTAGCAACTGATTTTTATCATCATTCTCACTCTCTTTTTTTAACAAATTAAATACCATTATGATCATGTCTTAAGATGTCAGATATAGGTATGAACTTCCTTTTGGATGAAGAAAAGTAAAGCCCAGATGTTGCACATAGCTTAAAATTTGAAACTGTTATAGAGGAGTTGCATAACACAGTTTTCCTTAATTTTATTTTATTTTTTTAAATTGTTGATTCATATAAAAATTAGTCTCTAGGAGAGCCAAACTACTGCAGAATATGAACTGTCTGCCCCATACAACTCTGTAAATGACTTAAGCCATACATCTTACTCTAGGTAGGATCAACAGTGCACAAAAACCAATTATTGCTGCTTGCAATAATTACCTATGCAGACTACTCCCACAAAGTTCAAGCTGAAAAAAAAAGCAACCTGGCAGTAACTACTTTAAATCTGTTTTAAACTCTGACTCCTTAAAAACAACTTGACCCTATTAGGTGGCAATTGGCTGAGCAGGAGGATTTTATACCATGACTCAATAGCTATAGGAACCCTCCCTACTCAAAGATTCACAGTTCAGTTCAGAAACTGGGAGAGGTACAAAGCTATAGACACAAGGCTATACTGAGAAGGAGCATTGTGAATGAGACTGTACTTTTTTTCAGCATTAGCTAGTTTCACAGAATCACAGAACATTAGGAGTTGGAAGGGGCCTCAAAAGATCATCTAGTCCAACCCCCCTTGCCATAGCAGGATCACCTAGGCTAAACCACACAGAAACTCATTCAGGTGGGTTTTGATGTCTCTAGAGAAGGAGACTCCAAAAACCTTTCTGGTTTAATTATTATTTAAAATAGGTTTGCAAAAATAATATTTTCAGTGGTAGAAACCATAATTTCAGTGTCTGATATGAGAGGATCATAAAACAGACTAGGGAGGTGTTGTTTACTTGTGAAGTAGACTTCAAACTACACAGTGGTATATGATTAGAATTTTTACTGGCAGATGCACTTATGATTAGATTATCAATTGTTTGGTTTTGGCAGCAGGCTGGCCAACTTGGTGAGCTGGGTTTTAAACAAAAGAACTCAAGGATGTGGAGCCAAATGGCAATGCTCATGCCATCACACTCAGCTGGAGAATAAGTCAGGCCATCCAGAGCAATGACTAACATTTCTTAGCTGCCTCCCAAGACAAGACCCAGCAGGCCAATCATCCAAGGGTGTGTAAGGCTGTAGTGGATCCTCTTTCACCTCTCCAGGGAAACCTGCATGCTCAACTACCTATCTGAAATGCCTGTACACCAATGCATGCAACAAGGGGAACCTGCCTGGATGCGATCCTGTGCAACCTGCTCTAGGTGATCCTGCCTTAGCAGGGGATTGGACCAGATGATCTCCAGAGGTCCCTTCCAACCTCAGCCATTCTGTGATCAATAACTTTAATTCTCACGCTTCTCTCTGATAATAATCATATTACTACCAGTAACTTGTATGACTATTGTAACTTTAGGAGACAAGGAGAAGCAAGTTCATTTTCAGGTTGGTATTTTACTGTAATTATTTTTAAATTAGTATTTAATAATACTTTATCCAAACAGTCCCATTCTTTATATTAATGAGTTATTTATTTTCAAATTTTTAAGTTTTTCATAATAGTCAACTAAAAAGGAAGACCTGCAGGGCAAAAGAAGAAAAAGGAATACAAATGGTACAAAATTTGTTACAGGATTTGGGAATAAATTTATTGCCTAAAGCTATATTTTAGCGTATGCATTTGAGATCAGAAGTATACTCTCTATATATGTATATACACACACATATGCATGTACCTACACTTGTTGAAAAGGTACAGAGTTTGCTATTATCATATAATATATTTTAAATACCAAGCATATCAATAGTACTTAAATAATATGGTAGTTTTTAGCATAAGCATTCAATTATAGTTTTCTGCAAAGGGCAGAGGAACATTTGCCTTTTCAGGAAAAGAGGCATACTTATTTTTAAATCTCTATATAGGTAGTAGTTACACAAAGGAAATGTAAAATACCGCAAAAATACAAGCAATAATATTTTCACAGAAAAGGAAATAGAGATTTTATTGTACAATAGAATCATCTCAGCAGTGAGTCATTATCAAAGAGAAAGCATAGAGAGCATAAGGATGTGATTATTATTGAGGAATAGTTAATGTGTCTATTTTTTATGATTTAAACAGTGGCCTGGTAACATGTTTCACTGGGTAGAAAACTATCAGGTGGTAGCTGGAGAAATTTATGCTTCATCTGTTATTAACAGTTTGTATACACTAATGCTGCTATGATATCACATAGCAACTGTCTTTTTATACCTATACTACCAAATGAAGAAAAAGCCATACCCTTTCCTTCTACCTATGTAACTATGCCAATAAGCACAACTTTGCTGGAACTCAGAAACTTCTCAGGTTTGGTCTTGGTCCAAGAGACAGATCAAAACCCTATGGATTACTTTGGTACATAGCACTGAAAAAGATGTCATGAAGCGAAAAGATAATAGCAGAAAAAGCCATGGATTTAACCATAAATTGCAATCTTGTGTATACTTAGAATATACTAGAGTAATGGATGTTCATTATGCTAAAAATAATGTTTGGCTGCTGTCCTGGTTTTTTCTTGGATATTTTTCCTTATCAGTTTGTGCATCAGTTACCAAAGCTACGTTTAGTATGTGCATGGTAAACTTCACATGCACGTACACCTAAGATATGTATATTGCCTGAACTAATAGAAGCTCCAAATATCTAATTGCCTTTTCATAAGCTTGTCTTTTATATACCCCTGAGGGACTGGAAAGCGCTATTGTATATTCTAAAGGATACGGAGCTAAAGGACAGAAAAACTTAAAACTTCTCAACAAGAAAAGAATTGCAGTAGCAGTTTCTGGAGAATAGCTCTTTGTGTCTGTCTCTCTGTTAATACTCTTTTGCAAGTGAACAAAAAATGCTTTACCTTGGGGCATTATTGTATTAATAATAGACCCAGTCTAGTATACATTTGCTGCTTCACTCCTGAAAGCTGCCCATAAGATCAGATACTAATTCACTGAGCGGGTAAGCCCACAAGACTGAAACTTTCAGAGCAAACAAAAATATGCCCTGAAAGCCTCTCTTAGCATAACCTTCAGAGTGTTTGAAATGTAGGTAGATCAAGAAATGAAGGACTTCTTTGAACTCAGGACTGGTTTTTTTTTGCCAATTTCCTCTGGTCATTTTCTCATGTATTAGACAAATGGCTGTCATTCTACAAAGAAAAAAATTAATGTTCAAGACAATATTTTACCAAGGAAATATTAAGATGTGACTAGTATACCGAGTCTGGGAATACCTTAATTTTTTTTATTTTTTTTTTTTACAGCTCAGACTTACAGGATCCTCTGTTTCTGTACCTGGAAATTTGGAATGTTTGAAAGTAAAGAAGTTGTTCAATATTGCAAATTAGAATTTTCTCTACCCCTGACTATTTTTCTGTTAAGTCAAAGGCAATTGGCAACCTTCTTTTATTTCATATTTATTTTTGACACTTTTATTTTGATTATTCTGCTGAGCCATTTGATATATGACTTTCTTTTGGACTTTATTCTTTAGAAAATATGTATCATTATAATTGCAGAGCAGCACATTTATTCTGACACCGGATTATTACCATATCTTTCCCTTCTGATTCAGAGAATAGATGAAGACTGTTGAAAACTTCAGATTTCCCTTTCCATTTTAGAAATTTTCATAACTTAGATCTCAAGATAAATTCAACGGGGAGCTTTCCTTTAAGTTAGAGAGGCATTTTACTAGACTTTAGATTTTTCTTTGCCACCCTTTGTTTTATTAAATTTGTGTTTATTAATTTAATTTTTGTCAGTGCTATGTAATTTAAAAAAAATATATTTCACAGACATCTCTGTTGTGACATCATACATTGTTCTGTACTGTGATCATACTGGGATACTTGTAATTCTTCAAATGAATTCTAGAACAGTATTGCCTTTCAGTCCTCTGTAAAAGCAGATGATTATAACACATCAGAAGACCATGAAGCTTTCAACAAACTGTGAAATGTTACCCACTTGGTGAGGCTTGTGTTTCTATTTCTATTTCTTAAAGCCTCTGCAATCACACCAAGTCTGAATATGTCACTGTGTTGGAGTCAAATGTATTACAATGCATAGATTAACTGCGTGTTACAACTATTGATATAGAAATATGGTTGCATCACACAAATACAACTTCTCAGTTTTGGCAGATGAAATTAGCAAATAGGATCTGTTTTTGGATGGCAGAAGCCGTGAAAGGAATCTCCATGTAGATTTTATAACCAGGTCACTTTTCCATAGAAAGACAGTTATATCTTTTATCTGAGAGCACTGTAAGACCTAAACAAAAATTCTTCCACCTAAGTTCTTTTTTTAATATTATACTAATTAGCAGTGCTCTACTTACCTTGTTTCTGCTAGGTCAGCAGCAGTAATTAGAAAAGATTGAATGTACTGAACTAAGTCCTGAAGGATGCTATGCTCAAAATCTTGTCTATGAGCGAAGAGGAAGCACATCTTGTAATAAATAAAGAATTTATTGTTACTGTAATAGTATTCTATTTGTATTTTTTCTATGTAATAGAAAGAATAATGCATTCACTTGTAAACAGTCCTTCTCCAGCTTTCTTGTGCATTCCCTTCAGGTACTATAAGGCTGCTATAAGGGCTCTATGGAGCTTTCTCTTCTCCAGGCTGAACACCATCAACTCTGTCTCTCTTCACAGAAGAGGTGGTCCAGCCCTCTGAGCATCTTTATTGCCCTCCTCTGGACTCATTCCAGAAGTGCCATGTCCTTATTTTGGGAGCCCCAGAGCTGGACAGACTACTCCAGATGGGGTGTCACCAGACCAGAGCAGAGGGGAAGAATCACCTTCCTCAACCTACTAGCCATGCTTCTTTTGATGCAGCCCAGTATACGGTTGGCCTTCTGAGTTGCAATTGCACATTGCTAGCTCATGCTGAGCTTCTTATTCACCTGCACCCACAAGTCCTTCTCATGGCTGTCACCAATCTATTCTCCACTCAATCTGTATTTGTGCTTGGGATTGCCCTGACCCATGTGCAGGACCTTGCATTTGGCTTTGTTTAACATCATGAGGTTTCCATAGGCTCACCTCTCAAGCCTGTCAAGGTTCCTCTGGATGGCATCTCTTTCCTCCAGTGCGTCAAATATACCACAAAGCTGGGTGTTGCTGATAAACTTTCTGAGGGTGCACTCAATCCCACTGGCCATGCCACCAACAAAGATATTAAACAGTGTCAGTTCAAATTGTGAGCTCTGAGGAATGTCACTCATCACTAGTTTCCACTTGAACATCAAGCCTTTGACCCCAACACTTTGAGCGTTACTAACCAGCCAATTCATTATCCACAAAGAGGTCCATATATCAAGTCCATTTCTCTCCATTTTAAAGACAAGGATGTCATGCCTGACAGTGTTAAATTCTTTACAGAAGTCCAGGTACCTTTTCCTTTACCCATCAACACTGTAACCCTCTCTTGGAACACCATCATTTGCCTTCCTGAAGCCATGTTGGCTGTCATCAGTCACCTCCTTATTTTTCATGTGCCTGATCATATTTTCCAGATGAATCTACTGCATGATCATGGCAGGTACAGAAGTGAGACTGACTGGCCTGTAGTTCCCTGGGTCTTCCTTTTCTCCCACTTTCAGTCAGTGTGAACTTCACCTCATTTTTTTTAAAGTAGCAAAATAACTGAGAAATTGACACATTTTATTTCTCATTTCATTAAGTCAATTAAAATTTATTTACAGTTATGACTTTTACTAGATATTAGTGCTGTGACTATCCCATTGCTAAATCTGTGCCAAACACATTCAAGTCCAATATGCTACTACTCTCCAAATAACTGTTTGTGGGAACTATGAATAAAGCTCAGGAGAAAACACAGTGATTTGATTTCTCTCTATTACTTCATGTAACTGCAATTCTCAAAATAGCAAAAATGGAAAAATAGTAGTTTTGGTATATTTATGCTAAAAGATATTGTATAAACTCCAATAAATTTGCTTGTGCTTATACTGATTTAGTGTTGCCATATAATACTGTATTATGTCCCACCTTGAGAATTTGCTACTCTAGTTACATATATTATCTAGAGGCATGATGACACTAGAGATTATTAGAGAAGCTGGATGTGAATTAGGTCTCAGTCAATACCCTCATCTACCAATAATTAATCAGCAAAGTCTGTTTTTTTCAGTGGAGCTTCCTGGATCATTTTCAGCCTCTCTTGTTGCTGTTAAAATAGCTACAGGAATATTTTCTTTGCCAGTTTGAACTCTTTGTGATCCATTTGACATCAGAATAATGCAATAAGAAGTATCGTAGACCCTCATTTAGCTATATATTAGTTGTTCGTTTTGAACTGCCAAGGACTCCCATATTCATGCTAGTTTTGGATTTTGGATTGCTACTATCTCCTTTTGCAGATTCAGCTAGATTTTCAGAGTTTTGTAAACATTGATGCTAACATATAACTTGCTGTGATTTAATTTTCTGCTTTCTGCAGTTTCCTGGACCATCATAAATCCAGTGAAAATTGTTTTATAATAATCTTTCTCTATCTTCTGACCTCTGATTACTTGGTTTGAATCATGTCAGGATTTAATTTCTTTGACCTCCTACATGGTGTTTTAAGGAGTAAACTCTCTATTTTTCCCTTTGATTTATTAACAGGAAGACCAATTGCTCTTTAAAGGAAAATACTAAGTATCCTTTCTTCCTTTCTAAACCTGACTATGATTCTATTTACCACAACATTCACTGGGGACTTTTCAGTTTTCCTTGATTTGTTTCAGCTGGAAGAGTGGAAAGCATCGTCATTCAATCTTTCAGTGCTATATATTAATTAAGTAAATTGAAGAATATATTTTTACATAAAATCATCATTCTCCCTTCTTTAACATGTTGGATTTTTTTTATTCTGACAACAAGAAGTGAATACTTGTTTGTCCTGAAGAGTTGAACAAGCTGTAGACTTGAGCGGGATAAATTATTTTGTTTTTCTGAATCACCACAAAAATTGGCAGCCTTGGTGCTGGTCATGAATCTTTTTAATTGGCAAAATACCCTATTTTAATTAGCATAGGCAGAGTAACATTAATCCATATGTCTCCTGCTCTTTAGTTTATTTTGGTAGAAGCAGGGTTCTATTCTTTATCTCTGTTGTGGTAGCTTCTCTACTCCTAAATGGTTTTATCACTAATGTTCTATCTATCTAAAATTCTCTGAACATTATTGCTTACTGGGTTGTTACGTATTTATTCTACATTATTATTCTACTAGACGTGCTAAAACAGAGGAAGAGATGTCTTGGTTGATATCTGTCAACCTTATTATGTAAGATTCCATTTTAGATAGCTTTTAAAGCAAGCAACAATAGCATGTAGCAATTTACAATGATTTTTCAGTTTGCTGATCTTTGCTGTAAGATCCTAGAAAGAAAAAAAAGACACATGGAAAAAACCCTTGTGCATGAAGGCAGTGAAAAGAAACTCATTCTCTTTAATTTTGAAAAGAAGAAAAAGGAGATGTGATAGGGAATCTCTGACCATATGTTCTGAAGGGAAACAAAATTGAAGTTATAGAAAATAAAACCAATCCTGTGTTAGGGACAAAACAAAACCAAACACCTATGCTGGACAGGTTACTAATTTTCCACTAACTGGAAGGGTAGATTAGATAGTATGTGGAGTACTGTGATTACAGAATGGCACTGTCCATCTAGTGCAGTGTTCCACAGGTTGGGTTTTTTGTCCCTAGAAGACCATAAACAGAGTCTGAGGCAAAAACATTTAAGTTCCTCACAAGTCCCACATTTTATCTTGCTCTAGAACAGAAACGGAGAGTTGTAGTGTATTATAATTGTATAGCAACTGTAAATAATACAATAAGAATATTTGCATTTAAAGAAAAAGGGGAGGAGGGGGGGAAAGTGAAAAAAACTCGTGTCATGCTAAGACAACTGCATCCTAACATTAAGTAATACATTCAGATGCAGTTAATTACGAGAGGTGAGGCTTGTATCTGTTATCATTTCCAGGAATCTTTTCTTATGGCATAGAAGCAACAGAAAAAACCACTGGATGCGTTTAACTGGAAAAATTGTTGAGTGGTTAGGTAGAGAAGACAAGTACAGTAAAACCTGTTGTTTCAAAAATAGTTGATTCATCTACATCCTTAATCTAAGGATCAGGGAGTTTTCAGCTTCCAGAAACTAATATCTAGTTAGAACTGCCAGTTGTTCAGTGGCAGCAACATAACAAAAGAAAGCCTAATCCTATTCAGTATAAAGCTATCAACCATCTACAATCAGTACCAAGTTTCAGAAAATGGAAAAGGACTTGGGAGTGAAAGGGTAAGAGGAAGGTGAAATACCAGATAAAAGAGCTTTAGGTATAGCCTACACTGCAAAGTTTTACTAGTAGCAAAAACCACTGGATAATAACATTACATAAAGTGTTCTTCAGAAAGTATCAAAGAGGTTTCTTTAGTTCCTATTTAAAGATATATGTTTCTTTGATGTTTCTGTGGCATGTTAGAGGACAGTGTAAAAAGTAATGTGATCATTTTGCCAGTTTAACATTAGATCATAGGACTTACCAATAATACAAGATTTAGGTCAGGCAGAAGGAAAATATCAGAAATCTTATTACTGGTTGCAGCATAATAGGCAGAGGGCATAAAAAAGTTGCATGAGCAGACATTTAAGATGATCACATGACCATTTTCAGTAGTTGTGTTGTTTGGATATTGGGATTTTGTTTTAGTTTGGTTTGATTTGGTTTTGTAGCACAGATAACAGCTTAATGAGGTTACACACTAGTCTGCGTTAATTAAATTGGTAAGGAAAAATCCTTTTTAAAGCTTTCACATGAACACTTGACTTAGAGAGAAAAAGCAGAGATGCTTTATCCTAAGACACAATCATACAATAGTAATATATTACATACTTTTGCATGTTTAATTTTGCAGAATATTTGGGAGACCCCACCATTACACAGATTCGAGGATGAACAGTAACCAATGTAATTTTAGAAACATTATAGGAAAATCCAATATCATTAAAGCAAAAATTCTGAAATAATATAATATAAAGTTATGTATTCCCTTACAATAAAACCAGAACTTTGACTTAGGTTTTATGGATTTTTCTATTTATTTTGCAGTAAACTTTAGTACTATGAACTGGAATAAACTGGTCTAGTAAACTGTTCATGAAAGAACATTATATCAAGCAACAGTTACACTATCAGTAGATGATATGATTCTTCACCCCCATCCTTTATTACATTATGTGTATTATGATAAATACACTCTCTGACAAAAAAGTGGGAAGCTTATTTCTACAATTGACTTCCATAAACGGATTCATTTTGCTGAATGCCCCAATCCTTACTGTATAAAATCTGTGCAATTGTCTCATGCTATAGTGAAAAAATCTGAAAAAAAGTGCAGGGTATGCACTGAATGCATAGGATAAAAACTGAAGAGAAATTTCCTCAGGTCTCTTCCAACCTGAAATATCCTATGATTTTACAGTCTAGGTTCTACCCATTGGTTTTTTCTGCCTCACCACTTCAGACATTTGTGTAAGTGCATCATATATTTATTTGATAATATCTTTTGTATATTTTTTTCTCCTCAGAGAAAGAAGTGATGTTACATCTTTCATGATATATTTCATGGATGCGTTGAATAAAAATATAACTTAGATTTCATGTATTAATTCTTGTATTTTAAAAATGTTCAAAAAGCTACTTTGTGGAAGTTATACACTAGAATTTTATGCAATCACAGAAATCATAGAATGGATTGGGTTGGAAGGGACCTCAAAGATCATCTAGTTCCAATCCCATTACCATGGGCAGGGACACGCACTAGATCAGGTTGCCCAAAACCCCATCCACCCTGGCCTTGAACACTTCCAGGGAAGGGGCTTCCACAACCTCTAATTGCACAGTAGTTACTAAGTAATAGTTAAAAGACAATACATATACATCTTAATGAGAACAATAGAAAGTCTCCTCATTTTCAAGTGAAAGATGGGTACAGACAAAAGGATCAGTATCACTTGAAAAATATTTTATCCAGGAACTGCTTTGTTATTAATAGAGAAAAAAATAATGAACTTAGAAGGGAAAAATCCAAGGGTATTGGACACCCATGGTTCCCTGTGTTTGCATAGAATTATTGTAGCTTTTCTGTTCCTGTTTCTCCCATGAAGTTATGAATTGTGCACAAAGAAAATCTTCACTTAGAATCCAATCGTAGAAGCCTTTTGGTCCCAGTCCTCCCAAAGATGTTATCAAAATGATGAAATAAGCCATCTATTTCTATCTTCTATGATACATAGTTAGTACACACAGCAGTTAACACACTTTTTCCTAACTAACTCCTTTGGCATGTGCAGCAGCTATATCTGAAGCGTACTAATCCTAAAAAAAAAAAAAAAAAAGAAAAAACAAAAGTATGTCTATTAAAATCTTACTCTTACATTTATTCACATATTTATACATATTGTATTCACAAGTTTCCTTTTTAGCATTTCTGCTATTCATCTTTGCTATTCTTCTTTGCTGTACATGCATACCTGTCAGTATATTAACAATAAAGAATTTTATATTGCTCATTAATACTTTTTCCCATGCATTACATATAACTTTTTTCCTAATGTCTTTTTTTTTAAAAAAAGCTTAACTACATCTGTAATATTTAGATTAATTTTTAATAAACCTGAGGTATTTGCTAGTCATAGCAGATATTGGGTTAGATTTCCTTCCTTCTGAAAGCCCCAAGGAAGGTTGAGTGGATATAAGCAGTCCCGTTACTACTCTGAAGACCTTGATATACGGCACTGAAACTAAAGACACTAATAAAACCAGAAAATAAGCAAACCAGCCAACAGGTTTTTCTTTTCTAAGTATTAATACTTCATCACTTTATTCACTGAAATACATGCTGATTTCGTCCCTCCTTGTTAGATGCAAATAATGGTTCATTCTTGATTACATGAATTTTTAAATATTTTTTTCTTTAAGTATAATTTTCCAAGTTTGGAGCCTTGAAATACTATCTGTTTCAAAAGAAGGATATAGAGATCTTCATAAAGTGCAGAAATTTGGCATTTTTTTACTCTCTAAAATAAACATATGTAATTATGTCAATGAAAAAAAATTGATAAACACATGACTGAGAGGACTACTCTAATTTTATTGCTTACTATTACTTAATCCCTTTGAGCAGGACAAAAAAAAATCAATCTGTGGTGCAAGCGTATTCATGAATTACCAGATGTAATTATCCACTATAATTAGAGATATCAATTTTTCAGAAATAAATTATCATTTTATCACAGTCTCCTATCAGTTGGGTATTTTTCTTTAGCAGGATGTAAAGCAACTCTGGCACAAAGGACATCAGATGATTCAGAAGGAGAAAAGAAAATGAGAAAGACCTAATGGTAGATGATGTGAAATGAAGAAAATGAACAGAGCAAATGATGTATTTGCTGTATTTGTCATGTTCACGAAGTTGCAAATATCTTGGTCCACTAACTAGTAAAATTATCTTGGGTAAAGCCATCACTCTTAAAAATAATATGACTTAAAAAGCAAGGCATTTAAAAATATTTTTTAAATCACTCTAAAAGGGCCTTTTCCCAAAGAATTTACTAGAAAACAAAAATAAGAATGCAGTGCATATTGGCTTATCCTAAATGGCACCAGCATGATCCTGACAGTTTTCCAATAACAAATGTTTTCACAAAAAATGTGAATATATTATCTCTTAAGTAATCCCATCTTTAAAGAGGACATATGCACTTTTTTTACAAAATATGAAGTATTATAATTACAAGTGTGTAAAAAAAATAGTAACATGTTTTATTTAATTTGTAGTTGACATTTTTCCATTGGCAATAACCGAAATTCAGTCATCTTCATAATTAAGCACCTAGCGAAATGTTGACAAAATTAACACAGGTCACCTTGAATCAGAGGAAGCAGCTCACTGTTGTGAAGAAGCCCAGTGAAACTTACCTGACCTTAGCCTGTATTCTTCTGATTTTTGAGAGAATTATATTTTTGTGCATAAAATAAATGGTCTCATATTCTAAGACATCAGAACCATGATAAACATTGTAGCTTTTACTTTCCATGTAATTTAGATGCTTAAGGCAAAACCTGATATTTCTTTGCAACATTGATAAGGAGAAAAAACAAACTTTTGCAGCTATAATAATAGCCAATTCAATTTTTGGCAAAATGAGCAGTAAAAAATATCAGTTATAACTTAGAGCTTAAAATTGCTATTAAGACTAATGAAGCGAAAGGTATGAAGTTACTAAGTACTCTCTTCTAGAACTGTAACAGGTAATAATTCTTTGTGTTTTGATTACAAATTCTTTTAAGAACATGAAAAAAGACCTGAAGTTATGTTAGTTAATAATCAGAAATTATTGTTTCCAGTTAGATTTGCAGTTATACCAGTCTCAACTGAAATCAAGCCTGAACTTCAAGGCCTTCAGCAGAATAATCTCCACCACTGAGAACAAAATTTGATATAACATCCAAGGAATACCTAGAAACACATGGCAAACAATTTAACAATCTCATGCTTACTAATTATGTCAACAGAAATTAGAGCAGAAGCTAGTATCAGAAATGTGGCTTTGAAAGAGTTTAGTATATTAAAATAGGATACATAGCTTAAAAACTATTTAAATTGCCTTAGACCCATTCAGTATGGTATAGGATTTTTATTATATCTATTAGCTATGCACAATTAAGCAGTCATATACGCTGCCTTGTCTGTGAAGAGACTGTAAATGAAGACTAGAACTGTCTAATTCTTCACAACCTCAGATTTATGCTGTAAATTTTGCTTGGCTACTTCTGGCGGGAGAAAGGAATGTAATTAACTAATAGTTTGAGTAATGAATATGACATTAGAAAGGCATTACTCCTTTTCATAAATAGTACAAACTATACGAGACAGGAAGGATCCCTTCAGCTTTTGGATATAAGGAAAAAAAAAAGAAATAGAGACAAATACATAAACTTGCAGCTTTGCAAGTTTGTTCTCACAAGAAGAGGATTCATTAGAAGACAAAAAGAATATTTTTCAATTGGATGTTTTCAAAGTATATCCAGTTTCTATACAGACTTTTTATATAAATCTGCATGTCATAGCCTTCAACAGCAGAGCTTCATGCTTGGCATAGCAAACTTGAGGACTCGTTCTGTCTTTAATTCACTCTTTAGAAAGCAATGTTCATGGGCATAGCTAGGAAGTATGTTCTCAATATTAGTAAAAGTGCTACAGCTGTAACAAACTACTTCTTGATTTTACTCAAGAAAGATGGTATTATTTAATATATTTGATAAACCTGTCCAGAAGGAGGTCCAAATTCAGCTTACTTTGGATGCCACTAACCTTTGATCCCCTACTAACAAGAGGACAGACATGGAAAAATCCAATGAAGATTTCTGCAGCAAGGATTGTGAATATGTTTGGATTCTCAATTTAAAGAAGGTTAAGGGACTTTTACTGGGATTGTAAACTCTTTTGTTACAAGAACTGTTTCAGCATGGACCAAATGATGTTTTTCTTGCCATGTTAGTGATGTCTGGTGCTTAGCAGAATACTTTATTCATTGCTGCCACTGACTGCTTTGCAGATGATCTTGCTCTCACAGTAGAGCACAGTAGCATTGAAATAGAGAATGCCAGAAAACCATAGCAATAGAAACTATAAGCAGATTCTGTTTAGGTTCTACGCAGAAGCTGAATTCCTAATTTTTCTATCTGTTATTATAGTCATGATCATAGCAATAAAATGCATTAAGTGTTTAAAGAGGAATGCTTGAGGATTTACCTTAGAGTTCACAGTAAAAATACCAAGATTTTCCCAGTGTTCTCCTTCTGAAGCATGTTTCATGTCTATTACCTATCAACTGTGAAAAAAGTAGCCCCCTAAGATGCACTATTAATATAATGTGAATGGGTTTATTTATGAGTAATAAATTACTATAAATAAGTTAATTATGTTGCTTGGAAAGAACATGTTATTGCAGTCCAGTCTGATCCTGTACTTGGCTCCATTTCTCAGGAATTTCACCCCATCAAAACTATGGGATTTGGCCATGAATTTTTGTTTGAAGCATAAATCTTGAGCTTCAATACTGATTATGTTAAGCAGATACTGTTGTTTTCACTGGGATCATAAGTGTATTTTACTGTAGATATTACTATGGAGAAAAAAATGCTCCATCAGGACTTAGTATTACACATTTACTTATACCAATGACTGCCTGAAAAGTTGTGGGTCTTTTTACCATATTCATGAAAGAAAAGAAATCCAGAAGATTGTTAGTCATTTTCTAGTCAGTTTTATATTTATTCTACTATAACATCTATGTTTATTCAAGTTTTCAGTACAACATGAGAACATATGGAACAAACATTATGACAAGCAATCTTTCAAGAAAAAAAAATATATAAATGCAGAACTATTAACCTGAGAGCTAATGGTAAAAATTTCTATATTTGAGTTCATCTCACATAACATTATACACCTCTGTCATTGACTAACACACAGTCATTCTAAATTAGTTCGAAGTTAAAGGAGGGGGAAAAGTGTTCTTGAGTGCCTTTCTACATACATCTACTTTTTACTCCACTGATGGTGAATACGTCTCAGCTCGCAAAAAATTATCTGCATTTATTTAAATCAGTCTCAGAAACAAGAACTTCAATGTTGCCAAGATGCTGACAGTCCCAGATAAGAGTTGCATCACTGCAATAGACCTAAATTATAAATTTCAGTGTAAACAGCCTTAGAAAATGGTAGATATTGAATCACTGCAAAGCAACTATCCATACTGAGAAAATTTAATTTTGAAAAAAAGATAAAACATGATCTCAAGGTATTACTTCTTTATGTGCAAATCAGGTCATGGTGTTGATTTTAATAGAGGTATAAAATCTATGAAAAAGGTAGTTCTAATTATTTGAGTTTAATTTCTTTTTTCACGTTATTTTTATATTGTCTGCTTGCTTATATATTTGTTAGTTGTACTTTTATTGCCTTGGCTCCCTTTGCCTAACAACTATTAGATCAAGCAGAGGTCAATGTAACTCAATGGTCCGTAACTGGTGTGCAACCAGCTCTGGTAGAGATGAGCTTAAGAGTTCACCTTCAATACAGATAGCCTTGAACATAATCCTTTTGGCAGCCTATGAGCAGAAAGGGTATATACATAGCAGTTCTAAGTGACACTTTTCTGAATGCATGATTTATTTTTGCAAAAAGTTTCCTATAAGACATTCTTGCTCTAATTACATGTTCATTTTGGTTAACTTTTACGATAAAGCTTTGATTTCTTAATTTCTAAGATGAGGCCACAGCACAGGGTGACAACAGAAAAGCTTCTGTCTCCTACTGAAAAATTTCAAAATTCAAATTTTAGTCCTGCTCTACATATTACAGAAGCATTTATGTCACTCAGCAAGGACCAAAGACCAGGGGATTTTTATAATCTATTATTTCAGCCATCTCAAAGTGATTTTTGAGAGGTCATATATGTCATCATCCCCCACTGAAATTTTGACTATTTCAGATATTTTTCTGAAAGCAAACCCCTACTTTGTAATAAGAGTGGCTGCCATTAACTGGCCAATTAATTATAAATACAAATTCATTTTTATTGGAATTATTCTCAACTAGGATGCATGGAAGTGGAATTGAAAATATGACCTCCTTGCCTACTCATTAACCCCAAATTAAATTTAAACCACAGAAGCATAAAATCAAATTGTTGCATTGCATTTATATGATAAAAAGTGAGTGGAATGATTGAATTCTTGGGTTTATTCTAATATTTACTCTAGTTTTATTTTTTTTAAATCGTAGAGTGGTTTGGGTGGGAAGGGACCTTCAAAGATCACCTAGTTTGAACCCTCCCTGCCTGAAGCAAAGAGGGACACATTCCAATAGACCCGGTTGCTCAAAACCCTGGCTTTGAATGCTTTCAACATCTCTGGGCAACCTGATCCAGTTTCTCATCACCTTCATTGTAAATAATTTCTTCTTAATGTCTCATCTAAATCTACCCTCTTAAATCAAAATTAAACTAGGAAAGTTCACTGCTTAAAAATTTCATGCAAGTTTATGAAAAAAAGTATTCATTTGGAAACAAAGTTTAAATGCTTCATCCCCAATGTGCAAGCTCCCAATATCAAGTCCAAATAGCCCAAAATCAAGTCCAAATATTGCCTTTCCAAAAGGTATGACATTAGTCCAAAAATGAAAGTCACAATATCTTCAAGTAACCAGAGATACTTTTAGCTTGAGAACAAAATGTGTGTACTCAAACAAGCATAGTCTGTCACACAGCAGCTGTGATTCTGCCTTTATTTCACCCTCATCAGTGTTGTATCTTCAGAGAATGATCTTGGAGTGTAACAGAGTTGAGCCATTTATAAATTAAAAAAGCTCCTTGTTTTATATTTTCATACTTGTGAATATCATGAGAATAGATGCAGGAAAAAGTAGGTTAATTAAAGAACTAGCTGATTTTTTTCATTGTATCTTCAAAGACTATTAATAACTCAATACATGTTTTCTCCATAAATTTTTGACAAATATGTAATTTATATATTTCTGGGTTTATCCACATAGTAGAACTTTTTTAGTGGTCAAGTAATACCCCCTTTCTGCCAGCTAGTGTCACAGACAATATCATCCTATTGAATAAGTAATAGAAATTGTAAAGCCTTTTGAGAAGTTATTGAAAGGAAAGAAAGTAATGATTAAAAACACTGCTTTCCCCCCCTCCCTACCTTTACTACCTTCTTTTTCATATTTAGGTGTACAGGAAAACCATTGTCTCAATACGTTACTAATGAACAAGGCATTTTACTTGTATTTTCAAACATGATCCAAAAAAGGCAAATGATCACAGCTTAACCTAAAAAAAATACTTGCTTATAGATTTAATGCTGTGAAAAAAACCCCATACCCAAATAAACAGCTATGCTAAAACAAGTGGACACAAAACTGTAAAGAAATTCAAGTGATGCAGTAAGTTAATAGATAGCAAAGGGTAATAAAATTATACATCTATTGTACCATTTTATGACTGGAGATTACATAAAACATCTAGGAGACCTCAGAAAAACTATGAAGTGAATAGTATATAAGTGAAGATAAATGACAATACAAAGCAAATGCTATTGGAAAGTGATGTGACATCATATAAGGAAATGCAAGAAGTGACACCTGGAAAGAGAGTGTCATATTCTATACCAACTAAGCAAAATATTATTCTGTAAAAAAAAATAACATTCTGATCAGATAAACAACTTACAGATACCAACTGTCAGCAAAAAGTCTGAATTTTGCATTGAGCTCTCTTGAGAAATATAAGTATTTTACCTCTGTAGACTTTGTGCTTAGCAGTAGCCACCTGTAAAAGCAATCAAGTAAATGTATTTGTTTGGGAAAGAATCTTGGTAGCTACTGGACACAAACTTACTCTGTAATCTGTAGTGAATGGCTCCTCCCTCATCCTGCCAGAAAAGTCTCCCTGCAGCTTCTCTAGTTGCAGCTCAAGCCCCAAAAATCAGTGTTAACATAATTATGAAGTACAGTGGATCTACATAACACAAAAATATTAGAACAAAACAATTACAACTTAGTGGTTTTACAGAAGATTTTATAGAGCAAAAGACAATGCAGAATCAAAAATGAATGCTTCAAGTGAGGAGAATTCAGTTCAGGCTCTACAAACTTTGTATGGAAGCCTGAGGGAAGATTTTTCATACCAATGCAAAAGAAGTACAGTTCACTCTCGCTTTGAATTTATGGTCACCTGTAAGAACCTTTAAGGTTTGCCATGACTAACAGTCAAACTCCCACCAAACCACTTGCTTACCTTCCCCTCAGCAGGATGGGGGGAGGAAATAAGAACAAGAACAAGAAAATTTGTGAGCTAAGATAAAGACAGGGACATCACATTAATTATCATCACAGACAAGACAACCTTACCTTGGGGAAGATTAACTTATTTAACACCAGTTAAAATAAAAATGTAATTACAAATTCAGGTAGTGAAAAAACAAAGAAAACACTAAGACAACACCTTCCTTCCCCTTCTTTCCCAGGCTCGACTTGTCCTCTTCAATCTCAAGTTCTCCACTCTTCCCTGTGCTGTGCAGGAAGATTGGAGTACAGGGATGGTGCAGTCAGTACCTTACTATAGCAGTTTCTGCCCCTTCTTAAATGCTCCCACCCAACCTTCCCCCCAACCTTGTCACGCAAATTCAAAAACATACTCCCAAAATATTCTTTTCTTTGTATCTGGAAATTTTAAAAAAATCATGTTTCCAGGATTAGTTGCTCCATCACTTTTCCAAGCATTAAGGTAAGGCTGACCAGCCTGGGTCCTTCCTCTTTCCCTTTTTGAAGATATTTACCAGCATTGACTCAGAGATGCTCTGCTCTGGAGCTTTAGGAAGAAAAAAAAAAAGGTTTTATGAGAGTGCAAGTAGTTAATATCTTTGTGTGAGATAACACACGCAATAAATTTTATCAGGGTTTATTTATTGTCTGGAAGTGATATTGATTCATTTTTTCACTGACACTCTATCTCCTGCAGGAGAAGGAAATGCCTTCATTGAAACTATTGTCCACACATTAAAATAGGTCCTGCTAAACTAATTTCTTAATTGTTACTCTTTTTTGTATTGCTAGTTATTGTTTCAATTTTAATTACTACTGAGACAAATGTTCTGTTAGCAGAATTCTTTAAGAGTATTGTATTATAGTATCAAAGATTTAATTTACAAAACTTATTATAAACCTTAGTCTTATAATCAAGTTTGAAAGTGTTGCCTTGTCTTCTGGCAGTATTGTCCTGATGATTATAACACCACTACCTCTTTGTGAGAGAGCATTGTGAGATGCCTGAGGCCTGTCATTTGCTTCCTAACAGACATTAAAAAAAAAACAAACAAAAAACCCCAAACCAATGAAGCAGAGTACACACACCAATAATAAAGCAAGAACCAATAATAAAGCAGAATACATACACTTAAGAGTTACTCTCTTAGAGTGACTTCCTTCATACATAACAATCAGAATACGTACTTTCATAAATAGAAACAGCTGAGATTTTTTTCCTTTCTGCAGAGAGATTGAAATGCAAATCAAGCAAAATAAATATTCTTGGTCAGGTTTATTCCTGTTTTTCAGAGTAGTCACAAGAAAATTACTCCTGAGAGATATGACAAGAGTATATAAGGATGTGTCTGGTTTTGGTAAAAGTAATGAAAAGAAGTTAATTATAATTGGAATTGTAATATATTTCAAGCTGGATAATGTATTGTTTAACTAGAATCTCTTTTCTTCACATTCTGTTTCAATAGTCTAGAAGTTCTTCCTGTACAGGATCATCTTGCTACATGAAACTAAATATTTCAGCAAAAGGTTTTGTTCAAAAACAAGAGCAAATAGCAGACAAAGTAATATTTGACGAAGTCACAAGGAGCTCCAGTTACAACAGCGCTTTCCAGAAATCTTAGCATATGTGTTGCTATATCATCTTGGCCAGGTTTTGTTTTTAAATATTTGCCTTAAAGAAGAAAATGATGTCTCTGTTATATACCAAGTCCACTTTCCATAATATTAGAAAACTGTCTATATTGTATCTTAAAAATAAGCACACCCTAGAGCTCAATATTTTTAATAGCATAATATGAAAAAATAAACGTTATATATAGCTCTGTGTCACTGCGCAACCTGATGTCTCTGAAAGAAATCCACCAGATATCAGAAACAAGATGAGTTCCCATCGTCTCCTTGTGAATTTATTAATCCATAGACCTATGTTTTAGGTAGCATATGAATGTGTATATGCATGTTTTTATATGTTTGGGTTTATATATAAATAAGCAAATTTCTAAGAGGAAGGGTTGTTATCCTCAATTTTTCCCTTTCATCTTAATCTCTTCTTTCTATGCCTTTTTTCATTATCTAATTCCTCTCTTACTGTGACTGAAACTCCAGTCTTACTGAAATCAATTGGTTTTTTAACATTGATTTGTAAGGAGTCTTGATCTCACTCCTGGTGTTCATACCCTGCAAATATTTACAGAAAGGAAGCTTGCCACTCTCCTAAAACTTCCACCTACCACAGTTACTCAGCTAGCTCTACAGTTTGTATTCAGCAATTCCTTACTCTTTTGTTAAAAAAGACATAGTCTCATTTATTCTGTGATGTTTTATTGCTCTTCTTTTAAAAAGTCCACTTTCTATAAAATTACTTCTGTTAAGTCTTAAACTCCTTCAACTAATAAAGGTTTTATTGAACAAAAAAATTAAAAGAATTGAAAATTACTCTGGTTTGGTTTGGTTTGGTTTGGTTTGGTTTGGTTCTGATACATAGGAGTGCTTCTGTGTTGCTTCCTGGCTTCATTCACGTAAATTGGAATGATGAAAGACAGGCAGCAACATCTATTAAAGATAGCTGTTAAGGGCATCAAGGACTGGTTCTTCTAAGACCTCACAGAAAGCTACTAGTAGATATTCAAAAAGGATATCTGACTGTTGACTACCTCAGAGCAGCATCAAGCTTCATTTATAGTTAGGTGGCATCTTACATACGTTGCAGAGCTACCTAGTGGCAATTCCAAAAACAAACCAAGACTTAAAACTCAATCATTCAAGGAACATTTTTTTTTTAAATGAAATAATAAAATAGTAACTTTTCTGCTTGCAAATGCATTTGATTTCATAGTTTGTTTTTTAGATTGCTGTAAGAGGGTCATTGATTTAGAGGATCGCTCTGAGATTTACACTCCTCTGATGTTTCATTTGCTATTACAAGTTTTCTCTCTCTTTTCTATCAGTGGAGGGAGAAGGTGTTCAGTAGATGCCAGCTGGCTTTTCATGGAGAGAGTATAGTGCAATGTAGACATACATTAAGAGATACCTAATTCCTTGGAGTAAGCAATGCATAGTACTGAGTCTACTATTTGACAAAAAGACAAAGCAAAAAAAAAAAAAAAAAAGGTCATTCCTTCCTTTGTTTTTGTTTTCAGAAGTGATTAAACTTCCTTGAGCAGAGAATCAAATTATAGTCATGATGGAGTCCTATAGACTTCAGTGGGGCATGTTCAAGCTTGGTGAAGCTTTCTTTCAGTGAATGTTGTAGAAAAAAATCTAGCATGTTCTAACATAAAGATTGCCAAGGACATTTTAAAGCTACTGCTACTTCCGTTATTATCATATGTCGTGGTTTCACCCCAGCTGTGGACCGAGATCCACGCAGCTGCCTGCTTCTTAAAGTAAAAGAGCAGGGGAAGAGGGAAAAAAAGGGGGGGAACAAGGGAAGGGAAAAGGAAGGGGCAAATAACTCCAAAACCAAGAAAATAAGAGGCCCGTGGGTTGGGATAAAGATAGTTTACTAAGATAACAGAAAGATAAAATATAACAATGCTAACAAGACTTTAGAGCAAAAGAATATGAAACTATTGATACCCAATGCAGTTTCTCACCGAACCACACAACTCAGGCCGTACCACCCAGAGCTGTCCCGGAACTCGACCGTCCCCCCAAGAAGCACGCATCCCACCACCGCCCCTCTTCTTCCTCCCATCCGCCCCCTGTTATCCTGGGCAGGATGTAATTGGCATGGAATACACTCTTTGGCCCATCTGGGTCACCTGTCCTGGCTTTGCCCCCCCTTTCTCATGAATAGAGAAATACGAAGCAGCTGAGAAAGTCCTTGACTGTCTGACTGCAACTAAGAACATCAGGGTATTATCAGCACTGCTTTCATTTTAACTCCCAAACACAGCATGCCATCAGCTGCTACAAATGAAGTTAACTCTATCCTGACTGAAACCAGGACATCATAGAATCATAAAATGTGCAAGGTAGGAAGGAACCTTTAGAGGTCACCTAGTCCAACACCCCTGCAGTAAGCAGGGACAACTTCACTAGATCAGGTTGCTCAGAACCCATCAAGCCTGACCTTGAATATCTCCAGTCTCTGGGCAATCTGCTCCATGTCTATATGTCATTTCCTTTCACCATACCAGAAATAAAGCCAATGAAGTGACCACTTATTTGAAATAATCATTTTAGTAGGGTTAATGGCTTTTTAGTTAAGTAAGGTAACCTTGGAACAAAATAGTTTAAGGACGCATAAAAACAATATATATGATCATTCTCCTCTCGTGTTCCTTCTATACAGACCACAGTTATATAAAATTTATGTTTATGAAGGATGCTAAATCTATGTAAATATGGAAATGAAATAGTGCTGTAAATCTTTTCCAAGTAATTCCCCTGTCTGTGATCCAAGGTCTAATTTTGATAAAATCCAGCTCTATGTAAGCTTTGTAAGTTGTGAGAAACAGCTGTGAGAAAGTATATAGGAAAGAGCCATGAAAAATAACAAGGTAAAAATGCAGGAAGAGGTAGGACAGTTGAGACATGATAGTCAGCAACTCAGGGATTAAAGACAAGAACTGATGTGGAAATGTATAAGAACTCAGGAAAAAAAAATATGTGAAAAGGTGATTATTTAGAAACATCAAGGATCAGCCCACTCCAAGGAGCAAGGGAGACTGCCATTTCCCCCTCTGACAAATGATTGTCTACCATCAAAGTCACATTGTCGCATTTTGAATAGCAAACATATTAAATGTTAATGTGGGAGATGGTTAGTCTTGACCATGTATCTAATATATTTACAGGAAAAAAAAATATTTGCTTTGTGTTCTTAAATTATGTGTAACCTTCCTGTAGAATCTTATTGCAACTTGGAAAAAGAGCCTGTATTTTGACCCTGAGATGAAAAGGTGTAAGACTGTCTGAGCTGATAGCACATATATGCAAAGGAATCACATTTTACATCTGTAAAAAATTCTAAAAGATTGCGCAGTTAGAACAATTTAATCTATTAAATGATCCAGAGTTCTTCAATGACAGATTAAACAATTTTGTGTGATTCATTGGCAGACTTCCATCAATTTGTCAGTGTCTGCCTTAGTCCTTTGCATGTACAGTATTTATTTTTTTTCATTCAAGGTTATACGGTCAATTCATTCAGGACAAATGAATAGCCCACCTTTTTTTTAATATCTAGCTTAAAATGCAATTGTTTTTAATGATGTACTTGCCCTTGGTAACTTCTTCCAAATAAAATTAATCTTTGATGGTAATATTCTCCACATGCTGTATCATGTCAAGAACTATAAATGTTCCATCACTATTTTTATGTTACTTTATAGCTTTAGGACTAGCAATTTATTAGCCCTTTTACACTGTCATCATTATTATGTATTTCACATAGTGAATAAATGATGAACTCTTACTACAGAAAGTATTTTATTACAAAAATATAAAAAAACCCACTACCCTGTCAAAAAGTGTGAAAGGCCATAGCTCTGATCTTACCTGAATCCTAGAACAAGAAAATATGAGCTATTTTGTGCTTTTGGCACCATTCAGAGAATTCTGTTGCTGTGAACTGCAGTCTAGCTTGCTCTACATGACAAAATGTGAGAGGGTATGTACTCAAGGTCCTGCAGTCATTTCCTTGCATCACATGCACTGCTTGAAGAAGAATATAATCTTAAAAAAATAAAGAAAAAAGGGTATCAAACAAAATAAAAAGCAAAATTATAAAATATGAAATGCAAGTGTAACTGGTCCTAATATTAAAGAGGGATGAACATAAACGTTCCAGCAGAAATATTTTCAGGCTGTCCATATTTCACAATTAAAAAGTATATTCCTTGTCCTATGAATGTGGACATTAAATGAGGTATAGAAGTTAATGTCACATTAATTTTCCTATCTGAAAACATGTGAAGAACAGCTAGGGAAGGGAAGGGAAGGGAAGGGAAGGGAAGGGAAGGGAAGGGAAGGGAAGGGAAGGGAAGGGAAGGGAAGGGAAGGGAAGGGAAGGGAAGGGAAGGGAGGAAGGAAGGATCTGGTTTTTTAGAGAGTTTATATGTTAATCAACAAAATTAACAAATACAGCTAATACAATCACAAGGATAATATTCAATTGATTCTTCTATACAGCACACTACATGAAAAGGTGTGTGAAATATGCAGTTACGAATGCTGAGTGGTTAAAAAAATGTATAATTTGACTCTGCAGGTATCAATTTCATGCCTAAGCTATGAGTTGTATTAACTGCTCAGAAATACTAGAGAGAAATAAGAATAATTTGATTACTATAGTAATTACATAAAAACTGACAAGATACAATAAAATGAAAATAACCGGGCCATAGTAACATTGATTGATATGTAGCTATCAAGCACAGGCTTCATAAATCATCATGAAGGGAAATGACAAGGGTTATGATCAGATACACTTTTGGTATCTCTTAGCTCAATTATGTCAAATAATAGCAATTACTAAAAGCTGTTCTTGATACATAATTTAAGTGAGGATTCCAAGAGGAGATCAAGGATCATTATTGTTTAAAAATACGAACTTTGCAACAGATCTTATGTAATCAGCTCAGTATAAATCAATCTTACAAAATTTATGATTAAAGATATACTCTTGTAGACCACCTGAGTAATAATAACAAGAGAAATTTATCTCAGAAGAAATATAGCAGTGTTTCACAGGACTGACCTATTTTAACTTTCTGTAATCCAAGAGAAGATCAATCCTGGTATAATTCTGCAAACACATTCACTTATTAGTTTGTATCAAAATAGGAAATTCATAGATATGCTTAACAATTTAAAAGGCAGTTTTCTATTAATTATCTCTAAAATATAACATAAAAATAAAGATTAAAATGGTTAAATATTTTATCTGTGTGAATGTCTCTTACATTTTTGAAATTTTTAACTGCTGTCCATTTGCTATCTATTCCAGATAAAATACAGAATCGTAGAATGTGTAAGTTTGGAAGGGACCTTTAAAGGTCATCTAGTTCAATCCTCCCATAGTAAGCAGGGACATCTTCACTAGATCAGGTTACTCAGAGGCCCTTCAAGCATGACCTTGACTATCTCCAGGAATGGAGCCTCCACTTCCTCTCTGGGCAACCTGTTCCAGTGTTACGCTAATATATAGTAGTAGAAAATATATACAGGGTCTGCTATTAGGCTGATTAGGAATAGACTACCAATTTTTTTCTTTGACAAATCTTGATTCATCAAAACTAATTTGTTTAGAGTAGCAATATATCAATTTTTAATGTTCACAAAAGATTTCCCAATTCTTCCTCCTCACACATCCACAGCCAAAACTTTTTAAAGTTTCTCTTGTATGGAAATTCACCTTCTCCTCTCAATGCTTTTGCCAGACCTCTCCTGTAGCTGCACCTGCAGTTACTGACTGTAACATTTTCCTAGACAAAGCCTCTGCAATCAATGCCCTGTGCAGTGAGTATACTGTCTCTTCAGCCAAATGTGAAGCAGTAGCAAAGACTTAGACTTACTCAAATACCCCTTTCCTTAATGGAAAGGAACTGAAGGGGAACTGTCATCAGTTTATTTAAAATTTCCTCCAGAATTGCTGATGCAATTACTGAAATTATTTTAACACTCTCTCACTATGTCACCTTGCTCCTTGTCCAGATTCATAGCTGGGAGGTGGATTGGTCATCATGTACCAGACAGCTGTTCATAAAGACTCAAGGGGGTACAATAATAAGGCTCAGATACTGATGAGATGGGGAAGCTAATTTGCAAACCTCTCTTTGAGAGAGCTAAAATATCAGTGTGGTTCTTCATACAATAACCCAGAGTTAGGCGAGAAAAAGTTTATGAGGTATCTTTTATTTAGAAATTTGTGAAACATCTGTGTAGCAGAGGTATTTGGTGCCAGGCGAACTGTACCTTACCCCTGAAACTTCCTTTCCTCTGCCAAAAAAACCACATCCCAAACCCCCCACTCCCACCCCCCCATTTTTTATGTAGCTCTAGGACCCCTAGGTTAACATAGGTTCCTATGATAAAATCAGCAGGATCTATCAAGTAACAGGTGGCCAATAAAATAACAAATGCATGAAGTGGTGCTGACTTAAATTCCCATCACATTGTTTTCAGACAATCACTGTGAAAACTGACAGTGCTTGAATAGTGTCAGATTTTTAAAGCCTGGAATACGATGCAAGAGAGCAGTTGAATTGTTATGACACTCGTAAGATATTGAGATCTCAGAATCCCACTGACTGAAATCATTGTGTTTATTTCAGCACTTCAGTATATGTGATATCATTTTGTAAAACCATGTTACATGTTACTGAAACAGTTTTATTAACATTGAAAAATATTTAATGTGATAATAATTTTAATATTGAATGAACATTAAATATTTAGAGTAAGTATTTAAAGGGCTCAATTATCACAAGTGTTATTAAAATGTAAACATTTGCAAAAAATACATTTTGGATTTATTAATAAAATATTCTTTTTCAGAGTGCAATATTTATAGAATTATTTATATAACAAGGCAGATGGATTATTTTGAAAGTTTAACAGGTACATGCTATTTAGAGTCTATTAGAAGACATGTCTGATTACTGTGACTACAATGACAGATGTTACTCTTCATTTCCAAAAACAACCTCAGATTTTGCTTGCCTTCTCATTCAAATGTTTTTTTGTTAGACATGTTAAATAAGCTTTCTATTTGGCTTTGAAAATTAATCCTATGAGTTTTTTTACAAGCATATTTATTTTGAAGACAAATGGAACTGGTTGAACGCAGATGTATTTTACGAGCTGTCTGCACTTGATATAAAAAACCCTAACAGAATTTCCACTAATGTCTGCAAGATTCTTTCCATCCATAAGTATGGTTGTTAAAGCAAGTGTCTTGCACCAAAAATTCTGAGTACTCCTTTTCAGGTGTCTAGACTGTAATTTATAATATGCCCATCCTTGATTTTTTTTTTTAAATTTCATTTGCAGTTTGGTTTTTTTTTCTTTCCTGATGGTCAATAAACCATGTCCAGCATGCCTAATTCCTTCAGGTACTGGTTACCTCTCTCCATGGTGGTCCACTTGCCTGGGAGATATAAAATGTCCTCTTTGAAGGGATACCCTTCCCTCATGCTTGAAAGGAGTTGCCTCCAGAGGCTGAGGGCCTATGCCTCTTTTCCAATCACTTTGCCAATGACTCCTTCTTTGGACAGGGATCCCAGCTGCTTGGTTTCCCTTCCCTCTAATTCCAGAAAATTGGCTCCACTATCCCAGCATCAGAACAACCAGGGAAAAAGTTTCTCACCTAATCGAGGACTGAAATCTTTTCATGTATGTTGCACCCTACTCAGGGCTAGGGATCCGGTGGTTATCTCTGGTTCTGTCTCTTCCTCCTGTTCTTGTGATGATTGAATGAAGACACACATCACTTTATAAGTTGCAAGGAAGTAATTTATGATATTCCTTTGTCATTGACTCTGGCTCAGTTATTCTTAAGTACATTTTTACTATTTGTTATCTTCTTTTGACATTGACTGAAAGATTAACGCTGTGGGGCAGAGGTTAAGTCCAAGTGGATACTATAAGTCAAAAGGAACACAATATAGGTGTTTCTTAGTGCTCTAGGCTGCTGGAAACACTGGTAATGAAGAAAGCTGTTTTCAACAGCATGAAGAGTCACCTACAGCAAACACTTTCACCTCAACACCTGTTAGGAAAGGTTAGTGAAAGTTCTGATTCTGCATTACTACATATCCTGCATACATTTTCAGCCTCTTTTTTTACCCCTGGCCTCTATGACCTTGCTGCAACATGAGGCAGGGAAAATGCCCAGGGTGGCTGATTGTGCAGTGAGCCTTATATGATCTCACTGAGAAGTTTGGAAATAGTTGATAACATAAGAAATTTTATACTTCCTTCAAACCAAAGATTTTATGGACTCTTAGGAAAATGGTTGATGTTTTAGAGCAAGATTCATAGCTGTGGGGGAAAAAACGGTCATTATCAGTCAAGCAGGTTTCAGGGGAGATATCAGAGCACGGCCTGTGCCATAGATTCATGCCAGTTATTCTTAGCTTAACCATTTGCATAAGAAAATGTATACAATTGAATTTTGAATCGTTTGATTCTAGGAAACCAACCAAATACAGTGAGGCAGAAAGCTGTTTTCTACTGTAAAGCAATTTAAAATTCTTAACTGGAAAGTAAGATAAGAAAAGCCAATGGAATTAAAAGAAACCCCAACTTTTATAAAAATATCTAAAACTTTGAAAAGTAATAACAATTCATTGTGAACAAGAGATTAAAATCTACAGCATCATGTACAAAGTCTAATCCACTGAGTCTCTCTGTGCCCTGTAGTCCTACTGAAGTAATGAAAACACAGGGTAAAAATGCAAAGAGATAATTTCTAGATTTTGTTTGCCTTGTAGTCCTCTGGGCAGTCAGTCTCTCAACTACAGCCATTCAATTCTTGTGTTATCCTAAAAGCACAGCCTTTAGGTATAGACAAAATCATTCTGAATATTATTTTTCTTTCTTATTTTTCTTTTTTCATATCCTTGAATAATCCCCATGGAAAGACATATTAGTATTAGAATTTTCTATATTTCTCATCAGCTGAATATCAGGATGTGCATATTGTCATAGTTCAGTGTACATTCCAAACAAGAAAGTGCTCAGTTCTGGATAGTAGTGTGACTGCTAAGGAAAATCAGAGTGCTTTGGGGAAGACTTTGTTCAATAATCACTGCTTCTGACTGCAATCTGTGAAATCGTTTTTTATAAAACTTTCAGGATAAAACACAGCACAGATGTTCCTTTTTTTCTTTCTTTTCTTTTTTTTTTTTTTTTTCCTAGTTCCTTTTCTTCACTTTTGTTATCTTTGTTTCCCATAATCCACATAAAATATCTGAAAGATTTTTAGAAACTGTTCATGGAAGAATGAAAGAAGAATGATTTATAGAGGCCAGTTCCTCACTTGGATGCATAAAATAAAAGCCAGTCATTAAAAATAAAACTTAGAATCAATAAATCCTACATATGTAAATTTGGAATAACAATATCTAAATAATTCAACAATTGCTAAGGTGGATTAACTTAAAACTATGCTATAGTGAGTGTATCAGTTAGGTTTACATAAGCAAAAATTGTGTTTTTCAGAATCTGTAAGTGAGAATAGGCAGAAAAGCAGCATTTCTTTTTCAAAACCATGGATAAACACCAGGCATATAATGACAATTTACTTATATCTCAGACCTGTATTGGATAAGATTATTAAAAACTTTAAGCTAACAATAAATGTGTTCAAATCTGAGGAAAGCTCTGATTTATTCTTCAACCAGCACAGGAAAAGACTGCATACATTTCCTCATTAACTATAAATATTACATGTTAGCCAATTAGGTGTGCTCTTTAATTAACTCTTCATTGTTTACAAATTTTACCACAGATTTAAAGCATCTTCAAAGGATATAAATACTCTGTACTAAAAAGTGCTTTAATCTCACATAGATATAGGAAGAATCTATGCCTTTCAACTAAATTAGGAAAATTAAGAGCAGCAATGGGCACATTTTTAACACTGAAGTAATTAATTGCTGGAATGAATGCCAAAAGAGAATAATAAATTCTGTCCACCTTAGACTTCTCGCAACTGATACTTTCCAGAGGATAGGCTTACATGAATATATGTTACCAGGTTCAACACAGGAAAAAAGATGTCTGTACTATACAGAAGATGAAACTATATTATCTATTTTTTCTTCTAGTATTAAAATTTCTATTTCTTTAAGACTGTGTTTGGATGCATTAGAAGAATAACTGACTTCAACTAAGTAATAATCTAAGATAGATTGTAAATCCCTAAATACTTTCTAAGTTAAAACACATTAAACATTGCACATCACACTACATTAATTCTATTTAAAAAAAAAATACAATCCTAAAAAAAAATTAAATTAGTGACTAAAAGTTATGTATTTTTCTAAGACATATCTGTTTTTCTAAAACTGAACTATAAGACAAAAAATTGCTGATTAACCCAAGAATAGAAAGCTACAGTGTCTGAAGTTTAGCTAAACTTCTTTTTAAGAGATAGCAGTAAGTTATTATAATAGTTTCCAGAAACATAAACCAAAAATTCTTTATGTTTTCACAATATAAATATTTGTTTGCTTTTATATGCATTAAGCCCTCCATTAGGTTCACCGTTATTACATGAAGAGACAATTTTCTTTAAATTTCTAAGAAGGACATTACTTTGTTTTTTCTCCTTTTTACATCTTATTTCCTCAGATGGATCCAATAAAACATTTTTGAATAAAGTGTTGGTTTTTGGTTTTGTTGTTTTTTTTTTTTTTAAACTAGATTATTTAACTTTTCCTATTTCAAGAATGGAAATACTGGATTTTGGCTTCACTGGTAGACCATTACAGCATGAAGAAGAGTAAAATGCAATACGAAAAAACTCAAGCTCTCCACCATGCCCAGCAGAGGAAATTCTTGTTTAAATTTTGCATTCGGCTCTGTTTGTTTTTAAGAGTCAAAAGATTTCTTTTTTCACCTTTACAAGAGCAGGAATGTTAATCTTTTCCTATTTCAGCTATCAAAAGGCATGACATTTTTACCTAACTAAATAAATGTAACAGAGACTACTTTTTGCGGGCATCAGGTGTCAATTTATTTTTTTTTCACCTGACCTTACCTTAACTGTCTGAGGAGAGTAAAGATCCTCAACACAACAAGAAGAAACTGTAAAAGTTGACTTTTTTTAGTGACTGGAATTTTTTTCTGCATATATTTCTTATTTAACTTTCAATAAGCAATTTTGGGTTCGTGAATTATCATTTTTTGGTTGCTGTCCTATTGCTTACTATGCCATTGTAAAACATCTCATGCTTCAAGCATATCAGCTGAAATCAGTCCAAGAGGAATGTCTTCACTTATTATATTTCTGCTAAGCCAACTGTGTACTTGTGGTGACATTGTATTTGCCTGAAGAAAATCAGTTTAAAAATCAATTGAAAAATGGAGATCAACCACTATTACATTAGCTAATATGTCCTATTTTACTTTTAAATGCATATTATAATTTCTTTATTGTGATGTGCTGAACATGGAGGAACTGAATAGTTTATATGTTAAATTTTAAATCACTGATCTATGTGGAAGGATTTTATACTGAAAGAGACTTTGCATCATTGTGTGACAGAAGACTAGTGAATGTACTATCTACATTTTAAAAAAGAGGGAATATAGGTGAATAGAGGTTCATTTACGGACTTCTGTGTATAAGGGTTTTAGGAAAAAATATTAAAGATCAAGAACAGGCATGGAAGTAGCTGGAAAATGTAAAATACAGATAAAAGCTAACTTTTACCTGACAAAACCAACTTTTTCTTGGTAAGGTTTTTGATTTGCTAGACAAGGAAAAGGAGTAGCACTGAGTTTTTCCTGTAAATTTATAACACTTGCTTTTCCTCCTTTTTATTGCTGATGAGATCATAAACTTAGAGCAAGAAAAAAATAAAGGACCTCCTTCTTTTTCACACAACCTTTTGAGACAGAATTCTTGAAGTTTACAGGAATTCCACACTGAAAGGTTTCTTATGGAAAATACTACTTGTAGAAAGAGAAATATCTTTTAGGATTTTGTTTTGTTTTGTTTTATTTCCAAATACCTGTCTCACGGACATTGTTCTGGTGATGAAAACTACTCTAGAAATCAAAATTTCCAGTCTTCCACAGAAGGAACCTGGAAGCATTTAGAGTACAATTCTAGGCAGGCTATGTCCGCAGATACGCAGATTTGGGAAGTTTTATGCTTTGAGTTCCAATTTCAAAGCTTCTTATCTTATCTGGGAGTGCCAGACTCACTAATTTCTCACACAAAACAATTTAGACCTGTTAATTTCTGGAATTTCTTGAATAGTGTTTGGCAAAACCCCATAAAGTTTATTTTGAAATACAGTCATTTAATTTTCACATTTTCAAAAGGAAGTATGTCTATTTCAGTAATTCAATAATTTGGATTTAAACTGTTTGTATAATTTTAACTGAATTCATAATTTTATTAGTCTATTGGATTACATATACTTTCTTTAGACTAACTGTAAGTACTTAGTTCCACATGAAAGTTCATACAAACATAGGATGGTTGAGGTTTGAAGGTCATCTTCTCCGCTTCCCCCCTCAAGCAGTATCACCAAGACCCAGAGCATGTCCAGATGTTTTTTGCATGTCCCCAAAGATGTGTTTATTTAGCCCAGAGGAATTGCACTGGATATTTGATCTACTCAATCATCCTTGAGTCTTGGTTGTAATTTGGTTGTGTTTGCATGTATCTAAATGTACACCTGTGTGTATGAACAAGAGAGGACTGGAAATGAGTATTGATGTTGAGGAGACATAAAAATCCTCTTTTTAAGACAGCAATTAACCCAAAAAGGAAATATGAGAACAGACAAATAATATGTTGTTTTCTTCCTAAAGACAGTCATTCTGGGAAATCAGAGCAATGGTCTACAAAACAAAAAGCCATTGCATCAATATGAGGCACTTTATGTCTCTAGCTGATGTGGTCCAGGAGAGGGACTAAAAGACCCTGGAGGTAAGTCAGTAGAGGGATTTGTGACTACAAAATGGTTTGTTCCATCAACATACTGGTGTGAGTATAGATATAAGACAATTCAGCAGCAGAACTTATTTTGTTAATGCCTCCTTCTTTTGGAAAAAAAAAAAGTTGATTCTGAACATTTATGGTTAGACTTCATGTTCTTACAGAGAGTGAACAGACACATTTGTATTCAATCTCTTTGGTAATCTTAATGTTGAAAGAAGATGAACACATTAATTTCATATCTAGGTCCATGAACAAAAAACTTTCATTATATTTATGTATGTATGTATTTATTTATTTATTTATTTGATTCAGGCCTAAGTTCCCTATTTTGTGTGATGCTTTCCAAGAGAAACAATCTTTTTCAAATTAAAACAACGTTGATTCTCATATCAATATTGGTAACATCATACCTCAGGTAATTAAATGAAAGAATTTTTTTTGTTGTGTGTGTTGTTTCTACAGTGAAGTATTTATGCCAGATGTTTTATAAACAAATTTTTTGTCCTGAGCCACCGAGGAGGATGCACCTATTTCACAGTTGACATCAATGTATTCTTACTTTGGATGCACAAAGGAGAAAAAATAGGCACAAGGTCTGCTAGACAATCCTCATGGAATCGCCAGAAGGAAGGTTTAATTTAGAAAATGTATTGAGGGTCATTACTTGTAAACAAAATAAATTCTTCTTTAAGAAAGATTTCTTTCTTTTGTGACCTCTCTATGGTTATTTTGACAAACCAAGGTATAACATCTTATCTGTGTATGGCAACATTATGTCAGAAGGCAACACAACACATACCAGAAGACAGTCAATCTCACTGGACATTTGAAGTATGTGTCTGTCTGCTGTCATTCTACTGACATTCAGACAGTAAAACTTTTATTAATTCTATTTTCTTGATGCTCTTGGCAAGAAAGTAAAGGATTAAGGTTACAAAAATTCAATTTTACACTTATTATAATAAAAAAAATATATGTTTTCAAATAATCATGTGTTTTTACAGATCTGAAAAAATGTTCTCGTATGCATGTGACACATACAAAACAATTTTCCTGTTTTCCTTTCTGTATGAAAACAAAACCAATCAGACAGTAAGCCACCATTTTTTTTTGTAGAATAAGTCCAAAGAAACTCGTGAACCTAATGTTTATGTTGTATTCTTTAGTTAAATATTTAGTTTTGAATACTGCTATAAATGCATATTAAGACAAATGCTACACAGATACAGTTGTTTTCCTCATGAGGTTTAATGATTATCCTTGACTAAAATTTCTTTCGTAGGTACAACATGAAACACAACTATGTTAAAAATATTTTGACTGTATCTTAACTCCTTTTTATTCCTTTTTCTTGATCTGATCTTTGACGACCTAAACTGCATAGATTTCATTATTTATGTAATACAGAATTGAAGGATAATTTCATGAGACACTCCCTAGCTAACATCATGCTTTGACATGCCATAAAGGATTGTGAGCTCAGCTCCCAAAAGCAGCATGGTCATTGGAGAGTGACACTGTGCCTGGACTAATCAGCTTTATGTCTCAACATGCTTAATTAAAATAGACAAAAATCACAGAGATACACTGCAATGTTTCTGAAGGTGAGGTTTCTGGAGGTTTCTGTATCATATACCCCATAGTACAGTGTAAGCGTGAGTTTCCTCTTTAATGTAGCATTTAGGTACCTCAGCCTGAAACTTACTCATCTGATGTGTCAGGTTCAAAGGCATGGCGACTTGTAGCTTTAAAGTGTCAGTAGGGAGCTGAAGTACATTTTCAATAGTTGTCTCTTTTACAGATTTGAACTATTATTACTGATGTAATAGGGATGTAAAAAACTGACAGTCTCCCACTCAAAATCCTTGATTTGCTGCTTGCTAAGTGTGCCTAAATCTCCAGCAGCAGTGGGTGTTTTCCCAAATACAATATAATACAATAACAATGATAATTGTTCTGATAGTAGCTTCTTCTAAATTAACATAATACCAGTTTCACCATGAAGTGGATGTCAATAACTAGTTTAGTTCCAGTCACCTTTTCCCTGAAAACTTAAATTTTCATATTAAAAAATATGTTTTTTCTAGTGTTTCTGCTTGGTTTTGTTTCTCACTAAAACTAAGCTACCATTTGGCAATTTTAAACAGTGGCAGATTCATTTTTTTCCTCCTTTTTCAAATTAATTTTCTCAAAAGAGAATAAAAAGTAAAGTGTTAGATCTTGATCATTCATCTTGCTTGCACTAGGAAAGGTTCAGATTATTTTGTTCCTGAGAGTTTATTTTGTTCTTAGGGCCTACAGATGAGGAATACACCAACCCTCTTCTAATGAATGTAACCTTCTCTTTCTTCTTGTGTCAAACCTGACTCTTCTATCCAACAATACAAACCCATCAGCCTCGGCCATACACATAAAGAACAAATTATTACTTTCCTTCTCACAAAACTCTTCTGTATACTTAAAAACTGTTGTCATATGCCTTCTCAGTCTCCACTTCTTTAGGCTTTACAATGCACTTGTGCTTTTGAACTTTTGTATGATTTTTTTTTATGAAATCCATACTGTGTTTTCTTATCACCAGGGACACTCCAAACATAATCAAAGTAACATTTGTCATAAATACTGTGTACTTTATCCTAAAGTTCTCAAGGCCTAGGTAGCTGTAAGCATAATTACTTTAGATTTTTACAGGGAATGGGTCATGCATCATTTCAGTTACTTTCCAAATTCAAAAAACAGTATATTCTCTCACACACAAATTCACAACTGCTGCGGTCCATACAAAAAAGCTGTTTATTTACCTCTGCATGTTTTTATATATGACTCTTTTTATCAATTTGTGTAAGAGTTTTGAGCCATTTCAGATCACCCCTAGATTTCCTGCACCTATATTGCCGTGAAAACAAACCTCCTAGAATTAAGAACATAGTGTATTTTACACAATGTAATATATGGGCATTTTTCCATCGTCCAAGTTATCTTATTATTTACTATTCATTATTTCCTTGTTGAAGATATCTTTGCATTACTCACACTATTCCTTCCCAAATAGCCAAGACATTTGTAAAGAGAAAAATTTAAATGAACAGTGATCTAGCATTCAATCTAAACCATCGTTAAAACTTTTTACTGATCTCAGAAGAGATTAAAAAAATTCATCCTTTCGGTGGGGTTTATTAGCCATCAGACTTATAAACGATTCACTCTATAAATTTAACTTATGCTAAGTCAATATAGATTTCTCTTAAATCGAGTCAGTGCAACAGCTATAAAGAAGTAGGGTGTTACAAATGAATGGCTGTCCCTGAGTGAGGTGGTTGATTGAAAATTCAGCAGGTGTACAGATGAAACCAAGTCAGGCAAGAGTGTTGATGTACTTGAGGGTAGGAAGGCTCTACAGAGGGATTTGGACAAGTTGGATGGATGGGCCAAGGCCAGCTGTATGAGTTTCAGCAAAGCTCTATGTTGGGTGCTATGCTTGGCTTGCAGCAACCCCATGCAATGCTACAGACTTGGAGTGTAGAAAGTCTGGAGAGCTGCTCAATAGAAAAAGACCTTGGGGTGTTGGTTGACAGATGATAGAGTATGAGCCGACACTATGCACAGGTGGCCAAGAAGGCCAACAGCATCCTGGCTGGTATCAGAAGCAGCATAGCCAGCAGGACCAGAGAACTGATTGTCTTCCTGTACTTGGCCCTGGTGAGGCTGCACCTCAAGTCCTTACAGTGTTGAGTTTGGGCCCCTCACTTCAAGGAGGACATTGAGGTGTTGGAGTTTGTCCAAAGAAGGGCAACAAAGCTGGTGAAGGGTCTAGAGCACAAGTCTTATGAGGAGCGGCTGAAGGAACTGGGGTTGTCTAGCCTGGAGAAAAGGAGGCTGAGGAGATACCTTTTTCTTCTCTAGAACTACCTGAATGGAGGTTGTAGTCAGGTGGGTGTCAATTTATTTTCCCAAGTAACAAGAAATAGGACAAGAGGAAATGTTGTACAGGGGAGGTTTAGATTAGATATTAGGAAAACTTTCTTCAGTTGTCAAGCACTGAATTATGCTGACTAGAGAAGTGGCTGAGTCACTATCCCTGGAGGTATTTAAAAGATGTGTAGAAATGGATCTTAGAGACATGGTTTTGCAGCAGTAGAATTGTCAGTGATAGGTTAATGATTTTATGTGATGACCTTAAAGGTCTTTTCCAACCTAAATGATTCTATGATTCTTCTCTTTATAAATAACAAAACACCTTTTCCATAGTTACAATATTTTCTTTCTGTTCTACTGTTTTGTTGTGAAGGTCTGGGAAATTAACTGCAAGTTTTGGAAAGAAAAACATTTGAAAATTGTCGTTACTTGGATTTAATTATGGGGTGACATTTACCGTATAGTTCTAGCAAATGTGGAATGTCCTTTTTGTTTGAGATTCACATTTAGGTGTAAACCTGTAATAGCATAAACTAATGATTGAAAAATTATTCAGCGTATTCTTATTTACAATAGATTTCATTAAGCCTATAATAAAAAGAAGATCCAGTAAATGCTTGCAGACTGACAATAACTTTATAGAGTTCTATTGTTGGTATTCTAATTGCTTATCTTTTTTTTACAGTTTAATTTAATTGTACAATATTTATCTTGATTATTGTGTTTCTCCATTTTCATTGTGGCTTTTTCAGCTCTTGTGAATGAGGATCATTACCTCTTTTGATCTCATGCACACACAAGGGTCAGTGATGCATACATATATTAAATGTTTTTGTTGCTTTTGTTTTGTTTCATTCAGCTGTACAACGTAATTGCAACTTTCAGTTGTGGTATTATTTAGATATGGCAATAAGCCAGCACTACAGCTTTTATACGTCTTTATTTTGGTTGTTTCTAATAATTACAAATTTAAAGAATTCATTGAGAATTTCTTTTTCTTTCCTAAAATGATATACTTGTTGTGTTCTTTCTCTTTTTAAAGCATGAAGAAGATGAGGGAATTGCAAACACTCAAACAGGTTCCAAAATAACTATGAACTGTAATTTTAAATATGCATGGACTAGCTACATAATGTATTTGCTGATTGGCTATAATCTGGTAACATCTGAAACAGAAGAAAAGGCGATCTATGGTCTTCCCACAGATTATTTTTAAAAAGGGAATTAAGTCCTGTGCTCTGTAGTGCCTATTAGCATAAAACCCCGAATATAAATACATAGAAAAATTCCAGCTAAACTTATACTAGCAAAAATTATGGTACTTCTGAGGCTTTACAAGGCTAGGACTTTTAAGTATGCTTACTACAAACTCAACACATTTTGGTGGATGTCTGGACAATGCATAATTTCTTTCTTTAAATGTTACTGATGAACTACATTCACTTTAAGTCAGAAAATTTCTTATCTTCATTGTATTAGCTAACATAAGTTGTTAAGAAACCATGAACCCTGGAGCTACCTTTTAGCCTCAATATACAGTTCAAATGAGTGCCGTATTTCCACATCATTCAAAAAAAATCACTGTTAGAAATATGTGGGAAAGAAAAAATTGCACACTGTTCAAAATCAAGTAAACTTCTTTGCAATTGTGGTTATGAAATTTAGTATCACAACTTTCAAAATACACATAGGAGATATGTGACCAAAGAGGCTTAAAGGAAGTCTGGATTTTCTGCATTTATTGATGACTTACTTCTACTTCAGTTCCCAAAATGTGGTATGATCCAGAAATAATAAGCTTCTCTGTATTAATATATTATTGACAATGTTTCCATGATTAATTTTGCATTAATAACCATATCATACATAGTAATTATCTTAGGCAATAGACTTTCAGGGTTCAAAGATAACATCTAATAAGTTTTGGGAAGTTACTCTGTACTGCAGACACTTATGATGAGTTTAATCCTGGAGAGCTTCAGTGATGGATGAGACCTACCCCTGAGCATTTGTAGAGTATCATGGCCCTAAACAATCTGCTGAAATAGGTTTTAGCTCTGAAATAGTTTTGTTATCTATTTCCTTAATTTTCAAGGCATTATAGAATCATAGAATTGTAGGGGTTGGAAGGGACCTCGAGAGATCATCGGGTCCAACCCCCCTGCCAAAGCAGGCTCCCTAGGACATTTCACTCAGATAGGCATCCAGACGGGTCTTGAATATCTCCAGAGAAGGAGACTCCACCACCTCCCTGGGCAGCCTGTCCCAGGGCTCTGTCACCCTCACTGTGAAAAAGTTTTTCTGCATGTTGGTGCGGAACTTCCTATGCTCCAACTTGCAGCCATTGCCCCTTGTCCTGTCTCCACAGACCACTGAAAAGGGGCTGGCTGATTCCCCCTGCATCCCATGCTTAAGATGATTATAAACATTAATTAGGTCCCCCCTTAGTCTTCTCTTCTCAAGGCTGAACAGTCCCAATCTTCTCAGCCTTTCCTCATAGGGGAGATGCTCCAGGCCCTTTATCATCTTCGTAGCCCTTCTCTGGACTCTCTCCAGGAGATCCCTGTCCTTTTTATACCAGGGAGCCCAGAACTGGACACAATACTCCAGGTGGGGCCTGACCAGGGCAGAGTAGAGCGGGAGAATCACCTCCCTTGACCTGCTGGCTACACTCCTCTGGATGCACCCCAGGATCCCATTGGCTCTCTTAGCCACCGAGGCACACTGCTGGCTCATGGCCAACCTGTCATCCACCAGGACCCCCAGGTCCTTCTCCACAGAGCTCTTCTCCAGCAGGTCATCCCCCAGCCTGTACTGATAGAAACCGTTGTTCCTTCCCAGGTGCAAGACTTTACACTTGCTTTTGTTAAACCTCATCTGGTTTCTCCCTGCCCAGCTCTCCAGCCTGTCCAGGTCTTGCTGGATGGCAATGCAGTGTTCCTGCGTGTCAGCCACTCCTCCCAGCTTTGTGTCATCGGCGTACTTGCTGAGGGTTGATGCTATTCCCTCATCAAGGTCGTCAATGAAGATGTTAAACAGGACTGGACCCAACACCGAGCCCTGGGGAACACCGCTAGTCACAGGCCTCCAGTCAGATTCCGCTCCACGAATCACGACCCTCTGGGCTCGGTCCGACAGCCAATTCTCAACCCACCTCACTGTCCACTCATCAATCCCATGCTTTCTCAGCTTTGCTATCAGGATGTCATGGGAGACAGTATCAAAAGCCTTGCTGAAGTCAAGGCTTTTTTCTTGTTTTATCCAAAACAAGAAAAATTCTAATAATTTTTGATACTAAGTATAAAGATGTTAATAAATACAATGGAGTAAATAATGTATTTTACCTACAGTACATCTTTCTTCTGCTCATAAATACATATTTTTAAAGCAAATATATTAATTGGTATATTTATTTATTGTACATTTACCAGCAGTAAGTAATTGGCCTGTAACTTTCCTGGTTTTCCTGCAAAAATCTAAAATTAAAAGTCCAAAGCTTGTTGAGTAGTTCCTGTTGATAAATAAACTATAAGGCATGTTTCTACTCTTTGATGAAATGAGAACAACTTTTTAATAACTAAATTTTCATTTATAAATTCAAATCTAATTTTTTGCTCATATTATCTAATATTTGTTTAGAATATAATCTTTTCAAATTTGTATATAAATTTTTAATAGAATATTAATCCTAATAAAACAGCAGATGGTAGGATGAAAATTTCCTAATTCACTTAAATGTTGAGTAAATATTTTTAGAAGAAGTAGTTTTAATCTGCCCAATTTCTACAGGAAGTATTGTTTGCAATAATAAGTATGAAAACGCTTTAAATGATGAATGGAGTCAAAGTCTTCAATTTAAACAGTATTTTTTACACAGATTACCTGTATTTGACATTAATTATTAAGCTATCAATAGTCAAAACACAACTGAAATCCACCCTTTGGTCATTCTCAAAATAGAACAGTTGCTATACAACTGCTTTCAATAGTTTGCAACCAAGTCCTTTTATTACCTTTCACAGTAACTTTTTCCAGATATCCAATGTATGTATTAATATGAAATAGATGTATTCACAATGTAAATAGATTGTTCAAAAAAAAAAAAGAAAAAATACATATTTAAAGCCACTGGGTAGTACTGAATCACTGGGAAAATATTAGCTAAAAGGTTTTGCAGTTGAGAAGAATTCATATTTTTTAATTATATAATACAACAATACAGGATTTGCTATCTTCAGTATATTTCACTATATTTTCCCCATAAGATAAGAAATGGGACATTACTACACTTGCATGAACACCAAGAAAAAAAAAAAAAGATTAAAGGGAGATGTCTGTGAATACTGCGGAAGAAATCAATGAATTTACTTTTCTTTAAGGAGAAACATGTCTTTTTTAGAAAAGTTTGTATTAAGTTTAATGAGTGATAAGGAAAAATATTTAGATTCCTGTTCATGAATGTTTTATATTTTATAGAAGGTTCCTACCTATAAGCTATATCACTGCTTTTTAACTTTTCCAGACAAGATTGTTAACTACTATATGTAAAAGAATGTGTTGAAAGGAAAGACACAAGCATTCAGTTATAAGAAGAGATCAAAATACTTCTGGTATTCTAAAGACCTCAATATTGTAGTATTCTCTACAATGAACTAACTTTCTATTCTATAAAATAGAAAGCTTGAGAAAAAAAATATTTTTACAGCCTTCCCAAATGTACTATGATGAATTATGACATGCAGTGACTGTGATTGCAAGTGTTTCTTCTTTTATACTTAAAATTCTCAAAGTATTAATGAAATTTTCAATTTTGACACTCAACACAGCGTGTTTCAGGGGTGGATACTTCTAGGCTATAACAGCTTTCTTTTTCTCCATCTTCATATGAGTTAAGGTCTCATGCTGGAAGAAACAAGAAGAAAGAATTTATTCCTGGGAATAGAATTCCTACAGGTAGACACACTCTCTGGAAAGAGGATGAGGAAAATGGAGGTATGTGCAATTTTTTATTTTCTAATGTATTTGAGAATGCAAAGAATGACTATCAAAGGCTACTGAAAGTATATTAAAGAACAGTTAAGTGATCTGCACTCCTTTGAATGTGTGATTTACATCTTTGCAAATAGACAGTTACCAGGAGTATATAAAAGAAAGCACTATTTGACACAGTCATATCTAAAATGAACTCCTGTATTTACTTCGGGTCAATTACAGTTTTTTAAATATGGCTAATGTAAAACAATAAAGTAAATTGTATTTGCAGAGTAGTTCATTATGTATGGCAATAATTTCCTAACTAATATTAGAATATTTGAAATTTTAGCAGACCACAAATCAAAAGCTTTTCTAAATCATTCTATGTGAACATTACCTTTTTACTACTGCCCTATTGGCATCCATTTATATCTCAAGTGTCATTAATTGTCTATGAAATATGGTCATGCTGTCATATTTTTCAGGACCTAGACTTGATTTCCTTCTGTTGTCACTGTTAAAAAAAATACATATTTTTAGCACTGGTGTGGGGAGGAAAAGAGAGGAAAAAGGGAAGCCTTTTTCTTCAGCTTTTAATGAATCAGATGGAGCAGAACACTAGTTTAATTCTGTTTTGGAGACATAGTCTGACCCTTTTGGTTTTATATTTCACAAAATGCTTTTATGATCATCTTGCACTGTGCTGTGTATTTTGCCTTCTTCCTTGTGTTTTGCCATTAGGCCAATGACCCAAATTGGGTTTAAGCAGGCAAATTGCAAGTATGCAGCTCAATACATTTTTGAAAGAATCTCAAAGAGCACAAAGGGCCTGTTAGACTGCAAAATGAGTGTGAAATAATGCTGAGTGCAGTCTTGCAATATGCAGGACTTAAAGGCAAAAAATAAATGGGGCAGTGCCACATACAGAAATTTCACAGAATGGCACAAACCTTTGTCAGATTTTCTGATAGAGACTTTATAGACACAATAGCAATTGCTTGGAACCAGCACACACACTTTCCTTTTGCTTAGCCAGATACAACTGGCTGCACACAACAATAAAATAAATTATTCTTGAGAACATCAGACAATGAGGTATAAAAAATAATTTATAATTTATTCAAGATACTATTTAAACTAGATTTTCAAATGTTGTATGAGTACTGTGTAATTTGCATGACAAGAATTTGTAATTTTTCTCCCATCATCTGAGAATCATTAAAATTCATCTTTCCAGACATTGTTTCATCATACACAAAAAAGTGAGAGTTTGCCTATTGCTTTACTTGAATAGGAATGCACATACCCCACCAATATACAGCTACTCTCTGGAAATAAACAGATAAATAAATAAATAATTCATAGCATATTCTAATACCCTTCCATCCAATCATCTATTCACTAAATTGTTATTTCTGTAAATATATTCCTATCCAGTCCATTATCTTATTTTCCTAATATAAACTATAACCTCAACATCTCATTATCTCTGATATCTCAGTTTTCAGATCAGAGGTGACTGATATTCCCAGTAAAAATATTGTAAAGGTCAGGCCTTATGTCTGAGAAACTAAAAAAGTTATCTTAAATAATCCCGTCAAAATACAGCTTGTAAAAGCAGTTCAAAATTCACAGCAGCACCTGAAGCTGTTCCCTTAATGAAGTCATATAGCTGTTATTTTGCTGCATTAAGATTTTTTTTTGTTTTCTCGCTGAAACAACTTTTTTTAATAGTTGTCCCACATATCATTAATAAGCATTATTGAAATGACAAGGCTATTTTTTTTTAATTTGAAGATGGAGGGAAATAAATATTTACTATGTTTATGTTATTTTGATGAAGTCTAGCTGAAAATTACTGTTTCCAAAAATGCTTTTAGTTAAGTTTTAGTTAAATTCTTTGTAATATCATGGAAAAAATATACTGTGTATCCATTCATGAATTGTTTTCAGATCTTGTTTGCATATTTACCTTCATTCTGCTTATTTTGTGGTGACCATGTTGTCTGGTTTTGTTCTTTCACTATTTCCCTGGGGTTTTTTGTTTGTTTCTTGAGGTTTTTTCATCTTAATCAGTTCTGTTAGGCAATATTTACATGTTTTAAAATCACTAAAATAAACCAGAAAAAGGTGTCTCTTAAAATTAGGGATTTGTGGAGGCCTGGATAAGTTCCTATACCATATTTTCCAGTTTTTCAAATTAGGAAATCATTTCTCAGTTCAGAATCAAACATCTGCCTATGGCTACATGTTGGGTAATAGTTTTAAATGAACTGTCTATAGGGAGAGAAGCAATTGTATTTCTTCTGTCAAATTCAGACTGTTCAGAAGACATGCTAAGTACCTTTCAGTAGCTCTTAACTTTCATCAGGAACAGTAGATATTCTGTATTAAGCAGCATTACACATGTGAGAATACAACATACATAAATATCTGCATCTTGTTTTTCAACAAATCTTGACAATCGAGAAGTATTTCTTTATTCTACGACTGCATTTTATGTATTTATCAATTATATACATACATTTTTCTATAACTTCCTATATGCAATCGTAGGAAAAAAATCTATAACAGTGGAGTAGAATTTAAAAATTGAATTTAAGGTCTGTTTACTATGGAACTTATTATTTGCAGGAGATGTCTATCTTAATGTAATTGGACAAGTCACTCCACAAAGACGCTACACTTCAACATGTGGTTTTATTGCTCGCTTAATATGATTTTTTAAAGTTTTAGCTCAAAAGAAGATATATGCAATAGGTGAAAAATATTCAAAGTATAGCCAGCTCAAGAGGTAAATTTTGGGTTTAGAGTAATATTTTTCCAAAAAATAGATTGTGTTCTTGCATTTGTTTGAAAGCATTTTATATTTCCTGGAATGCATTTCAAATGTGAAAATGAATATATTTCCATTTGACAGGGATATTGAAAGTTTTCAGGTTCTCAATATAAAAGGCAAGAAAATGTTTATGTATTAAAAAAGAAACAGAACGGTTTAAAACATCAGGGAAACTGAGTAAGACAAGGCAGTATGGGGGCACTATTTTGTGAAGAATATTTTATAGCAATCATGGAAAAGCAAATGAAATGTCATCTTTGCAACATTAATATTAAAAAAACTCCAGCAACAACAACAACAACAAAATAAAAAGATAAAAAGGATCTCGCAAGCATTGTGAGAATTTGGTTTCTTATGTTCAGAATTGTGTAGAGATTTTGCAGAACATCTGAAACATTATTTTCCCAAGAATAATATTATTAACAATCTGCCCTGTAGCAATTTACATTACATGGGACTAAAGACAGGCTGGACAAACATGTCAGGGGGAGAGGAAATCCATTACAAGTTTCAAATACAAAGGAAATATCGCTGGCTCAAAAAATGTTGTGCCCAAAGTAGTTGGACAATAGGAAGGTAGTCTAGGAGAGTATTGTATGGCTGTCCGACTCCCTCAATCTTTGCTAGACATCTGCAATTAGCTATTGCTAGAGTCAGCAGAAATGAACCTTCCAGTAGATTAGCCTTTCATCTGACATTGTACAGTTCTTCTGTTTTCACGTTTCTCCTTACTCATGTTTGCTAAAACGGGTGAATAAAGATAACTTAACCAGAGATTTTAGATAGAAGAAAGGCAAAGAAAGCAACATGACAAGAGGAAAAAGTGCCAAAAAGCGTGTATGCTCAGGCCCATAGAGAATAAAACACAAATTCTGATAATTTTTTTTGCTCTTTATTCCATGCCATGACGAAATCAAAGATATCTTTAATTTATTTTTTGTATCTTTTAGGTAAAAATACAAGGACCAATATATTTCCGTCCAGAGGGAAAGAAAATAAAAACAACCCAAAGAGAAGTTTTGAGAGGCAACTGTTTTTTTCTCTTTCTGTAAATGCTATTTTTGCCTTGTAGCACAGAGCAAGACTTTGTATTACATACTGACAAAGTTTTTTCCTTAAGAAATACACCAGCAACAGTATCTCAGCAACAGCACATGTACTGTGGATTGTTACAGCCTCTTTCTCTCTTCTTCCCTTATATTTTTCTCTCAGAGTAAATAAGCTTTTAGGGCATCATAGAGTGCTCCATTTGATATCTATGTAGCTCTTTTATTTCCATTTTCATCCCATGAGATTTTGAGGTTCATAATAGAAAAATTCAGGGGGAGGTTTGTCCCTTGTTCCCTAAAGATATTCTATCTGGTACATCAAGAAGTCAGTTATTTACAGTAGTGAGAATACCACAACTAAATTTACATACCTTAAAAATAAGCATTTAAACTGATTCCTTGATTATTTTACAAATCATAATGTTATGTCTTTATGAATGTCTTCATGAATATATCAAATTGTGAGGAGTTGAATAATGAATAGCAAAGTAGCTAAATGCTTTTATAAAAATTTGGGCATGCTTAAAACTACCTGAAAATTAACAAAATTTTGTTTTTCATCTGAGAAATGATTTTTTTTTAATTGATTTGGGGTGCAGAGGGCATTCATCTGCTTCCTTAGACATTTTACAGTTCCTTCTCTCTTCTGTTTCCAGACTTTCTGCAATTTCTTGTCAAAAAGAGGTGAAGCTATGTAAAAAATCCAGAATAATCTGATCTGTTTCCAGTTCTTATACTTGTTATAGGGAGAAAATTTTTTTAAAAAAAAATATTTGATCACGTTAGTTTCCTCAGTCTGGGCTTCTTGGATGGACTTCCACTGACATTTTTAATGTTTAAAAACTCTAAAAGAATAGATGAAAGAAATGAATAGTGTAAAACACAGTAAAAACACAGTAAAAACCAAAACCTGAAAGTATAGATATTGTTTCTTAATTTAAAAATGCATTATAGAGTCATAGAATGCATTAGGTTGGAAGGGACTTTAAAGGTCACCTAGTCCAACCCCCTGCAGTAAGCAGGGGCATCTTCACTAGATCAGGTTGCTCAGAGCCCCATCAAGCCTGAGCAAACTTGAAGATCTCCAGGGATGGGCATCTCTCAGGTACCTCTCGAGTACCTCCACACCTCTCCAGTGACCTATTATGCTCATATTGAAGAATTTTTTCCTAACATCCAACATAAATCTACTCTTTTCTAGTTTAAAACCATTACCCCTTGTCCTGTTGCTACATGCCCTTTTTACCAGTTCTTCCCCAGCTTTCTTTAGGCACATTTCAGGTATTGGAAGGCTGCTATAAGGTCCCCTCTGGAGCCTTCTCTTCTCCAGGCTCAACAAGCCCAAATCTATCAGCCTATCTTCACAGGAGAGGTGCTCCAGCCCTTTGATCATTTTTGTGACCCTCCTTTGGATGCACTCCAGCAGAACCATGTCCTTCTTGTGTTGAGGACTCCAAAGCTGGACACAGTATTCCAGGTGAGGTTTCACCAGAGCAGAGCAGAGGGGCAGAAGCACATCTCTTGGTCTGCTGGCCACACTTCTTTTGATGCAGCCCAGGATGTAGTTGGCCTTCTGGGCTGCAGAAGATGGTGGCTCATGTCCAGCTTCTCATCTACAAGTACTCCCAAGTCCTTTTCCTCAGGGCTGCTTTCACACTGTGACACACATTGTGACACATTGTCTTCATCTTGAGGTTGATGTGCAATTAACACTTTTAATTCAGTGAAATATAAACTGTTTGGCAAAATTTTACATATTTGGTTCTTCTTGTTTTATTTTTGTTTTCATAAAGACTGAGTAAAATTAAGCATATTTCCTGAAGGAGAACATCCAAGTCAATATGAGAGAAGTTGGTTAATAACAGTCAGACACATACCATATCATATCTTATCGCATCTTATTGTATTCTATTTACGATATATTTAATAAACTAATAGGGATTTCTAATACAAAAAATTCTGAAGATTCTTTTTAAGTTCTCTGATCTTCCCCACTACAAAAAATCCAAACCAGATAGGAGTTATAAAGCATGTTAATGCCACTATGACTAAACTAATATGAACAAATTCTAACTACTTTGAGGTGACTCTAATTTGCAAAATAAGTTATAGGAAGATTTACATGTTAAAACATAAAATAAAATAAAATGTTTTTCTGCCGTTAAATTCTGTGGATTCCAATGTCATGCATTCTCTCTTTTAAATAGGACTGGAACCATCCGATAGTATTGGCAAGTATCATAGATTTATTTTCAAAAATGCTATGTTTTTGTGCTGAAAAAATTGGAGTTCCAGGAGAAAAAGAATGATGAGCTGTTAAGTGTAACTGTATTCTGAATTTTTCACCATAGATGTATTTAAATATCAGCAGGCTTCCAGCACTAACAGAAAACGTTGTTATTTAGTTGACTCAAAGACATTTTCTTTTCCCTTTAAGGTCAACATATTGATTCTGGCAAAACACTGTAAATATTAAATCCTCCAGTCAATAAGCCTAATACTGACCTAAAAAAGTCAATATATGCTTACTAGCTGCAAAATAGTAAAGAACTGATCTTGGTATACACTGTTATATATAATACCATCTGCTTAAGAACAGAAAGGTGGTTTTTTATATTTTTAAAGGAGTGGAAATGTTCTTGTCTAGTAAAAGTTGAGCACATTTCTGCAAGTGGTATTATAAACTAATACAAGATGAACAATTACACTTCAATTAAGTTGGATGTTTTAAACAACCTCTTTTAAAGAAGTGGTCACATGAACATTTATGAAATTGTAATACGCCAGAACAAAGGACAAAAACCAGTGAAACAGGTTTTAAATTAAAAGCTCTAATCTTTGTGAAGGTCTAAAACTCATACAATATTAACCACTTACTGTTAATTCTCCCTTCAAGGTGAAAAAAAAAAAAAAGTCAAACATCAAGGCTGACCAGTATAGTTCCAAGTTCTGTTCAGAAAATTTAATGCAGGAATGTAGCAAAATAAATGCATTTAAAAATCCTAAGAATAGAGGAGATTTAGTATATAAAAAGCTGAGATGCAGAATGGGCTTAAAGATGTCTGAAGGTAGTAATGACTTCAACATAAGCTCTCATTGTGACCTCAGAAATTTGCACTTTTCATTCAAATATTATTTCAAATGAAAACTTTTGCTTTAAGGCTTGAACTGTGTCTATAGAATGATTTTTTTTTTCTTTCAATGGACAGTCGAATAGGGGGTTTGTTTTGTAGTCGGATTTTGCCCATTTCTCTCTAGAACCATTCAGAACTGTAGGAGGGTGTGTGACAAGATAAGAAAGCTACCAAAGTTGTGAAAGATTCTGATCTTTTCATAAATAAACATATGTATGACTGTATGTTGCCAATATAGAGTTTGCACCTTTGGATCCACTGTTTTACCACAGTATGGTGTGGAAAGACATTTTTCTCAATTAGTTTTGCTACATGTGTTCTGTCAACAACAATATTCCATCATGGACGTGGTTCATACCTTTCCAAGGCCTCAGTTAACAAACTGCTCGTTCAGTTACAGACTTCTTATGAAGGCTGATGTGTTATTCTCCCTTCTGTTCTGACAGAAAGAACAAGATGCATAGTGGTTCTATAGCTTATAAAGTTCAGATGCTCCACCATATGGGTAGCACAGGATGTTCATTGCTCATAGGTGGTGAAAGTGATTTGCTACATACTTGTCTCTAGCAGAAGATTAGTTTCTCTCAATATTTTTTTTTAAAACATTACTGTACAGGACAAGCTATTTGTAGTGAATGGTTGTAGCCAAGTTGTAATTTTACAGACAAAAGTACAGAACATCTAAAGTAAAGGATGCCAAGGCCAAATGTATTTTGAGACCTGTATGTTTGGTGAAAAGTACATATTTGTCACATTGATGTTGACATTTTTAGCTTTAGACATTATTTGATAAGCTTAACAATGGGGTTTACACATCATTTGTATAGGCACTGTGCAACTATTTATTTGATGCAACTTAACTTTAGTTTCTAAATTGAAAAAATTCTGTAATGATTGGTTTTCAAAAGTAATAAAATAGTGTCTAGGATACAGAGACTGAAAAGATAACACCTTTAACAAAAGGAAACAAAGACACAAAGATGCAGTTAAAGTATGAGAGTACCTCAATCTATATATTAATATCTCTCATCATATAATGAGCTGAGACTAGCTAAGGTATAGATGCTATCACAAGTTGCAGTTGTCATTTTGTCAATATACCAGTGACAACAGACTAATATTGACAACAACAATGAGATTAGTTGATATAAAACCGGACCTTTGCGTTTGCGGCAAGACCTATAATACAGAATTACAGAACAGTTGCTGTAGAAATAACAAACCTGTGAGGATCATCCAGACTAACCATCCTGCTTAATGCAGGAAAATCTAGAGCAATTTCTTCAGGACCATGTCCAGTCAGGTTTTGAACATCTCCAAGGATGTAACTTCATCAGTCTCTCTGGGCAGTCTGTAGTTTGTCTCCATCTTTGACCACCCTCACAGTAAAAAAAAATAAAAATAAAAAGACTTGTTTTGTTTGAGTTTGTTTTGTTCTGTTGGGGTTTGCTTGTTTGCTTCTTTGTTATGTTCTGTGTGGAGTAGGTTTTTGGGGATTTTTTTGTTTGTTTTCTTAATTTTTAATTAGAAGTTCCTGAATTTCAATAGAAATTGAAGAAAAACAGATTGTCTACATTGCTTCTTTCCATGAGAAGAGGCTCCATCTTCCTTACTTCCTTCCATCAAATATTGGTAAATTTGTAAATGACCTCTCTGAGGTCTCTTTTCCAAGCTGAACAGTCCCAGCTCTCTCAATATTTCCTAGTATGACAAATGCTTCAGTTCCCTAATAATCTTTGTAGACTGCAGCCCCTTGCTGTGATTGCACCAATACATACATGTGTCTTTTTTATTGAGAACACTAGTATTGGACTCAGGACTCCAGATCTATTTTACCAGATCTGGAGATGGCCTCCTTCTAGGCGACCATCTTTCTGATGCAGCTGTAGGCTGGTGACTTTTTTTTTTTTTGCCACAAGGGCACATTGCAGGCTCATGTTGAGCTTGTTGTCCATCAGAACTGTCAGGTCTTTTTCTGCAGAGCTGCTTTCCAACTGTTTGGCCACCAACTTCTACTGGAACATGACATTATCAAATCTCAGGACTTCACATTTCCCTTTGATGAACTTGGTGCAATTCCTTTTATGCTAGGAACAGACATAGTGCCAAACATAGTAGAATCCCAGGGCAGGCAAAGCTAATTTTGCAAAAAAGTGAGTTCATGCACTCACTGGAACATTTTGAAACTATTGAGTGTAGCGTCAATTGTTTCCATGTTAGCCAAAAGGAAATAAACAGATTTTACTTTCCTAAAGAGAAACACAACATAAACATTAACTAGAAACTAACATGTTAATGAATGTAATTTTTATTGTTGTTTGAACAATTTGAGTGATGACACAATGCTGAAATTAGATGCCATTTCAAATCCATATGCGAAATGCATTAATGCAAATATGTATTATAGTATTAAGCACAATTTATATTTTAAAATAATTATATTTTCAAATGAGTTATTATTTGGGTTTTGTTTTGGTTTTATTTGGTTTTATATATAGGTATATAATTTACTACATTCTTATTAATGAAGAGTCTGAGTGCCAAATCTGTGTTCCCCTTTCTTATAGGAAGATAAGAATTTATTCTAATATATAAACATTATACACTATTAATTGGTTTTACTTTTCTGACAATTAATTCAAACAAGTAAGGAAAGATGGCATTAAGTTCCTTTTATCTTTCCTGTTCAGAGATTTAGGGGTAAATCTAAAGCTTCCTTATGAACTAAGGGCAGTTTCAGGAGTGTTCTTTTTCTGTTAATGTTTCCAGGAGCCATTATAATATAGAATAGTAGGATTCAGAATAAGATACTTCAGTGGGGATACCTAATTCCTTCTTTTACTGTAAGGTAAATTCAAAATACTGGTCCTTGACAATCCAGTTAATTCCTGCAGTACAATATAGTGTGCACAGTTATCTTTTCATTCCCTATCTGCTAGCAGAATTTATGTGGCAAGCAAGGTTAGAATGATTGTGGCATCCTAATGGCACTTCCACACTTATGAAATTCCAAGTAAAAAAGGAGCTTAGCAAAAAGAACTTTCTGTACTTCTGTTTACTGGCACTGAATAATAAAAGCATAATCAAACAATAATCAACGAACAGTAACAGCCCGGCAGGATGCTGTTTTAGAATGCATATGTAGAAGTAGAATGTCTTTTCTTTTTCAGGTCTTTACAGTACTATCATAGTTACTTTCTTTATAAAGTTTGGCTTTTTTCCATTGCTGGCTCCCTCTTCTTGAGAGTATAAGACTTCCCAGCAAGCTTGATCTGTTAACAGAAAACATCAGCAGCTGCTTACTAAGCTTATAGAGCTCACATTTCAATCTGTAAGTAAAGCATGCTTGCTCTAAAAAGCTCTCAAGTAATCCCTCTGCTGAAATGTAAAAAAACCCAAAACAACAAAACCCAAGCCTGTCTGTCTGTAGCTTCATGTACGTTGTGCTAAAAGTAGTTATTACCTTATTAATAGCAGTATACTAATCCATTTAAACTGATCAAACTGTGTAAACTTAATCTCTTGAGAAAAACTGCTATAGATATCCTCATAATTATTCCCCAAAAAGCTCATAGTGGTGTCTTAACTTTTCCCAGCCTTTTTACTTCTCTGGTCCTATTTCATATGGAAAACTGACCCTTGGTATTCTTTATTTCCATTTCTTTTCTATGAACTTTTAGTATAGAATAAGTAAGTATGTTGATTTTTTTTTTTTTTAGTGTCTTTTCAAGTAATTATAAAAGCTATTGTTCAGGACAAGCAACAGAGAATATTGGGAGGTGGGTAGAATTTGTATTAAATTCTGCTATGCTTGCAGATTATTTCGTTTTACTCTATTAATTGACAAGGAAGAGAACTGACAATTGCTAATGGACAAAAAAACCCAGTAGAAGCCTATAAAAGAGATCTTGAAAAGGTGTCTTATATTTTTATGTGTCACAAAACATTTTCTGAACCAGGTATAATTTTGTCCTTAACTCTAAGCAAACCTGAGCTACAGCTTAAGTGAATAAAAGAAGTTTAAATGAAAGGTGGAGAAAAGAGATGTGGTTAAGCTCTTCGTAATTCCTCCTCTGATTGAAGTCCCATGCCTTATGCCTTTATCATATGAAATAGAAGAGACAAATATATATCGCTTCTTCGCTTCCATGCATTTTAAATACACTTTTTAAATATGGCTTGAAAGAATCCCGTGATATAAGCTTGATTGGAAAAGTAGGAAATGATGTAACTTCCTAATTTCCAGTTGTATCCTAAAGGACATGACTTAACCTCCTTCACCTACAAATGGATCCACAGTAACTGTGTTTAACAGTTCAGCAATAACAGTGACAGGACCAGATGCAACGGGCACAAACTGAAAGACAGGAGGTCTGTCTGAATATAAGGAAACACTTTTTTATGGCGAATATTACCAAGCAGTGGAACAGGTTGTTCACAGACATTGTGGAATCTCTCTCCTTGGAAATATTCAAAAGGGGCCTGGACATGGTGCTCCAGGTGGCCCTGCTTGTGCAGGAATATTGGACCATGTGACCTCCAGAGGTCCCTTCCAACCTCAGACAGTGTGGTTGTGTTATTATGTCTTCTTGTTCACTGCCAATCTGGATATTTTGATTCTAAAAAAACCTAAAAACTCCCATGCCTTGCAATCATAAGAATATTTCTGCATCTGAACGCATGTACAAAATTACTGTAGGATTGCCAAAGTATGACCTTACCATGCGTGAGCTGTTCTGTGCTAATTGGCCACGTTACTTTATGATAAATTTGAGATAGCTTATTATTTCATTGAGTAATCTAGTTTGAACTTGTTTTAGGTTTTGATTATGTATACAGGCGGTTACAGCAAAGGAGCAGAAATGAATTAACTTTTAAGTTTTGACAACTTGATTGCTTGTCTATAAGCAGTTTGTGGGCCTTAAAGGACTTTCTAAAAGATGAAGTCAGGAACACACATAAATTTATTCAGTGACAGAGCTGGTTAAGACTGTTTGCATTGCATTTTGTAATACAAGTAGACTTAGATTTTTATTCCATAAATGTATATAGACTCCAAGGGAACATTAAAATAAGAGACAATCCCAGTCAAGAGTTAGATCATTTGTAGATAAAGGCTAAAACCCACACAGGCACTCAGGTGCCTGAGGGCATGACTACACATAAGAGAGGAGTCAGGTGGCCAGAAGTACAAGTAGCTCTGGTATTGAGGTTACATATGTGCATTTGCATAGCAGTATGCCAAAATTCATCTGTCCTTATGAGCAGAAAGAATGAAAGTAAAACTTGGCAATTCTGCAAAACTACATTTTTCTGAATTCATTTCAATCTGCTAAAATAGGGTATGTCGCAGGATGAGGAAGATCAAAATAAAGTTACTGCTTCAGATTTATTATATCATCTTATAGCATTAACTGAAAAATTAGAGGGAATTGCATAGTAGAGAATTATATTTAGAATATTCTCCTTGTGTGTAAAAAAAATTAGTAGAGGAGCTAGGCTACATAGGTGGAAGATGCTTACCAAAACCAGATATAATTTCTGAAAGATAGTACACCTGTGGTAAACACAACTTATAAAAATTCTCAGAAAAATGTGGCCAAGGATGAGCTCTGTCCCAGACTGAATCTAGACATAACTTTAAAAATTCTAACATACAATCCTAGTGTCTTTTACGTTGACCTATTCTATGCACATTTCAAAATTTTTTTTTGCTTTTATCTATTTCAATTTATGCTACATATAGAAAAGTAGAAGCAATCTCAAAACAGAAAGTGATTTTTTCCCCCATAGTATTGATCCCACTTTCATATTAAAAGTTCTTTTTTTACTGTTACTTTAGAACACCTAATCAAAATGGACATGTGACTATAATAAACTTCTGGCTTTCAAAAAGCTGGGTTTTCTATTAAAAATATCATGAAACCTTTCCAGCCATTTACAGGTTAACTTTAAAAAATGCAAACTCTGCTATAAAAATTATAATAAAATTAAATAAACAACAAAGATAAATCAGAAATTTATATAAATGTGTCCTGCATAAAGCAGAACTGTGCCCAGTAGACAGCTTTTCTCTTTATCAGATGTTCATAAGAAAACATAAGTGCTAATACCTACTAGTTTTAAATTCCAAGAAATGGAAGGTGCATACTAAGAAAGAGTTGTTCCTTTTACTTTGTAAATAGCAGACAACCTTAATTGTTTTGTTAACTTAGTGGAAAGAAGAGAATAGAAAAGTTGCATAAAATGAATGCAAGAACATGCAGCTGGGAATGGATACTAGTAAGGTACAGTTAAATGCTGTTTACCTATTAGAATGATTTAGTAGCAAATTCCGTCTGCTTCATCCAAAATGTATGACTGCTGTTTACTCACTTTTAAAATACTTTGTACTGTCTCTATTTGCTGGATATTGGTTTAGGTGGGTTTCACATGGCCCAGATTAACTGGAATACATGGCATATTTATTTGCTCATAAGACACTGAATTGATACCAAGACCTGTAGCCTAAATCAATGTAGGACTAATACAACACCTAACAAAAATACAGAGATTCCAACAATGGATGTGCTATAACTAAAAAATATTAGGACTGGAATTTTCAAAGGGAAAAAAAATAAATCCTCTCTTCTTTTCTTTTAAGGAAAATTATGTCTGAAAACATACAAAAGTTAGGGAATGCTGGCTAACATTGATTTCACCTTATCAAATTAACTCGGTACTTTATTAATATACTTTATACATTTAGTTTTTATGACTGCTTTTTATTTTCATTTGAAATTTAAAAAATAAATCAGTGAAAACAAAAACTATTTATAGAATTACACTATAGTAACTTCAACATGCAAAAAAAAGAGTATCCTCAATACTTCTACCGATGGTATTTGTAAATCTCTTATGGCGTAAATAAGAATCACTAAATAACAATTCTTAGGCTAGGTACAAGGATACTGCTTCTTCAAGTGACTACTGCATTCTACTGCTATTACCTCTTTAACTTAGTTTTGCATCTTATTATTACTTGACTTTTTTTTCAGTACTTTGACCTCCTGACAGGACTTAAAGATAAGATGTATAATTTGTTTGAAATGACAAAAGGAAGGTGGAATTTCTTATAAATAAAGTGTTTTTACAGGATATTACTAACGAAGAATTATCTATGTGTACTGGAAGTACATTGATGAGGCATTATATTTATCTATGCTGAATATTTTTGGGGTAGGCTATTAGGTTTTAACTATGCTCCACAACACTGAACATGCTACACCATTAAAGGTAGAAGTCTTCTTTTCAGTGATCCCTAGTGCGTTTCTCAGACATACACTTTTATATTCCAGGGGTCTACACAATAGAGAGTTTTAATTTATTGACCCAAATTTGGCCATCTACTTCAAAGTCTTCAAGCCTTTTATATAGCAAGAAACTCTTTTATACAGTGAGACAGAAAAACAAGAAAAGTGGCAGAATAAAAGTAAAGTAGAATCACTGAGGCTTAACTTTGTAGAACAGCATAGAAAATGGGTTTGTTCTGACTTTCCATCAAGAACAATTAATCTACCAGACCTGCAGTTAACCTACAATGAGACAACAGGAACAATGTAACTAAGCAATGTATTGGATCAGTTTCACAAATTATATTCAGTTTAATGTCAGAGAGCAAATTATTTTTTCTTGTTTAAATGGAAAAGTATGGTATAGGCATGCTAAAGGAACAGAGGATATCTGAAAAAAAGGATCAAAGACTATATCAAAGATTATCAAAGGAGGGAACTGATTTTATTGTATTTAATACATAAAGTATGAAAAAGGATGTTATATATATGTTTGGGGATTTTTTCAGACTAAATCCACCATTAAATCATATTAGAAATTTGAAGATAAGAAGCAAATAAAGCTACTGCTGAATGCATGGAAGGCTTGTCTAAGGCACTGAATGTAAAATAACTTCTTATTCTCTTCCTGTGACAACCAACATATCTTCAAAGTGGAGGGGAGAAGGCAAAATTTTTTTACAAGTTACTTTTGGAAGGGCTACTATAACATATTTCCCCTTTCTTTCCAGCCACAATTCATGGTGTCCAAGTTCATGACACAGTATTAACTGTGTTTTACACCTGTAAAAGGACCAGTTGTAAACAGGGTTTTTTCCAAGCTGCCAATTACATTACAATGTCCTCATCTACTTGTACAGCAGTCTGTTCTGATGAAATAACCTCCTTAACTCACTCTATCAATGGCTATTCTATGATACAATAACCTTCCAAAAGGTTTCATGTTCTTAAAACATAGCAAAACAAAACACCAGCCCCCCGCCCCCAAAAAAGACACACCCCTCCAAAAAAAACCCTCTAAAACTCCAGCACCACTGATCTGATTCTGATGTCTGATTTTCCTTTAGAGTCTTCATTATATGGAAACAGTATGCGTGAAATAATGAATTAGTGTCAAGATTTACACAGAAGAATATCTGGTGGCCCCAAGCTGAAGTACAGATCTTCTTTTCTTGATGTTAAGTCATATAAGAGAGAAGTTTGAATGAGCTATTGGTAATAAGCAGAATACTAGCTTTCCTAAGCCAGAAGAACAACTCATATCTTATTTTCTGATATGGCCATGAAGCAAAAGAACAAATGGAAAGACTTTTTGAATGGGCATACTTTAATCTAGAAAACTACTGAATCTGATACACATCTATCTCATTTTCTGCTTCTTGTTCACAAAATTCTAAAGTTTTTATTAGTTTCTAAACATTTTGTTTTCTACTTGAAATTCTAAGCCAAATTAAAACAAATAAAAATTGTTTGATGTGGATTTGGTTGACTAATTTCTACATTTGTTAACTTTCTGTCATCTCTTCTTTCCCCCTCCCCACCCGCCCCATTCTACAGAAGAACTCGATTAAAAAAGTAACTATTCTGCATAATAATTAAAACCAGATAGCCTGTAGGTGAAACATTTATGAAGAGGTGAGATTAATGTTTATTCCCAGTTTTTGTTCAAGTTTATATTCAGCCTTATTCACAGGTTATTGTTTATTCTAAGACAATTTCTTTTCTCTTTGCCTGTCTGGTGCTCTTCCTTCCTAAATTTTCACTGGACAAGGAATGTGGCTCTGAGATTTCAGGGGCTATAAGGGCTGTACAGTCAAGAGTCTCAACAAATATTTAGCTCTTTATACAATGTGGAACTGCTCTTAAAGAGAAAGCCAGAGGTTTTCTGAGAGATTTTCACTTCATACCACTGAAGTCATATTATTTATATCACATTAACAGATGAATCTTCTAATCAGTTAGTAATATTTAAATATTTAGAAGGTGAACAGAAACACTACTGGCCAAAGAATTTTAAGTGCTGTTGAAGTGAGTGCAACAGAATTATCTCCAGTCAAAAATTAAAGCTTCATTACTTAATATTTTCTGATATCAGCTCTTGTGAGACTTCCTACATGCCCAGTTCTGGCCAAAGTCCAATGTGAAAATTACCACAGATATAAGAAATTAAGTGATCAGGATTTGGACATCTACAGCTAGATGAAGGTTATTTAGTCAGCTCATGTCTGCCAAGGTACATAAATTCCAAATAAAATTCATCTATTTTAAAGATTCCAATCCATTTTTCTGAGGTTGATATGCATGTGGGCATCAAAACTGTCTAGCTGTTTAAACAGTAGGATCTCATTTTTGTAGGAAAGAACCACCTAATATACTTGGTGAATCTGTTTCACAAGGGAGTTATGTTTCATTGGAATAACGGGTTTTCTATGAAACAAAGTTTATAGAAAGTCTTACTCACAGGTCAAGTAAAAAATTTTCACAGGGTCTACTGGAAGGAATGTGGTATAAAGAAAAGCTATGGAGCAGACATAGTCTGATGAGCTGAATGTGGACTGTGTTGCCCATCATTTTTTATGGTAATGTTTTTGACATTACTGAAAATAACTATCCCTTTCATAACAGAATATGATAACTAATCCATGTCTTACCCTGAATGCTTTGAATGACATTATTATTTTTTATGTACCACATTGGAAATGTTTACTTGGTTCTGATTCGGAAAAAAAAAATCAAATTTATGTACTCAAAATCCACTGAAAACTGTTAAATAAAACTCACGCCCCTACCTTGATAATACACTTGTAAATATTTATCTCAGGACAGATGCAGTGGAATAAATTGTCTTAGGCCCATATCCAATAAAAAAAGAACAAAATTTTTCTAGTCAAAAGACAGAGTGCTTAGTGGCAAAAAATCCTATGTCATAGTACCCATCCAGCTGGTTATAGGTTTAGGAAAAGATTAATAGTTATACTACAAATTAAAATGTGAATGTAATAATGTAATTTTATACCACTTTCATTGTAATTGAAAAGGTGTAATGGGAGAGATGGATGCGGTTAGAAATGTGCAAGTAATGAAATACCTCAAATAGTGAACACATGGGTAATTAAAGGGAAACTAATCTCATCCCAAATAGTATTGGGCATTTGCTAATCAAATGATAATGTTAATCTTCCTATCCAAGAAAGTAATTTTCCATTCCAGACATTTTGCAGTTATATAATACATCATGTTATGGTTGTTGTTGTGGACTTTAATTGGAAAATGATGTTTCAGGGCCTGTTCAAGATGCAAACTGACACATCCTACCAATGCATAATTCAAAGCATTGCATTTATTTTTTTTTTTAAATTATGTATAGATTTTGTACTTAGATTTCCTAGAAAATGTCATGCTTTTTGCTTTTCCTATTGTGCTATTTAGTCATTGCATTTACCATTTACTATTGTACACGTTGTGAAAATTCTGTTAAATTTATGTAACAAAATGTATGAGCATTTTCTATGGTTAATCCTTGTAAAGAGACTTTCACTTCCTATGAATGAAATTGTTCCACATATAACTAAAGGAGGGAAGACTGAGATGTCACGAAGTATTTATTTTTCTTAGAGTTCAGTTTTCTTTCCTACTCAGGTAACCCCCAGCATCAGGTATTACCATTCAGCAAAGTAGTGAAAATTGGGCCCGCATTCCTTCATTTGAAAACAAAATTGCCTATAAGCCTAGTATGCAGCATTCATAATTAGATGACAAGTTGCCAGACCTCAAAATCAGACTGCAAAGCCTGGTGTGAAGACTCCTTGAGCCTTGCATTTCAAAGAAATGTATTAAAAGCGTAGGAGGGATTCCTACTAAAGAGGTGAGCACTACTGATCTAATCTTCATAACCTAGTTTCCAAAGCCCAAAATTATTGTTTTGTTTGTGATAAACAAGATCAGGTGATGAATACTGTCCTTTGAACTTCTGAATAAAAGCTACCAAAACATGTACAGTAACATATGCATTCTGTCCAATAAATATTTTGGGGAAAAACACCCAAAACTTCCAAAAAACTAAACAAAGAAACAACTCCTTTGATTAGATTTTAGAAACATATTGCAAATCACACTATAGTTCTCAGTCAACAATAAATGGAGCTGAAGAGAAATAACTAGATGGAAAACTTTTTTATGGTTCTGACATAAATCTCTATTTCCAAATTTTCAGTGCTAAATCCACCTGCCAATGGGAGTGTATACTTTTTTCCAAGTGTTGTGCTACAGCATTCCTCATTAAAATTCTCTTTAATTTTCCAGGATACTGAAAGATGTGTTAAAAAACCAATTTTTTAATTATTATTTTACTTATTTTAATGTTGCTGCCATATAACTTCCAGTCATATCAATTTTTATTGAGCATAAAATGCATTGCAGGAAACCAGGCAAGCAACATAATTGGTAGTCACAGAGATGAAAGAAAAGTCTTATCAAATGAATAGTTTGCAGTAGTATCTATGTAAGAGTCACACTAGGAAACAAAATAAAAATCTTAGATTTGTAATTTTGCTTTAATCACAACCATTTTCACACGGTAATTCAATTTGTCTGACATTAATCAGAAGCTGCAAATACAAATAATGAAAATGGTTCTCATTAATAGGTAGACAGCTGGATTTTCTCCATAAATATTTCAACATAGAAGTCAATCCATAATATTATCGATTGAACATGAAATAAAAAGTGTCTATTTTTCACTTGCTGAGTTCACAAGAACTGATGTTCTGCTAATAGGAAATGCACATCTAGCAGGAAACAGATTATATTCATGTGGCCTCTTGCTGTGGTGACATCAGAGCTCATGAGCTAAGTAGAGTGTCAAGCTAAATCTGGATCTGTACAGGAAAACAAAAATGAAGAGTTAAATGGCTTCAGGTGCTTATGATGGTAGTTCAGCAGTTGAAATTTTTTCCCTCCAATAAACTGTGAACTTGATTACAATCATGGTTAAAGGGATCATTCGACAATTGGTACATTGTTCATTAAAAAGTCCATGAAAATTTTAAAGGAAAGTAGATGTTTTTAACTGTGATATCTAGACAAATTTCTCATCCATAAAATTCTAGGATACAAATCCAGTTGTTCAAAGATATATGTAAGAGAGCATCATTAATTGAATCATATAGCTCAGCATCCTGTTCAAAATATAATCAACCCTGAAATGATGGTATTAGTCCAATTGAGTTTTGGAAACCTTCGAACACAGAGGCTATGAAAGTCTATATGAACAACTTACTTGAATGCTTAAGCATATTTGGAGTGAATTTTCTTTTTGTATCTCAGGCAGTCATAAGCTGTCCATATATAGCCAGTGGCTCTTTTCTCTCTTGTGCAAATGTGAATTGAGTCTGACTGACTTCTCTGTCTTTTGTTTAGGCATTGGGGGACTGCTGTTCAGCCCCCTGAACTTGTCTCTCCAGACTGAATAAGCTTTTCAAGGGCAAGTACTTCAGCCCCTGAACTTACTGCAATCTGTCAATGTTGGGGAGTATTTTTTTTGCTTTGCAAGGCAAAAACCTGGATATTGTATTTATCAATGCAGTTTAATGACTACCAGGTAAAGAGGAATGAACACTTTTCACAGTCCACTGGCTGTGCTCCTGTTAACATACTCCTGTATGCTTTTAGCCTTCAGCATCCATTTCAACAGACAGAAATAATGCAGAAATGGCTTTTCAAAACTTACAAAAATGACTGGTTTCAGCTGGAACATAGTATGTAGGATCTTTGCAATGGGAAAGTTAGTTGTACATGCATATATATGTCCACAGCACTTTTTCCCAATCTCAATGTACAGATCATCCATCTGTTTAGTCCACGGTCATGACATTCAGCTTTACGTTTTGAGCTGTAGTTGCACCATTAAGATATGTTCCTTTCCCTGGTGGCTAATCATTAGAAGAGCTGGTTTCTGGCCTTCTACATTCTCATCAACTTAGCTCTGCCCCTGTGCTAGCAGTTTCTGGTCATACATTCTCATCAGGTAGACTACATGATTAATGTAAGAAAGAACTGAACAGGAAAGAAATTAACCCTGCATTCCTAATAATATACATGACCACAATGAATGACTCAAAAAAAAAAAAAAATTATACAAAATTTACAAAAAAAATATTTTCCATGGACTTTCAGAAATTAGGGAATAAAAACAGATTACTGCAGAGACACCAACAACAGTGAAGTCAGGGAAAAAGATAAACTGGAATCAGATGGATGGGAATGAGAGTGAACAAATGGAGAGACTGGGGCAATGTGGGGGAAGGCAAGTACTCCTTCTCCCAGTAGTGTTATTCTGTGAGGTTGACTTTGACACCTTATGTAACTTCATCATAAAATTGGAGTAAGAATGTGCATGAAACTCTTAGAGAATATCCAAGGAAGAAATTTGCTGTCAGAACTAGCATGATTCTTCAGGAATTCATTCTTTCTAATTATTGTAAAGTGAACTGGAGGATATACAGAAAGACAATCTCTGATGATGTGAGGAACCCACACAGAAAAAACCCCACTTTCCATCTCTTGACAAATAGCTCTTGATCTCATATCTCAACTTCCAAGACTGAGATCATCAAGGAGCTCAGACATATACTAACTGTACAATATCAGCTCCTAATGTTGTACATGCAGAGCTAGGAATATTGTTTAAGAGATGGCTGCTGAGAACTGACTGCTTTGTGTATGCAGTGGTAGATATTAATGTATAAGAATTAGCCTTTAACACTAGCAGTGAATGACTTAAGCAAAATTATATTTTAAAGTTTGAAGCTGCCATGATTTCCCAGTCTTATCAACACCAAGGAACCTCAGCTACCCAGACAAATACGCACATATTTAGTTGCAACTCACTTCCCATCCCCTGATTTCAGTATGTCATGGATGAGAGAAATTCATGTAATACTGCATGAAAATTAGAAATATTTTCAATATTACTTCATATTATTCAAAAGGTTTGAGGTGATGCTGCTTTAGATGGTAGGTGAATTTGAACAGTAATGACAATATCCAGTGATAACCAAATCAGGCGATTTCACTCATGCAGGAATCAGACAGTTCCAAATTGTTCATTCTTTCTGAATCTATGACCCTAACTAGGAGTACAAGACCTGTTCCTCCAGAGTCTGTTAAGAGTTTTGACTGGGAAGAAACAAGCTACCAAAACCATATGCTGGTTTTGTTGGGGTTTCCTCCTTGTAGCTAGTGTGGGGCTATGTTTTGGATTTGTGCTGAAAACAGTGTTGAGAAGAGAGGGGTGGTTTAGTTACTGCTGAGCCATGCTTACACCGTCAAGTCTTTTCTGCTCCTCCTACTGTACTTCCAGAAAGTAGACCGGGGATGCACAAGAAGATGGGAGGGGGCACAGCCAAAACAGGTGACCCCAACTGACCAAAGTGTTATGACATACCATATGACATCATGCTTATCAATAAACTACGGCGAAGGTTGCCTGGGGTAGGGCTGCTCAGGGACTGAGTCTGTTGGTGGTGAGCAACTGTTTTTAATTTGCATCTTTTGTCTTTCTTGGATTTTATTTGTCTCTGTGTTATTTTCATCACAATTTGTTGGTTTAGGGTTTTATTTTTAATTATTAAACTATTCTTATCTCAACAAAGGAGTTCTCTCATTTTTACCCCTCCAATTTTCTCCTCCCCATTCTGCTGGGAAGGTGGGAGGATCTGGGGAATGAACAAGTGACATTAACACAACAAACTGGAAACTACAAACCCCTGAAAACTACAAGGGATTTCCTGCCTCCAAAAGGTAAAACTGCTACTTTTGGCAGGTTTTGCAGACTCTACCTGACTGGGAGCCATGAAGTGATCCTGAGCTTCAAAGATGAATGTTCTATCAGTAATTATAGAATAAAGTGCTACAAGTGGTAACTCTGTTAATTCAGGTTGGAAAAAGTTTTTGCTAGTTCTGCTATATAAATTTCATCTTCTGGTTCATTGGCTGTGCTGGAAGTGGTATTTTTTTCCAATCCCAGGGGTATCACAAAGAAACTCTAAACAATTTTATAATGCACTGGCAAATTAAAACAGAGAAAAAAGAAGCAGGGAGAAGTTGGTGGACAAAATGCAAGGAATATTAAACCAAACAAAAATGGAAGTGTGAAATGGGGTGGTGTGGAAGAGAAATACAACAGCATGGATTTTTTTATTCTCTTCACATAATTTGAGTTTTCTTTTTAAATAAGGAAAAATATATAAGGAAACAGAAAGACAACATCTTTGTGTCTAAAGTACAATTTCATGACCAGAAAAAAAATAGAATGAAAATTCATTAATTAAGACTTACATTTCATATGCTACAATATGAACTCCTGTAAGTTTGGAAAGTAAGCTCAAATTTTTTTCAAACTCCTTTTCCCTCAAAAAAAAGCACACAGAAAAATAATTTATTTGGAACCAATTGCTTCTTTAAATGGAATTGAGAGACATATAAAATATTTCTTGAAGTTCCCTTTGTGCAGTGAACACAGAAAAAAAAATCCAATTTCTTGGGTCATTGTATAAGACAATGTAATCAAGATAATGAAGAAGAACAGAATTAGTTTAAAAATCAAGTTGTTCTATAATAAAACTCTTCTTTTGATTCTGCAAAAAAACAAAGTTGAAATGTTACATTTGCAACTTAGACTATATAAAAAATAGTGAATAAAATTAAAAGGCGAACAATTTTTTATAGAAGTATTTTTAAAATATTCTTATTTTTCTCTAAATATAACTTACAGATATCATAGCTTTTTCCCTATTCAATTTAATAGAAACTGTTAGCAAAAATAGGTAGTGGAAGAAATGCATACTCAGAATTATCTTTAACACCCAGGGCTATATTTGTTAATAAATCAAAGGTCAGCTTCTGTTTAGGTGTTCATCAAGAACCCCTCTGGAAATTCAGCTGTAAATTTATTATCCCAATGCATGGAATAAAGCTTTGGAAGAAAAAATTATGTGCCTCTATCCAGAAAGTATCATCTCTTTCCCTGAGTTTAACTCACAAAGAGGAAAATATTTAATTCATTAAAAACCAACCAACCACCAACAACAAAACAGAACACACACACATACACACACAAAACCAAACCAACAAACAAACCCAACAAAACCAAAATCAATAACACCCCTCCAAAACAGTAAGGATTAATGTCAAGATTCCAGACTGCCCAAGTAAACCTTAAAAAAGTTTACCTATTTTAGCTTAGCTATGTCTTTTACAGGCATGATGATCACATTCAGTATAACAGTGAACATAATTTAAAAAATATGCCATCCCATATGGTCTGGTTATATTTTTCTTCTCCTAATGAATATGTGCAGGATTACATTTGAAATTAGTCTATTTAGTAAGATTTTTAAGATTTCGAAGTCAAGTTGAATACTAGAATTACCATTTGATTTAATACCTAAGAATGTTTTGGCTGGGATTTTTCAAATTATTAGTATTATTATTTGCTTTAGGAGTTCATTTTTGTGGGGTTTTTTGTCTGTTTGCTTATTTGGGGGGTATTTTTTTTTTTCAAATACAGCCCCCCTCCTCCAATTTTTATCCAAATTCCACCGTGTTTTTTTTAATTTCTAAAGAAGCTTTCTCTGTAGTCTGAGCTAACAAAAGTTAAATTACTATCCTGTTAGAGTCAATTAGTGCATTCCAAGTTATTTTAACAAATTAGAGCATGTAATCTACTCATAAAGATAGAGAAAAGATAGAGGAAGCAACCACATTCAAGCTTTGTGGTCATACTTATTACTAGCTTCAGGGTGTTTAAAGAGGAATCTAAAGGGTGTTCTGAAGTGTTGACTGAGTTCACTGCTATGATATAAAGACATTTAGTTATTAATATTATTATTTCTGTGAAATAAACCAACAAACAAACTATAAACAAGCAAAAGAAAAACCAAATAAAAAGTGTAACTACAGACTTCCTTGTGGTCGACTGCAGAATGTTGAACAATTCCTTTAGGAGCTGAGAAACATATATGTGTATTGAACTGCCATTCTGCAGGCAAGTTATACTTCATTCTTACCTTCTTGAAAAGGTAGTGGGATTTTCTATGTTGATTACAATTTAAAAATAATTGTGGTACAGTACATTGGTCCTAAGATCAGAAGAGAGAAAATGAACTGCACAAGGAACAGATTAGTAATATTGTTTAATAAATTTCAGAAACTAATTATGGTACCAAAGTTATGAAAATAGTACAGGATATTGCAAAGGTAGGTAAAGGACTGAGGTTCATCTGATTCTGTCTTTGTACATATGCAGTCAGATAGGCCCACTGGGAAGACAAAAGTCTTTTCCAGAAATCACATGGGATAAGGATTGCCTGTATCAGTAATCTAAATATATGCCTACTGATTGCTAAATATATTAACAGTAGTTGGGTCTTATCTCTCCTTTATTCAGATTTTGTTATGATCTGAAACTGGTGATTATGGATGAATATCTAGCTTGAGAATCCAGTGGAATGTATGTCTCAATATGCATGAAATTTCCAGTGATAAACATGCTGGAATCAAAAGAACCTTACTGATTAAAAGATATTCATACCACTATGTTAAGTGTATCAGTTGCTGCAGATCAGCTCAGGACCAATTGTTAGAAAGTTAAGTCTAATGATTTCCTCGATGTCTTAAAGATTTGTGACTATCAACACAAATATGCCTACTATATACATGTACTAGAAACACTCACACACATATACATATATATTTACATATAAATGTAAAACACACACACACACACACGGTGATAACACTGCACCAAACACACAACCACACTCAGATTGTCCCAGAGTCATGCTGACCTGTGCCCATCTCCAACCAGCCCTTTTTACGGGGGCGTGATTTCACATGGTATGAAAAACAGCACAGGCTATGTCAGTTCACCTGTGCTGGCTGCTTGAAGAGGTTTATTCTGGCCTGGCCAGAACCAAGACATACACACACACACACACACACATATAAATGTTTTTAAAAAAAAAAAAAAGTATACATATGTAACTGGGTAAAAAACTTTGTGGATAGCAGGGCTCAAAGACTTGTTGGTGAATGGAATTAAATCTAGTTGTTTGCCAATCAAAAAGTGGTGTGCTCCAGAGGTCAATACTGGGATCAAATCTCTTTAATATCTTTATGATCGGGACAAGGGGATTAAGTGTACCCTCAGTAAGTTTGCAGATGTCACAAACATGGGTGGGAGTGTTGGTCTGCCTGGGAGTAGGAAGGCAGAAGAATCTGAGGCAAGGCCAATTGTATGAGGTTCAGCAAAAGTCCTATGCTTGGGTCACAACAAACCCAGGCAATGCTACAGGCTTCGAGAAGTGTCTGGAATGTTGTGTAGCAGAAAGGGACCTGGGGATATTGGTCTACATACTGAGTACACTATGAGCCAGCAGTGTGGACATGTGGTCAAGAAGGCCAACAGCATCCTGACTTGTATCAGAAATAATATGGCCAGCAGGACTAGGGAAGTGATTTTCCCCTGTACTCAGGCACTGGTGGGGCCACACCTTGAATACTGTGTTTAGTTTTGAGCCTCTCACTGCAAGAAAGATATTGAGGTGCTGGAGTGTGTCCAAAGAAGGGCAACAAAGCTGATGAAGGGTCTAGAGCACAAGTTTGATGAAGAATGGCTGATTGAACTCAGGTTGCTTAGCCTGGAGAAAAGCAGGCAGAGAAGAGACCTTATCTCTGTCTACAACTACCTGAAAGTAGGGTGTAGTAGTATGGGTGTAAATTTTATTTTCCAGGTAACAAGACATAGGACAGAAGGAAATTGCCTCAAGTTATACCAGGGGATGTTTAGATTGGATATTAGGAAAAATTCTTCACCAAAAGGGTTGTCAAGCACTGGAACAAGCTGCCCAGGGAAGTGGTTGAGTCACTGTCCCTGGAGGTATTTAAAAGATGTGTAGAAGTAGCACTCACGGACTTCGAGGTGGGCTTTTCAGTGCTAGGTTAATGGTTGACTTGATGACCTTAAAGGTCTTTTCCAGCCTCAAGAACTCTATGATTCTATGTTTTCCATACAACATACAAATACGTTTTAAATACTAATATAAAATATATGCATAAACTCTTTCTAATAAAAAGTTTGATACTGCTGCCATAAACAGCCTATAAAGATATTTGCCATACATCCTAGAGTTGGTGTATTTTTAGGAAAAATAAATATAGGGAAAACATCTTTTTGATGCACATTTGTGGTAGGATTACAGTTATATTTATACTTGATACATGCAAGGAGTCTAATTTCCTCAGATGCTAATTTTCATGACTTGCAGGCATTTACAAAATAGGCTTATATATTATATAGACATATTTTCATTATGCTATACACCAGTACCATGACTATGCTTAAACTTCCCCAACACACGTAAGCCAAAGATATCTTATAAAGCAGAACAAATATGCTTTCAAGTAGCCAAAGCAAACTAGTGAAATATGAAAAGTCACAATAGGATAATAATTATAGGAATAATAAAATAAGTAGTCTACTATTTTTTCAGTAAAACTGAACATAACAGAAAATTTTCCGTCATGTCAGGTTACAGCATTCTTTAAAAATATTACTAACTCATTTTTCTGTGAATAGTAAGACTAGGAAATATCTCAGAAAATTTCACATTAACTCTACCCCATTTTGGGAAAAGCGTGTCATCTTTGTACATATAACTGTCAGTTTTCCAGGATACCTGTAGAAGACATGCTCAAAGCCATCACCAGTTGTACAAAGCAATAAGCATCCTTGGTTTAGATAGATGTTCCCCATTTCATTTTCTAAAAAATTAACCCGAAGAGGTTCACAGTTTGATGACTGACCTCTGTAATTTGTTCTGAAAGAGAATGTGAAATGATAATCATTACAATCAGCAGACTGCTAATAGTAACTTTTTTCAATGTGCCTTTCACTGAACTCCCTTATCAACTGTTACCAATGTTGAACAAGTAACTACCTATCCAATATATTTTAGCATAAAAGAAAAAATAAATTAAAAAAAAAATCTGAATCAAAATAGCATAAACCTGCAGCTGTGTGTATGGAACTCTAATCATTCTACAGTAAAAGTGCTGTTTGCTTAGGCTGGATGAAGAGATGTAGCTATTAATGAAAAAGGTTCTCCTTATTGATTTGGTATCTTTTCCCCTCAAGCTTTCTGTCTTAAGTCATGTAGTTTCAGTTGTACTAAAAGGTGAAATTTATTAGAGAGTGTTTACTTTAATCCCCAGGGATGAGACTGAACTTGATCTTTTATTTTAATTTTCAAGTCTGATTATGTGCAAAATGAGACAGACTATAAGGATCTTGACCACATATCTAATTATCTAGGTATTCAGCTCACCGTGGTCAGTGTTTGCTGTCATTTTCAAAATAACATGTTAGATCATTCTCAAATAACTTATAGATGCATGATTTCCTGTCAGTAACATGTGCAAAACCAGCTAAGTATGGATATTTCCACATAGATACACTGTTGAGCTACAATTAATACCTTGAAAATCTTTGGTGGTGGTCTCAAGCAGCCAGGCACTCAGCATGTGATACTGCTGTACATATCCCACCTACTTAGTACAATCACAACTCACAGAAACAGCATTTTTTCTGGGGGTGGATATGAGATGACAGCTTGAGCCTTATGCAGAAGGCATTAATCCTCTGTACATTTCTACTTCTTGTTCATTATGGATTTAGGAGACTATAGGTTTCAAGAACTTGTGAGAAAAGCCATGGGGAATAGAATCAAACTTTTTCTTGCTTGTAATTAGAACCCATAAAGAATTCCACTTTATGTGAAATTTAGTGCATCACCTATATGTTTTCAAAATATTCCTGGAATATGGAATTAACACACTGCTTGAAAAGTATGACCTTCTAACTTAATAAAAATATTCAGTCTGGTGGCACAGTTGCTGGCAAGATGTAATGGATAAGGAAACAGTTTTTTCTCTTCGGTGTGTCTTACATTATCATCATTTCAGAAAGGAATGACAAGAGGTTACTTCATCAAAACAGTACAGAACCTTCTATTGAACAAAAAAAATCCTGAATAAAATGTAACAAATTAATACTGCATTTTAGAACTGAAAAATATTATCTAATTTTAAAATGAATCTGCTTAGAGCATGCTCTAAACTCTAGCAATTCTATTTGGTAAAAAACAAAAAATGTTTCCAACATTATAAAATATGTTGACAGACCATACACAGGATGAATCTATGAACTTAAAGGTAATTTATATAAAGTCCCTTTTCCCGGTTTTGTAGGTTTTTTATACTGAATACACTTAAGCTTAACAATACATATCTCTCGAGGTCCCTTCCAACCCCTACTATTCTATGATTCTATGATTCTATGCCTGAAGAGTTCATGGCACAATCTTTCCTCTAGAACCATCCTTAGGTCTCTCATGACCTTGCTTTCTCTCACATCTTTAAAAGCATGGCACATAGGATGACCACCATGATGTTTATCCTGAAGAATAAATCCTTAAAAAAGGGGTGGAAATTAATGTTTGGATAATATCAGAGAATCACAGAATGTTAGGAGTTGGAAGGAACCTCAAAAGATCATCTAGTCCAACTCCCCTGCTAGAGCAGGATCACCTAAACTAGTATATACATCATGAACAGTTTCTGACTCGTTTATGTTCCTGTAGGTAAACCATGTCTCTTTGGTGAATATAAAAAGAAATTAAAAGACTGAATATTTTTCTCAACATAGATCTACCAAATTTGGACTTCTGTACATATTTGTCTGTCAACTAGAAACAGATTCAAATAAGTAATAATATTATTCACAAATTCTGAGTAAGCTTTTTTTTTTTTTTTCCTTTTGATGGGAACAAGAAGGGGCTGAGTTTTGCAAGTATAAATAAACTATACATAAAAACTCATTCCACTATAGTGATAGTCATTTAAAATTATATTTGCATGTAAGGAAGCAATATCCCTAAATTGTATCAATATATTTCAAATGGTTTTCTCCACCTGCGAAGCTGTACTCAGAGAGTTAAATTTTGCTCTGACCCAAGTTATCGTTTGCTTATAATGAAAATTGTCACCTATCAGAATATCATTAATTATATTTAATGGGGCTTATTACTGCTTCTTCCTTATCTTGTCTTGTCTGACTGGGAGAGGAAAGAGATGCTACCACTACTGAGAGAAAGAAAATAGATTTTTCTTTTTTTATTCTGGTTGCCAGTAATTAGATCAGTCACAGGGAAAAACAGCTCCAAAAATCCTTGAGACATTAGCAAATTTGTAGTCTGCTTTTTTGGGACATAGCCAGTAAATGCAAAAGATGAAAGTCTCTGCTTATGCTTCCATCCATTTTTCTTTTTCTTAAAACAACTATAACCCTGATGTATTAGGTGTCCAAATTCAGCAGAGACTTAAGAGATCCCAGTTTCCCATTAGTTATCTGTATAACTAGTAGGAAAAAACTTCCTGCATTATCCTGACTTAGGTGAGCATTATTATCTTCAGAAGGATCTTTTCACGTTTCTATTCAATTCTACTTTAGATTCATTCTACTTTTCTTGAGGCAAAAGTCTGCAGTTTCATTTGAACAAGGATTGCAGAACTAGAAGCAAGACCTAATATTCCTCTTAATGAAAAACTAAAGGATTTACATATTGTTCTATGCCCCAATCTTTTGATTTGCATTCCATTCAAATTTTTTGATAATGATATATTATACAGGTTAAAAACATCTTGTGGTAGGGTTTATAATAGAAAAAGAATCTAAAGAACATAAATTGTCTGAAGCATCCCATTTCCAGAATTTTGTTTTAGATACCTAAGTTTGTTTGGTCTGCTAATACAATTTCACTTAGTAGAAGAGACAATAAAGAGAATGACTATTGGCGGTATGGGAATATATTCATACAGAGTTTTACCTTGTAACTCTATACTCTGTAGCCTGTATTCTACATTATTTTTTTTTCTAATTAATGAAAATAATTTATGTTAGTAAATAATTCATGTAAATAAATGTGTTCATAGGGATTCAAAAGCTTTGACACGATCTTTAATTAATTATCTATCTCAATGCTATTGTCACAAGATGTTGAATTGCTCATCAACCATTATGAGTACAATGAAGTTTAATGTCAGGTCTTGTATGGCATAAAGTTAGTTCCACTATGTGTTGAAAATCTCATGATTCAATACCAAAATTTTCTAGACATAAACCTCTTAAATGCTACACCTAAATGAGCTTTCACCATAGTAATATCCAAATTTTACACCAAATAAAATAATAATCCCTGAGGGACACAATTAAAATTTTTCTATCTGAGTACAGAACATATAACATGTTATGGATATTGACAGCATTGTATAAATAACGGCAAACATCTAGATTTCTTCTAAAAAATACAGAGCATTTGCCATTCTGATTAAACATAAAGGAAACTGAAGAAATGTATTAACTTAGTAAATTAGGTCACATAACATACACATTATTGTTTTCACCAGAAGTTTTCCAGTATGGATACAAAAGGAACTGCAGTGTTGTCCAATATTATGCCCATATAAATCAGGCATTCCACCAAAATTTGATCATTGTCAGACTTAAGACAGCAGTTCCACAAAATCAGCCATATGCTTGAATACTGACACATTTAATATAGTTGAATTGAGTAGGTTTTAAGTGTTAGTTGTTTTTGCAACTGTGCATTTATTAGACAGGTGCATTCATAAACTGAAGAGTCTTTGTGACTGGAAAAAAAAAGAAGTATATGGATTGAATACTGTATTACGGGGTACAGACATTTTACAGATAACAGTGCTTCTTGCCTGTTGCCTGTCAAGGAAAACAGTCTCACAGAACAAGATATCATGACACCATCAAATAAAAATATAACAAGAAAAATGAAAACATTAATTATATGGAACATCTTTTTTTTTCCTGGAAAAGCTAATATTTATACCTTTTTATTATATGATTTATTATATTTTATTTTATTTAAAACTTTGTATATGTGAAAAATTCATTGTCAACTGAAAAACAACCAAAAGTGAAGCAACTGAAATAAGATTGCTAGCCTGTTTTTCTTTATTTATTGTTAATAATTATTGCAAATTTAATTCCATATCCCAAACGAATTCAGTAATTAAGTGAATCAGTATATGGTGTCTACCAAAGATTTTTTTGTAAACATAGTTTTCAAATGCAAAATATGCAAAAGTCCAAGCTCTAAAGGCATTTTTTAAACAAGGACAGGTTATTTCTTTAAAACAGCTTCTATTTTTTTTGGTGATAAGTAATTTCACTCTTAAGCAGTTTTCCTCTCATAATGTCAAAAAAATCTGGGGAACATGATCTACTTCAATACTGCTCTTTGTTTTTCTTATTCTGATTACTTTCTTTCCCATTACATTTCTGTTGTGGTTGAACAGAATCTCTCTTTCTTTTGCTTTTTATTTCTTGGGATGAACCAGACTATGAAAATACAACAGAAAAATACTGTATATCTATTTCCTTCTGCTCTGCTTATTTATTAGAAGCATAAAAATATAGATATTGTAGCTATTACTCTTACGTATATTTGGGTTTCACTTAGATTTCAGGGTTTTTAATAGCATAGTGTGATGAAGGGAAAGAAAAGGAAAAGGACTTATTTTTTTTAAAATCTATGTACTATACATAAATGTGGGGGGTTTATATACATGTTCATTTATCTTCAATGCATACACAGTGAATCTCTATATTAAATATTATAATAATAAATAATATACATCACAAAGAATCTTCACATGAACCAGACAGCTTCCAAACTGTTATCAGGCATTGTTATCATCATGTCTTAACCAGTTAACCTAAAGAAGAAAAACTATTCTTTCTGTCTTCTTTTCAGCTGAACATTAACAACACTTTAGAAATGGTATAACAAAACAGAGCTCTCACATTTGTCACCGAAGGTGACTACTACTATTGGTTACTGGACATGAGGGCAAAAAAATCCAGATATGGTTGCCATACACAAGACACGATGAATGATATAAAACTTTACAGTATAAAGTTTAAGAGTGATTTTTCATAAATAAGTATCTGAATGGGATCTGGCTATATCTATTAAATCCATATGATTATGGTGGAACCTCCTGGTAATATTTCACGGTTTTGATCTCCTAGAACACCTTGCAAGTTTTATCTTCAGGAAAGTATTGGGGGATGTGGGGTGTGGGTAAGAATGTATTTTACTCTGTGATTACATTATTTTTAATTCTTACATGGAAAGGGAAAAAATATTTTTATTTATTCTTATTTTTCTATTTGAAGAGACTAACTTCACACTTGAAACTGGACTGTTTGTCATCATCTCTGAACAAATTAGAGCCATTTAATAGGAATGTAGCAATGTAGAAATTCTCCTACTCTTTTGTAAATGAAGAATCCACTAAAATGTCAATAATTATCTAGCTTTCTGATAGTTTTCTGGTGAAATAATGCAGTGTATTTAAATATTTAAGGAAAAAATAAATATATGCAGTGTCTCCTACATATAATAATTTCTATAACTCTTATTTCATACTGAATTTGCAGGCTCTGAATATGATAATGCCATTTCTTCATAATAATAAAAACAACACAAATGCAGAATAAAAAGATTAAATGGTTAAACATGTTTTAAAGGTCATACAATATAACAAAAGAAGATGGATCAAAGCTCATTTTTCAAGAATATAACTAACTCAAATTATCTCTGAATATTCAAAAAAAAATAAAAACCCAGAAAATCCAGTACCTTAAATGCCAGGAAATATACAAATTGTTTGCTGCCATGGAAACTGACAAGTTTAGAGATACTTGAATTCCTGTCTGTAGTTTTAATATATCTTACATAGACATAATGAGTTTTATTTTTTTATTAGACCTTTATGCAAAAATAGTTCCTTTCTGAGGTCTACTCTTGGCTAGTCATCCCCAACCTATTATAAGGATGAATGGTATGGAAATTTCAAAGGCATAAATTCCTGTAACTTTTTTTTTTTTTTTTTTTTTAAATTAAATTCTAGTGCTCTTCTATATGGAACTAGACTCCTTCGGGTGCATGAGCTAAGGAGTATTCAACCAAACTGCTAATAAATGACATTTGAGCACATTCAACCTGCCATTGACTTTTAAAAACTTTTTAGCAAAACTATCCCTTTTGCTAGATTTTGCATTTTGATTTTTAAACACTTCCTAGCAAAGATTCATATTCTAGTTGTACCCAAAAATGAACCACCACTTCTTACAGGCATGTCAGCATTGCACAGCAGGTTTTGGCAATCTGACTATATAGTACTCATTCAAAACCTATTGCCTATTAATGCAAATGAGCCAACCATGAAGCAAAATTACTGACATAACATGGTTCATATGTTACATGTAGGGATACTCAGAAAATATTTTTTTTGTACTATTAAATTTAAGAAACATAAGAAGATTTAATTACTTTCCAAGTGAAACCGAACCATGTCCCTCCCAAATACAAGGAAAAGAAACAACTTAAACTAACAGTTTAACAGCCTGTTTGGGAAATTCTAGTTGAATTTCCTTCCTGCCTTGGCCCAGAATAAGCAACTTACCTTATCATCACACGTTTCCAGGTGACCGTTACGATCTTCAGGCTACTTTCATATTATCTTTTGTCAAAAAAGAGAGGGAACAGTAAAGTTTTTAATTTTCCATAGTGCAACATTTATTTGAAAACCTATGTCAAAAACTCCACTCCTCTAACTTGCTATGAAAACATTACCAACACCTAACTTGTCCAGGCTTTTCACTTCCAGAAACATGTTTCTTTCTTATTGAAGATAAAATACCTATAGTACATATTTCCATACTTAAAAATCACAAATTCACATTACCGTGTAGGAAATAATTTTATTATGATATTTTCCTGTAGTGTTTTTTAATGAGAAAAATAATATTTTAGGGTTTTTCTGAATTCAAAGTTTCCCTTACGTGGAAGTTGATGCATGTATGAGAAGCCAGGTAGCAGCTCCATTACTAAAATCTTTAATATTTGGAAGGTTAATTATCATCCTCTGCACTTCCTTAAAAGAAGATGTGGCTGTCATATAGAAAGAACAGAGACTGACTGATTTTCTTTCTCCACTGACAAGAAACCTTTTGTCTCTCACATGTCTGAAGAAGGTATGCTTCCATAAAATTTGTGCAGATTTTGTTGCTTTACCTTGAAGAACAGAAAATAATTCACAATATTTCCAAGGAAAATTGACAAAAATGTTTAACTTCATGAATTTTCCTTAACGTTTCAGGCCAAAAAACCAAGCATTACAACTGTTCTCTAAAGGTTAGTGTTACTAACCTTTCTGTTAATTTGTTTTCTACATAAAATTGACTGGGCGGTGAGTAGCATGAAAATTTACCCTACTCTCTAAATTAAGATTTTGTGTGAATTTTACGCTAAGGAATTTGATAAAACAGAAGGTATTTATTCTCATTTCCAAGCGTAGTACTGTAGTTACTTGTTTACAAAAATTCTAATTAATTGTTTTCTTTCTGTGTTCCATGATTTTTATATGTAGCAATGTGGCTCCAAAAGGAAAATAAAACCAGGAAAAGAAAAACAATCTGGTGGGGTGAGTTTGGGTGGGAAGTGGGTGTCTCTACCCCACACACCTCTCATGAGGTGACCTAGGTGCTTAATTTTAGCTTTGGCAGTACAAAACCAAATGCATCGTGCAAGTTATCCCATTTCCTTGGATCATAGTATCATAGAATCGTAGGGGTTAGAAGGGACCTCAAGAGATCATCGGGTCCAACCCCCTGCCAAAGCAGCTCCCTAGGACATTTCACTCAGATAGGCGTCCAGATGGGTCTTGAATATCTCCAGAGAAGGAGACTCCACCAACCCCCTGGGCAGCCTGTCCCAGGGCTCTGTCACCCTCACTGTGTAAAAGTTCTTCCCCATGTTGGTGCGGAACTTCCTGTGCTCTAATGTGCAGCCATTGCCCCTTGTCCTGTCTCCACAGACCACTGAAAAGGGGCTGGCTGATTCCCCTGCATCCCCTGCTTAAGATATTTATAAACATCAATTAGGTCCCCCCTTAGTCTTCTCTTCGCAAGACTGAACAGTCCCAGCTCACTCAGCCTTTCCTCATAGAGGAGATATTCCAGGCCCTTAATCATCTTCATAGCCCTTCTTTGGACTCTCTCCAGGAGACCCCTGTCCTTTTTATACCAGGGAGCCCAGAACTGGACACAATACTCCAGGTGGGGCCTGACTAGGGCAGAGTAGAGGGGGAGGATCACCTCCTTTGACCTGCTGGATGTTACGCTATTTTGTAAAGCACATATGAGACTACTCTCACCTCTGCTATTAGTTTTAAAATTGGTAAGATGCAGTCAGTTAGGTATATGCATGCAAGACAGAAATCCCAAAATGGAAAAGACTTGGAAAGTGTAGATATCTAGGACCCAGACACAGAACCTTCAGACAGACCCTTTCATGATGTACATCATTAATTGCTTGATACATTGAGGTTTTGAATTATACATTGAAGATACCTATTAACTTTAACTAGGTTTACAGGTGCTTCATCACTAAAGGCAGATGCAGAGTCTAATTTTTGCTAGATGTATATGAATTGAAGATACCTATTTAAGTGGACTCATTTTTACTACAAATTGTACTAGATTTTTGATCTGAAATAATGTCAAACTAGTTCTAACTCTACCCTATGAATCCAATGAATATACAAAACAAGGGAAGCTACATATATGTATATCCACACATGCATACATATACATATACACATATGTATACAAAGCCTTAGCTCAGGGTTCAAGAAGTTGATGCGTCTCAGGCTGAGCCAGAAAATATTGCAATAGGCTCTTGCCTGTTATTTGAAGGAACACAGTACCATAAGGAACACTTTTTTTTTTCGGGAATCCTCTTTGAAAAAACTTACAAATGCACAGCTGGGGAGAATTTCTGAAGGTTGGGATGTGATTTCCTCTCATTGTGCTGATCTGCCAGAAATATAGAAGTTTTTATCTTACAGTGGGTCCCTAGATACATGCCTGACTTCAGGGAGAAAAAAAAAAGCAGTGCTTTTAAATGGAAGAGTCAAACCTTTGCAAGAAATCTGGCCAATTGTGATCCTTACAGAAAGTTGAACTGAGATCAAATAAATATAAATACTTGGAAAACATACAATCAGTTTTGGTCTTTTTTTTTTAACCTGCAATTATATAGCTGTCTAATTATAAAACCAAACTTGTTACATCTAGCATTGCAATACTATTTTATCTAAATAATAAAATCTACACCAAGATGTCAGTTATTTGTCAGAATAACTGATCCTCTAAATTAACAATAAAGACATTAACTTTGAATATGTAAATCAAACAACCTGTGTTGCAGAACTCCAAATGACAACCACATAGAAATACAGATGTTAATATTATAATTGCAATAATTCAGAGTACACTTCATAAGCTTCTTTTAGAAAGTATAAAAAAAGCCTTGACCAAAAAAAAAATTTAAAAAAAATCCTTAGCTATTGACTTAACAGGTTTTTAATATTGACACCTATTGCTCTAAGAGAAAACACATTAATTCCAAGCTTCCAGAGTTTAAGCATTACAGATCTTACACTGAACCTAAAAGAAGACTGTAATTATTTTTCAGAGAAAATAAACCTAAAAGTTCACCTTTGTAATCAGAGCAACATATGAAATTCAATTAAGAAGCCATATTAAAAATGGAAATTACTTTACACATGGTACAAAACCCACCAATGAATACATTATCTTCTTCAAAAGAGATAACTTTCAGCATTAATAAATTGTGTTTTACCTCAAATTCTTTAGAACATATACCATACTTGGTCCATACATTGCTTCTTAAGAGCTATAACATAAATTAGGTCAAAAAGGCCACAACAGCAGTCTCTGTGACAAGCGAAATGCCTTTATTTCAGTTTTAATATTCAGTGGTCAAATGAAGATCTCATCATCTTGAGACCTCTATAGTCTTCAAAATTGTTTTTAATTTTGTTAAGAGGCTGAAAGTATCTTTAAGTTAGTTTCAGTCTGGATCAGGAGAGTGTTTTAAAGCTCACCATCCCCCAAACCATGATTTGATTGACTTTGTAGCACAGTCTCAGGGCTCAACCGGGTTCATTTCAAGTGAAACTAATCTGAAGATGCACACCAAAAGTACACTCAAAGAACTCCAGTCACTAATGCTATTCAGTCCATGAAAGCAGACAGAAGACAATCTGAAGTAACCCCACATGAACATGCTAATGGTGTACATCAAGTTATTGACAGTTGCTTTGATTTACAAGTCCATTTCTATGGTACTTTCTTACTACCTAAAGTAGACAACCTACAAGATTCCCCACTTCAGCTTTCTGGAAATTTTGCACGTTACAGTACAATCAATAAAAAAATATTTATGCTTTTCTCTAGAGAACACACAAGTTCCCTCTCCTCACTACCATTGAGCACAAGTGCCCATCAAAAGTTTAAACAGAAGGAGCCTAATACTGTGTCTCTTAAGGACAGTGAATAGATACAAAATATAAAAATTAACTTTAAAAAAAATAGTCATAGAGTGACAATACTCAGGTAAGATCCATGTAAAATGCTAATAAGTAGTAGGTCTCCTTATGCATCAACTGTTTAACCAGAGAGAAAACTGAGTGTAAAACTTCCACCACAGAAAGTAGAAGGAAAGTAACAAACTAATTTATTTTTTTTTCTTACTTACCAGCAGTGTTTTCCCTGTATAGAGCTTGCAGTCTAGATAGCTGGAAGAACTACAAAACCAAAGAAGAAAGCCAAAGAGGAATGTTTAATAAGCTATACTTGATGATATATCTAAACAGAAAATTTAGCACTTACAAGCTAGCTATTTCAGTGACTGATAATGCTTAGCCTGAAAAAAATGGAATCCAAACCTCTGAGTTAAGCACTGTATATGAGAGATTTAGGTCTTTTTGAAAGTTTCTAGAATTCCTACAAAGTAATAATAAAACATTTACAATAACCTGTCAAAAATACTGAACATGAGATGCTTTTAACTTCTGCCTTTCTGCAAGGGCTCAGATATGTATCTTGGGATGAAGGCAGGAGCTTCTGTTCAGTTAAGCTATCAAGCCTAAGAATCTCTCTGGTGGTCTTTCAATACAACATTTAAAGAAGATTTGAAAAGTTCATGTAATACTTCAGTAGAAAGCCAGGAATGACAGCATCCAGTTTCAAGGGAACCCAACTTCATCATTCTTAAAAAACACACAGTGGCAATTCCTTATTACTCCCCACTTAGGTCCTGCTATGTTAATGGAAAAAGGGAGGAATAAATGTGTCATGAGTTCTTGCTATATATACAAAAAAAGCAACACATGAATGGTACACAGGACCTCACATATGAATTCGATTTAGAAAAAAAAATATTGTCCATTTCTTTATATATGGACATGTTTTGGGTTTTTTATTTTCACATTGTTGCAAGGTTTTCACCTTTCTGAGAAGAGTTAAACAAATAGAACTGCTCCTGGGGAGGAAACAGACTACCTGCACACATCAAGTTACAGGTGTTCCTCGGAGCACTCAATTTAGAAAACTGCACTAATCAATAAGTTACAGGGGTAAGGAGAGCCTCTCTGTCCTCTATGAGGTGTGGCCCTGAGGTGGTGTGACCCTCCCTCTCTTGGGTCAATGCTTGGTGCAATCTTTCCCCCTTATTTGGGCCACATACCTGAAAAGCACACCAAAGTGTTAAGGTACTCCCTTGACGTGCTTGATTCTTGCTACCTTGGTAACAGGAGCAGCCTGAGCAACAAAACAGACTGTTAATTAGGGCACTCCCTTAATGTGCTTAGTTGGTTCTTCCTCAGTAACAGGAATGGCCTGATACATGTGTTCCAACCATAACATTCTTGTTTCCGTATTACTTGAGAATAATAATGATAATCGACTACCTCCTGATCACCTGGTACACCTGTGCCTGTACATGGGGTGATACCAGAAAGGTTCTGAGTCTGCATAACTGGTGGAAGGTACCGGAATATCTCATCATCCAAGTTGGGCCAAAACTGAAAAAGTCGATTATCCTGGACTCTATAAACACCAATTCTTAGTGAGACACTTTGGAGCAATCCTGGATCACACCAATCTGTGACCAGTACCCCCACCTGAACCAAAACCACCCCTCACAGTACAAACCTGATAATCATCTGCCAAGGTGAAGCCAGCCTCCTTGAGTCTCAACTATTGTCCATTGAGGAATGCTGATACATTGTGAAAATTTAACTCAAAGAAGAAAGAAATTAAAAAAAAAAAAAAAAAGCTGAACCAGCTCTCCCTGTGGCTATATGACCACTAGAACTGACACTAATAAAAGGACGTGTGGTCTGAAGATTAGGATGGCACTTCCAGTCTAGTTCAACTTCTATTACATGTGGAATGTCATCCTTATTTTGATTGTTGGATACATTTTTCAAAACTACAGGCACATAAAGCCTTAACTATCACCTAGATGCCTGTAGAGGAAAAACTTCAAGATTTGCTAAACCACAAAAAGAAGAATTCATAGCATGAACATACAGCCTAGGGGTTATTTTATTTGTATGCAGTGGGAAATTCCGATCAGAAATTTTTTAATTGTGAATGAAAATCCATAATGATACAGAGTAAGATAGACAAAAAGCAAGATCTATTGTCAGGTTTGATGTTGTAAAGAGAATGAACATACAATGGACCACTTGAAGAATTGTAATCCTTAATTATAAAAAAGATATCTTTTTTTTCCCCATAAAATCCCTGGTTTTCAATCATGAACATTTCTGCACATTGAGAGAGTACTCATAATTTAATTACACATATGACTTTCACTCCTTGCCCAACAAAATTTACAGTCCATTGAAATGTATGTGGAATTAGGACAAATCATATTTTTTCTGTAAATGTAAAAACAAAAGACATTAATTTAAAATAACAGAAGTTTACTATTAATTTTCAGTACATTTTTATTTTTTCTTCTCTGCCTTCCAAAAGGAAATGCAGACTTATGATTTCTTTATCTTTTCTCAGTATGCACCATCCCTGGATAATTTCCTTCATGAACTCACACTCAGCTTCCATATCTGTGTTTATGCATTGTTCCAGTTTTCTTGGGTTGTTTTTTTCCAGATTAATATTTTGCTACAGTTGTACTTTTCAGTCCATGGTGAACATAGTCAAAACAGCTGTAAAGTTCTGGGAAGGCATTTCTAGAGGTATAACACAGGCTTAAAAAAATGCATCCAACAATCAAAATAAGGATGACATTCTACATGTAATAGAAGCTGAGCTAGGCTGACAGCGTCATCCTAATCCCCAGACCACATACCCTTTTCTTTATGCCAGTTCTAGTGGTCAGAGCTGGATTGTTTTCTGGTTGGTTTGTTGGGTTTTTTTCCATGGTAGATTTTACACAGGTCAACAAGCTGTTCCAACTCTTAAGTAGTTAGTAGTTTCCTTTACAATCAGGATTGAATCATCTATCTCAATTGTAGTGTTATTTTAGCTTTCTTTACATGGATCATGAAATTCTGTCCCATTACTGGCTTGCCAGAATATTTGAATTCAGGGGCCCTGAAGCTGCAAGTGTTAGAATCATGGCCTCACTGTTATCTGCAGATTTAACAAGTGTTTCTTTCATGAAGCACATCCTAGATCCTTCAGGAATTCAGGGATCCTTAGAGAATCCTTAATTGTCATAAAATCCTTCTCTATGCCATTCCATGTTTACTTTTTAAACTGCATATTCACTACAACCTGTAGTGCCTAGAACTGTTTTCTTTTAAGGCAGAAAAAAGAATATAAATTAATTATATTTTCATATTAATTTATTTATAAAGAGAATAAGCATAAAATATTTTGCTATGATAGAGTGTTAGAAATGTCAAAGGTCCTAAGAAAGGACTCGCTGTAGATGTACTAGTGAAAAAGTAATTATATGTTCTTGCAAGAGCGGATGTCCTAGTGAAGTAGGCACACCTGTGGGCAGAGTTTGCGGTATTTTTATGCCCCATTCCCATCCGAAATCCCTCCCTTGTTTACCTATGAATTAGGTATTTCCAAGGTTTACAGGCTCAACCAAGACGCCTTAGTCACAATAGTACATAATATAATACACATTGCATGTCTGGCAGGTTCCTGCTTTCCATTGGTGAAGAAAATTAATATTTATGGACTTACTAAATTATCTCAAATGCTTGCCTTTATCTCACTGCTTAGGCAGCTGAATAGTGGGGCTTGATTGGGACTCAGGGCATATTGTTTGCTGAAGGAATTCAAGGCTCAACCCAGGTTTCAGTTCATTGAATTATGCAGCAGTGCCCTGATTAATCTCGTTTTACAGGACAACTCAAGTGCCAGCTACATACACAGCTCCACATGGGCTGTCTCTGCTGAGATGGGGCCTCAAGGCAACCCAAGGCTGAGTCGCTTGTACAACCCCCAGTGAGTCACCTGATACGCTCTCATGTCACAGCTTCATATTGTTCCCTCCGGCTCTATTGCTGGCCACCAGTGAGAGGAGATTGGCACATGCCTCTTTGCTCCCCATCATCAGGAACCATAATTTTACGTCAATGTGTAACCTGTCTTCCAGAATATAGCATTCCTAATATTACTTTTGTGTCCTATAGCAGCATTTTAAACATACTCCATATCTACAATATGAGATACACATGTCACCACAGACGTCTTACATTTTAGAAAGGATTTTCTCCTGGACATATTTTTGAGAATAGTTTTTGTCTAAATTATCACTAGTCTTTTCTTATAATTCAGTATTTTGCATGCAAGGAAGTGGTGGAAACACTTATATCTCCGTACTTTTTTTTCTGTTTTCTTTTAACAGTTTCACCCAAGAATATTGAAAAGTGGAATGACTTCTCTGAGCTATTGAAAAAAAAATATTTACAGAGAAATATTATTTTAACAAAGCCATCTTACAGATTTTTCTGACAGGATTCGTAAAGCTTCTGGCCCAAGAGCTGTTTCTTCAAACAAACAAAACAAGTGTAACAGAAAAGCATATAATCAAATGATTAGTAAAACGGGGAAAAAAATCCTCACATTTATTTAGCAATGCATATTTCTATTTATAGCAAAATGCAAATATTCTAGGATTAATTCACCGCACTGCCCCACAAACAATGTGAGAAATTGTTAAATGGAAAGAAAAATGTGAAACATGCAAAATTAAAGGAAGCATTGTGGTGATTATGCAAATGCAAACATCATTAACCAGTGTAATTATAGAAATGTGCTCTTTTTGGTTGTGCATAAATGTTTCATAGTCAGCTCCCAAAACCTCAGAAATAATTTAAAACATATTTAATTAGTTCTAAAACATTTAACATAATTTTCATACTACTTGACCTTATGACCTACAGGTTACTGGACCTCTGGAGAAATTAGGGTTTTCTGGAGATGTAACAAATTTATTAAAGTTTCATTCTGGATCAGTAGATCACAAAATTAATTGTCTAAAAATAAATTAATAAATTGTACAGTAAATATGTCTTACTCTTGCAATTAATATTGAGCCACAGATCATTTGTTTGCTACATGACTGTATACAAGGAAGTCAAAAAATGTCAAATACAAATGAAGAGGTTAGAATTCTCTTTTTCTGTCATGGTACCAACAGTTCTTGTGTCAACCTCTTTACAGAAAATCAGAGAATGCAATGAAGCACTTGGGTTGTTGTGTGAATATTAAATAGCACCTTTGTATTGCGGGTGCAGGAAATAGTATGAAAAGAAGATAGCCTGAATTAAATGGGGAAAAAATACAATAATATAAGGAACAACATCAAACACTTTAGTAATACTGAAGATTAATGAATCATGCATCAAAAATATTGAACTTGCTTAAAAAACCCCACTTAAAGTCACTCATGTGCAAGCAAAAAATCATACAAATTCTTATTGAATCACAATTGAATTTCCCAACAAATGCCATTTTTAGTCAGATCAGAAACTCTAAATGTTACTGTCTTACATAGTGTATTACAAAGGTAGCCATCTCTACTAACTTTGACTTGATGCATTGAATGAGAAAGAATATATAATTAAGAACATGCCTTCAGATAACACAGGTGTATAATCTAATACGGAAATATATTTTCAGTCCTGCATCTCACATTCCTTCCATTAGTGTTTTAAATATTTTGTTTCTGTCTTTTTAAAAAAATTTCAATCATATAAACAATACTATTTAGAGAATTAAAACATTTCCTATTTACTATGAATGACTTTTTTGAAGTTGTACTGTTTCTAAACAGATCTATGGGATTTTGTTCAGCTTGAGGTGTCTCCACACTCAATACCAAACTGATTAAAGAAATCGCTTTACTTTGTCTCCAAAGTTACCTATGTGTTCATGTTGAATGTCTATATATTTGTTAACTTTGCTATCTTTATTTCAACCTTTATTTTCTTTGCTGCTTGATTTTATGACAGTAAAATTATTTCCAAGTTTATCTGAAGACCCACTTTCTTAAGAGCTAAATCTGTGTTTTAAATTGCTCGCTGTCATCAATAATCTTCTCATTTCTTGTCTAGTGATTTTACATCATTTTTTTTAGAAATAGATGACAAATTCTGCCTGAAAAGTAAAAGAGGGGAACAGAGAATGGCAAAGCAGATATATTTTGTGTCTGTGACTGAACAACCAAAGAGGATCCTCAGTAGAATTTTTCATTATCACTAAATACCAAATTTTATGGTGTACATTGTTTCCAGAGTTACTTAACTGAAGCAAATGGGACAAAGACCAAACTACTAGAAAGTAATCATCTCCAAGTTTGTTAATATCTCACAGGAAATATTGAGTGACAGCTAAACTGCTTTTTTTTTTTTTATCCCTGGGTAGTTCTGTCACTTCTCTCTCTTATTACCCACCTACGTCCCATTTCATTTTCCTATTTCTCTGGCATCTGTCTTGCTGTGACTTGACTTTAAAAATGTGTACTAAGTATTTCAACTGCGTATGAGGTATTTAGCATTAGCAGTTGTAGAAGCTCTATTCATAATGGTGGCTTAGCTTTGCAATTGTGAAAGGCAGCTGTGACCCCTTGGCTTTCCTAGGCAATTATATGGTTAATCTTTTGTCATATTCATTATGTCATTCAAATTTTTACTTAATTTGTAAAGTATATTGTGCTACTAAATTTTTTTGTATAAGGATTCTAAGGCATCTATATGGAAGTCAAAATTTAGAAAAGCTGAAATTTTGAAATAAGATAAATTTAAAATCTACTACTATTTTCTTTACCCTCAAATGCTTTATAATTCTTTGGACCCAGCTATGAATGCGTAACAGCCCATCCATCATTATAGAGCTTTGCAGCAATTCCTTGGTTTTGATTCAGGTAATATTACAATGGTTACAGACGAAGGTGGGACCAAAAATTATTTTCTTATGAGGCTGAATTTCTCCTTTGTGTAACATGTCCATCTCACTAAAACCAGGTACAGTATTCTAACATGTTTTCAGACAGTAAAAAAATTTCTTGATGCAAAACCAAAGAAGATATTACAGACCGTGACAAACAAATGTTAAATAATTTTGACTGCAAGAGTGGGGACATCAAGTAAAAATTTGAAGGTTTAGATCACTTAACTAAGAAGTAGGTACATTTCCTAATATTTATACTCACACGATTACATGAAATGGAAACTTTTGTTTGTTTTAAGGACCTCCTCTGATATGCTACTTTTTGATACACAAATAAGTCTGAAGCCATATCATACAATCCTCCACTTCACAAGAATTTTCATATTATGCTACTTCCACTGCTGGACAAGAGTTAGGTTTCATTTACTTCTAAGATATTTCTTGGTAAAATTGCATACAGTTTTCTCAATGATCTGCCAAAGTGCATTCATAAGCTGTGGTCAGCAAACGAATGTATATATGTGTGCATATATTTAACTGATACACCTACATACAATTTTAGATAGATTGTCTCAAATTAAAAAGCTCTACTTTATGTGATACTTACTGACTTTGCCTGCACAAAGTGTATTTTTTGATTGTATCTAAGCATTTTATTGATTAATGAAGAATGTATGGATTTTTTCCATGCTCTTAAAAAATCTCTTTATTCAATTCCTATGGGAATCAGTATTTCCATTGTGAATATAAAATTTAGTTATCTCCACAGGGAAGATTTTGGAATTTCTTCATATTTAGAACCTAGTTCAAGTACTATTCTGCCTATGTAGAATCAAACCTTTAAACTGATCTGAAATAATTCAGGACTATCTAATGATTGTTTCATCATTTTGAGGAGAAACAATATTGAGAAGAAAAAATATTTTAAAAACCCAAAAAATTGTAAAAGGTAGTATCCATTGGACTGATGTATTATTGATAAGGATTATTGAAGCATATCAAGTTGCTTTTTTTTGCTTGCTAAAATTTTACTTTGATTCATCTTTTTCCTCTATTTTCCTGCCTCATTGCAAACTGGGATTTGATTTACTTGAATTTTTTCTGCTGTTCAGACTTGCTAAATCTCTCTTGTCAACAGTTCGGTGGCTGAGTGAAGCAAAGTGTTAGTTAATAGTGTGAAAGCTTGGGTGTGCTGTCAGAAAAGGGCAGGCCATTAACTTGTGAAATTTTGCTTTCAATGTTCCACAGCCCTTGTGCTGGCAGAAAAATCTCACTGTTGTTTTACTATTAATGTTACAAATGGCATATGAATTTATGACACTTTGTAATTAAGTACCACACTTCTGCCTGGAGTAGTTAAGAGGGCAGACTATGGAAGATGGTTTATAATGCACAGGCCTGCTTGCACACACGCACACAGAGACCACAACCACACCAAAAACCAAACCCACAGAAACCCACAGTAAAAAAGACAAGAAAAAAACAGCCACACGGAGGACTAGTTCCTTTCCACCAGGAGCAGTAAGCATTTCAAAGGACTGCAGTATTAACATCAAAGTCCTGTCTTTAGACTATCAGATCTTTCAACATCTGAATACAACTGTGTTAATTAGTACAGTTTTATGAACAATAAGTACAGATTACCTTGAATGTTAAAAATAAATGTTATTTTATTACAGTTGTGACAAGAAAGGAAAGTGATACCTCTGAATTGCAGTAGAGACATCTGAAATGTCAAAGAACTTTTTTGAAGATAAATACTATGTAATTACAGGGTATATTACATGCTATTTTTCTGTCTTGAAAAATGGCATATTGTTGCCTCTAAAACCCTAAAAGATAGATGATCCCAGGTCTAGTAACTTCAAAGCATTTGTGTCACTCATAATTTTTGTCACTACCTGAAGCTGCCTTCTAACAACTGCTAAATACTTACAGGGTTATTTGGTACAAATGAACAATGTTCACTTTAAGCAGACCTGCTGTGTACTTGCTGATAATGTTCTGACTGTGCTTTTTCTCTCCTCCCAAATTTGCTCAATTTTTCGTTACATGTTAAAATAAACAATCATATGTCACCCTGCAAATCCTATATTTCTATTGTTCAGGTTGATTTTGAAATATTATGTCATGCAGTTCTGACTATAACCATTAATTTAATTCCCTCTTTTTATTGTTGCTGCCTTTATATTTGACACTTCTTAATATGTCGATCTCCCGTTAGAAATAAAAGAAATCAGTTGGCCATTGAAAATTAAGCTGAAGAGCAGTTACAGAAAGGAAGACTTAATTGTACAAATCCACAGAGGTCAATTAAATTATTCATACTTATTATAATTTTTTTTGTCATTCCTCTCATCTACTCTCTTTTAAAGCTTCTGTTTCACCTGCATGCTCCATCTTACTTAAAGTTTTATTGTGAATTATTCGGGATAGACCCGTGGGGTGTTTTTTGGCACAAAATGCATAGTGATTTTTATTAGATTGCTGAGTTTATCAGAATATTAGAATCCCCAAAATTCAGTAGTCATTAGATAAGGCTTTTAAAAAAAATGCAGCAAAGTTATTTGCTTAAATACAGACCTCTGAAACTGTGAAAGTCATGCTCACAAGTAGAAATTTAAGGTTTCAACTTGCAGAAAAAACAAATGACTAAACTTCTGTTTCATTCAATAGTGAAGGAGCCAGATTTTTCAGTAGACCTGTACCTAGTGTCCAAATCCAGAACACAAATTAACTTTGCAATGTTCCAAAACATAGTTAATATTTAGAAAGAAGCTGTCAGAATTCGTTAACAAAATGTTCCTTAACATTCAAGTGTAGACACATCAGAAGAAGTCAAATAGCAATATTGTTTCTGGACCTGGGACTGTGGGAGACATCATTAATATGATACATTAAAAGATGCAGGCAAAAAAAAAATAAAAAAAAAAGCACCACACTGGTAGCAAGAAGTTTATTTTAAGAGCCCAGGAATATACTCTTAGCAGTAAGTGAAAAAGCATACAGAACTTGCTCTTAAAACATTTGACAAGTCTCCTGTTAGTGCATGACTGTACGATGTATACAGGCTGTCCCCGAGGATTGATGAGAAGAGAAATTGCTGTTGTAGCTATGGGTAACTTTCTGAATCACAAAGTGGTAGCCAGAAAGTTGTTCTATGGCATTATCAACCAGGGTGAGTATGAGTTTTAGCAAAAGTTTATTTCATATTTAAGCATTGATCCAACACATTCAATGATGCACAATTATAAGCAAATTTCAAGTACCATACCAAAATCTTTCAAGGAAAGTTTATTTAGATGTTTTTGGGTTTTTTTGAGATGGGGAAAAGGAAGCTGGAATAGGAGCACTCAGGGGATGTAGTACTTTTGGCATCGTGTAACATTTAAATATCTTTTATTGTGTGTTTTTTAAATATCAGTCTATAATGATTTATTTTTAAACATCATTACTCCGTGTTTATCACTTTCCCAGATTTGAATCCTATTACTATATTTCTTATTATTCATATTAAAAATATTATTATTTTAGAGGGGATGAACAAGAATTAGAGGAGATTTCCTTTATAATTCAGAAAAATTTAGAACAACTGCTATAAACTGAAGGTCTTTGCAGAAGAGCATAGGAATTAAATCAAGTTTTTCAATTAAGCTGGCTGAAATGACAGAGACAGACATTCATGCATGTATCTGCTTCTGTATGGACAGTTATGAAGGCATCAGGAATGCACCTATATGGTATAGTTTTTAACAGGCTAGTTCTCAAAGCATAAATAAAATGATGTTTTTAACAATTTTTGCCTTGATTTTTGTTTAGACAATAAGTGAAACAAGAACAAAACAATTGAAAAATACTGTCACATTTTCTAGAATCTCAAGAGTTTGTGGTCTACTGCTGAAACTTTGCCAACTATTTCAGCTCAGACCAAATCTCATACAAGCAACTGTCAGAAAACTGTTTAAGAGCTATTTATGAATGCATAACTGTCCTCTCATTTTCTATTTTTTCCTGACTTACTAATTTCAGCCTATGTAATCATTGAAGGTATAATCACAACACAGAACTAGGTTCAGGTTTTACACAACTGGATTATTAATTGTAGTTACTATGTCATTGTAAGGAAATGTAGAAACCAAAAGTGGACAGATTTCATAGATGAGACTCAAACATGGGACAAAAGGTGGAGACAAGCTACATGAAACATCAGTGCAGGAGACAAAAGCAAAGATTGCATTGGAACTTTGTAGTCCTACATCACCTCTGGGGCAGGGACTGATGGCCCCAAGCTTGGCTGAAATGGGTTCCTGGTCTTTGGGTAGAGTGGGTGAAAGCCCCTGATGGGACTGGGAAAGTCCAGTCAGGCCTGGTACTGACCGCAAAACTCTGATACCTTCTCCAGCCTTTAGTTTAATGACTTCTTTTTTTCCACTGAAGACACACTCAATCTTGTAACATTTCTATTTGACAGTTCTTCATCTGAATTTCTGTTAATCATGTCCTCAGGTACATAAATTTACCCACATATTTAAAGGGATATACATTCCATTAAAAAAGAGCACTTGTTGGCTTAATACTGTGATCTCTTGAGTCATGGTATCTTCAACAAATCCAATCTAGGGATTTCAAGGTAACCACTTCAGTTTAATTTTGAAAATCCAGTTTAAGGTGAGTAGAACCCAATCCTTTCCATGTATTCAATGTCCAGTCTGAAAATGTATAACTGAAGGCCAGGTCCAGAATATTCAGTTGCTGTAAAAATTCAGAATTTTTGCAGATAATTTTAAAATTTGATCGTAGTAGCCATTGGCTAGAAGTCAAATTTTCTCTAGCCTCGTCCTATGACTGAACAACACTGGCTGTCTATGCTAGTTGTAAGAAGTATGCAAGAATACCTTAAATATCACTTAGCTTCCTGATAGCCCAATGTCACTCCAGTCTTTAAAAAGGGCAAGAAGGAGGATCCCAGCAACTATAGGCCAGTCAGCCTCACCTCTGTCCCTGGAAAGGTAATGGAACAGCTTGTTCTGGATGCCGTCTCCAAGCAATTGGAAGAGAAGAAGGTCATGAGGAGTAGTCAGCATGAATTCACCAAGGGGAAATCGTGCTCGACCAATCTCATAGCCTTCTACGATCTCATCACCAGCTGGGTAGATGGAGGGAGAACAGTGGATGTCATCTACCTTGACTTCAGCAAGGCTTTTGATACTGTCTCCCATGACATCCTGATAGCAAAGCTGAGAAAGCATGGGATTGATGAGTGGACAGTGAGGTGGGTTGAGAATTGGCTGTCGGACCGAGCCCAGAGGGTCGTGATTCGTGGAGCGGAATCTGACTGGAGGCCTGTGACTAGCGGTGTTCCCCAGGGCTCGGTGTTGGGTCCAGTCCTGTTTAACATCTTCATTGACGACCTTGATGAGGGAATAGCATCGACCCTCAGCAAGTACGCCGATGACACAAAGCTGGGAGGAGTGGCTGACACGCAGGAACACTGCGCTGCCATCCAGCGAGACCTGGACAGGCTGGAGAGCTGGGCAGGGAGAAACCAGATGAGGTTCAACAAAAGCAAGTGTAAAGTCTTGCACCTGGGAAGGAACAACAGTTTCTATCAGTACAGGCTGGGGGATGACCTGCTGGAGAAGAGCTCAGTGGAGAAGGACCTGGGGGTCCTGGTGGATGACAGGTTGGCCATGAGCCAGCAGTGTGCCTCGGTGGCTAAGAGAGCCAATGGGATCCTGGGGTGCATCCGGAGGAGTGTAGCCAGCAGGTCAAGGGAGGTGATCCTCCCCCTCTACTCTGCCCTGGTCAGGCCCCACCTGGAATATTGTGTCCAGTTCTGGGCTCCCTGGTATAAAAAGGACAGGGATCTCCTGGAGAGAGTCCAAAGAAGGGCTACGAAGATGATTAAGGGCCTGGAGCATCTCCCCTATGAGGAAAGGCTGAGAAGATTGGGACTGTTCAGCCTTGAGAAGAGAAGACTAAGGGGGGACCTAATTAATGTTTATAATTATCTTAAGCATGGGACGCAGGGGGAATCAGCCAGCCCCTTTTCAGTGGTCTGTGGAGACAGGACAAGGGGCAATGGCTGCAAGTTGGAGCACAGGAAGTTCCGCACCAACATGCGGAAAAACTTTTTCACAGTGAGGGTGACAAAGCACTGGAATAGGCTGCCCAGGGAGGTGGTGGAGTCTCCTTCTCTGGAGATATTCAAGACCCGTCTGGATGCCTATCTGAGTGAAATGTCCTAGGGAGCCTGCTTTGGCAGGGGGTTGGACCCGATGATCTCTCGAGGTCCCTTCCAACCCCTACGATTCTATGATTCTATGATTCTGTGATGTTGGGTTGTGGTGGTTTTGGCCCTGGCTAGAGGCCAAATGCCCACCAAGCCGCTCGCTCACTCCCCCTTCAGCTGAAAAGGGGAGAAAATATATTTTTTGGAGGCTTAGGCCCTGAGATAAGGACAGAGGGATCACTCTCCAATTAGTGCAATGGGCAAAACAGACTTGGCACAGAATAAAGGAAAGTGACTTATTACAATTACGACTAATATACCCAGTGAACCGGAATGAGATAAGAGTAAGAAGCGGCCAGGTCTTAAAGTGCCTTCCCCCCACCCCTCCCCTTCTTAGCAAACTTAAACTCCATCATGATTTTACTCCCTTCTTCCCCCCCCAACATGGCGCGGGGAGGGGCAGGGAATGGGGAGTGGGGTTCCAGCAGTACCAGTTGCTTTCCTTCCCAGATCTTAACGCTTCTACTTCCCCCCACCCCTTGCCTCTTAGCACACTTGACTTTAATCATCAATTTTGCTCCCTTCTTCCCTCCCATTGCAGCACCAGGAGGGGCAGGGAATGGGGAGTGGGGGTTTTCAGTCCATTCTGCCCGAGCTGTCTTCTGTCTCAGCTGGGGGGAGGGGGACATTCCACACACACACACACACACTTCCCTTGCAGTGCCTTGGGGTCCCACCCACCCAAGAGTGGTATCCACGAACTTCTGCAGCGTGAGTCCTCTCCACTGGGGAGTCATCTCCTCACCACAGGCCTCTCAGCAGGACTCCCTTCCATAGGGTTCTGACATTTGGGCCCAGACTCCCCCGGCCTGGCTCCCCGCAAAGTCACAAGTTCCCCGGCAAACCTGCTGAGGTGTGGGCAATCTCTTTACAGGCATAGATGTCTCTGCTCCCCGTCCCCGGTGTCCCCTCATCAATGGGCTGCGAGGGGACACTGGCTCCACCATGGTCTTCACGACGAGCTGCAGGGGAAACTTTCTTTCCACATTCTTTCCCCCCTCCTCCTTCTGGGCCTGGCCTTGGCTATCGGTGCAGCTGGTCACATCTTCCCACTCTGAGTTCTGGTGGCAAAGTGCGCCAGCCTGCAGGTTTTTTCTCCTAGATGTGTTTCACAGAGGTGCTATGAATCCATCTCTGATTGGTCAGAGATAACTTTGGCCTTGAATTGGCCGAAGTTTACTGTCTGGAACTTGCAGAAAACTGTAACTGCTGCTTTGCAAAAGCCATCTCAACAGCACAGCTACACCAAAGTGCAACATGGGCTCAGGATGTTTTGAGTTGAATATGATTTTTCTTTTAATTAGTTTCCTTTGATGATATTTTCTGAGTATATAGCCATTTTTAATGCAATTTACTTGTTCATAGATCTGTATTTTGGAGAAAATAGAATTAATTACAGAATTACACATCTTGATTTCAGCTAGTTTGTTTGTTTGTTTGTTTATAAAACAATGAACAATTACTTGTTATTTATGCTTTTTATGATTTGTCAGGCAACACCATATTCCTTCTAAGGTATCTCTTCTCTAACCTTCAAAAAGTCAGAAGCTTTTCCATAACTTTGGTCATCATTGTTATCTTTCTTTGAATCTCTTCCTGTCTTATTACATCTTTTGTAATAGAATGAGAGGAACGGGGAAAATGATATTCTAAATGAATATCCACATTAGACTGGTTTAGCAAATAAAATGTTGTTCTCACTCTCTGATTTAGCTCTTTTTTTTTTTCTAATCAGTCCTAACATTCAATTTACTTACTTTCACTGCCAGTGCCATGGTAGTTAATTGGGTGCCCAAAAGACAGAAAAATATGCAATTAGTGACCAACTATGAAATGTTTGGTTAAAACACTCCTTGGCATCACATAAAAACTCTATGGCAGAAGGCAGATTTCAAATGCTTTAGCCCTGGAAGGCTCTGTGTTCTTTTTCCTATAATCCTCTTCATCATTCGTTCCCAAATGTGAAAATGGTGCCAAATGAAAGAAGTTCTTATTGAAAACAGTCCACTATATATCTATATAGCTGAAACCTACCTGACATTCTAAATACAAAAGTGCAGTGAGTGACATATATACACAAAATTATGTACTGCAAACACAGATATTTCAAATGTTTAAGGTATTTTCAATTAGGGTAATTGGGTAAAATTTTATTTCCTACATACAATACTTTTGAGAATCTCTTTAATCCAAGTAGACCTGTGCAAATGAGACACTGGAAAAATCTAACCAGGTTCCACTTAAAAACAAAAGCCCATTGAGTTATCATTACATACTATGAAGATAGTCAAGATTAGAGTCCCCTTTCCAATCATTATTGTTCTACCATCTCAGTATCATTTATTATTTGAAGTATATTTTACATGCATAACATCTATGCCTTCTGGTAGCAGCTGGAGTTTCAACAGGAAAATTACTGCAGGCTGGACCCAGATGGGTAAGAATCAAGTTAAATGGCCTGGAAGCTTGACTTATTTGAACACTTATGTTGTCACTATAATTTCAAAGATACATTTTTGTGTTTCAAAACAGCTGACAGCTTTACACTATGGTACAAGCTACTCTACTTTTGACTGGCACTTAGTAAACCTAAAGATGGTTGTGTAGTCTTTTGTTTTGTTTACAAAAAGTTATTGTTTCCAGTTGATAGGTTGATAAGACTTAGGAAATTATTTTCCTATGTGTTGCCAATTATTATTATTCATACCAAGAAGTGTTCAGAATCCTCACACATTGTCTCTTTCAGAAGTAGTTTTCTCTGATAATAAAATAACATGAAGGTAAATATTATTTTCAGAATTATCAGAGGTGCTCAATGGCCATTCATAGGGCAAGATTTAAAAATTCTTATTTATTCCCCAGATATTGAAGAGAGTTGATCTACATAGAGTTTGAGCAAATACCTCCTGGACAAAATGAAAAATGCTTTATCTTAGTCAGCCCTGAATTGGTCAAGCAGTTGGACGAAATTATTATTGTAGGTCTGTTCCAACTGAAGTAATCTATTCTATTCTATTATTGTCTTGACAAACACAAGACAAAAATGCATACACAGTGTAAGCAGAAACACATATCTTGGGAAGTACATAGGTGTACTGTCTGGGAGTTTAAGGATGGGATCAGGAAGGCTAAATCACAGCTGGAAATGAGTTTGGTTGAGTATGTGAAGAATAATAAGGATTTCTATAGTGTCCTGGTTTTGACTGAGACAGAGTTAATGTTCTTTCTAGTATCCAGTATAGTGCTGTGTTTTGGATTTAGTATGAGAAAAATGTTGATAACACACTGATAATTAGTTAATGTTAACAGCTGTTAACTGGTAGGTATGCTGCTTACACCAAGTCAAAGATTTTTTATCTTCCCACGTGGTGTCACGTGCACAAGAATCTGGAAGAGAACTAAGACAGCTGGCCCAGGCTGGCCAAAGGGATGTTCCCTGCTCTACAGGGAAGGACTTTGGGGTATTGGTAGATGAAATGCTGGATATGAACCAGCAATGTACGCTTGTATCTTGGACTACATAAAAAGAAGCATCCCCTCAGGTCAAGGGAGATGATTCTGCCCCTCTACTCTGCTCTCACCTCAAGTACTGCACCCAGCATTTTGTCTCTCCAGAGAAGGGACAGGAAAATTACCAGAGGTCTGGAATCCCTCTCCTATAAAGAAAAGTTGAGTTACTTTTTTTCCACCTGTGGAAGAGAAGAAGTAATGTTTTTAACCTAAAAGAAGGTAAATTTAGACTGGTGTTTAGCAGAGACTATTTTTAAAGCTCCCTTCTGACCTTAGCCGTTCTGAGTCTTATGATCTTTTTTTTTTGTTTTGTTCAAACATCCACTGTGATAATTTCTGCTGGTTTATATGCTGTGGGCATTTAAGTTTTCTTAAGCAACTTTTTATTCCTTTCTCTCACACAGTTTTCTCCATTTAATTCTGTCTACCTATACAAAATATGGGTGAAATGCTAGTCCAATTAAATCAACACTACAAGATCCATTAACTTCTCTACGACAGCATTTCACTCACAGTTCCCATTTTTGGAAAGCTGTTACCTTTTATCAAAGCTATTTCCTGCACTAGAAAACCTCTAGTAGCTTGGTAACAAGTAACTAGGTTTGAAATAAAACTGAAACACTGAGAGTAGTTGCAAATATATTTAACAAGTATGGTTCAAATTTCATAAATTAAACTACCATCAAAATTCCTAATGTTGCAATATGGGTGTAAATACAGTCAGATCTCCATTAATTCAGAGATTTGCAGCATTCAGCCCTGCAAGAACAAAAAAGTTCTCTAGCAATCCTGTATGTCACTATAGCTGTCACTTATGTTAAAGTCAAACACAAAAATAACTATGAACCAAAATGATATCCCACAAATCTTGATCTGAGGAGTAGTGAGACTAAGATTCATCACTTTCATTATGATCATGTTTCAATTGTTAATCAGGCTTTCTGTTTTTTTACTTTATTTTCTACTTGAATGTGCCAAACTTCACTTTTACGCTTTTTGTTATTAGTAAACATTCCTGGTTAAATATACAGCATTTTCTTCCATCAATGGCATTTATACTTATTAATCAGGCCACTTCGCCTTTTGGTTTTCACTTGGTTTCCTTTGGATTCGCTACAAAGACTAAGTACATTTCATTTCTTGCTGTGTAGATTTTCTTTGAAGTTCTTACTGTATTTTAGGGTTTCTTATCTAAATTTCTTTCTAGGTTTCTATCTTCTTTTTAAAAGGGATAACAAAACTGAATAAAACTTCCCAGCATATTGAGTACTGTGTGCAGTTTTGGGCAACCCAGCACAAGGGACACAAAACTGTTGGACTGTGTTTGGAGGAGGGCAACAAGGATGGTGAAGGGCCTGGAGGGGAAGTCTTATGAGGAGATGCTGAAGTCCCTTGGTTTGTACAGTCTGGAGAAAAGGAGGCTGAAGGGAGACCTCATCATGGTCTATGGCTTCCTGACAAGGGGGAGCAAAGGATGACGCAGTCACCGATCTCCTCTCTTTAGCGACCAGTGATAGAACCTGAGGGAATGGTAAGAAGCTGTAACACAGGAGGTTTAGGTTGGCTATTAGGAAGAGGTTCTTTACTGAGAGGATGGTTGAGCACTGAAACAGATTCCCCAGGGCAATGGTCACAGCACTGAGCTTGACTGAGTTCCAGAAGCATCTGGACAATGCATTCAGTCACATGCTCTGACTTGGCTGACCGTGCATGGAGCCAGGAGCTGGAGTCGATGATCCTTACGGGTGTCTTCCAACTCAGGAGATTCTATGATTCTATGATTCTATATCACCATTATATTTACCTAAGTATGCTAGGTTTACACATCAAAAGCTCTCTTTTGCTTTTATTAACTCAACACTGCACTCCAACTTTATAATTTTGAGTTGTCCACTCTAACTCCTTAGATTTGTGTGCACGCATGCATATGTGCATTGGGACATTTATTGCATAAGAGTTTTATGTTAACTTTGCTTTTGGATGAAAATGCATTTTGTTTGAAAATGTCCCCTGGCAAGTATCGATAATGCACTTTGTAATTGCTTTTTACCTGTTGGCTACCATTTCACCAGCTGGAGTTAGTTAGTATCTCCCCATTTATTTCAGATGTTATTAAGGCAGTGCCCTGAAATTAAATTTGATAAGATGTTCATGCTTCATTCTTCCAAAGGCATGATGCTCTGTGTGCAAAAGCTCTTATTCTTTGTTTCAATTGCTCTCTACAGATTTCTCAAGAGAACTTTGTCTGCCTTTACAAATGACATAGTTTAAGTTATAGTTTAAGCCCATCACCAGCTCTTTTGTTTAAGATTTATCATGCTTTTAACATTGATATGTTTGTGAGAATGCTAAGAGCTTGAAAGGATTCAAAAAAGTGGAAGTGTTGCAGGCTCCCTACCTTGTTTTTCTATGCTGCTTTCTGTTTGTGCTTGTGTGTTGGTATCCTAGGAAACCTCTGAAGGTGGAATTTGGAAGCTGAGAGCTCACAAAAGTTTGTTAGAAAATTAGGAAATGCCACTTTCATTTTGTATGAAAAAATGTAATTTTGATTGCTGTGAAAAAAGATTATACTGGAAAATATATAATAAATAAACTGATGACTTTGTCAAAACTTATGGAATAAGATTAGTTTGATGAAATTCCTTTATAAATCCAGGACATGATTCTCATATCTGTTCATTACATCAGCACCATACAAGTGAAACTTTACTGAGTGCATAAGACCATCTGAGGAACCTGAACATATACAATTCTGTGTGACCTGATGAAATGCATCCCCGAGTCCTTAAAGAACTGGCTGATGTAGTTGCCAAGCCACTCTCCATGATATTTGAAAAGTCATGGCAGTCAGGTGTAGTCCCTAGTGACTGGAAGTGAACCCATATTTCAAAAGGGTAGGAAGGAGGACTTTGGGAGCTACAGACCTGTCAGCTTCACTTCTATGCCTGGGAAGATCATGGAACAGATCCTCCTAGAAGCTATGCTGAGGCACATGGAGGAAAGGAAGGTGATTTGAGACAGCCAGCATAGCTTTACGAGGGTCAAGTCCTGCCTGACCAACCTAGAGGCTTTCTAGAATGCAGTAACTGCATCAGTGGAAAAGGAAAAAGCTACAGATGTCATCTATCTGTATTTCTTCAAGGCCTTTGACAGAGTGCCCCCCAACATCCTTCTCTCTAAGTTGGAGAGAGATGGATTTGATGGGTAGACTGTTCAGTGGATAAGGAATTGCCTGGATGGTCACATCCAGAGGGTAGTGGTCAATGGCTTGATGTCCAGATGAAAGATTGTGACAAATGGTGTTTCCCAGGGGTCTGTGCTGGGACCGGTGCTGTTTAATATCTTTATTAATGATATTGACAGTGGGATTGAGTGTACCCTCAGCAAATTTGCTGATGACACCAAGCTGAATGGTGAGGTTAATGTGCCAGAGGGATGGGATGCCATCCAGAGGGACCTGAACAGGCTGAAGTAGTGGGCCCAGGTGAACTTCATCAGGTTCAACAAAGCCAAATGCAGGGTCCTGCACCTGGGTTGGGAACCTGTTACCCATACAGGCTTGGAGATGATGTGCTTGAAAGCAGCCCTGAGGAAAAGGACTTGTGAGTACTTGTAGATGAGAAGCTGGACATGAGCCACCATCTTCTGCAGCCCAGAAGGCCAACCACATCCTGGGCTGCATCACCTGGAATACTGTGTCCAGCTTTGGAGTCCTCAACACAAGAAGGACATGGTTCTGCTGGAGTGCATCCAAAGGAGGGTCACAAAAATGATCAAAGGGCTGGAGCACCTCTCCTGTGAAGATAGGCTGATAGATTTGGGCTTGTTGAGCCTGGAGAAGAGAAGGCTCCAGAGGGGACCTTATAGCAGCCTTCCAATACCTGGAATGTGCCTAAAGAAAGCTGTTTACAAGGGCATGTAGCAATAGGACAAGGGGTAATGGTTTTAAACTAGAAAAGACTACATTTAGGTTGGATATTGGGAAAAAAAAACCTCTTCAATATGAGAGTGGTAGATCACATGAACAGATTGTCCAGAGACATAGTAGAGTCTCGATCCCTGATCTTCAAGGTCAGGCTTGATGGGGCTCTGAGCAACCTGATCTAGTGCAGATGTCCCTGATTACTGCAGAGGGGGTTGGACTAGATGACCTTTAAAGGTCCCTTCCAACCTAACACATTCTATGATTCTGTAATTCTATGATAAGTGCTAAGGAGCATATTTCTGACTCAACCAGTTATCAAACTGCAGTACTTATTAAATAGAAATATTAGTAAGAGATTCTAAAACCAGGAGATCTAACATTAAAATCAGAAATCAAGATTAAATTACTTTGTACTTCACGCAGAGAGCAATAAGTATATGCGGTAAATTATTGAAGAAGACGATGAAAGTAGAATGTAAATAAACCCACATTAAAACCAGACTTATTAATGGAAAATCAGTAGATGAAAATGTCGAATGGAAAAAAGATTATACTGGCATTAAAACAAAATGTAAAACGTAAATGATGGTTTAGAATTTCTTAAATTCTCGTGACAGCTATATTATACATTGTTCTGAGAACAGAGAAAAGTGAATAAAAAGGCAACATTCAATATGCAAGTACTCTCTATGGGCAGATAAGTGTACAATTGACAGCTATTCATAATTAAGCTGCTGAGAAATCCATAAATAGTGGTCTTTTTAAGGAAGTGTGTGAATAGAAAACATACTGTCCACAGAACACTGGCAACCCCAAACTGCATCTTGTACGCTGGGGGTGGGGGTTGGCGTGGAGGAAGAGATAATCTGACTGACTCTGCTGGAATCTGTGAATTAGAAAAAAAAGATGGATCACTATATTTTTTCTGCTTCTTAAACTCTTCCCATAAGCCGCTGCTGTAGAGAAAGCTGAAAACTCTATATGGAGCATGTCCTTTTCAGGTCAACCTTCTTTTCAGGTGAGTCTTGGACCCTAATAAAACATTCAATCAGTAAAGGAAAAAATGGTTTTGGCACAGTCTCTACCATTGCATGCTTCACTCCACACACTCACACAAAATTTTGGAAGTACAGTACTTCCTGAGGACTTGCAAAACATGTCAAAGGGAACGGAGTCATAAAACAAGTTCTTAACTTGCCAAGGATTTCTGAGAAGACATGGTCTGCTGGTTTTACTCGTTTTTTTTCTTTGCTCATTCAAATGCAGAGAGAAAGAAATTACTGTCTGAACTGCATTTGCATTCACTATTAGCATATACAGCATTGATTTTCAAACACTTTATTACTTTAATTTTATTAGTGTATTTTATGTTAAGTACAGTTAAAAGTTTTCCCTGGTCTGTAAAGCAAGAAAACAAATGTGTTATAACACTACTGCATCCCTCTTTTATCTAATATTAATATTTTTCCCTTTTATATCCACCATTTTTAAATCATCTTTGTCTTCCTATCAACTTGGTGATTTTGACCTGTGTACAGTGCTTTCCAAGGAAACTTATAAAAATCTAGAAAATATTCTGGCAACAATAATTCTTCATACATATGGAAATATATAACACTCAGCACCTAGTAATAGCATATACTAGACATCTGGATTAATGTTGAAGTGTAAAAAACAGTTTTACTTGAGTTTTTTTCTAGCTATAGCTATAAGGTATAAGGTCTTGTTATAATTGCATGTCATGATTTATGAATAGAACATGTAGCGATTTTTTCCAAAGCAGTATAAAGCAAGGTGAATTGGTGACTTTCGTGCAGTCTCTCAAATGAAATTAGCAATTTCATTCTAAGCAGCATCAGATTTTTCCATCTTTCTTTATAAATTAAAAAAAATGTTATAAGTTAGTGAGTCCATAATTGTTTCAAAGCTAAGCGTATATTTTTAGGCATTACCTTAATTTGCCATAAAACTAAACATGTGCATAAACATTTTCTTATATTTGAAATCACACATAGCTAGTAGAATGAACTGAAAATAACGATTAATATAATTACATATATGCATGCACTTATGTTTACATATATAAGGTATACATGTACATACACATACATGCACTCACTTCCATATATGTAAATATGTATTAATTATTAAGTGATAAACCTGAGTATCCAAATGCAAAACAAATCTACTTAAATTGTCTGAAGTTGTAAATTTTATTTTAATTTCTTTCACACCAACATTAATAGTTAAAGGTGATTCACCTACTACCATTTCTTCCTTAAATGTAAGCTTTCACTCTGAAAAAAAAATTTATATAATCCTGTAGTAATCCTTGGATTGTGAGCCCCACAGAGTATAGTTGAAGTGAGAAGTATTTGGTATGAATGAATAAAAGTAATTTCCAGGTAACTTGAATTAATTACTATATTTTAACATTCAAGTTATACTTATGGTCCTAGTATATGAAATATATTTAACTGTTGTATGTGAATCGCATTTAGAATAACAAAGCACAGGAAACTAAATAAGGCAATTTAGTAATGGCATGATTTGACACTTGTTACAAAGAGGGATACTGTGCCCTACTGATATAATCATGAGCACAGTATGAGTGTGTCTCATTACATCAACACAATTTAACATACTAAAAACCCCACAGAGCAGAAATAATAAGCTGGAGAGAGAATTTGAAGGATGAACATTAAATACTTTCCATGTTACAAAGGGGATATTGAGGTACAACACAATTATTAGCTTCCTATCACAAGTGTGAAGTGCAGAGAGATGTACAGATAAAAAAATCTATGTACTTCTCTGAATATTATTTTTAGTATTATTGTTATTATCACTTTATTACCAACAAGAGGACTGAAAAGTAATTTGACATTAAGGAGATGTCACAACAGAGTTTTCCAGGTCAAATTGCATATCATTTATAAACAGCTTGTATGAAGAATGTTTAATTAGACTATATATGACATGAAAGGGAATCAGAGAAAGTAAATACATCCAGTTCTATTGTAGCTACATAAAATATCAAGCCTATCTCTGCATTTTAAGTAGAATCCCAAAGCTAGGTTTGATGCCATATTTTCCCTTCCTAGAAAGAACCTCAGCATACAGAACAATCACCTGAGAAGGCAAATGCCATCACCATGAAGTAGTCTACTTTCTCTTTTTTCTCAGCATTTATCACTGAACATATCATATGGAATGGAATATCCTTCTAGACAGCTCAGGTCAGCTGTCCTGACTGTGTTCCCTCTTAGTTTCTTGCATACTCCTAGCCTACTCACTGGATATTCAGAATAGGGAAAAGATAAAGCCTCAATGCTGTGCAAGTGCTGCTCAGAAAAAAAGCCACAACATTGGTGTAGTAGAACTCTGATTCACTCAGTAATCCAAAACCTAGCATCAAAAAGGCTGCTATGAAAAATATAACACCATCCCAGCCAGACACTTGCCATTGCAAGAACATAACGAAACCACTAGAGAGGGTTTGGATTCTTCCTAGAAGCATAACACTGGCTAGCCTTAAAGTTAGCTTCTACAGGAATAATGGAAGTTATACAGTCTGTGTCTGGAATACCTGATGTCCATGTTAATTCACTGATCAGTTTAGCAAGCTGGCTTTCTGAGAAGTAAAAAAATATTCTATAATCTGACTTCTCCAGAACTAGTGTAGGCAAAGGTAAAATGATCAAGAGAAGTAAGGGTATGCCAGATACCACCATCAGTACAAGACATGGCTCTACTCATCTGTCATGCTCATCAGCAGAAATGATTTCTTGGTAGATGGTGTATAATTGTTCAAGGTGAACATCCTTTATTTTGGTATAATAAATGAACCTTGTGCTTCTCTAGAAATGGTAATTCAAATTCTCTAGCCCTTAAGAACGTGTATGCATTTGTGTGCAATGTGTGTGAATACAAGTTTAATGTAAATCTTCACATTTTTAGCTATGTTTGTGGGAAAAGAATGGTGAAAGCAGTATTTCATTAGCTATTCTACAGAAAAAAATCTTTCTGCAAAATGAACTGATTAAGCAGCCTTCTAGAGAATTAATATTTACATTAGTGGAAATGAGAATAGCCTATTTCTTTACCAAGTAATTCTATCTTTTAATTTCTTTTATGTATGCCTTCAGTTAAGGTACAGTTACATTCAGATTCTGTAGTACAATTTTCTAATACTTAATAAAGTAAGGCAAATAATTCAGATTTTTTTTCCCCTGTCTGGGTTTATCTTTGTAGCACTACAAAGCAACATCGTGGAACTTAAGCTGCTTCCAAGAAGATGAGTATTTTAATAAAGCCATGAGGTTTGGAGAAGTTGCAGGTTTGAGGATACTTGAAAACTAATCATTAATCATCAGCTCTAATTTTCTTTTTCAGAACAGCATATGACTTATTCTAAAAAACTTCAGAAATGTTAATTCCACAGCATGTTATAGGCTTATTTCTAAACATCATAATCCTTCTTAAGTTTTTTTATGCATGAGGGCCTCTATGAACAGAAGTACATATTAGATTGCTGTATCAAATGTCACATTCTTGCTTTATCTTATGGAAGTCTGGACATTTCTTTAGAGGTATTTTTCAATTTTGAAAATTTTGAAAATTTTATGCTGCACTTAGTGGAAGGTGGTGTTAATTTTGCTAAAGGGATGGATGAAAAGCTTTAATCTTTCATTCCGATGACTCTATCTTTTGGCCCAATGTCAAACTTGTAAACATATGTCTTTGCTGGTATTTTTGCAGCAGAGTCTGATTTGATTCATGAAATTGAGTTTCTGTGGATCTGTTGAGCAGAAACTTGTCTTATTTTTGAAACACACACCAGTAGCCACAGATGTCTCGTAATACTTCATAGAAAACAGATCCCCTTTCTTGGACAGTACAAAGAATTATATTTAAAGGCTGTGTCTGGTGTTGCAGTTTATTCACCAAATTGAGGAATTGTTTTAAGAATATGCCTAAACATATTCTCATCCTTGCAGTATCCTTCATTGCTGTCTAACACACAAATTAGTCTTGGGGGAATTCTGTGCATCAGCATTGTAAAGTCCTTGATGTTTGAGCTCTTATCCTGTGTAAGGTAGGAAAGGAAAGAAAACTGCATTTAAAGGAACTAAACTTACTGACATGGTAAATTTGAATTGATTTATTCTCAAAATCATGTGGAAAACAGGTAACAAATACATATTACATATCTAGTTTGAAATAAAATGGATAAACCTTTTCTGTTGAACAATGTTTTTCAGGTGCTTAACTGCTTAGTTTCATCCACCTTGGTTTTATAAGTCTCTTTTCTGAGTTGAATGCAGTATGTTGGATTGAGGATAATCTCATAAAGCATTCATGGGTTCTGATGGTTCATTCATAAGGTACATTATTTTTTTGGTGGTAACTCAGGTGAAGTGCCCCACTTTTTGGTTTTAATACAATCTTATTCCACAGGAAACTTACCTCAGAGGAGAAGTATATAAATGGAACACTATTACTTCTTTTTGGAGGAAAGGGAACAAAACTGTTTCTTAATAAGGCTGCTTTAATACTCTAGAGTAATATAAACTCTGTTGTCTCTCCAGATAACTCTCAAGCTATTTATGTGAAAGTTTTGGAGCTAATGATTGCAACAAGCAATTTGTCAGTGAGAATTGGTTCTGTGATCTTTTTTATACTTTTAGTAACAATTACTGTTTGTCTGTAGATTCATCTCACGGAAGTGAAGTAGATCCTATCCAAGATAAGGAATCCTGAATTAAATTCCCTTAATGTCAATTGTAGTCAGTGTGGGTTCAAAGTCAAAACTTTGCTCATTATAAGTATAGCTTAATTTTAAGGATATTTCTTGTCAATATATCATTTAACAGTTGCACCTACTTTAAAGAGTATATAGTGGAGAGTCCAAAATATCCTGAAAGCTGGGAACATACATATTGAAGAAAGAATAGGGGAATCAAGTTAATTCTATTTAGGATTAATAACTTCTAAAAGAACTGCAGCAAAAGATCTTTTCAGGTCTTCAGGTTCTGAAACAGACTCAGAAAAGCCACTTGTACCAATAAAATACTGTAAACCACTACAAGTGACAATAATGAAGAAACTTATCTAGATACCTTAAAAATCACTAACATTAAACAATAGGACAGACATTTATGTGGAATTCATATATCAAAATCTTGAAATGAAGCAGAAACATTGTTCTACTCATAAAGATGCTGTATCCCTTAAACATAAAATCTCAAGGATTCCTTCTTTAATTTCCCCTGCCCTGACATCTTTCAGATACACTGCATTTTTCTTTTTTTTCTTTGTGACTTTTTTTTTTTTTTGGCAATAATGAATCCTTAATACTTTGGGGCTTTAAAGCCTGTTCTCTTTCTTACTTTATTACTTGAGACAACCACAGAATCTAAACATTCAGGTTCTACATCCTACCTTCCACAGTCTTCTGTAGGCCTAGTTACAACTCAGACTTATTTGGCGTTTTTTCTTCAGAAAATTCTGGTTTTGACAGAGTTTCAAAGACAGTGAAATAGAAATCACTAATTTTAAATATTCTTCAGAAAAAAAAATATTTTTTCCTTTCTTTTTTAGCTTTTACCCAGTACAAAGTATTGGTGGCATCAGTCCTACTTTACAAAGATTTAAGATTTTATAGTTCAACATTTCAAATAGCTACTGATCTCTCTGGCAAATTCCCAGTCATCTCTAATCTTCAATCTTCTTCCTCGGTTTCTTTTTTTAATTCCCTAACTTCCTTTTGACTATGAAGAAGAGTAGTCAACACAGCCTAACTATAAACAAGCTCAACTACAAACAAACTCTAATATAAACTCCTTCTATACTCATATTCACAGATTAAGAAAAAATAATGGAAAAAGGGAATGTGATGATAAACAAGCTGGTAAAAGCAACTTCCTGCTTATGTCCAGTACATGATGTAACACTCTGTTATTGATGGAATATATGAGAAAATTTTGCTTACAAACACATAGCCATATATGCACTGACTGTAGGAGACTACATTTTGTTCTATGCGTAGATACTTGCACATTTAGTGCCTGGTCCAGAAGGATAAAGGGTCCTTCTTCAGTTTGTTTAAAAATCTGCGTATTTTTGGAGGACTTTATTCTTGACTTTTCTTGTCTTGCCATACAGCACTTTTCAAAAATCCTTCCTTTTCTCCTGTGATTTTTATCTCTAACTACTATTTTTTCATCCAAAAAGGTCTTCTTTGCTTATTATTTAAGAAGAACTTCAGCTTTGTGCTACCCCATTGTTTCAGACACCCTTAGTTCTTTAGTGAAATTTTCTTCTCCTGTGCTCATTTAACATTTCCACTCTCTCAGGCCTGCTCTCCCGATACTTCCTTTTCTTTTCAAATCCCAATGAAATGAAAAATCACATCCTCTTCTAGAAAAGCCCTTACTTTATTACATAATCAAACTTTTCCCCTGAACCCTTTAGAAACTTGTTGAACCAGCAGATAGCTTTTGCTGAGTGCCCAAAGCGCAAAAAAATCTTACCCTCTGTTGTGTTAAATATGTGCAATTATTGATAATCTAAGTTCATGGTAGTGAATGTTCAAATAAAAAGAAATTGGTAAATAGAGACCTTTCACAAATAATCTGCAAATGAAAACACTAATGTATTCCCTACTAACAACAAACTCAGAGAGCATTTATTTAACACCAGAAGTTTAATGACTATCTTGTTCTAAGAAAGTGCTGTGGAGTAATGCCTTTAAATTACTTTTATAATCAGTCAGAACACATTTGAAGAGGATTTTATTTGCAAGGTTTAACCATCAATCTTGTCTTAAATCTATAATCTCTGGTGGGTTGGTCATTTCTCCAACAAAGAATTTCAGCACCAGCTGCTCAACCTTTGCTAAAGCTCTGCAAATTGATTGATCTGTCCCAGTTCACACCCTCAGGACACAGTTGGTCTATTGGCCCCTATAATCCTGAATGACAGCATGGATTATAGCATCCACAGCATCTGAATTAATTTGTATTTGTGAGTGGAATACTTTCTGTAAGTATGCTCTTAAATTTTAAACCAAATTATTTTTTTTATTAGCCCTGTTTACTACAAGAACATTGTTCTACAAACCAACATGCAATTAACATAATCATATGCAAAGAAATTTAGAGCCTAATGGCACAGTCTGAATACAAATACATATTACAGTCCTAGATTCAATCATACCCAGTGAAAGGAACCTTAGGTAGCAGAAAGGTGGAAGAAATATCATAAGGAACAAAAACTGCTTTTAACCAACAAGTGCTTATGTTCCACATGATGAAATTATGACAGTACCCTTCTCTGTTATTTTCTTGGATATTTAAGAATTTATTTTATTAAGATACTAGTTAAATACTGGAATAATTTCTTAATCAACACTGAAATAAATAAATCTACATACAGATATTTCTTATCACAGATATGGCATGAATATCTTTATTGGCTCATATTCCCTGTAAATTAGAACACAATAAAAAGATACACTCTTACATTAAAACTCAAAATAAACTGTAAATGGTACTATGATGAACATTTAAAATAATGACCAGTTCTTTTCCAAATTACTATCAATAGGGATGGGGAAAGATTAGGAAAATGTACAATAGAATGCCTTATTATTTCACAAGTCACTAGGTAACAGAGACTGTTTGAAGGCTAAATTAAAGCAACGGATATTTTTTTGTCTGAGTCTACATATATATGTCCAATTTGTGGTTGGTGAAAAAAAGGAGTCCAAACTCTAGAATTCCATTCCTGTGCTCCCTCTTCAAATTTTCTTGACTTCATTGGAAGTTCTTAATAAAACTATGGAATAATATGCCTACTGATGAAAAGAAATATGAAAACAAGTAACTTCACATTAAATGAAAGTACTAGGAGTAGATAAAATCAAAAGCATATGTGTTAAACTATTCACATACACATGCAGACATGCACACATACATACAAACACACAAACATGCATTATACTCACTATCTTAAAAAAAAAAAACAACAAAAACCATGGGGTATTTTAATGATTTTTAACACTTGTCCAAGTATGTACTAAACAAAGAAATTAAGATGATAGCAAATATATTCAGTAGATTCCTGTTTATCAGCTAACTAATACATATACCTTTTTCCTGAGATTGCTCACATGAGAGAAAAAAGATGGGGCAAAAGTTATTAATGCTTCAAAGTGAGCATTACGCACAGGCTCAATCCATTGCCACTGACATGAATGGCCAATTGAAGTGTCAGGAAAATGTTGTCCAAGAATGGTAAATGAGTTGTTCGCTCTTGCTAGAGGAGTGCAATATCTAATAGTGAAATTCTAACCAAATGGCTTTGAAGAACAATCTGCTTAGAGTTCCTCTCAGATTCCTGCTCTCCTGCAAATCATTTCTGCCATCTCTATACACTGTAATTGCTCATTAGAGATCTCTGAGGGGAAACTTTTCAATTTCCCTTCTCTTTTTATGTCAAAGCTTCACAATTCCTTTTCCTTATAAGACTGAATCCTTGAATCAGCAGATCTTACATTAATCTATTATGCTTATTTTCATGTGGAGGGGGAAAGGAATAACCTAAATTGAGGCATATGTTTTTTTAAAGTTGACTAAATTGAAAATTTTGTCTTGAAGTATCTGAAATGTTAAAGAGTAGACTTAGAGTCTGATGTGCTTAGGTAAAAAATACACAGACAAGTGATTTAAGTATACTAAAGAGCAACCTGAAGCACGTTGGCTGGCTCTCGAGTTCTCCAAATAGATTTCAGGAATGTCTAGCGCACCAGGTGATTCATGGGGTGTTGTAAAAGCAACTCAGCCTTGGATTGCCTTGAGGCCCTATCTCCACAGAGACAACCCGTGGGGAACTGTGTGGATAGCTCAAACTAGCTGTCCCATAAGCCAAGACTAGGCAGGGCAGTGTTGCATAATTCAACGAATCAACAAACAATATGCCCTGAGTCCAAATCAAACCTTACCTAGAAGTAAGATAAAGGCAAGCCAGAGGGTCCCCATTTGGCTTTAATTAGCCCAAACAAGCAAAGATATGCAACATAAGGGCATAAGATAAGGGAGAACTCTGCTAATGACAAACATGCAAGGTGTTGTTGTCCACTCTGGCAGAGTCCTGCCCACTGCCATTTAGATCAAAGACATAAAAACAAATAAAACCCCTCAGATTCAGTCTGAGAGCGGGAAACCCACTTCTCCAACTCTGCGAGGAGACCTTTCCCCCTTGGCCAGGATGCTGGCTAAGGTAATGTATGGAGAAACCTTACCCGGAGAGAGGTAAGTGAGTATTCGGTATGAATTAAGTTTTCAGCCTTGAGTGACTGACACATATGTGCAGTATTTAGTGCACTCCTGAGATGTAACAGTGTGTTCTGTGACATGCTGTGGTTGTAATACTGGATCTTGTGAGCTGGTGGTAACGGCGAGTACTGACTCCTGCGGGCCCTAACACTGCACTGCCTGACTTTGCCATGGCTGCAATAGTCTATTTTGTGAATCTCTTGTGGTCACAACAGTGTGGTCTTACTTCTGAAATGCAGCAGTGCATTTCTTCACCATATCCATCAATCCTGCAATAATGATGTGTTGAATCTGCATGTGGGTTTTAAATAATTTTTTTTTAAACCCTGCAGTCAAGTTTCTTTCTGTCACAGATGAAGACATATGTCTTATTCAGAGGTTGCTTTTGAAACTGGGTCATGGGCCTTTGGAATCAGCCACAGTTCTTGTTAGAGTTATAATTTCTTAAGAGCTTCAACATGGACATGAGCATAGGATCAGTGGCCATGGTAAGGAGGAAAAATTAAGCTGAGCAGTTGGGTTGAAATGACTTCAGATTACATTTGCACCACCATGTGCAAGACACATCTGAATTAATATCGGATATGTTAAGCATATATATAATGTTTATTTTATGAAATACTTGATCCTGAATGTACATATGTGGCCAAGGTTTGAGGTCAATATGTTTGCTTTAAAATTAATACATAAATGCATTCAGAACTCAATTCCATATATGAAAGGAAGCTGACCTTTAAAACTGTGCTTGCACATATTTAGTTGCAGGAATATTACACTTTATTTGTGCTAATATAGCCAGCTGTTCCAACACTATTTCAAAAAGCAGCCCTGTAACTTTGATGCTCCAGAATCTCTAAAAGGCTGTGTTTTCTCTAAATATGCCCAGTTTTTCATAGAAGGAATCTTCTTACGTGCCTCCCCATAAAACTTAATTACAATTTCAAAGGAAGTCAAGGTCCTCTGTAGCTATTGCTGGCTTCAAATAAATAATTATCATGGTATAACCAACAGTTGGCATTCTGAAATGGGAAACTACCATGACTTCACTTTTTTCTTCCCCCTCCGCTGTGATGGTGAATGCTTTTAATGCCACCCTTGGAAAATAGATTTTCTAAATACTGTTATTCCTATTGTAACTGCAACAAAGGAAGGAAGGAAGAATGATGCAAGTAGTGATTTCTGATCTGCATTCTTGGCTTCTCTACAGTCTTTGTAATAGACAACAGTAATTCTTTCTGTGTAAGGGAAATTCTTCATCTTTACATTCTGTTCATCTGGTCTGAGATAGGGAACAATACTACAGATATGCTTAAGACTGTAGAATTGCACCTGTAAGATAAAGTAAGAGAGGAACAGTAGAAACTAGGAAACAGATAGGAAATATAGCCAAAACTGGTGGATATGAGAAGGAGAATAGCTGTGTCTAGAAGAAGCAGATATATGTAGACCTAAAGGAAGACAGACATAATTGTCTTGAAAGATTTAGACAATTCTGAGTGGCAGAAAGCATACCTACTGTTTATTATAAGCAATCAATTCTCACTTTCTTTGAGTAATCCCTGAAAATTAATCCCCATCCCTTATTTTAAGAAATATTCCTTATTTCATTTGCTTGTCAAATGAATAAGGCAAAAATCAATCAAACAAGCTTTCACAGAGGAAAATTAAACAATATTGCTGTCAATTAAATCTAATTTTCAGTACTGTATTGAACCTGTAGGATGCCAACCTTTAGGACAGAAAAAAAACCACCCAAAACACAAAATACAAAACAAAAAAAAGATATTTATTTTGTGGTGTTTAAAACTGCAAATTCTGCATGGGCCTAAGACACTTTGCATATCACCATAATCTTCATATTTGCATGTGGAATCCAAGCAAGGAAATGGCATTCAAAGAAGAAAAGATCTGGCAATGCTAATTAATAATTAAGAGAAGAGTAAATGCAGGCATCAGTACTTTTATAGAAAATGTTCAGTGAGTACAAGGAGAAACATTACCCAGACGTTCAGAAATGTAATAAAGGCAAAGCTCAGCTGGACTTGGAAATAAAGTAGAGATTAAAAGGGCTAAAATATGGCTTCTATATTTACATTTTGCTGAAGCAAAAATAAACCTAAGGAAAATTATATTCTCATGTGAAAAGAGGTAGTAGAACTCATGACAGCAGTCCCGGAAAAGGCTGAGGTAATCGATGTCTTCTTTGCTTTTCTCTTCAGTGACAATGTTTGTTTTCAAGCATTCCAGGTTATGTAGTCTAGTGGTAGAGTCTGAAGGACTATAGTTATATTCATGACATAGAAAGATGAATTTAGGAATAACTTTAACTACAAGAGAACAAGTCCATGGGACTGGATACTAAGGGTACCAAAAGTATTGGTCAATTTCATTACTAGATTAGTCTTTGTCCCCTTTGAGAGGTTATGGTAGACTTTAGATATTCAAAATTTGGTTTTACATATCATAAGTATTTCAAAGTTGTGGGGTTTTTTTAACAGATGACAGAAATTATCATGAGAGAGTGACATTTTATTGTGAATCTTATTTATTTTTCTTTCCAAATATTTCAGACTTCTTCCTGATATAATTTTCTTTTATTATAAAACTTGAATTTTGTGAAGCTTATGATAGTGCATGATTTAGGAGGTAAATTGCAATGAGGCTTTGATGGCAGTTTATTTGGCTATAGTACTAATTTATCAAACAAATTCACAGTCAAGCAGGAAGAAAGAATTCCCTGAAATATATATACTGACTGTCAAATAGTAAATCAGACATTCTTAATTTTATCAAGAAAAGTCACTTAATTGTGAAAATGCATTGCTTCTTCTTTCCCTCTTTTCCAAAAAGAGAAGGAAGAATGGAAATGTAAAACTTAACAAAAGCTCAGTATGTATTCCTTTAGATTAAGGGGGGGAGAGGGGGGAAGGCAGTTTTCAAAGTTTCATCTTCCTTTCTATTCTTTTGTTCTAAAAAGAGATGTATCTGTATGGCTGAGAAAAAAAAATTCATTGGTAAACTGATCTACCTGAAAAATTAACACTTTTTTTCCTTTCTTTCCATTTTAGTTTTTAAACAATTCCCTGATCTAATGTTTAATATGACATGGCAGAGTATGATAAGGGATTGAAAAAGTAGCTGAAATGGAAAATAAGGATAAGATGTTCAAAACATCTGAAGCATAATTCCACCAAACGCAGAACTACTGTCCTAGAGATTTGGTTCAGTTGAGAGTTCATGCTTCAAGAGTCTTGTATTAAAAGAAGATTTAATAGTCTGTCATCAAATTCTAGTCTTTTAGTTGTCTTTATCTCAAGGAAGAGATTAAATGGGAAAGAGACAGTCATACACGAGAAAGTGGGAAGCACTGGATTGAAGAGAAAGGCTAAGGAAGAAAGACTTCAGCAGAACTAGAGGAGAAAGGACAGTTGTGGCAAAGGAAGTAGGAAGTAAAAGAAGGATAAAAATTACAGAAAACATCCTAAAAACAAAAAGCAAAATGGTAGAATGGAAAATGATTTTGTTAGAGTTAAGAAAGAACAGAGATCTAGCGAGACTAAAAAACCTTGTATCGCAAAATGTCAAATTATTAAAAGACATGTAAATTTTTGTATATGTGTCTGTCTGTATTTTGCATGAATGTGAGAGAATTTCTGAAAATTTTGAAAAATTCATTCCTTTCTGTGAGTATGTGGTATGAAATTTTCCTTTCAGAATTTTTTTTTTATTTTCAGAGCTGATTTTTACAATACAACAGCAAAATGAAACTGTAGGATTATAGTATAATTCATACAGTTAATTTGGTTATCAGAACTACATGGAAAAATCAACACTGATGTCTTAATGGATAGATTCAATTATCTTAAGTGTCTTTTTCCAACATAAATGATTTTATGATTCTTAATTCTAAGGGAGACTTTGAAAACAGGTAGCTTGAATGAGAATTATTTTTTTTTAATGGCATGGTCTGGAAGGGACCTTCAGGATCATCTAGTCCCACCAATCCTGCAATAAGCAGGGGCACCCTTCAGTTGACCAGGTTGCCCAAAGCCTTATCCAACCTGGCCTCGGACAATGTCTGGGAGGGGGCAGCCACAGCTTCTCTGGGCAACTTGTTCCAGTGCATCACCACCTTCATAGAGAAAAATTTCTATATATCTATCTTCTCCTAATATCTCATCTAGATCTAGCCTCGTTCACCTTAAGGCCATTAGCCATTGTCCTGTCACTACGTGCCCTCATAAACAGTCCTCCAGCTCCAAGTCTCCTTGGAGCTTTCTTTTCACCAGGCTGAACAATCCCAGCTCTCTCAGCCTGTCTTCATAATAATTCATAATTCTAATAAGTATCTCGGTATTTTCTAAATTTCTGTCAGAATCAATCCCAGTAGCTCCGCGGTCAGAATAGTGTCTCAGCAGGTTTTGTTGTTTTTCACTTAAGTCAGCCTTTCATACCAAAGAACAGAAAGTTAACATCCTGCTACCATACCATTTTGTTGAATGTGACATATAGTGCGGAGAAGGTTTACTTGTTGAAAGATCTCTGTGATGATCTAAGCCATCATCCAGCTCAGATAAAGATTAGTTATACTAATTCATAACCAAGGAATGCTCAAAGCAACCTTTGTTTAGACATCACTTCTGGAAGTTAAAATTTGTGACTTGCACTGAAGTTTCCCACAATTTTCATGGCAGAGAAAGTCGTTTCTTACATTAGTATATCTATTTAGTGCAACTTGTGGAAAATTGCCCAGGACACACACTCCAAGTAAATTCACACTGTTCGAGTAATACTTGTAAATAACAGCAAAGACAGCATATATGTCATTTATTCATTTAATTAAGATTTATCTCAATTTAGCTGCCCTAAAAGATATATGGAATATGAAAGAATAGGAATTATTTTGTAACTTTTTAACTAGCAGTGTGTGTGTGTGTGTTTATTTATTTATTCATTTATTTATATAAATAAAGTATGATCCTTGGAGTCTCTTCCAACCCAGACCATTCTATGATGATTTTATGACTTGGAGTAATCTCTCAAATGAGTATCTAGACCTCCTAAAAACTCTTTTGAAAGATAAAAAAAAATCATACAGCAGCTATATAAAATAATTTGTTCTGAGCTTCCATACAGTTTAGGCAGGAATTGAAAGCTTCTATCTTCAGCTGTTGCTAGATAACTTGGATAACACAGCAAAGATTGTGCCAGGCACTATTGGCTCTATTAGGAAAAAATGTAGAAAGAGCAATTGTTTAGAGGTTTGGGTCTAGAACCAAGTGTAGACTTCCAATGTCTAACCCAGAGTTTAACCCTACAGATAGCAGAAACCTTTAGGTTTTGCTTACACAAAATATGTGACTCCTCCAAGACAGAGTGCACTCTTCTTCCTGCAGTGGTACAGATTACGCCTTATTCTGACAAGGTGACCGGTGTCTCTTATCAGGTTAAAAAAGAAAGATTGTTCTTTTACTGAAATCAGGAATGTTAGGAGGCTCCACATATTTCTAAATTAGATTTATTGGAATAATTCTCTTTCACCTAAACATTCAAGAATACACACACATAAAGGAATAAACACACACCACCACCATCTGGAAATTATTCAGAATATACTATTATTCTGAAATTTTATTTGGCAATGAATTAAGATAATATCAGTGTACCCCACTGAGGTGCATTCATTGTGGTTTTAATAGGAGTTTCTAAAAATACTTTATAAGATACCTAATTATAGTAAAAACTGTCAAGGTCATATTTGTTTGTTGTACTTCATGACACAGGGCATTAATTAAGCTTACCAGTGTGTTCTCAGCCTGTTCAATATGGCTTCAAAGTAAATGGAGACAAATTTATTTTTTTTTTAAATAACTAGCTTTCTTAAAGGCAAGCTACTGATAGAGATTTTTTTTTCTGACTTGTTACTGTATGATATTGCTTGGGAATTTATCATTAATTTATTTATTCTTTTTCATTATGCATTACATGAGTTAGGAAATGTAGATGCACCATTTAGAACTACAAACTAGGGAAGTTTTACTGACTTCATAATAAACATAAAAAAGACGAGCAAATAGTTTTTAATATTTTACCGAAATGTCCTTTCCAATTCTAAATCTTTTCAAGTGGTTAGGACCTCATTGACAAAGTATAAACAAATCTGCTGAAACATATTTGTATAAAAAAATGCAAATGTTAATAAAAGATTTGAGGATAAAAACATTTCAAGTATCTATGTTTTATAAAATATTTAGAGAAACAATACAACAATATTTCTATGCAGCCATCTTGATGCTGTCTGAAGCCAAATTATCACTACAGAAAATAGTGAAAATTTTAATTGCCCCAGATTGTTATTGTTTCTCTCTGTTTACTCGGTGACCCACCAAATATTGGCTATCACACTAGCTGTCCAGTAACTAGCATTTGGTAACTATAAATAACTAAGAAATATATCTTGTGATGGTATTTCTAACAAAGAGATCTCTCCTGTTTGAGTACAATTTATAACACATGTAGATAAAACATTAATAAATCAAGAACATCTATTTTTCCGAACTCATGAAGCAACAGATATATTAATATGAAATATTTAACTACATCCACATATGTTCTCAGCTTATTATTTTAAAGAAAAAGCAGAGCCCTGTGACACACATAAATTATCATTTTACAGATGCATGTGAACAACTCAACTACCAAAAGGGCAAAGGTTTTGTACCTGGGAGGCACCCAAGTATCAGAAAGTTGGAAAACAAAGATCAAGAGAAATACAAGGGGCTGCAAGTACATGTCCTGATTAGTAAATCAGAAGGACCAATGGTAAAAACAAAACCAAGAGGAACCGTATCAGGAGGCAGTTTTAAGGTTCTTCTTTTGAGAGGGGAAGAAAGCATAAAAGCATTAATCAGGAAAAGGAAAGATAGAAACAACATGAGGTAATGAGGAATTCAATAAAGTTTAATGTTAAAGTTTAAAATTGCTCTTAACACATTGCTATCTAAACAGACCCACCACAACAATCTCTAACATGCCGTTTATTCACAATTATGTTCAACTGTATGACTACTGAGTATAGTCACTTAATCATATGATTTCTGAGTCTGACTTCTACCAGACTTCCAGAGTAGAGGATATAAACTGTTCTCAGAAGTTCCTTCAAACCCACGAACTCCTTACTGCAGCAAAGCATATCAAATATACAAAATACTAAACGCTCTCCTCACCTATCATTAGAAACAAAACAAGTCTGTCACTGCAGCAGAGTCAATGTTGGATTTACACAGGGGATCTTGCTCTCTTTTTTTTTTTTCCCCACACTGACTTTAACACCTTAATCATGTCAGTTCAGTCCCCTTTTCTCTGAATATAACTTAAAATCTTTGTCCCTATCTGCCATCTTTATTGTATGGTAATGCTGGCACAGTTGCAATACTCTCACAGGAGACCACGATGGTTGTTTCTTCTTTTTGTCATTTCTTTGGTAACATCAATGATCCTGATACATGCATTATGTCTAATCCCTGAAAATGCTTATTACAACACAAAATTCCATACTAACAATAATATACTTGCAATGAGCTTCGTAACTTGGAATGTCAGAGTTTAGCATTATTTACCTTCTCCACAAGGCTAACAGATTTTGAACACAAAAAAAAAACCAGTCAAAAAGCTTACAAAATAATCCAGCTACTCATTTACATGTAACTAAGTTTATATGGTGGGACCCTATAAACAATATCAATTCCAGTGTTGGGAGGTTGAAGGAAACAGAATCAGAATTGTTCTTTTTCCCTGAAAATAGTCAGAGTCAATACAATACACAATACACAGATCTGACCTCTAGCAAGTCACAGTTCTTTCCCTAAAATATAGTACAGAGATTAATTTTAAGTATGTTTCTAAATAACAGAGCTTGGGAAAAAAGATATCCATTAAGTAAAGAAAATAATGAGCTTGCAGCAGTCTAAATTTCTCCTATATTCTTGTAATATTTCTTGGGAAATATTAAAATTTTCTAGGAGAACTTTAAGGTATTGGTAGATGAAATGTGTGTGTGTGTGGTGTGTGTGTATCTGTCTCCGTCCCCATCCCTCCTGAATAAATTCATGTTAGCTTAGGACACTAACCACTTGATTATTGGATTGTGGTGGTTTGACCCTGGCTGGACGCCCTGTATCCACCAAAGCCACTCTATCGCTTCTCATCTTCAATTGGGCAGGGTAGAGGAAATATAACAAAAGTCTCATGGGTTGAGAAATGATAGGGAGAGATTGCTCACTAAATACTGTCAGGGGCAAAACAGTCTCAAAGTAGAAAAAATTCATCTCACATATTGCGAAGTAAATGAGTAGAGCAATGAAAAATAAAATCAAATCTTAAAACACCTTCCCCCACCCCTCCCTTCTTCCCAGGCTTAACTTTACTCCTGATTTCTCTACCTCGTCCCTCGAGCAGCACAGGGGGATGAGGTATGGGAGCTGTGGTCAGTTCATCACATGTTGTCTCTGCCATTCCTTCTTCCTCATGGGGAGGATTCTTCACACCCTATCCCTGCTATCCTAAGGCCTGTGAATATTGATCACCTGGTACAAACTTTGGGATAGATCATCTACTTTTACAGTTTATATGTTGGCGGGATGAAAATTTTACAATTCTTAGTACAAATTTAATGATTTGATACTTTTTAATTGCCCTTTTAACTGCATGAAATTAACCATTTATTTCAACTCTTGGAAACCTTTATTTTTTCCTCATTTTCATTTCAGGTGAGATGGAAATTTCAGATGATGTAGAAAAATTGAAATGGTTCACGAATGCTTTTTGATCACAACTCAATTGCTTTTTTAGTGACTAAAATGATCTACAAAACCAACCAACCAACCAAAAAAGTCAGTCTTAAAATGATCAAAAGCTGCAATTTTCAGACACTGAATACTGTTACGGTTGATACTTTGTGGAAAAACAATGTTAAATAACTGTAGACCTGATCATTCGATCACATGAGCTTCATAGACTCCAAGTACTTAGTCTATGTCAGTTCTCAACCTGTGAATCATGGATACAATATTAACTTCTACATGAGTTTATCTGCTTCTCTCTCCTTTGCTTGAGAAACACTGTAATAAAATGTTGAGCTGCTATGTCTGTCTTGGTGCTTCCTCGCAGTTCAATACTCCCAGCCTTCACATAGTGCAAATAACTAAATAGAGCAAACAAAGCTATGAAGTAGGTGGGTATGTTGAATTTATATATAGTTGGAGCCAAAGCAATTCAGTGTTATAACAGTGACAATTACATATAAAATTATATGCACTTAGACAATTTACTTAAATGGAAACTTAACACAGCAATTTGTGAACTAGATCATTATGTCTATCTTTTTGGTTTCAATTTTGGAAAATTATTTTTTTTAAAAGTGTACTGTGTCAGGAATGTTCTTAAGATTATAATTATTTTTAAAATCTTTTTGATATAACTATATTAAAATATCAGTGTATGAGAATAAAGATGAATATGCAAAAAAAACCCATCCTGTCTTATAAAATACCCTCAGAAATATTGAACAAATAAATACAATTCAAATATTTCTTCCATAATTTACTATCAGTCCTCAAAGAAGACACTTATGTTGGTATGAAATTAACTGTGTGAGAAATCAACTAGAAGCCCAGAGGTAAATTATATAGAGATTATTATCTGATGGAAGTTAACAAAAGATACGAAATACCACATATATAATGCCACATTAATTCTTGTCAACAACAGGTTTTCATAATTCTTTGCTGGCTTGCAGTTTTCTTTACCAGTCCACTAAAAAAGAAATAGAAATACTTAAGAAATCTCTGTTAGAACCATTTGGGAGAGAGGAAAAATACTTAATTTTGTAAATGTATCCCAATGAAAAACAATATTTATCCTTTCTTGCAATTTGCTACTGATTTTATGTCATTGTTATAGACTAAAATTCAAGTAATCAAAGTAATCAAAATCTTATTTTATGAGAGCCAGGAATAATTAGGATCACAAGGCAAATGTTAATTCCTTTATTTGTAGAGAGAGTTGTAATGTAAGTATAGAAGTCATGTAAGCACAGCCTTACATAAACATATGGCATACCTGTGAATCCTTGTTTACATTAGGACAAATCACTTATTCTTTAAGTGAAACAATAATTCATCAATACATAATACATAGGTTTATATATTAATAAATAAATAAATAAATAAATAAACTTTGCAGGAATACCCCATCTACTATAAGATCTTAATAAATACTTACTACATACCCAGTGCCTTTGAATTGAGAGTTCATTGCCTCAAGTCCTGATAACAGTTTCAGGCATCAAATGTGAAACACTCCTCCCTGAATCTTTCTCCCAGAAAAGTCAGTTCAGCAGAAAACGTGAGGAACTGGGAGACTGATGTAATTGTATATACATTGGTTACGTACATAAAAAGGATTGTAAGCATTTCCTCTTAGATTTAGATGACTGTGGCATGACAGCAATAAAAAGAAAACAAAGGGGGCAGAAAAAAACCCCAAACATGCAAAAGCAACCCAAACAAAGCAACAACAACCCAAACAAAAATCCAAACCCAAATGGTCAGGAAAGCTACATCAATCTATTCTGTGCCTCACAATTCCACCAAAAATTTCCTAGGTAGTGGTCTGACTGGAAAGCACATGAAACCAGAGCCTAATGCTGCTGTGTGATCAGGGAATCAGGAAGAACAACAACGTAGAACTGCATGTGGACATACAGATGAAACATCAACACAAGCTAAAACAAAGTCTACAAAAAAGACTTTGTGGTAAGTTTTCCTATAGATTCTGGGAGCATGAGTAGGATATGTTGCCATGAATTCATACACAGCAGAATATGAACATTTTAACAGTAGTTCAGTGATTTTGGGCTCCTCAAGTTTTGCTCTTTTAGTGTTTCTTGAGATTTAAGTGGAATTTTCTCTAGACATATTGTAGGGGAAACAAAACAAAAACAAAGGAGTTAAAAAGAAATAAATTTGCACCCCATAGAAATAACCAACACCCCAACCCTCAAAACACTCTTCATCTCTAGTCTTTGGCTAGATTGCGCAAAGATAAATTACTTCAAATCATCATGATCAAGGGGAAGAAAAGTATGTAAAACATGTATTCCCTGCAAAATAGCAGCAGAGGAAAAATATTATCCCTCTTTTCAAAACAACTGCTATAATAAATTCCAGAAAAATAAGGGGAAAAAAAGTTTGTGTATTCTAATTAAAAATTAAATGGTAACCTGAAAATTTCATCTAAGTTTTACAACCTGCTGCCTTGACATGATCTTTCATCTACAAAGTCACAAATTAATCCTGCCGTTTCAAGATTTTTTTCTGTCGTTGTGAGCTGGTTGTGGTTTTGTTTTGATATGGTTTGTTTTTCTTGTACTTTAGGGACCCTAGAAACTGCCATATAGTTACAATCTTTTTTTTTCCCTTCTTTTTTGAGTAATTTCTCACACATTACGATTGTAGAAGCACACTTGAAGATAAGAATCAAGGTTCAAAGAGTCAATAAATAACAACGAAAATTAATTTCAAATGTACAATTTTTTTTTTTAAAGTTGATTTCATTGGGCTTTTTCAACAGTATGATTCATAGTTTCTGAATATTTGGGACTGTTAATGCTTATGATCACTCTATAAGTACTTAGCATTGCACTCTGTACTAATATGCTTCATTCCATTTCTATTATTCAGGTCTTCAAGATAATCTCGTTCTTCCTGCATGCCATTTTTATTTTCTTCTGTATAAAACCTCCCAACTCTGTGTCAACAGCAGATTTTCTGTGTCCCTCCCTTCTATTTTGTGCAAAGAAGACTGATGAAAACATTCAATGAAATTATTCCCACATACTTCCAAAGCTACATGACTATCCCTTTCCCTCTGTGAATCTACAAACGTGTCATTCCTTCTTCTGCAATAATTTCATCCCAAAAAATCAATCTGATTAGTCTGGAGGAAATTAGATATTGACTGAAATGCAAAAATTGCTGCCTCTATGGAAAGGCATCACTGGCATGTGCATGACATATTATTTATTCTCTTCCTGTGCTCAGTCAGATAATTCTTTATTCTGAATCTCAGACACTGTTTGCCAGGAGATAGTTTAGCTACAACTGTTTTCTTAAAATCTTTTTTCTCCTTAAAAATTTAGTCATTTAATGACAATTCTATATAATAAAGAACCCAATAGTCCTGTTGTAAATCTATTTCTATTATGTTGTATGTGACATCGATTAATATAGATCCCATTCTATTCCTGTGCTGGGCATTACACTTGAAAAATAGATTTTACAAAATTTCTAGCTGTGTTAAAAAAATAAAAGCTTGTTTAGACTATCATGACTATTCTCTGAATCTCTTTAGTCAAGTGGACATTCACATATAATAGACCTGCAATTTCTAAAACACCTAACAACATAAAACTGTTTGCACAGAATCCTGTGTAGCAAACCAGACTTGGAGTAACTATAAAACCTATTGCCTCTTGTAAACTTAATACAGGATTCCCTCCATATGAATGGCTTTAACTCCTAAAAAATATTTCTACTAAATCAGAATCAATAAAAAAAAAAAAAAGGTTACTTTATTTATTTTTCTCCATAGCCTGCTGTGAGGGGGAAAAAATAGTAGCTCAGTATGTTAAAAATCTTAGTTCTATGTTTCTAATATAAACCCTCCTTCAGGCCTTCATCAGACTTCACGGTTTGTTTATCCTTTTAGAATACTACACTGATCATAGGAAAAACCTTCATCTGAGAGTGATTGTCTACCAGCACATAGAAAAAAGACAAGTCCAAACTGAAGATTTCCTAGGGCAATAGTCTAGGAAGGCAACTAATTTTCATATGTAGATCTGATTAAAAGGAAAATATGCATTTAAAAAAATAACTTCTACTATATTTCCATTAAATTTCTGGGTGCACTATATTTATTTTTTTTAATCTTTTTCTTTCCTAGGTAAATTTTGTCATGGAAAATGCCAATTTGTAGAAGCCTCATTTCTTCAATTAAAGTTTTATAGTTACACTTTCCTCTTTTTATTTTTTTCCTCTTCTCCAGTTTAAATTATACATACATTTGGAAAAATGAAAAACTGGGGGAAAAATATGAGCTTTGTACTTCACTGACTTGTATGGAGACCTTCCTCCAAGGGCCAGCATACCACAGGACAGTAATTATGTTTTCAGTAAATTAATAAGGGACCAATTAAAATAAAAAAAGAGTGCAAGCAGCTCTGGAATCTTTTTAAACTTCTAATTTCTCCCTCTTTCTTTCTCACTGCTTTTACTGAAATATTTATTAGGAACAAATGTATCTTTCAACACAAGCATAGAGATTCATGAAAAGTCTGTTGTTTTAGATTCATGAATACCAGAATTGTGGTTTCACTTCCAAATGACATAATATTACTCAGAATTGCCTTCCATGTATTTTCTGAATTATTTTCGGGGGCTTATAAAGTTGCCCAAAAAAATGAATAGTTATATTTTGTAGACAATAACTAATTTCTTCTTTTGCCAAAAAAATATGAGACAGCAAGTTAATTTTTTTTTTTTTTCAAAAGCCACTCTGTGAGGCTTCATCTGCAGGAAAAAAGGAACAAAAACACCACATAACTTGGATTATTATTGCTGTAAACTTGGATTATTATTGCTGTATGTTATTACATTATTTTAGATTTTGAACTAATTAATTTTACATTTTTCGCTGCTCTGATTTGCTATCACAGAACTCAGGATGTCAGTAGCAATATACATGGTATATAGCTAGAGGCTCATCAAATCTGATATATACATCTCCTTTTGAAAGTTTAATTTCTTTCTGAAAACAGATCGTACATGACTGAATCTATTTTCCCTGTTGAGCAGTCCTTTGAAATTCAAATCCTCAATGAAAAAAAAATATGGAAAATTATACCAAAAATATTTTTTTGGTAAATTAATTTTTTGCATAAAGAATAAACCTTATCACATTTCCAGCCGACTTGAAATAAAATTAATGTTTAAAAAAAAACCCAACAAAACAAACCAAAACTTAGGCCAGACAGACTCCTGCTTACTTCTTCCTTAAATCATCTGTAAATAGATCTTGACCATTTTACGGTCACTGAAGAAGAATAAAACTATTTTCAACCTTCTGATCACTGGTAAACTATAAATGCTATTCTCCTATAATTGGGTTATCAAGCAAGAAACAACTAATATAGTGTGATTTATAATTCATGTTTGCTATCAGAATAAATTAAATAGGTTCATCCTATCATTTTGCTGGTTCAGGAGTACTGCTAAACTGGAATACTGTCTAGCAATAGGGATATCTCCTGGATAGCTTTGCTTTGAACAAGTAATCTTGTTGCTAATTTTTTCAAATCTAGTGTTGATTTCTAGTATTCAATATTTTAACAATGTTAAAGGCCAAGTTGAAAATTATTATATATAATATAAGATTATCAAACTTTTCCTGAAATATGCTTGCGTGTATAATAGTAAGAGTGAGAAGGTATTCACAGATGCTATTGTAGTTAGTTGCTTAAATTAGAGACTTAGTCTTCCTAAATGTACTCTATACAGTCATTGTGTCTAACCTAGGTACGCACCAATGCCAGACTAAAATATTAAAAAAAAATCAAACAAAACCTATGTACATTAGGTTAGAAGGACATGCACTGTACCAAGGAAGGCTGTTGGATAACGGCCATGGACTGTATAGGAAACCAGTGTGGCACAAGAGAAGGTAAACTCAGGAAAAACAAACACCCAAATAATCCACCTGTATTCAGGAGTCTATTCAACTCTTTTAGGAGTGGTGGATACTTCCTTTCTTCACTAATTACATGAGGCACCTACAGAAAATAGTCCGTTCTGGGAATATACCAAACATACGTAGCAAAAGACCCATCATTAACCTGATTAAAATCTTAAATGTATCATCAAAATGCCAGCAGTTATAGCCTAAGATCATACAGAAAAGCCTCAGTATCTCTAAAACTGTTGTACAAAAAGACATGCTAATATTTGCCCTTTTCCTCTGGCACTAGACTCACCCCTCTACTGTCCATTTGGGTCCTAAGTTTATTAGCACTAGTCTTCCTCAGAAAGGGAGGTGGTAGGAAGTCCCAGCAAGTTATCAGCATCTCAAGTGTTTTTTTGGGTTCAGGAAAGCTTCTTCACAGAGCTGCTTCTGAAGCAGATGAGGAACTGGTCAGTACGCCAGGTGCCAAGTTAAACAAGCTAAAAACATCTTAAGCCAGCAGAATCCCCAAAATGAAACTCTGCAGTGCCAAGTGAGTATAAGGTTTGTGGCCATTTATTAGTGATGACAAAATCATATTGCTGAGTAGGTCACAGACCATCATCTTATTCTGTTTATCTTTCTGAGTGAGGGAATCTGTTCTCTTAAAAAAAGTCAAAACCCCAAAAAACAGAATGAAATGCTTTAGCCCCATGATTACAGGTGATCAGAATTTATAAACAGAGACAGGATCTTCACAAGAACATAAATCTGTTTTGTCACAAGTGATTTATGAGATCAGAGTACTTTCAGGGGTGAGGGTGGGTTCAGTAGGACTTTCATAACAGATTTTTCTTGAAAGGCTATTGGTTTCATTTAAGAAAATCTACATTTTTGTGCTAAAAAACCCAGGCACAGTATTTTTTTGTGTGTTGGCTTAGAAGCTACCTCACAGGGGATTTGTAAGGTGTAAACAAATGTAATATGTTCGGTACTTCTAGCAACAAACCACCTAGTAAAGGGAATGGAAACCTCCGTAATGAACTACAGTGCAGTCACTGATAATCACTGATGTTCTATCAGAATGGTATGCTGAGCACTGACCAAAAGAGTCTATCAATGTATAATTACTTCATTGTTTACTATATTACTTAGCAGAATTTTGCAACATGATAAAAAATTTCCCTAAGTTATTAAAAAAAAATCATAATGATTTTGAGTATAGCTCACTAAAAATGTCAAGCAATTGCATATTTTTTTTAATACATATATCCTTCTCTGTCCTTCATCTTGTTTTGCTGTGATGAAATCAGTCAGTTGCATCATGTCTTGTTGCATCCTATTGTGGTTTAATCCCAGCCAGTAACTGAGAACCATACAGGTGCTCTCCCACTCCCTTCCCCAAAAGGATGTGGGGAAAACAATTGGAAGGATAAAACTGGGAAAACTCATGGTTTGACATATGAAGAGTTTAATAATTGAAATAATAATAACAATAACAATAATACTACTACTAATAACAACAACAACAACACAACAACAATAATGTAATGAAAACTGAAGTAACAGAGATAAATAAAACCAAAAAAAGACAAGTGATGCAAATTAAAGCAATTTCTCATGACCAACAGACCAATGCCCGGCCAGTGTCTAAGAAGTGGCCCTGTAACCAGCTATCCCCCAGATTTATATGCTGAACATGATGTCACAGGGTATGGAACATCCCTTTGGTCAGTTTGGGTCACCTGTCCCAGCTGTGTCCCCTCTCAACTCCTTGTGCACCCCCAGCCTACTCACTGGTAGGGTGATGAAAGAAGCAGAAAAGGCCCTGACTCTATAAGCACTGCTTAGCAGTAACAAAAACATCCCTATGTTATCAAGACAGTTTTCATCACAAATTCAAATCATAGTGTCATACCAGCTACTGTGAATAAAATTTACTCTACCCAGGCCAAAACCAGAATACTTCCTAAGACTGGAAAACAGCATTAAGAACACAAACAGGTTAATATGCTAATAAGAATTAAAAAGGTTTGTAGTTTGGGGGAAATTAACAAATAGTTACATAACAGTGGAGAAAAGCTATACTATTGTACCTAGATAAAGGACTTATTAATCTTTGGTCATAAAACTAAAAAACATGGAAATCTTACAGCTGCCTGTGAGGTAAAGTCAGTTTGATTCTGTTACAGTACTGAATTTTATTTCTTTTACACAAGTAGTGCTATAATTCAGGAAGAAATAAAAAGTGATGCTGAAAGATGAAGTGTGTGTATATAAATATAAAGCTATAGCGTTTTGATGTTTACCATCCCTTGACAGAGAAAGTGGAAGTCACAAAGGCAAATTCAAAGCTGAGACAACTCAATATCATCACTGAAATGAGATACTGTGAAGTCTAGTTCCTGAAAGAAAGAATTCTACAGGAAGGAAATTTCGGTCTCTGAAAAATCTCTCTTCATTTGTCCTCCCTCTTCTGACAATGCTTTAGTAGTTTTTATGGTGTTCTTTACTTACACCGTAACTGCTGGCTTTGAAGTGAAAATTACTTACTTCAAACTCAAGTTATCACATTCTTTGTCTTTACAACCAGAGTATAAAGAGAATACACACACCTAAATTTAAGTTCACAATTAATGTTTATCCATCAAATATATGTAGTAAAGGTTTAACCAACCTAGTAGTTACTGTATAATAACAATTAACTGTTGGGTCAATTAAGGCTGAAGGGTTCTATTCTTAAGCTTAAAACTTGAGTTGGGAAGCTGTGAGCTGGATGCCCACACTATAAGAAGGAAGGTGAAATATGCTGACTCTGAATCTGCTCTTAGCTGCCTTAATGGACGTACCATGAACTATATAGGAGATTTGTTTCAAATGCCCATGGTGGGTTTTTTTCATATAGTATTGACTTGAGCTCTAGTGCCATATTTATGTCTCACAATATAAGCAAGCTTATGAGAAATCAGCAAATCTTTAGCTTGCCCATGACGTGTTTGGTTTTTTGTGCATCATTAGCACAGCCTACATCAAGAGAAAATTTGCTGTGATGAGAAACATTGTTTTGTCACTGAACGATCAATACTACACTTGGCTTTTAGATCAGTTCCTCATTCCTTTTTAAAGTGACTACATTTATACATAATTCAGAATGATGACCTTTTGCTAAGCAAATGTGAACTGTTCCAGAGTTTCTAAACAAATAGTAGTATTATGCAGATTTGCTTATTTATGTGGTATTGTCTGGGTAACCCTGCATTTCATTTAAGAATTGTGTATTTGCCAGGAAATGTAGATGTTCCTCTGATACAGCTCTTTTAGACACACTTCATATAATAAAGGTTTCCCTACCATTTTTTTTTTACCTCAGATAAAACAGATATCAAAGGGGTTTTGTTTCATTTTGATTTTGTGGGGGTTGTTTTTTACCATTTAATCTTAAGATACACAGCTATAATCATTAGGTTGAGAATTTCAAAGGACAGAACTAGAGCTTATTGAAAATACACACACACTTTTCAATGCAAAGCACTGCTTTCAACTACTAAAGATGCTTTGAACTACATAGTTTACCCTGAAAATTTCAACTCAATAAATCAGGGGCTGTCCTGGTTCTGGCCAGGCCAAAGTCAACCTCCCCAAGCAGCCAGCACAGGTGAACTGACATAGCCTAGGCTGTTTTCCACACCACCTGACATCACTCCCACATAAAAGGGGCTGGTTGAGGAGAGGTACTCCTGGGCACCTTCAGTCCAGTTTGAGTGTGACTGGGGTGTTGGGTCAGTTGTTGCAGCACTCTATCAGGTTAGTAAGATGCTCTATGTTATCACTGGATGTCAGTGTAATTTGCAAGGAGCTGTAACTATTCCTCTTTCATGGTGATTTTTGTTAATAAGCTGTCATTATCCCAACCCACTGAGGCTCTGTCTCTTTCTCCTCTGGGAGTGAGTGGCCTGTGGTGTTCAGTCACTGATGCTGAACCACCGTAGAGGGCTAAACTCTCTTTCATTTTGTAATGAATTTGTTTTTCTTACCCTTTTATAAACATCAAAATGATTCTATGAAATATTGCATTCAGGACTTAGTTCTTTTCAATAAATTATGCTTTACTCAGAGAATTGTATCATAATGTATCTTTATTCCTCCGGTTTCACTAAAATACAGGGACAATAACTTAATCTCTTACTGTCTTAGTTCAAAGAAAGTTAACACCTCTCATCACAACATAGAATTGTGAAAGGTTGGAAAAGTCCTTTAAGATTGTTGTGCCCAACTGTTAATATTGCCATTTCCAGCACTAAACCATGTCCTTAAGCACCACTTCTATGCATCTTTTTAAATACATCCAGGAACAGTGGTTCAACCGCTTCCCTGGGCAGCCCATTCCAATGCTGGTCAACCCTTCTGGTGAAGAAAGTTTTGCTAATATCCAATCTAAACCTCCCCCACTGAAACTTGAGGACATTTTCTATTGTCTTATCACTTGCTTCTTGGGAAAAGACTGACACCCACCCGGTTACAACCTCCTTTCTGGTAGTCGTAGAGAGCAACAAGGTCTCCTCCAGCCTCCTTTTCTCCAGGCTAAACAACCCCAGTTCCTTCAGCTGCTCTTCACAAGACTTGTACTCTCTAGACTCACTAGCTTTGTTGCTTTTTCTTTGGACACATACATAATATAGCAAATAATTTGCATAGATATGTATATACACATTTATCTACAACGGTTTACTGGAATGCTGTATAAGAATGTACTTTTTACATAATGTGGTTTAATTAGCACTGTTTTCAAAGTAAGCCTATCCTATCAATAAACTGCAGAAACTCTTTAGCTGAAGAGGCAAAAATACAGGGTATGTTTTAAGACGGAGTCAAGGAGTGAACTTCCGTTCTGTCACTCATGCAGGTACAAAATTTGGAAAGGTATTAAACTGAGAGAAAAGATAGAAAAAGGAAGACAGGGGAAAGAGTTCACATGTAGCTTATAAGTTCCTTTTTTGTTTTAATCTTTTAAGCTTTAGGTTACTCCCTTTTATCATTTTTAATCTTGCTAATTTAAGCTACCACTAGTTTAGAACGATACTGAACTCTAACTTCCCCAAACCATTTCTCCTCATTCATCTCTCTTCCATAACAAACAATCCTAATCTACATTCCTGACTGGAAGACATTCTGTAAATTGCATTATTATTGCCACATCTGTCTGGATTTTTTTTTTTAAATATGCTTTATATATTTATAAAGATGAGGCAGGCAGGACTCTAAATAATGCTAAACTTACAAGCAAACCTGAATTCCTTCCAGAATTTTAGCATTAATGTGGCAGGTATTTCTCTAAATTCAAGTAATTAATCATTGTGGTTTAGATAGTCCTTTCATACAACTATGGAAAACTATTTTCACAGGACTGATTTCTTTCCTTTTAAAGGCTGAAGTTTTGCCAGGTTGCTATTCCATGCTGAGGGACTAGGCTTTCTTTATTTATTCTGGAAGGAGATCTTTTTTAGAAACATACTTTGTGTTTCAATTTGCTCATTTTGACCTTGACTGCACTTTGAAAAGTACTGTCTCTAGTCCAACAACTGTACATCTGCACCATAATTCATGAAAGGAAATAAGCACAAGTATAGACATGGTCCAGAAAGTTCCATGACAAAATGATAAAATACAGCTCACTTCAGCAGTTATACTTGTGGTGACCTAGATTATCTGTGCTGCAATTACCTGCAATAAGCCTGTCTTCTTAAAAGGTAATACTAGGAAATCTATATGTGGTATTTACATTGTTCTCATTATGGAAAAATTTAATCATCTCACAATCATTAATGTTATCATCCTCAAAATACCCAACAGTGTTTGGGAAATATTATTATATTGAATAAATGGAAAAGCTCAGATGCAGAAAAATGAATGTTAGAAACATTTAGGTACATAAAAATGAAAAATAAAAATTGGTGGCAAGATTTTGAAAGCTGGCACCGGCTAAGACTATCCAGTGGAGGGAAAGCTTGCATGTACAGCAGTTGGCACGATTAACTGAGGATACATAAACTTGAAGTGCTGATTTGGTTAGAGATAACTGTATTGCTGGTTGGTTTTGTTTGCTTGTTTAAGACGACAGGAAGCAGGAGAGTAGAACAGTGATTATATGTACTTTTCCTGTGGTCAGAAGAGTCAGCAACTCTGGCTTTACATCTTCTCAAGTTAGCCTTGTTACTCTGCAGGAGCATATTCTAGATATCAGACTATTGTGCTAGAGAGTGCAAGGCAGCACTGTGACCTGGACATTACCCTGACTGTGTGCAGAACATTGAATAAAAGCAGAAATAGTCTCAAAATGAGAAGCCAAGTGTTGGCGCCTCTTCCAAAATCATCAAAATATTAAATTTTGCAGTCACATGTCCTCCTATCTCCCCTCATAAGACTCCCACCCCACCCCTTAGTCTTATCACAAGGAATAATGCACTCCTCTGCCGAAGTAGGAGCCATATCTCCTGGGCCCTCACTACAATGAGACAGGTGCAAACTTAAAATACCTTCTGACTCTTAGTACCTAAACACTTTTAAATAACCCTCTGGGTCTCAGATGAATATCTTGCACTTCAAATGCCTAAGTGCACTTTTGGACCTCACTTCTCTGTTTATTGATTTCAATGGCACTTAAATGCTGTTGTGCTTTCAAAAACCCCATTCATCTTCTGTCTATATTTTTTAGGAAGCTATTGCTTTTAAAACCCATCACACAGCAAAAATCTGAATCTGGATTAGCTGAATCATTGGCTGGCCAATCTAATCAATGATGTGGACTTCCTCACTAATCATACATCTGCTAATGTACATACAGTTAAATAATAAAAGTCAATTCCAAAAGTCTGAGTTAGTGCATATGCTTACATTCATACAACTCAGTGAACCAAGAGGTCAACTGACAAAAGCAACCACTTTACAATATGTATCTCATTTTCATTTACAGGGATTTTTGTTTCCTTCTGATGCATATAATTTTTCTTTTCGTATGTTTTCCTGTGGAACAGAGACACAATCTAAAATGTACAAAAATACAGCTGACATTTATCCACTCGGTTTTATGTGAGAACAAAGAAAGCACTTCTTTTAAGGAAATGTGTTTAAAACATTCATATTAGGGAAATAACCTTTTGTGATGAAAAATTTAGTATTATTTACTGAACATATATTAATAGTAGCAACAACAAGGTTGTTGGGTTTTTTCTGTCACAAATATATTCTAGACATGTTGGTGTTACACCTGAAATGTTCATCTTTCAGTTATGATGGTTTCTTTGTCCAGAAACAAAAATCAAACACTAAAATCCTTAAAATGTGTGTTCATGTAAAGATAATACAGAAAGATTTGCTTGTCAGAAAATTATTTCAGCTATACTGCAATGCTTGCATTTCAAAAAAAAAAAAAAGCAAAGGAGAAATATTGATCCATAAAATAGAAAAGAACACAATGTATAGTAGGTAATCTTGAAATCCCTGTTTTCCTTTATAGTGAGCTTGTGAATAGGTTTCCCTCATAAAAAATATTTAAAAGAAATGCAAGCTTTTTTACAAATTTTGCAGAGTTGTAGAAGTATTAATTTGGGTGGTATTTCACATAAAAGAAAGTATATGTTACATTTTCACTTTAAACTAAGATTGTTGTTATTGTTTAAACACCATTGTTTTCTAAATACACCTAATAAAACAGGAAAAACTTAATTTTAGTGTCTTAAAATAGTTCTGATCCTCTTAAAAATGCTTAAAATATTTATTAATCCTTACATAGTAGTATCTTTTTTTTTTTGATTATTATTTTTTGCTAACAGGATAAAAGATAAGAAGAAATCTTACCAGTTAGCCAAAACATCTGCTGAAACTTTTATTATGCACCTATTCAGAGCTGCATGAACTGAAGACAATGGGTGTAAGATTTAAGACACCTTTTCTTTATCTGGAAAGTCACCTGGTTGAAGCTACTGTTAGATAATGATACTGTAATATAATATCAGATAATGTTAAGGTTTTGTCTTTTACATTCTTGCCTTTTGGGATTCCTCAAACAGAAAAATAAATGAGAAAGGAAATATAAATCAGAAGGCATTCAGAAAAATGAGTTATAGTGCTGTTTGCATTGTGCTTTCAAGCAGCTGGTTAAATGTTCTACTGATTTGTTGAAAATATTTCTGTCATATTTTCAAGGATAGATACTGGGATACAAATGTAAAGAATTGCTATATTTGCCTAAATTGCTTTTCTTTCGAATATTTCTTATTGCTTAGTTGTGTCCTATTATTTTTATATTACAGGTAAAACAAATCTGAATTTGATAGTATCATTTACCTTTGTACTTTGTAGTACTGCACACTCCTGGAGGTGTGTGCAAGTAGGTTGGAGATGTGAGTGCTCCAGCTTTACATATACCTATGACACTACTTATAATATGCTAAATCACCCCACCATGACAGTTACACATCTCAAGGTGTGGTTCAATACATGCTGCACCCCACACTGTCCCTCAAGGAGGTTGTGCAGACTCCTTACAGTGTCTGATGGAGAAGGAGCACTGTCCAGCCAGCCTTGTTGAGACTGACAGCACCAAAGCAGGTTTGCCCTGCTGCTGTTTCCTCTCCCTAACTTTTGACTTTAAGTCACCCTAAAATCTTAAAGTAGAATGGAAATATTTCAGGATTCAGAATGTCAGGCATCAAAGTCTGTAATGGTACAGCAATTGAAATGATTTTCATTGCTGTTGATGCTATTAAATGACAACTCAGATTTTGCTTATGCATCTACAAAAGATTTAATAGTCACATGTTAATATAGAATGTATTTAAAAGTGATTAAAAAAAAAGAATTTGTGGTTTATTTTTCTACACTTTGTCCCCTCTTTTCAGAGTCATTCATGTCCCTTAAAGTCAATTTAAGGTCAAAGAATGAAAATATGTCAGAGCTGTCAAACTCAGACATCTAGATCAGAAATAATTTTGTTTCTATATGAAAGTGGTATAGAACTGGTGAGTAATCACATTGTCTTTTGTTGTCCTCTTCAATGCAATTAGAAGTAAAAAGGCAATGGGTGCTACTCTAGCTCTGGTAGTTTTGTCCCTTGTGTAATTTAGCATAGCCAACATCAAGTTTTGTTTTGGAGGGCAGGGGTTTTATTATCACATATATACACTACTCAAGCCTTCTTCCCTATCCTCAGGCACAAGGGCACAAGGATTGGTTCTGAACACATGGAACAGTTATGAAAGTATTTTACATTATGATTTATGTTTTAATTTTTTTTTGTGGTGAAGTTAGTGACTTTATTGAATACCCATACTGAATGGTGGATACTGTTAACTTATAATCACAGTCAAGGGAGTTGTGTTGGTTTTATTTTAATGGCGGGATATATTTGATTAAATGCTTAGATATCTGTTGCAGCCTTTCTGTGTGCAGATGGTATTCTTAGTGCTACTTATAGTAGTGATATTAAGATATATGTTTTTGTGTTTTCCCAGTCAATGATTTCTGTGTCTAGCAAAAACATTGCTACATCTGCCTTCAATGCATTAGAAAACAGAAAAGAATTTGTAACATTTACATGGATGACCATGAAGTTTCGTTGTGTTTTTTTTCTATGCTGTGAAGTCTTAAATTATATTTGACAGTGAAATCAGCAGGTTTCCAAATAACTTTTATGTGATGACATCTTGACAAAGTAGAACAGTCTGTTTCAAAATAGGATCTGAAAGTATTGTTCTTTATTAATTCTGTAGTATGGTTCACAAGTGAAGTGTAAGGACAGCACTTCTATTTGCAATTTCCATTTGCATTGCAAATAAAAGGAAAATTTTTATTTTTTATTCCCTTTATAACTTTTTATATTTTCTCAGTTGCCTCAGATATTTATGACTTAACACTTTATAGAGCATATTCAGTAGGAGAAGAAACGATGACATTAAATAATTACATAAGGAATTCTATTGAAGGAAATCTCACCAAGATTTTGAGCAAGTTGAGGGAAAACATTTCATTTCTGTGTGTGTATCTAGGCCAGATTTTGTATGTAGTTACGGTCACAACTAAACATAATCATAATCCAGAGAGACCTACACATCATCTAGATGTAACAATTTGGAGGAGATGTAAGACAATTCTGAATAACATTTTAAAGGATATTAAGGCAGACATCTTAAGTGGTTTATGAAGATTCATAAAGGAGAAAATGACTGAGACCTCAGCGATGACATTCACCTGAGTCACATTAATTATAGATTTCTTGTCATTCAGGATTAATGTATGTCTGACCATAATACAAAAAGGGGCAAATTGAACAAAGATGGAGAAAATGCATCTTTATGCTGTACAAGCAACATTGTGAGAGAGAACAGAGCCTTACTGTGCCTAGACTAGCTACAATATATTTCCCTTCTTCTACAACATAACACATGCTGATTTTTTTAAGGTACTTAAAAAGACAGAGATGGAAAAAGTCAAAGACTGCTTACCCATTTCCAATAATGAAGGCAAAAATAAAGAAGCATATGAGAAAAATGTTCTTTTCCTGCTCTTACTTGCTATCTAGGTCAAGCAACTGGCATGTCAACAATAAGTAGTACCTTATGTCCCACTTAACTAAGCAGACATACACATACCAGAACACACTCTGACTTATAACAAGGTAAAAGATCTGTCTAGACATTCATTCTGTCCATTCTGCCCATTCTGCATTGCCATTTTATTTTTTTCAAGGTCTGGCTTTCTGTAAGACACTTCAAGTGAAAACGAATTAAAACATAAACATTTTTTCTCTCTGTGATATAGCCTCTTAAACTGACAAAAGCTAACAGATTTATCTGTGTTAAAAGATCACTCTTCATAATAAAATACGATTTATGCCCACAGGTCAGAAGGACCCTTTGTCTCCCTGTACAAAGCTGACACAATGACATTTTATCTCCGTGAGGCTTCTCTAACAACATTTCTAATGGAGAACAATATATTATATATGTATAACAAAACACTAAACTGGCTCTAGATCTGCAGAAAATCCTTTTTAAAAGTGTGATACTCATATCACCCAATACACTACAGACACTGAAACTACCCACATTAAGTTTTTGTGCAATTAAATTAGAATAGATTAGATGTCACTCATGAATTATCTTCTGTTCTTCTACAGTAATTCATTTAATTGGCCTCAATGATCAACTCTGAGGTTTCTCATCTCTAGTGAATTTTTTCTGCCCAGGAGCAGAGTTTGCAGGAGATATATCAATTCTGAACACTTTTCCTCAGTTCACTCCAGGGTCTCAAGTGATTACATGACTAGACATGCATGAGGATCCAGAAAAAGTCACCAAAAAAATCATCTGGACAATATTAAAAATATCACTTCTTTAAAATTTCTGATTAGTTTCTACTTATCCAACAATGCATGTCTCTAAATTTATTTCTCATAAGGTTATTTTTTATCAAGTAATGTCCCAAGTTACAAGAATAGAGTCAACTAGAATGTTGCATTTACCACCTGACATTTAAGTTTGAAAGCAGTGGATGCACAAAGTTAACAGCAATAGATGATTGTAGTTAAAGTGTATGACAATATTACTGAAGGTATGGATCAGTAGCTGAAATCCCTCTAATCAGGTTGCCGTGTACATGAGGATCATACTGCTTTTTTTTTTAAATACTATTTAAAGCAGGCCAGTGTCAGGAAGAAGGAACTATTTTAAATAAAAGGCATACAGATAAGGGCAGGGCGAGCAAGATTCAATGTAGTACAACTTTTTCCTTTGCCATTGATGTGTGTGTATGTGCATGGGTGTGTAGGAGTGTTCCATTGGGTGAGTTTTACTGGGTACCAGTGCTATTTATAAAAAGCATCAATGTTTTTGTTTAGAAAATCAAGCCCATCCAGGTTGAACTGTTAATTGAAACTTTAAAACATTCCATCCCTTTAAATTTTTTCTCTACTCTGACAGAAGCACTTTTTTCTTTTATTTTTTCCTGCAATATCATTTTGAAAGTTCAGAAATCTCACTGTTTTCAGGGAAAAGGGCTTTCCTTTAACCAGAGGTCTGCTAACAAACCTTAGTACAAAACATAGCCACAACAGTAATACATCTACAGCCTTCTGTTAAATCATGTAGTCAGCCACCTAACTCACAGTAGTACCCTACTGTAGTTACTGGCTGATTAAGCTCCATGAGTTGTCTCGGAAGAGAATGCTGATGGGAGTCAGCAGGGAAGGATCATGCCGGAGGTTCTCCCTTTGCACCAGAGCTGCACAGCAGAAGCAGGAGCAACCAAAGAGGTGGCAGGAAGGCACTCTGCACCCGATTCAGTTCTCCACTCCCTTTCCCACTTAAGTAGGGAATGGGCAGCACAAGGAAGGGCAATAGGAAACTTTTGTAAGAGGGAGAAAAGGGAAGAAAAATATGTCTCTATAAAGCGAGACCCAGAGAGTTTATTAACAGCACAGATGGATTAATGTCTTTCTATTATATTCCTACATGACAACTCACTCAGGTCACAAAGTAAAAATTTTAATCACAGAAGAGTTTGCTCTTACCCACATTTCATAGGGAGGATTTATTGAACTAATATTTGTATGAATATATGAAGGCGAGGTATTTTTATGAAAAATTTTTGATGCTGTTTAAGACAACGGTAAACAAAGCGCTCAACGGCTAAGATAGAAACAGTAATCAGAGCTGGCAGTATGATGAAAGGAAATTTTGAAAATGGAAGTCTCTGGATCACATACCCTAGTTCTCAGGAAGGACTTTAGCCTCTCACATCCCTGAAATGGCAACAAGCACGATGCAAGCAATCAAGATGTCCCGTGTGTGTCAGGGTATCTTCTTTGTACACGTATCATACTGATGTATAGTGAAATCTGCTAGTCACAAAAAGGAAGATCTGAGATTACGTGTGCTAGCCTTATATAGCAAGTAGATCAAGGTGAGTGATTATCATCTTTATTCAGTGTTAGTGAGACTTCATCTAGCATATCATGTTCAGTTTTGAGTCCCCCATTGTGGGAAAAGCATTGACAAAAGAGGAGTTCAGTAGAGGGCCACCAGTCTGGAGCATTTGCACTGTGAGGAAAGACTGAGGGAACTGGACTTGTTCAACCTAAATAAAAGATGTGTTTTGGAGGACCTAGCAGCTGCCCTCACAGCAGCTACAAGGGTCGTTCCAGACAGATGTTATCCCCATGAAAATAGTCACATGTTGGACACAGTTTCCCAGAGATGTTTTGCCATCTCTATCCTTGAAGCTGTCAGACTCCACTGGAGAAAGTCCAGGGAGCAACCCAATCTGATTTTGTAACTAATCCTTCTTTGTTAATGGAAACATGAATCATAAAATCATTACATTTCAGGTTACATTCCAAGCTCAATGACTCTGCAATTCTATGCTTTCAGTAATAGACTCATCTTCATAAAATATATCCAATTTTTTTTCAACAGAAATTCTGAAATTACAATTTTTAACATTTTTCTACAGTTTAATATATGGTATTTTCAAAACTAAAGGTGTATTTTTAAGTTTCAGATTTTCAGCAAAACCAGTATTTTTATCAGCACTAGCATTAAAGGTTAAATTTAGTTGAAATGGAGATTTAAAGACTTGAGTATACATTTTTAAAAGAAGGATGCATTATGTGTCTGAAAGACCAGTTTATAATATTAGTCAATCCACCAAAATGATAATACAAGCTACTTAGAAAAAATGCCAAAACTTCAAGAATAATATTTTGCTGGATTTTATACTCTGATTGTTACAAAGATGGCTCTAATGATCTGGACGATCTCCTCCTGCCAAAGGTATAGCTGTTTCTCTAGAGAATACCTGCATCTTTTTCTCCTTTGGAGTGATTTTTAATGGCTTGTGATGCTCTAAGCCAACAAAGAGTGATGGAACACAAAGATAGGATACATGACTTTGAATCATACCTGTTATTTAGAGGAATGCACATTATGAGAGGTAAAGAAAAACTACTTTCTCCAAGTTACTCCAAGGGGGTTGGGGTATACTCTTGACTACAAATATTTTCCCTCCAAAACATGTTTTCATTCCCTCTACATATGCTTACTTGTTTGTTGTATGCAAATTAGTATGGGAAGTTCTCTTCCATCCATAAAAGAAACATGTTTCTGATCTTTAAAGTTTATATCAACAAATAATTTGGTTTATGGTTCATGTCAACAAGAAGAGGAAAGTCTCCAAGTGCCACTTTTTTTCTAACATGGATGTCCGTAAGCAAGTTGAAAAGTTTGTGGAATAGAGAAAAACAATTACTAGATATTTGAGGACACAGGAACTCTGTTTTCTAGGTAGTAACAGTTACTTCAAATTAAGAAAAAGACTTGATCCATTTGTCCATGATTGAGCATGATACCAATAAACACCTCTAAAGTTTCACCTAAATATTCTCAATACCTCAGAAAATGGGGGTTTCACAGCATTCTTCAGTGAGCTTTCAGCTCTTTAGAGTAATCACTTCTTCAGCTAAACTGTTGCATTTCAAAACTTAAGCATTGTAATTTATGCCTGAGTAGTTATCTAAAGATGAGGAAAGGTAGAGCTAGAATATTCATACATATTTAACAGGCTGCTGATATCTGGATTTAAGTTCAGGACCTGTGTCTCAGGACGATACTCTGGAGGTTCTAATTTAAACCAAGGCCTCTAAAATGTCTTGGAGATTTTAATAAAGAAAAATCATTCCCCTGGAATACAAGAATTAATTTGCAAGTTGCCACATTACATTGTAGTTTACAAAGTTCAGAAAATGAGACCCTTAAAGGTAGAAATACCTCTGGAACATTGCAAAACTTGGATGGAATGCAACTTTTATGTCATTGGTCAAAAAAATAACCATACAGAACATATCAGTTGATTATGTATATTTTTTAATAGCTTATAAACCTGAAGCAGATAGCAATAAAACCAGACATATTAAAAATATTTTTAAGGATTGAAATTTTATTGAAATTCCCCACAATCATTCCACTCCTCTCTGTCTGTCTTCAGTTTGTGTTTGGCCCTTTACCTCTCTCAATTACTATCATTATCTTGAATTAGTCAGGCCACACATTGGGCAACAAAAAGGACTGTGGTTCGTTAAGATTGGCTGGACAGTAAAATGATCAAAATCTTTCTGTCCTAAGAAACCTGCTTTGTCAGGGGGGTTGGAATTGATGATCTCTTGAGTTCCCTTCTTTTTAAAAGAAAATTGTGAGATATTTTGTCATGGGAGACAGTACCCAAAGCCTTGCTGAAGTCAAGGTAGATGACATCCACTGCTCTCCCTCCATCTACCCAGCTGGTGATGAGATCGTAGAAGGCTATGAGATTGGTCGAGCACAATCTCCCCTTGGTGAATCCATGCTGACTCCTTCTCATGACCTTCTTCTCTTCCAATTGCTTGGAGATGGCATCCAGAACAAGCTGTTCCATCAGCTTTCCAGGGACAGAAGTGAGGCTGACTGGCCTATAGTTGCTCGGATCCTCCTTCTTGCCCTTTTTGAAGACTGGAGTGACATTGGCTATCTTCAGACACTTCTGCTCTCCTGAGGAAATTTTTCCTTTTCTGAGGAAAAATAAATCTTCTGTGGAACGTATTGAATTTGTTTGTCAGGCAAGACTGTTTTAGAGGTCCATGTTAGATAATAAAGTATATCTTTCAAATTTTTGAGGGCAAATATGTTTGTTTTGCCTTAGTAATATGCCTCTCAAAATTATATGTGAATCATTGCCTTGCCTGAGAAAATAACAAGGCGCGGAGGTGTCCGATTATAGAGATACTAGGCAGAAAAGAGGAAAAAACACCCTTGGTGTTAAAACACCACCTAAGAACAATAGCTAAGTTTAAAGCTGAGAAGACACTGCTCCTCAATTCTTGACAATGAAGATGATGAGCTCTGGTTGAGAGAAGTAAGATCAAGAAATAACAGTCTATTAAAATGAGGACCCTATAGTGAGGCAGAAGTGGTCAACTTTTTAAGACTGACACAAAGTGATGGAGAAACAAGGTTTAAAATAGATGAGCATTTGCTGGGTCTTCAAATACCAATATATACCATATTTATGGTGGCTGAAGGGAATGCCAAATATGTTAGCTAATAAGTATATTTTTTCTTCAAAACCATCTCTGGCTGCTGTAAAAAGCCAAAACAAAACCAAAGAAACAGAAGAAAAATAGACTATACTTTATTTTTAAGTATCTGCTCTTCAGTTACCTCCCCTACGAAGAGAGGCTGGAGGAGCTGGACTTGTTCAGCCTAGAGAAGAGAAGGCTGTGGGGGACCTTATTGCAGCCTTCCAGTACCTGAAGGGAGCAGAGAAACAGGAGGGGATTAAACTTTTTAAAAGGGTAGATAATGGCAGGACAAGGGAGAATGGATTAAAACTAAAGGAAGGCAGGTTTAGATTAGATATTAGGGGGAGGTTTTTTACAGAGAGAGTGGTGAGGTGCTGGAACAGGCTGCCCAGAGAGGTGGTGGATGCCCCATCCCAGGAGGTGGATGGGGCCCTGGGCAACCTTGTGTAGATCCAGGCTAGGAGGTTGGTGTCCCTGCCTGTGGAGGGGGGGTTGGAGCTCTATGATCCTTGGGGTCCCTTCCAACCCATGCCATTCTATGATTCTATTACTTTCTAAGGCTTTCAATGAAAAATTTTGAAGACACTAGGAAAATTACACTATTTCTAACTTGAAAGTTAGCAGTCAAGGTGGTGTACCTCAAAGACTAAATCAAGAATTATCACAGAGAAGCAGAGGTGTAAGTCACCTACTTCAGTCAGACAGAATGATGGGACTGAGCAACAAAAGGGAAAGCTAACTCAGGAACCATCTTATTCTGGAAGCTGTACTTCAAAAAATGAGAATCAGTTACTGAGGTCCTCAACAGTAAGTGCAAGTGTTCTGTGGATAAGAAGAATGCTTTCATTTTTGAAATAGAAAATTTAAATTCTTTAATTTATTTTTCTTCCTCTAGGTGACAGGAATCAGGATGAAAGCTTGTATGAGGACAAATTACCTTATATCAATCTAGTGTTGGATCTGTCGCTTTTCTGGGGTCAGAAAAAATCTTTCAGGTTAAAAATGTCAAATAACACTAATCTATAAGGTAGTAATAGACTTCAGCAGAAAACAGTTTTCAATACAAAGGTTTCATTTTCAGATTCATCCCATTATTTCTAATCTCCATGTATTTCTCCAAAACAAAATTGGAAAGGGGATTATAGTGTTGATGTTATTCAGTTATGTATAAATGGTGCTAGTTTTCTCTTAACAGTTTTTTAATCTGTATTGTGTTAATAATTGCATAAGACATGAAGACAATAAAATACAGGACAGAATTTTTAGTGATGTCTATGATGATATGTATGTTCTAAACAAGTGTGGTTTGGTTTTCATTACAGAATCCGTGTTTTGATATGCTTTTGTCTATTTGGAGTTCGTAGTGTGTTTGATTTTCCTGCTGCCTATTTGTTAGAAAAAGAAACTCTAGAAGTGACAGGAGATGGTGTTCTTAAACTTGGACCACCCAAGTGAAGAACTGTGAGTGCCCTAAACTTATAATTAGAGCACTGCATTGGAGACTGTTTCACCTCTGTTGCATATATAATTTGGGACTTTTAGTCAGTGAATTTGCAAAGTGCACTGAAAGTCTTGGAAGCAAATATGCAAATACAGTGCTCCCTTTTTCCTCGCTTACTCTGTAAATTTGTTTTCTCTGAACCTATAGTATGTCCGTGCCTGAGTACATGAAGCTCCAGTTTTATGAAGAGTAGATATTTACCACTTTTTTCATTGAATGCCTAGTAAAATTAGATTATATTTGACCTAAATAGGGTACCATACAGCAAAACAGAAATGATCTTGGTGAAGAGTACTCTAAATAATTATTTCACTACCTTAGCAAGAAATACTACTTTGGAGAAAAAATTATGAGGTCACCTTTCCAAATCCTTTTTCAAACAGATCTACCATGCTGTTAGGTTCTACTCTCAAGAGGGAACTGAATGACATAAATTCTGTGTTGACCACGTGTAGCCCTGGTTCAGGTGGCTTATGGTATAAAAATGTCTCTAAACTTAGTTTTTTCAGTGTGCTATGATTTTCTTCAGACTGAGGGAAGAAGACTGTAACTGCAGCCTGATGACAGGAAAGAAAAAAAAAATCATATACTTCAATTCTGTGAAATAAGCTCCCCTGCTTTAGGAGAATATTTCAACGAGACGTTTATTTTATGCAGTACTTTTCACTGAATGAAAATGATCAGTTACTAATCTATTTTCCTGGATTCAACCAAGTAGAGTGCAATTCAATGTTTTTGATGTAAGATATATTGCAAGCATACCATAATATCAGATAATTTCGCTTCTGTTTAGATGTGTTTCTGAAAATGTGCAGGAATCCAAATATAGGCAAGTAGTTCATGTTGGAGGCCACACATTCATTTTAGACTCTGCCAGTTTAAGTAGCTCTGGAAAATAAGTTCTTTAAAGTGTTTTATGAGATCTACTTAACTTGACCTTCCTAAATGCCTAAATATGTGACTTGAGCTAGCCTGAAGTATTTTTGATAGTTTTAAGCGTTTAGCCTACACCTCAAACATTTTCTTGTAAGAGTTCCAGGAGCTTAAGCAAGCTAGTTTTTCAGAACACGCTATCATTGCATGGGACTTGAGGAACTGACACTGTTTTCATATTCAAATACTATATTTATTCTATACTGAGACTGTGAAGAGAAAAGGAATATTTGCCATGATACTTGAAATTACTTCTACATAATTATAAATTGTAAATAAATGTTTTGCATTGTCCTTTACTTATAATAAAATATATCACAGAACCACAGAATGATAGAGGTTGGAAGGGACCTCTGGAGATCATCTAGTCCAATCCCCTGCCAGAGCAGGATCACCTACAGCATAATACATTCAGCTTCAATCCAGGTATGGTCATCCTCACATTAGTGAATTAGTGAAAAATTTTCATAGATCTCACTCTCTCAGAACAAAAAATTAGGAATTATTACTGAAATCTATTTTCAGAGTCCTAACAATTTTATTTTGGGCAGAAAGGGGATATTATGTTATTTTTATATGTTAAATCATGAAATCCAACTTGTCTTTCTGATATTGATTTTGATGGTGGCAAGCATCAGTTTATTTTTAATTGCATAATATTTACTAAAAGTCACCAAATGAAATGAGGATGACAACATTTTTAAAACACACAGCTGAGATAAAAGATATCCTGCAGATGTCAAAACTGCAGCCCTGCAGAAAAAGACTTGGGGTATTGGTGGATGAAAAGCTGGACATGAGCCTGCAATGAGCAGTCCCAGCCCAGAAAGCCAACCATATCCCGGGCTGCATCAAATGAAGTGTAATCAGCAGGTTGAGGGAGGTGGTTGTATCCCTCTACTCTGCTCTAGTGAGACCTCACCTGGAGCACCAGAGCGTCCAGCTCTGGAGCTCCCAGCATAAGGACATGGAGCTGTTGAAGCAAGTCCAGGGGAGAGCCACAAAAATACCCAGAGGTCTGGAGCACCTCTCCTGTGAAGACAGCTTGAGAGAGTTGGGCTTGTTCATACTGGAGTTGAGAAGGGCATGTAGTGATAGGACATGGGGTAGCGGCTTTAAACTGAAGGAGGGTAGATTTAGATCAGATACCAGAAAGAAATTAATCGTTATGAGAGTAGTGAGGTGGACCTGATGATCTTAAAGATCTTTTCCAACCTAAATGATTCTATTATTCTGTGGTCAATAACTGACAGAGAGCACACTGGAGTCAGGCACTGGCAAAAACAGGTTAGGGAATATGCATAACCACTGCTATTCTTTTGCGTTGTTATTTTGCATAGCACATATTGAGAATATTCTGACACAATCAGAAATTTCTCTACATAGGTCTAGTGACTTGAATTAGTCTCTAAACATTCAAAGGAAAAAAAAAGTATGATTTCATTTTTATTGAGATGTGTCTGACACTGATTTGAATGGGATTTTTTCCCCACACGTTATTATGTTGTGGAAGTTTTTTTGTAATTGAAATATCCTGTGTATTAGTAAAAATTTAATTCAATAATTATGTTTTATTGAAGAAAAAATTCAGCTTACTAATAAAAATTTTCTGGAAATTTATTTACTGCAAAATGAAATAGATACCTTTAAATAAAGTTTATCAAATAAGCTAAAACACAGAGGAACTTTAATTCTATAATGAGATTAATTTATTTTCAAAATTGACATATTATTTCCCATGGAAATATTTCATGATGGTTGTTCAGAAGGCAACTGGGATTGTAACAGGAGAAAGAAAAGTGACTTGAATCAAATCTGAAGGCAGATGAGTCATATGCTCTTCAGATTTTTCAGGGTATAATATTCTCTGATCAGGTTCTTCTGGATTCCACAAAAGGAGGGTTTAGTCTTCAATAGCAAATTTACTTATTTGAAGTTATTTGATGTTACTGGTTTTGGCAAGGATAGAGTTAATTTTCACAAGGAGCCAGGACAGATAAGCCAAGATGGCTAAGGGTGTTTTCCATACTATGTCATGTCATGGTCACCATAAAAGGCATATGGTCAGTGACAGAAGGTTCTATGTTGCTCCAGGATGGTCTGAGTGTGAGCTGAGTGTCTCATCAGTTGTTGGTTCATTAAATTGCCTTGTGATACCATTGTTGTGTATATTCTAAGTCATGTTTCTGTTTCCTTTTGCTTATGCTGTTCCAGCAAACTGCCCATATCCCAACTCTTTAGATTTGCCTTTGTCTGCCCACTCTCCTCCCTATCCCACTGAACAAGCAGCACATGGTACTCAAGTGCAGCTGGGGCTATACCATGATAGTTATGCAGGATTTTGATGTTTTGCTGTTCTCTTCAAAGTTGCTTACAATGTGTACTTTACACTGGACTGAACTGAGTCATGAATAAACATTCCTGTCTCCTCCTCCTGCTTCCTGTGCCAGTCTGGCTGGCCCAAAAAGACATTCACACTTTATTTGCCTTAGGAAAGGCCACTTACACAATCAATTTGCCTCATCTGATACAGCCAGTTGATCTATCCAACTGATACAGAAAAAAACAGTCTCCCTCCTTCGAGTTGATGTAAGTTCTGATTCTTTTACATCAGCTGTGGTCACTTTCTATTCATTCCTGAGCTTCATGAGTACATTCCCTGTGTCCATCTCCTCTGAGCCTTTTTCCATTCTTGGGGATTATTTTCTTTCTCACCATTTTAGTCTTTTAAATTAAGAAAATATTATTAGGTGTCTGGATTTTGTGGGGTTATTTGTTTTGGGGTTTTGTTTTGGTTTGTTTCCTTTGTTTTAATGAACTTATCTGCGAGCAAGTTATCTTTGACTGTTCACATTAAAAATCAGGCAGTGAAAACTTCAAGCTGCTAAGAATATTTTTAAACAGGCTGCACATAGAAAGTGCAATAAATTGCTGAGTCCCAAACAACCAACCATTTCATTCAAGGAGGACATTGACATACTAAAGCGATTTTACCATCTTGGAATATTGGAATATCCCAAGAACAGGCTTGCCCTTGTTGGAGAATAATGCTCTTTTGCCAGCATAATGCTTATCCTATAGGAATAAAAGTACTACTAATATTGAAAGATGTTGGAATGAACTAGGAACCAAAAGAATCCACTCTGGAAGGAAAATAATTCATTTTAAAATAAATAACAACAACAAAAACATTAATACTTAATAGAATAAAAATAATCTAATAGAAACGGTGCTTGAAATCAATACATAAAAGCTAAAATTTAAAAACCAAGAGAAATATATTAATTCTCAAAGACTTACTGATTTAAACTAATAAAAGCCATCAGATGGCTGGTATTTAAGGACTCCTCTTTCCCAAGTTGCTATGGTGTGATGAAATTAATATCTCATTGCAAATGCAGGTGGAAACTTCATCACAAACATAACAAAGGTACACAATTCTAAGATAGAGCTTATCTTTTACTGTATAATCATTAAACTCAAGCCCTGTGGGATGTGAAGATACTTATTTTGTCATGATGACTTTAAAAAGACACAAGCTAACCTCCAGCATAACCTTTCTACTCTGTGGTTATTTAAACTAGTCTGATCTTGTTCTGTGGCTGGTTGTACATGGAAAATCGTACATGGGGGAAAAATGAGTTTTTCTTGTCTTTTTCCCTAATTTTATTTATTTTTATTATCCTTTCACATCTCCTTTCTGTTTAATTCAAATTAAAAGCCTTAGTTTATACAGAATTATATAAAAGCCTAGATAAGTCTATTAGTATTACTACATTCTCTCTATCATTCTCTGTATACACTTTTTCCTTTTTATTTTTTGTATGGTAAGCAGTCCAGTCTTTGTATTTTTACAGTGTTTAAGATATGTAAAAACATTTGGACTTCCTTGATCTTACTAAAGGTCTGTGGAAACCATTCTTGCAAGAATATACAACAGAGAATGAGCTGCCCATGCAACTCCATGATTTCTTTCAAAGTCTTGCTTACACACCATCTGCTCCACGAACACAGACAAGGGCTGAATGGTTTAATGATTTCTTTAGCATTTATAATGGGTTGTATGGGTGCCTGGGATTTAAGATGTTAACAGAAGAAAGAAAACTTTGGAGCCTGTAACTTTTCTTTGTTTTAGCTAAGCTATCTATGTTGATGGAATGAATGGAAAGGAGGCAATAGTAGCTTGCCTCTGAGTGCTATTCTAGCCCTTGATGCAAATAAGAAGTGTACCTTAAACTACTTGACATGGATAAGCCAGCCCAGTATCTGGTAAACTGTAGAAAAGAGAGATCACTGAAAATTCCTACTTCAGAAAACTTTCTGTGTGAAGGAAGCATAGTCAGGATATATTCAACTCTTGTTACTGGAAGGTAAAAAACCTTAAAATCAATGTATGATCTTTGTATAATGTATCTCTAAGTAACAGGTGTCAACTGTCTTTTTCCTACTGTTATTCTTCAAATACTTACAAATTGCCAGCAACAAAACCCCCAAACAAACAAACAAAAAAAAACCAAAAAAAAAAACCCACCAAAACCCCACCACATGTTTCTAGTAATTGTTAATTTAAGAAAGATGGTGTAAGGCAACTAATGACAGGTTTGTACATTTAAACTTGAACCATTTTATCATACCATTTGGTATGAAAAGAGGATAAAAGAATAAAAAGAAATGACAGGTGCAATTCAGAAATACCTGAAAATCCTTTCACCTGTTAAAATGAAGAAGATCCAGCAGGGTAAACCAGAACTTGCAAACTTCAGAAAATAGATTGTAGCTCTCTGATAGGAATATATAATACCTAAAGAAACTAAGAACTCGTGAATTTCCAGGAAGTATTTCTACTTGCAATGTCCTCAATAGTATTTTCTATATAAATGTTACTTTGGAACATCAGTTAAATGTTCATAATATATTTTTTGAGAGAACAAATCTCATTAATCTTGATGAGTTTCAGTTATCAGGAAGGAAACAGACTCCAAAACTCAATTTGAAAAGTTAGGTGACCTAGTAGGTCTTATCTGGCTATCCCTATTTTAAAGAAACAATCTCAAGCCCATCACATATTTGCAAACCAATACAAATGAAAAGTGTTGAGTTCAGTCAACAGTAAAAGTGGGACTAAGTCCCAAGCATCTGATCTCAATCCTATTGTGTATATACTGCCAGCATTTTCGTCTCTTCACTGTACATCACCTTCTCTGGGACAAAAAAATTGTTTGAAATTTTTGATTAATTTCTATATTGTTACAGGTGACACTTCTTGGTGATTTTTTTCTTTTCATTTTTGTCTTATAAAAGCACAGCAAATTATTTTAGAATCATAGAATGGTTTGGGTGTCCAAGAATCATAGATGCTTGGACATAGAATTCTTGGAAAGAAACTTAAAGGTCATCTATGTCCAAGCATCCTGCCATGGGAAGGGACACCCTTAACTAGACCAGGTCACCCAAAGCCCCATCCAACCTGGCCTTGAGCACTTCCAGGGAGGGGGAATCCACAGCCCCTCTGGGCTCCTGTAAAAAGTCCCTCTCCAGCTTTCCTGTAGACCCCTTCAGGTACTACTGGAAGGCTGATACAATTTCTCTCTATAGCTTTCTTTTCTTCAAGCTGATGTCAGTTCATGTTCAGCTTTTCATCTACCAGAACCCAAAGTCCTTTTTTGTAGGGCTGCTCTTAATCTCTCCATTTCCCCAGCCTGTTTTCTTGCTTGGGATTACCTTGACCAATGTGAAGGAGCTTGTACATGTCCTTGTTGAACCTCAGGATGAGTCCTGTGTGAAAAGTACCGAGAAAGCTGGTTAATATTCGAGGATCACCCCCTCCAAGATCAAAAGTGCTTCTTCTCAACAAGTAAGAAGTCAGGCAAATTCACAAGGAGGCCTGCGTGAATAAACATACTGCTCCTAGCCAAACTCTGACATGTAACAAAAGCGTGAGAGGGTAGAAGTAAGTATGGGTAATCTGGAAGAAATACAGAGATGTTGTCTGAGCATGGATGAAATTAGCAAACGTAAAGCCCCAGCCCCCCCACACCCCTGCCTCACCTTGTAGTCGGGCAGCTTGGCCATGGCTGGCCACTGGAATTGAATCTGGTCAAGGATGTCAAAGACATCAGGAATGACTTCTGTAAGTACAAAAGAAAGACTAGGGAAAATGTGGGCCCATTGCTTTACAAGATGGGGGACCTGGTTACAAAGAATATGGAAAAGGCTGAGGTACTGAATGCCTTCTTCACTTCAGTCTTTATGAGTAAGAGCAGTCTTCAGGAAACCCAGGTGCTGGAGATCAGGGGAAAGTCTGGAACAAGAAAAACATAGCCTAGGTGGAAGAGGATCAAATCAGGGAATACTTAAGCTAAGTGGACATAGGAAAGTCCATGGGATGCAGCCATGAGCGTTGAAGGTACTACCTGATATCATAGTGAGGACACTTTCCATAATCCCTGATTGATTGTAGCTCCTTGGAGAAGTGTCTGAAGATAGGAGGAAAGCAAAGTCCCTCCTATTTTCAAGGAGGAGGAACTAGGGAACTACAAGCCAGTCAGCCTCACCTCAGTTACTAGGGAAGTGATGGACCAGCTAATCCTGGAAACCATTTCTAGGCACACGAAGGGCAAGAATGTGAGCAGGAGCAATTAACACAGCCTCACCAAGCATTGATAAACCACCCTGATAAACTTCTATAATAAGATTGGCCTGGTAGAAAAGGAGAGAACAGTGGATATTTTCTACGTAGACTTCAATAAGGTCTTTGACATTGTCTCCTGTAAGATCTTCATAGGCAAACTGTTGACTTATAGGCTAGAGAAGCAATGCAAATGGGTTTGAAAAATGACTGCACATTCAGGCCCGGAGGACGGTGCTGGGTGGCACAAAATCTAGTTGGCCAGTAATTAGTGATATTCCCCAGAGGTCAACACTGGGTCTAATCCTGTTCATTATCTTCATGAGTGGTCTGTATGAAGAGACAATGCTTGCTGGTGACATAAAAGTGGGAGGAGTGGTTAATATGCCCCTAGGTTTTGCTGCTATCCAGGCTGGATAAATGGGCTGGCAAAAACCTCATGAAGGGGAAGCGCAAAGTTCTGCATCTGTGGAGAAACAGCTCCATGCATCAATATATGCTGCAGATCACCCAGCTGGAAGGAAGCTTGGCAGAAAAGAACCTAGATTTCCTGGTGGACATGTTGAACATGAGCCAGCAATGTGCCCTTGCAACAAAAGTGGCTAATGGTATTCTGGGGTACATTAGACTAAGTATTGCTGGCAGGTAAAGGCAAGTGATCCTTCTATAATCAGCACTATTGAAGCCACACTTTGCATGAATCAGTGGACTGAATGAATCTGTACTCCTCGGTACAAGGGAGACATGGAAATACGCGAGACAGTCCAATGGAGGCACACAAATTTAATTAAGTGACTGTATGATCTTGTACAAGGAGAGGCTGAGAGAGTTGAGACTCTTTAGCCTAGAGAAGAGAAGGCTGCGGGGGACACTTTATCAATGTATATAATTATCCGAAGGGGGAGTCTGAAGAAGGTGGAGCCAGGATCTTTTCAGTGGTACCATGACAAGAAAAAAGTCAATGGGCAAAAACTAAAACGCATGAGGTTCAGCCTGAATGTAAAGAAATACTTTTTTACTGTGAAGGTGACTGAGCACTGGCACAGGTTGCCCAGAGATGCTGGTAAGTTTATCTCTTGCAGATATTCAAAGGATGTCTGAATATGGTCTTGGCTAACCTGCTCCAGGTGGCTCTGCTTGAGAAGGTATGTTGGACCAGGCGACCTTCAGAGGTCCTCAGCCATTCTATGAGTCATTGTATATCTATATTCATACACACACACACATAGAACAGTAGAGAAAAAAAATTCTGTCTGCATATGGGGTTGAACATACATATATATCCTGAATATATACGAAATAGTTATTGCTTTAAACAATGAATTTCTAGAATTTTCTTTGGACTTGTATTATCTCTTTAGATATAATTTTAACAGTATGACTTATTTAACTTGACAGATATCCCAGAAACTATCAAGTTTTTCTACATTGTGTAAAGAAAAGTCACTAGTGGTTCAAGTAGAGGGGCATAAACAGGTATGTACAGTTCAAAGAAAAAAGATCGAGATCTCACATAAATTATAGAATGCTAATATCATTGAGTACAATTGAAACAATTCATGTCACAGTTTGTTGATTGCGTGATTTTCAGGGACTGTGATAAATTTCTGATCTTCAGAAAAAAATCAGACAAACTATTTTAGCTACTAGCTGTCATCATTTTAAAATTTCAGGTCAGTCTGATGTGGTAAATAGTTAGAAATTGTTTCTTAAATGTAACAGCCCATGTAAATGTTCTGTTTTCTGAATAACGTGTTGTCCAGAGCAATAAGCCTCAGAAGCAAAGCTGAGGATGGTAAATTCACTGAAAATTTGAGATTTACTAGGTTGGGTTTTTTTAGTGAATTAGGATCAAAGATGATTCATCACTATGGCTGGAAAAAATATATTTGGTACATATTGGTAAATAAAGAGTGAAGTGTAATTACAATATTTTGCTTGCCAAATGTTCAACTATTTTATTTTAATATTTTCAAAATAAATTACTTTAGAGTGGTATTTTACTTTAAAAACAATTTTTAAAATGTGACACAAGAATAAAATGTGTTCCATAGTGAAAAACAGTCTTATTTTATCCCCATCTAAGAAAACTTGGAAAACCAGTTTTGGTTCAGTGTAAGATTTTCCTTCCTCTCACCATTTTCCTCTTTAGTTTTTGGAAACCTAAAAAAAAAGAAAAAGGAAATTATTATTTCTTGATTCCTCTCTAAGAACATTTTATTCCACTGAAAGCAGACAGAAGAAAATCTCAGAGATAAAAATAAACAGGTACATTTGTAAGAAAGCACCATTTCAAGGCACAAGGAAGTAGATATAAAAAAGATTATCTACCGAACAACAAAATTGTATCAACTTCAACTTCTCTACCCTCAAAATAAAGAGGAAAATGTCCCCTCAAAGAGCAAATCTGCAAAAACCTTGTACTAATGCACTGTCTGCATACATATGATTAATGGTTGTGATGAATAGGTTGTGAATGACAGCAATCTGATTAATGGAGATGTATAGACACACATGCACTCAGCATACTTATGAAATAATCTGTCCTTTGCTGAGTAAGGGTTGAGACTAAATGCTTTTTTTAAAGCCCAGAGAAAAAAAATTGCAGTCTCGTTAATTAGTGCATTACATTCCAGGGAACTGCTTAAGTGAAAGAATATTGGTCAAAACATAATAATTATTAACAAATGATTGTTTTGTTCCAAATGAAGTCAAATCTTTTATATAATGGTATGAATATAAATGATCTAATATTCATTTATATTGTAAGCATGTTGAAGAGTTGCAGTAACAGTCTGAGGAAACTAGACAACTGTGTACAAATGTAAGCATACATCCACATCTTTAAACTAAGTTTTATTTGGAGAGTAATGCGGTACTGTTTGCATCACACTGTAAGCCATAAAACTGCCTCTTTCAAGAACTCGTTCCCATAAAATGCCACTTATAACAGATGGGGATAGAAATAATGTTCTTTAATTAAAGAACAAATATTTACAGTTTGTAAATCAGCATATCATGGGCATCTATTAAAATTCAGCCTATAGCAGTGCTAGAGAATATTCTTACTGTTGGGATGTTTCAGTACTTGAAGAAAGCATACCTTCTTTGCTATTAATCTTATCATTTGACATATGATGTGAATTGATTCCAATAATAATAAAAATTACTTGTATTCTGTCCTTGCATTTGAATACAGATTGTCAATAGAGTCATTAAGCCATAGTAGAGATTCGACAAACTCTTTAGTCCAAAATAAATAAATATTGAATTTTTTTTCCTAGAGTGTGTGCCTCTATAAATAGTATCAGACATATTGCATAGGTCTTTGTAGGATCGGGTTTTAAAGGTAGCAAACAATGGGCCTACTCTTCCCCTAAAAATCTATTTCAGTTATTTAGGGAGGGTAGCCCTAATTTTTCTTTAACCTCCTTTATATTCATCAGTTCTGTCTATCTGTAAGAAAACTTTATTTCAACTGGTATATATCAAAATGGTGTAGTTTTAGGTATTTTATTTTTTTAATATTTGTGATTTGATGTCTTGCATGTATGTATATATATATGTCACATCAGTTTTATAGTTACTAACGTTCATTACGGCAAAAAATTTGAATCTCAGTGCACTGTCCTGTGATGTCATTCTACCACTGTGCCTTCTGTATTATTTTCTTTTATTATTCCCATTTCTCCTATTGATCACTGTTTCTTCTCCTTTACATGTTCAAATCCTAGCTTCAAATCCAAGCTTCTCTGCCAGATTCTTTAAAAACCAAACTCTTCAGCAGCCACTTAGAGTTTCTGTTCAAGGGCCACTGTCAAGAATTGCTTCTCATGAGATTCATCAGATAGCCTGCTTCTTTTCATTTGGATCTAAGGAGCACACCTCTCATATCAACTTATCAAAAGCTTTTAAAATGCTTTTCCGGGAAACTCACAACTGACATAATTTTTTTGACAAGAGAATTCCTAACAACTATAACTTTAAAAATATAAAAATGGGAAAAAAAAACCAACGTAAGGATCTCTCTATACAGCCCTAGCATTGCAATCAATATTTGTAGAATTAAAATAAAAAATTACACTAATTTCTCCAAACTTCATAAACATTTTAAGTTGATCAATTGTTGCTCATTTTACCAATACAGAAAACATAACTTTAAATTACTAATTGTATAATATATTATAATAAAATTTTAACCTCCAAAGGGATTATAGCTGCTCTGTTCCCAGCAAAGCACCCACATTTACAGTGTAAAAAGAAGAAATAATTTCTTTCTTAACAGCATCAGTTTCAACTTTTTTTTTCTCTAAAATTCATAAGAAGGTCATTAATTATTTCAACAACAAGCTAATTGTAGAAACTTTTTAATAGTATTAACATAAAAGCATTTTTTCCTCTATGAAAGATAACAGCTTGACATTCCTATATTTAAAAATAATTTAAAAAATCATTAAATATTTGTAAAAAACAAAAAAACCCACCTGGTTTGGATCAATTAATTGCTTTCCAAGAGTAAAGAGGGGAAAAAAAAAGACTAAAGAAAACATAACAAAAATTAAATGGGAGAGGCATTCTTCACATTGACATCAAGTGATCAGTTCTTTCATCTAGAACTTTACAGAACATTTTCAGTATTTCACTCCATACTGTATCTAAATTGACTGAACTTATCAGTGGGGGAGATTTATTCTTTTATTTCAAGTATACATTCCTAACATTCAAGGGGTAGCATGATTTTTTTAAACATTCATTTGTTCTTATTTCATGAAGAAACATAATTTCACACAGTTGGTAAAAGCAGTATAGGACATGTTCTAGTGTTCTTGGTGCCAGGACTAAACATATACCTCAGTAAAACATCAAAAATTTCAAAACAATTTTAATACAAGACTGTCCATGTAGGTTCTTCTAAGCAAGACTCTGAAAGATACTCAGATTGATTAGATTTAGAGAGAAATATTAAGGGAATAGAAACATTTAAACTGTAGATTACTGAAAGAAGCTAGGAAAATCTCAGTAAGTAATAAACTAAGGAGAAATTGAATTGCTGTAGGTGAAGTAGAAACAAAATGTTAAGAAAGTATAATAATAAAAATTAACTTATTTAAAATGTTAACACAGAGTACTCAAGGACTTAAGGATTTCCTATAGGAAGTGAATATTCCTGATGCAGCTATCATTAGTACTATAGCAGAATGGTGACAGCAACAGAGACATCACATAAGAGATTAGAGAATCTACAAAGGCAGAAAAATAGCAATAGTCATACCTACATATAGGTTGGACAGTTTCTGGATGCTAAATTCACAGGAGGTAATGCAGAGATCAAATTGTAAGTGATATCACTTGGAGCAACTAGCCTGAGAAACAACTGATTCAACTGATTCAGTTCATGGTTCTATTGAACTGTAGCTGGCTCTAGATAAAACTATGGAAAAAAACCAATCTACATCAGTGATTACAAAATGTCTAAACTGAACTTTGTGTCATTTTTTTTTTTAAAGAAAAGCCAAAAGCAACAAAAAGCCCATTACAGTAACAGAATTTCTTAAAATAAAGTTACATAAAATAGAAAACTCAAAAAAAAGAAATTTACACTAACAGGGTAGGAAGTTTACATACAGCATATCAATTGTTTCAAGCTGTAATATTTTAAACTCAAAGGAATCATATACTATTTTTCTAGAAAAGTCTCTAAAGTTATATAGACACAAAACAAACCCGAAGTGTCACACTGTGTTTCATTAGTTAATCACTCAAAATAAAAATGCTATATTTCAAAAACAGGAGATTGTACCCAAATAAAAGAAACAGAAAGGAGTATGTATTCTTTTATGTGGAAAATCACAAAAAGGCAAGCCAAAATTACTTTGAAGAGCAGCTTGGTAAGGACATAAAAAACAACAGTAAAAACTTTTCAATCCCATCAGTAGCAGGATTACCTTTCAGAGAGTCAGCCATGAGGCTGACAGATAATAAAGATGTAGAAAGATCATTCTGAAAAGACAAAGCCTTGCCACAGGAAAAGCATAATTCTTTGTCTCAATGACCACCACAGAGAGGACACAATACACTGATATCAGAGACTTTTTACACCAGACACATCTGAGGAATTTTTTGAAACCAATGAGTCAGTAGAAGAGATTTTAAAGCAGATTAACAAAATCGAAGAATAATACATTGCAAAGATCAGATGGTTTTCATCCAGAAGCTGTAAAAGAACTCAAACATAGAACTGCTGAACTGTGGTATATAATGTATTGCTTCAATTTGCCTTACTATTTGGAGGACATAAGGTGGCTGATCAAATTGCAGTTTTTAAAAAAGATGTATGGAGGTGACCTAGAGAAGCACAGATTCCTAAATTTTAGTTTTCTGCCAAGTAAATTATGGAGCATATAATGAATTATACATTGCTTAGGCATATGCACTATATTAGCAAGCTGTACAGCACAATGGAAGTGTTTTTGTAGAGAAAGCAGCTCATCCTGCATACCCAAATCAACATTTTAAATGTTTTGGAGATTTGTACTTTGGATTAACTGTAGTCTGGTCCCATGAATAGAACATCTGTTAGCACTTGTGCATTAGGAGCATGCTAAAGTAAGGTTTATAGTTTAGTTTACCCAAAAGGAACCCATTTCATGTCCTCTAAGATTCTTTTAAGGTATGAATCAAAGCAGATACCAAAGTGCAGTTTCTGTTTGGCTAACGCAGAGCCATCAGTTGTCACAGTAGGGCACAAATGGGACCAGAATCTCTGCTGAAGTGAGGATGATAGAATCACAGAACCATAGAACTATTTAAGTTGGAAAAGATTTTTGAAGTCATTAAGTCAAATCATTAACCTAGCACTGCGAAGTCCACCAGTATACCATGTCCCTAAACACCACATCTACATGTCTTTTATGTAACTACAAGGGATGGTGGCTCAACCACTTCCCTGGGCAACCTGTTCCAATACTTGACAGCACTTTCACTGAAGAAAGGTTTCCTAATATTCAATCTCAACCTCCTCTGGCTCAACTTGATGCCATTTCCCATCATTCTGTCACCTGTTACTTGGGAAAAGAGACTTACACCCACCTGGCTACAACCTTCTTTCAGGTAGTTGTAGAGAGTGATAAGGTCTCCTCTCAGCCTCCTTTTCTCCAAGCTAAACAACCTACTCATTAGACTCATGCTCTAGACCCTTCATCAACTCTGTTTCCCGTCTTTGGACATGCTCCAGCAACTCAATATCTTTCTTGTAGTGAGGGGCCCAAAACTGAACATAGTATTTGAGGTGTGGCCTCACCAGTGCTGAGTACAGGGACTATCGCTTTCATCCAACTTCATGTCATTTGCAAACTTGAGGATGGACTTGTTCCCCTCATCTAGATAAAGACATTAAAAATAACTGGCACCAGTACTTAGCCTTGGGGGCCACCAGTTGTGACTGACCACCAACTGGATTTAGCTCCATTCACCACAACACTTTGCTTCTGTCCACCCACACAGGTTTTTAGGCAGTGAAGAGTGTACATGCTGATAGTCTCTTATGTAGGTTGAAGCGGCTGTCCCTAGTGCATTAAAAGCTTTTCCTGAATAAAGATACTGTTGTCCTGTGTCTCATGACTCTTTCCGGGGCTGGGGACAGCAGTATTCCTACCTGTGTAGGGGTGCTCAGGCTGAATACTGACTAACCAAGTGAAGAAGCTACAGGAGAAGGTGGGCATATTCCATCCATTCAAGAAAGATGAATAGATTTGCAGGGTCTTCAGATCTTCACAAAAACCCTGCAACCCCAGGAACCCAAGATTTAATTTTCAAGGAAGGACTCATGAAAGAGAAAAAGTTCTTGGAAACAGCATTGATCAGTCAGGGATAAACTATGTCTGACCAATCTAATCACACTCTCTGGCCAAATGTCCAGACCTGCACATGTAGAGAGAGCAACTATTTACCTCTTCAGCTTCAAGCAGCCTTCCACTACCTATGCAGAGTATTTAAAGAAGGTGGATTCAGACTTTTTACCGTGGTGCATGACAGAAGACTTAGAGACCAAAGGCATTAAATGAAACAGGAGAGGCTCCACCTGAAGTTAAAGGAAACTTTTTTCACTGTGAAGTACTGGAAGAGGTTTCCCAAAGATGGGATGCAGTCTCTATCCATGAATGTTTTCAAGATCAGACTGAATCAAGTGCTGAGAAAACTTGGTCTAATCTCATAGCTAAATCTGCTTTGAGCTGGAGGTTGGATCAGTGACGCCTTCAGGTCCCTTCCTGTCTTAATAATTCTGTGATTCTAATTAGGGATAAACAGGAGATGGACAAGAAATATATATTCAGGTCTGAAATAAACTATTAATGTGGGTGCATCCAATAGACATATACCCTATACTGAGGTCAAGTTAATACAGGATATAAAGGAAATAAAGCATCATATTCTTTGAAAATGTCAAAGAGCTTTCAGATTAAGATGATCACGCAGCCAATTCTGCACATGAATTAAAAAAAAATCATGGTTAATATCTTTTAAAGGTAAGAAACAAAGATAAGGCTAAGCAATTAGTTTTTCTAATTGAAGAATATCGGCAGCTACATATTTGCTATGGACCCTCATGAGAAGATATTATGACCTCAGAAAAGAAATGGGAAAATGATTGACAAAGTTCAATGCTACTACCAAATTATTGAAGTTAATCTGTGTAATGCTAGTTTTTGGATAATGGAACAGCAGGGGAAATTCAGGATTGATAAAAGCAAAATAAAGCATATTTAGAAAATAAATTCCAATTATGCATGCATAGTAATGTGTCTTAAATCAGTCATTAAAAGTCAGGAAACAAACCTTAGAAAACTTTTGATCATGTTCTGAAATTGTTGGTGACAGATAGAAGTGGTACTAGAATGTTAGAAAGGAATTGGAAGCAAAACCCAGTAGAATTATACCATGATATTAAATTTTTATGCACTTGGATCTTCAATATTGTGTTCAAGTCACAATAATCATAGGGGTTGAAGGGACTTAAAGAGATCATTGGGTCCAACCTCCCTGCCAAAGCAGGTTCCTTAGGACAGGTCACACAGACAGCCTTCTTTTCTCAAGGCTGAACAACCTCAGTTCATTCAGCCTTTCCTCATAGGGGAGTTGCTCCAGTCCTTTAATCATTTTCGTAGCCCTTCTCTGGACTCTCTCCAGGAGATCCCTGTCCTTCTTATCCCAGGGAGCCCAGAACTGGACACAATACTCCAGGTGGGGCCTGAGGATCACCTCCTTTGACCTGCTGGCAACATTCCTTTTGATACACCCCAGGATCCCATTGTCTCTCTTAGCCACCAGGGCACACTGCTGGCTTATAGCCAACCTGTCATCAACCAGAACCCCCAGGTCTTTCTCCACAGAGCTCTTCTCCAGCAGGTCATCCCGCAGCCTGTACTGGGGGATAACAGTAACAGAATAACAAGTAGTTATTCTTTCCCAGGTGCAAGACTCTACATTTGCTTTTATTAAACCCCATTTGATTTCTTAAGTCTAGTGTCTCTGTTTCTAAATTAAAAAATACAGAAAAGAATGACAAAATTATCACTGAAGTGGAAATCAGTTTCTGACATTCCCTGAAATGGAAATGAAAAAAGGAAAACAATAACATATTAAGGGATATTAAATAGACCATGCATGCCAATCTGCAAAAGATACAGTAAAAAGAAGCTATAGAAAAGGTCTAAAAATATTATATATTCTATTGTTCCAAACACCATTCTGTGCGGACCAGGATGAGTGGTTTGTCTCAAACAATCTGTCTTGCAAGATAACAGAACCTGCAGAGGCAGGATAACCTCACAAGGGGATTGATCCTGCAAGTGTCTGGAGGATGTTGGACAAGGGCCTCTATCCTTCCATGGTTGGAAGGTCTTGTAGACTCTTGATCTCAAAGCAGCTGCTCTGACAAACTGGACATTATGCTTCCTCATTTGATAAACCATCTGGACACTGCCCTTGCAAGGGCAGCCCCTCATTCAGTAGCCACTCTGGTAAACAGGATACTGTCCTTATCCAATAAGGAACAGTGACAAGCAAGTGAGGCCCTGTGGAGGCAGAGCACCTTCTTGCTGAAATCCGGTGTGAGGCCACTGAAGGGGTCATCGCTCCATCAGCCCAGTTGTGGGGGTCAAATGACCACTTGGGAACCCCCATTCCCTGCGGTCTCATTTCCATAACACTCTGCAACTCAATGCTGAGTCTGTGCAAGATATTCTAGGCCTCCCTGAAAGGTGATGCCAAGGACCATTAAAGATGCAGATTCGAGACATCTGGCACATGCCCACCATCCAAGATCGACAACTTTGTGATGATCTACGCTGGATCCCTGGGTGGTGATATCTTCTTATTTTTTCTCTTTTACTCTCTAAATATTCCTCTCTCCCAACTTATGACCTTATTCTTGGCACACAATACTAACAGCATTTCCACTTTTGCTAAATTCTTCTAATTGTAATCTGTTGCTCCAAACATATAGGTAATGTGGGTTTGTTTGCAAGCTTTACAATTGTACTGGCTTTTAAGTTGTGGTTTGCTTGGACCTCCTGGGTAGGGTAATTGTTATTACTCCTGAGTATCACGCAGAGGATTACAGTAGCTAATCTCACCTGTGCAGTTGTTAAAAGAGACTAGCTAAGAGAGGGTTAACCTGGCCCTTGAGTCAGGTAGTAAAGGTTAAGTCTACATGTACCCGTCTGCTGGGATGGGACAGAAAAGTCTGAATCTCTCTGGTTTGCCCGCCTGGTGGGACATGACATACATGATATGAAAAAGCTGAAAAAGAAAAGTCTACCTGTTACTCCTCTCAAGAAACAGGCAGCAATCAATGTAATAAACAATAGGTTAAAATGAAATAATAATAAATACTTTTTTACATGTTAGTTAATTGCATTGTGCAGTTTAGGAGTGGGAATGTCCAGCATAAATGGCTTTAAGTGGAATTAAACATATTTATGGAAGAGAGTTTCATCAATAGCTATGAAATCAGAAGGTCCTGATAAAAATATTCATCTCTGAAAACTGCTAAACCTCTCGTCGTCAGAAGTTAGGAAGGTATTTCAAGAAAAATAGCATCTTCTGTATATGAATCTTTCTTTTATCTTAAGACTTTAAGTTGTTATCAGAGGTTCTCAACACTGATTATATTTTTTTATGACAAATACACATTTTGCATACATTTTATATTTTGTAGAACTTCATTTCAAATCAAGTAGATGATAAGGGTTAAATTGCACATTTAGATTTAAACACACCATTAATGTGGTTAACACAGCAGCACATAAATGTGTTTTTGGGTGTCTTGACTTGGACAAATTGTTATTTCTCATTTTAACTGGTAGATGGATCCATTTTAGAAGAACTTGAGTATATTACCTATCTTCTGCAAATTGTTTCTGTTCTTACAGCTGCTGAAAAACAGATGAACAATTTTTAGAACCTTGAGACAATTACAGGCTCATGTAAACCTTGTCTTGAATTATTACATGAGCCACATCAGTTCTACTGCAGATAACTTTCTGTTCTATTGCTCCCCTGCAATAACTCTCATATGAGATAGCATGCTGATAGCTATCTGTGCTAAATGACTGATCAGTACAAAGATGTTAGTGACTTTGCAGCCCTGCAGGATACCAATGCATCTCTGTATCTAACACCTGCTTAATGGACCACAGGACATCTGTAAATCTTTTTACTGATATATTTTGAGAAGGCCACCCTAGTGTTAAGCAGCAATGAAGCTGGTCTTACTGAGACCAGACTTTTTATTTGTCTACTGGAAAACAAACTATGATGCCTAAAAATCTCTTTGAAGTGACTGTTGATGTTTCTCAGTACCTGCAGTGAAGATTAAATTACTGACCATGGAATGTGTTTGGTTTTTTTCTCAGTTGGAAATAAAACATGCAAACATTTTTTCTACAGAGAAATCTCTCAATGATTTTCCTTTCTCCTGGGAATATTATTAAGGTACTACTTACTGACTATGTATTTCATCTTTGTGTATGCATATCTAAGTTTCACAGCAAGCTTTATAGCATCATAATCTTTAAATACCAAAAAATGTTAGAATTATTTTAATATTGGCAAAATGTTTTATTTCATAGATACTGAAGATCCTTCCATTACAAAGGTTTAGACAGCAGTCTTTCCAGAATACTAAACTCAGAAGGTCTGTCTTTAATCCATGTGATGTGCATTATTTTGGAAAATATTAGTCATTCACATATTTCCATCTCACTTCCTCTCTTATACTCTAGACCTTACATCATAATACGCTGATAATTTATTCTTATCCTCTACTCCATTAACTTCCTTTCTTCTCTTTTTTTCTCTCTCAATTCCCTCCTGGTAAATGGAATGAGAAAGTTTTTATCAAGGGCCAGCAGCACTTAGGAACATTCCAAATATAATGTACTTTAAAGTGCATGATGGCTGTGAATCACATATAACAATTTCAGATTTTAAATAAATAAATAAATAAATAAATTGGGATACAGAATAGTAACACAAAGGGAAAAAATAAACCTTCATTTATTTGATCAAAAGTAGACTGAGCAAAGCAAAAATCATAAAATCAACAGAAGGCAAGGAACAATGAAAGATTACAACCTCTATGGAAGATAACATGAGGATAGCCTGTGGGAAGGTAGGAAGTGTCGACTTGAACATGGCTATATTCAATCCAAAGGTGAGTTCTGTGAAATGTGTAGTTTCATGCTTCACAGAGAGAAAATAGTAGTATCACAGACAGTGGAATTGGGAATGAGATATTAAATACAGATATGGCATTTATAATAGGAAAATGTTAACAACAGGAAAGGAAATTGATATTCTGACATAGAATAGGGAGGGAAAAAAAATTAAAAACACTAATAGAGGAAGCTGTAGAAAGGTTTACAAGCTTCCAATATCACAGGGGCTCCAGTAAAAGTTCACACTAGAGACACAAGAGAGACTATGGCAAAAATGAACCAGCAGTCCATTTGACTGGGATGGAAACCAATATTTGCTGATAATAGATGGCTAAACATGACCCTGTAGCAATAAAACTGGATGATAGTAAGAGCTAAGCATTTGTTTATTCCTCAGAATTATTCTGGATCATGGGCTTAAAGTTTAAATCAGAATATGTCCTTACAGAAGTGAGAATTTGCTACATGGTTTAGCAAATAAATATATAAATGTCATCATGAAAATAGCTCATTGGAAAAAAAATACACTGAAAGTCATTGTGATTATATCAAAGAATATCAGGTCAACCAGTGTTACTAAACACAATTATAGATGTAAAATGTATGTCTCGATGAAATTGAATGAAATACAGGGTGATCTTACAAAAAGTAGATGGTGCTAGAAAACATTTTTTTAACAATATTGTATTTATTTTATTCAAAGGAAATAGATCTAATTCATCTGCAATTTAGCAAAATATTAGATTTGGTATAATTAATGACAATCTTAGCTTAACTATGTCAGATAAATATAGCTCAATTATGTAATTAAAGAACTGGCTATAGAAATATAAGAGAATAAAATTTCCTGTCAGGACTGTTGTATTTCATAAGATTACCATGTGGTTTTGAGTTCCACACTTACCTTTAAGTTCATATGTATGTAAAATCACTTGCAAATGAATGCTTAGCTATAGTCATGTAGACAATGATTAAATATACGCATGCATTTACATGCATTTAATATAGATCACATGTATAAAATATTGGCACATGTATTTATCCTTTCTTCCACTTTTGGGGGCTTTCACTACTGACTGCTATTACTTTTAATCAGTGTGCAAGGAAAGGATGTAGAATTAGATTTTCAGTTAAAATACTTCCATCTGCTTCTGCATATTTTCCATTTATATAACCTTGTGCATAATCTCTCAGAAAACTTTATTCTTAAAGTTAATATTCTCCTTACATTCTACAGGGCAAAAGAGGGCACTTTGTGCCGCCTGATATAAAATTTGATCAGGAGTGTTTTGAAAACTCTCACCAACTCTATGGTCTTTCTGGCAAATATGAAAGTGCATTAGTAATGTCAATATAATGAGGAGGAAAGAGAGAAAAAGATTATGTGAAAGACATGGAAAAAAGGAGCAGATAGTCCAGCCTATGTATTTTCCTTACAGATTGTCTTGGTTCACTCTAAGTAAACCAGAGGTCATACTGACAATCTTTTTAGTTTCTTGAAATGAATAGCTTTTTCAGTTTTAATCAGTCTTATACCTTAACACTGAATGCCCTCTAAAACTTGCTTATAAAGGGGCCAAAAGTGAACATGTATTTCAGATGAGAGCATGTAAGCGTACAACTTTTCCATATTACTCTCTGATTTAGTTTTACACTTCGACATTTTTTTGCTATTATCTTGAATTCAACATATTCAGTATAATGCAAACATCCTTATCCTGAGCTGGTACCTCCTGTGTGGGAATATTAAAATAATTGCCTTTGCATTCCTTTCCCTTTATTGGCTGGAGTATTGTGTCCAGTTCTGGGCTCCCTGGTATAAAAAGGACAGGGATCTCCTTGAGAGAGTCCAAAGAAGGGCTACGAAGATGATTAAGGGCCTGGAGCATCTCCCCTATGACGAAAGGCTGAGTAAGCTGGGGCTGTTCAGCCTTGAGAAGAGAAGACTAAGGGGGGACCTAATTAATGTCTATAATTATCTTAAGCGTGGGATGCAGGGGGAGTTGGCTGGCCCCTTTTCAGTGGTCTGTGGGGACAGGACAAGGGTCAATGGCTTCAAGTTGGAGCATAGGAAGTTCCGCACCAACATGCGGAAGAACTTTTACCCAGTGAGGGTGACAGAGCACTGGGACAGGCTGCCCAGGGAGGTGGTGGAGTCTCCTTCTCTGGTGATATTCAAGACCCATCTGGATGCCTGTCTGTGCGACCTGTCCTAAGGAACCTGCTTTGGCAGGGGGTTGGACCCGATGATCTCTTGAGGTCCATTCCAACCCCTACAATTCTGTGATTCTGTGATTTTCCCCATGGTGTTTACTCATTAATCTCTCTTAGATCTACTTGGAATTCCTCAACTGTATCTCTTCTTAATCACCACTTTAAATTATTTGGTTTTCCAGTATCACTTCTTCCATCTTTTCCAGATCATCAGTGAACCACACTATGTAACACTGGTTCTTGCTCTAAGCCACATCTTCCCATTGACAAAAAAAATATTCTCATGCTTTGATTTATTTTAGTCAGATTCGTTATTTATGATAACACTTTTCTTTTACATAGCAATAATTAAACTTTATAAATAGGTATTTGTAAAAAAATTGCCCAAATTATCTAAAAAATATCTGAGTTTTTTCTGTCATCTAGTTCTCCACTATTTATTATCATCTGCAACTCTGGAAAATTCATTTATGGTAAGAAAAAAAACACCAGAAACTAAGCTTGTGGAAAAGAAGTTATAAAATCAGACACATGTAAAGCAAGAAAGAAAAGATTGCATTACAAGCAGAGTTTTAGCATACTAAATTAAACAATGGTAGCACCAAAATTAAGGTTTCTGGCTTTTGTATTTGTATGTTCTAGCTCCCTCCATTGACAATTCATTATCATAATTTTAATTTTCTTGAAAAAAGCATTTCAAAATGTTAGCAAACCCTTAGCTCAAATTGTCTGTTTTGTAGCCATCTGTTATTTAACTATGTATTTAGCTTGCTTTTTTATCCCTCTCAAGACACTAATGGAGAGTGGACTGGAACCCATGAATCTGAAATTTTTAGTTTAGAATCATAGAATCACAGAATGGTTTGGGTTGGAAGGGACCTCAAAGATGATCTAGTTCCAACCCCCTACTATGAACAGGGACACCTCCCACTAAACCAGGTTGCCAAAAGCCCCGTCCAAACTGGCCTTGAACACTGGCAGGGCATGACCATACACAACTTCTCCAGGAAATCTGTTCCAGTGCCTCAGAGTGAAGAGTTTCTTCCTAGTATTGTATCCAAATCTACCCTCTTTTAGTTTAAAGCCATTATCCCTTGTCCTATATACTGGACATATACATGCCTATATACATGCCTTTGTAAAAAATCCCTCTTGATTTTTCCTGTAGGCTGAAAGCATTCTGCGTTTAGACACTAATAAAATTTGTTTACAAATGTTTCATTAACTTTTAAGCAGTCTGCACATGTTGTCAGAGATAGGGTTACTCAGTGTTAAGATGCTTTCTTTATTCTATGTAGTTAGTGATCCACACACTAACATTACAGCTTACCTCCAACAGTATGTTAACTATTTTGAAAACATTCTCTGTCAATAAGGACGGTCGACAAGAAAGAATCTCATCATATGCTTATAATATCTCTCAGCTCCTGAAACAGAATGAATTCATCAGTCATGCCTATTTAAAGTAACTCCTTCTGCATTAAACTGCATTCAGCAATTATTGAGGAAAAAAACGGTTGGCATACGACAAACCCAAGCCACAGTCTAACAATTTACTGCTATAGATGACAATAACCATTGCCTGAGAATATGAACATTACTTTGTTCAGTGTCCCACTTCTTTCTTCTATTTTGCACTTTCAAAAAGTAAATTCTCTAATTTGTTGGTATTTCTTTCAGGAATCCTTTGTTTTATCACATTTAAAGTTCCATTAATAAAGTTCCATTAATATCTAAAATATCTATGAACATGTGTATTTTCAATAATATTGAAAGCATCTTTATATCTAAATTGGTCATGCCCCAAAGATTTTATTTTTTCTTTAAAAATCACTACACTTGTATCTATATATTTGTTGTGTCTTTTTCTCTTTTTTTATCATTCAACGAAAAAATACCTTTTTTCAGATAATGTAGCTGATTTTTCCTTAGATTCTGTTCTTGTATTTACCCATCCTTTCCACCTGTCCACAAATGGAAATGGAGTGATTGATAAGCCATTGGTTTTCTGGCTCTGTTATTAAGCATGATGTGCTTTATTAAATTTGACAAATATTTTATGGTAAGCTGTTACTATGATCATGGAAATTCTGTTACTGAGTTTATTGATGTGTCAAAATTCCTGATTTGGTTAATTGCATGAGAAATTAAGAACTTAGGGGTTTGTGATCAAGTGGTAAATTGGTTTTCTAGTTATTTAACTTCCAGAAAACAAATTGTGAAGCTTCAAGGTACCTTATCACAACCTCTTTACATTAGCTTCCAGGATTCTACCAGACTCACAGTCTTTTTTGCTTATCATTCAGTAAATGACCTGTCAACAGCTCCTACATTCAAACAGTCAGTGCTTTACACATAGTACTCATCTGACTACAGTTCATTTTCATAGGAATGATAGAAAAAAATAACACAGTTTTGATTTATACAAAAACTTATTTAAAATAAGTTTCCAAAGCATTGGAGGGAACGACACATGACATGTCTGGCTGCCTCCCTGGGGATGGGGAATTGCAGGCGTTCCCTGTGGACGTGGCAAGAGAGAGAATCACCAGTCAGAGAAACACAACACTCCAGACAGGAAGCAAGGCAGGCTGGGGACAGCCAGAGGCAGACTCCATCAGGGTCCTGCTGCTACCAGAGTTCTTGCTGTAGGGAAGGCAGACTTACAAGTCCACCAAGGAATGTAAGTGCTCCTTAACAAGAAGGAAAAACAGAAGAGAAAATAAATCTATTTTAGAAGTCTTGAGACTTTTGTTACAGATTGCTGGTGGAAACACTGAGAGGTTCAGCTAAGGTCAAAAAAACAGAAAGATAGGTATACATCAGTAGTACAGCCTGGAATTTTTTCTATGGCTTGTACAGTCTAAGGGCATGAAGAATGGCCAAGGTGATGCTGTTGAGAACAATTTTCAATGGAATTAAATTCATTAAAATTAAATTCATTAAAATGACCTAATTCTCCTTGTAGATGTTGTGGATTGTGGAACGTTATGAAGCATGTTACGTTAACTGAAAATCTTTAAATGAAAATAGATCAAGCAAAGGTTAACAAGGTGATTAAAGACATTTAAATGGAGCAGATTGATAAAAGAGTGTTTAGAATAGTGTGGTATTGTTTGTCTGGAATACTTTTTTCATAAAATTTTGCAACTGGGGAAGCATTTCTGAAAAGTAAAAAAAAAAAAATTTCTATTGTCATTTTGGCCCTGTGTGAAGCCAGGAGTTGGACTTGATGATCCTTATGGATCCCTTCCAACACAGGATATTCTATGATTCTATGATTCTGTGGCAGCTTGATCTGTAAGCAACTTGCCATGCTGCACACATAACTGAGTTACCTCAAACCAATGAGTAAGACTGAGTGCAGAGATCAATCATTCTCTTCAATACACTATACAGGTTCAGGTCCTTCACCTGCTCCCTGCTGGACAAATGCTTTAGACCCCCAGCCATCTCTGTACCTGCCAGCTGTCAAGGTATCCAGTTTCTCCATATTTCTTATTCAGTCCTCTTATTTATCCCCAAATAAGGTACAATATGCCAGGTCTGGCCTCCCAGCACTAAGAGGGGAAAACTGACGGTTCTCTAAGGGTGTCAGCCACTCCTCCCAGTCATCAGCAAATTTGGTAGTCTGTCCCCTCGTCCAGGTCATTGATGAATATGTTAAACAAGACTGGACCCAATACTGACCCCTGAGGAACATGGGCTTGTTGTGGCTGTCAATTTTGTCTAAATGATGTCTAGCCCAATCCTCCTCAGTCAAGGGAAAGTTTTCCTTTCTCCAGACTTTCTCACCTCCAGGGTGTGGGACTTCTGAGGGCTGGCTTTATCAGTAAAGACTGAAGCAAAGAGCATGAGTGAGATGAATGCTTGTTCTAATACTCTATACTAGTCATGTTTTATGAAGACATTGGTCTGAATAAGAAAAATTAAACTTTTTTGTCTTACACTTGTTTTACATTTTCCCTATTCTTAACTGAAATAAAGTTGGTTAAATAGGAATTACAACCTATTTGTAAAATATACATCTACTGAAATACAGTAATGAATCATTATAATATGTCAATGTTCTGGGTTTGCCTGGCAAGGTGTGTTATTTTATCTTTTTGTGTGTGTGTGTTTGTGCATGTCTTACAGGGGTGGCTTCTGCCAGAAGGTGCTAGAAGCTTCCCCCAATACAACAGAGCCAATATTAGCCAGCTCCAAGATGGATCCACCACTGGCCAAGTCCAAGCCCATCAATGATGCTGACAGTGCCTCTGGGATAACATAGTTAAGAAGGAAAAATAAAAGAGTGGCACCTTCTTGAAGCCAGAGAATGGAGTGAGAAGATGTAAGAAACTGTGCAGGCACCAAAGTCAGCAAAGAAGGATAGGAAGGAGATTCGCCAGGTGCTGAAGCAGAGATTCCACCTGCAGCCCATGGAAGACCCCTCAATGGAGAAAGTAGAGTCACCTGAAGGAGGCTGTGATCTCATGGAAATCCCACGCTGGAACAAGCTCCTGGCAGAATCTGCAGCCCATGGAGAGGGGCCCACACTGGAGCAGGTGTGCTGGCAGGACTTGTGACCCTGTGGGAGACCCAAGCTGGAGCAGTCTGCCCCCTGTGGAAGAGACCCATGTTGAGGCCGTTTGTGAAAAAGAGTAGCCTGTGGGAAGGACTAACATTGGAGAAGTTTGCAGAGGACTGTTTCTCATGGGAGGGACCATAAGCTGGAGCAGGTGAAGAGTGTGAGGAGTCCTTCCCATGAGGAGGAAGGAGAAGTAGAGACAACATCTAGTGAACTGTCTGCAGCCCACCTTTCCTGTCCCCCTGTGCTGCTTGGGGGTATTAGGTAGAGAATTTGGGAATAAAGTTGAGCCCCAAAAGAAGGGAGAGGTGGGGGAAGGTGTTTTAAGATTTGGTTTTATTTTTCATTACTCTGGTTTGCTTTGTTAATAAATCAGATGAACTTTTTCTAAATTGTGTCTGTTTTGCTTGTGACAGTAGTGACTGAATGATCTCACTGTCCTTATCTCAATCCACAAGCTAGACAAAGACCTCTCTCCCCTGTCCAAATGAGGAGGCAGAGTGATAGAGCAGCTTTGGTGGGTACCTGACCTTCAGCCAGAGTCAACCCACGATAGACAGCCAAAAATATTTGTCGTACTCTTCCATTTGATAATCTGATCTGCTCATAATAAAAATCCAGTGAAATTATCAATATAAATTGCATTCTGCTGCTTGGACTAAAGTTGCTGAGGGGAGATAAATATGCGAAACATGGTTTTGAAGCTTTGCTTCTTTTATCCTTTCCATCATTTAATGATTTGAAGTTCTTCATCAGGAAAGAAAAAGACAAGAGATTTTCTTTGCAAAAAAGAACAAAAAAGAAGTTGCTGGTTTAAGTGTATTCTGTTGTTACGGTAACTAAAGTTCTAAAAATACTTTAAATTAAATGGACATCACCTTAAAAGCTACTCAAGTAGCCATAGAAACAGTATTTTTTAGAATAAAAGCAGTTTGTAGACGTTTTTTGCTGCTGACCTTAAGATTTACAAAAATATACAGCCAATTTCTTTTTATAAAGTACATGTTTAAACAAAGTCAAATAAAATCTAAATTAAATGTATGCTGAAGTATCTCAAAGTATTTTATGTATATGTAGGCTTCTAACCAACTTGAAAGAACTTTAAAATTTATATTAATTTTTATTTATTTCCAGAATGCAGGTTCATGTTGCAGTGTTACAAGTGTTCGTAAAAAAAAACCCAATTTATTTAAGATTCACCTTAGTGGGCTATAATAAATATGCATTTTAGTATTGTTTTCAAATCCCCATATATATTCTGTATTTTTCAGAGAGAAAACTTTCTCACTTTTTTCCTTCAAAAACATACTCCAATGAAATGTTATTCTTTCTAATGTTAAAGTTACCCATTCCCACACTGAAGAAATAAGCCCTATTTCAACCTAGAGTACAATTTTACTGTACACTTAGATTACTGAAAACCAGCAGCTTTTTGCAAAATAGTGACCCTTCTATGTACCTCTCTACTACATTGCTCTTAAGGGCATATTTGTATATACAGATATGTAGACAAATACATATCTGTATGTATGTATGTATGTATTCAGATAGTTCATTACATTCTTTTCCTTGAAATACTTTTGATTGTTGTTATTAACCAACATAGCTAAGAGAGAATGAGAAGAGTATTAATCCTTCTTGCATTTCATTGACAGAGTTGTTGAATAAAGGCCTTATTTAAAACTAATTGAAGTCAGCATAAAGACACTCATTGTTTTCAATGATCTTTGGATCAGGCTTAAAATCTATTTATATAGAGGTGTACTGCCAAAATGAAGGGTATGAAATTATGGGGTTATCACTGAGGACATAATTTGAAAGTAATGGTATTTTATCTGTAACCAAGGGTCTAATCTGGCATGCAAATCCTTATTAGCAGTGATGACAGATAGAAAGAGAAAAACATAGATTGAGTCTGATACTTCAGATTGTGATTTCAAGAACAAAATTAGAAATACATATAATAACATTTTAAAAATGCGCTCTTGATATCATTGAGAGGTATCAAGCTGCCATGAGACCGTGACTTTTTAAAGCAAGGATATATTCCAAATTCCTTTACCATCTCAGAACAGAGCATTGCTTCTCCTAAGCTAATTAAAAATTCATTCAGAGAAATAGTATCCATATTTTGAGTAAATCAGAATAATTTCATATTAGTCTTATTTGTGCATGGATAATGTTTTAAGCTTCTGAGATTTTTGAATACAACCAGCATTGATGAGGGATTAAGGGAAAGTATATGTGTGACCTATGCACATGGCCCATTCAAACTGCCTCCCACAAAATTGTTTTTGTCATGTATCTCTGTAACTTTAAAAGAAGATTTTTATCACCATCTACATAATCAGTATTTTAAAATATGTTTGTGGAACATAAAATTAGAAAAATGAAAGAATTAGAGAAATGAAAGTATTTATGAATGTTATAATATATAGAGATGTAAAAAAATCAGCAGTATAAAATTTTGATTGGGTTATTTTTTTTAAATACACCAACGATGTCAAAAACTCAGCTTTGTGAAGGAGATAAAGGCAGTTGAGTAGGAAGAAAACAAATATTAGGAGGGAAAATATAATTGAAGAGAGAACAGTCTTCTTTTTCTCCACTATTGGTAAATATATTACTAGTAGTAAATTTAACCACTAAATATAGGCTGAAAACCCCTAGTTTACTATGAATTTTGGTCAGGAGTTGTGAAGGTAAATTAAATTCTTCAGAGAACTTTCTTTCTCAATAGCTTTCAAATCATGGTCTAACCAAAACAAAATAGTCTTCATAGTCTTTGACCGATAGCACATCTTCTGTTTCCTTTCCAAGAAAGCAGTGAGCTTTCTTTTGCAAGATGTTACATGAGGCTACCAAACCAGGAAGACTGAGAGTCTGAGGCACCACTTTTCTTATTCCTCACGAATAAGAAAATTTCGTTTTCTTATTATCTGGTTTATTTTGTGCTGGATTGAGCATAGAATAGGCAAACGCAATCGTGCCTAATGGAATGATTAAGTGTTTAAAATGATGTTTTAATTCAATCAATTAAAAGCATAAACAGCATGAGTTTGATTGGATCAGTTTAAAGAATTACACACAAGCCAATGTGATTGTCAGCAGGGGTGAAAAATTCATGTATCACCTACACACAGTTTGAATTCTGTATTTCTCAATTAGATACTACAAAAAAACCTACTCTATTCTATCACAGAAGAATAGCTCTTTAGCAAGAAAAAAAAAGCAAAGCTTTCAAAACATGTGCAGTTAATTAAAATTTAGGCACTCAGCAACCATTTAATAAATATGTCAAACATTTAATAAATTTGACAGCTTGATTAGTCTTTATTTGTTCTGTGTCTTCCATAGACAATTTCAATAAATGTTTAATAAATTTAGGATTTAAATATGCTTTTCAGAGCGAAAAAAAAAAAAAAGAAATTTTTAGCATTTAATGAAACATCTGCCTTTTAGGAAACTGTTATTTTTATATTCAGTTGTTGTCTTCCTAAAACACAACAGATTAGAGTGAACCGTAAATATTTAACTACTGCTAATTGTGTACTAAAGAGATAGCAACATGAGAGCAAACAAAAACATCCAATTGTAATATAAAATTGCTTTTATCCTACAATGCACACATTTATGTACTAATTCAATAAGCTAAATCTATAGGGCAAGACTTTCCAGAAGTGCCCAGTTTTGGCCTAACCAGGAATTACATCAATTGCAGAAATCATTGGTTTAAGATAACTTTGGCTGGAAGGGAACATGGGAGACAACCTGCTTTGAAAATACGTTCCATAAATTAACATTAAAAAGTAACATCAAATTTCTTATTGGAATATATGCATTTAATAGCATTGATATAAGGAGAAACTGATTTGGTTCCATCAATTTCTACATATTAGTCATGTACCTCTGCTGAACATTTTTGTTCTATTAACTTTATGTTTCTTTGTAACCAATATTTCACATTTTATTTTACCTATTATATCAGCATAATCCTTTCAGATGTCTAATTTTCTTTAAAGTTTTGTCAGCATACTAATTTGTTCATAGGAAAGACTTGATTGTCATTAAGATCTTAAGATCTTATAACTTTTAAGAATAATATAAAGAAATATACACATAAGCTACTTCAAGAAATTGAAAATAAATTAGAACCCAAAATATCTAACATGCTAGTGCTAGAGGTTTACAAGCAAAAAATTGGAGAGTTAAAAATACATCATTCAGAAGACCCTGATGAGAAGGTGCTGAAAAGCTATCAGAAAGCATCCTTTTGGGAGGAATACTATCCCTGAAATTTTTCTAAACCACTGTTTATTTCTATGGGACATTCTTGTTTTCTTTGTAGCAGTTAACAAGTCTATAAGAGCTTCAAATGCCTGTGAACTTCTCTCTTCACTGAAACATAAAACTATCATAGATGACTTTGTCTACACCTTTCTCTCATGCCAAATATGCTTATGTCACTATTACACTTCCTGATTTTAGAATGTTATGATTGAAAGTTTCTGATTAACAGCTTCTGAGTTGGAAGAGGCTATAGGTATGCCCTGACTGACCCCATTTTCCACAAGAAGGCAGTCTTCCTTAAGGGAAAATCTGTATTATCTTGAAATTCTTTATATTGGTGATCAAACAACCCAGAAACCTAGGAAATGTCTGGCTCTCTTTTTAGCACCTATCCAAAAGTTATACATGTTTTGGATAAGGGATTTTAAAAGTTTAACTTCGATTTTTTCCCCTTCCTTGCATCAGTGTTTCAGCAGAAATTACATTGGCTCAGTCAATTCCTAGAGCAAAAGAGTTTAAAACTCAAAAAAAAAAAAAAAAAAAAGTCAACTGTATTGTCTTCAAAAATAAATATTCTTCACTGAATATGAAATATTCAGGTTACTGTAGTGTCTTTGACAAGAAAGGAAGAACAAAACATATCTTTGTAAGTTAGACTTTGGATGCAAGTGTACTTTTGTAAAATTAGTCAGATAATAAATACAAAACTGCTTTCCAGAGCAGACACAAATAATGTGATTATTCTTTGCACTTTTTGGCCTGTTTACTGTGTCTTAGATATTTTTCTGGGATATTTTTGTGTGATATCAAGATTTACCTGAAAACTTCCCAATATAGTGTGGTGAAATCCATATTTTCTTAGAGAACATAGATCATGTAATAACATTCTGGATAATAAACAAAAAAGGATGGGAATTTTTTGATATTAGATAATTGCAATTGTAGTTAGCTAGAACACATTGCACTGTACTGTTTCCCGCAGTTTTTACATGAACTTGTCTAAGTTCTGTTCTCATCACAGTTCACATCTCATCACAGTACAAAAAAGATTAGGAAAAAATGCTCAAGAGTTTATCACTCCTGAAGAGGAGAGAGGATTTGAAGTTTGAGTTATTGCCATTGTCATTAGGAATACATTCCTTTGCACCTCTTTTTTTTTCCTTCTAATAATTTAACCAATTTAAAAGTGATTCTGAAGCTGGGGGGCAGGGGAGAGGGGAGGAAGGAAGAAAGATTTGTTCTAATTTCATGTACATTTTGAAAGTGTGGCAAACCAACAATCTGTCATAAGACCTGCTAGAACAAATAATTTGTGCAATTTGATGTAGCCAGACACTATATGTGCTCAAGAACATATTTCTGCATATATGAAAATCCTTCTGAAAAAGCTGGCATTTACTTACTGTGAAGCACATTCTTCATTAGTGTTGCAGTTCTACTGAGAGGGCCAGGTCCGGCAGAAAATGGCTGCTGGAATCTTCTGCAGGCCTGCTTATAGCGCCTCTGGGAATCACATATAGGAGACAAAGACTCCAACCAGAACTTGGAGTGCCAGGAAAGACCGCGAAGTTTGGCCCATTAAGGGCATTGTGATGTATATTTGCTTGTGAATGTAAGCAGTTGACAGACATAAAAGGCCGGGAAGGCTGGGGGAGGAGTAGGCGCCCAGGTACCCAGGGGAGAGATTGTCCTGCAGCCCGAGCAGAAGCACCTGGAGTAGCCGGAGGAAAGGACCCATGGAGGAGGCAGAGACCCGACCTGGCCGGTGGAGAGGCTCGGCTCCACGCTGCATGGAGCCGGGGGAGACATAGAGAAGATGCCGTGACTTACGGTGGGATGAGCCCCTGCCAGCACAAGCGACCTACAGAGATGAATGAAACAGGTTTGCTGGAGGAGGCCTATAGCCCCGTGGAGGACTGGGACTGAGAGACACTGTGATTTGTTGCTGCCTGCCAGAGCAGAGATGATGCCCGGTGGGAAGAGATTTGCCTTGGAGAAAGTTCGTGGAGGACTGGCTCTTGTGGGTGAGATCCTACGGTGCAGCAGGGGGAGGCTGTGTGGAATGGATGCCCCCATCCCGGCCGAGAAGGAAACCATCTTGCAAGGGACTGACTGAAGCCCCCATCTCCTAGTCCCTGCCCCCCTGTCCTGTGCTGCGAGCAGGAGAGGGGAAGAAGGGAGCAAAATCATGGCTGAAAGGGAAGTCTGCTTTAGAATGGAGGGGTGGGGGGAAGGTGTTACTAAGACCCCCATTTTCCCCAGTCCCTGCCCCTCCTGGGCTGCGACCGGGAGGGAAGAAGGGAGCAAACTTCTAACTAAAGCCTGCTAAGGAGGGAGTGGGGGGTGGAAAAGTGTTTGCCTGGTTTGCATTTGTTTCAAGATTGTTGGTTGCACTCCTGACTCTGGTTCTTTTTTTTTCACTGTTTTCTCTTTAGCGTGGTGTAATAAATTAGATAACTTTTCTCTTCTGCTCTCTATGTTGAGTCTGTTTTGCCCGCGTCATTAACGAGTTTGTCTCTTGAGCCGTCCAGTTATGTTTTTTTTTCTCCCCTGTCCAACTAAGAAGGGGAGTAACAGACTGATTTTGGTGGGCGTCTGGCCTTTGGCCAGGGCTCAAACCATCACATTTTTTGGCGCCCAACGTGGGGCATGGCTCGAGGAATTTTGAGACATGAAGGAACGGGCAGAACAGACTGAACAGAGCTGGTTGGTGTAATAATTGTAGAGGATTTCTGTTGGGATGGGGATTTTAAGCACAATTCTCATATATGTGATTCGCAGAGGCGAGGGGTGGAATGTTGCAGTTCTACTGAGAGGGCCAGGTCCGGCAGAAAATGGCTGCTGGAATCTTCTGCAGGCCTGCTTATAGCGCCTCTGGGAATCACATATAGGAGACAAAGACTCCAACCAGAACTTGGAGTGCCAGGAAAGACCGCGAAGTTTGGCCCATTAAGGGCATTGTGATGTATATTTGCTTGTGAATGTAAGCAGTTGACAGACATAAAAGGCCGGGAAGGCTGGGGGAGGAGTAGGCGCCCAGGTACCCAGGGGAGAGATTGTCCTGCAGCCCGAGCAGAAGCACCTGGAGTAGCTGGAGGAAAGGACCCATGGAGGAGGCAGAGACCCGACCTGGCCGGTGGAGAGGCTCGGCTCCACGCTGCATGGAGCCGGGGGAGACATAGAGAAGATGCCGTGACTTACGGTGGGATGAGCCCCTGCCAGCACAAGCGACCTACAGAGATGAATGAAACAGGTTTGCTGGAGGAGGCCTATAGCCCCGTGGAGGACTGGGACTGAGAGACACTGTGATTTGTTGCTGCCTGCCAGAGCAGAGATGAAGCCCGGTGGGAAGAGATTTGCCTTGGAGAAAGTTCGTGGAGGACTGGCTCTTGTGGGTGAGATCCTACGGTGCAGCAGGGGGAGGCTGTGTGGAATGGATGCCCCCATCCCGGCCGAGAAGGAAACCATCTTGCAAGGGACTGACTGAAGCCCCCATCTCCTAGTCCCTGCCCCCCTGTCCTGTGCTGCGAGCAGGAGAGGGGAAGAAGGGAGCAAAATCATGGCTGAAAGGGAAGTCTGCTTTAGAATGGAGGGGTGGGGGGAAGGTGTTACTAAGACCCCCATTTTCCCCAGTCCCTGCCCCTCCTGGGCTGCGACCGGGAGGGAAGAAGGGAGCAAACTTCTAACTAAAGCCTGCTAAGGAGGGAGTGGGGGGTGGAAAAGTGTTTGCCTGGTTTGCATTTGTTTCAAGATTGTTGGTTGCACTCCTGACTCTGGTTCTTTTTTTTCACTGTTTTCTCTTTAGCGTGGTGTAATAAATTAGATAACTTTTCTCTTCTGCTCTCTATGTTGAGTCTGTTTTGCCCGCGTCATTAACGAGTTTGTCTCTTGAGCCGCCCAGTTATGTTTTTTTTTCTCCCCTGTCCAACTAAGAAGGGGAGTAACAGACTGATTTTGGTGGGCGTCTGGCCTTTGGCCAGGGCTCAAACCATCACAATTAGCAATTCTACTCTCTGTATGTATAGCTCATCAAACTCATGTTGTACAACTTTATATCACAATGTAGAAGGAAAGAAACGTTTTTAAAATGTTACACAGAATCATTAAAACACATCAAAATACATATTACTCCATATGCCATGACTACTGTGAATATAAATCTACTTAATGTATGTTTATGGTACTTTAAAAAATAATGTTTATAAGTTAAACACTAGTCCTTTTTCTGGATAATTGTATCTATCAGAAAGCTGGGGATAACTTATTTTCAAAAAGTATAAAACATTATTCTGAAATTAGTAGGCTAGACTTAGCTGATTGATACACATGGAATTTTAAAATTTTCTGATCTGGGTATGTATATGGTTTGGGAAAAGGAGGATATGATTTTCTAGAAAGCATATTTAACATCAGAATTATGTCTCCAGGGACCTCAGATTGGTCACTGCAAGGGAATTCAGCATGCTGGAATAGTCCTAAGGATATGCATGGGTGAGAACAATTTTTTGCTTTACCCTCTTCTCATGGCCTGGTGTCAGTTCTACTGACAACCTGTGTTCTTCATGCAGTTACATTAACTATGTATGGAGTCAATGCTGTTCTGTCTGGTCTCTCTGCTAGTAGGGCACACACATCAATCTATTCAGCATTTCCTGTCCTGTAGACAGAGACATGTTTCTTACACCACTTTCAATGACGTTTTGCTAGCACAGATTTAAACACTTCACTGAATTTTGCCAGTTTATTGTTCCACAGATTACAGAGCAAAAATTAAGTAATTTTTTATAGTTGCATTTCCTCACATATGAGACTTTCTTTCTTAGCTTAATGCCATCATTTATTTACTTCACCTTTTTAGTACCTTGCCCTGCAGCTCTTTGGACAAAGCTTTTTCCTTTACCATAGTCTTTACTTTAGATAAGTTTCTTAATTATGTCCTCTGTTGATATAATAATTGTTTCCCATATAGATTCCAACATTTCAGGTTAATTGCTTTGTAAAGAGTGGGAAAATGGGAAGAAACAGAGAGCATCTTGTTAAGAACCTTGCTGGAGAAAGCCTTATGACTAACAAGCATGTGATCAGAGGTACATGGCTGAGGTGCCTCAGAAATTACTTGCTTCTTCAGGCATAGGGTTAGTTAAAGACTGTAACTCACCCCAAAGCCTATATGAGTCCATTACTAGCAAATGCTGGCTGATAACAAGTCAGCACAGTCACAGGAGCTGCAAAGGGAACCCTGCTGCTGCAGTGGCTTGCTGTGTAAAATCCTGCCAAGAACCGGAAATATTTCTTGTTAGCGAGAATGTACCTGGAGGTATCTTTGCTCTTTGAACCAGTCACTTACATCTGAATTTTAATATATTAAAATTGTGTAAAATAATACCATAAGGGGGTGGAAGATGTTATCAATAGTGACAATCTTCAAGCTGCTATAATGATACTTAATTAACTTTAAAGCATCCTCTCTTCTAGACATATATAATGACCAATATTCTACTACAAGAAGCCCTATGTAATTTGCTTCCTGAGCAGATAATCTGGTACTATTGCAATTTATTTTACATAAAAACGTAAGAATGTAAAAATTAAAAAAAATTAAAATTATAATAATGGTGAGAGAACTGTCATGATTTGTAAAAGTCTTTATTTGGATGCCATTTCTGAGCAGAGCAATGATGTTAACAATGCCCAGCTGGCCCACTTCAGCTTCTAGTATTGAATATTGGCTTGGCTTTAATCACAAACATACACAGAAAGACTGGAAAACAGCATCAAATGATAACTAAGTGTTTAGCTGGGCATGTCCTGAGTTCCTGAGAGGAAATCTAAAGTGCTAAATCTCAGTTGCTTCAACAGCACTACAACATGCAAAACAAGCCTCTGTCAGAGCTGTATAGGGTGCTAACTCACATACGGCGCAAGGTATTAGTTAAGAATCTTTTAAGAGGAATATATTCCATGTAATTCTCTTCCTGTATGTTTCTTCCTTTCATAGAACTGGTTCTACCGAGGACCAAATCAGATAAGTAGAGGAAACTTGTGGAAAGGAAAAGTCTGAAGAAACAACATATTGCTGGATGAAGCTTTCTTCATTTTCAAGAACCAAGAAGGTTGTTTATTGCCTACATGTATACAAAGTATAAAAATGAAAACTGAATTCTTTAAGATATGGATCAAAATAGTTTGTAAAAAAACAGCATTGACCAGGCTATTAAGTATTCAAAGCTCATTTTTTCAATAGTTTAGCTTTTAAAATTCCAATGGTTAAAATCACTGGTAGAAAAAGTAGACAATACTGTTTTAAAAGTCGCAATGTACAAAAGAAAAGGGTTTTTTTTAATATTGTTACATTTTTAAACCAGTCTGGTTTGTCTTTCCATTTCCTTTGCTTGGGTTTCCTTAGGTTTGTCTTTTGTGAAAGCTTGTTTTTTTCTATAAATGTCACTGAAAATAACAATTGAAATGACACAAATTCACTCTAAATCCCTGTTTTGGGGTAGGAAGGGATGATTGTTTGTTTATTTGTTTTGCCATGTCCATACTTTCATTTTATGCTTTTTACTTCAATTTTTTTTTTGTCATTATTTAGTTTTGCTTTTGCTATCTACTTAGTTTTTCCTAACATGACTGTTAATATGTTTTTTGGTCATATTAGGGAGCAGCAAGAGCATGGCTGCTCCACAAAGAGCGAGCTGTGAGTCAAAGGTGATGACAGCACAGGTACTGCTCTCACTAGGAGGAGACACCTCTACAGGGTCTGACTACAGCACATGGAGTAGGGTGCTGATAACAACATCTGTCAGCAGATCCAGTTTATCTGAGCCCTTGTTTAGTTTTTAGTAAATAGAAAATTGTACACATGTTAGTGGTACTCTATTAAGAAATCCTTTATGACATGGTTCATCATTAAGTGTTAACTGACCCTCCTGCAGTCCATATGTATGACTAGAAACATAATAATATGTTTCAGCACCAAGAAACTCATCACTCGATACTCAGAAACAAGTACAAAAATGTTAGGGTAAGGCTTTTTTCCAGTATTCTTTGCACCTGGATTAGGCTGTAGTGCTCAGACTCCAAGTGCCACTTTATTCAATATATATTGAAATTACAATAGAGCATTGGACTGACCTGTATCTTCCCACAATACACACTTATTTATTTGTATATATGCTTCTCTGGTGCACTTGAGAAATATAGTTCCTACAGTTGTCATGGTTGCTGCCTGCAATCTTAATAAACTCCTTAAAGTGTTTTGAAGAGTGCACAGAAATACCATCCTAGGCAGGCTGCCAGCTGGAAGGATATTATAAAATACTGCACTTGCTCACCAGGGGTTTCCCACAATATCTCTCCAGCTGGCAGCCTGCCCTGCTAGACAGGAGCCTCTAGGAGGGCAACACTGTACCTGTTGCTGGCAAATTTGATCTCACAGGAGGGGTGAGAGTCTCCCAGGAAGAGCTTTTAACAATTTCTTCAAGCCTAGACATTTATGTGGTTTTAATTCCCCTACAACATCTTCTGCTTGATAGAAAACTGCCTGGTTTAAAAATAACGGTAAAATATGAACTGGAATTTTTCTCCGTTTATAAAAGTCTTCACAGAATATTAAAATTTCAAAAGATCATCACAGTAGATTTGGGAACTCTAAACCTTGTATTTTTAGAAATGTAACAGGGTAATATTGTGCCTCTGCACTGATCAGTAATGCAGATGTCAGTTACCTCATATTTCATTGGTTGACTAAATTAATACTGATTGCACCATATTATAGCATAAGCAAGAATTTAAGCAAGAATTGAAGGATTCTAAGTTGTTTAGAACCATACTTTGATAGAAAAAAAAATTCCACTGAAGATTCTGAGGATTTTTTTTTGTCTGCTTTTTACAATAGTCTGACTGCCTTTAGGAGGACAGAAGTTTCTTGGGATAGGTTTTCATGAAAGTAAATCCTTCCCTCTGAAGTTTCAGACATTTTATTGAATCAAGGTTTAGCAATAAAAAAAAATAAAAATGAATAGTTCACCTGAGAAATAATATTTTAAAATATAAATCAGACCTGATAGCTGTAGTTCAGATCATTTAAAATCTTTCTGTGTCTCCTCGCAGAGAACAAATCTAGAAAGAGAATAAACACACAGAAGAAGCACAAAGCGTATCTTCCAAACTATGCATTTTAAAGCATAATAATGCTTTTTAATTCTGTAGGGTGCTGTGGAGAAAACAAGTTGAAGATCATAAAATCACAAAATCATAGAATCATAAAGTCATAGAATGGTCTGGGTTGGAAAGAACCTTGAAGATACCTAGTTCCAACCTCCCTGCCACGGGCAGGGACACCCTTCACTAGTATAGAACAAAAAAAAAAAAAAAAAAATCAGAGAGATGATGATAATAATAATTGTAACAACAACAACAACAATAACCCCAAATCATCAGTGGTATTTTTTTATAAAATGCCGTTATTTTGGTATTTGAATTGACAGTTGCAAAAGTACTCAGTCTTAGCAATAATGGTCTTTACTAGAGTCTCACTACCTGACTTTCACTATTTATCATACTGTAAGCAGAAGTCAGACATATGTATCTTGGTGAAAGGGCTCTCTCATTTATTTCCGAAAGAACTGTGTTGATAAGACCTTTATACCAAATGCTGTATTCACAAAGAAAATCAGACCATTCTGTTAAAAATAGTCTCTTCAATGTTTTTGAAACTCTACAAAAGGGGAAAATTTCCAATACTCTCTAGTACTATGCAAAAGTGTATGAGATAACTAATGCCATGGCACAGACATCAACAGATCTTAGTCTTCCTTATTGTCCCGTTAATGTTCATACACTGAAGAAAAAACCAAAGTAGGCTGACAGAATATTGGGGAAAGTCCAATCTTTCACTTCTTAGTCTGTAGAGTCCTTCAGAAAGGTCTTTCTAACCAGATAAGAAAAAAATCTACCAGCTCTTGGTATTAGATAGTTACAAGATTTTCACTTTAACATGAAGTCTGTCTCTCCAGTATTTTCTCCTGGAAAATGTCCAGGAATAGCCTTCCACCTGAAGTGAAAATACCATTGATCCATATTACCCAAATTTTCTAAATTTTATGATGTGATCCAAATAACTAGAGATAAAGTATTAGATAAATGGGAAGTCTGAAAACACGCACACACACCCCGAGAGATATAGATATAGATATAGATGATATAGATATAGATATAGATGATATAGATATAGATGATATAGATATAGATATAGATATAGATATAGATATATAAAAAGCTTTCCTCTGGGATAGTGGACAAGTCCTTTGCAATGATGCTACAGGGTATGTTGATCAACTACTAGCACTAGAAATCCCCTGGTACCCAGAATGACAAGTGCATTCTCCCACAATTTGCTGTATAAGAATGAATGAGTATTTCATTCTCCTTATGAATCAAAAACCCCCAGATAAACCTTAGGGAGTTTTCAGAATGGACACAAGAGACTTTTAACTTTTTTTTTTCTTAATTTAGAGAAAAATCAATTGATTTTATAAGTATGAAAAGTGTTAGTTTTCATTATTCAATTCTTAGCACTGTCATTGTTGTACTCCATCCCACATTTTAAATTTGTGTCTTTCATCACATCTGATTATACTCTAGATTTTAAATGATACTATATTATTTAGTTTACTGTCCCGTTCCAGAATAGCCCGGTCAGGGGCAAGATTCTTTATAATTCCCAGAGTGAGATTAAGACACAAACGAGGTCAAATGTCGCATCATAAGAAAGTTTAATTATTACAGCAAAGTTCGCGAAAGGTGTTAGAGAGAGAGAAGGAAGAAAAAGAGAAAGAAAGGTAAGAGTTTGAAGTTACAGAAAAGTCATAACTGAAAGGTGTTAGAGAGAGAGAGAAAGAGAAGAGAAAGAAAGGTAAGAGTTTAAAGTTACAGGAAAGTCATAGCTACCACCATGGGTTCCCAGAACGTCTTGCGGGACCAGCTCGACTTCACTTCATGTCAGGTGGGGGAAAGTTCCAGCGAAAAGCTGCTTTGTTCAACATTTTATAGAGGAGAGGTGTTAGGAATTCCTAACACCTATACATATGCATGACCTGTCCCGCTTCGCATTCAAATTAACTTCATCCATAAATTCCTCCTGATGGCGCAGGCGCAGTGATCTCTGGTGGTCCTGAGTTGGGGTCTTCAGGATGAAGGCCTGTAGTCTTCATCGGGCTAAACTTTTCACCTTTTGTCTTGACGCATGCGTAGTCATCGGCATCCCAGCTGGACACTGTCATGTTAATTGGTTGTCTTGTTAACAATCTCCAAGTGCCAAGTGGTCCTTTGTAATTGGCATCAAAGTTTACTCAGTCCTTGGTCCTTGGTCTTAAATCTCCTGTCTGCAAAGCATCAGTCAGAGACAGGTAACTCCTTAAATCTCCTGTCCGCAAATCATCTCATTATCTATGGATGCTTATTAGTCAGAGGCAGATTTGGAGACTGTGGCTTGCACCAAGGAATTTCCTTACATTTACTAAAAAGGTATGTACATGGATCATAACTGTAGTCTCTGTGTGCTACCAGTAGTAGCCATCTTTCAGTAGTTGTTACTCAAATCCACATTGAAATTAACAGCTTTCTGCTTCACCTAAAGACTCCGTCCGTTTAAGAGTGAAGAGAGCTCAATTAAATTAATGCAACACTTTAATGATGAAGATCTCACTGTCGAATACATTAGCCAAGATATCAGTCTTCAAAATACAGAGAATTCTATTGTTGCTTATAGCTGGCTGATATGGAACAACTGTTGATTTATCAATTGGGGTTTTTTTGTTAATTTGAGAACTTTGTGTGATATAGATATACATGAAGTCAGAGGAGGGTATGTACTTACAAAAGTAGCCAAGTGTCCTATTTTCAGGTAAGATTCACTTTCTTCCGAGCATCTGGGGTATTGTTGTGTGATTTAGGATGAGAATAATGTTGGTAACACACTGATGTTTTTTTCTTGTTGCCAGGAAGTCCAGGACTTTTCAGCTTCTCATACTGACCTGCCAATGAGAAGTGGGGGTTGAGTGGTATTCTATCATCATCATCATCTTCCTTTTCTGTACTATTAAACTGTCTTTATCTCAACCCATGAATTTTACTTTTTTTTTTTTTTTAAATTTTCAATTATGTCCCCATCCCACTGGGGCAGATTATTATAAACAACACCCTAGTTGTTTAACCAGCCAGGTTAAACCATGACACCAAGGAATTGCATAATTGCATGACTTCTTGGTACATATCATTTATATCAATTTGTTTAAAAGAATGGAGTTCTTTAAATGCTTCAGAGTGAAATAGGAGAAAGTAGCACAGAAGTAGCAAGAGACCACCTAGTCATTTTATTTTATATTGTTACACACTAAGACTTGTTACAACTTAGGCAGGTGACAAATTTTATAATAAAAACATTAAAGTCCCACATCTACAGAAGACACTTCCCAAGTTACCCTTCTGGATAACTCTCTGGGTTTGTGATTAGAATCCTAAAAATTTAAATATGGACTGACACGGAACTATTTTATTTAGAAAACATATGACAGGGAATGAAGATTTTCTTTCAAAAATATGAATAAGTTGCCCATAAAAATGAAAGAATATTACCTTGAAATTGAAAAAACCTTATTAATAATTATTACACTTAAGCAGTTACCTTGATCTCCACCAAAATAGAAAAGACAAAACACCCATACAGCCATTTTCTGAGATTAAACTGAGCTGATTGGATTTCTAATTTTTCAACATCATTTAACTGCATAAATGTACTATATTAAAGGATGTTTGATTAAATATAAGTGAGTTTAAGTTTAATAAACTATTAATGATAATGCACTCCGTCAGTACCTCTGTATCTATACAAGTACTGAAATGATGCACTTAATTTACTTTAACCTCCTTACTTATTAATTTATATGTTCTCACACTTTTTTCCTTGATATGAACTCTATTTTATTCATGCTAGAAGAATTTTCTGAGTTCAGACACTTTCAGAAGCTTGATAACTTCTCTAGAGTAAACCCACTATTGATATAAAGCTAAATAATTAAAACTTTCCTATAAGCAAAAACAAGATCATTGAAAAGTGGCTTTAATACAATATCCTCTTCTTCTTTGCTACAAGTTTCTGAAAAAGAGGAATTTGAATATAGTATTATCAAGTTTAAACTCAATGCTCTAAAATTTTGGAGAATCCAAAATCGTGGTCCCCTTCTACACTTACTCCAAGAGGTCCATGTCCTTCTTATGTTGGGGGCCCTAGAGCTGGACACAGTGCTCCAGGTGGGGTCTCACCAGAGCAGAGTAGAGGGACAGAATTATGCTTCTTTTGATGCCACCTGGAATACAATCGACATTCTGGGCTGCAAACACACATTGCTGGCTCGCATTGAGCTTCTCATTCATCAACACCTTCAAGTCCTTCTCCTCAGGGTTGTTCTCAATCCATTGTCCACCTAACCTGTATTGATCCTTGGCACTCCCCTAACCCAGCTGCAGGAACTTACACTTGGCCTTGTTGAACTTCATGTATGTGTATCACACAGGCCCGTCCGCCAAGCTTGCCAAGGTCACTCTGGATGCCATCTCTTCCCTCCAGCATGTGACTACACCACATAGCCTGGTGGTGTTCACAAACTTGCTGAGGGTACACTTGATCTCACTGTACATGTTGCTGACAAAGATATTAAACAAAGCCAGCCACAATACAAAGCCTTGAAGATCACCACTTGTCACTGACCTCCACTTTGACATTGAGCCATTGACCACAACTCTTTGAGTGTGACCATGCAGTCTATTCCTTATCCACCACATGGTCCATCTGTCACATCATGTCTCTCCAAGTTAGAGAGAAGAATGTCGTGCAGTATCAAATATTTTGCACAAGTTGAAGATCTTAGACTTTAAGATATGAGTCAAGACTTTGAAAATACTACACACTAAATAAGTTACAGACTTACTAGAAAAAATCCCTAGGAAATTGTATGTGATTATGTAACTGAAAACTATAGTTTAATGCATATGCACAGGAGGATCACATTAAGACTCCAGATCCATTAGTCTTGTCCTTTCCAAGTACTCAGTAAAGCTTCCTAGCTGAACTATATTGCTTTGGTAGTCTCAAAATCAGCATTAACTTTCCTTTAATATCGTAGCACTCACAAATTGATTGGCTGTTCTGTAGCTGGTTGGGTTTTTTTTGTTTTCTGCAAAAAAGACACAATCATTAAAGGGACAGTAAAATGTGTGACTATTATTTCCTAGTGACCCCAGAATTTGGTGGGGACAATGCTGTTTATAAATAAATAATGATATATAACAAAAAAACCCTTTGAAATATAGTCCTAAATACAATAATCTTGTTATATGTCAAGTTTCACATAGGTGCTAGAGCACAATGTATACCTTTCAAGTGTTAAAATAAGCTTATAAAAACTCCGTTAAAATGGAGTAAAGTCCATTTCAGAGCATCATATCCATTCAGATGTGGTTGAGATTTAAGTCTATGGTAAAATATGGTTTGTTTGTCAGGAAAGTAAATCATAAAGAGATGTATGAAATGAACACATATGATGCACTTCAAAAATGTACAGTCTGTTCAATTTAAACAGTTGCAGAGTGTTGAGAGAATATCATTATATTGACAAAATATCTAGTAGTGGTTTATCAATAGCAAGTATTTACAGCAGCCCTATAAATGTTGCACAGAAAAAATATATTTTATTGTATATATGCTCTTTTCTGAAATGCGGGATTTGTTTTGGTTTGAGGGTTTTTTTGGGGGGTAGGTGTACTGTTAGTATTGCACTTCTTTCCTGTGTAAAATTACCACATCATATCAGTATAGGAGAGCACAGAGAACACTGCCACTCCACAAGAAAAGCAACCAAGACTGTCCACAGTACAAGGAGAGCAGTACTTGCAAGCTGGGGTGGACTGGTCAGCGTGATGATAATGGAGTCAGGCAACAGACCCAAACAAGGCAAGGAGGTGAACCAGCACAAGGCCTGTCCAGGGAATCCAGTTAGGAACAGCAGAAGACAGGACCCGACAGGACTGGAGACAAGCCCATTTAGGAGAAGAGCTACCTGCAGTGTAGATCCAAGCTCCATCCATGAGCTAAGACCAAAATCAGGACACACTACGTCACAACTCAGACAAGGAGGCTGGGTGATCAGGCCTCAGCTTAATTGAGATTCCTGAGAACCAAGGCAGATGGTGTGGGTGCCCCATGTGAGGCTGATCAGGGTCATTAAGAAATATGGGTGTCTTAAGAGCTCTGATAATCATAACCTTTAAGTTTCTTCATGCCACCACAACTTAGGAATTCAGCCAAACAGAATTTTAGTCAAGCTCGACTAGGAAATTAAATTACCCTTACTGTGCTATCAGGTTTCTTAGCTCAGACATCAACATAGCATTGTATAGCTACAAATATGACTTTTATCAGATGAGATGTTAAGCTTAAATGCATAGTTTGTTTACTAGCGAAATTTCTGTGTTTGATAATACTGAGAACTCTTCAAGGAATGCTAAGCAATAAGGGACTGAGCTTAGGCCCAAGGTTTGTCAGCATCCACAAGACAGTCTATGTCCTACTTCTGCTAGAATTCTCATGGGTAAAATTATCAGATTGGCTTGCATTCAAAGTATAGCAAAATAACTAGGAGAGGAATTAGAAGTAATATATACATCTAGAGCTTTTCAAAAATGTTGCAGCTGTCTACTTGGACAGTAGACAGAAATAAAGGCAATGGCGTAAATAGTAAAATCATTCTCAGTCTTTTCTTGAACTGCAAACTGTTAGATGGTTATATAGCTCACCTCTTAAGAAAGATGTGCAGAATGCAATGCAGTGCTACTTAGAAATATAAAGCAAATGCTCTTTTAAAAAGAGGTTACTTCTTTTCATGCCCAGCTGACTGACAGGTTTTTCTTTATACAAAAGGTGAAGGGTTCTTTCCCTTTTCAATTGTCTGTTTTGACTCATCACGAGACAGAGAAAGTCATAACAAAAAAACTTTGTATGCTGAAAAGAATGCAGAAAAAAAAAGAATAAGAATCTACCCTCAGTTTTCCAACATGGTGCCTGTCCATTTATCTATCCCATATTTCCAAACCTAACTATAACTTCTACCACTCAATATTTAAGTTACTGAACTAAATATTGGTTTCAGAAATATGTCAAATGCCACCAGAGCTAAAAACTTTCTACCTATGTCAGGGAGATTTTATACACAGAAAGGACCAACTAGTCATTTTTTTTTGTAAAATAGACCACACTTTCTTGTCATACAGACATAAATATTACGTAAGAGACAGGGGTTTACTTGACAGGAAATAAAGTATTAGAATCATTTGTTAGGAACAAAAATTCTTAAAAAGCAATATTTTCCTATCAAGTTTTTACTTCTTTTATACTAGAAAATGTAACATTCTAATCTGAGAGAACAAAACAATTGTCAGATAAAATGCATTGTTCCAAATTAAAAATTTACAACTTTATGCATATTTTCTCTATATATTTCAAGAATCCCTTTATATTAGCTATACATCAGTTTATTTACATTTAGAGTTCCAAAACTATAAGATTATGACACAAAGTAACCTTATAAATATTTTCTCAAATCCTTAGTCTTACAGTAACTTCACTAGTAATTTGTAAAAATGGATAAATCTCATAAATTATTTCCCAAAATGTACCAAAATTAACAGATTATAAATCTTCAGTGTTTTATGTTTTATTACTAAAAATGAACATTCTAAATACATAAAACTAACAATTTCTTCATGTTAAAGGCAGCTTCTTTTCTATCATACCTATACATAGTATTTTCAACAGGACAATTTTCTTATGAACCTGCCTCTCTTTCATCACAGTAATTACCTAAAAATTTTATATGGTCAGAAATTTTCCTTTATACTTCATAAACCACAAACTGAAAGTAATTTTAAATATATATTTAATTATGTCTGCATACTAACCTTCACAGAAAGATCTCAGTGATGTAATTTTCAGCAAGACCATATATCAATCAGTTCAGCATTAGGCACTAGTGAGGTGAACGCGAATCTAAAGTGAGACCAAGGATTTCTAATAGTAGATCTTTCACTAAAGTCGTAAGTTTTAATGCCATTAGAAACAGAAACACTTTAAGAGGCTCTATAGTTTAGCTGTTGTCACTGCTTCATCCATACCCCTACAAGTTGGGCTAAAGTATGTATCAACTGTGTATGAGACGATGCACTGCATGAATAAAAGTTTCTCCCTTGACCTACCAAAAGAAATGTAAAGAAATAAAATGGAGAACAGGTTAAAACAATTACAAAAGGAAAACCTGTGATAGCTTTCCTACTGGAAAGGTGATTATCACTTGAAAGGCCAAGCTTTGACTTTTTTTGTGAAAACCAGAAAAGATAATTCCAGAAGAGCAATCTGGTGTGCATCAAAAGGGTAAATTCCTCCATGAGTAACTCAAAAGCAGCAGTGTCCTTTTCAAAATAGAGGTAAGGAGAAGAGATTAATTTAGCAATGTATTTAGAAGATCAAAGGTCTCATTTCTATTCAGTTTGATTTTTATTTGTCTTGAATTATATACATCAAAAGTACATAACTCAGGCTTAAGAGAAAAAGAGAATAAGAAAGCTGAAGCACTAAAATTAACATCAGGGGAACAGAACAGGAAACAACTTCAAGACCAATAAGTAGCTATGACTTTTTCTGTTATAAAGATAAACATTTTGACCTTTTTAAAATATGACTTCTGGAATTGCAAGGGCAAAATAATCAGGGCACTTCCAAAGGACACTGATTCAATGCAATAAATTGAAGAGTTCTCAAAGAGCTGGAAAAAAGTGGAACTAATAAAATGTTAAACTGCAATTTACTTGTTTTTAATAATCTTGGCCATTTTAAATTCAAGCATTAGAACACTGACAGGTTTCTGTATATTTGATACCAAATTTCAAAACTTATTTGAATCATCAGTGCTATGTAAACTTTTTCAAGGGTTGTCTGTACAATGACATCGCAACTGTAAATGTAATCCTGACATGATCCTATTGCTAAGAATATATATCTTATTGCTGTTTTCATATATCTTATGTATATGAATGAAAACATCATTATTTTTAGCAAAGCAAAGTCCTTACAGGATTACAGAAAATATGTTAAGAGAAAATATCATGCTGCTCTGAAAAAAGCAGAGAAAACTTTAGCTTGTGTGAGAAAAATAGCATGCAATGTGTCACCTATCTAAAAAAAAACCCAGAAAGCTGTCTGTGGGGCTGAATAACAGCTGAGAGTATTTTCCTTTTCCCTGAGGCAAATGACTGATGATTTAGAAGAATCCTTTCTCACCCACTTATAAGTTGTTCTCCACATATACTCTTTATTATGAAGAAGTGTGAACCAGCAACTCCCTGGGGACTGGAAACCAGGAGCCACAGGAATCCTAAGGCTGGGCAAGCAGCACCTGGCAGTCAGGGCCTGTGCCACTGTCCCAGCTGAGAAGTAGGGCAGCTGAGGGCAGCTCCATGAATGGGGATGGACTGAGGCTGGGCAAGGACCTGGGCCCACATGTGGCTTGGCTCAACAGGGCCCATGGCTGGGGAGGGCTGCAAGAAGCTGGGGACTGCTCTGGCATCACTGGGTCAGGGACTGATGTCCTCAGGGAGCTGAAAGGGGGTCCTGACCTGGGCAGGAGTACAAAGAGGCCCCAAGTAAGGCCAGGCAAGTCCAGTGTCCTCAAGGCCCTGACACAACCTGTACACATCCAAATAATCTTTTCACCTAGCTTCTATTCTTTCTCTTGATCTTTTAAATCTCTTCTTGTTACCCTTTAAGATTCTCTTCTGCATCTTCCCACATGACACCTCAGATCACATGGTTCCATTGTGGCCATTGTATAGTAAAATCAGACATAAAAGCAGTTCTTGATTTTGCAGTAGGAACCGAAAACTGTTTGATGTAAGAACAAGTACAAACTATGAGGCCACTACTTAATGTTTCATAAGTAAGGTCAGTGCTCGGGTTCTTATGTCATACAAAGATTCAGCTATCATTATATTTGTGAAATCTAATTTTTAATGCCTCTATCATAAAACAGAAATCAGTGTTTTGAATTAGGTAAGTAGTGTCGTTATCTGTGAGGAGTTTAATATTTCAGAATGAAATCCACGAAGGCCAGAACAGTGAGTAAGAAAGCACCTCTATTATGCCATAGAAAATGCTTGAGATTCAGACTTGAGCATTCTCACGATTAAAAAACAAAAGGTTGCCCACCAATGAGGTTCTCTTGCCCTTCCCTATCCCATTCTTTCTCCTGGCCCTATTTTACACATCTCTTATTCTGCAGTAGGAATGCTGGTGTTCCTCATCTACCTAGGAGTTCTAGCAGTTCAGTTTTCACTCCTGCTTGGGAAGATCAGTGACAACTCCAAGAAAGGCATGGAAACTACAAAGCTAAAAAAATTCAGCAGTGAGGAGTGAAGAATTTGGAGTCCCACCAGGAAAGAAATAGTTCGAATTCCACTATTTGCACAGTTTCATGGTAAAAATAAAGATTTCTAGGTATAGAAAAGAAAACAATGCAAGTATATTGTTCACCATAGCTATTGCAGTCCTCACTGAAGCGAGAAAAACTGGTTCTAATTCATGCTCCAGTTATTTTAATGGGTTAAAAAAGAAGCTTTCACTTGCAAACATGCAAATTCTAAACTTTATTTTCTCTTGAGGAACAACTTTATTCATCCCTTGCTTTTTCTCTAGCCTACAAAAACATTAACAGGAACACCTTATATCCTCATCAACCTATCCAATCCAGAACAAACTGGCAATTTGAACACTCCTCTGAGAGGTCCTTATCTCAGGCAGAAATACAATCAGTACCAAGTCTTTCACATTCTTGATAATGCTGTAACTACTGCACAAAAGAACTGTCCATTCTTTTGGCTCTTTCTGGGACAAAAATGTTAACACAATCATATTGAATTTGTCTGGGGTAGAGTTAATTCTCTTCATAGTAGCTTTTATGGTGCCATTTTGGAAGTGTGACAAAAGGTGTTGGTAACAGAACAGTGTTTTAGCTGTTGCTGAACAGTGCTTACACACCATTTAGAACTTTTCTGCTTCTCATATTGCTCTGCCAGTGAGTTGACTGTGCGAGCACAAGAAGTTGAGAGGGGACACAGCCAGGACAGCTGACTCCAACTGACCAAAGGGATATTCCATATGATGTCATGCTCAGCAGTTAAAGCTGGTAAAAGGACATTCAGAGTTACAGCGTTTGTTTTCCCAAGTAACTGGTATGCATGATGGAGCCCTGCTTTCCTGGAGAGGTCTGAACTCTTGCCTGCCAATGTGAAGTGGTGAACGAATCCCTTGTTTTGCTTTGCTTGCATGTACAGCTTTTGCTTTACTTATTAAACTGTCTTTATCTCAAGCCACATTTCTTACTTTTACCTTTCCAATTCTCACACCCTACTGTGGGGGAGTGAGTGAGCAAGTAGCTGTGTGGGGCTGAGCTGCCTACATGCAACCTAAGTTATTTGAGTAATTTCGCTTATGTAATGCCATAAACAATCGTGTAAATTTGATGTAACTGAAAATAATTTCACTATCTAGTAGATATTCTACTTTATCAATAAAAATTAGGAAGTGCTTAGGAAATTTGTAGAAATTAATATTAAAAGTTGGCACATTAAATAATTTAATAGGTAAATCATTATGAAGTTTACTTTTCTCCTAAGGATAATGATGGAAGTAACTGATGAAAAAAGCATAGATGAGAAGAATTATTTCCCTCAACCCACTGACAATACCACCAACACAGCCCAAGACAATTTATTGGCTTATAAAGTGTAAGAACATTAGTTTCTGACTCAGTGTCATCCCGTAACTCTATGATAGTTTTAGTATGACTGCTCAAAGATCAACCTAATAAGTGTCACAACTGTTACTGCTTTGCAATTCCAATCCAATCAGAAGGTTAGCACATCCATTCTGCAGTGGTTTCTCTGGCATACAGTTTACAGTTTCTTTTCCTTAATTTTATGCCAATATTCTAGCTGCATCATCTTGTTCCACACTAAATTATTTCTCCCTGACTTAATATTTAAATCCATTGGCTATTTGTAGCCTGTTAATTCTCCCTGCCCTTTATCATTGCTGAGTCAAACTATACATGCTTTCTTTTTATCTTTCCTCAGAAATCGATGTTTCCATCTCCATAATTTTTTTTTTCTGAACTTGATTCAGTTTGTAAATATTTTTTTTGGAATGTAGTGTATAATATGAAATGCAATATTCAAAATATATTCACTCCAGAACACCACAGAGTTTTTCTCTTGGCAGTTAAAAATGCACCATACTCTTTGCTACCTCCTAACCACTTTGTGCTCCTTATGCCAGGTGATAAAGCATGATACACCGCCAAGGTCCTTCTTAACAGATATATATCTCCATCTATTTTCTATCCCCATTTGATCAGGTTCATACAATGATAGACTTACTTGGAATGCCAATGAAGAAATCTCTTAGAACTGAACGCCACCAGTATTCAAGGCAGAATGCAACAGAAATCGCTTTTGTAATCATATCGCCTCTCTTAAGCTATTTTTACATTCAGTGTTTATATCAGACCCTTTAATTTTTGTAATTTTCATCAAAACTACACAGGTTACTTGAAGTTGTTTAGCAATGTAAGACCACTAAGAACCTAATAGGTTATCAGGTTTATTTCCCCAGCTATCATAAAGTGCACTGTATGATAAAACATGAACTTATGAACTTACCATTCTCCAACTTTGTGGTGGTTTAACTGTGGCTGGAGGCCAGATGCCCACCAAAGTCTCTCTATCACTCTCCTTTTCAGCTGGACAGGGGAGAAATATACATTGAGAGCAATTAATGTCATGAGCAAAACAATTCAACACAGAATTAAAAAAAAAAAAAATCTAATTTATTATACTACAAACACACATTGAAACCAGAGTAGGATAAGAAGTAAAAGCAAATCTTAAAAGACCTCTGCCCACCCCTCCCTTCTTCCCAGACTCAACTTTATTCATGATTTCTCTCCTTTCCTTCCCCCCTCAGGTGGCACATGGGGAGATGGGGAATGGGGGTTTCAGTCAGTTCCTCATGAGTTGTTTTCCTTCTGTGTGTGTGTGCATGTGTGTAAACTCTTCACACCCTTCCCCTGCTCCGCAGTGGGGTCCCACCCATGGGAGACAGTCCTCCACAAACTTCTCCAGTGTGATTCCTTTGCCACAGGCAGAGGTCCTATGACCATCACTGATAGGCTTAGCCTTCGTCAGCAGCAGGTCCAGCCTTGAGCCCAGCTGGTATTTACTCTAAAAGCCTAGGGAAAGCTTCTAGCTGCTTCTTGCATAAGCCGCTCCTGCAGCACCGCTCCTCACCACCCCTCTCCCCACCAGAACCTTGCCATGCAAAACCACAACAATCTTAAAAGTGTGCAGTTCTCTTGTACTATGTTGCAAAGTACTCATAATCATAAAAACAGGGACAAAACCTGCTACTGTTTTGCGAAGGCAGACATTAAATTTGCAGTATCTCAGAGATTATTTTTATGAATGTAAAGGTCTTTTCCAAAGTAAATGATTCCACAATTCTGTAATTTTTTGCTGGACACAAACAAGAGAATAGAGGTTGACATCTCTGAGGTATTGCCTGGGTTGTCTGTGCTATATTTGCTATGCAAAAGTAAATTATTTAAAAGTACCAAAATAGTTAACGATGTTGTTCTTATTTTCTGGGACCAGTTTACTTATTAAAAAACTCATGTGGAAAGATGTACAACTATTAATAAAAACTTTAATAAAGGAATTAAAAAAAGCTCTAAACTACAAAATAGCTATTCTTTTTTGTTGTTGTTGTTAAAACTACTCCTGTTAGAATTGTGCAATGACAGTGAGAATTATTCTTTCAGCTGTCTACTAAATTATATTAGAAGATTCTGTATACCTGTGCAGTCAGAATATGTAATGTGAAGTGGCTACCCTTAACCTCAATATCTTCTGTGTCTTTGAAATTAATGTAAAGAAGAAAGTCTACAGAGCGATTATAATTAAACGGTATACCTGGCAGTACCACATACTTGCTGGCAGGACAAAGAATTTAAGGTTATGTCATATTTAATACATTTCCTGTACCCTGTACACTTGTACTTATATGCACACACAGACACAAAACGGCGTATTTTCCCCAAACTCTGAACCCCTAAAAATATTTTTTCTGTTTTCTATCTGAATAGAAACTTCAAAATACAAACAAAAAAAATTTCTTTTTAAAAGGTCTGTGATCTTTTTTCCATGTTTTTCAGTCAGCTGTAGCCCATCAAAAGGCTGAATTTTATTATGTCAAAAGTGAATTTGCCATTTCTTTCTCTTCAGAAGCTTCTGTTTTCTTCATATATTTTGTTGTTATGATAACATCATAATCCTTGTCATACCTCTACAGTTGGGATTGCCATCTGTTTGCTTTCCTTTATTTGTCCTGCATGTGTAGGTAATTTTAAACTCTTGCACAGGCTGTGACATGCTAAGCAAATTCTTGTTCACACAATCACTAAGAACATTTTGTTTATCATTTTGATATCACTTCCTCATCTTTTCTCTGTATTTCCCCAAACACACACAACTGCATCAAGCTGGGTTTCCTAGGATATACCTTTCTTTTCCCACACGGTTCCATTCCTTTTAACTTCTGCTTTCTATATGGGATCTTTCTCATCTACTAAGATTTTGGTTCTTTTAGTTGCTGTTTGTTTCTGAAAAACTTGATTTCTGAGCTGGTCTGCAAAGGTATTCTAAGAAAGGAGATTCAACAAGCTTTTTTTCAGTTACCAGTTCTGGTGAAATACTATCTACTTAGCAAAAACATTTTTCTGATATCCAGTCTGAATTCCATGCAACCATTTAAAGTCATTGCTTTTTGTTACACCATCTTTCACTTTGCTTCCATAATATCTTTACCTTTGTCAAGAAGTTGCAGACTGACATTTAGATTGTACCTCAGTCTTCCCTTCAATGCACTAAACAGGCTTGGTTCTCTCAGTCTGTCCCAGAAGCATTCTGTAGCTCTGTCTTCAAGTTTGTCAAGATCCTTTTGGATTGAAGCATCAGTTAGGTGTGTTGGCTGTTCCCATTTTAGTATCATTCACAATTTTGCTGAAGATGTACTTTGCTGTCACCAACGTTGTTGGTGAAGATTTAGAATTATATTAACACAGTATCAAACAGAGAGGTACTCTAGTTGTTACCAGCCCCAAATGGATATCAAGGCATTGATTACTATCTTTCAGCCCTTGTGGTCCATCCAAATCTCTACCCAGCCACTTCTTTCTCTATTTTCAAATTAGCATGCTGCAAGAGAAAATGTCAAAAATCTTACTGCAGTCAATATGTATTTCATTCATTGCTCTCCATTTCTACCCTTTGTCATTCAATGCACTGTTGAAAGCAATCAGGTTAGTTACCATGTTTTGCCTTATTAAAACCATGTCACCTGTTCCTGGTTACCTTCTTTTATTATACATATTCTGTAGTGGTTTTCAAGAAGAAATTCTCCATGATCTTTTCAGGAACTGAGGTTAAATAAAACTTTTTACAGTGTCTAGGTTTTTGTTATTGTATTAAAGATATTCATAAAACTTCTTCCAATTTCCAGGAACCCTCTCTTCTCCTATCACCATGATTTTTCATATATAGACAGCAGTCTCATGGTAAATTCAGCCAACTTTTTTCACTGAGTCTTTAATGCATTTTTTCCCCATTGTTAATAGTACTTTTCCTACTATTTATGTTATTATCATTAATCTAAAATCAGTAACATGACAGTCATACAAGAGAAAAGAAGACCAGAAGATATTTTTTCCTGTATTTTATGATGTATTTTATTTAAGATCACTGTAACACTGTTTAATGTGAAGATTTGACTCTTGTGACAGAAACTTAATTTGCCAGATATTTTCTGGAAAATTGAATTCCAGTGCACACATGCTGGTCAGACTTTCTCAGGAGAGGGTTCTAGGGCTTATCCCAAAATTATGCGTTCTTTTTGGGTCTAAAGAGAACTTCACAGTTTTAGATTTCAGAATTCTAGACATCACAAGTTTCACAGTAGTTCACAAATACACTGGCATCTTTCACAAGATTGGAGCTATACAAAAATGAATTCCTGAAGCACTGAGATAGTCCAAGTCATCACAAATTACTCACCATAACTGATTATAACCAAAAGAAACAGTGAAAAGGCAGAAAAGAATAAATGCATTATATATGCTTCTTTTGGTGAGTTCAGTCCCCTGAAAAATTAGTTATTAATGAAAGCCATTTACTTTCCACAGTTCAATTTAACAGCTCTAAACAAAGAGCTAGACAAGCTAGTGAAGAACTTCTCAATATGTGATTTCCTAACTTTCCCTTATAATAATTTTTGACATTTCTAGGGGGAATGGAAAAAGAAAGTGGGCTAAACTGTGATGAAATACAAAACGGTCTGTTGGTAGCATCAGTTCTGTTGCAGCCTTTCAGTGTTAAATTTATTCCATTAGTTGCTAAGTAACTAACCTTTTAGGACCACAGAACTTAATTGCTAAACAAAGCAAAGTAAAATATGAAGGGAAATTTCCAAGAGAAGGAAAATAATGCTGGTTTTATTGCAAAGTTTTTTCTTTATACTTCAGTTTATTTTTCTCCTCAATTAATATTTTTAAAATATTGCTAATAATCTTCACAGCTGATATGTTTGGATATGTGGAATTTTCACACTTATAAGAGCATATATCTAAAGATAAAACTTCCCAGTCTTAATTTTTCTGAAAAGGAGTTATTTTTTACCATGACAGAAGGCTATCAACTTCTTTGATTTAAAGAATTTGGAAGCTGAATCTACTACAAAGCAAAACCACTACAGTCCAATAATTCTGCCTCATTGGTAAACATAAAAAAGACAAGCTGTACAAATCATTCTCTACGAGGGTTTTAAATGATAAAGAATTATTGGTAGTACTGCTGTGGCCAAACCACTTCCAGATCTTTATCACAGTATGGAAGAGATAAGGATGTTCTTTATAGAGTGAGTAGGAGCTTTATTTTCTGTAATTAAGGATTTGTTGATATTATTAATGAAACTTGGAATTGCAGCTTGCAAATACTTTGAATTGATTAATGAACACTGTATAAACAAGTGTACAGTTGGGAAGGCGAGAGCAGGAGAGGGGTTCAGGAGGAAGTATTTTTGATAAGCGCGAGTAGTGTCTACTTGGCTTGTTTAGAACACACTTCTTGAATGAAAAAAACATGCTAGATAGATGACATCATGCCAATGGGGTTGTCCAGTGATTTGAAATCAGAGGATTCAAGTTTTGTGGCTTTTAAAAAAAGAGATTAATTTCATTCTTTCCAGTAGGCGAGTGGTTGCAAACGTCACAAATAGATTCACTACATCTGCTTTCCTCTAGTGTGCTACAGGATAGCAATCCTGTGTTGCTTATGAGATTTGACAACATCAGTTCATTGTTATCTGCTACAAGCAGATGGTCTTCAGATGTGACTTCCCACATTGTGGAATTAAAACCATACAAACAAAAATGTCCTGAGAGTATCTTTGTAAATATTTAACTGGACAGAATTTCAGCCACCTACTATATTTTAGTAGGGCATAAAGGAAAAAGTCTTTCCACAACAGGTTTCCAGAATTCATGCTCAGTGCTCAATGCACTCTGGCTAAGCCTACAGAACCAATGCTTCAGTCCTAAATAGGAAAGAAAATAAATTATTTCATAATATAGGAATATCAGATATATGAATATGTCTGTGTTAAGTTTCTGAGCATCCTCTCTGAAATAAGAAGTCTCAAACAGTTAAAATCAGAGTATTTATGTAAAAAAACCTTTTTTGCTTCTAGTAAACTTAACTTCCACCTGTTTATTAAGAATTAAAAATCTCTATGCTCTTTGTTTTTTAATGGAGTTCAAACTCGTAACTTGGACAAACGAAATTCTCTGCAGTTTTTTTAAGCTGGTTCTTAAAGGTCCTAGGTGTCCTATGCTGCAAGAATTCAAGCAGTTTCTTGGCACAAGAATGGATATTATGGTGAAAATTATTAAGAGAATTTACAGAGATTAAGAACATAGGGGAAATTAGGCTAGTAGGGTTTTTTATGTATAATATCCTAATGCTCATTTACTGCACTAGCACTACATCCAGGGGATGTACATGTGAGAAAAATTTAAATTTCTTCATGAAGTGGGTTAAAAATGGAACCTCTTTTTGGTCTATAAAAAATCCTAATCAGGTGGCCTGACAGAGTGGTTCCTGACAAGACATACTGACAGATATAATGAGAGCTACTTTAAATTGAAGCATGCTGAGGTAAGGACCATAGGTTGGGGAAATAATAATGTAGAGAAAATGATAATCACCTGAAGATAAAAGTTACTTTAATGGACTTTAAGACTCCTGAAACTGTGCAATGAGATGGGGTCAGAATACATTGTTATTTGTTATCAACTGAGGGGAAAACCCTGCAATTTTACATCAGTCTAAGGTCACTAAGTGAAAGCAAAGAAGTGAGGGGAAAATATTGAAATTGGGGGGGCGGGGGGGAAGAAGAATAATCCTAACCTCTCCTTTTTCTTTTCCCCTTTTCCTTCCTTATGCAATTTCTAATTAAACTGGAAGTGCTTCTGAGTAGCAACTGACATTCTTGTATGACTGTAAACCATCTAACACATTTTTGTGGACCCTGAATAATTCCCTACAAAATGGCTTTAGTGACATTATTTAGACTGAATAAGGCAGCAATATATAAATGATGAAAATTAAGTCCTAGCACCTTTGAACATAGCAGAATTTTGACCTCATTTGACACAAACTTTCAGTCCAAATATGAAAATATATTTAAATCTAGGTATATATGCCCTATAATATGCATGTCACTATATATTTTAAGTTTTTTTTCTGAATATAAATTTAAAAAAAAAAAAAAAAGCAATACTAGGGTTTTGTTTTGTTTATTTTTTTTCTGAAGAGTTATGCAGTCTTTGAAGAAGAAATTGAAATGGAAGGACTTAAGTCCTTAAGGCTCACATTCCAAAGAATTCACCTTCAGGGAAAGACACTATGCTGTCAACCTAAAATAGTATCTCTGAGCAGCCCTAGTAAAGCTATTGAAACTGTACAAGAAATGAAATTCAAGAAAGTCCTTGTTTTTAATATTGTTTCTATGGAATGTTAACTCTAGGCAGCTTTGTGTTTGTTTTTTTTTTTTCCTTGAGAGTGGGGTTTTTGATTTCTGTGGAATCCATTGTGAAGTGCTTGTTTTTCCCTTTCAGTCTACATGGAGCCTAGGTGCTCAACCCAACATTCAGAAATGGTCAGTCCCTTTTTGGATTCAATCTTGAGAACCTACTGATGCATCAATCATGAAAACAAACATAAACCTTTTCAGATACATGTCTAAGCTTTCCATTAATTGAACTAGAGAAAGTCAGTAAACATTTTTACCTCAGCATCTTCATCTTTAAAAGGCATTGATAATATTCACTTCATACAGAGAAACATTGTGAAAATTAGTGTTTGCCCTGTGTTTTGAACACATCAAAGGTTATAAAATGCTATTACTCTTTTCTGTTCCTGCTGCTTAAGAACCATTATTGCTCATTCTGTACTTGATGGCTATTGAAAATAATTGATCCTTTCACCTTTGTTATGTCCCTTTACATTTGCGTGGATAGTTATTACATCTCTCTTTAACGTTGTTTTCTTCAGGCCAAACAAAACCAGCTCTGTTTTAACCATTCTTTCCAGGTTCAATTATCCAAACCTTTCATCATGCTTGTTTCTCTTCTCTGAACTATATTCAATTTCTACTGTTAATTTTGAATGGCTGCATTCCTTACTGATTGAAGGGCTGCAACTGAGGTCTACCCATTGCTGAACAGAAACATTTTTTTTAAACGCACTTTATTAGATTTCCATGAGCTAGTGTTTACATTTTGATTGTTACGCCAACGCAATGACAAAACATTATTTTTTAGCTATATAATTTCACTTATCCATCTTACTACAAAGCCACAAGAATGTTAGTCATGACAGAAGAGAGTAACAGGCAAAACATGGGGACTGGGGAACGTGTAACAGCCCTTTTCGTAAGTACTGTTCCCTTGTGATCAGTTAAAATGACCAGCTTTATGCTAATGCCACTTCCTCCTGTCTTCCCAATACCAAATCATTTATGATTGTATTTCATTTTCACGTTATTTTTAATAGCTAAAACTGTTCATAATTCATTTGTCTTTGAGATTTATGTGTCCAATTTTTTTTCACAAATTCTTCCTAGGATTTTCTGCAATCATTATGGTAACAGCTCAGAAATCCTAAAAAGGGTGTGCTCTATGTGGAATGAAAGTGTTATTAAATGAGGACAAAGAGAGAGGTAAATATGAAAGAAACCATAGCTCCCGGCTCTGTATTCCTGCTGGGTTTGAAAGTCAGTGGAATGTGGGAGTCCTTCCTCTTCTCAGAGGCAAGATATTTCTAATCACCACTATCATGCTCTAAGGCAATAGCTTACAACACCTATTAGTTGCAAACTCAGCAGGAACTGCAACCCCCCACCTCTCAAAGAAACAGTGTTTTTCCTCTGTGTGATGCAGATTATCCAGAAAAAAGGGAGAGCAAGAGATACAAATTATATGTGAAAATGTTCCTAGGTCCCATTCAAGCTGCTGTTGACAATGTATTATACAAAAGTCATGATCCCACAAGCTATTGAGGACTTTTCACTTAAATGAATTTTGGTTAGGAACAGGATTTGCAGATTACTCCTCTTGTGTGCCATGAGCTCCAGGGATCAGGAAAGGATTGCCGACTGAATTTTCTACACTCTGCTGGCTGTAGAAGAGAACATCCTATTGTACAAACAAACAAAGCAGTATTGAAAGGGGATAGGCACACAAAAATATAGTAAAATGATCATTTTTTTATGTCTCAGACTCTGAAGTATCTAAATATATTTCTGATCTCCTCAGTAGTCTTTGTTGGAGGCATAGAACGTAAGGGCTGGCAGAAGTTTGAAACTGTTCATTTAGGCAGACTTGAAATAAGAGGAGGCTTTGTTCCCCAACCTATCTTCTTGGAATTGATTGTCCTCTTGGTACAAGTGTTATAACAAAATTATTACAGTTCTTGTATTTCAATCCCTACATAAATAATAGTTTAATATTTTTTATGATTATTTTCCAAAGACATAGACAAACAATAGACATGGAACAGGCCAATTTCCTTTAATAAGATCAGAGCTTGTCAGGCAACAATATAGACAAGAAATGAGTCATAGAAGCCTTTTGTATAGAAGAAAATAGTTCCCTGATGTCTCCATGTCTTCTTGATTCCTTGTTTCTCCTTGCTTGGTTCTCCTTGCTTGGTTCCCCAGTTGATTGGTTCCTGTTGCTTAGTTCCTCTTTTCATGGTGAAATGCTCCCTTTTTGTAGTTATCCTTGGTATAGCCACACCTTCCACCTAGCTGCAGAAATGCTTCAGGGTGGATGGGAAGGTCTGATGTGTGAATGGCTTCTGGTATCTTCTGGGTGGGATGTGAAAGGAATGCTCTCCTGATGTTAAGCTCCTTGCATAATCATTAGGTCCTTGTCACAAGCCACTTTAAGCCTGAAGGGTGATGGTGAGGTGTTGTGGTAGGAATGAGGTTTGGTAGGTGAGAGGAAAAAGGTTTGGTAGGCTTCTGTTGGCAATTGTTAAGGCATACTTCCAGTACATCACATATGCAGAGAAATTTCTATTTCTATATTAAGTACCTTCACATGCAGTCTAACTAGGGAGTGTATTATATTGCTACACCTCCCATTTGGAACATTTCCCTTCCTGATACTTAGTTTAAAATTTTATTACTTCTAATTCAAATTATGACCCCTTTAACTAGACTATGCAGATCTTTGCATGTCTCTTTTTATGGTAATATAAGTATTAATAAGGGTAATGTAACAAGAATTCACCTCTAATTAGACCTTAGGCAACACCTTCTTCCCTTTTATAGACAAGAGCATTCATGTTGTGTCTCCTTTAAGAATCCTTACTAAGATTAATAAAAGGTAGTTGTGTCCTGAATCTTGTCCTTGTCTGTATTAGCTAAGAAAAGGCAAGGGTCACAGATACTTGTCCTTCACCTTGTTCTATTTTAAAGTTTGTTAAGTTACTTACTACCTTTAGTGCTTCAGCAATCATCATTCTGTATGAATATTTTCTCAAGTGCAGTAGTGTTTCTTAATATTTCAATAATTTTAAAGAATTTTAGGAACATTACACAATTGTTTACATACCCACATGCAATACGGCCTTGAAATGAAAATGTTAGTGTGGAAAAATTAGCATGTGGATTTTATATTTTTTTTCATTTAAAATGTAAAGATTCTAAGAAAAAAATGGAGGACACATTAAAATGGCAAAGTGTGCCCATCACAGCATGCAGCATGTTGAACAGAGGCAGCCAGACTTCATCATTACATTCTTGTTCTGCATGATGCTCCTTTTGCCAGTGCTCTCATTGAAAGTCAGAACACGACTAATAGCCTTCAAACTAGCAGAGGAAGAAGCTAGAAAAATTTGGGGGTTTATTTAGGTTTCTGCTGTTGACCATAAAGTTCTGGAAAACCCTTATAACCCAATCTCTTTGGAAAAGAATGTTTAAAATGAAAGTTTACAAGAAAGAGATGATGTGAAGGGCAATGAGGGGAAAAGTCATTCTTCATATTTTCTCTTTTCTCCACTTGTGGCAGAGGGTACTGGATCAAAGGCTCTTTCCGTGTTGTTTCTTCATGTGACTAACCTTCCTTCTGTCCTCTGTATTCTTTGTAAGTAGCAAAAAGCTGCTTTGTGTTAAAAATTCCACTTAGCCTCTTTGTCCACACAAGCCTCAAGTTTGAATTAAATGTTTCCTCTGAGCATCTTGTAAGTGGTATCCTCAGCAATGTGTAAAAAAGAGATATAAATGAACAAATATAATAAGCTGCATGTAAAGACTGAAGTGTTATTTGGAAAAAGTTCAAGATTTTAATGTTATGGTGACTACATTATAACTGGTAAATATTATACAACCTATCTCAAAGTGAAAATTACTCTGTAAGTACAATATGTCTGTATTCATTTGAGCAACTAAAATAAAAGACTTGTTTCAATAGATTTCTTGATTTTTGATCAAGAATATTCTGAGCAACAACATTCCAACTTTCTCATTTTAAATAAACTAAACTTATGCTATTCCTAGTGGTTTACATGCTCTCCTCCTCATTGTGGACACATTTGTATTTCCTGTCTTTAGGATTTCAGTTTTCTATCATGCTTTCCATAGGCTAATTCAAACTCTCTTCATCTTATTATTGAGGATTAATTAACACATCATTCATAAAGTTCTCCACCACTAGTTACCTTCACATGTCAATGAGCTGCTAAGCTTCTTCCTCATTCTTTCCTGTTACCTTAGGGCATCTCAGTAAACTGTGATTTTTAGTCATAGAATATACTCCAAAACTGAACCACAATTTAGGCCTTGTGCTTCACTTAACCAAAAGTATACCCCTAAGCAAATATATGCACATTTTAATGAGGAAAAAAAGAAGGGGGAGGGGAAGAAGAAGCAGGCATATATAGTTCTATTTCACTCAAAGGTCACAGATATCTTCCAATTGCAGACATTTTATTGTAACAGATTGTATGCTCTGCTATCCCAAAAGACTTCATCAAATAATCCCATAGATGGTATTTTCAGTATTCATTTCTCTCATGCTTGGAAACATTCCTGTAGCTGATGACCTAAATTTAGTCACAGAGAGTTTATACCTGTTTGTTCTTGTGAAAACATTGTCTTTTAGCTTAAGTCATCCTTTTCTCGGGAATTTATTTCTAGAAAGCAAACATATCCTTTTCTCAGTCTTCATGCTACAAAACAGACTATACTCTTTGAGTTTCCTTCAATACTTTACATTATTGACAATGTATGTAGTATTTTCTCTTATTTTATGTATTATTTCTATCCACTGTCTCAAGAATTAAATTAAATGAGGTCTATTTATCTTAGGATCACACAAGGTAGTCCAGACTAATTTTCACTTTTAGTAGAGTCTCCCTCTGCAAGCACTTCATGTTGAGTAAGGGCCGGTTCAGTAAAAGTATTTGGCTATTAATAAAGACTCATTCTTCTTATGAAGATATTTGTCCTACACGTGGTATCTCAGTAATTGCTCTCCAGAAAGGGGACATTCTGCATATTTTGCCAGGGCTAAGCTAACCACTTCATCCCAAGCTCAAAATGCAGGGCTAGCAATCACCTGGAATATTAGATACGGTTCAAATAATGAATCCAGTCCACAGAAACTTAGACACTAGTTCTTTAGTAGCATACAATCAGTGATCTTCAATCCGTCTTTTTAGAGGTAGGAATCAACTTCTGTATGGCATGCAAATTTTTCAGTCTCATCCCTGGACAAATTGATAAAAAGCTGGTGACCTATAGAACCACTTCAAACAAGCAAATAACATTCAGGAAAACATGTTGATTCAAAACATGTTGATTTAGAAAGAAGTATTGTAATTGCTCACAGGGAGAAGTAACTTGAATTAATGTGACATCAGCATGGGAAGCCATCCATGTTATGTAGAAAAAGGTAAACAGAACTCTAGTCAATTCCAAAATATAGGCATCTGAATCAGAATTTAGTGCAATTTAAAGAAAATTTTTTTTTTTTGAAATAGAAGTCATTAAAGACAATTTAGAAAGAATCCTAGCAATAAAGAGAACAACTCAGGTCTCCGTCTTACTAAGAAGTTATAGCCACTACTTTACAGAATCATACATCCTTCAGCCTATTTTCTCTTTTTCTTACTTTATGTTTCTCTCATTCTTTCCTGGGAATCTTATATTCTTAACTATATAATGACATAAACTGAGGGGATGAGAACTACCCTCCTTTTCATATTTCTCACTCTTATTTCTGTTACAGAATTGTCCCAGACTACAGGCTGTTGATTAAAGCATTAAGTTGAGGATGAAAGTAAGTCTGGATGTCTGAATTTCTTCACTGTGAAAAGGTCAGTGGTCTGGCACTAGCATATTCTGAGACAGTTTTCTATCCATCTGGCTACTATGTAATAAAGCAGTCTCAGCAAACTACGTTATAAAATCACATTAAATAAATATATATTTTTAAGAAAATAGTCACAAGTATATCTTTCAAGTTAATCCCTTCTGATAACAGACACATATGAGTGCCTCCTGCACTGATTCCTTCAGAGGATGAAAACAAAGGAACATCTGAATCATGGATTACCTTAATATGTATGCATGTATTCAGCTGGCAGAGGACATTCTAGCAATGTCCCTAAGTAGATGAATGGGTAAAGGAACTAAACATTGCAATATTCAGCTTTTTCATGTACCACTGCTGGGTAAAATGCTTTGCTCTGAGTTAATGTTGTGATTTAACCCCAGACCGTAACTAAGCAATGCACAGCTACTTGCTCACATCTCTCCAGGAGGCAATGGGGAGAACAACAGGATAAAAGCCTTTGTGGGTTGAGAGAAAGACACTTTAATACGGTAACAAGGTGATGATGATAATAGTGATGCATAAATGCAATTGCTCACCGCCCATGGAAAAAAAACCAACTGATGCCCAGTCTGTTTCCTAGCAGCAATCCCTTCTCCCAGCTCACTTACCCAGTTAAATCTGGAGCATGACATTTTGTGGCGGGGAATATCCCTTTGGCCAGCTTGGGCCAGCTGTCCTGGCTGTGCTCTTCCAGCTTCTTGTGCACCTGGCAGGGCATGGGAAGCTGAAAAGTCCTCAACTTAGTGTAACCACTGCAACTACCTAGCAACAACTAAAAACATCAGTGCATTCTTATACTAAATCCAAACCACAGCAATATCCAAGATATTTTTTAATAGAAAATTAACTTTATCTCAGCTGAAACCAGGACAGTTAGGCAGTCAGTTTTGCTGTACATTTTATACAGAGAACAACATTCATAAATACTGTTTAGAAAACTGCCTAATTTATTACATACAAAACAAGACATAGTAAAAAAATAAACAAACCTTCTCCAAGGAGTAGGGTGGCACATTTTTTCATTCAGAGCTCAAAGTAAAAAAATTATTTTTGAGATAAGATAACTAAGGCTTCTCATATTTTATATCCTAACAGTTGTCTAAGATGGGAAAGACTTGGATTCAAATCATGTTTTGCTTGACCTAGAGCTAATTGAACGTCTAGAAATATAACTGAAATGTAAGGCATTCTAAAACAAATTCAACCAATTCTCTTTCAAAATTAATTCAGTATAAATACTTAATTATAAATATGTCTAAAATCACTGTAACACAGAACAAAGTATTCGCTTCAGAAACAAGATACAAAGGTTTATGGTCCTCCAAAATCATACGGAGAAAGAATGGTATAAATACTGTTTTATACTTGCAAAATAAAAATGTTCACAAGTTCCCAAGCATATAATATAAATGTTCACTAGTCTGAAAAACCTCTGTCATCAGATCTCTTCTTCCCCATAGATTCTCCCAGATTCTCTGTACAGGTTGATACCAATTTTTGTTAATTTTCTGGTTTTCTTATCAGAGAGAGGAAGAAGTCTTTATCCAGATTCTATTCATATTTCAGGTACCACATATTTACAAGAATAATTCAACTTTGTGATGTAACAGAGAATTACTATAGGATAAATGTTCCATGAATCTGTCATTACAGGTAGAGAATTTTGACAGTAGATTCAAATATCAGAAAATCTCTAATATATAACAATCTCATCAAACTGGTAAAAGAATTTTGAGAAAAAAAGCAGAAGTTATTGGAAACTCTTTGGAGATTTTATTTTATTTAACTACTGAAGCAAATATGAAATACCTATACTATTTTGCTTTTTGAATTCCTGTGTAATAATGAACAGGAAAGGTATCTCTTAATTTACAATCACTCATACTAAATGCCATGAAGTATTTAAATGACAGCAGTTTGTATAGTTAAATCTTTCTATTTGTAGGTCAATATATAAGCCATCAATTTTTGATATTTTAAACTGTCATAAAATACTAATTTTCTGTCTGTCATGTTTCCACAGAAAGGTATCTTAGTTTAAAATAGCCAATTTAAAAAGTATCTGTTAGGTGATGAAATGAAGTCCAAAACTAGTCTTAGTCTTCTAAAGGCAGACAGTAGTACCCAGTGACAGCTCAGATTTAAAATCATTCCTCCAATAAAATTCCATTTAGCAGTTACTTAACTTCTGTAGATGACACCCCCTGGCAGAACTTCTCTGGCTGACCACAGCTGTGGTCACCTTTGTACAACAAAAAAACAAACAAACAAAAAAAAAAAAAAAAAAAAAAAGAAATCTAGATTAAATGAATAAAAGCATTTGACTAGACGTCTGAGTTTGATGCTTACATTCTAGTAAAAGACCACATCTCAAAAACTATTATAAGAATTTGCTGAGAGAACCCTTCACAACTCTCTGTTTAACAGGATGGTTAGATTGGCTAATGCTGTTATGTACTTAACCCTCTCTGTACAGACTTCCTAGAGAGGTAGTAGTTTTAGGTACCAGATTTTGCTGGACTTCTCCTTTATTGGTGTCGTGGGTTAGCAGTAGCTAATGGTCAAATTCCCACCCAGCTGCTCACTTATTTTCACCCATCAGTGGAATGAGAGGAAACAAATGAAAAGAACAGAATTGAGTAAGCTCATTGATCAAGATAAAGACAAAGAGATTGTTTGCCAGTTAATGTCACTGGAAAAATAGGCAGAACCTATGAAAACTGACTTATTACCAGCAGGGAAAAAAAAAAAGGTTTTGGTAAAAACCCCAAACATTAAAATACCTAGGAAAACCACATTTCCTTCTCCCTTCCCCAAGCTCAACCTCACTCCTTCAATCCAGGCACCTTTCTCCCCTCTCCTTATTGCCAGAGGTTGCCTCAGCCACCCCAATCTGTAAATAGTACAAAAGCAGAGGGAAGGCTTACAGCCCATGGAGAGTAGTGTCTCTCAGTTGTTCCTTCCTTCTCATAGTTTTCCTCTAACTCTGACTAGAGGCTCCATGGGCTGCAGGGTATGTACAGAGTACCAGTGCCTGGAGCACTTCATCCTCTTGGTGTAGGGGAAGGTCCCAAGGAGGAGCTTGATCCCACTTGTCGTTAGTTTATTGCAAAAATTATGTTGGCAGGAGAGATGTTACTTTGATGATCATGGGACCCTCTTTGAAGGTAAGCAGCTATTTGACAATATGACATCCACCTGACTAAGCATGGAAAAATTTGCCAATGGGCTATCTGAGCTGGTAAGGAGATCTTTCAGTTGTGAGTGATGTGGTAAGGATTGGTTTCTCAACAGAGAGGTAAGAAAGTTGTGAATGAGGTAGACAAGCCCAGTGACTGAGTCAGGTAAGTCTAGCTTTGATCTACAAATTCATTCAGAGCAAACAGATCAACTATTGGCATTGCTCAGTTACTGCCCAAAGAAAACATCTTCTTGATCAATGTAGAATGGTTGGATAACTAGATATCCTTCAAGCACTATTATCAAATCTGGAATTTACTACATCTGCAATTTAGACAGACACATTACATGAGTAACTCACTCTTTTGCAGTTCTAGGTCACCCTTTTATATAACAAACTATCTTTATTAGGCAGTTTAGGATTTAAGCTGAAGTTAATAAAGCGTGTACACTTTTTTTTTTTTTTTGGTCATGTCCATGAAATGATACCTTGTATACTTTGTAGTCTTTTAGCAAGACTAGTGAAACATTTTGCTCCCCTTGCCCCCTAAACTGAGCAGTAAAAAGTTCAAACTGCTACAGTTTGGTAGAATATTTTTAATCCTTTCCAAGGCACACCACAAGATACAATTATTCCTTTAGTATTACAAGTGTCTGATTGCTAGTAGTCTCACATCTCTAGATGCCTGTAATTATCTATAGTAATTTGTTAGCTCATTTGATTAATTCAGAGACTGCGTCTTCTCATACAGAAATATCTAATGATATGGACCCCTTACCTCACACAGTGTCCTAATTGCTAAATTTTATTTTGTAGAACAGTATAACAACATTTGAAGGTTCAGTGAAGAGATTAACTCTTCCACTCCGAAGACAGAATAATTAGTCTTACAAATTAACTAGAAATCTCTTTCTCATGAGTGAAGCGTCTATGTAATTGATGGTCAGTTCATATAAAAAAAATTAGTATCAGCTGTTCAGCCATCATTTGAAGAAGTCTGCAGTAGCTCATACAATTAATCTGAATTGTAAACACAAAACAATGCCAGTGAGACTGTAACATGTATTGAGCACATATATATGAATTTTTAATTACTATAATTTATGAAAAGTACTGTCAAGAGTATAATACATGGTAAGATATAGAAGCATACAATATATTGCACACTAAAATCTTATGTATTGCATAATTGAATATTTACTGAAATATTGGGGGTTTAAAAATTATAAAATATACAAATTAGATAATTTAAGAGTGTGTGTACACTAAAACTTAGCAAAGACTAAGTATATACAGCGGGTATATACGCTGTAATCAGTATTGCATTTTTTAAGAATTGGACCTAGACATGTAAAAGAAATTAGGGATTCAGTTTACACATAGTGTGATTCAGGCAGAATTCAAATACCAAACTTCAGATTGTGTTTTTCAAATTATACATACTTACATATTCATCTGCTAAGTAAAGTTAGCTTCCTCCTACTTGAGGAACCTAGTCAATGTTTTGATGATTATGTTGTCCCTACTTACTTGATAATCTTATTATTAGAAAGCTGCACAAAGGAGACCTCAGGTTTTCCTTGATTAAAAAAATTCAAACCCATATATCTCACCAGTCAGTGCTCATCTACTGCTGTACTTGTGGTAAGAAACAGCATCATCATTTTTAGAAACTTGTGTCAGGAATAAAAGATCTATAGACAGATAGATGAGCAGCAATTAATATTTTCAAATCAAAAGGTGGACAACTGTGGCTTGTTGGAAATATAACCAAACAGCTATTTACTTGGGTTAAAGAATAGGAAAGAAGAATCATAGAATCATAGAATCATAGAATTGTAGGGGTTGGAAGGGACCTCGAGAGATCATTGGGTCCAACCCCCTGCCAAAGCAGGCTCCCTAGGACATTTCACTGAGATAGACATCCAGACGGGTCTTGAATATCTCCAGAGAAGGAGACTCCACCACCTCCCTGGGCAGCCTGTCCCAGGCTCTGTCACCCTCACTGTGAAAAAGTTTCTCCGCATGTTGGTGCGGAACTTCCTATGCTCCAACTTGCAGCCATTGCCCCTTGTCCTGTCTCCACAGACCACTGAAAAGGGGCTGGCTGATTCCCCTGCATCCCTTGCTTAAGATAATTGTAAACATTAATTAGGTCCCCGCTTAGTCTTCTCTTCTCAAGGCGGAACAGTCCCAATCTTCTCAGCCTTTCCTCATAGGGGAGATGCTCCAGGCCCTTTATCATCTTCGTAGCCCTTCTCTGGACTCTCTCCAGGAGATCCCTGTCCTTTTTATACCAGGGAGCCCAGAACTGGACACAATACTCCAGGTGGGGCCTGACCAGGGTGAAGGGAATGGCGACCGGAAGATCACGAGCTGTACGGGAAGCGAATAGGGAAGAGGGGTCCTCACTATGCTGCTAGAGATAAGGCTTCTGCACAGGAGAGGATGATACGGGCAGTGACACAGGTCAAGGGGTGGTAACGAGGCATGGGGCATATATAAGTTGTTGTTAAACCATAAATAAACGCCATTTACAGCATCCTCATATTGGTGTCAGTGCTGGCGGGCCCGGGGGCGGGAGAGTGCCTCCGTGCCACCTCAACCGTAGGAGGTCGATTGCCGGACGGAAGGCAACACCAGGGCAGAGTAGAGCGGGAGGATCACCTCCCTTAACCTGCTGGCTACACTCCTCCGGATGCACCCCAGGATCCCATTGGCTCTCTTAGCCACCGAGGCACACTGCTGGCTCATGGCCAACCTGTCATCCACCAGGACCCCCAGGTCCTTCTCCACAGAGCTCTTCTCCAGCAGGTCATCCCCCAGCCTGTACTGATAGAAACGGTTGTTCCTTCCCAGGTGCAAGACTTTACACTTGCTTTTGTTAAACCTCATCTGGTTTCTCCCTGCCCAGCTCTCCAGCCTGTCCAGGTCTCGTTGGATGGCAGCGCAGTGTTCCTGCGTGTCAGCCACTCCTCCCAGCTTTGTGTCATCGGCGTACTTGCTGAGGGTCGATGCTATTCCCTCATCAAGGTCGTCAATGAAGATGTTAAACAGGACTGGACCCAACACTGAGCCCTGGGGAACACCGCTAGTCACAGGCCTCCAGTCAGATTCCACTCCACGAATCACGACCCTCTGGGCTCAGTCCGACAGCCAATTCTCAACCCACCTCACTGTCCACTCATCAATCCCATGCTTTCTCAGCTTTGCTATCAGGATGTCATGGGAGACAGTATCAAAAGCCTTGCTGAAGTCAAGGTAGATGACATCTACTGCTCTCCCTCCATCTACCCAGCCGGTGATGAGATCGTGGAAGGCTATGAGATTGGTCGAGCACGATTTCCCCTTGGTGAATCCATGCTGACTACTCCTCATGACCTTCTTCTCTTCCAATTGCTTGGAGATGGCATCCAGAGCAAGCTGTTCCATTACCTTTCCGGGGACAGAGGTGAGGCTGACTGGCCTATAGTTGCTGGGATCCTCCTTCTTGCCCTTTTTAAAGACTGGAGTGACATTGGCTATCCTCCAGTCCTCAGGCACTTCTCCTGTTCTCCAGGACCTGTTGAAGATGATAGAGAGCTGCTCAGCAATCACCTCCACCAGCTCCCTCAAAGAGAAAGAAGAAAGTGAGAGAAAACTATTATTAACCCAAGTAACTTCCAGAATGAGAAATTAATTACAAAGACATCCAGATCTGAAAACTTTTACAAAGATTGAAATACTGTGCAGCTGATGTAGTCTTCTCTAAGTCCAGTTAGTCACAGCAACCTTGAAAAGAAACAAATATTTTGCATTCATATTCATTCAGCTGTCTTACGTGGTTAAATTTTAATTGGCTAAATCTTTAGCATTCTTCTTCTTTACCTTTATGAAACTTTTTTGACACACAGAAGCGTAGGGTGTATGCTGGTATTTAAAAGACACAGAGTTGATACTGTGTCTATGCTACCGAGATAAACATGCCTGGGACCACTTTCTGATACTGAATCCAGCCAGCCAGGGAAAGAACTCACATCCATACTTTCAAATTCCTTACTCTCCAAAACAGGTGATTGGCATTCAGGGATTTTTCTCTGATCTACATTAATTCAGAACAGTGCCACAGAACTGTTTGGGAAAGTGTTACATGTCACAGAGCAAAAGGATTTCAGGGATCATTCCAACAGTTATAAAGTATGAATATCAGTCCTAGACCCTGGAAATATCCCTTGTCTCTGCCTAGTTTACTTGAATTTCTTTGAGTGACCTCACTTCATTAGGAGTGAAAATCCTATGACATGCATCAGTCATGGAAAGTTAGCCTGCATCCTGACAGTGCTAAGAGATACACAAAAGTCTTGCATTCTGCTTAATTTAAGAGAGCCTTGTTTCACAGGGAGCTGAATACCAAACAAGTTTTGAGATGCTTCACTAGTTACTAGATTCCAAGGTGCAAACATAAGCCCTTTCTCAATGTAGAAAAACCCTGAGAAAACTTTAAAATCATCCTTAATGGGGAAGAATTAATATCGTTGAATATCATTGGAGAAACTGCATAACTGTCAGGACAAAATTAGAAATGGTCCATTAGCTTAAGATTGCTTTGAATCCCAGGTGCTTTTTCTTTCCTTGGAATTCCCTCACAAGTAAAGAAAAAGAAGAGTAAAATATGATATGTTATCATCAAAGACAAGAAACTCTTAAGGCAAAAGAATAGTATAAGAACAGCTAGGCTGTATCATACTGGAAGCTTATAAAGGCTATTTTTTCCAGCAGTGGTTAATATGGAAAAGTAAATCTCCTATAAAAAGAGAGATGGAGACATATATTCCAAAAATTGTAAGTCATCCTCAATTCTACCAATAAAAATTGTCCTGTGATACAGATTTAGCATTCATTCAAATTTTGTGGGATTTATTCACAAGCACAACTAAATATTTTATATCCATATTATGGCTCAGGTTGAGTTTTCCCCATTGCAAGGGGGAAGAAAAACCTAACATCTGCAGGAAAAAGTGCTTCCAGATCTAAGCATTCATTGCCTTCAGAATTGACCCCTAATAACATCACTCATGTTCTTTAAATGCAAGATTTTCCCAGAGTTCAAATTTTTCAGGGATTCTTTGGAGGGTGTCTGTGTGTGTGTGTGTTTGTATCTTCTTGTGTTTGGGGGGCTTTTTACAGTTCTTTCAGAGGTACATACTATGAGGCAGATACAGATACACAAACTTTACAGAGATATTGCATGGCTAAAACAACAAATATTTCTACAAAGAGAAAAAGATTTCTTTTTTTTTCCTTCCCCACAAGCTTTCTTGAACTCAGGAAGGTCTTTCAGAGAATACATCATTCACTGCTTCCTCTTTTCATCTTAACCATAGAATCTTTGTGCCACCACCCTTGCACAAAGTGATCATCCATTGTCAGGCAACAACCAGTCAACCTTTCCAGATAATTATATGCAAATGAATCAGTTTCCAGGGAGGTCTTTAAACAGAAATTACAAGTTATCTTCAAGGGTACTTCCCTATCAATGCAGAATAATAAAATGCACTTTTAGCTCTGTTAGCATTTGCTACCCTGGAAATATGGGACAGAGATGGAGATGAAAGATTTCAAGGAATTAAAAAGGAATTTAAAGTTATCGGTGTTTCTGCCACATATGCTATCAAACAAAATTTCTAGATTTTACACAAATGCATTCCTCAGACTGTCTTTTCTTCCTTTTAAGCTGAGTTAAATTAGTTCCCATAGACCGAGGAATTCTATAGAGTAATCTAAATTACTACCAATACATAATTTAATTAAAATCTATTGAATAGGGTTGCAATGACATAGGGTGGTAAGCCTTACTTTACTTCTATTTCAGAGTCCTAAGGTTACTCACACACTTACAGGAGTTTTGCTGTCTGTGCTCAAGATTAGCTGATAACTATTCTGAATCTCCAGTGAGGTGCCTTAGTAGCTGCTTTTGAGCTGAGGCCCTTTCCCCACATAAATGCTTTTCATCCGCATTGCAGCCATGCCTATGTGCCTGTCCACGTCAGACCCTGTCCCTGACCCATGGACTCACTTCCTGGCTTCACCTCAGATCTGTCATGAACACAAGCATCTTTGATGACCCAGTCTCCGAGCTGCCTCCAGATACCTCCCCCTTAGCCTGCCTTGTTCCCTTACTGGGGATGGTAGGATGAGTGAGCCCTTGCTGGTGAGGCCCCTGCCTTGCCATCCCCCATGGGTATCACCTGCATTTCCTGGCCTACAGGGAGCTCCCAGCCCACCCTGCACCTTGACATTCCACATAAATGGGTTGAAACTAAAGGCTGAACTACAAAACACCTCAATAAACTCATTACGAGCAGAATAAATCAGTATGGCTTCTGCAAAGGAAATTCAAGCCTCTCTCTTCTACTATACTAGTGGATAAAAGAGAACAGGTTCATATGATTTATTTTGTCCTTTAAGAAGTCTTTAACAAAGTTCTTCGTTAAAGCTTTTACTAAAACTTCTTAGTAACATCATGAAATGTAAAATACAGCGATGCATTATAAACAGAATTAGGTGTAGAAAATAAAGTGTAAAAATAAATTATCTATCTTAAGCATGACAAGAAAGTTAATAACTGAATTCCCGAAAGGTTTCTACGAGGAATGTGGTTGTTAGATATACTCAGTACTGATACGGAAAAGATGAAGAGGAAGGGGGTGATATTTGCTAGGAGCACATTATTCAGATTAGTCAAGATTGCAGAAATTGTGTAAGATTTCCGGAGAAACTGAAATTTTCTTCCAAAATGACAATTGAAATTTAATTCTGATAAAAGAAAATTACACAACACAGAAAGAAATAATTTTGCATACACAAATAATTTGCAGTCTTGCATTAATTATACCCTACTACAGAGTTATGTTACTGTATCAATATTAAATGATAAACTATTAAATGGAAAATCCTGCTCAAATATAATAAAATACAGAAATGTGTAACGAATTAAGTAAAATATATAATTTAAAATATTGTGAGCCAATAAACACTATTTTCTTACATAAAATATAAATTTTAATTTCCTAACAAGTATGTATATCAGAAAAAGAGCAAACAATTTTTAGGAAGGCTAAGATGTGAGATAAAGATAGAATCAGAAAATAAAAATAAATCTATTCATATTGATAAATTAATATGGTTTTTATATCATATAGCATAATAGATATATAAAATCATATATAAGTGTGTACATTTATTTTGTTTCATTATGAATCATAGAATCATAGAATTGTAGGGGTTGGAAGGGACCTCGAGAGATCATCGGGTCCAACCCCCTGCCGAAGCAGGCTCCCTAGGACATTTCACTGAGATAGGCATCCAGACGGGTCTTGAATATCTCCAGAGAAGGAGACTCCACCACCTCCCTGGGCAGCCTATTCCAGTGCTCTGTCACCCTCACTGTGAAAAAGTTTCTCCGCATGTTGGTGCGGAACTTCCTATGCTCCAACTTGCAGCCATTGCCCCTTGTCCTGTCTCCACAGACCACTGAAAAGGGGCTGGCTGATTCCCCTTGCATCCCTTGCTTAAGATAATTGTAAACATTAATTAGGTCCCCCCTTAGTCTTCTCTTCTCAAGGCTGAACAGTCCCAATCTTCTCAGCCTTTCCTCATAGGGGAGATGCTCCAGGCCCTTTATCATCTTCGTAGCCCTTCTCTGGACTCTCTCCAGGAGATCCCTGTCCTTTTTATACCAGGGAGCCCAGAACTGGACACAATACTCCAGGTGGGGCCTGACCAGGGCAGAGTAGAGCGGGAGGATCACCTCCCTTGACCTGCTGGCTACACTCCTCCGGATGCACCCCAGGATCCCATTGGCTCTCTTAGCCACCGAGGCACACTGCTGGCTCATGGCCAACCTGTCATCCACCAGGACCCCCAGGTCCTTCTCCACAGAGCTCTTCTCCAGCAGGTCATCCCCCAGCCTGTACTGATAGAAACGGTTGTTCCTTCCCAGGTGCAAGACTTTACACTTGCTTTTGTTAAACCTCATCTGGTTTCTCCCTGCCCAGCTCTCCAGCCTGTCCAGGTCTTGTTGGATGGCAGCGCAGTGTTCCTGAAACCTGCATTGCTGATTTTGTGTGGGACCATAGTTGAACTTTCAAGTCCTAGTGTTTCTGTGAGCTTCATTTTTACTGTTTTAAACTCAGGAGGCAAAAAACCAAAAATGAGACTTGCTGACCAAATTTAGTAAGTTATTATTTTTACCTGTTTTTTTTTTAATTTCATCTTCCTCAAACCCATAAAAAATATCGTTTTAATAAGGAAAAATATCATAGAGAAATCCCATCTTGATATGATGGTAAGAAGTTCATGAACCAAATTTACTAAGGGAACAGTGAAATGGAAGATCTTAAACTTATTGAAAGAAAAAGACAGACTTTGTAGTATCCACTGACACCCTCTTCAAACATGGTATGTAAATATTCAGTAAATGCTGCATGTGAAGTAGCTTAAATGAATAAACCTACATACACTTATCATATAGGCATAAATGTGAGATCTATCTCTCCATTTAATGCAACTGAATGAAATGAACTATTAGTTATAGAGTTATTTGATCTTACTGGGTTGTGTGGAAGAAACAAAAATGTGATTTAACTTTACATTGCACATTCTGTTACAGCTAGCCAATATTATAGTCTATTAGCCTAATTCATCCACTTAGAGATCCATATTTGTACCTGAAAGATCATGCAGAATCATATCTAAAAAAATACCATTAGTGATAAATGTAGCCAGATAATAGAAATTATCATTAATGACTCCAGATAGAGAACACTGTAATATTTCTCTGATGTGTAAAAACAATATGCATATGCTGTGCCCAGAGTAACAGTTTGAAAATTCAAAATATATTTTTCATATGGAAAAAGATTATGTATTTGAGGAGTTTTAGTTTTTATTTATCAGGTACAACAGTCCTGTTGAACTTTCTTTCTTGTAGAATGTTAAAGACTCTCAATTCCATACCATTCATAGAACATGAAATATCCTCAGCTGATTTATTTTTGTCTCTAACTTTGACTACCTTATATTACTATGAGAATTAACAGTTGTTATTTCCAAGATCTGTAATGGTATGGAAAAAGAAACTCTTCCATTCCTTTCATACACCACAAATTAATGTAAGACAAAACTCAGTTTTGTCTGAGTTTTGTGGTGGAGGAGACAATAGAATAGAATTTTTTTCAAGGACTGCACAAGGCTGTGGAAATGTGTCTTCACTAGTGCTTTGTTACTGTGTGATCTAAATGCAACAAACATTGCTTTTATACCAGCAAGACAAACAAATATCTAATCACAGTGTCAAAAATTGTAGAGAAATCACCAGCAAGAATTCAATTCAGATGCTAATTCACAAGTCCAGGCAGGCTCTGGGGTAAGAATCTATAGTACAATTTTTCATTAGAACAGCAACACATTTGCCTTTCTGTTCCATTTTTAGTGTTAGAAGTATGATGTTGATGAAGACCTGTCAGCAAAAGTATTATGAAAAGAAGGTTACATTATTTGAAAAATAGCAATTCAGACATCTACTAAATAAACTTTTAAAGCTGGACCATATCTGTATTTATGTGCAAACACACATTTATGTATGTACATTTATGCATAAACTTCTATTTATTTTTATATACCACCATCAGTATCAATATCACTTTTGCTTTTCAAATAAACTAATTTTTTCCCTAAAGAAGTATAAATAAGCAGTATGTGAGAACACCTGGCTTAAAGATGCACTCTTGATGATTTCCCTAGAGGCAATATTATCTGGTCAAAAAGGGATAAGACAAACTACCTATCAGATTCTAATGGGCAGAGGTCAGTGTAACATTTCCCTTGTCTATTTTCTACTTGTTTCTGAATTCATGCACAGTATCTCTGTCCTAAAAGTTGTTCAAGCATATATGCAGTACCAATTAATTGAATCTTCTTTTTTCTTTTTCTTTTTTTTTTTCAGATGATATTGTGGCAAATTGGTTTTCAGCTGCAAGAGCAGCTTATTTATGGGTTTTTTTTCTAGCTTTGTTAAGAGTAAATAAAGTGGCCAGAGACTGTATACATTAGAGTCTCCTTGCTACAAGAAGTTGGTGATAATGAGCAATTTTTGAAGTGCAATACCTATGATCTAGTATGAAAAGTAATATTATCCAATGGAGTTTTCAATTTGTACAGCAACTTCTTTGCTCCTTTTTCAGTTTTACTTTGCTGGTGGCATTAGGTTTTGAAGCCACTCTCATTTTTAATCCTCTTTTATAGCAGAAATCAACCAGCACTCAGCCTTCATGTCTACTGAAATCCATTCTTGTAAGAGAACCTTTGAGAGACATAAAGAACTCTAGACTCAGTGTAAGTTCCTGTCTGCAGACCTGCAGCCTGCAGAAAACCAAGTCCCTATCTTAGTTTCATTTTTTCAGACACTGGAAGAAATTTTGACTAACTACAACCAGAACTGAGGCTTGTTACTAAAATGAATTTTATTTTATCACTTGTTACACTCATAGATTCTTACTCAGTGTGTCTGGTTTTTATTTTCTATGTGTTTTACTCGCCTCCAAACAAGGGAAAATAAATACAAGCAAAATAGTAAATCTGTTTAGAAAGAAAATGTCAAACCTGCTGTTCAATGGACTTCTTTTTCTTTTTATTCAAACAAGACCTTGGATCACAAAGAAAACATAAAAAAGTGGAGTGAAATGGTAGTGCGTTAGCAGAGGACTCCACAGTTCTATGACCTTTTAGTTCATGATCAAAGTCAGCATAGTTCAATGATTTCTGTGAAAGCTCTGGTTTGCTCTGGTCTTAGCATATACAGTTACCATACCACAAGAATGGCACTGCAGTTAACATAAATGGATTTTGCTCTTGCATCTTCAACAAAGATGCCAAGGGCTAAGTGAGCCTGGAGTCTTGACCAGCTGTGGATCACCCCATATCAGAGCTTGTAATTATGCATGGAGAAGGCAAAATGGAAAAAAACCCTAAAACAACTCTATAACCATTGGGCTGTGTGAGGTACATTGGTGTATAAAAACTAACAATACTGTGCTGCTTTGTAACGCATAATTCCTCTGCATGCAGCATTCACCTTCTGCCATACACACGTTATTTTGGGAATGGCAGGAATGTACACAGGGGATACACAAGACTAATCTGGGAACAACGTTTTACAAACTGCAATGCTGTGGGAGTGCTGCAGTACGCCTAAAAAGGTTAACTGATGCTGTCTTGTTCTGTGGCATCAGTACAAGGGTGAAAGGGACAAGAAGAGAGGATTAGGGGTTAAGAAAGAATTATTTTTGAGCTCCTAAACTCTTGTTGAGTTCAGATAATTGTTCTTCTCCTGAGGGATCTTTCATATGGTGCTCTTCTGTTTGTAGTTACTTGATAGAGAAAGACTTCTCTCATACCTCCTGCTTCCTTCTTGAGAATGTGGAGGGTCATTTCCACAAAGACAGAAGATATTGATGACTATGGTCAGAAGTTTGCTTGCTCACTGCCCTTTTACCATAACCCTCTGGTTTCTGAACATATGCATAATTCTGATTCTGTTTCTTCAAACCTTATATATTCATTTCATGTCTCTATCCTTATGTCTACTCCTTGAGATTCTGCATTTATTTACTCATAAACCTCACCATGCATAATCATTTGTACGCAGAACTGAGGGCAACTGATGTGTCAGAGAAGGTGCAGCATATGCACAATGGATAGGTGAGGGCATTTAGAAGAGACAGGTAAGAAGTCAAAGATCTGAGAGCAAACCATAATCCATAAAAAGCAAATTATTTTGAAAGATAAGCACTCAATGAATGGAAGGAAAGTGACTGTACTTATGTGATAAGTTAAAAGTAAATAGCTTATATGTAAATATATGTATTGTGATATGATCTTATAATATATGATACATATAGTTGACTATACTTGATATTGTGTATCATATTTGATACTGTGACTGAGCATTGGCACAGATTGCCCAAGGAGGTTGCAGAGTCTCCTTCCTTGGAGATACCCAAAAGCCATCTGGACATGGTCCTGGGCAACCCAGCTTGAGCAGGGGAGGGGGAGCAGATGACCTTCAGAGGTCCCTTCCAACCTCAACCATTCTGTGATTTTGTGTGGAATTGTAAATTTTGGGAAGCATACTGCATAACTGCAGGAAATTCTCTCTCCCTCTTACATCCTTTTGTTCTTGCCCAACCTATGAGGTCTCAACCTTAGGAGGTTCTCTATGTGTCTTCCAGTGAAAATACCAGCTAAGGCAGACTATTATCTGACTAAGCTGTAGTGAGTTAACCCCAGCTGGCAGCTCAGCCCCACACAGTTTTTCACTCACTCCCTCCACCAGTGGAATAGGGGATGGCATAGGAAGGGTAAAAGTGAGAAAAAGCAGATTATTAACTAAAATTAAACAAAACATACCAAAAATTAAAAACAAAACCTGAAAAAAAAAAAAACCTGTTGTAAAAAACCCAATTGTTCTCCACCATCCAATCAATTCCCATCCAGTGCCCAAGCAACAGTAGCCCTGGCAAATTTGTTCCCTGATTTTCATTGCTGAGCCATGACAATATATGGTATAGGATATCCCTTTGGTCAGTTGGGGTCAGCTGTCCTTGCTGTCTTGTCTTCCAGCTTATTTCCCACACACAGCCTACTAGCTGTCAGGACAGCCTTTTTGGACTCCCTTGACAAGCACCCTTGATAACTCTAAGACATTTGAGATTTAACGGTATGGATCTTTGAAGATATCTTTACAACAGTAGGCTTTGAGTATAGATTGGGGTTCTAAGGAGCTTCCAAGATTTTTCAGAGAGGTTCAACAATCATCAAATTAGTGACTACATTCCAGTAAGCAGGTAGGCTCTTTTTGTCTTTCTGTAAAAATAGTACGGAAATACCCCCAAGTACTACAGACAGAAGCTCCTCTTCCATGCATTAGATTTTTTTTAATTGATCTTAGTAAAGATAAAATGCTATGAAATCTAGTGGATATTCTAGTGGTTTGGAATAAGCTCTTAGCAGCTTGACAAAGAAAAGTGAACAAGCATTCAGAAACCACTTCTTGAAGGTACTTCAATTTTCAATTATAAAATTTAAAAATTATAGCATCAAATTTTCTGACCAAGACACATCTCATAGTCACAGTAACTCTCAGTAACAGTAATTTAAATACCAGCAAATTAGGACTAGACATTTAAAGAAGGCATCACTGAACATATGATGAGGGAGGGCTTTTTTTTCCCCGTTTTCTTCTGACAGAGGAGTAATACTAAAAGTTGCAACAAGTTCCTTCTGTGAAAACAAATCTGCTCTAACAATGTGTACCACTTCTGGAAACCAAATGAAAACTTTTGGAGCCAAGGGATTCAATGTCTATTGGTTTTATTAGTTTTATTTCTCCTTTGCTGGCAAGTAAAGTTAAATTCTACTGTCAGCAGCGTGGTGTAAGGAATGTTAAATATTAGGGCTGAATAGAAAACTGAATTGAATCAGTGCTGTATTCACTGTTTTTATGATTGCATACAGTTATATGATAATGAATTTATATTTAAAAGTGAAAAGATGTGGTTTTATAAATCAAATAAATTGTTGGGGTTTTTTAAAGAAATAATAATGAAATAGAAATCTTTAGTATTATTCTAATTAGACTCAGTTTCACTTACCTTTTCCATGCTTTTCTGTATTCTTTATTTACCTTTCAGGCAAACTTTCCCTTCTTTCCCACAGTTCTGGTGCAATGACGATTTGGAGGAGTGTCAGGAATACCTAAGTCCTCAAAGGCAAACAGATGGCTTTTTCTATGTGCCAGAAGACACAATGTGTCTTTGCACACATACACAAGTAAGGAAAATAAGCTGATTGAGGACTGCACTAGTCCCTGTACAAAAAACAATGCTAATCAATATAATTTAACACAAAAGTAGCATAGGATTAAATGCCATTTTACTGGTAAAACTGTGTTTCATCTTAATTTTGTAAAACAACACTGTGTTACTAAAATGTAACGTACGTATATGTATGTATTGCAGATTTCACAGTCACCCAATGTTGAGATTTCACAACTTCTCCGTACTTCACATCTTACTTCATAGTATGTCTTTCTCTAGAATATACATCGAGTTATAATATTTTTACACCGGTAATGTGAGAATTAAAGCACTGGTGTTCTCACTCTGAGAAACTGAGTCATACACAAGTACATTTAAATGCAGTATATTATTCTTATTATCAAAGAATGAAGTCTTAGAGGAATTTGTATTGGAACAGTTGCTTCCATGACAACAAGAACATCATAAAGATTTTAAGCAGTCTGTTGGTACCACCTATTATTAAGGTTGGCCAGTGGTTTGTATTTTCAGTTGATTATAGCTCTGCTTAGGTTCAACAGTCTGAAGTCGAATTTTCCATGCTGAGTGAACAACTCAGGATGGATTTATTTGCACTTTTTTTTCCACCATAACCATTCAATCAAACAGATATGCTATTCCTAAGAAAGTGTCTAAAGATCACAAAGCAAAATAAAATATATTTTCCTCATATCAAAAAATCTGCAATGCCACACATTTTGGAAAAGAGACTTTTGCAAAGTCTGTCAAGAATATGTCTGTGGTTATCCCATTAAAATCTCCAAATTTGCTCAGGGTATAAGCCTCTGAAAAGCTTTCACATGCTCATCATTACAGAACTGCTAACAATGAAAGCTATGTGGAATTGACTGAATCTTCCTCAGATAACTGCTATCGCCTGGAACTCCTGACAGCCATACTCACACTAAATTCAGGAAGTTCACTTTCTTAAGCTGCTCTAATAGAAAAGTAGCTTTTTTTTTTTGAATGCAGGGACAGAAATAGACTTCCAACAAGTTAGAAAGAAGGACATGGGAACTGGAGCTAGGAACATGATGGATAAGGAACTTTTGGCTCAGGGCTCACTTTTTCATGAGAAGGAGCATGGGACTGCAAGACTGAAAGGGAAGAGGTCAGTGGATGGACAGAAACATTGAATTTGTGATGGTAAATAGAAATGACAAGGAAAGATCTGAGAATAAGCAGTACAAAAGAAATGGAGATGACTGATAAGGAGCCAATGTATTTAGGTGAAGTCTAATGGCACAGAAAGCCTAGATGAAAGAATAAAGGGGATAAGTGAAATAAGATAAGCTAGAGGAGAGAACTGGGAGCAGATGGAAAGTCAGTTTGGTTAATGACCAAATTCAAATGAGACAAACCAGGACTCTCTACTCTTCAAACTATCAGTGCAAGTCAAAGAGATTTTTATTCACATTATATTGATGAAACACTCATTCTAAGACTAGGAAAACTGTGATTTCTATTGCTGTATGGTGAACTGAACCATACACACCATCATTTCACATGTATCCCATTGCATGTTCTGTTTATAGGGAATGGTTGAACAACAGCAAAAAAGCAACTTTCCCAGGCTGCTGCCTTTCTAGTTAGAAGGAATGCTTATGGGGAAGGGAAGACTGCTCAAAGGGTAAGAATCTGTTCAGCTTGAAAAATACTGGGCAAAGCAGGCAGGTACTGAGGGGAAGCCTACAGGTTGAGGGAGACTGAGACCTTGTGAGAAGCAAAGGTACGGTTAGGTAGAAACAAAAGTCAAGCCTCAGAGGGAAAAGATTTCTTAAAGGTTTGGATGGAGCCCATGGAGTTTGTTCACCCAGAACTTTTTAGGTAATTCTGATGTGTGAAATAGGCTACGTCTGGGATTTATTGGGGAGGTTTCTTCATTTTTTTTATAAAAATGATTATCTTTGTTTCAGTTTATGTGTTTTTATATTCTAAATAATCCATCTTTAAAGACAGGGCCTTTGATGTCTTTTGATATGCTCATTTTATAGAAAGGAACATAGAGAGTTACTCCCCTCAATGTTCTTCTTGAGAGGGCGTTGTCACAGTCCAGCCATGCAAAATCTTTGCAATACGAGGTAGAACAGTTAAATCATACCATTTAAAACAAACTTTTCACACAGCATGTTGTAAGTTCCTCCTTTTCTGGATGTACATTTAATATCATGAATAACTAAACTGCTGAACTGCAGGATGCCTGCAGCTGCAGTTGAAGATGCTAGGAACAGTACTCCAAACTGAAGGGCTAACTAGTCTAAAAATAAATTTCTAGGCACTCAAACCAGTCTTCGATTTATCATACAATGCACCTCAGTTTCCTAGCCATAAAATGAGGATAGCTCTATCTCTTCACCTCTTCTATTTTGAAAATGAATTCAATAATATGTCACGAGACAGTGAAATACCATAAAGTTATGGCTGCAGTAAAAGATGAAGTTAAAATTAACAAGCTTGTTAGCAAACCATTTGGAGCAGGTTTTTACTAGTGTGAATTTAATAAAACATGGGTCATATATTGAAGAATGCTCTGCAGTGAACAAGACCAGGAGTCCTTTGGAAAATATAGCCGGTATTCATGTTGTTGAAAACAATATCTAGAGAGTGGATCTTAATAAGGGTGTCAGGTAAAACAAACAAATAAAATGACAACTTGCTTACAACTGAACACTAAGAAAAATAGAATACGTTTACATTTAGAATTATTATAAAGGAGCTTTTTGTACTATGCATTTCAATATTTTCTTTTTTTAAAAGATTGTCCTTCCAGGAAAAAAAACATACCAGCATTAAGGCTATTAGCACACAGCTATTAAAGGTATGTTCAAGTTATTCACAAATGTCAAGAATAATATCTCTCATAATATCTCACATTTAATCACATTTTTTGAAGTATCACCTTTCTATGATACTTTTAACTCCAGATCTGTTTTCCAGACATTATTACAGTCATTTTTTTCTCCAGTTAAAGCCAGTTTCTCAATAATATTGCCTTCCACTGAAATCTAGTCCTAAACATCTATTCTGAACACTTAGGCCTCAGTGTCCTAGAATTAAATAATTTGCTTAAGAAATGTAATGTAAATTGTGAAGAGACCTTTTACAGTAACAAAGTTTATTCACTTTAAGGACTTAGTCCCTACCTTAAGGGTTAATTTGCTAGATTCAAGTAACCATTACACATGACGGACCTCTGAGATGGTTGGACACCTGCCTGTCAATGGGAGGTGGTGAATTAATTCCTTGCTTTTCTTTCCTTGCATGTGCAGGTTTTGCTTTATTATATAACTGTCTTTACCTCAACCCATGAGTTTTCTCACTTTTACACTTCTGGTTCACTCTTACATTCCACTGTGGGGAGAATCAGCAAGTGGCTGTTTGGTGCTTAGTTGCCAGATGGGGTTAAACCACAACAACCACCAAGAAAAACAGGTTTTTGAGTCTTAAATTTGTATTCTGGAAAAAAAAAAAATTTTTAGGTTATATTCATGTCTTACAGTATGTGACACTGTATAATGGTAACAGAATGAATATTCTAAATCCCTTGTCATTTAACAAAGTTGCCTCCTCGCACCTCCTGTTATTGAGGAGAGAACTGAAGGACTCAGAATATGTCAGGTGAAAAAACAGAAATCTACATTTATTTCCTTTTGCTTTGTCTTCCTTATTTGATACATGCAGGTGTAAAGTAGTACTCAACTGCACTTTAGGTGTTTTAAAATTAAGAAAACCTTTACTGACTTCACTTAGCTGAACAAAAAATATTATCCTGAGGGGATAAACACTGACGAACTTGTCTTCATTTAGCCTGGATAAATTAATTTTCCCCTTCAGTCTAAGTAAGGTAAAATTTTCCCAAATGCTAGTACTTCCTGTTTATGAAGGGGTAGATATTTTTAAATAAACAGAATAATTTTCATTTAAATGTATTGTTTTCACAATATTTACATTAAAATATATTTTGAAAAAAACCAATAAAAATACAGACATTAAAACAACATCTTTCCTCACCCATCTTCCAAGCTCAATTTCTCTTCTTCACTCCCAGCTCCTGCCTTCACCCTGAGTGGCACAGGGTAATGGGAGGAAGTTATGGTCAGCATCTGTGCTTGCTGCTCCTTCCTCCCCATGCTTCTTCTCTGTCCCCATGTGGGTCCACCGTGGGCTGCAGTCCTTTGGGAATACTCATCTGTGCCAATGCAGATCTTCCACAGGCTGCAGGATAATATCAGATCCACCATGGAGATCAACCTTCTCCTCTTTCTCTGACCTTGGTGTCTGCACATCTGTTTCTCACTATTTTTCTTCCCTTCTCTTCTTTCTGTTTAGTATTTTCTGTCTGTTCTTAAAGATACTTTTACAATCAGAGGCACCACCAGTTTCGCTGAGGTGCTCAAGTGTGTCCTGTGCTGGGTCCTTGGAGCTAACTGGAACCATCTAGAACTGTCTGTGTCCTCACAAAAGCCACTCCTGCAGCCCTTCCCTGCTGCCAACACTTTACCAGTAAGCCCAGGTGGGTCCAGATGAAGCTTAGCACAGAACATTCTATATGAACCGTTCAATGACAAAGGCAGAAACACAGTAGAGAACAATGACAAGAACCCAGGTCCCATTCTTTCTAACTGAAGATTTTCATTGCAAGACGGCAAACACACACACATTTCCCATTCAAGATGTAGAGTTAGTGTCAAGTTCCAGCTACCTAAAATTTACATCCATCAATAAGACAGCCTGCTTCCATTTTAGATCTACCCTTGACATGCTTTTAGAAAGCGATCTTCAGATTTTAATCAGTGTGCAAAATCACAGTCATAAGTTTCCATTGCTGTATTTTTCTCTTAGAAATTAAGTGGAGTTATGGACCATCCTGTCTTTCATTGAGGAGATATAACCTACAATTATGTAAAGTATAGGACATAATTCAGTTCGCAAGCCTATGCCTAAAAAGTAGATATGTACGAGCATTCCAAAATTCTAAAAGCTTAAGAGAATTTCCTTCTGTTTTCAAAACAGCCAAAATGAGCATTGCAGTATTTCTGTCATGCAGGGCACTGCTAATAACCTAAACTCCATGGTTACCAGAATTTGCTTTAGAGTTGCAGCTCCGATGCTATACTATTTAGTATTATTTTCATTACTGGAAAATTACATTAATATATTCCAGAATTCTAACAAAAACAAAAATGGGCATTTTTTACTGTTCAGTTGACATTATATACCTACTTGGTCAAACAGAGAAGCTTTCCAGAATGGATCCAAATAAAACTTAAATGTCACTGTGGAATGGGATAGAAAGAGTGGAACAATGTTAGCAACAGCTATCTATTCATTTCTATGTACAGTAGACTGTGACAGCTAGCGTATTTTGTGTCAAAGTGACACCCAAAAAAATATACATGACCTCTATAATTTCCTTTTCTATCAACTTCTTCTAACAGTATAAATTAAAAAATCTTTTAAAATTTGTTAAAATATAAGGTACAGGTGATATTTGTACCTTGATTTCATATTTGCATTCTGTATTCAAGGGATCTTCAGAGGTTTTTTATTTATTTATGGCATTATATACTTTGGATGAATGATATTCTTTTTTGATATTCTTTTTTACTTTAATTTTTGTTTGATTTCCCCTAGGCAGATCTTTGTTTGTAAATATTTATCTGAACATTAAGCAATAATCTAATACAGCTTTAAAAAGTTCTTTGTCACTGTTTCATACTTTGTTCATAGTTACAATATTCTTTTTCAAACAGTTGTGGTGTATGTAATCCTGAAAGCTGCTTTGATCCCTGACAGAAGCCTGTTGGAGCTTATCGGTGTGGATTTGGAAGATATGTATAACCAACTCTACACATGATTAGAATCTGGATCTGTATACTTACTAAACCACCTGACTCCCCTGTCCTCAGTAAAAAGTATAATTTTTAGCACTGTGGCAAAGCATGCAGTGTTAGAGCCTTCCTTAGAAAAAAAAATCTTAAAAATCAAATCCTCCTACTTTCTAAGTAAACTGTAATACTGTTTTCTTCATGCTGATGTATATACACCTTTTACCCACTCTGATGACCTGCTTTTTGTCAATGAATTGTCATAATCACAAATTGAGTATAGACTTTTAAATGGAGGTCATGGTAATATTAAAATAATCTGACATTCTGTAGCATCTTAAACTGCTGTCTGTACTGAATGATAATCAGTGTTTTTTAAGATAATATCAAACTAATTCTGTGGGATTAACAATTAGAAAATTTAGAAACTATTTTCTTTTTTAACCTTTTTCTCCCATTATGTAAGCCCCAGAATAAATGTAAGAGGTACAAGATTCTCTCTCTATCTTAATTGAATAAATATTTTTTTCTGTGCTTCTGGTTTTCAGATTGCTATCAGACTCTCATATGACAATTTTTTTAATAGCTTTAACATGCAAGTGTAGACAATACTATTACATTAGAACTAACTTTGCAGGCACAGAAAAAAACATTACAGACACATCTTGGTAACTAGTTAGTTTTAGCTACTTCATATCAGAAAGACTTTATGCACAAAGAATATGTACATACAAATCATGTATAATTAGTTTGTAATAGGTACACTATGTCTATATGAAGTTCAGGTTCAATTTATAAATTCCTGGATGTACAGAAAATGCTTTTAATGAACTCTTTGTAATCCCTAGTAATGCAATTAACTAATTACTGGGAGCAATTACTTAGAGATGTAAATATGTACTACTTTGTGAGTTTATAACTTTGCCCTTATAAATATTAAATCACATAAACAAAGTTCTGTCTTCAGGCTAATTTAAATACATTAAAAGAAAATTCTGAACCAATCTGAAGACTACTTCTGCTGTTTTATTACTTTTAGATATTTTAGGCTTTAGTGTATGTATCTTTTTTATTTTATTTTATTTTATTTTTTCCTCAGAGCAAGCAGAAGTAGAGCTGAGGATAATATTCATGGCTTGTAGAATGCACCTTGTAATTTTCTTTCAATATTTTGCTCCAATAACCTCCACTGAAATATTTTGGGCAACAACTACAACGGACTTAAAAAACACAATGTATTCAACAAAACCACTAAAAGCTAAGGATTTTCTTTTTACATATTTTCACAGTGTGGTTTTATCATTAGAGTGAGTTGAATAGAGTAGAATAGAATAATGGAATAATATAAATTCTTGGGATTAAAGCTGTGGAACAGAAAAAAGATTGATTGACAACTTAAAGAGTTGGATAGCAAATGCCTTCTGTTTTGAAAGACTAGCATGGAAACATAGATGGAGAAATTTCAGAGAAGAAGAAGCTGAGTTGCATGTCTCCTAGCAAAGACAAAACAAACAAAAAGAATAAATTATTCAAAAACAAAAAAAGCAATTTCTTAAAGTAAATAAGGAATTAATAAATGGATAAGGACATTGTAATGCTTGTGCTCAACATTTAACTGAGAAACAGATGAATTCTTTTCTTTAATATGGAGTCAGACCCTTCTGGAGGGCATGGTTAAATGTTGTAGGAATCTGGAACAAAAAATGTGCATGTGATCTTTGATTATTTACTGTAACACATGGATTCAGATGGTAAAATAGCAACAGTAATAACTGACAAATTCAATAAAGTGTACATGCCATTAAAACATGTACTAATAATGTGATGATTTACCAAATTATGTTCTGAACAATCTGGTCCTTGGCCTGTCAGGATTTTGTCTATGATCCTGTCCAAGACATCTGGTTTCTTTAAATCTCTACTTTACAGATATAAAATATCAAGTCAGAGTATATCTATCCATTCAATATTTCATGTATTCGTCAGTACATAAGAGATACATAGACACAAAGCTGACAGGAACAGTTTATTTGAGTAATACAAATAAAATGTATATATTAAAAAAATTTATATTAGAAAATTTTATAACTATATAAACAAATATTTTTAGTAGTGAGGTTATATATGGTAATGACTTAAATAATAATTACAATAATTATAATTTTTTTTGTAATGGTAGTTACCATATGGGGAAGAAAAAAAAATCTCCAAAACCCAACCACTCAAACCTTTAAAACTCTTTTATTTATTCTCTGTATTTTTTTTGAGGAGCTGATAGCCACCATAGCATAGTAAAAACAAATATTAAAACAGGTATTTATAAGGTATTCTAACTCTAATATAATCTCTAAAAAACTGATGAATTTTACTTTTTTACTTCTTTCTTTTTTCTGAAGTTCATACATTCAAATCTTCTGCCTAAATCTAATGAAAACACAAGTTTGCAGTTCCCTGAGTCTCTGAAGGAAGGACTTGTATAGCTACAAAGACAATGATCTTTGCAAACTCCACTGTCAAGTATTATCTATTTTTATTTATACCTCATTCACTGTTTATTTAAATATACATATATCCACTTTTGAAGACCCTGCTATTTGCAGCTGATGTTGGTTTGTCATTTATGTTGTCAAATTTGCATGTTATATGTACTGCAAACAAAAACCTGCTGCCAAGTCTAAGTAACCACATTCCACAAAATACCACTTAACTATAATTCCAAGCAAAAAGATACTGTAAGGTAGAATTTGAGAAGTTTGGTTCTTATTGAGTAATAAGATGTACTAACAGAACAGAGGGTTTCAAATTAGGTGTTCCCTTCAGTTCCTTGAAACTGGATTGGCAGAGGCTGGAAGTTTCTTGGTTTATGACATAAATCCTAGGCATTACAATTGCATGTCCCTTGAAAATTATGTTCTGAACTTAGTTTTTTCTCTTTTTCTTTTTCTTTTTTTTTTTTTTTTTGAGATTCAAGGAATAGCTGAGTTCATACAGCTTTATTATGGACAATCCATTCTACATTCCTTTAAGGGACTAAGGGAATGAATGAATAGAATGAAAATAGAAACCTTCTTAAGGCATAGCAAAGAGTTCCCAGGAAATGGAAACATCAGTATACTGATTTACTAGTTTGATTCAAATTTTGAAATATTGTAGTAACTGAAGATGTTTCACCTATGTGAAATTCACTACACTCCTGCTGCGATAATTAGTAATGTGTGTCTTAGCATTTTAAGTATTTACAAACTTCACATACGAACAGATGTGTTATGAAATTTATGAAATTAACCCCTTGGAGGATGCAATATGTTACTTACAAGGTATCGCCACAATACATTCACCAGTGATTATTTCACCTTCTATTCCTTTTCCAGCAAGTGGCTGGGTTTACCAAGAAGCAAAATCTTAGTATATGGAAAGAGACCATATGACACATATATGCTAATCCAGACATGGATATTCAGCCTCATCTCTGCATTGCAACATGTCTGTACTTACTTTCCAATACTGCTTTCCTCTGTACATATTGAAATATTCTATTTGGATAATGACAGCATGCATATATTTTTCATTATTATTACTGCTATTAATATGATTTTCTATATCTAATATATGTCATTTTACTTAAAAAAGGAGTTGAAAATAAACATAGAGCATCTCTTCCTCTGAATCTGATTCAAATAATTCATTTGATTCTGTATGAATTTATTTTACACTTTATTAATATGTATTGGTTTACTCTTCGTTTGAAATTTATACCCTACTTTCTGTTATCATATTCCTTTGGGAGGTTGTTGTTTTTCTTCTCCCACCATTCATTTTACACATTCTCTAGGTCTAAGTTTTGCTTGCTTTTTTAGGGGGAGGGCTATGTGTTGCATCACTGCCACTCACTGCAAAAATTCGTTTTCTGCTTTATTGGACATTCGATTTCTCAAGGAGGACATAGTACATGGAAAAGTTGAAAGCTTTACTATGCCTTGCATAACACTTTGTGACCTTTTTTTCTACCTTTCCTCATGATCACCTAAATAAATACTTAGGAGCACTCTCAAAGCAAGGGATCTCAAAAAGAGTCCCCACCTATATATATAAGGCAGGAACTTAATTTTCCTGATGAAACAGTCATAATAAACTATTGCCTTTCCTAAGGGGACCAAAAAAAAAGTTAAAAAAGTTGTGCTATCAAATTACAATCACCTACTTTGAAAAATTTGATTGTGAAAATCAGTGTTCTTTCTTCCTTTAAGGTCTGTATTCAGTGGAAACATGACATCTGAAAGTAAGTGCTTTATTTTTAAAATCTTTTCTTTTTAATAAAGAAATTATAGTTAAAAACATTCAGGACAGAACTAGAAGCTGAAGTGTGTTCATAAAAGGAAATAAACGTGCATTTATTTGTAATGGAAAGAAATTAGGTCTTCCAGTGCTAAAATTGTAAGCAATTATATAAGACTAAACTACAAAAAAAAGAAAAGAAAGCCCAGTCAAAATACAGGATCCATGGATCTCATCAGGGTGGTAAAAATCATGAGAATTCTTGCAGCTCAAAACTATATTCACCTGAATTTTTCTGCTGACATAATTTATTCTTTTTGGTTTTGTGGGGGTTTTTTTTGCCTGCTAGAGCCAAATGCTTGTCATCTGTAGACCTAGAGCAAAAAAGAATGCACAGCTCGTGTGATACGGTAAGTGCTATCTTCAGTCAGGAAGTCCCTCCTGTGATATTTAAGTGCCAAAAAAAGATGATCTGCAAAGTGAAGACAAGTACATAGAATTCCTGAGTATCTGAAGCTGCCAACAAGACAAATTGTTTTTATAGTAAGTGCCTAAGAAACCCATTAGTACCACTTCCACTTGGAAGCCCAGAATGAATGCAACATAAGAGCGTAGTCTGTTTGTAAAGCAAGAGTATGGCAGACAATGACATTGTTGGCACCTGCAGCATAGAGAAGAAAATTGAGAAAAGTTGTCCTGGGTGTGGGGATAACTAATTCAGTACTATTAAAATGAGCTGCATCTGTGGCTGGGTTGAGTTTTACAAATACATACGGAGAGAGGCACTGAATCCTGCAAGATTCACAGCAGGAGCCCAGTACTCAAAACGGTATATGCTGAGCTTCTACCTTTTTCCTTATGCAACATATTTTCAAAGGAATGAATGTCAGGATGCAATAAATACATTCAGCTTCACTGGATAAATACCTTTGCCTGATTGATGTTTCTCGTAATGAGGTTAGTCCAGAAATGGATAACACCAAACAATGAGAAAAACTCCTGTTCATCTTTGGTTTATGTTTCACCTAGCCTTCATAGTGATTTTATCTATAGACTGTCATTCAAAATATTCCTGATATTTAGCAGTTAATTAGAAGTGAAAATTGAAGACATTATTCTTTAGATAACTTCCAAGCATCTTCGGTTTTAACTGTCTGGAAAAAAAAACCCCACACTCAAATTGTTCTCTATCTCTTTATGTACCTCTTTGCAAAGGTCCTAGATCACTTGGATAGATAACTTTTATATAAATTCAATTATCATTGCTGCTGTTTCAGCTGGTTTTGCTGACAGCTAAGAAGGATGTGATATTGTGTGTATTTATGTTGAAATGTTATTTTCACAGCTAAGAGGGTAAGAAAACTCAAGTTTCACCCTACAGGTTTTTTCACGTTTAAAAAAAAAAATTGTTGTAGGATCAGGTCTTTTAGAGAGTTTTATTTGTTTGTTTGTTTTCACATTACAAGTTTATCACCCAACAGAGTTCTAATTGTAGACTTAATCCTCTGAGTCTGTGACTTTCAACTTTTTATTCCCAGTGTGAAAAAAAATCCAAAATGATCAGCAAGGATCAAATCAATGTCTGCTCTATATTTTTCCTTTATAAGATGATAAATATTGATATATGCCATCTAAAATAATATTTGTGCTAGATCTTTACTCATATTATGAAAATTTTGCTTATAGCAAAGTTCAGTTCGGTAGGCCTCGATTACATCTTTTCTGTATATTCCAGTGGAATAACATCTTTCACAATGTTCAACAGATGATTCAGAATTTGACACAGAATAAAAAATGGATCACTAAGCAGACATTTTCTCTGCCATAGGCAAAAAATGTTACATACTTATTCAATGAAATCACGGGATAAAGCCCAGTTAAATCTTCTTGATAGATATATAGATAAATAGTGTGTGTATATATATATCTCTCCACATACTCACATATCCATTTTTGAGCATAAAGATTTCCTAAATTTCAATGAGTTTACCTGTCTACAGATCGGTAAGAAAGGAAGAAAGTAATATTCTATTTCAGAGATTGTTAGCCTGAAGCAGACAGCACTACTGATCTACAAGTCAAAGAACAAATCTGCACTAAACCCAAGAATAAAATTTACTTCTTGACTTAAATATATATAACAACTTCTAAGATATATAATGATAAATAGATATCTATCTATATAGAAATATGCTACATTAATCTAGACATATTTATATATCAAGTTATTTTAGCTGGACTTTGTTTCTCATATATATATATTTACATCTACATAAATATATATTAAGAATTACACTGCTAAAATAATACCATTTTTAGTCAATGTATATTTTTTTCATGGCTTTACAGACAATGCCTTCTCAAAGTGTTATTCATTCTGCAAAAAAAACCACTAAAAGATAAAGCCAGTCAATAGTGTTTGGAGGAAGCGTGCACTGGAGTAGCATATTTGCAGTACTAACTCCTTGATTTTGTCACCTGTCAAGAGATATTAGACTAGAAGGATCCACACAACCACACCAGAATACATAGGTTGGGATACTTCGGCTCGAAAGATCTTCCTGGTTGCCTTGTCTGCCACCTAGTGTCAAGCAAGCTGATTATTTTGAGACCACAGGTTTGGCTTTTTTTTAATGTTTATTTGCTGGCTATGAATCAGTTGGAGGTTGATACTGAAGGAAACTTCTCAGGTTGAAGATAACATTGAATACAAACCAAAAAGTACATCGGATTTGATCGAACATCTTCTGAAGCTCATATTTAATACCGCAAAGGTAAATTTTGAAAGGAAAAAAAAAAAAGAGGTTAAAACATACAAGTAAACATGATTTTTAGGCCGATTCTGAAATATACAGGTGATAAAAAGGGGTTTACAGGCATATTAATATCTAAATAGCCTAATTTTAAGGTTGTAGAACATTCATAGATCTCATTGGCTTCACAGGATTTATGGAGACCATGTCTCCTTCAAAATAGGAGAAAAGATCTGTGAGGAAGATCTACAGCGGGAGTTTGTGGGGTGACTGGTTAAGTGATCGAGGCTGTTTCCCTTGCAACAGCTTGATCATTTTCCCCTGCAACAGCTTGAACACTAGCTCTGAGCCATAGCTCTGATAAGAAGCTAACAAGCATGAGAACTCTCCTTGGAGTAGGAGAGCTCCTTACATTCCAAAGTGGTAACAGAAGCTTGATACACCCCCACCCCCCCAATATCGGGCTCCTACCTATCTGTATGAGAACTAACTACCCGTGTGAGCTTGCTATCTTCTGTGAAAGTATAAAAGGCTTCAGCTCACCTGAATAAAATGGAGTGATTGCTTTTAACCATATTGGTGTGCATTCATATCCGGCGCACGAGATCCTGCCCTTCCAGCCCCGGTTAAATTCATTTTTGGTACAAGGGAACTGCAACAGGAGTTCTTATTATCTTATTATCTTTTTTCAAGGTCAATCAGATTAGATTACTTTTAAGATGCATTTTCAGTATTTCACAATGATTAAAACATCTATTCTGTGGCTGCCTGCAAAAGCAGTGAAGTGGCCTTGATGACTCTGGTCCCTATTGCTGTAACAAAACATACAGTATGTTTTATACATATGATCAGGTCTCGCTGACTAGTGATGAAGAGTTTTAGACACTGATAAGCACTGAGCTCTACGATGTCTAAGGTGCTCCCGGGCTTAAAGGGTCTTTATCCCTTTTCTCTTAAAAGTTGTGTTTTCTGCCTTTCTCTTGTACCACTCCAGTCTAGAGAAAACTTTTGTAAAAACTGAAAAGTTGAGGTAAAGAGCAGCATCTTTAGTCAGAAAATAGCTCAAGTGTTCAGCTGCAATATCTGAAGGGCTTTCTCTTATTCTGCAGCAGGCAGCTGCAGAGATTGATCTTGATATGATAGAAACTACCCAGTACAGAAAGCTAGATATGGCTTCTTTGACCAAAGAAGGGTATGGTTTGGTATGTACATGGCAAAATAGCAACCATCTTCTGTTTTTCATCAGGTCATTCTAATAAATTCATGAAGAAATAAATTTAATCTTTTGTCATGATCTGTGGCTAAGCTATCCGAAATACTTAATTCAGATTTTTCTGAAAGCATCCTTTTCAAAGGACTGGACTTCTGCTTGTTATTTTGGGTCAGAAGTCCATAGTGAACTTCCAATTGCAATTGGCATCCAAACACAGAATTGTCCAGGCACCAGACATGCACCTGTAAAAATTTCGCCTAAAAGATTAGAATGCATCTTTCTGAAAAGAAAATGCAATTTATTTGCACACAGAAAGGGTATTCACTGATGAAAGAAATGCATATGGATACTGCATATGGCATTTCCCTTACATCTAAATGAAGACATGATTAGCCCTGTCTCCATTTTTGCAAACCTACAACAGTCTCCTATTAAACCCTTTTTCTTGCTATTTCTCAGATGCATTTGCCATCCATCTGACTGGTTCAGATGATAGTCGCTGACAACTCCCCCATGTCCCATCCTACTGGATAGATCTGTTATATGAGTGAGCCTTTTGTTTTGGGCTGCATTTTTAACTACCAATAAGTGGTAAAGTCATAGAGTCAGTGTTCCACAGCTATCATAGTGGCTTTTGTGTTCAGATGATTGTTGATCTGCTCCTCAGTCAATCCTTGTAATGCTTTATATGTTCACAGATTTTCTACATTATGTGTGAAATGCCATAGGACAAGCAAGTGATGGTATATAAAATGTTATTTAACATCAACAAGTGGCTGCTAATTGACACTACAATTAACAACTGAGAGTAACCTTCCTGAGCTAAAATATCACAGAATTTATTCTATTTTGTTTAAAAGGTTTTCTCAAGAAAGAGTAATACAACATTAATTAGAATAATTAATTCATCTCAACTTAAAAAAAACAGTTATAATTAAATATAACCAGAAGATAATTACATATATATATAAATATAATACAATTAAATATCGTTAAACAGGTATGGTGGGAATAAATGTTACTTAGATGGTTTTTAAGCATGGAACATTGACTTGCCAACAGATACCATACAGATCTAAACAATGTGTAGTCCTCTCAAAGGAAAGTACTCTTTTAGGAGATTTTATTGCTATATGACTTGAAAGAAGAATTTAAAATATTCAGTCATAAACAGAGGATGCCTGTATTTCATGTTTAAAACTAAACTAACCATAATATTGAAGTAATTCAAAACAATCCTATTCTACCACAGCCATAGTTTTTTCTCTTAGCTGACAATAATTGCTATTGCACTTGACCAGTAAAGACTGGCACCTAAGGCAAAGTCAAAAGCAAGGATAAGGATGAGATAAAGACAGTAACTATTTCTGTTGAGTTCAAATGTAGGCAAAAGAATTGTCTGTGTTCTGTTAAAATCAATGTGACTAACACCGAGACTGAATCATGCAATGTTCATAGAAAATCATGTTTGCAAGTATTACTTCAATAATCTTTGTCTGGCTACACAGCATTGTGCTAGTTCACATAAGTAAGAGTAGTTAAGAACACCTGTAAAGACTCATTCACAGTATAGCTTCATTAGACCATGACTGCAGCTCTTAATTTAGATTTAATTTGGATCCAAACAAATTTAAAATATGTGCATGGAGACATTTGCGAACTTCTGCAAAATGTTTCACAGACTTACATTGAGAATGGTCTTATTTACCTGTGCAATGAGTGTCTTTTCCTATCCAAATTCCATTAGCACTGGATTTTTGCAAATTCTAAAATCAAATTCTTCTGAATGAAAACATAAGGATATGCCCCCAATGAAGACATACAGGATACATTTCTTTAAAACTCCCTCTGAGGTTTTTTCCTTTTATTTTCTTTTCCATTTTAACTACCATTAATAAAGTGAAATTAATATAGGAAATGAAAATGCATTACTGCTGTTTTCATAATTTGCCTTTAACCCTGAAAAGTAAGAAAATTCAAGGATACGGCTTCCAATTAATCTTTAACTTGTGACATAAAAGCACTAATTTCAAGTTTTAACAATGCTGCAATTATGAAGGCACAGGGGGAATGTACTATGGACAAAGTCAAAGTTTTAATCCTAAATATGTCTGGTTCTTGTGAATTTATTAGAGCTTTAAAATTTAACATCATTTCTGTGAGTGATATAAACATATGTGTTCTTGACCCACTTCAACAAGACAACCACAAGTGAAATACCATTTGCATTAATCATTCAAGAGCTTGCAAAGAGATTACATCTCAAGAGATGTTTTTTCCACAGAAGTTTACACTATTTGGCTTGGTTTCATTACTTTTTAGAAATACTGTATTACAACTGCTTGTTGTCGAGAGCATTGGTTTTAGAACTTATTCACATTGTTACCTTCCAAAGGTAACTTTATACCCTGAAAGAAAAAAATAATTTCTGTGTAATTATAGTTTTACAATGACAACTACAAAAATTTTATTGTAAACTAATACCTTGCAAATTAAATTCTATTTTCACCCTTTAATCACTATGTAATAAGTGTATGACGGAGACGCTTGTACTGCTTTGAAATAATAAACAGATGGAACAACAATTTTTCACACTCTTCACTAGATATTTATTGATTGTTTTATGGAAATAGGGATCCACACTAGGGGCTCTCCTTGCAAGACTAAAACCTACGATTATTATGTATTTGTAGAAATTACTTTTTCTATCCATTATGTAGTGTTACATTATATTAGAAATACTCTGTGACTTGTTTTGGCACTAATAAGGCAGTAGCATTTAAGCAAACACAGTAAATGAATCCTTGAAGCCATTTATCTGGATATTAGACTTAGCAAAATTTAGTATTGCTACTCCACAGTTTCTTCATGGATCTAGCTCTGAAATCCATTACTCATGAGGAGCAGATGTAAATCAATGACATTTTACATTTTAAAATCCATATTTTATATTTACCTGTCTGTGCAATAAAAGGTATGAGGAGACTGAAAACTGTTTATAGTTGGTTGGTTATGCTCAACCTTAGGAAGATGCATGATCCTTGATACCCCAACACGTATGTCAGATAAGGAAGATATCCTTGACTCTTGAACCGAATACTAATTTTGGGTTTGTTACTTAATAGAAAATTAGATACAAATCTAAGCTTGTAAGAGCAGGTGATGCAGAAAATTTTAAATTAAATATGAAAGATTCAAATTGTCAGGCATAAGTCTTCAGTATTATGCATAAGTCTTCAGTATTATGCCTGAATTAGCAAAGCTCAGTGCCTTCAGAAGGGTCTCTGGGATGATAGCTATTGAAGTATTAGTTGACTATGTCTCATATAAGTCCTTTTTCAAAATTGACAGGATTGGTAACTTTACCCATCATGAATGTTCTTGGATACTTCCTGGTCTAAAATATTTTCTATTTAACAGGCTTATTAGCCTGTTAAATGATGACATTTTGACCCACAATTCTCTTTGGACATAAAGTGGGACAAGACCTTTTTTTTTTTTTCTGGAAAACAGTAACTACATGTATTGCTTTGCTAGGGTTAAAATACTCTTGCCACCTTTTCCTTGAAATGTGCTAGCACCTGCCTATTTTGAAACAGGGTCTTGGCAGGAGAAATGGAGCTTTGTGGCAAAGATATAGATCTGAAAAATAATTCTGCCATTCTGCCAAGTCTAGAAAAGTCATGAGAGTGCAAGAATCACTGTTCATGCTGCTGAGTAATTGAAAATATTTACCTAATAAGTTCCTGACTATTTTGCTCCCTCAATAGATACACTCTTCTCACAGCTCCAAATGTGCTCAGACAAAATGTTCTGGAAATAAACATCCAACACAGACGTAGGAGACAGCAGGGGAAATCTTTTTGACTCCTAGCTACTCTGGATCAGGATCCAGTGCTTGAATTAAAAGATGAGAATCTACTTCTCCTGTACCTGAGTTACCATGCACATCACTGATAAAAAGAAATTATGAAAGATTAACCCCTTTGATTTAAATACGTAGGGGGTTTGTCCTGAAGCAGACACTGGACTCTTACAGTCTTCTAGGATTATTAGTAGAAGTGGAGACAGGAACAGCTGAGAATTTGTGGTAGGTTGACCATGACCAACAGCAAAGGCCCATTCAGTTGCCCGATCACTCTACCACCCCAGCAGGGTGGGGGAGAGAATCAGAAGAGTAAAAGAAAAAAAATTAGTAGAAGACCTCATGGGTCACCATAAAGTGAATTTAATACATGAAGAAAAGAAAGAAAAAGAAAAACAAACAGGTAGCGCAAAGGCAATCACCACCTCCCATTCACTGACCAATGTCCAACCAGTCTCCAAGCAACACCCACCCCAAAAAAAAATACTCCCCTGACCACTAGCAAGATGTCATATGTCATGTAGTATTCCTTTGTCAGATGAGGTCAGTTCCCTGAGTTTTGACCTTTTTCATCCTCCTGTCTACCTCCAGACCACTCCCTGAGGGAGCCGAGTGAGAAACAGAGAAGCCCTTCACATTGTGTAAGCACCGCTCAGCAATTGCAAAAACACTGGTGTGTTATCAGTGCAGTTTTGGTCACAAACCTAATGCACAGCACCATGTGGGATGATATGCACAAAATTGACTTAATCCCAACCAGTTTGACAGGAAACTGCAGCAAAGGAAAATCAAAATCAGCAGGGAACAGGGACTGGAACAGGTTGAACAGGGAGGCTTTTCAATATACAAAATTAATAGAGCTTACTTTTGTTTCTCAATTGAATGACCTAAAGATTTATTTACTGCAGACCAATCATTTTTTCTTATATATTTTATTTTTTCTGAAGGGAAAATTATTCACTTAGATATTGGCTTTTCTGAATTAATGAACTATTTAAAAATATATTTTACTATAATTTTACGACACTTTTGTGAGGCAATGAAAGGTCAGGGACAGTTCTCAGGTAGGGAACACAAAATTTTAAAAGCATCTATATATTTAGGGTGATGAAACCTGATGTTCATTACATTAATTTCAGAGTGCTTTGTATTATCTGGAACTTCATATTTTCAAAACAGATCTCATTTCAGTTGCAAGTGAGAGTGCTCAGCAGCTCAGATTTCAAGATCTCTAGATATGCTCTTACTAAAAAATTTAGTTTAAATTATTTTACTAGAAAAACAACAACAAAAAGTCAGAGAAAAAAAGGTATCCAGTAGTCTAAGGAAATATCTGGGGTTTTCCTTCATTTTTCATGTTCAATTTTAAATGAAAAGTGCATCTTTATTTTAATCTATGAAGCATGAGACATCCAAAGGGAAACACTTATGAACTAAAATAATCTATATTTCTTCAGTGGAGAATAAATGGACTGGTGTCTGACATCTCCTGTTTAAATGAAGTTGTGGAAATCACTAAAAGCCCCATAGATGATCACTCAACATGCAGAATGCTGCAATAGTTTATCTTTTCTAAGTAGAAAGACTCAAGAGAGTACCACATGGTACAAGATCTTTTGGAGCTGAAAAGAATGAAAACTGCTCTCCTGACTGGTGGGAGCATGAATATAGGACAATTGGCCTGGTCAAGACATTCCTGTGAAGGCTATGACGTGCTGCCAAACACATTGGCCACACATAGAGCTTTGTAGTGAAGTCACAAAAGTGGTTTGTTTTTGGTTTTTTTTTCTTTCCCCACATTCAAAGAAAACATGGGTCCCTGAATTAGCTTCTTTCCTCTTCTCTAGATAGCATCATCTTTTTGTATATTACTAATGGTATCATCAGTGAAACCATGCAATAGCATTAACAAAAAACCAAGTTTTATCCTAGATTTACATTACTATTAAACCAAGAGGTTGTTACATTTCTAACTCTCATTTTGATTTGCATCTCTTTAAAAATAGTTGTTAGAGTAACAAGAATCAGTTGTACTAAACTCCAAATTCACTTTACCTGATACTATCAGCTAAGCCTGTGAAAGAACATTAGAAGCACCTGTATTTTAAATTGCAACTGATAAAACAGCAAAGCTCTTGCTGAAGATAATGACCTAAAAAGGGATAACATCACAGTAGAATCAGACAGTGCCATTCAATTGTCTGTTCTGCCATTTGTAAAGAAATGTGCTATTATTTCTTGATTTAAGATTATGAAGAACACCGCTCAGGTAATATTCACTTCTTTTTGAAAGCTTTTCATGCACAGAATCAGATAAACAAGATTGTACCTTCTGAGACTGATGAAAACCTACTGAATGCAACAAATTCCTTTTGTCTTTTTAAAAAGTCAAACAGTAAGCTTTCTCACACCATAAGCATGTTAGTATGTGATTCAAGATACAAAACTCAAGCCATAAATACAGGTCTCATTGAGGTTTAAGGTGACTTAAAGAAGAAAGAAATTGCCTAGGGTTGTTAATGCTGAAACAGCAGAAAATAGGACACATGTACAATTTATTGAAAGGAATTTGCTCATAACAAAGAAAAAAGGTAGCCAGCTACTTTGAAGAAAACAGCTGTCTGTAACTGGTTCGAGGGACATACTGATTTTGAAAGTCTATACCTTTAGTCAGTAAATGTAATCCTTTTCTGTACTTACAGAGCAGTTATATACTCTATCTATAAAAGATGAAGTTATTAATATTTAAGGAAGAAAAACAAAGGAAAAAACTAAAGCAAATTCCCTATGAAATTGTTCAGTGTGTGTATATCATCTGTGTAGGTGGGTGTACCTGAATATAAGATGTTTCTTTACACTTATACATGAAGTATAATAGCAAAAAGTCACTAGAGGATATAAAACAGAGAAAGAAAGCCCAGACTTCAACTTTACATAAGACCATGATTTTTTCTTATGCTAAGAAGGAAATAATGGCAAAAATTACATCCTTTTTCTTCCCTGTTCTTCGGAGAACTGATAATCAGAAATGTTGGAGCAATTTTCTTTTGCACACTACAGATTAGTGCTGAGTGAAATACTCACTGCCGAAGAGAAAATGATTCAAATTTCAGGGAGCTTTTACCAACATTTGACCTAGTCAATGGTACTTTTGTCTATTAAAATGCACTAAAATAGCACATGTTATTTGTTCTAAAAGCTAAGTGTTGTCTTCTAATCTTTGAGGTATTTTAAGTCTTAGAAAATTTTACTTTTTCCTTCTCCTAGATAAAAATTGGTTTTGATTTTCAAATGAAACACAGATAGCTGCACTTAGTACTCTTTGTTTTAAGAAAAATGAAGGTGTCACATATTAACATAAAAAAACACCTGGTATAACCCTGTTGAATACTAAAATATTTCCTGTCTTTTTAAAGAAAATTAAGAAATTAACTGTTCTGCTATCATTAAAGGCTCTTTGCTATGGCTGTTAAAGTTGAAAGGATCATTGTTCTCAAAGTTCAAGCTCAAATTACTTTCCAAAGGAAATAACAAGAGGGTGAAGGTGGTGCGGCACTGGCACAGACTTCCCAGAGAAGCTGTGGCAGCCCCCATCCTAGCAGTGTTCAGTCTGAGCTAGTGGAGGGTGTCTCCACCCAAAGCAGGGGTGATGGGACTAGATGACCAGCCCAACCTGTTCTATGATTCTGTGATTCTATGAGCAAAGAAAATTTTAAAAGAGGCTGGAGGCCAGGAAGACTGTTTCAGGCTGATAGATCTAAATTCTAGTTGGCCTTCTGTTGGAAGGATGAGGAAAAATCCAGTTGTCAGAAAGAACACAAGGCTCAAATTCATTACTTTATCAATGAAGAAGGGATGGTGTTTCTGCAATTATTCATCGTACCTATATTAAGTTTTAAAAAATCCCAATGGTGTGATCCAAAGTTAGGTCACTACCTTTTTCTGGTTGGCAATTTTTTTCTGCTCAGGACCTAATCTGTCTCAGCTTCTTCTGAGATGGATACCAAAGGGTAGTCCTTTTAAAGGATACAGAACAGTGGGTTTTACCTTTAGCTTAATACCTAATATTAAAGCACTGTACAAGGAATTTGGAGAGGTGGCTTATGGGACTGCTTCAGTTGCAAGGGAATTAAACTTATAAGAAAATACTGAAAAGGCTGAAACGGAGATAAACCTGCCACTTAAAGCTATCTCTTTTTTTTCTTTCATTTCCTATGTTTTTGGTGGAGTCTTGGGGGGTTTTGGGGTTGGTTTTGTTTGTTTTTTGGATTGGGGTGGGTTGGTTTTTTGGGTTTGGGTTGTTTGTTTGTTTGTTTGTTTTTGGGGGGGCGGGGCGGGGTGTGTAGCCAGAAATGCAAAATCCGTCAGAACAGAGTAGAATACAAGGGAGTTAGACTCTTGTCTGGAAGGAATTATGAAAAAAATGAAGCCTGCGTACTATTCATTGTAACAGATATTTGTATTGAATTAGGACACCACTGAAAAAAAGAGTAATGGGATATTTGCTGACAGTAGACCCTCCTATATGAGAGTATTTAACCATTTGGAGTCAAATAGCCTCTGCTGCTTTCTGTAACATGCTGCTTTACAGTTTGGTAGAACTACAAAGGTGGCTTCCGAGAAGTTGGAAGACAATATTTGTTTTCTGTCTCAAGATGATTAAAAACTTGAAGCTTTCAACTTTCTCTGACAGACGCTGCAAGCAACAAGTGATTGTGAAGTAGCTGAAAAGCATTACAAACCAAACGACCACAATTATGTCTGTTTTTTCAGAATCCACTTGTAGATCTCAGTTCCTGTTTAGCTATGCCTTACTCAAGTAGACACATGAGTATGAAATAGATAATTATGTCCCCAAAATAAATGCCTCCAAAAATGTGTGAAAGCATTCAAGATGTCAGCTGATCCTTTAGATGCCTATAAGCTTAGGCAGTGCTGTAACTGTACACACACATATGGAACAGATGTTCAGGTATTAGGTTGGACTTCAGGTGCCCTTGATAAAATTTCAGACAGGCCAACACCATTCAGAAACTCACTAATTTGTCTCAAAGGTGTTTTTAGAATTAAGCCAGTAACTTGAAGTAGGAGATGAGGTTATCTTTCAGATCAAGTATATCTAAGTCATAGCATGTAGTCAAAAGGTAGGCACACAAGGGAAGAAGGAATAATGTAGCCCTAGGAAAAAGGAGAATGATTTTATGCATATTTTAATGGATTTTGGGTAGCTAGTTTTTCATCAGCCTTCGACTCTACTATGGCTGAATTTTTATAGTTCTTTCATTAGCACTAATACATAAGACAAGAGAAAATGGGACAAAGTCTTCAATCACATATTTCACTGAGTTAGCTAACAAGGTGAATGACAAAAATTTAAAGGTATAAAACATACATTATTAAACCTACCAAATCACAGTCTTATTCAATATTTACCTTTCTAATATTTTTTTTTAATTGGCACACTTTTACACCATTTCTGAGTGAGTCTTGGGGGTGACTGCACTAATAAATAGACACATTCTCCAAAGTCACCAAACAGATGCATATCCTAATATTCCTTAAGCATAAACTTTGTTATAATCAATACAGGGTTGAAAATGTGTTTTGATGTACCTTATCCAACTCTGATTATCAACAGTATTCTCTGTTTGCAAAATTTACTCACCTATTTAAAAAATCCCAAATGCTATAATGTCAGAAAACAAAAAAAAATATGGAATCTAGCCCATTTCCAGCTAAGGCATACATCTTCATTAGTTGTTAGCACATACCTGACATCATCCCCCACTCCCCCTATGAAAAGATGTCCAAAAGTCAGTCTAACAACTTTTTAGGAGATTGTTTTGGATGGACTTTATAAGAATTTGTAATAAAACTAGGATTAGAGAACAAGTTTAAAATCCAACCTCTGTGTACACAGCACCATTCCAAAGGAGGAATGGGATCAAGTTGACTCCATCATAATCAGCTTCTTCCTCACTTCTGCTTTACAGTAAATTTTGCTCTGTGTTAATAAGGATATCTTTCTGTGTCTGCCTGCACCTAGGCAAGAGAGCAAGATAAGCATTCTGCTCAGAAGAAAATAGTTTAATGTGTCCTCTTGTTTACTGCATTGGCACACAATGCGGTGGACTGGTATTAATTTAAAGGTTTGACTTTCTGTGAGCAGTGGGTAACATTATATGTCTTCATTAACATCTGTTAGCATGAAAAGGTATGTCTTGTACTTCAGAAAAAGGATTTATGGAAATAGCAGAGAAAACTTGTAATACACTGGTGTTATATGCTGCTTACCTGTATGAATAAGGAAAAGAAAGTAAGGAGATAGCCTTTGTCTCCTGTCTTTCTCTGGTTTCTGTGGTATCTTGAAGTAGAGGAACAAGAGGACAAAAGTTATGGAGAAAAGTAATTTTGTTTATTAGACCAACTGATAAAGATGGCAAAGAAAACTTTTTAATTTTTTTTTTCTTTTTTGGTGCACAAAAGCCTTTTTTCAGAGATAAATAAGCACCAAAGCACCTTTCCTTGAATTGTCAGTTAGGGCGTAAAACATATGAAGGGTTTCTTCTTTGCACCCTGTTTCTGCTGCTGCACTCACATGTGTGAAAGTTTCAAAGTCACTTATCCCCATTAAAGCTATACTGTGGTGTTGCAAATATTAATTGCTACATGGTGCCTTACAGGTAGAATTGTCCTTTCTGCTGTGAATCCACTAAACATTACAATGACTTCTCTTGAGAACGGTGACAAAAGAACAGTCAGTCACAGCTCATGTCCTCCTTTTCTCTGTTGTCTGCTTGCCCCAGTGGCTGAACATCTTGTCAAATTTAATCCAAGTCAAACAAGACAGAAACGGGGTTTAGAGACATGTTTCCTTACCCAGCATGTTTACTTCAATAATCAAAGATCACGAGCTTGTTTTAGAAATATGTTTTATTCCTAAATTCAGGGACATGTTGGTTCTGTACAATAAAGAGAAATAGGAAAAAAAAAAAAGTGAGATAATAATCAGATGAGTTTCCTTTAGGGCTGATAACCAGCAAAACACATAGGATAAAATGACATTGCTTTAACACTCTTAAAGGCCCTGAGTCATTTGGACACTGTAATTATTACCAGAGTTCAGAGAAAGACACATGATGTCTTACAGCTTATAGAAGATATCTTCAGCTTTTATCCTCTGATGTAAAAGCAGGGAAGTTCAAACAGGTCCAAATTTCTATAAATAAACAATACTGTATTACAGTGTTCTGTGAATGTGTCAAGTCTTGAAAAGCCAGATTGTAATTCTGGCTTTGTGCCCACACCAGGAATTACAAGGCTGTTCAGCATTCATGCTGCCTACATTTGCTGCCTATACAACTGCTATCAAGATTAGAAGCAAGGAGCTTCTATAGGACCATTGATTCACCCTCTTTTCAGGTTGATGAAGAACAGTCAACTAGAAAGTTGACCATAAATGGCATGGAGGTTTCCTGTACATGGGCTGAGTAGTCAAATAAAGTTATCTGCTCTAAATAAAAGAATGATACGTACTGGCATATTCCACTACCTGAAAAAGAGAGCGAGAAAGAGACGTGAGGACACAGAGCTCTTTGTGGCTTTGACTCATGATGTGACTTTTTTTTAGGCTTGCACATTATCACTTTTGTTAACCTACAAAATAATCCTAATTTAAACTTTCAAGGATGGGGAAAGAACCCCTTCCTGAGTTCTGGTATCTCCAGTTCCACCTGTCCTAATAAATAAAAGAAGGAGGTTGCTCAAGCACTAGACCCATGTTCATCTGCACCTTCTAAATTGGTAATTCTTTCCCTAGTTATGCTTCAGGCTGCTCCAAATATCTCTCTTCAAGACACAGCCTGAGCAGGCTTTTGGAGACAGTTTCCTTCATTAAGTGGTCCCAGAAGTATACACAGATGAAACTGTCGGTTTTCTGCCAGTTTTTCCTCCACAGATTCTGCACAGTCCTCCAATACCATCCTCACAGACTAACCACCCAGTCTCACATCACAGATCTTCATGTCACACCTCAAAACTTCCAATTCATGATTCTCTGACTTTCCTAATATAAAACGTTATTTTGGGAAGCCACAACACAGTTCTCACATTAGTTCAGGCACTTTAATCCTAATGGGGTGGGGGAGGGAGGTGTGTGGAAACCACCTGCCCTAAATCCCCAGACATGTGAAGCAGGGGTGATCTCCCAGGTTTTTATGCATTTAGCTGAAACACAAAAGCAAGTACTATGCAGTGTGGATCCAATAAACCTATACAAGACTGGCTATCTCTAAGGAGTGTGGAAATTAGCTAGTCCTTTCCACTTGATCTCAGAAATAGAGATTCTCAGTTCTCAGAAACTCTCACTCCTTGACTATTTTTTACTTAGTAATGTAAGCATAGCCTCAGATTGATGTCTGTTCACTGTCCATTGCTATCTATCTTTCCCCAGATTTCTGTCTATTCATTTCTTATGAAAAAAGACCAATAGTACAGCACTGCCCTAAAAAGGAAAAAAACCCACATAAATGTGAATGCAGGGATCCATAAATACAAATCATAATTTAAATAAAAAAAAAGACATTTACATTCAGGGGTCTTTTACACAGACACTCTTTATCATGTTCTTCAAATGCACTAACAGATGACTGTAACAACTTCTAGTGCTATTGTGAAGGCAGACCTCTCTTTTTATAAGCTGAACACTCCAGTCGTCTTCCCACTCATTACATCCTACATGTTGTCAATCTTAGTTTCAAAAACTGTCAATCAGAAATGCAGTGGGTGATATGTGTAGTATTTTTTTTAACCACGCTAAGGTGGGCATTTCTTTGATTTTCCTTTATTCTCTTGATTGCAAAGTACAGTATGTGTCTTACATGCATACAAGCAAATCGAAAAGTACATGAAAAACAGTATTTTGAAAACGGAAAACAGAACTTTGGTACAGTAACCCTTACAGCTAAACAAAGTCTTATTGTTAGTCAGACATCATCCTGATTATTTAATATAGTGGTTCCAGATATTATAATTTCCTCTTTAGACTTAAGGTTATTGATTTAGTAGGAGCAATTATGAAATACTAACAAAAGAGAGGGGAAAAAAAGTCACAACAATTTGCTGAAGTGCATTGTGACTTCTACAGTTATATCAGTATCTGTGATCAAGCTGACGGGAGAAAAAGAAGGAAAGGGTGGCACATGAGTGGAAATAAAGACTGTATTAGATGTGTGATTGATCTGACTCGGTATGGAAGTTTTTATGTTTTAACACTAATGCAGTAATTCCTACCATTGTTGTAGACGTACAGACTTCTTGTATATCACTGGAAATTGCAAGAAAATGCTGATGTTATTTAATTCACTGATGGAATTTCTGGAAAAGTTTTTTTTATAGTTTGTTTTTTGGGTTTGTTTTTTTTTTTTGGGGAATCAAATTGTTGACAAATCTTTCAAACAATCTCAAGAAGCTTACCTGCTGCCATAGGTATCAGAAAATGGAAGTTTCACTTACCCTTATAAAGCCCCTGATGACATGGAATTTAAATAACTTACCAGACTTGCTGAGATGGTTTGCCTCAAAGGTGTTAAAGCTGATGAGGTGGTTATCTGTTACGGTGTTATAGAACTGGTACTGAAATTACTTTAGCATTAGGTATATACAGAATAAAAAAAATCTTCAACAAAGAGAATAAATGAAAACAAAATTGCACTTTCTATTCTGGCGCTAAAAAGTATTTCCTTTCTGTCTCTAATAGCTGAACTTTTTTTCAGTGATGATTCATAGAACTGCTTGCTGAGGTACTTCAGCAACGGGGTACATTTCCAGTTCAGACCTGAATGACTTCACAGATTTTGTGGGATGATCAAGAACTTAAGCATTAATGGCAGTTATTACATCCTTAAAAAATACTCTACTTGCACAGTTTGAAATAGCAAAAGCCTTCATGTCTGACTAATGTTGCTTGTAATGAAAGTATTTCCATATTAAATACAGAGACTGCCAGATATTGTTAAAATTACCAGTGTGGTACAATACTGAAGGCAACAGGAGTGATTGTCAGCACTAAAAGAAACAGATTCTGTGTTCCAAAAGGCCTTATACACTCATGCTTCTCATCTTTTTTAAATTTCTTTGTGCGACTCAAAAAAGTACTGACTTTCTTCAGTGGGGCAAAGTTACCACTGTCTGTTCTCTGTCTAGGGAACGGTAGATGCAAAAATCTTATGATTACACCTCTGTGTGACCATTCTCTGCATGTCACATGCAGAAATGAGGGTCATTTCTAACAAGGATGTTTCAGAATAGAAGTAAACTATTTGCTGATGTGACCAGAGTCACAAAGTAGGAAGTACTTTAAATATACTAAAAACTGTGCAGAAGACGAACTAGAGCTAATTTCTGAGCAGTAGGTCAGAAGTTCATACTTTTTTCCTACATGTTCTGAAGCATGTCTCACCTCAACTTGCCTTGCTCTTTCTTACTTGCTCAAAGCCCTTACAGGTTTTTGAAAAAGACACTCTATAATGACTAGACTTTTTGTTCAGAGAGATTCCTATGCTTTGGAGTAATTCCTTTAAGAAAAAGAAATACAAAAATATGCAAAATTTAGTGTATATTGTATATTCTCTAACTTCCTTCCCTTCCCAGAAAGCAAAAAAGCAAGATTAATAAAATCGTTTTCATCTTCTTAGAGCTGGTGAAACAAACTAAGTGGGAAATGTCTTTGATTTGTTGTTAGTACTTGCCAGTAACAATCATCACAATTTTATTGCCAAGGTGGCACAGAGACAGTTAAGACTTCATAGAACCACACACCTCCCCTTGGGATGCTCAAATAGGAGTAATTTTCTTTTACTGAGTTGTGTCCTGAAGATTAACTTAGCCACAAATTAACAGTTTAAAATGGCAATTTCTCTATTAAATGTTTGCAAAATTGTCAGAAATATTTACAAGTACTACAGAGTGTTGCTGATCCACAAAAGTGAATCTTAAACTGCATGTCAATTTTTCACTCCATGAAAAAAAAAAAAAAAAGGAAAAAAAGAAAAAATAGGTAGTAACACTCTCAGAGAAGGAGAAAGGATAGCTCTTGATTGTCTGTCCACATGCAGTTTCTGTACAGTATGATTCTTTGTAGCTCAACTGAATTGCTTCCTGTTTGTGTTTCCTTTAAAACCATTCTTTTCAAAAGACATTAAATTAATGAACTGAGAGACAGCAAGAAGATTTTTGCATTGCAGAAGTCCACTGGAAAAAATGTACTGGGAAATTTATTAAATCATGCAGGTCACAAGAGGAATTCTTTAAAATTTCCTGTTTATAGAAAAATCTGTAAGTATAAACAATTTCAGATCCTTACTAAATCATTCAGCGGGAAGTAGATTGTGAAAAGGAAATCTCATTAATACAGCCTGTATGCTTTTCAGCATTAATTTTTCATTCTGATAGAAGTACCAAGTAAAGAAGGTTCTCCCAAGCACTAAAATAGGCTGGGGCAAAGAAATCGGCAAAATGATGAGACAGATACATGCCAGATGGCTGTGTTTTCACATTCCAATCAAAGGGTGCTGTAATTCCATTCTTGACTGCAGTTCTTTACATAAAAGACACAAAAAATAGACTGTATCAGAAAACCATCTTCTACAATTTTAGGAGTCCCAGTGCATAAAAGGAAATGATCGGCTACATTGGAATTATTTTAAATGTTTAACATCTCTGTACAATAAAAAATAAAACACAGGCTGGAGAAAAAGCTAAAACTATCTTTCAAAGAAACACCAAGTACAATTTTGCATTTGAGCTCCTATTATTAGGTGTCTTGTTCAGTCAGAGCAGACTTATCTCTTGAGGCTATCTAGAGAGCTGAACAAAATTTGCCTTTTTCAAACAGTGGCTAATTGTCCAGTTTTGCACAGCAATTTACAAATAATCCACAAAAGGGATCAACTCACCCAGGGATATTCAAACCTACCTCTATCCTTCCTGTTGAATATGTCTTACAATTCAGGCATGCACAGAGGAGTGCCTTGGCCTGAAAAAGAGCATTCCATTTCTGTAGCATAGTGGACAAAGCACTTTGAACATGGTCTGAATTCGTTCATTTCATACCAGAGATACACTCAACTCAAATCCAAGTATGAAGAGAGGCCAGTTTGAAAATTTAGGGATTGGGTTCCTTCCTGGCTGTTCTTCTTGCCAAAATCCTTCCTCTCCTTCATAGGCAGTGTCTCAGAGATTGAAGATCACATACATTTAGTAGTTTCTCCATTATGAACTACGGCTAGTAAAGATATTTTGCAGAGATGCAATAAAAATTGAAAATCTGAGTGAACATATGAGAAGTAAAAGATTTTGACAGAAAAACTTCTTCAAAAATTAAGTATACATGAAAGAGAAAGAACTAGTTATGGTGTGCATATCTTTGCAGGAATCTTTGCAGAGCTAACTCAACATATGAGAATGGTTTTCAGGGTATGTCTCCTTAGGACCTTAGTGCCATACAGAAATAGTTGACAAGATATACGTGAGCTAAGTCACCTATGCATGCTGTCAAACAACTTAACACTTCATTCTGCAGTTCACTGACTGTTCACACTGCTTGTATGTCAGTTTGCTCCTGGACTCCCTTTCGAACTGTCACAGCTAGTTTTCTATCAGAGAAACTTCAAGTAGGGACAATTTACTCCAGAGTAAACCTATAGGCAGTACTCATCTGCACCACCACAGTCAAACACAGACTGACACGTGCATGTACACAAGTCTTCCACAGCATAACCAGACCTTGGCTGCCCACAGTTCCTCATGTCATGCTTCCAGCCACGCAGCACACACCTTTGGTATAATTTTATAAAAACACTACTTGGGGGCTACACAGGACTTTAGCCTTTGCCAGGTAAGCCTTTTGGGGATGAATGAGCACATCAATGTAGGTCACCTGCAATACCAGACACAGTACGGCTGAATTATGTGCTTAGCGCAGATTAGTAACCCTCTTTGTAGGTGTACTGTTCCACTGAATAGATAAATGTTTTGAATATGATCTCCTATGCCTGAATTAATACAGCAATGTTTATTTAAGAAGACAGGGCTTGCTGGGTTCTGCCCTGCTGTATACTGTGTACACACACTGGTATTTTCTCAAAACAAATAAGTAAAATAAAAGGTGTAGGAGTCTAACACTCAACAGGAACATTCTCCCAAGGTTGCAGATGCACTTATTGGTGGATTGCTGAAAAATGATTCAGTCCAGATCACAAAAGCTTCACACTGTCAGTATCATACATTTAATACTGCATAACATTTTATTAAAACATACCTCAAAGTTATTTACAAAGGAAGCTACTATCTTCCGAATACTAGCACTACCATGAGAAAACCCTGACGAATGCATGGCGAGTTTTTCATTCTTTAATTTCTTTTCCTATTCACAGCATAGGAAGCCAGAGGACACAGGATGAACAGTTTGGACACGCAGTTCACTCACAGTATACATTTCTTTAAAAATTCAGGGAGTATGTTAAATAAACTGGGTCCTTTGGAAATAAATGTATGTGATAACATATTAAAGGCAGCATGATTGAACTAAATGACGATTCTGCAACCATTTTGAGGTATATAAGCACTTATCTTTTGAATTACATATTTTACTACTGGCTTATATTTGCACTCAGCTAACACACAGCAATCTTGTCATCAATCTTCTCAATCAAGCAGATATACCTGAACTAAAACCTCATTATTCTAGTTGCATTTTTCATAAGAATAATATAGTTTCAGGGGCAGCATCACTATTTATGCCTATAGCCAAATCATTATTTTCATTTTTTTCAAAATTTTTCATATGAAAATGACCAACTTGAAACTAGTTAGAGAACTGAAAATTTGTCAAAATTTATCTGAAAGGATTTGAATATTTACTATATTAGTTTGGTTATCTCTTTTCACAAGGTTATAGGGAAATTTCACAATACTTAGCAAAAACAGAACAGAAAAGTACAAATCAAGATGCATTCTAGTATGGTAGGTTTGTCTGTTTCCTTAGAGAGGGTAAAAAACCCAACAAACCCAAAACAGAAATCAGGGTGAGAAAGCAGAAACTCTTAAAAAATGAGGCTTCAGTCTTTATGGCTTTGACACTATTCTGGCTCTCCCCCAAGATTTCTGTAGAACAGTGTGCGGAGGCAAAATGTTCTGCTCTGCTTCTAGGACATACACTTTCCTTTGCCAAGTACGACAGGGCTCAGTAACATACTCACACAGCCAACACATCGTCGGTGCTTAAAGTCTATATCTAAAAAAATCCACACACCAAACTGAAGTGAAATCAGTGTTCACATCTTCCAGAAGATTTCAGTCAAACCTACCTCAGTTTAAATCTTTGGCTCAGAGAACTAAAACATCTCCATTATGTTTAGAACAGCAAGCCACTCCCTCCAGCACTGCCTGAAAGAGCCATTTCTTCTCCCTTTCTTCCTTTCCTTTGAAACTACTTTCTTTCACCATAGGAAACATGCCGGCATATTGTGAAGTGTGAAGAATTATTAAGATAAGTTAGTGAAAGATGTGGGAATAGAAATCAGGAACTCTAGGCCTAATTCACGTGCCTTGAGGCTAAAACAGAATTATATAATACAAGGTTTCCTATATCAGACACCCACTATTATAAATTACACAATAAAAGGCCTCTGAGAAATTTTTATGGTAATGCTTTTTCCTTGGTTGGCAATGCCAAGATATCAACATCTTTTTAAAAACGGAATAAGAAACTACTGCATATTCCATGCATCTTAATGTTTCGATCTATATAAAGAATTCACAAAGTTTATTATACCATTTACTTGATTTTAAAGGGGAGGAATTAATGAAACACCAAAATTTAGTGAAGCACATCTCAAAAACCTGCTTACTAAATTATTTGTTCTGTCACTGTAATGATGACATCTGAAAAAGTCTTTAACAAGATCAGGGAACTGACTCTTCATCACAGTAATCTATCTGAGAAAAACGCAAATGATTTGCTATAATCTATATTCAATATACTCTTTCACAGCCAGAAAAATAAAGTACATCAATAAAGGAATCATTTAAAAACAGAAGAAGGTGACAGAAAAAAGTAAATCTAAAAGCAGCAGCAGCTTCGATCATTCAGATTCAGCATAAAATTAATCTTTAGGAGAATTTTGCACCACACAGAAAAGTTTACAGTACATTATATATAGAAGACTTACACAGCAATGGCTTGGGGTTTTTTGTTCCTTCCTTTGTTATTATTAGGGTAATTTGTAAGTCCTTTGGTCTGAAGATAGGTAGGTAGGGGGTTTTCTACTGCCATCTGTTGATGAATAAGGAATAAAATTGAAGTTCACAGGAGAACCAGCTTCCTCCCACCATCCTTTGGTGATCAAAAGCGAACTGAAGCTTGGAAAAACGTCAGTCTGCATCAACTTTCCCCAGGAAGCTCTTTGGGACTAATCACAAATGCCCAAAAACTCCCAACAGCATGGAAAGAAAGAAAGGTTCTGTTTTGTGGTTAGGGCTCTGCTCAAAGGTCATGCGATTGACCCCATCCTGCCACCAAAGTTTTTGCAAGGTAACAATACAGATGTGACTGCAACAAGGCATCTCTGCAGTTAAAGAGCACTTTGTTGCAGTGGCAGAGGGCAGCAGCAGAAAATCTAATTCTGGCTGTTAACTTCTGCTCTGACATGTCCTGAAGACTTCAAAAGCTAACCCAAAAGTACAACCTATCAAAACACAGTTTTAAATATGCAGTGTCTCACAGTTGCTGTATTGGAAAAAGTCAAAGAGAAAGGTATATGCTCAGACTCAATACTTGAAGGACTGTGATTCTAGTTGAATAAGAACCCTGTTGTTTGGTTCATAGTTTTTGCAAATGCATAGGTTGAATATGCCTAAATCTGTTTTCATTACCGATTTTGAACAGAAATGTAGTAAGATTAGTACTGCAATTACTTTTTTTTTATTTTATTTTAATAGATATACATTCTTAATGCATTATCTTTGCAGAGAATTCAAAAAAACCTTTCTGTATTAGAATCTGATTTATAAGAAAGCACAATTTCTAGAAGAAGCCTAATAGATCTACTTTTTATGCTTGCTTTTAGCAGCAGATCAGCTTCTATAGCACTCTTCAGTATTCACTGTAACTTGACATATTCATCAGTACTTCTACATTGCTGGGAAGAATATAGTTAATTGTCCATTTCCTTATCTTTTCTAGAAAAAAAGAGTGAAATTTTAACACAATTTTTCTAAATATTAAAATTAATTCAGACTAGTAGAAATTTGCCCCAGGTACCACTTTAATAGCTGCAAGATAGTAAAAAGTTGGTATCTAACTTCAACCGTATATGAATAGAATGAAGTGCATGGAGTTATACTTGAGGGAAGTTTTATTAGAGTCTGTTCTGCTCTCTGCTTCACTGCTGATGTGACGCATATCTCCAGCCTTACTGGCTGGGAACATGTGATTTTCAAAACTCATGGGGTCGTATGTGTTCTTATAAACAAATTGCTAATTTCTTTCTGGGACACTTCTGTCCCCAGCTGTCAAAGCTTTGGAGGTTTATGGAAAACAAGTTTCACTCAGTGAGAAAAAAGAAATAATCTCAAATTTAAATAGAAGTTCTCCTGGTGAAACCCAAATACTTCACATCAAACACAAAGGAATGGCGAGTTTGAATCTGAATGACCACTCGTTCCCTACTGCAAACAGAAAACTGATTCTGCTGTAAACTGCTTAGATCATGTGAAGACTTGATTGATAAGGCAGCATGGAGAGACCTAGTCACCTGAGAGTATCTCAGATGTCCAGTATAACACAACACATTGACACCAAACTACAACTATCACCAGGCAACTAAACAAGCAATATGGCAAAGGGATATTTGCTTATTAAATATATTTTCCTGTGATCAGAGAGACAAAACATTAGTACTGAGCTTCCCTGCATTACCATATTGTCCTTTTCTTCCCCATTTCCTTTTTTCCCACACTGCTGTACCTGACCATTTCTTTTTCCTTCAGTTTGCTACTGCTGGCAGCGCCAATCTGGGCACAGAGCCTAAGTTAATACATTCATTGGATTATACTCTGTTCTGTGCTTCACCTTTAATGCTCGCACATTTCTCTAGTTAGAGCAGCCTCACTCATTGGGAAACACTGAACTAAAGTGCAATTGGTCTTTTACTAATTGTTCATATAAACCAGTGGCTACTATATTCTTCTGGAGTTTTCCCCATATAGATTATTGGCTTCTTTTACGCAACATTGGAATATTTTTCTTTGCTTTACATCTTGATTCAGTGCTTGCATTTGAGTGAATATTGCATATTAAGAGACCCAGGGAAAGCATTTTGTTTTTCTAGGCCTTTTAAATGGAAGTAGAGCTCCAAGAAATTTGCTTCAAATAACTTGACAGAAAGATTACAAGTAAAAGCTTTGGATTTTGAAATTCAAATACAAAATTCTATAGTAAAATGTGATTATTCAATATCCTTCAGCCTTTTTATCTGTTAAAGTTTTTTCTTTCCAAGATTGGTTCATGTTGGTCTTTCTAAAATAGAAGCTGAATTTTCCCAGAATGCCTAATTTTTTATGTGTCTAAGAACTACAGCAATGAACAGCCTGAATTTGGTCACATATTCAACACTTCCCTTTACTGTATGTGAGAGGCACAGTCTTGTAACATTTTCCTTATTTCCTCTCCCACTACCTCCACAACACAGTAACCTTCACACTGAATGAGAATAGCTGGATACAGCTTCCTGCATGGCTTCTCAATTGCTGGCAATTTAGTTGGCCAGATGGGGTTTCTGTGGAGAAATGTGAAGGCTAAGTGTGCCCCTGCAGAGCTCTTGGCTCCTGCTGACTCAGCAAGCGAAGGACACAATCAAATAGTATAGCTTCCACCTCCTTTCTCACCTTTTTTATATCCCTTTCGATTTCCCTCCTTCCACTCATGCAGGACTGTGTCTGTACTACTATTTCAGGAGAGGGGTTTTTTTTTTCTCCTTTCCAATTAGGATCTGTAGTAGCTTGAAATTAAGGGAAATTTTACCAGTCTTACTCTAAGTTCCTACAGGGAAAATGTGAAGTCACAGAGACTGAAGTGAGGCATGAAGCTTTAGCAGACGTACAAAGCAGAAACAGTGTGTGTAGATAATATGAAATGGTGGCACAAAGTTCTTCGGGCAGCAATGGAGGACAGTGCAGTGTCTGCATATTGTCTCTGTATGAGTAACAGAGTGAAGCATCAGTTGGTTTCTGCTCTTTCTGATACTAGGAAAGCATTAAGAGCAGGAGCAGCAGCCGAGACATAATTTTTTCCAGAGAAGCCTTAAAAAAGACTAAGCGAGGGCAGATATTGAGGGAAATGAGATTTAAGCCCCATTATAAATGGAAATGTCTTCAAATAGAGTAATTTTGAAAATGTGCTGAGGCACCGGTCCATTTAAAAGTCATGGGAACATATTAATTAAGCACATTAAAATGAAGGAAAGTCCCATAATACATGCTTACCTTTACAACTGATTGACTTCCAAATACCTTAAATTGGCATGTAGATATTTTTATAAAGAATAGGCATCACTGGGAAACAAAACACTGAAGAAAGCCAGCCAGTCAAACAAAACACATTATCAAAAGCAGGCTACAAGCAAGTGGGATTCTGGCCACAATGTACTTGTACATTAAATATAAGTGTTTGGCTGTCTGATACCCTTTGAAATGGAAATGTGTCCTTTTTTTAAAAAAAAGGAATTTTTTTCTTATAAATATTTCATAGGTCCCATAAAAAAAAAAAAAACAACCAAAAACACGAGATAGGAATATTTTTGTCTCTCTCCAGTTTGCAATCACGTTTAATGAAGAATTACTAACAGAAAACTTACTATTGTAAAGATAAGGCAAGAACTAAATATTTAAAAGCTTTCTTTTCTCTTTATAGGGAACAAAATATTATTTTTAAAGTAGTGTTTCATGACTGATTAGTCCTCAGTCTGGCCCAGAGGTCAGCTTTTTTGAACCAGCAAGTCAGATGTGACAGCAGTCTTGAATGGTGGTTTTGACGGAAGTGCTTGTGTTGTGAGAAAGCACTATTACATGGGCTGTTCTCTGTCTCAGACCTTAAATTTCCAGCATGACTGGGGATCACTAATGATGTTTTCATTCCTCTACAGGCAGTCTAAAAAGCTACTATTACTGCTTTTAAAGTACATGTAACAGAAACAAAAGCAGACTCAATTAGTTTGACGTCTTCCTAGCATTTAATTTAACCTGAGAAAACCACCCACATTCTATGCTTTGCTGATATATAATTCTGATATCCTATTGAAAACTCTAGCAGTTTATAGAATTTTATTTCAGCAGCTGCTTACAAATTTGTTGTTTATTTTTTTTATCAAATGACCAAATATACATATATTTAGAAATGTATACATAGAAGCACACGTATATAGGTTGGTTAGGACTCTGAAATTGTGCCTAGGTAAATCAGTTTATCAGGTATGACTTTCTTCCATTACCCCAACAGGAAAATATTTTCAAGTTTACTGGCCTATGTGCTTAAGGTGTTTTCTTACGTGGATGTGAGGCTTGTCGTCAGTTGGAGGAAGGGTGGGACTGCTTATGTGTCTTATGTATTACTTTGAGATAAACAGAGATATCTTTGGATGAAGTGAACTGACTTAGGTCTTCTCTTTCACAGATAGGTATTCTAACCTAATCTAACCCCAGTAAAGTTACTGAAAGCAAATTAACTGCTCAACCAAAATTTTGTTTATAGAACAATATTGAGTTGTCATTAATTGTCTGAACATGACCCTTTCTAATTCCTTTCATGGAATCCATTTCATGTCTGACTCTCTCAAATCTTTCCACTAAATTACATTCCATCTGTGAGGCCTACAAAGCCTTAATCATACCTTCTAACAAATGTTATCACACTTACATAGCAAAAGATGCCCAGAGAGAAGACTAGAACATTTGGGAACTTCTACCATCTGTGCATCTCCCACTTATGCTTATTCAAGACTTCTTCCCCCCACCCCAGTTCCTTCTTCTCTGAAGTGCTGTATACCTAAATACATTTCTTTTTGTGGAGACAGGAATCTTTGCTGTCCTCTTGTCTGCAATAGAAATTACAATTTGTCATACAATAATATTAAAAGGGACTTTAATAAATTAAAAAGTGAAATGCTCATTTCACAGTTAGAAAATTATTGAAATTAAGCGATAGGTGAAATGATAGCTCCACTCTCTTGTACAGTCTGACAATAGCCTTTCTTTAGAGTCATATTTTTTATCTCACAGCCCTTACTTTCTTCATTGTACAGAACTGACCCTCTCTGAAGTGAAGTCAAGGAGGAAAACGGTGTTTCACAATGTTAGAACTGTGTACCTTGAAGGTGGAGACTGACGCTCATAGAATTCCCTTGTCATAAATTACAAACCAAAACATTTTGATTGCGATTTCATGTATTTATGAGTTCTTACCTGAAACCCTGAGACTGATTTTCAGCGCAGTGAGCATGCCCAGACATACCTTGTGTCAGTGAAAGTTTTGGATTGCATATGTAAAAACTATTTAATTCTAAGCCCTCCAAAAGATATGGACTTTAAAGACCTGAAGTTGATAACCTGACTCTGTGGATACTTTTGACCCGCTTCTCCATATTACCATCCCCTTGGTAATATATGATTCATAATAACTCCCAGTATAATACAGTTCTTTGTAAATTAAAAAAATAATAATTTTTAGACAATGTAGTGATGTATTTCATTAAAAAATCTTTTTAATAATTCTGTGATGTTATTTGAACAATGTGCAGTAAATAAAGCTGAGACAAACACTGAATATGCGAAAAAAAAGTTAGTTTCTTATTAAGTCAAACAATACACATTTGTTCTGTGTAATTAAATTAAAATAGGCTTTATTTCATAAAAATGTGTATGCGTGTGTGTGTTTACTTAATTGATTTCACATTGAAATCCAGGGGAGAAAGAGTACGTGAACATATAGTAACATTGCAGTCTTGCAATGGATGGTACAGCAGTGCAGTGGCATCTGATTTAAGGGATATATTCTAACTTCTGAGTGTTTGGTCTGGGGATATGAATAAAGTTCTTGACAATGTTATTTGGGAGTTGTCTTCTTTTTGGTTATGTAATTTCCCAGACAAAATCCAACTAAACAAATTGAAAACAAAAGTTTAATACTATGCTATATTAGTGATGCTTACATGGTTGGTTATCAGGATGGTATCATTTTTATCTGCTGAATTAGATATTTGAACAACAACTAAACATATACAGTGTTACCATTGTTTACAGAGAGCATGAATGGGATAATGTTACAGTAGATTTCAGTTATATTTTGATGTCATTGGCACTTAGGACAGTCAATAACCTTTCTTCTGTTTCTCTCTATTCAGATCTAACTTTCATCCCTCTGAGTTCAAACATGGAAGCTTCCTGCTCAGTATTTTTATGTCCCAAAAAAAAAGTCACATAATACTAGAGGAAAACAGTTTCTGAAAAAATAGCTGAAATTCTCAATGAAGTGTTAGTCAACACGTGTTGGGTTTACACCCAGTGTGAAAGAAATGTAAAGTCCTTTGCAATCTTATGTAAAATTAATTTTTTAGTCGATTGCAACTTGAACAAACTTGCGTGGATAGATTTTAATATTCAGACAAAATAGAAAATCTATCCTTCTGAAAGCTCAAGTTCATAGTGATATATATGAAAGTGTTGAAATTATTTAAATAAGACTGTCTATAAATTTCATAATGGTTAAATAATCTAGCTTTGCTATCAGATATCATTGAATCAGTCTGACTTTTTTCAAAAAATTAACTCTAACTTCAGACCTGGAAAAAAAGTGATGTGCTCAGTAATGTAATAAGCAACAAAAAATATATATTCTTTGGAGTGTCATGAAGTCATAATAGCTGATGTTATCATTCTTACTTATAACTTTCAGAGTAGTAATAATACCAAGTTAAGTCAATAACTTCTTCCAAGAATGACACATTAGATGAAAACTAGAAAACTTTTCTTCTCATTACTTTGCATTCATAAACTTTTTGGAACAGTAGTAAATTACATATATCCTCTTTAAACTACACTACAAGTCATCTAGGATCCCTTGAGAAAAAATAAAATAGAAGTTTAAAACAAAAATGTCAAAACCTTTTTTAAGAAAAAAAAAGTTAATAACAGATAAAGTTCTTAGTTAAAAAGTAGATTAACCCAGTTGTGTTGATGCACAGTTTTAAAATTAATATTGGAACTTCCTCAGTTTTCTGAAATCTGGTTGCTTTTTCTCATTTCTCCCTTATAAAATTGTACTAGTATTTATTCATAAAATGAATAAAAAGCTGCACTTCCCTATTTTCACACCTTCCATTATTCTATTTTTAATCTTTTCTTTCCAATCCACTCTCTAAACTTCTCTTGGGTACTTCATAGAAGAATCTTCATGGAATTATTTGGTATATGGATTTTGCACATTTGTCAAGGACTTTATATGGGGGGGGTTGTTTGGTTTTTTTCTATTTTTTCTTTGTATACTCAGCCTGGTAACATCTGGTAACTGGCAATACCTCTCTTCATTTGGTTTGACCTTTGACATTCTGGACAGGTCTGTTCCTGTAAAATGCCAAACCCACACATGTTTTCAGTTTCTTTTCACCTGGTTTTCCATCTACCTATGCACTATTCAACTCTCTGAAAGTGCTTAGTTCCTTTTGGTCAGATATAACCTGTTTTGTCCAGGAATGATCTGCCTACCCTTTTATTCTCATTCTCCTTCTTTTAATACAATGCATTTGGATATGTAAAATAATGAACCTGCAGATGAATAATGTAGATAATATGTAGGGAATACATAGAAAAGACAGACACACAGACATGCAGTGACAACATAGCAGAATGTGTAAATGGTGTATCAACTCGTAGACTTGAACGAAGTGTCAAATGTAAACCTTCAGATCTCATTCAGAAAATGGCTAAGAAAGAAATAGTTCCACTTTTGCAGAACATGCTATAAATAAAAAATATTTTTTTTAAAAAATATTACTTGGAGATACCCAAATGGATTATATTGTTTTAACTTTCAACAACTATCATGATGTTGAAATGAGGAAAATGATCAGTGAAAGTAAAGGTGTGAAAGAAGAATTATCACATCTGAAATTAAATTAACTCAAAGAAAGCCAAGTACTCAAAGCAAAGAGTCTCAATAACATTCACTGCAGAATTATGAAGGAATTAACACATACATCTGAACTGTCTAGAACAAGGATTTTTTGCTAGCAATGCATGATAAGCATTTATGGAAAATAGCAAATGACCTGCCTACATTTAAGAAGGGAAGTTGCAGGGTGGATATAAACAGATCTCTCTGCGATTTTTAGATGTTTTTAGAATCCAAAGCTTCAGAGAAAAATTTTAAGCAAAGAAGGAGTAATGGCACAGAAGTACAAAACAAACTTAAAATCTATCTGAAGTTTTCAAAAAGTAGATGATAAAATTTACCTGATACCTTTCTTTAATAATTTGTCCTCTAAGCAAGGCAAGTGGAAAAGATCTCATCTGGATTTCAAAACAATTTTTGACACTATCTGACAGGAAAAGCATTAGTTAAGATTGAGAAGAATTGACTAATTAGGAGAGGACAATAGATTGTTTTGGGTGTTTAGATTGTTACATGGAAACTGTTAGGAAGTTCTCCATGGGATTTCTTGCAATACATTTAACGCCATTTAAATTAAAGACTAGATCACAAGAACTTGAAGCATGCTGCTGAAGTTTACTGGCAAAACAGGTCTAATAAGCATCAAAATTATAAAAACATACATGAAGAATCAGATGACCTTGATGACTTTTGTAACAGAACATGGATTAAATTTCATAGTACGAAGAGCAATGGAAGAAGGTTTTCAGCTGTGAGTTCATCAGCTTGAAACGGAAGAGAAGAAGAAAGTTCCAGTCAATCTACTGGATACAGATGTTTATAGTTACGTTTTAAAATTTTGATCATTAAACATGATAATTATATATATGTGTGTGTGTGTGTGTGTGTGTGTGTGTGTGTATAAAAAACATGTTTTTAAAATATGGGGTTTATACAACTTGGGTGCTTGTGCTAGAGGAGAATAGGCTTCAGCAGAGAAGAGCCCACTGCCAGTTTATTCTGAATCAAAAAAGTGATGTCTATGATCAGGCAAAATAACATTTAGACCATCAGGTGTTTTAATGACATTTATTTTTATTATAATGCACATCATTTTCTTCTTCACTCATCTGTTTAAGTTCTATATGAGTGCTTTAAACACCATTCACTCACTAGGTGCTTAATGCAAAACTTATTTAGTCAAAGTACTTCCATTGACTTCTGTATGCTTTGGATTAGGTTCTATATCCTCACCCATCAACCAGCTGCTTCAGATTTCCAGTTTTATCACAATATTAGACTGCTTTTCTCTTTTTTCCATGATCTTAAAAGCCAAAGAAAGAGGTATACTTTGGTTTGCCCTGTCTGTTCTTTAATGTGCTTAGATTGCAGTTATTTCCTGCTGAGCCCTGGATGAGGTTTAGTTTGTTGAAGAGCAACTTTTTAATCATCTCACAGAATGAATGAACTGGAAGATATGTCAGGCTTCTATCAGAAGATGAAAAATGTGAAAACTTATCAGTACCTCTCTTCCTCTAGATATATTGTAGGTCATAAAAACCTACTCTGTACAGTACTTATTACTCTTACAAAGGAAGCTAAAAATGTAATTATGCGAAGGATGATCACCAAGAAACTTTGCAAAACAGTTAAAGCAGGCACAAAATTATGGCTGCTTGTGCACGGCAAATAGTACAAGAGGCAGCAGGAGAACAAATTATTTCAAAGACAGGCTATGTAATCTTCTCCATAGGAGGGGTGACTACAACCCCTTCACTTTTATTTTGGAGAATTAAGGTAGCAGTGCAAAACATTTCAGAAGCAAAGCTGACCAGGGTTGCACCAGCTTGTCAATCAGTGTTTAACTGCCTAAAATATATTTTGCTACTGGATAGATGGAGTTTTTTTTTCCTTCCTATTGATGCTTACAGGCTCCTGGTTTATGATGATATAAGCAGGGCCTTCCCCAGCATCTAATTCTCATTTTGGCTAAATGCCAAAGCTCTTCACTAGACTTGTGCAGTACAGCCATGGAGATACATATCAGATCTAGTTCAAGGAAAGGAGCAAGAGACTCCACCTCTTCACACTTGCTTTCTCTTGCCTACCATTAACAGGGGGTGGTAGCAGGTGAATAATCCTTACTTTTTTTTTTTTTAATTAACTGTCATGCCCCTGTTACAGCCCACACTGTACAGCCAAATAAGGGTTACAGTAATACGACCTCTAAGGATTCTGATGTTGTATTTTTCATATGAGAAGAAATGTCAAGTCTAACATTATAAAATACCCAGTAAAGCATTTTTAGTCATTGCAGAACAAGAACAAATAGTGTCCAATAAGCAATCAGCAGCTTGGTCCTATTCTAATTACTTTCCTTTCCACCATATTTATTTCTCTAATTTATAACAACTGCTTATTTAAATGCCCTTTATTTCAGCTAGAGAGCAATAATTATTTTTGATGAAGCAAACAGAAACATTAAAGTTCCTGAGTGAGTGAGCATATGTATAGACTTAAAAATTACATTTTAGGTATAGCAAATAACATATATTGCCATTAATCTACGGAAGGGAATATGGTGCCACAGAATTCACTTATCCATAACATCATTTAAATTTTATTATCAAAGGTTCTTCCTTTTGAACTTCGCAGTGTTACCATCTTGCTTGGATATTTTCTCTTCTGCTCAACAGGCAGCTGACACAGCAGATTCATGAAGACAAGCCAGATCTTTTATGCTATCTTGCATTATATTAATAAGAAATTGAAGTTACACAGGATGAACTAGGAATATCAGACAAAAGAACTTATAATCTAGTGGTTCTCATTTAAAAATAAAAGAAAATGAACTCACATCAAAGATATTTGCAGCATCCTAAAAAATCCCCAACAAAACAAATCAAAACAAAAAACCACAAACCAAAAACAATCTGGAATGTAGAGCATAGAACTGAAAAATACTATTGAGGTGCCTTCAAGTATATGTAAAGGCAGAATGATTTTAGAAAATCTGTGTAATCGGTTTTGTATATAAGCTGCTAGAAGTAAGTGGGAGCAGGAGCTCAGAAAAACTATATTTTAATATATTTATAACAGTCTAGTATATTTTACTGGTATACGTCAATGTCATAATACGAGACTTTACTTTGTATCTGTAGTTCCCTGGAACACAAACTTGTTTTAAACTCTCTTCAGAATGAGTTTCTTTGACTTTCCAGCTGTCCATCAAATAAAGCAGAAACCATTGCCATATATTCAAAGACAAATACTGAGATGTTTTCAGAATATATTAAAAAAACCCAACAAAACACAAAACTAAACAAAAATTGTGAAATTGTGGTCTGATGAGCTTATTCTGGAAAGACCCATATGTTAGTGGTTTGATGGGTGACTGAGCAGGTCACTGCACTTCCTTTTCTCATAAGGATAATTTACAAAGTGTGAGACCTTCAGTGGACTCAATATCAACTCTGGAAATATTATATCAAAAATTCTACATTAATTCCACAAGTAACTCTGGTGTTCTCTGCTAATGAATCCATACATATCAACTATACCCATTTAATATTTTCAGTGACAATAAATGCATTTTTCTTTCTTTGTCAGTGCTACCTGGTTCTCATAGGTTTCATTTAAGTTAAATCCAGGTTTAATTATCTCCCCTGAATGTCGCATTGTATCTCTTTATGCAGAATATATACTAATAAATCATAATTTCCCTCTATTTTTGATAGGAATTAATCCAAACCCACTTTATTTTTTTTCTATAGCTTACTTTGCATTTAGAGAATTTGAACAATAGTTTAATTAAAAAACAAATCTATAAAATAATGTGGCTGGGTGCAGCACTCATTTATATCCCTGCAAATACAGGAAAGCCAGTAGTTGCATATGAAGCATAAATCTAACCAAAATATGCCTTCCCTCATGAAAATTCATATGCTTTTTTAAGACCTTTCATTAATTTTTCCTTCTGATTTTAAGCATAGTCTGTCACTTCTGCATGATTTTGAATGCTCGTATTTTTTGTCAACATATGGAAAAAACCCACTCTGTCTGTAAAAAAACCTTTCATAGCAGATTCTATAGAATAATGTTGTTTAAAAAGATAAACCCTCAAACTTAGTAATTGTAATTTGTAAAGAATATATATACACTGCAAAAATCCTAGCAAAGAGAATCATAATCACATTGCTAAATGTTACTTTTCATCATTCTTTATAAATGTGAGAATTCATAAATGCAGATGGAATCATGCCTATGCAAGAACCTTTTATTTTGAACAGACCTCAAATATTACTTTAAGAATGAGCAATTAGCGTCATGTGAGATTTAACCACTGTTATCCAACACCGATTAATTTTGCTCAGTCAGTCACTTCCATGGTGTATTATCTAGTTCAAAATTCTCAGAGTAAAAGAAAGAGGATTTAAACAAAGTAACTGGTTCCATGCTTAGCTAGCATTCGGCTAAATAAGCACAGATGCAGTTGTTATCTGCTTAAAAGTACATCTGTGGTTTCCTTATTTAAACTCTTAAGTTTTAACGTCCATCAGAAAGGCTGTTGCTGCAATGAATAATTTAATCACTTCTGCCTATTACATGCTATACTACACAGCAAGCCTAGTCGCGAAGCTGTGAAAGACACCGGGCAAGTGTCAGCACACCCTATAATTCATCCGACCTCCCAGTATCTTCGCTGCAAGTGACTAAGGGAGCTCTGAAGCGGCCAGGGGCAGGTTGTGGTAGGGAAGGGAGGTGAAGAGATCACAACAGAATTGCACCAGATCAGCAAGACACTTTAGAAAGATGAAAGGTCAACGCGGGCTTAGCACTGCTGTGGTGTCATTTCATCTGTTTGTCCCTTGGTGGAGTTCTTGAGTTAGTTTCTCCCTTCCGCCGAATGGCTTTAACTGCTTTATGTGGGGTTTTTGTCCTTTTCCCTGTGCTTTCGAATTTGCTGTCATGTTTGTTGTATTTAACCGTTTCCTTGCATGATTATAAATATGTCACGTTCAAGCACACCTGATTTCTTTTTTTGTCTTTTTCCCTTCGGGAGTTTATTCTTCATTTGTGTGCGCGCGTGGGGGCACGCCAGTAATATAGAGCGGTATAGACATGCAGACAATCTGCCTCTCTTTAACCCGAGATGGATTCCCACTGCAGATCCCAGAAGTCATTTTCCAGCAAGAGCCACCGACATTCCTAAACTGCACAAAACAAATTGTCGCGGGCTGAAAGCGCCAACAGCGGACGCGAGTTCGGACGCCGGCGGCTGAAACCGGGCTCCGCCAAGAAATGCAGATAAACTAACCATTAATTGCATCTGCATATTTTATCCATGACCTCTGTCTTTCCAATCAGCAACTGCAACAATGACAACAAAGCCCCACTGCAGAGCATAGGAAAGGGAGCCGGGGGGAGCGGGGTGGGGGGGGGGGGAGGTGGGGGGGGGGGGGTGCGTGTGCATGCAGAGGAGCTGGGGAAGCTCACAGGCTGCTTTAGGATTTCCCCACGTACAGCAGGCTGCGAATGTCAGCAAGACGGATTCCTCCCCACACGCAAGATGCCACCTCGGTGGCCTTATCAGATGTTCCCTTTAAGGACACAAGCTCTTATTTCCCCTCTGTATATCTCCAACATCTCCGGCTATTTTATTTATTACAGCCGATTACATTTGTGATCCCGCTTCCCACTTGATCTCACCAGATCAGGAGGACAAATGCCGTGTCGTGTCTGAGCGCGTGTGGGCGTCTGTGTGCATCTGGGAGAGGGGGGAACCGGGGGATGAAGGGGGGTGGGGGGAGGGGGAGGAGGGGGGAGAGTTACACTGCGCAACAGATTTGACCGAGAGGGCCAAACCTCCCCCGCCTGAAACAGCTGGACTTGCTCCTGCCGCCACCCGAACAGCTGTGCGCACACTAGCCGCGGGACCGGGGCCGTGGTGGCGGCGAGAGCGGGCGGGGGTGATTCTCCTCTCCCCCCGCACGAACGAGCGGAATGCGGGCAGAGAGAAGGAGGGAACACACGACGGAGAGGAACGGGACACACGACACGGCCAGCACAGCCCCGTCCTCCTCCCAGCAGCCAGGGCACGTGGACCAGGAACAGCGCTGCCATTCACCATGCAGCGCACGTCGGGCCCATTTCCCACGCCGGCCGCCTGCCCTGGGGGAGGAAAGGAGGAGGAGGGGGAGGAAGGGGGAATGATAGGAAAGGGGAGGGGGCGGGGGGGCCGTTACCTCTGCTCCGAAAGAGGAACCAATCCACTGTGAAGGACACAGCACTGCCGAGCAGGAAAGACATTGCACATTCAGAGAAAGATTGCATGTAAAGACACTGCAAAGAAAAGAAAGAAAAAGAGGGGGGCTGGGGCGGGGGAGCGCAGCCAGCGTGTGAAAGGCATAGTGTGTGTAAGAGAGGCCAGGGAGGGTAGGAAGGGAAGGGGGGAGCGATTGCACATACCAAGAGAAAGAAATCACTCATTCGCATGATAGAGGCTCTCGCAAAACAGACCGTAGTAGAAGTAGACATGGGAGAGACAACGGGGAAGGAGACGCAGACGAGAGGCGAGGTGTCCATGCCGTGCAACAGCCCAGAATCCGATTAAAGTTTATGGCGGGGAGGTTAAAAGCGCTTTCAACCCGCCCCTCCCCTGGCGAATACATTAAGTTTCCTGGCTGCGTTTAAAAGCACAAAGGGAAGGGAACAGCGGGAGCTTTGGGTTGCAATTGAATCGCTAGTGCAGGGAGCCAGTGTAATGCAGTATGCCGGTATTCCTACGTACTGGTATGTCTGGATCTTACACTGTGGGCAAAATTTCCTCCTCTCGGAGCTCCAGAACAGCGAGGGGGGAATTTTGATAAATTCAAGTTGCTCGGCAAATATAATAGGGATTTGGTATTAATCCTACTTAACCCGCTGCGAAGATGCTGAGCTCCCGAGCCCCCTCCTCCGTCCGGGACTGCGGCGGTGAGCACTGAGCCTGCGCCGAGCCGGGCTTTCTCGCTGATGCTGCAGATATAAAGCCGAGTGTCTCCAGCATCGGCGGGGGAGGGTTTTCGTGTTCTGGCAAGGCAGGGAGAGCGATCGGGGCCAGGGCCAGCGCTGGGGCCATGGTCGGGGCCGGAGCCAGGGCCGGGGCCAGCGTCAGCGCCGGAGGAGTAGCCGCCCCTCAGCCCTCTGGAGAGAACAGCAGTCACTCACTTCCTAGCACCGATTCCACGCGGCGCGACTCTGCCCCTCTGTGCCTCTGGAATCCCCAGGGAAAGAGGTGGCAACCTTCCCTCCCTCCCACATTCACTCACCGCCCCGAATGACAAAGACACGCTGTGACCGCTGCTTTGAACCACCTCAGCGTATCCGGCCTCTTTTCGCTCAAATATGTCATCGCGATAAAAGCGAGGCATTTCATTACATTCATCTGCAGGCGTCTTTATTCAAAATAGCCATTAAAAACAAGGAATGCACGCACGCACACACAGAACCGGCAACAACTTGTTTTCCCTCATGTGTTCACAGAGAGAGCAGCTGGGTCCCTGCCTTCCCCCTCGCTGCGCACACACACACACACACACACACACACGCCGGTTCGCTTCCCGCTGGATGCCCCATTCTCACCCAGATCCTCCCTCTCCCCCGGAGTCTCTCTCTCTTCCCCCCGGATCCGAGGACAGGTACGGGAGCTAGGCATCACCCGGGGCTCAGAGGCACGCAAACGCCATAGGTGAACAAACGGCACAAAGTCAAAAGGAGATGCCAACTAGGGTCGCTAGAATAAACAAAGTTGAGCGGAGAGCTTTAACGTTAAAGTTTATTTCTCACTTACCCAGGTAGGTGACGCTACATTTTAGCAATCATCGAAGAAGCAAGTCTCTGCTCAGAAATAATTCTTACATGTGTTTATTCTACTAACCCTCTCGCCCCCTTCCTGATCGTCTTCTCCGAGGGATTTTTTTTTTTTTTTTTCTCCTAGGAAACCCACAAACACGCTGAAAAGACACATTCAGAACGTGGTAATAGGAAGAACATGAACACAAAGACCAAAAGGCTCAAACAGCACTGGGAACACAGGACGAAAGTCTGAGATCTAAGCAGCCCCCTTCCTCCCCGGAGTTTTATGCAGTTGCAGTGACTGCAGCTATTTCACAAAAGCACCGACACGACAGGGAAAGGTGGGAATCTGTGCGAAACGAGTTTTCTTACCAGCGTGATTCCGCAAAACGCAGAGCCCCGAACGTGCGCCGGCTCTGCCTAAAAGAAAGGCGAATAAACATTTGCTTTAAAAATCGTTGCTCGACAGTCTACAGCGGAGGTGGGGAGGGAGAGGATAGGAGAGGATCACTACAGATCACGGGTGTGAGAAGGCAACAGCAGCAACGTTCGGGCGGGTAATGAGGATCGGTTTTGTGGACTGTCTGAACTGGTGTTTTGTGATGAGCAGCTATCCCGCTTGCAGCACTAGCAGCAGCAGAGACAGAGGGTAAGGCTGGGCTTTCTGGAGTGCAGCGCTTGACTCGTCCTCCCTCCTCCTCCTCCTCCTCCCCTCTCACTCTCCCTCGCTCTCTCTTTGCTCTCCCTCTTTCTCTCCCTCTCTCTTTCTGTGTGTGTAGCGCAGGCGGCTCTGCTGCTGCAGCGTCAAGGAAGAGCTACCGAGAGAGGCTTCAGCAGCTCCCACCACTTTGGGCAAACTTGCCGGTTTACTGCTTCTTTCTTTTTTTTTTTTTTTCTTTTTTTTTTTTCCGAGTGGGAAGCTTCTCAGTTGCCATTCAACATTTTAAAGCACAAGCCGCTCTGCCGTGGAAAGCGCCTGAGCTACACTTCTCTGAAAGGCACAGGAGGGAATACACAATTGCAGATTTCACCCACCGTGGCGGTGCAGATCACAGGAAGCAACTGACTGATATAATTTTATTTGCAAACAGAACTCCGTTTTGTTTTGTGGTTCCTTTTTTTTTTTTTGCTTTTTTTTTTTTTAATCGCGTCGCGGATCGTTTCCCCTCCCCTTTGCCATTCCGCTTATATGGATGTAATTCAGAATCTGTGTTAATTCACGTGGGGGATCCAGTTACATCTTGTTCCGCTCCGGGTATATTTACGAGAGACCAGTAATCGCCTTTGGACACATAGTTTTGTTGCTAACCTTTGAACTGAAAGGATCAAGTTCAGATCTGGTTACCTGCATTGGGACGGGAAGGAAGAGGAGAGAGAGAGGGAGAGGGAGACTGCAATCTCATTTGTGAATCGCTCTCAGTGCTGCAGATCGAGATTGCTTTAACACATGCAGTGCAAATGCAGGTAAGGCACACACACAAACTGCGGATGCAAAAACAAACTTGGGACTGTTGTGTGTGTATGTTCTTATCTACAGCCTTGCAAATTCTGGGCAAACGGCTTCTGCAGTTTCTGTATCGTTGCTTTGTGACTAATGACCTTGCGCAGAGTTGTTAAAAAAAAAAAAAAATCCTCTCCGGAGAAAAAGCTGAACATTTTAGGCTGAATCTCTGAAGATGGATTTGGGTGCTTCTCTGCCAACCAGAGGGGATATTCTGTGGACTGCTCTGTAATACATGGGTTTCTTCTCCCATCAACTGTGCAGCTACCGACATTATTGGGATTTTCTTTTTTTTTTTTTTTTTTTTCTTTACCTTTTTCAATTATTTTTTAAAGAACTGCCCATTGCTAAGAGGATTTGGAGTTTTCCCGGACACAAGCCCTTTGAATAAAGCAAATCACTTTTTTTTTTTTTTTTTTTTCCTGTGTGTGCAGAGAGGGGGAAGAATAAAGCTAATGCCTTGGTCGTAAACGGCTGAGAGAGAGAGAGAGAGAGAAAGAAAAGAGAGTGTGTGAATTGTAGTTAACTCCAGTGTCGAAGAAGACGACCTGGGGGGCTTCGAATCGCACAGTACTGCTCCTGCTTTTATTGCAAACCTTGCAAAGTGATTACAGTAAAATCAGAGAGGAGGAGGAGAAGGGGGAGGAGGAGGAAAAACCCATCCTATCTACCGAGATGAATCTTTAAAAAGCAAAATACACTGTCCCATGAACTGTAAGTATATCGCAACTGGAAGACAGGGAGAGCAGCAGAGGAGCCAGCAGCAGGGTTTTGACCACCAATTGCACCAGCCATGAGACAATAAGTTTCCAGGGACAGAAGGATTTTATAATTGATCACCCGGACGCTCAGCCGCTCTGTTGGCTTGTCAGGGGAGTTTATTGGGGGGCAGGTGGGAGTGAGACGGGGGAGGGGGCGGGGGGGGGCTCGTAGCGAGGAAGATGAGAAAGATGCGGACTCTCTTTGGCTTTGTGCACTGCTGCTGCTGCTGCTGCTTCTTGCTTCTCCTGCCTCCGCCACTCTGGGTCAGCCTGGCAGCGGCCAAGCAGCTCCTGAGGTACCGGCTGGCCGAGGAGGGACCCGCCGACATCCGCATCGGCAACGTGGCTTCCGACCTGGGAATCGTGACGGGCTCCGGAGAGGTGACATTCAGCCTGGAATCGGGCTCCGACTATCTTAAGATCGATAATATGACCGGGGAACTGAGCACCACCGAGCGGCGCATCGACCGCGAGAAGCTGCCGCAGTGCCAGATGATCTTCGACGAGAACGAGTGCTTCCTGGACTTCGAGGTGTCGGTCATCGGCCCCTCGCAGAGCTGGGTGGACCTCTTCGAGGGCCGGGTCATCATCCTAGATATCAACGACAACACCCCCACCTTTCCGTCCCCTGTCCTCACGCTTACCGTGGAGGAGAACCGGCCCGTGGGGACCCTCTACCTGCTCCCGACAGCGACCGACAGGGACTTCGGCCGCAACGGCATCGAGCGCTACGAACTGCTGCAGGAGCCCGGAGGGGACGGCGGCCGCCGCGGGGGCAGTGGCGGCGGCGGGGGGACTGGTTCGGCCTCGGCGGCCTCCGAGAGCGCCCTCTACCCCGGCGGCAGCAAGCGGCGGCAGGAGGCGGACGCGGTGGCCCGCAGCAGCGTCTTCGAGCTGCAGGTGGCCGACACCCTCGACGGGGAGAAGCAGCCGCAGCTGATCGTCAAGGGGGCGCTGGATCGTGAGCAGCGGGACTCCTACGAGCTCAGCCTCCGCGTGCGGGACGGCGGCGACCCGGCGCGGTCCTCGCAGGCTATCCTGAGGGTATTGATCACAGACGTGAACGACAACAGCCCCCGCTTCGAGAAGAGCGTCTACGAGGCAGACCTGGCAGAGAACAGCAGCCCCGGGACCCCCATCCTGCAGCTGCGAGCCGCCGATCTGGACGTGGGGGTGAACGGGCAGATCGAATACGTCTTTGGGGCGGCCACGGAGTCTGTAAGGCGCCTGCTGCGGCTGGATGAGACCTCCGGCTGGCTCAGCGTCTTGCATCGCATCGACCGGGAGGAGGTGAACCAGCTTCGCTTCACCGTCATGGCCCGAGATCGGGGCCAGCCCCCCAAGACAGACAAGGCCACGGTTGTGCTGAATATCCGTGATGAGAATGACAATGTGCCCACAATTGACATCCGAAAAATTGGGCGCATCCCACTGCGGGACGGGGTGGCTAGCGTGGCTGAGGACGTCCTGGTGGACACCCCCATTGCCCTGGTGCAGGTGTCAGACCGGGACCAAGGTGAAAATGGCGTCGTGACCTGCACTGTGGTGGGTGACGTGCCCTTCCAGCTCAAGCCAGCTAATGAAGGAGAAGGGGAGCCACAGAACAAACGCAAGTATTTCCTCCACACCTCGGCTCCCCTCGACTATGAGGCTGTTCGTGACTACAACGTGGTGATTGTGGCTGTGGACTCAGGCAGCCCGAGCCTGTCCAGCAACAACTCCTTGCTGGTGCGGGTCGGGGACACTAATGACAACCCTCCAGTGTTCAGCCAGGCCGTTCTGGAAGTCTCCTTCCCAGAGAACAACTTGCCAGGTGAGAGGGTGGCCACGGTAGTTGCCACGGACGCTGACAGTGGCAAGAATGCTGAGATCACTTACTCCCTGGAGGCTTCACCCCTCTCCTCTGAGGCAGTGGGTGGCATATTCAGCATCGACCCTGACTCCGGGGACGTGTCAGTGCAGACGGTGCTGGACCGCGAGCAACGCGACACCTATGAGTTTCAGGTGACGGCCCGGGACAAGGGGGTGCCATCGCTTCAGGGCTCCACCACAGTGGTGGTGCGAGTGGCGGATCGCAATGACAACGAGCCACGCTTCATGCAGGACGTGTTCACTTTCTATGTGAAGGAGAACCTACAGCCCAACAGCCCTGTGGGCATGGTGACCGTGATGGACTTCGACAAGGGCCGCAACGCTGAGCTCAGCCTCTCTATCCAGCCTGGTGACCACGACCAGGCATCTGGCATCTTCTCCATTGAGAATGACACTGGAACCATTTTCTCCACCGTCTCATTCGACCGGGAGCAGCAGACAAGCTACACTTTTAAAGTGAAGGCAGTGGATGGAGGTGAGCCACCACGCTCTGCCACTGCCACTGTGTCCCTCTTTGTGATGGACGAGAACGACAATGCACCCACAGTCACCTTCCCCAGTAACAGCTCCTACACTGTGCTGCCGCCCTCCAGCAACATGCGCACCGTGGTGGCCACAGTGGTTGCCACTGATGCTGACACAGGTCTTAATGCTGACCTCAACTACAGCATTGTTGGGGGAAACCCCTTCAAACTCTTTGAGATCGACCCGGCCAGCGGTGTGGTGTCCCTGGTGGGCAAGCTGGCCCCCAAGCACTATGGCCTCCACCGCCTTGTGGTGCAGGTGAACGACAGTGGCCAGCCACCCCAGTCCACCACAGCCCTGCTCCATGTCTTCGTCAATGAGAGCCTGTCCAATGCCACTGTGGTGGAGAGTCAGGTGGCCCGCAGCCTCCACACACCCTTGGCCCAGGACATCGCTGGCGACCCCAGCTATGAGCTGAGTAAGCAGCGACTTAGCATAGTCATTGGTGTGGTGGCTGGCATCATGACTGTCATCCTCCTCATCCTGGTGGTGGTCATGGCCCGCTACTGTCGCTCCAAGGGCAAACATGGCTACGAGGCCGGCAAGAAGGACCACGAAGATTTCTTCACCCCTCAGCAGCACGACAAGGCCAAGAAGCCCAAGAAGGACAAGAAAGGCAAGAAGGGCAAGCAGCCCCTCTACAGCAGCATTGTCACCGTCGAGGCTTCCAAGCCCAACGGGCAGCGTTACGACAGCGTCAACGAGAAGCTCTCAGACAGCCCCGGTATGGGGCGGTACCGCTCCGTTAACGGTGGCCCCGGCAGCCCCGACCTGGCCAGGCACTATAAGTCGAGCTCACCGCTTCCCACCGTCCAGCTGCACCCGCAGTCCCCCACATCCGGTAAAAAGCACCAGGCCGTGCAGGACCTGCCCCCGGCCAACACATTCGTGGGCGCCGGCGACAACATCTCCATCGGGTCGGACCACTGCTCCGAGTACAGCTGCCAGGCGAGCAGCAAGTACAGCAAACAGGTAAGAGCGCTACGCCACCGCGGTCCGCGCAACCCCCCCCCCGCAGCTCCGGACACGCACACACACGCACACTCCCCATAACCCCCCCCACATCGCCCAGGGTGAGAGAGCGGCGATGCTTCCTCCCCCAGCCCCGCCTCCCACACCGGCACAGGCAGACACGACCATCAGGTTCAATGACCCGTTCAGCCTGGTCTCCCCACCTCCGCCCCCTCCCGCAGGCATTGGGTGCCCGGACCTACACACAGCACGCAGGAAGGAGAGTCACGTATCTTTACTGTTATTATTATCATGTTTATTATTCCCTCCGATTTTCAGACCCGGCAGCCAACCAGCCCGTCCGCGCAGCAGCACCGACGGGGGCGCCGGCAGGACTGCGCCGCTGAAGCGGCGGGCTCGTCCGCTCCCCCCATTTTCCCCCGCCCCCGCCGCGGCAGCCGGCCGCGGGGGGGGGAGGGGACTTGGACACCGGCTCAGCGAGCTGTAAGGCAACACGAGGTGCCTTTATCAGCCGCCAGCCCCGGCGGTCGCGGGGGCGGGGGAAGTAGAAACCCCCGCCCGGCGGAGCCGCGGTCCCCCGGCCTCCCCCGCGGTCCTGTTGCCCTCTCTTTCAGCGCCGATCCCGCTCGCAGCGGGAGCTTCCCCCGGCGTGAGGCTTTCCCGGCCTTAGAGACGGTCAGCTGCGGCTAAGGAGGGAAGTTTCGCCTCGGTAGCCAGGTGTTTTGGGGAAAGGGGGTTGCTGCCCACCTGACACTTCCCAAGGCTGTGGGGGAGAGTGGATTTGCAGCCGCCGTGCTGAAGCGTTAATGGCTGTAATTACCAGATCGCTCGTTAGGACCGAAATACTTAAGTCATCTACAAAGCCAATCTGCGGTCTAATTTACATCACAGAGATTGCACTCCTTGCAGAAGTTACTCTGAATACACACATAAGTGTTAGTGACCTTAGGATCGCACCGCAGTGTGTTTTCATTGACTTTTTTTTAAATTTCCCCTTGCATATCACATGAAATTGGCTCCTTCAAGCTGAAAGGCCTTAATTTGCCAGCTCAGCTGCTGCATAGCTCTGTCTGTAGGGAGCGTGACTGAGGGCGAGGTGGGTCTGCAGGAGGGACACAAGTGACTGGCTCTGGTCTGGTCTGCGTTGGTGAGAGAGGGTTCAGTGAAGCTCCACTAGCCTAAAATCGGTGATGGTAGTGACTACTTTGTAGTCCTTCAAATAAAGCAGGGATAGCGCAGAGGGGAATCAAGCTCCTAAGTGAAAGTACATGTCCTGTGTATTTTATAAGACACATATGTAGCCTGAACAGAGGTCACTTTTCTTGGAGAGGAGAAGTGTTTACTTTTTGGGCGATAGTAAAATGAGATACTTTAATACCTATTAATTTCAATTAGACCTTTCTCCATGTAAGATAGTATTCTGAATCTTTCCTCAGGTACATGCGTGTTACACAAGAATGTAGAGATAAATGAACGCTGATTCATGTAAATACAGAGCTAAGCCCGGAACAGGGAAATTCTGACTAGTTTGACAAAAATGCTTTCTTTTCAACTCGTTAACATGCAAATATGGTACACTAAGACTTTTTTTCACTTTGAAACGTCTGCAAGTCTATTACAATTGAAGTTTTACAATGTGTTGCCATTATTTGCATTCTGCTCAGAAATACTTAAAATACCTGAAAAGAAAACGAATTGTATAAACCACCTAGTCTTCCGCATGAAAAAAACCCGAAAAACCCAAGCATGATGGATGCACTGTCTGCCAGTATTTTTGTGTATGTTGTTTTACAAGTGATACAGATTTATAGAACGTTTGACACAGTAGTTTCTGGATGATACATTTCATTAACTCTCTCCTGGAGAGTACATTACGATTTCAGTTTGAAAATAGTCTGTGTGAAATAACTAAGAAAGTTCCTAAGCTTCCATTTACTAAGGCTTATTAAGCACATAGTAGATTATGCCATTTTGGTGAACACTAGAATAACAAAGTAGCAGTGGAACATATGCTAATCAGATACTACTTTCTTGCTGCTATAGTTCATCTAAACATATGAATTATAAACTGTCACAATGAAATTTATTTTCAGCATAGAAGAATGACTTGCATGCTAAGTGTAGGAATGGTAAAGCATGTCACCATACAAATGATCATTTTTCTTGATTAAAAAACCCCTTAAGATTATGGTAGAGAAAGATGTTTTGAATTAATTAGCATTTTTAAAGGATATATTTTGAAATACAATACCTTAGAAGTTTTCTTAGTAAAAGAAAATGACTTTATTACACTTTTACTTCAACAATCAAACTGAAAATAAGTACATGGCAAATTGCTCTATTATTTACCTAGTTTGTTACAAAACCAATTTCTCTGTGTCAATAGTTTCCCTGGGCTATTATTCAGTTTATTGTGAAGGTTAGTTTACCTGAGTAGTTTATAATATTCTAGTGCCTTTCCTTTTTTTTTTTTTTCTCTTTTATATATGCATAGAAAGTATTTGCACACTTATAAAACATGAATATAAGTTAAAGAAAACGTCCAAGAAAACAATACAGGTTGCATCATATTACAGAAAAGAATACGGACTTTATAGAAGAGAATATCAGGAACAAAAATCGTTACCGCTTTCATATGGGTACGTGCCAGCTTGTTGCTGAGTGACATTTATATCCTTTATTGATACTTTTGCATAATAGTGGAGACATTAAGACTTATGTGCATAAACAGTATGTTGACATTGAGAGTGGGGCATTTCTGTTTGAGGCAAAAATCATGAGGATTTTTAACACCCAGACCAGGTGGAGCTCATGCTCTAGCACGTTGTTTAGAGAGAAATGTGACCAGTTGCACATAAAGGGTTCCGATGTGGTGCGTAGCAGGTAGTTTAGCTGTAGATGTGAAGTAGAGCCAGTGTCGTGTTGATGTGACTGACAGGGAGACTAGTTGAAATCTCTAAGGCTGCCTTTATTTACTCATTGGCAGCTTCCTTTGTTCTAAGGAGATATTAGAAGGTGTATAAAGTTTTAGAGCAAATAAGTGGGCACAGCAGGATGTACCTGCTGTAAGTTACTGGAGATGAAAGCAATACTAATTTCCCATTAGTGTAATTAGAATTGGTAATTGATACTTTCGTATATCTACAATAGAACAGTCAGGAAATAAAGTCTCTACTTACGTGACCGACTGGTGTACCCCAGTGAATGCAAGTTGTTTTCAGTCTGATTATTTGATACTTCCTTTTTAAGGTAATGCATTTACTTTCTTATGTGAGTTCTCAAATACATCTTGTTTGATACACTACTGCATAGGAGAATTTCAGTGGAGAAAATTACAATCTGTAACTCTTCCTTGACAGCAGGTGTTTTATATAAAGTTTAAAACTAAACTCTGTATTGAGCTGAGTTCTGGCGTTCCACTGTCACTTTTTTGTTAGAGAAATCTTCCACCAATTTGACTCTTATTCTTGCCTTATTTAGTATGGTATTACTCTGAAATATTCCTTTAGCCTCCCATTTATCAATTCTCTCCTATTCAGTAAAGCACTAACAGATCTACTTACTGGCAAACAAATGTTTAAATCACTTAGTATGCCATCAGTCTTAATCACTTGCCTAAAGTTAAAGCTGTACGGAAGCTTTTTGTGTAATAGGGATGAGTTGAGAAAGTGTTTTTCTGAATCAAAACCTGATTTAAGACTGGAACCCTCCAGGTGCTGCACATTGCCCTTGAGGAGCCTTCATAGTACTAACTTCCAGCAGAGTCAGCCAAAGATAAGAAAAACTCGGAGCTTAAGTGGAATCACTTAGCAGTTTAGTGGTTGCACCCCTTAATGATAATTCTAATCGTAGATTTTATCTGTAATATTTTTTTATTATTATTTTCTCATGTTAGGTACAGATATATCTTTATAATATATGCTCTGGTCTTCTACTGTGTTTCACAGTGCAAAATAGTGGCATGCAAGCAGGTTTCTTTCACGGAAACTTTCAATCATGAGTATGAGATTAGCATGTTAACAATCACTGTTTGAAGAACAGACCTTTTAAACCCTGTTTATATGTTTACTTTTTTGGCTTTCTTTTAGTTTCTTTTTTACTGGCTCTGTTCAACATACAATTATTGACTACTTACAACACTTCAGTTGTGATGTTGATGGGATTTTTTTCCTTTGAGTTATTTTTGTTCGTTTATTTTATTTTGGGTTGTTGTTGTTGTTTTACGTTGTTTTGGTTTTTAAGAGAGATTGCTCACCTTTTGTAGAATTAACAGAACCAGTACAGGAATTTCTGAGCAGCGTTATTTCTTTGATTGGGGTATTCGTATTGGAAATCTATTATTTAGTGAAGAAAAATGTTTATCCTACCAGAGTGTGCTGGCACATTAGTCAAAACTGGATGCATTTCTTGTAAAGGCTTCTTTCCATGAAAGTAAAATATGTAGATATAAATTTCTGGAAAACAAATTTAGTTGTACAATGGCCAGTTATTTTGTTTCAAAGCATTTCAAACAATCGGTCTGCTGCAACATAGAAGCATTTTGACCAGTTAGACATCATGTATGTGAATTTTATTTAGAAACTAAATGGGTCAATTTCCTCATAAATACGCACATAGAACCAGCAGTCTTAATCAGACCCCAAATTCATCAATTAAGGGGTCACTTAGTTTAACCACGAATGAAACTATAATCATTTTACTTTGTTATGTACAGACACACACATACATACACACAGAGGCTTATCTGAAAGATTGCTTATTATAATCAGAAAGCTACTCTCAAGAATAAAGTTTTCCACAACTTTCAGCTAAGTAAATATCCTACTGTATAATCACAATTGTAAAAACAGCATTGTTATAATAGCACTAAGTTCCAGGTGGAGGGAAAAAAGGGAACATAGTCATTAAGTATAAACTTATATATTGGCAACTTCTTTCATACATTTAACTGTAATACTTCTCGGTGCAATGTGTACAGAAGTATTTTTCGAGTATTTCAATATTCTGTTCTCAATTTGTATTATATTAAATACTTTACAATTAGTTTTTAAAAGTGACCCACATTTGACCTTCAGTAACAAATTATGATGAAAGAAGGGCTAATTAAACATGAAATAGATGGACTGTTGATGCTTTAATTATCTTTATTTAACACAAAGTGTTCCACTGATAAGTGCAGCCTTTATTTTTTCCTCTTCAGTAAAATCATCTTGTACTGTGCGCAAATGACTAAGTTACCACTGAATCATTCTGCACTCCCAGGAGATGTACAGAGCCAAGAGGGACAGGATCCGAGTAAAGGAGGATTCATGTTCTGAATAAGTAAAGAACTGTACTATTATAGGCAAGGGGTAGCAAGAAACATCTTTAAGAGGATAGAATCTGATTTATCAACTCAGACAGCTCTCTGGCATCGTACATACCGATATGAACCTGGGTTATAAACATGGTTAGCAGTTTGACTGTTACTGTGTCAGTCTTTGTACTGTAGCAGTGTATTTTTGAGTGTTTCTTCTTCTTCTTTCTCTTTTGTTTCATTTTGTTTAGACACCTTGTTTTCTACTATCTGAGATATTTGCTAGTTTGACCATAAGCAGCATTTCAGAGAAATACCTGTCCTGCAGCTTCAGACACATTTTCTTTTAAGGATTTTCTTGCAAAAGTTTTAAAAGGTTTATGTATTTAGTGATCTGCTGGGCTACTTTGAGAAATAAAACTTACCAAATTGGTTTTCCAGTAAAATATAAATCAACGGACCTCAGAAGTAGTTATCATTGTGCTTATGAGTCAATTAGCTAAATCTTTCTCGCCCACTGTGAACTCTTCACTCTATTTGCTGAACATTTTCATATTTTATCACTTAACTTGACACATACTTTTAATTTTCTTTGACTATGTATACAGGAAATATTGATACAGAGACATGAGAAATTCTGAACCATCTTTAGCAGGCTACTTTAAGTTTTCTAAGAAAGTCTGTTTCAAACAGATATTGAGAAACTGTTAAAGCTGCAAAACAATTTCCTTTTTTCAGTCTTAGGCTGTATATAATACATTCCATGTAAGTTCTGTTCTATATTTATCCCTTTTTTAATTTATTACTTTTTAAAGGTGTTTTTATTTTGCTGTGTTCTCAGGCAAAGCTATTTCTGTATTTTTCTCCCCTGATTTTTCTTTCCGACAAGTGTAGATTTATTGTCCGTCTGTCATCTGATCTTGGACTTTGCTAGCATATGCTACTATGTATTAATTTTAATAATGAATCAAACCACAAAAATAGACAATAAAAATGAAGTTTTAATTATATTTTATATAAATTTTCTATAAATTTACATTATTTCAATTTTTGAATCAAGATTGTAAAAGAAAACTCTGACATTCATATGGGTGTATGTCAAGTTTACTGGCTGTGCAGTTCCACGAAAAGTGTGTTTGTAAAGTTGTTCTAACAGTGTATGCTGCATGTCCCAGTAGCAATATAAGAAGAACATTGAAGGTAATTTAAAATAGTTTTAATAACAATATTTTATTTCAGTTGATTTCACAAGATCCAGTCCTATCAAGCCTTGCTGGCCTCCTATTCTACAAAATGTATGTCTCTATGTAAATAATGAAAAAAAAAATCCCCTTTATCCTCTCATGTTTTATCTTATTTGTACTAAGTTGAACATTTTCAAATTTTTAAACTTTAATTAAATGCAAGTAAAAATAACTGTGAATTTAAGGGCTGTGTAAAACAGCAGCCGCAATAAAATGATAGGGTCCTTTTGAGTTTTGACTTCTATGAAAAAATTGTCTAAGGAGAGGGAAGAGAACATAACACACATTAGCTAGGACTAACTCTCTCCCATGTACTTCAGGCAACAGAGACTTCTCAAGGTCGCTTTTATTTTGCTGTTGTGGACAACAAAATATCATATCAACTCTGGAGTAACTAACGTCAGTTGGGGCATCTAAAATGTGATCTGCAACAACAGAAGACAACAAAGGAGAATTCAAAATTTCTTCATTTCTTAGTTTAGTGCAATTTCCTAGATAAATATTTAACTGAGAGAAGGTCATGAAGAGATGTCAAAATCTCAAAATGTGATTATACTGAAGTTCCAATTAGTCAAGTTCCTGAATGATGTCAGTGACACACATTGGACTTGTCCAACTGTGTGGAACTGTGCTTAATATGAGTCCTTTGCTCACTCTTATATCCCCATTTTCACTGACAAGCGCTGTAAAAATACAATTAAGAGCGACTTTTGACTATAATAAAATAATAGGGAGTAAGTTTGATGTATAGCATATATGAGCAATGTGGAGGAGCTGCTTTTTTATGGAAGGACAAAATGGGAAAACTATTGCTTTGGGAAAAGTATTATTTTTTTAAAGTTTGAGCAGATAGGATATTCTGTCCCCCTTTAAAACTGAAAAGTATGTAAAAGTTATGTGCTTTTTTTTTTAATTTATATCAGTCTGTCCTCTCATTTAGGTAACAGTTTTTTTGTAATCATTAGCTTGTAAAATGCTGCAGCATAAACCACAAAGTACAGTTTAATTTTACTCAGAGGTATTAGAAGCTGAAGAAAAGCATTAAAACACTTAATTTTAAAAATTAAGCATTAGAAAACTTAATTTACCTTATTAAGTACTGACAAGAGTGAGTATATTTTTTTAAGGCAAACATTGTTCTGTCACATGAGATTTTGTTACAGATTTTATGTTCTGGATCAAACAACCTAATGGTTGAGTTTTTAATCATTGACTGAAAGAAGTGTCTTGTTTCAAGTAGCATCCTTGGATTATTAGGAAGCAATAAAATTAATATTTATCAAATTATAGATAATGTAATTTTTTAAAGACAAGGTACAGCAGGTAGGTACTAGCTGCTGTTCTGAAAATCACAGAATATGTGGTAGAATTAGAATACAGAAATACTGATTCCATCTGCCAAAATTACAGAGCAAATTTTATCTTGCAGCTTAGTTGGAACCAGTTCCTTTTTAGTACTGCATTGTAAGTCACAAAATATTTATCACCTGACAGGATAAAAATTCTTGCATTACATGGTCACATGATGATTACGGAGAATCCTTCATAAACTCTCTGAAAAGTATTTTCCTGAATGGGGCTGTGGCCAGAAAATGAGTGCCTTTTGTGGTATGTGCCAAATGTTTTCTCAGTGGTAGCACTTCTCAAGGAGAAGTGGGAGGGGCTGCCATAATTTATTCTGTCTATCCATGTGTAGATGTCAAGGATTTTTCAGCCCTGAAGCAGCATAAAATATGAGAAGTATCCCTGACTTTGTTTGAATACTAAATCCACATGAGGCCGAACTGCTTTAGCACATTCTCAGAGACTTATCCTTGGGGAAGATGTCCTTTATCAGGACAATACTTTTTCAGGGGTACAGATTGATGTACAATTGTGCTTCTGAGTTAACTGTTGTGCTGAAAAAGTAACTAAAGGAAATTATGGAGACTGACATGGTGTTCTGGGTGTAATTCAGCTATCTAAACATAAGCATCCTAGTGTCACTTCAGATATCCTAAAGTTTCTGAGATACCTGCACAGACAGGGTGTATGATGGAAGACCTGTGTGCCTTCTGGGACACTTTTGTAGCTGCAACTCAAGGCCAAACTGAAAAGCAATCACTAAATCATTTGGTTTACTTAAAGCAACAGTAATTAAAATAAAATTGAGCACTCTGAATGTAGCATATTTTTGCACGAATTTAAGCACAATTTTCAAATGTGTACACCTTACACATGCCTAATACTAAAAGACACATGTGCAGATGTATGTTCACATATATACTGATGTTAGGTTAACAAGCTATTTTTTTGAATTGACACAAAACGCTCCTGTTTTCACAGAAACAGTACTGACAGTGGATACCTAGTGACTTTCCTCTTCAGACCTCTCAGGTTGACCTATATCTCATTAGGTGAAACTACAGGTGGATCAAATTTAATTATCAGTTTCTGTAAGTTAAATCAGGTGGTATAATTTTCAGAGACTTCTTTGTCTTAAAACAAAATATAGAAGACCGGTTTATCAGTTTGAATACTAGGCATTGTGTCTCCCAAATTTAACTTATCAGCGTGTATATGGGTATAATTTGCAAAAGAACAGAGTAGGTTTTCATCATGTATTACATCCAAATGTAAAACTATCTTTATAACAGGCTCTGGGAATGACATGTCTTTAATGACATTTTGAAAAGTATAATTTTATCATTAAACACATTCTTACCCAAACTAATGGCACCACAAGAGTATTTATATGTTGCAATACCTTTCTTCAGTTACCTGACAGGTCATGGTGTTTATTCATGGAGTTGTGTGTTACCCCTTGTAGACATGCTTGTGAGAAAGACTTGGACTGAAATTCCTATCGACTTTATAATGCAAAACTTTGTCTTCCAGATGAAATCTGACCATTTGATTAGTCAAATATGTTTAATTTATTGGTGGTTTTATTTGGTTGGTTTTTTGTTGGGTTCTTTTGCGTTGTTTTTTGAGGTTGTTTTGTTGGGGGTTTTTTTAACCCTATATTTAACAGGAGAAAATACTTTGGTAGCTTGACAGGTTTTCTGAAGGTGAAAGACAAGAATGGAAATATAGATAGTAAAGCAACAGCAAACTAAAACTAAAGTATTAGTTACTTCACCTGTCCTTAGCATTGTCTTAGTGATATTTTAAGTCCCTGTTTCACCACCTTTACTGCTCACAACTTTTATGTCTGCGTGTTTCAACACATATTTGGTCTCATTTTCCATCATGTCACTCCTGTTCTAAGTGAAGTTACATTGTCATAAAATATGAGTAATGAAATGGTGAATCAGTTTCCTTATCTCCATCCATGTGCTCTAAATTGGTTATAATGACATAACGCGTGCTTTGTGTGATAGTGAGAGAGGATATCCATCATTCTGTTGAATCAGAAAAATGCTATTTTCAATGAGCATGTAATTATGTTCCAGTTGAAGCACAAGTTTACAGAAGGACAGTAATTGATTTATTTGAGAGAGAAGTATTTGTTTCATTTTCAGGTAATGTTGTGAGTTATTTTACAGAAGGGATAATTGCAATGGAAAATAGAAATCTCTATTTAGATCACTACATGCTCAGCCACTGAACCTCAGCCCAGATCTTGGGTATGATCTGTAATGTGGATTTAGAAAATTCACTCAGAAGGCTCCTTTGACTATACACTGATGGTTTTATTCTGCTTCCTGCAACTTAAGGGCCTGAATCTATCACTTTATTTTAATGGATTTTTTTTTTTTTAATACGAATAAAATTCAGCTATATCTAGAACAGGTGTTAAGTCATACAAGTAAAAGTGAAGCAATGAGTGTGAAACAGAGCAGTACTTGTTTTCATGGTGTCTTTCAACTATGAGTGTTTTTCCTAGAAATTTCAACACGTAGTCTGGGTTATGTATTTTACCCTATTTATTAAAATATACTTATAAAATAGAATAACATACCTGAAATATCTAACAATGGTGTAGATGTCAGTAATACTTTATAGGCATGACAAAGAAGTACTACAGAAATGTAGTAGGTGTTTTACCAGGATGTGGTTCAGACTTGATGCTGGCAGCTCCCTTGAGCAGATAGGAAACGCAGTGAAAGTTGGTGCAGCTCAGTAACTTAACCTGTTTAAGTTCTCCAAGATTGTATGTGGAACTGTATGTTACTGAAATAATTACAGCTTTTGTTATTTTGATGTGCTTTTTAACATGAATTTAAAAAATACATGAGAGATTTATTTTTAAAGTGAAGGAAACTTGTGTGACTGTACACAAAACGCCACTGCCCTTGCCGTTCTGCATTTTGCAGAGATCAACGGACACTTATATAATTTGCCCTATATTTTTTGTGCAACAACAGTTCTTTAAATATTTATTTATCAAATGTTGCAAGTATTCTGGATCTTTTTGCTTGTTCATCAGTGAAGAGGAAGAGATAAGCAAGGGTACAAAATTCCTCTGTGAAGAATAAATTAAGTAGATTTTGTTTTCGTTGTATTGCAAAATATTTTATCACTTCTGTGACATTCAAGGAGACTGGAGGGTATTATATTCAATCGTTCCTTCAGATAATGCTGAATGAATTGAAAATTCATCTAGGACTTTCTAATACCGAATATTAGTGCACATTTCTAGGAACCTTGAATGCTAAATTTATGCATTTTTTTCTTTACTAGCTCTTAATTAAATATATAGAGAGACTGAACTATTGAAATTATATGATAACCCTCCTGGAGAATTAATGTTACAGAAATATGAAAGAACTGACTAAAATATCACTCTATCAAATGTTTCTGAAAGGCTTTATGTATTTATAAGACTTCATGATCTACTATTGATGCAAATTATTAAGGATAAAAGAAAATCCATCTGTTATCAAAGAAAAAAATAAATGAAATAAGTCCAAGGATTTGAAAGACTTAGCATTAAGGACTAAGAATTCATACTTTGTGATGGGTTTATAGTAATTGACAGTAGAAAAGACTTCTTTTTAGCATTCACAATGCGGGTTGGTTTTTTTTTAATCGCAAGAAAATGACTTCTATAAAGGCATCTCATGTAACATATCCCGTTTCATTTAATCATTTTGTATTCTTAACTGAAATGTCTCAATTAAAATATGACATACAGCATTTCATGTCGGATTGGGCATTACTAGTTTTGTTATTATTACCTTTACACTTAATCAAATTGTAGCTAAATAAATAGCATTTCATCAAGAGCTGTGGGCTTTCAATCAGCTAGGAGAAAGATTACTGGCTTGAGAACAGATCTTAGGCTAGTGTCTCCAATCTGAAACTAATTGTGTGCTGATAATAGGGCTGTCCACAGGCAAATCTTACTCACTGTCCTGATCTATGATAGATTGTCCTGTCGTTAATATTAAATCAGATGGAGACATTTTGTAATACTATTTTTAACCTTTCCTTTTTAATTTGAAATATATACTGTTTGCAGATACCATCTCTGTGTTTCATTTCTGGAAAGAAATGAAAAATCTCAAGGGAAAACGTAATAGCTATACTTTAGCTTCTCTTAAAACGGTTGCTTCTTTAGGCAATGAAGTACTGTTGATACTTAAATAAGTATGTACCTGTAAACCCACATATTTTACTACTTGGCTCAGAGAGGGGAGGAAATGCATTAGACAAATTGCATCAGGAAGCAGTGCTTAACTCTGCCTTGGTGGTGTGGGGGCCCGCTGTTGTGAGTGTGGGTCACAGGGTAATCTCCGTATCAGTTGCAGACCATGTACTAACCGTACACCATATATGCAGATTACTTCATTAAGATATCATACAGATCCACATGTTCCCAATGTGAGGATGATGAGGGTGACCACAGGAGCACACAGAGGCCCCCCATACCAAGACTCCATCATTTCAGGCTCTTCACAAATGCAGAGCATGATGTAAGAGCTGCTTTTATACAAGGAATACACGGAGGGTAGAATAACACCTACTGTAGTCAGCACACAGCAGTGCTCTGAAGTAAAGCTGTTTTCTGGTCTGTGTACGTTGTTCTTGTGAAATGATTGCAGCAGTTTGAAATCCGTTTTTTTCACCTTGCTAGTTATGCAAACAGCTCTTCACTTTTTTCACGAAGGCAAGTGGGAATTGTTCACTGTCACAAATAATAAATAACAAGAGTACCTGATCTGCACAGCATGGAAGTGATAAAAACACATGCTTACGAGTGCTTGAGATTTCACAGCTATTAATTTTGAACTTTTTGATTGCAGTTCTGTTTTACAAGAGTGGATGCTGTTAGGGCAGCAGTACACTGTGACAGTGAAAAATTATGACAACATGCATTTATCATTATGAGCGTGATAAATTCAGTGTAAGAAATGATCAGAAAAATGCCCCTAAACCTGAAGTCATGACACGCATCTTGCCTTTACTGAAAATTAAACTTTTTAAAAATAATTACTGCTAATAATATTTAGTATTAATTTAATACTATCATTAATATGTTTGAGAAGGTGTCTTCGTGCATAATGAAATGTTTAGCTCTTATCAATGTTAGTGAATTCCCTCACATATATATTGAGGGTCACTAGGAGTTTATGTGCGGAATGCTATTGCATATAAAATGTATTCACATACAGAAAGGTCCTTTACAAAAGGTCACCAAATCCTATAGCATGTTATAGATTAAAAAAAGTCGGAAGGACACCTCAAGCTTTGTTGTTAACATTTTTTAAAGGCACCTTATCATTTAAAGTCTGAATTACAAGCTTTGCCTAGAAGTATATTCCCTAGCTACTTCTACGTAAATCAGAATATGGCAGATCACGTCTTCCATTTTGACACTGCAGTTTTCACAGTGTGGTAGGGGTGTTTCAAATCAGAACCTACATTTTCAGTTTATGGGTAGAAACAGGGATTTCAGCAGTAATTAGGCATCGTTCTGAAGCTGTGTGCTCTAAGGCAGCAGAACACCAAGAATCTGAATGCAGAATATATAATATTTCTGTTAGTTTTTCACAGCCATAACAGAGGCGTTATGGTATACAGTAGGAAAAGTCTTGAGTAAGGGAAGCAATTGAATAAGAACATGGCTAGAAATGTTACTACCTCATTTTTTTCATCTTTATTTTTCTAGGGAATTCATCTCCAGCCTTTCTAAAATCCTCACTGAGCTGGTAATTTTTGTTCACATTTTCAGGGTATCATCAAAGCCACAGTAAAGCCAAGAGCATGCCTCAAAGTCCTGGAATCTCTGAAGAAAACATTTTGATGTCTTTCCTGGTTTTGACATAATAGAAATTCGCTACACATAGAAAGGACTGTTTATTTACAAGGCAGGTGTTACAGGTTGCGGTCAACAGATTATAGGGTGCATTGCAAGAATAATAAGAAAGCATTCCACATCCAAGAGGCATTTGCTGTCAGTGAATGTCTAGCTCAATAATTAGGCAATCTGACTATTGACTGCAGTTAAGTTTCACATAGGTTGTAATGTATATCCCATGGTTAAGGCACTGGAAGCTTGTAATCTGGAGGAGAAAAGGGAACAATCTCAGGAGAAAAGGAAATCTAGCTTGTAGTAAGTACATCTTTCTGCCTACCACTTTTTTTCTGTAGTGGAAAAGTGCAGGTATTTGTTTTATCTCCCAAGGGAAAGGCCTAGCATTTAAGCAGGACTTTTCTCATAGAAAAGAACAGACTTTTTTCTTTCTTTGTTTCTGTCTTTACCCCCTAGAATTTTCTTTGGAACTCAAAAAGAAAAGCTGTATTTAATCGTTCTAGCACTCCAGTTTCTGGCAAAGTCTTTTATTGAATAATTGAAAAAATATTTTGAGATAACTTTGTCAAGTAAAACTGATGGTGTCTACCTTCCTCTTCATCAAAAGCAGTGCATTTTCAAGATACTGGGGCATATAGATAGGAAGTTTGCATCTTTCTAGGCTTTTAGGACTACCTACTTTTTTCTCTGTGCATAAATTTTGAATGATCTTGAAAGTACTCTTACATGAAACATAGGCTAGCTAACTAATACAAAGAAATACAGGAATAAAATAAAGCGATCATGCAATGGAAGCAAATGTTTCCAAAATATTTTCTTCCTGTTTTTTATTTTGTTTAAAGATAAATATTCTGATGAAATACATTAATGTAGTTAACTGTAACATAGTCACTTATATATTGGCTTTATGAAGAGCTGCTTTGAGAGACAAACAAAGTAAATCTGTTAAAATCTTCTTGGTGGTTTGTTTTTTGTTTTGTTTTGGTGTGGTTTGTTTGTTTGTTGGGTTGGTTTGGTTTATTTTTTTTGAGGGAGAACGTTTCTTGAAGAGGCTATAGAATATACTGCCAAGTATGGGAATTTTACTTATATATAAGGTACCTTGGAGTTTTATAGCACCTGTATTCTAATCCCGCTTGTTCTGAGTTCTCAGTCTTGCCCAAGGGCAGTGTGAAGGTTTCTAGATTTTCATGTTAAACTCCATTGTTCCCATCAAGCCAGTTTATTTTTCTAATATAGTAGTGGTAGGAGCTACTGTTCACTAAGGGATCAAATGTTAGGAGAATGCAATGACTGAACATTTAGATGTTGTTCTTTCTGCTGAATCACATAGTGTTGGAGATCTACAAGTATGTTACTGTTAGTTTCTTATTAGGCTTTGTAGATATGTTTTTTTAAACAATTATCATCTTAAATGGGGGGTCTGTGCATATGTAGTGAAAAGTAAGACAGTGAAGATAGGAAAGATAATTTACAGACTTGCCTTCTCCCATAAAATAGCAGTACATGTCTATATGGCATTTTGTACACTGTTTTCCCAAAGAGGGGTCTTTTCTGTGTTATAATAATGGCAGAACCAAGCCAACCAACCAACCAGAAAAAAACGCTGAACAAACAGCGTTCCTCAATCAGGCTGATTTCTGTTTCCATGAATCTGCATCACAAGGTAAATTCAGAATCAGTTTGACAAACACCTATCTCTGACCTATGCTGTAAAGAGTAAACAGGATATGTCAGTTTTATGACTAATCCTCTGTTTTTCAGGAAACCTTTTCTTTCCCAAAGAGACTTAAGTATTTCAAGAGCAAATGAAATAGTGCCCATCTTCTCTACTTTTCCATAATTCAAGAGCTAGGAAGCCTGATTTGTGAGAAGCTTATTCTGTGACTTTGTGTGTAATTGACAGTGAAGGGAGAAAATGAGGCGATGTTACGCCTTTGCTAGCTCTTTTTAAAGGAGGGAATATACTTACTCATTAATGATCCAAGCTATGAATAGATTCATGTTTTATAGCACAGCTCTAGAGGGGGTTAAAAGATAAGAATTTATCACACAGGGTTAGAGGGGGCTAGGAGAATTTAAAAGAAAGATACTCAGACTGGAAAATTCTAGGTAAACATTTACCTATCTTCTTGTCAGTTCATTATTAAATTATGTGTTGGCATTTTGCAGGCACAGAAAAAAAAAAGGTACAGTCAAAGGAATAGAAACATACTGATGACCTATTGTTAGGGTGTAAGCAGAATAAATGATTAGCATCTAAACTATGGAGCAGAGGTAATAAAAGTCATTGAAAACTACCATCCACAGTACATGGTGTCTAGTAATACAATTTAGTTCATTACATTACTGTGTGATGTAGTACTGTATGATGCAGTACTATTATACTCTCTCTGTGTCCTGGGCTTAAACTTGTCCAAAGTCTTGGGCTAGTTCTAAACAGTAGATATTTCATGATGATCTACCTGCAAATGAATTAATTGATGTAATTATAGAGTAATGAAATCGCATCATTGTGTGGGTTTTTTTGGACTGGGTTTTTGATGGGTTTTTTTTGTTTGTTTTATTTACTTTTAAATCAAATAGTCTCATTTTTATATAAGGGTAGGAGGGAAGAATCCATGTGAGAAAGAATCCATGTGAGAAATACAGGACCTTGTGAACAGGGTGCTCCCTTGAGTGTCCTTATAATATAGGTCCAGATCAATCTTATTCTAGCTGTGCCTCGAATATAACACTTTTGGTTTCTTGTCCATAAGAAGTGGAAGACAGCGTGTTTTTTGCTTCATGAGGATATTAAGAATTTGGACAGAGGTCGGTAATGGAACTGGCATTCTGTCTAACTTCAGAATTTTGCCCACAGTCTGGATTGTAGACAACAAGTCAGAGTCCAAGTTCAGGTTCCCTGATGTGGTGGTGCTGCCATACATCCCAAGGGAAATGCAAGCAAGCACAAATTGTGAGGTTACTGTATTCAGCTTTTAGACATGTTAGGGTACTTTTTGTTGGGCAGTTTGAAATTACTCTGAGAAGATGATTTATTTTATATATGTTTATAGAGATGCCTTATAATACAATAGTGTATGAATTGTAATGGATTTCAGCATTTGGTTCTCTGTGACCATCGTGTCTGTTATTAAATTTCTTCCATGTTTTCCTCCTGTTTACTACATCAGAACTGAATTATAGATTTATGTTGATAGTAGGACAATAGATTTCTGTATTCTTTACATTCTCAGTCTATACTGCATTATTAAAATATAGTAGATATTTCAGGCTAATATTAGAGTGTAGTGGTCTTATTTAGCACAACTAAAATATGTTTAACTTCATGCACACTGACTGTACAGGGATAAGATTTTCAAAAGTTCCCTGTACTAGTGTAATTCTGTGTTTGCTGCAAAGATTTAATTAACTGGGATAGAATTATACTTAACTCATTTGTATGAATGTATTTTAATCAACTGAACTTTTATTAATATGCACATTAGGTTGAGCTCTCAAGAATGAGGTACAAGTGCCAGTTTTAGAGAAGAATTGTATTTTTTAGGTTTGGTTTTTTTTACTTAAAGTTGTAGTTTGGCCCTTAGGACAGTTCATCTCTCCTCAGCCTGCTTGTCACCTAGCAAAAGTTACTTATCTTCAGCCACCTCAACTGAAGAGGGATAGAAGCCTTCAGAGGTCAAACTAGTTAGTCTGCTTTAGGTATGCACTGTCTCCTGAACCTCTCTCTCTCTTGACCATAGAAGAAGAACAGCTTAGATGGCTTCCAAGTCACTGAACCGGGATGAGATTCCAATTGTACTGCAATTTTTTCAGAAGCAGGTATCAGCTGTGGTTTTACTCACTGTGTATTATATTTTGTCTGCACAAATGACCGTATAGACCTATAATAAAAAATATTGTAAGGTATCTCTGCATGTTTTGACTTTTGGACCATGGACAACTGAACAAGTGTATTTGGTAGTGGCAAAGGTGGTGGGAACACAGGGCCTGCAAAATGCAGATTCTGTAGAGATATTCTCTTCGGATACCAGATTATATCATTATTTTTAGAAACAGTAATTAGGTCTTTACCACAGTTAAGTAAACAGTGACAATGATGGAAGTGATAGCAGCGATGTGATGTTGTCCTGATATAAGAGGCTGTGAGATCATCATCAGGATTTATGTATGTTTTGCTCTCACCTGAGATTTGAAGAGAATTCTGATGCTTTCTTTTGTCCTCTTGCCCTAGTCAATCTTAATAGTAAGTAAGCATCAGACTTCATTTAAAAAAAAGAAAAAGACTGTAGTATTTATTATATGTCATAAATAGCATTGATGGCTTTTGCTGTTTCTGTATTCAAGCCTAGAAAATGACGAATATCTAAACTGAGATACTAGAAAGTATTTATAGCTTTCCTAATAACTAAGATAACATGCAGCAGCCAGAACTTCTTAAACTGTTTTATGTTTTGTCCTCTGGCATTTATCTAACAAATATGGCCTGAACTGTTATAGTCAAGTGAAAATACAAGGTAGATTAATTTTATGTCATGATTTACAAATAGAAGTTGAATATAAATGTGCCAACGACTGGGGGTTTTGTTGTGATTGTAGGAACATCTCATTTTACTAATGCAGTGTTTCTTTAATCATAATTCCACTGCTGAAGATTATGGAAGAGGTTTGGTAAATTTATCTCTAAATTTAACCTCTTCAGGAACAAAAAGGGAAACAAGATTGAGATGGAAATATTGACAATGCTTACACTCGAGAAGTTAATAATATCCACGGAAAAAAAGAAAAAAGGTGAAACTTAAAAGGTAAATTTAAAGAAGTTCAAAGAAATCAAATTCCTCTTTGTAAGTTTAACCCTGTTTGTTTGCACAGCAATTTGTGAAAACTGTCTGGCAAAAGCATACTTTCCTGGCTTTGTGATAACACAGTACAGCGTTTTGTTATAATATCTATAGTGTTCCTTGTATTGTGACTTTATAAAAAATGTTTCTGTCATTGAACTTTCTTTACTCTTAAAATACATAAATTATGTGTAGAAATGCGAAATAAAGTGAAAGCAGGAATACAGTTGCTCTAATGCCCAAAGTTTTCAGTTTGAAACCAGAAATACAATAGTTTTCTGAATGTCAGATGAATGTATTTTCAAAATCCATGTCTGTGCATTCAAAGTCATGTTCTGATTCCTCTTTGCTGAGCAACAACTGACAGTTTTGAGGTAGACAAAATCATGGGGTAGATCAAGGGGATTCAACTGAGAAATTGACAAAAAGTGCATTTCTCTTTCCCTGGGGGAAAAAAACTACTAACAAACAAAACTAAAACCCAAACCTTGGAAATATTTACACATGGGAATATAGTGACTGAATAGGGAGATAGAAGTGCATCAGGAATCTTAACAGAAGTGGTTCAGAGGAGTCCATCCGACTAACATGGATTCTTATGTCCTTGATAAATGTCTGCCTTGCTGCAGATGAGAGCTATATGGGATGTCATGAACATGTCTTCATGAAGAGTAAGATGTTGTGACAGAGAGGCTCTTACAGACTCAGAGTGGCTATGATAAGGAGCAGGAACTCAGTACCATGAGTTTTTATGGCAGATTCTGTAACTGTCTTATTTCACACATGAGTTGTGTAGGAGACCAGGATGTGGTTGTTATAATACAATTGCTTATACATGAGCTATAGACTGCAGGTTTATTCTTCATGCCCAAACAACATAGTATATAGGTTGCCTGAACTTTGAATATTCAATTTGAACTTCATTAACCTTTATTTATTCAAATATAGGTGCCTCTAGATATTTCTCACATATAAATCATTATGCTACATAAACAAAACCTCCACTTCCACAAACTTTTTAAACATAGTCTATGAATTTCTGCGGGTCTCTACATCTCAGACTGATAAAAAGAATTTAATAAACTCTGCAACTAGTTCCTCTGACTTGTTTCTCTAATATTACAGGATGTTAATGTCAATCACTGCAAAGCATTTGTAGGGCCACATCTTCGTTCCTATTCTCACACATTTGTCATCTATGCAGCCATAAAACAGGCAAAGAGCCAGACTGAGCACATAGTTAGAAATGTCATCATTCTTATGTTATTAGTCCCTGGTTTAGTGGATTTGGAGAAGATACGGAAGATTTAGTTGTGCCTGTCTCCAAGCTATTGCTTTAATGCAGACTTCTGTTCTAGCAAAAGGCCATTCAGGGAGCAGCGTGTGTCTGAAATACAATGGTTTCTGTCATTCAGACTGGGGTGGGGGAGTGTGTGGGGGTGTGACCTGTAAAGAGAAGAGGAAGACTGTCAAAATGGTTTAAAAGAGGCATTTTCTATCCCTTTCTCTGATTTTGAGCTGAGCATATTTTGAACCAACACCCTCCTCCGCCTGCTGGGTATCAGTGGTTTAGTATTTCTATCTGCCATTTTTAAAAAGAAAGAAACAGAGTTCACATGTGAAACATATAGAAACAAATAAAAGGCACAGTCCTGCATACTCTGGTGAATGTTGTGCTTAGAGAATTTAAGGTTGATATATTTTATAGACAGTTTATCCTCAGACTTACTATTAAATCAATGGTGGTGTTATTTTCAGTACCTAAAAAGCCCATTTTTCAGTAATTAATGCTTTGCCTAATACTAATCAAAAAGTGCTTTTTCTTTACCACCACAGATATAGTTTGAGTAATTTTACTTTAGAGAATTAGTTTTTAGTCCATAACTTTGAATAGTAATAATAATTTTACTACAGTTATAAGTATATATACTTATTTAACAATATTAATAATTAATTACTTTAAAGGAAGAGGAATAATATATATTTAAAATTTACTACTAATTTTTCATTAATATATTAAGGAGCTTTTGAAACATCATCTGCACATATATATAAGCTAATTTGAATTAATTTTATTATTGTAAAATATGCATTTTTTATTATAACCTTTCAAATCAAACAGTAGATAATTTTGCAGGAAAAAAGTCATATCCACATACACTAAAAGCATATTATTTTCTCTTCATACCGAGTTAATATATGAAATATACTGTTTTTCTCCTTCAAAACTATTTTTTAATCAGTCATGGCATTCATGTAAAATCTGTTATTTTAAAGATGAGCACTCAAATAGCATGCATTGTTGTGGGTTAAGAAGAGGCATGAGAAATATTTCAGAGCAGAGAAAGTGGGAACAGGAAAGGATTTGTAGTATTTTTTTACAATTGTTGTTATTGATATTTTGTAGGACTGAATATTGACAGTCATCCCATGAATAGTGTTATCTATTACATTTCCATTTAATTTTCTAGAGAAGCTTTTAACAATGTGTGTAAAGTTGTGTGGTAAGGCAGACCATGTTCAAAATGAAAGGCTTGTTACTTGATCGTCAGACATGGTTATTATGTTAATAGCACTCCTTGTTTTGATTTATTTTGTGGCTTTTGTTTTGTTCTAAGACGCATAGCCTGCCAGAGCACTGAGCTACAAATTCTGTTGTGAATTTTATGCACTGGTTGATCACTACTGTGCTTCATTGTTTGCTGGTGGCACAGTCTCAGTGCAGTGTATTACAATAATTCATTACATTTCTAGCAGCTACTGAAAAGCAACAATCTTTGATGTTTCTGTGATGATTTAAAATTTTGGGGCATAAAAATTCTTACTGTCCTATATAAGGAAAGATTCTGGCAAGTCGGATAACTGTATTAGCGTTTCATTTGATTGCTGTGAAAGTGATCGGGGACTAAATACCTTATGTAAGTGCCTGTCTGCTGACTTTTGGAAGTGATCAAAATTCACTGTGATATACTTGGGAGTATCCCATTCTTCTCCAGTAATCCCAGCAGGCAAAGTCCAGTAGAAGAGAACAGCTAATACAGTATCTGTGATAAGGAGTTACAAATGTCAGCATAGACTCCTTGTAAGTTATCACATTCCCAGAGGATGCCAGAGAAGTTAGTATATTACTCATTGCAGTTTCAGCATTTATCCTCTGATGAGACCTACTTGAAGATAATCTGCATTATGCGTTCTGTGTCGTATCCTGCAGTGTAATATCAGTGTAGAATTTTGTTTTGATACTATCCTGGTAGAAGAAAATTAGAAGCCTTTGCTTTCCTTTGAAATAGACTCTAAGCCAGTGATATCTGCAGTTTGTTTCCATTTCTTTTTAAAAGTTGAACTTGTATTCTGGGGCCTTGACGCTTTCCAATTTATGCATATGAACTGCGATATTGCCATAGTATTTTAAAGAAAAAGACAGGTTACATTTTCAGATAAATATGCATGTATGTTTATAAAATACAAAAATTTCTACTTCCTACACTTATCCCAAGGTACTAGGCAATTACCTTGCCTAATGCAGCTACACCTGCTGCAGAGCTTTGGCAATTGTCTTCCAGAATGACTTTTTTCATTTTGTGCTTTTTACATTTTTATGCATAATTTTATCTAATTAGCATATTTAATTCATAGGATCAGACCTGTTCTTTGTAAAACCAGATACCATACTTCTCTTACCCTCCAGAAAAGGATAGTTGGGTTCAAACTACCTATTGAGTATGGTTCTTGACCTGTGGTGACTGCTGAACTGTTGTGGCTAAGCCTCCGGGGGCCAAGTGGTGGTTGGCATCAATGAAAACTATGTTGAATGTCATGCCAATAATTAAGTGCTATGGATATTCATCTGTCAGAAACTGGACATATGCCATGACCCTGCATAGTTTACTATAGATAGTGCTTTACTGTCCACTTGGAAAGCCATAAGTGTATTCCAGTAATGGAGTTTAAAAAAAAAAAAAAAAAAAGAAGAAAAAAAAGAAGAAAAAGAAACTTTTGTTTGTTTTTTGTTTGTTCTTTTTTTATTCACAGGACTTGCCAAGATGTTAATGTATGTCTGCATTTCCATATGGAAAAAAAAATTTTATGTGATGACTCTATATATACTTAAAAGACCAAGTTGATTTTTGAGTGACTTTTCATTCAAAACTACTTTTTTTTTTTTTTATTCATATACTTAGGAAAAAATACTCACCAACATCAGCCTTATGATTCTGTGTGGATTGTTGCTTGCAGGCTCGTTGTTTTTAATTTCAGATCTCAGCTTTAAAAGAAAAAAAGTGAAAGCAAGAACAAACAAGAAAAGCAATTGAATGCCCTTAATATTATTTGGAATGTATGTGTATTTTTAAGTAGATTTAATATCTCTATTGCTACTCTTACTAGAGCAATCAACAGAATCAGAAATCTTTTCCTCTTTCCAATAGTTGGCTGTTAAGGAAAATCTTGTGGGAAGAATAGTGCCGGCAGCATGTCCCACTAACCACTTGGAACTGCTTTTTGTAGGAATATTGTCATTGGAACTGTGAACTCAAATTGTCATTTCAGCTTAGGTATAAAAGCACACTAGAAAACTTATCCTAAATTTACATTTATATAACTTAAAGTAGAATATATTCCATGATACTTTTACAATAAATCCCTGCAAAGGGGCAATTGAAACATTCCCTCACTTAACACTAGAACTGAAATCCCTACTGTTGGGTAGGAACTTAAATTCCTGTTATTGGAAAATATCACAGAATCGCAGAATCATAGAACATGAGGAGTTGGAAGTGACCTTGAAAGATCATCTAGTCCAACCCCTTGCCAGAGCAGGGTCACCTTAACTAAATCACACAGGAATGCATCCGGGCAGGTTTTGAATGTCTCCAGAGAAGGATACTCCACAACCTCTCTGGGCAGTCTGTTCCAGTGGTCTGTCACCCTCACAGTGAAAAAGTTTCTTATTGTATTCACGTGGAACTTCCTATGCTCCAGCTTGCACCCTTTGCCCCTTGTCCTATTGCTATTACCTCTGTATGGCCATGGGTACCAGAAATTGCCAAAAGCTGCCCCTGAATAGACTGTAACTAACTAGTTACTAGCAGGTGTCAGTGGTATTGAGTGAACCTAGGAGATTCTGACAATGTAAAGTTTTGACAGGCTCTTGTTCACTTCTTGAGGCAAGATTGGAATTCTCCATTGCAGTAAGCTAATAAAAATGCATCAAGGTTAACAGTAGGAGCTCTGGAAAGGTTTTGTTAACCTCTTCATTCTGGGGATTCTCATTAAAATGTGTTAATGCATATATGAATGCTCTGAAATGTCTAATACCAGTGAAAAATATATAGTATAACTGCTAATATCACAGTTTGATGCATGCTTAATCGCAAAGGAAAAAAGTACTGAATTGCTTTTTAAGTGCAAAAAATAATAAAAAAACCCACCAAAATATCATTCTTTCACACTCAGATAATTCCTAGATGGCTGGAGGGATAGTATTCAAATTAGGGGGAAAAAAATATCCGGCCAAGTATGGGTTTTCAGCACCCAAAATAAATTGAGAATCATATGAGAAATAGCTGCTGAGAATAAAAGTGCTATTTAAAACTCACAAAAGCAGTACACTAAATGTGGATTATTCTTGCTACATAAAGGAGTTCAGTGAGACTACTGTGAGATGCCATTCCAAAGCCCATGTTGCTCAAATTCAAATACTTCTGGTTTCAATCAATCTTTATTTTCCACTTAAGTGCTTGGGATTGATCAAAACAGCTGGCAATGCTTGGAAAAAAAAATAAATGTATGAGGTGTGTGTGAGTTACTAGCCCTTAACATGGTTCATTAGAATGTGTCCTGAAATCCCTTTTGCTTCATGCAGGCCAGGCTGTTGTAAGCTCACAAGTCATCCATCAAATAGCTGGGAAGATGGCTGTCCCATGGCAGCTACAGTAGTGATAAAAGCACAAATGTATCACTTCAATATTTTCTTTTTTTTTCCCCTCTTTGTTTTTTCTTTATGGGAAAATATGTATCAATTTCTTTCAAAGTTTTTTTGAATACTAGAGTCTTTCTTTTTGTGAGAGTTATGAGAGAATGCACTAAAACATAAACTTTTTACAGAAATTATATTCTCATGCAATATAAGAACTGTTAGACTGAAAACCATAAATCTTGGCAAACTCAGGTTATTTTTTGGCTCTAAAATTGAAGACGACATGGTAATACTGTCCTAGGAATTGTATATGGTTTAAAAAGATTGATTGTAGCAAGTGTTACACTCTGGTATCTTTTCAGTAATTCTGGTGTTCTTATGAGGGTTTCAACTTCAATATTGTTTTATTTCAATTATTGTAAATTACTTTGCTCATTGTTGTGGATTGACCACAACCCAAGCACCCACACAGCTGTTCGCTTACTCTCTTCTTCCATGGGAGGAATTAAAAATAGAAGGAAGGTGAGAAGACTTGTAGATTGAGATAAAGGCAGTTTTATAGGTGAAGCAAAAGTTGTGCACACAAGCAAAATAAAAGAAGAAACTAAGTCCTTTCTCCCAGTCACAGCAGATGTTTAGTAACTTCCTCAAAAGCAGGGCTTCATCATGTGTAGACGTTACTTGGGAAGACAAAAGCTGTAACCCCAAACATCCCTTCTTTTCCTAAACTTTTACTGATGAGCATGGCATCGTGATATGGGATATCCCTATGGTTGGATTTGTCAGTTATCCTGGCTGTGTCTTCTCCCAGTTTCTTGTTCACCCCCAAGCTGCTCGCTGGCACAATGGGAAAAAAGAGAAAGCCTCGATGCTGTGCAAATGCTGCTCAGCCATAGCCAGAACATTGGTGTGTTACCAGCTCTATTTTAGTCACAAATCTGAAACATGGCGCCATACAGGTTGCATGAAGAAAAATAACTCCATCCCAGTCAGATGCCATACAGCCATCTAATTATTTAATTACCTTCCATTTGTAAGGCCGTTTCCTATGAGTTAGGTGAACTACCATTTCCTGTCTTATTTTCCTCAAATTATAAAGTCTTAATGATAACTTCATGATGATGTTAATAAAAGTTCACCGCTTCAAAACAGTAAAACAAATGGATCAATTTCATTGTTGTGCCAGAGCATTAGACTGAAACTGGTGAATCTGTCTCAAAACCTAATGTAGGTTGAATAGCAAAACATTTGAAAGTCTTAACATTGATCAGCTGGCTCAGCACCTATTTAAAAGTTCACATGAACTCAGAAAAAATTGTTCATAGCCGCATATACCTACCTTCATGTAGCAGAAGAGATGTTACTTTTTTTTTCCTTTCTCATTTGGATTAACTCACAATGTATTTTTTTCTCACTTACTTTGTGCTAGTAGTTGCTAATAGTATGTTGAATAACATCTGTAAACAATTATTTTTGAAGTTACATCAAATGTCAAATTATATCAAACTTTATCATCGAATCTTTTATAACATAGTTCCTGAAGGCTTCTGTATAACCTACAGGTGAACAGAGAAGTATGTTATAATCATACAGAATTATGATAAAGAAAAACTAAAAATGTAGTGTATAATGTTCTGGATAACACAGCATGATAATATCCTAATATGTCAGGAGGCTGTCCGCAATCTTAAATGAATCTAACTGTATGAGACAGCATGATATTTTGTAATACATGTGAATATTTGATCTAGTAGTGGTGGAACAATTTATTTACCTTCAGATGTTCCCTATTTTAGCCCTTGAACATTAAAGGAGCCTGGGGAACCATTTGGGAAGCGTAAGTTGATTACCATTGTTTGTCATTGTAAACAGAAGCTTCTAATTCTGAACTTTAAAGATAAATTGCATTTAGGACACACTCAGACAAGCAATTCCAGTTTAACTGAAACACTTCTTAAGCATATTTTTTTTAAAAGGAAACTATTTTGACAGAGCTGAGTTAAGGAGTAATTGCACAGATGGTTCTTCTGGCAGATGTGAGAGGCTTCTTACCTCCAACAGGAAAGAGAAGCAGCTGGTAAAAACGGGACAATACCTCTTAGCCTAGAACAGCATGCTTAATTGTCATACTCTGGTAGGCATTTCAAAGTGCATATAAAAGCAGAAAGTGGTCTTCTGAAGAAAAAGGAAAGGAAATAAGGGACTGGATTTTAACTAGGTACTGTGATAAATATTCACTTTTTTCTTTTTTAATAGTCCTGAGAAATTTAAAAGCATTGAGTTTTGCTTAATGGCTTTGCGTATAGATGACTGCAGTGCCTACTTTTGGAAGTCAATCTGTATTTCTTTTGCATCATCTAATTGTAAAAGTAATAATCCAGTTATGCTTCTTGGAGGAGAGATGTGAAAAGAACTGCTGTTTTCCATGTTCCTAAATGGCATGCTATGAGCAGCTGATAAATTTGTGGAATAGATTTCCAAACAAAATAGCTGGTAGAAGATTGTATGGGTCATCGCAGCAAATCACAGAACTGATAGAGTAAATGCTGATCTATATTAAAGTGTTAGTAAAGAAAAAATGCATAGTTGGACTGTTTTCCTTCAGGCTATAATTATTACCTATGAGAGGTTTGCCTATTAAACCAGTAACTTAGAGGAAGTCACAAATGAACAGCTATAAAAATCTGTTTATGTTGACGCTACCTAAAAAGAACAAAGGGAAGAGGCTAATGGAACAGATAATATTAAGCAAATGCTGAATGTTGGCTTTTTACATTTGATTTCCCTCATAAATGTATCCTCTTCATTAAGTGCTTTAGTTCTACTTTTTCATTAATTTAATCTAAGGTAATGAATACAGCTTACAAAACTTTTATTTCATTGCCATGACCACAGAATTAGAAACTCAGAATGAGACAGGTCCAGGAAAGTTTGGTGCTGCTGAGTACATTGTTAGATATTTTTGTCTATAGTTTTGACTACAAACCTTGTAGGAGGAATAAAGATGTATTGTTAGAATAAATTAGTGTTAGAAGTGTAGTATTTGATATCTAAATTCTTACAAACCTGCAAAAAGGAGAATCCACTGCCTACCTTGGTAGAGTGTACTACCATTTAAAATATTGTGGTGTTTTAGTTATGGCTTGAGTTTTTTTGTGCTTGGTTTTTTTTGGGTTTTGTTTGTTTGTTCTGGGGGTTTATTTGGTTTGGTTTTGTGTTTTTGTGGGTTTTTTTGTTTTGCTTTGTTTTGTTTTGTTTTTTCCCCTGAAAATCTTTGCTGCTGCTGCTGTGATTCTTTGAATCCTTCAAGTCTGTCCCTAACTGCTCAGGACATCTCCACATCTGAAGGCCACTTCCACTCATTTTTATATACTTTAAGTACTTAAAAATGATAATGAAAAGTTTTATAGAAACATTTGACTAAGAGAGATGAACTAGAGAAACAGCAGACAGGAGACAAAAAGGGAAGTCAACGAGTGTGGTTTGAAGAGGGCAATAAATGTGTAAATTGGAATGTTGAAATGGTAATGTGGAAAAAAAGGCTAAGATAATTTAATCTTTACCTCTCCCTAGTGTACATGGAAAAAAGTCCTTCATTGCCCTTTTTGGGAACATTATTAGTCCTTTGATGTTTTTGAATAAGCTAGCATCAAGAAAGCTAGTTTATGTTTCATGGACTTCTCATTGCTGTTATCCTCTGGATTCTTTCTGAGTTGTGCTTATTATTACAACTGAATCTTTATCAATTTTGAGTAGAAAGCAATTGTCTCAGTTTCATATATACTAACATTCCTTTTCCTTCATTCATGGTTTTTGACTCTTACTACACATTTTGGCTCATTTTAAATGGTCATTCAGCTATAATGTTTTGTTCCATTGTAATGACTCCTGTCTGTGAGGCAATATATAGTTATTTGTTTTGCATTCATGTGCTTGATTTTTTTTTCCTTCTTTTCCCCCTATCCCCCCCAGTGTGGCATTTTGCAGTTTCTACACTGAGTTTGTTCTGTGGATTCTCCAGGTCATCTGAATTCAATATTTTTTCCTTAGGTGCTTACAGGCTTTCCCTGTTTTTGCTTATCCACAGTTTCCACAGGTGTATTCCATTGTTCCGGACTAACGAAATATTGAGCCAAGCCCAAGAAATATTTCCGTGGCATCTCATTTGCAGTTCCCCTTTTTCCTGCCAGAACACTCTCACCAAGTGACAGTTTTTTCAGCTAACTGAACATAAGTTGCCCTGGTCTGGGCAAACAGACCTCTAGTCTGTACACTTTTCCAGTCGCTTAAGATTCTTTCAATCTTTGTTTTAGTTCAGATAGATTTTGAATGAACAAACCTAGTTAGCAATATTGATCATTAACTAAACCAAATAAAGCTAGTGAAATTCCTAGAAAAACAAAACCAAAACACTTCCTTGAAAAGAAGTTGTGGTTTTGTATTTTTACTTGTAGTGAAGTGAAAATTTGAATATACGTTGAAAAATGCGTGATTTAAAACAACACAAAATAATTACCAGGCAGAGAGACCATTATCAGATATTGAAGTGATTGACTGTACTGTAGCTTGACCCTAAATAGGGATGTATCAACATAGCAAGTTAGTTTAGATGGCAGCCTGGACTTCAGAATGACCTAAAAGAAACCCAACACAACTCCCCAAAACCCTCAAAATATTTAAGTTCTGTGTTGCTGTTGCACACAACCATGCGCTGTTAACCAGTTGGTTAACACTGCAACTAATCTGGTTCCACTACTTACCTGATGCATTCACACCAGGCCCTGCAGCGTAAGCCAACCTGTAAATCAGAGAACTATTAACTTGCACCAAATTTGGCAGTCTTAGAGACACTGCTCTGATCCAACAGATCAAAATACCTGGTACTACTGTACAGCCTATTTTTTTTTTCTCCAATGTTAGGTCAGTCATACCCTTTCCTGCTGATGCAAACTTTCTTTGGTATGAGCCAATTTGAGAACTTCTGCCTGTTGAAATATTCTGTAGGTGACAGCTAATAGTGCATGTTGTATTAGCAGTTAATCCAGTTGTCTGGACTTGCTAATTCAACCCAACTGTATTGTTGCTCTTCTTAAAGTTTGGAAAGCAGGAGTGGAGTAAGGCAGCTGTAGCAATTTTAGGTTTTTTCTTGCCATGGAGGTAGGCACATCATTGCTATTACCATGGTGAATGCAAGGCTTTCCTTTTAGTTTGACATGTTGTAACAGAACAGCTACAAAGAAAGGAATTTTTTTTTTCATGGGCTATACCCATGAGTTTTCTCAGTCGGTTGTAGTTTCTGGAGGAGAAAGAATATTTTATTTATTATTTTTTCCTCTCCTGACCTTCAAAACTTTTTGGTTGGTTTCAGGGAGAGATCTTAATGAATTTGCAATTTCTTAATTTTTTTTTTTTTTTTACTGATAGAGAAAAGGGGAACAAGAAAGAGTTTTGTTATTTTGTTTCCACACCACTTTTGCTTTGTCGTTTATTCCATTGTTGGCCTTTGTTATTCTTTATAACTCTTTTGAGCAAGAAAGGGCAGCTGGAGAAAAACGTGGCTGATGGGACTTTGTACATGGAAACAAAGGGAAAGGAATATTTGTTTCAAATCACAAGAGAACAATATTGTGCTGAGATCTCAGTCTTATTGTTATTTGCATGTGATCAGGATGTAAGTGTACAGCTCATATGCTTCAGCTGAACCATTTGCAAAAACAAGGTCTTAATTCACATGTGTGTGTGTTTTAAAAGTAGTTCTCAAAATGAGAAGAAATTTAAAAAACCTCAAACTTCTGTGCAAAAAAATCTGGCTTTGACTTTTAAGTACAACTGTAGAAAAATTTCTGATTAGAGATACTTGATTTCTAACTTGCATGTATAAAATATGAAGTGCAAAACAACTTTAGTTTGACATACAAAACCAAAAATACTGTATAACCATGTTTCTGTATATTTTTGTTATGCCTTTGGGTAAATGCTTCCAAGTTTTGTAGTTCATTATCTACTGAAGTAGCACATCTAAGATTTGGTCAAAGAAACCTTAAAAATACCCACTTTGTTTCTGAAGGAGAAAATACCCAAAGATATCAGAATACTTTTCATAACGGTGTTTTCAAAGTTATTTACTTCTTTCACTTTTTTTCTCATGTTTATGAGTGTTTATATTGATTACTTTTATTCCTATTCCATTTGATTGCACAACACCTCTACTTTTATTAAAATGTAGCATTAGCAGATCAGTGGGAGCAGTTCAGTTAAAATTGCCAACCACTAGTAAACATTCAAAGACCAGAAGAAAAGCTATTTAAAATAAAGAAATAAGTAATTTACCTTATTAGTATCATTTGTTGATTTCTGGTTTTTCATTTCAGCATAAAGTAAAATTCAGAGTAGGAGTCAGATAATTGAGGAAATAGAAACCAAATTAAAATTACAAAATTACCAGTCACAAAAAAAATAGTCTATGAAACAAAGTTGTATTAGGCCAAACCATTAAAACTTGGTTTTCAGGCAGATGAATAAAGACAATTCTCACTAAAATCAGTGAAGAGCAGTGGGTGATTAGTGCCTCTAAAGATAACTCCTGCAGGCTAGACCAGATCCATGCTAATTGTTAGGATAGGAGAAATGAAAACAAAGAATATTCAGAGTTGAAAGAAGAAATATTTACTCTGGAGGGCTGTACCACTCAGCCTCTGTGTATCCCATCTAGAGATGATTTTATTGAAGGAAACATCACAATGGATATTTTCTGTATAGTATATTGTATTTTACAACTTCTTGCTTTCTTGCCTTCTTGCTTTCCTGCTTTCCTGCTTTCCTGCTTTCCTTCCTTCTTTCCTGCTTTCTTTCCTGCTTTCTTTCCTTCTTTCTTTCAGAACATGGCCTGAAGCAGGTATTAGATTGTAAGAAATTTGACATATGGAACTGGGTTTAGTTTAAATTTTCAAGCTGAGGATGTAAAAATTGCTTCTTTTTGTTAGCTGTAGAAGCAGTTCAGTATGCTGGAGCTGTTCCTTAGGGAGGAAAAATGCAAGTGCAGACTTCTGGCCAGAGCCCAGCTGCCTATTAGAGTTCCAGAGTTTGTCCTGATTCACTTCTATTTGTTCTTCCCTAGCTTGTTTATTCATATCCTTTCCACTGAATCATGAAACAAATAACTGTGAAATCTTTGAATCAGTGGGTTTTGGTATACTTTTGGATCTCTAGGCATTCTTTGATTGAATGTAGTTGACAGTATTTTTAATATTATGTTTACTTAGAGTTTTTTGCTAATATATGCAGTCATAGGTGGCAAAGGTTTTGTGTCTTGAAATGCTGATTTGAAACACTATCACTGAAATTATCAACAGTTTTTGTAAATGCTACCACTATAAAAGGATGAAAAGATAAATATTTCTATATAGATTTCATGAAGTTTTTATAAACAAGCTTCACAAAATACTTTAAAATCTATTTCATAAACTAAGTTCTTTTCCAGTAATGAATAAACAGAGTAGATCAATTTCTGTGGTGCAGATATACTTGATTCTCATTTCTCTATGACAGTAGTCCACAGGATTTGTTCTTTTGATAGTTGTAAAGTAATGATGGATGGACCTGTAGAGCTTTGGATCTGTCTGAATCTAAAGAGTAATTCCTTGGAATTATGATGAAAATCTTGAATTTAGCATCTGAAACTGAATACATGTTCTTAACAAGGAAGTACATAGGTTTGCTCTCATAAAAAGCAGAAGAAAAAAAGAAGGGAATATTATTTTATTTGTTACAAATGAAATAAACATATAGATTATTGATTTTGATTGTCCCCTGTACTTTGCACTTGTTAGGCCATACCTCGAGTTTTGTGTTCAGTTTTGGGACCCTACCTGTAAGAAATTGAGGTGCTGGAGCATGTCCAGAGAAGGGCAATGAAGCTGCTGAAGGGTCTAGAGCACAAGTCTGATGAGGAGTGGCTGAAGGAACTGGGATTGCTTAGCCTGCAGAAAAAGAGTCCAGAGGGAGACCTTATCAGTGTCTACAGCTACTGGAAAGGAGGTGGTAGCCAGGTGGGCGTTGGTCTCCTCTCCCAAGTAACAAGTGATAGGACAAGAGGAAATGGCTTCAAGTTGTGCAAGAAGAGGGTTAGATTGGATATTAGGAAAAAATTATTCACCAAAAGGGTTGTCGAGCACTGGAACAGGCTGCCCAGGGAAGTCGTTGAGTCACTGTCTCTGGAGGTATTTAAAAGACATATAGATATGTTGCTTAGAGACATGGTTTAGTGGTGGACTTGGAAGTACTAGGTTAATGGTTGGATAAAATGATCTTAAAAGTATTTTCCAACCTAAACAATTCTATGATTCAGTAAATCTATAAAAAGGATTAAAGAAATATTACACTGAGATATAATTGAACACAGGTGAAGGAAGTCTGGATGGCTGGTATTTTGGGCCCTCTAACAGGATTCCAAAGTCTAGTCATGTTTTCTTCGATTGTTGTTCTGTTGGACTGTGTGTCATATTTAGAAATGGCTGAGTACATCAAAGTATAAGGGAGACTAAAATAGTGTAATACTGCTTCTGCTTCCTTCAAACACAATACATACACAGTTGTTTGTACCCACTCTGCCTTAAAGGTCTGATTCATGGGTGTGAATGTCTAACTGTCTAACATTCTGACTTTTGCTACCAATCTTAATCTACCCCTTTGTCAGTCCTGAGAAGCGTAATTGCTCATGCCATAGTTATTGTATCAGTGCAAGTTGAAGCCTAAATTTTAAAGAATCAGCGCTTTTTCACTTTATTATGCCAGGCTGCAAACTGCAGTTCTTGGCAGCTGCCTCATAAATGGTCTTGCATTTCCAGGTGTGAGAGTAGATATCTGTGAGGAGGCAGTAAGGTGGACAGCTCAAGCAAAGATCACTGCTAGCTGTTTCCAGGAAAGCTACTCTGTGTCTTGTACCAGAAAACCTCCATTCAAATCAAATCCAGATGGAAACCCTTCCCTGTTACTTCTTAGAAACCAGTTGATTTTAAGAAAATGTATATATCACACGTAATAAAATTCACACAGAAAATCTGCAAGAAGGTAAAAAATAAAAAGTTTTTGGAAGTAGAACAGGCCTCTCTCTTTACCCCTCTGGTAGTGCCCAGTGCCGAGACTCACCTCTCCTCTTCCCCTCTGTAACAGTTTAGCTCCCATGTAATGTCTAATATGTAGCTCACAGTGGCTTGAATAGTATTTTGAACTTCACTGTCAACACTTACTTGACATCAGCTCATCCTGATCTGATAAATTCAAGTTTGAGTTGGAAAACACTTATTAAGGTTTGATTTAGATTAGTGTTACTATGAAGTAGAAACCTGTTGTATTTTAGTCAGGTTGTATTTTAGTCTATCTTTATACGAATCTACCTTTAAAATATCAGAAGAGTCCAAACTCTTTAGACTTTGGGGTTTTTTGGTGGGTGGTTTCTTGTTTGGTTTTGAATTTTTTTGTTTTTGTTGGGTTTTTTTGTGGTTGTTTTTTTGTGGTTTTTTTTTTTTTTTTTTTCTTTACCTTAGTGGGACAACAATATGAAATTCCAAATGCTCTAGGAAGACTCTGGAAGTCCTCTGAGGAGAAACTATCCCTTCCAGAAACTTCAGAATGTTTAATTAATAATCTTTTCTTTGTTTGTGGTTTGCAACACTGACTCTCTGTCAGCTTTGGGTTAAACCATTGATGAAACGGGTGTGTTAATTAAACAACTTGCTTATTTCTAATTGGCAAAAGTACCTTAGCTCTCATGAGACTTAGAATGAAGCACAGCAACGTCTGCTAAGAGACACTCGTGAGTTGGCAAGAGACGTCATAGAAATATTAAAGCATCAAGGGGAAGTGGCAATAATGAAAATCTTGTGTGCTTAATGCTTCACAAGGGGCAAAACATTTGGATATTCATATTCTTGGGAGTTTTCCTGTTGTTTGGGGTTTTTTTCCCTTTCCTTTCCCCTCTTTCCCCCAACCCCACCGCAGCATAAATTTTGCATGTTTGGAGTTACAATCAAAACACATGATTTGGAAGGAAATTGGCAAGATGGCTTGAAACTTTCAGCTTTTGTTGCAGCATGTAGAAACAATATTATTGACTTGTTCTGAATGTAACTGAGAGAAAAGGAGAACAGCACATATATGGAAACAGCTTCTGAGATTGAAATGCATTGATTTCACACTGCAAAGTGGCAGCATTGCTTCTTTTCAACTGGGTTTTTTTATTGACATTCAATAATGTATTAATGGGAAGACCTACTGATAATCTCCTCTATTTAGATTATATTATATAGGAGTAAAAGCAGTTGACAGACTTCCACAAAATCATTCAATCAGGATATTTAATGTCAGTATTAAAAAATATTATGAGATGCTATATGTTTGAGTTTGCATTTTTGGGAAAAAGAAGGTGGAGTTAGCTGATATCTGATAGAAACACCGCATATGCTACTACCTTAAAAACATAGTTCACATTAAATATTTTACATGCAGAGTTGTTTGGGGTTTTTTTTAATCTGAAAGTGCTTATTACAACTTCAATTTTGATAACTTTATTCTCTGATATACATAAATAAGTTGAGTCATATTTTTGATAAGTATTGAAGAATCACATTTCTACAGCAGTAGTTTGCTGAATGCTGAAACATATTGTAGTGAATTAATACCAAACTCATTAAGAATCCAGTTTGAATTTTGGCTTATCACTTATTTACAGATGTTAATACGTGTTGTTCCTTTCCTGTTTTGCTGAGAGAATAACTAATTTTCATATGGATTGTAATAATTTAGGTTATGAATTTAAATATTTTGTGTACCTTAATATAAAAATATTTTGAATATGGTAAACTGTTGCTTTATTTTTACTGTTAAAAGTATCCATTTGTTATTGAGAAGAAACTAACCTCTCTGTATAATTTCATACATGCATAATCCTGCATGTAGAAAACTCCTTAAGGACACACAAGCTAAAATAGTAAACTAAACCTATCATTAATATGCTAGGTCATTAATTTTATAACTATGTAGCAACATTACTTACATGTTTTTCATATGATTTCAGTATATGCTATGTCAATATTATGAACTAATGCCAACCTGTATGTGATCTAGTTAACTATTCCTTTAGGAATGTTTAATGCTTAGAAAACACTTTTGGAAGTTGAAGCTGTAAGCTGCTAAACCACATTGTTTAGCTTTCATTAATATGGTAGGAAATACAGCATCAGCACTGACATTTAATTCAGTGGGACTATTTGTATGAGCAGAGTGAGAATAATTCAGCAAAAAATGCTAATTCTTACGGTGAGACACAGTATGTGCTGTATATTGCTAGAAAGTTGAACTGCAGATGAGCACATACATTGTTTCTTTCTAAGCAATATTGAGCTTTGTAGGGGAGGCATGTAATGTTTCTTTAGAAATGGCAGGTTGTAGAGGATAGTGACTTTGAAAATAGTGTGATTGGTGTCTCACACAAGAAAGGACTGCATCAAATGGTTTAAATAGCACCAAAAAAAAATATAAAAGATTCTTTGTCGAGAAGAATTGTGTATGGATTGCAAATTGAAATCTGAACCTATGTAGAGAAAATAGCAAGGTCAATCTACGAAATTCATATTAATTTTGAGGGTTCTTTGAGATTAAAAATGCCATGAAGACATTAACAGGGAACTTTTCTATAGGTCTAGAAAGTAATCAAGCTTATGTAAGTTTAAAAATTTCTACCTCTCTACAGAAATACTTATTTTTGTTCTGCTTCTCCCTGGGCTAGATCTGACAATGTCAGTTCAATATTTACAGGAATTTTTTTGGACTACTTCTCTTTCAGGCAGTAATTTTGGATAACATCACCTTATTAATTTCTCTAAGAATTAGTAGAGTAGGAAAGCTCAAATGGTAAATTTTATGTATGGGTGTCTGTACTTTTTTTATTAAAAAAAGAAATAAAATTAACCACGTCTTGGGCATACATGGAATTCTAGGAAATAAAGGGGAAAAAGTCAAATGGACATAGTTTTGAAATCCAGATATTAAAGAAAGAGAGCATTCTTTATTTTTTCAGCTGCACAACAGCTCAGAGAGATCTTCAAAAAATGCTTTTTCTGTTAAACATCCAAGGAATATTAGATTAGCCAGGATCTGTTGCTTATCCATCTCCACAAGGATGGAAGGCAAATGACCAATGCTCCTTCTTGTCTCCAATTCTAAAAATGTTTTGAAGTATTAATTATGAAAAAATTACGATGCTTTTGTCTCATCTGCAAATTCCCACTGTTGTGAGAAAGGTCACTAACTTTCAGGTTTTTTTGTGTGCTACAGAAGCATAAGAAGTTGACTAGTCATTTTACTACACCCAATACTTAAATGATTTGTGAAAAATGAAGTAACCTTTAGAAGAGGTTTTTATAATTAGGCTTTGGGAAATTATTGTTTGATTACACTAGAATATTTATATTAGGTTATGTGTGTATTTATCTTACCCTTTTCTGAAAGGAGATCTCAGTAAGCCTGGGTAGGTGGTGATCTGGATAGAAAAAAACTGTTCAAAAAAGAAGAAAAAAGCTTGAAATTGAGGGGTAGAATTTGTAACAGTGTGCACATGCAAGTCTTCTTTTTCAGAAGGGGATGCTTAAATGACTTTGACTTTCTTTGTTTAGTTCCTATATTTGACTGAGTGAAACTTGAAAAAAATCTTTTATTTACCCAGACCTATTTCTTTCTTAGTAAGAAACTTGAAATTGATTTTAACTCGACACATTTCTTCTCTGAAGTAATATAAAATCTTTTTCAAATAAATATATACAGAGGCTTTGTGGCCCATCAGGGTACCATGACATTCCAGTGTATTGATTCTGTGGTGTTAAAGGGTGACATATTTGGTGTTAACGGGCCATCAGAGTATTGGGATTTGAATTGTACACAGTAAGAAGCACTGACTTTCCTGTAACATGACAGGGTTTCTAAAGCAGTGGAAGTAACTGTAGTCTTACATAATTCCCTATATGTAAACTTCAAAGATTAATAAGATTTTTCTATTATCATACAGAAATTAAATAAATGAAATAGAAAAAGAATAGTTATTGTCCTGCAACAAGCAAAAATATTCTGCATTTGTTCATCTGTAAACATTCTTGACATCCAGAATTTAAACATCACTCTTGAAAGGAACAGTGTATTTTATACTTTTTTTTCTTTCCACAAAGTGTAATCTATATCAGAGGTAAATGTCTTAACTATTGTGAGTGTATTTTATTTCAACATACAGGTTTTTCTTTACATTTCATGTAATGCCTCTTCTCTTTGTTTTATATTGTAGGATAAAGCACATAAGTTAAAAGCTGTAGCAATTTTGTGTTACCTTGCAGGGCATCAAATAGTAACCAAAAGAGCATGAGAGGACTAAAGAGGGTTAAAAATATATAATTTTCTTTTTCACTGTCCTTCAGGTGAAGTAGTCTTTTTAGTTGTAGTGTATGAAGTGATTTCTTTGGAAACAGCCTTTTGATTATTGTTTGATTGTATTGTGTTGATTGTAATTATTGTTCAGAAAAAAAATCAGCTAAGTTGAAAAAAATGAGCTGATTCTAGGCTTCTTTGGAAAGTAATCATGGGGCTACAAAATTTATGGATTTAAAAGAGTCTGTAGAACTCAGCTTCCAGATTTTTTTCATGTTCTTGCTGTACTGTGTGCTTGAACACCAGTTGTCCTGCAAAGGAGTATAGAAAGCATTTTCTATTATCTGTTTACTTTTATTTTTCTTTTTTTTTTTTCTAACAATGTAGTATTTTGCTTAAGCAGATTTGCTAGGAAGTGACAGCTCTGAAAAATTGGACACAGTGGCTGCTGGAGGTATTTCAGTTCCAGGCAGTCTAAATAGTGCAGAAGGGGGAAAATGAAATATAACCGTATTTTTAAGATGACAGTTTTGTCAAAGATTCCTTTTCCCTCTTCAACTTAAAACAAACTGAGTAAATCAAGTATATCAAAAATGTTTGTAGTCATCGAAGACACACCACCTTTCTGGTTTCGGGTTTTTCTTTTTTTTTTTCCTTCCTATCTCCTTAAAAGCATAAGGGAGAACATAGACTTCATAATTGTACAACACACTGTGAGGAGCATAGTTCTTCTGGTTTAATTATTATCTTTAAACAGTTTTTAATCATAACAGGCTTTCATGAAACATAGTTACCAGATTTTACTTAGGTTCTCACTATTTAAGATGAGACTGAAATGTATTATATTCTTCAGAATCCTGTTGCTCAGCAGTTAGAATATTTTGTGTTCAAACTAATTTTGGTAACATAAGTTATATTTTAGGAAAAAAACAATGAGAATATTTTGCTCAGATCAGGTTTTCTAAACATTTCATAATTCTCTGCTTATTTTAAAATAAAATAATGAGACAGCTGTGACAGATTTTTAACATGATATCCACCTCTTTAGTAGGGTGGTAATAGCTCCTTGCACTTATTTATATAATTGAAACCCTTCTAATGTAAGCCATAGATTATTTTTTAAGAATATATTTTGTGACCAGGTTCCATGTATGTTTTCTCCAAGACCTGGCCACCAGTACAAAAAATGCCGTTTTCTCCTACCTGATATCAGCAGACATAAAAAGTAGCATGAAAAATATAAAAAAGCCTTATATCAGTGACTTTGACTTTATTCCCTCTGTTTCATGGGTTCTTTCTGCAATTCTATGTGCCAGGAATCAGGAGGGTGACCTGGCCTAATTGTTTTGATCTTCTTGAATGTTAACAAGCAACCATGAAGACATTTTTTATAAAGACTGACTTGAAAAGAAGGAAAGGGGGAAGAATGTAACATGGCTCTTCCTACTTGTGCAGATTGCTTACAACAAAATTCCTGTTCATCCCAGTAACCCTGCAGTATATGTCCCATAAATAACTTCTCTCCTGCTCCAATCTGATGAGGCACCAGACTTGGTGCCAGCGTCTGTTCCCTTCACATCTAATGCAAAACAGAAGTAATACGTGAAAAGATTTTACTGGTATTTATGAAGTTCTGTAGAGAGTGGACCCCACTATCCACGAAGTAAAAACTACCCTGGTGTGGAAGTCTGTGCAGATACTGACAGAGACACCAGGGTTCAACTCACTGCTGTTTTCCACGCATTCCATGATGAATCAGTTTTATTTGGAAGTCTAGTCCAAAAAAGAGCTTAGCTACTCTATTATACTAAAACCTGTCATACAGCCTTGGATTTCTCAGGTTCCTGCCTCATACACAGAGAGTGCTTAAATATTCTTCTTCCTGCAAAACAGTTTGGTCTTTTTGTTTTCATGGACATAAACATTGTATTTGTTTATTTCTAGAATTGGAGTCTAACTAGTAATTTACACACACCTCTCCCTCCCCCCTCCCCCTACATGACATTAAGATTTTAGGAAAAAGAGGACTCCAAAGGTCTCTCATTTTCTTGAAGAAACTAAACCATCTCATAGCTTTGAAAATAGTGAAGAAACTAACAACTGAAAAAAACTTTAAACTGTTAAAATTGCTTCTTCTAACTCTACTCAGTAGTCACACAATTTTTCCAAATATTTTGTGAATAGGCAGTTTTAAGTCTGGTTCTGCTGCTGTACTTCTTGCAGGGAAAGAAGAATAAATTGTTACCTCCTAAGTGGAAATATTGAGGGCCCTGGAATAACTGCACAATGACTGAGTGGTTTCTCTGTATTTCTAGCAAGTTTCTGTCTAGTTTACAGCGCTGGTATTTCCATGTAATTTGCAGATAAAAGAATAGGAAAAAAATGAAGGCTTTCCCTGTTTTCTTTTAACACATGCTGGCTGTTTTTCAGCATTTCAGTACACCGGTGTGTGATAGCTAACTACAGAAAGGTGTCATTCAAAATAATTTAGAAATTTCTCTGCAAACTTTTCTGTTTGTGGGCATCATGATAACCAAGGAAGGACTCAAATTAGAAGAAATAATTACTGAAAAGGTATCAGGAAAAAGGTTATGCAAATTTTACGATGAAATCAGCTCAGTACTCTTCCTAGTTGAAGAAAGATAGAGAAGCCTTTCATTTGTAAAATGTTATACCGTGATGCAGAAAACCAATTATAATATACATGAAGTATGCACCTGTTATTAATTTCTGAGGCATCCTTCAATTTGAAATAAAACCCCTCACAAATAAATGTCTATAACTGTCACCTATAAACCTTGGCTCGTGCACCCAGCTTGCTAGACTGGCCCATCGTAGTTTCATGATTGTACATGTGTCTCCAGAAACTTACTCAGAAAAATATTTTTTCTTGTTTCACAACCCCCTGCCTCCCCTCAAGACATGGGGTAGCAGTTCTAACCTGTCTTAGTGCTAAATATTACAGCTGGTAATATGCTGAATAGAGGCTATTCTTCTTTAACTTACCTTAATGGAGGAAGTATTTTCACAGTATGCAGAAATTGCATATTAGATTAAATTACATATGAAAGTAGTGGAAACACACTTAATACTGATAAGATGTCCTAGAATAAGAATTTTGCTATTTCACAGGTAAAAAAAAAAAAAAAAATTTAAAAAATTGCTTTATTTTTTTTATCAAAAAGGAGAAAAAGAGACCAACCCAAAACCAAAATAGATTATAGTGTTAATTCCATGTTCCCATGCACCAACTGTCCACATAAATTAATTAGTGCTGAGGAATTTTTAAGCAAAAGGATTAATGGTCACCTAATAGCTGTAAGCATCTAAAATATGCTATGTCTGGATCACCAGTGCAATCTAATGAGGTAATTCAACTGATCTCACAAATATTTGAATGCAACCTTGATTGCTTTCTACTGTTAAGCTACTTTTAGATATGTACTGTTAGTATGATAGTCTGATTTGGATACATGACATAATTTTACATGCATACTGTCAAATCTAGCTTAATTTTGGTCATTTTACGTGTAATGTGAAAGGATGGCCAAGAAATTAAAGGTCACTATATTAACCGCTCAATTTTCTTTCTTTTTTTCCTCTTTATTCTACATCACATATTAAAGATAAAAACAACTTTCTCTGTTTCCATTAACAAAAAGTGAATTGAGAAGAAAAAGCAATTATTTGCAGAATGTAAAATCCTTATGATAATTTGCAGACTTTAATTAAACCAATCTACCACGCTGTGCTCACAAGACAGACTATGAAATAAGCTCTTATTTGTTAGGAAACACCATACTGCTCATTGATAAAGGACTTCAAAAGTTGCAAGTTACTTAGAAGCATGGAATTTATGTTTCCTTTGAAAGGAAACTCCCTCTTGTTTTGAACTAAATTTTTAGAAGTGAATAGTTGACAATTCAAACAGGTTTACACTGTCAGAATGATCTCCATAGTATTTTGCATATGGCATGCTATCTAAGGATCCCTGTATTCTATATAAATGTAGCTATTCATTATGATGTTTCCTTAAGATAGGTTAAATGAGTATTTAGATGAATGTGTAGAATAGCCAAGAATTTACAGATCTTACAAATCTTTTGACTTCAACTTGCAGGTACAATAAAGAGGGATTCAGCAAACGTAATTTCAATTTCTGACTCCTGAACGTCACCCATATTTAAAAAATGTCATTTTATGAATCTGTATTTTACATCTATGCTTTTTTGTCATCTGTTCAAATAGTAAATTCAACCTATGCCCATTTAAAAGGTACAGCCTTCCCTGTGTACATTTCTTTTCCAGTTGGTGATAGGTAGCAATGCTTTCCTTTTTCTTCTGACATTTTCTTGTCATCTTGTTGCTTTCTCTTTGGGGTTGTTTTGGTTTTTTTTTTTTTAAACTACAGCATCCCTACAAGGTGGGATGTTGCCATGATCAGTGTTTTCTAGGGTGAGAGTGATACCTAATTGTACTTTGGAATTTGATATGAAAGCTAGTAGGTTTGTCTTTGCCAGAACTGTTAGAGAGGGTTCAGAGGAGGGCCACGAAGCTGATTAGAGTGCTGGAGCACCTCGCCTATGAAGAGAGGCTGAAGGAGCTGGGCTTGTTCAGCCTGGAGAAGAGAAGGCTGTGGAGGGACCTCATTGCAGCCTTCCAGTTCCTGAAGGGAGCAGAGAAACAGGAGGGGAATTAGCTTTTTAAAAGGGTAGGCAATGGCAGGACAAGGGGGAATGGATTAAAGGTAAAGGAGGGAAGGTTTAGATTAGATATTAGAGGGGAGTTTTTTACAGAGAGAGTGGTGAGGTGCTGGAACAGGCTGCTCAGAGAGGTGATGGATGCCCCGTCCCTGGAAGGTCAGGTTGGATGGAGCCCTGGGCAACCTTGTGTAGATCCAGGCCTGGAGGTTGGTGGCCCTGCCTGTGGCAGGGGGTTGGAACTCTATGATCCTTGAGGTCCCTTCCAACCCATGCCATTCTATGATTCTATGATTCCTGCATATAGACACTCTACAAAGTGGTTAAACTCAGCTCCTCCCTGATCCCACCCACCTCTGTTTTCCTTTAGTTTCCACAACTTTTTCCTTTAGTTTTGGTCACTCTGTGAGTGACCAAACTACCTTTAGAGACCTACTGTGCCTTTGGCATAAACCTCTGCTGCCTGACAGCAGGAATTTTGTGTACCTTTGGACGGGTCTCCTACTGCTCTAATAGAGTCAATGCTCTATGCAGCATTATTGCATTTATTCTCCTCTCTAGTCAATCTCTTGTTTGCCTCCTTGGAGCAAAGGTAGGTGTGGGGTGGGGAGCAAGAGAAGTCCCTGATGTCTGTCATACACCAGGTGTAGTAGGAGAGTGTGTACTGAACAGGGATTACTCACCTGTTGTCTCCAAAGGGCTGAGGTGTAAAGCATTGCTATCAAGTCTGCTGTGCCCATGAGATGAAAGGTAATGCTTCACTATGCAGAGTAAGCAATAAATATATCCGCTCGTTCTTTCTGCCGCATCATAGCAGTCTGCTTTAAATATGTCTATAAAGCATTTAATTTTGTGAATAACGCTTCTGTCTCTCAAAAAACATTTCTATAGAAGTCGTCTTTGGCCTTATATGTGCAAATGAAGGCCTTAGTAAGCAAAAAGATTTAATTGGCAGATACCATTCCATGCGTATTATATGCAATGATTTAAAAGGTCCCCTTTAAAATAAAGCACTTTTTAGTGCCTTTAAAAAAATGAAATTGCATTTAAAAATGTCTATTTGTCATTCACCGCAGTTTTCCTATATATTAGACACTGCAGTCTTGCCAATCTTTATTTTCTTTCTGTCTTGGTGAGTACTGTATGATGACAGGAGAAATTTTGAACAAGCGTAATACTGTGTCTGAAGCGACAGAGGTTCACTAGCAGAGAACACAGACATTTTGCCTTTAGGTAGATTAATTCTGTGACTTGGAAAAGTACATTCCTTGTTCAATCTGTATGGTTTATTCTCTTCAGCATTGGCCTTTGGTGGTAGGGATAGACAATGAGTGTAGTGTTGCTGACAGGCAGGAGGAAGTTGGGAAAATGGCATGGAAATACTTTCATAGACATGTGTATAAGGTGCAATATTTCAAATACATCCTCAGAAGCTCAGGTGTACAGCTATTAACTTTGTGTACAGGCATGAGAGGAATTTTTTTTTTTAAATAAATGACATGATCAGGAAAATTATGAATAATGAGGAAAGGGAGGAGAAGGGATGTCAGGCAATGAAAGAAAGGCACATTATAGGGGTACAGTCAATATATGGGTAAAAAGTGACAAATGTAAACCAAGATATACATTAAAGGGATAATTAAAATAAAACTTTATTAAGCTATATTAACAAAATGAGAGCAAGAGAGAAGCAGGATAGTTGTTACACCTAGAAGTGAAAGATAAGATAGATATGATGCAGAAATGAAATTAAAACTTTGCCTTAGTTTTAAACAAAGGTGATAATGTACATGGGAGGCAACAGCTGGCAGTATCTGAGATAAAAGAAAAACTAGAAGCCTGATGTATGTACGTCAAGGAGGAACAGATAAGTGTCATCACAAAACACTGATTGATATAGAACAAAGCATCCCAAGTCATCTTGTAAATAAATATTAGGGCAAAAATGGTGTGGGTTTTTTTTTGTTGTTGGAGAATAGTAAATATTGTATTTATATTTAAGTAGTGGTGGGGAATATGGAAAAAAAGGGATAAAGGTCTAAAAATGTGACCTCATTTCTTTATCAAACAGTAGAGCATAATTTATATGAAAAAAGCAAGTTGCTGACATAGGGGAAGAAGGGATAAAGTAGAAATTGAAAATAGCTTTACTGAAAGGCGTTTGTGAGAACCAATCTGATACATTCCTTTGAAAAGATAACCAATTTCCTAGATAAGGAAAATTTAGTAATCTACTACAAAATATGCAAGACATTCACTAAAATGAGATGAAAATAGGTGTGTTTGCAAAAAAGGCAAAGCATTACTCACTCAAGTCAAGCACCAGTCTTATGATTGATTTTGCTTTATATTTTAACCTTCATACATGGAGTGCAAAGGTAATAGTCAAACTTGATTATGAAACAAATATGATAAACATCATGACTTTGGTTGAGGATTAAACTGCAGTAGATGAAGGAATTAAAAAAATGTTTTAGACTATAGTAATGAAAATAAAATTTACCAAGTCAAAATAAAATAGCAAGAACAAGACTGTAAGTGTTAGTTCAGTTATAAATTCAGATTCAGGAAATAATCAGGTGGAAGCAGTAGGAAAAAAGAAGATAGTGATGAATTAGGCAGAGTTGTTATTAGCGCCAATGTGACACAGGCAAATTTATTTCTGCAACATAAGGCTGCATCAAGCTGTGTGCTGCTGTGAGAGTAACAGACATGTTCATGTCATTCCAGTAGTCATTCATGAAACTTCATCTGAAAAATCATTGTGTTATTCTGGTCAAGAATTTTCAGGAAGAATTAAGCTTACATTTAGAGATTCAGAAAGAGCTGTTTAATAACCATGGAATATAGAATTAACTGTGCAAGAAGTGACTTAAAGAGCTTTGCTTATTCAGACTTAAGGCTCAGAAAGACGTGCTGTGGCAGGCTGAAATTGGATGGCAGAAGCTGTTACTATCCTCAAGGCATGAATACTTGAACCTCCTTTGAATTACTTTGTAAACCACGGCCTGGTGTATTAGGGTAAACCAAAACTGGAATTCTTATACTTTAATACACCCAGCTGAAGACTCCAATAGTACATGAGCTCATTCATAAGCATATCGTATAACCCTACCCTGAAGGCTTTAATGCCCATCAGAAGGGTGGAGCAGATGTATGAAGGTGGTAACTATTCCTGCCATCTGGTTTTAAGCCACTGCTATCTGTACTCCAGAGCTTTAAGTAAGTAAGTATGTGGTGAGAGGAGACTTGATTGCTCTTCATAAATATTTGGAATAAATACCAGCAAAAATTAATAAAGAACAATGTTGATGTAATGGCAATCAATATACCACTATATGTTTAGTCTGGAAATTGAAAAAAAGATTTCAACCCTCTGGAGATATGAGGTGTTGTAAAAATATCTTGCTAGTTTTGAAATGGAATTTCATCAGTTTAGAAAAGGAATTATACAGATATTTTCCTTCCAGCATGTTTCTGTACTACTAAGAAAAGGAAAAAAGGAATGCAGCAACAATAAAAAAAACATGTGCCAGGCTTTTCATGCCTCGGTTTTTTAACGATACATTGAACTATTACTAGCATTAACTACACCAAGATCAAGCTATGTTCTGTAAGCTGTTTAAAGAGCAGCACAGACTGCTCAGTATGAAGTTTGCAATGTCAGAGGAATCCTTGTTTTTTCTTTTTTTTTTTTCCGGACATGGCTGTTTTACTCAATTTTCAAGTAAATCCAGAGTGTTACTGGTTTATGATTGTAATAAACCAATAGGTAACATTCTTACTCTTAAAATATTTCTTATGAGAGCATATTCATGCAGTAATGCAGTTGGACACAGTGACAGAATTTTAATAAGTATATGATGGAAGTAATACGCAAGCCATATGGAAGTTTGCATTATTGAGACTTTTTAGGTAGTTTAATCCTATGTTCTTCCACTCTGCCTTCAAAAAAGCAAGTTATCTTTCTGAACACTGTCTACCTGAAATAAGTCAATTCATAAATATTAAAAATAGAACAAAAATATAATTAGACTGGATTTTAAAGAAGACAGTTCTGTGCTTCAGGAATTGTGAGGCAGTGTAATAAATAGCATTAAATATGCAACGTTTTTATTATGTGAGAGTGGACAAGAGAGTTAAATAGGATGTTTTATATTTTGGTTTTCATTCCTACCTACTACTAGTAGAAGGCGTATGGTTCTGTTGAATTTACAGCATTTTTTTTTTTAAAGAACTGATTGATAGTTAAGTATATGTGATTTTTTCTTTCATTCTAAGATATAAATTCTTTAGTTTGTGGGGATGGATGAATTGATTTGCAGGGCAGTGGCATGGGCATAGTCTTTCTATCTCTAACCACTGTCTTTGTGAGCCAGTCTTTATGTCCACTTTGTAGCATAATAATTGATACTTGGCATTTTGAATAACTTTGGTGTTTAACATGAAGAGTAGTCAGTACATCATCATATTACTATGAAATGTGAGTGTGAATGAAAGAAAACTCTAATACCCAAATAGGAGGAAGTGGTGGGATTTGCCAGATACCTGAATGTTCACAATTCATTCATAGGCATAGTATGAGGAAGCAATCAATAAACTACAGAGTTTGTAAAGATAATGAGTGATATATGTTCCTTTTATCAATTTTATGCTTGTAATAATGGGTTAAAAAATAGAATTTATTTATTTTTCTGGTTTTGAAGTAGAAATCTTAGTTTTGATGGGCTTCGTTTACCTTTCACCTTACATATGGAAGTCAGCAGTAGCCACAACAAAGCAAAACTAGACCCAGCTGATGTAAAGTAGTTAAGAATATTGAAAAGTGAATTTAAGTAAGTTTAACTGAGAATACAGTCATGTTAAAAACTGTGTACTAAATCCAGGTGTATTACCCTTTAAAGTTGACTTATTTACCATTTAAAAAAAAAACTTTTAAACTAGTAAATTAGACCATATTAATTTACAGAAATTCTGTGACCAAAATCTATGCAACTCTTTCTGGTTATATGTAGCAGTTCTCATTCATTTCTTACTCAAACTTTTCATCAGTTTCAATTTGCCTGTTTTTTTACTATATCTGTGGCTTTTAATGATTAACAAACATTGTACAAATGATACAGCATGAAGATATTGCAGATTTTATTTACTTTTGCTTGTTTAAGAATATCAGAATTAGTATTCCTTTTTCAACATATCTATTCTGAGGAAATATATTCAATACACTTCCTGTAGTTTCCCATATCTTCTTTTGATTTCTGTCAAAAACTGAAAATGAATTTATGTGTGTAAAAGAAGTTTAAAAATAGGTTAAAAGCATCTTGTGAAATGTAACAGGAGATCTATGGAAATACATTTTTATCTGGCATTTGCTGTTTTGGGCAAAAATGAACATGTTGTGCCTTTCAGTTCCGTTTAAGACATGTTTAATAGTGAAGAAACTTGTAATGCAATTTTTAGCAATACTCACACATCAATCAGATCAATCTATAATATATACTGCAGTCATAATGTATTTATACACGCAGATGTAGTACTAAGAATAAAGTGAGATGAGCAGCAAAAAAAAAATCAACAATAAAAGATGTTTGGAGAAGTTGATTATTTTGCATTTCTAGCAATATGTTGTGGCTGTGATCAACTCTGTTAAAGTGTAACAAAACCAGTTATGTAATAAAAATAATTGCACATAATAGCGAACTTATATCATTAATACAGAAAGTTTAAGTCTCAATGACAATGAATATGTAAGCTAAGGAAAAAGGAAGAAACAGTTATTAATACCCATGAAAGTATTTGGGGTGTTACTACAATAATTTTTATATACTGCAGCAGTGAAATTGTGGGACAGATTTCCTATGGAAATATTAATGCAAGAAAATTTTAACCTATCAAGAATATATGTGAAGTTATACCTATAATGTGCAGAAACTGGTCCCATCATGTAATCAGAAACTTCAAGGCCTGTATTTCAGTATTATGGCCTGGATTAGCAGAAAACTGCAAGCATCTTTCTCATGAAAACTGAGGTAGTGCCTGATTTCTTCATTTAACTCCAGTGTGTATGTGCATTTCCATGTCAGGAAATGTGAGGAGGAACAAGACAGTAATATCAGTTTCCTGGAAATGAGCAAGATTCTTCAACTGCCATAGACAAGTGATGAAAACAGCATCACGTTTAAGACAGGAAAAAAGATAATTTTCAGTTGTTTTTCCATTAATCACTATCTGTGGATGCATCTACATTAATGATACAGGAAGGAGTTTTTTGGGTGTGAATTTGACTGGAGTCTATATTTGGAGTCCTGCTGTACATATTCTAGTGCACCACTAATCCACTTTTGAGACACTGTATTCCAGCATTGTTTTTAGGGTGTCCTGTGGTGTGTAGCAATTGCAAAGCAGGCACAAGTTCGTCCTCCAGTTTGGTCGCTATTCCTGTGTAGTGTATGCCTAAGATTGGCAAGTGGTACAAACTTTGTTGCTTGCTAAGATGCAATGTAGAGAGGCACAACAAATTGCATTGTCATCCTTCCTTTTTCATACTGCATCAGAAGGTAATATAGACACGCCCACTGAGATGGCATTGATTACTTGTATTTGAGAGGACACAATGCATTGTGGTTTTGATATGGAGATTCAACACTTTGTCTAGTAGTAGGTAATTAACTTCTTCCTTGCACTGCTTTTGATTTAATTTGTTCACTGAAAAATACCAAGAGTAGCTGTCATAAGAGATCTCTAATTATATTAAAAGTCTGTTAGTTTTATGAATCTTTTTGACCTCAGAAATATCTTACGATTGCACACTGTGCTTATGTTTGTACCTATCTTGGAGAAAGATATTTAAAATATATGTTACCTGATCCCTGTGGATTGCATAATGGACAAGTCTGCTATTTCAGTAATGCATTCTCCTTGAAGTTAGCAAAATTTAATTTTATATAAATAATTAGAGCTAGTAACTTGGAGGTACTCAATGTACTTAAATGATACGTAGACAGATTAATTGATCAACTGATTGACATACATATATCGACAGGTATTTCTATAGCAGTATATTTCTGTAGAAGTATATTTCTATAAAACTTTTTGGCTAGTTTAGAATTTTTGCCATTTAGTCAAGCTAAGATAGGGGAAACTGAACAAAGAGATTTGCATATAATTTGAATGATGATGATGAAGAAGTTTTTACTGAGACATAAATATATTTCTTTCTCAACCAAAGCAGAATGTTTTGCTTGCTTGTCCCAGATGGCTTCCTGTAAGAAGATCATATTTAGATTGAGGAACAGACGTTACTTATTTGAGGACATTTGGGAGTCTTTTATGGATTATGTTCATAGAGCAAAAGCTGCTTTGTAAAGATACGTGACATTGCTATCCTATACTTGTGTAATTTGGTTTTAACTTTGTGTATGTGTGATAGAAGTGATTCATTAAAATGTTGGAAAATAAGGACTTAGTTGTGAGTGATGTAAAGTAAATATAAATTGTTAATAATACAAAAATACTGGAACAGCTGAAAAAACTGTCTTTTGAGTAATGACCAAGCATGTTATGTAACTAACAGATAATGGGTTAAAATTTTTTGTGTAGATGACGTGTTTCTGAGTGATATTTTAAGGGATGTTTTTGAAGAATATATTGGACAGAAACCTTCACCGATTATCAGTGGACATATCTTTAGTGTCTCATTTCCTTCACAAATGTATTGATCAAAATGACTTAAAGAAAGTATGTTCTTACCTATTACTCCATTTTCTTTATGTCCACTTCGTAGCATAATAGTTGATACTTGGCATTGTGAATAACTCTGGTGTTCACAGAACTGGCATTTTATATTGCCCTCCAAATCTTGCTCACCTCACGCACATAAATACATTGTTTGTTTGAAGGGTGAGAGAGAAGATTTTCCTGTTTGTTTTCTTATAAAATTCATATTTTTTGCTTCTTTCAACTGTCTGATATCATTAGCAGCTTACAGCATAATTTATCACTTATTGGAAAAAAATTATGCTTTTCACTGATAACTGAAACATTTCTATTATTTTTTTTTACTGTTTGCAGTAACTTTAAGTAAGAAAAGGAAGAACATACAAACCACTACAATTTCTCTATCCTGTTCCTGAACATAATGCACTTAATTCCTTCTTTTTCTTAAACAGTACATAATACTATTCAAGCTGTTTTCACTGCCAAGTAGTTATTTTACGGAGTATGTTTGGACTTAAGGGAGGAAAGAGGAAATTTTTTTCTCACTTATAAGATCCATGACTCAGGATTAGTTTAGCCAAACCCTACTCACGTCCCGGTAAGCAGACATATATTTTTGTATTTTTTGTAGGTGGATACAGTGCAGACTACGCAGCACCCTGATCACATTGAGGAATCATGTAAAATGAATGTATGTGCCCGTAAGTCAATTATTTATGAAATGAAACTCCAACTCTAAGGGACGTTGGATCACAAAATACGTGAACTCTCTATACTCTCATCTTAAGAAATTGATTCCCAGATGCAGGGTTACTGCAGAACTAAGTGGACTTTGAATGGAAAGCTATCAAAAAAACCCAACAAACAAACCAAAAAACCCATAATAAATCATTTTAAGAAGACCATGAAAACAAGTGATTCAGATTACAGTTTGGATGCATTTAGAAATACACTGAATAGAGTCAAGAATACAGACCAGAAAAAGAAATGGCATGTGAGGAAGGTTTGGTAAGCAGAAATGATCATAATTTAGGAATATGAATAGGATGAAAAAACTCACCATTTTCTGCTTTGTTCCATCTTTGAAAGGACAAAAAATTGATTAGATGATTGCTTCAATTAGTAACTGGGAGATGAGTGTGACCAAGATTGAATTTTCAGTATTTGAATCAAGGAAGTATTTGTGAGAAAAAAATTAAAACCCTGATGATGTGCTAGATAAACAAAGAAAACATATTATACCTCAGGACTTAATTTCTGGAAATCCAGATACAGTCTTAGCATTTGAAAATCTTTGTACAACCTGGGACATGAGAGAGTTGGAGAGACAAATAAGTAAAGCAGTCTTGGGTCCTCCAGGTTTTGCTGAAAAAACAGCAAATTGAGGTAGATACAGAGAAGAAACCAAAACATACTAAATGAGTCTGCCAGCGAATAGAGAAATCAACAGTCAATTGTCTAGAGCACTCTAGACTAGAATAGTGCCAAGAATTGTACAATTATATCAGAAACACATGTAGGGAAAACCTCTGACTGCAGTCACTATTAAGCTGTAAACATCATATAAAGAGAAAGACTGTAGTGCCAAATCTAATTTTATATATACACATATAAATTTTATATTTATTTTATATATGTATATTTGGATATTAAATTATATAAGTTTATTATTTAGAGAAAGGAAAGGCTGAATATTTACTCCTAAATTATTTATTCATATCCTCCATTTTCATCATAAGGAGCAATGTAAGATGATATTATAAGTATTAATAATTTTTCAGCAAGCTCTTATGAATAAAGCGCAACTTTGGCCCATTCAAATTTCTGACGTAAAGATAGTATAACTGTGTGAGAAAACTATATAATATTTGTAACTGAAGTGCGTGTTATCACTTGCCTTCCTTCATATGTTTTTTCAACTGTATGAACAGCAATGCCAAACACTTTTTCTCTCCTGATTGTTATGCATTTTGTCTGAATTATCTCACCCGTTGTGTTTACCCCTCCAAAACTGGTTGACTGCCACTTTTTTCTACTTGTGGTAATTAGTTCCAAGTGAAGGAATTTGATACAGTAGGGGCCTTGACCTCTTTATTGTACTGAGATATATTAAACTTTAAAGTCTGTATACTGCCACTACATTGATTTTGTTTTCTGTGAACAAAATCAATGAGCAAAATTAAAATAAAAAACATCAATTCTTTCATTTTTAATTGATTCAGATTTTCTACATGTACGATGTTTATTTAACCTTGATGGTTAGGCTGGAACTCACTGAAAGGAGAACACATTGAGACTTTTAGTAATTCTGCATAAAAGAAAACTATGGGAATTAGTAAAATACCGAGAGAAAGGAAATTGAAGTGAAGATATACAGGAATGAAAAGGAAAAACATGCAAAAGAGATCAAGAAAAGTATCGTTCTTGGTTGGCACACATTGTTTAGGACTATCAAAGGACTTCTAAAAATTAGTAGCAACAACTCTATTAATAAGACAAATTGTCATACAGATGGTTTCTTTTGCATTTTCTTGCCTTTTGCTTTAATTCAGTAGATGGTTAGAAATGGCATATGAAATAACTGCAATCCATTGACCACATTTTATGGGTTCAGAAGAGTTGCAAAGCTTTCCCAAAGATGAAAAAGAAAAACAAAAAGACAAACTATTTAACATGTAACATTTTTCAGAGATAGGTGCATTAAGTATGCAAATATATTTGGGAAATTTTCATCCTTTTTCTGAATTTAGACATTATCTTAGTAAGATTAAAAAAAAAAAAAAAGGAAAAAAAAATAATTTTAACCTGGAAAGTGTAAAGAAAATTGTTAAGGACCTCTGGTCAGATTCTTATCTCAGATACAGCAGCTCTGTATTTCAATAAAAGTATTCTGCAACCGGGAATGAAATCAAAATTGTGTCTTCTGTGTTCATTGCAATTTCATTCTTCTATATTTAATTTGCTGGTCAGAAGCAATTACCAAGAGAAGGTCCTTGAAAAATATTGTGCAACTACTGTAATTTTCAGATTTTGCAGAGTTTAGCAGCCAAGCTATTTGTATGGAATAAAAGCACTTTTATATTGCCTCCTGCTACAGCACCAGTGGGAAAAGGTCAGCAAAACAGTGGGAGACCAAATGAAGGATTTTTTTCTTGTGTGACATCAACTTGCAAGACACTGGGAGTTTCAAAATTACAAGTGGTGATACGGCTTTTTTCAACTATTTCTTTCCTCTTTGCCTCCTACGGCTGCTTCATTGTTGGGTGATGTCTTTTTTTCTATCAGAATGAGGCACTGAAAACCTATTTGTGACAAGTGACAGTCTACTTTCTGTTTGCCATTGTCCCACATGGATGAGAAAAAAAGTACATCCATATGTCTCTCATTTTCCTGCCTTTTATGAACTTAAGTTAGAGCTTTTAAAGCCAAATCTGACTAGCCTTATTCATATGAACAGGCTTAAAAAACCCAGCGAGAGTGCTTGTATGAGTAAAGACAGGTCTCTTTTAGTATGCCTTTATTTTCAGGTCTGTTTTATTCAAGACCACTAAAGAACAAGATATGTCAGTCATAAATTATCAGGGAAATTGTGTTACATGTTTAGCTAGTTAAAACACAAGTTAGGTAAATTATTAGTAGGAATAATATAGAAGAAAGTCTGAACCATGGGGAAATGGAGCTGTGTGGCACAAGATCTCTTTTCTTCATGGTTGTACTTCTGGGGACTATGTACTGTCACCTTGTAGAAGCACTCTTGCCAACTGCAAATTTAAACATAGATGGAGAGGTAGATATGGTCTTCTCAGTAGTGCATAATTTAATTACCTATTTGTCAAACCTAAACTAAAGGATTAAATTAAGCAAACTTCCACCACCTAGACTACATTTTAGTCTAAAGATGAACTATGTAATTTATTTAAATAAATTATTTTTGCAGAGGTTCATTTAACAGTTTAAAATCTTCTCTTGAGATTTGTCATGATTACTAGAAACTTCTGTTCTATTCTTCCTGCAAGCTTCGTTTAGGCCTGTGAGGACAGGATTTACCCACTCACCATTTAAAAAGTCTGGTGTGATAATCCATACTTTAACCTACTCAAATGTAGTGACTAAATTTAAAATTCCAAAGTTTACAAGCTCAAGGTTATTTCCCTCTGCATTGGGGAAAAATAGACCTGTTGTTCTTGCAGATATTCTGTTTTTTGACATTCCATTTAGGAAAACTTACATGGAATGCCATTCTAGCTTCTGTACTCTTCTCAATATTTTACAAGAATTTACACTAAAAGCATAATATGTGTATAATGCCTTAAATAACCTTTTAACTGGAAACATTCAAAACCCACTGGGATGCATTCCTGTGTGACCTAATCTAGGTGATCCTGCTCTGGCACTATCTATCACAGAAAATAAGTTTGTTGCCATTTCTGAAGGACTTATGGTGCTAATGTGAAAACAAAAATCTTTACGTCCCCTGACAGTTATAACAGAGCCCTCAGTAGTCTTCAGCAGTGGAATTCAAGGAAGGCATTAAATGGTTTTTAATCTAGTTTAAAATTATTTTTCTTCCAAATCAGAGTCCTTTTCACAGTTAAAAAGCCTCAGTTTAGCCCAATGACACCATTTTGAATAGCAAGTGCCAGTCAAGACATTTAAAAAAAATATTTATTATTTATACATATTTATATTTTATTTCTCAAATACAATGTATACATACAACAAAGAAAAACATTCTGAAAAATTTCAGTAATCCTAATTATACCCTGAATCCTATATTATTAGACATAATTATCTGTTTATGTTGCAGAGTTCCTACTCAGAAAAGTATCAGGACTTTAAATAGGCTTTTGACACAAAAGAACCTTTCTTTAAACTGTGAAACTGTACACAGAGAGTTGTTGTTTCTGGAAAAAGTGTCTTTTTGAATACTGTTCAGGGTAATTTTATTTTTTGAATACTGTTCAGGGTAATTTTATTTTGTCAAATGTGAGCAAAAGAGTGGTATATAGACTAAGTAGACTCAGAAGACTGTGTGGGCACAGTTGTACATCATAAATATCCATCTGCTTTTCCTTTTTAGTCCTAGAAGAATGGTGATGTACTTCTGTTATCCACCTCTGTATTTTGAGAGAGTTGGAAGTACATAGGGAATAAAGATAACTCTGTCCTGACTCGCCCCAGTCTCAGCTTCCATCTCTAACAAGGAAGTTGGCATGTAACCAGTTACACACGCGTTATTTTAACCGGTGGGTTATGATTAATGTAAAGCTTGGTGCTTCATCTAAGCTAGCTGTGTAGTTTCACAATTGAGAGGTTTTTATGGTGAGGGGTAGTCATCTCTGGATGCCTATTCTTGTCAGACTGAGATGCTTTTCTAATGTTTAGGATGAAACCCTTTTTGGTGTCTCTCTCCCTGAGACTACAGAGACTTGATCTCAGAGGAACTTTAAATGTATTCAAGCTCTAACACATTTTTGCATTTAAGTTCTAGCTAACATGGAACACTTTTAAGTAGAAATGTCTCATCTCACTTGATTTACTTCAGCATACATGTAATGTTAGAAGACAGTTCATGTATTTGACTTTACTAACCTCACAATGCCATTTCTACAGATGGGCAGAAAGCTAGGCTTGCATTAGCTGTTGCTGGGCTAAAACCCAGGAGGTTGAGTCTTCGTTCACAGATCCACCTGCCAAATAGGTACTCACCTCTTAGGGGCTATACCTGTGAAAACAGAGAAAACTTGCTCATTGCCTCAATCCAAGAAAATGGTTTGATCATTTTGTTGTGTTAATAAAGTATGGTGATGAAATCCATAGAAATGTCTGTAGAGAGTAGTAGGATGTTATAGAAGTACTTTAATGTCCTCTTTCACTGAATTTGGGACAACTGTTTTTCAGAGTAAGTCCTTTTTTGCTTAGCATCTATAAACTGCCTCCTGGCCAAATTGTTTAGAACGGATATTCATTTTCATCATTAGGTATATGGGACAGTTCTGTATATATATTTCAGTGCACTTTAGTCAAAGAATGGTGTAGAATTAACCATGTTGCATTTAAGGAAAAAAATATTTTATCAGTTACACTTTTTCCTAAAATACCATATTAAGGAATTAAATTAAAGTCATTATTTTATCATAGTTTCAAATGCAGAGAGCATATTTGTTTTTTTTTTGAGTGTTTAAGGACTGTGAAGTGTGAATGTATTGACATTCTTAATGGGTAGATTTTCAACAAATTGAAAAAGAGACAGTATAGAAGTAAATAATTCAACAGTATTGTGGAACCGTTGATTATATACTCAGTGCTAGCAGTGACACAGCTATACGTAAACTTTGTCCTGAGGAGGCTACAATCAGAAAAAGGAAACTAGACAAGCTGTGGGAGACTCTGTTTTTCTTCTTCTCCTTCATCCTGCTTCCATCCCTCATCTTGAAATACTCCCCATGGAGGGCATTAAAAACTTGTGAATTAAAGCTCCAGGGAGTCTGAAAGAAGCAGCTACTGGCAGCATTGTGGAATAAAAGGGTAGATTTTCTGGTGCAATTAGTCAGGTGCTTCTTATGCATGATGAAGAGTCTGTAGTGTAGAGAGGATAGTGAAAAAACAATGCAAATAATACAGTTACATGTGTCTGTAAAATTCATGTCATGTTGTGATATCCTGCCGTGTTCAGCTTGTTTTTCAGATGTTTAAAATGGGTGAAGTTGGTCTGAGCATCTTGCAGTGATCAGATGTTGATAATTGTTGGTTACATGCTCAGTTTACTGTCTTTCTGGGACGACTGGTTTTGATATTTTTATGAATATGACCATAGCTCTTGAGCAAAGCTTCTGTGTGTATTACATGCACATATCAGAGCATTCCCCAAAAACTTGTAAGTGCATGCAGGAAGCTAAACCCAAGAGACTCTTATGGAGCAGTCTCTAGTCTTCCTTTATTTTTCTAACATTGTTGGTGTCAGTTCCTGGCATTAATGTAGAAATTAAAAAAAATAATATGAACACATAGATGCAATACTAATGAATTGTATTTTAAATTTTAATCTCCCATTAAAAAATAATTTTGTTTCTGAATATAGCACTAGATTTTAAATATAACACAATTTCATTTTGTATTGTGTTGTGGAACAATTCCATGTAGCCTTCTGCACTTTACTTTGGATCATTCTCACTGAAATTAGAACTGTCAGTGAGCTGCACCAAACAGATTTTGATTTCACTCACAGTATTACTCGTAGGATGACTTTCCACAAATATATACTGGTTTTATACATGTAGGGTGATTTCTATTTTAATTTATTTGCAGTTCCTTTGATTGGTTTTGTGGCCTATTGCAATGCATTCCAAGGTAAAAAGAGCTTTCCAAAAATAGGTTTTATAACTACGGGAGGTCAGACAGTAATGTCATAGAATTCATTACTGTAAGTGATGCGAGAAGATGGTACATTAGCAAGGCTTAAAAGAAGATGGAAGATTTTTGAAATGCCAATTAGTCTATTAACTTTCTAGAATTCCCTTGATATTTTTTTTTAGATTTCTACATATATATAATACATACATACAACAGGACATATTTCTGTCCTATTGCTTGTCTCAGTAAAGGTTTCATTTATGGCATAATATACATTAATTTCAAATTAATAATCTGCAACTGTATGGTTTACTCAATAGAACTGGGAAATAGGAATAGGGGATCTTGCACTGCATTCCTGCTGATGATGCTGCCCTGCCTTTGAGGGGTTAAAGAAGTCACCTTAGTTTCTGTGCCTTAACTGTCTGGTGTATTAAATAGATATAAAACAAGGAGTCACCTTATCTTCTTGTAACTTGGATCTCTAATATAATAAGTAGATGTAAATCATCTGATGTTACAAGATATGATGACGCTTGCTTAAGTAAATACTATTAATGATTTGTGAGTGTCAGTGGGAATTTGCTCATTGATGCTCTAATATTACAAAGTCTTGGGAAAGGTCAGTGCTTTTTGTGATGGTTTGAGCCCTGGCCAAAGGCCAGACACCCACCAAAATCAGTCTGTTACTCCCCTTCTTGGTTGGACAGGGGAGGAAAAACATAATTGGGCGGCTCAAGAGACAAACTCGTTAATTACGTGGGCAAAACAGACTCAACATAGAGAGCAGAAGAGAAAAGTTATCTAATTTATTACACCACGCTAAAGAGAAAACAGTGAAAAAAAGAACCAGAGTCAGGAGTGCAACCAACAATCTTGAAACAAATGCAAACCAGGCAAACACTTTCCCCCCACTCCCTCCTTAGCAGGCTTAAGTTAGAAGTTTGCTCCCTTCTTCCCTGCCGGTCGCAGCCCAGGAGGGGCAGGGCCTGGGGAAATGGGGGTCTCGGTAACACCTTCCCCCCACCCCTCCATTCTAAAGCAGACTTCCCTTTCAGCCATGATTTTGCTCCCTTCTTCCCCTCTCCTGCTCGCAGCACAGGACAGGGGGGCAGGGACTAGGAGATGGGGGTTTTAGTCAGTCCCTTGCAAGATGGTTTCCTTCTCGGCCGGGATGGGGGCATTCATTCCACACAGCCTCCCCCTGCTGCACCGTAGGATCTCACCCATAAGAGCCAGTCCTCCACGAACTTTCAACAAGGCAAATCTCTTCCTACCGGGCTTCATCTCTGTAGGTCGCTTGTGCTGGTAGGGGCTCATCCCAACGTCAGTCACGGCATCTTCTCTATGTCTCCACCGGCTCCATCCAGCGTGGAGCCGAGCCTCTCCACCGGGCAAGTAGGGTCTCTGCCTCCTCCATGGCTCCTTTCCTCCGGCTACTCCAGGTGCTTCTGCTCGGGCTGCAGGGGCAAACTCGCCTGGGTACCTGGGCGCGCCTACTCCTCCCCCAGCCTTCCCGGCCTTTTATGTCTGTCAACTGCTTACATTCACAAGCAAATATACATCACAATGCCCTTAATGGGCCAAACTTTTCGGTCTTACTGGCACTCCAAGTTCTGGTTGGAGTTTTTGTCTCCTATATGTGATTCCCAGAGGCGCTACAAGCAGGCCTGCAGAAGATTCCAGCAGCCATTTTCTGCCGGACCTGGCCCTCTCTCAGTAGAACTGCAACACTTTTGTATGTCAAAGTTAAAAAAAAATAATCAGAATCTTGAGCTCTAGTTTTGCCATTTTCAGAATACTGATTTTTTTCCATTACTATGATTAAAAAAAAGAAAGGCAGAAAATTGTCCTTAAAATATAACCATTTTATTTGGCCATTTTATTTCATGGCTGCCTCTTCCTTGGAAGTGTTGAAGGCCAGGTTAAATGAGGCTTTGGGCAACCTAGTCTAGTGGAAGGTGTCCCTGCCCATGGCTGGCAAGGTGGAACTATATGATCTTTAAGGTTCCTTCCAACCCAAACCATTCCATGATCATGTGATTCTATGAAATATAGAAAAAAATGTTTCTTATAATGCACCAGATACAGACTCTGCTGATTCTCTGATATTCCAGCCATGTTTAACTGCACCAAGAGAAATTTACAATAGCTATTATAGTGCATGTAAGAGATAGGTTTAACTGTTCAAAAATGCTCACTGTAACATACTCCAGTGATTAACTCTTTAAAAAATATGACCCTTAAGTGTCAATATAGACAGATGTACAGATGGTTATTCACATCTTGCAATACCAATATGAATTTGCCAGGCAGCAGGTGGGAGGGTTCTGGACATCTGTATCATCTCTCTGTCTTGTGCATCTGTCTCTCAGGGCCTGTGCAGTTGCAGTGGCTGTTTCCCTACATGCCATAACCAGGAAAGAAAATGCAATTAGGAGTCTAGTCTCCAAACATGGACATCAATGGCTGGCACCTGATACCAAATTTCTAGCTCACTGTGTATATTTCATGGTTTTTGCACATCAAGAGATTTTTTTATGTTGCACATAACTAATACCTCAGGGTACACTTCCAAATTTCCATAGTACTTCTTTACAATACTGTATTTTATTTTAGGACAGAATATAAACATTGCTTTTTTTTTTTCCCTACAGGAAAATAGAGTGAATAATGATACCTGAAGAAGTATTAATATATTAAAAAATGAAAGATCAAAATATCACTAGATCTTTTGATACTCATTTTTAAAATCCATTGAAATTCTGCTGCAGAGATTTATACTTTGTGTAGCTGGAATGGCTGCCAATCATGCTTCCCTCATCTATTATCTTATTCAAATTAATACTGGTAAGCTTGAAATATCATAAGTAGCTTTAGCCCTTCTGTAATCTACTTTTAATAGGGGGAATGAAATACAGTCCGTATGGTAACTTGGATGATTTGTCTTGAATTATTTCTGGGATAAGATCAAATACATACCTGAATTTTGGTTACATACCCAATCTCAAATAATTTTCATTAAAAATTAAAATCCCCTTTAAAAAGACTTTGTCTGAGGCCATATGTTGACTTCATAAATCCTATAGCCTCGGTTCTTGTACTGGATAAACCTCTCTTATGCTAACTTACCATGGAGGTTATAAAATGACATGTGGCAGTTGTGAGATGGACTTGGAGTGCTGCATGCTGCAGTGCAAGAGTGAACAGCATTTAACTTCTTAAATGCCTAATTCTGACTCAAGAAAGTAAAAGAAAAAAGTGTTTCAGTGGCTTCAGTCAGTTTTGCATCAGGCCCCATTGTGGTAAACTGGAAAACTGTCTCATGCTAAGTGTGACTACATGATGATAAACTATGCTACCTTTTATTAAAGAGTTTCTAGGCAATGGTATCAACCTATAATAGAATAGTAACACATGCTTTGTATTTTTATTAAGGGATGTAATTCTACTAATTGAAAGAATAGGTAATTTCAGAGAAATAGAAAAAAAGGGTGATTTTTAAACATAATATTCATTTAAGTCTCTAGGGGTCTCAGAATTGTGTTTGAAACAATAATCCTATGTTCCTGTTTCTGAACAAGTCATTAAGAATACATATTAGAGTAATCATATTTTTGACTCCTCTTTATAAATCCTTATCCATTTCTGCATTACACTGATAAAAGGCTACTGCTTAATAATAAGCCTGGCTTCAGCAATGAAAAAGCAGAACATCATTCATTAAAACTAACAGCAAGCATGCAAATCTTAAAATAATTTATCACCAGGGTGGTGGTGGTGTGTTTCTAAAACAGGGGGTTACAATCACGCTCTGTGCAGTCTGCAGTGATGCAAAGAAGGACTTTTTTTGATTGTCAGAAGGTGCTGTGTGTTAGTAGCTTGACTACTTTCAATTACAGTATGATGTGTTGTGAAAATAATGTCTTTATGTATAGATACAGACATATAAAACTTCCTTATATTAATTTTATTCTTTCTAGATTCCAAAGAGTTGAACATAGAAGGAGAAATTATATTTACTGTGGTGGTTTTGGCCCTGGCTAGTGGCCAAATGCCCACCAAGCCGCTCACTCACTCCCCCTTCAGCTGAAAAGGGGAGGAAATACGTTTTTGGAGTCTCAGGCCCTGAGATAAGGACAGAGGGATCACTCTCCAATTAGTGCAATGGGCAAAACAGACTCGGCACAGAATAAAGGAAAGAAAAGTGATTTATTACAACTACGACTAAAACTCCCTTCTTCCCCCCCAACATGGCGTGGGGAGGGGCAGGGAATGGGGAGTGAGGTTTCGGCAGTACCAGTTGCTTTCCTTCCCCAGATCTTAACACTTCTACTTCCCCCCACCCCTTGCCTCTTCGCACCCTTAGCTTTAATCATCAATTTTGCTCCTTTCTTCCCTCCCATCGCAGCACCAGGAGGGGCAGGGAATGGGGAATGAGGGGTTTTCAGTCCATTCCGCCTAAGCTGTCTTCCATCTCAGCCGGGAGGGGGGGGCATTCCACACAAACACACTTCCCTTACAGCGCCGTGGGGTCCCACCCACGCAAGAGTCGTATCCATGAACTTCTGCAGTGAGAGACTTATCCACGAACTTCTGCAGCGTGAGTCCTTTCCACTGGGGAGTCATCTCCTCACCACAGGCCTCTCAGCAGGACTCTCTTCCATAGGGTTCTGACATTTGGGCCTGGGCTCCCCCAGCCTGGCTCCCCGCAAAAGTCACAAGTCCCCCAGCAAACCTGCTGAGGCGTGGATCAATCTCTTCACAGGGCGTAGATGTCTTTGCTCCCCATCCTCATCCATGGGCTGCGAGGGGACAACCCACTTCACCATGGTCTTCTCCACGAGCTGCAGGGGAAACTTTCTTTCCACATTCCTCCCCCCCTCTCCTTCTGGGCCTGGCCTTGGCTATTGGTGCAGCTGGTCACATCTTCCCACTCTGAGTTCTGGTGGCAAAGTGCGCCAGCCTGCAGGTTTTTTTCTCCTGTATGTGATTCACAGAGGCGCTATGAATCCTTCTGTGACTGGTCAAAAGTGACTTTGACCTTGAATTAGCTCTTGTTTACTGTTGGGAACTCACAACAAACTGTAACTGCTGCTTTGCAAAAGCCATCTAAGCAGCACAGCTATAGCAAACTGCAACATTTACTAAACTGTTTCATTAAAGTTGGTGGATTTCCCAAGAATATCACTACCTGTCACTGAGAGCTGTTGATGTGTCTATTTTTTATTATGATACAACAATAGCATCACTTTCCTTGGAGTAACGCATGAGAATTGGATAGCATAATGGACTTCTAGGGCCCTTGAGAAACACTATTATTTTTTTTGCTGATTTTGTATTAAATAAGTACCAGCCTGTGTTTGTGGGTTAATATATGCCTACCGTTTGGAAAGCATTAGTGATATTATGTAATTCACAGATGTTTTATTATTCATAGTACTGTGCATTCATAGCTCTCTGTAGTCACTGTTGTGCAAAAGCTAATGAGGGATTTTCTGTGTGTCTCTTGCTGGCCTTTTAGACTTGTCAAACTCTCATTCAGTCAATTCAAATCACAAATAATGGGATGTGGTGCCCTTTTTTGATTATTTTCCTATTTGACTGATGGTGTGGAAAGGAGTAAAAATATTGATTTCTTGTAATTTGTGTATGTACAGTTTCTGTTGTAAAAATACAGAGGAGGGCATAAAAAAAGTAAGATCCTCTCTCTGTATATGAATTGTGCTGCAATTTATCCCTTTGAGAGGGGATAAATTATGGTTAGTGTAAGTATTAGATAAGGTTTTTATACACACTTTTCATAGGCATAAATGAAATTACACTGTTATAGATAGAAGCAAGCTAAAACAAAATGAGATAGCTCCTCTGTTTCTGTTGTTGTTGCTGTTGTTTTAAATCATATTAGAAATGCTTTCTCCAGCTGGTTTACCAGTTCACTCTCCTTGATTTCATCATCTGATCAGCACCAGACCACTAGCTGATGAAAGAGAAAGTCGGTATTACTGATTGCAGCGGCATTTATCATGTTCTATTAATATAAAACCCACAGTGTCTATTAATATAAAAAGCACAGTGTCTCAGTGCTGTAGTTCTACTGAGGAAATCATACATCACAGGAATTAAATAATGTCAAAAAATCCTCACTGGAATCAGAATTTTAATTTGGAAATTTGTTACCATTTTTTTCCTGGTTAAAACCTCTGTTCTTTTTTACTTTGTTTCCTATTAGTCATCCCTTTTCTCTGTGACTATTGCATTCTTCATCCCACATTTCTGAACTAGTTTCTTCATCCCTGCTTAGTTGGACATTTTGGACCGTATAACTATAAACTTTGTAATCCCTGTTTTGTTTTTTTTTTCCTACCACTATATTTATCATTAATGTTATAATTTTAATTATTGCAGAAAAAAATGTAATTATTCACTTAGTAAAAAGTTCATTGATATTCAAATATTCAGTGCTTTAGATTTAATTCATGAGTTTGTTACCTACAGTGACAAGTTCCTGGGAGAACATTTTTTTTCTGTTTTCCCGTTTCTTCATGGGGAAGTGTTCTTGAATGCTCATGCTGAAAATGTAATCTTCCTGTGTTTAAGCTCCCGGTTGTACAGCTTTGTACAGGTCTGTCATCTCTGACCACCTGCCTTTGTTGAAAAGAAAGGCATAGCCCTGTGTAGCTAAACCTATCCCTGACTGTAATGTCTTGAAGGCAAAACAAAGCAGTTAGCAATGTTCTGCCTTTCTGTGCTGCGCTAGTGATGGTCTTGCCTTTGCAGAGTCTGCCATCAGTATTAGGAAAGTAAACACATTGAATAATGAATCTGACAGTTTTGTAAATGCGGTACTTTTCCACTTTATGTGTTTGTGAAACTGTGCTTTCAATTCACTTAATATTCAGCCATTCACTTTGATGTTCTGTTCATTTATATATTACTTCAGTAAATAAACATGTAAAGCCCTTTAGAGAACTCATAAACTTCAGTCAAAATGCCCATGTGAAAGCAATGACAAGCCCAGGACCACAAAGACTAATGTAAAATCTGAGACATGTATGGAAAGGTTGAGCTTTCTGTCACGTTTAAGAGGAGAAGCCAGTAGGAAAGTAATTTTTTTTTTCTTACCCCATATGCAGTGAACTTCATTAATATGAGATATGCTCTTGAAAACATCTTTCCTTCTGTGCTACCATTCTGGCTTCCTGTGACTGTGTCTACAAGCTGTAGCATTCACACTGGATGAGGGTATAATATTCCAACTTTTCAGATCTGTGCTATCTTAGTAATGTTTTCTAATCAAACCCTGAAATGTGCCTGTTGGGTTGCCCAAAACCCACTTTGAAGTCTAGCAGTGCTCCATGCTTAAAATTTCAAGGAAGCTCCTGCTTTCTTGTTTAACAGAAGGGGCAGAAAACAAAGTACTCACGGGTTGTTTTGCTTCAACTTGCAAAATGTATGGAAAGGCAAGCCAATGACGTTTCAGCAAAATAGCTTGCATAAAGTCCCCAAAATGGTAAAAAGGGCTCTTTCAGAGCCCGAGTGGATATCTGTCAGAGCAGAACTCCTCCTGCAAGCAGGCAATGCAATTCATTCTAATGATGAGCTCTGCATCCGTTGCTGGTTTACTCTTTGATGAGTAATGGAAAAAGCTTTTTAACACTTTTAAATCTGAATTTGAGGAATGGCAGAAAATATTTGGCTAACTACTGTTATAAACCTGAAATTATTTCAAATAATTTGTACTTGCAAACATCTGTTCTTTGAGGGCTGTGGTACTTTCTAGTCTTTTAGTCCATTCTCTCTCACATCCAGGCAGGAAGCTGAATGGACATTGCTAATCTCACTCAGACAGATTGATACCATCTTCACCCTATAAAATGGCATCAAGTAAATTTCCAGTCATGGAGATCACATTATTATACACAGGAGCAACACAGGAGTTAGATCCTGTCTCTGGTTCTTTGTCAGCATGATAGCAGTTTCCAGATTTAGGTCTGATGAATATAAATGGACAAGAATATGTATTCTATGCAATGTCTAAAGAAAAATGCTGAAGGCAAACTTAGCTTCCGTTTGGTTTTATGTGAAAGAAAATGTAAAAAGCAGCAGTTAGTTTCTCCCTGTGTTTGTTCCCCTAGAGTTTTTTCTTCATTCACTTAAACTCCCCGGTTTCCCTACTGGAGACAGTTTCAGACTTTTCTGTTTCAGATTTTTGGTTTTGTAGATATGGAGAACACTCCACTGGAGGAATACAAATAAGATGGATGAGACAGCTGATATTTTGAAAAGGGGCTACTTACTATAGTGCCAAAGGAAGGTAGGTGGAAAAAAATACAAATAATGAACAAAACCCAACACATGGTTCTCTAAAAGAGAACATTTTTCTCTCTGTGTAAATAGGTTCCAATTTTCAAACTTGAATGCAGCATGAAAAAATAAACCTCATAAGTGGAGGATGCTGAAAGAAACTTGGCTGATTGATTGGAAATAAAAAAGGAAATCTTTCACAGAAATATTCCGTTTACATCCATGAGAGAAGTTGGAAAGACCCTCTCTTCTTGCAAAAAAATCCCGCAGAATGAAGACTTCAAAACTAAGCACAAAAGTTGTAGTTTAAAAAATGAACTTTACACTTCGCCCTAGAAACTTGGCACTGTTTCATTTTTATACAGCATCATTTTTAATATGTGTTAAATTAAAAATATAAGATAATAGGTGTCCTGAAGTGAACACAAACATAAAATTCATTGGCTGCTGTTGATTTCTGTTGAGGCTGTATGTTGCAAGAGGGCAGTTTGGCTGTACTCGTAAGGTGCTGTGAAGAAGTAGCAATGCTTGAGTAGAATAGTTAGGAGATTATTACATTTTGGTATAATTTATTAATTCTGACATAGAAAGAGATGTTTTAAGCAAGTTGTTTGTTTGGAGGGATGCTCGGAGGGACAAAATTACCTGTATAATTTTATGACCTGTCTAACCATCTCTTTCCAAATACTTCGGTTATCCTCACATGGTTGAGGCTAGAAATACTATTCTCTTAGTATTGCCAAGGAAGGAAATCTGTAGTCTGTTCATATTTTTAATCCTAAACTACCCCTGGTCCCTGATCCATATAGGGAATTCATCCTCCAAATAGAAGAAGTTTTTCTCTTCTCTGAGGAGTTCCCCTATTTGCAGAATACTTGGGTCTTTTTGTATAAGTGACCTCAGAATCATTGTCTTTTTTTTTTTTTGTTTCCCCAAAAGAGCTAGCACACTTCTAGGTCTTCAGAGAACTACTGTGAGTTTTGTATCGTATCCCAAAGTTATCAGGTTAGGGGACTTTTTGGTGAAGACTGCCTGCTGAAACTCTTCAAAAAAGAACTGCAAAACTTTGCTAAATACTTACATCATCATGTCATTTATGTTATGGGGTAAGTATTTGGCCAAATTGAGAGACATGTAGAACAGGGGTCGATCTTCTGCTTAGATCTTACTGTCTTAAATGTCTTTTGGGGAATGAATTCCAGCCTGGCAAACCTAAAGAAATTCCTTACACACAATGTGATGTATGAAGCCTAAAGAGATGAAGGCCTTTTGGTATGAACCTACCTATGAGTATAGGAAAACAGTAGAAAGGAGCTAAGGAGGGCTTGGTTTACATAAGCTAGGTGTAAGAAAATGAAAGTGATGGATGAAATTCTGCAAATGTTTCAAACTTAATTCTGTAAATGTTTGTTATGTATGCCTGTGATTTCAGTCAACAAGACAAAGACAAAACAGCTGTTCTAATTGTTATGAATAATTTACATTTTAGCTTAAAAATACTGATATTTGTAAAAAAAAAAAATATTAAAAAATTGTTTTAAAAAAAATTGTAAGCAGAACAGTTTCATGGTTATTACAATGAAACATTCCCTGTTCATAGCCTGTATGACAGCTCTGGCAACATTATAAATCTTTCCAATCTTCTTATTCCAGTTTAGCTATCCTTGTGAGGATATATGTTGAGGGCATCTTAAGCATAAAGAAAACAAAGATGCTAAGCTATAAACCAAATATGACAACTAGCATTTTTAACCAGTGTGGATTTGGAAAGGATTTTTACTATATATTGAAGGATAATTCCTCTGTGCCTCTCTGCTGTTCAAGAAATGCACCTATGATTTTTTTTTCCTCTGTGCCAGGGTTGTTCTATTTCTCAACTCATATATTTTAGAAAGTTGCATGGTTGAATAGTTGAATATTTAAGAAATGTGGAATATTGTCCATATGGGCATACATAGACTTTCAAAGCATTTGGCAATTAGATTTACATGGTAGTGTAGCAATACAGAAGAATCTGAGTCTCATAATTTTCCTTCTGGAGCATTAAGGAAATCTATGGAAGTAGCATATAAGCCCTCGGCAACCAGGAGCAGGCAGTTCTTCCACCACCCTTTCTTTACATGTACCTGCAGACATACTGAGCATCCTACAAGGATGCCAGTGTCATACCTATGCTCACCTTCAATGACTTAATTCTGGAATTGAAATTAGGAGGCTTTTGGGAAGCAGGAGGCCAAGAAGTCTTAAAATAGATACAACAGGAAAAAAGTGAAGCAAAACATGAAGGGAAAAAAGAAATTATCCTCCACTTGCCATCAGAAGATAAAGAAAAAATAATAAATAAGGGTGTACAAAGAAAGCATGTGACAAAAATTGAGCAGTATTTTCTAATCTTTTATGTAGTCTTTAAATGACTTTGCAAAAGAAACAAGTCTCATTAACATCTAAACTGGTAATGAAATGGGGCAAGTGCAGTCCTGCTGTCCCAGCACAGTCTCTTCCACTCTCAGTTTTTAGTTTAACGCTTGCTATTCAGGGTTGTTTACTTTTCATTTTAAAACAAAATTAAAGTCTGAGAGCAAGAAATTAGGTATTCTTTTTGGTCAGGATGACAGAAGTGAAGTTTGAGACATCCCATACAGTGATACAAGCATAAGCAGAGGGGCAGAGCAATCCTTCAAAGGGTCTGCAACTCATGGAGCAAAGGAAGTAGTGTATTTGTTGAGGCTTCTCCTTATCCCACTGAAACTCTTCTTATACCTCATAATTAGGGCTTCATGTGCCCATAGGGAGGGTACCTAGTCAGAGAGCAGCCTTTATGCACAGCGTGCTGCTCCAGCAACCTGAGAGAGTTCCAGCAGATACGTGTGTGTGAGTTATTGCTGATCTGTGCAGTTAACCCATTTTTGGAGATGGAAGTGTGCACAGATGTGTGAACTAGCCAGTATAATATGGCTTCTGAAATCCATAGGAAAAGAACTTGGGCAGTGTATATTTGGTATATGTCCCTGGATTTTTCCTCCCTCATCCACCACAACCCTGTATGGAGAAGAATATGACATCAGCCACAAGAGATAATGCTCACTAACCATGCCTTTGACCTGTCCTAGGTTTGCCACTGATTTCTCATGTGAGTGTGACATGAGTTTTGAGTTTGTATTTTTCATCGTTATACCAGATTAGCCTTTTTAAGAATGAATTTCCTATTTGACATTCTAGCATTTCAGAACTCTGAAGAACAGCTTAAGGGATAGTTTGCATTAAAAACTTTGGCTACCCAGGGTCAAATTTACACAGCTGTCCAAGTTGCAGTGGTGGAGTGGCCAGCAGACAGAAAAAGACACCTGAAACTGAGCTCTACCAGTCCTAGGCAGAGCCTTAGGACTAATTTGAGTATGAGAAAAGGTAAATAAGCACAGAAGTGAGAGACAAAAGTGTGAGAAAAGGAGAGGAAATACTGTATCTGAGAACTGACAAAAACAGCAATAGCTGGTTGGGACCAAAATGTTCGTACCTCTTGTCTTTACACTTTCCTCCAGTCTAGAGCTAGAAAAATATCACTACCACAGAGTGAATAGCATGTATGTGTTAATCTCATTCAGTATTATAAAGGCATAGAGTAGAATATCCCTCGTGGGTGTGCAGAGCTTGGGAAATTGTTTAATGGTCAAGTGTGAAAAAGTAGGACTGCAGAGGAGACAGTTTTCTGAATCTCTGACAGGCTGCAGCTTGCATAATTTAATTTTGAACCACCAGAGGAAGAATTTATGTGCACAATTTCTGCTGTTTTCCACCCCCAAAGGAAAGCATCACTGTTTCACAGTTTGCCCAATCATCTGATATCCTCATTAATCAGCAGAAAACAGATACATGTAATAGGAAGCCTATGTTTGCATACAGTCTCAATGACATGAATCTGTACATTTTCTGAGTTTAGCTGTCAATTTTATTGGTAGAGAAATGAAAAGGCTTTCACCAAGATGTCCGAGTAGAAAGCTTTGAGAGTCATATACAGCAGGGAGTTAAGATTCTAGCTTTACTGGAATTCAGTGGGTTTATCAGAAATAAAAGTTGAGAGCCTCTTAATGAAAGTTTCATCTTTCCTTGTATTAGCATCTAAAACTTTACATTTTTTTCAGTGTATTCCAGTTACAACCCCTGAATTCTGGGATTTAATAAACTAAGAGAAAATTGTTTAAGAAAATGATTTGGCCTATATCTTCTGTTATTTTCAGTGAATATTGGAATCTTATTGGTAGAATTCTTAAAAAAACCAAGACCCTATCAATTGTACTGCATGAGGAGTGTTGGGTTTTCTTACTGATGGAAAAATTATGTAACTATAATATTAATTTTTATTTCCCACCTTAAATACTTGAAATTAATACTAAAAGTGACATTTTTGTCTTAAAAGTTGGAAACTTTTAATAATGCTGTCTAAATGAAATTTTTACTAGTGAAGTAGATCTTTCATGTGGTATTCATCAGTTGCTATTCTTGTTCAAAACATCTAACTAATAAGAACGTAATCATTGCTATTTAGACTAGTTCTGTCCCCTTGAAAACAACACATTAAAATAAGAAACTATTCATCTCACACCTGGGTAAGTTCATCAAGCAATTAAACATGGAAGATAGAATCAATCTTTTTCCACTTCAGCATGCCATATACAACTGTGGAAGTTTATCTTCTTGTTTTCAAAATTAAGATACATATCTTAAAAATAGAAAGTGTATTCTGTATGTTTCTGGACACCTGCATATTTATTTGTATTAGGCCTAAAGCCTTCTACTACCACAGTAACGAGTATATGTCAGGGCTTATCCGTCTTTTTATCACTAAGTCTCTCAAAGGTCAATACTTGATGGATTTTAATATCTGCATCCTTCGCTAGTAAAATTCTTTAGATTTTTTTTCATTGTCTCGGTCTCCTTCAAATAAACATAACAAAGAAAAATTCTTTCTGTTTGGCAAGAAGGTCTAACATTTTCAAATTAAATTTTTGTTCTGATATGATACCAGAATTCAGTGCTCACAGATACTGAACTTAATTATTCTTCATGTATTTCTTTCGTCATTGTAGCCAAGTTTTCACCAGACCTGTAGTTCCTTTTCTTATATATACCCTTAGGACTGGGAATTCTTTGCTTCTTTCCTGGACTGTACCATCTTAAGAAATTAATTTCTGAGTCCAGCCTTTGTGAAATGTTGCTTTGTGCTTTCCATAAACACCAGTAATTACCACTAAAATTCATTAACTGCCACTATGGCAATGGCAGCCTGATGCTTGTACTTTTCCGTGAACTTCCATTCAAATTTCAAACAGTTTTAAACCTTTTCAAACATACATCTATCTTCATTTGCTTTGCTTCTCATCCAGTTCCTCTAACACCTGCCCCATCCTACAGAGTCATGCCTGCTGGTGTGAAAATATGTTCTGCTGCATAGTTCTGTGAAACAGCCTACTTGCATTTCTCCTTCTGATCAAACCTTAATTGCCTTTCCAAACTTAATTATAAAAAGCTGACTTTTTCTATTTAAAAAAAAAATAAAATTCATTGGCTGTTTTTTACACACATTTCCTTTCTATAATGCTGTTATGCAAGTATGGTTTGTGGTATGTACTTCTCTCTGCTTTGCTAGTATATGGCATAGTATTTTATTGGTGTAGAAAATACATGCAGTAAAGATTGGATTGCCTCTGGTTTGACTTCATCTCTATTCGAGGATGGCTGGTGTTATTAAAACATACAGCAAATACAATACTATCTATGGTTCTGGTCTGCATGGGTATAGAGGGAGTTTGTGTGATACAGCAAGTTTCATCTTTTGGCAGGAGTGCCTCTACTATGGCAGCCCTGCTACATGCACTTTTACCGTGGAGCATGTCTTTCCAAACTTACCTTTCAGAAGTCAATACTGCAACAGGAGAAGAGATAAAGGCATAGAGCTTAAGAGCACTTTAGGGCACTAAATAAATCACTGAAGCAATTCAGCCAAGGCTGCTGATGCAGCCTAACAAGAATACGGGTTTACCAAATTACAGTGTATATGCTCACAGCACTTTTATGAAAATGAGTCAGTGGGGAAGGGTTTGAGAGGGCTATATCAAACTGAGTTAGAATGACTGAGCTGAAACACAAACTGAGTGTGTATCCTCTAGGTACGGGGAAGATCCTCACTTATGTTTGACATTTCTAAAGGGCCAAAAGCAAAAATAAGATACCGCATATGGATTCAGAATAAAGTCTTAACTTTACCTACAGCAAGATTGTGTGGCAAGAAGAACAGGAATAAGAGCATTTAAGATAGATACAACTCGTAACTTCATTTCTATTCAGCTAGTAGAATTTTAGCCATGCATATATGGCCATTGTGAAATAATCTCAAACACCTTTTGAGGAGTTTCTTGATAAGCATTTGCGGCAAATATCAGGTTCCCTGTAGGATCTTCTTTCTGTAAAATTTGTTGAGTGTTGCTTTACTGTACTGCAGACCATCTTGGAGTGCTAATGTCCTTCTCCTTGCCCCTACCTACTTCAGTTCAAATGATGTACTACATGTTTCTCATTTTGCATAGAATGGAGATCAGGGTATCCCTGTCATAAGACATTTGAAGTTTTTAATGCAATCTGTGCTGTGAAACAACATATTGTGAACTGCAGAGATCACCCTGTTGTGCATCTTTCAACTGGTGACATTATTTCCTGTTGTTAAGAAGGTTGACAGTTCTTGCCTCAAATCAAGATTTGTTCTGCTGCTGAATAATGACACTGTGCAGTACTTTGGATGAGTGTCTCCCTTAGAACCGAGGTAATCCTTTCCATGACAGGTTATGTAAATGCAGTTGGCTTACGCTGCCTTTTCATAAGCTACAGAAACCATACTGTTATTTTGAAAGTTAGAAAACTTTGTAATTAATTCTGACATTCTGAATGTTTTTCCAAATTGCATTCCAAAGTCTGTTTCTGTGTGAGCATTTGTTGAGCATGTAGATCTTATACTCAGACGTAGTCTGCGTCCCTTACACTGTCAATATCGAAGTCATCATTTTTCAGTCTGTTGTGCGATTTTCAGGATATAAAGAGACTGTGTGAAGTGGTATTTGTTTCATCTGACAAACTACTCTTATGATGCTCTTAATTAATATATAATGTTTTAATATTTAATAATATTTTATTCACTGTTATTGAATGCAGCATTAATATGCTCTTTAAAATTACGAATCTTTTGTGGTGAAGTTTAATATAACACTTTAGAGTATTATAAGGTTTTCATTCTATATATGTTGCAAGGCTTTTATCTATCTTTAAGTTTTTTAAGTATTATATGGTAGAAGATGCATGTACATCATCTGAATGCTCATTAATACTATTTCTGACATCAAGATGAAATGCAGAATCATTTCTTAAAAGCCTGTAAAGAGAAAACATACAGACAGCTGTCTAGATAATGGCATCTTCACTAAGTTTAAGCAGCCATTTTGGCCCATATATAGAGGAACAGGCCTGTAAGAGGAGTTGTATCCAGGAAAACAAAATTGCCATTTATGTCTCTTCTCCTGTGTCATTAATTCCACTGTTCTTTACTGACCTGAAATGATCACTGCCATTTTCATTAGTGAGTGATGGCAAGAAAAATCCAGTTATTTTCTTATCTTCTTGAAAGCTGAAAGAACTGGTTATGCTACCTGATTGGGAATGTGGATAATTCAAGAAAAAAAAGCTTAATTACTTACATTTTTAAAACAGCAAATGGCCCTTCTTTTTCTCCTCCTTTCAGTTAGAATGGTAAAATATAGTGGTGCCAGCAGACAGACCCTGCTTGGCCTGTTAGAAAGCCCTTTACATGTTTTCCATTGTCTTGACTTCAATGTATGAGACTCACTCTCTTTCTTCTAGAAGAAGAAGGTATTAAAGGCTGTTTTCTACTTTCTTAGACCTTTATCTTTCTAGGTAATGCATCACATGCTTCAATCTACATGTAGCTCCATTGGCTTCCATGGAGTTGTTCACTTGAAAAGAGTTTAATATATACACAATGCTGGGTCCCTGCTACTTGCTTTTAGATAGCCTTCATAGATTTGCAAGGAGATCACTTATCTGATGTCACAAATTTTGTAAATATTCCCATTCTACATTCTTTATGTGCTATATATTTAATCATACTTGTGATTAGAAAATTAAAAAGATGTTAATAAATAATAATGCGAGGTTCATAAAAGCAAACAAGACAGTTAAAACTGATTACAATGTTGTGACAACAAAAAACTTGCTTTATATTGATAAGCATTTCATGTGTTGTAAATGGCTTTTCATTTGAAGCATTAAATAAATGTAAGATGAGGATTTTATTTTTTTTCCCCCAGGGACAACATTAAAATGTGAGCTTATTTTAAATACTATTTAGTCTAAGAAAACATTGATTTTCATTTAATCAAATAACAGTCTGAAAATCTTGTCATATCCGTCTGAAGTGAAGAATATAACATGTAGACTGGCCTAGTACAGTAACTATGTACATTTCAATCCTAGTTTAGTATAGATGTTTAGTCCTACAGTAACAGAAATGCAGATTTCCATAGCCATAAAATATGATGCTTAATGAAGTACCAAGACACATCCTGTTTTCAAGGAAATCATGAGTCATTGAAATGTTACACAGAATGCAACAAAGATAAAATCAATTCTTTATTTTACATATACTGAGAACATGCTTTGTTGAGTCTACGTTAGTCTTTTTGCAGCTTTCCCTTCTTCTATAACCTGAGGAAAAAAAAACCCAACTTCTTACCATACCAGTTCCTGCTTCCTGCTCATTAAATGTCTTTTAATTCATTTTATCCTTCACTGCACTGTTTGTTTGAAATGCAGTTGAAATTTCATCTAGTCTGTCCCTTCTTCTGTGATAATGACACTCCTATTTTCCTTCTACTCTATCCTCTGCTTATCTAAGATTTTCTCTTTTCTGTTTGAAATCAGGCAGCTTGCAGTTGGTTATGTTTATCATACTAGAAATGTATTGTGTTTTTTTTTTTTACCTGTGAAGGTAATGCATACTAATAATAGAGTATTTTTCCTGATTCAAATATCTCCTGTTTATGAAGATCCTCCGTAAAATACATAATACAAAACTTTCAGTGAACTTATAAAACTTTATAAATTGTGGATTCTTGTTTCCTTATAAATTTTGTTCTTGGTTTCTTTCCAAAGATGATTAAAACCCCCTCAAATTGCTTTTGAAGTATGAACAATGGAACTAAAAACTTTTACAAGTCTTGTCCAGGTTTTGGTAGGGATAGGAATAATTTTCTTTATAGCAGCTGATATAGTGCTGTATTTTTGGATTTAGGATGAGAATAATATTGATTAATATTAATATTTCAGTCATTGCCAAACAGTCTCATACTGCCCTGTAAAGGAGAACACAGGGGGCACCCAAGAAACTTAGAGGAGGAAGAGTCAGGACAGCTAACAAAATTTGACCAAAGGGACATTCCATACTCTATGATATCATTCTCTTTATATAACTAGGGGCTGTCTAGGAGGTGGCATGGCTCAGGGACTAGCTGAGCATTGGCTTTGGGTGGTGAGAAATTGTGCTGTGTATTTCTTGTTTTATATATTCCTCTATTGTTAGTAGTAGTATCATCATCATCATAAACGTCTTCATTTTTTACTTTTTGATATTCCTCCATCCCACTGAGGGAAGAGTGACTGAACAGCTTAGTCATTGTTCTAGCCACCAGCCAGGTTAAACCACATCAAGCCTGAAGGCCTAGAAATAATTTCAGATAAAATTTGTAGAACTATATACCTATATAATAACTGGAGGTAAGAATTATTAAGAATTTTAAAAAAAGGCAAATCAGGTTTGTTTTATTTTAATTCCTTAACATAATCTTTCCCATTATATTTTTATTTCTTTCTCCTTATCTTGTAGTCTACATTTTTTAGATCTTTGCATGTAGTGTTTATTTGCCATTCCAGAAAATGTTTCAAAAAGCTCTTTTCACATTTTTTAATAGAATTTCAGCAAAATTGATTCACATATGGAGATAGAGGGTGTTTTGGGGGCGTGGAAGTGATTTGAACTAAATATCCACATAGGTTTAATTTTCACCTCCTTAAGTGGGTGAGATGACATTCAGTGGTTAATATGCAGTTTTCCAGCTGACAGGATTCTTCTAAGAAAACAGGCAAGCAAACATGAATTCTGAGTCATGACACACCACTCAATTGTGCAAATAGCATTATGACAGAATTTAATACAAGATGTAAATAATAAAATTCTTAGCTCTTTTCATTGTTGAGAAAACACATTCTTTTTAGTACTCTGCCCGTATGATAGCAGACATGGCCAAAATAGTTGAAACAATAAAGCTCTTTTCTTTACAGATGAATGGAGAACACCTGGATGCAGATGGAGAGGGTTTAATAGAAGATACTATTCTAAGAGCACATTATTTTATTTGCTACAGACACATAGAGCATATGAATTATAATAGGAGAATTTTTCAGTTTACATACTCATATATATTTAGAACACATTTTAAAGACCTGTGTTTAAATCCCCTTTACTTCCATATCCAGGTTAATTTTTGAGTTCAGTTTAAAATTCAATGAGCTCACTTGTTTTTCTTGATTGAGAAATATTCAGTCATAGACTATTATTCTACACACATTAAAAACAAGTGTCTTGTGGGTAATGAAGCCATGTTTTGCTGAGAAATGAGGATCATAAGCTAATGATTCTGCTAATAAAGTTGTCATTAAATCTTGACATGGATTAGAAAAGAAAAAGATCCAAAACACTGCAACAGTAAACAAGCATTTCAAGCCAAATTTTGCTAGTTCGCTAACTGTTGTGGGGTTTTTTTCCCCGTCTGTCTTGGGGTAATCTTGTAACAGTCATTCTATATGGTCTATAAACATCTATGAAGTCTGTTCTTGGAGAAGGTATTAAATTCAAACAGATCTTAGTATTCTTATGCAATACATATAGACTTCCATTCAGTTTAAATAAATCAGATACTTTTGAATGGTTACAAAAAGTTATTAAAGATTATGTTTTGGTTTACCATATGTAAATCAAAGTTGTGTATGAGTAAGTATGAGTAAATTCTAACTGCACTGAAAGTCCAGAACTGCATTAAGTTAATTCAAAAGCTTAAGAAATCTATTGAAAATTATTCATTCTCTCTCCACACCCTGCCCCACCCCAGCAAAGGGATAGCTTCTGGTAGGGTGAATAATGCAAATTTCTCTATTAATGGTAAATATATCAACCTCTGTTCTACAATATATTCAGCCTCTTTTCTACAATATATTACTAATATATGCTTTAAAAAGCAGCACAGAAGTATACACATTTTGAGTGGCAGTTATAAGGAATGTTCAGATAAAACAGAACTTCAATATTGATTGAAAATCAGTTTTATTTTGAAAGTTAACTTAAGCAGAGTGAATGTTGGTTATTATTTTATTGGAGGGAGGAAGTCTGACTGAAATGCCTTCATGTTAAGATAATTAGGAATGGAAAGAAACAATTAATGGTAGCACTTTTACTCCTTTTTGGTCTTTCTGTATTTATGATTTTTTTTTCATCATACAGATGAATTTCACCATCACAATTCACTTTACTTAAAGAGAAATATTTGAATTTCATGTGGTTTTGGAATGCCAAAGTGTTCTACATAAGGAAATCAAGTGTGTGATCAAGGAGGGTCTTATATTGTATTGTAGAATGGAACTTTTTTATAATTAGTATTCTAAAATGGAATTTGTAAATGTAACCCATACGTTGTCTATACACCAATTCATACACCAATCTACAAAACCCATCTGGTTTTCAATATAAAAAACCCAAAACCATGAATTCAAATTCTGTATAGCAAATTTCTACAACTTGCCTTGGCAGAACAACCTTTGGCCTTAAAAGCTTGTTTGTAAAGAACCCTTCATGGGTAAGTGGCAATGTTTTGTTGGCAACATATACCCATTAGATTAATGTTAATGTTTTGCTATAATTGTTACTGATTTCCATGGAGTGATACGTTAAACTCATTTATCAGGATATTGTTTCAGTAATATATATCTGGAATGTCTTGGCCTGGTGATGATGTGGGGTGGAGTGTACGAGGAATTAAATGCTTATATTTGGTGGTGAGAGTTTCACATTGTTAAGATGTAATTTAAATAGAGTAAAAATAGAATTCTATGCCTTTTTTAACAAGGACAAATTAAATGATTCATCTGAAAATTTCATGTCCCCAAAGTAAATGAAGGAAGAACTTATGTTCTATGAATAAATAGGTTCAATGTAGGTTATGAAGTCTTTTTTTCTAAGGCAAATTATTAGAACTTGAGAAAATTTCTCCTGATCAATTACATGATTGTGGTTGTTTTGGCCCTGGCTAGAGGCCAAATACACACCAAGCCACTCGCTCACTCCCCTCTTCAGCTGAAAAGGGGAGGAAATACGTTTTTGGAGTCTCAGGCCCTGAGATAAGGACAGAGGGATCACTCTCCAATTAGTGCAATGGGCAAAACAGACTTGGCACAGAATACAGGAAAGAAAAGTGAGTTATTACAACTACAACTAATACACCCAGTGAACCGGAATGAGATAAGAATAAGAAGCGGCCAGGTCTTAAAGTGCCTTCCCCCAACCTCTCCCCTTCTTAGCAAACTTAAACCTCATCACGATTTTACTCCCTTCTTCCCCCTCCCCCCCAACATGGCGCGGGGAGGGGCAGGGAATGGGGAGTGGGGGTCCAGCAGTACAAGCTGCTTTCCTTCCCCAGATCTTAACACTTCTACTTCCCCCACCCCTCGCCTCTTCGCACACTTGACTTTAATCATCAATTCGCTCCCTTCTTCTGTCCCATCGCAGCATCAGGAGGGGCAGGGAATGGGGAGAGAGGGTTTTCAGTCCGTTCCACCTGAGTTGTCTTCCATCTCAGCTGGGGGGGGGGCATTCCACACACACACACACACTTCCCTTGTGGCACTGTGGGGTCCCACCCACGCCAGAGTCGTATCCACGAACTTCTGCAGCGTGAGTCCTCTCCATCAGGGAGTCATCTCCTCACCACAGGCCTCTCAGCAGGACTCCCTTCCATGGGTGCTGATGTTCAGGCCCAGACTCCCCCAGCCTGGTCCCCCGCAAAGTCACAAGTCCCCCAGCAAACCTGCTGAGGAGTGGGCAATCTCTTCACAGGGTGTCGATGTCTTTGCTCCCCATCCTCATCCATGGGCTGCGAGGGGATACACAACCCACTTCACCATGGTCTTCTCCACAAGCTGCAGGGGAAACTTTCTTTCCACATTCTTTCCCCCCATCCCCCGCCTCCTTCTGGGCCTGGCCTTGGCTATCAGTGCAGCTGGTCACATCTTCCCACTCTTCATTCCGGTGGCCAGCTGCACTGATAGCCAAGGCCAGGCCCAGAAGCAGCCAGCAGGTTTTTTTCTCCTAGATGTGATTCACAGAGGTGCTGTGAATCCATCTCTGATTGGTCAGAGGTAACTCTGGCCTTGAATTGGCTGATGTTTACTGTCTGGAACTCGCAGAAAACTGTAACTGCTGCTTTGCAAAAGCCACCTAAGCAGCACAGCTACACCAAACTGCAACAATGATTACCATATTCAGAATTGCATTTTGTGAAATACTTATGGTGGGATTTTTTGTGAAATTCTTTACATGAACCATGGTCATTTTCATTTCAGCTTCACTCATCACTGTCCTTCAGTACATCAGATAGTTTTCCTGGCTGACTTTGGTCACTGGATGATTCTTCATGTGTACATTTCCTGTGAGGTACAAGCACCTACAGTGGGTTGTGCAGCTAGAAGGCTGCTCGATGTACCCTCCTTAGAGCTGTGGAGCAATATGCAGGAGATCTCCCCAGTGATGTGTTCCAATATCCAGTTTTAAAGAAGATGACATGCTAGTCAGCAGTCCTGTAATATTAGTTACCTCCTCCTTCATGCATCCCATGGTCACTTGGACGAAAATTGAGTTCTTATGCCTTCTTATGCTTTAAATTTCACATCTTCTTTAGCTTTCATAGATTACAGACTGACTTTTTCAACCCCTTAACTCAACCCCATCTTTGACAGTCGTTGAGTTATCCATATCATTCCCTCTTTCCCATACCTCCCTACAAACCAATGAAATGATCAGTTTTGCATGAATGCACAGTCATATGATTTTAAATCTAAAGAGTATTATGTCTATATTAATAAAGGCAATTGGGGGTTGTGAGTCTTTTTGAGTAAACTAACTTCAAATGGGCCTTCAACAGTGAATACAGAACAGCAGGAATATAATCAAAATGTGTTTATTTAAACTACTTGGTATTTCTTCTGCTAGCAATTCAAAGAACTGGAAAGATAAATATTCTGATTAGAGTTCATTGTTATTTTTATTATATAATGAGACAGGGCTGACAGCTATTTTCAGCTAATTCAGTTAAGACCTATCTACTTTCAAAGCTACTTCATAATGGTTGGAAAGTGTATTTCCTTCATGATACAGGTTCTTGTGGTCCTTGGTCTGAAGTGCTTTTGTTCTTTCATGTGCGTATGGAGGTAAGCAGCTGTTTGCGGCTTTTCAGCAACTGTGATTGAAACATTATTTTACAGGAAAGCACGAGAGATTCTCTTCCCATGAAATGAAAAGTGAAGTTTCTACATTTTAACTGTCTAGAGGGACTATTTCCAGTTCCCTCTCATCTGTCTTATTGTAGTAACCATTTAATGTTATAATAACACAATACAACATGACAACCGTAAAGTCTTAACAACAGGCTTTATTGTGCTTAGCCTTCTCTATGTCTGCAAAGTTGGAAAATGAAGATAAGGTTTTGGAGGCCTTATCCATGCTTCACATTTTCATAGAGGCTGGATATTGACTGATTTTTTTGTACAGTTTTTATATCAGTTATATTATTTCATATAGGAGCATGATATTTTCCCCAGTGGAATGGTATAGCATTAATATGTGTACAGCTCTATCAGCTTGCAATAGCTGAGGTGACTCACAGTGGAAGATACTGCCCCTTTCCTTACAGCTGTATTAGTCTGGTTTCTAATACTGGCATGTCTACCTCTACCCTTTAGCTAAGTATAGGTTTAAGTATACAGGTATTATTTAAAGGGATCAAGCTTTGAGTGTATAAAGAAAAAATGGTCTTTCTTTTTTCACACAAAAGAGTATCTTCATCCATAAATGTGTCACAGCACCACTCTGCCAAAAGAGCTCTTTCCATGAAGGTGCACCTCAGAAACAGCCAAGCAAATACAGCAGCCTCAGAAACATAAAGGTTCTGCTTCCTTCAGCACACCAGACAAAATTCTGTGTTCTGATAATGTTACAGATTTTTCATTCCCCTCTATCCAGATTTAAAGACTGAACCAAAACAAAGTCCCAAACATAGTTTCTCAGAGACTAGCTTGAAATGATAAATCACTTCACCCCAGTTCAATTCATTCAGAGATGAAGAATATGATAGCTCTTACTTTAATTAAAAACCACTCTTTTATTTTTCTTTTCAAATCTATTAAGACAACAAGGAAGATAGAATTTATGTTCGAAGATGCATGCATTAATACTTTTAATAAAAGCTCTTTTAATTTTCCTTGTTGCTTCTAAGCAACCTAGATAGCTTTACAGCCTATGTCCTAAATGATCTTTTGGCCTGGGCAGCATAGCAGCACAAATGAAAATACAGTAGAAAATCACAAGGATATCTTTTCACATTTGCCTATCTTTAGATAAAACATATATGTGTACAGCAAATATCATACTCAAGTGCCAGTTAAATCTCACTGAAGGACTTTGACTTTTTACAGAGTGGTGAAGCTTGTTCCCTGCACACAGCTGCTGGTATTGCAAAAGAGGCAGTAAATTGCCAGAGCCATTTTTATAGTCTGACAATATTTTCCAGAGGAGGGAAGATCTCCATAGTCTTGCTATGTAATCTGCATGCAGAGAAGGACAAAAAGAAGCAGATGGCAACTTCTCCTACTTCCTTTCTGCAGCCACAAGCTGGAGTACCACAGGCATGCTGTCTTAATGCTACACATTTTGGCAGATGGCAGCAACAATGTTTAGCCTGCATATATGACAGAGTTATAATGGAAATATATCCAGTTAGGAGAATATTTGATGTGGTAATGATGGAGGGTGCAGTATCTTTCTAATGCTCTCCAGCATCTGCATTTTCTTGTTAGCTGACATAAACTAGGGGAAAAAAAACAAAACCAAAACAAACTATTTAATGCTCCTTCTTTTTCTCTGAGCACTACTGGGTCAGAACCTCACTCAAAAGAACATAAGTAGATCAGTCCCTGTAGACATGTAAGAATTAATGAAACACCAATATTGATTAGCAAGAGTTTAATAAAGTGGTTTTTTGCAATGAAAAATCTTCAATAAGAGACTTCAAAGGAATAAGGGATAGATGTATAGTGTCTTTTAATTACCAAGGTGTTACAGTTGTATCTGGAGTGAAAAGCATCTTCTGTTGTAATATTACTTACAAATTTAAAGATAAAGAGTGATTGAGAATATGGCATACCGTAGAGGTTTTTTTATAGAAAATAATGTGAAATATGGGTGGTATACTGAAATAAGAGCATAATATTCCACATAGTACTCCTCATGTGCTCTCCCTTGCTTATCCATACAAATGAAAGAACATACAAAAGAGTGCATTCTCAGCAACAGTGTTTATTGACATCAGTCTCTGTTCACATGAGTAGCTCCATTGACTTAATGGGTCTATTCATGTCAAAAAAGATTTCTCATGTGATCATGGTTTGCAGGGTTTCTCCCAGGTTCTAAAAGAGACCTTTATAGCACTGCAAATCAGTAAGTAAGGGAATAATGTGTTGTTTCTTACTGCACAAGCCTTTGATTTAAAAAATTTGGTAATCTGAGCCAGGTTGAAACTAATTACTTCAGGCTTACTCAGGACAAAAAATGTGTAAGTGGTAAAGAATGTCCATGGACACGAGTGACCGAGCTCTTTGAAAATGCGCTTGGCCTCCTCTTCCTAATAAATGAGAATCAGGTGTAATTATTATTTCCCAATACAATTAATCTTCATGATGAATGACACACATTAATGTACAGAGAATAATTTGTAATTGACTTCTTTCTTGTGGCAGTTCTTTGTTTCTGACAGGTTGAAGAGGGGTAGAAAATGTACAAAGTTACAGTATCGAGGGGATAACCCATGGAAATTCTTTCTGAATAGTGTGAAAAGCAGTGGAATCACAAATCGCGTATTCCAGAGTACTATTTATGAGGTTTCTGAGCTCCCCTCTGATGTTCAGCTTGTCTCAAGTAGTAAATTATGAGATCAGTATAACGGCAAATTACAGAAAAAAAATTTGAAATATTTTTTCAGCTCATAATAAAGCTATCAACTTTCAGGTAAGCTTTAAGAATATAAAATCTAAAATTCAGATACAGGCTCTACACCTACGTTTCTAAGACTTGGTATTATGGGTGTAACTCATCCAATTAACATTGTTGATTGGAAAGTCAGCATAAATGGAAACCAATAGAAAGACTCCATAGATTTATATGCTTTTTGTTAGATGCTTGTTTTACTAGCAATCCTGGCTAATTAAACCCTATGGTAGTAAAACAAAGATCCCATTAGCAGCACTGCAATTTTAAAGAGTGTAAAGTTAGATATTTACTTTTGTGTCTGGCATTTGTTATCTTGCTTTTTTCTTGAGTAGTGACTCAACACGGAGCCTAGCTCATTATATTTAAGAACATAAGTGAGGGAGAGGGACCACAAGCAATAAATACTCTTTTTCCCTTGAAAAGAACAAATGTGTGAGCATAATATTCTCTCTGATGCATTATGAAATAATGTACATTTTTGTGGAAAATTAAGTGTAGCACTTTGCTTTGAAAAACAACATTTAAAAAATTCACGTTCGCTGGAATTTAGTGGTAAAATTTTGGTAAGCAGGATTTTAAAATGGAAATGCTATGTGAGATGGAGACAGATTTTTGTCTATGTATAATGTGACCAGCTAGAGTGCTTCTTGCCATAACACAAGAATGCTATGAAGATTTCATAGTCTCAGTGTTTCTGGAGATTTCATAGTTTCTGGACAGACTCCCAGTTTTAGAAGGAGAGAAGCTGACCAACACTTTGCCAGTGGTAACAGAAGCCTTTAATCAGAGTCCGGAAAATTAATTCTCTGTAAAAGCATCTGGATGCTTTTCCTGCCTTGTAGTCATCTTCATTTGCAGTGCTTTATGCTTTACTTGTGGACTCTATCATAAACTGAAGATAAAAAAAGCAAAGCAAACCTGCTGCCATCAGCAGAAGACAACAGATGCCTTGGTGGGAAATGAGTTTCAAACTGAAAATTAATACAATGAATGGTAGGGCTACAACATGTAGAATACAGAGTGAATTAAAAAGGGGAAATTGCTCTTTCTCCTGAGCAAGCTTTTTGGCATATTTTTATTCATGCGTTTGATAACACTGTTATCCTAATATTGTTCTGCCTGTAAAGCTTTTCCAACCATAATATACACGAGCTTTGTTTTTCCCTTCACTGTGATGACTCTGTCCTTTGGAATTTTTCATAGCTTGACATGAGGCAGTAATGGTTCTATTAGCTGCATTCTATCTGCTGAGCTTGCTGTTTTCAGGGACCATGTCATCACCAGTGCCTTTCTGCAGTTTCCTTATTAGCATGTGCCCTTTACTGACTCTGCAGGAGCTATCACCTAGAATTAAATATTTTCTGCTAGACCTGTCCTTACTCTGTGCAAAATGATTACAATCCATTACGCCACCCTTTTGCTGACAGTCAGATACCACCAAGATTACAATAAAATTGCTCCACATTTAAATACAATACTAGCTTGCTGCACTGAGGATTGATAAAAGGAAACGTTGGAAGGAATCTTTTCAGTTCAGTAAATGGTGAAGAGCTTTTGAGAAGAAAAATGTGGATACTTATTAAAATGATCATATCAGATATGCTGTAGTAGTTGTGATAACCATAATAATGGAAAATGTAAAGCATACCAATACCTTTTTGCTTCATTAAGATTATTAATAAGGTGTAGAGTAACATAGACCTTTAGAAGATAGAAAAGAGTTGTAATGAAAACCAAAAGCTTTCCACTTACTCGTATTTAACTTTGCCTTTAACCCAAATGAAGTGCTTTTCAGCATTTCCTAATGCAAGATCTTTACATGTTGTCAAAAACCCCGATGTTCAGGGTTTTGTTCAGGTTTTCTTTTTCAATGAGGAAAAGGGAAACACCATAGTTGTCATTGTTGATTTGAATGTAAAGGCATTCATTATTTTTTGTCTTTTTTGATATATTTGACTTCCTTTCAAAATGTATTCCAGTAGAACCTCAAAAGTCTTATTGTCCAGTTGCCTTTGTTTTTACCAAGATATCACCTCCAGCATTGTAGAGGTTTTTGGTGGAAGCTGCTCCCAGCGGGGGCAACACTCTTGCTTGCAGCTGCTTTGGAGCTGGTAGGAATCATTGTTGTGTAGGTAAGAGAAGGTGGCTAAGCTCCACTTCAGTGAGTGCTTTGTTTGGGTTTTTTTGTTCTAAACATTTTGTTCCATAAGTAAAATACTGCTTGTACTTAACCATCCCTGCGTGACTACCTTGCCTCATAGGCTGGGCTATGCTTACATGGTACAGTAAAGTCATCTTTGTCTGTGAAAGCATAAGGACCCATTTTGTATTATAAGGACCCATTTTGTAATTCTGACGCTTTTTGCTTTTATGAGCATGTTGCTTTGCTTTATCTCCATCTCACACCAGCCTAAGCCATAGTAGCTGTACTCAGACTCTGTCCTAGTATTTCTGAAGAATGACATTTCATAGATATAATAAGAAAAATGAAGAATTTACTGTATAAACATATCAGTGCATCACTAACCTGTATTCTGTAAAAGGTTTTACATTTTTAGCCATGCAGTCTTCCATCCTTTAGCATCCAGTTGTTATTTTTTTCATGTTTTACACATGAACCTGCATGTATCAAAAGGAAAGATATATCACTGTCACATTAAAATTTGCATGTCTACTTCATAAAAGTCATATGCTTCATTTACATGAGATGATCACCTACAAAGAAATACATTGTGCAACTTATCATTTTAAAATTAATATCCATTTTGGAGAACACCTGTCTTAGTATCACACTACAGTTTATGTATGAAGTGGCTAAGCAGAGAAGGGGACTGCTTTGAACAGGTCTTAATTCAACATGAAAATGTTTAAAGACATTTTCACCGCAGCATTTTTATATCTAAAAATAAAAGTAGTGCTATTTCAGACACTTGCTGAATTATAAAAGATAATTAAATGCATGTGTTTTCTGCCAACCCCTTTAGCATATGAAGATTGTCTCATGAATCACTGTACTTTTCTTTAGGCTGTGCTTCTGATTTCAGGGGGTTACCAAGACTTATTTCCCTAATTTTTCCTGTAAGTTAATTTGTTTCTTGTTGAAAACATAGAGCTATTAATCTCTTCTTATTACACTTACAATTTAAAAAAAAAAAAGAAATTAAAACTTCACATTGTCATATCTATTCTTCTGGATACAGAGTATTTTTCAAAGTCATACTCTGCATCCTATATTTACATTTAAATAATTCTGAAATTAGGCTGAAATCAAGTTAGTCATGCCTAACATGACTGTGTTGTGAAATTAAGTTTGACAGCCACGCTACTTGAACTGCAGCTGTGTCATCTACAGATTATACTATCTCAAATGTGGCTTCTTCCTCCTAGGACTCATGTTAATGGTAGAAGACCTGTACTGGAGCAGGGTGATCTGAATCACTCAGAGAATGCTGATCAGCCACTGCTTTTTAAATCATTATCAACTGCTCTGGGAGCTCCCGGATGCTCAAAAGCTCTATTTGGCACAGGATCCCGTGTGAGAAAGCCTTTGAGGAACCGTTGTTACTCTTACCTGTGGAATATATCTGGACCTCCTCCTTGTCTGAATATATATGACGTGGCCCTTGTCTGTATGTTGGTATGCAGTCTGTGAGGTCCTGTGCCTACAGCATAGCATTAGAACCAGAATCTATTATTACTGAAGCCCATGCAAAAATGCCAGTAAACCTACAGATTTTATATACACTGTGCACAAAATGCATGGAAAGCTTTTGCATATGAGCTAGGATTTCATACCCTTTTCACCAAATAACCCAGAAGAATTATGGTCTGTATGAGCCAGTCTCCGATATGTGAATTGATGTGAACATGCACAGCAGTGGAGCTAACTCTGCCTGCAGGCAGGCACCGACAGAAGTTGGGAGCTGCTTTCCCATTATGCTTTCTGGCAGCTACCAACACATGTCTTCCAAATGTGTGGGAATATATGTTTATGCGTGCATTTATTTATTTATTTTTAGCTGCACTTGTTTTGTAGCCCATTTGCTGATATCTGGAATACCAGTTGGCAATAGAGCAGGGCTAGTGTAAGAATGCCTTTGTGGAGTCTGGTTTAAGTATAAAAAGTGGGCACTTATTATTTATTTTGTCTCAAATTGTTTTGCTTGTTAAAACAGTGAAATATGTGCATCATACTGAGCCACTTGAGAGAAATACATTATCGAGATATCCATTATTGAGATATCCTGGGAACCAATACTGGTCTTCAGGGCCCAAATGAGTTGAGCTTTAAGTTTTCCCTTCGCTGAAGTGAAAGCAAGGACAAAATCTATACCAGTGAAAAGGGCCAGTGAGGCTAGAACAAGGAATAGTGTTTGTAGCCAACTTACACATAGAGAATATGTAAACATATGGGTCCAGCACTTTATGGCTCAAATGTAGGTAACTATCCAAGTCAGGGAACTCCATCCAACAGAGCTATGTAAGTGCTCTCAGCTGTTTCTGTCAAGCTGCCAGAACACGATATATTGCTTCGTTCCTGTGACAGCGTAGAGTCACCTGAATCAGAAGTGGTTGACAAGTCTTGTCTTTAGTGGAAATTAAAATTTTGGCTTCAAGTTTATGTTACCCATCATAAGTGCATTAGCCTTACATACAGTCTTTTCAAATTCCGAAAACACCAGCTTCCTGGAGAAGGAAGAACACATAGGATGTTCTCAAATGGAATTATTAAGTGACAGTATCTTTTCTGCTTCATTGAGTCATTTGCTAAATCTCTCTAGCACTGATAACAAAACCAGAAGTTTATCCAGGGTAAAACACTTCCTAGAAAGTGTTATCACTGTCCCTTAAACGTGCATATGTAGAGATATAATGTAGTTTATTTTTTATGATTTCTCCTGGTTTTGCTTAAAAACAAGAACTGCCAAAAAAAAAATGCTCCTACTTCATTATGAACTATAGGTCACGTACTTTGTGATGTGGCAGTTGCTACATTGATGATAAGGTTTTTTAATCTTTTTTATATGTATGCACACACAGGGACCGATAGGGTATTTTTTAGCTAGTCTGTCCAATCAGAAAGTTCTGAGAAGATGGGTGGAAGGTTCTGCCTTTTTTGTTTTAAATGGCACATATCATATACTACATGGAAAAAAAAAAAAAGTCCAACATCAGGAAGGTAGAATTTAGAAATGACAAATTCAGGAAAATTTTAGAGATTTCTTAAAACTAAAAATGTAAAGAAACTGCTGTTCATTTAAATAAGAATTTTATCTCATTACGTATGAATTGAGAATTGTATCAGACTACTCCTACTCAAGAGAAAGTACTTTTCTTTCTATGCTACTCAGTTGTTTTGATTGTCTCTACATTCAACTACACAAAAAGGTAATGTACAATACATCCCTAACCAGAGGTACACACAAAAACCAGCAGTTGCAGGCAAAATTTTCAGCTGACGGGCTTTGACATGTTTAGAATTAGCAATACTAGGGAAGATTTTCAATTTTCCATTTAGATTTATCGAGTGCTATTGAATTTTTACCAATCCATCCATTTCTTTTCATATTTAGCTGTATTGACCATAAAAATATGTCTCTCTGCCCTAGAAATGGGGAGCAGAAATTGTGATTATCTTCAAATTTTTAGAAAACTTACAACAATAAAGACTAATGAGAAGGTACTTCTGTATGTTACTCTAAATATCACATTATTTACATAATAGATGAACAGTGTTTCACACCTAGCATTTCTCGGCATAATTTCCATTTGAAGGCTTAGAATTTTAAGTAGCTGACAATTATAAATTAGGTATTACTGCAATCTAGATGTGTATACAGTGTGTACATTCTATATAGGTTCAAAAGTCAAGGCTTGCTTCTGAAAATGTTTCCTTTAGGCTCCTATTTTGTGTGTGTGGATAGTTTCTTTCTCTTCAGGTTTTCTCACCTTTTACAGTTTCCTTTCTGCTGAGTTATATCTTTCATTGACAGTAAATAGATAGAACTGCACTTAAATAGGAAGGTAAGTGAGGTATGTTCTAATGATTGAAATCTAACCCGGAAAATAATGAGTTTTGGAAAAGAGGTATTGTTTGTAAGTAATTTGAATCCTAAATATTTGGGTTCTTATTGCACATATTATAAGATCCAAACCTTATAACAAAAAGCAGATTGTTACAATGCTGAAAATATTATTGTTCTGAAACAATGATTATTTCTAGCCCTAAAAGATGGATTTTATCTTTTTAGAGGATACATTGTAAAATGAGAAAAAAAAATAAAGCAGCAATATGTATATATGCATAATCTGCATACTTACATGAATTAGAATTTAAAGTATACAATTTGATCTATGTTATTTAAACAAACAAACAAAAACCTTATGCATTCCCATTTGCAGTTATAATTAATTTGTAAATTCCTAGGAACAAGCATGAGGTATTTAGAAATCCAGATGTTTTGAATTAATTTTTTTTGTATACAAAACACATTCCACATTTTTTAGCACTTTTCAGCATCATGTTGTCTGAAAGAAAATGCAAAGGAAAGGCAGTGATTATAATGCCGAGTTGTTCACAGAGAAGAGAGCAGAGCATAATTAGCTTGTATTTTGCAGAGTACTCAGCAGCAAGGTAGCTGCTTGGTGGCTACCGTGTATTTCTGACTGCCAGTATTGGCCCTAGTTCAAAGAGCTCTAACATTGGAGTAAGCAAGTCAAGACAGTTTATTAATGCTTTTCACTGTGTTTTGAAGTCACTCTTAACATGTAAAGGAGTCCTTTTAATAGGTCTTATTTCCTTTTCTTAAAGCATATCAAAGGCAAAACGTTAAACCCAAGCAATATAAAATACAGACTGTCGTGCTAAGGATGATTTGTCATTTCTGCTATCAGCTTTGCATTTTCCATTTCACTAATATGTCTCCTTAGTAAAACCTGCTTTTAAAATTCTGTTGATTTATAAAAGTGACTATTATTTCAGCTATTTGTCTGTACTATTATCCTTGGGTTTGTTTAATTTGCTGTGAGGGATGGGGTTGTTTCAGTACATTTGTATATAGTTGCTCAGCTGATCCATGAGCCTAATGAAAAAACTATCAATCCAAAAATAGTGATTTAAAAAGATTGACCTTGAGCTCAATGCCAAACAACACTTTTTTTTTTATCTCAGTATTGCCTCATTTGGAACATACTATTGTGTGTGTGAAGCTCTTGTGAAAGGATAGTGTGAATGATGGGCGTATGGAAATGAATGTACCACAGTGAAAGTGTGGACTTTTTTTGTAACGAAGCCTTGCTTAATTCATAGACATCAGAGATAGTTGTCTTTCCACTACATGAATTAGAACTCAAGCATAAATTCAGTAGTTACGGTTGGAAAGGTTCAAATTCTCAATGTGCTGTGAAAATAGTACCTTGTTCCTGCAGGTAGCAAGAGCGTGGGGTAAATTGTGTTGTGGCATTCGTGTGTTGTCATGGGATTATATTATCTGTCTACTTACACCACTGATAGTAATGCCAACCTGATTAATGCATCCATTTTTATGGCTCTGTTTTTGAATAAGCTTCAAAAGGTCTCAGTGTTTTACTTCAGTGCTTTTTGGAGCTGATCATATCTGACATACTTCAGACACACTGGGTTCATCTGCCTCAGCACACTGGAATGTTCTTGGCTACTTGACATAAATGTAAAATCTTTAAGGTGTAGAAACTAGAGTTCAGTGCAATCTATATTGCAGGGACAGGCAATAAAAGAGTAAGGCCTTCTGTTGCTTTTAAATGTTTTGGAAATTTTCAGTGGGTGTCTATAGATTCTTCAAGTCGAATGGTCAATGTCGTGGTAAAGAAAGGAACAGAAAAAAGCAGCACAAGACTGAAAGAAAAAAAATAATCTCAGAGGAGTCTTTGAATTCATCTTGATTAGGTGGATTTAAACATAATTGAAGTGCTGTAGTTACTGGTGGCTGCCTGCAATGAAAAGTTATGCTCTTACAGCTTCCTACAAGGGCATGAGAGTCATTGTGGGGATGTCTGGTTTGACATTAGACAGTATCAAGAAGAAACAGGCATGTGGAGAAGGGGGTGTAATTAAAGTGTGCTTGCTAATTACCAAGCAAATTTTTTGACGACTAATGATCAATGTAACAGGATGAATAACTGGGTAATTTTTAAAACCTATGCTAAACTGTATTTTTGTTTGTTTCACCTCTACATGCTTTGGGGTATTTTAAAGCTTTGAGAGAACATAGATTCAATATTTAAAAAGCCAGAATAGTAAAATATTCTCAGAAAAGCCAGAAACAATTATGGATACAGGGAATTTTAAGGGAATTAAAAAAGGTTGTGTTTTTTTGTTTGTTTGTTTGGACACATTTATTTTATTAAGAAATCTAATGGTTTCCTTTAAGATAATTTTCAAATTAGAAATCTTTACCTTTTAAATTTTATTTAGAATCTATTTCCAAATATATTTTTGTTTATGTTTGCACCAAGATATTATTATTGCATGAGTATTATATAAAATTGGCAATTGATCTTACTACTGAATAGCTGAATAAGACAAGTGAAAATAAAACAGAAATTTAGGATCTATCTAAAAATTACTCTTTGCTTGATCCACCAACTAATGTCTTATTAAACTTGGACCATTTTCTAGTTATTTCTAGTTTAATTAACTTTATAAAAACCCCATGACTTCTTTATACAAAGTTGCAATAAATAATACCCAAAACTAGCAGAAATCAAGGATATTTTATAGAAGTTAACAAAGTGAATTTTTATTCAATTCCCCATCATAAAAGAAATACAGAACAGGGAAATTAATCAAAAGATGGGAAATAAAAAGTAAAAAGTAAATACTTTCATTTCTTGACAACAACTTTAGACTTCTGAGGGAAAAAAAAATACGAATCTTGACCTTGATACCTATACATTTAAGCAGCTTCATTAGCATATATCATCTGACAGTATCAGCGTGGATCATTTACATATATTTACAGCAAATCGCAGAATTTGTGACAGGCAGATTTTTGGTGTCTTTATGAAATTTGTTTATTGAAACATTGACACAGTCCTTAAAACAGATCTACCTATAAGAAGACATGGTTTTGTCTATAGTAAGCTATTAATTTCTATAGTAAGCTATTAATTTGATCTTTTCCTGTTCCTCTAAAACAAAAAACAGGTGTGTGATTAAACGTGGTATTTTATTGTAGTGAATTTTAATCAGGAAATACTACACTAATGGAACCAAAGAGGGCCCAGGACATCTACAAGAATTACTGCAGATGATCTTTCATGATTAGCTCAGCTGTTGGATTTTTTGGTGACTAAGTACTGGGAAAAAATGAAAGACTTTGGGAATGTCACCTTCTCTAGCATATATTCTCTAGTGCCATCGGTGAAAACAATGCCTAATCATGTATTAAGTGTAGACATGAGTACATAAACTGTGATCAATCTTTCATTCCTAGTATGTATCAGGGTATCATTTCAGTTGAAAGAGAATTTTTTTGCATGGAATCTCTCAAATGTGTATGAATAGAGGGTTTATTTTTATAACTGCAAGATTCTTATGAAGAATAAGTAAGCAAACAATATTTTTCAAGTAGTGGTTATCTGCAGCTCTTTTTTTACTATTTAAACTGTGCTGAATTGAGCAGAGCTGTAGGACTTTGGCTACTGTTGTAAACAAATATTAGAATATATAATAATCTTATAATGAGAATCAGTGATTAAAATTAAATGTTCTTACTATTCAATATAGAAAAATATAGTTGAAATTAAAATTTAAAAATAGTCCAATTAATGTTGGTATTTTTGTTAGCATAGCAGGGATACCTTTATAAAAATAATGTTAAAAATATTGTAATTTAATTAATCATCAGTGTTTTGTTTATTTATGTATTTGGCTATTTATAATTTTTAAAAGTCATTACTTTTTTTTTCCCTGACAACCAACCAATGCTACCACTGTAATACATTTTACTTAACATGGGCGTTTTAACAAAAAAGTTGCTGTAAAACATCATGCTCTAGCTGTCAAAATCATTTGGGTTGATTCTTGCATTCTTACTCACTCTGCATAGTATCTTATTCTTTAAAAAGACATACCAATTTCATCATGGAAGGATTCCGAAAAATAACAGTCTGCTGCTCAGATTTTAATTTATGAAAAATCTCTGAGAAATTTGGAAAACAAAATGAATCATTAACACTAGAAATAGAATTACCATTCATTTAGATTTTCATCCAAAATAAGCAGCACTCCAGAGGACACCTAAGACTTTGAGCAACCTTGGCATGTGTTTTAAAACATAATGTGGAGACTGCAATAAATAAAACTTCCAAAAAAAGCAGCAATCGTCTGTCCTCCTACTCTCTAACACCCCATTTAATTTCTAGTCATAAGACCCGTGCACCTCCATCACACCTTCCCACGAGATATCCCACCCATTACTGCCTCAGTCAGCTCACACAGATGGACTTTGTAGCATACCCAGAATGTCAACAGTTTATGGCTATTTTAGACCTTGGCAACGAAAAGCATTCCAGAGGAAAAGTCCCTTGCAAAGGAATGCTTTGCCAGCAGCTCTGCTGTCTTTTATAAAGAGGAGAATCGAGTTTGAGGGCATCTGCAGGTGTCAACAAAGGCAATGTAAATTGTACAGACAAGTGCTGACCACAACTCAGATCAGCAGGTTTTTTTTTCAAAAAATCTGTCTACTATATCATTGACTCAAGATTCTGTTTTGTTACATATTGAGAAAAATGGTCCCATTTTTTATAATGACCTTCCTGTACCTAAGCATTGATTACTACCAGCTGCTTTTGATTACATTTAAGGGATCATTCAGTTTTGTCTAGTATTAGCTAATGTTATTTCCATGTGTGATAATGTTAAGCACAAATTAATAATTAATTGATTAAAATAATAAACTCTTATAGTCATTTGCATTTTTCTCTCTAGATTGTAATTGTGTCCATTGATTAGTTTCCTATTGTTTTTCCCCGTCATAATACAATTTGTGTGCATCATAAATTTCTCCTAAACCATACTCTGCAATTTAGTAAAATCTATTAATATGTAATTAAATACAAAATTATGTGATAGAATGACGCTATGATCCTTCACAGATACATGCCAGTTTTGTTAGTAATCCCTTAGAAGTGAAGTGAATGTAGTGCTTAAGTGGGGAAACAGTTTCATGTTCAAAAGTCTATGTAGGATTTGATGTTAATCTCATGCATGTTAAGGGCTATCATTCTGATAGTAAAGCTCTGTGGAAGACATCAAAGACCAATATATGTGTATTGTGTAGGTCTGCATGCATTTTATGTCTCATTTTTTACTTTGTCTTCCATAGTCATCTAAACAACTTATAAAACAGTACAGAGTAATAACACTGAAAAATTGAGTTTCCTCACAAAAAAATATATCCTTAGTCCATGCATATGAAGCTCAGTTCATTTTATACTTTTCAAATGTTTGACTGAGTATTTTAAGCATTTAATTCATTTTAAAGCTGTATCTGTTATATTTCTGCCTCCCTTGTTCTAAGAAATAGAAATTGGAGTTCAAAGGGATAAAATGCCCATAGTTTTACTGCTGCATTCTTTAAAATGTTGGTCATTTATAGATCAAAACATCTTTTTCTGGTTTGCAGAAAAAAAAAATAATAAAAAATAATAATTGTATTACCATAATTGAGAAACAAGAATTACCAATAGTTTCTCATTTAAAGTTAAAATTCAAGTTGTATGTATGTATTTTTGAAGAAAGTTGGAACTGTATTTTGAATCACAGAAATCTTTAAACCTCTGTCTATAGCAGTATGAATTATTTGGGATTCTACTAGTTGGAAGCAAAATCAAAGCAGCAAGTCCTACTGTTGGCGAAACATATCACCAGCCTATCTGATACCTTGCATCAAAGTCTGGGCTTTTGTCAGGCATCCTATTTAACATACTGGAATGAATCTGGAAGAGGGACACCAAAAGGATTAGAACATATGACACCCAATGAGAGGTTGAAAGAACTGAGTTTTCTGTCTAGATCGGGTTCTTGAATGCTGTTTTCAGCTGTATAATGGCTGGTTGAGCTGAGCTTTTCTCCAGGATAGACAGTAACAAGAAAAGGGACAAGGCTCACGAGCTGCAACAAGAGGAATTCTGACTAGCTATTGGGAAGAAAAATGTCACTGCAGAGGTGGTCAAACAGTAAAAATGTTTGCCCAGAGAGGTTGTGGAACCTTCATTCTTGGAAACTTGAGTGCACAAGACCTTGAACCTCCTGCTTTTAAGCTGTCCCAGTTCAGCCAGGAGGATGAACCAGAGAACCGTCCTACCTAAGGCATGCTATGATTTACTGTACAATGCATTTCATATTCCACTTGAGGCAGGGATTGGAAATTAGTGTTCACTGCAACACAGACACAAGCTCCTGGAAAGATTGAGTTTAAGATTTTCATTTGATATAAAATGGCATAGCTTATTTGAAGTCATTGAAGCTTAACTAATTAAGTGTAGGTGAGGCTCTGCTCTCATATCCTTTAAAATTTAATTTTTGGGTCATATTTAGTTAGACCCCTTTTTTGCTTCTAAGTGTTTCATCTAAGGGCTTTGGAAATACTCTGTTCTCATCATGCTGTAATATTATCATGCTGTTCCACATCTGCCTTTCAACTATAGAAGGTGGGATTTGCCCATGAACAGGTGTGCTAACTTATGCTTTGGTGTCTAAGAAGTTTGGAATTTTAAAAGAATTAGGTACTCAGATCTCATTGTTATTCTACTTTAACTTTTCTGGGCCAAATCTGCTCCTGACTTATAACCTATTGATTTAATTGGAAGAGTTGGCACTGAGTTTCACTGCATCAGGTAATTAAATTAATTATCCCCTTGCATTCCACTCCCCACACCCACCCTCCCCCCAGTTGCAGTAAAAACTTTATTTCCCTTACTCTAGTACCACACTCAGATCAATGGTTAATCACATTTTTACTTTTATGTTGTTTAACAGAGGAATCCTGTGTTCCTCTGTTAGGGGGAATCTGTCAATCTTGGAAACAAGCACTATAAAGGAAAAAAGTTTCTGCAATAGGTTTCAGGGTTTTTTAGTAGTGGTTAATGGTATGTACTAAGATATGTATGAATTCTATGTTGTCTGAGCAAAGGAATACTTAAACATCCTGTTCTGTGTTAAAGCTCAGAATTTATCACTAACTCTGGAAACAATTTAAGCACTGAAACAATCAACAATTAAATTATTTTAATTAACTCATTCGGGTTTTTATTACATAGTGCCAGAGTTCCATGCACATTTTGGGAGGCTACTTTCCTGCAGGCCATTACCACACCGTTATCAGACATTTGTGCATGTCAGTGGATACATTGTACTAATTAGCTCAGACAGTTTTACAAATATATGGCTTGCCACTGAGCATGCAAAAGTGCTCATGAAATTCAAGTCTTACAGTATGAAAAGTTGATCATTAAATTGTCAAACATTAGGATTCACCCAACATAAAAGCAGAAGTACAATTCTCATCATTTCTATAGTAATAGTTTCAGTCTGTCTACATAAAAAAGTCATATCATGAGAAATTCAGCATAAGAAATATTTCAGTTCTCAAAACCTAATTAAAAATTAATAACAAACTGTGCAGAAACTGATGATAGCAGAAAAAATGCTGGTACCATTTCACTCCAGTCCCTGATCTGGAATGACAAGAATCTCTGGAGTGATGGTATCTTTTAGCTTCCTTCCTGACACTGAAGAATGTCCTTGAGGATGTCTGTAGAGGGTGCAAAGTATAAAAGGAAACCAGAGCTTTCAAACAGAGTTTTTCTGCTTACTTAAGAGTAGGGGGATTTGTTATGACAATTCCTAGTTGTAAAAGGCAATTCAGTTCACATACATAAGAAATGGGATTGGAAAAAATGTATTGTGTCATCAAATCCAGTTCCCTTTTTCAAAGTCCAATATACAATCCTACTTACCAAAGTTATCAGATACCATAGTAGAACTATCATTTTCCCTGATTGTTCTTAGGGGAAATTACCTAATATATTTAAAGATTCATAAACCTTTCTGATTTTTTAAGTTTTCTTCATGTTAAGGTTGCAACCCTTTCGGTCTTTCAGGCAAATAGCTATTTTTAAAAAATCTTTTCTCTTTTCCTATTTTCTCTGATATTTACAGTCAGTAACAGCTTATGTATTATCAGCTTCTATATGAAACGTTTTCTGGATCTGGAGCACACATTTACAATGAAAATATTTTTTTCAAGATCAAGCAATATACTTTTTATACATGATTTTAAAATAGTGTGAGTTTGTCTTGCTCTGGAAATGTAACATGATGATTTCATAAAGTTTAAGGAAATGTGACTCAATGAATTCAGGTTAATCTAAGTTTTCTATTTTGTTTTACTTAATTCAAAATTTTATCTTGTTTCTCTTTAAGAAAAATGTCAGCCTGCTGGCAGTCTACAGAAATACTGAAAGAAGACCTTCTATTCAATTAAAATGAACTAAAAGTATTTCATTCAGACATGCATTTAAGGGAAAACAATAAAAAAATCATTATGCTATAGCCTATGAACATTAAAGGTCTGAAGCTACTCTTTGTTGGTTTGCAAGTCATTATCCATTGCAGTGAGAGGTGATTGCAACATTGCTGTTGTTGTTTATAGCAGAAACACCTGACGATAATTACATCATTGTCAGCCATTGCTCCTGAAATAATTGAGAGTGTAGAAGCTCAGATGAAACATACGTGGATTTGGCACAACTGATTCAACTCTATCTTGAGGATGATGAACTGAATTAAAAATACATTACCAGTTTTTCCATTCTGAGAACTAATTTTTTTTTATTTTTTTCCACTTTGAGGCTAGAGACAGTTTGGAAGTGGATAACTAAGATAAAAATTGACTGTTGTACAAAAGTCAGCTTCTTAGAAATCTTTGTCATTTTGCTTTCATGTGTGTTAATAGCTGTTTATTAAGAGACAAGAATGCAATGCATGCTGATGAGAGAAGTCTGTTCAAACACTGTTCTAGAAAGCTTTAAGAGTTACTTGGAAAATTATTACCATTGAGGTTACAGCTGGACTTAAGATTTTTGTATCATACGACTTCTTTTTCAGAAATAAGTAGTTTTCTGTTTCCTCATACATAGAATTCCTTACAGTGCTTATTTTTCACCAATTATCTTAGATGCATACCATAGTGAAGTATTCTTGTGTTCAGCTATGTATGTGTAAAAATCCATAAAATACAGTTTCTTTCATTCATGTCTGGGCAAAAATTGACACCCCACTTATCATTTATCATATCTGACGTGAGGTTCTGGCTTCTGTTTCACTTATGAAGCCAGACTGTAGCCTGATTGAGTTGAAAAATATGTTCCATGTGAACAACAGCCACTATTTACTCAATGCAGTGTGACAATGTGATCTTAACAATGTTTGAGATAAAGTCCAATTATTGACACCAGCTCTTTTTGTATGCCTTCTCTCTGATTCTTTTGGGGATCCTATTACTGTATCTGTGCACTGTAAATGAAATCATAATAATTATATTAATATTCAGAGTAGTCTTATTTGTTTTCTTCTTTCGTACTCTTCAGTATTTTAGTTCTATTTTTTTCCCTGCTTGGATTTTCTATAGTTCATCTTTATTTTACCGTTTTGTCAAAACAAGTTGTAATTTGAAATGATAATTTAGAAAGGCTTAAAAAAATGTGCAGAGTATATCTTTTAATCTGAATAACAACTTTGGTCAAAGTTTAGGATTATAAGAAAAGGAAATAAAAATATTGTCCAGGCATTCAACTTGATAAAAAATCCACTTCCTTATGTATTTCAAATTTAGTGTTTCCAAAGACAGTCAGCTTATATCAGTTATAGTCAAAGATACTTAGTGTAATCTCTTCCAATGTATTAATATATTTCATGACTCTATGAAGTGGTACTTGCAAGCCACTTGCAAGACAGTGTGTAAATAAAAGGAAAAAAGCACCGTTCAAATCAATTACTTTCTGGAAATGCAGATCTTGGAGTACATTATCACCCAAGGCTAAGACAGAAATGCTGCTGATTACCTGTGTCTCTACAGTAATGACAACTCTTCTGAGAAGTTTGAATCCTGTTCTGAATAATGGACAAAATTGTATTGTATGAGAGTCTCAAGTTCTACAATAATCTTCAGGTAGTTTCTTTTTCAGTTTAGCATTGAGAATAGGAGGTATGCTCACCTTCATAAATCATTATCATCTTTCTGGTTTAAAATCATTATATTTTCAAGATCCTTTCAATTAAGAGTGACCTATTAGTTTAGCAGCTTGCTTCTTTGATGTAATTCCAGCTGTTTAGTTTTCAATATATAACCCCTTGAGATATGTGTGGACCTTAAAAAATGTGAATATCAGAGAAAAGACAAAATTTCCAATATTCTCATGTTTTACAGCTAGAAACACCCATCAAAACCAGTGCTAGTATTTACTTTACTGTAAGTTTTTTTCCTTATCCTGCGGTCTTTCTTAGACAAAACATAATAAAATAACCCTTGAACGCCTAAAAGCCTCTATGATTCTCATTTAGTTTATGAGACTAACCACAGGTTTCACTTTAGGGAATACATCCTCTTTCTTTGAAACAAATTCTTTCTTCAGTAGTCCTCAGAGACAACACTGGACCTTTCCTACTCAGATACCTCACAGGTTTATAAAATGGTTAATGATGATTAATACCTGTAGCCATCAGCAAAACAAAATGCATCTCTGTGACACAAGAAAAAAACCAACACCAAAACTGAAAAACAAGCCAGAATACTACCAAACTATCTGATCTCTTGTTAATACTCTATTTTAGGCATTAGCCTGAGGAAATTGTTTGCAATCTATGCCAGGCTTATCTTTTTAGTCGGTTACATCAGTTTCATATGCTGCATCTCCACTGAAAATGAACACAGTACAATTAGTTGACAAAAGGAATAGAAATAGTTGTGTAAATCTAACATTGAATAGATATGCTAATCAAGAAGCATTGATAACTTTTACTAACCCATTACTATGTTCACTAATTGTTATACCATCTTGAGGAGTAATTAAATTGTTACCAGTAGTGTTTATGGATCACCTGAAAAGGGTGGGTAATTTGGCTGTTGGACTTCTGTAGTTGTTAGTAAAACTACTAGCATAATTGCTCATATTAATGACAATTGTAATTCAGCTGTGTATTTATATAGTCCACTTATTCAGAACCTGTATTTCCAACTAATTAATTAATATGATCAAGAGCTCACCTAAACCTTGAGAGAAAATTGATTAGAAAAATCAATGTTATATTTCTTGCATTCAGTGCAAACACATATTCAATGAGGCAAACTTTTAATATTTTTTGCTAGTAGTTCAATTTTCAAATTCTATTATTTATGTATCTTATGACAAGGCTCATTTTGTCAGTATCACTTATCACTATTATTTATTCATGTTCATAGGCTACCTACTGACATACTAGATTCTGTATCACTATTTACCCAATTTAGTTTGTTTCTGTGGAAAGTTTCTGAACATCAAAATCAGCATAATTCTCTTCATTCATCTGTATAGGAAAAGATCTATAAAAAATTTGCCTCCCAGCAAACTCAGTGAAGATTATACAGATAATTTTTTAAACACTTTTCCCATGAAAAATTCAGAAGTGTAGTCTTAAGAAAGTTCTGCCAGAGGTTAACCCTCGTTGTTACATGGTCATGCACACACAGGTTTGTGGGGATTTTTTTTGTGTGTTTTCAAATGAAAAACATACAAAAATATTAAGAATATAGAGTAATATTTTAAAATGTGCTTAGGATAAAAATGTTTCTTTTTTTTTGTTTGTTTCAGTTCTTCTTAGAAGAGTTGAAATAAGAATTTTAGGGTTTTTTAAGAGCTATGTTAAAACAGGACCAAGAAACATTCAAAACGCGAGATAAGGTCTGTCAACAGTTCCATTTATAACCCACCTCAGTCTCTCCACACTGTTTTAAAAGCTTTTTTGAATTGATTTTTTGGATGCTTTGGCAGCAACAAGCTTATCACTGGTTACGCACAACATATAAAAATAAAATTAAAACTTAATAAGGTAGGTGATAAGTGAACAAGTTCACTGAGCTTCACAGAACACTCTTTGTTCTTACAGGGTATTAATAGCAGCTTCTCCTTAAGCAGCTGTACATTAAGAATACACTAAGGCCATGAACAAGAAGTTTATCTGAGGTCAAAACAGATTCAGATATTTTACCTTTTCTTTCAGAGATACATTTATGTGTACATATTTACCATGGATATCTCAGTCCTCTCTAGGTTAAATTTTATATAAGGATCTCTTTGCACTCAAATAATTCAGGAAGCCCCTTGGAAACAGAGATATTTGTGGCTCATACCATACTCAGAAGCACAAAAAATATGTATGTTCTTAGATAATGCCTCTGCCTTCAGACTCCTATGGAGTTTGAGATCCTATCACAAAGCATCCAGGGTGGTGCTTCAAATTAAAGAACTCATTGCATTGCATTAACTTTAAGACACTGTCAGAAAGTCGCTAATGCTAATGAGTAAGCAAACTGGATCAGTCTATGAGATACAGTGATTTGAAGCTTGCCTGCAGTTCCAGATTTGTTGCAGAATAGCTACAATGTGACTAGGCTCCTCCTGATATCTCTATGAAACACAAAGGTGGAATTAATTTGATGTATAAAGCCTGTGCGATGATGTTAGTTGGTTTTTATGTGGGTTGTAAATACACTAGTCATTTATGCTTTATTATAACAGGAGGCAGAGTTGTAGAAATTATAGGTGAAGTAAATTACATGGCAAAAAGGATACAAATGAAGTATTTATCGCTGAAAAGTGTATTTCATCCCTTAGTCAGAATTTTGATTTTTAAGGCAGTGTGAATCACTTCATGCAAAAGTGCTTTAATGCAGTAAGTCAGGACCAAACACAGTACAGTAAATTTCCTGTTTAGAGAACTAATTAGAAAAAAACCCACCCCCATATCTAGTGTTCATTTAACATTTATCCTGTCTTTATAATTAAAACAGGGTTTGGGGTTTTTTTTTTTTTTCAACTTACAACAGTGATTAATGTATTGTCTCCACAGAGAATAAGCAGTTTGCCTTTTTACTTTGGCTTTTGTAGAATTTTGGGTTTTTTTCAGATGATACTGCCAGTAAATCGTACCTTATCCAAAGTATTAGTTCATTGCTTTTTTCAGTAAAGCTATACACAAAGTTTTTCAACAGTGCTTGAGAAGGTAAATGTTTAGATGGAATTAATTTACATAAAACATGTGAGAAAGCAGTTATTCCAGATGTAGGGAGAGATTCCAAAAGATTAGTCAGCCTCAGAACTGTGCTAGAGAAGAATATGTTCTCCAGTGTCACTGTTCTGTCTAATCAGCTCCGATTCTGACACATTTCTGAGTGTACTTGAAATGAAGTAAACTTTCTTTGAGTACCGCAGATGCAGAATGTACGGAAATAGTATCCTACCAGAAGAACAGAAGGTGATCAGCCAGATAAATGGCACTGGATAGAATATAAAAACCTCAAACTAGAAAAGATTTTGCTTGTAGCCAAGAACATTTGGCAAGTTCATTTTAGTTACAGTTCATAAAAAAATCCACCCAAATAACCAAGGCTTGCTAAATACCATTATTAATACTATGACTAGGAGAATTTATAAAACAGGATATACCACATTTTTCTTAAGCTCATCCTTGTTACTTATACTTTCATTATCGTAATTATTATTTAAGTTATGCTGCTGCTGATGATGATGTAATTGCTTTCTTAAGCATAAAAGACTCTAGAGATAGGATTTTTTTTCCAAGTTTAAAAGTTGTGTATCTTTTAAAATTAGGAAAAATTATTTCTGTCATTTGGAGACAGTTCTTCTAAAGATGCAAAATACAAAAAAGATTGAAAGATAAAAAATATTATCTTTAGTGTCCTTGAATTCTGTGCATTATTATTATTTTACAAAGAATCAAATACTGGTGTGTGATTTTTTAGGAAGCAAACAGTGACCAGTCCTGGTACCCAGGTTCTGATACAGTCACAAAAAATAGAATTATACATTATATCCAGTAAAGTATCTAAATATCTTTATAACTTGAAACTCTCAAGAGGTTTGAAGATCTATGAGTCTTTGAAAAGACCCAGATATCTCAATATAAAACATTGAATGCATTGGGATTGCTCTCTATGCTTATGCAGCAGTATTGTAGGATAACATAAGCTTTTGACTGAGTCAAGATATCTTAACATAAATACAAGACAAATTGAAATATATTGTAACTGATAGTGCATTCTAAAGGTTTTGAAATGCCTTGGTCTTTTTAATCGGTTTGTTTCCCTGTGTAAACCACTGTTTGTACCTATTCCTTTTACAATTTATCTTATTCCCATTTGTTGTGTGAGTGCAAGGAGGAATTTGAGTAGAACTTCTTCACCAAAACCTGTAGGATGCTTCTGATTTTCACAGTTAGCACTTTCCCCCAGAAGAGGCAATAGCCTTAACTGCACGCAAAATAAATCCTTCCAGGAGGCTGGTTCAGTTGTGACTTGAGGTTAAAATACCTTTATGAAGAAACTAGATGGGACTATAAGTAATTAACCTCTAATTGCTTTTAATCCTCAAAAGAAGGTGAAGTTTAGCTTCACAGTATTTGGATAAATTGATAAACTTTGTTATGTTTCAATGTGAGCTGCAAATAAAGGAAGCCCTGACCCTAATTCTACTTTTATTCTACTTAAATAAATGGGAAAGTAATTATTTGATCTTAATAGGTTAAAAGCAAGAAGTGTCTGAGTCTTTAATTTAAAAGTATGAAGATATTGTGAGATTAAATCTACTCTGAGTTGTGATATGTTAGACAGCTGTTATCATCCATGAAATATGTCAGCATTATTAAATGTTAGAGACATGAATCAGGTAACCAGCATGTGAAAGCAATGACATGTAATTTTATCTCAGTCTAAACACGAAAATTAATGTGGGTGTTTGTGGTTTTTTTAAAAATATATTTATTCTTCTCCTTTAGTCCTCATTTTTCAAAACTGATTCTGTTATTTCTTCATACTATGATTATTAAAAAACAAGGTAGAATTTTATATTTCTAATGATTATTCCCTATTGTGTCCTTCACATTGAATCTACTATAACAGCAGTTACATGCAAACAGATACACTAAATAGCATTTATGTATCACTGACTGTTGTAATTACTGGTATTTTATGAATCATCAAGATACAGGTAGATTCCGAAGAGACATAATACTGATGATCTTGAAACCTCAGTAAACTTCCTCATCATAGCTCTTTTTTCATCCTTTTTTCTCATTACCATTTTGGACGGTTTTTACTGAGTGCTTTATTGGGAGATACTAGAAGTTAAGGCTGTCTTAAAGTGCAGAGGGACAATATCAAATGCTATGAGATCAGCAATAGCTAACAGTTGAGTGGGAGCTGATGAGCAAAATGAGAACAATTGAACAACTTGGTTTCAGAATGGTTGTCATCAAACATTCATTTTAGTATGAAATACTGCTTGATAAGAAGATTTCTCCGTAAAAGGAGAGTGTTTCTGTAGTTCCAGCAATTATCTATGTCTATAAATCAGACAAATTGTTGACCAGTATACCTGACTGGGCCATCAGAATTTGTGTTTCCATTAAAGTAAGTAGAAAAACCATTTGAACTGACTGGGTAAATTTAGCATTGTAACCATAAAGTTAAATTCCAAAAAAGAAAAAAATACTACAAAAGAGCAAGCCTTTAAAGAAAAGGAAATTTTAATTACTTCTTATATCAGGCTTTGATCTTGTTTTAAAATTATTTACATTCAACAATTATAGTGGAAAGTGAGTATATAATTTAGAAATTTATCTAGAATTAATGCCTTTTTAAAACATTCTTACAATTATTTTTTCTCTGGTATTTAGTGTAATCACAGAGATATTTCTAGAAGAAAATACTTAATTTGCTATCAAGCTTAAAAATGTGAATACAAACATGCAGGCAACATTGCCAAAGTAAAAATTATTTCAGACCTGTCCCTGAGCACCTAGAACTGCAGGGAAAGGCCATACTGAATGAAAGAGTGAAATAGGCTGGTGCTCAGCTTAATTAAATCTCAGGTGTGTTGGTTAATTCTGACTTGGATGTGAGATACAAAACAAGAAACACTGAAAGCTAATGGTTCTGTTGCTTCCTTGAAAATGGTAACACGCAGCGGGTGCGATTGTTGATTAATAAATAGACACCTAAAGTGCATGATGAGTCACAGGGTAAAGCCAAATGTTTTCAGACACCCTGCTAGGCAGCTGCACATACAGGTGCCAAGATAGCGAGGAGACTGTAGCTGAAGTTGTTCTCTACATAGTTAAGAAAAACAGGGCACCCACAAACCCTACTCTCATTTTAGTATGTCTGTGCAGAACATTATAAGTGAATGTTCAGCTTATGCAGTAGACTGATTTTTATTTAATAGTGCTGTTTACTGGAGATATACGTTACGCTTTCAAGTCTTCAGGCTACTTTATGAGGATACTCATGACATCACCCTTTCTCTGTTACCCCTTGATGCTAAAGACTGTTCAGTCTGCTGCCTTTCATTGGACTTGAAGACAGCAAAAATCCACTTGTGCTCTGCCTGTGCAGCCACTCTTTTATTGCTGGCCACTCAGGTGAACTATTCTGGCAGACATAACAGTGGGGGTGTTTTTTCACTGAAAGAATGTGCCTTGTTAACTAGAGCCTTTATATTTAGGAAAGATCCATCTCCTAAAATACAGATTGAAAGTTATTTTCTGTGGACATGAAAGTTCAAAAATTTGCACATGGGATTGTTTTTTTTACATCAGATCTGTGAAAAAACTGCATATTTTATGCAATGAGAGGGGCAAAGTCATCAATGATGCTAAATCCTAGGCACTAGAACAATCTGAAACAAAACATGGCCTCAGAAGCCCCATTTCAGCTGAGACTTGGCTGTTCATGAATTGTTGTTCAGATTTCCTGGTTTGAACTTGAACCTGGCTTATTACCTTGCTTTAGCCTGATGGTCACTAGACTGTTTTTAAGACCTGTTAGTGCCACAACTCTGCTCTACATGCCTAGCTGAGGTGCAGTGGGGCTGCTCCCTGTCAGTGCAGTCACTGCCTGCCCTGTGTCATAGCCACCCTAGGTTCTTGGCTCACTTCCCTGTAGGGATCAGCCCAGCTCTTGTTCCTTACAGATATTAAGCATCTTTGCTGGCTTTGGACTGAGGCTTCCTTTCTAGTTGACCTCAGAGATATTCCAGAGTACCCTCTGGGTAGAGTAGGATAGCACGATGTTATTTAACTTTAATTACTATACATTTCCTAATGGGATTTGGCAAGCACTCGAGGGGTGGGAAGGATTGCAAAATTTCACGCTGAAGCACTGAGTCAGCATAATAATAAATCCCAATAGCTGACTTGCCAGAATTACAGTGTTAAGTGTTCAACATGTCATTTTATCCCTATTGATCTTACAGAGGATACTCATCTCTATTTATCTTCCTTGTATTTTTATTCTCTGTGTTAAGCAAGGGAAGGCCACACTTCCTCACTAGTATTTAGATCACTGATGTAGAACTTGGGTCCATAATCAATGGTAACAATAGTAATGTCAACCAAAAAATGGTATTTTGTGCTAGTGCAGTACAGTGAAAAATTGTGTTCCCTATTGAAATGCAACCTACAGTTTCTAGAACTGATGTCACTGGAGCACTCTTTCTGTAGCAAGCACTGTATCCAATCACAAATGATCATTTCAGTCATGGAAATCAAGGAGTTTGTTTGCTTTCTTGCTTTTCAGCAGTAACTTTGAATTTTCTTATTTTCTTCTAAGGTGGCATGAAATCCATCTGGATGTTTTATCCCCATAAAAGAATAAAATCATGTAGTTTTCCTGTTCTTTCTTCTAGTTTTAACGTAATGATAAAAAACCCCACAAAACAAATCCAAACCAGAAAAAGCATAGTGACCAATGAAATTTTTCCTTGAGACCTACTTCTGATATATGATCATGAACTGATCCTGCTTGCAGCTACATGTACATTATAGTATGTGATAGCATGAGTACTGAAACACACAGAACAGAGAATGTAATTCCATGAATTCTCTTATGAACCAGGAAGAGGTATACCTGTCGCGATCCACAACCTGGACAAGACTTAGTTTGGCAGAGATTAAACCCCCTTGCATTCCAACTGAACCTCAGATCTCTTTGGGTGGCTGGGGGCAGCTGGGCTTAACCCCAGCTGTCAGGTGTTTTATCCTGATCAGTTCATTGCAAATCTTGGAGAACAGAATTAAGACTTGAAATGGAGTCAAGGTTAAAGTTACTTTATTTTACCCCCGACAAACGTGCAGGGGAAGGGGTAAGAAAGAGAAAAGGGTGGAAAAGAGAGAGAGAGAGAGAGAGAGAGGGAGAGTGATAGTGGAAAAGAGGGAGAGAGAGGGTGGGGGGGGGGCAGGGGGGCGAGAGGTGGGGTGGGGGGTGTGTGGGGGGGTGGTGCTATATCTACCACCATGAGGCTAGGGCATTTGGTCTGGTGGCAGAGTATTCTTCAGTGTTCATTCACTCTTGCTTCCCTTCCCTTCTTTGTAATCATCCTTGGCATAGCCACAAGCTTCCACCTGACTTGTGGGAATGCTTCAGGGTGGATGAGGGAATGTCCGATGTGTGAATGGCTCCTGATGTGTGAATGGCTCCTGATGTCTCTCCTGATATAATGCTCTCCTGATGTCTTCAGGGCCGCTCCTTGAAAAGTCATTAGGTCCTTGGCACAAGCCCCTTTAAGCCTGACTGGTGGTGATGTGGTGTGGTAGGAATGAGGTTTGGTTAGGTAAGAGAAAAAAGAGGGGGTAAGGTTCTGTTGGCAGTTGTTAAGGCATATTTCCAGTACCTTACAATACCAGAAGAATTTTTATTTTTTTTTCAAGTGGAAGAGGTTCTTCATTTTTCATGAAATCTAGGCAATCTACACTGACCTTGATATCTAAATATTTTATTTCATCCAGCATTTCAAATAGGTCGATATCTCATTAGTTCAATTTAAGTTTAACAAAGCAGTTCCAGCTTGTCACCTGTTGGTGCAATTTTATACTGTTTATTCTCATTGTCATGGTATTGATATTTCTTAAATAGCTATTTCACTTTTACATCCCAGTCAGACCACCTACTTCTGATAAACAATTTTCCCAGGACTTATGAAACAGTATTTTGTTCTCTCTTGTCCTCATTTTGAAGTTGCTTCAATCACAAAAATATAAGCAAGCTCAAGGCATTCAAGAATACGTTTTACTGACAAGTTTGTTGTTGGTTTTTTTTTTTGGGTTTTTTTTTTTGGTTTTTTTTTGCCAGGACAGCACGATGCTGAAACTAGATTTTGTCCATAGCATGGTTTTATAATTCCATTTGAAACAATCAATTTACCTGTCTCTCTTTTTTTTTTCTTTCCTAAACCACAGCATGACATCAGAAAAAAAAGAAAATTAATCAAAAAAGTCTAGGTCTATTCTTTGTTTTATACAGAGGCCTTAGCCATTATGATTTCACACCATCTTTTTACTTTCTAAAGCTCGATATACAAAATTTTCTAACTGTTTAATACCAAATTATGACAACAATGATCCTGTAGTGCATGTTTCTGGGTTATCAGCTAGCTGGTACGTGTCTCTTAAATATATGGCTTGCTTCACTGCAGTTCAGATGACCACACTGCCTGTGTCAGAAATCTGCCCATCATTAGCCCTTTAACAAACACTGAGGTTTAGACTCAGTTCCTGGGTTCAGTACCATGTACAGAAAACATATTGCAACTTCGGTTTGCTTGAAAAATCCTGAGTTCCTCACTACCATCTGAAATGGGTATGCATTTCTTCTTGCCTACAGTGTTCAATTCAGACAAATACCAAATCTGACATACACTTAAAATACAGAATAATTAGCATTACAGTTAGAAGTTAGTTGTTTTTAATATAGCATGTTTACAATATGAATCTTTAATCCTGTTTTGAATTGTTAGCTGCTGAGGTCTTTGAATCACCAAGTAATGGACGTCTTTAGATAGAGGTGGCTATGGATGGTGTTCTGTTCTCACCTACCCACTATTTCTGTTCTGTAAGACTGTGTGGAAGTACAAGGTGTATGAGTGACTCTAGTAGACTTTTTTGTATAGTATATGAATAAAAATTGCTTTCAATGGCCAGGTAGCATACCTGTAGAATGAAAAAGAAATTACAGGTGGAATGTTTCCAGAAGTTTCCATGTGGAACACTTTCTGTTAGAACTATAATTTCTCACATTTAAGATAATTTTCAGAATTGTGCTAATATTTACATTTTTTCAGGGGAATGAAATATATATTATCATTGCTACTATTGAAGTAGACATTTTCATTTTAATATTATAAATACAATAAGAAGCATCCAAGTCAGTCAATTTATTCAAACAGCATGCTCTAATTGATCTAAACCAAAACATGGCAGAGTTTTCCATGGAAAATTTATTCTGAAAGGAAAACATGGTATGCAAATCAATGCAAATCTCTGCTATAGTTAGGATTGAGTCAATATACACATTACAGAGATCTTTCATTACTACAGTGAGACTAGAAGCAATGCTTCACAGTGTCAGAAAGTTGTAACAATTGGTAAATATTTATTGTAACTTCTGGATTTGTAATTTGTCCTTTTAACGTTTCTAATGAAGACCATAAGAAAATTGCTTACTTCCATAATACAGATTTATAGAAGATTTTCAGATCTTTTGTAGGCCTTATGGACTGGTTTGAGACCAATAGCTCTAAGGATGCCAGGACTGTCTCTTGCTTTTCTTTTTGTATCTTGCATGCAGCCCTGCTTGCAGCTCTTTCATTTTCAGATGTATTTTTGATGCTTCTTTATCCACAACTGTCCTATTGCAGCTCTGGGAAAGAATGTGCATGCTAATTTCTCTACAGAATTGTACAAGAAACCGATGTTACCATAAAATGTGCATGAAGAAGGAATTAGAACCGAGTATGAAAGAACCCACAGGAAAAAAACTGTAAAAATTGTAGCAGATTGAAACATAACTTGGTGTTCTTCCTCTTCTCAAAAACAAGTCAAAAAGATAATTTCTGGAGAAACATGACTGACTACTCTTTCCATTAAATATTTTTAAATGCATCTCCTTCAGTACTAATCTTTGAAGGTAAAGTAGATTTTCTTAAGGACTAGTACTGACTGAATACCTGCATGCATTTCTCAGTACTGCTTGTCTTTCCTTCCCCTTGGGAGCCCACTCAGACACCCACCTACATACAGATGTTTTCTGACCTTGTGAATTTTAAAAGATGCGTTCTAAATAGCAGAGAGTTGCAGTAGCTGAGGTTAATAATTAACCACGGCCCTAAAACCCCTAGGAGGCACTGACTTGCTCACTTACTGGAGACCCATCATTCCCAGGAGACACCTGTTACTGTGCTTGCTCACTTCAAATTTAAGTGTTCCTATTTCTGTCTCAAATGTTGGAGAATAGGTTTGTGCCGACTCAAGGCATATTGCTGCCAAGGGTTTACTTCCAATTTACAATGGTGCGAAGACAGAGCAATCTGGAAAAGCAAGTAATGTACCGGTTTGCTACTTACAGCAAATGTATTTCAGGAATTTAAAATTCATTTGTTCTTTTGGGGTTTTTTGTCCCTTTTAAAACATCATTTGTAGGTATATTAAAAGACAGAACTAATGGCATGTATGTCAAACCTCAATAAATCCTTTTACTTGAAGAACAGCTAGAGAAGCTTGGACACATGTAGGTTGGCAGACAGAACAAGTTTTTTTTTGATCCTGACCTATTTCTCTATAAACAAGAAGGTAAAGATTGTATTATTAATTATTATTTTACTTACTTATTATTTGTTATTAAGATGAGTATGACCTGTACATCTCAATTCTAATAGTCCTCTGTGGTTGTTCAAAGACTTTGAAGCTCCCAGAAATATGCTCATATTTAATCTTGTGAGGTCTAATTCATTATTAGTTAAAATGTGCTTGTCATTTATAGCCTACAGAGGAAATCAGCTGCTTAAAAATAAAAGAATTCTTGTAACTACCCTTTCAGTTTAGCATTGCCATACTTACATAGAGCAGAACACTTTAGGAAGACTGTTCTTGATAGATATGGGAGGTCAAATAAAGTAGAGACTCTTTGAAATTTAGAAGACAAATTTTGACCTCACTCATGCTCTTGTAACAGTATCATAACTTCTGTGAAGTCACCCTCTGATTTAAGTTATGGTGAGTACCAGAATCCCTTTATAAAACTTTGTGTCCCATTTCTGTCAAAGTTCTTAATCTAAGGTCACAAAAGGATAATTTTTGTTATTTATCTTAACTAGCAATGACACTAACTGACTAGGAAAAGAGATGTTATTGACCATCTGTGAAGGACCACAGTCAGTACTAAAAGCTTGACTAAGCAACATGCACTGTGATACCCTTCTTATGCCATATGAAATAAAGTGAATTAAAACACCCTCTGCTCTATCAAGATTCATAAGCCTTGTGGTGTTGCTTACTAGATATGGTTACCTAAAAATAACAATCAGTGCTTACTGGTACTCATTTCTATTCTGAATTACTTCTAAATTATAATGTCATAGCCTAGTCTAAAATTTTAACTTTTTGCTCAAGAAAGTGACATATTGACATATATCTTTTGATACCTTTGAAATGTAGGTAATTACTTACTGCAAAGGAGCTATGTCCAAGTGTTGTCTTCATGCTGAAACACTGGAGAGTCAAGTTGGACATAAACTTTAAGAGAAAACGATCTATGTTTCTGCTATTGAGTAAACAGATAATAACAGTTGACAAAATGCCTGGAAGTATACAAATGAGTTATGAGTCTATTCCAGGACTATTAAAAACATAAAAACAATAAAAATGTAAAATGGTAACATGTTTTCTGATCTTAGTTCCTATACACCATTCTGCTCTGATTGGATGGCATTGCAGCATTTTTCAGTATGTTGACAGCAACCATGGCCATGTCTGTTGTTAACATATGTGCTCATAATACCAATTTTCTCTAAACACAATACATTCTTACCCTTTTTTCAAATAATTGAATGCACTAAGTCCTTATCAAGTGTAGATCCTTGTATGTAGAAAGAAGTCTAACATCTGGGTTTTATTGTGAAATACCAGCATCAAAACGTAGATATATATAAACCAATAAAATAGCAATAGAGTTCATTAGTCTTAGTTAAAAATTCAAATTTAGATTAATATCCTGAACTTCATGTTTTTCCTGTTCTGATAAGGTAACTTGGAAATATCAGAGAATCACAAAATGATTTGGGTTGGAAAGGACCTTACAGCTTATCTGTTTCCAAACACTCTGCTATGGGCAGGGACACCCTCCGCTAGACCAGGTTGCTCAAAACCCCATCCAACCTGGCCTTGAACACTGCCAGGGAGGGCGCAGCCACAGATTCCCTGAGCAACCTGTTCCAGTGCCTCATCATCCTCATAGTAAAGAATTTCTTCTTAATATCTAATCTAAAACTACTCTCCATCTTAAGTCCATTACCCTTCATCATATCACTACATGGCCTTGTAAACAGTCGCTCTCCAATTTTCTTGTAGGCCCTCTTTAAGTACTGGAAACTGGGACAAGGTCTCCCTGGAACCTTCTCTTCTCTAGGCTGAACAACCCCAACTCTCTCAGCCTGTCCTCACAGGCTTCTCCTCGGGCTGCTCTCAATCTATTCTCCTCCCAGGCTGTAGTTGTACTTGGGATTTCCAACTCTATGTGCAGGACCTTGCACTTTGCCTTGTTAAACTTCATGAGCTTTCCACATATATGTGTATACAAAATAAATCATAAGTATTGCAAAATGCATTGCCTAACTGCTGTACGCAGGATCAACTACTTGCTTACTGAAAGACCTCCATTTATCATGACATTCACAGTGCTGCTTAAATATCTTGAGTTTGATTTATGTATTAAAGTTTCATTAGCAAGCAAAATAATGCAGTAAGTATAAACAAAACCATTAACACATAGGTCTTTGCTTCAGTGCTCTGCATGAACATTCGTAAGAGCTTCAGGCAGATTTTTAACTTTACAAGTTACATTCCATCCTAACTATCCCACCAGAGGAATCTTACATCCAGCCAGACTCAGAGAAATTTGTTTAACTAGTTGACTCTCTTAGGAACTCGCTGCATTTCTTCATGGGAAGCAATAGTGGCAGAAAACTCCTTAATTGTCATTAAACTTATTTTTTTATTACTGCTTCTTCAGATTAGAGCTCTTCAGAGTTTGTTTCCATTTGTTCATGACAGCTGATCTGTACTATTGAAAGGAATAGAATTGGGCCAGCCATAAGGGTCTTCCCATGGGCACCAGATGGTATAGAGTATCATTTCTGGTGTTTAGGTGCAAAATGTAGTTTAATGTTTTTGTATTTGGATTATATATATTCTCTGTAGTTTGCTGTGGATACAGGTTAATTCTGAGGTTTTTCATCATGAATTGTGAACCCTAAGCATTTTCCTGAAGTACTGTCATGAACTTTGGAATCAGCAATGCCAGTTTGGTTATTATTTCTCAGAAATAAATTAATAGATTCCATGAGAGTCATGTTCTTATAAATCAGCTGGGGTATGTTCTTGACAGTTTGAACTGAACCTGAACTTTTGGTACCCATTTGGTATTGTAATTCTTTTATCAATGGGTGCCATGACTGGTTATCTCTCTCAATCTGTTTTTTTAATTTAAAATTGCAGAGTAAAGAAGATAAAGTTGGAGGAATGTAATTTTGAAAGTCTAGTATAAGTTCCATTATGCAAATTATATGCAGATATTATGTGTCCTTATAAACACTTGTCATAATAACAATAATCACAGCAAAGACTTTAACATTTCTGAAAGTTCTCTCAACTCTTTATGGCTTCTTGTTTGATCTTAAGTGTGAAATGAGCATGAAAGAATGGTTTGTCCATTTTATCAACCTGTCCTTTTCCCTGGTTACGTAGCATCTTAACTTACTCAATAGATTAACATTAAACATTGCATGTCACACATATAGTGAATTGAATATTTCTCTGCTGGTGTGACTTATTAAATAGTATGTCATTCTTCACCCACAGAAAAGTTCCATATGTGCAGTAAATATGAGACTTGTCATACCTCAATGACCTGTCCACGTCACTTGTAGGCAACAGGTCAGATATCCCCATATTTTCTAGAAACAAAAATATGAAATGAGGAAATCACTTCTCTCAGCCTGCATTTATTCCTTGATGAAGTAATCTGTAATAATTTATTTATAAATAATGTTATATATTTAAAATACTTATTCCCGAGGAAATCTGAGCTTCTCAAATAAAATCATACCATGTCATTGCATTAATCCTAGGAAATATCTGAGCTTGTTCATATTAAGCACTTTTATGTCAGTATATTTGAGTATTTAATATTGCTTAATATTTTCTGATAAATCTCATTGAACTTTACTTCAGTCCAAAATACACATAGCCCATAAGTTGTTTTATCAACAAAACACTATTTGGCAAGAAACACATATATGGGTAGTCAGACATCTGATTTACTCTTTTCCCATTGTCCTTTTATTTTTTTGTTTTTGTCTTTTATGTTACTTGTCCTGGAGGTCCCAGAACTGAATGCAGTACTCCAGGTATGTCTTCACCAGTGCTGAGTAGAGTGCACTGTTCCTCCTATTCCATTCCAGGATAGTAGAATACCTGACAGGACAAGAAACAATGGGAAAACACTGAACCACAGGGCATTCTCTCTGAACATTGGGCCACACTCTTACTGTAAGGGTGATTGAGCACTGGCACAGATTAGCCAGAGAGGCTGTGGAATCTCCATCCTTGCAGGTGTTCAAATGCCATCTGGACATGGTCTGGAAAACTGGCTCTAGTTGACCTTGCTTGAGCAAGAGGATTGGAAAAAATGACCTCCATTGGTCCTTTCCAACCTCAACCATTCTCTCATTACATACCTGAGGTAACAAAAGCACATAAAAGGTAAAGGAAATCAGCCTTTTCATATTTTGTCCTTTATGGTAAACTACAAAATGATCTTAGATTTGGTCTGACAGATAGAATCATCTGTCAGTTTAGAGAAGGGCGCCAGCTGGATTGTGGCTTTTGTAACCTCTAGCACCATCCTATCAGCTGACCCAAAGACCAGCATGTCAGATATACACAGAAGGTTTCATACAAAAGATGATGGGAATCACAGGAACCGTGAACGTGAGAAATGGGATTTCACAAATGATTCTTTATATAAACACACTCATGCCCATGGGGCGTGTGCAGATTTATGAAATTTTGTAAAAGTTATATGTCTATATCTGAAATAAAGTTGTGTGAATGATTGTCTCTGTTGAATTGAGTAGAGAGGGCCTTTCTATCTAGAAAATCTCAATGCATTAGATCTGTTGCATATGGGTTGTGTGCAGGGATCAGTGAAATACAATAATTCTGATGACTTAATAAAACCTATAGGTCTCTTTACCACTTATGATGAGGAGGGAGAAAAAAATACAGAAAAAAACCATTGGATTGCTCTGAAAAGATATCTTTTTCTTATCAACATGAAAATTTGTAGGAGGAAAATGGATATTTTTAATATCTTCATCAGTGACATCAGTGAATGCACCCTCAGCAAGTTTGTGGATGACACCAAGCTGAGTGGGTGCAGTTAACATGCCAGAATGGGAAGTCATCCTGGGCAAGCTGGAGAAGTGGGCCCATGTGAACCTCATGAGGTTCAACAAGGACAAGTGCAAGGTCATGAACCTGGGTCTGGGCAATCCTCATCATCAATACAGGCCAAGACATGAAGTGATAGAGAACAGCCCTGCAGAGAAGGACTTAGGGGTGATGGTGGATGAGAAGCTCAACATGAGCCAACAATGCATGCTCACAGCCCAGAAGGGCAGTCATATCTTGGGCTGAATCAAAAGGATTGTGGCCAGCAGGTTGAGGGAGGTGATTATGCCCCTCTACTCCACTTTCATGAGTACCTGGAGTATTTTGTCCAGTTCTGGAGTCCCCAACGTAAGAAGGACATGGACAGAATTGCTGGAATGCGTCCATAGGAGGGCCACAAAGATGACTGGAGGGATGTAGCACCTCTCCTATGAAGACAGACTGAGAGAGTTGGACTTGTTCAGCCTGGAGAAGAGAAGGCTCAGGGGAGAATACCTGAAGGGGGCCTACGAGGAAACTGGGAAGGGACTTTTTGGAAAGATGTGTAGTGATAGGACAAGGGGGAATGGTTTTAAATTGGAAGGGGGTAGATTTAGTTTGGATATTAGGAAGAAATTCTTCACTACGAAGATGGTGAGACACTGGAACAAGTTGCCCAGGGAGGTGGTGGCTGCCTCCTCCCTGGAGGTGTTTAAGGCCAGGTTGGATGGGGCCCTGAGCAGCCTGGTCTATTGAGAGGTGTCCCTGCCCATGGCAGCAGACTATTGGAACTTGAGGGTCTTTAGGGTCCCTTCCAATTGTAAACATTCTATGATTCTATGATTCTATGAAAAATTCTGTGAATTAACAAAACAATTTTTGGAAGTATTTGTCTTCATAAACATTTATTGAAAACATGCATTGCACAATTCAACTTAACACCCAGCTAAATTCTGGGGAAAAAAACAACCAAACAAAAACCTTTTAAATTAAATGCATGTTTTAGGTTCTTCAAAAACCCCTTCCTTAGTTTTTTCACAAAAACCTAAATTAAGCTTGCCCAAAATCTCTTTGTCTTAAAATGACACTTTTAGTGTCAAACCACTTGCAGAGCAAAACACTTGCAATTCAGTTTTAATGTATTCAAATGTCTGTCTTATATTACAATGGTAAGTAAACATAAAGAAAATCTCTTACATAGTTTTCTTGAGTGTTAATTTATTTTTTGAAAGGATAATCTTTCAACACTTTAGCCTTATTTCCTTCCTCTGTGTCTTACCAGGTATTTTGTATATGTGTCATAAAATGCCTACTTGTGCCATAATATTAGATGTTTCTCAGGCCAAATTCAGATGATAAAGTTAGGGACAGCCAAAGAATATCTATGAACTCAAGCTTGATCTTAAAATTAGAATTTGATATATTAGCATAATTGTGCAGCTACAGCTCTAGTTTTAGCTGTTTTCATAGTTTTGTGATGACGAGTATTTTGAGAGCAGATATACCCATTACAAATTCCACTGAGATAGAGCAGCCTCAGAATATATTCTTGAAGGTTGGATACAGTCAATGTTTCTAATGTCCTAGTGATGTGCCCCTCACGTTCAGTTATTTTTGCCATATTTATTTGCAGAGGCTTATACTTTGGAAAGAATAGAAAGACAGTTTACATAATGATATGCAATATTGGAGAGATTATGTCAGTGATATGTTTGCAGCAGTGTTGCTGGCCAGAAATTTACATATGTTTTTGTTCCAATTTCCAAGAAGATACAAAGCAAATTATAAGTATGGAAATCAGCAGTATCCTCTGTGTTCTAGGTACTTAGGGTTGTAGCTCTCAACAATAACTTCAGTTATTTGAAATATTATTACATTAGCTTGTGCCATTTTTCCTGTCTGTTGTCCCAACTTACAAAGTTTACTTACAAGTTCAGGGTAACAATTATAGAAGGTAAAGGATAATCCTTGTTTAGAATCTGCAGACAAGTGAAAAATATTGCCAAAGCAAAACATGACATTTGTGCTGAGACAGAAATTAACTACAGACTTTCCAACAGCATTCTCCTTTCCTTTCAACTTCTTTCATTCTCTCTGAAGAGTGCTGTGATAAATGTAATTACATGAACACCACTTAATTATTTTACAATTAGAATATTGTACATTTTCTGTTACCTTTTACATAATGCTTAAAAGGTAAAACTACATCTTGAAGCCATGAAATAAGAAAAATAATTACTCAATTGGTTTAACTACATCTAAATGGTGTTTCATTCACAGTTGTCAAAAAAAGATGTATGTTGAATTATAGGCAGACTATTGTTTTACATCTGTTTTGATCCAATAACCATAACCATATGGAAAAATCCAAGAAAGCAAGGTAACTGTAAATGAAGATATCAGCATATTTATATTTGAATAATATTGATATTTAATGTATTTTCTACATTAAATAATTTATTGAAATTTGCCTTGAAGTTGTGCATCAAATTCCTTTTTCACTTTAAAGTTCTTGAACTATTAATTTTTTTGGAAGCAAGTTCTGCTCAAAGTTTCTTTCCCCTACATGTGCCCACACTTCTTGTTGTGTATGTCCTGAACTGGAAAGAGAAACATCTTTTATCTACCACTTATCTAGGAGAATTTTTGGACAAACCTCAAATGTAAATATTTATGCTTTGAAAGTCACAGACATAAAGCTGATAGAGTGCTAAATAATTTTGTTGTCCAGATGGCACAGTGGCAGCAATAAAAGCAGCCAAATGGGAGAGCTACATTCAGTTCTGGACTTTGCAATATGGGTCTGATCTTAGTGAGATATGTTTTTATTTTTAGAGGGCATTGACCAGGAAGCATTCTTCTTAATGCTAGCTGGCTTTATGAAGTGCATGCTGCCTCATCCAATCAAGATCCAAGACTGTCTGCAGCCATGACAATATTATTGCCCATTATGTTGCTTTGTTTGGAAAAAGCAAAACGTCTTTGTGTAACTAGGGAAGGAACAGATGTCTAAAGTCAGACAAGAGTACATTGATTTACATCAGCTGAGGATTTGACCTCTGTAATTTTATTCATTCTCATGAAATAAAGGAAGAATAACTAGTGAAATTAATCCTGAAAGTTTCTAAGGTCAAAGTGGCAATTGCACATATTCTCTATATGATGTTGTATGATTATAGATGCAAAGCACTAAAGAAGCTCACAAACAGCCTTCCAGTGTCATTCATTTAGAATCACAGAATTATTTAGGTTGGAAAAGACCCTTAAGATCAACAAGTGCAACCATCAACCTGGCACTTCCAAGTCCACCACTAAACCATATCCCTAAGCACCACATCTTTTAAATACATCCAGGGATGGTGATTCAGCCTGTTCCAGTACTTGACAACCCTTTCAGTGAATCTAATCCTCTCCTGGCACAACTTGAGGCCATTTCCTCTTGTCCTATCACTTGTTACTTGGGAGAGGAGACCAACACCTACCTGGATACCACCTCCCTTCAGGCAGCTGTAGATACTGATAGGGTCTCCCTTTGTCCTCCTTTTCACCAGGCTAAGCAACTCCAGTTCCCTCAGCTGAGTCCAGTTCATCAGACTTGTGCTCTAGACTTTTCACCAGCTTCATTGCCCTTCTATGACCACATTCCAGTACCCCAATATCTTTCTGGTAGTGAGGGACCGAAAACTGAACAAAAAATTTGGTGTGAGGCCTCACCAGTCCTGAGTACAGGGGCACAATCACCTCCCTAGACCTACTGGCCACACTGTTTTTGATACAAGCTAGGATGCTTGTTGGCCTTCTTGGCCACCTGGGCACACTGCCCATGTGTTTTGATTTGGCTTGGGTGACTTTCCATGGCAACAGAGTTTTTGATGTAGATAGAAATCAAGGTTGGGACTTAAGCCCAGATCCCTGTGCTATAAATACTATTTCTGTTCTATCCAAAGAGGCAATTGAAGAGTTGTGCTTTCCCTGGCAAATCATAAGCATGACCATCCTCTATGAGAGTCCCAGTACTGGTTAACAGTGCAGTTCTTGAGAACCCACACGCCAAACTGATGTTGTGAAAAATGGCCACATTGTGGTTCTTTTCTAAATTACATGATATTTTTATTATTATTACATTATATTTTTATTAATTTCTTTTTGAATAACAATATTGTAAAAATAGGTTTTAGAATGAAAAATTATGGTATTTTATTTTTGTTATGTTTTAACCAAATAATATCAAGTTATTCTTTTTTCTGTGGCACCTGATTGTCCTAAAACCTACGTTTTATGTTCTGCATGATAACACACAATGAAATAATAGAGTTACAGTCAGTGTCCAAAGCACATGTTTCTTGTCTATGTGACACCTCTTAGCAGTAGAGCTGAAGTCTTATTTCACGTTGGCACACTCTTTTAATAACATCTTAATATTTAAAACTTCTTTGGAACTGATAACAAGCATCAGTGAGTGTCTTGAATTACAGTCACAGCATTTAACACATTCTCAGATGAATATTTAAGAGAGTGCAAAATAAGAATGAATTTGGCTGTCTGAAAAGACAATGTGGACTACTTTAATAATCTTTCAATCACAGTATACTTCTGTGGACCTGTGGTTTCCTCCATGAAATGCATCAGGCAGTTTTCTCCTCTTCCCCTTGAAAGCTACCCATCTGGTCTGTAGCTGCAGAATAAAAGAACATGAATTGCCATTTGTGAACTTTTCTTAGAACTTTATTGAGTCTCAAACAGAGTATTCATGGACAAAGTTGGTAGTGTTCTTATGATAAAAAAATCTGTAAATATGTGATTGACAGGGATTAGTACACAGTGACTACTAAAAATGTAGTGTTTAGTGATCTATAATTTGAACTTATCCTTCATCAGCCACATAGAAAAATGTATCAGAAATCCTTTGTTTTCTGTTGTGTTTATGTGAGATATGCAATCAAAACAAGCCATTTATGAAACCTAGAGTATTTTTCTTTCTACTACCTTATTTTCAGAATGCCTTAAAGAGACTAAAGGAACATGAGCTCTATCAAATATATGATTCTGATAACAAAAATTCATGCATCTTTCTCACAAGAAAAAAAAAACAAACAACAAACAATCTGAAGAAAGATCCATGAATATTTGCCACAGCTGAGCTGTGCTGAAAAGATTCACAGATTCAGTAGGGGTTGGAAGGGACCTGTGCTAAAACAGAATCACCTAAAGCAGGTTGCACAGGATTGTGTCCAGGCAGGTTTTGAATATCTCCAGGGAAGGAGACTCCACAACCTCTCTGGGCAGCCTGGTGCAGTGCTCTGCCACCCTCAAAGTGAATTTTTTTTTTTTTTTTTTTTTACTCATGTTTAGACAGATCTTCCTGAGTTCCAGTTTGTGCCCAATTCCCCTTGACTAATCACTAGGCTCAATTGAGAAGAGTCTAGCCCCTTGCCCTAGACGTCCACCCTTTAGATATTTATAAGCATTAATCAGGTCTTGAAAGGGACTGGAACCCATTATCTGAATATTTTAAAAAGGAATCTTTGCACAAATCTGTAGTTCTCATGCATATTGTATTCATCAACAGACAAAAATATTTTTCCATATTTAACCTATTGTTGCATATTGATTGCTATTGTACCTAAAGTTTTACACAACTCTTTTAAACTGGTGATGAAATATAACATGTGTGGCCATGTTTTTAATTGAGGAAGTTTGGGAATGTGTTTGTTTTGTGTTTCTTTTTTTCTTTTAGATACTAACTAGTTTCAGGATACTGTAACTAGCTTAAGTATTTAAACCTACCTGTAGTAAGGCTCTACTTATAAAAATAGACTTATACAGTTCTAACTATAAGCACATTAATTGAGTTTAAATACTGCTATTATAAGCCATTTTGGTGGTTTGACCTGGCTGGAGGCCAGATGCCCACAAAAGCTGCTCTATCACTCTCCTTTTCAGCTGGACAGGAGAGAAAATATGTATTGAGAGGCTTAGGAGTTGAGATAAAGACAGGGAGAGATCACTCTGCAATTAGTGTCACGGGCAAAACAGACTCAACACAGAATAAAGGAAACTCTCTAATTCATTACACTACACTACACACCCAGTGAAACCAGAGTTGGATAATGAGAAGTGTGACCAGATCCTAAAGCACCTCCCCCACCCCTCCTTTCTTAGCAGACTTCACTTTAGTTATGATTTCGTTCCCTTTTTCCCCTTGCATTGTGGCACAGGGAGGGGCAGGGATTGGGAGAATGGTTGTTTTGGTCAGTTCCTCACAAGCAGTTTTCCTTCTTAGTCAGGAGGACATTCCTCACACTCTTGCCCTGTCGCAGTGTGGGGTCCTACCCATGGGGGACAGTCCTCCACAAACTTCTCCAATGTGAGTCCTTTCCCACAGGGCTTCAGCTCTTCACCAGCTGCCACAGCGTGTGTCACTGCTATGGGGTGCAGTCATAAAACATAGAACGTCTCTTAGTCTTTCAAGCCCTGACTGCTTCAGCCTGGTCCCCCAAAGAGTCACACTCCCCCTCAGCAAATCTGTTCCAGCATGGGTCTCTCATCTCTGTGTCTCTGTCTCTCTCTATGGGCTGCAAGTGCTGGCAGAAGCTCCCTCCAACATGTGTCACAGCATCTTCCATAGGTTGGGCCTCTCTACAGGCTACAGGTGGAGGTCTCTGGTCCATTCCCATCCTCTTCTGTGGGCTGCAGGGGGACAATGTCTCTACCATAGTCTTCTCCACATGCTGCAGGGGAATCTTTCTGTCCGGCACTGGAACTCCTCATCCTGCCCCTTTCTTCACTGACCTTCGTGTCTGCACAATTAGATTCTTACATTTTCTCACTTCTTTCTCTGGTGGCAAAAGCCCTCTGTTTGTGTTTTTTTTTTCTCATAAATGTGATTCCCAGAGGCGCTATGACCATTGCTGATGGGCTCAGCCTTGGTCAACAACTCCGGCGTTGAGTCGGCTGGTATTTGCTCTGTTGGGCCTGCTGAAAGCTTCTAGCTGCTTCTTACAGAAGCCACCCCAGCAGCCCTCCTTCTCTACCAGAACTCAGCCATGCAAAACTACAACAGTCTATATTTTAAGGCCTTTTTTGCATAATAATTTTATTTTTCTTCTTTAATTATATTGTTAAGTGTAGTGTATGATGCAAATTTTCTAAGTGATTAACATATGTCTTTAATTTTTGTGTTCAAATCTGAAGTGAAAGATAAAAGTGGTTTTTATTTGGAATGCAGAAATTAAAATGAACATTTGGAAATCAAGTCCTACGATAATATAAATATCCAAGAATTTAGCAGAGACCTCACTGTTGTTTTCCAGGAAAACCCCATTGCCTACTTCAAAAGTCATGCTTTTAATATTAACTGTCTGGAGCACATTTTGACAAACACATGCGAGGATTATTTTTATTAGATAGCATAAGTTAAATTTTGCTTTCATAAGATCTCAGCATTAGAGTTTAAAAAAACCCCAACCAAACAAACATGTTTTTCTGTAACATTACACTGTTTTCTCACTCAGTAATAATTGTATAACAAGTTGATGGTTGGAATCAATTCCACAGATAAATATTCCAGTATTTTTATGAGGCTGTAAATTTAAAGCACCTTTACTGTGTTAACTACATTCTGAAATAATTACTGACATTTTGACTCAAGTGTAAAGTAACAGTTTCACATCTCAACAGCTCTTAAGCTTAGGCATTTTGCTTCAAATGACATCAGTGACAATTACAAAACAACTTTTAACCTAAAGGAACAGGCATGGTGTTGCAGAGGGCCATAAAGGAAATATGCACCAACATCTACGTATGGATAGGTTTCTGATTTATGTAACTAATTTTTTTTTTTAAAATAGATCTTTGGTTGTGTATTTGAGATATTTATGTAATAATTAGTTTACAGTCAAGTAAATGTGTCCTTTTAATTGGTGTTTTAAAATACCCATGGACCACTGCACTTCAGTTTCCTACAGTGGAAAAAAAAGTATGTTCCAATTTTACAGTATTGTTATAGTTTTAAGGGCATTTCAATATCAAATATGAAGAAAAAAACCAAAACAAACCCCAAGAAAATGAAGAAAAATACTGACATCTTTGTCCTAAGGTTTAATTATGCAAGTTAGCTGAGTATATAATTAGCTTGTTTTTATAGTTGTGGACATGGACCTCATCTTTTAGTTTTTCTGTAACTACCTTTTTATCAGTTTCCTCTTCAATTACCACTTTTAAATACATTTCTTCCAACAATCTATTTGTTACAATGAAAGCATATGTAACCCTGATTAAAATGAAATAATGGAAAATATTGTATTTTTATGTTTATTGATTCCTTTTTCACATCAAGTCTATGCTGTCTTTTCAAATGTCTAATTTCTGAATAAGGTTAACCATTTTATATTTCAAGGCCTTGCATTTTTAACCTATGCTTTTAAATTTAAGACTTTTAGGTTTAGAGAATAATTTGGACAACTGAGGTGAATGGACAGTAAACAGACATTAAGGACTATATGATGCATAAGAATAATATAAAATGTTCATCTATTATGTAATTTTGAAAGCATTTCAGCTGTAGCCTTTGGAAAATATGTCATAATCAATACAGTTTAGTTACTGGTACAAATATTTTTGTGCCTATTAGGTCACAAAATGCATGAACATCTGCATTTGCATATCTGCCCTATTAGGCTTGAACTATCTGGTTTATGAATTCATATACATTTAGAATTTGATCCAATTCTTCCAAGAGTTAGCTGTTGAATTTTCCTAAAATTTGATGCTATGACTCTCCCTGTTCATATTAGACTAGACTCTGTTTCTGTGAACAGCTTCTAAAAAAGAAAATATTTTCAACAGTATTTACAATTAAGCTTTTCAACAATGATGGTAAAGTAAATAAGAAGGTGAGACTTAAGACCCAAAGAGTTCCACTTTAAGGCCATGTATGTATTAATAATTTAAATATTTATTGATTGGGGTTTTTTTCCCTGTTTATGAGTTCTTCAGAGAACACTGTAGTCTACTAGCAATATATTCAAAATGTTTCATCAAATCTTAGCAGTAGGAATATTTTTCATTACTTAGAAGAAAGTATTACTTCTTGTGCATCAGTGCTTTGTTAGTGCTAAAGCTTGATGTTTTGAAAGGTTCATATATGCTTTAGCTATCTGGATCTGTGCTTTCAATGGCATTCTGGCACAGATTTCTTTGCAGGCACAAGTTTCTCTGTGCAGGGAAACAAAACATAGAGAAAATATTTTTTTTATAAATTGCTATGTCTACATTAGCTAATAGAATAGCACAAGAAAAATTAATCTGTATGGTGAAACAGTGGGTGCTGGTTTTTTGTACTGCATGCATTTTGTGGAGATTTACTGTGGACTAGCTCTAGTCAGACCCTGTGAACTGATCTCTTGTTAGTTCAAGCGAGCTAGGCATATCTTTTGGGTCATATCTTTCATTTGAATTGGATCCAAAAAGAGTCCAATATATTTGCTTCAAGGCAGTTCTTCCAAGGATATCAAGGTTCAGAGATTGGGGGTGATAAGGAGATTAAGTTCTGTGGTTCATACCTTAGAGGAACTAAAATATTAATGTGGATTCATCCAAAATATTCTGCGTTGGTGTATCTATTGTGAACTATTGTGCATTTATTTTTTCATATATATTAAGACAAAAATATGATTTTTTAATGTATACATGCATTGCTATATTTATATAAAATACAATGCCAGAACCTCAAGTGATATATGTACATATATGAGTATTGCTTAATTGGATTAAGTGTTTCCATCACATCACATTTTGACCTCCTTGAACTACAGACAATTAAAGGATCATCATTCCATAGCCTATGAAAAATATGTCTAGACAGTCTTTCCGGTTTCATTCTTTCTCTGAGGGCAGTTCTGTGTAAATGATTTTGGAAATAGGCTTAGGAATGTATACCTTCCATTTTATGCCTTTTTAGTGCCTCGTAATTAGGGTAGAGGACTCTATTCTTTTTCCTTTGGACACATGAAATAATTTTAATAATGTGTGATATTCAAGAGAAGCTGTTGAGGATCTCAACCCAAGTATCTGGGTTATTGATGAAACTGAGGGATTTGTTTGTTAATTTTCAGAGAATAATATTTCAGCCAATGAGAAACTTTAATGGAACTGTGTAGCAAATATACAACATTCCTCATATTTATGCTGAAAGGCAGGAGCTAACGCACATAACAACTGTTGTGAATTAATACCCCTGAGCTTGTTTTGGGCAGTAAATTCTTTGATGAAAAACGAACCCCTGCAGGAAAGAAAGACTGCAAATATTTCAGGAATAGTGAAAGATCTGATCACAGGGAATTTTGAAAGTGCTGAACATTAGCCATCATGAAGTTATAAGTAATGAACAGTATAAAATACTGGAAAGAGACTTGCCTAAATGAATACTCTTCCAGTGCCTTAACAATAGATTTTGATCAAATAAAGAAGCATTTGGAGGATTTTAATGAGAATTATTAGAAAGAGTTGGAGTCAAATACTGGAATCTAATCAGTTAGTTCAGGGAAAAAATACTAGAAGCACTGAAGTTATGTTTAATCTACAAGAAAGATTTAGGACAAGCTTTTTTATGAAAATAGAAATATGATAAAAATCTTATTTCACATTATAATTGTTCTTGGGAAGACAAAGTGCTACTTCATCCATTTCTTTCTTGTAGTAGAAAAACAAGAGAGCACTGGAAGGTTATAGAAGCTTGGTTCTTATAATTCTCAAACAAAGGGACACTGAAGTAATAACAAAAGTATATTTTTACAAGCAGGCAAAAGAGTATAATAGAATTATTTTGACCATCTCTGCTACAGATTGTCTTTTATTCTTGGTTTCTTTATCCTCATCTTTCAATAGCTACCAAGAAGAGCTCTTGTGAGATGCTAAGAATATTGGCTTCATTTAAAAGCCTTGTAGATCTTGTTTAATTTTTCTAAATGAACCTATGTGTTATATTTTGATATGAGGATTCTATCACAAAAGAGTATTGTATCTTTGAGAAAGGGATGTTCTTCATATTATTGGTGTCTTCTCTGATGATATTCACAGAAATAATAGTCATTGCCTTTTGTTTGTTTACTTGTGAGAGACAAGATTTGCTAGGGATCTTCTTAATGAACATAGCTAGGTGAATGAAAATGATTTTGGGCCTCTCAAAAGTTGCTGTTGTGTTTCAGAAAGGCAAATTTAGGTAACAGGTAAGAGAGAATATTTGAGAAAAGCACTGAACTTAAAAGGAAAAATTTATGTTTGAAAGTTACAGTAAAGATGCCCATAACATAAAATGCATTATGAAATATCCCTGAGTATCAAATCTTAACATGTAGCCTTGGGCTTAAACAAATAGATATCAGTAGATTTGTATATCATATTCATCCAGAACTAATAAAATATGCTTCTGGTTCATGACCAGGAGATGACTACTGCAAGTAAAATTAATAAAAATGCTACCAAAATAAGTGGCAATAATGATGAAGAGTCTTTCTCTTTTGTCTAGAATTCTTACCTGATAGCCGAGCGCATCACAGTTCCTTACTGGTGATTCTTGCTACAGGACTGTAGTATGAGAATATTATGCATTTAGTTCAACTTATTTTTAAAACTGTAGTTCTTACTACCTTTTGCTAAATTTGAAAGAAACACTTGATTTTATTTTTCAATGTGTTTCTCCTGTTTTCCCATCCTGTTGTAACACTTATCTCAGGTGTTTCAATCTTCTCATTGAAAAATAATGCCTGTTTAATTTCCTACCAATTTTTTGTCAACCACAATGATAGAAATTTAGAATAGTAGAAATATGTGATTTGAATGGGGGAAAGAGTTGTGTGGGTTGAAACTATTCATTCAGAATAGCAATTGTTCATTAATATTTTGTTTGTCTTCCAACAAGCTTCCAGCAATTAAGAATGAATAGAAAGAAAAGGATAATAACATGTTTTATTAAAATTCTAGTGCTAAAGAAACGCTGAATTTATGTGATGAGTTGATGTACCTCTTCTGCCTATTTTTCAGATCTACCCTATACATATCTCAGAGTCACCCCATTATCCTTACAAGCTACTTGACATTGATTGACTTTCTGAAGCTAAAAGGAACTAGAATATTATTTAGGTTTGACACATCACCAGTGCTTTTTTTATGCTTTGGCACTGAGATACAGAAATTGGTTGGTTGTAACCCTAGCTCTCAAGTGTAAAATCCATCCCATCATTATAGTCCAAATACTCACGGTTTTGGGACAGCAGTTTTTACAAACTTGACAGCAATTGCTATACAAAACCATGAAAGAATATAATCCATAAACAATGTGAAGTATCAGGAAATACAATGCAAAACTAGAAATTTTAGAAAATGAAAGGAAAACCCCTCTCGTAATGGCAAAGAAAGTAATGATTAAACCTCATGTAGCTATAGATATATTCTTTTTCACCAAGTCTGTCCCTAATGTCAGAATCTGAAACTAGGGTTCTTCATGAATTGAAAGTATAATAAGATTTTACTTTTTAGCTTGAATAGGGAGGAGTTAGTTAATAAGCAGTAGTGCACCGTACCATAGAATAAGTTAATAGAGCTCAATTAGTACAGACTGCAACCACATGTATGGCCTTGGCATTGCAGTGATTTTTGTTCTGCTGTTGAGCAAAAAAGAAAACATCTTGATTCTGAAATACAGTTGAAACAAAGAAGAGACAATGATTTACTTTTGGAGTATAATGCAAAGGTGCATCTTTTCCCTGTGATCTGATCATGTCCGTGAGCAGATCTAATTAGGGATAATTCCATATGCTGTTATCAGAAAATATCAGTTTTCAGAAGGAGAATATTATCAGACCTATTACATTCTTACTAAATGCAAATCTAGTAAGGACTATTCCTGCCAAGGGACTAGTGAATGCTTAAGGTTGCTCTTTTGGTGGGAAGGACAAATTGAACAGCTAGTGGGCTTATTTGGGTAAAAGCAGCTCTACCATGTTGATTCACAGTGCTGGCAGATGGAGTTGTATTAATGTTGTGCACGAAAAATCAATAAAGCTAAACATAACCCTCTCCTCTCATGGGTATGTGCCTTAGTTTGTCAGCACTTGGAAATTTCTCATGTCCATTTTCTGTGAAATGTTACTGATGCAATTTAATCAATAGAAACACAAAATTAAGAATATAGCCTGTTTCTCCTTGTTAAAGTGTGGTTTATATCCTTATTGTTGGCATTGCAAGAATTGAATGATATAACCAGCATTTTATAAGTAGCATTTTGGAAATATGAATTCTGGTATTCATCCTGATTTCCTCCTGTTTGTCTTATTAATATATAGTTTTATTTGAAACCTCAAATGTTTTACAGATTAGGATGTAAATGAAGATGAGAGTACATAAAGAAGATTCTGTTTATGGAGGGATTTTTTGCATTCATAGCAACTGATGCATAAGTAGCATTTATCATGTATCAACATTCTAGTGCTCATAACTTTCTTGATAGGGATTAAATCTCATTTAGTTTAAATGTTCTTATTAGTAACAATTAAAGGACTACTAGGAGTTACATAAACAGTAATATGCATACACATAGCAATTTCTTTTTTCAGAGTCATTGTTTACAAATCACATAATTTTCATCAATTTTCTCTCTTAAGATGTGATTTTTCGGTGTAAAAAATAGGTGCCATAATTAGTCTATCCTCAATTTTCAAAGTGCATGAAAAGTCTCTATCTTTTACAATGGACAGTTCTGAGTATTGCTATGTTTATCCAGATTATTCTATCTAAAGTATATGCTGTTTTATGCATCAAAAAGGATGACGTGTCAGAAGGGAGAGAGTAAACATAGGGTGGATATTCAATTTTTTCTGTTCTTGAAATCCATTAAATTAGTTACATACAGTGTTCCTTAACTACACAAGTAACAAGCACATATTGTGATTGAGCTATATTTTTTTTATCAGAAAAGTACAGGCCACAAGGCATGATATGTTCAAAATTTGCAATCCATTTCCCTGAGAAGATCTGGTTCTCAGAAGTAATACAATACAGAGGACAGAATTCTGATGTTTGTGCTGGAAGTAGAAGTGTAATAAATGCTGTAATATCAGATGCACATCGCTTTTTCAGAAAGGATTTTGTCAGCATTATATCATGCTCATTGGAATGGGCTGATTTGCTCTACTGAACTGAATACTCTGTGTTTCAATTTTCTGTCAAATAATTCCAGCAGTACAGCACTTAAAAGAAAAAAAAAAACAAACAACAAACCAAATTGGACATTCATATTGGTCTAAAACATCATTAACTGAATAAAGGCACATCACATTTCTTTTAGTTTAGAGGATAAATAATATATTTAGGCATTTTCAGCCTTAGCCATGCAGCATCCCAATTTTGCATCTGTCACAGGTATTCTCTATATGTTATATAGGTAAGACATATATTAGAAGAATATATGAAGAGGAACAGACACTTCTAAAACTTTTATAGTTTTTTCCGAAAATTCTTTTAAATAACATTACTACCATTCTTGTGGTAACTGCAGAGATGATAACTAGGTGTTCTATGCTCTTACTTGATAATTTCATTTGATTTTTTTAAGTTGTATCATTCTGTTCTTGGAATAACTGTAAATGATAAAAAGTGTTTACAGTGTAGCACGCCTTTGCAACAAAATAACCCCATGGAGGCAATTATTTTTGGAGAAGTAGATGGAATTTATTCATCACAATCATGGAATAAATCCTTAAGAACCTCTAAGCAGAACTCCTAGAGTGGTAATATTTGTCTCTTCAGATTAAGTAATTAATGAGAGTTTCAAAAGAGAGTAACCCGAAGAGGTATTATAATACTTTGCAAGTAGGACCAAAGTGTAGGTATGTGGTAACCAAGAATTACAAGCTTTTATCCCACTCTTGAATCTGCTTGGTCTCTGGATATTTAAGTGTCATACTCTCCAGTTCTCCATGATAAGAGCTGGAGGTGTGCTTGTCCAATTAGAAACCTGAATAAAGAATGAGGTATTCATATTTTAAGGGTAGCTTCCATTGAGCTGAGTTACAGGGTGATACTACTTCACAGGCTATCTGTAGCCAAGTGTCCTCAGCATATTTTGAAAAGTGGTTTCTTCTTGTGGTTTAACCCCAGCCAGTAACTGAATGCCATGCAGCTGATCAGTCACCCTGCACCCCACCAAGGGGATGAGGGGGAGAATGGAAAAAACCACTTGTGGCTTGAGATAATGACAGTTTAATAAGATAAAAGGGATAATAATAATAACAACATATTAAATGAATTAATTAATTAATTAACCGACCTACATAAAAAAGTGATGCACAAATGGAGTTTCTCATCACATGTGGAAAACCCCCTAATTCCCAGACTGTTTCCAAGCCGCAATCCCTCCTACCAGCTCACTTCCCCAGTTAAACCTGGAGCATGATGTTCTGTGGCAGGGAACATCCCTTTGGCCAGCCTGGTCCGGCTCTCCTGGCTGTGCTCGCACAGCTTCTTGTGCACCTGGCAGAGCGTGGGAAGCTGAGAAGTTCTTGACTTAGTGTAAGCACTACAGCAACCTAGCAACAATTGAAAACACCAGTGTGTGACCAATATTATTCTCATACTAAATTTAAAACACAGCACTATTCCAGCTACTAGAAAGAAAATTAACTGTATCTCAGCTGAAATCAGGGCACTGCTAAACTGTGGCCTGTGGTTCCTTGAGAATCTGAGAGTTATCAGGTTATCATATGGCTATCAGGTCGATAGGGCCTTTCATATACGCATTTTTAATGTTTCCTCTGGAAGGTTTGATAACAGACAAACATAGCAGTCTGTGGCAAATTATGGGAATCGCTTTCTTAATCTGCATGCATTTTTCAACTTGTCAGTATCCCTAGCACCTAATTCCTTCCTGGAAAGATACTTTATTATTCAGGAAGAGGCTATGAGACAGGGTCTAAGTAAATCAAAATTCTGGGAGAATCACAGAATTTGCATTATTGGTCCAGAATTTAGTAGTAATTGACAGATAGTTCAAGAATACAGTATCTCACTGCATGAAGTTTTGGTCCATCAAACAGCTCACAGCTTAAGTACCTATTTAAACAAATATTTATAAAGTTAGTTTTTGTGAGGTAAATATGGTTAGTTATGATGTTGTAACCTTGAATTGTAGTCAAGTTAAATCCTTAGGTGAAAGTTTAGAAGACGTTTATATATCCATTAGATATCGTCAGTATTCAGGAGTAGGCAACTTCTTAAAATAGTACTCCATAGAAATTGATGGTCTTGTACCTATTTATACCATGTAAAACATGTTCCATTTCTTTTCCTGAAAGGTATATGTTATGCACGTACTTACTAGTGCTAGTAAGTATGCTTACTACCATGCTTAAATATTTAGCATGAATATACACAAATTACTCTTGCTTGTCTGTGTGATTCCACAATATATTTTTCAGAATCTTTTCAAAGATAAGCTGTGTGATCTAGACTAGGTCTTACTTTAAAGCAAAATCCAGTTTTCCATTGAGAACTCGTATGTGTATATTCATTACATAAGCAGTTATTTTAATTCAAAAAAGATTTCTTATATTCCAAGCCTATGTATTTATTTTCATTTAATACTATGTAACATACTAGTATAGTACATTTACCCATACATTTACCTCCACGTAAACCCATATACTGCACATGCAGCACTGCCAAGTCCAACCACTAAACTATGTCCCTAAGCACCACATCTAACTATCTTAAATACCTCCAGGGATGACGACCCATCCAGTTCCCTGGGCAGCCTTTTCTAACGATTGATAACTCTTTTGGTGAAGAAATGTTTCCTAATATCCAATCTAATTGAAGTATTAGATTAGTATTAGGTTAGTATTAGTATCTAATTAGAAGTACAATTTAGATTGTACTAGCAGCTTTGGCATACATAGTAAATAGTGAGTTCATATTTTCCAAAACCAAAACCACCTAATGTAAGCAGGAATGGCTGGTCACCCAACATGGTAATAATATGAGGAAATAAATATAAATTCAGTGTCAAGACAGTGGAAAGATCCTGTGTGTTTGGTCAGTATAATAATAAGAGACTTTTCCGAACTAGTGAAACAGTAACTTCTACTTGCAACTATGCTTAAGTAGTCCAACTATAATCAGATTGGAAAGAAACAAGAGAGCTTGTTTCCAAGTCTTTGTCTTTGTTTGACATATTTTTATATACTTAGAAGTCTATCTGTAGAAAGAACATGAAGAGAAATCACTACTTCCATAAATCTAAAAAAGGCAAAAGAAAATTGGTAGCTCACATTTAAAGCCATAGCTTAGGTAAAGACACTTTACCTTTCTTTACATTTATGTAATTTCTCTGAGAGAATTAATGTGTGTGTTAATTTACTAATAACACAGTACACAAATTATTATTGAAATAGGAATATACAGTACAAATGACACAGACAGGCTAGTGCAAAAGGGCTTTATCCTTCCTCCATGATTCAGAGCCAGTAGATGGCATTTAGAATTCTTGTGCAGTTCAACAATGGGATTTCTTCTGAATATTTCTGGAAGTGATGGATCTTTCTGAGCTTCTATGGGGAAGAGATATACAAATTGTAGATTGTAGATACCCTGTCCTAACATAGCAGTTCTAACCTTCCTATATATTTTATACTATTTCCACAGTAGTGAAGGGTTCACCAACTCTGAAGTATTTTAATATGCTTTTTCAATGTGCATTACTTGTGCTCTCCATTCTTTGTTTTGCTTCTCTATTCTTCTTGCATTCGATGTGATATGAAATGCCATATTAAATTGATATAAAATATCTTAGCAGCTGAAGAGCAAAGGACACTTCAAAAGGTCAAAAGCTCACTACTAGAATATCACAACTTCTTTTAGAATTTTCTTATACTTCTAACAATGCTTACATTTATTAACTTTTGATCTACTTGTGCCAGGAAGACTTAGTGTTATATCTATAGTCCAACCAATTTATCATTATCAGTGAATATCTTTACATCTTCAGAACTTCGATCCTCAAAAAAAATCTGTAAAAAAATTAACTGGAAGTTCACCCACTCCTCTGCTTCTGTTCTTCAGGGCTTGTGTAAATGGATGTATTTGCTGTTTCCTCTCTTCAGGCTGGCATACACATTTCTACTCTAGAGTGACCAGAGTTGTATAACTTTGTCTCATTCTAGTATAGGGCTTGAAACACATCTGAATCCAAAGGCGGGCAGCACTCTCAGACCTCACATTTTAAACAGCAAAGTCTGCATAGTGTCTTATAAAATGGATCTCTTGGCATTATTATAGATGGTGCTTTCTAGAACATCACATATTTCTCTCTGGTTTTCTAGCCTTGCAAACAGTAAGTTATTTCAAAAGTATTACATTATTTGAAATGTATTATTACTGCTTGAGTGTATTTCAAATCGTAGAAGAATCCCCTAGCTTCTTACTAAAAACCCTGCTTGTCCTCGGTGTCCTCTGAAATGTGAAGGATTGACTCTCCCAATTCCTGGGATGCTCACTGGTGCCAGGGTTCAGCATGTAGGCTTCCAGAGCAACAGCAATATCTGTCATTTTGAATGAATACAAATCTCTAACAATCTATGTTTGTACAGTCCCAGTGGAAACATGTGGTGTCAGCTGTGCTTGCAGTACTTTAAAGTCTTTATTAAGTCAGCTGGCAACACACCCTGTCTCCAGGCACTGAATTTTATGGCAAAGGAGCTAAGAGATTGAACCCTTTTTTTTTTCCTTCGCCCCCTTCTTTTCCCCTCCTTTCTCGTGTCAACTAGCTTTCAAAACCATAGGAAGTGATTTAAAAAAAGGCTTAGGGGTGTTCTGCTATGTTGTTAATACCCACAATACAGTTTACAGGTGAGCCTTTATACCCACCCACACAGTCTTACACATACAATACACATTGTCAAGAACCTTTATGCAGTCTGATAAACTCCCTTCAAATTACTACTATTGAGTTAAAGAGGAACTGTTCAGAATTTATAAATAATCATAAGAAAGTTTCCTTACCTCATGCAGCCATTTGGAAGGAGGTTATGCAAAACTGTGGGGAAGTTCTAGACCATACATCACCGTAAAAATCCACAGGTCCTCTGTCCAGTGGCCTTTAAAGGACTGTACTTGATATTTGCTTTAATTTAGCCAAAATTGTTTAATTGGTAAATGTTAAAATATTAGTTTGCTTAAGTCATGTTTTGAGAATCAGTTGTTCAAAGACCGAACTTTTCAGTGACATTCAGAATCTTTTCTCTTGCAGCCATTTCGTAGAGTGACGTTTTCTGTTGTGAGTCAGCCTCAGGACCCGCATCAAGGGTCATTGCAGAGTTGCTATGACAGCGGTCTGGAGGAGTCAGAAACACCAAGCAGTAAGAGTTCATCAGGGCCAAGACTGGGTGCCCTTCCACTCCCAGAGGACAACTACGAAAGGACTACGCCGGATGGCAGTGTTGGTGAGGCAGAGCATATGGAAAATGGTAGGGGCAAACACGACATTCACACACATAATCTCACTAGTGATACTAAGTAGACTTTTGAAAGGTCAGTCCAAAACCATAAATAAATACATTAAATAGCTAAAATTGTAATTATTTTATTTTAAAGTTTGTTAAAATGCAGATATTCAAAATAACTGAACATAACACTATTAATAAACCCAACACTTTCTTTTCTTTACAAGATTTAAAAGCTATACTGCAGAAGCAGTTAAAACTTTGTAAAAAAATGCCAGTAGAGGGCTGGGGAGATTGAATTAAATTCCATACATTTCATTTTAGATAAAAGACCATAAAGGACATGTATTCTTTTATCTTTCTATTTTTGGCTCAACAACTACTTAGCAGATTTCCCAGAATGTAATATATACATTACCAGGGGAAAAAAATAATTACAAAAAAAGAGGTAGGATTAGAAAATCCCACTCCAGAGAATTCCCTTTTCCCCAAGAACATTCTATAGACTGTTTCCAGAAGAACACTGAGTGTCAAGTCCATTCTTCATTATTTAGAAAAGAACAACATTGCTTTCATTTTCCCCAGACTTTATTTTGTACAATACCTCTAAAACATCTCATTTAAAATCAGGTTCTATTTATGTAGAAGTAGAAAATGCTGAATCCTTTTTTAGTCTATAATAATTCTCCAGCTATTACAAAATAAAGTAATTTAAATCTGAGGTTTTGTTTTCCTTTATATCTAAGACTACTTAGAGTTTTAAAAAATCTTTTAAATTTGGAATCTATTTCATAAACTAGAATGTTTTAATGACTTCCATTTATTGGCCTTCATCTAAAATTTTATGAAGTCAGTCACTGACTTCATTATCTTTTCACTTGCCCCAAACCAGTAAAATAAATTATTGTGTGTCAAAGTGTACAGATTTTTGATAACCAATGAAATAATGAGTTTGCTAATCCAATTGGAATTGGTGGGTATATGCAATAAGAGGGGGTGTGTATTTTCTGTTATAAAATGAAAGAATTAGTTTGGCTAAGTGCATGTTTTAGTTTTTCAGAGATTACAGCACTGGATAATTGTTCTTTGCTTTTTTGTCTTTTATGAGATAAACATGCTGACCCAATAAAAATATATTATTCTCCATGGTAACATACTACCAAATCTAGAATGTCTGAAGAATGGCTACAGCAATTTACATATGCTTATAATATATATCTCAGCTACATATAATCAATTGACCAAAAAGGACGATAATAGTGTCCATCTAAAAAGAAGGTATATTAGGTTATGTATATGTGTAAGTGTATGTCTATATATTCTCCTTGCTTGTTTATTTGAATATATCTCTTTACCTTTAATTTTTCTGGGTGTGTGGTATCGTAGAAAGTGATACTGATATTACTAGAAAAATGTCAGAAAAAAGTTTCCAGACGTTGTACCTAAACTGGGATCATTATTTTATTATGTGTTTTGTAGTGAGTTTTTTGTGGTTAAGATAATGAAACTAAACAATTTGTTAATTCCTGATAACATATAGTAGTGTAGATTGGTAGACTACATTCTGAGTTCAGAAAGTATGCTAACATAGAGTATATCTGAACCATATTGGGAAAACCGTAGAGTCACAATTTAATATAATTTTTAATATATTCGGTAGCCAGTGAAAATCATCACACTTACTGAAGCGTAATTAAAAATGAAGAGTGCTTGAACAGTGTCAAAATTTAAAGCAGACCAACTTATTTAAGTTTTTGTGTTATGCAAAAGCTGGCTTTGCATTCTAATAATTTAAGTATTTTAGACATCAGTTTGATTTTTGAAAGGTGAAAATTTATATTAGGAAGGTTGTTTTTGTTTGTTTCAGTTTTTAAAATAGTATTGTATAGATAGAATAGGTAGAAACATAGAGCTAAACAAATATATTATTCAATGAATAAGTGAATAAAAACAAAATTACCATGAGAAAAAAAAAAAAGCATGGCGGGACTTGCATATAGTAATCAGGAATTCCTTCACCTTTATAAAATCTTGAACTGAGACCATTGAAAGATGGGTGAGATTGTGATGAAAATTATATTCTACAGACTTTTGGATTTTACTGTCACATTTAAAAAACAAGATTTCGACAGTGACATGTCATCTGCCTCCAGAATTTTTGTTAATCTATAAGTAATGACAGAACAGGATGGAATGTACTTTTGTTCCTTCATATAAGTAATATCTGACATTTGAATGAGAGTTTTCTGTGATCTGATTCTTAAGTCCACTTTTATTTTAAATACATTAGGCACAACTGTGTTGTTCAAATTCTAATAATGTAATATTCAATATTAATGGATCCTTCTGAGAGAAACAGAATTGGAATTGAAATCTGTCAAGTGTTCATTTGTCACATTTAATTGGAATCTAGGTAATCTGCAGTGTTTAGCTTGGTTAAGTTTTAATCAGAATTTATGCTGGATTTTCATGCAGATTTTCCATGGAAACAACACTTTGAAAGCTATCTTTGTTATTCATTGTTATTACTTCAAATATTTGCCATTTAATTGCAGTTGATGTGAAACAATGCGGTTATAACTAATTGTTTTGGATTTCCTTTAATTCTAAAGTTTGAAATGATAATTTTCATCATAGTACTCTAAACCCTCTGGCACAGTTGTTACTCCGTTTTCCTATCTACGACAACTAAGGAAAACAAGTAATTTTTATAGTTAGGGCAAATGCAAGAAGGTTGAGTTCACAGTCAAAGTAAATAGGAAATTCATCTTTCTGTTTGCTGGTAAGAGGCATCTTTCTATCTTCTCATGCAAGGACAAAATATTGGAAAGAAAACAATAGGGTAGGGGGGTTGGCTTTTTGGAATATGCTGTACATTACCTACTAGCCTACATGACTGTCAGATGTAGATTGAAGTTTTGTTCTGATGATTAGCTGTGGTGTCAGATGCAGGAGAATAAAAAAAAGGAAGAAAAAAAGAAATGTTAGCAGATTGACTGTGAAAATTCAGTATGCAAAGATCTTGTTAATTAGTAAAATCTGCAGAACCAGAAGTAACTTCTGAGTTAATTTATCCCCTGCCCTTGGAGCTTTCCTTACAAGGAAATTCTGCTCATATGTTCAGCCTTCTCCAAATTTACTGTTAGAATGGCACAGTCTTAATGTAAATTGCACAATAATTTTCTCAAGAACATTTTTATTATATTTATATTTGTATATCAAGGATAAAGACATTACCATAGTAAATTAATTTCTTGGCCTTTTAGTCATAGTCTTCTGATTTTGACAATGCCTAGTACCACGTATCTCAGAAGAAAGTAAAAAAACCACCTTGTGGCAGATACTTCCAGAATTACCTAACCTCCTTACTCTGACAATTAGTCAGCATGTATTTTAAATTGTGATTTTCTAGATAGCAATAATAATAGTAATAATAGTAATAATAATAATAATAAAAAAAACCCCAACAACAAAAAACCAAGTAACCTAATTAGTTAGGGATAGCTGGAGATGTAGTCTCACCATTTAAGGAATGGAAAATATAGCCTTTTCATATTAATTTCTATGTTATTAATGACACATACGATCTCTAAGAAGAGCTTATCATTGTTCTGTTTCCTGTCCACCCACCTAGTTCTTCCAGGTCTGTCTCATTTCATTGTTTTCACTCTTTTTTTTTTCTGTACCTCACTGCCCCCCCTTCTCCCCCTCCCCCCCCCCCCGATATCTGTATATTTACACTTAATTTATGGATGTAATGGGCTAATCAGTGTTGTGTGGGTTTTTTTTTAAATTTAGGTAGATTACCTGTAGTAATAAAACTGCAGCACTGTATCTTTTGGCTTACAAGTTCTTCCCTGGGGTTTTGTTTCCATGCAGACATAGTCAGATTGTTTGATACACCCGGGATACCTGTGTTAAAGCTCATCCAGGTATATCTACATGAACATATCTTTAGTCTGCAGCACAGTGTTTTAATTTAGCCCATTTTTCAGTATCAGATATGTTAGGTTTGGACACAGAGAGCAGTCCTTTCTGTGTAAGGCAGAAAATAAGGGAATAGTTTACAGTTTCCACTTTTTTGATGTGTCTGAAGTCACAGAGGAAGTAAGGGGCAAAGCTCAAAAAGGAGCTTAGAATTTTTGTGATTCAGTTAATTGACTCCTACAAAGATATCAGTAAATAAATTGCACTCTGTCTGACACATGAAGAACTAAAATGCAAGGAAGAGAAAACCATTATCTAGGTTCATATAGACTGATAATATTCTATGTTCTCAATGACTCTTTTTGATTTAGACTGTAAGTGTCAAAGTTCCACTGTCAATATAAAGAAGAACTTCATGGTATGTGAGATGATGACTTTGAAAATACGAAAGGAATTTTGACAATTAATAAATGTAGTTAATTTTATCTATAAGAGCATTCTCTCACTTTTACTGGTAATACAGAATATCGAACTGTTCTGTAGACCAAAGTGTTAATAAAATTAAAAAAAAATCTATTGGTTTCCAGAATCCATGTTTCCAGAATCTATTTCACTTTAGCTTTTAGCAGTGCAAATAACACAGGTTAATGCTCTTCAAGACTTAAATATCCTTGCTATAAACATTGTAAATCAGACAAATATTGACTTATTCCATAGAATGATTATACTTACAGTTCTCATTATTTTCATATGTTCTGTTCTCTTGAATTCAGGCCCCAAAATTGCATGTGAATATTTTTTTATTAAAACTGTGTCCCAAATAAAATATAAATAGTCCATCTGTGAGGTTGAGTTGGTAATGGTTTTTAGTGTAGTGATTGCATCATAACATGCTAACAGTTCCTTTGTTTGTTTGTTTGTTTCTTCTTTCAGTGCTGCTCATTCACTTTTTCTTAATTGTTACCCTGAATGCATGAACCCAAAATATCAGGAAGTGGTGCACAAATTACTACATAAGACATATACACAAGATTTCTTATTGTTTCTGATAAATCCCGACCTATAACTAGGCACACAATGAACTCTGGAGTCTGTAAACCTAGAACATGTATGGGTAATGTTTTGGAACACATTCATATTCATTGATGTATTATATCTTGAGCCAATCTGTTCTGAGAATAGAATATTCTAATAAGAACTGTAAAAAGACAATTTATAAGAGGGAAGAAAACCCCAAACAAACCAGGCCCTAAGACAGAAGACACCCTGTGCAGAGATCCCTGTTATACTAATTTAGTCTTATGTAGAGCAATGAACCTGGATGGGAAGAACATTGGCTGTTTTCCTCATTGGTTTTGTTTTTCTTTTTTAATCCTTTACCATGTTCCTTAAGATGACCCTACCTCATATGGCTGGGAGTTTTCTTAAATGTTCAGTAACACTTAAATGTTCAGTAACACTTTAAGTTTCAAAACTACATGGTATTTGGGCTTTTAGAGTTATTGCACTTTGAAGTGTTGTATGCATACTTACAATAGAAATAAGGAAGTATATTTTCATTTCATTAAAAATTCCTAGTGCTGATATATATTTTTACATATATTTTTACTTTATTAGGTTAATATATACTACAGAAGGATGAGCAATTATTTCAGGTTGTGCATTATATGTCATTGCACAAAGGGTTATTGTATCTTATCTACTATTCTAGGTTTACATTGTACTTCAAATGCATAATGCAAAAGACCAAATACAGGCCACTGTGAGCAGAAATAACTCTTGCTGAAGCTTCCAGAATAGTATATTTTTATGTCCTTTCTCCTTACCTTTTTATTTTCCATGACCATCCAGAGAAATACCAACAACTTCTGTATAGTATTTATTCATGAAGTATACCTGAGCTTCGCTGTGAATTTTCAGCTTGATAATGATTTGGCTGCTCAGAGAATGTATGATTTGATCTGCTGGACTCAAAGAAGGAATGCATATTTCTGTATTGACAACACAACCCTACACATTGATAGCCAAGCTAACAAATTATTCAGCTGATTTTCTGAATAACACTCTTATTTACCTTGCTCTTTGCTGCTTTCCCATTGTGTTTGCTCTAGTTTCCTTTGTGCTTCATAGTGAGGTATAGCATATGGTTCTCTTCTTTTTTTAAGCTACATTACAATATTTCTACCTCTGCTCCTGATTTCAATATTCTGCTCATAAAAAGAAAAAAACTAGAGCAATATTTATTCTCCACTCTTAAAGGCAGCATATTGATATCAGACAAATCAAACTACAATTTACTACATCAGGGGTTAATCAGTAATGTGAAAATGGAGAAAGACTTTGGATTCCTAAAGAACCATTCCTGCAGTTATATCTGTTAGGATGGATCAGCGAGGGAAGACTTTATATGTGTGTGTGGGTGTGCATGCATGTACACATCTCGGTGAGTCAGTTCTTACTGCAAATACTCATAAGATCTAGACAGTTGCACTTATATAACCTGCCTCATGTATGAATTTCAAATCAATTCGCTCAGGTTGATAAGAGAGAACATACTAAACTGAGAAGTGGAGTCATAAGTCATCAGAAAGTGGAGCGATATGTCCAATGCCATGCTATGAACTGATCTTCTGACAATTGATCGAAACAGTGCCTACCCCTCAAAAAGTGATAATCTGGACACCAACTTCCGTTTTGCAGTCATGTTGATGAGAGTTTTGCTATTGACTTAGTAGAGTTCGGCTGTTGTCCAAATCCTCTATGCCAGCTGATAGCTCAGGCTGCCTCCCACTGATGCAGACTGCAGAACTCCCTTTGATACTGTTGGAATCCTGAATGTAGATGGAGAACAAAATGCATTCCAAAATTTACAGACTCAAGGAAGAAGAGACATCTGGTTTATGAATGGAATATTTAGCAACCTTTGCATCCACAGAAGCCTCTTTCCTGGAGAAAAATTAATGCAGATAGTCAACAGAAATTTATTTTTCCTTAGTTCAGAAGAGCCCTTTTAGCATGCTGTATTTTCCCAGTTGTCTCCATTTAATGGCAGTTTCTTCAGTTTCCTGGACCTCTGATCTTTCTGTCCCTTCTAATTTTCGCATATAATGAAGATCTAAAACAAGTCCTTTATAGGGGTATTTCTTCTCCATTTTTTCATTTACTGCTGGTACCCAACAACTGTTCTTTTTATTTATTTAATATTCATCACAGCAAGTGTCTATATTTTAATATATACTACCTTCATAAAATACATAGTCTTACTGCTTTTGTCTTTCTCACACAAGTTTGATGCTTTGATTTTGATGTTTAAAAAAGCTGGGGTAGTTTTCCCTATACTCACATATTAAAAAAAAAAAAAAGAGAGGAGAGGGAGAGGAGAGGAGAGGAGAGGAGAGGAGAGGAGAGGAGAGGAGAAGAAGAAAAATCTTTCCCTTGAGTTTATTTTTAAACCTACAAAGTATGAATTAGTGATTCAGAAAAAAATCTGACTGCATTTTCAAAATTAGGTACTTGGACTAAATGGACAAGAGCATGTCTAATTTGCACAGTTGAACCTAAATGAATAATAACATTCATGAAGTTCTGTTTTTAAAAATCTGCACACAAATCCAAATCTCAAGTGTATTAAACTGACAGGTGCCCATCTATGTCATTAAAAAAATTAAATGTTTTTACTGGTATTAAACTGACAGGTGCCCATCTATGTCATAAAAAAGAAATTAAGTGTTTTACTGCTTTCGTTATATTAAGACTTTGAGTAAAAGTAGAGTGCAGGTATAGTGAACAGATAGATAGGTATTACCCCGAGTTATTGATACATTGGTTATTGAACCAGTTATTGAAACAGTGGTTTCATAAGTTGTTGCATTTTCACATACTAGTAAAATCACTTCTTACTGTTGTCTTTCATTTCTCTTAAAAGTAGTACAATTTGTAATAGAGATTTGTAAAATCCAAAGTTCACTGTGACAAAGCATAGAAGAACAAACTAAAAAGATAAGTCTCAATCTTGCATTTCTTTTTACATTAAAAACTGCAATTTTACATTTTTTCAGTCTGTAGTTTATCAAAATTCTTCTGAAGGCATTATTTGTTTTAACTTGCTGATCTGTCAATGAAGATTTAGAACAGAACCCAACCAATGTAGAGGGGCAAATCAACATCTGGTGGCCAAAATAGGGTGGTCAGGGAAGAATATAGCAGGGCAAATAAATTGTTCTGTCTTTCAAGTATTCTACTATATATCAAGAGTTTGTGACTCAGATTCCCTGGCCTACATACAGTGAAATCCATAATCATAACAGATTTATGTATAAATATTTGTCCAGTTTCCATTGGGATGCATGCAACTATTTTTTTCCCCCATAATGAGGGGTTTTTAAGTGATTTGTGTGTCCCATTTGTCTTGGATTGGACAAAGGAAAAAACTTCCTAGATTGATAGGGACCAGTAGCTGAGAATTTTCTAATGAGAATGTTTTCCTTTGTACCCATAATCTTTGTTGTATCTAGAAGTACTTTTTTCTGTTGTTATTTAATTTCTTGATGCTGTGTTTTAACCCCAGCCAGCAACAAACATCACACAGCCTCCTGCTCACTCTCCCCTGTGGTGGGAAGTGAGAGAGGATTGGAAAAGTAAAAGTCATGGGTTGCAATAGAAACAGTTTAATGGGTAAAACAAAAGCTGCATGCATGAGCAAAGCAAAACCAGGAATTCATTCCCCACTTTAAATGGGCAGACAGGTGTTCATCCATTTCCAGGAAATCAGGGCTCCATCAAGTGTAACAGTTACTTGGGAAGACAAGCACCATAACTCTGAACGTGTCCTTCATCTTCCTTCTTCTTTCCCCAGCTTTATATGCTGAGCATGACATCATATGGTATGGAATATTCCTTTGGTCAATTGGGGTCAGCTGTTCTGGCTGTGTCCCCTCCCAACTCCTTGTGCATCCACAGGCCACTTGCTGGTGGGGTGGGGTGAGAAGCAGAAAACATCCTGACTGCTGAGCAGTAACTAAAGCGTCCCTGTTTGTTGAAAACAACCCTGTTTGCAGCAGAAGTCCAAAACATAGCCCCATGCTAGCTACTATGAATAAAGTGATTCTGTCCGAGCCAGAACCAGCACACCTCAGAACAGCAAGTAATTTATACAAGAAAAAGGTCTGAAAAACAAAGACTAAAAGGAAGTGTGCATATTTCTTACATATTTTAGCAAACATTAATAGCAGGTTAGTATGCCAAAATCTACAGTATGGTATTTAAAGGAATTAGAAGCCTCAGTATACTGTGTGTTGTCTGGAGTTCCGAAGTTCTGTTTTATAGGAGGTAATTACTTTTCAGAGGAAACTAGCAATTTCTTTAACCAGAGGATTTCAAGCAAGTATAATACAAATTCAGACATATAAGTATTTCTGAATATTACTATAGCATCATCCATGCGTTCTTCTTTGCCTCAGCAGCAATACAGCAGTAACTGTCAATATCAAATGGCCTAGTATCTTAAAAAATAATCATCGAATGTGCCAGAACAAGACAAATATTAGGATTTTAAAGAAATGACACCAATTCATTAGTATAGTAGTTTCAATAAAATTCCAGAGGAGTTAGATTTCTTTTGAACAAGAAACAACAATGACAGCAAAACCCCTACCAACAAAAAGAAAGGTATTTTAGGCTCTAATATAATTTTTGCACCCAGATAAAAGCAAAGCAAAGTCAACAGTCATTACGTGAGAAAATTTATTTTAATAATCTGCTTTTCATAAGGGTAGGTTTTGTTTCTTCCTCTTTTAAAAAAAAATACTTCAGACTGCAGTATTAAATTAAAATTTTGTATCACAGTTACCTTAGAACATGCTATTAGAATAAATTTGCATCAATGATCGATCCAATCATGTTTAAAAGAGCCATCATAATGATTTTAAGAATTATGAAAAGGACAAACACTTCTCTCAGTAAATAATAATAAAAAAAAAGGTGTATTTTGATATATGATTCCAATCTGTTCTTTCTACACAGTAATGGAAATTAAGACGTCTGTAAATGTCTGTTTGGATGATAGTAGAACGAAAAATTAAAGGCAATAAAGGGAGAACAGTATTGATGGGGTTAATTTATTTTGTTGGTTGTGTGCTCTTTTGCAACCAAACAAGCGTGTCTATACCAGCTTTTCCAACTTGCTTGTCTCAACCTGGTTTTTTGCTATATCCAAAGAACAAATCAACCCTAAAGGTCCCTGCAGGGGCACTTGTTCTTTTACTAAGCAATCTGTATTATTTCATCAGCAAGGGAAGTAAAATCAAAGTGTATCAAATCTAAAATTGCATGTAAACAAGCCATAGGACAAGCTGGCACCAAAGTGGATTTTTCCCCTATGGTCTGATGGCAAATTTGTTTTCTTGATCGAAGGATTTTTCTGTCTTTTTCTGAGATTGTAACAGTGCTGTAAAGACCAGCAACACCCATAAAAGAAACTTTGAGAATTACATCTCAAGAAACCAAAAATCTGTTAATTTTGTCCTCTCGTACTATCTTTAAACTGTTTCACTCGCACTGTAGATTATTTTCCTATATAGGGTGATTTTGCTCCCAACTAATTCATACTGTCTTTGAAGAGAAGAATCTCTGTCCCTTTTTGGGGCACTGCAATGAAATTTATATTATCGTGAAATGTTAAACAAACATTCATCACTGGAATTTGCCATGGCAAGCTTTTATTACAAATAGAAGGCAAAGAGATCTCATGTAATATTGTCTTCCACTAGAGTTAACTAATAACAGAAACTTTTATTCTCTACATGGAGAATAGAAACCTTTATGTTTTCCTTAACAGAATATTGAGAAACATATATTACATGTTATTTAATTACTATCTTTCAATGTTTAATTCCATTAGCAGTGGTCATCTTTACCTGCTACTGAATTACTTAATTTGTGCTAGCATTCTTTTAATATTCTGCCATGCATTGCAATAATGGGATTATTGTGGTATTCCAGTAGATTTGACAGCTCTGGAATTGTGTTTGTTTCTGCTGTTTTATAGACAGACAGAGCTCAAGTACATGAGAAAGTAATAAAATAGTTAACTTCAGTTGTTTTCTAGGTCTATAGTTGTTTTGAGGGCAGGATGGTTAAGTGGATGAAAGATGAGTAACTATTATTACAGATGTTAATTTTTAAAATGCAAGCAATCTATTTTAATTGTGTTTGAGGACGTCTGATTCAATGCCCCGCAGAATGATTAAGACTGCATGTAATGCAGTTTCATTATTCAGTTAAAAAGTTTTTTGGGGGAAAAAGTGGGCAAAGTTAGTTAAAATGAAATCTCCTTAAAAATACATATGAAAATGTCTTGTGCTTAATGATGCTTGTAATAGCGTCATGACAGAAATTTCATAATGACATGTAAAGCATGTAAGAAAATATTTAAGCTATCCTGGAACACTGAAAACATGGTGATTGATCCACTTGACAATATGCAAGGAACCTGTGCAGTATGACTTATGAGTCATATGGAACCTGCATGTAAGTCTTATATCCTTCCTGAGATCCTGTTTGCAACATGTTGGTGTACAGAAGCACAATGAGCTGGCAAGAGAAAGAAACAGCATGGGCTTTGGTTCTACTGTAGCATGCTCTGTCCAACATACTCAGATTGTAGCAATTAGCATAGACCTCAGAGAACCTGAAAGAAAAAAAACAGGATTCAATAATTTTGCCACCATATGCTTTTGGGGGTTTTTTTTGTGTTTTTTTTTTCTTTTCTTTTTTTTTTTTTTTTTCTGTGTGCAAAATTATCTATTCTGCACAGAGTTTTCTCCCTGGATGACACCAAAAGTTGGGGGAAAGGGAAAAAACCACAAAACCATATTATAGTATATACCATATCCGGTATATTCCACGTAAACTGGAAATGGCCATATCTGCAGAATTAAACTTTGAGAAATAACAATGACAGAAGGGCTGGCTCATGGACAGATCCTGATGAAGCGAAGTAGTCTGAGAGTCTAAGAGGAATACACGTGAGATTTTATAAATGGGAATACAGAGGACAGGCTCTATGCTGCCACAGTGCATCCTGACAAAAGATGTTCCTTAGAGGCATAGCTCACTTGCCAGGAGCACAGATATATGGAAACTTGAGACACAGTCAGATCTAATCTCACAAATAGTAATGGGAGAATACAGAAAAACTCAAGATGCCCCCAAAGGTTCAGATAAGTGAATATTTTTCTCTTGCTTTTCTCTTCAAAAGGAAACAATTGCCTTTAGCTTTTAACAGGTAGAGTCCTGCATGCCAGTGCTCATGATATGAATTTTAAATAGAAAAACTTTTCCAAAACATGAAGACCTTATCCTGAAGTTTCTTGATAAATGATATATTAACTGAGGAACTTAAAGAAGTTATAAAACTAAAATATTTTCTCTGGCTAGTACTGTTGTTTTTCCTGCCACATGTAATTGACTTTTAGAAGGTGCTTTTCCAAAAGGGCCAAAGTAAACAAACTGTACTGACAAGACAAATTTGTTTATTACTGTGAAGATAAATAGTAAAAAAATTGAATCAAGTCCAGGTCAGTAGTGATAGAAGGCCATTACTCTAACGTGGCACTTAAATGGCTTGTATAAAATGAGTTAGTACTTGGAGAATATTACCTACTGGAGAGGTGCTTATGCCCGCCACAAGCATTAACTAGCATCCTGGTTGGGACTGTCAGCTAAGGAAGATAGCTAAGAACACCTAAGGAAAAAGCATCTGATGGAAAGTCCATTATTCTTTGAATGGCAGTGGCTGCCAAATGCTACTGTCTCGGCTGGCTTTATATCATCGACAGAGCATTCTGTCTACCGACAACCTGGCACTTTGCATCAGCAATACGTTTATGGGGGAATGGAAGAATTGGTTGAGGACTGAACTCCAACAATGGATTAAAATAATTTTACTGAAGAGAATAGTTTTGAAAGAGACTAGTCAGGGCATAAGCTTCACAGCAGAATTGGTTCCTATTTTCCAAGCACTTGTATTGATCTAATTTTAAATGTTCTTTAGTGAAGAGACTCAAATTCAGCTTACCCCAATGCTACTGCAATTAAAAAATGTTAGCTGTTGCCTCCTGGAAAGTAATGGTAGTTTAGAGTAGTGGAATGCAGGAGTGGTCGCATCTTATTAGCTGAAAATAAATTCAGTTTTCTCTGCCAAGAAAGGGTGAAAATCAGAATGGAATAAAATTTTTTGCTACTCCTAGTCTCGATATTTAAATCAATCCTGCTCTCCTGCAGATAGGATGGCTTTTTTCCTAAATTTTCCTGTATTGAATCACTATTTTCTCTCACAAACATCTCTTGAAACAATCTTGTGCTGTGATTTTCCCCATGCCTTGACTTCCTCTTTAATAAATAATCTCATCTTTGTCAAATTGTCTGAATACATATATATATATGCACATATATATATAATGTTGTTTCCAAATAGGAATCAAACATGAAGAAACCCCATTAAAAGTACCCTTTTAAATGCTTTTGCTGTGTTCATTGACATACTAATGGAGAGCAGTGAATCCCTATTTTATGCCTCATACTTTAGTCTCAAAATCTCCAATGACTTGAGCACTGGAGGACTTCATGGACTTGCCTACATCACCTCTTTCACTACTAATCCTAAAGGATTAGTGATTCATTTACAACAATTATACTATAAACTAATTTAGAAAGTCTAAATCTGAGTTATTCTTTTCTTTCCACATTTCATATGGGACTAAAATTTCCTTAACATAATACTACAGTACTATTTTTTTCCCCCCACAGGAGCTATAGTCTGCACAAGGGGTGAAGTTTTAAATGTACAGTATTTCTGAGATTCATCTACAAGAAGACAGATTAAAACTTCATCCACACTACTATAGCAACTATGTAAAGAGAATTACAACCATTAGAAACAGCTAAATTTAGTTCCATCCTTAAGGCCCTGTATCTTGTAGCTGCTCTCACTTAACCATCACTTCATAACGAGACATAGTGAAAATACTGCAAGTAAAATCTATTCAACCAGGCAAGACCTTATGTATGGGCTGCAGATAAATAGATTGTAACTAATGTTTTCCATATTTCTGTGCTTCATTCCTAAAACCCGAAGGCTAGATTTCCTCGTGTGTGTGTGTGTGTGTGTGTGTGTGTGTGTGTGACATAACTCTCAGAGATGAGACTTTAGCAAAAATAACAAAATTCCAGAAGCTGATGCTTCTGTATGTGCCACAAGACACTCCTCTGGGAAGTACCGAAGAATCTGCAGTTTGTTGAGATGATTAGTAAAGGTAATATTTATTATAATTATATTTAGACATTTTCTTGGTAAAAAATAGTGTCACATGTCTATTGCAAAAGACTTATAATTTTTTTTTTAATTCCATCAGTCTTAGATGTGTGTACAGTCAGTTCTGAAAAGGTCTTTTTCTCTTTGCATTGCATAAAATGCTGCTGACCTTAATGAGAGTTGTGCTGCAGTGTGTCATGGAAGATCTGGCAAAATATGCAATCTCTATGCTTTTCAAGCTGCTGATCACTGGTATACAACCAGGAAAGACTGACAGATGTTAAGATACTTATAATTTTTTTTTCTTTTAAGGAAAGCACATTGAGAACTATTTACTTTGGTTTTCTTCAACTTTCTAGAAGGTAAGAGTTTTATAAAAGATTTAGTGTATTTTCTAGTCTCTGAGATCTGAACTTGGACCACCTTTGAAATCTTTTCAGTCACTGCTATAGCTATGTAGAGAAAACTATTTTTATCACCTTAGCAGAACTGTCTTGCAAAGACCCCTCTTTTGGTGCAATGAATGAAAACAGAAATGCTTTTAAGGCTTCTTTTGAAATAGTAGATTTAAAAAAAAAAATAAATATATATTTAGGAGTAAATAAAATGATACTTTCATTCAAATGGCAAGCAAACCATTAATCAGGGGTTAATCAGCAGCTCAGGTTGGAAAATACTAATCTTTGCAGCAACACAGTTGCATCATGCTGCATTATAAAGAAATAAGCTGTTCCCACCTTTGAGTCTGATTTAAGAGTCCATTTCACAGCATGATTTGGAATAGATACGGAGCTGGAGAGTCTAGGTTCTTTCACCTCTACAACAGTCAGTATCAGATAATGAAAAAGAAATTGTTGCTATAAACCAGTTGCAAAATCCATTTAATAAAATTAATAGGAAGTTCTTAATAAAGATCAGTGAGCTTCTCAAAGGGAAAGTGGCTGATAATTGCAGCTTTCAGGTATGATACTTCCAAATATTACTTTGATTAAGCTCAGCCTTGACCTTGATTATTCTCATCATCCAAAGAATCTCCATATTAATTTTGTTTTCCAATCACAAAATTGTTAACAAAAGAAAAAATTATTAAAGGTGGAGAAAGATATGTCCCAATATGTTCATTCTCCTAAATAAGTATTTTACCTCAGAGATGAGAAAATTATAAAATAAGCTAAGGTCTATATGCATGTAAAAGTGAACTGGCAATGCTTAATTCAGACAGAGTTGCTCTGACCCTTCCCAAGCCTGGTTGATTTGTTTGTTTGTTGTTATTCTCCTAAAAATGATTATTTACTGTTAACAAGTATACCTAGTATCTGGGGCAGGGAGAAGTTTACAAAGCTTCCACTACTCCAGCAGCATTCTTGAAAGGCCTTTCCTTTCCTGAGTTTATACGTAGAATTTTCATGCAATGGAGTAGTTTTCAGAATTGGGAGAAGTGTTTCTGTTTTAGGTACATAAAAAATATTCTGTTGAAGCATAACTTTAGTGTAATATATAGGAGTGCTATTTCTAATACTAAAATGCAGGTTATTTTGCTGACTGTTTTAGTAGGTTTAAGGAATAATTACTCTTTTGTTACACATGAAGAAATAGCTAACACTGTAATTAAGACAATGTTAAATCTTCCTCGTAGGTGTTTTAAAAATATTTTTCAAGCTTTCTGATAAAAATGTCAGTGTGTTCTCTGATAATGTTCAAAGCAAGAAGCAATACCATTAGTAAAGATGTATATTAGTGAAAATGCCTCTTAGTGCTTCAGAAAAGCAGATTTGTTTCAGTTTGGGTTTTTAATAAGTTTTAAATCCTATGTCTTCTGCATACCTTTCAGAAACATATTAGCCAACATAGCTGTAGCTTTTTAATTTTTATAATTGTCGTAAGAAAAAAAGAAACTTGCAGCAGATAATTATATGACAACAGTATAACCGCTAATGTGAAAATGACTTCAACAAAAGTAACTTTCCAGCATTAATTATAATAAATGAGATTCTTTAGCTGGAGAGAATGAAAAGGGCATTTTATATTTATACTAGGATTATACTTAACATTTTTTCTACATTTTAAAGTGTCGTAAATCTAGCATTTTAAATTATTTATGTTACATTCAATTAAAGGTTAAGTTCAGCTAGCTAAGAAAAATCATATTCTAAAGAAGAAAAAAAAAGCATTAAATGCTTCATTATGCAGTTTTAAAAAGAAAATGGATTTTAATGATTTCAAGCACCTAGATACTTTGGTGTGCACTGCAGAGTTTTTTCTATTCTGGCTATTCTGTTGAATTAGAATAAACTGTTTCCATGAGTAGTAAATTGGGTTCTGATTCCAGAACATACACAGTTCCCTTCCTAGTGTGTCTTTACCATTATTATCATTATTTAGTTATTTATGGAAGTGTTTATAGGAGCACAGCCCTGGTGAAAGAATGAAAATTGTTTTCATGTAGATGAAAGCTCACTTACTCTGCTACATTTTTATTTCTTTAAAATAATGGCTTACAAGTTTTTCCTATGTTCAAGGTGTTGGCTTTTAGTATTTCAGTGCAGGCAGTTAAAAATGGCAATAAAGTAAATTTCAAAAAAGAAAAAAATACTTTCTTTACAAGACGCACAATTCTTAGGATATACCAGCATTCTAAAAGTGGGGTTAAGTTTGTTTGGGCTTTTTTTTTTTTTTTTCTGAAAAAAACCCAAACAGATTACTTGATTTAAATAATTCCTTTCTCCAGATTTGAATCCTATATATGGAACAGATAATTCCTCTTTGAAATTGTAGGCAATAATAGCTTACATTATATTTTTTATAATTTTAGCATGCTTGAGTATCCATAGTGTTGAGATCTTAAGACTTTCCAGTTCTTTCTTTCTTTTCCTATCTTACATTACATCACTAATGTGAATTATTTTTTTGACAAATGGGATAATTTTTGTAGTTTACTTTTAAGTATTTGTATTGTTTTCCTTTTATATTATGTGAAAAAAAAAGTGAAATCCATTAATTTATGATATATCTTTTTTTCAGGTTCATATTAGATGTTAGGAAAAAAAAAATCACTGAAAGCATTGTCAGGACGTGGAACAGGCTTCCCAGGGAGATGGTTGAGTCACCATCCCTGGATGTGTTTAAAGAAAGGGTAAATCATGTATTTAGGGATATAGTTTAGCATAGGACAAGAAGGGCTGGGCTTGATGATCTTAAAGGTCTTTTCCAACCTAGTGATTCTGTGCTTCTGTGATTTCTTTCCTCTGGAAAGCAAATGTTGATTTGTTTATTTTATTTATTTAATTACTTAGTTTTTAATTCCCAGTTACATTTGTAGCTGTGTAGGTTTGGAAATCTTTTAATCTTTGTTATATAAAGATTTTGTAGTCAATATTGATTATACTAATGATAAAGGAAATTATTTGACTTCAGGTATAATAAATGGCAAAATACGTATGTCTCTTGTGAGTATTACCATCACCTCATGTTGATAATATATCATGTAGCTTATTAGCCTTGCAGGGATACCGAAATAAAACAGCAGGACATGATGCAGGAGAAATATTTATATCGCTGCATGGTAATTTTCTGGTTTATAGTAAAATACCATGCAAACTACTAAAATCAAATGGAGACATTTCTAAGAAATTATTTCAAAGTTTTGGGTTTTTTTCTCCAATTTGTTTAGAGCACTGAAAATATGTGCTTCATTAACTAACATGGAGATTTTCTTTTTCGACTGTTCTCATCAAATCTACTGTGAGTGAGTACCATTACACATAAGGTCTAGTAGATCAGCTGATTCTTTGATGGATCATTCCCTAGTGTCTGTTCTTAAGATAAAATGAGGATGAGAAGTGACCTGATAGGGGGAAGTGTAGAGGGAGGTGCTGAGCTCTCCTACTTGGTATCCAGTGACAGGATATGTGGCAATGGTTCAAAGCTGCACCACAGGAGGTTCAGACTGCATATTAGGAAATACTATTTTACTGAGAGAGTAGTTAAACACTGAGAGGCACTTGATGCTCCAAGCTGTCAGTGTTTAAGAGGCATTTGGACATAATATGGTTTAACTTTTAGATGGACTAGATGATTATTATACCTCTATCCCTTCCTACTGGAACTGTTCTATTGTATTATAATTTCAAAACCCAGTTCTTTTCATGTAGCACAATGGAATGTTATGTGAAGGGAAAAAGGAGAGGAAAGGAAACCAGATTTACATTCTGAACTCTTTTTCTAAGCTTTTTTGTTTTGTTGTTTGGATTGGTGGGGTTTTTGGTTTGTTTGTTTGTTTTTTTTCATGTTATGTTGTCCAGATCTATCTGTTAAAGAGATCTGGTTCAGAATATATTTGTAAGGCTAAGATTTTTGTAACTTTCTGATCAAACAATGAAGCTTACTTTAACACAAGTAGTTTTTATTTTCAATAGAATCCGCAAGTCAAACCATGTTGGAATAAAAGCATTCTTAAAAGATAGAGGAAGCATCTCTTTCATGCTGAAGGAGACTACAACAACAAAAAATACTTTAGATATAAATGTCCTTTAAAAAAAAATAGTTATCTTTATTTTTTTTTTCATAAAACAGACTTCAGAGTTCCATTCTCTTACAAACAACTTTGGTGTATACTTCATATTACAAATTTCTTGAGCTCCGAATGAATGCCACTCCCATCAAAGAAAAGACAATTTCTTCTACACGTGTTGTGAGATAGACAGAAACTATGAATCTGATGATGAAAAATGATTGTGCAGAAAGTTCATTCCTTTTTGTTCTTATGTCTTTAGGTTTTTCCATCTCATGGCTATGAGATAGTCCAAATTTCTAAGTACATAATGTTTTGCTGTTCCAGCCTTTGGGCAGTTTGTATCAGCAATCTCCAAGCCAATGCTCCAATGCCTTTTTCTCTGTCTGTGAGATGTGAGCCCAAATGGTTTTGGTTATGGGTTTGGTGGTGGTTGTTTGGTTTTCTTTGTTTTTTTTTTTTTTTGGGTTTTTTTGTTTTTTGTTTTTGTTCAAGTCTTCATTTATTGAACATGCATTCTTCTAGCTGAGTTGTTCATAACACAAATGTGTGCGTGTGTATATATAGATTTATATAGGGAGAAAGCATGTACATGAGAATAAAAAGGTTTATATAAAATAGATTAAAAAAATTGGAAAGCTTTTTATCTGGACTGTAAGACAACAGAAATCACCAACTAGTAGCTGAGACTACTATATGCCTAAATAAATGACCCTACTACAAATGATTTAAAGTAAGTTGTAGTGCCTTTGTTGTCATTTTTTAAATTCAAGTGATTTAACAGAGACTATTAGCAGAACCAAGCAGGTTTATTAACTCAGAAAGCACATGACTTTACTGGAAGATACTAATCACAGCTGGCTTCTTCCAACAAATGAGTTTGAGATGTGTTGCTTTCCAGCCAGAACATTTACGTGACCACAGAACCAAAAGTAACAGGTTGGGCTGAGCCAAAATCTATCCTGTGATAAAGCCAAGTTCAACCATCCAACCTAGGCAGAGCCAGCATTCCTCTCTGTTGTTTGCTTATGTTTACATACTTTTACATACTCCTTGCTGTTGCTCAAAGAAATACAGCACTCATTCTCATCCCTGAATAAAAGCTCTCCTCATTATCTCTTTTCTTGGCTCTGACAAAAACCAAAACACAGTAGAGCCAAATATTGCAAGCCAAGACTTTAGCCCAAGCCTTGTCCCTTAGTTTAAGTATTAGCTTGTGCAATTCTTTCCCTCAGTACCTATCCCCAGAACACTAGGGCTTCTAGGAGAATGTTTTTCCTATTATTCCTTTATATTCAATGTTGAGTGTAATGAGCCACAGCTGTCCCAGTGAGTCATCAGTAATTAACCTGAAACTCCCTGTAGGGTTCTAGCATCTAATACTAGTATACTAATTTTGTTGGCTTACACCTTTATGTTTCCTCCCTTACTCAAAAATGTGAGAAGCAATAGGGGTATTTTTTATTTCTAGAAGTTGTGCAAGAAGTCCTTGTATCAAAAGAATGGTCATATTTAAGGCTTTCTTAAGGTATGTAAGGGTATGCAAGTATCAAATGGAACCATGCTTAATGAATGTGCTATTAATAATAAGTTTATTAAAAGTAACCTTATGGAGAAGTCTTCAAATAAAAATACATTAAGATAAGGAGCACAAAGTGGGCCAGTGGCATGGTAACTAGTAGAAGACTTAGGTATAAAGGAGATACTTGTATACTTTATTTCTCAGGCAACCTTCACAAGTAGACCTTTGTGCTTTGTGAAGGTAGGCCTAAACAAAAAAATTGACTATCTAGGGAAAACAAAAACTAATACCTGTACTAAGTAAGCTGTCCAGACCTAGTAAGCGTAAAACTCTGGAGACACAGTACCTCGATTTTCTTAAATTTACAGTAATAAGCTGGAGTGTTTCTTTTCATGTGAAATAAACAACACAGTTTTATCTTCATGGTAAGTAAATTTTTGGTTGTTCTGTATGAACATTTTTTTGTTTCTTTGTTTCTTTTTCCATGAAAAGAATTTATTTGGAAACGATAGGAAGAAAATGGTCACAAAGGCCAAATGTTATATTCTGTAAAAATATAATTACAGAATATTGATACTGAATTATTATTATAATATTTACATCGGAAATAGAGGAATTCTATTTGAAGCTTCTTCGAGATCCTTTTCTTTGATGGGAGGCCCTAGCATTTGACAAAACATCTTTCTCTACATGAAGGTGTGATATAAAGCAGAAAGAAATACAAAATTTATTAGCTTACAAGAAAAAATATACAAAAGAAATGTAATTCTTGTAGGTATGATTCTTCTATAGATTGTGTGATTTTTGATTTCTAAACTGTATATTCATAATTTCATTAATATGCAGATTTTACAAGGATGTTGAAAAGTTTGAAAAATTCCACATGAAAGTATTATTTTTTGAAATGTCCTCAAGTAAGAAGGTTCCAGATCTCAGTATGTTTTGACTTAAAAAAAAAAAAAAAAAAAGGAAAATGTTGGGATTACTTAGAATGTTTTCTGGTTTAAGAATATACCTGAGATATGATTCTCAACACTTAAAAATATATACCAAAGACCTGCTTTGGAAGACAAAGACTGACAAAATATGAGTGTTTTCAAGGAAATAGGAATTCCCTTTTAAAATTAACACACCAAATAATTTTGTTAATGTTTTAATTCTGTTATATGTAGTAGGACTGCTCATAAAATAATTCCTGAGACTGTGTTTCATTGAAGTGGATACTGAATAGAGGTATTTCTAAAGACACTTAATAATCTTTGTTTAAAACTGTCATTCAGTTACATCTGCAATGGAAAATAATTTCATTTTAACTGCTTCATGAAGCATACAGCTGTAAAGCAGAGTACCTCTTCAAAGTTGGAAGTGAAATACAGTTCTATGACATAGTCTACTTTTAATCTTTTTAACTTTATCAGTTTTATCTCATCTTCAATGTGTCTCATGGGGAAGGAGAGGACTATAGGTGTTTTTCTATGTTTAAAAGATTAATTTCTTTTTTCCAAACGGCATATTTGAGCATTTTTATTCAGTTATGCTCTTTGAGTAGAAAAAGAAGCTTTTAGACATGAAAATGGCTGCAAAGACTTAATCCACTTAGAGAATGATAGAAGAACTTTCCATTCATTCTTAATGTTTAAAACCTTTGTATTCCTATCAAACAGCAGATGTGATATCCTGCTTTCAGATGACAACATTTACCAAAAGTCATCTCATTTTTGTATCAGAAGTGGTTTACAGCAATGAATCCTGGTATATACTGACTTTCTAAATTGTACCCAGAGTGTATATGTATATATATACACGTATGTGATGTAAGTTGTGCTCCAAATGTATGCCAGTATGTTATTTAAAATCAAGATTCAACAATCAAAGTTTAAAAAGCAAGAATTTAAATTCATCCTAGTTGAAAAGCCAAAGAAAGATGTATAATCTTTCAATGGCAAAAGCTTCAGGAAGTAATTTAAAAGACACAAAAAATAATTGTCATAAAGTAAAACAAAATGTTAATTTGAAACTGCCCAGGAAAGGAAAACTATGCTGGTACTTATATATTTAAAGAACAGAGATATGAACTGGTAGAAGAGATGACAACAAAAGGTACTGTAGGTTCTTCTAGCATCACCCAGTAGTAAGTTATATGACCAGGATGATAAACAGAGAGCTTCCAGTCTCTGTGACTGGAAGAGAAGCAGCTCCTCACCTGAGAATAAAAATCAGTTACCTCCATGCAATTTCAAAGACTTAGTAAATAGTAAACTACGTATGCTTTTTAGTCTTTTCTTATATTTGACTGCACTGACCATAACTTACAAAGAAGTAATGGTAATGCAACCCATTATGAAACAGATAGGAAGTTTCAAGATAAATCTATATTATTAGGGTTTTTTTCCTTCTACTTATAGAAATTACTCACAAGCATGAGTTTCTCTTTATTGTGCTCTGAGATTGCCCAAATCAATTTAATATGTTCTTGTGCAAGTTTCTATAGTTGCATGCTCACTAGATTTTTGCCTTCTGATGAATTTCTGCTGTCAATAATACATTTAGCACATGCCATAAGTTTGTTTGGATACTTAAAAGAGCCAGGAGTTCTGAAAATTGCAAAACAACTACTGATGGACTGTAACATAAACTTTGTTTATTCAGGTACAGAGTTCTTGCTTATATTGGAGAGTCAGACTATTTTACTTCTGTTCACCTGTGTATTGAACAGTTCAGGTCTCCTCATAACATAAACGAGGTTCCAATTATGTAATTTACTCATTTACTCTCCAATTCAGTGTGAAAACATTATGAAAGAGAAATAAAGATTAGGATATGCAATTGCAGAAGGAGTTTTCTTCTGTAATTGCTTTAGTGTTGACTGATAATTGTGTTACAGGAGGAAATAATGTGACTGAGCCATATGAATTAAGACAAAATATGCCCCAAATAAGTTTGAAAAGATTATATTCATACTAGTTATCTGACTTTTTTTTCTTTTCCCTCTATTGTTCCGCTAGCAATGTTCATCTCTCCTTTAAGGCAGTTACTGTTCTAATTACATCAAGTAATTGTCCAACCATATGTACTTATTTTCTCTGAATAACTTTATTTTTGCGAGTATTCACTGTTGGTTGATTTACTCAAACTATTTGAGTACATCCCACAGCAGTCCTGTTAGTGTAGTAGGATTTCCTGGGGGCGGGAGTGGGGAGGGAAGATAAGTCTATCAATCACAACTTTTTCTGTGACTAGAAATTATTTGTTATTTCCAGGTGAGAGTCTTCTTAACTGAAATATCATCTAATTTAAGATATACAGCTACATGCACCATATAAAATCATCTATTTAATATATACAGTTACAGTCATTTAAAGGTTAATCAAGATATGACTGTGCTAAAAATGGAAATTTCAATTTAGTTCAGAGTGAAATTGTGCCTTTTAGGTGGCTTGAAACAAGGAACTTCTCTCTTTCCCCAACTTCTGGTGTAATAATATCAGATTGATGAGATGTAAAGTGATTCACCACGACTTCTGGCTTCATGCCTAAATCTAGTCAAGACTAAGACTTCCAAGTGTAGAATATCGTGCCAGATGTTGAGTAAGCTTATGTAGTGAGGCTAGAAGTCATTAGAGATTTCGTATCATCAGCTAACGTAGCCAAGGTCTATTTTATTTGATGAGAAGCATAAAGTAACGAGAATTTTCTTTTCCCTGTACTTTTGCTCCGTTTACTGAAATGATCTATTTACTGTTGAAGGTATCTATGTTGTTAATGTGATATTTCTGAATAATTCATTAAAATTAATTGATTGTATGGAGTTTATAGCTTGCATACTGCGCTTTTTCTCATTTTCCTTACAATTTTTGATAGAGCTAGATATTTTTCTTATAATTCAAACATGCTTGTACCAGTGTATCCTTGGTTGAAACAACTTGCCAGATATGAAAACAGAGATGACAGTGCATTTCTTTTTTGGTTGTTTTTGTTTGTTTGTTTGTGGGGTTTTGGGAGGAAGTGGAGGGCTTTTTATTGTTTTTTAATTCTCTGACTTTTAACCTAGAAAAAAATTATGACAGTTTCACTCCAGGAAGCTCTAACTTCTGTGACCTACACTTACACAGCAGATTAGTCAAGGATTCACTGCACTTAGCATTGACAAAACAATTGCTTTTACATGGATGAACTCTTTTGGGAAACTTATTTAGGACATGAGGTATCTAGCATGTTTTTTTCTTCAGAAAGAGACATACATGTCTTATCTGTCTGTCTAATTGTTTCTTCAGCCAATATGTTTATTTTGGTTACTGAATGGAACATGAGATTTTTCTCTGAATGCTTGAGCTCTCTTGCATATTAGTATATATCATGGATTGAGCCGCTGTGTTTCTCTTTACTTTCTCTCAATTCTTTCTTTCTAAACTTTGCTGTTCAAAATTTTAGAACTGATTGCTGGTGGTCAGTTATATTCCTCCAGTGAGTGTGTGGGTGTCAGGATACTGACTTTTACTGTCTGCAACTTTGCAAGTGCAGAAACAACCTACAAACAGCTAGCTTTTTTTCCATAGTTAATTTCAAAAATTGATTTAGATTACCACCACACACCTTCCCCAAAATACCACAGCTGACTCATTAACACATCTTTCGGAGTATAAGTGTGTCACTGTTAAAAGTATCACTGTAGTAAACATCTAGACTCTTCTAACAAGTCAATTTTATCCTTAACTTTTATGTGAAATATTTCACATGTATATACACATATAGATGTATTTTTAAATGCTGTTCTCCAGAAGAATAAAACCAGTCTAAGAATTGTCTACAATGTGGATGCTAGGAAAATGTGAGATAATCAACAATAAATTTCCAAAAAAATAAACCTAGCAGCATATTATCCCATGCATTTCCCTTTACATTTATTGGCATTAAACTTGATCCTAACTGGAGAAAAAGATTCAATTACTTCTTTGTTTGATTTTTATATGGAAGCAAACCAAAGATGGTTTCTTGCTCTAGAGCTCTTTGAGTTTATGAATGTGCCTGTTCATTCTGTAATAACTTGAAATGATTTCAGGTAAATCTGATTGATATGTAGAAGTTCCAAGGATGATGAACAATACACCTGTAAATTTCATGAAAATATGCTGCTTATAAAAGGGAAAGATCTTGTGGGGTCCCTGGTAATCAAGAAAATATGCTTTTATCCTCAATATACACTAGAGAATCTCCAAAAGGCACAAGTGAGGCCAGTGATGCTTGTAAATTTTACAGCAACTGGATAAGCCTTTGGGTGATAACTTAACCTTTTTTAACACCATAAAAACATATATGAAATATAGGATAATTCAGGGTGAAAGGGACCTGAGGAGGTCACCTAGTCTGTCCTCCTGATATGAGGCTAGAACAACTTGCTTAAGGAGAGAACAATTTTGGTCTTAGAAACCTCCAAGGGTGGAGACTGGATTACATCTATGGTCAGCCTGTTCCAGTGCCTTACTCTCCTTGTGAAGGAGGTTTTTCACTTGGCAAATATTTCAGTTTAAACCTGTTTCCTCTCATTTTCCCACCATGCAGTACTGTGAAACCTGTTTTGAATGTTTTTATTATAAAATGTCATCAATTATGATGTATGACCAAGGACTTTCTAAAAATGGTAGTCAAATATACTATAGAAGCAATATTGAAATAATTACATTGGGAATAAAAGAAGGTAACAACATGAGTTTTCTTACTCCAGGGAAGATCATGGAGAGGGTCATCTTGGGAGCTATCATGCAGCACATGTGTGATGGCCAGGGTATTGGGCTTAGTCAATATGGGTTTATAAAAGGTAGATCCTGTCAAACTAACCTGATCATCTTCTATGACAAGGTGACCTGCTTAATGGACTAGGGGAAGGCTGTGGATGTGGTCTACCTGGACTTCAATAAAGCCTTTGACACAGTTTCTCACAGCATTCTGATTGAGAAACTGGCTGCCACTGGCCTAGACAGGTGGACCCTCAGCTGGGTTAAAATCTGGCTGGATGGCCAGGCCCAAAGGGTGATGGTAAATGGAACAAAATCCAGCTGGAGGCTGGTCACAAGTGGTGTCCCCCAGGGCTCAGTCCTGGGTCCAATCTTGTTCAACATCTTTATCAGCGACCTCAATGAAGGGATTGAATGCTCCCTCAGTAAGTTTGCAGATGACACTAAACAGGGAGGAAGTGTTGATCTGCCTGAGGGTAGGGAGGCTCTTCAAAGAGACCTGAACAGACTAGACTGATGGGCTGAGACCAATGGGATGAAGTTTAACAAGGCCGAGTGTAGAGTGCTGCACATAGGACATAACAACCCCATGCAGCACTACAGGCTTGGGGGAGACTGGCTGGAGAGCTGTCAGGCAGAGAAGGACCTGAGGGTGTTGGTTGACTGCAGGCTGAATAGAAGTCATCAGTGTACCCAGGTGGCCAGAAAGGCCAATGGCATCCTGGCTTGTATCAAAAATAGTGTGGCCAGTAGGTCTGGGGAGTTGATTGTGCCCCTGTACATTGGTGAGGCCACACCTGGAGTGCTGTGTCCAGTTCTGGGCTCCTCACCATAAGAAGGACATTGAGGTCCTTGAACGAGTCCAGAGAAGGGCAACCAGGCTGGTGAAGGGGCTGGAGGGCAAATCCTATGAGGAGTGTCTGAGGGAGCTGGGGATGTTTAGCCTGGAGAAGAGAAGGCTGAGGGGAGACCTTATCACCACCTACAACTACCTGACAGGAGGCTGTAGAGAGGTGGGTGATGGTCTCAGCCAAGTAAGAGGAGATAGGACAAGGGGAAATGTCAAGAAGCTGTGCCAGGGCAGGTTTAGATTAGATATTAGAAAAAAAAAATTTTACTGAAAGAGTTGTTGGGGCCTGGAACAGGCTGCCCAGGGAGGTAGTTGAGTCACCTTCCCTGGATGTGTTTAAAGAAAGATCATGTACTTGGCGATATGGTTTAGCTTAGGACAGGAATGGTTGGACTTGATGATCAGGAAGGTCTTTTCCAACCTTGTGATCCTGTGATAATTGAAGCAAAAAGAAAAAGAGCTTTCTAATTCGAGAGGTAGAGTAGTGTAATTTTAATGCATTTGTTAATCAAATAAATCACAGAACTGATTTTTTTAAAATGGGTGACAGAAAAGATTGTATAAAAATGACCATGTTTGCAAGACAACATTTAGAATGTCCATGAGATCGTTTTAACTTTTTGAGGCTATGTGGTAAAACTAGATTATTTTAATGTCTTGCAAGTAATCATTCACATGTGGAAGGATTTTTGTTGTGGTTTGGGGATTTTTTTAATTGTTTTTTTCCCTTGAAAGCTGATAAATGTTTTCCATTTTACAGAGTACTTAGTTTCAAATATAACATACTAGTAAGTAATATATAAAAAAGCTTTCAGGGGTGGCAAATGTTTGAGAAAAACATGTATCCTACAGGAAACTCATAGCAGTTGGAAAGATGATAGTAAGAGTTTGATTTATAATCTTCTTCATCTTTCATTTAGACATTTTTCTTTAGCTTAGCAATATGTAAGATTTTATTTATATGTATATATAATGGAATATGAAGTGCCTGATAACTCATGGTTTGCTTTAAACTGTACATAGCTTTTTAAAAACCAAAAAAAAACCCAACCCCACAAAAAAATCTTGCAGGCAAACATTAACTCGCTGCCCATGGATAAATAACATCTACAGTCCCAGAATTTGAGTCCAGGACTAGAACAACAGTGAGATACTGAGTGGAAAAACTTGTTAGGGCTACAAATTCAGTCCAGTAAGATTAAAATTATACAGCTCTGTTACAGTTCTGCTTTTTTTAGTAAGGCATTTTATGTATAAAACTCAGTGCTTACTTTATTATTGCTCATCAGCAATGTAAAAATCAGCTTGCCCACTTCAGATTTGCTGTTTGTCTTCTGAACATTCTTGGTTTAAAACTGGAGTACAGATAAGTGGTTCTTGATATTGCATAATGTATAAAACTTCTCATTCTCTGGAGGAATCTGCTTCTCTCTTTAGGCTATAGAGGACCAAAACATAATTTAATTCCTTCAGTAGGTGCTAAATAAATCCTACTGAGTTTATTCCTTGTTTCTTTTAAAAATCTAAATTACACATCTCTACATGTAGATTTTACACCTACTGAATGATATTTGAAAATTTCAGAAGTATTTGGTTGTCCATAGAATTAATTCACAATGGAAGACTTTGTCAAATACACCTTTGTACTCAAAGTAAGATCAACTTCGAATTCAGACTGAGCTCTGAGCAGGCTTATGTTTAGCTGCGTCTTGCAAATCTCCAAGAACACATTCTAGAACCTCTCTGAGCAGTTTTTTAACAGCTCCATTGTTATTTTGTTTTGTTTTGCCTGTGGGGTTGTTTGTTTTGGTTTGGTTTTTTTTAAATCTTGACAGTTATGTTCTTTTTTGGTATATCCAGTCAGAACTTCTCCTGTTTCAAAACATAACCAATGCATCTTGGTCCCCCACTGTGTATTTCAGTAAATAGCCTCGCACTTCCCAGTCAGTTTGTCTTAAGGTCTCTACCAACAGATTAACTAGTAGAAACACTGTAATTCACTTAGTTTATTATTTGCAAGTAAAGGTTCAGGAGGAGGAAAAAGAGTTTCATTATGGATTACAGCAGCCTTACTTTCTTCAGTCAAATAACTTGCTGATTTTTCAGTAATGTGGATTGAAGCTCAGATGAGAGGCTTTTCTTTCTTGTCTATTCCTAGCTTCTTGTGAATTGTTAAAGTATCATCTGTAGCATATTAAGCAGCAGGTGGTCAATAGGCTGTGCACAGAAACACGTCATCAGGTTGCTGCAGTGCAGATTAATCTTGGTCATCAGAGAGAACACAGATATCAGAGTTGCTTATCAAAAACCCACACACAGTTAATGAACCATGTTTCAATTTTCACGGCTTCACAGAATTGATACTAACCCATAATGGGTTGCAGAAAATTGCAGTCAGGTTATTTGTTCACTCAGACCTATTCCTCTTTCCATGTACTTCATCTTGGTTTACCAATAAGGTCATTTGCTGTATCACTGTCTAAAATGTCCTCATTGTATCAGCATCCACTGTGGTGTTTGGGTTTGGTTTGGTTGGTGTTTTTTTTTCTTCTTTTTTTTTTTTTTAAAGTTTTTATTGTGGTTCTTAAATCATGATTATTAATAACCCATCATGTTCTCATATCAAGGAAGTATATCAGTATGAGTGTAGTAGCAGCCATCTAATATAGGAAATAGGAAAAATCAGACTCTTAATCTTTGTGTTCTATTCTAGTTTTCCTGTTGAGGCCATTAAATTTTACTAGTAAATATTTCTAGAAGAAACATTTTATGATAGTTTCTACAGATTGTTAAGTACTTACCATGAGATAGGCAGCCTTTGCTCTAACAATGCCTCTTTATGGGGAAAAAAAGGTGAAGGCAAATAACTCCTTTTTTAAATTGTAGCGTATCCTCTGTTTCCAAACAAAAAATAAATATCAGAAATTACTTTGAAATATTTTATGGAAGAACATTTTCATCTTATGTGTTCACCCAAGCCTGATTCTGTTAGTCACCCTGTGTGTAACATAAATTATCATGATTATAAAAATTCAGCCACTTCCTGTTTCATCTTTTTCATGAGTTGACAGTTAAGAAGTTTGAGATTAGGAGTGCAAAATACGGTCTTATTAAATTTGAAAAGGAAAAATAACTGCAAAGATTTGGGTTTTTTTCCAGATAAAAGAAAAAGTAGGATCTTCTTGTGAAAGAAGATAGAGGCCACATATGAAAATTTATAGAGAAAGGAACATCTTTTGCTTGAAGGCTACTCTCTTACCCCACTATGCATTTCTAGAATTATTTTATGATAAATAGTTTTATCTACCAACTACTACTAAGATTTTTCAAAGACATGTAGTTGTTTATCGCCTTTCTTTAAGTACTCATCATTTAAGTGTAATTGATAGCCTCAAAACAACTCATCTGAATGTAATCTTTAGAGCATTTACACTCTTATTGGTGGGTATATACAAAAGCATTAAGTTGCTGCTACATTCCTACACTTACAATTTCTCTTTGACAACATTTTCTTTCATGAGGAGCTCAGCACACTGGAATATCAAAGACTGAAACTAGCTGAGTAGATAAACAACAGTCCATGTTAATCTGAAGTGCAATCTCTTAGACTTCTGTGGGAGTAAAGTATGAAGGAATTTGGCTTTTTAATTATAGGCGCTATTAAAATTTCCTCTAAACCACAGCTAAAGTACAGACATAACCATCAAAATAGCTTTTTGGCTATTTTATTTTTTGTTTTGTTTCACTAGCATTTTCTTTATTTTGGAAAAATAAATTTACATTAGTAAATGAACATGCCTATGTGAAACACTGTTACATAGTTGATTGGTCTAATGCAGCTTCCTTCCTAGGTCAGCATAGGTTAAACAATTGGGGTGTGATATGTGCAAGAATCCTTCATGGCATTGATACAGCTGTGCTGTAGTTTCAACAGACAGTAGTTTGTACACGCCAGCTGGATAGCCAGCAGACAGATTTTGGGGGCAGACCACCCAGGGCGGTTAAGTAGATAGAGAAAACAGAGTAATTTACTAATCCTCTTTTAGAATTCAGCTGTTTTGTTCTCATCCTTTGGGGGTGTAAGGTGGATAAAAAAAAAAAAAAGTTTTTACAGTTTAATTATTTTTAAACTGTTTACTTAAGTTTGGATAAACTAGCCAAGATGCCTCAGTACCTCCTAATATCTCTGCAGCACCTTGAGAGATACATTCAAAATTTATGTTGTGCATGAAAAATACAGATGAAAAACCTGTTTGGTCTTTATCTGAGTTGGTCACATCATTTCTCCTCTGATTCATTAATATATTAAAAGACTCTTTCCTGATAAAAAGCCTTGAAAGTGCTAGTCCACAAGATATTACTAGTATAAAGAAAAAAATAGGTCATTGAATTTGATCTGATTATGTTATTTATTAATCTTATTTCATATACTACCATAAATTGTTTTGGAGATGGGGATGGGCTCTCATTAGCCTTCAGATAAATGACATCCAAATGCAGCTCACTGAGTTTGCCAAGTTCTTTCTTCATGCTAAAGTTATTATGAAACAAAACAATGAATAATATTTATGAACAGCTCTGTACTTGCATGTGGGAGGGGAATATCTCAGATTATCATCCCTGTTCCCATGGCTATTTTTGTTTCTGTGTTTTATAGCCATTGGATAAAATACAAAGATAACATGGAACAAGATCCTTTCACTTCCATTCTTGCCTCTATGGCCTAGGCAGATGTTCTAAACACTTACATGGAATCATGTTTTCTGTGTTTGCTGTTTTTCTTGCCCAAATGATTGACCTCCTACAAACAATGTGCAAATTTCAGCAAAAGGCAAAGGTCCTAAATGTAGACTACACATGGTATTTGTGTGTCATCATCAGGGAATGAGGACATATAGTATTTAACACCCTCTGACTAAGAACTAAATCTTTTTCACTGATATGGTAGTGAATGCTTTGAGAAGACCTCCCTTCTTGTAGGTAAAACAATAACTGATTTCCAGAAACTGATTAGACAGAGCATGACACCTAGCTCATACATGCCTAGCCCTGTCAAAAGCAATGTAGCATGTCTGGAGGTGCATCTTAAAACTTTCAGTCTAAAAAGCAAAGTTCCTCAAAAGGCCAAATCAGTTTACCTTTTTTCTCTCACAATTCTGAACTCTGGGTATATCCGTGCAAGAATTTTACATTGTGCAAGAGCATGCCTTTAGATCGCTCACTGAGGTGACCTAAAGAGCTTTGCTTCCTATTGCGGAACAATGTCACCTTTTGAGAGAAGCTGTGCACATTCCAGGAAAAAAGAAAGAGTCCCAACTTCCAACTACTAGTAGTTTTTTAATTCATAAGACCAGCAAGCCTGGAAGTAAAATACCCAAATTGTATTGTATCATTGTGGAGACCTCATCAGTTATCATTTATTCTCTTACATGATAGAACTTATGAATGTTAGTTGTACTTATTTTGATTCTGGTCTGGCTCACAATTTTTATAACTTTTTTTTTGCTGATTTTTTTTTTTTTGGTGATATTTGATCAATAAAAAGTTGCCATGGTGCTAGTGTCATGACTATCATCTGAGCCTGGTGACCAGATAATTTCCTTACGCAAATTCAGGATTTGTAAGCCTATAAAGCATAGAGCAATATATGAAGTGACATTTTATTGTTCTTGTTCCAGTCATTTTAGTGCACATAAATAAATGCAGGTTTTGTGCATACTAATTTATCAGTCATATATAGAAATAAGTGGTCCTAGTTATTTTATAATGTGATGAATGTATATATTCAGCTACAAATCACACAGGTGGGTTTTTTTTGTTTGTTTCATGTATACATTACTGCAAATCCACACCTAATTTACTGTGCACTTGTTACCAAATTTCTTCAGGTATTAAGTATTTTCCAATATTTTTATTCCTATGTAATTTTGCTTTCAGAGTTATTTTTCATGCTCAATCTTATTTTGACATTTTCTGTCCAGGTGACTAATTGCTTCTTAATTCCTATGATTTTTTTTCTCATGTTTCCCTATAAGGCAGGCAAGGGATTATTACTATCTAGCTGATTTAAGAGAAGAAAATTGATCAAATCCCATCGACTGACATTTCACTTAAAATATTTTAACTAAGAATAATTTGTGCAATAAAAAAATATAATCGCTATTTATCTCAGAAAATGGTATATGGATGGAAAGTCTGGTTTTGAGATTTTTTTTCAAATGTTAAGAGAAATAGATCCTTGTGAACATAGTTTAGTACACTGAATCAAAAGCATTTTTAATTTGTATTTTGACTGCACCATCTAGTGTACTCTGTGTGTGTCTGTCTGCTCTCTTTTGACAACAAATAAATTCCTTTAAAGTGTAACTAAACCAATAGCAAACATTAAACAAAGAACATTTTATGCTACAGTGTTTCTTCCTTACTTAGAGCTAACAATTTACTGTAGACTTTGACAATCAGTGGATAACTCTCTAAGACTGTGACAAACAACAACTACCTGAGAATCAGTAGATTAACCTCATCAACCCATTTCTTGTCCAGTAATGGATTACTTGAGGTGAACACCAGAGGTGTCCAATTTACTTTACTTTCTTAGCTTTCAATAGTGCATGTATTTGATGGTAGTTCTAATCACAGTTTAACACAGAGATGTTAAACCAGATCATACTGAAATTTTAAGAAACACCTCTACGTTGCTTTTGAACAGCACATGGTAACTCAATCTGTGTACTCAACCTGAATTAAAAAGTGTCTAGGACTTTAGTCACTCTTCTTTCTTAAAGGGAAGAGTCAGGCAATAATGGATTATTGCATACTAGCTTCTCATTTAGTCTTCCTTGATTGGTTTTGCTTTTCATTTAGATCAAGATATGTTGTATATTCTGTTGTCTGTGATCTGTGGATCTTCATTATGAAAGAGAACAGCTGCCAGTCACATACCAGGCATTGTGACTCTGCATCTGTCCACCCTTCAAGTACACTGTGACAGTGGGTAAAAGTAGTAAAAATACACTTATGAACAATAAGTTTATTTAAAATCCATCTATGCAACAAATCTCCCTTGGCTGTACAGAGACATGTGAATATGTTGTAAAACGAGCTAGTAACAGATGCTGGCTTAATGAATTATCAGCAGTAATTTAAATGAAAAAGAAAGATGAGGAGAATAAATAAAGGAAGAAAAGATAAATGATGAGATACAGTTACAAGTTTAAAAGAGGAGCATGTCACCATTTTATTTAACTCTTGGATATGCCTTCTGTCCAGATCATAACAGCAACAAAATTGTAGTGCTGTGAAATTGGAAGGTGATAAACAATATATAATAAAACAGTGTCTTGGTCTTGAGCTGTATGAAGACAGGCAATAAATAAAGCCTTAGAATTTAGCTGTGCACACTGTATATTTCACTATATTTTGCTTTTTGTTTGTTCTGGTGCATTAGTTCTACAAACCCTTACTTACAGTACCAGGTCCTTTCCTTTAAATAAAACTACACACGAGGATATTTTTATTAGCAAGTGTCAATATGTTTTGTTTGTAGTACTACAAAAAGCATTAGATGACCTATTTCAGTTTAAGCTCAGCTTCAGTAAGAAAGCCAGTACTGAATGGTGCATAGCACTGTGAGTCACTGTGAACCAGCAGACTGTGGATATTACCATTCTGTGCATAGTCTGACAAGGACAGATGGGAACAAAATAGTCAACTGGTCGTTTTTAATCTCTGCCACATGAGAAATTAACATGGATGATTGTACTACACTCAACAGTGTTACAGGTTTCGATGCTGGAAAATACAGTGGTGAAATTGAAAACTGATTTTGCTGATCTGAGTTCAGGCTAAAGATCTGATAGGAGCAGAAGCTTGCCTTCATAAGTCAAGCCACAAGTCTTCTGTCACGTTTTGAAGAATTTACACAATTTGCATGTGAAGAGCAGTAAATAAAGATGCAGTATTTTAGCAACTGAGTGATCAGACTGCACCATATGCCTTTGCCGTAAAGTCCCCTGATATGAATTACATTATAATACAGCGTATGGTATGTTATTTCCATCCCATAAGTTTCTCATGAAACTGTCATGAATTCTCATGGAAATTTCACAAAACAGAAATATTTTTCCAGTCAGTGTTATCCAAACAATCCTGTTCCAGTTCATTCTGTTCAGAGATCTAGAGCAGGCACTGTTGTTTTGTTTTTATAAGTAGTACTACACTACACTTCTAAGTTGCTAGTGAATAATATGACAGTGAATAAACTACTGTGATTGGAATATTTGATCCTTTTCTTTACCATGAAATATACAGGATTTTTAAGTATTTCAGAATGTGCCCAGATCCAGGAAATCTAGGAAAACCTTCTTTTCTCTGGTGGATAAACATGGGCTGTAAAAATAAAATCAGAGACTTATATTGTTCATATAGCTTGGGATTCAAAAGATTAGTCCTCATTATAAAGCATTGTGGTGGGACAAAATAGCCACAATCTTGCAAACTTATTTTTCATAACAATATGCAGTATTTTTCTTCAGCTGCTTGTATACCAATTATTTAATAGTCTGAATCTTCTGAACTGAAATTGGAGTTATTACCCTTTTATAGTAAAAATTTAAGTTGATTCTTTTTCAGAAATGAAACAAAGCATTTTGATTAGCTTTCTTCAGGTGCTATTTAAGGAGCACTTTCATCTTGGAGACCTAAGTTCAAAGAATACATAGTTTTTTAGATAGATAATAAATGCATCATAACTTTAGCAAGCTTTGCATTTTCAAAATGCTGCACTGATATATTTATGAGCAGAAGCTTATGGCATAATCTAATTAGAGAGCCATAGTACTTCTTGACATAGCTTTGCAGTTGCTGGGAAGAAATGATAAAAGATGAGTAAACGTTTGTGTGTGTGAGAACTCAAGTGTTAACACATTTCAGTGTTTCGCAACAGTTTTTCTTGATCAAATACTCTTCCCTTTTCCCAAGCATTGTCAATTACCTTTCACTCCTTATAAATATTTGTGAAAACTGCTAACAATTTCTTTTTATTCCTAGATTAAAGTAAGAAATGAACCTTAGACCAAAGTTTACATCAGTCAAAATCCTATTCCAAATACTGCTGGTTGATTCCCCCCACTTGCCCCCTTATTTTTTTCAGTGAACATTTCCTTAGAATGGGGATAAAAATCATTAAGTAAAAATCAGAACTATTTGTACATTCCTGGCAGTATAAAATACAAGACTGATTTAATTTTGGAAAGAAAATTATACCCAAAAGAAGAGAGTTTTTTGGGAAGAAAGAACTGTTATTGTTATACACAGTCTTCATTTTAAAAATACACTATTTTTTTTTTAACCTGTATAAACCATTGGTTTCATTTTTTTATTTAGATTGCATAATTTATAATACTCTTGTCTGTTCTATAAGACATGCAGCAATGCATACAGTGCAAGGCAGACTGAGATCTCAAATAGTGATTGCAGAAAAGCCTACCTCCACAGATATCACTGAAAATATACATAATTTTATTCTTAGACTTAAGAAAAAAAAAGATTTAATAGGTTGAAGACTTACAGCTACTGAAATTTTCCGCATGTTTAGAAAATGTTTTCCTTATCTATCTAATTAAAGGTTTCCCTGCTTATTGCAGGGGGTTGGACTAGATGACCTTTAAAGATCCCTTCCAACCTACCACATTGTACTATTTATTATTCATACAAAAAGTAGTAGGCTAGCAATTTTTATGCTCTATGTTTATTCATTTATTTATTTATTTTTATCAAATGAAACAAAATTCACAATCTGTAGTTGGTTAATGTGATTCTGTTTTTATCAGGCCACCTATATTTATATAGTAGCTTTAATCAGCATGCGTTCCATGTGGAACTGTAGCAAAACTGACATTGTGAAATATGCAATTTCATATTCAAAAGTGTTCCTGGATATGCTATAACCAGAATAAGATCCTGAACCCAATTACTGTGACTTCATATATCAAACATAGCAGAATTGTTATAAATACTTTTAATTGAGTTAACAGTAGGTTTGCATTTGCCTGTAGATATACAGCATTACAGAGTTACACTATATCACTAATGTAATGAAACTGCTGCTTTTTGTCATGATTTGAACATAATCACAGCTGTTTCTATGTTAAGGAAACTTCTGAGAGCTGTAAGATCATCTGAGTATTGTTAAGACCATGAAAGTCAAGAAAACCTGCATGCAATGTAAATATACTCACTGTTATTTGTAGGTTTTTCCCCCTTAAGAACAAAATTGTATGTTATATAATCATGTAGGTTTAAGGGGTCATGCTAAATTTGTAAATATATAAAGACTAATACACTTCATAATAAAGACCATGCATAAACCAGAGAAGGAATGAGAGAGATGCACTAAGTTTTTACTTTCTAGGGCAATAGATCACTTTTTTTTTTTCCAGATAGCTCTTCTAAGATGTTTTTGACTCAAATAATAAAAGCAAATGTAAAAGTGTGCCAAAGAGGTCATAGAATCATAGAATATCTTAAGTTGTAAGGAACTGTTAGGGATAATCAAGACCAACTCCCTGTTCCTCATAGGATACCTAACACTAAACCATGTGTTCCTTCAACTCTGGCAGGCTTGCTGTTATTACTACTTCCCTGGGGAGTCTTTCCAGTGACCAAACACCCTCCCTGTAAAAGACCTTTTCCCAGTGTCCAATCCAAACTTCCCCTGAGACAGCTACAACCTATTTTCTTGTGTTCTGTCCATGGTCACCAATGAGAGGAGATCATCACCTCCCCCTCTGCTGCCCCCCTTAAGGAAGTTTGAATTATAAAATCATAGAATGGTTTGGTTTGGAAATTACTTTAGAGATCATCTAGTTCCAACCCCCATGGGCAAGGATACTCTCTACTAGACCAGGCTGCTCAAAGCTCCATCCAACCTGGCCTTGAACACTTCCAGGGAGGTGGCATTCACAGATTCTTTGGGCAATGTGTCTCACCACCATCAGAGTGAAGAATTTCTTCCTAATGTCTAATCTAAATCAACTGTTGTTTATCTTAAACCCATTACCCTTTGTTCTATGCCCCTGTAAATGATCTCTCTCCAACTTTCCTGTAGGCCCCTTTAGGTACTGGAAGGCAGCTATAAGGTCTCCCTGGAGCCTTCTCTTCTTGAGACTGAACAACATCAGCCTGTTATCATAGCGGAGTAGCCTCAGGCTTCTGAGTATCTTTGTCTCACCTCTGGACTTGCTCCAACAGCTCCATCTCTGTATTGTACTGGAGACCACAGAGCTGAATGCAGTCCTCCATGTTGTAGACTGCCATGAGGTCACCTCTCAGCCTTCTCTTAGACAAACGAGCAGAAACAGTTTGCCAAACAGTGTTTTCACTGCCTAGAAAGATACTACAGTTTGGTTATTGCTTCTTTGACATAGAGATGTTGTCCCCAAATCTAGTTTGTTTTAAAAATTCTGTAAACATTTTAATGCAGCCTTTCTATTTTGGTATTCAGAAATGCAAAGGGCAGAGACTCGTGTGTCACCCGCAGCCCACATGCCTTCTTACTGAGGGGATTTTTGCACTGAAGACAACCTTTTGATTTCAAAGGAATGTTGTATGTTATTCTTCAAAGAACAGGGTAGAATACAGTACATAAATAATTAATTTTCATCATTTACCACTTAGCATATAAAACACAGTATATTGCAGCACAGATATTTAAAAATATCCTCTACTTTTTATTTCTTCAATTACTGATAAGGCTTTGGGATTTCTTTTTTGGTTTTGTTTTGTGGGATGTTTTTCTTCTAACTAGTTTAAAACGTTATTGGAATGATTTTCAGAAGTCCTAGGCATTCCCAAATACTCATTGAGTTAGTAAGGGTTCTGTGAATTAAGAAAGCATATGAAATCAAGCTGAGCTCCAAGTTAGCAAAAATGGGCTTCCCCAAAATTAAAAGCCCTTAAAAATCAAAAACTGTTCAATAAAATTTCCTTTTGTATGAATAAAACTATAAACTTGCAGTTCCAAAAATATTTTAAGTAATACCAAATTACTTTAAAGGTTTTAGATATGTTAAAAGAGCTTTCTATAGATGAAATTGAGAATGCTAATAGAAGCATTTAATTAAAAAAATTCCTGACACATAAATTCTGTGCACACTACTGAACAATTAAAATAAAAGCATAAACGTCAATGCCATTGTTTGAAGTATATAACAGATTACTTCTGACACTCAATATATTAAGACCATCACTTTTCTAACTGTTCAGCTCTAACTTTTTAAAACACTCTAGTCAGAATTAAGTTGAAACAAAGTTTGGATAGAAAAGGAAACCTAACATTTTCCATATGCACTGTCATATTCCATCCCTTTTCTAATATTCATATTCCATTAACATTCCGTATTGGATGAATCTAGGCTTAAGGATATTAAAACCAAGCTAAAGTATTTCTCATTTGTTTTTATATTTGCTATTTATGCAGTACTTTCTCAGCCTAAGCCATTTTGTTTTATTAAAAAAAAAATTACAAATTCTGAGGCAAATAATAAAAATATTTATTTATTATCCTAATGGATATAGAACTGCCACAGAAGCGTACTACGTTGGCAAGACTGAGATTTGCAACACTAAACACTACTGCAGCTTTGATCTTTACAATGCTAGAACTTATATGTTGGAAAGTCCTACCCTGGCGTTGAGAGTTAAAGATATCATATGAGACTGGGAATGGAAGACCTCAGTTTTCCTGCAGGCTATCTACAGCAATGGTAGTGTTTTTGCATGTTTTTCTGTGCTACCCATAAACTAGCTAAGTCAAATCACTGTTCTTCCCAGAAAAAGTTTTGTGGAAACGTAAATGTGTAAGGTGTCTTGAGAAATCAATCATTGCTCTTTATGTGTCTTTGTACATAAAAGGAAGTTATGCTAGACCATTGTTACTAATGTTCTATTTTTAACTGAACCTATAATGCTTTGAGACAAGTGATAACTTCATTAATCTGGAAAAAAAATTGTAATTTTTGGTAGATGGATTTTTGCAAATGGCTATATGTACATATACAGTTCATAAAATATTTCATTAATTGTATGAAGATAATACTTAAAAAACCACAAAACATAGTCAACAATTTGATACATTAGAAATATTGAGCTATAAATTCATCATATCTTTCAACTGCAAAGCCATAGATAATTGGCAAGTATTTAGTAGCTGTCTAATGGGGTAGCTTATTTTTCTTTATGTTTAGGAACCTTGGTTTATAAGAATGTTCAAGTAGCAAATATTGTTTACATTATAAGCATTAATCATAGCTGCAATACCTACCACCTGTAGCGTGCCTGCAGCGTGCATGTTCTGTCTGTTTTATATGCAAATATTTTATGTATGTAGTGTCTACAACTTTCTGTAATACACCTGTAAGTGTATGTGCTAACTAATCTTTCACAGGTTCCGCAACCAGGCTTACCAACTCTCCAGTTTTTATCATGAATCTCACAATATTTGGGGTGTGTGCGTGTGCTTTGCTTATTTGATTTAAGTTGGCTTTTCAGTCCAGTCTCATTATTATTGGTAGAGAACATATATACTTGTTTGAATTCCTTGTGAATATGTCTTCCATTAATTTCATTGGGCTAAAGACATTAAGATAACTGCTGTTTCACCGTGCTTTCTGCTTTGGAAGTGAGGTTGTCCTGACCCAACATATTTACCAAATTCCATTCTTCTCAGACCCACTTTTATACAGATCAGTAAATATTCAGGGAAACAGGGACAGGAAACTAAATCTTCCACAATGAAGGTGAGTTCCCTAGACATTTGAGTCAGAAAGTTAACACCCTTCTGGTCAACAAACCTAGTAAATAGCTTGTTATTATAAAAAAATGTAAGGGCAGAGACATTAAAGTAAAGCTCTCATTCCTGTGACTGCTAGGCTGCTAGGAGAATTTCTCCTTCTCTGGCATTCCCTTCAAATAAGGCTTACCTTGCTGAGCACCTAAGGCAGTTGAACAAGAACAGCTCCAATGAGAATCTTCATATATGAACACCCCACATCCAGCTTGAATTTAATGTTCAACCCCGACCTGTCTTCCTTCCTTCTGGCTTGCTTTGGCAAGTTCCTTCTCAACTTAGTGTTTATCGTTACCTGACTCTTTACTCACACTTCACAGGGTAACATAGTAGTACTCATTACAGAATCTGATTAAGTTAACTTGTACTTTGTAGGTCTTCAATGGCCATTCAAAGTAAGAAAGAGTTTAAGAAAAAAAAATCCTTCTATAACTGATCGAGTTTATGATGACTGTAGGTAGATACAACTTCTTTATTGTTAAATATAACTGATTCACCAACTTTCAGCATATTCTTTAATGATTTTAATCTTTTGGATTATATATCCAGGAACAAAAAGTCATCAGTAAGTTACACAAAGTAGACCTTATTTAGACATTTAGGTATTTATTTTATTTTATTTTACTGGCAAGTCAAGAGCAATGAAATAGATTTTTTTAAAGTTAGTAATATGCTGAACTATATTCTAGACTTTATTTTTAAAAAAGATGATTAAAAATGGCTTGCAAGTACAGAAACTGGTTTATGTCATGTAAGACATTTACGTGAATCAGTTAAATATGTTAAAATGTTGGGTTTTGAACTTTTTTATCACTCTGCCATAATCATAAATCAAATGTATTTGGTATTTCTTGATAAGAGTAAATCCAAAAATTTCTGATCCCTCCACCAAATTTTATTTTAGTCTTCTATTGATTCAGCATTTGAAAAAAAAAAAAACAAACAGAAAAAGATTAGATCCTCTGAGAGGACAAGGAGGAACTTCACAGGTGTAGTAATGAGATGTGACAATAGAGAAATTCTTCTGCAGGTGTCTGGGTTTTATTACTACAGTCATTTGCGGAGATCAAAGAAATGTTTTTAAAATTCATCTGGAAGAAGCTTTTCTCCAGGCAGTAATGTAAGTCTCAGAAACCTCCAGTAAGATGAGTATTATAATTCTATGTATCTGGTGTTATAATTAAGTGTGCAGTCACAACAGGTGTTTGTAGACATACTCTGTTAGTTGTACTAAGAGCAGAATGTGTTATTTGAACAAGGTGGCTGTATTGATAAAGTTTTCTTTATAGAGTTTCTAATAGTCTGATGCAACCAGGAGTATTCGTGACATAGTATCTTTTCCCTAGGCATGTGTTCCTGGTGTACTAAAATATGAAGTCACTGTAGATACAATGTTAAAAAAACCCCAACCAACAAAACAAAATCAATCAAACAAACAAAACCAGATACAATTTGAACAAATAAACAAACAACAAAAGACCCCCGTATGTACAGGAGAAAAACTGAGCTGGCGGCTAGCCGTGCATTCCTGGCTCAACTTTTCAAATAAATTGAAAGCTAAATCTTCTTGAAATGTATCAGTTCTTGAGTAGGTCTAAAGGAAGAAAAAAGTCCCCCTTTCCTCAAGCTTTTAACAAATGTAAGAGATCAAGTTATGAGACATTTTCTTTCCTAATTGCCAGTTGTGGCAGTGCATTCATCCAAATTTTTTTTTACTGCATTATCAGTGGTAATAAAGTTTGTTCAGAGGGAATGGTCCGCAATAATGATGGTGATGATTAGGTATTCCTGTTTATTTTTACAGAAACAGTGTAGTCCTGCTATGGTTGTGTGTAGTTGAAAGAAAAACATAAGAAAAAGATAAAGCATATATAAAAGGATTTGAAAACCAGAATTTGAATTTGGATTCCAAATACTTCATGTATTAAGTAAACCTGATGCTTTGATTTAGTATTACCAAAAGGTTATAGGCCAGCATAATATTTAGGTTTCTATCCAGGACCTACATATACAATTTTCTTATTAAATTTAAATGATTCAAGGACACAGAAAGATGAGATTTTTGTTCAGATCCATCTTCAGTTACTTTTATATTCCAGTTCCATATTTTCTTAATGCAAGTATTTATCTTTTAATGGAGAAGGATTTGGTTTTTTTTTTCTCTGAAGTGACTAGCCTTTTTTTTTCTGTCTCTCTGTAAGCAACTTCCTATACTATTCAAAAAATTTCAAAATATTTGGAATGTGCTGATTGTGCAGTCTTTTTAAAGCCAGCTGCTTTAAGATGTTCCAGAATTGGAGGCGTAAAATGTGCAAGAGAGGATTTTTGGAAATGTGGATTCTGTATTGGCAAAGTACATGATAGAGCAGAAGAGAACATTTTTGATAGCTCGAGACCATAAGCAGTGTTGTGTCTAAAAAAGCAACAGGGAAAAGATAATAAAAAATTAAATGAAGGATGTTACCAGTACGCTTTCCCTCCTGTTCATAAATTAAAAAAGCTAACCAGTAGGACTTTTGCAGTTGTCAGATATTACATGTTCCAGTGTTGCTAAGGACATTATTATGTAGATGATAAAGAGTGATGACATGTACCAAAGGTAAATATAGTATGATGTAAGTCTTTACGCTCTTGAAAATAGGTACAAAATAACTCTATGACTATTCCAAATATGCAGTGATATGTTAGTAAAAAACACATGACATGCACTTTTTCACATTTGTGCATGCACATCTATCCTAGAAAAGTGTAGAAGTGAGTCAGGTGTCCATACACATAATGAAAATGCTGCACTCTTTTATCTTGGAAAGGTTAACGTCAGGGTATTTGCAAATGCTAAGTTAAAAGATGAAGAAAGGTGTTAAAAACAAAAGAAAATCCAAAAAATGCAAGGATGCTTTTTGCTGTTCAGGACCTGCATAAAATTTCAGACATGTAATCAATTAAAGAGAAATAGATGTCAAGGGGGCATTAAGTAACTGAATTATTTCTTTTATGGCTACATTTAAGAGTGATGTCATCTAAGTGATCTCTACTAATGCAAAGCAAGATATTCCTTCATACAGCATATAGGAAAGAACCCAGAGAGCTTTCATAGAGGTAAATGCATTATGCATTCATTAGAACAGCTTCACTTGCTCTGTGAAAGCTGAAACAATTCTAGGACTAAATTCAGGACTTGATGGGCTCTCTTAGTCGATCTAAAACCACCAGTGTTATTCTTGTTCCTTATAACTAGAAAATTAAAATTAAAATGATGTATAGGACTTCTGTTTTCAATCAGATGATATTTGATTTAGCAAACTGGATGTCAGGTATTATAAAACCGGTTATCTCAAGTTCTCAATTATTTACTAAGATCCTTTCAATTTTCCTCTCAGAAGTAAAGTAAATTTTTGGACATTGGTTAATTTTTTTCATAGGTTGATGTGACAATTAATTATAATCTTTAACCTTTCAATTTTCCAGTTGGTGGTGTAATCTACTCTAGAATATAAAGCCACAAAATAATTACATCTTAGTATATGAATGTGTGTAACATGTTTGCTTCTTTCTGGTTAAGCAAGCAGTTTTAAATTACGCTTATATAGTGTTCCATGTGTCATCCCCAACCTGGTAAGTTAATAAATCTTACTTGAATATTGACTTTTAATGAAACTGGTTTCTTTGATCTGCATTTTTCAGATTTCATATCAACTGCCTATGTATGAAAGAAACATTTTTGTTATCAGGCAAGGCAGATTTTTTTTGCGTCTGTAGTTCCTTAGATGTTAAAGGCATGAAGCAAATAAGGTAATGCTAGGAAGAAAGTATTTCTCAACCATGATTAGAACATGATTCGTCTCTTCTTGGTCTATTTTCTAGTCCCTGTCTTTATTATTGCTGTAGGTTACATTGTTCCTAATCTTTTGTAGGACTTATTCATGGTCATAAGGGTGAGGGTCATAGTGTGGATGCACTTATGTTTGACAACTGTGCCCAAAGATTCCTCTGATTAGTGAAATAATGTAAGGTTTGTGGGCTCTTAGTTCTCTACATGTGGTGTAATTTTAATTTCTACTAATTTTCTTAAGATGACTTTATAATATAAATATTTATCTAAATAAATTGGAGGCATCTTTGCAATGTATTTATGTGCAAGGTTAAGTCAGTATTGGTAGAATTATTGCCTTTCTTCTTGCAATGAAAATGATTTAAACCAGAGCTGGAAAAACAGTCCAATTATTTTGTACTCTGACCATAACTATCTGAGTTCTTAATTGCCAAAGAGAACTAAAGTAATAAAATTAGTGATCCCTAAATGCACTGCTATAAATACTGGCACAGTATTTATTTGTTTCATCATGAACACTGACTCAATTAAAAGCGGTTTTATTTTTTTCAAGTCATTCCATATAATTTTCTTGCTGTTAGCTAATATTTCAAAGGAGTGCTATAGAGTTTAGTATTACATTTGGTTAAGTAAAATATATCTGCAAATGTAAGCTTTAGAACAGAATGTATTTTTAGAATGCAACCAAAAGTATCAGCTTTTAGTTAAAATGTTTTTTCTAAACTTTGATAAAATTCTCTGTTGAAACACTGAGGTTAAGGCCAAGTGGCATGAAATGTTATAATTTAAGATTAGGGAAACATAGCCCAGAAATTCCACTGATGCAGTCTTAATTCAACATTAAGTTTGGGAATGTTTTTCTACTGAATGGCAATCAACCACCCAGATTATTGTCACTCTTCAAAGTTTAAGACCATACCAGCTAAACCAAAAGAAATGATGCTTTTATTTATTCCGCGGTGCAGAAGACGTAAGGAGACAGTTCAGTGTTTTCAAAGAAAAAATACGTGCAAATGTGGAAATAAGTCTATTTCCCAGAATTAATACTGCAGGCATTTTTTTGTCCTTGTGCAGTTAGAGGTATCAAGGTGTCTTGAGCAGGATCTATCTTTCAAGATACTCATATGTGGTAAACTGCACTTCCACTGAAGATTTGAACAAAGGTATTAGGTAAATGTGCATGGAACACTGCTAAATTACATGTCCAGCAGAATCAGTAGAAAAACCTGATTTGTGTTTTAACTGGATGTACTATATCCACAAATAAGTAAAATTACTTCCAACAAGTCCTTTTCATCACAAATAGAAATAACCTACAAGTACAGCCAGCTATCATACCATAAATAGACTGCAGGGCAGAACTTTATCTGTACAAGGGAATATTAAGTGATGTGCATCTTGCTGGGGAAAAAAAAAAAAGTTTCACCCATAGCATGATGGTCTGCATGATACAGAGTGTTTTGGGATTTTGTTTATTTAGTTGTTTTTAGGAGGGTTCTTTTATTTTTAATTATTAAACAGTGGTTTCCTCTATGGATGCTGCTTTTATGCAAAACACTTAAGGCAGAACCTGAGATGGATTTTACATCCTAATATATAGTAATATACTGAATAAATATTTTACTCCTAATGATAATTAGACAATGGTAATTGAAAGTAAATTTGGGCACTGATTATACTTTCTCAACACTGAAGGAATAGGCTCTTTTAAATATAATACGTTTTCAGGTAAGATGCTAATGATATATTGATGCATTCTGAACCACACAGCTTAAATTCTAATTGTAACCACAACTATCATAATACTGACTGAGATGCAGCAAAAGTTTCTATTGGAAAAGAATCATGAACAGAATGGTAGACAACCCTGTACTGTTATTAAAGACATAAATGGTTTAGTAATAACTTTCATGCTTAATCATTTCCCCCAAATTTCTATATAGAATGATCAAAATATAAGTATTAGTTTTTATCTATCAGTGATACAGTGATCAACCTGCCAGAGCAGGATCACCTAGAACAGGTTGCACAGGATTGTGTCCAGGTATGTTTTCAATATCTCCAGAGAAGAAGAATCCACAAAATCTCTGGGCAGCCTTTTTCAGTGCTCTGTCACCATCAGAGTAAAGAAGATTTTCTCACGCTCAGGTGGAACCTCTTGTGTTTTAGTTTGTGCACATTATCCCATATACTGTCATTGAGCACCAATGAAAAGAGTCTGGCCCCATCCTCTTGACATCTACCCTGTAGATATTTATAAGAACTGACCAGATCCTCTCTCAGTCGTCTTCAGGCTAAAAGACCCAGCTATCAGACCTCCCTCCTACAAAAGATGCTTCAGTCCGATAATCATCTTTGTAGAACTCCAGTGGACTCTCTTCAGTAGTTCCTTTTCTTTCTTGAACTAGGGAGGCCAAACTAGTCACAGTACTCCAGATGTGACTTCACCAGGGAATAGTAGAGGGGGAGGAGAACCTCTCTTGACCTGCTGGCCATGATCTTAATGGACCCCAGGATACCAGGATACTTTTAAATAAAAGTAGCTAAAAGCTACTATTAACGTGTTGTTGTGTTGTTTTGTTTTGTTTTGTTTTTATTAGAGTAGCTGGTTAGATGACTGCAAGATCTTATGAGTATCCTCAATTTTTGTGAAACCTATGAAATTTATCTGAACCTAAATCAAAACTTGCTACTACAGTAGTTTTATATTAAATGTAAAAATCCAATGAGAAGTTGAAAGGAAGTCAACATGTAGTATGGAGCAAATTCACAAATATCTTTTGTAGTTCACCCTCTGAAATTGTGTCATCCAACCTGTTGTAATATGTCTGCTTTCATTGTGTTATATTCTAACTTGGTTTCTCTGATGCAGGAATTATACCTTTTGCCCAGTCAAAAATGCTTGTTACTGAATAGGTATCATAGGAATTGGTATGTTAACTCAGAGTAACTAAGCTGGAATTCTGCAACAGAAATGCCACAGGAAAACTAAACATATAGAGAAGGAGGTCAGCAAATATTTATGAAGGTGTGATTTCTTTTTTTCTGTATGTATTTTTAACACAATAAAACTACATTGATATCAAGTGTTAGTACAGGAGAACATATTGTTTAGCTGGAGGAATTATTTTCTTTTGTATATGAGCAGTTCATGCTTGCTTAACTAGGTTTGCCTAAAATACGTTTGGGCTTCGTTTAACATTTAGAATATACCAGGCTGCAACTTTATAATTATATTTTTAAATTAAAAAATTGCATAAACGTATGTATATAAACATATACATAAAACTGCTGCCTAGGCTCAGGATTGAATCAGAGAAAAGCAGAGTTTTGGCTATTTCAGTTTTGTATTTTTCTTTATACAAATAAAGGTACAGTTCAGAATAGCAATATGATAATCCCATATACAATTTGCCTTAAAGAAAAAAAAAAGTTTCTATTAAAAACAGGTTCAACAAGAAGTGCAAAACTACACAGAGAGAGGAAAGGTGGTGTTTCTTTTGGGAAACAATGTGAATCATTCTGACTCACTTTTCAGAAAGCACTATAGGAATGGAGCAATGTACTAGAGGCGTCATGTTTTGCTGAGGTACCTTTTAACGTATATGAAGTTTCAAGGCTGATATATGTTATCTTTAAAGCAGGCAGGTAATTGAGGAGTGATATAAACAACTACAAAGACATAACATGCCTGAGCAAAGGCCAATTAACACTATGAATGTTGTGGTGTTCCCAGGGTGTAGCAGATGAACTAAAAGCTTAGCAGTAAAATAATTAAACTGATGGCTAAATACACCAGCTTCAAGGAGCTGAATTATGAAGAGATAGGACTTAATAATCCTATGAGGAATGTAAGAAAGTTGCTAAATCATCCGAGATATTTCGGCAAGTTGGCAGATGTCTTGCCCAAAGGCAGAGTCCATTGCTGTGTGGTAGGCCTGGTGAAAGATGAAAGAACACAGAAACATGCAATCTGGAGTCAGAGTGAAAAGAAGGAGGTCAGCTGAAAAGTTAAAAGCAGGACTTGGTTCAGTTAAACTTTTTATGATTAATATCTCTATAAGCTTTCCCATGAACAGCTAACGTATTTTCTGTCCTGAAGTGAGTTGTATAGAAAATTCATACTTTTAAATGTCTTATGGTTTACCTTTGTTAACATTACATTTTTTCCTATGCTTCTGTTTCAGAGTATTTCTTTCACTTAAGTTGTATATGTGTTTTTATTTATGCATTCCCAGTTTAATATCATCGCAATGCAAGATATCATTGTATTGTCTCTGGCTCAGTGCTGATAACACTATTCTGGCTCTGCTAACATATTCTGGCCATTGACACAGGAGTGTGAAGAGAGCATAATTATCATACCTGTCACGATTGCCTTTCAGACCTTGTTATTTTTGTAGCGTTTCTCTCATCCAACTATCCTCTGGTACTAGATGTTTGTCTGAAAAAAAAAAGTTTGGGGAAAAAAAAAATGACACAGATACAATTCAGCAGAATGTATGTGCTTTGACAGTGATGTTTCCACACCATGTACAACCACTCTGGGTTATAACAGTCTGTGAAGATATAGCAGTGAAGTTATAGCAGTCTGTGACTCATCTGGTATCAAGATGTGTCTAAACTTAAAACACCTAAAAATCAAATTTTTAATTTCAGTAGAGAGGAAACTCCAGTTGGCATAGTTATATACAAAGTGTCTATAGGAAACACATTGTGATGTATATTGCAGAGGATGCAAACTCCTACGGGCATGACGGGGTCCCTTTGGAATTTACTTTTGTTCTTAAATTAGAAAGGCATGAGTACTACTTGAATAGTTTTTTTCTTAAACACCTTTTTTCATCATTAAGTATCTGGCATTTGTTTAAAATAAATTTTCCACCATAGTAACACTGAAAAATATTGTAATAATAGATCACATTAAAAGAAGCTGGGAATTTCTGTTTCTGAAAAGTTATTTTGAAAGATTATTGCTAATTTAACTAGGAATTCTGTACATAAATTATTTCTTAGTTTCCTAGAGGTCTAGACTAATGTTTGTGTAGCAAACTTATCTTGAACATTAATCCAAAAATATTCTTTTATAGTTTTCCCTACTGTTTAGAAGCAGTTTTCTGTTTATAACGCTATTTCCTACAGCAATTATATTTTCTTACTCTACTTTTTTCCCTATATACTTAAATTCCGCATGATCTAAACAGTTCTTGTTGTGCTGATTATCACTTTTAGATCGAAATTTAAATTCCATATGCTGAAATAATAATTTGACTTTAGGTGAAAATGTGCACACTTTCATATTTCTTTCCTGAATCATGAAATAAATATGGAGTTATAGCCTGGCTTTTGATTTCACCAACATCCCAAAGGTTTCATGACCCACCACAAACAGAACAAAATCTATTGGTGTGAAATAAAGTTATATGTGGGGGAAAGTGATCTTGTTCATGATAATGAGCACCTTGACATTTTCTTTCAGTTGTTATGTACTATCATCTAGAAAATGTAGGCTTTTCTTTTGTTGCATTATTCGTTGAGCTAAGTCTTTGACGGGTTTCTCCAGTAATGGAATTTGGCTTCTAGTGCCAGAGTAGGAAATGCGGTGGCTCAACAGCCTAGTACTAACTAGAGTGTTGGTTATTTTCTGTCTTGTTCAGGCAACTTGGAAAGAAAAAAAAAAAGTAAATTATATTTAAAAATAAGAAAGTCTAAGCAGTTTCAATTCTGTATGAAAATCAGTCATAAATATTATTAGACACTTTTTCCCTTATCGTGTATGTCTAAAAAGCTGTTCCCTTAACCTTTCATATAATCTGTTGCCATCAGACTTAATTTCTGATATAAACCAGCATGTTTTTATTTGTATAAAAAACTTTTCCCGCAACTGAGCCTTGCATGTGATCAGGCTGGGGACAAAGTCTAAATGCTAAGTCTTTACAATGACTTTGGTTCATTCCTATATAATTGAGAGATGTGTTCATAGAGATTCATAGATCCTTACATTTAAAAAAAATAATGTTGATTTGTCTCGCTTGACTTTCTCCTCCAATTTCTCTTTGCTCTCTGCCATAGTGTGCCACTGCTCCACTATCTTTGACCTTATTCACTTGGGTGTTAAACTGTGCAGTAATTCTCAGTAAATAAACTGGCTTAGTTTTTCTAATCTTGCCTGCACAGTCTGGCAGAGCTTTCGCTTCCTGATCTGCCCAGTTACCTTCTGTTCTGCCTGTTTATATATACCAGAAAAAAAAAAAAAAAAAAAGAAAACATTCATGCTTTTAATCCCTGTCTTCTCACAAGTCTTTCAAAGTCTTCCTATCCCTTTACCCGCACCCCACCCCCAAGCCCTCCCCGCCCCCGCAATTACATGCAGCTATTCTATATCAGTTTTATTCAGTCTTGAATCCCCAGAGTCTTTTGCTGGAATATATTTCTGACATGAAGATAATAAACTGTTCTAACACAGAATTCTCCTATCATCAGCGTGTGTAATACTTTGACTACTCCCTGGCATTAATTTAGGAAACTAATAAACTAATGAGAAAAATTAATAATGAAATTATTAAATACTATTGACAAAAGGATTTTGATTTCTAGTTTAACTGTTTCTTGTGCGTAAGACAATAAAAAATATTTTTATTGCCCCTTCCCATTTATTCAAGTAGCTCCTAGAAGAGATGCATAAATGCATGATTTTCATGAAGTTGAGGCCCAAGGTCAAACCACCATTTTTATATTATATACAGTTGCAGCAGTAAGAACATATTAATTGAAGAAATTTTCACACTGATAGATACCAAATATAGTTCAGCAATTTTTGTTAATGGTTTGTGCAAATACATGAAGACGTTTGGCTTTTACATTGTGAAAATGAATCCCAAAATATCTGAATTGTGATATTAACTGAAATAGTTGCGTAATCCAAATGACATTCTGTCTGGTCTAGCATAGTTCCTACCCAGTGATGAAACCTGCAGCAATTCAAAAAATAACCTCCTGTCTCATAGCACAGGTAATGCTTCTGCCTTGTGTGATACTACCATTTCTGAAAAAAATATCTTCAATCTAGAGACTGAAGCATACAAATGCATATCAATATAACACATGGGAGCAGAAATGCATCCACCTTTATTGTAGTCAATAATTCATTTTTGATGAGCTTCACTCCAAACTACATCTAATATAGGTCACTTAAAAAAGCCTCTCTAGAGAACTGCTTCTGAATATTTCAGTGATGGTGACTAAGCTATATTTATGCCAAGGGAGAGTTTAAACCTGAAATTTTAAACAGAGTTCAGGACTGGGTGCATACAGGCTGCATATGCATTTGGGAATTACACATTTGAAAAGTACCCATGAATTACTGGTAGGTGACATATCTGTCTTCTCCTCAATACTTGTGCACTTGTAGAGGTCTGCTTAGGACAATGCATGTGGTTCTACTTTGATGATACACATAAATGATTTTTTCAGAAATCATTGTGGTCACAGCAATGAGAAAACAATATCTATTTGTATTATACTATATATACGGAAATGGGCAAGGAAAGAAGGGAACTCTTGGGAGTAGAGAGGAAACATCTGAAAAATACTTTGCGGTTCAAGCAAATCTTAAAGTAACTTTTCAGACATGAAGTAAGTCATGTTAATGGACCAGTAAGTCAAATGAAATGACAGTTTTCCATTACCAAGCTCAATTACTACATTATGTACCAGTGTATGTGTAAAGATACATTGACAAATATTCTGCATGAGAAATTAATAAGCAGTACAGTTGAAGAAATATTTTGTTGAAAAATAGTTTTATTTTAACCTATGATTCAACTTCCTCTTGGAATTTCTACCCCCTCACACACTTTGGAAAGGATTCCAAAGGATTCCATTCTTCAATACAGGGCAGAGAGGGTATAAAGATAAGAGATATGTTCTTCTTTGTGTGTTTTAACTGGAGGCAGGCATGTTTCCTCATCTCTTAATTGAACTTAGCATGCTAATTAGGAAACACCTGCACTGGAAACAGATAAAAAGAATTAAGAATGTAATGTGGGATTGCATTTCTTCATGGAGTTTGTATAGAGCATCATCTTTAATCCTCTCTCACCATTTTTTGCTAGGTAGACTCTAGCTGTAATTAGGAACTTCTATATCTATGAGAGGACTAAAATGAGACAAACAGTGAGTCACCTTGTAGAATAAGTCATTCCTAAACCATAAGAAAAGGGAATGGAGCATCTCTTCTTTTTTTTAAAAAAAGGCTTAGATAAAATTTATGTGCTATGCAGAAGTTACACTTGATACTGTTGGAAGCTTTGTCACAGCATGTATGTAACACATCATCTGTGATTCGGCTATTTATCATTAGATAGTTCTGATGGACTGGAAGTGGCCAGGTGGACTATGGTTTATATTTTAACTTCTTATGGCCAGTTCAGTTTCCTCTGTTTACCAGTGAATACTGGCAGTCTTTCCAAAGACTGAGCAAAGTGGTTTTCTCTCTGTCCCCTTTCTTGAGTGAGATGTGTGTGTGTGTGTGTGTGTGTGTGTGGTATTGCTTATAGCTACATTAGACTATGGTGCATTTACTTGTACCTTAGAACTATGGCCCTGTGGCAGCTACAGGGAGCTGTCCATCAGATTATATGGAAAGGGGCTGGATATTTTAGGGACTGTAGTAGTATTTATAAACAATGCCCATGTGATTTTATTTTTGTATTTTCGCTTTGCTGCTTAGAAGGAAACAGCAGTAGCAATAAAATGAAAAGAAGTTGACAAAACTGATACTGTTAGTAAGGGAAGCTTCAGTACGTCTCTTTCTTCTCTCACTGCTTTGAAATGAAGAGGGAAATAATTGTTTGAGGATCTTCTGCACCAATATCTACAGGTTTTTTACAGCAGCCAAATTACAAACTACAGTTCACACCATGAACAGAATAATTTCCTCACCCCCATACTTGAACTGGAGATCGAAGGGAAGCTTTCTATTACCTTTTTGTACCTTTGTTTTAGGTTAATTCTATTCATTGCGTAACCTAATTTGCATGAAGAACAGAATTTATCAGTTGTACAGGAAAATAAGTATTATTCATGTGAGTGGAGTTCAAACCTCCTGAGACTGAAAAATGTTTCGGTACAACAAATAATAGTTAACATGAGCACTTGAAATCAGTGGGAATTGGGACTACTGTGCTCCATTTAGAATGGGAACATTATTTTGCAGGACTAGGACCTCATTTCTTTTGTATCCACCATAAGAAAGAGAAATAGTTTGTGTATCTTCATCAGTCATAGCCTGACAAAGCTCCGTTGAGCTTTTGAAATTGATCACTGCCTCACTATGATAGAAAGTAGAGCTATTAAAAATGAAACTCTTTTCTAATTTAAAAATGTCTTCTCTCTAGATCCATGGTCTGTATTTTACTTATTTGTTTAGAATGCTGAGAAATTATGGTGTTCGGAAGTCTTTCAGATTTGGAAAAATATTAGGCCACAAATTTTTATTTTCTTCCTTGATTCACTCACATAAATAGTGCAATGAAAAGAGATTAAAAAGAAACATTAAAAAAATCTGAGGTTTTTTGGTAGCTTCCCTCTACCTCCTTTAGATTTCTTTAGATAAATAAATCAATTTGTATCAGGCTTTAGAATGTATTCTTTACCAAAGAGAGTAAGCTTAGTCTAAATTAATTAATTAAATAAATGAATAAATACATAACTTTCTGTTTAAAAGCAGAAATAACTGTTGCTGCTGCTCAGCTAACTGGAGTGAGAAATTTGACTTTTTACATGTCCTGAAGAATTTAATTTATGAATATTATTAGAAATATTTTTACAATAGAAATTAAAGATGAATTTTGATTAAATCTGGATTTTATTATAGACATCAATGAAAATACTGATCAGCTTTATTTCTTGTAACATGGTACATAGTCCTAGCTCATGATGAATTATGTATCTTGGGAGCATATAATTCCATGAAGCTTGTTGTGGCTTTGAGTATCTGAATCTGAGTTTAAGAGAAACTGTGATGAGAGGAGAGGATGTAAGCACCTGAGCTTTAGTCACCTGATGAATTGCACGGTTGGCTGGCTCACAGGTATGCAGGCTGAGTGAGACAGTTCTTAGCTATGAAATGCACTTCATTTTTCTGTTGGCTTTGGAGTATTTAGAGAACAAAGTGCAAAGCAACAGCTGGAGACTTATGAATTTTCAGCATTGTTATAAAGAGGAAGAAGAAGGAAAACTTATAGCCTTGTCTCTATTCTTAGTCTGTATTGACCTGTCTGATCCCTCATGTACCCACTAAATCCATGTCATGTAAATTTAAGTTGTTATAACTTAATCTGACTGTTTCTTAAATCTGTACAGAAAATTGTAAAACAAGAACGTTAATTAGTTATGTACTCGCAGGTATTTCTGTACATTAATGATGCTATTTTTTATTAATAATATGGTATTTGAAGTAAGTATGAGAAACTGAACTGTTTTTTTCAAAGAAAGAGCCAAGAATTCTGTGATTGGATATTTTGTACTGTGAGTGTAGATGTTGAGGTATGCTTGCATCAGATTACACCAGCTGCATGTAAAGAGAAATAGTCCGTATTCACAAAAGTTTGCATGCTGGTCAAAGGGAGCAACTTTTATGCTTCTTTCTCGTTGTGTGTCATGCTCTTAGCAAATCAAAATATAGTATCTCTCCAGAACTAAACTTTTTTTTTTTTTTAATAAATAAAACCCAATAAAAGCTAGTTTTTCTTCATGTATATTTTATGATGAGACAGTACTTAGAAATAATTCTTTTGTTAATATTTCTCAGCCAAAATGGCAAAAATTGGTCTTAAACCTATTGAGGAAGCTATAATGTTTGTATATCATTATAAAAACAACCAACCAAAAAAAAACAACTCAAACCAACAAACCAGCCTCCTTCCCTTTTTCATGTTAAATGTCTGTATGTCTCTTGATCTGAAAGTTACACTATAATGAATAAACATTTCTGTCAGACAAATACATGGCTATGTAAATATTGAAGATTCTTCAAGACTGCTAATTTTAAAACTTACTAGAAATCATGTGAAGACATCTGCTGAGAGCATATTATTCTGCAAGGGCAATAGCTATGACAAAGTGTCACAGATCACTTTTTTTTAAAAAGACTTTTAGTATATATAGTCTAAGAAACATCTTGATAAAGTCTCTGCAAGAGTAATCCTGAGACAAAGAGGTTAAATCTAATTAAATGAAGTGAGATACTGGCTTGTTTACAATAATATAAAATTACACCTCAGTGCTCACAAAATGTTTTTGTTTCCAAATCTCATCTAGGCACTAACAATAAACAAATGTATTTCACAAAGACTTTTACAAGATTTCCAAATCAAACTTTGTTTTGTGATTTGGAATGAAAACAAACTGAAAATCTCTATGAAGGAAAAGAATTATGAGTTTCTTCCATGTATCAAAGCATTTTGTTTAATTGCTTTCCCCTTTTGTAACAATTTTATTTTAAAAGGGTAAATTTTGTGATATATGAAAAGGGCTGTAAAGCAATTAAAAGTTTTAATGATAAACATTGAAACAAGAAACAGATGGCTCTAGTCTTTCTCCTCATAAAGAAATAAAGCATATTCAAAGCTCTGAAATTTCTCTTTTATACTTTTCAATATGAAATCCAAGTGAACTAGCTTAGCAATCATAACATAGTCTAATAATATCCTCTTATGCAATATTTGCCTAATCATTAACTTCTGTGTCCCATAGTGCAGACCGGGAATGTGAGTAACAAACTGTATCATACAGCAATATGATATGGTTTACTTTGCAAAACATCCCATAAAGAGACCTGGGTTTAGTGAAAGGACCTAGTCTGACCTGCATGTGAAGTGTGGTGGCAGAGATGAATTTGAATCAGTTGAGTGATGGTGTGCAGTGTTACAGGCTGTGGAATATCCAACACAGAACATAGTATTTCAGACATAGTTCAAGTCAGAGTAATCAAAAAAATGTACTTGCTTTAAGGTTTTGAATCACTGAGGGAACTAATTATTTAAAAACTTTGCTAGGACTAACACCATCTTCATAGTTAATCTGAGTAGACTTTATTTCACTGGTTTATTTTTTAACATTACTGTTCCAGAGAGAAAGGTTAGTGTTTTTGCCTAGGACACCTGGAGCCCAGTCCTTGTTTCAATGAATACTTGATTTAAAATTTATAAAAATACAAGTATATCTTTGACCTTTGTGTTCCCAGGAAAGTATCCAAATAGGTCTTAAAGCTAGGGCACAGGTTAATTCCCCTATTTTCCCTAATGATTTTATGATCCCTGGAAAGCAGAGAGGTGTGAACAGAGAGATTATGTCTCAGACTTTGTAAGTCAGTGAAAGCACTCTTAAAGTTTAGAAGCGTGCATCTGTGTCTCTTTCAACAGGGAAGGATTGTGATGATCCGCTCCCTGAATTCTGTTTCTAACAATTTAACAGAGAGATGAAAAGGACAGTGTTTGTGTGACACTTCATCCTCAATCCTGAGTCTTAAGACAAAGTGTAGGAAGAGTTTAGGTACTTTAATGCTCTAAATTATCTGTCTTCAGACTGTGAATAGATACAGTCATTGAAGATCCTACAAAACACTAGTAATCACGATTTAGGTCAGAAATTAGTTTTAATATCAAATTGTGTATTTAAACATTAGGTTTGCTTTACAGGTGATCAGAAAAGCCTACTTAGTCCTTTTATGTCTTTTGGTTTTGCCTTCCCTTGAAAGAGCTTAAATTATCTTATATACAAAATACTAAATTATACAAAAAAAGTGGACATGGAGTAATGGGAATCTCAAGGAATATGACTAAGCATTATGAAAGTAAAGACTGAAAAAAACCTACCTGAGTATATCTACGAATCTGTGTTGTTTGTATTTTTAATTTCAGTTGATTGTAACAGTGATAGGCACTCCTTCCATACTTGTTTTTAAAGTTTCTTTTCATGGATTCTCTTGTTGATGAGATTTTTGTTGTTGTTATTTCATATTTCCATTTTGGTTTATGGATTAATACAAGATAAGCAGAATGTGTATATGATTACAGAATGGCTTTAATTACAGTCATTAAATAGTGTGAGTAGTGTTTACTAGATTTCTATCCTCAGACATACATCTGACTGACGCTTTGCTTTTTCTTGTAAGAGTAAAGTGTATCCACAAATCTTAGTCAGTGAGTTTTATCTGACTGGTGTTCTGCAATCAGATCTGCACACCTTGGCTGTATGCTTAACAGTTTGACTTGCATGGATTGCATCAGAAGAGTCTTGTCATAAATTAGCATCTCTACAGATATGTAGAAGAACTTGACTAACAGAAAAGGTCTTGTCTCAAGAATACAGAGTAGAAATAATCCATGAGCTGCAAAAATAAATTATCTTGTGTTCAGAGAACCTCTGTGTTTTGAATTGCTTTTCAATTGCTCATTTTGAGGCTTTGATGGAGGAGGAATACTTTATTAATAGCTAAAATTCATATAACAATGCTAAGAGAGAATGATTAAAAAATTGTAAGTCATAGCCTTGAATTATTTCCGTAAGTGAAAAATGTACACAACTTTTAAAGTATTCTGTCAGCTAATCTACCTCTAAACTTAAATTTTGTGAAATTATTTAAAATTTTGACATGCTTTATGTCAATAAATCTTGCTTTACATTGTTGGCAGTGTATGTATTGATGTAGACTATTTTAAGCGATATTTCTATAATCCTTTATGGAATGAGGAAATATTGTGGAAAGAGGATCATAACATTAGCTTTGACACTTCTTGGTTTGGACTCACTTTTATAGTGACAAGTTAATGGAGAAACTGGTGTTTGAATTATCTTCAAATGCAGGGATGGAGGGTGAGCTTTTTCTCATTCTAAAGCAGCAACATCAGGTTTTTTTCTTGTCGAGCAGTACTGCACAACAATTTCTAAACAACATAAAATACAGTCCTATGTGATACATGAAACAAATGCGAAGTATTGCACAGAAAAAGTCACCTGTTACTTTTTAAGATAGTGTTCTGATGGAGTATCAGATATATTTGAAGTTAGAGACTGCTTCCCAGGAAAACACATGCTTTTTGTACATTCAAGGAATTCTTTTTTTACCATGATAACAGCTGCTCCTCTGTTTCCATCAAGTTCTACTGGAGGACTAGCTGTAGTCAGCTTGTGATCCACTGGGGCATAAACAATCTTCATAGCAGATTAGCTATTGTAGTTCACTGACCACAACTGTCACCCAGAGGAAATTGTTTAACACAGTGTAAATATTTGGTGTGTTCTCCATATAGCTGAGTGATTATTTCTGTACATAAGCTTAGTTTACATGAACAGTAAAGTCCTTCCCAAAAAAAAAAAAAAGTTCTTACACAGTGGTGATTGTGTTTAATGTCTTGTCAGGCATGTTTGGGACTGTGCTTTGACTGAAAGGCATCCTGGCAATTGTGTATTCTGAGCAACACTGCAGATGCAGTACATGTATGTGTTTGAAGAACTTCAATACTAAGTCCTTAGGGCTACTTTTAATTCTTTTGCCTGGGATTTAAGAAGTTGTATCCAGATACTGACACTGTATCAGCTACATCTGCTAAGCATATTTAGTTGTTTTTGCCCCCAGTAGACTGAGGAAAGCCTCACTGACTTCATTTCATATGTCTATTGTTACTCTAATGCTTCCTAGGTAACCACAGGAATTGAATAAAGAGAATCAGAAAAACTCAAGAATAGCTACAGCAATTCTGATCTCATTTTAAAATGATTTTGCAATTACTGTTGGAGAATAAGTCATTCAACACTATTGGTTTTCTAATGCTGTGAGGCACTCTGATGCTGTTGTTTTGAAGTGAGTTTGGATTGTTCATGCAGTGCTGGAGTGCTCAGAGAAGTGACTAAAGCTGTGATAGGGAGAGCCCTGAAGAATTGGCACGGAAAGCATCATAGCACCCTTTCTAGATCATGCTTGTCATGATAATTGCAAACCATAGTTACTTTGGACTTGATAGTGCTAGTCTAAAGCTATTCACCTCTCATTCTTGCTTCTCTGAGGAGGGTTAATGTATGTCTTTAAAACAGCAGGCTCCAAGTGGGGGTTACAGTCCAAGTGAAAGGTTTGCACATGGGCTAGTGGCCTCATGTCCCTCTGCTGCACATGGAAGAGAGAACATTTTGGTTTCTTTTAAAGCAAACAAACAAAGCCCCCAACCCATTTCTTTACAGTGTTTTGATTCTATGCTTGTCTAACTTTAAAAACAACAGCCCTGTGTTCAAATGCAGACCTGAACCTCTTGAGTTTGTAGCCTCCCCCTCCACCCATTGTGTTATAACCAGGAAAACAAGGACTCTGATTTTCATTGGTCAGTCATACATAGAGATTTGGGTTTTTTCTCTTCCCCCTTTAATTAACAAGTTAGAGCTGGAAGAGGAGATAAATGAAAATATTTCAAACATGGGCGCAGCATTTGTGTTGCTCTCTGTATGGCTGACTCAATGAGTTAAGCAGTGGGCCTTATGAAAGGGTAAAGAATCTATCCCTGACAACTGCATCTCCCTATTTTTGTAGAAGCAAACTATTAAGTTGCTTCTAGCCATAATGTGTGATACTGTTTCCAGCACATCTCACTTTGTCAAGTGTTTCATTACAAGTATGTGAATGTGGGGGCTAAAAGAAATTAGTTTCACCATTAATTTAGTTGTTACTTAAAAATAGAAGGGACAATTATAGTAAGTTCCTAGTGCTATCTCCTTTTTCATGAACTCCTGAGTTTATAAATGTCTTTGTTATTAAAAAAAATAAAAACAGCAGTAATATTAACTATTGACATGTACTTAAAAAGTTATAGTTTTCCTGATGCTTGGACCACAGCAGTAATTTAGTCCTGCCAATATATAACATCTACTCTTTTCTAGAGTATATAATAGACTGATTAGTAAGAGTATATGAATGTATATAAAGAATTTATTTTAAAAAGTTTTAATAAGAATAGGAAATACTAACATTATGGTATATTTTGACATATTTACACACATAAAGATGGCTTAGAAAATAGTACACAGGAAAACATAAGGCCTGAAATGATTAAACAGTAGGGGAGCAGGGAAGAAGTTTAATTTTTAGTTTTTCAAAGCTGTTAAAAATCATGCTTATTTAGCACAGAGTATATGACTAATTTGTGCATTTAGTAACTTTAAGAGGTTTTTTTTTTGTTTTTTTTGTTTTGGTTTTTTTTTGTTGTTGATTTATTTGTTTTAAAATCTTTTCCTGATTAATTATCTTTTAAATTACAGGTAGAGGTCAAATGACCTGATTTCACATATGTTGCATTACTGTTATGTTGCTCTTCAGAGTTCAGGGAATTAAATTCCACCTGGAGGTAAACAATGCCAGTGGCAGACATTGTGGACCACATTCATCCTGTATGTTATGCCTTTGAAGTGTATGAATTATACCACAAGGAACCCAATGCCTTGAAGCTATTTCTTAGTAAAATATATTGTAGGGACAGCTTGCTAGCATAACAAAAACACTATGAAGTAGAACATGTTATGCTTACACATATTAATCCTTATGGAGATATTATAGGAATATTCTGTTTTCTCTGAACAGAAAGTACTACAATCTCGCTCCCTTCCCCCTTCGCCCCTCCCCCAGAACTGTAGCTTTTATACATTTAAGTCATTCCTGACCTAATAAAAAGATAATATTCAAACCTTAGAAAGTGAAACCAAAGTAATTTTTATGTAGAAAAACTTATAACAGCATTGATGACTGAAATAGGGTGCATGTACTCATGGTTTTGCCAACTGCTCTAAGAACAGCAGTTTTCCTAGATACTTTGCCCATGAGAGTCTTTATTCGGGTGCCCTTGTATATGGTGTATGTATAAAAACTTTTTATTGCACGTAATCGTTTGGGCTATTAGGACTACTTGATATAAATGTATCATGCTGTATAGACTGTGCCTGCTTAGTGGTTAGGTAAGGCTACAGCAGGTACTGACTTTAAAAGTGTTTTCTCATTCAAGTTTTGTGGAATGTGAATGTGATAACAGATTTTAATATCTTTGTAGATAGACAAGTGTAATGTGTCAGTTTCAAACATCTTGGAAAAACAGAACCTAGCCTAACCTTTAATATGCCTCAAGCATGCAATCCTCCAGTCTGGTTAGAAAAAGTTTAATGGAAGATACTGTTTATGTTGTTGCAAAGGGATGGTGTTAAAAATACTGAGTTTTCCTTAAGGATGGTATTGCATGTGCTTTTATATAAAGATCTTGTTTTGTGCTAGAGGAAACCATTTTCTTTCAGAAACCAAAGTTGATCAATAAAGATGGATTAGCATGATTGAAAATCCCATTCTGAGTTAATAGGAGTGCAGCTGCATTATAACACTTCATAAATCGATGTTAAAATTGACCAGAGCCACTAGTCATGTCAGGCTACAGTGTGACTGTTCAAACACATGGCTGAAGAGATTGAGTCTGCCTTTAAGCTCCTTGTGAAACCAAAGCCTATTAAACTTTCACATTCTACACTTAATAGCTTGTTTAACTAGCTGTAAGTGGAAACACTGTGGGTAGATTACCTTGCCTAAAACATGTTTTTGCTGTCTGGAAAGGAACTTGGAAGACAAAACTTGTTGAGCTTCCCATCCTAGCCAGCTCATTCCCCTTGAAAAGTTACACTGAAAGAAAATGAGCAGCAATTAATGCAAAGAATGTGATTACCTGGTTAGGAAAAAGTATTGACACCAGCAGATGGTTTTGTTTACAGCTTTTCACTGATCAGTTACTGGAGAAGTAGACACCCTGAAAAGACACTGTGAATACAATCTGGTTCTGTAAAGATAGGCTTGCCCATTAGTGATGCCTGGCTATGTTACTTAAAAACTATTATTCTGACTCACCTAGCTCAATGTGGCAAGTGCATAACTGTGTGAATGTTGAGGATGTCATTCAAATACTCGCTAGTACAATAATTTTCTTTGTCAGTTTGTAGTTTTTTCTAATACTATTTGCTTTTTAGCTACTCGTAAGCAATGAGATGGTGTAGTCAAAACCAGACACATGGTGACCTCAATATCTCATTCCTGAATGTTCAGCTTAAAGCCCTAGCCCATCACTTTCATATAGAAGTTGATATTATTTTAGTCTGTGCTTTTCATTCCATCTCACTTGGTTTTCCCAGGCATCTGCTGGAAGGAAAGGCTAAAGGAAATGTGTCTGCCTGCTCATCTTTTACATGTAGCCACTTGCATCCGTAATAATTACTTCTAATATGTGTGTGTATGTATTTATGTGTATGCATATGAGAACATGGATTATCTAAATATTTATGTGTTTAGCAAAGAATTTTGAAGTAATTCCAAAGTACAGGAAAAACATGGCAAGACACTCATCTTCAGAGAATTAATTTTGTATGAATGTATGAACAGATTTAGTGTTAGGGTAGCCTAATATGACTATTTACTGTCAAATTCTGCTAATCACTGATTTAAAAAAAGAAAAAAGAAAAGAATCATGAAAAGGATGTAAGAACATAACTATATTATTTTTGTCTTCATGAATCTGGGAGCCTTGGCAACTAACTTACCATTTTGTATTTGTCTGCTCCCTAGAGAATGCATTTTTCCATCACCAAATAAAACAAATACTACTAAGAGTTTTATAATGTACTTGTTTCTTAATGTAGCAGGTGGTGTGGTTTGAAGCAGGTTTGGAAAACAAAAACCCTCAAAATACTTTAGAAGAAAAGAGGCATTTTATTTTATTTTTGAAAATTGTTTTCAAATGCTTGGCATCTTTTCAAAAGATAATCCTATTTTTCATAGTTTCTTGGCTGTCAGAAACTTGCAAAATGGCCCAAGTCAATAAACTTCCATGTATTACAATCTGAAAGGAGATAGAAGAATTCAAAAGAATTTGATCACTGTAGGGGAAAAATCATGTCCTTTACTTTGATTTTTCTACTTGCAACATATTCAACAGATGGCAAAATTTGACAAATAAAACCATGATGTATATGTTGTCTGTTTATGAATTAGTTATCCCCTGTTATTGCTCAATTTCCATGTAAATGTGCTATAGTTAAGGTCCTTCTAATGTCTACACAAGCACAATTTATCAACGGAGGTGGCTTAATGTGGACAGGGACACTTACCTAGTGTGCATTTCCTGGACTGTTCTGGATGCAGCAATGACACTTGCGCAGCAGGCAACTTATGCTTTCATTGACCTTGGCAGTATTGCAGGAATAATTCTGCTTCCACAAGAGTGAAGTTGGTATTAAACAATGTCTTGAATTTATTAGGAATGAGTATGCTGGCCTTAGCCATCTGGAATGTGTATTTGTTTGTACATATTTTACTGCCCTATTGCAAGAAAACAAAAAATTAAAGCAGATCCCGCTCCACTGTAGGCTACTTTTTGTGTCTTCCCACATGTGCTATTTTCATATAATAATGAATCATATTATTTGTCAGTGATATTTGTTCTGAAATTCCAGCTCTGCTTTTTTGTTTGTTTGTTTGTTTGTTTTTCAGTGGGTTTTGAAAGCTTCGATCAGTTTAGTTCAAGGTTATCTCTTGAACTGCCTTCTATTTCTTGGCCTCCATCTATGCAAATCACCTCTAAACCTCTGCTTCAGGAAGACAATTTAAAAAATCTAGATGTAGTCTGAAGTAACATTTTTTGAGTAGGAAATCTGTACATGTTATGAAGTGTGGCATTTACTCTGTCAGTATGATTCACATCTGCCTGCATCTCACCTGGGGAATGCAGAAGCCTCCTTTTCTGAAAATGACTTGACCACGGGTTATCAGCTCTGGGGAGTAAAGGGAATCCTTAGACCTGGTTATTCCTTCATAATGGCTACTTTGAAATGATCAAATTTGAAACTCCTTTAAAGTAAGAATCATAACATGCATTATAAAATTGGGAAGTAATCTTTTGTTTTAATCTGTCATTCTGTTATTTTGTTTTTCTATGAGAATTTTCTGTCTGTTTTTCAAAGTCACTTGAAACCTAATCATATGAAAGCTTACTTGATATGAGTATAATTTTCCATGTGATGGGGGAAACACTAACCTTTGCCACTACTTTTGAGCAGCATGATGTAAGAGAGTGGCAGTTAACGGAAAACCGGAAGGTGTTCATTAAAATGTTGAATTTTCAGAAGTGGAAGGTAAATATTTAATGCCAGTGGAGCTGCAAAACCAGATTGAATATACTCAAGTAGCTACCAAGTTTGATATCCTAAGAAAAATACTCAGTACACAGCACCTTCAGTAAATTTCAGTAAAAGAATAAATATAGAAGTCTATCTTGAGAGTTATATATGCTAATAGTCTTAATGCAAAGGAAGGGTTCATGCCTTATTGCCTAAGTGGCTTGATCCAAATTTGAAGAATGCCTTGTGGATTGAATGTATTTTGGGTCACATTTAACAGAACAAAGAATGGAAGAAATCTTCATTTTCACCTGACTTCTACAACATGGTTATAGCCCATTTAACTACCTTTCTTCATCACTACTGTGGCTGAAGTGAGGTGTAACAATTCTAGAGCATATGGTATTTCAAACTTAACTAGAAGATATTAGCAAGCATTTGCAATAAAATAATTCTTTCTCAGGGATGAGAACATATTTTGCATTTTCCAAAAATTGATTTCCACTTGTGGATAGTCTCCCATATTCCTTGCATTCCTGCACTTTATAGGCAAAATGAGGTGAGATATGTAACCTGTATGGTACATAAAGTCTGTATTTTGTTTCTAGAATGCAGAGAGAATTGTAGGACTGAACTTGTTCAGAAAAGTTGCATACTCAGCAAGAGAAATACTAGCCTTTACTGCTTCCTTTCAACCTCATGCACAGTACAAAACAGTGGGAGGTCCTGAAAAATAGCAGTCGTTACAGTGTAAAATTCCAGAAGCAGATGGTAAATATTTAATAGTGATGCAGTGAGAAAAGTAGGATCAATGCCATCAGATAGTTACTAAGTTTTAGTTTAGTTAATTGTGAACATTCAATTCCTTAGCTATTTTGCCATGAATATATAATAGAGGTTAAAAAATGTTTAGTAGACAGAGAAATTATGAAAAAGTAGAAATGGCTCAGAATGGTTCAATTTTAGCTGCTTTCAAAGGTTTTATCATGACTGTATTTGATTATAACAATGGAGTTAGTCACACAAGTTTTTCTACTTACAGTGATTTAAAGAAAAAAAGTTGAAATTTTTAATTCCTGCCTGCCAAGCTTATTCTACCCACCATGGCTTATTGGCTCCATTCCTACATCCTCACTCAAACTCCAGCTAAACTGAGAGACGTGGGAGCAGCAGCTCCACTGGGGTATAACAGCATTCGTTATCTGGGGCATCATTCCAGATGAATTTGCATTGACCTTGTATATAAAGCTTCTGGATCAGGAAAGAATCTATGAATTTATGAGGAGACAGGAGTTCTTAGTCAAAAGAAACATAGGAGTTGTCCCAGTGCCTAACTGCTCTATACGGTTGTAAGAGGAGGTAAGGTCACCTATAAAGGCAAGATATTATTCCTATGTTAATGGTTCTAGACAAGGTACAACGTTCTGGACAAGTTGTTTTTTTGCTTAAGGCTGTTTTTTTTACTTAAGGAAAACTCCCACCTTATTCTGGTGTGTTACCATTTCTAATTTAACTGCCTGATAGCATACTGCAGCATGTACTGAACCTGCCTACAGCGACTTTATGCTGTTCATTCAAAGTAGGAGTGTTTGCAGAACTACCAGCTTCACAAAACACAAGTTGCCATTAAAAATTTTTGAAATGCTAAGAAAAGTTATGTCTCCATCAGTTTCATGTATAAGATCAACCTGATATTATATAGCTTGCAGTAAATGCAATAGAAACACATATGTATATGGAGGAAAAATGGTTTGTGAAGTATGTAATTTTTACCTATTCCAAGCTGTTACTGTATGTAAAAGCACAGCAGAAAAATGCATGGGAACCATTTCACTGATTCCAATTATTTATGGCTCAGCATCAGTAACTTAGAAACTAATTTGTCCAATAATGAACTCTCTCTGTTGCTGAGATAGATAATAAATGGTATTATAATATTCAACAGCAGTTACTTGTTTCAGTGTTTCAGGAAGTTGCTGTGAATAGTGTTTGTCTCCGACATTATTTAAACTGATGAATATTACATATGGCTTGATCTTGGAACAGTGGAACACAAGATCTGACAGGTTAAAATGCATTCCATACAGCTGAAGACTAATAGAGGTTAAGGGGGTTTGTGTGTTGCAATTTTCTTCACACAACTGTAATGTGGTAGTCAAGCTACAAATAGTATGTCTCTTAGAACAAATTGCTTGTGTGCATAGTATTAGAATAGTACACAAATAAGAAACCTAGGAAACACCCTTTTTTCTTTCCTCCCTGTAACAATGCAGAAGCACAAAAGATTGCAGATAGACCCATTTAAATTCTTAATGAAATATTGTCTAAAAAGATAAAATCTCCTTTTTTAAAATTGTTAAATATTTTGGGGTTTTTTTTCCCTCAGTGAAGAAACTCAGCAGTGCTCTTGTCTTTGTGAAGATCTCTGTACTAAACTTAGAGCTTCTGTAATTTCACACTTTAACTTATTTTCTACCGTATCTTTCAATAAATATAACTGATGTGCGTATGTAGTTTACAAAAAAGAATCTTAACACTTCAGTTCCAGTTACAAAGGGTCAACCTACAGCTTATTTCTCTATACCTTATACAGTTAATTCTTTGCTATTTTTTTGTGGATTAACTGGTTTGTAGAGCAACCATGCTGCACATACATAGACATCAAGCTGGACTGTTCTTGGCAGGCTGATTAAGTCAGATCAAGCATTCTACAAGTGCTGCCATGATGCTTCCATGATCAGATTGAGTCTAGAATAGCCTTATTACTTTAGAGTAACAGGAGAACTGATCTAATTAAACCTGCAAACCTACAAATTTTCTTGCTTACACGTAGTCATTTCTACTGATTAACATATTTAGATCTATTTTGATGGAGTATGAAGACACTTGAACACATCTGATAGGGTCTGACCAGTTATAACTGCTTTAAATCTCTGGCCTTGAGCTGAAATCATTGAAGGCAAGAGGGACTTGTACAAAATATTTTGGTTTTCTTGCTTTCTTACTAATCTTTCCCTACTGTTCAGGGTTTTCCAGTTTGTACCCTGATTTGACAGGCGGTTTTAATTTTCTTTTGATTTTGTTGTTGTTGTTGTTTTTTTAAAGTTCTTTCATACGTCAAATTTAAAATGTCTCTGTATAACCATGTAAATTGATTTTATAATTCAATGCAAATACTTCCATACTAGAGTATTGATAATATTGGATCTACAATAATTTGACTTTTTTTTTTTGTCTATGTGAAGTTTATAATTTTTGTTTTGAAAAAAAAATATATATGCAAAACCATGTTTTGCACATATTTAAGTATTCTTTGTAGCTACCACTCTTGGGATCACCACATGGCTTAAAATCATCTATCTTTCTATCTGTAAAAGTGCAGTTATCAGAAAGAAGCACAATGTAGATTCAAATTAGCGCAACTTCAGGCTGTCTTGACAGCAAACATTATCATTTAAGAATAATAAAGTCAAAGAGGAAAGAGGAGATATGTACTTAGGAAGATTTTGAGTAACTTGGACTGGATCTAGAAAATAACTATGATATGTGAACTTCAGAAAGCTTGTCACAGAATTCACAGTGCTGTATTAAATATCTCAGCCCCCTGTGCAATGCATAACATAGAAGAATAAGAATGGATTCTGCAACAATCAGCATGCAACAACAGTTAGTGAGCTATTGAATTAGCTGATAAGAAGCTAATAGGATATTACTGAGACTTTAATCTGACTCCGTTAGGAGCCTGAATACCTGAGCTACAAGAAGCAAACACTTGTGTTTAGAGCTGTAGGTTTGGAACCTTTTCAAGGGTTAGGCTCTGAGTATTAGAGTTCCCTCCCACCATAGCTGAAAATATATTTTTCAGTAGGAAATAGGAAAATGTTGGGCGTGAAAATACCAAGGACTATTTCTCTTCCTCCTCTCATATTCCCTTTAGTCCTATGCTTATAAAAATCAAGAAATCTTCAATGCCTGACACCTTAGAGCCTAAGCAATTGTTAGGTACTTGCTGTGTAAAAAAAAATAAATTAAAAAATCAGTTAACTCTTTCCAATTTCTTTCCCTTTTACTTCTCAACTAGATAGTACTTTGTTTTATCGTGCTAACATTTTGGGTGTTCCACAAAGTGTGATTTGAAGAATTATACTTTTACCATATAAGATATAAATGAAGGGAGTGGCAATCCTGTGCAACCTGCTCTAGGTGATCCTGCTTTAGCAGGGGGGTTGACTAGATAATCTCCAGAGGCCTCTTCCAATCCCTACTCTTCTGTGATTCTATGTAAAGTTTTGTAATGAAGAAATTGTGTTTGCATTCCCCTTTCCATATTTCTTTAGAATGGAACTTAAATGCTAACTGAGACAATATGTAGTGCTGAGCAAGCACAATTTTTTTTCCAGAAGTTGCTCTGTTCCAGAGACAAATTCACAGAAACAGAGTTTTGAATTCAAAACTACCCATAGTCACAGAAAATAAATCTTCAGGTGGAAACAGATTTAGATCTTTGTTGAATTGTTTCCAGAAATGCAACCTGTGTTGTCAAAGTTTTAACTTCAAGGTCTTTGTCTACCAACAAAAGGTCACTGACATTTTTTTTAGGAGTGGCAAATGTTTTGAAAGGTTCTGCTTTTGAGATACCCAGTTTTCAATGTTGTCAGTAAACCTTATTTCTTTAGGAGTACTAAATATTTGCTCTCTGAAGATTGCTTTCCCATGTGCAAGGAAATAAAGATATCTCTTTTGGATAAATATTTTAGACTGGTTTGTTCTGTGTACTTGTGCAAGGTTATCATTCCCTCCTATACAGCAAAAAGAACAAAAGCAAAGAAACACCCTCTGAGTTTAACATTCCCTTCCAGAGAGCTCTTACATATTGCTGCTGTATTTAGAATATATTCTGAGGTACCTGTAGGCCAATGTGTTAAAACATAGTGAAACAAATATATTAGGAAGGAAAGAAGGATCACAAAAAACATTGAACAACAGTGCCTCTAAGAGGATTCATATGCAATAGATCTTCCCAAAATATATAGGCTCTGGGAGCAAATGCACAATTTCTTGTGCAGAGCTCCTTTGTCCTACTCAGTCATGATAAAAAGGAATGAAAATTTTTGACTAATGAATCTGCCAATTCATATCCTTGAGGAGTGGTCATAGTATATGCTATACACAAAACTGTGTTTTTTATGTTTTATTTGCTTGGGGGGATGTTCTTCGAGAATGGTCAGCGTGGCTATCACAAAGTAGACCTTTCAGTCCTGGTAGGAGTTGTAGTGACCAGGTTACAGTACTGTGAACAACTTTTTCACAGGATAGGCAAATGATACCAGGATACTTCTAAAAATTTCTTCCCCTCCCATCAGGTTTCTATTTCAGCAATTTTAAAGAGCACAATCATGCTTAGCATGTCGAAATCCGGTTATTACTAATTACTGTGGTTGCAATTTCTAGTTTGTTAGGTGGATATCAAACCACATTCTTCTGTGTGCTGTAGGCTACCCAACAATTCCTTCTTGTAGGAAATCCACCAGATGATAATGAGAGAATTATGCTGACTGAAGTCACTTTTAACCTGGAACCAACTGTGTTTTATAATGCAAGTAACAGCCTGAAAGCATAATTTAGGGTTTGCTAATGTACTAGTTTGCTTATGTATGTAAGTGTTGCAAATGAAAACCAGAAAGCCTACTGAGAGAACTTTTTGCAAATGCTGCATGGTACACATGCTTGTTTATCAAGAGTTGTATAATTTTAGACTTAATAACTTTAAAGTATGTGCAATTTCAACTTGTGCATAGTTTTCCAAAACAATAACTGAACAAAGCCACAATATTAAAGAATGTGCTTTATACACAAAACCACCAAGAAAATACTTTTGCAAATTTACATGTCCCACTTCCCACCTCAGTTTATTAAAATGTTTCTACTAAATTAATTATTGTTTATCTAGCATTTAGTATGCACAGTAACTGCACTGTTGTTTGTGGAGCAAGGTTTGGTTATCTGTGGTAGTGTGTGTGTGTCTCATCAGGATAAAACAAGTAAGAACAGGAATGAAAAAGCTAATTTAAAAGTAGATCATGTGTTACCTTTGCAGAGCCATTGGTTTTTCTGCTTATCAGAAAATCTTCCACTTTGGGTAATGATGGGCCTGACAGCTTTATAAATATCAACACTTTGGGTTAGTGGGCTAAATTTTCACACCTCAGTTTGTAGAGCTGTTCTATTAACATTGTTCTCCTGTATGGTTTCCACCTGGTATATGAAATGCAAAGCTAGAAAGCTTGATAAATGCAATGTCATTTCTCCTTCTTAATTGCAACATGATTGATTATTTGTCTGCTTTTGGCATGACAAATAAGTATTGTATCTCTTCCATTCTGCTGTAAGCATGATAACACCATTGTAGCTTCAGTACTTAAAAGTGTCTGGCAAAAAAAGAAGTCCTTGTTTAGCAAAGAATGTTTGATAAATAGTAAGAGCAATTTTTGTGTTGTGAGTTTTGTAAGACAGACGCTTTTTTTCTCCTTCTCTCCTTTGAAAGTAGAAGTTATGAAAAACATGAGGTTTGGTGTTGCCTCCCCTCTCCTAGTGATTGTGACATGGGATAATTGACATGGTACAAATATAATTGTACAGCTTTTAGAAGGCAGATTTTTATTTCAAGTATGTGCTGCTTATATATCTTGAGGGTCTGTGTGTTGACTGCAGTTGTGTTGGAACGGGATAATGAAATGGGGCTATTTTGTTCGTATTTTCATGAATTACCTCCAGATGCAGAGTACTAGTTACTAATCTTGATATTAAAGTCCTTCTTTAAAGCATAAGAATTTTGTCATCTCATGTACAATAGTAACATGAATCAAAAAAATCCCTGTAAAGCTAATTCCCACTATGCTTTATGGAATGCAATTATTGGGTAGAAGATGCATTACGGATGGTGTATAAATAAACTAATACCTGTAATAATGCAGTTTGCTGTTCTACAGACTACATTAGATGTTCCCATTCTCCAAAGAATGGCAATCCTCACCTCTTAATTCTAAAACTGTCCACATTAGCTATCTTTTCTGCACACTCTCCTCTATCTTGTTCTTATGTCCTTGATGAAGCAAAAAGCGATCTATGTTTTACCTTTTCCCTCCAATTTAACTGCTGTATTTCATGCATGTCCTTATACTGTTGATGAAACTTTTCTTACTACTTTCACCACTGTTCTAAATCTCTGAATTTTGGCTTGCATGGCAAGGTTTTGTTAGTGGGAGGCCTACAGGGACTACTTCTGTGAGAAGCTGCCAGAAGCTTCCCCTGTTTCTGCTAGAGACAGTGCTAAGCAGCTCCAAGATGGACCCACAGCTGGCTGAGGCTGAGCCCATCAGTGACAGTGTTAATCCCTCTGGAATAACTTAGTTAAGAAAGGGAAAACATAACCTGCTGCACAGCAGCAGCAAACAGAGACAGTAGTGAGAATATGAGAGAGGAATAGCCCCGAATACACCCAGGTCAGTGAAGAAGGAGGGGGAGGAGGTTATCCAGGTGCCAGAGCAAAGGTTTCTCTGCAGCCTGTGGAGAAAACCATGGAGGTTTTGGAGACCATAGCACCTGAAGGAGGCTATGATCCCACTGGAAGCCCATGCTAGAGCAGACTCCTGGCAGGACCTGCAGCCCATGGAAAGGACCTATGCTAGAGCAGTTTGTGAAGTACTGCAGCTTGTGGGAAGGCCTCGTGATAGAGAAGTTTGTGGAGGACTGTCTCCTGTGAGAGGGACCCCAGGCTGGAGCAGGGGAAGGGTGTGAGGAGTTCTCACTCTGTGGAGGAAGGAGTGGCAGAGACATGATGAGTGTGACCCCCATCCTCCATCTCCCTATCCCACTTGGGGGAGTAGGTAGAGAAAACTGGGAGTAAAGTTAAGCTGTGGAGGAAAGGAGGGGTGGGGGGAGGTATTTTAAAATTTAGGTTTTATTTCTCATCATCTTATTCTGATTTTATTGGTAATAATTAAAATAGTTTCCCCCAAGTTGAATCATGGCAGTGTTTGGTGAGTGATTTCCCTGTTCTTGACCCATGAGGGGATATATCTACTTAAGTGTACCATACAACCCAAAAGCTTGTTTGAAAGCCTGATATGTGTGCAGCTTACCTTTGATTCTGTGCCTGAGCTCTTCATGCCTCTTTCCATGCAGTTACCTGATGAAGACAGAGACTTCTAGAAGGCAGCATTCTGAGTGAAATGGCCCTGAGTTAATCAGTAGGAAATAACTAAGGTGTCAGGGAAATGTGCATCTACTAGAGGATTCAGCACTTTGAGATAAGAACCTTAGCCACATCTTTCAGTACATGAATAGCGGAGAAGAGATATTTATTTATTTATTTTTCCCCAGTAATCAAATTGTTAAAAGCATATGAATTCATTTCAGGAAGCTCCAGGTTCCTCTCTCTGTCAAGCTCTGTTGTCCATATGGAAGGTTGGTGATTGAAGTACTTATTTAGAGAAGAAAGGTGAAGATTTGAGGGGCTCCTTTAAATCACAGAACTGTAGATTAAGTAACTTGAACTAGGTCTTGGGCAATTGCAAAAACTATGCTGAGTATATGACCACATAGATAACTGATTATTTTTCAGAGCTTGGAGCTGCATGATAAGACATGGCAGGATCTCTTATCTGGTTGCCTTTTGAAGTTCCTGATTTTCTACATTTTTATGATGGTGATATATGATACTTGTTTTGGAAGCCATATATGTAGTTCAGCAAGTTGTTTGTTTTTTACTTCAGAATATTTGTTGGTCATGGATATGTGAATTTCTTCTACAAATCTGTTGCTATTTTTCTGGAAATTAGAGTAGCTATAGACAGGAAAACTTTCATTCTGCACTAGATGACCTACAGATGTGTCTTCCTACTTCAAAATTCTGTGATTCTGTGAAAATGTGTGCTTTAATTGCTGCCTGGACTAAGACTTTTCTTTAAACATTGCATATTTAAAAATTTGCATATCAACTGAGAGACATCTTCACTGACAATGGTATGAATGGAGCTCAAGCCTGTTTTACATGTCCCTCTGACTCAGTTATAAATTGAGAGCTAAAGAGTAAGCAGTTAACTTAGTATCATGAGCACATTAGCGTATAACTTGTATGGCTGTGGGTATTTTTATGGTGTCTAAACTGACATACAAGTATGACACACAAGTGGCATACCTTGGCCACTATCTGGATGGCATTCAAATCCACTCTTTGTCCAATTTTTGTTGACAGTTCTATTTTAACAGTAAGTTATGTAGGGCACAAAATGCTTTGTTTGTATGATGCCTTCTATTTTCACACCTCAGTCTTTTTGTCCTGTCTGTGTTCCCTTAATGCAAATGAATATCAATATGTTAAGACCTCTTCTTCTTCTCTATATTGTTATGAGACCACATATGTAGAAGATACGTCAGCTTTTATAAATATGTATATACTTCACTTTGGATGGGCTTTAGGTCTTATCACCAAGAGATTCTGTGCTTCTGTGTTAATCCACACTGATGCTGTAGACTTTGGAGACTAGAAGGTTTTCTTTTTTTATGAGATCAAATACCCTTTTGCTACAAGACAGAGGTAGTGCTTCTTAGTATATAGACCTTAATCCATACAATTTTGAGAGGAAAAAAAGAACTACCTACAATGGTTAGGAAACTTCCAAGCTTGTGAGCAGTTTGCTTACCATATTTGTACAAGACTTTAGACTACTAGCTTCGGTTTACAAATAACTCCTGCCAATGTGGCAGTTAAGAGGTATGTGTAAGGATATAGCTACTAATATTTTTCTTTGAACATGAAAAAACCCCACTAAACCCCCCAATCAAACAAAAACTTCCCATCATCCCAAGCCAAACCAGCCAATAGAACAAAAACCAAAACAAAACCCCATGTTGAAATGAAGTTTGTTTCGTTGCAGTTAACGGTTCCAATACTGAGTTCTCAAAATCCTGTATTTGCAGAATGTAGAGAAGAATGTCATACTTCTGTAATACAACCCATTGTTTTTTATATATAATGTGTAATTCAGTGATTTTTTTCATTGCTCTGCTATGTCTAAGATCTCCCACATTCACAGAGAAATATACAGAGACTTAAGCCAGGCATACTAACACAATTACAAAACATTATGGAACACGCACAGAGTTACAAGACTAACTTGGCGTGCCTGTCTCATAATTATCTGATTGTTGCTTCTTCAGCTATTAAGTCAATTCATCAGCATCACTCCCTGGTGTGAGATTGACAGCTTCAAAACCCATGTGTAAGACTCTGAACTGTTTGCTTCTGCTAATAGGGATCGGTGGTTTTGGCTTCTTTTCCCCACATCAGGCCTTTAGAGTCCTTACAGAGGAAGTTTGTTCTCCATGTTTGGAGAACAAAATTTTGAGTTGCATGTAATTGTGAGAAGATGTATCTTTGAAAAGAAAACATTTCCAAATTATTTTTGTTATTGTGTGAAATTATTCTTTTCCACAAACAGCACCAAAGCAAGATGTGGGTGGAGTTGCCAGTTGTGGATATGTATTCAAAATTTGGCTACTGTGCATGTATGCATAATTTTTTACAAACTGTGTTTCTAAATCAGAAAAAAAACAGAAAGAAAAAAAAAAAAAAAAAAAAGAATAAGGGATCTCCTTATTTAAGATTTTCCAATTCAATATTGCTGTTTTACAATAAGGGATTTTTGAATACTCCTCAAACTTTATGCGAGTAAGGATCTTTCCGTGTCAGTGGATTTCAGGAGTAATTTGCTGTGATTATCAGGGAATTACTTTGTCAGACTTCCTGTTCACTTTTACAAGGACAGACCTGTTAATTCCAATTCATTTACTTTATGTGGAATGAAAGGTAAATTCAACAAAAGTGGTCATAAGCCTCAAGCTTTTACTAGTAACAGTTGATGTTGGTTCTACATACTGTACTCATAGGATAAAACATCACAACTGTGCTTTAAAAATGTCAGAATGCTTAATTCATCAAACAAGGGCATTATTGCACTGCACCAAAGGAAATGCTTATAGCCAAGTGCACACTGAGTTTTTCAGCCAAGAGATGCAGCAGAAACATTAAATCAGAAGGTTGTCTTAACAAAGCATCTTCTACAGACATCAACACAAAAGGACAGAGTGCTCCCTTAGAATTTTGAATGCATTGGTACACAGGAAGGACAACCAAGTACATGATGTACATTTTAGATTAAAATCAGAGCTTATGAAACAAAATTTAAGAGTATAGATTTAAGTTCCTGCCGTGTCTAAAACTGCACAATACAAGAGAAATTCAAGCTGAAATGGAGATGAATTATTATTTAAGTACAGTCAGCTCTTTTAAAGTTAACTGTAATTATTGATCTATATAGCCCTTTAAAATGATGATACTGTGGAATCAGTACCATCTGATTATCACTTTCCAATATTTTATAATTAAACTTAAAAAAAGCTCCAAGTATTTTAAAACCTGAAATATTATAATATTATGCAGATTTTGATGAAAGGTATTTTAAATAGAATCATAGAATTTTTTGTGCAATCTGGAATATTTATTTTGAGCTTAGAACTTCAGTGCTAAGTTGCTTGCTTTAAATACTGAGATGTAGGGTTGGAGAAACATAAGTGTATTCAGTTTAATGTTTAGCTTTTGAAAGTGTTTACTCTCAATGGTATATTTACGCCATACTAAAATAGATGAACAGAGATACATGTTTTGTACTTCCAGTAGCAATTGTTTGAGTGGACAATTACAGTATTTGAGCTTTAACACTTAAATCAAGGAAGGTTTTCATGTGAAGATATAACTTTGAAACATATTTATAACTGTAAATAAAAATTGTCATTTAAAATTAAACTAAACCATACTGTGCCACATTTTAATATTTCTGGTTATTACAGTTTTCAAAAATATGTGTAAAATCATGAAAACAATATTTTTTTTAGTGAAATTTAATATGCAGCAGAATTAATTCACTTGTGCTCTGTTTAGCTGAGGTTAAACCCATCTGCAGTTTGTGTTCTCCAGGAATACGTTTCAGTAAACAAATTGTTTTATCCTTGTATATGTTTTTAGGATTTTGTTGTTTCCTTGTTTAGGCAAAATAAAAATTGCTCTATTGCTGCACAGATTTTTTTTTTCTTCTAAGTTGTCATAATATTAAGTGCTGCACATGGGTGAAAAACAAGCAAATAGGAATCTTCATTTGAAGCAAATGTTGCTGAGTCATAAAAGCAGAAAATCCGAGTGAAGATTTTGTGTATATTTCCATTGTAATGTAATGGTTAAGTTGAGGGAATGTAGGGAGAAATTCAGAGAGGTGATAATGTAGAATCCTTGATGGATTGTTTAAAACAGTGAATTAAAGTGGCAGATCAATGTAGTAACAAAAAACCCTCCTGAAAGCATGGTCAACTTCCAGCATTTGGTTCATGGTGTTGTCATGCATATTCAATGATTGAGATTTCACAACTGTAACATCTTCCAATATTTGGTCACCCTCATTGAAGTGTTTTTTCCAATATCTAGTTGAAATTTCCCTTGTTCCAACTTGTGTCCTTTCCTTGCTCTTTTCTGTGCATCTTCAAGAGAAGTCCATATCATCCTGCTGGGTAGTTGGAGGTTGCAACAAGATCTGCCCTTGATCTTCTCTTTTTTAAGGTTAGACAAAGCAAAGCCTTCCCCTTATATGTAATATGGAGGCTTGCTTACTCATCCAATATCAGGAAATATAAGTAGCAAAAGGTATGGGAAAAAATACAAGTATAAACAAAGGGGTACAAAGCATGTCCTACAGCAGGAGAAATAAGAGACCTGGAAAAGACAGAGAAAAGGATGTTGCTGTCTTTGAATTCAGGGATTGTCAGGCCTCTTATGTAGCTGTGTGCTATATTAATTATCTTTTACCATTAGGTGGTAGTATAATAACAGATATACTGAAAATTAATTTAAATAAATAAATTTACTTTATAAATATAATTGATATAAAATATATTGTTAGCATTTTTCCTTTTGGTTGTTGATATTTAACTTATAATGCTATTAGTAATACCACTTATGTCAGTGTTTCACTATATTTTAAAAATCCTTTATAATAGAAGCATACTTTCACAATTGGTAGACTGCAGAGAAGATTATAGAGTTTTAATCATTCCAAAGTGGAATGGGGATCTTATAATAACATGGGCACAAGCATGTGTATACTGGCTGTACTGTGAGCAGTGTTAGCATATGCAAATCACGAAGAAGTTCTCGAGTGAAAAACCTCCACAGGAGGTGGATGAGTACACTTCCAATAAATGATTCTCTGTATCATAGGAAATTCTCTAGAAAAGTAGTTATAAAACACTAGTTTACATCTTACCCCCACTACCCGCTTATATCAGTCTTGTGGAAGACGTAGCTTACTAGCGTTCTCTTTATAGTGTGATTTAAATCTTGTTTTAAATCTTGTCTGATTTTATGAATCAGAATATACTATCTTATTTGGTTTGCTCTGAATTTCTACTACCTTCCCCTCCCTCCACTCTTAAGCAGTTAATGCTTTTTGCTCATTTGTTTATCAATTCAATTTCTTGTGAAGTGCAGGTGGGTATGTTATACATGTTCTCATTCTTGTGAAGGTTTTGAGATTCCTAACTTAACTCAGAATTCTGCTTTCCGATCTACAGTTTGAATCCAAGATGTGAAGCTGAAATGTTTATTTCTATGCTGTAACAAAGACAAATCAATGTCTTAAGATGTTTCTATCACAGGAAACTCAGCTGCATCATGTTCACTGTGTATCTTCAATAGAGCAAAGCAGGCTTTCTAGCTCTCTAAGAGAAGATATGGGAAACAACAAGCTTCTTGGGCTATATACCAGCTTTTTGTATTACATGTGTGATGTCCAGCTCCAAAGAAAATGTTCAATAAAAGTATAACCACCAGACTGGGTTCAAAACTCTAGCTGAAAATTATAACCTTTGTCATGCTGCCTGTTTGAAAAAAAGAAACAAAGCAAGAAAAAACACACTGGTTGTTATTACTAGATGTGTACTACTAAATATTTGTCTCATGGAATGGGTAGTCTGGAAAAAGAAACAGTCAAATAACTTTTTTAAAACTATTTAAAATATAGTTCTTTTTGAACAGCCAGGGACATAAAGCAATAGTCTGACAAAGATGAAAATACATGAAAAATAATGGCACTGTCAACAGAGCAAGACCATGTTGTGTAGCATCTTTTTTATACATGAGTTTACATAAACATAATTTTTACAACTATCCATGCTAATATTATTAGTTATTTAAATTCCCTGATTTTTTTCCCTTTCTTCTAATAGAGTTGTCCGTTATCAATTTTTACTGCTGCTAATCTAAGTAGTTTGAGGATACCTTAAGTTTTGAACTGGAATGAGGTAGTCATTGTTACACCAGCTGGTTCTGAAATTAAGGAGTTATGTTCTCCCAGAATATGTTCAGAAATAACTTAGGCACACACTGTCTGTTCTACATAAACTGCTTTATTTCCAGAATGTAACATGGTTGATCTAATATTTCTTCTCAGCTTCTGTCTTACATTATCTAGTCTGTTTCTTGCTTTGAATATCTTCAGTATTTGATCTGCCCTACATAATAAAGTTAAATTGTATTCATGCAACAATAATAGACTTACAAACTGTATTCCCCCCTCAAATTCTTTTCTAAACTATGTCCTTTGAAAGATGGTTATGGTTATAAGGTTTGGAAATTAGTATCTAGCTTACTGCAGGCTGATTTAATGTTTAGCATTATTTTGGTAGAATGGGTGCAAAAAAACTTGTTACTCTCAGTTTTCTATCTCTTCAGTTTGTCTTTTCTTTAAGGGTAAAGCAATCACAATTTACAAATCATGGGCCTTTTTCTCTATTACCATAGTTAAACTAGTCAAAATGTGGGTTTTTTTTCCCCTCTTCAAATGAAAATGAGCTTTTTATAAAAGCAGGATCATAGGAATGATAAACTATGCAGGGAAATTTGAGTTAAAGTTGTGAAAATGCTTTCAGAGTGAAACAAATGAGGCATTTTTCTCAGAGAGGTTGTGGTGCATCCCTCCTAGGAGACACTAAATAGCCATCTGGACATGGAAAACAGCTCTAGATGGCCTTGCTTGAACAGAGGGATAGGACAAGATGATCTCTAGAAGTCCCTGCCAACCTCAGCCATCCTCTGTTTCTGTGATTTTTGCTTGCAGTGCTTTGATCAGTACTAAATGGTAGAATATCAGAATACTTCTTCATACCACCCATGTGTCTTACTGAGTAGTGAAAGTATATGATTATTATCCATTTTGAGTTTATATATGTGTGTTGTGATACTTTGTACAATTTCATTTAAAGACTTCATATGAGAAGAGGAAAACAGAAGATTCCTAAATGCTAAAAATCTAGATTTGTTAAAAGCAGCTAGTATGTTTTTGGCAATACTCTCAGTAAAAGTTTTGGTTGTGACCTGATGATAACTTTGGAAACAATCACACTTACAGTATAATACAGCACATTGTCAACCTGGCTGTAACAGCTAGATCAGTCCCCAGCTGTAGTCACTTTTGCTTTACACTATGTCACCGTGAAAGCGAAGGGATCACTCCCATAGAGGAATGGACTTTCAAACACATCTGCCTCTGCTTTCTTTTCATTGTTTTACATATATGAATTTGGTTTGATAGTGGTCTTGAATTTCATGTCCAGACACCTATTTCTTTAAATCTTTCCGTCATTTTGGGTGCTGTGAAGATTTTGTTTGTTGTTTGTTCTTTTTTGTTCTTTTTCCCAAGCACTGTGTGTGGGAGTGCAGTATGTCATCTCTTCCTTTTGGGAAGTAGAACACTAATAGTTGCATGACCTGATGCTGAGCATTATTGAAGGGAAATGGTATTTGTGGATGTGATTGGCAAAGGGAATCTCATCTGCTTGGAGGGTAGCAGCATGTTCTAACAATCCACTCTTTTTCTATTTTTTTTTTTGGTGTCCTTGCCTTTGTCCTGGATGAGTTAAATATTTAATACACCATGTAATCTAGAAATATTTTCAGACTTTTTAATCCTTACTTATGAGGCACAGATTACAATACTTGACTTCATTCATTCTTGATTCACTATGGTGGTCACGGATCTTCAAGGGATATCCATCAAAGAACTAGGAGACATCATAGCTTTTGTGTGGCAACTAAGAATATTTACTTCTGATAATGTTGACATACTATTAGGGAAAACTGTGTTAAAACTAAAACTTGCTTTGGTTTCAGGTAAAACTTTACCTGAAGTCATCTTTTATTCCATTTGTTTATGGTTAGGAAGTGTTAAAGATAATATACTATTTCTTTTTCTGGCACTTGTGGATTGGGTTGGTTTTTTTGTTTATCTCCCCTGTACCCCCTCCCCAATCCTACAGTTTTGTATCCTGTTATTAGGGAAAAGAGTAAAACTACAACCATTCAATAATAAAGTACAAGCGGAATAGAAATAAAGTAAGTTATGGAGTCAGAAGACAAGGAACAGCCCTGAAAAAAGCACTGCTTTATAACACAATGAATTATACATAGTGCATTATTATTATGCATTATGAATTGTTCCAATTCCACACACTTTCTTTTGGGTGAGGCAATTCATTACACAAAACCCATGAATTCATGTCTCACTTCACAAGCCACTTCACACCAATTTTACCTCAGCAGGTTTCCACTGGCCTTTGAGGAATTATTCTCAATGTACATAAATGTAAATGTGGATACAATCAGGCCTTGTGACTGAGTCGTGATCTTGCAGACTGAAGCTATCTGCAAACTTAAGAACACAGGGAGAATAATAATTATCTATTATGGCTGCAGTATTGTAATGTCTCAGGTTTAAATAGGAAAGGATCAAATAGTCTTTGCACTATACTCTGATAAACCTGAAGGCACAGCAGTTACTGCAATCTATCAGCATGATCCCGGCTCAAACTGTTCTAGCGAGCTAGACAATAAAATTGTTACATAAAATAAACAATGAAAGATTTTGTTGGCCTGTCCTGTGAAGACATTTATTTAAAAAGGCAATGGTTATAAGAGTAACTATGACATAGTTTACTTGCTCAAAAAGTCTGCACATGAAGACTTTTTACTGTATGCTTTGTGTAACACTTAACACAGTGGGATTCTAATTCTACCTGAAAGCACAATAATAAGCACTAGTCTTAGCCCTGTATATTACATAGGGATAGCACTGGTTCTGTATACTATTAGCACTATATGCAAGTTTATATCCCTAGTCTTAAGAGGTTTTTTCTCATTTCCTTTAATATGCATGTTTGGTTTGATTTTAATTATTTTTTAAAATTTCTTCTCCATTTTCTTTTGCTGTAAGGTTAGACACCATGACACTGCTAGTAATTAAAAGATGAGAAACAAATTTGTCTGAGCTGTGCGTAGAGCTTCTTGATGAATCAAAGTCTAATTTTTATAAATGTAATCCATGTGTTATGAGCTCCACTGCTAGTGAAAATCAATAGAAAGAATTTCCATCTCCATTCACGACCTCCTCTGCACTGGCTTTTCCTTCTTATTTTCTGGATCTACTTTATAAAAATGCCACAGGCCCCAAACAAAGTGAAACTTTATTCACTTTTCCCCTCTGACAGAATTCATGGCACACAATTTCTGTCTTTAATTTTAAGTGTCTTTGTGTCACTTTGAGCATGCAATCTGAAGAAAAAAATATATATAATCCTTCATGGGCTAAGAGACTCAGAATGTCAACAGCTGGTGCTCATCTTTTTTGGTATAGATTTCAAGCTTTTGAGCTCTGGGTCATAGGAGTCAACAAAATGAGGTTAAGTCAGGGCCTGCATACTTATGAGGTTTAGAGAGTACATTTGTGTGACTCGGAAGAGAGATAAATGTGCTATTATGACAAATAGATGCAAGAATCTGCATTAGCTGCAGATATTTATGAGCTAACAGAACAGAAAAAGCTTGAAAATACATTGACAGATGTTTTTTTCCTGACTTTTCTATCTTTGCATAAATTGCCAATTGGTGATTGTATACATACTTTTCCTTGGAGGTTTTAAAATCACTGTTTTCACCTCATTGTTTTCACCTCACTGACTTTTTTTTTTTTTTTTAAAGAAATTGTTTATACAAGTTTCAACTCACTTTTTTTTTTTGGTCAGTCATCATGCTATCCGGCAAAGATGTGGTTTGGAGAAGAAATAAGCTTAGTAATATGACTGCTATGAAAATCTGGAAGAATAGAGTCTTTTACTCTAATGGGAAAGAACCTATCCTGTGTTCAGGTAGGTTCTGTCCTGATGTCCATTGGAGGAGGTGTGTTTTCTGTAACATGGGATTGCTAAACAGGGAAGAAGAATTCAAAATAACTAACTGGTATCAAAGGTAGAAGTTACAGAGCACATACTTGTAGTAAACTCAAGTGGTACTATTTGCAATAAACTTAAATGATAGTAAGACGCCTAAATTTGGGTAAAGAAAACGTTTTGTTAGGAGGTTTTCTGCCCATTACAAAGTTATACTGATGTGAAAATTATACATTTTTAAATTATTCTAATATAAAATAACATTTTAAAATTATTCTATTATAAAACCCCCAGCAGTTGAAACTGCTTTCAACGTGAAAAAAACTTGTGAACACCAAGAAGAAATAATTTTATAGTTCAGGTTTCTGCTTTGGGTGTATTTTCTGTGCTTATTTCAGCATCTTTCAAAATGGAAAGTTCTCTCTGTAATCAATCAGGTAAATATCAGAGAAAATAATTGCCTCAGATTATGAGCACCAGTTTCTAGTTATAGAAAGAGAGCTAAATAACAGAGTTCACATCCTCTGGCAGTGTACTGTGGGGACAGTAAGTCACAAGCAGATTTTGTTGACACTTCAGTGAGAAACATTGCACAGAGTATGAAGTTTCCCAGATTTCTGTGAGGATTCTTTACAGTAAGTGTCAACTTTTTATTGACACTCACATCAAGTGTATAATAGAAGTGTAAACCTACAGAGGAAAAAATAAGACTATTCTTGAAACTGTGTTACCTAGTCTGGATAAGAAATGAGTATTGGAATTCAGCTCGAAGAGAGGGAAGAATATTTTCTTCCCTTATGTGGTCCTTTTGCATATTTACCACAAACAAACACCTATGTCTGCAGCTGCCCATTACCATCAGGTGGGGTTTCTACCCCTCCCTTTTTTCTGACAATTTACCTTTGTATTTTTTTCTTGGTCACATTTGAATAAAAAACCAAACAAACCATAACAAAAAAAAAGATGGCTCATAAATTCACATACTAACAATTTGGGAATAGTGGTTGTGCGAGTTTGGCATACAAAGGTCTGCCTCTCAGATGGAAGGGTTGTGCTGTGCAGGAAAGGTAACATCTGTTGCCAAGTTGAGGTAACACTGTCTGCTACGTAATATGTTAGATGAAAAAAACTTCCTATTTCTTTTGCCTCCTTCCTTCACTGCCCCCTATCTCTCTGGAGACCCTAGGTGAACAAACATGGCACAACACGCTGCTGTTCCTGCGGTGTACATGGCTCACCTCCTGCCCTAGAGTCTATTAATGCCTGATAATGACAAGCACAAGTGGAAACTGGTGACTGACGATACTCAGCACCTGCCCCATCTGCTAGGCAGATGGTTGCACATATGAATTTATTACTGTATTGATAAAGGACTTGCTCTGTAGTCAGGAAGATACAGATGACAAGGTGGGGAAAAGATGAAGGGACAACATCTGCATCAAGACAGCCCACTGTGTGCTTTCTCCTTTTTTTCCTGCCTTCCATAATCCCGCTGACGTTCCATTTTTGTTGTATACTGCTGTTTTGGTTTTTTTTCTCTCTCCCACCCCCCATACCCTATAATGTACTTCATCTCCTTTACAGGCTATTTAAAGCAGAAAAAGCTTTATATCCTGCCTTTGCATTAGAGGAGAGAAGTCTGAATGCTGAAAGTTGCTGGCACCTTTTTGCATTTTGTGATACTTTTGAGATATGCAGATAAGGTTTATGGAGAAAGGAAGGAAGAAGACTTGGCAGAGGGACTCAGGTCATGCCATTGGGAGTTAATGAAGCATTGTTTTTACTCCATGGGGCAATCCTTGAGCTGCTGGATCTGCATCTTAGTGGAACATTGCAAAACAGACACAGTAGGGGGTAAGAAACTAAGCTTTATGCAACTCTAAATGATTTAAAGACATGCAAAGCTGTAGATGCTATGCTCATTAATGAGATGTTTGCTATTTAAAATTCCTTCCTTTCATGAAGTTACGCTTTTGTGCACAGACATCCATGTTTTGTTCTCTTATTTATAATTTGCTGAAATAAATCAAGAAACACAGATTTATAGTTCCCAGGACGATTCTTAAGCATAATTACTCCATTACAAAGAATTAGATTCCTTGGTGGGAGTTGCAAAACAGTAAAGATGCAGTTTTCACATAGGTTTGTTTTATAGTCAAGATTTTCCATAAAAATTTATTTACTGCTTACTCATTTCTAAAGGTGCCCAAACACTGGGGTTTATGTTTTACTTTTGTGCTGTCTGATTGAAAGAGTTAATCAATTATCATAGTTTTGGCTTTTCAGATTACAAAATGATGTCATAATACGAAAATCAGATAATATGAGAAACAAACTTTCTAAACAGATAGTGATAGTGATGCTTATTCAGGTAACTCCTTCCCTTTGCCTGTGACACGCTATCCAATGGCAACATAGAAGTATTTTGGTTTTCTTCTGCCGTATCAATGTTGGCTACCGGACAGAATAAAAAGCAAGAATTACAAACAAAGGAGGTGGGTGTGTCCAACAAAAATAACATTTCATGTCTGAAGAATGGAGGACTGTAAATAGTGTACAGTGTTGTACATTCCTTTAAAAGTGAAAATTGTCCTTCCTGCTGATGATGCTGTTAATACATGCTGCTGATGGCAGCATGAAAATTTGCTAGATTGTGGGTCAATTGTAGCATGCCTCCAAGTAACCATAACTCAAGCAACTTCTGTGCAGGTCTGATTGCGTAAGGAAAAAGTAGCCTCCAGCTCAAGACTCAAGTTCTGCTGCTCACTTAGCTTATGAGCAATATTGTTCATTTTCCTGCTCTATACTCTGCAAACCCATCACCAGCCTGGCATTTCTGTCTTTAAAAAAAAAAAAAAAGCAGGAATGGGTTTAAAAATTATAAATTATTGTTATAATCTATATTTTATAAATCAAAATATAAATTTAATATAAATATAAAGTACCAATGGAAAAGTGCAGAACTGTGTGTCATGCTTAATGACTCATCTGTAAAATCTAAAATTCTATAGGGTTTCTGTATAGTTTATGAAGGTAACAAAGACACTATGGCCTATGACGGATAAAGGCTGATTTATTTACATCTATTTTGCAGTTTCCTGGTAAATTAACCAAGACACAGTTGAAAGATTTTCTTCTAAGTACTGAACAAATTAACTACAGCTCTATCTAAGGTCCAGTATGCTTTTCTAGTTCCAGATATGCTTCAGCATGTATTTGTTTGGTAGGGTGAGTTTTTGATCTATCACTAACAAAATCCATCAGCAACAAAATATTTGACCTTTTTCATTAAAGTGAAACAGTCTTAAGTATTTAGAGACACATTTGATGATTTTATGAAGTTTAAAAAAAAAAAGGGGAATATTCAGCATGTTCATAGATCGTATACGATGCAATGCACAGAGTGGCTTCCTATTTAAATTAGGAGTCACTGCAGAATTTACCACTCCATTAGTGGAAGGGAATTTTTAGCAGTTTAGACTGATGTTTTAAAGAACATTGCAAACCTAGAAATACTTATAGAAATGCACATAATGTAACTGTGATAGCTACTACAAAGGGACAGAGTTTCTGTGATAAACTAAGATATAATGGTCATATTAGATACAGATGCTATTATATGAACTATTTTTTGTTCTTAGCCATAATGATATTAAAATTTTAATATAGTTTAAGGAATGAAAACTACTGAAAAAATATGCAAATACACTTCATGTCTGTTTGTCTTGAAATTGGAATTGCTCTAGGTGCTAGTAAGTAGACACCCCCTCCCCCCCCCCGCCAAGTCAGTGATCCCAAACTGAGTTCCTATTATTGCAGGTTCAAAATGAAAGAAAAAAGAAGCTTGCACAAAGCGAATTATGCAGTGTTTAGCTGAGCTTGTATTAAGTGCTATAGATGTGTTCAATCTCACCTTTTGTCTCAGAGCAAAACCTAGTTCTATTGAAGTGAGTTCAGAAGTCTTTCTTCTCTGTATTTGCTTTTAGAGACTTGTTCTGTTGGGATGGTAAATGGATGTGACAGAAGAAAAGTAATTCAAAGCCCTTTCACAGGTAGTGTTGTTTTAGATTCTTACAGGGAGAAAACATCCCTCCATTTTCTTTATAGAAAAGCATTAAGAAAGGTTAGCATTAATCTACTTGGAGCAAGTTATCCATCCAGCTTTAAGAGGACTGTCAGTTCTCACTGAAAATATGTTTAGTGGCATTAAGTAGGTGGTAGTGGGTTTTGTTTCTTTACAAGCAGGATGACATATTGATTATCTGAAGCAAAATTTGCATAGAGGTGAAGGAAAATCATTATTTGGTGTGGTAAGGGACAGGCTTTATGGAAAAAGCCATTGCACAGTATATGCTGGCAATCATTGATTAGTTATGAAACTAGTCACATCCACATTCATGTCAATATCACTCTAAAATTACTTTTGTAGTTACAGAAAATAGCCCAGACATTCCAGGAATCAGCAGGTAAATCTTAGTACTTCATACTTTGCAGTGTAAGCGCGCAAATAGTCTCTTACCATAGATCCAGAGCCCTTATTGGTAAATGAGAAAGAAAGGTGCAGAGTTGAAAGTACAACTCTTTAACAGTAAAGCCTTAATGGAAAAATATAATTGTTTTAGGATGAGCATACCAGGTTTTAACATTCTGTTGAATAAGGTAATGTTGATACATAATAATTAATAGATATAATTATGAATAGTAAATCATCATGACTTGAAAATTGTTTGAAAATACCCAGTTATGGAAAGGTAGCTGAATGAAGGCAGCTCTTTCATCTGGTAGGAAGAAATTGTATTCACAGAATCACAGAATTACAAGGTTGGAAAAGACATTTAAGATCATCAATTCCAACTGTTGCCATCCTATGCTAAACCATATCCCTAAGTACATGATCTACCCTTTTTAAACACATCCAGGGAAGGTGACTCAACTCCCTCCCTGAGCAGCCTGTTTCAGGCCCCAACAACTCTTTCAGTGAAATATTTTTTCCTAACAACTCATCTGAACCTGTCCTGGTGCAGCTTTGTGCCATTTCCCCTTGTCCCATCTCCTGTCACCTGGCTGAAGAGACCATTGCCCACCTCTCTACAACCTCCTTTCAGGTAGTTGTAGGCAGTGATAAGGTCTCCCCTCAGCCTCCTCTTCTCCAAGTTAAACATACCCAGCTCCTTTAGCTGCTCCTCGTATGGTTTTCCCTCCAGCCCCTTCCCCAGCCTGGTTGCCCTTCTCTGCACTTGCTCAAGGACCTCAATGTCCTTCTTATGGTGAGGAGCCCAGAACTGGACACAGTACTCGAGGTGTGGCCTCACCAATGTTGAGTACAGGGGCACAATCACCTCCCTAGACCTACTGGCCACCTTTATTTTTGATACAAGCCAGGATGCCATTGGCCTTCCTGGCTGCCTGGGCACACTGCTGACTCCTATTCAGCCTGCACTGTATTGGTATACAGTGATTGGAAACTTAAGGAAAAAATACTCAAGCAAGAAATAAAATGATTTTCTCATCCAGAATTTCTTTACAAAAGTAGAAATGCTTTCTTCAGCATCGTTTCTCAAATGAAAAATCTTTAAGGATCTGAATTATTAATCTATTAATCTAGAAAAAAATTTGGTGGGTTGTGGTATGGGTGTTTTTTATAGGTTTTTTGGTGGGGATTTATATATATATTTTTTTTAATTTTTAAACCCAACCCAAGTAATTACTTGCAAGAAAACACCCCAACACTAGTTTTTTTGTGGAAAAAAAAGTTAAGGAAGATTTAAAAGCCCATTTTTCTTTCTTTTCTAGCACTAAGAACATTGTATAACAGCTTTTTGTCTTCCTCTTTCTTATTCCATCTCCTATAACTCTACTCCAATATGTATATATTTTGATGTGTCTTATAAACTTTTATCCTTTGCCTCGACTCCTGGTTTCCTATTTTCCTTCTTGATGCTTTCCTGTTTGAAATAATTCCTAGTAGGGTGAAGAAGAGGACAGTATGTAAACAAAGAAAACAAGCAGAAACTGTTTGCATGTGTGGGATCAGAACAAGCACCATTTCAGTCCCCAGTGAAAGGCTGAGTATAAAACACCTGCCAAGAATAAGTGTCATTTTTTGCTGGTTTTATTTTACTAAAGAAATGCCATACTGAGTTCATTCTCAGTTTGATTGTCATGGTCTCTGAGATAGAGGCTTTGACACTGGCCTTTCTTTGATCACAGGTGTCTGAAGAAGGTATTTCAGACACTGCCTTCTCTTTAAAATTCCTAACTTAGAAGTTAGAGTACTAGGCCCTCATATGTACAATATCAAACACAATGAGAGATCCGGATAAGAATAATGAAGTCTCAACTATATTCCATAGTCTGTGAACCTGCTCTTGCGTAAAAAGTATAACAGCATCTGTCTTCTAAGTAGTAAGTGACATGCAAGCTTTTTGGTTGAATTTAAATCTGTGCCTCAAATACTAAGAGAAGAAATCCTTTGTTACTAAAGATATTATAAGCTTGCTGGTACTTAGAAATATTTCTATAGTCTCTCTTTCATGAGAATATACTAGTTTAGATATAGTAAATGGGGTGGAAAAATTATTTTGGGGAACATGATAATGAACAACTTGTCACTGAGGAAAAGCACACAGTTTTGGGAGAGTTTTAATTAAAAACTTCAGTACAATTAATTTTATATTCTTTTGTAGAAGAATAATTTGTACTATTGCTTTTGTTGCTGATCATACAACCTGCATTTTCTTCTTGTGTCATTCAGTTAAAAAAAATTTCTGAGTGGTGAAACACACTTCTTTCTTAATCATTTTAAAAAATAGATATAAACTTCAATAAATCAATATTTCATTGCTGAAATAAATTATATGAACTTTAATTTGTGAAGAGTTTAAATATATTTACATTTTCAATATGTAAGACAAAGCATAATAGTTAATCTTGATAAATTTGATCGTTAATACTTATTCTGAAATCAGGCTATTCATGGATGTGATAAAAATAGAAACAATATTCTTAAATAACTTCATAAACACCTGCTTTTTATGGTTTGTGGTTTTTTAAATCTAAAAATGCAGTCTACCACTGAAAACTTTAATCAGACATTAAAATATCACTGAAATCTACTAAAATGATTCTGTGCATTTTAGCTAATTTTATATAGTATATACTGTTTTCTTATTTTAACATAGCAGCTATAAACAAAATGAACAATTGTATCCAGTAAATGAACAACTGTCTAGATACTCTAGAAAAGGACCTCTATTTCATGATGGATTTTAATGCAGAATCTTTGAAGTTGCCAAATTGTTCACCAGATGACCCTCCCAAACAACTGAGTAGCATGCAAGTTAAACCAGAAAAACAATTTCCTCGAAGGTCCTATTATAATTAATGGACCCATATTTATTGGGTGGAATTTGTTTGTGTAACATAAATTTGTAGAAAATCTTTTGGCAACGTATAGATGCATCAAACTTTGGCCCAGAATGCACAAATACCAGTTTAAATTATAAAATGTACAGCTTTAAACTGCATTTATTAGAAGGAATTGGCAACTTAAGTTGCATGATTTAAACAAGTTGCATTCAAGTTTATCTTCTTTTGATAGCAGTATCTGACAAAACTGACCCTGCCAAGAAAGCTTGTGGCTAAACCTAATGCCTTAGGCATGTGTAGATGTACTGCAGAAAAATATGTATCATTACAGTGGCATGCTAAATGATAAGATCTCCAAAATATGTCTCCAGACTCTGACCACAAACTCAATTTAAAGTCATTTTGTCTTACACTTTAGAGAGCTGAGGAAAAAGAAAAAAAAAAGAAAATAAAAGAAAAAAGTGAACCAATTTGATGGAAAACCATGTATTTCAATTCATAGCACCATTCTAATTTTTTTAGAAATGCAATAATTTGCCAAGCTACATGCCCATCATGAGTGTTACTGTAACTGTCTGACTAGTTCAATGAGGATAAAAGATGTCTGTGAAAACTTTGGCTCACATATTGCTTGGATACAAATTGAGTGACATGCTGATATTTAGACAATGTTTCCGTGCCCATGCTTTTGGTTGTATTTTAGGAATTTTTTATTGGTGTCTTTTATTAAAGTTATCTGTACCTCCAATGAAGTGGAAAGGGAATCATTCTTATATAGTAGTGTTGTGTGCAAATGAGCTATAGAGTCTTACTTTATATTCCCCTCCATCTAAAGCTTTTTGCAGAATTAATATAATAGCTACTATGTAGCCATTTTATGTTATATGGTGTGTTAGTTACAGTATTTGTGCCAATAAAAGGATTCTTATACCTGTAACATAATTTAACCACTTTAGGGCCAGGTCTCTTTAATGTTTTCAGAAATGACCTGGACGCAGGACAGGAGGTGTCTTAAGTATGCTTGCAGATGACACTAAATTGGGAGGAGCTGTTGACTCTGTTGAGGGTGGAGAAGCCTTGCAGAGGGACCTGGACAGATTAGAGAGCTGGGCAATCACCAACCGCATGAAGTTTAACAAGGGCAAGTGCCAGATTCTGCACCTGGGAAGGGGCAACTCTGGCTATGCATACAATCTGGGGGATCATATGCTGGAGGCTAGCCATGCTGAGAGGGATTTGGGGGTCTTGGTCCATAGTGAATTAAACATGAGCCAGCAGTGTGCCCAGGCAGCCAGGAGGGCCAACTGTATCCTGAGGTGCGTCAAGTACAGCATTGCCAGCCAGTCCAGGGAGGTGATTGTCCCACTCTGCACTGCACTGGTGTGGCCACACCTTGAGTACTGTGTGCAGTTTTGGGTGTCACAGTACAAGAGGGACATAAAAATATTGGAGAGTGTCTAGATGAGGGCAATGAGGGTCTGGGATGGAAGTCTTATGGGGAGAGGCTGAAGTCCCTCGATTTGTACAGCCTGGAGAAGAGGAGGCTGAGGGGAGACCTCATAGTGGTCTACAGCTTCTTGATGAGGGCAGAGTGAAGAGGCAGGTGCCAATATCCTCTCTTTGGTGAGCAGTGATAGAACCTGAGGGAATGGTATGAAGCTGTGACAGGGGAGGTTTATGTTGGATATTAGGAAGAGGTTCTTTACTGAGAGGGTGGTTTGGTACTAGAACAGGCTTTCCAGGGGAGTGGCCGCAGCACCAACCTGGACAGAGTTCAAGAAACATCTGGACAATGCAGTCATTCTCTGACTTGGCTGGCCCTGTGTGCAGTTAGACTTGATGATCTTTATGGACCCCTTCCAACTCAGTATATTCTGTGATTCTATAATTTACTTCTCTTCCTGACTTGGATTGCAACAAGAAATTGAAAGAGGCAGCATATAAAACACTATGCTAATGTTTTACTAACAAAACCTTTTCAGACTGAAAATTCAACGTCATAGAAGGGTCCTAATTCAGGTGAAATTGAGGGGAGGATCATTCCAGCTTCTCAACTGTCTTTTTTGAAGAGACTTGATCTTGTGGCCAGGTCACAGGAAAAATTCCTCCTTCAAGCCACTTCAAATTGTTCAAATAATTGTCATGCATTTAATTGGGAATGACTTTGCCCTACTCCAGCTCCTCAGTTATTAGAAGGGTGTAAAAGAACTCTCTGTTCCAGTTACTGAACTCACTATTCATTATGACTCCCAAATTATTAATGATTTATAGTCAGTTTTAGTAATCTGTTTTTTCTTTCATCCTTATTTTCAAGATAGTGCAAGTCCTATGAACTTAACTGTTTTATGTATCTATTGATGTTGAATGTTCTTATTTTCTGCAATCCCAAAAGAACAGAAAGAATACTCCTCAGATCTGTCTGCACTAAATATATAAGGTCTTACCTTTGCATGAAATGTTCCGGTGTCCCATTAAATTAATAGGAATACACAAAATGAAATTTAGGCAATAGTATAGTAGTAGTAATATAGCTTTTATGTAGCTTGTTGCAGAGAAAGCTCACTGTACATTAAGTAGGGACCATGAAGTTTCCCAAAAGGGGGTCACTATAATCCAACAGTAGTAATAGAAACTGCTTCAATTACTAAGGGAGATATGGGATTGAGATGGATTTCACCAGTAAGTGTTCACCAGTAAGTGCCTTCTTTAAGTTCATTGCTCACGAGGCAAATTCCATGTGCATTTTTTGTTACTTTAAAAATACAGTCACAGAAGAAGAAGCTTCTATCTCCTATTTTTACATCCAGAATATTGATGGTGTGAGGTTTTGGCTCTTTCTGTCTTTGTAACTTCTAAATAGTTCTTCATCCTTGGGGACATCACTAGCAGGCTGGTTACAGAGTAAACTTATATGGAATAGTTTCATTTCTTCTGCTGCAACTTTTCTGTATGGCTGAGAATAATTAATGTGGTTGAGAACTAAAGCTATATCACATGTTCCTGTAGAGCTGTATCACTGTAGCCCAGGATGCTTGCTGTGAGGGAGAAAAAAAAAGGCTTGGGCTTCAAACCCAGTTTCAATATGTACTTTATTATTTTCCATAAAGCGAAGAATGTCCTCACTAGTAAGCTATATAAGACATACATTCCTTCTCACAAGGGCCAGGGAGAAGAAAACAGTGTGTTACTTTATGTAATAGAGAATTCTCATCAGATAGGAATGCAAGTATGAGCACATACTTCAGCTGAAGGCTGAAAAGTAGAGTTTTGTTTGGAGCAGAGGATGTAGCAGAATGTAGTTTTCTCGTGTTATTAATAAGCAATATAAATAATGAACTGTGAAGTGAAATGTGCATGGCTCCATCTTTAGCTGCAGTTGTGCACTGAAAACATGTCAATTATGGATTGTCATTGCTATAGGTAATATATGAAATGTATGGATTAATACTCAGCTAGATTTCAAGCCATTTATCCAGAGGCCTGTCTATGAACAGAAGATTGTAAGAAAATTATGGAAATTATATTCTTGACTAGAGTACTTACTGACTTCTTAGGGCAAGGAAGAGGTTTTTTTAGACTTTTTGTTTTAAAGCTGAGTTTTTAAAAATATATATATGTTTTAAAAATATATATATATGTGACAACCGGAGGGGATTTTTTTTGTATATTTTATTTACTTCAGTAGTCTTATATTGTGAAACTTGTCCTGTCCCTCATATTGACTACCCTGCTTTTCTCTCCAGAATGTGCCTTTATTTATACGAGTTACATTTCTAGAAAGCTCTCGGATGGTTCATTAAAACCTTTAAAGAAGAAAGGATGTAAAAAGCCCCCGTAGTGATGTGATTATTTCATGTATGTGTGCCTGTACAAGTGCTAATACAGCAAATGGGAGAATTTAAAGTGAAAACCTAAATTTTCAGCACTGATACATAAGAAGTTGTTGAGTACCAATTTCAACTTTGATTCTTTTTTTTTCTTTTCATTGCATAAAATAGTATTTTAAACCTTGTGATATTTATTTGATGAACCCAGCTTGTCAAACAATTCAGTCAGAAAAATCAAAGTGAACAGAGATTAACACATTTACTTGTTTTTAATGATACCTAGCTGGAAAATATTAATGAAACATACTAGTTTTCTGACAACCTAAGAGGTCTTTTAAATATCTCTCTATTGTAAGTTCTCTCAATGTGTTAAATTACAATAATTATCCTTGTGTCCAGAAAACTAGGTATTAACCTCTTGTGAGAAAATTATTCCCCTAAAGGGTTTATTTTAATACTCATTTTAACAAGCTTTTTTTACCTATCAGTGTAAGGAAAGGAAAGAGATGAATGGAAAATATGTTGTGCATTGGAAATAGGACAAATTTTTTGGTAACTATAAAAAAAATGGAAGAAAATATAAATATGTAAACACAGATAATATACCTGTTCTTTGTGGTGAAAACAGTATTCTGCATTCCAAATATTTATGGTGGTGATAGAGCAATCTTAGTTTTGTTAGAATGGAATAGAATTTTTAAAGTTATTCTTAGAATAACATTTTATAAACTGCAATACCTGTTCTACATGATGAATTAAAAAAATTGAATCATAGGTTACTGGGCTGTAAAGGCATGCCAAATCAAAGCTTATTCCATAGGAGAACCAAAAACCAAACTGTGATCTCTGGGGTTAACGTTTGCTGCCATAACAGAAAGGGGAAACAAATATTTTTTAATTTATTTTTTTAAAATACCTTTACCATAAATTAGATCAACAGTTTCTGCTCTTATGCACTGTGCCCTGAGTCCCAATACTGCAGAATGTTGTAGTACAACTAATCATTTAGGTTAGTATTTTCTAGGAAACCAAATATAGTAAATCACCGAGTTTCATTGACACTTGTTTCTAGAATGAGTCTAATCTTCCCTTTGTTAAAGCAACCTGAATTACCACAGTAATTCTAAGGATAGAGCAAAAAGTAATGGAAAGGGAGATTAGCTTCTTCATTATACAGGGGCTTTATATATATATACACACTAATGAGATTTATTTGTTTTTGTATGCACATTAATATTCTCAAATGTAACGATACTGCAAACTACCTAATCAAAAGATACAAAAGATCTCTATTCAATCAATTATTTCCATCTCCTTGATCAAGTGATATGGTTGTTAAGCAGCTAAAGGTCATGTATGAGTATCTGTGTTCTTCATCCTTTATCATAAGATCATACAATAATTCAGATTATAAGGAACCTCAGGAGGTCTCCAGTCTATTTAGCACAGTTCTCAGAACGCAAATTCATTGCTAGGATTAGATGAGGATGGTGAGAAACTGAAACAGGTGGCATAGAGAGGTGGTAAATGCCCCATACCTGGAAACTTCCAAGGTCAGGTTGCACTGGGCTTTAAGCAACCTGATCTAGTTGAATATGACTCTGCTCATTGCAGGGGAGTTGGACTAGATGACCTTTAAATGTCCCTTCCAACTCAAACTGCTCTATGAATCTATGATTTCACGAAACTGTAAAAATTGGTTATGATGTCAGGAAGCCATGCCTTGAGTAAGTGTCTTCTCAAATTATATGTCTTGTGTATACATATATTAGGACAATTCCGGAACCATTTCTTTAAGTGAAGAAAAGTTTCCTTGTGGGTATTTTGGGGTGCCCTTGCCTTACCAATAAACTAAAAAGATGTGCATGCATTGCCATTACTTATAAATATGGATCTGGAAATGTTAACCGAACAACTTTGTTTCTAGCGTATAGTTTAGACATAGGGTTTATCTTTGCTATCTTCAGCTTTCTACTTCTTGCACGAATTGAAAGAAACCCAAACAACTACAAACCAAAATTCAGAAACAAAAAAGTAAGTCACAAAACAACAAAACCAAGAAAAAAACCCAGAAAAAGAAAAAGAAAGACCATCTTGAAGTCATCATCAACATGAGCAGATAATGCTTTGCCTTACTACTTTCTGTAAACACATAAAAAGCAGGGAACTATGACTGTTGGTGTCATTCCCACTTTATATAAAAATGACTTTGCACAAGGATCTAAAAAAAACCAACCAGGCATCAAAACAAACAGTAAATGACAAACTTTGTCCCATAGAAATATGTCTTGCATTTTGAGGAATTACAGGATAATCCACATCAGTACTGTGTGTGCGGGGAAAAAAAAAAAAAAAAAAAAGAAAAAAACAACCCAAAATACACACACCCCTCCCCTCCCAAAAAAACCCCCAAAACCAACCAATAACCATTATGTATTTTCTTTCTCCATCCATGTAGAAGTCTGTTGAATGAGAAGTGAAAAAGTTAAAAAAATATTGTAAATGCTGTACAGAAAGCTCATAGCTTCATTCCTCTGTGCTCCTTAGGTTTGGAAAATGAAGGAAAAACCATCACCTGTACAAATATGATTTGGTCTTTAGGTTTAATATCTCAGATTGTTGAAGGGTCAGCTTTTGACCCTATAGAAGTACAGGTATGTTGAACATTTTCTGATGAAGAAATAAATATTAATTCTGTAGAAACTTAGACCTCTATTCTTCCCTATCCATATGTCGGATTAAAGAACAGAGTTACAGACTTCCTCCTTCACCTGGCAGATCAAAAGTAATGTCTCAAAGTAATGTCTGAAGGTGTCAGTATTCACTAAAGGTGAGAATGCAAAGGAGAGTACATGTCTGATCAGGATTCGTTTGCAAGTAGGAAGTGATTGGCAGAGAAAGAGGTATTAAGCACTCAGGCTCAGAGAAACCAGAATGAATGTACAGCCAAGATTACCATCTGTTGAATATGAAATGCTTGGATCGAGACATTATAGATACATTTCCCCAAACAGCAGGGATAGCAGTCTTTTTTGGAAACCGTATCACAACAGAGCAGGGAAGCATTAAGATAGAAGCAAAAAGCTGTTCACTGAATTTTAGAGAGCAAATTACTTTATTGGTGCAATTGAACTGTATTTAAATTGTGTTGGATCTCTGAAGGACTTTACAACCAATCTCTAAATTAACATGTGAGATTTTTGACAGTTATTATACAAGAATATTATTATTATTGCTAGGTTTGGGGGGATCCAATCCCAAGTTGCCTCTGAGCTGTGGTACGTGACCTTTCAGCCTGAATAAACCCAGAGATTTTTATCACTTTCAAACCTCCATTTCCTGAACTAGCTGACCTTTGACAAACAGTAAAGCTGTGAAAATAATTCTTCTTCCATATTCAAGGAATTATTGCAGAAGGCAGAGGGTAGCTCTAACTCATGAGAGTAAAAGAGTTGTTTGTCTGCACAATTGCTCTTTTCTACCTTCTTTCTTTATTTGAAAACTGGAATGTGGAAACTAACTCTTTATCATTGAAGATTAATCACATCTGTTCAATCAGTAGCTCAGCTGGTATCAGGACTGTATAGACCTCCAGAAGCATTAAAGGATCTATTTTGTCCCTCTCAGTTTTTCCTGCCCTCCAGTTTGATTTTTAGTTAGTTCCACTACCTTTAGCATTGCTTGAAGATCCACCAAGTGACTTGAGAAATGTGTGTTGATGAGCATGATAGATTTCTATTTCTTGGAGGCTTTTGACTGTTCTGTGATATTCTCCTAAGAAAGCTAGGGAATTATGAACGATGAAGCTGGTATGAATCAGCTTACAGCTGGTTGGAAAACTATTTTCTGAACAGTTGATGAAGTTTTAGTGTTATATTCTAGAGAGATTTTTCTCAAATCTGGACTTGCTAAGCATTTTCATCAAAAAGTATGATGACAGAAATGTGTACATTTGTTAAATGTTAGATGACTTAGGAAAATCAAGTAAGGTTCACATTGAAGGTTCTAGAAATTAAAACAGATAATTTCTGATAAATGTCCAGATCATTTCTCTCTTAGGGCAAGAAGAATAATAGATGTTTTTTGCACAACTTCAAGGTTACAGAATATGTATTGGATGATTAAATAATTCATTTCTTCAAAATCCAAGATAAAAGAAGGTTTTCTTTGTATAAAAAGTGTAAGTACTTTTTATCTAATCGTTACCATATACAGTTGATGTAAAATAGTTCAGGGACAAAGTGAAAATGACTGTGTTGGGGAGGAAGGATAAAATCTTTCTGGCTAGTTTCAGAAATATTAATAATCCAGGACATTGAGCTCCACTCTTCCTTCTTTCTTACTTGTTTTGTGTACTCTTCCCCACACCACCCCCCCAACCCTACCCGTCTTATACTTGGGGGAAAAAAATAGTGTAAAAAATACCATACTGATGCTCTATGACTTCTTTTTACTGGAATCTATCCATGTTTTGCTAAATCATTCTGCTTTATATCAATTTATTGGATGCTTCCAATGGTGAAAATTTTGCCAAACAGCATAATAGATAAGAGCATCAGAACATGAACTGTAGAAGAGAAATAATTTTTTAGGCAAAATCTCTACAGCAAAGATCTCAAGGAAAGGATATTTGTCTTTATGTCTCTATGGTTAAAGTTAGTTGGGGAAATGTTCTTCATTATACAAAGATCTGTTGCTTGATACTGCAGTTGAACAGGGCTGAAATGATGGCCAAATGGGAACATGTTACATGTGTTGGAACTCAAGTTATGCAAAAGAAAGTTTCTTTTCATGCTGCTTCCTCCAAAGCTCAAAATTGCATTGTCACTACAAGGCTGTTTCTTTTCTTTTGAAATACTGAAATGTTTCAGACTGATATTAATTATAATTCCTTCTTTTTGTAGAATAGATGTCAAAAGGATATAGACTATAGTATTTCAAGGGTTGATGGTGAGAAAGTCTTTTAAGTCAGGTTCTATAGGAATTCTTCTACCTGGTGAATCATAGAATCATAGAATCATAGAATTGTAGGGGTTGGAAGGGACCTCGAGAGATCATCGGGTCCAACCCCCTGCCGAAGCAGGCTCCCTAGGACATTTCACTGAGATAGGCATCCAGACGGGTCTTGAATGTCTCCAGAGAAGGAGACTCCACCACCTCCCTGGGCAGCCTATTCCAGTGCTCTGTCACCCTCACTGTGAAAAAGTTTCTCCGCATGTTGGTGCGGAACTTCCTATGCTCCAACTTGCAGCCATTGCCCCTTGTCCTGTCTCCACAGACCACTGAAAAGGGGCTGGCTGATTCCCCCTGCATCCCTTGCTTAAGATAATTGTAAACATTAATTAGGTCCCCCCTTAGTCTTCTCATCTCAAGGCTGAACAGTCCCAATCTTCTCAGCCTTTCCTCATAGGGGAGATGCTCCAGGCCCTTTATCATCTTCGTAGCCCTTCTCTGGACTCTCTCCAGGAGATCCCTGTCCTTTTTATACCAGGGAGCCCAGAACTGGACACAATACTCCAGGTGGGGCCTGACCAGGGCAGAGTAGAGCGGGAGGATCACCTCCCTTGACCTGCTGGCTACACTCCTCCGGATGCACCCCAGGATCCCATTGGCTCTCTTAGCCACAGAGGCACACTGCTGGCTCATGGCCAACCTGTCATCCACCAGGACCCCCAGGTCCTTCTCCACTGAGCTCTTCTCCAGCAGGTCATCCCCCAGCCTGTACTGATAGAAACGGTTGTTCCTTCCCAGGTGCAAGACTTTACACTTGCTTTTGTTGAACCTCATCTGGTTTCTTACTGCCCAGCTCTCCAGCCTGTCCAGGTCTCTCTGGATGGCAGCGCAGTGTTCCTGCGTGTCAGCCACTCCTCCCAGCTTTGTGTCATCGGCGTACTTGCTGAGGGTCGAGGCTATTCCCTCATCAAGGTCGTCAATGAAGATGTTAAACAGGACTGGACCCAACACCGAGCCCTGGGGAACACCGCTAGTCACAGGCCTCCAGTCAGATTGCACTCCACGAATCACGACCCTCTGGGCTCGGTCCGACAGCCAATTCTCAACCCACCTCACTGTCCACTCATCAATCCCATGCTTTCTCAGCTTTGCTATCAGGATGTCATGGGAGACAGTATCAAAAGCCTTGCTGAAGTCAAGGTAGATGACATCTACTGCTCTCCCTCCATCTACCCAGCCGGTGATGAGATCGTAGAAGGCTATGAGATTGGTCGAGCACGATTTCCCCTTGGTGAATCCATGCTGACTACTCCTCATGACCTTCTTCTCTTCCAATTGCTTGGAGATGGCATCCAGAGCAAGCTGTTCCATTACCTTTCCGGGGACAGAGGTGAGGCTGACTGGCCTATAGTTGCTGGGATCCTCCTTCTTGCCCTTTTTAAAGACTGGAGTGACATTGGCTATCCTCCAGTCCTCAGGCACTTCTCCTGTTCTCCAGGACCTGTTGAAGATGATAGAGAGCGGCTCAGCAATCACCTCCGCCAGCTCCCTCAGCACACGTGGATGTATCCCATCCGGTCCCATGGATTTGTGTGCGTTTATCCCTTTGAGCCGCTCCTGGACCTCCCCTACCTCAACCAGAGGGAAATTCTTCATATCCCAAACACTCCTATTTACATCCAGTGCCTGTGGGTCCCGGGGGCCTTTGAGGTGAAGACCGAAGCAAAGAAGGCATTCAGTATCTCCACCTTCTCAGTATCCCCCGTTACCAGGACACCCTCCTCATTCAGCAAGGGACCTACATTATCCCTGGTCATCCTCTTGCTATTCACGTATCTAAAAACCCCTTTTTATTATCCTTTATGTCCCTTGCCAGCTTTGTTTCCAAGAGGGCTTTAGCCTTCCTAGTTGCGACCCTACAGGCCCTGACTACATTCCTGTATTCTCCCCATGTGCTCAGACCCTTCTTCCACAATTCATAGATCTTCCTCTTCTCTTTGAGTTTACTCAGCAGCTCCGTGTTCATCCACGCAGGTCTTCTGCCTCTCCTTCCCGATTTCCTGCACAAAGGGATGCATCGTTCCTGTGCTTGGAAGAAGTGCTGTTTGAATGCTAGCCAGCTCTCACAGGCTCCCATTCCTTCAAACAGCGTAGCCCACGGGATAGCCCCTATTAAGTCACGGAGGAGATCAAAGTTAGCTTTTCCAAAATTCAGGGTAGCTATCCTACTTTTTGGCTTGCTTCTTCCACCCAGGATCTTGAACTCAACCATTTCATGGTCACTTAGACCTAAGCTGCCCCCGACCTTCACTTCCCTAACGAGCCCGTCCTTGTTAGTTAAAACAAGGTCCAGCACCCGCCCGCCCCTTGTAGGCTCCTGCACCATCTGTAGCAGGAAATTGTCTTCAACACACTGCAGAAATTGTCTGGACAAAGAAGTCAGTAAATGTCAATTTAAGATGATACTTAAAGTAGTTGGCAGAAGTTTGGCTGAGTGGCAGGCAGTGAGAAAGCTTGAGTTTGTTCAGAGTGCACAGGGTGAGGTTCTGCAGTCTCTCAGTATCTGCATCAGTGTGAAGCAAAGTCCAAGTTTATGGACTTTGCTCCTGAGTATGGCTTCTTAGGTCAAGCTCAGGAAGATATTAGTACTGCTGTTCAGCTTCCCATGAAGTCAGAAGTGTTGACAGAGGAAGGCCAACTTTTCCTGTAACACAGAATGTAGACACATTTGAAGACAGAAGGTTTGTTTCACTTAGATCATCAAATTGACATGAAATTCTTCAGATTTTCAAAAAGCTAAATTTTGCTGCCATAATACTAGCAAATCCACCACTTAGTAGATAATGTTGTGAAATATGTCATGACATGTGTATGTGTACATAAGTTATAATGTTATGACAGCAACATTTTGATTTTAGACTGTTGACATGATTATCAGTTTATATACTGTTTTGTATTATGAGTTTGTAGTATAATTTAAGTCCTTTATTGTATGAACTCAGAAACATCCATTAGAATCTTTTTTTCTGCCTTTAACAAAAATGTTATTATCTACTACCCTTTATTGTTTCAAATTGTTTCACTTTACTATCAAAACAGCAGACAGTTGACTGGACAGAGTATTTTCTTTAGCCAAAAGAAATGTGTGTTTATTTGGTAGCTTTCCATATGATCAAGATCTAATGTTACCATTACTGTTTACCACTAAACTAACGTTGTTAAAGAACATGAAGAATGAAGTTAAAAGGCTGCAGCAAAAACTACGTGCTGGTATTTCTAAACAGTAGCATTTCATCCTAGCAAGTCATGGTGAAGAATGCTTAGAGTCACCAACTCTACAGCACTAAACCTTTTGCTTGCCACTGGTATAGCCAAAGAGCATTACAGTTGGGATTTCCGTTTACAGTTTGCTCTTGATCCAGATTTTTATCTGATATGAAGAAAAAAGGCCAGTTAAACAAAGATGTCTTCACTGGAAAGACGTCAGTTTTCACTAATCAAACAGAAGCCAGAAATAATTCATGATAACTCTTTATTGCATAAATATATACTTAAGTGTATGTCGATTTTATTTCTGTCTCTGTAAAGTTAGAAATAGGTCATTTAAATAATAGAGTTGGAATTCATTCCAATAGAAACGGAAGAAAATGATACCATGAATGCCTACCCTCCCACAGAAAATTACTTCTTAAAGTTTTTTTTCTATATATTTTTGTTAACCGTATAGGCTACACTGATTTCAGATTTCACATTATAGTTTTGTCAGCTTCTGCATGCAGTGTTGGACAAAGTGAACATATATTTTCTAAGCAAGAAAGAGATTACACTCTTGAGAGAATCTTATCAAATGTGATTTGATCTACCAGTTATCACAGAGATCCTCTGAGTATCAAAAAAAAAAGTTGACTTGTTTATTTTATTTGTTTTACACACCGTAGTCATACAGTTTCCCATGCTTTCCTCCCCTTATTAAAATCAACAGAAAGAGATAAAGCTCTTTATATGGCATATGTATATCTATCTGTTATTCATCTCAGAGTTTAACACATCTCCAGTTCTCAAGTCTCTGGCAGTTTGGTACTGTCAAAGTCATATACATGAAATATACAGCTGTTGAACTTGGGTACAGTAAATATTTCAGTTGAAATCCCAGAAGAAAATACATAATCCTGTTTATTAGATGCAATATGTTGTATAGGTGTCTTGTACAGTAACGGTGTATTTTATTAACCTGTTTTGGAAGTAGTATAATCTGATCTTTGTTTCTCATTTTGGTTTCAATATGCCATGCTCAATTACAGAAAAACAACAGTAATTGCGACACTTAAAGTGAATGGGCCAAAGTTAACCATCTGTGAATATCTGGAGTAGGATGAAAGGCATCCTCCTGAAAGAGTTTAATATGAGTTATTCCAGCCCTGTCCTGTGCTAGAAAGGAGGTAGAAATACCTAAGTTATAAAATAATGTGTTATATGGTCTTTTCTACAGTGTTTCTTTTTTGTTCTATTTACAGACCCAGGATAGTGGAGGATTAGAATAATGCAATATTAAAGATGCATGATGGTAATCTGTGGTCTCCCACTTCTAACAAGGATCTGTATTTGAAATCAGAATCTGCTTTGGCAGAGTGATTGGATCCAATGATCTCTTGAGCTCCCTTCCAAATTCTGTGATTCTGTGATCAGCAGACCTGGGCAGAGATCTACAAACTTGAGCTGGAAATAAGACAGATGCAATAAGGGACTGGGAATCCTTTCTGAGCCAGTAAGATGAAAAAGTAACCATTTTGTGGAGCTTCAACATTTCTTGGAGATGCGTGGTGTTGGAAAGTCAATTCAGAATTTGGAAACAAAGAACAGAGGAATTGTATTTCATGCAGGTTTTTACTTACAATTTTTGCTCTGTTTTTAACAATAGAGCAGTGTCACTGACTTCAGGAGTCAACTGTGTGCTAGCTGTTCAATCAGGCACTTTTGTGTCACAAAACACTAGAAATCAAAAAGCTTAATTGGTTTTAAAAAATGCAAAAGCAGATGCAGATCTGAAAACATTAATCTAAACATATATAGGTAGCTACTGGGTCAGGGATGTGGCTTGGCCAGTGTTACATTACTCATTTGTCTATACGCTCATTCAAAGTCCTCTTCATTATTTCAGGGTGCTTTTCTCCCTAGAACTTGTCTGTGCATGTCCTCATTACATCACACTGCTGAGGTATGCAGGCATTCATCCAGCCTGCAGATGGGTTATGATCCATTATCTGCTGCCCCTGTGGATGATTATATATCTGGTACATGTGTGAACGAAATCAGTTAAGCATGTATAATGTTTGTATATTATATATATATATGTATAAAGAAAGAACATCTTTTAACTGTTTCAAATAGATTAAGATATCCCCTCAAATATATATTTTAAAAGATGATGAAATTATGTATTCCAAATTATTTTACAAATGTTGGCTCAGAGCCCTGATATTACTAACAGATGTTACTTCACTGTTAGATAGGAAGACTAGAAAAAGGAGAGTAAAGTCATGTGAATAAAGACTAAAATAGGATTTAAAATAAAACAAGTAAGTGTGATGGAAGAATAATCTGGTATTTAGTATTATGATGGACACAGCCAGCATTTTTATAGTTTTTTATTTTTAAGGACAGAAAAAATGATATTTAAACTGTGATGCATTTATAGTGTGTGAATATTTGTTCAATCTGATATTTTTCCATTATACACATTTTTATTTTTGCTTCTCCATCCTGCTCCACTTTACTGAAATCTTATTGCTGTGTTATGCTTGAGCATTTCCAAATGTTCTACTTTGGAAGACACAATAAGAATAGATTTCAAAATTCTATACAGTACAGATTCTAATTCATCAATTTGTTTTAAAGAAGGCATAATACATAACATCATATCACATAGACCGCCAAGATTTTGCAGAAAACTGCAGTTGATAAAATTCAGTGAATTATTCTCAAGATTTTTCAACTTAAGGTAGAGATGTCAAATCCACAGTAAAGTTCTTGCAAATACAGATTACAAGGTGATTTTCAGTGTAATGGGGGGGAATGAAGAATTCGTGGGATTCTCCACAGTGATGAAAATTTAAAAGAATACCTTTCACTTGTGTGTGATGGTGATCTTTCCATTTTAACAGTTTTCTGGCAACTGAGTGTTCTTTCATTATGCTCACCATTTATTACTTCACCACTTTTTACCTTTGGATCCCTTCCAACCCATACAATTCTGTGATTCTGTGATTTGCTTAGGACAGTTAGATTGGGAATGAGACATGAAGGGATCTTTTAATGAAGCACAGAGAGTGGCATACACATTTTCTTTATGATATGATAATATTCATAGTATTGCTCAAGACTGACATGATTTTATGCACACTTCCTATCCACTTCAGAGTGTAGAGCACAGTGCTTGCTTCCTTGTGTTGTCATCTGAGGTTTTGAAAGTGCAGATATGAGACATAGTTATCCCTGGGCTTGTTTTTTTGTGTTCTGTTTTGGTTTTGCTTGTTTTTCCCCAGCTCATACTTTCCACTACCACTGGAAAAGCTCTTCCATGAGACATGCCTGGAGTTCACATGACTCTTTTCCCCCTCAGCCTCCTAAGTGTGAAGTTCTTGGGGTTTTTTTAACCTATTATAATGCTTAAATATATTACTGAGCCACAGGAGGGCAAATCTGCTTTCTTATATAAAAAAAACTATGTTACAGGAGTTAAACACAAACCAAAACACATTGACAAAAAATAAACCTACTTCCCTACCTCTTGTTTAAAGTTTTGGGGTTTTTTTTAAAATATAAAACAAAAAAACAAAACCCAAACATTAAAGAAACCAAAGTTAAACAGGGTCAGCTACAGAAGAAAGGCAAAAATTCAGAGTGCTGGTAGTTCCTGGTTTCTAGAAAGAAGAATTTAATTTGCTCAATTAGTATCTATTTAGTATGAGCATCCTGCATCTTTTCTCAATTTCCAGTTCAGAGACTATTTTCTGAAATGTTGTGAAACCAGAATTTTCGTCTTCATCTCATATTTGATATGTGTTTTATTTTATATTTTATTTTACTTTCTAGATAGGGAAGGATGCAGGAAAGAAATGTAAACTTTAGGAGTGTTCCTGTTCTTACTAACATAGCCTTTGCAAGTGAGAAACAAGATGTTACTAGCGCAGAATTGGCAACTGCTTGAGAAATCAGGGCTTGTGATACCTGATTTAATAAAAAATCATGGAGTAGTTTGAGTTGGAAGGAACATTCAAAGGTCATCTAGTCCAACCCTCCTGCAATGAGCAGGGACGTATTCAACTAGATCAGAGCCCCATCCAACCTGGCTTTGAATGTTTCCAGGGATGGGGCATCTACTACCTCTCTGGACAACCTGTTTCAGTGTTTCTCTACCCTCATCATCATATTTTTTCCCTTATATCTATCCTGAGTCTTCTATTACAGTAAGAAAAACACAAGCTCTGCCAAACGTTGGTCTATTTAGTTTTATTATCAAAGGAGAAAAGAAAAACAAGATAAACTTACCTGTAAAAAATTCAGCAGACAATTTAAATTAAAAGTCATCAGGTCTTAAAAGCATGCATGTCCAGCTGATAATACAGGAAAGACTGACTTTGTTGTAAGGATACTATGGGACTAATTCCATTCATTTTAGAGTGTAAACATAATGTAAAATGAACTTGAGGAAAACAATTTGGAGCAGGGAGATACCTTAATTTTAGAAAATAGAGGATAACACATTGAAAGCAATTGAATATAAAGTTTAGGAAGGAATTATGCTTGTATAATTCCTTTGATAATCCTATCATTCTGTGGGAAAAATGATGGGGGTTTTTTTGTTTGTTTTGTTTTTTGGGGGGACTTGTTGTTGGATTTGTTTGTTAAATAGTTATAGTTTTTGATAAACAGGAGGAAAAAGTAATGTTATTTCTTCTGAAATTTCCCATTACGTTCAACATGAAGAGAGTGGTTTTCAGTTTAATTTAGACATAAGATCCAGAACGGTATAGATGTGGTATTAAAGACATAAAGGAACTAGAGAACAGTTCTTGCATATTCCCACAGGGTACACGTGCACCAATCAATTGAGAGAGAATGATGTTCTCTCTAAAAAACTTGTAAAATGATCAGTCACCTGTATTTTTATGTTTGCTAGCCCTGTTGCTGTTTGTTTTGCGGGCACTCGGCAGCTCTTCCCTGAGAAGGACAAGGTTTGTTTTATACTTATAGAGAGGAATCTGATACCACATCAACAACTCCACTGTAGATGGTGTAGTCAGTATGCTGACCCCAAATGTTTTTCCCTCTTTAAAAAAGAGGAAATAACTCCTCAAACTAATAAAACCAACCAATCAATGAAAAATAAAACAGGAAAAAAATTTTTCCAAAAACAAATTCCAAAGAAGTTTATTGAAAGTCTGCCAAAAATACTTTCCTATTCCAACTAAAACACTGAAAGCTAAAAAGATGCAACTGTATAGAAAGATGAAATGCTGCAATTATCTAGGAGAAAAATGAAAAAACAAAGACATTTCAGAGTAATATGTGACCTTTTTTTCAGGATCTGGACATAAAATTTGTCCTTTCTCTGCTTTCTATGGATTCCACTGAAAATTTTTGGTGTTTGGGCCTTTATGTTGTTGTAGTTTATGAGTGTGGTTTTATAACTTTGTAAAAGAAATGCCTGGTAGTTAGTTTTTTGTCCCTCATATTTACATAAATGTATGTACTTTAACACCAGTCATTTGAATAAGCGCAAATATGGAGTAATTAAATCATAGGCAGTTGAAGTGCTGGAAAAATTCTCAAATTAAAAAAATAAATCAATTTTGAAATATTTTGAATACAGGACTGTATTTGAAGTTTATATGAGCAGCATAAGGAGGTGTGAAAATCTGAAGTCACTCAATTTCAATGGAACTATCTATGGATTCAAGATAGCAAAATAGAGAATGTGGTTATACTTGGAGGCGATGATTTTCTTCTTCCTTGTTTGTTCAACTACCAGAAGAATGCATTTTTCTATTAATTAAATGACATGTAGAAAATTAATGTATAACAGACCTAAAAATGGAGTTCATAACACAGTAATTTATTTGCATATGATCCTAGTAGTATAGTGTCAGAATTGATCAGATAAATTTTACTAGCAATTATTGTCCTAGGATAAACAGATAATTATTTGAGGTCATCTATTGCTTACACATACAACTACAGCTGAAAAAATAAAAAAAAACCCACAAACCAAACAACAAAAGCCCAGTCTTCCTCAGATGTTTCAATGTTGACTATCAGGTATCACTAATTCCTTTCGGCAGGCCTAACTAATTTGTATGAAAATCCAGATAGAAATGAAAGTAATGTATTAGCTGTAGTGGAGAAGACGTTAAGTCAATTATACTCCTGCAAGATTTATAAGAACTAAAGTGAGTTTGAATTTGAATTGTCAAAGGAAATTTTACATGCATTAACGACTTAGTAACATCCATCCCATGTATTTAATTATGTACTGGGTTTTGAACCACCATCTCCAGAGCAGCATAAAAATGTTTTCCTAAACTACTGGTCATAGATATTGGTGTGAATCGTGCATGTAAAACCTTGGAGGTTTGAAGCTGAAGTTTCACCAAAAAGAAGAACCTAATATTAATATACTTTTATGCCTTTCCTGGTGATGTGTATTACAGTATGATAGAGTTCACCATATTTCCTTGAATGTCCAACTAGTCAAGTTCTTCAAGTAATTTAAAGTTAAGATTCCATATGGGCATCCCAGCATATTTGATAGGATTTAATTTACTAGGTTTAGCAGAAAAACATAATTTGATAAAAAGTTAGGAAAGCTGTCTCTGGCATGATGAAACTTACTTTAATGTGTAATTAATAACTCAAGTATTAAGGCAATATTTTTGCAACATAATTTCTATCTGATATGAATCATTAATGTTACAAAAATATCCATTACTACTGCAAACAACTTAATCAAAGTTGAACTAAAATTATAAATGAAAAAATCATTCAGAAATTTCAAACCTTGCTGTCTTTACCTTTATGGATCAAACTTTTAGCTTTTTTATTCAAATCTCTCGTGTGCCATTTCAGGGGTATATGTTCCAAGACCATTTAAATTTTCAGTGAATTAATTTGCAGTGTAAGCCAAATTTCTCAATCTCAACCTGTAAAATCTCTTTTGCTTGCCTGTGTGAACTGTATGCACTCAAATCACAGTGAAATGGTAGCTCTGTAGCATTCTGTTCTGAATAAAAGTACGTTAATACAAAAGTTTGTAGTGGACTTGGGGAGTTGTGGCAAGGTCACAGATTTGCACGATGCCTAGTTATGTCTATTTTAAATGAATGTTCTCTGCAATACTGGATCAGAAAGGCAGCATAGAGAGACAGCTGCAATGTAAATATAAAATATAGTGTTTATGTTTTCCAAGAGCTTACAGTATTGATAAGACACTTGAAGAAGAGTAGACTGAAGAGGAAATAGAAAAAATGTTAAAAGATTGGTTCAGCACACTCAAGTTGTGAGTAAGCACAGTTCAAATTGAATTCACCTTAATCTGAACATGCCATAGGAACATACAAGATTTGATGAAAATATTATTGATAGGCTTCATAGCTTAATTCCCAGACAGAATTACAGGTTATTATAAGAGAAAGTCACCCAACCTAGAATAATTCCTATGACAGATGGGAAAAGTGCAGATTTGAAGCTTTACATTCCTACATCCCATATTATAAAGAAAAAACAAAGAAACAAACAAAAAAACCCAACCCAAAACAAAGAAAAAAAAGAGAGCTGAATAGAAATAAATTTACCTGAATTTTAAGACAGTCTAAGTTGGTTTGTTTGGAATACTTGGGACAGAAATAAAAAAAAAATAACAGTAGAAATATACATTTTACTCTTTCTATATATGTTTCTTGGTGATTTAGCTAAGGAAATTATATTAATGCTTTTATTTCCTATGTGTGTTCACAATTTCCAATACATAATGAAATTAGGACAAGAGGCTTATTTTTCCTACTGCAGGCAAATGGTGTAACAGTAAAACTCATGTCCAGTACCTCTCACTGATTGCATTTCTTATTCCATTTTTCTCTTTTTCTTTAGACAAACACTATCTGTGTATAAAATATATATTACTGTGGATTCTGTCTTCCAAAGCATTTTAAGTAGCTACCTATTATGATTTAATTTGAGAGAATCCTGTGCCTAATAAGCTTTCCGTTTAAAATCCAAGCTCTGTGCTTTATAAAAGCTACGTGGTCTACATGTAAACACTGTGTAAATAGCATCTGAATAAAAGGCAGGGACACACATTAGGAGCTGCCAGAATTGTGTTTGTTGTGGCTGCCCTGCTAGCTGCCGCCTGAACAGCTGAAGTAGAAATGTACTGATAGACTAGTGCCAGCCCAAGCGAAAAATATGCCAGTGTGCAGAAAAGTTAGAAACAAACACAGAAATGGGTTCTAGGAAGTGTGTCTGCCTGTTGGTAGAGGAGCAAGGCGGAGCCATTTAATATGTGGTTGTGGAACAAATGTTTGTTTGTGTTTTAATTTAGTAGAGAAATAGAGAATTGGGTTCTCAGCTTTAGGATATGTAAGATGCTACCGCTCCGCATGGTTTTACAGAATCTGATACACCATTTGACTACAATATTGTTTGAAAGGTTGGGTTTTTTTAATGTTTATAAAATCTAATATGTCACTAAATCTTTATGACTGAAATGCAGATGGTTTCATATGTTATAATACAGAAGGACTGTGTGTGTGGCAGACGGGATCTTTTGTCTAAAAGCTATCCATGATAAAGATGAATGTGGGACTAAAATGTCTAACATACTATCTGGAGGACATCTATTTAAATGAGAAAAAGTGTTAATTGCTAGTTATGGATTGAAAGCTTCTAATGGCTTTTGCCTCACTGTCCAGTTTTGTTATTTACTGGGAGACTGCATGTTTGTATTTATCTGATCTAACCAGCAGATTATGTTTTACTCGGAGAAATTGAAAGTAATCAAACATATGCTAATATCCACTGGCAAACATTAGTGTGCTATTTAAAACAGAAAAGTCTTAAATTAGAAATAATAAATGTTAGATTATTGTTTTTTAATGAAGTAGCTATGAATTGATTTGTAGGTATATTAAAGTGTTCTGATAGCATGACTTTAATAAATTAATATCTATAGTATGTCCACTATAGTGCAAGTATAGCAGGAGCGCAATCAGGCTTTCAGTCTAATCAGTGATCAAGCTACCTTTACTTTTTCCTTTCCTTTTTTTTTTTTCTAAACTCAGTAGTAGAGAGTAATACCAAGTTACCTTTGGATGTGTATAATAAAATGGGTTGCTGAGATGTTTATTTTTCCTTAAATAGGAAGAAATCATTGGTTTCAATGGAAAAATATGTACTAAAGATCTTGAGTTCTTTCAGAAACAACACTGCATCTAGAAATTTAATCTTTTCTGCTTACAAATAGTTTTAAGCCCTGGGGAAATGCCCCAGGTTCCTAAAAGGATTTATCAGGTTAGATCTTTCTGTTAATCTAGGGCAATAGTTACAGTTGATCCTTTTTGAGCTACGATCATTCTTTAGAAGACAGAAGCTTCTTCAGTATGAGAGAAAGAAACTATATAGAAAAGGAGTATACTGAAATAGTCATACTTACATGGTAAAATAAAGATTATTCACTTTTGTTAGTCTGTGGTACACACAGACAAGATGAAACAAAGTCCTCCAAAGAAGCAGAGCAAAGCTAATAAAATAGCGGTTTACTAGGGGGGATATAATAAACTCACCATTTCTTGGAGTCTAAAACATACTATTTTGTATAAGACATAGTAATATCTTGCTTCTAGAAGTGGAAAAAATCTTCAGCTTACGCACTCAAGGAACTGTCTGAAAGATCTTAATGGTATCTTCTGGCCAGAGAAGTTAAGAGTCTGATCATTTTTGCTGAATTTGTTTCCTTTTATCATGGTCAATTATGCTGGTTAGTGAAACTGATTAGTGCTGGGAGACTAGTAATAAGCCAAAGAAGGAGTGTTACTGGAACAGAGGTACAATTATTTTTCATGATGCAGATCCCTTAGAGGCCTTCAAGATATCTAGCAAGTAGCATGGTATTGGTTCACGAAAGAAAAAATTGACCAATCAAATAGCTTACATTCACTGTGTTACTTTTAGATCATGTTAATAAAGTGAATGACAGCCCTTATTTGCTTATAGAAATCACATCTTAGAAAAATATGCCAGGGTTTCATTTGTGCAATTACGGAAACTAACGGACTTGAAATTCAGCTAGAAATAAAGTGTCAAGTCTTCCCGCTCAAGTTGACAGATCTCTAATCAGTTGTCATCTTATATTTACTTTAAAAGACTTTATTGCAGAATACTGAATATTTTGCAAGGAGAGCTGATAGCTGTGGATTTTATGCCATTAATTTGTTGACAACAAGGTGGTAATAAGCTAAGTTTTAGTCTTTTGAGGGGCAAAGACTTTATTAATAAACTCAGTTGAATTGTCGCCCTTTTTTTTTAAATGTTATCAAAGGTGTCATGCCAGTTAATTAATTGAAACAAATACTCCATACTGAGCCCTAGAGAAAATTTTGGTAATTATTGCAGCTTAAAATTTAGTATTTGCTTTGGAGTTTAATTAACAGCATTATGATTTGCATCACAGAGCATCTCTAGACCTTGCAATTTTTAAACTAAAAATCTTAGCACTGCTTTGACAGTTTTGATTGCAGACAAAGCTTTTATGACTGGTTTGTTCAGGGAACTAAGAGATGAAGAACACCTATTTTTGACTATGGAGGTGTGGTTTAGGCATGTGTGCTATGAAACAGTTTCAGAAATCTGATATTCTAGTAGCTACCTTGTTCTAACTGACTGTTTTGAATCGCAGTTACTTATCAGTTAAAATTCACAGTTAGAAAACCATTTCATCTGGAAATCCATGCTCTGGTGACATCCAGAAATAAGACAAAAAAGAGCAGTTAAGTTCTGAATGCTCCTAAGATGCATGAATTCATCACATAGTTTAAAATTAGAGTAGAAACTATGGACATTTGCATTTAAGTATGGCTATCATAAGTTGTAGGTACTATATTTAGCTTAAGGGAATCCAAGCCCAGACCTTTCGAATTTCCTGGTGAGAGCCATCATCATCCTGTAGCTGTGTACTCTGCAACCACTATCGGGAGTTACTGAAAAAGAGAGCAGCAGGGTGACCTTGGCTCTGTAGACTGCTATGCATTCAACTAGGGACAAAAGTTTGCTTTCTAAAATCTGACAAGTCCGCTCCTCCCTGAATGATAAGCATTCAGATAGAGAGTTAGAGCATGTTCCTGATCTCTCCTGTAATCAATAGGAAAAGAGAACACTTGCAGGACATTACTTGTGGGATTGTGTATGAAACACTCAAGTTTGAACACAGATGTGATCACCCAAGCTATCAGTTGTATTAAATAAAAAATAAAGTAATAAATTTCTATTAAAATCTCTATTATGGGATAAAAATTCTGTACCTAGATTAAGCTCAACCACCATATTTTCTCTATGCACCTTTCCTCTTAGTAATTCTTACTGACTACTTCAAAACCAGAATATTTTCATGACACCATTTCAATTTGTTTTGAATCTGGAATGATACAATCAAAGTTTTGCAGAGGATCAGCACTGAAGGTCATGGCAGACAGTATAATAAGAAATGCAGTAACGTGAACTGTCATAAACTTTCGTGTTCCCTGAAATGTGCTGAAACAGCTTTATGGAAAAAAAAGGTTCCTTTTAAAATTGGTGTGCATAGCAGAGCTCAGAAGACGTACTTTCAGAACAAGAAGTTAAATATTTCTAATAGTGAGTCACTGTGATTTTTCACAGACAAATAAGCAAGTCTGAAAATGTTTGCTTTTGTTTGAAATGCTTTCTTCTGTATCTTAACATTTCCACACAAATTTTCTGGATATGGCAAAAATTTGCATAGTTACTTCTACTTGCAAAGTTACCTATTTCTTGGTATTTATAATATGGGAAATTAAAAATATATCTTTTAGTTATGCATTTAAAATGATACCTTTTCACAATCAAATTACATTTGGTCAATAAAAGACTATTTTCCTTTTGAATTTAAGATTGTGAAGTTACTAATAGTGAGCAATTCTTTTGGGAAGTTGTTGCGAAAGACTGTGTCTTTACCTAGAAATCAGTTGTGTATGTGTCTGTTATGAACTGTGAGGTGTTAAGATATTCTGAATTTTAGAATGTATGAGGCAGAGTTCTTCTGATGTTTATTGCCTTTAAAATAAATTGTTTCAATTCTCTTAGAATTGCTTCCTGCAGAGAAAAGCCTCATAATTAAAACCAGAGAGTAGGATAAAACTGCAGTGTAAGTGCTTTGATGTGTTGGATACCTGATAGATTTTCTTGAGATAAGATGACCTATAGTTATTGATAATACTTTCTTTCCAAGCCACATTTGCAGAACAACCTGGAGTTAGTTTGTTTTGCATTTCATTTGATGAAGAACAGAATATTAAGCATGAAGGAGGTAATTATACTATTTGGAGTAAGTCAGGTTTACTATCTGGGATGGATGTTCTAAACACTGCATAAATTTCATTATAATTGCTTATCTCCTGTTGGGTAAAAGTTGATTTCCTTTAAACTTTAATGATTTTTTTTTAATAGGTATGCAAACTTTGTCATCATGAATGCCTCTTTTATGGTGTTTTTAACCTTCTTTTGCTATCCTTTAAAAACTCCCTACCACTAAACAAAATCTCCCAAACTAAAAAGCACCTGACAGTATCATAGTAACACAGAAGAAAGTTCACAGTAGAACAGATTGTGTAGTACGCAGCTGTAAATGTTGTTTATATTTCAGTTTTATAGCAGACAGAGGAAGTTGGTGAAAACTAGTCTTAATTTCTTAAGTTTTCCCATTGTGTAAATTTTAGTTTTATTTTTTTTCTCACTGAATTCTCATATGTTATAATGCCATTCTACATTCGGTCTGTTGTGTTCCACCAGGAAAATAGGCATATTTAACTTACAATTTGTATGTTTAATAGGGAAAAATATATTGGTAAATCAGGAATATTTTACATATAGTTTTACTCCTTAATAAAAGGCTAGGACAAATTTCTACCACAGTCATCCTTATAAACATTGTATTAACATCAACAGATGAAAGACTACAATTTCAAAGCAAATGTTTTGTGACTAAGGCCAGAATTAATTTTATTTATTAGACTAAGTTTCTGCTTTAATGATGTTTTAGGGGTGTAACCCCTAGGTAAAGCAAAGCTGATATGTCTCCATAGGTAACATCACCTTCATTTTTATGCAGTCACTTTATAAATGACTACTTGTTGATTTCATTATTCCTCTGCTTATATTTTTATTTGATGGAGTGTTCAATTCACTGTAATACAGCAAGAGATGCCAATTCTCCAAAACCTTATTTTATTAGACTAAGTATCAAGCTTAAGCATTTTAAATTTTTTTAAATAATGAAAACAAAGAACATCCGAGTGAGAAAGAATTTAAAGGTCTAGGAATGTATCTTACTACTCTTTAATGTGCTTTTCTTCCAGACTATTCATTCAAGCAACCTTCAGGGCCTTCCTATACAGAATAAACCTCTTTCCATCAGCTATAAAATTAGAGTTTTGGAGCAGGGACACAGGTATCCCTCTGAACTACAGAAACTTCTCTCAGCTAAGCTAGTTTAGTTACTCTTAAAAAGGAGCAATCTTCCTTTTCCTCTAAAGAGTTCCACTTGACCTAAAGCTCATCAGAAAAACAGACACTGCTGCTGAGCAGCTTTGCTGAGCAGCTTTACACTTTTGAGCAGAAAAATGCATTATATACTATTGATGCTGCAATCTAAAAACAGATCTTTAAATTGTACTTAGCCTTTTTTTTTATCACCTCCATCCTTGTAACATTAAGAGTAGACACGCAAATATAGTAAAAAAATTGGTGCTGTCTTTAATGTACCTGTTTGAGGAAGATCTGTTATCTTTTCGAACACAAAAGTATTTAACATGTAAAACACAAATCTCAAGACCTAATCTTTCCTTTTTGTTCAACTGAAATTTTCAGCTCCTTTCCTTGGAACAGTTCTGGATCACACTTTTGTTGATTACTTTGAATTTGCCCTTCCCATTTATGAGTGAAATATCAGTCAAAGTATGTCAAACCAGTAGGAGGTCAGTGTCTAAATATACAAAATATTTGGTTTTTTTAGAAATTTAAATGAAGTTGCATTGAGTGGAATTCTAAATGCTGTATGTTAACAATGTAGTGCATGTTGTGAAAGCTATGCCATAGGTGTATATTACCTTTCCCTGAAAGATAGGTAAAATTGAACCAGTGAGAAATTCTCCCAGAGATATAATAATTAGAGCCATTGCTCACTCCCCTTGCAAGTTTGTGTAGCTGTGGTTTTAAAAAATAATTTTAAAATTCTTCAGGGAGTTTTCAAAATACAGATTATCATAGAAAATTGTATAAGCTTTGTTTTGCAGCATAAGAGATGCCTGCAGCCAGACAAATTTTCATAGACTGAAATATAATAAATGAGAGAATCTAACAACAGAGAAGTTAAATACTACTTGTGGTTTTTTGGCATTAGCAGGGAAATTTTATTCCTGATCTGCTCTTTCTTCCTTTTCCCTCAGTTCTACCACTTCAAATTTGAAATGTAAGATTTTGTTTTTTTCTGTAAATCTTAAATCAGTTTAAAACCTCCCTACAAATAAAAATGTTGCAAGTTAACAAGAAGAATTGTTCTCTTATAGCATGACGAGGTTTCTAAGTATCGTAACAGATTGGTATTTTGTTATTTCAGAAGAAGATATAATTATTTTCAAATAGTTTCAACTAGAGGCAAGATATTTCTCTACTGAGTTTTGAACAGATGGTGGTGTAAAATACATTAAGTCTATAGAATCACTTAGTGACAGACAAAAATCTTATAATCTCTGGGAATTTAATTGATATGGCATCTCTCCAATGACTTTTAAACTTGCGGGTTTAGTACATGCTATCAGCCATAAAAGCAAAGAAACTTGCTGCTTTAATCTTTCTTCGGATGCAGTGTCCAGCATTTTATGCATTTTATACAGAAGAAAAACCAGATACACATAGCTAATCTAGGAAATTACTTTGATGCAGAGTTATGCATTTACTTGTGGATTTAGTTTTGAAACAGATAGAAGAGTTGGGCAAATAACTATTAAACTTTGACAATTATTTGGACAGTACTTGCACCCTGCTAATGCTAATGCTATCTGTACAGAAATAGGGAGATGGGTATTAGAGACAATAAATCCAAGGGGGAGAAAAGAATTCATATTAAGTATTGAATTATGTCAAAGATGAGATAACAGATTTTATCTGGGAATGATTGACATGAGAAATAAAGGTGTAGAAAATACAAGTAAAATTCAACCTATTAAGTCTGAGCCCTTAAAGGAAAATAAGGGAGACCTGTCTCTCACAGACATTTCTTGAAGCATGAAAATTGTTTAAAGGGCATCCTAATTTATCCAGTTCACAAAGCTATCTGTGATGGCAGGAAAAGATTTTTTCTTGAAATGGATGCCTTATTCTCTTCCTCCCAGTAGCTGTTCAGAGCCTTTTGTCTATTTATATTCATTATTGTTGCTGTAAGAACAGTGCTGTTTTTCATTATTTCATTGGCATGAGAAGCCCTGATTCAGTTTTGCTGTCAATTTTGACCTCTTTCTGTACCTCCTCTACTTTCAGTGACTAAAAGCAACAATAAATAGAAACAGAAAAAAACCATAAAATCTTTCTGCAGCAGCACAGCTTAAGTTTAACAACACTTAAGACATACAATTTCTGTCCATGTCTACAGCAGGGTAAAGCATGAGCAGAGAGTTTGTTTAGCTCTTTTTTACACTACTACATGTTTAGTGAGTTTTCACATACCTGGTGGGAAAGATTTGAGACTATACATTAATATTCCAATAAAAATGAGGACTCTCAAGACAAATTCAGACATAAAGCAGAACAAAATCAATGCTAATTTAAATGCTGAATGTCACAATATTTTTAGAACACATTAATTCTTTCATTTAGTTTTTATATCACTCAAAAGTGAGAGGTAATTTTCAATGTTATCTAACCCAGCCACTCATCTCTCATTTAGAATAAAATATATCTGTTTATGGCCATGTTTTACCAGTCAAATTAATTAACTTGAAGCGTAAATTTAATAAACTAATCACACTGTGGACTGTGAGTTTATCTGCTTAACTTAGTCTAGGCCTAAGTTAATGGATCACTATACATCAGAGATGCTTTCTTTACAAAGCTGCATGAAGCATGCACATCAGCTCTCTCTGCTGCTCACACCTGTAAAAGGACCATGAAACAAATGTGATGCCCAGTTTCTTGTCGAACGACATTCAGTGCTGGTAGGAGCATGCCAATGTCTTTGAATGATTCCTCTGGAATGATTTCACCCTCTGACAGTTATGGGGGCTCAGATGATTGATACTTGGGCATGCACTTTTTTGCCTCAAGTTGCAGATTCAAAGCTGACTCAAGTAGAAACCGGTTGTACCAGCCAGTAATGAATCTATTATATGAATAAGTTAGTTATACTCCAGTGCACAATGCTTTACATTCACAGGAACCACAATCCCAACTGGCATCTCTATTATGATTCAGAAAGGAGCCAGAGAATAAAACTGTACAGAGAACAATTTTCTATTGAATATTTTTCATTCAAAAAACATATTCTGAGTGGCCTGGAAGCAAGTTGCCTACACAAAGGATGATGATCTTGCCATGATACACTGTTGCAGCAATACTAGGGGATGAAAATCTAATAAAAGGAAAAAAAAGTTTATTAAAAACTTGTCTGGAATAATATCTTCATTTTCTTCAGTATATGTTCTAAAACAAATTAAAAAAAAGAAAAGAGAGAGAGAGGTGTTTAACCTCCCTGTTAATATATTTTGCTTGACTGGGTTTATGCTATCCTAGCATATGTAATTAGAGCTTTTTCCTGACTATTGTCAAGAATTTAGTCATGCATTACAAGTAGAGCAAGCTTAACACTGCCCAGTTTCAAATCTTTAGTCAGTTTTACTGGAATCTGATTAATTTTTGAAAAAGTAGATTTTGGCTATGAAACAATAGTCCAATGTGAATATATTTACTTCTTAAGAAATCCGAAGTGTCACAAACTGAGGAATAATGGAATATTTTCTCAGATATAATACTTTATGGGTATGAGTATACACTTTGGCAAACAAGCATGCTGACTAATTTTAATATTGTACTGCAAAACACAAGAGCAAGCAAATTGCCATATTGAACATTCTTAAACCAAGACAAAGGATACATTAAAAGAGTCACTTCTGACAAAAAAGTTATTTCATTTTTATTTTTATTTTGGGTTTAGGAAATAATTCACATACTTTTGAGCAATATCTCAATAAATCTGTAGAGGGATATGCTCAACTGTCCACTCAAGTAGTTTAGGAAATCTGAAAAAAAATAATGTTACCTAGTAGCTAATGAAGCAACCAAAGACCAAATATCTTCATATCAGGGATCAGAGTTCCTGACTAACATGCTTGTCTCCCCTGTTCAAGTCCAATCTTGCCTTTAACTTTCATGGAGACAGAATACTATTTGTAATGTAAGAATTCTAATTCTTCACCTCCTGCAGCTGTTGAGCAAATGAAACACTGTGGGATATTTAGGGTTAAGGGTAGGGGTCAAAAAACTGTGATAAACACTACAGGCTCCATTAGATTCCTCCTCCTCCAAGGACTGATACTGTTGTTTCTGACAGATTCAGACTTTTCAAGTAAAACAAATTTTTACTTCCCTATTTTGTTTCATTCAAACTTTTTGTATCCTTTCCATTACTATAAAAAATTATCATTACAATTTTCTATTTTATAGTGGGATAAACAATGATGCTCCAAAACTTATCACTTTTAGTATAACATCTCTATGATTCATGTGTATGATCACTGTCTATCTACTGCACATGCACAAGTGGAATTAGTGCTGTGCTTAATACTTAATTACTAATGGACTTCAACCCAGATGAATCTGTCATAAGTATGTAACCATTCTGAGCTGATGTTTGTAATTAATTCACTAGCAGTAATCTGCACACACAGCTGAAAAATCAATAAAAAATTAATGAAAAAAATCCCTTTGAGCAGGACATAAATCACACTGAGAGATTAATTTTCTTTCTGTATTTGCCTCTCCATTTTTGAGGTGTGAAGGCTTCTCCACATATTTACTATAAAAACAACAATAACCAACCCCCCCCCCAAAAAAAAAACCTAGTACTCACACACCTCCCCACCCTCCATAGCATCTCATTGAGAAAGCATCAGTACATATAATGAAATTCCTAACTTAGGAGGATTAATTCCAGGGTAGATTTTATCTCTTTGTAGGAAAAGTTGAGGACTCCAAAATAATCGATCTAAAGATCAGACTAACAAAATGGCTTATGATACTGAAATGGAATAAAAGACAACAGTCCGTAACAAGTTAATCAGGAAATCGTTTCCTTTCTCTGTAACAAGTGGAAACACTACCCAAGTTCTGATTTTATATTTCCGCTATGCTTCATGGTTACTGAAGATGAGCACAATATTTTATAAAATTTAACACAGTTATTTTAAAGCATACTTATACAAACAGGAAAAATGTGAATTAATAAAATATTTTAAAATTACTACTTCTTTTTTAACATGCATCATATAGATGTTGTGCTAATAAAATGAAAATTCATTCTTTGTACTTTGCAATTCACTGAATTGAATTAAAAATGATATCCTTGATCTTTCTTGTATATAATTAAGTAAAATTACCAATTTATAGGTGTATTTCTGAGTGAAATGTATCAGATGAACAGATAAGAGAGTATTTTTTTTCCATTGTGTGGGATAAGGTTTCCTTAGTATGACATAAAAGGTTAAATGGATCCTTCACACAACTGCTATTTTTATTCTGACAACAAAACTTCTTGACAGCTACTAAAAAGACAAGTAGTCACAAGTTATTTATTTCTACTTCATGCTGAGCTCAACATTATTTAGATGATCATTTGCATGCAAAGCATGAAGAAATTTCTTCTTCTCCCCATATGAAACTAACATAATATAAATTAATAGAGTTTCAGCACATTTTACAGATAAGGTTCAAGTTTAACTTTGAAGGTCTATGACGTGTAACAAAATAAACATTTCACGGGTCACAGAAAATCTCTTAGGAACATGAATAATTCTTTTTTTATGAAAGTATTACTATTTCTTAGTAAATGTTATAAAATATTTTATTCTGTATATGTGAGAATGAAATAAGAGCCAAAATCCACCATGCTTTGCTGCACAAAGTAGAACTGTATGAAGCATTTAATTTTCAGGTATGCAGTGTTTCTATCAAGATAATCAATTCAAGTTAGTATCTCATGAGACAAAAGAATTCTGTAAGAAAAGAGTAACTCACTGAAAGATATGAGAGAAAGAAATCAGCATTCTTCCCTTAAAGCCAATTCTTAAACACAGAGGCATTCAACCAAACTTTATTTTAGTTTGAGCCCTTGTACTTCGTCAGAAGTTGTTCCATTTTCCTGTTGGCTTTTTTCCCCTTATAACTTATGTTAAACAATTAAGCAGGTTGTGTCTTTTTAATCAGTCATCCTTTGAACCTAAACATTAGTCATACCTAGTGCATTTATATATCACTTCAACAAATATGAAGCTTACAAAATAGCTTGTATCTCTGTCAAGTTGCTGATTTTTTTTTTTTTTTCTATATATGTTCAACTTTCATTATAGATTCTGGATATCCTCTGAGATACTTGTGAGATATCCATCAGACCTAATGACATTCAACATCTTTTGGGATTGTGCTTTTATTTTCTAAATGGAAGCAATGCATTTATTAATATTCCCTAGAAAATGTTACTTGGAGTATCTCCAAAAAGAAGTTGCCTTTTGAATGAGATAGGCATAAATTGGAGGGGGAGTGGGGGACATCGTGTAACCTTGTTTTTCTCTTTTGTGGCTAGAGTTTCCCATTTGGTGTCTGTTCCTGATGAAGAAAACACATTATTAAATCCTTATCACCAAGAAATAAAATAAAGGGGAGGCACAGTATATATCTGAGATGTGCTAATAGTGGCTGCTAGTTACTCTGTTCCCTTAGAGCTCCCGCAGTCCCGTCAATTTGGCAGGAGTACCAAGGAAATTATGTTGACTTTTGAGCCCTGATTCAGACTCTTCTTAAGTAATCTTTAGGAAAGCTGACATTGTAATTGCTCCATGAATTGTTTCAGCTCAGAGTTTGTTAAGCACTGACACATTTTACTGAAAAAAAATAAAGGTATGTAATTTGAGACAGTGACAGATTAATACTTTAGGATCAGATTGGCAGAACAATTAGACAGCTTAAATGTTTTCTACATCTTAATGTCGATGCTACTTCAGGAAGCCATAGTTAAGTCCTATTTTTCAGAAGGATATGTTGCCATTTCAGTGATAGAAGTAAATCAGGCTATCAAAGGATTTAACGGGATTACAAGGAGTCTGGTAGCAATTACATTTAAATCTAGAAAATTAAAATCTAGGGAATTTAAGTTCAGCATGGTGTATTTAGTACAGTAGTCTCCACTGATATCACATAAGCTGATATTTCTTAGTCCTCATTATATACGTGGAATTGGTCTTGTGAACAGAAGTGAAATAATAAGTTCTGAACTACAGGATAAGTAAAACTTAAAGAAGAGAAACTATTCATTTCTAATGTGCTTCCTTTGATATTATAATGTAATCAGGGTATATTAGTACTCATCTAGAATTAAATCTATTGAATATTGTATGGAAACTATATTATGGCTCTCTACTGACAACCAGCTGATTAATACATTTCAGGCCTGAAAGGGTACAAATACTTTTTAGTGCAAGAAAAATGCCATATGTTTGTTTTTCCTTTACATATTCTTTAAATCAGTTGTGAAATATTGATGATTGAAGATCATTGATGGAACACTAGAGAGCTGGAACAATCATTGATTTAGACAGGAAACTTATAGAATCATAGAATAGTTTCATTCCAACCATCTGCCCAGCTCTACTACATCTAACACTAGACAATGTCACCAAGTACAACATCTACTCTTCTTTTAAACACCTCCAGGAATGGTGACTCAACCACCTCCCTGGACAGCCTGTTGCAATATCTAGCAACCTTTTTAATATAGAAAATTTTCCTAATATCCAACCTAAACTTACCCTGACACAACTTCAGACTGTTTCCACTTATTCTGTCACTAGCTACCAGGGAGAAGAGATCAACCCCCACCTCACTACAACCACCTTTTATGTAGTTGTAGAGAGTGATGAGTCCCTTTCTCAATTTCTCTAGGCTAAACAATCCCAGCTCCCTCAACCACTCATCATAAGTTTTTTCTTCTAAACCCTTCACCAGCTTTGTAGCCCTTGTCTGGACACACTCAAGCATCAAAATATCCTTCTTGTAGGGAGAGGACCAAAATTGAACACAGTACTTGAGGTGCTGGCTCACCAGCCCTGAGTACAGGGGAAGGATTACTTCCCTACTCCTGCTGGCCACACTTTTCCAGATGCAGGCCAGAATGCCATTGGCCTTCTTGGCCACCTGGGCACACTGTTGGTCTATATTCAGCTGGCTGTTGATCAAGGCCTGCAAGTCTCTCTCCTCAAGACCACTCTCAAGCAACTCCTCTGGAAGCCTGCAGCTTGGCATAGGGTTGTGACCTGAATCCAAGACATGACACTTGACCTTATTGAACCTCATGCAATTGGCCAGTTTGTCCAGGTCCTTCTGTAGAAAGTAACTCTATAATTAGGAGAACAATTAATGAATATTGTTCGTCAAGCTGCTGGAGTCAATTGTGAAAGAAATAACTGTGAAATCTAAGACAGGATTTTTTTCTCTGTTAATATTTATTTGGTTATATGTCTGAATCATATAAGATAGCTATATAGTCTGGTATAGTCTATTTAATTAAAAGAAATAAATAAAAACTTCATGCATTTTTTAGCTGATTTGACTGCTCTTCCCTGCAAAATGGTACCCTGTAAGGGTAAACAAAACTAAAAATTTATATAAGAAATGAACAAGGATGAGATTTTTCTGCTTTACATAGTCTCTCTTACATCAGTTTCAGGTTTAGTAGATTTTAGAGGCATGATATTTGTTTTGCACTACTACCGGTAGAAGTATTCAATCCTTAATTTTTTGATGAAATTATAAAATGGATTGGATGCTTTAGATCTCAGGCAGAAATATTTAATAAATGTTAGGTTAGCACGTTGGAACTGAAACAAGGGTAGGGTTTTTTTAGTATTACTGGATTTTTGTTTCAGTATTCTTTTGATTACATCTGTCTTAAATGGTCTGAACATTTGGAGTTTTGTTTATAATTCTATTAACATAAAATCTTAAGGAGGCTGCCATTATAAAATTGACTTTTAGCTGAACCCAAGCCCACCTTCTAAGGTTGATTTATTACTAAATGTTAGGAATTTTAAGCCAGAAAGAGTTAATGACTGGATTGAGGCCAAAGTACATAAATATTAGTAATCATATTAATAGAACTGTAGAGCTGAAGTAGAACTTTAGAGGTCAATCTGTACATCCTTCTTTTCCCAAGGAAGGATTAACCACATTTATGTTACCCTTGGGAGAAGTTTTTTTCTAGACATTCATAATATCCTCCCAGTAGTGGTGAGGCTGTAACCTTCCATCACCACATTTATCTTAAAAGAGGTTTGTTTGGTTTTTTTTATTCCTAACCTGATTTTTCATTGTTGAAATCAAGCCTTTATTTTTGATCTTTTTCACTATTGGCATGCAAACAGATTATTCACACCCTTGCTTTACACCCTTTTAGGTATATTCAAAAGGTTGCCTTGTCTTCTGGCTAGCTCACTTTCATTCATCTAGCCTGAACTTTTTTCAAATGTTAAAGCATTTTCTATTTGCTATCTTCTTATGGTGTTGCTTTGTTTGGTTTATTTTTACTAGTTTTAGCGGTAATAGACTATATAGCATGTCGTTTCTTTGAAAATTCTGTTCTGGTCTCTTGTGAAATAAGCTAAATACTTGGACTTTTGTCATGTGCCAGTAGTGAGTCTTGCTGTTTTTAGGAATTATTTAAAGGATATTTTTATTTTACCATTTTTCAAGTAAAGTATTGAAAATACTTTCATTCTATGTTTCTTTTTCTTTACATAACAAAATAATATAAAGCTTTAGAATACATTATTTTATATCCTTCTGTCATACCTTCTCTCACAGTATTAATCATTCAATCAATGTACATGTAAGCCTTTCTATATTCTGAAGTATTTTCTTAAGCACTGAAAAGAATTTCAGAATTGGGCTTGATAGACATGAATTTATTCTAGTCCAAATGCAACTAATATATTCATTACTTCAGTGCAGTTGGCATGTCTCAAACTGGATTTTTGTTTGACTTTATTCAGTAAGACTGTTTTAGAGATGGCATGCACTATCTCTGCAGTACACGATAATGCCACATTCAGAATGACAGCAGTCCAAGCCTCAGGGCACTAAATGCTTCTTGAGATATGTTCAATTGCTGTTTAAATGTATTTAGCCTAAGGTGTAGAGAAAGAAGTTGCTGATGCCTTCAAACATGTTTAAGTATTTTAATAGTGTCTTGGCATGTCAGAATATGCCGCAGCACTAATGGGTGCAGTTCCTGAATTACCACAATTAGGAGACAGGAATTTCAAAGATTGTGTAGCTTTGTATCACTTCAGCTTAGCCCTTTTTTCCCCCTTAAACAGTGAATTTCTACAATATGAACCCTCTGCTGTTTTCTGTATTATTGTTCTCTGATCATGTAGTCAATACTTGTTATGCTTTAAGAGCTCTGTTGTGTCTCCAATCACACAGCTCATAAAACACACAACCATTTAATATAAAAACTATGTAGATGGACTCCAGATTAACTACATAATCTTACTGTTGTTTCACTTGAATTTTGGATGGTCCTCTGAATGTAATATATAACATTACTCCTGTAGAGTGCAGGAGAAGATGAGATGAAAAGTGGCTCATCCAAACGACAGTCTCTGTCATTACTATATGACAGCGGCTATTCCTTTTTCTTTTCTCACAGTAGTCTGAAACTATTGCACAGCATTCTTTACAGGTCCTCAATAACTGGAACCATGCAGGGAGGTTATTGGTCTATAATTGGGGAAAGACAGCAAAATCTGCATGTAGTCATTGATTTGTCATAGATACTCTTTATAACTTATCTGCTAATGACTCTTCAGATCCTCTAGACCAAGCCATGTGGCTTGCACTGCTATAATACTGTAAGGCTTTTGTGGCTGTGTAATCCTCCAAGAAAAGGTCTACAGCTAGGAATACTTGCTGAGCACAGAGTTCTTTCTGGACATACTCAAGTTATTGTATCTAGATAGGGCATCAGTATTTCTCTGGAGGGTTTTCCATATCCAGCAACAAATACAAAGTTCTTGACTTCTTAAGTAGTATTGCCCCTCCAGTTCAAAAAAACCATGAAACTACTGGGAAGCATAGGGTAACAAAGATGATGAAGTGACTGAAGCATCTCTCGTATCAGGAAAGACTGAGAGCGCTGAGTCTATTTAGCCTGGAGAAGAGAAGGCTGAGAGGGGATCTGATCAATGCTTATAAATATTTACAAGGGTTGATTTCTAGAAGAATGGGCCAGACTCTTCTCAGTGGATCCTAATGACAGGACAAGGGTCAATGTGCACAAGCTGGAACACAGGACATTCCATCTGTATGTAAGGAAAAACTTCATCTCAAAGGGTGACAGAGCACTAGAACATGTTTCCTAGAGATGGTGTAGAGTGTCCTTCTCTGGTGATATTCACAACCCTCCTGGATGCAGTCCTGTGCAACCTGCTCTAGGTGATCTTGCTTTAGCAGGGGGTTTGAACTAGATGATCTCCAGAGGTTCCTTCCAACCCCAAATGTTTTGTGATTCTGTGAAGCTAAAATCTGCTGTTACCATAGGCTTTCTGTGTGGTTTACAAAAGATGAGAAAATGAAAAGCTCCTTGCATCTTTCTCATAAAGAGTGTATGTGCTATGGCCATGTATTGGCTGACTGATAAAACGTATTGTACAAGAATGGTTGTTATGAAACCTATAGAGTGGAGCCAGAGTGAGTCTGCTTCCTTAATTATATTTCTGCAATGAATGTATATAAAAAAAGCATGTATGTACTTGTTGGCTACTGTATTCATAACCCTTTCTCGGGGTTATTGACCATCTTTGGTAAGGAATGGAAGGAGAAGAAATAATAGAAAATTTCTAGGGTAGAATATTTTGGCTGTTAATATTTTTTGGCTTTAAACTGGATGTAGTACATTGTATTTCCCCTTTCCACACTACCATGGTGGATGCCTTCCTTTATTTTGATAACAAGCAATCCTTCTAGCCCTAAAACAACAGTCAGCTACAATCAACAGAAACATGAGCATGTGTATAAATACCTTAATTCATTTACATGTTTTCATACAAAGTTTTATGGGTGTCATGGCTGAAACCCAGCCAGTAACTGAGCACTACACAGCCACTTGTTGTCTCACCCTGGAACAGGGTGGGGAGGAGAATGGATAAAAACTGAATGGGTTGAGATGGAGAGAGTTTAATAGAAAGAAAATTATAAACATGAACATAAAACAAGTGATGCACAAATGCAATTGCTTACCACCTATGGAAAAAAATGATGCCCAGTCTATTTCTCAGCAGTGATCCTGCCTCCTAGCCAGCTTTCCCAGTTACATCCAGAACATGACGTTCTGTGGCAGGGAACATCCCTTTGGCCAGCCTGGGTCAGCTGTCCTGGCTGTGCTCTCCCAGGTTGTTGTGCCTCTGACAGGGTATGGGAAACTGAAAAGTCCTTGACTTAAAGAACTACATCTACTTAGTAACTACTAAAAATATCAGTAAGAGAGTAATGTTGATAACACATTAATTTCAAAACACAGCACTATATCAGCTATCAGAAAAAAATTTTATACTGTCTCAACCAAAACCAAGACAATGGGAAACAAACACTACCACTGTCTCAGAAATTAGCAATAAGTGTTTAAAGATCTGTTGGATTAATGATCACTACAATTTAAAAATAAATAAATTTTATTAGCTAACTCTGGAAATTGGTGGTGGAAATTTTTACTAGATGCAATAAAAAAATACATTGTGATAGATCCTGCATTCTACAACTTTTTAAGCTGAATTCTGAGCAGTAGCAAGTTAAATCTGCTCTATAAATACTCACCTGTGAAGCCCCTATTTACATGTATACCTGAAAACTTGTCTAAATAACTGTATTTTAGGAATTGGGTTTACAATGACATTGTACATAGTGAAGCTTATGTAGAGACACCATAAGAGCATATGTTTGAAAATACCTTAGATGACATCTTCCATTGTAACTCTGAAAATAGTTTGATACAAATAAAAGCTTAAATTTGAGATGTCTATATATAAACAGTTAGAACTTAACCCCAAATCTACAAATTTCTCTATGACAAGAAATACTATCTCTTCAGGTCTAATTTCTCACTAATTAGCATTGTGATAAAATTTATTTGTCGATAACTGACATTTTAACAAGTTGAGTCAGTTTCCAGATATGTAGCTGTGGTAGAAATCTGTTGTACTCTTCCTTGGTGATTTGCCAGCTCTGCCAACAAATTCTTTGCTGTGTCATATTCCATTAGGCTTGCCAGCTTGCAGTGTGGTCACTACTGAAGTGTTTAACTTTTAAACTGAGAGGTACTTTAAAAGTATGTCACTTAGAGACAGATGTGGTTAGATGTAAATTATGCTAGAGGACACCTTTCCCCCCACACACCTCCACAAATTCAGAGGTAAATGAGGAGCATAAATTCACTATTCTGCAAAAGAAGGTCACTGTTCAGAGAATAAGCAAAAGAAGGTCACTGTTCAGAGAATAAGCAAAAATACATTTAATTACTGTATAGCTAAAGTGGTGTGGCAGTTTATTTGAAATGAAGGTTAAATCTGTTATTTTCTGTGGTGTAAGTTAAGTTGTCCTTAACTGTCTAGTTTAGATACTGTTAATAATTTAGTCCTGACAGCACTGTGCATTTCACCCATCTTACAATAGAACACACAGACACAAAACATTCCCTACTTCCCTGCATCACCTCTTACCTGCTCCCTCTCCCCGCCCCCCACCCCACCACATGTTGAAGTTATGTCCATCTTCTAAATAGAAGTTAAATACAACAGATTTCAAAACATGTTATATTAAACGTGTGCTTAAATGCTGCCCTGAAACTCTTAGAGCAGATGCAAGAAAGCAATGGAGTATAAGGCTACATTAACTGTACGTGCCAAATACTAATTGAAGAGTGTTTTAGAGGAAAATATATCACACCACATCTGACAGCCTGAGGGAAGCAAGACTGCTTCTGCTGTTCCATATCCCTGGGTCCAACCAGTAGCAAAGATGAAGGTGTATTCCCAGGAGACACGCACACATATATACTAAATATATACACTGTTGGCCACTGAGATCACAGACGCTCAGATCAAACGTAGACAGCACAAGTCGCCTCATTTTGCTCCAGTCCATTAGTGATGCTGGACATGCACTTATGTATATGTGCATATGCACACACAGAGAGGCCATACCTAGGAAACAGTTAGAAAGGAATTTAATAAGAAGATAGGACAGCGCGGATTTGGCATAGCTTATTAGCCATCAAATCATTTACATGTGACTGACCCTTTTATCCACTTATCTATTTTTCCACTCTTGCTCCTTCTCAAATCATCTAAACTATTTCCCTGTCTTCCCTTTGGTTCCTCTCCTAAACATTGCTGTGCTATCCCGAACAGCTTTGTCCTACATACCTAGGCAGTTTATTGAGATTAAAATGGGAAGGAGATTTACCCTGTTGTAAAAATATGGGGTTTTCTGTTTAAAAATCAAAGCATATCAAGTGCAGCTCAGCAGTTATTTATGCTTCTTATCTTTAGGGAGTGCCAGAATAATATGAGATTTAGCTGACAAATAGAGAGTTTTCCTGTTACAGTCCCTGTCTTCTGTCTCCAGAATAGTCATCTGAAAATTTATAGTCTGATAACTGTCCATAATCTTTGCATTCTTCATTGAAAAAATGTGGGAATCATCGCTGAATCTAAGAGCCTTAGAAGTACAACTGGGAAAAAAAGAAAACACAACCCACAGTGAACAAAATTTCCCTCCTCCCAGCCTTATACATGCCAACTAGAGTTACTCAGTTATCTAAACATCAGTGCTCTTGTTATTAAAATCACTGACATACTGAACTGTGAAATATTATACAGTATTCAGAATACATGTAGTAGATACTGTAAAGTTTTTGACAACTGTTAATAATAAATAATATGTATATTCTTTACAATACTGCAACAATTTACTTATTAAATGAATGTCTAAATGCATTAAAAAATCAGGACAGGATGAACGTAAATCTGACTTTCAAGAGCTTTTGCAACTCTATCAGAATTAAATTTGCAGATGCTGAAATGAAATATCCTTGTTCTGCAAGCACCTGTTGCAAATGTTTTAAATTAAAATGGTTTATTCTGGAAGAGGCAAAGGATTTTTGATTCCTTTTTTTCTTTTAAACTTCAGAAGTTCTCTTTTTTATAAATTTATAATATTTTCACAATTAGAATGGTCACTGTTTGAGAAGTTAATCTGACAACCAAAATCAAAGAAGAAGAAATAGGCAAAATGGAAGTAACAGAATGAAGGATGAATAAACCTTTGAAAGATATTTTATAAGGCATAGGTTATTACTGGTAATAAGAAAGGGAAGGTAGAAAGTTGCCACACTCCAGAAAAAGCACCTGACTGTTTCCAAGTTGAAACTTCTTACTCTTTCATGATTTTTTTTTTAAAGAATCCCAAAAAATTCAGTTATATCATATGAAATTCACATAAAATAAAATAGAAAAAAATCCAAACGTTCTGATTATTCTCTTTAACAACATTATTTGAATGTTCTGCTGTGACTTTGTAGGCAGCCCCAGTTATTTCTTGTAGACCATAAAGTATAGTATATGAATATGATAAGCTTTCAGAATCTTACCCAATGCTTAAAACAGCTGAGGTAGCTTTTTAATTCAGTTGTAATGCAAGTATCAAAATATGAATACTAAAAAACTGGAGTCAGTTCTGAAGACCCATGAACTTTACTAGTACTCTTTGCTACTCTTACAGTAGCTAGAAAGCTTAGACTTAGTGATCTGGAACAGGACACCTTCTAACAGAAGTCATGTGTAAAATGTTAGTGCATCTGTTCCAGCAGCACTCAAATTCTCCCTGTCCCTTCACACACACAAGAGCTTATTCATACGTGTTAGATTATGTTTATAACCAAAAGCAGGTTGGTTTTGTATGCTTCTACTAATCATTGATTTAACATATTATGTACTACCAATGAATGCCCAATCCTGAGAAATACAGAGGTTTATGTTATGTCCAAACTGAGTCTCATTATTCGTAACAGAGCTACGCACTTGCACAGTATTACGGATGTTTATAAGTAGTTGCAGAGTCCAGGGCCTCAAGTTCCTTTCACATAAATTCAAAGCATTCTTTTAAAAAATTCAAAGAAAGGTATTTTTAATACTTCCAAGAAAATTGGTAGTATGGATTTAAGTGCTTGGTTGACTCTTTAGACATCAAAATTCATACAGTACTTAATGCCAAATGTTTTTGAGATTGATTTACAAGACCCGAAGTGGCTTAATAGTCTTATTTTTCAATTCTTGAAGTTGAAGATAACTGTATAGATATGCTTGTTGCCTATGGGCATATGCAATATAAAAAAAAAAGAACAACTATTGTTGAGGAAGATAGTGGAACTTTATTACCAAGACCTTTTAAAAATACCTTTTGTGAATTTAAAGATTCTCAGATTCATTTGAAGTCATCACAATATTTTTCACTTGTAAAGACAACTCTATTTTGCTTTCAGATTCAAGGCCTCTACCAGATGTAGCCCTGACAGGGAAGTGTACCAGAGAGTGTGATGAATATGGCCACTCGGACTCCTGCTGGATGCCCGTTCGCACTTCTCCTGAAAGAAAGCAGAAGAGCCAGCCAAAACTCTCCACTTTCATGCCTGTCGATGAACGGGGCAGTCAGGAAAAGCTGGCCAATGGAGAAGCCTCCCTCCTGGGTGATCGCAACAGAAACCTCCTTAACAAAAAGTTGACCTCATCCTATGAGACCTTCAGCACAGCTAGTTTCAGCAAAAATGAAGAAGGCAATCCAGAGGATATCCCCCTTACACAGACAGGGGAATACAAGCCATCTCCTGTCAATACTCTAACTAGAAGAGAAGTTTACCTGTAGGCTAAAAGAGCAGCAACAAAGTTCTTTCATATTATAAGAAAGAAAAGGGGCAAAAGTCTTAAAATGAAAACAATTTTAACTAAAAAACAAACAATAAAATAGAGGGGGCCACCAAAGAGACAAAAGATCTGCCTGCCACTTCTGCCTCCATAACAGGCATCTAATTATACTGTCTGCCTGACGATACTGTACAATGTAGAAAACGTTGTTACTTGCATGTCTAATTCCCCCTCACTGATTTTTATTTTCCTAAGTCTATGGTTGCAAATTCCTCCCATAGTAACAAGCTTGATTAAAAAGAACACAACACACTGTTGTTTCCCCTCTGCAGAAGCATGAGTTAAGCCACTCATTTTGTTTGATTGTCATCTGGCTTGTTGAGGATAACAAGTCAGGGAAAATGTATTCAAAACATATCATCTGAATATTGCTGATCCCCACCAGGGACAATCCTTCAGAAACCATACAGATATAGTGATAAATATAAAGGAATAATCATTGATAGGCACTTTGTGAAGACCACAGCTTTAATATTCTCACCTCTCATCTGAGGCTGGAAGCAACAGAAATACGTTCGGCCTGAGACTGCAGTCAAAAACATGACATATTTCCTATGATTCATGAACTCTGGTTCTGTTTTATCCATAGAACAAATGTGTTCTTGCTGTGTCTCTTTCTCTCCTTCTCTCATTCTCTGTATTGATTACTTCAACGTAAACACAATTAGTAACACATATATCGTAGGGTAGTAATGATAAACTGTTAAAATCATTATTATGGGCAAGACTAACATATAGCTGGGAAGATGGTAGTAACAAAAAGGCCAAAGATCACACAATGGATCAGGGGAACTGCTAAGTATTGGGGCTTGGCTTAGAAAATTAGTATATTTACAAATACACACATAATACACTTTCGGTTACATTTTGCACAGCAGCACAGTTCACAAGTCCAGATGACACAATATATATTTTTTTTTTTCAAGTGTGGTTCAGTTGAATACCCAAAGGAACTGATGTGGGTGTTTTTGTAATGACATAATACGTTGCAGCAGATGCTGCATATCAGATACTGCATATGCCAGTTCCAGGGAATTTTTAAGATCAAAATTAGAAACTAGTAGTAGTAATAGAAGGCTGTGTAAATGAGAATGCTTGGTGGGATGGAAAGGGTGGAAAATGGGATGATGCAGTTACAAGAAAATATCATATAAAACCTTCTGTTCAGAGTAGAAGGAATGCTTGTTAAATCTTTTGTCATCAATGTTGTAGATTACCAATTGCTTCAATTATGTCAAAGGTATAATGCAGGTTTTCTTGAAACACAAGTGCATTAAAATCAAGAGAAGTGCAATACTAAACGATGTCAAGACTCAATATTTAGGCTAGGTAGAAAATGGTCTGATAAACAGTGGAATGATACCTAGCAGATCAAGATGAGTTGAAAGGAGTCCAAGCTACCAGGACATGAAAGAGCTCTGGGCTGTAACGATTCTCACGGTGAGCGCTTCTTGAAGAGGAAATGAAACAGATTTTTGTGCAATAAAAGCAACAAAAAGCGCAGAACTTCAACCAGTTGCTTTGTAGCTGATGCTGTAGTAATAATGACAGACTGAGCTCAGACATTCAGATGAAAGCGACAATCGAACAACACAGCAAGGACAGCTCGAGGAAGGGGAAAGCACTCAAATTCCTGGCTGTTTAACCTGGCATTAAGGCATGACTAGATGGCTCTAGTACACTGTAGTCACAATGTAGCTTTGGGTAGTTTTTTGCTTTGAAGAATTGCATAGAGATAACCTTAAACAGCCTAAAGTAGAGGTTGGTAAATCAATAAAACTCATCAAATTTATGGTTTTGAATCCATTCCTCCATATAGTGGGATGCGCCATTATTGGCCACTTTGTTTTCCTCTCTCGGGTTTACTTTCTTGAAGTAACATTAGTTTGTGTATAGCAGTTATGATGAATGGGCACATTTTAGAAAGAAAATAATAAAATCAAAAATAATGATTGAACATTTTTATGTTTAAGTAATATGGAGAGATGCAAACTACAGCTTTGTATAATCTGTAAGTACCTGTTTAAAAATGCTTCTAAAAATGCTTATGTAATGTATACACATTTTTCTTGCACGTTTCAACAGAATACACAATTGCATAATACAAATGTTCAACACAATTTTTTTAATAAGGTTTTATTTAATATTGCACACACACACACACACACACAAACCAACTTAGGTAGTTTGGTTCCATGTATTCTTAGACCCTTTTTCTACAAGGCTAATAATACAGGTCATAGAAGACCTCCAGATTAAATGGATCAGCAGTCACTCACCAATTTTTGCACCACATAAGACAGTCATTGAATACTTTACTTGTATGCATCATCTTAGATCTAAAATGGGTGTGAAAGAATTTTTTAAAATTCTATCTACTGTAAGTATTCACAGTAATTTTAGTGGAACTAGCCACTATTAATATGCTGATTACTCTTCTGACCTGGCATGACACACGAATATTTTGTGTTTGTATTTTTCCTCCTTATTCAAACTAGGTTAAATCTGGTGCCACTCCATAAATAGAGTGCTTTTGTATAAAAAAAAATAAAAATAAAACTATAAAAAATAATTAGGGTGAATGCGATATATGCAACTGTGCCTTTTATACCTATTATTATGGTAAAGTGGTAGTTGGGTTCGGACACTGAGGGATAAGGGGCTATTCCCAACTTTTTTGAACCTGTATATTTACCTGTGTTTATTTTCTGAAATATTATAAATAATATATTTAAAAACAAGCCTTTTGCCAAACTCAGTTAATGGACCAGTCTTAAGCATTATTAACATAAGGCTGTGGATGAAGTAGGTCTTGGGGATTTTGTGGGGTTTTTTTTTACTATTTGTGTGGGGTTTGGCATTGGTTTTTGGTTTTGGTTTTTGCGGGGGTTTGTGGGGGGGAGGGTTGTTTGGTTCGTGGTGGTTTTTTTTTAATTCTGCTGCCTGGAAAACTACAGTCAGTCTATATAACAGTTATTTAGCAACGTGTCACCAGTCATGTTGCCAGTAAAAATTGACAATGTTTATTTTTTATTAATTGCTTTTAGCCATCATCATCTTTCAGTTGTACAGTATAGAAATCATCCTTTTATTTCCTTCCATGACAAATTCAAATAAGCTTTGCATGTATTTTACATTAGGGCACCTTTATAGATTGATGCATTAATATATAACTTTATATGTATTAGAAAATTCAATAGCTTTGGTCTAAAATCTAATGCTCATTCTGGATCTTAGATCCACTATGTTTATTCAATATGGTTTCTGACTGGCCTGCTGCCTGAGTTTCAGGAAAAAAAGTTAAACATTATTTTTATGTGGGGAAAGAAATTACCTGGGATTGAAATGATTGGCTGAAAGGCTACCCTAGGAAGTTGTCAAGCAGGAAAACAAAGAACACGGATAAAGACCTTGCCATAAATCCAGCAGTCACCAAGCATTTGTAAGGAATGTGAACAACAAAGTATCTTTCCTTCTGTTTCATTGCTGATAAATATACAGTGTTTCCTGAAGGGGTGAAGCAGATGAAATAGCAATAGAAAAGAAAGTCCATCAGTTAAGTTGTGTTACTGACTGAAGAACATAAACACATGGAAGAAGACAACATTCACCAGCTACCTGGGGTATGCTTTCAGACAACTTTTTCCTAAATTTTAAAGCACTTGCATTCAGTGTGGTACGATCTGTTTGTAATATTAATCATTGACTATTGTTCTGCAACTTGGATGTTGATAGTGAAGCAGAGAACAATTTATCATTGTTTATTATGAGTCACTATGCACGCAACTATGCTAAACATGGCAAAATGTATTAAACGCTATTCCACCTCTATTTATGAAATATTTACATAATTTAATTTGCTTTTGTACAGTTTTATGTAAATAAATTGCTTGTCATTTTTGTCTCTGCAAATTAAAATATAACATGTTCAACTGGTTGCCCATTTGCCAGTGTACTTTCTCTGACAGACTATTCTGCCTTTACTGGATAAAAATCACACAGTCATTTGTACATTTAACCTATAGTTTGCATGACAGAGATGAATCTGCCTTTGTAGCTGGCCACATCTTCTGCTGATGTAGCTGTAGTTTTACCTGTCTGCAGAGTGAAACTCTGCAGAGGTTACTGTCACTCAGGACAGCATACAGCTATTTTTGTGTTAGAAATAAAGTGCTTGTAATGGTAGCAGTTGTTTCCGACTAGTGTTCAAAATGACTTTTTAAGGTGGATTTAAAACCTTCATATTAAGATGAACAACAAATCTTAAGTAAAAGCTCAGGTATGTCCATTGTGGAACGGCAATTTCCTAGTTAGCAATAAGAGTATTTTTTCCAAGTATAGAAATATGAACAAATCCTACAACCTCAGTGAAGCATGTATGATGAAAAGAACACCACAATGAATGCAGCATTTCAGAGCAAAATGTGAAATAAAAACCTCCATCTTTGTAGCTGTAAATCAAATTATCCATCTCAGCATAACTACAGACTGAGGACATACCCACCTTGAGAAGGAATGTCCCAGAAGTCAAAAGAGTTTATTCATTAACTGTCTGAATCACATACTGCTTTTTTTTTTTTTTGTTTAAAAAAAACCAGGTTCCAAAATAGCCACTAAGTTGGGATTTGCATCAGTTGTAATATGTAAAAAATATTTTTCTGGGGAAAAGGATCAAAGGTTAAAATTCTCCCTCCTCTCTATTGTTTTCTACAACTACAGAACTACTACAGAGACCCTGCAAATCATCATGTACCATTTCCCACTGAACAGCACAGAAAGTGCTGTTTCTATCTTTTTACCTTAGTTACAGTTTAGGCTTTGATTTTTGTGAATACAGGCTGGCCGGAATTTTATTTTACTTTTAAATAAACTTTACATTGCAAATTTCTTTCTCTGATTGTGCTTTCAGTTAACATTGCCTGGTCTTCTCTAATGAACATGTCAAGGAAGATTGTTCCTTCCATAAGTAGAGGTCTGAATCTGCATGTCTATGGAGAGAATTCAATCCACCAACTGACCCCAGATCTCCCACATCACACTTGAATGAGCTACCCCTCAACCTCTTTCAGCAGGAGCAGTATTTTAATGAGTAACTTCAATCAAGCTTTCATGTTTATTTTATACTAGATGTAGTATGCAAAGCATGACCTTATGTTTGTTTATCTTGTCTTTTATCTACATTCTTCTTGTTTACCAACTGCATCCAGGAGGTGATTACAGGAAGATAAAATAAATTTCCTGAACCACAGAGAGTGGTAAGAGAGGATAATATGAACTGGCGAAAGCTAACAATTTATGCTCCCCTTTAACCCTGGCTTCATTTCTCCCTCATGCACTGCAGTAAAATGTAAATCTTATGCAGAGACTGAAATTAACAAATGTGACCTAGGCAGAAATAATTTCATGTCTTTATTGAGCCTCCTGAGGGGAGTGTATAGAAGATGCTTAATAGTTCATAAATGTGCAAATCATCTAGCCTATGCAAAAGAAGAAAGCAATGCCAGAGTTAGACAAGAATATTTAGTCTATTTCTTAGTAAAAGGATAGGATTCCAGTCAGTTCATACAGCTATTTCTTCTAAAGCAAGCATGTCTGGTTTAAAGACTTCCATATCTTACCAAGGAACCAGGAAAAAAATGCAAAATACCTATTCTTTAGTGGCATGAAATAGCCTCTGGGAGAAGAGGAAACAAAGAACAGCAAATAAGTATAATGTAATTGGCACAGAAAAGTTAGAAATAAATTCCTTTAGGACTTTCAAACTGATTTAAGAATACTAAAATGGGGAGATACTAATGAATAATTGTTAGCTATCTATAGTATGTTTCTATAATTTCTAAGAAAGTATTCTTGTTTAATTATAAAGCATGTGATTCTACTTAAGGTGGTGTTTTTAAACATTTAATTAATTATAGATTTAATTAATGTTTTTTAACCGTTAATCTTAGTATTCTTTCTTTGTAAGCTTTCTAAAGCAAAATTCAGCAAGCTTCTGCAGCATTCTCTGTAGAAGAAGGGGAGGTTTGGAAAAGCAAAGGAAACCAAAATATAGTTTTCATATTTCTATTCTATATTCTTCAATGTACCCAACCACACTATAATAACAAATTTTACAAAACCAGTAATAAAATCTAAATCTTTCACTGATTTACAGCCTGTAATGAATCACTAAGTTTTTCCTAATTTTGTGGGGAATCAGATAAAGAGGCAAAGACCAGAGTGAGAAGAAAACGTTGCTGTCTCTTTTTATTACCTCCCTCCCACAGATTTCCAGTACCTAAAGAAAATCCTATGAATTGAATCTCTAATTCTGTGTCTATCTTCTCTCCCAAAACAAGTGTACACCTCCACTTCTTCCAAAAGAACTTGCAGGTTTTATAACATGCACTAAGTCTACTTGAGGTAAACCACCTTCTTGATGCTTTTTCTTCTTTCACAGTGACTGCGCTACATGATTCCAGAAAACAAAGCTGATTCTGAGACAAGATAATGTTAGCAGAAGTCTGTTCTAAGTAGAATATATGTTTGATAAGACAAGAAGTGAGAAAAAAAGGACTAAAAAAATACTGATGGAAACTTCCAGATTTTGAAGTGGATTTTAAGATATTCTTCAAGATTTCCTAAAATTGTCTACTTCTATCATCAGCCAGTGTCAGAAAGACAGAATACTGAATGAGGACCTTCATTATGTGCTCCTATATCAATGCTAATATTTAGTAAGATGCAAAAAACCCCATAAATTAGTTGTTACCACATAATGTCACATTATATGTTTGATCATATTGTTAGAAATTAGGGTAACTACTTAACTTGCTTCGGTGTGTGTTTTGCATACTGTTTCAAATAAGTTCTTGACCAAAAGTCAAAGCATTTTTTTAATGTTAGTCTCCTTTTGCTGACAGTTCATGGAATTGGCTTGGCACATACTTATCTTTTGCCCACCCTGGAACAATAGGTGATTTCACATTCTTTTTCAATCTGACCTCAGAGAATCTGGAAGGCATTATATTGCCACCCTTATCTTTAGGAGCATGAAATCATGACTGACTCACACACAACTCTAAATATGAGTTTGGATATTAAAAGAGTCCTTACAGATGGTAGAATAAGAACTATGCCTTAAATTTAGAATAATCTGGTGTGATGCTGATTAAAAAAAAAAAGCATCCTGAACTCCAGAGAGGACTGAAAAGCTGCTGTCTGTGATAAAGAACAAACCACATGCTGGGTACAACCCTACAATAACAATCATTGCATTTCTTCCTGCTCTAATATATGCCTTATATAGAGATGAAAGGAAAATGTACAAATGCCACAGGTCCCTCTGAAGTACAGTTAACAGTTTCATATCTATGAGAAAGAAGAAATTATCTCTTGCACAGTTGCACAGCCCTGGTAAGTTAAGCTTGTTTCCAATCAGTTTGGATGCCTCTGATGAATATTATGAGTATCTTTACATATCAACAATACAATGATAACAGCAAATTAATGATCCATCTAGTGTGATGTACTCATTTAGCAGGGCATAAAGTTGATCCAGAGAAATGATAGAAAAGTGCCGAGGCCTTCAAACTGTAACTCCCATGAGATGCTGTGCTGTAATGTATCAGCAAGTTACATTATTATGTATTAATATAAAAGTTAAATACCACTCTTCAGATCCAAAGAAAAGTCAGCTAGTCAGAATAAGCATTCAAAAAGAAATAAAGGTGAAAATTTGATCATTTATGGACTGAGAAGGTCACATATGAGAGTTACAGAATCATTTTACTGTATTGAGTGATTGCAGATTAAATTAATTTAGCAATATTCAGAAAGTCACTCCTAATTGTGGAGATTAATATAGACAAAACTGTGTGTTTAAACAAACCAAAAGCTTTTTCAAATAATTTTCAAAGGATTTGTGTTGTTTCAAACTTTATACACATGGAACACAAATACAAAACAAGAAATAGTAGAAAATACTTGAAGAATACTGTAATATGCTAGTTCTCATCCATCAGGCTTGTGATCTTTTCAGTACCTGGAGATCTCTAGTTTTCTTAATCTTCTAGCTAAAACTTTTTGCATCAGTGATGTAGTTAGAACTTCTGCTATGTCCTCTGATAACAATTTAAATATTCAATTTTTTTTCCAAACAAATTTTAAAAAACTTGTTTCTTCACCCTCACATTCCATTAGACAAAGTGATTGTCTACTGATAGGACTTCATTTTGTCTCATTAGGATTTATGCAGGTTAATCTGCACTATATTAATGATTTTGTTTCATACAATTTATCTTTAAAATTAAATAAAAAACAAACTTATAAATCTAATGTTCACACCAAATACTGATTTCAAGTTAGTATTAATTTAGTTTAAAGAATTTAGTCACGAAGCAGTTTCTAAAAATTATGCTGTAACATGTCAGGAAAACACAAGATTAAAATGTGAAGAAACATTAGCATCCTAGAATACTGTTGAATTATTATTTAACTCCCAAAAGGAGAGAAATATGACCTTATTCCTGTTCCTTACTGTTTTTCCAAAATATATTTGCCACTGTGCTACACAAAACCTACTACTGAAGTTTTCCTTAGAGATTAAATGAAAAAAAGCTGCTTTCCCCCCCCCCCCCCCCCAATTAGGTCCCCTAACTCTCTGTATTTGAAGTTTCTTGTACTATCATCAGAAATGTCATTTAGTGCATGGAAATGAGCAGAACCCTTTCTCCCTCAATGGATATTGCTACTGTACAATAAAGCAACATTGCACAGAAGTGTTATCCATGAATGTTACTTTAAATAATTTAGAATTAGTTCCTGTATCTTCATACAGCTTGTTATAAGGTACATTTGCAATGCATGGCACAGGACTATGGCCTGTGGTACACCCTGCAGAAGATTAGACACAGGAATCTTTTAACTCTTAAAACCTGAGAAGCTTAAAGTGTATGGCCTGACATGGAAGAGACACACTCCAATTCAAAAGATGTATTACCACTTTTGTGAGAGTACCAATTTACTGTAGAAAAAGTTAGGAACAGATATCATGCCTCAGCAGACCTCTCTGCCTTAGCAACAGAAACACAGCAGTCTTTGCAGACACTTCCAGCATCTCTCCTTTGCTTTCACACTACAAGTGTGGAAAGGAGAAGGAATCAGGTACGCCTAAAAACCTTCATTTCTAGTCCTCAAATCCACCTGCTACTCATTTGCGAACAGATACAGTTCTTACTGTAAAGTTTTAGTAGGATAATGCTGTTAATATAAGAAGTGAGAAGTTACGAGTTTTCATGCCCTGCTCCAGAGAAACCTGCGTCACCTTTCCGTCACAGAAATAAAATCTTGCCTTTAGATCACTACAGCAGGATACACACACTGAAGAACAGCTACTCAAAATCCACTTCAAGTTTACGTATGTAACCAGGACTAATCTACAAAGGAAGAAATCTGAACAAAGTTTGTCCCAGTACACTTGAATTACAAGGGAGAAAAACCAGACAGCCTTCTTTGTATTTTTAATTTTTTCCTAATAAATTCTCTTATTCGCCAGACATACTAGATTCTAGTACACGCTAATATAGTCTTGGTTGGAATACTAATCATGTAAAGTGTCTGAAACCTTTCTTCTTGAAACATAAGTCTCTTGAAACTACATTGTGATGATTTCAGAGCCTCGGGATCTGCTTGAACACATTATTTTATTGCAATCATAAACTATATTTTGTTATTTATTGATATATACAATTGGTACCCCATTCCATTGGCAACATATGACTTTGTCCCGTAGGCAACAGAAAGTGACCTTGCTTTGACAGATTTTTGGTTTTTTTTCCCTCAAACTTTTCCAGAAACTTATGCTTTGCTTGCTGACCTAAAAGTCATTACAGAACATTTACCCTCTTGCTCTCGATAGCACTTAAAGACTCTAAAAAGTGCTTCCTGGGGAGAAAAAGCAGCAGTCAGTGTTGGATTAACACAGCAAGGGTTGGATATACATGACAGCAGTATCTTAAGGTTTCCCTTACACAGCCTCCCCAAACTACAAAAAAGAAATCTGGTGATCCAACTGCAGCCACAATATAGTTGAAGGAGCAGCAAGATTTAAAACCTATCCTGAGAAATTATAATAGCTTCCAATACCTATTGCATCTAAAAATGAATATAGGCATGCTATTTGAAGATTTTTAAAGCATATATATTTTTATCTAAAAGGAATAGCATAGAGATCTGTTGGCCAAATCTTCAGCTGCAATAAATCAGTACATAACCTGTTGAGATACATGAGAAATTAATTATTTCTAGTGTTCTTTCTGTTTTGGATGATGATACTACCAGAGCTTTTATTCAGTGGCTGGTTCATCAGAAAAATTTGCATATGGTCCCAGTTATTTTAGGAAATTGATTAAGGATTTATGTATCTGATATCTTCAATGGTGATTTTGCTTTTAGACCACAGGGCCCTCTTCTTGACAGCTGAAGACAAAGCTGGCAAGATCAGATTTGCCAGCAGGCTGGCCAACCTAGGAATGGCTATGTAGGGAAATTACAACCCACAGTCAAGTAAGGAAGAGGTGGGCAGCATTGGGCAGCAAAGGACGCCCTCTAGGGAACACAAGTCAAGAAGAAGATGAGGAGTACCTCAGAAGTACGCAAGTCCTGCTGTTGGATAGACAACAGTTTGGCTGAAAGTTCACAGCTTAGGATCAAAGGAGAGGACAGTAGGGAGACACAGTGGTGGGAGTTTGTTACAATTCACCTGATCAGAGATGAGCTCTTCAAAAACAAGAGAGAACTGGTTAGTGATGGTAGATTTGTCTTGAATGACCATGAACTAGTGGAGTTCAAGATCCTGAGGAGAATGAGGGAGATAAAGAAAATAAAGTCTATATCCTGTATTGTAAGGGAGCAGTTTTTATCTTACTCACAGAAATGGTAGGTAGGATCACATGGGAGGAAGCAGCTCTGAGAGGCAAAGGAGTTCAAGAAGGCTGGGATAGACATCATCCAAACAAGCATATGTGTCAGGAGGCCAGTCTAAATGGGGAACTCATGGTAGAACTCAGAGATGTTTTGGCCCTGGCTAGAGGCCAAATGCCCCCCAAAGCCACTCTATCACTCCCCTTTTCAGCCAGAAAGGGGAGAAAATATATATTGGGAGGCTTAGAATTCCAGATAAGGACAGAGAGGGATCGCTCTGGAATTAGTGTCATGGGCAAAACAGACTCAACACGGAATAAAGAAAACTAGTTTATTACAACTACGTTACACACCCAGTGAAACCAGAGTCGGGTAATGAGAAGTGCAGCCAGGTCTTAAGGTACCTTCCTCCACCCCTCCCTTCTTAGCAGACTTAATTCATTCATGATTTTTCTCCCTTCATCCCCACCATCATGGCACGGGGAGGGGCAGGGAATGAGGGAATGGGGTTTCAATCAGTTCCTCGTGAGCTACTTTCCTCCTACAGATCTTAAACCATCTCTACTTCCACCTACCCCATCCCTCTTAGCAGACTTTACTTTAGTCATAATTTCACTCCCTTCTTCCCCCCTGATCACAAGTGGGGGTTTTCAGTCAGCTTCTCCCAAGTTGTTTTCCTTCTTAATTGGGGGGGGAGGGGCATTCCACGCACACACACCCTTCCCCTGCGGCACTGTGGGGTCCCACCCATGGGAGACAGTCCTCCACAAACATTTAAAGTGCGAGTTCTTTTGATTGGGGAATCATCTTCTCACCACATGCCTCAGCACAGTTCCCTTCTGTGGGGTGCTGACCTTCAGGCCCAGACTGCTTCAGTCTGGTCCCCCCCAGAGTCACAAGTCCCCCAGCAAACCTGTTGCAGCATGGGTTGATTTCTCCACAGGCTGTACATGGTATCTCTGTTCTCCATCCTTATCCATGAGCTGCAGGGCAAAGCCTGCTGCACCATGGTCTTCTCCATGAGCTGCAGGAGAATATCTCTCTCTGATACCTGGAGGGCCTCATTCCTTCCCCCCTCTTTATTCCCTGGCCTTGGTGTCTTTACGGCTTCTTACATCTTCACAACCCCTTCTCTGGTGGCAAAATGCAGCTGCCTGCTCTCTGGGATCTGCAGAGAGCTTCTAGCTGCTTCTTGCAGAAGCCATTTCTGCAGGCCCCCCTTCTCTACCAGTATGCATATTGCTACACAAAACTGCGACAAACTCCAATGGGAAAAGAGAGCAGTATACAAGAAGTTGAAGCAGGTCAAAGCTACTAAGGAGAAATTTAGAAGCATTGCTCAGACATGCAGAGATGGTGTTAGGAAAGATGAAGCTCAGCTGAAGTTGAAAACTGTTAGAACATCAAGGGAAACAAGAGCTTCTAGCACTGCAACAGTAGTGAAAGACTGATCAGAGACAATGTACATACAGTAGTGAAAGACATCAGTGATTTAGCAGCACTGGATGTGTAAAGATGAGGTGCTCAATTCCACCTTTGTCTCAATCTTCACTGAGAATTTCTCTCTGGCACTTGTTCTCAGTGAAAGGATTCAGAGAGAAGAACAGACAGCATTGGATGAAGATAAAGTCAGGGTTTACTTCAGCCAACATGCAAATCCCTGTGATAAGGCAAGTTGCATCCAAGGGTGTCGAAAGAGATTGTTTATGTCCTTGAAAGGCTGTTGTCTGTCATCTTTGACAGGTCATAGAAACCTGAGAACTGGACAAAGACAAATACTGCAGTCATCACTAGATTTGTGGCTACACAGTCTTGGAAATCCTACTGTTCTAAGACATACAAATTAGATTAAAATGTTTAAAGATGTCATACTGTTCTGGGCATGATCTATTGCTACACAAGATACCTTGTAAATAGAAGAATCACATAGGATATATTAAAGCAAATGTACCAGCCTGAAAGTCTTTGCAGACACTGCCTGCATTGCATTCATAAATAACTTGGTTCGTATAGGACCTGTAGGTAACACAGTACTGAAGTGTACTACTCCTTAAGCTTCCCAGTCAGGTTGGGCTGGACCTGCTGAATACATATAAATCAAATATGAAGCACATTTTCAGGTCTGATGTGTTCCCAGCTGAATCTATGTATGATATTGATATTCCAGACTTTGTATGAAAGCAATTCTAGGATTTCAAGAATGTCTCCAAATTAGTTATTTTCTGTTTTCCAGCCACCATAATACCTTAGTCAACCTTCCGTCTTTTGCATCAAACCGGATTTCTGCCTTCCTCCCTTCTGCTTTGTTTCTTGCAAACTTGAAAGAAGATTATATTATTTGGTCTTAAGATCTCCTTAGCTGAACTGAAGAGGAATCATTTGCATCCAAAGTGCACGAGCTGTTCTGAACTAAGATTCAAACAAGCAAAATAGTGCTCCTGTGCAGACAGGACTAAAGGCGATGCTATGACTGATGGAAGAGCTACAGTGCTGTCAAGACTCTCATTAGCACCTCTGCACATCACCACACTGCTTCATGTAAGCAATCCAACTTGCTCAGGGCCAGCTCTCGGGTGTCTGTATTGTTTGAGATAAAAACACTGCTTTTCCATCAAATGTTGTGCCAGGGAGTTGGAAAGCATAGCAAAACCAAGCTTAAACTAAAGGGAGAATCAAGTGCTTAAGGGCAAGCTTAACTTTAGGTGGAATAAGCTATACCAAACAGCATAGTATAACTGCAGCATAGTATGACTGCTGTCTATCTTATTGGCCAGCATCCTCTAACATCAAACACTGAAATCCATGCTACATACATGCTTACCATTAGTCTGGCATCCACGGATGCTGTGTCACCATGGGTTGGTAGCTTTGAAAAAAGCCGACTCTACATTCACTCACCAACATTGTGACAGGAGATTTACATACATGCAGACACAGACTGCATATGTAATTGCCTCTATAGAGCATTAAGATGTGCAGCAAGCAGATATACATAAAAATGCGCAGCCAAGGAATGATAGATCAAAATCAGGTTCCTAACAACTATAATGGTGAGCTACTCTAGGAACGTCGGCTTTCAGTACCAATTATGTTGCACAGCCCTTGAAGTGTTGGAAAGTGGCAGCCACACACTCTTAATCATATTCTTTGCTTACACTCTGTATTTGAGCCTTCAAATCTTGTGCCAGAACTGCGTGTCAAGGAGTCTTACTGTTTGTTTGGTGAGGTTTTGTTTGTCATCATTATTGATGGTTTTTTTTGCTTGTTATCAGCATATTATGCAGTATATTTTGTATTCTGCTGTAGTGCATATTGTAGAATCTTTGTCCCTCAGTGGTGCATTTACGGACAGTTCAGCTCATCCATACCACAAATGTTATTGCAGATTAATTAGTACACTAATTTACAATTGCATTCAGAGAATTTTTGGATTTATTTTTCAAGGTCAAGTTTACATTTCTCCAGAATTAACAATGTTTTATACACACTTTCCCTGTTATTTTTCTAGCCAAACATTTTAAGATTACAAAATTTAAATGAAGTGAGGCTGTCTTACACTATGACATATCAAAATATAATTATATATTCTGGTAGTCAGCTGAACTTTGTCCCTAATTTGCATCTTATCTTGAACAATTTATTTTCCCACTTGTCATGAAACCTACAACTGGAGTTGATCTTTCATAGACCATTTGGCAAGAATGAATAATTAGAAGCACAGTTCAATCTGCATTAGAATAGTTGTGTCCAAATTGTGGATAGGGGCCCTGCTGTATACCTCCCTGAAACTCCCTAAAAGGAGTGCAAGTGATAAAACATTGACATGAATACAGTGAACTACCATCTTGGAAACTAAGAAGTGTTATCTTTTTCAGTGCTGCTTATAACTATTATCATTTAAGACTGATTTTAACTAAATAAGTGTCACTGATCTTTTTATGATCTTTTTCTAGTTCTAAGGAAAAAAAATACAAACAACATATTTATTCCCATCATGATACATAAAATATTATATTCTTTGAGAATATGTTCTAGGATTTTGCTCATATGCTGCTTCAGTTAAACTGTGTTTAATAAAATACGCTTCAGTAAATAAATCACATACTTGTCAAACATAGAAAAACTGTTTTGAAGTAACACTAGCAAGCCACTTATTGTATTCAGTAAAGCAGATATTAGGATTTCATATGCATAGGTACACTTGCCCTAGATTCCGGCAGCATGAAAATGTTCAGGATATTCCAAGAGTTGCAGAAATGTGACCAATTATATAACAAGATATGCCGAAGGACTTCATAATTAAAAATTGGGGCACATGAGATATAATTAAAATGCAGATCTTCAACATTTATTTTTTTTTAAATCTCAGTAAACTACACAAAAAATGAAATATGAAAGACTGCAGAACTGCTAGAGAGTTATATAATATAATTAGAGGGGAATATACTTTTGCTTGGATCAGTATATGAAAAAAGCTACCAGAAGTGGACATTCCTAGTATTTCTCCAGGTCAGAATAGGGCATGATCAACACTGCAGGGTATACAGGGAAAGGCTGCAAAATGAGAAATTCCCCAAAATATAAAGCCATCTTAAGAATATTCAGAGCTGCTCACTTTGCATCATTTGAACTTGTTATAGAGCTATTCTAACTCAAAAGAGCCTTTGAGATGCAGACAGAGGAGATAATTTCCCTGCTCATAAAAGATTACAAAGGTGATATTGACTGCTCCAATGCAGTTCTGTTGGGTTCTACAAGGACAAGGAATAGCACATCTCTGTGGTGTACCTACCAATGTTGCTTCAGTATGCCTCAAACCTATTCTATCACACAGCTTTTATTTTTTGGGTTCTTATTATATTACAGCATTTTGCTAATTTCAAAAGCCAAGAATGGAGCACCCTAAAACTGAATTTTCTTGAAGACCAATAAATCCAGAACAGACCTGGTTCTACATTCTTTTCCTTTTCATAAAATTTCACCACCCCCATAAATCCTGTATCTTTATCTATAGTTCTTTGATGAGAATGGGATGATGCAGTCACAGTGTACCTCAAGAATCAAGAAGATAATGGGCTTTGTATTAATTACATTATAATAGAAACAGTAGTACCAAGTCCATGAGGACATAAGACTTGAACAGATACGAGATGAGGCCACTATGGCTGTTTGAGATCCATGGGAACTTGTTGAAAGATGGTTTATAGCAGCACCTTCTAATGCCTAAGTTATGGAACATACTCCTAAAGAGATTTAAATGTACTATACAAAAGAGGACGAGAGCTAGAAATAGTATTGTTGCATTGAATTTGTGTGTGAGGGCATTATAAACATTGAAGTTCACTTAAAAGGGGCACAAATTAAAACAAGACATTTCCAAAGCTTGATGGGATTTTGAGAACTTAAACTTGTCTTAAGTAGATTAAGTGGGCAATGCTGTCTTCAAAAACACATTTAGAACAGAACCATAAAACAGACTTAGCTCAAGTGAAGGCAAACTAGTAAATACAAGACATACGTGCAAACTCAGTTGAGTACATTGGTTACCAACATGATATATGGGACCAAAAGTCTTTTCTCAACATTATTTTAAATAGAGATTCAAAGGTGCCTCTCAATGAACTACGATTCTATGTAGTTCAGGTTCATCTGGTCTACCTCTGTCCTTTTTAATGTATAACAAAGAAAATTGTTTCACAATTTCTACAGTAAAAAATCTCCCAAAAACCAAAGCCAAACAGCAGAGAAAACTGTTGTCTTGTTTGTGTTATTGATTGTAATTATTTATTTTGGTAAAGCCCAGAGGCACACTATAGTAACTATAGTGCAAAAGCACAGTTCTGTAAGATGAATCCAATAGCATGAAGGTGCAAAGGGATGTGGAGGGGCACGCTGTTTGATGGATTGCTTTTACTTTTTCCTTTACTTATATCCTCATTTTCTAGCACTTGATTGTACAGAATGTTAATTGCTCAGACATTCTTGCACCACAGTGGAGGATGGGGTCCTCAGTTCAGGATCAATACTCATTTCTGGAGTTCTGTATGGACATACAAATCTGGATTTTTTTTCAGAACAAAGAGTAAAGCTGATGCCTCTTGTGACTTTAAACCTATTTGCCAGAAGAGAAGCTCCATGCTCCCTACTACCCTTTGCAGTGGCATTCATTTGATTCTTTCAAACACCACTGCCCCCCCCACAGCTCACCCAAACTGAACCCCAAACAAACAAACCAACCAGCAAGAAAAATGCACACCACACAGAAAAAACACGTACCAAAAAAAGCCCAAAATACAAACGCAAACACAAAAAAACCAAACAAAAATAAAACAAAGCAAACCCCCAAACAATATAAATAACAAAAAACCCCCATGATGTGTTCTTAAACAGATTGGCAAAACTGAATTGACTTAACTGCAGAGGAAGTCAGAGACAGGTGAAAAAGAAGGAATAAAGAAATTCTCATTTCAGCTTATTTGGGGTGTGACTCTTTCACACTTTGGCTAGGTTTTGGAAAGAATGTAGGCAGCTGAAATAAGAGATACCTATGCAAACCTTAGGTTTGTGTTGGAGGTTAAGGTGCATGACAGTATCTGTTCTGCTAGCCTGATAAATTAGAACTCAAAGTTACAATAGTATACTCCAATCACACATGCACACACACTTGCATTAAGCACTGACTATAGTGCAGAAGATTATACTGGGTGGGGGACTCCACTTAAGGTCCCTTCCAACCCCTACAATTCTGTTGTATTGTCTTAAGACTGCAAAGATTCCATGAGGTGTACCACAGGTTTGCTTTTTCACACACTATCTGTCCAGGCGTTGTATAAACAGGGCAAGAGATATGCTACGATCACGTATTTTCCACAGACCACTCTTTAAGTATAAACCTTTTCATTATATTTACTTCACATTACTTTGGTAAAATGAATTCAGGCATCCTGAATAGAAGTAAAACAGAGCTGAAATTGAGGCCACATAGGCTCATAATCATAGCAATCATAAAGCACAGAGAAAAAATAGAATGTGAGTACTACTGGTACTGAAGAAGAAATTAAAAAAAAAAAATAAATCATTTATGCATGAAGGTAACTGTAGAAGACAAATCCCCAAGCATCTACCCTTTTAACAGCTGGAGACATAGCTGTTTCTAAGTGTTATTTTCCCTGCTTCTGACACATCTGGAAGATGACCTTAAAAATTAGTTATGTATTTTTTATATCAACCTGTGGAAAAAAGCTATGCACTAAACCTCATCTCATACTGTGTTGATGCAAGCCACAAGCAAATGTTATTATTTTGAATGCCTGAAGAACAGAATATGATTGTAGTTAACTACATAAAAAGAACCCATGCATACATGTACAGCTTGAATACAGGATATATGGTATCATTCTGTCATTTAGGCTGTCTGCAGATATTTGGAGGGTCCTTTGGCATCGAACCTTAATATTGCACTAAAGCATGTGGGATCAGTATGCAACCTGTGGTCAGGCTGCTCTTGTAGCAGTGTTGCATTGGCATATAAACTAGAAGCACCACAACTTTTTAGAGCAATACTAATGGCTTTCTCTTGGTAAAACAGCCTAGGTAAGAGTATCTGAGAAAGTAGGAATCACAGAATGGTTTGAGTTGGACGACACCTTTAAAGACTATCTAGTCCACCCTCCATCCCCCTCCCACAATGGGCAGAGACACTCCCCACTAGTCCAGGTTGCCCAAATGTCCATCCAACCTGGTCTCAAAAACCTCCAGGGAGGAACATCTACAGCCTCTCTGGGTAACCTGTCCAGTGCCTCACCACTGTCACAGTAAAGAATTTCTTCCTTCATGCAAATCAACCCTTTTCCAGTTTAAAGCCATTAGCACTTCTCTTATCACTACTGCTTATCTTGCCTTTGTAAACAGTCCCTCTCAGGATCTCTTGTAGGCCTCCTTCAGGTACTGGAAGGCTGCCAGAGCCTTCTCCCCAGAAAATTCTCAATAGTTAATGCTGTTTGAGAGGATACTTACAAAAAAAAAAAATCCCCAAACAAACAAAACAACCCAAAACCAAATACAACAACAACAAAAAACACTCCAACCAATGCAACAAACCAAAAATACTCACAACCAAAAATACTCAAATATGATGAACATCTGTTGGATTAAACAATAATCAGGGAATGACCATGAAAATTTTGGGTAAGAAAAGCATGCAAACAAGATTAGTCATCTTGAATAGATGTAAGGGAAAAAAAAATTGTGTGAAAAGAGAAAAATGCACTTGAAATGGTTTGGTACTGCCAGAAGTCTCCCAGTGCATGATGGCCTTTGACCCAACTGGACAGAGCAGCCTCCTTATTGAAGACCTTCAGGAATCTGAACCAGTTGCTAGCTGAACAGTATGGGCACAGTACATCAGCACGCACACTTTTGGGGGGCTGGCATGGCACTTGGGCTCCTGGAAGGCTTCATCTCCTGTGTATGCATAGCAAGTTTTAGAGAGTGGGCTGCATGGATACACATAAAGCTAAAACACACACATATCCAGCACAGGTGTGTGTGCAAGTAGGTTACCCCACAGTGCCTTGAAATGAGATCTAGCTGGAATCCACATGTCCTGTGAGGCACGGGTGGAGTGCATGTGACTGTGAATGTGCCCGTGAATGTGCCCATGTCACTAAGACCTTGGGGGATTTTTTAAGGAAATGTTCAAAAAATTGTGGTCATTTGTTAACATTTTGTAAGTTTCTAGCCACTGGCAGGTCTGCTATATTGCTGAAATTGATCCTTACAGTTTCCCGATTACTCGTTAATCATGTATTGTTAAAAAACAAGACAAAACCAACAAACTGCCCTTATCCTTGTTTGGTCCCATGTGTTATTATTTCTTGGAGTGAACTATTTTGTCTGAATAAACTGGCTTTGAAGAAGCAGTGCAACACATGCATATATATATTTAATTGTAGGGGTTTTTTATGGTGTTTATTGGGTTGTTTTTTTAAAGTCTTCTAAAGATAACTAGGGATGAGACCTTGCCATTAATTTAAGACATTGACAAATGAGTGTTACACCTGTATGCATCTTTCTATTTGGACTAACGTCAGTAAGGTTATGTCAGCGAGCACAGAAAAACACACACAACTGACCCTTTTATTTATACTACAGCTTTAACACTATTTGCCTGGATAAGAAACAAAAGCTATCTAAATCAGAAGCTGAGAGCAAGCTAGCTGCAATTTCTGCAGCATTCTCAAAGATAATACATCTTAAGTATTAATTACTAAGAATAAGAAGCAATTGGCTAATCTAGACTCCAGTGAGTTGAGACATTTGTATAAAGCTATAAGACACCATTGCTAAGTCATCCCTAGAGGTACCTAACTGCCTACACTTGAACGGCAGCATCCTAGGTTACGAAGAGAGGTGATTATCTTCCAGGAGATTAATCTCCATTTATTAGCTGATTAATTCTCAGTTACATTCTCTTTTTATATATTCACTGTTGCAAAACAGTCATGCTCTTGCTGCTGTCACTCACACATTTAACCACTCCGTTTTGCAAATCCACACCAATTCAAAGTTATTTTTCTCACAACATAAGTGACTAACTTGATAATATAATTTTGGTCTTCTGGATTCACTAAACCAAAACATTTCCTACTCAAGTAAAGGTCACATGCCAGATACCTTTAGAGAACTTAAATATACTTAAGTTCTCTAAAGGTATAGGTTCATAGGTTCAACAAGGCTCAGTGACTGGTCGTGCAGTTGAGTCACAACAATCACAGGAAATGCTAAAGATTTGTGGAAGAGTGGCTGGAAAGCTGCCCTGTGGAAAAGAACTTGAGGGTTTTTTTTGATACATGGCTTAACACGAGCCAGTAGTATGCCCAGGTGGCCAAGAAGGCCAACAAGCATCTTGGCTTCTATCAGAAATTGTATGGCCAGCAGGACTAGGGAAGCAATTGTAACACTCTACTTGACACAGGTGAGGCTGCACTTCAGGTACTGTGTTCAGTTTTGAGTTACAATACATACACTGAGGCACAGGAGCATGTCCAAAGAAGGGCAACGAAGATGGAGAAAGGTCTAGAGCACAAGTCTGACAAGAAGCAGCTGAGGGAATTGGGATTGTTTAGCTTGGAGAAAAGGAGACTGAGGGGAGACCTTATTGCTCTCTGCAACTCCCTGAAAAGAGGTTGTAGACAGGTGGCTGTTGGCCTCTTTTGCCAAGTAACAAGTGATAGGACAAGAGGGAAAAGCCTCAAGTTACACCAGGAGAGTTTTAGATTGGATATAACAAAAAATTTCTTCACTGAAAGGGTTGTCAAGCACTGGAACAGGCTTCCCAATGAATTGGTTGAGTCACTATCCCTGGAGGTATTTAAAAGATGTGTAGAAGAGGCACTTATAGACATGGCTTAGCGGTGGACTTGGCAGTGCTAGGTTAGAGGTTGGACTTGATGATGTTGGGGTCTTTTCCAACCTAAATGATTCTATGACACAGGCATATACACACACTCATATACATTTATAACTACATATGGTTTTGTGTGTGTATACACACACACATGCTTATGGGTGCATATATTTTTATATGTATATAGACATGCATGTAGCCCCAACTCCAAAAGTGTGCTGCTTCTTTAAAACTAACTTGTTCAGTCAAGGTATTGCACATGTGGAAAAAACCCCACCACCTTATTTAATAAGGGTTGCTGTTTTTTTGCGCTAAAAGCTTTCTGGGAGTGATTAAGTTGATAAAGTCCATTTAAAATATGTTTATAAGTATTATGCTTCTTTAGACAGCTTCATAGAAGTCCAGAGAACCTGTTACTCAAGAACTCTGTTCCAGCATGCAATAGAATGCTAATTTGAAAAATAAGTTTTCCAAATCAGAGCTGGTGCTTGTACAGTGGTAATTTAATCAGGTTTTCTCTAAGAACACTGGCTTGCACCTATTGCAAGGTCAGTTAGCAACGATTTCTAAGTTTGTGCATGGCCTGAAGTTCAAAGGGTTTGAATTTACTGTAGCCAGGTTTCTGCCAGCAGATATACATCCAAATTACCGGTGTACAAAACTGAAAGTAGCAATCAAATGAGACTTTTGATGATAGAAGTGGCACCTATGAGAGTTAATTTTAGCTGTTGAACACAGAAGACTTTATCCAGAAACCTGTTCTAGTTTCCTTAAAATAGCAAATTACCTCAATGTTTTAATTGCCACTCAATATACAAACTCATCCTCAAGCAGAGGCAACATATGACTAAACCTGCTCTGGAAGGCAAGATTTTCATATACGTCTTTCTAAATGGTTCCCATACTCAAGTCTAAGTATTACATCAACTCCCAGACATTTATTACCTGTCAAGTATTTAACAAGCATGTGTTTCTATGTGATGCTACTTCAGTAAGAGAGGTAGAAAAGTATACTTTTTTATATTATGAACACAACATAAACACGCTTCAACCTTAGCAACTCAAGCACATAAGAACATTAAATTGCACTATTAATTAAATTGGCTTTGTGGAATTCAACTTTAAATATTTGTACCTGTGTCCTAACAGTATTTCTGATTCCAAACCAAAATCTGTCTGCAGATATGGTCAGTTACTTAAAAATTCACGATAGGAACTGTTATTTTTGTTTAATTCTCTGCTTTGCTGACTGAAACACCCTTATTCTGACTCACCATTGCTTAACTTTATTGATAGAATGAAAGTTAGATTTGTTTTTGCTGCTCACTTGTTCAATGTAAGAGCTCCCCTCTTCTCCTCAGATTTTCTAGTATACCCATAAGCCAGCTGTAACAGTCATTACAAGCAGTAATTTAATGATCACTATATTTTTATAGTATTAAGGGATCCAGATGCCTTACCTGTATATGACATGAGGAACAGGAAGGTTGCTGCTCCTGTCCTTTGCTCAGTAATTAGTCATAAAAGACAAGCAGGAAGGAGTCAGTCAAACAAGTGCTGTGAAACAAACCTACAGTCACATACAAAAAAGATGCTGCATTTCTATTCAGAGATATTTTATCACATGAATAAGCTGTTTTCAGAAGCTTCAAAACCTCCTGAATAATAAAGATACATATTTACTCACAGTACATTTACTAATAGTAAATGTAATGAATTTTAAGGGAGGGATTCTTAGTCGTATTTTAAATGTTTAAGTATCTCAGTTAATTTGAGAAACTATTCTGATTAGAGGTGGTGTTTCTGTACTGAAACAAGCATTTCAGCATTAAAAAAAAATAAAATCAAATTGAAAGAAATATCTTTAACAAACCTGGAGCCAGGAAGGCTTTGTTTCCCAACTTTAAGTCTTTAATGAACTATGAGGAACATGCTCCCAACAAACACATGTCAAATGTTTAAGGAGAATGCTGACAAAGCCGAAAAACTCGTAATAGTAAAAATCAATTTTCATTTATGCCATTTAAATATAACGGACTGAGTCAATAGAAGCACTTAGCCCACCAGACAAAATAAGTTGGATTTTAATAGGCAAATAGAAATTCTTTGGAACAGACTTTCCATATATCAAATAGAATCATTATAGTAGCTTTCATTTCCTTCAAGGCAAGCACTAAGGCGCACACCAATCTATTAGAGCAGACATCCAATAAGCAGCACCTGTCCTGCATCTTAAACACCATTTTTCTCCACACATACTTAGTCACAAAACAGTTCTGCAGTAAGGTACTCTTACTTCATTAAAAATTGCAGAATTGAATATTAATCAGGAGAGATAACCGTCATCTGTTCTTCTATAGAAAGAATGTTACAGATACTAGACTGTTATTAAACTCTTGTCTCTTTTTACATAAAGGAAAGGAGAAAACATGGATTTCCTCAGGGGGTGGGGCAGAAATCCTTCCTGGGGTCTCTTACAGCTTAGATAGCATACTCTTTTACAAACTAATAAAAACCTACTAAAACAGCATTGGTAAGGATCAAATAGCATTAGTTCCTAGTTCCTGTGGAAGTGTTCAGATTAGTCATTCCTTGAATACTTCCTACTGATTTTGTGATACAGAGCAGCTGTCAGTACCAACTTATTCAGGTGACGATTTGCAGTCAAGAAAAACCCTTTCCTGCAGCCTAGTTCCTATTACAAACATCTATATCTCTCCATATTTTGTACTGGGACTTAACATAGACAGTTACAACATAATTGCAGTTTGATTCAGTTTGTTATACAAATAAATAAATAAATAAATAAAACAAGAAAGTGATTCAAATAAGGCCATTTTCTCTGGGGTTACTGAATGTGGTTCCTTCACGCACTAGTTAGTTTTTTAGTTTGTGTGTGGCTTTACTTGTGGGATTTAACCACTGCACTACAGAATTCCAACTAAGCACCATACCCTTAGCAGTTTTATATTTCTTTTGACAAAGAAGGACTTCAGAAGGCAGCAAGAAAATCCCATTATTTGCTATGCGAAATGGAGTATTAACCCTTTTTTCTGATAGTAAAAACTTGATTTGTTTCCTCAAGACATATTCAAACGAGTACTAGGTAAAACTTAGGCTGACACATCACAAAATAGAAGCCAATCACACATGATAAATTAAAATAATTCATTACTAGACATAATTTTTGCTGAAGACCTCCCAAAATCCTGAAATTTTGTGGAACAGAACCAATCTATACAAATTAGAGCACACAGGAGAAAAAACCCAGAAAACTACTTAAGAGCTTTCGTGTTAACACAGAAAATTGGATAATTGGGGAGGGGGGAGACATAAGTTTTGAGCTTTCTCGTTGCTTTAGTAAAAAGTATGCAATAGTGAAAGCAAAGCTAACATATTCTCAAAACCATGTAATTGCCTTTTGAGTTGTTAAGCCAATACAGTAAGCATAATAATACAAGTCCTGTGTAGATACATAATAACAACAGTAAAATTCTGTTTCATTACCAGACTTTGCTCCATATGCAATCCATTCGTCGCCTTTACCTCCTTCCTTTAGGGTAGCTAAACCTACTGCCACACAGCCCAGCTGCTTTAACACCAAATACTTTAATAATCCCAAGTAGATGTGACTTTCAGATAAAGAACGAAACACACCAGTAAACTAATTTTTCTGCCTCCAAAAACAGTCTTCAACTTACAGAATGTTTTAGGAAAGAATTTATTTAGAAACAACCATATTTACTAGAAGGAAAACACCTTTTCCACTGTATTGAAGACTGCCAGATGGTAGAAGCCACATAACTGAGTCCTCCTATATTTTTTCCTCTCAAAATGGAATCAGTTGATTATCTGGGGGTTTAAAGAGTATCTATGCCCCAGTATACTTCTGTATCTAAGTTTTAAAGTAAATCTTGATTTAACAGGCATTTAAGGAATAGATTAAAAGAAACCCAAACCAACCAAACAAAAAAAACCCAACCCAAACAACCAACCACCCAAAAGACAGCCCAAACAAACAAAAAGAACAGCAGCAAAAAAATCCCACCCAAAAGAGATAAATAGATATGTGTCTGAAATGATATTACTATTAACACAATTCTCTTTCCAAACTTTCCTGCAGTCACTAAAATATGAAGGTAGACATTTCTAGCAATTAAGGTTATGTGCCATGTTGGAAAGATAGTTTCATCAGTTTCTCTCAAAGAATTCTTAGGTTAGAGATAAAAAACCTGCTAGCTAGAAACCTGTTAGACCATCTTGAATGTTTAAAGTTGTCTGAAATGAAGAATCAGAATTTTGTGAGACACAGTGAAAGCATACAAAAATATTTAATATCATTTAAGGAAAAATAAGAGAAAAAACTCTAGTTTATTTTCAGTAACAGTTACTTTCTTAGAGTATTTAGGTATTTTTAATTAAGAAATCCTGTACAGGTGCCTAAATGGCATACTTGAGTATATGTGAAAATATATTTTACCAACTCAGGTATGGATCCCATAGGATCAGGATTTTACATTTTTGTAATTTAGCTCCACTACTAAAATGTACATTGATGTGTAACTACTGGAATATCCTTAAAAGAAATAACAGGGAAGAATTTCCTGATTTAATATGATCATGCAGGGTAGAGAAAAAATAAAATTAAAAATGGATTTAATCACACAGACCTTTCAGACTGAAATAAATGTTCTTTTCTAACAGTGACAGAAAAGAAAAAGCAAACCGCAGATAATTACTGAGATTAAAAAATATCAAACAACACCTTTAATTAACTAAAACTGTTGAAGATTTACATTTGGTTTTTGCAATTATCTTCAAATTTTAATGCTATTTAGTAGAACATTTGAACAGAATAATCATTTACCATTTACTGAGGGCTTTTTTAGCTCTGTAATAGCAAAGCAATAGTTTACAAGAAACAGAACAAATGACAAGAAAGTGACATGTAATTTTTGATGGCATGAGACATACTATATTTGAAGATACTCATTGCACAAGGAAAAGTTTTAACATCACTATCAATGATATGAAAGAATCTAAATTATTTGGCTCAAGTCACAACACTGAAAAGAGACACTGTAACACTTAGATGAACAACATGCTTGTGATGGTCTTAGCATGAAAAGCTAGATTCTGCTTCTTTAACATGATAAAATAAATCTGTTATTATTGTTTCTCTTCCCTTCTCATTGGTAAAATCTTAATTGCTAAATTCAGGATGACAAGAAAGCAATTTGTTTCAGTGTTAAAAGAACAATTTCCATGCATTCTTTTTAATTACATAGCAGTCATTACCATTTTGCTTAAAAGCTTTCATGACTGAGATTATTGTGGTGAAAAAGAATGTTATTACTAAGACTTCTTACTTAGTGACTGAAGAGACCTTATGTAACATCAAGGGATATCTTCAGTGCTACTTTGTACAGTTCATGTCTATGCATTTGCTTCCTTTACAAATGAAATTATTTCTTTATTTAAAAATTATTTTTTTCTCAATATATGGCAAAAATGGCAATGAATTTTTTATTGGGTTGTTTAGAGTGTTGGTTTGGGGTTTTTTTAAGTTTTCTTGAAAGCTGGAAGCTTTACATAAAGTACATAGAAATAGATACATTATTTTGAAGCCAAGTCTGCAGCTGCTATAGTTTTGTGGATATTTGTCATCTATATAATTAAAGCAAGGGCAAGACATTTTTTTTTCTCCTACATAGGATCTGAATAAGCTTTGATTTGATAAAGCCATTACTACCTCTGCTGTTCTTATACAAGAGAACCCTTAAGTCTGTAGCAGTGAAAAGACTAAATTACAAGGACAAGAAGGACTAAAGTAGAAATTTCTAGGAGCTGCCAATTAATTTTCCCAATCTAAATGTGTATCACAAGAGTATCCATGCCTTTGTAAATGAGCTAAGATAATTCTAATTATTTTAGAATGTGGAAAACTTCCACCTGATGAATTAATTTTACCTATATTTTCTTCATGCAGCTTAAGGACTTGATACCTAAATGTGTGAATCTGCTGTTCCAGAAAGTTCACAACTGAATGATGGCATTGCAATTATAATATCAAGTGGAGCTTAAAGAAGCATCTGTGCTTGCTGAAGAGGGAGGGTAGGAAACAAACTATTAGAAAGACTGTAAATGACAAGTGATGTTTCCCTATGGAAAGATTGTAAATACACAGATTGATGCCAGAATCACTGCGTAGGCATTAATAATTTCTGTAAGAATATCTTTCTGTTTAGTTATACTGGGAATGATGAAGCCAAAACATTAACATCTCATCTTCTAGATCTTAAACCAGTTCAAGAAGTAGTGATCCATTCTTTTCAAACACGTTCCCAGCTGTGCAAAGTTTGGAATTACCAGTATAGCTTGTTTCTGTCATTTACAAATGAAAAGCCTTTTCAAACCTTCCTTGATTCTGTCATGCTGAATAGTCTGGCTGTCACTCTTGGCCTGGATTACATTGTTGAAAGCAAATCTGTGTCACTGACCTTACCGGTAAGGTTGAGTATGCCACAGAATGTCATCCCAGGGGACATCATTTAGAAGTTCTCTGTGAGACTTGTTGTCACCGACACACTAACTATGAGATAGTGATGGTAAATTGTCAGAATTAATGAATGTTGAAATATGTTCCAAGAGACAGTTTGTACTGAGGGCTGCAAAGAGGGTTAACGGGTAAGCAAGCCAATTAATGTTACTGCATGTATGTAATACACAAAAAAAAAAAAAAAAAAAAGTTTCAGAAAAGAGATGGAATGCTTTTGGTTTTCCATTTGGAAAACTCATAGTCAGCATCTAGCAACTCCAGTGAAAGATAGTAAAAGCAGACCATGAGTGTACCCAGCTAAATAGGCTTTAGGAAATAACACAAAATATCTATTTTGGGTTTATAAATTTCTCTTTCATTTTAAATCAGAAAAGCATTTTGGTAAGTAAAACTTTATTGAGGGTATTCCATAAGCAAGATGATTGGGGTAGGTACAGTACTATCAATTATTAATAATTACCAATATTTATTAATACTTCTCAGTGAATGTTTCTACTGTACAAAAGGTGGCAATGCTATATTCTCAGGACTGGAATAAACTTAAGAAATAGTAACTTCAGCCTTACCACACTGATTTTTATAATCCCCTATTCTATTATTTTTATAATGATTAATAACTTCAGGGAATAATGGGGTTTTTTTGTAAAATTTGAATAAGAAAACAGGAAATATGCTGCATTTAAATGCATCAGCATTAAAATCTGAAGTAGAATGTGGAAAGAAAACAGAACATTAAAACCTTTATCTATGGCAATGCAAAGACATTAAGAGGTATAAAACAAAATTAGGTCTAAATTGTATAAAGTATTAAAGAAGATGAAGATTTTATATTTAAGGCATTTTAGAAGAGGATATCAGCACCTGGACTCTACACTGACATGTAAAAGAAGAAATGAGAGATAAGGATGATAATTATAGCAGCCATGATTTGAGCAGATTAAAGAGCTAAGATTAGCATCAGAGAGGCTAAAGGATGAGTTTCAGTAATCAATGTAAGTCATGTAACTAGTAATGGTATATGGAACTAAATACGTCACTATATTTTTCAGTATTTAAGATTGAAAGTTTTACTGTAGCTTATCTTTATAGACATTTATACACTATCACTATTTCACCTATGATTCTTGGAGCTATTGCAGAAAGGCATTAATGCTTATCAACATATAACTGGCTTACTTTATGTTTAAAGGAAACATGAGCATGAGTAAAAGTAAAATTTGCCAGAGAGAATTCCAGTACAGAGCAACCTTAAAAAAAATAGAGTATTTACGTATGATAAAATTACTGTGTGATTGGGTGCATGTTAATCTACAAGTACCAGTTTGATTTCATTCCTGTAAGTATTGTAACTATCAATGAAGATTCAGCTTGAGTTTCTGCCAACAGCTCTGGCAGAAATTTGCTTGACCATTATAAAAACATCCCTAATATATCACGTTCCTCTTTATTAACTCAATTAAGCTCATGTAACTTTGTTACAATTTTTAAGAATCACGCTGAAAAAGGGTTCAGTACGTTTTATTGAATGATGTTCAGTCAAAGAATCCTTGATTGGAGTCACAGCCTCTTTTTCTCACTGACACATGCAGAAAGTACACTCTGATAACATGTTGACCTCCAGTGACTGAAATACATTGGAAAAAGGGACTGTTCTTCTAGTATGTGTGCACTGCAGCTGAGCTCTATGCCTCTGTTCAGACCCTCCTTACTGGATGGTTGGAAAAGGCCTGAGTAAAAAAGTCTGTTTTGTTAAATCCCTCCAGACTACTACTGTTACAAAATGAATGCAGTACGCATAGGTAATAAATTTATAATACACTCTGTTCTAACAAAGTATTTCTGTGTTCAGTGTGTCACAAATAATAAAATACAGTTTTCTCTACTATGTTTTCTTGTATTTATTAACAGTTAGATTTATCCATAAAATCATTTCAAACTGTTTAAAAGCACAAGCTGAAGTTTTGTTTCTTACGTTCTGAGAAGTCTGGATTTTAATAGAAGGGAGGATTTGTGTTTTAGCAATAATTGCAGCTTGATTCCTACCATCTTCACATTTAATTGTACTAAATTAGGCTCACATTTGTTACTAGCTGATAGAATGTAAGGAAAAGTGCCACCTTATATATTGCTTTTACTGCTGTTTTCTTCTAGTGTGGGCTTCTGTTTGGGTAGCACATTTGGAACTCAAGATCTGATGCAACATCACATACTTTACTGGCACCATGATACTAAGGTAGATGAAAAAGCACAGTTTGAGCAAGTATAGAAAGTCCAACATGTGGATCAAACAGAACTAATGCAGCTTTATAATGGTGCCTGTAAAGCCTCTTCACTTGTAAACAAAACTATGTCAATCAGAGATTACATCTCATACCCCTCTTAACAGCCTAAAGCTATAAACTGACACCTCTGCAGGTGCTGATATATCAGTAGCAGTTATCTGGTCTCTTTTTCACCAGCTGGAGCTCAGCTAGTAAAGTGTTTCTGGTAAATTCTGTCTAATCCACAAAGGAAAGCCAGTCAAGTTTCCAAACAATGCAGCAACACACACCAGGCTGCTTCTAACAGAGACAACCACAGAATTGCTACCATCAGGTTAACAATTGAGTTTAAACAGTGTGTACATAGGTCACAGCTAGCTTGTCTCAGAAGTAGTCCTGAGACACCCACAACTTAGTTGGATGTTTTGAGTGGCATAGATTCCAGCATAGTGAGGACTAGGAAAAAACCACCATCAGCACAGCCAGATCTGAAAAAGGATATCTGTCCTTAGCCTCCAGCCAGCTATTTAAATTGCTTGTGCTTACCTGGGTGATTTTGCCTGAAGAGGATTAGGGATCAATCACAGGAACCACTATGCTGGAGGTTACTGCCCTCCTGGTTCTGTTGGCAAAAGGATAATAATGAGCAGCTGGAGGGCATAACTGTAACAGGGGTCTTTCACCTGCATGCCAATTGTAGCATGATGTCTGTCTACAGTCTGTTTGACTGACGTAACTATGCTAGATCTAGCTTATAATATAGACCTAGGTTAATTAAAGTTGCTTTCTACGTTGCTCTGTATATGAATCCTGAAATTTCTGTGACTGAATGTTTTTTTTATTTGCCTGTATTTCCTTTATATAGGAGTATTGATACATAATATAGTATGATTTCTCTTACTGCAAGATGAAAAGTTTAGATATTCTGACTAAGTGTGTTTAGATATTTCTGCTAAGTGTGATGCCATCACCGTATCAGCATAAGGAAGAGACAAAAAGGGCGAAGAGGAACATGAAGTCATCATTGCAAGATCTGTGCAGCTTTACTCCAAAAAAGCAATTAAAATACCTGTTCTTCTATAAACTATCTGAAAACTGGACTCAGTAGGAAGAACATAGTTAATGATCATGGACAACTTTCAGCACAGTGAACAGTTACTTGTTTAAATACCTTTGTCAAGATTCTGAGAAAAACAATTGGATTCAGTATTCATTTTCATTTGGTGATGGGCAGCCACAGCTAAATATTTTTTAAAATTTCATATGTTTATCATTTGGCACTGTAGCTGAGTGATCTGTATTGCATTAGGTGATAAAAAGTTCATCTGAACACACATAGGAGCATGGAGGAGCAACAGCATGTCTCAAAATGTGAATAATATCCTCATGTGGCTATTCCCAGGCTCTCTCATAGCTGGAGTGTGAGCAACTCATAAAACCTATATCTTTAAAAGTGTGGAAGAACAATTAACACCCTGCACTTGCCTTCCCTGAGCCATCTCAGGGAAGCCCAGTCCAAATGACCATCTGTGGCCCTCATCAGATAAGTTGAGGGGAACAACTCTCTGGTTCACCTTTTGGACTGAGAGGGCTTACTGCCTACAGGGGTCTGAGACTTGTGATCGTATGCAAGAGAAGCACTTTTGGGGACTATACAAGTCAACAAGATGTTTAGGGTACAACCAAAGGAGATGGAAATGTCTTTGAGGAGTTTTGGGGATTATCAGTCATGGAAAAAGAGAATCATAAAATAATTTAGGTTGGAAAAGATCCTAAGATTGAGTCCAACCATTAACCTGATAGTGGCAATCCAACCACTAAATCGTGGCTGGTTATGTATAGAAGCGAATATGTATTGTATACAAGTGTTTATGTTCATGCCTACTGGGAATATGTGCTACTGGATGGACCCTGCAGTATGAAGCTGTGGCAGGCTTACTCAGTGTCCTATTTGGCAACTCCCTAACAGTAGTCATAGAAAATGGAATACAAAGTCTTTGAGATTTACATTTGTTAAAAGTGACTTATCTACACAAGTTGCGGGCACACTATTTTGAATGTATGTATTAATTTTTGGGGAGGATATGTACTTTCTTTTTTTACTTACAATTATTTTATTACATATTTTTAATAAAACATTTATTGCAGAGTGTTCTTAAACACATGGTTAAGCTACGTAAGCTGTTAGAGCATTATGTGATACTGTTCTGGATAAGCAGACCTAGACATGAGAGATTTTAGTGGCAGTAATAACATGCTCCTGACAAACATCATAAGGGTTGATATTGGAGAAAGGACTGACAGACAAGGGATGATATCACCTGTAGTACTAACAGCCTTACTGCCACTTGAAGACCCTCCAGATATGAAGTAGCAAGAGACTTACTGCCACTGGAAGAACCCTTGTTTTCAGAAGTATCATCACCACAGGTGACAATGTTACAGGATACTTCAGGAAATACAGCTGAAATCATGCAAGAAATTTAAATAATTTTCCTGTATTCTCAATCCAAGTCCCCTTGGCCTGTAACCAAACAAGATGAAATATAATTATTAATTGTGCATATGTGTCTAAGAGACAATAGTAATATCTCTATTAAGATTAAATATTAAATTATAAATATAAAATTATTAAAGACTGTAATTTCCCCTTGAATAAGGGGGAAATATGTATTTGCTTCAATAATCATTACAATTTTTCTATCACTCTTAAAATAATAAAACAGTTGGCTGCAACTTAATTGTCGATAAGAATTGCATTATTTTAAGGTCAATGATAATGTGAAAACATTTTAACCTCACTTGGAGATAAGTATGTAACTATGACTTTGTTACAGTTATTTAGTTTTCCTGTTTAACAGCAAGCTTTGTACTGAAAACCAAAATCTGAGATATTTAAATGTGATTAAACTGATTTAATATATGATAGTCATTTCTGATGTACATCTGCCACACATAAAATTTAAAGATAAGCAACATGATTACAATCAGATTAGTGTGTCTATGCAAGTAAATGAGATATTGCAAATCTATGCAAGTGAAAACTGCACTTCCTAGTGAGACCACTTTGCATTACATTAGCTAAAAATGAATTTACAATATTCATATAAGATACTTACTGGAAAATCCAGCCTTTGTAGCAATACTGTAAAAGTCCAGAAAACCTCCCCTCTGTTGGGGCACAGCAGCTATTTCCTGCTAGAAGTTTTCTTCTGGTATTTAGTTAACATTTGACTCAATCAGATAAAATGATCCTTGATCAAGTTGGAAGAATGAGGCTATTAGGGGACATAGAATTTTTTATTTCCATCAGAAATAAATAGAAGGATCAATATTTTACTGAAGATGTACCATATATGTGTGTGTGTGTGTAAATATATATATATATATATATACACTCAAACAAAATTATCTATGCTCAAAAAAAGTCTGCAGCTGTATGGAAGTGAGTAAAATAAGGGATATATATTAAAAACGAGGCTTTCCCATGAAAAAAACCTCCATTAGCCAAAGGACTAACTTTTTAGTCCTGGAGAATAGATTGCTTTGAACCTCAGAGAACTTGCCTTTCAAGTATGGACTTCTGATTGGTTTCAGTTTTAACTCCAAAACTTTCATGCATCTGTACATGTAACAGTTTTAGACATCACAGTTCAGTTCAGCTTATATGCTGTGCAAAATGAATGTATGGAGTTGTCCTCCAATGCCACAGAATGTTGACACTAGCAATAAAAAAGCATAGCTGGAAAAAGCCAGAAGTTCTGACAAAGAAATTCCTGGGGATATCAAACTAAAGTTCTGCTGGATTGTATTCTAAGTTCTGTTAAGGAGCTGTAAAAAATGAATCATGTTTAAGTTCAGTATTTATCATCTACTGCTTCCATCTCAGTGAAATCCCCTGAAATTAACTTGTTAAATCTTATTCCAGGATAAATTATTTTCAATAAGTTTTATTATTATTGTAATGGAAAAGCTTTAAAATTATGCCATTTAAAAACCAAATTCTTCATCACTCCAAATCTTTGTATCAATATTTACTTCTTTGGGAAGATATCCTCTGGCTCATCTAATATTTCAGGTTTGACAGAGAAATTATTATGGAAGGCATTTTTCCTGAGTATCTTCGAGAAGCCACCCTACTTTAATTTGTAAATTTTAGAAAACACACTCAATTTCCTCAGACAGATAAAATAATCAAATCTGCAAAATATTTTGGTCTACTTAAAATATATGCATTTTTAAGTGCTTTTCTGCTGAAGAAAATGACATTCACTAAATTTCATGATGGTTTTACCAATTCCACATGGAGTGAGCATTTTAAAACCACTAAACCCTAAGAGGACTAGAAGTGACCACCATTATAGGCTTAAATGGTTTTATTTATTATGGTTTTGTCTTTGTTAGATCAAGAGAACCATTAATTTTAGGTATGAATGAGTGTCACTGTGTACTGTCACTTATCATCAGGACTTTTATTATTGTTTTCACATTATATTATTATTTCCTCCCAAACCATTCAAATTTACTGAAAACCAAGAACAAGCAGTATCCTAAAGCTGTTTCAAAAGCAAATTCTTTTACACAAGAGACGTTTTTTAGTTCATTAATATGTATGGAACATATAGAGATTAGTTTTGCCTTTTGCATAATCACATACAACTACAGAAACAAGACAAATGCATTAAAAGATGTTCTGTTGCTTTTATAAATCTCATTGTAAGGATATCTGTGTCATTAAGGTTACTGATCAGAACAGAGTTTGAAAGTTTTATGGGAAACATTATTTTTATGAAAGTGACATAAAAAGAGAAGGCCTACAAAGAGCGTTGTTCTTGCAAACATCAAGAATGACTGAATGCAAAATCTCATAGCTGTTAAACTTAAAGATATGCTATATATCTCCAAAGATTATTCTTACTGTAGACATTTTAAAGCTAGAAAAGCTGAATGGTCATACACCTTTATTTATGTAGTTTCTTATAAGTAAATTCTGTTGCTATTCAATTATTACATTAAGTTTTTGGCAGACAGCACGTAGAAACATATCAGTGTCTCTAAAATCAATATTATCCCAAAATAACTTCAGATGGACTTGGAGATATAGCTTTCTAAAGGGTTCCTCTAATGGAAGATAAAAGAATTATCATCTCTAGTTTAACAACAGTGTCTCTCAAGTGCTTTACCAATAGGTTTACATACTTGGAAACATACACCAGGACACTCAGGGTATTTAATTTTACTGTGTTCAAAGGTCAGAATCTTTATACCACTTTAGTTCCCTTAATGCCAAGAGAAAAACAGCTTGAATAAATAAATTAATAAAATGGAAAAATATCCATCTGCTATATCATCTGAAAGTTCAAGATAGTAATCTCACTTCAGGGTCATATAGGCATGAGTTACTTGCAGCAAACATTTTATATTTAAGGATTATTATTAAAAAGGTCACAAAACAAGTCAAGCTAGCTTAAGAATCATTTACTCTTTGCTTTTGATATATAGAGATGACGAGATTCTTCTTATACACCACCCACAGTGGTCTATAATACAAAAAGTCAATTTATTAATCAATGACAGTTTTTAATAAGAGACCAGGAATTTTTTATAGTAGATCAAACAGTGGGATAATGGTCTGAAGCAACTTTTTAAGTGGAAGATCTTCATTTTCAGATGTGGGCACTGTGAACAAATTCTTATAAGTATTGCAAGTTTTGCTGATAAATGAAATAAAAAAGGAGGAAGGAGATGTATGCTGGGAACATTTACTACTATTTAAAAAACTTAAGGATATTATTTCTGTTTAACTTAAAGGAGATTGCTACTCTTGTCCTGCATTGGGTATGTCAATGACAAACTCCTCTTGTGTTTTCAGTCTCATAGCAATTTATTCAGAATTCCTTAGACATTAGAGGTCAGGAATTCAGGGAATTATAGATATCCTGGCACAGACAGTAATTCTGCATCATAGATTACAGAGTTTAAGGATTTATAAACAATTCCAGACTGCATTACTAGAAAATTCATATTGATATTATAAGAACCACTCACTTAAATTATATGCAATGATATATGGGTCAAGGTTAAATGAGAAAATGTCTCTTTTACAGGTGTGAAAACAGGGCAGTTCCAATAGGGAAAGCCCTTAGGCAAGTGGAATTTAAATTGGAAACAGACACCCACCTGGAAAAAAATATTGAAGGTACTGGGTTGCAACATGATGTACAAGTACTGGAATACAGGATGTCAAGAGGAGTTCAATGTGTGATGACAAATTGCCTGGAGCTTCTCAGAAAGTAAGTAAAGGAAGCTAATCTTAAAGGAACTTTTTCAGAATTTTTAGGAAAGAGAAGTAGAATACTATAAATTGTTAAGTTTTGGGGGGCATTAAAGGAAAGGAAATAAAGCACTAAGAGAGTATCACTTTCAGAAATCACAGAAAAATTTGGAAGAGAATAATGCTAGGGTAACTGAGGCAAGAAAGCATAGCTTCAAAGACTTGACGAAGTTCGTTGTTTGAGCAGTGAATACCTTATTTCTTTTCCTAAACATATTGTATCATTTATTCAGACCATTTGAGTTTCAAGCGGCAGCTATCCCTCGGCTTTTTTTAAATTATTTTATTACCTATTATATATGTAATAAATTCCTCAAAGCATATTACATTGTGTTTTGAGGAATTTATTCTAAACAGTTTCTTTTTAAGCTTGCATATAATCAAAGAATCATAGATTCACGGGGGTTGGGAACCTTGAGATATCGAGTCCAACCCCCCTGCCAAAGCAGCTCCCTAGCTCATATTGCACAGGCAGGCGTCCAGGCGGGTCTTGAATGTCTCCAGAGATGGAGACTCCACAACCTCTCTGGGCAGCCTATTCCAGTGCTCTGTCACACTCACTGTGTAAAAGTTCTTCCACATGTAGGTGCACAACTTCCTATACTCTAACGTGCAACCATTGACACTTGTCTTATCTCCACAGACCACTGAAAAGGGGCTGGCCATTTCCCCCTGCATCCCATACTTCAGATATTTATAAACATTAATAATGTCCCCCCTTAGTCTTCTTTTCTCAAGGCTGAACAGTCCCAGCTCACTCAGCCTTTCCTCTTAGGGGAGATGCTCCAGGCCCTTAATCATCTTCGTAGCCCTTCTTTGGACTCTCTCCAGGAGATCCCTGTCCTTTTTATACCAAGGTGCCCAGAACTGGACACAATACTCCAGGTGGGGCCTGACCAGGGCAGAGTAGACGGGGAGGATCACCTCCTTTGACCTGCTGGCCTCACTCCTCCGGATGCACCCCAGGATCCCATTGGCTCTCTTAGCCACCGAGGCACACTGCTGGCTCATGGCCAACCTGTCATCCACCAGGACCCCCAGGTCCTTCTCCACTGAGCTCTTCTCCAGCAGGTCATCCCCCAGCCTGTACTGATACAGGCGGTTATTCCTTCCCAGGTGCCAGACTTTACACTTGCTTTTGTTGAACCTTATCTGGTTTCTCCCTGCCCAGCTCTCCAGCCTGTCCAGGTCCCACTGGATGGCAGTGCAGTGTTCCTGCATGTCAGCCACTCCTCCCAGCTTTGTGTCATCAGCACTTGCTGAGGGTGGATGCTATTTCCTCATCAAGGTCATCAATGAAGATGTTAAACAGGACTGGACCCAACACCGAGCCCTGGGGAACACCACTAGTCACAGGTCTCCAGTCAGACTCTGCTCCACTGATCACGACCCTCTGGGCTCAGTCCAACAGCCAATTCTCACCCCACCTCACTGTCCACTCATCTATCCCATGCTCTCTCAGCTTTGCTATCAGGATGTCATGGGAGACAGTATCAAAAGCCTTGCTGAAGTCAAGGTAGATGACATCCACTGCTCTCTCTCCATCTACCCAGACGGTGATGACATCATAGAAGGCTATGAGATTGGTTGAGCACAATCTCCCCTTGGTGAATCCATGCTGACTCCTCCTCATGACCTTCTCTTCCAATTGCTTGGAGATGGTATCCAGAACAAGCTGTTCCATTACTTTTCCAGGGACAGAGGTGAGGCTGACTGGCCTATAGTTGCTGGGATCCTCCTTCTTGCCCTTTTTAAAGACTGGAGTGACATTGGCTATCCTCCAGTCCTCAGGCACTTCTCCTGTTCTCCAGGACCTGCCAAAGATGATAGAGAGCAGCTCAGCAGTCACTTACGCCAGCTTCCTCAGCACACGTGGATGCATCCCATCTGGGCCCATGGATTTATGTGCATTAATCCCTTTGAGACACTCCTGGATCACCCCCACCTCAACCAGAGGGAAGCTTTTCATTTTCCAAACCCTCTTACTTTCTTCCAGTGTCTGGGGGTCCCCAGGGGTCTTTGAAGTGAAGACCGAAGCAAAGGCAGCGTTTAGTATCTCCACCTTCTCAGTATGCCCCATCACCAGGACACTCCCCTCATTCATCAGGGGACCCACATTATCCCTAGTCATCCTCTTACTATTCACATATCTAAAAAATCCCTTTTTATTATCCTTTATGTCCCTTGCTAGTTTCATTACCAGGTGGGCTCTAGCCTTCCTAGTCACATCCCTACAGGCCCTGACAACATTCCTATATTCTTCCCAGGTGCTCAGACCCTTTTTCCACAATTCATAGACCTTCTGCTTCCCTTTGAGTTTACCCATGAGCTCCCTGCTCATCCACACTGTGCTTGGAAGAAGTGCTGTTTGAATGCTAGCCAGCACTCACAGGCTCCCATTCCTTCAAACAGCGTAGCCCACGGGATAGCCCCTATTAAGTCGCGGAGGAGATCAAAGTTAGCTTTTCCAAAATTCAGGGTAGCTATCCTACTTTTTGGCTTGCTTCTTCCACCCAGGATCTTGAACTCAACCATTTCATGGTCACTTTGACCTAAGCTGCCCCCGACCTTCACTTCCCTAACGAGCCCATCCTTGTTGGTTAAAACAAGGTCCAGTAACCATCCTCCCCTTTTAGGTTCCTGCATCATTTGTAGTAGGAAATTGTCTTCTACACATTGCAGAAATTGTCTGGACTGCATATGACTGGCCCTGTTGCTTGCCCAAGCATGAACTTGTCTCTATACAAACTCAGGACTAGAATCAAAAGATGTCTATACCTTTTCTGAGACTCACTACATAGTCTAAAGAGCAGTGTGATGGATTAGAGAAGCATCTGGAGTAAGATCCATTAGAAAAAAAAAAAAAAGCCAATAAACTTCTCATGAACAGAATACCTGACCAGTTTGTATACAAGTCATTGAAGTAATTCCTAACTTCACTTTTATTCAGTCCTGTAATCTTTTAATCCTTTAACTACTGTTCTCTTAATAGCCTCATAATTTATGTTCTTAAATAGTTAAACCTTGTATTATACTGTATTGCAGAAGTTATATTCCTGTTTCTAAGGAAAAATACTGTATTTATTGTTAATCAAACTATTCAGTTCAATTATTAGAGTTGATTTGACAATTAAGATACTGAAATCTGTTATTCAGATAACAGTTAAAATCAGCCACTTTTAAGCTCCACTTTGGATTTAAGGTTCATTGGGCCCCTATGTCTGCACAACTGAAAATAACAAAGTTCTTACATCTAGTTATAATCCAGACTTTCCTCATTGTGGCTTCTTTGTGAGTCTCAATCTCTAGCTTATACATTTTTTCACAACATGCTTAGCATGAAGCTCCTGAGAACTGCAGGTATAGCTATTGCTTTCTAATCTGTAAGACATTTATAGCACAGTCATTACCTCTACTTTTACCTTTACAGTGTTTTTTTCACCAAAGAAAACACAGATCCAGAACCAATTTCTTTACATTCACACCAATAATGTTAAAATGTGCTATTCTGCAAAAATAAACCCCAACTTTGTGTTAGAGAAGAAACTAGTGGTCCAGAAGGAGGTAAAAATGAACAAATTCAAATTTTACTTTAATGTAAGAAGTACATGAATTCTATATTGCCCAATTAAGAACATTATCTCCCTTTACTAAGCAGTGCACTACAATGCCAAAGCACAAAACCACATCTAACCATGTAGCCTGACTCTCATAGTAGACTGGAATTTGCTAGTTGATACCTAAGGAAGTGTAAAAACCAAAAAAAAAGGCAAGTAAGTAGTTTGCATAAGTTTTTATACTTCTTGTACTCTGAGAATTCTGCTGCAGTCACCACTGAAAGGATAACGTAATGTGATTCATTTTGAGATCAACCTTAAACTTTGTAAGACTGTCCGAAAATTTGCATGAAACAGCCATTGCATAAATTATAGAACAGTTAATAGAACAGGGAGAAGAATGAAGAATTTTATTATTCTTGATGAGTATGCTAATAACATGGAAATAATGGTTCCCTCTACATTTTATTTCAGGCACAAATAAACTTAATTGGTTCATGTTTCATAACAGAATCCAAAACCAACACAGCTTTAACAGGTAGGTTGAAGAATGTTTCTCTGTTCCTCAGAGTATTCTATATCTGGGAAGAGAGAATGTGGCAAGACACTGACCTGAATGTCACCAGACTGAGTTTTTGGGTGTGAAGGGTTCAACTGTAAGTGTAATGAAATGCATGAAGTAGTTTTCAAAAAGCTCCGGTTCTTTTCCTTTAGGAAAAATGTCACTATCATAGTTAAAGAGCAAACTAAGTTGTACACTCAAGCAAAATATCTATATGGTGAGAATCAAAAGTTATCTCTGCTTTAGTTGTTTCATAGCAGTTCTGTACAGCCATGCACTGAGATCTCTCAGATTCACCTTATCCTTTACTGAGAATTAGTGAAGAATGACTTCACTACAATCAGTTCAGCAGTCAACAGAGAAAGAGTGGGACGTCCAGAAGGTTCACCCTTTTCTAAGATAGATCTCTAAACCATGTGGAATAAAAACTTTCCTGGTGGTGCTTGTTTCTCTGCTATGCCTCTTGGAATAAACTTTCTTTTTGCTAACCCATCTGAAGTTAGATGAAATTAATCTGCTTTGGGAGCACAACGTCAAAGTGCCTTCTCACTTAGTGAGATAATTATTTTGGATTCAGTTCTAAAGCTCTTAACAGTTTCCCTGAAATATTTTAACCTAAATATTTGTCACAGAATATTCACTTAATTTCTGTGGAACAAACCTCTATGACATCAGCAAAAAACGTTTAACCTAATTGCTTATGGTTTTTAATTGTATCTTGTGGTTCAAATGAAAACCATTTCCATTTCTTTTACAAGGATTTGTTTAAAATTCCTCAGATAATAGAAACTGATGGCTTGGCAAGAACATTAACTTCTGATTACTGTCATTCAGTTCTATTATACAAATTTCTTTTCACTATCTCCAAGGAGATATATCTGATATTTCAAAAATTAAAAAAAATCAGGGTATATCCCCCACTTGTAATAATTCTAATTTCAGATATTTAGTTTTAAAAAGGATGCTTCCTACTTGTACTCCCAGATATATACTCTGGCCTTCCACAGGCTGCATTATAAAATTTAAAATAGTACATGGATTAATCTTGGTGCATTTTTACATAAAAAAGAATTGGGGAGGTGGATATTCTATTCCTTAGTTAATCAACAGAGTATTTTCTTAATTTAGGATTAATTTGAATGTCCTTGCTTGCAAAGCAATATTAATTGTACATATGTCACCCCTGAATCTGTCTTCTGAAACCAAGGATTAGTCATTGGGCTATTCTACATCTAAAATCTGCATGCAGATTACAAATTATGATATTAGATTTACTAAAAAAGTTATTTTTAATAAAATTCAGCCTTTAAAATACACCAAAGAGGTGTTTGCCAGAACATTACTTTCTTAGCCTAGACTGTCTTTTTCTAACTTAGCTATTACATAGAGGAAGATATAAACCTAACCAAGCCTGCATTATATGCACAATTTTCTTCCTTACTGTTGGTAAAATGATAGCATTAAGGACACTATAACTCTTCAACCAGAATTATAAGTTAATAATCCTGTTTGGAGTGTAATGAGCTAAAAGGATATTATGAATTCCTGAATTCATACTTGATTTGGTTTTCTTTATGTTCATGAAGTTAGGAAATTAATAAAATATAGTACAGTGGCAGACATGAGCAAAACAGCTTAAAAAGTCCTGTTTCTACTACATCTAGCAAGAAAAAGAACAGCTGAGATCTGCCATATAGCAGAGATTATGTGATTGACACAAACCCTCAGACCACAACTTCTCTATGTTTCCCTATGCATCCTCATGTCAACAACCTGAATTTTCCTCAATTCTCAACTACCACAGCCCAAATAATTTCAGAGAAGGCTGTGTATGTGCAAATGTAAATAAAACCTGTGTTTTAGAGCTTCATCTGCCAAGAAAGCGTCTTCATACACATTTATTTTATATTTAGTCAAGTGTACATTTACAAAGAAGGACAGAATCTCTTTGTGTATGTGCGATTTATATATAGCTTTGTTCTTTCAGCTAGGCTGGTCAAAACTAGTCAGTGAACACTCAAAGGAAGCCTTGTAATATATAAAATATCCCTAGAGGGAGGGAATAAATGCTGTTTAAGATATTGAATTGTTGGAACAGAGCCAGTAATGCAATTCTCGTTCAGTTACATTTTTAGATGACTCATCAGATCTTCTGCTAATCTCCTCTTTGAGCCTCAGGGAGTATGGTCTTAAAAATCGCCTGAACAAAAGGAAAAAATCAAAACCTGAAGAATCCTTTACACAATAATAATAAGGAATCCACCATTTGGATCTCTTTCCAAATATGATGTTGTGTCTTTAACCAATGATAAATCTAAAAAGATGATTAAACACTGTAATACTTTTTTTCCTATTTTACCATGAAAAAATAAAAGTCAAAAATGTGTTTAGCTGTAACAGTGATAGAAAAACTGGCTCCTGGAACTTATTTAAAGCAGTTAGTTTTGGGAAAAGAAATCGTAGATGTAAAATGAATTCATTAAAAAGAAAACAGAAGAGGGAACCAAAAAAAGAACATATACCTTCGTGTTTTACAAAGCTTGTGCCATTGTGCCTTTTCCATTCCTTCCAAATGCTGGGCCATGGTAATGATTTCTCTTTTTCTGTGTGATCATCCATTGTCCTTTAACTCATAGCTTCAAATCAAGTAGCATCTCCTCAATGTTTGTAGCTTTGCTTCTCAAACACAAAACTGAAAAAATCTGCCTTTGCCAAAGTCTTTGTCAGCAACATTGTCACTTCTGTGCCAATGAATTTACTCATTAATGATATAAGTGATAAAATGGGTCTTTTCTTACTCTTTTCCTTTCTTTTTCTTTTTTTTTTTTTTAAAGCAACCAACTGTATTAACTATTACTTATTGTTAGACTTGACATGGGAAGAAGTCAGTCTAATTCATTAGTGTTATATATTTTACAATGAAATGAAAAAGATAGGAAATTGGCTTCATTAGTATAAAAGGGGGAAAAAAACCATCAAACCTGATTGTGAAGAACACTAATCGCCTCCAAGGAAATGGAGTGGATATTATTTTTAAAATCACTTATGTTTCCACCTTAACAACAACAATCTACAACGTGAAAAAAATGTGAGCCTGAGAATGCATGATGGCAAAGGCCAAGATGGAAAATATCCCTAGGGAACGTTTCCATTATTTTTGACATATTAAATGCTTTCTGCTTTTACTCATAAGTAGTGGAGAGGAAGGAAAGCTTTGCCTGCTGAATTTAACCACTGGTTCTTTGTAAAATTAACATTTTTAGTTCATTCTGTGTTAAGCTGCTGGCAGGGGGATGCAGGGAGGAAACCCTAGTTCAAAGGCAAATGTAGTAGCAAACTTCCTTTTAATATTATTCAGATGCTTGTTGATAAACGGAGCTTTAATTCACCTGTCCAGACTGATAGGGAAGAGGTTATAATATTGGATTTTCTATTATTAACACATACATTCACTGACTTCCAACACAAATACAGAATTTCAACCACAATACTGATGAATTCATAAAAATAATAGAATCATCATAGAATTATTTGTGTTGGAAGAAACCATCTAGTTCCAACCCCCTACCATGGGCAGGGACATCCTCCACTAGGTCAGGTTTCACAAAGCCCTATCTAACCTGGACTTTAGCACTTCCAGGGAAGGGACATCCACAGCTGCTCTGGGCAACCTGTTCCAGTGTCTCACCACCCACATAACTAAAAATTTCTTACTTGCATTTAAATCTACCATCCTTTAGATTAACCCCTTGTCCTGTCACCACAGACGTTCTCTCAAAATCCCTTTAAATATTGTAAGACTGCTATAAACATCTCTCCCCGGAGTCTTCTCTTCTCCAGGCTGAACCAGCCCCACTCTCTCAGCCTTCCTTCATAGGAGAGGTGTTCCAGACCTGTAATCTTTTCTGTAGCCTTCTTCGAGACTTGCTCCAACAATTGTATTTCTTTCTTATGCTGGAGGGATGGATGCAGTACTCCAGGTACAATCCCACAAAAACAAAGTAGAGGGAGAGAATCACCTCCCTCAACCTGCTGACATGCTTCTATTGATGCAGCCCAGGACACAGTTGGCTTTCTGGGCTGCAAGTGCACATTGCTGGCTCATATTCAATTTTTCATCCATCAATATCCCCAGAACATTCTCCAAAGGGATGATGTCAGTTCTTTCATCCCCAGTCTGATACTGGGGATTTCCCTGATCGAAGTGCAGTAACTTTCACTTGACATTGTTGTACTTCATGAGGTTCTCCATCCTGTCATGGTCCCTCTGCATGACACCCCTTCCCTCTAGCGTATCAAATGCACCACTCAGACTGATGTCACCTGCAGACTTGCTGAGGGTGCAGTTAATCTCACTCTCTCTGTCATTAATAATAATTTAACAGCACCAGGTCAATTCAGACCCTAGAAAGACACCGTTTATTACTGATCTCCATTTGGACTTTGAGACATTAACTGCAACTCTTTGGATGCAGCTATCCAGCCAATTGCTTACCCATCAGAAAGTCCATCCATCAAATACATATCTCTCCACTTTAATGATAAAGATGTTGTGGGGGACAATGCAAAAGTCCTTACAAATTTAAGGTAGAGGATATCAGTTGCTCTTCCCTTATTCATCAATGAAATCACTCCATGGTAGGAGGCCACTAGGTTAGCTAGCTGTGATTTATCCTTTTTGAAGCCATGTTAGTTGTCTGTGATCACCTCCTTGTCATCCATATGCCTTAATGTAGCCTTCAGTGCTAGTTCAAACCAATTGTTTTTTTCTATAGTTTGCCGTCATTCATAGCCAAAGTGTCTTGCAAAAAAATAAAAATGCTACATTATCAATTAAAAGTATCTTTACATTTGCATTCTTCATCCATACTTGAAAATAAGTAGGGATCCGTTATTCCAATTTTTCAGCTGAGAAGTGGAGGCAAAGAATAGCTGAATTGTGTACACTAAGCATGATCAAAACAATGCCATAGAGCAGCAGCAATGGGGCTGTTCAAAACAAGTGCTGGTAAGCCAGGAGCCACAAGTGACCACAGTACAAGCAATGCCCTCACAGACAGGGCACAGTCCCAGAGGGTCTGAGCAGAGTGAGCACATCTGTGTGCTGAAAGCAAGGTCTGTCAACTGACCCTGGCAAGGCAAGCAATGCAACAAGCTCAGGGTCTATCGGAGAGTCCAGCCAGGAGTAGAAGGAGATTGAACCAGAGACAGGAATAAAGACAAGGCTATAATGTGAGTGGAAAGTTTACAAGGAGACAAGGCTAGAGACTGGACTACAGCACAGGAGACAGATCCATCCGGGAGACAGTGACAGAGAGAGAGAGAATGGGAGACAAGCCACTCATCATGTGTTCCAGACACAGTCTACATACCCAGGCCTGAACATAACTGAAGCAACTGGGCAGCAGGTGTGGGTGTAGGTCCCAGGGGAGAGTGCTCAGAGCAATTAAGGCCTGTGCTGGCCTCAGCCCTGACACTGGGTAGAAAGGCTGATTTACTCAATTTTGTGATAGTTCTAAAAAGTTTATTAAGTTTTACCTAGCATTGCTTTACTGGGTTCCCTTGCAGGCAGACTCTATTTGTGTCCTTTGCCTCTAGTCTTTTCTGAGCTAGCTCTTGCAGTAGGGAATGTATGTTATACATTTTTTCTGTGGTAGGTACTGATGTATTTTATCGAATATAACTGGTCCTGAAGACCTTCAGATTTTATTACAGATGTATTCTCCAAGCTTTGATCATTCAGCCATAGGTATGACAGAAGTGTGGTTGTAAGACTTTTTAAAAGTGCAGAATCTGAAAAACTATCTTGTTTGTCAGGTCAAAAACACTGGAAAAATTAAATGATAAAGAGATAGAGGGATTATTCTCTAGTTATCATCTATAAGTACAATCAACACAAGCTGGTAAAAAAAGTTCCTAAGCAAAGAGGTTTCCCATCTGCACAGCCATGAAACCAAACCTAATCTCCAAAAGATCCCAAGCTAATACAATAAATTAGGTAATAGATTTCATAGCAATAAATTGATAAAAAATTAATCCACTGAGTATAGCCTATATATACCTTGATACTTACCTTCTATTCTTGAGATGGGAAAGAATGTGAAATCAGTATATAAAACATTATTTATACAATAATCCAGTCAACAACATGAGTGTGAGACACTAATTTTGAAGGGAAAATAAGCTAGTCAATAAACAAAAAACCAGAATCAGAAAAATGTTAGGCTGATTCTATGAAATTATTATGTTAACCAAGCTGCCTAGAAGGTATAAGTTCAGAAAATTCAATGTATATTAATTGATTTGAAATTTCTGGAACATAAGTAGCTATAACGTCCTCGAATATAAATAATGCTTTTTCGTGATTTTTTAAGTCCACACCCTTCCAAAAGCCAAAATTATTAACTCAGAACTTTTGGAACATCCTGATATGTTAATTAAGATCTGCAGTCTGAAGTCACTCCATAACACCTATTTTGGGGGAAAAAAAATCATCATTATCCATTCTTTGTTTTAATTGCACATATAGGAAGAGATACGGTGTTCACCATTGGTCTTTTATACAACGCCTAGTTATCAGACCACTTGTCTAGGAAGAGGACATTTAGTTTCAGGGCCTAAAGGAGTTTCGTCCTTCATCTCCACAATGTGAAAGACCACTGTCAGTTATCTTCCAGCCCAGGTGGAAAAGAGGCAGCCTCTTTATTAATCTTAAAGAAGTGCTAGTGTACATAAAATAGTTAGGGATTAATAGGGGAAAAGGGGATCATAAATATTATTTTACAATTTAATGGTTAGGATGCTCTTGGGAATTGCAATTGTTCCTTTGGGTCTCCTAGTCTTATGACTGTCTTTGTATTTTATCTAATAACCTTAGTAAACTTTGTTTATTTTGTTGAAAACACAGCTAAGAGCATGTTAGACCACTGGCTAACATGTTTTTTCTTATGCTTTTTCTTTGACATAAAAAAATACATTCTTTCTTGTAAGTTCACATCTTCAGTAGGATGCACAAAGATCATCCCTACCATGTTGTTAAGTTACTCTTTTAAAAATTAAGGAATGAAGTTTTGAACTTTAAGGCATTTACTCAAGTTTCTTGCTCTCTAAGTCAATAGTTTAACCACAAAGTTATTAGAAAGAGAATGAGTATCACCACAGTATTAGTGTGTGTATGTATATGTATATATATATATACATATATATATATATGTTATTTAGAACAGTTTTAAAATAGGATGGTCATTCCTGCATTTTTAATCAGTTCTTTTGGTATGTATTAGATATATTTCTTACTGCTAGTCATGTAACTTTTTTCAATCTCTACTTATTACGTAATAAATAATTATTGTATATTCTATCAAAGATAAGAACTAGTAGATTATTTCATCTTTCTAGTTCTGTCATTAGTTTTTTATACTGATCATGTCTGTCAGCACATAATAAATAACAAAAAATAATTGCACTGGATTTAGAACATAAAATTTATTAATCTACTCCTAGTTTCATCCATTAATAACATGTACTAGTTTATAACTGACAGTAACAAATACCATTTAAGTTATAAACACATACACCCAGCCCCCCAAAATATATAGACCATGTTAAAAGCTTTATTGCTTGTATTCTCTATTTCCTCCTTTTCCCATTCTTCAAATTTGATGTGCAAAAACACTTCTATTCATGTAAAGCCTGCATGCTCTGTGTATGTGCATATATAGAAATTTTCACTAGAACACTCCATAAAATATAAGGCCAGCTGTAATTCTTTAAGAAATTCTCTTAGTTCCCATTTCAGGAGTTTAATTGACACAGTGGGCAGCTTTTGTTTATAATGTAGCCTGTAGAACAGTAAGCACTAGTGGCCTTAGTCCCTGATGAGAAATTTTTAAAATATATTAAAAAAATTATAAACAAGCAATGAACACCTGCTGAAGTTATTATTGTTTGGATTACATAGATACATTTATATAATGCTAGAAATAATAGACAATAATGAAAATACTTTTGCTCCTTTTAAAACAGGGCTGTGGCAGAAATAGTATCATTAAGTCTGTAAGTAGAGCAGAAAAGGGCAGAACTTCTGCTACCCATAATGACCTTCTTTCACTTTAAAAATAAGAGAAATATAATAAAAAAAGAATCACCGTTTCCCACGTGGTGTGTTTCCTCAAAGGATTTCTTACAATGAAAATCATGCTCAGTGCTATCAGTGCTCATGTCATCTACCAGCTTTGAGTGTCAACAAAATCTGATTTTTCAAATGAACAAAATGAGAAAACAAACACACACACACAGATTTTCAAGTTATTTTAAATGATTTTGAGTTTGATCTAGCTCAGTAAATTTGTCTTTCTCAGTTAATGGGATGGAATTTAGTTTGTTATATGACAGTCCACATTTAAAAGGTTTTACTATACCCTTCAGTAAGAATGATTGTGGATCTTTTGTTTTGAATCCTACTGGGAGGATAAAGCTTTATTTCCCTCTTTTTCCTGACAGTATTACTTTTTCCTCTGGTATATTTTCACTGAAGTGTTAGCCCTGGAATATAACATCAGTAACTTCCCTCTTCTTCACACACTGAGCTCTTAGATCTAACTAGAGTAATAGTCCGCTATTGGTGGAAGGAAAACAAAATGCTGTGGTGGATTTAGTCTTGCCCAGCAGCTAGATGTCCATCCAGCAACTCTCTCACCCTCCACACCAGGATAGGGTGAAAACTAGGACGAGAAAGCTCAAGGGTTAAGATTAAGACAGTGAGATCTCTTACCAGTTACTGTCACAGTCACAAGAGAAACAGATGCGATGAGGGAAAAAAATGTTGCATTTATTGCCAAAATTGATTCAGGTACCAAGAAACAGACAAAAAAAAAACTAGGAAAAAATTCACCCTGTCAACACACACTTCTTTTTCCAGGCTCATCAGGCATCCTCCTGAACAGCATACTCCTGATTCTTCTCCCTGCCTTGAGCAATACAGAAGGAAGTAGAACAGAAGGCTGTGGTCAGTGTGTGATAGCTCCTCTCCGTCGCTCCTTCCTCCTCATACTATTCCTTTGCTCCAGCATGGGATCCCTCCTATGGCACAATGCTTTAGGATAAGACTGATTCTGCATACACTTTCCACAGGCTGCAGATCCTTCAGGAAATGTCCACCTTCTCTGGCATGGGGTCCTCCATATGTTGCAGTGTGGATGTCTTCTCCACTCTGGTCCTCTTCATGGGTTGCAAGGAAGCAGCACCTCCTTCTCCTTCTGTGATCTGTGTGTTCACATCTCTGTCACCGTCTTCTCACTCCTCCTCTGCCTGGGTTTTGTTCTTTTCCCTTTCTTAAACACGCTCATAGATCTTGTCTGACAGGTGTATCTCTGTGCTGTGACCAGGGCTGTTGCAGTTCCAGTTGGAACCAGCTGGACTCAGCTCTGTCTGGCATAGGGGACCCTCTGGTCTCTTCTCTCAAAGGCCACCCCTAAAGTCCCTGCTACCTGCACCTTTCCATGGACACCAAATAAAATCTCCTCTTTCAGTTTGTTTTGCTTCATGCTTCATTTTCTCTTGACAACAAGACAAAATATAGGTAATGTTTTCATTCAAGTACCAAACCTCTTTGGTTTTGACATTTGAGTTTCATTATTTCAGTGCTGAGGGACTCCCACCATGACATTGCAGCACTCTGCCACATGCCTAGAACAGAATATTTCTCCCACACATCTCTAAGAAACAGTTATATTGGATTATTAATTTGTTTTATTTTTGCAGCACAAAAAGTTGTCATGAGATGTCAGCGCATACCAGGCACTCATGAACATTTTACATTTAAAAAGATGCTTAAATTTGAACATCAATTTAACTATTCAATGGAAACATAGGTTGGGATGGGATATAAGCTTTTTTCAGCATTGTATGCAAAAATTAATTTAAAACAGAGCAATCTTATTGAGTCAAATGATCTTTCATCAAGGACAACTTTGCCATTTAATTTCCTTATACTCAAATTTAGAATGGAAAAAAAAGACATGTTCTTCACTTCCATTGGCAAAATTCCTCAATATAAAATATTATCTACTCCTACAGGGTCAGATGTTTCTATAGCCTTCAGCTTGGGGCACTTGATAGGGAGACGCAAGTCCTAGTTTCTCACACTAGAAATGGTAAAGTGTCTCAGAGCAAACATACAGGCCAAAAAGCTATACGGTAGTTAGGAAAAACAGTTTTGTCTATGGATAGTGCTGGTATGTAGGCTTCAAAATGGCATAGAGCTGCTTGGTACCTTTGAGAAATTCTGTATGTTCCCAGTAGCTATAAAATCAGTATTCATGGTCATATTTTGAGATTCTTCGGGAATTTAGGATTCACCATGGATGCTTGTTTGTTTGTGGGTCTAACTTTGAACTTACATGCTGAATGCAGCAGTTAGGTGTCTTATTTCTCAATTCAATACTTAGTGTTTATTTTCCATGTCAATAACCTTCTCACATAGTCATTCAAAATAAGACTAAAGATTTCGTAGTAGTTATTGTATAGTATGGAATAACTAGACTTTATAATAATATTGTTAGATGCTCCATCATCTTAATATCTCCTCTCATAATTTTCATATCATATAAATATAAGTGCTATTCATTAATGCAGAAGTAATTTTTAATTGGGAAGTGAGTACCATGAGAATATATCCTCCTCCTATTGATATTTAGTGCTTTTTCTGCAGACTAACCAAGACCTGACAAAGTTAGATGGATATATTCATTACCTCTGAGAAACATTAATGAGATGTGTAAGAACTCTGAGAAAAAAAGAAAATACCTTTTAGTAATTTTTGAATATTCAGTATTTTTTTTCAAATTTGCTGGAAAACAATTCAAAAGGTTTTTCAGATATTGATGCTTATGGAAAACAAGGCTGTGTCTTCACAAGAAATTTGCTCTACTGGTGTAGATTTTGGCTGTGTAACTTAACCTTGAACAGAACTAGAATAAATATGTAGCTATTAGAAAATGTCTGCCAGTTAAATGGTTCTTCACTTTCTGTATTTGTTAGAATAGCCAAATATTTTTTAAAACTCTATCCATTTCCTTAAATTTAATAATCTCTTTGATTATTTACACATTTTCAGATTAGCGCAAATAATTTCTGGTGGTAGAACGAAACATGTAAAGACATTCTTGAATGCCATGCATGGATTCCAGCAGAGATACTTCCAGAAATGGTGCTTAGATATGATACAATTGCAGTTTAACTCAAAATGACATTTCACTTCTTCTGGCTTGTTAAAAACTTATCATTTCACTCTTGATAAAATTACTTTAAGACTGCTATTACTTCAACCAACCTATCAGAAAAAAAAAAAGTGACTAAGTACAGTAAAAAGTGAGAGGATGAAGACAACCTTCATATTTCCTCTTAGATAGGAACAGAAATTAAATCACTATTATACCCATGGTGATCTCTGCTTCATGCTGACTGCTAATTCTCTTATGTGGATTAAGATATGGTCTGTATCTGCAAATACTTAACTGGAAGTACTTTATGTTCTATATTATGGAAAATACAAAGAAATATCTTCATTTTCTGCTACATCCAACGTTTGCTGCTTTAATGATCTGCAGCTTGATTTCCATTGTTGTCCAGATCTCAAACTTGACATTAAACAGGCTTGAGAATCAGAAAGTATTAATGAAGTATTTGGTAAAAAGTATCTGTTTGTTGCCACCTTTCCCACAAAGACGTGTCAAAAAGATGTTACACAATATCAGGAGAAAATTACATCCCTTTGTGAAGGGAAGGTGAAAATCATAAACCAGTTAAGATGACTATTTATAACAATTATTTATCCATTATGTTCTTAAATATCTGAGGACATTTCTGCCTGGACATAAGTATTTGTGATAAGCTCACTTTGCTTCCTGCAGAACTTGGAAGAGAGAAAATTAGTAAGATAATTTAGTGTTATTCAGGTAAAATAATTCAGGTAAGATAATTCAGTTAGTTATTCCAGATTGCAAATATCATAGAACATTGACAAGAGCTTCTGAAGTTCTAAATGCAGTGATTTCATTCAGAGGCCTTTTGAGTTCACTCTAGGTTCTTGGCCAGATTCTAAATATTTTACTTATGTCAACTTACTTCTGATTAAGTGAAGAAGGAAGATATGAATGAAGATGGAATCTCCATGAAAGGACCAACCTGATACCTAGTATTGCAGAGAACTGTTAAACAGCTGCTGTGTTGCCTTAGGAAAATAATTTACTTAATGCAGTAAAAGTTGACTCATCAAAATATTCTGATAAAATTCAATAACCTTAGTACTTAGGAAATGTAGATGCACCACCATGAGAATTATGCCACATCTCTTGTTAATATATAACCTACCTTAAAGTACTACTGAAAATAAAAAAACCCCACAACATTGATAAAGTTTTGGTATCCATATTCTTTATTCATTTATATTATAATTGGTCATTTGAAATATTTTCTTTGCAGCAAAAGTTGAATATGAATATTATGAAAAAGCTTTCCCTGGCTTGTTATCTTTGTTGGCATCTGAGCCATATTATCCATTGTAGGCTAAAAACAGATCCTTCAGTCAAGCATGAACACACAAAGACACATGGAAGCTTATGCTTGATCAGGATACATTGAGAAGATTATTTGAAAAATCTCCTCAGTCCCTGTAACTAGATTGTTAAAACTAGTAAAATACAATAGTGGAATAGCTGGTGAAGAGAAAAAAAATGTCCTGGATTTTAAAATTAATTTCCTGAAATATCATTGCCTATGATAAAAATATCTTTATTTTTATGTGGCATTTTCTTCGCAGCCAGTAAACACATGCCTGTATTGGTTCTTATCATTGAACAAAAATGACTTTTAATGTACAACTCTGGCTACTGAAAATTCTAAATGTAGAAAGGAACAAGTGCAGAAAGAATATCTCAGTAGGAGAATATTTTATAACTGCAGCCAAAAATAAATTAGTGACAGCAAATTTAATAAAAGACCTATGAAAACAGTAGCTCAGTGACAGCTCTCAAGGTGCTAGAGTAATTTTATTACTTCAACTACACATAAAAATATAATATATAATTACTGACTTACAATAAATAAAACACTAAATTGTCCATACAATACAATGAAGTTTAAGAGCTATCATAAAATTTAAGAAATTACAAATAAAGTAAAAAAAACCCCAAAATAAACAATACAAGAAAGAAGTAACTTGACTAATAAGTAACTAGGAGTAGCTCCAGACATAATATAAAATGTAAATACTTCCAGAGCACTAACATGTGTGAAGATTTTTTTTTTTAAATTGCTATGATTGCTTCATGTTTCAGGGAACAAGTAGTTTGTGAGAAATTATCTGCCTCATCAGTTTTCCCAGAAGAGCACTCCATTGACTCAGATCAGTGGACAGAATTACAGTATCTGTGTTTTCCCAAGAAGCTAGAAAGCATTGTTTCCTAATAGATACAGAAACTGATGTTCTGGCTACACATTGTTCTTTTGTTAGCGGAAGACTTTGCTAACTAATCTACACAAACAAACCAAATTATTGAACTAAATCCATTGTTTGTGTTGATTTGAAAATTAAATTTGAAAGTATATAATTACAGAAGTTTCTGCAAAGCTCTTACTTTACTGTAATCTTTTGCCTAGAGGTAAGGAATATTGTATACTATTTCCAAAGGCAAATATTAAAGTCGATGTGAGTTTCTGAGTTATGTCAAGGTTACAGGCCAAAGTGATCTTCAGAACATTAAAAGCCACGTATTTGTCAAGAATGAATAAACCTCCCCTCAGGTTGATCTTCCAAAATCATTGAGGCTCCGGTGTTAGAACAAAAGTATCTAAACAGGACTACGATGAACATTATAGTAATGCATCTTGATTCAGTGACTATCATCTAATATAAAATGGTTATCCAGATTTGTGGGCAAGCATTTTATCACTCCCCAAATCTAGGAAATATCCATTATCATGTTTCTGTTCATTAAAATAGCTACATTTCTATCATTCCAAAAAAAAAAGGTCTAAAAAAAGCAAAAACTAACAAAAAACACTGAACTACTCTCCACAGTACTCAATAGATTGTACTTACCTTCATTGTAGTTCTATATACAATAGTAGAAAAGTTAGTGGGAAGACAAAAGGAAAACAAAAAAAGCAAAACCAGCAAAAAACCACAAAATCATTCAAAACTTTTAGGACAATAAGAAATACTAGGATTGGAGAAAGTCCCTGGCCAAAAAAAAATGCTAATGATCTGAAAAAAACAGTGATGCTGCTTTTACAAGCTTATATTGTATGTCTTTATGTTTTTCCCAGTAGTCAAAAATTTGAGAGACAAAAAAATACAGGCTGTGAGTTTATCTTGGACCCACTGTGATTCTCAGTAATATTATTAGAAATGCCTCAAAATACATGAGCTAAACGATGACATGGGTTAATAGTAAATCGTTATCAAAACCTCCTGGAAATAAAAAAGTAAAATACGTTTATGACATAAGAAGTTTCCTTTGCAACTTCAGTGCTATCCTTATATCCATTGTATCCAAATCCCAGGAACAGGACAGTATATGCATAGATAGCTCACTGGCTTTCACAAAGTTTTAATAATCACAGTAATCATGGCAGGGCATTTTCCCCTTGTCCTACCTCTCACCATTATTTTATTATTTATTGATTTTTAACCAAGAATTTAAACTTTAGCTGTTGTTTAGATTTTCAACCAAAATATGCACAAAACAAAAACATTATTCCCAAATTATATTATATGTTTCTTTTTGACAACTGTACAAATCTGAAGAAAATTTACTGAAATCAATATCATTTGAATTACTGTGGAGTTCAGAAACACTTCCACAGTTTGAGGCTTGACGCTACACAATCATTTAAATTTGCAATGTACGCTAAACACTCTTACTCCTGAGTTTCATGTCATGTATCCTTTCTGTTTCAATGTTGGATTCATAGATTTTGGATTTGCATTGGTCTAATTGCAATTTTGTTATTTTTCATTCCAGTATATATAATCTTCATATGTATCATTATATAATTCAACTTGTGTGCCTAATAAACAAATTTAATATATTCGGAGTAATAGCTCCTTATTTATTAGGAGTCCTACCTCTAAAACCAGATGTGATATTTTCCAAACTAATCAACGGTGTCACGTTCCTTACCTTCTCCCAGCACACTTTTTGGCTCAACTGTTTTTGTATTTTGTATTCCCTATAAAAGTATTTCAAGGACAACTTCAGAAAGGAGTAAACCAAACTGAGTAATAATTTCTTTTTCTTTTAGTCTTAGCATTTATGTCTTCTTTTGAGTTTTTTCTGTGACTCCAAATATGGACATGATTGTGGTTTGAGAAACCAAGCCATAAAAACATGGGAAATGTGAAGGTGTCATGATAAGTAGATAAAAATTTCTTTTAATTTAGGGTGGGTTTTTTTGTTTTTTTTTCTTTTTTCTTTTATATCTTAAAAATACATCTGGGAGGCAGGACATAGAGAGTTGAACTATCCATGCAAGTACCCATGCTGTACTTCTAATAGAATTCTAGTAATGCTAGAATGTAAAGGTAAGGAGAACAAGAGCCTGTAAATCTTTCCCATCCCACTCCAGTGCAGTTGCTTCAGAAGAAAGTATAACCACTTTTTCAAAATGGTTAGTTTCTCTATTCATAAAACTCCCTGAAAATCTCATAGAAAGTAGAATATGTACCATTAGAAAAAACTCACTCTGGCTCACTTCCACAGCTATATTGTATACAAACTGTCCAAAAGCCACAGCTGACAAGAGGATGTGGATGGTAATTAAAACAGTGCAAGAGCTACCAGCAAAATAATATTTGGCATCAAAACGAGCATTTCAGAAAAATCTGCCATTTAACGGACTCAACATTAATATTATCAGAACTAGATTTCCAAAAATTTAAAACTTTCATTTGACTTTCATTTTTTGTATTTTTTGAAATACGGACTTATTTTCTTCTAAGTTAACAATAAAAACTAACAACATACCTGAAGTGACTGATCTTGCAAACCTTTGTTGCCTTAATCATCCCCATCATGTCCACAGCTTAGGTGGTTTCTATGGGACTAATTACAGGAATGACGTCTACAGGATCTATTCCCCTTTGACTGGTCTCATATTATTTCCTGTTGGGGAATAAATGGCCTTGTCATGAGATGGTTTGATTTTATGGATTTTCGAACATAAGAAAATATTTTAAATCCAGATAATTTTCTAAATTAACCTTAAATAAATTATCTAGTAATAATTGTTGGCATGAAGCCATAGAATAGAACATACTGGGTTCCTACTATTCCACCATTTCTGTTATGCAGAAATGTATATAGTGTTAGTATTGATAGCTGGTGGCAAAAATTACATAAACCCCATTCCAAATCAAAGAAAATGGTTTCTGTGGAAAAGCTCTTCCTTCTGAGGTATTTAAACTCACCAGATAATGCCTTGAGAGGTGAGAACTACCATGGCAGTAAGAATGGAAGCTGTTACTTCACTTGATTAAGAATGGTATTGGTGTTGACACTTTACCACATGCTCAGTTGTACTGTGAATAATTTCTTTGTGCCACTGGGGAACACTTTCACTACAGTCAAAGCAAAAGTAATTTTGAACGTTAAAACACACATTAATAGACCCTTTTTTTTCTTGAATCTCTTCACTCCTACTTTCTACTTCAATGTAAGTAGAATCAAGCAAAATATTACATTGGTTTGCAAAACAATCCCAAAGTGTTCTGTCTTTCCTAAAATGATGCTAAATGTGACATTTCAGGTCAATTTCTATTGAAGCTTTGGGGAAATTCAAAAAGCCACTCTTGCTCAAAATGTCAAGCTGTGAAAAGCCATCTGCTGCTAAACTTCTGAGTTGTGGAGAGAATCCTGTCTCTTGTTACAAATTTCTTTATTTGACATGGACACTGTGTGGATTTCCACCCTTGTTTTGCACCTACAGTGACATTTGAGTAGAATAGAACAGAACAGAACAGAACAGAATAGAATAGAATAGAATAGAATAATATTTCAGTTGGAAGTGACCTACAATGATCATTTAGGCCAACTGCCCAACTACTTAGTATTACCATCCTCCAATCCAGTGCTGTAGTCAGCTATAATTGAGATAAACACACTAAACTTTTCTGCTGTACTTTTGTTCATGTGTAGAAGGTATGTCATTAAACCACCAAAGAACTCCAGATGAACCTGGATGTAGGGTCAAATATGTAAAAAAACCCTCTCTCTGTAGTGCTGCATAACAAAAGAATTCCCTTTTGTCAAGGAACTGACACCTCTCTATACAAAAGTGTCTTGGTAAGTTATTATAGAAGACACTTAGTCTGAGTCTCTATAATAGCAAATAACATCCTTGACCGTGCAACTGTTAAGAATAAATAGGGCAAATGCCATAGAATATACTTCAATGAGTAAGTGGAGACATAAAATACTACTGTATAACAAAAAAACCCGAACTTGTTTCAGATAGTATAAAGTACTTGAGTTACTAAGCAGCCACAATAGACTCAACACCACAATTAAGGTGGGGGGCTTTTGGTTTGGCTTTGTTGGGCTTTTTTGGGGGTCGGTTTGGTTGGGGCTTGACTTTTTTTTCAAAGACAGTTGACAGGCTACTTCCTAGTATGTTACTTTGTGTTGACATCAGTCTTGTTAGTTTGAATGAAAACCTAAATCTGAGTTGACAACAATATAGAATATAGAATTAATAAACATCTTCCAGAAAGAAGAGTGTTAAGACTGGTTTGCATTCCTATTTCTAGCTCATTTTAATTTTCTTTGTATTTTTTGCATCCTCTCTAGTCACATTAAAATTTTAATATTAAAAGAGGCATTAAAGTGTTTAGTCACAGTCCTCACTTCTTCAGACAACTGGCATGAGTCATTCACATAACTTCTCTCATAGAGAGTCGGTATGTCTGCTGCTGCTGAGCAATCAGGTTGTTCTTTCTGATCCATTCTCACTCACAACAAAGGAATCCCACTAGAATTCAGTGAACATTCCCATTAAGCACAGGGCCTCTGGTGTCAGCTGCTGAGTTGTTATCACATTAATGAGTTAAAACTCAGCTACATTCTCAGTAATGGCCAAAGGGCATACAGTGCCAGCTGAAAGGTGGAGAAGTAAGTGATTGCACACAAGAGACATAAAGCTCAACTTTGTCATTGCCTAATTCTAGGACACTGGGATGTCTTCCAAGGGCTAAAATGGCTTTTTGAATTAATCCACATAATGGCCTCTCACTTGTCTTTGCCCCTCCTTTGACTCTGCCTGCTAAGTTGTCCATTTCACGAAAATGTCTGAGGATCCTTTAACCTTTTCTTCTGTCCTAAGAAAGCTTCCATATAATAGGAGAAATACAGTGAAATCAGGTACATTGGCTGCATTACTCTGTAAAGTGTAGGAGTTTCCTGTATATCTTTTTTAAGTAATATGTGCATTAAAATAAACTACATGACTTTGAAAGCATTACTAGTTTAGAATTTTGACCACTGTTGCTACTGTTTTTCTTTAACTAGAAGCTTAATCAGAACTACTAAGGAATAGATGCCTTAAATTTAAATTACACAATTATGTACAATACCTTGTACATACATTTTATTTTTCTTTCAACTAACATGATAATTCTTTTTCTCTGAGAAAATGATTCAGAATGGCTCCTGTTAAAAACATGAGTTAAAATCAAAAAGGAAAGGGAATGAATACTAGACATACTCATATGCATGAAATTCAACATACTTTGATATTACACAAATATTTTCTTTAAGTAATATGTGCATTTTAGACTTAAAATAATGATATTTTAAGCAAAGTGAAAAACTGCACAGACTTCAGGAATTCATTCATTTTTACCAATATTTAGTAAGTGAAAACTTTATTTTCTTCAGGAGCTATGGTGTGAAAATGGAACACGATGTTACATAAAGAAGACATAAATTATAAAAGAAAATACACACAAAAATAGATCTACATTTGGTCATTGGTTATGAGAAAACAAAGTGCAAATCAAAATATGATCCTTTCAATAAAGGCAGCTTTCCATATGAATAAGAATACATAAAATTTATATGGTATAATATAGCATATCTATATTTCCAGATATTGTATATTATACATACAGAAACATAATGAAAGTTATTGAATTGTGCCTGTATTGAAGGGATACTAAAAGAGAATGAGAGCTAAACGAGCTAAATGTGTGTATTTTCAGTAGGTATATTTGCTGATTACAATAATTCTGGAAAGAAAGGTATTTGTGTGTTGTGTAGTAGAGAGTCTGGAATTATTCACCTATGTAGCATGTAACTGTTGAAACAGTGCCACATTTTATTAGAGACATGATGGATAAATGGGTATTCTAGCTACATACACTGTTCATCTGAACAGCGCACAATTTTGTGGGTGTTTTAGCAAATTGATATGTATGAAAACTTATTTCTCCTTTGCTCCTCCAACTGCTTTGGGATCAGTGCAATTTTTTTAAGTTTCTGATCAGGGTCTACAGTCAAACAAGAAACTGGATGTCCAAGTATGTCAGAACAGTACAGTATAAAAACATTTATTATATTTAAGTACGATACTAAAGACTGAAGGGAAGTACATTTAATGTTTAATATATAACAGTTGCATATAGAGAGTTGTATTAATTCTTTTTTAAATTTTTTGCTTACCACTATGATCATAATGGTCATTTTTGGCTTTGATAATTTGATAACTGAGGGGTGAGATGGGGGGAAGTGTTTACAAATCCAAACACTTCCAGTATGAACTTGAAATGGAATGTTTTACATGTATGGAATTCAAAACTTGCACAACCTCTGAAAATCCCTAGCCACATGCTGAGCATAATGCACTTCCTGAATAACGCTTACTCATGCAAGTAGAGGGACTAGGAGTTTGCAGCATCTGAACAAATAATGGTATTCTGTCAGTTGTTAATGACAACAGAAACTAATTGCTCTATGCGGTTTCACACTTACAGACTTCATCATGTGAACTATACTCACAGAAGTAGGATTCTGTTTAACATAACTTACCACAAACTGTGTACAACAAGTGAATACTTATCAACTGGAAACTAATAAATAGCTCCAGTCAAATGCACTGTTCATGTAATAGCAATTAAGATCACCATAGGAATAATAACCAAGTAGAAAAACAAGCAGAATTTTTAATGAAGCCTTTGAATAATGCTTACCCTAAAGGATGGAGTTCTCAAAACACTGGCCAAATTATCTTCCTGTTACATGCATTGAAAATTTACCACTGTTTTTAGTGTTATGTGTTATTAGTTCTATTTACATTAAACTATAACATCTGCATCACTCACAATATAGATTGTCTTTTAATGTTAACTTTTCAGTACTTACATTATGTAAATTTGTAACTGAACAATCCAAATACCAAGATATCTGAAAGATAAAACTGTCCAGATGACAGAGGTGTTAAATATAGAGCTATTAAATAGGTGATAATTAACTCAGATCTACTGTCAGAATTTCTGTTTCATAATCAATCTGAACATTGAGGTCTGTCTTATCATTGAGGTGATTTGTTGCTGTTGTTGTTTCCTGTTGCTGTCATTCTCATCTCAGGAACAGCTTATTTATCATATGTTTTGTAATTACCAGGTCATGCAAACACACAAGATTACTTGGGGAAGACTGGTACATCTCTGCAACTGTAATAATTATGAAAATATTCCCATTGCTCCATACAATAAAAATTATTCACCAACATAAGGAAGAAGCATTAATTATTTATTTAATAATAATCTCTAAGAATATTTTATGTAAAAGCATCACCAACAGAAAAGGAAAAAACACTTCTCATAGATCAATTTGTGGGTTTGCTATTGCTATATACTCAGACGAGTTCCTACCACACACTGCCACTCTGACATGTCAAAAGCAACCAGAATTTTCTATAAATGGTTCAATTATTCCCAGTTGTCCACTGAAATTCGTTACAAAAGGTCTTCTTCATAGATACTGTTAGTATTTTTTTCTTAATACAGGGAGAGATGCCTGACTACTCACGTACTTTCACAACAAAATTGCAATTAGCACTTAGAGGAGGTACATGAGGGATGGATTATGTTTGAAGTAGCAAAAAATAAGGCATTACTCAGATACTGGATAATCAGTCAAGATGAAAGATGTTATATAAATGTAAGATATTTATTATCATCATTTATTTGAACCATTTTGTCAAATGATTTGTGCATCCTAATCCTCTAATAGAAATTATCTAAAAAATTACAAGCTGCAACCTGAAAATGTATCTTCAATAAAATCATAGTGACTAAAACCTGACATGCGCTAAAACATAGAGGTTTACATAGCTTTAGTATAAATTAATCTATTTGTAATTTATAAACTCCATCCTACTCATGGTTATTTTCCAAAACCTAGGTAATACAAGACATTCAGTTTTAGACAGGTATCCATAATAACATATAAAACTACTTTAATAACTCCAGTAAAAAGTTTATATTGTCCAACTCACTACTATTAGTAATTATGAATTCCCTTCATTGTACTAAACTGAAGAAATTTCAATCACTAAACCAAAAAATTATAGATTATTTAAAAATGTACTTAAAAGAGTATGTCCTTCTAAAGCCTACCAATACATATGTGAAGATTTAAAAATCTTGAGTGTTTTTATGATCTTTCATGCCTGTCCACTCCTCTTTGGTGACACCTCTCCTGGAGCACTGCATCCAGGTCTGGGCTCCTCAGCAAGGGAAAGACATAGAGCTGTTAAAGTGGACATAGAGAAGAGATGCTAAAGTGGTCAGAGGGATCAAACTACTTTCTTATGAGGAAAGATTCACAGATTTACAGAATTGTAGGGGTTGGAAGGGTCCTCGAGAGATCATCTAGTCCATCTAGTCCATCCCTGCCAAAGCAGACTCCTTAGAACAGGTCACACAGGTCTTGACGGTCTTGAATATCTTCAGAGAAGGAGACTCCACAACCCCCTTGGGCAGCCTGTTCCAGTGCTCTGCCACCCTCACCATGAAAAAGTTCTTTTGCATATTGTCAGCCAGTTCTCAACTCACCTCACTTTCTCAGCTTTGTTATCAGATTGTTGTGGGAGACAGTATCAAAATCCTTTCTGAAGTCAAGGTAAATGACATCCACTGCTCTCCCTCCATCTACCCAGCTGGTGATGACATCAGGCTGAGAGAGTTGGGATTGTTCAGCCTGGAGAAGGGAAGGCTCTGGGGAGAAGACTGTATTGCAGCCTTCAATACTTAGAGGAGGCTTATAAGGAAGATGGGAAAGACCTTTTATCAGGGCCTGTAGTCATAGGACAAGGGGGAATGTTTTTAAACTAAACAAAAATAGATTTAGGCTAGATATAAGAAATTTTTATGATGGTGGTGGAATGGGTTGCCCAGAAAGGTCATTCCCAAGAAATGTTCCCCATGCCTAGAAATACTCAGGGTCAGGTTAGATGGGGCTCTGAGCAACCTGATCTAGTTGAAGATGTTCCTGCTTATTCCAGGTCGGGTTGTACTAGATGACCTTTATACATCCCTTTCAACCCAAATTTCCAATGAAGACAATTTATGATTCTATTTTATGACTTTACAATTCTATGTTTCCAAAGCCGAGTATTACTTTTCCAACTCCCAAAATTAACATAAATAATTCAGGAGTTCTAATTTTTATGGTTCATGGGCACCCATGCTGTCTGAACTATGGTGGTTTTAGTTTTCTGTAAAGGATGAACATCTATAAAATTCAGGCTTTATGAGATAACAGAGGGCAAAGGATTATGGATATCTTCCCTTACTATCTTTCTGATATTGTTTACTAAATTTTCTATTGCTCTAAACTCTATTCTTCTTGGAAAAAATGTACTGCATACCAAATTTAACTGGAGAACTTACACTGATATGAAACATAATGTAGCTTATGAATCACAAAGACTCATAGCTCTTCCTTATAAATTGACATAAAGGTTACACTGAGGTACACAAAGAACTTATTCAATCATTAGAAAGGTAATTTCCACCTAACTTTATAGACTTTCAGTATATGAAATTTAATGTCCATTCTCATTGTAACTGTGACTGATTATGATTTGGTGGGAACTTTTTAATTTTTAAAACAAAGTAATTGCTAAGTAATTGTTAGAAAGGACACTGAAATTCCATAAGACAAACAAATAGATTATACATTGTTTTTTGCAAGAATGGGAAATATATATATACATACATAGCAGTCTGTAGACTACAAGAACTGTTTTATTAGAATTTATAGTCTTTGCAGCAAATGAAGAATAATCTGAACATTGAAAAACAGAGGAAAAGTCATGAACTGGTTCAACAAAAGAGTTATGAGAGATCATGGTCTGTGTTTAGTACAGAAGAGCCCAGGATTCCTAAAGTCTTCCCATGTTGGCACCTATCTGTGAAAACAATTGTTAAATTGTATTCCATTCTTTTCTTGTGCTTGAACCACATACAATACTAATCTGTTCATGTGATCAAGGAGTGAAAAGCAAGCCCTGGACTCTGATCAATTTTAACCAAATACTGCATCAGTACTTCATTAGAAGACTTATATTATATGCAATACACAGTGTGCTTATCTCTGCATATTATCTAATCCACACACAGTAAATTATCCTACCAGAATGTTTTATAAAGGGAGAATGTTCCAGTTGACAATGCTATTTATCATTTGTTTAATACTCAAGCTCCCTCATCCAGCTGCTCTACGGCACAGAATACATAGAAAACACCTCATCCAATGGGATGAAGTAGGACAAACCTGAATCCAAATAAACCATGAGAGTTTTTAGGAACTCTTTGGCAAAAGTTCAAAGGCAAGATATGAGGAATTCATGACATACATTGTCCTGGTTCTGGCCAGGCCAGAGTCTACCTCCCCAAGCAGTCATCACAGGTGAGCTGAGTTAGCCCAGGTGAGCTGTGTTAGCCCAGGCTGTTTTCCACACCACCTGACATCACTTGCCCATAAAAGGGGCTGGCTGGGGAGAGGTGCTGGCTGTCTCCAGGGTATTCTGAGTGTGGCTTGATTTGCTGGGCTGTCTGTGTGCAACACTTTGTAATTGGGTTGGTAAGATACTCTGTGTTATCACTTGGTGTTAGTGTAATTGGCTGTTATTTTTCTACTTTTGTGGTGCTTTTTGTAAGTTAGCTGTCTTTATCCCAACTTGTGGAGGCTCTGTCTCTTCCTCTTCCAGGACTTGAGTGAGTGGTGTGTGGTGCTCTGTCACTGGTTGGGGTTAAACCACCACATACATGCAACAGGAATTTTTATGATTTCAAGAGTAATATGAAATCTACTGTGTTTTGTACACTTTTATTAAAAAATGGTATAAAATGTATTTATAGATGAAGGATGACTTCTCTTTAACCTAAGCAAAGCTGTTAAATGCTCTGGTTTTGGTGATAGGTGACTTGTTCATAGTACTAGTGGCATATGTATACATTAGAGAATTAACTTCCAGGAAGAAAATGAGTCTGAGCCTTCACAATGTTAATTGAACCTACATGCATGGCTGTGAAAAAGTGTTACGTATAGAAAATATGGAAATCCTTTTTATAGCTACCTCTAACAAAAAGTCTCCAAATATTAATAGACATTCCTTTTCCACCCTTTATTTTAAAATAGAGAAAGTTACTCCTCCTTGTGCACTTATATAATCATAAACTGTATACTAGGTTTCTGTTTCCCAAACATTAACTATTCATGAGCTCATTCTATACTTTAATCTGTTTCCATAGGGCCAGAAATGAATAATGTAAGATACTCCACACAACTTACAGATAACTTCTACTATCAGAGTGCTGGCAAGCTGGATACTGGACTTATGAAGATGTAGACCTCAGCTCCTCCAGGAGGTCTAAGCAGGGCACACTGGAGGAAAAAACAAGGAATCCACCTACAAATAAGTTTAAAGAAACTGTTAGCACATTTTGTGGTGTGCCAAGCATGGGATTATTAGAGTAAGGTAAGGTGTGCATGAGGAAACTCTGGATGACCAAAAGCACTTGATGTTACATGTCACTGTCTTTAATATGCAATTATGCCTTTCCCTTCTGTGCTCTTTTTTTCTGTGCAGCTGGACCAAGCTTGACTATCCTGCTCACAAGTTTATGCCTTGTAGACATCCCATAAGCAGGCCAGTTTATAAAAATCTCTTTGGGATTTTCTAATTGGTTGGCTTTAACTGCTCTCCCCTAAGTCAGAGGGTGGATTTTAGTTTGTATATAGTCACAGGCAGGGCCTTTTTTCGGCTAAATCTCTGGAATACAAAGTGATTGCAGATTCTACATACAATTCCTTCCTGAAGACACCAGCATACTATATTCAAAGTCTGAAAGTGCTGAAGTCATTGTATTGGTTTTGACTGGAATGGAGTTAAATTACATAGCGACTTGTATATGTTCTGGATTTGTGATGAAAAGTGTTGAAAACCCAGGGATGTTTTAGCTATTGATGAACAGTCCTTACGCAGCATCATGGCCTTTTCTGCTTCTCATACTGTCCTGCAAATGAACAGGCTGTGGGTGCATGAAAAGTTGAGAGAGGGGACAGCTGACTTCAACTGACCAGAGTGATATCCTACACCATATAACATTGTGCTTAGGAATAAAACTGGGCAGGGTGAGGTGGTTAGCCAAGGCTGCTGCTGTTCTGGGGTTGGTTGGGCATGGGTTTGTCGGTGGTGAGCATTACTTGTTTTTCTTGGAGTTTTTGTTTTGGGGTTTCTTTGGTGGTGTTTTTCTTTTTTCTTCTCCACTGTTTTCTTTTGTATCATTTAAAGTAAATACATTAAATTTTCTTTATCTCAACCAACAAGTTTTCTCACCTTTACATTTCTGATTTTCTCTCCAGAGTAGCAAGTGGATGTGTGGGGCTTAGCTGCCTACTGGAGTTAAAACAGTGGCTACTGTTGGTGACTGTCCCTTAAATGTAGTGTGATGTTCAGAGATCATCCATGCAGCAGTCTTAGACTGCTTGAGCAGAGATAAAAAAGGAGGAGCTGGCCTGTTTGTTGTGCCAATTCTGTGCTTGACCAGTCTTCTCTAAACAATGGTGTTTCAATACTTCCCCTTGAATGTGGCTAAGGCTTTCAAGAGAACTGGGCTTTCCCTGTTTCCTATTCAGCTGCTGTGAATTATGCTGATAACTATTCAAATCAAGGAATGGCACAGAACAGTGTGCCAGTGGAACAGATCAGTCTAGCCAGCTGGGGCACCTATTTTAAGCTAGGTAAGCCATTATCCATACAAGAGTGGATGTACAATGCCTTATGGGAAATGTGCTCAAAGAACAGGAAGTCACAAGGATTGTTGGAAGAAGGGCCAGAATAAATGTAGTCTTCCACCTGGACATCAAGAAGCCTGTGAAACATAGCTGAGTAGCAGCTCTGCTGTGGAAGACCTGCATATGTTGATTGTCAGCAAGTTGGACTAAGAGCCGCCAGAGCTGCAGTAACAGTATGGTAAGATCCTGGTTGCCCTAATAGCTCTTAATAGCTCTGACCACACTGATCTAGTGCCTCTGGCTCACCCTTGTCCCTTGGTCCTGTGTTTCATTTAAGCACATCTGGGCCTTTGGTCCCTGCCTGAAATGTGTACCTGCTTCTAACTCTATCCTAGAAGTGTCTGTGCCTGGTTGTGGCCCCTATTTTTCTGAGCCTTGACATGAGTGAGGATCAGTTTTATGGCCTGTCCACAGGAATCACTGGCACTGGTTTCCACAGATGAACTGACTCTGATCTGTTGACTGACTTCATGGATTGACGCAGACCTGCATCATTACCACAAATTAATGTGGTGATCTGGACTATGGGGCTGACTGTTTGCCACCCTTAGGCCTGCCTAACTTTACTGTGGTATAGTGTGATAGGGCCCTTTCCCATTGGCCTTGTTACCACGCTGAGTTCCTGATCTGCTCCCCAACACATGAGCATAGCCACTAGGTAGGGAGAAGTGATTATTCCCTTCAATGCAGACCACATATACAAGATCACCAAAGGAACAGCAATAAAAAATTGAGCAGATGAAGAAATGTCTTTGTGTCCTCATCCTTTAATTGCTATTCTGTACTCTGATGCATTTTAGGCATTTCTTCTTGTAGAAAAAATACCCTAATAAAAGCTTTTCAAATGATGAAACTGCTCTCATGTTTTACATAATGACACAGTGTGGGATGTGTGTATCTCAGCCATTGCTTGTGGATACAATGTGGTGATACATGCTAGAATAATGCTGAAGGTTTGTCCTGAGCAACAAGAATGAAATCTAATCCTTCCCTAAGATGTGGCAAATTTAGAGGGAGAAGATTCTGAAGCCAAAGTATCCTTTGAGTTCATTTCTTTGACAGAAGTCACTTTGCTTCAGGTGTGACCTGGCATCCAAGCAGAGTATAGACTGTGTGGATGGATGTGGAGGGAAATACAGAATGAGACAAATGGTTAGTGTAGAAAAAATGCTGAAGCATTGTTAAACTGTAATATTAGTCTAGAACCAAAGGAACTTATAAAATGGAAATATAAAGGGCAAAGTATGAATAGGCTTATTCATTTTGTTAATCCAGGAGACAGATGTATAAGAGCTGGGTCAACTACTCCTTCATGTAGTGTGATGACTCAAGGGAATAAAATATAATGATACGTGATAACATTTTGCTTTTAAGATATGGGGTTTTAATGTACTCAGAACAAATAAATAAAAAGTTTACTGCCTTCAGTTTCTGTCCTCTGGTTTCTTATCCTATGTATTAGCTACAAGAGTAACAATTTTTTCTCTTTTTTTGTCTAGGTGTGTTTCCCACTTCTTATCTTCATGTGCCTAAGTCACTCCAAATTTCAGAAACAATATACCAGTATTTCTTATGCAATCATGCCTGTGAATTTTAAGAGGGGCAGTATTTTGCTTCATACGCAGCTAAGAGAAAAACTTCAAGAGTTGACATATGACAAGGTTTGTTGCAAGCATTAAGCAGCATCTTGACAATAACTATAATTAAAGTTGCCACAGCTTTGACCTGATTAAACACTGAACAATACAACTGCCACTCTTTGACTACCTTAGGCCGGTGAGCATCTGATGATATATAATATCTTTTGGCAGCCAAGTTAATTATAACATAGTTGAATGCATTTCTTTAGAGGGGAAATATTTAAAGAAATTAATGGAAGAGGGACTGTAATGAAAGCTGTCAGAGTAATTCTAAATACTACTGCTAGGATACAGAATATCTCTGGAGTATGGTTAGCAGGATTTTTCCCAAATTATGTAAGAATTTTACATCCTATGTTCAAAAATCTGAAGATATTGAACTTTTCAGTGTCAAGGCTCATACTGTGTCCCAAAAGATTCACAGGAGCTGAAAGCTGAGATAGACACTCAAGGGACTTGAATGTTAATTAATGGAAACTGAACATTCAAATCTCTCAGGTAGCTCTGATAATCATAACCAATGTGTTTGTTTCAGCCCTCTGTATCAAGATGCTGACATTGGTGTTCCAAACCTATCTCTAACACTGATATATTAACAGCTGGATGGATGAGGTATGTACAAAGCAATTATATACAAGAAGTGCTAATGAGTATTGTTGTAATGTGGGATTTTTCAGCGTGCAGTGTGACACTTTTGCTGAATCGATGAAAACTTAGGAAACATACATCACACCTAAGTATGACCAGCAAAAAATTTTAATACATGCTGATGAACTCCAGATTAAGAAAAATCTCCTTCTTGTTTCTGAATCTATCACAGAAAAATAGATGATGCACTTTATAAAGTATAAAATAACCCACACACTTTCATAAGCAAGCATACTAAGTGGAAAGTCCTCTGTGGAATATTGACAATCACTGTGTCTGTCGAAGTATTAATACAAGGAACATCAGTGAGGTATATATAATTTTTATTAATGTAATTTAATCAGGCACAGAAATACAAATTAAAGATTTAGTTTTTGTCTCAGTCTGGTAATTAAAAACATTATACAAAGTATTCCTACCACCTTTCTTGAAAATCAAGAAAAGATTTTAGAAGTAACCTTCTTCCAAAATTCTTAGTTAGCTAATTGCCGTAGCTGGCAATAGTAATAAACCCCTTACTTCAGGTATCTAATTCTTACCTGTTTAATTGTGGTGGAAGCCACCACAATGGCAGAATAATTAGTAATCTAAATTTAATGTGTAGGCTCTGTCACTTTGGAGTTAAAGGAAAACTTCATCAATCCTAGTGTTGTTACTGGCATTTCTGGGGAATCCACTGGATTTTGATTTTCACTGGCAAGTGGGAGCCATCTGCTAATGTGATATATAAGATAATCGGGAACCATATAATAGAATTTTTCAAATACATGGATCATGTATTTTTCATGTAATGTTTTCAGAATGTGTTTCTTCAATATCTGAATCAAATTAATTTCACATTCAAACTGATAAATACATTGTAGGAAATATTCTGCTATAATAAAAATTCCTTATACAGCTTTTAAAATTTCATTTAAAATGTAAAGGAACATTATGTGAAAAAAATATTTATTCACTTGCCTGTCATTGTCAGAAATTATTTGGGGGTTTTTTGAACAGGAAAACTGTTAAGTTCCTCCAAAAAATATCCGTATATACAGAGTTTCCAAATCCAGTTCCTCAGGGTGAAAAAAGTTTGTGTGTTACGCTAAAGTCTATAACAAGACTTTTAATGTTACACAGAGAAAATGGGTATTGAAAAACGCCAGGTTCTGTGCCATGAATTTACACTGATTTATCTTCTAAAATTATTTTTTGATATTTCCTGTTGCTAGTGTTACTTGATGTGGTTTTGCACCCACATTTTGACTATTATACTGCAAAACATGACATTGAAAAAAGGACTAATCATAAAGATAATCCACAGATAGAAAGTGAGAGGGATTTGTCTTTGACAGGTGCAGAAAGAGGATCAAAATTGCCGGTTGTGTACAGCACTTTTCTAAATTAAAATTTTGTCTGTACTAGCTTTTAGAGCATCTAATACTGACTACTACAGTCACTTATGTTACTATTTATTTCATTTGTACTCTAATGGCTCTGCTATCAAGATTTGTTTTCTTTTTTAAAATATGATGGAAATAAAAAATAACTCAAAGGGAGTTAATAAAATATTTGGATTTATTTTCTGTAGAAGCACTAGGAACTTTGGACCTCGAACTTTATTTGCTGCTGGAGATATATGGGTCATAGTTTTAGAGAGATCTATACCTAATGATTAAATATCTGTTTGGGGGCAAAAGTTCCAGGTCGATTAAAGCTGTATCCGAAATAACTGGGGAAAGGATTGCCCTTTATGCATCATTAAAATATATCTCTAAAAGAAACTATTTGTGAATAAGATTTTTTCCCCAAAGGTTTCTGTTAAATTCTCAGAAAATAAATAACTCTAGAAGACAGTTTATTTTAATAAGTATAATCAGTTGAACACTACATAATAGATTTCCATACTTGTTTAGAAAGGGAACATTAGTATATAAGAAATCTGCATAAATGGAACCAGTCTAGAATTCCATCTGCAGATATAGAACAAAAATAACCAAAAATCAAAACTATGGCGGACTTGCCTTTTGGGGCAAGTAAGGTGTCCCTTCCTGCCTCTTATGTGTATGTATATATATTTAGATAGGCTTTTTTAAAACTGATTCTGAAATTAATTTCCACTACTCACCTTATCAGAATCTTAAGATTCCTGAAGTTTTGTAGAAACTCATAATTTCATATGAATCATTGTTTCACAAAGGAAAGATACACAATACAGTAAGAAACTGCATGTCTAAATTCATTCTCACTTTCCTTTTGTAGCATTCAATACCTGGAAGAATGAAATGACACAACTAAATTGCTATTATTCCCATGAACAATCTTGTGTTGAGGACCATCTATGATAACATTTAAATGGTCAACAAAGAAAAACTAGTAAGGAATGAAAGTACATCTGTAAAAAGTAAAATAATGAGCCCTACTTCATCTCATAAACTATGAAATTCCATCTCATGCCCCTCTCCCCCAGACATATGAGCTGGTACAATTGCAGGATTTTGCAGTTGTCTTTACTCCTAGATACTGCATTGGATATAGTATTATATGTTACTACTTGGGTTTTTCGAAGTTTTTTTGGTTTGGTTTTTTTTGTAGTTGGTCTGTTTTGATGTAGATTAAGCCTTGAGTGATACAAGGATATTTTAATTTCTCTACTGCCCTAGCTAGTAATACCACCAGAAGAGGTCAATTAGCAAGAGAATAATTCAGTTTATCATGACATTAATGCATTCAACAAAACATTGCTCCTGTGCAGCCATATTGCCATGGGCTCTTATTGTCAGGTTTGATAAACTAAGAAAGATTGGATTGCCAGCAGCCAGATTCAAGAATTCATAGAAAATAAAATGCAAAAAAGGAAGTGACAGAACATGAATATATTTTTGTGTTTTGGACTTCATTGAAAGTAAATTTCTAAAGTTTTGGTTTTGGCTCTTTTTTTAATCTTTATTTCATTTGACTGTCTTTCTAATAAAAAAAAACCAAAACCTATATCTATTATGATGATTTAATAAAAATAATGAAACATGGTATTAGTACTTAATGTAATTCTTCCATTTTGTGGAAGAATAAAATAAAATAATGTTCAATAATTAAACTCTTCTTATAGTTCAGAAGAACTGTTAGTGTAGAAGAATTTTTAATGTTCTTGAAGTAAAATCATGACTAAAGCAAATCTAAGAGAATATCTAAATTCAACAACCATGTGAAGACATAATTCTGTCTGGATCAATTTTTTGTCTACAGTTGATATTTAACACCTTTTCAAACATATAAAAGTAATGAAAAATACCGACTATAATAGAAAGGATCTGGTATCTGTTAAAGGACATTTCCTTAATTTTGAATAAAAACTGCTTCAAGGTGACAGCTGAAAACTACATGTTTACTACTGGTGAAATAGACAGGTGGCCACAATGTGCTAGCTGTAGTGAAGCAGCTGAAGAAATTACTGGAGCTTTTCTAGATAATTAGAATAGTGGTAGGTAAAATTCCAAATGCAGCTTTAAGTTAATAGAAGTATATTTGCTTGTAAAAAACCAGCATTTGACCTTTTGTTTTCTTCATATAACAAATACTCCCAGCATGGTGCATATATAACAGTAATTTTCCAAAACTTTTCACTATTTTTTCAGGGAATTACAAGGTTACTTAACATGAGGTACTTGGACTTGTTCTTATATTATGGAACTGTTTAGCTCATAAAATGCCATTTGTTGCACATGATTTGCATGGAGAAAATACTTTTTAAAAATTTTCATTGTGTATTTGTTAATCCATTTCAAAAAGTATTATGCTAATTATAAGTGTGCTTTGCATTTAGCATCTGAATTGCTCATTTTCAAGGTTTTTTTAAATTGTAATCTGTTAATTAGTTGTTTAATGGAGTGTGTAATTACCTACTTTAAGTTAGAAAACTGTTTCCATTTCAAAGGAAGAAGCCTGTTCTAGAATTGAAAGTATGTAAATGCATTCCTTCCAGATAGAGTATATAACTCTTTTGCTTCACTAATTGTTTCATGTGTGTCTGAAAATAAATTGTTGCCTACCCTCTGTCTGTAGTTCTAGGAGACTGTGACACTTGACACTGTGTTCTAGGAGAATGAGTCATTACATAAGAAAGAAGTATTTCTTTGGCAAATATGTGGAAAAGGATTAATATTGAAGAATACATATTTTAACTAAAAATGAGCAATAAATGATTTTCTAATCCAAAGAGATTTCTTTGGTGACAGGAGGAAAAAGAAGAAAAGGCCAGTTGTTCATTTTGGGGGCATTAAAATGTTTTGAAAAAAAATCAATCTGAGTCTGAAAATTAATTTCTAAACTAATATTTAATTAAATATTTGAAGTTAAAAGTAGTTTTGAAACAAAAATTAGAAAGGTAATGTAACCAATTGTCTGCATTTGAGCCTTGATTAAGTGTCAGTAGCTTTAGATATACCAGTCATGTACAAAATATATATCTAATATTTCTTTAACATTTTTCTTTATTATTATTAAAACAACTTAAAAGTTAAAGGTTTTTTTATTATCATTAAAAAAACTTAAAAGTTTTTCAGTGCTGAGCAGAAAGTTGCTACATTGAAGGGTTAAATTTGTGACTCTTGTTAACCTCATTTGCAGGGTTGCATACTTACTGCTTGTCTCAGAATATCTGCAGCTGCTGATAAAAAAAAGTGAATTATGGAAAATAATAATTCACCTTCTCAGTGTTCACTAGTTTGGTAACTTGAAACACTCATCTAAGAATGGACAGATTCAGCATGAGATATTTAAATTTACCTTTTCCTGTAGGTTACTGAAATAACTTCCAGTATATAGGATTATCTGTGGTGATTCTTTGTCAATCTTTCACAATTAAATGATTTTTTTTTTTATTCCATAGTAAAGAATTATTTGAGGTAATCTAAAACAGGTAACAAACTTACAGTCACTAGATAAAATTCAGAACATTAAGGATTAAATTTCTTCTCACATAACTGCATCTAATATAAAACTTAAATTATTACTGGAGGATGACTTGGAGCCTATGTCTCCCTTCTTCAAGAAAACAAAATGACTATGAAATGAAGTTTCTCCCCAACTTATTGGACGTTCTATTCAGCATGCAAGTGTCCAGTGCAATAGAGCAATTATTCTGTTACTGGCTGGAGGTCTTTGTTGGGAGTTAGGAGATGTTTAAACACTGTGTCTCAGAATGTCTTTTTTTTTTTTAAATAGGTGTTAACACTGTGATTATTGAATTACTTAATAACCTCCTTTGTAACTGCAACAAATAAATAAGGTACAGGCTTGAAGTTCGAATACAAAGTTCAGTTTTATAGTTTTATGAACCTTTACTGCTGGTGGAAGAAAAGTTCTGCAGTGGAAAATGATGTAGGAGACAATCCTTTTTTATTTGTATTCACAAATTTATTTACTTCTTGCTGAAGCAGCTTGCTTTTCTTAATGTGATTTGCTTTCCATATATATGGAGACAATTTGAACCTAAGCCTCTGAGAACAGCTAGATTTTCTTTAAAAGGCAAATAAACTCAAGCCTCAAATGAAGTTTGCAAACAGGTTAATTATTGTGAATGAAAAAACAAAGTATTCCTGGAAGATATAATCATCCTTGGATGATTTAGCCCAACTTCAATATTATGCTTAAAATTGTCTGAAAACTGGATATTGTTCGCCATTGCTGGATTTAAGTTCTCTGAGTTTTGTCTTAGCTTTGTCTCAGTAAAGGAAGATGTACTCAACTTGCTCTGCAGAAGATCAAGCAAAACAGTTTCAGAAAAGTCCAAAACTTTCAGTAAGGGTGGTTGTGTAAACTTTGGAGGGAAAAACAGTTCAGTTTGGAACTCATTTACAGGTTTTGCATTAAGGTTTCCTTCTCCTGAATTTCTCATTAAAACTATTATATTTAAAACAGTGTCAAGTTTCTTTCTCACTGAAAAACTTGAAAAACAGTTCAGGGCTTAGTATGAAAGATTGTTTTCTGAGTTTACATGAAATCATAAAGAAGGTTGCAGAATTTGAAAGCTTTAATGGGGTTAAGCATGCTTGGTTTGATGGCAGCAATAGTAAGGGGTTGACATTTATTGTCTGATAAAAATACAATTGAAAAAATCTACCAAATTAATGAAATAGATTTTCACACTGGAGGCCTTTGTTAAAATCCTGTTAAATTCCCCAATGAGTGAGTTTGGTGGTCTCTTGTCTCATTCTCTGTGAACATCTGTCTGTGTCACTAAGCCATTCACATGGTTTAGCATGATTGGCAGCTCTGTCCAATAAGGGCGGAGAGTATAACAGCTTGAGCAGTGCAGATCAGGCTCAAGGTGCATTGAAGATGTATGGAAATTTGTAGAGGTTCTATTATTACTTTGTTGTGCTGCATTAAATCAAAACCAAGAAAACATTCAAGAAGATACATTTGCTATAGGTGACCATACACTTTTTTTTTTTCAAGGACGAACTCTGGTAACTAGAGGGAAGATTAATGCCAAAAAGGTTAACTAATCCATCATTCAATTTCAGCATATTTTATAAGGTCCTAAATCTGTTTGAATGAATTTTAGTGTGCGGATATTTTTGTTGCTCTTTCCAACCACAAAACTTGCTCTCCTGTTGTAAATTTTCTGTTGCAGCAGCAATCATTCCAAGTTAATTCTTAAAAATTCTAACACGTTAGATGTGCAAAGGGGGAAAAGAGCAAGCAAATCTAATTTGAAATCTTATCATCAAGATATTTAACATCTGTCAAAACAAATAAACATGAGCAGAATTGTCAAAGGAAGACCCTATATTTTCTTTTCTTTGTTCTCTTCTCTAAAGGAAGTAAGTAAAGGGGTCTTTGGGGATTCCACTCTTTTTTTGCCCTTCACAGAGATGGATGTTACCCTGTATAACTAGGCAAGAAACCTGGCAAAAGCTGTATAACAATAAAGCTATATTTAAACAATTCTAGTTTCAGGTACAGATACCATAACCTCTTTTCCTCTCATACTTCAGCATCCTTACGAAAGACAACTTTCTGACCTAAATGATACATTCTAAAATAGCTTTTACTTCATAACAAGGGAATTCTGCTGATTGTTTGTACTCTGCCAAACTTAGAACATTTTCCCCTGGTGCTGATAAAACTTGGAGTGCTCTGTATTAGAGGCCTATCGGTAAATGTGCCTCTTTATTGTGCAAGCAAACTAATTTTGTTGTTTTAAATAATATTTTCAATCCATTTTTGGGTCAACTAAATAGCAGGATATAAAAGATTTTTTTTTCTTCTAACATCTTTATGGACTTAGGGATGCACAGAGGCACTGGTTTTACAAAAGCTCTTAACTGAATTAAGAGCTTAACTCCTGCTGACTTTCAGAACACCACGCATATTTATGATGCATTATATCCTAATCTGGTGAAGCATGTAGATTTCACATGTTCATTTTTAAGCAAGGAAATTATTGCAAAGTGCTTTTCTGAACTGGTATTATACTTTCATTTGTTCCTGCAGCCACTTGTGGACAGAGAGAACAATGAATGTTGAAATGATTTAAAGTGTTCTTTTTTTTCTGGAAAACTTTAGAACACACACAAACCAAAAATACTTCAAAATCAAAATAAAATATTTTATTTAAGTAGAAGTTTTCCACTTCATCCACTTTCTTAAAACTATTTTGTCATTAAAAGGAATGTTGTCCTCTTCACTTACATTTATTCAAACATTTTTCTACTTTTAAAATAAGTGAACAGAAAATCAGCAGTTTCCATGTATCTCCTACTTTTCAAGCAAACTACAATTGTCTGTTTTTTTCCTATTCAAAATGCAAAATAATGTTATGATCATAAGTAAAAGATGATCTTACATTTTCATTCTAATTTCAATAATAATAATAATAATTGCATATAATTTCACTAATTTAAACATAAGTTTTAACAACTATTTGAAATATATTAAGTAAAATTAGTTGCCACACTGAAATTTAGAAAGGCCAGCCAGGACCCTTGGCATTTTGTAGGTGTTCATAAACTTATGAGTTTTCTGTGTCCTGACATAAAATCTAAGACATTTCTCAGTATTTTTCTATGCTGATATATCATTTTATGAAGTATTCTTACTACAACATTTCTTGAAATTCTATAAAATGTATCTCCTGGCATCTTCTATGAAATATTATGCCATCTTCAGTCTCATGCATTCTCTGATTTTGGACTGAACTACTGAATAGCACAATAACAGTGTTAAAGTAAAATAGTGCTCTCTGCTTATTTGGGTCACTGTCTTTTCATTGTTTGCTTCTTGAAAGAAGATTAAAACAAAGTACCGTATTGTCTGATGTTCCTTTATGGTAGAAGAACTAAGTATAACTTGTAGAAAGTTTTAGACCATCATTATATAAGTATAAAAGAAACACTTTTTTCTCTACGGTATTTTCACAAGCCTTCCGGAAGTATAGCTATTGCAAGGACAAAGATTAGAGCTTGTAGAGAAAACTGCCAAAACCCGAGGAACTATTTCTAACACTTGGTTAAAAAATTAAATTCTTGTCTATCTGTTATTAATGAGTTTTGGTTGTGGTTTTATTTTTTTTTTCCTTTATCTTTGAAAGCTTCCTGTGGAAAAGGACCTGAGGGTACTGGAGAATAAATGGCTGAATATGAGCCATCAGTGTGCCCAGGTGGCCAAGAAGGCCAAGAGCATCTTGGCTTGTATCAGAAATAGTGTGGCCAACAGGACCAGGGAAATACTTGTCCTCCTGTACTTGGCACCAGTGAGGCTGCACTTTCAGTACTGTGTTCAGTTTTGGGCCCCTCAGTACAAGAAAGACATTGATGATTTGGAGCATGTCCAAAAAAGGGTAACAAAGTTGGTGAAAAACTTCTTCAATGAAAGGGCTCTCAAGCATTGGAACAGGCTGCCCAGGAAAGTGGTTGACTTACCATCCCTAGGGGTATTTAGAATATGTGTAGATGTGGTGCTTAGGGACGTGGTTTAGTGGTGGACTTGGTGGTGTTAGATTAATAGTTGGACTTTATGATCTTAAAGGTCTTTTCCAACCTAAACAACTCTATCATTCTACTTTTCTATTAAAAAAAAATTATTTCGCCAATGACTATAGCAGAGCTATTAGACTGTTTTGGACTATTGAAGATTGTGCTCAAATATGGTTTTATTTTCCTTAAATGTTTTTTTTACACTTCTATGTCTTGACTTTATCATTCATAAATGAAATAGAGTGACAGAGCTCGCAAGATACAGGCCCATATAAGAAAAGTGTTTAAAGAATTATGTGAAACTAAAATCAACTTCTTACTAGGCAAATGGAATGTGTGATTTTTTTACTGACATAAAATAATGTACATGCAACACTACTTTTTTCAGAGTTACACAAGGAAATTGAGTACAAAATAATTTTTAAAGTAATTGCTGAGTTTGAATAAAACAGTATAAAATCAATCTCTCAGTAACTAGATTATCTCTTGCCTTTTATTCAGTTTCTAATTTTTAATGAATTCATTACCATTACTTTTGAATTTCCCTTTGTGCTTTAAACCAATTTTGCTTGCATATTTTTATACAATTGGATGCATTTAATTGTGTAATTTTTTAAATTCATTTTGTATTGCACAAGGTGTTTATTTTTCTTATCATCTGTGTAATTATTAATGTTTTTCTCATTATATTACTGCATCATGCTTTTGTATTGTTAAAAACCCCAAACATATAATTGAGATTTAGTGAGGAAGAATCCAAAATGAGTTATTTATGAACTAACCTGCCCTTCATAAAACATTTGGATTTAAAAAAAAAAAAAAAAAAGTATTAATATAACAAAAAAGATGAAAAAATTTATCCAGTTTATTCAATCTCAGACCTGCAGTGAAGATATGGAGAAGGAACAGATAAGGATTTCCAAAACAATTTGGAATTCAGCTTCTTTTTATTCCATCCACTTAAAAGACATTTATGGTTTGAATAATTTCAAGGTACATTTAAATATTCTATTATGGGGTTAATATGAAAGTCATTGCATTTCTTCAAAAGCTCTACCCTACACTGTTTTCTGAAGAAGCAAATCTTTAAGAAACTCTGAGGATCATACTCATATTTTTTTTTGCTTAAATAAGATGTCATATAGCAGAACATTTTCATATAGACTATATGGCTACTGTCCTCTCATGAAAACAATACATTAAAATGCTGAATTTGTCTGGGTTATAGTTAATTTTATTCACAGTAGCCAGTATGGGGCTATGTTTTGAGTTTGTTGATAACACAGGGGCCCTTTCATAGTATCTGAGCAATGCTTACAGAGTCAAGGTATTTTCTGCCTCTCACCCCACCAGTGAGTAGGCTGGAGGTGTAAAAGAATTTGGGAGGGGACACAGACAGGACAGTTGACCCAAACTTACCAAAAGGGTATTCCATACTATATGCCATCATGCCCACTATATGAAGCTGGAAGGAAGGATATAAAAAGGAAGGATTTGGAGTGATGGTGTTTGTCTTCCCAAGAGACATATGATTGAGCCCTGCATTCCTGGAGATGGCTGAACACCTGCCTGTCTATAATAATAAATTCTTTGGCTTGCTTTGCCTGCATATGCAGCTTTTGCTTTACCTTTTAAACTGTCTTTATCTCAACCTATGAGTTTTCTCACTTTTACTCTTCCATTTCATTGCTCCACACTATTCAGACTGAAACAGATTTGAAATTGATATTTCAGACTGAAACAGATTCCTACAGCACCTTCCTGTTGTTATTACAGTGCATCTAGGCAAATTAACCAAAAGCAAATAAATTAAATGCCCCCTGATCATCATCATGGCCTTCCTCTGGGACCCCACAACTGGATGCAGTAATTCAGGTCAGGGGGATCTCACAAAAGCAGAGTAGAGGGTCAGAATCATCTCCCTTGACTTGCTGGCCATGCTGTTCTGGATGCATCCCAGGACACGATTTGCCTTCCGAGCTGTTAGCACACACTGCCAGCTCACGTTGAGCTTGTCATCTGTCAGCAACCCTTTGAACTTTCCAGGGCATTGGAATTACCCTATTTATAATAGGTAAAAGAATATTTTACTGTATGGTTTCATACAGATGAGATCAGTACCCTTCAGAAAACCATTTATGACGGGCTTCATGAACTTTACATTGTACCATCCTGTTCCTACAGACAATATAACAAGAGGTTATCCCCTCTGCAATGTTGTAGTCAGTGGCTGATGATATTTATTAAAAGTTCTAAGATTTCCAAAAAGCCTGCCAATTTTATGTACCTGAAATACATTCTATCCATATTTTTTTTTGGTAGCTACATAAAACACCTGTAGTAAAAATGTTAGATTATGGGCATAGAGTAACCATAGGGTTTTTGGAAAGGATGTTCATATATTTAATTTTGAAGAGTCTTTTAAAAACTCAGTCTCAATTACACAGCATGATCATTTAACATGATTCCAAAAAGCATATTGAACATATCATATGGGTTCTAAGCTACTTCTAATTTATATTTCTGGTGCACATAATTTGTACATGGATTTTGTCTACATCCCTAGCACACTTAAACCCTGTCCCGGCCCCTTGTTCAATAATATTTCTTATCTGTGATTTTTCTTACTTTTCACCCATGTTACACAATCATTTTCACAGCTCACAGAAGACGTACAGAAATTTGATTTATAAAAAAAGAACTTCAAGAAACATTAAAAAAATCACTATTCTTGTGGTTTGTTACTACTATTTTTTCATTATACATTTACCTATGTCTCACTTTGTAAAGAGACACCAAAATCAGTATCATTAAGATTATAAATACACAGGCAGTTGTTCAAAAACTTTAAGTAAGTGCTGGGGGGAGGGAGTCTGTGTCTTAGTTTCTCAATAATCTGTTGTATTTTTTTCTTTGTCTTTTATTCTTTTTTTAGGATGTTTAGGCATTTGTGGTTGTTGTTTTTAACATTCCTCTGTAATGAGACTACATTGCTGCAAAATATTTGAAAAATTATGTCTCATCAAAAGTAGTTATCAGGCTTAGAGGGTAAGAACGTTTGTAGCATTTTTGTCTTTTATTCTATTACATTTTATTTATTTACTTACATTTAAGGATATACATTCATAGATGACAACCAGAAAATAAGAGATAGCTCTGTATCTGATAGGAAACCTTTGTAACAAAGTAGTTGAAACATTTTCGTTTGATTATTTTTTTATCTTACCTACTTCATCATGAAAGAGAAAATCTTCCTAACATCATACCAACAACTTGAATTTGAAAAAAAGAAAGTTTTTAAACAGTGAGATAAATTATCTTAAGTGACAATACGCTTAAACAAAGACATTTACTTACTTAAATCTAAAATAACTCTTCCTGTGCTTCATTCTTTATCATCCCATGCCCATACACCTCTATGCCACAGCCTTTGTCTCCACTTTTCAAGGTGCCTGCTATTGTAACTGGTCTGCATTTCTCTGCCTCATTGTGTTAGGGTTGTAAATATCTCTCTATACAGAATAACTGCTTGTTGCTCTCTAAAAAACTGCTCTTGTACCTTATAAAGATAAAGCCAAGTAAAATAAATTAACCATAAATACCTGGTTCAAATGGAGAAATTATTGTCACAGTGAAAGAAAATGAAACAAACCTGTAAGGCAGTTCAAGTAAAGTTCAGATAGAGAAAGTCTGGCAAGCCTTTCGAAAGTCCTGATGCCTTTCGAATTCAATACAAGGTTTATGGACTGTTAATAGCCCTGGCCCTACTTATTATCAGGGTACGTGGTCACAGCTTGTTCTGCTTGTCAAACAGCTATCCATAGTCTGCATATCCTCATGATTATTCAAGTACATATTTATGATTATTGAAAGTTCCATAAAGTACTAAATTTTAAATTTGCCCTATTATTTTCATGAATGGCTGGATAAAACAAATTTTCTTAATCTGTAAGTGTGCACTATATATATATATATATATATATAAATACATGGATTGATGTATTCTTATTATCATTATAATATATATAGTTTATGTAGAGTGTTCTAACTGAGAGAGATCTAAGAAATTTAAGCAAAGACAGAAAAAATCTTTAGAATAAGGCATATTTCTATCATGACGGAAAACTGGATATAAAGTATTAAACTTTACCTTCTTATGCAACAAAAAAAAAGAATTCAGGGCAAAATCACACCTTCAGTCCTTCACTAAACTTTTAAAGTAGAAAAAGCCAATAGAAATCCAGTGCTTCAAAAGAATCTCACCAAGCTCTGCAGCAGAGGGATGCTGCAGGAGAGGTTTGTTTGCTGAGTATCTACTGATCAGAGGTAAAAGCCTGAACTTTTTTTAGTCAGTGTAAAAGGATTTGTTCACGAGAATTCCTATCTCTGGAGAACAGCTCAAAGCCACTCAATATTCTTTGGCAGCCAGTTGTTGCTGATGGCCATTTTCTCTGTCAGCATCACTGTCAGAAGGTGCCTTTAAGTAAGATTTATTTAGTAAAGATGGTAGGGTACTGTTTTGGGGGGTTTGGTTTGGGTTTTTTTGGTGTTCTGTTTTTTTTTAATGCACAGAGAAGTGGGATCTATTTTCTATTTCTTTATCTCTTAGCTAAGCCTTTTGTCCCTCTGAACATAGTTTGGACTAATATAGCTGATGGATACTTCATATCAAACAATTATTGGATTAATTTAATGAAATGAAACTAAGGAATGCATGTTGTACATTTTACACTAGAGTTTATACTTTATTTATTTTCTATTTATTTTAACACCTACCAAATATGCATGTCTTCTCTTTTCTTATTTAATAATCTAATTTTTAGTAGCTATGCTCTTGCAAAACGCACTGTCAAAAAGTGTCCTTTATTCCAGGGACTGGGAGAACTTTCTTTCAACTTAGTGATAACTGAAGAATTAATTAATGTGTGATTTCAAGCAACAAATGGGGCCAGAATAACCACAAGTATAGAACCCATCCAGCACCCAAGATTTAGCTTTCTCTATTATCATGCTTAGGTTAATGTGTCTTTTCCTTATTTCATGATATCTGGAAGCCTCATTGGAGCATTCCTTCACTTTGACAAGTGAAGGGCAATCCACATAATCTAGTCTAATACTTTCCCATCTGCAAATGTGATTATTATAATATGAAAGAGAAGTAAGTAATTGGGAACTACTGGTCCCATTTGCATTTGACACAGAACTGAAGGATTATAGCAACTTTTAGATAAAAAAGGAAGGGTAGGTTTTCATTATCTTCATCTGAGGGGTGTGTGGTGGAAAAAATGAGGAAATATTAAGAAATATTAGGAAATTGTAGGAAAAAAATATATTTTTCCTAAAAGACTGTAAGTTCAGCTGTTTTTTGCAGATCACTTGCTTTTGGGAGCACATTGTGCTAATGGGGAAGCAGGTGTTATGGAAATAGAAAAAATTTTGTTGTTACTATTATATTTCTGTAACATAAATTAGACTTTGCACTTTATATTACACCATTTTAATATATAATCAACATTAATATTTGAGTTAATAACTAGACATATGGCTATAATACATTATTAGTAATTAACAAAATATAAAGTAATTAACTTTTTAACAAAGTCTTTCTTTTATTCGTTAAACTTTCCAGGTAACTGGACTGTACATTACAGATAATAGTGTTTTAATAACCAGAAAATAAAACTACCTAAAAAGGGTAAACTAAGCATAAGATAAAATGTAAGGGAGAGAGCTGTTTTTTAATGAGAAATGGTAAATATTCAGAAAGTAGACAAAATTACCACCACCGGAAATGAAGTAAAAAACCTCCCTGGTAAAAACTTTTTTTTTTAATTTAATATTCAGTTTCACTCATACAAAATGTTTAATGTATCATTTACCCATTCCTCAGTGAATCATTATTTTCTCTGTTTACAGCTTCTTCTGTATTGTATTATTCCATATTATTTTACAGTTCCAAGACCATCTTTTGTAGAAGACAGCATACAAAATAAATTACCTTTTATTTGTGGAGTACTAAGAAGCCTTTTATTACATTTTTTAGTGCCCTAAATATACATATATAAGAACAGGAAATTATGTTTAAGATGTAATTCTTAAAATGTAACACTCTCAGAAGAAAGTGTAAGTGAAAAATATCTCATTTAATTAGATTAGAGAAGACAAGTTGACCAAACTTAAGCACTATAACTCAGATGCCAAACTGAACAGCTGTTTAGAATATTTTTATTATTGTATTATATATTTTATGTATTATATTTAATAATATTTGTACATATTTATATATTCATATATTAACTGTTCATTGAATATGTATTTAACAAAGAATTAATTTAAAAAGTATAAATAAACCATGAAAGCACTCATAGACAGCACTGGGATTTTTTATTCAAAGATTATAGTTTAAAAACTGGAGTGTTAAAGATCTTTGCACTTAAGTAACATTAAAATAAAACTACGTGGTATTACTTGGATGCTATAAATTATCTAAGTACTTAAGGTCAATTTGGAGATGACTGAAGGATGGGAATGGATTTAGGAAATCTAAAGATCTTTTGCATCATTTGAAAGCTGTTTGAAATGTCCTTAGATATATGTATCTTTACATCTGACTTGTAAATATCCCTCTGCTTTGCAGTATATCATAGTAGCATGAAGAAAACAGTTGAATTTAGACACCTAGTACTGGATGCTTATTCTCATTTCCATAAAATATCTGATTTCATACCACACCTACGAGACTGGACAGTGAAACTGGCTTCTTGGGAAGGTCAACTTTTCTTAAGAAAACATGATGTGTAAGAAAAGTCAATAGCAAATTATCACTTTATTTGGGTCATTCAAGTCTTCACCTTCCTTTGAAGAAGAGCCACTGATAAAGGCCCATCACTTTGTGCAAAGGTGTATTAGCTATCAGGCTCCTAAATAATGTCAGAAGCCTCCCTCTTCTTTGTGAATCTTCACAAGTTATTTAAGGACTAACTATACAGAAAACCAGATAATGACAGTGTAATCTTGTCATTAGATGTTTGGAAGTTTGAATCTCAAGTAACTGGTTCCAGAATGCTTATTTATTGTAAATAAATGTATAGTAATAATCCCTTTGAGTATTCTCCAACTGCAAGACAGGAGATATCCATCCTTGAATAATGTTACGGAAGCCTGTGAAACAGTGCCACAGAAGCCAGTACTCAAGACAGGCAGCCTGCCGCCTACCTGTACTGCAGACAACTCTCTTGGATACCACAGGAGCAAAGTAGCAAGGCTGTGCCCCTACTTATCCCCGCCGGAGTGCACTGCTGCTTGTTCTTGAGACTTTAGCTTGCCATTTGCTTGGAATTTGGAGCACACCTACAAGACTAAGTAAAATAAATGAACAACTAATCTCACGGGCTAGGTAAGAAGGTTAAATATACAGGAAACCTTCAATATCCCTGTATTGGAAAGTTATAAGTATATATTTGAAGATCTTAGTGTTTGATTGTTTGATGCAGAAACCCAAAGTAGTACTTCAACACTTTATTTTATTTGCTAAAACAAAACAAAAAAAAATGTCATGCTTTCAGAAATTGAATATCTATTTATGTGAATGACTGGCATTGAAAATGTTCAGCAACATCAGTAGCTTCTTGTTTTGCACTTAATTTATCTGAGAAAAAAAAAAAATCAAACAAGCAAATAATAATAATTTTAAACCCCCAAGCCCTAATGAAAAATCCAAACAAAAATAAAAACCAGAAAACATAGCTGCTTGGAATCAGAAGCTAAGAGTACCTCATAGCAGTACTCTTTGGAAATTCCTTATTCTATGTAAATTAGCTGCCAGAATCCTGAAAGTTATTTCCACCAATGTAGAAAAGCTACTTAGCAGAGTACCCATACACAGCTTTGCTTTTGAGAAATTGTATGTGTGAACTTATTTTCCATATTTCAGATATAATGGGCATTTTATTGGTTCTTGTGACATAGTTAGTACATGTAATTTTTCTTTCTTCTACTTATTTTTAACAAGTTTGTATTAAACCTGCAGTTTCTACAGAATTTTAAATCTTTAAATCCATATCCAGATAGCAAGCAGATTATTATAAAAAATTGTACAAAAAAATGAAATAACATCCTTTATCTGGAAAAATTTCTTCACTGAAAAGATTATCAGTCATTGGAACAGGCTGTCCAGGGAAGTGTTTGAGTCACCATCCCTGGAGGTATTTAAAAGATGTGGTGCTTGGGGACCTGTCTTAGTGGTAGATTTAACAGTGCTTGGTTAACAGTTGGACATGATGATCTTGAAGGTCCTTTGCAACATAAAAGATTCTATAATTCTTTCAGAAATTCAGTGTTCTATTACTTTTAGCAGACTTTTTTTAAATGAGCAGATGAGCTCTTATGATTAATAAAAGTTGAAAAACCCTTGTGGGTTATTATTTTCTTAGTCACTAAAATATAAGATAGTCTATTTCTCCCTTCGGTATTAAAAGTAACACAGTGTAAGAAAAAAAAGAGTTAGTGATATCTGTTGCTGCATCTAATCATAATCTGGCAGCTGACACTGAAATAAGGACGCACATTTCTATCTAAAAACACCATGAAAGAAAACCATGAGAGCAACACCATCCAACAGTTAGTGTTTCAATGCTGACTCAACACTGAAATTATATACCAATTCCTTAATAACTGTCCATTAAAAATGTGTGCTTTTGTGGCAGAAAAAAAAATGGTTACCAATTTTATGATTTTTATTAAATTATCAAATAGAAAAAAACAGCTATTTTAATAAGATGAATAAATGTTTCAAAAACAAATGTGCAGTTTTGTTTTGGAAAGGAGTACAGTTCTATTCCATTGTTTCTACTTAAAAAAGAGAAGTATTAGATTAGTTTCATCTCGTCTATGCTCACCAGCACACACTATTGGTTTGAGAGATTAGTTAATGACGAAATCTTGTTTAGATTTCATTATTCTTCATATCCTATAAGTTGTATATAACAATAAAAAGATGATTCTCAAGTAAGATCTGCAGGGAGAAAGAAAAATAAAAACAAAGGAAACATCATCCAAAATGTAAATACTCCCAAATACTTTCAATGAAGCTCTGCATCATATAAACAACTAGTAGATATTTTGTGATCAATTATTCTTGCTATTCTTGTTCATTTGCCTTGGTACCAATCAAACTATAATTTCAAATCCATGAGAGTTTTACTATTTATTTCACTGAGTGAGTCATAATAAACTTTAGTCATTTACACTGGGTCTCCTAGTCACTAATGTGAATTAGTGAGGTTCCTCAGTATTGTAACAGAAGTAATGCCCTCATGCCAAGGAGTATTTACAGTTTACTGAACAACTCTTCCTTTGTATACTTTGAATATTAAACAACATTTCCCTCTTAGAATTCTCTTTATTTTATCCATTGAATGTAATAATTAAAAACATGTAATTACATCTAGCCATCTGAAATACTGGATTGATTATTAATTCAATACAATAGGACCGGTCAATTCTATTTCCTGGGAATGGTGATAAAAGAAATCATCCTAAAACTAAGAAAATAATCCATAGAGTACTAGCATTAACATAAATGTCTTGACTAAATTCAGTTTGGTTTTGACACCTGCCAAAATAAACTTTGTAGTTTTCTTGAAATTTAATTTTAAATAAATTTATATTATATTGTAGAATGCTATTCAAGCCTAAAAGATATTTGCATGTCTTCTGTGTGAATGAAAGTCCAAATTCATAGCTTTTAATTCTCATATCAAGGGAGACAGTTCAGGTTCACACTATCTATGAATCTGGACTCCTGTGTGCACCTATGGTGAGATTCTTTTTTATTGCTCCCTCATGCCATAACATCTTTTCTAGAAAAGAAACTGATATAATGTGAAGGTGTAATTTTTAGATACTTGAGAGGTTGATTTGGCATTAGAAATCAGAGGAAACACAATGTTGAGTTATATTTCCACATCCCACTTTTGTTTCTGGTTTTAAGCACATTTACACCTGGTTCTTTCACTAACAGCCCAGCTGATTTTTCTGAGCACACCTCAGTGTTGCTGTAGCTACTAGTCCTGTTGAACTGGGTGTGTACAAGTGCAATCTGTAAAATTTCTTTGAGAGACTAAAATATGAACCTTAGTGCTTGAAAGAGCTGATTTATGAGGTAGTAGAGGATTCACCACGAATTCCTTCATTTTTGGATTTATTTATTTATTTTGAAACCTTAATTTGACTCTGTCCTGTATATCAATGTCTAAGTGCAAGAACTGACTAATTAATTTTAATTACAGAATTTGATATGTAAAATGAGCAGGATATAAATGAAAGATGAGAGGAGAAAGTCATATAAGACTGGAAAGAGAAACACGACTCACAGAACTTTTCAATTTGATTCTGTGCTTCTACAGAACAAGAATGTGGTCAAAAAAAAGACAGATTGCTGCGTATTGCTTCAGAATCTTAATGTCTGTGAGAGAGAATCATGATCTTATTCCAGAAGTTTCTTGTATTGATTTCACTTTAAAAAAAAGTAAAATCCAAAATGCTGCCATTCCTTTACCAGCAAAGAAGGGAAAAATATTAGGAGGAAAGATACTTGATTTATTTAAAACACAGAAAGTATGGAGATGATAAAAAAATAACGCAGAATTCCGAAAATCAGCAGGTAAGAGATGAAAATATCACCTTTTTTCATCATTATCAATTTAGAATAAAAATATTAATAAAAGATGCCTTTATGGGAAAGCTTTTGCCATTGTTTAACTGAGGTCTTGAACTAGATAATGAACAATCCCACAAAATATAGCTGACAGTCTAGTCTATAAAGAACTTTTTCTTATTTTCTACCCTGTAAAAAAAGAATTACAAACTTTCAGTAACATTGAAAGTAAACCTGAATTTTGTGCCCATACTGTGATACAAGTTAACAAATTAATTGGCTGTTAGAACACTGGGTTATATTATGTCATTGTAAATACTAAAATAAATCATAAGAATTCTCAAGATTACCCATTACTGCAATAGGTTGTGCCTTTAGACCTAGCTATCAAGCCACTCCTTCTTATAAAGTGTCATCAAAGGAAAACTGAGCATGTGCTTTTATTGTTTTATGAAGTGACAGAATGACTAGGCAATCAAAACATTTAACAGGATCAAAAACATTCACTTACTTCCACAAAATAAAAATATTTTCACCTTCAGCACTACAGCTATATTTTTATGCTGCTCAAGTGCATCACAGTATTTTTTTTCTTGTTTCTGACCCAATATGGCCAATTTAACAAAAAACACCATGTTTTTTAATTGAATAATAAATGTTAGTGGAGCCAAATAATTTTTCAATGACATGTGAGACATCAGAATTTGTTTGGAGTGTGTACATCCCCACATTGTCTAGCAGGAGTTTAGATGATAAGGAAAAGGATGAAAAGAAAATTAAATGGAAACTAGACAATTTAGTCATCATTCTCTTCTTCATGGATTTTGAATGTATTATATAAAACCACAGAAATACAACTAGGAAAACCTCAAAATTTTTCAGGAATAAGATTAATACCTCTCACATTCACTGTCTTTGTTTTCAGTTGGGTTCTTTTTCCTAATTGATATTCAAAGTCAAGCTTTCTACTGTTATGATGCTTTAGAGCACTCAGATAATTAACTATAATCCTAAAAGCAAAGAGAAAATGAAAAAAAGAGTATTTTGCAAGCTTATTTATCTCACTATATTATGTATGTATATTAAGAATTATGGTGTTATTCTTCATCATCATATTTTACACCTTCTTGGAAGCACTGATATGGAAGATACAGATGGTCAATATTTTACCTTTCAAATATTAACGATGATGACCAAAATACAATAACATTTTACAACTCATTGAGATAGAGATTAAAAAAGCCAGGTATGTAGCAAGTATAAAGATACTCTGAGATGAACATGAATGCAGAATCTTTCTTTATTGTTGTTTGTTTTCTGCTGCCATTCCTGCCCCTCCCACTTCCCCATCCCCCCAGCTTTTGGAAACTATTTAGAAACATTTGTTCCTGCTCAGACACTTACCTAAATTAGAAATCCAATTTCCAATTTCAGTATCATATTCAGATCTTATTTCTTACCATAATCATAGAGGTTTTGTAATATCTTCTCTACTTCTATATGAGATGACTAGTTCCATGTCACTAGTAGATGTAACAAAAGTATTTTCATGCCAGGAGGGAGGGGATGTTCTAATTTTATTTGTTTATAAAGCTGCAGTTAAGAATAGCAGCACAGAAGACAATGTAAAGGTGTCAGAAACACCTTCTAAAAAGTTTCAAATCATATAGAGCTGTATTTTCAAACACAGTATTGGGCTATATCTCCTTCCAGAAAGAGACTGCCAAGTTATTCCCAGAGCTCATAGACTCTTTCATTTCCACTTACTCCTTAGCTGTCTAGTTATATTCCTAACCTTGGCTTAACTAGCAAAACACAAAATAGAAAACAAACCAATTTACAGTTCTGAGACAAAAGCAATTTCAAGGCCAGTGTATTGTATTTTAATTCATCATTGTTCAAGGATGTGGGAATTAATTTTAGTATAATTATTCTTTCTTTAAAAAAATAATTAGTAGGAGCGTTTAATAAATTTGCTTAATAGAGATCTAAAATACTTGTTCACACATAAGTCCTTAACTACTTGTAAGGCATTTTCAGTGGTGGATGGCGGTCAGAAGGAAAAAGATTTCCTCTTCTTTGCTCTGTTGCACTCTGTCAGTTCTATTTCCACCTGTGTCATGCTCTTTAATAAGCATAGTTCAGCTCAGTCATATCACCTTCTTGACATGTTCCAAGAGTGTGTTCCAATGAAGAAGCCAACAACAAAATCCAGATCACAAAGAGGAACCCTCAACAGATCCTCTGTATATCTTTCTTCTATATATCTCTCGCCTGCATTATACCATTGACATTACCAGGTTCCACTCTAAAAAAAAAGCCTAGGAGCTTTTTTCTACAAGGTCTTTAAGTGAGTGCATACAGACATATAAACATTATATTATTTTTAGTCATTTATATACACACACAAATCTGTCTGCCATAAGTTTCAGATCATGCAAGTCCAGTGTCTGAAAAACCTGGAGACCAAAGAAAGTTGTAATGGTGGCAACCTTGGCAGGTACCTTGTAAACAGCAATATCTAGTAAATATTAGTTTGATAAAGCACTAACTTTAATCTATGCAAGTGTTTAATCTATACAAAACAAGTGTTTAAAAAAAAATCAAGCATTTCTTAATGGCTCTGTCATATACATCATCCTGCCATATAATCTGCTGTTATACAAACAGACATATGTATGTGTTTTTCAGACACATTCTCACACAGAATTTTACCTTTGGAAACTGACAAAACAGCACAAGCAGGCAGAGCTACACTAAAGGAAAAGGTATATGCGGACCATCCATAAGGGCATAAACAATCATTAATGCATTATTCCTTGAAAAATGATGTACAGGGCTCATGAACTGAACAGAGCATGAATTCACTTCTGTTCTACAAAATGGATTGCCAAGTTGTTTGACACTCTTAAAAAGGGATACATTAGTATTGAAGTCATCCATAAACACCGTAATAGCTCTTTCTCAAAGCTAAAAGAGTCTGCAAACCTTCCAGCTGAATGTAACGACGAGCCCATTGACAACATGACATTCATTTGAGCAGCAGGCAGCAATAGATGGATAGATAAGTTAGACAGATTCCTTCAGCTGACACAGGCTAAATGTGCAGTCGTAATCAGTATTTCAGAACTGTATCTCTAATTTGACACCAGTGCAGAGAGGTTTCTATGCAGCTTTCTAAAAATGGACTTTGTTGTCACATTGGAGTGTGTAAAACATGCTGTCACTCTCACAACCTCTAGTCATGACTGTTGATGGAGCTCCACTTATTTTCAAGGCGTATATGAATAGAAGAGAGAACACAAAAAACACACTTGCAGATTTGTTCTGAAGCAAAGTGTCAAACTAAAATGTGTGTTGAACTGTCTTTTTCAGAAGCATGAACAAGACAAAGCAACCAGAACAAGAAACTAGCCTTTCTGATGCTGGTTATGAAAAAGCAGACAAATTTTTGGCTTTTTTCTACCTTGTTCACACTGAACTTCAGAGAAGGGTTTTGGAGGTAAGAGGAGGAGGAAGTTTTAGGTTTGACAGATTAAAGAACCTATGAGCATTTGTAATGGTGATATATTAAATGTTAAAAATTAAATTAAAAGAGCTACAGTAGTAAAATGTTTTTGCTTCAGTAGCTAACATTTTGATAAGTTCCAGTAACAGATAATTGGATGAAGAGAAACTACTAAATATAAAGTATAGAAAATTTCTTAAAAACAAAAAGGAATAGTAACAATAGAAATTATTATATTAGAAATTAAAATCAGCTTATATGGTAGTTTTTAAAAGATTTATTCCGGTAGTATTTTCAATAATTTAGTGTTCCTACTTTCCTACTGAAGCACTAACAAGAATTTAATTCAGTTTAATAAAGAATCGGTTGGAAACATTGCTAGGCAGTCATAAAAAAATTGTTGAATCTGTGACCTGAGCATCTGCATCAAAAACTGATTCTACTAGTGAAACTTAATAGAAATGTGCTCTATTATTTATAGGTTCAATTAAAGAACGTAAATTTAGAATATGAAATTCTTGGAATGGTTAGCAGATAATATCTTATGTATAGATATACTACATGATGAATTTTATATTAGAAACAAAGTATTTTATACAGGATTACCTCAACTCCAACATATCTGAAAGTTTTGAGACTGCATTAAAGGTAAATGGGAGACCATTTAAGAATTGCAGCTATTGTAGTAGTTTGCTTATGAAATTCAGTGGCAAATTAAGACATCACAAGAAAAACCTGTCAGAAAACCCAAGAATTTCTGGAAAGAGAAAAATAGTGAAACTGAGCAACCAAAATCTGTTTGCAAATGCATTTGATTTAATGACAACATTTCAATACTAAAAAAAAAAAAAAAGAAACAATCTTTTTTTCTTAAATTGTGATAAGAAGAATAAAACATCAAGTTGTCATTTGTGACTATACATTTTCAGCAAATGTGAAAGCATCATTTATGGAAGGTGGGATCTCACAAAAGCAGAGTAGAGAGGGAGAATCACCTCTCTTAACCTTCTGGTCAAACTCCTTTTGATGCTGCCCAGGATACAGCTGGCTTTCTGGGCTGCAAGCACACCTTGGCGGCTTATGCTTCAACCCAATTCTGGAGTCCAAATTCAATATAACTTGTGTTCTAAAAGGAGGATCTCATCTGAAATAATAGAATCCTACTTCATCCACCCCCACAATGGTTCAGACTAGCATGTGAGACTCTGAAGCTGCAGTTGAAAGAGATGAGTATTTATAAAAATAGTCTCAACGTTAACAGTGATAAATTGAGGCAGCAATTACAGGATGCTTGCCAATAAAAATGCAGTTGTTCTAGCACTTTTAAAGTTACCACAAGTTATCAGCTCCATAATATTTTTCTTCTTAATAAGATTCTATTTTTTTTTAAGTTTAAAAGAAAAAGAAGTGGTGACTCTTTTTATGTAGTTAGTAATCTAAATGTTCCTTTGGTGTGTATATGACACTTTCATCAGCGAAAAGAACAAATGAATGTTATGTAACAATATGGGTTTGAAATGCAAAGAGAACACTAGAAGGAACTTTAATTTTGATAATATCTTAGCTGAAGAAAGGCTTGTTCTTTTATCATGGAATGATAGATAATTGAAACAGAAATTTGAAGACTAATATTCTTAAAGTGAGGTGGAATTCCCATTGCCCAAGTGAACTCTTCTTCCTGTAACTAGGTGTAGTTAAATAGACTGAGAAGAATAGAATAGAATTGGTCAGATAATAAGTTCCTGTGTGCAACTGATTGGTACCAATGTAGTTTGTGCTTCTGAATAGCTCTCTTAGAGATTTAAAAACCCAGTAAAAATGAAGAGGAAATTAACTTAGGTAGTTTTCTTGAATTTCAGGTACCCTTGTGGTTCTGATCTGCTAGATGCAATCTGATTCTCTCTGGAACAAAAAAGTGGCAAATTTATGAGCACTACCTATCAATATCCCCTATGGACAACGGTGAAAAGCTGACAGATAGGATATGGACATGATCTGTTTGGGATTTTATAGTAGATTATTTTTCTGTCATGCTTTTGTCTTAAACAAAATGTACTACTAGTTCTGAAAGCTGTTTGGCCACTTCTTAAATTCCCTCAGTTTTCCTGAGATAAATTGGAAGTCTAGGTGTTAAACTGATTTCAGTCTTGCTGTGTGAATCACAGTAAATTATAAGAAAATTATACCTCTGAAATGCTGCTCTGAAGAGCAACTCTCAAGTTATTGCCCCAAGAAAAATGAAGGCTGGAGGCTTAAGACCTAAGGGCATTCTCCAGAGAAGGTCACAGTCTGTCAGTGATGCACTTAACCCTGTTCAGGTAACAGGTAGGAAAATAAATCCTTACTTCTATTGCTTCTGAAGATAACAATTTTATATGACGTGCAGTACCTCCTTTAAAACCAAATTGATTGGCATTAATGATATTTTTAGTATCCAATTCTTTATTAATGAACTCCTGAATTTAGACTGAATTATTTTTGTCAAGAATTAATACATATTTTAATCTGTCATTTCTTGTTCACCCTTCTAAAGTGCCAGAATTTAGCAAATGTTATGCTGTATTCTGAATTTCCACCTCAAATATATTTAAAATTACCTTCTCCTTTACTATACTCAGTGCATCCGAATATCCGTATCTAGTAACCTGAAAAAAATAATAATTTAGAATAGACTTCTTTTACAACTATTTATAGATGGCATAAGCAGCATTCTCGGTTCTAGATGCATCCTCTCTATTAGACCAAATTCAGCATAAAAAATGTTATTATTTTCCCCTTTTAATATCAATATCTAGTTCTTGTTTTGCAATTCTTTTTCTTTTAGTTATTTTATGCTTTTTAGGTTAGTGATAGATCAGTGCCTCCTTCAGTCTTCTTTGTCATTCATGTACATTTTTCTAAAAATATTTATCTTTTTGCACTTGCCTTGCAATTCTACCTTTCTAAGAGTTGACAAGTTTTAGTCTACACGAATCTAAAGAAAAACACTGTACTACTGTTGAAAACTTTAAAAGTACTTTTTCTTCATTTGCATGGGAAATGTGTACAAGGATCTCAAAATTTCTCCCTTCATGTGAGAGAGCAACTGGAATGTACCAAGCCTAGGGGTTGATGAAGAATGGATTGAGAGCTTATGGTGAAGGATTAAAGGCAGGCTAATATGGGTAAGGACAATCCAGGAAACTACAGGCCAGTCAGCCTCATCCCATCCTTGGAAAGGTAATGAAACAGCTGATTCTGGGGTTCATTTCTAAGCATGTGGAGTAAAAGAATGTTATCAGGCATGGTAAACTTGGATTCACCAGGAGGAAATCATGTTTACCAATCTGATAGCCTTCTATGAGGGTATGACTGGCTTGGTGGGTGAGAGGAGAGCAGTGGATACTCTCTACTTCAACAAGGCTTTTTACACAACATCTTCATAGGCAAGCTTAGGAAGTATGGTTTAGATGAGCGAACAGTGAGGTGGATTCAGAACTGATTGAATGGTAATGCTTAGAGTTTGTGGAACAGACTGCCCAGAGAGGCTGTGGAGTCTCCTTCTCTGGAGACATTCAAAACCTGCCTGGACATGTTCTTGTGTGACCTAATGTAAATGATTCTGCTCTGGTGGGAGGGTTGGAATAGAGATCCCTTCCAACCCCGAACATTCTGTGATTCTGTGATAAATGGTGGAAAGTCTAGTTGAAAGCTTGTGGCTAGCAGTGCGCCCCCAGGGATTGGTACTGGATCTAGTCTTATTCAATATATACATCACTGACCTGGATGACGGGACAGTGTATTCTCAGCAAGTTTTTTGATGATACAAAACCAGCAGCACTGCCATTCAGCAAGATGGGGTAAAGAGTTGGGTGAAGAAGAACCTGGTGAAATTCAAAAAAGGCAAGTGTAGGGTCCTGCACCTAGGGAAGAACAACCCCATGCAATAGTACAGGTTAAAAGGGTTGACCTGCTGGGAAGCAGCTCTGCACAGAAGGACCTGGGAGTCCTCTTAGACAAGTTGTCCATGAACTAGCATGGACACGGCTCATGGCCAAGAAGGCCAGTGGTATCCCAGGGCCCATTTAGAGCCTGGCCAGCAGGTTGTGGGAGGTTATGCTCTGCCCTGGTGAGGTCACGTGTGAAGTACTGTGTCCATTTCTGGGCGCACCAGTTCAAGAAAGACAAGGAACTACTGGAGAGAGTTCAACTGAGGGCTATAATTATTACTATGGGTCTGAAGCACCTCTCATATAAGGACAGGCTGAGAGAGCTGGGTCTGTTTAGCCTGGAGAAAACAAGACTGAGAGGGGTTCTCATCAATATTTATAACTATTTAAAGGACAGATGACAAGAGGATGGGGACAGAATTTTTTCAGTGGTGCCAAATAACAGGACAATGGGCAATGGGCACAAATTAGAACACTGGAAGTTCCATCTCAATATGAGGAAATACTTCTTTTACTGTGATGGTGAGAGAGAAACAGAACAGGTTTCCCAGAGAGGCTGTGGAGTCTCCTTCTCTGGAAATATTTAAAAACCCTCCCAAATGCAAACCTGTTCAACCTGTGTTGGCAGGAGAGTTAGACTAGATGATCTACAGAGGTGCCTTCCAACACTTACCTTTCTGTGAATCTGTGATTCTGTCATTCAGAGTCTTATGTATCACAGAGGCAGTACTAGAAATATTCAACAGAACAATTTTTTAACTGTTGTATCAATTAAAATATCAAAATCCAGGATTATTTAATATCTAATAAACTTTGGTGGGATTTTTATTAACAAAAAGGACAGGTTCCTGCTACAGATGAATAGCTGCTGACTGCTAAGTCGCTGACAGTCCAGTAAAATACACCACTGACACACTAAAACAAAATCACAGATTATGTCTGCAGTTGACAGACTTATGTCTTGAAAAAGAATGATACAGATAAGGATTTAGGAATCACAAAGAAAAAAAAATCTCTTTAATGTGCATTGTCAGTATAAAAGCCAAGAGAGAGGATTGATGAAGATGCTGAGGAAGGAGAGAAAAAGATCACCAAATATGTATTTCTATATATGTAACAGTATCAGGAGATCAAAGACCTCCAACTACTTCTGGTGTTCACATTTGGAAGATGTGGAAAACCAGCTAAAAGCACTTCAGCTGCTCCAAATATTTTACCATTATCTGAGGCTTGAGGACATTAAATAAATCATTCTACTGAAGAGAAATTTGAGAAATGGTTTGGGTCTCCGTGTATAGGTGCAAACACAGAAAATGATAATGGGAAACTTTTCAGGCTTTTTAACTAAGGTATGAAAGGATGCAAGGATTGAAAACCTGTTTCTCGGCTTTGAGGGTAATGCATCTGCGCAATAATATGGCAGGCATTACAACTACCAGTGTTCAAAGTCTTAAAATAAATAATTAACTTTTGAAAAGTTGTTCTGTAAGAAAGTTTTGTGAAAAGTTCACCAGCATTTTAATGGTAATTTCAGGCATTAGAAGTTGCGAGATTTGGAATCAGCATCTTCATTTCCTTGTTGCATGCCTCAGTGAACAGAATTGGCTATGTGTGCTACATGCTTATAACAGTTGCAGCTTTTAGTTAAAACAAAAATTCATACTTCAGCAGATCAGCTACTAGCCTCTGGGTTATACATCTTTTGTGTGCATGATGAACAATCAGCTTGTTGTCATCTATTCTACTCCTGTCAGATACTGGCCATGATAAAGTCAAGAAAAGACAGATCAGTAATCACAGACCGTTCAAAGAATGCTTTTCACATTGATGACTAGCTGGTGTTTCTTGCTCACCCCCTTAGGGACATACTGACAGCTAAATTTCAATCTGAGCAGTCTCTTCCCACCACTTCTGAGAAATTTTGAATAATTTCTCTTCTGAACTTGCTCTCTCTCTATTCTCTACTGCCTTTGTCCTCTCCACAGTGTGGACATGATTCAGCTCCTACTATTACCTAGGAGTGTTCCACCCAACGAATCTCCTGGTATTCCAAAGGCTTCAGGCATTTCAGCCTTTCCTACTCTTGGACTGGTGCATATGGATGTTTTCTAAGAATGGATATACTTTGCTTTTCAGAATTTATAATGTATAGAAAGTAATTTATTCTCAAAAGGAAGACAATTGTTTTGATTATGTCATCTGTATGGTCAGCAGCATGATTTCCAATAACAGATATTCTTATTTGGAGATAAAAGTAAAAGAAAAAACCTAGGATGACACATAAAAACATTGAAAATTTTAGATAGGAAATATAATAAATTTCCAGTCTACTTGCATGTTTTGTACACGTTTTGTTTTGACCCATTGATTTAATTCTTACATAGCAAAATGATGGCCAGAAGAACCTTCTGGACTTGCTAGGCATAGCAGAACTCCTATTGTTAAGGACTTAAGGCTCAAAACTTTCGATCAGTTTTGAGCCTTCAAGAAAAAGACATCATGCAGAGCCTTAAAATAAAGACAGCAAACCAAACCAATGAAAATAAATAAGAACACATATACAACAAGAAATATCCTGTATAATAATGTTAAACTGTCAGCTTTGTATATCTCTATGTCTGTATAACTACCCAATTATATTTGCAGTGAAGTCCTCTGCAGCAGTGTTGGTATGATTCAGATTAAGAAAAGTGCTGTTTAAATTCCCTTTTCCTATGTGTATGTAAGATATTAGAAGAAATTGAATGAAAGCTTTGGTATTAAAGATATTTAAATCATTTTACAGATACAGTAAAAGAATAGCAAGGGATGGGAATTAATATATTTACCAGAAAAAGAATAATGATTTTTTATGATTTCTGAAGACAGGGCTTTTTTTATTAAAGTTTGGTTCGTTTAATTGGAAATCTAGTTGCTGAATTGAATACGAGAGCTAGCTGATAGAATCAGATCAAAGGAGTCCTTCAGAGGAAATATGGTATGCTGGAAGTGGAGCTGTTCCATGTAGCATTGCAAATCCGGAAGGTCAGAAAAGAAGCTTGATGTATCTGATATAATGGAGCACAACACTGACTTTTGGAAAGTTGGTAATATTCTCTGACTGACACATAAGAGGTTGATTTTTTTAGTATGCTGACTGCAAGCTACAGTTAGGGTAAAGAAACAAAAGTGATTAAGGAAAACAGTGAGATGATGAAGCTGCAGTAGCCATTGAGATGAGGAGATACGTGGGCATCCTAGAAAGTAAGTCATTCACATAGTAGTTGAAAAAAATTATGTCTCAGAAATGCTTAAGATACAAAGAGAAAATACTGCAAAACTCATTGATTGTGCCACATTGTCTGGTGTCCTTTTTCCTCTGTGACGCTTTTGTGTCAGATAGTTAAAATCTGATGTTACAGCTATGAATATCTTTGGATATTTCAATCTTTTTCAGTGTCAATTCTCTTGTATATCACATTATGGATATGAGAGCTGTGTTCCTCATATTGATTTTATTGGTCTTACTCAGAACTGTTTCCTAAATTTGTTTCCCATAAATACCCTCAGATTTGGGTCTGAGTGGAAATCAGATGATCAGTAGAACTGATGTTTCAAATGTTTTAAAATCTAATATCTTATTTTGAGTTTTATTGTTTCTTTCCCCAATCTATTCACACCTTCCAGAAAATCCTTTTCATCCATGCTCTTAAGTATTCCCTCAAAGGAACAAACTCAGAGTGTGCATAATATTTATTAATATGAATAACCATAATGCAAGTCTCTAACAAAAACTTGCTAATTTCACTGAAAGTGGAAAAAGACCTGTACTCTCTCACATACTGCGAAATCAATGTAGTTGTTCAAGGAAATGTCAGGCTATAATTGTTCTTATTGCAATTTGCATCTAACAACACCAAAAAAACCCCACAACTGTTAAAAACAAATCATCATAAGCACTGTACATTACTAACTCTTCAACTAATTTAAGTCTTTATTATTCCATTATTTTTACTTTGACCAAATGTTATAAAAGTGTTTGATTTTTCTGAACATAATGAGAATACTGTAAGAAGACCCAGATATAATGTGTTCTACTCTATGCTAAATCAAAGGTCAAAAGGGTTTTTCCTTACTAAACAAACCCATCAGTGTAGTTTATTAATACAATTAGATGAAGTACATTCTCCAATTTCAGATATCAATTTACTCTTAGGCACTTTCTGCTTTATTTAATCAAATTGGGAAAATTTTCCCAGCTATATAATCAACATGTAAATTAAATTGTTAAGAATCTTAAAAAAGAAAGTCAATTATTTTATCAGTTAATTTTTCCATATGATCTAACTACAACAATCTTTATTCAAAAATGGGGGAGGGAAACCCACTGTGGTTAATATATTTTTTCATTGTAGTTTTCCTTTCCAGGGTATTGATATCATTAACATTATAATGGCAAGCCAGTAAATTGGTATTTTCATTTTGAGGCAAGGGGTTTCAATTTATTACGGGATGCCAGCATTTTAATGGGAAAAGATGATTTGATGTAAATGATAAACAGATCATTTAGTACTGCTAATGCTTTGTATTATGTGCTTCATTAATGGCATGTCCTATGTAGCTTACATTTAAGTATGTGCAGTTATGTCAAGCTCATTTATTTAGCTATATGTACCAGCACACTATGGAACTGCTATTTGTCTAATCTAAAATCTGAAGACCATTTATCATATTCTTCAGCTTTCAATTTATATGCAATTAGAATAGCTACTGTATATGAGGCTAATGCAGGAAAAAGGAAAAAAAAAGAGCACTTGTATGGCATTTTATCAAGGAAGTTCAAGAACAGTTCACTTAAGAGTTTATTTCAATAACTGTTGAAGGTTAGTGATAAACAAAATATATGAACTATTGATCTAACACCCACACAGTCTCTACAGGATAATTATGGGCAAATACTTTTACTAGCATAAGACACTAGTTTGCAGTCATTTGGTTATGCAGCATATTTTCCTGAATACAAATATTCTTTTATAGAAATTTCCTGAAGCTTCACTTTAAAGTAGTAGTTATTTAAAGTAGTATTACTCTTAGAATTTAAGCGGTGGACCTTGAAAATTCATTTAGGTTTTTGTTTACAATTTATATCTCTGATATTGGAAATCTTACTTATCTCACAGCTGTGCAACCCACTATCTGAGACAATGAAGCTGAGATGTTTTTAAGAAACCTGCAGCTAACACTTTATGCTGTACTTAGGAGTAGTGAGCATTGCAAATACTATAACTTTGTGCATATAACTCTATCTTGGAAATTCTCCATAATTTTGACATACTGCCTCATAAAAGTAAGTACTCTAAACAATGTTAGTGATTCCGTCTTGTGCAGGTCATTACAATGGGAAAGTAGAAAGGCTTCTGCTCTTTTTATTTTTAGGGAAGGGCTCTCAGTATAATCTCTGTAATATCTTCTGGACTCCCAGTGACATCAGACAGACATTTCAGCATGATAATGCTGATAGAAATCAGAAGATAATTTTAAAGACTGACAAAGATCTGGTGAACTATGAAGGTTCTTTACTATCAGTTGAGAAGAATGAATACAATTAAGTAATGATCTTTCTTTTACTTCTTTAAAATATTAAAATAGGAATTATCTGGTTGTCAAAAATCAGATAATTAATGAATGTGGAGAACAGATGAATGTAAAAAAAAACCCCAAAACCTCACATTTCTTTCCCTGTATTTGTGGATATGAAGAAGAGAGAGTAAGTAAGGAGGTATCAAACATTTCTGTCTTGAACATAATGTTTTGAAACCAGTCACAAATGGCTTGTCCAAAGAACACAAGCTTGTATAGCAAACTCAGGAACAGGACCACAGCTTGTCTGATAGTCCATGTCTTAGTAAGATGATTTTTCCTTTTTCCAGGATATAATTGTTAGAATTATTGGAATTCTTAAAGATTATTTTTCCCCTTGTATATCTCTGTACAGTTTCTATACAGTTCCTGCTTCACTGAGTATTTAAAACAGATGAAAGAAAATGTTGGTCTCAAAATATTTTTTTAATACCTACAGTTACTTTCAGCTAACCAACAGAATTTTTCAGTTTGGTCTCAAAGTTAAATTTTGAGAAGGCACTGAAGGGTCTGAAGCAGCATCATCTTATTTCTGAAGCATCTATTATCAGACTCTAAAAGGATTTTTCCTCTGTGGTCACCAGAAATACACCACTGCATTGAATCATTGATTCAAAGACACCCCATATTTACTCATGCAATAGCTATATTTTTATTTCTGATACTGCTTAGATGATACTGGTTGTTCCCAACTATCTTGTCATTGTTTGTTTTCCCCTTCTTTTTATTTTTTTTTGTACATCATTTTTGTAAACAAACTTGGCTTATTACATTCAAACAAGTTTGAAATTAAGCCAAGGAACGTTAGTCATCCAAATGAAAACACTTGTGTGTTAAATTTCTATGGATTCGTTTTAGTTAATTAACTGAAACAGATATCAAAACAGGAATCCTACAGGTAATTATTCATTAATCATGTCAGAGAAGGAGTAAGGCATTTCTGTGATTGAAAATGGAAATTCTTGCTCTATATTTGATATTCACATTTTCTGTGCTATGAGTGGTTTTCCCCCAGAAATATTATAACTTTTTACATCCTTAGTCTACTTTTGCTCCATAGTGTTGAAGGCAGTACAAATACTACATAAATTGAAATGAATTCTAATATTTCATATAGTATTATCTCTTTCTTCTAAAGATTTGATTCAACTTTTGAAGTATTTGGTATCTATTTTTGAGCTAAATATCGTCTTGAATATGAAGAAATAGGCAATATTTTCTGAAAGAAAACTATGCTTTTGTAATAATCTGACAGTTTATTGATTTGCTGATCTTTAGTCTATTTATCTTAAACAATACATAACACAGCTATTTAAAAGTAAGTGTTGTAAAAATAACATCTTTCTAGTGTTCTTTAAAAAGCCATCAAAATGAATGTAAGCCTATAATATAGTATTCCAGAAAACAACGTTTTGATATATCATAATTAAGAGTGACAAACTCCTTTCAACTTGTTCATAATTTGCTTTTATTAACATTAAGTGTTTTAAAAATGCCTGGAAAACTGTGGAAAACAGGTCTTTATTCAAAATCATTTTTCATTGAGTAAATCTTTGAGTACTTTGGAAGACAGAGGGAACGTATAAATGAGGCATAGCCTTATTGTTATCTTGAAGTTTTACAGGAACCTGAATTACTCTATCAATAGAAGTCATTTCATTTGCAAGGAAGAATGTTGCTACGTTGTAATTCAAAATGTTAAGTAAGTTGAAAGATTTAGTATAACAAGTAAATATTTCTATATTATTTAAGCAAAAAAAGACAGGCTACTTATTGAAATGCACCATTTTGAAAATGAATGAAAGCAGCAAATTCAATCAGCTTGAGTTAATCTAGTTTTCACCATTACTTCCAAGATTTGCTTGGTTTTGAAAACATTATCACCACAGAGGTGAAATTCTGAATGCCAAATTTCATTTTTAAAATTCAAAGTGCAGGTAAGTGAATAAAGACTATACTTTCCTATTTGTCTGCATCTGTATTTGCATGGTGGGTTAATTGAAATAATTGCTACAGCTGACATACCTTACCTTTCTCGCCTTTTTTTCCTCAGTCCTTCTCAGCTGTTTGGCTGGGGTAGAGTTTCTTTCCATTATGGTCTAAGAGTGGATCACATGATTGTTTTCTTATTTGTTTCTTAATTTTTTCCTTTTTTTTTAAAAACAAATCTGTCTTGGTAGCTTGCAAAACTATCATAGGACAGTAAATTCATCAACATATTTTAAGCCTTGTGTCAGTTTTAAGCTAAGTTTTTGATTTTGGATAGAAATTACTTCTGCTTTTCTTCCCAGAAGAGTATACCTCATGAACATGTATCTGTGAAAATTTCAGAATCAAAGCTGAAAAAAGAACAGATAGTGACTCCTTCCAGAATACCTTTTTTCGCAATCCCATGCATATGCATTGCCTTCTACAGCTAGTTCTGCCCTGCCTGACCCCCATTCTTTTATAACATTAGTAATACCCATTTGATGAAAGTAATAACCTAAAATCAATAAACCCCAACATTCCTAAAGCCAAGATAAGTTTGTTCCTCATCAGAGCATGAAGTTGTTTGGGTTCAGAGCACCCTTCTATTCAAGAGTCAATACATTTCAATAGCAGATTAACCACAAAGAGAGAAAGGAAGTAAGAGTGAAATGCTACTTGCCTAAGGATAGAGGTGCTGCAAAGGTGAAGACTAAAACCTAAATTCTAATTATGGGATCTGTTCAGAATCAATTATTCAGATTATTCTCATTAAGGTGATATGACAGTTTGTGTTAAGGGAAGGAATATTACCACCATAGTTAGCTATTGCTCTATTTTAAATGCAATTCAAGGACTAGTTTTGCAGTTAACAGCTCAAACCTCTGAAATAGTATGGCTGGTAGAATACCTGTTTTCTGTCCCAAGAGCATTTACTTGGTGAATTATTGATCTCTTCAAATTGAAGCACAAAATTAGAAAATTTAGGTCCCTGTGAAACTTAGTGAACTCTGGTGTTTAGTGTTACCTCAATAGTTTTAAAGGCTTAATTTTTTGTTATTTTGCTTAAATAGAACTGTCTTCCTAAACATCTCTTTGTCTAGAGTTCCATTGCATTCTGAAAATTAATGCAGTCCTCAGAGACAGAGAAAATATATTGGCCATTATTAGACTCATGTATAAAAGAGACACATCCAAAAATAGACAAATTACAGTTTATGTGAGGACTGTGCCATTGATCAGTACTTGTCCCTTTTTCCTCTTCCATTGACAAAGCATTTTCTGTCTATGGAAAAATACAAATATAGTTTATTGCTTTTAGTCAATAATAATGACAGCTTTTGTTTTTCGTTGTGCTGGGGTTGTTTTTCTGTTGTTATTTTTGTTGTGCTTTTTTCTTTAATTTTAATGTACCTTGTAATAATATTAATTTTTAATTTTCTCAGTCCCCAAAGCTACCATATATTTTGACCCTCCAGAATGTCTACTCCCTTTTCTTCCCAGTCCTTCTCTGCAGGGTTTCTCTCAGACCATCTATCCCCCAGTATGTACTGATACTTGGGATTGCTCCAACCCAGGTGCAGGACCTTGCACTTGCTCTTGTTGAACTGCACGTTATTAACAGTGGCTCACTCTTCAAGTTTGTCAAGGTGACATCCCTTCCCTCTAACACATCAACTACATCACTCAGCTTGGTGTCACCCACAAACTTGCTGAGGGTGCACTCAATCCTGCTATGTAATTTATTTATGTATTGACCAGCACTAGTCCTGATACAGGCCCCATGGAGGCAGTCCTTGTTACTGATCTCCATTCGGATATAGAACAGGGACTGCAATTCTTCGGACAAATTTATCCAGCCATTTCCTTCTCTGCTGAAAAGCATATCTATCAAACCCACATCTCATCAATTCAGACAAGTATTTTTTTTTATGTACAACTATGTAAAAACCCCTGCAGAATTCAAGATAGGTGATAGCAGTTGCTCTTCCCTTATCCACCAATGCAGTCACTCCATGGGCAGCAGCTAGATTAATCAGGCACAATTTGTCCTTTTCAAAGCCATGCTGTCTGTCAGTAGTCATCTCCCTGTCATCCATATGCCTTGACATAGCTTCCAGGAGGATCTATTCTATGATGTAGCCAGGCACAGAGGTAAGGCTGACTAGTCAACCTTTAAATTTCACTAAAAGTGACACAAATCTAGAGTTGCTCTTTATTTAGCTATTTCTCCTTGACTTCTATTTATGTGTATTTTAACTACATGTCGTTTTATATTTCTATATAGGTTTTTTATATAACTCACACTAACTTTCTGCAGTTTGCTTTTCAGTTTTATCTAAACTTTTTGAAATAAGTTAGTGAATACATTTTTTCCACTCAGTCTATGTGTATAAGTTTTGGATAGTGATTTAGTTTCAACATTATTTGCAAGTTCTACAAATGGGAATGTGTCTACCAAGAGTTTCATGGAAATTGGTTTTAGTAGTCTGAAGATGATGAGGTTTTATTCAAGACACACAATTTCTTCTATGAAAGCACAAGAAGAGCGATCTAAATAGAAATTCTCTGTCTTTGGGTAACAAAAATTCATGGCATTACACAAACATTTCAAAGGTGAAAATCTATTTCAAAAGTAAAATAATAGTTTAATATAATAAAATTATTATCTAGGTATTTTAAAGAGATTTCTGTTAAGCATGTGACATAACAGGTTAAAAAATAAAAATAAAAAAAAGAAAAGGTTTGGAATTTAACTTTATGATGTCACAAGGAAAATGCAGTCCAGGAAAAAATAATGTTTTCTAAGCTGGAGAAAATGAAACAATCAAACAATAAACCCCTAAACCACTCCAAAACACTGTATCCGTTTATACACTGCTTGACTGAGTGCAAATCAATAGAAATCAAAACAGCACAGAATATAAATAGCTTTGTCAATTTCTTTTTCTTTTTCCTTTTGTAGACATTTTTCAACATACACAAAAATAAAATCTGTAAAGATGATTTTAAATCTGTGGTAAATTATTTCTAGTTAAGGTATATAATTTCTGCAAGTAACAGTTCCTTTTATTTTTGTAGTCTTTGTTTTGTCAATTTAGAAAATTATAATACTTACATTAACTTTAGTCTTGAGACAAAAAAGGGTTCTAGAAATGCCTTTGATAAAATTTAAGAATAAACAGTCTGCAGAAGAAGAAACTAAACAAATTTTTTAAACTTTAAGATCAGAATTTCATACAGACTCAACAGACATGACTACTGCAGATGAAAAAATATGTTTACATTCATATATAAATATCATATACATGCACCTGTGTACAATATAGACCCATACCCATGTGACCACATATATCATATATCTGCGGCAGCTTAAAGAAGTATTTGCCTTGTTTGTTCTAATGCATTTCATTGATAACACGATTCAAGCAGAAATAGTCCACTTATTATATGTTCTTCAAATCTTCCATTTTATTTTTCAATATTGCATTAAAATTGGGTAGGTTTTCTCAGCAGTATTTTTTCTTTAATAAAAAAATCGTATTATATAGTCAAAATAAGTTTTAAATAGTTTGCTGTCCTGAATTTTCCAGCTGTCATCTTCAGTCAAGTATGTGGATTTGATCACCTATTTTTTTTTTTTTTTTTTTTTTTGCAGGGTCTTTTTTGTTTGGTTTGGTTTGGCTTTTGCAGGGTTGTTTAGTTTTTTTTTTTTAATTTTATTTTGGTTTTATTACCTTATAACATAGGTGATACAGTGGTCACTTATCTAAATAGACATTTCAGGAATTTATTTAAATATAAAGGTTTTTACATTCTTACCTTTATGCATAAGAGGAAATTAATCATCATTTAATAAAGTACTTAGTCCTTTGTTCATCTCACCCAGTTTAGTGAAGTGACTCATTTAGGGACAAAGTTAGATTAGTCTCCAGTCAGGAAAAACATGTCTCCCATGTGATTCAACACAAAAAAGACTGGAATCATACTCTGATAGCCTTTCTTTCCTTGTAGAAAGTATATTCCCTGTCCCTTCCAGAGGGAGGCTGTAGTGACTGTACTTTACATACAGATATGGGTATGCTTTCATTTACCACCCTTACAGTCTTTTTTATGACCTATGATATTGACCCCTTGCAGCCTCTGTCAAGGGATGCTAGAATAAAGCCCAGTATACATGCTGTTGTCTCCTGGCATGAAGGATGAGTATCTCTGGTGTGCTTCCTAGCAGCCAGAGCTCTCTGTACTGTAGGTAAGTCATCAGGCCCAATAACAGCACTTGTGTGATATTTGTCTCCTGGTTTAGGCTAGGATAATTTTCTTTCTAGCAGCCAGTGTAGTGCCATGTTTTGGAGTTTGGATGAGAACTGTGCTGAAAACACTGATATTTTTAGTTATTGCCAAGCAGCCAAGGACTTTTCAGTTGTTCATATTTCTGCCTACTAACAAGAAGGCAGGGGGCACTCAGGAAGATGGGAGGGGACACAGCCAGGACAGGTAACCCAAACTGGCCAAAGGGGTATTTCAAACCAATTATGTCATGCTCAGCATAAAAGGGATACTGGTGGGGAGAGGAGTGCATGGCTCCAGGACGCACAGTTTTTGGGGACAGTCCGGTTTTGCAATGGCTCTGTGCAATTCAGTGAGAAACTGCATTGTGTATCACCAGTTCTGTATATTTTGCTATAAAACCTATTATTGTTATCTCTCTCTCTCTCTCTCTCTCTCTCTCTGTCATTCTCTGCTGTCCCAGCAAACTAGCCTTATTCCAAGCCATGAGGTTTGGGAGTATTTTTGGTTTTCTTTTTCCTTCCTTCCCTGCTCCCCTCTCCCCCTCCCCCCAATTTCTCCCCATATCCTCTTGGAGAGAGCAGGTGGGTGGTGCTTGGTTCTCAGCTGAGGCGAAACCATGACAATTTGCAGATAGAAAGATAAATTCTTAAGAAAAAATAAGTCAGAGGTTCCTGAGCTTAATAATGTACTTCTGTGTAAAACATGCCTGGTAAAAGTGAGGTTGGTCTGCTGACGCTCTAAGCAGAAAGGACACAAATTGCCTCCTAGTAAAATGTAGTATTGTAATAGTAGTAGTATGCCAAACACAGACTATGATTCCTTGAAATATCAGTGGGGAAATGATTCAGGTTTGCATCAGACTAATACGTCCTAACAGCTTTGGTTGGCTCAGAGCACAGGCTGAGTAAGTCTGTGTCTGGTAGCAATGTACCATGTCAGCTAAAAATAGTTGCATACTGAGATGCTTTCATAGTGAGACCTTAGTGCTTGCTAAATTGTATGAGATTATGATGTTCTTCATCAAAGGAAATATGAAGTAGCTTTTTTTTTTTTTGTTAATTTGTGGTAATATTAAAACAAAATATGGATGTGTTAGGGTAATACCTTTCTGTTCTTTTGCTACCAATGGGGTTTTGTCTCAGTGTACACTGAATGTGCCAACTAATCATTGGCTATTTTATTTTATATACATATTTCTAACTAGTAAGGATATAGTCAGGATTAGTAGGATTTTTTTTCATGAAGTTCAGAGCTTAACACACACACATTAGGGTGCCTAGGCTTTTACAGAATGGCAAGCACATTCCACAAGTAATGAGAACACTTCTTAATTCAGTTGAAGCCAAAGCCACAAGTGAGTTATAAATGTATTTGTTCCCCAGTTAAATCGATTCCATGCAGTGCTGCAAGTGCTTATTATGTATTCTGTTTATTCCACAAGGAGGAAAATAATAGTTCTCTTCCTATTCTGTTAAAATACAACAGTACAAGGCAGCTTATTTGGTTTCATTTTAACTATACCAATTTCACTTCTAATCAGGTTCTGTATGATGCTTACACTGATCTCTAACCTGCTGCTGGATTATTGATTTATATTAAGAAATAAAAAAGAAACATGAGTTCACATGTCATGAACACCATTTTACTGTGTAGACAGTTGTTGGTTTGTTGGGTTGTTTTTTTTTTTTTTTTTCCAAAAGGGATCCTAATATGCATATTCTTACAAGCATGTGTATTAGTTAGTGATGTGTATCACTGAGACAAGATTCAGGATCTTACATAAAATTACTTTCTTTGTCAGTACAGCTCTCAGTTGATAATGTCCAAAGATAGCATATGCTTCTACCAAAAAGGATATTAATAGACTTTCAGATTGCTTAGGGAGTATATTGCAGTTCTCTTAGACACTAGAATAACTTGACTTATCAGAGAAAAAACACATTTGTATGCTGTTTCTTCAGAAGCTAATGAAGCACAATATAAGTACTCTTTCCTTCTCTCCTTCATGTTATACATATCCTTATCAGCTAATTAATGAGTTGAAAACATGCTATTACAAAAAGAAAACAAAGAAATAAAGAAAGAAGAAACTATACATTTTACCTCAAAAAGAAAGAACCTCAAGTGGATCTGAATAGGCTTAGGCCTATTAATGGGCTTTCACGGAAATGCAGTACAATATTGGAACACAAAATAGAGAATCAGATTATAGATACTAAAAATCTACTTTGAAAATCTAGGGAGGACTAGTCTAATTAGACACCTTTCTTATTTTCTACTATGAAAAATTATTTTTTTTAATTTTAAAATTATTAATTTAAAAAAAAATATTATGAAAAGTTTCTAAAGTTGCAAAAAAACTTTTGGCATTGAAGTAATCAATCAGTTTCAATATTTCTCAGCCCACTTTCTGCCAAAACACCCTTCATCATCTATCATGTCTGTTATACCAAATGCTTGGCTGGAGCACTCAGTGTATTTGACCACCGATAAAAAATGATAGCACTGGGCAAATCTGTCAAGCTTATCAGCAAGGTTGAATTCCCCTCTTAACAATGCTCCTCCTGACACATTTAGATTTTGTTTTTCAGAGTTTTATTTTTATTCAGTTGTTGAGTAGGAAGCAGTTTCTTTTCACCTTAGACTTATAATGTTGTGCAATATTTAATAACATGCTGCTATTAGTTACTTCAGAAAATATACATGCCATTTTACATGGCACAATTAAATGACCATGTTCTTATATAAAATAAGGCAAAAGGAATCTCAGTATTTTTAGTGACAGAAAAATAAAATAACCGGGTATGGTCAGGCACAGTACTTTTGAGAGGATGAGTATGCCATCTATTTTAAAGATGAATAGTTGAAGTAGGGCTCACACAATTTCTGAAAAAAGGTCTAGAATATACAGTTATGTTTTCCTATGAAGACAGAAGACTGCAGTCCTAAGAGGAAAAATAAATAATTTTTTGTTCTACCTCTTTTCAGAAAATTTAAAAAATATTATGCATCTGTGTTTATGAGGATGTGACTGTAGACCCCACTTGAATTAATTACATCAACATAATCATGTTAACATGGAGCCTGTTACATTATTTTTTTCGGGAATTTATACTCAGCAATATCATTAATATAGTTACATTTTGCTATTTGTCAGCCTATATGAACTCCAAATCATTCTTTGGAAATTCTTCATCTGCTAAACATGCTTTTCATTGAAATCTTGTAGATAAATATTATTCAAAGTCAAGAACCCATGGAAAGAACAATAGAAATAATTGAAAAAGAACAAACCTTGTGTTAGAAGTGGAATTTGCACAGTATTTTATTGAATCTTGTATTGTGGCTGGCTGAGATGGAGTTAATTTGCCCCACAGATGCCCACATTGTGCTGTGACGTGTATTGGTAGGTAGAGAGGTGGATAACACACTAGCATTTTGTCTGCTGCTGAGCACAGAACCAAGCCTGTCTCCCCAACATCTCATCAGGGGTGGGCAAGATCTGGGGAGGGGACAAAGCTAGGAAAGCTGACCCCAACTGACCAAAGGAATATTCCATATCATATGATGTCTGGTCAGTAAAAAAAGCTAAGAAAAAGGAAGAAGAGAAGGGGAATTTATTATATACAACATTTAGCTTCTGGATCGAATGCCATGGATACTGAAGCCCTGCTTCCTTGAAAATGTCTGGACATCATGTGTTGGTGGGAAGCAAAGAAAATTTTCTTTAATTTTTTTTTTTTTTTTTTTGGTTTTGGTTTGATTGTTGTGGGTTTTTTTAAATTATTAAACTGCCTTTATTTTTATGCAGAAATTTTTTTTCCATCTTATTTTTCTCCCCTCCTGATCCTGCTGAGGAAGGGAGTGGCAGAGCAACTTGATGGGCACCTGGAATCCAGCCAGGGTCAGCTCGCCACAAATGAGGAATTTTCTTGGAATTAGAAGCCTAGGGCAAACTCAAAACATGCAATGATCTTTTGGTTAGCAATTTAGTAAAGTATGATCAGATATCACTAGATATAAGCACCAAGTGTTTGCAGGTTCCATATAAAAAAATCTACGGATATCAATGTTTCTGATTATCATGTATATCTGATGTCTGATAATTCCTTTTTGGGAAAAATAATTCACGAGGGTGCTGAACCAGTAATATGCCCATGAATATGACTACCCACATGACTAAAGTAAAGCAGCTGCTTAATTAACTTCAGAGTCCACAAATTTTTGAGGAATTTTCATGGAATTACCATGTACTGTATAACAGTGCCATCAAAGCTTGATTCAACACACAACTTAACAATGCTTAGCCTTGTTAAGTTTAAATAATCACATCATGTCCCGTAAAACTACTCAGCAAAATGCATGCTTCAAATCCTTTGCTGTGTAGCCAGTGGTTGATTTACTGGTACCTAGATATCAGTCTAGTTCTCAGATGAAAGAAAGGAGACATCTACCTTTATATTTCACAAAGTTCAATATACTTTACAGAAATGTGTATCAGGGACTGAAAAGGTGAATTTACTGTTTAAGAAACATCTGGAAAATGTTAGAGTTTCTTGTAGTCAGCAAGAGCAAAAGAAACTACAACTGATTTTTGAAAGTGTAAAGTCTCACTAGAGAGAGTCACTGGTAATTTGAAGAGCTTCTCCTTCATCCCCAAACTGAAAGATAACAGATAGGCATGAAGATGGACTTATTAGCAGCTTAGAAGGTGCTGGAGAGTATGTGAGACCTGTTTCATTAATAAAGAATTACATGACCACTTTTAATAGCGCGTGACAATTTTGCTAGTAAAAAGAATTTGGATGTAATCTTTTCTGACAAAAGTATTGAAAAGGAAATTTGTAGCCAGATGATTCCTTTCTGGGATTCTCTGCTTGGTTGGGGGTGGTTGTTTTTGTGGGTTTTTTAGTATAAATTAAATATTAATTAAACAATTAATTAATTCATTAATTAATACAAACATATAATTAATTGGAACAGTAACGGCATTTCCCTGCTATAAGTTCTCTTGCCATACTTGCCTTTCCTTATTCAGATGGGGAATAATTAAGGGAAGAAAAAACAGTATTGCACCATTATCACTACTCTGCCTTGTACCTACTGAACTCTCTAGTTGTGTTCAGCATCTGCATCACTTCATAGGTATGTGTGGAGTACTTGCTCTGCTCTTTTTCCCTACTGGGTAAAGCCTAATTTCACTTTCCTATTGGTTAAACCCAACAAGCTAAATAGTATGGAGTGTATGATAAGAAAAATTCATCCTCAGCTGTTATGCCTAATATCTTCATAAATCTCCTCTCCTGGTTTAGCTCTCATTACTGAGTAAAAGAGATAGCAGTATATCGCTTTGGGAGGTTTTAAGAACATTTCTCTACTAGTCCATCTAATTTAAAGTGACTTTATGCTAGGAGCAATGTGTAAGCAAATCCCTTCTGTTACACTAAGCACTGTAAACTGTGGTACATGATAAAACTGGTAAAATAATCAGGTCACCATTTGAAGAGTCAGCAGTCACTGCAGTGTCTCTGAAATTCCTCTGTTTCATTTTAAGTAAGAAGTAACAGTGCCAGCTATGTGGCAGCTGAGGATATTTTAATGTTTACCACTACAATCTCAAAAATACTAAAAAAACCCCAAAAATATCTTCAAAAAATCTACTGATAAGCAAATGTGGTTTATAATGCCATATTAATAAAAAAGAAAATAATGGGTGCCATGAAATACCAAATTTTATCTTACTGGAGAAGTCTGCATTCATTAAATGGTTGTTACACAAGACAATTTATATGATTTACTAGGAGACAAGATACTTACAAGTTAGAGTCAGTAGCTATGTGTGCATTAGCAAATAGGGCACATAGATGGGTCTAAAGATTAAAACAGTTGGGGCTGAAGACCTGAAATCCACACTGAACATATTGAAGGCACTTTTAATTATCTCTAGTAGAGTCCCATAGGTGTGATGCATGAAGAAACCTGGAATGCATAGATTCTGCTCCTAGAAACAGTTCTTGTAGTTTACCTTCACCTGAAAGGGAAGCAGTTCATGCACACTGAAACTGCTCCATAGTGCAAAGCTATGCGCAGTATGTGGGGGCTACTGGGAGATACACTTTAAAAGTGTACTGCTGGCCTTGATTCAATTATTTCTGGAGAAGTATCCATGAAGGCAACTTCTCTATTTCTACTATATTTATATACTTTTAACTTTTATTGGATATTAAGAACTGTCTGTATAGCTCAACTTTTTGGCCATTGTAACAATTATTCTTTTACTGATTAGTATGTCATGATATTATTTACATCTAAGCAGACTGAGTGAAATTATTTTTTTTTCCTCCATAACTCAAACCATTAACAGGGCAGCTTTTAAAAACAAATCAAAGAATATGTCAAAGTTACAAGACTGGATTTTCATCTTAGGTTCACATCAGTTTTCTTGACTGTTCAAAGTACTTTTCATTCAACAGATCTTCAAAAGTCTATTTTGATGCATTTAACACTCTACAAGCACAAGGTGACTCATACATTGCAACAACTGTTTTATAATAACTCCTTTTCTTCTTAAGCAGATGTGAAGATGCTACACATGGGTGACAAGTTCTTTTGATTCCACAAGAGTGTAAAAATTCCTAAAGCTCCAAAACCCAATTGTCTTGGTGTTTAACAACTTCTGCTTCTCAGAATCTGAGCTACATTTTGAGCTTCTGTTTTTCTAATATTTTTTTTAATCACCTTATGTATTACCCACACATTTATGTGTTACTGAGAATCTGATTTAATCCTTATAACTTATGGGTAAGTCACCAACAGACAACCTTGCAGTTATGTGTTATAATCATAGCATTATACAGCATAGATTTTATTAACGACCTATCATAAAGAACAGTTAAAAATATAATGCCTAATGTCTTACTGTATTAACGATTGCATGATCTTTTTTATTAATGATCTCATATAGAAGTTAAAGAACGGTTAAAAATGTAATGCACAAGGTCTTACTGTACAAATGCATACTGAAAGATGACTGCTACATTTAAATACAAATAATAATTAAAAATAGAACAGCTTGATATACTGTATAGCGTACTTACTACTGTATGTTGTAAGGAGATAACTATTCAGAATGAGATAGAATAAGGATTTTGGAAATGCCTGGACTTGTTAAAGAAAAGAAGAAAAAAAGAGGAAAAAAAGTATCACAAATTTGATAGGTCATAGCTTAAAATAATGATCTCTTTCTGTGGTTTTAGCAGCCAATACCATGATTAAAGAAGAAATGCATAACAAAAATAAACTTTATTTATACTGCACATGGAGGAAATACAGACTCAGTGTGAAATTATCTTACACTTGTTATTTTGCTTGGAAGAATTTGCAGGGATTACAGTTGCTATGATGAAGGTAATTAATCTGTTTTTACACAGTGATTCAGTTAATTTGAGAGGAAGACAGTGTATGAGAAATGCAGTAGTGAGAGATACACTTTTACAGGGATGTTTTCAAAGCATAGCCATATTTTACAAACAGCAGATGACATTACTGTGCATTTCTAGTTATTTTACATGGTATGGACAAATTTTATATGGAAAAAATATAAATACACCTGGAAAATTATGGATATGGATATATTTGCCCCATACCAAAATTATTCATGATTAAAAACAATGACAAAAAAATTCAAAGTTATTTCTGTTTCTACAGTGCAGCCAAAGCAGAGGTGTCGGAAAATTATGAATTATAAACAGGTTAATCTACATATAGGTAGTATAACCTTGTCTCCAAACCAAATATATCTACTAAAATATTATAACCAAGAACAGTCTTGTATGTATTTTGTGAGACTATAATAGCCTAGCCAGGAAATTTACTCACAAGAGAGGCAGACGGAGATGCATTTAGTTGCATGTAGAAAGCATTTGAGCAATAAAAGTTGCAAGAATACATACATACACATGTACTTATATACATGTACTTATATACATCTGTGTGTATGTCATACATACATGCTGAGTTGCAATGTATATTACTCACAATGATACTTATGACTGATACTTAATGTTAGCGACCTCTGCCATTGTTTTGGAGTCCTGAGCAGTTAGTATGCCAGAGAAAGACTGCAGTGTCTCAGTGTCTGAAGTCTGGCTTATCTTGCTACTTTGTTGTCTCTGGCACATTCATTCCTTCTTGTCCATGCTAGAGATATGAGGCATCTGAACCTAAAATCCAACTGTGAGACAGAAGGATGTTATGCCATTGACAGGAAAAGTCTCTTCTGCTCACATACATCAGGATTATGGTCCTCTTTCCCCACATGATACATTAAGTAGGATCATACAGCTTGTGATTCTGTCTATCCATTGCCAGATATTGAGAGTAGAAATAGCAAATTTAAAATATATCTAATATTATGTCATCATTTAGCTTCCACTTATTTTATCTATTTTCTCCTAAACCAATCAGCTTTAGTGAATAGTGATAAATACATATTTGCTGCAGGAAGTGCAATAAATATACAAAACAAAGCATAGCAGACTCTCTAATTCAACATTTCTGAAAACTTAAAAAACAAGGTTCCAAAGTTAGAAGATGTGGAAATGAAACTCAAATCCGATGCAGCAGATCTTGTTTTTAAGATCTCTTCAGTGAGGTTTTAAATTATTATTTGTGTTACAGCAGTGTCTTTTAGCCAAAACTGAATCAGGGCCTTCCTTTTCAGGCATCATACATAATAATAAGCAACCTTTGTATCGAAGATCTGATAATCTAAAGAGACAGGCTGGTAGGAGGCATAAAATTACTCCCATTTTTCTGATGAGGACTTTGGGCACTGAGACATCAAGCAGCTCGGTCAGAATCACATTTAGAATTTGGAAAAAGTGGCAGGATCTGAAGTCTCCTCTTTCTGTCTCACACTTTTGTCCATAAGAGAACATTATTTTTCTCAAATTATCTATGACTTAATACTTTGTATTAGGCCTTAAATGCTTCAGTTTCAGCTTCACATATTAGTCAGATTCTTTGATGCTTCTGTTGAAAATCATTAATTTATTGGGTATTACTGCTATGAAAGCCTTTCATATGTACTTAATACATAAACTTCAAACATAAAGGATGCAAGATGTGAAGAGAAACCATTGAATAATTTTTCTGTAGCTTCTAAGAAACTATGGTATAAATTGTAGTAGAAATGATTACTGGTGAAAAAGATTTTAGTACAAACACAAAATTTATTACTCTCTATAAGCATGGATAAATTGATCAAACACACTCCCCTCCCCCTAGTATTTAATAAAAACAGAGTCAAAGATAATTTACCTCTGCACATGGAGGATGGAACTTTTCAGGAAAAACCCTGCAAATTAAGATTGAGAGCACTTAATATTTCATACCTCATTAATGATGTGAAAAAAGGATATGTATTTTATATTAGGCATTCTCATAGTTAAATCGTTATCATTTTGAGGTTTGTATGCAACTATGAATATGTTTTAAAAGAGTACTAATGTAAAACCCACATGATCATAAACTAATGTTCTGATTTTCCAGAAAACCTAAACCAAAAGAAACTCCCGATTTTGGATTTCTTAAAAAGATACTAGTGTGAATAGGTTCAGAAGAATGTGTTTTTCAGAAGTACAGCATTTTATTGAAGCCACACTGTGTTAGTGTACAATAGCGTGTGCAACAAATACAACATGGGCAGTTTGGTATGATTCTTTTCCAAGAAAGTGCTCTAAGCAGAGTTAAAAAATTCAAAAGTTCAACCTCTGTTGCAAAACAGGAATGTTATCTGGCAATCAGCTGTGTTATTATCAAATATCTAGGAGGTGAAACTTATCTACTTCCTTGAAAAAAAGTGGAAAAGAAGCAGGAAGAATTGAAAGAAACCACATAGTCTTCATGGCTGCCATTTGAGAAAGCAACGGCCTATTCTGACCGCATTCTAGTGTGAGCTTAATTTTAAGCTCCAATTTAATTCCCACTGACTTAATTGTAAAATGGTGGATTTCTGCCATGAGACCCAAGCGCACAGAACAGAATATTAACAAGCAGTGAAATGAAGGTAGAAAGCAAAATCACATACTGGGAATCTAAGTGCTTGAAGGGCAGAGGCAAAAATAATGAGATGAATCTATGGTATGAAGAAGAATGTGCACTGAAAGTGGAAGGTCAATGCCATTAAATACAGAATAATTTCTTGCATCGGATGATTAATATACTATGTGATTCTCACATGCAGAGCTTCTGTTACTGTCAAACATACTGTAAGCAAAAGTTCAAATATACATTCTGTCTACAGAACAATGTAATGTACCTCTATCTGCATGTTTCAGAAGTCATCAACCACAGGGCACAGCAATTAGGCCACATAAACCTTTGCATTGCCATCTCTATCTCACCCCCTCCCCCTCCCCCTCTCTCCCCAGCCACCACCACCACCAGTAATTTAGGTATCATCCTTTTTCAGGAATGACTTTGGTCTTTTCAAAAGTCTTGTCTGCACTTCTCGCCTAAAGGATATATGTCCAACCAGTTTTCACATAGCATACCTAGATAGTAAGCATGATCATTTGTACCATATGATTCCTTCAGAATGCTTTGGTTGTTCTGAAAAATTACATGCTTATTCATGTATATTTATTCTATTTTCTCATGTGAGGGACGATTAGAAATACAGTTACTCTTTGCATGGACAGCAGTTTACTTACATTTTTATTCTGAGAGCTATTTATACAGCTTAACATATAATTGTGAACATCTATTGCTCATTGATGGAGTCTATTTGAAATAGAATAATGTCATGCATTTGCACATCACAATTATAAATGCATAAAAGTTCACGTTGCATATACTTATTAAAGTGAAAACATTATCCTTTAATTCTCTTATAATATATTAAATTATTTGCTTCAGATAGCAAAATTCATATATTTAAATATTTATGTGCATATATGTCTACATGTGTAAAGCTGACCATATAAAGGATATGCTATAAAATTAGCTAAATTGCAGGGAAATTTTAAGTTTCTTGAGTGAGCAACAGCATTTTTTTTTTTATAACATTTTTTGGTGCTAACATTTATGGATATTTTGTCCCCTGTCTCAAAGATAAGAGAACTGAATTCTTTTAAGGCTTAATTTCTACTTTTTCCTTTCATCCCCCACCCCCTCAAAAAAACCCTCAAAAACGAAACCAAAAACACCCTCATAGAAAAAAAAACCAAAACTTTAGGACCAAGTTAATACCATTCAGTTCATCAAGGACAGCTTCTTTCCTTAGTACTTTAGTCCTTCTGAGTGCCATCTGTTTTATGAAAAGTTCTGGTGCTTTGTTTCTGTAGCCTTGGATGGTATGCCATAAATTTGTAATTTAACTAGGACAGGATATATGTTCTTGCATGTCTTTAAACGTATATTATTACTCTTCCCCTTTTTACTTAATCATGGTAAACTAAAGAGTTATTTAGTATACCATTTTACCCAAAAGAAGCATTTCTTGCCTTTTACATAGCAGCAGGCCCCAAAACTACGCATATTTTAAAACAGGTTAATTAACATTATGATCTGAAAAGTAAGCCATTCCAACTTGTTGCATGTACTCTCTTTTTTACCTTTGCTTGTCTTTTTTTCTGTGTGTAAGATTCCACTCAACAAAGCTGTACATCTCAGAAATATCCATTAATTCTTCTGCTTTGTGACTTTGGAGCACTGCATCTATTTAAAGTATATATAATGAATTGAGAACACAGAAATAATCATTGGAAGTCATAAAGTGTTCAAGTTCAACAGCTGATCTCTTTTTCCAGAAGAATGTAACTACAGCTATATCTTGGAAATTTAATTTACTTCTCTGTTTTAAATACCAGCAAAAGATCCATCGTAACCCCTCATTCCTGTAATGTACTCATATATTAAAAAAAATAATAATTATTTTGATCACTGAAGCTAATGTATGCATAAGCTCACAAGCTGGGAGGCTTAGAGGGAGTGAGCTTTGTCCTCAATACAGGCAAAAAGCCATGTCTGAGCAGCTTCATTTACATTAATTATAATGTTGCTTCACCATAGTTTTGATTACTGGGTTTTTTTATTGCTTCAGCTTGTATTTAGTGGATTGTTTATGCCCTTGCTAGGTTTGTTATTGATCAAGGACATATGGGGTAGAAATTCTATCTGAACTCTCTTCACCTAGCTAAGAAGGTCATCAGCTCCCTATCACTCACAAAACAGAACAGCCCTGCCACTACCAGCAAATCCCACTTACCACCTAACTGTCTTCCCAATACTCTTGTGTAGACTCCAAAAATCCAGTGTCAGGTATAGCACCAAGAGGAATTATTCCTACATTCACAGGCACACTCTTGTACACTTTTATGAGTATGATGAATTAATTTTCAAGTTGGCACCTAACTGAGGTACTTCTAACCATAATACTGCTCAGTCTGATCATTTTTTTTTAAACGAGGGAGACATTTTCTGCTTTAAATTCTGGCTTAATAATATTGCCATTTATGTTAAATCACCATGTAGCTTTGTTTTCCTCTCTAAGTGCATGAAAACCAACTAAAAACTTGCAAGGTCTCAGGTTTAAGATGTACAAAGAACTTGGTTTCTCAGAAATGCTTAGTAGAAGCCTATGTGTTATGAAGACTTTTATTCAAGCGTTTAGGAATTCCATCCATTTCATCTATTCTAACTTCTGTGAGAGGATATTTGGAAATCAATTGTACCAAATTAATTAAATTAGTCACAACAGTATTATAGAGAAACCTGTCAGGTTTCACAGAAGGTCCTCCTTACAGCACTAGTAATCAGCAGAGACAATGTAAAGCTGATATCCCAAACTGTGACAAGCAGAGACAAAAAAGATGTCTGTCATTTCCAAAAGGCAATGACAATGTGAAACTCATTTCTGAGTAAGAAGAAATAGTACTAGGAGTAGCAGTAATGATGCCATAGAATGAGATAGGATACTTCCGCATCAGAATAAGACTCTGCAAATCTCACCTATGTGCAAAATTTTACTTAAGTAGGGGTTTCTGTCCAAGTATACTTCACCCCACAGGGTAAATAACTAATAACCCACCGTTCAGTTGGTTATATTCCTAATGTGGACTTCATGGATTTTATTTGTTCAACTAAATGTTAATATCATGGTACTGTTCTTTTTTGGGGGGTTGTGTGGGGTTTTTTCCTCACAGAGAAGTTATATATGGATTCACATTTCTATCAGCACTGTAATTTTAATTTTTTTTTCCATGGGAAAACTATTTCTAAAACAGAAAAAGATTTTCTTTCTGCACCTCAAAATATGGCAGCACAGCACTCTGTCACGACTTTCTCCATAGTGCTTAGGGAGGTGGTTTAGTGGTGGACTTGTCTGTTCGGTTAATGTTTGGACTCATGATCTTCAGGTCCTTTCCAATGTAAATGAATATGTGATTCTATGAATATAGCACCTAAAATCGATGGACCAATCACAGATCTGAAGTACCTTAGGGAGACCTGCTTTCACATGTAGCCATATTTTCACATTTTTGCTGTTATAGTAAAACCTAGTTAATGGAAACCAGAAATTTTGATTATAATTTTGAATCAAAAATCAGTAAATGTCAATAATAATAAATTTTAAAAGAATAAAATTAATTTTTAAAAGTTGTCCTGACCACCTTCATTCCAACACTTCTAATAAACAGTAAACAGCATACTTGCATCCAAGAGAAAGGCAAAGGCAAGGTTGCTCAAGAATCAGATTTTTGGCAAGATAATATTCTGGCATATCAGGATTCCAGAAGAATGCAGAAGACCAGATGGCTCTTCTGTTTAAGGAAACCAAGTGCACAGGCTGGCAATCAGTTCAGGGATCTGATTCCTCACTTGCATAACTAAAAGAGCTTCAAGACATGAAAGGACGAGAAAGACAGTGTTACCGAGGGCAGTGCTTCAAATACAATAGGCAGTCTTATGCCCTAAGACAGACAGAAGGACATATGTGAAAGAGAACAAATGGCATTTTTGTTCTAATGGTTTTGGGGTTTTTTGTTGCTAAATGGAAAGGATGTGCCTTTTTTGTTTGTTGGATTGCAAGTAGAATATTCCTTTAGAAGTCTGTATGAGGGTGTTTGATATATTTGCTAAATTTGGTGGTATCAGGCACAGCAGTCTGTAAACAGGTAATGAAGGAGGAAGACAACAGAGACTAGGCTGTGCATTTGAGTTGTCACTGTTCAGTACTTTGCTTGCATTTAGAAATATTTTTTTTTTCACACTTAGAAGAAGAACCTGATTCTTAAAAGTGGAAAATGGGTGACGGTCTGTGCAGGCACTTTTGGAAAATCACATTATTCGCTTTATTTTCATCTTTTAGAATTGCGTTTCTAAATGTGGTCTGTGTGATTTATTTATGGAAGACTTGGATTTAAGACAACTAAAATATTTAAAGGGTGGTAAAACTGGAGGCAAATCACCACAAAAGTTTATTCACAAAGGCATGTGGAATGTCTCCTAAACTACTCTAGGCACACTCTTGACCCAAGGCAGAACACTTTAAAAGTTATGTACTTAGTGTCAGATGATAGGCTAAATTATGCAGGATTAAGCATTTTATTTGATGAATAGGAAGGAAACTAAATACAATTTATTTTCTCGTTCAAGTGCTAAAAGAACAGCCATTCTTGCCTGTCTGTATTGATCTGAACTTCATACAGTTGACTTTGCAATGACTGTTGGTTTTGTCATAGTTAGTTTACTACGTCTTTCACAATTTCTGCATAGTTATCATAGCTTTATTCCCTGGACAAGCGTGTAAATAACACATTTCTATATTTTATTACTAACATTCACACTTATCCTTAAATAGACAGATAAAATCATATTTGTCATTTCGGTTTTCACACTACTTACAAGGCAAAAGTTATTTAATAGATTTTGTGAGGCCAGAGAACAGCACTGCAATGATTTAGTTTGATTCTAACCAAAAAGACCACAGGATTTAGTGAAGTTACATATTATGATCAGTAACCATGAGCTATCACATGTATTTTCACAGGACATTCAGACTTTTAAGGGATAAAAAATTAGAATGGTTTTGGATGCAGTTCTTATAACTTACACTCTAATAACAAAACCAGCAAAAAGCATCTAGTCTGAAATTCTACAGATTTCATACTTTAGTTGACATATTTACTAAGAAGAGAAAAGTCTCTCCATTTAGATACCAGTTTCTTTTCGTTTGAAAAATAACTTTCTCTGCTTTAAAATAATACAGCAGTTGCTGTCAGGAAACAGCAACAGCAGGCAGCTGCTGGGAGGGTGGCCCAGGGAAGGCCCTGCAGCAGCGCACCCTACCAGTAGCACAGCCATCACCCTGCAAATGCAAGGTGATGAGTGAGGTCAAAGATCCTTCTGGGGACCACAATCAGCAAGTCTGCATGGGCAGGAACAGGGCTGAGCTCAGGGACACATACAGCAGGGCTCAGGCAGGGACTTGGTACTCAGACCTGAGCTAAACTGGAACCCCTGGGCACCAGGGGGGAGGGGTGTGTGGGGGTGTGGGGGGTGTGGATGTCTATGTGTACACGATTAGGGGAGTGTTTAGAGGAAGCAAGGTGAGACTATTAAGGCCCATCTGTGCACTAAGGCTTCCAACTTTCAACTTCTCATATTATTTTTGTAGCTCTCTTCTGAACAGATTTTCAGAAGCTATTTTAGAAGTGTGGACATTAGAACTGGATGCTGCACTCCTGTGTGATCCCATTAATCCCATATTAAATTTCTTCTTGCTAAGTAACCCTCTGCCAATATAGAAAAAATAAATATTCAGCCTCAGAGATATTGTGGAAGGTGTTACATAATGTTCATGTGAACATGAATTTTTCTGATTTTAAGGTTACGGGATCCACCCTGTAGGTGTGAAATTTGTGTTCCTAATTGTAGCATCATGTAATAATTTTACTAAAATACATGTGTGACCTTATTATTTAAAACACCTTCAACAAATATCATGTTTCTTATTTACAAACACAATATATGGTCTGTCGTTTATTTATTATAGAATCCAAATATGCCTGCTGAGGTTTTTTATGGATTCACAGTTAACACAGAATTCATTTGCTAGAAGAAATAAGAAAAATTATGCTAGGTTTATGACTTTCTGGTAACCTAAGATAAGAGGTTTTAGTACTTATCTGATCTGCAAACAGCTCTTTTTCCACTGGCAAAGGCAGTCCACCTGCTGGAAGATAAAGCTGATTGAGTTTGTGTCCTCAATTCAGCTTTAAGACTTAAAATCAATTCAGTTAGGGAGGAGTGATGAAATCACTCTAGTAAAGGTAAGATACCATGGATTTCCACGTATCCCTGATCAAGGTCCCAGATGCTACTGTTTCACAGAGACCTACAGCATGCATATCTTCCATAATTTCTCACAAATATTGTTGATTGTTAGTTACCTTTACTGTAAGAAAAACGTGTTTATAACCTACAGATTTCTGGATTTATTTAAGTCTGTTTTGCTTTTCTTAATTTTTACTATGAATGAATACACACCATCGGACACATAGTTAATATCACGATCTTACAAATAAAACATGAATGTGGAAGACACATGGGTTATCTGAAACCACATAAAGCTGTAAGAAGATGGTAATAAACACACTTCTTAAAAATTGTGTGAAATTGAAGTTCATATTAACTTCATTCCAGTCTTCTAAGTGTATCATTGTGTCTGCCATGAGCATCAGATCATCTTTACCACAGCTATGCACAACACAAAAATATATTTTGCTATGTAGTGTTTATGTACATTATACATTATATATTATATATTAAACACTTAGAACTATTTGATAGTTATTTTGGAAACTGTGATTATATTTTTTTACAAAATTTACTCACAGAATGATTTGGGTTTGGAAGAGTCCTCAATAGGGAATCTAGTTCAACTTTCCCTGCAGTGAGCTTGGAGATATTCAACTAGATCAGGTTGCTCAAAGATTTATTCAGCCTGGACTTCAATGTTTCCAAGGATGGAGCATACACAACCTCTCTGGACAACCTGTTCCAGTGCCTCAACAATCTAATTATAAAAAATGTCTTCTTTATATCTAGTCTGAATCTACCCTCTTTTAGTTTAAAAAACAAACAAACTAAACTATTACCCCAGTCCCAAACTAGAGTCCCTGTCTGGTCTCCATCTTTCATATAAGCTGCCTTTAAATATTGTAAAGCTGAAATGAGGTCTCCCCAGAGTATCCCAAAAATAAAAGTACTAAAATATAACTAAGATTACACAAAAATAGTTATTGTAGTCCTGGAAACAACTTGAAAATTTTAAATCAACACATTACGAGAAGAAAAATATATTTGTCGTGGTTTACCTCTGGCCAATAACTAAGCACCACACAACTGCTCACTCAGTCTCGCTCAGTGGGATGGTGGAGAGAATCAGAAGAGATAAAACCAGTTTAATAGGACATAAACAAAAAAGGAAAATAATAATAATAATAATAACAATAATAATAACAATAAAAATAATAGAGATAATGATAATAATCAGTGACTCCAGTAAAACTCATGCTTATCATAAATGTATGTTTATAGTGTGAACAGAAAGAATAAGGAGAAAGAAGAATGGAATGAACTAAAATAAAGGTGGAAAGGAAAAGCAGTAGGAGCAGTAACAGGAGAAAAAAGATTATGTGGGAAGAACAGGAGAGGGAAATCTAGAAAAGATCAGTACAAAAAGGAATGCCCCTATTTATTTGATGCTTGATAACTTTCTCTTTGCAATATTAACCAAGGAACATATGGAGGAGTAATTGGATGCAAGAGACAGAGACATCTGCATGAGACACAAGGAGACAATATTGCCTGATCCTAGTATAGACCGAGTAAGGGAGCCTTTCATCAACTGTTCTGGATTCTGTTTAGAGCCAGTTTTTCCCTCACCCTTGCCCTATGGAACAGTATTTAGTTTTGCCAGCTTCTGCAAGAACTCCTTTCAGTTAAAGTCTAATTGGAATCAACTCACCAAAAAATCAGGTGCATTTAGACTTGTTACCTCCAACACTTTCAGAATAATAACTAATTATATGTTTCCAAACCGATTATTCTAAGTGAGAACAATATTACCTAATTATCAGACACCAAACATATATGCTTGATTTTCTCAAGAGCACTCAAGTATGATAACAGCAACACACATAGGCAAGTTCAGTGGACTAATTAGCAATTGGTAATGAAAAGAAAATATTGTCAAGGACTCTCTTGTATACAAGCTCATATGTTGGTAGGTGAAAAGACACTATTTTTTCTCTTAGAATATTTGTTTCTCTCCAAGAAAGCTTAATAGCATAATAGAACATAATTGAGTAGGTAGTTTAGAATTTCAGCAAATCTCTTGCCAGATTTCTTAATGCAATGAATATCTAATGCTTTTGAACTTACCAGATTTAATAAAAAATGTGAGGAATGCTACTGAAGTGATATGATAGTGAAATATGTAAACAATGCTATATTTAAGGGGAAAATGCAGGAAGGTTCATGACTTTTTGAAACAGAAAATTAAAAATTAATTTCATACTTACTTTCCAGACTAATGGGACGCCTAGCACACAACAGGAAATGAAGACTGAGATGTCTTTCATTTTTCTAAAAAAATATTTGTTGTTTTTGTCTCATTACTATATAATTTCTCATGTAATACCCAATTCCCTGAGAGATCTAAACCTAAAAAGTGTTTAGTAAGCTCTTGTGTGGTTGACACTACCTGTGCAAAACTCAAATTATACACTTTCCTAGAATTACCTATTAAGTTACCTTCTGTCAAGCAGCTGTAATACTGAAATATTCCCACTGGTAAATTATGAAGTTTATCAGGCTCAGGATGACCTAAACTTCAAATTATGCCAAGCTAGAAGAGGCCCAGAGAAGCAACAAGACACATTCAGCTACCACACATTGATATCTCTGCTAGGAAAATATTCCTTCTATTCCTTTTCTCCTATACTGATGATGTGTTAGAGAGAACTGAGTTCATAAATCAGTAGTCTAATTTTTTACTTATAACAACGTAAATTCAATTTGAAAATATTATCTCATAATCTCAGCACTGTACGTTTGCAAACTCATATGTAATCAAGTTGCACTAAATAAATTATGTAACTTGGTTCTGCTTCATAATAATTTTCAGAGCAAACTGAAATTCTACTCTCAAAAATCCCTAAACAATAGGAAAAAAAAACCTTCTCCAGTTTTATGTGATTATGTCCTTTATCTACATGTAAATCTTAGAGTTTTCTTGATTTTTTAGTTAATTTGATCCTTACTGAACAAAATATAATACAAAAATGTTGCTGAAGACCACAATGAAATGTAAAAGGAACATAAGATACATTCCATTCTACCTTTCTAACAAAACAAACTGTAGTTAATGTTAGTGAAGAAGAAGCTTGTGACAGACAATAGTTTATGTGTCAAACTATATGTATGAGGAATGTATAGCCACAGGCAAGCCAGTGTCAGCAATGGCAACTGGGGACAACAATGAATCACAGAGAAAGGAATCTGAAAGAGAGAGGGCCCAAACTGTGTACTTGTGGCTTAGAGACAGCAGTCAGCCAGCAGCAGTGTTTAATTCCTTTTCACATGGGGAAGAAGAAAATGAAAGATTCTGCAACCATTTTCTCCTCCTGGAAGAAGCCCTGATAACAAAGAGAACAAGAAGAAAGAGTACAGATGTCTTTCTACCATATTCAATGTATTTGTGTTATGTTAATACACAATCACCTGGCTTTCAGTACTCCAGTTTATAAAACATGTGTATTCTACACATAAAATAAAATGTAAGAAAATGGTCTCTCTTAAAATCAAAAATCAAACAAAGCACAACAGAGGTGATCTAAATTCCACAGGTTGCCAGCATGTTGCCAGTTAATTTTCAATACCTCTCTCTTCTAGTGGGCTTCATTGTTCTTTTTGAAAAGGATATGTTAAAATCAAAAAGCTATCTGGGGCCATCTTTCATATGCTGATATATGGGACACTGGAATTTTTGTTCTTGAAATAGTCAAAGAGCTTTTGAGAAACCCCAGGCCAACATACCCTGAACTAAAGGAAAGTTATTTATTCAATTATTATTTTAGTTGGTTTGGCTCATTGTTGATGTGAGCGGCCAGAATGGTATCCTGGTAATAAGGGGAAAAGTAGTAAGGTAAAGAAAGTGTCTGTTGAGAAGCACTGACAGACAAGTACTACCAACATGGAACTGCCAGCCAGGAAACTAGGTCTGGGAACCGGAACCACCTTAACCGATTCCATTTCTGTTCTCTCTGTATTTATAAAAAGCAGTGTAAAATACAAGTTAGAGTTATAGATTTCACTGGGCAGAAGTACAAAAACTTATCCTTTGTTTCTTTGTGAATCTACTCTTTGTCTCAATGGTTCATGTTAGCAGTCCTCACAAGTTAATTACATATAGTGTATCTGTTATTACTTAATATAATGTTTCAAGTATTATTGAAAAGATTACACAATAATACTCTATAACCTTCACTTTGACCAATATTTGGAGTATTATTGTATTGCAATTTTCACAAATACTGTTATTATTTACATTGATACGTTGATACCCAAAATTCCCAGTCTTCTCATAATAGCTTGTAAGAGTGTGTGACAAAGCTTTGCTTGTATCTAACAGTAAATTTCAGTGCAAGATGCAAGCTGAGAGCCACTGTATGAATAAAACACTGGCAAGGAACAAATTGGGGTGGGGCGGAGAGGCGCAGGGAAATGCAAGATAATATGTAGTGTCTCTTATTTAACTCCAGTTTATACTACATTAAATTTCTAACCCTCACTTGCATTGGCTGAATTAGACTTTATAATTCTAGTTACAGTTAAAAAGTGGCTTCAGAGTTATTCTTACTGTAATGTAGAAAATAATTCAAGTTCAGTACACAGTGTATCTTTTCTGAGACATGTTTACCACAGAAAACCAATCCAGTTTACTAGTATGTAACATGATCAGTGATGATATAAATAGCTGTTTCTCTTGAAGACATCACATCCTTAAAAATTATTTTAACAACTTCAATTTTTTGCACTCTTATTCCAATAAAAATCTAGTATTATATTCTAATCTAGGTTATTAAATTATTTCGTATTTTGTGGTATCAGAAATAAGCATGCAGTGACTACAGGATGCTTCTTTTGTTTGTTTGTTTTGCCTATTACTTTTCAAATTTGTTGCTATCCTTGATAGAAATGAGATTTCACTCCATGTTGAGCTTTTGATACACTTGCAATGAAATAGTAACCTTGTATTAATGAGTCTGTTACTATGGTAATAGCTGAATTATTACAAATTAAGAGTCTGACTTCATCACTAAACTGAAATTGTAGATGCTACTTGTTATAAGGTATTTGAGTTTTTTTAAATCCAGAAATCTCAAATAAACCTCTGGTCTTATCTTCTGTGAAGACCTAACTAATTGGGAATGTTTACTATATAGTTCCTTAATACAAACTTTTTATGGGTTTTATGTCTTAAGAAATGCATATTTGAACTAAGTGCCCTTAGTTCATACATCTAGAAGTTTGCATATAAGCTATCTCAAATCTCAGCATGCTATATATATCGTCTAAAGAAACTGAATTCTGGGTTTATAACACAATATAGGGATTTGTTTAGTTTCTTTGATTTTTAGAACATTTAGACAGTCTCTCATACTTATTTATACATTTAAAAATGGAACTCGTCATAAAAAATAATGTTAACTTTTTTCATTAAGAAGGAAAGGCATGACATGGATAACTCAAAGTAGTGCTCCTTTCAGTGTAGGTAGTGGCTTAATGTCAAGGACGATGATGGTAGACCAATCTGCTGGATTGTCCATGCTGAACGTGGTAAATGTTCTGTGCCGCTTGCCAAAAGTTTAAGCCCTTCTCCCAACTTTTCTGACTAGTTTCAGCAGTTGCACTGTGTGTACCCTAGAGCGGATTCTAGTTTGAGGTGCTCAATTCTTTTAATGCATTAGAGTGGAACCCTAAAGATTTGAGTTAATCCAAGTCTCCAAAGGTGGGGAGTGGTCAGAGGAAAGAAAGAAGCTGGCAAATCACTATATCAAAAAGTTGAGGCATACTAGGGAAGCTTGTTTTAGAAGAGACATCTGAATTCCCAGCTAGAGCCCTTTAATCTAGGGTCAACAAGATTATACTGGATTTGATTTAGTACTGTAAATAAATTAATAAAGGACAAATATCTAAGTTTGCTATCCTAATGCCACTTTCTCTGGGGAAGTTTTAATGATTCTAGTCGGTGGGGGGAAATATGTGGAGTTCCAATGTTACTGATTTAAAAACTACACAATTAATTACAAGATGTTTCAGGCAACAATGCCTTCAATATATTTCTATTTTATTAATATATTTACATGCATTTCAAAATGAATTAAAATGGTTATCTATACATATACAAAAAAATAATTTCTGAACTCAAATAGTTGTAAATTATTCCAGGGCATGTGATTACAGAAAGAAAGAGTTATAAAAGCTTAGGGAAGCTATGTCCATCAAGTGGAAGAAAAGTGACTGAACAAACATTAAAAACACCCTTATTTTTTGTTGTTGTTGTTGTTGTTTTGGTTTGTTTTTTTTACACTGTACTGAAACTGATCTATGTACCAGAGTGTTTTAGCTTCACCTTTCAGTATTAGGACATAATCAGACTTAATAGAACATAGCAGGATAGAAAATACTCTGTTCTTTTTTCATTGGCTCTGTTTTAATCCTACCAGAAAGTCAGATTAGAACCATTATTCAATAATTTGAAATGGATATAGCATAAAATAAAAATAAAAGTTTCCCTTTAGTGACCTAGAATTAATGTTGTTGAATAGCAGCTTCATGACAGTGAAAAGATTCCTTTGACTTCAAACACACAAGAGCAATAATACTACAATTTCAGTTCTGGTATTTCAAAGAACATAGTTCATACTAACTTGAACAATGATATTAACTCATAAAAAATGGCTTTTTTAAAAGTATTGTGGGATCTATATATATATTTTTTTTTTTTTGCCTTATGAGAGATTAATACAGCAGTTGTCATAGTTAAATAAAAAATGGGTTTTAAAATGTTTTGACACTTTTATTTTAAAACCCCTACAAACCTCACCTCTCATAAATATTCTTACCCCAATTATTGCCAAATACTGAGGAAACTAGGTCTTTGGCCAGATGCTATTGCAGTAGATATTCTATAAATACAATTAAAAAAACCAGTTACTTCCTCTTTGTTCAAGATACTTGAAGCAGCAAGGAGGGTGCACAGCAAGACCACTACTTGGGACTTCAGTATAATAGACTTTGGCCTCTTCATGGATCTTCTTGGCAGAGTGGCATGGGAAAAAACTCTGGAAGGAAGAGGGGCCCAAAAAAGCTGGTCAATATTAAAGGATCACCTACTCCAAGCTCAGAAGCAATACATCCCAACAAAGAGAAAGTCATCCAAAAACACTCTGGAGGATCTCCTGGGCAAACTTAAATGTAAAAAGAAAGCCTCAGGGGTCAGCACTAGGACTGGCACTACTTTGTTGGAGACATGGACAGTGGGATCCATCTCACCCTCAGCAAGATTGCCAATGATGCTAAGCTGGGTGCTGTGTTCAACATGCTGGCAGGATGTCATCTACAGGGACCTCAACTGGCTTGAGAAATGAGCATGTGAGAACAAGTTCAAAAAAGCCAACTGCAAGGATCTGTACTTGGGTTGGCACAATCCCATGCACAACTACAGGCTGGGCAGAGAATGGATTGAGAGCAGCCTTGAGGAGAAGGATTTTGGTGTGTTGATGAATGACAAGTTCAACATGAGCTGACAATGTGCAAGTGTAGTCCAGGAAGCAAACAGTATCCTGGGATGCATTAAAAAAAAAGAGGTGATTCTGCCTCTCTACTCTCCTCTGGTGAGTCCCCACCTGGAGTGCTGCATCCAGCTCTGGAGTCCCCAGTACAAGAAAGATATTCAGCTTTTAGAGTGAGTCCAGAGGACTACAAAGATGCTCAGAGGTCTGGAGCACCTCTCCTATGAAGACAGGCTATGGACAGTTGGGTTTCTTTAGCCTGGAGAAGAGGAGACTGGGGAGACCTTAGAGGAGCCTTCCAGTATCTAAAGGGAGACTGAAGGAAAACTGGAGAGGGACTAGTTATCAGGGAGTGTAGTGATAGGAACAAGAACTTGTTTAAATTAAATTAAATTTAGATGAGAAATTAGCAAAAAATTCTTTATTGTGAGGGTAGTGAGACACTAGAACAGATTGTCCTGAGAAGCTGGCTCCCCCCATTTAATGAAGTTTACATTTAAATTTACTTCATTGACAAAAAGACTGAAAACCTCTGCTGACTGAAAAAATACTATAGTGTGTCTTTCAATTCTTATGTATTAGTGTGGTGGTTTAGGCCTGGCTGGAGGCCAGACACCCACCAAAGTCAGTCTATTACTCCCCTTTTTAGTTGGATGGGGGAGAAAGTATATATTGAGAGGCTTAGGAGTCAAGATAAGGACAGAGAGAGGTCATCCTGTAATCATGCCTTTGGAAAGCTGATCTGATGAAAGGGACTTTAATTTTGACAATGGTGGTTTTCAAGAAGATAAATTTAATAGGTTCAGGAAACAATTGGGTAATTTTAAAGGATTGTAAAATTGTTGCTTGTTTGTTCTTTCTAGGGTAAGTCATGGTGAAAGTGTGGAAATCTTCTAGAGGAGGTGTTTGTTTAAATAGGGTTACACAGGGAACAAGATGTTCTGGATTGAAACTTTACAAAATATCATCAGGGGTTCAATAAGACAAGCTCATACTAAGAAAAAAAATGAGACACTATATTTGTTTACTTTTTTTTTTTCATTTTCACTGAGTGCAGTAAATTTGTAAATTTATATTTCTACAACCATACAATGTTGCTATTCCAATATTTGCAGTTATTTTTCCAAACTCTCTTTAAATTATGTCTGATCAGGTGATGTGATGTTTTCAATCTACAATGCAGCTTTACTGATTCCACTTCTACTATTTCAGTTCTGTCTTTGTCTTCATTGGAACATAAATTTAAACTAAGTGATCAGTTTTCATTTGCTTTATATTTATTAGCTATCACAGAAATGAAACTAATGTTATGTAGGCTACATACACTGTGGTTAACTTCAAATCAGCCTGGGATGCTTGGGAGAGCTTCCTGTGATTAAAATAAAAGTTTAAAATCTTATTCTTCAATTTCTACAGGTTTTATAACCACTTCAACAATACACACATGACATTGGCAGTCAACTAACACAAAAATGTCTTTCGATAATTTAATAAAAAGATTAAGGATATGTTTGTATAGCACCCGAGGTTCCGTATTCTCAACAATACTGAGGGCTTGCTATTTACAGCTTTGTAACTTTCAACTAAGCTGTTGTTGCAGTGTTTTTCATGGACCTGTGTGGCCATTGTCCCATGTGTTCTCATACTGCTATTTTGGTGCTGTTGGTGTCAGGGGCTTTGACCTGAAAAACCTTAATAATGCCATGGTGGGTTCTCATGGGAAGCAAATACACTGACATGAGAATCACCCCTTTTCTTTCCCCTTCATTTTTTGTGTTGTAGATTTTACTTGGTACTCTACAAAGCCAAGCATAGCACACAACAAATAGATAGTAGTCACTGAAATTCTTTGTAAATAATACCCGATCATATATGTGAAAAGGGACTTTATAGCTAATAAATACATAACACTCATGTTCCATACAGTTCTAATGGCATCAGAAACAGAAAATCAATGGGAGGTTTGAGCAGGTCCCAATGAAAAGAGAGTAATACTAACAAAAATCATCTTCATCACTGGTACCTCCTGCACTTGGAGGAAGTCCCCAGGGAAGGATGCTCATTTATGTTCCCTCCCTCCCATCATTGTTCTTGCCTTTTCCCATGGGCATTTTACTCTCTTCCTTTCTTTCTCTCTCTTTATTTCTTCCAAGGTAAACTTCACTGTTATATTTGATGTACGCCATCAGCTACACACTTTGCTAATAAACGTTCATATATAAGAATCATAAGATTCTTTCTGCAGCAAGAATATGTTTCATTAGGAAGCTAGAAGTTAGAATATGTTTCATTAGAGAGAGAAGATGGAAAGTTGCAGTATGTATTGTTAAATGTATTTCTGATCAGCCCCTTAATACAGCTCAAAATAGACAAGTCTTGAGCATGATTCTATCTTCCTCCAATAACTAGATATTTTTGTTCAGTTTCATGTTTTTTATTTTTTTGAACAGTTTTGTCTATTATACCCCTGAAGCAATAAATCATCCAACTTCCCTAATTGCCCTTCTTGTCACTTGAGAATTTGAACAGAAATATTAGAAACACCCACCTCTTTTGATCAGATCAAAGAATCCTTTAAAAGCTTGTATACTGATTTATCACCAGAAAAAGACATGTTTTCCATCTGTATTTTATTAATTATTTGTTTCTTTAACTTTCTACATTTTTCAGAATGCCTTTTCCTTCTTTCAATATCTAATGAGATCATACCTTTTTAACATGGGGGAAAAAAGTCAGTCTTACATAGTTAATCAATTGACTTGAAAGTCATTTTTACTGTGATTGCTTTAGGTATACATATTCAGCTTAAAAATATAACTCTCTGTTTGATTTACACAATGAAAAGGTTGGTTAAGGAGATAAATTAGCTACTAATTTTATTAGGGAAAGATTCAATTGCCTCATTATCATGTATTAATTTTCGCAGGGCATATAATATACCTTCACTTCAGAACATGTGCTGTTTTTCAATTAGCTTTTAATTGTTTTAAATATTTGTAGGATGTTTATTCTCTCCCTCTCTACTCCCCCATCCCCTCCTGCCCCTGGCTAGACTAAGACATATTATCTTACTTCTTGCTAAATAACATAGCAATTTTTTCTTTAACTTTCTGATTTTTCAGAAAAGTCTTTCCATACTCTTAGTTACAGGGTGAAGAATTGTATTAATATGTTTTCAAAGAGGAGTTCTCACTCTGGAACATTCCAGTAGATTAGACGATGGCTAAAATGTCTATTATACATTTTTTTGTCTTCAGAAAATATTAAAAGAACAGTAAAGCTTTTTTTTAGAGGGCATAATTAAAACAAGTTACCACTACCAAAAAATAAAAATGCAACGACAGAAAGAAATGAACTTGCATAATCAGAGAGAGAGAACCACAGCTTGGTTGAATGTAAGCACAAAAGCCTAGGAAATATCTATGGACCTACTTTGTTAGGAACAGATATAAAAATACTCCAAAGCAGACAACGAGGCTTTCTTATATGACCCTTAAAAAAGACAAGGGACAACATTTTGGTCAGCATGCTAGATAGGAAAAAAAGCTCTAATGAAAATACACTTTAAGACAACAAGCAAGATAACCTGTCTCTTCTTATGTGGTTCTTCCTGTTCTTTATAATTAAACATTAATGAGCTATGTAATCAGTTATCTTTCTGTTAAAAACAACTACAAAATTCCAAATACTGATTGATTCTTAGGTGAAAGTATGGCAACTGCTTGAGATCTCACGGAAGGGATCTCAAGGATTATCCGGTCACATCAGATAGCACCTAATGAGTTAATTCTCTGGGCAGCAAAGAGCTCTCATTTGGCAGGTTTTTACTTTTCTTTCACAGATACCCTAGGTTGCTGCTAGGGAGTGGGACTCCTCCCCAAGGCAAGATGAGCTAGACACCAAAAGGGACTCCAGCATAGTCTTTTTCAAAGAAAGCACAGTACCTAACCAGGGCCTAACTAATTTTACAGTACCTAACCAGGGACAGGCTAGTGACAATGATAACTTCCTTAGATAGCATAAGATAGCCAAGGTAATGAGGTACAACTCCATCCAAGAAGTGCAGTAGGGACAGAAACAAAGCTATGTATAACCTGAGTCAAAGTCCCATTCAAGACACCCAACTGGAAATAGAATTGAAGGCAAGGCCTATAATGTAGGTCTATAAACTAAGCAATAAAACTGATCAATAATTCAGAAAAACAAGAGACAAGGCTGAGCCTTGATATATAGTCCTGAGCTTAATAGGACCTACAGGTAGAGACTGCAGGTGGAGAGCCCAGGTGCAGCTGACTGTGGCCAAAGAATAGACCCCCTACAAGATAAGAAGGCACTGAGGAGATGAGCTGAGGGCTGTGTGATCATGCTCAGGAAAGACTGTAGGAAGTGACTGATAGTCCCTGTGGCAAAGGAAACTGAATTTATCTTGGCATAACAGGTGTCTTGTTCTAGATAAAGCATTTTCTCAGTTGGATGGGTGAACAGTCTAGCTGCCTTAAGTCAGTGAGACCAGCAGGAAGGAGGAAGGATACTGAGCAAATCTCATCCCAGAACAGTGCAAAAACTGAAAAATCAACAAAAAGAATTTAAAGAGAGCAATGGGCTTGAGCTGGTTTTAATCCATGTATTTCTTGTTGGAGATTTGGAATACCCAACATAGTGATTGTAAGTATATTCTCAAGATCAGAAACGGCTCTTTGTGTCAGTTGAGGGTGGCAGTGGCTACTCTGTAATTTTCAAACTTTAGCTGAAATTTGGGGAGGAGGAAGAAAACTGTCATAATAAAAAAATAAGAAAAACCTGTTGTGACTATCATACTCTCCAGATTGTCTTCATCTCTAGCATTAAGGTTGAGGAAGTCTGGTGTCTGCCTTGGAACCCAGAGGAACATTCAATGGGTAATCTTTCAAAGGGATCCATCTTTTCTATACTGTCTTCTTTCTGTTAGCTGAAAATAGCAGTAAGAATGAATGCTATTTTTTCCTCCCTCGCCTAAAAGTGTATCTCTCTTAGACTCCTCTGGTGTGTTCTCTGCTCCAGCCCCCTAACCATTTTAATGTTCCTCTGCTGGACTTGCTCATGTCTGTCTTGTACTGTGAACACCAGAATTGCATGTGATTCTCCAGATGTGGTCTCATCAGTACTGAATAAAGGGGAATAAATACAGCTACAATGACATAAGGCCTAGTCCTAGTTTTATGGTCTACCAGGACTCTCAATCCTTTCTTGTAAAGTTGCTGTGTCTATTGTCTGTTGTCTATAGCTCCCTGCCAACATCACCTCCGGTTGCCAAATGGATATGAAACACGGATCACTTTTTTTCCCCTGCTTTCCACTCATTCATCATCCACATTGTTAAATACTTATGCAAGCTGTATCTCACAAAATTTGCCACAGCATACTATAAGTGGCTTTGTCAAAAGCCTTGATAATCATAACAAGGGTCTGCTAACCCTTACATTGTTTTGGATAAGAACTAGCAGAAAGATGTACAGATTTATCTGGGTTTATAAGAATTGAGTGAGGATAGTTTATGACTTCTTTCCAATATAACAGATGTATTTCTGTTTGGATTATTTTTTCTTTAAAAAAATAAAATAATTTTTAATCATTAAAAGATTAGATTTAGTGTTTAACTTAAAATTTCTTTGGGTTTTTATGTTACTAAAGTATATGACTGAAGTGACCTCATATTATACAAATTACACATGCGTACGTCATTTCTGTGGAGAATACAGAGAAATTTCTGAGTAATTTCAGATATGGTGTTTCTTCATTTGAACCTCTAGAAGTTCGAGATTTTTTTCACTTGCTAAATGGACTGTCTCTAAACCAGTAAAGGAGAATCCTATTTTTCAAGAGCTTAATCTAATTCAATACTAATTCTGAGGGGAAAAATACTTAATCCATCCTTCCACAGTAAAAACAGAAGTACTGATGGATATTTAAATGGACTGAATTCTAATGCTCTTTAGATGATGGTCTGACAAGGCAAGAACTTAGGGGTTGATACCTTTGTTTCTGAAGAGTTTTCCTTGCATTTCAGTAAGGTATTTGGAAAAAATGTTATTGCAGCCAATAAATCTTGAGGAAATGTTACCCAATGAGCTGTAAAGAGATCTTTTTTTCAAAAGTGGTACTGTGAACCTGTTCATCACCTGTGTTGAGTGAAAAGGGTTGCTGTATAGTTCAGTTGGTTCTAGGATCAAAATAGTTTAGCCTAAGGGACTTCTTTTTCTCACTTTTTGTCTTTGTTTATCACTATGATATTTGATAGTAGAAAGGTGTTAAAACATACCACACAGGAAATGAAAATGATTCACCAAGTAAAGAAACACACAGACACTCTTACGATGCACTATTAAATTGAAGTATATAGTTTCCTTCACCAACACACAGAGATATACTACATATAAAGATTCAATCTTTTCTTCAGTTAGTAAAGAAAAACCTTCCCTTGAACTCTTTTCAAATTTTGACAAGAGCTTCCTTTTTATTTTAGGTCTATGAAGTTATTGATTGGATAAGCAAGTATAAATAAGCTAACATTTTTACTTTTATTTTTGTACAAAGGACATGAATTAACAGTGTTCTAATCTCAAGCTGAAAAAGTAAAATATATAACTGTTTCTAACTGCCATACAGAAATACATAAAGGGAGTTACTTATTAGTGTATTTCATAGTACTTCAACATATGTGTGCTAAGAAAACTTAGCTAAGCAAGACATAATATATTATGTAAGGTTACCTGGACTCCTTTGGAAGCAAGGTACTGTATATAGAGTATATTGCAATATATATATTTATTAGACATTACAATGTTTGAAATTTCCTTTTGATGTATCTACTAGAAAGATGTAAGGGCATGATGTATTCTTTTAATCCAAAATCTGTCAAGATAAGGGGAATTTAAGACACTGCATTATTTCTTTTGCACAGGTGAAATCCATAGATTTGGAGTCTGAAAGTGGTTAATAACTGGAGAAACTGGAAGAATTTCTTTCCTCTACAACTCCCTGGAAGCAGTTGGAATACATGAATGAGCAGAATAAATTAATTTCTAAGTGCAACTTAGAACTGGTGAAAAACTCAAAACTTGGGTCAAAAATGTCTGTTGAGAGATTAAAACTGCAGTTGTTAAGTATGGGGAATGACACACCAAGAGAAACGATGCTCAGGCTTTCTCCAGTTCTCTTCTGTGATGGCCTTCAGACTTCAAGAGCCATGATTTCCCTGTTTTCAGGGCAAGTGGACCAGGCTTTCCACACAGCTGACATAGTGGAATTTAACAACAGAATTGATAAAATTTTCAGATAAAGTCTAAGCCTTTTTTAAGGCTGAATTGTTTCCTTTCCTTTCTTCCCCCCTACCTCCCCCACCCCCATCCCAGTTTTGTTTATTTTATGGTGCTTTGGTTTCCAAAACATTTGATATTAGACAAAATAAAAGCATAAAAGATGAAACATAAGCCCATCACAATTGTTTTTCTTCAAATGAATCATTTCCATTTAAAACCCAAGCAATTACTCACAATGGCACTGAATCATCAATAATCATTCATTCCTCCACTCACACTTAAGGGAGATCAAAATCCCATTGAAGTTAATGACTAAACTGTTAATGTTTTCAATGAAAATAAAACAAGGTATCTTTAACGTCTGGGGTGTCATCTATCTATTGAAAATACCAAAGAGGGAAAAAAAAGTTAGAGAAAAAAAAACTACTGATAAAAAAATTATCCAAAAAAATACTATTCATCTATTATTCCAAATAAATCCTTTTATGATCCTTTTGTCTTGTCTTGTGCCGATATGGCTTTCACATTTCTTTTGATATATTTCTGCTGATTAAATAAACTGGTTGGGATTAAATGATCATTATTCTTTCTAAAAGTAATCCTTTGAAAAGTATTTTTTTTTAAAGCCCCTTAGTATTATGAATTTTGTGATGTGAAATCTTGTTCAGGAAGAAGTAAACTTCTGCATTAAAGCGCTTTAGAAATAGAGAGTTCTGTTTCCATCAGACTTTTAATAAAGTACTTCAAGGACTTGGAGGAAGTAAGATACTTATAAAAGACATACAGACATAGTATTGTCTTGCCTCAGAGTGAAGTTATCACCATTTTACAAAACTAGCATCATAGTTATTGATAGTATTCATTATACAACTACTATTGAATATAGTAGTTCAAATTAACCAATAATGAAACTTTACATAAATATAAATATAGCAAATATTTTGTTTTCTCTCTGTCATTCATTTGAACGTATGTTCAGTATAACTTTCACTGCACAGTTTGAGTATGCTTACTAAATAAATTACTACAGAAGACAAATAATACAAAAATGCAACAGATTCTTTATCTCAGACATATTAAAATAGTTCTTATGTTGCCTAATTTTTATATTTCTGAATAACTCAGTTATATATTTAGTCAGAAAACTAGTTCTGTCAATATGTACATATGTACTCTAAAGAAGTAATGGAAATGTGTTTCTATTTTTCAAATCACTACAAATGACTTACTTTTCCACATATGAAGCTTCTCTCCAAACATTGTTATATTGATTTAAAAAACAACCAAACAAACAAAAAAGCTGAATGCTTTCATTTATGCAAACAGCTCACATCTAGAATATATTGCTGAAACAAAAAAAAAAATACAAGGTTGTTAAGGGGAATAAAAACAAAAGATGTATCTGAAATGAAAGATACAGATGAGTTCTGGTAACGCTCTCCTAGTTGAATGTAGTGGTGGTCATTTCCTCCACAGCATTTTAAACATGTACTGTTATTTATGAACAACTATAGCAATAGTGTTCTGTCAGGCAGTTGCATTTTCCATTACTACAGTCTTTCCTGGACATTTTATGATCATCTGTGAAATCAGCTGTGTCTGAAAGAAAGCTGTCTGCTGTAAATTTATTTATTGAAAAGTGGTGGCAAGACTTTCTGTAAGAAAAGAAGGATGAGAACATAAAAGGGATCAATTCTGTGAAAAAATCTCACCAGCCAGTGCCAGACTTGTTGCCATTTCTAAATGTAAAAATCAAGTCCTTTTTCAACAAACAGGCTAAAAAAAAAAAAAGCTTACAGGTTTTCAAGATATTGCCACTGACTTGATGGACTTGTTCTCATGCAATGGAAACTAACCTGCAGTTGCCTGCGGTTACACAGACCAAAGAATACATGGTATGTTTACTCTCAATTTAGAAGACCTAAAGTCTTTCAGGACTACGTACAGAGAAGACACCAGCTTTCACTTCCTATCTCAGCCAATTCCTATGAACAAAATAAAAGTTACAAGATGTCATTTCAAAACACTTTGAAATACTGATTTATTAGTTTCCTCTATAAGTTATCAGTTTTCTAATTCAGTTCTGAATTTTTCCAGTTTCATTGTAATAAAGTTACACAATTTTATGTAATTCTATGGAAGTACTTAACATGCATTTTATTTGACCTATTTTTTTCCTTGTGTTTGTAATTTCATAAAAAAACCAAGTGACTTCAGTAGAAGCCAGATTCAGCTTGTCAGACTTACTACTTCCATTTTTGAGCACTATTTAAATAAACATTGACTAAAGCACTAGATGGGTTTCTTTTTAGGAGTTCTTTTTCACTATTGCATTATAAAATATATTTTTCACTGATGCATCATAAAATATATTTAGAATGCTCAAGGAATTAATTTCTCTGGCATGTTGGTAAATCTCTGTAGGGATGGAGATTCCATGACCTCTTTTATTTCTTCCTTTCTGTTCCTATGGTTAATGCTTAGTATAAAAATTTTTATTTCCTGGTATATTAGTAATATTTGGGAAAAAAATAAGCCAATTAATTTATAGTTGTACCTCCAGTGAATCATGCATGCTTTAGCATTTATACAGGGATATGACAAAAAGACTGATGTACTAAGATTAGCAATATTCAAAACATTATAAGTGCATATTGTTTATTTTCATAGACAGTCCAATTTAGAAGTTTATATTTTTAAGAAGCTATACATATAATAATATGAATAAAATTAGCATTGTCCTGGTTCTGGACAGGACAGAGTTAATATCCCCAAGCAGCCAGCACAGGTGAGCTGTGTTAGCCTAGGCTGTTTTCCACACCACTGGACTTCATTTCCTCATAAAAGGGGCTGGTTGGGGAGGGGTAGTGTCTGGGTCCTTCCAGGGTATTCTGAGTGGGGCTAGGCCCTTGTGTCATTCAGTGCTCTTAATTGTTGGATTAGTAAGGTACTCTGTGTTATCACCAGGTGTGAGTGTAATTGACTGTTATTGTTCTGTGTCCATGGTTATCTTGTCAGTAAATTATCCTTATCCCAACCCACTGAGGCTCTGTCTCTTTCTTCTCTGGGACTGAGTGGCATGTGGTGGTTAGCCACTGGCTGGGGTTGAACAACCACAGTCCTTTTTGGTGCCCAACATGGGGCTTGAGGAATTTGAGATAAGGACAATAATTGGATGAGGGAATGGGCAGAACAGACTGAGCATAGCTGGGTAGTGTAATAATTGTAGAGAATTTCTGTTGGGAATGGGATTTTAATGATGATTCTCAAATATGTGATTTGCAGAGGTGAGGGGTGAAACCATAGCAGATGGTGTGGAAAAAGAGGTAGACAATGTCCTGGTTCTGGCCTCCCTGAGCAGCCAGCATAGGTGAGCTGAGTTAGCATCACGCAAAACTGAGAAGTGTTCAAAAGGTTCATTCCTTTCAGGAATATTTTGACCGGTACTTCTAACAGCCTATGGGCTTAGACCTAAAGTTCTGTGAAGTATCACCAAGACTGCTCTTAATTCTAGAACTAGAACATGTCTACAATGGATTGTACAGGATTATAGAATCAAATATCCAAATTTATTAATTTCAAGTGTATGTGGACACATCAAAACTGTATTTCCAAATTTAAAATTTATCCTGGAAGAGTATGTCCACATAGATGCCTGAATGCAGGTTTATATAATTTCTTTTAAAATGTAATTGAGATATTACTGTATCAAACTTGAAGTCTATAGAGGGGCATATATAAATATAGGTTTCTATATACAACTATATGCATTTATAAGAAAACCAAACCCAGCATATCAACCAACTTTTTTTATATAACTCCAAAACATTAAGTTCTTTCAGCAGTGTTAATTAGAGCTAATTAAATAGCCTTTAGAACATCTTAAAGTCACACCTTACTTGAGAAAGAACTAAAATACACATATATATATATAGCAGAGAGAAAAATAAGAAGAATCATTATCAAAATGAGATGTTTGTATTAGTATTTACTGATTTAACAGTAAATAATTTAGTTCTGGATAACAAAAAATCCAGGAAAGAATGGATAAAACTGAACTATTTTCTGTCATGTGTCACTTCAGTGCCTGTAACTGGAAACAGTCATTATTTGCCTAATTCTCTTTTGGAAGCTTTTTATTTATGTATTCCCTTATCTTGTTTTATGGTTTTTAGCCATTTAAAAAGTATTTTTAAATGTGCATTTGACATTTATTTTTATTTTTTTATTTCTGCTTTTCACAGATATTTCATTCTGTTATCAAGTTATAACTTGACTGTCACCAAGCAAACCCTGCCTTTAGTGTATCATTGCCCTCTATTTGTCTTTAAAATGTGTTTTATTAAACACTTGCTTATGACTGAGGACTGTAAACTACCATACAAAATGGTTCAAATAATTGCATATGAAAGTCAGACCAATCTTGATGTGACAAGCAGATTGCACCAGAGAGATTGAAATACACGTTACAAATCATATATACAGAAAGAGATCCCTCACTGTCTTCCTTATATGTAACCAAAATTTCTTAAATTTTTTTGACTGGGTCAGTACTCTGACAGTGCCCTGAGCAATCAGTTTGACAAGGTAGATGAGTTTTCATACGGCAGATATTGTTAACTGTGTGACACATGTTTTTTTTTTCTGTTTCTGAGGGTTTTTTTCTATCCTTTTTTAACCATGTCAAACTTTACAATGGAAAATACATCATTTATAAAAGTATGTACTAAAACCTTACATTGGGATAGGGATAGACTCTTCCTCAACAAATAAGAAATATTCGCTCTGCAATACAAAATTTCACTTCTCCATGGAATGCTGTTTCACTGCAGGTACATATCATGTAGCTGTCAGGACCAATGCTTGGGGAGGGTATACAGCATTCTTGCTCTGGAGGGAGAGAATGATAATGTTACTATTTTCTGTACTGATCCTGATCATGCACCTATTGACAGCTGCAGGCAGCATCCTGCTCCAGGGAGGTACTACCCTGCAGATGCCCCCACCTGGGACTCTCCTGACTTATCTGACAGATTTCATCTTCAAAATTTATCATTATCTTAACGTTTCAACAGTCTAATACTCTACATTAAATCATTACTTAGAAAAGCCTTGTTTTTTTCTTTATCATTTTCTTTATAATTCTATACTAAAGAACTATTGAGGATAGAAAGAATTTGGAGACAAACTCAGAGGTGCTCACCAAAAGGATGAGTGACAAAAATCACAGCTAAAACAGATTCTATTTTGACATTAGGGAAAAAGAAAAAAACAAACCAAAGTCAAACAAAACCCCACAATGAGAATGGTCTAACACAGGCTGCTCAGCAAGACTGTGGAATCCATTGTGTTGGGGTTATTCAGAGCTTTATTCTTCAAGGTTCTGAGTTGCCTCATTCATGTTATTCCTGCTTTGAGAAGTAGATTGAAGAAGATGACTTTTAGTGGTCTTTTATATCAGAGACTATTCTCTGAATCTGTTTATACAGTGGCCTTTTCCACAGCATCTAATTCCAAAAAAATACACATTTCAGTGGTAAAATGTAAATTTTGTACATCAATACTTGTATTTAAAACATCACATAATCTAGGGAAATGCTAAGATTTCTTCAGCTTTGTCAGCAGAAATTCTTGTAGAAGAAATAGAGCAACAGATATTGTAGCTCCCATGAATTTCATGTACATCTCCACAACAAAAGATAGTGGTATCATACAGATAAAGTGCTGCTAAACAGATGTAAAAGTTCCATTATGTCCTTAAAAGGGGCTATTGCATTTAATTATTCATTTTATTATGATTTTTTATCTTATTCTCCAGAATATTTCACTTGCAAATGGTATTTTTTTTCTGTTTGGTTTTATAAGATCACAGATTGACTTGTAGGACAATACTGTCATAGTAAACCAAACAAATAGTATTATCTGCTTTCCATTTATCTTCTCATTGATCAGCAATTTCAAAGTATTTTAATACATCAGAGTAATGTGATTTTCTATAGTTACATGTGACATCTGTGATAGGAGCCTAAAAGCTGTAAACCAAGGAATTTAGATACTGTTACAATGGGTATATAATTGAAATCTTCACTTGGAATTCTAGGAATTACTTTTTTTTATGCTAGTAAATGAGACTTAAATGAAAAGATATGGTTCTTTCTCATTAATTGGACAAAAGTTAATTTCACAGGAATCTAACAAAGTTTTGACCTCGCAATATTTTGGGGGTTTTGTGTACACTGAGTCACTTCCTCCCTCCCTCCCCCTTCCTCTTATTAAATCTGAATTAAGTAATTTAACACAAACTCATATAGGGAAGGGTAAGATTTTCAAGTAGGCTAATATTTACCAGAATAAATTTGGAACTTGCTCCAACTTAAGTCCTTGGAACTTTTACGTTTGACATATATGCCAGGATTTTATACTAGAACTGTATTACATAGATAGGAAGCAATGAAAAGTAGTTAAAAAATAGTTAAAGTAGTTAAAATAATACACTGAGTAAAACAGGCAGCTTGTGGTTTTAATCTTATGAGGGCTTTTCATGTAATTTCCATTTGTTAATGGATTTGTTTGAGAAATATATCTCTTTTTTTCTTATACATTTTTTCCAAATCTTAGACAACCAAACTGGAATTAGAGATAAAGAATCAAAATAATGTACAAATTACTCTGAATTCCACATACCCCATGACAGTCATGGCAACCTCTTCCAGGTTGTTCTCTGTGGCTGTAGCCACTATCAGGGTACAGCTAATAAGACTGGTACCATATTATTATTTCCTGTTGAATATTAAATTAACATGTAGCCTGCTGTGCTTTGTCTCATTTCTATAGAACCTGGAAATAGGACTTCAGAAGACATCTTGATGTCCAGTTGTAGAAATTTTGGAGACTGCCAGTGTTTTATATGCCCCACTGGATTTAAGAAGGCATCTAAAATTGAAACTTTTTTCTATTAACAGAAATTAAAGAGTACCATAGGATTACTTTGTGTATGTTCAAAAGTGCTGTTGCTGCCTTACACTTCAGAATGTCACTAGGTGCTTCTGTATTACCTAGGTCATGTCCTATATTTTATCCAGAACATTGGCATATTTTTCTTCATTATTTGAAGATTTTATGCCTGTTTGAAAGTACTAATTTCTCCTATTGGATCTGGGTTTTTTTCCTATGGAGTACACTCTTCAACAGAACCTTTCTATTGAAATGACAAGCAAGTTTAACTTTGTCTCTTAAAAATTTAAAGGGATGTGGTATAGTCTCATGAACGTTGTTAAATCAATTAGTGAAGTTTATCCATACATTTTCTTCCCAAAATGAAGAAACAATTGAAAAAACATCAGTTGGTTCATCATCAATTCCAAATGATACCTAGTCCCAGTGAAAAAAATTACTAAATTCTCATTGATTTCTTTAGTGTGAGGATATCTTCAAATAATACATGACAAAAATGAAAGCAGTCTACTGACTTAACATTTGGTGTTAAGCCATACTGATGAGTTTGTTCTTGTTAAAGCTAGTGAAAATATTAGGATGCATAGAATTAGATTTGAACTGAGAAAAATCTCAGATATGGAGGATACAAACTCTATGATTCAATTTAAAACTGCATGTCCTGTCTGAAAACAAAAAATAATAATAAAATAAAAATCCCACAAAAAATCTCAAGTAATTAACTATTATGTTCTATTTATAGGTGTCTTCTGCAAATATTTTTACATCAGTTTGATACCATGAGTCATCAGTATAGCCCCATTCATCATGTTGCGAAGCAATTAGAAGGTGAAAAAATGTGTATCAGAGAAATTGCATGTGACAGAGAAATGTTTTTGATAGTTTTATAAACGATAAAAATAGCTAGAAAAAAGTCATCGCTGTTTTCTGATGATCTACAAGTCCAAATTATTTTAAAAGCTTTCCAAACTACTAATTCAAACATCCCTTAGAAGAAGGGATGAAGACCTCCTCTAAGCCTTGCAATTTCTGTAAACAGTGTTGTGAGAATGATTTGATAATCCAAGACATCTGGCACCCCAACAGGCATGGAGAAATCCCATCTGCAGGTACAAATGCTTCTCTGCTTGCAAGTCACAATGCACACTAAACTGTGGTACAAACACATAGATATTTTACGATTTTTCTTTTGACCTTATTGTATGTATGTGAATGTGCACAAAGAACAAACTTCTTTTCTTATTTTTCTTTCCACAAGTTTAATTCTTACCTTTTCTAACACCAAGTGCTGGCACTGGAGAAAGCAGTGGCATGTTTTACTTTATGTTCTATTCTCTTTGGTGGTGTTAATTCCATCTGAAATTATTCAGTACCCCCAAAAACAGGTCAAACAGACCCTGACCAGCTGTGATGCATCAAAAGTTGACCGGTAAGCTCAGTCATTTCTATATATTCTGTACCTTATTTGTATTTTCCACATGATTTACCTCAACAGTATAGGCACAGAATAGGTACTGTCTTTACCTAAGATAGAAAATTACATCATTAATGTGACAGAAAGATACTCGACTGCAGAGTTTTTAAAAAATGAACGATAGTTTATTGAAAACCCACTTGCAGATTCAAAACAGCACTATCACAGGTTCTGTAGATGCAATGGAGAAATGCACTACTGCAGTTTAGAAGTATGACTGCACTTACCACAGCCACAAGAGAGTCACAAAATGCTCTATTGCCAACACAACAGAGTCAGGCAGTGAAGTATTAGGGCCGGCAGGAGTCAGGGTACTCACACTTACTGCCCGGGGGCAGCACACAGGATCCAGTATTGCAACCACAGCAGGTCATGGAGTCACATGTCACTGCTCAGGAGTGCACTAAATACTGCAGGTGTGAGTCAGTCACCCAAGGCTACAAACTTAATGCATACCAAATACTCACTTACCCCTCTCTGGGTAAGGGTTCTTGATACCTTACCTTAGCCAGTATCCTGGCCAAGGGGGAAGAGTCTCCTCACAGAGTTGGAGAAGCAGGTCCCCCCTCTCACACCAAATCCAAGGGGGTTTATTTGTTTTTATGTCTTTGATCCATGTGACAGTGGGCAGGACTCTGCTGGAGTGGACAATAGCACCTTGCATGTTTGTCATTAGCAGAGTGCCCCCTTATCTTATGCCCTTATGTTGCATATCTTTGCGTAAACTGTCTGGGCCCACTGAAACCAAACTGGGACCCTCTGGCTTCTCTTTATCTTACTTCAAGGCAGCTGAGTAGTGGTTTGATTGGGGCATATTGTTTGTTGAAGGAATTCAAGGCTCAACCCAGGTTTCATTTGGTTCATTGAATTATGCAGCACTCAAGTCTGAGCTATCAGGCTTAGAGGACAACTCAAGTCTGAGCTATCTACACAGCTCCCCATGGGTTGTCTGTGCAGCCTCAAGGAAATCCAAGGCTGAGTCACTTTTACAACCCCCCATGAGTCGCCTGGTGTACTAGACATTCCTGAAACCTGTTTGTGGAACTCTGAGCCAGACAATCATTACAACACACATAGTTAATTAGCAAAAGTTAAAACTGATAATTTAAAAAATATGTATGTGTGTTTTATCTGAGGCTGGTAAGTGACACAAATTTAGCAGCAGTGGGGAAGCTTTGTATCTTGAGGAGTGGGAGACTACATTTGTTGCTGATGAATTGGAATGATTGTACACACCTTTTGTCAGCCAGTTTCTGCTCCTGTTTCTTCAGAGTTCAAGGGACAACATGGGCTTTCTGCCCTTGTGGGTAGTGTCTATTGACTTTTTAATGAAAAGGACATTTTCCTTATGCAGGTGGAGTAGGACTAATGTCTCCAACACTCTGAGTGTCTTGAGCATCTTTTGATTAGTAAAAGCAATATCATGCTTGAGCAATACAAATTACACATAGCACAAACAACATTAATAATAACAAATTAATATTTAATAATTTCATAGGTGCTAAAAATAGCCTGAAAATGTGTTGTAGTTCATGTGGATATTAGTATCCATGGTAAGAAATTAAACAGTTTTCCCAATTTCTACTGTTTTCTGCTGTAACTATTTTATTCTCATAGACAAAGGCTAATTCTTTCTGCTTTTGTCTTGCAAACCACTGTTGATGTGTACAAATATTTCCCAAAGAAAAGAGAGCTTTGTGAAGAGAGGAAGACAGAAAATAAATAATTTCATTATTCTTGATAGTTAAATAAGAGTTTCTGCAATCTACATTCTGCGATTCATACATTTTTATGTAGATTCTTAAAAAGATATTGTGAGATAGAACATGCGCATTTGGTATGTGTTGATGTAAGTTGCAACTATACTATGTTGTGCAAGATCTGTGTTCAGTATGATTTTCACTTTGAGATTAGGAAGCAGCTAACATTAGATATAATCAAATGAACTTTTAATAACATTAACAAAAATAAGCAATTACTGCTTTTAAAACTCAATTTTAAAATATCTATACTTCATCTGTTAAACCTATCTAGTGTGTTAAAAAAATCTATGTAAGCCTTGCTGCTGCTGCACTGGGAATCTATTTTTTTTCTGCACATTTCAACCTGCTTTGTTAATTCTTTATAGCTAATTTGTGTAAATTTTAATCAGTCAGTCAGGCTTCTCCATTGAACTCAGAGAACTGAAAGTGGATTACAGGAAAAATGAAATAAACACAAATTAATCAATCAGTACAGATCTCCTTTTATTTTCCATGTTCTTTATCTTTCCTTCAAACTTCACTATAAAGTTTGTTTGCATGAATAGCCATATATAAAATTTGTCCAAACCCCAATGGAGAAGAGATTTTTCTCTGGACTGATTGGACAATTCATCAATCCCACTCTCATCTTTAAAGCTATTCACATCATATTTAGTGATATGAATAGTGTCATATCTAAAAGCTGAGTGTCATGGCACTCTCTATGCTGTTGCAAAATAAGTGTAATATTTTAAAGAGATCAGGACAGCTCTTGTAATCTTTCGATGATGACAAAAGTTTAGATGAAAGTACCTGAAAAGAAAATCACTAGTTATACTCTGCTGTGAGAGCAATAGTGATAAATGAAATAAGATCTGACAGTTTAAATTTAATCAGCATGTCGCTGTTTTGTCTTAATAGAGGAAAATCATTCTATGTTGAGTATTTAATTTACTATCAGCAGTAACAGAGGGATAATGAAAGTAGAATTCCATCACTAGTTTCGTGCAGAGGGTTTGGCAATTAGGCCTGCAAATAACAATTCAAATTAGATTTGAGTGGTGGTAAGCCTTGCTAATTTAGATGAGTACAAGCTTAGAAAACACTGTGTCCTCAATATATCAGGTTCAGTACTGAATATATTGAATATTATGTTTTGTTTACTACTGTGCATTTTTCTAGTATCTGTGACTGTGCTTTTTCATGTATTTAATATGTAAAGTATAACATATTCTATGTTTTTCAGGGAAGAAATGTGCTGTTAAGAATGTTCAGCCTTTTTTTCCCCCTTTTTTCTTAGCAAAATTTGCTGTTTCATAGATATGATTACTACTCTCATGATTTACCTTAATGTTTCCTTCTTAAAAACTCATTCACATCTCGACCTTGTGTTTTAATTTTCATGTAAATTTGTTCTAGTAAAATATCTAATCAATCAACAGGTAATCAAGAAGCAAAAAGTATATTTCTTGTTAAACTGGTTATCTGTGTTTTGCTTTTTTTTTAAGTAGGAAATTTTACATTATTTGAGGTACTCAGTAAGAGTAAAATTTATTCTATAAATATTGAGTATCCTATTTTATCTGACTGCTAAGGCAGAATAAAGTAAACTTTGGAAGAAAAGTAGTAAATAGTCACATACAATAAAATAGTTCCAGGAGTATATTTTATCATCATTAAAGCCACTGAAGTCAAAGGGGTTTTTCCCTTACAGTGAATGATGAGTTGGGACTTGCTGATAATGAAACTGTGAGGCTCAAGAAAAAGACAAAGAAAGCTTCCAAAGTATTCCTTTCTGAAGGAAAACAATGATGTAATAATTGAGAAAAAAATGGTTTTGATGGTATCAAGATACTCATAATCCATCATTGGAATGAGTCTTTTTCAAAGATATTTTTTCAATATATTTTTTTAAAGATTTCAATGTCCACCAGGACCCCGTGGTCCCTTTTCCTATGCTCCTCTCCAACAGGTCCATCTCCAACCTATACAGGTACCTGGGGTTGTTCTTCCCCAGGCTTAAAGACTCTACACCTGCCCTTGTTGTATTTCATTACATTTGCCCCCATCCAACTCTCCAGCCTGCTCAGATCTCACTAGATGGCAAAACACAGCCATCTGATGTGTCAGTTGGGGTCAGCTGTCCCTCTGTAATTCTTCATAACTCCTAATGCAACCCCAGCCCACTCACTGGTGGAGTGGGGTGAGAAGCAGAAAAGGCCTTGGCTCTGTGTAAGCACTGCTCAGCAGTAACAAAAACATCCCTGTGTTATCAATGCTGTTTTCAACACAAATACAAAATATAGCCCAATGCTAGCAGAAAATTAACTAACTCTAGCAGTCAAAACCAGTACACTAACAGTTTTGTTTAGTATTGCCTGTACTCTTAACTACCTTTGCGTCAGGTAATTTTACTTCCTATTATAAAGTTAGGAACATCTGAGACATTTATATTACTGTCTAGGAAGTACCTTTGACATCTAAGTAAATATTATGCAGCAGATAATTATGAAGTCTTAAGATTCAAAATGTGTATTTTGCTGTGATCAAACTCATACCATTTATTCTCCTTAAATAATGTAGCTGGAAGTCTGTTGGCTAAGAAAGGACTTTTCAAAGAGCACTCAATCTAAACTAAATAGAGTAATATATTGGAAAATGTTGGAATATAAATATTTCTCAGGGATGTAGCCAGAATGATGTTCATATTTATCAAAAGTCTATGTCAGACTGGCATCTGTGAGAGAATCTGTCTCCAGTAAACATGTCTCAGAACTTAATCCGCTACTCCATTCTCCTCTATGAACCAAATTCTGATGCAAATGTCTCCATCTCATATGGTGGAGAGCTCCCTATTATATATAGAGCTCATTTGGGGCCAGTTACAAAGAGAGTCTGAATCTACAGTCCAATGTTTTGTGTGTTCAGTGGAGATGTGGAAGACTGAAGTCTATGTCTTTCTGCCAAACAGTGTTTACTTCAACAAGACTGAGAAGCTTCAGAGTATTTGTTTAAACATTACAGAATTCAGCTTCTCAGATGCGCTTTCAAGAATGCCACATGGGCCTGACATTGCAAGGAGTTACAGTGAGGCAGTTTCCCTCCTTTCCCTGTGAGATCCTGTGGCCTTGTGCCTGTGTTTTAATTATTATTTATTTGTTTATTTTAAGTAAATTATTTATTTTAATGTCCCCAGTAACAGTAATATGTCACTACTAGAGCCGACAGATGTGTCAGAGGCTAAATGTCTACAAGTCACCCATTTTTCGAATTCCAGTCCCTCATGTCCTCACTCCCACTTTCTCTATCACTCATCTTTTCTTGATTATCTTTGTTATATTAACTGTCTGCTTCTACAAGTTTATTATCCTTTTATGAAGATACTGAAAATATTAATTGAAAAATACACATTACAGCAAATAGCCTATTTCCTTAATAAACTGTTAAACTCTGATTTGCATGGAAACCTATGTTTCTACCTTCATAATTTAACACAGGTATAAAAGCAGAATTACATTTTACTTTAGTTCTTAAGCTGCAGAGATTTGGCCTCTATTTCTTTTTCATTGATACTGAGTTTTGTAGTCAAATATTCGTCATGCAGAATATTTTGCCAGTTTAGCTTGATTCAGAATGAGTTTCTGACAACTTTCCCATAGAATGTAGTTACTTGTTGAATCAAAGTGAAGGAAATGATCTTGAAGATCTTAGAGGTATTGGATGGGGGAAGTTGGAACTAGATGATCTTTGAGGTCACTTCCAACACAAAGCATTCTATGATTCTCTTTTGTTAGATAAACAATGAATTGGGACAGTAATAAGTAAATGACTAAATATGTGACATGTTTTCACTGGTAATATTTTATATAAACTGGGATTTTCATGGAGTTTTCTTATTCAACATTGTGAGGAGCAAGCTATAGTAGTTTAACCTAAGTATACACATAGCATAAATCAGTACTTATTTTAAAGGAAAGACAGAATTTTGGAGGAAGCAGAAGCACCAATAAATTTTATACTTGGCAGAGATGATGGTGGTGCCTCTGATAGAGAGTAAATATTACTACTAGTCCCCTGCAGATTTTTCCTTTTCAGCTGGGTTAAGTGCAAGTCAGTGTCATTTCTTTCATGTTTCTCTTAAGGTAGTTTGGCATTAATATGAGAATAGTAATGTTTCACTGAGCTACAGTCTTTGGCATATTGATGGAAGAAGCTATTTGGAAGCTCAGAAGCTCTCTGTTACCTCTATATATTAAGTATTCCAAAAATCAGTGTTTCAGAATTATGTGTATGAAGGATCTGAGGAAAAATTGTATGCTGTTGCTCATCACATACTGTCAAAGGGGAAAGAGCATGTAAATTATTTGTTTTTCCTGGCATAGGTATAGACATTGTGTCTTCAGACATTTGAATTTCTTGAAGTTGAATCGTCTTTCACTTGTAGATTTAAAGAAACCAGATACGAATACACAACAGATTAAAGTCACATCACAGAATCACAGAATCACAAGGTTGGAAAAGACCTTTAACATCAAGTCCAACTGTTCCCATCCTATGCTAAACCATATCCCTAAGTACCTGATCTACCCTTTTTTTAAACACATCCAGGAATGGTGATACAACCACCTCCCTGGGCAACCTGTTCCAGGCCCTGACAACTCTTTCAGCAAAAATTTTGTTCCTACCATATAATTAATAGAAGCCTAATTTCTTAAGATCTTATTAATAGGGAAAAAAGAGCTTAATCCTTACTTTTGACCTTACTCGACACACAGACATTCTATTTAAACATGTCAGCCCATCCTGAGTGAGTGAGTATAAAATGTTATCTACTAAGGTGGTATTTTCATTGTTGGGGACCAGAGACTGCAGAGAACAATATTGATTCTGATACACTACGAGTATCACTTAACAAAAAAAATCCAACCCAAAACAAAACAAAACACACACACACACACACACACAAAATAACAAAAAGAAAAAGCACTTGTAACTTTTGCTTACACAGTCTGGTCTGTCTTTTCTGGATGTTTCCTTGTAGTCCTACCTCATATATCCTTCAGCCGAGATAGGAGAACTGGATTAAAGGTTTTTCATTTGGAAAAGCAATTTTAGATTATGCTGAATTCCTTCTGGCAACAAGCTTAAAAGCTTTATAAATTGCATTTTGATAATATGACAATGCCATTGAATAGGACTTAAAATCAGCTGTGAGATAATTAACAAAATGCAATATATTCATTCTACTAATTCAAATGGGTGAAATATATTCTGCCTCTTTATACTAAGAATTTGTTGGCTAGAGGAAATTGTTATGCACTGGTAGCATTATCATGGTAAGAGCTCCATTAAGTTGTGAAGGAAGACATACTGAATGAACCCACTTTCTGTTTGGAGCCAACATTCCACAATAAAGTAGCCTGTCCCCTAAAACCAAATAAAGATGTTTGAAACATGATTTCTTTAAAGCCATGTAATTCATACTTCCTTATTTTAACAGTCTTGACTTGATTAAACTTTAATGTTTTCTTTTAAAGTGAAAGAACTATTCATTTTTCCAAACCAGGTGCAATTCAGTTTATATGTATTTGCCATGTTAGCACTCTTCATTGTAAAATACAGTGTATCTGGCCTTGTAAAATAAATTTTGTTAATGTTAAACTCATGTGGAAGTGGATTTTGTTCAAATGTTTTGTGAATCAAATATATTTAGGACTAACAAATAAATTAATGGAAATGTTTTTTTGGGGCATACATGTTGAGGAAATTCACATGAAGCAAACATGGCAGATCTGGTTTTCCATGTAAAGAAATGGTGGGCAAAGGAATATTCATATTTGTTGCTAGAACTTAGGATTTGAAAATGTATCAGTGTATTTTAAGGGTACCTTCTTAAACTTCATAATAAACTCTATTACCCATTTTTATTCACATGCATCTTAGATCAGGAATTCCTACATTTCGTTACACATACTCTTGACAGCATGAAAGCTTGTGGTACCATACTTTCAGTAAACAATATAATTTTGTGATATCTTGATTCTTCTATACTGGGAACTCATAAAAAGTACTGTACTACCTCCAAAAAACTGCTCATTTTCCAGATATGAATATGAATCTGTCTGCATTTTGACTCAAACAGGTGTAATGAAGAGCAATAAAAGCATATTGGCTGCTGCTTGGCGAACTGCTAATGTGCTGTAGCACAAGCTTTCTGTCTAAGCTTTTAGATTGGTTTAGTGTCTTCATTCTATCACTGATCAGTCTACAGAAATTGCATAGTCATTAGAGAACAAAGGTAATAAACACCACACATTTACATCTGCATGCATTGTAGATTGGGGAAGATTTTGCTTGCTATTAATTTTTATTAGTGCATTATAGACACATTGTTTCATTCACTTTGATTATATACGGAAAATACTAAAAGGGTGACAAAATCGTATAAACAATATATGCATGAGATATATCATAAAATGGTGTGGCATAAAAAGGTATGGATTGGTTGTTACATACAAAAAGCCAGATTTAACTCAACATAAATATTTGGTTCTGCTGCTAAGAAAGCTGAGTATGTTTAAGATAAATAACATATGATGTTGAATAAGTTATAGCCCATATTTATTGTATGTAACATTTTTCATTTAGAAAAAAAGATTTCAAAGAACTACATAACTATATGCAGTAAATGTAGAAATGCAGTCATCTCAGTTATCCTGTGAATCAAACCCAAGAGTCAGTGGGAATATACCATGCCTCACTGATAACACCACTATACAGTCTTAGATACATAATTATTTGCTTGCTACTTCTCATTCTGTAAAGTGAGTCTTCTACTGAATAAAACATACTGAGTGTAAAATATTTTTCAGAAGACAAATTGTAAAGTTTCTGGACTACATATGAAGTAAGCCATTCTGCTTTCAGAGAAAGAAACTACTGAAAATATATTCTTTTTGTACAACAGAATGCTTGGAGCTGTAAAATAAAGGGAAATACTCTCTCCTTGATACAGCACATAATAGTTTGGCATTATGTTCTAGTATTTAGTACATAATCACTAAATTCTACAATTATTTAGGGCATAGCACAAGGGTTGCAGTACAGAATATAGCTTTAATGTACTTTTTTTTTCTGTGTCTACTTATTGTAGTCTTACACATGTTCCTCTAGAAAACAAGCATACATAAAATGTGTTTTCTCCCTCAGAAAATCTACTCTTTAGTGAATCATATTTGGAGTGTGGACAGAAAATAGTTACTAGGGAGAAGGGTCTCTGGACAGCCCTGGTGTTACTTCTGAGATTCCTCCTTCAGGGTGATGTCCTTTCAGAGGACATAGTTATGAAAGGATACTGCTAGTAAAAACACACCTTTCAGCCACATGGAGGTGAAGATTGTCTATCCACTGCTGGACAATACCAATTTCCAAATTGTATTTTTCCCTGTTTTATAACAAGTAATTGCAGTAAACTGGAAAAACGCTAATTTCTTATTCAGAAATAAGGCTCAGTGTGTTCAGTCACCTTGTACTCTCTGGATGTAGTAGTGAATCAGTATTCCTGTATTCAGAATCAATGTTACATTTCTGTCACTTATATAAGAAATTAAAAATATTTTCATGTCTGGCATACCTTGCCACCAAGTAAAGATAAGGTACTCAATTCTATTTGTTCATAGTCAAGAACTTTGGCAGAAAACAAGTTCTAAGAGCATATTTGGGATAGACAACTGAAAGCCTCTACTGACTTTCATAGCTGGCTAGTGAAAACAGAAGCAAAAAAGGAACAATACATGTTTATTGTCTGATCTCAGGCTGAGTTTGCAAAATGGCAAATGAAGGCACCTTCATATTTGTGTTTATAACATGCATATTTGATTTGTAAATAATCCTATATTAATAAATATTGCCACATATTTATTTGCTAAGTTTCAGTATCATTTTTAGAAGTGAAACTATTCTTGAAAGTGTCTCTCTGGGAAAAAAACCCCACAATGTTTGTATAAATAGAATATTCAGTTTATTTATCTGTGTGCTTACGCATTTATTTACATTTCATCACTGCAGATAAAAGCTATGTAAACACAGGACAAAAACATATTATCCAAAAAGGTGGTCAAGAGAGTGTTTTATTTAATTTTAAATATTTAATGTGATTACAGATGCAACTACTTCCCAGTCATTGCCTTTTATTTTTCACAAAATTGTTTGAAGTACCTACCAGTATGGGTCCTCTGAGATATCAAAGAGGAACTAATTCAGTCTCATCCAGAATGTTTAAAGTCAGTGAGAGTTCCTTAACATCAAGTTCATAAATCAGGAATTGACCCAGCAGTTTTATGGCATTACGTTGGCCAGGTGCCAATGTAGTACAAGTGGGCTAAGTGTGGTGAGCGAGCGTGAACTGGACAATGCAAACAAGAATAGAGAATAAGGACCCTCTGTGTAGACCACAGGTCAACAACTTACCTAAGAGTTATAAATGAGACTGATGGAAAGGTAGATCACAGAATCATTGTGGGCTCACCTGGCTGATGTTTTGTGCTGATACCTGGTTTGAAAGACCCTCAGAGACAGAGATTGGACAAACATGGTTACATGGGTATGAGGCATGGCATGAGGTAGGTGCTCATGGTGGAGCCACTGGCTGTGAGAGCTAAGCAGCTGCCAGAGCCAGACCTGGAGACTAGTAAGAGCTTCCTATGAGGTCACTGCAGAGGTAGCAGCAGATGGTACATGTGGGGAGGGGCAGGAGTGGGAGGAGGAACTCTTTTCTAAAACAGTCCCCATTTCTTGCTTGGTCTGCTCATAATAGTCACATTGTTTGGTGTTTGCTTTCCTCTGTGAAAAGTACTCAAGTCTTCAGGTCTATCTCAAACCAAATTCACTCTAATCCATGTAAGTACTTCAAATAAATCTGGTTAATTTTTTCCATTGTATTGGGTTTGTTGGGCAGGGTGTTTTTTTTGGGGTGTCAGACTATAGGGCTGGCTTCTGTAAGAAGCTGCCAGAATCTTCCTTCATGTCCAAAAACCCAATGCCAGCTAGTTCCAAGATGGACCCACCACTGGCCAAGGCTGAGTGCTGGTGGCCCACCAGTGACAGAGGTAGTGTCTCTGTGATTTCATAGTTAATAAAGGGGAAAATCCTGTACAATGGCAGTGTGAGAAGAGAGGAGTGAAAATATGTGAAAGAAACATCCATCCAGACACCAAAGTCAGAGAAGGAGAACGGGGAGTGCTCCAGGTGACAGAGCAGCCTGTGAAGACTATGGTGAGGCAAGATGTTCCCCTGCAGCTCATGGAGGGGAATGGTGGAGCAGATCTCTACTTGAAGCCCATGAATCCACCCAATGGAGCAGGTGGAAACATCTGAAGGAAACTGTGACCCTGTGGTAAGGGTGTGCTGGATCAGGCTCCTTGGCAGGACCTGTGGACACATGGAGGACCCATGCTGGAGCAGGTTTGCTAGAAGGACTTGTGGCCTCATATGCCACACAATTAATTCTTTGTTCATGTCAACTCTGTTTTGCCCATTAGAGTAATTAGTGATCAATCTTTCCCTGTCCTTATCTCTACACACAAACCTTTTGTTATATATATTTGAGGAGAGGATATATAGAATGGCTTTGGTGTCCAGACAGGCTCGACCCACCACTTCCATTCTTCATGGGTTTTGGATTCCTGTTAAACAATAAAAAAAAAAATGCTAAATTTTTCATGATATGGCATTTTTATGTTGCTGATATGAAAACCAGAATCCAAATATTACTTCCTGATTAAAAATATAACATTCAATCATTGTCCAATTTCTCTTCTACAAAAGGAGTGGAAATTTTGTTGAAGGTTCTAGAAGACTTTACCTTGTATCAGTGAAGTAAACCAAAATTTTATTATGAACATTGCAAGAAACAGACTGAACTAGCCTCAAATGAAGTAGCTTCTTTTAAACTTGCATTTGAACAAGGGGATAAGTGTGAACATCCTGGTCACAGCATTAGGGAATTTGGAGCATGATACAGTTCAATTTTCCTTGATTTTGAAAAGAAAATAACATCCCCTATTTCCTCATAAGTGTTTGTTGGGAATTGTCAAGTAAGTTTAAAACATTTTGTTTTCAATTAATTCATATTTTCTAGTTTAAAACAACAACAAATCTCTTGACTATCTCACATAATTTAAGGCTGCATAACTACAGCAAGTATCAACTATGCACTTGTGTAAGTGCTTCTTGAAAAAAAATTATGCTAGAAAATACACGCAGTCTTCTAGAAGAGATTGTTCTTACAGCACTAAAACTTAACAATGACTTCAGAACAAAATTTTCAGATATTTTCGCAGCTGTCATTATGGCTACTGCTGCTTTTTGGATTTTTTTAGGTGTCCACCAGCCTGTTTCTAATAGTGGCAGAAAGATACACTGTTTTGGAGAAGACATGATCCTTGAGTCTTAGATGAGATCTGTAGACCTTGCACCTATCTGACATTTGCAATACATTCCTATAGTCATCCCAAGACACCTGCCCCTTCTTCCAAAGTTCATATTTTTCCCTCTTTTGCCTAATATCTTCCTGGATCTCTCTACTCAGCCAAGCTGGCTTCCAGCTCCAGGCTGTCAAGGCATTCTCTGACATACAGGACTTCCCCTCCTACCCAGCCTGTCACACCTTATAGTTTATAACCAGCCATTGCAGCACTCCAGTCATGTGAATTATCCCACCATGTTTCTGTGATGGCAATCACATCATCATCTCCTTTAGTTACAAGGACTTCTAATTCCTCCTGTTTGTTGCCCATGCTGCATGCATTGGTGTAGATGCACTTCAGCTGATCTTTTTACACTCCTAAGGGAAGCCTTGCTTACCAAGTGACAGCTGGTTAAGCTACCTAGCTCATCAGTAATAATTACATCTCTACTCTGAATTAAAGCACTATCCCCCTGGTTTACTAGGGTGGCTGACCAGAGGTCATTGCCAGTATACCATCCTTCAGTAACTCAACAACCACTCCCAGACTTTTTTCCATCTAGTCTGGCTGTGTCCCCCTCACCCTTCTCATCTAGTTTAAAGCTCTATTAATGAGCCCTGCCAGCTTCCTTCTGCCCCTTTGCGATAAGTGCTCCCCACCCCTAGAAATCAAGGCTGGTGATGCTCGAGCAAACCCATTGTCAAAGAACCCAAAGTTCTGTTTCTCACACCATGTTCAGAGCCAGGTATTAATTTCCTGGCTCTTCTCATTCCATCCCTCCCCATTCCCTGTAGTAGGAATGATGGAAGAGAAAACTATCTCTGCTCCTGATCCTTGCACCATACATCCCAGGGCCCTTAAATCCTTTTTAATGCTCCTCAGTTTTCTTTTATGGATTTCATTACTACCTATTTTGAAAATTAAAAGTGGATAATGATCAATCACAAATATGGTTACACATTACTTTTGAAAACTAAATCATATTCCAGTTGAGCTTCTTCATTTGGCAACTTTTTTTCCTTTTCTTTCTAGGGTTTGCAATAAAAAACCACTTACATAAACACAAAATCATTGTTCTTGGATGCCTATGCTTGATTCTGGAAGACAATACTATAAATCATGTGTATAACTAGTGACCTTAGACAGGTCAAACCGTGGCACAATGATATTCTGGTCTATGGCAGGAACTTCCACAAAACAATTTGGTAATTAAAAGCTGTAATAACAATCTTAAACCAATCTAAAACTTTTTTTTTTTTTTTTCCTGTAGTTGTGGTAATGAAGAGTAGAACACACAATAGCACTCACAGTTCTACAGTTGTTTTCTTCAAATTGGTGTGATTACACTACTCCTCTGCAAAATCTACCAGCTTTATAGAAACCTTCTTGGTTAATGTAATAAATAGAAGAAATATAATATAGAATCCTGTGATGTGTAAGGTATATAAGTATTTAAATTGTACAGAAGATAGTACATATTTTATGTTTTCTTTATCATATGTAAAATACAATTTTATATCAATGAAATGTCTTTACAATGGACAAAAATACAGGGCTGGATTTAAGCCAAAATGCTGAACTTTAACTTTGAAAGTGGTGTGCATATGCATGAGAGAGATTTGACCTCTTATAAAAAAATGTTCACTTTTGAACATAGAACCATAGAATAGTTTGGGTTGGAAGGGACTTTAAAGATCACCTAGTTCCAACCTCCCTGCCATGGGCAGGGACACACTCGATTAGACCAGGCTGCCCAAAACTTATCCAATCTGGCCTTGAGTACTTCATGGGAGGGGGCAGACACAGCTTCTCTGGAGGACCTGTTCCAGTGTCTCACCACCCTCACCATAGAAAAGAACTTTATCCTAATGGCTCATCTAAATCTACCCTTTTTTAGTTTAAGTCTATTACCCTGTTGCCCTATCACTAATGTTAAGCAGTATGCTGATCCTAGATATATTTATGGTTGGACTCGATGATCTTAAAGGTCTTTTCAACTGAAACCATTCTATGATTCTATGATACTGCAATAAAAATGACTGAAACGTGACTTTCAAATTTCACTATCTGGATGCAAACAGTACTGAAACTGAAGACTAAAAATATATATTTATTATAATAATTTATAATAATTTATAATTTATAAATAAATATTTATACATAAGAAAAATTGTAACTTTCCTAGAAACTATTACATATCTTACTTGCAGAACATAAAGCATGCTATTAGAACTACAGATTTCTAATATGGACAATATATAATAGCATAAAATATTTGGAAATTTTTTATGCTGGTATTAGTTACTTCAAAGATTACTTCAAGGAACACGATGTTACCTTGGTGGTCTAGAATAACTTCTTTTTTTGTGCTACTAGGCAAAGAATAGAATCACTGAATAACTGAGAGTCAATAATTGAGAGTCAATCAAAAGAAAGTACACTTACTAAGAAAATGCATGAAAATGAATTTGAGTAAATCCCAAGACTGAAAAAGTAGAAAACACCTACATCTTGCAACTTGGTGTCACGTGAAGGACGGAATCCTTGCCAGTGATGTTGCAGCTCTCCTGAGAAGTGCTCTTTCTCATCCCTGCCCAGCAGACACAAACAGCTTCAGGAGCTGATGAGTTTGGGCAGCATTTGCATCACACCACCAGGCAATGGAGCAGATACTGGGAAAGCTTCTGTGCAGTATTTTTAACTGTTTTATCAAGGTTTGTTGGTATTGATTAGGACTGTGAACATATATTACTGGTAACTGGACTAATGATTCAGACTGTAAGACTGTTGAAACATTAATTGGGCTAACAATAAATTCCTGGCTTCATGTATTAAGTATTTCCTCTGTTCCTCTGCAGCAAGATTTTTAGTTTAACATTTTACATAAAGAGAAGGACAACGCAATTATTATCTTTAGATTGGCCAGTATATAGGTCCAACTGAAGTGCCTCATAACACAAAAATATTTACCTCTTCCACTGTTGTATTTCAAAGATCAGTGTTGAATCTTAGCTACTCTCTGACATTTGCACATATTGTTCCACAAAAGTATACAATTCTGACTGGATATGTTTTTGAGCTGGACAGCTCTTCTAATGTTGTTTGAACACCTCATGGAAATGGACATTCAGGAAACAGACAAGCGTATGAAAGTACAGAAGGCAGAAAATGTCATTTTATAAAGTTTTGGAAATATGAAAAGTTAAGAGTTTACATTAAGCAGAATGTGTTTCCCAGAGTGATTAAAAAACATTTTCTTTTTTAAACAAAACTAGAGGATGGGCTGCCAGATTTGCCAGCTGAGCATTTGCACCTGGCTGACAATATGTTGATGCAGATGGCAGTTAATGCAGCATTTGGCCATGTTACACATTGGCTGTAATAAAATATTTGTCTTTGGGACATCAAGTTAATATTCAGCTCCATTACATTTAGGATAAAGTCCATAATGCTAAAGAAATTAATTGATGTAAAAATCCATCTCTGCACATCTTTCCTTTATTTGGGATCGCAGAGAATACATTAGACACAAGAATCCAGATATTTTACTTTAGGCCAATAAGGATTATGACTTCACATGTAAACAAAGCTTTAATAATTTATTAATTATAAATGAGACAGAAAAACAGGAGAACTGAAGGCTTTGGTTCTATATTCTTTTTAAAAAAATTGGTCTGTCTGCTTCTTTCTTATGCAAATATTGGGGATGGTTGGTGTGAGAAGCAGCCGAAGGAGGGAGTCTAGCAACAGCAGAATGGCCCTGTTTTGGCTAGAGACTGCAGAATAAACAGATAGGTGGTGTCTACACAGAATTTTTAAGGCCACGATGCCCAGACTGAGACCTCCTGCTTCATTAACTGCTAAATGAAAATTTAAGTTGACACCCTGAAATGTGCTAATGAGTATCTAGTTCTCTCCCAGCAGAAAAGGGAAGAAATTGAAGACCCCAACGAGCCAGTCAATGGGCTGTGCTCCTTCTCCTCCATCCACTCAAGATAGGGATATCTTCTTGGTAAGCAACTGTGGTTTCACCGTTTCAGTGAGAATACACAGGATAATATTTGGTTAGCTTTTTAATTATAATCATAGTCATACTAGATCTACTGCAGCAAGTGCATTTATCAACAGCAATCTTCAACTTTTTATATATGTAATTTTAATAATCTTTCTATTAGTTTCAACTTTGCAAAACTGTCTCAGTTGAAGTTCTTGGGGAGCTCTCTAGAGTAAATGTTGAGTCTGACATGTGGTTATGTATATAACCCTTTAGTAGTAAACCATTGACAAATTCTGGGACTAAGACTAGACCTAGAAGTTTAGAAAGGAAGTTGTCCTTACTGAACCTCATGACACAACAAAGGGCCTTCATGTGACAGATGGAGTTAATTTTTATCCATAGCAGCTTGTCTGATACTTTGCCTTAGATTTATGACCAAAACTATTGATAACAAAACATTTTATCTATTGCCAAAAAGTGTTTGCATGTCACCACCAAAGCTTTCTTCACTTCTTACACTTCTTCTTACGGTCCTGAACTCCACTGTCTCATAGTCCATATAGTATATTATAAATAGCATGTTTGCACACTATTTATTTACCTTTTCATTTATTTATTGTTTTAAACAATTTTTAAAAATAGCATAATTTTAAATTGTTTATTTATTCATAGAATCAATTTCCACCCATCTTTATATGTTTAATTCAGGTCTTATGTAGACCTTTAAAACTTCAACAGAATCTGCAATGTACTTAGATCTGAAGTAATCAAATGTGAGTTGTGATAAATTGTTAAACATTTCAGAACAAACTTTCCCCCCCCCCAGAAAAATAAAAACAATTGAGGGAGGATAGCATAAATAAAAATGGGAATGTATCTTTGATTGCCTAATGATTGATACAGGATATAGGATAAAAACGCTAATAATAAACTAGCTTGAAAAATTATTATCAGAGATATGATAGACTTTCCAAAGGTGTTTAAAATTCAGAAACACACTTATTATTTATTTTTATTGAGGTGTATGATGGTAAAATTAAAATAAAAAAAATCCCAAACTCAGTTTTTCCATTTTCTCCTTATGATTGTTTCAATAATGCATATATAAAAAAATATCGACCTGTGTTAGACAAAATAAAGTCACTTATGTTGACTAAAAATCAGTCTACTTTTTTTCTCCTGGAATGTGGAAATCCTGGCTTGATTTCTATGAACTAAGATTTTAATTTACTAACCTAACATTTTCCGATAGAATCATAAAATCATAGAAGCATAGACTGGTCTGGGTTGGAAGGGTCCCCAAGGATCATAGAGTTCCAACCCCCCTGCCACAGGCAGGGACACCAACCTCCAGGCTTGATCTAGACAAGGGCCTTGAACACCTTCAGGGATAAGACATCCACCACCTCTCCGGATAGCCCAGCATCTTACCACTCTCTTTGTAAAGAACTTTCCCCTAATAGCTAATTAAAACCTCCCCTCCTTTAGCTTTAATCCATTCCTCCTTGTCCTGCCATTGTCTACCCTTTTAAAAAGCTGATTACCCTCCTGTTTGTATGCTCACTTAAGATATTGGAAGGCTGCAATGAAGTCTCCCACAGCCTTATCTTCTATAGATCAAACAAGCCCAGCTCCCTCAGCCTCTCTTCATAGGGGAGGTGGTCCAGCCCTCTAATCATCTTTGTGGCCTCCTCTGAACCCTCTCCAACAGTTCTACATCATTCTTATGTTGGGGGCCTGAGGTCTGGACACAGTACTCCAGATGGAGCCTCATGAGGGCAGAGTAACAAGGGAGATAGTAGAGAGCGTCCACTATTTTATTTTTTTTCCACTTCCTGTAATATTATCCATTGACTGTACCTATTCAGGGCCACTGAGATAATTTATTTCACTTGTGCATGAAGCTTCCCAGGTCATACTGCATTTTAAGTAATAATAAAGAGGTTTTTACTTGTAGAAATGAGATCATCATTGTAATTAATGGCTAGGTTAACCTCACAATGAAACCTGTTTTAAATCATCTTGAAAAATATAATAAGAAATTTATGGAAGATTTTTTTTGGTCACTTTAGCATTGTTTGTTGCATTTTTTTTAATGCTTAGAAAGGTAAGATATATGCCAAAAACCAAACACTCAGAAGGTTTACAGATTGTGTTTCAATTGTAAAAACAGTGCAGTATCCCTCTAGTACTTGAAGATGATAAACATATAAAGGTTTTTATACTTTACATTAAATTCAGTTGCAAACTCCTACCATTTAATCAAAGAAGGCTGACTATTTAGAGGAAAAAAACCCACCTTATACATATTTCATGCATTTCTATTTCCTTGTAGGTAACAATTGCTTTATTTGTAACAGAAAATAGTCTCTAAGAGATACAATCAAGTGGGTTTTGTTTGTTTTTGTTTTGTTTTTTTTTCTAAAGTATTGAGTCTGCAAGAAAAGCTTATTCTACATATAAACAGGTTTTATATAGGATGCATGCAATGGTTGAAATAAGTACTTACTCTTAAAAGAAGTTAGGCATGTTTAATTCTCCTCATACAGAAAAAAATAAGGGATTGGCAACAGGTCAAGTGACTAAATACAATGACTCTATCCACTACTGTTTCTCTGGATGGATGACTTCCAACCATTCATTATGTATAGGAAAAGGATCCAACATTCTGCTTAGTGTGTTCTTTTGTAAATAAAAACTATGTCATAACTGGTCTAAGATTCAAAAGCTAATCTTGTTTTCTACTGCATATCTTACAGAGCCTAACGGAAAATATTCCTTCCTAATATCTTAATGTAAATCAACTACAGTAAGATCAATGCAATTACTACAAGTCAGCAAAAATTAGAACAGATTATACTTCAAAAAATGTTTGTAATTTTTGTTTGGCAATAGCTTGAACTTCATTCTATTGATTACAAGCCAATAAGTTATTGTCATAAGCATAAGTAGATTATTTTTTTCCTGATGTCTCATTTATTATGACATCAAGTGAAACAGTTTTGAAGTGTTAGCCACTGAAGAAAATAAAGTATAATAAAACTGAATTATATGAAACAGTACTCAAATACTGAAAACCATAAAAATGTTAATCTGAAAATGTACACTTTTGGGCTCTACAAACACAAAGAGCAGAAGACATATGAACATCTTTCACTGAAAAAAAAAAAAGAAAAAAATTACTAGTTGCATAACATAAATACATACAAATAATTTATGTATATAAATATACACAAATGTGTATATATTAACCTAGAATATATATATATTAGCTTAAACCCCACATTTTTGATTCAACTGGTTTTCCAAGGTTACATATCTCATAGACTTTTTCCTTTCAAGAAGTAGTGACAGATTTGAGCATCTTTGATTCTTCTATTTATTTGAAAAATACATAGATGCATGTGTGTGTGAGTTAAGCATAGACATGGTCAGATAACAATGACAAGATTCAACTGATTTAATTCCTGAGTTAATTGATAAGATCACATCCTAGGCTTTTTTTTGTGCAGTCCAATGTTTTTTTAGCCTGATCTTAAATCTACTCAAATATCTGTATTTATCTCTGATGTACAACTAGTCAATCACTTTTCTTATGTAAATAAAGACCTAGTGAATATAGTTTTGCAGGATAAAGTCTCACCTCTTCTATATTTAGCTATGCATACACATTGTGTATTTCAACATGGTTTAGACAATTTTTGAGTGAAACAACTGCTGTACTTTCAGGTACCGCAGTGTCCTACAAATTCAGAACTTCATGTATAGAAGGGATTAGGGTTGCTAGCTAGAATGAATTTATCGACTTTAATAAACACTTTCCTAGAACTTCAGCACAAACAAAATATGCAAGATGAATTTTTCAGTACCAGATATTCTTAGCATTTTTCCTACATTATTCCAGACTGTTTATAAATTATTTCTAAATACGAGACTGGTGAAACTATATTTTTTGGGTCACCATTTTTTGAGTATGTCAATTAGTATCTACAACATTGTGAAAGATACTTGAATGTTGACTTCATGTCAAATATTTTTGTCACTCTGAAAACTGAAAAAAAAAGTTCAATGCTTTTGAAAGATCTTGAAAGTGACTCCTTTTCATGCTTTGCTGGCACTCAAGAGCTAGGGAGAAGAAAGCTTTCAAATTGAAATCTAATGAAAGCAAAAAGACTATGAGGCATTGAAACATAAAAAGGTATATTTGTGCTTGTGTATACAGAAAGTTATTGGGTAAAGTTAAACTTTTTCTTAAAAACATCAGAAACTCTTAGAAGAAAACAAACTCAACATAATTTTTTCAAGAGAATGGGATTGGGAGTTGAGGCTAGAAGGGGAGAGAACAGAAAATATGAGTGAGTGGGAGCTAGATGGATTCTTGGAGGGATTAGAGATGCTAACAATTTGTCAAAATACCCTTCTCACATGATCAGGCTGAAGCTACTGATTGGAGAAACCATAAGAGTCATGCAAAGAGTCATGCAAGGTTGAGTATAAGAAATTGAGTAAAAGCTAAGATTAGTTTATATTTTTAAAAATCTGTTTTATTGCTACTAATGAAATTTAGTATGGAAGCTTTTTTTTTTCCCCTTAATAATTAGATCTGAACTGATAATGACTATTGGATTAGACTGTTAACATTTGTCATGGTTCTAGTCAGGCCAAAGTTAACCTCGCCAAGCAGCTAGCACAGGTGAGCTGAGCTTGCCTAGGCTGTTTTCCACACCATCTTACATCACTCCCTCATAAAAGGGGCTGGTTGGGGCAGTGTGCATGTGGTGCTCAGCCACTGTTTGGGGCTGGACTACTGCAATATTCAGTTATATTGACAATAAATTCTTGACTTGATAGATAAGGTTTGGTTTTCCTTATCAGTTAAGAAGATCTTGAATAAATCAAACTGGCTAAATTGATTTACATCAGCAGGTGTGCTTGTGTGTGAGGAATATATGAAAAATGGGTTAAAATTTATTGTTCATAGCTTCTTTTCTGGTTTTGTTTGTTCTTGCTTGATTTGTCCTCTGGTTTTCATTGAAAAGTATAGTTCAGATTTATTCAGTGAGACAAAGAGGTTTTTGGAGATTTTGGGAGCTAAAAAGCATTTCTTCCCCTCCCCCAGGTTGAAAATGTTGGTTTTGTCTTGATACGGAGGTTTTGCATGTATATCTCTATGTAAATCACAACTCTTTTCTAATATTATCAAAATCAATCTAGATACTTCCCTGGATCAATCTAAAAACTGGGTAAGGAGTAAGAAGAGACATGAACTATTCGTCTTAGATGTAGCAAGAACTACCACTGTGGAACTAATGATCTAGCTAAAAGCATTAGTAATTATGAATCTGAAAATAAACTTTGAAGATGTATTCAGTATTTGTGTTTATTTCAGGATATATCAGGAGCTTGCAGTCATGTTGCAACTGGAAATAAAATTGGTGGAAAGCTGGGAGGATTTCAAAGAAGTCATGCACTCAGAAGTGCTACAGCAGGAAGAATTGAAGTTTTCTTTTCCATTTCTTCACATAATACATTGATAGTAAAAGAATCAACTATGTAGCAGAAGTATGACAGAGTACAACTGATACAGTAATCAGCCTTCACTTTCAGTGCATGCAATTTAAAACTTTTTAGGTCAGATAATAAATTTGAAATTGGCTAAATATAGTTTCTAACTAACTTTGGAGGAATTTTTTTTTCAACTTCCACTTATTTTTAAAATTACAAAAATGGATATCACCAGACTGAAGAGAAACTCTGATCTTTACTCACCCCTCCTCTCATCAGGTGACAGTAGAAAACCATTTATCTTGTGTTTATGTGTCTTCATATTCTAGTCTTCATACATGAACCGTAACTTCTCATCCTGTCAGGAGTAAAACACTATATTTACTTGGAAAAGCAAACTTCAGAGTCTGCTATGTTGGATATATGATGTAAAGCAGTGTAGATTTTCAATGACCCTTGCAAGGTTTCCATGAGACATTACAAAAAGAGAGCAAGACAAGGTTAATTGCAAAGGAAAAGTTTCTGTGCTAATATAAATTTCTCCAACGATTTCAGTGGAGTTGAATTCTCCACTGAAATCCTACCTACACATGGTAAATTCCCACAGAAGAGAAGAGAAATTGATGTCTAAGCTAAAATCTGCACACAAGAGAATTTAAATAGCTCGGCAAAAGAAAACCATTTAGTAACATTTCATTCCCAACATGGTTCAGGTCAGAGATTATTCCCAAGGTAGATCCATTGTGATAATCCTGTTTTAGAGGGTAACAGAATTCAGTAGTATGGATAAGGTCTATTCTGTGTTCTTTTTTGCTAGACAGATATTCTGGAATTAGGTGCTAGACAGCCACTATGATCTATTTACATATGTGTCCTATATGTTATTCTCTAACCTCAGCATCTCCACTTTCTCTGTAAAAAAACCTACACAACCAAACCCCAGTTTTATTTTTATTTGGATGAAGAAGAAAAGGACTTTTTTATGATGTACTAACTGAAGATATGTGCAAGTGTACAAACACATATTTTTAAAAGATTTTAGAGAATTGGCTTGCAGTGAATCAAATTAATGTAGGGTGCAGGTACATGATGAATTTACTAATTATCCCTATCAGATGTTGTGATGGAAAGACACTTGAATGCAGAGGTTTAAAAATAAAAATAAGAATAATTTATTTTTGAACCACGTGCATTCAATACGGCTCTACTGCAGGTTACATGGATACAATGGAGAAATATAGTATTGCTGTTTTAGAAGTACAACTACGCTTATCACAACTACAAAAGATTCACAAAATACACTACTGCCAACACAACAGTCACAGAATTCAGTATTACCTCCCATAACCCAGTTACGTCATTCACTGTTACCAACTGTTACTGCAGGCAATTCACAAGGTTCAATATTACAACCACAGCACGTTCACAGAACACACCATCACAAGGGCACTAAATACTACACATGTGTTAGTTAATTACCCAAGACTACAAACTTAAAGCATAGCAAATATTCACTGGTAAAGGGTTCTCAGTACATTACCTGTTACCTTAGCCAGCATCCTGGCCAAGGGGGAAGGGGGTTTTATTTAATTTTTTTGTCTGATGTACATGACAGTGGGCAGGACTGTGTCCTAGTGGGCAATGCCACCTTCCATGTTTGCCATTAGCAGTGATTCACCTTATTTTATGCCCTATCTGTTACATACCTTTGCATTGTCTGGGCCCATTAAGACCAAATGGAGACCCTCTGGCTTGCCTTTATCTTACTGCTAGACAGCTGAATAGTGGCTTGATTTGGCATATTGTTTGTTGAAGGAATTTAAGGCTCAAATCCAGGTTTCAGTTCCTTGAATTATGCAGCACTGCCCATTTAGTCTCATTTTGCAGGACAACTCAAGACTGAGCTATCTATGGAGCTCCCCATGGGCTGTCTCTGCTGAGATGGGGCCTCAAGGCAATTCAAGGCTGAGTCACTTTACATTCCCCCATGTGTCTGTGCCTGATGGCCTAGACATTTGTTGCCTGATGGGCTAGACATCCCTGAAACCTGTTTGTGGAGGTCTGAGCCGGATGATCCTTACAGATGTGTTATGATTTATCTGTCACACAGTTACTCAGTTCATAGAAGTGCAATTTGAGATGCCTTAATGTATTTAAGGCATCCATCTGGGAGTGGCTCATCTGACACAAAATCCATAGGACATCATTGCCCTGTTGGACCACCAGGTAGTTTCAGGGTATTGCACATTTTAAATGTACTAGGTGTTTCTATTTTAGGGATTGCTCTGTGCCTTTTGATAATACAATCACTAGAACGCAATTCAGTACACCAAATATTAGTGTCTACTTAGTGAAATAACTCCTTAGAACCAATTAATTGTGTTAATTGTGATAGGAGTTTGGATACCATACATAAACACCTAATCTGGAGCCAAGTAACCAGTATAAGATGAACTGCTTTTCTTGTTTCTGTATATGTTATTAACTCACAGTGACTAGAAGCTAATATAATTTAAGGTAAGATACAGTTAAATATATAAAAGTTATGTCACCTTAATTTTCTGTCAATTGAGAGCATGTACATGAGGCTCAGCTTCGGATTTTAAAGCTACAACAAATGTTAGTCAGTGCCATAAATCTTCTTAAAATGACATGTAAGTAGTACTTCAGTGGTTATATATTGGCCTTCTGTACAAAGAAAAAACATCAAGAAAGTAGAAATATTTCTCACTTTCATAGAAAAGCAGTTTATGCAAGAATCTTAGAACAGTTGCAAATGCCAATTAATTAATCAGCCAGTTCTTGCACACTTTTTTTCTACCCACTAGTCAAAACTGTCTCCTAGATCACGTAATTTGGAGATTTTTGTAAAATCGTTTCAATTCCCCATAACACCATTCTGATGGCAATTACTCAGATATAATTTGAAAGAAATTCCATTGACAATTACATGATTATTTCTTTTAATGGCTCATCTGTGTGCTGTTGACTTCTATGCTGAGCAATGAGAGAGTGAAAAGACAGAGTCACAGTGTGGCATTCCATGTTATGCAGCTGCACTACATAAAAAGCTAAGTTACTAATGTTAATTATTTTTATGAACAAAGAAGCTTCTCCTCAGACAGTTACATTACTATGTAGCTTAGATATATACACAGGCAAAGGAGAAACTGAAAGAATACAAAATATTTTTCCTGAGCCAAAACTGAACGCAGTCAGCGAATGAAGATTATCTTTCCCTTTATAAAATTGCTTTTATAAGGATTTACAAAAGGTACAGAAATGGGTCACTGGCATTTTATTGTATTTTCATGACTTTTGAGAACAGGTTTTGAGGTTCTTGGTCATTTTTTCAAAACATTGGTAGAACTGAATTTGCATTCACAGATGCAATCAAAATAACTGTCTGTAAGATACACCAGAAAAGACTTGAAAATAGGTTCACAAGCTTTTATTGTTTTCATTCCTCAATAAAGTGAATCTATTTAAATGAATTTTGCCCTAAGCAGTTAACAGGAAAGAAAAATAATCATTTAGTAAGAGTATGGCACTATAGATTAATTTAGAGGTCCCAGATCTTAAAAATAGAGATAAACACAAAGACTTGGTCCCAGAAGGGAATCTGATGGAAGTGCAACATTGCATTGAATGTTTTGGGTTTTGATCATTTTCATAAAACAAACCTTACACATAGAAAATATTACTCTAATTAGTCTTAACAGCACAATCAAAATGTAACAAGCAGTTATTATTATTCCAATTGAAATAATACTAGAACTCTTAGTCTGAATTCTCTAAAAAACACATAAAAAGCCTCAATAATATTCTAGCTAAAGTTGTTATATTAAAGCTTCTTTTAATATAACCAGTGGCTCCAGCCTTCCTCCAGCAGAGAGAAGCATGAGGTTCAGAGCCAGATTTCTTCAATAAAAGAAAATATTGGTGGGGATCTTCACTTCTTGTATTTTAATCCAATTTATAGAGTCAGCTGTCTTGTATTCAGTTCCCAGCTAAATTTCAAATATCTTGACCTAGACATCATTTACACAATGGTCTCTCCTAGTAATGGTGAATATCTATGTACCTCTGTACCTACATAGGCTTGTTGTAGCTTTATTATATTCAGCGTTCTGAGGCATAAATTAAGGAATAAATTTTTAAAAAGGCCATAGCCATCTGCCAGACAAAAGCTGAAACTAGCCAGAAACACTTCAGTCTAAGACAAGACCAGACAAGTCCTACTGTAAATAAAACAAAAAAACCCCAAACTTGTAACACCAACAAAAATCATATTAAGTGGGCCTCAGTAGTTTATACTTAAGCTTCACATGAAATCAGTGGACAAAATTTGGTGGTCTAGAGGATAATTCACAGCAAATAAAGAAAATTGGGTATATTTGAAAGGAGGATCCACAAAAATCTATGCAATGAGGTGGCACGTGTGTTGAGGGAGCTGGCAGAGGTGATTGCTGAGCCGCTCTCTATCATCTTCCACAGGTCTTGGAGAACAGGAGAGGTACCTGAAGACTGGAGGATAGGCAATGTCACTCCAGTCTTTAAAAAGGGCAAGAAGGAGGATCTAAATAACTACAGGCCAGTCAGCCTCACCTCTGTCCCTGGAAAGATGATGGAACAGCTTGTTCTGGATGCCACCTCCAAGCAATTGGAAGAGAAGAAGGTTATAAGGGATTAGTCAGCATAGATTCACCAAAGGGAGATTATGCTCAACCAATCTTGTAGCCTTCTATGATCTCATCACTGGCTGGGTAGATGGAGGGAGAGCAGTGGATGTCATCTACCTTGACTTCAGCAAGGCTTTTGATACTGTCTCCCATAACATTCAGATAGAAAAGCTGAGAAAGTATGGGATAGATGAGAGGACAGTGAGGTGGGTTGAGAACTGGCTGTCAGGCTGAGCTCAGAGGGTGGTGATCAGTGAAGCATAGGAACAGTGGGCGTTCAGATGGACTCTACACATGGTTTTGTTGAACCTCATTTGTTTTTTTACTGCCCAGCTTTTCAGCCTGCCCAGGTCTCGCTGAATGGCAGCACAGTGTTCCTGACTGCAAGTTGGAGCATAGGAAGTTCTGCACCAATATGCAGAAGAACTTTTTCACAGTAAGGGTGACAGAGCACTGGAATAGGCTGCCCAGGGAGGTTGTGGAGTCTCCTTCTCTGGAGATATTCAAGACCCATCTGAACGCCTATTTGAGTGATATGTCCTAGGGAACCTACTTTGGCAGGGGGGTTGGACACGATGATCTCTGGAGGTCTCTTCCAACCCCTATGATTCTGTGATTTTGTGAAATATATTCTTCCAAACAATTAAAACTGCAATCTTAGGGTTATAACTTTTGACATAAATTAATGTAAGTTATACGAGTTCATATACATTCTTAATGGAGCATCTTTACTTATATATAGTGTTTCTGTAAAGGTTATATTTATTCTGTCTTTCTGTTTGTAGGTTCAAAATTTCTCACAACTTTAAGTGTCTTAGGTCCTTAACCTTCAACAGCTCAAAGAAAAATTAAAGACATTTCCTTTTGTTATAAACGTCCTGTCATGTTTGTCAGTTAGTAAGGTTGTAGTCTAATAAACGAGTTTCCAGTGTAGTAAACTACCTGTCATATATCTTTAAACTTCTAAGAAACTGAAGATCTCAGAAATTCTTGCACAAAGAAGTTTGTGATGTGAGACTGTGTGCTATCCTCTGTTCTATCTTGCAATCGAAAACAGGATCTGTATGTTATGGATTGCTCAAACATCCTTTACAACTTTGACCCTGTTTCTGTCAGCACTCATACACCGTAACATTTCAGTGGGGGTCTGGCTAGGAAGTCTTTTATCTGTATTTTTTAGTGCCTTTGTAAAAGACAGAATTCCCAAGTCAAAGTGTAAATTCCCTTTATATAGTTAGGACTAAGAGGGAAAGCCTTTTTCCTGTTGCTGAACTAGGTTATTATGAACTTGTCCATAAAAGAAACTGTGCACACTTTCTTTTTTTACAGTGTTATTTTCTTCTTGGTACAGAAATATTGAAGTGAAAACATTATTCATGAGGCACCAATAATCATCACACTGTTTTCAAACCATCATCAGAATCGATCACAAAAATTAATTTTTCAGCCTAATAAAATAGAATAATTTTAGATGTGTTACTTGGACTGGATACCTTGCTTCAATGCCAGATGAAACTTCAAACCCAAGTACTCTCAGGCACACATGGATAAGCAATTGAGCAGCTGTCCCTGCAGCATGGAAAAAGGGAAAAAGATCATGATTGCCCTTCACCTTATTTTGTTATGATGACACATATTACTAGATCAATGGATGATATTGGCAGCATTCTGCATTAGAGAACTTCGTAATAGAACCAGGGGGTTTGAATGATCTGACTAATTATTTCAGCTGATAATGAATGAGGGATGAACTATTTTTAAATAAGCTGAGGAAAAAAAAAGATTTTTATTTGAAAATTAGAAGAAGGGTACAGAGGAATGAACTGCATGACTGTGGGGACTGAATTGGGTGAAAAATCTGTGAAAAAACAGACAAGAAAAAAAAATTATGAATTAAAACAGACAATGTCAATTGAGAAATAAATGAGAAATTAAGAAATGTAAAGAACTGAAAATAGGAATGATAAGACTATAAGGTGAAGCACCTGTTAGACATGAATCACAGTATAAGTTGTAATAGTTTGGGTCTTATCCCACATTTGATTGGAATATTCAGAACTCTACAGTACAAGTCTGTGAATGTCCTGATCTAACTGGACCAGCTCAGAGTGAGGGCTTGTTTTAATGTTCCATTGGGGTAAGTCCCAGTCTTCATGATTCTGTGATCTAATGTAAACATGACCTTTCTGTAATTATTTTGTTAATGACATGTTAAAGCCATGTTGCTGGTTTGTTTCTCTTATGAAAAGATTGATATTTAAAATCTCTTTCCTAAAAAGTTGTCCAATCCAGTTACTTTCCCCTTCCTCCATGAGTTTTCATCTCTTCAGGTGTTAATTAAAGGGAAATTATTTCCATGTGCTAAACCTGTTTTTTCTCACTGACCTATGACAATTGTTTCCTGGTCCCTAATAACATTCAATTCAGTATTTCTGACTACTGACTTTCTGAAAAAAACCAATTGGTATTTATTTTTGTTAAATTCTCCCCAAGATTTGAAATATTAGATAAGAACCAGCCTTGAGTGAATACTGGCACATTGTAGGATATGAGCTAATAATCACAGAAAAAATAGATCTCATACAGAATTATTCTTTTGGCATCATGCTTGGTATTCTTACCCCATTGCATTAGCATTGTGGTTTCTGCTATGTTCCCATGAAACGGCTACAGGTGGGGTTGTTCAGCTTGGACAAGAGAAGTCTCCAGAGAGATCTTATAACAGCCTTCCAGTACCTGAAGAGGGCCTACAAGAAATCTGGGGAGGGACTTTTTAGAAAGGTGTGTAGTGATAGGACAAGAGGGAATGGTTTTAAATTGGAAGGGGGTAGATTTAGATTGGATATTAGGAAAAAAATCTTCACTACAAGGGTGGTGAGGCACTGGAATAAGTTTCCCAGGGACGTGGTGTATGTCCCCTCCCTGGAAGTGTTTAAGACCAGGTTGGATGGGGCCTTGAGCATCCTGATCTAGTGAGAGGTGTCCCTGCCCATAGCAGGGGGGTTGGAACTTGATGATCTTTAAGGTCCCTTCCACTCTAACCATCCTATGATTCTATGAAAAACTGAAAATATAAAAGTCAATTGAATACAGAGCCAAATTGAAAAACTCAGCTTACCTTAAGTCAGAAACCATGTTAAGAAGAGGTAGTTCCTCATACACATTTAACTTTCTATTTTTTTCTTAGATCTTTACAATATCACTGTTCCTATCAAGTATGTTTCATGTATATCATGCCTCTCATGTATTTAACTTTTAGATATTATTTTGTTATAGATACCCATATTTTAATGTTGTCTTTTCCCTTTGATCTCCAAGAAACTTTGAAAATAAATTAAGAGAATAAACTATATCAACTCTGCAGACTTTAAATCTCTAGTTTTATGGATCTCTAATTCTTTCTTTACAAAGATGAACAAAGTAGAACTCATCTAGACCACTGACATGAAAATGTGTCACAGGGAATAATTTTGGTTTGAGAATTTTTTCCCGTATTTTTTTGAGTGTTAAGTAAACAGGACTTGACAAGAAAACTACAAACTGATCACAGCATTGAATACAGCTTAGTTAGCTGGTCAAGGAAAGTGATTGTCCCACTCTACACTGCACTGGTGTGCTGCCCTATCTCAAGTACTGAGTGCAGTTTTGGGCAATTCAGTTTAAGAAGCATATTAAACTATTACACTGTGTTCAGGGGAGGGAGACCAAAGTGGTGAAAGATTTTGAGGCCAGGAGTTGTGAGGAGAAGCTGACATCAGTTGGATTGTTCAGCTTGGACTCAAAAATCTATAACGGTCCCTTCCAACATGAGATATTCTATGTTTCTGAGTGAAAGAAAGCTTCCTATTATGCCCCATGAGATGCTAGTCAAACAGCAATTTTCGTGTTTCACATGAGGAGTAACAGAGTTAGTCACTCTGGACAGTAGTTGTGCTCCACAGACATTTGACTTTTCCTCTGTTTTAAGCTACGATGACCTTAACCATATGTTAATTATTCAATAAGATATGAATGAATGCCTCAATAATCATCTGAGATATCAAAAACACCCACTCAAGAGAATATCATGGTAGAGGTCTAAAGGCAGTGGCTAATATGCTTATTCTTAAAACAATAAAAATAAATAGATGAAAGCATTTTTTCTAAAAAAATTTACATGCATATACTTTTAAAAAAATTAACCTCTATATAGCTCTGTAACAATACAGCTCTTGCAATAGAAATATAAAAAATTATGTGTGCAAATACTTTATTTCCACACTAGATTCCATTAGAACTTAAAAATATATAGTTGCAGAGTTTTGCTGTAACCACATATAATGCGGTATTGATACTAGTAAAGTCTTTCTGGTAAAATAATTTATTGCAAAAAAAAAAAAAAGAGCTTGATTATAGCACCCTGCCCCTTCATATATTTGCTAAATCTATTTGAAGTATACTAGAAGTACACTACTTTCACATAAGTGTATTCAGGCATGAAATAGAATCATAAATTTTTAAGTAAATTGCTTTCTAACAAATTCATTTCAGAATATGCACATAATTAGAGTCACAGCTCTGCATAGTAGTCAATCAGTATTATATCATTATTTGCCAACCAGCACTTTGTAAACAAGATGTGCCATCTCAGACTATGCATTCCATTTAAAAATTTTACTCATGCTCACTCAAAGAGAAGAGATATTTAAAACTGAGATGTTCTATTGACTAACATGAGGTCAAACTTTGATCAAAGAATCATGTTGAAAGTAGATTTTTTTTTCCCTCTTGATTAAAAGAATAGAATTTTAGAAACAATTGGAATTGTGTCATTGCATATCAGAGAAGATGCTGCATTTGTCTTGTTCTGGTGATGTGAACTTATCAAGACTTCAGTGTATTTTTTTTTCCTGAAGCTCTGTTACACAGCAGATGGGATGTCTAACATCCTTTTCTATTTAAAACATGCAAGTCCTAATCAACAAGAGGGTTTAGAATGTTAAACCAGCCAGCCATAAGAAATGTGTCACACAGTTTGCTGTCATCCTAATTAATTAGATAGCATTATTTGTTGTCCCAAATGAACTCAGATGAGCTCAATGACTGATAATAGCTTCATTCTTTTCAGGGATCTTCTTTCAATTTTATTCACTTTGATTTAAGACAGAATGTTTAAAGAGAGAGAAAAACAACCTACCACTATGAAGGGTTATTCAGAAATACATACTTTTGACTTAATAATACGAGCAAACATTTGGCCTGCTACTAAGGTCATTTTAATTTTAAATCTTCCAGGGTAATGTTTCTTGAATAATTACTATTTCAGTAATTATCTTGCACTTTTATAAAACATTTCTAGACATGTTTTGTAATAGAGTTCTTGCCCTTCAGACTGTAGAAAGACTTCATAAAATTACATGAACATCATTTATAATACAGGATAAATAGAATCTAAGGGTTAATGTAACACAGAGGTCTTCAAATCAATGTTAAATAGAAAAGTTAAGGGGCTGTTCTCAGTCCGGAAAACATAATTAATTTCTTTATGTAACTTTAATGTTAAGATTTACTCCAGAGAAAATAGGTTTGATGAATATAGAATTGAATAACACCATACTGACATAATATAGAGGACTAATCTTACATATTTGTCTTTCTTTTGATGACTATGAAGAAAATTAAAAGTTGGTCAATGAAAAAAATCTATAGATAATGAAGTCAATAATGGGACTTTAATAAAGCAAAGGACAGCTTTGTTACTGGTCATGATTATGTTTCTTTGTTTCTGGTAAAACTATTGCACTTAAATAAGGTATTAAATTCTGCAGTGGAAGAAGGAACAGAGAATTAAACAAGCTGTTACTGGAAAAGTACATGTCCACAAGCGAGGAAATTTTTTTTTCAAATGTGCAAATTCTGAATTTCTAGGTGTTTAGGCTTTGCTATTTAGCTTATTTTTTTCTGTATAGATATAACACCATTTTTATCTGTTTTGCATTTATGGAATATTTTCTTATTAAAATAAATGCAGCTTTTCTTTCTTTCTTTCTTTCTTTCTTTTCTTTCTTTCTTTCTTTCTTTCTTTCTTTCTTTCTTTCTTTCTTTCTTTCTTTCTTTCTTTCTTTCTTTCTTTCTTTCTTTCTTTCTTTCTTTCTTTCTTTCTTTCTTTCTTTCTTTCTTTCTTTCTTTCTTTCTTTCTTTCTTTCTTTCTTTCTTTTTTAATTCCAATGGTTTTTAACTAGCTAATGTGCATTCTGGTGCCCTCCTGATTGTTGAAATGTAAATGGTGTTCCATAAACCAACAAAATATTAAGAAAGGGTTAAACTAATTGATATCCTCTTTGATAATAGTTTCTAAATCTATAGCAGTAACTGTGAAGAAAGAAAGTGGAAGAGCAAATACCTTTCAGAAGGAGGCTGCACTTAAACAGTCAGAATTCATACTCTTCAGTAAATCATTCCTCTATACAGAGTTCAATCTTACACATCATGCCATAGCAGCGTATTCCATAAAGCATCCATGAAGAAATGTTTATATATAACATGCTTGATAGTTTCATTGGTTCTTGCTGGTAAGACAAATGCCTACATCTACAGGTTTCTTTTTTTTTTTTTTCTTTTTCAGACTGAAGAATCAGAGAAGTCCTTTTGTCTGCTATCTTACAGGAGGTATTCAATTCTTCAGACACTCAGTTATCCTTCTATGTACACTTATTCATCTGTGTGTGGTTTTGGGATCACATAGCAAAAACTTTATACAAGATTCAATCTGAAGGTATATGTAACTTTAACTGATTTCCTAGCTCAAGAGCTGTCAGGACTCATTGACAAGGCTTTAAACTAGGTAGGAAGGGGGCAGGAAATATGATGAGGCTTGCTAGGGTAGAGCAAGTAGCCTCTAGCTTTATACTAGATTTGAAGGGGGAAGAGGGTAGAATTCAACCAGATAGAGAAGGGCTTGGGGATGCTGAAATTCTACAAGACTGTAGGGAAATACCTGTAAAGTGTCCCATAGGAACTTCTGGGGACTCCTCAGAGGAGGTAGTATTGCTGACGCCCTTTCCAGAACCTTCTAATGTTCCTCTAGGAAGCAGTGGGGGAAAACTCACAGAGCTTTGAGGGAGGGCTCCTCAAAAAAGGTGGTGAGTCAGAAAGCCCAGCTGAAGTGTCTTTACACGAACGCATGCAGCATCGGTAATAAGCAGGAGGAGTTGGAAACTGTGATGTCACTGGAAAATTATGATCTAGTTGCAATCACAGAAACATGGTGGGATGATTCCCACAACTGGAATACCCCTGTAGAAGGGTATCACCTTTTTGGAAGGGATAAGCTAGGTAGGAAAGGTGGGGGCGTTGCCCTCTATGTTAAAAAGTGGATAGACCTCCTTATCTCTACATTGGAGAGATGTGGATTTAATGGGTGGACCATCCAGTGGATAACAAACTGGTTGACAGAACATAGACAAAGGGTGGTGGTCAGTGGGTCTATGTCCAGGTTGAGGCCGGTGAAAAGCAGGGTCCCCCAGGGGTCTGTCTTGGGACCGGTGCTCTTTAACAACTTTATCAATGACATTGATGATGGAATTGAGTGCACCCTCAGCAAGTTTGGGGATGACACCAGGCTGAGTGGTGTGGTTGACACAATAGAAGGAAAGGAAGCCATCCAGAGGGATCTTGACAGGCTGGAAAGGTGGGACTGGGTGAACCTAATGAGGTTCAACACTGCCAAGTGTAGGGTGTTGCACTTGGGCCAGAAGAATCCCAGGCATAGATACAGACTGGGAGAAGAGCTCCTGGAGAGTAGCCCTGCTGAGAAGGACCTGGGTGTCATGGTGGATGAGAAACTTAACATGAGCCAGCAGTGTGCTCTTGCAGCTCGGAAGGCCAATGGTATCCTGGGCTCCATCAGAAGAGGGGTGGCAGCAGGGACAGGGAGGTGATTGTCCCTCTCTACTCTGCCCTCGTGAGGCCCCATCTGGAGTACTGTGTCCAGATCTGGGGCCCCAATACAAGAAAGATGTGGAACTATTGGAGAGGGTTCAGAGGAGGGCCACAAAGATTATTTGAGGGTTGGACCACCTCCCCTATGAAGAGAGGCTGAGGGAGCTGGGCTTGTTCAGCCTGGAGAAGATAAGGCTGTGGGGGGACCTCATTGCTGCCTGAAGGGAGCATACAAACAGTAGGGGAATCAACTTTTTAAAAGGGTAGACAATGGCAGGACAAGGGGGAATGGATTAAAACTAAAGGAAGGAGGGTTTAGATTAGATATTAGGGGGGAGTTTTTTACAGAGAGAGTGGTGAGGTGCTGAAACAGGCTGCCCAAGGAGGTGGTGGATGCCCCGTCCCTGGAATTGTTCAAGGCCAGGTTGGATGGGGCCCTGGGGCCCTGGAGATTGGTGTCCCTGCCTGTGGCAGGGGGTTGGTACTCTATGATCCTTGGGGTCCCTTCCGACCCAGACCAGTCTATGATTCTATGATTCTATGTTTCTATGATTCTCTTCAAACACATTCTTCTGAAAATTACTTTTACAAACCTGATTTTGTGTTAAATATAACAACCTGATTACCTTGGTTTTGCCTTTCTCTGGACACATCTGTTTTCTGAAGAGTGATTTAAAGCTTACATTATTCTTTTATTCTGTGTCCTTATGCTTTTCCTGATTTTAGCCAGTGTTTGGAGGTCTGTCACCACAGTCAGTAATAGTTTAGTTCCAATAGCATATGCTTTCCATCAGATTTTACATAAAAAGCTGTAGAGACTCTAGAGTACAAATAATGCAATTCAATTCTTCGATTCCATGCATTTATTAACCTATATCACTATTTGTCCATTGCCTCAATAAAATCTAAGTAAAATTTCAGTGGTGATTTGTGCTTTTATTCTAACTTGTTCCATGACCTTTTTTAGTAAGTAAAATCCATGAATTTTACTAGGTTTCTGCCTGAAAGATATATAATCCTAAAGGGTGTATGTCTCTCCACCTTCTCTCTTTGCTATTGTTCCAACTTATTTTTCTTATTCTACATGAGCAAGCTTACTCTGGGTGCCATGTCTTCTTTTAATCCATAGTGACTTTTTTCAGAAAATAAAATGCACTTGTGACATTTATTGAAGTGAATGAGAAGACCATGTTTAAGAGTTTAAAAGTTAAAGATCAAATTAATTTCATTCTACATAATTCCTCCTTTGCATTAAATATGAAGATGGATGTTGATCATTTCTTCATTTCATATGTAATGACAGTTTTTCTGCTTCTCAAGTATTACAAAAATGTTGGAATAAAATAGTTAGAACTTAAACATGACTGTTTTTTCAAAGAATACATTCACAGCCAGGATACAGTTTAAAGTTTGGCTTAAAAGCTTTGAAATACATTTTGAAACAATAAAAACTCCCAGGACATTTTTACTGAAAAGCTTAAATAAGCTTAGGTCTGAAGGAGTTATCTGCAGCGGAAATCTTCATGAAATGTAAAACTTCTGTAAATATTTTTATTATAGTTCACTAGGGAAGCTCTCAAAAAAAAAAAAAAAGTGTTAAAATATGAAAAAAATGTCCTACATTTTTCAACAAAAATCTCCTATGTAGATCAATAAAAATCTTTTATAATTTCATGGGAATGTCTATCTAGTTCATGAGCAACTAGCTGCAGTGACCATGAGATGACCATGCAGATACCAGGGTTCAGGATCCTGAGAGAAGGGACTTCAGGAGAACAGACTTTGGAATCTGCTTGAAAGAGTCCCATGGGATAAGGCCCTGGTGGGAAGAAAGGTCCAAGAAAGTTATTTTATACTGAATGTCCACCTCTTACAAGACCAAGAATACTCCATCCCTAAGAGCAGAAGGTCAGGCAAAAATGCAAGGTGTCTTGTAAAAATGCAAGAGGAGGTCTTGGCAAAACTTAAACATAAAAAAGAAGTATAAAGAAAGTGGAAGAAGGGACATGTAATCTGGGAGAAATATAAAGGTACTGTCTGAGGATGCAGAGATTAGGGTAGAAAAGCAAAAATCCACCTGGAGATGAATCAGAAAAGGAACAAAGTTGACAAGAAGAAAGGCTTCTCTATGTACCTAAGTGGCAAAGGGAAGGCTAAGAAACATATGGGCCTGATGCTGAATGGGGCAGGGGCCATAGTACTAGCTGGTCCAGGGAGGTGATTGTCCCACTCTACACTGAGTAAGTGCAGTCTCACCTTGAGTACTGTGTGTAATTTTGGGTGCCACAGTACAAGAGGGAAATGAAACTGTTGGATAGTGTCCAGAGGAGTGCAATGAGGATGGTGAAGGGTCTGAGGTACTTATGAGGAGAGGGTGAAGTCCCCTGGTTTCCTCAGCCTGAAGAAGAGGAGGCTGAGGGGAGACCTTATCACAGTCTATGGCTTCCTGACGAGGGGGAATGAAGGGGCAGGCACTGATCTACTCCCTTTGTTGACCAGTGATAGAACCCAAGGGAAAGATATGAAGTTGAAACAGAGGAGATTTAGGTCGGATATTAGGAGGAGGATCTTTACTGAGAAGATGGTTGGGCACTGAAACAAGCTCCCCAGGGAAGTTGTCAGAGCACTAAACTTGACTGAGTTCAAGAAGTATCTGGACAATGCACTCAGTCCCATGCTCTGACTTGGCTGGTCCTGTGTGAAGCCAGGAGTTGGACTTGATGATCCTTACAGGTCCCTTCCAACTCAGGATATTCTATGATTCTAGCCAAACCCAGGAAAATGTGGTATGTTGCATTTTTGTATTTTGGCCTTTTAATTATTTTTAATTTTATATTACAGCTACAACAACATACTAGGTAGAATGACTTATTTCACTTAAGTAAATGTTCCCTTTCCCAATGCTTTAAATTAAATTCATAGTTCTGAGTTTACTGCCATTTCAACTTACCGGTCAGAACTGATTTGTGTAGTTTGTTTGGGTTAAGTTTATATTACGCCCATTTCTTGTCTCTTTATGTACTGCCTTGGTCATGCTAGATAGTAGGACTATTCTAAATTCTAGAACTAAACTCTAACTTGGTAAGGGGTTTTAATCTTCCCCATACCACCCCCTGCCCCCAGGACAATAAAAAACAACAAACATAACCAATTCTATTCTAAATCCCATTCTAAATAAAAGATTGAGAGGTTTCTGCTGTAATACATTGCATTTGGCTTTCCACAGTTTGGTAAGAAGGAGAAATTTCATCACCAAATCAGGGAAAATATTCTGAAGCTTTTGATAACCTCCAAGAAATTGACTTATCTACTTTCTTATGACGTTATTCAGATACAAAAATCCTATTATGATAACTGTATAGAAATTTACATTTAATTTCAAGGAGGCTGCATAGGATTAATTGTAGAGTCCAACATAATTCTGTCCATCAGAATTAAAGTATTTTCTTTTCTTCTAATTTAGCCAAACTATATATTTGACATTTATTCTAATTTGTTAAAGTATGTCTCAATTTCCTTTGTCTTCCTTGTCACATCTGAGGACTTATATGTGATTTCTACCACAGCACAATTTTGTCTCATTAAACATAATTTCCAGTAAAAGAAAAAAAATCTTCTTTAACTGAGTCATCATATTTCAACTCCTGTCTCTTGAATTACTGGTTAGTACAGTGTCTAGTTAAGTATCTCAGATTTAGGGAGCACCCAAATTAATTACTTAATTCAACTCAGATTTTGAACATTCTAAAGTTCTTCTGGTTCTTTAAATGACATTTCATTCTTGAGAAAATAACATCTTTTAAAAAAAAATAACTGCTACATTTAACTGGTTGACATAGTCAGCTCTACTGGAAACTGATTTGAAAAACTAAAGACTAATAATTATGTTTGTCTATAATTTGGATCTACCTTTAATCATTACTTAAGGAGAAAGTTTAAAATTAAATTAATTTCAATCTTCTATATTTATTAATGATTCAATATTATGCCAGATAAAAAATAGCATTGTTTAAACTGAATTGCGAAATTATATCTTCTTAAATATTTTAAAAATTCAGACAGTGGTGTTTTTGTACACTTTTTAAATTATGAAAATAGCTGAAATGCTACAAGCAAAGTCTCAAAATTACTTAAGTACATATAACATATGATAGAATAACCTGTGCTTTTCTGGTATTTTTTATCATCTCCAGCTTATTTTAAAATGAGAAAGATCTGTAAAGCTGGATAAATACTCCATAATTTTATTAAAATTTACAGAGAAACTTTATAGGAAATACAAAAAACCAAAATCCTTTGTGATTATATTTTACCCGAGCTGTACTAGGATAAAAGTTTTTCAAAAAAAGTCTAATTCTCCATATTATTGCCCATTACGATGAAAGGAAAAATAAAAATGTTAAAGGAACTGTTGAAGACATAGGGGAGGTACTCCAAGCTGATAACGCTAAAAAGGATATCTTCAATGAACTCAGTGATTATTTTGGGAGAATCTAACACCTCACACACTCACACTCTCTGTAGCAGATAAAGGACTGAAATCAGAAGCAAGTATGATGGAAATAACCAGAGCAAAGAGGTAAATTTGGAACCAATAAATCACCACATCCAGAGGTCATTCATCACAATGTTTAAGACGTGAACCCACAGATTTGCTTGTCAAGGTGATAGAATTGTGACAAGAACCGTGCAAAGGATTGGTGGATTCTCAATTTAACTCCATATAGACCTAAAGGGCTCTAGAGATTCTTGGAACTGTCAGTCTGAAAGTCTATTCATATGGCCAAGTTTGTTATAGAGCGAAATCACTGATAACACAAATAAACATTTTTTTTGTGAAAGTGTCAGCATGTCTTCTTTAAAGAAAAATCCTGTCTAAATATCCTGTTAAGGCTGTATTATGGTCGATGAGTATGTTTATGAAGGGAATCCTTTGGACCTAATATATTTTCAAAACTCCTTCAAGTTCCACATGAAAGCCTACTGAGGAAACTAAATTGCCACATGATTGGACAAATGTTCTTTTATGGACTAAAAAACATTTAAAAAATAGAAAGCAGATGCTCAGCCTTAATCATCTGTCTTCAGAGAGAAGTGACTAAGATATGCCTGTCAGTGCCAGAAGTGCCTTCTTACATTCATAATACAAGAATTCTCAATACTGATAAAGGTACTCTGCAGATGGCCAAAATTGTATATGTTTCCTAAAGAACATTACCTTTGCTATTCTTGAGGGCAGAAGACTGGTTAAGATGAACCCTTGGTTAGAAACTATAGGGTATTTCTACCATCAGAAATCTGACTGGGTTCAGAGGAAAAAAGTTTTTTTATAGTTAAGCTTTGGTTCTGAAAGTGGAAAAAATGTAATGCAGTTATTTCATTCAGTAATATATACACTTTTAAGATAGATTATATAGTAAATAGGTAAATGTTTTAATGACACATACTTAATATAAACACACCATAATATATAAAGATTTTTTTTTCTTAAGTTTCACTTTTCAGCTCTCCTAACTTAATGAAAGTATAGGGTATTTTCATTACTATTTTTGAAACTTTATTTAAACATTGCTGAATTTTAAGCACCCTTTTACTATAAGCCAGATGCAGAAAGATGTCCCTGGTTTTCTTTCCAAATGAAATGATGTCTACCTTGTCCCCTGTAGTCTGCTTTGGAATTATCTAGTGAGTCCTCCATTGAGTATTTTTGGATTGTTGCCTGGAATTTTGGATAAAGGAATGCAGCTATTTATCCAGTTTCTTTACATTGTTTATTTGTCCAAATCTGAAGTGTGGAGGACTACTGAGACACTCTGCAGACACTAGGAAGCAGGATAAAACAGAAACACATCATAGAGAGGGCCAGGATCAGGAAGAAACACTTGAAATTATTTTTCCCATTTTTAACTACTGTCTGTAACCTAGATGAAGAGTTATGTTTGGTGTAGTCAGATCTCTCTGACCTCAGCACATCATATCTCTCAGTGCCAATTGTCTCTAGGGAAAAAATAATAATAACAAAAAGAAAAAAGTGTTTAATATAACTAACTGAAAATACACCTTTGTTTCTGTAGTAATTTTATGAAGGTAAATTAAAGATGGCTTTTTCTTGGCATAATTACCTTAGCCTGCTGCAAAAACAGATTTTAAGAAAAGTGTAATAATTATTTAAATCAGTTTTAATGGCTCGTTTGCGCTGGGATTCCATGTATGAATACAAGTGAGCTTTTATCTGAGGGTTTTTTTTTCATTTTCTTTAAGTGAAATTGGCTTATAGAATGTACTTCAGCATGCAGAATGATGTGTTTAAAAATATGATAGCATTGGATTTCTATTCATTCCAGATGAATTTTATGATCTGGAAGATAAAAGAGATTCTCTAATCAGGATATGGATATTATGACTGTTTAATTATGCCAAAAGACCAACAAAAGTTGTAAAAAAAGATGTAGAGATATACTCTTCATTCTACTGGACTAAAAATTTGTTCTTCTGTACTGGGTAGCCCCTCACTACAAGGAAGACATTGAGGTGCTAGAGCGTGTCCTGAGAAGGGCAACAAAGCTGGGGAAGGGACTGGAGAGCACAAGTCTGACAAGGAGCTAAGGGAACTGGGGTTTCTTAGCCAGGACAAAAGGCCTGAGGGGCAGCCTTGTTGCTCTCTACAACTGCCTGAATAAGATTGTAGCCATGTGGGCATTAGTCTCTTTTCCTAAACAAAACAGACTGAAGTAAGACCAGAGGAGGTTTAAATTTGATAACAGGAAAAAATTCTTCACTGAAAAGGGTTCTCAAGCACTGGAACAGGCTGCCCAGGGACATACTTTAGTGGTAGACTTGTCAGTGTTAGGTTAAGGGTTGAGGTCAATGATCTTAACGATCTCTTCAATCTAAGTGATTTTATGATTCTGTAACCTTGAACTCTTGGAACAAATTCAGTATGAATATTGCTTTCCATTTTTTCCTAGAAAATTGGCAGTAGAGAGGACATTAGGTTCATTTTTGAAGCCCTCAGATTGTGAGGAAACCGTAGCTCACTTCCTCAGTAGACGTCCTGTAAAGAGGTAGGAAAAGTGAGCCCTTGGTGTTTCTCACAGATTATTTTCAAATGACATTGATGTGTTTCAGGATAAGCTCAATAGTTTGCATTTCTAGGCATGCTTTATATACTCTGGTGAGAGGCATCAAACCAGAGGAAGAGGGCATCTAGTTTGTGAATTCCAAATTACTTCTGTTTGAGATAAATGGTGAACCTGTGTACTAAAATTTCTGGGAATTAATAGGTGCTGGATCTGATGTCCAGGATTAAATCAATTTAGAGTCAAATGACAAGCTTGAAAGTGATCTACACACAAGGTTCTAGAAAACACTTTCCTAGCCTGCAGTTTTATCAAAGCAAGGAAACTTGCTGTGTTCATAATTGCCATGATAATTCTTGAATAGGACATATCTCAGCACATCTGAAGTGTTCAGATGACTTATAAACAGTTATTAATACTTGTGTCATATTCTGAAAATTGAGTCACCTTTTAAAAGCACATGGACTTTCTCCCAGATAGAGATACGGTTTCATCACATGCCTCTTATTTACTAAAATAAGCTAAGTTTGAAGCTAATGCTTTTATGCTATCATTCTTAGGTGATATTAAGGTTAATAGTGCCTTCAGCAAACGGCATATATTCTGGATTTGTACACTGAAAAGTTTTCTAGTTACATGCTTCCTAAAAAAACCCACCACGACCTACCAACAAACACAACCTGATCTTGATTTCTCTTGCCTTAATTTTAATGCTTATGGTTGCAGGAGAATTATAAATTTTTTTTTATTCAATAAATCCAGATAATTTTCTGTCAGTGTGTTATTAGTCATACTTATAGATATACAAAAAGTCCATGTTTATTATGTAGATCACTCTATAAATGTTGTCTTGTAATCAGAACCACAAAAATATTAGCTCTGATTTTGTTCTTTTTACTTCATAACATACCTGTTTTTTCTAAAAAAATACATCCATATCTAGTACATTCATTATATGAAAGGTTTAAGGTGTACTCCAGGAGATTGGAATGTTTATTTCAGGCATTGTGGCAACATTTGAAATGCTTTACTGCTGGCTTTATTATTTTATCTTGTAAACCCTAAAGCACCCTGCTGCAGCTCTTTCTAAACCTGGGAAGACAAAGAAGAAAAATTTTTTTCTGCTGTCATTGAAAATTCAGGTCAAAGCTTCCTGACACATAGATTTTCTTGAAGGACATACAGTTAAGATCAATAAAGTGCCATTAAAAAATACTTTTCTGCTGAGTCATCTGAAAGGAGCTTGGAGCCTTTGTTTTTAGCAAACACACTTAATTACAGAATCTGGATATACTCAGTGATCTGTGAAGGTTAGTATTTGCCCATAAATGTGATGCACTGAGTTTCTTTTGTCTAGTCACCTAAATGTTAACAGGAATTTTTCAAATAGAACTGACTGTCCATGTTGTTACAAAAGTAATACAGTAAACTTTTACCTGTGGGTCATGGGTGAGTACTTAATAATTTTTAGAAGCTACATCAGTTTTCTTTGATGACACATATCTTCACACTTGAAAACTTTCATAGCTAGATTTTCAGAGAGGGTTTGGGTTTTTGGAAGCTATGGCAGCCTTTTTGCAAATGGCTACCTACTAGCTGCTGTTTAATCAAGACAAATGAATGTCATATATCTACACACATGTATGTATTTATATATTGCATAAATATATTTTTTGTATATATTTAAAACCTTAAGTTGAGCAATAGCATCTGTGCATTTACTTTTTTTTTTTTATTATTAAGTCCTCTCCTGATTTGTCCACTCCTATCTGTAGGACCCAGAAAAAAAACCCTGGGAAAAAACCAAACCAACCAATGCTAACCCACCATGATCCCTGCCCCCCTCAAAGAAAACAAACAACTCAAAACTCAAACCAACCCCCAAAGACCCAGACTCTTCTCAAAAATAATATACACTGCAGAAATAAATCATCATGATTTTATACATCTTAAAGAAATATGGAACAAAAAAGCTTCTTATTCAACTGATGCTTTTTCCACCCTCATCCCTAAGAGAATGTATTATAAGAAAAACATGGTTTTAATAGTCTGAAACTCTTCTTCACAGAATTTGGTTGAGGTTGCAAAGTGACAACATTTGCAGACTTCTTGGAGTAAAACTGCTCTTACTATTAAAAAATGTATAGTTTAGAATGTGGGCTGCTTTATGAAACATTTTTTTCCTGGGGATTTACTCAATATCTATCAATTTGTTTAGTGGATCCCTAGCATTTGCGTGATTGTAAAGAACAATTTAATCTCTGCTGTTGACTTTAAAATGGTTAGTCAGTAATGGTTACACAATATAGATTTGAAATACCATACTGCTATGTAAAATGATCTACTTTCTTGACCTCTAACTGAATGACATTGCAATTTATAGAAAGATGAAAAAGAACATTAAGAAAGGTCTATCCAGAATACCACTAAACTAGTTGTTAGGAAAATTAGGTGCAAATAAAAGAAGAAACAAAATATTGAGACTGTTTAGATTGCATTAGAATTCATTATGAGATAAGCCACTTCTTCTGATAATAACAGATACATTCAAATTTTATTAAAAAAATAATAATTAATAATTAACAGTTAACTTATGTATCTGATACATTGCATCACTGTATCATTCTTATACTACTAATTGATGAGGAGAACCCGAAGGTTCAGCTGTGTAATTGCTAATTTAACTTAGTACTTGCAATGGTACTGCTATGCATACATACAGGAGAATCACTGATTACTAGCTAATTTAACAGAACAATTCAATGGAATTTGTTACAATAAAAATAACAACTTAAAGACTCAAGAATAGCCAGGGTCACCCAAAAATTAGCACATGGTCAGCAACTGTTGGCTGACTTTTACAATAGTCCTGTCCCAGCTGCCTGCAAATGTGTGTTTTTTCTAGCCAAACAGTTTCTAAGTCACAAGATTCTAAAAAAAATCCCTCCTAGTGACTTAAAAGTGTCTGATTTTAATTATTATTATTTTAAAAGAAACTTTCAAATGGTCATGAAAATAAACTGATTTTTTTAAAAAAACCTGTAAAATGGTGAATTAATTTTTAAGATACAGTTATTATTTTTGGCACTGATTGTATTTACTTTACAAACAGCTGAAGCCATTGAGTGAACCAATAATGAATAAATATTTACTTATTCCAAACATGAGATAAAAATTCAGGTTATGTTTTTATTCGCAGTATATATCCCATACTTCCTCTTTTAGATCCTCAGATCTGTAGCCCAAAGAATGGATCAAGCAAGAATTATGTTAGCAAGAAAAATTAAAATCCCAGTGCTGCCTTTTGATTACCATCATACAAATCTGGAGAAAAAGAAAATTAAAAACACCTTCCTTGAAAATGCTATGAAAGTGAGGAAAAACAATACAAAAATCCTCAAGCCAGTAAAACAAATATACAGAATGTGTTTGTACACAACAGACCATAATTTTCATATATCTTTTAAAAGCACTTGAAAAGTCCCCTCTTTTCTATCACTCTGTGAGAAATAATTAAAAAAAAAAAAAGCTGTGGAAAATATACCAAAAATGACCATGTATAAAATAGCATATAGTACACAGATATTAACATATTACAGTCTTTCACAGTTATAACAGTGTATATTGGTGATTTTTCTCTTACCAATTTGAGTTAATTTGCTCTCATAATATTTGAGCCCAGAGTTTTGTCTTTCCAATTCTACAGTAATTTCAAAACATTCAATAAACAGTAGAAATAAATGCCTTCAAAAATGTGATCTTTAAATGATCATTGTCTTTTCAAATTTGAAATCAAATGTGATTTGAATGTGTTGGAGACAGTTCATGTTGTACAGGCTGATGAGTTCGCCTCATAGTTAAACACATGCTAGCATTACATAATTTAATTCATATTTACATAATTTAATTCATATTTTAATACATACAATTAATTCAGGTTTAAAAAAAGTTTGTCATGATAATTCTTTCTCCTAATATTATTAGCAAACATTTAATATATTGTAGAGGTCTAATCATGTGGTGACCTAAGAAGCAGACAGAAGATATGATTGTCTTCCAAAAATTTCAAGGGTGCCAAGAAACCATATAATATTAGACACAGAATTGCTTGGAAATCAGAGCAAGTTTTTAGGTTATTCCCCCTCACCATCCCTGCCTTTTCTAATGATTTGATTTTAAGTGTAACTATGATACAAATGAGTTTGAAAAAGGCATTTTCAAAACTTGGGTTGGTTAATTCAAATCTATTTATTAAAATACTCATCTAAATTTATATTTTAAACTTTACCTCGAACACTATAATGCTCAGAATATGAGGCTGAAAAGGTCGCACTATTTGAAAATAACCTGAATTCTTAAATAGAATACATTTTCACTACCAAATATACTGTAGGTTTTGAAGAATTTTGTGGAAACACACAAGGACAACTGATCTACACAGCCTGTATCAAGGAGGAAATAATATAATTAAAGAAGTACAACTCATGCTGCAAATAATTTATTAATAAATGTAGCTGCCTCTTTAGGAATATCAAAGCTAATGGAAACATTAGTGTTATCATAGAGACAAAATGCATTCCTTGGAAATAATTGAAAAGTGCTGTTAGAAAAACACTTCTTAAAGCTACATGAAGTAATAGTGGCTCTTCATGGGAATGAACAAAAGTAATGAACCAAATACATGTGATAAACTTTGGAAAAAGTAAAAAGATTCAAAGATACTTTATATATGAGTTGAACTTGTGAGGAAACAATAAGAAAATCAGTCTGAAGAGGTCTAGTACTGTGTAAAATGGTATTATATTGTATATATTTTTCCAAAATTAAGTATTTTGCATTTTTGAGTATAACTTAGCAGACTTAGTTTCTATGTCCTACCACCTGCAGGACCATCATCGACTACAAGAAAATCAAATTTATTCCTGTCATTGAATAAATGTAATGTAAATAAGAAAGCTTAGAAGTCATCATCTTATTTTATTTAGGCCGTAGATTGGATGTCATTTCCAAAATGACATGATTTATTTGATGTCCATTCCAATACCCTTTATCTACTGAGTAGAAACAATCATCACTTATGAGTAAGTTTGAGATAGTTGGGTGAGAACATACTGGGTAAGACAATCCCAGTGTTACAGAACTTTTTTTTTTTTTGGTAGGAGGACCTGTCTACCATTCCAACAATCAGGAAAGCTGATTGCTGATTTCTGATTTCTCTGAATGTGTGATTTCATACAGTGAATAAGAAGAAGCAATCGCTTAGGCTAAATGGAAGGTGAAGTCTTGGTCATTTTTGAACCAAAGAGACTTTTGCCACTGAGTTTAGAAGTGCAATCATTTTCAAATGTGGAGGAAAGTTACAATAGTCTGATTTAGTAGTATAGAATTAAGAGAAAAAGCATTTAGGTTACTCATGAAATCTAATACAAACTCCAAGGAAAATCCAAACTGAAGAATAGTCTCATGTTAGATAGTGAAATATTCATAGCCGGGGTCTTTAAAATCTAGGCTCAATCAGTTACATCTACTGTACGGAATATCTGCTCATATTGGCAAGGAGAAGGGCAGATGACTTAAATAGATTCTTTTCAGCTCTAATATCTATTAGAACATGGATGTATTCCAGAATTGAGCTGACGAGGTTCAGGAAAGTTCAACAGCTCCCAACATGGAAGCACCTGCCTGGCTTGTTACCTCAGGGACATGCAGTTCAAACTAATTTGCAAATCTGTTCTTCACAAAGCTCTGATTAAATGAGCTAAGTCATTCATATCAATGCTTTTCCTATTTTTTTTTTTCTGAAAGAGGTTGTCTGACAAAAACAATGTAAAAAAATAGATGCAGATGCACATAATAAAATTACTGTATTAGGTGTACTGCAGTGCTATCATGTTTTCCACCTGCTCCTTTTGTGCACGTGCAGCTTTTTGCCAATGCACTCATTACAAAGGAAGGAGACTTTGCACATTAAAATAGAATCTTGTTTTTTTAAACAAAGTGTTACTGAAATTTTCACTCAGGTTTTCCTAAGGCTTGTATGTTTTCATGATTTGTTGAAAGCAGCTTTAGAACATGTATGATAGTGTTAGTAGATATTTTTTCCATTATTTAGTATAATGGGCCAGAGTAAAATGAATGAACAAGGCTCAGTGACTGCTCTAGAGAGCTTTTACCTTTAAAAGGCTAAATATGCAGGCAGATCAGATGAGTAAATGCTAGATAAGTAAAATCTAAGTGAGGTTACCTTGTGTCATCTGATATTCAGAGTGGTTTATTTTTTTGGTATATAATTGTGTTAGAGGAAAAAGGGCTTCTAGGAGGGTGTAAATGAAAAGAGCGCAGAAGCAAATTCTGGAACTGTTTTTCCTTTTAAAAGAAATTAAATAGAAGTCAATCACTATAATATTCCAAGTTTATTGGAAAAAAAGTCCTTGTACAACATTCCAAAGTTTCAACTTTTTTTTTTTTTTAAGACCTACCTTTCCACTTTGCTTTTTATTATAGGGATCTTCTTCAAACAGAGCGATAGATATTGGGAAAAAATCTGGAACAAGAAAACCAAGATATTCTTTGGTTCAAAAGATGAAAAAAAAATTGGTCTTGCTTGTTGACTGAAACACAAAAACTTGATGCTTCATTTAATACTGTTCTCTCTAACTTAAGTGTTCCTTATTAAAAAACACATGATATGTACTAATGATAGAAACTGCTGCAGATTATGGGATAATACTACAATGAACATCACAGTGACTGCCAAATTTTAAAAGGTGATCAGCTGCATGCATAGTTAAATCACACACTGCTAAAAGGAAAGGTCACACCAGTTGACAAGACAGCATGGAATAACACAGAAAATGGAAAATACCCATGTTATATAATAATTATAAGTGATTTTCATATTTTTATATGATAACCACTTGCATACATAATTAAATCAGACACTGTTGAGGAAACATGTCAAGCCATCTAAAAATACTGTCCAGAGCACTCTATAAATGAGAACAGAATTTTGGAGATAGTTTTGAATCTCTCACCCACCATTCTACACTAAAATAATATCTAGACTGTACACCTTAATCTGTCAATAAAATTCCTTTTGGTTAATTGATGTGGTATCTATTGTATGTATTGCTCCAGAGATTCCATACATTCATGTCACCCATTTTTGAGCTATTTATGTATCTAACAATCTCTATATGCCACATATATACATAAAAATACAATTGCATGATGATTAATCATTGTATCTAATTGATGTAATTTTTTTACTCTGGTTCAGCAAGTGGCAGTTGTACTGCTGGCCTGAGTGGGGCCAAATTATTGAATGATACAGTCAAAAATAGTTTGCTTTTAACAACCTGTCAGACCAGGCCAGAGCAGAGGAATGTTAACTGATTACAGTTGTGCTGACTGCTCTATTTTACTGTACAACAGGTGTGCTTAACAACTTATACTGCTGAGGAGGATCGCTTCCTACCTTTCAGCAAAAGAAGGATGTTTTTAACAGTCTTGATCATACTTCATATGGGAAATAATAGACAATCTGTTCTAGGAAGACTAGAGAAAAGAAAAAAGGTCTCATTTCTAACAAAAATAATTTTACAGTGACAGTCAAGTATTGGCCTGATAGCCAAATAAAAATGAAAGATTATTTTAAATCTTTGTGATTAGAGTGCTTCCAGAAGTGGGGAATCTGGGTCTTCTGAAACTGCTAGCAGGTTTATACTTGCCTGCGTCTTATCAGCACTGTATTGAGGTAATGCTCCTTGAAGAGCTAAGAGAAAAGGTAGATTTGACTCTCTCCATCATGAAAAGTTTAGCACTGAGGATAAGCACATCAGAGGGTCAGCCAAAAAGCCTGGTCTGGAAAAATAAGGAAGCAGGGATCAGACAGCAAGTCAGATATTGCTCCATGATTTTGCTTTTCTTTGAGTTTTACTGTAATACCTATCAGTTTTAGGTGTTACCATCTGCTATGAGTTACCTTGCTGATTCCTGGAGCAGAGAGAAGCATTTTTAAGGTTTGGTTTTTGTTTTATTTTTAAGCTTAAATGAAAAAAATACTAGTGACCTCCTCTCAAAGTTAGCATAAAGGTCATTAACTGACAGATTTTGGAATCTCATTCTAGGTTTTTCTGTTGATGGAAACAGTGAAATTAGCAGCAGATTTTGTGAAGGAGATATTAAAGGGCTATGCTGCTTTCAGCTGGGTTAATTTTCTTCTCAATACCCAGTCTAGGGCTATGTTTTGGATTTGTGCTGAAAACAGTGTTGATAACACAAGGATAATACAGGCATGAGCTGTGCTTACCAAAGCTAAGGTCTTTTCTGCTTCTCATACCACTCCATCAGTGAGTAGGCTGGGAATGCACAAATACTGAGGAGGGGACACAGCTGGGACAACTGACCACAGGGATATTACATGCCATACAATATCATTTGTGGAAGAAGGGGCTTATTCAGACTGCTGGCTTTTGGCTTCCCAGGTAACCATTACACATGATGGAACCTTGCTCTCCAGGAGATGGCTGAACACCTGCCTGACCATGGGAAGTGGGGAATTAATTCCTTGTTTTGCTTGTGCATGAGGCTTTTGTTTTCTCTATTAAACTACCTACCTCAATCCAGAAGTTACCTCACTTTTACTCTTTCAATTCTCTCCACCATCCTCCCGGGGGAGAGAGTGAGTGGTTGTGTGGTGTTTAGCTGCCAGCTGGGATTACAGGAGGTAAATGCAACCAGAAGTGGGTAGAAACCAGTTTCAGGTGTTCTTACAATTTCATGGATCAGTAATACCTCTGCTGTAATCAATTCCAAATATGAAAATCAAATTAGGAATGAAAATATTAGTTATGCCATTACATAAATATAAACCTGTACTTTAAAGTAAAAGTTGCAGACCACAATCAATATCAACAACATACTTGATAGCAGTACAGAGTAAAACAAAAAAAAAAATCAGGAACATAGCAGAAATAATTAAAAATACTTCACACAATGATTATCAGACACAGCCTTGGTGTACTTCTGGTTACTGGAGCTGAATTCGTTGTATAGTTTTTTTCATGGTCATATTATGAAAGTTCTGCTTCGAACATACTTTCTTGGCTGCACTTTTCACCTCTAGATAACTTCTCCAGCCCCCTGCTTTAACAGTGTCTGTCTTCAAACACTCTGCACACTGCTTATGCCACTCTCAGAATTTTAATGTGAATTTCTCAGAATATGGAGTGTTATGAAGCATTAACACTTAAACCCACTGCTAATCCCCACATGGCTTGCTTTATTCTTTTATATCTGTATATTGTATGAGTTACAGAGAACAATAAAACTCAGCAAATACCTTGGAGAGAGAGCAGAGCATGTGTGCAAAACATGCTAAGTAATTATAGTGGATCTATTTGAAGAACTATAGCCAAGGCTATGTTAGCTATAGAGCACTTTCAATCGGATGATTAGTAGTAGTTAAAGTGCAATGTACTGTCAAAATTTGTCTCGAGGCTTTTGTTACCTAAGGGTTAATTCTGATAGAATGTGAATATCAACACTTCTTCAAGAGGCAAAACAATGAGGGTTTTCAATACATTCAGATGCCATTTTGAATTAATAACACAGAAAGAAGAGATTCAGAGCAAGTCCTGTTTCCCCATTCCTGTAATTCCAGCTAGCCTCATGTTTACTGCATGCAGTAGAAAAACAAATTTGAAAGCTTTTCATTCGTAATACACACTGGAATTTAATATTGCTTTTTTAATGAAAAATATGTATTTTAATAATTCAAATCTAAAATGGGAAATAAAAATACAGACTACTGGGTATATGCACACAGAAATGGCATACATCTCTCTTCTTGCTTTTCTGTTCCTGTTCTGACATGCACATCTTCAGATTTTGTGAAACAACTAGGAGATCGCATAGCAGATTTTTCATATTCCTTTTTATTTTGAGTCACCATTCTTTTAAGTTCCTGACTAGAGATCACATCACTAAGCAGAAATAAATAGGTACATGTATTAAAAATGCATCAGGAGCAAAACAAGACAGAATTGTTCTCACATTATTGTCCCGCTCAGAGTTTACATTATAATTCACATAAATTCAAATCCAGTGCTACAAGCATAGCTGAAATGCTTTAGAAGAAATTGTGAAAAATGTCAATTTACATACCTTATGGTATCAATGTGTAAATTATCATATTTTTGGCATCTAAATTTACACTCCTGACATGTATTTCATATTGCACTATAAAGCTATTCAAGTCTGTTTAATGGTGGGGCACTTTTAGCTTGCTCGAATGAAAAAGCTAAATGACTTCAATTTTGTGTAAAACATACTTGCCTAATTATAAAAGAAATATAAATCTATGTGAACAAATAATCATTATGCCAAATAAACAATGTACGTTGACTGTGGACATCTGTCTTGTGTTCTTAGTTCTACCTTGACCTTGAAAAAGGCAGAAATAACCTACATAAGTCTTTAAACTGGGGAGCTCCTTCTTCCAGGAATCTAATGATGGTAAGCAGAGTTTCAAAATTAAAATAAAACAAAATAACCACTATAACTAAACCCCCCAAAAGCCCAATCAAATCCACAAAAGAATTAAGTCAGCAAAATGAAAGGAAAAAATTTAGAATTATAGAAAAGGAGTGCAAATGAAACTTGAAAGAAACCACATAACACAGGAAAGCAGAGTTTATTGCAGCTTATTAGCTATTTTTCTTTCTACATTTCTTAGAGCTTGAGAAGTAGCAACCAACTCAGACTAGGTCTAATCAAATAGGTTGTGTTATAGTGAAAAGCAAATAGTTTTAAATATGTACATGAACACTTCTGAGCAGAAACGCAAGGGCAAACTTAAACTTCAAACAGGCTCCTAACAATACAGATCTCAACAAATAATGCAGAGAACAGATGAGACTGAGAAAACCAAATTAATGTTGCTAGGAGTTCTTTATAGATCAGTACTCAGTACACAAGCTCACATTAAGCTCTCTCATTGAGTACAAAATGTTACAGATAAATTAAGAAAAGAGCTCTAAGCAAATTATATGTGAATAATTTACATGAGCTGTTTAACTGAGCTTTTAACAAGAAATAACAACAAAGGAGAATGAACTAAAGTTAACTTACAGTCAGGTCAGGCCATGGACTCTTGGAACAGAAGTTATACAACATGAAATATTCCCCTGACACCAATCAAAGATAACTTATGTTCTTTTAAAGGATGTCAAAGTCATTGCATAAAAGGTTAGTTAAGTTAAAGTTGAAGCCAGAATTTAACACAAAGTGATATTTAGCATTCAAAATATGCATAACAATCTCTTACAGTTAAGGCTTTGTCTACTGTTTTTGTTATGTAAGGAATAGTACAGAATATTTTAAGCTAATATTTCTAGGCAAAAAATTCCTCTTGCAGACTACAGGAAAATAAATCTAAACATCTAATCTCAAAAAAAAGTCTGTTCAAAAAAATGAAATTCTGAAGGAATAATGAAGAAATAATGAAATTCTGGGAAAATATCCAACCTGTGTTTGAATTTAAAATAAAAGTACAAAGCTGCTATCAGTCTTAAGCTAGTTTATTTCATGCTGTATGTTTTTTAAAAGCTATTTTTAATTTGATTTTATAGACTTTTACAGACACTGTTGAAATATTTCAGAAATCTAGATACTTTGGCATTTTCCACAGATATCTTACTTGGGCTTATAAATAGCAAGTCAAAATTTTGTTACAGTTACTTTGTGTTTACAAGCCACTACAAACATGCTTTTCCGAGGGAAAACAAGCTTCCCCATCTCCCTGTAATGCATTTATTTATCAGGTTGACATTTGATACAGGTCAATAGTCTTCAGTGTATGTCCATCTGAATAAAATCCATTCTATAAGACTGGATTTTGCATATCTATAAAAAGACAAAAAGAAAATGCTGTCTTTCATAGAATTACTATTGCAACAACTAATATTAGGCGAGTATATAAACAAATGGTTGTTTTTTCTTGGCGTTGCAAGTACTAACAATTGCTCAGACATCCTAATTCAAGCTTCTATTTTCTAAGTAGACTTCCTAATGTACAGTTAAATATTTAGAAATGTTATAACCAAAGTTACCTAGCTGTTGTTTCCAACTTCCTATACTTGTCTGGTTTTCCTCACCCTAGTGCTCAGCAAGTACCTTTCAACCTTCAGCATCATCAGATGCATTTCCCAATTTAGGCACTGGTTTACATTCAGAAAGAGTGAGAGCTGTTCCTGAGTGCTCACCTGGGTGTCTCCAGCAGATGAAACCAGCACTAGAGTTGTCCTGGCTGATATTTGAGTTTCTCCAGTTAGAGCTCTTTAACTTTGAGTTTAAAACAGTACTACTCGTTGCAGTGTAGTCTAAGTGGTTCAGAATTATAAAAATACTTGGTTTCAAAATTCTGTGCCTCTATGATACGCTAGGCTCTTCCTACAGACTGGTATTTTCTACCAATTTACAGTCATTAACACCTCAAATCTTTAAATTCAGCTGTTGAAATGCAGGCAACTGAAGACCCAAGCGACTGTCTTTATAATTTTGGCATCTGTTGTAAATCTATCAGGCTGCATAAAATAGGAATTTTAAAGGACACTGTCAGGATATGTGTATAGTTCATCTACTCAGTCACAGTTTCTCAGCTTTTATAACTATAATTACTTTTGATCATTAGGTGATTATACAAGAATTAGCTGTAGAATTTTGAGCTTGAAATGTGGTACAAGTTGTGAAATGGAATTTGAGTTTGTATTCTCAATTCAAAGTCATTAAGTATACAACAGAAAGTGATGCTATATGCAAACAGAAAAAGCCTCTGAAGAGTTTTTCTGCTTTCTACTTTCCAGAAAGATAAGGACTGTTAAATACCTACTTGTGAAGGCCCACTTCCTTGATATTTCTGATAGTTAATATCTCTTGCTTTCCAGATAATTATAACCTTCCAAGTAGTGGTGAATTTCTATAGAATAGACAATAAATTAATTATGGATACAGTTTGCGAAGTTATTAAACGCTTTGGTAGATCAGGATCTGAATTGTTTTTCTTGACTGAAGACAGCTTATTCTAACTGATATTGATGTACCTCTTAAAATTGGAACTTCCTTGTATTTTACTGTCATGTTATCCAAGTTGATCCAGAGGTAATGGCAGAAAACAATGGCAGAAGGAAAAAAAGGGGAAAAAAAAAAGGCAGATAACTCTATATTTCTGCTATAGGTGTTTTCTCGAAATATGTGCTGAAAATTATGCTGTATCAGTCAAGAAATCTCCTACTTATTCTTAATTCTACTTCAAAGACAGAGTGAAACACTGATTGTCTCCCAATATGAAATATCAAACGTGAAATATCAAAGTTGTTTTTTTCCAGTTTGCAATGGTCAGTCTAAAATAACAAGTGATTACATTTAGGTATTCTCCCTGGTAGTATCTTATGAGCTTAGATGACACCAGATGATGACCTCTGAAATTACTATTTATGAGTCCTCCTGAGCATCTGCCACATCCTGAATATGTCACAACATGCTTAGTTTGTTGACCTGAAAGGTCCCAGTAATGCAGCAATTTCCTGGTTTCTTTTGCTTACCCTAAACAACAAGGTGTCTAATTCCCCAATTCCACAGGTGTACAAAAGAAAAGATGAGTAATTCTTAAACCACTTGATTTAATGCTTAGAGAAACTGTCACATCCCAGAATGAAGCTGCAGCTGTGGAAGATAAGAGCAACACTGAGATTTTAAGCAGAAAAAGGAAAGAAGTAGAAGTATTACAATTACAGCCAGTAGAAGGTCTTTGTGTCTGTTCTCTCATTACACTTAACAATGCACATATAGTTTGATGAGTAAAGATTTCCAGTTTTCAGATGTGCACATTAATTACTATGTTCTAGTTTCATATACTTCCCATCTTCCTTTCTGCTGAAATGGAGAAAAGCTCTCTTTCAGCACATGTGAAAGCAATGAAAGAGGCTCCACTACACATAGCTAGTGCATTGGTACTCAGGACATGTTCATGAAAGGTAAGGGTGTAATTTTTTTCCTAGAAATTAAATTTTGTATCTTCTTTTCATCAGTGAGTGAATGCAATGTAAACAGTAAGCTAACCTCAGTAAATACTGTACATTTCTAAGACTGTATAGGGACTTGTTTACTTTTGACCCTAATTCCTAGTATTGTATCTTTAGCAAAACTCAGATCCATATGCCTAGTGTCTCTTGACTTTTTAAGGCAAATCTTAGTAATTTTGTATGCTTTATAGATCAGTATTCTAAGATGTACTGTGGGCTGATCCTGAAATATAGATACCTGTCTGACATTTTTGGAACTCTACAGATAACAAGGAACTTGGGATTTAGATAGGTGTTGCTTATATGTTACGTTAGACTTGGCATTTAATAATTTTTTTTTCTTTTCCACCAATTAGTTCACTTCTAATTTATAGTTTTTTGCCTTGGTGGGTCCCCAAGGCAACATAGGGCTTAATAAAACTATTTGTTGCTATAGGCAACGGAAAAAGTTTTTCAACACATTATCAGACTGATGGTATCATTTGAATTTTGATGGTTTGCTGCAATAGTATCTTTATGACTGTTGTCATGGAGGCAGATAAAAATATTTTTATTGGTTGGCACGTTATACCTGTGAGTTAGCACTGTTTCCGGTACTGCATATTTCACTGACTTAAGTACTAAGAATACAGGGTAAAATTCCTAGTTTAATTTACTGAATTTTCTAGGCTCAGAACTTTGAAGTTCTGATAAACACCATTTCCTAATAACACAATTAGCAATAATAATTCCTAAACACTTTTTTTGTTGATTCCTCTAGAGTTTGCAGAATAACTGAAGTTATCCTGAAGTAGATTCATCTGCTGATTAAAGTCAAAATGTAACTTCTACAAATAATATTGAGTTGCACTATACATCTGATTTCAACCTTTTCTCACATTGTTTGCAAACAAAATAATCTCAGTATTAGAATCCACAGGGTATGTCTGAAATTGAATCAATAGGTCCCTCAAGCATGGCAAACTTAACATATTGTGATAATAACAGGGTTTTGTGCAGTTTACAGTTTATATGAGGTCTGTATAAATCCAGAATGTAAAGTACAGTCTCAATTTTGGATGGGCTTTGCCTTACTTTTGTTTTAATTTATAATTAAACACTAAACACTAATTGCAAGAAACCTTTTTGTATTTTACTTTTTCTGAACAGAAATTCTTCATTTCCCAGGCAAAATTTTGCAGAATAAAATAACTTCCCCAAGAAAAGGAAAGATTTCTTTATCAACTCTCAAAAAGGTGAGTCACAAAGTCACCCAACAGCTGAGGAAAGACTCACAATTCGGGTATCCGTTCTTGGATCATTTTCAGCAGTTCAGAATGAAAGAAGCCAATGCAGAAGCTTGATGCATTGACACATCTTGTTTACTATCAGTGAGTCACTGAGGACTGCCCTATGATGTATAAATTCTATTATTTTATCTAAAAGTAATGGCCTGTTTGGAAAATCTCAATGTAGAGTGTGTTCCAGCAAGTTTATTGTTTGTCTACTGAAGAATTAAATTGGATTAGGTCCTGAAACAACTCTCATCCACTGCATATCTATTTGATATGCTAGATGAGTTATTCAAATATGCTTATAGACATATTGAAGCTAAAGATCTGGATTTGGTGTAGACATCAGAAGCCCAAAATGTCATCTCAGTCAGGAGTTTGGTCATCAGCTAACAGGAATTTTTTGATCATAGGTATTTTTTTTCATTTTTAAGACCAAAACAGTTTCTGCCTTTTTGGTACGTTATGCAGAAATGTGCAAAGCAGGTAGTACATAAAACTCAGTTTACTAATAACACCCATTTTAAATATAGTTACAAGATTGCTTGATTTAACTCTCAGTTTAAAGCTAGTTAGAGTCTTAACTGGTAAATGCAAAAAAGATTAGCTGGCTATGGTGAAACTGGGCCAAGAGAAGCCTGAAGAAATCAAAGCCTTCATTAAAAAATAAAACAGGCTAAAAAAATTATAGTGCTTTTTTCCTTGCAGATATAGGTAAAAAAATATGCTCATTAATGGAAGCCTACAAATGATAAATCAATCAACCAAAATTGAAGTGAACAAAACATTCCTTTTGTAAATTAAGTGACATTAAAATGGAAAGAGAAAAAAGAAGGTCCAACCAACTACAATATTATTTTCAAATGCTATTGCTTTCCTTTAGTTTGAGAAACAGAAGAGAGAATTAGCAAGTTAGGAATTGTACAGTGTGTTGTGAAGTAGATGTTACAATGCAGGAATGGAAAGGCTGAAACAGAAGCTGCCAGTGTAGTCTCTTAAGATTCAAGATGTTAATCCAGGATCTCCACTTGGAAATGCTAGGTTTGCAATGAGTTTTGCTATAGATTATTCCATATATCAGACAGAAATTATCACACAGGATTTCTTAACTGTAGGATAAGATACCTTCAGTTTCTAAGGAAATCTGCCAGAAACAGCCTTTTTCACTGAACTATCTGTGTGTGCCATGTTATTTAAAAAGCCCAAAGAAATTGAAAAGCAAAATTTATCAGTAACTCAAAGCTGAAAATGAATATATATATGTATATATATATAGGATTTTTGGGTTTTATTTTGAGAGCAAATGTTTATAGTGATTATGTAATTGATTAAAGGAAAGAAAGCAAATAAAATTTGACATCCAAAAACTTGTTATTTAATATAACAGGCTTGCCACATTGAGCACTTACATCCAAAAAGAAAAGTATTTATGTATAGGTAACTTGTCTTTGCTAGTTGTTTGGAACAACAAGACATAAACCCCATAGGTTCAAATTCGGATTCAGTGCTTTGTTTCTTAAAAATCTTACATCACTCACAGATCTCAAATAAAATTTTCAAAGAAATTTCAATATTGACTAAAAAGGCATGGTGAGAATAAATCTGATAATGAAAGTGTGGGGAAAAAAAAATCCATGCCAAGAATTCATAGAAGATAAAGATGGACTTCTGTGGCAATGAATTATGGATTCTACAGTCATTTACAGAGAGATCAGACACATTTGTCAGACCTTACCTTTTCAGAGCTTTTGAATTTTGTCCTTGAAAGCTCTTTCTCATTTTATGTTTTCTTTAAGTGCACCTGTGGCATTAGATGTTCCTGGTATATTATCTACTATTGATCTGCAATCAAATCAGAAGAAATTAGAGAAGCAACTCCCACAAAATTTTCTAGAATAATTTTGAACTTTGAGGACTCCAATGTGCCAGATGATTATAAATCACTCTGCAGATTAAACTTTGCCTTTACATGTTATCAGAATAACAAAGTAATGGAACTATCTTTTCTTCACTTCTTTATATCAACTGTGGAAAGGTACCAAGAGTAGATGATGCTTGATGGCAAGAATAGTAATTGTGTTTATTCACAACATAAGAGGCACAGTCTCTATGTATTCTCCTCATGCGTCTGTTACAGGAAGGCCATATGCAAGTCCTTCATTAATCACTGAATGTCATGTGCAATAAATCTACCTAAACTCAGCGTGATATAGTTTTTCCAAATACTCAGTTCATTTGTAAATGTTATGGGTATGTCAGTCCAACTTTGGTTAGTTCTTTCCTTCATCATTCTGCTACACTATTTATTCAGCTCTGCCAGAGTGCCTGAATGCTACTAAACATTGTTAGCAGTCTAATTAGCAGTGGCTGTGCTATGTCTACATACCAGTAATTGTTACATAGACATACCCTATATTATATTTCAAATTAGTTGTCTATAACGTGGCATCTCTAAGAATAGAATGTGGTTTGATTCCTTTCTTTCCTCCTTCCTTCCAACTCCACTCCCCCTTCCTCCCTCTCCCCCCCATACAATCGGTAACAATGCCTTCTACTGTGAGCAGAAAAACTGCAGAAAGAGCAAACGAACATTCATGTACTCCAGAATGGTAGGCATAAACAGATGAAGAACTGAAATAAGGAAGATAACGTAAAAACTACAAGAATTGCTCTTTCCTCTCTGCTTTTCATTTTTATTGTGTTGAACTCTGTGAATAATTCGAAAGTGTTGAACTTCATGGTACCAACCCACAACAAAAAGTAATTACTAAAGCAATCTGGGAGTTACAATACATTTTAAATGACACAACTTCAATTACAGACATCTTCGAATTCTAGATGTAGGTCTTTGTTATCCAGGTCACAGCACAGATAGAAAATATTCTGTTCAAGTTATAGAGAATCATAGCTATCACACAATATTCAAACATGGGAAACAGCTTTGATAAGTAGAATTAACACCTTATTCATCTCCCCATTTAAAGAAAGGGGAAGTAGTCTTGTACTGCTAAATCCCTGAGAGTCATAAATTTGAATATGAGGTTTATCTGATAATAAGTACAGGATGTAGGGATCTTCATAGGGCATCTTTTATTTTTGGAAAATCTGTGTTGTAATACAGTTGAGTCTGGGAAGTTACCTCTAATTATCGTAGGTTACATAATCAACTAGATTTAGAAAGTTCATGATAACATGATAAAGAGCAAATGAACAATTCTGAAGTTAATTGGTCTCTTTACAATGCAGATTTATGTTTCAGATTACAAAAAAAATGTTATAAAGATTACAAAGGATTTTTTGGAATTCTATTACTTTTCTCTGACTTGTACAATAGTGGAAATAAATGAAGTACTGAATACTCACCATAGAGAAAATAATAGAATTGTGATTGACTGTTCCTGGTTTTATATGGTTCGCTATAATTATAGACTGAGAAGTGTACTGGGAAATATTCATAACTTCAATGGTTTCTTAGGTTTTGGGGAAGCAGATAATGATAACAATCTGTGTGGCAGGAGTATAGTTTGGTAAGGACCTCTATCCCTTCTCTCGGCAAGTTCAAACATTCAAAATTTGAAGCAATTTTGTTTGTCATTCAATGATCTGCACATCCTCTATATACAGTGCAAGCAGCTGGGCAGAAAAGAAATCTGGGGGGAAAAAAAAAGCATAAAAATCCTGTAAGAAATATTTCTAGTAGTTTGTCATGTAAGTGTATGGAATCAGAGCACATTTATCAAAAGGATGCTGAAATATATTGGTTTACATTCCAATATATGTATTATACATGATGTATATATTATATACATACATCATATATAATGGCTGGTGGCTGAAAACCTTGTGGCAATATATTCTAATATGTGGTAATTTCTGTGCAGTTAGAACTTAGATCCATCTGATAAAATGCTGTTTATTTTGTATATGTCTTGAACTAAACCCTAAGTAAATAAAGGTAAAGAAACTTAAGGGTTAAGGCTTTCAGAACAGCTTAACAGTTTAATTGTGTATTAAATTATTGGTGTAAATATGTTAGCTTAACATAGATACTTAAGATCTTCTGTCTCTATATTATTTGAAACTTAAAATCATATTCTAGACTTGCTGTTATAATGAAAATAAATTGTCAAAAAAAATTTTAAAAATATGGAGTAATGAAAGAGACAAGGTAAAATAAAATTTAAAAAAACAACCAGGACAGTGTTTCAGGTTACAAAACATTTCCTGCAACCTTCCCTCTTCCAGAAATATAAATAAACACCTCTTACCTATATTATGAGTACATTGTGATTGCTATTGACATTTCAGAAAAAATAACTTCTCCACATATTAATATGTCTTTAATTAACAATAGCGAGGGTTTTTTTCCTATTTTCAAATAAAATAACAAGAAGGTGAATGACTGGAGAAGTTATTTGGCTTCATAATAACATAACAAAGAATTGCTGAAATTATTTTAAAAAATATATGTTTTTAATTAACTGGATCAAGAACACATAGGAAGTAATGATTTTAATCCATTTCAACTTCTCTTGTGGTTGAAGAAATCAAAGGAGACTGGAGGGGTTCTAAGGGCTTTTATTTATTTATTCTGGAAAATCAGAAATTTAAGGATTATATTTGACAGAGAGAAAAAGATAGCATAAAAAAGATACATGCAAATTCAATGTAGATGATGAAGTAGGGTATTTCTTATCACTAGATCCATATGCCACAAATCTTCTCCTACTTTTACAAAGTTCCTTTACAAAATTACAAGTTTGGTTTTTTGTTTAGTTTGGGGTTTTTTTGAGGGAGAATCTCAAGAGTGGGTTCTCTTCTTCTATGTCAGTTAAATGTTTGAATTGAGAAAGCATGAACATGGCATCTCAGTTCTGGCTGGCATGACCTCACTAAAACTTATGCCCTCCAAAAGACAGACAAAACATTTCAGCAACATGAGCTGGAAATTTCTCTAGACTTGAGGATATTAAGAAGATCCTGGCCAGTGCCAGAGTGCTGCTCAGCAGATGTAGTTAGCATGGACTCCAAAAGCACTCTAGCTGCTGCCATACAGAGCTATGCAGGTTATTTACCTTTTGGAGAAGTCAGTTAAAGCAACATACAGGATGCAGTGCACCGCTGCTTCTACACTCTCTGTTGTACGTAAAAAACCTGTGTGAACTAGCCCAGGGTTTTCTATATTAATGTGATTGTAACTGGAGTCATGCTTCCGCTGTATCTTCTATTCCACATGTGGGAAAGAAATACTTTGAATATGCCTCAGAAACATCACCCAGTGTGCACCTGAGGTTCAGAGTATATAAGTGGGAAACTTCCATGGAACAGTGAATATAACGACATACAGGAAAATAAAGTTTTGGGAGTTTGCATCCTTGTCAAATACAGTGGTGGTGAGGGCAAAATTAAAAAAAAATTCTATCAATGATTAAATGATTAGATCTTTTTTTCCTTTCACATTTTGAAAGTGTTCCCAAGACTCCTGAGCTATGACCAATATTTTGCAGATGCTATTTGATGCCAGCCTTTTTCTCAAGTCAAGGGGTAGTCTGAACATATGTGAAAGTGAACGTCTGTTTATCTGTCTTCATGGTTTGGAAACTATTCCCAAGCACATCTTTTTTTTGTCTTATTAACCAAAAATCCTTCTGATGCCTACAAGTGACTTCAGATTCTCCTGCTTCAGAAAATCCTAACATCCTGACACAAATTCATACATTTCTTTACAAATTATTAAGCACACAAGAATTAGGATAGATGTTACCCATGTTCAAAATTAATAATTTCTTGGAGACATTAAAAAAAACAGGAATCAGAAAATACTTTTCAGTTTTTTCATTCATATTTTGGATTTAAAATCTTGAGGTGAGGAAGTCATTAAAATGTAAGGTATCTTTTCCTGGTACTTTTTAAATATAAAGCTTATTTTTTGTACAAGGTTTATCTACATAGTACTGCAGTACTAAGATGTCTACAACATTCTATACTATATGCTATTTGTTTGATTTATTGCTTGATATATTTTTAAAACTGTGATTATTTTTTTTTATGCATAAATGTGTACCAAGATGTCTGGTACCAAATACATCCTAATTGGTAAAAGTGTGGTAGTGGTTGCTACTAGTACCTTAAGTTTTCATGGGATCACATTGCCATTGTCATTTGGGTCAACATTTACAATACACCTTATACAGCTTGTAAAAATAACCTTAATAAAATTATTTAATAGGATGCATTTTACCAGATTCAATTACTATCAACTCACAGGAGTTTAAAAAAAAGAAAAATTATCTCAGGGCAATCACATAGAAAGCAAAAGCTGATAAATACAACTAAGAATATCTTCTGTTAGAACCATGCAGTTTTATTTTCCATTCCTTGTTATTTCCATAATTATCTTTACTATTTAAACTTTAAACTCTATGTAAAAATAATGCCATGCAACATGCAACTATTTTCTCTTTTCATTACTAAACAATTCAGGATTTTTCTCTACCATAAAATTTATAGGTTAACCCAAACATTCTTTGAATTTTTACTACAGGATAAACACTAATAATAAAAAAGTATTTCCACCTTTTTTCTGTAGGTTATACCAGCATAACTTTGATTACAGAAATTAATTTTAGTGAAAACATGCTTATTTATTTGATTTAATTTTCAGTTCATTTTGATAGAGTGAAAATGCAGTTACAATCTGCACTATTAAAAGAACATTGACCTCAAATATTACATAAAATTATACAAACAATGGGTGACGTCTTTTAGCACTGAAATTGCAGATCAAGACATTAACTTCAAAATGCTTTCTGTCTCTCCATTTAATTTAAACTTGAACTTTATTATCTCCTGCACAATATAATAATGTTCCTTCAGGCAATAGCCACAGGAAATCCAAACTGCATTTTCAGTACAAGCATACCAAAGGTATTGTAAAAAAGCTTTTTAAAATATCTACATTTGTTTTAAAACATGAATGGTTGTCCTTAGAATAAATTGTGTAATGTGAAATATTCCTTACTCTCCAGAGGAAATGTTCCTATGTTCCCCAGATAGTCCAAATCCTGAATTTGTGGTGCAAACATATGTATGAAAATTATGACAGAAAGGAGAGAATAAGTTCAAGCACATCACTGATCCAGACAGATCTGTATATGAAACATTTGAGAATAAAATATAGATGCCTAACGGGATGCAATATTAAAGTTTAAGAATATTGTCTCTCAAATTTAAATTATCCAAAATCAACAAATGAACAAAGAAAGATGAGACCAAAAAAAAAAAAAATCATGAAAATCACACTTTTTTTTTTTAGTTTTTTTGTTGTTTTTTATTTCATCTGCTGGGAAAAGATTCTGAGCTGTAACTTGTCTAAAACTCAAGTTTGAGAAGAAACATCCACCACTCGTACATGTCAGGGCATTCCCAAGATTGGGTGTCCCTGCCTAGCCTCCCAAAGTCTCCCCCAACCCTGCCCATGGCCCAGGATCCCATTTCAGCCCAACCTAAAGCCATCAGTTCCAGCTACAGTAATGCTATAAAAGTGCTCAACCCCATCCCTTTTACTGAACTGTTGTCTGCCTTTCCTGGCTGGACCACAAACCTGACTTGTTACCTTACTTTTACCTGATGATGCCTGGACTCTTGACAGGAGCTCTTTCTCAGCTCACCAGTTCTGTGCTGTCCTGGTTCATGGACCCCCCTCTTCTCTCAACTCCCCTGGGGAGCACCTCAACCCACACTGTTTTCTGATGTGTGTGTAAACACAGGTTTGCCAGCAAATCTGATGTGCAATCCTACTCCTCCCCTTCTGCCAGCTTTCCTTTAGATTTGGGCTTGCTTTCTGTCAGTCAGTTCCCTGAAGCAGTGCACTGGAGGTCAGGTTAAAGCATGACTGACGGTGAGCAGGAAGAGCATCCTTTGGATATCTGAGGAAGAAACAGAATATTCCTGGTGGCAGCTATTGATGCTGTGTCTTACCTCTAGGCCTGGTTTATGAAGATTTCATTGACATTCTTGGTTTCTTGCTCAGAAAATGAAGGATAATGACCCATCCAGTGATCACTATGACTGGTAGCTATGTATGCATCTTAAAAACAAATAACTAAAACCAAAATAAAACAAAACAAACCCCAACTCTATTGCCTCAAACTGGAACACTGAATATATCATTAATAGCAGATGGCTTGTTTTTCCTTCCACATAAACCAGACTGTATCTTAACTAACCCCATGTGAGATAGTGCAGTTCTAACCACAGATTACACTTTAAACGATACATAAATCTCATACCTGCCTTAAAAATATACATAGCTTGGTGATATGGGTAAATACACCTCATTCTCTACTATGTCCTCATTCATAGCTATTTTTAAGGGATAAAACACCTCAGAACCCCTGCTGAAGGCTGCAGAGCACAAGTGACCTGCTTAGAATATACAACAATAACTGCTGCCTTCTCTTCACAGTTCACCCTCCACTCCTGACCATAAGATGTTTGGTTATTATAGTTGCAGATCCACTTCAATTCTTCTGTACTGTTTGGGTGTGGGGGTTTTTTTGGTTGTTTGGTTTGTTGTTTTTTTTAGTTGGAGTTGGTTGGGGTTTTTTGTTTATTTTGGGGCAGGGGGTGTTAATGCCAGATACTGTAGAAACATACAAACATCTTACAGAGCAATGCTGCAAAGATTTGGAGCTCCCATACTCAAAAAACAACAAAAAAAATGTAGATGAGCATCATGGCATTATGACTTCAAAATTGTTGCCAGATATGTGGAAAATTATTAAACAATTTTATTTTTTTTTGGTGGGGGCCTTTTCTTTGAACTTCTTTTTTAATCTTGTGGTTCATTTGGGGGGAATAAAAAAAGGTGCCAAAACCAGACATTGCCAAGGATTTTTTTTCTGTTTGTATTCATATATCCTCAGATTAGCGTGACTGCTGCAAAATGACAAGGTGCACTGCAAAGTTGACAAACAGAAGAAAGATAAACAGGACACGTAGAAGAGGCATGGGAATTAGCTAAAATAGTGCTCACTGTTAGGGCTTAATATTACATTGCCTCCACTTCCCTTTGCTCTAAACTGCAATGCTCAGCTCAAATGTTTTTTGGCACCAAGGAAATCCTTTTTGTTCATTGTTTTCATGATGCCTAGCACAGTGGGGTGTTGGTTTGTGACACTGGCTCTTAGGCAGTGCACAGCATCATATAAATGATAAAACTGATTTAGCTTTGGGTCTCAAACTATGTAGACAGAAACTGAACGTTCTTTGGGTTCAGTTATGAATGCTAGGAGGCAATAATCTTGGCTTCTTTAAAATAAAATCTATTGTGATCAACATTTTTAGTATAAGACCCTGAGGAAGAACTCAAATTTTAAGGACAAACAAGAACTGTCAGCTCCTGCTCCCTCTCCCCTCCCTCTCTATGGATGTGCAGTGATGCCAGAGTGGAAGTAATCTCCATTTTCTTTCAAGATCTGTGGTTTTAACACAAGCAGAGCAGAACAACAGCAGAGCTTCCTCTGCCACTGGTCACCAGTTCAAATAACTAAGATGTAACCAGTGGGAATTTTAGGATGCTCTAACTTGGAAAAGACAGTTGGTAGTTCCTTCCTACATGCAAGGAATCATAGAATCATAGAATCATAGAATTGTAGGGGTTGGAAGGGACCTCAAGCGATCATCGGGTCCAACCCCCTGCCAAAACAGCTCCCTAGGACATTTCACTCAGATAGGCGTCCAGACGGGTCTTGAATATCTCCAGAGAAGGAGACTCTACCACCTTCCTGGGCAGCCTGTCCCAGGGCTCTGTCACCCTCACTGTGAAAAAGTTTTTCCGCATGTTGGTGCGGAACTTCCTGTGCTCCAAAGGAAGCTAGCAGAATCCTCTGTCTAGACAGACACACTGTATTTTCTTCTTGGGAGTACAGCAGTTTTTCAGTGTTCTTGTAGACAAGCCTTTGTGTCACAAATATGCAGATTTATCTATTAGTTCTGTACTATCTCTAATAGCACACAATTTTGTAATGAAAAGGCTGTAGCTTTTGAATAGCCACATAGCATGATGATGCAGACAGCAGAAGTACATCACCTAATAAGAGCTCCAGCAAACAATTCTAATCATCCCTAATGCCTCAGGTCTGCTGTGAGGGTTGTACTCTGTAATTAGTTGCAAGGCACTTTACTGTAGAGACATAGTGCAGGAGCCAAGGATTAACATCAATACAGAGGTATTTGGCTCCATCTTTCTATTGACTCTGTGGAAGTATTACTTCCAACAACTAGTTCATCAGAGGGAAAAGCTTTTCTGATTAAGCAATTGCAGCACCGGATTTAAACAGTTTTCAGAGCTAATGTATTTTCATCTCACAGAAAGAAAACCATAAAGGGTCAAATTAATCTGCACTCTCACGCTCTCCTTCACCTCTTAAATGTGCAATGGCAGAGGTTGTAGATCAGAATTTGTCCCTAAAAAAATGCAAAGTGTGCCATGAGGATGAAGGTAAGTGTCTCCACAAAATCATCTTTTGACCTCACTGTTGCAGGTAGCATTTATTTATATCTTCTGCTCTGCCTGTAATTTCAGTATCACGGTAATGTCTACAGTGTTCTACAAACACTTTCCAATCTGATGAATTACTTTTAGCTTCACATTCATATTGCCTTGTCCAATACAATTTTTTTTTCTATCACTCGGTCCTTTGACCTAGCATAAGCTACTTCATGACCTTGGCTCATTTATCTTTTCTACTCCCCTTCTCAGCTCACTTTTTCCCCTTTTTGCTAGAATGGCACACAATCTAAAGTTCTGTAAATGATATATTAATATCATCAACATTCTACTGTGTCTGGACTTACTAATGTGTGGGAGGCTATATACTAAGGACCCATCCCTTTTATTTAAGTGAGGTTTTTACACATGATCTGAGAGTCCTTGGGTGTGGGGTGAAGGAAGCAGAAGTAAAAAGCCTCACTATTCACAGTGCCTCTGCAATGGGCTTTTGACACCTTCTTAAAGACATAAGGTCAGAGCCTAATGGTGTGGAGTGCTTCTTAAATGTTCCTCTTCTAATTTAACAGGGTATTTCAATTCTTTAGTATCTTTCAGAACGGGGTGACACTTTTCAAGATTGGTTTCAACGCTGTACTTGTTTTATACTGAAATAGTCTATCACCAAATTTTAGCTCTTTAAACCTATTCTTCACGGTCCAATACAGTAACTTTTTTACTTTTGTGTGACTTACACAAATGCAAGGTATTCCTTCAGTATGACTGTATTTCTAAGAAAGGAGATCCTATATATTTTAAGGTACTAAAAGGTATACAACCAATGGAATGACAATTTCTATTCCTACCCTTGTGTCTTTACAAAATTCCAGTAAAATGAGATTAGGAATAGCTCCAGATGAAACTAGCACAGGTGGAAAAAAGTTATTTTTAATCAGTTTCCTATTCTTATAAAACAGAATGGGGAGGGTATGATGGAGTATAGGGAGTAGAGAACTGCATCTCTCAGAGGCAGCACTGGCTTAAAGTGTTTGTGGAGCAATTAATTCTGTTTGAAAGTTCCATTTGGAGAGTGAGCTAGACAGAAAAGTTAGCAAAAAGAGTTTTACCCTACCATGAATTTATGGTATGTAACAGAGCTGGTTTTCCTTACGTATTTATCTCTAACATCTAAGACTGTACTTTTAATTTTAAAGTATATTAACATATTAGTTATTCTTAATAGAAAACTGTGTGAACATTGTTTATACCTCAGCAAATAAATAGCAATGGTTTATAACTGCATGCATAAAACTAGGCAAGTCTATGCAATTATGTCGTTCATTTGCAAAAATCTGCTGTGATTTGACTATAGAAACGTTTTGGAAACTCTCCCATGTGAGCAAATTAATACACAGAAATATCCTTTTGCAAATATTATACAGAAACAAACTCTTAGACATGGAAAGGCTGTTTCATTTTTCTCAAGACATTTAAAAATCATACCCTTAGGAAACATATTCTAGTTTCATCCCACAGTGTTAAAAATTACATAAAACACAGACTTCAGAGTAAAACTGGGTGAAGGAAAGAGTTTGATGAAGTACGATGTTATGTGTTACTGAGAAAATACATACTGAGAAACAGAATTAGTACTGTGGTCTAAGGAATAGTGACTAGTTGACATCTAGCAGTATTGTCGGTTATATGAAATGTAACAGAAACTGTTCCCTGGATAAAGCCATTTACTTTAAGTACACCTGCAATATTATTTACATTGAAATATATGCTTTCTGATGTGATATAATTTAGAAAAATTCATAACTCATCATAGCATTCTACAGCATTTTATCTGTTCTGCTGTAACTTTGATGTTTATCAAGCAAGCTATTTTTCTTAGGTGTGTGGTTGGTTTTCCTTCTAATGAGTGATTTGTCTTTTCATTTCTTTACTTTTTCTACAAAAAAGCTGTGGAGATCCATAAAGAGGAAACTTAGATGGCCTCAGCTGTGACTCCAGGTCAAATCCAGGGATCACTTACACCAAAACATCAAGAGGTCTTTTATTTTACAGTGGTTTAGGACTGTGGATCACAGTACTGAAGCTATTGTAAAGAAAAGGAAACCACCTGTCATCATTGTACTACTAGAGATCCAGACTTCCATTGTATTACTTGTGTAGAAAAGTCCTCTTGCACTGGGACCATTATTTCCTTTTCTCATTTGTGTGATGATCAGTAGACCATTTATAGGTTCATTTAATGTGAATAAATGTACCATCATTTATCTCATACTGTGTAAGACTTGTGTGTCCTGTGACAATTTTCATTTAAATGCTTATTTTTCACTTCTTTTTGACATCCCATTCTTTGAAATCCAGTCTGCTGATGGAATTTCACACTTATACCATACTTTTCCTTTTTGTAGAGTTTCCATTTCTCTGTATGGCTGAGTTAATCCAGTTTATGTAAAAAATAATACTGGCAAGTTAACTCCTTTTGGACTCACATCTGTAGACACCCGAAGCCTGAAAGCTTTTGCTTGCTATTCATTTCCAAAGATTTTATTGAGTATGTGAAAAGGACAATATTGGCATTTTTATTCTGGACAGGTACAGCTCACAGTCACAGAACATTAAAAAGGATGACCCTCCTTGTCAGTTTTGGAAACCGAATGACTATTTATTTGACAGCGGCTTTTCTTTTGAGATTCAGCATTAACTCTTTTACACTTGTGTGGTGCATCTAAATTATTAAGCTGCATACAGCATTTACAGTTCTTGTTTCTTTATGCAGCCAGACAAAAAATTAATTAAAGCATACACCTCTGAAATAAGAGACCTCGTATAAAATTCACAGTTTTAAGCCTTAGTTTTTGTGTTGGTTGATTTTTGTTGGGTTTTTTTTTACTGATCTTGGATTAGTTTTTCTTCTGTAACCAGAGATAAGTTTGGTTTTTTTCAGACTAGCAAAAAACCACAGCATGCCTTTCCTTTCTCAGTGAATTAACTTGATGTTATGCCAACAGCACTTTCAAAATGCTACTGATATTATTTTTCCTTATGTGAATTCTTCCATGTGGTAGATGGTCAGAACAGGCTTTCCAGGAAGTTTGGACCATTCATTTAGACCATTCATTACTGTAAAGTAAATTGTGAGCAGGTTGGCAGAGAGGAAAATGACTCAACTTTGGCTTTGTAAAGAGGCTGGGTAACCTATGAAGTGGTGCTACAGACATATGAAAGCATGGGATGAGCTTCACTTCATGTTTTCCTCTTTTGCTGTTGTATAAAATTCATCTTTCCTTACCTGCACAATAACACATTACTTGAACTTCATTATGAATAACTCTAATTTCTCATAGTAATCAAACCTTGTGCTCTCCCTACTTAATCTAAATATTTTTATTCTCATAACAGTTGCATTGTTGATTTTTACTTGTTCATTTGAGGATACTGATTGCTAGGTGTCAGGGGAGGATCAGGACCTAAATCTTATCTTTGTTTTACTGTATTTCCCTTGTCTGTTTTCTCACACTTCTGGGATGAAATAAAGCATCAAGAACTTTACTGAAAAAAATCTTTTATTCTCCTTGAGTACTCATATTCCATTCCCTACTCCTCTCATCTGGCACATGAATTTCTTAGCTGTTGCACATTTAGCACTTCTAAATCTGTTCCCAGATGTCCAGCTGTTATTAATTAGATCTGGAAAATATGATGCAAAACCCACTCTGAATATTAGCCTGAATTTAAATATGAATGAAGATCCCTACTTGACCTTGCTGAGGCAAAGAGTGTCAGGAATTCTGCAGGGCCATCTTGTAACTGTATGTAAAGCTCCCTCTGCTAACTCAGTTTGTGCTATCTGTTCAATAACAGCTTTTTAATGGCATATAAAATTTTTAGAAGACAAAAAAAAAAATCTTTTCAATGAAGAATTAAGGTCTAAAAAAAATTATGGTTGAAAATCACAGGTAAAAGTGGATTTGGGAAAGCTATCACAAAGCTTTACAGAAGAGCATAATTATTACAAACTTATTTTTAAAGATAAATCATGAGAAAAAGAATGTAACTGAAATGTTTGGGGTTTCTTTTAGACGAGTTGGGGGAAATATTTTCTATTACTTGGATTAAAATTTCCCATCAGTGTTACATTGGGCAAATAGTGTAATTTCAGTGCTAGGTAGGGAACTAATTCAGAAAGACTGGAATCTAGAACGTACAAGGAAGTATAAGATGATGCAAGAATATTTCATGAAAGTCTCTGATCTAAAAGGTTAACTCTCTCTGATCTGCCTTCTTTCTTCACAGTTAGTTTTTATTCTACCCAAAACACCTGTGATTTCAGCCTTGAGAAGAGAAGACTAGGGGGGGACCTAATTAATGTTTATAATTATCTCAAGCAGGGGATGCAGGGGGAATCAGCCAGCCCCTTTTCAGTGGTCTGTGGAGACAGGACAAGGGGCAATGGCTGCAAGTTGGAGCACAGGAGGTTCCGCACCAACATGCAGAAGAACTTCTTCACAGTGAGGGTGACAGAGCCCTGGGACAGACTGCCCAGGGAGGTGGTAGAGTCTCCTTCTCTGGAGATATTCAAGACCCGTCTGGACGCCCATCTGAGTGAAATGTCCTAGGGAGCCTGCTTTGGCAGGGGGGTTGGACCCAATGATCTCTTGAGGTCCCTTCCAACCCCTACAATTCTATGATTCTATGATTCTATGTTTGCTGCCTACTGAACTAGACACCAAGTAAATAGAAAAGTTCATAAAGGAACTCTGCATTCAGAGAGGCCTTGAAAGTTCTGCAGCTGGAAGAAGTAAAAATTCCTTGTTCAATCTGAAGTGCTCTGTAGTAGGTTTCGTATGGTTTTGACAGGAGGAAACACTTTCATTCTATTGAAAATAGACATAAAGCTATAAACTGTCTTTGGAAAGATAACTATTGTCAAGACTTTGGGGTCATTCATATCATATATACAGGGTATTGATCACCTTATTTATGATAAGAAACAGTTTTCTCTTTCAGCACTGTTGAAAACTGCTGTTTTCTCTCCTTCCAAGGACAATTGACTAGGAATAATCTATTACAGACTGAAGTGTGCAAGAGTATAAACTGTACTGCCTGCAGATGAGTATTTTAATGGGGGGAGAAGGGGCAGTGTTGGAAAGTGTGGAATAATTCCAGTTGGGTTCCTTTTCATTATGCATAAGGTTTTACTAATAAAATTTCAGTATAATATGCAGAAGCCATTTTTAATACGAAATCCAATACATGTATACAAAATGAAAAATATGATACGTACATTAATGTATCTATCTATATACTGTTATTTCATGGTTTATTGTTTTGTTATTTTATTAAGGTTATTTTATGTGGTGAAAGTGGATATGTACACTAATGTACATATCTGAGTGAGTCATTGAGAGAAAACTTGCTACTTCTTAATGAAGACTAGGTGTGGAAACTAATTTGGTGAATCACATCACCCAGGTGTATAAAGCATGAAGTGGGCATTCTCTGACCTTGTTTAAAAATGCAAAAGCCATTAGTTGCCAAAAAAATCAGCAGTTTAGTTTCCAGCATATCAGTTTAGGTATGATTTTGCAAACCTTATCTGATATGCCAGATATGTGTGCATTTGAGCTCTTTTATTTTTATTTTTTTCTTTCTTTCCCTCCCTCAGAACAGCTCAGCAACAGACTCATAATGTTACCTATTATTACCTTCATTTTCTGTGAATTCTGTGAGTACCCAGATGCTCATATTTAACAAAAACATAAAACTGTCATTAATAGTTCTGTTACTTATTTAGTACCGGGACACATTTTTTAGACACATTTCACATTACTACTGGGACACCTTCTAGGTGTCACTTCTGATATTTCAGGCAGTGATGCTAAAGCAAGCAACTTTGGTAGCATGCAATTATTTTCAGAGTTTCAAGATCTAAGCTAATATATTAGCAATGCCATGCAAGCACTGTTTGTTAGGAGGATCTGATTCATGTGATTAATGTGAAAATATTTTTTAGGCTCAGAAATATGTTAATATAGCCAGTGATCAAGAGAAATTCCCTTAAAACATAGAGAAAAAAGTGAAAATGGTATTTTTCTCGTTCCATTCCATGATACATTGTAATTTTAAGCTTGTTACAAGTTGGTTCAGTTCTTCATGTTGGTCTCCTGTTTAACAACTCTTGTTATCTCTGTTTCAAGACTGCACATTTTTAATAACCTTTTTGCTCTATCAGTGTTAAAATCTTGCCCAGCTCTTTTTTATTAATATTCCTCAATTTTCCTTTTTGCCTGTTATGTGCATTAAGTCTTAATCACATAGTGTTGAAGATTGCTATGGCTATATTTAGACATTCATGCTTCCTTTGTCAATAATGGACAAGTGTGTAAACAAGGATTGTAACTTCTCTGTGTTGTATGTGCATTTCCGTATGTATGTGAAATAATTCAAATGCATACAGCTATACATATACACATGGCGTATGCTGAAAGATTCTTTCCTCTTTTGTTAGGTTCACAAGTCATAACACATACCTTTAGCATTTCAACTGCATTATGACTGTCACGTCAGATATGGCATTGACTAAGATTTCTTAAGGGTAAACAGTGAATGTATGGTGTCTTTATACATTAGCATTTTACTTGTTCTGTCTTTGGATCAGATTGTCACTTTTTCCACACAGTCAAATTAGAGGTATCAGACATAGAATCATATAGCTACTATTTAAGTTGGGACCTATGAAGGTTTTCTAAACCAGATCAGTGATCAGATAATATTTTGTTAGGTTCGTTGCTCAGAGATTTGTCCAAAGATAGTGATTTTAGAACTTATTTTTGAGTATTTAACCACTCTTCTGATTAAACAACAACAAAAAAACAAAAAAAAAAAAACAACCCCCAAACAACCTTACTATCTAATCAGAATTTTCCAGGAATGGACTGTCCTAAGAAAAGAAGACTGCGAAACTTTGAGATGAGTACCATCTTCTCTCTATTTTCTGATCAGGTAGCTGTAGGTAGGTAGAAAGGTCTCCCATCCATAGTTAAATATTACCAGCATATATTAGCTAAAAGTTGCTGTAAATTTGACATTTCGTCCTGTCCAGGTTTCACCTAGGATCGAGCTGATTTTCGCAAGGAGCCAGCATGGGCTAGCCCAGCTGGCCATGGTTGTTTTCCATACCATGTGATAAAAGGGGCTGGTGTGAGTGTTGGGTCGGTAAGTGCTTTATGTTATTGCTGTTTGTATATATTCTCTCATAAGCCCTGTTGGGTGTTTCCCTCTCCCCACGCTGTCCCAACAAGTTGCTCTTACCCCCTCAACCCCTCGGTTTCCCTTTGTCTACCCTCTCCCTCCTCATCCGGCCGGGGGCTGAGTGAGCAGTGCGTGGGGCTCAGCTGGGGCTGAGCCGCGACGTGTCCTTTTGTTTGAACGGAAATATTTTTTAAAGTTCAGATTTTGTTCAAGTGAGAAAATAATTTTAGACTGTTCACTTGCAGCCATGGCAGTTTTGCCTTTGTGAATTGGTCCTACCTCAAGCAGTCCCTCAGATCCAAAGCCTGTAACTTGAATTCATTTTTTGATCAGTTATATTTAATATATCAAGTACAACTAAACTAAAATGCTGAAGGGTTTGGAATTTGGGTGGGTGCTGGCTGTTTTGTTGCTGTTTCAAATATTAAACCAAGACTATTCTCACCCCTTTTTCTCTCAGAGGCATGGGCCTTAATGACTCAAATCAGCCTTAACCTGCTTCCACATCCCCAGCCTTTGTGCTCAGGAGTTTTTTAGCTTGATCCCACAGCGAAGTTCAGTCCTTGTTTCCTCAAACATGCCTTCTGCAAAGATTTGTTATAGCTTGTTTCCTCTCCTGCTTTTGGACCTGTCTGGTTTTGCTTCTGGCTGGATTGGCCTTCAGATCTGTTACTTCGCTATCTCTTGTCTGGAAATGTTGATGGACCCTGTTACCAGCAGCTGGTTCTGTCCAATCTAGTCAGAACTTATGGGGCACAGCCTGTGTGAAGGTCACCTTGCCCACAGCTAATCTTCCCTGGAGGAGCAGCTTCACTTCTCTGGTCTCTGACACCAGAAGGTTAAAAGTCGATACCAAATTCATCCTGAACACATGTTCTCATCATATTTTTAGCCAAATTTTAAAACTAATTGGTCTTCTACATTTTCATTCTCTAAATAATTTCCGGTTAACATAATTGATGTTACTCCTTTCACTGTAGAAGCTTACTGTCTGATCAAAAGCAGAACACTTCACTAACAGAACAACATAACATAATGAAGCTGATTTCTCTGAAGAAACCTGTCTTGGTATGTAGAGACTATTTTCCCATGACTACCACTTTAAATACAGCAAAAATGAAAATATGTGTTCGTTTAAAAACAAAAAGTCTTCTTTCACCTGGACCACATAGAACAGAATAAGGCTTTTTATTGTTATTCGATGTCCTAGAAAAGAATGAGTGCAGAGTAGGTGTAAAATGCCATGTCTGATTTGGTTGGAGATGGCATTCGCTTTACATATATTTTGTACTAGTAAAGAAAGACATATAAACTAAAAACCAAGACTGAATAAGCAAGTGTATGTAAACAAATTTAGTTGAAGCTTAGAGAAAACTTAATCTATGATTCTTAGAAGTCTTTTAGAAAAATTTTAAATCCCTGTTCTCTGATCTTTTATGCACTCCACTTGAAAGACAGATTGATTTGCATTATGAAGACTGTATGAAAGCAATATTGAAGTTTCTCCTCTTATCTGAAAGAAGAGAATTCTTAGTCTCTTTTCCTATGTGCATTATAAAGAACACAGCCCAACAAGAAATGAATCCATTCCCCCATCTTACAGAATCTCTTACTATTTCACTCTGTACAGAGAGTTCGGCAAGAGTCAGGGAACAGACCTCTTTTTGAGAAGTAAACACTAACTAGGTCAATGGGAAAGAGTGACTTTGCCCTCTGAAGCAGCTCCTTCCCCCCACCCCCGGATTTACCTTGTGTTAATCTCAAAGGACTCGTTATCTTCTCACAAACTGACAGCAACAGTGGAATTTACAAGGAATGTTTAAAATCCATTCCATCACAAAATTTACTGCTCTTTCTATTTATTGCTTTATGAAGTGTTGTAGCAGTATTTATTATAACTGTCTTATTTATAAATATTTGTAATTATATGCTGAATCTACTATGTGGGGTTTTTTTATTCTTTTTTATGTTCTTTAGCAACTGGCCACAAGGGCTAGGAATTAATATGGACTTTCTGTTAGACTTCTTAGCTATCCTTGCTATGTCAAAAGTTGCATTCCCTGATAGCTGGTTATCATCTTGCTACCTAGTACAGCTGTTCTATTATATATTCAAGGCATATTTAAGATTTGCATTACTTTAAATGTAATTAATGTAAAGCATTGAAATATAAATATCCTGAAAGGTTATAAGAAACATTAAAGATAAGAGATCAATAGAAATATAAGTGGGGTTTTTTCGGTCTTGTTTCTACTTTAAAAAAAAAAATATCAGAACAACTGCTTTATTTTTAGGACATATATTTTCCTAAGATATTCTCAATGTGATTGCAACATTAGTTTCAAAACTTCTCTTCTTTCCAGCGGTTAGGCTACGACAGAGGAGATATGGTTATGTCTTTACTCTACCAATCAAAGTTACTCAGAAATTTTGTTTTGCCAAATACATTTTGGAATGAGCCAGAATGAAGGTAAGAGGAATTTAATAGAAAGATGGGATGAAGCTTTTTATATATAATGGGTCTTTGTTCTGTGGAAAATGCTGGGGAATGTTGCTTTTGCAAACTGAAATGGGTTGTTGCATTTTTTTTTATACTGACTTGGGAAATGGAGGACTCAGGGTGCCTCATCAGAAATCCTTTGTAGGGAATTTAGGATGCAACAGATAGCACATAAGATAAGGGGGAATACTGTTAATGAAGTTTTGCTGTTAAGTGCAACAGTTAAGTGTTATGTAAGATAACTTAGTACCCTGACAGACATGAAGGCGCCTAGGTTGAGTCCAAAAATTTTGGAAAAAAACTTTATCTGTAGATAAACAGGGGAGGGATTTCAGATGGAAATATGGTATAAAAATGCTACAAACTCTGACCAAAAGTGTGCCTACTTTGTTAGGTCACCCTCTCTTGCAAGAACATAGAATAAATTACTGCTTCACTAACGTGTCTACCGCGAGTCCTTTCTGAGGACATCTGGCATTTCTAACACTTCCCACAACTGAGTGCAAAGTCTGTTAATTTTGTTGTGCTCCACCACCACTGTCGTGGTTAGAAGTCCTGAAGTGTCATTTGAAGGCAGGAAAAATGCCATGGCTTATCACAAGGCACAAGGCAGAAAAACATCTGAGATCACTGTCCCTGTAGTTTTTCTTGTACTCAGGCAAACTATGGAAATTTTGTGACACCTGGATTATATTTCCAGTTACAAAAGGGTATTATAAAATGTAACATGTTGCATTATTGTTAGATACTATGTATTTGTTTTTTAAAAATAACACATTTTTTTATCCTTACTATAAAAAATTGCCCTATCATTCCATGTAGGGTGTTACTTTGTGTGAATAACAATTAGGATATGGCTACAGATCAGAACTGATTACCTGCTCCCCTCCAAAATCTGAGATGACATTTGTTAAAAAACAACTTAAAAAATCCAATCCACCAAAATCCACTGTGCTTTTGTGACAAATGGGTACCACTGATTTCTGAAAAGTAGGTTGTCCTCTCACCTTGCTATTCCTAGCCTGTTCTGACTAAATTTGCTTGTTGTGTTCCTGTGTAATGCTCACAAAACCTGAGGGAGTCCAAGAATGTGATACCTGCATACTGGCAGCAACACAAAGGTGTAGTTCAGTTGCTTTCCTGCAAGCAGACTAAGCCTTTATGCATATACTATTTGTAGTAAATGCCTGTTATTCAAAAGAAAAAGCAAATAATGCAAGTGCATTTTATTTCCTGACTTAAGCTTTCACCCTATTTTATCTATCCCAACTCAATGTGCCTTGCCATCTAAAGTTTTCAGACTCTTAACTTTTACATGTCTAACACAGACATCCTTTCTATTCTACTCTGCAACCCTGTCAGCCCAGGTCTTCCAGACTTTTTATCCTAGCTTTTCAAGCTGTGACAGTCTGAGCTCTTTAGCCCCTTTTTATTGTAGATGTACAGGCCTTGGCAGCTAAATCTCCCACACATTTTGAGATCACAGGCACAGAAATAAGCTTCAACTCTCACAGTATAAAAACAAAGAGTGAAAAGACTTCTTGAAAGTGATTTACAGAGGGAGAAAAAAGAAACCAAACCACCAGGAGAAGGGGAGCATAGTAGCTGGCAGAAACAGTATGCTGGATTAGGTCCCAATAGAAGTCAATAAACTATTTCTCTATCTTCCTGTGTGTAGTCCTCCCTGTCTGGCCAAGAGGAGGAGGAGGGCTGGAAGGCCTGTTTCCCAGATCTCACCCAGAAATATTAAGTAGGAAACTGCTAGTATGGAGCAGCCAAAGAAGTAATTGAAGAGGGCCTGTCCTGAGTCTGGCATCTCAGTTCAGGAAGTCCCAGGTGGAGGGCAACAATCCTTAACTGACTTTCCAGGAGGCAAGGAGTGTGTGAGTTGCAGCAGAATTGAGTGATGATACTAGGAGCTCTACAAGTCAGCAGAAGTAAAGAGCTCTGCTAGAGAGGTATCTGACTTCTCCCAAACACCTACACCCCAGGTGAGACAGACAAAAACAGAAGTAAACTGTTTTAGTCCCTGAGTGAATCCTAATAACTTAAAGTGTGCTGCAAGAGAGAACATTTGAATAGAGACTATTTAGTGCATTGTAAGTGTACATATATCAAATAATTCCCTTGTAAAAAACAGTCGTTGTCCGTATTGTTTTTAAATGGAACTGTTATTTCAATGTCTGCTTTAGAAAGTGATGAAATGTTTTATGTATTAGCCTGTGGGCCAACAGTGAGCAAGGATCCATGAGGTGGGCTGAGCAGGAACATTTCCATGGACTCAGAAAGAGAGGTCACGTCTTCAGAATGTTTTCCCCCAAAATTATATTTTCGTTCCACTTGTAATTAATGCTAGGAAAAAAAGAAAGATCCAACTGCGGTACAGCATCCATTTACTAAAGTACATCAGCTCTGTTATGACACACAGCAATCTATTTCTTAATGCTGTTTCACCAGTTGGTTTTGATGACTCTGCTGAAAGTTCAGGTGACATTACAAACAAAAAAGGAGTTGTGAAATTATAAAAGCTCAGCACTTTTGGTATCATTTGTATCAACATAGTTTATATAGTTTTTTTCCATGTGATCAATTTATTGTGAATTTATTAAAACCTTTGTGAATTCTTGTTAGTTTTAGTAGAGTTTAGCTAAAAGGAGCAGTCAGCATATGGGCTGATTCAAGGCACACATTTTTCTGGAATATTTTCTTAGAACTAACACTGCAATTTATAACAATTGGTATGGTACTGAAAAACTAATTAGATTATTGAAGTATTTATGGCACTTCTTAATTTTATGTTATTTAGAATATACTCACAAATGTATGGGCAACACTAAAAGCAACCTAAATAACAGAATAATTGAATGTGTTAATGATATAAACTCTTAAATGAGTGAAAACTATTTGCAAACTACATCCAGTGTTAATGATGAATATATCCAAGCTGTAATAACAACTAAATTGCTGTATCTTTTTCTTTTCTCATGAAATTTGTTCTAACATCAAAGGAACAAAATTTATTCCAAGATGTTTTCACCTCTAAGTCAAAAGAGTTAATCAAAATTCCATGCAGACCAGAAAACACAGCTGTTTTCATAAAACCTAACATTTATTTATAAACAAAATGAGGTAGCTCAGAATACTACCGGCCCAGTTATTTCATCTAAATTAGTTTGACCATTTTTTTAATGTTTGTTAGGGATGCTATACAAAAGCACAGAATCATTCTATAGTGTGAAAAAAACTTTTTCTGTGTGTATATATGTGTGGGAAGTGGTTCGTAAGCCCTCCAGGCCAACGATTAATCAATCTTATATTTTAGATTTCATATTTCTTTGTTTAGTAGTGACTTTGATGGATACCATATATTTTCACAATCCTCTCTACAGAACGAGCAATTGTTCATCAGGACACATCTTAGAAAATTCTAAAGCAGTCATCCAAAAATCTCAAATGAGAACATGTATGATTTGACTATCAAAAGTAAATTAGTAAAGTAAATCGTTTGATTGAAGGAAAAAAATCTACATCTGTAAGGTACACCTGGAATATAAAAGTTGTTTTATTTACTTCATAGTCTTGTAGATGTTTTACTGATTTGTATGTACTCTGGGTTATTTTTAATTATAATATGCTTAGAATTAGCACATAAGTGGTTATTGCCCTCTTTTTATTTTGAATGATAGAAATCTGTTATGGAATTGAACTCAGGAGAAAAATATTTATTTTAAAACTGTAAATTAATTTTCTTGCAGATACCCAATATTTTTTTTTTGAAAGAAGGGGTTGTTTTTAGCCAGTGACTGTTCTGTATTTTCTTTTTCCTGTCCTTTTCTTTGTTGTTAATAATTTGAAATAGATTTCCTTACTTCAAATATAGGGTCTTAAATCTAGTACTTAACTGCCTAAAGCAGAGTTGTGTTGAATGTGAGATATTACTGAGACTTTAAAACAGAAAACCAAAAGTTATCATTTAGCCTTGGAACATACAGGCTACCTAGATAATGCCCAGCTTCAGTTTTAAGTTCTCTAGTAAGCTATTCTTGTGCCTGTGCGTATTTCCAGACTTCCAGAGTCTAGTTTAGTTTGAAGCTAATTCAGACATAGAATTCCCCTTAGTACAGAAACCTCAGCATTCCTTCATCAAAATTTCTTGAAAGAATAGAGCTTGGAGAAAACTGTTGCTGAGCACATAGCTACTGGTGGTAGCTATAGTTACTGGTGGTAACTTTAGTCAGCTGTAAGAGTCTGTGAGCAATGATCTAGCTGTTAGTATTTTATATTAATATCTTCACAGTGAGCTCATTTCATTAAGTTTTAGTACATAGAGCATGAAGACTACGTTGTCAAAATTTCAGTGAAATACTCCAGCTTTACAAGAGGGAACCATTTTTGCATCCTGGCCAGTTTTCAATGCTTCTTTACTAGATAACTGTTTAGCAGGAAAGCTTCCAGAGTCTCGTAATGAGATAACATGCTGATTGCATTTGTGTTCTTGGTAGCCTGGTGCAGGTTCTTGATATCTTTTTGAGAATTGAAGAATATAAAACCTTCTGGTATTAGTTACCCATTTGTTGTGTTTTCTTTATACTGCATATTCAAATATGTGGAATATTAAGTATGATATGGTTACAGACTAGTGGTGAAGCAAATTTTAATATGAAGCTTTATAACAAAATAGGGATTCACTAGGATTCCTCTTAATGAACAGTTATAGTTTCCTTCTATTTAGAGAAATATATTTTAAAGCATTTTCTTGTAAGATCTTAAAGGCACATCTTTTGTGGAAATGTTTTAAAAAAGATCTGAAAGAAGTGAGATCAAACTTACCAAATGCCTTAAATTAAAAACACACTGAATTTTATTTACTTTATAAGGAGATAATAAAACTTCTACTGCTGATAAAAGCAGTGAAAATGCAAATAATTTTTATTGGTGATTGTTCTTTTGTACTAAACTTAATAAAAGCAACACTGTTATTTTCATAAATTAGATAGAAATTAATCCTCTAGCATTTGGTTTTGAAAAATAAAGTTCAATTTACCTTAACTACATGTGAATTCATTTGAAGAACGTTTTGCTGATCATAACTAAGAAGTCTAAAGACAGCTATTAAGAAACATTTGGTAGGGAATTCAAGTGGTATATAACCTCACTGATCACAGTGCTCTGTGTATGTTTGTCTGCTTGGGTTTCATCCCATAACTAAATATCATTGTTTTCCTTTTTGACACATGAAAGTTTTTTTCCCCAGAGTTAAATTGGTAAATGAACATACACCCACATAAACAGTTCTATGAAATTCCCTTTTCTGATGGATCATGTTGAAGGATAAAACTGTAAGTTGGAAGGGATGGATAAGGATAAGCAAGTCCAACTCCTGGCTCCACACAGGGCCAGCCAAGTCAGAGCATGGGACTGAGTGCATTGTCCAGAGGCTTCTTGAACTCAGTCAAGCTCAGTTCTGTGACTGCTTCCCTGGTGAGCCTGTTCCAGTGTTTGAAGACCCTCTCAGTAAAGAACCTCTTCCTAAAATCCAACCTTAGACATTCCCTGTTCTATCACTGGTCACTAAAGAGAAGAGACTGGTGCCTGTTCCTTTTCTTCCCCTTGTAAGGAAGCCATAGACAGTTGAAAAGGAAAAACTTTCATAATTATCTCTTTGTAATAACATCAGATTTGTAACTGTACTTTAAATGAACCATTGCATCACTTTTTTTCAATGGGGAAGCCCAGACACAACCATGTTATTTCTTTGCTCATATGTTCAAACAAAGCCAAGTTTTGAGCTTACACAGCTCTTTTAAAGGACTTTCTCCAGATTCAAGTACAAGATGTTAAAGCTTATAAAACTCTGATCAATATCTTGTTCTACTCTCTTGAGGTCCTTAATTTTTCTTCCCTTACTGCAACAAGAATGATAAATGTCAGTAGTGGATGACACTGAAACTGCAACACTCTACTTGATCCATCTTCCCACTCACAGATATTCTTAGTTATTCAAGCTTCAGAGGTTTCAAAGTTGTGTTCCTCAACAGGTTCTGTCTTTTTTTTTAACCACTCTTTCCACTTTAGTTAATAAATGAAAGGATGCTAAAGAACTGATAGTGATGTTTATTTTGGACATAAGAAGGGAAAAATATGGCAGAATATGCAGTATTCTTAATTTTAACTGAAAATGTAGAATAATGTTAGATTAAAAGCTAAAATATCTTAAACTCGCTTTAAAGAAAGAATTAGTTAGAGTACTCATTCAATTTAGTCCCACACTAGAATAGGTTTCCAAGAGAAATATATTTTCCTATATGATGTGGAGCAAATTCTGTAAATGTTCTAGTTCTCTCATCATCAATTGGTTTATGTAAAACTAAATCTAAATAATTTTTATTTCTAAGTATCTCTGCATTATAGTTTTATTGACTTTTATTTCTGTTTTCACAAGTAAAACCAAAGAAGGCCCTTTTTCCATTATATGGAAATAAAAAATTTCAAACATTCATTTTGATAAAATTTGAATATGTGTTTAAACTCACTGTACTTAAACTGAGTAGTTAATGAAGAGCATTCGAAATTGTGGTTGCTCTATGTATCCAATAGATTAAATTCTGATTTACTAATGCAAATATAGTAAAGATACATCGTGTAACCTGGCCCTTTTAAGAAGAAAGTAAAGAATAAAATATTCAAGTTTAATGGTGATGATAAATGGGGAATAAGATAATATTAACATTGAATATGATTTGGGATTTTGGACAGAAATGTTGAAGTCCATGGCAGAAAAGATAAATTTTGAAATAAGATATCAAGGGAATAGTGAATGTCACGCACAAAGGAATGCAGAATATGTTTAAAGTGGAAGAATCACGGAAGTAAGGCATGTAAGGTCATGTTATTCACTTGGCTGTATTTCTTATTATGTCTTCCTGACTAGTGTGGTAGATATTCACAAAGACATGCACGAGTACTCTACATTTGGACAGTGGTAAGATACCAAGTCTTAATTTCAACTGCAGAGAAGATTAAACATTTGCCTGCTTTATTTCAATGTCTCAAGGGAGTTTAAGCTATTTATCGTACTCTAGCAACTACTGTGCTTTGTAATGTGGTAGCTCAGTTTAAGCACCTAAAGAAGCTGGCAATTCTGAAACTTTATTAAAGTTAGGGTGAGGGTTAAGTACCTTCAGGAATGAGCTTTTCCATGTAGTATTTTTATACATAGACTTTCAAGCTCCAGATTGCATAAGAACTATATAACATATATGCAGATGCATCTTCACAGATGTGAACAAAAAAGACCCTAAACCAAGTAGTATTGATGTGCAGTGTATGTACAGTTGATCAATTCTAGACATTTCAACTGAGATATTTGTTGTAGGAACAGGCCTATTTGTATTGAAGAACATTCCTTTTAATTGTGAGTGTAATATATTGGAAGTGTGGCATTGTAGTAATAAAATTGGTCTATAATGCATTACTTTTAAAACTGTGGAAGAAAGTAACTATTATTGAACTGTTCCATAATGCATGTTCAGTAAAAAATCCATGCGAAAATCAAGCCCATGGTGTCATTAGTTTTAACTCTGAGAAGAGCTTAGGAAGTATAGTCACATGCAACTGCAGTTTTTTCATCCCTTGTAGTGTTCTTGTATCTTCTAATACAACTAATAAAAGCTCAAGAAATCAAGACTGACAAGAAATTAGCTGCAGTTTTCTTGATTTGACTTGGTTATGGTTTATATACACTGTTAAGCTATATGATTTTAGTAGCTGATTAAAGACACAGTTATGTAATTTTGTGTATAAGAAAGTTATGAAATAACACTAATGTAAGTACCTGAATGTAACATTAGTTGATTTTGCTGCTTTTGGCTTCTGTTGGGTGTTTTTTTGGTTTTTTTTTTTTTTTTCTTTATCAATTCAAGAAATGTGTAGTGGCTTCACAGTTAGATTTCTTAGATATTGTGGAGCTTCAGGAAAGAAAACTTGCAACTGTTTGTTTAATGGAGAGGTTGAGAGGGAGAGAGAAAGAAACAGAAATAGAGAGATTCTGAAAGTCTTAGTACAAATTACTGTGACAGAAGTATCTTGTTTCTCATCCTGAGAATGTAATCACAAGATCTTGAGGAAAATCAATGAACAAAATGATGGAAGAAATTGTCAGTAGAGAGAGTTCTTTTCAACAGAAAAGTTGGCTGAAAGTGACTGCCTGAGCAGGTGGGATTCATTATTTATGTGCATATTCCTTTAGCGTTATGGTACAGATACACTCAGAGTAGTATGTTGTAAATTCAAAAAACCACATTTTTTTCCACCCCCACAGAGTAATAATCAATAGTTTTACAAAAAAACAAAACACGTCTTGTAAAAACACAAGTTGATTTTAATATGACCTAACTGCTGGAAGGATGATGTTGTGGAAACCTTTTATATTTATAAGATATTTATATTACAGAACAGTCTTTAGTTGAAATGGAAATAAGAAGCTCTGTTCATGTTACTGCAAAAGGGAGCCTAAAAAAGAGATTGTAAGAAATCATAAAGCAGAGCTCTCAAAGTAGATTTCTTTCTTCAGAAATCACATAGTTCAAATAAGTAAAAAAACAAAAACACCTAATGAAATTGACTTATGTTACTTTTATCAGAACATTAAGGCCTTCAACTATTAAGTGAAAGATTAACAACTAGAAAACACTTTATAGAAAATGTTGATTATTTCAGCATGACTCAGGTTTCTTTCTTAATTTCTTAAGCCATTGAGACAAGTGGAAATATGCTAATGAAAAAAAGTTTCAGTGCAAAGAGCTATCTCTGAGCCCAAAATATTCCTTTCTAAATATCTTAACTGACGTTTTCAGAGTGGAAGGCAGAATTAACTCATCTCACTTTATTTTTTTCTTTCAAATAAGCTGGTCACAGAAGTAAGGATGCTGGGTGTCCTGATAGGCTGGTTTGGGAACAATGAGAACAAAGAAGGGTATTCAGGGCAGAGAACACTAAGAATAACCCTAATTACCCACTCAGAGACTTGTAAGGCTGGTAAATTCACACTAACACTTCATCTCCAAAGCTTAAACAGATTCCTGAGAAACTCAGGGAGTTGAGTTCTGGCTATTATGACATGTTATTAATACATGAGCTCAAATATTATGGTAATACTACCACTAATAAATGAAGTAGGTACTACAACTTAAAGATACTTTTAAAGAAGAAAATAATTTTAAACGTATACTTTGCAAACTTTGACATTTTTCTTAGAGTACTAAATTCTGGGCTACTTTAAAACTAGAGAATTTTATGATCTGCCAGCCTTCAATAGAAGTGGAATTTTTCTTTAAAAGTCAGTAACAGAAAGAATTCACACTTATAAACATTTAGAGAACTTTCAGCAACAAAGACAAAAACAGTGTATCTGTGAAGTTCAGAATAACACAATGTTACTGTGTATTTGCTGTTCATGAGCTGAAACTATTAACAAATTCAGGATGAAACTTAACTAGTGAGAACAACGGCACTTCTAAAATCTAGGCAAGTCCTCGATTAAAGCTTCCAATGAAGTTGGGATAAAGAAGGTGGTAACTTTTTGAAATGTAGATGAAACTTTGCTGTCAACCTCCTAACACCCCTCTGCTTCTCAGTTTTGCACAGCTTGCATCTCTATTGGTCTGTTTTACCCAACGTTGACAAGGCTGTGTAGACAGTGACTAGCTACCCTAAGCACTTCTGTTAAAGCTGTGGCTCCTCTGCCTGAGTCTGACCTTCAGCTCCTTCCTCTGGCTGTTGAGCCTGGACTCACTATTCCCCCATGCAGAGCTGGCTACTCCCCATCTGTCAATACTACATGGACTGCATTAACTTTTATAAGCTTGTGAAAGTACCAGTCATGCAATTAACTGTTGTATTTGCATATGAAAGACAAAGAGAAGGCTCATTTTTCCTCTGTGTGTATGAATTAAATATTTTAGGCCTCACTAAGTTTAGAACAACTCTCAAAGATGTGTTTCTCAAAAGCTCTCCACAGAGGGATATAAAGAAAAGACTGTAATTGAAGAAGTAATTGTTTATTAAATGTATTCTGTTCTACACTGTCTTTGATTTGTTCCCTTGCTTTAATAATCAAATAATCACTGTTGATAGCTCCAAGTTTTTAATTTTTATAGAGTGTGTTTGTGGGTGACTGGCTTTGTTACCTTTAACTGTCGTAGCCTATGAAGCATAGAAATTAGTCTTCTGTGAGGAGGGAGAATTTTTAGGAAGAGAAAAGAATTCTCAAAGCAGCCTCAAATTTTCTACTGCTCAAGAGGAGCTGTAGAGTTTTGCTGAGACCACAGGACCTGTCATAGACAAATAGTTCCCCTTGCCTGTCACTTCAGTCCTAGTAGTGAGAGAGACCTTTAATAATATCCATATTCATAAAAAAAAAATGATGACAAGTTTTAATGTGAATGACCTGACCACAGTCTCATAACTACTACAGCTTAATTAATTCTCAATTGCTATTTACTCTGTATCAATAACCAGTTATCTCTTACCCTTACTCCAGAGTCTTCATGTTTCTAAGACATTCTTTGGAGTGCTTGCAGATGCTGAAATTTGAAATATCTGAACAGATGAACTGTAAAACAGAATCATTAAGCAGAAGAACTCATATAAACTGATGTCATGTATACGCTATGGCAGATTTTCTCCTTTACTGCTCCTCTGCTTCATAGCAAAGCTATGACTTTTAAACCAAAATAAGGATCAATATGTTCAGTTCAAGTTTGAGTAAACAACTTCACATGCAAGAATAATTGGATCAGTATCTAATGATCTGGTTCCTTTCTAATTGTGGCAAATTATTTTGGCATATCATGTTAGATTTTGTATTGTTGCTTTACAGATATTTTTAAAAAAGGTAGAATCACATTTTTTCAAATTCCTTGAATATCAAAAAGGAATTATGCTTAGTTGTGGGCTTTTGTTTTTAATCTGAAAAGGTTGTCTTACACATTTCCTTAAGTTTAAAAAAACAACAACCCACCACCAGTGACATATACAAAATACTATACACAGGTGCAGCCAAGTCAGATATTTATAACTGGCACACCTCAAGTTCATTGCTGAAGTCATCCCCAGCTAGAATCTAGGTCTCTATATATATTTAATGAACATTTTGCCCAGTAATAAAAAATTTATCCTCTTTGAAGTTCTTGTGGAATTGTGTTAAGAGGTAGTCTTTGCCTGCAAAATGGCACTGCTTTACCATTAAAAGAGCTATCCTAAACAACACTGTTTATGGGATATATACAAGTTCAAGACATTTAAAGGTCTTTGAGGTTTTGGTGAATATTCAAAAATGGTGAAAGAAGCAGATGGCTATGCTACTAAATATGGTGTGTAACAGTGTGATCTGATGACAGAAAGAAATAAAAATAGATATATTAACACACACTCTGTAGGTTTGAAGCTCCTTTCCCTGTAGAAATAAAGTTTTAAAAAATGGTCTAGGAGGTAGAGAAGTCCAATAACCTTTTTTGTTTGTTTGTTTTTTAAATATGGAGAAAAAAATGAAAAGGAATGATGGCGTGAAAGCAAAACTTACACGAATATTCAAGTAGTGTTAGAATGAGGACAGATATATGCTTAGAGGAAGCTATGTAGTGTAGTTATACTGATCAAAGTGGTTTCAACATCTGTGTTAGCACACTTCATGTTCCTCAGTAATCCACACTGTGGAGGCAGATTAAAGATTGTGACATCACAGAAATCCTCAAGAAATTTTTTTATTTGCCCAGTCCTTTTTGAAGTAAAAAATAATATTTTTTTTTGAAAATCAGGAGATGGAGATGCACAAACAGCTCATTTAAATAAGGTAACTTGCAAAATAGAAAAATAACAGAATATTTAAAAAAGAAAAAAATAAAATTAACTGTGTTACTAGGGTGACTTTTCAGATGTATATCTCTATTCTGCTCTGTAAATCCTCCACTTTTCAATTGCGTGGCACTGCTTCTGACTGAGCGGCAGGACAAGAGGTCCTTGTTCTCAGTTCTTACACAGAGCAATGGCTTTTCTGTGGCATGCTGCAGATAACCTCCTATATTGGCAAAGTGGCCAAAACGACTCATGTTTTTGCAGCTGATGCTTATAGATCTGAATGGAGTTATGCATAAACTGATTCATAATCTTTCAGAGAGATTTCAGAAACTGGAAAATATATAGCATGCACAGTGCTATGTTTATCTTTTACTTTTTGTATGATACGACAGCAGTGTAATGATTATAATACAGGATTGTAGTATGGGTAAATATGGGCACGGTATGATAGAAGGGGCCTTGGGAACGGAGGCAGTGTTGCGGCATAGAGGAGCACAGGCCTGATTTTGGAGACCTCATGGCCATGAACAGCTAACCCATGGTCAGTAAAGGAAATGCAGACCTGGAGCTGAATGAAGAAGGTTTTAGGGATAGGAAAGAGAATAAAGAATTAGCATCTGACTGTGTAAAAGGCATTACATGAAGCAAGCATAGATTCAACATGGATCTGCAGACCAACAAAGAAATAAAAATCTGAGAGCATGTTAGCAGACATAAAATATTGACCCTGAGTGAACCCTAGAGGAAGGAAGAAGAAACCATAGCGGAACATCATATTCCTTGCAAGAAAGGACTCCAGATGCTGATGAATTTCTATAAATGTCTCTATTATCTCATAATCAGAATGAAGCCACTACACTGAGAACATGACATCTCAGGGGAAAGGGAAGCAGAGCTCCTAGAAAAAGGATAAAAACTAAGTGTGTTGTCCTTTTTATATTGAATAATAATTGGAACTTGACTGATTAGAGCCATTAAGATTTCAGTTCTACTAACAATAGATTCTTGCTTTTATATATAGAGTGTGTGTTTCTTCTTTGTAAAGAAGATTGAGTTTAATACCGGATAGGGATAGGAAAACAGATTGATCTTTAGTTGAAGTTTCCGGAAACTATCATAGATGACTAGCTGGATTAATTTATCTGGCTTGGCATCGCAACAAAGCAATATGTTTATTGGTTTGGGTTTTTGTCCTTTTAAACTACTCAGTAACTCCACATAGGCAACTCACATATAAGATCAATTATTTTCCTAACTCATGTGACTTCACTTGCATATGCTACTTTCCCTACACAAGAGTTTTCTGGAGTGTGGTGTTACCTTCTAGATCTAAGAGTTGCTTCATTTGGCATCATGCTTAAAACCAAGGGAGAGCTGGTTGTCAATGTGTATGTTGGGGGCAGCCTTCACTGTGGTTAACTGTGAGCTGTGGAGTTAACACTTGTGAGAAGAGGGAGCAAGGCAAATAGTGATCTCCCTACCCAAGACTTCCAGAGAAAATAGACTGTTTGGGAGAACCCCAGGTGACCCTTATCCTGCAGAAAAGAGGAATTTCAAGGAGAGTTTGTGGATATCCCAAGAGTTACTTCCTTATCTCAAAAGCAGTCCATCTGGATGTACAGGAATTGAGCATATGTTGCAGAAGGCCTACAAGAGGTTGACTTTTTATTTATCTGTCTATTCAAGTACTTAATTGCATGAAATAGCCTTTGTTATAAGCAATGAAATATCCATGCCTTTTTGATGGTAACTTTTTATGGTATTTATATTGACATTTCCATTAAAAAATCCCTATTTTTAATGTTTACCAAATCTATAAGGCAAATAAACATCCATTACAGAAATCATATTACAACAAAATTGCATTAGAACTTCATTTCCCTAAATTTATTTTCTATTATCATGATATCAATTCATTCGCTTAATTAAATTTCATACTTATTCTCAACTACTAACAAAGAATTATCAATTTTATGTGTGATAATGAATTTAATTTTATTGCTGTGATGAAATAACCTGATGCTATTTGTGTTATTCAGACAAAATTAATATACAACATGTAGATCTTAAAAATGGAGCTCAGTTTTGCTGATAGAATGAAAAAAAAAGCACACTTTTTCCTAGTTTTAGACGATTTACAATGAGCGCGAATGAAATTTATGGAGGCTGAAAGATACACAGCAGAATTATTACATTTTGATTTCTGTGTGTGGGATGTTCCTGGGATAAATTTCTTTGCATCATAAATTTAACGTACAGGACACCTATATTTTGCTGAGGAAAAAGAAGTTGGCAGTTCATTGGAAGGATATCCTAAGGGTTGTTCAGGAGAACAGAATGTCTTTAAGGCTGGCAGGAACATATCTAGATGTTCACTTCTTACTCTTATTACAAGCTTGTCTTATCAGAGACTTATTCCTTATTATAACCATAAGTGGTACCACAGAAGGCATCATTCTTCTCTGCAATAAGTATTAGGATAATGTATTCCTTTTCTTCAGAATTTTCAAGGAATAGGAATTCTTTCCTCCTTTTATATTTCAATCTATGTTTGTTGACTATAAATAGAGGGCTGTAGCATCATTTAATGAATGCTTCCTTGAAAAAATGAATACCATAAATTCTAAAGCAGAGATATGCCAGAAGCAGAACACCTGCCACTGACTTCTTCCTATGGAACACAGTAAAAGGCTCGCTGCTTGTAGGTAACAATCCACTGGCAGTGAGTGTTCACAAATAGCTTTCGAATTTGATAGCTTTATGCAGCATGACCTGACACAACCAATTGTATGTATTACATCATACCACCTTTTAAAGAAATGTTGTGCTTTGGTGTTTTATTGTTGTTTCATATACACAAAGATGTTGTTTCTTTACTAATAAGATAGCCTTATTCCAATACCCGCATTTTAAATAAGAATACCTGATGAACCATAGATTTAAAGATCCAGTAATACTATACCAAAGTCCCAAATCAGTTCCAAAAGATTAAATGCTTTTCATTAATTTCCTGAATTATTTGAGTTCCCAGATGATCACAGTATATTTCACAATTTATTCAATCATACATGATTCTAAGAATGTTTTCCTTATGATGCTACTCTCAATTTTTCCACTTCACAGCAGTATTTTCCTGTGCAGTTAGTTCTACAGTGCACCTAATGTATGAAAGACAACCACTGAAATATAAAAGATGCATATCCACTGCCTTATCACACTTAATGAGACTTTTCAATCTGTATTCAATACATTCAAATCTGATCACATAAATTTTCCAAAAATATAACTTTATTGGTGGGCAACTGGCTGAAAGGTCAGGCTCAGAGGGTGATAGTGAATGGGGTAACATCAGACTGGTGGCCACTAACTAGTGGGGTTCCTCGGGGTTCCATTTTAGGTCCAGTTCTTTTTAACATTTTCATAAACAACCTGGACTCAGGATGAGAGGGTGTCTTAAGTATATTTGCAGATGACACTAAATTGGGAGGAGCTGTTGACTCTCTTGAAAGTGGAGGAGCCTTGCAGAGGTACCTGGGCAGATTAGAGTGCTGGACAATCACCGGATTCTGCACCTGGGAAGGGGCAACCCTGGCTACACATAAAGAATGGAGGATCAGATGCTGGAGGTCAGCCATACTGAAAGAGATTTGGGGGTCTTGATCAACAGCAAGTTAAACATGAGCCAGCAGTGTGTCCAGGCAGCCAGGAGGGCCAACCGTACCCTGGGGTGCATCAAGCATGGCATCTCCAGCCAGTCCAGGGAGTTGATTGTCCCACCCTTCACTGCAGTCTCATCTTGAGTACTGTGTGCAATTTTGGGTGCCACAGTGCAAGTGGAACTGTCGCAGTTTTGCATAGTTTTCTACTGAGAGAGAGAGAGAGAGAGAGAGAGAGAAAGAGCCAGGGACTGCAAAGAATGGCTGCTAGAATCTTCTGCAAGCCTGCTTATAGCGCCTCTGAGAATCGCATATAGGAGACAAAGACTCCACCAGAACAGGGAGTGCCAGGAAGACCGCAAAGTTTGGCCCATTGGGATGTATATTTGCATATAAATGTAAGCAGTTGACAGACTCAAAAGGCCTGGAAGGCTGGGGGAGGAGGCTCACCAGGGTTCAATAGGACCAGAGATGCCCCTGATGCCCCTGCAGCCCGAGCAGATGGACATGGAGTAGCCCGAGGAAAGGACCCATGGAGGAGGCAGAGACCCGACCTGCCCGGTGAAGAGGCTCCACGCTGGATGGAGCCGGTGGAGACATAGAGAAGATGCCGTGACTTACGTTGGGATGAGCCCCTGCCAGCACAAGCGACCTACAGAGACATCATAGCCCTGTGGAGGACTGGGACTGAGAGACACTGTGATTTGTTGCTGCCTGACAGAGCAGAGATGAAGCCTGGTGGGAAGAGATTTGCCTTGGAGAAAGTTCGTGGAGGACTGGCTCTTATGGGTGAGATCCTACGGTGCAGCAGGGGGAGGCTGTGTGGAATGGATGCCCCCATCCCGGCCGAGAAGGAAACCCATCTTGCAAGGGACTGACCAAAGCCCCCATCTCCTAGTCCCTGCCCCCCTGTCCTGTGCTGCGAGCAGGAGAGGGAAAGAAGGGAGCAAAATCATGGCTGAAAGGGAAGTCTGCTTTAGAACGGAGGGGTGGGGGGAAGGTGTTACCGAGACCCCCATTTTCCCCAGTCCCTGCCCCTCCTGGGCTGCGACTGGGAGGGAAGAAGGGAGCAAACTTCTAACTAAAGCCTGCTAAGGAGGGAGTGGTGGGGGAAAATTGTTTGCCTGGTTACATTTGTTTCAAGATTGTTGGTTGCACTCCTGACTGGTTCTTTTTCACTGTTTTCTCTTAAGCGTAGTGTAATACATTAAATAACACTCTCTTCAGCGCTCTGTGTTGAGTCTGTTTTGCCCTTGTCATTAACAAGATTGTCTCTTGAGCCACCCAATCACATTTTTTTTTCCCCTGTCCAACTAAGAAGGGGAGTAATAGACTGATTTTTGTGGGCATCTGGCTTTTAGCCAGGGCTCAACCACCACAGGAAGATAAAAATATTGGAGAGTGTCCAGAGGAGGGCAACAAGAATGGTGAAGGGCCTATATGGGAAGTCTTAAGAGATACTGAAGTCCTTTGATTTGTAGAGCCTGGAGAAGAGGAGGCTGAGGGGAGACCTCATAGTGGTCTATGGCTCCCTGACAAAGGGGAGTGAAGAGGCAGGTGTCATTCTCCTCTCTTTAGCGGCCAGGGATAGAATGTGAGGGAATGGCATGAAGTTGAAACAGTGGAGGTTTAAGTTCGATCTTAGGAAGACGCTCTTTACTGAGAAGGTGGCTGGGCACTGGAACAGGCTCCCCAGGAAAGTAGCCACAGCACCAAGCTTGACTGAGTTCAAGAAGCACTCAGTCCCACGCTCTGACTTGGCTGGCCCTGTGTAGAGCCAGGAGTTGGACTTGATGATCCTTATGGGTGCCTTCCAACTCAGGATATTCTATGATCTTGTAAGGAAATTCCTTGGTGCAAGCCAGAGTCTCCAAATCTGCCTCTGACTAATAAGCATCCATAGATAATGAGATGATTTGCGGACAGGAGCTTTAAGGAGTTACCTGTCTCTGACTGATGCTTTGCAGACAGAAGATTTAAGACCAAGGACCAAGGACTGAGTAAACTTTGATGCCAATTACAAAGGACCACTTGGCACTTGGAGACTGCTAACAAGACAACCAATTAACATGACAGTGTCCAGCTGGGATGCCGATGACTACGCATGCGTCAAGACAAAAGGTGAAAAGTTTAGCCCGATGAAGACTACAGGCCTTCATCCTGAAGACCCCAACTCACGACCACCAGAGATCACTGCGCCTGCGCCATCAGGAGGAATTTATGGATGAAGTTAATTTGAATGCGAAGTGGGACAGGTCATGCATATGTATAGGTGTTAGGAATTCCTAACACCTCTCCTCTATAAAATGTTGAGCAAAGCAGCTTTTCGCTGGAACTTTCCCCCACCCGACCAGAAGTGAAGTCGAGCCGGTCCCGCGAGACGTCGCGGGAACCCGTGGTGGTAGCTATGACTTTCCTCTAACTTTAAACTCTTACCTTTCTTTCTCTTCTCCTCTAACACCTTTCAGTTATGACTTTTCTGTAACTTCAAACTCTTACCTTTCTTTCTCTTCTCCTTCTCTCTCTCTCTCAAACACCTTTAACTTTAAACTCTTACCTTTCTTTCTCTTTTTCTTCCTTCTCTCTCTCTCTAACACCTTTCGCGAACTTTGCTGTAATAATTAAACTTTCTTATGATGCGACATTTGACCTCGTTTGTGTCTTAATCTCACTCTGGGAATTATAAAGAATCTTGCCCCTGACCGGGCTATTCCGGAACGGGACAGATCTATACACATAGATAAATACACCTTGTTAAAAAAGGAAGGAGTTGTCTTACAGAGGCTAGAGAGCTGTGTCAAGAAAAATGCAGGGTTATTTGATAATTAGAACTATTTGACTAGATAAATTATTAACATAGTTATATATGAAACAAATTGTGAGCCACTGAATTATGAAATCTTACTACCTTGGTACTGTTTATAAACTGTGAAAGAGAAACTAGACAGCTTGCACAGAGATCTCTGTAGGAATGAGACACTTCATTATGTATCTTTTTTTTCTTTTGGCTGCATAACACAGGCAAAACTCCCACTTGGAACTGTGTTACTTGACCAATGCACTCCTCTCAGTCAACTCCAATGTTTAACAGTCACAGTCTTTTATTTCAGCTATGAATATCATTGCATATTTTTTTCCTTTCTGATCCTTCCACATCAAACATGCATCCTCATGAAAACAAATTTTTTTCTTTCCAACCAAATTTCCTCTAGTTACACTATTTTTAATTTGGTTTAAACATTTTCTTCTCTCCTTTATTAATATTTCCCTCTCATCAGTTGATCCCAGCTACCACATATCCAGTGTTTTTTCTTCCCTCTTAAAAGCAATAGTGGCCTGCATTTGCATGTTATTGTTTCCTATAGAGAGTACACAGTTTTTCTGTAGTCCTTACATCTTCAATAGATAGACTGAAACAGATTTATTCAATGTGTTCTTTTTTCCTCCAGATCCCTCAAATCCACTTGTAATTTACCCAATTGGTATTATGACTACAAATTGTCAATCCTGTCACTTGCAGTCTGAGGACATTATGCCAGGGAGTCATAAAATCTTGCGTACTAACTCAGCTGATAAATCGCAAGGGTAAAATTTTATTTTATTATCTGTTAATTACCTGGTTAACTGGTAATTACCCGGTTAATTGTTAGGTGGTACAATTCATACTGAAAGTAAAATTTGATCTTAGTGTCTCAGTGACTTAAATGCTTGTTAATTTCCAGTGAACACTCTAACATATTTTAGGAGATTAATAGATTATAAACATGAGTAAAAGGCTCCTGGTACTCCCAAAGCTTAGAGAAATAATAAACAAATAAATTTTCATTCTCTGCTAATATTTGATTTTATCTCCCCATTATATTTATAACATAATTTTCTTTTTTCCCATTGTTGGGAGAGATCTATCAAGAATCTGAGTTTGCCCTCCCACAAAAGGGGGAATTCCATCATGCATAAGGATATATAGTAAAAGACCTTGACTTTTATAGACATTACTGCCAACCATGCAAGTCTGTTTTGTTTATTTCATTGGTGAAAACTTAATAGATTTTAGAATCAGAAGGGGAATATCACAAATGTGCCCCAGTTAAACTGATAGTCAGAATGATAGGACATAAGAGGCAAAGTCACCAAAGAGTCATGGAGAACGGGACAGCCTAAATAACTGTTATTTTTGCTGGGGTTTTTTTGTTGTTGTTGTTTGGAGTATTATTTAATTTTTAATTTTTTTTTTAATTATTTCTCTGAGGTGTCTGATGACCAGAAAGAATGTTGGAAATAATCTAGTTGCTTGTTAGTACATGGAAGACTGGTATAATACAATTAAAGTAAATTTAAATGAAAGCTCAAGGAAAATAATTATTTACGAATGCTGCAGTATGTGTCTGTCCTCATAGTTAACCTTTACACAAAATCTTAAATGCCAACTTAATTTTACATTTTTAGTTAATTTTGTAAGCTTTGTATGGTGACTCAAATATCTTATTAGATATGTGTAGTAATATTTGTTGTTAATGTGATTTTTAAAATACTTGGGTATGTGTCATTGTGTGACAGTTACACCATGTTTCCTAATTAAACTTCAGCACTTCATGATTTGCTATGTGTGTTCTGAAAGCTCCCTAATATTTCTAGCAGATCTGGGAGAAAATTAGTTTGGAAATGGATGCACAAATGGTAAAGGAGGTAAATTTCTTCATCGCAGAGATTCCAGACTCAAAAACTGAAATAACTTCTGCCGAAATTTCTGTATAGAATTATTCTTCCATATCATTCACTTCAATTTTATCCATTTAGGGAACCCTGCTGAAATACTTTCAGAATTCTCACATGCACTGTTTCATTTTTCACTTGTGCCCCTGTGCTGAGTATTTGCTGTATACAGAGTACTCTTTCTTCCCATGATCCAGGAATTGTTTCCTATTCTTGACTAGTAAGGATTCAGATTCAAAGACATCCTTCTGTTTTGTAGTATTGCAGCAAAAGCACTTACTAATCAGCAATCCTAGAAGACAGAATTAGTGTCAACATGCAGAAAGTTTTTGTTTTCAATAGATATCAAGGTAGTCACATATTTTTGTTTACTAATAAATGCAGGGAGTTTTAAATTAATTTGTAATAAATATTTCTTGGGGAAAAAAGAAAAGATTGATTGGAAGGTTTGCACAGGAATTACATATACTGGCACATAAATATCTCCGAGTACAGGCATCTGAAGCTAACAGAAAAAAATAACTGTGCAGAAATTAAGGTCAAATGAACCGAATAGGCTTGATTCAAATAGTTGTAGCTTTAACAGACTCAGAGGAACCATTGTTTCTGTTAGAAGTGAGCACACAGTCAAAATGTTGGAATATCTGTTCCTGAAACTGAATGGCAGTTTCACAGAAAATTTTCCATCTATGTGAGACTACAGTTTTCCCAGAATTTTGATCCTTGTAGGAATTAGAACCAACAATATCTTTCATGTGCAATCAGGCACAGAGAATATTGAGGTATGTGAATATTTGAAAATGGGAAGGAGTTAGCTGTTTAAAATTTCCTTCAAAATGAATGTCAATTAGTAATTTTTTTTGGTCTTTTGTTTTTGATAAATAAATAATAATAATAATAATAATGATAATAGGAATTATATTTTCCCATCTTTATAACATTATCTTGCAATAGGAGATTTAAAAGCCAATAAAACTGCTGTAAGTGACATCTGTTTTGGTCTTTTAAAGTCAGAGATTATACAGGAAGTAAATGTCACATAATCTAATCCAAATAGTAATGCCCAGAGATGTCATATCTTTAGCAGGTAGAAAATCAAAGCATTAGAGAATAAACTGGACAGTCTCCACTGTGGCATGTAGCCATCTCTGGTAGATAATTCTGCTGGAGGCATTTTCTGCCTGCTTTTGCAATATGCTTCTTAGCACCTCTACCTGTATCACAGTTCTTCTATTTTTCTAAGACATTGACATTGTCAGGTTTAAATCTCCCATTAATGCATGTAACAAAGCTAACCATATGTGGGCCCAAAACTGGTGGGTCTTTCTTGTAGCACTATCATACATTCTTTATAAAGAGTTGAGGACAGGTAGGCGCTTCAAGACTCAAATACAGTTTTCCATGAAGTTAAATCAGTAATGGGTAGGATTTAGAGAGATTGGAAAGTGATTTTAGCATTCATACCATAAAGGTGGAAGAAACTTCACTGATAAGCAAGCTTCCAGTTTGTTACAGTTGCAAACTTCCAGTTTGCTTATCAATGAGAAATTATTTCTCTCACAGATGGATTCAGTATTTCTGCATTACTATGCTGTAAAGTTTTCTTTGTTTTATTTCAGACAGAGTGCTTTATTTCAGACTCTGTACTTGCAAGTAAGGATGAATTGCCTATTGAAGATATCTAAGGGAGGCATTTATTTTTAGAGATCTCAAGCAAATCTGATGTGGGGCTAAAGCTAATGGTATTTAATTTAAAAAGGGACTTACAGCTTTTGAACTTTGCTCTTATTACTGCAGATAATAGGCAGCAGATAGGATGATTAAATAATAGCAAGGAAACCTCTTTTCATTCCATGTAGCAGCTACAATTCCTCTGGAGGTTTCGATTAGAGGTGAATGGAGGAGTATTCTTTGCAATTCAGCTTCCACATAATCAAAAAAGCTATAAAATAGCTTTTCTATTATGACTTCAATGATGAATAATATTTAAATAGGAATAGGAAAACAAGCTATTCAGAGGCCTTAAGTCTGAGATTCTCAAGATGGATACTTTATATTTAATTATTATTTCAATTAAAAATCTATCAAAAGTTATTTCAGATATTTTATTAAAATCTCATGAGCACATTTATTTGCAACTATAACAAAATATGGAAAATAGTGACATAACTACAACTGTGTTTTAATTCTATGAAATAATCACTTATTTTCTTAGGAAAAATTTGCAAGTTCCTAATCAAGCCCGCACTAAAGTACTCAAACTTATTTTAGATAATTATTTTAGATACTGCTGCTTTAAGAAGAAGGTATTCTATGTCACATTTCAAGATTTATTTCATTCTGTCACTGTATAATAGCAGGAAGTGTTAACTGGATGCCTCTATTGCTGGTCTGACATAATGCGCAGGAAAACGTAATATCACCAAAATTTTTAAAGAAAAATAGAAAATTTACCTGAATTAAATTCAATAATCTTTCATTCAAGACTTAATATCAGAACTCATAGTCAAGAGGTTCTTCATCTGGAGAACTGGATTCAATACCTAGATCTGGAACAAGCTCAGCAGGCTCATAAGATCTGTACAGCAAGTCTGATTTGTCTTAAGAAACTGAAAATAAAATTACAAGTTTAATATGAAAAAAGAAATGCATTTTTGCTATTATTATATAATATTAACTATTAACACAATTATATAAATAAATAATTGGGATAATATTTGATATAATCTTTTTAAAGAATTTGTCCTCAAATCAGAGCTTTAGACAGTCCCACACATCTCAGAAAGATTTGTTCATTCCTTCTCTGTATTAACTTCTCAAGCTTTTAACTGTATTCTATTTGAATGCACTTCATGGTGACAATTATGTAAGATACAAAGAAAAAGAAATGGTAGGCAAGTTTCTGCAGTGTAAGTTGAAATGATCCATGGTAATTTTGTGTCATGTGCATGTATTTCTGTAGGACTGCCGTTTTCCCAGCATGGCTGTTTCTCATGCTCGATTAGGCTGTTTTCCCAGAGTCTTACATCATCTTCCTTACAGACCTCAGGACTTACTCTGTCAGTCTGAATCCAACCTTATCATCATGCCTGTTGTTACTTATTGGTAGACTAGCTTTCCAGGTATGTTTAGGTAATAAGAAAAATTAGAGTCAAGATCTGTTCTTCATGGATTTAGATATCCTCTTAATAGTCTCCTAGTTTTTCTCCTCATTTTTCAGAGCTAGAACTAGATAGAATGGAGCTATTTTTATTCCAAAGAACTTACCTTGGTTAAATTTGAACTCCAAAATATACCTTAGCATACTTGAATCCAGGTATGACAAGCAACTGGGTGCCATGATGTTGTCAAAGTTCTTTTTGAAAGCAGTAGTTTTTCTTCATCTTGTTTAGATCCAAACTTCTGAGAAATGGAAACTTTTTAGGAGGTTTATTTTATTTTATTTTATTTTGTTTTATTTTATTTTTTCAAATGAATTTTCAGTAAAAATTTAGTTGTGGGTAATTTATGCTGAACCTTTTCAAAGAATTCAAATATCATTGTTGTGGTTTCACCCCGGCTGTGGGCCGAGATCCACGCAGCTGCCTGCTTCTTAAAGTAAATGAGCAGGGGAAGAGGGAAAAAGGGAAAGGGAAACAAGGGAAGGGAAAAGGAAGGGGCAAATAACCCCAAAACCAAGAAACTAAGAGGCCCGTGGGTTGGGATAAGGATAGTTTACTAAGATAACAGAAAGATAAAATATAACAATGCTAACAGGATTTTAGAGCAAAAGAATATGAAACTATTGATCCCCAATGCAGTTTCTCCCCGAACCACACAACTCAGGCCGTACCACCCAGAGCTGTCCCGGAACCCGACCGTCCCCTCAAGAAGCACACGTCCCACTACCGCCCCTCTTCTTCCTCCCCTCAGCCCCCCGTTATCCTGGGCAGGACGTAATTGGCATGGAATACTCTCTTTGGCCCATCTGGGTCACCTGTCCTGGCTTCGCCCCTCCTTTCTCATGAATAGAGAAATACAAAGAAGCTGAGAAAGTCCTTGACTGTCTGACTGCAACTAAGAACATCAGGGTGTTATCAGCACTGCTTTCATTTTAACTCCCAAACACAGCATTCCATCAGCTGCTACAACTGAAGTTAACTCTATCCTGACTGAAACCAGGGCAATCATTTAGGTTGGAAGGGATCTCTTGAGATCATCTAGTCCAACCCCTTTTTTTAAACAGGGTCAGTTACAACAAATTGTTCAAGATCGTGTTCAGTTGAATTTTGAACATTTCCATGTATGGAGACTCCACAACCTCTCTGGGCAACTTGTTTTTCTGTTTGATTACCCTCACAGCAAATGTTTAAGTGGAATTTCTTGCATTATAATCTGTGCCTGGTGGCTCTAGTCCTTACACTGGTCACTTTGCTCTCAGAAGAGACTGCCTTGGTCCCTTGCTTCCTACCATTGGGTCATTATACACATTGATAACATTCCCTTGACTTGCCAGCAAACCTCTTTGAAATACAGCCCAGAATGTCTCTATTCTTTTCTATTCTTTTTTTTTTTTTTGTCCACCAAAGCAAAAAAAAAAACCTAATTTAAGTGCTGAGTAGGATATGCACAGTAGTGCATCAATGAAAATCTCAAACTAGCACTATTTAAAACCTGAATAATCACAGAACACAGGTAAATACAAGTAAAAAAAAAAAAAACAAACAAAAACAAAATCTCACAATTTGGCATTATCTTTGGTCTGGAAAGAGGATGGATATTTTGCACCTTGCTTCTGAGCTTTGAGAACTGCATTTCAGCAGCTCTGAATGAACTTGAGCGCACTGCATTTGTGAAAGAGACCACTTCCTTTCTCCTGTAGGGATTACCAGTAATATATTTTGACTTATTAAATAGTGAATATGTTTTCAGTGCCCTCCTATCCAGAAGTCTCCTTCCTGCTTCCATCACCCTAGTGGTCTGTCCCTATACTTTTTCATCCAAACTTTTCTTTCTTGCCTACTGTCGCTTCACCAAAAAAAGTCACATTTACAACACATGTAAAAATATAGCCCTACGCTGTTTAGTAAACACAGCTGAATTTCTGCCATGAGTACAGAATCCTTGTGCAGAAACTTATCAATTAAATGACTTAGGCTTAATGAGTTAATTTTTCAGTGCGATGACTTTTTAGATGACTCTTTGTCCATGTAAGATGCATATGTAGACTATTACTACAGTGTAAAATAACTTGGCAGAAAGACTTACCTTGCATATATTTTAAAACTTACTGGTTTATTTATATATGTGTTTATTTAAGAAAGTCAAAAATACTAAGCATTAACTGAAGAAATGATCATCTAGAAAGCAACTGTTGCATAACAAACAGATTTTGCCCAGTTTATACTTAATATCCTCAATTTTTATGGTGGTGGTGGTGGTTTTGTTTTGTTTTATTTATTTTGGTTTAGGTTTTTTATTACAATAGACTTGTATTCATTTCTGTATAATTCTTGCTGAAGTTTACATTGTTTATGGCAACACAAATGGTTTCCCCAAACTCAGTACTTCCTAGCTATGTCTTTCATAACTGTAAGGAACAATAAAAATGATTGCAAAAAAAAAAAAAGCTTTTTCTTTTGTCATTAAAAACTTGGTCGAAAATGAGTTCTAAATTATTTTTTTTTCAATTAATTCAAATAATACAAAACCTTTGATAATTTTTTGTATGATGGTAGCAATCTTAAAGCTTTAGTCTAAAAGGAACTGTAAAGTAATGGCAATATTTGGAAACTGATATTTAAAGTTCCATCATAGAGATTCATATATTTAGGAATGTTTGGATAGAGATTGTGAAAAAGAAACAGCATGGGCCGGTATACAAGCCTCCTCGTTTTTTTCCCAACACTGCGGTGGGCATCAACTCATGCATAACCTCACAATCAGTACTTTAGGATGTAGGTAATGACACTGTGTGCTTGTATCTCCATGTGACCTCAGTCTTTACAAGTGAAGGGGTATTAATTAAAAAAACCCAAACCAAAAAAAGAACCAAAAAAAGACATGGAATTTACATATGCTTTTTACTTCCAGTAGCAGCATATTTTATTAAATTACATCTCAGTATTAAAACTTCAAAGACACTGACTGCTCTGTCATATACCAGCCTGGTGGGACTCCTCTTAAGAATCAGTTCGCCATGGTGCTAATGCAACCTTCTGTACGAGCTACTTGCTTTGTGGAGCACTGAAATGAATTTTTTTTTTTCACTTTACTGGGCCTAGAATCAGAGAAAAAGAATTAATCTTGTCTTTTCTGAAATTTATACCAGAAATAAAAGCAACAAAGTTAAGTTGTTGAAAAGACTGTAGCTACTGTGAAATAACCATCAGCAGACCAAACAAAATCCTCAGTAAGAGCATGTTATTCTTCCCAGAGGACCATATGAAAGCCATGTTACTGTGAAACACCTACAGTGCTGTGAGCTCATTATTGTACCTGTACAGCCTATTATCACTGACACAATAATCTTTACTAGACCTGAGCTATTTATTGAGAGGGAGATGCAACTGTGCAATAAATGACCTGAAGACCTTAAGAAAAAGTAATTTATACAGATGATCTTTTGCTGGTTTCTAAATAAAGATGTGTCTGTATCCTGGAACACATCTAGTCACTGTTATGATGGAATATATAATTCAGAGGTCTACTAAAATAAATCATTAATAAAATAAGAATTAATAAAATTTAGTCATTAATAAAATCAAAATGTAAAAATGGTGCTTAGCTTGCATTCTATAATGATTGGTATCAGAGACCACTTTCAGAAAAAAAGATTAATATGTGCAACTCTTATATATGCAGTATAATTTCACCTGCAGAGTCCACTTTCTCAGTCATACTGTTAAACTAGAGTACCTTAATTAGAAGACTGAAAGCTGACTTTATCACAAGATATAAGCACCTTCTCAGGAAAGAAAGTATTGAAAAGAGCAAGGTTGAATGAATATCTCCAGTATGGCCTGATAAGCTACCCACTGCTTCTCAATTTAACAGTTTACCAACTTTCAGATACGCAGTGTTAAGTATGATCATAGCTAACCTAACTTTAGCCAGAAGAAATTAAATTAAGCATGCACATATCAACCTTGCTGAAGGCAAGGCTTCCTTGCAAGCCATCAGAATTAATAGTTTAACACACATGCTGACGAAACCTCTTCTGAATGCCAGGAGATTTTTCAAAATGACTGCTCTGTTTGCATCCTTTAACAAAAAGTTCTGGACTATCTCTACCCTGAATGTAAATTATTTTTAGATTTTCCCCCTATCTTCTCATTAAATTTTGCCACTTTTTCCTTTAATTATTTTATATCTTTCATATCTTTTGTCAGACTAAAAGTAACTGGGGTTGCTTTTAGGAGTCAAATGAAGTGTCTTGTCAATAGGTTTAGGATAACAGCTCACTGACTCTATCTTCCACAGATGGCAAACTCCTTGAAGTCTTTGAGGTCTACAAGTGCTTCTCCGTCTCGTATCTAAGCTTGCATGATGTTCATAAACTATTTAATGGTAACTTTGGCCTGATCTTACTCTATAGAGATTTTTTACATATCTGGAGAAAAAAGAATACTAAACAAAACTATAAACACCTATAGTCCCTTGTTATTTCTGTAGATTTCATGCAAGTGGTTATTCTGGGCTTTAAATTCCAACCTTGTGAGAAACAAATGCTTTTTACTGGATCCACCTAGGGCTGCAAAAAAAATTAAATTCTAATGGAGTACATGTTATTATATCAACTCATATATCTTGGCTTTTTGTGTGGTTTATTTGGGATGAATCATAGATTAGGATAAAGGAAACAAAAATGGACAGATTGATTTTTCTGTTGATACCATGTTTCCTGGTTTTGGCTGAGATAATTTTCTTTCTAGTAGCTGGTATAGTATAGTGCTCTGTTTTGGACTTAGTACAAAGATAATATAGGTCACACACTGATGTTTGTAGTTGTTGCTAGGTAGTTGTAGTATCTACACAAAATCAAGGACTTTTTAGTTTCCCATGTCCTCCCAGGTGCACAGGAAGATGAAGGGACACAGCCAAGACAGCTGACCCAGACTGTCTTGACCTACCGTATGACATCACACTTGGTATATAACTGGGGAAGCTAGCCAGTAGGCAAGATTGTTGCTTTGAAACAAGTGGTCATTGGGGTTTTGTTTTTTCCCTTCTGCATGTGGTGAGCAATTGTATTTGTGCATCACTTGGTTTATTTTAATTAATTAGAAATTATTAAATTATGATTAAATTATCTTCTTCTTTTGTTAGCCTATTAAACTCTTTTTATCAAAACCCACACATTCTTTTGGGGTTTATTTTTGTTTGTTTGGTTTTGTTCCGTTCTTCTCCCTATCTCCTTGCCAGAGAGAGGGGTGAGCGAACAGCTGCATGGTGCTTATTTACTGGCTGGAGCTAAAACGTGACACTGTGATGTAATCAAGCAATTGGTGTGGTTGTCTGACAGCTATAGGTCTTCTTTTACATCTTTTATTCCTCCTGGAAGCCTTCCATTTACCTTGTTATAGCTCATTATTGTATTTTCCTATAGCTAATTTTATTTCAATATTATCTCTTCTTTCTTTTTATGGCAATTACACTACCATAGATATAATTTTATTATGCAATCCTTTTTTATTACATTCCCCTGAGGACATGCTAGGCTCTCCGATTAAAATGGCAGCTGTTGTCAGTTATGCTGAGTAAATAAAATGGTGGAATGGGTTATGTCCTCTTCTAGAAATCCATCTTTTTTCAGCTGGAAATTTTTGACAACAGTAAATCTTTATACTGGACTTTAATTCCTATGTCTGTAATAATGAAACCACATGTGAAATTTTCGTATTGGGATGTGTTTTCCCAGTTCAAATAACTTCTGCATCTGCTGGTAATCTATGCATGCAAAGGTGAATATGTAAGAGCCATTGCAAAAAGGGTATAGTGGAATAGATCATGCATTTAAAACCTTGTTACAACATAAGATGACCATAAAGACATATTTCATATTTACAATTTATAATGTAGTAGATATAATTTGGTGTTATCATACTGAAATAAAGATGGGTGAGGCTGTGAACAATAACATAATAAAAACCCAGAGACTAACTGTTGTTAATAGAATAATAATTAAAAAAAAAAAAAAAAATCAGACCTTTTGATACATAGAGTAGGATGAAATTAACACAAATTTTCTGTATGGAAAAGCAATACTTTGTACTCCTTGGGAAAAAGCAACTTTAAAAAATACAGTTAAAAACAGTTGTGTTCAATTCTGAAACAAATAAAAAGATTTAAAACTTATTAAATAAGTTGCTGAAAGAAAGAGGAAATGGCTGAAAATTTGATTGCAAAGGATTCCAACTTCTATAGTGAACTTGGATATGATCTGTGTTCTGGAGATCTACAAGTACTAGAATCCTCTGGAAAAACAACTTTTAAAATTAGTACTGTGTAAGTTCCTGGCTCACATCAATGCCCTCTATATATAATTGCCTAAGTCATTGCATTCTCAGTGTAACTTTAAATGCATCAAAACCTGCAGCAACCAAGATACTTAGATAAATGGTTGCATGTATAATTGGTTAATTGAAGATGTTACAGCACAGATAAATAAACATTTAACTAAAGGAAAGATTCCTACAGATTTTGATGGGTTTAAAGTAATGCTTCTTTGGAAATTTTATAGAGCAAAACCAAGGAAAATATTTAAAGTTTAATCTAATGATATCTTCCTTAGAACGGGTTATACAGGATCTCATTTCATGAGTTCTATTTTATGTTTTTAACAATATGAAGAACACATCAACTTCTGTTACAGTTCAAATGAGCTTTCAGCAAATAAAGGTATGAAAGTTTTCATAGATTTTGACACATATTGACTTACTCTGCTGTGTGTGTGTTTACATTGATTACCCTGACTTTGGTTGGCTATATAGGGGTTGAATATGAATGAATAAATATATGAGTTGAATGTGCTAATGATTTGAAATGTAAAAGGATTATATAACTGCTAAATATTATGACCTCAATAAGTCATAAGTAACTCACTCTTGCTGAATGCTACAGGGATAGATACTTATTCTGTTTGACTGTGAGAGTGTACATATATATGTATATATCTAGGTCTATATTAGGAAAACAAGTGTTTAATTAAATTTATACAATCAAATTTGAAATATTAATACAGACTGATAACAAAGCAGCAGTAGCACATTGTCTAAATAATAGTTACAGGAGCAGAGAAAGGACAACCATTTCAGTGTGGCCAGCTGGGATTATGGCCTTTAAAAAACATATTACAGCCACATAATTTTTTTTTGGCTGCCTGAATCTAAGACCATCTGTTTGGATGGCTGAGTGCCCATTCAGAAGTTGGTAGAGCCTTTGCCATTAAGCAGAGATGCCAGGTATCAATAGGATTGAGATGGGAAGGCCTGCAGAACATTGCACAGTACATCTGTTCTTCAGGAAAAGAGGAGGGAATTCCATCTTCTGTGACAGCCCCATTGCACTGACACCACATGCCTCCTTGCACCTAATGACACCTGTTCATAGTTACATGCCAAAATAATAAGAAAAAAATGAACCATCCCTGAACAATGGAAAATGGGAAGTATGGACTCTTAAAGGCCTCTGTGTCTGCCAGGAAAATAGGTTTCACTGTGGTAGGCATTTGGGAAACCAAGGCAGACCATATGGGATATCAGAATGGAAGTCCAGGCATTTTGTATACCAACAAGCCCTTGGCAAACATTGCTTCTGGGAAACAACCAAAATGACAAAACCAATAAATGAGGAAGATCTAGACACAGCTTACTTTTTACAGTTATAAATAAAAGTAGACAACATATTAAAAACAGTAACCAATCACTAGAGAGATGAGTTATTCCTCCGCATGCCTTATATATCATAAAATCATAGAAGGGTTAAGGTTGGAAGGGACCTTAAAGATCACCAAGTTCCAACACCCTTCACTAGACCAGGCTGCTCAAGGCCCCATCCAAACTGAACACTTCCAGGGAGGGGGCATCCACCACTTCCCTGGGCAACCTATTCCAGTGCCTCACCACCCTTGTAGTGAAGAATATGTTTTCCTAATGTCCAATCTAAACCTACCCCCTCCCAATTTGAAACCATTGCCTCTCGTCCTATCACTACATGCCCTTCTAAAAAGTCCCTCCCCAGCTTTCCTGTAGTCCCCTTTACTGGAAAGCTGCTCTAAGAGGGTGCACTCAACCTCACCATTAATGCCATTGATGAAGATATTAATACTGGTCCCACTACATACCCCTGAGGGACACCACTTGTCACATATCTCCATCTGGAATTGAGTTATTGATGACTACACTATGGATGTGATCATCCAAAGAAACAGTAATAAAGAAACAGGATAACTTGTAACACTCTAAGTTAATGAAAATTACGCACTACCTATTATAAAATAAGTAAATACAAGGTAAACCACCTGTTTTATCTTGCCACGCTGTCAGAATATTGTTGTAGCTGACCAAATGAACAAATGAATCCTTCTTCCAGATGAAATGGCAGCATGACACTTACATAGAGACTTTGAAATTGTACAATCCTCTCATTACATTTATGGAATGACATTTTTGCATACAGGTAAAAATTCAAGTTTTATATACTTTCCAGCTTCAAAGAATATACTCAAATGTATTTGCAGTTTTGTAAGAAAGCCTTCAAAGTCTCTTTGGGACAAAGTTGTAGGGACTACATATTTACATGTAAGAACTGCCATTCTAATTCATGGAAAAGTTGGTTTCAGTCCAGTGTCCCAAACTTGATAGTTGTGAATTAAAATGCTTTACACTATTGTTTTTTCTACAAAATGATGTCTGTAAGCCAAAATTGTGTCTTTGATTTACAGATATTTCTCTCTGTATACAGGCAGGTGAAAACTATTATCTATCTGGTAGCTGTAGAATAGAATAAAATATTTATTATGCATTCAGGAAGAAGATCCTTAGTTTGTGTTTTCACTTGAAATCCAAATATACATTCTGACCATAAGCCTGCAATGAGCCCTTGTGGCAAGGAACGCCAACAGCCTGGACAGTAGGACCAGCTGGCAGCAGGTCAATGGTGATACTTACCCTCTACTCAGCAATTACCATGCCACACCTGAAGTACTGTGTCCAGTTCTGGGCACCCCAGTACAAAGGAGACATAGTCTTACTAAATTGAGTCTGTCACAGGGCCACAAAAGTGATTAAACAACTAAAGCATCTTTCATCTGTGGAGTGGCTGAGAAAGCTGGAATTCTTCAGCCTGGACAAGGCTCAGGAGGGATCTCACTAGTGTGTATAAATATCTGAAGGCAAAGTATAAAGAAGATGGAACCAGGCTGTTTGTAGTGGTATCCAGTGAAAGGAAAAGAGTCTATGGGCACAAATTCAAATACATAAAATTACATCTGAATTCAAGAAAGCATTTTTTCTACTGTGAGTCTGGTCAAACTTTGAAACAGGTTTGCTAGAGAGGTTGTAGAGTCTCCACTCTTGAAGATACTCAAAAATAAACTGGACTTGGCCCTGTGCAGTCTTCTCTAGCTGATGATGCTTGAGGAGATGACTGGGTTAGATGATCTCAAGGTAACCCTTCCAAACAAAAAAATTCTTTTAATTTCTTGTTTCTGTGATTATTCCATTTTGTGAATGCAATAAATGGTTAAGGGATTTTTTAGTCAGAAATGACTAATCATCAGAGTTTCACTCCCAAATTTTAATTTATGCATTTTCTTTTTTTTTTTTTTTAAATGAACATAATTATTTTAGAGTTATCTGAAATTTTCCACCATCTTAGTTTTTATTATTCTCTAGACACTTAGGTCAGATACTATTTTTCCTTTATCACTAGGGAGAAAAGAGATATCCAATTAGTTGACTGAAGCATCTTAAAAGGGAAACTATTAAAAGGCAGATAATATTCTGATACAGATTCCCAGATTAATTTTAAGTTATTATTTCTGAAATATGAAGTATAGAAAAAAATTACTTTTACTTCCCTCAATTGTGAAGAAAAAAAACACCAACAAATGAAATACAGTATTTGGAACAGAGAAAAAGGAACGTTTCCAGATGAAAATAATAATATTTATTACTACATAAACTGTTACCATGTATTGTAACAAAGGATTAATGTTGATATGACTCTATTATGATTCTATCATTCAATTATAATATAATTTTATATAAAATGTAAATAGCCATTTTTAAGGACATAGAAATGGATTTGTAATAGAAGTGTGAAAGTTTCTGCAGAAATGCAGAAATGACTAATTTAGTAGTGATCAAGACATCAAGCAGTTTAAATTTTGCATGCACATGGTTATTATGCTCCAATGAGTCCTTCTGATTTTATCATATTAGACAAACTTCCACATTTGAGCAGTATGGCTTCGTGCTGTGTGACTGTCATTAGGATTCATGATAAATTATTTGTCCAATTACTGGTCTTTCCTTTCCTCAGATTATGTTCCAAACTGACAGAGGTGGTTTCATGAACTGTAGCTCTTTATTCATATTTATTACATGTAATTGAGTTCAAATAACAGTTATTCATTCAGCTGTCTATATTGAAAGACTTTGTGGGCTTCCTGGACTTTCTTGATTCCAATTTCTATCCCAAAAAGCAAATAACCTCTAAAGGATCCTTGTAGGATATTCAAGATGACAGGCAATGTAGTCAAGACATTTTTAGTTGGCTGAAAACCAGAAGCATTTCTCATTCCAGTCAGTTTCTATGTAGAACTTGCATCTCTCAGCTGGAAAGATTAGTTTTGGTACATGGTGAAAGATTTTTAATTCTATTCCACAACATCCATGTGAAAAGATAAGTTTTAAGTACTATAAACATCACTCCAGTAAGTGCTGTGGATTTTTTGCTGTTAATGATGTTTGCAATGTAAATACTAATGATAATTTTCACCGCAACCTACATTATTTAATAGAAGTGGTCAGAAAAATATTGGTTGTTCAGCATCTGGTTTTGTTCTGGAACTGAAACTACATCTTAATTGAAAAAAAAAGTCAAATGTGGACATCTACACTGGTAAAGAATTATTACCTCAGCTACCCTCAACACAGTGTAAATTGCATGTTATTTTGTTCTTTACACTAGAAACTAAATGCTACACCTAAAAATACTTCCACTGAAATTCATGCAAAAGCATGAATCTGTAAAAAATATCTGCTTTGGCAAATTGGGCTTTTCTAACGTCTGCCCCACATTTTCTAGACAGAAAAAAAAAGTTTCCAGTGAAGGCTTACTGTTCACTGACCATTCTGACTCAAATACTATTTTAGATTTGGTTAGGTTTTTTTCCTGATTATTCTTTCACAAAAGAAAGATCGTATAAGAATAATTAGCATCATACTTAGTATTATTTTTTATAAATACAATATATAGGAAGGAACACATTTCCAAATGTCTAAAATGAGCTAAGCACAGAATATTTGCCTCTTTCACCATACAGCTCATATGAATGTCCAACATGCTAAAAACAACACTAGACTTGTTAATTAATCAATTATATTTAGAGCTGCTCAGTCAGGCAGAAGAAATAATAAGAGTTGAATATGTGTGACAAATTGCTATCAGAATATTAGATCATGATTCATAATTTTTTACATAATAAATTTATCATAAAATTAAAAGTTGGATTATGTTTACATCAAAAATTATTTGCTGTCTATTTTTGCCTACCTATAATTAAAAAAATTAATAGTAACATGCATGGATAAGATTACCTCATCTTAATTTTCAGTTTATAATCTACTGCTTTCCCGTGGTGGACAAAAACGGTAAACCAAACATCTCAGACGTCTGGGCCAGAAAGCAGGAAAATACACACACTGACTAATTGCACATTAAACAAAATAAAAGACCAAATTAATTAGCTGGGTTTTGAAAGATGTGTCTATAGTGTCTGAGGCATACTGCATATGCAGATAATGGCTATAGTAGCAAAATACTAGTAGTTGAGGGTTAGCTAGTAGGAATTGCAAAATGTATAGATTGATTGAACCCCGTGTGTAATTTGATTTCCACCAGATGACTACACCTTCTTTCATTTCTGGCTTCTTAATGACTTTGGATTCAGAGAGAACCTGGAACACTGAAAATATTCCTTCTCTAAGTTATACTTCTGTGCACTTAGATTTCTACCTTTAGAGAGTAGCAGGTTAGGAAAGAGGGCTTTGAAATATGACCTCCATAGCTGATTCTCCAGATACACCTCCCTTGAAATTCTGTCTTATAGGAAAAGGAGTCAGATACCATCAGTAATTTAACTGACATACGTCTGAATAACACCCATCAAATTTTCTCCTATCAGAACTTAAATATAGATAATTCCTAACATATGCATTATTAGTGTGCATATATAAATATATGTACATGTTTAGCAAGCATATGGAAAATGCTTTTACATTATTTCTTCGTTATACTAGAAAGAAAAAAAAACACAAAGAAATTTTTTACTTGATCATTTATTTAAAATAGGAGTGCTTGGGCATAAACAATATCTACTCTTTTTTATTGGTCAAATTTCTAATTAAACTCCCTCCCCCCTTATGTTTCTTCTCAGAACTATCACTAGAGAACATACATTTTTAAAGTTATGAGCTTTTTATCTAACTTGGCATGAATTTTAATTAGAATAGTATATTTGAGACTCTAGGGACCAGTTTAATATAAATAATTATTAAAATTAAATATGTTTAAAATTCTCATTTTGGAATATATATATTTCTATTATTATTTAATAGTGTGTAACATATGAAAGTATGAATAATCTAGGGCCAACACAAGTATCAAAGCTTCTGACCTATGTCAGCTGAAGTTCTGAAAATAATCTTTCTTTAGTTGAAACCACGAACAGAAAAGATCAAGAACCACAAGTTTGTTATACTGCATAAAGCACTATAAATTAATAAAATTCAGTAATATTCAGTACATTGCAATAGTGAAATTTTTCTTAGTAAAGAATGATCCATTGCACCTTGGTATTCAAGAATAAATTAAACTTCTGAATTTAAATATGTTTGTTGAAGTTAGCATCATAGTTTGAATAGCTCCTCAAATACTCCTTGGAGAAAGTTAAGTGCATTGAATCGCCCATTAAGGGAATAGTATTTTTTCTCTTTTGGGTCTTTACAGAACTTACAATACCTTTTCTTTTAGTTTAGATTTAAAAGGAGACAAACACATATAAATAATCCAGACATCACCACGTTTCTGTAATAATCAGACATTATAATTTCTCTTTTCAGGAAGTAAACTGCTTTTTGTTTCTTTGAAGGCAGGTGAAGTGATTGTTTCCTCTGCAAAATAAAGTTAAAAGGCAATATTATTAGTAAATAAATATGTACTTTCATAAGAAAATGACTAATGTATTTCTCATGTACGCATACATTCTTAAAAAACTCTGCAATAATTATTTTTTGAAAAAGAAATGGCTGAGGGAGAGAAAAAAAGGCCTTGGTTAACAAATCTTTATCTCATCTGATAAGCACTTGTCAGAGTTTTGAATGATTGAGAAGTATGGTATGAAAAAAAAAAGATTTATCTGACAGAGAGTGGGAAAGCACAGAAATTTGAGTCTTCTAAAAACTGTTGCAAGAAATCTTCATTCTGAGAAAATCATTAACATACTGAGAAAAAGTTATGCCAATTAATAGAATAAATGTTTTCCTCATTATGTCCCCAAACATAGTGAGAAAATGCTAGATTGAGCCTTGGGGAACAAAATTTATTATGAGCAAGAAAAATGTTACAGTTTTGATGCAGTTTTTAAATGACAGCATAATATGTTATGGATCATTTGATTTTTTGTATGAAAACGCTATTCAGCGCCCAAAAAGGCATATGCTGCTAACGGCATGTGTTGCAGTCCTTTCCTTATGACAGCTGGCAACTAGCAAATGCCAGTTAAAACACAAAATGTCAAGCAGAAATTTTCCCCCATAAATGTATTATTTTAGATAATAGCACATAAATAAACTTTACTAAAATATTTCCTTTCAGTATGCAAATGATCTACTATATTAACCCTTTAATTAAAATATGTAACTTAAAAGTTGGCAAATATGCACCTTCCCTTACATTATTCTTTGTAATAATATTCTTTTAAAATGAATGCACTTCAAACTTTCCTAGCCACATATTTTAGTAGATAGAACATAAGACTTTAATTGCTAATTAAAAAAAAAATTGAATACAAGATTATGACTTGTATAGATTATTACTAACAATGTATGTTGCTTTCTTTGAATGAAGTGAAAGATGGAACCTTAATCTTAGTATTTTGTACAGAAGTCACCTTTTGTCTGCATCAGCACTGACAAACTACTCATTCTGATTTCCTTTCTACAAGGTAACCTGTCAGAGAAAATGAACTGTTTAAGAAATTCTTTACCTCCCCTATAGATTTCCACATTATTTTTTACTGACCAGCAATATTTTACTATTTCTCAGCACTTTTTTGCTGCATTACGTATTCCTCTGTTGTTTGTTCTGTGCAGCAGCAATTCTGGGGTTTTTGTTTGCTTGTGTAATTGTTTGGTTTTAAAATTAAACTTCTTTATCTTATATTTTTTTTTAGGACTAGAAGGCAACAAGGATGTGTTTGATAAAAAGTATGTTCAATATCCTATAGGAAAAGTTTATTAAGTCAGTTAAAATTTCAGGTGATTTTCAAAAATAGATAGAGAAAAAGGATGACTTAAAACCAGTAAATGATACAGAATGCCACAGACCTGATTTAAATATTTTTTATATTTAAAGAAAAAATATATATAATCTTCCCTTTAGGCATCCTGACTCATACTGGTCAAAATTTTCAAGATCGACCCCTGCTCAGAACTGAGCAACAGTTTCTGTGATGTTTTTTATCTAGCGTGAATTGAAATTGATTAGCACTTTTTTGACACTCTATGAGAATTTTTTGTGTCAGTCAGAGAGATCTATGCTAAACTATGCAAAAACTACAAGAATAGACTTAAATGAATGCTCAGGTTTAAAATCTCATCAGCAGAAATCTTTTCCAAGATGCATACAAAATTTAATAATTACATTATTAATTATATAGCATAAGAAGTCATATTAATATTTTTTAAATAATCATGCACATTCAAAAGAGTGAAAAAAATAAGAATACACAATCATCATCACAAAAAAAAAGGTAGTCTTGAGCACAATGAGTAACTGTCATGTGATTGTGGTGGAATGATCATGGTAGGCATAGCCTCTCACTCACCCCTCCATAGTGGAATGGGGGTGAGAATTGGAAGGAAGGCCAAAAGGGAGAAAACCTTGTGGTTTGAGAGAAAAACATGTTAATACATGAAGGAAAGCTGCTTCTGCAAGCAAAGCAATATAAGGAATGTATGTAATGCTTTCTCCTTTTCCCTAGCTTTTATTGTTGAGCATGATGTCATATGATATGTAATATTTCTTTGGTTGGTTGGAGTTAGCTGTCCTGGCTGTGTCCCTGCCCAGCTACTTGTACATCTTTTATGCTGTGTAAGAATTGTTCAGCAATATCTAAATCATTGGTGTGTTACCAACACTGTTTTGGTCAGAAATCCAAAACACAGCACCATGAATAAGTTTGATTCTATCTCAGACCCAGTAAATCTGTGAAAAGACAAGACACAATGGACACACCAAGGCAATCAATTCTGGTGCAGATGTGCTTTGCACCAGAGAGAGGAGTTAGGTGCACAAGGGGTTTTTCTCGAACTGGGAAACTTCAGGGGAGCACAGAGACACCACAGAATCTGGCAGCTCTTACTGAAAGCATTTGACAAGGCATGGTCAGGATCCGTAGTAATGGGGGGCCACCCCCATTTACAGAAGGCAGCCCTAAGGAACACCGTGAACAGAGTGAGCAGACAGGGTGTGGCGTATCAGGCAGGCCATAGCATGGCAGTTTGCACAGCAGTTGTTTGTGTTGGAGGGCATGCAGGGAGGATACTTCTTTGAAGGTGGGACATTACACTGGTTAAGTGGGAGACTTGAAGTACACATAACTCAGCAACTGGGCACCATTCTGTGACTCTTTTCAAAGATCAAGGTCACCCATCTTACCCAACCCTCAAGATATAACAGTGGGCACTTTACTGAGAGAAAAGGCTGCAGCACCTGCTTTGTGGATATGCGCTATCCATCCAAGCAGTGGCTGATGCCTCAATCCAGATGGCGCTTAGGAAGGAAGAAGCTGCAGTACAGAACTGATGAGACCACAGGAAGTACCTACGCATTGCTCCCATAGCAGGGATATGCAGTTAAGATGTGCCCATGTGGAGGGCTTCTGCCACAGGTGGCTGAGATGCAGGAAGCAGTGAGAATGCTGCATAACATCAGGGAGGCTTAGAAGAAGTTAGATGACTGGTTCCAACAGCAGTCTGAAGTGGACCCACAGCCAAAAACTCCAGCACCAGCATACATGGAAGGAAGGGGCAATAATGCAGAGTAGCGGTCTGGCTACTTAGACCACGGGACTCACTTTGAGAAACCTAGTCAACTGGGAACTGATGGGGTTTATCTATCAGAGGAGGGGAGAAGCTTCATCAGCCATAGGCATGGCAAGCTAGTGAAGATGGCTTTAAACTAAAGTTGTCAGGGGAGGGAGACCACAATACATCCCACTCCTCCTAGTTTGATGTCAGTACCAGCACTAGATGTCCAGCGCCAGGAGAACACTCACAGGTCAGCTGAAGAGAAGATGTGCCACATGGGCACATCTTAACTGCATATCCCTGCCGTGGGAGCAATGTGTAGGTACTTCCTGTGGTCTCATCAGGTCTGTACCGCAGCTTCTTCCTTCATAAGTGCAGCACCAAGAAATTCCAGCTTCTTTAGCCAGTAAATGTTTCATTTGAGCCCAACTTAAATGCCTCTCTGCAAACACATGTAGCATGGGGAATAAACAAGAGAAGTTGGAGATGTCCACACTGACAAATTTGGTGGCATTCTACAATGGGGTTACTGTGTTGGTGGATAATGGAGGAATGACAGACATCTACTTGGACTTCTGCAAAGTATTTGACAATGTCCAACATGATATCCTTATCTCCTAATTGGAGAGAAGTGGATATGATAGATGGACTACCTGGTGGATAAAGAATTTGCTGGATGGTCACACTCAGAGAGTTGTCAACAGCTCAGTATCCTAGTGGAGACCAGTGATGAGTGGTGTTCCTCAGCAATCAGTATGAGGATCAGTGTGATTTAACATCTTTGTTGGAGACATGGACAGTGGGATGGAGTGCACCCTCAGCAAGTTTGCAGATAACACCAAGCTTTGTAGTGCTGTTGACACTCTGGAGGGAAGGGATGCCATCCAGAGGGACCTCGACAGGCTTGAGGGATGGACTAATGCAAACTGCACAAAGTTCAACAAGGCCAAGTGCAAGGTCCTGCATGTTGATCACTGCAATCCCAAGCACAACTACAGGCTGGGCAGAGAATGGATTGAGAGCAGTCCTGAGGAGAAGGTCTTTAGCGTTTTGGTGGATGAAAAGCTTAACATGACTCAGCAATATGTGCTTGCAGCCCAGGAAGGCAACTGTGTCATGCACTGCATCAAAAGACATGTGACCAGCATGTCAAGGGAAGTGATTTTGCCCCTCTACTGTGCTCTGGTGAGACCCTACCTAAAGTGCTGTGTCCAGTTCTGGGGCCCCCAACATAAGAAGGACCTTTTGGAGGGAGTCCAGAGGAGAGTCGCAAAGATGATCAGAGCACCTTGTGCCTGCTACCAATTAATTTGCAACAGCTTAGTTAGATATCAGTCAATTTTTAGAAATTATAAGTAGAAAAAAGCCACCATACAAGCCAAATCCAATAAAAGCAGATAATAGTTGGTTCCAAGTAATAATAGCTAATACAGCTAACAACGAAGTCTAATGCAATGATCCTGCTTTTTCTAGATATCTAAGAGCAATCTGAGTGAGTTAGTTTCCAGATTTCAGTGTAGAACAAGGAAAATCTGCTCAGAGAAATATGATTCAAGTCTGTTTAAGAAATGTGTAGATCACCCAAGCAGGAAGAAAGAAATGTCAAATTTCTCTTTGACCCTCTGCTGGTGAAGTAATAACAAGCACACCTAAAACAGAAATCCTTGCACATGGAATACCAAAACAATTCTATCTAAACTGTGACTTGAAAGTTTGAACTGCTTGCAGCATAAAGCTCAGGATTTTGTTTCTAGCTGTATTCAAATTTAAAGAAGATTAACTTTGAGGAAAAAGGAGAATGGATATACTTTAAACTACTGATGGGTAGAGATTTATGAAATCAGTTCGTAAGAGTAAAGGCACAGAGGAAAGTCTACTGGCATGCAGCTGTCCAGTTGCCTAGGAGCTCTCTATTGTCAGATGATCTAAGTGAAAATAGAATGTCTTTGGTTGTATTTAAAGACAACTCTTCATCTATATTTGAATAATATTAAGTGCTGCAGGTAGTAAAAACATAGATTAATCATTAATGACAGTTATTAATGGTAACATTCAGAAAGTGGTCTTCAGGTGTTTTAATGAATTTACAAAAAAGGATCCTGGCAGTGCAAAAAGATCCCAGAAAGCTCTCACCCCTGTATCTGTGAAATTATTAGGCACTTAGATTAATTTGATGCTCAGACTTTAATATTTAGAGAGCATGGGTGCCTAGTCATGTATGAAAGCAGAGAAAAGTGAGCAAATAAGTTTTATAACAATCTAAAAGAAAGCCTGAGCAGTGTAAAAGCTCTAGTCGTATATGTGGAAAGGTCTCTGATTTACTGAAGTGAAACTACAAGCAGGTGTTTCATAAAAACGTTTACATTAAAAAAAATAAAAATCATTAGGTCATATTAAGACACAGAAGAAAGGAAGCCTTTGAAATAAAGAAGGCTCAGATCTGTCAGGTAATGCAAGTTAAAATAAAGGGTTTGTAAACCAGTCTTTCTTTTATCATGTTTCCTTATGGAGTGGGTAGTTTCTTCTAGCTTATTCACCATCAAGCAAATTTTACTCACTTCACAAAAATTCTTACAAGAGTGTAAAGAACAGATTAATGAAAGACTATGCGCTTCATGTCTCCTACAAGGCTGGTTGTAACAATTTCTGTGAATCATCAGTGTGAATTTGCTTAACTGTGAGCTAAAATGACTACCATACTCAAATAAAACATACCTTGGTTATACTGAAGCCTGCCCTTACTGTTTGCTACATTCACGGTTGCCAAGTTTAGCATTTCCAAAGAAATGCATCAGTGGAGCATTTCAGCTTCTGCACATGTTGTGGTTTCACTGCCTGCTGTGTCTTTTATCTGGCTGCCCTCACTTCTCTCACTCTAGAAGATTTCATTAGCTGAACATGCTCAGTTATTTTCAGGAAATATCTTTTCCTCCTGCATTATGATTCTTATCAGTGCACAGCTGCTAAGACAAGACTAAGTCAGCCTTCATTTCTTCTGTCCAGAAGCTCTTCTAAACAAAGTATACAGTGTCTGTAGAGCAAACTACCCACAAACAAAACAGATAGCATCTGTCATAGCACACTGGAGCATGCGTAACACATATCAAGATCCCTGATATAGGATAAATCACAGCAGCCATAGCCACTCTCCTTCAGGAAACATAGCTGAAGGAATAGAAAACACACCTTTTATATTCAGTCTGATCATTAGAATACATACTTGAGTATGTAGGGAACTTACATTCTAGGCCCCTGTAACCTAAGGATAACAAGGGAGTTTGACTTGTAGCACAGTGATAACGTTGTAAAGGTATCAGAACTGGATTCTAACAAAGTAAACACTTTAGATGAGATTATGTCTGATTTGAACTAATAAGTCAATTTTGGAACATTAGGGGATGAAATCCCTAAAATGAGCACATGATGTGAAACAGAAAACTCAAGAAGAGATCAGAGAAATTGACCTGTGATGAAGCACTTAAAGTTTTCCAAGTAGAGGTCATCGGGTCCAGACAGAATCAGATGGAAAAGAAAAAAATAGTCTGACACAGACATCAGGACTGAGAATAGAGAGCTGGGGAATAAAGGCAAGTAAACTAAAAATAATGAGAATCAGAAAGCTTCTCACATTATGCTAGCTAGTAGATTGTATGGAATGCATAGAAAAAACTGTGAGAATATAATGAACTAAATAATATTGAAAAAAGCTCAAAAAGCAGCAGAATGTGATGATGTTCTTTCTAGTCATTTTACAAATGAAAGTCTCTGATTGCTGAATTAAACTTGGTTGATGCTTAGATGGATTCCACGTGATAAGTACCTTTAATCTCATATGCTTTCAGCACACAGTCTGGCAGTGAAGTGAGCTAGTCTGCAACCATCTCCTCCCTCTATCTTGAACAGATTACTGCTCAAGGGATGCTGTTTAGAATGACATATTATTATGATATTTCAATCTTGTTTACTTGAAGCTAGGACATCAAAAGCTTTGGCAGTAAACCAAGTGTGATCAAAAGTATCCTCAAAGTGTCTTTATGGGCAGATGTGCTGTGGGGTTTTTTATACCCTATTTCACCATATAAGAATTACTTGGGCATTTATCTATCACTTATGTTAACAATGTACCCAGCCCATCACAGCTGGGCATTTATTATTAATGCCTTGATAGACATGCAGTCAACAGATCTTAAGAACTGATCAGCTTGCCACTTCATCTCACACAGAGAAGAGCACAGCAGAATGCATTAAAAGTTTACAAAGGTGAATTATTTGTTGGAGAGATAGACAATACTGTAACACAAGATGAATATAGTGTCTTCATAAAAGCAAATGGAGCAAAAGCAATTACTTTTAACTTGCACTCCTGTGCACAAACCAATATATTGCCAGAAATACTGAAAAGCTACAGATTAGGGAAGGTAAATGGGCAAATCTCAGGGATTACAGTAATTAGCTTTTCTTCTTGCTAAAGGAATATAGAAAATTGATGGGCTGAGAACATGTTTTGTCTACTTGCTTGATATAAAAAATCTGAGAGTATTACCATACAAAATTTCACAATGGATAAGAGGGCAGGCTTACAAAAAAGGAATTGAAGCCCAATACTGAGACTGGACAGTCTGCACTTTGCTCCTGATGCCTTCAAGCACAGAATTCTTGCTAAGAAATGACCTTTGGCATAGGCTTTCACACAAAAAAAAAAAAAAAAAGAAAATAGTGTTTGTGTGTTTATATAAATATTAAAAAAATATGCTACTATTTTATGAAACTGACCACAAATATCTATCATCAAAGAGCCAGGTAGAAGACATAATTTTCTTCCTGAAAATAACTTTACTAGTTTTAGATGGTGGTTTGATTACTTGAAATTATATATTAGGTATATTGTGGTAAAGTGATTTTTATAGCCTGGTTTGAAATGAAAATGAGGAGAAATGGTTATTTTTACTGCTCCTGTATATAGCAAAAGCCATAGATAGGAAGACATAAACTGAGGTGAATCTCTGGCCAGCTCCTTATTCTAGAATGATTAGTGAAGCACTTGTTTTGCACCATTTAAAATAAATGGTGGCATTTGTGTTAATTTGAACTACAGAGGAAAGAATCAAGCTTAGTTAGTATATTTAAAGCATGTGCATTCCTTCATAATGATAATTTTATTGGGTCTGTTCTAATTTTCAGTGTTTATTTTTCACATTCTTTTTCATAGACACTTATTTTTACCAATTAGGTTTTAAAAAAGTGTATCCAAATCTTTTATTTATCTGATCTAAATATTTTTTCAAGTAACTAAGACTGACAAATATTGTCTTCTAACTATATACAATAAATTTACTCCTGTCCTGATACAAGCCTTTCCTCCAATGCTCATCCCATTTAGACTCAGTGATACACACTTCTTAAATATACATGATTATAGCTAACAGTCATTTCTTTAGTCTTAAATTTACCTGCATTTTGTATAGGAAATACTGTTATTCCACTATTGTGGAATAGAAGTATATTCTAAATTCTAATAGAAGATATTCTAAATCATCAAGCCAGAGTTATAGAAACTTGTGTTCCTATTAAATGAACCATTGCTTCAAATATATTACTGTTATATATTGCCTTTGGAATTTATTTTAGACAGTTGTACTTCTCTCAATATCCAGATATGAAAAAAAGTATATTTAAATATGGACTGAAATACAGTAAAACTTGTATTTAAAAGATATACTCTTGTATGGGAAACAGAAAAAAATATTCTTTCATTATTTTAGGATTTTTTTCTGTTTTTTTTTACTGGATGTCTTCTGCAGAAATAGAACAAAAATGCATGGTTGAAGCTGCAGTTCAGTGAGGTCTGGATCCATAGAAAGTTTTTTCAGTTTCTGAATCCCTTCCAACTACAATTCTGTAGCTCCATCCAAAATTTATAGATATTCTTGGGGACAGTAAAGGTCAATGGGCACAAAAAATTTCACTAGTCATCTTTACCTGTACTCTCAGGTAGAGACGAGGGCTGGCTGCCTCTCGAGGGATCGCAAGCCATCAGCTGAGAGTCACAAGGAGACAGACTGGGGCAGGAACCTCACCTGCAAGGAGCCAGGTTTCTGAGCCAGAAAGTCATGGTCAGGATAAAGTCCAGAAAACAGTAACCAAAGTCATCTATGCTCCAGTGGCCATTCAGCAAGTCTTCAGCTACAAACAGGTTCAAGGTCAAGTTAAAAAGTCAGATCAGATCAGGGACAGGCAGTGCAACTGCAATAGTACTGATTAGAAACTGTCAAGGTCAGCTGAAACATCTAACTGGATCATATGAAAGACATGGAAATTCCAAAATTGTCCTTCTTGGAGAAGTAACTGACTATTTTCACCAATAATGTAAGAAGAATCTGTAGAAGTTGAGCACACTGAAGACAGAAATAAAAAATTTGCAAAAGCAGAAAAAGATTGTTAGTAAATGACCATAAAGATCATAGATTCATAGAATATATTGTGTTGGAAGCGATCTCAGAGATCATGAAGTTCCGATTTCCCTGCTATGGGCAAGGACACCCTTAACTAGACCAGGTTGCCTAAAGCCCCATCCAACCTGGCCTTGAACACTGCCAGGTAGGAGGGCAAACATAACTTCTCTGGGCAACCTGTTCCAGTGTCTCACCACCCTTACAGTGAAGAGTTTCTTCCTAATATTGCATCTAAGTCTCCTCTCCTGTAGCTTAATGCCATTACCTCTTGTCCTAGTACTACATGTCCCTGTAAACAGTCACACAGAGCCTTTCTTCTCCAAGCTAAACAAGTTTTTCTTTGCAGGAGAGGTACTCCAATCTTCTGATCATCTTCGTGGCCCTTCTCTGGACTTAGTCCATAAACTCAGTGTCTTTCTTCTACTGGAGACCCCAGAGCTGGACACAGCAATCCATGTGGGATCTCACCAGAGCAGAAGGCCACACTGGTCATGTGCCCTTCAATGCAGCCCAGGATATGGTGGCTTTCTGGGCTGCAAGCACACACTGACAGCTCATGTTAAGCTTGACATTGATCAACACCACCTAAATCCTTCTCCCAGGGCTGCTCTCCATCCATTTGCTGCTCAGCATGTAGGTGCTTGGGATTGCCCTCACCCAGGTGCAGAAACTTGCACTTGGCCATATTAAACATGTGGTTTGTATGTTCCATCTCTCAAGCCTGTTGAGGTCCTTCTGGGTGGCATCCATCCCTCCAGTGTGTCAACTCACCACAGATCTTGGAGTTGTCAGCAGACTGTCCATGTTGCCAGCTAAGATGTTAATGTGATGTTATCTCAACACTGATCCCTGAGGAACACACTCATCACTGGTCTCCACTTGGACACCAAGCCATTGAACACCACTATTTGTGTGTTATCATCCAGCCAATTCCTTAACCCTGAAGTGGTCATCTGTCAAATCCATGTCTCTCCAATTTAGAGACAATTAATCTAGCCTGGCACTGTATAGGCCATCCCACTGTCAAAAGAAGTAGAAGTGACAGTAACTTTTACACTGGCAAGTTAATGAAACCAAGGAAACTGTAACATTAAAGTAGGAAAATAAAGTCTAAGTACATGTTTGAAAACTAACCAGGGGCAAAAGGAGGGGACGAAAAACCAACTATTTGTTTTCAAAGTATTTGTGGGTACAGATGCAAATGAATAAGATGAGCTGCAGTGAAATTTACCCCTCAAAAGAAAAGTTGTGTTTCTAAATGTCACAGGAAGAAGGTCCAATAACAATAGCAGGTGAAGAAAGACTAATAGATTTTGAACACTAACAGGCAATATTCCATAATAGCTCCATAGGGGTTCACAAAGCTAGTTCTATTCCTATGTTACTATATTAATTTTATATTAATGTAAGCAAGTAACATATAAGCTACAGGTGCATATATATTAGAACTTTTGTCTGTAGCTTATACTAAATATCTCCTAGATGTCTATTTGTTATTTAACTGCTTAATTTAATTATAGCAGATCTTATTATACACCTTACAACAAAAATCTGAATTTTTCTTAACTTGCAAACCAAGTATTTGAATGTTTTATATGCAGGTTAGAACTTTTGTATTTATTTAAGTGAGGTTCGTATCTAAAGGTAATGATGATTTGTGTCTTTCATAATTGGATGACTTATTCAATGAGTTATTATAAATAAAAACATCAAGTTGTAATTCTAAATGTGCCATTCATAGTACAAAATAGTCTTTTTTATAAACTATGCAGTATTAATCCTTGGCTATAATTTCATCAGTCTGAAGAAAAAAAAGCCACAATGTTTTGTGATTCTATCTAGTTACTGTTTTCATATGTTCAGAGTGCCCTGCAATATATATTTTTCAATGTTAAAGCCAAATTATTCTAACCTCCCCACAGAAATGAAATCACAACATTAAATCAATTTTGGCCCTTAGCCAGGGCAGACTATTGGAATCTTCTGCTCTTAATTCACAAGCTTGAGTGACTCCAAACCTGGTTTTCCATTTTAATTGAAGTAATTACATAAAAGGTGTAGCCATTTTCAGAAACAAAATAACCTTTGGAACAGAAGAAAATCTCATTCAATATATCTGAATTCTGTTTAGTTGTGTGTGGTCACATAGCATGTCTCCTTTTTTCTTTAGTAAATGTTTGTTCTGTAAGATATGGCAGAAAATGAAAAAGGTTTAAGGATCTTTGTCATTTCTCTTGTGCCGCAATATTGTCCTGTCTCTGTTATTACCTACCCACCCCTTTAATTGGTTTCAGCTCCCTAGACAGCAAGATCCTGTGAAAAACTATGCAAAATATCTGGGATATATCTTTCCTCCCCATCACGCTCTTCCTACTTGTAATTTTTAAGACTTACAAGTAGAATAGCTGTCAGAATGCAGTCAATAGTTGAATTCTTGCATTAATCAAAATTTGCCTTTTTTTTTCATTGTGAGCTTGATACTGTATGACTGCATACCTTTAAAGACACTAAGATAAGGTAACTATGTATATAAATGAAGTAACGCAGAGTAATGCTTCTGCCAACTATTTTAACAGCTAGAAGCTTCATTTTGAGCAACTGTTACTAAAGAGACAGGCATAGTATTTACCAGTACCATTTTTATTCTGAAAAAAGCTTAAGTTTTTCTGCATTTCCTTGACATACTCTGGAGTTTTCTAAATGAAAATATTTAATTGTCTTGTCTTACGCTTAGGTATTTTGATATCCAAGATATGAAAAAAAAAAAAGAAAAGAAAAGAAGAAAGGCTTGTATTATTTTACACCATGCTCAAGCATAGATTACTCTGTAAGTACTATTATCCTGTTGAATTACATCATGTCATATTTTTTTCAGTTGGTTTGCCACATTTTTAGCTTCTCTAATGTTGGCATTTTTTGCTAGTATACATAGCAGTTCTTAAAATTATGTGCCAAATTCCTAGTTGAAAATGTAGATGAGCTGTATGTCTGCCATAGCATTTTCCTCTAGGGTACCTTTGAATAACCCAAGCCAAAAATATCGTGTTCAATTTGGCTAGGAACAAATTGAACAAAAGGGAAGAGTTAAAATGCACATTTCCACTGACTATAGAAAAATAAAAGAGAGTTGTGCAGCCCAACACTTACTTTTGTGTATGCATCTTGAGAATATATCATTGAAAGCCTGTGAAAGGCCTGCTTTAGTTATCTTGCAATGAAGGTTTTATTTTGATATAGGGCATGCAAGGCTTACCATGATGCATGCCATTCTTACTGTAATAATGTTCAGTTTAGTTGGAAGTTGTAATCAGTCTTTGGTAAGTTATGATATCTCCTTCTAATACTTTTTCTCTAGGGTTATGGTGTGTTGTGGTTTCACAGCAAGAAAAAAAAAAACAAAACTGGGGACCACGTGTTCAGCCCTCCTCCGGAGAAAAGAAAAACACAGGTTGGGATAAGGGTAACTTTACTAAAATATAACAAGGATAACAACAAACAACACGACCCTTGCTGGGACGAACAGCCCAGATCGCGCGCGCCTCCCGGACTGGACCGCGCGCTGACTCGCAGCCGCTACAAAAGCCCCGCGCCAAGCCGCGTCGAGCCCCGCCGCGAGCACACAGACCCGAGTCGAGGAGAGCGAACCCGGCCACAGCTGCCCGCGTCCCGAACCAAAATTCAAAACGCCCCCTGCTTTTATACTCAGCATGACGTAACTGGCATGGAATGATCCTACTGGCTAAGTCACCTGTCCCGAGCCCATCATGTTAACCCCTTCCTGAAACCAGGACATCATCCACCCCTCATTCCATGCCATTTACGTCATAACCAAAACCAGCAAAATCTTTTATACAACATATAACGATTATAACTATGGTAATAATGAACATACAACAACAAGTTATTTAACAGTCATTATAATACAATTTCTACTTATTAATTATATTGATTATTCTCCCCCAAAATCAAATCCCGTTGAGGCACACAGCGAACTTCTCCATCTGCCTGCATTACCCACCAGGTACAACCAGGTCCTTGTGCAAAAACAACTCCAGATATGGGTTTGTCTTTGCCTGAAACAGGGATGACCCAGACTGTCTTTCCCAATATGCTCTTCATGTGCACTACTGGGACTCTATTTCCGTCTACAGTATGTGGAAATTTTGTTTGGACAGGGCCATCCCGATTGGTGGATCCTCTAGAGTTCACTAACCATGTGGCTTTGGCTAAGTTAGTGTCCCAATGCTTAAATGTTCCACCACCCATTGCTTTCAGTGTGGCTTTTAAAAGTCCATTATAACGCTCAATTTTCCCAGAGGCTGGTGCATGGTACGGAATGTGGTACACCCACTCAATACCATGCTCTTTGGCCCAGGTGTCTATTAGGGCGTTTCGGAAGTGAGTCCCGTTGTCAGATTCAATTCTCTCTGGAGTACCATGTCGCCACAGGATTTGCCTTTCAAGGCCCAGGATTGTATTCCGGGCAGTAGCATGGGGCACAGGGTATGTCTCTAGCCAGCCAGTTGTTGCCTCCACCATTGTGAGTACATAATGTTTACCCTGGCGGGTTTGTGGGAGAGTGATGTAATCAATCTGCCAGGCCTCCCCATATTTATATTTCATCCACCGTCCTCCATACCAAAGGGGCTTTAACCGCTTGGCTTGTTTAATTACAGCACATGTCTCACATTCATGGATGACTTGTGCAATAGCATCCATGGTCAAATCCACCCCTCGATCACGAGCCCATCTATATGTTGCATCTCTCCCTTGATGGCCTGAAGTATCATGAGCCCATCGAGCTATGAATAGCTCACCCTTACGTTGCCAGTCCAGATCTACCTGAGCCGCTCCAATCCTCGCAGCCTTGTCCACCTGATGGTTGTTTTGATGTTCTTCCGTGGCCCGACTCTTAGGTACATGGGCATCAACATGACGTACCTTCACAGCAAGCTTCTCTACCCGAGCAGCAATGTCTTGCCATAAGTCAGCAGCCCATATGGGTTTGCCTCTCCGTTGCCAGTTGTTCTTTTTCCATTGCTGCAACCACCCCCACAGGGCATTGGCCACCATCCATGAATCGGTGTAGAGGTAGAGCATTGGCCACTTTTCTCTTTCAGCAATGTCCAGGGCTAGCTGAATAGCCTTAACCTCAGCGAACTGGCTTGATTCGCCTTTCCCTTCAGTAGCTTCTGCTACTCGTCTTGTGGGACTCCATACAGCAGCTTTCCACATGCGATGCTTTCCCACAAGGTGACAGGAACCATCGGTGAAGAGAGCATATTGCTTCTCATTTTCCGGCAGTGTATTGTAAGGTGGGGCTTCTTCAGCACGTGTTACCTCCTCATCCTCTGGTGACATTCCAAAATCTTTGCCTTCTGGCCAATCCGTGATTACTTCCACGATTCCGGGGCAATTGGGATTTCCTATTCGAGCTCGCTGTGTAATTAATGCAACCCACTTGCTCCATGTAGCATCAGTTGCGTGATGCGTAGAAGGGACCTTCCCTTTGAACATCCAGCCCAGCACTGGCAGTCGGGGTGCCAGGAGGAGCTGGGCTTCAGTTCCGATCACCTCTGAAGCAGCTTGAACTCCTTCATAGGCGGCCAATATTTCTTTTTCTGTTGGAGTGTAATTGGCCTCAGATCCTTTGTAGCCCCGACTCCAAAACCCCAGCGGTCGACCCCGAGTCTCCCCTTGTGCTTTCTGCCAGAGACTCCAGGTAGGGCCATTCTCCCCGGCTGCAGTGTAGAGTACATTTTTAATATCTGTTCCTGTCCGGACAGGTCCAAGGGCTACTGCATGGACTATCTCACGCTTGATCTGCTCAAAGGCTTGCTGCTGCTCAGGGCCCCATTGGAAGTCATTCTTCTTTCGAGTTACATGGTAGAGTGGGCTCACAATAAAGCTGTAATTTGGCACATGCATTCGCCAAAACCCGATAACTCCTTAAGAAAGCCTGTGTTTCCTTTTTATTGCTTGGTGGAGACATCGCTGCTATTTTATTAATGATGTCCATGGGGATCTGACGACGTCCATCCTGCCATTTTATTCCTAAAAATTGGATCTCTTGTGCAGGACCCTTGACTTTACTTTGTTTATGGCGAAGCCAGCCTTTAAGAGGATTTGAATTATCTTTTCTCCTTTCCCAAACACTTCTTCTGCTGTGTTGCCCCATACAATGATGTCGTTGATATACTGCAAGTGCTCTGCGGCTCCACCCTTTTCCAAAGTGGTCTGGACTAGTCCATGGCAGATGGTGGGGCTGTGTTTCCACCCCTGGGGCAGACGATTCCACGTATATTGGGTGCCTCTCCAAGTAAAGGCGAACTGTGGCCTGCACTCTGGCGCCAGTGGGATTGAGAAAAAGGCATTGGCAATGTCAATCGTGGCATACCACTTGGCTGCTTTCGATTCCAGTTCATATTGGAGTTCCAGCATGTCTGGCACAGCAGCACTCATACCTGAAGTAACTTCATTTAGGCCACGATAATCCACTGTCAGCCTCCACTCTCCACTGGACTTCCGCACTGGCCATATGGGGCTGTTAAAGGGTGAGCGAGTCCGGCTGATCACTCCTTGACTCTCCAGTTGACGAATCAGGTTGTGGATAGGGATCAGAGAATCTCGGTTGGTTCGGTACTGTCGTCTATGTACGGTTGTTGTAGCAATTGGCACTTGCTGTTCTTCAACTTTCAACAACCCCACAACAGAAGGATCCTCTGAGAGTCCAGGCAAGTTACACAATTGGTTGATTTCCTCTGTCTCCACAGCAGCTATTCCAAAAGCCCACCGGTACCCTTTTGGGTCTTTGAAATACCCTCTTTGGAGGTAGTCTATACCTAGAATACATGGAGCTTCTGGGCCAGTCACAATGGGGTGTTTCTCCCAGTCCTTTCCAGTTAGGCTTACCTCAGCCTCTAGTACAGTCAACTGTTGGGATCCCCCTGTGACTCCAGAAATACAGACAGGTTCTGTGCCTTTATAATTTGATGGCATTAGAGTACACTGGGCACCAGTATCCACCAGAGCCTTGTACTCTTGTGGGTCTGACGTGCCAGGCCATCGGATCCACACAGTCCAGTAAACCCGATTATCCCTCTCCTCCACCTGGCTGAAGGCAGGGCTCCTCTATTGCTGCTGATCATACTTGCCGTTCATTGATTGCATGAAGGACTTAGAGGTTCCCTCAAGAGGATCAGACATACTGGGAGTGTAGGTAGGCCTTCTGCTTGGTTGAGGGTTCTGTCCGGTGGAGACTGGTACAGCGTTCTTCCTGGTAAAATCTCGCCGTGCGATTGTTTTACCTTGCAGCTCATTAACTCGTGCTCGAAGGGCCGAAGTGGGCTGCATATCCCACTTCCTCATGTCCTCCCCCTGGTCAACCAGGTAGAACCACAGTTTACCTCGTGGTGAGTACCCTCTATTTTCTCCCTCTTGGGATGCTGGACGCCTTCTTCCAAAAGCTGCCACACTGCTCTGTAATGGTCGGGGGCTGAACACATTGTCGTCGAGGCGTTGGACCAGTTTCTCTACTGCTGCGACGACGGAGAGGGAAACATTGTCCTGGTACTGGCGGAGCCTGCAGGACACATCACCAACAGTAGGTCGCCTGTCTTCATCCCAGTCTATTGTCGCCAGTGAATTAGTGTACCCTGATGGTACAATTTGTAGAACCGTACGCCACATAGCTGGGGTGCACAGGACTTCATCAGGATCGGCAGGGAGTTGTGAATTGTCCAAATCATAATTAATTATCTCCCGTACAGCTAATTCCCTCAGGTACTGGACAGCTGCTTCTATACCGTTGCACTTGGGTACATGGCATTTAATGTATTCCTTTATGGGGTACCTTTCCTTCACACTTGACAGTAACCGTTTCCAGAGGCTGAGGATTCCTGGCTTTTTCCCAATGGCTTTATCAATGCCTCCCTCTCTAGCAAGGGATCCCAACTGCTTGGCCTCCCTGTCATCTAATTCCAGACTATTTGCCCCGTAATCCCAGCATCGAAGCAACCAGGTGAGAATGTGCTCACTGTGGTGGCGGCCATAATCCTTTCTAATGTCACGAAGCTCACTCAGGGACAGGGATCGGGTGACAATCTCTGGTTCTGCCTCATCTTGACATCTCCCTGATGGCCCTGGTTGAGCATCATCATTAGTTGCTGTACGAACTGATTTCTGTGTGCATTTCCTCTTTTGTACTGGGGCGACAGACACTGGTGTGGGTTGTTCCTTTTGGTCATCGGTGGTGTCTGCTGTGGGGATTGCAGTAGCTGCAGTGCCAGCTGATCTGTTTTCTTCCCCTTCCCCCTGACAGTGCTGACAACGTTGACAGCGCTGCCTGCTATCAAACAGTGTTTGAGCCCAAGTGGCCAGAGCCCAGCACAGTGCAGCGCTTTGCACATCCTTGGGAAACCTACAGCAACTGTTTTTCAGAAATGCGGCCATTTTATTAGGGTTCTGCAGCTGCTCAGGAGTGAAACTCCAAGTCATTGGGGGTGAGAGGGTACGTAGGTACTGGCCCATGTTCTGCCACATGCCCTGCCACTTGTGGTTATCCTGCCTTTGGGGAGACTCTTGAGCAGTATTCATAAACCTGCTCTTGACATACAATGAGAACAGAATCAAGTGCAGTAGAACTTCCAGCAGTGTAGCAGTAGTTTGCATGTCAAGGTAGTGGTGGAGATTTTCAAAAACTTTCATAAGAGCTGTTATGTTTAGCCCAGAAAGGAAAAAACCAGTGTAGTTCTCTCCCTCTGTGCTCTCACCAAAATGGCCGCCACCACCAGCCCCTCTCTGCCCAGGGAATGGACAGGACAGCAAAACCTCATACACATGCCAGATAAAACTCATGGTCACCGAAATAACTGTATCGTAAACCGTTATCATGAAGTACACCAGAACAAAGTGCGGGAACAGGTATGGAAGCTGCAGCCCCGAGACAGTAAACAATCCTGCCAGGATTGCATACAGCCTGCCGTGGTTGTGCTGCCACATCCCAGACCACATCTTTGTAAATAAAAACCACAGCACCTTGAACAGCATTCTGACACCTTTAACTCTAAATGCAACCGGGTCAGATCTACCGTTATCCCAACCTCTCGTGCCCCACGTTGGGCGCCAAAGTATGTTGTGGTTTCACAGCAAGAAAAAAAAAAACAAAACTGGGGACCACGTGTTCGGCCCTCCTCCGGAGAAAAGAAAAACACAGGTTGGGATAAGGGTAACTTTACTAAAATATAACAAGGATAACAACAAACAACACGACCCTTGCTGGGACGAACAGCCCAGATCGCGCGCGCCTCCCGGACCGGACCGCGCGCTGACTCGCAGCCGCTACAAAAGCCCCGCGCCAAGCCGCGTCGAGCCCCGCCGCGAGCACACAGACCCGAGTCGAGGAGAGCGAACCCGGCCACAGCTGCCCGCGTCCCTAACCGCGCCAAAACTCAAAACGCCCCCTGCTTTTATACTCAGCATGACGTAACTGGCATGGAATGATCCTACTGGCTAAGTCACCTGTCCCGAGCCCATCATGTTAACCCCTTCCTGAAACCAGGACATGGTGTTATGACAGAGTAATATTTGCCAATTCTTGACAAAACAAGTCACTAGAAATATTGAATTTGTGCCTCTCATGTATCAAATTCCCAACTATATAAAATTAAAATAAGAAATGCACTTGTTTAATATTATTATGGAGCATACTGCCAACACACAGGCCCCAATACCCAATAGTATTTCTAGTTTCATGTTTTCCATATTTATTCTCCTTAAATATACCAGCACTCACTTATTAAATTGGACTGTTATTTGCTCCCTCTATTTGTCCAGGACTGCCTATAAGACAACATAAAAGAGGTACATAGGAATAGCAGTGAGAGAGAGGCTGGTGAAATGGTAGAAGAGAGACACACAGCAGACTGGAGAAAAGGAAGAAAAGAATTTATTTTGAAAAACAGACTATTTTTAAAAGATAAGAAAATAAAGAATCTGTATAGCAAGAGATTGAAGTCGTATCCTCTAAGGACAAAGTGCTATATTGTTACAGAGACGGTACCATAAAGTCCATTACAAAGTAAATCACTTGGATATTTTCATAGGCTTTCTCTGCATCAAGTACTACTCAGTCTTTCAGCACAAACCAGACAAGCAGTCTACATGACAAACAACACCAGAGGTAACCGTAAATTTCCCAAACTCTTGATGATTGAGAAACAGAAAGCTCCAGTACTTTTTCCCTAGAAAAAAACATTTTTATTGAACATTGTATGTGAACAGTATCTATCTTCATGAAGAGTAGTCAGGTGAAGAAGCTTCTGTAGGGACACATATACTCTGAGGAGCACTGACTAGCAAAGAATATATGAGGGGAGGTTGTAGACTAATTAACCTATATTCCTCACTGTACACAGGAAGAAAATCAAATTCATACACAAGAGCTTAAAAAGATAAAACAGCTGGAAAAAGGATGTTGTAGTGGAATGATAAGATGAGATGTTAACCTGTCAGTGTGCCACAGAGCATTTGGAACATTAAGACAGATCTAAAAAAGGCACTTTTTTAAATGCAGATATTAGTTCCCTCTGCCCGCACTCCAGCTTGACCTCAGTTCCCAGCAGAACAGAGTAACTGCTATGTTATCATAATCCAGAGTGCAAGCTAAAGTACTTGTCTCTCATCAGGGACTACTTCATCATGTATGATGACATGCTGAGTAGAGCTATGTTGTTCTCCATCCAGCCAGAGCAAGGCAGAACAAGGTTTTATTTGCCTTTCAGAAAACCGTGTGAACATACCCTTAACATATTTTAAAAATATATAAATTCATAATCCAAATGAATCCTGAAGGGATCTGAGCACTGTTTTAAATTTCTGGTTTGAAAGATCCATACAAATTCTTTTTTACCATAGTAACTTACTGTTAATTTTTGGCAGATACAAATCACTCTTTTCATACCAGGTCCAAGCCAGCTATCAAATATACCAGTTTATTGGATTTAAAAGGAGCTGGATATATTAATGAAACAATAGTTAAAAATTTGCTAGTAGTTTTTAGGACTTTCTGATAGAACTGCAAAAACATATCATGCTCTGTTTCTTAGCATTGGTACTAATATTAGTACAACACTACTTATCCTAACATTTTAGAATATAGTTTAAAATGTCTGTTCAGTTTTTGTGGATATCCATCAAGTTATTTTGAGATTAGGAATGCTGGATTATAGGCTTCAGTGATAGTTAATTGTACTGTGGTTACCTCTTCCCTGATATTGTTGGCAGGGTATAACTGACTTTTTGATCTACTATTATGAAGTAGAAGCTGAACATTTACACATTTATGTTATTTAATTAAATAATATTAGCTGAGAATAGAGGATTTATATTTTTCAGAGATAGAAGGTAAAGAAATAGGCTCAGTAACAGCCAACAAATGGAGAAGTGTTGCAGAGTGATTTTATTAGTTCAAACAAGATTACATCTTGTCATCACTTAATCAAAACCCATCAGATGGGCAGCTAGAAAGAATCAAAATTTGGGAAAGATTCTAAAAATCTCTAAACGTAAATGGAAGCGTTTAATACTACAAGGGATTTGCTTGAATCATCCTGGCCCTTTTCTTGTTTCCATGCATAGGCTGAAGTACCACTGACACAACCAATTCCCCTATATAGAAGACAATACAGAGGGGTAGCATTTTTTTTAATGCAATCTTCATATGCATATCCTTGTACACGGCATGCACAGCTGAGCTGTGTCATCCCATCCTACCTTTGTACAAGAAGCTAATGACCTTGTACTTATCCAAAGCCTATGAAAATAAAACTCTATGGAATAACCGAGATGCTATGAGAGGGCTATGGTTGGCAAACATCCCCTAAATAGCTTTATGTGCTCAATCTCCAGTGGCCTGAGGAATGCTCCTTGCATGCACAGATCACCTCCTGCATAGGAAACTGTATTAATATGCAGAAACTGTGCCAAGGGGATGGCCCTTCTCCTTTATTAATTTAAACATTTTAATATTCTCTATATGCATCAGAAACATAATTAGAATTAATGGACTTTAGTGCTAATGTGATGCCTGAAGCTAGCTAGTGCATCTATCTTCTGCATATGATAAACATGAATGTTGAATCCCTTACCACCAGCAAAGCTGGAAGCTCAGCTCAGTTTGCTGATGTAGTTTGTGTCCAGATAAAGATCATATCAACTGGCAGATCCAGGGAATTATCATCCTTTTGATGAGATAAGCAATTGCTCCTCCAGGGAGGAAGTAAAACATGACTGCATTGCACTGATTGTTAAATAAGATCTCATTATTAATCTATAAAGACAGTGTATCTGGGCTAGAGTAACATATATCAGACAGAGCATGCATGTCAGATTTTAGTCTGTTGTGCACAAACCTTTGATAGTTTCCCTGTGAAGAATCATATTCCATGTGTAACAGAGGAGAAAATAGAATTTGCATGCTTTCTGGTATTTCACATTCACCTGAGAAACAAAAATTTATCAAGGAAATAAGGAAATCAACAAAAATATTTCATTTGAAAGTAAATAGCAAACAAAAAGCCCCAAAATTTGGCAGAGGCAGGAATTCAGTATCTGCTGGATAGAAATTTTGAGAAATTACAGTGACTCATTAAATAAACAGAACAACGCATATACTGGTTTTACTCTTTTCTCAGAATTGGAAATAACTGTGTACGGAGAGGATTGATGGCCTGGAGCATCTCCCCTGTGAGGAAAAGCTGAAAGAACTGGGGCTGTTCAGCCTAGAGAAAAGAAGGTTAAGAGGGGATCTTATTAATGTTTATAAATATCTCAAGTGTGGGACAGAGGGGGAAATGGCCAGACCCTTTTCAGTGGTCTGTGGAGACAGGACAAGGGGCAATGGCTGCAAGTTGGAGCACAGGAAGTTCCACACAAACATGGGGAAGAACTTTTACACAGCGAGGGTGACAGAGCCCTGGGACAGGCTGCCCACGGATGTTGTGGAGTCTCCCGCTCTGGAGATATTCAAGACCCATCTAGATGCCTACCTGTGCAACATGTCCTAAGGAACCTGCTTTGGCAAGGGGGTTGGACCTGATGATCTCTGGAGGTCCCTCCCAACCCCTACAATTCTGTGATTCTGTGATTCTATGAAAGTCATTGTACATCACTTTTTCCACATAGAAGGGCTAAATGAGGATTTGTTCTTGCTAACCTGAAATCTTTGTGCTCCTTCTCTATTTCTTAGCTTCTGTAGGTAATGTTTTCAAGACAATTCACTTTTCAATATTGCTCAGACTTGCTCTTGTTCTCACAGGATGAAATCTTTCACAAAACATCTGTTACCTGAAAGTACCATCTCCAGTGAGCTTGGATACTTGCCAGTTTTCCAGAAAGTTTTCCAGTGTCTAAAATATTCGATTTCCCACTTGACTAAGTGAAAAAAACCCTCATTACTCAGTATAATAATATTGTGGATAATTAGTAACTCTCTCATTCCCTATAATTCATTCTCCTCCTTGCATTGTTAGTCTTGCCAGCTCTTACATCTACTGTAATTGATAATAATCCTGAAGACAGGTTTTGGATTTGATTTAAATTTTCTATATCCTGATCATTAAGTGAACCCTTTTACAAGATTCTAAATATTTTTCAGGTAGCAATACAGATGTATTCATAATCTCAGGTAGTAGATTCCTGTCCCAACTTCAGTTCTCTTCCATAACAGCACTCAGCTTTGAGCCTTGAACAGTGCTTCAACAGAGCATCAATTCAATTCCAATTTCAGCTCTGATGACCCTTTTCCTTGCTCACTTCCATGACCAGTCAACACTGACTTGTACCATCATTGAAACTAGTTTATTCTGTGGCCACAACATTCTATCTGTATATCAACAACTGTTATCCTATGTTACTGATGTTAGTGAAGGAAAGGTTGACATCTTCCTTCCCAATAATGATTGTAATCTGTCTTTCCGGTAGGAACACTTGAATCTAGTGCAATGGCATCACGATCTCATCTTGAATGAATTCCCATTCTGAACATCATAAATGCTTCAGAAATGCAAGTTCCATGACATTGCCATAGCTGGAGAGGTCTAATACTGAGATAATTTAAAAAAAATATTTTTTGGTGAGAAAAAGAATACTTACAGATACAGACAAGGAACTGTGAAAGTAGGTGTTTCTACATTGTTTGAAAAAAGCTCTGTTATACCATCTCTTTTTTAAATCTCTATTTTATTTATTGTTCTCTTTGACACTCAAAAGGCTCAAGCATTTAATTTTATGTACTTTGCATTACAGATCATTAAATTCCAAAAGCCTTACTAAATCACTTTCTTCTGAACTTCATATTGAACTGAATGGATCCTACTTTCTCAACAATAATTACGTCATAATTTATAAGAGTTTCATTCCTGGTCTCTCATATGATTGACATTCAGATACATTTTAATGCATATATCTTGTTTTGCATATCTTCTCTATTGCACATCTTTATTTCTGCAAGTAGTATCAGAGATGCAGACAGGAGTGTTCTGCACAATTTTATTACCTCCTTTGATCCATTAAGCTTGCATGATCCCCAGTGCATGTCTATCAATCACCATATCTGAATCTAGCATCCCTTTTTTTCTGTTGAATAAGAGGTTATTGCACTAACTGAAGATTTGAGCAGTACTCAGTATCACTTTTGGATTTTAATTAGACTTTGATAATAAGTTAAAGAAGAAGGCAGAAGTTTGATAGCTGCAAAATATTCAGTCAGAGAGCACCATACTGGCTATGAAACTGAAGACTTTGAAATTCATTAAAAGTAAGAAATCCCAAGATTTTCTCATGAGCTCCCTAATTGGTTCATAACCCTTCTGTAATACTAACTTATGATCTAATACCCTGTTTAGGTATTTCAGACATGGAAAAGGGTCTCATAAATTTCATTAGTTTCTAACACTTCTAATTTACCACCACACCTGCAGCAAATACACCTATATTCTCCTGAATAAATATTCACCGCAAATGAAATTGTCTCCTGGTGTCCCAATGGCTGCAAAGACAATCTTAATAAGATAATATTAACTAGGATATTCATAATGCCAAAATGCACAACGGATATAAGCACTAACATTTTCTTATGTTGCAGGCCGACAAAACTCTGCCCCTTAAACTCAAAATCAGATCTTCTTTAAGCTATTCCATTGAATATTAGCAAATAAATGGTAGATTTTAAAGAGAGAGATATTAAGCAATTTAAATTCAAGATGCTATAGAAGATATTGAAGCAGCAGTTGGCTACACCTGGACAGCCTTTAATGATGAGTTCTAATTTTCTTTTCTAGTGCTTTGAATCCTTTAAATGAATTATTTTAAATACAGAGAATTTGTCTTTAGAAAACTCAATACACTTCTCCTGTTGTTGAAGGCCAAACACCAGAATAACATTATTAATAATCAAGTTATATAATAAAACGCTAGATATATTTCTCTTGGGAAACTGGCAGTGAAGAGCACTATTGCTGTTCACATTGACTTGCCCAGTCATAATGAGTATGAATGGTTATAAACAATACAAACTAAAAATAACTAACCACTTTAAGAAACGAAATATAATTGGTTGTACAGTTTTAGACAGAGGCAGGCATGAAAAATATCCTGTTGAAACTAACTTTCATATATCTAAACTAAATTAATTTCAGATTACTTACCTTTTTGGAACTCCTCCTATGTATACACTTCTATTTAAATAGTTTGAAAACACAGTGTTTCTTATAAGCAATCAGAAGAAGTTTTATATTTTTTGCATTTTTCTCCATTTCTTCTGTTTGCTCTATTGATTGAGCTCTTCACAAAAACTGCAGTGCATCTACAGCACATGAGATTAATCTTTTCATGAAGCAATCTAAAAAATGCAGGTTTCTCCTAGTTTGGCTAGTTAATAAGAGGTTTGGGGCTTTTTTATATACTATAAATATGTAAGTCAACATAAACTAGAACATATAAGCATGTAGAATTATATGATTACATAAATATATATGGATTGTAGTTAGCTAAGGCAATCTGTTAAGAAATTATATTCTTAAGAATATTCAGAGAAGGCTTCTTTATAAAAAGTATAAAATAATATATCATACATGATAAAAGGTTAGCTTTGCATATGGTGGAAAGTTATCTATCTTTAGGCTTAAAACATTGAAAAAGAAAGAACAATGCAAAGGATAACTCACCTAGAGAAGTGGGGACTGGAACTAGATGATCTTTGAGGTCCTTCCAACCCAAACCATTCTATGATAATTAATAAAGTTGGTTTATAATTCATAAATAAAGTTGGTAAAATTTAGACATGTAAGTACAAACCACTACAATAAATAACAGATCTAAGAATGCTCTAAGAAAACACAGTTCTACTCTAATTACAAAGCAAAAGGAAGGATATATTGCAGGTATCACTAGATATTTAAGACTGTGTGCATGCACATACACACAAAGTGATCCATAAAGGGATCTATCTTACCTTATAACAGTATAATAGTAGCTATAGGATACAGCTGGCAGATGGAAATTTAAAATCCTGTGTCCTGTATTGCACTATAGTATAGCAGGAATTGCTTTAGTGTGATTTGGATGAAAAAAACCCAAAGAGAATATAATGAAAGAAGCCTAGGAGTAGTGCTGGAATGGTCTGGATGGATTTAGAATGTTATTATTGCAGAGAGCAATGGATTTTTCTTTCGGATTCTTGAGGACATAGGTTATCAGCTGAAAGTTTTACTGTGAAGTAGAATGCTATAGATCTTACAGACTGTCTACTGGTGATAATCTAAGCAGGCCTGAACTTTTTAGGCTATTACTTATCTACCAGTCAAAATATCTCCTTAATAGCTCCATTCTTTTTCTCGTAAGAAACCTCTTCATCCATCCAGAAACTGGATACTGTTCCTTTCCTTCTCCTCCTTGAACAAGTCATTTTAGTAGCTGAAGAAAATGTGTTGAAGTTCTTTACAACCATTGTCTGCAAACATGCCTAGTATTTACAATAGATCTTTCTAGATGATGAAACTGCTTTTTGCATTTTCAACTGTTTTAAGCCTTTATACTCCTCAAGAACCAGGTAAAAATAAAGTGTTAATAAATCACTATTAAAAGTTCACATGCATGACAGGAGAGACAAGAAAATATGTTTACAGGATGCTATATTTTTCCATACCGAAGTCTGATGCACCTTTCTTCATCCATTAATTCTCCTGCATGCTCTGCAAGCAGTGACAAATAAGATCATTTTTACTTCAGCCAATTATTGCTTCTATTTGCAAAGGCTTTTATGATGTTCTACTAGGTTTCTAGAGTAAAAGAGGGTTGATGTGAATCATGAATTTACTTTTATTCCTGATTTTGATCTGTGAAATAATTAGTTGAAGCAACTGACGCACTATATTATCAAGTAATAGCTGTTTTTGCATTCCACATCCAAATGCTCTGTTTTTACAAAAATAATTTAACAAAATGTAGATCTAGGGAAAAGATCAGGATACTAATGACATTTCAATGACACATCCTAACCTGGAAGAAATAATACTTTCTGAAATGACAGAAAAATTTAGGTGATTTTGCCAATAGTATGTCAGAAGAATTTGTGAAGACAATTACATCTAATATAGTAGAATCCTTTGAAGTGTGAAGTTGTTCTTTTTAATATATTGCTTTAGTCTCTTGGTTTTGACTGTGGCAGAGCCTTCTGAAGTAATTTTAAAGATACCAGGTGGGGGGAAAACTGAAGAACATTTATCTGACTAAACAGGTCAAATGAGAAAAGGAACAGATGACGGAGTTTGAAATAATTTCTAAAATGGGCTCTGCAGTGTTTGAAATATCAGGTTTTCACTGTATATTTAAGGACATGCTGACAAATACTGTCCTGACTCCTATCTCATTCAATGCAAATACATGAATAAAATTACAGAGTGTAAAAAATGTGATGAAGTTTGTCCCTGTCTTTGTTTGCATTGGGAGACTTTCTTTCTTTCCTATGCCAAAAAACTTCAATGGCTACTGTAAGGAAATTCCTTGGTGCAAGCCAGAGTCTCCAAATCTGCCTCTGACTAATAAGCATCCATAGATAATGAGATGATTTGCGGACAGGAGCTTTAAGGAGTTACCTGTCTCTGACTGATGCTTTGCAGACAGAAGATTTAAGACCAAGGACCAAGGACTGAGTAAACTTTGATGCCAATTACAAAGGACCACTTGGCACTTGGAGACTGCTAACAAGACAACCAATTAACATGACAGTGTCCAGCTGGGATGCCGATGACTACGCATGCGTCAAGACAAAAGGTGAAAAGTTTAGCCCGATGAAGACTACAGGCCTTCATCCTGAAGACCCCAACTCACGACCACCAGAGATCACTGCGCCTGCGCCATCAGGAGGAATTTATGGATGAAGTTAATTTGAATGCGAAGTGGGACAGGTCATGCATATGTATAGGTGTTAGGAATTCCTAACACCTCTCCTCTATAAAATGTTGAGCAAAGCAGCTTTTCGCTGGAACTTTCCCCCACCCGACCAGAAGTGAAGTCGAGCCGGTCCCGCGAGACGTCGCGGGAACCCGTGGTGGTAGCTATGACTTTCCTCTAACTTTAAACTCTTACCTTTCTTTCTCTTCTCTCTCTCTCTCTCTCTCTCTAACACCTTTAACTTCAAACTCTTACCTTTCTTTCTCTTTTTCTTCCTTCTCTCTCTTTCTCTAACACCTTTCGCGAACTTTGCTGTAATAATTAAACTTTCTTATGATGCGACATTTGACCTCGTTTGTGTCTTAATCTCACTCTGGGAATTATAAAGAATCTTGCCCCTGACCGGGCTATTCCGGAACGGGACAGCTACATCTGAGTGTAATAACATTTCAATAACGCTGAAAGTGTGTACTTCAAGCTAAGGTGTAATTTATGGTTCATTTCAGAGAACAGCTACTGAGACCTGGGCATAGTTCCAGTGCTGACATTGCAGTGCAGTCGAAAGACATTGAACTATCACAGATGTTGTTTCTTTCCTACTAGAAACTAGTGGAAGATCTTTTAACTTCCAGGGAACTTCTTAAAGTGATTAAATAAGATGTCCTAATAATGTTCTATTTATTAGTAAATTTGAGAGTACTGTTTCAAGACACATCTGGGCTATTCTTGACCATTAATGACTAGCATTAAGCAATGCAATTGCATGCAATACTGTACCTAATTCATTAATTCATGCAGCATGAAAGTTGCTTTATTCCTACAGTACAATAAAACTTACGCTGTTTTAGATAACTTTCGGTAATAATTAGGTAGTTTTGTTACAGCCATATAAATTTGTATTTATTTATTATGTACAAAGCCACAAATAAATGAAGAAAAATAACAAAATGAAAATAGTTTATTTGATGAATGTCAATGATGTCTGTAGAAAGGTAAAAAACAAAATGAAAAAGCCTATAATGAAAAACTTCAAGTATCAAAACTATCAGGAACTTATCATAGGTTTCCTTTTCTCTTTAAGGTACCTTGCGTATTTTACAGTACTTGATAATGTTAACACTTGATTAATAACTGCAGAAAATTAAATATAGAAATAAAAAGTTATTTTTATATGATTCATTGACTTTATGCTGTTAATATTCATTAATATTTAGACAATACTAATATTCATGACAGCACAATAATTTCAATTGACTCAACATCTATAGAAAAATGGAAGTGTTCAAGATAGTCAATATCTGCCATAATTTGGAATTCATTTTCAAAACTATAAAAGTTTTTATTGTCCCACTTGGCTCTGTATTGTGACAAAGTATTACTTGAACTGAAGAGCCAGTGGAATACACACTGACAATGAGTCAGTCAAATCATTCACCAATCTTTTAAAATAAAAAAAACACGTGGAAATTCAGAAACACATGATCAGTTACTTCTACTTCTGAAGTATTTTGTTGGATAAATATCAGTCTACTAGCATAACTGTTTTTCATCAAAGGAAAAGAAAGATAAATATGACAATGTTAAATGCAGTCATATTAACTACAGTATGGAACATAGTGAGCAAAGATGTTTTCACAGAATGGCTCGTTAAAGCAGGAAAGATTACCCCCACTATATGACCTTGAGCCAGAGACACAACAAGCAGTGCTTTGTCCAAAAGCGGTATGCATGGACAGGGAGATGGCCCTGGTAGCAAGCTCCCCACAGGGTGCTCAGGAGATCCTCTCAACATGGCCACTAGCAGGAAAGAGCTGCCCTCAGCCCTGACAGTCAAACTCCCATGGATATATGATTAGGAACCTTCCAACACGTTTGGGGGTTTCTCCTAGGGAACCTGCTTTGATACAGGGGGTTGGACTCATGATCTCTGGAGGTCCCTTCCAGCCCCTACAATTCTGTGAATCTGTGAATCCTGCAAATTCCTTGGAAATTGTATTATACCCCAGCATAGCATTCAGTTACATATGTATTTTGGAACATGCATCACATTATTGATTTCCTCCTCTTAATCATTCACATATTTAAGAATTCTGTGATTAAATGTTGTGAAGGATTAGAAATGATGCAATCTGAATAGAATAAGGAATTATATCAGTTATTTTTTTTGAAAGTTTCTCAAGGTTAATATTAAATAATTTCCATTTACAATAGAATAATAAAATCATAGGATGGTTTGGCCTATAAGACACCTTTTAAAGATCATCTAGTGCAAGCCCTGTGCCATGGACAGGATTGTCTTACACCAGATCAAGTTGCCCAAAGCCCCATTCAACCTGATACTGAATACTTCCAGGGATGAGCATCCACAACTTCTCTGGGCAAACAATTCCAGTCTCTAGCCATGCTCATTGTAAAGAGTTTCTTGCTAAGATATAATCTAAATCTACCCTCTTTCAGTTTAAAACCATTGTCCCTTGTCTTGTTACTAAAGAACTTGGTAAAAAGTCTCTGTCTTTCTTAAATATTCAAAGGATGCAATGCAGTCTTCCCACAGCCTTCTCTTTTCCATTCTGAACAAACCCAACTCTTTCAGGAGAGGTGATCCATCCCTGTTATCATTCTAGTGGCTCTCCTCTGAACCAGCTCTATCACATCCACATCTCTCTTGAGCTGGAGGCCCCATAGCTAGATGCACTATACCAGGTGGTATCTCACAAGAGTGGAGTAGAAGGGCAAAATCAATTCTCTTGACCTGCTGCCGTGCTTCTTTTGATGCAGCCCAGGATACAGTTAGCTTTCTGGGCCACAAGCGCATATTATAGTCTCATATCCAATTTGTCATCCACCAGTAACCTCAAGTCCTTCTCCTCAGGGCTGCCCTCAATCCATTCATCACCCAGTCTATACTGATATTGGTACAAGACACTGGTACAAGACCTTGCATTGACCTTGTTGAACTTCATGAGATTACAGGCAATTTAGAAAGGAATGGCAATATTAGTGATTTTTTTTGTTTGTTTGTTTGTTTTGGTTTTGGTGGTTACTTTTCTTCTTACCTCTGTTTTTGGTCTTGCATTTTGAAAATTTGCCTTATGTAGATTATAGACATTGCCTATACTTCCATATTTTAAGACTTTATAACATCTTAACAATCATTTTAATCCACATAGTTATGTTGCACAACTCTCATACAAAGCTGTAGAAAGATATTTCAAGTGCATGTTACTTCAAGGCCACTACATAGGTACAGTCAAAAAGCTTCATGATTTCTGCTATGATCAGTCAGTAGTGGCATCAGGAAGGAAGAATCAAACTGCTGGAAATATTACAAGATAATGTTGGATGGTTCCAGAAAGTATATTCCAAAGGTCATTAGTTATTCCATCTCCTTGTGGTGGTTATCTAAAGAATGCCCTATATGCTGTACAGTGTCAGGTCGTGATTCATTGTGTATTATATAGTCATCAATTCCTCATGGACTGTCCTTGGTATCTGATAGAAAACAACTAGAAATATCATAATTATTTAGTTGTAGATTCCTGTGTAATTTTTATCTGCCATCAGCTATGTGAGGTTTGCATAAGAACATATTTATATCCCATGCAGACTTAGAATGGGATTGCATGACTCTCAATGTTTTCTGCAGATCATGACTTCGGTAATGAAAGATTTGCCTCAGGATTTAAAGAGATAACACATGAGTCACTGACCAGCTGAATAATAGGAAATAATATCAGAGAAGGAACTAAAGAGATGAGGTGGGGATAACTGGGAAGAAGGCTAAAACAGTATCACTTGTATTAATGAAAAGCAATAGATCTTGATTGACTGTTTGCAAGAAAGTACTGGAATCCACCCTAATTTTAACAGACAAGGGATTTTATGAACTTTATTGTGCACCCTGTATTTGGATAATATGAGTAAACAACGGGAAGGTCTAAATGATGAGTCAGAAATAAAAGTTACATAGTAAACTGATGAACTTTATAGCAATCAACGTAATAGCTTTTTACTGGAACTGTATCAGAAGTAAATTGCACTCATGATTCTCTCTGAACCAAATCCAAGAACAAATTCATTTTACGTTGTCTTCCGAAAAAACTGGCCCTCTGCAGGGTACAGTACAGTGTGTAAAATTGCATAGTGGGTTTTGTGCATTTTCCTTTTTCAGATAGTGATTTAGAAAATTGATTTTTTTTTTCTTCATTCTCTCTTCTCATCTCTTATGTTGTCTTTTAATTCCTCAAGTCGTACTTTCTCTGGGGTTTTTCATATTACAAACCAAAGGATTCTGTGATCATTGAAAAAAACAACATATTTCATAGGCATCTAATTTTCTTTTATAGGTGATATACATTTCTAAAACTAAAATTTTTGCTATTAATTCTGAAGTTATTTTAAAGAATAAGAGTATATAGCTACTACTTAACAACTTTTAGTTCATGAAAATCATGCAAGTAAAAAAATACATATTTTTGATGGCAACAAGGATAAATTGTGATCAACTGCAATATACACACTCAAATTCAGGTAAAGAAAATTCAGCAGGCACTTTAGAAAAGTGAAATCTACCCATGCTCTAGGTGACAAGGAATCATATCAATTTCTTTGAAATATATCTACTGACCATAATTTCAAGAGGTAAGGGATTTTTCCCATATGCACGGTTTATTATGACAAACAGACATACCTTAAACCAATCTAGCTTTGACAGAATCAGAAGTTTATTTCTGGTACTTAATTCTGTCAAAAAAACATTTTCAATGGATATGTTGATAATTTATTCCCATCCTGCTCTCAATAACATTTTTTTTATCCCATATGGACACTTTTCTTCCATGTCTTCTGCTCTTCTCCCCAAAGAGGGAGAGTAGATAATCATTTGAGAGGTCTATACTTGGTTAATGTCTGACCCTATAAACAAAGCATAGCTGATTATCTCTTAGCATAGTTAATACGTTAGCCTAAAATATCTGAATATATAGGTGAGATGTACATAGCACTGGAAGAGACATATTATGTCTAAGGTACACACTACTTTGAGATTTACTCATACGACTGTACACACTCCCTTGATATTTACATATATTTTTTTAATGTGGAGTTCTATATCACAAGGGATACTATGTGATTTACAGTTTTTGTCTTTCTCACCATTCTTCTCTATTTGTAAATGGCAAAACCCAAAAATTATTCTTCCCAAAGTTGAGTCTGTTTTCCCTATGATGATACCTGGTAAGTGTTTTCCACAACTTTATCTCAACCCATGATTTTTTTCATTTCATTCTCTATACCTGTCTTGTTGAGGAGCATGAAGAAAAGAGCATTTGAAAAGAAAGTTTCATCAAAATTGAAATACATTCACACTTTTGTTTACCTTTGAAAATTCAATGCTTGATTGGTTTTGGTTTTTTAAATACACTGCTACAATGATTATTTTCACCTGGTTCAAATTATAGACTCAAAAATTCTACTAGGGTCCTTTATACCTGTTTTGCAGCATTTATGGTCAAAAAAGGGTAAATTTCTCTTTTTTTTTTTTTTTTTAATAGTAGCGGAAAGGAAATCTTTACCCAAGGTTGCTTCTATGCAAATTATTACATAATAAAACAGAAATCCTTTAACTTAAATTTTATGAATCTACACAGTTCAGACACAGTGGAAATAATACCTACTCATAGTTTCATCATGTCCTGGTCTGGCCAGGCCAGAGTCAACCTTCCCAAGCAGTCATCACAGGTGAGCTGAGTTAGCACAGGCTGTTTTCCACACCACCTGACATCACTCCCCCATAAAAGGGGCTGGTCAGGGAGGGGTGCTGGGTGGTTCCAGTGCTGTATAGGTGTGGTTGGGGCATTGGTTTGGTCAGCCTTGTTTTGGGCAGTATTCTGTGATTGTCAGGTCAGTAAGGTACTCTGTGTTATCACTGGGTTTGAGTGTAATTGGCTGTTACTGTTCTACTTTCAGGGTACTTTTGTCAGAAAACTGTCTTTATCCAAGCCTATGGAGGTTTTGTCCCCTTCTCTTGCTGTTTGGGGCTAAACCACCACATATCAGGATCCTCAGTTTGCAAACTCCACTGATCATTATACATCTGTTAGAAATAAAACGCCTATATGGAGCAGTGCAACTCTAAAGCTCTTTAAAATGAAGGAAAAGGAGATAAATAGAATAGGAAAGTGGAAAAAAAAAATCTTAATTTTGTCTTTGACAAAACTTCCATTTATAAATGCTATGACAACTGTGAACTGGTACAAAAGGCCACTGGTAGCAAAAGTATTAAATATTTCTGTAAGGGGTCATTATTGCCCTTAGATATGCAAAAGTTTCTTACTGGAATACATCCTTCAACGGTATGGTTAAATTCATTCAACTGCTTTGAATCCCAAAGAGGTGGTAAATCTGAGTGCAAAACTGGGGTAGATGGGACTCCCACATAAAACTCTTAAAACTGCAGAAGAATAAAACCATGAACTTTTTAATAATCCATTGAATTCAGTGTCAGATAATGCATAGGTAGACAATTCTGCAATTCTAAAATGGCAAATAGCTAGGGGACTTGCCTCTAAAAATATTTATTGCTCAGAGGAATAGCTTTCAGAACATGTCAAGAGATTCTTTCCAGGTTTTTTTTTCTGTCTAATGTAATTTAACAAATTTTCATCGGTTTCCTAATATAAGTGTAGTGTGTGCATAATTTCTATGATCACATGCACAGTATTCATACCTAGTCATGGCTGCTGAATGCATGTAATGAAGATGATTGCAATTGCATAGATTTAGTCAGATTATTATTATTTTTTTAAAATATGTAATTAGCTATGAAAGTAGAACTCTCCTCTAGAGATTCTGCTGTTTTCCCAGAAAGAACAAGTTACTACTTGTCCTGGATATTGAGCATTGTTCTTACGTTCCTTGGCTTAAGCAACTTTGCCCCTTCGTTTACACGTGATGTTTGCCCATTCAATTTCACAGTTCTTAGAGAAAATCACATAAAGATCATCTCAGTCCCTAGAACAATTATGGAAGAATTTAGCAGTATATGAAATACCAGAAAAATCACTGGGAAAAAACCAAATGATAAGCTGTACTTGATCAACCTGATTCCCCTCTATGATGTAAAAACTTGCTTAATCTGTTAACAGCGGAACTGTGGATGACATCTGGATTTTAGTAAGATGTTTGACATAATTTCCTACAAAATTCTTAATAAACTGATAAGATTCAGACTGACAACGGATGAAAAATTTACTCAAATGCCAAGATCAAAGTCGACCTGGTGACCGGTCCCAAGTGGAGCTTCTCACAGGTTACAATAGGGACTGATACTATTCAGTACCTGTATAAACAATCTGGATTGTACTCTGATAAAATTTGTGAATGACACCAAACTGAGAGGAGAGGTTAATGTGCCAAAGGAAGAGCCACTGTACAGAGAATGTTTAGCAAGCTGAATGACTGGGCTGGCAAAAAATGCATGAGGTTTAACAAAGATAAATGTTAATCCCTGTACCTTGTACTGAATAATCCCAAGCAACAGTACAGACTGTGTTGGAACTGTTTAGCGTATAGTTCTGCTGAAAATTACCTTGATATCATGGTGGAAAGCCAATTAAACAAGAGTCAGCAATGTGTCTTTACAGCACTAAGAACAAGCCATGTCCTGAGCTGCATCAGCAAGAGTATAACCAGAAGTTCAAGGCCTGTAATTATTCCCCAGTCTACCCAGGGTTTGCTGGGCTACATCTGACACTGTGTCCAGTTTTGGCCCTACAAGTTCAAGAGAGACATTGAAAAATTGGAAAGTCTAACAGAGGTTCACTAAGTTGCTTATACATTTGAGAATTTTGACATGGGAAGAAAAGTGGAAGAATTGAATTTGTTCACCCAAGGGAACAATGGGAACTAATCAGTGTTCTGGTATCTAAAAGGCATTTATAGAGAAATGGAGGTAGTCTCTTCACAGGGGTGCAGGGGTTGAAAAGCAAGCGGCACAAGTAGCTACAGGCAATATTCTGCCTGGCTATGGATTCTTCACTGCAAGAACAACCAAATTCTGGAAAAGGCTATCTAAAAGTTCAAGACTCAGCATGAAATGGCCCTGAATAACGTGGCCTAGAGCTATACTTTGAACAGATGGTTTGATCAAATGATGCTCAAAAGTCCCTTCCAACCTAAACATATTTATGATATCTACTAAATAGAAGGAAAACAAAATAAATAGGTGTTGTGTTGTCTTAGTAATATTTTTACAGTAGGTTAAAATTTAAAAAAAAAAAAACCAAAAAAAAACCCCACACAAAGCAAACATTTCAGAAGTAAGGCTTAATGTAGAGTTGTATTATTTATGTTTATATAGAAAAAATATATAATCTCCTTTGAGATTTTATAGGCTCTAATTTTCTTCGCTCATGTCCTTTGGTACTAGTCTTTTTATTGTTAGTTCTATAATGCTACAAGCTGAAGACCCTAAGAATCATACATTCTTGCAATATCAGGCACTGGTCAAATATAGTAGAATGCCCTTTTCTATCTGATGACCTTAAGTATAAATTTGTACTCCTAAACACTTCTTGTTTTTTACAATGTTTAAATGTATGTAAATATTTAACATAGTACATTTCTCTGAATACATGTGTTTAAAAAACGTAAGCTTTCTTCACAGTCTCCCTCCATCTCAAATTTGTACTTCTTTTCTGAATGGCTTTCAGTGTCTTTACATCATTCTCATATTGTCATTGCATTCAGTAGTAGTTTAGGTAAAACAGGTAATCACATCATCTAGTGAAGATCAATGTAATATAATTCCCATAAAAGCACCTCTGTTGCTTTACATTAGTTAATGATGACTTCTACCATTTCATTAGATGCTCCCTGCTTCACCTTTGTACGGATGATTAACCAACCAGGATTTTGGGGAAAAAGAAAAGAAAACCAAAACAAACAAACAAAAAAACCCAAGTGAGATAAAAAGTAAGACAGAACTTGGCTAAATAATGCTATAAATAGGCATAGGTTCACAAACAGAAAATAAGCAGATAAATCATATTAGTTACATACAAATAATATTTTCCTAGGATTACCTGTTTATTTACTGCAGTCACTGCAAAATTCATGTGTAGATTCACTATTTCCACCTTTATCAATACATTTCTTTGTTTTAGACCATTCTACTATCATACCTTGAATACTGAAAGAAATATTTTGTGTTTGTGCTTTGGAGAACCATTGCTTTATAAATCATGTTTCGTCTGAGGATCTTTTTGATACCTGTATCCACGATGTGCAATTAACATCTAACTTGTTAATTTAAAACAAATAAAATAAGCTCATTTTCAGAAAATGTATATTGTTACATTTTTTCATTGAGAAAAGGAGGCTCAGGGAACACCTGGGACATTGTGAGTAAGAAGGGGAAAAATTATGGAAGAATGAGGTTTCATATGTATCACACAATGAAAAAGGTGTTCAAATTTAGAAGGCTCAAGAGAAGAAGAAAAACCTCTTTGACGGCTTACATATGACTATGTAAGACTCCTACACAAAAGTTGGGAGAATTTTAGTAAAATCACTTAAGTGAATAGAATTTGGCATCAGTATTCATGTGAGTGTTCTGCCTGATATAAGATAAATCATGATACTGGTTCTTGCTGCAACTGTTGCAATTTTACTGTCAGCAAACATGAACAGTGCAAAATATCTGTTGAACTACCAAAAATATTTCTTCAGTGCTTTACATAACGTGATATGTATCTTTACTGCTATAATCAAATAATGAAAAGTGAATATTATTAGGTCTATTGTGTTTCTTGATGGAAGTGTATAGAATACATTTTGCCAGATATATTAACAACTTTTGCATTTATTTTACTTCTAAGTTAAATTTATATTTGAAATATGAATTTTATTTTTTTTTGTTATTGCTATTAATCCTGGAGATGGCACCAATATGGTTAAAGCAATCATAGCATCATTTACATTGGAAAAGACCTTTAAATCATCAAGTCCAAACATTAACCTAACACTGCCAAGTCCACCACTGAACCATGTCCCTAAGCACCACATATACACATCTTTTAAATACCTCCAGGGATAGCAAGTCAAACCCTTCCCGGGGCAGCCTTTCCCAGCTGTTGATAACACTTCTGGTTAAATTTTTTTCCTAATATCCATTCTAAATCTCCTCTGGTACAGCTTGAGGCTATTTCCTCTTGTTTTATCACTTGTTACTTCACAGACTGATACTCACCTAGATACAATCTCCTTTCAGGTGGCTATAGAGAGCAATAAGGTGTTCCCTGAGCCTCCTTTTCTCCGGAATAAACAACTCCAGTTCCCTAGTTCATTTCCTGTAAGTCCTACTTTCTAGACCCTTCACCTGCTTCTTTGCTGTTGTTGCTGTTATACTAGCCTTTTGTATTTCCATACATTCTAAGCCTTTTGCAGTATCTATTTCACGGTGTGCACTTAACTTCCTGAGATCTGAGAAGGAAGAGGAGAGAGTGTACCTTGTTCTTCAGCATTTCATTTATGAAAGCACTGTTCTGGTTTTCTTGGTGTGTTAGGAAGGGAATAAACATTGACCAAGCATGGTTACCAACATCCATTTTTTTTCCATTTAAACACTTCATTGTGTCTCAAGTCTGTAGATAACATAAAAAGCCAGGCTTTCTGCCAGTCATTATACCACTGTGTCTCACTGCTTTCAAATTCATTTTACATTTGTTCAGACTTGATGTGCACATACCTTTCAATTGACAGCACCTGACCTAGCTTGCATCATGAATATTGCTTATGAAAGGGAATTTGAAAGGTATTCAAAGTACCACCACCTTAAACCTAAACTAAAATAGTAGCCTGAGAACTCCTGTGCAAAGCTTACTAATAGATTTAGAAAGCACTTCACTATTTTTAAGACTCACAGACATCTAGTAGCAAGGAAAATAATATTTTTATATGCATAAAGTCTTTAATCTTCAGAAATCTCCAAATGTTTCATGTATTAAAAACATTACACACATCATCACATAAATGCTCAAATCTGTAGAAGACAAGACTGTAGACATGTTGTCATACTGTGTGTGTGAATGAGCCATTTGGTTAAGGGCAAACATCCATGCTAAAGACAATACCGTGCAACACATACCGTTAATTTAACCAACATGAGATCATGGATTTTAGAGCTAAATCTAAAAATACATCTGAAATTCTTCCCAGCAGCTGGTGTGGGTTGTTTTTGGTGGGGTTTTTTTCCCCTATTATTTATGTTATTCTATTTCTTACACTTTTACCACTGAAATCTTTTCCCTTCAGTCTTTGCATCAAAGATGTATTTAAATGACAGTTTTGCTGATGTCTGGCCAATTTAATACTACCTGATTATTGTAGCTGTATAATTTTAATAATGATCAGCTAGCTGCACATATACATCAAGAACTGTAGATTCTAACTTCTGATGCTTTCCAGTCAGGATATTACAAACTTCTCCAGAATAATTTCTATTCTATGATGGTGAGAGTGATATTATTCAAATAAGTAGACATCCAGTCTTCTTTCAGAAGAACAGGCAAAAATAATTCAGAACTTTAAGATTTAATAAAAGAAAAAAATAAGGACATGAAGGGAGTACTGGCAATTATAGCAACTTTACTTATTCTTGTAAATAATCTTTCTACTTTTCAAGTCACTAAAAATAATTTCAAATATGGTAACTGGCATATTTAATTTGTTTCCGATAGTAGTTCATGTGATCAATCACAACTGCATATTAAGCTCACTGTTTAGGTTTACATCTTAGCTTTTTCAATAGTACCACTATCTGAAACCTCTCAAGTTCAGATTAATGATTTAGGTTTCTTAGGTTATCTATTATCCTATAACATTATGGTACCTGTGGTCTTATCTAGACGCACTCTAGTTTCTCATCAGAGGCATAGTTGCAAAAGAAGCATTACTACATCACAGATTTCCTCCCCTCACCCTGAATCTTGAACTTAAGTTAATATTTATTACAAACTCCAACAAAGGCAAAACTTTATTCCCCAGATAAATCTGCAATATGATTATTTGCTTAAACATCAAGTTTATTGCATATAGATACCCATTACTCATACATAAGTTTCTGAGTTCTACTGTTTTCAAACAAACCACTTAAAATCAATATGACCCTTAACAATATTATGAGATAATAAAATAGCAGAGAATATAGGGGATAAATTTACAGTCTTCTGTCAGGATAGGGTGTAGCATGAAGTTTTTCAAAGCTGTATTATATACAATCAGTAAAATTCAAAAGAAAAAAAAATCAACCTACATTGATGATTCAAATGAACTACATACCTGAATGATCTTGGTCCAAAGCCATTGCTGAACTCTCTGAATTAAATAAGAAAAATTTACTCTTAGAAGCAGTTTGATTTTAATTTCATGTGTACAACTATTTCTTGTAATGCACCTATATGCATAAGTAAAGTAAAAGAATCCAGAGTACACTGTGTTTTTAAACTAACAGTTCCACATCATTTTTAAGTGACTCATACCAAAAATTCTTTGTTGTATTAGATAAGGAACAATATACCCAAGATTAAATTTTTTAATAACTTTATAGAAGAAGATATGGTACCTCCTATACAGGAGAAATTTAAATCAGTGTTGTATTTCTCAAATAAAGTCACCTAGTAAACTTTGGAGACAGATTTCTGAAGTATGGCCTGTGTTAAAGTACAGCTAACACTAGATAGTGATAATAATTTTGGATTAAAAAATTTGGGAATATTTGCATTATCTATGCAAGGGACAAAAAACATCTAAACAAAGGAAAAACATTATTTTCTGTGACCAGGAATATTATAATACTAACTTAGAGTGCTCCTACCATATTGCAGAAGCATTTGTCCACCCAATGGCTGACAGTGGGAACATGCACAATGAAACATGTTCTGAAAAATTTATGTTGGAAAGAACGATGTGTTATGTGAAACTTTTTTTGAAACATGACCCAGATGCCTAGCTGTGATTTCTTTGGGTGGTTAAAAATATCTGCACATACTTATCAAGGGGTTAACTGCTGTTTTATTTAGTGGTTAAATGAAACATTTTCTAAATGAGTAAATGATTGTTCTACTATCTCCTATAAATCTCACAGTGCATTTGAAAACATGGGGCTCCATTTCCAATTGTGTGTAATATGGACGTCTTGTAATTAGTGACGCTACCTTGGCCCATTTCATTACCTGGTCACTGTCAGTCCAATACAAATGCTATTGAAGTCAATGTATCCAAACAGAGAGCAATAGAAAAGAGACTATTTGCTCCTTACTGGGATATTTAACTGAATATTTTTTAAACTCTAACTGTTTTTTAATATTCTTCAGTGAACATTGTAGTTTCAAGTCAAATTTTCTGAGACTGTTGAAATAGTGCTTTTAAGGTTTTGAATGAAAGCTATCTTTAAATTAAAATCCAGATAACATATAATGCTGTCCCTTTAATTATTTTTATTAAGATAGAAATACAAGTGTTTATAAGGAATGACTAATATTAAAATATACACTACTATTAAAAGTCATATTTATGCTTTTTTAATGATGAAATCCTAGAAAACAGCATCCCTTCAATAATGAAAGCACTTTATTTTCATTCACAAAGCACATCATAAATAATTCAACATTCTATGTTACAAAAAATGTGAATGTTAACATGCTAACACTGCTGTGGTGAATAGACTACAGTCTTATGAGATGGTAATTAGTGCTGTAGCCACTGTACCTAGCAGCTGAAGACACTTGCTTCAGCAAATTTATTCTTACGAACAAATAGTAACATGCCTGGAAGGCCCATGTGAAATATTCTTTGAGCTTTCCTTTACGGGAATGCTCGATATATTCACCTTATGATATGGAATATAGTCACTTTAAAGTAAATATAAATTCAGAGAAAAATTAACCATTTTAGCCACGAGGGGATTTTTTACCTTGAAATCTCTGAAATTGGGCACAACAGTTCTTTGTGCTAAGCTGGGACACATTTGGGGTAACTGAAGCACCAGCCTCACCTATGTTAGAAAATACCCTTTTAGTAAAAGAAAACTGTAGAAATGAGATGATAAGTAAAGAAGGTAAAAATTAAAACAGTTTTACTGAACTTTTAAACAGTTCTGACAGTTTTTGCACATTAATATAATCCTTTCTGTCTTTTTGCAACCTGTCTCACTCCAGGTCAGAGGTTAGAAGGAATATTATTCGAAATATTTTTTTGAAATAACATGTGCATCAACTGTCTATCTGCTTGAATATTTTTTTTTTCAATCAAAAAGAAGGTTATTTTGAAGTCCTTGCTGAATCTAAATCAGAAATCAACGTAACGCACTTGTCCAGTTAATGATTCCACTAAAAACTGACATCTCCTGGCAGGATCTGAATCAGCATGAAGTCTCTGTGTTTACTAGAGCCTGCAGAGCAGCCTCATGTTACACTTGCCTTTTCATCTGAACATCATTTTCTCACTTTCACTGTCAGATTTGCCATCATGTGCAGTGTAAACGTTCTCTTTTTTTGCTTTGGCCTGGTATTGTGTTGGGTTTTTTCCTAAGAATATCCTTGGTAAAATATTCCAAGTGAGTTCTTACTTTTCTGCAGTGGACAGCTGGCTTTGTTTCTCCCAGAAGATCCTTCAGAGGCCCAGTCAATCCAGGGCCTGTCCTAGTTCCCTCAGTGGTGAACATCACTCTGTGAACATGTATACATTACCACATCCATGTCCTGTGGAAAGTGCAGAGTGTGTGAAAAAACATTCCCTGCCTCCTTTCTCCCACCCCCATCGTTTTGTTGATCATTACTATGGCATTGATAGACACATAGCCCTGCAAATCAGCTTTGTTTGCATCCCTAACAACTCCCATGTACTGCCTTTAGGAAACTGGAGAGATGTTTAAATATTGTTCTGAGAAACAAAAATTGCCTGCACTCCAGCACTGTTGTCCTCTGCATTTTGATAGAAAAAAAGCCCAGAATGGGGTTATCAAAGCAATTAAAAGAAATATTACTAATGTGAAATAGAACTCAGCCTGGCCAACTTTAGTCAGAACTAACAAAGCAGTATTGAAGTGAAAAGCTAGATTGGTTCAGCCTTTTGAAGTAAATGCCTAAAACTGACAAAAAGGTGGAGGGAAATCTGTTGGAGAAAATAACATTGAAAGGAAATCAGTTGTTTGCATTACTAGAGAGCCAGCAGGGTACCTGCTATCAAAAGCTTAGGCATACTAGAAAATTTAGACTGGATATAGCTCACCTAATGGGGAGGTAAGCATCCAAACCTCATTTGAAGCCAAATAAAGATCTCACTTTTATTTTACAGAATTCTCTACTTTTTCTAGTTTCCAAGGTTCCTAGGTGACATGTATGTCCTGAGCAACTTGTTCTCCAAACTAACTTTTCTTTTCAATTCAGCTTTAGACAGACAGCTTCCTGAACATTCTCTAAGTTTCTCAAAATGTGTTAAAAAGAAAAGAAAAATGAGAACATTTCATGAGTGTTTGTTTTTTTCTTTTTTGTTTTATTTTTTATTATTTTTAAATCATATACATTATAGAGTGAAAGGGTGAGTATAAGTATTCTTGTACTCAGCATTGGTGAGACCAAACCTCAAATTTAGCTTTTGGTCCCTCACTCAAGAAAGACATTGAGGTCCTGGAGTGTGTCCAGAGAAGGGCAACAAAGCTGGTGAAGAGTCCAGAGCAAAAGTCTGATGATCAGTGGCTGAAGGAACTGGGTTATTTTAGTCTGGATAGAAGGAGTTTCAGGGAAGATCTTACCACACTCCACAACTACCTGAAAGGAGGTTACAATGAGGTGGATGTTGGTCTCTTCTCCAAAGTAACAAGGAACAGGACAAGAGGAAATGGCCATAAGGAATGCCAGGGAAGTTTTACACTGGGTATTAGGAAAAAAATTCTTCACCAAAAAGCTTGTGACAACTGGAATTGGTTGCCCAAGGAAGTGCCTGAATCACCATCTCTGGGGGTACTTCAAAAGATTTGTAGGTGTGGTGTTTAGGGACATGATTCAGCGTTGGACTTCACAGTGCTGAGTTAATCATTGAACTTGATGTTCTTAAAAGTCTCTTCCAATCCAAAAGATTTTATGATTCTGAATTAACATATTGCAGGTATCCAAAAATGTGAATGCATCTTATACAGTGAATTTGTGCATAATTTTCTGGTGATTCGCTATATACATAAGACCAGAAAAAACACAAAGGGTTTTTTTAGCTCAACAGATATTTTTAATGGAAGGTTTATTTTTTACTTATTATTTTAAGATGGTATATTTTTCTTTTTATACCTGAAAAATTCCACTACACAAATCAAGGATTTTTTTTTTTCAGTGCAAGAGCCTAATAGGGTGATGTCAAGGATAATATAAGATGATGTTACTTCTGAGTAATATTAATAAAGATTTGTATATATTCTAAGCAAATACATTGACAGATCCTACAGCAAATTCCTTTTGACCGAGCTTTACAATAATCAGGAAATTGAGTGTGTTTTACAAGAGTTCAATGACAGTTATTGTGATATCTTTCCTGCATTGTCCAGATTAACAGCTGGACAACAACAAAAAGTGGAAAAAAAAACCACAAAAGGACACAATAACAATAACAACAGTTACAAAACCACCACCAATAAAAAAAAGCTCAGAGCCAGATTGTCAGAGCCTAGACCTAGGAATAGCATTTCAAAAGCACTCTGCACACAGCAGGTACCAACACTAGATATCTTGTTGTGAACAGTTTTGAAAATCTGCTCTGAAGAATTTGCAATCACAGATCCCTAAAGAGCAATTCAAACTCAGGTGGAGTGCCACCTATTAATTCAAGTAAAGCCAATTACACAGTGATATTAGGCCAGATGAATTAGAAGTTCCAGAACTATTCCAGAAGTTCTAAAATACCACCAATATCACTGAAAAAGCAATCAATAAAAACTCATCACGGTCTTCTTAATTCATAATAAAAAATAAAAATATTTAAGAATGGAATAAGTTTGGCATATACTATTAACTGTTCCTTAAAAATGTTGTATTTAATGAGTATGATTGTATTTCAGTAATTTCCTTTCTTGTAACACTTTGTGATTTTCTCTCTTCTAACTCAGTGTGAAGTAAATTAAAGACCACTCCTTTCCTTTATGCTATTATTTTAGAATTTGTTCCATTTATAGACATAGAAGTGTTTAAGTGGATGCATGATTTAGGAATAAACATCCAGTCCCTTACTCCCTTTCTTTTAATAATTGTTATAAATATGCCTTATTCTCCTTACTCTTATTGAAGCCCAGGAAGTTGGACTACAATCCAGTGATATGAAAAGCCATGTTAATTCCAATGTTTTAAAATTAAAATCTGATTCTTGTACCTTTGTGAATTCCATACTTTTCTTGTCCTTATTTAATTTTTTCTATCCACATCTTTATTGACACATTGCTATATGTGACTTAATATTAGTCAAATCGTCATTTCCCCAAAAGATGAGGAATATTTGGAATTTTTTTTTCAATACAATATAAACTGAAGTTATTTAAATATCCCAAGTAAAAACTCCTATTCCAGAAGTGAGCTGTTGAGATATTTTGATGTTAAACAAAAAACTACAAATTTCTGCTGAAGTAATGTGGGGTTGTACTGGTAAAATTTTATTTTTGCCCTTATGAAATACTGATTTGTCCGGGTTTTTTCTGTGTAGGCAAAGCCTAATTTAATCAATCATATGCTAAGTAATATAAATGCCTGTTCAAATGGACCTGATGACTAACATTATCATCACAAAAGCAAGCAAAATGCAGTAGCTTCTCATTTCTTTTCTAAGAAAATAGGGGAGCATATGCTCATCCATTAAATTAGCGGATTTCATTTAATATAATCCATGAAAGAAGTAGAAACTGTCCGTTTCCCGTTCTCATTTTCTGAGAATTTAACCAGTTCCAATAGAATGTTACTGGATTCTGAACACGTAATCAATGGTGGTTGATCTTTGTTAGCTTATATTGCTGAAGTGCTGTGACTAGCTTACATAATATAACCTTTCCAGAGAGTTAATACCTGTATATATATTTCTACAGGATGAATCTGTGAAACATGCAGAAAGGCTGATTTTTTATTCTCTGCTGGGGTTAAAAGTAATTATATATAATTTATCCTGCCCTTCCCAGGTTCTGTGGTGTCCTACTGATCTCATCCTTTCTGAACTCTGTAGAATGTTTCCAATAGCAAATAAACTGCTTTGTGTCCAAATTTTCTGAACACCCCAATATTACTAGTGATTAGTTTTCTTTTTGACAATGGTTTGGATTAAATTTTTGGATGGCTCATTAACTTAAGAATCTTATTGAAATATTTCAGATAAACATAGGGAACATTTGCTAATGACAGAGTCTACTTGTTCTAGTAAAAATTATTATTCTTCTAAATCCTACCTTTTAGAGATGGAAATAAAGAGGAATCTGTGAGGTTTCTGTTTCTCTCTCAAAGTTGCAAAAAATTTGTCACTTTTACACTGTTCCTAATTCTTTGTTAAGACTGCGTCCCAGTGGCTTCTCTGAGGATACCAGCAAATACCTGGAAAGAAAAGAGCCAGAAGCTAGAATTATGAATCACGATGATTTCAACATATCTATTGTGTTCAGTTAAAACATAATTAAAAGTTATCCTCATCAGAGAATCTTTGTCATCAGGATCTTGGCAGATTTTTAAAAGTGAGGACACTTTCATATTGCATTAGAGATATTGTTTACCACCCAGTCAGGGACAGATGATCTGGTCTTCATATCATGCATTATACTGTTGGTCTGTGGAGGTTTTCTTTGATAAATAAAGATATTTTATTGATTTTTAAGTTTTAACATTATTAGTGGTTAGACTGCATTGAGGATTTACTTCATAATTCAAATTATTTAGGATGAAAAATTGGCAAAATAGCTGTAAAATTTAATATACATTCCCATGAAAGCCCAATGATTGTAGAGTTATTAAGTGAAAAAAAGGGAAAACTTTTTCAATAAACACAAAACTATTTGCTCTCTACAACTACCTTAAATGAGATTATTTTGAGGTGGGTGTCAATCTCTCAAGTATGAAGTGATATGACAAGAGGAACTGGCCTCAGTTGTACCAGGGGAGGCTTAGATTGAATATTAGGAAAAAATTCTTCACCTAACAGATTATCAAGAAATAGAACGTATTTAAAAGTGTAGGTGTTGTGCTTGGGGATATGATTTAGTAGAGGACATGGCAGCACTAGATTAATGACTGCATCTGATGATCTTAAGGGTCTTTTCTAACCTAAAATATTGTATGATTATACTTTACTAAAAGGTATATTTAAAAATATATTTCTAAAACCATGGGGAGCATACTGTGGTGATCTCTCTCTGCCTTTGAGTCACCATGTATTACTGAAAGATATTGCAATATAAATGCATGATTGTTTTTAGCATTTCGGTTTTTGAATCAAAACAGCTTTTAAGAAAAACTGTGAAGTAGAACATGTTAATAAAATAGCTGTATGTTTGTTTTTTTTTTTTTAATATCAGTTGGAATATGATCTACATGAAAAGAATTCCCTTTTATTTTCTCTAAAATTTCCTATATTCACATGTTCTCAGCAGAGACTAAAACAGTATAACTTCTCTTGAATGGTATAGAACTTTCAGCAAGACATACTGAAACTCAAAATCGTTTAAGTAGTTTGAAGAAACAATGAAATGTGAAGAACTTACAGTACCAAAAGACAAGCTCTGCAGTTGATAAAAACTTTGCATCCTAAGAAGGTCATATTGATTAACTTAGTCTGTAAGAACATATCCGCTTAACTCATATCTATTAAGAGATATTATAAATAATGAAAGTATATTTGCTTTCTATTTGATTTTCAGTTTTATTTAGAAGACAAATAAACTTGATCTCATTCAATAGGAAATTTTTTTTTTCCTTTCCTAAAACTGAAGGATTTTGCAGCTTAGAGATAGAGATTTAAATTATCTTTGGTTAGTTCCTACTAGGCCCCATTTCCTGTGTTACCATCTGAGTGATGCCCTTCTGCTATACAGGAAATGTTCTGTCACACATGTTTTGGACTTGGTTTCAACAACTGGTTTCTAATTTTGTTAAAATAACCAATGTAATTGTTAATCTTTTGGCATCTTCTCAGATGATCTGTATGGTTTTGTCCTGGAATCCACTCAATTTAGGCTTGTTACATTGCTCAGTGAATTCAGTATAATGATTCTATCTTGGTATTATTTAATGTGTTATAAATGTTTTGTCAGGGAAGGACTGGGAACATAATATATTAGCATTATAATTCCTGACAGACTATTAAGAATTACAATAAAAAATTCTCATAATGCTGTGCTTGCTATAAATATTGCATGAATACCCAATATAGGAGCACCACCCATTCAAACTTAATGTGCTTCTGCACAGTGGAAAAAAAAATGAAGCTGCTTTCAGGGAAAGTTTTAAGAGTTTACTCTGTGGATGAATTAAGAAAAAAAAAAAAATAATCCCAACTCAACATATTTCCTAAGGAATTAATAAGCAGCTTTGCCTCAAGCAACTAAGTCTCCCAAACCGCTATTAGTTCATTAATCTCCAGGAAATGCTTTAGGCAGAGTTTCTTAACTGTAAAAGTATTTCTAACTGACATCAGGAGCAAAAATAGTCTGATTTCGGAGGGTTAACTTAGTTCCCAGCATTGTTAATCTGATTGCTGAAGCAAACATATATGTGTATATAATCTTAATAAAATACTATTTTACAATAGAGAAATAAAAAATAACTACTTCTTATAAAAGCAAATTTCTGTATTACATAAAAATAAAAAATAATGAAAATAAATACAGACATGATTAACCCTTAGTTTATACCTTCAGAGTAGTTTTCAGACAATTAATTGGTCTGAGTAAGGTCCTGGTGACACTGTTGATAAAATTGAAGTGGTTTATTTGATGACAAATATCAACTCACTGAAAAACTTTGTGCCAACATAAGTGATTCTCTCATCAAGGAGATACTGGGCTTGTCTCTGGAATTAACATTATCTTCTTTATTTTAGAACAGAAGGACAATTTCAAAGAAATACTGCAGCAGCAGCTTCTGCTCTCATTCTTGCTTATTGGCATTGTAGTTCTAATATAATTCTAAGAAAATTCTGGTGAAAAGTTACCTGCAAGAACTACCAGTTTCTTCTTCAGAGTTTCTCAGCTTGGAGGGGGACTGGTAAACAATTAATGCAATTGCAATACCCACTTCATATACTAAAATTCCTATGTCATTGACTGATAGTTTTCCAGAATTCCCTTCGTCTAGTAGTCTACAAGGAATTTTAACTTAAATAAGTTCATATATAATAAATTTATTTCTTTCTGATTCTAAGGAACATGTGTTTAGTCCTAGTGATTTCTTGTTCCAATTCATTGTGTTAGGCAAGGAACAGGCATTATACTTGAACTTTTAGTCTGTCTTCTTCAACCAGATTCCAGTAGAGTAAAAATATCTTAGGCAATATTTCGTTTGAAGAATGTAGTAATTGTACTAGTGGGAGTTTAGTCATGCAATTTTAAGAAATGAACTGATATAAAATATTCTCCAAGTCTCATTTGAGGGTCTCCAAAAATGCAGAATATATTCTAATCTCATTTCTCTGCAATTATAACATATGTTTCAAATCGACAACAAACCTTTGCTTCTACCCCTTGCTGATTATCCATTTCATCATTTGTTTTCTCTTTGGACTGTAGAACTTCTGTGATTGTTGGCCTATTAATCCAAGCATTTTTAAAGCCTGAAAGTTTTGAATGTCTGCCAAATTGAAGCTCTGTTCTCTTGATGCTTTTTTCTAACAGGAGAAAGAAAAGACCTAATCTCCTTTCTCAAAGCTGAATTGAGAATGTAGGCTCTCAAAAATTAAAGATGACAAACCAGAGGGATTTTGCTCTGAACAGTTCTGATGAGACCCTTGGTACAAAATTCAGAAGGTGAATCATCCTGTTGTCTGATTTACTTAAACAAGCCAATTCATAAAACAGATTGTATGATATAAAATATAAATTCATGTCCTCCTCCTGCGATTTTGATTTTGTACTGTATTATTGTCATCTAAATTCACAAATCAGCAACACATATTTGTGCACATTTACCTCTGCATGCATATCTTTCCCTGATGACTAGGACTAAGGAAAAAACCTCAAAATAGTATCACTGCTGAACAGAATGGATGGTTCTTACAAGGGTACAAAGCAATAGTATAGGCAGAAAACAGAAGTTGGCTGAAAACTGTTTTTTTAACATCGTACTTGTTGAATAACCACTATTTAACAGTAAATTGCTATGAATCACAAAGATGCTGAGTGTCTAGTGAGAAATTTAAGCCCTTTTATTTCTTCTTTTTCAGAGACAATGTGCAATTTTTTTCTGCTTGTTGAGTTAGCTATTTCCTATAAACCATTACATGAAATTCTCAGGATCCAGGTTTTACAACATGGGGGCTGAAAAGAGCCAATTATACCTGTCAATTATTCTAGAATATATCCAGAGTAATTACACTATAACTTAGAGCAGAATTTAATCTCAAAATCCCATGGATGTAAGTAACATGGCCTTATATTTGTCCAGTTGAATAGATTTTTGAATATCTTTGAATTTTTTGAAAGCACTAATTTTTAAAAAAAGATTCCAGATGACCATTAGAAGTCCATACCAGCAAACCCAGTATGAATTATGTTGAATTACAACGTGTTACTTAATGATAAATAGTCCCATAAATGAAACTGCATGCTCTAAAGTATTAGAATAGAATAAATGAAATCAGAGTACTCATATGGGTTCATTTTATTTCCTTGAACCATTAACCAAGCATTGCTATTATCTTCGCTGACAGAAACTGTTGATGAGGAAAGGTTTGCATTTTCTGCTGCTGAGCTACACAGACAAATTTGAATGCCAAAAAATTCCTTTTTAGAGGGATAGAGCATTATTTTACTTTTCCCATGACTAGCTCACAGCTGTGATTACAGACTACAAAATATATCCCCTGTTGAAAGATTCAAAGGCATGTATTCCAAAATCAAACCTCAGGACAACCAGTAACCTTTCACAGTCAGAAAAGTAACAGTCATTTTATCAAAAGAGAAAAGAAAAAAAAAAAAAATTTTACTTGTATGTATAAGTAAACAAGGACATATGTAATTGTAACAGTTATAGAAAGAAGCTTCTTTGATCATTTTGTTTATTTGTGAGTCTCACTTTAAATGCTGAAGGATCTCAACAATGGTGCAATAAAAAAGGTTGCTATTGGAAACTTTATATTCATTTTATTTCTTTCTAGAATCAGAACATATCTACTATCTAAATTCTCTATTTTTAGATGTTTGCAGAAGAAGCATACAACAATAAATGCTTAGAGAGTGCAGGTTTAGCTTTCTGGGGGAAAAAATCAGTTATCATAAAACACATATTGTGATCCACTTTAGGAAGGCTCTTACTTCTGGCACTCTACTGGCTCTGCTTTTTATACATGTTTTGATATTTCACAGTGAATCATGTCAAATTATCTACACTACTTAGCTTCGTAGTTTATTACATAAAATTATGGTACAGCAGTTCTCAAAAAAGCAACTGTAAAAACAAAAAGGAAAAAAAAGTATGCTGCATATCAATTATAATTATGTGAATATTGAAATACTTACAAGTTAAAAAAATTCTGAAGTCATTGTCAAATAAAGATCTTTAAAGAGTTGATCTCACAGAAATTAATTATTTGATACAGTAATTCTTCAGGGGCCAGAAACAGGAAATGGAGTGGCGAGGTCTCCTCCAAAGTGGGCAGGGCAGGGCTGAAGCCTCACATGGACATCAGTTGGTGGATGTAGGTCAGGATCAGTCACAGTGAAGGGACCTAGGGTCAGACTGAATCCTGGGATAACCAGGCTGAGCTGTGGGGATAAGGCTGGGCTGGGCAGTCATTCAAAAGATTGCATTAATTCCCCCTAATCATCCATCCATTGTGGTGCTCTCTGTAATTTATGTTGGCTTTCACTGTGTCATTTGATACATTCAGAAGTTTCTCATATGATCTGCAGAAGTTTCTCACAGTCTGTTCAGGTAGCTAACCTCAAGCCAGGATATAAAAATGGTGTTATTTTAGCATGGTATACAGTAGCAAAACGTAAATGCTAAAAACTTCTTTTTTAATTAGCCATAGAGCTACCTCTGTCTTGTTTTAGCTTTCATATGGAATTCCTATTTGGAAATTTTTCTGAATGTGTCACTTTCTCATACTTAGATCAAATCCTAACATTTCGCAAAACTTAAATGATGCTCTTTGAAACACAGCAAATATAAGGATAATGTAGAATTCTATGGTGGGGTTACAAGATTGGTGGATATGGGAAGAGTGACAGATATTACCCACCTGAATCATGGAATTGCAGAATGTTAGGGGTTGGAAGGGACCTCAAAGGATCATCTAGTTGAACACCAGAGCAGGATCATCTAGATCTGTGCACAGCATTTGACACTGTCCTGCACTATGTCCTTGTCTCTGTAATTGGAGAGAGATAGTTTTGATAGATGGATGATTCAGTGGATAAGGAATTGGCTGGACAGTGGCATTCAAATAGTTTTGGACAATGGCTCAAAAACCAAATGGAGATGAGTAGCATTCCTCACAGGTTGTTACTGGGACTGGTACTACTTAACACTTTTGTTGAAGACATAAGTAGTGGGATCAAGTTAACCTTCAGCAAGTTTGCTGACTACAGCAAGCTCAGTGTCAACAGTCAACACTGGATGGAAGAGATGACATCCAGACAGACCTTAACAGGCTTCAGAGGTGAGCCTGTGCAAATCAACAAGGCCAAGGTCTTGTACCTGGGTGATGGCAATCCCAAGCACACAGTCTGGGCAGTTCTGGGAAGAAGGACGTGGGGACCTTGGTAGATGAAAAGCTTGATATGGCTTGTCATTGTGTGTTAGAAGCTCAGGGAGCCAGCCTGGACTGCGTCAAAAGACACATAACCAGCAGGTCAAGGGAGGTGATTCTGCCCATCTACTTTCTCCAGGGAGACCCCAGATGGAGTTCTATGTCCAGCTCTGGGGTCCACAATACAAAAAAGATATTAAGCTTTTGATGCAAGTCCAGAGGAGCACTGTGAAGATGCTCAGGGAGCTGGAGCACTTTCCCTGTGAAGACATGTTATGAGGATAGTTGGTGGTGTTCATCCTGGAGAAGAGAAGGTTCTGGGGGAACCTTATAGCAGCCTTTCAGCACCTAAAAGGCATAATCAACATGGGTTTACAAAAGGTAGATCCTGTCAAACTAACCCAATCGTCTTCTATGACAACATGACACACATAATGGATAAGGTGAAGGCTGTGGATGTGGTCTACCTGAGCTTCAGTAAAGCCTTTGACACCATTTCTCACAGCATTCTGATTGAGAAACTGGCTGCCACTGGCCTGGACAGGTGGACTCTCAGCTTGATTAAGAACTGTCTGGATGGCCAGGCCCACAGAGTGATGGTAAATGGAACAAAATCCAGCTGGAGGCTGGTCACGAGTGGTGTCCCCCAGGGCTCAGTCCTGGGTCCAGTCTTGTTCAACATCTTTATCAATGACCTCAGTGAAGGGATTGAATGCTCCCTCAGTAAGTTTGCAGAGGACACTAAACTGGGAGGAAGTGTTGATCTACCTGAGGGTAGGGAGGCTCTTCAGAGGGACCAATTGGTTGAGACCAATGGGATGAAGTTTAACAAGGCCAAGTGTAGAGTGTTGCACATAGGACATAACAACCCCATGCAGTGCTACAGGCTTGGGGAAGACTGTCTGGAGAGCTGTCAGGCAGAGAAGGACTTGGGGGTGTTGGGTGACTGCAGGCTGAATATGAGTCAGCAGTGTGCCCAGGCGGCCAGGAAGGCCAATGGCATCCTGGCTTGTATCAAAAATAGTGTGGCCAGTAGGTCTAGGGAGTTGATTGTGCCCCTGTACTCTGGTATTGGTGAGACGTCCCCTTGAATACTGTGGCCAGTTCTGGGCTCCTCACCTTAAGAAGGACATTGAGGTCCTCAAGCGAGTCCAGAGAGGGACAGCCTCTTATCCTTTCATTTAAATTCAAGCTAGAAACTAGACTATATAGATTGGTTTTATATCTTTTAAGAGCTCCAGAAATGGCATGAAGTGCCAAATCCAGTGGTAATTTCTACCTATGTCAAATGTGTGATTAAAAAAACAGAATACAAAAGACTTTGCATCTTGGACAAAGCTAATTGAGCTGCCTATTATCTCCTTGACATGAGCACTCTGAAGCAGCTATTACCAAATATTGGGCATTCGGAAAATTGCCTTGACCTGAAAAAGAATCAATGTGTTGTTTCTATATCATCCTGTATTACTAATTCACGGTTCCCCTTGTTATGCATGCTGATGCACTAACTGTTCACCTGAGGGTAGACAGCATTTCAGAATTTTACCAATTCTGTTGTTAAAGGCAATTCTCTATGCACAGAGTAGAAGGACTTTAAAGTTCATCTTTGATACTAGTTTGATGAAGTGAGGGTTTTGTGAATTTATTTTTTCTTTCTTTGTATCTAATTTAACCATGGCCCATAAAAGATTATAAGACATACAAAGATGGAAAGATTGTTAAGATGTTCATATTCTTCTCATCCAGTTCTTGTTAAATGCAGCTTCACTGAGCTTTTCTGTAGTCAGTATTTCACAAAGAAACTGGTATGTGTCTATCTTGTCTCCTTGATCCTTTCTAGTATTTGACAGTTCAAGCCTATTTCATCAGCAAATATAGTTTCTTTGAATATAATTTCTTTCCATTAAACCATGATCTTTGCTCCCTTTGCTTGCAAATGCTTTTTGACTTGGAATCAAAAGAGCTACAGTGCAAATATGTAGTTTCCTCTAAGCCGCTCAGGTCTCCCTCTTCTGCTTGACAAGGACAGGGCAGGGGGTCCGCCACCAATTGTGGGGAATCTTCCTGGCGCACTTCCCTCTGGGTTGCCTCCACCAGTCAGTCTCCCACTCACAGTCTCTGACGACTATCGGTCTTTCAACCTCTTTTTGAGTTCAGCCCCGATGCTGAGCAGATCATCCACTTGCTTGCACCTCACAGAGGTGAAAATCTTGTCATTCTTTCCTGGCAGGAGTAGGCTCAGGCATTCCTTGCATCCAGAGACCTGGACCACGACATCTCTAGGCAGGCCCACTGTCTGGGTTGCCACAGATTTGTTGGGGCAAGCTCTCTGTCTGGTGGAGACCATGGTTAACCATACTGGCACCCCGCAGACAGGAACACCCTTTGCTCACCCTACGTGCTCTGTGAGTGGAAGCTAGTCAACTCGACTTATCTTCTGAACCACAAGGGAGATCACACCCTGACCAAGTGAACTACCATGCCATGCCTGTTTGCCCATCCTGTTCGCTGTTCTCTGGGTCACTCACGCTCCCAAGGGGCAGCTCTTGTAGTGAGAGGGGTTGTTCCTGTCACCATTAGCTATGCCTCCAATGAGTCACCACATCATGCGATCCATGCTGGGGGTCTCGTATCATTCTGCCAGCTCTCAGTGGAGAGGGGGAAGCTGGGTGTCTCTCTCTCTCTCTCTGCCTGTTCGTTATTGCCCTTGTGGTTCTGTGCTAGGGTTTACTGCTTTCAGGAAGGGTCCCTTCATGTGGTCACCCACTCCAGAGCCCTTCACCTCAGTGACTGCAGTTATTGCTGTGATAGGAGCATCTGGAAAATGGACAAATTGAGGTGATTTTAAAATTGAAAAGTAAACTTATCAAATTATAAAACTCAGTAACACTTGAAGCTAATGGTTATGTCCAACACGTTATTACCTGTGTGGAGCCAGGAGCCGGACTTGATGATCCTTATGGGTCCCTTCTAACTCAGGATATTCTATGATTCTACGATTAATTGCTACCACTGCTTACACAAATCTGCTAGTCTTTAGCAACCATAACTTATGTATGCACACTTACACTTTGTAGTTGGTTATGCTGTGAAATTATTATTAAGTACTATTATTAACTACATTATTTTTGTGTGATTATAGTTTGGTTTATAGAAAAGTAACATTAGCATATCAAATTAAATAATTAACAGTTTAATTGGGATATCTTTATGTTATACAGGTGTTAGAAGGCTCTGCTGTGACTACATTCTCCAAGTGAAAAATTACATGTGATAGCCTCTAAAAGAAGGATATTTTATAGGGATGTTAGAAGTCACTTAAAATATACTTATTAACACCAGATCAGCCTTTTGGTTTTATTATGTCCCGATGCAGACCTACAGTAGATTATCCAATGTCCTGCTGAGTTAACAGAATTCTTTGCCTATTGTGAGACTGTAGGTTTCATGCTCCAATTTCTATCACTAAGGGTTCTGTGTGATGCCTTGATCCAAAAGCACACATAATTAAAAGGAGTCACCCACCCCTGTCACATATGCCATGTTGAATTTCATAATTCTACAGTGCCCTTAGGCACACAGCAGGGATTAGTCTTCAGAACCCCATGTCCTCTATGTTACTGCTTATCTAATAAGTAACATCAGCACTAAATTCTGCTCCAGGCTGCTTTACATCAGAGAGCTGACATTTCAACACAAAAGACTAAGTGGCATATCCTGAGTTAATAATAATCGTTCCTAACTAAGGTAGCTATTTCCTTCATCTGTTCTCAGGCAAACAACAGTAGGCATGATGTGATGGTGCTGCTATCACTGTTCTTTGAGATGCTGAAGAAACATGCAGATACTGAGGTAAAATTTATTGAAATATAATGAATAAAGGAATACTGCATGTTTCCATTTATCAAAACAGAACTTGAAGCCCTGAAGCTTAAGTCTCCCTCAACATCACTTTTGCCAAAGCCCTCTACATAAAATGAGAAAGAAATTGTGGTTTTGTAATTACAGTGTATCAAAAGATGGGAGAGGCTGATCTCATTTCTTTGGCTACCAATGATAGAATGTGAGGGAACGGTATGATGCTGAGACAGAGGAGGTTTAGGTTGGATATTAGGAAGAAGTTCTTTACTGAGAGGGTGATCAGGCACTGGAACAGGCTCCCCAGGGAAGTGGTCACAGCACTGAGCTTGGCTGCATTCAAGAAGCGTCTGGACAATACACTCAGTGCCATTCTCTGACTTGGCTGGTCCTGTGTGGAGCCAGGAGTTGAACTTGATAATCCTTATGGGTCCCTTCCAGCTCAGGATATTCTATGATTCTATTATGAAAATGTATTGTGATATTGACCACAAATATATGATAATGATTGCACAATTTTTTTCTGGAAAGATCACTGCGCATGTTTCAGAATGAAATGTTGGACTAAATTCTGAAAGATATTAAAGGATTAGAAAAACAAAATAAACAATCCCTTTGTTTATCAAAGCTCTCCTTTAACCATACATTAGGCCTATGATTTTAAAAGTTTTTAAGGACCCAAAGAGTTGTAAATCATCTAGGACTAGAGCTAAGAGAAGATGGAGTTTCTAGGTCCAAATTCCCTAACAATGTTAACTTACTTCTAAATACAGATTTGCTTAATTAATTAAACACAACCCTGAAAGGGTTTGAAGTTTTCTGGGAGATAAAAGTTCAACTTTGAGCCACAAATAGAATTCTAAAGCCTTGAACAACTTGATAAACAAACACGAATTCTCTCTCAGGTAAACACTTTGAGCATGCCTTACTTGAGGTTAATTTACATACAAATGTACTGACTCCTATCTTAATGTATTTTATAAGCTGATTGTTATTTGAGGAAAAAAAAGGCACAGAGCACTCAGTCTTTTCCATTACCCTTACCATTAGATCCATGTCCCACTGGCGAACAGGTGTATATTTTCTTCTGACAACATACTTTCAGAAACCTTTCTCACTGCCTTTACCTCCCTTGCTAGTTTCAGCTCAAACTGAGATTTGGCTTTCCTCTGTCCATTCCTACATGAGTGGGCAACATTGTCTAGTTTGTCTCTGTTTCCACCATCTGCATACTTACTTTTTGTTGTGAGCTCATTCAGGAGCTCACTGTTCATCTATGCTGACCCTTTCCCACACTTGCCTGACAAGAACCGACCATTCTTATGCCCTTGAAGAGGTTGTCTTTGAATATCAACCAGAATTTGCATTTGGCACCAATTCTTCTAGAAAGTACATGATGTTTGATTCAGAATAGTAACTTAAATGTATTTTTGTCTGTGGCAGCAGTCACTTTTTTATTTTTCCCCTGGAAGCTTGTTACCTAGTCATATAGTTTAATTTTCTAAGATGAGAGTAGATATCTAAATACATGTTTATCTAAAATCTTGCTTTCAGTCTTCTGTCCCATATTCCTGCTTTCCCCACACGGGAAGGAAATATTGTAAAATAGTAACTTTTTTTCAGTAATCTAGTACATGTAAATAAATCCTAAAAATGACAGACAGATTATACTGGCACTTATATGTAGTTTCAGTCTCATGCTTTGAACTCCAGTTGTTAATTGTAAGCTGTATCCACAGTTAACTCACAAATGTAGCACTATTTTTTGTGCAAATGCACAGCAATAACCTGTCTGAAACCTAGATCCCGATTTTGTTTATCAATTGTTTATCTTATTAGAAAATCAAGCTTTAAAAATCCATGAACCCAAAGGAGACACAAAAAAAAAAAAACCAACAAAAAAACAAAGAAGAAAGAAACCTGAAAAACTTCTGTAAGATTAAAGACCAGTTACAACTTATTGCCCTTCTAACATTATGAGAAAGTTATAGACAGTTTTGGAATCACAGCAGCAAGCTGTGAAATATCTATGAAATGAAACAGTCCTGCTGAGTATACTGCTGTGCTGTTTGCTATGTCCTGTAGACATTCACACACACAATATTCATGTTGTGAACAGAAGAATAGCCATGGTAATGCAAAATTTCAAAACCAAAAGAGAGCATATGTGCATGTGAGAGAGGCTTAAGCTTCCAACATGTACTCTGTTTTCCTTTTTAATACCCTTCCCCTCAGATCATCACCTCGTTTCCAGACTAGAGACCATGAAACAAAGAGAAGAAAATTAATTTCCAAAGTAGGGTCCTTAGCATTTTAAAGACGCCCCTTACAGGTTTTCCTTTCTTTACTTTTCTTTACCCTTACCATTAGACAACACACATCAGTATTTTTTTCATGCATGAAGATGAATGGAAGCAGCTTGCAAGAGGAAAGGAAAACAGCTTAAAATTTATTTATTTGCTTAAATTTGATGGCTCTTATCACAAAGATCCTATAGATATTATCAAATACTCTACAGACTTTTCTTGCTTTAGCCATTGTGATGGACTTTGATGCTATGCTATATAAAACAAATGAGTTACCACCTATTATGAAGTACTAATTTAGAAAGAATCAAGTATATATATATATGTAATACTTCTAGAATCTTAGAATTCTGGAATGGTTTAAGTTGGAAGGGGCCTTAAAGGCCAACTGGTTCCAGTGCCTCTACCATGGGCAGGGACACCCTTGTCTAGAAAAAGTTGCCCCATCCAACAAGGCCTGGAGCACTTCTAGGAACTGGGCATCCAGAACTTCTGGGCAACCTGTGCCGACCTCTCCACCAATCTCACAGTAAAGAATATCTTCCTAATATCTCACCTAAACCTACTCTCCTTCATCTTAAAGCCATTACCTCTTCCTCTATCACTACATGTCTTTGCAAATAGTCCCTCTTCAGCTTTCCTGGAATCCCCTTTTAGACACCGGAATTTTGCAAAAATATTGTCAAATCTATGATAATTCAACCTATGATACATATTTATTAATAATAAATTCATAAATTCTTCCTTGTGTTTCATTAATAACATCTTTCTACATTATTTAAAAACTTCATGTCTTCAGATGAGGTTTTCCAGATATTGCAGGCCTATTGTTTGGTAGCAAAGGCATATCTTTCCTTAACCTCTGTATCCACTCAATTGCTGTAACATAATAATAATTTTTCCTTTAGTAGAAAGATAATTTTACTTCTGTGGGGTTTTTATTTTGATTTAGTGGTGTTCATTAAAAAATTGAAAGTAGGCATTCCAGTATCTCAACTGTTTCTTCTGTTGCCAGAATATACATGGGTTCTGACAGCAGTGTTATGGCACAGCCATACCGACAGAGCCTGAAGTGCTTTGTTGGCAGTGATGAGTCATGTAGCTGAAGCAATTAGGCAGGTAGTCTGTAGGGATTGCTGATGTCATTTCTAGTTCAGTGAAAATTGTGGATTTTCAGTTGGGGTAAACTTTTCAATAGTAAGTGGATAAAAAACCCAAATGGATTCAGAAACAAAAAGTTTTAGAAGATGTAATAGGTTTTAAAATTGTACTTTGATATGACATTATATCCTTTGATATGACATGATATAAACCTGGGAATATATATATTTTATCTGCTGTTTGGTAATGTCTTCATGGAGATGTCCATTAGAAGGAAGTTCTCCCATCCCAGAGATTTCTGAAGTAGATTATGTAGTAATCTTTCTGATGGGTATTGCAAGGAGTGATAGCTACAAGAAAATTAAAGAGACTTTATGATTGGGGAAGCCTATGGTTAAGTTTACATTTGTCCTTTAGATATTCCCAAATCCTCCATAATTATAGCAGAGAATCTGGCCTCACTTTTAACAAAAATTACAGTGCAAGTGTCTGTACTTTTTTTGCACATGAATGAGGAAAAGGGCTTTCATCTAAATGCAGAAATTGTAAAGTAGCTATTGAATTTCATTATTACTATGTGCCAGAAAATCCCTGGAAAGCAGATAAGGGGAGTGATGGCTGGTCCCCCAGGTCAGAGTCTCATAGCCAGAGCACATCCCACCATTGCTGTCAGGAGCAGGACAGCCCAGGAAGCAGTCAGGGGCAGCCCCAGCCTCGTGTATTGGGCACCCCCATGGTGATAGGCTGAATCTGATCTGGGACATCACACTGCAGGTGGGGGTCAGGATCAGGCTAGGTGAGGGAAAACAGAGACAGGTACAACTTTGGGATAGACAGGCTGGCATATCAGTGTGCACAATAATGTCTGGGCCCGGACAAAAGTGTCAGGCATAGGTATAGCTGCAGTGTTCTTGGAGCTGCATTTCAGGCAAGGGCTCAGGATGAGAGCTACAGCTTAACAGAATCTTCCAAGGGAGTGAGAGAGCAGCCCTCCCAGAGGCCTGCCAGCTGTACTACTGGTCAGCCAGTCCACTAAACCCCCAGGATGCACAGATAATGAATTCAGGGCCTTGATTGTAAATTTCAAGGAAAAATTTCCTTTAATTATTATATTGCTGCAATTGTCAGGCTCTTCTCAGTGATGTCCAATGACAGGACAAGGAGCAATGGGTACAAGTTAGAGCATGGGAGGTTCTATGTGAATACATGGGAAAAAGCGTATATAAAATGTATGTAAGAAAGGTATATAAACTGAACAAGTCTGCTGTTATTAATGGTTTGTCTTCATTTGCTCTTTTTAGTAGGGGTGGGTGATTTTCTTCAGATGTTCACCAAAATTTGCATTAAAAAAAGCGTTAATGATCTTGAAGTCTGCAGCTTCTGGTCAAAATTTTTTGTCTACAGTCAATGGAAACTTTTTTCTGTGGAAGTAGTGTGGTTGGATTTGCAGATTTTTTTTTGCCTAATAATCCAGAGGCTAGTGTTCCCAAAGACATATTGCAAAACCTTGTACTTTTTTCTCTCTGTGACTTATGGACACAGAAAAAAATTATATTTGTTATGTTTTACATAGTTTTAAATCTCAAAACAATACTGAAACAAATCTGAAACAAATCTGTCTTTATTTCTCACCTGATGACAGCTCCCTCTACTTCAGCCTGGGCAATCTACTTCAAGAAGAGGAAATGCAAGACACATAAGACTTCTGTTCAAAGCCAGTATGTATCTTTGACTCAGAGCACAGTAGTTTTTTTCTGCTAGTAGCCAAACACATAAAACATTGATGACACAGCTGAGAACTTATGAAGGAGTCTATGATGTTACATAGGGAGCACTGAAGTCTTTAAAGGGTTGTGTCTGAAGGGATGCTGTGTCTCCCAGGGAACTCAAGGTACTTCTATATTAGTGTTTTAGTGTTGTTAAGTGTGCTTTTGAAGTGACTTTTCCAATTGTTTCTACTTTGATTCACATTATGGTTTCAAATCTTTCTTACTGGGTTTCTTTTGAGAAGAACTGAACACAAAGTTCCTCACCAGGAGCACACTGAATGTAGTCTGACTGTGTGCTCTGACTGCAGGTGGTTATGTTCAAATGACCAAAGTATAATTAGTCCAAAGTAAAATTTCCTGGGTTCTCAATACTAACTGTTTCACTGTATGAAAACTTCCATTATTTTTGCTGTTTATTACTTATAATGTGCACATAGACTTAGACTGCTCTTGGATCCTGGATGTGTGGCTCTCCTCTGATGAGCATAGAGTACATGCAACAATCTGAATCAAATATATTTTCATATCACTACTTTTGTTATTAAATTTCTTACTATAGCATTATTGATGAGAGAGCAAAGAAACCTGAGTGGGTTTTTTTCACTTTAATAATTCACTTTTAGTAGTTTTAGAATTACTTGTAAATTGTGGCCTGTTTCTAATACTTTTCTAGTACTTTCAGACAAATACTTGTTTGGGGGACCAAAGGGAAAACATCAATTACCACAAGACTTTTCATCTGTCTAATAATCTAAAGGCCCATACTCCCAATCACACATGAAGTTCACCTGAAACCTTATGCCGTTTATTTCATCTTTTCTTTGCATAGACTATAGATTTAACTCTGACCTCTACTTTTCAGGGAAGTGTTCCAGCTGCTATGAAGTAAATAGTTCATGACAGAGACAGATTGTTGCTATTCCAGTAGAGTAGTATGAAGTCATGCCAAACATTACAAATCCTGCCTCACTTTTTCTGATATAACTGTACTGCTTTCTGTTCTATAGCTCATTCACAGCTTTTATTTTTTTTTGCTGTACTTACTTGTGAACTACATTTATAGTCACAGATAACGGAGAACTTGAGCAGACTAATACTGTCTTGCAGTGTGTCACTGTTCTCATAATTTGAAATATTATGAAAGTTTGGGTTATGTCTCACTTAAGGGATAAAATGCCACCAGTTATGTCTTCTACAATAATATTTAATTCCCAGTCCACTGTGCATTGGCACCTGTGGTGACATATAGTATAGAAATATCCTAACTACATATCTGAAAAACTTAATGAATAAATTACTTTTGTACCACTTACAGGATACATACATAAAGAAACATCAACTTACATGAAAACACTGTGATTGAAATTTGCTTGTTCATTCATTTCTTTGTATTTTATCTGCATGGCTATATAAAACTCATTTGCAAAGTCCTTAATTAAAGCTAGATCTAATATACTTTCCTAAATTTCAACTTTTTAAAATGTGTCATTGATTTAAGGGGCCATGAACTAAACTCTTTGGGGATAAGTTTAGAATGAATACAGCAGTGGATCTATTTCTGCAAGACTCACTGACAAGTAGAATTTCCTTCTCTTCAGTTAAGATGACAGATTTGGCTATTGCTTTTTCCATTACTATATTGCTTACAGAATTGTGTATGGAACCTTCATTCTCATTATAGAAAATTAATGGCATTGCCAATTATTTAAGCCAGACTGACTTAGGACCTGGCATAGCTGAAGTTAATATGAACACAGCCAGAAAGCATTACTTAAATAAAAAACGTAGGGTTTCTGGCAGAGTTATTTAAATCTTTTCATTGTCTTATTACTAGTGCCAGAACCTATAAAAGAGGCAAGACTTGGATTTTTTAATGACACTTGCTTCAAATTTTCACTGATAACCTGAAATGTACTGAAATCAATTAAAACCTCAATGTAATTAGACATCAGTTATATTGGATTTGAATATTAATGTCAGGTAAAAGGGTAAGCACTGGAAGTAACAGAATTTTTAAAAGATGTATTTTTTTCATTTTAATTTGTGAGCAATATTGGACTTACTGAATGCAAAAGTATGTAAAAAGCTTAGGATTAGCTGGTACAGTGTATTCTTTGTGTCATATTTGGCTATATAGCCCTTGACAACCACAGTTAACCTAGAAGGATGATTGTCCTGTTTAAAAAAAACACTTTGTGTTCACTTTAATTTCAACAAATTTTTAATCCTTACAAGAGTGTAAACAATTATTTTGATAATTCACAGTAATGACATAAAGCCTATTTTAATTTCCTGTTTGATTTTTGTCATTATTAGAAGGACCTTTGATTTTTTCTTATTTCCTTAGCAACAATTAACCAAGTAGACATTTTTTACTTTTTTTGTTTTTTAAAGGATTATTTATATTGAAATAATGCTATTGTTTCAAAGTTCTGTGCAGTGTCCTTCTTAAGGATCTAATTTTGGAATGCATATGTAGGCAGCTGAAATTATTTACTTTTTAAAAACCTTCTCTCAAAAATTCTTCCGCCAGTGATTGCAAGATACTAGATAGTATAGATCGTCTATATTTTCCAGGATTGCCCAAATAGAGATCATTATGAGAATCTAAATAGTACATAATTTTCTTTCCTCAAATCTTATATATGAATTGTTTATGAATATATGAAATTTGTACATATCTCTTAAAAAAATGAACAGTAGAAATGTGCAGGCATGATGATACCACTCAATTATAACTGATAATGCCTTGTGGTTTTGCATGTGGTTTATATAGATCTCCATCTTATTTTCTTATATTTTAGAGATGTTCTCTCATTTGTGGTGCTTATATGTATGCATGCAGCACTACAGAAACCTATCTTATAACTGGAGGTCATATTTTATTATGATAATAAGAAAATAGCTTTTTGGTATTATTATATTTTTCACCTATTAAATTTTTAAAATATGATTATGCACAATAATAGGTTGATATAATAATATTTATTTTTCCTTCGGAGGTTGGATTAAAGGATGAGATTAGCAAAATATATCTAATCTCATCTTTTGGACTCTGAGCACTCATCTTTTAGTGTTTAATAACCATATTATTAAGGAACGCAATTACATTCAAGGCAGAATTTGAATAGGCTCAAATTCCAACATCTGCATCCTGTTATAACTCTTCATTCAAGACAAAAAAAGGCTCCTAGTACCATATATTTTTTTTTCAGGACAAATACTTATATCAGATGATCAAATATTCTGTCAAAACTGTCTTCAACAATTGATTAGACTGAGTTTTTCCAGTCTTCCAGTGTGAATCTTCTGTGCTTTGGATCATAAAACCCTAGCATGGTTTGAGCTGGAAGAGACCTTAAAGACTATCTAGTTCCAAACCCCCCTGCTAAGGGCAAGGACACCTTTAACTAGAACAGATTGCCCATCCAGCCCGGCCTTCAATGCATCCAGGGATGGATAATCTACAACTTCTCTGGGCAACCTGTTCCAGTCTCTCACCACCCTTGCAGTGAAGAATTTCTTCCTAATATCTCATCTAAATCTACTGTGTTTCTTCTTAAGGTCATTACCTGTCATTACCTCTTGTCCTATTACTAAATGTCCCTGTGAAAAGTCCCTCTCTACTTTGGCTTTTTTGTAGTCTCCCTTTAGATACTGGAATGCTGATAAAAGGTCTCTCCAGAGCTTACTCTTCTCTAGCTTCTTATGTTAGGAGCCCTAGAGCTGAAGACTAATCCAGGGGAGGTCCATTTGAGTGTCTTACCTTCAGTGCTCTTGCTGAATTTTAAAATGCAAAGCCAAGCACCTGATTTTGTGATGTAATGTACAGAATAGGTTTCACATCCCTTCATGTATTTGGTGTTGTCCTTCTGAGCACAAAGATCACATTTCCCTAGTTACACTCAATCGTGCATTCTGATCTTACGGTAAGTGTTCAGGGATGAGATTGTATACTTTCCTTAAAATGTTTTCCTAACTTAAACTCAAATATTTTTCACTACAAATGTAGTCACATATAATAAGAAAATTTTCAAAGTTGTAACTTTTTCTCCAGTAATTTCAGTAATTTTTTAGTAGTAACCTGATAGGTGTTTTTGATATAAAATTCAGTTTATCAGGAATTTCATACACTCTATATAAGCCAAAAATACATTTTTCTCAATTCATGGTTGATTATCTTGGTTCTTTCTGATAATAAACAGGCATTTGTCTCTGAGATGTAGTTCCTGTTGCCGATGTGTTCACAACTGAAATAAATAGTAAAAAAGATTTGATATAGAAGTGATGGGTAGCATAACTTGCTTCAGTCACATATGACAAAGTGAATTACATAACTCTATCAGCAATGTTCAGTTTTTCAACAAACAATATCTCTATTTTATGCTCATCTAATAATTAAGTACTAGGATACTGCATCAAGCTTGTTGGCATGACAGTTGACATTTGAAAATACTGGTAAAAAGTGGCATGTCTTTAGTAAACACTTCTAAGTAAGTTGGCCAGTTCCAACATTTATTTTTTTTTCATATACACAGCACCAAGAATGCAAGTACACTGCTGTCATTGCTGGCATTTGGAGAAAATGTTTTTAAAAAGTGGAAATTGAAACAAGATTACATGAAGTGTTACATCGATGTATTTTATATTTGCCAAGACAAAACTTGACATTTACAACAGTTAGGTTTGAAATGAAGAACAAACAGAAGTAAACACAAACAGTCTTCAGGGTTTACATTATTACAGGCCAATACATATCACTAAGCAAGATTTTGCTTGTTTGATTATTTCTATGATTCTTTTCACTTGTTTTACACAGTGTATGAGATAACATGTAGAACATTTTCTCACTCTGACAATTCTTTTGAGTTGAGTTTTAAGATGAATAAAGATTTAACTAGGCAATGCTATATAACAAAGATAAGTGATCTTACGTTTTAGATAAAGCACAGTTTAAGAGACAAGGATTTATTTTTCTGTTTCTTATGTCAATTTGTTGTAGACTTAAATTTAAATAAAAACATTTACTTTTTTTAGGGACATAATTGACACTATACCTTACTTTTCTGCAACGATCCTATTGTTTCCTAGAAGACTTAAACTTTGTTAATCATTCTTTAATAGTTTCTTAATTGCATTTCACATACAAGTAACATGCAGCAGTCAATTGCAGCAAATTATCAGTTCTTTTGGTATCAACAAGGATAAAGTCTGGTAGAGTCTGGACAGAAAGTAAGTAGTTTTTATTCAGGAGAATTCAGCAAATTTGTTTTAGCTTACAGCTGATGTTTCCTAGCTTAGAATCCTAGAATCCTAGAATCTCATGAGTTGGAAGAGACCCATAGGGATCATTGAGTCCAACTCCTGGCTCTACATAGGACCAGCCAAATCAGAATATTAGACCTGGGAAAGAAAGTTATCTCAACTTGCAGACATGTAAGGAGTTCCTATTCTGCATTGGCATGAATCAAAGACACAAGAAGTTCACACCAACTAGGTTCACCAACACATATAAAAAAAAAAAAAAAAAAAAGTAGGCCTTATTTGCCTTTTAAAAATCTGGTTTCAAGACTGTGGCTGAAATCAGAATACTCTAATTTTGTTTAACTTTGCATATTTGTCCCTTCTTCCAGTATCTTCTCTATGGCTTTCCCTCTGTGTGCTTCACTAGAAATTTTATTTTCAATATTATAAACATTCTCATGTTTAAATGAGGTGTTTTTTAAACAAAAGCATCAGTCTAAATTAAGTAATGATAAACTAATTCATCAGAATATTCTTGAATGCTTTACCCTAACTTATTTCCAGTGACATTAGTGTCTGTAGATAATGCGATAAAATCTGTTGTTTTGTTCTGTTTAAAATGTTGCTTTCTCATTATTATCATTAATTGCTTGCTTTAAAGAGGGAATAATTATAATCATGAAGACTGACACTTTTCAGTAATGGTTTAAGGTTTATCACTTAAGAAATATGTTTCACAATATCCCTTTTCAGACTGTAAAGGGAAAGGAAAAGAAAGTAACATTTCTTCTTTTTTTTTTTATTAATGATTTCCAAATACTACTTTTTCTTGTTCACTGCTTATTCTACATTTGTGGTATATATAAGGAATTCAGGGTTTAGTCTGTCATCAGAATTCCTTCTACTCTCAGCAGACAAAACAGCATGTGCAAATTCTTGAACTACTCCTAATTCTGCACAGTTCTTTTAGAAGTGTGCACTTTCTTGTTCTGCAAATGGGTGTAAGAAGGGTAGGCTATCACACTATTTTATAAGGTTAATAGCAGATAGCCAAAGAGTACACAGAATCACACAGAATCACACAGAATCACAAGGTTGGAAAAGACTGTTAAGATCAAGTCCAACTGTTCCCATCCTATGCTAAACCATAAGTACCTCATCTACTCTTTTTTTAAACACATTCAGGGAAGATGACCAACCACTTCCCTGGGCAGTCTATTCCAGGACCCAACAACTGTCTCAGTAAAAAACTTTTTTCTAATATATAATCTAAAGCTGCCCTGGCACAGCTTCTTACCATTTCCTCTTGTCATATATCCTCTTACTCAGCTGAGCAGACCATCACCTGCCTCTCTACAACCTCCCTTCAGGTAGTTGCAGGTGGTGATAAAGTCTCCCCTCAGCCTCCTCTTCTTCAGGCTAAACATCCCCAGCTCCTTCAGCTGCTCCTCCTATGATTTGCCCTCCAGCCCCTTCCCCAGCCTGGTTGCCCTTCTTTGGACTTGCTCAAGGACCTCAATGTCCTTCTTATGGTGAGGAGCCCAGAACTGGACACAGTACTCGAGGTGCGGCCTCACCAATGCCCCCAGGTCCTTCTCTGCCTGACAGCTCTCCAGACAGTCTTCCCCAAGCCTGGAGCACTGCATGTGGTTGTTATGTTCCATGTGCAGCACTCTGCACTTGGCCTTGTTAAACTTCATCCCATTGGTCTCAGCCCATTGGTCCAGTCTGTTCAGATCCCTCTGAAGAGCCTCCCTACCCTCAGGCAGATCAACACTTCATCCCTGTTTAGTGTCCTCTGCAAACTTACTGAGGGAGCATTCAATCCCTTCACTGAGGTCATTGATAAAGATGTTGAACAAGACTGGACCCAGGACTGAGCCTTGGGGGACACCACTCGTGACCGGCCTCCAGCTGGATTTTGTGCCATTTACCATCACCCTTTGGGCCTGGCCATCCAGTCAATGTTTAAACCAGCAGAGGGTCCACCTGTCCAGGCCAGTGGCATCAAGTTTCTCTCAATCAGAATGCTGTGAGAAATGGTGTCAAAGGCTTTACTGAAGCTCAGGTAGACCACATCCACAGCCTTCGCCTTATCCATTATGTGTGTTGTCATAGAAGGCGATCAGGTTAGTACCCAATTTCAGATGCTGTTCTTAATGATACTTTGTACTTTCTCAAAAGAAAATATTTTAAGAGTGAGCATAAGTAACTAACACATTTGTAAGTGCTGAATTTATCCTTGATTCACATAAGAAACCATTGTGTTGGGTCTGGTTGCTATGGAGTTAATTTTCCCCATAGCAGCCCTCATAGTCCTCTCAAAGATTCTTTTCCGTCTTTGAGACAGGTGTACACCGTCTGTCACCAGCAGGCCTGGTGTCATGTAGAATCATAGAATTTCATGTTGGAAGGGATCTTTAAAGGTCATCTAGTCCACCCCCCTGCAGTAAGCAGGGACACCTTTAATCAGATCAGAGTGGTCAGAGCTTCAAGTCTGGTCTTGAATGTATCCAAGGATGGGGCCTCTACCACCCCTCATGGCAACCTGTTCCAGTGTCTCACCACCCTCATTGTAAAGAACTTCTTCCTAATGTCTAATCTAAATCTTCTCTGCTCTAGTTTAAAACCATTGCCCCTTGTCCTATTGGTATATAACCTTGCAAACAGTCCCTCCACAGCTTTCTTGTAGATCCCCTTCAGGTACTGGAAGGCTGCTATAAGGTGTCTCCAGAGCCTTTTCTTCTCCAGGCTGAACAACCCCAACTCAGCCTGTCTTCATAGGAGAGGTGCTCCAGACTTCTGATCATCTTCTGGATCCACTCCAAGATTTCCAAGTCCTTCTTGTATTGAAGGCTCCAGAGCTGGATGCAGTACTTCCTGTGGATCTCACCAGAGCAGACAGGGAGAATAACCCCAAATTTCAAAAACCCCAAAATTCTTCCAGTGACACCAGGCTCAGACACAGTTATCAATCTGCTGGCTCTTTCATTTTCTCCTTTTATTCTCCTCAATTGGGAAGATAGTAAAGACTACTTGTGATCCTGAAACCTTAAATGGTCATCCTAAGGCCCAGAAATCTCTCTCGATTGCTCTGGGACTTCTGTTTGCAACTTCATTACTACTTACCTGAAAAAATCAATAATGGGTAATAATTTGAGGGCTGTACCAGGCGTTCTGGAACAAGGGGGTAAGAAGGTAAGAAATTCAGTGTTTCTTGGTCAAACTCCAGTGATAAAGATTCAGCCACGTAGTACTCCTCTTTTCATAAGTAGATATGAAATAATCATTGCGATAGTTTTTTGCTTCTATTTTAATGAACGCTTGCACCTTCTGAAATCTGATCATTGAAGAATACTTCATTTGTCAGCTCAGAAAATTTAGACAATAAAATTGAAACAAAATAAAGAAAGATTTTGCTGCACTTCAAGATCTTACACTGTAGTCTTCCGCCTATTGGATAATTATGTAATTTTGTTTCCCCTGCAATTCTTCTCTCTCTTTTAGAGTTAGGCATACATGTTCACATTTGTATTAGCTCATGTGTTTCTCCTGCTGCAGTTGCAGAATCCCAAATTTCAGTATAGAATCATAGAAATACTTAAAGGTATGAGTTCTTTTGATCAAAATCTCAAAACTCCCTTTTCATGATAGCAATTTTCTCTTTCTATCTGTATAGTGGACACACCTTTCTAGATTACAAGAAATTATTAAAAATAGAATGGGGGGGATGCACTTTTGTTTTTTTTTAAGCCAACAGGTGTCATATATCCTTAAACATGTCTTTTAAAGTGTGATACATCAGAAACAAATCATTTAAAGAACAAAAAAACTCCATATTGTGCTTTGCAATTCAAACATATTCTTACAATAGCATTAAGAAATTATAATATTTAAATATTGTATTTGTTATTGAAAAATATATGGGCATTTTTATGACACTCTACAATAGTGATTTAGACTGGATATTTTAATACCAATCCATTTTTCACATCTAAAATTTCACAACATGTCTTTAGGCAGGGTTACTTAACTTTATAAACTTCCAGATTGCTCTCATGTAGAAGACACTTTTTTTGGTGACAATGGTGTTTTGTGGTTGTTTTGGCTGGTGGGTTTTGGGGTTGGGTTTTTTGGCATTTTATTTTTTTGGGTGGTGGTGGTGGTGGTGTAGGGGTGTGTGTGTGTTTGTTTGTTTGTTTGTTTGTTATGGGAGTAACATTAGCAGTACCTCTTGGAAGAAGGCTGTGGGTTTGTTTGGTGTGGAGGGTTTTTTTGGTTTTTTAGAGTTTTTTTATGGGCTTTTTAGTCAATATCTAATTCCTCCTGTGTATAAATCCGAGTAAAAACATAAGTTACCATTTAGGATTATGATTGAAACTATTCAGTACTTATTGTTGCTATTTTTTTTTCCAGTGACAGAAATATTGAAAATGTTTCTTGAAGGAACAAAATTGAGAAAAGCTAGATGAACCTCATTGCCTTGTAACTCTTCCTATTTTCATAAGACAAATGCTCTACAACAGCAACTGAAAACCTCAGACCTTAAGCGGAGAGACGTGTTTCTTTGCAAGATGATAGTAAAAAACACTTCTCTTTGACTTCTGGAAGCAAATTTTTATTTTATTTGTTAGGAACCCACAGTAAAAACAAATTCCTCTATCTAATACTGGATTTATGGGAGAGGATAAATAAACACTAACTGCTCAGTTTTGACATTGTTAGTGGATTTATCAGAATATAACTGTAGGCCACAGACTGGTGACATCACTGACAGGGAGGAATCCATTCACTAGAAACCTGGTGTTCATTAAAAGGACTGGAAGAGAGAACAGAAGAATAAGTGGAAGACAATTTCATTGTCATTAACTAAGTTCTGACTGGAGCAAATCTTGTCATTAAGAACTATTTGTTTCCTACTTTTATGATTAAAAAGTTATTGCTAAAAATATTGCTAAAAAATTTAGATGTGAATGAGAAACAGATATTTTATTTCAGGTTGTTTTTCTCCTTAAAAATTGTCAGACCAAAGTGACCCAGATATCTGTTAATTTCATGTAAAGAACCTGAATTTATTATAAGGGTTATAAATTGCTCCATATCACACCATGGTACTTAGGTCAACATCAAGAAATGGCTGCTTGCAATTGCATATGGAAGAAATGGAATAATAGCTTGAGGTAGGTATCTTCCTGTTAAAATAAAGGGTAGATTAAGCTGCAGTGAATTTAGACAAATATGAAGGCAAACAGAAAACTGATTGTAAGTGCTTGGAGTTTTTCTACTTTTTATTATGGATCAGATACTATTATTTATAGACTATATATTCAGATGCCGTATCAGTTCAGTTGACACAGAAAAATCCCTGATTTGACAGTTAGAAAGACCAAGAATCAACTAATAATAATAGTGAAGAAAGTGTAATGGAATGAAACCAGAGAGGAGGAAAAAAATAAGAATACTTAAGAAAGGCAATTCATCTTTATTCTGTCTATCTGACCTGCAAATATAGGAAAAAGAGGCTGGTTCATAAGACAAATTCAACTTAAACTTCTCTATTTATACTTAAATTCAGTTACTTTTTGGAGAATGATTTCTGAAAACAGAGAATTAAACTTTTTCATATGTAATTGTGATTATAGTTAAAAAGAAAGACACTAAAAAAACTGGCAAAGTCTTATAAAGAGAATGTCACATGAAATATAAAACTGCAGAAAATTGTCTTTTGTATTAACACAATGATTGAAGAAGTAATTATGAAAATAGAAGTTGAGTGTCAAGCTTTAATGTCCATTTAACAAACTAAAGTGAATGTCTCTGCTGTGTGTGACATTGTATGATCTAAAGCTGCTATTTCAGCTAAAGGAGAAACCTATCACAATGCTATTTTTTTTCTTGCTCTAAAATACAGAAAATAATGAACAATTGGGCTAGGAATTTTAGTGGCATTGGCTGTTAGAAGAGAAATTATAAAGTCCAGTAATCTTTTATTACATTCTAAGTTATGGAAAGCAGTAAACACACAGGTTAATGAATTAACTAGATCACTTCTTACTTATCAAAGTCATATCATTGGTCTTTCCTTCTAAATTTCCTCCTTACACTGTACTCTTGCATAACCATATTTAATTTCACTCTTTTCCACTCTCTAATTTTCTGAAGACTTCTTTTCGCTCTTTCCTGACATGCTTATATATAGGTATCTGTATTTCTTTTGAACTGGTTATTACCCTGTTTTGCTGAATCAAACAGATTTCCTTTTTGTACTATCTCACTCAAATAAGAGGAGGGTAAAAGAAACTTAAAACCAAGGTTTAGAAGTTGTTTTTATTTCTAACTTTTATTTCAGCAAACTGAAAATTTAATTGCCCATGAACATACTAGAGCATTTGCTTACTCTGTTTTTTTTTAATGAGCTATGGAAGAGCACAAACACTCCGAGCTCTCAGAGAATTTCTCTTGCCTTTAAGTGGCATTTCTGAAGAACTTGGCTACACTGGTAGTTCTGGCCCACATTTCAAAATTTTGATGGTACCAATTAGGGGGCAGTCTATTACATGGTTCCCTTAAAATTGCCTTAAAATAAGCTTCATGGTGCTTAGGCAATTTAGCAGATGTGGAATGCAAAATTTCATTTCAATAGGCACTTTCTATTTATGCTTTGTTGTTGAAACAATTCCAGTAAAGGGCTACATAGAATAAGAAGACATTAGCTCAGGTTGAGTACTGTGCTGAAGCAGCTATATAGTTCACAGATTTACATTCAAATCACTTGCAATATGCACTAAAACAACTGAGACATGTCTTAATAAGGATCTTTATAAATACAGTGCTGATGATATTGTAATGTAGCCTGACTGTAAACTCATTCATACCTCTGCAAGTAGTTCCTGTTTCTGTTATTGAAAAAACCTTAAATTTTATCAAATTGATATGGGTTACATTTGAGCAGATTTTATCCATACAGGATATGCTTTAACAGATATGTATGGTTGTAGGATGACTCATTCAGGTGTTCGTCACTTACTGCTGAGGATTAGTAAAGTAATTCCTGATATCTCAACAAATTGTTTGATAGCTAGCTACTCAAGCTCACAGCTTCATTTCATAGGTTTTCTATTCTGTAGATATTTTTCTTCCCATTTCAAGGATCGTGTATATATATATAGTCCTACAATTCCAACAATACTTAGAAATTTTTAAGATCTCTATGGAGATCAAAATGGCTGAAGGCATATGCTAGTCTAAAATTGCCCAACACTTTTTCTTTCTCCCTATACCATGCCTTAATCAGAAACAGCAATGTTCATTTTTTTGATGTTTACTGCTGATTAGGATCTCTCAGCATCAGATTTCTTCCTACTGCAGTGAGTTAACACCACTGCATATGATAACATACCATGTAACGACTATAATATAAAATTACTTTCAAAAATGAACTTTTCTGCAAAAGAAGTATGTTATTACAGTACCGCATGATCAAGCCATTTGCAGAAAGGTATGAATGAGCTACTATGGGATAAAATTGCTTAGACAGATTTCAGACAGTTAGAAATTATGAAAAAAAGTGTGTAAATTTTCAGTATAAACTGTGTTTATTCAAGATATTAAAAAAACAATTTTCATTAATATCCATAGGCTGGAGTTAAAGATATGGAAATTCAGTTTATTTGTATTTAAATAGCCTAGTAACATTGAAATACACAAACTCAAAATACCTATATCCCAGTAGAATCCTGGCATTGAATAACACATCTTGACTTAAAATGTTGAAACTAAGAGTTTTGCAGTTTTCAGAAAAATTTATTGAATGTTCATACGCAAAACAAGAAAATTTCTGTTACAATAATTTTGCAATTCCCATACACAATGGGTAAAATAGCCTTTAGGAGTTTGATCAGGGATAGGAAAGTCACCTTCCACTTTGGAAAGCAATTGAGCTGTTGCTGTCAGTTAATTCATTTCAAAACAACAACAAATTTCTTCAGAACTTCACAAATCACTAGATCTAAAATGTTAATGAAAAAATTCTTTTAAGCCTCGGGAGCCATTAGTAGTTGTATGCCTGTCAGCCTATAGGAAATCTTCAAAATTTAGATCAGGATTTATTAGACAACACAATGGAAACATAATAAAATGTTGATTAAATGTAAAAACATTGGCATTAAATTTTCTATTTTGTCTCTGGGAACTGCTCTCTTGAAATCAGTACTGGATCACTTGAGAAAAGCAGAATAAGATATGGTTCTTTATAATTAAACCATTCATTCTTGTGATTTTTCACGTGAAAAGTTAACTGTAGTTTAACAAAAAATAGGTGTTACTTGCCTGAAGTTTATAGTTTCATTGAAGGATATATTTTTATGTATTTCATCCATTCAGGGAATCATTAATCTTTGAATCAAGCTCCTGTGAGAACCTATTAATCTTTCCATTAAATGTTCTTAAAATTTCCTTTAAAAAATGAAACAAATTTCTGCCTTCAATGATTCTTTTTATCCATTGTCTATTTCCCTACCACTTCTGTATTATTTAAATAACATTGAGGCCTAATTATAGAATCACAGAGATTTGAAATATAAACTCTGCCTGATTCCTGTGTATTTTCCCATGTGGAAAATGTTAATTTCTGTATTCTACATCCATATGTAAAATAAATTAACAACATGTATGAATTTTGAAGAAAACTTGTCACAACATGAAAAAAAAATCTTGTATGATAAATAAAAGAACCATACTGGAATCATCAACAAATTGCCACAAAATCACGATATTGGATCTTAAAACATTCAACAAATGTGATTTCTTTATCCTTATCCTTTCAGATTAACAATAAACATAAAACTAATATAACCCAAACCTTATAACTTTATAAGGATTTAATTTCTTGTCTTTTTATTGTGAAATCAGTTTGTATTTGGCAATTCCAGAAAAATATATTAATAGAGTTTTTCATTTAGTTAATTAAAGTGAAAGCAATAATAAGAAAACCTGGTAGTAAAACAATTATGTATGCAAGCTAATAAGAAATGGGAAACGAAGAAATCCCCCCAGAAGACAAGTACTTCCTGCATTAAATTTCTGTCCTAAAATACACATAATTATTAATAAGCATTTTACATGAAGCTCACATGCTTTGTTAGCTTTTCATTTAAATACAAATATTACAGTCTGAATGACACCACTTATTAAATTGACTATTGTTTAGCCAGCTTTATAATCATGGAGTACAGCATTTTGTTGTATAGTATTCATTAAAGAATACAAAATAAAAGAATAATAATAATAAAAAGGCCACCTTTGATGATATTTCTTCCACTCTTAAGTAAGATAAAAGAGTATACTCAAACAGCTATTACAGAGCAATCAGCACATTTTTAATCACTATATTTGGGATGTGAACCAACCTGAAAATAGTTTTCACTTACAAATTTCTGGGAAGAGTCAAGGCAATAATGTGAGAAGCTGAAAAGGATCACAATGTGAATTTAAATAGCAAGCATGAAATTAATATTTATTAAAAAGTTCACAGAGTCTTTTTCTTGTTTATCATATTCAGTTGATATAACTGAAATGAAAAAAAAAGGCAGACATATGGAATTATTTTTTACTTTCCTCTAAGGTTTCTTTCCAATTCTCTAGAATATTGCTACAAATTCTTTTTCACCTGACTTGGCTTATCACACATTATTGATCAAGCCCTTCAACATCTGACACAATCATTTTTGGTGCTACAGAAACAGTATGCTTCACCCCAGGTGCCATTTTCTGAGCAACAGGGATTCCTCGTGATACTGCATTCCTGGTACACCACATTCTTCCTTTGTCATACTTAGAATAATTTCATAATCCCTGAGATAATATCGTTCTTATCCATTCTTTGCCTGTGACAGGACAAGCAAACCTGAAGAAGAGGGAGACGTTTGGAGTGATGGCATTTGTATTCCCAATTATCTGTTACACATGATTGAGCCCTGCTTTTCTGGAGATGACTGAACACCTGCCAGCCCATGGGAAGTGGGGAATGAATTCCTTTGCTTGTTTTGCTTGAATGCAAAGCTTTTGCTTTACCTGTTAAACTGATTTTATCTCAAGACAGGGGTTTTCTCACTTCTACTCTTTTGATTGCGGGGTTGGATCTAGATGATCTTTCAGGTCCCCTCAAATCCAAAACATTCTACGATTCTATGATTCTCTCTGCCATCCCACTGTGGAGGAGTGAGTGGCTGTGTGATGCTGAGTTGCCAGAGAGGGATAAATTATGACGCAAATAAACTGATTCCTCAGAGTAAAGAAATGCTTTACCACTTCATAAGCCCTTCCAAAAGGTTGCAGTACATAAGAAAATTAGAAGTCAAGTCCCTAAAATTTTTACTAGAATCTAGAAAGAATTTCTAACACTGTTATATGGTTCTTTATGCTGTAATCATTTGCAGTAGCCAATTAACTTTTGTACCAAAAAAGATATGTACAATTTACAAATTGAAATCTTTCATGGTAAAACTTCTGTGCACCTCAATATATCAATTACTGAAATATTATTACAACTCATTCACTTCTCTATGTTGCCAACCTAACCCTGCTGAGATTCTATTATCCTCTGCTATTGTTTTTCATTAGCTTTATCTGACATGTTAAACTGCTAATATGTAAAACTTTCCATTCTAATTTTCTGGTTTTATTTTCTAATCTGTTCATTTTCAAATGTTTTCAAATATATTAAAAGAACAAAAAAAACCCAACAACCCAGGCATATATTCTATTAGTTACTTCTTACTTTAAATGAACTTTTAATCGCTTATATTGCAAAAACATTAAATATATAATACTATTTTTTGTCCTCGTCATCCTATGACATGTGATTATCTTGTTGCTGAAATCCTGTATCTGAACTTTTTTTATTGACAGGTAGAAAATACAGAGGTAAAGCTGAGTCAATAATGAAAAAAGAATGACAAATTTCAAATTGACTAAAACAAATTTTACATTGTAAGAAACCCTTTTTAAAATAAAGTTACAATGAAGAGAAATACAGAATTTTTGCTGGGGGAATAACTGCAATGCAAACCCCTGAAATAATTAAAAAGTAATAAAAAGCTGAAATTTTTCAAGCCTTTTCTGATCTTTTCTTCAGTTACTTTGAGAACATAGATACACTGGTTTTATTCTGGCTGAAAAGACAAATGCACATATCCCCTTCAGCAAAAAACTATCTGAATGTTTTAGTCTATATAGAAAAGATTAATTAGAAACACCATCTTAAATAAGAAGAATAATTGAAGCACTTAAGTAAGTAGGTGTTATTCCCTGGATGGAATATTCTAAGTAGAGTGGGCTCTCATTCTGAACTTTTCCCCCAGTTGTTCTGTTTGCTTGTTGGTTTTCCAGACTATGGAAGACCTTTCATGCTTTAAAGGAAAACTTTCTGTTGATAATGGCAGCATAAAAAAGCAAAACAAAACCAAAACAACTTGACACATATAAATGAATGCATTAATACAATAATTGTAAATTCCTTTCTGGTCCTCCATTTAGCATAATGTATAAAGCATGTTATATATTCTCTGAGATTTTTAACCGTCTTTGCTTTTGAGAGACAACATTAATTTTCATATATATCAAAAAAGTTTTTACCCTTTCTGAAAATAATTTACAATAGCAGGAAGAATAATGAAGATAAAAGTACAGAAAGTGTTCCATATTTTGCAGCCTTCCCTCCCCCTCCCCCCTCCCGTTGTTTTAGTATAGCGTCCATTTAGGTATACTCTTACCACTCTTACCACCAATACTTTGTCCTCAAAATAATGTACTAAGTTCTAACTATTTTATATACAGATGTCATAGAATCACAGAATGTTCTGGGATGGAAATGACCTCAAAGATCATTTAGTTCTAATCCTGCTGCCATGAACAAGGACAACTTCCACTTGAGCAGGTTGCCCAAAGTCCCATCCAACCTGGCCTTGAACACTTCCAAGGAGGGGGCCTTCACAACCTTTCTGGGTAACCTGTGCCAGTCTCTCACCATCCTCACAGTAAATAATTTCTTCCTAGTATACCATCTAAACCTACCTTCTTTTTGTTTAAACCCATTACCATTACCTTATCACTGCACTGCATGATAATAAGTCCTTCTCCATCTTTCCTGTAGGCCCCTTCAGGTACTAGAAGGCTGCTATAAGGTCTCTTCACAGCTTTCTCTTTTCCAGGCTGACCTATTCCAACTCTCTCAGCTGGTCTTAGTAGAAGAGGCTACTCCTGTCTATAGAGGGGCTCGTCTTCTCAGTCTTCCTGCTCAGGTGGCATGTAGCAGTCCCCCAGGATAATGTCCCCTGTCCCTCTGTTTAATGCTGACCCACAAACTGTTGGTCAGCTCATCATCCATCCCGAGGTGGAGTTCCATGCACTTCAGCTGGCATAGAGGACAACACCCCATTGCTATCTCTCTGCCTGTCTTTCCTAAAAAGCCTGTATACTTCCATCCCAACACTCCAGTCAATGGAGCCATCTCACCACATCTCTGTGAGGCAAATAAGATCATAGCCTTGGAGGTGTGCACATGTTTCTAACTCCTCTTGTTTATTCCCTGTACTGCATGTGTTAGCTGAGAGTCATTGAAGTTGGGACTGTTTTACTGGCTGAAGAGGCTGGAATTCCATATTGTTGCACTTCATGTGCTCTCCCAGTTCTGAACATCTATTGTTGGCACTGGCATCAAACTATTGGGAGCAGGATGGATTGAGGTTATCCTCCCCCAGTAACTTGAGTTTAAGGCCACCTTGGGAATCCTCTGACTGAAAATGCTCTTTTTCTCTGACAGATGGACCCCAGAGTCCCCAGTTGACCAGGTTTCTCAAAATGAGTCCCACAGTTTAAGTAACCAATCCCCTGGCTATGGCACCACTACTGCAACTGTTTATTGATTCACCAGATCCATATGATCCAGTATGTCTATTCTTAAAGCTAGTTTTTGGATTGCACATTGAAAATCATTAATTATATTCAGTGTCCTAGTGAGTGTAATTATCTGAATCACAAGACAGTACAAGTTCATATAGAATATCATTATCTAACTGGCCCAAATACTAAATGATTGCAAAAAAGGCACAATTTCCTAATCTCACGGAATCTGTCCACGAAGAGGGGTTTCACAGTATGTTACCTTTCAGTAGCAAGAAACATTTAGCATAAGGCTAAAGGATTTTCAGGTGCACTATCCCCCCAAGCTAATAACTTTCCAAAAAAAAAAAAAAAGCTACAGAATCACAGAATTGTAGGGGTTGGAAGGGACCTCAAGAGATCATCGGGTCCAACCCCCAATTTTGAATACTGTCAAAATGGTTTCTTAATTAGTATAGAAAAGCAATTGATTTACTGTTTGACTTCAGTAATGACAAATAGGGCAAAAGGGAGACATAGCTGAGCTTAAATTTCACAGCACTTTATGAAAAGCTACATTTCATGGCTATGCCCCCTGAACTGTATCTCTAACTTGAGAGCAATTTCCTATGGTTTCCTTTAACTAGCAGCTCAGTGTAGATTGAAGAAAACATAGTTTCCCCCTAAAAGAACAGTGGATGACAGGAATCATAGTTCTGATGTGAACAGTGAGAAACAGAAGCATCATAGCAAGTTAAAATCTTTTCAGATCACTTTTTGCATTCATCTGTGCTGCCAGCTCTGGGTTTTGTTTTGTTCTTTTTTTTTTTTTTTTCTTTTCCCTTCCAGTTAAAACCATACAAATCACAAATACCCTAAGGCCTGTCTGATACAAAAATGCTGCTCTAGAATACTTAAATAGCTCTCTATGAAAATTGCTTCTTGTGGCTTAATGTAAGGACCTGGAGTGTTCACTTTCAGCAGTGACAGGCATTTTCATTGGAAAGATCCTTAAGGAGGTAATAAGCTACTGAATTCACACACAAACCCTAAAGATGGAAGAAAATGTACACAATAAATGAAAGAAAAATATTTTTAATTCTACTTTGTACATGCAATGTGTAAGTATTTTAAAAAGCATGATTTTTTTATTTGTCACCCAGTGTATGGTGTTTCATATGTAGTTCTACTAGAAGAATGATTTTTAGAACATATATCTTTGAAGACAGAAAAGGAGAGAATTCCAGCGAAAAAAATAATGGCTTACACCTGTTCTTATTGTAAACAGTTAAGCTAGTAAGCTTAACTGGATTCCTGGCATGCAGTAATTTTTCCTATGTAATAGAAATGGTCTCATAAATAATTTCATAATGCAAATACTCTCCGTAACTGCTCAGAAAAATCAGTATTCAGAATTCTGTCTCAGGTAGGAAGTAGTTCTCCTGCAGACTAGTGTCTGAAATTTCTACAAGAGATAATTCTATCTATCTGTCTATCCATCTATTGGTCTTGCACTATTGGTCTTAGCTCCATGTTGCACATTTCATCTCAGCTTTGGTGTGAAATAAAATGTAATGTATACATAGCTGCAAAATTTAGGATATCTTAATCAATGTTTTGAATCTAAAGTGAAGAAACATGAACTGATTTTTATTCACAGGGAAATATGTGACTTTTGCCTGAGAGTATCTTTGGCTGAATGTTAAATTCCAAATGGAAAAAAAGGTATTTTCAGAAACTTTCAACAAGAAATTAGACTTCATTAATATCCACAGTATTTCAAAATTATTTATTTTAGAATGAACAAGGACATACAATTTTCTTTAGGCTAGACTGCTTTCTAGACCTGGCTAACTTCAAACTGCTGAACTGTATGATACTTTAATACTCTGTGTTTTGTGCTTACTAGATCCTTCCTAGCTTTAACACTCCTGGAACTATTATTCTATATTCTCGCTCCAAAATATCATTAAAAATTGTTTAAATAATAATTTAAAAAAATGCTAGTGTAATTAGACCTGTAGTTTCTGAAAACAAATACAATGCTGTGCAGGAAGAACATATTTCTGTGGGAAAAATATACTACTTTATGTTGGAGGAACTGCCATACATAGTTCTTCCATATTTTACATCCAAAATGACAGAAGGAGTCAATAAAACACTCATTTTTGTTCCCTTATCACATTTGCAACAAATTTTAATTTTAAAATTACTTTTTGTAGAAGCTACAAAGAAAGGACATTCAGGTATGTGATATTGGGTTATATATCTCAGTAGGGGGAAAAACCCTGCAAATTGAGTAAGTAAAAATGGGGTACCATGTGACTGCACACTATATGCAATAGATAGATAAAACTGTTCTAAATAGCAACACACACAAATTTTTTGTCAATAAAGGTATAAGTGTTTGTTTGAGAGCTATAGATTTGTTTCTTTAGTCTTCTTTCCCTAGAGAGTTATCAGAGGTTGTTATCTTGCTGGAGTAGTATTCCCTTGTCTTGAGCTCTGAATTTCAGGATTAGCGTGAAAAACTGCTTTTTGCCTGCTTCCGAGTAGATGCACATTGCTGAAGGAGTTGCTCTCCACTGATTCACCAGTGTCCACCTCAGCACTTTCAGCCTCCTGGGCAAGCTGCTGGTCTTAATCACAAATTGAATACATGAGGAAGAATAATTGAAGAGCAAACTGTTATTAGGAGTAACATCCAAAGGGAGCAAGACAAACATTGAATGTAGTACTTAGGATTCCTATTAATGCATTTAGGATTATTTATAAACAGTCTTGTTAAACTCAATTAAATAGTTCATTAGATAGATTTTTTCCTATTAGAATAGGATAACAGCCTTGACTTCTAGAACTATCCTGTTTCTTATGGTTTTCTTTTTCTTAACTACTGCTAGGTATACTTCAATGAGTTTCCTTTTCCTGGGAGACATATTTAAAAAAGACTGGTAAAGAATACCTAGTACATGTGATGGGTGTGCTCAACCCTTTGACCAGACTGGTGGTGGTTCGGTGCAGACTCTGGAGGAGGTAATGTCCTGGGTCATTACTGGGTGGTTGTGAACCCTTCTAGTTCCAATCTCCTCTCTGAAAGCCCACAAAGGGGAAGAGTAAGACAGTGAGCAACGATGTATATGAGCTTGGAACACCGATCAGGTGACACACAAACACCAGCTTTTCAACAGCTCACACACAAATAACAGCTTTTCAAAGACTCATTTATCACAGAAAAAAGAAAGTTGTGGGTCTAAGGAGTCTCATGCATACATTTTCTGTTGCATGTAATTTGACTACAAGCCAACCACATTATCCTATGACAGCCTAAGTGAACCTTCTTTGAGCTCTCCCTGATAACCAGTGTGGCTGGATGGCAGTGATCTCCCTTTAGTCTGGTAAACCTCTCAGGGTTGCTCTGAAAGACAGATAATTGTTTTATAAATGGCAAATCTTTGGTAAGTGACCAGTATCATGCATAACCCTGTGGTATGATAACTTTGATTTTGTCCTAGTAAGATAAGTTTACATGCTGAATTGATACTAATTAAACATTTCATAAATTTTCATATATAATCCTTCAGACATAAACATTTGACCAAGTCTGAGATTAGATTTTGACCTAGCTGCACATAGACTCCTTTCTTCTCTTTAGAAATCAAGAGGTTCCACTCTGAACCTTGTGACTCAATGGGAGGGTCCTCCTTGCGCTTTGAATCCCTGGTCTCTCTGTGAATCCTTCTATCTTAACTCCATTTTCCTTTGTATATTTTTCCATGCAGTAACTCATAGACTGAACCTTGTCAATGAACTTCGTTAAGCCACACTTTTACAACATCCCAATAAAACCAGTTTTGCCAATACCTTTGACAGCAGTTCTTTAAACAATCTAAATCTCTCATTCATGGCAAATTGGCATAGTTGGTAGGATTTGCTTCAGCACGTCTTTAGAGCGCTGTGCTTTTAAATTTTTATCACAATTCCTCCTAGTCCCCAAAAGTAATTAGTGACATGACAAATGCCATATGATTATACTTGCCTAAGAAACAGTGATGTCCTCTTGTTGGTAGACTTCCTAGCAATTAGGATCTTTCCTGTCTTCCCCTACAGTTGTATATTTTACCAAAGCTGGATCACATGTTTGCTGTTAAAATTTATAGTGGATATCAGTCTAGAAATAATTGCTTTCTTTGTAATATCTGATGAGTCAGCTTGAGATATATTCTCGTGTGATTCTTCATTCTATGTTCCATCCTAGTCTTGTCAGCTGTGGCTAATGTGTGATAGCAAAATTAGGCAGAATTTAGCAATATGCATTTATTGCAGGATAAGTATTGTCACTTGCTAATACTTGACTGAGCTTCTTAAGGCTGTTTGGGTCTGGTTTTTTTTCAGGACTACAAGGGTATCAGAACAAGGATATTGAGATAAAAATTCTTGCAAATATTTTAGGCATCTATCCTGCAGAGTGCTAATCTTACTAGTGTTTACCAGTTGTTTAATTGCTTATTACAATTTAATTTAAAAAACTATTTGATTTTTAATTGGACTTCAACTATGTTTAGGTGAGTGCTACACTGTGTTAGGGAGCACCTTGAGTATTGTGTTTAGTTTTGGACCCCTCACTACAAGAAGGATGTTGAGATTCTGAAATGTGTCTAGAGAAGGGCAATGAAGCTGGTGAAGGATCTGGAGCACAAGTCCTGTGAGGAGCAGCTGAGGGAACTGGGGCTTTTTAGTCTTAAGAAAGGGAGGCTTATCACTCTCAACGACTACTTGCAAAGAGGGTACAGAGAGATGGAAGTCTGTCTCTTCGCTCAGGTAACAAGCAATAGGATGAGAGGAAATGGTTTATAATTGCACTAGGGGAAATTTAGATTGAATATCAGGAAGAATTTCTTTACTGGAAGAGTAGTGGCAGCCCAGGGAGGTAGTGGAGTCACCAACCCTGGTGGTATTTAAAAGTATGTAGATCTAGAAGTGGACCAGGAAGGGTTAGGCTATGTGGTTGGACTTGATTTTAAAGGTCTTTTCCAACCTAAGTGATTCTATGGATAGCATATAAATAACACCAAGAAATGGTACAGTGAAAAGTTACTGGACAGTGCAGCTATAAACAACGCTACGATGGTCAGCTAAAGAAATGCAAGTTGGGAGAAGGACTAAACTGGTTTTCGGGGTAACAAACAAAACACAAACATGGTATTTAACACACAGAAAGTACTTACATGTTAAAATCTGATATGATTTGCAGATCAATGAAAAAAAATTCAGAACAACACAAAAGTGTAAAAGCAAATGTATTAAAATAACCGCAGATCCTAGAGTGAAGAAAGAAAATAAATTCAACATCATATTTCTCCCTGTAAGTGCACTTCATTGTCATACCCTGCAACCACCACCACCAGATTGTTAACATGGATTTTCACAGTCAAAAAAGCAGTAGAACGCTGAGCTTAAGGCCAGCAAAACAAGTTGGTACTTAAAAATGTACATGAATAACAATTCTAATGATACTTGTCAGGGGATGCAGCAGGTCTGCTAGCAACCAGGTCATGATGACCAAAGAAATTGACCATGGCAACATTCCTGCATTCCCTTGAGGTAGAGAAATCACTCCCTTTGTAACAAGCTCAGGGAACAGGGTGATAATGAAGTCCAGGTGCAGACTGTCCGAAGCCAAGAAGGTGGCAGAAAAAGATGACGAATGGACAAGTGTAAAACAACCCCTTAGCCTATAGTGTTCTTATGTATTGTTTGGTTAATACTATAAAGAGTCTGTGCAGTCGCAAAAAAGTGGCTGGAGCATATTAAAATACACAGATCACTGAATGGTGTGTCGTGTCCATTTCTACAACAACAGATACTCATAATTCATTTTTCTGTAATAATTAGATCTGGAATAATAATGAATCTTTGACCTGACTGGTAAGATTTTGTGTACATGCAGTGGGATAACTTTTGTCTGTCAGGTAGACGTCTACCAAGTTCAGTCTCCCTCCTCAGCAGGACCAGCAGAGAAAGTAAGATTAAAAAGCTCACAGCTCAAGATAAGACAAGAAGCTCACTCACCAAATGTCATAATTTCCAAAATATATTAAACTCATGGAATATTAATTTAATTTAATGCCAAATGAAAACATGTAGGCTAGTAAAAACCAGAAACACTAGAAATCCTTCCTCCTACCTCCCAGTCTTCCCAGTTTCAACTTTATTTCTTTTTTGAGGGATGGAGGAATTAATTTGCAGTCGTGTTGCAAAACCCTTCATGTCTGCCACTCTTTCCTTCTCACACTCTTCCCCTACTAAAATATGGGGACCCTCCCACAGGAAAAAGTCCTTTCCAAACTGCTCCAACATAGGCCCTTCCAACTGGCTGCAGCACTTCAAGAACTGCTCTAGTGTGGGCCCTTTCCACAAGGCTCTTCTCCACTAACTGCAGCTTCTTTCAGGGCACATCCATCTGCTTTATTGTGGGGTCCTCCACAAGCTACAAGGTGGACATATTGTTCTACCCTCTTCTCCAGAGGCTGCAGAGGAACCTCCATTGTGGTGCCTGGAGCACCTCCTACCACTCTTTCTTCATTGACCTTGGTGTCTACAGATTTGTTTTTGTCATGTATTCTCACTTCTCTCTCTCTCATAGCCTTTGTACAGTGGTTTTTTACCTTTTCTTAAACATTTCCACAACATCACTGATGGTTTCATCTTTGGCCAATTGCAGGTCCATCTTGAATTCATTCTGCCCAACATTAAGGTCTATATTTTCTTTTGCAGAGACCATCACTGCATACCCCCACTTCCTTCCTGCGGCCCGAACCTTGACATTTAAAGATGATATAAAATGCAAACAATAATTTTTCTTCTTCAGATTTGAAGTCTGCTTCCTTTTTGCCCACAAATAAATGTGAAAGTAATAGTGTATCCTTTTTATCTATAGATAATATCTCTAGACATTATCTAGAGATATTTGGAGAAAATGTCAAAATGCTATTTAGGTGTCTAAGCTTTTAGTGTTTATTCAAATAAGCAAAAGTTAGAGGTCTTTGAAATCTTGTTCTTAACCTAGCTAGAAATCCTAGCACATTGCACACTTTCAGATTTATTTTGGGTAAAATTTTAGATTATATTTAGGTCAAGAGATCAGAGTAGATGGTTTTAAAAGTATTTTTTTATTTTAACATAACTGAATTCATAAGCTTGCCCTTTCAGTGCATCACCTTTAATAATGTGATGCTGGCATAGCAATTGTTAAACCTCAAGTCCATTGGAATTTCCCTTACAGATCCTGTTTCACAGAATTTTAAAAAAAACAAGTAAGAAAATATTCCTCTAGATGAAAATTAACCCCTTCTTGTTACTGTTCAACAAAGTACTTTCCTTGTTATCTTCAGATGTCGTACTTTTTTTCTTGATAGATTATTTTAAGCATGGGATTTTACAGCTAGGTGCTTTTTAATTTTTACACTCCAAAAGTTGCTTCTATTTAGTGTTAAACATCTTTTTATCCTAGCCAATGTTCTTCTTTTATTGATACAGTAGGCAAACAACAACCAGAAACTAGCTGTAGAGACTTAAAATAAATACACATGAGATGTAGAAATTAATTTCAAATGCCAGGTGAAGCCTGCTTAATTTTTTTCTGTAAATTCCTTTGTGTACAATTATTCCATTCTATCTACCAATCTCTCTCATGATCTTCCTGAAAAAAAAGTATTTATTTTTTAGTATATTTTTTAGTATATTTTACCATCTTTAAATTTATGGGAATTTTTTAGAGGTAAATACTCTTATTAATAGGGACAGGGCTTATTTAACTGTCCATTAAAATGTAATGATTGCTCTTAAGGTTCACTTGATAATTCTATCCATCTATACCTCATTTAAATAAAAGCATGTAAAATGCAAATATAATCCAAGAATCTAGAAAATAATGGATTTACCTGTTTCTGATCTTACAATATGAAAAGCATATTGTAAAATGCTTTTACATTGCTGCTAAAGCTATATAGTGCCAGTTTCAAACTCCACCTGCCTTGTCCAAAACTGCTTTACATTGCAGAGTACATTTTGTCTACATTCCCATGTAATATGTCTTGTACAGGAGTGTAGATCACTTTATAGTCTTATTCTGAGAAAGAAATATTTTAAAGAGCTATTGAAGTCCTAAGCAATTTATGGTTCAGAAGTCATAAGGGAAATGAACTTATGTCATTGGTAAATCAGGAAGGCCTAAATCCCATGGACCCTGAGCAGCTCTGTAAATAGGATTCCACCACCAAATTAAATAGAAACATTGTCGCCTTTCTAATTTCACAGACAACAGAGAGAAAAAATGAATGTGGAAAAGGACAATGAAGAAATTAGTTTTGAACTCCAGCTCAAGACTTCAGCAGTCAGAATTATATATAGAATTATACTATAGCTGTTTTTCTTACATTATAACAGTAATATACCAATTGTTTTCTGTTCTTGCTCTTTGTTCAGAATTTCCAAAGTAATTCCCTCACTTATGATTTTTCTCTATTAATTTTCCATGAATTATATGTTTTGTATTTTGAGTGAGCTACTGTAGATGTCTCAAGAATGGTCTAGTTTGTACCAGTATGAGTTATCTCTCTAATTTTAATGAATGTTATTTTCCTATCACACATTTTCCTGCTCATCGTAACTCCAGGAGATTTAAAAAGAAACACTGCACATTTTTTTCTTGACCATTTTCAATTGTTTGCCTCACACAGAGGTAATATAATTTGAGATGGATTTATCTTTCATTTTCTTTCCTCAAATGTCCTGTAAGGTCACAGTACATTTAAAAAGGCTGTTACTTTCCAACTGAGAAGAAGCTGACTTCCAGTGATAAATGAGATGATACTTCTATCAAGAATCTGTAACATATTTATATACTTGGCAAAATGCTTTGGTTTCTTTATCTCAAGGTTAAACAGTGTCAGTTGTTATTATTATGCTATTATTATAAATATTTTATTCTCCTTTTCATATGTGTACACCAATGGGAATATATACTCTGAAGTGCTGGATGTTGATCTCTGTCTTTTACAACAGTGGGTGCAAAAGGTCTTGAAAAGTACCAAGTTGACAAGTAACTAGATAAAATGAAAGCAAAAAATGAGCTGAAATAACCTATTTTGAAAAAAATAATACTTACTTTTATACTTACTTATTTAAAATTACAAGACTTTTTTTTTTTCTTTAATGCTATTGTAATTTGAAACCAAGACCTATGAATCAGTCAGTGTCAAGAAGGTCTTTCACTTTCCATGGTTGTAACTGAAATAATATATATAAATATGAACATATATATTCACAGCCTAGGCAATTTCCAGTCTAGTTCATTCATTTATGCTATCACATTATTCTTTGTAAAAATCCACACTCTGTGAAGTGATTTAATTGTGTGAGAAAACATGTATTTAAGGCAGGAAGTTACTTTTGAATCCTTCTCAGTCTTCCCTATATCCAGAGTACTATCATAGAATCATAGAATCATAGGGATTGGAAAGGACCTTGAGAGATCATTGGGTCCAACCCCCTGCCAAAGCAGCTCCCTAGCTCATATGGCACAGATAGGCATCCAGACAGGTCTTGAATATCTCCAGAGAAGGAGACTCCACCAGCTCCCTGGGCAGCCTGTCCCAGGGCTCTGTCACCCTCACTGTGAAGAAGTTCTTCCGCATGTTGGTGTGGAACTTCCTATGCTCCAACTTGCAGCCATTGCCCCTTGTCCTGTCTCCACAGACCACTGAAAAGGGGCTGGCTGCTTCCCCCTGCATCCCATGCTTAAGATATTTATAAACATTAATTAGGTCCCCCCTTAGTCTTCTCAAGGCTGAACAGTCCCAGTTTACTCAGCCTTTCCTCATAGAGGAGATGCTCCAGGCCCTTAATCATCTTCGTAGCCCTTCTTTGGACTCTCTCAAGGAGATCCCTGTCTTTTTTATACCAGGGAGCCCAAAAGTATGTCTCTCACTTTAAACTTTTATGTGTTAGCTGTAAATTGAAGTATGTGGAATTTCTCCAAGAAGCATGAAATCAAGTTCCAGTTTTGCAAGTGAACATTTTTCCCCTTGAGCAGAAAATACAGTGTAGAGGATGCATGGTCAGCACACCAATAAATTTTTTTTTTTTTTTGGTTGTAGGTTTTGGGATTTTTTTTCTTTTTCTTTACAAGCACAGAAGTTAAAACACAAAGACCATATAAAAATATGACAGTTCAAAGTCAGATGAGAAATCTGCATTTTGTCATTAAATTTAAAGATTCTAGTTAATGCCCCTTACGTTGATATTTTTCAGAATTCAAAATAATATGTCATCTTTGTTTGCCTGCAAATTGTTGAAGAAATAAATGTTAGAGAGCTGTCTGCTCTTGTCAGAAACCACAGTTGGAGCCTAGCCTGAGGTTTGCAGAGAAGTAACTGTGATGAACTCAGCATAAGCTTTATTGGCTAGTTGTAGATATCTGTACACCAAAACACTTGAGGCATATTTTCCCCTAACTAACAATCTAGCTAAAGTGAAGTATTTTTGCTATGAAAAATTGGATTTTCTCTCATATTGCAATATAAAGGTGAGGAATGATTCATCAGGGCTCATTTTTTATCACAGAGGTCATCTCCTATAACTTGTCTGTAAAGTCAATTGTAGATACAAATTATATTTGTGTCTTTGGTTGGTTAAGGGCTTCTATCCATTTTTAGAAGCTATTTCTTTCAATACAATTATAATATTGTTTTAAACAGTGAACAAACATAATAAGAAAAGAGTCTCTGAATGTTTGAACTTCTGTTTAGACAAGAAAGAAAAAAAGGAGTGCTGTTACCGGTTACTTTGTTTGCAAATGTTTTTCATCAAGAATGTATACATAATGCAGTGATGCAGAAAGCACAGATATCTGAGCAAGATATCTCTAGAATCAGAACTGGTATAGATTTCTCCCAAATAAGAAAGCTCTGGAATAAAAAGCATTACAGTAATATGATGCTTTTCTCAGCTGAGAAATAAAGGGCAAAACTGTGTGGTTGCATAGTTTATAGTTGCTCTGAAATATGAACTAGCAGCCCTGCATATTTCTGTGTACACATAAAGACAGGCCACTGCCACGCAGACTTCATGCCAAGTAGTTATAATGAACAGCAATCACCAATAACGGACTTCTTTCAAGTTCTGATTAAAAGTTAAGTTTTTAACTTCGGAAAAGATTCAAAGCTATGAATTTAACAAACACAGACATGTATTAGCCTTATATTAAATAGCTAGGATTTAACACATAGCGTTGGCCTTGCTATTTTTTGTTTTAGACAACTCCCTTCTGAGACTTTATTTTAATGGAAAAAATTCTCAGTTAACTGCTTTTTGCTACATTATGCCTCACTTTGTGGTGTATACATACTGGAAAGAAATAGAAAAATTCCAAAATACATTTCAGGTCCTGACTGATTAAAGAACACTACAGTTCCTACCCATCATGGTGAAAATAAACAGTTTTTCCATAAATGAAGACTGAAACAGATGGGATCTTTCGCCCATTCCTTCTGAGCTGATGGACTAGTAGCAAGGCCATGAGAACTTATAAGCATGTGAAACTCAAGTTTGTTCTGCAGTTGTTAACTCTTGCGTATCAGAGCAGTGCCTATCTGTAGACCCATGCATAAGCCATTAATTCCTTGGGTGGTCCAGGTTCTCCATGTCTAGACATCTGCACAGGTGAGTTAATGGACTGATTTGAAACAATGGAAGGACTGGAAACAATGTAACTGAAATCATAGCCACCTTCACAATTAAGTATTTCATTCATTAATGCAGGACCTCTCTGGGAGAGCATTTTGGATGGTCCTAAAGACTCCCTCCAGGTATCTCCTGCTGTGCCTGCACAGATATGTTTGTGCTAATCAACCTGGGTGGGGAAGAATCTGTTCCTTTCAGCAAATTCTCAGATGGATCCTGCTGCATAATTGATCAAAATGTGTGTAGATAAGGTGCTTGTAGGTAGCAGAAACTGTTCCCACAAATGCAGACATTGTGATGTAGGACAGTGCTTTATACATAATTTACATAGTTAGGTGTTGTTTTGTATGTGTTTTCAGATAACCCAGAGGGGATAGATGATGAATATGCAGGAGTGGTCATGAGTCAGCTGGATTCAGCAAAACAAAGGCTGGGGGGATTCTTACCTGATCCAACTTTTCTTGTCATTGCAAGGACCTGTGCAATGTGCCTTCCATACATATTTAGAGAGCAGCCAACAGTCCTCTTTGAGATACTTGGTTCTCCAAACATATCCTACCCTGTGCCAAGTTCCCTCTTTTTTAATCATAGAATCATAGAATCATAGAATGACATGGGTTGGAAGGGACCCCAAGGGTCATAGAGCTCCAACCCTCCTGCCACAGGCAGGGCCACCAACTTCAGGCCTGGATCTACACAAGGTTACCCAGAGCCCCATCCAACCTGGCCTTGAACACCTCCAGGGATGGGGCATACACCACCTCTCTGGGCAGCCTGTTCCAGCAACTCACTACTCTCTCTGTAAAGAACTTCCCCCTAAAATCTAATCTAAACCTCCCCTCCTTTAGCTTTAGTCCATTCCCCCTTGTCCTGCCATTTTCTACCCTTTTAAAAAGTTGAATCCCCTCCTGTTTGTATGCTCCCTAATACTCTTTATCTGTCCAAGGAGAGAACAAGAAAAATGGAAATGGATTGTATGTTTTGGCTCTTTGCTTCTTCTAGATATTCAAAGTTAAAATCTGATTCAGTTGTTCCCTGGAGCCAGAGAGGTAGCTGCCAGGTCCATGAGTAACGCATGAGTGGCTTATCAGAAGGTATAGAATTAATGCAGTTATGTTTATTTTCTTGTGAGAGTTCAATGAACTCTGGCAATCAGAGAGTTAGAGCACACCTTTGTTTTCTTTTCAGATTTTTTTCCTTGAATTCTAATTCTCTTTCTCTGATTTACACTGCTTTTATTAACTTTTTTCCCCTCTTGTGATACTATTGCTCTCTTATCTAGAAAAGTGTCAAAAACTTGCTTCTAGGTTGGTTTTGGTTGATTTATTTTTGTTTGGTCATACCATCCAAATTCCATTAATTCTTCTAATGCTGTCGCCTTAATATGTACAATTTATCCTGCCTAAACCTGTATTTCTTCAGTTGCATAGTTTTTCACTCTGAAGACTTAACTACATGGCCTCTCCTAAGCTGATTCAAACATTTCCACATCTAATCCAGTATTGTTCTCTTAAGTTGGACAGAGTAGCATTCAAATATTAAATGACATAACTGGAACATTGGGAATGAATTACTTTATAATATTCTGTAACTTCTCAAAATATAAGATTAATTACCAACATACAGGACTTCTCTATATCTTGCTGCACGCATACCTAAATTTTTATTAGTGTTCAAAAACTTAATATTTTGTTCTTATAACTCACTTTCACTGATAGGCCTCAAACACTGGAAAGGTGAAAGCTAATATATTTCTTTGTTACTAGATTGAAAAAAAAATATGGAGGCATAGGGAATAAATACAGACTATTCAAACAGTTCTCAGATATTTTTTACTGAAGTTGCAAATGCAACTGACCAATCTTCAAAGCTTTCTTTTAAACAACACTCTTTTTGTGTCATTGCTGTTGTTATCATCTTTATAGCTGTCCTTTATTCTATAGTAGAATGTAAATATCATCCATACAGGATGTGTCTTACTAAGTTTAATAAATATCTCAGAAAATATATCAGTCAATTTTTTTAAAGAATCTACAAAGGAAAAAGGTTTTATCTTTATCAAAGACTATGTCACACAGATGGAAATTTCTGTATGCCTACAAGCATACAAGAATTGAACTATTCTTTATAAACTGAATTTTAATTTTTAAAAGTAATAGGATCATCCAAGGTCAAACTTTTATCCTCTTACATGTAGTACTGAATAGGAATCAATGGCATTGCTTATGGGAGTAAATTCTCTCTAATGTGATCACATACAGGGCTCACAGCCTGATCTATGATAATTAATTAATCACTTCTGAAACACTGAACAAGCTATATGACTTTGAGATTTTCTACAATTTTTCAAGGAATGAAAAGTACAGCAATCCTAAGAAACAAAACAAAGAAAAGAAAAAAAACCACCTGAGACTCTAGAAAAATATTAAATCAAAAGCAGTATTCAATGGTAATAAGGAGGAGGTGATATCAAATGAGCAAAGGATCAGTAAAAAATAGGAGAGAAGGAAGAAAGAAACATATAGTATTCACAGAGAGAGAGAAATTTTTATTTTTAGGGTGATGCTTATTATGAACATAAACGACATTGTTTTATGGGAGTAAATTGTAAACAACTATAGAAATCCTATTTGAATAACCATGTTCTCTTTGTGTACTATTTAGTCCTTTATAATTCTGATTATCAATATAGTATCATGAATTCAGTTTTGTTCTTACAGTAATGAATAGGCAGTCTATGTTTCTTGGTATAATCTTGACATTATAAATGTAGCCAAAATGTAGATGGTGTTTTTGATCCAAATCTTTTTCTAGATGCCAGTGCTCCATGCCACTTTACAAAAAGAGAAACAGTGAAGATTGGAAGATTATCTTATAAAACCAAATTAATAGCTTACAAAATGTTTTTCATATTAGGATGACTTGAATTCTTTTAATGTTTGGTTGTTTTGTTTTGGGGTTTGGCTTTGTTTCTTCCCCACACACTGTTATGTGAGGAAGAGGTCAACTGCAGAAGAATCAATATTCTATTTGTTCCTGATACAAAACACCCTGAATCAAGACCATGGATAAGACAGAGTAGGATGTGACCAGGAATGAAATCCCCATGTTATTTAGGAAAATAGGGCTATTCATTGCACTCCAAATTCTACTCATTCTTAGTGTAGCTCTAAGGAAAGAATTGATTTCACTAAAACCACATGAAAATATATTTTTGGAAACTTCTCAAATGGTTAGAAACACATAGAAAAGCAAAAATACTTGGCCAAATATTTATTAAAAAATAGAAGACCTGCTTAAATTTCAAGTTAGAAATTTATAATGAATAATTACTGGCTTAAACTGTGTAACACAAAGGTTTTGCTTTAAGTGCTTTATTCAAGTTCTTCTGCACTTCACTTTCAAAATATTTCAGTCTCTGACTCTGAAAGATGCATGTATCTCTTCTAAGACATAATAGCGTACAACTACAGAAGTGTATTAGCTTCTACAAAAGATTTTAACTTTTCTGTGGGAGTTGATGTACTTATGATTCTTCCAGATTACTATGAGTTAGGTTTTCAGTGGCAATTATCTTCCCAGCAGATTATAGTGCCATATATAAGCAACTTCTGAATTAACAAAGGAGTAGGGGAAAAAAAAAAAAAATCCAGAGTCTAGCATGGCTGTATTGTCCTCTTCTACCTTGCTGATGATCAAAATCATCAGAAAGTGTTGAGTATCTCCATGAAATAATGAATCCAAAGGACACTGATTGTAAGATACCTTTCAAGGTAAAGTATTATGAATTTGGTTATAACAATTTTCAAATGTCAATATGTTATTTTTTTAAAATATTGTATTAGATGAAAATTTGGAAAATATTGCTAGAATTGAAATATTGAAATGGAATATACATATCAGTATATTGTGTATGGTAAAAGCATTAACAGGAGATGTCAGAATTAATTAATCCATTTGAGTTATTCAAACAAAATCAGTAATAAAGGGAAAATAATACTGTTAGGAATAATATTAGGTTTATGATGTCTAACTAGGTCACACTAGAAACCTGAGGTTTCCTATTTACTCAAAATATGGGCAAATCATAGCTTGTACCACTACAGGGTTAAATTAAGGCAGTGTCCTAGGCATATAATAAAGTGGAGTCAGCAGCACTGTCTCCATTCCTGCAATCTGCAACCATGCTGAAGCCAAGCTGTCTTTGGGTAGTCACAGATGCCTAAGGGAAGAAAAAATAAAGCCTTTTTAATACATGGAACTTCTGCTAGAGCAGTTACTTCTAAACCTGGGATAGAATAATACATGTTCTAAACTTTCAGAATTTTTTTTTTTTACATCATTTTCTTATAAACTCAAAGGATCTGCCTGTAGTACTATCAGAGTATGGGGTGCAACTCAAGACCTACTGTTCCCACAGTGTTCCTAGATAAGGTTACCCATCTCTCATACTAATCAGCAGTTATGTTGTGATTCAATTTCTTCTCTTTCTGACCCCGTGACTCTTGAGTCCTACAAGTTTAACAACATCAGATATCAGATCAGATTAGTCTATTACGGGTTTCTTAAGCTGCTTGCCTGAAAAGCAGGGAATTAATTTCTCTCCTCCTCTCTCACCTTTTCTTTCTTTTTTCCAAGCTCACCAAATAGTGTAACAAACGTTTCTCAAAGGAAAACAAACAAATAAATGACAAAAAAGACATTAACGTACTGACCACTTCCCATTTAAAACAAAAGCTAGATTTGTTTTCTTTTTGTACTTCAAGGAAAGTATTTAGGTCCTCAAGTGCAGGAATCGCTTTCAGATCACAATTTTACCCTCAGAGGGGTAAGTAATTAACTTTCCAGACAACTAACTGCCAAGGAAGACAATAACATTTCAGATATTGACTCTTACATCCTTTGCTATTGGTTTAGGTTTCTTTTTGTATTGTATTCTGAATTAATTTCTTAAATGTGAAGCTACTTTGTCTTCTCAATATTTAGACATATGTGTGTTTAATTTATACTGGAAATCCAGATACTGATATCACCTTTATCACTTGCAGATGATTTATTTCTAAGGAAACAGAATAAATATCAAGTAAGTAATCAGGCATGTTTCTGGATGCTGTTCTTTCCAAAAAGCACATTAAGCAAAATCATTGTAGTTATATATACCTCCCTACCTCCACATCCCTGCACACGTGCACACATACTAACACATGGAACTAAATTTGTGTATTTGGAGTAAAATAATAGAAAAAAAAAATTTAGATATGTGGATCAAACTTATGTATAGATAAAACTTAGTAAATACAATATTCAATGCAAAAATTTTATATATATGTATGTGATACCTCGTATCAAAATATTTCTATTTTTAATTCTATCCTGTTTTCATCCTTTCTGAGTTTTCTGCTAAAGCACTACTTAATGTTGGACACCCAACTGTTATATGACATTTTCTTTGCAGCTATTACATTGTGAACAATTCCTCTTCGTTGGCATCATTTCTAAATTAATATAGTCAATAACAAGCAATAAAATCTTCAAGCAATTAATCAGTAAAATGAGTAGAACATATATACATCTGCTAGATTTCGACACTAATGACCCCATTTATAAAAGAATTTTGTTATTTTTTTAATGCCAAATTACATCAGTTCTCTTTCAAGAAGAGTACCACACATCATAACACAATAGCTCTCCATCATTTTCTGGTAATTTGATGCACTATTATTTCTATATCTGTGTTTTAAAGTGGTGTTTAGGGCAAAATTCTTTCGAATTGCGAAAAAGCAGAGAAAATAGAATCCTAGAATGGTTTGTTTTGGAAGAGATCTTAAAGACTATCTAGTTCTAACCCCCCTGCTATGAGCAGGGACACCCTCCACAAGACCAGGTTGCTCAAAGCCCCATCCAACCAGGCCTTGAACACTTCCAGGGAGGGGGCATCCACAGCTTCTTTGCACAACGTGTGCCAGAGCCTCACCACCCCTATAGAGAAGAATTTCTTCCTAATGTCTCATGCAAATCTACCATCTTCTACTTTAAATCCATTACCTCTTGACTTATCATTACAAGCCTTCATAAACAGTCCCTCTCCATCTTTTTCTAGGCAACTTCAGGTACTGGAAGGCAGCAGAGCCTTCTCTCTTCTCCAGACTGAACAACCCTAACTCTCTCAGCCAGTCTTCGTAAGATAGATGCTCCAGCCCTTTGAGCATATTTGTGGCCATCCTCCCAACTCACTCCAACAGCTCCATGTCTCTTGTGGGGCCCCAGAGTTACCTACAGTACTCCAGGTGAGGTCTCACAAGAGCAGAGTAGAGGGGCAGAATCACGTCCTTTGACCTGCCGCTCATGTTGTTTTAGATGCAGCTCATCATACAGTTGTCTTTATGGGCTCAACTGCGCATTGCTGGTTTACATCAATCAACACTCCCAAGTCCTCCTCAGAGCTGCTCTCAATCCATTCTCTGCCCAGGCTGTTGTTGTGCTTAGGACTGTGCCAACTCATGTATGCTTGGCCTTGTTCAACTTCATGAGGTTTGCACAGGCCTGCCTCTCAAGCCTGCTGAGGTCCCTCTGGATTGCATCACTTCCCTCCAGCATGTCAAGCAAACTTGCTGATGGTGTACTTGATCACTTCATCCATGTCTCTGACAAATATGTCAAATGGCACTGGTTCCTATACTGACCCCTGAGGAACACCACTTGTCACTGGTTTCCATTTGTACATTGAGCCATTGACCACGACTGTTTAAGTGCAACGGTCAGTTAGCCAATTTGATGGTCAATAAGCCAATTTGTTATCCACAAGCAGTCCATCCATCAAATTCATGTCTCTCCAATTTAGAGACAAGGATATTGTGTGAGAGTGTCAAATACTTTGCACAAGTCCAGGTAGATGACATCTGTCACTCTTCACCAATGCTGTAACTCTCTCATAGAATACTGTTAATTTGTTAGGCAGGATTTGCCCTTAGTGGAGCTATGTTGATGGTCACAAATTCCCTCCTTGTTTTCCATTGCTTGTGCATAGTTTCCAGGAGGATCTGCTCCATGAACTTGCCAGGCAGAAATTAAATTAACCAGTCTGTATTTCCATGTGTCTTCCTTCTTTTCCTTTTTAAAACGGTGGTTATTATTTTTCCTCTTTTCCAGTCAATGGGATTTGACCTAATATATTTATTAAGTTTTATATTTTTTCTTCCCTAATCTTGAGCATTGTGCTCAGATTACTCTTATTTGTCTTTTATAAAATTTAGCAATAGTGGTTAATTTTTTACAGTTTTCCCTGAAAAATTATGTTTAATACATTTTATCTATAGGCAACATATTATTCATGGTGTTCAGTGATGGATAAGTCCGCTTTGTTTTCTTCTGAATCCAATCACACTAAAAGCTGAGATTAAAAGTTTGATTTTTTTTTGCTGACAAAGAAAGCTTAAAATGTTTGCGTGAAACTGCTGGCCAATCTTGTCCAGTCAGCTAAATAGCAGCAAACACCCAAGTACATCCTGTGATGCTGTGGTGGCTGTGCCCTAGCTAGAGGCCAAATACCCACCAAGCCGCTCTCTCACTCCCCTTTTCAGCTGAAAAGGGGAGAAAATGTATTTTTGGAGGCTTAGGACCTGAGTTAAGGACGAGGGATCACTTTCAATTTAGTGCAATGGGCAAAACAGACTCAGCACAGAGTAAAAGAAAGAAAAGTGATTTATTACTACTACAACTACATACTCCATGAACCGGAGTCGGGTGAGAAGCAGCACGGCCAGGTCTTAAAGCACCTTCCCCTCCTTATCCCTCCCTTCTTAGCAAACTTAAACTTCACCACGAGTTTACTCCCTTCTTTCCCCCCAGCATGGCATGGGGAGGGTCAGGGAATGGCAAGTGGGGTTCCAGCGGTTCCTTACAAGCTGCATTCCTTCCCAGATCTTAACACTTCTACTTCCCCCTACCCCTCACCTCTTCACGCTCTTGACTTTAATCATAAATTCCCTTCTTCATTCCCCTCATCGCAGCACAGGGAGGGGCAGGGAATGGGGAGTGGGGGTTTTCAGTCCATTCCTCCCGAGTTGTCTTCCATCTCAGCTGGGGAGAGGCATTCTACACACACACACTTCCCCTGCCGCAACATGGGGTCCCACCCATGCAAGAGTCATATCCACAAACTTCTGCAGCGTGAGTCCTCTCTATCAGGGAGTCATCTCCTCACCACAGGCCTCTCAGCAGGACTCCATGGGTGCTGATGTTTGGGCCCAGACTCCCCCAGCCTGGTCCCCTGCAAAATCACAAGTCCCTGGCAAACCTGCTGAGGCATGGATCAATCTCTTCACAGGCCGTAGATGTCTCTGCTCCCCGTCCTCATCCATGGGCTGCAAGGGGACACCCGCTCCACCATGGTCTTCACCACGAGCTGCAAGGGAAACTTTCTTTCCACATTCTTCCACCCTCCTCTCCTTCGGGTCTGGCCTTGGTGTTTGCATGGCTTGTTACATTTTCTCACTCCCTTCTCCGGTGGCAAAATACATCTACCTGTAGGGTTCTTTTCTCCTATACGTGATTCACAGAGGCACTATGAATCCACCTCTGATTGGCTCGGCCCTGGTCAGCAGCAACTCTGGCCTTGAATTGGCTGATGTTTACAGTCTGGGGCTTGGAGAGAGCTGTAACTGCTGCTTGCAAAAGCCATCTCAGGAGCACAGCTACACAAAAGTGCAACAGATGCCCACTTTGCCCAGTTTGAGGAAAAATACTAAACATTACACCCCAAAAAACCTCTTCTTTTTGACTGCTGATTCTTTTTGTTTCATTCTGGGGAAAAAAAAAAAAGGAGCAACAAATATGAGCAATGAGCTTGTCCCACAAAGTTATTTGAATTTGTATTGTGGCTCAAAGAATTATGAAGCCCCATATAACATTTGCTGACCTAATCTATATTTTCCTAGAGTCTCAAATAGTGTACTTACAGAAAACAGAGGAACAAAAGCCTTAAATTTGTCTAAAGTGTTGTATAATTTATGTGTCTGTGTCATTTACACCTAACTTTTATTTTACAGGTTTTTTTCTAACCTTGTTTTATGGATCTTCAAAGGTAATTTATTCAAGATTTTAATTACTTTTAAAGACTAAAAGATTTTACTTCTTAATGCTGTTTACTTTAGTTTTCCCTTACTGCAGTATGACTTTTTTATGTATTTGAAGAATTTTATCATGTCTTTCTCAGCCTTCATTTGTCTAATTCAACAAAAAACATTTAACATTTTCTTGGAGGTCATGTTTTCCAGACCTCAATCGTTTTTGCTTTTCTCTGTGACCTATCTGGTTCATACACTTGTGGTTCATATACTTCAAGTATCATGCCCAGAACTGACACACCTCGAGGTTTTCAACCTCAAAAAAGGTATGCGGATTTTTTCAAACATTTTACTTGTCAAAGTCCTGTTTATATATTCAGCTACAACAATTACGAGTTTTAGCTTTTGCCAAATTATTTTCAGTTTGTGTTTGATTGCAATGTTCCCATGTTTACAAGATTCAGAAATGTTTTCTGGAGGATGATGACCTTTCTGATAGTCTTCAGAAGTTTTTTACTGCACTTAGAAACATTAATAGCAAATTATTTCTGACTGGTAGTGGGTTTGCTTTTTGTCATTCTTACCATGATCTCCCTAGAAGTCAATGAAAATTACTCATTTAGACTATTTCTGGATTACGAAGATGATAAAGGGCCTGGAGCATCTCCCCTATGAGGAAAGGCTGAGAAGATTGGGACTGTTCAGCCTTGAGAAGAGAAGACTAAGGGGGGACCTAATTAATGTTTACAATTATCTTAAGCAAGGGATGCAGGGGGAATCAGCCAGCCCCTTTTCAGTGGTCTGTGGAGACAGGACAAGGGGCAATGGCTGCAAGTTGGAGCATAGGAAGTTCCGCACCAACATGCGGAGAAACTTTTTCACAGTGAGGGTGACAGAGCACTGGAATAGGCTGCCCAGGGGGGTGGTGGAGTCTCCTTCTCTGGAGATATTCAAGACCCGTCTGGATGCCTATCTCAGTGAAATGTCCTAGGGAGCCTGCTTCGGCAGGGGGTTGGACCCGATGATCTCTCGAGGTCCCTTCCAACCCCTACAATTCTATGATTCTATGATTCTATGATTTTGTTTATAAGAAAGTCTATGCTATATTCTACATTTCTCTCCACTAAGAAGTAAATTTTACCATTCTTTCTTATCCAAATAATCTTTCAACTTCATTCATGCACTCATTTTCCCCTTGTTGAACAGAAACCAAGCCAAAATCCTTAGCTCTTTCTTCAACTGCTGCATCAAAAAGTTGTCTTCAACAGACTCCAAGAACTTCCCTGATGATCTTTTACTGATTTCTGTATCTCTGTATGTCTCTTCCATTACTTCAAAGAATCACAGAATGTTAGGGGTTGGAAGGGACCATGAAAGACCTCCTACTCCAACTCAACCTCCCAGGTGCAGCTGGTAGTTCATAAACTGTGATGGACTGTGCAACTTCCTCATTACAACTGATTGTATCATCATTTTTTGCACTGGATACAGCTATAAATCTCTCTAATTTGTACTGCTGTCATGGAAGGCATTCTAGGGACAAGCTAGTCACAAACATCGTTTGGATTAGTCATTTGCTTCTTTTATTGTGACAGAATCATTCATGGCACATATTACTCACTCTGTTAGTAACAAACAGCTTGCAGCAATTTGAGTCCAAAGAATACTGTTGACCTTTATTCCTTTTCATTATTTTAATTGGTTTCCTATACACTATGCCCTTTTCTACTAATTACAAGGCATCTGTAGTTTCGATTTTAATTGCATAGTTATTTTACCTGTAACCCAAATATGAATCAGCTTTAATCAATAGGAGACACTAGGTATGAAGTTCATTCTCTGTATTTCTGAATGCTACATTTTGGTTGTTTTGCAGTCAGTAGGCCCTCATCCTACAATAACACAGGTGTAGACCTCCATTAACTCTTGGCCTTCAGACATCCTGCTTGTAAGCTTTTTATTTTTAGTTGCTTATTTGTCACATTTTAAAACTTCACTTCAGATTTCCGTTTCCAGAAATTAAGCTCTCTGTTTTTCAGCATCATATGGACTTGAACTCTATGCTTAGTGTTTCTGTATTTTTTTCACAAATAAGCATTTCAGCATTTAATTCCCACTTGAGCATCAACATGATAACATTATTTTTTTGTTTATAGTCTTCGTCAGTTTTGATAGTGGGATTTTTGTTCTTGTCTCCTTTTTTACCCAGCCAGTCTTATGGATTATGGTGTAAAGCTTTAAGCCTTTGATACATCTCTCCTTTTTTCCATTACTAGTTTTTCATAAACTACATATATAACAATAATCTAATTTAGCTATTGATGTTCCTTTCAGTTATGCAGTAAGATTTTCAGGCTTTATATTGAAAGACCTGTGTCATAATTTTAAACTTGTAGGGAGTTTTCTATGGTCTAGCGAAAGGGAGACCAGGGCTTTTCCTGATTGAGTTTAAAATTAGAGGAGAATTTTGCATATGAATAGTTTCCAAGGGACATGACTGAGTGTGGATTTACAATGCTAATTCCTAGTCTGAGAAACAACCTGAGGTTGCATGTTTAGACTAGTACTTGTTAAATGTCTGACAGTTAGTCAGAGAAACCTTTTCAACAAAGTGCTAGATAGCTGTATACATCATTGATACAATTTCTATGTACTCTTAAATATTTTTTATCCCTTTATATCCATATAACTGCATATCTCATTTTGGATTTTATTAAAATGTATTTATTTTTCCCAGTACTTGGCAAGAACTAACAGTGATTTTAAGGTCACTCACTAAAATCAGAATATTGCCTTCTGGCATGTTTTAAAACTAGGGTGCTGGAATACTCTACACATGCTTAAGTCACTGATCCAGGTTATTCAAATCACCTGGATCAAAAGCTAAACTTCAGGGGCCAGTTTAAGTTATGAAATTGAAGCGACCTGTGCACCAAGAGAGTTTCCTGATATACCAACATTAGACACTCTTATGCTGCAAAAGAGCTGCAAAATCACCTTATCTGTTTTGTTAAATGCAATGACTTCAAAACACAACTGTTCATGTTGCATCTAATCCCCAATTTACATCTATTATTACAAAGCAAAGTACCTGTTTGATTATATCTTTAATTAATTTGTATGTCCAGTTTGTGCCTTTAACTGTGCTTTCCCATCCAAACCATATTGAAATGGTCATCTATTAAGAGCTATCTCTTTAGAGTGTGGAAGCAGGCAATTCCCACATGTCACAAGTCAAGCAAGTGGAGCAGAAGACTGCACACGAGGAAATGGAATGAAGGTGCAAGAAGTTCAGATTGGACATTAGGAAAAAGTTCTTCACTGAGAGGATGGTCAGTCACTCAAACAGATTCACCAGGGAAGTGGTCAGAACATCAAGCTTGTCCAGAATTCAAGGAACATCTAGACAATGCTCATTTTACTCATATGGTTTAGTGCTAGGTAGTCCTGTGAGGAGAGGAGCAGGGAGTTGGACTCAATGATCCTTAAAATTCCATTCCAATTCAAAATATTCTATAAGTCTGTGATTCTATGATTCTAAAACTTACTATCTTAACATTATATTAGATTCACTCTCTTTTTGCATATCTGCAGTTAAGTTTCTCATTCTTCCATTATCTCACATCTTGACTACTGCAATTTCTTTTTTTGTTTCATATAGACTATTATTATTGGCTCAGAAAAATGGTCATAGATTGTCTGTTTAATCTTTCTTTCATCCCTACTGCAAACAATTTCTCTACAGGATCAAACCTGCATAGTTTGGTTTTGATATTAAGATTACCCATGATCTGTTTGCCCTTCCGGACCATCCTTTCTGCTATTGGTTCTAACCGCTGGTATATCTGGTCTCATTGATTTTTTGTTAAGGTTGGGTTTTTTTTCCTAATGTTTCTTTGTAATTTCTGTCAAAATGTTCTTTCAATACTGGAGAAGCTCTGTATATATTTACAAAACATCAATGATCCTCTTAAAAATTCTCCTGTGCTAGGAAGCTTGCAAAAATAATTAATACATCAGGATACTGTTACTACATTTTTCATGCTAGACAGTTCTGTTTCCTTGTCTGTTTATTTGTTATTTATAGCAGTGTTACTTTTGTATGCTGAGATTGTCAATTGTATTGATTATCTTTTTCCTGTACATTTGTATGGAGTTCAATCAAGACTTTGACTGGGACCAGTGGGCACAGTTGCAATAGAAAAATTATATTCACCATCATCATCAACATCATCTTCCTAATTTACAATAGCAAAGATGTACACCCTTTTTCTTTTTTATTCTGAGCAGCTGCAACCACTCATAAATGTCAGTGATCACATTTATTTGATTTCATTGAGAGCAGACTTCAGTTTCCTGACTTAAGAGGGAATTCAGTACAGTATATTGAATATACCTGAGAACCATGTTATGTGTTTTGTATGCAAATGTTAAAACAAATGTTTTTATATTTATTTTTATTTTCCTTTTCCTTTCTAAACATTCCCACCCTAAAATTAATGTACTTTGGTATTCAATATTTCACAGTCACTTAAAAATACAGATATGGTGAACATAAACCCAAAAAATATAAAAGTTATTAATATGTATTATCTGACACAAATATCGTAGTTGCACATTTTAGCTGCTATATTAAGATGATTCTTGTTTTCTGGTTTAAAAAGATGAAACTTTCTTTTATACTATCCTTACAGTTCCCAAATGTATTTCCACATGTACTTACATCTGAATCCAAAGAATGATAGTCCTGCCTGCAGTACAATACAAAACACTAAAGATATGTATTTTCTATAACTTCACTAAAGTTAAAACGTTAAAATCCAAGCAACATTGAAATATATTCTCCATTGTAATTGTGATATTGTAAAGCTGAGTATATAAATTCTGTGCATTATTATCAACTACCTCTTGCATATGTTTTGAAGTTGTTTTCAGGTGTGCCCTACTTGCTTATTTAAAGGACACAAGGAGTGAGAAATGATAGTAAATTCAAAATAAAGTAAAACTTAAAAAGTTTAGGTGAGTGTTAGATTCAGTAGACCATGCAGACAACAGATAGACCTAACAAATAAAAAAGCATGCTCAACAGATCTTTCAACTTTTCTTCATTTTACTTCAGTCAGTCACAATGAGCTATAAACATAAATCTGCTGAATTGCATTAAAAGAAATCTTATGTCAAGTGTTTTGCTGCTATTACTCTGACTTGCTTGGGTTTGTGGTTTGCTTTGGGTTGTTTTTTTCCCAAAATAATAAGAGTGCTAAATAACATTTTATGTAACAAGAACAAAACTAGATTATAATGTTCCTGACTCTCTATAATTAAAACAAAGAGTTTATACATAAAAATACTTTGGATTAGCCAAAAAGAAAGAAGAGTTTTACAGAGAAGGCCAATAAGACAGGTGCTACTAGAGAAAGAACTTGAAGGACCACTTATTGCATGATGAGTCTAGTAAAATGAGCACACAGTTTGTTTTTTGCCTACAGAGAACTGTGACAAACACAGTTGAGGTCACACAGAAAGTTCATGAGCAAGTAATGAGGAATGAATCTCAAGAAAAGATTCATTCTTCAAGAGAAACTACATTCTTTCAAGTGAAACTACACAATCTTCAAGAGAAACTACATTTTACAGATGTGATTTTCTTCACAAAAATACTGCACATTTCTTCACAGGAAAGGTAAATGTAAAAATCAAAAGTATAAATCAGTGTATAGCAAATAATTTATTTGCAAAATTGTCAGTTATGCCTGTTGTTGTTTCCCAACCCTCTGAAACACCCAAGAATCAAGACACTCACAAAATCTTCCTTGTAAGGCTCCGTAAGGAGGTGAAGTTGGCTAGGCATTGTTCACTATATAGAATTAAGAAAATGCTGGTCAGCATTGAGACAAATTTACTCAGCAGTCCTGGTTAAATGAAAGTTTTCATATATTTAAGGAGTTTCTTTTCAGTATTTCTATTTTTTTTTCAATGGAACAGTATTTCACTGAAAGCTTTAAAGCATTTGTTTAGGCAAATTCGAATTGGTTTTGGCAACTTTAAATAAATGTATTTTCTAGGTAAACAATTCTCACCACTGGATCAATATGGATATATAAAAGAAGGTGTAGAAACAGAGGATTGTTTTTCATTAAAAATTTTGTTATAGTTTCTTAACTACTAGAATACTATTGTCCACAACACTGCAAAATCTTATCCTCTGCTTCTCTTTCAGATATGTTGAAGAATTAATCCCCTTTTTCAGAAACTGCTGCAGCTTCAGGTGATAAGAAAAGAAAGTCGCTGATGGGAAGAAAATTCTCTCTTCTGCTCTCCAAGAAAAACAGTTAAGTCCGAAGTTGATTGTGCAAATTATATGTTTACCTACAAATCCTCATTATAATGATAACGTATTATATACTGAAACTGTGTATTAACACTAAATTAACTTTTGTCTTGCCATGCACATCAAATTTCTCTGAGGTAAAATCCAAAATATTTTGTCCCACTGAGTGCATAGTAGTACTGTGAACATTTGCAGAAGTCTCTGTCATGGAAAGAATATTGCCAGGGTTTAAATTCTGAAACATGCAAGATGTAAATTAATTCTGCAACAATATTTATACCATGTTTTCCTTTAGATACTTATTATTACTCTTTTCCCTTCTTGCCTTTTGAGTTCCATTAAAAAATTACAATGTTTTACATTTTCTTGTTTGTCTCTTTGTTTTAAAACATGAGTTATAATAAGCTCTACTTTGTATTTTAAAGCCCTGCCCCAAGAACATTTTCCTGTTGCACTTGTAAATACCTACTGAAGTGTTGGTGATTAAAAAAAAATCTAAGCTGGAGTTTATGCCAATGAAAATTCTTCAGTGTAATGACTGGTGTACTAATAAGTATTGAAAGAAAGGATTCATAAAAGAGAGAAAAAACTGGATGTGACTATCTCTGAGGCAGGAAGCAGGCAATCCAGCTTGTCTAAATAAATAGTATGAAAAGTACATTCACAATTCTTTCTTTCGGAACTTGAATATAAGTAAATTTATACTGGCAACAGAAGAGATGATGATCATCATCAGTGATGATTTTTCATCACTAATGATGAAAAGGAGGAATTAGAACTTAAATGATAGCTTTACTTGGAAAACATTTGTGTGTAGAATTTCGCCAATGACTGTTTAGAAAATATTGTAGCTCTGCACAAATTAAAATTGTTTGCATAGTAGAACAAAAATGAACAAAAGAGGGAAATAGAAGGTTTTGCTGAATTCTCCTCATAAATTTCTTTTAAAAGTTTCAATAATATAAAGACTGTTCACTAGTTCACAGCGACACTATGAAGCCAGGTAGGCATTCAGGAAATTCTTGACTGATTTGTTTGTTACACTTATGATGGATTTGTAAATAACTGCCTAATTTGCTTTGTGAATTTATTACTTGTTGGGAGTTGCAACACCTACCAAAAGTAGAAAGTGTAAAATAAGTTGTTCTGTCAAACAAGCAAAAAACCAAGAAACCTTTATTACAAAAATAGGGTAATATAAGTGGATTGACATGGCAAACATTTTTCTAGGGTGATTATATCTGAGTAGTTTTTTGCCATTGGCATCAATAAAACACTGTAAGTGAAAAAGCAGCAAACTAAAGTATAGATCGATTATTTTATGGGGGAGGAATACAAACAATGGATTACATACAGAAGACTGAGGCTTATAGAGCTCCATCCCCTCTCCCCTTGTGCCACTCAGAGGTGGTAGAATTGATGGCACAGGTAGAAGAGTTGGAAATGAAGTTGAGCCTGGGAAGAAGGGAGGGGTAGGATGGCTGGGATAGGTATTATTTCTCCTTACCTTGCTTTGTTCAATGGTCAATAGACAAAATTAATTTTGTCAAGATTGAATTAACATCCCCAAGTTGAGCCTGTTTAGCCCATGCTGGTAATTGATGAGTGATCTCTCTGTCCTTATCTCTACCCATGGCCTTTTCATTGTATCTTATTCTCCTGCTCTACTGATGGAAAGGGAGTCATAGAGTGGCTTGATGGGCACCTGGAGCCCAGAAAAGGTCAACTCACTGCACCAACTCAGTATGATGCCACTGAAGTAGAAAGGAGAGTCTGAAGTGTTATTTACTAATAGAAGTTCTGAAAAAGAATTAACTGTTTGAATATTTATCTATTTAAGCTTTAGAAATGTTTCTACTGAAGCTTCTTGAGAATTTTTTGAAAAATGTTTTTTAGAGGAAGACAATGTTGTGATATTTACCAGAACATAAAGACCTGTGAAATTACCTTCTTTATTACATACACGAAAAACTAAGGATTGGTGACAAATCCCTATAAAATCTATAATACCATCCATAGTGATCAAAGTGAGGAATAGCAAGATAGCACTTGCATATGAAATTCCAATTCACTGTCACATGATAGCAGATTGTAAAAAAAAGCCATCAATTTCCAGTGAGACATTATTTTAGACTTTAAACAGAATATTTGTAGTTTTATTATTCAATGGAAGCCAGCAGTGAAAAAAGAAGTGTCTGTTACAAAGCTGTCTGTATTTTGTGAGTAACTTAATTAGACTTTCATTCCTGGAAGACTTGGGAAGGATTTCAACAAAGATAAAATGATGACTTTACCTAAATAAATGCAGTTCAGTAAGTTATATGCTACACTGAAATATATCCATAATTAGAATCCTAACGAGTAATTTCTTAAATTTATAGGATGCATTACCTCTTTATAGACATTTTAATTTACTACTTGAATTAGTAGTCCACATTAGTGACATTAAAAAAAAAAATGCAAAAAACAACAAACAATTATAAACACTAAATGGGATTGAGTAAGCATTTTTGTTAGCCCCAAAGCTATTCTGATAGCTTTATTGTCTTAATCAACTTAGTTGATTCGTTTTACTGCTCTTTTGAGGTGAATGTTGTGGACACATGCTGGGGTACTAGTTCACTTCTGCCAAATTAAAAATGATAATTCTCAGGCGTGAAATAAGTGCATGGACTAATGACCAAGTCTGTGCATAATTTGAACTGAAGCCCCAGCAGGTGGCAAACAATTAAACACATAACATAATATAATATAGTCACAAGACTTTTTTTTTTTTTTTTAAATAAGAAAGGAGGGGAGGGAAAAAAGGAAACTGTGTTCTTTCTCTCCACAGTCCTAAGCACCCCAAATAAAGTCAAAGATAAAAACTGAAGACAGAAACTAAATATGCCACTGGAAATTCACTTACTAACTTGTCTCCAGATCTCTCATTATTCTAAATACGGACTCCAAATTCTGAATATTTTTTTCTTATGGAACTGCAGGCATGATTCTACTCCCACTGAAAAAATAAAAAACCCAAAGGTTTCTTTAGTACCACAAGAATAAACCTTGATAATAAACCCAATTTGAGAACCAAACAAGTAGTAGGTAGGTTATTACATAAATGGGAAAAAACCCAAACCAAAACGAACAACTCCAGATTGGACCAATCCCTTACTAATTGCTCCTTATTTTTAAATTGTTTCATTTATTTACATGACTTCTTAAAAATTGATATATAAGTACTGAAGCATTTATTTCTTGCAGATAATCACATGCAAGGGTTTTCTTGAAAAGTATATTTTTTGTAGAATATGATTTTTGTATTTAGTGGCTTATTTCCTCTAACAGGAGACACCCAAACCATCCAAAAACTGAATCATAATTTCAAATAAAAAATCATTTAACTTAGAAATATTCATAATCTACGTTTCATAACACTTGACAAATTTGAACTTCATTGTGAAATTTAGAGTTGTTTTATTAGCTTGGTGACTGGATGCCTAAGGATATATTGCACCATAAATAGATAACTACTTCTATAAAATGGGCACTTCAGAGACAGGGTAGCTCTTTGCAAAAGTAGTAGGGTGCTTATTAACTTCTGGGCCAGGTCTCATATAAAGCAGAAAGGACTGATGACATTTTGACTGATTAAACTCAGTGTAGATTTGTGTTGCTAATGAATTTTTAAACTAGATAATTAAGACATTTTTTTTAATAAAAGAGCAGAAATTGTTTTTATAGTCAACAAAATAGAAAAAAAAAACTGGCTAAAAATCAGCAATAGATTCAGTTGTTGAACTTACAGGTAGTAGCACACACATAACTTAACCAAATGAATGTATTTGAAAATCAGTACTTCTTGTTTTTGCTAAGTATTATGATTTTAAGGCAAGAATAATGCTAAAGTTGGGAGTATAATCAGATTATGTAATAGAAACATTTTCTACTCTTTTCTTGAAAGCCCCTAAATCTATTTGATACTTTTATTTTGGAGATTTTCAGAGAAATAGTGTTTTCAGATGTAAGCATAAGAAACACAGGCTAGAACATATAGCAGTTGCTGTATGTCCTCATATTTATCTAATGTTAAGGGGTAATTTGCAGCTGTAGCTATCATTTTAAAATGCCTCTTTTGAAAAACATCATGCTGGGAAAACAAGAAGAGACATAAACTTCAAAATAGCAGATGAGTACAGCCCCCCTTCCCCTCTAACGACAGCCCTTCTGATGATGAGAGTCTGTCCTTTCAGTTACGATGCAAGAGAAAATTTTGCTCAGAAAGTTTTTGGAAGGCTTTTGTTTGTAGAAATGTGGAATTCTAAATAACGTGTGCATGTTTTCCTAGTATTTGGTTTCTTGGAAACCAGTGCTTGTATTTTTAGGGGTTTTTTTAAGCTTCTGCAATAGCTTAGGTAAATACAGGTCCGATCTTTAAAGTACACAAGTGCTTACAAAAAATTCTGTATCCTTTCCCCCCACTGTCCCTTTTCTTTTGTCTCATCAGCTTAGCACAGATAACATACAATTGTGTGGGAACTAAAAAACGCATATATTTAATTTGACAATGTCATTTTTTACTTTAATGTACATAATTACATTAATTTCATTGAAAACTTTTCTTAGTACTGTCACACCTTCAGTTTTATTACTTCTTTGAGTTTTTAGTGCCGATCCATACAGAAAAGTATATTTTATTGTATCCCTTTCTTCTTACAAGGGAAGATACCTTTCAGTATTGTTGCATACCTTTTTTTTCCTGTTGAAAAGCCGTCCCTATGAAGAAACACCCACAAGGGAATATGTTATTCTCTGCACCACCATCAGCTTCAGCTTATCTCCTGTAGTGATTCACTCTTTCAATTTTCTCAGAGCTCAAAGTGATTTCCTTCATGAAGCTTGAATTTTGCTATTGGCAAGGAAAAGAAAGAGGGAAGGAGTAGGATAAAAATTATTTCTCCTATCTTTTGGCAAAACCATCAACAGGGCAACATTTATTGCTTTTTCTTTGTGAGAAACTTCTGCATACTGAGAAAGTACAGTTGTGATTTACTTGTAGTACTCACTTGAGCTATACACAGAAGTAATAGCCCTCCCAATGCAGTTTAAAGAAGGGATTGTGCAATATTATCTGAAATCTACACTTCTCCAAACTCATTAACATAGATTTTCCTAAATTTTATTATGATGTTCAGTTATTTTTATTAAGATCCTTAACATGAAATCTACAGGGGGAAAAAAATCAAGCTGTACTTTACAAGATATTTCCTGTTAAGTTAGTGTTGTAGATGTTCAACAGAAGTGTTCAGCAGCTTACATTTTCACATAAATGTAAGAATGAGAGCCTGAGGCAATCTGAATACAGGCTTTTCAAACTTCAAAGGAGCAGTGAATGATTCTTGCCCTGCTTTTGCCATCCAGAATTGGCCTAAGCTTGGGGAGCAATTAAAATTAAATAGCCGCTGAACTGCAGAAAGTGAAGATCGGCAGCTCTGGGCATGAGCAGACTTTTATGAAGTCCCCTGACTAATTCATATCTTGGTGTTGGTAAAGCAAGGAATGAAGTCAGAATGAGAACTATTTATACGGAAAGAGAGCAAAAGGCAGCTGCATTAACCTTCAATATAATAAGCCAGAATTTTGTTCCAAATCAGCTGATTTTTATGTTCTTGTTGCCATTTTTTCCCAAGATGAAGCCTCTGTAAATTCCTTTACCTACCACATGTCTGATCGTCTCCTCAGTCCTAGCCTCTTCTTTTCTAAATAGCCATCAGGGCTGTTAAATGTATAGATAAAGAAGAGTCTGTACCAGATCTCTGTGTGCTGAATACTGAAACTTCTATTTAAAAAATGGATTTTTTTTTTTTTAATGGAGGATTTATTTATCTGGTTTCATAAACATCAGAAATTATTTCAGGTGGCTATAAATGAAAATAACGGCAATAACAGTAATAACAGGATTACTGATTTTATTTATATATATATATAAATGTATTTCCTGAAACAGTTTTGAATTTTGAAGTTAAGGGATATATGGATATGCTACAGATTGCAAAATAGTAACAAGTTCTTTTGATGCCATTGCTTCATGCATCCTTTATTCAGCAACAAATTCCAGAACAGCGTTTTCAGTACAAGCTCAGAATAAATTCAACAAAAGAATGTATATGGAAATCATCAATCTGATAGGCGAACTCCAATGCATGTAAACATATTTTAAAGTGCATACTAATATCACACATGTCATTACCACTTATATATTTTGTAAATAGTCTGTATAGTTTTCCAAGTCATGTTTTGAATGTTCTATTTAAGGATTATTTTATGAAGCAAAGTAGAAAATGATAAACACATGGAAAATTTGAGGGACTACAGACACTGTATACAGAGGAGGTTTTCAAGTTAACAGTATTTAAAAATTTTCCTGTTAAATTCTTAGAAATATGAAATCTTCTACGATTATAATTTTCTGACTATTTAGATCCTTATGGGGCCAGAAAAAAGACATTTTATCTGCTGCATTAATGACATAGCTCCAAAAACACAACTGCACTGTAGAAAATGTAAGTTGCATGATAACCTATATTTGCCAGCTACATCATCTCTTCATAATTGCCCAATTAACACATGTCACCCCTACATAGCTGATGTTTAATAAACACTAGAAGTCCTGCTTTCCTATTCAATCCACGCTAAACATTCTCATGTAAATTAACATTTTGTTGAGTGCAGACCCCTAATGTTGGATAATGCATTTTTAAAGATCATGTGATACTTTTTGATTGTTTATCCAATATTTGCAGTGTAGTATGAGCATGTATAGATTAATTTTGTTTCACAAATGTGCTCTGTATTCACATGTATTTTTCTTTATTTTTGGCTTGCCCTTCTCTTTCCTGAGCATAGAGACAAATGCTTGTAGCTGAGTAACCTTGTAATACAGAATGTCCATTGATAGTAACATGTAATCAACTTTGTACTGAGTTTACAAGGCCTCAGGATAGATGCTGATAAAGCTTCCTCTGTTTGAAAGTTTTCACCTTCCTGCAGGTTTATTTTACTTGGCTTAGTTACAGCGAAAATTTTTCTAATCCAATAGGTGTTGACTGTGAACTTCTTTTACTTTTGGTCATTACAACTACAATTTTACAATTCTAACACAATAATGCAAGGTAGGGTAATGCAGATCTGGCAAAGCAGAGACCTTGAGAGGTAGAAATGTGGGATGCCTCATGAAGGAGAGCAGGCCTGGGAAGCTAAGGGATAGGGAACAAGCCTGGCACTAGAAATCCCAAGGCCATAAGCAAGATAGGTTAAAGAAATGCAGATCTGCTTTTATAGGCAGAGAATAAATAAATGCTATCAACCTTTTGTGAAAGTCCCCATATATAATAAATTCAGATATGTTTGGGTTACAGAGCAATGTGGAAAGAGAAAAGATACAAAGACATGTTAGCACACATATAAATAATCCCAGGTGGACTCTAGAGCGAGGAAGAAAAAGCCATCAACATGAATAGCTGTTGTGGTTAACCTCAGCTGGCAGCTCAGCACCACACAGCCCCTCACTCTCTTCCGCTTGATGACATGTGGAAGAAAGTCAGAAAGGTAAATGTGAGAAAACTTGTCTGTTGGGATAAAGACAATTTAATAAGTAAAGCAAAAGCTGCGCCTGCAAGCAAGTGAATTCATTACCCACCTCCCATAGACAGGCAATTGTTCAGCCATTTCCAAGAAAGCAGGGCTCCATCACATGTTAACGGTTGCCTGGGAAGACAAAATGCCAGTACTCTAAACGTCTTCTTTCCCCAGCTCTATATGCTGAGCATGACATCATATGTTATGGAATATCCCTTTGGTCAGTTGGGGTCAGTTGTCCTAGCTTTGTGTTGTCCCCCCACCTTCTTGTATATCCCCCAGCCTACTCACTGGCTGGGTGGGGTGAGAAGCAGGAACAGCCTTGACTCTGTGTGAGCATTGCTCAGCAATAAAGAAAACACCTCTATATTTATCAACACTGCTTTCAGCACAAATCCAAAAAATAGCATATCCTAGCTGCTATGGAGAAAACTAACTGTATGCAACCAAAAACAGCACAATATTGTACTTCCATCAAAAGTTTTTAGTTGCAGACTCATCATCGTAACACCAAAGTGAAGCCACGAACTTTAGGATCCAGAAGACATGGGGGAGACACATGAACAAAAGAGAAAAAGGGGTAGAAAATAGGTGCAAGTATAATAGTTTTAACTATTACACTATTACTGAAAATTTCTTCTACATGCACATACTCTTTCTCTTCCTGTAATAATTAGATATGCATTATTAATGATTTTTGGATTACACTGTTAAGACTTCAATTATAATAACAGTACATTTTTGGTTTACATATAAGGGCATTTATTCTTTTCTCCTAAACAAGATTTTTAGCATAACATACTGCACATTCGTGCTTCCAAAAGTGTAATCTAAGACTATATTTCTTGTTATCCAAAAGACAGTGTTATCCTTCAAGAGAGACTGGAGAAAGTTACTTTGCTGCTGTTGCCATCTACCCTTGAGCATTCTTTCTGGAGACAGAAATATGTTTCATTCTGTTACTTGTCAGCTATGTCAGATTTTTCTTGTTAGGCTATATTTTCTGTGATTGGTTTCATCATTTTCTGTTGATTATACTGCTTATGGAAACACTTACATATATTGTGGTTTCTGTTTGACAGCAATATTAATAACACATCCATGTTCATGGACTTGCAATGAGCATCTTATTTGTTAGGATTTTGCTGTATATTTGGTATGATTTTGATATCCTTTTTTTTTTTTAATGAGAACAGATTTTATGACCATGCTCAGTCTGCTTCAGAGATGTTTACATGAGAAGAGTGCTACTGTAGCTATTTGGGCAAAGCTATGTCACAGAGACCCTCAAAGGGATGCTGTATTTGCCACCAGAATGATTTCTGGTGCATCCTTATTCCCTCCTAAAATTGTGCAATCCACATCAAAAATTATTATTTTCCTGATATGTCTGCACTTACCCTTGGAGTTTTTCCATTATAATTATGTCAAGCAGAAAAATATCTTTTTCCTTCTTTTTTTTTTTTTTTTTTTCCTTTTTTCCTCCCAAGCCCTGACTCTAGTGAATATAGCTGGAGTTTGTAGTATACAGCTGGAGTTCATAGTATAGATGTTGTGTACCACACATTCATTCACAGTACAGAAACCTGGCTTTATTTTCAAAAGCCTATAGTTTGTCACCATGCCCAAAGATCCTCCTTCATTCACCTGTGTGATATACCAGTGACATATGGAAGCAGGAATAAAAACTGGACATACTAAAAAGAATACATACTGTCACATTCAGAAACACTGTGCCGTAAACAACACATCATAATAGAACCTGCCCTCCCAATATTGTTGACTCTTACCCCAAACAGCTTTTCTTGGACCACTACTTCAACTGTTTACAAAGGTATTTAATAATCCCTACAAGGCCTAACCTCATCAAATTTAGAGTTTGCTTTGTACTGGTAATTTGCACAAGAAATTAAAGAACAATACTTCTTGGATATCCATTTTAATTCAAAATGTCATAATTTTTATAGTTCAAATGTGATTTTAAAAAAAATATTTCTGCAATTCCTTACAGTTCCAGATTTAAATAAAATTTTCAGGAAGATTTGAACACAAAAAACATAATCCAGAAATCACAGCTTTCTCACTAAAAAGTTGTTATAAATTGTCATGTGTTACTATCATTTATTCATTCACCAACAATGATGGAAAACTACAAAACTATTTTTTTCTGATCTCTTAAATTAGCTCTATATTAAAGAGAAGTTTAATTTGGCTGCAATATTATATGACATATTCAACAACAGCTACAGAAAATGTCTAACATAATTTAAGCTACTTGATTTAAAATAAAGCAGTTCCTGAGAGAATGAATCTGTATGTGTGTATAAAATAATGAATAATAGTTGATAAATTAGTTAAATTGATAAATTAGTTAAAACTAAGTGAACGTTACTGACCTAATTCTTTTTAAATTATTAAATAGGAGTATTTTCTAAATATAAATATAGAGAGGTAAATAGTCATTTGTTAGGAAGTACCTAAATATTCTACAATAGCAAATTTTAATTTATGAAAAGCAAATACACGGTGTAGAGAAATGCTAAATTGTTTTTCATGTTGATAGATGAATTTGTCATGGAAAAATGTGACTGGACCATTTTTAGCTGTAGAAAAATTTTGTGGAAGAAAGCTATGGAAGGAATATGGACAAAGACTATAACTGCACAGCCTCAAAGATCTTTCAAAATGATCTTAGGGGACAGAAAAGCTAACTGGGGAGGGCTGGAGCTTTCTGGTCGGAAAATAACATGCGGTGCATTAAATCAGTGGTAATTTAAACTCCAATGTCGTTAGATATTGGATGAAACAACACAGTGTTTCTTGGATATAAGTTTCACAATACGGCAGTTGCACACTTGAAAATTTGCCTGGTGTTAGAAAAATGAGTCTTTACTATCCAGAAATACTGAAGCATATGAATGTCTAAGTGCCATAAAATGTTTTTGTTTGGTTTACATTGGACTAAGAGCTGTCACCCTATTAAAATGTGCTGATACTATTTATGTCTTATTTAGTATTTTACCAGCATAGACTAAGTAGTATTTTTTAATAAATGTAATCAGATGAGTACAGAGATACTCTTAACACAACTTAAATTTACTACACGCTAAATTAACTTTATTACACATCAAATAAACACAATCAATCAATATAAAAGAAAACTTAAACAAGATTAACAATGTCTGTCTTTCTTACCTATCTTAGAGTTTTATGGCTGTCACTTTACTATTTGAGCCCATTCTAATGAAACCACTAACAAAAGTAAAATCATTATGATATATCCATTTTTCACTTTGGTGTGAGGACATTATTTAGTAAATTTATAAATGTTACCAGTAAAGACAATGTAATTATTTTATTGAGTAAAAGGAATAGAGATATTGCCTATTCTATGCAGCTAAGGCTTCTTCAGTGTTGTAGGGGAAGCCTGTTAGACTTGAACTATTAAACTTTGGACATTTGTTCCAAAATCAGCTAAGTTTTACTGATATCACTTTAACACCCACCCTATCCCCCATGCATTATTCATATGAACCTCACAAAATTAATTCAGCCTATGAAGGAATACAATTGCTATAATGGCTCACAAACATCTATATTGCTGTTAGCAGAGCTTGCCATGTATAACCTGGTGTGATGTGTAACCCAGTGTCTATATTCTCTGGGATTTTTGTATTAATATACTGAAGATATTTATAAACAAAATGAAACAAACAAAACCAAAGCAAATGTTTTGTTTTTTTTAAAGTTGAAACAGTTCAATGCTACCTGCAAATAAGATTTACATTGGATGGAATATATTATTTCTAATCTTTCCTCTATATTTGCTATTAAATATGATTATTTTTCATTAAGTACATAAGATCTTCCATAAGCTCTGTGAAGAAAATTCCTCAGCTCTGGTAACTCTGGTAGAAGGCAAAATGTATACCATCTTGAACATTTGTCTGAAGATATAAGGACAAAATCTATTGTGAAGTTCAGATTTTGAAAGCAGATCAATATTTTCACAGGTAATTAGCACATAAAATTTTTCTATAGACTCCTGCTCTGAAAAATAAATCTCCATAGACTCTTCAGATAATGTTTTTAAACCATGTAATTTTCCATTGTCTCAGTTTTTGATTGTGTTTTGCCTCTAACTTTATCTTGATGCCTTATTGTTTTCTGTAATAGTACAACAGGTGCTTAAAGTTTGTTACATCAAATTTTATGTAAGCATATCTAACTTCACCTTGATGCTACATATTCAATATATGAAAACAAATGAACTGGGAAGTAGAAGAGGATGCTCAGCCCGAAATTCAGTCTGCTAATGTATTAGTAATAATGTATTTATTCTCTCGCTCACCATTAAGATCAGACACAATACGGGTCAGACAGTTCCTATTTAAATTTTAAGGATAAATCTGTTTTCATACCGTTATGTCAAGGTTGTTAGGTTTTCAAAAGTCTTTGAGGAATTGGTCAGTTATTTTTTATGGATTAAGAAATTTAAGAAAGGAAAACTTATATTTTGAATGTTTTTTTTTTCTTTTTCAAGTTGTAGGGAATATATATGATCTATTTTGCTATACACACTTTTGCACATTTTTGATTAATTTTTTAAAGAAGAATAGAACATAAAAAACCCCAAGTTGGGAATTAAAATAAACAATAAAAATTCTTTGTTAAATATAAATTCTGAAAATTTTCATTTTTTAACATTTAGATAACCCATGGTAATACTTTCATATGAAATATCAAAAAATTTCAAATTAGATAGAAGCCCAAGAAGATATAATGAATAATCCAATACTTTACCCTAATATTCACCTCAAACTAGTTAAAGGAAATGATCTTTCACATAAACCACTATTCTAGATTGATACCAGTCTTCACATAAAAGAACAGTCTTGTGGGAAGTATTTTATTAAAACATCATAATGAAATACTGAATTCTGGCACAAGGTGATACAATATTTGTTTCTAACTGTATTAGAATGTCAAAGAAAAAAATAGTTGAACATATTTATGTACACACTTTCTCTTTCACTAGTAAATCCTGAAAACAGAATTTTAGCTGTGATCTCATTAATATCCTTTAAATATATTCCCTTGAATATTTGGTAGAAATTGAAAACAGGAAAAATGTAAACCCATTCAAAGTCATTCCTTAAACTTCATAACAAATTTTATTTTAATTATTGGGCAAGTAATGATTCTATTTATATTTTTGTCTAAAAATTAAGTAGAATCTGTTTTTAAAACATTTAATAATTCTGTGTAAGAACGCTGCACAGTGTCATGATTTTATATTGCTGAGATTCCTCCATTCATACATCAGCAGCTTGCCTTTCATTTGCAGCTCTGTAACCTTACACACAAGCTGCTGTAGCACGGTATTTTCCAGATCCTCTGTGGCAGCATTTCATCATTTTTATTATAGTCTTGCAGCTGCAGACCCCAATATTGTTATTATTTTGGGGTGTCCTGTGTAATGGTCATTATTGCCATGGGATTATGCATGGTTGCTCCCCTGTTCCCACCCTAGTTGTAGGTTTCAATTTACATTAAGGGACTTAAAACTCTGTATGCACACAATTTAATAAACTGCTAGGATGACAGGAGCTGCTTCTAACCAGAGTGTTCTTTAGCCACCCAATAAAAGTACTTTAAGTAGGAATACCTTATAGGAAATTTAAGCACCTTCTTATTTAAATTTTATAGTTGTATGAGGTACAGCCAACTGCTGCAGTGGACACCTGGAGCACGATACTCACCATGGTCCCTGTATCACTTGTTTTCCTTGCTGGATGCTGGGAAGATTTCCTTTCCCCATTCTGTCACCTCCTTTTGTTTGTTTGGTTGGTTGGTTGTTTTTTTTTTTTCTCCAGAAGTATCTTTCATCAAGTCTTGGTTTTGGCAGAGATAGAGTTAATTTTCTTCCTAGTAGCTGGTGTAGTGCTGTGTTTTGGATTTAGGAGGGAATAATGTTGATAGCATGACAATGGTTTTAGCTGTTGCCAAGCAATCCAGGATTTAGCAGCTTCTCATACAGCCCTGCTTATGAGAAGACAGAGGGGGCACCCAAGAAGCTGGGAGGGGACATATTTGGGACAGGCAATCCAAAGCAACCAAAGAGCTACTCCATACCATACAATGTCATGTTTCATTTTTAACCAAGGTTGGGCTGAAGGGCAGCTTGAGAACCTGGTTGTGGCAGCTGGGGATCTTGTGCACTATCAGCTTCAGGGTCATGGCTAAACACCTGCCTTCTAATGAGAAGTGGTGAAAGAATTCCTTCGTTTGCTTTGCTTGCGCATGTGACCGAGATGCTGGGACTTTTGGGTGTCTTGCACAGCATCTGGGGTGGTCTCATGCAGCATCGACTTCAGGTAGAGAGAAATCGTGTAGTTTATTGCTTATTTTTTATTATTATTATTATTACTATTATTATTGTTTGTCCCATTAAACTGTTTTTATCTCAATGCATGAGGTCTGTCACTTTCCTGTCCTGATTCTCTCCTCTATTCTGACAGCTGTGGGTGAGCAGGAGGCTGTGTGGTTCTTAGTTGCTGGACAGGGCTAAACCATAACACACCACTGATATTAATGTCATGAACTATGGACACTCCCAAAAATCTTCATAGATATGAATTTACCTCCATGTCTTTTTTACAACAGCACTTTTTAAAATAAATTAATTCTGTTAAACATAAAATACTTTTTCCTAACAATTGATTGAGAATTTTTCTCAAGAAAAACTCATCTTCTGAAGGCTTTTTAATCTTTATCTGCAGTTATTACAGATGTTTGTTACTAGACAAACTCTAGCTGATTTTAAATATCTCTCACTATGTGAATTTCACCATGAGACAAAAATATTAGTTTATCTATGGCTATGTGCATATAATGTGGGCAATAACTGCTGCAAGTTTTAATATAGAAATAGAGTGCTTTTAGAAGGAAGCCAGTTAATGCCTACAAGTCTCGTGTCTTATGGAAATGGATAATATACCTGAGGCACTCTTTTGTAATCCATTATCTGCAGAACCTGAAGAAATATTTTGGATAGAGTATCATTTGACTGCACAAAATTGTTCCATGCCCTGAAAGCATGTCACACTGAAAGGAACCAAGCAGAGTTTTCCTGGCATTTCATGTTAAATACTAGACTGTCTGTAAAACAAGTATAGCTTATTCAGTAGTACCATGGGCACATATCTAGACTATTAAGATTATAGGGCCAGAAGAGTAATGTGAATGGACACAGGTCACTTTTAACTCATAAAATTATAGATGAATGAAAAATACATTCAATTCTGGAGAGAACATAAAGGGAAATAAACCCTACAAAATATAGCCAACAGACACTGTCATGAAATCAGGTTAAATTTCCAATTTTTTTCCTTCATTTATGGATATTGTCACTAGAGGGTTTCCAGTTCTGTCACTTCTATTTCTCATTAAAATAATTGGCACTGAAACTTTTAACTAGAATTTTAATACTATGATTTGCAAATGATGCCTGCAAACTCTACTGTCTTAACCTTCTAAATATGGTTTTTGATTTGTTGAGCTTTCTTATTTGCCTGCATTTTTTTGTCAGTTAACAGAGAACCATCTGAAAAAAAAAAAATTAAAAATCAATATTTTCTGCAGTCTCAGAACCAAATGTGGATGTAAAATGTATGCTTTATTTTAAACAGATGCTCAACACCTTTAATTTTCTTCTTTCACATAAAGTTTACACAAAGGACTAACATACTTTTATTATTGATGAGGTGCTGAAATTCAGAGACCAAAGGAGCAGTGACTGTCACAGTAGATAGATAGTGTCTGTAGTGTTGATTGCTTGTTCATTCTGCATGTGTGTTAGAGAAGCTGTGCCAATTATATACTTGTTTGTTTTGTTGGTGTTTTTTTATACTACAGGTGTTCCAGCCCTAAAAAAAATAAGGAAGAGAATCATGTACTTCTGGTTTCTGTTTCAGAGTGTACAACTTCAGTATGAATTAATGCAAAAGTTTATGATGAATTTGGCGTTTTAACCTGAGTAGTTAACAAATGGTCTCCACTAAGTGAAACAGAAATGAACTCTATGATTCAACCACGTATGCTTTAAATAATATGCAGATCTGCCTGTTTGCTTTAAACTAGGTTAAGCAAAAATCCAGCAGCTCCAAGTCCAGAAATTCTTTCTGTCTGTGTGCTGAAGCCCAGCCAGATTACCTGGTGCTCTTCAATCACAGACTGATGGAACTGTGTACTGCTTTCCTGTTTGCATGTTCAATCAGTAGGAAAGCTAAGCATGTATCTCAGAGGCAGACACAGAGATATACACAGCACAGTGACATAGCCAGCTACACAGGCTGCCACAGACAAAGCACTACCTTCAATAACACCTACTTAGTCACACAAAACATGAGCACAGAAAAAAGTCTCCTTACTCCTCTTCAGCTACTAGACATTGAAGGTCACTGTCAACAGACTCTCCAGATTCACACACGCATAAACAAAGATCGAACACCAGAATAAACGCTCTGTCAGTTGAACACCCCTAGGCAGATCCTGGGTCCTCTTATCTGCCCCACTCATTGGTTGGTCTGGGAGCTCACTAGCATATATTTACACACTTGTTTTACAGGTAAAATCCCCTAAATACCATCCTGAGCAGGCCCTGTCCACACCTGATACCAGGTGATCTTTGATTCACTGACTGGTCCAGCTTGAGGTTTGCTAGTGAATACATAATCATACCCCATGCACACACACACAGATGGGGGAAGATACAGACACTCACACCTTTAACACCTAGCACCAGGCACATAAGCTGTGACCAAGGTCCTGTTCCAACCTGCAGCTGGATCCTCTGAGAACCAGCCCTCAGCCACCTCATTTACACTGCTCTCTCCTACTAGTTGGTATTTGGGACATCCACCATTCCCACCCCAGTGGCTGGCAGTCAACACTCTGTAATTGCTCCAGTAGCTGATACTGAAACCACACTTAGTCCATTAGTTGACACCACAGGCCAGAGGAACCCACACTCCTGGCCTGACTTCAGCTACTGTCATCAAATCTACACATGCTGGTCCTCCCAGTAGGTAGCACTTAGTCCCTGAGGCACCTCTTCACACATGTGGGCTAGAGAATGAAATTACACAGATAGAGTTAAGAAAGGATAAGAAGATAGGACAGACTGAGATGACCAGACACAGATCTCGGTCCAAAAAGACTGCCCCATTCTCCATGTAACCAGCTCTTTTTATACCCTTTTCTATTTCTCCACTGTTCCTCCCCAACCCCCTACCACTGCCTATAGCTCCAAGATTCCCTGCACCCCCAGTATCTGTGACCCTCATGTTTGCATTCTCATCCCTTGCTAAGTACAGGTTTTCCCTCTTTCAAGTGATGACTGCTGTTTCTTGACGTCTCATCAATTAGTATCATTGACTATATCGGTTTCTTGCCATCGTCTCTATTGTTCTTTGTCAGGTCTGTGTCTCTGCAAATGTTTTTTTTATTTGCCTCATCCTTCTCTATATCATTCCATTTTTAAAAAGTCCTCAGTCAGATAATCTTATTGAAATAAACATTCTCACACTCCACATATCCTGACAGAGTCCATTGTTTCAACTCTCACCATATGAAATTGCATTTAACTGTTTCCTTAGTTAGCCTGGATTAAAGTTAGGTAGGATCTGTGAAATCCATGGCTATTTACAGATCCAGGATGTGATTCTGAGCAATGAATAAATCAGCAGGTGGAAATTAACCTGCAAACAGCAGACAGTAATTTGCCTCAATTTTATGAAGCATGTGCTATCTGTGCAAGTATAGACTGTCTTTTTCATTGTACTGAGCTGGTATTGTATTGTTCTTGTTACTAGGGAGGTACAAGCACCCCATCAGCAGTCCAGAAAGCAAAACTGTGCTATCATCTAAAACCTGAAGATAAAGCTATATTTGAGGTTTTATTGAAGTAAAATTTATTTATACAGGTAAGAAAAGTGTTTTAGCAGCAAAATGTATGTAAGATTCTTGGTATAAACATCAATTTTAAGGCTTATTTAAAATATTATTCTTTTTAAATAAAGAGGTCTACCCAACCTTTTGATATTATAACTTCATAAAGTTGTAAGTTATCTAGTCAAGAGAGATAATCTGTGTAGTTGAGAGGACATTGGAGGAGAAAAAAAACCTATATCATTGCACACAGTTATATCTCTGCAAATTTTCAGGTCCATGGATAATTGCAGCTAACATGTAAAAGACAAGCATAATAAAATTATCAAGTCAAATTACATGAAACATACAGTCACTACTGATTTGATCTTGAGTATTTTCTTATAGAATTTGTCAATTCTTAAGTGTGTTCAACATTTAGAGGAATAGAGGAAAGAACAAAAATTACCCTAGCCACAGTAACTACTGGATCCCAACGGATTGCATTCATAATGATACCGACCACAAGTAAAAAGCAGAATTATTGAAGTGTTGCAATTTTATTTCAAAAAAAAATTCCAGTGAAATTGAACAGAGCAAAATAATTATAAGCAATGTTTTATGAAGGATCAAACTCAAACCTGATATAAACAGTAATATTCCCACTCAGCGTAAAAAGGCAGATCAGAATTTATCCTGAAAGTAAACATCTTCTATGGATACAATCTTCCCTTCTCTAATTATGTAATACAGGATCTGAAGTATTAATACTGCTTCCTCTCACCTAATAACTGATCACATAGATGACTACTTCGATTGAAGAGATGCACTGATTTCAGCTGCTTAACGTTTTACAATAGTTACCCTAAGTGAACAAAGTATTTTCAACTGGAACAAAGGTATAAATTTTAAGAAATATTTTTAATATTAAGAAGAAAACAGTTTTCAAAATCCACAGGAGTGGCAGCAAGGTGGGTCATTAATGATGAACTACAGTGAACACATTAATTACTTACCCGTATTTCTATCAGTGACTTAATATTTATCTCTGCATGAAACATAAAATATAGTTTTTCTTAATCAAAATTGCTGTATTATAGACAGATTAGTGCATTATTATACAACCTGCATTTATAATCACCATTTACCAGCAGGGCTCAAAAGATTAAACTGCGACAGTAATGCTTACTTCTGGGTTAGGGACACAAACTGATTTAAATCTTGAAGTACACCTTGCTTTTTCTTAGAAAGTTCACAATGTCAACAGGAAGATTGTGCTTTCTGAAAATGTAACAATGAAATGCTGCAAAGAGGCGAACCATTTAAGACTTTTTTCTTCAGTGTAATCTTCTGGGAAAGAGTTATGGCAGAGCTGTGTGCCACTGACTTGTCGTGGCTAAGCCACTGTTTGTGGCTGTATTGATTCAAAGCGTTAGTATCAAGATTTTCCTACTTAGTTCTTTAATGTTACAGTCTTAGTTGTTTAAACAACCTTCTCCAGTTCTCTGGCATACAACAGTGAAAACTTGCGTAGAGAAAGTGTCAGTAAAACTATGGAAACAAAATGTAACCTTCATTTTCTTTCCAGAATTCAATGCCCTTCTGAGTACACTACCTTTAGGTGAGCAGTAGCTTATGCATCCATCATGAAATGTAGACTATAGGACAAAAGCTTGAGAGACAGTTGGGTTTATAAAAAAGAAAAATACTTTCAGAACCATATTATTTGCTACAAGAAGAAAGTAGCCAAGATGTTAAATTGCTGATTCCAGTTCAAAATAAAAGAAGCCACTTAAATGTACTGTGTTTTTTTTTAAAGTATATTATACTTAGGTCTCTATTGTCTTGGAAAACTCAGTCACTGAAGGTTTGTCTAAAAATATTTTTAAAAGATTAAGTATTATTTTATAAAATGATTGTTTAATTTCTGATTATGTTAGGAGGATCTTTTGGTAAATTATGGAAGAAGGGTATTTTTTCTGTTTTCAGGTTTCATGCTATTTGATAATTCAGTGGATATAAATTATTCTTCTTAGTTTTCATCCCTTTCAGTTTCTATTTTACCATCATAATACTGCAAAAAAAATTAGGTGGTGTTGTAAAAATATTTTTAAAATAAAACATAGACTTAATTGATAGACAAACACTGATCTTTGATGGCATAAAAATATTTCAATACTAAATCAAATAATAACATTTGTAGTTTGTCTGGATAGGGCTGTACATTAGTTTATGGATATTATTTCAGAATAGGATGGTTTTACATTTTTTTCCTGGTACTGAAAATGAAAGGTTTGTTACAGTGTGACTGGCTTAGAGGTAAAGATTACTGTACCTTGCCTTCACATCTGTGAGCTTGCAGAAGTCAGTACCATAAGTAATAAAGAGCGTAAGGATTTTTCTGCACAGTTATCTTTTTCCCTATTTCATCAAATTAGAGGGAAGTCAAGCATAAATTTAATTCTGGATACTTACAATCAAGAACTATCAACCACCAGAGTTCTACTGCTTTCTAATAAGAACCAGCTACTTACTGAAGCTGTCTTAACAGCTTTAAAGAAAGGTGTGTATTGCAAACGACAAATTTATTAGAAATGATGCAAAAGAATATTTTCTCATTCTCCAATAAAATTATGTTTAAAATGGATTTTTTTCCCTATTATTTAGCACCCCCATTTGAAGAAATGTTATACTAGAAAGAAATTGCAAATGCCTCTCTCATTTCTTGTGTAAGGAAAAATCCCTACTGTTTTGTCTCTTTGAGCCTCTGAAGTTTTTTTTTTCTTGCTACACACTTAAGCAGAGCTATTTTGATTAAATAGATCCCAAGATAATTGCAATTACAATACAGTAGACTTGTGAATGTTTTACACTGAAATGCACATTGCTATTATACAGAGTACATAAAATATCTGTATTTTCCATGAGGTCTTTATAAGAGAGAAGTAAAACTTTGTGCCTGACATCACTGATAAATAAATAATAAATAGAAAGCTAATTTTTTTTTTTTTTGCCATGTGACAGCTGTATGAACATTTTAGTAATCTATGGTGTAGTAGTCTCTAAACAGAAAATATATCTGAAATTTAATAGATCTTTAGATTATCAGTAAAGTAGACACAAACCAAGTTCCTAATGTGAAAATGCTATAAAGGTACTATATTATTGTTTAATTCATACCCTATAATCAGAAAAAAATAATAAATTGAACAATTGAGTTCTTAAGTGTTGCTAGGGAGAAGGCTAGTATGAGTAATTCATAATGTATTACAAGGAGAAGCCACACATAACGTCACGACTTTCTAAGTTGTTCACACTTGGTAATAATCGGTCTCAGAAAAATAAAATCAACTAGGTCAAAAGATCAGTACTGTAGTATTTAAATACTCTGAGAAAGAATGCAAAAGACATAGTGATATTTTCTCTTAATTAGATTTTTACTTTGGGGAATTTGCTTATTTTTTTATGTGTTTATTCTTAACCTGCTTTACTACCTTTTGAATTTTCAACATCTTTGCCATACTTTCATGCCTGCTTAGATTAAACTTGCTGCACATTTCTGCCAGATACAGTCTTTTAAAGTAGGCATCACAAAATTATGTTTCTCTTTTGCCTGTTCAGTTAGTTTTAATACAAGAATAAAGTAGCCAACTGAACATTAATCAGTAGACTGTGAAGTTAAATGAGAAGAAAAAATGTTTGTAAAGAGATTTATAAAACCCAGAAAGCAATATATACAATTCTTACAAAACATCTTTACTAATTCTTCTTACATTCTTATCTAATATTTTATAAGCTCTTGACTGAACATGCAATTCAGGCTAAAGCAACAGATACATGGCTAAGAAAGAGACTTTAAAATGTGCTCAGGCGGAAACACAGAAACAATATTCTGATTATTTACCAGAAAAATAATTTGTTCTTAGTAAGAAAACAGTGTAAAAAATATATATAACAGTGTCATATATATTTATATTTATATCTATATTTATATTTGTATTTAAAACCAGTATATAAAGTGATTAATAATTAAATTTACCTAGTTGTGTTCATGGAATGTTTTATGTTCTGCATTACCTAAGATAGGGTTCAATAATCTCTGTAAACAAGTTACACACTTGACTTCACTGTTTGTGTGTGGAGGAAGTATTACTTTCCGTTAATGTTGTGTCAATAATTGTTTCTGGTACAAAAAGCGCAAAAAAAGATTTTCACCTAGAAAAAATAAAGATTTGACCTTGTACCAGGTTTTACATTTCAGGCAATGATTTAATGTTGGAACAATCTAGAAGGAAAAATTGAAATATCTTGAGAACGATGAAATGAATACCATGTTTTGAGAATGTCCTTGTCTAACTACTGTTGAGAAATACAAGTAAAAAATGAAAAAAAAAAAAAAAAGAAAAAAAAAGGAATGTATCTATGGAGCAGTTCAGTGTTGATTTGACCCAGAAATGAAAACAAGTTATGGCTTTTTATAAAAAGCAACAAACATGTAAAAAAAGGTTTCTAAATTTTCTTAATGTTTTCATTCTAGGCAAAGATACAATCTGGAAGAAGACCTTACTCACATATCACAGTGTATGCTTTCAACAAGGCGACCTTCAGAATTGAAGATAACTATAAGGTCAACACTACAAGACAATTTTATCTCTTTTTTCTTGCTTGCTTTCTATCTCACAATAAAGGGTAAGGAAATTGAATAGCATGAAAGCCTAGTGCAGGACTAAACTGCATAGGAAAAAGAAGATCTGGTGTTTTTTCCTACAGTCTTCCTAAATTTTTGCATGTATGTGTGTGTGTCCCTTCTGTGTGGGTTAGCCTAGCAGTACACACAGGTGGGCCCTGTGTGGCAGGTCCTGCCTGGTGACTCCACAGGATGGTTGCACCTGAAATTCAGCCTTCCATACATGGTGCTCCCCAACACCACTGCAGCAACTACTGTTCGCACATCCTATATTTGGTTGTTAGTCTAAATCCTCAGAAATTGCATAGTCTCACAGCATTATTTTTCACTTTCTTCACATCTATAACTAGTTAGAAGTCGTGACCAAGACCCGTCATGCTCCCATCTACAGTCCCAAATGTATTACACAGAAAATGTGAACATAGTAACTGGAGAGTTGTTTATTGTTACTTTGGTTTCCAGTTCATACTTGCTTAATCTAGTTAAAAGCTGAACAGCGTCAGTCATAGCATGCTATGTCTGGGCAGTGCTTTTGGGTAGCCTTTACCTTGTGGCTGATGATGTTCATTGATTCAAGTCATAACTTTCTGAAATGTAGATAAGATGACAGAGATATCATAGGAACTGTCACATTGAGACAAATCATATTTATTTAAGTATGGAGAAAATATCCTTAAGCTTTTGAGACAGTTCCCTTTATTCCAGACTGAGATAAGTAATGAAGGACAGCAAGTTATACAAAGTAGAATGATGTGAAATGTCTACAGTGAAAAGTACATTTCAAAGGAAACTATTCCAGCTACTAAAGGCAGTAGTTTTATCTAGTGAAGAAAAATATGACAAAATTAAATATGGAGACCCAGAAAAGAAGAAAAAAAAAAATCAAAAGAATTCCCACACCAAAAAAAAAAAAAAACCAAAACAAACTATGAAGGCATAAAAACTAAGATATTGGGCAGATTTTTGGAGTAACTAGGAAGAAAGTAACAGCTCGTGAAATATAGGTCAGGTATCATGATTTAATGGTTCTCACTGGTGTTCAAGTTGGATGAATTGAAATCATTTCTTGGTCAGTGTTTTAACTATCTGCACATATTTCTTTCATACTAGTCAAACTATTAAAATGGTGAAATACTTATTCACTGAGAGCCTAAAGCTTTTTTTTTAGCCTCTGGAGTTTCATGAAACTTTTTTGATGCACATGGATAGTTACTCTTTGCTTAGATAATCTGATTTTGAAAAGCCCAAGAAGAGCAAGTTTGTTTTTACTGTAATGTCCCTCAATACACAACATTTTCTTTTAATATGGCTCAATGATTTTATTTATATAGCATCTTTCAAAATGCACAGTGGCAGTGAAAGTAACAGGATTCTTCTTTCCCCTTGCAAGATTCACTAGTTATGCAATTAAAATATTCACATCTAGTTTGTAATGTTCCTGTGTTATTGAATTTTAATGAACCAGAACCCTTTGCTAACAGGCAGAGGAGTCAATGAAGGTTTTTCTTCTGTTGCAAAGAAAGTATTTATTAAAGGGAAAATGAGGGATTAAGGATCCTGATTTCTCTTTCATGTCAGGGCATAACCAAGCCGTATTTATTTCACTTCCACTGATCCTTCTCTACTTTCTTTCTAACCCCTCATCATTTTCCTACTGACCTCCATACTATTAAAGTATCTTTTTACTTGACCAAACAAGAATATTTAAATAAAGCATTTCTGGTAGAGCTAAATTAATGAACTGAGCCATAAGAGGTAATGCTTGAGTCACTTGAGAAATATTTGCTGTTAGAAAACAGGAGTATATCAAAGGTCAAAGACTCCTTTGGATGAAAATCACATGTAACCAAAATAGTTTATGATCTTACAGTAGCACTTTTTAATTTTTAACATTTTTCTGCTTGCCTATTCTGACTATAGTACCTTTGAGAGTATGGTAAGTAGAAAACAGTTTACTTTATTCCCCCTCATTTAGCTGCCTGACAGTTTCTTCAACACATTCCTTACCACAACAGCTGTTCAAGAGCATTTTTAAGTTCATTTCTGGCTCTGGTGATTTGGAAGGAGAACAGAAAAAGTTTTTAAACTGACTGACTATTCTATCCTTTTTCTTAATGTTCCACATACATGACAGTGCTGTCCTCACCTTCTGTTGCTAAAGATATAACAGTTTCTAGCTATGCTGTACACAAAGTTAACAACTGGGTGACCCCTGATTCCTTTTTTGAATTCAGCTGAATCATGGGATAACCTTGAATAATTTTCCTATATTTTCTGTTTCTCTAATTTATTAAAAATGCATATTTTTAAGCCAGGGCGAACCCAAACAATTATGTATGCATCTATCTGTCTGTCTGTGTATCTATATGTCTATGAGTGCATGAATCCAGATGTCTGTATCTGTATCTGTACACACACATACAGATATACACACATATACAGATATATATTCACTATTACATGAAACTAGCAATTATTATGATCAGTATGATTATCCTTTCTCTTCTCCTTTGCACGCTCTCAGAGGGTCTACCTGGGTGTGTTTGGTTGTTGCAAATCAATATTCTGTGCCTCAGCACTGCTGCTATTACATTGCAGTTAATTACTCCCCAAATAATTTCCCAATCTAAATACAACGAACTGTTAATCATTGTAAAAAGAAAACAAACACAGTGATAACAAACAATGTGATAAGTAATATATTTCTGTTGTCATTTTAACAAGGTGGGCAGTTATGAGTTGAGATTATCTATGAGGTCAGTAATATGAGAGATTGTTCTCTTGTCCAAATGTTAGGCTCAAAATTTTTTCTTTCAGCAGCAGTAAAAGCAACAACAAAAAACTAGACAATCTAAATTACACTAACCTTTTTAAAAGTTCTTCCTTTTTAATGCAAGGAAGAACCAACGTGACCTTTTAGGTTGTCTTTTGAGAATACAAATTAGGTAGCTTAGATTGCTTTTTATTATAGTCTAATGTCTATTGATGAAGAATATTTTCCATTTTTCTACCAGTTTCTGCAGAAGACAATGAATTATTTCATTTTAACTGTATTTCTTCAAGAGAAATAATTTTTTGCTTTACTAATTTCCTTTATCATGAGGGTTATTCCTTACAAAATGCCTATATGAAGTCTTAGAGGCTCACCATGAGAAAAAGAAGTTAAAAGCATTTGGTCTGACAGTTTTAATTTACCTTACCCATAACTTTCTCTCTAAAAGGGTGAATAGTAAACTCTCACAGGGTAAATATAACATTATCAGATGCTATAAAATAACAGCGAGGAACTAAAAAGTTAAATGTGCCATTTTCAGGCATATGACTGTAAACATGTCATTATATATTTATGTCAGGAAAAACAAGATTCACAGAACTGTGCCCATATCCTTCACCCAAAGAATTAAAAGACATGAAGACAAAACTATACTTCCTCTTTGTACTAAGGAAAAAGCTATCCTTGATTATCAAAGAGCACAGTCCATTTACAGAGAATGACTACCAGTTATGTAACTGCAATTCATGGTGTCCCTCCTGGCTGCTCCAGTAGGAATGGAGTACCACATCTCATGGGAATTGCCAGATCTGAATAGTCCAAGGTGCTGTCTCAATATTCAGGCTTTGTTCAGTATTAACAAGAATAAAAAATGCTCATGCACAGGTTTTTTGACTGACAGAACTTCATGCTGGTTTTAAAGCAACATGTTTCATAATGTATAAGTAATGCCTATGAGTGGTAGACTTTTAAATGATATACTAGAAAGGACAGACATCTAGGTTCCCAGGTTTTGTATTTAGAGGTTGAAAGTCCAGCATTACAGTATCTTAGACAAAAATTTTTCCCTTCTATTTATCAATAAACATATACCTACATTCAAACCATTTTTTGCAAAATTCTTCAAAATCTAAGAAGGAGAGAAGGCTTGCTTTGTTATGAAGAACAGATTCAGTAGTAGCTACAAATTCTTCTTTTCTTGTGACATTTCCTCCCCTCCACCCTCTCCAACAAATTGCAGGTTTCATAGTTTCTTTCATTTGTATCTAATGAGAAAAATATCACATAATGATCATTTTGGCTTGTTTTCATTCAAGTTGCTAATTAGTGACACATGTGGGGAAACACCTGCCTCCTTTGCAATCACCTCACTGTCTGAATGACTTATTTCAGATCATTCCTTTGTGCTTTATTTCTCTGATACTTTTTCACTTATTTTTTTTTAATCTATCATATACATAGGGTCATTTAAGGAGTAAGACCCTCAGCTAGGCTTAAACACATGGTCTCAGTTTTAGCTCAACCATAGACATCTTTTGTTGTTTTTAGTAAGTCTCTTGAGACAGGATTAATCTCAGTTAATGTGGACATCTAACTTCAGTCAATGGAGACAGTGGAAAGAAGATCCAGGGGTCAATTTGCCCTGTACTAATAAATGTCCTAAGATAGGAAAGGTCTCTATCTCTCTCCTTTGATGATGAGAAAAGCACTGGTGACTGACTGGAAATTTAAATTACTAAAGTTAAAGAAGGTGGGTCTCATCCTTCATTGTAGCTTCTTTTTTAACAATTATTGATTAGGAGAAATAATGTTCTTCCAGCTTGGAATCAAGAGATCTGAGAGATATTTTGAAGAGATCCATGATTTGTGTCTCAGCTTTTCATCTGTAATATTGTGATATTTTTCCCTAGTAGCACAAAAGAATGTTTAATAAAAAATTATAATAATCATTAGGCAATCAGAAAAAAAAATAATGTAAAAACACCTCAATATACATGATAAAATCTAATCTAGTATTATTTATTTTAGCTTATTTTTAATCTTTTTTAAGAATGCTTCTATCTTACTCTCTCCCACTTCAACTTTATGGTAAGATTAAAAATGTTTATATAAAAATATTTTATTTAAATCATAAAAAAGTAAAACATTAATAGTTCTCATTCCTGTATCTTTCCTCAGAACATAGTCTAATTATTTATTAATTAAATTCAACAGTGTGATGTCATATTTGAATATTTTAGTTGGGTTTCTTAGTTTATTTTTGTTACAAAAAATTTCTCTGATGCTAAATAAGTAATTCAGATATGTCTGGTAAATTTATATAAGAATAATAGTTATTGATTAATTTTATTCTTGAATGATCTAGTGAAATATTTTTCATGTTTACATCAGTTATGTTGTAGGAACGACCAAACTGACATTATGATTCATATCCAAGAGAATGTTCAAAGTTGTTCATTTCAATCTCAGGTTGCTTTTAAAAAAACAAAATAATAATATTTTTATAAAATCATAACTGAAAAGAAGCACTTGATTCTTCTTTTCAGTGTACTTAGCTGGGCTTTAGCACCCATATATAAAATGTGTAATAATTGCAGTATGTATGTTCTGATGAATATTCAGAAACTTACTGAATAATTTGTCAGACATTGGTGTTAGTTTTTTTCATACAGAACATATCTTTACTATATAACTAAATGGCATTGTTTAATACTATTTTATGGAAGAAAATTTTATCTATAATCTAGATAAATTTTGTGTTAAGTACTCATTCGGCCATTTTAATTTTTTTAAAGCTACTGCTGTTCAGCACATTCAATTACTGAGTGTAAATTCAAGTCCATAACTTCTGCAGGTGTACCTAGAAACCGGTATTAAAACTATGTACTAAATTATTCATTAATAAACTATTAGTGAACGTGGAATGTTAGAGCATCTGCTTCATTTAGGTTATCAGATCACGGACCTTTCCAGTTCAAAGGGAGTCAAAGTGATAAATGAAACAGACAGGGACACAAATCTGACAGACGGTCTGTCACAGAGCCTGTGTTCCTGGGTCTCATCAGAGGGGGAGAGAGAAAGTTGCATTTTTCCCAAACCTGGTATGTGTACATGTGGGAGGTGGGTGTGTTGGTAGCAAACTTAGTAGCAAACTTCAAGCTGGACTAGGTGACGTAAGAGGATCCAGGTCCAGGCAGCGGTATCAGGCAGGGAGAGAGCTTCTGGTGGTGTCTGGGAGGATGTACAAGTGTAGGGCGCATTTGAAGTGAGTCTATGAGTGTGTCTGTTTGCTAGTGAACATCAAGCTGGATAAGCCAGTGAGTAGAACACCTGTGGAGCGTGTAAAAGGGCTCAGGGTCCAGGCAGAGGTACTAGACAGAGGTATTAGGCAGAGGGACTGTGCTAGTATCTGAGGGATCCAGAGTGTGAGTGAGTGTGTGTGTGAGTGTTCAGTAGTGAACTTTAGTCCTGTCCTGCTGGAGAGGGGGAAGCATATTTGGCTGTTTGTAATTACATTTTAGGGACTTGCGTATCTATTCTAGAGTTGTATGTGAGTCCTAGCAGTGCCCTGTTTGGGGACTGTTAAAGGCAGTGCCCTGTCCGTGGTTGCCATTGTAGCCAGCCTGTCAGTGTCCTCCAAGTGTGCAGGCATGTGTCTCTGGAATACACACTCAGCCTCACTGCAGAGCTTCCAAGCAGGAAGGCAGCAGCTGCATCCACCAGCCTGGGACAGACTCCTGGTTCTGCAGGGCACCAGGCTGAGCTCCAGCAGCCAGGACAGAGCAACACCCACTAAAAAGCTTGCCAGAGACAGAGGCCTTATAGCATCCTTCAGCAGAAACACAGCTCAGGATCACATTTATTATTTCATGATCAATACTATAAGCAAATACTCACCTGCTCTCTTATTTGCTGAAATTAAAAGCCATTCATAAAAATCATTTATGTAAAATTTTTTAAAATTAAGTCATTTGCATTCCCTTATGACACCGTCTTCACAGTTGATAGAAGACAGGAGCTGAATAAGCATAATCTTTTTTAATAATTTCAATATGTTCTGCTAAGTATTACTGACAATTAAATTATACCAAGTCTGACACGTTTTGTGAAGGCATATTGTAAAAGTGAGAGTTGCATTGGAATAAATTATTGAGATATATATGTCATTAGGCTTTCAGCACGCATGAAGGAAGTGTTTCTAGGCATCATGTTAATCCAGGTCAAGGAAGGACAATGAAGGTCAAGGAGGCAGAGCCTTGAAAGCTTTTTAAGGTATGAATTATTACAGTGGGGTCAATAGGATTTGCTAAGTGAGCAATGATAGTTAGTAGAGCATTGCTTGAACAAGAGGCAATCATTATAAGATCTTTGTGGAAAGAAGGCTAAATTATTCTTCACAGACATAAATCATTGTAATATTCTTGACAATTCTTATTATAATTACCATATTACACTCGCTGTTTTCTCTATAAAGCAGCAAGAAAGGATATTCTGTGGTGACTCTGAAATGCAGCACTAATGTCATTCACACAGAGAAAGTAGAAAATGAGTACTCTGAAGAGCTAAGCAAAAAGCACAATGGGACATGTATATTTCAGTAACCAAAACAGATGAATATTATCTCTTCCTCTGATAGGCATTTTTTTTCCTTTTTCTGCATATTTCAAACCAAGATTGTGGGTGGGATGAATTCTACAAATGAGCAGGCAAAACAGATCACTTGCTTACCAAATATTTTAATACCATATAATTTTCAAACAATGTAAATAAATATTTAAAGCATAAACTGAAAGATTGTTTTCGGTGGCGTATTTTTTTGTGATCAACTTAGTCCAATCTTCTAGCACAGCTAATACAAATTTTAGTTCTATACAGCCCAAAGTTCTTTGTCTTCCATGTATGTAAACAAAGACATTGAATTTAAAGACAAGAAGAACAAGTTGTATAATGTATTAGGTAATCATAGAATCATAGAATCATAGAATTGTAGGGGTTGGAAGGGACCTCGAGAGATCATCGGGTCCAACCCCCTGCCGAAGCAGGCTCCCTAGGACATTTCACTGAGATAGGCATCCAGACGGGTCTTGAATATCTCCAGAGAAAGAGACTCCACCACCTCCCTGGGCAGCCTATTCCAGTGCTCTGTCACCCTCACTGTGAAAAAGTTTCTCCGCATGTTGGTGCGGAACTTCCTATGCTCCAACTTGCAGCCATTGCCCCTTGTTCTGTCTCCACAGACCACTGAAAAGGGGCTGGCTGATTCCCCTGCATCCCCTGCTTAAGATAATTATAAACGTTAATTAGGTCCCCCCTTAGTCTTCTCTTCTCCAGGCTGAACAGTCCCAATCTTCTCAGCCTTTCCTCATAGGGGAGATGCTCCAGGCCCTTTATCATCTTCGTAGCCCTTCTCTGGACTCTCTCCAGGAGATCCCTGTCCTTTTTATACCAGGGAGCCCAGAACTGGACACAATACTCCAGGTGGGGCCTGACCAGGGCAGAGTAGAGGGGGAGGATCACCTCCCTTGACCTGCCGGCTACACTCCTCCGGATGCACCCCAGGATCCCATTGGCTCTCTTAGCCACCGAGGCACACTGCTGGCTCATGGCCAACCTGTCATCCACCAGGACCCCCAGGTCCTTCTCCACTGAGCTCTTCTCCAGCAGGTCATCCCCCAGCCTGTACTGATAGAAACCGTTGTTCCTTCCCAGGTGCAAGACTTTACACTTGCTTTTGTTGAACCTCATCTGGTTTCTTACTGCCCAGCTCTCCAGCCTGTCCAGGTCTCGCTGGATGGCAGCGCAGTGTTCCTGCGTGTCAGCCACTCCTCCCAGCTTTGTGTCATCGGCGTACTTGCTGAGGGTCGAGGCTATTCCCTCATCAAGGTCGTCAATGAAGATGTTAAACAGGACTGGACCCAACACCGAGCCCTGGGGAACACTGCTAGTCACAGGCCTCCAGTCAGATTCCACTCCACGAATCACGACCCTCTGGGCTCGGTCCGACAGCCAATTCTCAACCCACCTCACTGTCCACTCATCAATCCCATGCTTTCTCAGCTTTGCTATCAGGATGTCATGGGAGACAGTATCAAAAGCCTTGCTGAAGTCAAGGTAGATGACATCTACTGCTCTCCCTCCATCTACCCAGCCGGTGATGAGATCGTAGAAGGCTATGAGATTGGTCGAGCACGATTTCCCCTTGGTGAATCCATGCTGACTACTCCTCATGACCTTCTTCTCTTCCAATTGCTTGGAGATGGCATCCAGAGCAAGCTGTTCCATTACCTTTCCGGGGACAGAGGTGAGGCTGACTGGCCTATAGTTGCTGGGATCCTCCTTCTTGCCCTTTTTAAAGACTGGAGTGACATTGGCTATCCTCCAGTCCTCAGGCACTTCTCCTGTTCTCCAGGACCTGTTGAAGATGATAGAGAGCGGCTCCGCAATCACCTCCGCCAGCTCCCTTAGCACACGTGGATGTATCCCATCCGGTCCCATGGATTTGTGTGCATTTATCCCTTTGAGCCGCTCCTGGACCTCCCCTACCTCAACCAGATGGAAATTCTTCATATCCCAAACACTCCTACTTTCATCTAGTGCCTGTGGGTCCCGGGGGGCCTTTGAGGTGAAGACCGAAGCAAAGAAGGCATTCAGTATCTCCACCTTCTCAGTATCCCCCGTTACCAGGACACCCTCCTCATTCAGCAAGGGACCTACATTATCCCTGGTCATCCTTTTGCTATTCACGTATCTAAAAAAACCCTTTTTATTATCCTTTATGTCCCTTGCCAGCTTCGTTTCCAAGAGGGCTTTAGCCTTCCTAGTTGCGACCCTACAGGCCCTGACTACATTCCTGTATTCTCCCCATGTGCTCAGACCCTTCTTCCACAATTCATAGATCTTCCTCTTCTCTTTGAGTTTACTCAGCAGCTCCGTGTTCATCCACGCAGGTCTTCTGCCTCTCCTTCCCGATTTCCTGCACAAAGGGATGCATCGTTCCTGTGCTTGAAAGAAGTGCTGTTTGAATGCTAGCCAGCACTCACAGGCTCCCATTCCTTCAAACAGCGTAGCCCACGGGATAGCCCCTATTAAGTCACGGAGGAGATCAAAGTTAGCTTTTCCAAAATTCAGGGTAGCTATCCTACTTTTTGGCTTGCTTCTTTCACCCAGGATCTTGAACTCAACCATTTCATGGTCACTTAGACCTAAGCTGCCCCCGACCTTCACTTCCCTAACGAGCCCGTCCTTGTTAGTTAAAACAAGGTCCAGCACCCGCCCTCCCCTTGTAGGCTCCTGCACCATCTGTAGCAGGAAATTGTCTTCAACACACTGCAGAAATTGTCTGGACTGCATACGACTGGCCGTGTTGCTTGCCCAGCAAATATCTGGATAGTTGAAGTCCCCCATAAGGATCAGTGCCCGGGATCTTGAGGCTACTTCTAACTGCTTATAGAATGCACTATCAACCCGCTCCTCTTGATCAGGGGGCCTATAGCACACTCCCACAACAATGTCCCCCATACCAGTTTGCCCCTTGATTTTAACCCACAAGCACTCAACAGATGTTTCATCCTTCCCCAGGTGGAGCTCAATACAATCTAGGTGCTCTCTCACATAAAGAGCAACTCCTCCACCTCGCCTCCCTAGCCTGTCTTTCCTAAAATGTACTGCTAGATTCAATTACAACATAATGAAAGGATGATGAATTCTAAAGTAAGCCATTAGCTTTCTAAGAGGGTAAGAACAATTTAAAAAATATCGTATCTTTACAAGGTTATTTATTTTTAACACAGATTTGACAGGTGGTAGTAAATAAAATAGGAACAAATATATAACAGATAAAGCACAAAGAAAAGGTAATTTCTCGGTTCTTTCATAATAAGTCCTTTAGGGATATGCAAAAGGTTTATAATTTTTTACATTGTCTTTTTACAATAAATTTAGTATCATAACTGTCTGACTTTTAAAGGTAACACTTGGCATAAGTCTAAAGAAATTAAAAAAGGGTAATTTTTATTTTCAAATGCATTATTTAATTGCTCAAATGATGCAAAAGTGCAATTCAGAGATGAGAAAAATATCAACTTCCTGATAAAATTTTATTAAGCTCAATCATTGTGAGTGTTTGCAATAAGGTTAAAAAATTCTTGCTGTTCAGAGGGATGTTGAAAATTTACCATGCTGAGATCTATATTTTGACTTATTTTAAACAACTTGTAATGGTATTCTATCAGGAATTCTTACGTAGACTTCAGATAATAATGATTATTAAGTACAATCATAGCCATTTAAAATGTAAATATCAGAGAACACTGTGTTCACTGGGGAAATAAACCAAATTTTCTGAAATCATAATGCATATTTTTTCTTTGCTGAGCATTTTTTAAGCTATCTTAATAAGTCAGTGTCTTTCTATTTGGACAGGTGGTGTCACACGAGTGCTGTATTTCCATTTTTTGCTAATAAATATGTATTTTAATTTCTGATTTCTCTGCTCACTCAACATTTTCCTGTTTGGTAACAAAATATAACTTAATTAATGAACTTTGACACCACATTCTATCCTAAAAATACACAAGTTTGAAAGGGTTTGGATTTTTTGGTAGGTTTGTTGAGTTTTCCTTAAGAACCAATTTCACAGGACTATCAGAATCCTCAATATGAAATATGGATAACTTCTTATAAGGTAGGCTGGAAAACGAAAATTTCATCTTGCATTATGTTTTTGTGGTGGGTTGTTTTGGGGTTTTGTGCCTGAAACCTTTATCTTCATACCCACATTCCACAGCTATATATTTTTGTTGAACAAAAAGCACTAGTTATACCTCTAAAGCTGTCTCACAACTATAATATAGTATGATTGTATTAGACCTGCAGGATGATGTTTTAGAAAAAATGATAAAAGTTAAGACCAACATAACAGCAGTGCTTCATTGGTCCCAGATCTCCAGATCTATGTCACTAGTAATACATAATAATTACATAATAACTTACTTTTGCTATGAAATGCACTTCTTTTTTTATTATTAAACTAATGGGTAGGAGTTGTTGTCCTCAAATATGATATGTATATTTCAAGAGATTTTTCAAGTGACACATGAAATTATCTAATCTGTTGAAATAAAATTTTAGGCTTAAGTTCTTGCTCCATGAACATCAGCTCAGTTTGTGTGACAGTTTATTCATCTTCATTCCCATTATGTAATATGATCAGATTTCTTTTTTTCCTGGTGTCCTAAATATAAAACAGTTTATTCATAGAAGGAATGAGATCTTGTAAGTAACAACTTTAGTTAGTTAGTTAGTTTCACTTACTTTTGCCCCCTTTTATCACTAATCAGTTGTAAAGATCAGTTAAGATAAAGACCTGGCATAAGAGCATACGTACAAAGATGTTTAAGTGTCTAATTCCTATTTCACTTTCCATTGGAAATAGGCATCTTAAGTCCCAGAAGAATTACAAGAAGCTAGGTACAGAAACATCTCTGCCAATGAGAACCTTACCTGATGTGGCTAATGACTTGGAGTTCTCTGGTGTTGCCTTTAGTCCAGTTATTTCACAATCAGTATGTTTGGCCTTGCATCCTGAACAGCCACATCTTGAGAGAAACTATCTGGAAGTGTAAGTTTTCAGCACAAGTCCCTCTAGTATTCATGATTTTCTATGGAATCACAAGGAAGTCTGGGCAAAGTGACTAGACTGAAGAAAAATAAATTTACCATCCACAAACTACATTTGAAAGTTGAAATTTCTTCACAATAAAACACTATGCACTTTTCATTATTAGTAGATAGAGTTCATGATAATTAACTTCTCTGGGATTTTAAGGATTATTTCCTGACTTAATTCCCTAAGATTATCTGTTACAATATCCAAATACATTTTATGAGATCAAGATTTTGTTTTCTTTTAAGGGTTAATTTTTACCTGTCAAATGATGCAGTGCTGTGTAAAAGGGGATAACAGGTGCAACTCTTTCATCAAAATGATTTGTAAAAATTAAACAGTCTCACAATGGCTGATGATACTACACTAATTCTTTCCTTGCTTGTAACTTAAATTTAATACATTGCTTTGAATTTTAGATCATTTTTGAGGGAGTCTTTCTAAAGCACATAAAATGTTTGGGCCACCCATTTTTTTGACTCATTAAATAAAAACATACAATGAAGTTTAAATTTTGAAAGATGCTCAGAGAAAGTTCTACTATATTTTGTTATTTTCTCAGAATTGCTTTCATGGTATTAACATGTTTCTGAAGGGTTTCAGATTTCCCAATTACCGAAACCTTATTAGATGAAAGAGTAGTTTATATTGTAGATAATAGATTAAGGGAAAATACAACTTTGCAATTAAATTAGAAAGTTGTCCTTCAATGTAATTTATAACTACATTTTTTGAAAAAAATGCATACTTTATTCATAGTTCTAATCACATTTTATTTAGGACTTTGAGTGCTTAATAAAAGAGATTTGCCAAATATTTGTTGATTGATAATTTTCCTGATAGGTCTTGAGGTCTTCTGACTTCTCCCTGCTGTTTACTTGCCCTATTTCCAGTTTTGCCTTTCATGTTTTCCTGCTCATTGTTGATAGATTTCTTTCTCTAGACAGAATACTTGTTTTCTAACAGTATGTTCAAAATATTTTAAACCCTTCCCTTGATTATATTGATCAGTCTCTAGAGACATCACTACTGTCAGAAGAGATGGGATTTGGTTGCCTAAAATGGCAACAAGGTTATTCTGTCTTGCCATCAGGTGCCACTCTAGAAGTGTATGGGTTTCCCATAGGTCCTGCGTCATGTCCAAGATAACAGTGAGGATGTCATATACCTCAAAGCTTTTCAGATGAAACTAGATGCTTATGTTTAAGTAACTGAATTATTTTACTCAGCATTTTATTTATTTAGTGTTAGCCCTGCATTTGTCAGAATTCCAAATGTTTCTTGTTTGTAAAATTGTTAAAAAACTACACAATTATTATCCATGCAATTCCCTGCAAATGTTTGACTTCTTTTTAAACTGAAAATTTTATGCTTCCAGATAGTTGATTGGTTTAGCAAGGATATTCTTGTTCTACTTCATCTGGTCCTAATATCTTGTTCCTATAAACTCTCCTGACAGACAACAGAATCCAGATAAGGAATAATATTAATGTTTCTTCAGGTTTTCTGGTGGGAAAAAAAGTGGCTGTTCCCAGAGAAGGGAGTGAGAAGATGTAAGAAACTTTACAGACACCAAGGTCGGTGAAAAAGCAGGGGGAGGAGACGCCCCAGGTGCCAGAGAGAAAGATGCCACTGCAGCCCATGGAGAAACCCATGCTGGAGCAGGTGGAGACATACAGGAGATGCTGTGACCTGCTTTGGAGCAAGCCCTTGGCAACAGTTGCAGCCTGTGTTGAGAGACAGAGACACAGAGATGAGCAAGAGAGAGATCAGTGCCAAATCAGGTTTTCTGGAGGGAAGGCTGGTGACTCTGTGGAGGACCAGACTGGAGCAGTCTGGGCTTGAGAGACTGAGAGATATTCTATGATTTTATGACTACACCCCATAGAAGTGACCCATGCTGGGGCAGTTGGGAAAGAGATGAAGCCTAGTGGGAAAGGAGTCCCATTGGAGATGTTTGTCGAGGACTGTCTCCAGTGGGTGGGACCCCATGGTGCAACAGGGAAAGGGTGTGAGGAATGCCTCACACCCCTGGCCAAGAAGGAAAACAATTCATGAGGAACTGACTGAAACCCCCCATTCCCTGCCCCTCCCTGTACCACAATGGGGGGAAGAAGGGATCAAAATCATGACTAAAGTGAAGTCTGCTAAGAAGGGAGGGGTAGGGGGAAGTGCTTTAAAATCTGGTTGTACTTCTCATTTCCCGACTCTGGTTTCCCTGTGTGTGTGTAGTGTAGCATAATAAATTAGGGTTTTCTTTCCTTTATTCTGTGTTGAGTCTGTTCTGTTCGTGACACTAACTGTGGAATGATTTCTCCCTATCTTCATCTTGACTCCTAAGGCTCTCAATATATATTTTCTCCCCTGTCCACCTGAAAAGGGAAGTGATAGAGTGGCTTTGGTGGGTGTCTGGTCTCCAGCCAGGGTCAAACTACCACATTTTGTCCTTAATAATTTCTATATGCACTTTGTCAGTGATGAAAAACTAACTTTAAGCATCATTAAAACTTTAACATAATAAGATATGGAAAAGCACATGTAATTTTAATGTGAGTCCACATCATATTATAGCATGGTGTTGGGTTTGGGTTTTTTTCCATTCTTTTCTCCCAATATTTCTGGTGGCCATAAAACATATTAAGCAGGTTTTATGGACAGCTCATTGGGACAAAAAAATAAAGGGTGGGAAGGAATTTAGAACAGAAACTCTTATTCACATATCAAGTTTCTACAGCTGATACCAACATTAAAAATTCTTATTCTAGTAAGCTTTACTTGAGAGTTCTTGAGTAAAAGGAAAATTTTCTTTTTTGCACCCAGTACTGTTACTCAGTCTCCTGAGTGTCTCAACCACATTCAAGAAGCAAATCTTACAATGTGAGTTAGTCACATGTATGAAATTAAAAATGAAGAGTAATTATTAATTTGACCAGTGAAGAATCATGCTATATATACGAAATAGTTAAATTCTTTGTATATATTTAGGGGCGTTTTCATCAGGAGAGAAAACATTTCTCTTGGAAATAATGATTAGGATTCATATTTCACCCGAAAACCTCTTTATTCGGAGTCCTCTGTCCTTTAATATGATAATTGTTCCTACTCATACTGAATAAGCTAATTATTACACACATATGTTTCTGTTTAAACACATCTGTTCTGACTGGAAATGTAGAAGAAATCCTTTTACACTACTCTATTGACTGGTGAGCCATTAACCTTAAATTTCAAAAAACATCTAGTTACTCAGCCTCAGGTGCCTTGCTCGATTAGTAGTAATTCTTAAATTGATGCCAGATTCCCATTAACCCCCACATGATTAGGGACTAAATGTACCAGTTCTCTACTTTTTAAATGTGGTATAACTGGCCTTTTAAGATAATTATAGTTCAGAAGAATTTTGGTGTGTAGTAGAAAAATGAAGGGATTGGGAATGTTTAGTTGTATCAGAGTTAACATACCGATAACTAATTACTTAAACACTGTTGATAACTTCGACTTTAAAAACACTATCTGATTACATATGGAAATATTTTAAGATGCTAATATAAGGTATGATTGTTAAAATGTTCAAAATTAGTTAAAGTGTGTGCTGTTACTGCCATCATTTCTACTCAGTTCCTAAGAACACAAAAATTGCATATTATTGGTAACATAAATAACATACATTCATGTTAGTCCTTCACAGTATCTTAAAAAACTGACAAGTGTTTAGCAACTTTATAGCTAGATTAGTTTTCAAATCAATTTATTGCTTAAACACTTGTAGTATCTGTATCTAATATTACACATACTGAAAGAAAATCAATGATGAAAACTTTAAACAAACTTTCTAGGATGTAGAAATAGGAAGGTTTTTGTTTCTAAGAAAATTTTTTCTTTCTGGTTCTCTATTAATACTTGGGATAAATCAAGGTATGCATTTAGATATGAATATTACAGGCATTTCTTTAAAAAGTGTTAACTATGCTGGAATTGAATAAATGTCTGGTTTTAAAAGAAACATTTAGTCACGAATATATTTATGGGAGACCTGGAATACTGACCTTTAAAACTTTTTACCAGTACCTGCAGAAATCTTTGCATGTGACTTTGTGATATTTTGCTTTCCTTATGCTTGTTTTCTGTACTATTCCTGTAAATTGCAATATGACAGTGCTGATAATACTTGGATGTCAGAGATGTGCATTCTTCCTGGATCCTAAATCAGATTAAGGATAAAATAATGTCCTGTGTACCGACATCCCCAATGCCTAAATAACCCCCAGCAATCCAATTGTATTAATGAAGAAAGACTTATATTTGTACATAGCATTCTGAAAATCAAGATGCCTTTAGAGAATTGTTTTGGCGATAAAATGATTTGATTTGGTTTTATGACCAGATCAATACTATTAAAAGATGGAGTTTCCCAGCATAGAATGGGTAATTTTGCCAGAACTAAACAAAGCTGTAATCAAGAAAAATCTACTTGCTTACTTCCAAAATACTAAAACTTCAGTTTTTAACAAAAGCAATCTCCAACCATCTAAAATTTGTCACTACATGTAGGTGCAGGTAAACTAAGCAGAAGTAGCTCCTTATACACTGTAACTTTCAGGTAAAACCTTCCTTCTTATTTTGAGGGAAACTATGTAGTGAACTGCTAAAAGACGACTGTTTTGAGTTGTGGATACTGCAGAGTTGGTTTTTTGGGGGTTTTTTTACAGCTCCCTGTAGGGTCAGGAAAGCTGCAACTTGAAATACACTGATGTCCTTAGGGCTAGATACAGCCAAGTGCACATGGATCATGCTGCTGTTTGCATTCTATTTTAAATAACTCACTGTACACATCACTTTTATGACTACCTGAGTGCAGAGTAGAGATCATCATAGAATCATAGAATCATAGAATTGTAGGGGTTGGAAGGGACCTCGAGAGATCATCGGGTCCAACCCCCTGCCAAAGCAGCTCCCTAGGACATTTCACTGAGATAGGCGTCCAGACGGGTCTTGAATATCTCCAGAGAAGGAGACTCCACCACCTCCCTGGGCAGCCTATTCCAGTGCTCTGTCACCCTCACTGTGAAAAAGTTTCTCCGCATGTTGGTGCGGAACTTCCTATGCTCCAACTTGCAGCCATTGCCCCTTGTCCTGTCTCCACAGACCACTGAAAAGGGGCTGGCTGATTCCCCCTGCATCCCCTGCTTAAGATAATTATAAACGTTAATTAGGTCCCCCCTTAGTCTTCTCTTCTCCAGGCTGAACAGTCCCAATTTTCTCAGCCTTTCCTCATAGGGGAGATGCTCCAGGCCCTTTATCATCTTCGTAGTCCTTCTTTGGACTCTTTCCAGGAGATCCCTGTCCTTTTTATACCAGGGAGCCCAGAACTGGACACAATACTCCAGGTGGGGCCTGACCAGGGCAGAGTAGAGGGGGAGGATCACCTCCCTTGACCTGCTGGCCACACTCCTCCAGATGCACCCCAGGATCCCATTGGCTCTCTTAGCCACTGAGGCACACTGCTGGCTCATGGCCAACCTGTCATCCACCAGGACCCCCAGGTCCTTCTCCACTGAGCTCTTCTCCAGCAGGTCATCCTGTCGAATTCTGTTTTGGAAAACAAGTAGTTAAAAATTTGTGGTTATAATTCTTACTATCACAGAACAAGTCCTTGATATTCTTGAGTGTGACGAATGACAAATGTGTGCTAGCCAATAGATAATCTAAAAATATGATTGTTAGTATTAAATTTTATTTGTGAACTTTATTCATGCTATGGATAGAGTTGTGTTTGGAGTTTTTTATTAATGAATCCTAGAACTGATTTTTCCACAATAGAAAAAAAACAGACAAGAAATGTAAAGAACTTCATAAAAGTTCAACTTTTGTTTTCAGTTTAAAGGATGAGTCAGTTCTTTCTTTTATCTTAAGCAATTTGTCTGCTTGTAATTAATAACTACTCCTTCCAGGAATTTCAATTTTCTTGATTAAATTTACACCTGTGATTGCCATGCACTGTGAAATGAAAAGCTTAAATCTGATGAATCCCACAGATAAGTTTGTAAGTCTAATTTTCGGGATATTTTGGAGAGTCAGCCTAAAGATTAGACACAATTAGAAATAACAGTACCATCCAATTCTGAATTTTTATTTTCCCTATAGAAATAATACCCACCAGAAAAGTCATTATAAATATCATAATTTATAATTACAGAATCGTAGGGGTTCGAAGGGACTTGAAAACACCATGAAGTCCAACCCCCAAAATAATAGTAAAAAAGACATGAAGAGACTTAAAGAATTGACTTGTATATTAACAATGTAAATATGTTAGCTATTTCAAAATGCAAATAATGTCACAAATTAGATATCAGACTCCTGTCACTACTAGCTTTTGTGATGTTTTAGTAAAGCAAAAAATACAAGAGAACTATGACATGCTTGAATGTTTAAGCCTGTTCTACCCTTCTAAAGGGTAAGCCAAGATCCAATTTTTTTTTTTCTGTGTATTTCATTTCACTTCTAAGAAAGGGACTAAAATTATTATAATCAAATCCAAATGCTTTCTATTTCAGTTAATGAGCTGCTAAATCACTAGAAAAAATGTGTATGGAACTGAAATAAACTTTAAGATTTATCTCTATTATTGTTATTAACAAATACGAAAAGATCATTTGGATCAAATACTTTTCAGTTTAAATGTCAATATATTTTCAAATCTTGCTTTTAGGATTAAAGATAGTATAAAAGTACTTATCTATAAAGAAAATTCAGTTGGCTTTATTGAATTAAGATGATCTTATTAAACAACTGATCAGTTATTAAATAAGTGGGTTATTTTTTCCCATTTGAAGTGAAAATGCAACTAAGTATAGTAAAGCATTGCCTTTTTTATGGTGCCATTTGGAATAGACATATGGTTTCCTGAAACTGTAAAATAAAAATGGAACAACTTTCAGAAAACTGTATGTATATGATAGTTTTCAATTAGAACTTCTCAAGAAGGAACTTTTCTCTATGCTTGACCCTGGCTGGATACCAGGTGCCTACCAAAGGCATTCTGTCACTCAGTGGCACAGGGGAGAGAAAATATAACAAAAGGCTTGTGGATTGAAATAAGCACAGGGAGAGATCATTCACTAATTACCATCATGGGCAAAACAGATTAAAAAAAAATAATATATTGCTAATAAAAATAGAGAAGAGTAATGAGAAATAAAACCAAATCTGAAACCCATCTTTCCTCTAACTCTCTCTTCTTCCCAGACTTCACTTTACTCCCAGGTTTCTGTACCTCCTGTCCCTGAGCAGCACAGGGGTAAGGAAAATGAGGGTTGCAGTCAGTTCATTACACTGATGATGTATCTGCCACTGCTACCTCCTCAGAGGGAGGACACCTCACACTCTTTCCCTGCTCCAGCATAAGGTCCCTTGTCACCTTGGGACACAGTCCTCCACAAAATTCTCCAACATGAGTGCAGTTCAGACCTGCTCCCTGTCTCTTCTACAGGGTGCAGACCTTCAGGAACAGACCGCTCCAGCATGGGTCCCCCATGGGTTACAAGTCCTGACAGCAAACCTGCTCCAAAGTGGGCTTCTCTCTTGATGGGTCTATGGTTTTACAGTCCATAAAAATTCCTCTCTGACACTCCTTCCTACTCACACTTCCTACTCATCTGTGTCTTCTCCAGTTGCAGTTCCTTCAGGAATTATCCAACCGCTACTGCATGGAGTCCTCCATCGACTGCATTGTGGATATCTGCTGCAGAGTGGGTCCTTACTGTAACATGCAGTTATTCAGCAAAAAGCCTACTTCAGCATGGGCTCTCTGCTGGCCATAGTTCCTGTCAAGACATATTCAACTGCTCTGTCATGAGTTCTTCCATGAGCAGTGAATACCATTATTAATATCATCATATTATTATTGATAATATATTTTTGTCTGGTTTTTAGGATATAAAATAGTGATATGCAATTAATAGAGGATGTGAGAAATAGAAAGTCTTGAAACTAAAACTAAAAACTTTATATTTAAGAGAAAATTGTTAAAGGAATGCAAAAAAGTTTCTTCTTTGACAAAAAGATATCTTTAAAATGCCCAATCGTTCCTAGTTTCTAATCACTCTAAAACATGTCCTCATACAACTTTCATTCCTCTTACCTACTGTTGAGTTTCAAAATCCCTTTGGTGTCAGCAAACAGATATGGTACCCCAGGTAACAAAACACATCTAAGCAATATGCATTACAGAAGTACCTTAGAGAGAATAGTAGTTTTCTGCCTGCCTTTGTGAAAATCTGAGTATCTTTGCTATAAAATTACATGGAGGAAAATGATAGGGTTTTTATGGTTTCCTGTGCTAAGGGGAATTTTTCAGTTGTTTCGAACATAGTATTGATTATGGTTTTATAAAAAATGTACTTTCATAGAATTATACTAAGATAAAATTTCAAGTCTTCAAACAAAAATATTCCAAGTATCAGAATGAAGGTTGTCTGTAAAAACAACTCATAGCTAATTTCTTTAAACCTTTATCATACCAAGCAGATGTATAAAAACACTGTCAAATAATTGCAAATACTTTAGTCACTACTTCCATTTCTAATTTTGTTCATGTCAGCCAGTTGAAACTTGGTACTCTTTGAAGACCAAAAGAGTTCTTTTAAAATGCCACTTTGATGTATATCCATTAAAAAAAACAAAACCAAAAAACCAGAGAGAAGAAAGACATGAGAGGGGACATAAGAATTGAGAGAGTAAATTCTATTTACAACTACTTTTCCATTTCACAGAAAGATTAAAATCTATTTATCCAATCCTCAAAAATAAAGCAGTCTTATTTCTTACTTTGCAAAAGCAGGCTAGGACCAGTTAGACCAGTTCTGTCTCTCATGACATTTTCCATCTTTTATAAACACAAGTTGTTGCAATATTTTTAAGTATTTGTGAACATTAAAAGCTTAATATTATATTGTTAATGATGAATGTTGTTTTCTACTCTTCACTATTTTATACAATCCAGGTTGTACAGCTGGTTTGGTTTCAGCTGGGATAGTGTCAATTTTCATTGTAATAACTTAGATAGCACCATGTTTTGAATTTAGTATAAGAATAATGTTGATAACACACTAATATTTTTCTTTAATTGTTGCCAAGCAATCCAGGATTTTTCAGCCTCTCATTCTGGCCTGCCAACAAGAAGTGGGATGACCAAGAAGCTGGAGGGGACTGAGCCAGGGCAGCCGACTGAAACTAGTTAAAGAGATATTCCATACCATATGATGTCACAATCTGTGTAGAACTAAAGGACCTCACTGGGAGGCAGTGCAGCTCAGGAACTAGCTGAGCATTGGTTCTGGGTGGTGAGCAATTGTGCTGTGCATAATCTGTTTTGTATATTTTTTGTCATATTATTTTAATTATTATTATTATCATACTCACCCTCTTCTTTTTCTGTGTTAGTACATTTTCTTTATCTCAGCCCACAAACTACTTTTTTTCTTTTCAATTGTCTACCCCACCTCACTAAGGGTGGGGAAGTGAGTGAATGGCTGTATAGTTTTTTAAGCTGCTGGGCCAGTTAAATTACAGCAGCAAGTATTACACTGTTGTAGAACCAGTGAAATACCATTTAGTCAGGGTGTGCTGATCCAGTTATAACTGGCTGAGGAAAAGAATATCCAGGGGGTTCTGGGATCACGAGTATGAGCTTTGCGGGTATGTGAAAGTGGAGTAGAATCTATAACCCTGAGTCAGAATGAGCATGAATCTTTAATCCTTATAAGGATTAAGAGACTTGATGGTTACTTAAGAGTTTTTTGCCTGGTTTTCTGTCTGTGTTTTAAGCTCCTTGGTTATACTTCTGCTCTTGTCCAGTACAGATCCTGTCCATCATTTGCACTGATAGTCCATTCCTCTTGGCTACATGGCACTGTTTCATAGCAGTAGAGATCTGCAGTTAAAAATTTAGATTACTTTCTTAATTAAAACCAAACCAATCCCCCCTCCCTCAATCTCTTTATTCTTTGCTTGTGTGTCTCTTTTCTGGCCCAGTGCTTGAAATACTTTTCCAACAAACATTTCAATGCATACTTGCATCTGTGCAATTTTATCTGAGATGGATTCAACTCATCTCTGAAGACAATATTTATTAGTTCTCCAGTCAAATTAAGAGACCTTGATACTTAAAATAAGTCACATTTTATGTCTTAACATATCTCCATTAGGGACTTTCTTGGCTGTAACTTCATTATCTGCATACATCTCTCTAATACAAACAATGACTATCAATTGAACTGAGATTGAAATGGAGCTTGGGGCAAGTATAATTTCTTTTTAATATGCATTTGAAACACAACTGCAAAATGAAACGGTTGTATTTTAATCACTTCTCCTTTGAAGTTAAGGAAATCCAAATCTGGGACTCAGTTTGGCTGCTTTACAGCAGTTCCTGGATAGTAGAAACATGGAAAAAATGAACTCTATGTTTGAAAAACTGACAGCACAGGCACAATATCAAGGATATAGAACCCCTATAGTTCATTTTTCTGACGATATAGAAAGAGGACATGACCTGGAGTCCCATATGCCATGGATATCCCTAGCTGTTTATAATGTTAACTGATCTGTGTGACAGCAGTAAGAAAAATCTGGAAAATATTTGTCATTTAATTCAATTAACATTTAAAGATCATCAAAGGGAGCTGAAAGGTTTAACAATCACCTTAATAGTAAAAACTAATAAGGTTCTTGAAATAGGTGTAAGATCTTATCTTGACTGCATCCCAAGGAAATTATATTTATTTGAGTTTGTCTTTGCTCATTCTCACATGTCCTTGAATTTATCTAGGAATATGAATAGAAACACTGGGTAACAATTACCTATTTTGAATCCACATGGATTTCTTCTGAATTTTTCCCCTATTCTATTCCACATTGAATCTTGGGGCCGGGAGGTGGGGCAGGGCCGCAATAAATGACAGCAAATGAACTTGCTTTGAAGCTTTCTAAGAGATTCTCAACTTGCCATCAAACTTTTACTGTAACAATATTTCAGAACTGTGCAAAAAAGCCATTTGTATTAGATTCATTTATACATGTTCCATCTGCAAAGGAAATCTGCTGCAAAATGGAAGATAAACACAAAAATATTGTCTCTTAAAAAAGCTTTAAATGTGAAGAATTACTTGGATGATAGACTACTTACTGCTATTTTTTCAAACACATTTTATGAGTCACTTATAATTTCTTTTATCTGATCACAAAAATAGTTTTCAGAGTCAGAAGTATAAGCAAATGCTTATCATATGATCCAAATCATTAGGATGAAAGGATTTAAGGTGTTAAAATAAACAGTGAACTAAATAAAAGCAAGCCAAAAAGCAGAGAAAGTTCTGGTCCTTCAGCATGTTTGGTTCAAAAAAAAGTTCAATTTCAAATCTCAAAATAGCAATAGTGTGGTAAAAGAAAATCCCCATCAAGAAAGTGAATTCTCCTTGTTTCTATCCTTGCTTAGGATTTGTGTTCATTTTTTTTGGTTGGTGGTGGTTTTGAGATTTTTGTGGGGTTTTTTATGTGTTTTTTTTGTGGATCCAACTCAAGAATGCATGTTAACAATGGTGTTTTTCAAAAGTAGAAATAGTCTGAATTTAAGAGGATTTCTGCTTCAAAATGGTCTTGAAGTAACAGCGAAAAGACTTGTTTTGGGGAAAGTAATCAATATGTCTCAATTTAAGGAAGAAAAATAAAAGGGTATTTTTATTAATTCAGGTTTAAGACTTTAATTACTTTATAAAATGAAATTACAAATTACTCAATATAATTAGTAAAGTTAAAATATACAAATATCTGACTTAGAGTGCATTATACCTTAGGTTCATTAACAAAAATCCAGATTTTAAGCTAAATGTTCTTTTATAATACTAAATTACTTCAATATGCTATACACTCCTGATGCAGTTAACCCATTTTCTTCTTGCACTTGACATAGGAATTTCTTTTTATATGTGCCAGGAGAAAACCAAGTGCAATCTTCAACTTACTTAACATGTAACCCCTTTAAACATGGATAGATATAAAAATACTAAATCAATTTTATTTATATTTAATAATTACTATGCACTATGTTTATCAAGTTACCAATTTGTAATACAAGAAAGACTTTTCCACAACATGCTGTGGAATTTCTTTTTGGCCTTAGCCATCCCATGGAATGCATTACAACACTAATAGTAATTTTCAATGTTATTTACAGTTTGAAGAAAAGTGAGAATGTCCCAAATAGGGGGAAGGATCACTTAAGTTTCTCTGCTACTTCATTTATTATTTTTTTTTTAACTTACTTGCTTTAATAAGTCTTAAATTCCTTAGTACTCTTGAAACAAAGGTAAAAGTTAGTTTTGTTCTTTAGTGGGTGTTCTAGTTTAGAAAGACCCTAAAATATCTATTTGCATGTCTTCAATTAAGCATTGTTGGTTCTTGTTGGTTCTCTGATATTGATTAAAGAAAATGTGATTAACTGTGAATTACTGATGTTGACTATATCCAGAACTGAATCAATTCACCTGTGGGGGAGAAAGGGAGGGTAGGATGAAAATAAATATGCATAGTTTGTTTTTCTAGTAGGAATCTCCATAATCTCGTATGTGATACCAGAAAATTATAAAAATAACATAGTATTTCAAACTTTTTAACACTCAATCAGCAGTTTAAGCACATGAATAAATACACAAGGTAGCATATATATATAGCATATATTGCCCACACAGGCCTACAGGTGAAGCTTAGTTAACCCTCATGTTATCTTTAGGTTAGTTTTCTGGCAGAAGAGGGAAGGGGAATTTGTGTCTAAAATTCCTGGCTGGACAATCCTGCAGTAAGGTTAATTTGCATTGTAGTCTTTAGAGCTTCTGTAGTATTTTCTTAGAAGTAAGCAACTCCTTAATTTCTACTATCAGATAAAGAAATATAATGTGTAGATATGGTATTTAATCTTGAGAGAAAACAAGGGATGTAGATGGCTTTATACACATGTATTCAGCAGGAACCAAGTTCCGGCTTCACAGTTACAGTTGGCTAAATTCATCTTGATGTCACTGAGATTCGCTGAGTAGTACTCTCCTACATCTGCGTATGGTAGAGGTAAAGGCAGTCATAGTTACTCATGGCAGTGTATGGGTCTCTACATTCAAGGCCTATAATTATCCTCAGCCTATATTCTGCTCAAAATATTTATCTTCTTATGGAGATGTCTTTGTCTGTCTCACTATGACCAACAGAAATGGCTAAAAACAGCAGAGAGTAAGAGAAGCCCCAGCCACTGAGGCACATAAAGCTTATAGCTCTGACTATAAATGACAAAGTTGTATTTACCAGACTACATTTTCACTAAGTTGCCATATTTTGGCTTGTACTATGACTTTCTCTGTGACAGAATTAACCAGCATTTCTCTGCAAGCTTTGAAGATAAATTGACCAGTGTTGTCTTTTTTTTTGCTTTGAAGAGGTTTTTTTTCTATAATACTAGATTTTTTTGAGGATCTTGACGTAAAGATCAAGTATAATTATGAGGGCTTTTGTTAAATATAGACAGAAGTTATACATTATATCCTGCAATTCTGAAAAGCAAAGCACTACATAATTAACACTGGCCATAACTGTCTTCAGGATGGGAATATTCACTGTAGTTTTGTGTCTGAAAGTGAGTGTAGCCCTGTTATTATGATTTATAGGAAAAAAAGATGTAACTTCAGAGAAGTATTTTTTTCTCTCAAATATGTATATAAAGATCCACATTTTTGTTTTCTTCTTGTACTCCTGTGAAGACTGAGTGGGGAGAAAAAAAAATTTGACAAGGAAAGGCAAACAAACAAGAAAAAGTAAAAATTAAATACCTGATTTTTTTTTTTTTTTCATCTGTTCCATATGGTGCTTTGGAAAGACAATGAAACTTTAAAAAGCCAAAACATTTTTAATTGGAATTGTAGTGTTGAAGTAGAGTAATGATAATAAGACCCTAAAGCAAATTCTTTATTTTTCATATAAGGAAGAAATGTGAAAGAACACAAGAACTGAAGAAGATAAGTATTGTTGATGTTCTGCACTTTTTTATTAAAAGCAGGAAATGTTCAATAGAAAGATGGGATTCCACACAAAGTCAAGGTGTGATTTGTGTTTTCTTTTAGATTTTTAAAGTAGCTTAATTATTTAAGGGTTCTAGTGGCTGTTCTTGTAAATGACAAGTAACATGTATTTCTCAGATTGTGGACCTCACCTATCATCACTTGACACATGATTAACATTTAGCAAAAGACACCTTTCTAAGTATTTTAGGTTTTGCACATAGCATTTCAAACATAATGAGTGATTTAAAATAGGGATATTGCTGACAAATCTGTTCCATTGTGTTAGTGTGACTAAAAGGCAGTGTCCTTTTTCCAGGCAGAAGATAATTTGGGACACACACAAATTGTATAGTCTTTCCTCAAAAAGACAAAATACATTAAAGCTCTTTAATAAAAAGAATCCTACTTGCGGATTTAAAATAAATTACTTTTTAAAATAAATTTATACTTTTCCTTAATTATTAGTACAACTAAATGAGCTCATGCTATTTCAGGCTATTTAATTTATGCAGAAGAAGGTTAAAATATAACTTGATAACTGTCTAAAAATACCTATGGAAGGAAAATTACTTCCAGTAAGGAAAGCTAATCTGATGCAGCCCAGGACATGGTTGGCCTTTTGAGCTGCTAGCAAAGACTGACAGCTCACACTAGGCTTGTCATTGATCAGCACCTCCAAGTCCTTCTCATGGCTGGTCTCAATCTATTTTCTACCCAGCTTGTAGTTGTGTTTGGGATTGTGCCAACCCATGTGCAGGACCTTGCACTTGACCTCGTTCAATTTCATGCAGTTCGCATGGGCCCATCTCTCCAGCCTGTTAAGGTCCCTCTGGATGGCATCCCTTCCCTACAGTGTGTTGACCTCACCACACAGCTTGATGTCATTGGCAAACTTGCTGAGGGTACACTGGATCCCACTGCCCATGTCACCAACAAAGATGTCGGTGTTGGTCCCAGTACTGATCCCTGAGGAACATGACTCATCATAGACCTCCACCTGGACATTGAGCCCTTGACCACAACTCTCAGTGTGACCATTCAGCCAGTTCCTTATCCACTGAGTGGTCCATCTGTTGAAGGAAGATGACCAGGAAGATGATGTCTGTCATTCTTCCCTTGTCCACAATTTATATTCTCTATCATAGAAGGCCACCAGACTTGTCAGGCACAATTTGCCCTTAGTGAAGCCACATGAATTAGTTATGAATTCTAAGCATTATGAAATCTGTTGTGATTATTATACCTGACACTAATTCTTCTGAATTGTTTTCATCTTTTTTCAAATTCCATAGCACACTTCATCCAGGAAACCATTGTTTTGCAGAATCATATATATATATATATATTTTATATATATATATATATAAATTTTTTAAATTTTTTTTTTTTTTAAATTAAGAAAAAAGTCTGACCAGCCTCCATGACTTTCCACAGTCACAATAAAATGCAAGGTATGATTTAGATGCTTTCTAAACTCCTCCACTAATAGGCAGACACATGTACTATATTTTCTGATACAATCTGTTTTGTTTTTTTTTTAATTTTATCAGCTCTTTCTGGGCTTTTGTGGTGGAGTTAGCTTCAGCTAACTGTTTCAAGGTCACTTATGTGCTACTTGAGATTCAAACTCTGTTGTAAAAAAAATATAAGGTTTCTAAATAATATTAAGTATATCCATTGCTTTCCTATCACAGAAATTAGTATTGTATTTTTTTTAAATTTATTAAACATAAGGGACACATTTTCAGTTGGCATAAATCAGCATGGCTCCATTTAAGTCAATGCAATCATGAAAATTTAAAACATCTGTAGTGCTCATCCACCTTTTTAGTACTGATATATTATTAAAAAAATATATTTTGCTATGCTGCAAAATTTAAGAGGCAATGTTTTGTACATGATACAAAACTGATGACTTTAGCAGATCCTGATGATGAAGGTATGAATTTTAAGAGTGATAGCATAAATGGTACAGTTTTAATTATTTATGATCTCTTTGTTGTTTATCAGATTTATGTGCTTCTGTATTTGTCTGTGCTACTTTGTACCTAGCTTACAATGGTTCAGTAAAGAAAAGCTGCTCTGTTAAAGGGATTAACCACAAAAGCATTAGCAAAACTTATTAATGATCTGAACATGGACACCCTGAGTGAACTAAATATATGCAGAAATTAATTGCAATTTAAGTTAGATATTAATTATGCAAGCCCCAAGTTCAAGTTAATCAAATCTCTTTACAAACCCATCATTTTTTCACTCATTAGTGAAAATGCCTTTTCCTTGAAGCTGCTGTCCACTGGTCATTTATTTTAAACACTCCTCATAGGTTTAACAGACTTTTGATTTTTAGCAGCGTTAAGGACGTTGCTGTAATTGGTTAAGTGTAGTCAGTGCTTTTGGGAGAGAACTAGCTACTGGGCCCTTAACAAGTATTCAGAAGATAACCTTTTGAACATTACAAGTAAGAGACAAATTGTAACACAAAATGGAAGGCGCTCTCCCTGACCATGTAACTAATTAACATAATCACATTATTTGTACAGAAAGAGAATAGGCAAGTATTTAATGTTGCAAAAATTACTGCATGTTGAAAAATTGACTAAACCATATTCTTTGCATATTCTTGAAGCTGGATGCAAAGTCCAGTCACACTGATTTATTTATTATTTTTTTTAATAGCTAGACTGTAAAGTAGAAGCATAAACACCATTATTCTGGGTATTCAACATAGGAAGATAAAGAGAAACCAGATGTATTAAACTATGGTGTTCAGCCTGTGGTGGTTTTGGCCCTGGCTAGAGGCCAAATGCCCACCAAGCCGCTCACTCACTCCCCTCTTCAGCTGAAAAGGGGAGAAAATATGTTTTTGGAGGCTTAGGCCCTGAGATAAGGACAGAGGGATCACTCTCCAATTAGTGCAATGGGCAAAACAGACTCAGCACAGAATAAGGGAAAGAAAAGTGATTTATTCCAACTACGACTAATATACCCAGTGAACCGGAACGAGATAAGAGTGAGAAGCGGCCAGGTCTTAAAGTGCCTTCCCCCCACCCCTCCCCTTCTTAGCAAACTTAAACTTCATCACAATTTTACTCCCTTCTTCCCCCTCCCCCCGAACATGGTGTGGAGAGGGGCAGAGAATGAGGAGTGAGGTTCCGGCGGTACCAGTTGCTTTCCTTCCCCAGATCTTAACACTTTTACTTCCCCCCACCCCTCGCCTCTTTAACTTTAATCATCAATTTCGCTCCCATCACAGCACCAGGAGGGGCAGGGAATGAGGAATGAGGGGTTTTCAGTTCCGCCCCAGCTGTCTTCTGTCTCAGCCAGGAGGGGGGTGGCATTCCACCCACACACACACTTACAGCGCTGTGGGGTCCCACCCACGCAAGAGTCGTATCCACGAACTTCTGCAACATGAGTCCTTTCCATCGGGGAGTCATCTCCTCACCACAGGCCTCTCAGCAGGATTCTCTTCCATAGGGTTCTGACATTTGGGCCTGGGCTCCCCCAGCCTGGCTCCCTGCAAAAGTCACAAGTCCCCTGGCAAACCTGCTGAGGCGTGGATCAATCTCTTCACAGGGCGTAGATGTCTTTGCTCCCCGTCCTCATCCATGGGCTGCGAGGGGACAACCCACTTCACCATGGTCTTCTCCACGAGCTGCAGGGGAAACTTTCTTTCCATATTCCTTTCCTCCCCATCTCCTGGGCCTGGCCTTGGCTATCGGTGCAGCTGGTCACATCTTCCCACTCTGCGTTCTGGTGACAAGGTGCGCCAGCCTGCAGTTTTGGGTTTTTTTCTCCTGTATGTGATTCACAGAGGCACTATGAATCCATCTGTGATTGGTCAGAGGTAACTTTGGCCTTGAACTGGCCAGCTCACTCTCTGGAATTTGCAGAAAACTGTAACCGCTGCTTTGTTACAGCAAACTGCAACAAGCCTCAAACCGAGATAACTCTGGCCAGGCCAGGACCAGGTCATGATCCACCCCTTTTTCCCCACCATCTACATCATGCCCAGATCTTACATTTTCAGAGTATTTGGGAGGTTCATAACATCATTTATACCATCTGCCATGGACTGATTTTGTTATACACCAACAATTTAGCAGCTATTTTCTCCTAGAATTAAAGTCCTTTGGGGTACACACTGGACTTCTCCATCCTTTTGCATCACCCACCAAGTGCACCCAGGTCCCTGAGCAAAAGCAACTGCATGAATGGGTTTGCGTTTGACTGAAGCAGGAATAACCCAGACTGCCTTCCCAACAGGTTTTTTATGTGCACTAGAGGGACTTTATCCCCCTCTACAGTCTGTGGGAGTTTTGATTGGGCAGGGCCAGCTTGATTGGTAGATCCCTTGGAATTAAGTAGCCTTTGCATTTTAGCTTTGGCTAAATGCATATCTTCTAATTGCAGGCTGCTGGCCACATTGTCCCAGCATTGGAGTAACCAGGTTATGATGTGTTCCCCTGGAAGGAATCTGAAATCTTCTCATCTCTCTCAGCTCACTCAAGGACACAGATCAGGTTATAGACTCTGGTATCACCTCTTCTTCAGTTTCTCACGATTGTCCTGATTCATCATTTTTCACGAAGCAGACAGATTTCTTCATGTATTTCTTCTTCTGTATAGGGGCAACACTTAAGACTTGGAAAATATTCAGGAGAAAGAGCAATAGATACATCCTGGTCTGAACATCCATAAGATAGTCAAAGCTTTCAAGGGCTATTGTAACAAACCTGAATGAAAAAGAGGAGGATGCCTCCCCCATCTTCCCTATAAATTGAGTGTGATTATTAAATAATGCTAAGATACATTGCCCAATAGTTGGAAATAGCAGAAATGCCACATATAGATACCCTCCAAGGCTGACAAACAAGATGACATCTTGTCATAAATCAGTATCACACAGTGTAACAGAATTAGGAACCTGGCTCCCCTCTCTGAGGGGATGAACAGCTGGGCAGGGATTACATAAAGTGGGTGTGGGTTCACAAACCAAAGCCAGGTGAACAGGCAAAACATCATTGTTACCATCACCTCTTCAAATAACACAATAAACATTTTATCACAGCTTCTTAATACAATCCATTCAGACCTACTGTTTTCCCAACCCTTTGGCACGCACAATGGGTGCCAAAAAAGACTGTGGTGGTTCAGCCCCAAACAGTGGCTGAGCACCACACACAGCTCACCCATTCTTGGATGTGAAACAGACAGTGAGTTGGGATAAGGACAGTTTATTGACAAAATCACTATGAAAGGGGAAATATAACAGCTTGTCACAAATTACACTAACACCTGGCGATAACACAGAGTGTTTTACCAACCCAATGATAACAGAGTGCTGCAAAAGCAAGGACTGATCAGACACCCCAGCCACACTCAGACTGCCCTGGAAGCACCCAGGAGCACCTCTTCCCAACCAGTCCCTTTTATGGGGAAGTGATGTCAAGTGTTATAGAGAACAGCCCAGGCTAATTCAGCTCAAGTGTGCTAACTCAGCTCACCTTTGCTGGCTGCTTGGGGAGGTTGCCTCTGGCCTGGCCAGAACCAGGACAGACATAATTGTATGTACTCTTTTTACAACGTGCTGTTAATTCTAAAAAAGTGTTTTCTATAGGCAAGTATTTAAAGGCACAGAAAGGACCAATGAACATTTTTAGAAATGCCTAGGAATGTGACTCTGCCAAACATCCAATCAGATGCTTATTTATATTTAAATATGTTTAAAATGTGATGCCAAGTTCAGTTTTTAAAGCTTATCACGGCAAATGGAATGAAAGTTTTCAGGAAGTATTAATCACCAGGTTTCTGAAATTCAGGTTTCCTGTAAGTCATCTAAAACTGGACTCTCAAGACCAACAATGCCCAAAATTGCTTTCAAAACTTCTTTGAAAAATATTGATCTTTGAACATACTCTGAAAGATATTAAACACTAAATTGAAAGCTGGAACTAAAATTTATGACGATGTATCTGCACTAACAATACCTCCTCGGGCTCCAATTTCTCTTTGTAGCTTTGCTATGTTGTTCTATTGTACTGGAGACATAGTTAGAAACAATGACATAGTACTGATATCTATTGTTCAGTAGTTCTGTTATGAAAGAAATAGTCCATCACTATTACAGTGTATATCTTTTAGTATGCAAATAGTCAAACAATTTCACGTCCATTTAATTTTTTCTTAAAGTTTCAAGCTCTAAGTATCTATACTTGAAATGTAAGATTGACTTGAGAAAAAATCAGATGTTTTCCGTTTCTGTTCCTTCTTTCTCTGTGTAATGGATACACTTGATCAACTGCAGGCTCACACTGTCCTTTCCGAACATCCTGTGTTTTACAGCATCAACCCATCAGTAGCAAAAGTGTTTTCTAAGATTCAAGTATAGACAGATACTTCAATATTAAACAATGCCATAGCTTGTAGCTTTTTTCTGGTGATTTTAATCTACAATCTTTTTTTATTTGGTTTGGTTTGAGTTGGGGGGGTGTGTTTGAATATTTTTTTTGTGACATGAGGATTTCTTTCAGAATTTTTCTAGAATTTGAAATTGTCAGACGAAGCAGACAAATACATGTCAATGTAAAAATCCTCAAACTGATTTTTCAGTCTTTGTTACTGAAAAAAACCCAAAGATTATTTGCATGGTTTCATAGGTTTGTAGGATTTTTTCTTGCTATCTAATTGTAGCCAATTAAAACTTAAGTGTCCAGTATTGTCTATTGTAAATGGGTATAGACCGGTAGATATCATTCCAAACTAATTGTCTCAATAAATGGGATGAAATAGTCTTCCAAAATTCATATTAACTATACAAGAAACTTGCATGAAGATTTTATACTGAAACCCTAGTTCTTAGATAGCTAAAGTTATGTCTAATGAATTTCAGCTTGCTGCTGTTTCCTGCCAGGATGCCTTAACTTCTAGCAGTAATTTAAATTTCTGCCTTTGGTCTGTAAACTTTTACATTAATTAACTACTCCCAGGGGAGCGGAAAGCAAAGAAAACCATTAACAGTATAAAAAGTAAGCAATGTATAAATTAACTAGTTGGGGTTTCTTTCTGCAGCTTTAATATTTTGAAGTGTGGCCTTTTTTCAGGCTGTTCTCTTTAGGGCTACCTGATATAGAAGTACACAAGCCAACAGGGACTCTTGTGATCAGCATTTCTTCACCGAGCAGGTCCAATTTTTTCCAATTGTTGAAACCAGACTTTCATCACAACAACAGGTCAAAGTTTCTTTTCTGTTGCCAAGCAGGAGAATAAGAATCACAAAATATCTGGATTTTGTTGTAACCCATTTCAAATGTCTCCTTCTAAATTAGACCTTCAAATCAAATATTATATTTATGTTAAAGCTCTTGAATACAAAAGTTTTAGATTCATCAAAACTATAGAAGTGGTAAACACTTTCTTTTCACACTGTGGGTTAATGATACCTCTCTTTTCTGCTACTGGAGAGAAAAAAAGAAGCAGGGTACAAAACAGCATCCTACTGGATTATTCAGTTTATTACCTAAGGTTTCTCTAACTTCTGGAAACAAATCTGAATAACAGACATTGTAGGGATCAGGAAATAGCAGTTTCTCTTAATTTTTATTTTGCTAATAATCTACTGAAACGCTAATCTTTCAATTGCTATTCAATATAGAACACAGAACTCTTTCATATAACATTTGGTTCTCTACTAGGGAGAGGTTGCAAAGCAGTGTCCCATACAGAAATGTGACATCTTTCCAGTATAACTACAGTAGTAACTTCCTGGAACTTCACAAAGATTTCTTATTTCCTTCTATATCAGCTCAGCAAGTACCAAATATTATCTCTACATTGTTTGAATTACTCTTACTGTGATTTATATTCATTTTCTTGGCATCAAAAGTTATGTGAAGACAAATTTTTAATTTTCAGTCTGTGAGGGAAAAAAAATATATTGGAAACACTTCATTAATCTAGAAAATCTTTCACAGAGCTGCTTCCTGTTTACAGATTGATGACATAAGAACTCTTTGTCTTCATCAAAATAGTCACAGAGTCATGAGCAAGTCTAGATTACAAGGGAGCTCTGCACATTCTCTGGTTCCAAATCCCTTATAAAAGCAGAGCTGAGGTTATCCAGGGTCCTGTCAAGTTAAGTCTTGAATTTCTTCAGTGAGGGACATTCTACTTCTTATTTGGGCAACCTTATTCAGTGTTAAACTGTTCTCATGATGAGGATTTTTTTCCCCCTGTATTTAAGCAGGATTTTCCCTGAAGCAACTCATGCCTGTCACCTCTTGTCCTGTCACTTTCCAGCCTACTGAGAAGACTACCTCTCTAAGTTCTCATTTAGCTACTCAAAGACTGTGATTAGGAGTTCCCCTCTGAGTCTTTTTTTCTCTAGGCTGAATAAACCACTTTTATTCAACCTTCCTTCATATGCCAAATCATTCAACCATCTAATCATATTGGAGGCCCTTTGCTGGACTGTCTCCAATTGTTCAATGTTTCTCTTGATCTAGGGAATCAAAACAGTTGACCAACATAACAATCATCTCAAAGCAGGTTCATTCTGAATACCGACAACTTACTGTGTCTTCAACAAGTAAGAAAGATGGCCCTAGGTAATCACTGAGGAATTTGAAACTTTGTCTTTCCACAAAATATCATAAACCTTCAACTCCTGTGGTATAAGTGGTTTTGCCTTAGATTTCTTTTGTTTATTTCTTAATTTTAAATAAAAAGGGAAGCAAAATCTATGTTTATTTCTGATAATTTTATACCTCAAAATAGGGCTTAGGTGGTATAAGAGGTGTTACTTTTCCAGGATAAAATGGATATTTTCAGACATCTACTCGATGTTATGTTGAAAAAGTCTTGGAGGTCACAGGAGATCCATGAAAACTGAAGAACAGCAACTGTTGTACTTGTCTTCAGAAAATGATGAAAGGTGACCCTGGGTAACTAGATGTCAGTCAGCCTCACTTTGATCCCTGGGAAATGTTTTCCTGGAGCTCATTTCCAGCACACAAAGAAGAAGAAGGTGATTGGTAACAGTAAGCCCAGGACAAATCATGCCTGAACAACCTGATTGCCTTCTACAATAAAATGATTGAATTAGTGCTTGAGGGGAGAACAGTAGGTTCCATTTACCTTGATTTTAACAAGGGAGTCAATACTGTCTTTTACTACATTCCTATATTCAAATTATGCTATTATGGCCTGGATAGTCGGGCAACTAGTGTGGCAAAATACTGACTGCATAACCACTTTCAGACAGGAGTGATCAATGGCTCACTTGGAGGCCAGTTACAAAGGATACTGCCACAGTCTATCTTGACACTGGTCCTATTTAACATCCTTACCAAAGACTTGGAAAAGGTGATGGAGGGCTTGCTCAGTACATTTGCACATGACAAGAAGTTGAGCGTACACTCAAAAAGTAGTCATCCAAAGGGACGTAAGCTAGAGGAATGAGCCAACCGTATGACATTCAACTTGGACAGATACCTGGAAAGCTCCTGCACCTGGGAAAAAAGAAAGACCTTGCAAGAACAATATAGTTGAAGGCCTAACTGACTGGGGAGTGGTTCTGCTTAGTTGAATCTGAGTGTTGGTTTGACACAGCCTGGGCAGTGTTCTCTGATAGAAGCACTAACAGGATCAAAGTAAGAAGGCTGAAAAGAATGACTTCTCAACATTTTTGAGTTCATATATACTTTCCTCCAAAGTCTGTTTGAGGTTAAATTCTCAACCCACAGAACATTTATGTCCTAGTTTTATCAATCAAACTTATAATTTCACTGAAGAATGAAAAAACTACTAGTTTGATTTTCTCTCCTATAGACAGATTAAAATTATTCCTGCTCTGAACTCTTTCAGTAATTGAAGTTTTTTGGAGCTTTCCTATCGAGGAACTGGAAATTATGAAAAAATAACTGCTGTGTCATTTGTATATATTCATGGCATAAAGTTAACATTCATTCAGTCTTAAACGATCATGTTCTCTATGTGGGAAAAAAAAGTGTATCAGATAACATCTAATACTTCTAGGTTTTTGTGTTTTTTCCATACAGATTTTTGCAAATTTTTAAATTATAATTAGGGCTTTTTTCACATCATAGAGGACTTGAAAGTACTTTGCAACACATATATACAATGCAAAATCTATAAATGCCATTTTTCTGGTTCTTGTTCTTTTCCTATCAATGTCAACAGCTTTATCACCTACGGTAAATGGATTTCTCTGTGAGGTCTTCCTGTTTTTCTGGTAAGAATCCTGCCCCTGAGCTACTCAGATGCAGTTTAATTAGGTCATCCTAGTCTTTTTTTCAGGATGAAGGCATCAGTTAGAAAAATATTCTGAAAATGTCTTGTTTTCTCAAGGCTGCCTGAAAGACTGCTATTTTCAACTATAGGCTGAAAGTGCAAAGCTTTTTAAAGGTGCTATTAGTAAAGTTGTTAAAAGCCTAACTAAAGAGTCTCTGCTTCTGAAGATAATCAGGATCTTCATGCAGTAGTTAAATAATAGTTTTCTGGGAGTGGGTATTCTCAGCATAGGTGCCAGGGCTTGCAGGTTTTTTACTGTGTTGTTATTGTTTTTTGCTTTCCTGCAAAGTCTGTTTGAGATTAAATTCTCAACCCACAGAACAGAGAATATTAGAAATCTCAATGAGGAGTGCTGCTGAGAAAAGAAGAGATGTTAAAACCTTCCTATTTACAGTGAAGATAAATTGTTGCCCAAAGGTGAGGCTGTGAATTCACTACAAGAAGAAATGCACTGTTTTGTGTTCCTGGCTTTGCTGGAGTTCCACATAAATCTAAATTAATGCAGACAGAACCATGTTGTTATCCTCCATATTTTTCATACACGGTGAGCAACTTTTAGATGCTTAAAGATTATTAGCAGTTGTCTCTTGCATGAGGTCAAACTAAATTTGAATAATCAACTAGTTCTAACCATTATTTTAAAAAAATTATCTTGAATTAAAGATTAATTATTATTCTGCGGTATGATGCCCTAATTCAAATCCAAAAGAGTATTAGTCTTTTGAATAAAAATTTAATCTAAATTATTGATTTGAAATTTTACCAGAACTTAAACAAAATATATTATGTGATTTGTATACTTATGCTTCAAGTCATTTTATCTACATCTTAAGGGCATCATCTTTGAAGTATTACTGAGACAATTACTGAGCTCAGAGGGTTGTGATAAGAAGTGCAGAGTCTAGTTGGAGGCCTGTAGCTAGCAGTTTACCCCAAGGGTCAGTACTGAATTCAGTCTTATGCAACATATTCATCTAATGACCTGGAAAATGGTCAAGTTTGATGATGATACAAAACAGGGGTACACCAGAAGTCTGCACTGCAATTCAACAAGATCTTAACAGGGTAGACAGTTGGAACCTAATGAAGTTCAACAAAGGCAAGTGTAGGGTCCTGCACCTAGGGAACACTAGCCCCAAGCACCAATACAGGCTAAGTTTTGAGCTACTAGGAAGCAGCACTGTGTAAGCAGTACAACAAGCTCTCCGTGAGCCAGTAGTGTGCCTTTGTGGCCAAGGTCAGTGGTACCTGGGGTGCATTAAGAGCATGTCCAGCAGGTTGAGAGATGTTATCCTCCCCCTCTGGAGCATCTCTTTTCAGAAAAACCTTCAGGTCTCAGAATTTATGTGTGTTTAGGTATGAAAAAAGCACAGCCTTAAGAAATATTTGTTGAATGAAGTTACAGACTTTCTCACAATCTAGTGATGGTGTTCAGGTATCTACAAGATAAAGAATTTCTGGTGGTTTTAATATAGACTTGGAACTCTTTAATTCGTGTAGAAAATGAGTGACTTGACTTAAGATGTAAAATAAAGAATGGTCTAAAAGTTAATTCTCTCATCTTTTATAGGCAATGCATGGGTTTAATCTCCTGTTGATATTTGTCTGTAAACATACTGTACTGGATCTTGCTAGGATGAAGTTATGAAGTTAACTTTCTTCATAGCTTACTTCATAGTAGCAACGCTGTGTTTTGCATTTGTGACTAACAGTGCTGGGTTAAAAACTCCAAGGTTTTGGGCTACTGCTGAACAGGGCTTGCAGAACATTACTCCTTATCCACTGGAAGTGAGTAGGCTGTGAAGTAGCAAGAGATTTGGAGGGGACACAGACTACACAGCTGATCTGAACTGACCAGAGTGATTGTCCATACCATGCGACATCGTGCTTAGCAATAAAAGCTGTGGGAAAGAAGGAAGAAAGGGGGGCATTTGGGGTTATGGTGTTTGTTTACTAAAGTTACTGTTACATGTGCTGAGGCTCTGCTTTCCTTGAAACGGCTAAACATCTGCCTGAGACATGTCAGAATGGCTTGATGCCATTTCTTCCAGACTTGTCTGCTTCTTTAAAAAAATTCAAGATCCTTTTGGATTTTTCTTTCTATAAATTTGTAGCTGCTATTGGATTTTCTCTTTGTATTTTCAGAACATGTGAAAAAATATGGGATGTCTTTCAAAATGGGTATTAGTTTTAATGGAAAAGAAGAATCTAGATACACGAAAAATAAAGCCAGGCAATATTTGAGATAAATGGTGATTCCTAGGTGTGGAGATTGCATTCGGATCAAAAATTAGAAGTGATCCTACTGTGTGTTTACTAAGCCAAATGAATGAATAAGATAATTCATTCATTGGACATTCACTACAGGCTTGATGCACACAGAGAACATTAGATCCATTGAAAATATTCTGCCAAGATGGTCTGCACTTTGGGGATTTAATGAGAATGAGAAAAAAAAAAATTTAGGGTGTGGTGGTTTGGCCCTGGCCAGAGGCCAAATGCCCACCAAAGCCACTTGCTCACTCCCCTTTTCAGCTGAAAAGGGGAGAAAAGATATATTGGGAGGCTTAGGACTTGAGATAAGGACAGAGGGATCACTCTCCTATTAGTGCAATAGGCACTTTCAGAGGGTGATTCATCTTTTAGACAGATTTTAGACATCCTTTACCCTGATGTCTATAAAGGTTTTTATGCTAAATCTCATTCTATATACCTTATTCCAAACTGGATAAAACCCTGAAAAGCCTTGTCTGACCTATTATCTGACCCTGCTTCGAGCATGAGGTTGTTTGCTACACATCTCGTGTTTCAGGTCTAGAAAACATAATTTTCTCCCTTTTTTAGAGTATTAAAAGCTTTCACAGAATCACAAGTTTGGAAAAGACCTTTGAGATCATCAAGTCCATCCATACCTGTCCTCTACTAAACCATATCCCTAAGTACCTCATCCACCTGTCTTTTAAATACATCCAGGGTTGGTGACTCAACCACCTCCACTGGACACCTGTTGCAATGCCTGACAGCCCTTTTGGTGAAGAATTTTTTCCTGATGTCTAATCTAAATCTGCCATGGCACAGCTTGAGCCCATCTGTCTACAACTTCCTTTCAGGTAGTTGTAGGTGGTGATAAGGTGTCCCCTCAGCCTCCTCTTCTCTAGGCTAAACACACCCAGTTCCCTTCTATATGTTATTACAATTGGCAGTGTAGCCTGATCAAAGCTCAGATTCGTTACATTGACATGACAGAACAAGTCTCAGGACTTCTTTTGGCTCGTCTTGGTTGAATTTTAACTATTTTTAACTCTCAGGTAGCTGCTGAAAAAAAGAAAAATGGTTTGGTTTAGGTTTAGCTTATAGGAAACCCAAGTAGTTGTTTTGTGGGGATTAAACTGTCTATGATCTTACAATATAATGTGCTTTAGAAGAGTTTAGGTGTGATCTTATAATAAAATGTGCTCTTGAAGAGTGCAAATAACAGATAGAAATCTCAAACTCTACACAAAAATCACTGTGATTAGTCACTGGTCATTAAGAGAAAGTAGAACCTTGAGCATCACCTAAAACCAGCTTTAAACATAATGAAAAACAAAAAAGAAGAGGACAAGTAACTGGGAGAGCAGTGACAAAAAGGAACCCAGGAGAGGTAGTGTAAAGAAAAAATACATTGAATATAAACTAATTCCAAGACATCACACCCCTTTTTATCAAAGAAATTGAGAAACTTTTGAGTTGCAATAAAACACTTCACCTACAATCTGTTGATGAAGATGGAGAGAAATTTTGGGAAGGTAAGTAAAGCACCAAAGCAAAAGGGTTGTTAGCGATAATTTTATTTATTCTATATTCATTTGGGCTCTTGAGTATTTGCATTAGTATTGCTGAAACCAAAAAAAGTGCCTTATCACAATTAGATTTTAAATTGAACAGTAAATTCACTTCACATACACAATGTATTCCCTTTTGCCTATAGCACTATTTTGAGTATAACATAAACTGCCTGATTCTAAATGACGAATTTATTTTTACTTTCACTGGAAAACCTTATTTTCTCTTTCACTCCTCTTTCCAGAAAAACATTTTTGTGACTTATCCTCAGACAATCCAAGAAATAGATCCTTATCATACCGGGAAAAAAAAAAAAGTTCAAAATTGTGCTGAGATTTCAGCCCACTCTCTCCATTTGTCTCTGTCTTTACCAAAAATATTTCTGACATTCCATTTTACAATCTAAGTACTTTAGGAGTTAGTTTCAGATCTGGGAGACCCAGTACCATCTTTTCTGGTAAACACCATACTGTCTGTACAACAGGCAGTTTTGCCACAAAGAAGTGGGATCATTTCCACCTGTCAGTTAGAAACAGCTGCAACGGCAGCTTGTCCTGAGAAATTAGCAGAGCCAGCATTTCATGTTAATACCTCATTTTGAGCTATTTAATTTGAAGCTTTAGGTGCCATGAATTAATCTTCAATCGTTTGTATCACAATTATTTAGTACTGTCTCATATCCATTTATCGATGCCAACAGTCACTGCTCACTGAATGATGGTAGAAATGCCAGCACATTCATAACCTGAAAATAGAGTTAAATACTATCAAGATCTGTATAATTTTCCAAAGAAGAAGATGCAAGCAATATCCTAAAATAGATAATGGAGAAAAGCACAGTTTTTCCTGTTTTCTCTGAGGAGACTGAGCTTCTGAGAGGACTAAGCCTCTGTAGGATAGTGGAGAGATTTTTTCTGGAAGTTAGACCAAAGCTAGGTTATAAAAGCTTTCATTTGAGAAAATCCATTAGGCTACATAGTATGAATTGAGGCAAATCAGTTGATGCGAGGGTGGGTTTTGTGTTTTTGAGGTCTTTTGGTTTTTTCCTTGTACAAAATTAAAATTAGAAACCAATTTAACACCTTAAGCCCAGATTCAGTTAATTTCTATTTCAAATGTGAGCCATCGCAGACTTCTGGTCATTAAGAAACACTAGAGAGAAGGATTACATAAATTAGGTGCTAATTTTGAATATGAGCTTAAAAATTCTATCACTTTAAAAGGAAGCCTAGTTTATCAGAGATAAGTATTTCTGTGCTTTAATAAGGATAAATATAATAAAACTACAGTGCTTGTAACTCTGTAGGATGAGTTGTAGGTGTGTCTGTCAACTTCAATTTTCTTCAGCTACAAAGAAAGTTTTGGGAATACAACAAATAACACTTCAAAAGCTGACTATTGCAGAATGTAATATAAATAAAGAAAATCGTCTAGAAAAGAAAACTAAGTAATCAGATATGTTTCAGGCAACAAAGAAGGATCAGAATGTTTCCATCTGTTGTGTCTGGAGGGTGAATCACTTTGTAACTTGGACTTTTAGATTGCTTTAATGCATAGAGACAAAGTTTGCACAGCATTCCCTCCTTTTCTTTCAGGAATTTACTTTTTAATGGTTTATTGTATAATGTATTACTTTGTGGTTTAGTATTATTCTTACAGGATAGTATAGACATTTCTTTCTATGACTAAACCAAAGAAGGTTTAATATTTTTCCCAGATTTGTCCATGGAAAGATACTTTAAAGAAAAAAAAATCTCCTTACCTCTACCTTTTTTAACTGACACCCCTGCTATTTATTATTGATCTTGAAATGGTGCATCCATCTTGAGCTTGACATAATGCCTCTATTGATATCTTACGAATGATGAATAGAACAGAAAGATCATTTTGTTTGTCTTTAGGCCATGTATAAACAAACAGCAGCCTTTTGTTGACTCATTTCCACAGATCTTCCACAATATTTAGGTTACTTTTCTAAAGAGAACCTGCGTAGCTAGCTATTTAATTTGTAGTCTGTTAATTATTCTGACTTAAAATCAATCATAGAATCATAGAATGGTTTGAGTTAGAAGGAACCTACATGGACATGGCAAGTGAATTAGTGACAAGGGATGAGCAGAAAGTTGAGGTACTTAATTCCTTCTTTACCTCAGTCTTTAACAGTAAAGTAGGATATCCCCCAAGTATTCATCCTCATGAGCTGGCTGATAAGGAGGGGAAGCAGAACAAAGTTCCCATGATTCAGATGGAAATGATCAGTGACTTACTTGGCCAATTAGACACCTACAAGTCAGTAAGACCAGATGGGATCCACCCAAGAATATTGAGAGATGGCAGATGTGCTAGCCAAACCCCTTTCCATGATCTACCAGCAATCCTGGCAGACTGGGGCAGTTCCACTTGACTGGAGGCTGGCAGATGTTATGCCCATTTACAAGAAGGGTCGGAGGGAGGATCCAGGGACCTATAGACCTATCAATCTGACCTCAGTCCCAGGGAAGATCATGAAGAGGGTCATCTTGGGAGCTATCATGCAGCACATGTGTGATGGCCAGGGGATCAGGCCTAGTCAACATGGGTTTACAAAAGGTAGATCCTGTCAAACTAACCCAATCACCTTCTATGACAAGGTGACCCACTTAATGGACGAGTGGAAGGCTGTGGATGTGGTCTACATGGACTTCAGTAAAGCCTTTGACACAGTTTCTCACAGTGTTCTGAGTGAGAGAAACTGGCTGCCACTGGACTAGACAGGTGGACCCTCTGCTGGGTTAAAAACTGGCTGGATGGCCAGGCCCAAAGGGTGATGGTAAATGGAACAAAATCCAGCTGGAGGCCGGTCATGAGTGGCGTCCCCCAGGGCTCAGTCCTGGGTCCAGTCTTCTTCAACATCTTTATCAACGACCTCGATTAAGGGATTGAATGCTCCCTCAGTAAGTTTGCAGAGGACACTAAACTGGGAGGAAGTGTTGATCTGCCTGAGGGTAGGGAGACTCTTCAGAGGGATCTGAACAGACTGGACCAATGGGCTGAGACCAATGGGCTGAGGTTTAACAATGCAAGCAAAATTTAGAGTGCTGCACATGGGACATAACACTCCCATGCAGTTCTACAGGCTTGGTGGAGACTGTCTGGAGAGTTGTCAGGCAGAGAAGGACCTGGGGGTGTTGAGTGACTGCAGGCTGAATATGAGTCAGCAGTGTGCCCAGGGGGCCAGGAAGGCCAATGGCATCCTGGCTTGTATCAAAAATAATGTGGCCAGTAGGTCACACCAAAGATTGTGCCCCTGTACTCGGCATTGGTGAGGCCACACTTCGAGTACTGTGTCCAGTTCTGGGATCCTCACCATAAGAAGGACATTGAGGTCCTTGAGCGAGTCCAGAGAAGGGCAACCAGGCTGGTGAAGGGGCTGGATGGCAAATCATATGAGGAGCGGCTGAAGGAGCTGGGGATGTTTAGCCTGAAGAAAAGGAACCTGAGGAGAGACCTTATCACCACCTGCAACTACCTGAAGGGAGGTTGTAGAGAGGTGGGTGATGGTCTCTTCAGCCAGGTGACAGGAGATAGGACAAGGGGACATGTCAAGAAGCTGCGACAGGGCAGGTTCGGATCATAAAGGTCTTTTCCAACCTTGTGATTCTTTGATTCTGTGTCATTTAGTTCAAACCCCCTCCCATCGGCAGGAATACCTTCTACTAGATCAGGTTGCTCAATACATCATCCAACCCGGCAACTTGAATTTATTTTCTTGAACCCATTCATTTTGATCAGTATAGTATAACAGCTTTAAAAATATAACTTCTAGTTATGAAGATAATTTTAAATTCTAATCCTTTCCTCTAATGTGTTTGTTTTTTCCGTCCAGACTATTACCATCTGCAAACTTAATAATCTTACTCTCTGTTTCATCATTTAGGTAGTGAATGAAACTGTGTCTCCCTTGTACCCTTCTCCCAGCTCAGACCCTTGCATAACCCCAGTTAATTAATTCCTTGATTAAGAACTATTTAAAAGCACTCTCCAAGTATGGATTTTTACACAGTTTTGTACATATTTTATGATATTTTAATTTAATTATGCAAAAAAATCTTTGCTGGAGCATCTGATCTGAAGTTTTAACCTTTCAAAACTCTACTGGAGCAAAGTTCAATTCATTGTTTAATCAATATTTCCAATTTAAGACATTAGGGTGCTTGAGTCACACCATGAATTATTTAAGGACTCTACACAGTAGCACCTACTTTTTACATGTCTAATTCCTCTATTGGAATTAATAAGCAGAAGGGTATATTTGTTAAACTGGGACATGAGGAAGCTGAACAATCTTTAGCTGTAAATCCTTTTTGTGCATTGTAAGGTACTGGAGATATGCTTTAATTATTGCAGACAGAACCATACCCCCTCTCTTTGTTCTCTCTAACCCTAACCCCCTCTTTCCTCTCTCTCAATCACCATAAAACCTCAACCCTACGACACCCACACAACAAAGTGCATTCCACCCATCAGAAATGGATATACATCTTGTTTATCTTAAAGTGGCTTATCTCGAAGCATGTATCCCAAGTCCTCTGTGCATGTGCCCAGACTCAGAGTCAACTGAAGGACAAAGTATGAGGGGGCTCAGACTCTCCTGAGGGAGTTCAGACTCTCTCAAACTTTCGGGGACCCTCTGGAGACAGCAATGGGCACGCGTCCCACAGCCAGGTGGAAGGTGTGGCTATGCCAAGGACTTAATGACTATGCAATGAGATAACACTGTAAAAAGGCAAGACCAACAAACACAAGAAGGGAAACATTCCCCCATCAGGCCTGAAGATATTGAAAAGAACATTTCCCCATTGGATCTGAAGACATCAAAGGAACGTTCCCCCGCTGGACCTGAATACATTGGACTGATGGGACGCTGCAGATCCTTGGTGGTAGCTATTGCTCTCTCTCGCTCTCTCTCTCCCCCTCTCTTTCGCTCTTTTCTCTTTCTTTCCACCTTCTTTTGCAAGCCTTTGTGGGCTAAATAAAGTGACTTAACATTTGACTCCATTTGGAGTCTTAATTCTGTTCCCATGAACTGCAAAGACCTGGTCACTAGAAAACACTTAATTGAACTTAAATCAGGAGTGAAACCCACCCGCCCCCAGCCACCCAGAGCAATCTGAGGTCAGTTGGAACACAAGGGGGTTTAACCTCTGCCAAATTAGTCTATCTGGTTGTGAATCATGACATATACATGAACTTTAAAAAAAAAAAAAGCATCAAATTTCCATTCAGAAAACTGTTGGCTATTCTAAGGCAAGGTGATTTATTAGTCTTGTTTTCACAGTGGCATTTCTGATAATCTTCTGAAACCCATAGCTTTTAGTAGAATTTAATTTTTAGAACATGGACTCAGAACTTATTTTTCCATAGTAAGAGTAAGAAAACTTCAAGTTTTGATCAAAGCTGATTTCCTTTCATAAGACAACTGCTGAACTGAATTGGTCTCAAGGACCTTTCCATTTAGTTCAATGACAATTTAAGCAGCTCAAATGAAGTGAAACTATTATATACAATATGTATATGTGTTTTATAGATATATATGTACTATTGGTTACTGCTGAAGACAACCGATGAGGATCTACACTGTTTCTTGTTCTTGTGGAAACTGTTGAAATTTAGAGATCTCTGTTTTCCTGACCAGTTGGGAGAAATTTACCAATAAATTCCCAAGATATTATCAAGGAGATGGAGAGATGAATTACATGACATAGAAGTCCTATTTCCATGGTGCCTCCCATTAGGCATTTGCACATGTTGATGAAATTCCCTTTAGCTTCCTCTTTTCCAGACTAAAGAGTTCCAGTTATCTCAGCCTTTCCCTGTATGTCAGATACTCCAATGCATTAACTTTAGTGGCCTTTCACTGTCCTGGCTCCATCATGTCCATGACTTTTTCTTTTTACTGTAGCTAGTTAGTTTGACTACAGAGAGTGCAGAAACAATGTTTAAAATATGCTTTTGTAAGAAAACTATGAGAAGATACAATTTGAACTTAGCTTATTGGAATAGATCAATAGACTCCCCAGAACTTCACTGTGCTTTGAAAGTTTAAGTCACACTTGAAAATGAAAAAGATTGTGAAATTACTAGTCAAAGGTGAATGGTTCCCAGAACTCCTTAAAAAAATATTTGGGAAATGGTTTCATCTTCTTTCTTGTACCATTTCATACTGAATAACTTCATAGAACTGTATAGATTGATCCCTGATTGAAAAAAGAATGAGATTTAGTAAGTGAACACCACTGGAAAATACACTAAAAATGACTAAGGATTGTGGGGTGCATATAGAAACCTCTATGTTAGGCTCAACATCTGTAGAATGGGAAAGGGGTGGGTGAGGAGGACAAAAGACTTGCAATTGAAAGTATTTGTTTTACAATATTGTCAGATTTCATTAAAATACTTAGAGTAAACTTGCTCCATGGTTGAAACAGTGGGCAAACTACTCATACAGAGTATGTCTTTTTGTTGCTCATTCTTCTCTAGCCTGCCTCCTTTGAACTCTGCCCTTTACATTTTAAGGTACATAAATCATACCCTGCCTCACCTGCCTTCTAAGTTTCATGTTCTACAAATCCTTCCTCTCAAAAGACTTTTTTCTTGAGAATGATATCTTGATAGTCCTTTCCTGGGGTGCTATTGACCTGGGTTTGGCTAGAATAGAGTTAATTTTCTTTCTAGTAGCTGGCGTAGTTCTGTGTTTGGTATTTAGGATGAGAATCATGTTGATAACACACTGACGCTTGTAGTTGTCAAGAAGTCAAAGACTGATTTTGGTGTCTGTGGGATAGTTCCTCACTTCTTTTCATCACTGCTCAATACCTATGTGGAATTTTGCTCTTAAAGATGTTTTGCCAGAAGCATCAACATATTCACTGACAGGCTCAGCTGTGTCCTGTGTGGGGTCCATTGCAGAGCCAGGTGGAAGAGACTGGAACCAGCACAGTGCAGCTCCTGAGCTCTTCTTATAGAGACATCTGTAAACAGACACCCCTGTCCCACTGTCACAACTTTCTTGTGTGCACCCAGTTCAGGGACTGCTTGATAGTGTTGTGTTCTGCATTCCCAAATCTAGCTTCTACGGTAAGATTAAAAACTGGGCCCATGACTAATTTAGCCTAATACATAATTTGTCTGTTTGGGATGAAAGAGATATGGAAGTGAAGAGCTCTCCCATGCTCAAGCGTGTGTTTTTTCAATTGTCTTCAATGCTGAAAAGCTCCTATCACTTCAGCTACTGCTTCTTCATCCTCCAGCCATTAAGAATGATGAATCCCAAAGATTTGTGTTTCCACTTCCAAAATCACCTGTCAGGATTGCAGTGAAGTCTCCCAAGTACACAGTTCAAAACACTTAATTTTTCCTGCTTTTAGCTTCAGTGACTTCTACTCAGCATTCAAGAACTCTGGCTTGTTCTGAAGATGACTGAGACCTTTGAACAGTTAATGGTGGAGTGGATTTCACTTGCGTTAATTAGGATACATAAGGTTTAGATTACACATATTGTCATCATCATTGTCTAAGCACACAAAATCTTGGCAATGGAAGTAAATTACTTTTCTCAAGGCATCACACAGAACACAGTTTTTTTAATGGCACAATTGTATTGCAATGCACAATCAAATACTAGACTTAATTATAACATTAAAGACAAGTATTTAAAATGTTTTAAATTATTGAGATATATGTTTTAACTATAAAATAATTATTATATATAAATCACGAGATGGTGAATAAACACTATTTAATAAGTAGTTTAATAATCTGTTTCTGAAGGATTCTATAGATGTTACAAATAATAAACTGCCTTACTTAAATTATTAAATTTCAAATAATTAAATTTCAAAATCATGTTTCTGTTTCCATGTGTTTCAGACAATGCATTCCACATCAATTAGAGGCTGTGTTTCATTATCTTCACAATACTGTCATCGATACCTTTGCTGTGAATCTCTGACTGCCTTACAACTTTTTGTCCTAAATATTTAAGATTCTTACTAAATAGGATTCTTCCTTATATCTTGTGCAAATAAACATACTTTGAGTTTAGACAAACCAATATATAGATACACAGTATAAGTAACTGATTTTAATGTAGCTGGAGTTTAAAGTATTTGTGAACTACAGTTTGGTGTTTACTTATTATAAAAGTTGAAGTCCTGTTTACCACCTTCAGTCTTCAAGCAAACCTACATCTATATAGAACATACGTGGCTTTTTCATCCCAGCAGAAGTAAAATATGCACCCTTAATTGTCCTGGTGGAAATAAAAAAGACCTGTCTTCTGAAGTTCTAAGTTACCACATACCCCTTAAGATATGAGAGAAGCCTTTGACTTTTTTTCATATTTGCCAAGTCCTAGACCTCAAATGAATGTAAGCTTTCAACTCCATTTGATTTCCTAATAACTACTTAGATAATGCAATCACCCTTATTGTTCAGGAGTGACTCTCAGTACAAATTACACAGCGTTTTAGAAAACTGAATTCAGGGTCCTGGATATGGTGAACTGTTACACTTACATACTGGTCATGTAAGTACAAAGTACATTTGAGGGGAATTGGTAACATAGTATGTACTAGCCATTATATGAAATTAGAATGTGTTTGTTGACTTATTTGCATCCCCACTTTGCTCAGAACAATTTACTGAACTAGATTTCAATTTTCTCTTGAGAACTTTCTTTGTTAACATAGTGAATGAGAATCAGATCTGCCACCTTATTAATTTCTAGTTACATTACATTTGAATTATTTTCTGCTTCGAGCAACCAAAAAGTGTTCAATAACTCACCCAAATATGTTCCAATCACAAAAATCTACTCCAGGTAGAATAAAATGTGGTAAATTGAGAAATCAAGAAATGGAGGAAGGATAGAGGGAAGTAAAGTCATCAGAGAAGATATTCCTCTTCTCAGGGCTCTTAACAGTCAGAAAGTGCAGAATTAAATCAATCAGCTGCAGTTCTCATCATCCCCACTCTTCTTTCCCATCCCACTGACAAACATAGTAGCCCTCAAGGTACATTTGATCCACTCAGAAAATAGCTCCAGGGCCACCTCAATTTCCAGTCTGTTATACAGAAGTTAAACACAACTTAAGTTTAACTTAAGATAGAGGATGGAGGTTTGTGGTGGTTCTACTTATTCACAAGTGAATCAGACATCCTGCCTCTGGGGATCTGGCAACACTGATCAGGAGGGCATGAAGGAGTTCTAAGGGCAGCAATAGCTTCAGCCACTCAATTTTAATCCACTGCTGCACATATGTAAGAGGTCTCAATTAGTCTAAACACATTCTTCATATAGTCTGAAGAGTCCTGCAGCATTAAGTAAAAAAAAAATGCCTGCTTCCGCATGGTTTGCTTAAAATTATTTATATACCACAAAGAATATAGAAATAATTCTGTCTTTTGTTATATTAAATGGGATTGTGAGAACAGATGTCTGTTTACAGACACATACATATGTGTGTATATATTTATATATATGTGTACATACTATCCATTTTTTTCTCCACTTCTTTGAGGGTGATACATATAAAAATATTTTCCTAGGGTTTCAGTAGCCTATTCTGTGAAGGAAATATATATGTTAAGAAACTATTTACTGTATTATTTTTGTAGAAAAACTAATGTTGTGAACAGATTTAAACTCAACCCTACAAATAAGTTTTCCTTGACAAGTTTAGTTAATTATATTTGCTAAGCATGAATATTCCAGAATGCAATAATCATTGGAGTTGCTTGTACAACTCCACATTTCTTATTTGCTTTGCTCTGCTATTCCTTACTTCCTACTCTTCCTCTCCTCCAATGTGGGTCATCCTAGGGCTGCAGTCCCTCAGACGCATCCCTGCTCCAGCATCCAGGGAAGGTACAAGGTGGCTCCCAGATTCCTCCTGTAAAGAATTTTCTCCATCCCTTGCTACAGGAATCCTGCTTTTTATGTCCAATAAAATATTGTAGATTATTTTCAACTGTTTAATAATCTGGCACAATGCAATCCCATAAAACTTTTGGGAGGAAAAGAAAAGGAAACCATGCTATGACCTCAACCTCCAGCACCATCTCTCACCTCACCAAGGTGGGACTGAATATAATGTATGGTGAAAATAAGAGGAGTTGAGACTTGAAAGAGGAGAGGAGAATTGTTTCATTGTTTCTTTCACTTTTCTAGTGCCAAGTGAAAGAAGTCAAATAGAATGCAATGAGAGCATGTCAGAAAAAATAAGAAATTGAAGTTCCATATTTCTTTCTGAATGTAATGGGTTTTTATTCTCATTGGAATCGACAGAAAAACTAAAACTTGTTTCAATGAGATTGAGTTTTCTGTAGTCAAATTGACTTTGTCACAAACCTAAAAAAAAATTGCTGCCTAGATTTACAAAATTTTTGTGTAGGCTTCTTTTGCATCCTTTGGTTGTAGCTGGTAAATACAGTAGATACATAAATCTACTGAGCATGGGATAGATGAGTGGACAGTGAGGTGGGTTGAGAATTGGCTGTCGGACCGAGCCCAGCGGGTCGTGATTCGTGGAGTGGAATCTGACTGGAGGCCTGTGACTAGCGGTGTTCCCCAGGGCTCGGTGTTGGGTCCAGTCCTGTTTAACATCTTCATTGATGACCTTGATGAGGGAATAGCGTTGACCCTCAGCAAGTACGCCGATGATACAAAGCTGGGAGGAGTGGCTGACACGCAGGAACACTGCGCTGCCATCCAGTGAGACCTGGACAGGCTGGAGAGCTGGGCAGTAAGAAGCCAGATGAGGTTCAACAAAAGCAAGTGTAAAGTCTTGCACCTGGGAAGGAACAACCGTTTCTATCAGTACAGGCTGGGGGATGACCTGCTGAAGAGCTCAGTGGAGAAGGACCTGGGGGTCCTGGTGGATGACAGGTTGGCCATGAGCCAGCAGTGTGCCTCGGTGGCTAAGAGAGCCAATGGGATCCTGGGGTGCATCCGGAGGTGTGTAGCCAGCAGGTCAAGGGAGGTGATCCTCCCGCTCTACTCTGCCCTGGTCAGGCCCCACCTGGAGTATTGTGTCCAGTTCTGGGCTCCCTGGTATAAAAAGGACAGGGATCTCCTGGAGAGAGTCCAAAGAAGGGCTACGAAGATGATAAAGGGCCTGGAGCATCTCCCCTATGAGGAAAGGCTGAGAAGATTGGGACTGTTCAGCCTGGAGAAGAGAAGACTAAGGGGGGACCTAATTAATGTTTATAATTATCTTAAGCAGGGGATGCAGGGGGAATCAGCCAGCCCCTTTTCAGTGGTCTGTGGAGACAGGACAAGGGGCAATGGCTGCAAGTTGGAGCACAGGAAGTTCCGCACCAACATGCGGAGAAACTTTTTCACAGTGAGGGTGACAGAGCCTGGGACAGGCTGCCCAGGGAGGTGGTGGAGTCTCCTTCCCTGGAGATATTCAAGACCCGTCTGGATGCCTATCTGAGTGAAATGTCCTAGGGAGCTGCTTTGGCAGGGGGTTGGACCCGATGATCTCTCGAGGTCCCTTCCAACCCCTACAATTCTATGATTCTATGATTCTATGAAATCAGGAAGATATTAGTCAAAAAAAGGAAATGAGATCAGCAAGTAGGGATTTTTATCACAAACGTATTTTTTTAAAACATATCTTATAATTTAGAGAAATAAACACGAATAGTTGTCTGAATTTTGATAACATATTGAGTAAACAATAGGTCAGCAATAATTACCCACTGTTAATGTTACAATAGAAATTTCCTATATATAATTAAAATGAACAAATATTACACAGAATTCATTAACTTCACCTGATGAAAGAATTAGGAGGTACAGACTTGTGATATTAAAAATTAAAAAAAATATATTTAGGAGCTTTGGAAAGGTTACCTGAAGTGTAAGTTGAAATATAGTTATATAAAGTGTATGATTGAAAAAATGTGTTCAGTGGCAATGACGGAAAATGTGATTTATCTATGATGATTTTGCATATATAGAAGGCATTATGTAGCAGATGAAAAAAAAGGCTAATAAGAGGTTGTAGGTGGGACAGAATATCAGATCAGCTTTCTTCTCATGAAAAAAAAAAAAAAATTGTTAAATGTTATCCCCTAGGCTGTGGCTTGAAAACAGTGAAAATCTGACACAAGGAAACCAATGCTAGGTTACAAAGAGCACTAATTCTTTATCAACTAACCCTTGCCTGTTAAAAGTTGTTTAATAAAATGTGATGTGTTAACAGGAAGGCTTGATGCTGAATAAACTATTTTAAGTATGCTGTAGTCCCACTAATGCAACCTGTAAATGCTGGTGTAAAACTTCTTTACCTTTCAGATGCTGTAATACAATAGAAATGCAACTACGTGACCACAGCAGACCAAGATCAAATTCACAACATATGTCATGCACAGGTTTGGAATTAATGATCCTAAAACCAGATCTGAGGAGCTTCACCAAAATCTATAGTCAGGAAGAGATGATGACCGTTTTTAGTGATAATCTGTTTGTTACAGGTAAAAGCAGTGCATGTAATTGCTCATTTCCTACTCTTTAATCCTTAATGATTTAAAAATCTTGTTCTTGAAACTAGAAATCAACTTTTAACTCTTCTGTTTTGTGGAGAGCTGTAATAGTTTAAAATTAACCTTTCCTTTCACAGACCTGTAAAACATGTTCCCACAAAGTCTTGAGAATGTATTTATGTTGTTATATTACATTATATTTTCTTATATTAGGTTTTATTATGTCATATTATGTCATGTTATATAATATCATACCATATAATATTATATTACATTGTAATGTTACTTTCACCCCTGAAAACCTTGCTTAAATCCTATCTGTGTTATAAGAAGAAAAATGTTTAACAGTTTCAGCTCATAGCCATAAACCATGTGTTAAGAAAATATATGAAAGAAATTATCTGTTCAAGAATTCTTTAGATTTTCCAGGAAATTATCAAAGCAAGAACATATCTAGAGTCTTTATGATGATGTCTTTGCTAGATATTCCTCAGCTCTGTCTTGGCCAACTGTGTCTAGCACCTTTGAGATTTCTTCTGGTCTTCTGTTCATAAACTGAAATCCACCATATTCATGCTTTTTTTTCCCTCATACTTCACTTAGTTCAGCAAGAAGTTGATCCTAAATAAGAGCCTAAATTTAAAAACATTTTCAAATTTAAAGGTCGCTTGTTCCGTGGTTTTCATCCATGATATATATGCAATGAACAGCTTCAGGGAACTGTTTATATTAGTATAAAGTCAGAGTAAATTGTTGGAAAGTAGATGACTTTTATTTTCATAATTTAGTATTTCTGTTACAATCAGAACTGATCTGTCTTTGGAATTCATTGTACTTCTGGTCTTGCTTGCAGATCCTGGAAAGTAAGAGTCCTCAGTACTTTCATAAGTCTGCTCAGGTCTCCAGCTGTGTACTAGGACAATCAAGGCATGAACTTCTAAGTGTTTTAACTGGACCAAAACATTTTCTAAGAGCTTTCAGAAATTACTTTCTTGTTCTTAGGCTGTGGTGACATACTACTAAATAGTAATTATGTCTATGACATAATTCAAAACATGGTGTTTCAGACTGTTACTTGCTTCAGTTTGTTGTAATTAGGTTAGTATAATTAAAAATTATATTATTATCTTGTTTCGCCTGTTGTGACTGGGCTAATTCTGTCATGTAGCAGAGAGCGTTATCCTGGACACGGTTATACACACAGTGGTATCTTGGAGTGGTAAGTTTTATAGATTCAGCATTGAGAATTTCATTCCACCTCACATCATATGTTCAGGGAACTCTGTTCAATGCACTTGCTTTGCATACATATCCAAAAAAAAACCCAAAAAAGGAGTAGTGGATAAGTTGTATCTTGGAAACATTGAGTATAAATGATTACTTACATGGTCCAATGCCTGAGATAAAGCTGTGTAAAGGCAAAAGTACAAATTCAAAACCATGCTCTGCAAGATTGAAATTGTATCTTTTAGTCTGCCCAGACTCTCCAATCCTTATTTGTCTGGGCAGTTAGGACCGTGAACATCAGTATGCAAGTTCTCCTCATTAACCTCCTTCAGTTTAAACCACAGCCAGATAGGAAATAGAAAAGATGTTCCTTTTTTTTCCCCTGTGTGTTTGGGGATTGAAAAGAAATGTATTAGAAACAGAAAATCTTGACTGACTGACAAGCTGTTCTGAAGTACTGGAAAATCATATTGATTTATACATACAGATATGTATAGATAAATTTAGACATATAGATACAATATAAATTTAGACATATAGATACAATGTATAAACTTAATTCTAAAAACGCCATTCTATATTTGTGTATATATATCTTTACAATATAAATAGACATAATATACATTTCTTATGTTTTATTTATTATGCCCAAATTTCATTCTTGTAGACAAGGGAAGACTTTGGTCCTCAAATGAACAGCTAATAAAAAATGTCAGCGTTGCATATCCTTCAGAAACTTCAGGTATATCATACACAAACTGTCAAATTCTCAGTATCTCTTTATAGAAAATTTTTTTTAAAAATTACTACAGAGCATTCTTAACACCTGGTGATCAGAAATGTTACATCAGTTCCCTAGTCCTCACCTTCTACACGTATAAAAGGTGGATAATGACAGCAACTTTGTGTAGGAATCTGTGGAGTAGAACGTGCTGCTGCAGGTCTTTTTCTTCATATTAAAGGCATTCAGTAATAGGGGTGAGCCATCATTAAACTTTGGAGACAGGTTTGCACATTGAACAGAATGAAGAGGTCTGCCATTAAAGCAGTTGTCACAGGTTATTACAGTAGAAGAAGCAGGAAGAAGGAGACACCACTAACCACCCCCACTCCCGAGACCCACTGGTCTTGCTCCAGGACTACACAGTATGCAGCTGCAACAACTGTGCTGACCCCCTCAGAGCCCTCACTTGTCTCCTGAACTGTGTCCTTTTACCCATGAAGAAGGGAAGTAATCTCATTCATATAATTGTGCAGATCTGTATTAAAGTGGTTTTGTATCTGACCCATGTTATGCTCAGTGCTTTCATCTGATCTTAAACTTGAAGGTTAGACTTGTATGGAAAGGGATTAAGCTTTCCATCTGACCAATACAGATCCTATAGAATTAAATCCCACAGAACTTCCAGACAAGTTCATACATCAGTACTTCACATTTTAACTTCAAAATAGACTTCACTGACCTTCTTCCAATTTGTAAATATGTGTAAATTTTAAAATTTACAAGGATAAAAACTTTGAACCTTTTGAATTGTAAAAAATTACGAAAAGAAAAAAATTTAACTTTGTAACTTTAGTTACAAGACATAATTTTGTTGGAGGACAAAATAAACTTTACTGAGAAGTCAGAGATGAACTAACTAGCAAGGATGACATTTGAGTCCAGAAGTCTCTATAAATTTAAATATATAGTTTTAAATATAAATTTTGTAGATAATACTACATTTAGTTTACAGAGGGAGTTATTGCATTTTTGTTTCATTTTCTTTCAACTTAAAAGCATATTTATATACAGAAATATATATATAATATACATTTTGTCTTAAATGTATAACTACATATACGTATTATATACATCTACACGCACTTGAACTCTGATAGCAGGAGATTAAATGGAGAGTAAATTAATAACTGTATCAAAAACACCAAGCATGCAACTAAGTAAACTTTAAAAATAACCCCCAAATAATCCTAAAAAAAACCAACCTAATAACCAGGGAGGGAAATAAAGGACTTTATTTAGCCATCTGATTTTGTAATTCACAAGGAACAAGAACATTCAAGAAGATGTCACTAGAGAACAGAATATGCTGTGCTTTCTGGCCTAAAGCCAAATTTAGTAGAAAGATTTACCACAAAGCACAAACTACAGGAAATATAAGTCTGATTTAAAGAAGAAAAATGTTGCTACTCAACTAAAGTGGCTTTAAAAATAATTGCAATCTCTACAATCTAAATAGGAAGTTTCCATTTTTTAACAAATAATTTTAGAAAATGTGACCACAAGGTCATGATGTTGCCCGATCCCATAAAATATTTAAAATTAATTTCATTTGTCTGCTTCCATTTCTTTAATAATTAACCAGAAATCATTTCTTCTACTTCAGTATGTCCCTCGTGTTAGTAAATCTTCTCTATAATGATTATATCACATTAGCATTCTTGCTCCTTGGGGTTTAAGATAGGGTCTCTGTCTTATTAAGATATTATTGGTTTAACAATCTAAGACTGCAGAAGAATGTGTAACTAAAAAAAAAAAACAACCCAAAATCCCATACCTTCCACCAAATAAATAAAAAAATAATAGAACACACAAAATAAAAAGACAAAAAATAACTCAAACTACTGTTTTCTCATTAGAGACAACATGTGTGAATATTTAAGTATGAAAATACCATTAAACAATACAAAAATTCTTAGTTCTCATGAAAAATGTTGGCAGAACTGAAGTGCTTTATGGCCATTCATTTAACTGTACAGCATAGGTATATTTTCATGCAGGAATCTGGCATAAGCTCAAAGCTCAACACATGGGTCTTCATATTAAAACTGAATATTTAAAAAACATATTAATTTATTTTTTTCCTCTAATTTTCAGTTCTCTAATTTATATTCTTCTGCCATTCAATGTAAAGGGGTTTTTTTTGTAGTTAACAGACAGGTGACAACCACTGTATGCACATGTGTAAACATACTTGCAGACATATTTATGTCTGTATATGTGTACACACACTAAACTGATGATAGTGCTGACATTTTCAAATAAAGATAGCTAGATTAATCAATACATTAATCTGTATACAAGTAAAAAAGAATTGGCCATTTCATTACAAGTAGGGATAGGATATGTTTTTTCTCTTAAGCTGATTGTTTCTTGATACATCCCTCGGGAGACACAACACAAAAACTGCTCTCCACTTTCCATTTATTATTCTCATTCCAAGTTCAAATATTTAGGTATATTCATAACTATTTTAGCCACTTTTCCCCATAAATAAATAATCATCTACATACATACTTATGTCTGTCTCTCTCAGGAGAAATGTTTGATTAGCAGAAGCCAGAAGCAATTTAACAAAAAAATATTTTAAAGCTTCTTTTGATAATGAAAAAGACCAAATGTAAAAAAATGCATGCTATTATATAAAAAGAATACAGCTATGCACACGTATTCCTGCTATGGATCTACATATTTATTCATGAATTCATGAAAAAGGGGGAAAGAACTCAAAGCCATTTAGTTTCACTATCAGCAAGAAGAACATTCCTCAGGGTAGTAAACACAAAAAGCTTGCTTGTAAGTGACTTTATTCAGCTACTTTTAAATACTTAAAGGATTCATTGTGATTACCTGTAGGTCATTTAAATAAAAGCAACTAAGAGGGCAGCTGGAAAAGATTTTATGCATTCATAAGGACATCATTACTATAGTTCTTTTAAAACAGAAAAGAACAGAAAAGAGTAGCTTTTTTAGATGACAACCTGAAGAGTTGGAGAATAAAAGAGTAATGTTTACTCTTCAGTCTTGATCAGGCTCAGGAAGCATGAGAATGACAGTTATTGCACCTTTGCTCTCGCTTTTCTGAGAATATCCACTCACTCTGTATAAGCATTAGCATTTTGTGCTTTTCTTTTTTATTTATTAATATACTTTCCCTCAATCTTAATTACTCTTATTCAATGTATTGGTCTTGAAAAAAAATTGGCCTCCCTCCAGTACAGTTCATAAAGAAAATGCAAGTGCTTTTCTTTTTTTTCTTGTAGGGCAAGACAACCTGTTCAGGACCACAGGGAAAAAGCTGCAAGACTTGTGGAAAAGCTTGTTCAGTGAATGATGCTGAAAAGGAAAAACAGTATATGTTGCATGGAGCACAGTTACTATTTTGGGTCCAGAAGTTCTGTAATTGTTTTAGAAAAGCTATGTTACCAAGCTGATAAGGATTTCCTCTCAGGACTCCTTTACCTAGATGTAGTGCTGCAGTCACAGCTCAGAGATACTGGCATTGTTTTTCTGTCTGAATCCTGTTCATATTATCCCCATGGTTTCTCTTAAAAAGATCTACAAAAGATCAAAATGAAAGAGCAATAAATAATCTAAGACAAAATCTGATACCTTTGCGAAATTTGCTGGGGACAAATGGCAAGTCCTGCAGCTGGGAAGAAAGGGCTTGCATGGAGTAGTAAAGGATGGGACATAGCTATCAGGGGACCAGTTCTGAGGAGAAAAACCTGGAAGAGGTGGTAGACAGCAAGCTGGACATGAGCCAGCAGCATGCCCATGCAGTACCGAAAGCAAAGTGCCTTCTGAGTTGTACTAAACTGACAATGGCCAGGAAGTAAAAGGGAAGTGATTATACCCCTCTCCTCTGCATTTTTGAAACTGTATCTAGAGTCCAATGCCCAGTTTTTGCCCCTCCCCCAGTTAATCAAAGGCATTTGTTAATTGGAGCAAGTTCACAGTAGCCTGGGAAGACTCAAAACTTCTAGGACCTTCTTTAAATTCTACAGATATCAAAATTCCTCTTGCTGTTCAGCTGTGTAAATATAAAAGAATATTGCTATCCTCCTTACCAGCCTCAAGGTTTGTACCATGCTAATGTTGAATACTTGTAATACACAGTATGTACATAAACTAGACTGAAACAGCATTTCTACACACTCTATTGAGAACTAAATTTACAAAGGAGAAACATTACTGTAAAACAACAATTTGTAGTAAGATCATTGTACGATGGGAAATATTGGTTGAAAAAAACCCCACTAAATCATGAAATAGTACCTTCATCTTAAAACTATTTTTTTAATAATTATGAGGTGCCGACAAATCTCTCTCTATGGCCTTCAGCAATGGTTCAGATTAATTACGTGTATGTGCAGGAAAAAAATCATGAGGTCTTACTCTATTGAGTGGCTCAGAGATCCAAGCATTTTACAAAGCACTTCTAATCTGTCATTGCTTTTCAAAAGGTCATACACAGAAGATATGTAAACACAAAAATGTATTTTCAACTAACAATTTTCAATAGGTTTTTGATTCAAAGGAAAAAATATGAGTGGAAGAAATTCTGAATCTTCATACATAGAAAAAATCATTCTTCTGAATTATGTATTTATAGTTTTAGGATACCATTTTTCATTTCATTCCTTCTAAATGTAAGAGTTTTCATTAGGAGTTGAATCTGTCAGCAAAATGCTGGGTATTTTTTGGTTTTGTTTTTGTTTTCTTTGGGGTTTTTTGTTTGTTTTTTTTTTAAATTAAATGTAATGAACAGAATGAAATCTTGTGGATAAAATTGAAAGGTAACCCTGTATGCTTAAAATGACCTTTCTTTCAGGATTGCATTAGGCTAAAATTTATAAAATATTATTAATAGAAAAGGTTTTTCACTGATAGTTGAGTAGACAATTAACTACTAACACAGTCTGTAATAATAAAATACAAAAGACTGAAATAGGAAAGAAAATATTATTAAGTAAAAGGATTCATGGGTGAAATAATTAAACATCTGAGAGGCTTATTATACATTTCTGCAAAAAGGAGATAAAATGTTTAACTTCTGCAAAGTTTCTTTTTCTAAAGACAGACTAATTTCATTTGAAGTAATACTGTGTGTTACGCTCAAGAATAATATCTGTAAAGTTATTACTTTTTTAAAAATATCCAATCAGATACAATTGTTTAAAAATAGATTTATCTTTTCCAGAGGATGACTAGAATGCAAATAAAAGAAATACATTCTTTCTATGTTACAGGAACCAAGAACTACTTCAGTAATACTAGGAATAGAGGACAGTTTAATATCTATAATTATTGTGCATATTACCAGATAAGAGTCCTAATTAAGAAAAAAAAGTAGCAAAGTTCAGTAAGAAATAAAACAGAACCATCAACTTTCACTTTAAGAACCCGGACCTTGCAAACAAAATCTTTTTTCTTTCCCCCTGGAATTTATTCTTTGTAGAAAGGACAAGCATACAAGAATGTATTCAAATTAAAACCAATGTCATTACATGATGATAAAATGTCTTGCAAGAATATTTGATACATGCATGAGTAATCTAGAGCTGTAGTCAGTAATTCTTAACAGTGACTACTTCTAAAATAATGCTTAGATATTTTTCTTTACTACAAAAAGAGATGTGTTGCTTACTGAGGTTAGCCAATACCTTCTATGTCTGTCAAAGACAGGGCAGATGCACCATATCCACTCAAGTTAACCTGCCAGATGGCACTAACCTAAAACCTCATTTGAATTTAATTACTATAGGGCAAGAAAAAACAAAACAAAACAATGCAACAAAAACCCAAATAAAAATCAGTGGAAAAAACCACCCCAAAAATCAAACATAAGAACAAAACCAAAAAAGAATCCTCACCCCCCAAAAAAGCTGAAAACCAAACCAAAACACTTATCTTTTGCAGATTTCCTTAACTCCTATCAGGAAAAAAGCTCTCAGTCTTACAAACAACTCCATTTCTCTTCAAATGTCATCCCATCTTCCTTCATACATTTGCTTTACCTTTGGACATAAATTTGAAAACTTAGCTAGGTGCACAAGTTATCTCACAGACTTGTGAATATGCACATAAATTCCAAACTTTTACTGAAAGTTTTCCTAAGATTTTACAGCAAAGACACCTATGCCTGTAAAAAACCAAAACAGATACATTTTTGCTTCATCTTCTCCCTGACTGCTTTGACTTACTGTCTATAAATAGTAGCTTTCACTGATCTTTTACTGAAGGAATTTACTTCAAAGTTTCTGTATAACTTGATTTTATAATTATAATGACAAACTAATTTTCAAAGTTAAATGCAGGTCACTAGAAGGGTTTTGGTAATTCAGAGTAATTTACTTCGTTACGTTAATAAATATAGATCTGTTGCTAACTGGAATTCAGATGAGGGTAAATTTATATGTATCTAACCCATTTTTTTCCTTTTTGACAAACAAGAACTATTTTGAATAATTTTAAACCTAGAAACTAACCCTTAAGTATCAGACTAAAAATAAAGTCTCTGGAAATGTTTTATTTTTCTTCCAGCTAAAAATGGTGTAGCCTGCTGCACACACGCACACACACACACACACATGCACAGGCTAAGCTAATAGATGAACATCCATCATGTCTTTTGCCTAGAGCAGTGGTTTCCACCCTTCAGGCTATACTGAGCCAAATCAGCTCTTCCTTGGGTTTGGAAAAGCCTGGCAGCAATTATGGGACTCTCCTGTGAATACTTATACACAGGAATGAGGGTTTTTTTTATAATTTATATATAATCCAATCTGAAATCCATTCTACATTTTGTAAGTGGAAGCCAACTTTTTCTTTTAGATACGCAGTACTGGAATTTAGGTATAAACTTTTACAAGGGTTGCCGTTAGCGTTAACAAGTGATTGGTGTCATTATATTCACATTTATAGACACATATTATTTATGGGGTGTAAATGAATGCCATCTTGTAACCTGTGTTAGGTTCTTATTGTGATTTTTGATATGTTCTCCACTTATACCTTCTTGGGGGGGTTGTTTATTTGTGTCTGAGATATTTTCTTTCCCATTGCTGAGAACAATTTCAGTTTCCATTAAACCAAAAGAAGATCGATGTGCTTGTTACATCAGACAATGACATTTGTCATCTCTACTTAAAGGAAGTCAAGAACATTAGGAAAGTAAGGCAGTATTTTTAATTTTTTAAAATTTGTCTGAGATTTGACTTTCTTTCCTTGAAACTTTTTTATGCATACTCATTGTTTGATTTATTACAAGTGGGAAGAAGACATTAAATGTTCCCCTTTGTCTGTGCCTGTTCTTTATTGGACATAATTATTAATACCTTGCTAATTCTCAAGAGTGGTCCAAGGTCGGGTGAAAATAAATGCATTCAAGTCAAGTGCCTTGTGAAGTAGAAAGTAGAGTAGGGGCAGAGGATGCCTTCTCAAATGATTCTGTAACACATGTATATACAAACTTGAGTTCATAGTTGGGAGAGAGGATTCTTTACGTCTTTGTGAGTTTTGCCTTACCAGTAAATCTTCAGAAGTTTTACATGCCAGATCCTTGTTATTAAATAAAGGTTTAGCCTGTCTTCTGGGTTTGCAAATACTCTTTAAGTAGCATTTTCTCTCACTTTAAATGAAACAACATTAAAAGACTCATCAAAATGTAGAGAAAAATTGCAAATTTTTAAATTAATCAGAAATTTCTTTTATTTTTTCATGAATTAGCCATAAAAAATTATAATTTACATGAATATGTACATAATTTGAAGTCATCTGCACGTTTTACAAGAACATATTTCATCCCATTGTCTGTTAGCAATTTTTTTATTTGACTGTTGCTTCATTTATACATTTTTCTTTTACTGTGGCTGTTTATGTGTTATATACTCTACATGTAAATATAAGGAAATGGCAAAGGAATGTGTTTGTCTCAGAACATATTAATGTACATATTTTTAGATTTAATTATGTTTCTTTTAATCTCAAACTGGAAAACTATTATTGACCAGTTCATCTGTGTTTGTCTTAGTTATTGTGAAATTATACTGACTTTAAGGGATGAAAGTTTGAGCTGATATTTGAAGAAATCAGAATAGTGTCCTACATAATAATAAATCAAGACAGAATAATATACTTTTCTTCTATAAATTAATTGAAGTGTAACAGTCCTTAAATAGGTTGTCAATAATGGTTGATAGTTCTGGGGTATTGCAACCAACAATGTTTCTATAACTGACTTCAAACTGTACAAATATGTAACATGAAGAAAAAAGAAGCAGCTAGAAATTAAGTTCTACAGTACTCTCAGTTGTGTTAAAACTTTCTTAAGAGCCATATTTTAAAACAAATAAATATATTTACTCAAAAGCCAGAAAAAAATACACAGTAAAAAAAAAATGACATCACATTTTAGACAGAAATATTTGCTCAGTTGCCAATTTTTTTTCTTCCCCACATACTCTCTTTGAGAAACACCAATTCTGAAATCCAAAGCATTTCAGTAAAGATTTATCAATTTAATTAACATTTTCTCAGGTCAAAAATGGAAGGTTTGATTTATTTAGAGAGAGGATCTTTCTGAAAGCAGGGAGCCCATTAATGTCTTGAAGGTGTATCTGTATTGGTTTTGGCTGGGAGAGTTTCTTTTCTTCATAGCAGCTGGTACTGTTTTGGTTTTGTGATTAAAACTGTGATAACACACTGATGTTTTAGGTATGACTAAAGAGTGTTTAAACAGGGTCATACCCTTTCCTACTTGTCACAACACCACACAGGTAAATAGGCTGGATGTGGGCAAGAAAATGGGAAGGGGCACAAAAAGGACATCTGACCCCAGGTGACAAAAAGATTATTCCACACCATATGGTGTCATGCTCAGCATGGGGGAGGGAGTAAGGAAGAGGGATATCTTTGGAGCCATGACATCTGTCTTCCAAAATAACCATTGTGCATGATGGAGGCCTACCTGGGGATAGATAAGTATCTGCCTGCAGATGAGACGTGGTAAATGAATTCCTTCTTTTCTTTGCTTGTGCATGCACCTTGTGCTCTGACTATTAAATAATTTTATCTCAACCCAGGAGTTTTCTCACTTTTGCTCTTTTGATTCTCTCCCCCATCCTACTGGGGAGGAATGAATGAGCAGCTGCATGGGACTGAGCTGCCAGATGGGGCTAAACCACAATAGTAGCACACAGAGAACTGAGACTTGGTTCAAATCTTCAAGAATCACTCCAATAATGAAGGTATGCCTCCACTGGAGAAACAGTACCTCCTTTTTATACACCCCACCACACCCCTAGTTTATAAGGATTCAATTTTGTTATTTTTGAGTACTAAAAGGAGTATTCACTGGAACAGAAATTCTAGTTTTGGGGCAATCCTTGAAACAGTTACATATGCAAATTGATATGGTGTTACTATTATAAGAACATGCTTATTGTTACCAACTTTTAGTCACTCTGCACTTATTTTACATCTTGAATGGCTGCATGTAGTTGATTTTTTCTTTCCTTTGTTTTCTCCTTGATACTGCATGATGATTTCCCCCATACAGAGCCTAGTCCAAATATTTTTTAAACATGTGATAACGGTTGATGCTTTGTTCTAAATACCACACACAAAGTAAAATATTTATTAAAAGATATGTATTTTCCTTCCTTCCTCCTGACTTTTTTTTTAAGATGACTGTTTTTTGTAGAACTAAATAGCCCTTTAATGCATATTTTATTTCCTAGGGCTAGAAGGGAAAGCACAGGAAAAAACCAAACACAAATAAAAATCCCACAACTAAACCTCATATACCTCATAAGTCAGGTAGAATGCAAGAAATCTAGGTGAAATATTTTTGTTTAAAGGAATATCAGCCCATATCTCTCAGAACAATACCTTAGCTACAGACATATAGCCCATGCTGGAAACAGAGATATGCTACTTATATTTATGGTTATGTATTTCATCATGAGGCAAGATATCATGTAACATTTAATGTCCAGTGTCATCTTGCCTTTGTGGCCTGTTTTCCACAGGAGGAGGCTCATCCAACAAATACAAATTAGACTTTCACCTCCCTGTAAGACAATGTCTTCTGGCTCCTATGAAACTCTGAATGAAAAAAGGCAAGTAACACATGATCAGGTAAACTCCTGCCCTGTGAAATGCAATGGCTTCAAGACCATGATGAGTTCTGAATGAAAAGAAAAAGATCTCACTGCAGTGAGGGCCAATATTCCCTGTTTCTACTGAATCTATAATCCATCTGGAGATGGTTGTCAGGAGCTCTCACAGTGCAGAAAGAATTACCACAGAGCTGCTGGTAAGTGCTGTCTTTTCTAGGAAAGGAAAGAGCATGTAGGAACAGATGATCACCTGTTTTATCATTAGCATGTCTAGCAGTAACTCAAACTGGGATTCTGTACTCATTCTGAATGCAATTGTTTCTTTCCCTAAGGAATATCATTACAATAATTTTCAAAGTTTTAAAAAATTACTATGTGCATGACCCTCACATATTATTCACTGCCAAAATACATTTGAAGAAATTACATACACATAGAATATAAAAAGTTATTTAAACAGATTGTATAGACTTTCTTTTTAGTAGCTAGACTGTGTATGTTCAATTCCCAGTTGCAGTAATCCTAAAACAACATTAATTTAAGAAATAGAAGTCCCTACACTTTAATTTCCTATATTGTGGAACCTATTGATGATTGTTATTGATTTCCTTAGAAGTGCAGGGTGGGATTTCCAGTTTCAAAGTGACTAGAGAAGCTCTTCAAACATAATAACACCCACTTAGCTATTAGCCAGGAAACTCTAATCAAACTCCTGTTTGCTTTTTGTTTGTGAAGTACTCATGTATTCCTCCAGCTGAATTTTTCAGCAAATTCTAAGGGAATTTGCAGACAGGGAGTCTGTAGTTTTATTTTGGGGCAGAAAATCTGCACTTCTAGGACATTTTATTTTAGTTGGAATACTGGACTTTTGTTCACTACTTCAGGCAAAGGTGCTCTTCTGTCTTTAGACCTGCCCAAAATCACACCAAACTTAGGCATTGGATTTGTTTATGTTCAAAGAAATTCTTGCAATGATCCAGCTTCAAGACTGCTTCTGTATCTACAAACCGTAAGTAGATCCATACATCACTTTATATTTGTGTCTTAATGTAAATAATACTGTTTTCTTGTTCACTCAATTTTCTAGTTTTCCGTCTTTCAGTTGTTTTGGGTTTTTTTCTTCTAAAATCTGTAGTGCTTTAAAATAGAATTTTCTTTTCTCATTCATCCATTTTCTGTTTACCTCTAATCCCTTGGAATTTTATTTCTCTCTCTAACTTTGACTTTATTTTTTACACAATTTGACAAGTACAGTATTAGAAGTTTCTTTTCAAGGAATATTCCACTCTAGCAACCAATCAAGACAAAAGAAAATCTATATTTTTGCAGATCATTTACTGTGCCTACAGTGTCTGCACACAGAGTAAATAAAGAAGAAAAGATTGCTACTGAGCAAATGGTGAACAGTATAACAGAATTAAATTCTGAACTAATGTGGTATATTGAACTGCTCACCCAATTATTCAGTTTAATAAGAATCTATTTTATTAGCAAGTATTTAGGAGCATGAATGACTAAAACAAGAATGCTGAATTTCTTGGTGACTTTCTAAAATTGTAGCCCTGTTGTTGCAGCTATATTTGATGATCATAAAAATGTGGAGTGCTTCAAGGAAGAAGCTTTATTTGGAATGTAATGCAGAGAGAAATTCAAGGAGTAAGGAGTGAATGTCAGGTATAAATGGTAGCTTCAGTAGATTAGAAAGCCGCGCTACAAAAGTAATAAGCAATCAATAAGCATCTTAAGAAATAAAATAAGGAAAGAAAACTTCACAAAAGGTTTAATATACTTTTTCCTCAAAAGATAATTGTGTTAAAACAAGAGTAGATCCAAGAGAAATTGTTTTTCTGACAACTGTTATTTATATGAATATTTTCTTTTAAATCACTTGCTTTACTATATTAGTTGAATAGAATATTTGTCTTTTCTATTTTACTTCAAGCTTCTTTCAGTGTGATCTCTGATACACTCCCTTGAGTAGTCTTCCCATGAAGGGGGGTTTATGCTATTTGGCTTAATTTGCATTATTTACAATCTACAGACATTTCATATCTTAACATTTAGAAATTAGTGTGCCTTCTTTTATGTAACGGAGTTTGTTTGAAAGGACAGACTTCCTGAATTCTTCAAAGTTCTGTAGAGTAGTGCACTAAGGAGCACACCCTTCTGAATAATTATGGAGCCTCTCAGATGCTCCCATGTGCTCCAAGAGGATTTTGTGTTCTTGTACTTGTGTTTTGTACTTGTTCTGAGGGACTGTGACTATGATAAATGGACTAAAAATTCAGGAAAAAGAAGTTACTTGGAGGTTCAAAAAGGCATGGATGATCTCTGCAGCCAGATATTGTGAGGGACTAAAGAGGGGACAGAAGAGACATTTATTTTAAATGTATTTCTAATCCATTTTCTTTTCCTTTAAAAGGAAAACAAATTAGCTTTGTGTTCTATGTTACAAATTTTAATTTTTCTTTTACAGAAAAAGCACATCCATTTGGAACACAATTCTCTTTCCTCTCCATGTCCCATTCATTCAACTGCCAGAACAAGGAACACTCAATTCAGTCAGGGTCTCTTGGAATGAAGCCCAAAGCAAAAAAAAAAACAAGGTCAAATTTTGGAAGCTAAATAAGCAAAAAGGCAAAAATATGTACAAGATTGTGATCTTAATGGCATACTTTAAAGAGCTTTTATTCTATGAAGTTCAAAGTATACCCTTAAAATCATAGTGCTGTAATAAGATCTCTTCCCTGTCAAATTACTTATTCACAGCTTATAACACCCATCATTGTGGCTAACCTTGTCTCTTGTTCATTTCTTTGTACATATCAAAAACTGCTCATTAAATATATAGAGTTTTTTCAGAAATATTGTCTCACCTAAGATCAGGATTCTTCTTCTCAGATCTCCAGTAGGTCCAAGGCTGCAAATGTTTATAGTTCTCTGGATGCAGCAGTTAAAAACATTGGTAAAAAATGCAGGAGAAATTCCAGTAACTGTGTGTATGGCACTGAGGAAGAGGGAGAAGAATGTTCAATTTAAACATATGTACAGTCTCAAGTATTATGCCTAGTTACAAATGTGTGAGGGCAAAAAATGTTAAAAATTGATTGATTTACAAGTTACGAATAGTTAAAGCTGAGAAATTAAGATGAATCCTGTGTTATAATAACAATACATACCAAAGTACCAAAAGGATAAAAAGGTTCAAGATTTAATCTTGGATTCGTGAGGATGGTTAAGCTTCAGTTTAATGGTTTAGCAAGACTTGATAAGAGCTATGATTAAGGCTGGTACCACAAAGTAACAATGATTTCAGATTTAGTTGCATTTTAGCAAGTGTCTAGTTTATGTGAAAGGTTGGAATAACCAGGTATAGGACAGTACTAATCATTTGTCCTTGGATGATGGGGGCTTCATTCTGCTCCATGTCCCTGTCTTCCAGTTCAGGGGGCTGGGTACTCAGAAAACTGGTCTTATGATTAAGGACGGTGGCAAAAGGGCTATGATTAAGTACCTCAACTTTTTCCTCACCCTTTGTCAATATGTTTTCCCCTGCATCCTATAAAAGACTGAAAATCTCCTTAGTTTTCCTTTTGCTGCAAATTTATTTAGATAAACATTTTACTTGTCTTTTTTTAGTGGTATCTAGATTAAATTCTAGTTGATCATAGAATTGTAGGGGTTGGAAGGGGCCTCGAGAGATCATCGGGTCCAACCCCCATATTTGGCCTGATGTATTACTTAGTATATTATACAGGTGAACTGGGATTTTGATAATGTCTTATCTTTCCTGCTCTCCTCATGGATCACATTATAGGTGTGCCTTTGTGATTTTTTTTTCTACAGGTCTTATGTTTTCCATAGATTTATTGTAAAGTATTTAATAGTGTGTTGTGGAAAGGAAAGCATTCATTTCGACACCATTCTGAATTAAAAATCTCTGTACTATTTCCTAAAGAGGAAGAAAATTAACTCAGAAATGACTAGTCAGTCTGTCCTTGTTCAGTATTTGTTGATTTCTAAAAGCTTCCACAAGCTATATGTTCAACCTATAAGTAGCAACAACATGGTGAATTCTATAGCAGTCCTGTATGCTGGATTTTTATTTATGTTGTTATTGATTATCAGTCTACTGTGATGCAGTTTTTGTGTCCTTCATTTTTTCTTTTATGTCATACCACAGTGGTATCAAAACTACCTCTTTCTGCAGCAAGCACATGCTTACTTAACTCTTCAGTAAGATTTCTCTTTTCCTTCATGATTTTTGTTTGGTCATACTGGTTAAAGAAAGCAACAATGGGAGGATGTGTATTCATCCTTCCTTTATTAAATGCACTGGCAATTCTTTGTTGTTGTATTAGTCAGATAGATAGAATAAGGACAAACAGACATTGCTTCCTTCAGGGTACATGATCCTTTTAGAAACACAGCTCATCAGAGAGCATAACACATTCAGCTATACTATCACAACAACATCCTTGTGCAGGAGGCAGAAGGTATATGCATAGTTATGTAACATAAAATAGCATATGAGAGGTAGACACATCTTTAAAGGATGGGAAAGTAAAATAATGCTGATTTTTCAGGGAAGGTAAAATAGCTGATGATTCTTTCTCCAGGAACAAATAAAAATCAAAAAAAGAACTGAGTTTGATAGATGATTTTTCTGTACTTGTAGAGCTTGTCATCCAGACCATGGAGCTCTCACAGCTCACTAGTGATTCCTTTTGTCTTGCAGACAGGTTCTTTTCCAAAACATTTTCTATGATGCATGTCTAGATGTCCTCACTAAGGAAATGAAGTTGAGTATTTAAAGAAAAAGCCCAGAGGAACACATGAGGACCACAGTGTATACTCAAGAGAATATCTGGAATTGGGTGAATATCACATTTTATTAACTCTTAATTGCATTCCATACTCCAAATTTGAAGTTATGATAAAATTATAGTTAAAAAATCCTATCAGAATTACTGTTATCTATATAGTTTTAATGTATTTAAATAAATATATTAATGAAATTATAACATCCAAATTAACTATTTAAACAACAGAAAATTAATGCACATTGATATCTTATAATAATAATTCTACAATAATTGATTACGATGACATTTACTTAATGTGGAACAACTAATTACATGTTCTCAGTTTCAATCCAAGAGAGATAGAAAGACTTTGCAGGGATTATATATTTCAAAAAATTTTGCTTCTTCAATTCTAAACCATTGGTTCAGAATTCTAAAGCAGCAACATATACATCATCTTTATATATCTTCCCTGTCCTCCGATTTTTTTATAACCATAGAACTTATTACCAGGCTTTCTAAAATAATGGCTAGGACCTGGTCAAAATGCCACCAGAGTCTAATGCCTGTAAAATGAAGGTGTGAAGGAGAAAATGTATGAACTAAATCAAACCAAAAGCTAAAGCAAAGGAGGACTGAGCTGTTCTGAGTATATTAACAGAAAGTTCATATTTAGGGGCTGTATTACATTGATCAGTGGAATTTTTATTTTTTAACTTACCATCATTTTCATCAATGAATAGGAAAAAGCCTCAAAAACCTAAAATAACGTTTAGTAAAAAGTTGTCATGATTTAATATCAGCTAAGCATTTGCATTTACACACTTTTTTATACACAAAATCTTTATGAACTATATTGGGTGAAATTCTTCCTTTTTATAAATGAGATTTTCCAGTACTCTACGTGTTAGACATTTTGTAAATGAAATAGTCTGGTCATTAAATATTAACGCAAGAATCCAATTATCTCAGTCATAAAACACCTAACCTAAATGAGCTTGTGAACACACTTTTTCTTTCATATTTGTCACCTGTAACTAAGTTTCTTCTAAGATTATAGTATCATGCTGACAAAACTAATACTTTCACATATATGTCGCCTTTTCTTGCTTGTTTCTGTTCCTCCTATGATCTGGTCTTTCCAATGGATCTTATTAATCTCTCCCCCTTGAGTCTTTTCCCAAAAAAAGCTTCTAATCATCTTCAGCTCTTGTCTGTCCTCATTCTTGTTTCTAGATTTGTGCTTCTACCCTTCAAATCTTCTAATTTTTATTCTTTCTCCAGAAATATATCATTGTAACACTTTGGCTTCAAATTTATAACATATCTGTCTTAGCAGATTTTTCATGTTTAATTTCACTATTTGCCAAACAACTCAACATTGCCTTAAAACTAGTGCTCCCTTCTGTCCATGCAGTCAAAGCCCAGACTAGCCCACTAACCTGGTTCTCAACTGTTTGGGGTAAAAGAACATACATAAGACCCAAGGGTAAATTTTTCCCCATGCTTTTTGTATTTTCAGAGAATAGCTCAAATTCCAAAATCAGGGTTCTTTTTTTGTTAAAAGAGGATCATTTTCCCAGCCTCAAATATTTTCCCAGTTCTTACTCAGAGCATTGTGAGGAAGTACACAAAAACGGCGATTTGACTTGTCAAAGAGAAGTCCTCCTGTATGAAATAGAAGCAGTCTTCTGGCTTGTGGAAGAGAGACAAACACAGCTACACTGGGCTTTTGAGACTACTTATTTCATTCTCCACAGTTTAATTCTCCTGCATCCAGCTTAAATCCAAAAAAGTAGGTAAAAGACATATAGTGTTCTTCTCAAAATGAAATTATAATGTATTTATACTGCAGATATATATATATATATATGTTTTACATAAGTCAGTTATAGGGTAAAGACTTTGTGGTCCAATTTTATATAAATGAATTATATATTTTTAGTTGGATTAGAAGCATTAGGGTTGTTACTCTTAGACATAAAACAAGATCTCTGGATGTCATGACATGAACCATAGGATCAGATTTACACTCCAAAGCATAAAGTTGGGGCATGGGGGAAAGAGCAAATCACACAAGTGTAGCTACAGATGTGGGTATTCTTCAGAATCAAGATCCTAGTGTGAGTACAGTCATAAATTTTAGGTGTTAAATGCTCATATTCATAAAACTGTGCTGAGTAAATGGCAATTAATACATAAAATGGTGAATCTAAATTTAAAAAAAAAACAAAAAAAAAAAACCCCACTAAATACCTCCAATTTTTCCTTCCTCTAAATATGTATCTTGGATGCATTTCTGATTACATAGAAATCTCTTTGATACTTTAATAACATGCAACTCTCATAAATCCATCTGAACAAATTAAAACATTAACATATTAGAAGATAATAGAATCATAGAATTGTAATGGTTGGAAGGGACCTTGAGAGATCATTGGGTCCAACCCCCTGCCAAAGCAGCTCCCCAGCTCGTATCACACAGGTAGGCGTCCAGACAGGTCTTGAATATCTCCAGAGAAGGAGACTACACCACCTCCCTGGGCAGCCTGTCCCAGGGCTCTGTCACCCTCACTGTGAGAAAGTTCTTCCGCATGTTGGTGTGGAACTTCCGGTGCTCCAACTTGCAGCCATTGCCCCTTGTCCTGTCTCCACAGACCACTGAAAAGGGGCTGGATGATTCCCCCTGCATCCCATGCTTAAGATAAATATAGACTTTAATTAGGTCCCCCCTTAGTCTTCTCTTCTCCAGGCTGAACAGTCCCAACTTACTCAGCCTCTCCTCATAGGGGAGATGCTCCAGGCCCTTAATCATCTTCGTAGCCCTTCTTTGGACTCTCTCCAGGAGATCCCTGTCCTTTTTATACCAGGGAGCCCAGAACTGGACACAATACTCCAGGTGGGGCCTGACCAGGGCAGAGTAGAGGGGGAGGATCACCTCCTTTGACCTGCTGTCCACACTCCTCCGGATGCACCCCAGGATCCCGTTGGCTCTCTTAGCCACCAAGGCACACTGCTGGTTCATGGCCAAAATAATAATTCAATTCCTGACACAGTAGTCTTTTCAACCTCACAGAAGAACAAGTTTATTTTATATATGAGAAAACCCAGAGACTGTGTCTCATAAATTCCTTGTAAGAAAGCTTAGGAACTGTGTGTTGTATGAGTGGATAGTAAGGTGTGTTGAGAACTGGCTGAATGGCAGTGCCCAGAGGGTTCTGATGTCTAGTTGGAGGTCTGTAGATATCGGTGTGTCCCAAGGGTCAGTGCTTGGTATGCTCTTATGCAATCAATAATCTGGACAAAGAGACAGTGTGCCCTCAGCAAATCTGCTGATGATAGAAAGCTGGAAGGAGTGCACAAGACACCAAAAAGCTGCACTGTCATTCAGCAAGATCTTGATAGGGTAGAAAGTTAAAACTTAATGAAATTCAACAGAGGCCCTTGTGGGGTCCTGCATCTAGGAAAAATAACCCCAAGCACTGGTACAGGTTAAAGTTTTAGTTGCTAGAAAGCAGCACTGCAGAGAAGAACCTATGAGTCCTGGTTGACAACAAGGTCTCAATGAGCCAGCAGTGTGCCCTCATGGCCAAGGCGGCCAATTGTACCTGGGGTACATTAAGAAGAGCATGGCCAGCAGGTTGAGGGAGGTTATCCTCCCCCTCTACTGTGCCCCGTCCACATGTGGAGTACTGTGTCTTTCTTGAACTGGAGTCCTCGGTTCAAGAAAGACAAAGAACTACTGTAGAGAATCGAGCAGAGGAATACAAGGACAATGGAGGGGGCTGGAGCATCACTTTTATGAGGAAAGGCTGAGACAGCTGGGTCTGTTGAGTCCAGAGAAGACTAAGAGGCAATCTCACCAATGCTTAGAGATATGTAAAGATTGGATGTCTAGAGGAAGGAGCTAGACTCTTTTCAGTGGTAGCCAGCAGAAGAATAAGTGACAAGACAAAATGTAATGTAGGAAGTGTGTTTTTCTCTGAACATGAGGAAAAAAAAAATTACTTTGAGGGTAACAGAACACTAGAACAGGCTGCCCAAAGAAGTTGTGGAGTCTCCTTCTCTGAAGACATTCAAAACCTGCTCGGATGTAATCCTGTGCAACCTGCTCTAGGTGATCCTGCTTTAGAAAGGGTGTTGGACTATGTGAGCTCCAGAGGTGTCTTCCAACTGCTACCATTCTGTGCAACTGTAAATCTACTTTATTTATTTATTTATTTATTTATTTTTTACCTTTTAAAGTGTGTACTTTCCCCCTTTGGCACTACTTTTGTTTCTACAATGAAGCTAGAAATCTAATTAGGTACTGATTAAAGTTGAGATTTACATAGAAATGTGTCAGGCTAAAATATTTGTATTTCAGATGAAGTTGACCAGGTACAACACAAACTTCTTTTGTGAACAGATACTTTTAATCTGAACATGAGGATAAAAAGGAAAGAACATGGAAAATATCTACCAGCTACTTTTATGGAAAAAGGACAATACCTTTACTATATACACTTTATTAACATGGTACTACTAAGATGAAATAAAAATTACATCAAATAAAAAATAGATATCAGAGAATTAAATTAGATTATTGTTTCATTCTTTATAGTGTGGCAATATTAAAATTCTATTGATCTCTAATAGATAAGTAAATGCTCTGGAACTCTTGTATCTAATCTTTTAGGGATTTCACTTTAATATATATTTTCCAGTTACTGACACAGGCAAAACAGACTCAACTTGGAGAAAATTAATTTACTGCCAAATAAACACACCCCTTCTTTCAAGTCTCAACTTTACATCTTCATTCCCAAATCCTCTCCCACTCCTCTGACTGGTGCAGGGGGAGAAGGGGAATGGATATCATAGTCCATAACAGGGCCTATCTGCCTTTCCTTTCTCCTCACACTTTACTCCTGCTTCAGTATGGGGTCTCCACACAACTGCAATCCCTTCAAGAAATACTCACCTGCTCTGGTGTGGGCTTCTCCATGGTCTATAGGATGGATGTCTTGCTCCAGCACATTTGTCTCCGCAGGCTTCAGGGGAGTACTTTCTCCAGCACCAGAAACACCTCCTTCCTTTCTTTATTCTCTGACCTTCATGTTCACAGGGAAGGTTTTTTTGCTGTTTTCCCTCACCACTTTCTGGTGTTTTAAACACATTTTCCCAGAGACATGATCAGTTTGGGTGAGGGACTCAGCTGTGGCCTGTGGTGCGCCTGTTGGAGCTGGCTGGAAGCAACTGGAACTGGCTGTGTCCCACACAGGGCAGCCCCAGCCTCTCCAAACAGAGGCCCTGTAGTCTGGTTACCTGAAGACCATATTATAGAATCATAGAATATCCACAGAATGCTTTGGGTTGGAAGGGACTTCAAAGGTCATCTAGCTACACCCCTCTGCCATGGGCAGAGACACCCTTCACTAGATAAGGTAGCCCAAAGCGCCATGCAACCTGGTCTTGAACACTTCCAGCTTCTCTGGACACCCTGTTCCAGTGTCTTACCACCCTCAGTGTAAAGAATTTCTTTTTTTGTACATAATCTAAATCTACCCTCTTTTAGTTTTAGGCATTATCTGTGATTCTGTGATCCTTTGTCCTGTCACTACTCTTTCTGATAAAGTCTCTCTCCATCTTTCCTGTAGTCCCCCTTTAGGTACTGGAAGGCTGCTATAAGGTTTCCTTCCTTCTCTTCTCTAGGCTAAACACCACCAGCTGTGTCAGTCTGTTTTCATAGGAGGGGTGCCCCAGCCTTCTGATCATCTTTAGTTCAATACATCAAGCTATGCACATTTCAACAATATTTGAGGGTTTTTCCTGAATTTTGAGCACTTTTATTTTTCTCCAGGAAATTATGCTAATGCTGCTGCCCTTTCAAAAGGAGGAGAAAGTGAATTTATATGATTTTTATGAGACCAAGCTTCTAAATTAAGTAATTAAATAAATGAAAAGGATGACTAGTAAATAAAAAATACTGAAAGTGTTTTCCCACATGAACATTTAGCTATCCAATTAGTCAAGGCTTAACCTTCCTTACTTGATATCTGTTTGACAACATTTGAATAAAAATGATCCTCTAGTCAGGACAAAGCATATACCAAATACTCACCATCAGCTCGACATTCATTTTCATGAGTGCATAACTGATCCCCTGTCTCTGAAAGAGAAGTGTATTCGTACTGCTTGGAGTTACTCTAAAACTAAGAAATCACTATGAAATATTTCATATAGATAAACATCTCTTCTTCAAAAGTGTTTTGCAAATCTACTTCAAAATATGTAAAAACTGAAAATTAAATACAGCAGGATCTATTTCCTGTAGGATCAGATAAGTAATTTCATATTATTTTATAATACAACTAATGCATTATGTAAGAAATCTAAGGAGGAAAATATATTCAGTAAACTTTCAGGTTTACACTGGCAATTCTTAACATGGACTACTAATTCCTCAACTTTCACACTGACATTAATAACATTATTTTTACAGAATTATATTATTACATGATAGGATATAGATGTATAGTGTAACATATTGTACAAAAAACAATGGCATATGTGATCCTGCACTGCTGTGAGAAAAGCTGATAATAGCATCAGAAAAGCTTCTTTTCTTTTGGTTTTGGCAATTATACATATTATGGTGTCCCAGCTAGTAGAAGCAGAGAAAGACCCAGATCTTTCAGCAAGCTATGCAAAAGGTGCATACCTCTAGTCTGACATGTGGCTTGTGATTTGAGTAATCTGTTCTTAAGTTGCAATTATAATTATACTGGATGAGCACAATGTCAATCCAAAGATGGACAGATGGGTTTTAGCTGGCCTGCTTCTAGGGAATAAAGTAGGATAATTGCTAGTGTTATCAAATTTTGACCTCATTGAGGAATGCTTTGTAGTTGTTTTGGTTTTAACATCTGAGAACAGAAATCTACAAAATCTCATAAAGTGTATTACCACTTATTGTTTGTTTTATATGTAAAGAACTGCATATTAATATACAAAATGTTAAAGAATAGTTAAAGTGAACTAGTGATTTCTCTGTATATAGCTATTTATAAAATTTCAGGGACACTGATGGACTCACTATAGTCTTAATATATTTGAATTATCTCTCTATATCCCTTCAGTTAATGGTGATGATCTTCCACAAAGAGTATCTTTCTCAATAATCAGACATTTAGTGCAGCTGATGTATAAAAGATTTCCAGACCTTCACCCCCCTACACACACCCCCAAGGGATAGCCTTGATGGCATTTTATCATCAGTTTTTACCAGAAGCAGGTCAGTTACTGTGTAGAAGAGTGAACAAATAGCTGCTCCCTAAAAAATTGTTATATTGAAAAAGAAAATAAATCAGTGACTCTGTTGCTCCTGAGTTCAAATATAATCAAATATATTAAAATTTCCAAGCTGAGAGTAAAAAAGTACGAAACTAAAGTTAACTCTGTGTGATGTGTGGTTATGAGATTCTATCCTTTCTTTTTTGCTTATTATCATGATCTGTGATACACGGACAAATATTTTTCTTACTATTCAAGCTACTCTTACTATTCAAGCTATTCCAATTATATCTTTCTACTTCAGATTCTTCCACTGTGACACACTGAAACATACTGCTGTGTCAAGGTTGTAATAGTACTGATTAATTTCCACTTCTAAAAGTCCATTCCTTCAGGTGATATTCTGTGTTTCTCTTGTAGTGTGAGTTCAATATTCATACTAGAAGTAAAACTCTGAAAAAAAACCCACAAAACCTAAAAATCCTAACACGGGATACTTGAATGTCAGGTTAAGCTTGACTGTAGTGTTTCACACATTTATTATCATGCATGCAACAGTCAAACATCCAGAAAAAAGCCATGTTTTTATCATACATGCTTTAAATGAAGATTTAATTGAACCTTAAATAGGATGAGAATAAATTTATTTTCTTACACATCTTCTGGCATCCAATTTAGAAATTTTCAGACATCTTTACATATGATATCAACAGATAATAAGTAGTTTCAGTGAAAAATTTTAAGTGGAAGGTAGTTGATTTGTTTTTTAATGTTGAGACCATCTATTCTAACCTTGGCTTTAAATTCTTTGATATAACCTATACCACATAACATAAGTGACAGTATTCCTTTGCCTGGTTTTCTTAGGAGGAATATAAACAGAATTTTGGGGATTTTTTTTCAGATAAATTTAAATTTCATAAATCAGTTTAAAGTAGAGGAAAACAAATTTCTTTTAGATGAGAACGTTCTGAAAGATTTGTTTAAAGAACTTTCCCTGGGACTATAGCACATAATCCTAAGTAAAGCCTCTCCAAAATGTATGCAATATGGATGTCAGATACTTATAACCTTTTGTTTTACTGATCACCAACTATGTTATTGTGCTACTTGTTAAATTGGACATAGCAACAACCAGAATATCTACTGTATGTATATTATACCCCCTACCATAGAGAGTTTTAATTTTCTCACCAAATATAATGGGTGATTTGATCTGATAACTTTTTTGAAAATGCATTTTTAAATCCTCTTAGATATGAGGGCACTGGTTTAGATGTGGAAAGACAGCAAGAACTCCAATGTCAATTACTATAAAGCAATAAAATAGACAATGGTTGCTTCAGTGTCTCCATTATTCCAGGTTACATTTGAGGATTTATAGCACTGAGCAGATAATTCTCTTTGGATTCCTATGTGGCTGGCTGCACATAACTTTGTGTGAGTAAGCTAAACCACAGAGGCTTTCACTGTCCATATGAACTAGATTAAGAAACAATACTGACAATCTGAGAACAGGCTGGGAAAAGAAAATGAGTCAATGAATCTCTCAAGAGTCTGAGAAGGTTATAATACCAAAGAGTATGAGCAGTACAAGTTCACTGTGATAGAACACCAGTGGAGAATCATGATGTAATAGCTTCACATACCAAATTAATATCTAAAAGAGACACAATACTATTGGTTAGGAAGCAAAATTTACAACATTTAATACCACTCGGAATTCATACATTCCAATAGATAAGTAAGAAATATTTTGTGGATGACAAGAATGTTGGTTTGTTGGGACTTTTTTCTTCCTATGGAATTGGATGAAATTGAGCTAAGAGGCATGAGAAACTGTATAAATATGTCCAGGACTAAATTACTTATGTCATGAATTAACTAGCCAAATCTTGAAAAAAGCACAAGGAATGCAGACTAAATCACCACCGTCACCACAGAAGATGTTAAGATGGTTAAATGTGATGAGTTCTTTGTACGTCCATGTTGACTATTCCTGACCACCTTTTAGCATTTACAATACTTGCAATTCCTGTAACTAATACTCTTCATTATACAGATTGCTCTGTTGTAATTGACTTGTTCCTGTATCTGATACCTTTTTTTTGCATTTGTGTTAAACGAAAAAAAAACAAGAGCAAGCTGGAGCTATCAACTAATTATTTTCCTTATAAAAAGGCATAATTATAAAATAGGAATGATTATTCTGACTATGTTACTTTTCTATATTGTATATATTCCTTCTCAGCCTTGGTGAAATTTTATTTAGTGTTGGTACATTGATATGCCCAGATTTTTATTTCGTTATCACTTTGAGATATATGTTTCTTATAAAGGTAAAATAGTCTTCCAACCTTTAATGTTAACATCAATTTTTCCTTTCCTTACTCATGACAACTATGCTTTATCAAAACATCTTATATCATTCTAAACCGTGAATTCTGGATTCTTTTACCTTAAAAATAAATGCTAGGTATCTTTTGACACTTTCTACCTTTAAAGAAAAATCATTTGCGAATCTGCCCTAGGTGGTTACTTGGGGTCATCTATATTCATTTTTCTTAAGTGTTACTAAAATGGCAGGTTGTTAAATAAAAATGTAATTCTCTTCTGATAAAATAATATTAAAGTAAGGCATAGTAGAAATATATTCTTAGAATTATAAAATTTCTATCTAGAAGAAGAGTAAAAAATAACGTGTATGCTTTTGCTAAAAACAAACATGATTAGAAAAAGAACAAATTCTTTTATGAATCTCTCAAATATGTATGTAAAGTTTTCCAAATAATTGTATATTAAAATATCTTAGAAATCTGCAGTTTATGGAAAGAATAGAAAATGTATAAAATCAGATAGATCTCAAAATTTGAATGTATAATGATTCTATAAGGCATAACTCACAAACCAGAAGCCTAAGAGGAGATTGGCTTATGACTTTGGTTACTCTGTTATTCGAGACAGATTATATGTAAAGAACCAAATAGACCAAATAGAAATATTACATAATATTTCAGTCAGAATACAGATAAAACTGTTTTGAACTTTCCATAAGTTTAGGTAATTGTCAAACACAAAAGACATAAGGAACAATCAAAGTATAGAAAACAATCACAAACATGATAAAAAGGAAAGCAATAAGAACAGCTATATAAGTAAAGGAAGAGGAATGATAATGTAAAATCAGTGTCACAATCCATCTAGTAAAGATCACAAAGGACTGATGTGAAAATGGTAGTTGAGACAGAAGTACAAATAAATGCCAGAAGTATCAAAATGTGACATGAAGGCAGAATAGCAAACAAAGTTTTAATAGTTTAACCCTAGCTAACAGCTAAGCCCCACACCACCACTCACTCTCTCCCTCTCCCAGCAGTATGGGAGAGAAAATCAAAGGGGTAAATGTGATAAAACTTATGGACTCATAAAGGCAGTTTAACAGCTAAAGCAAAAGCTCTCGGTCCAAGCAAAGCAGAAGAAGGAATTCATTCATTACTTCAGATCAGGAGGTAGATAGACATTCAACCATACCCAGAATAGCAGGTCTTCATTCCATGTAGTGGTTACTTGGGAAGGCAGACTTCATAACTCTTAACATACCCACACACACCCCTCTCTATTTCTTTCCCCCAGTTTTTCTTGTTGAACATGATGTCATATAGTATGGCATATCCATTTGGTCACATGGGATTAGCTCCCTCCATTGTGTCCCTTCCCAGTTTCTTACTCAACTCCAGCCTACTCACTGGTAGGGTGGTGTGAGAAGTAGGAAAGGTCTTGACCTTATGTAAGCGCTCTTTAGCAATACCTAAAACATTGGTGTTATCAAATCCAAAGCATAGTATCACACAAGGTACTGTGAAGAAAAATAATTCTATCCCAGTAAAAGTATAAAAATAAAATACATAGAAGCACACAAAATGAGCCTAAATACCGTGACTTCTAAGATTTTTTTTTCCCCTAAAGGCTGAGTTGATGGTAAAAGAGACTAATTGTCAAGAAATTCAAGATCTAAGCAGTCAAAACTGTAGATAAGACCACATGAAAATTAATAAATTTAACTCAATATTACAGCTTTGAAGACACAATGATGCAGAAAAAGCATCTAAACAGCATTAATCTGAGCATTTTGTTTTAATAATGAGTACATGTTTTAGGGGTTTGTTTGTTTGTTTGTTACATTCATGTGCATAAATAAGTGTTTATTAGGTAACAGTGAATTAAACACTAAAGTGAAGTATGTTAATGTGATAAAATTTAATGGATAAAATTGGAACTAACATATCTTAGGGGAAAATCTTATGGAATTATACCTTATGGAGAATAAACTAATCCTTTGCTAAAAAGTGCCACAAATAGAATTAGATTGCAGAAATATCTGAGCATATATTTAAGTAAAGAAAAATATACTTTTATCAAAACCACAAAACTTACATAAAACTTAGGTACTAGAGTGTCCAGGTTGCTTGGATGTGCTAGGAAGCTTTCAGCCCGATTAGCCAACAAGTAAGCACAAGAATGGGCTATTTGCATTGCCCATCTTTACATGAGTGGCATTTGAGTGTTGGGACTGCCTGCAACAACACCATTCTTGTTTGCATTGAAATGCTGGTGGTTGACAGTGTGTACACGGTGCATTTATTTTAGGGATACAGGCTCCACCTCACTGCTGACTGAACATGGTGTCCTGGCTCTAGCAGACCCTTGGACCCTGAAACCCATCAAATTCAGCTTCTCTTTAAAAACTACATCTAAAATAATTATAATTTTGTTATTTTATTAATAATGTTTTTAATAAATTATTATTATGACTATATCTGTTCAACTCCTTTTTAATTTTTTTTCCAAAAAATGCTCTGGTGTTATTACAGAGTCACTCCACTGAAAACTAGAGGAACTTCAGTGGTTCTGAGAAACATCTTAAACCTGTCCACTGTGTAACATCTCTTTATATAAATGCAGGAAAATAAATAATTATTTTTTCCATAGAACAAGTAGTGGCAGAGACTTTGAATTCAACATCACAGACTTGAAGAGAGGAGACAGTAAAGGTTTGGGAGATTGGCAAATACATGAAGATTTACATATTTTTATTGATACTGTTCATGTGTTGTATAGATGTTTTCTCTTTTACATGAAACTTACTGCTTAACCAAACCTAAAAGGAGGAATTTGGTTCCATAGTTAATACTGATGATGAAATTATAGCAGTTACAATAAAATAAAGAGTAAAATGGAGAATGTGCACTATAATGAATACTATGATTTCTTTTACAGGGCTATAATGGCTATAAATAAAATACAATGGGGACTGAATACTGATGAATTCATGCTATTAAATGCTATTTTGTTATGAAAGAAATCTAATAATGGTGACACCAGATATCATAGTGATTTGAGCAAGACAGATGGCAAGGATATCATCTGATCAAGCAGCTATTGATATCAGGATCCATATAGCAATCTAAGTTTTCCTACTGTGAGGAACTGGTGCAACAGAGAGTTTACCTGATGACGTTACAGAATTATGAAAATCCTTTTGATTTCAGTGCTCTTGTGGAAGGATAGGCCAGGAAGATGAGGATGTATACTGGTCAATATTCAGGATTTACTTCCTCCAAACTCAAGTGATCCATCACAATGTGTAGAAAGTCAGAAAAAATGCCAGGAGGCATGCATGAAGGAGAGAGCTCCTGGTAAAACTGAAACATAAAAAGGAGCATATAAAGGGTAGAGGCCAGCAGGACAAGGAGAGTGATAATGCCCTGTATTTGGCACTGGTGAGGCCACACCTCTAGTACTGTGTTCAGTTTTGAGCTGCTCATTACAAGACAGACAGTGAAGTGCTGTAGCATGTCCAAACAAGGGCAATAAAGATGGTGAAGGGTCCAGAGTACAAGTCTTGTTGGTTAGGCCGGAGAAAATAAGGCTGATGGCAGACCTTGTCTCTCTCTAGAAGAGAGGTTGTACTCAGATGGGTGTTGATCTCTTTTCCCAAAGAAAAGTGATATGACAAGAGGAAATTACGTCAAGTTGTGCCAGAGGGGGCTTAGATTGGATAGTAGGAAAACATTCTTCACTGAAAGGGTTATCAAGCATTGGAACAGGCTGCCCAGGGAAGTGGAAGAGTCATCATCCCTGGGGGTACTTAAAATATGTGCTGTTTAGGGTTGTGTGTTTTAGGTTTGTGGTTGGACTTGATGTTAATGAACCTTTCAAAACTAAATGATTCTATGATTTTATGTAGTCCAGGATGTGATTAACTTTCTGGGCTGCAAGTGCACATTGACAGCTTGTCTTCAAACTGCCTGAATGTCTAAGGAGCTAATACCTAGGATTCCAGAGGTTCCTAGCAAATACTCTTAAGTGTAAACTTTTTAAGATGGGTGTGTCCATAAGTAACACAAACAAATTCAAACTGGTATTATTTTTTCCATTCACTTTAATATTTGATTATACATGGAATTCCTGTAGCTCTTTCTTGTAATTCTGCACAAAGGTATACTGAGAGTAAATGCTTAGTAAGTTAATGTTACATTTTCATTTTCCACTAGGATATTTAAGCTCTGGCAGCAAATCAAGATTTTGAGGGGTTTTTGCTGTTGTTGCAGGGTTTATTTTCATTTGGTGTTTTGGGGTATTTGTTTGTTTGGGGGTTTGTTTTGTTTTGTTTTTATTTATAGTTATATATCTAGATGAATGTAGAAAGACAAAAGCTTCTTTAAAGCCTGCTACTGGCGAATTAAAATCAATATCTCTCTGCCTATTGCTAGCAAATTTTTAGGTAATTTATGTCAAGGAATCAAGGTCCTTTGAGTGTATTGTTGAGCCTCAACTACTAAGTCCTGTAGGACTTAATTTTTTCTTGCTTGGTTTATGTACTATATTAACATGTTTTCTAAACTTTCACATGCTAAGCAACTTGGTGAATGAAATGGGGAAGATGACATTTGTCTACAGCAATGACCTGAGCTGAATGTCTATGTAGACAGATACTAATTGACCTTTTTAAAAAGATAGCTAGAAAGGAACAAAACTTTGAATAATTGATTCAGTCTCTCATAGTCTTCTAGCTTTACTTTGTTTTTGTGAAAGGTTCTGCTGCATATGTACCTCTAATGAGACATGTAAGTTAACACTTTAAATTTTTGTGCCTACAGGTAGGTTATGCATCTATGCAAAAAAATTGCAGGGATTCAGTTTTCAGTTTTTTCAACATCTACAAAGCCACTGAAATCAAAGAAAACTTAGAGTTTAGAAGTAGTATAAATCAATATGTTATGAGATTACCTATTTCCTTATAGCACAGGAAAATAATTAAGGACTGGCTTTTGTCAGTTGTTTTAAAGGAAGAATACAGATGATTACAGAAATAATGTGCTTCAAAATGCAGGTTAAATGTGACATTCCATTTTTTTTAGTTTATTGACCTCTTTATGCCTTTAATTGAAATCAACCATAGTAGTTCTTATTAATGACAAAGGTATTTTAAAAATACTGCTTTCAATGTTACGTGAAATATTCTTGTTGGTATAGGAAGGAAGTCTGCTAAGAAGGAATGGGTGAGGGGAGGTGCTTTAAGATCTGGTCACACTTCTTGTTATCCAACTCCGTTTTCACTGGGTGTGTAGTGCAGTGTAATAAATTAGAGAGTTTTCTTTCCTTTGTTCTGTGTTGAGTCTGTTTTGCCCGTGATGTTAATTGCAGAATGATCTCTCCCTGTCCTTATCTTGACTCCTAAACCTCACATGATATATATTTTCTCCCTATTCCAGCTGAAAAGGGGAGTGATAGAGCATCTTTGGTGGGCATCGAGCCTCCAGCCAGAGTCAAACCAGCACATTTGGTATTTGCATACATGGACACATGCTCCCCAGGGAAGAAAAGAGAGGAAAAGGTGACAAAAAAACATACCATAGGAGTATAGGAAGGATATAAGAAAGTCTTCGGTCTTGCCTTAAGTATATGCCAAAAGGCAACTTATATTGTCAGATAGGGTCTCAGTGCAAGCTGTGTAATCTTGTTTTATTTTGAAACCAGGGGCACATAGCTACCACATTTGCGTTATGCTGAGACCTGGAACCCGACTATATCACTCTGACAGTAAAATTCACTTTGTTAGAGATAAAAAAGGTAGATGTGTAAGGGTTGATTATATTTTAATTGAACTTATTGGATTTTTACAAGACAGGAATCTACTGAAACAAACATGAGATTCTGCATTTAAGACATGGTTGAAAGGAAATAAAATTGTGTGAAGGCTAATTATAATGAAATATGGTTGTGAAAATTCTATCCAAAGTAATGGTCAGTGAGGAAGGCAATAATGTCATTCAAAATAAATCCTGTGAAGTAGAGTTTTCAGGCTGTTGTAAGATCTTAATGCACACAAAGAAAGCAAAGTCAAAAACTTGCAGAAGAAAACGAAAGGGAATAAAAGAAAAACAAAAATAGAAAAAAACCAGTATTTTAAGATCTTTGAAGGTGCCCCAAATAGGCAGTAGAACTGACCCTAGAAATTGTATGAATGCTTTGACAGCAAATATTCTGATGGGAATTACATATGGAAAAGGCTGTCTTTTAGTGTCAAAGAATAGGAAAAATGTCTGCAACAAACCAGACAGAAATACGCCATACCCTGCAGGGTTGTGGTTGCTTCCCAGTGAACAGGTTAAGCTAAGTTCACTAAAGTAAGTTTTCCTTAGTATCCCAGAAGGAAAACAATCAGTTTCCTGACTCACTTTCAAGAGAAGGGAGGGCAGGTATTCATACTGAAGCTATATGTGAAGACTGCAAGTACATTTTTCATGGTGATTATGACCCAGATATGTGTTAGGACTACAGGAAAAGGTTAGGTTTGTTGTCCTCAGTTAGGTTCCTATTCTAGAGAAAGGATGAGTAATCTGGTCTCAAGTAAAGGAAGCATCAGAAATATATATATATGTATATTAAAAATTATATATAAATTATATATATATAATTTATTTATTCATTAAAAATATATATTAAATGAAAGAAGAAGAAAGATACTAAATACTACTACTGATAAGTTTCCTTTTGGAAAAGATAGAGAGGAAAGACCATAAATTATGCAAACTTATTCTCTCTCCATTCTCTAGAGAGAGAATTAAAGGAAATATTTTTAGCTGAGTAAATACCACTATTTTACTCTTCTAAGGTCAAGCACTTAAAATGGAGGTTGTCTAAATTAGAATGACTGGATTCTAGCCATGCATAAAAATGACTGTCATTCTCAAACATCTTGTGAGAATAATAAAATAAAGATGTATTTGATCTTCAGTTGTTTACAGATTCCTTGAAGTATTCCGTATTAAAACTTCTAAGTAAATATTAGGTATTATTACTCCTAAAATTTAACTGAAAAACATGTTTTATTAGTTAAATTGAGTAAAACACATTATCTGTATCAGCACTGAAAAATTTGTGGTTTTATCATATTTGTAAGAGAACCTAATATCTGTGAAACCTAACACTCAAAATGTCACTCAAAAGTGTCCTTCCTATTTCCATTTTTAATTATGTCTTGTTTTAATTTTCTGGTTTTCTTTTATTCTTCTTTTTCCTCTAATTCTATGCTAATCCTTTTATGTTTTGCAAATAGCAAACAAGAAGAAAAAAACAAACAAGAAAAATACATACAAAGGTGATAGGATTTATGTCTGATTTTGTACACTGTTCCCTGTTTATGAAGTATAAAGTGGAGTAAAGTGAAGATTATGCAGGTATACCATTATGATGCAGATATACAATATGTGGTTTCTTCTGGACCTGTTCTGCTAGATTAAATTCTATACAAAATTTGGACCCTGCAGGCTTTTTTTCTTTATTGAATATATAAAATTTTAAGTACGCCTCAGTTCACAAAAACGCGTGCATTACATTTTATGAAAAAAACAGTTGATAGTTTTCTTACATATGTTTCTGAACATCAAGAAAGACAATGAGAAGTACAAGTTTGAAGTGTTGTAACTGTCTGTGGATTTATTTTTTAAGTAAAATAGCAGGCTTTCTCTTGTAAAATGCACCTATCACTTTTAAGAGAGTAATCAAAAATTCCAAATGTGAGATCATCTGGATGTATGCTACCTTAATTAAAGTGTTGAAAGTCCTTTTTGTTGCTGCCAAAATGATGATTTGCCAAACTCCTTTCTAAATATTTTTTTTCTTTTAAAAACCTTAATACAAGTAGATAAATATGTCTGTGCATCCACACACTCCTGTCAAAACAGGAAATAACTTATGGAAAAACTTTGTCCATTTCCTTTTCATTATTCCTCACGAGCAGGAGTCCAGACAGAAGTGTTCACAATTTTTTTGGACAACAAAAATTATGCTTCAACCTTCTTGTCTAGTCTAGGTCTGTGCTTGTAAAAGATTCTGTTAAAAAAAAAAACCAAATAAAAAAAAGGTAATTATAAGAATTGCCTGAGAATAATGATTTTCAAATGAAAACTAAGCATTTAGGGATATGTTCAAAATAAAAAGTGCTATCCAAGTAAAAACCCCTCTGGTTTTGTTTCTTTTATGAAAAGAGGAACATCTCAGAAAGACTGTTTAATAAGCCTCAGTTTGGATAGTCTGAATCTTTGATCCACAGTAGAATAGACTGCTATCACTTCATTTCATATTTATTAGAACTATTAAATTAATGAACTTACAATGCCCTAATATAATCTGTGACAGTGTCGAACCAATGAAGGGATGATAACAATTAATTAAATACATGCAGCAAAAATCCATCCAGAGCACCCAAAATGGTTTTTCAACATGTCTAGTGATGGTATGGAAAGAGAATATTATAAATTGTTTTAGTGAAGCAAACAGTAACATTGTGTTCTCACCTCTTAATTTCACTGCATGTCTTCTGAGCAAGATGACAAAGAACAAACAATTCACTACAGAGCTCTCAAAAGGAACAACTCTTTTGTACAGAACCATTTCTGTAGCCTTAAATCATCATGGAGGTATCACAACAGGAAGTTTATCAAAGCTTAGCACTTTAAAAAAATTACATATTTTAGTTGTTTGTATTCCTCAAAATATTGTTGTGCTTTAAAGTAGTGAAAGCTTTTCTGTCACACACTACAAAGAGTTCTCAGGAAAGAAACAAAATTAACAGAAAGATCTAGAGTGGACTTTAATAATCTAACATCAATTTAGAAATGTAAGTTAAATTCCTGTTTTAATACAGCTCTTCAAAATATATTTTCTTTGTTTTATAGGACTCAGAGAAAATTTTTCACATTGTCTTCTTACAAACCTTCTCAACTAATATTGAATAAGTTAGTGAATTACTTTTTTCATTTACAATCTACTTGATTATAAATTGTACATGAAGAGATGATTCATTTAAAATTTTAGCCTTGGTCTTGACTTATTTAGAAAAGCCTCATATAAAAGGTTTCTTCTAATCAGCAGTGTCTCATAACCTGTTATAAGACTTCCCCAGAAATAAATGCTGGTAAAATATATAACAGCAAATATAATTCTCACATACTTTTTGTGGGGTAGATCATAACTGTAATTGTTTTACTTGTCTTTATTATTTTACTTGTAATGACATCTTCTGAGGGATGATGAAAGAATTCAGGTGATTAACCTTGAAGGACTCATAACTACAAACTGTCACTAAACCCACAAACAATTAAGAACTTGGCTCTCAATTGCCTGAAATAGGATTTTTTTTTTTTTTTAAGGATTATTTATTTGCTTTTACCAGTCCCTACTTTCTGCCATCTCTAATTTACAAAACATTTTCTTATAGCAGACTTTTATCTCAAACATTTAAAATATGTGTACGTGGAATATTACATGATCTATAATGCTATTAAATAAAATAACATAAAAAGACAGATCTCGGAAAACATTGTATAATAACAGCATTTCAGCAACTAGATATCATTAATAGATTTAACCATTCTTTTTCTACCAAAAAAGATTTTAAATTATTATTGTGCATTTTGATTTAAGTATATGTTTTTTGAGTTTTCTTATTGCAGAAAGATTCCTCTTTCTTTGTCTTACCTTTCTGCAAAAAGGAGACCATCCATACTCTGAACAACTGTACTCTTATTTGTGTGCCCAGCATACGCCTGTGGTTGAGGCTCAGCATGAAAACTGCAGCAAACACAGCTCTGTTAATGATCCCCTCTAGATTCTTGGACAGTATCCTTTTTTCCCTTTGAGGACAAGTGCACCACATCCTTTGATAGCAAACCTGGTGATGTGCTGGTCAAGTCATGGACAAAGAAACCAAAATTTTTCTCCTCACACCAGGTTTGAAAATAGGTATTCATTTTCTGGTTCAATAGACAAGCTTATGATCTATTTGGACTTCAGTATAGGAAACCAGAGTCTAACATGGGGTGAATTTATTTATTTGTCAAATATTAGCTCATGCCCTGGATCATGAAGCTCCTGTCCTTACCCAGGTATCAATTCACTTGAGCTTTATTCACTTCAAACAACGGAATCGGCTAATCTCTCTCCTGATAGAAACAATCCTTTACTGGAGCTCTTAAATAGAAACAGACAAATTCAGGAAATTAAATTATTCAATAACAATTCAAAAGGTAAATTACAGGTTAGTTCTAGACTTTTATTATGATGTCATCCTTGTTGCTGTTGCCCTGGTGAGTCACTGGACCTTGCTTTCATGCTATAAATAGGGCAAACACTAAATATAATCTTCCTCTTTTTATCAGTTTTTAGTAGTGCTGCTAAATGTTTAAATACATTTCTTCAAAAATATTCTAATTACCTTATACTTTACAATAGGAAATAAAACCATTTATGAAGGACAAAATATTAATTTCCATAGTTTATTCTTAATGGGAATATTGTTCCCTGATCAGAATAGCTTTGTTATTTACTTCTTGCCATGCACATACCCCTATCAGGTTAAGTCTTCATTCTGTCATCTTCTTTTCCTTAGGTACCCTTTCGCCCTACTGTTTAAGAAGGACAAAGACAACTTCTTAAAATTCTGTTTATGTTCTTGGAAAATGTCACTTGTTTGGCAGGGATCCTAAACAGTAGCACAGTTTGATCACTCTGCACATCCCTACACACAGCCAGACCTGACATCAGGAAGTTCTTTTCCATGACAGGCATAAATTAAGCTGAAACTCAGTTGCAGAATAATGGACAATGTTTTCTAGAAAGAACAGTGTGAATAGCAGGTTCCGATGTCTCTTTAGTGAGTCAGTTTCTTCTTGTAAATTCTCCTTATAAGAAATTTAATAAAAACAGAATTTTAAAAGGTACTCTTTTTTAACAGTAAGTGGGTTTTTTGTTGTTTCATTTTGGGTTTGAGCTTTTATCATTTGGTTGGGTCATTTTTTAATCCATTGTGTGTGTGTGTATGGGAGTAGGTGAAGTGAGGAGTTGTTGGGGTTTTCTTGTCCCTTGAGGATTTACTATGAAATTATTTATTTAAAGCTGTGAATTGTCTTGTTGCAAGTGACCAAGTTAATTTTGGCAGTACCATTTTCACAGAAATTTTTAGAAACATTATTGAAAAGTTTTCAAATGTTCACAATAAAAAGGTGAAGATGCCATCTGCCCAGGTGTAACTGAGCAAGGTTATATTCAAAGACGACCTTTTTCCCCTTCTTCTCATCCTGTGTTGATATCAAACCTGTTAATTAACCTGCTTCTCAAATAAAAAGGTGTACGTGCCAAAAAGTAGTAGTAGCTAATATAGTGCTGTGCTGCTTGGTGTGAGAATAATACTGTCAACACACTGATGTTTCAATTCTTGCTAGGCAGTGCTTATATTCTCCTGCCCTGCCTGTGAGGAGTCTAAGAGAGCAGAAGAATCTGGGATGGGAAACAGTTGGGATCAAAAATGACCAAGGGGATATTCCATGTTGTATTATGTCATGCTCAGTAGATAAACCAGGGGAGTTGGCCAGGGAAGAGGTCTACTTGGGAACTGGCTGGGCATTGGTTGGTGGTTGGTAAGCAATTGCATTGACCATCACTTGGTTTTGTATATTAATTATTATCATCATCATCATCATCATCCCTTTCTGTCTCATTAAATTTTCTTTATATTAACCCACTTATTTTACTTATATTTCTTTATTCTCTCCCCTGTCCCAATGGGGGGCAGTGAGTGAATGGCTTTGTGATGTTTAGCTGCTTGCCAGGTTAAACTGCAACAGTTCTGTAATGAAAATATGTTATTTAGTTTGTAAATACTAATCTCTTACCATGTGTTATTTACTATCATGTTATCTTTATATCTATATCAAGACATTCTGAACAAGTTCTAGTCTTATAACAGTTTATTGACTCATAACAACATGTTACATTTTATCAAGAATAACTCTTAAATTTGTTTTTGGCTTGGTGATTAAACTGTAACTTTGAAGGTCTGTAGATTTATTTTTTTTCACACTATTTTAGACTACATAACTCAAGAGGATGGATTCCTTAATTTTTATCTTGCCATTCAACTGAGGTCCACTTTGCCAAACCCTGTCTCAGAACAACTAGCCAATTGCTAAAATAAGTTAAACCCAACTCAGAGCAAGGCAAGCCCAGGCTACAGCTGAGATGTTGCTTTTTATGGTCCATACCAAGCCTCTGATCATTTGCTACTGATGACAAAAATTGTATTCATGTATTCACTTACCTACAGTGGAAACCTTCTTCATTGTCCTAAATATATCCTCCGTATTTACAGCTTGCTAAAAGAAAGCACAGATTTCTTTGAGCCTTCAGAGAAGCTGGAGTTACATAGGAAAATATCTGCTTTGTTTGGTAAGAGACTTTATAATCCATTTATCAACATACTTAAATATTATGTTAAGCTCTATTATGTTAAGATCCTGAAGAGAAGGTGGGCAAGCACTTTAGTAATTTACTGGATGAAACATTGATTTTTAAGCAGGCACCAACTAGGTTACTAGCTTAGTAACCTAGTTTCAGGTTACTTGCTCCATGTTACTGCAAATCCTGGAAGTACAGCATGGCTTCATCTTACTCTAATCAGAAGCAGGCAAACACATGAGCTCAAAGGCTGATCTTTCTTGAGCTGTTCATAATTCATGCTTGCCATCTGTTTCTACTAAAACAAACTTACCAATTTGCTATTTAAAGATTCATTTGTGGGCAGAATAGTTATTAGAAAAAGATTGAAATTATTATTCCTAAAGGCTCAATCTTTAAAATATTAAAAATAAAATATTAAAAGTGATTAAAAAAGTACTAAAGAACTTAATGCCATGTTGATTTTACTATATACCCTGACTTTTGTATATTAGTAATAGTTCTATATACACAGAATATATATAGAGTTACTTTTTACTTCTCTCATTAAACCAACCCTCACGTAGGTACTTATCCTCACAGACTACAATTGATTTAGATGAGGATTATAGAGCACCCCATAGCATTCAATAGTAATGAACAGATCGGACAACCAGACAATTGTGTGAGTGAATGGATTTCATCTTTTATTTCTCACAGTGATTAAAACCTTAGGAAGAGTTGAAATTTTATGTCAGAACGCAGGAACAGGCCAGAGAAAAAGAACCTCAAAATATTAGGGACAGTAAATGACCTACTAATTATTCAAAAAAGGATTGGGGCCTTTTTCACTGAAAAAAAAGCTGTTTTCACTTTTCTCATCTTTCACTGAAAGTAATTTTTATTTCAAATTCTTTTTTTTTTCCATTCACATAGAAAATTATTCTAAATTTTAATTATAATCTTAAATAATATTTCTCATGGTGGCTAAAAAATTATTTAATTGTCTATTTTATCTTTGAGAAAAAAATCTATAGCAATCCATAGAAACAATACATGAGATATCCTTCCTTTTTCTATTAGATATTGATATTGAAATCTGTTATTATACATTCCCAAAGCAATTATATTGCTACCATGAAAGATATTCCTAACATTATCTTACAATGTTTTTCAGAAGTGGAACTCACTTTTCTTAGTGGCTTGGGTTTTTAAATAGAAATTACTGTGAAAAACAGAATTGGAAAACAGTGTATAGGGGATATTACAAGGATTTAAAAAAAAAATTAAAAATTAATACCAGTCTTCAGGTTTGCAATTCTGTTTTCAACTCTAGTTATTCTTCAAGATTAGAAGTGAAAAACTAACCACTAATATTTTTCCACAAAGAAATAATTTCCTCATAGTTCTAATATCAGTTTAAGAATCTGAATTCCTTCCACACTGTAAATAGTTCTTAATAAATTGTTTAGAAGGCAAAAAATTGTAAGTTATTCATAAGAGAAATTATTATTGTATATGGTAGTGCTGTTTCAAAGACTGAAAACTGTAGTAGATGTGATAATGATAAACACCAACTTACTTATAACTGGAGGGAGCAGTCTTGCTAAGAACCACATTAGTGCATGTACCTTATTTAACATCTTCTTGATGACCTTAATTGGAGAGTGAACAATATATTAATGTCTTTCAAACCTGATAATAATTGAGGTTTATGGGTATTAATCAGTACAGAAAAAATATTTGCATACGGTTTAGACAATCAGAGACATCAGCAGAAGACAAGAGAAAAAGCTACAGCCAAAGAAAATGGTTCAGCATTAGTCCCTAAGGATAGCGAAAATAATTTAAAACTAGATGATTGTTTTCATAGCCTAGGTGTAAAACAATATAAACTCACTCACTTGCTGTCCTAAGAAGCATTAATCCTGTTAGTTCCACTGTACCACAGACAGAAGCACTATTTTCAAAATACAGACCATTTTCTAGTTGACATAGCAGGAAATCATAGAAGTTAGACTTCCTATTTTACCTAAAGTCTTTCAGCAGAATTATCTTTTAACAGAATAATCAAAAAAATGAACCATGCTTACAAGTATCACTTGATCATTAGTCTTCTCACATGAATTCTCTTGTCTCACATCTTATGCAAACTATTAGCCTAGTCATAGGATAATGGAGGTTTCTACCCAAAAAACACCTGAGTAAAAGCCAAGAAAACTTTAATTCAAATGCCTTCATTATTCTTTTTTAACTCAGCTTCTTATCTGGGTTAAGTTTTTCAACAGATCTTTGTAAAAGCAACAAGTTCTATATTAGTCTCTTCATATCCAGAATTCCTCCATGTTTACTTTCCATAGCACAGCTCTAACCCTTTGTCCCAAAATGAGAATGTATAGAATTAGATATCTTTTTTTCCTTACTTTCTATGAATTGTCTTTACGAATACAAAAAAATCATAAAACTGAATGGTTCTGTGCTGTACTTGTTACCATTGTAACCAGTAAAAGTTTTACTGACAACTCAAAACATTAATGCAGAAATTTTTATAAAGCATGTTTTTATTGTTATAAAAATTTAACAGTCCTAATAACAGATCACAAACAGTCCTAATAACAATATGAGCTGAAGCCAGATGGACAGATTTGCAGTCTCAAATATGGAACTTTGAATCTCAATCTTTGATAGATATCTATGAAAATGACCATGAAAGATGTTAAGATTTTTATTTTTTTTAATTATTATTCTCAGATTATTTGGATTCGCACAAATATATTGACTGGATTTGTTTGAAAGACTTAAGATGTTAGATAAAGCATCTGAATTTTAGAAAATAATAATAAACCCATATTTACTTGACCATTTAGACAGAGATTTAGTTTCTATGATCTTGTAAGGGGATCTGATTTTATTTTTTATCTCGCAAAAAAATAGGTAAAAATATTTTTAAATTAATGTTTTTATTTATCCCCTTTTCATTGATTTTATACTCTAAAGGTAGAAGAAATTATTAATTGATGGAGTTTTTCCTATATAACTCCATATTGATGGAGTCATTCCTATAAATAGAATGAATGTGATAAATAAAATAATCAGGGTAGCATAGTACAGGAAAATGAGACTTGAACATGTGACTTATCTAAACAAATTATAAAGTGATAGTTCAATCCCTAGTGAAGGATTTGACTGTCCTGAGGTATTCTTGTCTTTGACAAAAAAGCATGCAAAGCACTTTTTAGTAGATGACACTTCAAGAAAACAAAAAACCCCAAAACAACACAGGTTTGTCAATTTCCTTTTTGTATTGTACTGGGTATAGTTTTCACCTAGAATGAGATCATGACATAGCACTCTTTTCAAAGTATTACTTTATATTTATGAATCTTTGTTGAAATTCCCTACAGGCTCAGTTGTGCAATTTTTGTCTGTTTTCCCTTGTCTTGTTCTTCATTGTGAGCCTAGGCTTTTGATAAAAGAAAGCTAGCAGACAACTATTATTGAGCTTGGGTATTTTGACTCAGTTGTTTGCTGAAAAAGAACATTTTGCTATACTTCTATTTGGCAGTCATTTACTGACCAGTCTCCTAACTCCATAATTTGAGTTCATAGGAAATTGCATCCCTTTCCACACACTGCCCCTTTTCAAGGTCAAGGTTTCAGAAAGCTGGGTTGCTAAGAAACTGCAGGGGTAGTACACAAAAACCTATAAATAAGAAATAAGCTATTTCATTTCTAAAATAGAAAAATACAGCTTTCCTTCTTATTACTATTTGCCCTCCTATTTATGTTGTGTGTCTCTTTCTATACACTGTGTATGCTACAAGTGGTATAGTTCTGTAGTTTCTTGACCTGTGGTACAGTATTCAAAGAAAGAAAGCATCTACCTGGTGGTTGCAAACTATTGCTGTGTTCATGAAAATTTATTTCAGATAAGTTGGTATTCCTGCTACTAGTAATTCTTCAATAAGTGCTTCGATGATAGTTTTTGTTTTCAGTGATTCATAACCACTTAAAATCTTGATATTCTTAGATAATTTTTCTCAGCTTGATGACACTTGAAGTTACCTTTTCATAAAGTTTCTGTTAGGAAAAATACTTTGCCATTTAAAATTAAATTGGATCATTTTAAACAGAAATGATGGATACCTAATGTAGTAAGTTTAGATTCTAACATGGAACTGACTATCACTGACTAGAGCTCTGTTTTCTAATAAGAAACATATATTTATTTTCAGTAATGAATTATTGAAGTTAGGTAACTGATTTCTTTCTTATTGCCTGTAAAAAATGACATTAGAAAGGGAGTATTGCAAACCACCTTACTTAAACTCTGTGACACAATTGAAGTACAGACAGATGTGTTGGTGGACTGCTTCTTTTGTAAAAGAAGTCATTGGGTCATCCTGGCACAATTTGCACACATGGCACCAGGATGGTGTGTGTGCCATGGAAAAAGACTATGTATTTCTATGCAGAATATCTAGTTAGTATTTTATGGAGATTAAATATAAAAGCACAGATTATTAATATATACAGGCAATATATGTGAGGGTGAAGAGGAATACCGACAACTTTACCTGGAAGGTACAAGTTTGATAACAAAATCTGTAATTGTATTCCTCCTGGAAACAATATTCACATATTGTTTCTTTTCTGGTTTTGCCCCTATATACTGTATTTTTAGATTGCCTGTGAAGACCTTAACCCTAATGTGAATATATTAGGTATTCATAGGAAGAAACCTCATTTTTTATTTAGAAAGTGGTGTCAAAGGGGAAAACCAAGTTGTAGGTCACCTACCTTCTTTTACATAATTGTTTAGTCCTGAGAGCATTTCTTTTAAAAATGAAAACAAAACAAAACAAAACAAAACCAACCAACCAACCAAAAACCCAACCAAAAAAAAAAAAAAAAACCAAACAAACCTATAACCCTATAACCCAGAAAAAAAAAACAAACTACATTGTTAGAACCATTCCCAGCAAGGAAAACCAAATTCATAGCAGGAAATCTAGACAAACAGAAGGTAGAAGGAAGTATTACTTCAAAACAATGGGAGATTCCTCACAAGAAAAAAAGTTAACCTTAATCTATATTCTTCTTTTGGTTTCTTATATAGCTGTGATCCAAAAGCAAAATAAATGCTTTCTATTTACAAATGATTGGGCTGAAAGATTTTTGTGTGTGCGTGTAGAACATGCTGAAAACAGATGAGTAAATTTCATAAACTCTCATGTTTTGAACTATGGATTTAGTCTAGAAAAGAACAAAAATGAATATTTAAAATTTGTTATATTTCATTTGTGTATATTAATAACTAAAATATAAATGTGGGAGAGAAAGACAGAAAAGTCACCTTCAGTACTGTTTATCTTCTGTTTCATCAGAAGTGTGACAAGTCAAAAAATTTGTCTGAACACAGCACAGCAGAGAATTGGATCCCATACAAACTGCTAAACATACATGTTGTCCATCTTTGAATTCTCTCTTTATTTCTTCACTCTAGTGAACTGTTATGTGAGAACATAAGAGTATTTTTGTTGGTTTTTTTTTTTTTTGCACAGAACTGCTTATTTTCCAGGAAAGCTTTCATTTTTAGCAAATCAACATTTTCTGTCTAATGTTTCATGGAGACTTTGCTGATCTGTTCTTTTAAAGATGTGTTATCTCTAATATATTAGTAGCAAGGATATACTTTTCCCCTACTTTCGGTAAAGAATTTATCTTAAAAATCAAATAAAACAAATTAATAATATTTTAAAAAAACCCCAACAACTCACAATAGCATTCTCCCCATTTTACAGCTGATAGTAAATTATAGCATTCTTGTCACTGTTATTATGCTTCCTGCTTCCCAATGGTCTCTTCTACATTTCAGTTTAAGTTGTTATCCCTCTTACTAAGGGTAAAATATACTGGAATACACTTTAGACAGAAAACACTTTGAAATACTGTCCTGGTTCTGGCCAGGCCAGAGTTGGCCTCACTAAGCAGTTAGCAGAGGTGAAGTGAGTTAGCACTGGTGAGCTGAGTTTTCCCAGGCTGTTTCCACACCACACCACCTGACATCATTCCTCCATAAAAGGGGCTTGTTTGGGAAGGATACTCTTGGGTGCCTCCAGGGCAGTCTGAGTGTGGCTGGGGTGTCAGGTTGGGCCTGGCAATGTGCAGTACTCTGTTATCCTTAGGTAGGTAAGGTACTCTGTGTTATCATTGGGTGTGAGTGTAATTGGCTGTTACTGTTCTACTTTCATGGTGCTTTTGTCAGTAAACTGTCCTTATCAGGACCCACTGTGGCTCTGCCTCTTTCTCTTCCGGGAGTGAGACAGTAGTGTGTGGTCCTAAGACACTGTTCAGGGCTGAACCACCACAAATCTCTCTTGGTGTTTCTGGAAGTGCAAAAATAATGACTGCTAACTTCACTTTCTTCTATATCTATCCAATTCACTATCTTTATGAAGTGTGCTGGCTTAAAAGCCTGTCTAAATCTACTTTCATTCTGTTCTATTTGCTTTGGATATCTTCAGTACATCCCTTGCAGACTTGCATTTTGTGTTTTATTTTTTGTAAATGCACTCTTAGATATCAATGCTCATGTGCTGGGCATGACTGTAGTTCTATGTACTACCCGGCTGAGAGTGTACAGAGTACAGCTGTGATGCTTACTGCTTGCATATGTGACAGTCTTACTCAAAAGTGAGAAATATTTTTGTGACATCTACTATTCACTCTTCTGAAAAGTCTTTGGTAAATGTATTTAGATTTTTTTGTCTGTGTGGACAACAGATTACTATCATTACTATTGCTTCTACAAAGTAGAAAACCAACCTATCCTATCCCTGTTTCCATGTTTATGTGACCATATATAGAATCATAGAATCGTAGGGGTTGGAAGGGACCTTGAGATATCATCAGGTCCAACTTCCCTGCCAAAGCAGCTCTCTAGCTCATATTGCACAGGGAGGCATCCAGATGGGTCTTGAATATCTCCAGAGAAGGAGACTCTACCACCTCCCTGGGCAGCCTGTCCCAGGGCTCTGTCACCCTCACTGGGTGAGGACCCCCAGGTCCTTCTCCACTGAGCTCCTCTCCAGCAGGTCATCCCCCAGCCTGTACTGATACAAGCGGTTATTCCTTCCCAGGTGCAAGACTTTACACTTGCTTTTGTTGAACCTCATCTGGTTTCTTACTGCCCAGCTCTCCAGCCTGTCCAGGTCTCGCTGGATGGCAGCGCAGTGTTCCTGCGTGTCAGCCACTCCTCCCAGCTTTGTATCATCGGCATACTTGCTGAGGGTTGATGCTATTCCCTCATCAAGGTCGTCAATGAAGATGTTAAACAGGACTGGACCCAACACCGAGCCCTGGGGAACACCACTAGTCACAGGCCTCCAGTCAGATTCCGCTCCACGAATCATGACCCTCTGGGCTCGGTCCGACAGCCAATTCTCAACCCACCTCACTGTCCGCTCATCTATCCCATGCTTTCTCAGCTTTGCTATCAGGATGTCATGGGAGACAGTATCAAAAGCCTTGCTGAAGTCAAGGTATATGGCATCCGCTGCTCTCCTTCCATCTACCCAGCCAGGGATGACATCATAGAAAGCTATGAGATTGGTCGAGCATGATCTCCCCTTGGTGAATCCATGATGACTCCTCCTCATGACCTTCTCTTCCTATTGCTTGGAGATGGCATCCAGAAGAAGCTGTTCCATCAGCTTTCCAGGGACAGAAGTGAGGCTGGCTGGCCTATAGTTGCTCGGATCCTCCTTCCTGCCCTTTTTAAAGACCAGAGTGACATTGGCTATCCTCCAGTCCTTGGGCACTTCTCCTGTTCTCCAAGACCTGTTGAAGATGATAGAGAGCGGCTCAGCAATCACTTCCGCCAGCTCCCTCAGCACATGTGGATGCATCCCATCTGGGCCCATGGATTTGTGTGCATTAATCCTTTTGAGATGCTACTGGACTACCCCACCCCAACCAGAGGGAAGCTCTTTGTTTCCCAAACACTCCTACTTTCGTCAAGTGTCTGAGGGTCCTGGGGGGCCATAACTACATATAACTACAGAAATGGAAAGTTGCACATCACAGGGCTTAGAAACCAGAACTTTGCCGAGCATAATGCTAAGTAGAGCATCCAGGTAGTCTAGCTAGACAAAGTTCACACTTGTATTTCTTTCAAATACATTACTTAGAGTAAACAATCACCTCTCCAGGCTTGATTTCAAGAAGAATGCATTTACTCTGAAGCCAGACAGTTCAATATCAATGAACACTTCATTGTAGGTAGGAATACAGCATTTAACTTCTAATGGTCTAATCTGAAAGTGCAAGAATAAAGCATTTGGTCATAAGAGAAACTTCAGACTTTTGGGCACAAAAATTAAAACTGAAGATGTTGCCAAAAATTCCCTACCTTTTGCTATATACTTCTAGTCCCCCATACATCCATGTCCCCCTGTCCATCCCTCCTCTGCATTTTTTGTTTTCTTTTTGTTGTTTCTTTGTTATGATTTGTTTGGTTTAAAGAAGTCTATCAAATACTTAATTAACTTCTGTGGAATGACATACTTATCACCAAACATTAAAAGCTGCCCACTCAAATCCCCTGCTAAAATAATAACTTAGAAAAGAATTTAAAGCAGCCTACTAATTTGTTGAAAACCTAAACACATATCAAAGCTGCAAAGAGGCTTATACTGTAAGTATGTTAATTAAACAAAATAGAAAATGATCTAATTACTGGTATTACTTGTCCTAACTTTTTAATACACTCTGTTTGGGAGCAGCAAACACCCAGTGTGGTGTTCCTAAATCACATCTATTGGCTCCATCTTGGAAACATTTATGGGTTACCTATATGTAGCCAATATATAAAGTTCCTTTAGATTTGTGATGTACATCATATTTATCCATGTAATGTCCTCTCATCAAGAAATTTACAGGGTCATCATTTTGAATTCATTTGTTGATGGAACAGCAAGCATAAAAAAGTTTAATCACATGCACTCTCAGTTAATATCATCCTTCAGTAAGACCTATATTATCCATTAGCATCAACTGAGCATCTCGTTCCCTAATATACTTGAACCTCCATTAGTTTGTAAAGTAGAGGGATCAATGTTCTAGAAATAACAACTCTGTATTATGTTCAAAACACTTGAGATCATGTTTTCATTTTTGAAAAAAAGAAGTAAAAGTCAAGGACTTTTTAGTTCTAAGCATGGAAAACAAAATGGTAACAAGAAATAAGACAGAATGGAAACTCAGTTTTTCCAAAACTTATTGAGTCTTTTTCAAAAAGTATCAGAGAAAGAAAAAAAATATCCTAAGGCAATTTTTTTCTCTTAAATAATTTTTTCACATTCATGCTAAAATGTGTGTGCAATTTAAAAAAGAAGAAAAAAAGCCAGTTTATGGGGTTTATTCATCAGGACAATCAGATAGCATGAATAAAAAGCATAAATACGGAATAACTAATTTGTTAAAATAAATGACTTGTCACTCAAAAATATTCATATATGGTGTTTTATGTAAGGAGAGTGACAGGCATTACAGGACCAGGCATACTTCCCTAGAGGAATCAAAATAGTTCTCCTACTGTTCCTGTCCAAGAAAAAAAAATGTTGGTTTATTCTGAGTGCTTGTATTGCATACTGTAGATTATGGTACAGTGATCCCTTAGAACCCCTTCTGAACCGACCATGCAGTACCAAGCAGTCTTACCAACTTGGATCCAGATATAACACTGTCCATATGTATAGCATTGAAAACCTAATTGTAATCATCTACTATGAAGTTGAGTGCATTTGGGTTTGGGTTGTTCCCACCACATATTCTTTATGTCCACTGTATGGACTTCATCTCCTTCTATAGTATGTAGACTATTTTCTTCCCTTTTTCAAAAACTTCTGCTGTTATTTAAAATATATTTTTCAATATTTGCATAATTCTCAGAAATGACTAGAAAAGTTGGAATTCATTATTAAGTACATAAAATCATAGAATTTTTTGGGTTGGATGTGACCTCAAAGATGACCTAGTCCCAACCCCTGTGCCATGGGCAGGACACTGTCCTCTAGACCAGGCTGCCCAAAGCCCCATCCAACCTGTCCTTGAACACTTCCAGGGAGGGGGAAGCCCTGTCCCAGTTGTTTGACACCCTCAGGGTAAATCTAAATCTACCCTCTTTAAGGTAAAAGCCATTACCCCTTGTCCTGTCACTACACTTCCTGACAGTCTCTCTTCATCTTTCCTGTAGGCCCCTTTAGGTACTGAAAGGCTGCTATAAGGTCTCCCCAGAGCCTTCTTTTCTCCAGGCTGAAAGACACCAACTGTCCTCATAGCCTGTTGTCATAGGAGAGATTCTTGGTCATCTTGGTCACTCCAACAGCTCAGTATCTTTCTTATACTGGGGACCCCAGAGCTGGACAAAACACTCCAGGTGAAAACTCACCAGAGAAGGGTAGAGGGGCAGAATCACACACACACACACCCAACCTGTTGGCCACACTTCATTTGATGCAGTCCAGGACACATTTGGCTATCTAGGCTGCAGGCATATATTTCCATCTCGTGTTGAGCTTTACATCAATCATCACCACCAGATCCTTGTCCTCACAGATGCTCTCAGTCCACTGGCTGATTTCAATCCATTAACATATACATGTGGGTTGACTTCTTGCATGTAGCTGGGCTTCCTTTCTTATCAGTTAAATTAATCTGCTCTAGTAACAAGAAATTTTTATCTTCATGTGGAAAACTCACAGATTTCTCTGTAAAATAATCATTTACAATGTTACTTCTTAAAATGACTGCAAAAATTTGTTATTGACCAGATCCTATACATTCTAATTATCCAAGTGTCTTCCACATTTTATTTGTTATACTGCTAGTCGCTTTATTTGATTTATTAGTTCCAAGCTAGTAAGAGCTAGGTAAATTAATCAAATTTATCCAGCTATGTAAATTGTAGACAAGTGCAGCAATGAGAACAATACATGGTTTATTTTAAAAAAAAGAAAAAAATGGGGAGGGCGTATTGCAAAACAAAAAGTTAAAAATTATAGGCGCAATACAAGAAAATTACAGGCCAGTGCTATGGGTCTTCATGCTTTTTTTAAAACAGCAGTGCCAAATCAATCTCGTTTTACTTCTGTGTTCCTCACAATTATTGTTTCTCCGCTCCTGTATGACCACCTAAAATTTGCTGTAATGTCTGTTTATAAGGCTACACTGGGAGTTCAGTGATAGACCTGATCTTAATTTTTAATATTTCTTTCCATTTGAGGTGTAAGTGATTATGGGCTGTTCAGCCCTAGTAAATCATTTTCATAAAATAAATGCATATATGTATGAATGAATAAATATTATTGCACTATTGAGGTTGGTATATATCAATGTAGATATAAATGCATGTGTATGACTATGTGGCATTATTTATGTATCTATGAATATACATTTCATATGTTATACCTGCACTATTTAGAGAATGAAGGACTGCAGAGAAACTGTAGGTGTGTGCAGTGATACGTATATCGATATGGCTGTCACATACAGAACCTTATTTTGTAAGGATACTGGACAGAAAATTAGTTGCAATCACTGAATAATTTTTGCTTAGAAAAGTTGACATCAAAACACAGTCTTATTTAATTTTATTTTAATATATATTTATATTTAATTATAAATCTTGCTAAAAGGAACCTCAGAAAAGAAATTAATATGTCTTTATTTTGTCTGGTGAGCTTTCTATTAGATGGCATTTATTTCGTAAACAATACCCCTGTTCTCATCTTCTCAGTCTTCAAAATGCGCAGTGATGGGTTTTTTTTCTTTTTTTACCTGCTGGTTTTGCTGTGTGAGATTTGGTTTCCCTTTGGTTTGAATCCTCTGGAATTTATACTGATGTATTTCAGTAAATTCATTTCAACTGAATTGGATTCACTCAATAACTAAATGCTAAAGAGTTTTGCAATACTCTAAGAATTATAAGTTACCAAGCATACAATCTTAGTATGTTGTTTTTTCTCTTCATAGAAGCCATGTATATAAATGGTATAAATGGAAGAGGTGACAAGCATATATCAGACTTTTGATTTACTAGTAAAGTTTAAATATCTGCTGATATGTGGCTGGTTTGAAATTGCCATATATAGGACCATCTTCAATGATGAGACATATTACCCAATCAACTGCAGGATAAAAAGAGCCCAGGATTTCATTATATGCAGCATGCATGAGATAAAATCTAAAATAAAACTAACATTAAAATTTTCATATTTGTCCTACACACATTTGTTCAATCTAAGTGAAATCAATCACAGCCAATTAATTTTTTAGTTTTTCTTACTTGATTTTTTTTAAAGTCAGAGAAAATTAGATCTCACTGGCTTTAATATTGATAAAATGTAATACCAGTTCAAAATGCCCAGACAGTTTAAATGTATTTCTTCAAATACAGGCACGAGATTGAATACAGATAATAAAGATATAATTCTTATATTTTGCTATTAACATAAATATATATTTACCCTACTACTGCTTGTATTCCTTTTATGATTCTTCTTAGAACAACATGTGGTAATAGAACACAGTTTAGTCTTCTGATGGCTCAAGAGATCGAGGAATATAATGAACATTTTAAAATGTTGCTTTTTTAATCTTTTCACATTTTACTATACATCAATAGTAATTTTTAATAACTCTTCCCACTAGTTTTCAGTTATTGTAACAGGTTTATTATAAATAACTGTATTCATGTTCTGCAATGCGATATATTAATAACTGTGTTATAATATCATGCCCATATACCCAGCACTACAGGATAAGTCTATCTCAGGCTTGAGGTAGGGTGGAACAAAAAGTTTGTCAGAATTACTATAGACTGAAAGCTGTATTTTATGACAAAAAAACCAACCAAGATTTTATGTCAGTTGATTAAATATTCAAAAGGTAAGCCATACTCTCAGAATAATCTAAACTGCATATAAAATGTATATATTGAGTTAAAATAACATCAAAGAATGCTATTTAGTTTTGTTTTGTTTGACTTATTCTTTAAAACTCTTATCTAACAAATGAAAATTATAACTAATCCTAAACATAAGCAATGTGAATCATAAACACAGATCGCAAGATTACACAATTTCAAATCTGCAAATAGAATTTAACAGACCAAAATCAGTCAAGTTTGTTATTCCATTCACAAAAGTGTAAATTCTTCATCAAATTTTATCACCAGAATGACTATATAATTTAACTGTAGTACTTAACTGCTAATTAAACCATTAAATGTTCACATGTGGTACTTAGGTGCTATTATTTCTTGCAGTTGTGTTATCTGATATGGTGGCATAAGCTACACAGGGAGATTCCCTTCTTTGAATGATAATAGAGTACCCTAAAATGAAAACTTTATCTCTGTTCTGAAGTTTCTTTGGCAATTTGCTGTCTAAATAACTTGCTTATTTTATTTTTTAATATATTCTTTTAAAGAATCCTAAACAACAGAAATTAATCCAGCAAAAGCTAAAGTACTAGTTTGTTGCTGACATTATGAGCTGGAACTGCTCGGCAAGTGTCAGAGCCTGTACAAGAAATGAGGCATAACTTTCACTGAGAGAAGGGGAGGAGAAAGTAGGACTGCTGATTTAATGGCAGTGCCTTGATAGATCAGTTCATCTACCCTGTCTGCATCTGGAGATTACATCTAGTAAAGAAAACATTTATTTGGAAGGTTAGGCTCATTTATGTGAACTCTTCCTCAAGTTCTCTAAAGGGACCAAACACCCATACCCAGTTGTGCTGAGTTTTACTCATTGATTCTTATTTAAAAGTTGTGCTATATGCTTTAGTTAGATTCAGATGGAATTTTATATATATCCTGCATCTTACTGACTTACTAGAAACTTTCCACTTCAAGTTGTTGAAGTGCTGTTGTTGAAGTCACTGTGATGTTAAGTGGTAGTTGAAGTAATTTCTACTTTTTAAAATATAGATCATGCCTTCTCTAGATAAGGAGATAATCTAGCACTTTATCACCATCAGAAAGACACAGTTCTGCCTTTTATCTATCTCCATCCTAGTTTTTCATTTCTAATTTCATGTTCCTTGCATTTATCTCGAGTCTTGCTCATTTATTGGACTACTCCCTGAGATGATTTAACTTTTTCCTTCAGCAGAAAATCAACAACAAAAAAAATGCTCAAAAGATGGCTAATTTTTTCTCAGATGACTACTTTTAATTTCTTCAGAAAAAGTATTGAAAAAAAAGAGCCAGAACAAAGTAAGTGAAACATCAAAAATTAGGATGGCACATGGGAAGAAGTTCTGGATGTGACAGAAAGGAAAGGAAATTTCATCTTTCGCTTTGCTTCTAGTAGTGTGAACAGTCAGGTTATGTTACTGCAAATAGAATCACAGCATCAGTTTTCATCTCTCAGTTGGAAGTGTTTCCAGTACTGAGCTACATGGTACAGATGTATCAGACAAAACCATAAAGCTCATTTTGACCTATCATCTGAAAGAAAACACAATGATAATGAGCCATTAGGCGTGACTGGATTACAGAAAATGATCTATCCAACACTCAATATCTTTCTTCTGAGGTAAGGTAAGATTTTGCTCACAAAAGGACTGGAAATAAGTAGTGTGATCCTCATTTTGTTTGATCCAGGTGTGACTGTAGGCACTAAGTATAATATGAGCCCAACAGTGTACAGATAGGGCAAGTAGGAGGGAATGGCATCTTGGAAAGTTAAGAAGAGCTTTTTTCACCAAGAAGTTGGTGCAGCACCAGAAGACGTTTTCCAGAGAAGCTGGAGAATTTACATCCCTGGGGGCTTTGGTTAAGCAAAACTCAAGGTTCAGGTAGACAACAGCACAGCTGACCAGAATCACTGCTGCTATTATTAACAGTTGGAACAGAGACCTCCAGATATCACTTCAATCAACATTTAGGTGATTCTATAGTTTTGTGACTTATCTTTTTTCTGCATTTTTTTTTGTGCAGTGAAGACACTAGAAATGGCAAGAGTTGAAAATGTTGGCCTGAGGTCCTTCTCTGTGCAGGATGATACCCAGGAATGAAGTTTCTAAATGCTAACTATTTTCTTACTGCTATTGTCATTGAGGCTTTGGAGTCACACGAATGGAATTACAAATTAAACAAGCCATTGCCTTTTAAATCTTAAAAAAAAAAAAAAAAAAAATTTTAAGGCTGGTTGTCAAGGACTCCTCTATCAAGTAGACTGAACTAATTAGAGAACAAGTTTTATAATCTTTGATTTTTATCAGGAAAATTTATATCATCCAGCTGTGATCCTGCAGACTTTTAGAACTTTGAGCAAACTCCTCAGCATTAAACCCTAATATAAATAGGGCGTTTGAGAGGAGACTCAGCTGCCTTTTTTATGTTTCCTTTAACAGTCTTACTCCTTCTCAGTTAGGAGTTGAGATGGCTGTGTACAGTAAGCTTTGATGGGCTTTAATTTGTACTCCGAGAACTATAAACACTGTTTTTCTGAATAAATACTATACTTCAATAACTATTCTGCAATTAATTGTTTACTTGTTTTCTGATGGAATTTATTGCTTATTTTTATGATACTAATGATAGGCTCAAGCTAGAAGGGAACACAGAAATAAATGCAGAATGTTATGACCTGTTTAAAGCAATAACCTTTTTCTATTATTTCCTTAATTGACAATTATTAAATCATGCAGCCACACCAATATATTTTAGTAATCAGTAGCATAGAACCAATAAATTTTTGTTAAGAAATATTTAGGAATTTTCTTTACCCAGAGGTTGAAAGTTTTTGATGTTGCATGACCTTCTCTATCCATGCCTGATGTCAGTAGTGACTGGAAGTCACTAACAGATTGGTGTTGATGTTTGCAAAATTAATTGCTTGGCTAGAACCAGAAGGCTGCAATGTCTATAAAATGACTGTCAGAGCTTGATATACTCAGGAGAACTGTGAGTGACTCTATTTGGGGTGATTACACTTTCATCTGTGCCTTCTTCCATCAGTTTCAAAGCCAGGTCTCATTTACGGCGCAGTGATGTAACCTAGAAATTCTGTCTAAATGTAAGCATTTAGAAAAGGATCATATAATCATTGTACTGTTTGGGTCGGATGTGACCTCAAAGATGACCTAGCTCCCACCCTCCTGCCATAGGCAGGGAGGGGCACCCTCCACTAAACCAGCTTGCCTAAAGCCCCATCCAATCTCATCTTGAACACTACCAGGTAGAGGGCATTCACAGCTTCTCTGAGAAAATTGTTCCAGTTGCTCACCACCCTCAGGTGGTGAGATTATAGTGGTGATTAGACAATATTTAATCTAAATCTACCCTCCTTCATCTTAAAGCCATTAGCCCTTGTTCTGTCATTCCATGTGTTTGTAAACAGCCAGTCTCTCCTGTAGGTCCCCTTCAGGTACTGGAAGGCTGCTAAAATGTCTCCAGGCTGAACACCAATTATCTCGGGTTTTTTCTCATCCTCTCATGAGAGGTGCTCCAGCCCTCTGATCATCTTCATGATTCTCCTCTAGATTTGTTCCAACAGTTCCTTGTGCTTCTTTTGCAGATGACACCAAGCTGGGGGAAAGCTTCCATCTGCTGAAGGGTAGGAAAGTCTTCCAGAGGGACCTGGACAGGTTGGGTTAATGGGCAAAGGCCAATGAGATGAAGTTCAACATAGCTAAGTGACAGAACCTGCGCTTTGGTCATAACAATCCCAGGAGCACTACAGACTTGCGGTAGGGTGGTTGGGAAGCTCTACAGAGGAAAAGGATGTGGAGGTGTTGGTTAATACTCATCTGAACATGAGCCAGGAATGTGTCCAGGAAGGCCAACAGCATCCTGGCTTGTATCAGGAATAGCACAGCCAGCAGGACCAGGGAGGTGATCATACCCCCGTACTCAGCTCTGGTGAGGCTGCATCTCAAATACTGTGTTCAGTTTTGGGCCCCTGACTACAAGAAGGACATCGAGGTCCTGGAGCAAAGGGCAATAAAGCTGGTGAAGGGTCTGGAACACCAGTCTTATGAGGAGCAGCTGAGGGAACTGAGACTTTAATCTGGAGAAGAGGAGGTTCAGGAGAGACCTCATTGCTCCCTACAACTACCTGAAAGGAGGTTGTGGTGAGCTGGGAGTCAGCCTCTTCTCAAGAAAACTAGTTATAGGACAAGAGGAAATGGCTGCAAGTTGTTCCAGGGGAGGTTCAGGTTAGAAATTAGGAGAAATTTCTTCTCAGAAAGGTGGTTAGGTATTGGAACTGGTTGCCCAGGGAGGTGGTGGAGTCACCATCCCTTGGGGTGTTTAAGGAAAAGTTGGATGAGGTACTTAGGGACATGGTTTAGTTAGTGATATAGGTGGTAGGGGGACAGTTGGACTAGATGATCTTGGAGGTCTTTTCCAACCTTAATGATAATACGATTCTATGGTTCTTGCATTCATGAGTTCAGAGTTGAATGTACTACCTCCAGTATCCTTTGAGCCCGATGTACTTACAGAATTGAAGTAATTTTCTGTGCAATATTCTAAAAGAGTTGTCTCTGAAAAAATATACAAATCGCACCTATCCTCTGACATTCAAATGTCGGATTTACCCTTAATTTCTTTGGAAGTTATTCGATATGGTATTCTGCATTTCAAGTGGATGATGGCATCTGCTGAAATGGAAAAGTCAGAAATAGAAGTGTTAAAGCAGTCTATCAAAAGGATTTACTTTTTATTAGAGAACAGCAATACTTTCTAACAGCTTATAGTGTTATATGGTCTTCATATTACTCTCTATATAACAAGTGAAATCTTATGGAACTTTGCATCTCCTTTTTACAGTTTTAAATAAAGGTTTCATTAGTTACAATATATCTACAGTTTACCCTTTCCATGTGAAAGACTTGCGCTTTTTGACACTGGACCTTTGAAAACCTTTTTAGCCAAAATCTACTTCAAAACTCAGCAAATGACAGAATTCTATATAATAAAAGAGAAATGAGTATGTTTATTTTATGAGCACCTGTTATCTCTTTGAGGTCATTGATACTGCAATAGTGGCTATAAAAATAGTACAAAAGATGGCATTTCTATATACTCTTATCTGTGTTTAGAACAGAAGTAAGAAAAAAAACCAAACCCTTTGGGGATTCTTTGATTTAAAGTATTGACTTCTAAACTTTACAGAGCAAGGCAAATTTTATTAGAAAGGTGATGTGGTTAATACCCATGTACGTGTCCTAATAAGTGAGAAAGAAATACAGTTATTGCAGTAATGTGGAGAAAACCGAGTACATTTATCAGCTCTTTTCTGGATAATAATTTTTAAAATTTCAAGGAATAACAGCTTTCCTTATGATCTTCTGAAATATGTGTATTCTATTGACAGTTAGAGATATAAGACAAAAATGAAACCTTTAGAGGTGGGTTATGCTTCATATTTATCAAAGTCACCTTTTACTACCTCAGAGTCCTCTGTAATTATATCCCATGTGTAATGTATGTACTGTCTTTTCCTAAAAAATTCGGAAAAGGAAATAGTTACCCAATCTTTGTTGAATTTTTTTCTCATCAAGAATCATATATTGTCTTGAAGTTTTTTTATTATTACTTCCTTCTTTTCTGGTTTGTTAACCATTTCCAGTAAGGCTTTGAGATTCTTGAACTATTCTGGATAGTTCAAGATAGGACCGCCGGGCCCTAGCTACTGACACTAACCCAATTCACCTGCAATACTAATTTCTTTCTTATATCTGTCTTGCAAAAACATTATTATGTTGAACTCAATAGCTATTCTATGATTGAGACCTTTCCCTTCTTCTCTGTATGCAATAAGATGTTATGACCTCTTCTACAGAATACTTTACTAGGCATTAAGCCCCCTGCAAATATATAAAAGTAGTACATGAATGGTTGTCCACTACTAGAAGTGAAGTACATCTTAAAATGCAGAAGACATCTCACAATGAACAAAGAATGGGCACAAAGATATGTGGGAAAGTCCAAAGTTAGCCGATACTGTAGAAGTAGGTTCAGTGGTCTTGAAGAGAAAACTATATTTAGAAAACACCAAAGTAGGGGAGAGAGATTCAAAGTCTCTATTTCTCTACCCATTTTTTTTTTGTCTTTCTAAAATTACCTTGAATTGAAGGTAAACAGGAACAGAAGATACTCATGTATTCTTGCCTTTCCACCTTCTAACTCTACATAATTATTTTTCTCTGGAGACCGCAAGTCAGACCTTTAATATTAATAGTTTCTTTCACTGTTTTTTTCTTGGAAGCTTCCTATTGTACAGTTTTATGAGGTGGGTAACACCTACCATGAAGTTGCTTTAAAAATATGTATAAATTGGTCTATGATCTTGGGCCACAGAGATGTATATTCTTTGTTTTATTAAAACAGCTGCAGCCTTTCTTTATTTCTTAGGGCACAGATTTGATGCCCTCTAGTGACCGACTACTTGGTTTAATACTTAAGAAATTTACAGAGTGGACTGAGTACAGATGTGAGTAGATCTTACATATCAACATGACAGTTTTCTGACTATGCTATGCATAATAAAAGCTTTCTCATTCACTCTCCACCAATTAACATGATTCTAAAATTATCTGAACCTTCTTCCCTTCATCAAACAGTATAAAACAAGAGCATGCAGTTGGAACTAGGAGAGAAGATAGTGATAAACACTGACTTGGGAGGTTTATTTATTTATTTCTAATTAAAGCCATTTCATCTTCAAAGGTTGAGAGAACTGGCATATGCTTACTGTCACGTTAAAAAACTCTGCTGTGTATGAAAGTACGCTGCAGCTACCATATGGTAGAGAGCATATTATAACTACATATAAAAGCTGGTAATTCAGTGTCCCTCTGTGTGCCTTTTTTTTTTTTTTATGTACACTGATGCAATATACATGATCCTTGCATTCAAAGTTTATTTCTTCTAGTAAAGGTTATCTGGGACCTTCAGATGACAGAACATGGTAGAACATGGTAGCTGAAATAATCTAAACTGAATTGTATGAGAGCGATGGAGTTTTATAATGTAATGTTTCTTTGCAATTTTTCCAGATTTAGAAGAGAGGGACTTTTTAGTACATTTAATTAGAATCTCTGGTACATCACATTGCTCAGCCTCTAAATACATCCTCCTTCTGATAGTTCTTTAACAGAATTAAATTAAAACTTGGGTTTTGGAAAGGTTAGGGAGGTATAACTAGGCTGTATTTGCTAAAAATGTGCCAGGGAACTGTAAGTTTTAGAAGCAAAGTCAGTGTGGACTTCTGTGCAGCTTAATGTGACAGATGTTCTTATGATGCTAGAGATGTAACAAACTATCTGTAAGTAATTTGAATAACTGGTGAAGCAAGTTATATCTGACAACACCAGGAAGTTATGAACACGAGGAGGGGCATAGTGTGACCCCTGTGGCTAAGTAGGAGTGAAGACAGTGTATTGCATTGCTCTTTTTTCCTACTTAAAGCCCTAAATATACTTTACAGACTATGCAATGTAGCTATATTTATGTCAAACAAACAAAACCAAAAAATCCCACAAAACAAAAAAACCAGAAAATCATCTTTTGCATGTTTTTTTACATGATAATTGAAAATAAAATGATTTATAAAACAAAGCTAAAAATTTGTTAGTTTTTAATCTTATTCTCATAAATTCTTAAGAACTGACAGCCAGTAGAGAGGAAAAGAATATTGGATCTTAGCAATGTTGGACCTTGAACTGCTGGAGCATCTTATGTTGGAATGGTTTCTTACCATGTCTGTGCTGGAATTTATGACTCTGTAGCAGCATCTGCAATATGGAAAACAACTAGCTTATTTGGAAGTTATTTATCAGATGGATACAAAGACAGATCTCTACTCTCATTTTATTAAAAGTCAGGAAAAACTTTCTTAAATATCTATGCAGTAGAGAGATTTCTGCCACAATAGGCAGGAGCAGAGGAGTTTTTAAGCAAACCAGTGTTGTCAGTTGCTCAAGGCAGCAGACGGCAGATGACGGCAGAATCAGGTTTTGCTGTGTACAGAGGCCTGAATTTCAGTAAAATAAAAAGCAGCAATAACAGTGATTCAGGAAAAGGTTCCTGATATTTTATTTTGGCATATCATGAATAAATAATTGGAAGAAAAAGGAACTAACAAGTCAGTGCCCAATCCACATCACTGTAGTGGTTTTTGCTGTTGTGTTTGCTTGTATATTGCCTTTCTCCTTAATCCTTGTGTGGATTTGGACTTGAGAAGTAAAATTACTTCTCCATATCCCAGTATAATATTTAAATATTTAGGAAACAAATCCTCTTATTATTGAGTGTTATAAATTATCTCAAAATCTTGTCCTAATTTTCTTGTTTCATTAAAGAATAAAATATTCTGATGTGATATACTTATTCATACTTGGGTTTGTTTTTTAAATACATTACGGTCTCCTTTATGCAGGATTTCCCTCACACCTACTGGCAAATACCACTAGTGGCCCTTCATATATGAGCAAATTAAAAATGACTAATATTTACCATTTGTACATCAATATGTGCTGACTGTGCAAACAACTATGAACATGAAGTTTTGAGTCCTCCACTCAGGAAATATAATCCTTAATTACTTAGATGCTGGTTATGTGAGTTTTGGCTGGACACAAGGAATGTCATTTCCTCTTTCCCTAATGTAATGTAATGTGGCATAAGTGTCTGCTTATCATGCATCCTGATTTCAAGAGTTTTATTAACAATTTGCAGCACCAGTATAGTAACTTGACTGTACTTTAATATGCAGTATATTATATGTATGTCTTAATGTCCTTTCCTTGGAGATAAAACATTTATTTGAAAGAATGGATTCCAAAAAAAATATGGTACCCTCAGAATTTCTCAGATGTATTTGTACCTCCTTCACAGATACACAAATATTATGACAGACTGACACCAGGAAGACTGAACTCTAGATCGTCTCCAAGAGAAGAAGGAAGGGAATCTTTTTGTACAGTGTATCATTTGATAGAAAATCTGTGGACAGGAATATAGGTCTCTAAACTGTTCCTTGTGTCAGTTACTGCACTCCCCTTCTTACCAATGGCATTCAAATCATGCAATTATATTTTTAATGGCAAGTAGCATCATCTTAAACTTTCATGTTTCACCCTAACTAATCCACCTTTTCTCAGCTTATAACTAAGATATTGGTCAGTGTAGTGCCTATCATTTCTCTCATTAGTATTTCCACTTGTAATTTGCCTTCTATGAGATGCCATATGTTATTAGTAAATCCTTGTTAGCCTTCAGGTTGCAATCTGCAGTACATGCTAATTGTTCAGAGACATGTCATGTAGAAATTATCAGATATACTTTTATGGAAGGGTGGCATGGAAAAATAAATTCTGATAACTGTATCTGAAAGCAATGATTGCCTTTTGGTTTGTATGATTAAGTCTGCTTCTCCTGCTTGTATATCAATATGTAAAAATGAAGTATGGGATGATCAAAATATGCTTTGCCAGCAATTTTCAGACTAGATGTTTTCTCCGTAATGATGCACATGTCTCCCAGGTAATTTTGTTTTCCTTGCATGATAAAATATTTTTATAGCCTGTTTTGTTTCTCACAGAGAATGGTGACCTTGATCATAAGTTTACTTTGCAACCTTTCCATTAAAAAATAGAAAAAACATATAACACCTTCATGAGCTTCTGAATAATTCAGTAATATTGACGTTTTTGTCAGAGATTATCTTCTGTTATAATGAAATATTCTTAGGAATCTTCACTATTAGCCTACCTAGATTTAAGTCAGGATGTTCACAGTTTGTACACTGTCTTTACTACAGTGGGTAGAATACATCTGTTATAACCAATTTTCATAGACAATTTCTCTTTTATTATTTCTTATGGAAGATATATTTAACAATTAATTATGATTGTTTATGCTATTTCAATTCCATTTGCAGTTACTTATTGCCTTTTAAATCAACACTAACTATTTTTACATAGTACTTATAAGAATACAGGTGGGGGACCTAAGTTTGTTAGTATTAACATAAGCAAAAGATAAATATATTTTATTATTTAAAAAAGCCCTCATAACAAAGATCAAATTGCAACTGTTAATGTTTGCAGATACCAAGGCAAAAACTGTGAAGGAGCTCCTCTGACTGCCATTCCCACATTCTCAGTACCTTTACTTTTTTATCCCTTGGTTGAGTTTGTCTTTCAAATGACATCTTCCCCAGAACGTTTACACATCATTGAAATTCTTGTGGGAAGGCTGAATCATTCTCTAAAGAGATGAGTGTTTCACAGTCAAACTCCCTATCCAAAACTGATCCTTTGCAGTTTTACACTCACCAGTGCACTTAGATTCCAGAACTTCTGTTCCAAAGGTATCTCACTATCATTTTCAGAAGAAACAAAAAAGTATTGAACAAATTTGGTGGAAAAAAATTCATTGGATCTCCAGTTCTTTTCTGTTGTGTGTGATATTGACAGAAAGAAAATGGTCTTTCACTTAATTGCTAATATTCTCTCTACTTTTAAGGATATCTAATGCAGTTCTTATGAATGGAATAATAAGATCCACAAAGCCAGAAAATGTGTTTTATACATGGGAATCATACTGTTTGATGTTGCCCAGTAGGGATTAATTCATAGCAAAACCTTGTGAAGTTGAAATTTGAGGTGGTACTGGTCCAAGATTTTTTTCTCTCTCTTACGAAGAGAACTATCCATTTTGAAAGAGTTAAATAATACTGTAATTCATAGTTAACTATTAACAGTATCCCAACCTACTTGCAATAAAGAAAAGGATTTGAGCTAAAACACACTGAACTAAAAATGATAGGTTTGCTCCTTCCTAAGTCAGAACTCTCATTTGATGAGACAGACACAAGTATTAGAAACCTTGCTGAGTGCAAGATCTCCAATAGAATTAAATTGACTTTGAAAGAGAATTTTCAGCACTTAAAAAGAAGTAACACATTTACTGTTCTATATAAAGAATGTATTTTAAACAAAGATAATATAATCACAGCATCTTTTTGAAAACCCCTCTTTTTACCATGTCTACTGATCATTTGAAGAATATTGGAAAACATCCACATATGAATGTTTTAAAAAAGCATCCAGGCAACACTATGTGTGTTTCAGGGATGGAATCACCTAGACAAAAATAGAGCAGAATGTCTCTAGTATACATGTGGAAAGGGACAATTTGATGAATTAAGCACTCTGGAGTATGCATTATGCAATTGGAGCACATGGAAGCCCAAGAAAACTATAAAATCATAGAACGTGTAAGGTTGGAAGGGACATTTAGAGGTCATCTAGTCCAACACCCCTGCAGTAAGCAGGGACATCTTCACTAGATCAGGTTGCTCAGACCCCCATCAAGCCTGACCTTGAACATCTCCAGGGATGGGACCTCCACTACATCTCTGAGCAACCTGTTCCAGTGATCTACCACCCTCATATTGAAGATATTTTTTTCCTAAATTCCAACCTAAATCTCTCTTTTTCTAGTTTAAAACCAATACCTCTTGTCCTATTGCTACATGCCCTCATGAACAGTTCTTCACCAGCTTTCTTACAGGCACCTTTCAGGTATTGGAAGGCTGCTATAAGGTCCCCCCAGAGCCTTCTCTTCCCCAGGCTGAACAAGCCCAACTCTCTCAGTCTATCTTCATAAGACAGGCGCTCCAGCCCTTTCATCATTTTTGTGGCCCTCCTCAGAAGACGGTCCAACAGGACTCCAAAGCTGGACACAGGTGAGGTCTCACCGGGGCAGAGGGGCAGAATCACCTCTCTCAATCTGCTGGCCCCATAGAAATTAACCAGATTCTAAAAAGTGAGTCATGAAATGCAGCTTTATTTTCAAAAAGGAAAGAATTTTGCCTTAACAATGAGTAGCCTATAAATCAGATAGCCCACAATACTGGAATATTTGAAGAAAAAAGTTTAGGAATAGAATCTGAAATGCTTGTGAGACCTATAAAACAGACATGTAAAAACTGAAATCCTTTATGCAGTCCTGCTTTTTTCTGACTGATTATATATTTATTTGGCATATATTAAGAGTTTTATAGTTAAAAAATGGAATCCCTTAAAAAATACTATGTTATTCCCAAGACTTTGTTACATTCATTATTATTAACATACTTCACAAAAAAAGATTTAATTTCTGCCACAAACTAATTTACAGATATCTCCTAATTTTAAATGCCCAGTTCAAAAAAGTGTAAAATATAATTTTCTAGAGCAATATTTAATATTATTTCAGAATATTAGCTATTCAAAATAGAGCTATGAAAGAAGGGTTTGGTGGGTTTTTTTATCCAGGACTCAAACAGGACATTAATAAAATTAAGAATGTGTTCTTTTCAAATAGTTCTTTTCAAATATTTTATTAAAGTTAGATCTATTAAAGGATGTTAATGAATAAAATAAAATATATATCAAATGGTAAAAACATGTTTATAAAGGAAAAAAGCCAATCAAAGAAAAAGAGATTGTATAAACACACTCAGATCAAGTTAAAATCAGTGATATTGAACCCTCTAAATTCTTGGTTTCATGAATCAGTCTTTGCTTAATGTTAAGTGATTGACCTATGTAGGTGCATTGGTCTTGTGTGGCAAATTTTTGGTACCCAGGGAACTACAGAGTGGAGAGGGGTGGAGAAGGACAGGATTTCTGTGAGAAGCTGCTAAAAGCTTCTCTCATGTCTGAAAGAGATGATGCCAGCTGCTTCCAAGGTGGACCCACAGCTATTCAAGTCTGAGCCTCTCAGCAATAGTAGCAGTAGCATAATTACAAAGGGATGGGAAAAAAAAACAACCTTGGAGAAGAGCAAGAATATGTGAGGCACACCTATGTAGACATGAATGTCAGTGAAGGAGGCGGGAGGAAGTTCTCCAGGCACCAGAGCTGCAATTCCCCTGCAGTCTGTGGAGAAGACTGTGGTGAGGCAGGCCATGGAGGAAGATAGGGAGCAGATATTCCACCTAGAGCCCTTGGAGGACCCCATGCCAGAGCAGGTGGATGCCTGAAGGAGGCTGTGACCCTGTGGGAAGCCAACCCTGTAGCAAGCTTCTGACAGGCTCTGTGACCCCATGGAGAGAGGAGCCTACCCTGGAGCAGGCCTTGTGGCCCCGTGGGGGACCCATGCTGTAGCAGTCTGGTCCTGAAGGTCTGCACTTGTGGAAAGGACCCATGATGGAGCAGTTCACAAAGAAATGCAGCCCATGGCAAGCACGTAGGTTTGAAGAAGTTTTGGAGGACTGTCTGCCAGGACAGGAATCCCATGCTGGAGTGAGGGAGAACTGTGAGGAGGAAGGAGAGGCAGGGAAAGTGTGTGATGAACTGACCACAACCACCACTCCCTATTCCCTTGCACAGCTTATGGGGAGGAGGTAGAGAAAATTGAGAATAAAGTTAATCCCAGGAAGAAGGGAGGGGTGGGGGAGGTGCTTTAAGATTTGGTTTTATTTCTCATTATCCAACTCTGATTTGATTGGTAATAAATGAAATCCATTTTGCCAAGTTGTGTTGGTTTTGCCGATGGCAGTAATTGCTGAGTGATCTCTTACTCAATACAAGAGCCTTTTCACTTGCTTGTGCAGCTGAGGATATTCTGGAATTTTAACTTTACTAAGCTTTGTTGAAACAATTGTGTCTTCTTAGAATTACAAGTTCCATGCTTTTACTCTGGAGTAAAGTAATGACAACTCCTTCCCTGACAATACCAAAAGAGGGGATTTTGTCAAGTGTTTTATAAATCCTGGGTGTAATCTAGGGTAATCACTGAGTAAATGGAAATGGCAATTTAAGATATTTCAAATGCTAATTTTTCACCTCTTAAAAGATCCAGGGCTCTCTCGGTTCAAAAATCAATTAAGTTTACAGGAATTAGTCTGTTCTTGTTATGATGAAACAAGATCACACACAAACAAAAAAATACAAAACTGATTTGATTAGAAAGAAAGAAGTAACAAGTAATGTTACTCTAGAGGGTTTATGTGATTGATTCTTGACTGCTACTGTTCATATTGTAGGTGTAGATATTTCTTATAGACTACACAGAAAAAAAAATTGTAATAGCAGACAGAATTCATCACAGTCTATTTACATGGTCATGGTCCTTTTCACTTCAGCATGATGACCGTCCTTTTTACCAACTGAGGCTGGGGACCTTGTGCAAGTTTAAAATTGGGCAATGGTGAGAATGAAGCAAAACATACTAAGGGAACGTAAATGTAAGCTTAAGCAGACTGCTAGACTGAGGAAAAAGCAAATGAAGTTTTCAGGAAAGAAACAAAAGTAACCCTTACATATGAACATCATATCACTGTCAGTGAAGATGTCAGGGTGCTGTTGTGTCATAATTGCCCCTTGCCAGTGTGTTTGAGAAAGACTGAATTGTCAGCCCTGGGATCCAGAGGAACACTGCAAGAGTGAGCATTATATTAGAAGACAGATATAAATATTAGGAAGAAGGAGGGGTTTGTATGACAATTTCATCTTATTGTGAAAGAGACTTTCCATCCAATTTCAATAATTTGGACTACTAGACTGATTTTTAAAATATATATGTATTGGTCAACAGTAAGGTCTTAACTCCATATCTGGTGTGTTTCCTTTTTTCCATATCAAAATTTTAAGTGTAGCAGTTTCAAGAAATCTTATTTACATACCAAATAAGTAATTAGAGATGCCTGGAGATTATCAGTAAATCACTTTTTTCTCAAGGGAAAAAGCTAATCAAACATTTTGTAGCATATATGAGTTGCATTTGTATGGAATAATCAATAGGTTGGTTTGGAGAATTCAGCTATGAATGACAGGGGTATAATTCTGTACTCTAGTAGACCTGGAATACAATTATAATAATATTAACAGTGATGTTATAAACTTTCACCTTAGGGCTCTGGTTGTATCTTCATAAATACTTTAGGGGCATTCTGTCCATATTTTTCAACTCTCTTCAATAATATGTATACTAAAAACCTGTTTAGAAAACACATTAAGTTCTGTATTCTCTCAACTCTCGAAAAGAGAGTATTTTGTCTTCAACAATATTGTGGGTATTGAAAGCATTGTGATGACCCTCAGTGGCTACTGTCTTAAGCCAATGCGAATTTACCAAAAGATGTATTGCAAGTGTTGGTTTTGCTTGATATTGACATAGTACTACATATGATTGAATAATTTCCATAAAGGTGGAATGTAAAGGTTAAATGAGTAGGATGTTCTGTCTAAAGATTCCAAGAAATATAACATTCTTAAATAATTTAAAGTCTTCTGGAAAGAGCTGAACTTAGAACAAGTACAGTAGGCTACTGAAAACATTGTTACATACCCTGACTCAAGTTCTAGGGAGAATAATGTTAGCAATTAGTTCTTCTGCATATGTGAATGTTATGGGTTGCTATTGCATTCTCTTTGCTGTATGTTTTATTTTTCATTTATGCAAGGAAAGAATTAAAAATAATTATGTTGTGTCAAAATAATTTCAATTTTTAGTAATTTGGTACTACGTTGCAAATATCTATTTTAAGTAAGTATTGAATAGCAAACAACTCGTTAAAAAAACTGACATAGAATTCCACAGCATTTTTTATATATTTTTTGGTTTGTTTCTATTTTCATAGTATGGTCTAACACTCAGCAGCTTACATTAGACTTCAGGAGAGTGTTCCATCAATACACTTTAGAGGTCTCCAAGGCACTCACTCTTTTGAGCAGCCAGTGAATGAAAAGCAGATATATTTACAGAAGTGGGTCACAAAGTTTCTGTGGTTCTTCAAGAAAAATCTATGTTGCACACTTTTTACCGAAGGAAGTATATTTTGAGGTCAGGAAATGCAGCTGAAAATTTTAATTGGCTTTTGTTTACCTTCATGTTAGAATAGCTGTTTACTAATTAGTAGATACATTTCTGCAGTGGTGAAGATATACATCAATGTGAAGATGTTATGGATGCCCTTCTATTTTTTTTTTCCCTAACTGCTTTACCTAATGAGCATGATACAACACAGGATTCTATCACCTAATGCACAAAAAATCATTATTCTGAAATATTTCATTACAGCTTTGATAGCCTGGATTGTCATTTAACATAAATTACCCTAAAAAGCTATTTAAAATATCCACTCTTATGTTTCATGTCTGTATTTAGAGTCGTCTGGAATTTAAAACAAATGGTAACGTAAGAAATCTGTTCTCTGTCCATTTCCAAAAAAAATACTTATTCCTGACAACCATAAGTGAAAATATGCTCTGGAAAGATGGATCTGAGAAATAAGAGTAGAGACATCTTGAGTCATCCAAAATATAATTTGTGAGTTATCAGTTTCCTAGTTTCTTGTTTATTTGTTTTAATCTGAATACAACTAAGACATTTATGAAACAGTAAAAGATCATTCTAAAAGCATTTATTTGATGTTTGTTTCTTTTTCCTAAAGGTGCATTGCAGTGAGAGAGAAGGTAGATATTTATGCAACTGCATATCAATGTCATAACTGTACACACTGCTGTATCACAGAATATATCACAGAAAAAATACTGTTCACTTACTCCAGCCTATATGCTATCAGGCTTTATTTGGCCTTGATTTAGCATTCTGCATTTCTATGGTTTTTTAGCATCACTATAATTTCTATAAATAGCCACCAGGACATATGTTATATCAAAATAAACATTGCAAACTTTTATTTGTAAATTTAAAATACTTAATCTATTTTTCTTTGTTATATGGAAAAAGAGCAGATAAATCATAAAGGGAACAAATCTGTTTATGTTATGGACTTCCTTTGAAAACTAATAGCATTTAAAAATTAATTTTATCTGTATCATAATTAGTAATGCATAATAATTAACAATATGTCAAAATATTACCGGTTTTAATTTTTATTCATGAAACTTTCGGGGAAAATGTATTTATTGCTGCTGTTATTATTCCTTTAAAACAAGGGAACATAAATAGATAAATAGATAAAATACAGTAACAAAGAAAATAGGTCTGTGATAACATTAGAGGTTCCAGTTATGTGTAAACATTCTATTGTGATCCTATAAATAATTGCGATTGACCTCACTATCCTTTCAGGATCTCCCCTCTACAGAAGGTAGACCCTCAGCTGAATAGGTGGAGCACTGGCTCCATTGCACAGTTCAGCAGTGTCTGTACCCTCTGCACAGGAAGAAAGCTTGGCACAGCACTTCTATCAGTGTTTCTCCAGTGAAGGAAGGGGAGACGGCAAAGGTGAAGTGGAACTTTTCGTGTACAGAACAAAACTGAAATGAGTAGATCACTACCTGGGAATCACCAGTCTACGTCGTTCATAGTATGGATAATTCACTGCAAACATACAGGACATTCTGCTTAACCTGTTAACGGTAGTTGTTTTTTTTAAAAGATTTTTGGGGTCTGATATGAATATGTTATTTGCTTCTCAGCTCATCCCTGACTTGTCATCTTTCATCTTATTTCCTGAAACCTCCTTCCACGTAATGCAGTTAAATTTATTATTTTTTCTTTTTAAAAAAAGTCCGCTGACAGTCACTAACACTAAGCATTTCAGTCTTAATCACATGCTATTGTATTATCAGTGTGTATTGGAGCCATAGAAAAAAAATAATTTCTTCAGGGAAAGCGAGCTTGTTGTCTATACATGTAGAAGAACGTGTAACTATTAATCATGGGGTAAAAATCAACCAGCTAAGTAGTTCACGCATGTTGATTAGAAAAGGTAGTTATTTGATATTTGTAAGATTTGCTTCAAAAATGTGACTTGAGTTTTGTAAACACAGAGTTATCTTAAATTAAATTCATGATCCTAACATCTAAGAACCAAAGGAGAGATTCAGTTCACCTAAAATTACGTACTTAGAAGCCCAATTGTGAACAGATACTAAAAACTTAACACATCACCACTTAGTAAAGAGGGCTAAAGAAACAGAGGGAGAGAGAAAACATTTTCAGCAGTCAAATCATCCCACTGTTAAGAATGAGGTCTTTAATAGGTGAAATGTATCACCTTCTCATTGTAATTCATGTGAATGTAGGAAGCCAGGATGGTTAATTGGAAGTATGTGACTACCTTTTAGCTTGCAATTGATAGCTGAGATGAAGCTCAGCCTACTGGAATCAGAGTACACAACATTGCTTAAAAGTAAAGGAGCTTTACTCTGTAGTTAATACATCATAGCGAGACAAAAGTATAATCAGGTGCAGAAAGCCAGAAGATATGCAACATTTTTGAACATAATATACTGATTTAAAAATTACTCTTATTCCATAATGCATTTACCAGGGATAGGTGAAGTAAGGAATACTAGAGAGCAATTAAGTAAATGGAGAGACAAAAAATATTAAGAATGCATATGGATTTCAATCAGTTAATCACCCTTATGTGTCTCTTAAGAGTTGGCATGTAAGATACTTCATGCTTCCTTTGGTGTTTACAGTGCCTGAGTGAGGAGGCATTTCAACACAGTCAAAAAGTGCTGAACCGGTTTACTGACACATATTTCCTCATCCTGGCACTGCATTCTTTATGGCACTGCAGCTCTTGCATTCCTATCTGTTATTTGATTCACTCTAGCAGACAGCACAGCTGTAGCAGTATCCAAAGCCTCAACTATCTTTTTTTTTGTTTTTTTTTAATCAATGTAATAATTTTGTGAAAATTTGCAAAAGGGGGCTAGGAGCACCATGCTGATATACTGAAATCACAACACAAGCACAGTATGCAGTTGGAATGGGTACAAGCTGGAGCATAGGAGGTTCCATGTGAACATAAGAAAAAACTTTTTCAGTGTGAGGGTGACAGAGCACTGGAACAGGCTGCCCAAAGAGGTTGTGGAGTCTCCTTCTCTGGAGACATTCAAAACCCACCTGGACACGCTCTTTTGTGACCTAATCTAGGTGATCCTGCTCTGGTATGGAAGGGGCTGGGGGCTGGACAGGGTTGGACTAAGTGATCTTTCAAGGTCCCTTCCAACCCCTAACTTTCTGTGATTTTGCAGATCACAGTAGAAACCTGATTTCCATTACCAGTCTAAAATATGCTCACCATCATGACACTGGGTGCCCTCAGTCATAGGAAGGAATACATGGGTTGAAGTCAGCTGAAGACCATTGCTCTTGTAAAAGTTCCTTTTGTTGGTTGCTCAGTTTTTATGCTCTGTTGGGATGATGGATGTATACATTTCCCTCCATGCATGTTTGGTTGTTTCAGAAAGACATTCCCACTTTTTAAAAAATTAATTCATGGAAGGTTGTTTACACAACCAGTTCATCTCCTTATCTGCTATAGACAATGATTCACTCAATTTAAACAGCTATTTATCTAAACCAAATCCTAACATCAGGTCACCTTGTGCCCTTTGTGGTGTTACACATTTGGCTTTCTTTACCACAGTTGTGATCACACCCTACCTTCCTTGAGCTTCCTACATTGTCTGTACCCATCTGCTCCAGGCCTGATTCCTTTTAAGATGTTCACTGGCCACACAACTATACGTCACCAAGTTTTATTTGGTTTCCCATACTATCTGAATAGTCCTAATATGTATGGAATACACAAAAGTCCAAGACACTGTTTAAAAAAAATTCTGATTAAGAAACAGAATACCAGAGGTGTGCTCTGGTCCTGTGCACCAATTACCAGATCACCACCTCTTTTTAAATAACTTTCAGAACTAATATGGGATTTTTAAAAGTGTTTGTAAAAGGTTATAAGGAAACTTTAATGAGACACCCGTATTACCGAACAAAATGTGACATAAAGTTGTGATAAGGAACAATTAAGTGGCTCAAAGCTTAACACAATGAGTTTGTACAAACTAGTATCCAAGATTACAGGTTTTTGTGCCAGTAATGTGCTGTTTATGTAAACTGTTTGGGCTGGATCTTGACAGGGATGATGACTATTTTCCCCATGGCTTTATTTTGGAGAAGAAACATTCAGTTAGTTAACTGCTGAGTGCTCAACTGCTCAGTCATGCTGTCTAGAAAATTCCTTTTCTGTCAGGCCATGTGTCAGTAACTGTCAAAGCAATAAGTAGCTAGAGGAATAAAGACACCAATGCTAAAAAAAATATAATAATAAATCACACATTTATCTTATGAATGACTGTATTATATTTTTAATTTATGTCTTTGATGCTTCATTTTTAAAATATTATACCAAACTCTGAAAATGTTAGGTTAGTGTCAGAATTGATGATGAAAAGAGAATAGAGAATATGCATGAGAAAATAAGATTGCTATTGTTCTATGTTACTAATGACAAACAGTCTAATTACATTTGATTTCCTGGAGTGTTACATACACAATAGGGAAGATGGTTAAGTTGCTTTTAAAACTGGTATCAGAATAGAAGAGTTCAGCAAAGAAAATCTATTGCAACATTTAAATCAATATATTAAGCTCTAATACAGACACTGATGAAATATCAATAGATTTTGATCAAAGGAAATGAAAATATTTCTAGTTTATATAGATTATGTATACACACAAGTTTGTACACACAGCCTCTCAGCACAACTGGATTTCTCTCAGCCTTATTACTGCCAAAGATCTTTGTTTGCTGTTTGACAGGCAACTTTTCATGTTACTAGTTAATATATTTTTATCCTTTGCACCAGATGCCACACAACCATTCTTAATTTTTGGCTCTGGTAGTTTGAGTCTGGTTGGAGGCCAGATGCTCACCAAAGCCGCTCTATCACTCCTCTTTTCAGCTGGACGACAGGGAAAAATATATATTGAGAGGCTTAGGAATCGAGATAAGGACAGGGAGAGATCATTCCGCAATTAGCATCATGGGAGAAAACAGACTCAACACAGAATAAAGGAAAGAAAAATCTCTAATTTATTACACTGCACTGTACACACAGTGAGACCAGAGTTGGATATTAAAAGAGAAGTGCGAACAGATCTTAAAGCACCTTCCCCCACCCCTCTCTTCTTAGCAGACTTCACTTTAGTCCTGTATGTCTCCACCTGCTCCAGCATGGGGCCTCTCCACGGGCTACAGGTGGGGTCTTGGCCTTTTCCATGGGCTGTGGGGGAACACCCGCTCCACCATGGGTTTCTCCACAGGCTATAAGGGCATCTTTGTCTCTGGCATCTGGGGCGCCTCCTCCCCCCCTTCCCTCTTCGCTGGTCTTGGTGTCTGCATAGCTTCTTATATCTCCTCACTCCCTTATTTGGTGGTAAAAAGCAGCTGCTTGCAGGTTTTTTTTTTAATTCTTAAATGTGATTCACAGAGGTGCTGTGACCATCACTAATGGGCCCTGCCTTGACAACTCTGTCCTTGAGTTGACTGGTGTTTACTCTATTCGGCCTGCAAAGAGCTTCTAGCTGCTTCTTGCAGAAGCCATCCCTGCAGTCCCTCATCATCCACCAGAACCTAGCCATGAAAAACTATAACACTACCTCATCAATTATTCTAGTTTTTCCTCAATAAAAGTTCAGGTTCTGGTTTGACAGATACTCAGCTTTAAGTGCTGGTGCAATACTCCTGTGCAATGAGCATATCAGAGAGGGAGGCCACTATACCCTTTCAGAATGAGTCAAATATCACACTTGCATTACCTTTGTAATTTTCTAGATCAGCTACATGGATGATCTAACTTATTCCTGTCAAAAGGTTAGTAAACAATTACTATTTATCTATTTCAGCTCATGTGACTCTTTTTTGATTAAATCTCAGAAGATTTCACTCAAAAGAAAAGTTAACAACTCTGAAGGAACAGCAATAAATTCAGTGAAAAAAGGTAAATTATAAACAGCTGGGAGAAGCTGTGCCACTTCAGGAAGAAAACAACATAATAATGCAATTGTCCAAAGATTCCTTTCAGTTATGGCAGAGCAGAGACCTGGAGATTTCCCACATTAAAATAATTGCCTTCATTTAAAAAAACACAGAGAAAACTTACTATATGCACTATCAGTATTTAAACATTTATGTCTACTTTTATATAACATTTTTCATCATGGTGCTGAATAAAGGAAAAATAAGTTGTTGCCTCTGTTTATCATCATGGAATTAAATCATACAAAAATCAGTGATTTATCCTAAAACAAGTCTCTAGATTAGTGAAATATTGAATAAGTCCATGTTTAAGAGGTTGTACATCTTCTTTAGTCTTACTACCAGAAATGACCAGGAATTTTCAGAGAGTTATGCTTTTCTGGCAAAAGAAATATTATTTAATAGAACGCATAATATTTCAGGGGAACATTTTGATATTTTTTCACCAGAAAACACATCTCAGGTGCAACACTGAATTTTCCATGAGACAGCCTTACAGAGGAAGGATGAATAATGCAGTGGTCCAAAAATCCATTTGAGTTGTGGCAGAGCAGAGATCTGGAGATTTCCCACATTAAAACAATTGTCTTCATGAAGAAAAGCATAGAGAGAACTTAATACATTTTAATATGTTATGCAATATTTTGATGAGTTTTGTAGGAGATAAAAAGTCAGTTTTACTATTTCACTACAGAGGTAGCCCGAGATGATCTGTGTGTTCTTTATAGCTGTTTGCAGGAGCACAAGCACCTGCTGTTCTATCTTTGGGATCAGCAGGGGATCAAACTGTAGAGAGCATCTGTTTCTTACCTCTACCTTTTTTCCTCCATCTGCCTCTTAATCCAATAGAGACGCAGTGAAACTCTGTTAGAGAAGCTCTTAGTAAGTCCCAAGGAATGTAGGAATATGCTATTAATTGACTGTTCTGCCCCTTTCCTGCCTATTTTATCAATTGTAGCAGGTTTGGCTATGCTTTCTTCACAGAACCAGTGGGAAGGAAATAGACTTTGGTTAGATTTTTGTGGTACCACACACTAGAATCAGAATACCAACAGTTAAAAAAGCTGCACCATACGTTCTTGAATATTTTTTGTTTATTTTTCTTGCAGGTAAATTTAGTCAGGTTCTGTGAAATATTTTACCTTGGCATAAAAATATCTGAAATTAAACTAATATTAAAACATTAAGTTCCTTCTGTTGTGAAGAATTGAACATTAGCAATATACACTGTCAGGCAAAATAATGAGATATTTTCATTCAGATTTTTAGAATTAGAGACCATTCAAAGCAGGCATTTCTGATATGACCCTGAAATGGTCAGGCAGTTGGACTAGATGATCATTATAGCTCTCCTCAGATTGAAATATTCTATTCTATTAATGAATCTTGTTGATACCAAGAACAACTTGCCTTCCTGAAATTGAATGGGATCACAACACCAAAAGAATCAATTCCTTACTATTGAGCACAAGTTTTGGGTTTTGGGGTTTTATTTTTACTTTAAGACTTAAGAAAATCTGTGTGGGGTGGTCATTTTGTTATAATTACTTTTTAAAATGTAAACCAAACTGAAAAAAAATTGTTCTTCTTGTAAAACGTATGACATTGCAGGACTGATTAACAAATATCTGCACGCCATACATACATCCCATACATGATGGTCAGCTGCTTATTTGCTATCACCTCTCCTTTGCAATTTTAATGGCCTTGTACAAAGCGGTTATTTTCATTAAAGGGAAAAAACCCAATACTTTCTGTTATGCTGATATAGACCTCAATGCCTGGAGCTGGTTTATTAGGATTCTAGTGTTTCTCCTGCCTCAACAGAAAACTGCTGTCACTGGATTCTGTACGTCTGTTGAACATTTATCTCAGTTACTTGAAATGTTAAGATAAACAGTACTAAAAGAATACTATCAGTTGTATAGTTAACCAAAATTTTTCTGAGTATAGTATAGCAAACACAGATAAACAGAAAGGTACTGAATTCCAGAAAGCTGTATGAATAATTGCCTGTTTTACTTTTTTTTCCTCTTCTTTTTTCTTTCTCTTCTTTTTCTCTTTATTTCTCTTTATTTTCTCTCTTTATTCCTAAAGTTTATTCTCTGCATTCTTAGCTATTTGGCACATTCTGCTTTACGTTTATTTTGTAGCCTTTTAAAATACTTATTTTTCTTCTATTAAGAGTTGTTTACATATTTCTGGTTTAAAAGAACAAATAGATAATCTCATCCATGAAATGTGTTTTAAAAATTCATAAAGTTTCAAAGAAAGTGATTCAGGTAACGTAGATGGACATATTCACACATAGATATTTAAACATGCTCATTGTATCTCAGTAGATAAGTTTAATTAGTTTTAACCATGTGGAGGTTTCAGTGAGTTAGAATACAGTGAGAGTGGTTTGGAACTGCTAAGAGACTGAGAATAAGAGAAAACTAAGTTCAGGTTTAAGGTTAGAGCTTTTCATTTAATGATGTCTTTCAAGTAAGATGACCTTGTTTAGCTGTGGTTTATTTTGGTTTGGGTTGTTTTGGGTTTTTTTGTAAGCTAGCTTGTGTTAGTAATACACTGAACACCTTTTTAGATGGTTTATGCTACCTACAGCATTTAAAAGTAAAGAGGGAGCCCAAACATACACAATCAGTTCAACATGGAGAACAGAAACAAAATCAACTACAATAAATAATGGAAAAATCATAGACCGATGAATCTTGTAACTAAAAGAAATTATTCTGATCCTCAAATATAGAGTCGGCAAGGGAATACCCTCCCAAGCCTAAAATTTAGAAGGAACTAGTGCTAACCAATGAAAGGCATAAAAGTTGTATATGGCTCCAGATATGGTCCAAATTTTCTCAATTACAGAAGAGAAAGAGACTGATTTCAATTGAATATGACAGGTATAGTAACCTTCTTTATTCCATGAATACTTTGGATTAATATTGTTTCAGTGGTGCCCTTAATAAATTGCAATAGTGACAAAGTTTGGCCACAAACCTGAATGCAATTAAGCCGTAGTTACATGGTTCCACTTATCATTTCCTTGAAAGCCATCTTATTTGATAATAATTTGACAAAATACACATATACTCACCACTTGTGATTCATTTAATCAAATTAAGACCAGACTATTTGATCTTTGGTATGACATGTCTTGACGTGACTGAAAGAATTACGATAGCATACCTGGGTACTATTCTTTTAGTTGGACTGTATCATGGTGCTTTATCATGGAATGTTTACACTTACTTGACTATGGCAGTTCAGTTATGGTTAAGGAAGTCTAATTGGTAACAGACACTGGTAATATGAGCAACCTCACAACATTTTGAGAGGGTTTTACAGTCAAAATACTCTTCAGCTGTGTGAGAACTTCCATCACACAGATACTGCATCAGACTACTTTACTTAAATAATAAAAATATACTTGTATTATTTACCAGATACCTTACAAAATGTGAAAGACAATATTTAGGAATATAATTTTCCCATTTGTGTTATCTATTGGAAGAAACAATAAACAATATATAGGATCACAGAATCACAGAAACACTAGGTCAGAAAAGACCTTTGAGATCGCTGAGTCCAACCATACCTGTCCTCTACTAAACCATATCCTTAAGCACCTCATATGTAGTAGCTCCATCTCTTATTAATATTTCAACTGAAGGAAAAGAAGTAAATAGGGACTTTTAAGTTACCTGAAAGAAAGACTAAGCACTAAGGAATGCAGGAAGACTAAAAGCAGGCAGAATGTAGCAACTGTTTTTGAATAGATAAACAACTACAGAAGAATAGGACTAAACCAAACATTTTCTGACAGATAAGGAATTCACCTATCCTTGGCACCTGGAAACCATATAAAGAATGAATTCATGGAGGTTTCCAATAAACTACTTACACATAATTATGTGGAGGTATTAAAACAATGTTCACCATATATTTACTCTAGATACTAAATGCTAGAGCTGATGTGGTTATTTTTGAACATTTTTTTCAGGAAAAATACCCTGGCTGAATTGAGATGAATGATTGTTTGGGAACATGTAGATTGTGTCAAAATACTAATGAAAATCAGAAAGGCTGATAGGCTGACCAAGCAGCCAGCTGCTAGTTCATCTGATTTTCTGCCAGTTTGTTCACCAGCTATCTTGCCAATTGGACCCCAGGCTGGTGGGCTGGCTAGAAATCAGGGAGAATGCTTGGCTGTCTAGCATGCCTGCAACCCAGCTGTCTTCCCTGGCTAACTCCTCAAGCTACCACCTGCCTAGCTGGCTTTTCTGGGCAGTCCGAAGAGTTCCTTAAGTTGTCCTTCTGTTCAGGATCCTGAGCTGTTTGACCTCCTTGTCAATCACCCACTTATCTTGCTGACTAAGGGAAAGCTCTCTGTTTCTCATCTGCCTCATAAATGTCTCTGTTTTCTCACAAGCTGGAAGGTTGTACTTACATCTCTTTAAGTATGTGGGCTGCCATTGGGCTATCTCTCCAGGTATTTAGGTGGGGAAAGGTTGGCTGGTAGATATTGAAACAGATTGTTCTGTTTCACCAGCAATTCTGTAATGTTGATATTTTTCTCTCCTGAGGAATGAAAAAAAAAAAAATTAGAAATATCCTATAAAATAAATAAAAGCTATATATACATTTTCTTAATTTCAGATTATCTATACATAAGGTATAAAAAATTAGAAAGAAAAACTAATATTTTATAAATATATACTTATAGGATTAAAAAAGTTTTCTTGTGAAGCAATATATTAGATTAGTATCAATAATAAATAAAATATTTTACAAACCAAATTATTTATCAATTAAAAGTAGGTTCCACAGTAATTATGAGCATACATACACAATGACATACTAAGGGGGTTTTTAGTCAAGAAAGGACTTAAATTGCAAACACTACTGTATCCCTGTTGCTTTTGTAAGTGATGATGTATTCAACTGAAAAATAAACTGTTTATTGAGTTCAAATGTCATTTTAAAAATAAAGGGTTATTTACAGTGGAAGTAAAATGGTCTGTCTATTTAATGGTATTCTTGAATTAATTTTTCACTTCTATTAATGACATTTTTCTCCAAATTCATACATTTTAAACATTCCTGCTAAGGGACAGTAACAAATAGAGGCCTCATTTTATTCCTATCCTATATTCACTATTTGCCATTCACTTTTTCTCTTATTAAGTAAAATCGGAACCTACATTTCCTGTGACCTTCTATGAATAGTGCAGATGTTGAAGATTCTCCACTGCTTGAAGTTCTGTCTGTGGTAGCTTTCATTTCCTTTTCGTTCTCTCTCAAAACCCCTCTAAAAACCCCTCTCAAAACTGGGGTTACAGGGTCAGTGTTAAGGATATAGAAACATAGTGAATAGTGCTATAGCAAAGATTTTTAAATAGCTACATTAAAAAAAAGCAAAATGTACAGAAATCAACTTAATTAACTTTGCAAAGCAATTAGCATTATGTGTAATGACCTGAAGAATTAAACACAGTACTTGTGCCACAATCCAGTGAAAAGTATAGTACAGCATTTGACAACAAACCTTTGGTACAAAAAAAGAAAATAAAGAAAAAAAGAAAAAAAAAACCTTCTAAGAAAAGATTCTTTCCTCTTTTTCCAAATGTCTATAACTATCTGAAGAAAACATAAGTTTTCTAAGAGATTTCTAGGAGATTCATTTGCCTGCATGGTATTGGCAAAGGACTCTAAGACTCCTTTATATTTTAAACTTTAGGCTTCTATTCCTCATAATATAGGAGCTGTTATTGAGGAAGTATATTGCTGAAGGAACTATGCATAGCACTGGTTTAAATGAAAAATATGTCTGATATTAACAGATGCTGTAGAATTTGATTCAGTAGATATTTTCTAATTCATAACAGCAGATAATTTGCTCTAGTGCCTTACAATGTCAGTCACTTTTGTGCTTGGAACAAATTATTTATGTCTAAGTTGGGTAATGGAAAATTAAGAAAGAAAAGGGGAAATAACTATATAAAAGGAAAAGATTAATCAAAAAACCTAGAATGAAGACATTTCAAGTTGCATACTATGAAAAGAATGATTAACTAAATCTATCACAGTAACATAAAAGAAGATATATGTAATTTCTTCTAGAGTAGCTGAACAGTTCCAGGTTTCAGTATTTGGGTTTTATGTACAGCTGAAACTGAAGTGTTTTTAGAACCCCTGCTTTTGGATACCAGCAAGAATGACAATCTGAGATATAATCCTTTCCTGTGTAATGCAACCCAAACCAATTTACTTTCTAAAAGTAGTTTGATTTTTGCCTTACTGTAGTGCTATCAGATAGCAACATGCTCTCTGGGGACTACATTCATGCTGAGATTGCACCAAACAGTGATTGAACTGCTGAATCAGTCTGTAATCAATCTTGCATCCTACAGATCTCCTTTAGTATTTTTTCTTTGATCATTGCCTAATGGGAAACATAACACGTTAAAGAATAATGAAGCTTCAATCTAATTGTATCATTGCTGGAGAGCCTCTAGGCACCATTTTGCAGCTTCTAATGAAATGATTCTAACAGTCCATGTTTATCCACATGGTCTTTAGAAAGCATATATGATTCATAAGATTTCTCTTTAGTGAAAGCATATGTTAAATTTCAATAAGATTCAAAACCTTTTCCAGTCATTATGCACTTATTTTTCTGGTTTCTAGCATATTTACAATTTCTAATTAACAGTTATTTTGTTCTGTCTTATATGGGGGGAACTTTTACTTTCATCAATGCTGTTCAGCAAATGCACTAACAGTTTGCCTTCAGAGCACATAAATTACATAGTGAAAGTTAGAGATAAATCAGTATTTTTAGAATTGTCTTTAAGCCAAAACTGTATTTCAATGAACCCTTTATGTTTTGATTCCTACTATTCATTATTTTTTATACATTTCCTACTTTGGCAAAGCAGTATATTACTAAAATAATGAATGAGAAATGAGAATGTGTTTTGTTAAATGTGTAAAAAAATCTTTAATTAATTTTGATCATTTCTATTTTAAGTCATAAAATATTTGTGAACTTACAAAAAAATCAGGCAGTATTAAGTTCAGTGAAAAAATATGTATCATTTCTAAAGGGAAGATAGGCAACTTTAGTCAATATTATGTTAATTTTCATAACATAATGGATGTATTGCATTGTTGATTTAGGGTAAAGGAGAAAAAACATTTGCAAGACACTTAAAAAAAACTGTTTGTTTTTCTTTCTTGGCTGAAAATGCAGGATAATCATGTTCAAAGCAGTCAGTCCCCTTCAGAATCATTCTCAATGTCTTTGAGGTTTTGTGTCTGCTTTATTGTTCTTGCAATACGTCTTTGTGAGACTACTTGTTACATGTTACAATAACAATGCTGTTATTGTTGCTATGTACCACCACTATTTCACCCCTCCTTTCTGAAATTGCCTGGTCCAAAACTTAAATTCTTTTCTCATTTCTGGTAGTTCACAAAGTATATATCTGAGATGGTAAAGTGTCAGGAAAGATATCCAGAGTCTTGATGGAAAATGTAGGAAGACAGAACTTTTAAGGTGAATGGAAATGCACATTTCCTTTTTCATGTTTGTTGTCAGCTGTTGTGGGGAAAACATTTCCCTCCAAAGCCAACATTTCCAATCAATCTTTGTGATATCCGACTCTACTACTAAAGACTGAGGTAAAGAAGGAATTAAGGACCTCAGCCTTGTCCTCATCCCTTGTCACTAATGTTCCCCCTGCATCCAATAAGGGCTGGAGATTCTCCTTGACCCTCCTTTTACTGTTAATATACCTATAGTCGAATTTTTTATTATCTTTTACAGAGCTGGGCAGTCTAAGTTCCAGTTCAGCTTTAGTCCTTCTGACTTTCTCCCTACATGATCTCACTACATTCCTATAGTCATCCCAAGACACCTGCCCCTTCTTCCAAAGCTCATAGATTTTTTTCTCTTTTTCCTAATATCTTCCTGGATCTCTCTACTCAGCCAAGCTGGCTTCCTTCCCCATCGACTCCTCTTCCAACAGACTGGGACAGCCTGTTCTTGTGCTGCCAAGATTTCCTTCTTGAGGAGCATCCAACCCTCTAGGGCACCTTTGCCCTCAAGGGCTGCCTCCCATGGAATCTTATCAAGCAGCTTTCTGAACAGTCCAAAGTCAGCCCTACTGAAGTCTAAGGTGGCTGTTTTGCTGTCTCCCTTTCTCACTTCTCCTACCACTAAGAATTCTATCAGCTCATGATCACTATGCCCCAGGCATCCTCCAACCTTCACATGCCCCACTAGGCCTTCTCTGTTTACAAACAAGAAGTCCAGCAGGCACCTTCCCTTGTTGGTTCAATCACCAGTTGGGTCAGGAAGTTATCTTCCAAACACTCCAGGAACCTGCTAGACTGCTTCCTCCCTGCTGTATTGTACTTCCAGGAGACATCCGGTAAGTTGAAGTCCCCAATAAGGATGAGGGCTAGTGATCGAGAGACTTCTCACAGTTGTTTAAAAAACAACTCATCAGCTTCCTCATCCTGGCCAAGTGGTCTATAGCAGACTCCCATCACTGTATCTCCCTGATTTTGTGCTCCTCCTATTTTTATGCAGAGACATTCAACCCTGCCTTCACCATACTCCAGCTCCAGGCTGTCAAAGCATTCTCTGACGTACAGAGCTACCCCATCTCCTCTCCTACCCAGCCTGTCACACCTGTATAGTTTATAACCAGCCATTGCAGCACTCCAGTCATGTGAATTATCCCACCACGTTTCTGTGATGACAATCACATCATAGTCTCCTTTAGTTACAAGGACTTCTAATTCCTCCTGTTTGTTGCCCATGCTGCGTGCATTGGTGTAGATGCACTTCAGCTGGTCTATTGATATGGAATGTGGGTTTTTTGCTGTTTGGTTTTCAGTTTTGTTTTGTTATGTTTTGTTTTGGGTTTTTTTAATCAATTAAAAGCTTCTTATTTTACTTTTTTATTTAATAAGCTTTGAGATAAGTTCATTTTCCTTATAAATGGGGTGTTATAAAACAGTAGTCTGGATGAGTGTTTTTTTAAAAATGAGATGAACTATGTTTTAGTTTTTTACTTCTTAAAGTTAGTATTGATAGTGGTTGTTTTATAATCAAAATATAGTTCCCTTGTGGTGAGGAGTAAAAGTTTGAAAAAGGCAAAATGATACATAGATCTGTTACATAGTTGGTCACAATTTTTTGATAATTTCACCATTTCAAAGCTTAAAAATTGACTCAAATAGAAGATTAAAATGTGAAATATCAAAGGTCAGTAAAATATTTCTTTTAAACACTGATAAAATAAAGCATGAAAGAAGTTCCTAAAAGTATAAAAACACTTAAGTTCACATGACCAAATTATGGAACAAATATTCTCTTCTCAGCAGTATTCCTCTTGACATGGTACCCATCTACAAATAAAATCATAGTCAGAGGTTGTTGAAGGATGCCAGGATCAGGATGGGTCTCTTCATTTTCTGCTTTTCTATTAAAGCCAAAAAAAAACCAAAACCCCATAGTAAAAATAAAACATTTTATCACTTTTTCTTTCCTACAAGACATCTCGTAGTAATAAAGTTGATATGCTTAGTTCAATGGCTTTTTTTAGTCCAATATCCTACCTGTGTGGTTTTTTGGTTTTGTTTGTGTAGGTTTTTAATTGCTTTTCTAACAGTTCCAGTATAAGAAACAGATTAGAAGGTATTGCATATGTTTAATAAGCATTTAATCTTGGAGTTTCAGCATTTTTCTTCATGAAGGTTATAGAATTTTGTAAGAGGTGTTTTTTTTATTGAATTTGTTGACACTTGCCTTTAACATGTACTACTATTGATTCTTTAAGCACTGATTCTGTCAACTGACTGATACTGTATGAGAACCAAAATGAAGGTAGCTGCTGACCCTGCCACTGGAGAATTAACTAATTGAAAAGCTCATAAATTTCATTAAGCTTGATAATTGTAAAGGTTTATGTATCTTTGTGTAGCCACCACGTAATAATTTAAGTTAACTTTGTTAATTTGTGGGATGAGTTTCTTAGTTACATTGCTTGTTACGTAATTTTAGAGCATAGAACATTAGTCTAAAAGTATTAGGAAATCGCAGTTATGGTAAACTTAAAAAAATATTCCAGATATTTTGATTTCTAATATTTCTCTTACACACAAATATTTATTTTAGTTTTTGTAGTCCAATGGTATTCACATGTATAATCAAATATGTTACCAGTTTATTTTTCTGTAAATTCTTACCCTCAGAAACATTGACATGTAAGCCTCAGGATTCTGTTAGTGTTTTGTTACTATTTCTTATTATTTAATGTATTCTATGTTTTCCAGCCTTGTTTCCAGTCATAAAATTTTAAGTTGATTCATCTTTTGACCTTGCTTTTATTCTTTGACATCGTAGTGAAATCTGATCAATTTTTCTTTCCTTAAGTAATGCTGATCCTAACAGTGACACTTAAACTGAAGTAGATTTCTGTTTCTCAGACCAGCACTGTGACTTACAATGTGTTCTCTCCCTGGTATTTTCAATCCTTGTGTCAAAGATTGTTTCAGAATAATTAATATGAGAAGCAAGTACTGGTTCCTGTACTATTATGTCCCAAACTTCTGCATGCTATAGACTATAGTTTTAACTAGCTATTTCTACAATGATTGCAAATGGCTATTTATTCAATTAAAATACTTTATGCACTAGTGCTAGTAAAATAACTGTATATCTGCAAATGTCTGTTATTATAATAATGTAGGGCAGCTACCAAGTACTGGAATAGAAATACAGCAATTCTGATACCTTGCACATGTAATCCATGTTCTGGTAGTTATTACGGAAAAGATTCTGGACAACTGGTCTGTTAAGAGGATACATGTAAAAACAGTCTGAGATTTTTGATAGCTTAGATACAAATCATAGAAATAGAAATTAATATTAATGAGGACTAGAGTAATGCAGTTGCTGTTACTATTTGTTCTGGTTTTGTGCAGAGTATCGTTCATTTCTCCTTTAAGGGCAAGACTTAGAAAAATCACATGTGAATATATTATAATATTTTTTTTATAATTATTTTTCATCAATAAACAAAATAGTAGTACATATTTATTTAGCTGCTTCTCTCATATTCTTTGGAATGTGTTATAACTACATTTGTTTTTCTAAAGATACTACTAAGAAATAAATTTCTGCAGTTCTTTGATTGGATTCACCATTGCCAGTACATCTTTGTTTTGGATGAAAGCCAATAGCACAAAGGCAGAGTGTTATTCTACACTTTCCAATGCCACTCTCCAGAGCTTTTGACATCACCACACAGGGGTTATGAAACCACTTCTTTAAGTGCAGGTTGCAAAGATCAAGAGGAAACACTTGCAGTATTTAATGCAGACGTTGTTTTCAGGACTATTTGAGAGCATCAACCACAGTGGTACCAATAGAGTTAGGAAATAAATAGGCTTATTTGAAAAAAACAGTAGTTTCCAAAAGATGTTTGATTACCATCTGTACACTCTTGAAGAAGAAATGACTATGTATTATGAAGTATTGTGTGCTTTTTTGGTGCATAAGAAACATAAATGGAAGTAAACATCTCTTCTTTGTAGTAGGGGATTCCCTTCTCAGAGGGACAGAAGGCCCTATATGTAGACTGGACCCTACACACAGGGAGGTGTGCTGCCTCCCTGGAGCCCGGGTCAGGGACATTACCAGAAGGCTATCAGGGCTGGTTAGATCCACAGACTATTATCTATTACAGATAGTTCAAGCAGGCAGGGATGCAATCACAAAGTGTAGCCTGCAAGCTGTCAAAAGGGAATTCCGGGACCTGGGGCGCTTTATTGAGGGGGGAGCACAAATAATAGTCTCGTCTATCCCCACTTGTGGGAGGAGGGGCTCAGAGCAGGACAGGAGAACCCACGAGTTGAATGTGTGGCTGAAAGGCTGGTGCTGGCGCAAGAACTTTGGGTTTTTTGACCAAGAGATGGTGTACTCTGCTCCTGGCATGAGTACTGCTGATGGGGCTCACCTGTCCCATAAAGGAAAGCAGATCCTTGCCCAGGAGATGGCAGGGCTCATCGATCGAGCTTTAAACTAGTTAGGAAGGGGGAAGGGGATATTAAGAAGGCTGCTGGGGTTAGGCAAGTGCTTCGGGAGTCACAACGAGAGTTGATGGTGGAAAAAGGTAAATACTAGCAGCACAGTGGTGGACTTGGAGACGTTTTTCCATGTGAGAGTAGGGAAAATTCTGTGGATTGCCCTGAGTACTCCTCAGTGGAGCCACTTTTGCCAGTGCCCTGGCAGAAATCTCGCTGTGGGCTGTTGAGAATACCTACATCTGCTGCCCCACTAAAATGCCTTTATACAAATGCACGTAGCATGGGGAACAAACAAGAAGAATTAGAGATCTTTGTGCGGTCGCAGGGCCACGATCTCATAGCAATCACAGAGACGTGGTGGGATAACCTGGACGACTGGCACGCTGTCATGGATGGCTATGTGCTTTTTAGGAAAGACAGGCTAGGGAGGCGAGGTGGAGGAGTTGCTCTTTATGTGAGAGAGCACCTAGATTGTATTGAGCTCCACCTGGGGAAGGATGAAACATCCATCGAGTGCTTGTGGGTTAAAATCAAGGGGCAAACTGGTATGTGTGACATTGTTGTGGGAGTGTGCTATAGGCCCCCTGATCAAGATGAGCAGGTTGATAGTGCATTCTATAAGCAGTTAGAAGTAGCCTCAAGATCCTGGGCAAGCAACACGGCCAGTTGTATGCAGTCCAGACAATTTCTGCAGTATGTTGAAGACAATTTCCTGCTACAGATGGTGCAGGAACCTACAAGGGGAGGGCGGGTGCTGGAACTTGTTTTAACTAACAAGGACGGGCTCGTTAGGGAAGTGAAGGTCGGGGGCAGCTTAGGACAAAGTGACCATGAAATGGTAGAGTTCAAGATCCTGGGTGGAAGAAGCAAGCCAAAAAGTAGGGTAGCTACCCTGAATTTTGGAAAAGCTAACTTTGATCTCCTCCACGACTTAATAGGGGCTATCCCGTGGGCTACTCTGTTTGAAGGAATGGGAGCCTGTGAGTGCTGGCTAGCATTCAAACAGCACTTCTTCCAAGCACAGGAACAATGCATCCCTTTGTGCAGGAAATCGGGAAGGAGAGGCAGAAGACCTGCGTGGATGAACACGGAGCTGTTGAGTAAACTCAAAGAGAAGAGGAAGATCTATGACTTGTGGAAGAAGGGTCTGAGCACATGGGGAGAATACAGGAATGTAGTCAGGGCCTGTAGGGTCGCAACCAGGAAGGCTAAAGCCCTCTTGGAAATGAAGCTGGCAAGGGACATAAAGGGCAATAAAAAGGGTTTTTTTAGATACGTGAATAGTAAGAGGATGACCAGGGATAATGTAGGTCCCTTGCTGAATGAGGAGGGTGTCCTGGTAACGGGTGATACTGAGAAGGTGGAGATACTGAATGCCTTCTTTGCTTCGGTCTTCACCTCAAAGGCCCCCGGGACCCACAGGCACTGGATGTAAGTAGGAGTGTTTGGGAAATGAAGAATTTCCATCTGGTTGGGGTGGGGTGGTCCAGGAGCTACTCAAAGAGATAAATGCACACAAATCCATGGGCCCGGATGGGATACATCCACGTGTGCTGAGGGAGCTGGCGGAGGTGATTGCTGAGCCGCTCTCTATCATCTTCAACAGGTCCTGGAGAACAGGAGAAGTGCCCAAGGACTGGAGGATAGCCAATGTCACTCCAGTCTTTAAAAAGGGCAAGAAGGAGGATCCCAGCAACTACAGGCCAGTCAGCCTCACCTCTGTCCCTGGAAAGGTAATGGAACAGCTTGCTCTGGATGCCATCTCCAAGCAACTGGAAGAGAAGAAGGTCATGAGGAGTAGTCAGCATGGATTCACCAAGGGGAAATCGTGCTCGACCAATCTCATAGCCTTCTACGATCTCATCACCGGCTGGGTAGATGGAGGGAGAGCAGTAGATGTCATCTACCTTGACTTCAGCAAGGCTTTTGATACTGTCTCCCATGACATCCTGATAGCAAAGCTGAGAAAGCATGGGATTGATGAGTGGACAGTGAGGTGGGTTGAGAACTGGCTGTCGGACCAAGCCCAGAGGGTCGTGATTCGTGGAGCGGAATCTGACTGGAGGCCTGTGACTAGTGGTGTTCCCCAGGGCTCTGTGTTGGGTCCAGTCCTGTTTAACATCTTCATTGACGACCTTGATGAGGGAATAGCATCAACCCTCAGCAAGTACGCCGATGATACAAAGCTGGGAGGAGTGGCTGACACGCAGGAACACTGCGCTGCCATCCAGCGAGACCTGGACAGGCTGGAGAGCTGGGCAGGGAGAAACCAGATGAGGTTCAACAAAAGCAAGTGTAAAGTCTTGCACCTGGGAAGGAACAACGGTTTCTATCAGTACAGGCTGGGGGATGACCTGCTGGAGAAGAGCTCAGTGGAGAAGGACCTGGGGGTCCTGGTGGATGACAGGTTGGCCATGAGCCAGCAGTGTGCCTCGGTGGCTAAGAGAGCCAATGGGATCCTGGGGTGCATCCGGAGGAGTGTAGCCAGCAGGTCAAGGGAGGTGATCCTCCCCCTCTACTCTGCCCTGGTCAGGCCCCACCTGGAGTATTGTGTCCAGTTCTGGGCTCCCTGGTATAAAAAGGACAGGGATCTCCTGGAAAGAGTCCAAAGAAGGACTACGAAGATGATTAAGGGCCTGGAGCATCTCCCCTACGAGGAAAGGCTGAGAAAATCGGGACTGTTCAGCCTGGAGAAGAGAAGACTAAGGGGGGACCTAATTAACGTTTATAATTATCTTAAGCAGGGGATGCAGGGGGAATCAGCCAGCCCCTTTTCAGTGGTCTGTGGAAACAGGACAAGGGGCAATAGCTGCAAGTTGGAGCATAGGAAGTTCCGCACCAACATGCGGAAAAACTTTTCCCCAGTGAGGGTGACAGAGCACCGGGACAGGCTGCCCAGGGAGGTGGTGGAGTCTCCTTCTCTGGAGATATTCAAGACCCGTCTGGACGCCTATCTGAGTGAAATGTCCTAGGGAGCTGCTTTGGCAGGGGGTTGGACCCGATGATCTCTCGAGGTCCCTTCCAACCCCTACAATTCTATGATTCTATGATTCTAACTTCAAAGAAGGGAAATTGAACTGCCACGCGGTGCAGACAAGAAAGTCTGTTCCTTAGGCAATGTTTCATAATAAAGAATGCTTGGTATACTCAGAAAACTTAGAGGATATTGCTGATCTGAATTTCCAGTGATGTATCTGGTGCTCTTAAATATATATCTTTACAATATATCTTACTTAAATATTGATCTTACTGCAATCAAGGGAAATGTTCTCTACTAAAACACAAAACTTTTGGATATATATTGTTGGATACATTTTATGTTTGACTCAATACTTAACAGGAATGGCAGTATATGAGGTTGAAGATAAGTGAATCTTAATTTTTTATTGTTATGTGAAAATTTTCTTTCAGAGTACCTCTTCAAGCCTACTACTTCCATTTGAAGGGCCATGAGAGAACCATGTGAGTAGTCCAGACTGTCGTCCCTTTGCACAAACAACATAGAAAAAAAAAAAAAAAGAAAAAAAAAAAAAGTTGGAGGTTTTTTCAGCTACAGTAAGTTCCTTACAGAACTATAGAATTGTGCCACATTTTGATGTGAGCATTCTATATGGAAAGACTGATCACAGTTTTTCTTAACAATTCCAAGGGTCTGGGTTTTTTTGTTTAACTATGACACATGCAGAAGATTTTCAGTTTTTCCATAGGCAAAAACAGTACTTGTCTTTTGTGAATATCCTTTCCATGGTTGTCAAGAGACGTAATTTTCACTCTTCAGAATTTCTGTAACTAAAGGAATTTATAGTACTTTCCATTAAGAGTTAAAGGCTACTTTTGGCTCAAGAAAATTAGAACATAATTCTAAATACGTAAGTAACTAGTTTACCTTGCATGGGATAGAAACAGGCTTCCAGATTTAACATTTCTTGCAAAGTTAGAAGTGGGAAAGGAAAGGGTTTTTTTCTTTAGAACTTACTTCCCTACTTCTAAATATTAATCCTTACTGAAATAAACTCAAATTTCTTTAACCAGTGTGAAGTACTTTTTTAGATCGGATTCCTTAGCCCACATAATACAGGAAATAAGACCAAGTTGTCTAAACATATTTATGCTAAGAAATAGATAAATCCAGAGACAAAGAAAAGAGGCAATTTTTTAAAAATAAGGCATAAGATTGGAATTTTCTAATGTTCATGTACTTTCCCAATTTATTTTAAACATGCAAATATAAAGAAGGAACCTAGAAATTATGTAGAGAAGTTCAAGTATGCCTAGATTTTAATTAGGTTGATAATCTCACAGTTTCTCTGGTCTTTCCTCAATTTATGATGAAAAATTTTCTTGTCCTTTCTGTTTCCTTTTTTTTAAAATCAGTTTTAATTAATATTTTCTCCACCCATTGTAATAGATTTTTTTCCATAAATTCTTCTAAAAGAAATGTTAACCAAGTGCTAGCAAAATATATGTGCAATTTCCAATCAAAAACTGTATCACAGAACAGAATTTCTTTTCCTATCTCAAACCTACTCTCCAGACATAAAAGCTTGGCATATCCATAATACACAACAGTAATTTTTATTCTCAGTTTATGTGGTTTGTTCTTGTCTATTGTAATAAAATGTGGTATGTGGGAAAAGAAAGTGTTCCAGATATTCTTTTGGCTTAAACTAAATTCTTGCTTTATCACACTAGGTACAAAGCATTCACTTTGAAAGCTGGAGGTGGTTTTATTCACAGTGGTGCCTTGTCTCATAAAATTAATTGCTCAGACATGTTCTGTAGTACACTAAGCAAATCCTTGATGGTTTCTAGAGGCTTTACAATAGCCTAGGAAATGTCACACTCTGCTGTGGTATATTACACTTGTAATAGTAGCATCAGTAGTAATAGAACTATAGCTGTAGTCATTATAATCAAACTGTAAAGATAATGATACTGTGGAAATGTATTTTCTTTCTCCCCAAGGATAGTTTCAGAGAACTGTTCTACAAAGGGCTCTATGAAGATAGCTGAAATGACTGATGAACTTCTTTCTCTAAAACACAGAGCTGAAGGAGCTATATACAGTCTGTGCTTACCAAGGACTTTTGGAATAGTTTTCCTTAAGATGTCTTTAGTCTCTACAAGAAGTTCAAATGTTAGAGTATTTAAGGAAGGCGTCAAAAAGTGTAAGTGCTGAAAGACAAAGTCCAACAATGCCCAGACAGGCTGGAAATTAAAATACTGAAAAATCAAGCTTCTCAAAAAAGAGAATAAGCTCATTCTAGCATGTCAGTTAAATCAATCATGTGACATTTTAACAATAATATTTCATAGAAATATGGAATCACAGAATAGTTTGTGTTAGAAGGAAATTCATACATCATTTAATTCCAACTGCCCTGCCATGGGCAGGGACACCCTACCCTAGACCAAGTTGTCGAAAGCCCCATCCAAACTGGCCTTGAACACTGCCAGGGAGGGGACATCAATAGCCTCTCTGGGAAACCTGTTCCAATCTCTCACCATCCTCATGGTAAATAATTTTTTCCTAATATCTCTTCTAACTCTACCCTCTTTCAGTTTAAAGCCATTACCCCTTATCCTATCACTACACTCCCTGATAAATAGTCCCTCACCAGCTTTTACTGGAGTCTCCTTCAGGTACTGGAAGGTTGCTATAAGGTTTTCTTGTAGCTTTCTCTTCTCCAGGCTGAACATCAACTATTCTCATAGACTGTCTTCATAGGAGAGATGTTTCAGCCCTCTGAGCATCTTTGTGGCCATTCTCTGCACTTACTCCAACAGTCTTGTACTGGTTGACCCAGACACTCTACATCGGATCCCCTGAGAGCAGAGTAGAGAGGCAGAATCACCTCCCTTGACCTGCTGGACACATTTCTTTTGACCTAGCCCAGGATAGGGTTGGCTTTTTGGGCTGCAAGTGCACCATACTGGCTCATGTTGTGTTTCTCATCCACCAACATGCAGTCCTTTTCCTCATGGCTGCTCCACATCCATTCTCTGCTCAGCTTGTAGTTGGGTTTGGGGTTGCCCTGATCTAGATGCAGGACCTTGCACTTGGCCTTGTTTAGAGTCATGAGGATCACATAGGTCTACCTCTCAAGACCATAAAGGTCCCTCTGGATGGCATTTGAAGCAGTCTTCGCATATAACACTGACTTAGATATTTTTGTGCTTTTTCTTTGAAACCTTCATTATACAGTGTAGTCTTTACTTCCCCCAGAAGACATTAAGATAGATAAGTAATTTTGTGTAAGGCTATGAGATGAGGTTCAAGAATACTCTCAGGCATGTAGCAGATCACTCTCATAATCATAAATTCTCTGCCTGGCTCACTGAATTCTCAAAACCAGTTACGGACACCTATGTTTCCAACTGTCACAGAAATATTAATTTTTTTTTTCTTCGCTGCACAGTGGAGCAACTTCAAGAATGATGAAGGATACTTTCTTCTTCAGCCTTGCCTATCTGTGATTAACTGCTTTTTTAGTAGATGTACACTGATACATTTTCAGACCAAAAAGAAACTCAAAGTTCATACTGCTGAGTAAATAGTTATTGATTTAGCATAGTTAGATAGTTTCTATCTTTTTTCATTGATCTCTTGGAAGCTAAGAGGTATGTATTTTGCAGGAGGCATTTGGCATGGCATGACCATGTTTTTATTTAAACCGATGAAACTTAGTTGCCTTTAGATGAAATATAGATCTACTGCCCAACTCTGACAAAATTACTTCAAAAAATGACAGAGCTTTTAATGCTTAAGTAACTTTACAGCCTAAACTCTTATGCTTATAGACTCAGGTATGCAGGCAGTTCTGTTGTTGATTTTAAAATTTTACTTAAATTCCAATCACATGAAAACTCCAAAGTGCCCGCTTTCATCTGACTCACAGACTTAGCTGTGGACTCAGTGGGGCAAGAAAATAAGCCTATAAAATAAGGTAATTTAATTGTGAAGGGGTAAAGAAGACAGTAATGCCTTTGACTTCAATCTCCTGTGAAACAGGAAAAGAAGTGTGGAAGGGGGAAAGACCAAAAATAGAACAGAATAAGAAATAATAAAAGAGAAGTAAATTACAAAAACAAAAACATACACAAACATAAGACTAAAACCCCTTGAGCATTTCTTACCTCACTGAAACACACACTTTCATTGCCCTGAGGAAGGAAACTGTACAATAAAGTAGTAGAGAGTAATAAATAAAAATACCTTGTTATTACATGCATATAGCATTCGTATTTGGGTATTTTTAAAAGTCCAGCCCCTAGAAATATAGTGATAACCTATGAATATCCTCAGCCTTTTCTGAGTTTATGTATGATACAAAATAAACAATAATACAAAAAATAATTTACAAAAGTGCAAATAATTTTTCAAACTAAAGTTTTTCTGAAGTATGTGCAAACAATCTTGAAAATACTCATAATTTTAAGTTTACATTTCCAAATCATGTTTAATATAATATTAAAAAATTGATCCATTAGGAATCATTATGGCAACGCACATTTTTCTGCTAGCCTTTGCAAGAATATTTAAAAAAATAAATAAAAATGCCCAAGAACTGGAAGACTGACACTATTTGGTCATGTTATTATTTTTAAGTGTCCTTTTCATCATAATTTACATTTATGAATAAAGCATAAATTCCTTTTAATAAACAAGGATTTCTGTAAGAATTCTTCCTCAATGGGTAAAGTAAGGAGATGCAAGTGTTTTTCTCTGGGTTAACATATAATAACAATAACCTGCCCATTAAAGAAGTTTGACCTTTATGTGACTTAGTACCTCTATTTTTGTAGCTAGATGTGCTTAGTTGGGCACTGCAGTCATCGCTGACAGCGTATCATCCAAGCTAATGATGCAACAAAAGACTTTTCTTGGTTTTGATGCTGCTGTGTGAAATTGCTGTTTAACAAGAAATCCACTGAGGTTTTAAGGGATAGATCCCATGCAGCCTTGAACACATTCAGGTTGCCGCAAAACAGATTTACAAAACATTCCTGTGTGTTTAATACTGTGAAACAATAACTTCCATTAGTATGTTTGTGTCAGACTCATGAGATTTTTCATGGATCTAGGTTCAGTATGTCCGTGAAGTGCTGATTTTGGCTTGTACATGAAAGACATGGTGCTAAGCTTATCCCAAGGGACAATCAGCACTGGAGTTACCTGTATTAATGCCAACAGCTATTGTGTATTATAGAGCAACAGCACATGCACTCATGGGAGACAAATTACCAACCTAATCAAATTCACATAGGAAGAAAGATGCTTCAGTTGTTACGTACATTGATTAATATTTCTGTAAGTAAGACTATATTCTGCTAGCTGATGAATTGAATAAGTTAAACTGAAAAGTGTTATTTAGAAGGAGAAATTAATAACTTAAAATCTTCAATCTCCCCTATACTAAACTGCCATTACTTCCCAATGAAATAATCTTAGTTTTAAATTTGCTGAGAATCTGACCCTCCAAATTTAAAATATATTTTAAACAACGCCTGAAAATTAGGGAAGTGAGTGTGTGTAGTATACTTGTGGATCATATAAAAAAAAAAGTCTTGTGGATATTTGCCAAAAATTAATCATGTTAAAAGGAAGATGACCATTAGCCCCAAACTGATGGTAAAGAGGAAAATGACAATCAAGATTAGACAACAACTGATTAATACAGAATCACAGATCCAGAGAACTATAGGAGATGGAAAGGACCTTGGAAGATCATCTATTCCAATGCCCCTGCTAAAGCAGGATCACTCATTGCAGGTTGCAGAGGATCACATATTGGCAAGTTTTGAATATCTCCAGAGAAGGATATACCACAACCTCTCTGGGCCATCTGTTCCAGTGTTCTGTCACCCTCAAAGGAAAGAAGTTTTTCCTCATGTTTCCTGTGTTCCAGCTTGTGTCTGTTGTGCCTTTTCCTGTTGCTGGGCACCACTGAAAGAAGTCTGGCCCCCATCTCTTCTGCAATTTAGATGTTGAAAAGCACTGATCAGATCCCCACTCTAGCCTAAGAAGTCTTCTCTAGACTAAATAGACCCTCCTCCCTCAGCCTTTCCTCATGAAAGAGATGCTTCAGTCCCCTAATCATCCTTATTGTCCTTGTCTGGACTTGTCTTTCTTGAACTGGGCAGCCCAGAGCTGAACACAATACTGCAGATGTGGCCCCACTAGGGCAGAGCAAAGGATGAGGATAATGTCCCTCAAACTGCTGACCACACTTTTAATGCACCACAGAATAACATTGGCCTTCTTGGCCAATGACACTGCGCTATGAAAGAACTACTAACACCCATGAAGCTGTAGAGAGGACAGTGATCTCTTGTTCAGTCCCTATCACAAATCTGCCTATCAGATATGTGATTTTGAGACCCCTCATGCTTGGAAGCATGTGTGCCAGCTCAGCATCAGCACAACTATGGGCATACTGATCCTGCTGATTTCTAAGGGGAGAGGCTCCCTGGTACCCAGAGCATTAGGCTGTGGACAGAGCTGACCCACTGACCATTGGGGCCAGCCCTATTCCCTTGTTGTGGTTAAGGGACCTGATTGGTGAGGTCCTGCTCTGCTTCCCCAGATGCATCCCCCATGCAGATGACAGGTTGGCCATGAGCCAGCAGTGTTCCCTGGTGGCTAAGAGAGCCAATGGGATCCTGGGGTGCATCAAAAGGAAGCAGGTCAAAGGAGGTGATTCTCCCCCTCTACTCTGCCCTGGTCAGGCCCCACCTGGAGTATTGTGTCCAGTTCTGGACTGCCTGGTATATGAAAGACGGGGATCTCCTGGAAAGAGTCCAGAGGAGGGCTACAAAGATGATTAAGGGCCTGGAACATCTCCCCTATGAGGAAAGGCTGAGTAAACTGGGACTGTTCAGCCCTGAGAAGAGAAGACTAAGGGGGGACCTAATTAATATTTATAAATATCTTAAGAATGGGATGCAGGGGGAAATGGCCACCCCCTTTTCAGTGGTCTGTGGAGACAGGACAAGGGGCAATGGCTGCAAGTTGGAGCACAGGAAGTTCTCTATAAACATGTGGAAGAACTTCTACCCAGTGAGGGTGACAGAGCCCTGGGACAGACTGCCCAGGGAGGTGGTGGACTCTCCTTCTCTGGAGATATTCAAAACCCATCTGGATGCCTATCTGTGCCATATGAGCTAGGGAGCCTGCTTTGGCAGGGGGTTGGACCTGATGATCTCTCAAGGTCCCTTCCAACACCTATGATTCTATGTCTGCCAGCGTTCTGGTCCCCAGGGAGCCTCTAGCTCCTGCTGTACACTGACAACTATTTGCTATTTCTTTTCCCATAAATCCTCCTTTAAATAATGTTCTCAAGAAATTGATGACAGCAATGCTTCATTCCACAGCCTCCTCTTACATTAATATTCATTTTGTGACATGACTCTGACCTTGTGAAATGCCCTTCATGAAGGTTAATATGAATCTCCAAAGCCTCTTTGGGTTTAAATCCAAAACCTGGGATTATCCTAGTCTAAATCAAGGCTGTGGATTAATGAACATAATTTAAAGTTATTTATTTAATTGCAATGTTCTGGCATCTGTTCTGTTCAAATTTAAGTTTATAATACAAAATCCCACAAAAAACCAATCCACAACAAACAAGACTTTTTGCGTTACTATATTTAAACTTTTTAAAATTATATTTCTTACATTATAACTGTATCATTGAAAAGTACTTATACAAATGGAGAATGTAGAAAGAAGCATGATACATTTAGCTTTTTTTTTCTCTCTATTTATTTGCTTGTATTTGAACAGCTTGCAAGATCTTTCCAGCATTCTTTTCATTCATTAAATGTATTGATATTTTTAATACAAAAACCCTACCATTTTCATATTTCTGGTCATTTCAGGAAAAGTTTTATTGCAAATGAAATTTCATTTCCAATTTACTGTACTCAACAAATTTGATACTTCCTTGGCTTTTTGAATTCCTATTCTGAATTCCCATTCTGAAATGTATGGGAGTATGGAAGTGGAACACATTGCATCCTTGCTGACATTGTTATAGATATGCAAAAAGAAACCAAAGGGCAAAGAGGAAACAATGAATCAAAAAAATCTTAATTTTAAATAATTATCTGAAAGGAAAAACAATTAAAGAAATAGTGGGGGAAATATAAATTCATTATAGTGATTATTTTTATACGTCAGTCACAAACCTCTGAAACAGTAATGATAAATAGTAATACAACTGAGAATACAGGTTTGTATTAAGTATATTCCAGAAGAATGGCTTCTAGATGAAGGGAAACTGTGCAGATTAGGACTCTTCACCTTGTAAAAGGATAAATAAATACCAGATATATTAGCAGAGCATAAAACTGTGAACAGAAAAGGAGTTAAATAAAAACTATATTTCAAGGGCTAGTTAAAGAAAGTTTCCATTCATAAAAATTCTTAGACATTAGATAGATTAGAAATTTTTTTAAAAAATTATATATCTTCTGAACTGAGAACTGTTTGCCCTAGATACTTTTCAAAAATCTTTGAGAATATCTCATTTAGCAACTGTGAAATGGACATCTGGTGAAAACTTCAGCTCAGGAAATTCCTAAGTCAATGTCTACTGCACTGTGGGATGTTTTCTGTGGGAAAAAATTAATCCTATTCATACTCTTTTCTTTTATTCCTTTAAGCTTTTTTTACTGACCACTGTGAAGAAATATTGGGTTAAATGGTCTTTTGACCATTGAGTAGTATCTGTAGAAACCTTGAAGTAAGGAAAGTGAGTTTGAGTCTATGTTTTTGGTGCAAAGATGTACTTTTTCTCTTCTAAGACCCATGCAGAACTGTTGCTAAGAATTTCAAGTGTTACTTAAAGTCAAGTACCTTAATAATTTGACTAGCAATCAATTTTTTTCAGCCCAGCTAATATGCTCAATGCAAGAGGAAATAACTCACACGGGAGAACTGAAAGTGTATGCAGGTATACACAAACATGCTCATAGTAATAGATAATCCTCCAGAATTCACTGGATAACCAGACTATGCTCATATCCTTCACACAGAAGGAATGCAATGCCGAGCTTCTTCCTTGAGGGAAAATAATAGCCTGCGGCATATTGGTTAGAAAGTAGACAGAATCTTGTCAGTCTTCCATTTGTGAGAAAAAGCTAAATGTGATTAACAAGACGAGAGCTGAAAGTCCTGATAAGTTCTGGTATTTACCCAAATCCTAGTGAAAGGCCTCTAAGTCTTAAAAAGGGACTGGATTTATCATGTAGCTTTCAATAGCTGGAGCAACACTTACATTCACATTACATGCTGGTGTTCTGCATATACATGTTAAGGGGGAGATCTCCTTAAGTACTGAGCTGCCTAAAAAGTACAGATGTTGAAGACTGGATCTTAAAACATATTTTCTTTTAAATCAGGCCATAGCAACTTTGAACTGAGGCATGTGAGAGCATGTGAAAATATTTTTCATCACCCACAAAACTGCTTTTTGATGGTTAAGTAATCGGAATTACAATAATCACACATAAAAATAATACTGCAATCTAATGCAAACAGAAAATCTCTTGGAAGATGAAAAATTTTGACCCATAATTGATTTTTATTAAGTGTTTGCAACGATTATGAGGATAACGGTATGTTTAAAACAATTTCAATAGAAACATTTCTAAAAATAAGTTGATGTGGTTCTTTCTGTTTTAATGAAATAGAAGGCATCTGTGATAAGAAACTAAAAGACTAATTAAGTTAATCTATAAATGTAGACTTTAAGGTAATTCCAAATGAATACTTTTAATAAAGATATCAGATATTAATTGTAAATGAGATTAACTTTCTCCCAACTACAATATTATTTTTAGCCAGTTAAAGTTATTCTGAACTTTTTGTCTATTATATAAACAGTTTTTACTTCTATGCACAAGAAATAACTCTTTATCTTCCTCATTTATAAAGAAGACAGCAACTTCTTCTAATTTTTTTTTTTTTTAATTTCATTTTATCTTTTAAATTACAGAATATCTAGGAGATAGCGCAGAATATCCAGGAGAATATTCAGGAGATTGCACTCAAGGAAAACTGAGTATTACACAGAATTCCTATTAGGATCTTGAAAACCAACTATAACATATACATTATTGTAATATTTAAACCAATATACAGTAGTTATGATCATGTGCTGATTCAGAACAGGTTGTCCAGAGAGTTTGTGGAGTTTCCCATGTTGGAAATATTCAAAATCCATCTGTATATTGTCCTGGGCAACCAACTCTAGGTGGCTCTGCATGAGCAGAGAAGTTGCACAAGGTGACTTCTGCAGGTCCCTTTCAGCCTTGACAGTTCTGTAATTCTGTGTAAACATAACTTCTCTAAATGCAAACACTAGCATTCTAAATGCTTCTTTTAATCCTTTGGAAGACAAGTTCAGTTAAAAAAAATCCATATGCTTGAAGTAGTAAATTTCTGGCTTACCTTGAAGTATACCTTAAATGTTTTTCCCAAACATGTCATACATTTAATGTGTTCATTCCTGTGGTAGGTTGTTTAAATTTATTTAAAACTCCCTCTGTTTTCCCATATTAAGTATTTCCCATACATAAGTATTATAGACAAGATTCCTCAGATTATTAAGTGTGATGTCAAGGAATATAATTACTTTGAATGTTCTCCAGTTTTACACAGGTGTATGAAATAACCATTCCATTTTACACATGTATTCCTCTAATTTTTGTTTAAAGAACTGTCGAATTAATATAATGATAAGCACATACTTAAATATTTCCCTTAACATGATAAATAAATAAATAAAGTCAAAATCTATTATTAAGCTTGTGACTGGGTTTCAGCACTCCATCAGTCTGGTGTGGAAAACTTTGTGTTTCCTGTTAACTATCTGAATACACAGCAAAAAAATGTTTTAGTTTGATTACCTTTCAAGTGCTTTCATTTTCACAGATTCTATGGTAAAAAGCCAAGAAAAAATCCAGTATTCACTCCTGAATGGTTGGAAGAACCTTAGTTTGAAGCACTTTTTAAACACCTAGATATTTTTTATGGTGAAATTTTATAATCTGTGGTCATTATGGTGAACTTCTCTGTATCTTTCTTTTCTATATGTAATTGAACAGCCTCAGAGTGATACAAAAAAACATCTGTACCTTCCCCACCTTCCCTCCCAAGAGCCTAGAGGCTGGGTTACAAGGTATCATTAAATTAATAGCTAATATTTTGGAAAACTCCAAAACTTGCATTAGTTCCATATTTAATTGGGATTTTTATCATTTTTATCATGGATTTGTTAGTAGCTTTCTTCTAGAAGGTCACAGGTCAATGAGATTTCATTGTAATAAAGGATGATTAAGTATATTGTGTAATCTAAATTTCATTGTAATAAGAGCTATTCAGTACACATGATATGTACACCATGGTCTCCATAGAAACATCCATTACTTAGTATGTTTGTCATTACTTAGTTTTCAGAATACAACACTCATTATGTGCCCAGCAGCACAACAATAATTCAGGATTTGACAGTACTTCCATTATAAAACTCTATTACAGGAGGATTTTTAATACTTCCATAGAATTTCAATCTTGGTGAAATTTACCACAGAATGTTTCAGCCTGAGTATTAATATATATTCACTGAGTTTGTTAAAATTTCAATAATTAAAAATAAATAATTCAGTAATAATAATAATAAAGAAACCTTAACTCCTGTATGAGGGATTAGTAATGAAAAATTTTCATTTTAGATCAAGTAGTTCTGTAAGTAATTATGAAGGTTGGATAACAGCAGTTTATATGAACCACATGTTTAATGACAGAGATGAATTAACTAGGTTTGATACAGAATTTGAGTCTTTCTAATCCTTCGGGCAAATCCTTTTTTTTTTTAACAGGTAAATATTTTTATCACTAAGTAATTGGTATAAATTCAGCATGGTTTAATATTTATTAATTCATAGTGTACAATGAAAATGTTTTACATATTTAACTGCTACTTTTTTCATTGTTTGTACATCAAGAATAGGTTTGAGGAATTTAGCTTTCACAAGAGAAAGGAATGACAACCACTTTTATCCAGATAAATAAATAAAACACACAACCAATGAAAAAAAACCACTTAAAATAGCAAATCACCCTACTGCATTTTTGCTTTTTTAATATAGAATTTGAAGGACAGAAGCAATCAGCAATTTCAGGGTTTATAAAGGACAGCAAGAATTAATGGCATGGCTTAAGTGTTCAGCATGATTTGGGATTATGAGACCAAAAGGTGATAAAAGGACCTTTATATTGCAAAAAGGACAAAGCTGAACTAAGAAGGTGTTGCATTTATATCAGCATTAAGAATGCATCCCATTAGTTCTAAAGTTTGTGAAATCAGTTTCCTCTGAATCTCTCAGGGATAATTCACCTAAATTAGCATTAGCTTTAGGAGGGAGCTGTGATCTGAATTCTGCTCTCTTAGTTTACTTGAAGAGAAAAAAACTAAATTTAATTTATTTAGTGACCTTTGTAGATTTCAGACCTGAATGATTTTCTTTCATTTCAGTCCTTGGAAGACTCTAGGCAGGAACTACCACTTGTAAATGATGATTGCCTTATTCACAGCAATAGACACAGAGCCTTGGGGCTCTTTTGTGCCTCTCTTGCAATGTAAGTGTAAGCATAGGATAAAATGTTTAAAAGGATGGTGGTGTTGCAAAATCCAAGTTAGCTACTGATTAGGCTAACTACAGTTACACTAAGTCTCTGCTTAAAAAAACCCAAAAAACCCAAAACCCAACCTCAAATAAACTAAATTTGGGAGGAGATAAAGGTGAAAACTCTTTTAAAATAAAGCCGTTATGCGTTGAACAGAATTGATTTTAGAGGAGCAGGACTGAATATATTTCTTAAAGAGACATGGACACCTAAATTCAAAACTATCATCCTCCAAATTTCAATTTACTTTGGAGATCATTTACATTTACCTTGGAAGCTTTGATATTACATGGTAAGTTTACAAAGACTCAGGTGTCTAGAAAATTCTGCTTATGAACATCTGAGGAATGCATTTATTTATTGAATTCTTGAAATAAGTATTGTTCTGTCTGTACTTTCTTAAACATGATACGTGATGAGTATTCAGGCAAACTTAATGAGTTACATCTAAGAAAAACACTGCAGTAGCTGTCAAATTCTTTTAAAATTACTCTGGAAGAGAAGTTAACAATGACTTTTTTCAGTTTTGAAGACCTGTATTCAATTAATATTTTCCTGCTTTAAAGTAAAACACAAAAATATTTTTGTATTAGAATACTATTGTCATGCGGCAAACTAAAGATACAGTGACTAAGCCTGAAGCTCTTAACTGATCTCAAGCTTTCTTGCCTCAAGAAATTAACCATGAACTATTTTTATGACAAATGTTTACAGGTGTCAAGTGGTGTATATAATCTTTTCAAAAAGAAGCAGGACATATATCTCTAGTCTTTGTGTGTCTAAGTGAAGTGTGTCTAAGCAAATGACTCAGAAATTCAAGTCTGTTGTGAACTTAAGTCTTCTTCATGTAGCAAATGTTAAGCTAATATATATGTAGACATATGCAATGAGCCATTAATATAGGATATATAACCAAGCACAGACTGTAAAAATATTTATTTTGAATATCTGCAATGAGGTGCAACAACTGTAATGAAACTCAACACATTTTTGTCATATATAAAGTACAGTAACATAAGGTTTTTACTTATTTTTCCTGTTTCTAAGTCGATCTAAGTTCTAATATATTGATATTTTAAAAAACAAAAATATAATGAAATAGAAAATAGAGATTACACTTTATTAACAACAAGTAATAAAATATCCCAGTTAATCTACAGCTAAACAGAAAAGTTTGTGTGTTTTAGTCAGTTTTTTGTTTAATCACAGATTCTCTAAAATTGTATGAAACACTTCAAATCAAAAAAGTCATAAAAAGTAACAAACAGCCTACCTGGAGCCTTTGTTTGGCACTCAATTAAAGCTTTTAATTATCAAATTATAGACAATGAACTTATTTTCTATTACCTCAGTTATTGTTACACTAGTAACAATAATAATAAAAAACCCCTAGTAACTAATTTTCTTTGTTTTTCCTTGTTTTAACATTTTGTTTAAACCAAAGCACTTTTTTAATATTACAAGATTTATTGCAATTAAGATTCCTGTTGCCATTTGATTACCAGTGCTGTGTGGTTTCTAGACCATATCTTTTCTTTCTTACATATGAAATCAGCCTGTAAATGTTTGGGGTTTTGGTTTGTTGCTTTGTTGTTGTTTCTTCTTTCCCCACACCCCACTTTATCTACAGTACCCATAAATAGATGTACTTCCTTGCACTTGACATTATTCTAGTTTAAGCAATAAATTATATATAAAGTACATTAAATTACAACAGCCCAACCGTCTATGTTTATTTGACACCATAATAATGCTATAGATTAATTATTTAAGAGTTTTCACTCTTTTCTGTATTACCAAAAGGATTCAGTGAAGAAAAAGTAGAATTATGGCATCTGAATTTCAGATATCTTTTTCAAATTCTTATCTTTTAAAAAACTTTTTGCACAAGTTTTCTTCAAAAGATTAAGAGTTAATTTAATCGGAATAAATTATTTTAGTTTTCATAAAAGATTTTTCCCAAAAATGCCTCATGATTTGAGATGCCTAACTTTGTCATGATAACAGGAAGTGTATAGAGACAACATAGAGATAGTAAATACAATCCAAGAAAAAGTCCCAACAACTTCATTGCTTCAGTGCCTTAAGAAAATATGTTCTGCAGACTGTTGTGTGTGAAGTTTCACTGTTTTGTTTCACAAATGTTGGTGTGAATATTTTCTTAGAGTTTGATTCACGTGGGTTGGCATCTTCTATCCCATCCTTTCTTCGAGATTTGCTTTGAGTTTCTGGTTCAAAGCAAAGTAAAAATGCAAAATGGAAATCAGTCAAAATCACTGGGTTTCATCTGGTTGCATGGCAAATGACCTTGCCCTGCAACCACACATCATCTCACTTTTTTGATTGGTTGATTTTTTGATTGGTTGGTTCTGTTTTTTCTAGAAAAGTGACCAAAGGAAGTCTTCCTTGCTTTGATTTCACTGGGGCTAACTACTGGAATGACTATTTTATTCCAAAGCATCTGTAAAAGCAGCAATCCACCCTCCCCTTCCTCATCATCCCATGCACTTCCACATAAGTACTTACTCTGACAAAAGTAGACAATATAGAATAATGTCCCAAAAATGTAAAAAATAAAATAAAAATAACTGTATATAGAAAAGGCAAATTTTATTAGTATTAGACACTTAAGTCAATAGATAGAGATATAAAGGTCTCTACACTATGTTCGCTTTTGTAACAGTAAAGAGGCTTTGCTATATGACAATGTACAAAGCATAGTTTCAAGGTTATGAATTAAAATTACTTCTTTGGGGGAGAAACCAACTGATAGGAAATGTTATGTGCCCCCAGGTTATAGTCAATTTGTTCTTCCCTTCAGCTGTTATTTGATTCTTCACCAATGAAAACAGATTCCTCACAATCGTATGTCTAGAATATACATATTTTATAGCTTATTAGATAAAACCAGAAGACTTGTTATGATTTACTACTCTGACCTCCTACTTCTTATAGACAGTGTTTACAGTACTGATTATCATATCTAATGAAAACAAAGTTGAATGAGAAAATAGGAATTATTCTGTTTTTGAATACATATTTTCCAGATGTTTACCTGTTTCTTCACATACCTACCTCCTGTCATTACTGTGGTGATCAATTTTTGTACTGCAGTTAAGACCTCGTTCTGAAAGCCTTATTGTAATGGAAACATCTGTGAAATGTTTTACTTAGCAAACAGGTATACAGATTTAAGATTCCTAAGACAGGAAGGGCTAAAGTATCTACCAGTCATCTGACTGCTAGTATTAGAAACAGTACACAATCAACTGGTGAAGAACATTTTAGATTTTAATATTATTCACAGTTCTACATAAAAGGTGGCAAGAATTAATTTTATTTCCATCACAGAAAAGTTAACGACAAGTACTGTTTGTAACAGACTCAATGCTACATAAGGGTGAATGGCAGTTAAAAAAAAAAAAAAAAAGGTTAAGAGAAGCTTCCTCATCAAGAAGAATGAATACTTGTCATAACAGCTGTCACCAGAGTCCTGCGTTTTGTGATTTTCCTCAGGTTTCTTTTCATAGCCTTGACTTCTGGCATTCTGTGATTTTTGCTTCAGTTGGTAGAATGAGCTAGTATACAGTTGTACACTGCAGGCTTTACAAGGAGCTTTAAGATAACAACCCTTAGGACTGAAATGAAGGTGAGCAGAGAGCAAGGTATCAGCTTCAATGACAAGACAGCAGAGACATGATGGGTCAGGTCAGTGGTTTTGTGAGACAGGTTCAATATAGTAGACCACTGAGGTAAACAGGAACAACTAGAAATTAAAGTCATAAATCACATTTTAAAAATGAAATATGTTGTTTACTATTAAAAGATTTTTTTAAAAATTGAAACCATTCTAACTTCTTGACTCAGGCTATACAAATGAAAGAAGGAAGTACAAAACTTGTGAAGCCAATATATTAAAGAAATATTTACAAAGCTGGGGCTTAAACTGGAATGTACATCAAACTATTTCTAATACTTTTGTCATGATTGCTTTGATATTGTTACTTCTGATATAAATTTCAGTCACAGACCTTCACTTCAGCATATAATTTATTTTCAGTTCTGCTTGTCTGTATTGATGAATACTACAGCTCAGTGCATTTTCTTAAATTTATAGATTTGAAGATGTATGCCCACCTTAAACTTATAAAAAATTGACATATTTTCTTTTAGAACAAAATAGATTCAAGATCCTAGATCTTGTTTTAAGAAGCCTCTAAATTTCAGAAGTTTTTTTAAATGCCCATATATTGCTTCATTAAGTAAAGCGTTACTATTCCAGTAGTTCTGGTCCAATATGTAAAGTGATTTCCACAAAGTGGTTTTTATTCAGCTATTCATAAATACAAGCAATGGCTATGCTTTTAAAATTTTGTTCCACTGTTATAAATAAACTACAACATGAATTTCAAACATTAGCATTATGTTGGCATTAAAACTTGTCTTTTATTAGACAGATTAAATGATCTGAAAAGCAGCAATCTCTAATCATTCTTAAATTAACATGCTGAACCACTCACAGAATGCCAAATATTTTAGAGTATACAAATGGTATTGGGGTACCACAAGTGTCTTATGTTTATGAGTTGGAGACAAAGTGGCTTTAAAGTGCGAAATTATCTAGCATGTAACAATGTAATATATTTAGTTCAATAGTTCCCTAAAAATAAGATTTAGGCTAGCTGTGACTTTGTACTGACCACTAACTTGTGAAAGAAATCCTATTTCTCTCCAAAACATTTAAATATATCAGAGATGAAAGATCAGCTTTACATATATTTGATGTTTGTGGGCTGATAGGTCAAAACTTTCTTTTAAAATGCTGAGTCAGTTTTAAAGGATACTGAATAATATCTATATTTTTTTTATATGTACAGTTTGTCAATGACTTAAATCATATTGTAGTGCAATTTATTTATTTCTCAGTTTTTTGTTGTTTTTTTTTTAAACTCAGATGCAGTTAACCTTTATAACTATTCAATGAGAAACCGCAGTGAACTATAGCAGCATACACAGTTAATGGTTGAGCAGGCTATAACAAATAAAAATGCCATCACAGCTTAGCAATTAGCACATGGATCATCTTCAAAAACTTGCACCCCTTTCTGTCTGCAGCATTTAACTTTGGTCTGTGATTTAAATTGTATTCAAAGTGAATGGCAATATTCAATTACTGTAGAAGTGTATTATGGGAAATTGTCACAATCGTGATTAATAGCCCTTATGGAAAACAATTAATTTGCTGTCCTGTTGCTAGGTCAAGTATAAAAGCTAATTTCCTGGAGGAAAGAAATATGTTTATCAGCATATCTTTTTTGATGTTTTAATCTGAAACACTAAGCACTTCATTCACTGTAAAAACTTTTTCTTGCATATATTAAAAATGTATTTATGATACAAAAATAAAAGTTTCACTGACAACATGTGTGAGGAGGACAAGGACCAGAGGAAGAAAAAGAACAGTTTTATCAAGTTTTATCACAGGAAAATTTTCATACATACATTGGCAGTGACAATGCTAGTATGAACTGGTTAAACTACACTATTTCAGTGAAACATAAGAACAGATGAATGTGTGAACAGTTCATTCCCCTTCCTTTAAAATATATGCCAAAATAAAGTTCATTCCTCTGCCAGCAAGCACTAAAAGGAAGCGCATTTTTTCCCTTCAGAAGTCCTAGAAGAGGAAGAAAAAAGAGCATCCATTCTCTACTACCATTCTACACCACTGCTTTGTACTACCTGTCTTCTTTAATTTCTATTTTTACTCTACTTTTTATTCCTTCTTGAAGAAAATGATTTTGCTGTATTTTTATCCCTAGGTGTCATATTATGCTTCTAATCTCTGTTAGCATTTTCAAAGGGGTAAGTTGGTACGCAATATCTCTCAGTTACAATACTCAATGTTTTTTCTTCAGACTTCTATTACTTTAATACATTATCCATTTTGTTTTCTTAAATGTTTATGAATAACTTGTTCTAAAAATGCAAAGTTGCAAGGTAACATGTTTACAGGATGAATGTATTCATGAATATAGTATGTCTCTAATAAAGTCATAGCAAAGTTCTTACATTTGGGAACTCTCTATTTTTTCTTTTAATAGATTTAAAGAAATATGTAGTAGATAATAACATCAACATGAACACTGAAATCTTGTAATCTGGAACAGACTAAGAAAAGGCTAATAGAGGTTGGAAGTGTATTTATACTCATTGTGTTATGAAAATCATTGTGTACTGAAAACAGAGTACTATCTTTCCTTTTGTGTGATCCTGTGTTCAAGTTCAGTGAGTGAACTCAAAGGAAGATTAAAAATAAAGATGGGAAAATAGTGTTAAAAGAAGTTCATTGAAACAAACACAGGGAGTTTTGTTTGAATTCGTAAAATACAACATAAAAAAATCCAAAGACTGGAAAGTGAAAACTAAATGTTTCAGCTTTGAAAACAGGTAAGTTCTGTCCCATTAAAAAAGTTCATATCAAAACAGCTTTCCATGGAGAATGGAGAATCCAGATTGTCTGGAAGGCAAAACACAACTAACTATATTTTGAAATAGATGAGTGACAGCATCTTATAATTATTGGAATGTAAGGGAAGAGAAAATCATTATCAAATAGTTAAACTTAGAGTATTACACCCATTTTGAATTATCAGAGGTTGGACAGCAAAGAAAGTGAGTTTCAATGTCTGGATAAACCCCACAGCTAAAACCAGGAAATTGACATCTGGGATATTTAGGTAAACTTTAATGATCTCCTTCCTCTTCAAGATAATTGAAACTATAGATCTAAGTTTAAATTCTATTCTGTCATAGCTACATGTTGTTAAAATTTTTATTTGTTTTGAATTCCTTTATTGTAACATCTCTTGTACTAAAACTGTGACACTAACCTTGGTATGAATGCACAGATATATGTTTCAGGGACTTGGAGGACAGGAAAAAAAATCAAAATAGAATTGACAAAATAAAGTTGTGGAGTTATTTTTTCCATTATAATTGACATAACTAAAATAAGAAATAAAATGCCTAATATTTAGTAGTGTCCAGAAGTAACATCTGTAAAAGAAGAGATTCACACTTCTATAAGCATACCTTTTTGAATTGTGGCTGCATCAAATGAAGCATGACTAGAAGGTCAAGGGAGGTGATTTTTCCCCTCTACCCATCTAGAGTACTGTGTTCAGGTTCGGGTTTCCCAGAGTAAGAAGGACACAGAGCTGTCGGAACGAGTCCAGAGAAGGGCCATAAAGACAGTAATGGAGCACCATTCCTGTGAAGACAGGAGAGAGTTGAGGTCGTTTGCTAACAGAAGAGAAAGCTCCAAGGAGATACATCAGCTTTTCAGAAATAAAAAGGAGCCTAGGAAAGCAGGAGAAAGACTGTTTACCAGGGTATAGTGATAGGACAAGGGGTAATGGGTTTAAACTAAAAGAGCATAGATTTAGATGAGATACTAGGAAGAAAGTATTTACTGGAACAGGTTTCCAGAGCAGCTGTGTCTGCTTGATCCCTGGCAGTGTCCAAGGACAGGCAGCCTAGTCTAGTGGAGGGTGTCCCTGCCCATGGGAGTGGGGTAGGAACTAGATGATCTTTAAGATCCCTTCCAACCAAAACTATTCTGTGATGATTCTATGATTCTATGATATTCAAGTTTTTAAAAATGTAATAAAACAGACACTTTGCCTGTTTTGTTTTTTTTTTCTGAAATACTTGCATACTTGGGATTTTTTGCTTATTCTTACAAAGAACATAGAATCCAAATATGCAGGTTCCTTGTGGTGTCAGAATTTTATTCTAAAATGTAATGTGAAATGATTTTCATATTCTAAATAGCTTTTTCTGTTACTTTTTACTGGTAGAATAGGCACTTTATGTTGTTTAACTAACAATGGAGACAACATCAAATGTTACTTTGCAACTTCACATGTGCAGATTGATCGACATCCCTTAAATACCCCCTGATCCATATAATAAATGTTTTAAATATTAAGTTATTAATAATTATTATTCATTAGATAATATAATAATTAGAATTCTTAAAAATACCAATGTCTTCAAAAAATTTGCATCAACAAGGGCACAACCAGCAGATATAAAAAAGTTATCATCCCAGTCGACACAATGCTTGTCAGACCATGCATGAAATTCCCCACTGTACAAATACTATGTGGCCAGGCTGGAGAGGGTCCAGAGATTGTCCACAATGATGATGAAAGGACTTTGAAGACTGCCATATGAGGAGAAGTTGAGATAACTTTTTTCCAGCCTTGAGAAAAGGAGGCTTAGGGATGACCTCATCACCATGTTCCACTACTTAAAGGGTGGCTACAAACAAGATGTAGCCAAAAGGAAAAAAAGTACAAAAAAGGAAAACCCTTTTTTACATGAAGTGACATGGAAAAATGAGTGTCAATGGGTGCAAGTTTCTCCTGGAGAGATTCCATTTGGATTCTAGAAGGAAGTTTGTCTCAGTGAGAGAAAACAGTCATTGGAATAATCTCCACAGGTAAGTGGTAGATTCCCCAACACTGGACACTTAATATTTGACTGGACAGGGTACTGGGACATGTTCTCTAGACCATACTTTTGTCCAGACTGTGGTTTTGAGAGGAAAGCTTGGACCAGATGATCCTTGAGGTCTTTTCCATGCTCATATTCTATGTTTTTATAATTCTATGATAATAGAAGTTAACTTTTATTATTGCTGAGAAGAGCTCTTGATGATTCATAGAATATGTTATTAAAAATAATATATCTTTTCAAAACTGGCCAGCTATGGTTCAAGCACAGACTTCATGTGGATTCAGTTTTGCTCTTGGTGGATTAAGCTACACCAACTTTCTGTTTTCTGTGCAACATCACTGCTTTTTTTAAGTTTTACTGGAAGCATACAATTTTCGAACCAGGGTTTCCTTTTGGCTTCAGAAATAGTATGTTTCAGTAAAGAAATATTTGACATTGAAATGTTCTTTCCTTCATGTTATTGGGGTATTTTACTATAAATGGTGCAGCAAACTTTCTTATTATGAATCTTCATTTCTTTAAAAGCCAGGAATTTATAATGGAAGAGTGTTTAAAATTCAGATGTAACAGTCACATAATCGTTTCGTTCTTTTTCCTCTTAATATGTATTTATCCAACAAGGAATTAAAAAAATGTTAAATTTTTTGATATTAATTCTGAATCGAGTTCTAAACAATAAATGTTATTCTTTTAAAATATACTTATTGAATTAAAATTTTGTATCCTGACTAACCCTATGTTAGCAGAATAGCAGCAGTGAATAATGCATTATTCTTCATGTATAGTAATGTTAGTAAGCCTCAGAAAATATGAAACTATTTTATTATCATTTATGCATGCAGTTAATCATAAACTACAAAGGATTGTTAGTTTCAAACCCTTAAGCAAAATTTATGAGGTCAATTTTTAAAGAATTATTCCTCTGGGCTGTAATTAGTATTTTGTAGCATATGAAACCTGATGTTATTGTAGGAGGCAATTTGAACAACTGTATTATTTGAAAGATTTAATCCCAAAGAATCTTCTTACTTTGTGATGTTAGGGTGCACATTAGACAAAAAATGAGTATGGGAGAAGGACTCATTGCCATCACTTTTGAACTACATATACTCAGAATACACTGTAACAGTGAGAAACAAATTCTCTTTCGTGACATTGTTTCTGAGACTCCCTGTAGGAAATATTATATAGGAAAACAGAACTCAAATATTTCATCTTTAGAGATACTATTCTGGAATTCCATACTTATGCCCCTGCAGAAAATCATTGTAGTCACAGTGTCCTACATTATCCCTGGTTCTCCCCCTTTTTAGCAGCTTAAATGTTCCCCTAGGTTATTTTCCTTTAAATTCATTCTTTATGTTTTATAATTATATTTAGTTTATGTATTTTTTGTTTTAATTATGTAATTAGTATATTTTCTATTTTTTCCCATTAAATTAGGATTAAGAGTTGCAAGATGCCTTCTTTCAGCATACACATGATAAAATAAGAATCATATTTAATTTTACATCTATAAGAATAACAATTCTTTTCCAAAAAAACAAGAATCCCTTTACCTCAATCAAAAGGAGAGATAGTGATGAAACTTAAGGGACTATCGGGTGTCGCATGAAGTTAATAGAGCCAAGAAGTCCCACAGCTTTGAATAAAAAGGTTCTTAAAGAATTTACCTAAGCAATAGCTGCAATTTGAAGCAAGTATCAAATAGCTAACAGTGGCATAGGATAAACTGATTTTTATTTCATAGTTATTAAAATATTTTTTTTTATTTTGATTGAGGAAATTTAAATTATTGAGAGAAATTGTTAGGTTGTATAACATTTTAACCAAAGAAACGTTGAAAAACTTAAAACCAATAAATCACAGAAATACACTCATTCTTTGTAATAGACATTTCATATTTGGATTCGATATATTCATAGTACAAAAAAAATGTAAAAAATATTTTTACCACATTTTTGCTCAAAAGATAAACAAGAACTTTCATTGCCTTGAAGAAGATTTTATTTTTTTAAATAGCTAACAGTAATTACAGTAGTGAACTGTAAGGAATAATGACAGATTATAGCATCTATACTAGGAAGTTTATAGATTTTGAGAAGAATATCTCTACAAATTTTTATATTATATATGTGAAGATTAAAGATTCAGCCTACTTAAGGATATATTTCATATTTAAACTATTTACATACGACAGGTCATGTTTTACAAAAACTTTAATATCCACCTCATATTTAATATCTGATAGGATCTAACAATTGCAAATCTGCAATATTACAGACTAAATTATTCATGTAATAAATATTCTGAAAAGAAGAACTTCTATCTTCAACTTTCCCATTAAAGTACTTTAAAATAAGAAATCTTTGGATCACTTTTAGGAGAAATACTCTTTTCTGAGAACAACTAATTCTCATTGTAGAATAAAAACGGGTCAGATTGCACTTATCCCATGAAATAGCAGAAAAGAATCCACAAGGGTTGTTTTAGGGCTTGGTTTGGGGTTTTTTTGTATGCTAGCCCTCTTAAGAGCCTCATTTTTCATACCTGCTTACAAATACTGTCAGCAGATGGTAAAGTTCCTGGCTGATGTTGGGACCTTTTAAAACCAATTGTTTAATGTGACTAACAGATGTTGAAAACCCGTGCTTATTCCACTACCTCCTCTCCTTTCCTCCTCATCTTTTTTTCTTCCTTCCTGCCACAAATTTAATAAAACACAATGCTGTCGAAATTCCCACACATGAGGTAAACATTACTGACTGTGTTGTCATGAGAGTGTGTATATAAACAAAAACCTCTGTATACATACATAGAAAGATGTTTCTGTGTGAGTGAAATAAAAATCCGTTAAAATATTGAGCAGATATTTAGTACTTCCAAGACAGGCTGTATGTGTCCACTTTGTTAGAGTGTGTTAATTACTAAGTGGCATGTGACAAAAGCAAGCAGAAAGGTGCTGTTTACATACTGACTTGTATTACCTAGTCTAGGTTAGAGGACAGTTGTATGGTCTACGTCCTTCTAAGGAGCCAATGCTTATATCTTTGAATGAAAGCTGTTCAACCATGCATGAAACAGCTGTGCATTTGTGTTATATCAGAGAAGAAAGTTCTGGTTTAGTTTTGTCTGTCTGCTCTCTTCTTCACTGAGGAAAGAATTCAGTTTAAGGTGAACCGATTGTGAAAACACATAAAACAAAGAGAAAAAGTTCAGGTTTATAAATAGAGTTTGGGAGCCTGATTTTCCAGAATATTCATTACTAGCTGCAGCTACTTTTTTCAGAGATAGCTTGAGTAGCTAATCCCAAAACCTATCCACATATCTCGCAGAAATCACAAAGTCTTAAAATGAGAGTTTTCTGTTTAGTTGTAAGATATCAGGACAAGCATATCCCCCCTATAAAGATAGAAATGACTTCTAGTTATTTTATTTGCTTTTAATCAGACATATAATTTCATTTGATTCATTTCTGTTTTTTCCCAGTGGAATCACAGTGGAGCACTGCTGTTAGCTAACATGATTGCCCATAATATCTCTATTGTACCTTGTCATGTCAAAGATTTCTTAGGAAGTCCTTCATTTGTGAATCATTGACAAAATAGTACCTAACAGTACCTTGAATTGTTGAGCTATTACACAAGGCAGTAGTATTTATACTTAGAAAACAAACCAGAAGATCAAAAAGGGGTTTTTTTTTCAGATTCACTGTGAGGAATGCAACAAGTTTTTCTTCTTATCGCTGTTTAGATGGAAATCTTCCAAAATATTTAAAGTTAAAACAGGAATGAGATTTCATAGTAAGGAATTCCCAGGACAATTTAGGAAAAAACAAACAAACAAATGAAAGCACGAGGAAAAGATATTAATTATTTTAGAAGACTGGTTGGAAAGCTATTACAATATATCATCTCTAGCACTCACAGATAACTGCAGAATTAATATACTCACTTTGTAAAATATAATGAAGGAACACTTCCAGGAGACTACAAGGTTTGGATGAGAAGAAATCCAGGACTTTCCAATCTATCACAACACCCTTCAAATTTGTGGGCTAATTAAAAAAAAAAGAAATTAGTAACTCTGCTGAATAAAATGAAGTCCCTGAAGTTTTATATGGACCATGAAAGGCTCCACAACCTCTCTGGGAAAACTGTGCCAGTGCTCAGTAACCCTCAAAGTAGAAGAGTGTCTTCTGATGTTCAGATGGAACCTCCTTCCACAGAGTCATAGCCTCTTTCATGTGGATCCACTTGCTCTGGTGTGGGGTCCTCCACAGACTGCAGGTGGATATCTGATCTGCAGGGAAACAGCCTGTCCCCTTACCATGGTCTTCACCATGGACTGCAGGGTTACCTGTCCTGGCACCGGGACCACCTCCTTGCTTATCTTCTTCACTGGTATTATTGTCTGCAGAACTGTTTTTCACACTTATTGTGTTGCACAGCAGATTTTTCCTTTTCTTAAATATGTTATCCCCGAGGCACTACCATCACCACTGATGGGGTCAGCCTTGGCCAGTTGCAGGCACATCTTGGAGGTGGCTGTCATTTGCTCAGACATGGGGAAAGCTGCTGATATCATCGTGGTTTAGCTCCAGCCATCAATCAATCACCACACAGCCACTTGCTTACTTTCCTCCATAGGATGAGGGAAAGAATCATGAGACTGAAAGTGAGATAAATCATGGGTTGAGATAAAAACATTTTAATAGGAAACACACACAAAAAGAAGATAATACTAATAAGATATATATTAAAAATATGTACAAAAACTACATGATGAACACAATTTCTCTCCACTTAAAGTTAATACTACACAAGACCTCCCAAACTGTTCAGCCTCCCAGCCCACATGTAAGTAAAGCAAAAAAAAGGAATTAATTCAACACTTCCCATCAGAAGGCAGGTTTTTAGCCATCACCCTGAAGTAGATGCTGTGCAAGACCCCCATCTGCTGCACCAGGTCCCCAGCTGCCACTCATACCCTCATCCCACCCCCAGTTATAAACAGAACATTATGTTTTATGGTATGGAATATCCCTTTGGCTACATACATCCCAGCTAGGTTCATACATCCCAGCTAGGTCCCCTTCCAGCTTCTCATTTGGAAGGTAGGGCATGGGAAACTGTAAAGTTCTTAACTGCTTGGCAAAAACTAAAAACATCAGTGTGTTATCAATATGATTTGCTTCCTAGATCCAAAACACATCACTACAGTAGCTACTAGAAAGAAAATTAACTCTACCCTGCCAGAACCAAGACACCTATTTTCTTACAGAAGCCACCCCTGTAGCCCCTCCATCAACAAAGCCTTGCCATGCAAGTTCACTGTACTCCAGTTCTCCAGCACATCTCCTACTTGCCATGATGATTCAAAGATTATCAAGAGTGGTCTTGCAATGACATCTGCCAGCTCCATGTCTAGCAAAATTAATCCTACTATTACCTACAGTATTTGAGACTGACTGGATTGGTGCTTTCTAACATAAGTCTATTTGTTTCAAGTGTTTTGGTTCTGTACTGTTTTTCTTCTTAATGTAATAGATAATATGAGGGATTCTCTCTCTTAAGAAATTGTTCTATATTTTAGTCCCTTGGTTGCTTATGTATTGCTTTATCTGCAACAGAAAAAAAGTAGAAATAAAAAGTAAAGGGAACTTGGAAGAAGGGGAGATGGGGAGTAAAACAAATTGCTAAGTGATAGGCATTGACCTGATAATGTCAGTCGCTTGCTGAAACCAGACTAAAATTTCTGTGACTGTGAGGTGTTCTTAGCTTTAGACAAAATGGTAACCTTGCAATGTGTAAGTTTTAAAGTCAAAACAATTTGATATTTCATATTTGTAACTGGGAATGACTCACTAATCAGGAGAGAGAATGAAAACCACTCCAAATATTGTCATTTAAAGCATTTAATATAACTGTGATTATCTCTGAATCACTTGGCAAATTTATTCAGTCTGCTCAGGACAATCGTTGGGTGTCCCAGTGTGCAAAACCAGAAAGAAAACCCACAAACACAAAGCTGGTTTCTATAGGCTCCTAAACACTTTGGCCTGCTTCCTGAACAAGTAAATATGGAAAAACTGCAAACCAGCAATAATTCTGCTCAAGATGAAAAATTTCAGTAAAATTTATTTAGTTGAAAATAATAGGAATAATAAATAAATATTTCTCCATATTTCCGTCAAAGAAGTTATATACACATCTTTCTTTTGCCTCTGTCTAAAAAAATTTCAGGATGATACTGGTGTAACTTTGCCCTGTCTATATAGACTCCATGAATGAATAACTAGAATGATATAGTTAAAAGTTATACAGTCAAGTATAACTTAAATACTTATATATAAGTAACATAAAAATAACCTCAAAGGAATGAAATAGTGTTACAGTACCTATGGCCCACTATATGGCTAAATTTTTTTAGTCAATAACACTGATACACAAACTTGCTAGAATGAGCATTAACATCCTGGTATCAAGTTCAGTAAGGTATGTTTTGATACATAAAGCTTCTAGAAAAATATTCATTTTTTCTTTGAATTTAGGGAACAATGGAGTTAGTCTATTAGCATATGCTTTCACTTTATTTTCATGGTTCAGTACTTAAAATGTATGGCACATTTTATTTGAAGATGAGTTTTGTTTCTCCCTCCATACAATGATTGATGTGTTTTCAATATTTTTCTGTTACAAAAGGTACTTGAAGACCCTGTTCATATCCAACGTGTTTCTTTTCAATGCATATAAGTAGATGTTTTATCATAGTTTTTATAAGCTTTTTTTTTTCTTTTGTCTTTTTAGGTATCTTACATGTATTTTGCAGCTGATGTATCAGGTTTTGCGAGTCTTTTGGGGTTCTGACTTCCAAAATACTGTAAATTAGAATAGCACGAAGAAAATGTCTTCCTAACTGCTGACTCTCTCAGAACTCTGCTATTTAGATGTGGTTCCGTTAAAGGTAACTCTGTCAACCTCCTATTAATCTGTTTAATGTTTTTAACAGCATTAAAAAGCATACATTTTAGTAAATCTGTAAAGTATTATTAGATGTACATCTTTTTGTATAGTATACTTACCATTACCAACCTAGCCTGGATAATGAATGTAAGCTTTAATCAGATTCATTTTCTTCATACCTCTTATTATCCAAACAGTCAAGATTTAGGGTGTACTTTGGGGTTTAGGTGTTGTCTGTCTTTTTCTTTTTTTCTCTCACAAACTTAAATTGGAAAAAAACAAAACCACCTCCTCTTCCTCTATATGAGATTAGGATGTCAATATGACACCAACTAGCAGCAGTATGAAATTATTCTCTTATAAAAACTACACAGATAAGAACATTTTTTATTTTTGATAAATACTGTTATGTTATTTTACTGGAAGCAAATCTAATAATGAATATAATTTAATGGATAAATAGGCAAATTCAGATCACTTTTTTTTTTTTTTTATTCTTACAGGGAAAATGACCTTTATATAGTTGCAAAGCTATGAACAAATTTCTAAAAAATTATGCAAGTGGTTAAGTATGTCTCTGTGGAAACATCTTAACTCGTACATCTAACAGTGAGAAGGGGCTTGTAATTTTACTTACCTAAATTCTTTGTGAACAGCTTGAGGACCTCCCACAGATAGCCAACTGCAACAGCTTGTAGACCTTCTGCAAGAAATAAAATAAACCAACCAGGGTGCTGTAGAGAAAGACATGTTTTACTTTTTTGAGATATTTGCCTTTATTCTGCTTTATTTATACTGTTTATAAAAGTAAATTACTTGTCTGGAGTGCTGCTCTTCGAGCAGACTGATTCTCTATGGGGAAGAAGCCTACCAAGGCATTTTACTTTTGTAGAAAACAGTTGAACTTTAACTCAGGGGATGAGATCTGCAAGGTTAAAAAGCTTTGCTTTCTAAAAGGAGAATCAATCTAATTTGAGAATAGCGACAAGCAAGCTGAAATAAATCAGGCACTGTGGAAATTACCTGGTCTAGCACTGACTTGGAATAAATAGACATACCCAGAGTAGCTGTGGTTTTGTAAACAGTGGTAAGCTTCCTTCTTTAAGCTATAACAATCATGGGAGAAATAAAATAACATTTAGAAAAATAAAATAAAAAGAAAGGTTTCCTTTCTGGGCTGCAAGCACACATTGATGGCCTATGTTGAGCTTTTCATCAATCAACACTCCCAAGTCCTTCTTCTCAGGAATGCTCTAAACCCATTCTATGCCCAACCTGTAGTTGTGCTTGGGATTGCCCCTACCCATGTACAGGACCTTGCACTTGGCCTTGTTGAACTTCACGAGTTTATCATGGGCTTACCTCTCAAGCCTGACAAAGTCCCTCTGGATGGCACCCCATCCCTCCAGCATGTTGGCCACACCACACAGCTTGGTGCTGTCAACAAACATGCTGAGGGCACACTCAATCCCACCGTTCATGTTACTGACAAAGATGTTAAATGGTGCATGTCCCAGTACCAACCTCTGAGGAGCAGCACTTGACACTGGTCACCACTGCAACTCTTTGAGTGCAACCATCCAGACAATTCCTTCTCTGCTGAGTAAACCACACACCAAATCCAGTTCTATCCAATTTAGAGAAAACGATAGTGTGTGGAACAGTGTCAAACAGTTTACAGAAGTCCAGGTAGATGACACGAGTTCCTCTTTCCTTATCCACCAATAGTGTAACCCTGCAGTAGAAAGCCACCAAATTTGTCAGGCACAGTTTGCTCTTAGTGAAGTCGTGTTAGCTGTCACCAATCAGAACATTGTTTTCCATGTGCATAAGCATAGTTTCCAGGACGATCTGCTCCATGATTTTGCCAGGGATAAAGGTGAGACTGACAAGCCTGCATTTCCCCAGGTCTTTTATTTTTTTTCCCTTTTTAAAAATGGGAGTTATGTTTCCCCTTTTCCTGACAACAGAAACATCACAAGACTGCCAGGACTTCTCAAACATGATGGAGAGTATTTTATCCACTTCATCCACCAGTTCTTTCAGGACCTGCAGAAGTACCTTGTCAGGTCCCATGTATTTGTGCACCATCTGGTTCCTTAGATGGTCTCAAACCTGACCTTCACATACAGGGAGTACTTTTGCTGGCAATATGGCTAGGGCCCTTGCTAGTGGATACTGAGACAAAAAAATTGAGTACCTCAGCCTTCTCCATATTCCCAGTAACCATGTCTCCTGTTTCCTTCTGGAGGATATCCACATTTCCTCTTCTCTTCCTTTTATCACTGATCACAGAGTCACAGAATTGTAGGGGTTGGAAGGGACCTCGAGAGATCATCGTGTCCAACCCCCTGCCAAAGCAGGCTCCCTAGGACATTTCACTCAGATAGGCGTCCAGACGGGTCTTGAATATCTCCAGAGAAGGAGACTCCACCACCTCCCTGGGCAGCCTGTCCCAGGCTCTGTCACCGTTTTTCCGCATGTTGGTGCGGAACTTCCTATGCTCCAACTTGCAGCCATTGCCCCTTGTCCTGTCTCCACAGACCACTGAAAAGGGGCTGATTCCCCCTGCATCCCCTGCTTAAGATAATTATAAACATTAATTAGGTCCCCCCTTAGTCTTCTCTTCTCAGGGCTGAACAGTCCCAACTTACTCAGCCTTTCCTCACAGGGGAGATACTCCAGGCCCTTAATCATCTTTGTAGCCCTTCTTTGGACTCTTTCCAGGAGAAAGAGTCCTGTCCTTTTTATACCAAGGCGCCCAGAACTGGACACAATACTCCAGGTGGGGCCTGACCAGGGCAGAGTAGAGGGGAAGGATCACCTCCTTTGACCTGCTGGCTACACTCCTCCGGATGCACCCCAGGATCCCATTGTCTCTCTTAGCCACCAGGGCACACTGTTGGCTCATGGCCAACCTGTCATCCACCAGGACCCCCAGGTCCTTCTCCACTGAGCTCTTCTCCAGCAGGTCATCCCCCAGCCTGTACTGATAGAAACGGTTGTTCCTTCCCAGGTGCAAGACTTGCTTTTGTTGAACCTTATCTGGTTTCTAACTGCCCAGCTTTCCAGCCTTCCAGCCTGTCCAGGTCTATGTACCTGTAGAAGCCTTTCTTGTTGCCCTTGATGTCCCTGGCCAGATTTAATTCCAGCAGGATTTTAGCTTTCCTAACCTGATCCCTGGCTGCTTGGACAGTTTCTCTGTATTCCCTCTAGAGTTCTGTTCCTGTTTCCAGCCTCTGTAGGTTTCTGTTTTGTGTTTGAGTTTGCCTAGGAGCTCCTTGATCATTCATGCAGTCCTCCTGGCATTTTTGCCTGTTTTTTTCTTTCTGGAGATGCATTGCTCCTGTGGTTGGAGGAGGTGAATATTTGCATACTAGACAGCTATCTTTGACCCTCTTCCTCACAGGGTTTTTTCCCATGCTACTCTAAGAATTAAGTCCCTGAAAAGGCCAAAGTCTACTCTCCTGACATTCAGACCAGTGAGCTTACTGTGTAGTCTCCTTAATTCCCTAAAGTTTTATACCTTTCCAAGTGATTATATATATATAAGATTGCAGAAAACATTTCAACTAAGCCCAAGCATTCAACATCTGTGCATCAGTTTTAATAATCTAACAATATACAATGAAGGAACCCATCTTACAGACCTCCCTGCCAATTTTCAATCTTAAATGAGAATCTTGACCATTTGTAAGTATGAGACACGAATGAAAAGTGATAGATATTTTTGGATCCTTTCTGACTGCATAAATTAGGGTTGCTGGAATGATAAAATAACATCTGCAAATTTTTTCTCAAATAACATCACATTCTTTTATCAAATAACATCACATTAATGCCAGTGCTCAAGGAGTCTTTTATTTCCACTATTTACTTACCTCCCCTTCTAATCGCTAGCACTCTTTCTCTCTACCATATTCATATTGTTAATGATTTGTTCTCTAAGAGCAAAATTTGATCTATTTTACTCACTGGGATCAGAGACTGAATATTTAAACTTGAATCTAGAGAAAATACTGTTCTTGCCTTGCTTACTCAGTACTCTGGATTTTGTTGAAAGCCATTCAGTACAGAAAGGTGATACACAAATCATAGACACCTCCCTTAGATAAATTCTAGCATTGAAATCTTCAAAAATTAAAACTTTTTTTTTTTTTAAGTAGAATTAATGGATATTCATTTTACTGAAAGATTAATTGAGTTAGATGAACAGTAAAAATAATGCCATCTGAAAATAAACTTTAAAATACAAACTTATGTCATTGAATCCAGTGTAAACACAAATCAGTGAACGTCCTGGATAACTGAAGATCTTCAGCCTAAAACTTGTGTTTCCAACTGTATTCAAAACTTCAGCTCTTTCAGTTTGCTTTCAGGGTGCCAGATGAGTAGAACTCCACTGAAATCCCGAGAGTTAGGTTTGCAGACGATTGCTAGATAGGGCTCTATTTAAACACAGCAGATGGTAATTTTATCTGCTTAGAATGCTCTAATCATTGTAAAAATATATAATAAATATATCTTTTTTTTAATAACTGACGATTCCCCATTTTGTAGTTTGATTAATGAAAAATCAGTCAGGCTGTCACAGCATGTTAGCAGTGGCAAATGTTGCAGACGTTTTTTCCTTAAACACACTATGCCTGCATTTCTATAAAGCAGTAGGACAGCACAGAGTCATTCTGTCATTCCAGGTTTATTCAAAGGCTTTCAAGGTAATGGTGCACGATCTTTGCTATAACAGATGGTCTTCATCTGTAGTTTCCCACTTTGTGGAGCTGGTACCACACAATTGAGGATTTGTCTTGAGGATATCCTTACAAGACTTCAATGGCCTACCTGTCAGCCATTCACCATGTTTTTAATGGGCATAAAAAAATGGCTTAAGGCATTCATATTGTTCATCATATGTGCCAGATGTCCAGGCAAACAGAGATGAGCCTGCAGGAACCTTGCTGTAATACTGAGCATTTGATATTGATGTAAGATAACAGTATCCTAGTTTGAGAAAGTATTCAAAGACTAGACTTCTTAAATATAACATCAAACACTTTTTCTTTTTATCAACAAGATCCATTAAAAAAACAAAAGAGGAATATAATATACATACACCTACATTGGGCTATTTTTATTTTGAGTAATGGAATTTTATTTATATAAACATTTATAATAATAATAACAACTATTATTTTTTTATTTATTAGAAATTCCATAGATATTTTTATTCAAATATCTGTTTTTTGCAATAGGAAGAGGTAGCTAATACTATACATTTAGTGCAGGGAATAAAAGTATAACAATTTTAATTGAAAAAAGTATGTAATCTAATTTTTATACTAGTCTGTATTAGCAGGTGTTGCAGTTCTACTGAGAGAGGGCCAGGTCCGGCAGAAAATGGCTGCTGGAATCTTCTGCAGGCCTGCTTGTAGCGCCTCTGGGAATCACATATAGGAGACAAAAACTCCAACCAGAACTTGGAGTGCCAGTAAGACCGAAAAGTTTGGCCCATTAAGGGCATTGTGATGTATATTTGCTTGTGAATGTAAGCAGTTGACAGACATAAAAGGCCGGGAAGGCTGGGGGAGGAGTAGGCGCGCCCAGGTACCCAGGCGAGTTTGCCCCTGCAGCCCGAGCAGAAGCACCTGGAGTAGCCGGAGGAAAGGAGCCATGGAGGAGGCAGAGACCCTACCTGCCCGGTGGAGAGGCTCGGCTCCACGCTGGATGGAGCCGGTGGAGACATAGAGAAGATGCCGTGACTGACGTTGGGATGAGCCCCTACCAGCACAAGCGACCTACAGAGATGAAGCCCGGTGGGAAGAGATTTGCCTTGTTGAAAGTTCGTGGAGGACTGGCTCTTATGGGTGAGATCCTACGGTGCAGAAGGGGGAGGGTGTGTGGAATGGATGCCCCCATCCCGGCCGAGAAGGAAACCAACTTGCAAGGGACTGACCGAAACCCCCATCTCCTAGTCCCTGCCCCCCTGTCCTGTGCTGCGAGCAGGAGAGGGGAAGAAGGGAGCAAAATCATGGCTGAAAGGGAAGTCTGCTTTAGAATGGAGGGGTGGGGGAAGGTGTTACCGAGACCCCCATTTTCCCCAGGCCCTGCCCCTCCTGGGCTGCGACCGGGAGGGAAGAAGGGAGCAAACTTCTAACTTAAGCCTGCTAAGGAGGGAGTGGGGGGAAAGTGTTTGCCTGGTTTGCATTTGTTTCAAGATTGTTGGTTGCACTCCTGACTCTGGTTCTTTTTTTTCACTGTTTTCTCTTTAGCGTGGTGTAATAAATTAGATAACTTTTCTCTTCTGCTCTCTATGTTGAGTCTGTTTTGCCCGCGTCATTAACGAGTTTGTCTCTTGAGCCGCCCAATTATGTTTTTCCTCCCCTGTCCAACCAAGAAGGGGAGTAACAGACTGATTTTGGTGGGTGTCTGGCCTTTGGCCAGGGCTCAAACCATCACAGCAGGGTTTGGGGCATACTTTCGGAATTACTTACACAGATTAATTTGTTTTTTAATTTCTACTCAAAACTGAAATTAAAATTTCAATTTTCTTATTTTTTTTACTTCTTCAGTTGTTTAGCAGCTATTTTAGCAGTTTTAGCAATTAACAATTTTAGCAAGAGTGAACTACCCTATTGCTTTATTATCTATTTCTGATAGTCTTGGGCACTTAAAACTCTAAAAATTCAGTGTCGTTGGAAGGAAAACAGTTCTGACTGATTTAATAAATGGGTGAAGCAATTTCTGATCATGGCCATGTGTTCAGCACTAGATGGGTGGGAGTGTTGTAGGGTACTTTGAAGACCTTGAGAAGAAAAGCTTGACAGCAAATAGTGAAGCAGAATTACTTTAATATGAAGATGAAAAATAGTATGAAAAATATAGATAGTGGGTAAATAACGTGCAATCAGTTGCTGGGAGCCCAACTGTTGCACAGCTTCAGAGAGTATCCAAATGAATTCCAGTGGCACACTACGCAAATCCCATCTATGAGAGGTTCTATCTCTCTCTTGTGCCATGTTGCATTTTATTTTATCTTATGTAAAGAAAGCAAACCATGTATCTTTTCCCAACAGGTAGGAATACTATCACTTTCATACTATCCACTAAAGCACAGTACAGACTAGTATGGGACATTCCTACATGTTGCCTTAGAGTGTTGCATACATGGAGTTAAACAGCAGTGACTCATGCCAACATGTACTTGTCTCAAGCCTTAAACACAGGTCTCAATGGAGGAGACTTGCCCAAAATCACTAACTTCTTGTCTTTCTTGAAGATGGCTGACACATTTGTCTTTTTCTGGACTTGGAGACCTCTTACATTTACATAAACCTCTTAGAAATGAGATACAGAAACCTTGAAATGGCATTAGCTGTCTCCTTCAGCACTTCTGGATGCATCCCTTTCACCCTGTGGACCAGCGTATGTTCATCCTACATAAATCATCTCTAATTCAATCTTCTTCTCTCACCCATCCCTCAAAATTTGTGACTATGTAGAGAGCTCTAAAAGTAAATTTTGTCAGTAAAGACCAGGCAAAAGTAGGCATTTAGAACCTCCAACTTTTCCATTTCCTTTGTCTTTAGATTCCTTGCTCTATCCAGCAATGGGGCAACTTAGTCTTCCTTCTGCTGCTAACATACTTCTAGAAGCCTTTGTTGTTACACCCAACATACCTTTCTGGTTTCATCTTCAGAAGAGTTTTGTCTTAAATTTCATTCTATATGCTTGAGATTGCATCTGTAGTCATCCTTGATAGTCTGTCCCTGCTATTACCTCCCATAGGCACCACTTTCATATTTTAGTACAGTGTACTTCCCTGTTTAGCCAAGCTGTCCTTCTGCTTCATTGATCAGGCTGAAATGTTCTTGTGCTTCAAGAATTTTTCTTCAAAGACTAACCAATTTTAATGGTATCTTTTATTCTTTAGAGCTATCATGCATGGGGTCTTGCTTGCACTTCCCTGAAAAAGCTCTCATAGAGCCAAGAGTTTTATTTAGCAATTTAGATTACTTGCTGTCTTCAAGATCTTAAACACTGTGGGATCGCAAACCATCCTGTCTCAGGGTAATTGCAGCCAAGGATCCACCTCCTCTACTTTCCTGTACTGCAAGTCATTAATGAAGATATTTAATGTTTTTTTACCCCATATTGGCCTCTGGGGTACACCACTAGTTACTGGCTTCACATCAGAGATTCAAACAGTTACCAACCTCTGGGCCTGCCCTGGTCTACCTCCCTTTTTGCAGATGGTTTTGCTGATTTTTTCAATGAGTTTTTTGGTTAGTTGGTTGGTTGGTTGGTTTTGGGGATTTTTTTAGAACTTTTGTGACAACTGAGAAGGAAGAATCTTAGAAGAGTTACAATTCACAGTGGAGAAAATACTGTTTATGTTTTGGTTAGGATTTGTGTATTTGTTTCTTTTCTTAGTCTTCAGCTATACTAATGACAGTTTTGTGTTTATTATTCATATTTAATTTGAGTTATTGTTCTTCTAACAGTGCATAAAATTTTTGTAAAGATTCAAAATATTCATGATTAGGACTTAGCCATGTATCTTCAGCAAACAACACTTTAGGCTGTTTACAAATTATTCAGAATAAATGTGCAATATTTATTTTCTATTAGGACGGAAAAATAACCTTAGCATTTCAGCTCCTTTTTCCCCTGAAACTACATGTGTCAACTGCATACTCTGTCAATTGTGTAGATACACAGGAAAGATTATACATTTATACATGGACTGTTTAAAGCAATTTTTTTTTCCAGTTTTAAAACAACAGTAGTTACATGTGAGCTTTTAATCGGAGTTTTAGGAGTATTTCTGGGTTAAAGTATATATTCTTTTTCTTTATGCCTTTTTACAAGTAATACATGTGGCTGGCATTCATATTCATTGGAAATCTTCCCTACGACTATCAGTTGGCCATACCTCTAAATACCTAGTTTCACTCTGGCCTTAGATATTAACCATTACTTCTCAGGTCCTTCATGAAAACTTACTAGTTTGTCAAATTCAAATTCTTTCCCTTAAAGGCCCCATTTAATACTCATATCTGCTAATATGGCTAGGAAGAAAACTGGACAAAACCCAATAAACCTCATAACAGGTGTTTGACTAAGAAACGATGGGCAAAAAGGAAAAAATCATAGTTCTACATATAAAACAAGCCATATATATGCTGCACATTTTTTTAATTTCCTTCTTCCTATGGATGTAAAACTGGGCAATTTTTTAATGTAATTGTGCGTTACTATAAGAAAACAATGTTACTAACATGTATTTTCTTTTCTATAATTTTCAGTAAGTATTGAAAACAGAGTAAAGAACATCAACATTAAAGTTATTCATTAACAAATCATTACAATTAGGAAATACTAATTCAAATTTGACCGCAATTAGATGTCCCTTGTTTTGAGCAAAGCCATTTTTGAAAAAAGTAACCCTTCAACCAAGAAAAAAATACTTTTAACATCTCACAGCCACTGCATTTTATTTTTTCATCAATAGCATGGTTATTCAAAACAATTTAGTTTCAAGATAGAAAATACTAAATAATTATTCCTCAGCCTAGACATATTGGAAATAAAAAGGGTATTTAAGACTATTTAAAATTATTTAAAATTTAAAAAGGGATGTATTTTAAATTGATTTGAATTTTTGGAAATATTCATCCAATACTAACCAATCTTCTGAAGGTTGCTAATATTCAATAGCTTAAGAATTTATTAACGTTAAAATAAAAGGTGAAAAAGCTTTTAGTTACCTTTGAGATGAAATTAAAAAGGATATTGAAAAATTTTATCAAATATGATCTGAAAATCTCTTATTTCTCTACCACATAAAAAGTCTGTAATTTAAACTGTATACTGTAGAAAAGAATCTGACTAATTTATTATTCAGAAAGAAATGTGACCACATCTACTTTAAAAGAGACAGCATCTTCTGAAATTTCCATGGGAGTACATATAGCAGTTATTTCATCTTGCAAGAACACTGTTCTTAGGTTTTGGTCTTGAACAGCAGTGGGGGGCTCGTCACATGAAAAAAACTGGCAGAATCATCTTCAAATCACTTTTATAATTCTGCTACAAACTCAACCTTAAAGAGTGATGTGATTTTACAGAGAAAACTGGAAAATTGTGTGTCACACTTTTAAACAGCTGAGGGCTGACTGCCAGAAAGAAATACAATCAGAAATGTTTGACAGGCTCAGTGGTTAGGGAACATTCGCTAAACTGTGTTTGCTTCCTTCAGTCTTGAGTTTCAGTACTCATAAAGTGACAATACAGAGGTGGCTGTGGGAAGAGAAAAAAATATGAAAAAAAGATAGTGAATTCTAACAGCACAGGATGTAAGAGAGACTGTATACTTCATTGTACAAGAAAGACATTTAGATTTATACACATTTCTGCCTTCTTACTGTAATCAATACTGTGCTGAGAATCTATTAGTAAACTACCTAAATATTTCAGGCAAGCAATCTGGTAACCTTAAAAATATAATAATTAATAATTATAATTATGGATAAAACATGACACTTAAAATATTTTAAAATAATATTTCTATGTATATGACATTTACACAAGAACCATAATGCAGTACAGTCTGAACTAATACTGAGAAAAGACAAAATAATATACTAATGCATTTTCATGTTACACTAGGTTTGGATGTATTCTATTAGTTTATATATAGTATACTGATACATTATTAATTAGTTGTTTACTTAAACAGATATTCTGATACCTTTCTTTCAATATCTTTCTATTGAGTTCACAAGCTCTTGAATCTTTTAACCTCTTTATTGTCATTAACTAACAATAGGTGCCAGGTGGCTGTGCTGTCCTCAATTTATTCATGCAGGTTAGACAGTACACAGACATTGGCACATAGGGTTTGGTGGGTAATTTAGTTATTAAAAATCTCTGCAGTAAGGTAGAATATTACAAAGAAAGTTAAATAATATGACCAATTTTTAATAACAAGTTTTAAGTGAAGATTACTTTGCGATGTTTTAAAACTATAGCACTTATATATTTTCATAGCATACTTTATTTCTTTTGAGTTCCTTTTGGTTTTACCCTCTGTCATATGGATGAGGCTCTCCTATGAACCCCTCTCCACCCTCTCCTCACCCATTTTGATGTGGTATCCTATTCTGTGAAGAAGAATGGTGTTTATCATGCCTGGAATGGATTGTTTGGACTAGATTTAGGGGAGTTAAGCATCTTATGAGAGAAACATACAGCATCAAGGTCATGTGGCAGAGGGCTGTGCTTACACAACAAAGAGGCTGAACTAAAGCCAACTACAGAATACCATAGATCTTCTATTTAAGGTAGATCTATGTGGTGTTTTGCTGGCAGAAGAAAGCTGGATCTAGACTTACAAAATGAACTGTGTCTGCATGTAAAGTCAGTAGTAAGTCTGTACGATTATTTTTTCCCACAGTCAGGCTTGTTCTTGTAAGCTTAGAGTTGCACCAACCACGGTTATATTGTGCTGATATACCCTGAAGCTCCAAGGTAGCAAACTCCCGTCCATTTAGAATTCATAGCATAGAATGGTCTCCTGAGGATGGCTCCAAAATAATTGTTAGCATATATCAGGTTGTTTTGATCAATTTGCCTTCAGATATTCTTAAGAAGAAGGCTGACTTTTTTTTTGCCAGATGGGAATGTGTCTGTATGTGAAAAATACCCTGCTTTTTATAGTACTATTTTATTGCTAAGTAGATAGAGAAGAGAAATAGCTTTAGATATGGCAATCAGAGCTATTTCAATGAGTAAAAAGATAACAAAACTTAAGGAAAAATAATGAAATGAAAACAGGAGCTGCAGCAAGGGAACAACTCCTGTTAGATCTGCTTTGGTAACCTGAAATAAATCTTGATAATTAAATTTTCATATTAATTTGAAGTTCTTGAGTCAGCAAGTATTGTTCGAGGCAAATGTTAGATATCTGTAAAACATAAGATATCAATTCTGGAGCAAAGCAAACAAAATGAGGAAGATTTTCAATGAAAGATAAAACCTTATATATGTTTTGTCAGCACATTTTTCAACAGTCCCTGAATTACAGCTTTTTGGAAGATAACATGGACATCTTTGCAAAACATCCTTAAATGTTGGCTCATTTAGCTTCTGTACTGGATGCTATGGGTTATTCCTGGAACACTCTTGACATAAATTTTGTGGGGAATTTTATGGTTCTGTTTGTTTTATATGTTTATTCAAGGCTAAAAGGTAACTGTAGAGATGGAAAGCTGTATTCTTACTCTTTGTACATTGACATAAAATACAGGCTTCTTTTTATGTGTAAAGCATAACAGAATGTCTTTGGTTTTTCCCTTCTCTCAACTGTACTTCTAAGTGTTTTTATGTTTGTGCTCTGTTCCTAGCATGACATCAGCAAGGAATTATTCTCTCTTCCTGATTCATCTCACAAGATGGAAAACAATTTACTAATTTTGTTGGTTTATAGGAATAAGAAATAGCTTGCTTTAACAATGTTTTCTAAAACATCAGCAGATTAACTCATCATCAGAATAGTTATGTAATTTTAAAACTAAAAAGATGTAATTTAAAAGACACACAGATTCTATTTGAGAAATAATTTGTTTGAAAAATGTCACATAGAAATAAGTTCACAAGTTTTCTTTTTTGGGGCTCACGTTGCTTTTTAGCTCATGTCAATTTTTTTTGGTGATATTTGACAAGACATTCTCCTTGGACTTTGGAGAAAATTATACTGAAGGTCAGTATGAAGTTTCCAACTATTTAAATTCCGAATCTTTTGGGTACACCATGATATGCTTTACATAGCAGTACATTATCTTCTTTGTTATTATTTTCATCCATGGTTAATACCAAAGGGAAAAAAAAAGACTCCTAAAGATACAAATGCTAATCATTATTACATGTTTTTACTCTGGACAGCTGAATATGCATATAGAAACATAATTTACAGTAGGATCTATCTGCTAGATGCATAGCGTCTTCCATGTTCAGGAACTAGCAAAAATACAATTAATACAGTAGTACAGCTACCGGGTGGTCTACTGTGAATTAAGAAGTAATTTTTTAAGAATATTGGAAATATTCCACTCTATTTATATTCTTTAAATATTAATATTCATGTCTGCCTTCTTTGAAATGTTGTAGCATTGTATCTGGTCTCCTAAAAAGACCATAAACATCTCTCCAAAGGTCAGCATGTCATGTTTATTCTTTTGGTATACTGAGAGTCTCTCTGTGTGTTTACTTAAGGGGCAATTCTCATCTCTTTTCCTTCAACTTACCAGTGCTTTTCCTTTTTTGCAGCATAGATACTCTATTTATGATCATAAAATAACTGAAAATATCAAGTGAACTGAATATGGCATGGATTTCCTTCATCTAGTTCCTTCAGACGAAAGGAAATGCAACTGGAGAGACGAGCCTTTACCAAAGTAACTGGTTTCCTAAAGCAGTTCACAGAAAAAAACCCAGAAAATCATGAACCCAGTTTTATATGAGACAGGTTCTCTGAAGTCATCTGAGGAATGTCTGTTTGTCATACGTTGAAAGTTCCAAAAGACACTTATTCTTGATTGAGTGCTTAAGAATAGCTAAATCAGGCAATTCTTAAAAGTTCCTATTTTATGGATTTTCGATTTATTATTAAATATCTTTTTATTAACAATATATATTTGCAGAGCCACCACCAGCTTCCTGAAGGGGCTATTATGGTGGGTCCACTGGAACCAACTGGAACCAGCACAGGGCAATGCCAGCCTCTCCTCACAGAGGCCACCCTCCAGCCCCCACAACTACAGTCACACAATACCCCCCTCATACTGTAAATATTAAATCTAGGTTGTTTTTGTATAATTGCTATTTTTAGTTCATGTCCTATTTGACTTTCACATACATTTTTTAAACTACTAGTATAAAAAACTAACACTCTGTCTTCTACATATATTTTCCAAATGTTCACTGTGTTTCTCCAAAACATGTATAGATTTACTGAGGTCACAGGGAAAGACTGGCATCTTCCTAACAAACATGGAATACCAAAATTGTTGACTTACCAAAATTTTAAGGAGAGGCTTGCAGTTTTATCACTTGGTCACAGCTTCAATTCAGTCTGACCCATAACCCAGAAGGTAGCTGAAATTCACACTTTAAGCCATCACTAATACATATGAAAACCTTCCCCATTGGAAATTAGAGCAAAATGTCAACAGAGTCAGGAATTTATTAGTATCTTAGGAAAGGTAAAGGATCTGCTGAAGAACATTTATTCATTGGTTTCTAACAGCAGTATTAACATACATGAAGAAGATGGAGAGACTGAATGTATGACAGGTTTGGTCTTTGAACATTCAGCAGGCAACTTCTCCATATTATTTAATCTAGGCTGTAACACACACCATGTAAATCATATCATAGAATATCTGGAAAGGTTACATTTCTAACATTAAAACTGTATTTCTGACTTCTGACATTCTTACGTATCACATGAAGAAGGAAGACATGTGGCTCACTAAACATAATAAAGGAGTCTTGTCATAAGATTTCATACACTCAAAACAGCAAGGATGAAATGAGATAGGTTAAGGCCTACTCTGAAAGAAAGAGGATAACAAAAACTAGATTATTAATCATGGGTGATTGTTTTAAAGCATCAGATTCCCATGATTTCGTTTTGGGGATTTTGGGGGGTTTTGTTTGTTTCGGGGTTTGTTTGTTTGTTTGTTTGTTTTAGGGGGTTTATAATACAATTTATATAGAAACTTTAAAAAAAATCTTAAAACTTTATTTTTAAAATATTGTGTCTGAATTAAATCTACAATTATTAGAACAGCCCAACTTCACTTCCTCCTTTTCCTTATGCTATAATTTAAATTCAGTGAATTTCTGTCATTCCTATGCCTATAGTAAAATGTTGTGAAATTTAACTGCTCTGATAAACAGATAATATCTCAGATTTGGAAATCCTTCTTTCAGTGTCATCAATATACCTTACAGGAATTATAACACTCATCAAAATGCATAAGATTAGAGGCACTGATAAATGCAATGTTATTTACTGAAAGCCTATACAAAACCCAAAATACCCGTGGTTCTGAAGATCCTGCTGCATTGGATATTCCTGCTTCTATTGCATCTTTCTTTCAAAGAAAACTAACAAAATCTTGGAAATATGAATTCATGCTGCATATATTGAAAAACTGAATTTAATGCATAAAATAACTAAATATGTCTTCTTATTTATTAGGTTTTGACTCTTCTATAAGATGTATTATCATGAAAAAAAATTCTAGTGCTTGTTTCCAGCCGTATCTGTACGTCAAGGCTGAGTAACATCCTTTTGTCCATATAAAGATGTGCTTGCAGACAGCATGTTCTGTGATATTCTTGAACTGTGTTTTTTTCACCCACAGGCTTAGCCTTGATTGAACACAACCGTAGATGCTGACATGGACTTAGGCCAGGGTGCATCAGAGGCTAACCAAATTTGTTCAATTTAGTCAAAGTGATTCAGTTTAACTAGCTGTTGTTACCTTTCTGCTCTTTCTTTTGACAGGCAGATTTAGAATCTTATAAAATACACAGGCTGAAAGCCAAGGCATCACTGACCTATGCTGTGCTGGATCACTCTGTGAAAAAAACAAACAAATTAATATTTCATACTCAAAATTATCAGCTCTGGGATAACTTCAAGAGACAGACTTTAAATAAACATGTTTTTTCATTCACTTAATAATAATTTATCTATCTTAAATGAATAGAGATTTCTTCTTTGAGGATACTGACCGGAAGCCAACCAACAAAATACGCATCTGAGTTGTTTTTAAAAAAAATTCAAAACACAGTTACAATATTAAAATTAAAAATGAACATGTAGTCCCAAAGTAATAATCATTAATGAGTTGTTCTTTAACTGTTTAATAGTTTTGTCAACTGATGATGGCACCTACAATAAACTAACAGGATAAATGGAAACCAGAACTCTGATTCAACAATATCCAAGGCATCCCAGACCTGGTCCATCAATATGAGTGATGCTGTTAAGCTACAAACAAAGCACTTTGGAAGCTCCTTGGACCTCAAGCAGAAGCAAATGAGAAAGCACTGAAGATAAAAAAGCCTCTGAAAATATCTAGATTACCAGTTAATTTACCAGTTATTTTCTTTTAATGATTAAAGTTTGTCATCTCTTCTTCTAGGCTATCTGGAAGGAGACATTCAAAAACAAATAGTTGCATTTATTGTCATTGGAGTTAAACATAGGATTTTTGCAGCATTCCAAGCATTCCAAGCTTCTGGGAAGGTTTCTTTTTTTTATTCAGGACAGCATTCATATGAAAGCCAGGAAAAAAGATTCAGTGTGTGCTGCTAGTCTCATTAAAGCAAACTATGTTGGTTTTGGTTTGGTTTTATTAATTCCTGCAAAATTTAAAATACACAAGAGATTCTATTGTGAGGAAAAGTTAGAAGAATGTTATCGACTGATAGTAAGGAAAGGATATATAAACCCATGTATTCTGATAATTTAAATTTACTTCCCAATATCTATAGTGTAATATAAGAAAACTGTAGCAGTCAATAGACATCTGTAGTACATGTGCATATAATATATGATGCAAGGAAAGATGAAACAAAAAAGTCAAACATGAAGATGCCCTGTTTATTTATATTTGCTGATTTTCAAGAAAATGGACACTGAATGAGGAACAGACACATAGCTATGTGAAACTTCACTGACACAAGTAAAATTATCAGAATAGATAGACAGAGGAAAGCTTCACTTAGAGTACTTCCCATAAACATTTCTTTCTGTGAGCTGTTCAGTGAATACGGAGACAGAACTGTTTTCAATGGCTGTGGATGGTTTCTTCAATATCTTTGTAACAGCTGTTGATAGCATTGTGCACTGAACAGTCCCAGCTCACTCAGCCTTTCCTCACAGGGTAGATGCTCCAGGCCCTTAATCATCTTCGTAGCCCTTCTCTGGACTCTCTCAAGGAGATCCCTGTCTTTTTTATACCAGGGAGCCCAGAACTGGACACAATACTCCAGGTGAGGCCTGACCAGGACCATCTACCCAGCCAGTGATGACATCATAGAAGGCTATGAGATTGGTCAAGCACAATCTCCCCTTGGTGAATCCATGCTGACTCCTCCTCATGACCTTCTCTTCCAAGTGCTTGGAGATGGGCATTGATCTAATTTGTTGCTATATGTGAGAAGCCTGACATAATCACATAGTTTTACTGACTGTACTTGAAGTGACAGAACTGGATAATTTCAATCTTTTGATACTAGCACTGGTGAAAATTTCTGTGGTTGATAACTTTGTTTATTGTTCTAACATACTGATTCCTGTATTATTCACTAAAATATGTTTTATATTTTGATGTGAGTTTACTTTTAATTAAATCCATAGAATTAGTTCTGTGGAAAGTGAAACAAGAATAAGTGTTACAGATCCCTTTTTATGCAATAGTCTCATATTCATAACAAATGTATCATAATCAGGATCGCAACGTAATGCAAAAAAAAGCTAGTATTGTCAAGTGAAAGTTATTTTCAGCCTTGTTCTTATTGACTTTTTGGACTTTTTCATTACCCTTGTACCTAAAGGATTGGATTTTGTCCTGGAAATTTCTACAAAACCTCATTGATGTTAGTCAAGTCACTCAAGGCATTTTTAATTGTGTAGCCATCATTTTCTTGTTTGTTTGTTAGGCTTTAATTTAGAATGGATTTAAGTGATAAGAAAACAAGCACTAAGTTTCTTCCCAAATTCTACATGTACTGCAAGTGAAAACTGGCAGAGCTTGTATCTGAAACCCAGTTATTAGAGCTGTAATTTTAAAGCATTTAAATCAATGCTAGAAAATCTTCCATTTTCAAAAGATTCCACTTTCCAATATCTTCTGTTTTTAACATGTTAGTAGATTAAGTTTCTAAAAAAAAAACACCCCAACAAGCCCAACAATCAACACTCTCCCACCCCTCAAATAAAACCTAAAAAAAACATCTTGAAAGTGAAGTTTGTTTGTTGGGTTTTTTGTTTGTTTTCTGCTTTCCCTACTGATATGCATTAAAATGTAGCCTGGAGCATGAAAGCACATTAAATCTATGTGTTTTCTTAATTATAATCCTGACTAGAAACAGAAGAAAGTTCACTATCTTCTTCAGAGCAGTAAAAGCAAGAAACTTGACAGAAGAAAGATATGGAAAGGTATTTTCATGGTGGTTTTGTTGCCTTTGAAGAATTTTTGTTTGGTTTATTTCCTTTAAGAAAACAAACAAACAACAGTAACAAAACCACCAGACTAATGCACACTGTGTTCTGAAACTTTTCCCTCACACATTTATGTATTGAATTTACTTCATTTTATAGTCCAGCATCCAGAAATAGCATGTGAACGCACATAACTAAATTAAAAGAGAGGATTGCTATGACCACAATCTTTAATTAAAATCATATCTAAATGAAGTTTGTAAAGTGGAAGAGGTTGTCTGTGGCTCAGCAGGAATTTGAAGTTTGGAGAAAATACTTAGTGGCTGATAGGGAAGCCTGTTATATTTACTGACCTTTTTTTATAAAGTGATTTGACCTCTCAAGAACATCTGTCTGACCTCTGTACCTATAGTCTAATTTTAGATACTTCATTTGTTTATTTGGTTGTTGGGGTTTTTTTTAGCTAATATCTGAATTTCTAATTAAAATCTGTTTACATGTTGCAGCTACAAGGTGGCCACTGGGTTGTTGTGATGCAAAGCTCCACAGCACGTTATTACATCTGTCCATGTTATTTATTGTAAATTATTAGAGAGAATTGTGTCATTCACTGTCTCCGTAGCATCACAATTCTCTGAAATCAGGCCATGCAATAAAATCTTTTAATCAGTTCTCTCATGCTGAGCAAGCTAAAATGCAATGCATGTATTTGATTACCCTGCTTATAATTTGGAACATTTTGTCAAAAGAATTTGAATTTAAAGGAAACTGAACTAAGGCTGAATTTTGATCTCTACATGACCAAGAAGAGTATCATTGCTTTTAAGCAAGCAAAGTTTTGGTTGAGTAAAAATTTTAAAAAATTAACTAAATTCTGTCTTTTTTCAAAACCATTGTTCTAAGTATGGGAACATGATACTGTGGAAACCAGTACCCACAATAAAAAAAAATACCAGTAAGTTTCACTGGTTTTGAGCTCAAAATATATGATAAATCATATTTTCTATGAGTATTCTTACTCGCTTTTTTCTCATCATATAAAGGACAAGCTCTGTTCAGACTCTTTGAAAATTCAGTCTCCTGGATGGCATTTATAGTCATAATGTCAAAAATCTACCTCTATATATATAGTTCTGTACTAGAAAAATTTAAAATAGCTTATTTCATACTACCATTAGACATTCATACTTTGAAAACAAAAAGCTATCTTCATCTGTCCTAACTGACTAAGCTACGAGAGCAGAATTTGGTTACCTAGCTCTTATTCATGACAGTGCCTTCCTCTTCCACAAGAACTTTCCACGTGAAAAGCAGAAGTTGCTTATGGACTGTTAAAGCATCTGTATCCAGCAAAAGGAACTTGGAGATTTGATTTCCACCTAAACATACAACTTTGTGGGGATTTTGGGGTTCTTTTTAATAGTTATTCTTTATGGACTATTGCAGGAGACATCAGCAGAAAGGTCAAATCTCTTATGCTATCATGGTGATTGTCATAAGCAGGAACAAGGGAGGTTTCGGCAGAAAATTATCCAAACAGCTCTAAAGAATATAATCATAACACAAACTATGACATGAGAAGCATAGTTCAGTGAATGTGATTCACAATACAGATTTTTTAGGACATCTTTACTGTTGGGGAGACAAACAAAATACTTTGTGTTCTGACACTTCTATTGATTTTTCATATATGTCATAGCTAGATGGTCTTTTTATTAAATCAAAATGCTATAGACACTGGATCAGAAAGCAATTAGGTCTCTTTGAATTCCTTTATTTTTAGAACTACCGTTTTAAATAAACATTTTATTATGTAAGTGTAAAGGCTCTGCCTAGAATGGAGTTAATTTTCTTCATAGTATTCTGTGTGATATTATGTTTTAGATTTGTGACTAAAACAGCATTGATAACACAACAATGTTACTGCTGTTCCTCAGCAGTGCTTGCGCAACACCAGTGTCCCTTTTTCTCACTCTGTCTCACCAGTGAGAACACTGGGATTGAGCAATGCGTTGGAAATGGATATAGCTGGGACAGCAGACCCAAGTTGACCAAAGAATATTTCATAACATAAAACACTATGTTCAACAATAGAACTAAGGGCAGTCTTTCCAAAGCAGCCACTATCTGAGGATGAGCTGTGCATCAGTCCATTTGTGGGAGGTGGTCATTTACTACCTTTGCATCATGTGATTTTTTTCTCTTTCCTTCACTAGTTAACTGTCTTTGTTCTAAACTATAATCTATTTGATATAATAATTTTATTAGTTTTCTACCTCTCCTTCACCTCAAATAATTTTACCAAAGATTTTAAGTATCATTTTAGGAAAGATACTGCCACAAAGATTTAATCCCAAAAGTCATCATTACCTGTTAAAAAGGTATATTTAAATTGCATGCTACACTACTAAAATCTGAAAGTATTTCCTTACAAGGAAATTATAAAGGACAACGATATATGTTTCAGTTCTCCGTCTTAAATTTGGATTGTCCTTTCTAATAGGCTTCAAATAAAAATACGCTTATATTCCTCCTTTGCAATACTTTCAGGACACACATTTAAACATCAATAGTGATGGATGTCTCTTTTTAGTTAAGTTTTCTTGCAATATTTATTTTTTTTCTTTTTCCAAATTTTATATGTAGCTATAGACCAAATAATTGCCTTTCTTTCTTTCACACAACTTGGTGTTTATGGAAACTATAGATTGAATAATTAATTCAGAAAAAAATAAATCTAAGTAACCTAACAATAAAAATAAAAAATAAATCTAAGTAACCTGTCCTATTTTTACAAAAACTAAAAGGTTTTTAAAGCCTCTTTTACTGAAACTGAAAAAAGATTGCAAGCCAAGTTACTTTTTTCTACAATAACGTGTTCACTTTAGCTATACAAGCAAGAACTTAGCACATTCCCATTGTGTCACTTCAAAATATTTTGGACATTCTTTTTAGGACTTTACAGTCCAAAACTTTCCAGTCATTTACAGTGTTTTCATCCAAGTAAAGATTCTGTTGCTTCACGTCATGCATTCTATTTCCATTTATGGTGTTTATTTTCAGCAGTGATTCACTGTTGCCAAATACAAGAAACTGAAATCCTAATTCACAAAGTCAAGCGAGATTTTTATTTCAGACTTGTGAAATGTGAGTCAGTGCCATGCATTGAAGAAAGATTAAAGAATGGTTCTGTCAGACAGGAAAAGTCATGTCAAGATGATAATCCTGCATAATTTATGAGAAAAAGTGCAAGACAGGTTTTTGTGTGTATGCATAAACAAGTAGTTAGTTCTATCTATCAAAATAATTGTATTCCCGTTCATCAGAGGTGACACAATGAACTTACACCCAGCTTTACTCTGCAGTATAACTCTGGTGATCATGATTTTAAATACCTACATCTTTCATGAATGTAGCAGTGCTGCTAAAACATCTTATCTAAATGCAGAAAATGTCGTGGGTTTGTATAAAAAGCGATTTTGGGGAAAAGGCATAAGGCCAGAATGTTATTTAAAGTGGTACCCACCTTAACAGACAGAGGAGTCATAGAGATAAATGGAGAGTTCTAAAGCATTTAGGTCCTTTTTGTTTGTTTTATAATTGTGTCTGCTTTCTCCCCCTTCACACTTCCCTATAACAATTACTGGGGTTTTTGGGGTGGTTATTGTTGCTGTGCCACAGGTGACATAGGATCATAGAATGGTTTGTGTTAAAACATGCCTCAAAAATAATTTAGTTCCATACACCTGCCATGGGCAAAGGCACCCTTCACTAGGCCAGGTTGCCCAAAGCCCATTACAACATGACTTTGAACACTTCCAACTAACCAGATCTTTTTTTTCTGATCTAATATAGCTCCTATATTTCACCTCTTATATGACAGAATTTTTCTATGTGTCACCTTCATGTAAATTTTTTTGCACAGCAATAAAACATTAAAAATGCTGTAAAAACTAACATAAAGAGATATGAATTCAGTAGAAAGTAGAAAGACATCAACAATGTTTTATGTAACCATGCTAGCACAATGTGTTGCACAATTCAGTAAGCTCTTCAAAGAGATGCAGAAAGATCAAACCAAGAGTCACAAAGAGCTTTAGCCACTAAGAAGAAGAGGTGTATGTATGTTCTTCCTCTGCTTCATCCTGTTTCTCTATGTGGACAGTATAGTTTCAATATTCCATATCAAGTTACCAGTTTTCAAAAGGAAGAGATTCCTTCCAAGAACACCAAGCATTTGGTCATGCGGTGATGATTCTTCAGTTATTTACCAAGATCTTCTTCCTGCAGAGTTTAGTGTGTTTTCTCTGTATGTGTGTGTGTGTGTGTGTATGTGTAGAAGCGAGAGTGAACCCTCATCTTACAAATTATTCACTTTCTTCTTCAGTAGTTTTCATCTAGTTTCTGTCATCTCAGTTAATGCTTTCATCTCTGAGAAAATCATCTGATTATTCTTGATTATAATTGATGAAAAATCATATCTCAATGAGGCTGATTATATATTAGATTCGGATGTAGTTGCATTACTTTGTCTTATATATGAACAGTTGTAATTCACATCTTATAATTATGCTATTTCTAAAGCTTTTTTGAGATATCTGAGAGACACTGTTAAGGTCTGCTGTTGAAGAAGAGATGGGGAGAATGTGATTTAATTCCTCCTTGCTAATGCTTTGATATTCATTTACACATAAGAACTGGTACAATAGATTATAGTAACACCCATCTCATATTGTCTTGTATTTTTTATATTTGGTTTGTTTAGGGGGTTTTGTTGTTGTTGTTTTGTTTTTATTTGTTCTCCCCACACTTCCAGGGAAACACTGTTGATTGCTTGCTTAAATATATACTGAATAATTACTTTTCATTTGTATGCTCTTGCAATTTTACATTTGTACCCTGGTCACAAATAATTTCCTTTTAGCTAAAGGATAAAGTTGAGATGAGCAGGGGAACTTAAGAACCTGGTTAGAGAGATCTCACAATACTGAATGGAAGAATCCTTACTGTGGGGTCCTCAAAGATCAGGATGTCTATTTATTTTAAATTTCAGATTTTAAAATATTTTAAAAATTCATTTTGTTTTTCTCATTTTACTTATCCAAGATCATGTGCAATATCTTGGTATTTGCTTTACAAACCTTTAAGAATGGAGTCTGCTCAAATGTTTGCTTTCAACCTTTCTTCTGAACTACTATTAAAAATACCTAATAAGCATTTTTACACTATACTACCCTCTGAAGGAAAATTATTTCCAAGAACTCCCCTCACCTTAGTAAAGTCAGCTAATGTTTTGAAAGTAGATCCGTGAATATAACGTGAATATAACGTGAATATAACGAATATACCTCAGTATCTACTCAGACAGGGTTTCCAGAAATTGAGTAGCAACAATGTTTGATATTCAGAAGTAAAGGCAAATCACTGCCTAAGATGGAACAGTGGTAAATTAACAATGTAATTCACAGATGATCTCATAGGCCCTAGTGTTAAGCAAGAGGAAGTTCTGTTGTTCCTGTAACTAGACACATGTCTGGGGAGTTGAAATATAAACATAACACAAGTATGAAGAAACCAGTAACGAAACTTAAGTTTTTACAGTAGCACTTCCACTATAATCACAGATAACTTTTTAATTTTATACTTGCCAATAATCTTACTTCTCAAGCAAGCCAGTGTTTCCAAGAAAATCAAGTTTCTGTCTTTTTCTAGAACTTTTTTCTCTCATCTTTTTTCATCAGCTTGGTAAACCTCTAAGAAAAAAAAATTCCTTCTAATGTCAAATGGTTACATCTATTTTTATTTTTTTTTTCATTGAGGTTCAGCTCCAGCATTTGTTTCCTTACCATTAAAAAGGATTATTGTTATTTGGAACAAATGGCTTGAATGTTATTTCTGCTATGTACCCACTTATCCGTAGTTTCCTAATGCCACCACATGTACACTATTTCTTCGCATGTTTCAAGGAAATTTCAAGATCTGTTTAATCTGTTGAAACACAGGCAATCAAGATGTCCAGTCTGGAATAGCTGGTTGAACAATAAGGTCCCAAAGTGAACAGAAATAGTGACCAAACCTCTCACTTGAAATGTTTTCAGACATCTAGAATGGAGTCTCACAAAGAACAACCACCAAATGACTATGACTGATACAATGTGAGTTTAGTGTTTCTTTTTAAATTTGGACATTCCTGCTTCTTAAGAGATAAAAGTAAAACAAAATAAATAAAAAACCCAGATGAAGACTCAGGTGTTACTTTGACTTTCAGGTTATATATCTGTACTCTTATACGACTGCTGTTTTCCTTTAAATTGGAAATTAGATTTGCTGTTCTATGCAAACTGTGACTGTGAAAATCTATGTCTGCCTTTTACTTTGAGTGTAAGCCTATGCATAGTGCCCTGACAATTTCTGACAACACAGTGTTTGCTCTGACTGAACCTACATGCTGAGGATCTTTTCAAATGTCACCAGAAATTACTTTTCATTTAAACACAGAACCAGAACTTCCTCTCATTGCACTCAACTTCAGTGGGAGCAAAACTGTTACTGCAGATCGGTGTAAGTGAAGTCAAAAAATCACCCTCCAAGGGCTGGAGTTCCCCTTTAACTTTAAAGTTAAAATATTCCTATAAATATCTAGTTAATATTTTCCAACACAGATTTTAAAATGACTGATTAATACTATTGTTCTAACATGTAGAATCATAAAAAGATGTTCCCTGGATTGTTAAAATAATCTTTGCTCTGAATTGACATGTAACCTTGCAGTATACCTCACTTGCTTCAGCAGTGCCCCATTTGCCATCCCCTCTTGCTTTCATTTTGTGTACATTTATACAAAAGAGATCAAAATAACAAGTGATTCACCTCTCCCTAAGAAAGATAATTCTGAGTTTTCACTCACAGTGGTAATGAGTCTGCATTTTATTTCAAGCCTCTTAAATGGTAGTAAAACACAGATTATTGGTACTGTTTGAAAAAGAAAGAATGATCTTTAAGAGTTTAAAGTATGTATCTCCTCTATCCTTTCACTTCCATAATCATGACTGGAGCTGTTCGTGACTTTCAGCTGTTGTTCTATCAGAGACATTATTTAGCCAATGAAACTAAGTTTCCTATGATAAACTAGGTACATTATAGTAAAATCTCTTTTTACAATATATCTTATTGGAACTGTATCTATATTACTCTAATGAAGAATTAATTAGAATCTTGTTGAAATACAGTGACATAGTACATTTTCTTCCTATGCTTATTTTCAGTTGACTGAAAAGAACATTTAAATGTAAGTATTTTAGTTATTTTCAAACCTTCAGCCATTGTAGGAATCATAACACTTAGAGTGTCTTTGCATTCCAGTATAAAAGAACATTTAAATTCAAAAAGGATAGAAAAAAATACAAATACTGGATGTCCCTGTGAAGTGACTCATTTATTTTTCTTCTGGTTGGTACTCAAGGGAAATAGGAGTCTTTATTCTAACTGGTTCTGATTAGAAGCTTTTATTTGGTTTTCACCTAAAGAGATACATTGAGCCTATTGACTAGGGTCATTAGAGGTTTAAGACAGTAACTTCAAGACTCTCTGGCCGGTATTACTCACAACATCTGTTACCACTGAGTAGCTTCAGTAAGTTGAGGCAAAATGAAATTTTGAGTTAATTCCCTTTTGGTTTTGGTTTTGGTTTGTTGGGGTTTTTTTGTTTTTTTTGTGTTTGGCTGTTGTGGTTTGGTGGGGTTTTCTTTATATAATTCTAGGGACATCACAAATGCAATGTTTGAAAAGGCAAGTAACTTTGGAACATTACAGTCATCAGTGTTGAGGATACTGTTTGACAGGAACAGGAAAAGCCCCAGAACAAGTTGTATTGTGATATACATTTTGGCTGGACCTAATGTCTAGAGGTTTGTACAAATTATTTAATGAAGCTGTATCTGGGCACTTGTCCACATTATAACCTTACCAACTGAATGTAAAATATTTTTTACTCTTCTGACAGGGCCACTGCAAGATCTAACCTGCATCAAGGCAGATATTTTTGCAAAGGTGAAAAAAACCCTGATATTAATTACTGTGTGAAGTTGTAAGGAAGCGCGATTTGAAATGTTACCACTGACCAAGTTCTGCAGCGCCTAAAGCAAATAGAAAATTTGAATGCTATTCTTTTCAGATCTAAGAAAACATCATTCTTCTGGAAAATTTTGTTTTTCTTTTTTGAAGTTACCTGCAGCATACTGAGAACTAGTTCATTCTAACATAAGGATTTCCTCAACAATTTCACCCTCTCCAAACTATGTAAACTAATTGTTAATTTTCAGTTTCTACATGGTTTCTTTAAGGGAAGGCAAATTAATAAAAGCCATACCTATGAAGCACATTTCCCTCATTGGCTCTCTTCTAAAACAAAACAAGCAATAAACCATATTATAGCAAAAGTTAAAGTTCCCATTGGTAGGCCTTACCTTATAGAGCACATCTGAAGTTGGAATCGAGGTAACACTTTTAATTAGGGTGCGCATGCAATGTACCTAAATACCTCTTCTCAAATTCATTTCAATGCTTTTGTAAATTCAGTGACACCAGGTATAAAACTGACCTTACTGGTCTAATTCCTACCCTATTGAATCATATAATTATGTACTTTAGAAAAGAAACCCGTTTCCTAGTTTTACCTCCAGCAAGCCCAGATAGAACAAGTTTCTCAGATCAATATGCAGTAAAATTCTGAAAATCTCTAAGGCTAGAGATTCACAGCCACATCAGGGAATCTGTTCCCATGTGTGACAAATATCACAGTAGGTTTTTTTTTCCTTTTATCAGCCCAGATTTTCTCAAGCCTCATTTATAGACTTTTTCATCCTGTGTTCCAGCTCACTGACCACCTTGCTGGTCCTCCACTGAATTTACTCTAGTATCTTCATGTGTTTTCTGTACTGGAGAGGCACAAGCAGGACACAGCACTCTGTAGTTTCACAAGTGATTAACAGAGATGAATACACTGTTTCTAAAATAAACAATTATGTGCAGGCACATGCTGCTGATTTGCATTAAACTTGCTTACAACAATCTTCGGACCTTTTTCTGTAAAGCTGCTTTCTAGTTATTTGTCTCCTGGCCTAGACTGTTTCAAAGGGTCAGACAGTCCCAGATTATGGCAATTTACATGTTCCTTTGTTCAATTCTGTACATTCATTATCAGAATAAATCTCAGGGACTACCTTATCTATTTTTTGCACAGATAGATTATTCTACCTAGAAATTGAATTCTGAACTATATTTTGTGGGTTTTTCTCTAACATTTTATCTTATGTTTCTTTAAAAAGTCAAGATGAATTGTGGAAGCAAATATTTTAAACAGATCACATTGCAAATAATATTTTGTTGTGATATTCCTGGAAGATATTCCTGCTTCAAAGTCAAGTATATGAAAATGTATTGTCCATAATGATCTTACTAAACAAAAATGCTGATTGAGAAATATTACTTGCTGAAATGGAATAATGTCCATTCTAACTTTCAAATCATTTTCTCTGCTAATGTGGTGGTTTAGGTCTGGCTGGGGGCCAGATACCCACCAAAGCCACTCTATCACTCCCCTTTTCAGTTGGGCAGGGGAGAAAATATATATTGGGAGGCTTAGGAGTTGAGATAAGGACAGGGAGAGATCACTGCAATTAGTGTCATGAGCAAAACAGACTCAACACAGAATAATGGAAAGAAAAATATCTAGTTTATTAGACTACACTACACACACAGTGAAACCAGAGTTCTATAATGAGAAGTGCAACCAAATCTTAAAACACCTTCCCCACCCCTCTTTTTCTTATCAGACTTCACTTTAATCATGATTTCGCTCCCTTCTTCCCCCCTGTGCACAAGGAAGGCCAGAGACTGGGAAAATGGGGACTTCAGTCAGTTCCTCACAAGTTGGTTTCCTTCTTGGGCAGGGGGCATTCATTCCACACACTCTTCACCTGCTGCATCATGGGGTCCCACCCATGGGAGACAGTCCTCCATGAACTTCTCCAATGTGAGTCCTTTCCTACAGGGCTTCAGCTCTTCACCAGCTGCCCTGCCATGGGTCACTGCTATGGTGGGCAGTCATAAATCACAATGTTGCTCAGTCCCAGTTCTCTGCGGGGTCACCAGCCTCCCCCAGCAAACCTGTTCCGGTGCAAGTCTCTCCCTTGCTCATCTCTGTGTCTCTGTCTCTCCCCATGGGCTGCAAGTGCTGGCAGGGACTTGCTCCAACATGGGTCACAGCATCTCCTTTATGTCTCCACCTGCTCCAGCGTGGAACATCTCCAAGTGGGGTCTTGGCTTTTTCCATGGGCTGTGGGGGACACCCACTCCACCATGGTTTTCTCCAGGGGCTGCAGGGGCATCATTCTCTCCAGCACCTGGGGCACCTCCTCCCTGCCCCTTCACCAGCCTTGGTGTTTGCATAGTTTGTTACATCTTCTCACTCCCTTCTCCAGTGGCAAAATGCAGCTGCTTGCAGGTTTTTTTTACATTTTCTGCTAAATGTGATTCAAAGAGGTTCTATGATTATCACCGATTGGCTCAGCCTTGGTCAGAAACCACTCTGCCCTTGAGTTGGATGATGTTTACTCTCTGGGCCCTGCAGAGAGCCTCAGCTTCTTCTTGCAGAACCATCCTTGCAGCCCCTCCCTTCTCCACTAGAATCCAGACATGCAAAACTGGGACAGCTAACTAGGATGAGAGAAATATCATTAGATGAACTGGTAGAATGTTATTTTTAGAAAAAACTAACTGGTAGACCTTATTGACATGTTACACGATGTATTTGATCTGTGCCAACACAATATTCTTGGGCTTTGGATATTTTAATTAAGCATAAGATGTTCATATTATGTGTGACCTTTTCAGTGTTTACCCAAGATAACAATTATTCTGTAGTGTCAAGAAGCCATTTAAAGAACATTATGAAGATAATAACTAAACATTATTGTTTTTGTTAATATAGTGACATTTTGTCTTCAATTCAAATGTCTGACTTCAGTAATTCTTTTTTCTCTCTATTATGCTTAGAGAATTTTCCTGGACATTGTTTATTCTTTTTCTGTTTCTTTTTTTCTTTTTCTTTCAACTTCCTTTGTTTTTCTTGATACATCAAAATTATTTTAACCGCTATATGATACTGATTTAGCAAAGCTGAAGCTTTGGGATTAGCCATATTTCCTTTGCTTCTCAAAAAACAAAGTCCTGATTAGCTCTCAAATGCAATCTTTCAGTGTCTTCAAATAGTATATTTTTACACCAAATCCAGAAAAAAACCCAACAAAAACTGAGTGCTGGGCTTCTGCTTCCTTATGTTAGCTAACATTTCAGCCCTTTAATGGCTTTGCTGCAGAGACAATGCTTTTGAACAAGAATCCAGTATCTTCTCAGGCCTTTCTTAACCTTGTTTCTATTTCTTTTTCAGGGAACATAATAATTTTTCACAAAATCCAATGATCTTTTTCCCCTTACCAAGCTTTTTGATCCTGCCCTGTGGTATCTCACTCTAGTCTTCATCTATTTTTAAACCAGCCTATTCAAAATCTATGCTCAGAGGTCTGGATAAATCTTAGGCAAATACTATATTAGGGAAACTGTCTTCTGTATATGTGTTTTAACTCTATTGATCATTTTCAAGAAAACTGGCAGCTCATTTAGCATATATAGTCATGTTTTGATTCCAAACACTTCTGGCATATTACCTGACTCCAGTCTGTAGTGGAACTTCCCTTGAAATCAGTTGCAGCTCTTTGCATAGATTGAAATCAGATAGCAGTCTTTTTTTTATGATACATTAACAATCTGAACTTTATGGTTGTTAATTAGTCTCTAACTGCAGCTACAGTGGATTTAAGATATTTTGTCCCAATTTTGCAAGAAGTGATGATAACTAGGCTTGGTCATTTAGGTCAGATAATTGTATCCGTTGTTTTACCAGCAGCTGGGCTTTGTAAGTACTCTTACAGAATTATTAGTAAGTTACAGATATATGAATAAAAGAATGTGTTTTTTTAAAAAAGTTCAAATCTAGACTCTATATAAAACAAGTAAAATTTAGTTACTGAAATACAAGTATACCTCTACACAATCCAAAATTGCCAGTAGCATGTTACCTCTTTGTGATTTAGCATCCTTAAGTTATTTACATCTTTAATACTCTCCAGTAACGTGCAGCAGTCCTCAACAACAATAGGAAATGTCAATAGTTATTCTGTCTACACAGAATACCAAGAAAATTAAGTGAAATAAGAAAAATACAAAAAAAATGTTATAATATTCTGTACTAATGGGTGTTTTACCTTTGAAAGAATTTTTTGAAAAAGTAAAATAAGCAAAAAATAAGTACATAGTTTTCACAAGACTAGATTCTGCTACTTATATTCTATATTACTTGTATTACTCTCAAAAACAACTGGACTCAGCCCTCAGCAGCCTGTTTTTGCTGACCCTCCTTTGTACAGGGTATTTGAACTAGATGGGACCTCTCCAGAGGTTCCTGTAAACTGCAACCATTCTATGATACCTTAATAAGAGAAAAAAATAATGGAATTAAAGCATAGAGTCATTTCCCCAATTCAAAATATAACTCTATCCTAACTTCAAGAAAATGTACAAATCCTCAATTATATCCATGACTGAATTTGGAGGTACATGTCATTTTACTAGAGATTGAGTTCCAAGGAGATCTCCAAATAGGTGTTTGAAATTAAGGAAGCGGTTATACGGTATATCTCATCTTTGTTCAAGACATTCAGAATGGTGTGTTTTGACATGTAAATTATATGTTTCATTGATAATATGTTTCACTTGTGCTTTCTGTAAGTTTTTAAGGAATATAAGGAAACCCTCAAGCAATATATATGATTTTATTTCTGATTTTTTTAATTACTCTTTGCTTATTTCTATCACATAGAATCCACACAGTATGAAAATGTAAACAATCTCACTAAAATTGAAATGGTAAAATATTAGTCAACAAAATACGAGTTAAAACTTTTAAAAAATAAAGTTCTTTTTTGAATTGGAGTTTAGCTGTAAGTTTGCAGAGATCCCTGAATACATGATGATGCAGTCTTGTTATGTGACTCAAATGTTCACAAAAATACACCCTTCTATTAGCAATTTTCTTGCTAGGAAGGAGCATTTTGCATCCAGTCAGTCTGCAAGTATGTCTCTCATGCTTTTCAGGTGTGTCACTCACACTTTGCAGTAAACTAAATAAGTGAAGTGAAAAATCTGCACACTTTAATGCCTATTCTTCCACACCAACTCTAAAGACAAAAGAGAAATAAACAGGCCAGGCCATAATCTGGGTCTGTAAGAGCAACAGCGACTCTATCTGAAGAACAAAATTAGGCTTCTACTCTAATTTGACGATAATTATTTGACATTGTAGAAATAAGATTCTTCCTTTAATGGAAAGAATGTTTGATTTTCCTGTATAATCACTGATCCATCAATTTTGACATATAAAAAATAAGTCATGTAAGACTGCTTCTGCAAAAGCAAATAACTTAATGAGGTATTCATACTACTAAAACACCTTTCAAATCATAACAGTATAAAAGAGTTTGAAATGTAAGAGAGTACAAAGAAGAATATAAATCAGTGGTTAATTTATCTGTCACTTCTCAGAAAACTGATTATTTACTCATTTTAACAGCATAATAAAAAATAATTCATGTTATCCTAAGAGGAAAAATAAAACTATTTTATTGTATTTCACTGATACCTACACAAAGTATGGCATTTTAATGCAGTTTTATTCTCAGGCTTGCATAAGCGTATGAATTTCTTGTAATTCAAGATATCTAGAAAAGAGGAAAAAAATAGTTTTACCACTAATTATCTGGATAAGAAGGCTCACTGGATGCAGATGAATCAATACTCATTTGGTCAGTAGCTAAATACCAACTCACACAGTGAATAATTTGTTAATGCTGTATAAAAAAAGCAAGGTGAGTCTGTTTTTATCTTTGTTATTAGATTAGGAGTGAGTGGCTTCCTCTATCCTGTTTCCCTAGGATTTCTTCTACTAAACTAAAATGTTCTCATGTAAAAGAGGAGACAATAAACTTCATGTAATACGTTGAGAGGATGAAAGCACATTTGAGTATAACATTTCTACTTTTTTTTTTCTCCAGTAATCTGTGAAGGAGGGCAACCGACAGATGAGGATGGGAGAGGATGAACACAGAGAATGCAATGGCATAGCCCTTTGCTGAACTTAGCCTCTAGAGTTCAGAAAGAAATGCATAGGATATAAAAGAGTTGATGACACTAGAATTATCTATAATAATTTAGGTTTGAGCACTGGTTTCCTGAGGCAACAGGCTGTTTGTACCAGCTCTTGTCAAAAAATCAGGATCCATTTGTACATTCTTGATTAGTGATACATATTAAGGTTTCTTTTTATTCTTTGTACTTAAATTGCATTTTGCCTAGGGCAGTCATTTAAGATAGAGTTCATTAAAGTGTGTTATTTCACTTTAGTTTTTGTGTAGAGAGCAAAAAGGAAGAAAAAATCTATTCTGAGAAGTGAAAGACTTTGATTTGTAATTTATTTTGACAACATACTTTTATAGCAATAAGGTTATAAAAAATATTTTATACTGACACACATTTTTTTCCATTTTTATTATAAGACAAATCTGAAAATATGTTGTTCTATCATATATGCCAAATTAATTAGTATAAAACTTGAGCATATCTTTTTCTTTCTTTTTTTTTTCAATTCCACTGGATGATCTTTCAATTCATATTATTTTTAAATATTCAGTTAATTTTTTTCAGTCTTGAAAGCTTAAAAAGGTTAAAGTTTATTATATGATTTTCAAGTTTTAAAATTCTTTAAATGTTGTCCAGTGCACATATTGCAAGGAAATAAACATATGAAATGCTTCTGACAGATAGAAAATTGATGTTTGTGAAGCAAGCTGGTTTTTATTTTTAAAACGTAAAATCTCCTACAGCTCATGTAATTCGATTCTTAATGATCTGAACAACCATTGTGAGGTTACACTCCATTCACCACACTGAAATTTGGAATTAAATGCCAGTATTCAAAGCTTCAGTGCCAAGTTTCTTTGGGGAATTCAGGAATAGTAATACCTATAGTCTGAGATCTATTTTGAGAGTTTTTAATTATTAAGGGGCTTTGAAATATTTTTGGTTTAGTTGCTTTGCTTAAAATTTGATAGACTGGTGGACAGGTTGATTGACTAGGAAGCTCTCATACTGGAGAAAAAATGTGAAGACTATATTTCCAGGTATGATAACTTAAAGTGAGAAATGTTAGAGAGCCCCTGAGGGAAGAAGCAACTCTTTACAAGCACTCAGACCTAGTTAAAAGAGTAAGAGTTCAAGAGCTATTCTAAAACAGTGACCACAGTGTATGTGGGATAAACACTTGTCAGGGGCAAAAAAGGCAAAAAAAAAAAAAAGGAACAAAAAGGAAAAGGTAAAGGTCATATCTGAAAGGTTAGGAGCTTTTGGCACATCACTTAAAAGTAGAGATTGAGAGTGCCGGCCTTGCTTAATCAGAAGATGAGGTTAAGGGGTACACTGTTAACAGCCTACATCTATGTGAGGAGGAATTACAAACACAGCACGGTTATAGCAAGGCGTAATGGCTGCAGGTTGCTTTTGAGAGGCTCAGGTTACCTTTGTAAAAGAAAGGAAATATTTTTACTGGGATGGGAGTCCAGTACTGGAGCAGGTTGACACAAGGCACTGTGGAATCTGCATCCTTTGAGAATTTATAACGTCACCTTGACAAAGTCACAGTGACCAGATCCCAAGTTGGCACTAGTGCTATTCCAGGCTGGACATTGGATCAGGTGGCTTCTGAGATTTCTTTTAAACAGTATTGCTGTGATATTATAAAGTGAAGGAAACCAAAACTAAAACATTTAAAAAATTTTAAAAAAAAAAAAAAAAGAAAGAAAAACAATTCAGATGTAAATTGAAACAAAGGAAACATCCCTCCCTGCATTGTCCTCTTCCACACCCTTGCTCCTGAACCAGAAGAAATTTTAGGAACAAAATCTAGAAGTCATTGACAGTGGTAAGAATGCAGCCCTGTAAATATGATTTTGGCTGTTACTAGTAAAAGCCCATAGACCTGACTTCACAGGTTCACAGGCTGCAGGCTCTCAGGGCTGGTCTGGGCTTGCCTTGGGCTAAGCTGGTTTTATGTTACTTGAACAGCTAGATGGTGTCCAAGAGACCAGGGAGGCCAGCATTTTCAACATTTGATCTATAAATCTCTAAGGTCCTTAGACTATTTCTTTTGAATCCCAAAAAAAGCGATGGAGAAAAGCAAGTAACAGCAGTATCTATTCTATATCCATGCTGGGCATCGATTTTCAGACACTGGCTTTCTCTTTTATACTGTCAGTTACAGATTGCATAGTGGAATAGTACTATCATGAAAATTATTAACTTCTGTAAAATCCACAAGTGTTATCTTTTGGTTTTAATGAATTTCACTTTTTCCTGGCAATTTGCATCCGTTCATCACCGATTCTTGCTTTCTAGGTTGATTGTTACAAAGGTAAGGAAAGCATTGTTATAATTGTATTTGATACTCCCTTGCCTACTTACTGAGGATCTTTCTTGCTCTCTGTTCACCCATGGGTCAAAGGCTTTAGACAGAAAGCATGAAGTCTCAGGACAAACTTACTATGTGACAAAATTGTCCAGTTGAATGAACACAGAGTCTCAAAAGGAGCTAAGCATAAACAGTTGGTAAAAAGTGACTGTGTATCCTGCCCATCTGGCTGAAAACAAAAGAGGAACTTTGTAACTATTTATACCTGATTTAAATCCCTTTTAGTAAATCAGTTAATAACTAGCAATTTTAAATATATACATAACAAAAGTCTTAACTGCTGAGTTTAAAACCATTAAGCCTGTGTTGTTTCCTCAGCACACCATCATTTCAAAGATAAAAGTATAAAGTACTTCAAGCATAAAATGAGTGAACTGACATCAAGAAATAATTTTTTCCATTCAGTTGGCACTGTGAATATTAAAGTGATTGAGTATCTTTTGATGTAAGCCACCAAGGGCAAGACTGAAAAGCTTTGCACAGTCATATAGATGCTATCTATAGCAAATAACAGGATTGTCAGAAATTGAGTATAATGAAGCTGTGCAAGTTTATTGAACACTTTACTCCAATACTGTCATGGTGCACCAAAATCAAAGAATGTTAAGACAACTAAATGAGGAGCTTCTAAAACTTCTATCCACAGTTGGAAGATGCTTCTCTGCCCAAAGTGTTTCTTATAATTTAGCAACTCTGAAATACATTGATGATTTTCAGTAGAGAATTTATAAAAACTTCAGAAATTGCATTGAGGTACCTTTAAGTAGTACATTTTTAGTGACAAAAAGCTTTATACATACTCATAAAATAACCATTAACATACACCTCTGGCAATAATCATTAGAATCATAGAATCATAGAATATGTAAGGTTGGAAGAGACCTTTAAAGGTCATCTGGTCCAACTCCCCTGCAGTGAGCAGGGACATCTTCACTAGATCAGGTCAATCAGAGCCCCATCAAGCCTGACCTTGAATATTTCCAGGGATGGGGCTTCCACTACCTCTCTGGGCAACCTCGTATTGAAGATTTTTTTTCCCAATGTCCAACTCAAATCTCCCCTTTTCTAGTTTAAAACCATTACCCCTTGTCTTACTGCTACATGCCCTTGTGAACAGTTCTTCCCCAGTTTTCTTACAGGCACCTTTCAGGTACTGGAAGGCTGCTATATGGTCCTCCTAGAGCCTTCTCTTCCTCAGTTTGAACAAGCCCAACTCTCTCAGCCTATCTTCATAGGAGAGGTGCTCCAGCTCTTTGATCATTTTTGTGGCCTGTTGTAGACATGCTCTAACAGGTTCATGTCTTTCTTGTGTTGAGGGCTCCAAAGTTGGACACAGTATTCCAGGTGAGGTATCACCGGAGCAGAGTACCGGCCAGATTCACCTTGCATATTGGTGGCTTATGTCCAGCCTCTCAACCATGAGTACTCCCAAGTCCTTTTCCTCAGGTCTGCTTTCAAGTACATCATCTCCTACTTTAAAATTGCAGTGCTTAAAACATTCTGAAAAATTACAAATCAGAACTGACAGAGTTAATACAAAGAAAGGAGGCCAATGTGTGCTATGCAATTTCTTTTTTGCTGACTTGTACAGAAGCAAACATCAGCCTGTAATGATGTATTATGACACAAAATAATGGGGGATGAAAAAAGGTAGGGGGCAAATGCTGGGATAGAAATCTTCCTGCAGCATTATCAAAAGATTCAAAGACACTTACTGACTTTTTTTGCTAGTATAAGCATGAATCAGCTTAAAAACTCAGTTGCCAGTGTTATTGAACATGGAAATGATAAAGTAATATGTATTACTACTGTGAAGAATCCTGGGGTAGATGAGAAATTAATATATACAAGTTCTTCAAAATGAAACAGATCTATTTGCATAATCATGCTGGATATATTAGTAAGAAATGTAAGTGATAATTTGTTGAAAACAACTAGTTTTCAAAGAAAAAAAGCCTTTCTTTTAACAGACTTTTAATCTACGTACTCAGAGATTAAAATATTTGAAAGAATTTTCTATAGAAATTTGGCCACAATTAGAAGAATGAATTAGGCGGATATGTTGCTTAAAGTCCTTCCTTGTATGCTTTCCAATGATATTTTACAAGACTGTGAAAGGGGTTTACATTCTTTGATTACTTGTATTCAGCTCTTGGCTCTCATCTACACTTTAAGATGTACACCATTAGTAAGGAACTGACAGTAAAGTGATTATATTGAACTATATAAATACAGGAACTACCCAGATCAGCTGCTGTGATAATGGGATAATCAGGTTAGCTTCCTACATTTACACTGTATAGGAACTTTCCACTTACATCCTTTATGGAGGTGGGTCTGAACTCCCCAAATATGGTATACACTTAGATTGATTAAGTGGTCTTGGAGGAAAATATGATTATAGAGCTAGAAAGAAGGCATTTCACAGAGTTCTGCGTTCCTAAGAGCCCTATGTTGGGTTCAGAGTTGATGAGGGGAAAAAAAGAAAAAAGGGATGCCTGTTCAGGAAATTAAAGGCTCAATAAAAATTAATCAGTTTCAATGTACATCAGTTACGGAAATCATGCTCTCAGGACATGTTTGGTTAAAACCATAATGAATTATTAAAAATATTTTTGGAGTTTGAGATGTATTTTTTTTTCACAAGAAAGAAGGCTTAATAGAAGCATTTCTACTTCGTCACTTTAACAGAACAAAACAGCTAGCACAGGCTAGTGAGGGCTGACTTCAGTTGGGTTTTTATATCTCTTCAGATGGACACTCCATACCCTTTCTGGGAAACTTGTTCCAGTGTTTGACCACCCTTTAAGGAAAAAATGTGGGTTTTATTTATTTTTAAGAGAAATTTGCTGTGTTTCAGTCTGTGCCTGTTGCCTCTTACTTGTCATTGCACACCACTGAAAAGCGTCTGGCTCCATCTTCCTTACTCCCTCCCATGAAGGATTAGTACACATTAATAAAGATCCCCTTTTAGCTTTCTCTTCTCCAGGATAACCAATCCCAGCTCTCTCAGACTTTTCTCCCATAAGAGATGCTCCAGACCCTTCATCATCTTAGTTGCCATGTGCTGGATTCTCTCTAGTTAAGACCATGTCTCTCAAACTAGGGAGACCTGAACTGGATACAGAACTTCAAGTGTGGCCTCACCTGTGCTGAGTAGCAGGGAAGGATTATCTACCTCCACCTCCTGGCAACACTCCTCCTGGGGAGTTGTTGGTTGCCTTTGTCAGGTGGGCACATTGTTGGCTCATGTTCACTTTGCTGTCCACCAGGACCCACAGGTCCTTTTGAGCAGTCACTTTCCAGCCAGTCAGCACCCAGCATGAACTTATTCTACCTCTTTTTACTGTATTTCTCCAATTCAATACTTCCTAATATATGAAGTCCCAAATGAAAGGAATTGAATTAGAACATACTGTATTGACTTGCAATCAATTATATCTTCAGAGGTTATAATTATTGTTATATTTTTGTTACAAGCAATATCCTTATGGATCCTTATCAGTATCTGAATTATAGCTGCTATAGGTGCTCCAAATCCACGCCCTTTTTTTTTATCCATTCAGATTTGGTTGTGTTAGGGATACTAGACTGAAGTGAAAGCTCTCTGGAGAGCAAATTTCTTTCAGAATAGCCTTGAGGAATATCTTTGGGCACAGAATTCTTATTAATCTCTCACTATCTTTTGATGTAGTAAAAAAATCCTGAACCCCAGATTATTTACTGAGCTAAAACTGTATTAACATGATACACATACTTTAGAGATAAATATTGAGATTTTACTGATTTGGATCAGATGTACAGGATCAATTTCCTTGATGGTCTGAATAAATTAAATCCTAATCTAGAAAAGATTAATATTAAACCATAATAATTTTATTCTAGAGCTTATTTCAAGAGCCTGGTTTTAATGAAGGCAAAAGGTCGATTTAGTAATCTTGAATTAGAAGAATAAATGAGACAATGAACGGATGCCTGGAGTGTTCATGCTTCACGAGATACAGGTTACAGTGATAAAGGTTACCTTTAGTGGAAATAAACCAAAGTAATTGTGAAATCATTGGCAATTTAAGGGAGAAAAAAGAAAATAATTAAAGGTCTTTCATTTACCTTTGACATCTACATTGATTATCTATTGAAAACACTACAAAGGAGGACGGAGGCTTGTTTTCTTCCTGTTTTTTAGTCATGAAAGTCGGGTATGTATATACAGAGAGAAGATTTTACAGACATGCAGTAACAGGTGATTTTTTTTTTCTTTTTTCTATAACATACCAAAATGGGTATCATGCAAATGATGGAGAAAGAATCATAACAACAGTTAAATCTTAAGAATTAGTTGCTATAACAAATCACACAAGGAATATATTAAAAGTTACAGACAACCAATAAATATTAGTTGAGATCTTTTAGACATAATACATTGTAAAGAGGTCCCACTGTTACAGAAAAAATTACATATTAGTTTAATTTTGTAGATTTTTTTTTATTCCCAGTCATCAGGTTCCTAATATGTTATCAGTTGGAATTCTTGTGAGAATAACAGATCACGAGAGTTAACATTCTGCAGGAAATTTAATTTCATTCCTTTGCTGCGTTGCAATATGATATACATATGTCAGATGAAATTCTGATCACTGTAGACTAGTGTGTAGGCTTAGCTCTTCAGAATTTTGTACAGTACTCTGCAGCAGTTCACAGCTGTTTAATAAAATAACATTTCAAAAGTGCCACGCAGCTTACTACTAAAATAATGATTAATAAAAGTTTGCTAAAATCCCTCAGAAACTATAAGGACAAAATAATTTATATATTGTTTTGAATTTCAGTATGGAAATGTCTGTTGTTATTATATAGTTGTGCAGTAAATGATACTCTTACCAAGACTGATTGCACTCCTTGCAGAGTTGATTCTGCTAAAAATATTTATTGATTAATAGCAAAGAGTTGGAATAAAATGTCAGTAAAGGAAAAAAGAAAAAGGCAATGAGATTTCTTTCAATGTTTCATATAAAAAAGAGGGAAATATTTGTTCATTTGTCAGAAGGTTGGTGGGTTTTTTGAACCTTTTTTTAAAATTAATGTTTTAAAGTCCTGAATTTCTAAAAATAGAATTTTCATGCAGTAATGAATGGAATATGATATTCTGAATTTCATGTGCATTGAGGTTACTCCTTAGGACTATGGACTCAAAGAAGATTCTATTTTAGATTTTATTGTAGTTGCATATTTGCAAAGTGAAGATTAAGAAACTCAGTCTCAGAAAATGCTGTTTTTCAGTGTTGGGGGGTAATAGCTTCATATATTCCTAAATGTTTTAAGGAATTTATAAATATGCAAATGGAACATACATGCTTCAAATTAAAAAAAAAAAGATAAAACATTACTTGAAGTTAATACTAACTATAGAAAATAAAGTTACTGTCTCAACACAGATACTTTAGAAACTGAATGTTTCTTACATGAAGTCGTTTGACTTTCTTTTTTACTTGCATAACATTTTCATTCTTATCTGAAGAAAGATAATACTAAGAAGTTTGATTTTTCAGGATCAAATAAAATACTAAGTGCCATTAGTAATTATTTATATTTAAAATGTTCTCGGAAATACTTAGAACTACAGAACCAACAAGATGCGGTTACTTTCAAAGGGAATCAGAATTTCGATACTAGTTGTGACTCTGTAATCAGGAATTTTAGGATTTGGATGTCTTTCATCTCATCACTTTTACAAGAGTAATGTTAGCTCATCCTCAGTGCATAAATTTCGAACTTTAATTCTAAGGGTTCATAGTATCAAAAAAACCCCAATATACTAAGGTGATAAAGGCACTTTCCAGGATGCTGGTGTTTGGATAAGTTTCTTAACACTTTATCTTTCCATGTTCAGAATATTGGCTTATATTATTCTGATACTGTACTAGATTTGCATGGCAAGGTTTTCATAATGGGAAGGCTACAGAAGTGACTTCTGTGAGAAACTGCTAGAAATTTCAAATATGTCCACTACAGCCAACACCAGCCAGCTCCAAGATGGACCTACCACTAGCCAAGACCAAGCTCATCAGCAACAGTAGTCGAATGTCTAGATAGCAGAGTTATGGGGGGAAATCCAGCGCAAGAGCAGCTGGAAGAGTGAGAATATGTGAGAGCAATATGTCACTTTTGCAGATACCAAGGTCATTGAAGAAGGAAGGGGAGGAGGTGTTCCAAGCAACAGAGCAGAGTTTACCTTGCAGCCCATGGAGAAGACCATGGTGAAACAGGCTGTCCCCCTGCATCACATGGCAGTTGATTATGGAGCAGACACCCACTTGCAACCCATGGAGGACCCCACACTGCAGCAAGTGGATGCACCTGAAGGAGGCTGTGATCCTGCGGAGAGAGGAGCCCACCCTGTAGCAGGTTTGCTGGCAGACTTGTGACCCTGCATGGAGTCTGAAGGTCTGCAGCCTGCAGAAAGGACCCACACTGGAGCAGTTCACGAAGTGTAAATTGTGGAAAGGACCCATATTGGAGAAGTTCATGGAGGGCTGTCTCCTGTGGAAGGGACCCCCGCTGGAGCAGAAGAGTGTGAGGAGTCCTCCTCCTGGGGAGAAAAGAGCAGCAGAGACAACAGGTGATGAACTGTCCACAACACTCATTCCCTGTCCCCCTGTGCTGCTCGGTGGGAGAAGGCTGAGAAATCAGGAGTCTGGGAAGAAGAGAGGAGAGGGGGAGGTATTTTAGACATTTGGGTTTATTTCTCATTAACCTACTGTGATCTGATTGGTAACAAATTGATTTTCACCAAGTTGAGTCTGTTTTGCCTGTGACAGTAATTGCTGAGGCATCTCCCTGTCCTTACCTCAACCCACTAGCCAGAGAAGTTTGATGTCCAGCTAAGGTCAGCCCACCACTTACACATAAGTAAATGATAAATTATCCATATAAATATTTGCAATTTTTAGGTACTGTGTCATAAGAAAATTAGTTTGGAATACTTAATTTGTATCTGAGTTATAATAATTTATGAGTATATCTGGCCTTACAATTAGCAATAGTAATGATATCGTGGCATCCCAAACAGCATCCTGCAGATATCACCCCTTGCTATTACCGTGCTGTTTGTAATTCCTCCTCACACAGCTGTAGGTTGTTAACAGTGTACCCCTTAACCTCATCTCCTTCTGATTAAGCAAGACCAGCACTCTCAATTTCTGCTTTTAAGACAAACCGAAAGCCCCTAACCTTTCAGATATGACTTTTAACTTTTCCTTTTTGTTCCTTTTTTTTTCCTTATTTACCACTGACAAGTGTTTATCCCACATACACTATGGTCACTGTTTCAGAACAGCTCTTGAACTCTTACACTTTGAATTAGAATGAATGATTCAAGGTCCCTGACCACCTTGATAGTCCTCCACTGGACACTCTCAAAGTGTCTTGAAATTCGTCTTAAAATAGAGTTTTAAAATTTTTCCAAGTGAGGCCTCACCTGTATAGTGCAGAAAGGGACGATCACTTCCCTCATTTGATGGTTGCATGTCCTCTAATAAAGCTCATTTTGGGGCACTTGAGTCTTTTTGATATATTTGTAGTGAGAATTGGTCGTTTTCATCATGGCTGTTTTTCAGTTTGTCCGAAGTTGTACTGATGCATGCAGTTATTCCACTCTGGGTATAGAACTTTGCAATTTACCTTACTAAATTAATGCAAAATGGATTTTTTTGGTTTTATATGGGTACTTTTAACATCTCATTGCCTACTCCAGTCATATGAAATACTTACTTCTCATTCTGTTTTTTCATGTGAAAAGACCTCATCAAGAAAACTTGTGTTCTGTGTCCTTATTAAAGAATTTCTTTCATTTCTTGATCCTGTTAGACACTTTGTGGTCATTATCACCTTGGACAGATCAAACCTAAAAATTTCCTGCTACTGTAGAAAGTGGTCATTAATGCCTGAGCATTAATGAACATTACAGCAATAAACAACCAACAGCAATTTTACATACTTTCAAATGTGTTCTAAAGGAACTTCACAATTACAAGAAATACAAATGTAAAGGAAATATTTTTGTACAACAGTGCTTAAGTTATCTATTAATGTTGCTTACATAATGTAGTATAGAGACTATTTAAAATCCATCAAATTAGTAAAATTTTTGTGATTATTTTTTAAATTTGTATGTCTGAGCTTTGCTAATATTTTCTTTGAATATATATTTATTTGAATTGTTAAACAGAACAAATATCTTTTTTTTCTTATGAAACTGTTCAGTTTTCTGCTATGTTTATAAGTAGTAAACTAAAAAATAGCATCTCGGTAATTAGTCTTGTTAGTTTTGTCTGCATTTTCTAGTTGAATATCCACACCTTTACATTTCGTTCCCACTGTTTTCACTGAAAAATAGTGCAGATTAGTTCATAGAATCATAGAGACACAGAATATCCTGAGTTGGAAAGGACCCATAAGGATTAGCAAGCCCAACTCCTGACTCCACACCAGCCATATGACTGTGTGCATCGTCCAGATGTTTCTGGAACTCAGTCAAGCTCAGTGCTGTGACCACTTCCCTCAGGAGCCTGTTCCAGTGCTCAAGCATCCTCTCAGTAAAGAAACTCTTCTTAACATCCAACCTACACCCTCCCATTTAAGCTTTACTCTGTTCTATCTGTTACTTGGGTTCTATTGATGATCAACCAAAGGAGGTGCCTGCCCCTTCGCTTCCCCTCATCAGGAAGCCATAGACCGCAATGAGGTCTCCCCTCAGCCTCCTCTCCTCCAGTCTGTATGAACCAAGGGACTTCAGCATCTCCTCATAAGACTTCCCCTCCAGACCCTTCATCATCCTTGTTGCCCTCCTCTGGACACTCTCCAATATTTTTGTGTCTGTTCCCCTTGTAGTGTGCTGCCAAAAACTGCACACACTACTGGAAGTGAGGCTGCACCAGTGCAGTGTAGGGTGGGACAATCACATCCCTGGACCGGCTGGCAATGTCATGGTTGATGCACCCCAGGATACGGTTGGCTTTAAGTATTGCTTTAAGTTTTCACCATAAAAAATAGTTTTTAATATTTTGGTCTTATCTCAGTATTTCAAACTTGATTGTACTTTCTCAGACTTTATCATATGGAAGAAAAGTGATCATAAAGAAAGTTTTCAGAACTTGCTCCAAAACCAGCATCAGTCAAATAAGACAAATGAAAAAAACCTCTCAAAACATAAAAATAACCAAAGTTTCCTTGAAGAGTAGTTTTCTGATAAATGCATCAACTTCTCTTTAAGTTTTATACTTCAAGACATGATTTGATCATGTAGTATTACTAGTAGCACAACGATACATTGCTTAAATAGATTCACACCTGAAAAAAAATTCCGAGAACAGGCAGACATCATCTCCCTTCTGTTACCTGGGTCACACAGTTTTTCAGTAATTTTTTTTTTTCCATAGCAGATAATTTACAAGGTTATTCCTTCCCTGGAATAGGACAGCCCATTCTTAACCAAGCTATTATTAGAAACCTGGAAAAAAAATTTGTCTTTAACCATCATTTTCTAATAGAAAAGCTAATCAACCTCAAAAAGAATTTAATAATGTAAATAACACCCTGTTTTCTTGAGGACAGAAGACAATTACAGAATCTGACTTGTTTAAAAATATGCCTGCAGTAACTTGCTATCCTGCGTTGTCCTGGAACTAGATCAGTGACTGTAGCAACGAGTTATATTTTATTCATCGGTCGTCATCATCATTGCTGTACAGATGCCCAGAGGAGTTAACTGCTTTCATTCATTTCTTGCAAAGAATTCAGCAATATCTAAATAGGCTTTTTGCATAAATAAATTCAAAAAAGCACTAATTCCTCCCTATACTTTCTCATGTTTGGATCTCTATACTGGAAAATGCAATTTATAAAATCTCATATTCTTATATTTTAATTAATTTCCCCTTTTATTACTAAGCTGTTGTGATGTTGTCACCCAGCAGCCAAACATCCACAGAATGACTCACTCACTGCCATTTCCTGTGAGTTGAAGAGAAAATAGAAAGAAGGCAAGAAGATTCATGGTTTGACACACTGGCTGTTTAAAAGTTGAAGCAAAAACTATGTGTGAAAGCAAAGGAAAGAAGGAATTTGTCACTTCCATCAGCAGAGATATGTTAGTCATATCCTGGAAAGAGGGGCCTGAGTACCTTGGGAAGACAAATGTGATAATTCTGAATGTCCTCACTTATTCCTTCCTTTCTCAAACTATTACTGCTGAGCATAACATATGATACAAAATATTCCTTTGGTCAGTTCAGGTGAGCTGTCCTGGATGTTTTTCCTCACAGTTCTTGCTCACCCTTCTTAATGGAGTGGAGGGGAATTGTGGGGAGTAAAGTGAGAAAAAGTAAAAGCATTGATATTGTTAAAGCAATGCTCAACAATCACCAAAGCACAAATTTGTTATCAACACTTTTAAAAATAAATTCAAAACACAGCAACACACGGGCTGCTAAGAAAACTAACTACACAGTGGTCAATCTGCATCCTTTATTCCATACCATTTATATCATTCTCAGGTCCTTCAGTATCCAACATGTGAATCACAGAATCACTGAGCATTAGGAATTGGAAGGGACCTTGAAAGATCATCTAGTCCACCCCTCCTCTGCCAGAACAGGTTCACCTAGAATAAATCACACAGGAATGGTCCAGGTGGGTTTTGAATGTCTCCAGAGAAGGAGGCTCCACAACCTCTCTGGGCAGCCTATTCCAGTGCTTCATCACTCTCACAGTGAAAAAGTTTCTCCTTATGTTCACATGGAACTTCTTATGCTCCAGCTTGCACCCACTGCCCCTTGTCCTATCGCTGGCCATCACTGAGAAGATCCTGGCTCCATCCTCCTGACTCTCACCCTTTACATATTCATAAACATTAATAAGGTCACCCTACCACCGTTTTCCCTGCCCTTTGTCTAAGAGCTACTCTTATCAAATGAACATGCATCAAATATACATAAATGCCTATTGAGTTCATTGAGTCCATGACTTGGGCTCCATATGTTATGGTTGTCACTGAGAACAAGAAGCAGCATACAGCGCTGTTGGATGTCAAAGACAGCCCAGGTTCAGTCATCGTTACACTTGTCTGGTGTCTTGCAAGGCTCATCCTCCTTTGTTTTGAGTGGATTGTGGTGGAGTAACATGGGTTACAATCGTTTAAACATTTATCCATTAAAACTGAAAATGATGAAATAATAGTAAATATGTCCAGGAACTGTAAAAATTGGAAAGAATATATTAAAACAATATAATTAAGGGACTGGAGTTGTAGTTTGTTATAAGAGTTCTGAATGGGTAATATAGCTTAAGCACTTCTTAATGTTGTTATCCTAGTCTCTCCTCTCATTCTTGATTGTATTAGGAAACTGCATAATGTTAAGTTGTGCCTGCTTAAAACCAGATCTGTTCATGGAGTTCAGCTCTCTATGTAAACAATTTTCATTTGACTAGTTGTTAGGGGTTTTTTTCCCCTTATTTTTTCAGACTTATAACCAATTAACCTATGCTACATTATCCCTCAAACCAATAGCTTAAATCTTTAGTAGTTGAAAATCCATCTTAAATTATTCTAATGAATCTCTGAAAACAATAAGCTTTTGTGAACTTCACTAACATCTTAGCTATTTTCAGATTTTTTTTTCTTTTCCCCAAGTAAAGAGTCACAGAATATAAAAAAAGAAAGCAATCAAAAGTTCTGAAAGTCAGGAATCAAATTTGTTTTCTGTTTTCTCAGGGTCTCAAATCCAGTGATGTGGTCAATAGGTCTGACAATCTGCAGAAAATTTTGAAAGGGGACAGCCAGTATTCAGGAGGCAAATGAGAAATGATCAAAGGAATCTGAAAGGTTTTCCATACAGAACTGGAAAACCTATCTGACTATTTATCTTTGTGTAACCTGATTGCTCCACAAATAAATAAAAAAACAAACACAAACAAAACATTAAAGTGTAGAAATTTTCGTCTGAATAGAACAGAGAGACCAGGAGAGAAATCATAGGTGAAACAGACATTAAAAGTAAGTTAAAAAAGGCTTCTAATTTAGAACAAGACATAGACAAGAATTAATGAGATGCTATGTAACAATACTTGCAAGTGTTAAGGATTGGAACAATGTAGCTATATCTGTTTTGGTTTTTTGTTTGTTTATTGGGTGGATCTGTGGATTTTTATTTTTTAATATAGTTATAAAATGGAACACTACTGCCCAAATATGAACTCATATATGAATCTTCAGATTAAAAATCTCACCTGATGTGCAGATTGCTATGTGGAGGAGTGCTTTGGTTAGATAATGTGACTAAAAGAATGGAAAAGAGGCAGTGTAATTCCAAAGGGGAAAAAAAAAGGGGGGATTTGAGACAAATACAGATAATCGGCCATGCCTGCAAGAAACACGGAAAATGAGGTGCTAGTTAAAAGCAATAAGGTAAGTTTATTCTGCAAATTGATTTTTGATTCATCCACTCAGTAGATGCCCTGGAGTTTCAGAATTTCTCTGTGTGGCACCCAAAATTTCTAATGGAAAAATCATAGAATCATATAATAGAATCATAGAATGAGTTGGGTTTGAAGGAACCTTAAAGATCATCTAGGTCCAACCTCCCTGCCATGGGCAGGGACACTCTTCACTATATTAGGTTACTGAAAGCCTGAACCTGGCCTTGAACACTTCCAGCAAGAGGCCATCCACAGCTTCTCTGGGAAATCTGTTCCAGTGCCTCACCACATTAACAGTGAAGATTTTTTTCCTAATGTCTAATCTAAATCTACCCTCTCTTAGTTTAAACTCATTACCCCTTGTCCTATAACTACACTCCCTGATAAACCATCCCTTTCCAACTTTCCTGTATGTTCTCTTTAGGTACTGGAAGCCTGAAATAAGGTCTCCCCAGAAGAATATTTAAAGCTATTTCTTTCTCCTGTGCACTTATATCTCCAGTCCCAGAATAGTTTTTTAGATCGTGTGGGTTTACACTCAAAGCCTTAGACCAATATGCCTATGTTCCAATGATGCATTGTGGTTTTGTATTGCACTCTACCATCTAGAGCTCAAAATTATAAACTGTTCTTGTGCTTGCCTTATTTTCTCTAAATGTGTTTCTGCAGCACACATCATTAATCCATTCACTAGCTCCTAATGCAAAGTAAATTAACAAAAAATCATGGTACTGAGCTGCTTTCTCCTTTGGAATTTATTCAGCATTACTCAGTAGTTACAGTGCACACTGAACCACATCCATGGGATTTTCTATGTATTTTCTCATACTTCATTCATCAGAGTTTTTCCTTTCAGTATTCCACACCTGCTGTTGAAAGGTATAGATGCCCCAACATTTAGATTATTTACATTTATTTAAATTAATGGAAAGTACTATTATCTATTGCTGTCATACATGAGAATGTAAAAAGGATCAGATAAGAGAGTAAAATTTGTTTGAAGGTGACTAGATAGGCTAAGGATGCCTCTCAGTACTGTTGGTAGTCACACAGCTATGCTTGAAACTTACTGTCCTGTAATTTCTTGCCCTACACATTAAAATATTGGGGTCTTTTTTTTAACAGCCCTTTCTTTTCTCCTAGACTTGAGAATTCTCATCCTGTTTAGGGTCACTACAGCATAACTGGTGTTAAATTCAAAACCATTCTACAGCCAGAAGAGAACACACTATATACTTTGGGCAAAGAATATATCCGTAGTTTATAGTTCTACCAGTAGTAAATGGTCGCAGTTTTGCATAGCTGTGCTGCTGAGATGGCTTCTGCAGGCAGCAGCTAGAGCTCTCTGCAAGCCCCAACTGTAAACATCAGCCAATTCAAGGCCAAAGTTGCTGCTGACCAGGGCCGAGCCAATCAGAGATGGTCACAGCACCTCTGTGAATCACATGTAGGAGAAAAAAACCTGCATGCAGACACATTTTGCCACTGGAGAAGGGAGTGAGAAGATGTAACAAGCCATGTGAACACCAAGGCCAGGCCCAAAGGAGGGAGGGGGAAGAATGAGGCCCTCCAGGTGCCAGAAAGAGAGATTCCCCTGCAGCTCGTGGAGAAGACCATGGTGGAGCGGGTGTCCCCTCGCAGCCCATGGATAAGGACAGGGAGCAGAGACATCTATGGCCTGTGATCCACACCTCAGCAGGTTTTCCAGGGGACTTGTGACTCTGTGGGGGACCAGGCCGACGGAGTCTGGGCCCGAACATCATCACCCATGGAAGGGAGTCCTGCTGAGAGGCCTGTGGTGAGGAGATAACTCCCTAATAGAGAGGACTCAAGCTGCAGAAATTCGCGGATACGACTCTCATGTGGGTGGGACCCCACAGTGCCACAGGGGAAGTGTGTGTGTGTGTAGCATGCCCCCCAGTTAAGACAGAAGACAGCTCGGGAGGAACAGAATGAAAACCTCCATTCTCCATTCCCTGCCCCTCCCTGCGCCACGATCAGGGGGGAAGAAGGGAGTGAATTTATGATTAAAGTCAAGTGTGTGAAGAGGCAAGGGGTGGGGGGAAGTAGAGGTGTTAAGATCTGGGGAAGGAAAGCAGCTTGTGAGGAACTGCCGGAACCTCATTCCCCATTCCCTGCCCCTCCCCACACCATGTTGGGGGGGGAAGAAGGGAGTAAAATCGTGAATGAAGTTTAAGTCTGCTAAGAAGGGAGGGGTGGGGGGAAGGTGCTTTAAGACCTGGCCACCCCTCCCATGACCCGACTCTGGTTTACTGGGTGTGTAGTTGTAGTGTAATAAATCACTTTTCTTTCTTTTATTCTGTGTTGAGTCTATTTTGCCCATTGCACTAATTGGAAAGTGATCCTTCTGTCCTTATCTGGAGTCCTAAGCCTCCTGATATATATTCTCTCCCTTTTTGGCTGAAAAGGGGAGTGAGCGAGCAGCTTTAGAGGACATTTGGCCTCTAGTCAGGGCCAAACCACCTCATTAATATGGAAAAACACCATTTATACTGCCATGAAAGTGTTTATACTAAAGCTGCTTAAAATCTGCCCCTGGGTCTTACAGTCTGTGACTTTAACTAGTAGTGGCAAAAATCAGGTTCCCTGGGCTACACCAGAACCATATTTACACCACAGAAAGGACTAGCTTCACATTAATTCCAGGGGAAATTATCAAGTAGGAATCAAAATGTAGAGCGTGATCCAAACTATGCAAATGAAAAGGAGTTTCAACTAAGTATGACTCAATATGGGATCAAAAAGTGAATCATCAATTTGAATTGTCGAGTTTAATCTTTAGTGGCTTGATATTAACTTGTCAGATTTTATTTAACTTAGCTAATACTGCATTCAGTACAGTGACCTTTGTTGAGCCCGCGTGTTGTCAATGTTTTTCTGTTTTCTGCTGTTTCCTGAAGATGACTAGGAAAACAAAAGCAGGAAAACATACTTGTGAAATTTTAATTCTTAAGACTCCTCATTGATGAAAGAAGAACCCAGAACACACCTTAGAACTAAAAAAAAAAAAAAAAAAAAGGAAAAAAGACAGCATATTGCTGAAGCCATATTGACATCACTGCCTGCCTTTGTTGCAGATTCTATGCAGCCATTAGATGTGATTTTAAAGGACATTATCCTCTGCAGATATAGCATATCATTATATTTTTCTGTGTCTATTAATCACCTAAAATATATGGTGTTTAACCTTTTAAAGATTCATGAATCTATGCAAAAAATTCAGAAATTATATATGATTTCATACAGCTGAAAAATATTCAGTAATGTACTAAAAAAATGCACAAGAAGATACATGCACTTAATTTAAATGTATTAGTAAGTACTACTGAAATGTGTGTGAATATTTACATGCCTGAACCCAGTGTATATTGTTTGTCCTTTCATGCTATAATTTTGTATTTTGTGCCACAGTATTATTTTATGGCTCAGTACTTAGAATTTTTGGTTGTTTGTGATTTCTTCTTTTAACAATAAAAAGCAAGAACAAAGAAACCATAATACACCTCCTAGTAGGTGTTGTTGTTTAACTTAAATTCTTTCATTTACATTGAAAAGCATATATGTATGATACTTGTGAACAAAACTTACAAAGGAAAAGCTTACAAAGGAAACTACCTCAATATCCTTATTAATTATAAAGGAAATTATAAAATAAAATTGTTATGTTTGGTTATGTGACTAAATACTTTTGTACATGAATAAAAATATCCAAAACCGTAACCCCACAAAAAACCTCAAAATAAAAAAAAAACAAACAATCGCAGGTGGGAGAACCCCAAAAACCTAATCAGAGCAATTGGAGTGTCATATTGGAGCCACAAGCCGCATTGGCTGAAGGTGAGACCCACAGCATGAGTCAAGGGGAGCAGCTCTCAGGATCTCCTTTCAAACTGAAAGATGTCACTGCCTGGCAGTGTGGGATTCTTTATGGGATACGAATGAAGATCCTCTTGGGATTGCATACAAGAGTTATTATGGGATACTTGAAGGATGAACTAAAGGTGGGGAAAAGGAGGTATCATAGTGGTGTGAGAAGGACCACATGGTGAAACAGATGGATAAGGAGATAAAAGGGACAGGGTTGTATGTAAATGTTGCTGAGTAGAATGCCTGTCAGGCCATGTCATCACCTTTCATCACAGTCTGTCCTCTGCTATTAACTGCTTTCCTGGATGACAGGATCTCTTTTGTGTATGCACATGCATGTATGGAGGTCTTAGTGCCAGTGACGGGAGTCAAACTACAGGTCAGAGGGCCTGTGGATCTGTGGTGTCAGAGACCAGAGGATATGCATACTGTATAGGTAAATGTTAGTGTGTAATCACTAGGGAAAATCAAGCTGAGGTAGCTGGCAAGTAGGATAAGAGGCTTAGGAGCCACTTCATTGAAGTGGCTGTAAATCTGGGCTGAGAGGACAATCTGAGAGTTGGCTGATGGAGTGGCCAGGAGGTCCATGTCAGACCACTGGTCTAGGAGTCAATGGAGACAGTTGTTTGCATGTGTTTCCACCTGATGTATCTGGAGTTCACAATACAGGAATCATCCACAGAAAATATCTTCTTACAGCTAAAAGTCTATGCATGCCTTACACGGAGAAATGGGAAGAATATGATTTCTGCACATACTTCCAGTCTCCAGCTGCGAAATAGAAGGTTTCCTAATATTAGAAATTAACCCTATATATCTGTATGTATGTATGTTGAATATGCACTGCATCAGGATAAAAATGACAATTTTTACATCATTTATCATATCCATTCCTATAATCTCAGGAAGCTATGATGACTCTTTGAGAGCATATTAGTCTCTCTTCATTCCTTTTTTCACAAAAGACAAAAGCCAGACTACAGGCTGGTCACATCTGGTCACCTATAGCCTTGGCTAAACTGTATGTCTAAGTATTAGACTGCTAAAGTGGACCATACCTTGGTGTACACTTCCTTTAATTTTGTTCACAAAATTGTTATTATTAATTAAAGGTTTATGAACTTATAAATAGTAACTTTTTTATTTTTTAATCCAGAAAATTTGTGCATGTTTTCTATAGGTATTTCTTTACATGTACGTAAATATATGAAATAGTTAATACAGACAGTCAAAACTGTTGTGCTAATAAAGAATATTTTTTCCTTCTTCATTGCAGATTTGATTTCTGCAGACCCTTCCAAGAGATTCAAAACAGTTGGTTTAGTTTGTTCTTTTCTTCTTTATGAATCAGGTGTCTTATCTGTACCCTACCGCTGTTTAAAGATCTGTAAATCCTTGAAATACTTCCTTAAGAACTGAGGCCTAAAATAACATCAGTCCTCTGGAGTCATAATTACCTGGTAGAGTGCTGGGCAAAAGATTCATAAAGAGGAAGGAGATGAAGAATACCCTGCAGATTTTCAGGGTAAGAACTACCAAAGTCAAACAGTGTGCTTTTTTACTTTGTGTTTCCAAGAAGAGGGTGGAGGTGTGGAGGGTGCATTTAACTTTTTTTTTTTTCTTTTATAGTATCTTTCTGCTGTAAATTCACAGAAGCTTTGATGTGATTTTAGTGAACTGTGATGATCTGGGTTTGAAATACAGGTATCCTGGAAGAATTGCTATAAAAAATAAAGGTTGTTTTTTTACATGTATGTCACAAAATGATATAAAGTAAAAAATAATTCAGTATCTTGTACATCTAGGGTCAGAATCAACACTTACCTGAATGACAATTCTGAATAGGTAGCAAATGCATGATTTAATAGAAGCACATTCACTGTACTGTCAGGCGCAAAAGGGAGGCTTACATATTTTTGTACCTTCTTTGTTGGTGTCAGGAATCAGATCATTGGGTCCTGATGACAACAGTGGAGAGCAAATAAAAATGTAAACATGTGCATGGAGAGGATAATGGGAGATATACTGCCGATTTTTTGCTGTTTGTGGCTTTTGCTAAAACCTTTCTACAAAGAATTTGGGGATTATCTCATTGTCACTATATTCTGAATTTTCAAGTAATATTGTATACAAGTTGAGGAAATATAATTTTCAAAATTGAGAAAAAAAGATATACTTTGCTAGAGTTTAAATCATTATTGGTATTTTTCTTAACAATTACACAATTAATAATCATTTTACACTACAATACTAATTTTATGTGATGTAATTTAAAGTTGCACATGGATTTATTTATTTATTTTTGTATATGTATACATAGCAATGCGTGCTTATATCTTTGTGTGTATGTGCAGAAATTTTTTACAAACAGTCTTAAAGAAGCATAATTCAGTTACACATGCAGGAAATTTGGCCCTGTTATCACTGGGGTACTGATTCCATACCTCCTTTACAATGCTAAAATTTGATCAATTAATAAAATAATTCACTTTGGAACAGATTTCAGGAGGTATTTTAGTCAAAGCTGCTACTCAAAGCAGGATATTCAGTCATTTATCAATTCTTTGCTAAACAAAAATTAGGCTATGAATATGATATACCTTAAGAAATTATAGAGGATAATGGATCCATCTTTGGTATGGAGTCCTTCAGAAAAAAAATAGTAACACAGTAAGGTAACAAAAATTCAGTCTAGGCTGTAGAACTAACATTTTTAAGTATACTTTGGTCTAAACATGTCATCGTCATCTAAGAAAGCTATAGTGTGACAGGAAACCACTCTATTTTCACGAACCAAACAACTTTTAGCATGTTAGAATCACAGTCATAGAATAGTTTGGGTTGGAAGGGACCTTTAAAGGTCACCTAGTCCAACCAGCCTGTAAATGACCAAAGACATTTTGAACTAGATGAGGTTTCTGAGAGTCCCATCCAAACTGACCTTGCATGTTTCCAGGGATGGGGCATCTACCACCTCCCTGGGCAACCTGTTCCAATGTCTCATCACCTTCATCATAAGAAATTTCTTCTTTATGCCTAGTCTGACTCTACCCTCCTTTAGTTTAAAATTATTACACCAAGCTGAATAGCCCTAACTGTCTTAGTCTCTCTCCTCCATCATCCCCAACTAATCTAGGGGGCTTGGGCTTTGAATAAGCAATTAAGTTAATAATCACATAATCCTGAAACGTCTCTCCATCTGTTCTTCCTACCTTTCTTGTAAATCATTCCTTGACTTCTGCAACAGCTGTGACAAATGCAATATTGGATAAACTGGTTTTTGAAATAACGGATTAAAAAGTAATGGATTATTCCTTTTTATGTTTATATTAATTACACTGCTATTATTATTTTCAGGTTTCTATTCAATACCTGTAAATAGAAGAAAAGATAAATTCCCCAGATAGAAGTTGGAGATAGAGACTTCATTCCAATCAGTTTGTACTTCCTGTTATTTTAAAACTACAGTGTAATATCCATCTGCAAAGGTGGACAAAGTACTTACAGAGTCACATCTATATATAGTCACTTAAACACAGAATAAATAATAAATAATGTGGTTTGTAGTTTTAGAATAACATATATTGACTAAATTTTCTCACTTACAAGAATCAAGACAACTCATTTTAGTGATACACTCTTGGGAATCTTTTCAGTCCATAACTAAAGTTGTCAGCACATTTTAATTTCTCACTGTCAAACCCAATGAGTGAGTTAGAATACCAAATGCAGTCTCTGTCTGGCTTCAAGGTGTCTCTTCTTCATGGTGACACACTATATATATAATTTGTGTGTTATGTTTCAATGTGGCAGTTGCACAGCCATCTTTAGAACACGCAAGGAAAGTAATTCACCTCATATTTCATATGAAAAAAATGTCATTGCACTACTCCCAAGAGGGTAGTATATATTACTATATTTAGTATTATATTCTAAACACTAAACATGATATATATATGGTACATACTATGTACTACACTATATAGACTATTTCTCAGGGGAGGAAAAGGGAGGAGGAATCAGTTGATGTGTGCACTAGATACAGAGAAATGAAATAAATTATGCATTTAGCTGCATGGATCTGTAAGAGAGAAAGATAAAGAGGATCTGGTGGAAAATATATTGCTCTTTTCTTACCACCTCTATGGGATTCCCTGAGAAGGTCAATCTTTTCATGTATTTTTATGCATACAAAAAATTATTAGGTATGTATTGATCTTTTAAAGCTATTTTCTGACATGGAAATATTCAAGTCTAGAATATCTGAGGTTGGGTTATTAACATGACATTTTCATCTCCATTAATATAGATTTTAATATTTATTTAGCTGCTAGAGTATACAAGCTATTTGGCAGACAGAGTAGGAGAACTACAGTTATTCATTTATATTCCTCATCAAAGATCCAATAAGAAAAAATATCTTATGGAAAGCATTGGAAAGTTCAACAATACTCCAATACTTGCTGACAAACGAAAACATCAAGTTAGAACTATTTTCTTAGTTCTTTTTAAGAATTTTTTATGATAGGAAGCTAAAGACAGCCCATACACAAGATTACAGATGCCATAAGAAGTTTTAAAAACAGCATTGCGGACAGCAAAAATAAAACACACAATTCTAACTGAGAATATGGAATTTATCTAAACGAGAAATTGAGTTTTCACCTTCTAAAATGATGAGAACTGAGGAGCTAGAACTAATAATTTTGCTCTGCAATTAAAATGGGTTCCATTTAGTTGCATAGTAGACAAAACCGCAAACATAACATAAGAGAAAGGACAAACTCCTAGTATATTAGCCCAGCTATATGAAAAATTTCTTCATGAAAGAAAAGTCTACTCTGATTTTTAAATACTATTCAGTGTATAATTTTGACAGATAAGCCTACCAATACTTACAGGGATCCTGCAGGAAAGTGGGAGAGGGACTGTAATGATAGGACAAGGAGTAATGGCTTCCATCTGAAAGAGAGTAGATTGGCTTAGATTGGACGTTAGGAAGAAATTCTTTACTTTGAACAGATTGTGGAAGCCTCATCCCTGGAAATGTTTAAGGCCAGATTGGATGGGTCTTAGGACAACCTGGTCTAGTGCAAGTGTCCCTGTCCATGGCAGGGGATTTAGAACTATATGATCTTTGAGGTCCCTTCCAACCTAAAGCATTCTATGATTTATATGATTCTATGATAAAATCAATTTTATAATTTAAATGCAACCTTATTTATCTGATGGGAAGGTTCCCAATATGAAAAATATAGCTGGCACTTTAATAAAATTATTAGAACCCTTTTGAGAAGATTTAATACAGAATTGTCTATTGTATGCCATATCTTGTATTTTTTTCAGTGTGTTGAGCCCTATATGATTGTATAATGTATATAATTTTAATATTGTTAAAATGTAATATATTATATATTACATAAAAGAAATACTTTTTAACAACTAGAAACTTCTCCCAAGCAAATCAGTAAGTTCAGTACATACTAATTACCCCACTTGTGATATTGTTTTTTGGTTTTGTCATTTTATGCACATTTTTTCTGCATCTTGAAGTATTCTTCAAGATCTATTTATGAATACTGGATTTTTAGATTACAGTTATCTATAGGGGAAAAATAAATAACTCGGATGGAACTATCTGTTGGACAATACATCTGATTGGTGAAGATTTCCATCTTATGCAGTAACAGTTCTGTCACAATTCTCTGCTCTTCCAGTATTTTCTAAATATTTGTACTTTGCTCAGACACACATTCAGTAATGTATTTTAAATTCTTACATTTAATAGAACTTTTCATTCACTTCACACCTGGATGTTTTTAATGATTTTGCTGAATTAGGGACCTTTGCCTCTTAGGAGAGTCCTTTGCTTTATGTAAATTGCCACAATTCCACTTTCAATTCAACAGAGCTCTGACATTGATGCCCGTTTATGTTTTTGCATTTTTACAAGGCCAGTTTCACGCTATTGCTTGAAAAATACATAAAATTATGTGTGTCCTAACCAACTACTATGAAATTACATTATAATCATAAGTATTACAGCAAAATATAGACTATTTTATGCACACAAGTAGAAAGAATACAACTGAGATACCTGTTGCCTGAAGAAAACAATTTTTTCACTTTTTGAATTCTTCACATATTTTATGACTTTAAAATGATACTAGGCTACTAATATGTGGTATTATTATTCTTCTTTCCTGTTCTTTTTGTTGGGATTGGTGTACTTCATTCCTTCAGAAGCTCTGTTATAAGTTGCTTCTAAACATAATATAATGAGAAATCACTTAACATACCCCTTTTATTCTCATGGCTCAAGGTCATTTCTTGCAAAAATATACAATCAGTTCACAAGTTCTTTATCTCAGAAAAATGAAGGAGTAAAGCAAGACAACAAGATCCTCTGTATTTGAGTTTGCAAACATTCCTTCAGAATGAGATGTAATTCCTGAAGAAAGCAATCTTATTTATAAATTGTAGCTTTCAAGAGTTTATAATTTAAAACACAATTACAAATACATTTTTCTCTAAATCACTTTAATGTATATTTTAATGAATCTTCCTAATGACTCAGATTTTAAATGACCAAAGAATAAGATATTTTACCATTTCTGTTAAGTAAAAATCCATTTTAAATTACTTTTCATCAACATTTTTTATTAACATAATTATGTCAATAAGAAATAAAGAAAATGATGACAACATAAATATTTTTGTAGTGAAAACAGTGGGCTATGCCAGTACTCAGCCTCCCTCAAGTTAAAAAAGTATTTTCTGATGTTCAGAAAGATCAACCTGACTTTCAGCTGGTGCTCATTGCCTCTTGTTCTGTTACTGGGAACCACTGCCACAAGCATGGCTCAATCTTCTTTGTATCTTCCTTTAAGATACTTGCATACACTGGTGACATTTATCCTGAGACTTCTCAAGGCTAAACAATCCCAGTGCTCTCAGTCTTTCGTCACGTGTGAGGTGCTCCAGTCCCTTCATCATCTTTGTGGTCTTGTGCTGCACATGTTCCAGGAAGCCAATATTTTCCTGTACTGGGGAGGCCAGAACTGGATACAGTACCCTAGATGTGGCCTCACCAATGCTGAATAAAGAAGAAGGATCACCTCCCTCGATTTATTGGCAGTGTTTTCCTTAATAAACTCCAGGATCTGGTCAGCCTTCTTTTCTGCAAGGGTACATGCCTGTCTTATGTTAAATTTGGTGGACACCAGGACCCACAGGTCCTTCCGAGTAAAGTTTCCAGCCAGTTTGTCCCCACTGTGCAATAGTGCTTGTGGTTCTTCCTTCCCAGGTCTGGGAATTTTTGTTTCCCTTTCTTGAACTTCTAAGAAGGTCCCCAGGGATTCTTCCAAACAGATCTCTGAAGTTGTTAAAGTCTGATCTCATGATATCCATAATTATTGTCCTGCTTTTTTGCCTGTTCCCTGCTTTCAAGATCTTGAATTCCATGGTTACTGCACTCAAAGCCACCCCCAATTTTCACGTCCATGTTCAGTTCTTCCTTATTAGTGTGCAGTTCAACAAAGCACTTTGCCTTATTGGTTCCTCAATCCCCCCATGTCAGGAGGTCCTAAATTGTTTGTACCATGCTATGTTCTCCTTCCAAGGGAGGATACATGGGTGGTTAAAGTCTCCATTAAGGATGAGAGCCTGTTTTTTCCAGTCTTTTAAAGAAGGCGTTATCTACTTTTTCTTCCTGATGAAGTACTGCAGCCTCTGGGCAATTCAACTGCAGAGGAGCAATGAGAAGCACGTAACCGTCAAGGAAAACTGGTAAGAAGTAAGCAGCAGTACAAAGAAGCCACTAGAATCCAGTACCCACCTTCTGCACATCCCATGTTCACCAAAGAAGCTGGGAGGGACTGAGCATAAAATGTGATGAAAACAAAGGGATTTCAGACTAGGAAGGGAGAGGAGATGTGTTTCACTGACCTGAGACCAGGGAAAGGGGAAAAATGGTATCTCCTTAAGTCTTTGCTTAAATTAATTTTTTTCTCCCTTCAATACCCAAAACACAAGGTAAAGGTTTACTAACTGGAAATAAATTAAATTGATTGAAACTCCATTAATAGAGGCTAGTTTTCACATTTGATTTAGAAGGGTAAAAAAAGTATGGAAAAGGGCATGTTGGATAAATACAAGCACTGAGCAAAATTTCATCCATCTTACATTTTTCTCTCTATTCCTATGACTGAATTCAGAATAATTTTCTGAAGTATGAAATGAATTCCTTTGTTTATTACAGTTTTTCTTTTTTATTTCCTCATAAAAACATATAGTCTAAGTGGTTTGTATCCTATTTACATCAAAATGGCATATTTATATGAACTAATATAAATACTTGAAAACACATTGCCTATGTATCATCTTTTATTGCATTAGTATATTTATCTTACATTTAAATACTGGTATAAAAACAATATGAAAGAAAAATAGAATTCAAACAAATCAAATATAAAAGGAATTACAAAAATAAAATTGTGATAAAACAAAACTTATGTGTGCAAATGGAAAAAGAAAAAACTGAATGCATATTTCAGTAATATTCGAGGATGCTTATTTATTTACTTCACAAGAAAGACTTGATTCACTGACAATCATATCAAGTCCAGATTGCATATATATGTATATATATGTACAGACATATATATATTTGATTTATATATAATACATATTATTATATATATAAAATCCATGAGAGTCTAATTAAATGTAAGTACTTTATATGTTAAGTAACTTCTATAAAATTTTATTATATATAATACATATAGTACTTAATTTTATAAGAGAAAATGTATAATAAATTATGTTACATTTGATGTAAGTTTACATCAGTATAACCAGAACTCATGATTTCTAACTCTTAAGTATATTACTGATAGTTTCTAATTTTTCATGGGAAGAGATTGTTTAGTTTTCATCAGTCTATTTGAGATGCCAGCATAAAACATTTTGATGACATTCTGTACTTCTGCCTGGTAAAGCTTATGAAACCAGATACTTCAACATTATTTATATTTGTGGTGTCTGCCCATGACTGTTTGTACCAAAAACAGTGTGGCCAGTAGGCCTGGGAAGGTGATTGTGCCCCTGTACTTGGCACTGGTGAGGCCACACCTCGAGTACTGTGTCCAATTCTGGGCTCCTCACCATAAGGACATTGAGGTCCTTGAAGGAGTCCAGAGAAGGGCAACCAGGCTCGTGAAGGGGCTGGAGGGCAAATCATATGAGGAGCAGCTGGGGGAGCTGGGGATGTTTAGCCTGGAGAAGAGGAGGCTGAGGACGTTGTAGAGAGGTGGGCAATAGTCTCTTCAGCCAGGTGACAGGAGATAGAACAAGGGGAAATGGCACTAAGCTGCACCAGGGCAGGTTCAGATTAGGTATTAGGAAAAAAGTTTTTACTGAAAGAGTTGTCGGGACCTGGAACAGGCTGCCCAGGGAGGTGGTTGAGTCACCATCCCTGCATGTGTTTAAAAAAAGCGTGGATGAAGTACTGAGGGATATGGTTTAGCATAGGACAGGAACAGTTGGACTTGATGATCTTAAAGGTCTTTTACAACCTTGTAATTCTGTGATTCTGTGATTCTGTGACTGGAGCATAGTGTACTCAAGAATTGTTCATTTGATAACCAGTGCTGACTGACACATTGAAGAAGCTACAGGTCTATATGAGTAATTTGTTTATTAGCTGTTTATTAGCTGAGACCAAAGAAAGATAATAATAGTTCTGAAAGGTCCATCCTTCATAGTTAAACTTCCTTGAAACTTCACACAGAATACAAGGAAAAAAGTCCTTTTCCATTCCTACGTCACTCTCTAGTGTACTGGGTCTGTCTTGGATGGAGTTGACTCTTCATAGCAGCTCTTACTGTCCTGTGCTTTGGATCTGTGGCTAAAATAGTGTTGCTAATACATCAATGTTTTGGCCATTGCTGAAGAGTCCTTGTGCAGTGTCAGCTTCCCACCACCATTACTCTTTTCAGCAAGTAGGCTGTGGGCAGGCAAGAGGTTGGGAGGAAATATCTCCAGGACAACTGACCCAAATTGACCTAAGGGATATTCCATACTCTATGATATTGTACTCAGCTCAGGGAAAGAAGAAGAAAGAGGGGCAATCTTGGTTATGGCATTTGTTTTCACGAGCAACTGTTATGCATGCTGTGGTCCTGCTTTCCAGGAAATGGCAAATATACCTGCTCATGGGAAGTAGTGAGGAATTCCTCTGTTTTCTTTGCTTGTCCACAAACCTTTTGGTTTTCTTATTAAACTGTCTTTATTCCTGTCCAGGAGTCTTCTTGCTGGTCTTATATTTTCTCCTTGGAGTGCAGGACAAGGGAGCAAGTGAGAAGCTGTGTGGCAGTTTGCATGTTGATTGGAGTAAATCCTTTAGCTAAGCATAACAACAGCTGTGTAGATACTGGAGGAGACGTTGTCCCCCACTTTCACTCACATTGGTGATACATGGTTTATATTTTCCTTGTGAGTGCTACTTTCATTTTTATGTAGCTTTTCTTATACTTGAGTGTTTTATATGAGTGACAACTAGATCTAGATCAGATTTTATCTTTACATGGATAACTATAAAGCTACCATTCTTAGAATGGCTACTTAGAGTAGCTCATATATTTTTTTAAAAAAAATCAAAATAGTTTATGAATTGTAACTGCAGAAAACTCTTCAGAAGTAGGGAAAATTTTATTTTTTACTGAGAAAGGTGAAAGCATTTTTAAATAATTTTGTTCTTTAAAGTTAAAGGGAAGGGTAGTAAGCTGGTGAAGCCATAAGAAAGATAATTCTCCAACATAATTGCAAAATACTTTTTGGTTCACCTGCTGTGATTGACTAAAATCCCCCTATACCAGATGCATTAGTATTCAAAAATGTATCTGTATTAACAGAGGAATTCTACATACTGTGAACTTCATGAGCTCCATGGTGTGATAAAGATTTGTTTTCCTTTAATGGTTCTATTTACTAAATATTTGCATATTTCTTATGCTCTTTGGATGATGAAAAATTGGACTATGCAAGCCGAAAATAATGCATGCATCTAATATTTACATTTTCCCTCATTTACATATGTTATTAAAACATCTGCTAGACACAAAATGGGAAAATTAAGGTTACACAATCAAGGTTTCAGGTTACGTATACAAACTTTAATTCATTGTGTTCATGACTAGTCCGCTATTATATGGCAAGCTATTGGAACTCAAATAATGGAATATAATATTCAATCCTTATTTCCAAAACTCTGTGCGTGTATGCACAATATCTGAACCCTGAAAGCACAGTTGTACTTGATCAAATTCCATTATTTACATGGTGATCAAATAAATTTGACTCAGGCTAGGAAACCTTAAAATGTTCAGCTTTACTAGGGATATTCATATTCAGTGCTTAGAATGCTGAAGTGTGATGAGATTAGTTTATGCCCATGGAGTCTAAACTGATGCTTGATCTGATAAATATTAGATAGCAATACAAAAATAATATCTAAGCAAACATGCCTTAGATAGAAAAGGTTTAACTAACCCATCTGTAGCATAAATTTTGATTCATCCTTACTGAATGGCACAGGTAACAGAATCTAACTATTAATCATAATAGAAAAGGTAAGCTTTTCCCTGGAAATACAGAATTTTGTGATTAACTTTTTTAAAGTTAAAATGTGCCTTGAAAACTGAGAAAAATTTTATTAGTATTAATATAGTGTATGAAAGCTAGACCAATTTAATTGTTGCTGTTTCATCAGGGACAGAGTAAATATTCTTTATAGAATCCTGATGTAGTGCTATATTTTATATTTAGGATGAAAGAAATGTTGATAATACACTGATGTTTTTAGTTGTTGCCAAGCAGTCAAGGACTTTTGAGCTTTTCATACTGCCCTGCTAACAAGAAGGTGTGTGTGTGGGGAGCAAGAAGCTGGGAGGGGACACAGCAAGGACAGCTGACCCTAACCAGCCCAAGAGATATTCCATGCAATATAATGTCATGTTCAGTTTATAACTGGGGCATCTGGGGGACAGCTGGGGGCCTGGAGCTGAGGGCCTTGAACAGCATCAAATTTGTTGTGATTTCTGAACACCTGCCTGGCGATGGGAAGAGATGAATGAATTCCTTCTATTGCTTTGCTTGCATGGGCTTGCACGAGAGGCTGAGCAGTCTGGGGAATTTGTTCAGCAGCTACAAGGGTCTTGTGCAGCATCAACTTCAGGTGGAGACAAATTGTGTTGTTCATCATGTGTTTTGTGTATATATTATTAATGTATATTATTAGTATTTTCTTCCCTTTTTGTGTGTCCATTATTAGTCTATTGCTGATGACTTTATTAATTTTAAATAGATATTTGCACTGATTTTTTTTTTTTTTTTTTTTAAGATTTCTGTGGTGGTTGAAGAGTTTAATAGTACACAGACATGGCCTATTTAATGATTTTTAATGAATTGCCTATGCTGACTCAAAACCTTACATGCAATTACAGGGTAAAGATGAGAACAACTGCATCAGAGGTTTCACCAGACTGAACAGTAAAAGGTCATAAAAATTCCAAAAAGGTATTTAAGGTTTTCATCTTTCAACCATTTTTGTTTATATTTTTGATTATTGTGATTTCTGCTTTGTAGAATTTGTAACTACGCTACTACCAACAGACCTGAAAGATAGAACTCTTTTTACAGGATGCAAAAGTAACAACACACGCCTTCTCCTGGAATTCAGAAGAGGTACAAGCTTTTATCTGAAATATGAAAACCTACACATATGAAAACATATTGGATTTTTTTATGCACCTCAGCATTTAAAATTATAATCGAACTAAGAAATAGAAAATATGTTATACTTTAAAACTTAAAAATGCTATTTCCTATTAGATGTACTTCCAAAAACACTTTCTAGCATAATCAAGAAAAATATGGAATCAAGAAAAAAAGAATGGAATTTGTTCTACAGATAAAACATCTTTAAACAAATCCTACTTACTTCATCGTTATTCTCACTGAAGTAGTAGTTTATGAAGTGTTTGAAATTACTAATTCCTTGTTGCACATATTGTTGCAAATACTGAAGCAAGATGATGTTGCTTTTTGCAAACTAGTAGCAATTTTTGCAATCTTCTCAGATCTTTCATTGCTATATCTTATGATTTTCTGGTATTGTTAGAAATAAAAATACTGTGACTCCATATTGTGCATTTTAGAAAGCTGGAAACAAATGATAAATAAGAATAAAGTAGAAAGAGGTGGTATTTCAAGTCTTTATCACAGTGCTGAGTGAGGACAGAAGTGATACAGAAAGAAAAAAGTCTTCTGTAAGTTTTGTATTAAGTAATTTTATTTAGTGTTCCTAATTTTGGACTAGCAAGATGCCTTGTGCATCAGTACCCAACTTTGAAGAGTCTCACATACTCTCAAATTGGCATTCCAATCATATGGTTTTGATCAAGTACATGTGGGGAATGACTCTGTACTACCCATCACTGTAGAATTTCAGGTGTGGGTAAATCCTAGAGGTATCTCTTCTGCTACATTTTATTTCAGAAGTCTAGATAACAGAAGTTGTTTATGAGATATTCAGTCATTCAGAGATTCATAGAAATCCCATTTTGAAAATAAATTAAATGTTTAAATTTTGCTGATACTTGGGGCTGAGTGTTAAAATCATAGAATCATAGAATTGTAGGGGTTGGAAGGGACGTCGAGAGATCATCGGGTCCAACCCCCTGCCAAAGCAGCTCCCTAGGACATTTCACTCAGATGGGCGTCCAGACTGGTCTTGAATATCTCCAGAGAAGGAGACTCCACCACCTCCCTGGGCAGCCTGTCCCAGTGCTCTGTCACCCTCACTGTGAAAAAGTTTTTCTGCATGTTGGTGCGGAACTTCCTATACTCCAACTTGCAGCCATTGCCCCTTGTCCTGTCTCCACAGACCACTGAAAAGGGGCTGGCTGATTGAAAAGGGGCTGGCAGATTGTAACATCATATTTTAGGAAAACAAATGTGTACATAAAATTTGAGAAACAGATAATTTCTTTAGCATATAAGTAATCAGAGGATGGAAGACTTCATCTTAATCTTGAGTTGTCTCAGACGAATTACCCATTTGTTCTTATCTCTTGATCCTTCTGGTGCCATTTTAACCTAACTGCCATTTAAGTAGTTCAAAAAGACTGAAGAATATAACATCTCATTTAATTTCGTTTTCACTATAAGAAGTTCATGCATTTTCAAACTGAACTGCTTTTCATTTCTGGGCTGGACCTTACGGTCTCTAGGAGTTATGCATAATTATGTTTAATCCTTTCCTCTGCTGACTCAGTACTTTGTCAGTGTAGAGAGAGAGCTGCCTCTTCTGAGTTTGCTCTCCAGTCTTCACTTTTAAAAGTGCAGGTGAGTAATCTATATTTCAAAGAAAGATGACCTTTGCTTGATTTAAATGGAATCTTTCTTTCAGTATCTGAAATGAGAAAGTGATTAAAGTTTTGGTTGATAGGTAAGATGTATTTTAGGAGCAGATAAGCTTAAAGGTCAGACACTGTCAAATGAAGGATTTTGACTTTTTAATATTTAAATACTTCATAAGAATCATGGTTTATGCATGTCTCAAACTCTTTTTAAGTTCTGAAATAAAATTGGTCTGCTTTTTCATAAGTCACCTTTCCATGTTAGTTATATTTTGGTGATACTGGGCGACTGAGGATGCTTTCCTGGTCTTTCAGTCAAATAATTTTAAAACATCTCAAGGTAACATAAAATAACACCTGACTTAAAAGACCAGCTTTTCTTACATTAACCTCTTTTTTATCTACTGATCATTTAAACTCAGGAATTTTTAATGTAACTAATAAATCACTGTCAAACACAAAGTGCAGCTTCTGTTTCATAAAGAGAGTACTATTTTGAGGACTGTGGTTTGTGTGTTTTTTCAACAGATTACACTGTTTTGAATGTACAACATGAGCCATCAGAATGTACAACAGAAGCCATCTGGGTTATGAAACCAGATTTTGTAAATTCACAAGCAAATAACTAATAGATTTTAACCTGCATAAAGTAAGTGATCACAAACACCAAGCCACAGGGGTACTCTTTAAAGACAAAATATATTTAAAACTAAAAACCCAAACAATCTAGTCATGTTTTCCATGGTGTATGGTGCCATAGTATTCTAAATTGATAGGGAATTTCCTATAAATATATCTAGAGGATGCTAGAAAACAATAAATCTCCACTTTTTTTTTTTTTTTTTTTTTTTTTATTTCTAATCTATAGCAATTTTATCTAATCTCATGTAGACCAATATTATAGCTCTTTCTCATGTTTGCAACTGATGAAAAATAAGGGAAGATTTATCACCAAAGTTGTGAACAACATTTTTAGTGATATAAAGAAACAATTTGTCCTTCTTCCTTTATGATGAATATTATTGCTTGTCAGAAGTAAGTATGCATTTTGAAAGGACTGAAATGAAAAAAAGAAAATAATTTTACCGGAAAAGCATGATTAATGTATAATGTATTGAAAACTTAAATACCAGAACTTTAATTTGAGAAACAATTTTTGAAGCTTAATTTGCCCTGTCCTACCCCTTCCAAAAGGGATCTTATTAATCAGTCTCTGCTTTGATCAGCCTCATTACATTTCCTCAAGTAACCTAAGGTTTCCAATCTACAACATTGCTAATAGGAGAAATAAATTATAGATTCATTTTGGACTAAAATGAGAAGTTCCATATGATCACAATCACTTCTTTTTTCAACTTTGTTTTATGCAACGAGTGCTTTAATAGGTTACTCACTGCTAAAATTAAATTAGTAAGCCTTGCTATTGATCTGTTGGTTATTTTGAGGAAAAAAGCTGTTAAAAATTGTTTTACAGAACTATCAGTAAACTAGAAAGTTCCTTTTCAGGTTATATCTAGGAAATTTAAGTTTTCCATTGTCAAATATTTTCTAATTTTGCTTCTTTTCCCATAGATATTATTTGTAGCCAATGATGGAGATCCAGAGCATATTTATGGTCTTTTAAAAGTTTTGCTAGCACATCATAGGTCCTTCACATAGCTTCTACTGTATTCTTGTTGTTTTCTTTAATGCTGAGACACATCTGTCATGCATGGTATTACTCAAACGTTTTTCCCCCCTATTTCTCTACCTCCTTAACAGTTAAGCCTTCAGTAAGCCTGGTTAAAGTGTAACTGCAGTTATTAGTATTTCCTGCATACTCTGATTTCATGTCTTGAATCAGAATTGCTTATTCTCCATTCTATTTCTAAGACTTCTCAGACTAAGTTCTGTAATTGTTTCTAATCTCACCTTGAAAATTTACTGGATGAAGTATCATCCTGATTTGTGTTAATCAATTTCAGTTCTATTCCTTTTCCCTGTTTTTTCCTTCACAGCTATGTTGTCATTTACCTGCTGGATACTAATATCAGATTTGAAAATTCTGTAAATATTCCTGCCATTCCTCACGTTAAAGCTCAATATTTTTTCCTTTTACTGTTTTGTTTTTTCCCTGATAAATTGATCCCTGAGGATATTGCTACTGGCTACTCACTTGGAGTTCAGTACTTGATAATTTTATCGTCTTATGGGTAAATACCTGGGAGAAAAATGGGTAGCTTTGTTTTTTCAGCCATTTGTTATCTTCTGGATATTGTCATTCACTCCTAACTTCTGCTATCCCAAAGACAGGAAAATCTCACTAAAAGAATTTGAAGTTCTCTGAGTATTTTTCCCGATTGTATAAAATCTATCTTTGATTCACATCAAAAACTAATCTGAACTCATACTCTGAACACAAAGTTGTTTTCTTTCTGTCATCAGGTTTCTTTTCAACCATGGGAGAATACCATAAATAGCAAGTCCCAGGAGACAAGTAATAGTAATTTCACCTAGTATAAAATCTTGAAAACTTGATGTCAAAACAAAGTCATGAGTTTCAACAATTAACTTCTGCACAATTAGCAGTTTTAATGGATCTCTAATTCAGTCATTTCCCATATGGTCTATTCAATTAACCCTTAACAAAAGCGACCAGCACTTCAGAGTCTCAAATAAACAGAAGGAAACAACGCCTGTGTAAACTGTTTTCAGAGTTGTTAAAAATGGCCTATGTATTTAATTCAAACTTAGGCAACGAACATTTTTTTCAATTCTGAACTTACATTCAAAGAGTAATTATTAGAGCAGCTGCCCTTTGGATGGCAGACTGACAATGGCACTCTGGGCAAACAGAGAACATGCTTTAACAAGGGAAAACCTGCTAATGAATGATGTCTGAATTGTATTTATACTTGTGTAGAGGTATTGATGCCACTCTTTATCCATTTTCTCCCACTAGCCACAGGTGAGTAAAGAATTTTTGTTTCTTAATAAAAATTGGACAAATTAGTAACGTTGGTAATAGTCTGCATTTCAGGGCTTTAGCCTCCTCGAGAACTGCAGCATTAAACAGATACAAAAGACAGGGAAATGCTGGTTTCCAGTGGTGCACTTCAGAAATGTCCATGAAACTGTGCTAATACATGAGTGCAGTATCTAGTCTATAACAAAAAAAGGTCCTTGTTGCCACACAATCTTTTTTTATAACCTTTCTTACCTTTCTTTTCACCTTTTTTAATGTTTTAAAAACTATTCACCATTTACAAGCCTCTCCAAGCCTCCTGTGTTGATTTTGGGGATTATTTTTAATCTTCCCTATTCATTCTGCCCCTCTGTTTTACCCATAAGGTGTAAGTGCTGCTCTTTGAACACCAATACCACTTGCTTCACCTTTCTTTTGGTTATCTATCACTTTGTAACAAAAAAAGAACACAGAAAAAAGGCTGCTATCCTTGGAAATATGTTGAATCTGTTTTAAGCCTAAGCAGTATTTAAAGAAACTCACGCTCATTTTAAAAGAGTGAGAACTTCATGCATACAAAGCCAATATAGAAGCAGCAACCAACAGAGAAAAATGAGGAAAAATATTTCAAATAGGGCAATTAATACTCAGATCTGAAGAGAACAGACAGTAAAATCATTATGTGAACCAGCTGTCCTTTAAGCTATTCTGGTATGAAATGCAACTTATCTATGCTTGCCCTTGGGACAGAATAGTTTGCTGTATTTTGCCCTTGATCCAGCCTGTGTCTTCAGCTTTATATCCCTAAAGGAAAGGCAGGAGAAAGACAGCATGGCGAGATTAACTTAATCTGACATTTAATGAAGAGAACTCTCCCTAACACACAGGGTCATATGACATGAAGAATGATTGAACTTTGTGGGTTTTGCCTTCAGTAGAAATCAAGTGAGTTTCCTTTGCAGTAACTAGATATGATGATTAATTCATTCAAAAGAATATAAAAAATATTATCCTTAATTTGTTTGTTTGTAGTTAATCTATTTTAAAATGTACATTTTCATGCTACTTTAGAAAATAGAAATTATATTATTTAAAAGAGATATTTATTGTGGTGTTTTATAATTTTTTAACATTCTTAGGTTTTTTGTCTCTAGAAATATTAATAGAATAAGTGATCTACCCAGGAATGGTGATTATAAACTACAAATCCGGTTATTCTTTTTATAACTAGGAAAGATGGCTCTATTAATCGGAATCGTTTTGCAATACTTATCCCTGACTTGCTATGTTTATTATTTTTTATAAATCCAAGCATCATGATTTTAAGAAATAGGTGAAAAAATCTTTTAAGACACACACACACACACAAACACCTGAACAGTCTAGGCTTCAAACATGTCTGCTTTAAAAAACCCAAGAAAAGAAAAACTCCTGCAAATTAACAGCATGAAACAATTATCCCATATGCTTAAAAAAAAAAAAAATGTGGTTTTTTTTTTCTGTGTCACTTTAAGTAACACTAGATTTTTAGAACTTCAGACAGCTGCAGATTGGCTTCAATAGCCCAGATAAAGAAATAAGCATAGTTAAAGGAAACTAAGTGTCCAATAGTAGGAAGATCAATGTTTAGACTGGCTGGAAATGTTATTTACTTACAAACAACTTTTTGTAGTATCTATAAGGAATAATATAAACTTTGTTAAAACATGAAAATATTGAATCATAGAATGGGTTGGATTGGAATATTGAAATACATAGTTCCAAACTCATCTTCCACTAGATGATGGTACAGTCCTTTTTCAGTTTAAAATTATTGTTCCTTGTTCCATTACTAAAGGCCCTGGTAAAAAGCATTTCTCTGTCTTTCTTGGAAGTCCCCGTTATGTATTGAAAGGTCACTATAAGGTCTCTTGTCCAGGCTGAACAAGCCCAACTCTCTCATCCTGTCTTTGTAGGAGAGGTGTTCCAGCCCTCTAATGATTTATGTGGCTCTCCTCCACACCCTCTCAACCAGGCTTATGTCTTTCTTTTTCTGAGGACTTCAAAGCTGGATGCAGAACTCCAGGTGGGGTCTCATGAGAGCACCATAGAGAGACAGAATCACTTCTCTCAACTTGCTAGTCACACTTCTTTTTTATGCAGCCCAGGATACAGTTGGCTTTCTGGGCTTCAAGTGCATGATGTCATCTCATTTCCAACTTTTCATGTACCAGTATCCCTAAGTCTTTCTCCACAGAGATGCTCTCAATTCGGTCTGTACCAATAGTGTGGATTCCCTTAATCCATGTGCAGAACTTTGCACTTAGTCTTGTTGAACTTTGTATGGTTCACATGGGCCAATTTCTCCAGCCTGTCAAGGTCTCTCTAACATATCAACTGCACCACTGAGCTTGGTGTCATCCACAACTTACTGTGGGTGCACTCAATCCCATTGTCTTTGATCTTGGATGAAGATATTAAACGTTATTGGTGTACCTTTGAGGGATACCAGTCATTACTGGTTTCCACTTTAACACTGAGACATTGACTGTAATTCTTTGAGTGCAGTCATTCAGTCAATTCCTTATCTATCTAGTAGTCAATTCATCAGAACCATATCTCTGCAGTTTGGCAACAAGAAGTGGCTGGACAATGCACTCAGTGACATGCTCTGACTTGGCTGGCCCTGTGTAGAGCCAGGAGTTGGACTCGATGATCTTTATGGGTCCCTTCCAACTCAGTATATTTTATGATTCAGTGTTGCAGGTGACCATATCAAAGTCCATGTGGATTACATCAGTAGCCCTTCCTATGTCTGCTGATGCAGTCACTCAGTTTCAAAAGGCTACGAGATTAATTAGGTACAGTTTTCCTTTAGTGAAGCTTGGCTGTCTTTAACCACCTCACTGGCCTCCATATGCTTTAACATGTCTTCCAAGAGAATCTGTTCTATTATCTTACCAAGCACAGCAGTGAGGTTAACAATGTGGTAGTTCCCAGGGTTCTCCTATTACTTTTTGTTTTGGTTTTTTTCATGGGTAGGATTCGAGTTATATCTATAGGAATGTGATATTGCCTTTTCTCTAATTACAGGGGACTTCACATGACTACCTTTTATTTTCAAATATGATGGAGAGTGGCTCAGCAACTGTATCAGGCAATTCCCTCAGGATGCCCTTGTCAGGTCCCATTGACTTATGCATGTTCAGATTCCTCAGGTGGTCTCAAACCTTATTTTCTTTTACAGTGGGTGGGACTTCACTGAGGTTCAGGGACCTGAGAGATGTTGGAAGAATGATTACAAATAAAAACTGAGGCAAAAAAGGAACTGAGTATCTCAACCTTATCCATATTGGTTGTCACCAGTTCTCCTGCGTTATTGACTGGGAAGGACCTATTTTCTTTATTGTTTACATTCCTTGCCAAATTCAGCCCCAACTGTGCTTTAGTTTTCCTGATTTCATCCATACATATCTGGGCAACATCCCAGGATATCTGTCCCTGTTCCCATTGCCTGTGCATTTCCTTCTTATACTTTAATTTGACCAGGAGGTCATAACTCTGACATGCTGGTTGCCTGCCTTCCTTGCCTGATGTCTCACACATAGGAATCAAGAGCTCTTACCCTCAAAGGAAAACGTTCTTAAAGAGCTGCCAGCACTCTTCTGCTTCTCTATCCCCTGAGGGCAGTTTACCAGGGAGTCCCATTCACAAATTCCTTAAACTGAATGATTACTCCTACAATTCAGTGCCCTGACTTTACTTTTCACCTGTTTTCCCCAAAACACATCAAAGCATGGCAATTCTGACACTATACCTTTAGATATAGAAATATTGCCTTTTTAATTAATGCATGTGGAGGCCCTCATTCCTTATTGGCCATTTATTTCCATCCATAGGGAAAAAATAATAGAAAATCCTTTAATCTTTGGGTTTGGGCCCTTCTTTAATTCAGATGTTAGTCTGAATGAACTGCTTCAACTGAAGTACAATGTGACTAGTTTAACAATAACTGCAGATACTCAACAGTTGCAGAAGGCAAATACTTTTGTCTTTTAAAATAATGAGAAAAAATTATGTAGGCAGGCAAACCCCAAGTTAAAGATTTCATATGTTGTGTAAGGTTTTATGATAAAAAAGTAGTTAAAACTATTTTTAGTAGATAGTACTCCTCTGGAGTAGGTCTGCATATAGAACAATTTCCACTATTGTATTAAAACTTCTGCTTTTCTGTTTCCTTTTTATTATTATAGTACAAATAAGTACAAATAAGTAAGTCAACATCTAACCCATTTTGCTGAAATTTTTGCTTGAACCTGGAGGACTCAATAAACCTTTCTTGGTTTTGGACAGAAATTTGGGCTTCAGTTTCCTATTTTTCAAAACATTTTTCCAATGTTCAGATTGCATTATTCAGATTATATTATTTAGATTGTATTATTATGAGCTGATTTTCTCTTAATCCTTCCTGCTGTCTGTTTTGTACTTATTTAGATACCAGAAGAGAGTTAAAGTATGTGTGTGATTCTATATCCCAGTAACTAGGGAAAAAAGTGTTTATGATCCTTTTGAAAATCTTAAGTCAGTTAAATTTCATAAGATGTGGTAGCTATTAGAGGAGAGCCTGAGAGATTCACAAAGCTTCACTGTATCCTACAGATTTGTGGTCAGGTAATACAGGAAACGGCACAAGAAACAAGGTTCCAAAATACTCAAATGTATTATATATTCAGCAGAAGCTTTCATGAACAAATAGAATAGATAAGGTGGCATTTGCCACTTAGAGAATTTTTACTTTATATGTTGTATTGTATGGTGTGTTCTTTCCACAAAATTCAGTCTCTATCATAATTTTGCTATTATAATTATACAGTCATCAGTTAACATGAGCTATACAGTTGCCTATCTTTTTTTTTTTTCTTATAAATTAAGCAAAGGTTTATAGTTTCTCAGTCGTTTAATCCTGGAATAGTTTCTTTCATTTTTGTCTGTCCATTTTAAATCTTTGTTTAACATCACTTTTAAATCAATAGTTACACATCAGTAAGGAACTGTTTGTAAATACATAGTTCTAAGAAATCAGAATTCATGCCATACATTTAATACCTTGAAAATAGAGGTACAGGTTATGTGCCCTTCTCTTTATTTTCATTTTAGTCTCTGACAGGGAATGTAAAATAAGGGGAGAGTCTCAATTACTCGTACTGAGGAGGATGACTGGGATACTTGTAATGATTAGCAGAAAGCTTTTTCTTCAGAGATAAAAGTGAATTTAAAAAGAACTGAGTGAACAGACAGTTACAACAACAGTGGAGTATTTAGCCTTTTCTGGAAGGCGATGTCTTAGCAGTGTGAGAAAGTAGCTTGAAATCTTTAGTCTCCCTGGAGCCCACAGGATTAAATCTACCCAAGATTTAGCTGAATCCTTCACCTTTATATCTTCAAGGTAAGTAAACTGAATCATGCAGTTTGATGCACACACTCTTTTTCTGAAAAGATCTGTAAATTCAAGACTATACTTGCATGCTGTGATACATTTTGCCATATGTATCTGCATTGACACCATATATGTAAAACAAAATTATTAAAGAATTTTAAAATATTAGTGGATACACATAGCCGACATAGCTCTGGGGCAAGTGGTTAATTGTGATGTGTCCTGGGAAAGGATTTAGTATTCTAACAGATAATTATTTCCATTCTGGAAAGAATGACAAAAAAAGTTCAGGGAGGGATATATCTATTATCAAAGGGTTAGTGAAACTTATTTAACACAGTGAAGAATTGTTAAGGAATTCTAAACACACATTTGGCATAAATTTATATAAAACCAGGAAACTAATTGAAGGATAATAAAGACATTGTTTAAAGAAAATTAGAAGGGAGGTTCATGACTGCTTCTGAAAACTATTATGAATTAGAGTCATATTTCTAAAAACCTTTTGTAAAGGAAGCACAGTCATTCTGAAAACTTGATTTTTTTTAACTTAAATAATACTGCAACTCTTTATGGAGATAAAGATATCAGATTAAAACTTCATTCAGTGTTTGCCTTTGACTCAATTTAAGCCAATTGAGCCAGAATGTCTTTGGGTTAATCCCAAATGGATTTCACCTAAATCAACCAAAATAAGGACAATGTAACTTCGTGAAGATTTGATCTTGATGCTGATTGGTGTTGACACTTTATCAATGTCTGTAAATTTTCTTATTTGCCATCTTTTTCAGTTTGTTATCTTCTTTCTTTATTGATTTTAATTAACATTTTTCCATGAGTTTCCACTCTTTCCAAATATGTATCTGTAAATAAATAAAAGAGGGGAGACTTTCATAACCCAGACCTGCAAACCATTTCCAGTTCTTAAGTCACATCTAGCCATTAGTGTTTATGAGAAACAACTTTTTTTTGCTAGTTTGTTTGGAGATTGGGTTTTTGAGGTTTTTTGGGGGGTTGGGTTTGTTGAGGGCTTTTTTTAACTTTGGATCAATAACTGCATATGCTTATGAATATCTAAAACTAAAATAAAATTCAGACACATTAGGAAGTGTTAAGAGGTCCTGCCTCAGTGACTCAGATAATAATTCCAGGTTTTAAACCACTGAAATGACTAGGGCTTTTTGATTATTTGTTTAGGGGTAGGGTGTTTTTTTAATTCCCTTCCCTTCCCCAAGCACTGTATACTCACAAAACTACTTACTGCTTTTCTAATAATTCATGTTGAAAATTTAAGCCTGAAGAAAGGTCAGTAACACACTATCATAATATATAATAATTTTTCTGATGTCAAGTAATTAACAAGGATAATTAAGTTATTAATAGGGGATTAATTTCTGAACATAGGTCTAAAAAAACACCAGGAAATTTAAAAATAAAAACTAAGAATCCTAAAGAGCTTTCCGAAGAGCTATCCACTTTAAAGTTTCAGTCTGTCCCTTAGCAACTTTGGTTTGCAAAGCAAGGTGGAGATGTGAAGAAAACATTAAAAAAAACAAGGTTTTAGGATGCTGCCAGCTATACTTGCAACAGCCCTCAAACTCAAAACAGAAAATTATCAGACAATGGAACCACTTAAATGAATCAATATTTTGCTATACTGGGGCCAGTCTATTCTGATTTGCAAGACTGAGTCCTAAAAAGACATCATCCATGAGGTGTCTCAGAAAGTTTGATTCAGTGACTACTTGGCTTTAAGTCATCAGAAAAAGATGTCATATACTCTACTGGGACATTGGCATCATTCTCAAGTGTTCTGAAAACAGCCAAGGTTTGAAGAGTTCTTTCTCTAGGAAAAAGGAAAGTTTTGACAGCTACATAACTGCATTAGGGACATTCTTTCCAATGGTTAATTCATTTTCCCTTATTGTTCTCTAGAAATGGCAAGGTGCAGAGGGTCTAAATAGTTTTCATGTTGATGTTGTGAACTCTGCTCATGTAAAGAAAATTATTTATACAATATGGCAAGCATTGATTAAAAACTGTAATAATGTATTGGGTCTGGCTGAGATGGAGTTAATTTTCCCCACAGCAGCCCAAGTAGTGCTGAGCTGTGTACTGGTAGCCAGCAAGGTGCTGGTAACACACCATTGTTTTGGCTACTCCTAAGCAGTGCTGGAACAGCATCAAGGCTGTCTCTCCAACATCCCCCTCACCAGTAGGCTGAGGATGAGAAGGAGACATCATGGTATGGAATATCCCTTTGGTCAGGTGGGGTCATCTGTCCTGGCTGTATCCACTCCCAGCTTCTTGTGAAAGTTAACTCTATCCCAGACAAAAATCAACACAAGTGGTTTACAAAAATTTTGAGTTGATAAAATAGGCAAGAAAAGCATCATGCACAAATACAGCAAATTGCCTTTTGAACAGATCATGTCTAATGTCACAGTCCAAGTAGTTTAGGTCAGCTGGCCTACTGACAGCCTTATTTAGCAAAGTAAACAGATTCACTTCTCTTTTTTTTGTTTATTTGTTGTTTTGTTTTATCTTGTTTTCTGATAATGCTGGGATAGTAGTATTGATTGAGATCTAATAATTTGGTGTGGGAGTTTTTTTTAACATGATCAAATAAGAGATAGAACACAGAATTCTCTTCTGTAGATCCAATCTTACAGCCATTTCAAAAATTACAATTTTCACAATGTTTCAGCCAAAATGATACACACATCTCATTCCCTCCTAAGCATGACCCTAATTATAAATTGCACCACAAGGGTGACCGCTGACTCACCTGTTCTAGCCAAAGTTCTGTGACTGCCACTGGTGGGAAACTGAGGTAGTAATAATCCATTATGTCAACAGAGGTTGTAGTTGGCTCTTGTGTAGCTTTCTAACATATTGGAAGCAGTAAGAAGGAACTGTATGAATCACAGAATGCTTTAGGTTGGAAGGGACCTGAAAGATCATCTAGTTCCAACCCCCCTGTCATGGGCAGGGACACTTGCGCTAGACCAGGTTGCCCAGCCCTCCTTCAGGGATGGGGCTTCCACAGGCAGAATGAGAAAATATAAAATTGCTCCCAAGTGTACCTAAGACTGTGCAGGAAGGATCACTTCACCACCATGAACCTTCTTCTAGCAAAGATCTCAGGACACTAACAGCCAATTGGAAAGTTAAGCCTACCCTAGTCTCATTGAGGAACACTCAGGTGTCTACCCAGAAGAACACCATGTACAAAACAGGGATACTACAAAGGTTTTATATAACCATTTTAACTGCATTATTAAGCAAATATTTTTTTTCTGATTCAATGGCAATAATTTTCTTTATTAATAATTTGGAATATTTGACTGTTAAAATATTCTTTAGACTAAAAGTAAATTTCTTGCTTGAATTCTTCTTTCCACTCAGAACATGATAGAATTGATGGCAGTTTCAATTGAATTGCAGTTAAACTTTTCTTTTACTATTACTTCTGTGTTTTCATAGAAGACTATATGAATAAAGCAAACTTTATATTTGAAAAAGAAATTGCCTTTATTTTGTTCAGTGTAATTTTCTTAATCTGTGATACAGCTTTTTTCCAAGCTTATCTGTTTCACAGAAGTAACTGCTTCTCAATAAATGCATAAACTTAATAAAATTGATATGAATATGAAAGTATTTTGAAGTTATAAATACGACATTTCAAATAGAGGATGGTAAATGCTATTTTCTATATAGAGTTATTCATAACTAAGGCATTGGCAGTTTAGGTGAATAAGCTGTAAGAACATATGAAAAGCTCTCTTCATATCTGTGGAAACCACACAGCTATAATAATATTTAATGCAAAGAGCAGTAGTCCTAGGGGAAACCTTTATGATTAAGAGTAGCAAAACATTGTATTAAAATGAATATGTTAAAAATCTGAAGCAATTTTTCATCTTTAAACTCAGTCCTCAAATATTTCTGTATGCAGAACTCTCCTTGAAATCAATATGCTTTCATGTGTGAAACAGTCTGGATGATCACATCCTTGGTATTATCTCCAAAGCCTATTGGTGTCAGTGGAAAGCTGTCCAATGACATCTCTGTAGTACCATGGGAAAGAAAATAATAAATTTGGAATTTTTCATTCAGTAGGAAATAATTTCAGGCAAGCAATCAATCTGTTTAAATACTTGAAGGAAATCAAACATCATAAATTAGTTTCTGCCCTACTGAGTTTCTACCTCAGCGTGCTAGATTTTATCTTGGAAAAAGTAACACTTTGGAGTGAACATTTAACTGTGAAATCTCCTTACCTTTTTGTAAGTATCTGCTTTCTCCATAACTTCAGGTTTACCTTTGCCATTCAAAAGTGCTAAGAGAAAGAAAAGAGGATTACAGGAAAGCAAAATATCTCACACTAAGTCTGAAAAAATTAATACACACAAAGGAGATGTCAAAGCCTCCCTAAATGAGGGTAAATATAGTATTTCCCGTTTTCTTTTTGCTATGTGCTCCAGCAAAATAGATGTATATAAGAACCCCACAGGAAAACACTTGTGGAAAATGACATTTTAGTAGGAGTTCTGCTTAGAATACTGACTTTTATCAAAAAAATGTCATTTTCTGCAAAATAATGGATTAATTTATATTTCAATCAGAATTTTTGGAAAGGAAAACAGAATAATAAGATCACAAGAATTTGCATTATCATCCTTAAATTACCTTTTATTAATTCAGTAATAATGTAGGAAAACTTCGTTAACTTATACAGATATAAAATATGTTGAAATCCATACACTTGCTTTGGTATAAAGAGAAGAAAAACATGTTTTTACATGTATACCATGCCACTTGTATGGATTAAACACTTTTATTCCTTTCTAGGACATCAATCTTCTGTACTGTTATCATTTTGCAATGGATACGTATTTTCATAGAAATGTAAAAATGCAGGGTAATGTTTATTTATTTTACAGGTAAAATGATTGCTATCAGTAGCATTCAAGAAGGATAGCTTTTTATTAGTAATCATATTTGCATTCTTCTATCAGTCCTCTCTTAGAGCAATGTTTGTGAGTCTTTATATATCAATATGCATAATTTAGACCATAATTTTATAGAAGGTATCTCAATACCCAGAGAGATGTGCCCAAGAGGTGAAAGCATGAAATATTCTGTGAAATTATTCAAAGCAATGTTTTATGTAGCTGATTTCTTTAAAGTAAATACATCAACGTGTCACACATCTCAAATTTGCTGTGACCATTCAATGGGACAATGATCAAACAAAAGATATTGATTTCCACTATATTCTAGGACTGTGCAGACATGATATCCAGGCTATTCTGTCGTCTACAGAAAAGAATAGACATTAGAATTATCCCAATTTTCCTCATTCTCGGTGTCAGAACATATCATTAAAAATCATGCATAGTTTTGTTACATAAAAATGAGTCAATGGCAAAATTTGTCCTTAGAAGTCACGTTCTTAATTCAGGCCAGACAGACATATGATGTGCAAATTTCTGAAATAAATCAAGGGGCAATATTATCAAACTCATTTAATATTTACCTATTTAAAATTTCTGCTAAAATTCAAAACAATGCACAAACAACTCCAATACAAGGTAACATACATTTTGCATTTCATATTTTAATCTTATATTCAGTCTGAAATACTGGGGTTTATGTTTGAAATTATTTGGTTTACGTACAACAGCTACATTTTCAATAAGCATCTGAGACCTGCCTGATAACTTTATACAGCTCATCAATACTAATCCATAAGCTTTCTTCTGATTCCATGAAGAATGCTCTACAAAATAAACCTGCCCCACAAACCCCCCTGTAAAAGATCAGTTGATATTCTATAGGACCTTCGATTATCTGAACTTCAGCTTTCCTGACTTTGATTTACAAGCATTTACCATACAGCCATTTAACAAGATAAGGTAGAAAAGAAAGATGTCATTTTTTTTTCATTGGATGTAGTCTCAAAGATCTTATTCCTTTTTCTTCTGCTCTTTCCTTCTTAGCCATGAACAATCTTTGTTTCTGACTCTTTCATCATATGTAAATCTCACATTACCCTAGAATTTTTAATTTTGGCTACATATTTGCCAACATGAAACATAATTCAATGTATCTGTGCTCTAACTGAGGAACTATCATTGTTTAGTCTTTCATTACATCACCTATAATTTTATGTCACTTTTAAATATGCCTAAAAATATTAATCCTGGAAATTCTAATCAAGAATGGGAAAATAATTATTTCTTATTTCACTTCTCTTTTCTTTATAGGAGCTAAATTTTTCCTCCATAGGAGAGTTACTTTTTGTGAATTTAAAATTATTATTCATTAGATCATTTTACTAAGATCTGGTAAAAATAATTTACAATTTCTCCTGCCCAAGCTTTACAATATAGCAATGTTTTGAATTGCCTCAGAAATCTTCCTGAGGAATTAGATGGTTTTGATTACAACACTGAAAACAAAATACCTCAAGTAATCTTTATTTGGCAAAATGTCTCTTGAATATAAACATGTAAACGTAGTCATAATACTAAATTACCATTTGCAAAACCAGAAATCTTTTTAACTATGAAGAAAAAAATCTGAAATAAATTTTACAGAAAATATGTTGCAACTGAAAATATAAAAAAGAAATACTGATTATATGTTTAATTTCATATATTTTAATTTGCACTGGCTCGTTCATATCTGCCTGCCTCCTTTAAAAGAAGTAATGACCTGTTCAGATTTATCTTATCAATGTATTTTCAGTGTTTAGTTACAACTACCACAATTGTCATAGTAATCAAAGTTGATTCATACTATTTAGAATGCTGTGATCACAAGTAAATTCTGGCTCTGAGGGGAATATTAACCAAAGCAAATGCAAATACAGCTTTTCAAACTGTGGTGGTCAATGACAACTACAGTACAAAGCAATGGCAGCAGCCAAACAGCACATCTGCCCAGCAGATAGGTAGGTCGTATGTCTTGCAACACTGTTGCAGACAGCACAGCGTAGAGGTCCAGCCACCAAACACACTGGACCTGACAGGCAACCACAGATGGCCATTGAATAGGTGCAGGATATGATGACGTCTTGCCGTCATCACAGAGCACAGAATCGTTTTCACCAGGCTACTGCTGCCTATCATAGCACCACATGATAAAGTTGGTTTACTTTTGGAAGCAACAAGCAATGGTCAGGTGAAATAGATATTCTAGAAACCTCTCACCCCATCTACATGGCTCTGAAACACACTTTAGAGCTAATGCAAGAACAACCCCCAAAACAACAAGCATTTTGTTCCCTTTCCATGGATATTTTTTGTCCTAGTCCTGGCTGCTCTGCAGGAGCCCCTCATTCACAGTCAGCCAATCTCAGTTTGTGGAAAACCGTGTATATTTCACTTAATGAGGATCGTGGATAGTCATTTAGTATTTCGAGGTCAGGTGAGTGTCTCTCAGTTCCTCAGCAAGAGGGTCTTGGAATCAAGAGAAAGGAGCAGAGAGATCTGGTTGTGGGACAGAGATGTGGAAGAGACAATGAATTGTTGTGCATTGATACTTCCCAAGGTGCTGAACTTCTATTTAAAGACAGCATTTACAGCTGTCCATATGTACCTTCACATTACCAGAAAGGCATATTTCTTCATATTGCTGAAGATACTGTGGAAAGTACTGTACTGATTCAGGCAACAGTACATTAGTATATCGATGAACAAGGTAAGTCATTAAATGCCTACCTTCCTAACTAGGCATGTCTAAATCCCCTTGCAGGCTCCACTTTTATATTTTCCTCATTGACAACATTTCTTCACTTACTTATAGCCTTCTAGTTTCATCCTTTAACATATCCTGTGTTAAATTCCTTCTGTAGCTAGAAAGTTTATTTGCTGACCCATCATCTTGGACTTCAAGCAAATTTTGAAGATCATTTATATGCTTGCAGAATTCTGGGTTAGTAACAGTATTTTCAGCCAAAAAATCACCTGTCACTGGGGTAATAACTTGACAACACTACACAATTTCCATGCAGAGAAACCTAGGATGCATTTGCATTTTTCATCTCATCTGGAAAAGTAAATTAAAGAAACCTGAAGGCATCTGCAACTTTGAAGGTTAATGGAGTCCTCTGAATTCTTGAAAAGACTTTTTTTTCTCCCAGTATGATGCATGTTCTCAGCAGAGGTTTATTACTGATGTAACATGCCGTGCTCTTCACAATATTAAGCATACTTCAATCTTCTGGATATACATCTTTATTCAGAAAATTACAAAACTTTTATGTTTTATGTTCTCCTGTCTAAAGGAACAGGACTTGATTCCATGGAAGCTTGTGGAATTCAAAAAGGCTCAAGGAGTAATTCACTATAAATACTACTGAAACTGTAAACAACTCGAATTTAGATCTTTTTCAACTATATTGAAATTATCTCCAGAACTGAAGCAAAAAAGAGATGCTAAATTAAATATTTTATTTAGTATCGGAATTCCCTGCTGTACAAAAAGGGAGTAGTCAATTTATATTACCTGAAATATACATACAGTTTTATTTTTAATTTTATTTTGTGTTTCAATTACTTTCAGCTTCTGAGTCTCACTCAGAGGACCAGTAGTGAGCAAGATGAGCCATTGTGTCAGACTAATAGTGCAGAACACCAGTGACCTAATTAAGTTAAACTGAGTGACTTATCATTCAAACCTCTGAGTCATATAAACATTTGAACCTGAAAACTTCTTTGATAGTTTTGCTTATACAGGTTGCATAGGATAACTAGAATCAACATCTTATTTTGAATTGCTTGGTAATAGGAAGTGCATAATCCACATACACTCTTAATTCTTCTAATTCTTTATATGTTTTGACTACTTCCACCTACGTAACTAAGAGTGTTCATGAGGACATGAGTAAGGAATCAGAGTCTAGATATCAAGAAAGCCTCATATTACTCAGTTGATGTTGAACATAGGGGAGGTGAATGGTGGCCATTAACTTTAGGGGGCTTTTTATTTGTTTGGTTTTGGGGCAGGCTTTTTATGTGTTTAAATGTGTTTTGCTCTATTTATAACAAATATCTGTTTGTACTCTAAGAAAAAATAATTTATGAAGATAACTCTGTTAAAAAATACTACATTGTTTAGGAGATTCAAAGTTTACTTCAGTTTTGTATTTTATAGCCTTGCTGCTTTCAAGTAGTTTCCATACGAGGTACACCAAAGCCTACTACAGGTGCAAATATATCAATGATATAGCTAGAGTACTTGAAGTTTGGAAACTTATTTAGTTTTTATTGGCAGTAAGGATGTGCATTCAAAGAAGTCTCAGGATTTCCAGGAATGTTTCTGGGATGTGACAAAATGAGTGAATTGCTACTAGGACACTTCTGATCTGCATTAGAAAATCATCTTAAAAGGATGTAAATGGCATTTCTCCTGCAAAGACCATGGTATAGTTCACACTTCAAGAAATGGCTAATTTCTCTTTTGATCTCAGCCTGTTGTAAAAATTAAAGTCTACCATCAAATAATTTCTTGCTGCCTGGGATGCTAAAAAGAATCAAGTTCGCATATTAATTGCATAATATGATACATATGAAAAAAAAGCCTTCAAAATTATCCTCTTCTAAATTCAAATGGTTTCAATTAATGCATTAAATGTTCCATTTTTCTGAATGATTATTGTAGTTCATTGACTATAAAGTCAAACATATCTTCTCTTTCCTTTTACTTCTGTCATCTGTAGGAATCTTTAAGATGAAAGTGTTAACAATACATTATGGTAATTTCAGTACTGCATGTATTTTATATGCTGCAGGTCTTTTGTTAGACAATGTATTAGACAGTTTGATTTGTTTGTTTTGGTTTGGTTTTTTTCCTGGCTCAAAAAACTCAGTACCACTTTAGTCCTATTTCTATGTAGGGCTAGAGTCCAGCTGAAGACTATAATCCTTATACATAGACATATTTTTGCATGCCTACTGCCACATCTTCTCTACAAATCTTTGTGATTCTTATACATATATTTATACTGCCTGGATTTATCTAAACTTTTAACATAATTGTTCTGAATTATCATATAGAAACCTTATAAAGACTTTTTCACAGTGATTAATGAGTTTCAATATATATATAGATTTTGTGATTCTGTGATTACATACATGTTTTTGATGGATTTGGTTTTTGGGATTTTTCTCTGATGCAGAATTTTCTGTTATATGTAACATAATATCTAACCTTAACCCTAATCCTAACCTTAACCCTAACCCATAGTTATTTCTAACTATGCCAGCACTAATTTGTGTCTGAATTAAAAGAGGCAAAAATAATAGAAAATAATTTTCTCACTTAAATTCTGAACCACCACTCCAGAATTTTTCTACAAAAGTATGAAAGAAATTGGTTCTAGCATAGCATTCATCACAATTTTTTAAACAGTTCCTAAAACTAATGATTCTAGAACAAACAAGAGGGAATAAATCATGTAATAGATGTTGAAAGCATGGAGTAGTACTGCAAGATCACTTAAGAAAGTTCATCCAACTGTTCTTTTTAAAGGGTGTACTGACTAAGTTAGCATAAGAGTCAAGAAAATAATACCAATGGGCTTGAGACCACACATTTAATATATGTCTATAACATAGATGGATGTGTGTTTCTGAAGAAATTGTTACTCCAAGGTTATTTCCCAGTCTTTTTCATATGTCTGATGTTATGTCATTTCACCGTGCATAACTTAGCCTTAAACTTAGCTGTACAGTTTTATGCTTATTTTGATTCTTAATATTCTCCTCTTTTAGCTTATAGATAACTTCAAATTTTGAAACTACTGTTCCTCTTATACTATTACTAGCTTAAAATCTTCAGCTGCAGAAGTGCATCAGAAAGCCCCTGTTCTACCCTTTAGAGAAAATATATTATAACTCTGAATTTTCTGATCCTCTTCCATACAAGGTAAGACATGTAGAATTAATTTTATTAAGTAACATTTAGATTAACATAGTATACCTTGTTTAACTAACCTTCAAATAATATCAAAGTACATATATATTTATAAATAAACTACAGCCTGTTAATTTATACCTCATATTTAATTATTATCTGTTACCCCTACAAAAATAACAGAAAAAGAATTAATTGTTGCTTACAATTCTTTAATTGATTATATTTTTTTCAGAAATAATCATCAAGTCTGCTTTGTCTAGGAGTCTATGCTTCTTCCAGAATATCATTGGCAAAATCTGACTGATCATCATTATTACATATACAGAAAAAAGGATTGACAGTCATTTTGAAGCTTAAGAAACACAAGATTAATTATTTCTATTAAAAGAGAAATCCAAGAGGAAAGAAGGGCCTTGCTATGTAGATCTGATGTCTAACATTACTGAATTATAATTCAGATTTCCAAGATTTCATTGCAATCACAGGGAGCATTTTTTCTTTTTTCTTAAGTTCCAGCACTAATTGACTATCCAGTTCACACCTAAATTTATTTTTTTCTGCTTTCTTGAGCTTTTTTTGGTAAATACTCTCTTAATTTTATTGTTCAAAAATCACTTTCAGACAATGCATATACTTCATCTCACTACATATGACAAGAAATAGAATAGAATACACTGAATAAAAAGAGGACACAGTAAATTCAGATGCACATCTATTCAATCACATCTCCAAGATTATATGTCAGTCATGAGGCATCTTTTTTCTTTAGGCAGATGTTTAAGAAATACAATTCTGCACTAGCCATTTTCATACTTTGTATTAATTATTTCTGTTGTATGCTGAAAACCAAAGATTTTTGTCTACAGCTTTAAAAGAATCCTCGCAAAACAAGGATCAGTTGTTATCTGAAAAGTATGATGTGTTATTGGACCTGTAAATATTCCTGTACTGGACATGGTCTATTGACGTGTAGATTTTAATAATCTTCAAATTCTTATCTTCCAAACACAATTTCTGCCTATATATGCTATTTTAGAGCTGTGATGGGTTGACTCCAGCCAGCAGCCAAGAAAGACACCTTGACTTTCACTCATTCCCTCTTCCAGGGAATGGGGATTAAAAACAGAAGGAAGGTAAAAAGACTCAGTGATCAAGATTAAGGTTTAATAAGAAAAGCAAAAGCTGCATGTGCAAGCAAAGCAAGACAAGGAATTCATTCACTACTTCAAATCAGAAGGAAGTTATCTCACATCCTAGGAAGCAGGGCATAACAATTATTTAAGAAGACAAGCACCATAACAACAAATACACGTTCTTCCTGCTTTCTTAGTTTTCATTGCTGAGCATGACGTCATATGGTGCATGTTCATACTTACCCCTTTGGTCAATTTGGGTCAGCTGTCCCAGCTGTGTCTCCTCTCGATCTCTTGACCAGCATACTCATTTTGAGGGACTTGAGGGAGAAAGAGAGAAAACCTTGATACTGTAAGTGCTGTTCAGCAGTAGCCAACACACTTGTGTGTTTCCAGCACTGTTTTAGCATCAAATGTGAAGTGCAGCACTACAGAGATTTCCGTGATGAAACTTCATAACTTGAAGAACTTCATAACTTTATCCTAGCCAGACATAGTAGAACCCATCTTTTTAAGAAATACTTTCAAAAATACTTTCCAAAATACTTCTCTTTAGGGCTTAGGCCTGATTTCAGCTAAAAATAGCATAGGATCTATGGAGTGGATTATAGGAGAAAGTGATATATTTTGTCACCAGATTACTTCACTTTAAAGATGTTATAGTCCTTTAAGAATTTAAATTTCATTAGTATTTATCTACTGATTTGAAGGTTCAATTTTGTCATTCTGTAATTACATGTCATGTCATGTCATGTCAGTCGAACACAAAACTGATGTTACTGAGGCAGAATTCTATGTGCAGCTAAAAAAGATAACAACTGCAATTTTGTGCAGACAGCCAACCCATGCGTGTCCAGCACCAGCGAATTCAGGAAAAGACTGACTTGCATGTAGGCATAATGCCATATGAACAGATGGACATGAGTACAAATATCTAAGAGACCATCTATAATCACAAAATGTGTTTGTGAAGGGCACAAGTTTAGCCAGGAAGTACCAGATGCTTGTCTTTCCTGAGGTTATAGGAATACAGCTATGGGAATGTACCATTCTTAATCCCTCTTTTGGCTAGACAAAATTCCTAAAATGTCTCAATGACCAATGAAGAAAAGTTTTTAAGTATTTTACTTATATTTTAGGACATATTTTTATCTTTCTTACAAAAAAAAAAAAAGTAGATTCACTTTAATATAAGTGAAAAGTCAATTTGTAGTCAATGAAATGGGATACTTAAGGGATACTCTTAATATAATTTAGGAAAATAAATTTTCTTAAATCAGGTGAACTCCCACTTTAAATGGAACTGGTGCAAATTATAGTGACCTTTAGTGAATGGATAAGAAATCCTGTTCTTTTATGTTCCAATTACAGATAAATCTTGCAAAATCATTACAAAATCATCAACATATCTTTCTACAGGAGTCTGTTTTTGATTCTGAGTTCCACTATATATTCAAATATAATTGGAAATTAGTGACAAAGATTGTGGCCAACTGGAATGAAAGAATAAGCTTCTCCCCTCTTCCTTACTTGAAAATGTAAGTTAGCAAACCTTCATGTATGCAGATCTTTTTGTGTGCAACTGATTTTTTCTGCTGTGCTTTGTTCTAGGCTCTGTTTCCAATAGCAAAAGAGATTGCAATTATAGAATAAGATCTGTGAGTGTACTTCTCTGTCTGCCAATTGTCCAAATCCACATTTAAATAGCATAAGAACAGAAAATCATGAATACCCACCACACTAAGTTGACATAATGTTATTGATTCCAGTGTTTTACACAAACTGATACTATGTCTTTAGAACATGAGTGATTTAATGATATTACTTTGAATGACACATGCAGAAATTCTGCCTTTTCTGCTATGGTCTTGGATGCAATACTTTCTGTTGAAATGTTTGTGCAAGTTTCCTTTTAATTATGCTCATGAAAAAATAATCCCTCCCCTCATTACTGACTAGAAAAGAAATATTTTATATACTTTTTCTGTGGCACCTTCAAAAAGCTCTTCTCATCTCAGTGCCCATATGTTTATATTCATCCTTAGGCTCTACAGAACTTAGCTGAACAAATTCTATGCTTGTGAATAGAATATATCCCATGCCCTTTATTACTCAAAAAGCATAGAAAAATATGCTGATCTAATACATGCTGTGAGATATTATTTAAGCTTTTGCATGTATGAGAATGAAGCTATAATGTCAATACACATTATGCTGCAAAGTCATGAAGCCTTAACCTTGGGAAAAAAAAGTCGAGCATACGATCCAACAGTTTGTCTCTGGGCAAGTACTTTTTATGCTACTTTATGTCTCTGAAAATGATTTAAAATTCTTGCTCGTTTTATAAATACTCTGTCACTCTATCAAAATATTCTTGAAAGATTTTCATAGTCTGTATCATCCAAGGTCTGGTACAACTGACAAGATAATGTCAGGGGCTATTTTAAGCTGTTAAAGACCTTGCTTTATTAGATCCTGGTCAGTGCTGACTGTAGCAGAAGTGGAGAAAAGATGTTCATTATGTCAGGGAAAAAATGTTAAACAGAAAACATGATGCCAGTTTCTTAACCTTCACAAATACAACCTTCTCTAAAATGACAGAAACATGTCAAATTATAAGGAAAAAAAGTAATAAAATTTAATGTCAGTAGAACACAAACTAGACAAGAAAAAGTAGAAATCTTTATTTCTCTGAAGAAACACTGAAAAATTAGTGTGATATTTTTCCTTTCTTAATCTTTTTTCTATAAAGTTGTTTTTAAAATATAGTTTATGAAAAAAACAACAGTGAAGATTAAGGACACTAGCTTTTGCTTCACATGTTATATTTTTTTTTATTTCTCTGAATTGAAAATGTGAAATAAGGCATTTGTAGTAACATTTTTAACTTAGATCAGAACAATTTGAATTTTAAAAAAAAAAGCCTTTGAAGCATTTTGAAAAAACGGTATACAAAATAATCTAAATTAATAACTAGAAACTGCACTTACAGAAATATAGGTAATGTTTCTTTTGCTTAAATCAACACCAGGTACCCGATCTTATTATTAATACTGAAATTTACACGGTGACTCAAAACCCTTTGAAGCTGGATAAATTTACACCTTTCCAATTATTTTAGCAGACATTCAGTGACCAAAAAGAGCACCTTCATGACCCAGTAGGTGTAATCCAACAGCCACTGACACAGATTTACATCTCTTTGCTGATTTACCTAAATTTAGTTTATGTATCTAATATCATTTTCCTACTAAATTTATTTCCCTCTGGTTTGACTGAGTATGACACCATACACCAGAACACTGTTAATCTGCATGCACAAAGTACTCAACAAAGTTTTAAGAACTAGTATATTTTTGAAGTATTTAATAACTTGCTTCATAGTAATCTTACAAAAATTATTTTGTTACAACTTTGGAATTATAAATATGAACTAAAGCATTGTTAAGAAAGAAATGTGAATTTGAAAAATTTGGTTTTCTTGCTTCCTACTTACAAAGTTTACTAATGTGCAGTATTTAAATTAGTGTTATGCTATGATGTCATGGAAAACCTTTTAAAATGTATTGCTTAAAATGCATTCGGGAAAAACTGGCTCATGATTTATTGACAGCGCTGGAAAAAACAAATGATGCACTCCCATAAAATAATGGCCATTACTCAGATTTGTGTTCTTCTCTCAAATACCATGCATGTATTAAATATACAACAAAATGCCTTATTTTTCCAAATCTAACATCATTCCAATACTTTCAAATTAGGTTAATGTTTTTCTTCCAAAGTAAGCTCTCAGATACCATACAATAAAAGAACATATATAGATTATCCCCCTTACTGGATATAGTTTAAATCTTACAGAACGTAATGGATATTTACCATTTCCAATACATCACTCTCTCATCAAAGAATTCTTTTAAGTGTTAACGTATTAAAATTATATGACCATAATGTATCCTTAAAATCTGTTATCTTAAAACAAATAAATACAATTAAATATATCCTTAAGAGTGAAGTCTGACAGAAGAGAGGATAAAATAGATGTTTTTAAACCCTGGTTTTAGCTTATAGTTATGTCCTTAGAAATAAAAGAAATATTTGAAAATAGCAAAAGTGGATAACATGCCTACTATAGAGGCTTTTGTAAGGATACTAAACACATGGACACTTTTCAAATAGTCTAGCAGCTTTCACATGCATTATATCAGAAAAGAAAAATTCCCCACATTAGTAAACACCAAGTATGTTCTGCTCCAACTTGTGACATTTCTAGTCACAAAACTATGCTTATTCTTAATTTTGAAAAAATACTAATGCTAACCAATATGTAATTAATTAAAAGCTTACAGTTTAAACAGTATATAGAGTCATTTATTTGAATTTAAATCAGAAAAAATAAGAGCAACAGTTGCGAGGAAATAATAAACACATTCTGTAATTAGACAGTCTCAGTCTTTTGGGCCAAATCTTCGTTGCCAAAACCAGAACATTTTTATAGGTTTTAGGTTGAAAATATTAGAGGTGTAAAATAACTTTCTACCAAAATAAAAACCTTTTGAGGGAGAGTGTTACTGGTTTCATTATTTCATCCTTTAGCTCTGCTTGAAGGAAACCTTTCTCCCCATTTCATATTTTTAGTACAAATATCTGATTGTATTAGGCTTGCTAACTCATGTAAGAAAAAGAATATGGAGAGACTGTTACTGTTCTGTGACATTTTTTCACACAGACTAATGAGAATTTCCTAATGATAGGGGTTTTTTCATACTAATATCTATTTTATTTTTACATTACATTTTTCTGTGCCCTTTATTCCTAACAGTAATGCTGAATTATTACCCAGGCAATAAGATACTTCTATCTATCTTTTTAATTCTTTCTAGATTAGAAATAAAGCATGAGTGCTTTTCTTTCACAACATATAACACTATAATTGCATTTGATTTTATTCAGTACAGACCCAAATTTAGATCTTTATATTACTCAGGAACAATAAATTCTTTTAACAAGAGAAAACATATTGTATCCAACAGAGAAAGAATTCCATATGAGGATTTTCTATGGCAATTCTACACAAACACCTCCTCCTTCTTGCTTGCATCTCTATGCTATTTTCAGGTTTGATGATGAGAGATTTATTTTTCCCAATTAGTCTTGAGATATCCTCAGGTTTTCACATTTCTAAAATATATATCCATCCACAAATATTGACATCAATACAGCACAATTTATAATAGGTCCTGAAGTTAAGAACTGCAGACCAAATTGTTAAAGAAATTTCTACTTTCCAAGAAGCAATAAGCTTATTGCTTCTGCCTTAGCTTCAGAGGAGTTATATATTCACTTCTTAGCTTTAACTAATACTTACTGTGGGAAATATCAGTTTGTAACAAGGTTCTACTTTAAGGTGGGATGCTTATCAAAATCTACCCAAAGTATTGTTTGTTTTTGTCAACTATTATTAAAATGTTTTCAGATATATTTCATCAATCATCATTTCCTCCTGTCTATAATACTATAAAGTGCTGCTTTCTTAGAGAACCCTATTTTCTGCAATCATATAATCTACTCTATTCAGACCTTAAGTCTGAATACTTGGAGATACCCTTTTTTTCCTGTCTGTAGGGCCTTGATAACTGTTCTCCAAATTGAAAGGCTTGGTTAAGTGTCTGAGGTTAGATAGGAGTGATTAATTTCCTTTCTACACTGTGCAAGGCATACTCATATTTACTGTGTCAGCTATTATCAACATTAATTATCTGTACACCAACTTCAGGTGGTATCTGTGGTTCACCATTAGTCATCTAATCCAGTCATTATGACCTTTCATGACCAGTAGACAGTACTATCTTCCAAGTACAAGTAAAAGATCACATAATGCATGCCCTAGAATACTGAATAACTAATTTTTTCCTTAAATAATCTGAATATTATCTATTCACAATAATCAGCACATACAACTGAAAGGCATTCTGCTGTCATTAACTGTAATTATTTCACTATCTAAGCATGTAATGGTTTCTACCTTGTTAATGGTCTGATGCAGACTCATCTGAAGTACCATTCCCTCTCAATTTTGTGTATATTACTAAACTATTTGACAGACACAAAATATAGGAGAATAATATGTCAGCAACATAGCCTGAATAAATCTGATATTTTAATATGTTCAAAAGTAAGCAAGATTGCTGATTTTAATTCTCTAATATCAGTTCACTTATTAAAATAATTTTCAGGCTACTTATCAAACTTTTTCAAGTTATTTTTATACTACGGTGAAGTTAATTTAATGAATAAGTTTAATTAATACATTTTAATTGCTTCCTATAGCAATAATTTCTTACTTTTCTATTATTCCTTCCTGATAACTGAAGTATGGAGCATTTATGGATTGACATTGTGAGGAATGAACAGTAAGTCTTACATTACTCAAAGAAACTTTGCATGTGTTCCATTACACCACTCATATTGAGGATATGTTAGCTGTGAGTCAGGTGTGAGAAGACCCAATGTTTTTCTGAAGCAATAAAGATCTTGAGCAGACATTTTTTCATACCTGCATTTATCATATCATATGTATAGTTTGTGGCCATACAGTAGAGTCCTAGAAGTCTTTTTTCTCTAACCTGTTGCAACTATTATTTTATTACTATTCTCAGTGGCAGAACAACTCTATATATTGTTTTACAGTGCTCTTTTTGAGAAGTTTTGAAGTAGGCATGAGAATTAAAACATTGAGGAATGCAAAGATAGATTCATACACATTTTCTGAAGGGTAGTAATGTTCTTTCAAATTTCTAATGAGTTAATAATGAGATGCCTTGATTAGAAGATGCTCACTTGGTCAGAAATTTTAGAAGATGTCTAGAGTTTAAAATTTTTCAGGGCTTGAGTCCTTCACTGACAGGCAGGATACTGCTAGAATGAGTCTCACAGACATGCACATCTGACTTAAATCTAAACATTTTCAAGTCTCTGGCATAGCTTTGTCCCTTCATTCCTGCTTTGAATATTTCTGTAAAATATAAAAAGCCATGGTGCGATGCAGGTTCCAAAGAGAATCTCATGCTGATGAAGGAGTTGACAAAGTAAGTGTTTAGTCAAACATATCTAGATATGGTATCTTTAGACAGTATATAGAAATAACAAATAAAAGCACAACTATAAAATCTAATCACAGAATCACAGAGAGATAAGGGTTTGAAGGGACCTCAAAAGATCATCTAGTCCAACCCCTCTGCCAGAACAGGATCACCTAGACTAGATAACATGGGAATGTGTCCAGGCAGCTTTTGAATGTCTCCAGAGAAGGAGTCTCCACAGCCTCTCTGGACAGCCTATTCCAGTGCTCTGTCACCCCACACAATGAAGAAGCTTTTCCTTATGTTCAGATGAAACCTCTTATGCTCCAGCTTGCACCCACTGCCCCTTGTCCTGTCATTGGACATCACTGAGCAGAAAAGTATTTTAATGAATTAATTCACAGAACTTTAGGAGGGATTTTAAAATGTATTTTAAAACTTTGTGTGAGTGCACTCATAAAACTCATTTTCAGATTTTCATGACATCATGTTCTCTCACCAGTTATCATAACTCTCACAGTCAGTGTGATATCACTGCCTAGTCATCCTAAATGAAAAGCCAGTACAGTACTTCATCAAATAGTTTTCAATCACGACTCAGTATGAATTATTGATATGCCCATCACACTCCATTGTTTACATGTTCAAATTCAGCAGAAAAGGTAAAAAGACTAGCTTTATTGTGATTGGGTAATGTGCAAAGTTACAACTCAAAAATCAGTATTGAGAAACATACCCATAGATGTAAACACTCATGTCTTAATAGCATAGCAGCATCATGTGCTGATTTAATAATTTTTGCTTGCTAAATGAAAAAAGTCGCTAAACTGCATTCTAATCTATTTTTACAAGTTGTCACAAGGAATCAAGTTACTAAGCCTTTTTAATAAAAAATACTTTTCCTTGAATAAGTGGTATCTTGGTTAATGGAAAGTCTTCTGAAGTGGTCTATATTGTAAAAGAAGAAACAAGATGTCAACAACAGTTTCATTCTTGGGAATAGTATTGCATTTTAGTAAGGTGGAAATGAAATTAATTTGCTTTTGCCTTCAAGCACACTACAGGTTTCTTTATTATATCTATGAGTAGCAGATATTTTAGTGCAAACTTTCAATGGGCATTAAGTCAAAAGCTACTTTTATTTTCACTTTTAAAAAATTAATTAATAATTGACTACTAATTTTACTTGGAGTGAAATCATTTTGTCACCTGACATGAAAAATTTCAACACTTTGTCCTGAAGAATTCTATCAGTTGTCAGTTCATGGATACAAGTTGAGTCCTCTGGAAAAAAATTGTTATAAAAATCTACTTTTTCATTTCATATACATGATACACAGCAGTGAAAAAAAGAAATGGTGCTGCTATTCAGGTTGCATTCTTCCACTGAGTTTACTATAATGCAAATTTCCCCTGCCATTTAGCCACAATAATTGTGTATGTTGACCAAACAAGTCTGAGTGCTTTGGGGTTTTTTTTGTTTTGGTTTGGTTTCAGTTGTTATTTTTTGTTTGTGATTGAGTTCTTTGGTTTTGGGTTGGGGTTTTTTTCCGCGATGGTATATTAAGTCTGTTTTGTCATAGATCAAAGGATGATAAAGAAAAGTGTGATGACATTTTACTGTGTATAGCAGGTCGATAAAGAAGTAAGGAGATCTTAAGAAGATATGAAACTAAAAGTTATTCTGCTGGCCTTGTTTGCAAACAATGTCAAAAGCACAAATACAAACCATAGAACATTTTGCCTCTATCGGAAACAGCTTAAAGTTGTGAGTGCTTCTTCCCTGTACTGGGAGTAGAGCTTCTTAACTCTTCTAGTCAGAAAGGCATTTCACTTCTTATCAGGAGATCTGTGGTTTTGATTAAGTGTCTAGTTTAGCTGAGAATGGTTTTGTTTGCATTTTTAAGTTTGGTGTACTTTTAAGTAATGGAATGAAACAAACTAACAAATATAAGTGTTTCTTCCCATCTTCCTCATACAGGCTGATATATTTTCTCTTGAGAAGACTGAATGGCTTATTTGGTACAGTTTATACTTTAGTATCCTCAAAATAACCCTCTTATATCTCAGTGGCCATTTCTCACATATAAAGGATGTAGCTAACTGCTCAGAATTATTTTGAACCAGAATTAAGTAAAGGGTTAAAAATCTTTCCAGATACGACCGAAGTTGCAATGCCAAATACATGTTACCTTAAGGCTCAAAAGTTAATTCTTGTGCCTCTTAAGATTATTGTGCAAATAATACCAAGACACAATTAGAGATGGTATGTTTCCATGTGTGTAAGTTTCAGACATAAATATCCCTCCCAGCTTGACCATTGCAAATGACTTGGGGTTTTTTTCCACTCTCCTACCCATCCCTTTGCAGGGGGAGAAGCATGAGAGAGAGAGTTTGTGTGGTACTTAGTTACTATTAGGGGTTAAACCACAACAATCTTTTCTTAATTTTAAACGTATTTTCAACATACTTGGCAGACGATTCAAGTACTGTCTTAGAATATTTTTGGGACATGCCATAAAATGAAAAAAACTGACTAAAATAGTGAATTATCCAGGTATCCTGAAAAAGATTTCCATTCTGTTTCCTCTTTTGGATGCTGCTTTTTCTTCTTAAACTGGAAGTAAGGATCAGTCTGTTTCTGTTGAACTCTCACCATAGTTACTTGGAGCCTTCCTTGGAAGGCTTTAAGACTTCCATCTTACTCTATTGATAATTTTTGTAATGGGTGTCTTGTGAGATTATAGAAGCAAAGATATGTTTTTCAGACACTTGGGGAAAAAACCAACTTTTTTTTTTTATGGCGGAAAAAAAGCCCTAATCTGAATGAAGGCATCGAGTACATCAATCAACAGTTAGTATCTATTTATGAAACAAATAAAAAAGAAGGGGAAGAAAATCAGAAAAATAAGTCTTGAAAATATGTTAGGATATCATGACCCTATGTCCTGGTTTCAGCTAAGATAGAGTTAATTTTCTTTCTAGCAGTTGGTGTAATGGTGTTTGGGAGTTAGGATGAGAGCAGTGCTGATAACACAACAGGGGAGAGGGAAGAGTGCACCCAGGAAGCTGAGAGGGGCCAGAACCAGGAGAGGCAATCCAAACTGGCCAAAGAGGGTATTCCATACCAGTTACATCATGCTCAGCATAAAGGGGGGCTTGTGGGGGAAGCAGTGGATGGCTCCAGGATACAGAGTTTTTGGGGATGGTCCAGCTTCAGTAAGGCTCTGAGCTGTACAGCCTGAGTTGTGGGGTTCAGTGAGAAACTGCATTGTGTATCACCATATGGTGGTTTGGCCCTGGCTAGAAGCCAAATACCCACCAAAGCTGCTCACTCACTCCCCTTTTCAGCCAAAAAGGGGAGAAAATATATATCGGGAGGCTTAGGATTCAAGATAAGGACAGAGGGATCACTTTCCAATTAGTGCAATGGGCAAAACAGACTCAACACAGAATAAAAGAAAGAAAACCAATGTATTGCTACTACGACACACCCAGTGAACCAGAGTCAGGTAATGAGAAGTGTGGCCAGGTCTTAAAGCACCTTCCCCCCATCCCTCCCTTCTTAGCAGACTTAAAGTTCATTCATGATTTTACTCCCTTCTTCCCCCCTCAACATGGCACGGGGAGGGGCAGGGACTGGGGAGTGGGGTTCCGGGCAGTTCCTCACAAGCTGCTTTCCTTCCCTAAATCTTAACACTTCTACTTCCCCCACCCCTCCCTTCTTCACAGACTTTACTTTAATCATAAATTTGCTCCCTTCTCCACCCCCATCACAGCTAGGGGAAGGGCAGGGAATGATGAATGGGGGTTTTCAGTCCATTCCTCCCAAGTTGTTTTCCTTCTTAGCTGGGGTGGGGAGGGGGGCATTCCACACACACACACACTTCCCCTGCAGCACCATGGGGTCCCACCCACAGGAGACAGTCCTCCACAAACTTCTCCAGGGTGAGTCCTCTCTACCAGGGAGTCATCTCCTCACCACGTGCCTCAGCACAGCTCCCTTCCATGGGGTGTTGATGTTCAGGCCCAGACTGCTCCCACCTGGTCCTCCACAGAGTCACAAGTCTCCTGGTAAACCTGCTGAGGCATGGGTCAATCTCTTCACAGGCCATAGATGGTCTCTGCTCCCCATCCTTATTCATGGACTGAAAAGGGACACCCACTCCACCATGGTCTTCTCCACAAGCTGCAAGGGAATCTCTCTCTCTGGCACCTGGAGTGCCTCATTCTTCTCCCTCACCTTCTACCCTGGCCGTAGCGTCCACACAGCTTGTTACGCCTTCTCACTCCCTGCCTTCACGCATCAGCCTTCAGTGTTTTTCTCCTATATGTGATTCACAGAGGTGCTGTGACCATCTACAATTGCCTTGGCCTTGGTCTGCAATGACTCTGGCCTTGAATTGGCCGATGTTTACTTTCTGGGGCCTGCAGATCGCTTCTATCTGCTGCTTGCAGAAAACATCTAATCAGCACAGCTACGCAAAACTGCTACACACCAGTTTCATATATTTTTGCTATAAAAGTGCTATTGTTGTTATTTCCTTCTCTGCTGTCCCAGTAAACTATCCTTATCTGAATGCACGAGGTTTGCCTTTGCTTTTTAACTTTTCCACTTCCTCTTTCCTCCCCCCAGAGTGAGCAGCTGCATAGAGCTCAGCTCCAGACTGGGGTCAGAACCATGACAGCCTACTATAACCCTATAAATTGAAATTTATTAACAGTATACATTTCTTGGATTATGGAAAGCATCCTGAAACTCAAAACTGGATACAGTGTGACTCAGTTCTAACGAATCAGCTGCTTCCTGGGATCTCTTGAATGCATTGTTCCTCAAATGGTAAAGAGAGAGCTGAGATTCTAGAGTACACCTTCTGTTCTATTTTTTGTTTATGGGTTTTTTTCTAATGTTCCCAATCCCATGTGTGACCTTCAAGAGTGCAAAATAACCACATACATATAATAAATTACATACTATAAAAATCTCAGAATTGTGCATACCTAAAATTATTTTCACTTACTCATACTAAATATCAATCCATCATAAAATGTGATTGCAGTACAATAGGACTGATTTTGATACGTGAAATAACACATATTCAAAATTTGGTCCTCTGTATCTGATGGCTTTTATTTTATAGAATCTGTTTCAATTTAGCTTCTAAAATTAGAAAAACAAAACAAAATACCCTTTTACAGTAACTGAGCAGATTAGAGAGAACAGAATTTGAAATCACAATACAGTAATTTATTAGGATTGTAATGATGTTAATTCCAATTAAAAGAACACTGACAAGACAAACGCTCATTTCAAATCAATATCATGGTAATGAGGTGTCTATTTCTTGCTATCATTACTGATTTATTTTCACTAGCAGTGACTTTTCAGACTGAGCTTACCTTCCAAGAGAGCTGCTCAAGATAAATGATGATGCAAGTAGATAGATAATTAAAAGAATGTTGGAGGAGAATTATAGTCAGTTACAGGGGTGACACCACTGAAGACAAAGAAAATTGTTTTCTTTGTAGTTGTAACTTTATAACTATGCAAAATAAAGTGTTTTAATTTCAGAGTAATAGTAAAAATGAAAAATAAATGTTTCTCCCCCAAGTAAGGTAATCTATAAGAATTAATATTATCTACCCAGTGATTACAGTATTGAAGTGATTAAAATTATTGTAAATTTAAGAATATATTTATTTTGCTTTCTTAAAGGATGTCCCATATTTATACATGTAAATGTATACAAATATATAAATGTACTGGTGTGCTTTGTACCTAGGACAGTGCTGATAACACCAATGTTTTAATTACTGCTCACCATTGCCTAAGGTTGTGTCTCCAATGACTCATCCTATCCTCCTTCAAAGGCCAGTAGTCAGGGGGTGGACAAGTTATTAGAAGAGTGCATAGCCAGGACAGCTGACCCAAACTGACCAAAGGGCTATTCCATACTGCATGACATTGCTCAGCAAAAAAGCTAAGTGAAAGGAGGAGGAGGAGGTATTGTTATTAAGGCATTTGTCTCCTGAAGTAACCATTATGTGTACTGAGGATCTACTTCCTGACCTGCTGATGGGAGGTAGAGAATAAGTCTTCTTTTCCTTTGTTTACACACACAGCCTTTGCTTTTTCTTTATTAAACTGCCTTTATCTCAGTCCAAGGGCTTTTAATCTTATTTTCTTGCGCCCCATGTCTTTTTGAGGATGGGAAGTGGAAGGGCAGCTTAGTGGGCACCTGGACATCAGCCATCACACCACAGTCCTATTACTAATGTATTTATTTGATAAACAGGAGGTAAAATTTATATATAAATCTATAAAGAAAACGTATAGACTATCAGATGGATTAGCTGTTATGTCAGGGTACAAATCAATCTATTATTGTAAAACATAAGTATCCTATACTACTAGAGTTACTATGTATGCTGTAAAATATTTTTATCTCCTATATTTCAGCCACTTCTCATACAAAGTATTTCACAGATCCTTGTGCAGCAATTGTTAATTGTTGTTGACAACTGACACATTAAATACAACAGTATGTTTTCTGGACCTTAAAGGTCCATTTATGTTGCTAAGTATATACAATAACAGTTCATAACACATTTACTGTTAGTAGTTTGTAAGTTTCAAATCCTCAGGAGCATATGATTCTGAGAACTAGAGCACATATAATAAATAAATATACTTCCCATGCTCTCTTGAATTCACTTTCCTTGCAAAATAAGCAAATGCTCATCCATAACTTAATTTGGTTTGAAGTGATTGTATTAAAATGCCACTGCAGCCCAGTTAGCAGAAACATGCAAAAAGATGTATGTCAGGAAAAAATGGCAAGGTTCTGGAATTTTTTTATTCAGGTATTAGAGTATACTGCCAACAAGCATTTAGAAGTAGCATCACTGATATTTGGTGTTATGCCAAGATTAAGTAGGACAAAATGGAACATCATAACTAGTCACTAAGCTGAACAGTGTTTTCAAATGCAGGACTCTTAAATTTAGTGTTTAGGATAATAGTAAATTACCTCTCTGCCCAATATATTTATCTGCATTCTCTGTGGAATCTATCCACAGGGAATTTCACATACAAAATCAGTTATGTACCACCGTGAGTCTTTTCCTGTCACTCTAACGAAATGTTAAAGCAGCTAAATATTAGGAAGTGTGAAAGACATACATTTAAAACAATCCTATTCCTCATTAATCTAGGACAGGGAACAGAAATCTAGTAACAAGAATTTCTTACGCTTTAAAGAGAACATATCTAGGGTTTACTCAAGATTCATGAATTGACAGCTACTTTCAGCTAGACTTGTAAAAGTTTTATGATTTGTAAAGAGCATTAAAGCTCATGAAGTATGCTTTTAATATTGCACATATTAATATTGATTCCTTATATATTTATACGTATATATGTTGTAAATTACAGGGCCAAAAATCTGATGATCTAATTTAACCTTCTGCAAAAAATCACAAGTTAATGAATTTATTAATTCCTATTAAATCCTATTCCTTAATTCCTATTAAATCAGAGATTTTGTAAAGAAAAAACCTAAATCCCCAAACCTTCCAGTTCTTATATTAAAATTACTCATCTTGGATAATACCTTTTCACTCATTAACTTACTGAAGTATTAAAAAAGCATATCATAGAAGATCTCAAGTTGGGATCCAAGGGACCCATAAGGATTATTGAGTACAATTCCCTGCTCATAACAGAACAAATATCTTGTACAAAGTCAGAATTTCACTAACAGCAAGCACTACCAAGTCATACTGTTGCCTGGCAGCTGCTGGATTGTTCATTGTTGAATTCCTGTTTGTGGAGAGTTATGTTTTCTTAAATGTATTTCTTAAATGAACTACACAGGTAGAGCTCATCTTGTCTCTTAATGAAAGCTACGACCTCAATTCCTTCAGTTTGTCATAGTTCCCAACCCTCTGCTTTTCAACTGTTGACTGAATAACAGCAGAAAGTGTCATGGTAGCTCACAGACCAGTGTAATTAATGCAATTTTATTGCAACCTTTGGGTACCGTTTCTTTTCACTCATAGTAACGTATCTGTAGTTTTATGTTATTCATCCACTGTGTAGGAGAAAATCTCCTGGCTTGTTGAAATGCAGAATTATCTTCCAAGTACGGCCTGCATTCTCAGGCACTAGTATCTAAAGAATGTAAAATAGAAATTTGTCATATATTAGAAGTAACCATATGGTCATTTGCTGAGTGATAACTTTCCATGGAACTATATTGAAACCTAGATATAAATGCAAATTAGCTTACTTTCAAAGGTGGAATATACTATTTCAAGTCACTTTTTAATTACAGAGAGATTACCACACAGGAAGAGCATGCATTAAAACTGCCACTGAGAACCTGACAATGTGGCAATGTAGCAGTAATGTCCTTATGAGTCCAAGTCTTGATTTTAATCTTACCACAAGGCATATTATTAACTTGCATGCATGTACCAACAAGTAGATGAATCTGCATCTGTATCTTGTCTTCTCAGTATATTTCCCCCTCTAAACTTTCTGTCATCTGTGTATCATATTAGTAATGCTATATATTGATTCTGAGTAATCAGTAAAAGACATTCAACTGTACAAACTGAAGCAATTTCTTGGAAACACCACTAGTAGTGCAGTTTTATTCAGAATTATATTTTGAATCCTGTTCATTAATTTTTAAAGCACTGGATATGTATCATAAACAAGACCTAAAAAAGAAATTATCTGCACTGCAAACCTTAGGATATAAGATCTGCTTTGTTTTTAGCTGAGAGTGATAATGTACACCCCAAAGAGCAAGGCTTCCTTCCATTTATCCTTTTAGATGTATTTTTTTCTTCATCAAAGTTCAACTTAACAAAGTTTGTTGTGTTTTCTTTCTTTCTATGTATAAAAGCATGGCTGTTTATGCAAGCAACTATGGGTACCATCAGATTTCAGAAAAGCTAGACTTTTCTTTTTCTTTCTGGATTTTCCTCTTGAGTTTATTTGCTTAAGCACTCCTGCAGAGCACTTTCCTTGGGTATTAAGAGTTTTCTGGCTTCAGTTTAACTTGCTATTATCATATAGTCTTGATCAAAACATTGGTGACACCACTACCATGCAAAAAGCCTATCTAAACCATGAATTTTAATTAATAAAATGAAGAACACATCTAGATATATGTTTTAGGCCAATTTTTAAATAATATCACTGGCATATCCCATTTCTCATGTATAAGCAGAATGCTCCAGATATGAGTAGAATGTATAAAGTGTTTATAACACTTATAGAGTTAAGTGGGGAAAAATGTTTTTTAAACAAATGTGAGGAAAAATGTTCTTTAGTAGAAAGTGTAGTATTTGTTCCATGACATAAAGAAAATGCTAGTACTGTTGCAATAGTGGAAATACGGTGGCTCAAATATCATAAATTTTACTACCAAAAGATCATAAACAGACTAATTCTAATAAAATTTAGGAATAGGTCTGACTATGACCAGATTTCCAGATTGGGATCAGAAAGAGTTTTTCTATTCAGCAAATTTTCCTCTTAAAAGAATTCTAGAGTCCCAGCTGATTAGATAGGTTTTGATTAAAGATCTTAACTAAAAGATACACAATTTATTGTTGCTATAAAGTTTTTAAATTTACTCATCATTTTCTTAACTTTTTTTTTTTTAAATACAACCATTTTCTAAGTTTTAATGAGGTTTAATTTGAGCTGTATAAGATCTTTTTTGTGCTTACTTAGTAGTAGGTGAAGACGCTTAAACCTCAAACAAGATCATAATATCCATGTCATCTCAAATACCTTTAATTTTTCAGAACTTGTCTAATAAAGAAGAAGAAAAAAATAGATAGTATTCATTTATGAAAACAGAAACCCATTAGAGGCAGAAAATAAAATTAATTGTGTGGTTAAGCACCAGGGGAAAATGGAGAGATTGACAGGTTTTTTTCTCTTTTAATTTTAATGTGAACCTATACTTGTTTGAAAATTTTGAGAATTATTTTTAATTGAAAATATTGTTCCTCTATTGCACTACTCATGTCATGTTAAGACTGAGAAACAGGTATGTTAATCATCTTTTATTTTCCAACTAATATGGAGAACTGTTATTTCTACTTTTCATTGACTTTGCTAATGCTTGTTGGTATCTTCATATGTAGTTCAGTCCAAGGGCTGTCTTGAGAGGTTGATTATATATTGATACATGTCTTGAAACAAGATTTATTTATCAAGCAAAGCACTTTGCTTCACAAATAGAATCTGAGTACTTATTGATTTTTTTCCTTTTCATGTGGAAAATAAATTTTCCAATTCTTACTTCTTTTTAGTGTTTAATCCATTGCCATTTAGTGACACTAACTTTCTAACAAATAGGCATAACCATGAATATCAAATACTTGATGCTTAAGCAGTTTTCAAAATCTTAAAAAAATATGTATTGGTAATCATTTCAAAAAAACAAACCCCAACACAATAATGTGAAAATATCTATACAAACACCTATGGCGTATGCTTTTGATTCTTTTTTTTCTTTTTTTTTCCCCCAGAATGACATGATGAAACATGACCAGCAGTTGAAGGAGGTGATTCTGCCCCTCTACTCTTCTCTGGTGAATCCCCACATGGAGGACTGCATCCACCTCTGGGGTCCCCATCATAATAAATAGGATACATAGATTACATTTGATTTTCCATTTCTTTCTTAGCTGACAGTTTGCATGATGAGAACATAATCAAAACAAAAGGTCTAAAACAGAGCTCTGAAAAGGCCTAGAGGAAACAATAGAGGCTATGAAAACCATAGGTGATGATTTAACCTTCACTTATGAGCATGTATGCTGAAACTGAGCAAGGAGAACAAATGAGAAATCAATAATCAGTCAAAGAAGAAAAAATAAACAGCAAAACAAAGAATACATGGAAAACCAACAATTTCTGGGACTAAAAAAATAAATTTTAAATTAATCCAAGATGTTATTTTAATACAATGTCTTTTAAAGACCCTTAATTTCCCTATAGATGCTTTTTTACACTTCTCTGTCCTCCATCTCAGCACGGAAGTCATAGTAGGTAGCTCATTAAATAAGTTAGTGAAAACAAGAAACATAAACAGAGAAATAAATGCAGAAATAATGGAAAAATGCAGCAATAAATGGAGAAATAAATACTGCTTTATTAGAGCAATAAGAGCAAGATTTTCTCTTGTGAAGCAAGAGGTTTACATTTTGTAAAGAAGAAATCAGCTTCTGACCCTTGTTCTAGTAATAAAAAACCTCCTTCATAGAATCATAGAACGGTCTGGGTTGGAAGGGACCCCAAGGATCATAGAGCTCCAACACCCCTGCCACAGGCAGGGACACTCTCCATGCCTGGATCTATACAAGGTAGCCCAGGGCCCCATCCAACCTTGAACACCTCCAGGGACAGGGCATCCACCACCTCTCTGAGGAGCCTGTTCCAGCCCCTCACCACTCTCTCTGTAAAAAACTCCCCCCTAATATCTAATTTAAACCTTTCTTCCTTTAGCTTTAGTCCATTCCCCCTTGTCCTGCCGTTGTTTACACTTTTCAAAAGTTGATTCCCCTCCTGTTTGTATGCTCCCTTCAGGAAGGCTGCAATGAGGTCCCCCTGCAGTCTTCTCTTCTCCAGGCTGAACAAGCCCAGCTCCCTCAGCCTCTCCTCATAAGGGAGGTGTTCCAGCCCTCTAATCATCTTTGTGGCCTCCTCTGAACCCTCTCCAACAGTTCTACATCTTGTGGGCCCCAGATATGGACACAGCATTCAAATGTTAAGGATCCATTGTTTAGACTGAATAAGGATTTGATCATAAATTTAATTTCTAACAAACAGTTGGATTTCATCATATGAACATGTTATGCTAGCTTACTCTCAGATATCCGAAACTATAAAGTTTCATATTTATACGGTTGTTATGCCATATCCCGTGACTATATAGTGATGCAGTGTAGTTTCTATATGTCATCTGCAGTAAGGGACAGATATGACCACTCTATAACAAGCTAGTACAAGCGTAACATCATGTCATTCAAACCTTCACAAATAAAGTATAGTATTTGAGAAGAGAAGACTAAGGGGGGACCTAATTAATGTTTACAATTATCTTAAGCAAGGGATGCAGGGGGAATCAGCCAGCCCCTTTTCAGTGGTCTGTGGAGACAGGACAAGGGGCAATGGCTGCAAGTTGGAGCATAGGAAGTTCCACACCAACATGCGGAGAAACTTTTTCACAGTGAGGGTGACAGAGCACTGGAATAGGCTGCCCAGGGAGGTGGTGGAGTCTCCTTCTCTGGAGATATTCAAGACCCGTCTGGATGCCTATCTCAGTGAAATGTCCTAGGGAGCCTGCTTCGGCAGGGGGTTGGACCCGATGATCTCTCGAGGTCCCTTCCAACCCCTACAATTCTATGATTCTATGATTCTATGATTCTATGATTTCTCTTTTGTAGAGTGGACATTCTTCCTCCTTGATATGGCCTTACAATTAAAATATATTTTCAAGAAGATTTATACATGAATCAATCTGTAGCTCCACAATGTTTTGATGATTATTTCCCAAATAAGCAAAGAAAGCTTAGCTAAAACTATAAAAAGAGAATAAGCATATTGTGGCATTTTCTCAGATAACTCTCTCACTCTCCAGTGGTTCTCAGTTCAGGGCTTTCTTAAGCCACAGGAATTTTCTTTTATTTAAAAGTCTTCAATGGATTTAGCACTTTGATTGGTCTAGAATACAAAGTATGGAGATTAGGCTTTTGAAAAGAAGGCTGAAATTAACACTATGTATTTTGTCTTTTTATTGCCAGTATTCTGACAATCATGTCAATGATTAAAACTTAGACAGAACTTGTCCTCTTAAACACCTAAAACATCAGATCTTAACTAGAAAAGTTATTTATCTGTTATGCACAAAAGTTGTTCATAGGAGACTCCTTTTCTGAATAGACACACTGTCTAGTTTGTTTTCTGCTTTGACAATATTCTCACAAGAAATCTTAAGAATTGGTATTTAAATTAAAATACGTGCATGCTCACCATAAATATTAATAAGTTATCTGATTTATGGAATCTAAGCATATTGTTCAAGGCAAAAATGCTGAGATTTTAATGTTGTGTGACCATTTTTTATCATTCCAATCCATATCAATCACATTTTTACTTTAGCTGTTAAGTCAGAATATTTGCTGCCAACTGCATATTGCCAGTCAAAAGGGAATAAATAGTCCATGAAAATTTGGGGGGAAAAATTATATTGTAGATACTGTAACAATAAGATCAGATGGTCTATTCAAAAAAAAGTAAAATTGGCTAGCCCCAGCAAAATCATAGAAGGTTTCATTATTGTTCCAAATGATATGTTTGTTCTTCTTTAATTCTATACTAAAAATATCTATATGAAAAAGGCACGCATTGTCAAATACAGAAACCTGGATTTACATCTCAAGAGAAATTAATTTCCTTGGACAAGCAATTAACTGTACCTACAAAAATTAATAGAGCATTACAAACACGGGAAAAAATATTCAGGCATATCAAACAAACTTCTCTCCTGTTCACACTCTGGTGGCATTAAAATTATTTTTATTTCAATTAAGTTACACTTTTTCATTTGCTTAGCAAAACTATATGATGAGCAATGCTGAGAGATCAAAGGATTCTGCTATCTATTTTTGATTTATGACTTGGTATCAGGCTCATAATAAGCATTATCTCATGTTTATGAATTATCAGTTCACTGCATCTCTGTCTATGTGAGGAATTCTTAGCAAACAAATTTATTAGTAGCTTTAAAAATAGATATATAGCAAATAGGAGAAAGGCCTCAAATAGGATTGCTCCTGAAAATTTTGTTGACTATTCATTGCATCACAGCTAGTTCAGCTACTTTTTCATAAACTACATTTTGCAGTTATTTAGTGTTTCAATACAGAGAGCAGACATATCAAATTATAGTACTGCAAAATGTCTATCACTATTCCACCAACAAACTTTTACCTTCTCAAAATGGTCTTAAAAAGCAGAAAAATTGGTAAGCAGTAATGTAAGGACAATTTTGCTTATATGTTTAAACCAAATAAAACACTAACATAAGCTAAAATACATTCTATAAGGTATTCAAACATAATTCAGAAAGTGATATGCAAACAGTAGCAAGAATGAATGATTTTTTTTCAGTATCTGTAGTGCATTTTGAAAGTAATAAAGGTATACTGGATGCCATTAGATATGATGCCTCAGTATCAGTTACTGGATGGATTTTTTTTTGTTTTACCCTTCAATGGATACATTTCCCAAGATTTTTTTCTTTTGAAAAATCGTATTTATGTTTAATAAGAGAAAATACAATATACCTCCTGCCTTCATGGGAAGCTGCTAGCTGCTACATTGGAACCTGCTGGAAGTTCCCTGTGCTATCCTGTGCTGTATGCTGGTGGACATTATAACAGATAATTTTCCAGCCTATCAGAAAGAGACATAAACAAAAAAAAAAAAGGGGGGGAGGGAAGAGGAGGGTGTTACCATGAAATGGAAGGAAGGAGAAACCTCTCCATGGATGGGATCTGTGGAGCATGTCATGGGAAAATTGCTTCAGATTGATGTGATGCTGCAAAATAGAGGGGTTCCCAGCATCTAAAGATTTAATAATAAGATGCACTCACTGTATTCCCCTTCATGTTCTGTCCCATTAAAAGAGATTCTATTAAGCCATTAGTTGTCAATTTTTTTTCTTACTGAGATCCTGAAGGAACCCTGCACTATATCTTTCCCTTTCCCACCTCACCCCATTGCTCTCTCCCCCGGTTCAGAAAGACTTTTTTTCCCTAGCTGTGTTACAGAGAACTTCAGGAAATGGAAAGCTGAAGTCAGAGTGGTTTAGATATAGTAAAGTTCAATGACTGCACTACTTCCATACCACTTCCCATGTTGCTATAGTTAGCTCTATCATTCTAACATTTGGGGGTTTTCTCCCCCTTATTAATTAGAAAATTTTAATTGCTTAGGTATTCTCAACACCTGATGATGTGCAGTGCGGGGTACTGAATGCTGGCAGTCTAAATGTCAACATTTCTAAATTTCACTAATCTTCAAGTACAAACAAAAGGGAAAGCGGGTTTATGTGATAAAACAGGTATTATCAACCATGTCTATTTTGATCTTGTGCTGATGTATTTGAGGAGCTCTGCTATTTTAATCTGCAATCTCATTAAGCCAAATGGCTAGAAGCAATGTCAGGGAAGACGCATTCACATACATAATAATTATATGCACATGTATGTGTATATAGAGATGGATTTTTCTCTGATGTTAATTTATGGAGGATATTTTATATTCTTGTAATAAATGCCTTGAAGATTCAGTGCTCTGTGGTTTTGCTATTTTCACTGAAATAGAGTCACAGATAAGGTATATTACCACAGTACATGATGACGTACCCATAACCAGTGGTGGAGGCTCTATTTTGCACATTAAGAGGAATATCTGTTGTGCCTATTCCTAATTTAACAAATTCCATTTGTGATACCAGACTAGCCTTCTATATATGTCCATACACAGCTGATGATGACAACTACAGTTCTTCAGTCACTTTCTTAGTATACAGCCTGAAAGAAAATCATGCATAGAAAGCTTGTCCAGTAAGAGCCAAAGTTTATCTAGTGTGTGCCATTAACAAACTTGTTAATAAAATGTTGTGGAAAGAAGCAACTCCTATTTCCCTCTGCAGAACAGTGCATATTAACCATACCTGAAAAGGGAATAATGAACAATGTAACTAAGGCTCCACCATGAGAATCTTCTGCTAGGCAAAATGTACTGGGTTTGTGGCAGTTTTCCTCTCTATGTGAAAAAGAAAGACACTAGGACTTTGATCTTCCCTTATTCTCCTTCCTCTGAACAAGAGGCTTGATTTTTAACACTGTGAAATTACTGATGGCTTCAACAACAGAACTTGGTGTGTGATGGAATAAATAATGCCACTGCTTAAGAGTACTTCACTGAAAATACGAAGCAATTTACTACAGGTAAATTGAACACAAACTATCAGTTTTCAACCTGGCTGCAGAACAATGCTTTGCTTACACTAGGAAATTATCCATTGCAGTGTAGAAGAGTAACACTCATAAGATGAAGGAAATGAGGAAGCAGCAGTGTGTAATTTAATACAGAAATGTGTTTGACCTCGTTTGAATGACGACATATGTGGGAGTACTTTAGCTCTTTAGATTCTGTCTGATGTTTTAAAGAGACAGAACTATCAGGGGATAGACTAAAGAGTTGCTCTCAAATGTTTTCCCAAGAGGCATTTTACTTAGTCAAGTTTTGTTATGAGAATGACTCTTCAGAGATATGTTACTGAACACAGATTCTGCTGGCGAGATTTTCTTCTTGGAGGACTTCACTTGGAAAAGGGTTTTTTGTGTTTTTCTAATCACCATTGCTATTTGTTTTTCTAAGTAAAAAGGCTCCTTTATGGCATGTTTATCTTAAACCTGAAAACTATAGATGATATTTCAGTTGGTATTAAGACATAAAGCAAACATTTCAATGTAGAATGTTGAAGCCTTGAAATCAGATTTCCCTTTGGTACCAGTACGTTACACAAACAATTTAACTAGTTCTCTCAGAAATACATTTTGATGAAGTGATTTATAAAACTGTCCTGAATATAATTTTTTATTTTATATCTTATCACTAACTCTCTTATGACTTTTTTTACATTACTTTGAATGCTACAATCAACTTGTGGTTTTCCTAATAGAGACACGGTCAAGGGTTTATCATGCATTATTTGCAAGGGAAACTAAGAAGGAATGCATTAAAAGTCACAGATAAGGTTATCTTTTTACCAGAAAATGAAATGGAAACATGCATGATGTTTCAGCCCAAATCATTAAAATGTTCAAATTTTTAATTATGTCCATATATGTACATGTCCATATATGTTATAATTGTAAGCTAGAATATCAGCAGAAAATTCTCTAGTTTTTTCTATTCATTTCTAACAGAAACACAATGAAAGCTTCTGTGAGTAACAGGAAGTTGAAGAGATTTATGAGACTGTATTTTATACTATATGCAGTACTTGCTCTGTAATACAGTAATGTCAATAATCTATAAGCAAAACAAACTATTCCAAATCATCATCCAAATCACTTATTTCTACTATACTTATAAGAATTCAGAGATTATTCCTAGCTGTTCTTGTTCAGTCACTGTTTCTACTGGCTGATGAACAATTTTTCGGAATCATATATTCAGAAACTTGAGGTAGTCTGTTTAATAACCAGAACCATAGATTTGATTGGTTTGCTAAAATTAAGATCTCATATGAGTTGCCCGACACTAATTACAAATATTGCATGCAATTGTTTAGTGTGAAAATCATATATAGTCATCAGAACAGATTATTATTTTAATTAGACTACAGAGTCCTTTTCTCAGTCTTCTTCCGAATCAATGTTAAGTTTCTTTCTGCAAAATGGAATTGGTTTAGACTGATAATTATATGAACTAGATCATTAGATGGATCTGGAGGGGAGTGAAGGCTTGATAATAATGTCACAGCTGCAGTCCTTAGATCATTTTAAACCTTGGTCTTCAGGTTAAAGAATATGCTTTTGTAAATACGGTCTAGATTCAGTTTACATAGACAGCCTGCTTCATGTGTAGTTTCTGTTCTTGCCTTTATTTATGGGGGCTTCAATTTATCTCTCTATCATCAATAGATTTAACAGCATCTACTGTGTATTTATTTAAATGAATTTCACATTAATCCCACTGAACACACATTAAAAACATTTTTATTCTATCAAAAATTCTTTTATTTAATTTCTAGAATCTGCTGCTCAGAAGACCTGACACTATTACCAAATATTTTCTCACGGTAAATGCCACTTTTAAGCAGAAAATGTAGAACAAAATCAAGTCGCTATCAAAATCTATGTGTTATCTTAACAATCAAATAAATGTGACTCCTTGCCATAACCTAGGAATTTTTCTTTCTCTCTTCATAAAGGCATGCCAATGTAAACTAATACTAACCTCAATTTTTTTTACAAAATGAATTCTGAATTACTTATGCCAGCTTTTTTCACTAGTTGCATAATCATACTAAGACTTTAAAAATAGCTAGGTCATCCCATTTTAGCTTTCATTAACAAAAATTACACATTTTATTAGAAGTTTAGATACTAGCTCGTATTGATCTGGACATAGCATTACCTGGAAAGAAATATCCTGAGCTTGTAAAATTCTTGGGCAGTATTACATGCAAAATACTGATATGAGAACAAGAGAGTGTGCATTGTAAAGGGAGCCAGTAATTTATTCTTAGTGGTGTAGTTTTGCGTGGTTTGGTTCTGCCGGAGGAGGGAGGACAGCAGGGATGGCTTCTGCAAGAAGCAGGTGGAAGCCTTCTGCAGGGCCTAGAGAGTAAACACGAGCTGACTCAAGGCCGGAGTTGTTTTTGACCAAGGCCAAGACAATCAGCAATGGTCAGCGTCTGGGAATCACATTTAAGAAGTTAAAAAATGGAAGCAGCTGCTTTTTGTCACCAGAGAAAGGAGTAAGAAGATAAGAAGATGTAAGAAACTCTGCAGACACCAAGGTCAGTGAAGAGCAGGGGTGGGGGAGGCAGGCAAGCAGGTGAGGGAGAATAGGTACCAGAGACAAAGATTCCCCTGCAGCCTGTGGAGAAACCCATGGTGGAGCGGGTGTCCCCCCACAGCCCATGGAAAAGGATAAGACTGCACCTGCAGCCTGTGGAAGAGTCCCCAGATGGAGACATGCAGAAGACACTGTGACCCACGTTGGACCAAGCCTCTGCCAGCACTTGCAGCCCGTGGAGACAGAGAGAGACACAGAGATAAGCAGGAGAGAGGAAGATCCACTCCAGAGCAGGTTTGCTGTAGGGAGGGTTTCTTGCTCTGTAGAGGACCAGGCTGAAGCACCCTGGGCTTGAGAGACTGAGATAAATTCTATGATTTTATGACTGCACCCCATAGAAGTGACCTGTGCTGGGACAGCTGGTGAAGAGCTGAAGCCCCGTGGGAAAGGACTCACATTGGAAAAGTTCATGGAGGACTGTCTCCCGTGGGTGGGACCCTACTCTGGAGCAGGGGAAGGGTGTGAGGAATGCCCCCTTCTCCCAGCCAAAAAGGAAAAAAACAACTTGAGAGGAACTGACTGAAACCCCCATTCCCCCACTCCCTGCCCCTCCCCGTGACACAGTGGGAGGGAAGGAAGGGATCAAAATCACGAATAAAGTGAAGTGTGCTAAGAAGGGAGGGGTGGGGGGAAGTGTTTTAAGGTCTTGTTGTACTTCTCATTATCCAACTCTGGTTTCACTGTAGTGTAGTGTAATAAATTAGAGAGTTTTCTTTATTTACTGTATTTTATGCATTGAGCTAATTGTGGAATGATCTCTCCCTATCCTTATATAGACTCTGTCCTGATCTTCTCCTGTCCTTATCTCAACTCCTAAGCCTCTCAATAGATATTTTCTCCCTTGTCTAGCTGAAAAGGGGAGTGACAGAGTGGCTTTGGTGGGCATCTGGCCACCAGCCAGGGTCAAACCACCACACTTAGTTCAGATAATATTTTATCAGTCAAATCAGAATAGAAAAAAAACTAAGCCACCATGTTTTATTAGTCAAGTTGCAATACTATTGTACAAACTATAAAGTTAATGAACCAAAGCATTTTTATAATGCAACTAAAATTAGTACACTTAACTTTTCAGTGTCAAACACTTTCTTATGGCATTTTGCTCCTCCTTTCAAAGCCTTCATGGAGGGAAGGAGAAAGGGCTTTCTAAGTCACCATCGCACTGCTGTTCTCTTCAGTCTTGAGATTACCTTGGTTGTTTTTAAGATATACTTTCTTATGTATAAAATGCTTCCTACTTACTAGTTTACAGCTAAAGTTCAGAAGTTACGTAAGATTGTCCCTCAGTTTCAACTGACAGAAATGACAGAGGTGGCACAGTGACCTCCTCTACTGGCCAGACCTCTACCACAGGAGAGAGGGATTCACACAGTTTTGGCTGAAGCAAGTGAGGGTACCACCAGACATGTCTGTTCCTGACCATCTCCCCACCCTGCCCATATCCCAGGACACCAGTTCATTCCCTGCAGCCAAAAGTCCCTCCCCCAGCGACACTACAGCAGGGCTGATCTCCAACTCCACACAGCCCTCCCCAGCCTGCCCATGGGCACTGCTATGGCAGGCCCCACCCAGAGCCCTAGTCCAGGCCCAGCCTCAACCCATGCCCAAGGCCCTGCCCAGCCATCCCTGAGCAGGGGATTCCCCTCACCAGGCTTGATCTTGAGGCTGCCTGCAGCAGCCTCCCAGCTTGCCTGAAATAAAAAACAAAATGTGACAACAATGCGACATATAATCTAGTTTCAATTATAGGAACAACCAGTTCTTGGGGTTAAAGAAAGCACTTTAAAAGGTATTAATTTATCATAGTTTGTCTTGCACTTTTGCACTGAAGTACCCAGAAAAAAATATGCATTAAAAAGTAGTACTGTCAAGCTTGCTGTGGGTAATACAAAGAATGATTAAGTTGTCTTTCTACCTACAGCTTGGGGGTTCATCATTGTATCGTATTTTCGTACACAGTTCTAAAGATATTTCATCAATGCAATACATTAAAGCCATTTTCTTACACTGTCACAATGCTTATTGAAATGTCAAGTCTTTTTGCTAGGGAAAGTGATATAAGCTGATTAGATATATTTGTATGCTTTTGATATTGAGTAGCCGGTTTCATTTCCATCTCTAACTTACTCCTAGTAGGCTATGCATGTTTCTGCAGTGGATGATGACACTTCTGAACTCCTGCACTGTACAATACATTCTGTTACAGATCAGAAAAAGTTGTAGGCCAGGGCATTATGAAGATTGATGCAAAAAGCTTTTAACATGTTAAAATACTTTACATGATTGCTTAATATAATTCAAAAATTAAAATTTTTAAAATCAATACATTTTACAAATCACTTAAGTGTCCAGATATAAGGAACATAGTGTTCTTACTGATTTATCTTTTCATAAATCACTAGCAATCTGCATAACAGCAGGATATATAATGATAATTAACCATTTCTGTTACTTACATCATGTGACCAAATCAATCTCAAAGGTAATTTGCAGTTATGTAGATACAGTTTATTCACTAAAAACAAAACAGTAGTCTTTGTCAAAACCTACGCTGTTGTAAAAGGTGAAAATGATTGCCTTCATGCTTTGACATTTTTCTAGGCATCTGAAATACTCTGGAATCTTGGATTTGTGTAGTGAAATCTATAGAAGGCAATGTCTTATTTTCCTGTTTTTCTCAAAAAAAGGTGCTCAAAGTAGGGCTGAAGTGGATTTTCTAACTGCTATATTGAAAATTCCCACCTTACTATTTATTTGAAAGCTAGACTTCTAAAGGCATTAATGTACTGTCATCACAAACCCTAGAGACATACATACGTACTTCTGAACATATGCAAGGATTTCAATCCCATATCTCCTACCACTTGAGAATATGCTCTAACAACTTATCCTAGAAGAAACTGGGAGAAATAACTCTCAGGATAGGAAAATAAATCTAATTATCCTGCACATATTTATCTTGGTATAGGCAGTTAAAAATCCTATTCCTACAGTCACAATACATCTTGCATAATTTTCCCTATGAATCTGATTATAGTAGACTGCCATTGACCTCATGCCTTTACATCCCATCAATGCAGCCACGTAACCCACTAATACAGTTCTGCCATAGCTACTAAGAATCACCATGCTTTGTGCTAAATTGGCAAAGTCTTAGGATGAAAATAGGTCAATTTTGCTCAATCTGACCTTGTCTTGACCTGCCTGTAGCTGTGTTTTCACTTGGTTTATCTCTAACAGCATTTTTTCTAATGACCAGGTAATTAGGGCTAATTTGTTTTACTTTTTCGTATTTTAGTATGGTAAAACCAGCTATTTTTATATAGTAGCAAATAGTTGTTATGTGTAGAATAAGGTGGGTTTGACTGTACAGCAATGAAACAGTGCTTACTAGCAGCCTTTTTCCCTTTTTCTTTTCCATTTTCCCTTTTTTCTCCCAATAATTACGCATTAATGATTCTTTATTCTTGGAGAGTTGAGATTTCCATTATATTAAAAATAAACTCTAGATACAGGTTTTGATATCCTTGGCAAAGAAGAAAAGTAAATTCTTGGTGCTATGAGTCTGACTAGATTCCCTAATCTTTTTCTTATAAAGATAATGCAGTTCTAAAAGATGTAAATGATTGCATGTGTTTTAAATCCTAAGTGATGGATGTGCTTCTCTGTTACCCTTAGAATTCAGGCATGGCCTATATTACTGGCAGGACATATGCAGCAGTTCTGAGTCCAAGCATAACTATGTAGCTCATAGTCATATAACTAAACTTTCATTTACTCCAAGATAAACTGTCACTCTCAAAGTACCTACTGGGAGCAGTACATGTCATGTGTATGCCCTGTACTGTGCCTAGGGTTTTCTGGGAAAATGCCAATAGGCACAGGGGAAAACATTGAAAGAAAGTGCCAGTTAAATTAATTACATAATACAGATACTTGCAGAACAATGTTTGAGCTCATACCTTAACCCTGCTTTATTTGTGGTATAGAAGTAGCCTAACACATCTCTCTCAACTTACACAGCTCTAAATACCTTCATGAATTAGGAGAAAAGAGGTTGAGGTTGCTTTCTGAGACAACTAACTTTTCTCAGTACTTTTTCTCTGTCCCTGATTTGGTTAAAAGCCTTTTGGTCATAAGCTGCTGTTTTAGGAATGTAAAATTTCTAGTAAAAATAATATCTGGATTATTATTTGAGAAAATCATGGTTCACTCAGGATTACAAAGAAGATGAATAGTGATTAAGTTTAACATAGACTGAACATTTTACCTTATTTAGAAGGATAGAATTATGCTGAATTTTGCCATTTGAACCGCCTCATAAAGACAAAGCATCACAGTCTTGTAGTACTCAAAGATGATTATTTTCTGAATTTTAACATTCTTCTAGGTCAAAGTAAATCCTTAGTGATTCTGAAGTATCTGAGCAATTTAATGTTCTCTTATTTCCTGTTTTGAATTTATAAACACTTTCTGTGAAACTCATTTTCTCTGTATCTTTTCATATGTGTGAAATACTACTTTGACAAGAACTGAGTTCTGATACCTTTACCATGGTTCTAGCCCTGCTATCTATTTTTTATAGATACTTTTGATTTATACTTCCATCATTATTTGTCTGCAGGGAAAAATGATTGTACAATTATAAAAATGTTAACTTATCCAATATATGTATAGATCTTGTTAACAATTTTTGATCATTTTCACAAGCAAAAAAAATACTACATATTTAATTATAAAATGGATTTCAATAGTTTTTGGCTAAAAACTGAAATTGATGGAAAGCGAGTGGCTGACATTCTAATAATCCTTTGGACCTGAAGGAGTCACTACCGATATAACTGGGTTTTTTTCTATTTTCTTTTTTTGTATTTTCACTGAGTTGCTATAAACCTCACTTAATGTGCTGTCCTCACTCTTAAGTGCTGCATAATCATTACTATGTTATTTGCTCTTCACATGGAAATTGCTGTTAAGGAGCTTCCATGACATGATCAACTCCAATGAATATCTGCAGCTCAATATTCCCCAGGCTGATCATGATAGCATATTTCTCCCAGTCTTCCTTATAACCTATTTTCCTGAACAGTGTAATTTTTAGCTTGGATTGGGGTTTTCTTCAGACCTTCCATCACAAATCCTCTAGAGATTTCATCCCACAGGCAGCTGAAACAGTCCTTGGTAGCTCAAGACCATAAATTGTCTCATCAAAATACCATTGGGTATTACCACATAGTTAAGCTAAGAACTTGAAAATGAAGCAGATACAGAGTTGTGAGACTGTCAAGAGATACTGTTTCACAATAAAAGTTACACAAAGTACTAAGGTATGAACTAAAAACTTCCTAACCATACAAATGTTCAGGTTTATAGTGTCAGTTTTGAAGATTCTTAGTGGTCCAGAGGTGATTTTCAGAAAATTTTGTGTATCTTTGCTACAGCAATGATATTTCACTAGTGACACTGTAGTAATGATTCAATTAATACACATTTGCTTTTATAATCAATGGGCATAAAATGTCTGACAAATAAGGTCTTTAATGAAGAGGGGAAAAAACCCAATTGAAATCTTCTCTAAGGAGATCCATTCTTTTTGTCCCCAACTATGAATGAGGTTTATGAACTATAGAATCCAAACACATTCTTATATTATTTCAAAAACAACAAAAATACCATTAATTGACTTTTAAAAAAAGTAAACACTGAAAAAATATTCTTTTGATGGCATTTGTTCAATTATTTGTTATTTTTTATCTCTCTTGAAGAGAAGTGCTATTATTGCTTCTTTCTAGTATTTCAGGAAGACTGTTGAAAATACCTAAGAAAAAGCTAGTCATCTCATGATATTTTATGGAAGAGAAACAGACACAAGTGTGAATATCATAAACTGCTTCAATGCCTTGTAATTTTGAAATAACTTGGGCTGCCCTAAAGCAAGGCATAGACCTTCATAAAGAATAAGTCTTTATGACTGTTTCAATTGATTGCTTCTGAGCAGAGGAAAATGAGAGATCATTATGTGCACTAGTAGAAGCTTTCTTTTAAGTGGCAGTTCAGTTTAATTCATGTCACCTTACTCATGACAGCGATAACAAATAAAGAAACAGAGGACAGATTCCTAGGGATAATTAAGCAGTGTTGATCTCGAGAAAGTTGTCTTTTCAATGAAACACTGATTGCATTGTTCATAACAAAACTACCTCAGCATGACAGAACTAATTAGTGACCATCTGAACTTACTTAGCCAAACGAAAAAAGCAATTAAAAATGCCGTCATCACCGAATCTACCACTGAACAGCTGGTTATATTGATAAGCAATACAGCAAGTTAAAGCTACTTTGAAACACAATGGAACTTAATCTGCTTGCTAAGTAGTAATTAGAAAGCAATAAGAGAATAAGAGATTACTGTTGAAAAACTGTTATTACAATGCAAACAACTTTCAAAATGCAGTGTGATCCCCTCCCCCCCAAAAAAAAAAAAAAAAAAAAAAAGTGGGTGAACATCTAAATTTCTCAAGAGTGAAACTCATAAAGGTTTTCACTGATTAGTTGTTCTGTGATTTGAGGAGGTTTATGGAGTGCAAAATGCAGGGCATCTTGCTTACCCTTTGCAGTCAAGATAACCACTGAAATAGACTGGAGCAAGGAGTTCAGAAGTTCTTTAGGTGGATTAGTCAGTCATATCACTACTTTCTTATGCATTGCTTAAGAAATAAAATTGGGGGAAAAAAATCCTCTCTGTTTTGAAAAGAATTGGGAAATTTGAAAAGAAATGATAAAATAATGGTTTATAAAGTGATATTTACATATATTATTTGCATTTTTTGTTTCTAATTAATATTATTTAAATACAAGCAAAGTAAAAATTTTACAACTGTATTTTATAGTAGAAGGTTTTTTATAGTTATTTGTTGTATGAGTATAATAAGCTTTCTCTGAACATGGGAGAAGTATGTGCCTTATATAAAAATAATTATTTATTTTGTCAGTGTTACAGTCACCCTAATAAAATAGCTTGAATCCTAAGTTATTTTGATTTTCGTTTAGAATATTATTATGATTTTAAAGAAGTTATAGCAACTATGAGAATATAAAGATGTTAACACCCTTAGGAACAGGTAACTAAGAAGGTGTGTGCCTTGATCATTATGGGAATCGTTACGGATTCTGAATTAAAATAACAGGCACTGGTTATGAACCTTGAGTCATAACAATAGGCACCAGAGGAGACTGGTTTTTGTTTGGAAGATCCGCCAAAGATATGAGCATGTGCAAAGATGGGGTTCATTCAGCAGATACAGTGAGGAAGACTATTGACAACCACCAGAGGATCCCTATGCAACATAACTACACATGCATTGGGGACATTTGTATGTGATAATAACTTTGAGGAAATAATGTAAATATGCTAATCACTATGCTACTCCCTTTGTATTCAAAGCAATCAGTAAAATTAATCGATTTCTGTAGAACAAGAATATAGGCAAGGAGAAGTAACTTAAAGCCAATTATTGTAAAAGCCGAATTAAGAAGCAAGCATTCTATGCAATTTTAAACAATGACTCTACTAAAAAAGTGCATATAAATATGTTGTGCTTTGTACCTGTGGGTGAACACATCTTTGGTGGAGCTATTCCCTATTTTCCCCAGCACTGGAATAAAGTGGTGCATGTTTATCTGCTTCATGTAGGTAAGTTCTTCATGACTGTAGTGGCTAACATCAGAATCTTGAAAAAAGCAAACATTAAAGGTTGTCAACCATTGATTTTAAGGTGGCATTCATGTCCATGAATTTTTCTAAGATTTCTTACAGGTGGTACATACACAAACATACTGCAATGATGTCTTCTCTCCAGCAGGCCAGTCCTTTACTCCACCTTTTCTTTTAAACATAAGGTAAGTATTTGTGCCTTATTAACAGGGACACTGATAGATATTAAGAGCTCTATTCAAAAGATATTCTTCTGAAAAGGTGCTGAAAATTATGATGCAATATTTTAATATGTTCTAAGATGATTTTTTCCCTAACATAAAACCAGTTTTGTTTGTAGGTCTAGGGACACTAATCAAGGAAAAATTTAATGTTAAATACCTACTTAAATGCTAAACAGAATGTTTCATTCCAGTATACTGGATGACTAATCCAGTACTTATTTTAGGGGGCTGTATTGGAATTTAGGAGGTTGTAGCTCAGATACCTATGACTTTTTTGTCACATTTAACAAAATCACTCTTAGTTCCATATCTATGTTTAGCTGCTTCTTTTATAATGTCCCCTCATTAGTCCAAGACTGACAAACAGTTGCCTGCTCCTGGCTGATTTCTAGCTTTAGGAAGCAGAGTAATTTATGAGGGGTATCATGGCTTTTACCAATCACAGTAATAGAAGAAAACACCAGGAGCTGAACAAATCCTCTACAGTAGCTACTTGAGTGATAATAACAGTATTAGTATTACCTTAATCCTTTTTAAGGAGAGAGTAAATCTCAAAAAAAAAAAAAAAAAAAAAAGTAATAGAAAGGAAGGATGCATGAACAGCTGTTTAGATCCAAGTTTTGTTAAATCCAGAGAATGTTGTCACAATCCTTGGAAAATAACAGTTTGTTCATCTTACTATAGAGATAAGCAGTAACCTTGAACAGAACTCTGTCCTTCTCCCTCAGAATTAATAATTATTGTTTTCTGACTTTCCCATGACAGATAAGAATGCCACAGGTAGTTCATCTCTAGGCTAGTTCCTTTAAAGATAGCCAAGCCTACTCTCTAGATAAACACACATTTCACAACTGCTCTATAGCTGTGATTAAACTTTCCCATGCTACTTGGCCAGTTTCCTTTTATACCAAATAAACTATATTTTGGGTATACAGGTCTTCATTGCACTTTAGGTACTCATTCTCCTCAGCAATTCCAGCAATAATTTTATCTGCCACAAATCCATTTTGCAAGAAGGCTGAAGCCATATAGCCACTCTCTCGGGTTCTATCAACCCTCGAGAGACAGGGAAACAGACAGATGCAGAGTTTGTGGAAAGCTAAGGCACAACATGCCGTCTCTTAGATTATCAATCTAAAACTCTGGTCCTGGCATTGGAGGAGACAAGGCACTCATTACAGTTTAGTACAGGACAACAGGTCAATTATCTCAATTTAATACGAAGTAATGGACTTAGACTCTCTTATTGACATTAGGCAGACACATCTAGAGCAGCAGGATAAATTCCCTGGCAAGTGATAAGTAGAGGGATAAGAGAGGAAAGAAAATGCAAGAGCAATAATCTGGATCTTGAGGACAAAGGTTATGAATAATCGTTATCTCTCTCAGGAATCTACTATTTGCAGAATCAGATCAGCAAAAAAAATGCTGCTAAGAATGGATAAATGAATGTATCAGCTGGGTTGTTTTCATATATTTTTTTTTTTAAAAAAGTTGAAACAAATGGTCTTTTCAATTCATGATATTCAAATACTAAATAAGTGAAACTGTTTAGCTGTGGAGGTCTATCACATAACTTTGGTAAAATTGGATTGTGTCCCTAAATGTTTAATTTATATGTTGTCTTTTTCTGTGGTATTCAAGTATGCATAGTTTCAAGGGTAATTCTACTGCTGAACATGGGGTTGTTTCTGTTGAAATTTTTCTACCTTCATTTATATTATGATGCCATTAGAAGCCTTGCAATCAGGTTCCTTTTTCCTAGATGAAAAGGAAAAACCATAACACCAGTAATAATTTAGTTTCATATTTCAATTACAGTTGTCAGGTGAGTTTTATCTTTAAAACTTTTCTACTGAACTGCAATATGAAAATACTTTGAAGGAAATGCTTTGGGTTTATTTTACTGTAATTAGATTGAATTTCTTTTAGTATGAATTATGGTCTCAGTTTGTTAGTGATTTATATGTTGCTTTGGTTTTGTATGTTGTTTTATCTCATTGAGAAAAATAAAACTGCTTACGTTTCTCACATGGCTTAAAAAGTGTTATATTGGTTCTCTTTCATCTGTTTTAAGCATTGTAAATGGAACAGATTGGGTTTTTTCCCTGTTTGGTGAAAAATTTTCTCCTTGCTGTTCCACTTGAGCCTCATGGATTCATAAGCTGAAGATGTGTTTATTTAAACACACAAATGCTAAAAATAAATATCTGTCTTTTCACTGCAGAAATCACAACTGTCCATTGGTCATTATTTTTGAAGGATGACTACTTTAGACTGGAACAAAATAAGAAATCATTTGGGCCAAACCCAAATATTTCACACAAAAAAAGTTGTAAGTAGCGTATTTACTACTTCTGTATTGTTTTTACTGAAGCTACTTGTCATTAAGTTAATAGTAGTAATAAGAGGACATGACAGCAGAATAGCCATTAGAATGACCATTCTTTTTAGTAGCTTTTATTTAATTTACTTTCCACTGTGTCCAACATTTACCAAAGGTTTCATATAATAATAATAGTAGTAGTAATAATAATAGTAATAGTAGTAGTAGTAATCATAATAATAATAGTAGTAATAATAATAACAACTGTTGAAGTAGTTGTAGCAGCAGCACTGAGGCAATGTTAACATTCCAAATAATCTTAATTGAACAATTGCCTAGGAAGTCCAGTTGTGGATTAAGACTTCATAATTTTGCATATAAAACTGATACAGAGAAAGAGTGATCTCTGCTATAAAACCTACAACTGAAGTATAGAAGAAAATAGGTAAGAGAAAAAAGGCAAATATACTGTGTTTGTTTCCAGTTGTACTGTTGATTTTAGAATTCTAGAAATAATACTTCTAAAATATAGTCATATATTTTAATATGATCCATTATTTATCATGAAAATTTAGCATTAAATAAAAAAAGAAATTACAAGAAAACTGCATCCTATAGAATCATCTGAGATTTTTTCTAGGATTATATTTCATATCCAGTCTTGAGATTGTGTGATGTTGTGATGTCAAAGAAGTGAGGATTTAAAAATACCAAATTTGGGGAAGAATATAGGAATGTTGTCAGGGTCTGGAGGGACACAACTCAGAAGGCTAAAGTCCACCTGGAAATGAAGCTGGTGAAGGATATAAAGGATAACAAAAAGGGGGTTTTAGGTATGTGAACAGTAAGAGGATGACTAGGGATAATGTGGGTCCCCTGCTGAACGAGGGGGGTGTCCTGGTATAGAAGCGGATGCTGAGAAGGTGAAGATACTGAATGCCTTCTTTGCTTCAGTCTTCACTTCAAAGACTCCCCCTCAGGACTCCTGGACCCTGGAACAAAGAAACAGAGTTCAGGAAATGGAGAGCTTTCTTCCGGTTGAGGTGGGAGTGGTCCAGGAGTCTCTCAGAGGGATCAATGCACACAAATCCATGGGCCTTGATGGGATGCATCCACGTGTGCTGAGGAAACTGGCTGAGGTGATTGCTGAGCAGCTCTCTATCATCTTCAATAGGTCTTGGAGAACAGGAGAGGTGCCTGAAGACTGGAGGATAGCCAATATCACTCTGCTCTTCAAAAAGGGAGGATCTGAGTAATTACAGGCCAGGCAGTCTCACCTCTGTCCCTGGAAAGGTGATGGAACAGCTTGTTCTGGATGCCTATCTGTGCGGATATGTCCTAGGGAACCTGCTTTGGCAGGGGGTTGGAATCTATGGTCTCTTGAGGTCCTTTCCAACCCCTATGATAATGTGATGCTGCGAAATTATCTATTCTGCAAGGTAACTCTACGGTTTCTATTTTAAAAGTTATAGTTAAAAGATGTGGTTTAAGGTTGAAGTTAGTGTTCTCTATTGACAACTTTGAAAGCTGTTTCTAATTAGTATTGCTACAAATACACAAGAATTGCCAGTCTTTGCAATGGATAGTACTTCCTTCAGTAAGAATCAGTTCTTTATATACAAAATTTCTTAAACAGTCTGGAACAAGAAACAGGGCAACATGATTTGGAAAAAGAAATTATATATATGGAGTACAAATGGAAGGTTTAAAACTATCTTTTAAGTTGAAATACAAATGACAAATATATTCAAAGGCATTTTGCATGGTTTATTACTGACTCAGAAATAATAAAATGCAGAACAAATCATTGTGGCAAGTCTACTCCATTCCCATAAGCTGTTGTTTGCGTTCAGGCTGTTGTCAAAATAATGCAAGACAAAAGGTTTGCAGGATGAGAAATGAGTTTGAAGTTCTATGGTGACATATTTTCTAGTAAAATATATTAGATTATATTCAGTATGTAAAATACCTTGCCTTGTTCATCTCAAAGACATAAAAGATCCCTGAAAATTTTACATCTGAGAAATGCAAGTTATACCTACATAATATTTTCCAGTTTTCTTTAGCAAAGTGTTAAAAAAATACTTTATTCTTGGGAAGATTAAAAATTACTAGGAAAATATATAATATACTTTAGAAATAATATGTTCAGGGTACTAATATATGTTAATGACTATAACTATTTTGGTAATTTTAAGAATTTATATGTATTTCATCATCTGCATGCTTATTAATATTCCTGTAACAAACACATGGTAGTTAAGACAAATTTTTAAAGAAAACACTTAGTTAAATAAGGGATTTTCTTGTCCTGTAATGTCTTACCTTTTTCTCTGAGATCCTATGTTCCTATCTTTCTAATGTAGATGCTAATTCTGAGATAATTTTGGAACCATGATTAATGAGTTCTCTCCATATTAGTATGTTTCTGAAGAAATATATTTGAGACCAAGAATTAGTAGATTTCAAAAATTATATATATCTATATATAAACTTACTCCTTTTCAATTAATGAAAGTGGTGATTTAACCCTTGCTGGAGGCCAGATGCCCTCCATAGTTGCTCTATCACTCCCCTCCTCAGCTGGACAGAGGAGAGAAGATATGATGAAATTTTTGTGGGTCAAGATAAGGACAAGGAGAGATCATTCAGCAGTTACAGTCGCAGGCAAAAGAGACTCAACATGGAATAAAACGCATTTATTAACCAATCAAAACAGAGTAGGATAATGAGAAATTAAACCAAATTCTAAAAAACCTCTGCCCACCCCTCCCTTCTTACAGAGCTCAACTTCACTTCTGATTTCTCTAACTCCTCCTCCTCAGTGGCACAGAGGCACAGGGAATGAGGGTTTTCATCAGTTCATCACACATCTCTGATGCTCCTTCCTCCTCATGGGGAATTCCTCACACTCTTCCCCTGCTGCAGCCTGGGGTCCATGAACTTCTCCAGTGTGAGCCCTTCACACGGGCTGGAGCTCTTCATGAACTGCTCCAGCATGGGTCCCTTCCACAGGGTGCAGACCTTCAGGAACAGACTGCTCCATCATAGTCCACCATGACATCACTAGTCCTGCCAGCAACCCTGCTCCACAGTGGGATCCTCTTTCCATGGGCTACGGGTCCTGCCAGGGGCTTGTTTCCATGCAGGCCTCCCACTGGGTCACATCCTCCTTCAGATGCATCCACCTGCTCCAGCATAGGATCCTCCACAGTCCACAGGTAGTATCTCTACTTCCCACCACCTTCCATGTTCTGCAGGGGGACAACCTTCCTAACCATGGTCTTCTCCATGCTGCAGGGGAATCTCGCCTCTGGTGCCTCAAGAACTTCCTCCCCATCCTGCTTCAGTGACCTCAGTGTGTACAAAGTTTTTCACATCTTCTCCTTCCTTTCTCTGGTCTCAAAAAAACCCTGCTTTTTTTCTCCTTCTTAAAAAATGTTATCACAGAAGTGCTACATGGTCTGACTTGGAGCCAGTTGGCACTGGATCTTTCAGACCTAAGGGAACCTTGTAGCAGCTTCTCACAGATGCCACCCCTGCCACTTCCCCACCACTACCAAACACTTACCATGCAAATGCAAAACAATGAAGTAAAATGTAAATCTGAAAGTGACCTGTGCTATTAATGTGTAGAACAGTTATTCATTCCAGAATTTGTGTGTACTGTTTCCTTATCTTCAGTCCATGTATTCCTTCACATACTTTTCAATCTTTCCTCCTTTTATTGTTTCCACATAACGTTGAGTTATTTTTATCTATCCAGTTTCTTTCCTTTCAAACATCCAATAGTTTTTCTTTCCTTACATTTTCATGTTCGTTAAGTCTCTTCTCATAACAGGCTTCTACAAAATTAATTTTGTCACATTTTCTGTCCACGGAATCTTCATCATACTGAAAGTGAAACTCTGCACTGTGTACTTCTTTCTTGCACTTAAATATTTAGAACCTATTTGCTGTAGGTGTCAGAAGTATACATATGTTCATGTAACTATTGGTCAGTTATATTACCCTGAAAAGAATAAATTTTGTGTGTAAACTACCAAGCTTTAATATATAATCTGAAGTAATTATAAAAGTATCTATCAGATAATATTAACCATTTAAATACAATAAAAACAGTAGAAATAGTAATAGAAAAACAAGGTTTTCAATGTTATCATAACATTACCTTCTCACAACTGTTCTTCATAGAATAATTAAATCAGAAAGGGATCTCTGTATGTCTTATATGAGTAAATTGTGTCACAAAAGGCTTGTCCAGTTGACTTAGAAAAATTTCAAGATAGTAAGATTACGCACTCAGGGTAACCAAATACTTAAATTGCTATGTTCTAAACTAGCTACAGGGTTTTTTTAGGTTTGCATTTTCATGTTGAGCTTTGAAGAACATCTGTAATCCAGCCTGTAGTTATGATTGCACTATAATATGCTTGAACTTGAATCTCACAAGAGGAAGCACTGTCTTGTCAGCAATTGTTTGAAAGGAGCCGTGATATCTTAGGATATTATTGGGTTTTTTTTCTTTCTTTAATATTGAAAAGCTACAGAATAATGTGTTTTGAACTTTGACATGTAAAGCTTTCTAAGATTCCAAAGTCAAAATACAAACAATATTGTAAATGTCATACCTAGCTGGTGTGAAATGCAAAGGTCCCTTGGAGACAATGATTTACAATAGAAAGCTATTGAGATTGGCTGAAGAGATTATAAATAAGAAATGCTGTTTGAAATTACAATATATAAATATAATAAATATAATAGCAACTTTTTTGAATAAAGTCAAGACGACAAAGAGGATTGTTTTTTTAAATTACTATTTTTAAGTGTTTTAGAGGTAAAGATTAATATGACACAATATGGTTTAAATGGAGAGATTTTTAGTGGAAAGAGCCTTATTTGATATTTATTCAGGTATTCTCACTGTATACTTACTTGATTTCCATATCTCTTTAGAACAACATAACTAGCTTGTTAACCGGCAAGGTGCCATTTTAACAGATGGTTGAGAGTGTAGAAACCGAAAGACCATGAATGAACGCCATATGTGTTTGCTGAGAGCATGAGTCCCAGTCGGAAACACCCAAACATCTGCCTGTCCTAAGGTTATCAACCTATGGTTGAGGGGATGTGCCATCACTAATCTATTTTTTCAGCAGAGATCTTTATATGAAAACTCATCAGTCAATCGCCAGAAAAAGACAAAGAATATTCTGTTAAGGAGAAAATAAATTGCAAACTAAATTTTTGCCTTATAAAATTTCTCTAACTAGGTAAACAGAATGGAGCAGGTGACTCTAGCTTTTTGCAGATTAGTGATTTAGAGTTTTCACAGTAGCTTATAGGCACTTTGCCACAAACAACTTTAAGCTCAAGATATCGATGTATTCTTCCTCCAAGGAGTTCTGACTGACTCATTTTCTCTCCATTTAAAAATGCTTTCAGCTATAATAAGTAAGAAGATTTTCTCAGTGGTCAAATGGCATAACGTATGGGAATGGAGAGAGATTCTTGCCACAAGAAAGTTATTATCCTTATGGCTAGAGTATAGTTATAACTTACTACAATAATTATTTCTAACATTTATTGTATAACAAAACAGTCTCAGGCTATTGACTCCACCAAGATTTTTTTTTCAATTTACATTAATATAATTAAATAATATCAGAGCATGAGTTTTTTCCTAATAAATATAAATAATTATCCTCATATTAAGTTGTTGAGTTTTTTTAAAATATTCAGTGAAATATACTTCTTATCTTAGTATTTTAGTAATACATTTCTAAGCTTAGAATTTTGATTTCTTATCTGGTAATTAAGTCATTATACATTTAAGAAATACATACATCTGCAAGTGTTCTGTTTAATGATATTTCTATAGTTATCTGTTTGTTTTTTTATTATGTTCCATATAGAAAACATACTACTCTATTGAGATTTAACCTTTGTTGAATCTATATATTATAATATAGAATTTATAGAGTAACTAATGATGAAGAAATTGCTGAAGTATACTCATATTACTCTATAGTACAAATTAAGAGTAGGCTTTCTGACTATTTGACACTTTTTTTTTTTTATCTTCCATCCATAATATTGCTTATTCAGAATATATCAGGGTTAAAAATATACTGCAAGAAGACTATGAGTAAAAAGCTAAAAAAATTGATATTTATATGAAATATATTAATACTGTAGACACAATATTTTATACGTGTTTTAAACGTCTTTGTTTCAAACATATTTTCAAAGCTGGTTAAGGCTAAAACCAGCATTTTCAACATTAACAAATGTGTAAAATCATGTTTCTTAGAATATAGTTGAAAAAGTTTTCCATTATATGTTATTTTATAGTCTTGGAGATTAAAGCTTTCGAGAGAGGATCTTAGAAAGGAGATAGACGCTTTTATAAATAACCAAGACCTGAAACCAAACAGGGTTTTACAGAGCCAAAGGCGGTGTTCTGAATGGCATCTTCAAATGAACAAGAGCACAGGTGTACCAGCTTTAATGCAGGTGGGAAGGATTCCAGTGTAATCAGCATTCCACTTTTAGCCAAATTACAGATGTTCAATTGAACAACAAGGAGAGGTAGGGAACTTATTTGTAAACACACATATCACTATGTCTATAGTAAATACAACATATTTGTATCATTTGAAGCACTTGCTTGAAATAAGAAACTATTTTCCAAGATATTAAATTTCCTGATCTCTTAATTTTACTTGTAGACATTACAGACGTTGTTACTTGTAACCATGGAAATAATGTCTTTATGAGTTTGTTTTGGAAGCATTTGTCAAGTATCTTGAAGCTTATCTGGGTTTTTACTTTCCTGTTTATTGGGAAAGGAATTGCACTTTACAAGACAGGTAAAAAATACAACAGAATAGTCAATTGCTGAAAGAAACAGTTGTGAACAAGCGGTAGCCCAAAATCTGTTTGTAAAAATACATTTTATTAATAAATACAAAAAGAACAAAAAATCCATTTTAATTGAAACATCTAATGTAAATTTAAATCATGGTGAATTTTGAAAAAACAAAGTTTGCTCTGCCTGTTAGAATAATTTGTAACAGTTTTCTCACTCATTTATAGTAACAATATATTTTACAATTAGTAGATTTTTTCTTCTTCATTTTCTTCAATTTTTTTTCTTCAAATTAGCTCATTCAGAAAGATAATGAAGAGTATACTTTAAAGGGATAAATGTCTTGACTTAACAGAAGTAACCAAGTATGTAAAGATAGTTGTGAACATAAATAATTTATTGAACACTTGTTATATGCTAATGGTCTTTATGTAAATACTCAACAGAGAAGATGATATTACCCAGTTAATAGAACTTACTTATGACTGACAGGATTGTATTGGAAAACATCAGAAACAGAATTCAATTTCAACTTTTTGTTATAATTTGCAATAAATAACAGAAGTAGAAAAAAAATCAAAATTAAATTAATAAATAAGTAATGGACAACTTGAAATGCATTACCAAGCTGCATTTCAGAACTATATTTTTTAATTTTCTTTTGCCTTGATGGTCAATGTCAAATATCAAAGATGGAATGTTGGGGTTTGCAGTTTGCTTCAATAGCAAATAAATGGATCACTAATCACAAATCATTTTGGGAAACTGTTTTATAAATATGATTAAAAAAACCAATTCCCTGGAACAATGATGTGTTCTTGAGAGATTGGTTTTATCAGTTGTTTTATTCCAATATCTCTTCTGCAGTTATGCTAAGAACATGTAATTTCTATTTCTGTAGTAAATAGAAGTCTTTATCTTTAGATGTTTGTGAGTAGTTGCTGCAGGTCAACAGATGTATAGAGAAATGCAATATTTGTAATCTGCTGCTCTGTAGGGGACCCAGTTGATTCTCACATAGCTCTGTGTCCTGGTTTCAGGAAGGGGTTAACATGATGGGCTTGGGACAGGTGACTCAAATTAGCCAATAGGATCATTCGGGTTAACATGATGGGCTCGGGATAGGTGAACTCAAATTAGCCAATAGGATCATTCCATGCCAGTTACATCATGCTGAGTATAAAAGCAGGGGGCGTTTTGAGTTTTGGCGCGCGGTTCGGGACGCGGGCAGCTGCGGCAGGGCTCGCTCCTCTCGACTCAGGTCTGTGTGCTCGCGGCGGGGCTCGACGCAGCTTGGCGCGGGGCTTTTGTAGCGGCTGCGAGTCGGCGCGTGGTCCGGTCCGGGAGGCGCGCGCGATCTGATCTGTTCATCCCGGCAAAGGTTGTGTTGTTTATTGTTATCCCTGTTATATTTTAGTAAAATTACCCTTATCCCAACCTGTGGTTTTTTTCTTTTCTCCGGAGGAGGGCCGAACACGTGGTCCCCAGCTTGTTTTTGCTGTGAAACCACAACATATTTTGGCGCCCAACGTGGGGCACGAAAGGTTGGGATAACGGTAGATCTGACCCGGTTGGATTTAGAGTTAAAATTGTCAGAATGCTGTTCAAGGTGCTGTGGCTTTTATTTACAAAGATGTGGTCTGGGATGTGGCAGCACAACCACGGCAGGCTGTATACAATCCTGGCAGGATTGTTTACTATCTCGGGGCTGCAGCTTCCATACCTGTTCCCGTACTTTGTTCTGGTGTACTTCATGATAATGGTTTATGATACAGTCATTTCGGTGACCATGAGTTTTATCTGGCATGTGTATGAGGTTTTGCTGTCCTGTCCATTCCCTGGGCAGAGAGGGGCTGGTGGTGGTGGCCATTTTGGTGAGAGCACAGAGGGAGAGAACTACACTGTTTTTTTCCTTTCTGGGCTAAACATAACAGCTCTTATGAAAGTTTTTGAAAATCTTCACCACTACCTTGACATGCAAACTACCGCTACACTGCTGGAAGTTCTACTGCACTTGATCCTGTTCTCATTGTATATTAAGAGCAGGTTTATGAATACTGCTCAAGAGTCTCCCCAAAGGCAGGATAACCACAAGTGGCAGGGCATGTGGCAGAACATGGGCCAGTACCTACGTACCCTCTCACCCCCAGTGACTTGGAGTTTCACTCCTGAGCAGCTGCAGAACCCTAATAAAATGGCCGCATTTCTGAAAAACAGTTGCTGTAGGTTTCCCAAGGATGTGCAAAGCACTGCACTGTGCTGGGCTCTGGCCACTTGGGCTCAAACACTGTTTGATAGCAGGCAGCGCTGTCAACGTTGTCAGCACTGTCAGGGGGAAGGGGAAGAAAACAGATCAGCTGGCACTGCAGCTACTGCAATCCCCACAGCAGACACCACCGATGACCAAAAGGAACAACCCACACCAGTGTCTGTCGCCCCAGTACAAAAGAGGAAATGCACACAGAAATCAGTTCGTACAGCAACTAATGATGATGCTCAACCAGGGCCATCAGGGAAATGTCAAGATGAGGCAGAACCAGAGATTGTCACCCGATCCCTGTCCCTGAGTGAGCTTCGTGACATTAGAAAGGACTATGGCCGCCACCACAGTGAGCACATTCTCACCTGGTTGCTTCGATGCTGGGATTACGGGGCAAATAGTCTGGAATTAGATGACAGGGAGGCCAAGCAGTTGGGATCCCTTGCTAGAGAGGGAGGCATTGATAAAGCCATTGGGAAAAAGCCAGGAATCCTCAGCCTCTGGAAACGGTTACTGTCAAGTGTGAAGGAAAGGTACCCCGTAAAGGAATACATTAAATGCCATGTACCCAAGTGCAACGGTGTAGAAGCAGCTGTCCAGTACCTGAGGGAATTAGCTATACGGGAGATAATTAATTATGATTTGGACAATTCACAACTCCCTGCCGATCCTGATGAAGTCCTGTGCACCCCAGCTATGTGGCGTACGGTCCTACAAATTGTACCATCAGGGTACACTAATTCACTGGCGACAATAGACTGGGATGAAGACAGGCGACCTACTGTTGGTGATGTGTCCTGCAGGCTCCGCCAGTACCAGGACAATGTTTCCCTCTCCGTCGTCGCAGCGGTAGAGAAACTGGTCCAACGCCTCGACGACAATGTGTTCAGCCCCCGACCATTACAGAGCAGTGTGGCAGCTTTTGGAAGAAGGCGTCCGTCATCCCAAGAGGGAGGAAATAGAGGGTACTCACCACGAGGTAAACTGTGGTTCTACCTGGTTGACCAGGGGGAGGACATGAGGAAGTGGGATATGCAGCCCACTTCGGCCCTTCGAGCACGAGTTAATGAGCTGCAGGGTAAAACAATCACACGGCGAGATTTTACCAGGAAGAACGCTGCACCAGTCTCCACCGGACAGAACCCTCAACCAAGCAGAAGGCCTACCTACACTCCCAGTATGTCTGATCCTCTTGAGGGAACCTCTAAGTCCTTCATGCAATCAATGAACGGCAAGTATGATCAGGAGCAATAGAGGAGCCCTGCCTTCAGCCAGGTGGAGGAGAGGGATAATCGGGTTTACTGGACTGTGTGGATCCGATGGCCTGGCATGTCAGACCCACAAGAGTACAAGGCTCTGGTGGATACTGGTGCCCAGTGTACTCTAATGCCGTCAAATTATAAAGGCACCGAACATATCTGTATTTCTGGAGTCACAGGGGGATCCCAACAGTTGACTGTACTAGAGGCTGAGGTAAGCCTAACTGGAAAGGACTGGGAGAAACACCCCATTGTGACTGGCCCAGAAGAGGGTACTTCAAAGACCCAAAAGGGTACCGGTGGGCTTTTGGAATAGCCGCTGTGGAGACAGAGGAAATCGACCAATTGTGTAACTTGCCTGGACTCTCAGAGGATCCTTCTGTTGTGGGGTTGTTGAAAGTTGAAGAACAGCAAGTGCCAATTGCTACAACAACTGTGCACACATAGACGACAGTACCGAACCAACCGAGATTCTCTGATCCCTATACACAACCTGATTCGTCAACTGGAGAGCCAAGGAGTGATCAGCCGGACTCGCTCACCCTTTAACAGCCCCATATGGCCAGTGCGAAAGTCCAGTGGAGAGTGGAGGCTGACAGTGGATTATCGTGGCCTAAATGAAGTTACTCCAGGTATGAGTGCTGCTGTGCCAGACATGCTGGAACTCCAATATGAACTGGAATCGAAAGCAGCCAAGTGGTATGCCACGATTGACATTGCCAATGCCTTTTTCTCAATCCCACTGGCGCCAGAGTGCAGGCCACAGTTCGCCTTCACTTGGAGAGGTACCCAGTATACGTGGAATCGTCTGCCCCAGGGGTGGAAACACAGCCCCACCATCTGCCATGGACTAGTCCAGACCACTTTGGAAAAGGGTGAAGCCCCAGAGCACCTGCAGTATATCGATGACATCATTGTATGGGGCAATACAGCAGAAGAAGTGTTCGGGAAAGGAGAAAAGATAATTCAAATCCTCTTAAAGGCTGGCTTTGCCATAAAACAAAGTAAAGTCAAGGGTCCTGCACAAGAGATCCAGTTTTTAGGAATAAAATGGCAGGATGGACGTCGTCAGATCCCCATGGACATCATTAATAAAATAGCAGCGATGTCTCCACCAAGCAATAAAAAGGAAACACAGGCTTTCTTAAGGAGTTATCGGGTTTTGGCGAATGCATGTGCCAAATTACAGCTTTATTGTGAGCCCACTCTACCATGTAACTCGAAAGAAGAATGACTTCCAATGGGGCCCTGAGCAGCAGCAAGCCTTTGAGCAGATCAAGCGTGAGATAGTCCATGCAGTAGCCCTTGGACCTGTCTGGACAGGAACAGATATTAAAAATGTACTCTACACTGCAGCCGGGGAGAATGGCCCTACTTGGAGTCTCTGGCAGAAAGCACAAGGGGAGACTCGGGGTCGACCGCTGGGGTTTTGGAGTCGGGGCTACAAAGGATCTGAGGCCAATTACACTCCAACAGAAAAAGAAATATTGGCCGCCTATGAAGGAGTTCAAGCTGCTTCAGAGGTGATCGGAACTGAAGCCCAGCTCCTCCTGGCACCCCGACTGCCAGTGCTGGGCTGGATGTTCAAAGGGAAGGTCCCTTCTACGCATCACGCCACTGATGCTACATGGAGCAAGTGGGTTGCATTAATTACACAGCGAGCTCGAATAGGAAATCCCAATCGCCCCGGAATCGTGGAAGTAATCACGGATTGGCCAGAAGGCAAAGATTTTGGGATGTCACCAGAAGACGAGGAGGTAGCACGTGCTGAAGAAGCCCCACCTTACAATACACTGCCGGAAAATGAGAAGCAATATGCTCTCTTCACCGATGGTTCCTGTCGCCTTGTGGGAAAGCATCGCATGTGGAAAGCTGCTGTATGGAGTCCCACAAGACGAGTAGCAGAAGCTACTGAAGGAAAAGGCGAATCAAGCCAGTTCGCTGAGGTTAAGGCTATTCAGCTAGCCCTGGACATTGCTGAAAGAGAAAAGTGGCCAATGCTCTACCTCTACACCGATTCATGGATGGTAGCTAATGCCCTGTGGGGGTGGTTGCAGCAATGGAAAAAGAACAACTGGCAACGGAGAGGCAAACCCATATGGGCTGCTGACTTATGGCAAGACATTGCTGCTCGGGTAGAGAAGATTGCTGTGAAGGTACGTCATGTTGATGCCCATGTACCTAAGAGTTGGGCCACGGAGGAACATCAAAACAACCATCAGGTGGACAAGGCTGCGAGGATTGGAGCGGCTCAGGTAGATCTGGACTGGCAACGTAAGGGTGAGCTATTCATAGCTCGATGGGCTCATGATACTTCAGGTCATCAGGGGAGAGATGCGACATATAGATGGGCTCGAGATCGAGGGGTGGATTTGACCATGGATGCTATTGCACAAGTCATCCATGAATGTGAGACATGTGCTGTAATTAAACAAGCCAAGCGGTTAAAGCCCCTTTGGTATGGAGGACGGTGGATGAAATATAAATATGGGGAGGCCTGGCAGATTGATTACATCACTCTCCCACAAACCCGCCAGGGTAAACATTATGTACTCACAATGGTGGAGGCAACAACTGGCTGGCTAGAGACATACCCTGTGCCCCATGCTACTGCCCGGAATACAATCCTGGGCCTTGAAAGGCAAATCCTGTGGCGACATGGTACTCCAGAGAGAATTGAATCTGACAACGGGACCCATTTCCGAAACGCCCTAATAGACACTTGGGCCAAAGAGCATGGCATTGAGTGGGTGTACCACATTCCGTACCATGCACCAGCCTCTGGGAAAATTGAGCGTTATAATGGACTTTTAAAAGCCACACTGAAAGCAATGGGTGGTGGAACATTTAAGCATTGGGACACTAACTTAGCCAAAGCCACATGGCTAGTGAACTCTAGAGGATCCACCAATTGGGATGGCCCTGTCCAAACAAAATTTCCACATACTGTAGATGGAAATAGAGTCCCAGTAGTGCATATGAAGAGCATATTGGGAAAGACAGTCTGGGTCATCCCTGTTTCAGGCAAAGACAAACCCATATCTGGAGTTGTTTTTGCACAAGGACCTGGTTGTACCTGGTGGGTAATGCAGGCAGATGGAGAAGTTCGCTGTGTACCTCAACAGGATTTGATTTTGGGGGAGAATAATCAATATAATTAATAAGTAGAAATTGTATTATAATGACTGTTAAATAACTTGTTGTTGTGTATTCATTATTACCATAGTTATAATCGTTATATGTTGTATAAAAGATTTTGCTGGTTTTGGTTATGATGTAAATGGCATGGAATGAGGGGTGGATGATGTCCTGGTTTCAGGAAGGGGTTAACATGATGGGCTCGGGATAGGTGACTCAAATTAGCCAATAGGATCATTCGGGTTAACATGATGGGCTCGGGATAGGTGAACTCAAATTAGCCAATAGGATCATTCCATGCCAGTTACGTCATGCTGAGTATAAAAGCAGGGGGCGTTTTGAATTTTGGCGCGCGGTTCGGGACGCGGGCAGCTGCGGCAGGGCTCGCTCCTCTCGACTCAGGTCTGTGTGCTCGCGGCGGGGCTCGACGCAGCTTGGCGCGGGGCTTTTGTAGCGGCTGCGAGTCGGCGCGCGGTCCGGTCCGGGAGGCGCGCGCGATCTGATCTGTTCATCCCGGCAAAGGTTGTGTTGTTTATTGTTATCCCTGTTATATTTTAGTAAAATTACCCTTATCCCAACCTGTGGTTTTTTTCTTTTCTCCGGAGGAGGGCTGAACACGTGGTCCCCAGCTTGTTTTTGCTGTGAAACCACAACACTCTGAAAGAGCATGCAAAAACCAAAAAAGGCAAAGCAGTTTAGAGCATAGTTTCCCTTATGTCTACTAATTAATAGTCCTAGATATATTTATGTATACAGAAGATGACTTTTCTGCCAAATTACCTTATTCTGTTTAGATAATTATACATGATTACTTGACAAACAGCAACATGATTAAAACTCAGCAGCTGTACCAGAAACATCAGTCTTTCTAATTCAAACAGTCCTGATGGGAAAGGTGTACAACCAACAGTAGCCCAGCCTGTGGGCTCAAGGGCCAACAGAATAAAATACAATTAATATAAAAATATATATCATATAATTGCTCTCTTCAATATTCTTTTTTTCTTGAGATTTGAGTAACTCTAGACAACAGAGAATCGATCTCTTTCTCAAGATCTGTGTAGCAAACGTTTTACATGTGATTAATACCATGATTAACTCCTTGTACATATTAATGTGATGTATGTTCAGCGCTAAATAGATAATACATTTGCAAACTTAGCTTTATTCATTTCATGCTCAAAATGAATTTCTATTCCATGAAGCAGTTATTGCAAGAGAAAGTAAATCATTAATATTTGGTTTGGAAAAAAACCTCCCTTTTTTTTTTTTCCTTTTCCTTAGTTCATGCAATGTAAACATTCTATGATACAGGCTAGAGGATCATTTCAGAATTTGAAAGCATTGTAGTTTATATGGACAATAATTGTATACATATCTGGTTTAATTTTAAAATAGAAAAAATATATTTCTTTAAAAAATAAATCTTGACATTTCATTGGAATGCCTTTGTGGAATGCACAACTGAAAAAACAATGTGACGTTTCATAAAATATTTAATGTTTTCATTCACCATCTGTACATTTTTACTCCTTTTTTTTCAAGAAATTTATTTTCTTTTCAATATTAGAAGTTTTTGTCTCTGTTCTGAACATAAACTATTTTTATCCATATATACAAAACACGCATTTCTTAATTTTGTATTTGTATGCAATTCTTCATCTGTTCTGTTATGACAGACAGATGTTTTTGTCATTATATCTTTTTTTTTGTAAGTGACTTATTTTTCTCCATTAGAAAACTGACTTTGTTTCTGGAAACTGATCATTCAAATGTCTGTCTTATTACCTACTCAGAGGTAATGCAGAATGTACTTCCAAAGTGTTTCTTACATTTGAACTTGTCTATTGTAGCAGCTTAGAAAGGCACTACTAAGAGTTCCTGAAAAATAAAACTTTTTCTTCATATGTTTGCTAAAGTATAAAATGAGCTTTCCTATATAATCATTCAGTGAAGAAGACTTAATAAATAGTTTCAAACAAAACATACAATGTCATTGTTAACATAAGATCCAAACACACAAAAATGCAGTGAACATCTTGCTGTTTATTCTAATGTAATTCTTTATCAACTTTACCTAAATTTAGCTCCATACAAGTTCTGTGTGTATGTCAAGTATGCATTTGTCTTCACTAATGTCCTGTAATTCTCTGTGGTCAGAGAAGAGATGGCATTGTGCTAAAAGACACTAGTTTGTCATAGATCGTTCCCATCTGACACTGACACCTGGCCTATCACATCATGAGTTATTCTTGGAGAAACTTTTAACTACAAAAATAACTTGGTTTAATAAGCTTAGGCTGATAAAGACTGTGTCCTGTTATGTTGCATGGTGCTGTAAAATCACAGAAGTTTTAAATAGATAAATGGATGAAGTAAAGTAGTGCAAACTGCAATCTCATTTTATTATTTGGATAGAACATACTCTATTCCTTTCAGTTATGATGGGTTTGAATTTGAGAGTCTTCTAAATCATTACAATTAAAACACAAATAATAATACAGATTCATTCATGCAAAACGCAGTAACGTTTTCAGGTTTGCTTCACTGGTATTTGCATTTTTGTAAGTACTCCCTAAACTTTCTCTAGCTCTTCCTTATTTCCTGTTTAATGTTACTATTATAGACATTGCTTACAGTTCTGAGAACTAGTAATGGTTCTCTGGAGAACAACATAACAAGGATCCTACTGGATTAGATGTTCAAAACTATGTAGGTGTTTGTCACAAAATTCTTCCATCTTGAACTACTTGTAACAGTCTGCGATATAACAAAAGACTTTGAATAAAATCAGACTATATATTGGGTGTAAGCATTCAAAGTGTTGACAGCCAGAGGCGGCTGCAGTGGCGGCCTTTCTAAGAAGAGCCTGGTGTCTGCCTTGCACCTGACATAGTCTGTTCCAGACAGCTCTACAATGGACCCACCACTGAGTCAATCAGTCAAGCATTTTACACCTCTGGGAAAACACATTTAAGAATGGTCAAAACACTGCATAGGCAGTGAGGAGTGAAGAAAAAGTATGAGAAACAATCCAGCAGTAAACGAGGTCCGAGAAGGAAGAAGTGATCCAGGTGCTGGAGCAGAGATTGCTCTGCAGACTGTGGGGAGGACCATGGTGGAGAAAATATCCACACTGCAGCCCATGAAGCCCATGAACTCCAGAGCAGATGGATATTCCCTGGAAAAGAACTGTTGGCAGAGGTGTGTTGGAGCAAGTATAATTTGAAGTAGTGCAGTCAGAGCAAACATGAGGGAAAGGAGTGAGAGAGGTACTGTTATGGCCTGACCACAATCCCTTACTCCCCATCACCCTCTGCCTACTTGAAGGTGAGACTGGAGAAAAGGGTGTGGTGGGGGAAGGTGACTTCATTCTTGTTTCGTTTCTCACCTTCCAACTCCATTTTTAATAGCCAATAATTTAAATTAATTTTCCTTAAGTCTAGTCTATTTTATCTGTGACAGTAACTGGTAAGCGTTCTCCCCATCTTTATCTTCACTCACAGTCTTTTCCATCTTATTATCTCCCCCTGTCCTGTTGAGAAGATGGAATGAAACAGTAGATGTGTAGGCATATGGCAACCAGCCAAGGTCAACCCACCACAAACCAGTACTAAAATTTTGGCCTTGTCAGTAAGTCATAGATGTCGCTATTTTTATATTAGTTCCTATATATGTTTTTATATTTTTAAATTCTATAAAACCATTCCATAGATGAATTCTCATTTTCTGTATGAAATCTAGAAAACTACTCTGGGAGATTACGAAGCACTTATAAAGTTTATTCTCCTGACTGATTAATGATACATTTTTAATCCTTTATTATTACTTTCTAAAATGATTGGTGAACCTACTTGTTCAATGTATAACTAGGTATTTTGTTACCATGATTTTGAAGACAGGAGGCAGCAGCAAAGTGACTTTTTCCCTTTGTTGAGAAGAATTTTCTCCTCTTCACCTCTCTGTATGAACTTTTGTGGTCTTTTGGTATGAGATGGATCCAGGAAGCTACGGGACTTTGAATATTAATGAGATAACTCATAATTTGGTCCTCCTAGGAGACAGTAAAAGTATGCAGCATTACGGCTAACAATTGTATTCTCATGGGAACTAAGAATTTGATTTAATTTATTTAATTGGAAAATTAAAGGAAATAAAATTGCAATCCCTATGGGTAAATGATTTGAAATACTCTAATATTCTGTTTGAAATATAGCTATTCCCATGATACCAATATAGGTAAAAGCATCATAAATTGTGGGTCAGTCTAATCCCATTTACATGACAATAAAGCTGGAATAGCAAAGTGAAAATCAATTAAGTTACTTTTTGGTGTCCATTATCATACACATTATGTAAGTTTAAACACTTATGCAAGGCTTAAATTTCAGTGATGCTAGCAAGATACACTTAATCATTATTATTATTATGAACATAGCACATAGATACTATCTTCAAAGCTGTGAATAAAAATTTAACTTCTACTGTTCTTTTTAATGTTCATTTATTAAAATACTATGTTTTTAAAAATCATGCATAAAATTAGAATTAATTTTAAAGCCTTTTTTATTCATCAGTTATTATCTGGCAGTCAGAAGAAAGTACACAGACGTTATCTATGTTGCAGTTTTACTTGAGCTCTGATGAGAGGTTACATAGCACAGAATTTTGTGTATGTGTGCATATTGAGTCATGACTGACAATTTATGTGGCAAAAAGGAGTCTTTCAAAAAGTCCAAAGTTTTGTATTACTACTATGTTCCTAGATCAACATCCCTAACTGAAAAATGTGGATAAGCTTAGGGCTTAATTTTTTCTTCTGTAACTTTATCAGACATCGTATTAATGTCACTGGTGTTTATGCATATGTAGAAACTCTGTACAGTCTCTTGAAGTACTAGATAGAAGTGTTGAGGAAGTTGTTATATCCGAAGGCTGTGAACAACAAGGAGAGTGACTTTTAACTTCTATTGATAGATGAAGATATGTAGAGAGAATTTGTACTAATATTTAAAGAAGTTTCAATGTCCCCTTGGGAGTGTTTATATTAAAATAAAATATTAATAACCTGCAGATAAATTGGTGAATAGTATGTTGCAGTCACAATGAAATAATAAATCCATTTGGTTTATGTTAGCAGCATTATAAGCAGAAATCATATAAACATATTATTCAGCATAAATTTGCCATAAAATACATTTCATTATTTTTTTCTTATGTTTCACTTTATCCTCTGTCTTGGTTTTTCCAGAAGTTTGGAAGCTGTTAATTTAGTAGGGTGTTTTCTGCTATGTCCTTCATTCTGATGAGATAAAGCATTTTGTGACAGTTTTATAATATTGTTTATAAATGTTGGATAACCTAATCAGAACATTGTAAAACATTTAATGCATTGCAATGAATTTTTCTTCCACCCCTCCCCTCCAACATTATATAATAACTTAGTACTGTTCTTTAACTAGATACGTAATTTATAATTTGAAAGATACTTATGATTGTAATATATCTGGATGTTTATGTACCATGTACTCTGAGGTGCGAATTGATGTGGTGATGTTTGACCAAACAATGACAAAACATTGTATGTTAGTTAGGAATATTTCTAGGTTTTGGAAATGCTAGTTCTTTTGCGGAAAGCGCTTTCTTTCAACATGAAGCTACCTTACCTATTCTAGTCTGTGTATGCTACTTGCTTCTATGAGGGTGATACTCTTGAACTTAATACAATCAACAGTTGATTGAGGTAAATTGCTCTTAGATATGACCTTAGCTACATAAGATTTAGAACATAAAGATCCTGCTGAAAGTAATATCTATTTTTTTGGAGCTGATTCACTGTGAACACTACTGAAAACTAATAAATAATGTGTTGTCCTGGTTTTAGACAGGTGGCTGTTTTAGATGCCTACCAGGTTAAACCAAAACACGCATATCCTAGATTACAGTTTTATTTCTAAGAACTAAGTTGATTGCTAAATGGTACAAAAATTTACCATGACCTTGAAAATCATGTATTCTTATGATAATAAGATGTATCTTATATCATGTATCTTATGATAATTTCTTCCAATGCAGTAATCACGTAGGAAAGTTTAAAGTCACCTGAAAAATGGCTAAAACCAGCTGGATTCTTTTGTTGTGGCTCTGATTCACTGTCATGGCTAAGAGATTTTTAGAAGTTAATTTCCACAGATAAGGGTTTCTATGTATAAGCATTCAATACATTTGGTAAAGCCTCTGCATTATATCTATTCTGATAGATTAATGTAGATCTGTGAAATCTGAGAAAATAAATTCACCTTTTAAAGTTTCAAAAGTAGTATGTGGCTCCTTTGTATCCTTGTTGGACAGATGGCAAACCCTCTGGGATGGAAAGGTGAATATTCTGAGATTAAGGTGTTGAGAAAGAGCCTGGTTTACTCTTTACTCCGAAATGACAGCAATTATCAAAATTAAAATGTTGTAATTGTTTCAGGAAGCCACTGGCCAAAATATTTATTGTTTCCAACGCTTTCGTTTCTCTTAAATCTTCAATGGTTTTGTTTAATCAAAGCTCCCAATAATGCATCCTTTATTTTAATTTGTATTTTGAAATCACACTTCTGATTTTAATATCTTAGCAATATGTATTTAACATTTAAATTAGCTATATGCAGGGTTCTTTACTGTTACTGTCATAAAAATGTTCAGCAATTATGTTGTATTATTAAAGTAAATCTTTTGTCTTCCAAAACAGGATTTGAACAAGCTCCTTATTTTATTCTAATCACCTTCCTACACTTGAACATAACATTATTTCTGACCTTGAAGACATCAGAAAAGCTACTTTTATATCTCTTTTCTTGCCGACATTGGAATGCCTAAAGCATTACTGACAAAGTAATAAGGAGGTACCAATGGAGTTTACTGCAACAATCTAAGGAAGATGAAAATGTGCAATTGTAATGTCAGCAAAAATAAGTAAAAAAAAAGAAACCCCACAGTAATTTCATAAGTATGAATTTTATGTTTCTTTCATATTTGCTAAATCACAGAATCACAGAATTGTAGGGGTTGGAAGGGACCTCGAGAGATCATCGGGTCCAACCCCCTGCCAAAGCAGCTCCCTAGATCATATTGCAAAATTATCTGCTGCTTTTGCAAACATCTGACCTTTAAAATATTTAGTTTTCCTCTTTTACGAAGTGTTAAACATAGGACTGGAGCATATGAATATGGGAACTTGAAGATACAATCCGTTAGCTGTAGTTTGTAAATGTATTATTATATTAATAATCACCTCCATGTTTTAAACAATCTTCACTCTGTGCTGGCAAGATAATGTTGTGAGAGAACAGTCTCAGCGTAGAGGTTATAATAGAAGTCACATGAGAAGAGCTACCATTATCATAGGCTACCTGCAGTATTACATCTTCTCAAGAACTGAATAATTGAATAGTAACATATTTGGCCTTAATTATCAGATAGCATGGAATGTGAAAACTAGTAGAGAATATTGTACCACTGACACCTCAACAGTTCTAGAATAAGGTAAAATTGTAATACCCTAAGTATCGTTATCTTTTTATCATTGGCATATAACCTTTAACATTTACATCTCAATAATTGATAACTTTTTTCAGGAAATAGTAAAAAATGTAGTCCATTCTTTGCTATCTATCCATTTGTTTGGTTTTAATAAAAATGTATAGGTGTCTTGTATATATATGGGGAGAGAAGAAAGTTCAATGATCCTTCTGATGTTGATGACTAGTAATTAAAGAAATCTGAGTGAACACTCAGATACCCATAGGGATGCAAGCAAATGACTGAACATTAGTTTAGGAAGAGGTTTGAGTATGTAATTTATTTATGAACTAATGCATTAATTCATGAGAATCTGGAGGTGGTATGAGGATTAGGGCTTTTTACTCTATAATCTTTCCTTGGGAAATGTATAGTTTAGCAGTCTTAGCCAGCTGGTGATTAAAACACTCAGTCTAAAGCCAGATTGGTTTGCTTTTTTTGCTGACATGTACCTCTGAGCCAAATGTGAGGTACTGACATCAGTCTGTCATAATAGATCAGTTTGTGAGGAGGTAGACAAGCCTTTGAAAATATTCTAGACTAGAATTTACCCAAAGTTACCCCTTTTTTTAAAGTGAGGTCAGTCATATCTAACATTGATTTGAATAAAAATTGAAAATATGAACAAATGACACATTCTGCAATCTGTGAAAGTATAACTAGATAAAGAGCAGTAAAGAAGAAAGCACTCAAAAATATGATAGATTTTTAGAAGGCTTTTTTTTAAAATATGAGATTAATGTACAATACCTTTAGAATTTGTTTGTAATACTTTATATTTTGTCATTTAAATAAACAATAAAACAAGGGACTGCAGTTCTCTAAAGGCAGAGTAGAAAGGCTAAACCATCATTCATTCTGCTTCAAAAGTTATACTATAGCTTTTGACACTTATAAGGAAAGAAAGGAAATATCCAAGGTTATTATTTTTAGACTTACACAGAAGACACTGGGTCCTATTTAATTGTCCCTTTTTTGTTTGTGTGAGTGACTATCAAATCAAATAGTTTGCCGCTCCTTCTAGATTAATTCTAAAACTAGAAATAACTGTAAAAAGATGAAGAAAATTCTTTAGTCGAGGAAAAAGAAAAGCACTCCTAAATATTGAATCTAAATTATGTAAATGTTTCAGAAGAAAAGGAATGAAGCTAATCATGCAAATAAAAAGAAAGTAAATGTATACAGCATAAAACTATTTCCCTATTCTTCTTATTTATCCTGAAATCACAAGATATTACATAATTTCACAATCTAGCCCAAATACTGAATTTTATCTCTTTTCCCTTAGAGAAAATTCACCATGTTTGAGACTGTTATAGTGGCACAATTTCTTCTGAGGATCATTCACTTTATTTTCTGCTACATTTTCTTCTGCACAAACTGCTGCATTGTTGGCTGTCTCTAGAAAGTTATGCTCTGTGACTGGGTCTTATATAGGTTTCTCCCCAGCACTGGCTAAAGGGTGCTTGCATGACCCTCCATGATCAGAGGGAAACAAGGTTGAGGGGAGCTGTTTATGCTTGTTAGCAGCTTCTAGAGCTTCCTTGGATACATACCCTTGTGGCTCCCCTTAACTCATTCTTTGCAAAGAATCTCTTTGGGTTCTGGTGGACAACAAACTGCACATGAGTCAGCAGTGCACCCCTGCAGAAAAAAAAAGGCCGAGTTTGCCAGTCTATATTAAGTAGTGTTGACAGCAGGTCAAGGAAGGTGATCTTTTCCCTCTGCTCAGCACTGGTGAGGCCACACCTGGAGTACAGTCCCCAGTGCTGGGCTCTCTAGTAGAAGAAAGATGCAAAGTTACTGGAGTTCGGTGAAGGACAATGAAGATGTCAAAGGGACTGGAGCATCACTCAAATAGGGAAAGAATGAAAAGCTGGGGATTGGAGCTGAGATGGCTCAGGGACAATCTCATCAGTGTGGATAAATTCCTCATATGAGGGAAAAGAAGAAGCAGCTAGACTCTTCTCACTAGTGGCCACAAAAAAGACAAGAGGCAATGGGCACAAATTAAAAATCAGGAAATGTCATCTGAGAAAAAAAAAAACCACTTTGTTACCCCAAATGTGGTCAGACTCTGTAACCGGTTTCCCAGAGAGTTTGTGTAGACTCAGCTGTGAAGATATTCAAAACCTTAGAGGACACAGTCCCAGACAACCTGCTGTAGCTGCCTCTCCTTGGAGCAAGAGTATTGGACTAGATGAGTTCAACAGCTGTCTTCCAACTTGAATATTAAGAAGCTGATTTCTGAACCCTTATTTAAAGCTTCATGAGAATAATCCCTAAGATATATTATACTAGCTTGTAGATTTTAGATATTAAAAAATGTGCATATTCATTCTTTACTAATAGATAAAATCCTCTCTCATCTGTGTATTTACTCACTTAAGTCAGTAGTAAACCTGTATTCTCTTTGGCTATGTGTTATATTTTTAGTAATAATAGTATTTAAAATAATTTTAAAATTAAGATAGACATGTGGAATACAAACACTTCGTGTGACCAGTATCAGAATATAAAAGTACGAATTTCTTTTAGTCCTTGAAAGAAAAACAGCTCGAAATTACTTTCTCCATGCTTAGTTTTATAACCAGGGAAGAGCACTGCCATTAGGCCTCCACTTCTTCAGCATCAGCCAAGGGACCTCAGTGTTTACAGTAGAGAATTTAAACTATTATTTGTAATCTAATTCTGGTGACTTCTTGTGACCATGAAATGAGTCAATAAAATTTCTCAGATCCTCCCAAGACACTCTCCAAGGGGCAAGATATATTAGGAAGTAAAAAAAGGATAATCACACTAAAATATGTTGTTACAGAGAGCCCTTGTTAACAGAGTCACTTTACTATTGTGTCTTTTCTCCTTCAAGTAACTTCTGAGATATAAGGAAACCAAAAAAAAAAACCCCAAAACCAACAAACCCAAACTAAACAGGAGCTATGTTTGTCCTTGAAGAAACAATCACTGAGAACGATTGATCCCAGAGGAGGCCTCCAAAACCTTTTGCATATTTTTACTTTAGTTTTGTTTTTCTGTCAAGGAATCATCAAGTGAATCATAGAATCAATCCACTCATTGCACAATTTATGTTCATGCTTGGGATTGCCCTGGCCCATGTGCAGGATCTTACTCTTGGCCTTGCTGAAATTCATGAGGTTCCCACAGATCCATCTCTCAATCCTGTTAAAGTACCTCCAGGTGGCATGCTATCCCTCTAGAGTAACCATCATACCACTCAGCTTTGTGTCATCTGCAAATTTACTGAGGGTTCACTGAAACCTATTGACCACGTTCCCAAAAACATGGACCCCTGAGGGACACCACTCATCACTGATCTCCACCCAGGCATCAAGCAATTGACAACAACTCTTCAGCTACAACCATACAGTCAATTCCTTATCTGCTGAGTGGTCCACCCATCAAATCCACAAATGTTACAAGCTGAGAAACAGACATGCCTTCAGACTTCACAAGGGGAAGGTAAGGTTGCTTCCAACTCTGCACTGACAGACTTAATTAACTCATAAAACAAAGGAGACTGGAACATATGTGTCTGCTTGAGGCAGGGGGAATCTTCCCCTTACCCCTGAAGTGCTCCCATGAAACAGATATGATACCCTGGGTCTGGAGAATGAAGAGAGAGTGTTTAACAGCCAGGACCCAGGAAAGACCAACCATGCAAAGTTGGTCCAATCACCCATCCACATTAGAACCGATACCACCAGAAAAATATATAAAGTGTTATTAATTGGAGACTCCCTGCTGAGAGGCATTGAAGCATCCATTTGTGGACCAGACAATATCTCTAGAGAAGTTTGCTGGATGCTGGGAACTTGCAAACATGATGTCACAGAGAGGCTGCTAAGCCTGGTAAAGTCTGCAGACTATCACCTGTTTCTACTATTCCAAGAAGGATCAAATAATGCTGCTACAAGGTGACTCAGAAATATCAAAGACTTTCTGTCCCTTGGAATATCTTGTTTATCAGAAGACATGCATGGGATTTACATTGTCAGTCACATGAAGATTAGTGGACATTCAGCATTCACTGGTGTATGTTCAACTGTTGTAGATCAGTGCATGCCAGGTACTACTACCCCACAGAGTAAGACTTTAATGAAGTTCTGCATAGACTTCTGAATGAACTGTCTACACCATTAGACAATTTGGAATAGAATCTGTCTTAGCTGCATTGTGTTAGGATGGTTTACACACAGCTTGTTCAAATAGCTCTATATATTGATTACAGGTGGCATACATAGTCAACTTTTATACATATATTGTCTGATCTGACAGGTTTTGTGGCATCTCTTAGCTGTCTCACTATTTATGTCACTATCAAAACAAAAGGTTTGCTTTTGACACGCTTATTCCTAATCACCAGTTGATAATTAATATATCACTTTTTTACCACATTATACTGTTTGAGAAGTAAGCTTTGCAGATTAACTCTATTTTAGTGTTAATGAAATACATGGTTTTCATACATGACTTCTTTTTTAAAAGCAATATCCCAAGATGCAGAGGATTCTTCAATTTACAGAAAATTTCTCAATGGTAAATCTATGTATCACTAAAGTCTGTAGATGTCTTAGGCCTCTCATTTCAACATTTTTCCCAATTACAGGTAATAAATATTAGCTTTTTTTTCCCCTATGCAATCTGTTTTCTCTGATATTACCTACCAGAAACTATGTTGAGGATACTTCTCAACTGCTTCATTCTGGAATCATCGTCATCATCATTAGACATATATCCTAGCATTGATGCCTAACAATAAGGATATTGTCATTGATGCGTGTGTTGCAAGCATTTAATTATAATTAAATAAGCACCAAGCTACATTCAGTTACATTATAATATGTTTAAAGGCTTGCTCTAAGAATAGTCAGGATCTGCTCTGCTAGTTTTATTTTCTAATCCTCTACAAAAGGATTAACATTAAAAATAGTCTCATTATTTGTCTGCTCCTTCATTTCAAGGTGCAAATAATATTTGAAGATTAGAAAGCTTACTTTGTCTTCTGCCATTGAAGTTGCACAAACTATCATGTTTTTCTTTCACATAATTTTATAACTGCAGTGCATTTTATATATAGTCATATTTACTGCTGCTATTTGTATTTATATTGTGAATTATTTTGGGTTTGTTTTTTTGCCATTAGGTGCAGGTCTCACTTCCTCTCTGATCCATACAATAAAATTGATTTAAACTTTCATTGCTGTCCCTTTCTTTAGCCTAATCTGTTTTGATTATCTTAACCAGATCATTTCAAAACCTTTCCATGTGCATTCATATGCGAGCCACAGACTTTTTATTGTTATTAATAAAAGCAGTAATTAATTTGCCTTTGAAAAGGAAAGGTACTACCGTAAAAATTTATTTGGAATAAGAAAAAATCCACACAGGGATTGTTTTAATCTTAGTATATTTAATATTCAAACCAAACATGATCATTTTCTATCTTGAATATCTTAAAGGCTTTGCCAAATAGGTAATTTCTTAATTAATTAATGTTTTTCCAATATATTTCCCTAAATCTGTGGGAAATAACTAATCTAAATTTTACTATAAACTTAATAAGGAGATTTTAATTTTAGAAATTAGATAAATTTGGGATTACAATTTATTTAATTTTGCATCTGAATCACCAAGCCAGTAGTTTAAAACCTCCATCTAAAATTCACAAGGTAGAATGGTAGTTCTGAGAAACATAATCTCAAAGACTATCGCTTGTTCTAAAATAAACAAGAAAAAAAATATTGGACTTAAGTATCTGTGATGAGTGAAATGTATGCACCCTTCCTTCAGATAAGCAGAGTAGGGTTTAAGGTTTACAAATTCACAGACTTTGTTCAATAGATACTTAAAATAGGATGATGAGAACTTAACTTGGAAAAGGAAAATCTGTTCTGTCACATTCACTGTAGAGTTGGGCTCAGTGCCCAAAGTTCTTGATGAAGGTAAAAGGGGTTTGGTAGCTAAAAGTTTTGTTGAGACAAATTATATGTTCCTGTCATCACCCTTTAACACCATTTTCTAAAAATATTGGTCTTATATTTCCAAAGTCTTTATACACATGTTCATTTCAAATAGCATTTAGTATACCCTTGAGTAACAAAATATTCATACTTAGTACAAATTCTAAGAACTTTTGGAGAATCCTTATGGGAAACAGACTGACTTAAAATGTACTTTAATTTGAAACTATGATTTCTATACAGGGGTATTCTGGAGGCACCATGTGAAGTAAAGCTTCAGAACAGGACTAGCATTCTGCATATGATTAAAGAGACCAAAATTATCTCTCCCTTGGCACATCTGCAAAAGACAGCACTTAAAAAATAAACTCTCTCTGCAGGCTATTGAAATTAAGCACAGTGATCTCATACAAAGCACAGTGCAGCTGGTACCATGGGATGAAGACAGTTGAATCTTTTCTAGTGGAAAAATGAAGTCAGACCAAGCTTGCCTCCTTTTTTTCACAAAATATAATTATGTAAACTACAAAGCTCCATTATAGACAATGTTTGTAATTCACAACTGTTTTTCCCTTAATTTTAAATAAAGACTCTTAACGGTTGATGTCAAGCCAACATATTTCCTACAGATGCCACAAACAATGAACAATCAAAAATCTGTTTCTGTTGTTTCTTTCATAATTATTTCAAATTGTGGGAACCCATAATAAAAATCAATGTAATGAACAAACACCATTGCATGTTGATAAACATCACAGTCTTTCAATTTCAAGAAAAAAAGTGTGGCATACTAACTAGTAGAGAAATGAAATTCTTCCTCTACAATGATACAGAGCATTTGATATTATGAATTTTCAAGTTTAGATCATTTTATGGTATAGAATGTTTTCCAGTTCTGTTGATTTATCTAACATGTCTAAAGGAGTTTATGATTCTCTGCATTATGTTCAATGTTACATATAATTAGAGTGCAAATACTGTTGCAATAATTCAAACAATGAACTGGATTCAGGAGAATAATGGGAAAATACTTCTTTCTGCTATTCTGTGGCTTTTAAAATTGGCAGGCATGTAGACTGTGATCCTTCATTGGACTGTACTAAGGCAATCTCTTGCACAAATTAAGCTTTTATCAATCTCTTTTGTATTATTACATGAGCTTGGAAGTCTCTACTACTGTGTCTGAAAGTAAAGCTAAGGCTAATTTATTAAAAATGAAGGAATAAAAGAGTTCCTAAAAGTCAAGAAGAAATAATAAATTTCCTGTTTTTAAGAGAATTTCCTTCTCTTTAGATAAAGCTGAAACAGATGCCTCATATGGAAAACGCTCTTTTTGGTTTCTCATACATCTTTGTCAAAAGAAATGAAATTAACTTTATGAAGATACAGGAACTTGAATGATTCATCTAATCTTTGACATGCTACTGGGGCATAACAAGTCTCTGTTACCTTTCTTGGGTTGGAGGGGACAGAAACTTTCCTTTTTTGACTTGGTCCAAAGACTACTTCAGATTAAAAAAGAAAGTCTGGCAAGATACTGTTGACATTAATGCCAATATAACACTGGAAAGAAGGTGAAAGGAGATACATCTTTTCAGTTAAACAAGACTGCAAGTCACAGTGATTATTGGTTTGAAGGTATTGTGAGTTAACCCTGCTAGGCAGCTAAGCACCACACAGCTACTCTCTAACACACATCCCAGTGGGATGAGGAAGAGAATCAGAAAGGCAAGAGTGAGAAAACTCATGGACTGAGATAAAGACAGTTTAATAGGCAAAGCAAAATCCACGCTCACATACAAAGTAAGAAAAGCAATTAATTCGCCACTTCCCGTGGGCAGGCGGGTGTTTAACCAACTCCAGAAAAGCAGGGCTCCACCACTACTTGGGAAGACAAATAACATCACTCCAAATTTCCTCCCTTCCTCCTTCTATCCCCCATCTTTATATGCTGAGCATGGTATCATACAATATGGGATATCCCTTTGGTCAGTTTGGGTCACCTGTCCCAGCTGTGTCCCCTCCCAATTCCCTGTGGACCCCCAGCCTGTTTGCTGGTGGGGTGGTTTGAGAAACAGAAAAGACCTTGACTCTGTGTAAGCACCACTTAGCAGTATCTCAACCATTGGTGTGCTATTGACACTATTTTCATCGCAAACTAAAACACAGCACTATACAGGTTGCTATGAAAAGTAACTCCATCCTAGTCAAAACAAGCACAGGTACTTGGGGTTTTTGTTGTTGATGGGATTTGAGGGAGGATTGTTTATTTATTTTTCCCCCACATGCCTTGTGCTCTTTAGAATCATCATTACTGCTTAAGACTATAAACTTTGGCGGCTATTCAGCATCTCCTCAGACCCATACTGTTATTGTGGTGGTTGAGCCCTGGCTAAAGGCCAGACATCCACCAAAATCAGTCTATTGCTTCCCTTCTTAGTTGGATAGAAATAATATAATTGGGGGGCTCAAGAGACAAACTCATGAATGACGCGAACAAAACAGACTCAACACAGAGTGCTGAAGAGAAAAGTTATCTAATTTATTACACTACGCGTAAGAGAAACAGTGAAAAAGAACCAGAGTCAGGAGTGCAATCAACAATCTTGAAACAAATGCAACCAGGCAAACACTTTTCCCCCACCACTCCCTCCTTAGCAGACTTTTGCTCCTTTCTTCCCTCCCGTTCGCAGCCCAGGAGGGGCAGGGACTGGGGAAAATGGGGGTCTCGGTAACACCTTCCCCCCACCCCTCCATTCTAAAGCAGACTTCCCTTTAGCCATGATTTTGCTCCCTTCTTCCCCTCTTCTGCTCACAGCACAGGACAGGGGGGCAGGGACTAGGAGCTGGGGGCTTTAGTCAGTCCCTTGCAAGATGATTTCCTTCTCGGCCGGGATGGGGGCATCCATTCCACACAACCTCCCCCTGCTGCACCGTAGGATCTCACCCATAAGAGCCAGTCCTCCACAAACTTTCTCCAAGGCAAATCTCTTCCCACCGGGCTTCATCTCTGCTATGGAGGCAGCAACAAATCACAGTGTCTCTCAGTCCCAGTCCTCCACTGGGCTATGATGCCTCCTCCAGCAAACCTGTTTGGCTCATCTCTGTAGGTCGCTTGTGCTGGCAGGGGCTCATCCCAACGTAAGTCACGGCATCTTCTCTATGTCTCCCCCAGCTCCATCCAGCGTGGAGCCTCTCCACTGGGCAGGTCGGGTCTCTGCCTCCTCCATTGGTCCTTTACTTCGGCTACTCCACTTCCATCTGCTCGGGCTGCAGGGCCAATCTCTCCCCCAGGTACCTGGGCGCGCACTCCCCCTCCCCCAGCCTTCCTGGACTTTAGTGTCTGCTGACTGCTTACATTTATATGCAAGTATCACAATTCCCTTAACGGGCCAAACTTTGCAGCCTTCCTGGCACTCCGTGTTCTGGTGGAGTCTTTGTCTCCTATATGTGATTCTCAGAGGCGCTATAAGCAGGCCTGCAGAAGATTCTAGCAGTCATTTTCTGCAGCCCCTGGCCCTCTCTCTCTCAGTAGCCAACTATGCAAAACTGCGACAGTTATTTCTATCAAAATCTTCCTTCCACAACTGATAGTCACCTTTACTTACACCTTACCAAGTGACTAACTATGCAGAAAAGTGAGTTGCAAAGCAAATATGGAATTTTCAATTGAACTTCAGACCCCTGTAGGGATTCTACTACTCTAGTTGGAAACTGCCCAAAGTGCAGAAAAATATTTATTGAAATAATTTTGGTCTCCACTTTCCATAAGTCCTATAGGACGCCTGTTGGGCAACTTCTGTACCATTCTGATCCTAAGCCTGAAATTGATTTCCTATGCAATCATTGAATCGTAAGAAACGGTGCAAAATTACATCTATTCTTTGCCCCCCAGATAAAGCCAGTTATGTCTACGTTATTCTTAGCCGATATTGGAAGAATGCATTCAAAAATGTTTTTATAGCCAATTTGTTTCATCATTGGACTGTTTCTACCTTCAGAAATATTTCTGCTATTGCTTTGACTGAAATGTATCCCTTCTATTCCTTCTTATGTCTTTAATAGAAAAATTTGCTTTTCCTATCTTTCTAAGTTCAGAATTAAATCACTGTAGGTAATTCAAACTTTTCTCATAGAAAACCATGCCCAAAACAGGGCACAGTAGCAAAACTAAATAATTATTAACATTAGAGGGGAAAAAAGTAATCTTGTTTTCTTTCTCTTTATTTTCATGGAATAATTAAATCTGGAACCTAATTCTTTAATTAGACTTTTAAAATTTCATTTATACTGTTAGGAGATGACAAATCCAGCAGCCTAACAGAAGCAGACTCCTGCAGGTCTATGCGCTCAGGTTCAACCATTAGCAAGGCTGAGCATGTAGTCATATAGGCACACACACATAGGTGTAGGACACATATACAGTTAAGGTGGTGGCCACAAAAAGCACTAACTTGAACACAAAAAGCAGCAATAGCGTCAACCTGTTCACCTCTCTGGATGAGCAGGTTAGAGGTCTGTTACTGGAAATACATGTTTATATGTACAACGTGGATCCCTCCAGAAGCTGGGCTTAGACACCCATTCACCCAGTCCTTGGATCCCAGGTTTCTCAGTTAGTGGCACCTGTATGTACAAGCTCCCAAGGCTGCAGCCACACTCCAGTTGCTAGTATCTATACCCCGTTACTGACTCACATGTCACACACACCCCTACACACAGAAGTGATGGGCAGTTGGCCAGGTCTTCCCTGATCCCTAGTAGCCAACCACCCTTCTTGACAAATACACATATATCGGTCTTATGTCTAAAGACTCCAGATGCAATAGACACTCCACCAATTTGCTGAGACTCCACTGGTGCCTCCACATGCAGCTTCTCCCACCCCTAGAGACACCACCACCCCACTCAGCTCCCAGGCCACTTTGCTTAGTAAGTAGCTTATCAAGATTGACCTTCACTAGCAAACACACATTCACTCTTACACCTCCACAAACTCAAGTTAATGGTACCACAGATATATCAGTTCCTATAATTTGAGGTCACAGTTGCTACAACTCAAATTTCACTCACTCCAGTCTCCCCAGCTGCTGACACAAAGGCAGATGGGCCCTAAAGCCCACAGCCCCAATCCAGTTGTGGTGTTCAGAAGCAGTAGTTGGGGGGGTGTGGAGAGGGAGCTGAGGGAGGGGCAAAGGGAAGGAGAAGAAATTCAGCAAACACAGCATTCCATCTGCTGCTAGAAAAAAAAAATAACTCTATCCTAGCCAAAACCAGAACAGCTATCAACAACAACAAAAAAGTCTGTTGATCTCATAAAAGATGGTGTAACATAAGAAATTTAAAATTTTGCCAAACAAGCTTATGGGGAATTGATGAATATGCATCCTCACTGATGTGTAACACAATGCAACTACAGGAAAGTAGGGAGTGACCTTAGTGGTAATATCTTTTCTGAGGAGAACTGTCCTGGTCTCTATAGAGACTATTTTATATTAAAAATCAATGGCAGATGTTTGTCTGATGTGTTTTTAAAAAGATCTCATTAGGAGAATTCCCCAGCCTACCTAGATACCTAATTATTCATTATAGTTGGAATTGATTACATGAACTTTCTTTTTTTGCAAATTAAACAATTTCCTCATGTGCTACTTGCACAGTAGGCATGAAGAACAATTGACCATCATCTCCTTTATAACTGCATTTTCAAAATCTGTCACCTTGCTCTCTCTTTTCTGAAGTCAACCTCTCCTTCTTTAACTTTTCATCATGTGTTACATTTTATAACTTTTTTCATTTCACTCTAATTTCTTCGTTGTTTGAAAATTTTCATATTGGCAAACAACCTCAACAGCACAGAGCATAATGGTGTATTTGCCGCCTACATCTCATATACGATGCTTCTATCGATGTATCAGAAAATGTGAATTGAGTTTAAAAAAAAATAAATCTCAGTTTATGATCTCTTGTATTTCTTATGTCTTGTTCTGCTTTTTTAGTTTCAGTTGAAAGTGATCAAACATTGGAGCAATTTCATCTGGGCCACATTTGGAAAAAGCATAAAAGCTTTCTTAGCATTAAAAAATGGTGTATTCATTGCTTCCGCCTTACCAAATAGGTCTTTCATGATATCAGAAAGAATATGTTTCATTTCTGTTCATTTTATATTAAAAATGAAGGATTTTAAATATTGATTAAAAATGTAAATAATTTCACAGAATCACAGAACCACAAGGTTGGAAAAGACCTTTAAGATCACCCTAACCATTCCCATCCTATGCTGAACCATATCCTGAATGCCTTCTTTGCTTCGGTCTTCACCTCAAAGGCCCCCGGGACCCACAGGCACTGGATGTAAATAGGAGTGTTTGGGATATGAAGAATTTCCATCTGGTTGAGGTAGGGGAGGTCCAGGAGCGGCTCAAAGGGATAAACGCACACAAATCCATGGGACCGGATGGGATACATCCACGTGTGCTGAGGGAGCTGGCGGAGGTGATTGCTGAGCCGCTCTCTATCATCTTCAACAGGTCCTGGAGAACAGGAGAAGTGCCTGAGGACTGGAGGATAGCCAATGTCACTCCAGTCTTTAAAAAGGGCAAGGAGGAGGATCCAAGCAACTATAGGCCAGTCAGCCTCACCTCTGTCCCCGGAAAGGTAATGGAACAGCTTGCTCTGGATGCCATCTCCAAGCAATTGGAAGAGAAGAAGGTCATGAGGAGTAGTCAGCATGGATTCACCAAGGGGAAATCGTGCTCGACCAATCTCATAGCCTTCTACGATCTCATCACCGGCTGGGTAGATGGAGGGAGAGCAGTAGATGTCATCTACCTTGACTTCAGCAAGGCTTTTGATACTGTCTCCCATGACATCCTGATAGCAAAGCTGAGAAAGCATGGGATTGATGAGTGGACAGTGAGGTGGGTTGAGAATTGGCTGTCGGACCGAGCCCAGAGGGTCGTGATTCGTGGAGTGGAATCTGACTGGAGTCCTGTGACTAGCAGTGTTCCCCAGGGCTCGGTGTTGGGTCCAGTCCTGTTTAACATCTTCATTGACGACCTTGATGAGGGAATAGCCTCGACCCTCAGCAAGTACGCCGATGACACAAAGCTGGGAGGAGTGGCTGACACGCAGGAATACTGTGCTGCCATCCAGAGAGACCTGGACAGGCTGGAGAGCTGGGCAGTAAGAAACCAGATGAGGTTTAACAAAAGCAAGTGTAAAGTCTTGCACCTGGGAAGGAACAACCGTTTCTATCAGTACAGGCTGGGGGATGACCTGCTGGAGAAGAGCTCAGTGGAGAAGGACCTGGGGGTCCTGGTGGATGACAGGTTGGCCATGAGCCAACAGTGTGCCCTGGTGGCTAAGAGAGCCAATGGGATCCTGGGGTGCATCCGGAGGAGTGTAGCCAGCAGGTCAAGGGAGGTGATCCTCCCGCTCTACTCTGCCCTGGTCAGGCCCCACCTGGAGTATTGTGTCCAGTTCTGGGCTCCCTGGTATAAAAAGGACAGGGATCTCCTGGAGAGAGTCCAAAGAAGGGCTACGAAGATGATAAAGGGCCTGGAGCATCTCCCCTATGAGGAAAGGCTGAGAAGATTGGGACTGTTCAGCCTTGAGAAGAGAAGACTAAGGGGGGACCTAATTGATGTTTATAATTATCTTAAGCAAGGGATGCAGGGGGAATCAGCCAGCCCCTTTTCAGTGGTTTGTGGAGACAGGACAAGGGGCAATGGCTGCAAGTTGGAGCATAAGAAGTTCCGCACCAACATGCGGAGAAACTTTTTCACAGTGAGGGTGACAGAGCACTGGGACAGGCTGCCCAGGGAGGTGGTGGAGTCTCCTTCTCTGGAGATATTCAAGACCCGTCTGGATGCCTATCTCAGTGAAATGTCCTAGGGAGCCTGCTTTGGCAGGGGGGTTGGACCTGATGATCTCTCGAGGTCCCTTCCAACCCCTACAATTCTATGATTCTATGATTCTATGATCCCTCAGTATCTGATCTACCCTTTTTTTAAACACATCCAGGGAAAGTGACTCAACCATCTCCCTGGGCAGCCTGTTCCAGGCCCCGACAACTCTTTCAATAAAAAAATTTTCCTAACATCTAATCTGAACCTGTCCTGGTGCAGCTTTGTGCCATTTCCCCGTGTCCTGTCACCTGTTACTTGGCTGAAGAGACCATCACCCACCTCTCTACAACCTCCCTTCAGGTAGTTGTAGGTGATGATATGGTCTCCCCTCAGCATCCTCTTCTCCAGACTAAACATCCCCAACTCCCTCAGCCTCCTCTTCTCCAGACTAAACATCTCCAACTCCCTCAGCAGCTCCTCATATGATTTGCAATCCAGCCCCTTCACCAGCCTGATTGCCTTTCTTTGGACTCGCTCAAGGACCTCGATGTCCTTCTTATGGTGAGGAGCCCAGAACTGGACACAGTACTCGAGGTGCAGTCTCACCAATGCTGAGTACAGGGGCACAATCACCTCCCTAGACCTACTGGCCACACTATTTTTGATACAAGCCAGGATGCCATTGGCCTTCCTGGCCATCTGGGCACACTGCTGACTCATATTCAGCCTGCAGTCACCCAACACCCCCAGGTCCTTCTCTGCCTGACAGGTCTCCAGCCAGTCTCCCCAAGCCTGTAGCACTGCATGGGATTGTTATGTCCCATGTGCAGCACTCTACACTTGGCCTTGTTAAACCTCATCCCATCCATGCAGTCTGTTCAGATCCCTCTGAAGAGCCTCCCTACCCTCAAGCAGATCAACACTTCCTCACAGTTTAGTGTCATCTGCAAACTTACTTGAGGGAGCATTCAATCCCTTCATCGAGGTCATTGATAAAGATGTTGAACAAAACAGGACCCAGGACTGAGCCCTGGGGGACGCCACTCATGACTGGCCTCCAGCTGGATTTTGTTCCATTTACCATCACCCTTTGGGCCTGGCCATCCAGCCAGTTTTTAACCCAGCTGAGGGTCCACCTGTCCAGGCCAGTGGCAGCCAGTTTCTCAATCAGGATGCTGTGAGAAATGGTGTCAAAGGCTTTACTGAAGTCCAGGTGGACCACATCCACAGCCTTCCCCTCATCCATTAAGCAGGTCACCTTGTCATAGAAGGCAATCACTTTAGAAATGTCAACTCTTCTTAGGGACACTGTTCTTGTCAGGAGTAAAATAAGTTGTATGATATGTTCATATATGTACATGATATTCTCCAGTGACTACTCTCAATACATTAGACTAGCTATTAGGAGGGCAAAAAAAACCAAAGCAAAAAACCCAAAAAAAACACCCCCTTTTCACCCTCCCAAAAAAAACCAACATGAAAAACCAAGGAGATCATGCTCATAACTTAATCAGCAAGCATAGATTTCCTCAAGATCATTGTTCCTTTATCCATAAAACTTGACTGATGCTAAACACATAGACTGAATCTGGCCACCTAATTTATTGAGAAAAAGGATAATGGATATGTATATATTCATATATATATATATATGAATATAATAGCACATCACAATTTGCAGTACATTCTACATCTTTACTACATTCTTTAGTTGGTACATTATTCAACAGAATTCAGTACCAAGTAGGTAAGAAATTTTGTGTTTTCTGTATCTCCTCAATTCTCCAAACAATCATCATATCTATGACTCCTACCAAATGCAGATTCAGGCAATATTTGCTCAAAGAACTCGTACAGTAGGGTCAGTATTTTTAATGTTTCAACGTTGTACTCTGAGCTGTAACTTGTCTCAATTTACCTGGACCTATGTTTAAAATCTTCATTCTTTATTTTAATACAGACAGAAATTTCAATTTCTTTTTTTTTAGCTTTTTTAATTATTACTGGTATTATTTCCCCCTCACATCTAGTTTCGCCTGTGGGCATGAACTTCATTTTTGTCAATCTCTGACTGACATCCCTGCAAATCATACCTGTTCTCCATGTTGTCTTATATCTCATACCGCCTTTTAAAAAAGATAATTAAAATTATATATTAAAAAAATAACAATTTACTGGAAATTTCATTACCCTGATACAACATTAAAAAAGTATTAAGAGTTGCGTCCTATTTTCTCACTTAATCCTTTTGTGGGTTCACATTTTTTTATTTGCTTTTTATTGTTCTTTGTTTCTTATTGGAAAGATTCTTCAATCAGAATGTCATATTATAGTATTAACCTTTATATTGTCATCTGTGACAATCACTAATACATGGTGTACAGGTGGAAGGCAGACATACTCACTTGGCCTGACCTAAGAGATATTTTGGCATGTCCTCCAGGCATTCTTGTTAATCTTGCAGACAAGAGATGGTTTTATACTGAATTGCCTGTAGCTCAATGAACAAAGAGTCAGGATAAAAAGCAAACTACTATGCCAATAACTTTTAAGGGTCCCGGACCAAAAAGCCTGGACAACTTGGAACTGCAAAACAGAAGCACAACTCTTCCATTGTCATTTGTGTTCTGTACAATGGTGGTATTTAGGAAAATTATTAGTAAGTAGTATTAGGAAATTGTGAAATATCCTGTATATTCTCAATTTTTCATGATACAGATACTCAGGGCTTGAGATAGCAGGTTTTATACTTTTGCAATGTAAGGTAAGAAAGATGAAATAAAAACATTTCTCAAACAGGGCAAAAAAAGAAGTCGTGATAATTAGACAACTGAAATGCATTAGTACAATGTGTCAATTTTGAGCTACTTAGGCAAACATCACAAAGTTTTTAATAGTTTATATTTTCCCCAATCTATTAACTAAAGTAGAAAATATCCTTGATCACTAATGGGGAAGAAGGGTTTTATGATTCATTTGCATTTTACGTTACTCTAAATATCTCAGGATATTGAACTTACACTCTACAACCTTGCTTTGTTTTGACTGGTATTATTCAAGGCATAATTTTCAAAATGCAAAAAACAATCATCTTTCCCACTAAGAATTTTTTGTTAATTTGTATTTGAGTTAAAGTGGGGGTTGTGTTAAAGGGGGTTGTGTGTGTGTGAGAGAGAGAGAAAGGGGGTTTTGTGTTTGGTTTGGGGTTTTTTGTTGTTGTTGTTGTTGTTTTTTCACCTATAGGTTTTAACTTACGTTATTAATGTTTCTATGTGAAGATTAAAGCTAAAATAAAATGCTCACCTCAACAGCAAGCTTACATGAACAGCCACTTAAAAACTATGCTGTGTTTGAGATAACTTTTCATGTTTATTATATCATGGAAAACATGGCTAAACCAACAATTGTATCTCACAGACATACACAATTATCAGGAAAATAAGAAAAAATACAAACTGTTCACTATCAATATACTTTAAATCACATATCATGATATATGAATGAAAAATTAAAAGTGTCAGCTGCAATATCAAGTCTGTAATTTTAATAGTATATGCTTATTTGTCCAGTAAAATTTATCCACGACATTTTCTTATGACATCCAGATTCAAAATTATATTAAGATACTAATTATTGGAGTTAACACCAGAAGTAAAATGATAAATAGTATAGACCATCTTATATCGCTTCAGATGCTGGGAACCCTGAGTTGGGGAGCATTGAATGACAAGAGCTCTCTGATCAGGGCAAGGCATGCTGCCCAGATCCTCTCTCTGGAGAGAATGGCCACTATTTTGGTCCTTAGAGCTCTTACAGGACTTCCTTTGTAGAAAACAACTTATTCAAAATTTCTACTTCAAGCAAAAGAATGTTCACATTAGAAAATGCTGCTTTGTTTTGAGATAATACACAGGTATTAGAGATAAATATACAGGTAGCATAATTACTGGTACCCGGTGGAACACCTATAAACACCTCCATCAGGATTTGCTGGCTGAGCTCACCTTGCAGCCAAGAGCAACAGGTTTGATGACCAAACTGTACACATGCACATCACAGGCCTGTGCCAATTACGGTTCACCATTATGCGGATCACTAACTACTCATGTACAATTATTTTCTGGTTAGGATCACTGCACCTATATAGGGAAAGAAACATTTTAAAATGAAAAATTTTCACAAAATTCCCACCTACAAACCACTGACAAAACAGTTGTTTTTCAAATATTCTCTCTCTTTCGTATTGCTTTTAGTTCTGTAGGATGTATTAGTCACATTAATTTCATAATTTCTTTCCCTATCTACACATTTTATTTTGTATATGGTAATAGCCAATGGCGATTTGACTTCTTAGCAATCAAAGGTAGTTGAAGATTTTTATCTTTTTTTTTTCTTTTCTGTTAGTTACTTCTATTACTGTTAAACTTTAACTGTCATTAAAATGATGGAAGTAATCAGAGTATTAGGAATTCTGTCTGGTTTACAGCACAATAACTGTAGTGTGTAATTAAGTGAACGGTGTGTTGTAAGCCTCACAAAAATAAATGCATGGTTTTTGCCTATGATTATCTCCAGATCTGACAAAAATTCTGAAATACAAGTTTCAGAGTTTTCGTTAGGATAATATTTCTAGTTAGTAACTGAGATGGGTTTAGCACAATTTGTTTTAAAAATACTGGTTGTGTTACTGCAGGAGCAAGCAAGATTTCAGGGGAAAGGAAAAAGGATTCTAAAAATAGAGAGTGAAGATTCAGTAAAATCCCATGGCAACCTCAGTATTACTAGAAATTAGAATTGTAGTGAATTTCAGAGCCATGAACTAGGCAGCTATGTTCTGTATACAGCAAATGAAATGAGATAGATGCTTCATAAAGGATGCAAAGCAATTTAATGACAAGAAAATCAGAAAGGTCTCTTGAAACTATCAGTGGAAAGCACTGAGCACTTCCTTGATTCAGGTTCATGATCAAAGTCCATTATTCAGGTCTATTATTCCCATTTATAGAGAAGTATGCGCCTGTCCTTCAAAAGTCAATTAGTATTCTTTGCTTGAAACAGAAATTTAAAGCTGGAGTAAACTGTGGCTAATTAAAAAAAAAGCTTAATATTTATAAAAATATTATTTAAAGTGTTTACTTGGTAAGCAGCTGATAATACTCAGTATCCGCATTTGTCTTGGTAACTTTATTATTCTTAGAATATTTCTTTGATTTGAGTGAAAGGATGCCTTCCTTTGCTGTTTCAGTTATTCCATGAGATGGAGTAAGAAAGGACTAGGGAAGGAACATGTCCAGAATTGTAAGCCCATAATCTAGTGGTAAGAGAGGCTGGATTCTAGTCCTTTTAAGTAGACTTTTTCTGTATGTTTATGTTTAACCAACCTTTGGTACATTCCCATCACTAAACTACATCGAATATATCTTCACATGCCTCATTAGTAAGCGTTAGTATGGACAGTAGTAAACACTCTTCTGTGTACATAGTTAAGTCCACGTGAAGGGGCTTCCCACTACACAGGTGTCACAGAGGGTTTCTGCTCTTTCTTTTGTTGTTGGTGGTGTAGTGCAGGCTGATACAGCTGTGGCAGCAGAATTTTGTAATATAAACCAAGCCTCAGGCTCTCAGTCTGCCGCTGACCTGGTATAACATTCCTTTGCAAGCATTTAACATTTGGAAAACTTTCTTCAGAATTGTGAGGTCTAGAAACTTTGTGGTTGCTCTATAGGCGTGTCTATGGAGTTACAGGCTCTAGGCATAGCCTAGGGCTACTTTTAACTTTCCTTCTAAATTCAGCACTTTTAGTAGAGCATAACACTCTTCCTTTCATACATGAAATAAAAGGTTCAAATAACCACTGAGATACTTCACTTCTACATCTCTCCCCTTGTGTCACAAGGAAGTGGCATATGTAATTTTTTAGTATAATTTCATTTCATGACAGCTTTGGAAGTTTTATAATTATTTTTTATTCAGCAAAGCAGAAGTAAAACTTTAAGTATTTAGGTGTAGTTATGGTAGGATAACTTTTTAAAAAAGTGATAATTTATCACTAAATATTTTTTCTCCGTTGGAGTATGTTCAAATTCAGACAAATCAGGCATAATGTATTTTCTTTACTGGATACTAAAGAGAATTTACTGTTCAATTATTTGAAGGCATTGCAAATAGGATTTAAAAACAAAACAAAATCAAGCAAACCCAAACCAAAATAAACCAAAAAAAAAAAACAAACCCTAAACCCAAAACCCACAAAACATTTGAATAATGTTGAAAAATCACTTCCAGTATAATGGACAATTGCCACTTAGGTGCAAAACACAGATTAAAAAAATCTTCCTAAGTAGCTGGGAGAAGGGGGTGGAGACCACAAAAGAGGATTTAAGATATTCTGTGAAATGTCCCTGGATTATTAAAGAAACCATGATGTAATTAAACATAAATCAATGCTTTAAATATGTGGAATTAATTAATATCTGTGATAGTGATTTTACTTTGTATTTGAGACCTTTTTTTTAGGGAAATATATGTATTATATGTGTCACAAAGTATTTAATGTAACAATCTAACAGTTTTCAAGGTAGGAAAGGCTAACTTAACTGTTCAGTTTGTAATAATAAAGATACAGTAATATCTGCTAGTTAAAAATGGAATTGATAAATCAAGCTTGAAAATATTTTTTTTAAAATCATATTTTCATATATTTCTGTCAGTACTAATTCTTACTTAACTTAATTCCATGATATTTTCTATAAATACTTGAGTCAATTGACCTACATTTTACTCCTATGTCTTGTGTTGATGGTCATTTCCATGTTTTTTCCTGAGTACTGACAGACTAGAAAAGCTTTTGTAGAACTGCTCAATTTGAAAATTACAAACTTAATAGAAGCTTTATATAAGTCTAAACCTGTACTGCTACTTTCAAATGGGGCTGAGAGAATAATATACATAATATTCATTATGCTAACATAAAGAAACTTCTGTAAGGATTTTTCCTATTTAAATATTTTGTGAAGATATACATGTTTAACCATGCCATTAAAGAAGATATAATTCTTTCAATTTCCAACCCTGATGATTTTAGAATAGGCAAAAGTTAGGGAAACTTTCTTCTAGCAAGACAAAGAAAAAATTTTTATGCTTAAACGAACAATAAATTGCCACCATGATTTTTATTAGTTTTATAAAAATATGACCCCTAGATACAGTCTTATGAATTCAGAGATTTAGATTTCTAAGTCTTCCAGCTGTGTTAACTTTTAGTTTTCTGTTTTGTTATTATTTTTTTTTACTACTGAGTATCATATGGGAAAAATACATATAGATTTTGCGAGCAAATTAGGTCTGTTTTCATGAATCATCTTAGAAATTAGTACACTTCCACAGCAAGCAGAAATGTTGAATGCCTCCTTATAGAAACAGGTTTAGATTTGATTGCTTTAATACAAGTTAAACTGTCTTTTCTTGTTGCTAGACACCACATTATTTTCTGATCTATTTATTAAGAATTTAAATTTAGTGACTATTTTTTAGTTAAAATAATATTATGCTCTTTTTTGTCTAAACATTTTTGTTTTTAATAAGTATTTCTTTCCTTTTTAGTTACATTCATATTTTACACCCAAAAGTGCAAATGTAGGACATCTGCCTCAGAATCTTTTGGAAGTAAATTATTCAAAATTATTTTGAATTTAAATGAAAGAAAAAACTATTCAGTGACTTACACTTCCATAAGTCTTATGAATTCTATTCAGATTAATTACAGAATACTTGATCAAGTACATAATTTAAGTTGGACCTAGTGTTATTGTTATCTTTAAAGTTATGTTTCCTTGATAAACAGTTATTTCATAGAATGAACACAAAAGTAAATAAATGGCAAAGATTAGTTTCAGGATTATTATATTATTCACAGAAAAATATAACAGTGACATGGTACAATTTTTTTTTCCTGTTTGCTACCTCTATAATTTTTTCCTTTTTATTAGACTCTTCAGTATTTAACAATAATGAACATAGGGACATTCTTTCAGACTTTAAGGTAGACACATGTTTTTATTTCCTCTTACTTTGGTAGAAGCAATAAATATTTATAGATTATTGGAAGCATATTCTATGAAGAATTTATTCATACTAAAATGAGAATAGTTAAAAAGCAAAGCTGATCAACAAGCCACCCTGTTATGCAATGCATTAACTCACAAAATGTTTTCTTAAATTCACATGGAATTTCCTATTATCAATACCATTAGTGGAGTGTTTAGAAATTTTCCTGTGTAGGAAAGAAGCTGTAGTAAGAAAGCTAGCACAATTTCTAAGATTTTTTTGAAAACTAGTCACCAGATTGTCTAGAAAACTTCTGATTCCAAGTAGATCTGGAGATATTCTTATATCTGGTGTGCTGTTGTTTTTTTTTCTCAATGTCTATTTTTCATTCTTGAATTTAAAAAAAATCATTTTCAGATTGATCTTTTCCCACCTAGATGAAGACTAACAGCCCTAATCTATAACATCATTTCACATTCAGGAACTGGATAGGGTTGTTTTGTTTTGTTTTGTTTTTTGACATTATAATAAAAAGACTAATGTATCATTCAACAACTGCAACTGTGACCATTTTATTTAAAGAAATTAAATATACTATACTTATTTCCAGGTTTATACAGCAAGCATTCATATTTAAAATTAACTTGAGAGTTCCTTCAATTAATTTATTCTGGAAACCTTGGAAGAATGACCCAATTATGTCAGGAAATAAACATCCACATTAGGTAACTATTCCATATGCTTTCATCCACTGTTATTTTACATCAGTATCCAGCATGTACCAAAACAACTGTTTGTTGTGAAGGCATTATTAGTTCCAAACAGATGAAGAGATGTCACATTCAATATATTATTTTTTTTCACATCATTTTTCTAAAAGGACCAGAACAGAAGGTAAGAAATGTAAAAGTAATCGTTGGGGGGAGCTATAAATGAAAAATGCTTCTTACAAGTCTGTATCTTTTACTGACAGTATGATGAAAGACCTGTTGTCTCATTAAAAGTTATACACAGTATCTAACTACTTCATAATATTTTACTGGAAACTTTTAATGTATTTGAACAAAATAGTAAACATTTATGGTGATCTTTGCCGGTAAATCTAATCCTTCATATCTAAATAAAAATAATTCTTACATGCACTAAAATTATCTAACTTGATTCGTTGACCTGATTTCTTTACATTTAAAAAAGCATTTCCTTTTAATGAACAGGCTATGGTTGTTCATACCTTTGGGTAAACACTCAAACTGGGAATTATATATAACTTGAAATTAATCATGTTCTTAATGGTTGAGTGGCACATTTTTTGTCTTTTTTTGGGGGGGGGAGGTGAGGAATATGGAGAGTGGCAGCAGCATCAACAGCAAGGTTAAAAGTTAGAAAATTTTTAAGTCCATTTTTCTTCTTTTCTACTTCTACTGTTGTTAGTATGAAGACTAAATTGTTCTTTTTTTCTTTTGCTTCAGGCTGGAAGTTGTAAAATATGACGATATATATGTCTGATACACTATTAAGTGCTGTAACATTCAAAGGCAGAGAGTTAAAAATATTCAAGTATGCAAAAGGAAAATATTTGTGTGCACACTGATATGTGGTATATTTGGTACTTTATTGAACGGTACATCTTTCACAAAACAGTAGAAATATCTTTAATAATACAATTAAATTTCTACAAATTAGAATTCTACAAAATAACATTTTTCTCCTTTACGACCCATTCTGTGAATTAAGTCCATATTTACATGAAGAATTTTAGGTAATAGCACATATCTTTAAAATAAAGAGCAAAATTTTATGAGACTCCAATCTTACTTCTGCCAGCCCCTCTTAAGATTACTTTTAGGCCTAGGAATCTTTGACAAGCATGGCCATCAGTGATAAAAATGAATCAAAACAACGACAGGGACTATGAATTAAATAAAAGTGCTTTGCAATCACTGCAGCATGAGGCACATACAATAACTGTCATTTCAAAGGAGCTAAGTGACATGCCAATGACAGAATGGGTCAATGCTAAAAAGTATTGCTGTTCAAAAGGCAGTTCAAGTTTCAAAACAAGGACTCTTTTAGCAGGCATTTGTGTGACTCTGAACTTGAAAATGACCATTTCTCTTTTGTAGCATTTTGGTTTGGCTTTTTTTTAAAAGAGGCAATATCCATTTAAAGCAAACGCTATCATCACAGAGAATTAAGTGAAACTGGAGATTAACACAGAAGAGTTTATACTACATTATTAGAATTCTTAAAAAAAAAGGAGGAAGGGATTTGTCAGGTTTCTTTCATAAGAGACACAAGGAATCAATTCTAAAGAAGACTTTTATTAGATAGGACATATGTCTGCTAGGAGGCAATCCCAGCTAATAAGAATTTCTAACACTTGTACTGTTTATCATTAAAATGTCATTTTATAGATGTTCACTAATTAATAACACTGTTTAGTAAGTTAAGAACTGTATTTCAGTCACTGCAAACATATTCTTTGATAATTACATTATGTCATTATATTTTAATTTAAATAACACTTCTTCAAAACCACATCATGTTTTCCCCACAATTCCTATTTTTAATATTATTCCATGCTTTCCCTGGACTAATTGGTTTCTTATCTATCTTTTGGCCATTTTTTCTTTTCTAATTCAGTGACTTTGAGCAGGACTAAGGATTGTCAAACTTCTCATAGAACTGTCTTTCATGAGTCAGGTAGGAACTTCAGTCTGTTTCTATGGTTCAATTTATAAAGGAAAAATGTTAGCCACCAAAAAAAAAGAGAAAGGGAAAAAAAAAAAAAAAGGAGGGAAGGGAAAGGAATCTATCAGTATATATATTAAAAACTAATTATAAATGGATATATTCTTTATTCTGACTGCTAAGAAACCATGTTAGTATAAGGTAATGTTTCCACAAGCATTATAGGATCAAAAAAGTACTTCTAGCTATAGTATGTCTTCTAGATTAAATCTAGCATGACAAGATTCCTCTAAGGGCTGAGAAAGAACCTTAATAATAAATTTCAAAACTGTAGTCCGTGATAGGATTCTATGATTAAAAACTGAAACAAACTACTTATTCCAGTAATTTCTTACATTTCAGTCAGTTTCAGGGCTGCTCTAAATAACTCTGTTGTTTTGTTTTTTAAATAACAAGTTAGATAATAGCCAGTTCTCAACCCACCTCACTGTCCACTCATCTATCCCGTACTCTCTCAGCTTTGCTATCAGGATGTCATGGGAGACAGTATCAAAAGCCTTGCTGAAGTCAAGGTAGATGACATCCACTGCTCTCCCTCCATCCACCCAGCCGGTGATGACATCATAGAAGGCTACGATATTGGTCGAGCATGATCTCCCATTTGGTGAATCCATGCTGACTCCTCCTCATGACCTTCTTCATATTGCTTGGAGATGGCATCCAGAACAAGCTGTTCCATTACCTTTCCAGGGACAGAGGTGAGGCTGACAGGCCTGTTGTTGCTTGGATCTTCCTTCTTGCCCTTTTTGAAGACTAGAGTGACATTGGCTATCCTCCAGTCTTCAGACGCTTCTCCTGCTCTCCAAGACCTGTCGAAGATGATAGAGAGTGGCTCAGCAATCACTTCTGCCAGCTTCCTCAGCACACGTGGATGCAACTGGAAAAAAAATATCCCTATCTATTACTAATAAATGCAGTAAAGAAAAACTTTAAACATGTGGGTTTGGGCCCCTCACTACAAGAAAGACATCAAGGTCCTGGAGCATGTCCACAGGCTGGTGAAGGAGCTGGAGACAAACTTTATGAGGAGCAGCTGAGGGAACTGGAGTTGTTTAGCCTGGAGAAGAGGAGGCTGATGGGAGACCTTATCACTGCCTACAATTACCTGAAAGGAGGTTTTGGATTGGTGGGTGTTGGTGGGGTGTTGGTGTCTTCTCTGTCCTGGTTTCACCCCGGCTGTGGGCTGAGATCCACGCAGCTGCCTGCTCCTTAAAGGAAAAGAGCAGGGGAAAAGGGAAAAGGGGGAAACAAGGGAAGGGAAAAGAAAGGGGCAAATAACTCCAAAACCAAGAAACTAAGAGGCCCGTGGGTTGGGATAAGGATAGTTTACTAAGATAACAGAAAGATAAAATATAACAATGCTAACAGGACTTTAGAGCAAAAGAATATGAAACTATTGATCCCCAATGCAGTTTCTCACCGAACCACACAACTCAGGCTGTACCACCCAGAGCTGTCCCGGAACCCGACCGTCCCCCCAAGAAGCACGCGTCCCGAGACCGCCCCTCTCCTTCTTCCCAACAGCCCCCCGTTATCCTGGGCAGGACGTAATTGGCATGGAATACTCTCTTTGGCCCATCTGGGTCACCTGTCCTGGCTTTGCCCCTCCTTTCTCAAGAATAGAGAAATATGAAGAAGCTGAAAAAGTCCTTGACTGTCTGACTGCAACTAAGAACATCAGGGTGTTATCAGCACTGCTTTCATTTTAACTCCCAAACACAGCATTCCATCAGCTGCTACAGATGAAGTTAACTCTATCCTGACTGAAACCAGGACATTCCCCCAAGCGACAGGTAATAAGATGAGGGGGAATGGACTCAAGCTGTGCCAAGGAAGGTTTAGATTATACATGGAAAAAAAGTCTTCATTGAAAGGCTTATTGGGCATTGGAACAGGCTGCCCAGGTTGGTGGTTGAGTCACTGACCATGGATGTACTTAAAAGATAGGCAGATGAGATGCTTACAGATGTGTTTTAGTAGAGGACAGGTACAGTTGGACTCAATGATCTCAAAGGTCTTTTCCAACATAGTGATTCTGTGATTCTGTACTACTATGCTTGACTATATTTTTCTCGTTTCACAGTTGCATTGTTTTCCTTTCCAAGTTAGTTTTCCAGTGAAATGAATTATGTATCATATTTTCACACACAATTCTCTTCCTTCTTTTTGTTCTTATTTTCTCTCTTCATAATGTTAATAAAAAAACACAGGATCAGGATAAACACAATTTTTAAGCATGAAATTATAAGACACTGTAAATTAATTTCAACTTCATGTAAAATTGTTCAATTAGTTTTGATGAGCTGTAATGTTGAATGATGCATACACTCATGAATAATGACTGCCAATATGATATTATTTCTCCAATTACAAGGTATTATATTTTTAAATTCTGAGTAGTTACAGGGAGGCGGATGCTCTGCCTTCTCTGAGGTATAAAGTAGTGTGCGTAAACTATAAAACACAAATATTTCCCATATGATTTGTTTCCTTGAAAGATGAAGTCCTTTCATTTGTGATCTTACTATGGAAGAAAATACTGCCTTAATTCTGATTCACTACAAACTTGTATCACACAGTGCACACTGCAGAAATATATGTGATCAGGGATTTGATGTGAATTAAGTAAATTAAGCAATAGTAGAAAAGAGATCCAATGTTATCTGTCAGAAACAAAAATGAATACAGCAAGCACTGACAGAATTATCAGGTATTACACATTGTCCCAGAAAATATTTATTTTTATTGTTCAGACTGCAGAAAAAATATTTACATAAAGCATGTACAATATGCATGAGTTCACAAATCTCTGGAGTGAATGTTAGTAAAAAATATTTTAAAATTATATTTTTTTCCTTTTACTAAATTTAAACATACTTATATTTGTACTTTTGGTTATTTTTACTTCATTTTTTTTTAATCTACTGTTCAAGATTCAGTTTATATTATGAATTTTTAATTTTCCTATTTTTAGACTCTAATAATTAATTTATTTTTAAGTGATAAGCATTATAAAGTCTTAAACTTGATCCTTCCGAGGGGATCTGCAGTTAAAGGCTTTTCTTTCTTTCTCAAATACAACAGGGAAATACACAAAGGAGTTTTTTGTTGCTTTTTGTTCTTGTTGTGGGTAGTTGGGGCTTTAAAAAGAATTCTAGAACACAAATGTACATGTCTGCTAACAACAGAGTCTTTCATTTCAGGGGCAATTTAACATCAAATATGAAAAGGATACAAAATATTTTTTAAAAATCACAATTATGATGCCAGTCTCAGCAGTGAATATGTCAGCTTTCTTCCCAAAGAGCAAACTTGTGGATGAAAATCTCTAACTGACTGAATCATGAAAAAAAATCACAAGGAACATTTTCCCTGGAGAAAGAGAATTTTGTGGCTACAGAAAGAGATATAAAATCAAGGCTCTCTGCCAAAGAAAATCCCAGTAATAATCCTTTGGGTACAGCTCCAGCATGCACTTTCTTTTTATCTGCTTTAGGTACCTGAAACTATAGTTCCCAATTGAGATTTTTCCTTTTTGTGACTGTCTCCAGTCATTTCTTTATGAGATGTGAAAAGCCAATTTACAAATGTGCAGCTAATGAACTTTTAAGAAGAACCCAGTTCTTAATTGGATATTAGCTTTGAGGTTTCTTAGGAAAAAATCTGGATAAATCTGTCATTATTTGCATGCATGTTCTAAGGACTTGGTCCTAGATCCTTTCTTGACAAAAAATTATACAGAACATACTTTTTCATCAGCTCCAGCACTGAAAACTTCTTAGTGTAATCCTGTTAATGCTGGCATAATTGAGATGGTTGCTTATCTTTTCTTTTCTGAAAATTTTGTGAGTTCTTAGTAGAATTCTGCCTCTCCGCATCCTTTGTACGGAGGAAATGGTACTGAGAAGAGTTTGAACACAGGAACCAAAAAAAAAAAATGTGGCAAGATAGACAAATTTTAGTGCCAGAAGTGACAGAATCCTGAAATAGGAATGTAAAACAAACCCTATCCCCCCACCCACCCACCCCCTCATACAAAGTACTTTCTAAACTAAACATGGATTTGATTAGAAAGTACTTAAGGTATATATCTAGCACTCTCCTCAACTGCAGGAGAAAAGACAGGGCTGAAATATAAATCTATCAGATTCCCTTGTATACTGACAAAATAAAAACATAATTGTACTTTAGCTAAATATCTTCACTCATAATGCGCAATCCATTTCCTTTAATTCCATGAACAACATAATTTAAACCAGTGTTAATTAGTAATTTTAGCCTTTAAAATCTCTGTAGCACAGATTTTTCTTTACCTCTTACCTACCACAATGCATATCAGTACTTGAAGCCCACAGGTGTTTGAAAAAGACAAACAAAATCATTAGGAATATATTGAATGGAAGGCAATAATGCAGGTACATGAACAACTTATGCACAGAGAGCTGGATTACACAGTAAGAAAGTACTATTTTAGACAGTCATTCCTCAGAAGGAAACTATATTTTGAGCAAACCCACTGCATGTCTCCAGCTATTAACTTGTGAAATGTATTAGGAAGAAATGTTTTCTTAATCAAACAGTACAGGGTGAGAATTCAAAAGAGATTAAAGGAGCTATAGCTCCTTAATTATCACAGCTCAATGCAGTATATATTTCAAGCAATGTGATGTATTATCCACCACTTAAGCATCTGCAAGCATGTAATTTCTAAGCAAGTAATAACTAAACTAAAGCCTACAAACTGATTTAGAACCGTGTGACTAAGAATCAGACTCATGAAGCTAAATGAAATCATAGAGTTCTCACAAGCAACCTGTATAACATTTCTTTTTTTTTCTTTTCAAGTAAACAGTAGTCATCAGGCATATACTTTTCAGAACTACAAAACTTATTTGAGAATTAAACATTAAAATTTTTAGAGCTTTGCATGTATATCAATGTCATAATATATGCAAAACTTTTGCTCTTTGAATGTCTTATTTTTACTTCTTCCTTTTATTATAAAACATGAGCTATGACACCTGTTGCATATTACAGAAATATTTCTTTGTAGAAGTTATGAAAGGGTGAAGAGAACAATCATATTAGATAAAGATCATTAGAGGACTGTGAGCAGAGAGTAGACGGAGCAAAAATGGTTGCTGCATATGCATACCTATATGTTCACGTGTGTGTGTGTGTGTGTATAAAATGTGTGTATGTGAGCACTCCAAACTATTACCTAAAAGATTATGGACTCATCCCATTGCTTCTATTCACATAATCTTATATTGTAGAAAGGAAATGATGCTTTAAGGGCAAAAAAAATGACGTCCTCAAGCAGGCTGAACAAAGATCATGAACCCTTGAGATTGCCATCTTATGCCATATCCTTGTGTCATACTATTGATGTTTTCATGACAAGTTGTCTTTTATTCCTCTTTGCTCTTTTTCTCCTTTAGATTTACCCATATCTGAAAAAGATAACTTGCTCATGCACTGGAATGAGAGAATGGAATTTTCTGTCCAGACTGAAAAGTCACAAATCTGTTAAAAGCTTGTTGTGTTCTTTACATAATTTATGTAACAGAAATGTCACTGCAAAGACATATGCAACCTATATAATAGAAATAGTCAACACTGCTGTACATTATGTTTCACCAGTCAGGATCTCAACATTGTTAAATACTGCTATATTGAGTCTGATAGAGGCAAGGCTTCTGCAGACCTGTGTTCCCAGGTCTTCTTAATGGCAAGGCTGGACTTGTGTTTCCCAAAACGTGCAAACACAAGCATCCCCCCTTGAAAAAAATCAACAAACAAGAACAAACATGGCTTACCACAAAGACTATCACGGGCAGAAGCACACAGAATTCTTGCAAACACGAACAGCATGAATGTCTTGGTCCTGTTCCTTCCCTCTTCATGACAAGGACTGAATTTTGGTACTGAGATATAGATTTATACATGCTGTATGGATCCTTCCCATAGCTGACCTTAGACAGTCAATTTGTCTCACAAACAGATGACCTCAGACCCTTATTTATAGAAACATAGAACAGTTTCAGTTGGGAAAGACCTTCAAGATCATCAAGTCTAACCATCTATCCAGTGCTATTAGGTCCAACACTAGACCATGTCACCAAGTACACTTGGTGTCTACTCTTCTTTTAAACATCTCCAAGGGATCATGACTCGACCACGTCCCTTGGCAGCCTGTTGCAATATCATTTACTGAACCCTTTCAGTAAAGAAATTTTTCCTAATATCCAATCTAAACTTCCCCTGACACAACTTGAGACCATTTCCACTTATCCTGTCACTAGCTACCAAGGAGAAGAGACCACTCCCCACCTCACTGCAACCACCTTTTAGGTAGCTGTAGAGAGCGACAAGGTCTCTATAGGTCCCTCTGTAGAGCCTGCCTACAGAGTCTCCTTTTCTCTAGACTATGTAATTCCAGCTCCTCCAGCCTCTCCTAATAAGGTTTGTCTTCTAAACCCTTCGCCAGCTTTGTAGCCCTTCTCTGGACACTCTCAAGCATCCAAATGTCTTTCTTGTAGTGAGGGGCCCAATACTGAACACTCCAGGTGCAGGCTCAGCAACGTTGGTGGCCACACTGTTCCTGATGCAGGCCAGTATGCCATTGGCCTTCTTGGCCACCTGGACACACTGCTGGCTCATATTCAGCTGGTTGTTGATCAACACCCCTAGGTCTCTCTCCTCCAGACAGCTCTCAAGCTACTTTTCTCTAAGCATGTAGCTTTGCATGTGATTGTTGTGATCCAAGTTCAGGACATGGCACTTGGCTATGTTGAACCTCATGCAATTCGCCACAACACATTGATCCAACCTGTCCAGGTCCCTCTGTAGAGCCTGCCTACCCTCTGGCAGATCAACACTCCTGCCAAACTTGGTATCTTCTGCAAATTTACCAAGGACGCACTCAAATCCCTAATCCATGTCCTTGATAAAGACATTAAACAGAATTGGCCCCAGTACTGAGCTCTGGGGAACATCACTAGTGACCAGCCTCCAGATGGATTTAGCTCCATTTACCACAACTCTTTGTGACCAACTGTCCAGCCAGTGTTTCACCCAGTAAAGCTTACGCCCATCCAAGCAATGAGCTGACAGCTTCTCTAGGAGAACACTGTTTGAAACAGTGTCAAAGGCCATGCTGAGGTCCAACTAGACAATGTTCACAGCCTTTCCCTCATCCACTAGGTGGGTCACCTGGTCATAGAAGGAGATCAGGTTAGTTAAGCAGGACCTGCCCTTCCTGAACCCATGCTGACTGGGCCTGATCACCTGGTTGCCCTTCATGTGCTGTGTGATGTCATTTTAGATGATCTGCTCCATAATCTTCCCTGGCAACAAGGTCAGCCTGACAGATCTGTAGTTCCCTGGGTCCTCCTTCCACCCCTTCTTGTAGATGGGCGTCACATTCACGAGCCTCCAGTCAAGTGGGACCTCCCCAGTTAGCCAGGACTGCTGATAGATGATGGAAAGTGGCTTGGCAAGCACTTCCACCAGCTCCCTCAGCACACTTGGGTGGATCCCATCTGGCCCCATAGACTTGTGTATATCTAGGTTATGTAGCAGATCACTAACCAACTCCTCATGGATTGTAGGGGATCCATTGTGCTTACCATCCCTGAGAGTCTGTGTACCCAGAGTACTACTAGTTTACTTACTAAAGACTGAGGCAAAGCAGGCGTTCTCAGCCTCTTCCTCGTCCCCTTGCATCCAATAAAGAATGGAGATTCTCCTTGATCTAATGTACTGTCCTGGTTTCAGTCAGGATAGAGTTAACTTCATTTGTAGCAGCTGATGGAACGCTGTGTTTGGGAGTTAAAATGAAAGCAGTGCTGATAACACCCTGATGTTCTTAGCTGCAGTCAGACAGTCAAGGACTTTCTTAGCTTCTTCTATTTCTCTATTCTTAAGAAAGGAGGGGCGAAGCCAGGACAGGTGACCCAGATGGGCCAAAGAGAGTATTCCATGCCAATCACGTCCTGCCTAGGAAAACGGGGGGCTGTTGGGAAGAAGAAGAGGGGCGGTTTCGGGACGCGTGCTTCTTGGGGGGACGGTCGGGTTCCGGGACAGCTCTGGGTGGTACGGCCTGAGTCGTGTGGTTCGGTGAGAAACTGCATTGGGGATCAATAGTTTCATATTCTTTTGCTCTAAAGTCCTGTTAACATTGTTATATTTTATCTTTCTGTTATCTTAGTAAACTATCCTTATCCCAACCCACGGGCCTCTTAGTTTCATGGAATTGTAGGGGTTGGAAGGGACCTCGAGAGATCATCGGGTCCAACCCCCTGCCGAAGCAGGCTCCCTAGGACATTTCACTGAGATAGGCATCCAGACGGGTCTTGAATATCTCCAGAGAAGGAGACTCCACCACCCCCCTGGGCAGCCTATTCCAGTGCTCTGTCACCCTCACTGTGAAAAAGTTTCTCCGCATGTTGGTGCGGAACTTCCTATGCTCCAACTTGCAGCCATTGCCCCTTGTCCTGTCTCCACAGACCACTGAAAAGGGGCTGGCTGATTCCCCTGCATCCCTTGCTTAAGATAATTGTAAACATTAATTAGGTCCCCCTTAGTCTTCTCTTCTCAAGGCTGAACAGTCCCAATCTTCTCAGCCTTTCCTCATAGGGGAGATGCTCCAGGCCCTTTATCATCTTCGTAGCCCTTCTCTGGACTCTCTCCAGGAGATCCCTGTCCTTTTTATACCAGGGAGCCCAGAACTGGACACAATACTCCAGGTGGGGCCTGACCAGGGCAGAGTAGAGCGGGAGGATCACCTCCCTTGACCTGCTGGCTACACTCCTCCGGATGCACCCCAGGATCCCATTGGCTCTCTTAGCCACCAGAGCACACTGCTGGCTCATGGCCAACCTGTCATCCACCAGGACCCCCAGGTCCTTCTCCACTGAGCTCTTCTCCAGCAGGTCATCCCCCAGCCTGTACTGATAGAAACGGTTGTTCCTTCCCAGGTGCAAGACTTTACACTTGCTTTTGTTGAACCTCATCTGGTTTCTTACTGCCCAGCTCTCCAGCCTGTCCAGGTCTCTCTGGATGGCAGCGCAGTGTTCCTGCGTGTCAGCCACTCCTCCCAGCTTTGTGTCATCGGCGTACTTGCTGAGGGTCGAGGCTATTCCCTCATCAAGGTCGTCAATGAAGATGTTAAACAGGACTGGACCCAACACCGAGCCTTGGGGAACACCGCTAGTCACAGGCCTCCAGTCAGATTCCACTCCACGAATCACGACCCTCTGGGCTCGGTCCGACAGCCAATTCTCAACCCACCTCACTGTCCACTCATCAATCCCATGCTTTCTCAGCTTTGCTATCAGGATGTCATGGGAGACAGTATCAAAAGCCTTGCTGAAGTCAAGGTAGATGACATCTACTGCTCTCCCTCCATCTACCCAGCCGGTGATGAGATCGTAGAAGGCTATGAGATTGGTCGAGCACGATTTCCCCTTGGTGAATCCATGCTGACTACTCCTCATGACCTTCTTCTCTTCCAATTGCTTGGAGATGGCATCCAGAGCAAGCTGTTCCATTACCTTTCCGGGGACAGAGGTGAGGCTGACTGGCCTATAGTTGCTGGGATCCTCCTTCTTGCCCTTTTTAAAGACTGGAGTGACATTGGCTATCCTCCAGTCCTCAGGCACTTCTCCTGTTCTCCAGGACCTGTTGAAGATGATAGAGAGCGGCTCAGCAACCACCCCCGCCAGCTCCCTTAGCACACGTGGATGTATCCCATCCAGTCCCATGGATTTGTGTGCGTTTATCCCTTTGAGCCGCTCCTGGACCTCCCCTACCTCAACCAGATGGAAATTCTTCATATCCCAAACACTCCTATTTACATCCAGTGCCTGTGGGTCCCGGGGGGCCTTTGAGGTGAAGACCGAAGCAAAGAAGGCATTCAGTATCTCCACCTTCTCAGTATCCCCCGTTACCAGGACACCCTCCTCATTCAGCAAGGGACCTACATTATCCCTGGTCATCCTTTTGCTATTCACGTATCTAAAAAAACCCTTTTTATTATCCTTTATGTCCCTTGCCAGCTTCTTTTCCAAGAGGGCTTTAGCCTTCCTAGTTGCGACCCTACAGGCCCTGACTACATTCCTGTATTCTCCCCATGTGCTCAGACCCTTCTTCCACAATTCATAGATCTTCCTCTTCTCTTTGAGTTTACTCAGCAGCTCCGTGTTCATCCACGCAGGTCTTCTGCCTCTCCTTCCCGATTTCCTGCACAAAGGGATGCATCGTTCCTGTGCTTGGAAGAAGTGCTGTTTGAATGCTAGCCAGCACTCACAGGCTCCCATTCCTTCAAACAGCGTAGCCCACGGGATAGCCCCTATTAAGTCACGGAGGAGATCAAAGTTAGCTTTTCCAAAATTCAGGGTAGCTATCCTACTTCTTGGCTTGCTTCTTCCACCCAGGATCTTGAACTCAACCATTTCATGGTCACTTAGACCTAAGTGGTTTTGGAGTTATTTGCCCCTTCCTTTTCCCTTCCCTTGTTTCCCTTTCCCTTTTTCCCTCTTCCCCTGCTCTTTTACTTTAAGAAGCAGGCAACTGCGTGGATCTCAGCCCACAGCCGGGGTGAAACCACGACAGTCTTTTGGCGCCCAACGTGGGGCTAGAAAGGTTGGGATAACGGTAGATCTGACCCTGACCAGATTGTAATTAAGACAAAGTTGTGATAAGTATTGTTGTTTAAGCAGTCTCCGATCACGATGCTGTGGTATTTATTCACTTGGCTGTGGTCACAGCTGTGGCCGCGAAAGTACCGTACGCTGTATGCAATCCTGGCAGGATTTTTTACCATGTCAAGGCTGCGTTTCCTGGTCTGGTTCTTGTCTTTTGTGATGACAATCTATGATACAGTAATAGTGAGGATCGTGAACTTGTGCTGGTATTTGTATGAGAGCTTGCTGCCCTGTCCATTCTTTGGACAGGAAGAGTTTAGTAACGGCAGCTGGTATGGTGGGAGTACTGCTTTCTTTTCCTTTGGGCTAAATACAACAGCTCTGCTAGCAGTCTTTAAAAACTTTCACTATCCCTGGGATATTCCAACTAGCATCTTGCTGTTTGTAGGTTTGGTGCAGATGGTTCAGTTGTTGTCAAATATTAAGCAGAGGTTTATGAATACCACTCAAGATTTTTCTGTGAGGCCAGATAATCGTGAGTGGCAGGGCAAGTGGCAGAGCATGGGCAAGTACCTAGGCACTTTCTTAACTCCGGTGGTTTGGAGTTTCACTCCTGAGCAGTTACAAGACCCTGAAAAAGTGACTGCATATCTGAAAAGAAATTGCTCTAAGCTTGCCAGAGATACACACCTTACTGCACTGTGCTGGGCCCTGGCCACTATTTACAAAACACTGCTTGATAACAGGCAGCACTGTCAGTACTGTCAGCACTGTCAGAAGGAAAAGAATGAAAACAGACCAGCAAAGACTGCAGCTGCTGCAACCCCAGTGACTGGCACTGCAGCTACTGTAACCACTGTGACTAGCACTAAGGCCACTGTGACTAGCACTAAGGCCACTATGACTAGCACTGTGGCTACTGCAACTTGTCCAACTGATGCTGTAGCTACTGCAACCCCTACAGCAGATACTGATGATAAAACAAAAAACCAACCCCCGCCAGTGTCTGTTGCTCCTGTACAAAAGAGGAAAACAAGGAAATCAGTTCGTGTAGTGAAGGATGAGGATGAATCAGGGCCATCTGGAGCATGTCAGGATGACTCAGGGTCATCTCAAGCATCTCAGGATGGAGCAGGGCCATCTCAAGCACCTCAGGATGGAGCAGGGCCATCTCAAGCCCCTCAGGATAGAGCAAGGCCATCTCAGGCATTTCAGGATGAGGCAGAATCAGAGGTTGTCACACGATCCCTGACCCTGAGTGAGCTGCGTGAGGTTCGAAAAGATTTCAGCCGCCGCCCAGGTGAGCACATCATCACTTGGTTGCTCCGATGCTGGGATCAAGGGGCCGATAGTCTGGAATTAGATGGCAGAGAGGCCAAGCAGTTGGGATCCCTAGCTAGAGAAGGAGGCATTGACAAGGAAATTGGGAAAAAGCCAGAAACCCTCAGCCTCTGGAGGCGACTACTGTCAAGTGTGGAGGAAAGGTATCCCATAAAGGACTATATTACATGTCAGTCACCCAAGTGTAACAACATAGAGGCAGTTATCCAGTACCTGAGAGAATTAGCTGTACGGGAGATCATTTATTATGATCTGGGCAAATGGCAGTCTGACCCTGATGAAGTTGTATGCACCGCAGATATGTGGCGTAAGGTTGTACGAAGTGCACCAGCAGGGCACACCAATTCATTAGCATCAATAGACTGGGATAATATGTATCCACCAACTGTAAGTGAAGTGTCCTGCCGACTCCGGAAATATCAGGACAATGTTTCCCAATCTGTGATCGCAGCGGTAGAGAAACTGGTCGAACGACTTGACAAAAATTTGTGCAACTCCCAACCCGTATCGTTGTGTGAGGTTGCAGCTACTGGGAGAAAGCGTCCATCATCCCAGAAGGGAGGATGCAGAAGGTGCACACCACGAGACACGCTGCGACAGCAGCTGTGGTTTGAACTGTGTGACCATGGTGAGGACATGAGGAAGTGGCATAGGCAGCCCACCTCAGCCCTCCAGGCACGAGTAAATGAGCTGCGAGGTAAAAGAACCGCACAACGCGATTTTGCCAGGAAGAAGGCTGCACCAGTGAGCAGCCAATATGATCAGCAACAATAGAGGAGCCCTGCCTCCAGCCAGGTGGAGGAGAGGGATAACCGTGCTTATTGGACTGTGTGGATCCGATGGCCTGGTACGTCAGACCCACAGGAGTACAAGGCTCTGGTGGATACTGGTGCCCAGTGTACTCTAATGCCATCGAATCACGTAGGGACAGAACCTGTCAGCATTTCTGGAGTGACAGGGGGCTCACAACAATTGACTGTGTTAGAGGCTGAAGTGAGCTTAACTGGGAAGGACTGGGAGAAACACCCAATTGTGACTGGCCCAGAAGCTCCATGCATTTTAGGTATAGATTACCTTCGTAGAGGTTATTTTAAAGACCCGAAAGGGTACCGGTGGGCTTTTGGAATAGCTGCTTTGGAGACAGAAGGCACTGAGCAATTGTGTGCTTTGCCTGGACTCTCAGATGATCCTTCTGTTGTGGGGTTGTTGAAGGTTGAAGAACAGCAAGTGCCAATTGCTACAATGACAGTGCACAGGAAACAATACCGCACTAACCGGGATTCCCTGATCCCCATCCATAAGCTGATTCGTCAATTGGAGAGTCAAGGGGTGATCAGCCGAACCCGCTCACCTTTTAACAGTCCCATATGGCCAGTGCGGAAGTCCGATGGAGAGTGGAGGCTGACGGTGGATTATCGTGGCCTAAATGAAGTCACTCCAGGTATGAGTGCTGCTGTACCGGACATGCTGGAACTCCAGTATGAATTGGAGTCAAAGGCAGCCAGGTGGTATGCCACAATAGACATTGCAAATGCTTTCTTTTCAATACCACTGGCGCCAGAGTGTAGGCCACAGTTTGCTTTCACTTGGAGGGGCATCCAATACACATGGAATCGTCTGCCCCAGGGGTGGAAACACAGCCCTACCATTTGCCATGGACTAATCCAGACCACACTGGAAAAGGGTGGAGCCCCAGAGCACCTGCAGTACATTGATGACATCATTGTATGGGGCAATACAGCAGAGGAAGTATTTGAGAAAGGAAAAAGGATAATTCAAATCCTTTTGGAAGCTGGTTTTGCTATAAAGCAAAGTAAAGTCAAGGGGCCTACACGAGAAATCCAGTTTTTAGGAATAAAATGGCAGGATGGGCGTCGTCAGATCCCAATGGACATTATCAATAAAATAGCAGCTATGTCTCCACCAAGCAACAAAAAGGAAACACAAGCTTTCTTAGGTGTTATAGGTTTTTGGCGAATGCATATCCCAAACTACAGTCTCATTGTGAGCCCACTCTACCACGTAACTCGGAAGAAGAATGATTTCCAATGGGGCCCTGAGCAGCAGCAAGCCTTTGAGCAGATCAAACGTGAGATAGTCCATGCAGTGGCCCTTGGGCCTGTCCGGACAGGGACAGATGTTAAAAATGTGCTTTACACTGCAGCTGGGGAGAATGGACCTACCTGGAGTCTCTGGCAGAAAGCACAAGGGGAGACTAGAGGTCGACCGCTGGGGTTTTGGAGTCGGGCCTACAAAGGATCTGAGGCCAATTATACTCCAACAGAAAAGGAAATACTGGCCGCCTATGAAGGGGTTCGAGCCGCTTCAGAAGTGATTGGAACTGAAGCCCAGCTCCTCCTGGCACCCCGACTACCAGTGCTGGGCTGGATGTTTAAAGGGAAGGTCCCTTCTACACATCATGCCACTGATGCTACGTGGAGCAAGTGGGTTGCACTAATTACTCAGCGGGCTCGAATAGGAAACCCTAATCGCCCAGGAATCGTGGAAGTGATCACAGACTGGCCAGAAGGCAAAGATTTTGGGATGTCACCAGAGGATGAGGAGGTGACACGCGCTGAAGAAGCCCCACCTTACAACAAACTGCCAGAGAATGAGAAGCGATATGCCCTGTTCACCGATGGCTCCTGTCGCATTGTGGGAAGGCACCGAAGATGGAAAGCTGCTGTATGGAGTCCTACAAGACGAGTAGCAGAAGCCACTGAAGGAAAAGGTGAATCAAGCCAATTTGCTGAGGTAAAGGCCATCCAGTTAGCTTTGGACATTGCTGAGAGAGAAAAGTGGCCAATGCTCTACCTTTATACTGATTCATGGATGGTAGCTAATGCCCTGTGGGGTTGGTTGCAACAGTGGAAAAAGAACAACTGGCAGCGTAGAGGCAAACCCATATGGGCTGCGGACTTATGGCAAGACATTGCTGTCCGATTAGAGAAGCTTGTTGTAAAGGTACGTCATGTTGATGCTCATGTACCTAAGAGTCGAGCCATGGAGGAACATCAAAACAACCATCAGGTAGATAAGGCTGCTAGGATTGAAGTGGCTCAGGTAGATCTAGACTGGCAACATAAAGGTGAATTATTCCTAGCTCGATGGGCTCATGATTCCTCAGGTCATCAAGGGAGAGATGCAACATATAGATGGGCTCGAGATCGAGGGGTGGACTTAACCATGGATGCTATTGCACAAGTTATCCATGAATGTGAGACGTGTGCCGCAATTAAGCAAGCGAAGCGGTTGAAGCCGCTTTGGTACGGAGGACGGTGGATGAAATATAAATATGGGGAGGCCTGGCAGATCGATTACATCACTCTCCCACAAACCCGCCATGGCAAACGCTACGTGCTTACCATGGTGGAGGCAACCACCGGCTGGCTAGAAACATATCCTGTATCCCATGCTACTGCCCGGAATACAATCCTGGGTCTTGAAATGCAAGTCCTATGGCGACACGGCACCCCAGAAAGAATCGAGTCAGACAACGGGACTCATTTCCGAAATGCTCTCATAGACACCTGGTCCAAAGAGCATGGCATTGAATGGGTGTACCACATTCCTTATCATGCACCAGCCTCTGGGAAAATTGAACGATATAATGGACTCCTAAAGACTACCCTAAAAGCAATGGGTGGTGGAACATTCAAACACTGGGATACACATTTGGCCAAAGCCACATGGTTAGTTAACTCTAGGGGTTCTACCAATCGGGCTGGCCCTGCCCAGTCAAAATTTCCACGTACTGTAGTAGGAGACAGAGTCCCAGTGGTGCATATGAAGAGTATATTAGGGAAGACGGTTTGGGTCATCCCTGCTTCAGGTAAAGGTAAACCTATGTCGGGAATTGTTTTTGCTCAAGGACCTGGTTGTACTTGGTGGGTAATGCAGAAGGATGGAGAAGTTCGATGTGTACCTCAAAGGGATTTGATTTTAGGTGAGAATAGCCAATGTAATTAGTAAGGTAGAAATTGTATTATAATAAGTACTAAATAACCCATTACTCTATATTCATTATTACTATAATTGCTGTATGTTGTTGTTTGTTGTACCAATGGAGTTACAGCTGGAATCATATACGACAATGAAGGAAGACTGCCACGATGATGGGACCAAGACCTGCCATCACAAGAACTTTTTCCTCTTCCCCTTTGAAAATGAACGCTTTTGATTCACAGACTATGACCATGGACCATGTCAGATGCATCGGTTGAGCGCCCGAGATGCAGCATGCAACGATCCAATGGCGAGACCATGAGAGACTGTTACAACAAATGGAGCCTGAAAATCGTGGACTAGATCATTTACTCAACAAAACTCAGATGAATGGTTCATAGACTAAGGGAATAATACATATATGTGTGTCTGAAACATTGATTGTACCCAAAAGAAATGGTTGGACCTGGTCATGACGTAAATGGTATGGAATAAGGGGTGGAATGTCCTGGTTTCAGTCAGGATAGAGTTAACTTCATTTGTAGCAGCTGATGGAACGCTGTGTTTGGGAGTTAAAATGAAAGCAGTGCTGATAACACCCTGATGTTCTTAGCTGCAGTCAGACAGTCAAGGACTTTCTTAGCTTCTTCTATTTCTCTATTCTTAAGAAAGGAGGGGCGAAGCCAGGACAGGTGACCCAGATGGGCCAAAGAGAGTATTCCATGCCAATCACGTCCTGCCTAGGAAAACGGGGGGCTGTTGGGAAGAAGAAGAGGGGCGGTTTCGGGACGCGTGCTTCCTCTCGGGACGCGTGCTTCTTGGGGGAACGGTCGGGTTCCGGGACAGCTCTGGGTGGTACGGCCTGAGTCGTGTGGTTCGGTGAGAAACTGCATTGGGGATCAATAGTTTCATATTCTTTTGCTCTAAAGTCCTGTTAACATTGTTATATTTTATCTTTCTGTTATCTTAGTAAACTATCCTTATCCCAACCCACGGGCCTCTTCGTTTCTTGGTTTTGGAGTTATTTGCCCCTTCCTTTTCCCTTCCCTTGTTTCCCTTTCCCTTTTTCCCTCTTCCCCTGCTCTTTTACTTTAAGAAGCAGGCAACTGCGTGGATCTCAGCCCACAGCCGGGGTGAAACCACGACATGTACTTATAGAAATTTTTCTTTGCACATGCTCATGGCAACCTTGTTGTCCTCCTGAGTGGCCTGCCCCTTCTTCTAAAGAACATCTTTTTTTTTTTCAGCCAGGACTCTTCACAGTTGCTGGCACTTGGACAGGTTCACAGTTTGGTTCATATTCAGTAAGTTCAGTAGTGTAAGTTCAGTAGTGACTTACACCTACACACTGAAGGTTTCTAGGTTAAAATATGTACACCAAGGTCTCTTCAGTTGCTGGCACCCAAACCTAACAGACCTTATGACCCATGATTCCCTCTCCAGTTGTTGTCACTCAGACCTGTTAACACATACCTACACACAGAATAGACAGAATTGATCATAATTGATCCTGAGGAGAATTCTAAATTTTCATACATATATTATGAAGACAACATTTAAATTTCTATTTTCTGAAAATGGAAATTCACAAAGTATTAAAAAGGGAAGATACAATATAAAATATAAAGTAGTTAATTTTTATTGTGAAATAAAAAATAGTCCAATTAAGTGGAATTTAACTGTATTTATAAAATATTCCTGTTACAACGTAAAGAAGCAGAACTATCTCTTTCTATTAACATTTTTGTCAAAATGAATTGTTTCTGACTAGTTAGATATTTCAGTGGAATACTTGCTGTCAAAATGCAAAAAAAAAATCCCTTAAAAAAAACTTATCCCCCAGACTCCCCTCTAGCACTACACCTGTCACAGAAAAATCTATTTCAGCTGTTCCTAGGCATAGTTATCTTTTTTATACTGGAAATAGCATAAGAATATATCAGAATTTTATACAAATCTTCTACCTACAGATTTTTTTGTCAGTCCTTACTTAGCTACTTAAATATGGAAAAGCTTGTCAACTGCAACTTTAACTTCTTGGCAACATTGCACATCAGTTTGGTAAGAATCCTACTTTAACTTTAAAAAAATGCTAAACTGTCTGTTTTACTTAATTAGTAACAGGTAAGTAAATGCACCATCAAGCTCAATGAGCAAGTAATACGCATCATAGTAGTTTGAAATATCTACACAGAAGAGAAAGAAAATCTTACAGTGGAAGTGTGCTCTCTTAGTGCCTAATGCCTAGTTTTCGTGTGTGGTTTTAATATTTATAAGGTAGATGGAACTCTACTGTTCCTGATTCATTTGCTCTTCAATCCTATTTCTGTTTATGGAAGCACTGACCATGTTGGCTAGTAAAACATTTCATCTGTCTATTTTAAAAAGAACATACTTTAAATTTTGAAGCCAAAATATTGATAAATTAAGGAAGAGTTTCAGTTGTCTGAAATACTTTAGAGCTCCTTACTTATGTCACTTAGTGCCAATCCAAACCTTCAGACTGCAAGCTAGAGGAATTCTCCTATGCAGCAACTTATTAAGTATCTTTTGTTTTAACATTCTTATGAATTCTCTGTTGTTTGAACATTCTTATGAATTCTCTGTTCTTTCTCTAGAAGTTCCAAAATCTGTGAATAATTTAAATGGTTTCTCATTAGAGATTCACAGATTCACAGAATGGTACCAGTTTGAAGAGCCCTCTGGAGATCATCTAGTCCAACTCCTCTGCTAAACGAGGATCACCTAGAGCAGGTTGCACAGGATTGTGTCCAGGCAGGTTTTGAATACCTCTGGAGGAGATTCCACACCCTCTCGGGGCAACCTATTGCAGTACTCTGTCACCCTCACAGTAAAGAAGTTTTTTTTCATGTGGAGATGGAACATCCTGTGTCCCAGTTTGTGCCGCTTGACCCATGTCCTGTCACTGGACACCACTGAGAAGAGTCCAACCCCATCTTCTTGACATCCACCCTTTAGACCTTTATAAACACTGATAATACTTGGTTTTATAAATGGACTAACTGGAAGCTCACTGCTGTAACACAGAGATTATAGTAATCCCTATTTTACACCTGTTAAAAGACTTTCTCCCTTTGGACCACAGTTAAAATATGGTCAAAGTTCATCTGGAAGCATCTTCAGCACAGACAAGAGTCAGGATTACCCATAAACCATTGTGTACTATAAAGTTTGCTGTTACAGAATTAATATAGAGTGTCACACTCCGCTGCCACTATGATGACTTATCTACAGGGCTGTCCTTGTTTTGGCTGAGATAGAGTTAATTTTTCCTACTAGCAGCTGGTACAGTGCTGTGTTTAGGATTTGGGATAACATAATGAGATTTCAGTTGTTGTCAAGCAGTCAAAGACTTCTCCACTTCTCATACTGACCTGCCAATGAGAAGGTGGGAGGTGCCCAAGAAGCTGGGAGTGGACACATCCAGGACAGCTGACCCAAACTGACAAAAGGGATATTCCATACCATATGACATCACACTCAGTACATAACTGGGGAAATAAGGCAGGGACGTGCAAGGCTCCAGTACCTCCTGGGTTTTACTTTTTTCTTTGTGATTCTCTCTCCTATTCCACTGTATGGGGAGGGTTGAGTGAATGGCTTTGTGTTTGTTTTAGCTGTGTGCTGGGCTAAACCATGACAAGGGCATGAAAGTTAAACAGCAACTTTTCAGATAAAGTACAAATATGTTTTCTCAAATATCTCTGCCTATATGAAGTATACCATATATATGCAGTACAACTATCAAACTAAAAACTGAGAAAAAAAATCCACAAGCCAAACAAAAAGAAAAACAAAACACATGTTGTTTTAAGACCAAACACATCATAATTCAATAATTCTATTGTTATTCACTACAAGTGTTCTATTGCAGTGTTGGACACATATTTCAATACATACATCCACCCTCTGGTTTCTTCTGTCAGAGTAATTTGCATAAACCCCAAAGGGAGAGAGAGTGTGCATGGCATGCGCTGAGGCAAGTTAATGTCCAGCTATCTGAAGTGAGCATCTGGTGACAAGAGGTGGCAGAGAAATGTTATTTTTTTTTTTATATTTGGCCATTTTGCTTTATCAAAACTTTAAACTGCAAAAGAAAATGATTGGTGGCAAAATGTGGTGGCTTAGGCCTGACTGGAGGACAAACATCCACCAAAGTGGGTCTATCACTCCCCTTTTCAGTTGGACAGGGGAGAAAATATGTATTGAGAAGCTTAGGAGTCAAGGTAAGGACAGGGAGAGATCATCCTGTAATCAACGTCACAGGCGAAACAGACTCAACACAGAGTGAAGGAAAGGAAACTCTCTAATATATCACACTGCACTACACACCCAGTGATACCAGAGTCAGATAATGAGAAGTGCGACCAGATCTTAAAGCACCTTCCTTCCACCCCTCCCTTCTTAGCAGACTTCCCTTTAGTCATGATTTTGCTCCTTTCTTCCCTCACACTGTGGGTTGGGAAGGGGTGGGGGGTTATGGGGTGAGCAGGGAATGGGTAAATGGGGTTCTTGGTCATTTCTTCATGAGCTGTTTTCCTTTTCCAGATCTTAAAATACCTCTACCTCCATCCCCACTCCCCACCCCGACTCCTCCCTTCTTAGCAGACTTCACTCTAGTCATTAGTTCATTCCCTTCTTCCTCCCCCCATAGTGGCACAGGGAGGGGCAGGGACTGGGGAAATGGGGGCTTCAGTCAGTTCCTTGCAAGTTGGTTTCCTTCTTGTCCAGGGGGGCATTCATTCCACACACCCTTCCCCTGCTGCATTATGGGGTCTCACCCACGGGAGACAGTCCTCCACAAATTTCTCCAACAAGACTCCTTCCCACAGGGCTTCAGCTCTTCACCAGCTGCCCTGCCGTGGGTCACTGATATGCTGAGCAGTCATAAATCACAATGTTGCTCAGTCCCAGTTCTCCGCAGGGTCACCAGCCTCCCCCCAGCAAACCTGTTCCGGTGCAAGTCTCTCCCTTGCTCATCTCTGTGTCTCTGTCTCTCTCCATGGGCAGCAAGTGCTGGCAGGGGCTTGCTCCAACGCGGGTCACAGCATATCCTCTGTGTCTCCACTTGCTCCAACATGGATCCTCTCCACGGGCTACAGGTGGGGTCTCGGCTTTTTCCATGGGCTGCAGGGGGACACCAGCTCCACCATGGGTTTCTCCAGGGGCTGCAGAGGCATCTTTCTCTCCAGCACCTGGGGCACCTCCTTCCCCCTCCCCTCCCCAGCCTTGGTGTCTGCACAGCTTGTTACATCTTCTCACTCCCTTCTCTGGTGGCAAAAATGCAGCAGCTTGCAGTTTTTTCTCCTAAATGTGATTCCCAGAGGTGCTGTGACCACCGCTGATTGACTCAGCCTTGGTCAGCAGCAACTCTGGCCTTGAATTAGACGATGTTTACTCTCTGGGGCCTGCAGAGAGCTTCTAGCTGCTTCTTACAGCAGCCATATTTTTCAGCCCCCCATTCTCTGCCAGTACCCAGCTACACAGAACTGAGACACAAGAGTATAAATAGACCATAAAAAAGTGAGACGAGGCATTGTCATTCTCACTTTCATGTACTGAATTTTCTCAGATTTCAGTTCTTACTGGGGAGATGGACATAATATAGTCCATCCTGATGTAATACAATTGAGGAAATTTTAATAGGAAAACTAGCGGAGTATCTTTAAAACAAAGACAGCAAATCTAGTAGATTATTTAAAGAAAACATAACAATAAGGTATCAGGACTTACTTCCTCTCTCTTTTTGTATTATCTTGGTTACACTGTACCAGCATGGATCAGCATAACTCTTAACTCCGGTTGGTGAAGCGATTCTGCACATTATACTCTGACCTTCAGTCTCACCATGTATAATTCATAGATGATGTGCAATATGAGAAAATAGATAAGACTGTTGCATTAACAGCCCTCTAATGCATTTGTAGAGTCATCCAAAGACTTGGAAGATTTAGGAAATGTTTCAGGTGTACTGTATACCCATTTAGCAGGCTGAATGACAGCAGCAGCTTGATCTCTCACCTTCACTATGTCCCACTAATTACTTTTACTGCTTTTTCAGGGCTTCTTTTCCCTCCATAGACTTTTCTACTTTTCCAGTGCTTCAGACCAAAAACCAACCAAACAAAACAGTAACAACACCCTGATAATTTATTTCTACTTTAAGCAAATATTAAAAATGAGAACATAAGCTTATACATATGTTGTCAGTCAAAAGTAAGTCAAGATCTAAAAGTCTAGTTCCAAAAGGTACAACCTCTACACATGAATAAAACTGTTCTGAGACACAATATTGTCCTTTGTAGCTAATCATTCTGTTGATTCAGATGAATGTTTTGGTTTGGGGACTGGCAAACTTGTGGAGTCACCGTCCTTGAAGGTGATCAAAAAACGTGTGGACATGACACTTCAGGACATGTTTTAGTATACATGGTGGTGTTGGGTTCTTTGTTTGACTTGATGAACTGAGAGCTATGTTGCAACCTTAAAGATTCTATGATTCCATGAATTCCTGTTTTTGGAGGAAATTTTATGTTATTTCTTTTTCAGTCTTAAGAGTTTCTTTAAGAAACAGTAGAAACTTATTTCATGTCTTGTGGTTCTTTGGTTTGTACATCACAGACTTAACAGAATGCTTTTGAGAGTCACAACTGTCTTCCTAATTTTTACTGAGACGGTACTAATTCTCTTCTCTTTCCAAATGCTTCAGAATCTAGGATATGAGAGCACTACTCTAAAATTTCCATTCTCAGGAATAAATTTATTAATTTGAAGTATTTAAAATATTTGCTTCATATTTGTTTCATGATTTTCATTTTCAGGATATAGAAACAGACTACCTCACAATGAGAAGCCTTCAGTTGGCAGATAAATGGTACAGAGTTGCATAAAATGTTTTTGTTTTCATTTATTTTCTTTTTTCAATTTGGACCATAAACAGAAAATCTGAATAAACAAAAAAAATTTAGAATTTACAATATTTTTTTTTTACATTTTCTTTTCATCTGGTGAACTGGCAGAATATTTGTTCATGATACAGTGAGACAGACTTTGCTTACCTTTTCAATACTTACATTTTTCCAATCTGCATGGACCCCAAAATTCTCCATAGATAGGTTTTTTATTTACAAGGAAAAAAACCCCAAAACCGCAAAACAACAAACAACAAACATCTTTTCTAAAATCATTCTTTTTTAACTGCACATGAACCCACATTTAAATCTCTCACTTTTAGAAATTCCTAGAAGTTAAAAATTCAAAAGCACAGACTAGGTAAAGTTAAGAAACATTAGACATCAGAGCAAAAAAATCACAGAGCACATTTAAAGTGTACTCCGAGCCAGGCTAGACTGGTTTGGAGAAGGGTACAATTTAAGCATTTAGAAATACTGTAACTAAGACAAAAATGTGTTAAATTATTTACTATGAACTTCTTGGAAACATGAAATATAAAATTAGTAAAGATGCTTAGGTAGGGCGAAATTAATAATAGTTTTGTATAACTGGGAAATATATTTCACAAGTTATAGAGAAATATAATCAATGAAACAAAAAAAAGTATTCCTTGAGCCATAGGTATCCATGGTGGTAACTCTTGCAAGTCACCCACATGCAGCCTTAGTTCATTGCCATTGCATGTATTCAAAATTTGTCATGGGGTTTGAAATCATCATTATTCATGTTAAGATATGAAAACTGAAATAGTTCTTTCTTCTTATTTTCTTCCACTCTACTATTAATGCTTCCCACCTTCCAGCTGCAGAACTTTGTATATCTATATTCAATTGTTTAATAGCTTTTATGATGTATGATACTGACATATTATATACATCTTATCATACAATATATGCATTGTTGCACAATGTGAGGAATGCTGCCATTGTCTATATATCCAGCTTATCACTGATGCTAACAGCAGTTCCAAATTAACTTCCTAATAGAAAGGAAATCTCACTCTGCAAAAGAAAATCTAACACACATTGTGAAATAACTAGAAACTATTATTAATTATAATTATTATTGTGAGAAAAAAAATCGTGGTTTGATGCCAAGTTTTGAGATCATGGCAGATGAACAGTACCAGCCTTCATCTTTGCTATCGGCCATATGTTTTTATATAACCTTATGCAACCCTGCATAAGGTTGTAGTACCCTGAGCATTTTGATTTTGTGGTGTTTTCCAAAACAGGCTAAGTTATCCAAGAAATGTATTGAGAAATAATGGAAATCGACCAGCTAAGATCCTGTTCTGTCTTGGATGCCACAGAACAAAAAAGCTGACAGGATTATGATTTCTATTAATTTAGGTAATTAATAGACATGCAATGTGCGCTTATCTGGCCACAAGACAAATCCTGGAAAAATGGTATAAACCACAGACATAAACACATATGTCTAGCATAGTTTTCTTGCCTGGTTAGTTGAATATGGGTGAGGGAGAATCTAAATACTGTAAAAGAGAATTTCTAATGTAAAGTAACTGCAAGCCATTTCTGGTTGGGTTGACCCTAGCTGGAAGCCAGGTGTCCACCAAAGCCATTATATCATTCCACCTTCTCAACATGGACAGGGGAGCGAAAATGTAATGAAAGGCTCATAGATTGATATAAGGGCAGGAAGAGATCACTCACCAACTACTGACATGGGTAAAACAGACTCAACTGGGTAAAATTAATTCAATTTTTTTATCAGTCAAATCAGAGTAGGATAATGAGAAAAAAACCACTTTAAACATCTTACCCAACCCCTCACTTTTTCTCGGGCTTACCATGATCACCTCCCTTGGCTGCAGGGAAATCTCTGCTCTGGTACTTGGAGTGCATCCTCCACCTTCTTCACTGACTGTGATTGTTTGTCTCACTATTTTCCCTTCTCTCTCCACCTGAAGCTACTGTTGCACTGGATTTTTTCACCTTCTTAACTATGCTATCCCAGAGGCACTACCATGATTGCTGATTGCCTTGCTTTTGGCCAGTAGCAGGTCTGTTTTGGATCTGGCTGGCATTGGCTTTATCGGACATGAAGGAAGCTTCTAGCAGCTTCTCTCAGAAGCCACCCCTGTAACCTCCCCCCTGCTACCAAAACCTTGCCACAGAAACCCAAGACAATCATTAGCAACTTTTTTTTCAAATAAATTATGTTTATATCTTGATTTTTTCACTTTATTAAAATACGAACATGACCACTTTCACTTATTTACTTGTTTTCCTTCATCTTGCAGATTTATTTTGTATTTACAGGATATTTACCATATATGTATTTTATGCAAATTGTGAATGGGATTATTCCAGTGTATAAGAAGCTCTTGTGATTGTGATCAATACATCACAGAATCCTTTGACAGGCTCTATTTGACTCGATCTGGCTCGATATTTCACACTACTATGTGCAATCTTGGGGGGAGGGGGAAGGCAAGGGGGAATTGCTTCGTGCTTGTTTATCTCAGTGATCAACCCTACTTCCTGCTCATTTTGCTCCTGAAGATATATTCAGCCTCAATTAATATTATGGAGTTTGTGTGCATGGTAAAAAGTAAGAAGAGAAAAGTTCTTTATTGTCTTCAGAAAATTCTAGCAGTGCAGAGACTGTGAAATTTATCTTTAACTAACTTACGCATTAATCAACCAAACTGGCATTAGTTTATTCTGGAAAATTTTCATTCGTAAACATTTATGTATCGTATTCCTTATTGACACAATCATCTATATGCTTTACAAGCTGATTTTTTTTTTACTTATAGATAACATAATCTGCAAAGGGAAATTTATTGGAATACACCTTTTAATACTGGTTCTATTATCTTTTACTTAGTTCTTTTTTCCATAACATTATTACCACCGCAGATACAAAATAATTATGGTAATAAATGATCTAAGATTTTGTTTCCATGTTATGAAAAAATATTATTTGTAAGATATTTATTCTTACATTAACAGAAATGCACTGTTCCATTCACTTTCAAAATTTGAACTGAATGTAAACTCTTTGATAGTTTGGTTCTGTTATCTACTTCTTTTGGCTGTATCATTTTTTTAATTGATAAACTCTTTCAGAAAAAGAAAATGCTGCACTTACAGCACTTATGTTGTTGTATAATACCTCATATAGTGCTGTTTTGAATTACATCCCACCACAATTACTGTTCAGTGTCATGTATTATTTATAGTACAGGCTTACAGATGTTGAAGTGTATCATATATCAGTAAGTACCTTGTTAGTTGTCAGTAAAGGTTATTCAAAAGAAAAAGGATTTTTTCTTTATTTAAGCAAATTCAGAAGAAAAATAAAAATATTTTTCTTACAAACAAACTAGCAAACTATTCCAAAGAAGTCTCTAAATGTAATATATTATGAATACGATAAATAGAGCATATATAGAAAAGGTAATGTTTCGTAAAATACTAATATGACCTCTGATTCAGTACAGTTGCTCCATCTCAGTAAAGATTTGCCAAAGATTAATGAGATTCATGCAAAGATGATAGAAAGGATTAATGATAAGGTGATATTTACATATAGAGACAAAGTAATAGGAAAAAAAAACCCAAAAACATTATGAGAAGTTGAGTAATTTATGAAGGTCAAATGAAAATGGATTATTTTTAATTTTTTACTCAATTTTATATCTGAAGGACAACAGAAAATATAATGCAATCCAGGGCTCTTTGTTTTGGAAATTTTGAACACAGGACCATTGCCATATGGAATGGTATTTACATTATGTCCATATTTAGAGGCTCTAAAATACCCCTCCTACCAAACATCCCCAACATCTTTCTACTCAGATGCTGCACTTAAGTGGTAGTGTAAGAAAGTTAGGATCCTAACTCATGTTTCCTTGATTTATTAAATCTGTACAACTAAAAACTATGAGATCATCCTTTGTTCTGTTGAAAGATTGCTGAGTCTGGATTTTTATTTTTTTTTTAATTTCCACTGGGGTATTTATTTCAGTCTTTTAAACATTGTTAAAAAATCTTATTTTTAAACAGCTGAGACAAATTTTTATGTATGTCTAAACTTCAAACTGTCATGTAAATATGAGTTGCTTGTAAATATTGCTTGTAGATATTGTCTTCTAATAAGAGGCACCAGCTCAGATTACCTCTTGTATCTTGTAGCTCTTCCTTACACTGAATATCATGATTCAAAAAGGGGAATAAAAACATATCCAAAAGAGGATACTGAAGAATATATATTCACTGACTCTAAGTATTTAGACATAAAGTGTGTATTTCACATGAAAAAAAGTGTATTTTGTCTTCATAAACTGGATCAGTCTTGCTGAGAGAGAATTTAATTGTCTGAACTACAAGGAAAATTACAAAAGATGTGTTAATTGTAAATAAAATACAGTTTTATCAGTTTTATGCTAACTCATATGGTATGACTGTTTACAGCAATCTCAGAAAAGCATACTGCTACCTCAGAACAAAGCCTCCAAGATCTCTTGTAAAACCCAAGGCTTTTCTGAGATTTGTTTTCTTAGGTCTGTTTGCTATAAACTTCTGGGTTTTTCTATCAATTGTTAACATAATATGTGCTATATTAGAGAATCAGCTTAAAATGGCTTTTTACAGATACTCAAAAAATGCAATCGCAAGTAATAGTTGTTAATTTCAGTGAAGCAGTACAAGTTTTATGCAATTGTTTCAGAAGCCTGAGAATTTTTTTCTCCTTAGAGTTTTCATTTAGCACTTAAGCTCAGAAGTCACTGGTGTATTTTTCCCTTTCTTTCAGAGACATTTGATATAATATTCTCTATCATTTCTCAGCAGGAGCAAAGCAAGTACTTGTTACACGTAAAATGCTGACAAAAATGTCAGACATGAAGCTAACAAAATAGACGTAAGAATAAAATCAACTCTCTTGTAAAGTATGATATACAATTTGAAAGTTCTACTTCTCCTTAAATGTCTTACATTACTTAAAACACCTGTATTTTAAGGGGTCATTTCTGTGAAATCTAACCAAAAGGTTTACAATACTAAGAGTTAAAACTGCATCCATAATTCAGACAAATGTTTCTGGGTGAAGACTTATTATCAAGCATCTGTTCCAGTAAACAGAACATCTTATGGGATCACTCTGTGTTATTTTATATCATTCTAAATCTCAAAAAATGTCAACAGTGTTACCCAAGTGTAGTGAAGTTCAAATGAATGCAACTAAAGATATTTGTTTAGGATTTGAAAGTAATAAAAATAAAAAAAGAATATTCAGAAGAGTAAAAACAAGGCGGGGTCTAATCTAGAACTTTTACTATGACACTTATTGTTATCTAGAAATTATCTTAGTGTTATTATTCTAGTGTATTATAGTGTGTTATTGGTTGGGTTACTTCTGCACTGGATTCCTTTAGGCTTAAATTTACTGTAAATCCAAGTTGCTGAAGTAGGCATTGACTGAGTTTCTGAAAACCTACCTTCAGGGATCTGTGCACACCCTCAATGCTTACAAGATTGATTTGTAGCTTCAAGCATAAGACACTTAAGGGGATCTGAAAGTAGGATGGCCACACAGGTGACACGTTCTGTTCTGGGTAGAGTGAGCTGAGGAGCTGTATGCTCTTCTAGTGCCCCCCGACGGCCAGATCATGCAACTCACTTCGAAATGGTTTCAGGTAATACAGGAATCAGGAAAACAAGCAATTCGGATGGCAATAACATTTAAAAAAAAAAAGAGAGAGAGAGAGAGAGAGAGAGAGAAAAGTAAAGCATTAAGAGGAAAAAACAGATGTTAAAAACCTGAAAAGTGGAGAAAATTTGATCCACTTAATTTTTCCATCTGACTGGGGTAGAAATAATACTTATTTTTCAATGGTAAACAGAAGCAGTATGAAAACTTGTTATAAGAACAAGGAAGAAAATAGAATTAAGTTCAGAAAGGGAGATTAAGAATATCTTTCCCTAAACCAACAGATATTTACTCAAAATATGGAAAAATCTGATTAAATTTTCTAAATTTACAAAACTGATTATGTTTCTCATTGTCTTGCTTTCTTCTATCCATCAAGGTGTTGCTTTGGAAATAGGTGAGCTGTTAATCTCTTCTGTCAAAACACCATCACCAGTTAAATGATCCTGTGAGAAGAAAGTCATAAACTGTTTTACTTTGACCATTTTAGTATTCTGTGCAAAGGGAAAAGAGTTTTAACAGATGCAGTTTACTTCAGAGTACCCTCTAGACTGAAAGAATTCAGTTTTCTTTCTTTCAAAGTATATCACACAAAGGAATACTATTATTTCCATTATGGTCTCCTCAGTGTTCTATTCACTTCTAGCCTGAATAACATGTTCTCTAAGGGCCCTATTCTGCAAATAGTATTGCACTTGATTAATTTTACTTTCATGTTTAGTCACTTTGAAGTCAAATACATCAGGACGATGAATATAAGTAATCTTAACATAGACATTTGGAGAATCAGGTCTGGAATTTAAATATAGTATATCATATTGGTCTGATTAGTTAAGAAAATATTTATTTCCACTTGAAAACGCTTATTTGAAACTTTTTTTTTTTTTTTACTAGATAAATCAAATAAATGACAAATGGGGGAAAAAACTTTTTGAATTGTATGAATAATTCCTGGTTTTTTTAATATTCTGGTGTCTGTTGATCACATCATTGAGCTCTCTTTTCCTTTTGAACTGATAGATGATGAAGGAAACCTGACTTTGACACTTCTTGCTAGCATTTGATAATTTTTGATTTAAGGGAAAAATAAAAATGGTAAGATTTAATGAAAATTTGTGGTGTGGCACATTGTTTTTCTTCTTTTATCTTCACATTTCTGCCTAAGTTACTCAGAAAATTCAGAGGCTTATTTTTGTATAATACGTTTTCTTTGAAGACAATGTAAACATAGATTTTCCCCTTACTATTTTACTCACAGTACGTCATGTCATATGTTGAAGACTCACATTTCCATTACTAAATGTTCTCCTGTGAATTATGTACTGGCTAAACTTTTATTTAAAGACAACAGAGAAATATGATTTGTTTCATATTTTATTTTATTTAATATGAAATTTTATTTAAAATATCATTAACGTAGTAAATTGATCCAAAAGTTGTAAATTGTACTAGACCAGCATTACATATATATTAGATATATATTACACACACATCCATCCATCCATCCATCCATAAATTCTAAATTACTTACCATTCCTAACAAGGAACATCTGTGGCAGAACCTGACTGCAACTTAAATGTTAACATATTGCTTATTTAATCCACACATTGTAATTTTTTTTCTTCTAATAAAAAACAGTACTTGCAGCATTATTCTATTTTCATCCTGTTTTCCTCCCCAGTAATTAATTTTTAGGATGTGCATGCTTCACAGTTCCTAGTAAATCTGGCTTATCATAGAACCATAGAACCATAGAATCATGGACTGGTTTGGGTTGGAAGGGACTCAATTCAATGTCAGGAAGGCTTTTCATATACAGTTTCTCCTTATCTACAGGTTTAAGCAGGTTTTCCTAATGTGATTATCATTAGGAAGTCCAAAGAAAATCTACGCACACATTTGTTTATGCCAAACTTTTAATATTTATTATGTGTTTACTTCTTTATCTTGGCTTTGGAATTTAAATGTGGCTTCTTCTTGTATTTGACAAGTACAGAGAAATTAGTGAGTTACAATTTTTTGAGACTGGGATCACATGCTATGTTTTGCATTCCTGACATTTTTGTCCTTTTTATAAGTAAAGTACTATATTCAATGTGAAAAGCATTATGTTGGAAATAAAATATTAACGCCAGTGAGCTGCAGAATTAACACAACAAAGTCCATAAGAAGTATAGGTAATAATTACGCAAGAGTTAGTCGGTGTGTACTGTAAGAGTAATGCTAATTAATTTACAATGTTAGCTATAAATAAAAAAAAAAGAAACCAAACAAAAAGCTCGAAACCCCAACCTAACTACAAAGAAACATAGTTTGCAAAATATAACTGTAATTATAATTTAGAAAAATTTTAAAATAAAACAAGACTTTATTTCCTTCAAGACATATTTCTGTTTAATAATCCAGATAAACTTCTGTAGTGGCATGAGCCAGGTAGAATTGTATGAGCAAAGGTTCTAAATAATTGATTGAACTACCTTCTGTTGAGAAAATACCAGCTTCTATCAATGAAGTTCTAAGAGATTTCATCTATGCCAATATTCTTGAAAGGATTATGGCAACAAGACAAAATGAGCTCCTTATCATTCCACCAGCATTAATTTTTCATGATAGCAAAGGACTGAGTAGTTGATAGAAAATGTAATATGCCCTACACATTAACTGAAAACTGTAGAAAGTATCAAAGAGGGTATCTTGTATATTGCATGTCTTATTTCTATAAGTTTCTGAGTTTAAAATACACATAAATTTATAATAAAGACAGATTAAGAAGCCAAAATATTTTAAAAAATCAAAACAATGCAGCTAAATCCCAAGGCATTTTCTTCTGGATATCTTAACAAAAATATTTGTCTAGCATTGTCATCCATAATGTATTGAGGTCAACTATTATTTAAACCACAAATGGTTGGTGAATATCTAAGAATAGTGAACTATTTATATTCTGGCACAAGGAACTGTTTCAGCTATTTACTTTCTCAAATTGTATTTCTAAAACTTGTTATCTTAGCACTAATACTGCTTATTATATCTGCAGAGATGCAGAAACAACCTGTAGTTGTTGATGGGAAATAGGAACCATATATGCACTTCTAGTTTCAAAGTTCTTTTATTAATCTGCAACTTTCTCTTTCACTCGCATGTCTATTGAAGAAAATTCATGGAAACTGAGGAAACTCATCCAAACTTCTGTTATTCAGACAAGCAATGCAGACAAAAGACAACTTATGCATTACTCTAAAAAAATTAAATAAATATGTTTTCTGTTTGTGAATTCATTGTATGTTGATTAACATAGAATTCTTATTTAAAAAATAGAAACATATCAGATTAAAAACCAACTTGGTTGCTTTTTCTCTGGTAAATGTCTCCATGTATTTATCAAGGATAAAAATACAGTTAACATTTCCTGAATTTAAAAAAAAAAAAAGTAATGCTGCAATCTTTCTAAGGTAAGGTTCTTTGACTTATAGTATTTGGCCTCTATAGTATTAGTCCTGAAACATGTCACATTTGCAAAATTTAGGCCCTGTGCATACTAAATTATTTTCATTTAGTGATGAAATTCACACTTTTCCTGTAAAGTAAACCTTTATGTCACAGTTGGCTTTTCATCGGTTCTATCAGAAATAGTTATCAACTCTATAACATTTGCAGTAGTGACCATGAAGATAACTTTTTCTTTTAAAAATTTATATACACTACATATAGTTTTGTGATGTAACTGATGACATTCACCTCTGTCAAAACCTTGAATCTAGAGTGAAAGCAACACCAAAGCTGATGCTTAGAAGTATATACCATAGAGGAGAATGTTTCAGATTGTGATGTATTGAATGTTCCAAATAAGTGCTCTCAAGAATTTCAGATGTTTTAACATTTATGTTTATATTTCTGGCAGTTTTACTTCTTACAGTTTAAATTAAATTGCAGTAACCCCAAAACCTTAAGTTACACAATGATAATTGAGTACACACAGGATTAAAATTACACAAAATCCTTAAAATTACACATGATCCTAAAAGTGTCAGTAAATCAACATTTAGGACTTCTTCTTTAGATAAATTTGGTAGTTTGTAAAAATTAAGCCTGCATCAAGTTATGAAGTGTAATCTCAGAATTAAGTGATTCGCAGACATGATGACACCGTTGAAAGTTTTTGGCCATCTCTTTTTCATTTTCCTGCAGGCTCTCTCCTCCTTCTTTGTACTATTTCTGTAGTAACTATGTGCTGGGTCTACGGAGGGTGGGGTTGTTTGGGGTTTTTTAAGGTTGCATTGGATAGAGGTTTTGGCAAACCTGTATAAATTCAGGCAACTGCCAATCTCCACAATGACGTTCTCATACTCTGTATATTGTTAACACACATTTCTATATTAATACCCCTACTTCAGCTTTTCTGAACAACTTGTATTTTCCAATATCTGCAACACATTATGATTTCCAGACAACTTTTAATGTGCAGATTTCTTATGCTCAATAATATCCAGATTTATATCCTGCACTAGTAGTTCAAATTCTTCCACTTCATTGCTTGAGCTCTTGCAGTACCTTACAAACATTTTGTTTGCTAGCTACTCATTTCCTCCTCAATCTGAGTGCTGCACCTTCAATACTATCTCTCTGGTTACTAGTATCAGCTTCTTAATCATTTTTAACACACATACATTGCTTTTTGTGTGAGCACTCAAAAAATCTCTTTGTAATTCTTTTTTCTTTCTCTAACTTACCATACAATCACTACATGTGTTTTGATCCACAACCAGATAGACCAGTTTGGCAGAAGTTTAAACCCCTTTGTGTTCCTGGGAGCCTCATATTGCTCTGGGTGATTGGGGGCAGCTGGGATTAACTCCTGGGTGAGGTTCAATTAGGTGTTCTATCTTGATGAGGTCTTCACAGTTCTTGGACACAGAGATAAGAACAAAACAGAGTCAAGTGTCAAGTCACTTTATTTGGCCCACAAGAAGTGTGCAAGAGAAGAAGGGAAGAAAGAGGGAAAAGAGTATAAGAGAAAGAGAGAGAGAGAGAGAGAGAGAGAGAGAGTGCAATGTTACCATCAGGGATCTGTGACCTCACATCAGTCCAGTGTCTTCAGGTCCAGTGGGGGAACATTTTTCCCCATCTTTGTTGGTCTTGCTTTTTTACAGTGTTGTCTCATTGCATAAGTCCTTGGCATAGCCACACCTTCCAAGCCCACTCTAGAAAGTCTTTCAGTTGACCTTGGGCCTGAGCACATGCACAGAGAATGTGGTCTATATTCTTCAAGATATCTGATCTTGAGAGGTGGAATTCACTTTGTTGTGTGGTGATGGTGATGATGGGGCAATTGCTTATGGTGACTGAGAGAGAAGAAAGAGAAGGGGGTATGATTCTGTAAGGCATATCTCTAGTCTCTTACAACACAGTATATATACTGCATCTCTCACAGACTTATTTTACTGAAATAAAACTCTTACTACCATAGCAGTTGTGATTCCAGAAAAAAATTATTCTTTAAGAGAATAATTGCTAAAGGAGTCCATCCCTGCACAATAACAATTCCAACTACTCACAGTTCTACTGGTTGTCTTCTCCTCTTCCCTCTTTTCTCTCCCCTACTGTATCTCCAATTCTGGAGTTCTGGCATTGCAGGAAGGAATCAGGAAATCCTGGTATTTCCTGCTGCCACTAGGACTCTAAAAAGTTATTCTGCAAACACTGGAAATCCCTGATTTAGACTGTGGTCATCAATATTTCAACACCTTTGCCTTCTCAATATTGTGTAGCTTGGAAGAATATTTGCACTACGTTTTGGGAAACTGGAAAGTCTGGTTATATCCTCAATCCAGGCAAATATTCAAGGAAAACCTGTTTATTTTCTAAAGCCCATCAGGGTATAATAGGAATATGGACATTATGCACTACAAGGTGTATTTTCTGCTGCACATGGATATATTCAGGATGTATTTACTTTTACAGCATAATCCACTTTTTTTACTACTATTAGCTTTACTGAGTTTATTTTTCAGACTTTTAAAATTTGTATTCTTCTAGTTTATAATGCAACAGGAACCTAAATATCTGTCTTAACAGATATTTATTCCTCTCTTAACTTTTTGTTTGTCTTTTTTTTTCAATAGCTAGTCTAAATCCTAGAGAATTTATGCTAAGATTTCTTTTTTTTTATGACCAGCAGTAACATCTCTTCATATGTTAAATAATGGGTAACACTTCCTAGATGTTAATATTTTAGTGGAAATGTAAAGCTTTCAAGAAGAAGATTGAAAGTAGACCTAGTGATAATACTGGCTTTAGATCAGCAACGACATGGAAACAGAGGAAAAGAAAAATTGGAGAAAAACATCCTTCTTAATTAAAATTTTAAACTATATCTCTGCTTCCTAAACTCAAAGATTTAAAGGCTTTTGTAACTGCATGTATAGCTTGTGGAAGATGGAAAAAAACTTTGATGTATGGAGGTCAGTCCCTATGTTATTTCTTCTGACACCAAGGTAATTGCTTTTTATTTCCATTCCAAGAAGTGTGTACTACTAAATATTTTTGCTATGTAACTGCTTCTCTGGTAAGTTGTTATGGGTGGTGATACTCAAAGACAAGAATAATCACAGACTTAATTTCATACAAACAAATGGGCAGACAAAATCGATACATGGAAAAGTTAAAATTTTTCTGAAAACCTTTTTTACACAGCTGTTTACTGATAACACCTATAATCAGACATAGTCTTTGGTTCTGTTTCATATATGTAATCTGTAAAAGTTTATGAAGTCCAAAAAATGAATACTATTATCTAGAAGTGCAACTTAAACACTTAATTTTGATGGCAATGAACTGCAAGTGCCAATTTATGTTTTTGAAGAATTTATGTTAGACCAGATTTTAACCCTTTTCATTAGGTTTGTTGCAACAGTATATAGAAGGAAAGAATGTCTTCTCCCTTAAGAGCACCTCATGAAAGACTCTGTCAAATGGGATGATAAGGAAAAGGGGGAAGCCAAACAAACAGGAGTACAAACCTGACCAAAACACTAAACTGTGGGTGACAGCCAGTGTCTGTATCTTTTCCAAAGCAGGGCTGGGTTTGCATTCATTAGCAAACCTTAAGCTGGACCAGCCATCAAATAGGAAGCCCTGGATGCTGGCAGGGTATCAGGTGGGGGGAAGGCCTGTGCTGGTATTCAGGGAGACCCACAAATGTGGAATGTTTGTAGGACAAGTGTGTGTGTGTGTGTGCGTGTGTGTGTATAGGTTTTTTAACAAGTGTTAAACCAGACCAGTTACTTGGAACATGCCTTAACATTAGGACAGGTTTTCTGATTGTAGAGTGCAAGCATACATTAATAACCATCATGACAACAAACCCAGGTCCTATAGGGATGTGATTTTAAAAAGTCAAAAGGGTTATTCATTTGCTTTAAATTAAGGAGGTACTTAAATGTTTTCATAATCTGAGACCTGAGAATCTTTCTGGTGTCTATTAGTGTTAACTCCAGTGAAGTCAGTGTAATAAAGTCGATTACATCAGCTGAGAATCAGCTGAGAGTTTTCCCCAGAAACATTGTAAAAATTATAATTACTCGAGTCTTCTGATGGTAATTTGGTGGCTAATTAAATGGACTCTCATGGATTACTTAAGAAGCTTTGCACATTGTCGTGGTTTCACCCCGGCTGTGGGCCGAGATCCACGCAGCTGCCTGCTCCTTAAAGTAAAAGCGCAGGGGAAGAGGGAAAAAGGGGGAAACAAGGGAAGGGAAAAGGAAGGGGCAAATAACTCCAAAACCACTGGAGGTGAGAAAGTGCCTAGGTACTTGCCCATGCTCTGCCACTTGCCCTGCCACTCATGATTATCTGGCCTCGCAGAAAACTCTTGAGTGGTATTCATAAACCTCTGCTTAATATTTGACAACAACTGAACCATCTGCACCAAACCGAAAAACAGCAAACAAAACGCTAGTTAGAATATCCCAGGGATACTGAAAGTTTTTAAAGACTGCTAGCAGAGCTGTTGTATTTAGCCCAAAGGAAAACAAAGCAGTACTCCCACCATACCAGCTGTCGTTATTAAACCCTCCCTGTCCAAGGAATGGACAGGGCAGCAAGCTCTCATACAAATACCAGCACAAGTTCATGATCCTCGATATTATTGTATCATAGACTGTTATCATAAAAGACAAGAACAGGAGACATAAATACCACAGCATCGTGATCGGAGACTGCTTAAACAACAGTACTTATCACAACTTTGTCTTAATTACTATCGGGTCAGGGTCAGATCTACCGTTATCCCAACCTTTCGAGCCCCATGTTGGACGCCAAAAAGACTGTCGTGGTTTCACCCCGGCTGTGGGCTGAGATCCACGCAGCTGCCTGCTCCTTAAAGTAAAAGAGCAGGGGAAGAGGGAAAAAGGGGGGAAACAAGGGAAGGGAAAAGGAAGGGGCAAATAACTCCAAAACCAAGAAACTAAGAGGCCCGTGGGTTGGGATAAGGATAGTTTACTAAGATAACAGAAAGATAAAATATAACAATGCTAACAGGACTTCAGAGCAAAAGAATATGAAACTCTTGATCCCCAATGCAGTTTCTCACCGAACCACACAACTCAGGCCATACCACCCAGAGCTGTCCCGGAACCCGACCGTCCCCCCAAGAAGCACGCGTCCCGCCACCGCCCCTCTTCTTCTTCCCAACAGCCCCCCGTTATCCTGGGCAGGACGTAATTGGCATGGAATACTCTCTTTGGCCCATCTGGGTCACCTGTCCTGGCTTCGCCCCTCCTTTCTCATGAATAGAGAAATACGAAGAAGCTGAGAAAGTCCTTGACTGTCTGACTGCAACTAAGAACATCAGGGTGTTATCAGCACTGCTTTCATTTTAACTCCCAAACACAGCATTCCATCAGCTGCTACAGATGAAGTTAACTCTATCCTGACTGAAACCAGGACACACATGCAAATATTATTACAGCTTGGTTTTGTACACGCTAATGTAAATATAACTTGTTAGTATATACTATGTGATAGAAGGAACTATATTGGTATTACTAAAGCTTACTTTGCAATATGTGAATATTACGTTCTGCTCCAAGCTTTGCTGATGACCTTTGGCAAATTACATCAATGTTTTGTCTTGTTTTGTTTATTTCCCCAAAATTAGTTTAGAAGTCATGAAAAAACTTCAGAGATCAGTTTATACTAATAACAAAACTTACAAGTCATAGCTCTGTGACCTCTACCACATTTTGACAACTACGGTTCAGAGAAAAGTTAAGAAGTTCTGGAAGATCTATACAGAAGTATAGTTTTGTCCAAAATCTTAGGTTGCTAAAGAAGATGTGAAAATATGAGTGAAGATGTAGTAACACATTCCCAGAATATCTTCCCTGTCTCCAACCATTTTCTATTTAACAGTTCTTGAAATATGGACACTTTCCATATATTCCTCTCATTCCTTTAAAGATGAATTCCAATGCTTGATGAATGAAAAAGCCAATAAACATTATTATTGCCATTAGTTTTCTTTCACCAACATATGTATTGTCATTTTTCCGCTCTTCCTTAATGAAGATATATTTCTCCATTCTTTATAGTGCCATACTTTACTGGATAAAAATATCTTCCAAAATTTCATCGGAACTACAAATAATATTATTTAAATTGTGCAAGCTTGCAGTATCTCATTCTTACCCAATATAATGTAATTGCAAATGCCATGTGCTTTGACTGCACCGTGAGCTTTATATGGCAGTGTTCCAGGATAAAATTTAAACCAGCCTGTGAGGATTTCAATGTAGGAAAGATAATAATCTGTTATACAAATAACTTCTCTCAGACCACCAAAACAGTTGAGATCTGAAACTAGTCATCTTTACAGACCTACCTGTACAAAAAATACATGATGAAATCTTCATCATAACCCCCTGCAAAGCTTATTCTGTCCCAGCAATTTCCTCTCTGAATTGTTTAGTGATCGTTGAGAATCAAGATTGCCCTTTCATTTTGTATTTATGTGATCAGTATCACACATTATATGCCTCAGTGTATATAGAAAAAATCAATTTCAACTGGGTAGCTTAAAAGTGCCTGTCTTCCTTTAGGAGTTTAACATAACAACATTTTTTAAACATTTTGAACTACTTTCCACTAATATGCTAGATGATGATGGTTATATATCATACCCTGCAATTCCCTGAAACTACATAGATTTATGCCCACTAAATTAGCAGGATATAAAATGTTTACTGAAAACAACAGGCATTCATTTAGTCAGACATAGTTCTATACTGATGTAATTACAGTGGCTTAGAGCCAGCACTGACTAAGATCCTCGAAGTTTAGCGTATAGGCAAAGAATGAGGTCAATACATCCAGCTGTATCCTTTTGATTAACATTTCTTCAAAGAATATTTGAGGTGTGGACCTCATTTTCTACACTTTGCAAAGTCCTAATTATCCAAAAATCATAGCAACAATTTTTAGATGTCTGTCCCTGTTGGAAGTGTGATATTTTGTGGTTTAATTATTTGTTTAATCTGGGGAGAAGGTGTTCCCTTTTTATTTTCTATTGCATGTTGGAATGAACCAGAGACAGTATGTCAACTTTGTTCACTGTATCTTCTTTCCTGTTCTTGAGTATGGCAATTTCACATTATTACTTAGTTCCTACTATAGCATCTACTTTGAGAGAGAACATTTTCCTAAGAACATGCACCTGGGGATTTCTATCTTTCGCTGTGTTCTTTTTCCACACCCTCTCTATTACTCTAGCCAAGCGATAAACGTTTTTTAACTCATGAAGAATGTGTTTTCCCTACAACTCCTAAAAAACCTTCGGTTTTACTAGTTTTTCCCCCTAAGGAAACTGGCATATTCTTTACCTATAAGTCTGTAAAGCCTGAGATTTTTTTTCTGCTTATGTTCTATTCATGTAGCTTTTTTTTTTTTCAGCACTCATCATTCGTTCTTTGAACAGCTAGTACACTACTGACCACTGAAAATTTTAAAAAGCAATATTTATTTATTTTAATTATGCTGTCAGTCAGTTTTGTTTAATATTCACCTCTGTTTCTACAGAAAATCCAACCCTGAATTACTGGTGTTGCAGTCACTCCTACTGTCCACATTCTTCTTCAAAATGTTCACAAAATCATCAGATCATTACAGCATTTGAAACTTTTTTTGGCAAACAGTAAGCTTCACATGGACTTACAACAAATGCTTTTTTCTCCTCCCCTTATTTAGGAAAAAGATTGTGTGAAAGTGCCCCATTATTAAAATGTAGGTCTCTGATTCATTTTTTACTTCAGACACATTTTTAAATTTTTTTTCATGTGTACACTATATTTTTTTCAGGTTTCATAAGCATTAATAACTTCTTGATTTGCAAAGTTAATTCCCAGGAAATTAATTTCAATTCCTATGTTGACTCTGTAGAAGCTTTTTGAGAACCTGGTTATGATACAGTTTTTTATATTGATGTCAGCTAATCTCCACAAATTACAAGATTCTTTCTTACATATTCTGGATATTTTTATATACACTTCACTTTTTCTGCATGTGCTAAAAATTCCTCATCATATATTTTATATTTTTGTAGTAATTCTCAAATATATATGTCAAAGTTTTCTAACTCTTTGGTTTAACTTTCCAAAGAAAATTTAGGTTAAAAACTTTCACATACTCTGGTATTTCTGCCTTGAAATCACATGAAAAATATTTTTAAAAGAGGATTATTTACATCAATCATTGCTTTTCATGGTCTTACATATTATAATCTGTATTTTCTGCTGTCACCTGTATTTACACGTAAAAATTTATGTGCTTTCATTGTTCTACTTTATTGATGACTTTTTTTCCTATTGATAGTTGATAGATCTATGACTGCCAGGGTGAAAAGAAACTGTTGATTTGTCTCACTTATGATTTACTTAAACCATCTTCTTTGTTCAGGGGTCTTAAAATTCAAAGTTGGAGATGATTCTTTCCTTTTTATTTTTTTTTAAGGCAAAAACACTCATAAAGCTCTTTCCTTCTTCTTATTTGTGATTTAGAACTAAAATAAAATATTTATTATTCATTAGTCTACAATATCACAATGTCATCAATCCACAAGTCTTTCCTGCAACCCTCCCTAAACTAATGCATATTACTGCAAGTGTTGAATGTGAAATATAAGTAAATGGATCCATAATTAACACTGTGTTTAGTAATATGATCAAGATAAAATTAATGTTATTTTAAAATTGTTCAGAATTATTCTTTATTCGTTGTGAAAACCATGAGTATAGACTACCTTGTTTTATATACTTAATACATTTGCTATGTTCCTGTTCTTGCTTGGTTTTAATATAAATAATTTGAAAGAAAATCATGTGGTTAATGTCTTTCCCCAGGTAAGTATTTGTGTTCTTGGTGAGAGGTAATAATGTTAGAGCTTGCCAAAAAAAACCCACCCTTTAAGTAATGTGCATTTAAAAGTTTTAACTATATTGAAATTGCTTTCAGAAAGACAAACAAAAAACAGCTGAAATTTCTTTTGATGTGGTAATACTTTAAAAATTTCTGAGTTTAGAAAGGGTCATTATGAACTTTTATTTTTAACTTCTGCATAAAACTGTTTGTGGGCTTTTACCTGTTCATACCTTTTCATTGTAGTATAGCCTATCCTTCTGAAAAATATCCAGCCATATCTTAGATATTTCAAGTGGTGATTAATTTCACATATCCTTTATGAAATCACCAATTTAACATAAACACAAATTTTATCTCTGAAATAGATTTGTAACTTTTTATCGTTACTTATTGTAATCTTAACTGCCTTTTATCTATGCTCTACCTGTTGAAAACTTAGGAATCAAAATAACATTGAATGGAGTTATTAAAGTTGCCTTTGAGTAATTGCTACCTGCTAGCAAAAAAAAAAAGAAAAAAAAAAACAAACAAAAAAAATAAACCATTTGCAAGCTTATGTTTCTAATATTTACTGCCACGTGTGGGTAACTTGAAGGATTATTCAGAGTTCTTATCTGAGCAAAATTGAAACTTCAAAACCTTTGGATATCATCTATTGCAATCATATAATCTGAACAACTCGTCCAGAAAGAGAGATGTCTGCGTTATCTCATTTGAAATGTCACAGACAGGATGGCTTTTCATATACAAAATGGCTGTAGAATTATTATTTGTTTTACTGTGTAATTCACTGATAGCCATGCAAACTTTCTCCTGAGCAACTTTTCCTGCTCTATTGTGTATCCAAATAACAGAGAAAGCATTTTGGTTACTTTTATCAGATTAAGTATTGAAGGCATTAAAAAATATTTTTCATAAATTCAATTTCAAATGCATTTCCCACTTGAATTTATTTGCTTATATTTATTTGTTATGGCAGTATATTTTTCATCATTATTACTATCATTATTGATAATAATAATAATAATAATAATAATAATAATAATAATAATAATAATAAACAGAGATAAAGGATTTTTGGGTACAGAATTAATTAAACCTCTCAAACATTTCAGCTAAACTTAAACCAGACTGGTTTAAATGGCCAATACCATGGAACGTGTGAAATCTTTTATTTTTAAATTCACTCTGAAATAGGAAGTGTAAATAAAAGAGCTAGAAAACTCCTCTGACTGTATCTTGCTTTATTATTTTATACCTAAATAAAACTACTCAGAAATCAGGGGGAAAAAAATGAGCAAAAAAAAAAGAAAAAAAACCCTAACAAACAAGCCCACCAACCCCCTCTCAAAAAAAAAAAAACCAAGCAAAAGAAAAGCCCAAAGTAAACCAAACCAAAAAAACCCAAGAAAACTTCTATGCAGATATTACTAAATTTAGACCTATATTTTCTTCTTCAATAGAATAAGAATTAGTTTCTGTCATAGTTATTTGAAGAACAGGAAAAACATCAAGCAGAAGGCAGACCAACTGTGACCTGTATAAATATAGGATATATTCCCAATTGCTGGGTGGGTGGGGTTTTTTATGTTGATGAAAAACTGAACACTAATTTTAATTTAGGAGTCTGTATATAAGTGTTTCTATAGAGCTTTTATAGCCTCTTTTTAATGCATTAGCAACCTAGGGTGAACCTGCTTTTTATTTCCTTTTCAATTAGTGTATTTCCCTGTAAAGGTTGACTTTATTTGCCTTTATTAACATTTATTACAATACAAATTTTAAGTATAAAAAGGCCTGATACCTTTTCCACAAGATTTTCTTTTTTTTTTAATTTGTTGTATAAAATAACCTACAGGGTTGGTTGATCCTGACTAGCAGCCAAGTATCCACACGGCTACATGCTCACTTTCCTCTGACATGTGGTAGGGAGAAAATCAAAGGATGGGGAGAAGATGCATGGATCAAGACAAAAATAGTTTAGTAGGTGAAGTAAAAACTTTGTGCACAAGCAAAACATTGGCAGATTGATGTCTATCACTTCCTGGAATGCAGGACCTCACTATTCATGATAATTTGGCCAGTTTGGGTCAGCTGTCCTGTCTGTGTCCCTTCCCTACTTTTTGTCCACCCCAGCCTACTTCTTGTGGGGGCAGAGCTGGAAAAAGAGAAAGCTGCAACACTGTGCAAGAACTGTTCAGCCCTACCCTGAACACTGGTATCTCATGAGCACTCTTCTATTCACACATTCAAAACACAGCACCAGATAGAATGCAAAAGTTAATTTTATCCTACCCAGATCCTGTACAGCGAAATAAATTGAATATGCCCTTTAATACAGTATTGTGGATTTTCATGTCATCCTGGGCATAATTTACTATATAAAATCAAATCAAAACCTGAACAGAGGATCAATTACTCCATTGACTCTTCTGCAATAATTATCACTGTATCATCTGAATGACTGACAAGAGTTAATGAACATAATTCCATAATAATATGGAAGATTACTATAGGTATTATATAAGAATGTACTTATAGGATGCAAAGGGCAGCAGTATACTAATTTAATAGTTTGAACATTTATCTTGGAAGTCAGTTTAGGACATCAAGAATCTGAAGTTGCAAGTTTAGTGGCAAGTATCCTTTTACATCGTCGAATTAACACAGCATACTTTCCATTTCATCCATGAACTTATATCTGAATTGGATTGAAAGATAGCACTTTAGATATTTGTAATTAGGAACACTTGTATGTATGGCAACAGTTTAATTTACATTATTTAGCAAAATGTCGGCAATGTTTAGCAGTGAAAAAAGAGAGAGTCAACTTTCCAGGATGGTAATCAACTTCTAATATGGATTCATGCTTTCTCTTTTTTCTCTTCTCTGTTTTCTTAAGCATTATACTCCTACTTCCAATCCAGAGGGAAATACTCTTCTACACAAACTGTATTTATCACAAGAACACTGCCTGTTTTCTAGGAACTAGTCTTGTAATTAGATGTGCCAGGTAACTCTAATAACAGATGGTACTATTCAATTTTTTGTAACTTTGTGGAATTACTCCTTACTTCAAGTGAAAATTGCTATAATTTCTCTTTAGAAGACAGTGTGCTCAAATTATCTGTAAAACCAAAACAAAATAAAACACAGAAAGTACACACATTTTAAAGAATAACTGAAATGCTGTAGTTCAATACTTTTTCTTATCTTTTCACTTAGGATCTAATTGCCTATTTCCTTTGGAAAACCATTACTAGGAAGGGAAAGGACATTTATCCAAATACAACCAAAAAATACTTATTGACATCACAGGGAACACCTTTCTCTGAATAAACCGGTCAGTGTGTCCTCAGTCACTACCAATAGGCTGTCACTTCCTTCAGTGTCCTCTCAAGTGCTTTTTTGATCAAAGCAGGTATTCCCCTTGCCAGTAGGCATTCTTACTACTGTTTTCTATTCATTCGCTCTGTGCTGCTTTCAGGTAATATGTTCACGTATTCAATCTTTTTTTGCAGGCTTATCTCTACCATCTTCAGTGGTTCCATCTGAGCTAATAGAATTCATTTCACAACTGCAAGCAGAGATGTATTTGTAACTTTAGCCCCGCTTCTAGATTGTCATCTCACCAGTATGTCCTTATGTTCTTTAAAATTGGTAGACTCATCATGTTATCTTCATGCTGTGGACAGTTCAGTATTACAGTACAATCCAATCCAAGACTTGCACTGTCCTGATGTTCAGAAGTGGTGGTGTTTCCAATTAACAGCTATCACAAATTATTTCAGCTTGTGTGAGGATGATGCTTATCAACAGTTTACATTTTTCTAGCCTCACAGTAAGTAGTTTTATAATATGTTATTTTCAGTGTTATGCTCTAGTCTGTGCTGCTGTTGATCAGTGTTGCTGGGAGTCCATCACAGCTCTCACCAGCATGGATTTAAAACAGAACTGGTGAGTCATTTCATAATATAATTATTGGTATGACAGAAAAACCAAACCAAAACCCACCAAAAAACCTGAGTACATCTTTTTTTCAGTTTCTAGACCAGCAGTCACATTTTGGTTCTTCCTAAACTATTGAGGAATGCTATAAATAAGTTCTGGTAGGTTAAAAAGTGACCTCTCCCCTCTCTCAGCTGTGCACAATGCCTTTTCTAAGGGCTAATAAAAGTTCCACACCAACTTGTAGAAGTTAACATATATGAGCTCTTCCCCTGGCACAGTCTACAGCACTGTATATTACTTAGAAAATGCCCAGGGCCTATAAATTGACTCATTGAGATTTGAAGTGGTTTGAGTTTTCACAACCTTTCCTCCACTGCCCAGAAGATTTACATTATTTTTCCAACCTTATGCTTTCCCTGTTTTTATCTGCCACTCCTGCACTCCTGCACGAATTATTATCTGAATACTCGAGCTTCTTCAGTCTAAATCTTTACTTGTTTCGTCAGCACATATCATTGATATGGCTTTTGCATTGGAAAGCTCCATTGCCTTTGCTATTCAGGTTTTGGTTTTTTGCTTACTGATTCTTCTTTAAATAGGAATCCCCCAACCACCATCTAATTTGTTAATGTGAATATATTTATACCACCTGGACTATATGGGAAGCATATAGCTTTCCTTCTATTCCTTTTAATTTTGCTAGAAATGATAGCTCTGTGTTGTCCCAATTAACAGTCAGAGAGCAATCTTAATAAAAGCTATATTCTTATAACTGCTATTACTGGCATCACTGTACCAATAATTTATTCTTCTTTTCCTCCAGTGAATCTCAATAAAAGAATCCTTCTTTTACCTTTTCATTTTACTCTTACCCTTAACCTATGTCCTGTTTCCACTACCTCCCAAGGACTACTAGTATCCCACAATCTCAGAAGTCACACTGCTATTTGTTGAACTGCTTCTGTATTCTGCTTGCAACTGCCACCTTTTTTTAGTCCTAAGAATCTCACTCTCTTGCTTGTTTTGGCCTTTATATTGTTCCCTCATAGTTCTTGTTCAATGTGTTTATGTATCCTGAGAAAATCCCTTGCATATAAATTAACTGATCCTTTATGAAAATACCTCTTTACAGATGGGTTGCAGCTCCAGCTTTTGTTCGAGCGATGTGCATGTAAACTAGTATTCTGTTGCCCGCTCTGAACTGTTCTTCTACATCTGGTTGACTGCATCTGCCATTGTCTCTGTGATAAGTATAGAGATGTGCAAGCCAGCACTTAATATTCAAGCATGAAGTCTGAAACCAGTCTAATAATTCTGTAAACACATATCTCAACATGAAACTGTCCTTAGTCTGCAGAGAGATGTGTGCTGCTGTAGTTAATGATGGAACTGGTCATTACATTGTACAGCATTGTACAGTGGTAGAACTCATGGCAGAAAGGAAAATTCTACTTCTGTGGATGCTTCAGTGACAAAAGGCTCCATCTGATGACAGGGATATCTTCCTGACAGTATTATGCTGCTCTTCCATAGCTTATAACTTACTAAACACAAAATTGAATCTTGCTGTTCTTACATGCATCAGATGTAGATCTAGTGAGAGGGCTGGTACAAATCACAGTCACTGCCCCAGTCCTCTTTACCTCTGATTATCTTTACTTGTTATGACTATAATGGGCTGATTTCCACCCCCCACACACACCTCCAGTATCTTATGAAGTTAGGGTAAGTGATAAGATGGTCAGAAAACAAGAGGATATGTACTTCTAGCAGGTTGAATGGCTACAGCTCTAGCTGGTTGAATGGCTACACCTACAATGTGTGAGTAACCATCTTCAGTGATTCAAACATCAAAAATAAGCTTCTTATGTTATGTGAAAAATACAAGTTACCACTGCATTTCTATCAGTTTTTTTACCTGTTCGTGTTTTCATATAAGTAATCAGGGTCTTAGTTTAAAGTATGCTTAAATATGGCTGATCTGTTCAAAGAGTCCTCAAATAAGAGAGGGATTATGTCTGTCTGTTCCCTGACCAGCCAGCCCAAGTCCTCTTTTCCCCTAATTCCTTTTAATTACTAGGTTCCTTGGTCAAGCACAATCACCCTGCACTTACTTATGTTATCTTCTCTCCCTACTTGGAGACTGCCATAATCAAAATCTACCTGTTCAGTGCCAGAGGTCCATTATTTTTTCCCATTAACTTTGATTCATTCATTTTTCCTCTACATCCTACCTGTGTCTACCTGGAAGTGCTCTGAATGTGGAAGATCTCATCACTCCACCTAGAGATATTCTCAGCTACAGCTGTCAGGAGCAGAAATTGAAAGAAATATTCCGTGCCCTGTCCTGAAAATTTCTTACTGGGAATTCAGTTGAAATTGGAAATAGAGCTTTTTAAGAAGTCAAGTATGAAATACTTACATCTACAAAATTACTAAGTAATAATTTTTTGCACAATAAGGAAAATTAAGTATCTTTTCTCTTTTAATTTGGACTAAGGACATGATTTTCCCTTTCTTTTACTTATGCAAGGGTCTTACCAGGTCATTGCAACTCCCAGATCAAGAATTGTCAAATTTTAATTCTGGTTTGTTATTCACAGAGTCAAAAGTCAAAACTCCAGCAAATGGGGTGAAGAGTTTTTCAAGAAAGCTTTATGACAAGATTATGCATAACAGAACAACACTCCCCTTCAACACAGCAAGAGATAAGCCACAGGGCAGAGGAGCTTTATGTGAACAATAAAAAATTCAATTGGGCAAAGATATACACTGTTATAACTAAAGTATTTTATTGGAGACTACCTAACAACTGTGTAAGAACATTCTAAATGTTATTGTTCAATGATAAATACGCAAATGCATCTAAATTAATCTCATTAAAGTTGTTTAATATTACTATTGTTACTATTACTATTGATGTTGCTGTTATTAATTGTTATTAATTGTTGTTGCACTAATAGTAAAATAAATAATATAAAATAATATAACATAATCTTCTAAAATAAAATAATACTCTAAAATAAATACATATATTTCTAATATATTTCCAAGGAAAATGAAGTTTTCTTTTATAATTTTGCCCCAAAAGAGAAAATTGCTCTTAGCAAGAGTCTGGTAATGCTATCCATCTGATAATTAGTGTGATAAAATACTTCTTTTCGTTTTTAATTACCCTAGTAATTGGAAAACTCAATTAATAATATCATAAGATCATGCCAATCAGCTTTTGGACAATGAGTTGAATTGAACAAGAAAAAAGGCAAGTAACTCTACAAGTTCAATAACTTCATGGGGTTACATTTTTGTTTAATCATTCACTAAAGAATGAGCTTGTATTTCATCCTACTTCATGGCCAGAAAAAACATACAGCAATGGGAACAGGATTAGTAGATGGTAATTATTTTAGTTAGCACTGATGAGTGTTAAATGAGTACCTCAAGATAGAAAGTGTGTGGATAGCATTTGGAAAGAGGCCACCTGTCCCACAGGTGCCCCCGCCCCACAATACCTTAGGGAAGCAAAACAATCATAGTTACTCCCAGTTCTATTTATTGTTCTATGTTCTGTATAGAGGTAACAACCTCAGCCCTTAAGCGCTTTGATTTACCTTAATATTGCCCAAAAAAGTTTAATTTTGTTCCCATTTTGATTAAGGAGCTACACAGAGAGAAACCCGAAGCAGAATAACACACTGATCTACAAAAAAACCCCAGCCAACCAGAAATTAATTTCTGTTAGTGGTTATGTTATGACTCATATTTAATTATGACTTTAAAGACAGTCTGGTAGTCCTGAAGGTATAACATATAATTTTTGGCAATAAAATTTCTGTAGGGGAAAAACTTCTGTCATCATACTTCTTTGTCATACTGTTAGAGAGGAATAATAAAATAGTCTTATGTGACTCTAAAATCTGCTGATGAATGGACCTGGATTTGTTTCCTTGTTTGTGTAATGTGTACCTTAAAAAATGCTTAGAATATTTCCTACTTCTTTTTGTGCTTTCTGAAGAAATCTTCATAGAGTAAAAATAAAAGAAACACAAAAACTCAGCAAGGCTAGAAAATTTCAGATGCAGATTACTGCTGTGGAAAAAAACTAAATCATTAAAATCCATTCTTGGACACCATGAAGCATAAAGACTTTTTAAAATTTACTTTTTATTGAACTAATCTAAATTTCTCACTGAGGTATTGCAATAATTCATAAAAATTAATAATGTAGTTAAGCTTGTTCCTGTTTAAAAATTTACTTAAATTTTAAAATCAATCCAAAGTCTTTGAAAACTGCCCTGTGCATTAGCTTTTACTGCCAGACAATACATCAAAGAAAGCATAAAATAGCAAGAAAGCTACTGACTCTTTGGTGTTGACAACAAGAGCCTTTTATAAACACATTAATGACAGAGATAGTGTTTTTCACTCAGTATGCAGTGAAGCGTAATGAATTTAGGGCCCCAAACTGAAATATATTTTACTCTGGAAAGCAGAATCATTTAAACAACCATTGATTTGTTACCTGGTGTGTTGATACTTTATGTGGAGTTTATGTTGAGTGCCAACTTATCTTACTTTTCAGATAATAAATAATGCACAAAGGAAAAAAATAATACATGTACACACAAACAAATCCACACATCCTTTTTCTTTATTAATGGAGTACTATTCTTACTGAATGCTGAGGTTGCTTAGGTGATGCACAAGGATTCACAGAATCAGAAACAGACTTTTATTAATCTTATTTTGTTTCACTGATGCAACCCACTTATTAAGGATAAATAGCTATTTGCATTTAAAAACCCCTTCACTGTCATTTCTATGTATATTTTATATTATGTTATATGATTATCCCTCCCAGTTGCAGGAATAAATGAGTGACTTTTGGAACAAATATCATTAATATGTATGAATTTGATGAAGTTTGAAATATTTTCTTTATTTGTAATGATGTAATCTTTAGCTGATCCTAGAATTATATATAGTTTTAATATACAATCAGAATTTATAAGTATCATGAACTATTCAGTCTTCTGACTCTAATCTTAAAGTCATTTTTCATTCTAAAGAATCCTGCTTAAGGATCACTTGATTGTCAATGAGGAATAAGAATCATCTGAAGAAGTGGAGTCACTCAGTGAAAAAAAATCTAAGAGTGCAGAATGTCACAATCCTACAGCAGATGCACAGGAGGAAACTTCCCTTCTCCATTGAATAAGTGATCTAAGCAATAAACTCAGATATGAATCCTAACAGAAGATTTAAACTGGGTGGAATTATTTTTCCAAACCAGATCCAGACTCTGACGTCCCCCTATTACTTCACAGCACAGATCATGTTGAAAGACATGTAAGACTAGCAAAGAGGATAAAAGGAAGACCAAGCAATATTGTACAAGTCTACTACAAAGCCTCCAGCCTGAGAACATTGGAGAAACAGCCTAAAGATCTCTCAAAATTTCTACAGATTCTCTTTGTGCTAAATGTGGTTGCAACCTGACCTCAGCATACATACAGTGAACTCACTTTTCTATTTATCCAGAATTTAAATATAATAAAATCATGAGCAAATACACAATGATTTATATCATTCCTATATGTGTCTGCATATGTGTGTACATGTAAAGTCACTTTGATTTGCTGTGGGAACTGGCTATTCGCTGTCACTAGAATAAATGTAACTTGCTTTTCACTCTGTTTTATATAGTATTTTAAACAAAAAACAAAAAAACAAAAAAACCAAACCCAAAACAACAGTGCTCATTAGACAGTTGTGGAGGATGTTAAGCGATCTTTAAGTCCATAGAACAGTTTGTCAGGAGTTCAGGCCAAGTAAGTAGTCAAGATAAATTAACTGAAGGAATGTTCTCGAAATACAAGATAGGATAAGAAACTGTTTTTCTGAGATGAAAATAACATTTGAAACATAACAACGAGGTATTTCTCTGCAAACTTTTCTAATTTAAGATTTTTTTCTCCATTTTCTAACCTTTTGCATTTTTACCTTTTCTTAAAATTTTTGTCTTTCCAAAAATATCTTGCTTTATTCTTTTCTTTCTTCTTTTTTGTAGATGCTCTTCTGAGTGTTCTCTCCTTGACTGTGTGTTTTGCCCTGCTGTTTCTTTTGAAGTCAGTGGCAAATCTCTTATTGATTTCAGTGCGAGAAAGATCAGCTTCCACTCCTTTGCATCTCTCCATTTTACCATCTCTAATAGCTGGTAGCAAAATCCCACTGACTGTGGCTCTGATCTCTGAAGTGCTGGTACACCATGCTTTTGAGTTTTGATCCCAGTCAGATCATTTTTTTTGACAGTCAGAACTGTATCAAAATAGCAGCACTACTGTGCTGAAAAAACAGGGATTATAAATTATGTTTTATTCTTTTCAACCAGTGCTGAGTGTAAAGATTTCTTATGTCATGTGGTCTCTCTTTCTCAACTGCTTATCTGCTTTCAGTCATCATGCTCATGCTGTTCATTAATTCCACCCACTCAGTAAGTCAAGATGAAAAGAAGGCAGAGCAAGGCAGAAAGCAGTACTTCTTCAGTTTAGTTCATGGAACTTCTTCACCATCTCAATAGAATGCAGATTTAGAATTTTGGGGTGTTTATATTAATATGACTTGTATCAATAAAAATATAAAAGTCAATAAAAACTATTGCTTGCAAAGATTTCTTTTCATGTCTCACAATAGTAAAGGTAAACATACTAGGATACCATGCCATACCAGGTTCTTTTCAATATCTTTATTAATAATTTGCTTTATAATCTAGTTATCACAAGGAGAGACTTTATAATGATTAAATGATTTACCTTAGCTTAAATACAGATGGCTAAGTTGGGTTTAGGCATAGTACCTGAATATCTTATATTTAATACAAAATCTGATTTTGTTTGCTTCTATGTCTATGTTTGTGTGTGTGTGTGTGTGTTTGTGCAGATACACACAAATCTACCCAATATCTCTGATTACACAAATGTAAGAAAGAGAGAGACAGACCATAAGCAAGCATATGTTAAGTGACAATGCCTTCAGGGAACTTAGTGTGACAGATTGTAGTGATCCTGGGACTTGCCAACATGTAAACTTATCCTTGAAGGCATGGTTTAGTGCCTTCAAGTAGCAGACAGGATTTCTTTCATGGTTACTTAATGGTATCTGCAATAAAAAGTAATATCCAGGTTAAGGAAGTATGAAAGAGATAATCTTCTCACATGCCTTCTAAAATCTTACTATGCCAAGAGGAACCACTTATCTGAGCACTTGAAGTTTTAAAATTGTATTTTTATAATCAAGTTGGATGAATCTTCCTATATCAATTCATTCCAGATTCAATTGACATATTACTGTGTTTCTTTTCTGCATGGGAAAATTGTGAAAAAAAGTCAGACATGGGGTAGAAAAACACAGGGGAAAGAAAAAAAAACAAAAAAGGGAGAGACAGATATTCTACTTAATACTACAAATGTAGCTTTAAAAAAAGTAAAGAGTTTTTTTATATTCATTACCTTTGTATGCTTTAAGGCACACACAATTTTTTAATAATGCTTAATGATTATTCATTAAAAAACAGTATTTTGGTAGTATTTAAAATTAGGTATAAAAACCAGGCTAGTCAATATAGATAGTCACCACCCCCAAGGCATGGTTCTAAGAAAATTCTGATTTATACTATAGTTTTTTGATGGCAGAAAAGACCCTTTACAGTTAAACAAAAAACTTGTGGGCATTTTTTCTCTTAAAAGATGAGAAAAAAAAATGCTGGATTTAACAATACCTATCTTGACTTAGTTTTCGAGGTCATTTGTAACAAAACCTGTGGGTAATAATATCCTCTTGGAATTTCTAGTTCATAAGGAAAGCCTTCCTTTCTATTGAAAGTCATTAGGAATCTAACCCAACTTTCAGTCAATATTACATATAATAAACTTTAAACAATCTAATCAGATGTGCATTCTCTGAAAACATGATAGGAATTTTGAGACAGAACTCATAAGGATCAACCACCTATAAATGACTTTTACACTGACATATTAATGGCATTTGCTTAACCTGTCATGTAATGGCAATCATATTGCAATATCTTACTAGATACTCAGCAGAAGTTTCTGTGCTGTAACTATTAACTACTACAATTTCTTTTTTTTTTTAAGTTATAAGATAAAATTTTAACCTTGCTTTATATATTACGTATCCATCACTGAAATGACACTTTTGGACACAAAATGAAACTCCAGTGCATTCTATTAAATGTTAGCTGACTGACGACAAAGCCACTTAGAAAATATTTTCTAGGGTTATTTGATCACACTTTTTTAGTACTGCTTTTCTCCACAAATGATACCAGCAACTTCATCTTACTGTTCTTTTAGTATGAATTATGATATCAGAAGCTCTTTGTGCTCATCAAGGTAAGCCTAAGACTTTGAGAGATTTTGAATCACTCCTGTTAACTCTATGGCACACAAGAACTGCCATTCCTGAAATAGGCAGAAATAGAGAGAAATAGGGCTACTGTATTAATTTCTGTCACTCATTGTTGCCTCCTGAAAGTCACAGGGAGGCAGGAGGAATAAAAAGAAAGGAAACTTGACTTATCTCCCTCTATTACAACTGTTATGTATTTAATGAAATGACAGTTCTCAATGTCTTATTATGTTACCTGGATGCAAAAAAACTTTAACGTCTTATTTCTTGAGACTGTTCTTATGTTTTGTAGTTATATTATCCTGTATGGATCAGAAGATTCCATTTTGCTGTAACAAAAACATATCTATAGCCTGCCTTGGTTTTCTTAAATTTAAACTCACTTCATGTCTCTTAACTATTTATTCTTTCCATATACATTCAAATCACCCAAATATCCATGGCCAGTTTTTGGAAATTTATACAGACAACATCTCAATTGTCATAAATATTCACAATTTAGTATATTTCATTACTACGGCTATTAATTATAGAAATAAGAGAAAGGACAACTTATTTGTAAACAAAAAGAAATTTTTATTCAGACTTAAAAGAAGCATAGAAAATGGACCTTGTTAAATCGCTTTTAGATTTACATAGGTCATGTTGAAAATTTTATATAGATGGAAAAAATGCATGACATATCATATACATTAAAAAAAAGCGTTTAATTGAAATGCATTTTTCAGTGAATGAGTCTGTGTGTTATGCAGCCATGAACTGTAAATTAATATTATATGAGAAAAATATTACATACTTCAAAAATACTTAAAATAGACATTTAAAGAACAGGTCTACATTAAAATATATTTCTTTTACAATCCAGAACTAAGAAAACATTTTGTGAGATTTTTTCAGTGCAAGGGACATTGTCACTAGAGCTCTGATTTTTTCTAATGTTGTCCAGTCAAGAATAATGTCATTTTTAGCATAACAGAGCACAAAAAGTATTTAAAAGATGAACCTCAAGGAATTAATCCAATTTAGCTTATCAAAGTAGTAGCTGAAAGGTAGATTCAGCAGTGAGGATGCATAAAACAAATTTGACCTGTCTCTTGTTTGTATCAAAAATGCAACAATTTATTTCAGTGGCTAAAAAATGCAGAAAATTAATCTGATTTTACTGTAAAAATAAACTTGAACCTCCTCATGGAAGGATGTAGTAGTATCTTTAGCAAAGGGACCTTTTAGCTATGATTGCATATGACAAGAAAAGAGTTTAAATCAAAGCAAACTGGCATTTATCCAGTAAAGACTGAAGATCTAGGAAATTATTGGCAATGTACTAAAACAGCAACTCTTCTAGCTTTCTAATTAATATAAAGCCAGGGCTAATAAATGCTAAAAATTTATTGACAGCTACTTGAATGTTTGATCCTAACCAAATTTGTTTTCTTGCCAGATGATACATTAAGAGAGAGTGGTAATATCTTCAGATTACTCCATTATACATGGATTTTATTAGAATATCCCTAATAATTCTGCCTTTTTCAAGACCCAGAAAGAAGAAAAAGGATTTTGTTCTTTTAAGATCAACCAAACATAGTTGCTTATTTGTTGATTCTTCACCACATTCTGTCTTTAGGGAATATTGTCTTTACTGGCAAAGTATTAGCAAGGTAAAAAGGGCTGGTAAAATCAAAAAAGCTTTGGTTTGGAAGCCTCTGTAAGCCAACTCAAGTCACTTCCTTCATGTTCTATATTCCTATATTGTGTGCCAACAGTAGGAAATAGTATTGTCATAAAGAAACAGTTCAGCTTCTTAGTTCCTGTAATATCATTATTTGTTGTCTGCCAAGAATATGTCTATAGTCCTCCTTGTATCATTTCTGCTGCTGTTTCCAGGTTCTCTGAATATTTGTGGGGTTTTTGTCAAGGTCCTTACAACAATACATTGTCTATAATTTTACATGATGAGATGCATAGAACTATATAGATTCTTTGCTAAATATATGACATTGTTTTGTGTTTCGGACATGTTTAGATTTTCCTGGACCACTGCCAAAATTAGGGTAACAAAATGGAATTAATGAATTTTGTAGACTTCAGCTGTTTGTACAATTAAGCTATACATTAAGTGCCAAATGTTTTGGTTTTAACAGAATTTCTTTGGCATCTTATTAATTAGGTTGTCAGAACTGAAAATTAACATAAGGCAACTGAAGTCAGTTGATCAGTTCAAAACCATAGAATCATAGAACATAGAGGTTGAAAGGGACCTCAAGGATCATCTGGTCCAAACTTTCCTGACCAAAGCATGGTCTTGGCAAGAGGGCCCAACACCCTGTGCAGTTGCACATCTACTGGTACAGTGTTGTGGAATCTACTTCTTCGCTGTGGACATTATTCCGAAGACTTTTCACACTGTGAAAAATTTTCTTCTTGTCTCCAGTTGGAATCTCCCCAGGAGTAACTTGTACCCATTACCCCTCATCTTTTCCATGTGACTTCTTCCAAAAAGGGATGTCTCCATCTTCTCTGTAGCCACCTTTTAAATAATGGAATGTGATGATAAAGTCTCCCTAAGCCTTCTTTCTCAAGGTTGAACAAACCCTGATGTCTCAGCCCTTCTTCATAGTGCAGGCTTCCCAGTTCTTTGATCATCTTTGTGACCCTTTCCTGCCTAGCCACATCTTTCTTGTATGGTGGGGATGAAAATCGAACACAGTATTCCAGATGCGGCCTGAAAAGTGCTCAGTAGAGTGGGGTAATGACTTCTTTACCTCTGTTGGCAATGTCCTTGCTGATGCAAACCAGCATCCTTTTGGTTGCTTTGCCACAGCAACACACTGTTATTCATATTGAGCTTGTTGTCCACCAGGACCCACAGGTCCTGTTCCACAGAGTTAGTCATCAGCCAGGTAGATCCCAATTCATGCTTCACTCCTGGATTATGTTTTCCTAGGTGCAAGACCTTATGTCATTGTTGAACTTCATAATGTTCTCGTTAGTCAACCCTTCCAGCTTATTCAGGTCATCCTGCAGGGTGGCACTCCTTTCCAAAGTGTCTACTGCTGCATTCAGTGTGGTATAATCAACAAACTTTATCCTGTTGCACTTGATCCCATCTTCCGGATCACTTATGAAACCATTAAACAGTGTTGCGCCCAATATCAAACCCTAGGGAATTCCATTTGTGGAGGTTGTCAGTTTGCAGAGGAGCTCTTTACCATCACTCTCTGAGTGTGACCTGTCAGCCAGTTCCCACCCACCACACAGACCACTTGTCTAGAAAAAAGTTCTTTACAATTAAGCGTAACTTATATATATAATATGCCTAAATTTCCCTACATGGGTTTTAGGGAATAACGCTGTCTGAATCTAAATTATATGACATATATTAACGTAATATACAGTTACAAAGAACCTAACATGAGGTAATTAACCTTTTACTAATATCCCTGCACCTCCATTAAAGACAAATAATATTCACTTGCTAGCTCTGAAGAAGATATTTTACCAGGTTTCTGTTCAAAAAATATTCAACAATAGCTAGAAGATAAGTCTAATATATCAAGTGAAATTCTTGTTAAAAGACCATACAGTTAATATTTCCATTGAAACCAAGTAAGTATGTGGACATGTATTTATGGAAAAAAAAAACCCTCATCATTTGCAGGTCTAAATGAAGTAAAATTTATTTACAGAGTAGTTTTAGTATTTATTCCCATATCAGAAAGAGCTCAGCCTTTATTTATAACTTGTGCAATACTTCATCTATATATGAAGGTATTGTTCTCCTGGTATTACAATCTCTTTGATCTTTTGAATTGTGACAGGTCATTCTTCTGGCTGCTGAACTCCTGAGAGGATACCTCCCACACTCAATATCTAATTATACATTTGTCTACTTAAAATTAGTGTACGGAAATTCATTATTTAATTCTAGCGGTGTAACTAACACCATTTTATTATTGATTCAAAATTAAAATGGAAAAGAGATTTGATATATCGGTATACAGTCTTGCTTGTTATGTGTAGGTGAAGTAAAACGAAGGCAGGTATAATGCCATATAATCCATTCCTCTTTCACTAAACCAGCAGAAGATTTCCATCTCTAATTAGGTAGGAGAAACAGAAATTGTAAGTACTCACATAGAGAAAAAAATCTAAAAAGATTTTTTTGTTTTGGCCTAAAAGCCAAGATCATCAAAATGTAATACACTGTAGACTTACAGATATCTGATCTGAAGAGAATAAGATACTCATGTCAAAGGCACATTTGACTATAGCCCTAGAGATGAAAGGCAAGTGACTAATCATCTGAGTTCATTGCCTGAGCTCATTTTTTTTAACTGTTAGAAAACAAGCTGCACAGCATAAAAGTAATATCAAGGATGAAGGTCAGTGGAATATTGTTGTACAAATACTTATAAAGAAAACAGTTCCAATGTATTTTTTTAAAAAAATCAAAGAAGCTTTTATACACTCATTAATAAAAGATGCCAAAGCGCTGTAAGTAGCAGATTTAAAGTGACTTTTGCTTGTGGTGATTAAACCCAGCAGGCATGCTTGTTTTACAAACAGTATCTAACCTCTTTTGTATATAATTCTTGGAGAGACATAATGCATTTTGTGTGACAGACAAAGAAATGCAAGAGCTTTAGTATCTTTCATGTAACAGATCACATTTAGGAGACACTTATAATGGAAGGCTTTCATCTGACTGACCAAACCTATTAGCGTGGAGCCCCCGACCGCTGTTGGCTGCTGTTCTTCTCTAGGTTTGAGACATTCCAGTGGTAATACTGAATTACAGTAGTACACAGAAGAAAGTGGGGTTTTGGGTTTTTTTCTTTGTTATTTTTTTTAAAAAGTGGATTTGGAGGATATATTTATTACCTCACCCTTTCTTTTATTGTGTCACTACTGAACAGAGATAAAGAAGTAGTGTTCACATTCATCTGTTCACCTCAGAGATACAAGGGGACAAGTACTTTTTTGCTGTTTAGTTTCTACAAGGATAATAAAACCCTATTACTGAAGAGCAGTGCTCATAGCACAGAAAGTCATCAAGGACAGTCTCAATAAATTAAGCAAACAAATAAAATGGCTTTTCTAAAATAGTTCTCAACAGTAGTTCTCATTTTATGTGCTATTCTGTCTTTGTAATTTGCTGTTGTGGGCTTCCTCCTTATATGAGGCTTTCTCTGCATGACTGCAGACCGGATGTTTCACATCCAATATACGCATTACAGAACAGTCTCTTTTGTCTGTCAGATTATTTTTCTTTACAGATTTTTACTTCTAACTAGAAGTTTATGTGATAAAACAAAAGCTTATGTCTTAAGTGAGGATTTGTATTTCACATGGACTATTGGGATTTATCCATAAAATTGTGTGATTTTATTCTTAAAAACATATGTTGAATTATCTACCTCAAACTTTAGCAGTAGATATTCTATTGATTGCTTCATGAGATGCATATGTGTATTAATACTCTTTTCAGTGTTCAGAGCAGGGATTCATGTCCACTGCAATGCATCAGTCTCTTAGCTGCCCCAGTTGTGCTCATCTGTTTCAGTGGCATATGTGTTCACTCACCAGTTGCTTGGGGAATGTAAATTAGATTGTTAATTCTGCCTTTGGATTCTACTCTTTCACTGCTGTGCATTAATTCTACTAACACACCCATTGAGAAACTTTGTGCCAAGATGAATATCAAGCACAAATGAAAGATTATTCTGCAGTTCATTAAATAGGTGATAAAAAAGCAGACTGTGTGGTAGGCAATAACAGTGAGACACGAAGTAAACAGACAGCGTTTGTCTTGGCAGAGTGCTAGCTGATACTGCAATCTTTATATAGACTTTCCAATTTATCATGATAAATTTTGTCATACAAATCTGAGAAAAATGAAGGCTAAATTTACAAAACTTGTGAGACACAAGAAAAGCATCCTCATGATGTGTAAAGAACGGTGACCACCTCTGTGCTTACACACCCTCAACCACTCCCAATACTCTAAGTAACTGCAAGTGTCAAGAAACAAACCAACCATCCAACTGAACCACAGACCACACTGACACAACATTTAGGCTGGGGTAGAACACATAGTCTATGAGCCAGCCTCTCATGCGCTATATGCACTTTCCCTCACAAAGGGCAGGTGACACACCCACCACGCTTAAGAAATTCTGAGTTCCCATTACTCAGACTTGCAGTACATAATAAAGCCATGATTCCTGACCAGGAATAAAAAGACCACTGACTTGCAAGAAACAAGGTAGAGTCTCTATGAACTTCTCTGGTAGACTGCATCCATCCTAGAGACTGCTGGCTATTTTATACTTCATATTTTGTAATGGAGAAAAAGCGGCACACAACTTTTACAGGAATTCAAGAACTTTTTAGGGTAATAAAAGACTTAAAAATCTAAATAAAAGATACTATTTATTACAGTTAGTCTGGTACAATAATACTGACATTCATAATTCAAATTATCCAATCACTGCAAAACAAATGTTGTTAATAATATATTTTAAAACTGTTACATAAAAATTTCGCAGTGTATCCCTTTGCTTTGGTCCTATGCTTTCTGTCCAGATACACAGTACCACTACTGCTGAAGAAGAAAGGATAAGGTGTTACATCAAGTTGTCAGCACCCCAAATTCTTCATCAGGATGAGTATGATATTGATAGTAGCATTTTCTTTTTCCTCACTTCAGGATTCACTTGTGACTATTTACGTGTCATTTTTAACACAATTTTATACCTTGTTTTTTCTTCACATATCTACAGTCAACATTACAGCTGGAGTTACTATGTATGGTACATTTTATATGTGTTAGATACTTGCTCTTTGTTATTTTTTTTTACCCTTAGAAGCCACATTGTCCAGATCCCTTCTCTTTAAAATATAGAAACATATAATGGTTTGGCTTGCAAGGGACCTTAAAGATCATCTAGGTCCAACCCCCTGCCATGGGCAGGGACACCCTCCACTAGGTCAGGTTGCCCAAAGCCCCATCCAAGCTGGCCTTGAATACTTCCAGGAAGGGGTCATCCACAACCTCCCTGGGCAATCTGTTCAGTACCTCACCAGCCCCATACAGAAGAATTTCTTCCTAAAATCTCATCTAAATCTACCCTATTTCAGTATAAACCATTACCGCTTGTCCTGTCACTCCATGTCCTTATAAACAGTCCCTCTCCAGCTTTTCTGTAGGCCCCCTTTGGGTACTGGAAGGCTGCTGTAAGGTCTCCCCAGAGCTTTCTCTTCTCCAGGCTGAACAAGCCCAAGTCTCTCAGCCTGTCTTCATAGAAGAGGTGCTCCAGCCTTCTCATCATCCTAATGGCATTCCTCTGGACTCACTCCAGCAGCTCAATATCTTTCTTGTACTGGGGACATCAGAGCTGTATGCAGTACTCTAGGTGGGGGCTCACAAGAGTGGAGTAGAAGGGCAGAATCACCTCCCTTGACTTGTTGGTCATGCTTCTTTTGATGCAGCCCAGGATACGGTTGGCTTTCTGATCTGCAAGTGCACATTGCCAAGTCATATTGAGCTTTTCATCAACCAATGCCCCAAAGTCCTTCTCCTCAGGGCTGCTCTCAATCCTTTCTCTGCCCCACCTGTAGTTGTGCTCATCACTCCTAGTGAGTTGTTTATGTTCCCAGTGTAACCCAATATCATTCTTCACCCCTTCTATTACCATGCCTCTTCCCCCTTTGATTGCTTCCTCTATCTGCCCTTTGAAGGGACAGCACTGTGGAGCCAGGTTTACAAGCCTGCAGCCATGCTTGCTACAGGGTAAATATGTGTAAACTCAAGAACAGAAAGATTTTAAAACATCCTTTCAAATTTTGAACTATTTACATGATAAAGCCCAATGGAAGGAATGTTCTACAGGTTCTCTAACGCATGAAGTCAGAAATGCTACTGTTAATATTTATGGTATGAATGCTAGACTATCAATACTATCCTATATCAAATATTGATAGCTTAGTATGTAAAGTGGTTTGTGATCTTCATAACTGCACAAGTTAAAATAGGCAATCATCACATTAAGAGACAATTTTTTATTATTTTTTCTCAAATGACGGAAATACTGCTTCTGTAGCCTTGCTTCAGAAAAGATTGGAAATGTGGAGAAGAAAGAGAGGATTCCACACTCCAGACATAGCTGATGTTCAGAAATTGGTTTTCTTTCTGCAGCTGAAGAGGTGCTATGACATGAGACAGACTTTCTACTATTGAGAAAAAAGTTTTTCCCTGCTATGTATCATTCAAGTCTAGCCCTGTCCAGAAATCTGCCTGATCATATGTGTTGGTGAATGTATTACTTATGAAACCACAAAGGAAAAACAAATATTAAAATTAAAAAGATGTTTTGAAAAGTAGAGGGTGAAGCAATAAAGGAACATTAGCACCAGCATCTTAAGAAGACAAAGAAAGAAGCTGAATTCATAAAACAAAGCAATTTTAGTTTTGGAATACCCCCTTTGAAATGTAATGACTCGCTACAGAGGGTAACATCTGGTTCTGTGCAAAAGCAGATTAATGTGCATCCCTTGATATCTTCAGAGCAGGTGTAACAAAATTTAAGAGAAACATCAAGGCCAGATTCTTTCTGGTTGATATTCAGTTGTGCCTGAAACTCAAATTATGTCTGCTTGATGGGTAATGAATTCTTGATGATGTCTGAAAACATAAAATAAAAGATTACTTTTAGTGTCATTATCCTGATTACTCAATATTAGAGGAATTCCTGCTGTACAAGAAGGAAAGGAGGGTTGGAAGTGCTAAACACAGATAAGCATATCACTGAGCAAGTCTATCTCCAGTGTTAACAAAGAAGAAGGGAGTTTGTTGATTTGGGGTTTCTTTTGTTGGGTTTTTTTTTCATAAAAAGGTCTCCAAATAGTCATAATTGCAATGTTTGCAAAAACCTGTCTTAAGCACATGTTCATCATTCATGGTGATCTTCCTCCAGCTGCAGTTACTATGATCCATTTTGCAGATAACTAGCCCGTGAAGATGACTACTTAGCAAATACACAGAAATATATCTTTTGAATACACTTGGTAAAATCAGGAACATTGAGGGAGACAGATTGTCTTTTGTCTTTGTTATTTTCAAGAGAAAAAGAAAGAAAAAAAATGTCACTTTTCAGAGGCTTCTAGTCACCTGTATAAAGGTTGAAAAGTGCATTGCAACATTTCTTGTATCTTTTTAATAATGAACACTCATGGCAATAACAGAACACGAAGTATTGCAACAAACTATAAAGAAAAGTCAATATTATAATTGAAAGGGAAGATACTTAGCAGGGATCCAATATCAAAGACGTAGGGTATTAAATTATTACTGCTTGAAGCATAGAAGTGATGCTGATCTGCAGACAGGCCTTTACTTGAACGGTACATTCCTCAGAATGCAATGGAAACAAGAACTGAGTATCTGAGAAACTATGAACATGCTGAACTAGTGCTTTTATTGTATGTCACCTAAAACTCAAACACTAACAGTTATTGCTTTTTTTTTGCCACATACATTCAAAAACCCAAATATGTTCCCTATGGATGGCTGCCAGAAGTTACGCATTTTGTCATCGTTGCTTTCTAAAGCTGATTCCAATCCATGAGCTGATTGAAATGACATGCCAAATAGGACATTGTATCATTTTTGTATCTGCAAAATTACATTCCATAAATGTTGCACATTACAATAAATTGAAATTGCCACTTGAAAACATAATGCCTATAAATACAACATTCATTAAATTATTTTTGTGAATATATACTGTATAACTACTGTGTCTTTAAATCACCAAGTAAACCTACTTGAAAGAAAAGAATAGACATCAATTTGCTAAAAAGACTGAATTACTCATACTGCTCACAGGAAGATATCATAACAAAGAGAAGAGCCACATAAATAACTTCAGCTATTTCATTCCTTTAATGTTCTAGTAATTCTCCAGCAAAGAGTAATTAAAAAAACCAAAATTAAAATAGATTAGTTAGAATAATTAAAAAAAAAATCCACAAACCAAAACATAAGGTTAAAGTTTTCCAGTGTAGTCTTTGGACCTAAGAATTTTTTTTCAGGTGGTCACAGTTCAGCATCGTATACAGAAAAGTATAGCTAGAACATCCACTCTACCTGTTCAATATCTCATTTATCTCTTAAAGGTGGTACTTGTTCTTTTGCAAAGTTACAAGTACTTTAACAAATAACATAATTGTGAAGCTCAATGCTACTTGTGAATCATTTTCTATTCAACTTGTAATCTTCTTTAATAGATAATAGAAGCCTAAAGAACAAATGCAGGGCTGACATAACAAGATGGCATTGACATCAGGTCCCATCCTGCAATTCATGTCAACAAGCACTAAGGGTTTTTTAATACTGACAAAGTTACAGAATTACAATTGGAATGAACATTGTCACAACTGTTGCTGTTTTTGTTGGGATGGAAATAATTAATATTCTGCATTAAATCTAACAATTTCCCATGCAATAATCTTAAACCAATTAAATAGTATTTTAATTGTATATTTAATAATTATTAATTTTTTATAATGTACCTCTGTGGTGGTTTGACCCTGTCTGGAGGCCAGACACCCACCAAAGCTGCCCTATCACTCCCCTTTTCAGCTGGACAGGGGAGAAAATATATTTTGAGAGGCTTAGGAGTCGAGATAAGGACAGGGAGAGATCCCTCTGCAATTAGTGTCATGGGCAAAACAGACTCAACACGGAATAAAAGAAAGAAAACAATCATATTTATTACACTACACTACACACACAGTGAAACCAGAGTCAGATAATGAGAAGCGTGACCATATTTTAAAGCCCCTCACCCCGCCCCTCCCTTCTTAGCAGACTTCACTTTAGCCATGGGGGAATGGAGGTTTCTGTCAGTTACTGGCAAGTTGTTTTCCTTCTTAGTTCGCAGGGGGAGGGGAGCATTCCTCACACTCTTCCCTTGCTCCAGCATGGGGTTCCACCAATGGGAGACAGACTTTCACAAATTTCTCCATGAGTCCTTTCTGTTGAGTCTTCAGCTCCTCATTAGGTACTTCAGTGTGGCTCCTTTCCATGGGGTGCCAACCTTCAGGTCCAGACTGCTCCAGCCTGGTTCCCCATGGAGTCACAAGCCCCCCAGCAAACCTGCTCCAATGTGAGTTAATCTCTCCACATGCTGTAGATCTTGCTGCAGGAGCTTGCTCAAAAATGGGCTTCCCATGGGATCACAGTGTCCTTCAGGTGTTTCCACCCACTCCAGCGTGGGGTCCTGCACTGGCTGTAGATGGGACCTCTGCTCCCCATCATCATCATCCATGGGCTCCGGGGAAACAGCCTGCTTCACTATGGTCTCCTCCATGGACTGCACAGGAATCTTTCCCTCAGGCACCAGGGGCACCTTTCCCCTTTCCTTCTTCACTGGCCTTGGCATCTGCACAGTTTCTTACATCTTCTCACTCCCTTCTCTGGTGACAAAAAGCAGCTGCTTGTGGTTTTTCTCTCCTAAATGTGATTCCCAGAGTTGCTGTGACCATCACTGATGGGCTCCACCTTGGTCAACAACAACGCCTGCCTTGAGCCAGTCAGGCCTGCAGAAACCTTCTAGCTGCTACTTGCAGAAGCCACCCTGCAGCCACTCTTCTCCACCAGAACCCAGCCACGTAAAACTACAACCTTATATTTAATATTTTGCGTAGTGGTCACATGTTTTTAAATAAAATTTGTATTGAAGCAGTTTACCGCTCTATAGTAAGGAGTATGTTGAGATTTATTATTAAAATGTATTCAGAATTTGAAACGTTATATCTTGAAGTATTGAACTGAAAATAATGGTCTCACCTTAGGAACCATAATAAATATCTTTATTACACAGGTTTACAATAAGCTATATAGTGTATATCTACATTATCTTTCTATATAATGTCCCACTTCAGAAACACTGAACATTGCACCTTAGATTTTAGAGGTCACAGTGATGTGACAAAGTATTTTATTAAAACAAGCTATTTTTAATAAAAAATTACATATCTGATTCTTACACAGCATTAGTTTCCCCTACTTAGTTTCTACTACTTCAGATATAAATATAATATTGCAGAGGGAATGAAGACATAAGGCAATGGGGTTTTTTTAATACAACAGAAAAGAGGGGTTTTTTTCAATTTTTATTTGTTAAAAATTATTTTTAAAGCATTTTATTGGTTGCAGCTAAGGGCTGAGTTTTCAAATATTACATGAAAACAACTGTCACTAAGAAAGAGTACATAAACCTATTTTTGAGAAAATTGGTCTTGAATTGCCAGTGTTACTAAAACAAGAAATAGGTAAACTCTAGCAATGGAAAAGATCTTGACATAAATGGCATTAATGAAATAACACAGAATGTTAAGAATTTATACTGTTATATCTGTGTATAAATATATGTGTGTGCATATATCAAACACTGCAATCAGTGCATTCCTTTTCAAAATATCTAATCATATAACATTTCTATATAATCTATTGTGGTAATAAACTCACTTGAAAAATGTCATTGTACATATTTTCAGAAGTAGCTAGCTAGGTCGATTGAAAATAGATTTGTAGAAGTAACTAATAAGTCTATCATTATAGATGTAGATGCACTAGTTCAGTATCACCAAGGGACCAGTCTAGGAAAGTAAATATTTCCCATCATTAAAAAACCATATATTTCAATGGTACAGAACAGAAGACTAAGGATATAATTAAAAGAAACTGCATTAGGCCACTGAGTAGTAGCTTATGGGTGATGTAGACAGATCAATCAAATGATTGATCAGTTCTACCCAGTTACAATAACAACCCAAGCAGCATTTGTCAGAAATTAAAAGGCTAGATTATATTCACTCTAACATTCCAAAAGGGACACTCTCCTAAAGAGAAAGGACACCAAAATGACTTCTTATAAATATACACCCTGATTTCCAATTAAGACAGGAAAATAAACTACCAAAAAAAAACATGTTTTGAAGGAGAAATTTCTAAAAGAAAATATTTTTAAAAAGTCTTCTATAGGTTCTGATAAAATGTGTGCTTACAAAAGTCTGAGAGGAAAGAGGTAGCCCGATATTTTTAGGCAAATCATTTTTACTGTGGTTGGGATCAGGTACCATTTCTGTTAAGCATCTGCAAATGACATTAGGGGCTGTAAATCCCTTCCAGTCAGTTTTGTTTCTGCCTGCAACCACATGACAGAAATCTGTTTCTTACATTAAAAAGTGATATTTTCTTCCTTAAAGTCTTGACAGTTGTTACACTGATGAAAAAAAACTTTCTTCCTTAGCTCCACTGACAGACCAGAGTAGAAAAAGATGACACTACAAATATAGATAAATTTATTTTTATCACCTCTCTTTAATATTTAATATCTAAGAAACTGTAACTTCACTTGACACATTGTCTAGGTTGACCTGCTTATGTAATTAAAAAAAGCCAAATTCAGTCAGTGTGTGTGTGGCATGAATAGGAACCAGAGGATTACAAAAAAGTATCTCCTGCCCCAGGTTCAAAAAGGACCTTCTTTCGGTATGACTCTCTTCTCGTTCATGTTCCTGGAAAACACTTTTTATCAAGTTTTTTACAGCTTTCAAAACAGTAGAATGTTTCCCTGAAATATCTTTAGTTGGAAATTCACAAGATATGGCAATTCTGACAAATACATTTGACTTCAGAGCAGGGATTTATTAAATTAATCCTGATGTGACCATAAGGTTACCTCCAGATCTTGAATTCACCCTGATTCTGGCCTGAGAAGTATAGACATGCAGGAAGGCTTTGTTAGTTCTGAAATTATATTAGAGGTGCTGAAGCTCTTTGCTAAAACAGATAGTAGTCATAACATTTAATACAGGTGACATAATAAATACCTATTAATTTCTGGAATAATTATAAGAAAAATCAAGTGAGGTGGTCTTATAGCACAGCATGACTTCTGTGAACTGGAAGGGTATTTTTCAAACATATATGCTGTTCACATAAAGTACTTTTTACTTGAGATTCATATACATTTCTGCTATTGTAAGGCTTCAGGTAATGATTACAGATTAAAGGAAAAAATATTCTAAATATTTTGTAACTTCTAAATACAGAAGATGTATTACATCACAGTTACATAAAAAACTGAGAGAAAAGCTAGTCTATGAGAAGAGACACTGTAAAGCAGTAAATTAAAAGATACCATTATGAAAGTAGCTATACAAGAATAATATCACTGACTGGATTGCATAAGAATTGATGTTTAAACATTAAACGAAGTAAACATGCAATCAATGAAAAAGCAATTAGCTATTTTACTTGTTTAATTAGTGTTCTTAAAGCTCTCCTTAAAACTTGCAATATTCTGTGGTTTCACATCATGAAATTGCTTCTCACCATATACTTGCAGAAGAATGCAAGCGTATATTTAGGTGTTAGTTCTATTGTGACACCTTATGGAACTGTTTAGGTCTGTTGAACCTGACGATATTTGGAAGAAGTGGTAAGAACAAGCTTTAAAATGCTTAATGTTACTAGGTTTTCTAATTTTGATTTGGAAGTAGAAACTATTAAAATGCTATTCTAATAGTTTCTGCTCCATTGATACGTGATGCAAAACTCTCTGTTGTGTTAATTGAAGGATATATTTTTTAAGACACATTTACATAGATCTTATGTTGTTGAGATGGGAAAAGTAAACCTAGAAAACTGAGGAGAGCAAAGTTTCAAATTTCCAAATGGAATGTACTAAAACGCTTCTGACATAAATTGAAAACATGCCCTGCCACAAATTTTCAGTGATATTAGAAGATTAATGGTTACAAGTTGTCTTTAGTGATAACTAAGCAGAACAAAACCAAGAAAACTTGACAAAACCAAGAAAAAAAGGCAAACTCAAGCATAACATTTTTCTGTATCATATTTAAAACCAGCCACTCAGACAGATGTTAATAGATTATTCCTGTCTAATTGTTTCTGTCTTGAAACATTCTTTCTTTGAATCCCCAGTCCTACAACTTCTAGACATTGACCATTATCCATTATCAGTTCTTTGTAGGAGAATAAAGGCTCTAAATATATCTTTGTTCTAGTTTATTCATCTTCTACTAGTGAAAATGAAGGACAAAATCTAATTAAGTGCAAGGCATAACATTTTATCATAAGAAATGTTTTGAAAATGTCCATAAGGTATAATACAGGGCATATTTTCTTCTTATTATAGAATTATATTGCAGCTCATTTCAAAAACAGTCCGATTCAGCTTTTTAAGTGGCATTTCTTATCAGCATCAGGGAACACACTTCATCTGAAAGTGTGGAAGTGAATATCTAGATACTATACATGAATATGTGTATATCTACAGACACACACAATATGGAAACTTAGTTTGAAGTTCATCATTAAAAGCTCTAATTACTTTATACAGAGCATTCCAGGTTTACAGAAGGAAATAGCTCCACTATTGCACTGGAGCAGCATTACCTAATGGTCATGGGTTGATCCTGGCCAGCTGTCAAGCATCTGCTCTCCTATACAGCAGTATGGAAGAGATAATCAAAAGTGAGGCAGTGAAGATAGTCAGTCACCACCTTTCACAAATAGATCCTCATCCAGCCACTCTCTGAGCAATGGATACCTTGAAAAACTATGTTCCCAGGATTTATTGCTAAGCATAATGACATACTATATGGAATATCTCTTTAGTCAATTTGAGTCAGCTGTCCTGGCTGTGTCCCCTCTCAGCCTCTTACCTATTCCCAGTCTACTTGCTGGCAGACATGAGTAGAGTGAGAAACAGAGCAGGCAAGTGCAAGCAACTGTTGAACCAGAAGCACACTAGCAGCACTAATTTGGTCATAAATCCAAAACACAGCACCATACCAGCTGTAGAGAATGAAGAAAGATTATTCCTTCCCAGCCAGACCCAGTGCCACAGTATTTACTCGTTCTACTTTGCAGAAGAGTGTTTTTAAATATGATTTATTTTTCTGACAAACATATTTGCAATTATGTCCTTTTTGAATCTTTTCTAGTATTATAAATAGTCAAATTATGTAATAATTTTCACTTTGAGTATATTTCAGAATTTTTTAACATGAGAATTATCACAAAGTTGAGAAACATTATAAATATTTTAAATCAATGAAAATCTCTTCATATTTCTAGCTTAAAAACTTTTGAAATTGCAGCTGTACCATTCTCTATACTAGAGCTTATACAGAAGTAGTTTCTCAAATGTGAAAATTGCCGAGTTTTCTTTCAGCTACAATTAATGGAGATAACTTGTATTTGAGGTCATGCCTCAAGATTTGCATTTCACTGACAGAGTGAAACCCCTCAGTCACAGGGGGAGTTATTTGCTGTTTCTAAGCAATTTTTTTAAAAAATCAAATGTTGTTGCACCAAGTTTAACTAAGATGTCTAATTAAAGGATTATTTGTTATGTAATAAAAAGTAAGTGACCTTAGAATTATTTTTTTTTTCTTTTTTTTTTTTTGGGGGGGGCAGGGTAGAATACACCACTTATGGGCATATATGTGGGGAGGATTTCTCATCAGCATGTGCATTAGCCGATCACAGGGAGCAGCACAGCTACACATAAAGTTTGTAGCATCCACATCTCCAACAGAGGTGTGTACAAGAGCTCATAATGGGAGGTCTGCTTGAAGCTCACATGTTCTGTGGGAGCACATGTGTTCATGTGTGTGTGTGCATGTGCATGCCTGTGCATGTACATGTCTTGATAAGTATTTCTTGTGATTTCAGAATGGTCTTTAGCCATTCATTAACCCAGTATTAAAATTTTAGTTGTCTGTTCTATTTACTGAAATTTATGCTGAACACAGATTTCACCAATTGCCAGTTATTTATGTGCCATTAATAAATCAAGAAACTGCTTCATTCTTGAATTGTTTTCACCCATGTGAAGCGAATATATTTTTATCAAGGAAGAGAAATAGCAAAACACCTTGGTATTTTCACAGTTTAAGCATCAGTGGGCAAAGAAAAATATCCTTTTCAGTCAAATACTAATGTTTTTCTCCTTTTAGAGAAATTCCTTTTTAGTTGTAAGTATTACTATATCACTTATTTAATTGTACTGTATGAGAAAGTAGAGATATGACTGACAGTATATTTGTTGCTTCTGTAGGAACAATCTTGTTTTTTTCAGACAGCCACAAAATGAGCATCAGGAGTTTTGTTTCCAAAAACTATGCTAAAGTTATTTTCTGTGTTCCACTTTATCCCTATATTGACAGGTCATTATAAGCTGTACAGATATATCTTAAAGCATTGCTCATGAAAATGATGAACCATGGAAAATCCTTTCTATTCATGGGAGGTTTACAAAAAAACCCCCAACAAGCACAAAACAAAGAAAGCTCCACCACAAAACAAAACAAAGCAAAACTAAAAATGCAAAAAAAAAAATTACCTTTTTTTTGAGCTTTTACATGGGTTTTGAAAGGAACATTACCACTACAGTAATCACTGAGAAAGAGATGCCCACTTAATATTGTAATCCTCTACTTCAGGTACTGAGCCTTTTGTTGTTCTGCACTTACACACTAACTTAACATACCTGGAAACTATTATCCACATATATTAAAGGTTGCATCTATATTGCAGTCCAATTTGAAATTAATTTAGTTAAACAACAGATGCTACAAAAATACATTTCAAATGTATATTTTTTAACTTTAATGGTAAAGAACAGCTTAAAGAAACAAACAAAAAAACCCCAAACGATCCCTAACCAACCAAGAAACATTTAGTATTCTTTGATTATAAACTGGGTACAAAATGTAAACAGGTCTTTGCGATCACACATTCATCTTAAACAACAGTATGTTTTGTTTGAAATGAAACAGTTGTAAAAGTAGATTGCTTTGTCTCTCAGCTGTGCCTGTTCAGGGCTGAACACTCACAACTATTTTTTTACTTATTCTCAGAGCTTTACATCACTCTGTCAAGGTTTTCCTTCATGCTGGTCTAACAAGAGGATTTGGAAAATTGTAATATGCATATTTGTTTCTAGTGCTTAGAGTTATAAATAGCATATTACATATATAACCTCTGAAATCAAGGATATTCACACTCGCACATGGACAGAATTTCAGTTTACTGTGAATGGGCCATTATAGTGAACCAATTTTTTCTTTTATTCCTTTCCCTATCTGGGTTTCAAAGGCTAATAGCAAACCTGCAGTCATAGAACAGTCATAGAATGATTTGGGTTGGAAGGGACCTCGAAGATCATCTAGTTCCAACCCTTCTTCCATGGGCAGGGACACCCTCCACTTGCCCAGGGTTGGCCAAAGCCTCATCCAACCTGGCCTTGAACGCTGCCAGGGAGGGGGCAGGCACATAATATATTTAAAAGTCATTAGCTCAAACATGAAACACCATCCATATCCTTCTGTATGCAATTCAATAGCCTCTCATTACAAAAATATAGAAGGAAAAAGTTTGGGGCTGAATTCTACACAGCTAGCATTGCTCTGCAAAGATGTCTGATTCACCAACACCATCTTAACCCAGTTCAAACTCTGTATTCCGGAAAAACATGTAACACTACTAAGTACAATACTTGCAACACGTGACAAGCAGTTATTTAAGTAAAAGAAAGAAAGAAACGATCATCCCTTAAACAAAAGGTAGTTGGCAATTAGTGTTCTATTACATGTTAGAAATCTAGTTTTATTTGAACTTTCTTATTTGATAGAATTGCTTGAATTCAATTAGGGTGTCAGGATGTCTGCCTTGTCTGTAGAATGATCTCTCACTGGTGACAGGAAAAGCACCTTGACCCTCTCCTGGTCATAGGATAAAGTTAGCAACATAAATGCAATACATTTAGCTTTCTGCTCAAAGCTTTTATGATCAGAAAAAAAACTGTTTGAGAGGAAACACAAAGCAGCCTCAATTACGTGGTTTGTTTGACCTTATTCCCTTCCCTCCATCCTAAGCAGCTAACCCTCTCTTTGTCCACCGGCCTTTTCTTTACTGATTTTATACAAAGGGTTACTCACAAACTTCTAGTAAACCAGCATTCCATTATGCACTATTTTTCCACATGCTTCTCCCAAGGATTCCACTTCATCTGTAAAGTCTAATAGTTTCTCCTGGTTTTGTCTTACTAGTTTAGTCCCTGGTCAAGTTTGGCTAACCACTTTGCCCTTCTATAATCTATGACTTTCTCATGTTTAATTTATGGCCTCAGTGTTTAATTTATGGTCATGTACAAGCATTCTTAGCATATAAAAGTCAAAAAATAAGTGATAAACTGGCATATCAACAGAATGGAAGAAAGTTATTAGGAACATTTTACTTGAGAATTAGGAAACATTTATCTCCATTTTCCCACTTGCCTTCTGGCTTACTGATATGGTTCTAGTTACTCACCTTTCAGCTCCACTCATGCTGCTTTCTGTGCCCACATATGGAAAGCTACTTCTTTTTGTGTCAAACGCAGCTCTGCCTCCATATCTGCAGCATTTGAGAGAGTTGAGCTTTCTGTTTGAACTAAAAATTATGCATCTTCTGAAGTGATTAGGTATCAAAAAGAAAATAATCTCCAGCATCTGCTATAGCTCATTTTATTTTTCACTCCCCAAAAAATGAAGAGATATTTCAATTACTTTTCTGCCTTTTTCATTACATGCTTTCATCTACATGACAGTGTCCATTTGAAGACATTGGGAACCCACATTTTCCTTCTCAACTACTCTCCTGAAATACCACCCATTATCCCTCATAAATCTATGATTATTTATACTTTTTAACCCTAAATCCCAATAGTGGAAAAAATGTGGAGCCAGGAATTATTTATTGTCAGCCTAAAAATCTTAACAATATAATCAAAATACAGCAAACAGTTACCCTTAGTCCAGGATTTGAGGTTGCTCTTCCCAGGAAGAATGGGACAGCACAATGCAGCAAGTTGTCAAACACCTCAGTGCTCTGTAGGAGGATGTAGGTCAGTGTTCATGGCGGGGTGTCTCACCTTTATCCTGAGTCTGTAGGTCCAGCATAGTGTACCAGCTGGCTCTCAGCCTTAGTCTAGAATTTCAAGAGCCAGCCTGTTCAAGAGCCAGCCTCAACAGGAGCAATGGTTTACTGTGTCATGAGTCCCACAGTTTGACAGACTTGACCACAGGAGATATTCAGAGATTCACATAAAGCAAGTGAGACATTGGTCATTTGACTGTCAGTCTGTTGTTCAAACAAGCTAAAATCAGATCAAGCCAAGGTGAACCCAGGCCTGTCCTAGAATCCTGTGCCTGGTCATTGCTAGTAAAAGGCTGTGTCCTTTTATATTTTCGACAGAATATTGACTGGAGTACTATACAGCGTACTGCAGAAGTGAAACTATAGACATATTTATTGTCAAATAAATATAACTACTGTTAAATCACTATGATTGTTAAGTAGTTGTTAAACAATAAGATGCTGATTACTGTAAAGGCAAGACAGTTATACCCCTTAGGAAGAAAGAAAGAAAACCATGTATCTGGCTTTCAAAAGTTGTTTCATAATAGATTCTAAATCAATAGGTAGTTACTAAAATTAGAAATTCTTTCGTCCAAGAATATCACATAAATTTATTCAGAGAGCATACTAAGACAGAATACCTTAACCATGTGTCTTGTACTCTAATCCTCACTTTGAGCCACATTATTGAATTTTAGAACTCTTAGGTCAGTTTGAGGTCCACATTGTTGAAGTCCTTCAGGTCTACAGTGTACTTCCCTTGCATCTTTCTTGCTCTTACTAGCTTCCAGCTTTACTCCAATTTCCAACTCAGACTGATGGAAATAATCCCACTAAAAATTATTTCTGCAATTGTTTTAATTTTGTTGTTCCTTCAATGCCAAAATATTTCCTCTCAGCTCTTTTTTATTCTGGTGCTCGAAAACATATTTAGAGCCAGCTAACTAAGTTGAGAAGTATCCACATCTGATTTAAGCCATGAGTAGCAAGAAACACTCAATCTTTAAGGATTTCTCTGTGACTAGTGGCATTATACATATGGACTCCTTCCTTGCATCTGCCACTGCTTCTCCTCATCCTTTTTCCTCACATAAACTGTAGGTCTCTGAGTCTTTGAGGAATGGCTTATGCCAGCAGTCCTCATAAGGCTACATGGTTGTTCAAAATAGACTTTTTTTAACTGACAGCCTAGAATCATCAAGTACTATTCCTTGTGTCCTCTCCCTCTTTATCATTCTACATTTGTTATGCTTATTGTTGCATATTATATCTGCAGTACCTTAGGAGGTCAAATCATATAAGGTTGAGTCCTTATTTTCTGAATGAAATTTGTCAAACATAGTTTGAGACTTTGTATTTCTCCATTTTTCATATCCAAGCTGTGGTACTTCAAAGTATAGAGATTCTTCATTTAATAGTCTCAGAACCTGAAGTCTGTTAAGGTGTCTCAACTTGAAAGAAAAAATCTTCAGTGACTTTTAAAAAATTTAAATGCTTGAAGCACATCAGAGATACGATGCTAGATGGACTTTAGGATGTTATTATACCAAATATGTCATCGTACTATGCACAAGTACAGATTACACTTTAAATATTTGAGCAATGTTAAAGCATTAATGTTAATGCATAGCATGCATAGCTACAGCTCTTGGTAACTTTGTTCATCTTTCATATTGAACTGAGTTGTGGAATATGATGTGGTCAATGTCAATGTCTAGCATCATAACAGATTTGTGAGGAAAATTTGTAAAGATTAAAATAAATCTTTAGCACTTTACAGCTCTTCCTAATTTACTACTTGTTTACTGAAAAATTATATTTTATATCTTGCAATAATAGCAAAATTAAAAAATGAACAGACTCATGAGTAGCAGTGGTAGCATTCTGTAGATACAACATTACCTCTCTGTATTAAATCACTGGCCGAGAAATTTATTTGGCAGTTCTCAAGGAGGTACTGTATAGATCACCCACTATCAATACGCATGATATTTCTTAAGTTCTTGCCACTATGCCCAAAGGCAAACATTTGATCATCCTTTCACATTTTTGTTTTTGAGAAATAAAGGAAGAAAAGAAAGGTTTTCTACTATTTATTAAAATATAAGAAAACAATGTATTTTTTTAGTGAACAAACTCAGAGAATATTTTCAGTCATAAACATTTGTATACAATGTATTTCTGGTCTGCAAAGTAATTTTTCTTGCTTAAAAAAGGACTCAGCTTTTTTCTTTTTTTTTTTTTTTAGATAACTTGATGTGAATACAGAAGTGATTCACCTACCACAGTACAGCTAGTTGAAGATTAATGAGTTGTTTCTTTGGGTTCAAGCTTTCCACTTGTTTCAGCTACACATTAGTGGTGCAATTAATTTTACAACACTAGGGTTTTGTCATCCAACATTTCCTGTGGAATTCTCCTATGATAAGTATTCTTTAATTAAACCTTTAAAATGTCACCAGTGTTGCATACTACACCTGAAATACAAAAATACCTCCAAGGTCCATAGTAGCTTTAGTATTCAGTGGGGGAAGTATTAGGACACAGAGATAGCCTCTAGGCTGAAGATTTCTCAGTCTGTTTGGCTTGAAAATGCTGCAAATATTTAATGAAGAACTCTTTACAATTTGACTATGAAAAATTATGCACATAGGGATCAAGGTGAAAAAAGTAATAGTCCATTCAGCCAAGAATATAATTGCTCATTTTCTTAGTGCTGGACACTCTCAGATACTTCCAATTTCAACAGAAAGTCTAAGCATACAGCTATTCCTGTACACAGTGTGGTAGTTTTTGGAGGTGGGACCAGAAATTAAATCTACTTCTGAATATGCTGTGAAATGCAAGCTGCCTGTACATATAAAAATAGGGGGGTTAGAGTGTTATTTTTTAAAGTATATCAAAGTTTATGACCCTAACCTGGGTGTTATAATAATTTTCTTTCTCTTCCTGACAAGAAAAAGAATTTTCTTGGCTCTTCTTCTTTGGCTAGCAGGTTGATGGGTGTGATTCTCCTTCTTTACTCCGCTTTTGTGAGACCCCACCTCAAATGTCCTGTTCAGCTCAGAATGACGTGGAACTCTTAGAGTTGGTACAGAGGAGGGCCACAAAAATAATCGGAGTCCTGAAACACATCTCATGAGAAAAACTGAGACAGTTGGAGTCGATCAGACATTTTACCAAGGCCTCTAGTGACAGAACAAGGAACAACCACTTTAAACTAAAAGACAGTAATTTTAGAATGTATGTAAAGAAGCAATTTTTTATGATGACTGTGGTCAGAAATTGAAACAGATTGCCTAGAGAAGTTGGATGCCTCATCTCTGGAAGTGTTCAAGATCATGTTAGGGCTTTGAGCAGCCTAATTTAGTGGATGATGTCCATGCCCATGGCAGAGGGGTTGGAACTAGATGATCTTTGAAGGTAATTTCCAACCCAAACCACTCTATGATTCTATGATTCTACATTTCATATTTCATTATTTGATTACAATTTTGAAAATACTGAGAACCACCTTATTGATTTTTAAAATTTTAATATTTTCTACTTTAAGTAATTTATCTTAAGAATGTTTCTCTTTGGATAGAATAGCATCAGCCCTGATAAGTAATCAAATTCATTTTCATCCTAAGAACCCTCTACTTACAAGTTTGGTCACATCTTAAGCACAGGATGCGCTGACTAACAGAGATAAAACTTATGTGCAATTTATCCCACTTTGCACTTAAAACAAGATTGCTGCATTGTTGCATGATGGGAGCACTATCTTTCCTAGTTTACCTCTATCAAAAATACCTACCACTAATTAACATGGTATAAACTGATACACGTTGCATATAGGGTATAGAATTATTCCACCCATGTAGATCCTCCTATGTAGAAGAGAAACAACATTAATCCATGTTACTCACCTCATAATGACAAATGTATTGATACTCATAGTTCATTTTCTTTGCCTCCCAAGAGGACTTTCAGCACAGGCCGAAAGATTCATTGTCTGAAAAGTCTGGGTAAGAAACATATCTTGGACTTCAATGGCATCAAGGACCTGGGATGTAAATACTACTAGATCCCTGAAATGTTGGTACAAATGTGATAAAAACAGGGAAAGGATAGACCTAGTGCACAAAATTTTATCCTAGACTGGAGCTGTCTTAATATGATCTACAAGCTTTTAGCATTAGGCAGCTATTTGTATTAGTTTTATGGCAGCTGGGTACACTTCTCAAACAGAACATTTGTTAAACATCTAGATTTCCAAATACATTGTTTATATATGTACTTGAAAAAGAAAAGAGTGTAAAATAAGAAACCTGTTAAGAACTATTAAAATCTTTGGATAGAATAATTCTATCCAGACTTATATTTTCTAATCTTTCCTCTTCCTGACCGAAGGCTCCACATATCTATTCTCAACCACAAAATATTCAAGCTTCAAACAAAATTTCTTTGAAGAAAGCCTTTGAGATAACTAGAATAACTAACTTTGAGATGGTTATTTGGTCACTGAAGAGAGCAAAGTGGTCATATTCTTTTTCTTATGCCATCTTTTTCTTTAGTCCATTAATATTTCAAAGCTTGAAATACTGTTCTTTTTGTAACTTATTGAGTGAAACATTCATGGCTTTCATTTGAATGATACCATTAGTCATACAAGAAAAAAGTGACTAAGACAAAAGGAGAGAGTTTCATGGGGAATAAAAAGTCATTATATCCTAGTCACAAACTTCTCTAATCCAAGAGTACCTACAGAAATGCTTGTGAAGTGCTCAGCCCAATGAAATCTCCCCATGGTTGTCCTTTGAATTCTTTATTTTGAGCTTCTGTTGCATTCATATTTAATCAGGCTTCTTACTTTTGTATATGCAAAGGAAATTTTAAATAAAATATGCTCTATAGAAAGGAAAAGGATCCATTAGCTCAATTCCAAAGTAGATTATTAAAAATTCAGAAAACTCCTTGGTCTGAAATGGAGTTAATTGTAATAGTGTCCTGTCAAAAGATACACTACTACCACCTTCTGCCACAGAAGCGACTCAAAGCACCCAGTATCTAGATATTTAACTAATAAGAGCAGTTTTATCTCAGTATTACTAAATATTTTACCTAGTTTTAATGCATATTAATTATCCTCTGCAGCTTAATCACTGTCATTTGTAGCTGGCTTAAAAAGGGAAATGAAGGGTAATGCAGAAGGCATAAATTTGACTTTTAGTATCAAGGTGTTTTAAAAAGAACTATATACCTTTATTAACAGACTGGTTTGCAGACCAGAGTCCTCACTAGATCTTCAGACATGTATCATTGGAAGTCTTTCTCCACTGTCTTTGAATCAAGTAAGAGTGGACATCCAACACTTCCTATCTTTCACAGAAACTTTAATAGAACACAGGGAATCATCTGGAGTGCTAACCATCAGTTCTAAGAAGTCATCTCAGAATCATCTCCCATCAAATCCCTTATTTTCCTAATGGGCACTGGAAGGTAATCAGACAGTGCTGTTTGTCCTGTTTTCCTCAGGTAATTTACCTTTAAAATATCTAGCAATTATCAAAGCAGAAACTTCTTCTTCATCTGGCTACTGTATGGATTTTCCTCTGCCTTCAGCAGTTTAGAAATTTAACTTTGAGAGGACAGAGCCATATCTAATACTTCTATGACCATGCTGTACGAGCAAATATCCACGAAAGATCCATGCTGCACATCACTGAGTACCACCTAATTTAAAAATTAGGAGGACATTTAGGTCCTGGCTATAGAGAGGACTGAGAATAGAAATATCACAGATTTATAGATGGATTTAGATACTCTTCATGACCCTCTTACACTTCTAGATTTGGAAACAATATATGTTTCTTGCAGCTGACAAATCCTATGACTGTAGAAAAAGGAGTGGTGAAAAAAGCACAATTGATTTTAGATAAAACAACCTTTTCAGTAAAGTTTTACTGATATTGGACCAACTTACAGTAATATTCAGAATTTTTATAAATGAGCTACTCTTTCACTAGGCATTCTAAATCACAGTCGTTGTCTGTGTTTCAGGTTCCTGGCATGCTTATGTTAATCAATAATTAAATTACAAGATTCAATCTTTTTTTCTAAGGCTTAATACATTGTCCATTAGTATTTGGTATTTATGAAGAATATCTTGTCTTTTAGTCAAGAAATTTGACTCAGAACCATCAAGTATTATGACTGACATCTATTCTTGATCTGTTAATCTATAATTACATTTCAGCACTCTACTGAACAGCTCTCTGCTTAGATCAATCTGTTGTGAACCATGTATTTGTTTCTTAAGATAAAAAGTTTTTATTAAATGGAATGGTTCTTACAAAAAAGAAAGAAGTGTCATAGATTGTACACTGAATATTGAACTTCATTGCTCTTTAAGGAATGACATGTGTTCCTCTGTATCAAACAGTCCATGTAGTTCATGAACCTTCTATGTTTTACAGGGAGAGACACTGCTAACCAATCTATCAAATTAGCAGAGCAGAAGTACAGCATTCATTCAAAAGCAGAAATATAATCATAGTATGTCACCAGCTTCTATGATGGTTTTAGTAAATCTTTTCAACTCCTCTCAGTTCTTCCTTTTCTAATAGCAGAATAACAATACTCACATTTTTGCAAAAGCTTGGATACCTACACACAAAAAAGAAACAGAAGTAGTAAATATTGTATCATAATCTATGTACCAACAAAATATTCTGCCTTTTTCTCTGAAAAAATGTTTTCTCTGAAACATCACACGATCAGTTTGCACTACTTTCTTTTTTTCCTCTTTATTTTAATTCGATCAATTACAGAACCTTGTAAACCTGAAGATTAGGTCACTGAAGAAGAAAACTTCAGCAATAATGAAAACAGGACTGTCCTAGATTAGCAGATTCAGCATTTGTGGGAATGGTACTTGTCAAACAATCATCACAAGACCAAGACAGAAATTTCCATAAGAAATTATTTGCTGTGCTAGGTATATTGTCTATAGGTGCTGTGCTAGGTATATTGTCAAAAAGGGCAGTCTGCCCTTTTTGAGAAATCCAAATTAATGTAAAATAAAATAGATTTTTTTTTGAGAGACACACAATGTTTTTCATAGTTATCGTAAACTACTTATTCAGCACCCAAGGAAATCATTCACAGTTGCTGTTGATATCAGTGACAGATAGAATTAAGACTTGTGATCTATTAAGGTCTAGAGGCTCAGTGGAAAAAAAAGAAATGAAAAAGTAACATTGACAATTTTAGTAAGTTGATTATTTAAGTAAGATCAAAAGGTCTTGTTTCTTATCTCACTGTATTCCCATCTTAGTTATGTCTTTAAGCATCTGTACCATCTACATGCTTACTGGCTAGTCTTAACTACATGAATTTAACTGATTTTATCTGATATTTAAAAGCTTATTACTAATCCTGTTATTTTCCTTGCAAACAGTATTTTCTATTGTAAAAGCTGCAAGAACTTCCCCATATTCAGTTTTTAATAATAGTTTCTTAAATCCTTATCTTTTATTAAACTTATTTTGTCTTTCCACACTCTGTCTCTGAGTTTTTGTTCTACACAAACATGAAAAATTTACAAGACTATTAGTTACTGTCATAGAATTGTGGATGCAATATTGTTGTAACTTTTACCTGTAATTACTAATTCTTTTCAAATTTAAGTATTCATTTTTACCTTAAAAATGCCACCAAACTTACATAAATAGCCATGTTCCATAGCTCTTTGAGTTTTTCTGTGCCACTTCTTTTCCAGATACTACTTGTCTGGGTAGTCATTTCCCGCAGAACATCTCATATCACAAACATTAGAGTCTTTTAAGAATAGCAATGGCAAACAATTTTCACCATAGGAAAAGCATAGCTGATTCCATTGAGGAAGAGGGAATGAATACCTTTTTACAGTCTGTCATTACAATATTTGGTATTATGGCACCTTCATTCCAGATATATAGAGGTATTTAGTATTTCCATCATGTAGTACTGAAATAAAACTAAAACCCACACTTTTTTTGCTGAAAACTGTAATCAGCTGCCAGTAAAGAGCTCATATTACCAGTTTCTGATAATTGTGTTCATTCTTCTTTTGTTTATTTGGTACTCTTGTCATATATTACATGAATGTATAAATAACTGAATATACTGCAAAAAAATTACATACATGTTTTAATTAATTTCTAGGATTTGTTTAGTCACAAGAAAGGGATCCATAAATAGATATGTTGAGCTGCCAATATGAATATTTGTTTTATATTAGAGAAAGAAAAGTATGCAAATTTTCAATGTACATAAAGCCTGAGAAAAAAAACCCACAATATTTAAAATAATTGCCAAGATTTAGAGATTTGCTTGAGTGTTTAGCTTCTATACAGATTATAGGAACAGGATTTTATAAGTTTCCAGTAGTAGCTTACCCTACAACACAAGTAAGTTAAAACAGATAGTTACAGTAATAACATATGACAACAAAATGAAACAGCAGATTGGTAAATAGAAGTGCCATTATTGAGCACTAAAATCTTCCAAAACAATATTTTTAAACATTTTATGTCATTAAAGTCTCTGGGTATAATGAACAGCTAACATCATCTCAGAACTTGCATACTTGTAAATTTCTAATAAATAATATTTATGAAAGTATAGATACGTATTCCACATTCTTTGGAAATCAGACACTGTCCTGGTGATTTATTAAAAAGTTTGGAAATGTGTTTTGTAGGGTCATCAAATCTTTCGTCTATTTCTTATAACTGCAAAAAGAATACGCACTTAGATTATGATAAGAGTATGTATTTACTGAAATATTTGCATCCTTTTGATACTTTAATTACATAGCTATTGTGGCATAAGATTCAAACTATATTAAAACCATATTACATATAATGTTAAACTGTTACAAGCAAATAAGCAATTTTTCTTGTGCCTTTCATTCATGATGGAAATTATACATTTCAAATTTTTTCACATTAATCTGCTGCATAAGTAGATTTGAAAGACATACAATTGAAACAGACTGCTTTTTATGCATACATGCAAATAAAAAGGTGCTATGGTTAATTTAGAAATTAAATTATTAAATAATAAAGGATAACTTGATATCAGAGCCAAAAGTACGTACACTTTAAAAAATGGATTTTTCTCTTCATTACATTTTGCATAAGAAAAAGAAAACATACCATTTCACACCTGGAACAACTTTACCACTATCTTAACACAATAATAAAACATTACAATTCCTTCCCTCAGATTGTCCTTTTTCCAGAGAAATCTATTTTTATTGTGTAAGCTGCAACACCTAGTTTTCACATCATCTTTAACTCTCAGAGACAGGTGGTGCTTACACTCTGCAATATCCTTGTGTGATGTCCTAATCATTTGCTGTTATTTGTAAAGCATTTCAAAATATATCCACAATTCTTTTGGACTAGTCACTGAGCCTTAGAGTTCACTGTTTAAATAACAAAAAATTATAAACATCCAGTTAATTGACCCACAAAATCTTTGCCACTAACAATCTAAAATATCTATGCAGCCTTGATTGACAGTAAAACAAGTCAGTGGCTGAGCACTCTCCACTACTTGCTCGCTCCTGGAAGTGAAAGAGACAGCCTCCAAGGGTTGGGATAAGGACAGTTTACTGACAAAAGCACCATGAAAGGGGAACAATAACAGCCCATGGCAAATTACACTCACACCCAGTAATAACACAAAGTAGCTTGCCAACCTGACAGTAACAGAATACCCTGCAAGGCAAAACCAACACAAGGTCCTGATCTTACTCATACTACCCTGAAGGCACCCAGGAGCACCCCTCCTAGACCAGCCCCCTTTTATGGAGGAGTAATGTCAGGTGGTATGGAAAATAGTCCAGGCTAACTCTATTCACCTGTGCTGACTGCTTAGGGAGGTTAATTGTGGCCTGGTTAGAACCAGAACTGTATTCCATTAGGACTCTATTTCTCGTATTTCCTATGGAAAGAAAAATTGTAGTAACTGAAATATTAAGGAAAATTAAAAATATTTTACTTCTTTATGAAAAACAATCATCTTGGATGTATTTTTCTCTGTAATGTTTCATATCATGGAGACAATTATTCTCTATGGCAAAGGTTTTAAAACACAGATATCTGAAGATGTACTTATGAGTATGAAGGTTACAGCCAATCCGGAAAGGCTGGATCAATGGGCCAGGGCCAAGTGCCAGGTCCTGAATTTGAATTACAACAACCCCATGCAGTGCTACAGTCTTGGGGAAGAATGGCTGGAAAGCTGCCCAGCAGAGAGGGACCTGGGGGTTTTGAGATATAGATATATATATATAGCCAGATGAATATGAGCCAGCAATGTGTCCAGGTGGCCAAGGAGAACAGCATCCTGGCTTGTACCAGAAATAGTGTGGCCAGCAGGACTAGGAAAGTGATCATCCACCCTCTACTCAGCACTGATGAGGCCACACATCCAGTACTGTGTTCTAGTTTTGGGCCCCTCACTACAGGAAAGGCATTGAGGCACTGTAGTGTGTCCAGAGAAGGGCAACATGTCTGGTGAGGGAACTGGAAGACAAATGTTATGAGGAGTGTCTGAGGGAACTGAAGATGTTTAGTTTGGAGATAAGGAGGTTGAGATAAGACCTAATTGCTCTCTACAGCTACCTGAAGAGAGGTTGTAGAGAAGTGGAGGCTAAGCTTTTCTCCCTAGTTACAAGTGATAACACAAGAGCAAATGGCCTGAAGTTGCTCCCAGGTAGAGTTAAATTGGATGTGAGGAAAAACTTCTTCACAGGGGGGTTGTCAATCATTGGAAAGGGCTGCCCAGGGCAGCGGTGGAATCTCCATCCCTGGAGGTATTTAAGAAAGGTAGATGTGTTGCTTAGGGACATGGTTTAGTGGTAGTTTAGTGGGCTAGGTTAATGTTTGGACTTGATGATCTGAAGGGTCCCTTAAGCCAAGACAATTTTATGATTCTATTATTCAATGATTCTAAAATGCATTTTGATAGTGAATATAGATTGAAATATAAAGGTGGTTGAGATATTTTCAACAACTCTGAAATCTGTATCATTCACTCTGCCTGTAAGAGCACCTCTGAAAATGTAGCTCTTAGAATTTGAACATTTATCTCTGTAGTGTAACAGCTTTGTAGCATGGCAGTATTTAATTAATATAATTTTTGTAGGGTTTAGGCCAGATGTTGCTCTTTCTTTCGTATGACTCTTCTGACTTAAATACGAGTTGCTTGATGCAACTGGGGAAAAAAATTAAATTGTTGCTCTGTAAATTCTCTTAGTCCAAAGTTCAGCTTCTGCTCTGAAGGGAATTTTAATTTCGACTAAAAAAAACAGTAAAGAGTGCTGCCATTTGAACAATAGAATGTCAAAATCTGCCGTATTAACATTATTCCAAAATAGTCAACCCTCAAGCAGTTCGAGCAAACTTTAAATACGCTGAATAGGAGATGTAACAGAGACCAGGTGGGTTTTCCAACAGCAGGAGACAACATAGGAGAAAAACAATCAGAAACTTAAAATGTATAGTTTAGGATATTTTCTACAGAGAATTTTTTACAACTCTCTGAAGTCAGCACCTGCAATTTTCTCCTCTTCAGCATTTACTGAAACTTCTGCAGACCTAGTAAAGGTAATTATTTTATTTTAAATTCTTCCACAATCTCTAATGCTCTTGCTGTTATGTTGTCACTTCTGCCACTCAGCTTGGCTGCTAAGGAGTCTCATGTTTATTAGACAAAAAGGAAGATAGCTTTTTTTAGAGGTAAGTGTAAGAATGTCCTTACTATGGTACAGCACTTAGTATTTCTATTTCTTTAGTCTTTTTTAAGTGGTGAAAATAGGATTGACTCCCTCCAAATAAAAATGTAGCAGATGAAAGAAAGGAATAATCTCAATCATGGCTTCTAAAAGCCCTACCGATAATGTATTCCTGAGATATAAGTATAGTGACAGACATAACAAAGTAAACCCCTGAGACAGTCATCCATATTCATCAGTGAAATGTTTCTTTTTGGAAGTGAAGAAGCACATTCTGTTTCAATCTTTTGAAATCTCGCTGGACAATGTACTAGAAAGCATCCAATATTGTCAAGAGCCAAGAATGGACTTTTCTAACTGTGCTGCATTCCTTTCTGAATAACCATTCTTTGACTGAGTGTCTCGAAATGTTTGTGATAATGAGTAAGATTTTGTAAGGGTCAAGAACCTTATAGTCTTTCAAAAAAATGTAGAATTCTCATTCTACATTCATTCAAAAATGAAATTGGCCTCCAGGAAGACTTCATATAACTGATCACCATCCTCTGATCCCAGCCATTCAGTTTTCAATCCACTTCACTCTCTGCTCACCCAGCCCATTCTTCATCAGCTTCTTTGTGGGCATGTTATGGGAGGCTGTGTCAAAAACATTCCTAAAGTCTAGATAGGCACTATCCACTACTCTCTACAAGGCTGTTCATTTTATCATAGATGGTTATCAAGTTGGCCAAGCATGCCTTCATGTTGACTACTATTGATGATGATTTTCTTTTTCTTCATGTGTATGGAAATGAGCAGACACCTTCTAACACCTTCCCAGGAATGATGTGAAGATTATCAGCCCATATTTCCTTTTTATTGCTGAAATATTAACATATAGAAAGATGATGCATTGACATCATAACCATAAGAGCAATTAATTTTACCAACTTTTACAAAACTTAACTTACCATGAGAGCTTTCTTTATAGGGCACCTTCACATTTTCTTTTAGTATGAACTATGAATTATGGATACAGACTAAGAATTCTGTCACACCCCAATTACCTCATTTCCAGCTGACTACTCATGACTGCATCTGTGACTGAATTAGAAAATATCTTGCAGGTTAATGAGATCTCTGTTAAGTACACTGAAGCTGGACAAGGGAAACCACAGCTTTTACCATATTTAATAAAACTACTTCAAGTCCATAGAGAAACAGGGTGGTTTTTTTAGAAACTGTGTTTTTTAGCATCTTCATAGCCCTCTTCTGGACTTTCTCCAACAGCTTGATGTCTTTTACTGGGGGACCCAAAACTGGACACAGTACTCAAGGTGAGTTCTCAGCAGAGCAGAGTAGAGAGAGGGTGAGAATCACCTCTCTTGACCTGCTGTCCACACTTCTTTTGATGTGTCTCAGGAGACAGTTGGCTTTCTGGACTGCAAGCCTCTTCTGCTGCCTCAGGTTAAGCTCTACATCAATTAACACCTGGAAGTCTTTCTGCTCAGAGCTGCTCTCAACCTATTCTTCACCCAGCCTGTAGTTGTGTTTGGGATTGCCCTGACCCACATGCAGGACCTTGCACTTGGCCTTGTTCAATTTCATGTTGTTTGCATGACCTATATCTCAAGCCTGTCAAGGACCCTGTGGATTTTATGACCATAAGGTTTTTAAAATGGAGCTTAACTATGTTTAGTATAATGTTATTACATTGGAAAGATGACCACTAATTTAGTTTTGTACCAAGCAAATTTACATAGAATTGAAAACTAGAAATCCCAATTGAAAATATGTCCACTAAGTGCATAATTAGTTTTTCTAGCATAGCAGAATTGTGATTGCTGTAGGAAACAATGGGAGATGTAGGGGTTTTAGCTTTGTTAAGTTTCTTTTATTCTTATGCAACTGTATTTTTTTGATTGCTACAATTAGTACGGTATTTAGTCAGAATAGTCTAATGGATGCTGTAATCTAAGGAAACATTTGAAAATGGATGATTAATTAGATGCAGCAGCAATATACTCCCCTCTACTTAGCTGTCTGAAAGAGCCAAAATGAATGACAAAAAAGCTACTTTAGTGTTTTTAAGGCTCTAAGAGGGTTCCCATGGATGAGGGAAAGTAGACATGTTCTGATGCGTCATAATCTAAATATAGTTAATTTATTCAATAGCTATAATTTATAAATAAAAATAAAACTTGCAATTACAGAAATATTAGTTTACTAAAGAAAAAGATACTCGGAAAGATTAGGATATGGGACCAGGACATGTATAGTTTAGCTTCTGAAGAATATTCAGTGTGTGCAGCATCACCTCTAGGAAGGTGCATTATTGCATTGTAGTTATATTCAGAGATAGTGAAATTCAGAGATTTGCATCTAGTCTTCTGATTTCAAACACCTATTTCAAACACCTATGTTTTCTTAGAAACTGCTGTGACCTCTAAATAAAATAGCTACCCAAATTTTAGAAAACTTATTCCAGATGTTTAATTTGTCCACATCAGAAAAGAAGCTGTTGTGATTTCTACAAAATTTTTTACTGTCTGGGCAGAGACTCAAAAAGGCATATCTATTGGCAGTGGCTCTAATATTTTCTTTCCAGACAGCTAGACTCCCCAAAAAAATTATTTTCTATCAGCTATAATTAACTGTTACAGTGAATCAGTTCTGTTCCCTCTAAAACCATGTAACCACTTGAACGAACCATCTCTGAACGAATTGGAAAGTTCAAATACTCTTCTGGTTTTTAAAAGATGTTATCGGCATCATGGAGTTTTCTGAAAAGAAGTGGAAATTCCATTGATACTTCACAACTTGCAAAAGCATTTCTCAGATGAGTATTCAAGTTTTATTACAATCAAGAAATACTCTTCTACCAGGATACTGAAAACTAGCCAAAAGGTAACCCAATTTTCAGCATCAAAGATCAGGCCATGTATATACATATACTGATCCTTGTGCATCACCATTCATTCAAATTAACCATTTGCTTTCTCCTATTATTCATTCATGAGCAATGCCAAAATCATATTTGCATCAAGGACACATTTGTGTTCTCATTAGTCACTTTTCTCACTAATCAATCAACTGATCATAACTCTCACAAATATGACTTAAATTTAGAGCAGTCTTCTATTTATAAAATGTCATTATAACGTCAGGTGCAGGGTCCAGAACCTTCTTCACACAAGGCTACTAGACCTCATGCAACTCCATGACAGAATTCTATTTGAAAACTATTTATGCTTGACACAGCTATTTAAAGCCACCTCAACTAGGTCTATATAAAGTATTGATAACCTGTGGTAAGTGTTATGTCTTCCATCTAATCAATATCACACTGCCTACAAGCGTACAAATGTATATAGAAATTATTTATGAGCATAAAGTCTACGCATGAGGATGGGTCATTATCAACTTCTGGTATAACATTAAAAGTGTCAGCACATATAGTCTGATAAAGCAAAAAACTATTCTTGAACCACAATACTGATTAGGAAATCAGAGTAAGTATTTTAATTTTATTTTTAATTTTAATTTTAAACAAAAAACATTAGGCCAAATCTCTCTATTACAAAGAAGTATTGACCTTGGATATTCCTGGATGTTGAAATCATCATCACATAGAAAGTTGCTGACTCACACAGAAATTAGAGTTTTTCATTTCAGCAACCTTGATTAGCAAAGAAGTATTTTTCTTCACTTTCTGTTTGAGAGACCTGAACAGACAAAATGCTACTGTTAGTTAAACAAACATCACAATAACAATCTAAGATTTAAAGCATCTCAGGTACAATGGAAATTAAACTTTCGACTGAATTAACCCTGTTACTCTTTTTTGAATGCTTTAAAATTCCTTATAAAAGATAGCTGCCAAGGTATGCAACTCTAATTTTGACAGAACAATAGAAAAAAGTGAGTAACAATTAATTTTCCTTTGTAGATTAAAGTTGAAGGATTAATGTTTTTGTTTAAAATATATGAACAAGGCAGATAATAAGTATATTAGTGGAGTTTCCCAGATCTAAGCTTTTATTTGATATACACATAAAAAATAATACAGAATAAGAAAGAAACCAAGCTGTAAGTTAATTATAAGTACAGACCTGCTTACAGATCTTTTCCTAGAAGATAACTTGATAATTTCTATATTGTTCTGTATTCCATCAGCAGGAGGTAATGGAAAGGGAAAAATGTTGGCTTTGTTTAAACTATAAGCATAAACTACACCAGCTGGTGCAGTCTGTTGGGAACTGGTATGTGGGTCAGCACATTGCATCATCAGCACTTCTTTTCTCCAGCAAATTCACCTGCTTGAGTAAACAGACAATATGGGGCCCTAGTGTAACAAATTACATTATTAAAGAGAGAACTTTCTAAATTTGTGGCCTACTTAGCTTTTTTCTTCTAGATAGCACTAAACCTCCTTGAAAAAAAGTATTTTTGTAACTAGTTCCAGTGAGCTCATAGGTGCTTTAATGATAGGGTAAAGGCAGAAAACCCCTTTGCTAATATGGCTACAGTGCAGAAAACAAAAATCAACATAATATGAACTGTATTTACCTAAATGTTACTTACTGAGATAATCAACAACTATCTTATTCTCCTAAACAAAGTCTGGAACAGATGTTGAAAGCTTACTTAAAAGTTTACCCAGTAAGCTTTCTTGTAACCTTCACTATATCTAAGGTTTAGTTCACTATATGGACACAGACACTGAGATGTGTTCTGTATTAACATGTTGTACATAATTATGCATTTAGTTTTCCTTCTCTGTCTTGAACCAATTCTTCATCTGAAAAAACTGGCTTATCCAAAACCAAACGGCACCAAAACAAAAATAAAAACAAAACACATACAGACAGAGTAATTGGAAGCAGATGGGAGAAGCTAAATACAGCATGAGCATAAACGAAAACTAAAAGTCCTCATGAAAATCTGAAAGTCAAAGCTTGTCTCTTTGGAATAAGCTGCTGTGGGTTGGCCTTCGTTGAAAGCTCTTCATGTTTAGAAGGGTAGTTCAAGATCTATGTCTTGTGAATAAATCAGCATATTCATATTTTGGAATATAAGGTTATAATAGGCATAATGTTGGCTGAACATTAATTTCTGAAAAAAAGTCATTACTTTTTCCATGGAAATGAACTGTTTCATATTGGAACAAAATGCATTTTAAATGTTGATGAACAATTTAGAAGCTATTGAAAATATTCCAACAGTATTTCTAGTTTATTTTTAATATAATTTCATTTTGCATTTTAATTTGCATATCTAAAATCTGTTGATTGATGCTCTAAATATTCAACAGAAATGTAAGAAAAATTTTCTTATATTATACTATATAATTTTATCTAAATGAAAAATATCAACTGTCAGTTTTCTGTAGGTAATTAAAAATACTGTCTTGTAGATCCTGTTTATTAATGCATAAATATATATATGTATAAAAAAGTAGATTTCAAGTTTCTTTTTCTGAAGACTTAAAGGGTTTCTCAGTTTATGATCACAAACATAGACATACATAGACATGTATCTCTGAATTCATTATGAGCTAAGTTTGTTGGACATTTTAAATACAAAACATCAACAAGTGAACTCTTAATAGAACTGTCAGAGAAATTCAAGCAAAGATTAAGTGGGTTTTTCATTACTGAAAACTGGCCATCCACATATCAGAAGTGAGAGTTAGAAAAACCTGCACTACAAACTTGTCCTTAGAACGTATGAGGATGAAGCAAAAGGGTATTTTAAGACAGCATGAATTGATGGTTACAAACCTTGGTGCCACCATATTTATTTGGTATGTCTACATCATCAGAAAAATAGAATAGAGGAACAAGGAAGAAATTTCAAATCACAGAACCTACAATCAACTGGATTTTAAGTACTGAAAGATTGTCATTTGATCCCCCTAGGGTTCTGTTATGTATGTTTACCAAATAGAATTCCTTCCACCTTTCCTCAGATATCATGTTCTCCAACCCTCCAGTCATATCAGTTGCCATTCAAAAAACCCTGTCAAGTTTTTAAAATTCTCTCTTGAACTGGGTGCACCAAAACCATTTACAATATCAAGTGATGCTTACAAAGGTGTATAGTAGAGTGGGAGTAATTATATTCCCTGATCTATTGACTATGCTCTTATTGATGCAGCTCAGATGGTTTTATGTTATTACTGCAATGGCACGTTACCAATTTATGGGTTTTATATGATCTATTTGTAATAAAACTAAGTGAAATGTCCCGTGTCAATGGATAAGCTTCTGGCAAATAAATGTTTTTTTTTCAAGGCACATATTACTAAATTTTATCACTGATTAAAATATTATTCAAACATCTCTAATCTTACTTTGGAGACTAGAAATCAAATATTTAATTGTTTAAACATTGTTCCTTCTCACCTTTTGCAGAGCAGATATTTATAATTATACATAGACAACACTTGCTCCAAACAATGTGCATATACAGGGACTCTAATTTTTATGCCACTAATATGTGGCTTCAAAATATTTTTAAGGAGATATCAAGAGATTGAAAGGAACTAAGGTCTTTAGATCATAACCCGGGTGAAAAAATGTGTTTTATGCTGAAGTGCTTTGTAACATCTGGGTGAAGAATTCCTTTATGAATATCTTGGTTATCAGTATTGCCCTTTTTTTTAGAAAATTATTAATAAACTAATCATAATTTTTATTTCTATATACACACAGTTTATACAAATATTTTTAGACAATTATACCTCAGCCTTAAGCTTTTTGAGGAGAGATTTGCTTACCTGTCAATTATTTTTCTCCTACTCAGTGTGACAGATAACATGGGTCAGAATGCATTTTGCATTGACATTTTCTTTCTAAAGTACAACACAAATCTCCTCCATTTGTAGTCAACAAATATTGATTGATAAAAATTTGCTATTTTAAATGTTGTTCTAATATGAAACAATATAATTTAGTTATAAATTGAAATGAATGATCAGCAAAAATCACTCCTTAACACTTTATGAATTAGGTTAATCCAATCTGGGAAACAATCTAACCATTTAAATACCACGTGGGAGAATTTTATTTTCCTTCACTGTAGACAAAATTCCTCTGTCTTTGTAGTTTAAACTACAAAAAAAGTAGTTTAAATTGCATTAGAACAAGATGTTCTCTCATATTAAAAAGCCATCTTTCTTTTGATTTGCTTTCTACATTAAGCTCTAAGTCCTTTATCCAAATGTCCATTAACTTCTGTTGAGGAAAGAACATGCAATGATTTTGAAACAAATGTTTAGGGGAATGCAACAATTTCTGTTGAAGACAATAGTACAAAACTCCAGGTTTGTATATGATTCCCAGTGTTGCTGGGTTGCCAGATGACCATTAAAGAAGGCGGAATTGACTGATGACCTTGCGAGTTTTTGTAAACCCAGCAGAAGTTTCAACTTCAAGACAGCACATCTGGCAAGGCAGAGGCTCATTCAACATGATATCTAGTCAATCTTTAAAATATTTATCCAAACAGTTGATGGAAAAACTTCATTACTTAAAACACTTAGATAGTCCATTTGAGGCATTAATCTTTCTTTCTTCTTTTTGTTGTTGACTAAAAGACTTCCACTTCATGTATGCTTCCATACATATATTCCTCATTACAAATTGAAAGAACATATTCCTTTTGTCTACCATATAAAGTTATTTAAGCACATTTCCTTAAATATATTCTTTTTTTGATTTAGTCAATGTACAAAAAATTCTATACGTAAACAGGATTTGTTTAACAACTTCAACCACACACACACAGAGAAACAAAAGTTAATGTGGGACAGTACTCTTTGCTAGATTTTAATAAATATGGGTCTTGCCCTATGCTGTATCAAACATTTGCAAAACACAAGTGACATAGCGGGGTTGTTGAGTACATTAACTCATTTGTTGATTCATTGGTTGTGTAACCTTGGAACTGATTAGTCTGAAATGAACCTTGCAAATAAATTTATGAGAAACCACCCTGGGAGATTCCCCACTTTCATTCAGGAGTTCCCTGTAAGCTCAAGCCCTTGACCTGGGCCATTGCTTGAGCTGTTTTGAAGTCACATCAATGCCTTGCCATTTTTAAAATGCTGTTTCAGCATTGACATTTCAAAAGCCAAAACACATGCTTGTAAATAAAGTTGTCCCTTGGTCGGGGAGGATCTGGTTAGAGATCATTTAGGCAAACTCAACATCCACAATGGGATGCACTCAGAAGTGATCAGGGAGCTGGCAGATGTTATCTCTAAGACACTCTCCATCATCTTTAGAAGGTAATGGAAAACAGGAGAGGTGCTCAAGGACTGGAGGAAAGTCAATGGGACTATGGTCTTCCAAAAGATCAAGAAGGAGTATACAGGAAAACACAGGCCAGTCAGCCTCACCTCCATCCCTGAAAAGGTGGCGGAAAAGCTCATTGTGGGGTTCATGTGGCTGAACTGAAGATTATAAGGGGTGATCAATATGGATTTGCCAAAAGAATTTTCTTCCACTGCAGTTCATATCCAATGTCAAAATTAACAGTATGTAATCAGTATTGTTGCTGTGTGATTCTGTGTTTCATAGGTATCCTTCATAACGAATATTATAGAGATAGCAATGCACTCTGACTCAGCCATTTTCACAGCAGAAATAATACACTGTTCAATTACATTTTTGGAAAAGGATTTAAAATCTGAAATGCTATTATTCCATAGTCTATCACTTTCATTCCTCATCAGTCTCATCTGTACCTGTCCTCTAGACAAAAATCCATAGAGGAGCCTTAATGTTAGATTAACTCATCACAATTAATTGAATTCCTGGCAAAATTCTTGTCTTCATCTAAAATTTGTTGGAGAAAAAGAAGTTTTGACATATTCTGGCTGATACACTACAAAAATTCATCCCTTTCCTTTATTCTGTCAGTCTCCCACTCTCCAATGTAGTACTATATAAGTGTAATGGGCATGAAAAAGACAAAAAACCCAAACATATATATACATGTTCAACAGAAAAGTAAGAAAATTATGAAGTATAACAAAAAAACCAAAAACCCAAACAAACCAAAAAGGCATGAAGAAGCTGTAAAGGATATACTTTATCTTAAAATACATACAGGTTTCTTTATTACAGATCTGAAGGTACTTTTCAAATAATCAGCTTGTGCCTAAAAGAAAATAAAACCTTTTTGTACCATTCTCTTTGAATCATTTTTCCTTCAAGTTTATATATTTTGTTTACTTGCTTTTTCCCCTGTGTGTCTCTCTTCCCAATTTGTATAAAATCTTGTGGTGGTTTGAAGGAAGGTAGCTCTGTCAGGCCTGAATTTACTTTTGAAATATAGAGAAAGTAACATGCTGTCAATACAATTTCTGATCTTTTGCTGTTCTTTGTATAATACTGCTGCTGCTCTGTTCTCAAGGAAGCATGGCAAATGGACCAGGATATCCTCCTATTTCTCCTGAAGTAGCTTGGTGCAGCAGTGTAGAAATCTGCCACTGCATCCAAATAACATGCAAGACTTCACAGTCCTTCACTAACTCAATGCTTTTACCAGAATAACAAGAACAAAAAATCCATGCATCTTATGCAAGATTCTATAGCAAAAGTTTCCTATTTAAAGGCATACAAGATCTAAAAAGCTAATTAGACCACTGATCTGGGAGGTATAGGTCTGTCACCAGCTCTCTATTTCCTGTCATCCCTCTCCCTATAGGAACGGGTTAGAAGAACGAAGTATATAACAAAATCCTCCAATACCAGTGATTTTCCGCCTAAATCAGTAATAAGCATTTTGTAATCATTCACTTCATTTTGGTATCTATCCATGCTGTCTATGTGAATATACATTGAGCTCAATTGAGAGACCTCCCTTGACATTTTGATTTAAATTTAATTGGAGTCATAATGAACACAGTAACCTACCCAGGTTTGCAGCATTGACTTGATCTTGATTATTTTCTCAAGGTGAAACACATATTTTATTTTATTTTTTTAAATGTACTAAGAGCTATAGATGATTTCTTTTGGGAATACACACAATAACCACATCTCTTATATACATTGTTTTATTTAATTTCAGTGTCCTATAATAAGCTTTTCTTTTCATTATTAAAAAAAAAACCCAGAAAAAATAAAGGAGCAAGCAAAACCAGACTGTTTTGTCCTTTCTTTTTTGTTATTTTTCCAAAAGTCCACCCCTAGTAACTCTTACATAATTTAAAAATCAGAGTTCTAAAATAATGTCATGATTTTCATGCACAATATTAATATTCCTTATGTAGCCTGTACAGAACAGAAGTGGACTAGTAACTGTAGAAAACCTTTCTTTCTAGATTGTCTAACATATGCAATAGAATCATTCTGTCCTCTCTCTCATCACTGTAACTTGTTCTAGAGATGGGTTCAATCCTGATGAATGACTGACTTGCCATCCTTTTTCCCACTCTCCCTCTCTCTTGCCCTCTGTGTTTTGATTCCCTGAGTGATTCAATGCTTAAAACAGAAAGTAGGTGATGTTTTTTAAAAACAAACAAAAAAAAAATCCACAAAACAAATCCACAAAACCCAAGCAATAAAATAAAACTTAATAAACCCAGCATATTCAGACATCTCTCTAAAGCAAACGCTTTCTTGTACAGGCCAACAGCTCTGTTTTGTAATCACATGTAGTACTGGTGGTGTGGTCCTTACTCTCTTCGGCAAACTGCCAAATTCTGCTGTGGTGTCAGACAATAAAAGTGACAATAAACTGAATGTGTTCAACACAATTCTCTTGCAACATTCTGTCAACTTGGATGTAAGCACAATCTTCTACAAATGCAGACTAGAGGGGTTGCTTGTGGTTTTTTCCCTTGTATCCTAGACAAAGAAAGGGAAAAAAAAAAAGGCACTGTTATATTCTTCTTTAAAAGCATGTGTTTTAAAAGCGTGTTATCAGGTGTTTTATCTTCAATGCATGAACAGTTTGTACTCATACAGATTAAAAGAATACTAAGCAAATTCCAAATTCTTATTCTTACAAGGAAACTTTCCTTACATCTTGACAATCTTTATTCTCTTTCCGGATACTACATTTAAAGATATTAACTAGAAATAAGAGGGTTAATTTATATTCTTCATATGAAAAATAAATTAGCTGGTGTTTCTATCTTTAAGAATATTTCCCACTAGTATTCATAACATGTTAAGAAATAACTTCACTCTAATGTACTAGATATCAGAACATGACTCCATTTTTTTAATGTATCTGCAACCCAGATTTTCTTCAGCAGTGTACAGATGCTTAAACTGGAATGAAAAAATCAACAACAAACTAAAACCAATGCTTTAAAAAATCAAACAAACAACAACCAACCAAACAAACAAACAAAAAAACCCAAACAACAACAAAAAACAGATTATGAGTTTCTTGCAGAAAGAAAAAAAAAACATTAGTTTTTTTAAAATTAGCTGTTCAGGACATAGATTTTCAGACTCTGTTACTACCACAAACAACTCAAAGGATCTTTTTTCACTCTCTGTCTTGTACAAATGTCTCACACATTTAAACCTATGGAAAACAGATACCAAATATGCACCAAAGCAAAGTGTTTTACTCTTTCAGTGGTTACATGGTATCTGCTGTTTGGTTTCTTTCCCTTGGTTTTCATGTTGCAAAAGTACCAGTACTAAAGAACTCATTTACATCTTTCCAGTTTTGATTCCAGTGGCATTTCCTGGCTCTCAAAGCTGCTTGATCTTTTCTTGAGCAGTAGCTGTTGGGCTTTGATAACACATTCTACTCCTAGGAAAGGAAATAAGGGATAGTATCTTTAAAGGAAATTACTTCTGCTACTTAATTGATAGTTACTACAATGATATGACTTAATGGGAAAAATGTACTGTATCAAGTTTTATATGTTCTTGCTCAGCAGCTTCCTGTGAATGGCACCTGCATATTAAATACGGCACTGCCCTTACCTTGGTTTAATATTCTGCTTCTTTTAAAGAAAATTAAAGAGTGGAACTGGATGTGAGAACAGTTGAAAGTTATTCAGAACAAAACTGCAGAAACTTGCTCTAGACCTGGCAGGTCTATATTAACTAACGACAAGAGTGAGAAAACTGTAAAAGAACAGATTAGCAAATCCCTTGCTGCAGACTTCTTCATCCAAATCAAGATAAGTTCTCAGGCAGTTTTTTTCAAGGAGAATTCAAGGAGGGAGAGAGGTAAAGAGAATCAAGATATAGGTAGTAGATGCATTCATGCAAGACATTTTCTGGGGTTTAGGGGATTTTTAGCTTTCTGCTTGTGGAAGCATTGTGGCAGCTGATTTGCCTCTGCAGATGTTTAGCAGTCACAAGAAATCAAATTATTTCAAACAAGAGACTAAAGAGAGCTTGCACAGAAAAAGGAATTGAGAGGTGGAAGAAACATGTTTGTGAACATGAAGGGTTCAGGAGTCCACAGGGAAATGAGTTTGAAATCAGAAATACCATTGATTCCAATCCTTAAAGAAAATATTCTGAAAGTTGCCAAATACATCAGAAACAGGTACAGTGTCTACACTGAGATTTTTACCTACCCTAGTTAAAACAAGCTACTGAAAAGACAGGGAAATGGTAGACAAGATTTTAGAAGTCAGGTGCCAAAATGACAGCCTGATGTCCTCTTTGGACAGGAGATGGAGATTTTTAGAAACATGTTTTTCTATGACCTTTCCAGCTTTCAACTCTGCAAACATCATCCTGTGAAAAAATGCAGTGTATTTTTGCATGGATAAGAAGTTGGACTGTAATACTTCTGCTCTTTGACAATCTTATTGCTCCTTTATGTAATTGAAAATTATCAGTCTTTCTCTCAGTAATTTTACTTTAGAGAAATAATCTTGGGCTGCTAAGCCTGCATTCCTTTCTCCTTAGTATCAGAAACAGGTTGTTGCAGCTATTCATAGGTAGTTTTAAAATGATGAAGTATTTCTAGACATGGAAGAAGAACAAGTGTAAATTCCCTGTCAGACATTTTATCGGTTTTCTATGACAAGGTGTGGCAGGGGGTGCTGTAGAGGGAGTTTCTGCAAGAAGATGTAAGAAACTTTGCCTACATCCAACAGAACTAAGGCCTGCCAGTTCCAGGACCAAACCACTGCTGGCCATGGCCAAGCCCATCAGTGACAGTGGTAGCACCTCTGGGATAACAGAGTTAAGAAGGGTGAAAAACCAACCTGTGCAACTGCAGAGAAAGGGAGGAGTGGGAATATGTGAGAGAAACAATTCTGCAAACACCAAGGTCCATGAAGTAGAGGGAGGGAGGGGGAGGGGAAGAAGAAGGCACTCCAGGCACCAGAGCAGAGATTCCCCTGCAGCTCGTGGCAATGACCATGGTGAGGCAGGCTGTGGCCCTGCAGTCTGTGGAGGTTGATGATGGAGTGCATATCCACCTGCAGCCCATGGAGAACCCCAGGTCAGAGCAAGTGGGGGCCAAAGAAGGGTCTACCCTGTGGGAAGCCTTCACTGGAGCAGGCTCCTGGCAGGACCTTTGGCCTGGTAGAGAGGAGCCCATGATGGAGCAGGTTTGCTGGCAGGATTTGTGACGCCATGAAAGATAGACACTGGAGCAGCCTGGTCCTAAAAGTCTGCACCCTGTGCTGGAGCAGGGGAAAAATGTGAGGAGTCCTCCCACTGAGGAGGAAGGAGTGGCAGAGACAATGTGTGATGAACGTGCACTGCCAATACCAGCTGTTCAAAATCTATAATGGAATAGAAGTGTACTAGAAGACATATAAAGTCTTTGAGCAATACTATAATTATTATGTCATTGCATATCTGAAACAACAAAACAAACAAACAAAAAAAACCCCAAAAATAGTATGAAGTGGGGAAAACCTTTATGTGTTATATTGTACGTATAAGGGAAACTGACTAAGAATAGAGTTGTATATATACAGTTACATATTTTCATGATTTACCTTAAATGTCAGCTCAAAAGATCAGGCTTTTATCAGTTCTTTGTCATATATTTTGTTTTCCTTTAATCCATATATTGAATTATATATCTGATCTCACTTTTTAAAATAACTTTTATGGAGTATAAGTCAACTATTCATTTTCATAAGGCAACTTGGTAGCTACTGTCCTTATTAAGATACTCTTTATAGCAATGTCAGATTCCTTTTTCATTTCTATGTTCTTTATTCTTTAAACATTCCTTTTATTTCAGGTTGTCATGTCAAAAAGAACCCAGAAATACCTTCTTCAGATATAACAGCAGAGAAGGTCAAGTTACCTCTCTTTGACCCTAATCCTGCTGTAACTTTCCAAACACATAAAAAATCTTCACATTGTCAACAGTGTACTGATATGTATATTCTTACACTCCAGTATAGCATCTACCACATGTCACATTGTTGTTTTATTTACTGGTGTAGGTCTGAAGGATACAGATAGACATATGATTTTTGGACATACACAGACCTGCATATTCCTAGAATCTATGGGATGATTTAAATAACCATGGACTGACAGAATATATAGTATTATTAAATGTATCAAAGACACCTTAAAAAATATGTACTTTTTTTTCCTATTTAAATTCCTCTACCGTGAGAAAGTCTCCATAAACTGCGGATCCACATTCGAATCACCACTCCTCTTCTAAATAGAACACTAATAATTCTGTTTCCCCCTTCCCCACCCACCCTAGTAATTAATGTAATGATTGACTGTTGTAGTATTGCATGACGGGGTTCTGGTGGAGGAGGGGGACCTGCAGGGATGGCTTCTGCAAGAAGCACTCTGCAGGCCCAGCAGTGTAAACACCAGCCAACTCAAGGCTATTGTCATTGCTTCCCAAGGCTGAGCCAATCAGTGATGATCACAGCACCTCTGGGAATCACATTTATGAAGGAGAAAACAAAAAAGCAAGCAGCCGATTTTTGCCACCAGAGAAGGGACTGAGAAGATGTAAGAAATGTGCAGACACCAAGGTCAGTGAAGAAGTAGGGGGAGGAGGTGCCCCAGGTGCCAGAGGGAAAGATTCCCCTGCAGCCCATGAAGAAGACTATGGTGTAGTGGTGTCCCCCCACAGCCCATGGAAGATGATGTGGAGAGAGATAGAGACACAGAGATGAGCGAGAGAGAGAGACCCAAGCCAGAGCAAGTTTGCTGGGGTGGAAGGCTTGTGACTCCATGGAGACCAGGCTGGAGCAGTCTGGGTCTGAGACACATTTTATGATTTATGTACCAAAAAGAAGTGACCCAAAGAGATGAAGACCTGTGGGAAAGGACTTGCATCGGAGACATTTGTGGAGGACTGTCTCCAGTGGGTGGGACCCCACGCTGCAGCAGGGGAAGGGTGTGAGGAATGCCCCCCTGGACAAGGAGGAAAACAAATAATGAGGAACTGATCAAAACCCCCATTAGCCCATTCCCTGCCCCTACCTGTGCCACAATGGGGGGAAAAGGGAGAGAAATCATGGCTAAAGTGAAGTCTGCTAAGAAGGGAGGGGTGAAGGGAGGTGCTTTAAGATCTGGTTGTATTTCTCATTATCCAACTCTGGTTTCACTGTGTGTGTAGTGTAGTATAATAAATTCACTAGTTTTCTTCATTTTGTGCTGAGTCTCTGTTTTGCCTGTGAAGCTGATTGCAGAATGATCTCTCTCTTTCCTTATCTTCTTCCCTGTCCAGCTGAAAAGGGGAGTGATAAGAGCAGCTGCATAGTGCTTAGCTCCCGGCTAAGGGCAAAACCACAACATTACCCTTGTACAGAAAGAAGAACATTGCCTGAGATGCCTGGTGCACTGTGAATGAACCCTTAAGAATTTCCCATAGCTTCTTCTAGTCAAAGTGTGTGATAACTCCACAGAATTTCTTTCATTTTTTTCACAACAAAGAAAGATATTTTAAAAAGTGCCACTGTGAAACTGCCTAGTCCTTAAATTCTCTGCTGAAGGGATTTTTAATTGCTTTCCCCAATATATTACTGAATCATTGACTATTATTAGAAAATTACTCTTTTTCAGTCAAAGAGAGAATGACTTTGTCAATACCAAACCAATTTCTCATTATTTTTCACTGTTTGCTGAAACCTATTCACAATTCATTGGATAATCCTATTAGTTTCACCTACTAAACAATAAAAACCCTTTTGGAAATAAAGATCTTCTTGCCCTTCATTCCAGATTCCTCTACACAATTTCCAGAATTCAGAAAATTTTGGATAATCTCCTAGTCATCTGAAATCAACAAGTTAGAAAAAGATTTTATTTTCTGCTTTATTTTTAAATGAAGTGTAATCAAGACCAGCATATTATTAGATTTGCAATTATTACTATATCTGTCTGCAACATTAAAATTCTTTAATTAGAGCAGGCCAAACCTATAATCCAGATAATTCAAGCAATTTTCCAAAATGGTGATCTGGATAGGATGCATGTAAAACCCAAGGAAATACTACAGTTAGAGAATATTCTGAGGTCTGGTTAAAGTAGGAGTAACTCAACACTATTATACCAAGCCAAGACAGTAACAAAGATTAGGTGGGCCCAGGCTAAAATAATAATTAAAAAACCCCAACAAAACACCCAATAAAGAACCCCCACTCTACGGAAAGCTATGTTGCATGGGAACTGAAGCAGGTGAACGTGGTGAGAAAACCAGGAACTACTCCTCACAGTCCTATCAAGCCAGATAGTAAAAAACAACTTGCAACTTCTTCCTGTGTTCCTCTAGAATGGAATAAAATTTTTTTTCACAAGCCAGTCCTAAATGAATGGGGCTTATCCTACTGTGAGTTCTCAGAATGGTTCCAGGTAAGATGCAAAGATTGATTACCCCCAAAAATGTCCTGGTAGACAGAAATGAAAATGGGAGATTAAGAAGTAAATTGTTAGGCATGGAATTTAATCAGATGTATGAATGGTCATGATCATATGCAGAAAAAGAAGGGAAGTACTAGTTTACTTCTCTCAGAGACTGATAATGATTTTGCAAGATACTTCGGTTTAAAGCTAATATTAGAAATGAGATTAGTTACGTTCAAAGTTATCAAACATTCTGAGAAAGAATAAAGGTCATTCCAAGTAACTGTGTATATAAAATTATTGATAATGGCATTGAACTCGCAATAGACAAAGGCACACTCATTTGAAATTATTTATATTTCCCTTAATCTGTTTTAGAAAATTTTTTGTCAGTCTTGCAATCATAAATACTTTTTACAATTTACTGGGAAAAATACCCAACAAACTATTCTCTTGCACTTTTTCTCCTGCTGAGCATAACCAACATGGAATTATGCTGAGAGGAATCTGATCAGATCATATCAGAGCCCGTTATTCACTTTCTTGAGTTTCACCTCCTTCATTTAAAACAGGAAGAAAATAAATCTTTTTTCAAAGACATAAGTAGTTGTATGACTGCACGTATTTTTAATTTTGAGGGATTTGTAAAGAAATTAATTTTACAACTCAAAAATACACCCATGCGTTCTTGAAAGTACTGCCTGTTATTCATACTATGGCGGAGAAGGAAAAAAAAAAGTGGTATTTCCTAAGCAAGAATATAGGAATGACAAACTCTCAAAGTCTTTATCTGCTGTAAATCAGCATAGCTCTACTGAAGTTAAGCACACTAGGAATCACCAGTTTCTGTGTCTACACAATTTGGATGATGTGAGCTTTTAAAAAGAAAAGATTCCTCAAAAGCCTGTCATAACTGAATAGAGAGTGTCAGAAGTAATCTTCACAAAAAATAGTGGGGGCTTTAGGTATGCAGAGATGGAGTTTCTATGGAAAACCTGTGGAAAATTGTTTCCTGTTGCTAAGGAAAATTGACTTCATATCTATGAGGACAGGGTGAAATAAGTCCACTTCCTAAATGTTTGACATTCAGGTCTACTTATATCCACTTAGCAACCTGGCAACGTTGCTAAAGAGTATTTTTTGGTATATTTCCTCATTAAGTAATATTTCTTGTCTTTTGGGAGTAAAATTTGTAATATCACTGATGCAAAATTCATTTAGGAATAAGAAGGAAACAAACAAGTAAGAACATTATGTTCATATTTAAGAAATTCCAAATGAACACAAAATAGTATGATCACTGTCTGAGTCAAAAAGTGTTTAAGTTTCATTTCAGATGTCTGGGTTGGGGTTACATTTTCTGAAGACTATTAAACAGAGATGAAACAACACATATAGATTGGATACCAAATAGCCTTTCTCTTGTTGATATTTTTATCACAGGAATAATTAATTGAAAAGCAATGAAACCTATTCTTATATGTGAAATTTTGCAGGACTAGATGTTCATTGACAACACAGCTGGTAGAAAATGAAACAAAGAAAAAATCACCAGAATGTTTGCAATACTATGTCCTTTCCCTCCTCCTTTAACTGCCTCTAACAGAAATGAGTACGTTCTTTCCTTATTTGATAAACTGTCTTTAGTCTGTTTGAAGACCATCCTGATTATTAGATGGCAGATGCAACACAGTCTGACTACAAAGTCGTGTTACCAGCACTTCCTCTCAAAAATGCATGCTTAGGTATACAAAATATGAAGTTGAGATAAAAGATGTAACAGTTCAGAAAACCTGTCAGATATTTTTCACTGAAAATGGTTAGATGACATAGCTTCTCACTGTAGCAACAGTAAACAAATACAGACCCAGTTTCCTCAATGATCAGTATCTTCAACAGTTTTTAAAATGCCATAAATTTGGAGCCTTCACAGTATGAGTCATAACTTTGGATTATGATTTCTATTAGTAGTATTAGCAATTATTAGCCTATCTACTCACCTCTAAGCCTATGTGGAGTTAACTTCTGATATCCATATGCTAATTAGTTTGAATGTTCTGCGATACAGGAAATATCTTTAGAATAAATATTACTAACAGTAGCTTCTTATATATAGGCATAAGACTTCTAGAGATACATTTAAGATGCATACTTATATAAATAAATATAAGGTTCTCTAAGACAGCTAAACGCATCCCTGTACTTTGCCTTGACAAATTAAGAATACCTTGTGGATATGAGTACACTCAGTGGATTTTGCTTGCTGCTTTTACTTCCCTGAACTGAATGAAAAACGGAAAAATATTGTTCTGTAACTTCTGATTGTGCCTTATCCACCTTGACAGTTTTTCAACAGGTCTTTGCTCTCTCTCTCATCCCTGATGTTCATCTCCCTAGGCCACATTAAAGACAAGGTATTTTCTTTTTCTATTTTACTCTGAAGTACATTTTTCATGAGGAGAAGGAATAAGGTCTGTTTTTTATGACCAATATCTGATAAAATGACTAGTAAGGCAGAGAGTATCATAAGCCCTCACGCCTCAAACTTTATCAAATGGATAAAATGCAAACCAAAATAATTGATATTTACTTTGAACTCCATTGAACTACGTGGGTTTCTCTTCCAAATGTATTCTTTCAAGCATGAGCTAGAGTAATTTAAAAATAAATACAATGGATCTTTGTAGTTCAACTATTTAATACACACATTAACTACCATTTTAGGTCCTGATACTATATTTTCTGTACATGAATGGTAGACACAAATATAAGGGCTGCTACATCAGCAACTCAAGTGAATTTTTTTTTAAATAGTTGACCTGTATTTTAGTTTTCACAGTGATTTTTCCATATTTAATGAGCTGATTAATTGTGGGCGCACCGTAAATGTTCATGACCGGATCGCTGACTTAGACTTAGCTTTAAAAACTTACAAACATCAAAATGTTCAACTACAAAGCATTTCAGGTGGGAAGGTTGCATATTAATAATATAATCTAAACTCGGATTATGTGTTGTTTAATATTAATATTCTTATGAGAAATATATTTATATATTGGTAACAGATTCTAATAATAATATATTCATAATATTTCTTCTACTTTTTTCCTGTCCATTATTGTTAAAAAGTCATGATGTCTATCACATCAATATTTTGCAACTTTGTCCACTATTAGGTGTAGATCTGAGGTAAATCTCTCTCAAGTTCTAAGTCAAAAGTCCTAAATCCCCATCTTTGTAAGAAAACCAAAAGCTGAGATCAACATTCTGCTTCTTTTAAATTGCATAGTAAATTGGGCTTGCATGACAAGGTTTTGGAAGCAGGGAGGCTATGGGAGGCCTTCTGTAAGACGCTGCTAGAAATTTCCCCCTTGTCTAACAGAGCTAATGCCAGACTTGCTGCTGGCCATCAGCAACAATGGTAACACCTCTTTGATAACATATTTACGCAGGGGAAAAAGCTGCTGCACAACAGCAGCCAGGAGAGAAGTTGACTCTCTTGATTTTTGATATGTCATTTTATGGTTCCCACTAAGCTGCTCTCTCTTGCCTTAGCAGGACAGGGAATGAAAATGAGATCCAAAACTTGTAGGTTTTGAGAATGGCAGCATAAGCAAAAAAAGAAGCAAAGAAGCAAAGGACATACACATAAGCAAAAAAAAAAAAAAAAAGTTTTATTCTTCTCTTTCAATCAGCAGGTGATGTTCACCCACTCTCATTCTTCACTTGTTTCCTAAAGACAGTCTTGCAGTAGGAGAGAAGAGTTACTCAAGATTTCCATACCACTTTAAAGGACAAACAGAATAACTCACATGGTATCCCCTGCAATACAAACAGTTAAAGGATATGTCAGAAAAACTGCTACAATTTCCTTAGCGCAAATAAACAAAACTACAGTTAGGTGAGAATGGATCAGCTCTTGAGACACCACAGGTGAGCCTGGGTGCTTGTACTGTTTCTCTGGGGTTTGTTAGGCCATAATTTGGCCATAATTTGGCCATAACTTGGGGATGTTAGGCCATAATTTTCATCACATTGTTTTCCTCTTTGCTGTCCTTAACTCATCAGTCTTAATAATTTTCTCAGTGCTATGCAGAAGTAATTTCTTCCATTCAAACAGGGCCATTATTTGCCTCTCCCGCAGAGTCAAGCATTGCATTGTATTCCCTTTTACTTGTGATTTTCAGACCTGCACTTAAGTTTATATTATCACTAAATTATGTTCAAGGGTAGGGCACAATCTTTGTTTCACGGCCAGCTTTCCACCAGTTCCTGGTTTGCCAGACTATTTGGCCAGGAGGCTTTTGGGTCTACAATACTATCTGAATAACAGTACCTTCTACTGATTCTGTAAAACTAACCTTTAATTTAAGCTATGTTACCAAAACATTGTTAATATCTCCATCTAATACTGCAACTGAGTCTTAGCCTTCTTCAGGTGAGTAAAAGGCATTTTTTAAACCATGTAGTAAGGAACTACTGGCTTTCTTATTATAAAACCCAGTAGCCTGTTTTTTAGGAATAATCGAGGGAAATTAATGTGTTATGTTACTCTCTACTCGTGTTTCCTCTGCTTTTCCTATCTATTAATCTTTATACTCTCTCTACCTTTCGATTAATCAAACAGTGCTCATCCTTCTTTCTTCTACTTCTTATGTAGCTGCTTTCTTTTATCCATCATACATTTTAGGTTCTATCACATTCCTTGAATGAATATTTTTTGTCAGTTCGATCAATTTTTCCACATGATAATAATAAAGACAATATATTTTTCTTATAATTAAAAAAATATTATTGCAATTATTAAGGAAAGTTAACAATATCCTACCATTTTAAGTATTTTGATAGGATTTCACCTCTATGTGAAATTGCTTTAAGATGAAAAACCTGAGGCATGGCTTCAACCCTGTCCATAGCATACATAGTACACATGACTGTGCTAGCACAAATCATAAGGTAGTGCTAGCTCAGAGTGTGGGTAGTACAAAAAGAAAGATGAAAAACAGCAAAATTTCTCCAGCAAGTAATCTTCAGAGAGAAGAACAATTTTAGCATAAAGATGAGATCTAAGCTCTCCTTATTGATGATACATTATGATCATTATAACAAACTTGAATATTGTATCGAGTTACAAGAACTAGAGGACAGTTAAAAAAAAATAAAAGTAAATGTAACATCTGTTATAAAGCCAGACTAAGTTTTACAAGTGTAAAATTAAATAGAGAAAATTAAAAAGGGGAATTAAATATAGTTTCTAGTATTTAATTTAGAAACTAGGAAAGAACTTTGCAATTTGTATGAAAAGAAGATCATGTCTAAAGAAGGAATGACATAAATACTACTTTTATCCAAAGCAACATTTTTTTCTATCTTGGTTATTTATATTTTGCTTATACTGTATTTAAGATAATAAGAAATGCCAGAAATCAATTTCTGAAAGAAACCTGTCACAGTTGTCTTCAGAGGAACTTAAGGCCACTCTTATTTAACTCCTCAAATATGAATGTTTAAAATACTATAAAAAAAAAAAAAAGCATTATATGTGTTTTACATTGTCTGTATATACTGTGGTCATTATCCACAGTGACCATCCATAGTATATTATTTTCCCTTCAGGTAGATATTTAAAGAGAGAGCATTGCATTGTTGTAATTGTATAATCAGAATAATTCATCAGTATTTTCCTGCTTTTTGAGGGTTTAAATTATTTTTGACATTAACTTAATAGTATGTTATCAATCTGTTTCAAATACTTCATAAAAAGTAACAATGTTAGACTAGAAGCCCACATATTTCTGAAGTGAAAAGTTATCTAAATTTTGTCAAGAGGCACCGCATTACAATCCTGGTCTATGTAGTTGCTTACTCATACATCAAAAGGGATCCAAACTAGAAAAGAATAATTTACATTTTGAAAGTCCATAGTATGTTTTTGGCTTTGAGTTTCTGGGGTTTTTTTTGTTTTATTATCTCAATAAACATAGTGTATCACAGCAGTGGCATATAGCACCTGGTTATACTGCCAGTCTTTTCCTTTAACATTTTATAGTAACTCGTCTTGGCAGTCTGAAAACATCCTCTAAACGCTTCAAATTAGACAAAAATTCCAGTTGCTTTCTTTCTTCCTTATTAAAATAAAATTGCGAAGGTGAGGAAACAGAAACACCATCTGCTCATTCTGCTGATATTTAGTGTTCATTTCTTTGACTCATTTGCAATCCTTTTCCTCCCCGTGTGCAATTTTAGAGTTTATTTTGCTGATTTTATATGGTGGTATTTCTCACTTCATTTATGAGATTACTGAGATCTGTGAGATTATATGGAATAACTTGTTGATTATTTAATGAAACTCTGATAATGAACAGTGGAGAAGACTCATTGCAGTACCTGACCCGTAGAAAACAACTAAACAGCAAAAAGTTTCAGCATTTCCCCAGTTTCCTTGCCTCTTCTGCATATCCTGACATGAATGGATCTTCCAGCACCTCTTACAGATTTACCTCACTGGGTTTTTTCATTTGAAAGATCTAATAATCATGGGAGAGAATACAGCTATCACTGGAGTTTAACAATCCTCACTTCAAACCCTGATGTCATCTGGGGGATTTTCAGTATATTTCTGTGATGGCATACATTTACGTGTTTTCTAGATAGAAAACCTGCATTTTATTATATCAGCTGCAAGACACATAAAAAAATGTCTGTCAGTAGCGTGGTTTAACCCCATTAGGCAGCTCAACCCCACGCAATTACTTGCTCATTCGCCCCACAGTGTAAGGGGAAAGAGAATAAGAGCAAAAGGGAGAAAACAATCTACAAATCTATCATGCCCATGTTGTTAGAACATTGTGAATGCACCAACATACACACCGCATACTTCCGTATTTCTTTTGTTTCAGTGAAACTAAATGCCCTTTTCTACTTTGAAATCTGAGTGATTTCTAAGTTTCTAAGATTGAAAAAGAGAAAGATATATTTGCAACTAGAAAACAAAAATCCAAATATTTTGTTTCTTTCATTAAAAAATAGCATATATAACTAAGAAACTATAGAACAGTACCTGTAACAATAGTTTGGCACAGATACAAACCAGACTCCGATCTGCAAAAAAGAATTTTCCCATTTTTCATTTTAAAGCAAGTAGAAATTGAGTTAAAGTTTTTAAAAGCGACAAACAAATCACTACTGGAATCAAACTTAAATTATATTTACCCAGACTATCACTTACCATAAATTGAAAAAAAATGAAATCTCTAAGATCTTCCAAGTACCTTCCTCCTGTTGCTCAAATTATGTTAATTATGATTACATGTAAATGGAAAGATAATTTGCCTGGTTTGTTGCCTCTGTAGTTTCTGAAGTGAAGCTAAAAAATACTGAATTTTTTTGGTACCTAAACATATAAATCTTTAAAGATTGTAGTTATCTAGGTCTGAGGTGACACAGCCTGCTAAGATAGGCCAGATGGGCCAATAGCCAAGACATTTCACATTGCCACCTTACCTCATCAGATTGTTTTTGACTGCAATTTACAACTCATGACTATATGTACAGTGACACTTTTTACTAATTTCTCACCGAGTCAAGAGCAAAGTGTGATTGCTGGGTTATTCCCTCAATCCCCCCACTTAAGATTAAACCAGAAAATATAAGACATTTTAATCTATATTTAGATGGTAAGATCTCAGAGTTATTTCTAAGTCATAAATGTAATGGAATACTTTTTCTAACAAGTGGGGGGAAATTATAAACTCATGTTGTGTGGTGGTTACAGTTAGTATTATTTATATGGAAAACTTCTATTAAAGAAATGTTTTCATTGTGTAACTTGTATAATTTTGGCAGAAATTTTTAAAACAATGTATTGAACAGTATAGTCTGTCTGCACTTCTTGCTTTTAACTTACTTTCAGATATACCTATAGATATCTTTAATCTTTCCTTCTGTTGTTGAAAATTTATTCTAGCACTATAACTGAAAAAACCGACCACAATTGCAGGATGTTATTTAACGTTGGCAGAACTGACAGCTTGGACAAAATGTAAATCACTGAGACATTTGTGTAAACAGATGGTTTAGAGAGAGCTGAAGTATTGTTGAATTTCTATTTTAGGATAATGAAAGAGCTCCTTTTTAAGAATATTTAAGGGAAGGAAGCAAAATACTAACTTTAAAAAGTCTTCTGTATGCTAGATTGTAAGAGCTGAATTAATTTTTTTCTAAGTCTTGCTTGAGATGTGTAGCTAAGAGCCTGCAGCTGGCCATGAAAGGCTGGGTGCATCTGCACGCAGCACTGCTAGATTCTTTAGAGATATGGAGAAGACTCCTTAGCTTGGAGGAGACTGAGGGGCGACCTTATTAATATTTATAAATATGTAAAGGGCGAGAGTCAGAAGTATGGAGCCAGGCTCTTCTCAGAGATGGCCAGCAATAGGACAAGGGGCAGTGGGTGCAAGCTGGAGCACAGGAAGTTCCATGTGAACATAAGGAGGAAATTTTTCACAGTGAGGGTGACAGAGCACTGGAACAGGCTGCCCAGGGAGGTGGTGGAGTCTCCTTCTCTGGAGATATTCAAAACCCACCTGGATGTGTTCCTGTGTGATTTAGTCCAGGTGATCCTGCTCTGGCAGGAGAGTTGGACTGGACTAGATGGATCTTCTGAGGTCCCTTCCAACTCCTCATGTTCTGTGATTCTGTGATTCTGTTAAAAGGTACCATGCTTCTGGAAGAGAACGATAAAAATCATCTCACCTTCTCTGCTACTGCTTTCAAAGATATTATTTTTAAGTGTTGTTGCTGAACACTCACTTGAACTTCCTTGGACTTTTTTTGCATTCCTAGCAAATTCTACAAACTTTATTTATCATAAACTTTAGTATTGTTTCTAAAAATTCGTTTCAGTAAGACTGGATTTTATAGAACATGATACATATCAAACAAATTTCTGTTTAAGATTATAATATTTAGTTACAATTGTGTAGAACAGAATATTGCTATGGTGATGTCCCAATTTTGTGTAATTTTATAGAAAATTGCTTAACATGCATGTACAGTCAACTCCACACAAATTATAATCAATTCAGCAACCTATTTGTTTTGGGAGCATGAGTGTACAGACCAATCTGAAACATAATAGCCTTTCATTTACTATATTGTAATGTACTGACATTTCATAGATTAGCAGAATTTCTTTGTGTTTTTCCCCTCAATAATAGACTTGTAAATAGAATCTAGGGAAGGAGGACACTAACTGGTGATGTGTATCTAAAGTGTAAGCTGATCAAAATAATGCAACTGATCCTTAACTCTGAAGAAATAGAGAAGGGGAGAAAAATCAACATGTGATTATACTTAGGCCAACAATGAGTTTAATCAAGATGTAGCTGCATAGCTGAATACAGCTAAAATTACATTCAATTACTTTTAGTTTACTTAAGGAGTTATTAGAACTCTTCTGTTCTAAAGAAAATCAATTCACAAAAATCCTAAGTGCTATCTAAGTCTATTTTAAATGTAAGAGATTAACATGAGAGTTAAGTTCACATCATAGACAGTGTGATGTGAAATTAATGTATATGAAATTATTTTTCTTTCTCTTTTTAGGTAAGACATTCTTAAAAATAATTTCACATCAATTTTCAGGACTCCAAAAATATTTGAACAGCCATTTCTCATCTCTGATTGGATTGAGCAGAGACAATGAGGGGAGAAACCCAGGTAATAATTACTTAGTGAACTTGGACCTTGTACCCCACTACTTTTTAGAAGGATTTAAATTTATACCTCAGTAATATCATCATGGAAATTGTATTTTCATGGAAGGATATGGATATATTTAAGATTGAAAATACTATTCTAAATATTCTTGCTTGTCTACATTGCAACATTATAGAAAGGATAATAATTTTTTTAAAAGCAAACAATAGTATCAATAGAGCTCCCATAAGCTATGAATTCCCTTTCAAAGCTAACACTAGGACAGGGATAGGAAAAATTATCTTGATTAAAATTACTGATATATTCAGGAGAAGAGCATGTTTCCAATCAAAACAAAAATAATGAATCCTAATATTAAAAAAACCCAACAAATACAGTCTTCATTTTCAGTTTTTCCCCTTAGTGATATTACTAGATAGGAAACACTAAAAACAATGTCATTACAAATGTGAAATGATAAAAATTTTCTTAAAAAAAATAATTTTCTGGTCTATAAAATAATGTCTGAGAAGCTCATAATATGCATGTATTTAGTAGTGCCTACTAAAGTTTTAATTACACATTTCTAAACATGCAGCCTCAAAACAAGGTCATATACTATAATCTCGATGTTTTAAATACATTTTATATATAAATTTATCCATAGAATTATTTCCATTACAATAATAGTCTGAAGATTGTTGTATTTTAACATTTCAGTCTCCTGTGTATGCACTGAAATGTCATAAGGAGTTACTTACAGTACTTTCTAATCATTTTTCAATGAAGACTTGAAGTTTGAGAAAGAGCAACAGAAAATAAAACTTCAGGGTACAAGGAAGGGAAGAGAAGGGAAGGGAAATACTGAAAAGAATCTGATGCTTTGATAGCTGAAAGCTATATTTCAATGCTATAGTTTAGCATTCACAACTGTAGTTCCAAAATGTATAGCATGTATTCCTCTTTCATTAAAACTATTATTTTGCTTGGTACAGAAAATTTGGGGAAGGGAATCTGAGTTTCCCTTTCACTTAATCCTCCTTATCTGAGAACCAATTCCCTACTTGGAGGATAAAACCAGATATTCATACTTTATAGTAACTAGCCATTTTTATTGTCTTATTCACTCAACCAGTATATATGGTAGACATTAAGTTTATAACTTTATTCCACGTTGAGGTGGGGGGGGAGGAAGAGGGTGGTGCAGTTATTCCAGTAATAGCCATTGCAGAAATCTACTTCCTAAATGATGACTGTTGTTACTTACATACCTAAAAGGTAACAAGTATTTCATTAATTAGTTTCATGTTTATCAAATTTCTATCTGCATAATGAGATGAATTGCTGATCACTTTTCATCTACTATTTGTTTATGAACCAAGAACTATCCAAACTCTGTAGGTAATTCATCCCACTGCAGTCATCTGTTCATTATGAGTTGCTACAGAAATTGACTAAGCAGTTAGTATTCTGATCAGCTATGGAGATAGAATTGGTAGAACAGGCTGATCCTACAGATTTCTCAGGGGGAGAAAGAATACTAAAAAAATCCCTGAAAGACAGAAGGAGGAGCAAAATGTATCAGAACAAAAAAAAAAAGAAAAATATAGATTATAGGTCAACAAAGATTCTAAGGCTCAAAATTTCTTTTTAGTTGACACACCATATTATACCAGTTTTTTACATGTCACGAATCTCACTGTTTTTAATTAGATCCTTTCTCAGTTCAATAATGAATTATTACTTTGTAAAGTAATGTGAGATTTTGTATTATTTGTCAGAATATTCTGGTTTGCACAAAGCAGTGTTGTTGAGAAGAAACTGCCATGAAGGTAACTGACCAGTTTATTTCTAAACTTAAGATACAAATGTAATCAAAAATGGAAAAAAAGAAAATCTAATTGTATGAATGACTTCTGAAATAATGAACCAGTTGATACTCAGAAAAATGGCAAGAATGCAGTATCAGTACTCTAGCAATTTCAATTGTCACTATGAGACTTAAGAGCTATTTTTACATTACACCAAGATTCTGAAAAGTTCTATATTGGGTATCATTCTTCATTATTTTTGATACAATGGTCGCAGCGTTAGAACGGTAGTTCTGCCCATGTAACACTGTCATACTTTTTTTAGTGCACATATTTTTGATAGGATAGCTCGTCAGATAGACATTGCAGATACTTTAGACAATTCTGCCTTGATTTGCATGTTATAATGGAAAATTAACATTTTATCTTCTGAAATTTGGGTTTAAATGTTCAAATATTTACCTAAATATGCCTGTTAATGCTGATTTTAGGATTATTTATAAACATACTTACAAATGTACTTTTTATTTTTTTCCCCTGGAAGAGATATAACATTACATTTTAGCAGTTTCATATTTTCCAGTGAGGAAGTCTAATGGTGTGTACTCTACAGATGTCAATTTAAAACAAAAGGATTTACTTTTGTCATCAGTCCCTATATAACACTGCTTTAGTGTTCTGTAGAGATGATAATGAAGTTTTCTCAACGTGAAGTGTGTTATCCACTGGCAGGGAAGTTTGAGAGTCAGAAAGCATTGACACTGTGCAAGCACCCTTCAGCAATAGCTAAACCATTGGTGGGTTATCAACATTTTGTTAGTCACAAATACAAAGTACACCACCATACAAGTTTATTTAAAGCAATACCACAGTATTGCCACTTAAAATACCTAAATAACATAGCGCATCTCATATCAACCCATGTTTTCACATAATTTTAGTATGATTCTGTCTGAGCTACCTTCTATATGGTACTGATCATCTTGATTTCGAGTTATGGAAAGAAAGAAGCCACTTGTGGAAGGTATTAAAGCACTGATTCAAAGCATTTCACACAAGAAATGTAATAAGAAAATTTCCTCTTCCCATTGCCTCCAGAGTTTGCATTGGTATCATTAGGATATACATTTATTGAGAAACAGTGATGTATTCTCTCTTATAGTATTGAATATGGTATGAATCTGTGAGGATAAACATGGAGATTTTGTGCCTGCAATAAACTGCGTGTCCTTTAGCATCCTGAATGGATGTAAGAAGATTTTGAAGGATAACACAAATAATATCCAGAAAACAGAGTCCAAAATTATTACCAGAAGTTCAAGGAATAATAACTGTATGTCCCATTGCAGTCTTGCTTTCTCAGCACTTGTGTTGACACTCAGCTCTGAGTAACCAGAAAATGCAATTCTATAGCAATTCAGTAGTGATAAGAGATGAACACAGATGGTAAGTTAGGGGGAAAAAAGAGGATGTTTCAGATTGGATTGAACAAGTCTCTAGTAACCTGGGTTTTTTTTTCAGTAATAATCTCAGAAGATTTTTTCAAATTTAATTTGAAATTCATATGTCTGGCAAATATGTGTAGATGAAAACATATTTCAAAATTCTTCTGTGCCCGATACGGGATGCCTGGCTTTTTTTAATGACATTTTTAACTGTTAAATAACATATATAAATAAATAATGGCATTATCATATGTAAAACTTTAATGAGGCATGATTTAATATTATGTAGGACTATACACAAAATAGAATAAATTTGTATCTGGATTTTTGCCAGTCCTATTAAGTAGCAAGACATGAGCTCAATATATAAGTAATGCAAAGAAAACTGGGTTTCAAAATCTTTAAAAAAATAATCTTTTTATACAAATACCTTTGTTAGTGATAGCAACTTCTAGTGATTCAAAGAGTTATCCTTAACTATTAACAGATTTTGAGAGGATGAAATAAAAGTGCAGATTGTGGGCTCTTCTAGAAGTTCTAATTCACACATAAATTAATTCAGAGAAAAACTATCATCTGCATTATTCAAGTTATCAGTATGAATGCTTATGGTTTGTAGTCTCTGAATCCACAATAAATAAAAAGACATTTTTAGAATAACTTTCAGTGATGCTTGCTATTCTGACATTAACCTTACATGACCCTAATTAAAGAGAAGATCTGTGAGCACACACAAACAGAGATATCTATAACCACTGTTGTCTGTCAGCTTTGGTATACAAACATCCAAGCGATTAGGTGTTTTTATATATATAAAAAACCACCAATTTGCTCTTTTTCTACAGGGATATTAGACAACTGCCACATTTCACACTCTGATAAAGAGAACACAAAATTCTTACTTTGCCAACTATTTTTTTAAAGTGAGAAGTAGACTGAGTGAATATGCAAATACCTACCAGCTCAGTGGGTAAGGGTAGATCACTGCCAATCCATTATAACTTGCACGTGTAGAGAAAATATTTACAGGACGTAATTTTATCTTTACCAAGAACATCTGTGTAAATCATTTCTCACCCTTGGATAGCTGAAAGCAATGGGGTGTCTCTTTCCACATCACTGAATATTAGCAGGATATTGTCATAAAAGCAAACTTTTAAAGCATTGCTTCTTTTGGATCACACTTGGAAAATGTCAGGTCTGACTTCACCAATACTTTGATGACCATGACCAGTCTTACCCAGGGCTACCTTCTGCCCTGCACCAGAACCCAGTCCCTCTCTGTGCCCATTTTTCTGCCTATCTCCAGGTACATCTCAGCCTGTATATGGACTTCTTAGTCCAAGCAGGAAATTAAGTCCATGCAATGAAGAATATAAAGTCATTATAGAATCCCATTTACACAGCTATCTTAGTTTCAGTGTCAAAACTATATTTCATTTGCTTTATAACTACGTATCAACAGCCCAACTCAATAGAAGCTTTGCAAAACATGAAAACAAACGCCACATATAACCCGTAGGTTTTCAGAGATATGCTAAAATTTAGGCTATTTTTCCACCAAGAAAACACTCTATTGTAAAAATTACATTTAAACTGCAAAATACATAGAAGTTGAAATGCATTTATCAGAGGAAAGACATTATGTCTTGTATTATTTTTCTCTTCTTGTGTATAATCCAAAGAAAAATGGTACAGGCAAGGAGAGGAAGAATTGTAAAATGGGCAAGATGTGATTTTAATTTCTGTGCGTTGGCACTGACAGGCTTATGTTAGAACAGAATATATAACATTATGCAGAAGTGGAAGCTTCTTATCATCTGGAGAATGAAAGAAAAAGAGAAAATTATAAATTTGAGAAAAGAACAGGAAAAACAGTTGACTTGCTTTTCCTGTTACCCAGTAATAAAATAAAACAATTTAAAAACTGAGATCAGCTTTCATAATCGCATACAATACAGTTTACATACACTAAAACCTAACCCATTATTGTACAATACTGAGTAAATAGCTATTGTAACTATGTTAATGTAGAAAGATCTTTCAGTCTGTTATTGAACCCTTACTAATAATGACTAACATAAACTTATGTAATGGATATCTGGAAAAGGAAAAATAAATAACTATACCTATAAAATATACCAGGGTTTTGCTGTATTGTTTGCTACTAATGTCAAGTAAAAAATAATAAATGCTACAGGTGCTGGATCATAATGGTTTTTGTTGGATACTTTAGGTAGAACAGGTAATTGATTTTCCATAAGTAAGAAATTACAGTGCACTGTGGTAGTACACCTTTGAACTTGATTGAGCCCATGATAAATGCTATTTATTTTTTTCATCATTTTCTGCTATTTATAAATGTAGCATAGAGTTAATGAAACAAACATGGGAACTGTGGGATACGTTCACCCACAGATGCCACATTTGCTCTTTTGGCAGATTATAATATTATTTGTATTTTAGTGTATTGTAACTACAGCAACCCGTCTGGATGCCTATCTAAGTGAAATGTCCTAGGGAGCTGCTTTGGCAGGGGGTTGGACCCGATGATCTCTCGAGGTCCCTTCCAACCCCTACAATTCTACGATTCTATGATTCCATACTATTTCTCTAAAGTGTTACCGTTTCAGAGAGTGTTGGGAATATTCAGCATGTATTTTCATGAATGTCTGTAGAACATAGAGTAAAAATAGCAAAGATCTTCTGCAGCATTATTGTGTTGCCCAGTATCTCTATGTTAAATACTGTTACAAGTCTCATTCTTGGCTTTTCACCTCACTTTCTTGTAACACAAACTTCTTTAGCAATAAATGTTAGAAGTTAAGACTAAAGACTATGGAAAAAGAAAGGTAATTAATTAGTTCTATGAAACCTGAAAAAATTAGGCTAAATCCATTGTCCATGAACATACACAAATCAGGACAATATCCAAAGTGCAATCTGATAGATGTCATTAAAACAAGACATCTTAACAAAATACCATGAATACAAAAGAGGTAGGCTAACTGAAACCTATGCATAATAAATCATAGAATCATAGAATCATAGAATTGTAGGTGTTGGAAGGGACCTTGAGAGATCATCGGGTCCAACCCCCCTGCCAAAGCAGCTCCCTAGGACATTTCACTCAGATGGGCGTCCAGACTGGTCTCGAATATCTCCAGTGAAGGAGACTCCACCACCTCCCTGGGCAGCCTGTCCCAGGGCTCTGTCACCCTCACTGGGAAAAAGTTTTTCCGCATGTTGGTGTGGAACTTCCTGTGCTCCAACTTGCAGCCATTGTCCCTTGTCCTGTCTCTACAGACCACTGAAAAGGGGCTGGCTGATTCCCCCTGCATCCCCTGCTTAAGATAATTATAAACATTAATTAGGTCCCCCCTTAGTCTTCTCTTCTCAAGGCTGAACAGTCCCAACTTACTCAGCCTTTCCTCATAGGGGAGATGCTCCAGGCCCTTAATCATCTTCGTAGCCCTCCTCTGGACTCTCTCCAGGAGATCCCTGTCCTTTTTATACCAAGGCTCCCAGAACTGGACACAATACTCCAGGTGGGGCCTGACCAGGGCAGAGTAGAGGGGAAGGATCACCTCCTTTGACCTGCTGGCCACACTCCTCCTGATGCACCCCAGGATCCCATTTGCTCTCTTGTTACATTGGCTCTCTAAATGTTACTTACTTAGAGTTTATGTTAAAATATTTTTTAAGAAATGTATAATTTTTTCTAGAAGGACATTAAATTTTGTAAAGAAAATCTAAAGTAAAAATCTTCATAAGTAAATAGAAATATACAGATAATAATTCATGCATTTTTGTACTTGTATTTCCCCTGACATTGCTGAAAATTGGACAAGATCCTGGAGTGCAATTCAGTAAGCTGCAACCTTAAAAAAGACTTCATCAAAGCCTATGCAGTAACATTTTGTCCACTGTGTATCTTACTGCCTTTATAAAATATTCCACTAGAATAGAGTATCAACCCCATTCAATTTTTGTAAAGCAGTATAATTGAGGTGTCCTGAGAACGAGCACCAAAATTCCATCTTTATCCCGAAAGGTGACTTTTATGATGCTCACACAGGGGCCCACAAACAATTCGGTTTGAGGCAAAGTCTCAATTATTTTATAGTCTTCAATTACTTTTAGTCTTGCCTATATCCTTTCTGAATTATGGCATAAGTAGCATTATTTTCATATAATAGCAAAAAAAACCAAGGATGAACAGGTTTGTATGCTTAAATAAAGAAGAAGCAGTGTGCGTAAGGATGGCAGAACCAGGTTTTACAAACCAGGCCTTACATAATGTTCCAGAAAGACTGAAACTTTGAAAATCCTATTTATTGTTATGCACCCTCCCTTCTTTTGCATTTCGACTTGTATGTATAGGGGTAGTGTTAGGCATTTATAATACATCTCTCAAAAAAGAAAAAAAAACCCCTCTTTGTATTGTAGTTGATTGTACTTTCTTATACTTTGTGTATACTTAGATGTTTATTTGACACCTCCCTTGCAATAGAAATACACTCAGAGCTATGATGAATGATTTTCACAGAATCACAGAATGGTTGGGATTGGAAGCTACTTCTGGAGAATATCTAGTCCAACCCCCTAATAAAAGCAGGATCACCTAGAGCATTTTGCACAGGGTTGCATCCAGGTGGATTTTGAACTCCTGCAGACAAAACTTTACACCCTGTATGGGCTGCCTTTTTCAGTGCGCTGTCACCCTCAGAGTCCAGTCCTCAGGCACCTCTCCTGTTCTCCATGACCTTTCAAAGATGATGGAGAGTGCCACAGCCCAAAAGTCCTATGGGAAACTAATTGTGTGAATTTTATCTCTCTGATCACTTGGCATATCTACCTCTGCCAATTATTCCTGAAACCAAACCTCTTCTTCTAATATTTTTCCATAGTATAACAGCATAAAGCATAGCATAGCATAGCATAGCATAGCATAGCACAGCACAGCATGGTACTGCATGGCATGGCATGGCATGGCATGGCATGGCATAACATAACATAACATAACATAACATAGCATAGCATAACATAACATAACCTCTTCTACAAAATAGCAGTTTTCATTACAGGGCTTTGCCAGAAGGTGCTATGCCTTCATCAAAGCAATGACACATTGATAAAGCACTAGTGCAATACATTATCAAGGAGCTGCATAGGGTGATGTATTGGTGTAATACATCAAAATGCCACTGCTCATGAGAAGTTTGATCCTGCTTCTGCTGAAATCTGTAGAATATTAGCAGTGAGCACAATGAAAACAAGAATCAGGTCCACAACAGTCCTTATACAAAATGACTTTTATATCCTTGGTTTTTATCTTCCTAAAATCTTTTTAACTTTGTGGCATTCAGTATCTTAATTTAGTATTTCAATGAAGGTTTGTATTATAGGATTTAAGAGGGAAAGACATAGTAGATCATCAAATATATATGTCTTACTCTTCTTCTCCAAAATCACTGGGGATTTATAGGATAATAAAGGGAGAGGATTTTGGGTTTGTACAGCTTGCACTGAGAGATTCAGAGTTTGTTGCAGTGGAAATAAAACTTTAAGCACTGGCAATATAAAAAAATATCTGTTCTGGAAATACTCGAAGAATCTGATACTATAACTAGAGGAATAATGACCTACACCAAAGATCATATATGTCAGCAGTATCCTGTCCCTGACAATACCTAAATGACACTTGTTTATACAAGAGTTTAAAAAAATCAAAACAGAAGAAGGATATTGTTCTACCCGCTCTTTGGCTCATTCAATGTCCATGCTATCCTTCTTTGCCACTTTTGTGTTCAGTCTCACAGAAAGATTTCCATCTACTTTTTACAGCCTCCTGAGACCTACCAAACTACCCCAAGGCAGCTTCTAGCAGCATATGCAGAGATTTGAGATGAGTTGCAAATCCATATTGTTCTTGCTTTTATAATTGAATATCACCCTCCTCTGCAATTCTTAGGATATCTTTGCAGCGATGTCAATTTAAAGATTAGTTGCTATCAGGCAAAAATTGACTAGTGACTACATATGTTTTCATTGTGATATTTTCTAGTTTTGAGTTCTGGAACTGCCTTTTTCCTGTAAAGAAAGAGAAAACTATTATCTTTCTCTGGCCTTAATATAATAGGTTTAGGAATTTTTCTAGTGGTGTAATGACATTGTCCTTAGTGTTATTAAATATATTCACATATACCTTTTTCCTGATGTAAAAGGATGGTTTGTTATGTGATAATTATCACCAGGTTAAATTCACCACAGTCACTGGGCATTGTCATTTAAATTATTCACAAAATATTGACTTACCTTTCTGATATGGTTTTTTAAATAACATGTGTGACTTAGGCATATAGAAACTTCCTAGCTTGCTTTTAAGAAATCTATATCCTGTTGGAGGATGGGCTTCGCTGTATTTTCTATTTTATGTGGAAGTGAAAACGTTCTGCAAAAAGTTCTACTACAGTTTCCCGTTAGGATTTTCAAGCCTGAAAGACACTACCACATTATGAAAATACTTCCAGCTCAATTCATTAACACCTGAAGTTTGCTATTCAGTTTTTGTATAAGTAATAGTGGGGTTTTTTTAAATAACATAATTACCACAGACATTAAGCCAAGGCAAAAACAAGCACGGAAATAAGAACACTACTGAAGTGAAATTCAAAGAATTTTTGAAGCTTTTATCTGTAATACTTAGCTGTTTTCAATCCTTCAAAAAATGCATAAAAATATAGACAAATATTTGGCTGGGACATTTACTGAGCAGTCTTTGAGAAAACAGTCTTAATTTTTGGCACTTTCAAGTCTCACAGTTTAACTTTCAGTTTCCTAATGAAAAACTGTAACAAATATGCTTTAATATGATTGCTTACACACCCTGAACACACACAATACCACCCTCCCAAGCCCAACTAAAGAAAATTAATTTACCTTTGCAAACATTAAAGCAATATATTTTTTCCTTCTGGGACTCCTTGGATATTGAAACTCTTGTATTGAAAAATATGTTTTTACTAAGGTTATTTGAATATTAGATACCATAAAATAAAAGGATACTTCATCATTTTAATATTCAGTTACAATATTTTATAAATAGTTAACTGGAAGGCTTTGTACATATGACAGTGCTCTTCTTTCTGAAACCAATAGGAATAAAACTTATTGTAATGAGAAATATTTCTTTGCTACATGCATTCATAATGAGTCTAAGGAAGCCTACTTAGTGATGGGAAACAACAGTAAAAAATAAGATATAGTCTACTTACTGTCACCAAGGTGTACTAACATTAATTTAATAGGAATTGTGCATGATTTTGGAGAGGGAATAGGAATTAAATGGAAAGATGAGTGAGTTACTCTTCTTTCTTCCAGAATTTACATCCAATTAATTTAGTTAAGAGACTGGAAGAAAAATAACCTCTTAAATATCAGATCAAAAGAATACAGTTATCATATGGCTTACTTCTGGATTTTTAAAAACATCAATGGAAACTGAGTATAAATCTTATAAAGACAGCTCAGAGATGTTGAGGTTATAAAACATGAAATGTGTTTAAAAGCAAGTAAACTTCTAAACAGATGTGGTTACATGAGAAAATCCTTACCTGAAGACATTCTTAAATCCATTTGCAGATATCCTGTCTGAATCAATTTTTGTGGTCATCAAGGACTAGTCACTCAAAGATCTTTTAGCAGTATACTTGCTTTTAGGATAAAATTACAAGTTTTTTAGACTTGGATATCAGTTTCACAGCTGAAATTCATGTCCAATGAACAAAACTTGTGCACAGAGCTGGAGGGGAGGAAAACCTCCTAAAAATTAAAAAATACACAACATAGAGTAATGACATTACCTAAGTGAAAGAGTAGCACAAGCTATTTCTCACAGGGTCCCTTGATAGCAGAATGTTAAAAGAGTAACCACCACAAGGGAAATCTATAAGAAAATAAAAGATGTCTATGAAGTTGTATGTTTAATCATTGTGGAGAGCAGCAGATGGGCTAGAGAAGATTGACAATTTTTAACAATAACTAGAGAAAAAGGCTTCTCAAAATCTTTGAATCCATGCTGGTAGTTTTTATGTATGATCTCTAGCAATGGACTGAAATTTACATTTCAGTAAAATAAGAATTTCCTTAATTAGATGTTAATATCAAGTGGGGGATTTTTAAAAGGGCAATGACAAACACCTTTAAATATCATAACCTAAAGTCTCATCATTGTCTTATTTTGAGTTAAAAAGCTATCAAATAGAGATTTAACATGAATAATTAAATAATGTTTTATGCCACTCTATCCAGTGGCCTGTTTGCATGGAGTTTTCAGTAAGTGAACAGTTATCTAAGCATATGTATCTATCTATAATATATATAACCATATATCTATAATTAAATGTATAAAACATATTTCATATGCAAGTATACTACAGTTAAGGAATTAAGTTATAAGTCAGTGATGGGTTTAGTAGCATTAATATTAAAGAAATATTATATTGTTCAAACTATATTCTACTTCCATTAGAAAGAAGAAAAACACACAGTGGAAGGTCCTAAATAGTATAATTCCTAAATATAGAAAGAATTAATACTTCCAAAGAACTTAGCTCTACCTCAGTTGATACAATAAGCACATGATGATTACAGTCTGAGTTATTAATACAGTTGCATTGGCTTAGGGTACCTGTAAGTTATAAAACACCTTAAAACCAGTTTTTAAAAATATGATTCCTAAAGCGTCCAATAGTAGGAGACTCAGAACTGTATATATTTAAACAGTCTGTCTGATATCTTGAATATATTTTAATCATTCAGTAAGCATTGCTCCTGAAAACTATGCATGTAATCTCATCAGAAGTCTGTATATGAAAACATTGCTCTAATAAGTTCTGAAGCTAGTCAGGATTACTTTTGTGTTTTTTTAAATCATCAGCCTTTTACATATAATAATTTCAATGTTTTTAGATTATGAGTGGAACAAGAACCAAAAAGCAATATAATATAGTTTACACAAGAACACACAGCACACTCTACTAAGCTAACAAACTCAGCAGAAAAAAAAAAAATCAATGAAAATTTACCTTACATTTGTAGTTGATTGGTAATGAATAATTTAGCTTAATAACTATAATTTACAAATAATCTATTTGATTTACTATTCAATTTAAATGATGCAGCTGAGCATAAAATCTTGTTTGGAATTTTTATGTTAGAGTGAATTTAATGTCAGGTGAGGTAAAAAGACTGGCAAACTTTCCTCCTGTTTCTAAAAAAAAACATTGCTTGTCTTTGATATCAGTTTTTTATTTGCAAAACCAAATCAACCATATGCATACACATTATTTCAGGGTATATGCACAATATAATATATTGTCATTGTATACCATTGGAGATAAAACAAAGAAAATTGTGAACTGATAAAACAAAGAATACAAGATTAGGACTATACATAAGATTTCTTATTATGGCAAGCTATAAAAAAACCCAAGTAGCTCTTTTAACCCAGTTATACTTTTTCAATACTGTCCATTAGTAGAAAATACAAAACAATGAATCAATAACACAGAAAGAAAAACAATCAAAAATTGTTAAATTGAAATTCTTTCCTTTTGTTTCAATTGCTCATTTGAGGAGGAGAATGATTAGAAATGGAGATCCTCTGAGAGACAAAAAGAATCACTTTCTGGTATGTGACAATTATTGACATTTAAGCATACCAACCTTTTAAAAACAGCTAACGTTTATACCTAAGTGGTGTTGCAGCTAAAATCATGAGACTATATTTCATTGATTTTAGAACAGATCCTTAAATTACAACACCTGATGTTTCTAAAATTATTGCAGGTACATGAGGAGAAACCAAATATCTGGATAAAATCAGGAGACATTCATTAACCTGCACACAAAATTCAATGCATCAGCTAAAAAGACTGCTTACAATTTCTATATACACCGTGTTTTAAAATGGTATCAGAATAAACTTAATTCTAAAAGCATATATGCATATGATGAAAAATTGCCTTCTGTAAGAAGTGATTGCTAGTAATAACATAGGACCTTGTTCTCATTAAACATTCTTCTATTCATAATTATGTTTCATGTACATTTTTTAGCTATGCAACATTTAGTTTCCATTGTGTCAGCTTTGGTGTTTCAAACCAGTTTCGTTCTTGACTCAGCCAGCGATATAAGATTATACATTCAAATTTTTGCAAATACACCTGTGTTCAAATGCACAATATAATCCAAGCCCAGCATTGGGCTTGCATTATATCCAATGCCAAGAATGCTAAAACCATAGCTATGCATTTTTTAAAGTAACAAAAATATGTTTCTACAATTTAAGAAATTTCATATGTTTTTATTAGTGGAGTAACCGAGAGAAGAATGATTATTATAAAAGTGTGATCTCAGGACTTTTATATATGAGGTATCATCCAAAAGCATTTTTCCTGTCTGAGGAGACGACATTTAGTAGTCTGAATAATATTTTAAAGCTTTTAAATTGAGGAAGATAAATTTCAACTCTATACACAGCTATTGTTAAGTGTTTCCATACAAAAATAAATAAACCCCAGGACTTCAGTAATGTATCCAACTTTAGTCAGATAAATGCAGTCTCCATTGTGCAGTGGCATGCTACCTCTGAAGAGACTGTTGGCTGCAATTGTTCGAATAACATAATTTAATTGGTCTGATGAGGAAAGTAGATGCCTGGAATTGTACTTCAAGGGAAAAATTTGCAAAACTACCAACTAAAATAATTTAAAATATCATAATTCTAGAGATTTTGAAAACAGTATTATTCATTAAATGCTGATTTCATTATTTTGGACATCATCACAACTAGTATATTTATTTTGAAAGTTCTGCTTCTCAAACATTGAAGCAGTTTGATACTGGAGTGCTATTGTGTACCCCTTTTTTATGAGGTGCCATGAATCTGAAGACTGATCATAATAAGAAGGGACAAAGACAGTTTTTTATATCATTGTGGGTTTCAGTATGAGAATTCTGAAAAACATCTTAATGGAGAAAAACAAGATTTTGTGCATTAGGTGCACACTTCTGGGTGCACATCAATGCTGTCCATGGCCATTTACATGCCTATTATTTTCAGTAGACTGAAAACAACTTATATGTTGCATATATATATATAGTGAACTGAAATATAATGAAGCTATTTTTTCTCCTATTTTAAATAGTTCTTTCATGCACAGTGTTGTCTCCTCATAACTAAGCATACATTTTCCTACAAGCCATAGAAAAATCACTGTAGAGAAATAGCTTTTTTCTGTATCTTTAATGAAAAAATTAATTCTTTGTTTTAATAATTTTTACTTGGCTTTAACATTATGAGTGAATGGAGGATTGCTTCAAGCAATGATGTAGTAATAAAGATTAGTAGAAGCTTGAAGAGCAGAAGCTTACATGGTGAGAAATATTTTGGAATAAAATACTAATTTTTCCTCAAGTAAAGCAGCATAAATCCCAGAAGACAGCTATAAGGATATTTTTAGAATAGGCAGCACAATGTAACTCCTCTTAAAAATGGTAGTCTGGTAATACCAGGGTCCCAGAAGACAGCAGTCTGTAAGACTAAAATACACCAACAACGAGTAATTTGTGACACAGCTGCTTTAACTTGGAGAACTCTATTATTCTCTTTCTTCATGAAATACCTATTAATAACAAAAATCACATTAAATACTGTACATCTACTGAGCTATGCCAGCAAGATGATTCCTAAGAGTGATATGGTATGAACTGAAACAAAACATCAGGAGTCAACTGGCAGAATAACAAGTGAGGCTTTGTGCCAAGGAGGGATAATCAAGCAGATGTTTATTCTATGACAACTGAGATATTCCTTGAGCATAAAGACAGGGGAACTATATAATGTTTTTTATTGATCTTTAAAAGGCACTTGATGGAGTGTGTCAAAAGAATTATTCTGAATCTTGGAGTATTACAGTATCCTACAAAGCTAAGAGCAATTACCCCTGACTTCAACAAGAATATGGAAAACACAAAGAAGGTTAACAGTTCACTCACGGACTTTTTTTCTCCTCAGACATTTCCTTTCATCTCATCTAGTCAACCATATTTTATGAGTACATCTGAGAAGATAGTTTAAACAGAATTTTCAGGGCTGTTCTCTGCATTCTAGACTGTACTAGCTCAATAAATTGAGCTTTTAGAGCCAGCTCAGGAAATCCTTGAAGACAGTTTAAGATTTAGATTTCAGATTAAGAAAAGGCAAGAAAATATTATCTGAACAAAATGAACAAGCTAGGTAGAGAGAACAGTAAATCTGAAGCAGGAACAGATGAGATGCTTCAAGTAAAAATGACTACATGTAATAATGGCATAAGAAAACAAGACTCTTGACTTAATCGATCCAACAGTAAGGAAAAATTAGGAATCCCATAAGATATATCAAACCCACAATCTATAATGTAATAGAGGAAAGTTAAACTTGTCATGCTTTGGACCTAGCATATATATCTAAGAGAGAAGACATCTTAACAGACTAAAAACTAGATACAGAATGCAAGTTTTTGGACATTAAACCCTGTAGAGCCTAAAGAAGGCAACGTGCCTGAACTCAGTAGGGTAATTCAAAGTCACTTCTTCCTACACTTAAAACACATTTGGAAGACAAAAAAAGATCTCCTGGGAGAAGGAATGATAGGGGCTCAAGGCCCTTGCTTTACAAAAGGATTGTCTACCAGGAGAGGAAATGCCACACATTTAGTTTTTAAACAGTATTCCTTCTGCATTTATACAGGCAGAGGGATATTTTGGACACGGAGAATTCTTCTGCCTAAACGAATCCTTATTTACAATCTTGCTAAGAAATAAGAAAATTTTATTCTGTTGTGAGCACATATTCTGCTTGAACTATAACTGCATGCATATTTTGCCTTAAGACAGTGTTGCTGGGATGGATGCAGATTTTTAGCTCCTCTTGTGTCCACCAGTCTCCCCCATCACTGTTCATGACTCACTTCCAGGTTGAAACAGTGGAACTCAGTATTAATTAAATACAGGTTCACTAAAGTAGAGTCAGAGATACATGGGAAACACTATTATTTTGGAATTTGAGCAGACATTTGTCTGTGACAAGCATTTAAGCTAAATGTGAGAAAAATCATGTAGCAGTGATCATAGAATCATAGGATGGTTCAGGTTGGAAGGGACCTTAAGGATCATACAGTTCCAAACCTTAGCCATGGACAAGGACACCTTCTACAGACAAAAAAAGAGAAAAGGCTAGGAAGGCTACTGGGACTCAGAAGAGAAACAGGGAAGAGAGAGGAAATGGACTAATCAGTAACAAAAGCTACACTCCTTTTAGGTCCAAAGATGGGGGGTGGGTAGGAGGAATATAACAAAAAAAGGACAGGCTATAGATTAAAGATAATCAAGATGTAGATCCTAAATTAAAAAAAAAAATTGATTGAATTTTCAGTACGAAGAACCTTGCTAGCTGATTGGAATGAAGATGCAAATATGATAACTAATATACTGCAACAGGAAGTAGATCTCAGTTTAATCTTGTCAGAAATTACTAAATTTTTTTTGTTTTACAAGTGTAAATCTAAGAGAAAAATTTCTTATTCTGCATGGCCAGGCATAATTCCACATGAAAACAATAGAACATAAAAAGGAAGAAAAACATCATCTGAAAAAGACCAGACAGATTCAATTACCTTTAAGAAAAATGTTGGACTTTAATGTATGGAATAGTTACAAGAGCTAGAGGTCTGAAGATAAAATGAAACAAGGATATGGTTACTGTAGATTACTGAAACAAGGATGTGATTCCTTCCTTGTGAGAGGGAGAACCATATTTAAACTGAAGTAGAATGCTAGTGGAAAGAATAGTGTGCATAAACTGAAAATTAAATATTTAAGTTATAATTTGGAAAATTTCCTAGATACCACACAACTAAAGTTTTTAAATAATCTTTACATGTTACCATTGTCTGAAGACATGTCTAGATATACTATTGTTTTTAAAGAAGAATTTAGAAAGCTTTAAAATAGGGATCATTTGGTAGCAGTTTGCAGCAGTAGCAGATGTCCCTTTGTTAACTTTTTTCCTAATTCTGCGTCACTAAGGTGAGAAACCATCATCAGAGAAACCATATGATTTTATAACCAGAAATATTTCATTATATGCTGAGGCAGGATTACTGTGAATATTTAGACATTTCTGTGATATTTTATATCGCTTATATTTTATGTATCATGCAAACGATATCATCAAGCAATATTTTCTAATGGAAAATTGCCTGACTCAGAACTCAGAACATCATAATGACATTTTTGAGTTGTAGCCTTTTACTGCAACATTATAATCTATAAAGTGAATGCAATGATTGCTCCAATGTAACAACTATGTATTTACATTTTTCCATTTGAGATTAGAATGATGTCATTAGTCTTATTTTTGCATTTACTTTTTTTTTTCCAGGAGATATATAGCAAGACAATATTCAGTAATTGAACAACAGACTGAAGATACAGTAAGTTTCCATTAAACTGTTTCATCCCAAGAATTTCAGGGGAAAGAAACTTATGACTGTGTGATTAACTGTACATTAAACCAGGTTATAATAATGCAATTTATATTTCTACAGTAACTGGCAAGATGAATTCTTTATTGAGGTTGAAAAGGAAGGGATATTGACATTTTGTGAGCCAATTTCTTGTGTTTATTACATACATATTTCTTTGTTTAAATCAAATGCACATAATTTTAAAAGATATGAACTGATTTAGAAAGCATAGAGTATGAAAAACAAATTTAACAAGGCATCTATTCAGTTACTTTTTTTTCTACTATAAAGCACTGTCTGTATAAAACAGCTATGAACATCACTGCTTTCTTTGCTGTTTCTTATAAGCTAACTCCATTTACCAAGTAAGAAGAAAATTGAGGAAAATGGAAATACTAATATTTTCCACAATAGAAATTGGTATCGTGGTGATTATGTATAAATTGAGCCCCTGTCCCCATGAATGCCTTGCTTGAAGACAAAGCACCAAAAAAGAAATAGTCTGGTTGCTAGGTAATTATGTTTGCTGTTGGGCAAAAGGGAGAAAAATACACACACCACCAAGAAAGAGGATTTCTAGTGTAAATTGTCTCATAGAGAAGACCTGTATCAAAGAGAACCAATGTGAAAAATTTCATGGACTTTGAAGATGCTTCATCCTGTTCTTAGGCAAGAACATCTGACCAAATACCACAATGCCCGGAGAAAGTAATTGTTCATATGTATATCTGGCTAGAAAGACAAAAAAGTTTTATGTTTATATATATAAAAATATATATGATAAAAATATATATGTATATTCTATATTAAGAGAGAGTATGACTCTTATCAGTATCTTAATTGGAATACTAGTCTACAAATAGTCTATGAATTTTTATCTTTTTCGAGGAATGTGGTGTTCTCCTAGCCAACAAGACTGAGAAACAAGCAGTATAAATAAACTGATTGGGTAGAAAAAAACTAAATATTGAATACAGCAAACGCTACAAGCATCACTTTATCACAGAATCATAGAATCATAAAATGGTTTGTGTTGGAAGGGACCTTAAAGATCATCTAATTCCAACCATCCAACCTGGCCTTGACACTGCCAGGGAGGGGGCATTCACCACTTCCCTGGGCAACATGTTCCAGTGCCTCACCACCCTCATTGTGTAGAATTTATTCCTAATATCAGATCTAAATCTACCCTCCTTCAGTTTAAACCCATTATCCTGTGTCCTTTCATTACAAGCCCTTGTAAACAGTCCCTCCCCAGCTTTCCTGTAGGCCCCTCCAGGTACTGGAAGGCTGCTATAAGATCTCCCCAGAGCCTTCTCTTCTGCAAGCTGAACAAGCCCAACTCTCTCAGCCTGTCTTCATAGGAGAGGTGCTCCAGCCCTCTGACACTCTTTGCGCTCCTCCTCTGGACTTGCTCCAACAGCTCAATATGTTTCTTATACTGAAGACCTCAGATCTGGACACTGTACTCCAGGTGGGGTCTTATGAGAGCAGAGTAGAGGGGGAGAATTACCTCCCTTGACCCACTAGCCATACTTCTTTGCCTGATGCCTGGGGCCAGGACTGTGTCTGGTTCCCTGTGCTGTCCTGCTCCCTGTCTGCTGTGCTGGGATGGGCACTGGCTGCCAGGCCCTGCCCTGCCTTCCCTGGACCAAAAACCCCTTGCCATCCCAACTAATCCAAACATAACAATATTGATATAACTGAAACTTATAAAATATGAATATGAAAAATGATACATTTAGATGTGAACTGTAACTCTTCCTGGCAAGGACCTACTTTAGTGTTAGTGCTTGGTAATAGTACTAACACGGTGAGCGCCCCATCTTTAACGTCATTCTAGAGAAACACTTCAGTAGTAGCTTAATAAACATTAAAAAAAAAAAGAAACTAAAATGTAAAAAGCAATCATTTCCTCCACATGGCTCAGCTAATATTAAACACTTTGGATTCTTCTTTTTTAAAAGCACCATGTATATATTTATGTTCATTTTACTCTAGATGCAAGCTTAGCATACCAAAGTCTCTAAGTTATTCTAGACGCATTTCTTCATTGACTCCTACCCCAAATGTCTGCAGTAGGAAGTATACAGAAAAGACACGAGTATCAGTCTTTTCACTCTGTTATTTCTACCTCCTTCAGTGTTTGGTTGATAATGAAAAAAAACAGTTTTCATCACGTCCCATATAATGCCAGGTCTCTGTAGGGTTGATAGTATTCTGTCTTTCACTGTCTCACTAAAGCACTTGATTGATACTAGAAACTGATCATCAACCACATAATAATGTTTGTGTGTGAGTGTGATTCATTACTCACAATCCTGTGTCTTCATTTTGAGTATGAAGATAATATGATATTATGCACATTACATTCGTTAATGTGCATAATATCATGATTTTTTCTTTCCTTTCACCCCAGGAAAATTAATGTTTTATGGACTGACAAGCAGCATTGCTGAAGAAACTTAATAGATGCCGTGAGAGTAGATTGTTGCACTGGCAGTCAAAACCATCAATAGGAAAGACATTGCATTCAGAGAAAGATGTTTACCAGTCTTACACCTTGTAATAAAGTTATGACATCAGTGGAAAGACATGCTTTTGATATAAGTAGAAATATATAGAAATATTTAAAAGAAAATAGAAGGAAAGAATCACAGAATCACAGAATCATAGGGGTTGAAAGGGACCTTGAGAGATCATCAGGTCCAACCCCCTACCAAAGTAGGGTACCATTACCAAGGAAAGGATCATAAAGCTGTAATCAATTCTTGGCTATTTCTGTAAAAAAATATTTTTTTGATGTAACACTTCCCTACAGATGGAAGATAGATCTACATTCTTCTAATTTGGATACAAGTCAAAACATTTTAGCATTCTCATTTATAATGTCTTATTATCAGGGGATGTGTGCTTATAATAGGCTCAGCAGCTTTTTGGTTTTTTCAATCTAAAACTACAAAAATTCAGTAAAATAATATATCGTAAGGTTTATATAAATAGAGAATTATATGGGCTGTCTAAGAATATGTGACTTGATTCAATATTGCTTTTAGGCAAATATGTCCCAGGAGGCAAAGACTGAATAGGAATGATTTTGGAACATAAGAACTTTATCAATGTTGCAAATGGCAGCTTTTAATCAATTTGAAAAATTACACAGGTTTCCAAATAGTATGAAAGAGCTTCTGAATATGACAAATGATTTGTCATTGCAACTATTACTGTTGTATCCATTTGTAGAACAAATCTCCTTGGTGATATTGTCTGAACTTGCTACAGTGATGCAATATCTTGTTAGTACATGTCAGTTTCACTAATCTTTGATGTAGTGTTTCTACAGTACAGTAAAATAAATAAATATTTGAACTCTAAATACAATTGTAAGAGATATCTTTTAAGTGAATCACTGGAATATGGCTTATATTTTCTCAAAGAAATTGTATCAAAGATCTTTTGAAAATATAAATATATTATTATTATTATTATCATTATCATTAATAATGATAATAAGACCAACATTATTTTAATTATGTTGGTTAACAAAATGTCCCAAATAATCTACCTTTATTTATATATTTATATATGTAATTATTTATTTATTTATACTTTACTTTACATTACCTTGGGGTTCTGGATTTAAGGAGAAAATGAAATTTTCATTAAAAGCTTCACCTATACTCTAGATTATAAAATGTTTCTAACCATATATTTAAGAATTATTATGTTAGAAATTTAATGATCAAGAAGTTATGTGGGCTTGCTATACCCTTTTTTTCAATTACTCTTGTTTCCTGTTAACAGGAGTTTCTATTTCTTACCTATGACTTCCATTTAAGTGTAGATTTATATAAGGTGAATTTTCTTATATTGCAGAAGTATTCTATTTCATGTTTTAAGTATGTTTTAGGAACCTCACCTTCTCTCTGATCTATGCATTCATTTTGTCCTTTGGTGCTTATCTGAAAAGTGATTTTATTTCAATCATTGTAACCTATCTTATATTCAGGGGGTACTGCCTGCCTAAAGATTTCCCCCTGCAAAAAAACAGAGGGCCTGTTGCCTTCTTGTGAATCTAGATCCAACACTAAAATTTTTGATCCTGTAAAATAAACGTAATCTAAAGACAATCTTTTCTACTTTCAATGTTAATTACTATTTTTAAAGAGCAGACTTGTGAAAAACTACTGTGGGAAATTATTTTTTAGTACATCTTCCTAGCTAAATAAAAATAATACCTGAGAGAATTCCAGCAATGTAATTTTTACAATATTATTAGTGTTTTAGTGTTTCCATGATCCTAAAACCCATTAAAAACTAAAAAATATACAGCAGAATAGACTTCTATTAGATATATTTGGTAAATTAATCTGATTACCTGGAACTTGTCATACTCAAGACATTAATTAACACACACTGGAATTCCTCAGTATTAAAGGAACTTTAAGATTAGCACTGACAAAGCCTTATGAGCTGAGCTAAGAAATACCTTACACCCCATAACGAATAGAGTTATGAGCGACCCAGCTTTGGTTGCTTAGAGACTTCTGGTTTCATCTAATTAAGAGCACAAGCTAATAAACAAGACCCTTGTGCTCTGAAGGCATGTTTTAAACCAGTATTGAGATAATGTTAAAAAACTGATCTCTCTCACTATAGATGATTTCATGTGGGAACGCTCATTTTATGTACAAGACATGAATTGTTATAAATGCAGAAAAAGTTATACAATATTTTTATGGAAAATAATTAGAAGAAATGCTAGTCCATCCCCATCAGTGTTTTATCCCATGTTTGACAATTATCTCTGCAGGACTAGGCAGACCTGAATGAAAACAAATACCAGTGGGAAGAGAATAAATACTTAAAAATCTAAAATTAAATTCTATTTAATTTAAATTAAATTAAATAGAAACATGGGGAGGGGGTGTTACGGCTATGTCTTATCCCTTCAGTCAAGGTGGAAAAGGGAAATACATGCCTGAAGATAAGTCAGGTTCAAATGCTCTTGTTGGTCAGAAACTCCTTACCTGGGACTACAGAATACTTAGTAAATAGGTAAAAAACCAAAAAGCATTTATGGGATCTGGTAGCCTAACTTTGACCTTGAAGACTCATTTATGATCTATATTTTAATGACACATTAAAACTGTTTTATCTATATACATTTGACAAAGTTATCTACAATGTTTGTATGAATTCCAAGAATGATTAAAGTATATACAAACATACACACACACGTAAACAGCATCACATATCTTCATTTATTCAATATAATTATTGAAAACAGTAGTATCACCTTAATGTGATTTAATACCAGTAGTATTAGAAACTATATTCCACACCCCATATTTAAGAGTAGCAATGTGAACTTCGGTTTCCCGTTCATAAAAGAAATTCCTTTCATTAATTCACGTGCCCATTATGCAATAATTATGGCAAAAATTATTAATATTTTATAAATTTCTAATAGGATTAATCTTCATTAGTCTTCATTCATCAGCCTAATTGTTCACATGGTTATGTTTGGAAGAATCATAGAGGGCTTACAGAAGAACATATAGCTAAATATATTAGTATCTGTTTTGATAAAATTCAATCATTTTGACAGCCAGATTAAAGTTTAGTAAAAAAAAGTATAGTAGTTTGGAATTTTATTATATGAGTTCCCTATCCATACCAATTATATAACATTACATTCTGTGATGCAGTTACATTCATCACAGATGAATTGCAATATCTCTTTAATTTGTTAATGAAATGGTTTTTAGGGTACATCATCTAAAGTATTGTAAATATTTACTAAACTCGTTTAACAAAAATTTATTTAAAACTCACAGGAGGAGCCCAAGTGTTTGTTTCTCAAAGGGAATTGGAGAGCTGGAATAATATTGTCTTTATGAATGTCTAATAAGTGAGAGAAGCCTGAGAAGTATTTAACTGAAAAGTATTTTTTTTAGTGGCTACTTGTTCAACATGATAATAAATAAATTAACCATAAAATTATTTTATAGATATTTTTCTGTAAGCTTGTAACAAAACATACAAGATAAATTATCACAAATCCATGCATTGTTTTGAAAACTCAGCTACTATTAATTTTTTAAGCAACTGCATTTATGTTTGATATTTTCAATTTAAAAAGCTGAAACAATCACAAGGATGAAAAATAGATTTGCATTCACTGAATTTTTGCATTACGTTAACAACTAGTAGGTTTTTTTTAATTCTAACTGCTGATCCTCTGGTTTCTCTGAGGTGTCAGTTTGAGTTACTATACATAACAGAGGAAAAATCCCAAAGACAGTTATAGCTATATGACTTTAAATATGTCACTTATAACTATATGACTTTAAATATGTCTTTAAATATGTGACTTTAAATTGTAACTAATGTGAATTAACCTTGAGTCTTTCTGCACTTCTCTGACATTATCTGATTTCCATAGGATAATTTACAGTGGATTGAACTATGGATAAATTTTCAAGTAATTCTGCAACTGAATTTATAAAGAACTCTTTTTTTTTTCTTGAATTTTTGTTAAACTAAATCTTTAGAGGATTTCTTAGTAATGTTCTAAACATTTGCCCTGGCAATAGAAAATGCCATTGGTATCTGAAGTGAATCTTGAAAAAATGTATAAAAATAGATTTCAGAGAACTCTGCCAAGCATAATTCATGCATTTAGAAATCTGAGTTTGTAATAGCTGTGAATTTCATTGGGATGACAACTAGATTGACTTACAGACCATATAGTTGCAATATAGGCCATAATAAGGTTTGTAAGCCCATTGTAAATGTTGAGGAAGAAGAATATTGCTAAGCCTGCTGTGACATTGTTTCCTTTAAAAAGCTTGTCAAAATAGTGGTTAACTCAATTAGGCTGAAATTCAGGTCAATTCAAACAACTAAAATCTTTCCTAACCCTTGTTTTCAAACTTTATGAATATAAATCAGTTCTACCTCTGAAGGTATTAGGAGTATTTAGAAAAAAATATAACTAGCCAAGCAGTTGTCACTGTGGTAAGCTATTATCATTTTAGAGTTCCAGGCAACAAAACTCCTGGAATATGTTAAAGATAATTAAGCTTCCTGTCTTTCTCTCTAAAAAAAGAAAGAATTCTAGGAGTCATGTTTTTTGAAAGGTTAGCAGTTCTATAATCTTCATAAAATCTGAAAACTCTTAGGTAAAAGAAAACATTTTAATCTCTTAGAAACACTGCCATATCTTTCAAAGAATTATTTTGTTGCTTACCAGAACCCAAAATGATATGCTTTTTCTTGTGGTAATATTATCTTAAAAAGACTCATATGATGATAAGGTGAGCATCCTAATATCCATGCAAGAATATACATGTCACCCTTGAAGAAAATAGCATATCTGTACAATTGTCTTGAAAAATATCATGTAATAAATTCTGAAAAAGGGGCTCATACCCATCCCATTGTTTAATCATAGAATTAATCTTTCTACAGTAGTCAGATGTTATAAAAATAGTATATTACTAAACCAAGAATATATCTGCATTATCAATACTAAAAACATAAGAAAGACATAAGAAACCATCCACCGCTATTTTGCACCCTTACTTTCAGAGCTTAGAATTACTGCAACCATTGGCTTTGTAAAACTTTTTATTGATTGTTTTCAGGGTGGATGTCATGAAATATTTCAAAGGAGATAGCGGAGACTGTTTTCTTTAACAACTTTACAAACGGTTTTTCAAACCAGGTATCTCTAGAATTGATCAAATATACTGAGTATCTTTTAAGGACCAGCCAAAACATCTTACTTTGTTGTGAATATTTGGATTTTAAAAGATGGTTAAAAAGCAAAGCTTAGATAGTAACAACTGATATCAGTTGCAACTAGCAATGTCTCTTTTCCAATTTCACACTAAAACGGGTTAAAAAAAGAAAAAAATATATGCTTTTTCTCATTTCACTTAAAAGTAGACAGAATAAAGTCAAAACCAATGTCATCTGGATTCAAAAGAAAAATTTATTTTTTAGCTAATATTTGACTTCTGATATATGAGGACAAGGTGAGGTTTACTAAAAAACAAAATGCTTGCTGATAAGCCCATGTACTGAAATTTAAATTTTCAGGTTTTTTATTATTTCTGTCATATTTGAATGCTTAACATACAGAGCTGAACAGCTTAAGCATATAATTTATTTGCCATTAGTGAGGTACACACAGATTTTCACAAAAAATGAAGTTGTTTACTTTGTGCTTTCAGAGAATCACCTTTCATTTTAGAAATTCAGCAGTAATTTCACACTGTGAGAAATAATTGACAGTCTTCTGAAAACCTCAATAGCTACACAAACTAAAATACCAGAACATCACAACAGGCCTCTCTAGAGTTAAGCGGACTGTACCACCAAATGCATTTTGCACCTGCATCATAAAAAATTGCTTCTTTTCCCATATCATAATTTTTCATAGCAATACAACTCGTGTAAGGGGTATTGGAAGATAAAAACATCATCAATATCATGTCCTACTTTTAAGGGGTTTCTGTTCTTCCTCTCTTTTTTCCCTCATTTCCATTCTCAGGCAATGCTACTGCAATTATTAAATTTGCTTTAGAATATTTTTTTTAAAATAGGTTAGTTCATCCTAAAAAGTCTGGTGCTTACTACCTTGATGCAATGATTTTCAGTAATTAGAGTGTGAATTTCTGGATAGTGTGCAAATATTATGAGGAGAAAGGGTCTAACTGGCTTTAGCCAAGTACTCCTTTTTACAACTGAGAAGAGCGATTTTCTGCAGTCAGTCACAAAAAGATGTGGCTTTCAGAAACATATTTTTCAACTAGGTTTTCTAAGAACTTACATCTTTAGCCTTAACCTGACGCCTAATTATTTTTAGCTCAAAACTAGCACTCAAGTTTTGCCAAGTGCCTAAGAAAGTCTTAAAACTCTGCAGATAGGATAAAACTCACATTTTTTTAATAATGACTAACCTATGATTCAAGAGTAACCACAGCTATGCTGACTGCTGAGCCCCTTCTTTCAGCTTTGCTTAATAGTTACTGTCCTGGTTTTGTCTAATATAGATCTAATTTCCTTTCTAGTAGCTGGTGTAGTGCTGTGTTTTGGATTTAGTATGAGAATAACATTGATGTCACATTGATGTTTTTAGTTGTTGCTAGGTAGTTGTAGTGTCTACACCAAGTAGAATTTTCAGCTTCCCACACCCTGACAGGTACACAGGGAGCTGGGAGAGCACAGCCAGGACAGCTGACCCAGACTAGCCAAAGGGTTACTCCACAGCCTGTAGTGTCATGCTCCAGATACAGCTAGGGAAGTGAGACAGGAGACAGGATCTCTGCTCAGAACAGAATGGGCATCAGGGTTGGGTTTGGGTTTTTTTCGCTTTCACATATGGTAAGCAATTCTATTTGTGCATCAGTTGATCTTATTACTATTATTGTTGTTATTGTTACTATTCATATTATTAGTATATTCCTTTTTTTGTCCTATTAAACCATCTTTATCTCAATCCATGAGTTGGTTTTACCTGTTCTTTCCCATCCCCTTGTGGGGGGAGTGGTGAGACAGGCTTTGTGGTGCTTAGCTACCAGCTGGGTTCAAACCACAGTGGATACTGAGGAAAAAGCAAGGGTGTGCTCCATGGCATCATCTATCCTTAAGTTTACTTTTGGTCAATATGAAATAGGATGAGACTCATGGACAGGCTCATTAATTCCTTGTATGAATTAATTAAGACTGCATAATTGTTATCATAACCCTATTTTCTCCTATTGCTTGTCTTGTATTCAATAACTTATCCAGAAATGTGTTCAAATTCTTTATGACAGCGTACAAAACCTAGTCACCCTTTAAGAAGCCTAGGAACCATACTGAGAGCCATGTATAACTAATAAAATTTTATACCAGTGTTTTTCTACAACTATCTTTTTCTGGAAAAGTGTTCCAAACAAAATAATTATTCTTAATATCCTTTCCTAGCTTTAGCTAGAATTGGGTTTTGACCTTTTTGATATTGTCACTCAGTGCTCAAGTAGTTTCCATACCACATTTTCTTGCCTGTTCTTCTTTCCAGTTCTTGTAAAAGCCCTTCACTTTCTACATTTTAGTTCATCAGGAGGCTCTTTGCTTAGACATTGCTGCTTCAAATGGTACTAGATATATCTGTCAAATGAATCGTTTGTCCCAGACATAAAGTAGTCAGCAAACGCTTGCACCTTTCACTTCCTCTTCTTTAGACTGATCCTAATTTAAAGTCTGGCCCATAATCTTCCTGTCCGAGTTTACTTCTTGTGCCTCTTGTCAACACCATGAGCTTAAACACTAGTAGGGGAAAGAGAAGTCTTGTTTCTACTCCAGAAATCACAGGTTTCAAACTTGCATTCACCTAGTAGTTCATGTCCTCTGTTGTTCCTGTTTAACAGAGGCCATACCAAGCTTCATGCCTGTTGTCTTAGACACTGGCAGAGTCTTTGTGAAAGTCCTTCAGCTGACACTATACCATAACTACCAGATTACACCTTCCTGATGATGAGACACCCTAACTATATCCATCTTCAACAAGGAATACCAAGGTCTCTCTGCAGCCCCACCTTCAAGTAAATCATGACCCCGCATGGAACTTCCAACACTATTAGAAAGATTCTGGTCATGGCTCACTTAACCTATAGTTAGCTACACTTTGCTTTTTCCCATGCTATAGCATTTTTTTTCTACCTCATAAATGCACTCCTCTAGCTTTCTTTTGTGTACCTTGTGGAGGAAAACAAAAACATTAATATTTGAATTTTCCTTCAGCAGGAGGAAAATGTAGCATTTAAAAATCTTTCTGTCTGTAAATACTGTATAAAAATGTTAAATTACCTGTATAATTAGTCATATTCAGGAAAAAGTACTGCATGTTTTTATTGGCTGTGAGATTAAGATTAGATATAAAGAAGAAATTCTTCCCTGCAAGGGTGGTGAGGCCCTGGAACAGGTTGCCCAGAGAAGCTGTGGCTGTCCCCTCCCTGGTATTTTTCAAGGCCAGGTTGCATGGGGCTCTGGGCAACCTGGTCTAGTGCAGGGTGTCCCTACCCATAGCAGGAAGGTGGGAACAAGATGGTCTTTTAGGTGCCTTCCAGCCCAAACTTTTCTAGGATTCTATGAAAAAAAAAAAAAAAAGGCTGCTGACGTGAGCAGAGTAAAATACTGTTGAAAATTAAACGGACAATCTGTGTTACAAACTACCAAAGAGAATACATTCTGTATGCAGCTGCTCAAACTCTTGGAGAACTACAAAATATTTTAAGTGTATTTTGAAGATTTCAACCATGACATTAAAAGATGAGATTCTCTGCATCACTGCAGCTGCAAAAATGTGCTACCACGTACCAAGGGATTAGTTTTGATCCCAGAAAATTCTATAACAAAAAAACCCCAAAGAGATATTTCCTGGAGCAGTGTCTCCTTGGTACAGCTAGGAATATAGCTCCATGCTTTTGTTATGAAAACAATATATTAAAAAAATAAAAGGAAATTAGAAAAATACGAAACATTACATTTTAACAGCTAAATACAGACAAGGTTGAAATGTCTCATACTTTATCCAAATCACATCAGTAGCCTAAATTATTTTCTAGATGCAGATTAAATACTTCAGACTACTTTGCTGCTTTTTTTTTTTGCTTTGTGCTGTTCCTATAACAGTTGGCTATCCACACTGAAATCTTCTTGCTGAAGAACATATTTTTTTAATTTAAGAATAAGCAGCTGTAAAGAAGACACGTATTAATTAACACGTTAACTCATAAAATAAGTATTAACACGATAGTATTAACATCAGTGGTCTGTGGGAATAGGACAAGGGGCAATGGCTGCAAGTTGGAGCACAGGAAGTTCCACACCAACACGTGGAAAAACTTTTTCACAGTGAGGGTGACAGAGCCCTGGGACAGGCTGCCCAGGGAGGTGGTGGAGTCTCCTTCACTGGAGATATTCAAGACCCGTCTGGACGCCTATCTGAGTGAAATGTCCTAGGGAGCCTGCTTTGGCAAGGGGGTTGGACCCGATGATCTCTCGAGGTCCCTTCCAACCCCTACAATTCTGTGATTCTGTGATAATTCATCAATTGTCACATTGTATTTGTTTACATGCTAACTTCTTAACGCGTGAATAGTATAAGTGTAAGTTACATTAACTATAAAATACATTGAAAAGTGCTAGGAATACATACTAATCTGTATTTTCCGTGTTACTCATTAGACCTAGGATTGCAGATATTTTTCCATGAATTCCCACAAAAAGAGAATTCTAGATAATTTGGGGGGGGGGTTCTTATTTTGTCATTTAAAACAATGAAACACATGGTGACAGCAAGTGTAATTACTTACTGGATATGGGTTTTTCTGGAAGGGGGAGGGTTCTTTTGGGTTTTTTAGGGTTGGGTTTTTTTTGGGGGGGGTGGTTTTTAAGTGCATTCCCTTTTTTCTCTCTTCTATATCTTCCTTCTCTGTTCACTTCTACATCTTCCTCCTCATGCCTGTTTTGATGGACTGACTGGATTTCTGTTTTCTAAGTTAATCTGTTTAAATTTTACTGGTTTTCACTTGAGTCTTTCAAGTGACCTTTCAGCACCTTTTAGAGTACATTGCAATCAGGCTGCTTTGAATAACCTTTCCACACATAATGTGACTTTTTCTTTTTTTCCTCATTCCAAGTACTTAGAAGCCAAAATTGGCTACAAACACTTTACCTTGTCTTTCAGGCCATTTTCACTAATTCAGTCAGTGCAGCAATAGCTATCCAAGTATTGTATCTGTTCTCCTTTATGACCAAGTTATTTTTGATTCATCTACTTGGAAGAATTGTTAGAATGACATATCAATTACCTGGAATATATCAATTACCTGGAATACTTCCTAGAGGAAGATTCAAACAAAATAATAGATTTTTGTACTTAGAAATTCAGTTACAAAATGTTAATTATTCAATATTCTTTCTATCTTCTGAATATATAACATTAAAATTCCAACATAATTAGGGAAGCCATAATTATAGAAATACATACTGAAGAAATGCATATAAGGAAATTAATTAAATGAGAGTTAGGCTATGTCTGTGTGCATGTTTTGGGACAGGGTATGCATAAGAAAGGTGATTTGTCTTATTAATTTTCCTGTGGCTTTTGGGTTGGGAAGTTTTATTCTTTTGTTACAAACCTTTGCTTTCTGATTCAATAATTGTTTTAGTTTTTTTATCTCTCCTAGATAAACCTAGTGAAAACTGGGGACTCATTATGTTTCAATGTAAAAAAACAACCCAAAAAAACTATATGAAACATTACAGTGAAAATATGTCTGAGAATTATAAAAGCTCAAGTTTTACTTGAAACTGTTTCTTAAAATTATTTTTTACTATAAAACTAATAACAAGTTTAAGGAAAAGAAAGATAAAAGAGACTTTAAGTTTCTAATGCCTGTTTTATTGTAAAAGAATCAGCTCTCATTTTTCTCAATCTATTCAACACATCAAACAAGCAGATACAAAAACTGAAAACCAAGATGAACAAGAACTCTCTTAGAGGTTAACTTTAAATTCAAGTCAAACTTTAAACTCATTTAGTTTACATAAAGTTATCAGAATGGCTTTGAGACAGACTTGATCTATTTAGATGTAAAGTGGTGCAAATATTTAATTTTTTTGGGTGCAAAACATAACAGGATGGCACCAAGATTCATTTTAAGTAATAGAGATGACCACAGCCTCTTAGTGAGAGTGTGCTTTTCTTGAATACACTCAAATAAAAGCCTTCAAGTTGTTGAATATAGATTTTGCCAAATTTTTTTATGTACACGTGTTCAATTAGAATGAAGTGTTAGAGAATGTCTGTACTGGTTTTATCATTCAAGGACAATAGACAATATTTCATTGCCTAAGTAAAACAGATTTAATTGCTAAACAAGATTTCAAGGAACTGAACTTCATTTTAATCACAAACAAGCTGCAAGGCAATTTTCAATTACAGCAAGCTTTTTATTTTTATCCAGCTGTGTATCCCTGCTGATTCCTGAAATTACATGTAAATTGTACTAGATTTTGAAGTGCTACACCTACTGAGGTTTTTCTTTTGTCAGCTGATGAAGTATCTGTGATTAGAAACTCACTAAATTGGCATTTTTAAGATTCATTACCCCACCCTGTATGTTTTTTTGATTGGATGATTGAATATGAAGAAGGTTTTGTTGTCCCAAGGGACATTATTCTTCCTAATTAGGCTGTTGGTAGTGGAAATTGCTCACCTATCCTGCAACAACTTCAAAAGGTAATATAGAAACTAAGCTTTACAGAAGGGTCTATAGGGTATTAAGGAATCAGGTCAATAACTCTTGTTTTTAAAAAAGTTTCAGATAAATTCACCCTGGAACAGTTTGCATAACGATACTACCTTTAAACTTTTACCATTATTTTATTAATTTTTCATACCTTGAATTTAGAAATACACACCTGTCTATTATATTTAACTCATTGATTCATATTTATTTTAGTGAGAAGAGTGTTTATTTGAACTCACAAGGATGCCTCTTTTCCAACTACCATTATGCATTTTGTTAGCAGAAAAACATAAGGTCCAGTTTTAGTCACATGTAACCATACATATATTCAAATAAAACATTTTTCAAATTGGAGATCTACTTAATATATTTTCATAGAATAATATTTCTGTGTAGCCATGTATTTATCGGTGTTAAAATGGGCTTGTAGATAGCATCTGTTCAAGAGTTCAACTCCTATGACAAGTACAGCATAGCAGTCTTGGGCATTGCCAGTCTGTATTCTTTCTAACAGTAAATGAAAGCATTGCTCTCAGGATTTGATAAATTAGGTAGAAAGATTGGCAAAGTAAGGAGTTAGAGATAGTTCTGTTTGCATTTTAAGTTATAACAGGATAGGCAAATTTAAATTGCTGACTTGGAAAAATTACACTAAAGGCTTAAATTCCTCTTTCAGCCTCAGTGTACTTAGGTGCTACTGAGAAAAGGATTTGTAGTTACAAGAGATGTTCTTTCACAGGTAGACAAACAATGATCAATTCAACCTGTGGCGTCTCACCAGATATCAAAATAAGTCAGTCGTGTAACTGCCTTTAATTGACAGCTGTGAGATATTGCCAAGAGTACACATCAATTTAAGCTTCAATTAAATTTGCAAGTAATATTAGGACTTTTACAATTAACATTCAGTTATTATGAAGTAAAAATACAAATCTGACTCATACTTAATAGTTGCAAGCCATATTTTTGGTAGTAATCTAAGGACTTCAAATTTCTACAAATCCAGTCTCATGTTTCTTCCTTTATTCTTCTAAATTTTCAATCTGTTGTTACAAAGATTAGATTACATTAATCAATTTATTTATTATTTGTATTCATTTAAATAAGGATTTCCCACTAGTAAGAGAACTTACTATGAGATGCTCTTTTAAAACAAGAGGAAAAAACCCTACCTTCTCAGAGGCAGTATTTACCCTTGATGATCAAACATTATGACAGCAATTTTCAGGTTTCTTTTGGGACAGCTGTGCTATGAGCTCAATGGATATGCTATGTTGTGAATGGCTCGATGTGCCATGTCCTGAGTGGATGTAAATCAGTTCGCAAAACTATCTTTATATGCTCCCAGTGTTGTAGCCAGTCAAAGGTAACTGAACTAAAATATAAAAAACACACCTCAGAAGTAAAGCTTGACTTAATTTACAATAACATTTTGCCTTGTGGTTTTGATCACTATGTCTTTCCCTGTCAATAGCCATCCACAACTGCATTTGAACAAACAGCATTGTTGGGTTTTTTTTTTAAACCCCCTCCAAATGTAATTTAAAAAAGGTTGTGTTTTATCCTCCAGCTTATGATTCAAAACATATTTCACTATAACACATCAGAACTCTTGACTATTTTGAAACAAATTGCATTGAAATTGTAACCTAAGGAGCAAGAACATAATGAAGATTAATTTATTCACTTTTTGCTTGGAAAATACCTTTTCCTCCTTCTCTGTTTTTTTTTTTTCCTTTTTCTTTCTCTTCTTGATGGCATCAAGGCAGTACACTGCAAGTGATATTCACAAAAACTCTTATAGAAATGCCCTTAAATTTTGTTTAAATACAAAATAATCATAACTAAATCCCCTTTTTCCATTTTCCTTTCTGAACTTAGCTATGTGTGGTACATAGATATGGCATTTTACATTTGTGCATTACTTTGCCTTTTTTTTTTATACATGTCAACTGTCACTTCCTTTCAAGCTAACAAAAAAAAAGAGACTAATTTAGGCAGGCTAGCAGGCTAATAGTTAAAATTACATTTCTTGGTAAAAAACATTGTGCCTTCACAGGAAGATTGTTTGGATGAAGAAATGCAGGAAAACAGAACACTAGCAACAAAGTATAGAAGCAATGATTATAGAAGAAACTAGCAACAATTAAAGAAGAAAACCTGCACTGAACAAGACATTCCATCTGAGAAGAAGCTGATATCTAGAAGATCATTGGTGAAGTTTTCTTTAGACATGAAGAATACACAGCAAAATAAATATATGGAAGAGATTCTCTACTAAAATTACAACCATTAAAAATCCATCCATTTTGAAAGTTGAAAAGTGTAAGAACAGGAATTCAAGAAGAAAGACAAAAAGGCAGTAAAATCCATAAAAGAAACTTTAACACAAATTTCTTTGTACAGAAAAACTAAGAGAAAAAAACACCAACACTTGGTAAATTGACCCTGGATGGAGGCCACATGCCCACCAAAGATGCTCTATCATTTCACAGCCTCAGCTGGACCAAGGTGAAAAAATATAAGAAAATGCTTGTGAGTCAAGATAAGGACAGAAAGAGATTGTTCACTAACTACCATCACAATCAGACTGATTATACGTTAAAATCTGTCAAGAAAAAAGATGGTGTCTTCAACTGCATAAAATGCACTTGTTTATTATACCTGTTTCCACCAGAGCTATTCCCAAAGCTCACCACTACTTGAATACACCAGACACAAATTAGCTCCTTGTAAGGGAGGTGGGAGTGTGGGGATATGCCTGCTAGGCAAACATGAAGGAAAGAAGTGTAGACATGAAGTCTGAAAATACAAGTGATTCTACTTTAAACAGCAAGAGACAGAATGTCTAAGTGTTTTTAAGAACATAAAGTTTCTTTCTTAGTGTGAATGACCCTGCTGGAGAGAACACAGCTTTAAGCAAGGATTTTTTATTCTTGTTCTTTATTCCATGATGTAGTTAGACAAAATGTAAGACTACACAAGAGCCTGTAAGCATTTTAGATCACAGTTACCTTTCCATGTCTGTAAGATTATTTCTATGACTCTAAGGGTAATGGTTTACATTTTCCAATATATTCCATTTGAAAATGTGGACTGTAAATTTTCTTATAGCACTATTTAAATTTATATTTTTGTACAGAAGAAGTGTAGAGATGTAATTAACAGGATTGTTACTGACGATTGTACCAATATAGAAAAGTAGAATGTTGCTTACACAGTATTGAATGTGTGAGCATCAAGGTAGAAGAGGATACCTCCACTTTAAAGCAATGTAAGAATCTCATCGGGGTCTCATTGGGACAGAAAGATTTATTTAAGTAGAAATAAAGAGTCTAAAATACTCTAAACTGAGCTTTGAAAAGTGTTATATTGAAATGAATCTTCATTTCTAGTCATAAATACAGATGCATGACTGTATTAACACCTGGAAAGTGGTAACATCTCCCCTTTTCTTGCACTGAACTTTATTGTCAGTGAGACAAAAAAAAAAATCTCTTAGGAATCTAAAGAGCAATGTTCTGAAGAGGGAAATGTTATCCTTTGCTTCCTATCCTGAAATGGCAAACCTGTGGCCTGGCCTTTTGTTGCTTAAGAAATTCTCTTCCTGCTTTTTCACAATAGATTAAATAACTTTTTGCCCCAAAGCCTGTCCCATACAATCAGCTCAACACATCTAAAAAGAGTTAATTTTGTGCATCAAACTCTTTGCATTGTAAATCTTGTACTGATTTAATCCTGTTCCAAACTTCCCTACTTTTAGGATTATGAAATCTTACTCTTAGCACAACTAAGATACATATTAATTTGTAGTAATTTTAATAGATTTTATATTATATTTTACTGGTATAACTTATTCACAAGGTAAGAGCTGTTAGAAGGAACATCATCAAATCAGTGACAATGCTGGAAGATCTAGCTGTAGTTTTCCAGCTTTCACACTCTCTGGCTGCTACATTAATACTAAGTTAATAACAACTCTGATAAATACTATCTAAACCAAAACAATATTGTGGTGGTAGATGATATGCTTTGTGAGTCACATCTACAATATAAAGATGGCATATAATCCATCTGTAGGAAAAGTTCAGTCCATTATTTGTAACTTAATTGATTTCTCAGCAGCTTATTTGCATAAACAAATAGAACCAACAAATTAGAACCATCTCAAAGAAATGCATTTTTGAAATTTGGAAAAAAGAATACTTTCTGTTTAAGGGCTGGGAGTTGAATACACATGAATACAATTCATGAATTACAATGTAGAATAAGCCTTAGTATAACCCTCATTGTTTAACACAAGTTAAAAAAATAAATGGCTAAAGGAAATTCATTACATAAATTTGGAGGAAAAAATACTTTGATTAGTTGATTAAAAGCTGCTTTTGTTCAATGCTGTCTGCCATAAATGTCATAAAAATTGTAATTCAACACTTTTGATTAACAATGCTCAATGCAACCTAAATAATATTTCTAATAGCTACTTACAACATTTGGCCTTTTACAAACAGCGGAAAAACAGTATAAGGAGAATGCACACTCAATATGTTACCCTAGAGTCAAGAAATAAACAAAAACCTAGCACATATAATAGCGATACATTAACTGTTTTCCTAAAAGGAAAACAAAGGAGCATGAGAGGTCTCTTCCACTGCCAGGGCACTTTGCTAAATGCCCTCTGGAGAGGCATTTTCTTCTGAAGTGTATTAGGTCAAAAATGAATGTGGAAGAAAACGGAGTATATTTCAAAGTGTTTCTGATATTTACTTATTTATTTGCTTATTTATTTACTTACTTATCTATATCCTGGTTTTAAACTTGTGCAAGTGTGTAGTGTTACGTTGCTTGCCTCAGGCTTGATGATCTCACAGGACAGTCTGCTGGGCTGCCTGGTCTTTACAAAGCTATTGGAACACATAAGCTATTAAAAGACTTGAGAAAAAAACTATGTATGGTTTAGATTCCAAAATTCCCATCTCAGTTAACAGTTTTTATAGAAGTGTGCATGCAAAGATTAAAACAATTAAAATTGAGATAAACCATCATACTCTGCTACCCACTGTATTATCAGTTCACTCAGTCTTTCCCCATGCTTGAGATTTTTATTAAGCAATTAACTCATTTTATTAAGCTACACACAGGCTTCAGATCAGATTGTACTTGCTGGCTTTAGTTATTTTCTTTTCATACTTCACTACTGGTCTCCCTGTTGGACTTGAGAATGTGGCCCTTTGTGGCCTTTTTTATCTGAAGAATTTCTTGCTTGATACATCATTGGTACAGAGGATATGGGCAAATTTCCTCTGATATTCAGAGGGGATTTACTCTCAACTTGGACTCTTTTTACACATATGTCCAAAATTGTTTTAATCTGCCTGTAAAATTGACAGTACGAGCATATTAAAAAAACTGTAATTGATTTTAATCAGTTCAGAATATATCTGAGTGGATGACTTCAGCCTAATGTCAATATGAAATGACAATGAATGATAAAGATTTTACACCGATATTGTTAACTTGTTCGCACTTGAAAGCCAGCTCCTTAATGTATGTCCAGTTTGACTGCTAGAAACCAGCTGTTCATTGACACCCACCTAATACTAAATAAGGGACCTCTTCCTTTATTCCTTTCCAAAAAAAAAAAAAGAAAGAAAAAAACCCAATCAATAGAATTTAGAGATCATCAAACCTAAATAGTGTATTTTGAAAAGCAAAAATAATTAAAGATCAACAAATTCACTGCTTTCATGTGATAACAATATTATATACTGTATACGTTTGAATGATTTCCAGGACACTTAACCATGAAACAAATTTTAACTGTACAGACGTTCAAAATATGGTATGTGCATGACTATGAGTTATTCTCCTTGTATCTTATTAAAATGACAGCATGGTACCACTGTGACTTTATGGCTTAAAATACCTTTAAGTATGAGTGTTGGTGGAGAACATAACACCTTTTGTTATTTTATGCAGTCAAGGAACACAGATTCTATTCAGAGTGTTTTCTGACTCCCAAGAGAGTTTATTGTCCAGCTGATCTATCAGAGGCTAACATGCAGAAAAATAAGCTGAAGAAATTTCTCAAATGGAGGTACCAGAAAACAGCAGATGTAAAGCAATACTGCATTTCTTATTAGAGTTTTAAATTCAGACAATAAAAGTTTGCATATATGTACTTTATTTGCTTCTTATAATTTGTGGGTTTATTTCTCATCTATGGGAAATGTTTTACTTGTGTTGTTATTGTCATTATTTTGTCATTGTTTCACATGGGTGTGTTTTTTATGTATTCTGAAGCTGTGAGGTCACAGATGCTCTTTTAGCACCTAATCTTGTATTTTTCGTGAAATTAAGCAAAAAGTTAATAGCTTCAAAAAAGATATTGAAAAGACTAGTGATCATTTTCATCTTCAGTAAAGATCTATCTGAGTTAAAACCAGGAAGGAAATAAATAGTCCTTACCTCAGTGATACAGTAGGGATTTTGAGGTTAATGTTGAAAAACTGCAAAGCAGTTTAGTGAAGAATCCAAAAACATAGTTATCATGTTTATTTGAGTCTAAATTTGAAGGTTTTGGGTTTGGTTTTTTTTTTGTTTGTTTGTTTAGGAGAGTAATCATAATTTTAATTTCCTTACCTAGTTTATCTTATATTGACAACATTTCTGGTAAAATTTTCACAATTTGTTCCCAAAGAAAATCCAAAAAGTAATGAAAACATAGCTATTACAGTTAATCTAATATTGTAGATATCCCATAATGCTTGATGAAGATTTTGAGACTGGGTTACTGTGTAGTTCTTTCAGCACTACACACTAAAGTAAATGGTATTCATTTCAACAGTCATTGTCTCTTTTTGCTATCTTAAGTTTCTCAGACATTCTAAAGAAATAAAAGATATCCTATTAGATAAAATTGATCTGATTAAATATTTGTCAAAAAGGCACCTTATGTCTCGTATTTATGAGCTTTAGATATGCACTTCAGATTGCTACTATCATAGTAAACTAGTCTTATAATATCTACAGTGGAATCTGAGGATTATATCATGTGATACAGTTTAAAAATACACTGATTTTTTTCTAAAAATCCCATAAAATAAGGCCAATATCAGAGACAGAGTAATGCTACTGTTGCAATTGCTTACAGTTTTTGAGTATGTGAAATTATATTGATGTAAATTGGACAAAGTTTTGGAATTTTATCAATTTTTAAATTAAATCAGGTGGGTTTTTTTTTATTTCTGTGGGGATTGGGCATGAGATAAAACGTGGTATCTGATGCATATGCAACAGTAGGAGGGACACCAACTGAAGAGTTGGTGACAGTGGTAGTCCAAAACTGAAAAATACTATGAAAAGTTTTACATATGAAAAATTGTATTCAAGCCTGATACATATATCCCTTGCATGTTTTTCTCTCCACTTCCTCATAAAAGGAAAGACTGTACTGGTTTTGGCAGGAGTTAGTTTTCTCCTTAGCAGCTGGTATAGTGCTAGTTTAGGATTTAATAAAAGAATAATGTTTTTAGTTTTTAGCTTCTCATGCTGGCCTGCCATCGAGAATGGGGGATGCCCAAGAAACTGGGAAGGAACACACCCAGGACAGCTGATCCCAACTGACCAAATAGATATTCCACACCATACGGCATCATGCTCTGTACATAACTGGGGGCCTGGCCAGGAGCAGTGCAGCTGGGTAGCTGAGCATTTGATTTGAGTGGTGAGAAATTGTGTTATTCATCACTTGCTTTTTACATTCTTTTGTTATTATTATTACTGGTGTTGCTTTTATAATTATCATCTTTCTTTTATATTAAACTGCCTTTATCTCAAACCATGAGTTTTCTCACTTTCACCCTTGTTTTATTCCCTTCTCCATCCCTTTTGGGGCAGGGACTGAGCAAATGGCTGTGTGGTTGTTTTAGCCACTGTTGGGGTTAAACGACTATAGACATCCATTATGTTAAATCTTAAAAATGAGTGCATGACTGCGAAGATATTTGTGACACATAGCAACAACCTGCAGTATATGTAATTATGTGGTGTAAGACTAACAGCTGTCAGCTGTTATCTGTTCATGACAAATTATGTAATCCATTATATATATCTCAAAATAATGCTGATGAGCAAGAGAATCCAAAATGCACTTTTTTGCCTTATGATACAGCATAAATTATATGGGAGTTGCTGGGAACCTACCACCTCCCTTGAATCTCTGTAGAAAAAAAGAAAGGTTACAAATGACATTTCCTATCTAAGAAATTTTAAAAAGATCTTGAAAGAACTCTCCTGTTCCCCATTTCTTTCTCTACTCTACCAAAACAGTAACTAAAACAAAACAATTGCTTATTCAATATTTTTTTTTTGGTATTAGAATTTTAAGAAGGATCTTGGTGCAGACACATAAGGGGGTTGTATATGGAAATTAGCAAATTGGATAATTATAAGAACTCTGGAGAGCAGTTTTTCAGGTTATATGGACAAGAGTTTTGGTTTTATTTGCCATGATTTGTCAGGGATGTTATTGATTTAATGTGGTAGACATTGGGTATCTGAATCAACCACAAGAATTTTCTGGAAAAATAAATAAATTAAAATAAATCAAATCAGACCATTTTGCTTTCTGCAATAGAGGGGGTTAAGTACTTTTGTAAAAAGCAACTGGAGTTCTTAACTGAAACACTTACCTCTCTACACTGACAATGTAGGCACCAATTCTGTAGGATAATCTTAATGACCTGAAATGGTAGGAGTTAAATCAGCTCACAAGAAAGGCAAAATAATTAAAGTATTTTGAAAATAAATAAATGCATTTGTTATACTTTTTTATATATATAATGACAATATTACGTCTCCTGATTACTTCAGTGTTACTTCCCTGTTAATTTCCTACCTTCTACTTGTGTTTGTACCTGGACATTGAGGTTAGGTTTTCAATGATCTATCTGCAGTGGTTTGATATTATTTTACTTAAGAGGAAATACCTAGTTTCATACCACAGCAAGGACTTTTGTTATCTTCTGTGCCTTACTTTATTGAAGTATTCATATGTGATATCTTGCTCTAATTCTCCTTTAAAACTTTAAAAGATTTGTGAGGCATAATATACATATCTTTGACTTGCTTAACTGTTGCTTTTTATTTTGTTATCGCTGTTGGCACTTGTTTCTGGTGTGAAGGCTGGTTCAGATAACATATTACACGCAACTCATTCAGGAGTTTCACATCTGAATTCTAGCAGCTTATTATTTCTTATTATATCATACTATTGTAAAGCTTTTATCCTGTCACTTCTTCAGACTGATTTCTTATGAAGGTTTTGATGCAGGAATCTTCTTTAGCTTCTCCACAGTACATATCAATACAAATAATTAAATTGTTTTTCTACTATCATGTTGTCTTTTTTCAGTACTACCTTGACATGCAAAGAGATGGCAATTATCTATCTCTCCATTGGTAGTTCTCTGCAAGACTCATTTCTTTTTTTTTAATACTTATTATTAATTGCTATTTATCATTATATTAATACTTTTAACAAGTTGTTCTTCAGCTTTCATCTTCCTGCTTATTATGGATATGTATATAATTGTTGGGTCAGATTAAAAAGAAATAAATGGCCATATTTTAATTGTGTTTATTTTCCCTATGCTGCTAGACTATTGTTAAGTAGTAATATATCATGCACACTGTAGAGGAGACTTTACAAGCTACTGTACTGCTGATACTCAAAATCACTAAATAGTAACTGGGTTTTTGTTTATTGCTTCATGGACAACACAGTGACATGAAAAATAAGTTTCCTTTAATGCAAAAATACTTCTGCTATGCTAAGCCAACACTAATAGAAATTAGGAGGTTAGTCGAGAAAAATTAGTGACTAGTCACACATAGATAAAAAGCAAGTTTCTTTTAAGCCCCTGTTGAGGTTTGCTTTAATGTTAAAATAAGCCATAGAGATCTTGAAGCAAAATAAATTGCATCCCATTGATAGGATCATGTTTGTACTCATAATTACAGACCCTTCCAAACTGGGAAAAATTTTAGTTGCCTGTTTATTGCACTTTTAAGTGCACTTCATGAGACAAAAAGTACATAGGAGACAATCTTCAATGTTAATGCCTATAGCTCTATGAAACTTAATGGAGCAAAACATTAAGGCTATATTTCTTAAATTCTAGAATGGCTGCACAATTATGGAAGGAGTCTAAGACAAAAGATGATGTTTAAACATATAACAAATCTCTGACAAAAATAAGTTATTTCTATTAATCTGAAGTGTTTCATTGCCTGAGATAAGTCTTTCTTATGAATGGACTACCATTAGTATATAAATTCCTTTTATTATTTAGCATAATTAACTCAGTTACAACTGGGTTTTTCCTCTTATTAGATAGAGATTTTCTTAGCAAAAATATTACTTTATAGTAGAGCAGTGTAAATAACCATTTTCAGCTAAAGATGTTGAAGAGATAAATGAAATATATTAAAAATGTGTATGGACAAAAAGTAATGACCTGTTTCCCGATACACATTTTTTTCCCAAATAATAATCATCTTGTGACTGCAGAAAGAAAAATAATGGGCATACAAGTTAGAATTCCTGTAAGTTCTTCCATTACATTTTCTATTTGTTAGCTAATTGTGTGTGAAAAATCAGAGGTCACCCTGAAACAATTCCTTTAAGGCCAACTTACTGAACTATGAATCATTAATTTTATTTTTTTTTTGTTCAAAAACAACCAATTTGAAGTGTCTGCCTGAACTGAAAGTTCAGAATGATGAAACCAAAAATATAAAACATCTTTTTCAAAGGCAAACAATACTTGTTGCCAGGTTTTAACTAAAGTAAATCTTATCACAAAGTATTTGTATGACATTACTCGAAATGCATTACAATCAACAAAGAGACACAGTGTTAATGAAGGTATTTATACAGATAGCTGAAAAACATGCCTCTGACAGTCAGGTAGTATGACAAATGAAAATATATAAGAGGAGGAAAAATGGGAAAGAAAGTTCTGGAGTAGACAAAAGATGTGGAGCAGTATATGTGTCTGGAAAAATAAACAGAAAAAGGAAAATCATGTGGATGAAAGCAGAGAAAGTGAAAGAAGACATAGAAAAAAATGAACTGCAGGAGATTCAAAACCAGCCTCATTGATTAATAGGCAATTTGATTATACTTCCTCTAGCAGATCAGTAATGTTGCTATTTAAATGAACATAGAAAATTTTGCATATTTAAGTATTTGATGTATGTCCACATGTGTGTGTACAATATCTATGAATACACACATGTACATATATACATACACCTGATTACACAGGTATTTGGATATAACAAAAGTGCATTGGAAAAGAAACCTGGACTGAGAGTAGTTGTACTGGTTTTAACTGGGATATCGTTAAACTTCTTCAAAGTAGTGTGTACAAGGCTATTTTTTTGATTGATGCTGAAAACAGTGTTGATAGCACAAAGGTGTTAGTGCTGAGGAGTTCTTAGACAGAGTCAAGGCCTTACCAGTGAGAGGGCTGGAGATGCCCAAGAAATTGGGAGGGGACACAGCTGGGACAGCTGACCCCAACTAAACAAAGAGATATTCTGTATGATAGAATGTCATGCTCAGCTTGAGGAAAAAAGGGAGTGGGGGGACATTTGGAGTTACAGAATCTGTCTTCACAAGTAACTTTTAGTCATAATGAAACCTCGTGAAATTAATACAGTGACAGTAATTTTCTTTCCGGAATGGAAGACTTACAGTTATACATCACCCAAATAATGTACACAGTACAAGCACTGGATAGTTTAGATTGAACAGTATGAAAAAATATATCTGAATAGGCATCATGAAATATTGGTTGGATCTGACATTATCTAGAACAGATTCTTTCCATCATATGCTTTCTTATTTCTTTAATATATTATCTTTGCAACCAATTTTAGTTTCCTTCTACCTTCCCATAACAATATCTGACCTTAACTACTTTTGTGGGTTAACCCCAGTAGGCAGCTCAGGCTCACACTGACTCTCGCTCACTCCCCTCCAAAGGGATGGGAAGAGAATCAGAAAGACAAAAATGTAAAAACTCCTGTGTTGAGATGGAGACATTTTAATAAATAGAAAAAAACAAATCATAGCAAAACAAGGAATTAACTTTCTATTTCCAAATGTCAGGAAGATGCACAGCCATTTCCAGGAAAACTTGATGGGGTTGGACTCAATGATCTTTGGAGGTCCCTTCCAACCCCTACAATTCTGTGAATCTTTCAGAAATAGGTATATTTTATACAATTTATCCCTACCACTTCCTCAAAGGAAACTTCATAATGGTCAAATGGAGACAGCAGCCGACTTCCTCCTGTTAGTAGTTTCACAGAGCTGTAGGGCAACCTGTAATAAAACCAATGTCTGTTTTCTGCAGGATATAAATATCACATAACGTTTGTGTCCAAATTGCAAGATTAGGATTCCCAAGCTATGCAAGCTAATATAGGTCACACCAAAATTAAATGGATGCCTGATGTTACTCTTTCAAAGTAACTTAGGGAAGGGAAGATCTGATCTATCTATTTCACCTTCTCCTTTCATTTTTTCCTATTTCCATTTTTGCCATTCCAGCCAGAGAAAATTGTACTCTCACTTTTCCAAAGGAAATAAAAACATGAAAAGGAGTATCACATATGCAGTATTTGTCAAAAAAATGCTGTCAAGACAGTTATGAAACATCAGAATGGGTGGGGTTTTCTGTTTCCTCAGAAAGAACCTACAGCAGGTAAGCTACAGTTATAACAGAAATAAACACATTAAAATTTACCCTTGCTTATTAGGAATCAAATTCATGTAGCATCCTTTTTACTCAGGTAAAAGGGAACAAAGTCTGTTTTCTGGAAATTTCAGTAATATAAAAATATTGTATTCACATAGATTTTTGTGACTGATGCATAAACTTATGATGTTCCAAAATCTTCTCACCTCAGTCAAGTAGTATGTCATTTTCAGTTACGTCAGAAGCGAGGCTTGCAAGTTCACTGGCTACAAGGATGGCTCATAAAATGCAGGGCTCACTAACAACTTCTTATAGGCATAATTTCAAGGAATATGAAAAAACCTTGAAAAATATATTTCTGAAAATCAAATACTACTGGCATAAGGGAATGGAAATGCTTTGTAATGTAGTTGACAAAAAGATTTTACTTCTCTTAAGTGAATATAAACCAACCATTATTAAATGAGTTGCAAATCATTAAGTATTTCTTTGCCTCTGCATTTAGAAATTTCATCTTTATTAATGCATGCTGTAGAGATTAAAATTAGTCTCTTTTAATGAAAACAAATACTGATTAACTACTGAAATCCTCATAAACATAAGTTTTTTTCTCTTCTGAGAAAGTCATCTTTGTTTCCTAGACAACATTACTTAACTACGTAAAAGGTTATGATTCAATGTAGCTTCACTTATTTTGTTGTAGGAAAAACAAATGCTGAAAAGCTTGTTTATTAACATTATTTACTTATTCCTTGTTATTTATCAGAAGAGTATAAATTAAATGACAAAGCCATGAAAAAAAACGTTTTCCTGAAATATGCATAATGCAATGGTTAAATGGTTTCCAAAGGAGAACTGGGATGGGACTAACCAAGCTAGGTGGAATAAAGCAAGAATTATGGGAGATAATATTCTAAACCTCCATGACGTATTAATTGCAAGATTTATTGATAAGTGATGTAGCAGCATGATGGTGCGATGGCAAATTTCATCACAGTGATTAGATGCCTCTTATTACTGTAACTACTGCTAGTCTAATGTTGTATTCTAACAGTATAGAAATGGCCAATATAGTTTGATTCAGGCTTTCTCCACTATTTCCCACTTTCCTCTCTTTCTTGCCACTCCACATAGACATCATTCTTATCTGACATTGGTCAAAAGTAGGTCATATACCCAATCAGCAGTGGGGGGCAAGGTCAGGGTTTTGTGGACCACTGGGATCTTCAGAAAGGGGAATCTCTTAAAAGCAAGTTGAAGAACCCCTTGTCCTGTCACTATTTGTGCTTATAAACAGTCCCTTTGCATCTTTTCTGTAGGTAACCTTTAGGTACTGAAAGGCTGCTATAAAGTCACCCCGGAGCCTTTTCTTCTCCAAGCTGAACAACCCCAATTCTCCCCATAATGGAAAAAAATTGTCCATTTTCAAGGAAGTAACAGCTAGTCAATATGCTGTCTTACCATGCCCTGCACCTGAATCCCCGTGGTCCATCATGGCTCCACCTTCAGCTATGTTCTATCAAGGGTCTCTATTCTGTGCACGCGTGTGTGATCTGCAGTACAGGAACTGCAGTGAGTGTGGATATGCAAGTGAGATTAAGCCAGTTTCACCAGTGAATAGGTAAAGTGTCCTGGGAGAAAGGGAGCCTGCTCTGGGTGTGAGAGCATCTGTGTGTCTCTAAGGGCAAGATAACAGCAGGCCAGGTTGTGGAACCAGGGAACTCTTGGCCACCCCTCTGTGTGTGCATAAGTATGTGAGTGAAATGGTCTGTGCCAGTGAATGAAGTGCGGCTGTGCCTCAGGGACTCCTAAATCCAGATGCCAGCAACTGGGGAAATTGGGATCCAAGAACACCTGCTGGGTGTCTGAGCCCAGCTGCTGCAGGGATCAACATTGCACATCTGTATATTTATGTCCACTAACAAACCTCTGTCCTGCTCAGCCATGAGGGGCAACAGGGTGAGGCTGTTGGTCCTGCCTTGTCCATGTGAATGCTCTGTGTGTCTGTCTGATCTGTTTTGCCAGCCCTGCATGTAAGTGTAACCTTGTGGTATATATGTTTTCTCTCTGCATATGCGTCTACTGCAAATGCATTTTCAGCCTCACTACAGGTTGAAAATGGGGGCAGAAAGATACAGCAGCCTTGACTCTCTCAGGCTGTCAAATCAGGCATTAAATATTTCCCTCTAACAACTGTAATTTATTCTCAGAACAGTATGTTGTGTAAACTTAATGGATCAGGAAATCCATGATATAAAGGGTGTGTCATAAGTTAAACAGTCACAGAGTGTATGCACATAAAGGGCTCTTTTTAATATGCCTAGATGATAATAATTATAGCTTTTCCTAACTTTTAAGTTTTTGTCTTTGTAACCCCTTAATAGCCTTCTCTAAGACTGTAAATTTTTTTCAACCAAGGTATTGTAGCAAAATTTCCGGTATTTTATAATTCATGGTATTGTCCTGTACCTTTGTGTTAGGACTTATGTGACTTGAGAATGCATTTTTTAAATAATGCATAAAATAAAATTATCTATTGGATTTTTTTTCTTATTCTTTGTATGGTACAAGCACATCATATTATTTTCTATTTGTATCTGGCTGTGCTATGGGGTTACTTGCTCTTGAACAGTAAATGGTACTCTGGTAATCTTAATTAACCACTTTGAATATTTGAAAGTAATCTCCTTTTAAAATGACTAATAAATATTAATTGCATCAGACAGTACATACTGAACATGCTCAGAAAGATTGAATATTTTCAAACTAGACTTCCTGATCCTAAATAAATCCTGCATCAGCAAGGACAACAAAATACAGGAATTTTGCTAGTTTATTAGGAAAATGAGATGAATGTAAGGATCAGCATAGAGTTTGGTGCTTTGTATCTGGGAAAAAGCTAGATGGGGCAGTTGCTTTAGATCTTTTAAGCAAGATGTTGGTAGATGATGAGGATCAACCAGCCTTACAGCTCTGGGAGCTCCATGCTGATGGAAGTCTATCAGATATGTTAGCCAAAATGAAAAATATTCAGTGCAAGTCTCATGTGCCTTAAGAGTTTCAATTAGAATTAACTGTATAGTAAGAAAAAATTACTGTTAATCCTCCAAGCATGTATTTCTATGTAAAAGATTAGTATCTAGCATATTTCATTAACCTTTTGTACATGCCTACTCTAAGCTGTGTACTTGTTTTAAATTCTCAGTTAATTTCTGCTAAATTATATTTCTCTGCATGTATCATGTGTGGCCTATGCTGAGCCATTTGAGCTGAGGCAGTGACTGACAGTAAATTCACCCTGTACTTAGCCTGATTAGTCAATCAGGGCATAGGATGTGAACTTGCTGAAAATATCACAGTGATATCTATTTCAACAGGTTTTATAATTCTGGTTATTTGATTCATAATTTTTGGTTATATATGTTTTATGGCATAGGAAATGGGGGTTAATCTCCATTTTATAAAGTATAATCTCAGCAGAAAGTAATGCACTATCATAGCAGTAAGAACAAAGTATCTAGGAAAAGCTGCAGAGAATTCATCTGTATTGAAAGAGATTTAAAGAAAATTACACCAGCAAAGAAGGGAAAAGGTTGGTTTGTGTAGATTTGTGCCTGATATTTCTACCTGTATCTTGAAGGTAACCACTGGGTGCTCAATAGAAAAAAGAAAAGAAAAAGAAAAAAATTAAGAAATGTAAAGTATCTGGAAAACTAATGAAAAACACAAATTACTAAATGCTTTAGATTATAGTGCATAACTACCTAGTAGCATACAAAATTTTCCTAATGTGGTGGGCTGCCCTCAGCTAGCATTCAAGCAAGCACACACACACAGACACTTGCTCACGCCTTGTCTACCCCTTCACTAGAACAGGAGAAAAAGCAAGAACAAAAGCCAATTACTGTTACAGGCAAAATAAGGATGACTTGGTAAACTGAACTGAATTTAAAGCATTTAATCATCTTTAAACATTTTGGGAAACAAAGATGACTAACATTGAAAAGTCTAGGAAAAAATGCCTATCTTCCCCCTTTCGCAGGCTGAACTTCACAGACAACTCGCTTCCCTATTTCTTCTTTTAACTGCACCTTCTTCTTACTCATTTCCTTTCCCCCACTGCCGGTATGTGTTATCCACCAGCTATAGTCCCTTAGAGGGCATACCGCTCCTGTGGGGCATCTGGAGTCTCCAATGCCAACAGCGGTGTTGCCACCTCTAGCACGGAGATCATCCTACTGCTCTAGCCTTCATTTCCTTTTCTCAGTGCTTACTGCCTTTTCTCAGCATTTACTGCCTTTTATTGAATATGTTTTCACAGATGTGGCACAAATTCTAATGACTGGTTTAGAGGTGTCACAGATTTGGCTGATGGGGCCTGCCTGTGGTGGACCTACTGCAGAGCAGATAGAAACATGTTTGGCACAAAGAAGCGCCTGTTCTCCTCTCACAGAGATCACACTTGCACAAGCACACACCCCTCAGAGCCTTCCTATTTATACCTAAAACAGGACTACTTCACATAGTTATCTTTAAAGAGAAGCAATGCTAAACATTTTAAAAAAAAATCAAAAGAATCAATGTGTAGATGTGGCAATCCTTTTTAAAATACATCTACACTCAGAATTCAAAGACATTTTGTTAAGCTTTTAAAGTAAAATTGCTGTTTGCCTGTGTAGGAGCAATTCTTCTTAACATCCTATTTCTGTTGTTTTTAAATAACTCTAATATTAGCTTCCTTGAAAAGAGCACACATTATATGACGTCACACAGCCATTTTGCAATATTAGGATAATAAAATATAATATAAATACAAGATGTCAGTTCCTGCTGAGACTCTGAAGATCCAATAACTGAAACAGTTTCTCCACTACAATTCTAATGCTCCCTGGTAAATTCCAGGTTTTACTTTTCTTTATTCATTGAACAAATTGGCTTTTTTAACCATTATTAAAGTATATGTGTTAATGAAGGTCATGCATCCCATATTTCTGTACACATTTTCTTCTCTGTCAGATACCCAGAAATTCCAATATTGTCGTCAGTCTGCTTACTGCCAATAAACCATACAGACACACTCAGCATGTAGAGTAGGCTGACAGTGTTAATGCAGAAATAGTCTAGTGTATCAGACAGATCAAACTACTTCATCCATACTTTGGAAAATCTGAAACAGTTTTCATGAGCACAGAAATTCTCAAGATGTGTAGATAATTTGGAGCAACAAATACAGTGCGATAGCTAAGCAGTAGAGAACATTTGTAGAATCAAATTCAGAGAATTTTCTGTTCAAATAAAATTTCTGCTGTATTGCATGGTGGTTTAGATGCTTTAACCTTGCAATGCTGAGGGCTCTCCTCTCTTGGTTCTCTGGCCTGCTGTTCACTTCTACCCTTGCAACCTTTCATTACACATCCTGAAGCTGCTATGGCAATGCCTTTATCCACTATCTCAATTGAGGCTATCCTTATGACCTTGCACTGGCAGATTCTGAGGCACAGTTATGTTTGCTGGATTAGGTTTCCTGTAGAAAGTGATTGTCATTAATATTTTAAACACCCTTTTCTTCCTCTACCTCCCCACTCTTGCCTTGTTGCTATTAGTCTGTAGCTGCATACTAAGAACGCCTCACCCATCCTTTCATATGTTTTAGTTCATAACTTCAAGACCTAGTGATAACATAATTGATAGCAGTTATTAATATATTAAATAACTATACCTTAATATGGGATAAAGGATTTTTTTTCCTCTCTCCCCTTCTCTTTTTTAATTTTTTTTCCTAAAGTAACTTGGAAGTCAAAGTTCACTATCAGCTTTAGACACAACTAATGAAGCATTGTACATTTAAGCTTGCCTCAATTTTATTTGTACATATGGAATAAAAAGGTAATTTTATTTTTTTCCCCTCACTACGTTTGTGATTTATACAGCTACAAATGAGATGCTGTTCTTAAAATTTCTTTCTCTTCATACACACTTTTCAATACAAGCCCTAAGAAAGAGCTCAAACAGAATTACAGACATTTAATATAAGTATGGGAAAGAAAACCCACACACACAGTGCTCTTTCAGAAAGCTATTCTTACAATTCTTAACCAACTCCTATAATGTGAAGGAACTCCATTTTCTCTGAATTATGAGTTTTCTTATATTGTTACCTTAATGTATTACTTGAATATTGTGCTGACAAAGCAATTGCTATTTTTCTACCATCTTGGTCATATCGAGATATTATAGCATATTTCCACAGTATGTATATTTAATAATTAAAGCAAAACAAAAAATACCCAAAAGCCAAAGCCCCAAACTGACCATATTTTTGTTATGATCATCTACTGTTCTGAATTTTCATTATATTTGATCAAGACTCCACTAGCTGTTAGGAAGCAGTCAGTAGCTCTGAGCAAGGAGAGTCCTGTTCTGAGGAACTACTGCAGAAAGTAAAAACTTATTTGACAACTAATTGTTATAGAAATAAGTCAGCATGTATTGAAAGATAACAGTCCAGGACTAACTACATATCAATCCTTTTCTTGCCCTTAGCAAGGGAAACAAATAAATTGTGATATATCTAAGGAATAGCAATAGCAGAAAAGTTGCATTTTAGACATGATCCACTGCAGCATATTCTTTAGCTTCCTCTTTACTTTGATTATGATTTAATCCTACTTTAATTATTTTGTGATAATTTTGCCTTGGCTATGATCCGTGTATTTTTAATCAGCATTAATTACTGTCAGAGGTATGCAGTACATCCAGAGGTAACTCACAATACTCATAGTATCTGGTCTTGCTTTTCTGGCACCTAAAACATGTGATAATGACTTTTATCACCATTAGAGAATGATGGTGGAACACTAATTACTGGTAAATACTTTAGTTGCTGTCGGTAGCTAGGGCCCTGTGGTCGGAAGATGTCGTGCTGTACGGAAAGGTAGGACCCTTCTCCCTATAGCCAATAGCGTTTAGTCTATGACGTAAGCAGACGGAAGTGACGTTGTAAACCTAAGCTATATAATGCTGTTCCACGTGTCAATAAACGCCATTTGCCGTCCACCACATTGGTGTCTGCGAGCAATGACCCGAGCGGCCAAGGGGGAGCCGTCGCGCCGTTCCTGAGAAGGGCCACCACGCCATCCGAAGGCAACAAGTGGTGCTGAAACCCGGGAATTCGCCTGGACGGGTGAACGGTGGCTGGAGTGGTAAGACCAGTCCGGCAGAGGAGGACGCTCCAGGACCAACAAGGAGGATGAAAGCCCTTGTGAAGGTCGTATTGCAGTTACATAAACAGTGGGGTTTTGATTGTAGACCCAGAGATTTTACTCTCGCTGTTGCGAGGCTTTTACAGATTGGGGTCATTGATCAGCCGGTGGATTTTCTCCACCCCGAAGTGTGGGATAAATGTACTAAAACGTTAGCCGAGGAGATGATGTCCTCGGGGAGTGGGAAAAATCTTAAATCATGGGAAAAAGTTGTACAGGCCCTGCAGAAGGCCATACAAGAGCAGGAGACCTGGAGGGCGGCAAAGAAATGTTTGGTGGCCACCCCGAAATTGGGAGTCGGGGCAGCTACGCAGACTTTGCACCCCCCAGACGGTGACGAGTCCGCTGAGCCTAAAAATCCACGAGAGGGCGATACATCCCCTCAATCCCCGACCCCCGACCCGCTTACGGAGGGACAGAAGCGAGCAAAATCCTTCTGGGGTGGACTAGCCGAGGAGGCTAGGGGCGCTGCGGGGAAATCTTGGGCTAAACCACCGCCTCGTGCGCCCCAAGATGGCGCCGAGCAAAACAGGGAACTGCGGCGCGAAGACATCCCCGGCGGGAACAAGGAGGGAGTTTTAAAACCGACAAGCGCATGCAAACGGAAAGGGGGGAGGAGCGCGAGCGAGGGGCGGAGAGCCGTCCATCCGAAAACATGCGCTCATAGGGCAAACGGCCTGCCATTTAGAAGGGGGGGCGAGCCAAGAGGGGGCGGCCCGCCCGCAAGGGAGGCAGGTGGGGCCGGAGCCCGACAAAAAGGAACAGGAACCCGGAAGTAACCAGTCAGTCGAGTTCCAACTCCAGACCAGACACCAGCTGGGATGAGCGGTCCGCAATTGATTACAGAAATGGGCTGGGAGAATGGGAACAAAGGTGGAGGCTAGTCCTAACAGGACGAGGGTATGCTGCTGTCAGAAAAGATGGCAAAGTTAAGTGGTGTCCGCTTAAGTCTATTAAACCGGACCTAAAATCACAGACTACAACAGATGCCTGCACATAAATGTGATGTTACCTGCACTCCTGACACTCCTGATTGGCGAATCAAACAAATACAATCACAAAGGAAACTAATAAATTAAGCCCAAAAGATATTTTTCATATTGGACAATTGGCTTCATGAGTAGGGAATTTCAGGCTGGATATCATCAAAGGCCAAATCTGGATTATTGAATTTGGTGCCATGCTTGGTGAGCTTTCTGCAAAGGGCCCTTGCAGAGACCTCCAACAAGCAGAAACTAAAAAGGAAAAATTATTTGAAAGGACAGCAGGCTTGCCGGCAGTCTGGCTCTCCTCATGAAGACATAGGCCCTGATGACAGTATCCTTGAATTCCCACGCTATAGGAAAATTACTTATACTGAGAAACTATTTGGAAATAAGTGAATATACTACCCATAATAAGAGGATCAAAACACAGCAGGTGTGCAGATAACTTCTAGACATCAGAGGTCCAGAATAAAGCCACAAGCCATTTTTTAACGTGTTAAATGCTACCTTCAAGTTGCTGAATCAGTCAAATCCAAGTTTTACAAGTTCTTGTTGGTTATGATTCTACTAACTTTTGTGTACAAGTTTTAATTGTTCCCAGGGTCCTATACCATCCAGTAGAAGAGATGTACTATCATTGGAGAGAAGCTGACAACAGACTGCAAAAAAGAGAAGTGCCATAACAATAGTGACGCTGCCTAGTCTGGGAGTAGCTGGCACAGCTGTGGGAGTGACCTCCCTAGTGACCCAGCAACAAGGCCTATCTCAACTACAAACTGCCATCGATGAAGATCTGCAACATTAATCTTGGGACCCTGTATGTTAAATAAACTTGCGTCATTTTGTCAAGAGCCGGTTAGAGAAGGTTAACATCATACTAGTAGAAAGCCATCGACTGCTTTAAGAGTGTACTTGTTTAAGAATTATCCCTAGTTATCCCCAGTTGCACACAGTTGCTTCCAGTTACCACTCGCCTAGTGTGCCTTACGCTCGCTATTGCGAGATCATGACATATCAGTATAAGATAGGTAAACTTTGTTGTTTTCTGATCTTTGCAGTGTTTGTTTAATAACACTAGTAAAACCATAGGAAGAGCCATAGCTGAGGTCTGAGTTGATCAAGATGGGTGCAGAAAGAAAGGAGAACTTTTGTGCTGGATACACTGTCATGCATAGGGAATTTTTGGCTGGTTGATTGGAACAGGTTTGCTTATTTTGAGAGTGGTTGTAATTGTGTTGCTTATGTTGCCATGCCTCATCTCTTTGCTACAAGGCGCCTGCAGCAAAGGATGTTGTCACATTTGTAGCACAAATACAAGGAGGAAAATTGGGAAACTATGGCAGGCCCATAGACCCTTTTGGTGGTTTCACAATGTGTCCTTGACAAGATGTATCCATGCGGAGAAATAGCAAGAACGTTGTTAAACTGCATTTCCATTTACAGCGAATTGCAATGCTCGCCGGCTCACCAGCCTTGGCGTGTTGGCTTGACTGTAAATACTATTGGAAGATGACTTAGCATTTTTGAATTTATTGTTGGTATTTGGTTAAGCATAGGGAGGGGGGAAATGTCGGTAGCTAGGGCCCTGCGGTCGGAAGATGTCGTGCTGTACGGAAAGGTAGGACCCTTCTCCCTATAGCCAATAGCGTTTAGTCTATGACGTAAGCAGACAGAAGTGACGTTGTAAACCTAAGCTATATAATGCTGTTCCACGTGTCAATAAACGCCATTTGCCGTCCACCACATTGGTGTCTGCGAGCAATGACCCGAGTGGCCAAGGGGGAGCCGTCGCGCCGTTCCTGAGAAGGGCCACCACGCCATCCGAAGGCAACAAGTTGCAATTAAGTTGTGTTAAGTAACGTCAAAAATGTAATTTTGAAGTAGTAAAAGGCCAGTGCATTTTTAATATAACCAGAAGCAGTGATTTCAGGTCTAAATTCAAATTTAGTGAGAGATTTATTTATTCAGATACCAGGTTTAGCAGGGAATAATATCTAACAGGGTTACCCATTTAGCTTATTTTACTGATATTGTTCCTCTTAGCAAATATACCTTTTTTCTAGCATATGTTAGGTTTGTGTAAAATACTTTCTTTCTCAGTACTGTTCAGTTATATTTAGGCCTGGTTTTTGCCTTCTTTTCTCATGATTTTGATTATTCCATTGAAAGAAATCTTCAGCTATGTGCTTAACATTATTTACCGGCATTCTCCAACAATGCGATCAAGTTTATGTAATTCATTCCATATCTTATTTTCCCATATATCAAACCTTAACTTTTGGAGTGCCTCCCCCCACCCCATAGAATCAGGAAAGCAAAAGAGATTGGCAGTTTAGTAGGTAAAGCAAAAGCCACACACAAAAATGAAGCAAATCAAGGAATTATTTCACCACTTCCCATGGGCAGGCAGGGGGTCAGCTATCTCCAAGAAAGCAGGGCTCCATCACACGTAACGATTATGTGGGAAGACAAACACAATCACTCCAAATGTTTTCCCCTTCCTTCTTCTCCCCTCACCTTTATATGCTGAGCATGACATCTCATGGTATGGAAAATCCCTTTGGTCAGTTGGGATCATCATTCCATACCATGAGATGTCTCCTCCCAGCTTCTTGCGCACCCCAAGCCCACTCACTGGTGAGATGGGGTATGAAGCAGAAAAGACCTTGACTCTGTGTAAGCCTTTCTCAGCAGTGACTAAAACATCTCTGTGTTATCATCACTCTTTCCAACATAAATCCAAAACACAGTCCAATGCTAGTGGCTGTGAAGAAAAAAATCACTGTCTCTGACTAAACCAGCATACACTTTTCTTTTTTCTTCAGGTGGCTCTCAGTGATATCAGGACATTATCCAATATTAATCTCCTTGGGGTTTGTGTTGTTTGGGTATTTTTTTAACTTGTTAAATTCAAAATACATCATGAGATATCATTTCTGAATTTTTTGTAATAATATATAAAATATTACTGAGGTAGTTTTCCTTTTTTCCCCTCTTCCCCCTCATTAAGGAAACAGTATCTGATTACCTACCTTCACATCTAAACAATGAATAGTTTTATAGACTTAATAATTAAATGCTTTATTTGATTTCTTTGCATATTCAGGTCCAAAACTCTGTCATATATGCAAAGCAATATGGGAAAGGCAACATCTTCTATTAAAATAGAACTAAATTAAACGTAACTGGGAGTGTAGTGAGGGGAAAGCAGCCCTCAGGTTTATGAGTTATCTTCAAGACTAAAACACAAACAGCAATAACCAAAATGTATTTATTTTCAATTTGGAATAAATTATTTTGGTTTAAATAGATTATACCAATCAGCTAGACCATCCGAAATCATTGGTATCTGCATTTAAGCAGAAAAAGTATAGTATCAAACACTAAAGAGAGAAAAAGCAGGTAGCTTGTCATACTGTTGACTAAACAAGGATGATATGGCAGTGCATAACATTTTCATAGTTAGTCTGTTCTACTGTATTAACTACAAAACTGCTGAGTAATGTGTTAGCATCTGTTATTGCAGAAATGGTACCTACCATAGGATTCCTTTTTTCTATGACAATTTCAAATATCATATGAACTGTTACTATGTCTCCTACTTTTCTATTTTTAGAGAGTCCTATTTTTCCTACATTTTTTTCACTTTGGTTATTTTCTACAAAACTTCTACTGATATTTTTGATATGAGAAATTCTTGCTAGTGGTGATATTTTTCAAATAGACAAGAAGCCTCTTTTATGATACTAGAAAAATAGATTATTAACTCTAGTCTTCTGGCCAAATTCATGTTGGGACAGCTATCTTTTGAACTCTTAAATCCCTCTTGCAATTTCAGTTGGAGAAGTTATTTATCTTTATTACTGGCCTACGGCAGAACTGATGTTATTTGTTGAACAATTGTTGCATTTCAGCAGTGGTAAATTGATTAGGCTTCCTCTGAACACTTGAAAAGCTGGTGAAAACCAAGAGTATTTGAACAAACTTTGCTCACATATGTGGTTTTATATTTGAGTCACAATTGATATTAATTGTTTTTATGGGCTGTGCAAAGGGTTTGTTAAGTTCTAGAGATGACTTCGATATTCAAGACCAAATGCGGTAGAGTTTACCTTCAGTATAGTCCTAACAAAAAAAAAATATATATATATAAATTTGGCTTACAACTTCTGTATAATTTCAGTCTCACTATAAAATATTTTAAGATCTTCTGAAAAGATACTTTGCTGGTTTGGACATTCTGTTTCTGACTTAACATTTTCAGAAGGACAATGCAACTGACCACTAAAACCCTACAAAGGAAGAATGCTCAGAGGAGATGGGCAAGGGAGGTGAAACCCTGAGACTCAGGGAATAATGCAGGCTGTGACTGACCACAGCTGTTGCAAAGAGGCTGGCTGTATCTCAGTGCAAAGATGAGCAAATCAACAGATGGTATAAGTGTTCCCCCAAGTTCATTAGAGTGTAACTGTGACTTAGAGTTAGCCAGAAAAGCATGGGAGGCAGGGAAGGATGAGTTGATATGTAGCTCAGACCAAGATAAAAATCAGACAACTAGCAAAAGTATTTTGAAGGGAGTAACAGGCTTCATCTGGCTTAATCCCACATATTCCTTCCCAGTGATGCCAGCACTGTGACAGTGAACATATTATAGACACTGATAATTGGAATCACATTGGCACTGTGACTGAACCATGCATTTCAATTGCCATGGTTTTTTAATGTAACTTATACTTTTTACTGTGTTATGCAATATATTTTGTTTAACTCTACTAAGTAATAAATCCCATGTAAAATTTACATATTAAAGGTAGTTGATGTTATATTTAACATTACACCTTTCATATGGAATATCTAAAAGAACCTGGTGAGAGAGTATGGGACAAAGCAGAAGGTTAACATATGTTCATATGAATATAACCAAGAACATATAATTAAAAATCTTGCAAGAAATATCTTAATAGCATCAACATTTTAGTCTACAAACTTAACTAGACTACATCTTTTCTTGTCAGTCTTAACAGCAACAAAGTGAATAGCAATCATAAATGAAAATATATGTTGTTCAATATTTATCTTTTCTTTACCTCTGTAAATATACAGAGGATATATGTCTTTTTTGCATGATGATTAAAAGTATTTTCAAAACTCTAAGTTTTAAAAAGGCATTTAATATATGTAAATCTTTAAAAATTACATGAATGACTGTACTGTTAATGTAACTAAGAATTAAGAAGACAAAATATTCTTTCAAAATAAAAATACAGATACTATATACATCATCAAATTCTAAGCTATTAAAATGGTTGGAATTTTTTCTAGAATTAATGGTACTTACGAAAGCATAGTGGTAACTTAAAGTTTCAGATTTCTTCTAGAGAATACATTTGGGTTTATATTTACAAATTGACATGGTAAACAGATACTGTCTTGCAGTTTGTGTTTTTAAAATTATGAAATTGTTATAAGACTTTATTTTTCAATACAGTATGTAAGGTCCTTATTAATTGCTTTACTTTTTTTTATTCTTTTAAGTCTTCAAAGGGTCATTTTTCATAACTCTTTCAGAAATCTTTCAGACTGTCAATGTTTTTCAATATTCTGTTTGAAAGAGACTGAGTCCTTCTACTTATCTGTGTCTTCCAAAGATCATGAATAGAAAGGTTAGATGAAATTACAAACAGCAGATCAATTCAGATCAATGTTATTTATGTTTAATACTAAGGCATATAACATTTATTATTTTTTCCCCACTTTTTTACCTGTAAAACTATAAACATTACTGTTTTAATTATTATAGTACCCTTCCCAGATTCTTTTTTTGTGAAATATCATATTAAGTGATGCATTTAAACATCATTTTGGCCTTTACGAGATATACTTTGGCCTGAGAACAGAGTATGACATGTTGAATTAGCTAAGGGTTTTCCATCTCCCTTGTTTCCTAGGAGCATTCGGTTTCAGTGTTTTCCCTCCTGTAAATCGATGTCAATCCCACTAACTCTTGCTTAATACTGTGCCCACAGGACAACACAACCATATAGCATGAAGTTCATGTATCAGTGGCATATGAGCAGCAGTGGTCTTCTGCCAGAAAAAATAGTAGAGGTGCCCTACAGCCTGGAGGGAACTCTATTTGATTGTTGGGTATTTCACTTCCTTTCCTGCTACAAACCCAGTTGTTTGACAAAGGTATGAATGAAGAATTCTTCTGTCATCCAAAGGAATAAGCTGTTTATTTGTTTATTTTTAATCCTTCCTCAATCAGCTTCTTGATCTTTCTATTACCACTGATCCTCAAACTGTTTGGTTTTTTCCTCTCAGTCTTCTGTGCACTTTTTGCTTTATCTTTTCTCTTTATATCACACTTCATCTTCACTTCTTTCTATCTAGCAAACACATCCATCGAGTTTGAAACATCAAGTAAAATGTTATATTACTTTCAGAAGAACCTGCACATTATTTTTAACATGTTATTCTCAGTTCATTTTATTTGATGTTGATACATTCTATTCTCTTTTGCAGTAAAAAAAAAAAAAAAAAAAAAAGGCAAACAGATTTAAACTGAACTGGCATATTGCATCTCATAACTATCCTTTAAAATAGGATTCTTGTTCCTAGTTAAATGGGCCAAGATTTTAAAATTTATGTTCCTGGACTGGGAAACTAAATAGTTGGTTATATAATGTACTTTAATTTTTAAAATACCCAGCAATTTCTCATGAGATTAATTCAGTTTTGGGTTCTAGCCCAGTTCAGTCTCACTGATTTCAATAGTGACAGTTAAAGCAACAAATAAAGCTATAAAAATAAAATGGAATAAAATTATATTCTTGATCTCTGAAGTAGCCTACTCCATACTGATGTCCTCAGATAAAACCTACCTAACTTTGGGTCACAAAATTCATATCGTTATTTCTCAAAAACCATATACAGTAAATTCTATTTATGACACTCACTGTTTTTCCCATTTCTGTCAAATTGAACTAACTTATAAAGTATTTGACTATGGTAATACCAATATCATTTTAATTACCTGCAGTATCTCCATGCAAATGAAAAGGAACTTATTTTCATCACTAACTGAATAAGCTGCAGTTATTAACTGTAAAAATTACTATACATTCAGATTTATTTTTTTGGTAATATTTGTGAAGATTTACTGTGAATGCAGTCCTGTACACAGAAATAATCCAAGAATTCTTTAGTTTACCTTGCTGTAAGAAATGGTAGCAGACATTTGCCACTCTGCATTCAGGGATTGACAAAATCCTTGAAACTTGTCCCTTCATGATGTTTAGTTCTAGTGAAAAAGAAAGTTTACCAATGTTGTTGCTTTCCCTCTCATCCTAACTATATAATTTTATTTTCAGAAAGATTGACTTGTAAACCAAATAATAACTGGGACTCCCGATTATGAAGTCTTTCATCCATACGATTAGGAATATTATTTACAGGCTATACCCGTGAAATGCATTTTGTACTCATAGTCATTAAGGATTATTTTTGTCTGAAGGGGAAAGGTGTTCTTTTAGGTAAGATACTCTTTACTCTTAATTTTCTGCCACAGAAGCAGCAGTTAGTCATCTGCCTTTTTTCCTAGTTACTACATTTTTCTCCAGGGATGCTATTAATTTCCATTGCATATTGTTTGGAAATACAATACCTGCATGAACTTTTAAATCCTCTCGTGTCTTCTGATTTTACTAAATTTTATTATTTTAACTTTAAAAATATTACTTTAAACAAGCCCATCCCAAAGAATAACAAAAGTCCTGAAACCCGCTTTCCAACACTTCTAAGTTTATTAAAAGGCTTATATATGAACCCTTCCTTATGCAGAGTTACATCCAGACTGATATGGATTTTTAGTCTGCATATACCAGTGAGACTACTCTTTACAAAGTCTCTACTATTTGCTTCCTAGTCAAATCCCCAAAATGGAACTCTTATCTTCCTTCTCTTTGACCTATTGTAAAAATATAACCTTATAGTACATTACTGACTAGTAACAGGTCATGAGTTCTGTACTGAAGTTGGAGGTGTCATAACTGATGCTTGTCAGAGTTTCTCTTTCTGAACTTTTCTTAACATGACCATTTTCTCTAATAAACCAGGTGACTATGGCTAATTTCTCTTTGTTCTGTACAACAGAAGTTTTATATGGACAGCTGTAACAATTCTATGCAAAATGAGATATTCACAACACTAACATGACAATGCCTCCTAGAGAAAAACAGGTCTGATGCAATAGCAGATGCTTTCATAAGCAGAGACAATGGAGGTGGTGCAGTAGAATGTAGGCATGGGGTAAGGTACGGGATATAGGTAGATCTGGCACAAAAGATCCGAAGGCTATAACACATCATCCATAGGCAAAGAAAGAAATGCAGATCTGGAAAAAACTGTCTACAAGACATAAAAGGCAACATATATCATAAATTTGGGGTAATGTAGAGCTGCAGACCAATAAAGAAAGACCAAAGGCGTAAAAGCAAAGGTATAATAGTAACATGCAAAGATTTTTCCAAGTTGAAAGAAGGAAGAAACTATTAACATGATCACAGCATTCCTCCCAGTAGATGACTGCAGATGCTGATAATACACCCCTTTCTCCATAACTTTCACCCTGCCATCAACTTTAGGACACAGACCATTATGGTAAGTGTGAGCATACAACCAGAAAAGGGGGTAGAAACAAAAATACTATAACAATTTTTAATTGCATTATTATACTTCCTTTTCCTATATTTGGTTGGTTGGACTCAGCTGGCAGGCAAGACCTCACCCAGTGGGATGGGGAGAGAATTGGAAGGACAAAAGTGAGAAAACCAACTCATGGGTTGGGTTAAAGGCAGTCTAATACGTGATGAGGACAAAAACATTAAGAAAACAAAAAAAAAGAAAACACACACAAAAACCCCAGAAGTGGTGCAAAAGCAGTCGTTCACTACCAGCTGACACATGCCCAGTCAGCCCATGAGCAGCAGCTATTTTGGGAAAACTTCTGCCGCAGTTTCATTGCTGACCATGACATCATAGGGTATGAAATACCCCTTCGATCAGTTGGGTTCAGGCATCCTAGATGTGTCCTTTCCCAATCTCCTGCCCCACTCCTAGCCTACTCTGTGGGGGCAGAGTAAGAAACAGAGATCGTGACACTATTCAGGAATAGCTAAAACATTGATGTGCTACCTACACTGTTTTGGTGACCAATCACACACCACCATGTAGGCAGCTAAGAAGAAAATTCACTTCCTTGCAGACAACCCAGTACAATCTCTACCCCTTATTCTATATGATTTACATCATGCTTAGGACATAGATTATTTGATGCATTTTATTAGCCATCATCACCACCTTCACAGATTCCCCAGTAATAAATATGTTCTTCTATGGGAGCCACAATACCTTTGTTATATTTTCTTTTACTTCTAGGGCTTTAAGAACACTTTTTTTTTTTTAAATTTTACTGCTGATAATATAATATTGTCTTACTTGCTGGATATTGCCACAAACAAATGCATACATGTATGACATTGATAAACAGCATCCCAAAGCTGTCTTTCACAGTTTAAGTCCCGGTGTCTTTATTCACCTTTGATATTGATAGGGATTTTGCCCATGTGAAGGCTGCAGAACAAAAACTACATGAAATTAGAAAAATGCTGCTATTTTACATAAAGCTAAAAAAAGGGTTACATTACTTTAGTGCAGTCACCCTAGATACAGTTTTAGAGTAGAAAATCAAATGAAATCGTGCCATTGCTCAGGCTTAATAGGGGAATTGAAGAATTATTATCCGTAATATTACACTTTTTACAATACAGAATTGATGAAGCATCCTATACCAAGTACTAATATTGCATTATGATAGTGATGCAGCTTTCATCAAAGAGACCACGCTGACTATACAGAACATGTGCAGTGCAGTATTTTAAAACTGCTTTTTCCTCTTTCTACATTTACTTGCAGTGCCAGGAGTATGCCCCCTATTTTTTTGCATGATTTTATGATTACTGTTAGGAATAATAGGCATGTTTTACACTTTTCTGGTTCTTTCTGCTTCAGTCTCTTTCAGTAAAGAAATTTGTTCTTAAGACATCTTCCAGGAGGAAAGAAAGGGAGAATGGAGTGACACATTCTTTATTTCTGAGGATTTCTGCAGAAGCACAGCTAGTGAGCTTTTAAAGATGTATTCCTTCACTATGAAGGTAGTTAAAGCTAAACTTTGTCATGGGAACTTTTTGTTTGGTTTTTTTCCATGGTATTTTAAGATGACAGTTTTGGGTTGTTTTTTTAAGATGACGGTTGTTTTTTTGGGGAGGGTTGTTTTTTGTTGCTTTTTTTTAATACAGTACTGTAGCCATTATACCAGTTATCTAGAGTTCATAACAGAGGTTAGTTTCCTAAACATTCATCACCTAGCTGCTGCAATAAAACTGGCTTCTATTTTGAACCAAACATTTCTTTGATTTCACCACTTTCTATGTTTGCTAAAATTTTCACAAGATTGTTGTTTCTATTCTTTGGGAAAATATCTTATTTTGAAACATATTCTCATCTGGTCAGCTCTAGATGTCAGCCCATAATTGATATCCTACTATCCTCTGACTTTAAAGACACTACACTACATCCATTGATTAGTGGAAAGGCTGAGCATGCCTATACTAACAGAAGGTTTTCTTTCTATGTCTTATCTTTTTATAGAGGTGGAATCCAGATTTAGTCTGGATTTTGGGGTTGGACTCAATCTCTTGAGGTCCCTTCCAATCCCTACAATTCTGTGATTTTGGAATGCCACCTAATTATTATTTCATTAGGAGTACGCCACACACATAATGGAATGGGCAGAAGCAGCTTTGCAGCCCTTAATTTTGTTTTCCATTATGAAAACATTGGCAAAGCCAGGAAAGAACCCTGGAGAATCAAATCAGACTTGTTCCTGGGTAAGACAGGCATATCTGCACTCTCTCCAGTAATCTGTTTATTAAAAAAACCCAAAATATTTATTAAGAGGTTATCTAAGGACTTATTTTCACATACCAATACTTTTAAAATTTATGTTATATCCATTAAACCATTATAATGGTGGAATTCATGTTTCCTGACTAATGTATGATTCCTAAACAGGTAACTAAATACAACCACAGATTTACAATAGGACTGAGATAAAATACGCTATGATAGAATTTACTGCTTAAGGAGATACAGAGTTCAGAAAGATTAGAGAAAATTAGGAGATAATACTTTTAATTTTCAGAATTACTTTCTGTTTCTTGACTTGGGTAGATCAACTAATGTAAAAAAATTTAAGTATTACTCACCCTTGCATTTCTATATAGTGAAACTAAAGGGGAAAAATGCTGGGAACTAACACTTTGCTTTCAGAGCATATGAGTATAACTGGAGAGAAAACCCTTGATTTTTTTCAATGGAATCCATTTAACAAATGAAAAAATAAGATTGAGGAAACTCAAATATCTTCACTGCATTTTTGCACTTGTTCAGTTTCAGCAGCTACAGCTTAATATTGTATACTGATTTCTGTTTTTTACACTAATGTAGAGTTGATGGTATCACTGAAACAATATCCCGAGGTCCCAGATTTTTCTTCTCATAGTCTTCTCTCCATTTTTACATTAAAGAGCATAATACTTAATTAAAAAGTATTATTTAACATTAAATTTTCCATTGGTGCCTGACTTTTCCCAGGAAAAAAAATTTGTACTTAATTATAGAGCATTTATTGGATTGCATTTTGTGCCTATCACATGTACAAACAGAAAGAGAACATGTAAAAGCATACCAGAAAGAATGCTTCTGATCATATTCTGAAAATTATACTGCCTAATTAACATTTGCTTAAGATTATTTCTTTACTACATGATTACCTACCTTCCCTTTCTAGAAGTCCCAGAAGTATTTGGAAAAATTCCTGAGGTACCACAATAATTTCCAGCCACAACTTGGCAGACACACATGGATTAAACCTGACCAGAAGACTACCACAGAAACCTAATTTCCTTGAAGATTGTTAGTCCTTCAAAATGAAAATTTTTCATGGTGGTCTACCAGTGTCTAGCACCAGTCACTACTGTAAGTGCAGCTCAAAAGGAAGGATCCCAGTGAGTTCAGTACTCTCCCAGCACATTTTTTCAATTCATAGCAGTTGATACCATAAGGAACAGTACTCAACTAGAAAACCGGAGTGATAAGAAACTGAATCTTCTCTTCTTTTTGTTAATGCACGAGTATGACTGTAGTTCTTTCAATTCCAAGTTCCTTTCTGAGAGGGTTTGCAAAAGTGTGTTTTTTACCTGAGTTCCCCTTTAGGCAAGTCTAGGATCTAGCATATATCTAAAGAAAGATTTTTCTTCCTTTTATCTAGTTTGCTCAAAAAGGCTAGGTTGACTACAGTTTGTGTGACTCAGTCCTGTGAACTGCATGATATTCTCAGTGAACATTAAATTCAATGTGCCCCATTACAGCAATAAAATCTTCCTTGTGTAATGAATGGTATATGTGGTACTTCCTTAACAGCTGAGCAAAGAACAAAATCATCATTTAGAAATATATATTTCTTTCAGGCTTTCAGCTTACCAGGATATGTTCAAACACATGGTAGAGCTTGCTCTGCCTGCCCTTTCCTGCTCAGGTATCATTAAACAAATATTTTTCTACACTTACCACACAGATGGAAATCCCAATCTGAAACTGGATGAGTGTTTTGGCTTGGAGATACAGAACAAGAAAAACACTTCAATATTTTTAGTGCACATCTTGCAGAGCTTGCCCTTCTACAGTTTTGGTTTTCTTAATGAATTTTCTTCCCCATATTGTTTTTTAATTTAGAATTCATCAGATTACATATTTGATTTGTATTTTAATATGTAACTCTCTGAATTCTTGAATAAATATAGGACCTTCATAGTTTCAGAAGTGGCCCAGTTAATAAGCGTTGAAAGACTATCAAGGTAGATCTATTAATAGTTATAAGTATTCCTTAGTAACAAAAAAAATATTTCAGAAGGAACCATTTCCTATTATTTAAATATAAGTTTGATAGTAAAGAACTCAATCAGCTTATCATATATATGAATTTTAGTCTCTATAACATGAACTTCTTGTTAAGACATTTCTTACGTATCTGAAGTTGGGATGAGAAAAGCCTCATTACTCAAAAATATCAGCAATAACATTAGGTCAAATAATTAAAAAAAATAATTCAAATAAATATATGAATGGATACATAAGTGAATGAAGCATCATGTGCTTGAAAGCTTCTTCATGTTCAATGGCCAAAGAGATTTCTGTCTAGTTATTTCTTAGGTTTTTCTTTCCATTATCATAGGTTAGTTCCTTAAGCTTGATCTCCTATTCTGATTAATCCCATGCTCTACTACATAGTTAGGGATGCTAGAAATCTTATGTTAGACTTGGATACAAGATGTGAAAATATTTTCAAAGTTCTCCTCCCCCCACCCCAAGATCAGCATTCTCATCTCCATTTTGTACAGCCGCATTCAGAAGAGTATAGCAGTGATTGCAGAATATACTACATCCTCCAGTTTTCATGAACTGATGGGAAAAAAGGGTAAAAAATAACAAATTCATTTGGAATCCAGGTATAACACTGTAATGCACGACATAATGCTGGAAATGAGTGGTTTGAGATAAACTGAAGTAAGAGATACATGTATTTCTCACACTAAAAAACCCAAATTAATATAAAAATGTATAAAGTCAATAAAACCTAACCTGTAGGCTCTTTCACTGTTATATTGATAAGCATGGAAAGAATGAGAATTTATATCATCTTATATATATCATCAGTATTCCCTTCAATTACTGTATATAAATACAAACACAAAAAAACCCCAGACAAATAGAAACTGTAGAGTAAAAGCACATATAATTCAGTTTTAAGCCTAAGGTTTCACATTTACACTGTCAAATGAAATATATCTAACTTCTGACACTCAAGAAATAACTGAAGCATTACAAAAGCTAAACTCATAATACATTTCCATCCCTGTATATATATAAATAAAAGGGGTTCTTTCCTAGCCATCCAATTATTGCCAAGGGTTTCTTTCCTAGCCATCCAATTATTGTCATCCTTATGTGATTTGACTCTGCAGGTTATGTCAGAAATAAAGCACAATCTTAACATTGGAATCTCAGAAAGGGAGAAAAATTCGTGAAGCTAATCAATCTTTCTGAAAATAGATTCTAAAATCCACTACAAATAAACCGTTCAGACTGGATCATAAAAGTGTATAATAATCTATTTTTAAATAAATTTTGGCTTATTGCAATAAATTCTATTCCACAAAATATCTGGAAATGTATGAGATGCTCTCAATCAAACAGCCAGTGAATAAGAAAATGGAAAAGGGTAAAAACTTGACAATATATGAATATAAAGTTTCATTCAAAGCTCAGAGTTTCTTCTCAATTTTTTTCACTGGGCCAGCATACTGAGTGACATACTGCCTGTTAATTAAGGAACACAATTATGGAAGTAAAAAGTACCATACTTTTCAAAACTACAGATGTCTTTCTGACATAGATAAGGCTTTATATATGTATTCTTTTAAAATTAAAGTTTTCTACTGATAGAGAGAAATTCCACTTATTACCCATTACTTTATTCTGTTGTCTTTCAGGGATGAAAAATTCTAAGCTATAGAGTTGAATTGCTAAGAAAATAATACAAAACACTATGTATTTACTGTTTATTAAATAAAAAAATAACTCAATATACTTTCATTTTCTCATTTTTGCTGGAACTGTAGAAATATAATATTCTGGGGAAATCTTAATCTTATAGATATGAACAATATATTCTTTTCAATAGCTGAATGTGGAAATCTATGCCCAAATTAAATTAAGGGCAGAATACAATATAAGTAATCCAAACAATTTCATTTAAAGTTGGAATATCCACAACTAGAAGTTAATTTACCACGCAGCTTTTCCCTATGTATACTAGAATTCAGTATAGAGGAGGTTTGATGGATACTCAGATTCTAACAGGTTTTCTGGCATTATGAATATCATCTCTGATAAGAAAATTCATTCTTGTACCATTTTTGATGTCTATGTAATACTGAAAAAAAGATTTTATACAACTTTGCAGTCAACTGCAGTCCAAAACATGAAGTGTTCATCTGAAGTATTGTGACAGAATATTTTATAATTCATTAAATACCTATACCTATTACAAAAAAAGAATTTCCTATTACAGAGCTATTTATTTTATTCTTGTAGTTCTCTAAATTTATTTTTAATACACTTTCAGTACTACAATTATTCTGTTATAATCACTAAATGTTGTGACAACTTAAACAATAAAAATCCATCTTTGATCTATAGGATGGTTACTTTTCAACAGCCTCAAGTCTCAGCATGTGGGTGGGAAGTATCTGCAACAGCTTTTACATGCTGTCAAACAGTAATAATTGCTTTAATTTGGTCACATGGCAAAATGCATTTGTCATGAGATAAAAATCAGACCCTTTTCTATTTGTGAGACATAAGACAGCTGATCATGTAATAGATCATGATCCTACAGTAATAGAAAAACCAGATCATGCTTAGAAAAATGTATATAACAACTGAAAAAAATGAAACAAACCCAGAAAAAGGTGTGATCTGTCCTTAGTCTGCCCCCTTCTTGATCTTTGTTTTGGAGGCTCAGCTCTACTCCACAAGGATCTGACCTTGTTATAAACAAACCAAAATCCTGAGAAATCTTGGATAAATTAGGTAAGTTTTATTGGTCTACAGACATCAAAAATCATATTGTCAGATTAGAAAAAGATGTTAAGACTGCAGTATAACCATTGCAATGAACTATGTGTAGAAGGGAAGACAGGCTTTCTACAGATGTTTTTGTATTGTGTCCCACTCCTTTGCTAGCGAGGAATGGTCATATTTCATTACATTTACACACTTTCTCCAAGGTTCTTTTCATCAGGGCTTGGAGGACACCCATATGCCTTGCCCAACAGCTCTGCTGTTCTGCCCAGGTCCCAGGATCCCACCTGAGTCCACTGAGTTCATCACTCCTTTCCCCAGTGACATCACAACTGAGCTGGCCTCCAGCTCCACACAGCCCTACCCAGCCACAGGACCTGCTGAGCCAGGCCCACCCACAAGTCCATATGGCATCCCTGCCTCAGTCCACCCCATCACCAGGGAAGTGCCCTATGCCCTAGACTGAAGGTGCCCCAGCCTGCCCTGCTCCTGGCTGAGGCAGTGGGATAGGCCATAGCCTGTTTCACCACCCACTAGGTTGTTCCTGAAGCTCCCAACATCCTGGGCCCAGGCAGCCCTGACACTTCACTACACTCATAACGAGACAGTTGGCAACATTTTTTAGTTGCATTGATCTCGTTGACATTAATATATAGCTCATGGAGAAGTGTACAACCACTCACCATCAGTTTTCAGGCTCTTCACAACACTGCCCATTGTAGTCTGGGATTTTTCCTTTAAGTTCCATGTGTGAAATAATAAATGCTTTGCATAGTTCTCTTAAAAATAAGACTACTTTCCCCAATCATACTTACTGTGACAGCACACATCTAGAAAACAAGACATACTGTAAACTCAGAAGACAGACACCATTTATCTCCACTCACCTTAATATGTTCGTGTTCATATGGATAAACTGCAGTATTCACAGTAAAAATAAAAAAAAAATAGACAGTGGTTTCTACTCATGTCTATTTTCATCTAGGCATATAAGTTTAGAATAAAACATCTTACAAATTAAAGCAAAAAACCTAAGGGCACTGATAGTAATCTCTGAATATTACCCAATTACTAATACTATGGTATGTTATACTGCATTTGAATTTTACATACAGTAGGTTGGTTTAAAACGTCTTTATTAATAAACTGTCAGTGTTCTACTGACAGTGTTGTTGCTATATAGTAGTACATTTATAAAGCCCAGTAGCTCTACTACATCTGTGACTATAATGAGGAATATAAAATGTAATACAAACTAATCTTATAAATTTTTCATAGCATGAGGAAACAGGATTGAAGACTTCAATCTTTGTTATTTGGATAATTTTTACATTAATATTCTATTTCTGTCAAGTGAGGGCTGTAAGACATATTGATCAGTAGCTATCAGTCATTTTCAATCCAATACTTGGTGTTTTAGTTTTATCTCTTAAAATTCAGAGTAATTTTTTGCTGTCTCTGAAAAAGGTTGAAAATAACATTGGCAGAGAAAACCAAAATCTGTTAAAGACCACTTCTAAAATAACATAAAAGTTCAATCACATATAGGAAAATATAAAATTAGACTGGTTTCAGCTGATCTGAACTAATGAGATCCAGATTTCAAATGCTATATTATAAATATATTTACTTTCAACTATATCTTCAATGTTGAAATTTGAAAACTGATTTACAATGGAGTAACAGGCAGCCACTACTTCACATAATTGGATTTGATCCTATGACTAGTGAGAGACTCTTTGGCTTGAGACCACCTATTACACCACTCAAAAACACTGTGTATAAATTCAGCTATGGTCCTGGTTCAGCTATGGGCCAGGGCAGCTACACAGTATTTGCATATTAGACAACAGCAAGACAGTTTGAAAAGGATATATGTGCAAAGAATAAAGTTAGAGATGAGAAAGACACAAATGCATGACTGAAACCTTGAAAGTGCTTTTTGACCTGATGTTTAAACCTGGACATGTCCAAATGTTACAACTTTCTTCTGCGCTAAACTTAAAGAACTATAGGTAACTAAAATTCTGCTGCATGCATTGCAGGTTTCAATCTTACAAAGGTTGAAAGGCTCTCTTGTGCTGAGTAGCCATTTTTACTCCTAAGTACTAATGGGTACCAGTAAGCACATGCTTATCAGATGTTCCTGAGAGCCTGAACTAACCTCTGAGCAAAACAGAATAGCACTTCTTGCAAACAATACATAATGATGATACTGGTGTCACAGCTCTACTTCAAAATTTTTCCTCAAAAATGTTCACTTATTCATGTGTCTAGTGTTTTAACACTTCGAGTTTTACTCTTTAGCCCAAGGGGATAGGACATTATACACCCATATGATTGTTCTTGAACAGACATTGTATAAGAGCCTAGTGGTGGGGGGAACAAACAAAAACCAGATAACTTGTATCACTTGTTAATGAGTGACCTAATAATTAGTCAGACTTTTCTGACAATCATGACTCTTTTTCTGCATAGTTTCAGAAAATAATAAATTTCCACGCCTTAAAGCAGGCTGTAGTACAGCAGCTGTAAAGCTCTCAACAAAGACAAAAGATACCATTTAATTTACCTTTAGCAGAAGATGTATTTCAATCTAGGTATCATTTAACCTAGAAAACAATTCATTTATTGGGCTGGTTTTAAGAATTAAGGGAAGCCTTGGTTCTGCTTTTTTTTTTTCCCCCAGAGTGATCCATGCCATTTGAAAAACAGCTCAAATACTACTATAAGAAAGAGTATCTAAAATACCCTGCTTGGAGATACTTGTGTATATACACATATATCCCCAAATATAGCCTACATATTCTGGACACCTCTGTTCATGATATCTAAACTCCTGAAGTTTAAAAGCAAGTTAAGGTAACCCAGTCGGGTTATAACATTAAGTTATTCCTAGTATATCAATGAAATTGATATTCAGACACTCCATCCATATTTTTAAGGGACTCTAGTCAACATTGAAACCAGACTTCCAAATATTTCTCTAGGCTTCTAGAAATTATGAATTCCACTATCTTGTTTTATAGCAATTCACACCCATATAACTGCCCTGGAGCCGCACAGACTGGCCCCTCCCTGACCAGCCCCTTTTATGGGGAGTGTGATACCTTGGGGTGTGGAAAACACCCTTGGCCAGCTCAGCTCACCTGTGCTGGCTCCTTGGGAAAGTTAACTTCATTCTAGACAGAACCAGACACTGATGAACACTACTTATAGTAGTGTAAACTGAGCTCATTTTCATGCAAGTGGTTCTGTAAAACAACTGACGTACTTCCAGCATAAAAAGAAAAATATTTTACTGGTACTATAGAATAACAAATAATATCTCTGATCACAATTATCTCTATGTATTTTCATCTCAATCAGATAATTGTGATTTTGTTTCCTCCCTTATATCCCTTTAGGACATCTGCCTTAGTGCTCTGAATAGGCTCTGGGAGTCTTGTGTTTCAGTGTATGATCTTGGGCTTTATTGATTGCACGCCATCAAAATCATAAGCTGTTTGGAGAACTATTCATTTAATTTTGTCTTGCCTATGGCAATCTTCCAATACCTTAGTGTTTTGCAAACATCACCTGATTTATCTTTATTAGACGGCTGTGAAGTAAGCTCTTATCTACCAGCAGAGAAAACTAAGTCCTCAACAATTCCACATTTCAAGTCATGCTGGTTTTCAAGTTCAGTGTTTAGAAGGATCCACATTTAGTAGTAACATGAAATATTATGTATGGTTTGCTAAGCTTCATATAAGAACTCTGCCAAAAGTGCTAGGACAACATCCGATTATCAGAGTACTATTTTATATCCAATAGATAATCCCACAGCCTTATTCATCATACAGTAGCACCTGTGCTTGAAATTTTGCTATGTATTTATCGTTGTCCATGTAGAAAACAATCTTTTTGATCACATGATTAACCCCTCCCCTGTATCATAGTGTCAATTTAAAGAGAACATAATTTAAACTGGCCATGTAACATAAACAGTGATATTTCCAAACCTTTAACCACATGTCTGTATCATCACTTTTATGGTCATGTCCAAGTACTGCTTAATTAGCTATAAAATAGTATTTTGTAAAAAAAAAAACAAACTCAAGATTTCTCTCATGACAGAAATAACCAACATGGGAGATAGATTAAAAGAAATTTTACTGGTATCAATTAACTTTGTCAAAACACAGGAAATTATTTTTGTTAGCATGCATCAAAAAGATGCAGTCAGTGATAATGTAAGTATTATTGTAAGTAGTCATTAGTATAAGTATTTTTTATCAATTCCCTCAGCTGATTAAAAAGCATCGCATTTGTAAGACTCATCATTCTTGATATGAGTCATATTTATGACAGAAATAACTACTTCATTTAGTTATACCACCCCTCAGTTTGTACTTATTTATGTTTATTATTCAAAGCAAAAAATAGTAATCTCTGCTCCCTGAAGGTGTGTTTTGGAGCAGAGAAATAGGAGAGGTGGGGGGAAGGGTTGGATGAAAAGCAAAGACCTAACAGAGACAGCAGCACTGAATGGCACAGGTGCCGTTCCCAGAACCACAGGAACCACAAAACTCTTCCAGTAATACGATTGAAATGTTATCACATATATTTAAAATTGCAGTACCACTGTAGTAAGAGTAATTAATTATCCATCTTTTTCTCTATTGTGTATGGTACATACCATGTATACCTAAGAAATGACTTCCCCTTTTATATATACAGAAGAATGCATTATAAATTAAAAGTCACTATTTTTTGTCATTATTCACGATTTACCTGCACCAAAAATTGTGCCAGGTCAATCCTAAGTTCGTGTTCACTGGGATACTTAAGAAATGATTGACCTACACTGCTCCTTTTCAAGTCAATGAAGATTTCTCTATTAACTAAGAGAAACAGATCTAGGGCAATGCCGAGTGCTTCAGAAATGCCTGCATGAGAAGCTGCACAGGGAGCTGGCCTGAAGGGATTACAGCGTACTGTTACAAATGATGCAGCACCTGGGACCAAACAGTGAGATGGATTTGATGGTGGTCATGAAAGAGAGTTAGAAAGAAGACAGACATAACTTAGTAACTCAGTAAGTGTTTTCCGGCAATATGAATTACTGTTACTGTTCAGATATTAAAGAAGTAGAATGCCTAGTGAAGCAAAGTGTCATTATTACTGATCTCTTAGAAGGGTGTGAACCTCTTTTATTGACATTACAACTCAAAGAAAGGTTTGGAATGGTAGAGTCAAAGAATTGCAGACACTTGTTAAAGAAAAAAGGCACACTGTCTAGAAAGCTAAGACACTTCTTTTTAAAATAAAACATTTAGGGCTGAACAGAAAATATAAACCTTACTGGATTTGGAAGTCTGGTAAAAAATGTGAGTGTTAATTTTATATATGTAAAAAATTATGACTTTTATATTGTGTTTTTATAAACTGCTATAAAATCTGAATCCTATTATTGAAACATTTGCAAATTAAAATACCTTTAATTCATTAATGAACTGAATCCTAAATGGACATTGGCAAAACAGAACCTAGCTTTGAACCTTGTCCTGTATTCAGAAAAGAGAATACCCTGTGGGGTCTCCATGAGATATGTCATGATTAAAGAAAAAATAGTTCAGACATTGATTGCTTTGGTTAAAATTGAGTGGAACAGGTTCATTACTAATGGATCACTAGAATATGCATTTATAGATAGATTTTTCTTCAGTCTCTCCCCTAGGGCACCAGATGCAACAGCACGTATGTCTAAAACAAGGCACCATCTCTTGCATGAATAGAAAACAATACAGTAAGATGCACAGCAAATATGAACAGCTGCTGAAAAACATTAAGCATCCTTCGGTGCTTAATTATTAGAAGCTTCTAAATTCCTTACTATCTTTTCTCTCTTCAGTTAATCAAGAGGTCCTCTTTTTCTTGCATTTTGTTCGCTATAACAGCTAAGTCTTTTCTAACTAGCATTTCTCCTTTTATGCAATTATGTACATCTGCTTAGTATTGCTGTTTTTCTGGATAATCACTTTCCTATAATTAAGGCATAATGTATAACTGTTTCTACTGTTCATTTCCTAAAAAGGATCTGGCAATTAATCTTCACATTATTAATGACTCTAGATGCATATAACCTTTAATAAAACTTGTACTATGGCAGAGGGAAACGAACTATCTGAGGAATAGCAAACATCAAAATTTCAACGAAGCTGCATAAAACACAGATGTTTCTTAAAGGGTTGCTTTTTAAGTTCTGGACTTGAACTCACATTCTATAACTTGCCATAATTTATTTTAATCTATTTAACTCCCTGGCAGCAGAACCTAAATATAGTATCACCATATACATATACCAAAGAGGATCTCCGTAATTTATTATTCTATCATATAGTGATAGAAAGTCAAACAAGTTCACTAATGTAACCCATCATCCAAATATTATTTGCTTTGCAAAAATATTAAAATGATATGTAACACACTGAAGCTATTGTTGTTATCCAAATAAGTATTTCGAGAATGTTATATCCATTGACCAAACACACTAAACCCAGAGTGCATTTTTCATTCTTAATATACTTTGCTTTCTCTAATTTTGTTTGTTTGATTTTGGAGGCTTCTTTCAATGGGTTTGAAGTATATAAACTATCATATATAAAGTTTATGCTTTTTAAGAAATAATTTTTTTTTCCTAAACTGACACTTACATTGAAATCACAGTGTTAACTTGCACCTCAGATTAAACTAAGGCGCTATGTGCCAATGTTATAGAAAAATATTTGTGGTATGCTATACAAAAGAGACATCATAACATAATTTTTGTTGAGACACATCACTCTATCCTATAACATTGTCTCTATAAAGCATTGTTGCATAATGTTACATCACAGGCTTGTAAGGTCCTTTCAACAGTCTGTAGTCTGTGAAGATGACTTTTATTACACAGTTATGTTATATGCCTCAATATTATGAACAGGAGCATGATGGTCAGTAAAGGACAGCATTAATAAAAATGCTTTATATTAATTTGGTACTACAGAACCAAGAAACAAATCATCTGCACTTCTGGAACATAATTGCTGTAAGAGATTAACCTTTTCAGAATCAACCCTATCTCAAAACTCTTCTAGACAGAGACCATGTTTTCATAACATCAGATACTTAAGTAGTGTTGCAGCTATTGCACAAATACGGCTAAATTGTTGCATACAAACTAAAGAAAAAATTAAAATCAATTCTATGGAAATTTAACTCACAAGGATAACAATATATATGACTCCAGTAATACAGAAATAAGTCTCAGACTGTTATTTTACTGCTCTTTCAAAGTCGTGATGAGTTTTGAAATCTACAATGTAATCGCCAATATTTGAAGTCAATATTTGCATATATTTGTCTGCAAGTTTAAGAGATTGTAGAGAAAGAAAACATTTTGCTGAAATAGAAAAAAAGCACTACCTTTAAGAACAAAGAAAGTCTTAGGTCCAAGGCTTTAAGCAACAAAAAAAAGTTTCCAAATCTGCATTTGTTCACCACAAAGAGGAAAAAATATGTACAATGAACTTGCAACTCCAGCATCTGAATTAGAAACAACACTAAGTTGAGATGGATATAGCCTTGTTAATTTTTTCAAGCACATTGTCTTTCATCCGATAGCCATTTATAATGAGCCATTCCAGTTTCATATGCTGTCAGAGGGATACAGAGAGCAGAAAGAGAAAGTAGGATTAACTGTAATTACCCTTATTCATAAAAAGGAATGAAATATCTGCTTTGTTCTAAAGAGGGTCTTATTTCTTCATTAAATATACATGTGAAAATCTTTCTACAGTTTTGAACAGTCTGAAAGGAATTATTGTAGTCCTTATTAAAAAAAATCAGTTTATTAGATTTGTGAACAGTTTGGAAATATAGGAAATAATACGTGCCCTGAAGAAACTTTATCATATTACATGTCTTTGACAGATTTGCAAGACCTGATTTTTATTTCAATCAGTAAGATTTGTCTTTTGTATCCTTTTAATCAATGAATACAACTGCTAGATACATTCCCTGAGGCAGTAGTTGTCACAAAGAAGCACTTTCCATCCAAGGAAACAACTCTAGCAAGGGCGTATCTTGTTGCTTTTATGAAAACTTGTAATAGATTTTATCAGTAACTTTGACATATAATACAGTCATGATACAGTTCCCATTTTCTAAGGTAAAATTGCATATGCTTCCCCATGGAATAACAACAGATTTTTGATTAATTTATGGACAAATGTAGTCATATTATTTTGAAAGGCATGCCAATAAACATTTGCACCTCTCTTCTGCACAGTTACTTACAGGAAATTGTAATGATAATGTATGACTCCAAGTGGAGAAACTCACCCAGAGTATCCTGCAAGAAGCTTCCTCGTGCCATTATTCTGATAGATTATGAAGGAGGAAATTGTGCAGCTTACAGCAATATTTGGAGAGCGCAAGTGTGAGCTGAAATCCTCTATTTCCCAATGTATAGTAAATTAAAGAACTCTTGTGATCTATTTATGTTATTAAAGAGTTCATGTTATAAAGATGAGAAATTTAAGGGATTAAACTATTTGTAGAAGTAAAGGTACAAATCATAGCCATTCCGATTTTACTAAGACGACATATTTTGCTATTTTATACCAGGAAGTTCCTATTTAGTGGAAAGTCAAAAAAGTTGATAGTTGTATTTCAGAGAGACTGCTTGGGGAAAAAAAAAGTTTAAGAGACTCATATCACAGAATTTTTCACTCACAAACAGAAGAGACTCTCAGTATGTAGTAATTACTTAATGAAAGTACTCTCCATTCTATGCAATCTATTCAGAGTCAAATCCCGTGTTATGTTGTATAAAACATGATGAAATAAGACCATGTAAAAAAAAAAAATCTTGGCCAAATACTTATTATAAGAAAATTACTTTTATAAATATCTCACTTTTTCTGATAAGTTAGCATCACTTCCAAAGTTGGTTACAAGGAAACTATTGCAATTTCTCTATAAGGAAATGTTTATTTCCAAGACTAAAAGTAAGAAACAGAGGTTTACAGCACCTGGACACCTGAAGAATGACATTGCAAATCTGTGCCCAAGTAACAAGTAAGGAAACAAAAACTTCAAATCTTGGGTATTCATTGACCTGCTTTGAAAAGGTAGGTAATAAAGTATTAAAATACTACATTGAACTACATGCCTGTTAAAAAGATTGCATTTTGCCACAGGAGAACGCAGGTGTTAGTTATAAGTATTTTTTAAAATCAAGAAATTTTTCTCATTCTGTATGCATTATCAGTCTATACATCTTTTAATGTCTATGACAACTCACATCATACTCCTCTAAGCATAAGAGTAAACATATTCCTTACTCTTAAAGGTAATGCCATAAAGTTACAACTGTATTTATTTATTAAGGATATGAGTATGAAAATTTGAATATTCTGCCACACTTGATAGGGACAATTTTTTAAAGAGTCCTTCATTTTCTCATTTAGATTATACCCAAAAAACATGCCTGTGTTAATTTTGTCAGCTATATTTTATTCATATATATTTATGAAAGAGAAAGGACCTATATATTACTTTGTTTATCTACACCAACATTTCCAAGTAATACAACACAATATGAGCACACCAAACATTATTCATATGCAGACTTTTTCATGGATGTTACTTTGAATTCCTGAAAGAGAACACACCTTAAAATTCAGTTTAATCTAAGGAGAAGTCTTTCCTGGGCTCTGTGATCACTTTGGGGGGCTAACTAAAGCACAACCAATAAGGATAATCAGTAGATTTGCTTCAAAACACATTTCCAATCATTCTGCTAGTGTAGGCATAACTGAAGACTCATACTGCATAGACTGATGCTGTCCTGAACTGATCAGGGCAAGGGTAAAAAAGACAGAAACACTACACATCCATGACTATGTCTTGTAATGCTTACAACACACAGTGCATGGCATTTTAGTTAATTTTTGTGAGGTTCCATAGTCTTATTTCCCATATCCCTCTTCAGCAACTGCATTTATAGTGCCTTGTAATACATAGAAAAGCAGCCCCAAACCAATAATAATTGCCTAAAGTATTGAAAAGCAATTTCTGTGGGGATACAAAAACTAGGAAAAGATGCACAAATATGTGTGTGCAATAGCTTAGAAAGAGATTTAACAGGGGTATTGGAATAACTACAAAATGGCTTTCACTAAAGATAAGGCAACTAAATAGTGACTTAAATACTCTGAATATAATATCAAACACCATACAAATAACAGGATAGTATAATTTCATAGAACAATTCTGTAGAAAAATCTTAGAAGGATAAAATTGTAGGAATTTTTTATATTCAATAACAGATTTTTGATAATGTTCATAAACCATGTTTCTTATTAACAAGCGTGACGCATGCAACAGCAAAACATTTGATTTGTTGCTGCCAAAACATGAAAAGTGAAACATGATGAAATATCCATTCTTCCCATCTTGTTCAAGAAAGTTATTTGTGATAATTAATCTTGAAATAATGTTTAAGTAGAAAGTATGGAAAATAGTACAATAACTTTGTATATAGCAACCTCCCCCTCCCCCAAATTTGTTTTATTAATTCAGCATCCTGAGACCCTGAATGTAAATACTTAATATACATATTTTGAGGGTTTAAAAGGATAGCTAATTAAAGCAAAAGAAAAAAATCTAGTAACAATGTATGGGGACTTAATACAATGGGTTATGTCTGCTATAGAAACAATTTGTGTCAGCTACAGACATTCTTTAACAAACGTGAAAATAAGACAACAAATCTATCACACAATACTATTGTTCCCTATTTGTATTTCTTTTGAGCTATAGGCTATTATTAGGAGTTTTGCTGTATGGAGGCTATACAAGCACAAAAGAAAACAAATTTCTGCAACAAAGACCACAAAGCCTAATCATAAATCAATATATTTTAGTGTAGAACTATGAAGAAAAAGATAAAACAGTACCTTTTCTGTGGTAGAAGTCAGAGACGTTGGTCTGAAGAGCTGTAAAACATCTGAAGACAGCATGTCAAAAATAAAATTTTGAGGAGACAGTCGTATGAAACAGAGCTTTGATTCTTCCTAGAGTAAGAGTTAGCTTAAAAAAAAAAAGCAACCTTTTTTAAAAGTATGCTCAGCTTATCAATAGGATGTGGCATTACAGGCCAGATATTTACTTGATTCAATTGCTTATCTTGCTTTAAGCACCTGATCCTAATTTTTAGGATTTTGGTCCAATACCAATGACCAATATTTGAATATAAATATCAGCTGTGACAATAAATATAACAGATCTCAGAACTTTGGAAATGTGAAAAACTTGAGAAAAAAATTATTTAAAATTAACTGACTCCAGAGAAACTTATAGAGCTATAAACAGCTATACTTCTGATGTATGTTTTCTTTAAGGCTGTTAGATTTACATCATTGGAACAGCAACAGTATAGTTACAGAAAATCTAAAATACACTATAAATATAAATCACTATCTTAATAATTTCTTTTAAAAGCCTGGAATATTCAAGATCTATCTTGTACAGATGTACTTAATTTTTTTTAATTCCTAAATTTAAACAGATTTTATTCCATATTCTCTTTTGCCATTTTGTTCAAATTCCCTATAGAAATATAGGGAGATATATATATAGGGATATATAATGTATTTTACCATCCACTATAAATACCACTACAATATAGGTATATCCAACATCAAAAGGTGAATTTCTTTTGGAATGGTACATTACACATTTGTCTTTCATCTGTCTCTAAATATCACTTAAATGAACAAAAATCAAAGAGTAAAAAGTTCTAAGCTGTTTTCACAGAGGTAATTTTTCAAAACAAAGCATTTCAGTCAGTCAGAGTATTCCTGAACAATTTTGGTATGGCTATTTTCCAAAAGGTTTAGCAACTGAGTTGGAATACAGTCATGATAAATTTTGCAGAGCAAGCAAAATCCTTGAAAGATTAACTTACTACTTTTACTCAAGGGCAATCTTTTATGAATTCATGCCTCTTCCTCCAAGGGTAAAGTTGATTTTTCTTTCTGGTTAAAATCACTGTTCACTTTACAAAAACATTAGCTTTAATGTTCATTTGCTAGCAACCAGTATTGGCTATATCATGGGAACACACTAAAATATAGTTGGCTTTTAAGGAAAATTTGGTGTTACAGCTGAAGATATTCTATCTCCTTACTTCCACTGTAGTGGAATGGACAGATCGTGACCTCTATTTCAGTATAGCAATTTGTCAAAAATTTATTGGATAAAAGTTGATGTGTTTCACTTTTTCCTCTTTAAATACACAGTCTACTAAGATCCTAGACAGAAGACCACACTTCATGTGTCAACCTAGAATTTTCATTAATTCCTTTCTCAGATATAGGCCTGATTCCACATATATTTAATTCCAAAATTGATGAGATCATTCAAATGACTAGAGCTGGGCACATGGACGAGCTTTGTTGAATTGGGGCCTAGACGAATATGTTTTATTACAGTTTTAATTTCTTCACTTTACTTTCTTAAAGCTCAGTGTCAGAAATCGCAGGGCTTCCCTTCCCTAAGAAATACATTAGTTCTGTGTATCTAAAGTGCTTTTCAGGATTTAAACTCTACAATCCTAATGTTTTAATATTTTTATTTTAGTATAGGCTACCTAGTGTGTCATGCACAATTTAAGTCATGCCCAATTGAAAATGCAAGTGCAGTTGATTTTGTATAGCCTGTTTTTAAAGCTGATATTTTTTTTTATTGATAGCATTGTCCCCTGGGCAACTGAATAACACAAGGGACTCTGTACCTTGTTAGAATTTTCTACACGGTTTTCTTTCTTTTTCTGCCTTTGAAACTCCTAGTATTTTAAATATAGTAGGAAAAAAAAATCAGAATCTCTCATTTCATAGTATGTTAAATTTTAACAAGAACTTCCAGTGGTTATGTCCTTGTAAATTTTTCAGTCTATTTTTAATCCTAAGTGAATAAAAAGCCCCAAGAAAAGAACAAACAAATCATACAAATATTCAGATGAAGGCAGAACTGAAGGACAGAAGAGTGCATTCAAGAAACAGGATGGAGAAGTAAGAAGTAAGAAATTAGGACAGCGTGATAGGCAAGGAGGCAATTAGGAGTCTGCAACTCAGAGATCTGCAGAAGATGACACAAAGGGCAAAAGATATAATATGACAGGTGAGGAATGAGTGGGGTGTTATTACATACAAGAGAAAGATGGAGCAAAAAGGATAAAAAAGGAGAAATCACACGAAAGTCTGATGACTCATATGAATATGTCAGCACTCCAAACGCAAAAGGCAGACTTGAACTAGATGGAAAGTAAAATAGAGATGTAAGTATTTATTTTACTTTATTTTACTTTAGTGAGTAAGATCAGGATAGGTAAAAAGGAAGAAAGATTCCTTTTTTAAGGGTTGGGGTTTTTCTTCCTGTGATGCATACTTTTCACTTAATGATGTCCATACTTCACTTATTTGCTTCTCCCTTAAATGGATTATGTTTTATGTGCTATTTAATTAATAAACCCACATATTCTTGATCAATGATGAGACATAACTAACACATTCTGGCAATCTTCTTTATCTGATAGTACTGTTAACTAGTGCACTAGAAGAGTTTAGTTTTATTCAGTGCTTTAAGCAAGTCTCCCGAGTCTTTTTGATAGATGTAGCTGCTAGGTGTAAGTGGATCTAAAATTATTTAGACCCAATTACCTGTGCATTGGGAGCCACTTATTTTAAATTAGGAGATTCTGTTTCATCACATCCTTAATATATAGCAAGAATATTACACAAGCAAGATCAAAGACTGTTACGAAGTTAGGCATGAAATAACCCAAATAATGAGCAAAGTTGGCATTTCTATATTCTATCCTTCAGTTTTGACTTAAATAAAACTGAGTCTCTCTTGGTCATAGGAATGGATTCTCAGGCACTGGAGGAAAGAAAATACAAGAGGGGCTAAAATTTTTTAAAGTATTGAAAATAAACAAGAAAATGAAGCACATAAAGTAGTATCAATTGATCTTTATGAGGTTAGAAGTGGTACTTACTATATAAATATCATAAGTGTGAGGTACACTCTGCCTGCACTCCTTCAACATACACTATACACAAAACTGCTGAATTTCTTTGCTCCAGAAATGTAATGTAATGTAAATTGTAATACCCTTATACACTGGACATATAAAAGGTACAGCAGAGACAAAAATACAAAGTGTCTTGTCCAAGATCACACAGCAGGTAACTGTAGACAAAGCAAAGGCCTATTGTGCTGACAAAATAAAATCATATTAGCGTGTGTTCGAGTTAAACCTAAATACAAGCACTCAGATAATATAAGCACTGCAGAAGTACTTTGTACTAGCTAACTATAAATATATAGAAAACAGCCATAATCCCAAAGGAGTAAAGGGAAACCTGTCCAGTGGTTGTATAAACAGGGTACAGGAAAAAGTAGTAACATCTGTAAGATTGAGCAGGTGGGAGAGGGGGTTGATGGAACCAGAAAAATACTGAATAAGCAAGACAGATGGCCTGGAGAAACCAAGACGAGTCCTGATTCCTAAAATAAAATGCAGCATACAAAGTACAAATAAGATCACCACCTTTTTGTTTGGAGAAGGGGCCAAGAAACATAAAATACCAGCTAAAAGAAATAGAGTAGAAAAAGACTGACTTATTCAAACCCATCTGCCTTCATCACATACCTCTCAGGACTGGCCACCTCATCCTCAGTAACTAGAAGTGTCAGGGACAGTAGCCATCAATGCTAAGCAAGCAGCATCATCAGCTCTGTGGTATTGTATACTCTCATCTAATTTATAATAAGATTATTACGGGTTTTTGGTTTTGTTTTGTAGTAGAGACTTAGAAATAAACATTGGCTATGTGTGTTACTAAAATCAGTACAGTGAATTGTTTCAAAGTTTGAAACTAGCACAATTTTAAACACTCTCATCAGAAAGATCTTTAATTCTCTAACTGATATACAGGCCTACATATATTCACTTATAACCTAGATGAGTGAGTACTGATATCATATTTTAGAATCAGTCATTAGGAAACCCAGTTTTTGTGTAAACTAGGGGTTTAGGTTATTAAATTAGCAACATTCTATAGGCTAGTCTAATGAACAGAAAATAATGCTAGGAATGAGGAGGACAAAAGACTTACACTAAAGGAACTATCTGCATCCAGCTCAGAGTTCTCCAAACTGCAGAACAAAATTAAGTGTCACAACTTATGAGGACATTGTTTATCTTTCTCAGTGGTGGATCACTGTGTAAGTCCAAATGGCAAAAATGCTTACTGTAACAAAAAGTTACTTTAAGAATTAGAAGAAGCAAAGACAACAGCTTAAATTTCAGTATGATGCACCAATTGATGGCCATCTTCATGGAGAGTACATATTCTGCTACTATGTCAAAACCCAAACCACAGTGTGTCATGATTTTAACAGTCCGAGCTGTATTTTGGGATGCTGTTGTCACCTAATGATTTTGTCTTAACATGCTTCAACAAAAATTTATTGTCATTAGTAGTGAGATAGCTTCATAGTTCAGTGCATGGAAATGGCTGTTTAACATTAGAGAGATTTCAAAAATTATAGTAGTAGATCTATCAACCACCATGTTACATACTCCTTTATTTGCTCTATAACACCACTAAAACACCTCTAGTGAAATGAGACTCACATAAGATAAAGCCTCTAGTTGCTGTTTGTCACCTCTGTATTTTTATGTGCATTGCTAAAACTGTAGCTTGGAGATTCCTATTTTACGCTGAAGTGTTTCTAAAGTCACTGACACCTAAGGCCAGCTGATGACTGTCCTTTACAGTGACATAGATCTTAATATAACCTACACCCATGGGAATTACAGAGTTTTAAATTAAGTCCTAACACACAAGAGGGTTGTGGTTGTTTTTTTTTTAAAAACTAAACATATGTAGCTTTCATTGCTACATTTAAATTCAAATTATATATTTATGCACACAAACATGTTGATAAGATGATATGTAGGTAAGTGTATAAGTTCATAGATTATATGTAGGTAAGTGTATAAGTTCATACAATGTATCAACACTTTTATTTGTGTTTTTAAAATATACTGCTTTAATAATATATATGTCAGAAATATATGAAAAATCATTAGTTATATTGTACTGCATTACTAGGGTGTATATATGAAGCTGTGTAAGGAATATAGGAAAAGATAACATAATACATATTTTGTGGGGAAAAAACCCAATAAATTGCTAAATAGGTATAGTTCAGAGAGATCCACATCAGTCACGTCAGGTAGAGTAGATGCCTATTATATGCCCATATAATAAGAAATGCATTTTATCTTTTCTTTGACTTCAAGCTACTAATATGAATACTGTTTCAGTCTTGCTGTGATATTGGTTTTTTCTAATTGCCTTATAAAAGGACAATTTTTATAGTAACATAACAAACCAACCAAGTGGTGTATTTTTGCTATAATAGTACTCATTTTATTTTCTGATCAGCTGAAGGAAAAAAAAAATTGAAGATGCCTAGAATCAATTATAAGTAATTATGCTTTACAATAAGATAAAAACTGACTGCATGTCCTGCTTTCTTATCAAAAGTCAGAACTCATTTTTATAAGTTACTTCTATGTCATGTTTTTTCTAGTTTTCCTGCTCATTAATTTCTGATTCTTATGTAAAATTATACATTTATCACTGAAGTATCAACATAGTGAAAAACAGAAACTTGAAATTATTTAAACTGTATTTTATTTATAAGATTTTTGTTCCTGAAATTCATCTATAATGTCCAATAATTAAGACTTTAACATATAAGAGAGAGAGAGAGAGAGAAAGAGAGAGAGAGACTATATCTACCACCATGGAGTTATGGCAGTCCAATGACCTCAGGTCCGATGGCAGAGCATTCTTCAGGTCCAATGGGGGGAAAGTTCCTTGATGTCTTCATGTCTTCTTGATTTCTACCTCTGAAGGCTTTTTCCTCTGTTGCCTGGTGCCTTGTTGTGATGGTCCTCCATTGCTTGGTTCCTCTTTCCATGGTGAAATGCTCCCTTTTTGTAGTCATCCTTGGCATAGCCACAACCTTCTGTGGGAATGCTTCAGGGTGGATGAAGGAAGGCCTGATGTGTGAATGGCTCCTGATGTTTCTCCTGATATCTTTTGGGTGGAATGTAGAGGGAATGCTCTCCTGATGCTAGTGCCTTGCATAATCATTAGGTCATAATCAAAGTGGCACAAGCCACTTTAAGCCTGATGGGTGGTGGTGAGGTGGTGTGGTAGGAATGAGGTTTGGTAGGTGAGAGGAAAAAGGTTTGGTAATGAGGTTTAGTAAGGGGGGATAGAGAAGAAAAAGGCCGGTACTGCTCTGTTGGCGATTGTTAAGGCATATTTCCAGTACCTTACACTGGGTCTCTGAGCAAGCACACTATGCATATTCTCATTAATCCTTGGCTATTCTTCTAAGAAAATCACATGATTTCCCCAATTATATTTGAGACATGATATTGAGGAAAGAATTAGGCACAAAAGGAATTACAAATGAGATTTCATCACATTTTATTTTATTTACCCCAGTTCTATCCTCCAATCCAATCCAGAAGTCTTTCAAAGCTCAAACACGTGCATATTCACAGATGTAATGAAACAAGGTAGCTTTTTCCTATTTCTAGTACCATCTCTTTATATAGCTCTATGGAAAGAGGCAATGGAGCAAAAAGAATAAAAATACCTCCAACCTCAAATAATCTACAGGGACATAAGTTTTTAAACTTATGAGTATCTAAAAAACACTTAATCATTAAAAACAACTTCTGAAAATATATCAATTATGGGAAATAGCTAACATTTAGAATCAAACATGGAGATTCACATTTCAGAATTCTGGGAACTCTTTTAGGATTTTCAAAAAACTTCTGCAAAGGTTTCACAAGAACAATTTTGGAGGCAGTTTAGTCTTTTGGGTAAGCCATGAACTACAGGAGAAAATGAAAGATGGCATGTCTGGCATTAAAGATATGCATTTTATGCGTGTTAGAAAGATCAAAACTAATGATGAAATCATTATTTCTAGCATTTTAATGAATGATTTAGGCAGAGCTATAATGTAGTGGATCATGAGCTTTGCAGGGCATACAAAGTTACATAATTATGTTACATAAGTTGTGTGATTATGATTTATGAGACCATAACTGTAATCTTAATGCATCACAGAAGAATAGTTTCAGATGGTATATATGAAATTTAATGTGTAAAGTTTATACACTTGAGTAGAAATATTCTTCAAAAATATATTAAAAGTTAATAAAATTTAATAACATCTAATAACATGAAAAAACTTATGATGTTAAAAAGTTCAACACTGGAGTTCTTAATCCATTGTGTAGCGCTGAAATCCATTTAATATTATAATATAGATCTCAGAAATTGCTATTTAAGCTTGGTTCCCTTAACATATATTGTATAAGCATGGAAATAATTATACATCTAAAGATGACCTAGATACTGATTAATTAATTCTTTTGTCCTGTGACACAGGCTTAACTTTAAAGTATTTTAACACAAAATCACTAAGATTGTGTTTTAGCATGTGGTTTTCTATAGCAGGTAACTCAACCTGGAAATACTAACAACAATATTTATCACATAGGTGAAAGTTTGGTTGTTTTGGGGTTTTTTTTTAGTTATGCATTGTTTTACTCACACAACAGAAATACAATTTCTGAATACTGTTTCAAATGTATAATCCATTGCTAATATTTCATTTCTGGGGATAGGAATGAATTTCAAGTTTTGGAAAGAACTGTGTAGTGAAACTGCTTCCTTTTCATTATGCTGTCAAAAGTTCTGGAGCATAAATTCTTTTTTCTAGACTTTTTTACAGTTCAAACAGATATCTCATGGGGTTTATGCCAAGTAGCTTATATGAAAATATATTGTTATATATTTTTTAATGCTTATATATATATCACATCAAAAACATTAAAAGATAAATTTTCATTCATTTCATAAACATCAAAAGAAGATATTTTGTGGCAGATACAAACCCTCCATTTTCTGTAAGTCAGTGCAAGCACTTTTCTCTGTGCAAAGATATGCTAGGGCTAACAGAATGTCAGGAAGCCTCAGAAATAGAAGAAAATGCAGAATAAAAAACATAAGAAAAATGTGCAGATTGATAATTATATTACATGCAATTCTGGTCACCACAAGAAGGACGTGATCACAAAGGATTTCTTAAGTATAAAGTGCTTATGAAACTTTAACACTGCTCAGTATTACATGCAGCCTACTCCATACTGTCACAAATTTGAAGACTGTAAATGGACATAGAACCTTAGAATGACTACAACTCTTTGGAGGCTGCTATCCAGCCTATTCCTTACCCATCAAATCCATTTATTTCCAATTTACCCACTAAGTTTCAGAGAAAGTCAACAAATCTATAAAATTAACAAAAAAATGAACAAATATTTAAAATTACATTACTAAAATATAAAATGTCTCTCATTAAGTTATCCTTCAAGGTAGGTGAGATAGGTCTGCTGATGTCCAGTGCTTCTAGACTTACAGATGTTCAGCATACAGTGTGCATTTGCCTTCTGCTTCATCCATGAATGCTGATGTTATAGGCAACTTCCTAGAATAACTGCTGAGTGTAAGGGCTTAAGGCCTTAAGAAAGAAATGGAAACTGCAGAGCCTAACTTTTTTAGGATTTAAGTTTGTTAAACACTCACACAAAACCAATTTTTGCTTGTTTTGTGTTTCAGTAATAGAAAGACACTAATTTTGAAACATAAAAATGTTAAATCCAATTTATACTATGCCACTTTACTACAGAAGGTATGTTTAAAGGGGTTTGTTTCTTGCCAATTCATTTCATACTTTCATTTGCCTGTGTAATTGCTTTCTGCTTTTTGCATCTGCTGGAAAATTCTTCAGGTCCTTTAATCATCATAGTCATTCTCAATGGTAATACAAAATTTCTTTATTAAAAGACAGCTATAAAAGCCCCTTTACTGAATCATTAAATATCTAAACAAAATGAGTTAGTTATTTATATGTTGGTGGCATGTTGGTTTAATCTCAGTAGTAATCAAAGACACAGTCTTTCTGAATATAATTTTTTTAAAAGAGTATTTTAGTAGCAAGGACAACTTCAGTCAAGTGAAACTTGCTTAATTTGGTCAAGCTACTAAAAAGACAAAGTTTACTCTTTATACTAATAATGTGAGAGGAAATAGATGCTTCACTGTTGGACCTTTAGAACAACCTGAAAAAACTGACTGTGTTCTCATACTGGATCAGACCAAGTGTTTACATCTGTACTAGTATCCTGTCTCTAAGAACTGTGAGTGCCTATGGAACATACCTGAAAGCAAGAGAATGGCTTTTTTTCTGAAGAAAAAAAATCTAAAATGGCTTCTTCAATATATTTTCCTGTGACACTTTATAAGGAGATAAATATGGTTCTGCTGAGTAGAACTTTAGTAAAAGGAAGACCTCATTCTCCTGAAAAGTCAGTCAACCTGAATTACATTACAGTAAATATTAATTTTACACACACACACAAACATACATTCTATACTAGATATAAACACATATTAGCCTTTTTGAACATTACTAAATATCCACTGTCATAAAGTCACCTTTTTAGCAACTTACATAGTCTAAAATTTGTGTTAAGAAGTGTAATTTAACACTTTTCAGCACAAAAGTTTTGTGATATTGTTCTGCAGAGTAGAATCCTCCAATATATTTTTAGTACAACACTGATTAATTACATTTTCCAAACCCATTTTTTTCCTGACAGAAATAATCACAATCTTCTGGTATTATTTCCTCCTGAACATACAAAGATAGATACATATCTTGCAGTATTTAAGCAGACCAACCACACCTAAGTATGGACACTGATTTGCCTTGATTCACAAAGCTGTGATTTACTGACCCTTTGATTTTCTACAGGACTGTCTGACTGGTCCTTAAAATTAGCAAAGAAAAATAATTTTTAAAATCCATTGACTGAGCCATTTTCTTGAAATAAATTAATTCAGTTCAATTTAAAGTAAATGCAGAAAAACAATTCAGGCTATATGGAGATCTAATACTTAATAGATTATTAATACAGTAAATAAATACAGTTAGTGATCTATTGCAACAGTTTCTCTGCTACTGAACACTAATGGGTTACCAGAGATCATCTTCTGATCTTATATAAGCATATTCTCCTGAAAAAGGCTTGCATGTTATCAGATGAGCTGGAAATGCATTTGTTTTCAAGAAAATTAGATAAGCTACAGTTCTCTTCAGGCTGTAAACTGAAAATTTGGGATAGAACAGATTTTGTCTTTCTGAAACCTCGCACAGCTAAAAAAATGGGACCAGAAGGTAAAAACAGCTTGCATAATAAAAACATTTTGTGTTCTGCAAGTTATGAAGCTTCATTTCTTATTGAAGGGCTGTCATTTTATAATGTATTTAGGTGGGTTTTACAAAGTTAATCTGAACACATATTGAAACACATTCAAGACTGAAAATTGCAAGGTAGAACTATTATGACAGAAAAGAAGTTTATGGAGCTGAAAAGCATTACACCCTGAAAGAGCTTATGTTCATGACCTTAGTGCAATCAGATACATGACACAAAAGCTTTTCTATGAAGTTTTCAATTCTACTCCTCAGACATAATTACTCTTAATTACTGCCCATTGTTTCAAAATTAGCCTTCAAGAAGTTGTATTAAATGCACTTTTTTTTTCCAACTACATACCTTGAGTAAATACTGTGTAATTGAGCTCTTAATTATATGTGCAGTAATTATTATTGATGAAATAGTATTAAATTGTAGAATACAATCAAATAAGTATCATTATATTTAAATATGAGTACCTGACGTTAATGAATAACTACTATAAATTTGTGTTGAAGTTGGCAGAATTTCAAATGGATGCTCTTTCATGTAGATGAAATAATGTATTCCTCTCATTCCAATATACAACTAAATATGTAGACTTAATATTGTCATTTAATCAAAAGTAGGTGTAAACTGCCATAAGATAAAAAATATAATTAGTGTTTGTTCAAAACAACTAAAAATCTTTCATTTTCACATTCTATTGTTTACCAATTATTCAACTTAATTTCATTGGAATAACTTTCAGACTATAGGCAGGAATGTATTGTGTTCAAAATTATGGTCTATAAATCACAAAAAGAAAAAAGTAAAGGCATTCTTCTTCACATACTGCAGTGAAATTCAGTGTCCATATGGATAGGAAGCTAAATTTTGTGCCTTGATATTTCGACATACTCAAGTATGAAATATAAATTAAAATCTTTCACAAGGTTGCCCTTCAGGACCCAATACACACAGAATTTCTGAATGTTTGGTTTGGTTTTTTTTTTCAGTTCCTTGACTCAAGCATGTTAATCAGAATTTTGACTCTTCTGTAAACCTTGCAACAGATTACTGGAGGCTGTGTCAGAATTAGCTTCCACAGCTTTGCTACACAAAACTTTTATTTACATACTGATGAAAAAGAAAACATAAAAAGATATACATGTACCAAAATAATTCCAAATCAAACCACTAAACAATATTTAATAGAGAATTGCATTTTTAAAAAGAGTTTATATCCCTTAGAAAGTATTTTAGCCTTTTTATTCATAGAAATTGAATACATGGTAAAAAAGTGAAGGGGGGACAGAAATTTGTAATTACAAAAGTAGCATGAAAAATGTCCAAATACCTTATTGTGAATACTTCTTTCATTATAAATTATTTAAGTATTGCCCAAAAGAAAATACTGAATTTCACTTTGTTGAAGTGCTCAAAACTGAAATTATTTTCATCTTAATTTTCATTGGATGAAAAATTCTTCTCGTCTTCACAAATTCTTGTTGGTTGACTATTAAAGCTTACAGCTGTTTTTTATTTCCTCATACATTGCAGAATTCTATATATACACACTTATGACTAGATGTGACTTGTATCAATCAACAGCAAAACACATTCACAGTGAGACTTTTATGCTAGAAAATCAGTCATCCCAGAATGGAAAACCAAACTTGAATTATTTGAATGTGCATGGTAAAAGGTAAATGCCAGCTAATATCTTCCTGAACAGATTCAAAATATTTTATGGCTAGACAACCAAAATGTAAATATGTAGCAAAGAAAACTGTTTCTCATTTTAGTTTCTTAAAAAAATTTTCTTTTTTGTAGGTGTTTCAAATTAGAGTCTTGAATGTTCCCAGTTCTGCAGAAATAGATAACAAAGTACACTGATCTAGTGTAAGCTTTGTATTTTGGGTACCAAAAGTTTACATGCTAGCAGAAGAATTTTCATTTTGCCACACAGAAAATGATAAATGAACGATTGCCAACAATTTGTTTTAGCAATGGAGAGTCCAAAATTATACACTTCACTTTTTCCATTAAAAACAGATTCTACCACCTGGCACAGAAAGTAAATGGTTTCATAGTTCAATCAAATTGGAAAAAATATTGAAGGGCTAACCTGAATTTACATTCGTGTGTGCTCTGCTTTGCATCTTCAATTCTTTTGCTACTGAAAGATTTTTGTGGAAGACTGGAAAAAAAGAAAGGCATATTTGTCAGAAAAATCAATGCCAGTTTTCTCATAAAACAAATTGCTGTTGAGGAATGCCACTAAGTATGTTTTGCTTCTTGCTCCTGAAGTAGAATATCTAAGCAAAAGAACAGTTCTATATCTTGTTCTCCACTTTAACATACTGACTTGCAGCAAGAAGCATACATAACTTGAGCAAAGGTTTCAAAGCAATATTTTTGGTGTATTGACTGCAATCAGGTTGCTTTTTACAACATAATTAATAATGAAAGGAGAAAATAAAATATTGTCAGTTTTTACTTGTTCTTGGAAAAAAAGCAGTCTTGTTTCCTGAAAACAGTGATTCTTCAAAGCTAGTTAAACTTTTGTAGGCTTAGCAGAGGAATAAACCATGAAATGCTTTTGAACATACTGGAATCCTGCTAAATTCTACCATTTCTTCTACACTGGTATCACTCTTTTCTACCTCCTTCTCCCTGCTTTCTCCACCTACTTACACACGTGCACATTTATGGGAAATGCTCCAGATCAGACTCAGCTGCCTTTTCTGTTAATAGAATCTGTTTGGATTTCCTGGCACTCCTGTAGTCAAGAGCATGAATTTATTACAAAAGGCCAAGTGGCACCAGAAGCAATTCTGCGATGAAACTTTTTCTCCCTGATGGTGATCAAACACTGGAACAGGGTGCTTAAAATAACTGTAGGAGGTTCTGTGTTCTCTATTTCTAGAGGTGCCTAGACCTTACATAGACAAGGCCCTGAGCAACTTGCTTCAGCTAGATCCAATTTGAGGAGAGATTAGATTATATGATCGCATAAGAATCCTTAAAACATAAGTTAATTGATGATTTCATTGTGGGAAATGGAAAAGCTGCCCTGGAAAAGAGACAGTTATGCTTGTTGGAGAGAAGCTGCAAAAGCAAGAGAAAAAGCAGGAAAGAGGGTCCTGTAGAGATGTGCATTTGTGTGTCCTTTATCAGGGAGGTGGCAAGGTGTGCTTTGTCATGGTAAGGATGGTGCAGGCGAAAAGACAAGCTTTTGCATAGGAATGTTGTGGGTCTACTATTTATGAAAAGTCCTGAAACCTGACTGGAGGCTGCTGTGTCAGCCATGAGAGGGTATAAAAGTTTGCTCAGTTGTTATTAAAGTTGTCTTCGATCCACCACAACCTGAGCCTGTGCTTTTCAATATGCCACATTTCATGATTTTCAAAAAAAAAATATATCCTCCTCTGTTTTTGGCCATTCTTTGGTCTTATTTCAAGTTTCAGTCAAGTTTAGTTCTCTTCACTCAGTAAAACTCAAGGAGTTTGTCACAACTGCAGAAGAGCATTAATCTGTGCTTATCATTATCAGGGTTTCCTGATTTCAAGTGCTTACTGCTATTCCCTCTACATGACAGTAACTTCTCACTCTGATACATACCTATATTGTATCTTTCAAACAAAAAACTATCCTTTCAGTGCTTATGTTGTGGGACAATATTCTTTCTTCACTGTCAAAAGTCTCTTGAAAACCCAACTCAATTCTTAGACCCTTAGCAGCATTGGCAAGCCTGAGGAATAATTTAGAAACAAAGTCAAGACAGTTTTTTTAAGGGAATTAGAAAAAGAGAAGGAAAGAAGAAAGGATACAATTAGGTCTTCTCAAGAAGAATAATACTGTCAAGGGCTTTTTCCCAACTCAGATTTTCCATTATTTTAATAAAATTTGATATTTTAATGTTATGTAATTGTAGAATTCCATTTGGTTCCCTTCTCATTCCTCACCATATTTAACTCCAGTTTGGCCCTGTCTTTTCTAACCCTATTCATGCAGGATAGGATAGCATCTCTATATTCCTCTTAGTTCACCTGCCTCTACTTCCAACTCTTGCATGCTTTCTTTGTGAGTTCAGTCAGAACCTCCTCATTCACTCACACAGGACTCTCGCTGCCTTTGATTGAATTTATGTTATTGTCTTCAAATGCATGATGAATATCATTCACAAGATAAACTTCAGGAAAAGCAAAGTATATAGTCACAGAAAAAGATAAAGCAAACAAACACAACCCCCCAGGCACTGTGACAAGTGACTGGAAAGTACTATAAAGAAAGCATTGTCAAATTCAGTTAGCTGTCCATGGAAAAAGCAGCACAGTCAGTAATTCTAACTTAGAAGAAACAACTTGTCATTAATTTTCAGGAGACTGCAGAGCTATTGTAAAATAAGAAGACAAACAAAAAAAACCCAAACAAACCCAAAACAAAACCACAAGTATAAGCTCATAATACAATTACTTTAATTGGTTTTGTTCCGCTGACCTTAAGACCTATTTATTTACTATTTCTTGATATCTTGATATCTGGTAACGGGGGATACTGAGAAGGTGGAGATACTGAATGCCTTCTTTGCTTCGGTCTTCACCTCAAAGGCCCCCCGGGACCCACAGGCACTGGATGTAAATAGGAGTGTTTGGGATATGAAGAATTTCCATCTGGTTGAGGTAGGGGAGGTCCAGGAGCGGCTCAAAGGGATAAATGCACACAAATCCATGGGACCGGATGGGATACATCCACGTGTGCTGAGGGAGCTGGCGGAGGTGATTGCTGAGCCGCTCTCTATCATCTTCAACAGGTCCTGGAGAACAGGAGAAGTGCCTGAGGACTGGAGGATAGCCAATGTCACTCCAGTCTTTAAAAAGGGCAAGAAGGAGGATCCCAGCAACTATAGGCCAGTCAGCCTCACCTCTGTCCCTGGAAAGGTAATGGAACAGCTTGTTCTGGATGCCATCTCCAAGCAATTGGAAGAGAAGAAGGTCATGAGGAGTAGTCAGCATGGATTCACCAAGGGGAAATCGTGCTCGACCAATCTCATAGCCTTCTGTGATCTCATCACCGGCTGGGTAGATGGAGGGAGAACAGTGGATGTCATCTACCTTGACTTCAGCAAGGCTTTTGATACTGTCTCCCATGACATCCTGATAGCAAAGCTGAGAGAGCATGGGATAGATGAGTGGACAGTGAGGTGGGTTGAGAATTGGCTGTCGGACCGAGCCCAGAGGGTCGTGATTCGTGGAGCGGAATCTGACTGGAGGCCTGTGACTAGCGGTGTTCCCCAGGGCTCGGTGTTGGGTCCAGTCCTGTTTAACATCTTCATTGACGACCTTGATGAGGGAATAGCATCCACCCTCAGCAAGTACGCCGATGATACAAAGCTGGGAGGAGTGGCTGACACGCAGGAACACTGCGCTGCCATCCAGCCAGACCTGGACAGGCTGGAGAGCTGGGCAGTAAGAAACCAGATGAGGTTCAACAAAAGCAAGTGTAAAGTCTTGCACCTGGGAAGGAACAACGGTTTCTATCAGTACAGGCTGGGGGATGACCTGCTGGAGAAGAGCTCAGTGGAGAAGGACCTGGGGGTCCTGGTGGATGACAGGTTGGCCATGAGCCAGCAGTGTGCCTCTGTGGCTAAGAGAGCCAATGGGATCCTGGGGTGCATCCGGAGGAGTGTAGCCAGCAGGTCAAGGGAGGTGATCCTCCCGCTCTACTCTGCCCTGGTCAGGCCCCACCTGGAGTATTGTGTCCAGTTCTGGGCTCCCTGGTATAAAAAGGACAGGGATCTCCTGGAGAGAGTCCAAAGAAGGGCTACGAAGATGATTAAGGGCCTGGAGCATCTCCCCTATGAGGAAAGGCTGAGAAGATTGGGACTGTTCAGCCTTGAGAAGAGAAGACTAAGGGGGACCTAATTAATGTTTATAATTATCTTAAGCAGGGGATGCAGGGGGAAGCAGCCAGCCCCTTTTCAGTGGTCTGTGGAGACAGGACAGGGGGCAATGGCTGCAAGTTGGAGCACAGGAAGTTCCGCACCAACATGCGGAAGAACTTTTTCCCAGTGAGGGTGACAGAGCCTGGGACAGGCTGCCCAGGGAGGTGGTGGAGTCTCCTTCTCTGGAGATATTCAAGACCCGTCTGGATGCCTATCTCAGTGAAATGTCCTAGGGAGCCTGCTTTGGCAGGGGGTTGGACCCGATGATCTCTCGAGGTCCCTTCCAACCCCTACAATTCTATGATTCTATGATCTTGGGATATGGAAGCATGAACTTGTATATAAAGACTGTCATCTTTCTTCCCAATTTTTTCATGGCGACTATATTCTTTTCCCAGTTGTTGATTCTCGACTTGCTTGTTTTCAGCATTTTGATTGTCTACTATGAATTGGCGGTACAAATTTACTGCTTAATCTAAAATATGTTCTGCCTCTCTTTGGCACAAAAGCAGAAGAGCACTTAATGAAATTTATGCTAACAAGGCTTAGATTCAGGTGCAAAATGCTTAACACAAATGTATCTGAGGTAGATTCCATTATTAAAGTAAACATGTTCCTTCACTCTAATTATTCTTTTTTTTTTTTTTTTTTAAACAATCTAAGAGTTAGGCACACAGTCAGACTATATAAGGTCAATGTCAATATTATTGTAGTAAACAGACAGTAGTAATTTAGACTATTAGCCACTTAACTATAATAGAACTGCTTGTTCTTATTTGGTTATACATCCCACTGGATAAAACACATTGATTTATTATTCTCTCAAGAGACGTTTGAATTAGGCATACAAGTACAGAATGTGTAATATTCTTTTAAATTCTGAGTCATAACATTGAAAAACCTAGCATTGCTACATACTAAACAGCAAGAATTCCGGGCAGACAAAAATATGCAACTTTCATTTACGTAAAATATACAGAAATATAAACCATAAATGACTGAAAATTTAGACCAACTTCACTATTTCAGGTAGGAAACACACAATGAACAGGGTTTTTCTGGTTTGGGGTTTATTACTTTCTTGCATACATCAATGGTTAATTTTGCTAACGTTGCAAGGACAAATCTCTTGCTTTGTATCTTTTGAATTGATAAAACCTACAGCCTTCTAAACAGTATCCTGTAATTTGATCACAAAAGCTTTAACCACACAAAGAAACCACACACTTACACATATGAACACCTTATTCCACATTCGACTGCAATCTTCAATTCTCAGTTATATGAGTGGGAATTAGTTAAATGCCATGTCTAGACAGTTTTGGGTATTCTTTTCAGACAATCTGGCTAAAGTCATATTACTCTTATCTGCTGTTTTTAGTGAGGCCAGTTTTCCAAACATCAAAGGAAGATCAGGATTGAAAAAGGTTAGATCCTTCTATCTACTGGTAAGGAAGCAGTTCTTTAGGATTTAAATAGCCTTTATATTTTTCAAAACATCTCATTAAATGTTATGTATTAAATCTCAAATTTCACCTGCATTTTTCAGAAACACAGGCCAGTATTTAATGAATTTAATGACACCACATTATATTTAGCTGGAGCTATGTGTTCTTTCTCTTTTGGGAAGAGAATCAATGGAAATTTTCCGTATCTTCTTTCCACTAAACTAAATAACAATAAAAATACCACCTCCAAAATAGTTAATATTTTTTTCCAAAAAGTTTTTTTTATTAGTTCTTAGAAGCATGCAACTATCAAAGAAATGTCAACAAAAATGGTTTATTTTGATTAATTTCAAATACTTGAGTCAAGAATAGCCTTTGATTGACTTCGAACAGAGATTTAAGTACAGAAGAAATCTAAAGGAACAATAATAAGCAGTTTTCAAGCACTAGGGAGACAAAGAATATTGGTCAAAGTTCATAATTTCACAATATGCTAAATTTTTTTGACCTTTAATTCAAAGACCATTTCACAAACTGCCTACAAATTTCACTGTCCTGTTTGTCTACTTAGAAATTTTTAGAAAAAAAGAAAATTGGACCAAATATATTTGAAAGGAGTAGGCTTATAATAAGGCTGACTGTAACCAATTCAAAATCTGATCTGTAGAAAATACATCTTTTTACAGTAGCTAAGAAATAATACATTACCCTGAAATCATTGAGGCTTATACTTACAGATGAAGAAGTTGCATTTTCTCACTGCAGTATTTCTTCAGCAATTCTTAAATTACATTCAGCTGGTGAACACTGTTAATTCCTACTTTAATGTAACACATTACATATAGAGAAACATGTTCCACTTAATCTTGAAATATTAAAAACAATATTATATTTAAATCCATATTTTTTTCTAGAGTAAGTGGTCTCACTGACTAGTGCAGAGCTAGGTATATGAACAAATTTTGATTTTGAAGAAATTATTTTAAATGTACTTTATTACTTAAAGAGTTTTAGGCTTATGGTCTGTCATTGTTACTGTAGTATAATAGTTGAGGAATACATTAGTACTAGTGAAGTCAACACAATCTTTAATTAGAATACTAAAAGCAGAATGTAAATAACCTGAACATAGAAAGTATCAGAAATCAGAAATACAGAGGGAAAAAAATAATCTGGAGGAACTAGATCCTCGAGAATTTGTTTCTCACATTCTGAACTTGTGAGTCAGACTTGTGAGGTATTCCAACTTGGAAATGTCTGTTCCAAATATTGTTCTAATGCTTCTTTGTAAACTATAAACATACAGTTCTTTAGAAACTGACAATATGGTTAAAGCAGAAATATTTTCTAAATAAAGTAATTCCTGATTATGAGTTTCAAGACCCTTTTCTATGAACAGAAGACATGTAAAGAGGAAAAAAAATAATATGAGAGTATATGCAGAATTTTTAATAGGGTAAAGCAGATATTTTCTTTTTCATATGTTTCAGAAAAATGCCTAACTACCAGAGATGCCAGAGACATGGAAGATGGTAAACAAAGCCTCTCTCTTTTTTTTGTTTAAATAAGAATTCCAAATTATTGGTCAGAAAACTATGTTCCACTGAGCATAGTTAAACAGCTAGAGAGTACAATAAAGAATAGGTGGGTTTACTGTAGAATAGGGAAGTGCTGGTGGTGTTTCATAAGAGGAAATTGTGTCTTCCACATGTAAAGGTTATCACTAAAGGAAACAAGAATGGACATAGACAGGAATGATGTTAGCTATAGCATAATGAATTGACAAAAGTATATAAATATGGCTATTCAAGTCTCTTTAGTCCTATGGGATGTGGAAGGTCATTTTGTAGATTACTGAATAATTTAGCATAAGATTAAGTGTTTAGCGTTCCTATTTAGGAAACTCACTTGTAAAAATCAAGAGGAAATTGATGTTGAAAAATTATTTAGGAAAAAAAATGGAGTTACTTTTTTAATTTTTAAAAAACATAAAGAATCTGAAATGCAATAATCACATCTCAAAGTCTTTAATTTCATTTTTATCTCAGCCTATTTAATACTCCCATTCTGCATATAAAGATAAACATTTTCCCTCTTATAACAGTTAATACCAACTCTTTCCAACAACGTAAATATTTAATTAACAAGAAAATTATGACCTGGTATTTAAAATAAATGGTAATGATTAACAGAAAAATTGAGGATGGAATGGAACTATTGATCATCTAGAACAATATCACTGTTTGAACAGGGTTACTTAGACCACTTTGCTCTGGACTGTGTCCAACAGTTTTTTAATATATCCACAACCTCTCTGTGTGTAATTTGTTCCAGTTTGAACACCCTCACCGTGAAAAAAACCAAACAAGCCAAACCTAACAAAAAAACATAAAACCCAAAAAAACCACCATGAGTTTTCCAGCACTCAGATAGAATGCACTGATTTTTAATTTCTGCCTGTTGCCTCACTTCCTATCAGTGTTCAGTACTGAGAAGAGTCTCTGGCTCTGTCTCCTCCATTCCCTTACATCAAGTATTCAAACACATCAATAGGATCCTCCATGAGACTACTCTTCACCAGTCTGAAAAGGTTCAGCTCTCTCAGCCTTTTCTCTTCTTAAAGATGCTCCAGTCCCTTAATCATCTTTGTTGTCCTGTGCTGGACTCACTCCTATATGTACCTATGTTTCTTGTACTTGGGAGCCCAGAACTAGGCACAGTACTCCAACCATGAAGAGGAAAGCAGAAGAAAGCACACAGATATACACTTGAATTCAGTAGGCTGTCTAATGAGTGAAAAAGAGACAGAAGATACATTTCTGGGAGTTTATCAATTTGTTGTCTTCAGCGAGTTGCCCTCTTTAAAAGTTCTCAGCCCTTTTATTCCTAGAGATTTGTACTTGCATCTCATATCACTACCCTCTACACATAACATTTTTCACTAAAATTACTGCACTGATTCAGTTTAAAAATGACTCCATTAAGAGTGGGAAGAGGTAGTATTTACATACTGTGGTATATTACAGTGTGACTTTGCAAGTAGTTGTTAAGATAGAACAAAGAAGGAGGCACATCTCCATGCCAAGTTAGGAATATGTTTTCTGAGGTTGACAACAGCTTCATCACTGAAGAAAATCATGCCCTGAAACAATGCTCTAAGAAATTATTTCTATGCAGAAAGACTCTGCCTAGAGACATGAGTTAATCAATGCATGTCCCAGTTCTAACAACATCACAAATAACATTTTCTTTCAGCTCTTGACTACACAGGCCACATTATCCTGTTTGTCTATATTTAAATTTTCAAATCTAGTAACCGTTTCCTTAACAGTACCTATGACCAAGTACAAATTGATCTTTACTTTTCCCTGGTATGACTGGTAGTAAAGACCTTTTGAGATAAGCTTATATGCATTTATCAGGAATGTGAAATAGTTCTCCTGGCTTAGCCTCCATGTATTGATCAAATTCAGGAGACTCAACTGCCAGTGAGGCACTCTGCCACTAAGCTGGCAGCCATCAGAACTCATTTGGACAGAGAAGTCTCCCTTGACAGATGTCAACAAGACACATCCCAAACTCACCACTTGAGCTAACTGGAAAGGTATAACCTAGCAGAGGGTATAAGATCCCTGAAAAGTTGCAGGAGGAACCATGGTCCTGCAAAAACACTTCCAGTGGAAAGGAGAGACGCAGGCCAGCATTTTCCGAGACAAGTGAAGCAAAGTCAGGATTCAGTTATGGCTGTCTAGATTGCAGGAGTGTCTGCTGTTTTATAGATACTGAGATGGGAGATTGTTTACTTGGTTATGTAGGGGAGAAAATGAAAATTTTTTTCTTAAAAAATCCATTTTTTATCAGATCTTGAATGAATCCTGGGATCAGGCTTTAAATAAACAAATAAAACTCCCAACCTCCTCCCTCAAAAACAAATAAATGAAATACCTCAAGGGATATACCTTGTAAATGTATAAAGGTATAACCTATAAATACTTTTCACATGTAATGGGATTTTATGACAGTTAAAGTCTCCAAAGCATGTAGAAATAGAGAGTAGGAATGATGGAATTTGTTAAAAATCAATCTTTCAAACTTTTTTTTTTCTGGTTTATTTTTTTAGTATTTTAATTTTCAAAATAGTTTATGATATAGATACTTACAACTAATCATTCTGTCTCAGTTGTGTATAATACACCCAAGCCATGATAAAAAAATCTGGACCTTTTAATGTACCAATAAAATTATTGCATTAATACATTGTGGAAATTGAAAGGCTAAATTAAGCTTGAATAAAGCTTAAAAGGCTAAATTAAAATTGAAATTAACCTTTCAATTTTTTCCCTCAGCTTTACAGTGATTTTCAGAACCAGACACAGTTCAGTCTACTAACACAGTTCATGGGAAGCTGTATTCCTCTTCAACTTCCTTGCTTTTGATTGAATTCACACATTGTCACATTCAGTTTCTTCTTTATAACTAAAACATTTGTCAACATTCTGATAGCCCTTAGCTGCCTCCACAAAGGAGGGGTCACAGTGTTACTGTGACTCAGTGTATCCATGTTTAAGTTTAGATGTGTCAAGTTGGGCATCTAACCATGACTGAAACATTATTTTAGATTTTTAAAGTTTGTTACATAGAAAAATATCGTCAAAACATCAGTCTCTCTTCCATGCATTCCCTTTGAAATAGAATCACATACAAATATAAGGCTAATGCTGAATGAAGTCAGTGGAAATTTAAAATAAATTAATGAAAGTTTTATTAAGTCATCTGTTTGCTAGCATTTAGTTACAAGAATGTCTTTTGATTTTTGGAAATGTGTTGAAACCAACAAATGATAGTAATGAGAGTCTCGTATTAAGTTGATGAATTACTCTTGTTACCATTCCTATTTAGAGGCATATTTCCTATGATATGGAGACAAAGAGAAGGTAAATTTATCATCATCTATTCAAAGCAAAAAAAAAAAATCACCTGGAAATTTTCACAGATTTCAGTGTTTTCCCTTTGCTTACCACAATAACAAAAACCAAACTCAATCAATCAACAAACAATGTTGGTCTAAAAGAATGTTTTCTGATATATTCATCACAGCTTCATGGAGGCCAAACTTCACTGAGTCAAAAGTCAGACCTACAGAGTAGTTGGTATGATCTTTATCGATGGATACCTTAGATCACTTATGATATAGTACATTTTCCTACAAATGTATCCCACATTATTTTATTGTATCAAGCCAATGTATTATAACCAGGGTAACCTCCCCTACGTAGGACCGCTTCCACTGAAATGATGGCTATGTCACATATAGCCATGATCATTTTGAACTGGGACTCACAGAAATAGTCTCATCTAGTACAAATTAATATGTGTCTATTTTTATATATATATATATATAAATATGTAACAAAATTTCATATAAACTCACCCAGAGCATTATATTTTGTGTCATAATCCACAGTATCTGTCAGAAACTACTAGTAGCTAAGAGACTTACAGGTAGAAATAGTAGTCCAAAATGCTCTATTTCTTTTTAGCTGTAAGAAGTACACTATATAAATATATGTACTATATACTGTATATACTATATATTACGTAAATATACACATACATTACAATGCTTTTCCTTGGGGAAAAAACATAAAAATCATCTAATCAATTTGATCCTGCTGACCACTCACACTTCTTCACTGTAAGATTAGTACTAGTCATTTCTATTTCATAATTCCCACAGGCCTGAAACAAACCCTCACTCTCATCTTCACTGTAAAGTCATTCATGCCTTGTGGCAGGACATTCCTTTGTCTTTAAATAGGACTGTACTCAATATTTTGCAAAGGGTGTTGGGTTTCTTTAAGTAAATATTTGACTTGAATGTGAGAGAAGTTACTAATATTTTTGATTCAGAATTGGGATATTTTGTTATTTTTTCTTACTTATAACTTTATTTTTTAACCAACTCTTCTTTCTCACTTGGCCAAAATTGAGGATTTATATCCAAGAAAGAAAAAAAAAACAAACCCAAGTATGTAATTTTCAGAAATAAACCAAAAATAATTCCTTTCTTGAGGAAAAAAATCCTTTAATATAAATAAAAGCACAGACAGTGTAAGAAGGATGAGTTTGGTCATTAACATAGTAGTATGCTCAACTAATTTTAATGCATTTATCATAATCTTTTTAGCTGCAGGGTCAAGGTTAGTATATATATTCTAATAATACATATATTAGCTAAAAAAATTTCATTTAAATCATTCATGATCTGATAGTTGTCCTTTCAGAGAACTATCAATTACAGTGGAAAAATATTTAATAACTCTTGTTAATTTAGATGTTTTCTATCAGAACACCTCTGTTTATTCTATGGATGCTTCTATTTAAGCTCAATGGCATAGTCCATTCCCTATGACTTCCAATATATTTGATATTACTAAAACAATACTCTGTTTTGAGAAGAAAAAACATTAAATAAATCTAATGTTTCAAGTACATAAAGCACATGTATTTTTTTGACCTATTCATCTTGAGCTATGAAGTCTGAATAAGAATAAAGACATCCTTTTACCTGAGTGCAGTAGATATAGAAAAGGTCTGAGCCAAGGTGTACTACACCTTTCCAGCACACTTCATACAAATCACAGCCTAACAACTGGTTTTCTGTTCTGGATGTTAATTTGTTTCTCAGTCTTTGATTAATTTTGCCAAACTTTATGAAAAGGACTTGAACATTTTCAATTCAGTATGTTTAGGCTGCATCAGACTGAAAAGTTTCATCTGTTCACACTAGTAACAGAGCAGTCCACAGCACTAGTACATCATCAGCTTTAATTGATTGTCCAAGTATTGAGACAGGATAGAACTATATATTCTTTTTTGCTCCTGATGTAGCTTATCCATGATCTTGTTTGCCTTGAAAAAAACTGGCTGCTTGTATTCAGAGTATATATAAAACAACAACAAATCTTATCTATGATTACAGTCATATAGCAAATATCTCTACTAATAGATTTTCATATGCACAAATATAGTGTCTTTGTGAACTGGGTAGCCTTTGATGAGAAAGCATGTGCTTCCTAAATTCTACAGTATAGGTTACAGTAGCTGGAAATAAAGCTTCTTTTTCTGAATGAGTGAAATAAATTCAAAATTAGTACATGCCAAATAATTTTATAAAATTAGTATCTCACAGTGCTCTACTGTTCGATTGTCTATGTGATAGAGATCTAAATAACAGAAAATGTTCTTTAAAATGTTCTAATTAGATCTTTGATGACAACGACAATTAACAAACTTACAAATCCAGTGTTTGCAAGATCATACACTTTTTCTGATTTGGATATGAAGTTACCATCTTGAACTTCATTAAAAAAATGCTGTGAAAATAAACCAATTCAGCATGTTTACTACACTTCTGCGTAGACAAAGTTATCTAATATGATATTGCTGCCTTTGAATGAAAATCAGCATAACATCCCTTCATGTAGCAGGGTTTTTTTACTTACTAAAAGTAAACTATATATGCAACTCATAGGTGCTACTATATCCCGGATATATCAATCCACATCTGATTGACTGATTATACACTGTATCTAGGAGGCTTCTTAGCTATTTGGCACATCTCGCATTGTAGCACGTTTTTTTGTGCTTGGATTATTTCTATTTATTCACTTGGCTGCTACACTTAGTCTCCTACACTTTTTTCTTTTTCACTACTTTGTAAACACCTCTGGCTGCCTCACTTACAGTGAATAACAGCTAAATCCCTCCCCCATTCCAAATCTTGTCTCCTAACTCTATTTTTTCCTGACAGTATTTCTAATCTTCTCACAAGTTTCTCCATTTACTCCAACTTGTCTTAGAGCTCCCCTTGCTGTTGGATGCTGTTATGAGGCAGTGAAGCCTTAACAAAAATAGTGCATGATACAGGCAGCAACTGTTTACAGTGTTTTGATGTTACGGTGTTATATAAGCCAGATTGATATAGTCAAATGGGCAAAGATTCTAACGTTCCATAAGAACTACAAATGCAGGTTTCTTTGTGAAATCTTTGAAGAAAACAATGGCTTAAAATACATGCTTTCTTCAGATACAGAGAGAAATACACATATTTCTATCAAAAGATTGTGCTAAAGAAAAATATTACTTTCATTTTCAAAATAATTATTCTTCCTACTATTTAAAATATTAACATTATAAATATGAAATAAGGCTATTGGAATTTTAAAAAGTACTTTAATTGATAAACTGTAAAAAAAATAATGAAAGTAGAAATATATTTGCAGATATAATAAATCAGGAATTAAATATCTACAGTATAATGAGTTCTATTCAGCTCTTAAAAACTGAAATGCCATTTCTCATACAATGAACTGCAATTTCTCAATCACTCAAGTATTCTTAATCAAAAGGTTGCTAAAAATATAAGATTTTAAGCTTTTACAATGCTGTTTTAAAACTGAAAAAAATTATTACATAAAACCTATTCTTTAGCTTTATAAGGCACTAATAAATGTTATTCTTAATTTTTTTTTTAAACAATAGATGTCTAAGAGTATCTTAAGCGACTGTGTAACTGGATATAATTTATTATTGCTGGTGGTGGTATATTGTAAATATTAGGTCAAGAATTTCCTCTAATAAAAGACACAGTATTTCAAATACATTACTTCAAGAAGAATTATTCATATAATTAAATAATGATTTATGGATCTAGTAATTGTTTATACAACTTATCATATGTTGTTTCTTAAAGTATCAAAGGAGGTTTGGGTTTTATTAATCACTGCTACAATACTAATGACTAGAGTAGATATGGGAGGAATTTTTAATTTGTGCTTCCTTATAAAGAGTTTAAGTTCACAATCAGAGTATAAGACACTAAGATTTTATTTTTAATGGAAACTGCAAGAAGGTCATGATTTCATGGTGAATATTGCACTAAAAATAAAATTTACACTTGATTATCTATGAATGCTGAACCTTTCAGAACTGTGATGTTGCACACAGAACAGAAAACTAAACCTCAACCATGAGAGATGTGGTTGGGGAAGAAATGCAAGTCCCAAAATACCATGGTGCTAACAACAAAGCACATGAAAATCATCCTTATCTAGGGTATATAGAGACTTCATAGCACACAGAACACAGTATATATTACACTGAATATTGTATATAGCAGTAATTGGTTTATGATTATATTTAAAGGATTGACTTTATAGGATATTTTAAGCAGTGCTTTCAAATCAGCTTGAGATTGTCCCTTGCACTACTAACTGGCACTGAATAAAAAGATACACAAGAAATAGCTGCTATTTCTATACCTACAAAATGCTATCCAAACCCAAAAAGAACCAACTAAACAAAACACAAGATGATAGAACTTGTCGCATTTCATTCAGATATTATGGATATAAAAGTATTATTTGTCTGCGCATGCATTGAAAGGACATTTTGTTCCTTGCTGCTGTCTGTCAGAAGTAAAGAAGCATAAGGAGAAATGCCCTGTGGTATGAAATGACCTGGCCTTCCTAGCAAGGTGATAAAAAAGTTTTCAATAATGGCTGAGAAACAAAGTAATCTCAGTAGGGCCACCAAAATTATTAAAAATAATTGTTCCCTATTACTCAGAGAAATCCCAGGTTTCATTGTATTTGGAAAACAAAAAGTCTTGTAACTGTAGTAACAGACTAGCAGCCTCCTCCTGAGTAACTCTATGCATTCCTAAAATTGTATGATGACTGTGCTTATTTATGACATTTGTTCCAGTATCAAAAACATTGTCTTCCTTTGTAAAGCCTTTTCTGCATTTCATTCTACTGACTTTTTGTTCTTTCCTTCTTTCATTCCTTCTCATTTTGGTCTGACCTGCCTTCATCCAAAGATATACATTTTGAAAGACTTAATCTTGGTAGATCTTTTTAGCTAGTATAAATTTCATACCATTTCCTGGAGTAGTACTAGTTGTTATCATTATTGTTGTTAAATTAGTCACATTATCACACTGGCAGTCTTTCATTTTTAATTGCGTATTCAACCCGACATTCAGTGGTTGAGGTCTATGTAACAATAAAGTTTATCGGATGTTTTCTGAAATTCTGGTTTAATTCATGCAAGCAAACTAAACCACCACTCAAAAAAAAAAAACATGTTTAAATGCATCACAGCAAAGTAGTAAGTATTTTTACAGCCAGGTACAGCCATAAAAAAATAATAATAATAATTAGGCTTTATTATTCAAATCATTACATCTCTGAGCTTTCTTAATCTATTTGCCCTGGTTCCACAGTTCATTCTTTTCAAGATCCCTCACAGATTTAGATAATAAGCAAGATTAACACAATCAAGTGGCAAATAAAAGCACTGTCAGTATTTTTTTGATATTGCTTCTTATTATCAATTACAAAAGGCAAAAGACAAGAAGCAATATGAACATGCCAAGGGCTATTCTAACAGCAGGAAGACAGGATAAGTCTTCCTAACTTCCTTAAATAAAACCTTGTCAGAAAACTAGAAAATGCTTAAATATTGAGATGAAAGTGTAGTTCCTACTTCAGGATTGCCTTCTATGCTCAGGATTCCTTGCTGTACTGAAACAGAAAAAAACATAAAAGGAAAGCCAATACGTCCAGTAGGCATAGATTCATTTTCTACCCTTACAAACAAGGAGGGGGAAGATGGAGGACTGAGGAAAGAATCAATTTAATTAATGGCTAATGCATTATCTTGCTGTCTGGAAAGACAGACTAGGAATTACAAATCAACAGCATGATCACATAACCTTTCTTACTCATGTTTTCAGAGTATGATCAGGACCAATATAGGGCCTCCTCATCATTAATTTATATATTGTTCTGCACAATTTAAAAATCAAAAATAAAGCTCCACCATTTTCAGTTGAAGATTATCTACAGCAAATTAAGAATTGAAAATTTCTTGAAACTAATCAATCTTTTCCACCTACTTCATCATTTATTAGCTATTTTAACATATACCCCCTAGCTATTCTAAGAATCCTTGCAAAACTTCCAAAACAACCACCAATGTCCGAAGCTAAAAAAGATTTAGTTTATGCATTTAGATTTAGTCTTATAAAGAAATATATTATTTTTAACTCTGCTACTTGACTAATTATTTTAGCTGCTGGAACCCCATTACTTTCTGTATCTAATTTCATTTATATAATTCTTCAAACTGGTATAAACCAAATTTTGTAGATAATGTCTAGGATGTATCCATTCCTTGTGTTGTGGTTGAAAGCTGTCAGAATTCTTCAACACTCTGCATATGCTGATTGAAAATACAAAGAATCTTGTCAGGAGGAAAATTCTGGTGTGGCTTTAGAAATGAGATGAGTGGTGAAGTATACAGGAAATACAGCAGCCCCCACACATCTGTTCTTAGTATTACCTGGTTTAAAGCAGAGGAACTACATCAATGATACTTCGTTAAAGTACCCACTTTCTTGATGCAAATACAGTGCAGAATGAGCAGTGACTTAAACCAGGATTTTCAGAAATCTAAGTTCTCAGGTACATACTCTTTCAGAGCTACTCACCTGACATCATTATCCTAATGAACCTGTACTTCACAAGGAATAGGAAGGATATTAATATGCTTGAGTGATATGGGGAACCTAATTTATAATTTAAAAAAAAATCCCTTGTATGAGAATTTTACTGTCATAATCTCTTGAGAACTCAATTTAGACTTTGTCTCTCTGAAAGGTTGATTAATGTCATAAAAAACATACCTGTTGTAGTCCAAAACAATCTTGTTTATACAAAATTGAACTCTGCTGCTTATGGTACAAAAGAGGGCTTTTTGTTTGAGAGACAAACTCTCAATCTTCATAATTAAAAAACATTTACAATTATTTAAATGATCAGAAATATGTTGAAAACAGTGTTCATGAGCCAAATGCAAATTCTTGAAACTAAATTAAACCTCTTTGACATGAAAAACCTTAATTCACCTATAACTAGAAAAGAAAAATAGGAATACCTTTTTGTACTGTAAACTATTCATGCTGATGTATGTTATTGAGGACACATAGGATTCATGAAAAGAATTTCCAAAATGGGAGAGGGGTTGTTAAGGAAATAGATAGACAACAGTAGCACAATAAATTAATGCTCCAACTAGATACAACTCTATTAATTGCAGACACTCTTACATTAAACTGTTTATAATTCCCTGTTGCTGAAACCTCTCAAAACAATTTCACCCTTTGAAAACTTAAATTATGATCTTCCAGCTCTATAAAAGTGGTTGACACATTTGTACTAAGTATTTAAATTACATGAAAAAGCTTTTTTTATATGGTGCTGTTTCACACTCACCTGAAATGCTCCTGAAAATTAATTATTTTTCATATTTTCTGGTAAACAAACTCTTCTTCTTTTATTTATGTACTGAATTATATGAATGCTTATTTTTCTGAAGTACATGGTGGCAGATGTAGGTAAAGCTACTTTAAAATTTCAGATATAATTCCATTATAATTTCATTTTTAAGTTTCTTACAATTTTTCTGAAACTTTTTGTTTGAGGCAGAAAATTCTCACATTTACCCCTCTGGTTAAAGAAGATTTTTTAAATGATAAAAGTTAATCTGGTTTTATTTGGTAACTGGACAAGTTAAAAATACAAAAATAATACAAATGCATTTACCTGAATAGTAAATAGTTTTGAATAGATAAATAAATGTCAGGAGAGGTGCATACTACCTTTGGATTTATCCAGGATATTGTTCAGTAACCTTGAATATTATACACTTATTCCTATAACTCTGAGAGAAATCAGGGGAAATGTAGCCTGTTATCTGTGCCCCCTCCCCCCCCAAAAAAAATAATCATAAACACTACAATTTTTTTTAATTCACTGTCAACTATTTGAAGTTATTAACAATCAAATTTAATAGAAAATGAGCCAATTGTTCCATTCTTTTGAATAAGAATATTTAAAATAGAAGCCAGATAGCATGTTTGTGATATTATTCAGAATGCATCATTAAAACACAAAGGTAGATCTTAGATTACACCAGTGTCTCTGGTGACAATATTGTGAGACTACACCACTAATGACTCCATGGCTTTAAAACTATTTTGATGTTTAAGAAACTCCTTCAAAGTGTGACAAATCTATGCAGGCAATTTCTTGTAGGAGAGGCCACAGTTAATAAGTCACGCATTCTGTGTAGTATGCCTAATGAGACCATTAACAATTTGGATGAGTGTAACCAGTAAGTGAGAGCAGGTTTCTCCAATGTTGTCTTTCAAGTCCCCTGGGTATCACTCACATGTGCCAGACATTGAAACTGATGAACCTTTTGCTCCTCTAACACCTGCGCAAAGTAATAGCTTAAGATGCCATGTGAAAAACAGGATTTCATCTGCCAAAGATGATCTAAGTTGAGATATTAATTATTCCTTTGGGAGCCAGGCACAGTAAAATGCACTCTTTAAATGCTACCATGAATATACCAACATGAATTTTTCAGATCCAAAGCTAGCAGAATCCACTGAGCTTGTATAAGCAATCATCAAGCTAGGGGCAAAACTGCTACATTTCAAGATAGATTTTTAGGGTTTTGGCTGTATTTTAAATTTATAAAACTGTGTGGTAATTGTTCAATCAACCGTTGATGTCACTTGTAAAAATGCACAGCACTGTGATTTGTCATTTGAATATTGTTATTTGCTTTCATCATCAGTTACATATGAATAATTTCTTGTAAAAATAATATCATAGCACTTCTACATTTTTCCCTGAAAACAAGTGTGATAGTAAATTTGAATTCTTCAATTTAGACAAAGTATTGCTAAAGGTTAAAGTTTTATTTTATAACCCCACTGCTGACTACCAACTTAAATTTTGTATTTAGTTTATGTTTTGATAGAATCATACAAATCAAGCCCAAAATCAAACAATAACAAACTCCTAAACATGAGAATGGGATCCTTCTTATCTATATACTTCAGGTATTTTTCATTGTATACTAATCTTCTTAGACAACTTTTTCAAATATGGAATAAGAGTAGTTAATCTGAAAGATAACCTGAGAGTTGGAGACATTCAGACACAATTATTTTCCTAGCATTTTCACTTGAGGACACTGATTGAAAGAGAGCTCAAAGGCAATCCACATATGTAGACATTACTTCTCAACAAGTTATACTCAACGCTAATATATTTAAAAGTGTTCTTTGCATTCTATCCCTCTGGAGAAGGAAAAAAAAAATAAGGAAAAAGATCAGCAATCAGTTTCAGCTCAAATCTTAAACTTCAAAACCATCTATAATGAGTCTTGGACATCCAGAGACAGCTATGGCAAGAATTTTCACAAAATTCAGGACTTGTTTGAATTTCCTGATCTTTCGTCTAGAGTACTGTGATAGAAAAAAGGGGAAAGAAATTAAATAGTATTCAAACTGCTTAATCCATGTCCTCTCCTGATCAATAGAAAGCAAAAAAAAACCAGGGCAAAGAGAAAACCTTAGCATAATGAAAAAGTAGGTTAAATATATGAGCTTTACAGGAGGAAAAAAGCAACCAGCCAAAAAACCTTGAGATCATAATTTGGTTTTCATATGGTTTTGTAACTTGTGATTAGATTTCTTACAGCTGTAATTCTGATTGAAGATTTTTCTTGTGTTTGAAATCTTAAAACATATTTCCAGGGGTTTTTCCAGTGTCTTGTAAAGGCTGAGTTCTTCTAAGCTGTTTTTTTTCTAAAGGCATCATTAACTTACTTTTCCTTTACTGAAATATTTATTTTTTTGACACTTTTTACAAAGTCTTTTTGTCAAAAATGTGTTAATATCAGAAACCCCTGTCAATGTAATTTATAAGACTTATTTTCTTAGGAGACAATTTTTTCCTAGAAAAAAATGGAAGCATACAACATAGGGGAAAAAAATATAATCGAGGAGGGTAGAAATTTGCTTAGTGCGACACAAACAGGAAAAATAAAACATTAAATGGAGTGGAAAAAGTTGCAAGTTTGAGAGATTTATTTTTAAAATCCTTTAAAACCACTTGCCATAAGGGATGAAGCTGGCAACTAGAAAACTGTTCTAGTCTATGGACAAGAGTGTAACCTGAAGTCTCTCTTCATGGTCAAAGACACAATTTAGTGCTAAGAAACTATGCCTGTGCTTTATGTACAACTGTCTCCTTTGGAGATGAAGTAAACTGATCTGAGAAATACCCCGTCATGTGGTATTAAAATCCTTCACAGGAAATAATTAAACAAGACAGAACATGATAAAATATCTTAAGCTATTTAACCTAATGAACAGATCAGTTTCACCTCTGTCTCACACTTGGCATTTTAGCATGTTTTGACAAGATATATTCTAAAAATGTAGAATCAAGCAGAAAAGCAAACATCTATTATACTCTAAAGAAGATATAAACCTACAAAGAAAATAAGTAACCTTTTTACTGGAAAGAAAGCTCCAGCACTCATATAAATTAATATTGTAAATGCCGAGGAAGAGTTTGTGAAAAGGTTTCTACAGAAAACATGTAACTTTAATATGAATAGTAGTTTAGAGTATTATAAAGAATCTCTTCATAAAATAGATAAACATATATAAATCTAAACAAATTTATTTAAAGAACCTCTTTAAATAAATTACATGGCTTTCACAGTGGTTTGAAAATACATTGTGCTTATCTTATTTAAATGTATGTTTGGAGAGTGCTAACACCCTGACTACTTAGATACATTAATGCCATAGTGAGTATGTGTGTCTGTGTGTGTTGGAAGGGTTCATTTAGTTTATGCTGAGAGATGATTTTCAGTAAAGCTATGACAGAGAAAACTGAAATGCTTCGTGTTTTAATGTGTGAAATGAAATCCCCATTCTCAGAAGAAAACGCCATATATCAAAGGAAATTAGAGTGAACAAAGGTATAGGCGCAATTTAAACTGATGAATGATCATCTTTATTCTCAACAGAGATTGATGTGTGATTTGAGTCACAAAATTGATCCGTGATGCAGTGATCAGATGGTGTGGTGGTTATAGCCCTGGCTGGAAGCCTGATGCCCACCAAAATCAGTCTATTACTCCCCTTCTTAGTTGGACAGGGGAGAAATATATATTAAGAGGCTCAAGAGTCAAAATAAGGACAGAGAAATCATCCTGTCATTAACAACACGGGCAAAACAGACTCAACACAGAGTGCAGGAGAGAAAGCTATCTAATTTATTACACTACGCTAAAGAGAAACAGTGAAAACCTAGAGTCAGGAGTGCAACCAACTCTTAAAACAAATGCAACCAGGTCTTAAAACACTTTTCCCCCACCACTCCCTCTTTAGCAGGCTTTAGTCAGAAATTCACTCCCTCCTTCCCTCCCATTCGCAGCCCAGGAGGGGCAGGGACTGGGGAAAACGGGGTTCTCGATAACGCCTTCCCCCCACCCCTCCATTCTAAAGCAGACTTCCCTTTAGCCATGATTTTACTCCCTTCTTCCCCCTCCTGCTCGCAGCACAGGATGGGGGGCAGGGACTAGGAAAAAATGGGGTTCTTGGTTACTTCTTCATGAACTGTTTTCCTTTTCCAGATCTTAAAATACCTCTACCTCCTCCCCTCACTCCCTTCTTAGCAGACTTCACTCTAGTCATAATTTAACTCCCTTCTTTCCCCTGCCCTCCAATCGCAGCACAGTTGGGGGCAGGGACTAGGAGATGGGGGCTTTGGTCAGTCCCTTGCAAGTTGGTTTCCTTCTCGGCCGGGATGGGGGCATCCATTCCACACACCCTCCCCCTGCTGCACTGTAGGGTCCCACCCATAAGAGCCAGTCCTCCACGAACTTTCTCCAACGTAAATCTTTTCCCACCAGGCTTCATCTCTGCTATGGCAGGCAGCAATAAATCACAATGTCTCTCAGTCCCAGGCCTCCACGGGGCTATGATGCCTCCTCCAGCAAACCTGTTTTCGGTGCAAAACTCTCTCTTGCTCAACTCTGTAGGTTGCAAGTGCTGGCAGGGGCTCATCCCAATGTAGGTCATGGTGTATTCTCTATGTCTCCACCTGCTCCATCCAGCATGGAGCCTCTCCACGGGCTGCAGGTGGGGTCTTGGCCTTTTCCATGGGTTTCTCCATGGGCTGCAGAGGCATCTTTCTCTCGGGCACCTGGGGCACCTCCTACCCCACTCTTCTCAGCTTTTGGTGTCTGCAGCTGCTCACATGTTGGCACTCCATTGTCGGGTGGCAAAATGCAGCTACTTCTGGGTCTTTTTCTCCTATATGTGATTCTCAGAGGTGCTATCAGAGTGACTTTGGCCTTGAATTGCCTGGTGTTTATACTTTTTGGCTGGCAGAGCATTCCAGCAGCCATTTTCTGCAGCCCCTGATCTCTCTACAGTACCCAACTATGCAAAACTGTGACAGATGGGAACATAGATAAAAATCTAAACTGCAAAATAATTGATTCTTAGAAGTATGGAGAGCTTCATAGGTTAGTTATCTTAATGTCATAAAATGGCAGAGCACAGTCTAGAAAAAATATATGCCTGATTCAAGTCTCCATTTTAGGTATTCTGTAAAACCTTTTCTGTGCTTGTTTCACACTGTGATCATTCTGAGTAGCTCTCTTTCTTGCATATTATACCAGCTACTGTAATGAGAATAAGCTGTTAGCTAGAAAAAGTTGTCCAAATGTTCCTGAAGTACTTCAGGAACAAATCAACTCAGTGCTTTCATGCTACTATGTGCCTACTGAAAAGCACATTGTAACTGATGATATACTCAAAGTACTCAGAGTTTTAATTAAATAAAAGCATTATTTTGGAGAAAGTGAGCAATTCATATTGCACTATAAGTTTTCCAAAGTTAAAATGATAAAGCAATAAAAAGCACAAAAAAGTTTAAGTTCCTGTTACTGTTTAGTGAACGCTGCCAAATATGGGGACAGTAAAGAGTCAACTGTGCATTCATTGTTAGGGAAATGTAATTATTACACATAAGTGAACCGTCCCAGAATCACATGAAATTACAGTATTAAAAAAAGAATACTATATGCTGTAATTTATATGTTGTTTTTCTGGCAGGGAGGGGAAGAAGAGAGAACATTCAGCCACTTGTGCAATGAACTGTATTGCGATTCATCATATATCAGAAGTTATGGTCTACAAGGACAGAAGTAACTGTCAGGATAGGGACCAACACAGAACAGGTTCATGACAGGAATTTGCTCTCACCTAAGGAAATATAGAATGGATGAAAGGGCACTTTGACAGGAAAAGATCTCTCACAGTGGTCCACTGAACATCCAGACTATAACATCAACCCTTTGATATAATGATTTTCTACATATTCACACTGACATGCACGTATATAAATTCTTATAAACACTTAGGCAACCTTGGGACAAAAAAAAAAAAGCATTAATATAAAAAAGATAAATATCTGCACACCTTAATATGGTGATTCTGATACTAATATGTAGGCTATCTCAACCTTATATGGCATTGCTGACATGGTTACCTAGCTATAAAAAGCCTTGCTCCCTCCTAGTTGGATGTAGCTTACCTCAGTCAATTTGTAGACATGGTTATCCTGCTTTAGCCTGGACACTTCTACACACCTGTAATCAAGTACAAGACATTTCAGGAACTCCCAGCAAAGCAGGCTATTACATAAAAGATTTTGCAGTTAATTCTCAAAGTTATAAACCGTAACATTAAAGGTTCTCGTTCTAACAAAATAACTTCTGAGATAGAAGTATTCTGCTTAGTGGCAATGTGCTAAGTGACACACAAACAAAAATAGAATTTGAAAACAGATTTTCATATAACAACTGTGTTCTTACAGAACATGTCTATTACACCACAAGCTGTGAGACAGACGAGGCAAGGACAATGGAGGGGATCAGAAGGGATAAAATCTTTTTTAAAACAGAAGAGGCCATGCAAAACTTGTATTTAATTCAATATAGTTGAGGAATGCAAAGTCTGTCTCTTTTCCAAATGCTGATCTCACATTTCTAACATTCACTTAGTATTCGTTGCTGATTTGCCTTTTTATATAGCATTTCTGTTTGTTTAATGTTGCTTTTCCCTTTGGCTTCTTTGGCAGTGGTGTCACTTGTTGGAAGAGGAGCACTAGATTCAAGTTTGGTTTAAAAAACTGTAAGATATAGGTAAAACTATATTAACATAATATTAAGACTTTAAATTAAAAAAAAATTTGCTGAATGATAGAAGTATAATGTTCTTTAAAAGCAAGATTATAAAATATATTACATGAAAGTATCATATTAGAGTCAACAAAGGTTTTGAGGTTCTGTGCATTAAGGTTACACATAGAGCCCTAACCTTGGTATAATTCTGAATTGGATAATTTTAGTGTTATTTTCTGTATAATATATAATACATATACATATATACAGTTAGTACTGACACCAATTTTTTTAATTTATTACATTGCTTTACAGGACAAATAATTTTGAAAATATCTAAGATAGAATTTTTAAAGTGCGTCAAATATTAAAATATTGTTTTCGAAGTGGAAAAATAAGAGGCAAGTTAGGATAAACAACTCTGACACTCAGAAAATGTAGTAGCCAATTTGTATAAAATAATTGCCTTATTATAAAATATGTTTTTTTCAAATGTTGGCTGACATCTTACATCAACACTGTAGTTTATGTCAGGGAATTCTAAGAAAGTATGTGAAAAATTTTAATCTAAATAAATGTTTTGTGATAAATGCTTTTAATTTGCAATGTTGTATTTGTCCACTATTTCTGAGTGACAAACACATAAACTGCCTCTGAGCAATGAACCTATAAATGGTTAAATGAATTACACTGCTACATGGGACATTCAAGGAAAAAGAAGAAAAGAAAGGAGGAGCGGAAGAAAAGAAAACAACACCTCTCAAGGAATGTCAACAGATTTCATATTTTAAAATGAAAGAACATCTTCATTTCAAAAGGCCTTTTTTTTTCAAGCAAACAAAAGAACTCACAGGAGAAAGGGAGCTGTGAAAAGTCTGTCCATGAAAGCAAAGTTCAGAATCAGCTACTGACACAATTCGGTTAACCAAAATGTGTCTGAAGCTCTGACAAGGTTTGTGCTAAAAAGAAGGGCATTAATATCCCACAAACCTATACAAATATTTCTGTACAAAGACACTAAATTTTTCAAGAGAAAACTGGAACACACAAAATATATTTGTTATGAATGGATATTCTTCCCATTAAAACAGAAATCTGTTCTTTAATCTTAATCAGCCGAACGAGTATTTGTAATAACTCTACATCATCCTGTAACTTTCATGTATTGTTTATGTTTTTATAAGCACCCACAGATATATATATACAGTGCTCTTTACATTTTTTATACAAGTAAAGGGGAAGAAAATAGCCAACAGCTTTCCATCAAAGAATGTGATCAACCAGGCTTCACCCAAATAAAGCAAGAATTGAACATAGGCTTCATACATTTTGGAACTGTCTCCTCACCATCACCTGGTGACATTTCACATTCCTTCTTGGAAATTCACTTTGAATTTACAGTTAAATAAACTGTATTCAAAGAAAACATCTTATTAATATCACCACAGTGCAATAGAAGTCTGAAAGTTTCACAGAGCATGTCTGGCTTAATCTTTTGAAATGTAAATGGCTATTCTGGGTTGAACTGACTTTTTGTTGTTGTTTCTTTTAGATTGTTTTATTTTGTTTGGGGGTTTTTTTTGTTTGTTTTTATGTGGGTATTTTTTACAGAGCTTAATATTAACGAAGAGTCTGAAAAAGCCAGCACCAAGTAATAACCACTAAAATCTGAATTCAACTCTTGCAAAAATCCACTATAAGTATCTAGCACTCAAAATAATAATTAAAAATAAGTTTGTAAAACCCAAAATGCTTTACTATCTCCATTACTTAGCTCATGAAGAAAAAATTTAAAAACTATGAAGTGAAAAATTTTTCAGACTGTTTCTAAATAACAACAGTTTTTTTCATGCGTATACTTTCTGCTATTGTTAAAGTAGTGGTTTGTTTTAAGCTAAGATTTTCTCATGCAAAACTGAGTCAAAGTATTACTCAGTAAAATGTACTGTGAACACTTAGATTTGCCTGTTAGTTTATCTATTCTAGTCTAAATCAATAAGATTACTATTAAAAAGTTACAGAAGAAATCAATGTTTCAAATTCACAAAGAGTTCTTACTCTAGCAAAACAGCCTCTTAAAGAAAACAAAGCAAGATGGACTGGGTAGGTACAATGACAGTTAAGTTAGATCATTCTTTGAATGATTCCCTTACTGTATTCAGATTAACTATGTCATTATTTCATTATGAAATTCACATAGGTAGTCTCATCTAGAAACAGTATTTTATTGGATTTATTTTTATAAATCGGATTTATTTTTATAAAATATTGTAAAAATATTTTTAAACTTTTTTTTTCATCATCATTGGCTGGTGCACTACAATCATATAATCACAGGGTTTATAAAGAACCTGGACATAAACATGAAAGTTTTATTTGTTTAGCTCTGCAGTGACTGCACCTTTCTGAAAACAGTGCAACAGCACAACATCAGAATAGAATCTCTCTCTGAAATAAAACTGATGATTGAATCAGTTTGGTGCATTATTATTCAATAAATTGAGGCATCCCAAGCAGAACAAAAATGTTAACTGCGATGCATTTTGGAGACTTCAGTTGTTTTCTTGTGTTTTGTACATCAAGTTAGGCATATCGACTTCAATGAGACACAAGGTCTTACACTGTAACAGGCTTTGTAAAGAGCATATACTCTGGCTTCCAGGCAGCACAAGTTCAAAGTTTAAAAGTATGTAGATGTTAAGAGTTTTAGCACCAATGCACTCATGTACTTTCCTGAATAGAAGACTGCAGAACCTAGTTAGGCACATAGATCTTAACAATCAAATTAAAAAACATCGTGAGTAATTTGTGACTCCCATTTGTTAGATTTTGAATAGATATACCTATGTAATATATGAGGTAGATATTGTTGCAGGGGAAAAAATTCTTAGTTTGTGCAGTTGAAGCCAAATCAGGATTTAATAAGTTTATTGACTTTTTAATGACATGTAATTAACTGGCAGTCTATGAACTATATAATTGGGATCAATATCTGCAATATAAGAGGTACATCACAATAACAGGTGCTTATGAATTGTTAATAATTATCTACAATCTTCTAAAGTACCTTCTGTAACTAGCTGCCTACAAGTTCTAATCAGAGTTATGTGAGTGCAGACATGCTCTCACAGGAGGCCTGTGCCTTTAAAAAAAAAAGACCTCTGTGACTTTTTTAAAAAAATGTCCAGTTTCCAGAAGAACATATTAGCTAGGAAGAACATTTGAGTCATAGGATATTGTACAAACATGTTTTACAATTTAAGAGTTAGGTGTCAGCTGAATGATATTTTTTCAAGGATACAAATTATTTAGTCTACAATTTTCTTAAGACCTTAACTATGACAGAGACCTTGCCCCGAGTAAGGGATGTGTCAATATCCGTCAACTCTGAATCTAGGTGAGCAACTGTAACATATGTAACTGTGATGTATGTCAATTGTTAGTATGTTTTATTCTTTCCATGAGAATAATCTCCTGTGCAATATTTCAAATAAGAGTAATTTATGTTTGCCTACATAGTCAGAAAATTATTATTTTTAATCCCTAAATTTGCCAAAACATTAGATTTTCCTAAAAATCATGCCTGATTTTTTCTGCATATTTAAAGTGTCTTCCTGTATTTAATAATGACCCCCCGAATTACCAATAATATGACAGATTTAAGTAAATTAGTTTACTTTTGTGAAAGTATAATTTGTCTGCAGTTTACTAAATAATCATGAAGAAAATACCAGAAAATGTACCTTCTAATGGGGACTTCTGATTTTATCATGAAAAAATTTTTCAACTGTTACAATTTTTATGAGTCCTAACAATGTGTGCCATTGCAGAAGAGATTTTAAAATGAAAGTATTTTCTTCACTGACCCTCTGACAAGCAAAATTATGACTGATTTGTAGGTTCTTTTGTGAAGAAGAACCCATTACAGAATTTCTTTATTATCACTAAATGATTTTTCAAGGCCTCCCCCCCCAGTTTTGTTTCACTTTCAGGGATCGTATATCACTACAAGTATTCCCATTTGTTATATTATATTATGACTAAATCTGCTGTTTGCTATTGATTTTATTCATGTAACCCTACTTCAAAAGAATATACATTTTTAATGGGATTCAAAAAAAAGCACGGATCCAATGTTTTATCTATTTCAAGATACTTTTGCTCATCTTTTAATATTTAAAGGTCAAGCTAGAAATATAATGCAGTACAGCCTGTATATACAGAGAATACTTTCCATTTCTTCAAGGTCTCAGAAAAAAAAAAGTAATTAAATTAAAGTGAGAAGAGTCAATAAAAAATATTGAAGAGCCTGAGGAGACATAACTTCAAAGAATAACAAGCAGCTCAAAAGAAAAGAAATGGGCTTAATAAAGAATTCCTAAGAATGAAGAATTAGGAGGAATATTCACTCCTTTTTAGCTATAGGAAGTACTATAAGAGAACAATAGAAAACAAAAACCAGATTCTGATACATAAAAACAAATGCTTGGTTTAGAGTTGCTTTTCCATTAGAGTTTGCTAATATAAAAGGCCCTTTACACACACACTACAGCTAATTCCTGCCAGCTATTAAAGAAAGCAAATACTGTCTGAACTTATCATAGCAATAGAGTATAAAATCGGAGTCTAGTCTGAGTCTGACAAGAAATGGAGCTTGGTTTTTGGTTTTGGTTTTTTTTTTCTTCTAACTATGATGAACAGTATGTGCCATAACAGTCATGAACATGCATTCTGTCATAATTTTTTCTTATATGATCATCTAATATTGCCTGAAGAGGGTGTTCTCACTGTTGGTGCAAAGTTGGTGATAAGATTATCAAAACTAGACTGTCCTCATCCTCTCTCCAAAAAAAGGAAGTTCACTATTTTTTAACCTGTGAATTCATGACATGTTGCCTGTTCAAGTCATTGAATGAGCTCATTTGTTACAATGAGTTGCAAAAAATTATGGTAAAAATCATCATAATTATGAAGACATTCTTTCTTTAAAAGTCATTCATATACTTACACTTCAGAAAAATAACACTATCAATATCAGTGAAGTAAGATCATGGCATCACCTATTCTTGCAATGGCCCAGAGATGGGCAAAATATTACCGTATTTCATTTAGTGCTACAGAAAAACTTTCTAAATATTGTGCCTGTATTCATTCTTTCCATACTTCTACTGAGGAAAGCACCAAGAATCATTTACAAGGCACTGGTAAATTTAAGTCAAGTCTCCAATTATCCCCACATATTACTGCTTCTTTTTATATTAAAATATTTTTCTCCCTTTGTATGTAAATTTTTATTTCCTCACAGACAAATTATTAAGTTAAATGAGATAGGATAGCTGTGTTTGTATTTCAAGCATAAATATGTTCCAGTTTGTAGCATTTACTTTACAGCAGTGTTCCTAACACTGGTGTTATCACTACACTAACTTGCACAGCATGTGACTAATAAGGAAATTTATTTTGAGAAAGCAGTCCCCTCAGTGTGTATCTTTTCATAGGGTGATGAACTCACATATACACAGAGTAACAAACTGCAGTTGAAATGCCAACTGAAATCCAAAACTAAAGAAAAATTTTGTGGATTTATTTTTAAATTAAGAATGGATGATTGTCTTCCACTGTTCACTACACAAAGGTAAAACATTTTTGTAATTCTACCATTAACACAAATAGCTACATTATGTTAATGACCCTAATTAATAGGAAAACGTTACTTTATGTGAGGTTCTTCCATATTTTTATTTTTGTGAATTTATGATCTCTTCCCCTCCTAGGCAAACTTTGCTTAAGTTTGTTCAGTAATGGCTAAGGGCAGTCTTTGGATTCTACTGAGGTCCTTAAAGAAATAACCTGGATTCTTGGTTCCTAAATACAAAAAGCAATATCTTGAATGCTACCAATTGTTAATAACAAATAAAGCAGAGAGAGATATCTTGAAATAGGGTCCGGAATCCAAGACTGCTCCAAGGACTGATCTACAAAATAATATTCTTGTCCTTTCTCTGTAGCCAAATTCTCCCTTAGTTCTTGTGTGAAAAGCAAAAATGAGTCAGTAAAAGCATTTCTCCAGTGCTAGAATAACCTCAAATATACTAACTACTTCAATGCAGGTGATTTGCAGTAAAGACCACAGAAAACAAAATATAATGCTTTTTTTATATTTGTGTTGTTCTATATGTACATTATTTATATTTCTTTTTATATTTAAAAAAAGTCTAAGGAAATGAGAAAAAATAATATTAAAGCTTTTTAAAAGGAGTGGTTGTTATTTTCTAAAAATACAGTTTCTTGGAAAGTACAGAACTCTCTTACTTAAAGCCCTGAAGACTGCAGTGGATCTTTTTCCCTTCTGTCAGACAAGACCCTAATTTACAGAATTGAAAAGTTTATACACTTTTTTTACACCACTGTCTTTATCACTTTGATATTTTTTCCACTTTCCCTCTCAAACCTGTCCACATCTCTCACAGGATGAGTGCAGCATTGGTGTACCTGCCTATGGTGATCTTTAAGGTCCCTTCCAATCCTAATCATTCCATGACTCTATGATTCTACAACTGCAGAAGACCACTTCTATTGTGACTGCTCGTACCTTATATTCAACATTATTCCACTGTTAAAACCTGAAATTAGCGAGTTAACATTCTATTTCTGCATGTTGAGAACTTTTCTTTGTGTTCTACATCTCCTTTCCCCCGAAAAACCATAAGATGACCATATGTGAACTATTACGCATAACACTAAATGAATAATGATGATAAATAATGCTTGTAAATGAGTACATTACTTCAATAGTCAGTGGCTGCATTCCAAAGTACGCTGAATTTAATGTAGAACTGCCAAAGAAGCTTCCCTGTCAAGTAACAACCAGTCAGGATTCTTCTGAGTCCTCTCATTATATGAGAGATCCTAAATAGTTTTTCCACTAAAAAAAACCCCAACAAACCAAAACCCTTATATTATGGGAAAAACAACCAAGTTAAGCATTATCAAGCTATTATTTTTAAATTATTATTTTAAATAGGCAAGGAAAAGGAATTAATATAAAATTAGAACATGTGGAGGGCAAAATAGACCTCACTTAGGCTGTCCTATACATGTCTGCATAATTCTTCTGCACTAGACTTAAATCACTTGAGCATAGAATAAGTTTAGATTCAATGGGCTGGAACATCCTGATTCAGGTATGTTTGAGCAAGTAGTTTTCCTACTAGAGCACAATAATGATGTTTTTCAGTTCTGACAGAACTGTGGAAGAATTCTTCTGGTACTGGTATTTGTTCAGTTCTCCAGCTGCTAGTTCATAATTTAATTTAAAAAGTGTCAGATAAACCGTACTGAAGACTGGATTCAATTCCATGATAATTATAAACATATGCAAACAGCTAGGGGGAGAACTATAGGAGTCCTAAAGAAAAGCAGATGAAAAAGATAACTACATTAGTGACCATGTCATTCAAAGAAAAAGACCAAAGGTACTGCAAAGAACAGTAGAAGAATTAGGATAGATATGCATGGCATGATGTAAAACCATTTTTTCTCAAATAAATTTAAGCATTTGCTTAGCCTTTGGCTGCTAATATCATAAAACAGTTCACATAGGAGTATCTCTAAACTATTACAGACCACTGTTGACTTAAGTCTGCCACCGTGCATGCAGATGTTTCTGCTAACATGCATCTCAGTGTCAAGACTGAGACTGTAATTTAGAGACCTGCACTTCTGAGAAGGCCTCAAGAAGAAACAAACCAAAATAATGAAGACGCAAACCACAATAAAGAACACTAGAAGAAAAGGATGACTCTGTTCTGTCTCAGCAGATCCAGCTTTTATAATCAAATTCACATTAGACTCAGAAGTTAGAGAAATCATACTTCAGGTCTGCCTCAGACTCTCCAAATAACAGTGCTGCCTGCACTTTGTCAAGCTATTTCTGCATCAATTAACTTCTTCCATTAAATTAAAACACTAAAGGGGACAACTTAGCTGATATAAAATCTAAGAACCAGAGTAGCCTTTTCCCAGTGATTTATCTAGTACAATTAGAGTAAGCTGTTTGTACTGTAGTAAGCTCAAGCAAACAGCCATTACAAAAATTAAAGCTCTAAAGTTTTCTTCCATTTGCCTAGCAGGCTTGCTGTTCCAAGAAAAACATAACAAAAAGAAACCCAAGGTATTTATTGAGAGAGTCAGAGAAAAAAGGGAATGTATAAGTATGCAGTGCAGTAGGAGACAGGAAGACTGAGAGGAAAATATTAAAGAACTATGAATATAGAATAACATCACAAAACAGGACTGAGAAAAGATACACTGCAGGTAAAATGTAACAGAAATGATACTTACAATTATGTCAGAGGTAGCACACTAAGAAGAACAGGTCATATATTTCAAACGGCTCAAGATATTTAAAAAGTCAGCTAATGACAAGTGTTTTGTAATAAGGAAAAAGAATAAAATTGTCTGAAATTCTATGCTGATTTTACTGTCTTATAAGGTTTATTTTTTTAATATGACATCAGAAATTTCTGTGATGTTCAAAAGAGCTTGGTGAATTAAATAAAACATAAACAACATAAACTTTGTCTTTTGCACAGCTACATTTTAAAAATACTGAATACTAAATCTGCTAATACAAAAAAAAGTGCTAAAAATCCATGAGATGCCTGATTTTTTCCTGCTGCTAATGTTTGGCATTAATGTCTAGGCATCTCTGTTGAGCAGCTTCAATACATCTAGAGCATTTCATCAACATTCCATCACCTAGGCCTTCAGACTCTCTGTTCAGTGGAAATGGGAATGGCTTCAAGAATAAATTAATATTTCTTACAAATTGATGAACATAAGCAGGGTTCTGTGTACCCTAATGATTAGAGGAGCAGAGACCTTTGTGTTTCAGTTACCATTCTAATTAATGTTCACTGTAAAGTAGTTCATCACTTGAGAAAGATCAGGTGTGCCACAGAAGAGCAGGTAAATAAGCCAGTCCTCTAAATATACAGAGAAAAGGTTTAGAAGTTTGTGTTCCTTTTTGTTTTTCCTTCCTGTTCTCTTCTCTTCCTATGTCCTCAGTTCTCACCCTTCAGTAAACAGAAGCTTGAACTTAAATTGCATTTTGGGTTTGATTTGATTGTCTGAATATTTTGGGGGGCAATTTGCTACTAGTTTGTATTTGCCAGTAATTGCCACTAGCCTATTTTACCTGGCACCATTTGTTAGTCCAAAAATAATCTGCAGCCTGTGTCATATCTGTCAACTTTAAGTGGATGTCTGAACCACCCTTTGATATATCAAATTATATTAGCTGGGTCTATTTAAGTAGCCAAACAGCTTGTTGATGAGAAAGAGAAGATTATGAGATGGATAAAATTGCAAAAGCAAGAAGTGGCTTATTCTCAGACACAAACCATTCCTGCAGCAAAAACCACCCTGAATTATGTTGTTTCTAGTGGTTCATAAGCTAGTTCTTTTGGCACCTTAGAACATGAGAATGCATATGCTTTAATTACAGTAGAGTTTAGTTTGATGTTTTGTGTTAAGAAATCAAAAGAAAAAGAAAGTAAGTGATTATCCTAAGGTAACAACTTTCCAGCAAATGTAGTGGACCTGGATCCAGCCCAGCATATAATTATATATAATGGCTTAATGAGATATTTCTTGCCAGTAACACAATGGAAGGATAAGCTAGTTGATAAGACCAGGATTTGACTCATTTTTAATCCATTACACTGGACAAAAAGTTGTACTTGAATGGCCAAGAATATTTGTTTTATGTTTTACTTCATTTATTATTTTATTACTAAGCCATTTTTATGTACAAACAGAGACCACTAGGTTTCAAGGACCTTTTCTCAGTCTTCAAAATGGTTTAAATGGTTTTCAGTATCATAAAATATACTGCAGAATGAAAATTTGAATCAGAAAGCCTATGCAAAAAAGAAATACACTACAAAATGGCAAAACCTTCTGCATATATTACTAATAACATTGAGTTCATTTTTTTTCCAAAATCAAGATCCGTATATTCCTGTATTTACCAAATGCAAAACAAATTTTTCCATGTAATGTTCTTCCTACTTACAAGACTGTTTTTTAAAACAATAATTACTGTGGACCACTAATCTGTCGTAAAAGTTATCTAAAGTAACAGGTTAAGGGAAAGACAGAGCACTAAATAAAACATCTAGCATCCTTTAAAGTGATTTCATGATTACCAAAGAAGACTGTGAAGGTCAAAACAAAAACCCTTGTTTAGATATTTACTTCAAGGTGCATTTGAAATTAGCGGAAATGGGAAAGGTAAATCAGATGTAAACTGTAGAAGGCTAACTAACTTGAGTAACAAAAATATCATTAGTTTCTTTATTCTTAACATATTAAAATATGCCAAAAGACAGATAGATCGGATTCTACAGAGAAGACACTTAACAGAAAAGTAATTACAAAGCCCCAACATTTTCCTGAAAACCTCCTTGCCATTGGTAAGAATTGGCATTTTCATATCAATGTTTCAAGTGATTTTTCATTTTTAATTCTACATATGGAAGGAACAAGAATCCTTGCCGAAATATTGGCAATATGTTAAGGGAAAATATGACAGTAAGTAAAAATACCTAGTACCTAAAGGAAATCACGGTTTTGCAAGCAACTCTTGTCAAGGGCTGCATCTGTCTCTGTGCTGAATTAAGTCTCTCTACTATAACACACAAAGGCAGACTAAAAATATGCCTTCATAGAAGTTCACTATGAATGCTAAAGATCAGGAGGTAAACAAAAAAAAAAAAGGTAGTTCTGTATTGTGTGCTCCATCATTCTAAAGCACATACTCTGACAGAGGGTAACAGTGACTGATAGTCTTTGCTAGGGTTCTCACTTTATGTTGGTAGTTATTCTGATACATAGTAAAAGGTCATGAAAAATATATATTTGACTGTAATACCTGGAAAATATAGATTTTTATGAGTAAGTTCACTACTTTCTTATTTTAAATTACATAACCAAAAACATTAAAGATTTTAATGATTGCTCTTTTTTTCAGAGTAGAATTTAAAAGGAACCCGTGGAACTCTTTACAACAAAAATTCTTCTTGAAGAAACAAGTCATTTCCATTGCTACTAAGCAAAAAAGTAATGTACTAGTGTTACAAAGGATCCTTCAAATATATTTACATGATGCCTATTTACATCAGGTTTTTAAGTTGTCCAAAGAAGCCAAAGTCCTAATTCTAGACTCACTAAAGTGCAGTGAATGGAAAAGTGAAACAAGAAGTCTACTTGTGGAGCTAAAAGAGATATAGTCAAAAGGAACACGTGAGGAAATTAATTAAAAGGAATAAATTAATTTAATGACTTTACTGTCCTGCATTATTTTTTCTCATGGGTGAATACTATATATAATACTTACTTTAAAGCTTAATTAGCTTAAAACTTACTTTTAAGCTTAATAAGTGTCCTGGTTTGAGCTGAGCCCATGACTCAAGTTGGTGGCACCTCTGTGATAATGTCTTTAAGAAAGGGCAGGAAAACACCAGGCAGAAAAAGGAGGAATGGACAAAGAGAATGAGAAAGAGCAGAGGACAGCAAGGTCATCAAACATTATCACTAAAGCTTTCAGTTGATTTCGTCCCACTGTAAATTGTAGTTAACTTTTAGTAGGACTGTTTTCCTGGCTGCATGTTCACACACTGAGCTGCCGTAACAGTCAGGGTCAAGACTATATTATATGATACTGTAAAGTCATTTACTCTTGAGAAATTGTACAAGCTCCAGCTGAGGAAAATGAGCAAAATGTCACATCGGTCATTCTCCTACACCATCAAAATTAGGTATCTGCATCAATGCCAGATGCATCATATATTTCAATTACACTTATAGCTGTTCTGTCACATGTCAAGGATACAGATGCCCTTACTTCTGGATTGTGTGTTGCAATTCCTTAAGTTATTTGCCTATACCTCTAACTGCAAGGTCAGAACTGCAGTGACAGGTAAAACTGTTTATGTGCCATATTCATTAAACTTTTCAGCTGAATTGCCATTAGTTCTGTATGACATCATAGCCTGTTCATCATTATTCATTTGCTTTTTACACTTCTGGCAAGATAAAGCAATCTTAAAAGCTAGCAGCAATGAGATGAAGCGATTCTATGCTACAGTTTCTTAGATAGCTTAAAATCAATTGGTGTTTTTTGACTCTGCCTAAGCTTTAAAGGAAACAACACGGTTACAAGATTTTGTTTCTCTTCCTTTCAAGAATGAAAGGAAAGGTCTTGAAAGCAAAACGACAGAAATAGTTAAGTTTAGGGGATCCATTTATACAGCATCTAAATTATCTGTATTATGAAGGCCATATATATCCCATGATACACAGGCCAGAAGTTAGAAATTTAGAATTGACTGTGAAGAAACTATTGGAATTGAATTCTTACCGTTCTGACCAGACAACTATTCTGTAAAAACTGTGGTTTTCATTTAGTTTTACTTAATTTACTTAATTTGATTTATTTTATATGGATCACCAAAACTTTACTTCAGCAGATAGACACAGGTAATCCTGAAACCAGATACCCTAGTGATGATCCTCTTCTAAAACTCCTCAGTATTGGTGGAAAGTACAGGATAGCAATAATTTTAAACTGCACAACTGGATTTTAGTTCTATCATGGAACTGTGGAAGTAGTTATACCTTATACTTCTTCAACTTTCTACGCATTCCATTGCCCTCAAAGCAACTCTTTGGGAATGTAGGTTAATATGGCAAGTAAAGAGCTTTGCTTAAATATTAAAAAAAGTTTTAAAAAACTTGTTGTAATCATTAAAAAAAATAAATCTGCCTGTCAGCAACAAAAACCTTTCGCAAGTGTCGTTATCTTTCTAACATGGAATTCTTAATAACCTCTGGCACTAGTGGTTGAGTCACAAAGCATGTAAAAACTCCTGATCTCTGCTATAATTGTTTGATATTTCATATCCTGCTCTACAGAAATACATTTTAATGTGTGAAGACCTTCCTTTAATTGAAAATCTTTATTTGACTCAACAGCAGCTATTCTTCATCTTTCCATCTTCACAGAAATGGAAAGCTATATACTTATTCATCAGGTTACTAAACAATAATGTTATTCACATCAGAAAAGATTTCATTTCCTACATTTGCTTTTGGCAACTGAAACTTCTGTTCCTCCTTAGTTCTCATGCTCCATGATACTGATTATCTTGCACCACAACAACTTAAAAATAATATAATGATGTAGAAATGATATAGCTTTAACTTGCCATTAAATGCTGAATATAATTGCCTAAAGTCAGCAACAAATATAATTTGGACAAGCTTCCAGAATCTTAGCTGGCTGGCCTTGTTTAGAGTTGTATGAATACAAAACTTCATATATAAATATAGAAACACATATTTCGATGATATTCTATGGCTTTCATCTAGGGAAGAACAGAAGCAAGCATTAAATTTCAAGTCCAGCATTTTAATTTTATTTTAACCTGAAATAATATTTAATTTTATAAAAGGAATAATAAAGAGTGCCCTCCACATTGTTTAGTGCCTTTGAAATTACCTAAAGCACAAAATGTATGTGAAAATGGATCAATAATAACTCTAGACAAGTTATCTTGTTTAGACAGGTCTGCCAAATTCTGTACTAGAATTTTTCCATTTATTTGTTTATAGTACAGCATTTTAATGTGGAAAGAGTAGCAGATAAATGCAGCATTCTAATGTTTCAGGACTATACCACTTCTTTCTAGGAGACAGCTCAAAAGGTCTTTTTGGTAACCTTGCACTCATGGGTATGACCTTTATATAAGTTTTTGCACAAAAATGAATATTATCTCTCCTGCATTTTGATAGCAAGATCTCCAGACTATTTACAAAATCTGATTACTTACATAAAGCCTTTTTAATTTTGCTAGGTATATTTAAACATTCTTTTTGATACAGGCAATATTGCTTTCAGAAGCAACTAAGTCATTCATGTTGTCACCGTTTCTAATTTGCAAACCCTAACAAATCTCACTGTGAGAGAGGAATTCTCAGATTTTATGCCCTGTTTGGTAACATGTGGAAAATCAGATGCAGTGAGGAAATATACAGGATTGTTTCCAAATATTTGAAACAAATCCAAAACCCCTCAAGCCTGAATTTATTTGGCAGGACAAACAATAGAAGAATAACATTGCCAAGACCCTGCTGTCTATTCCCCTGCGTGCTTAATTATTTTTGGTTGTTGATTGCTGTTGGGATTTTTTTATTGTTTATTTGTGTTTTTTTCTAGAGCAAATTCACCAAAACAACTGCTTAAGCTGTCGGTTCATTTTACAGAAAGCTGTGCATTTCTAATACTTGTCATATTAGGCAACAAACATCAGTAGTGTCCGCTTTCTATGTAATGAAAATGTAATTTAAAAAAAAAATCAAAATCTATGATAATTTTCCTCCTGGAGTCTTCCAGTGTGGAAATGGAGACTCAGATACTCAGCCACCTATGAATTCCATTCAGCTGGACTGCAACCTTTAGCTTCATTTCAGGACCTGCTGACAGATAGAGTAACAGAAATAGCCATAGAAGAAAATCTTTCATTATAAAGTGTCCAGCAATTCAGATTGGACTATAATGGCACATACCTTTGTAGTTTTGTAATTTTTCAGGGTTGTGGTTTTGTGTGTGTGTGTGTGTGTGTTATGATAGTCTTGATGTCACTATATACAATGAGTGGAGCTGAAAAGAAATCACAAAGGCTGGGTTGCAATGACATCTGCAGGGTAAAGTAACAGCAGCAAGACTGATAAACAAAGGCCAATGAACTTTACAGCATAAAAATGAAGTCAGATGAGGTTCTCAAAACACCAACTGCTTAGGAGAATTCTGAAAGGACCCAGAAAGCACTACTTGAACATCTGCTAAGTCTTGCATTATGGGGAAGTTGTGGACCTATTTTGCTACCCATTCCAAATGAGAATGACGGGTTAGGTACAGTACTGTTCACTTACCTCCATCCTTATTAAATTGGGAGAAAATCTGACTGTGCTGCTGGGCAGTAAAGGGATATGCATGATGAAGGAGGAATTATGTTCAACATTCAACAAATTGCATCATTCCACTTCACTTAACAAGTCACATGGAAGAAAATACTGATTTTTCATAAACATCAGATTCTTTACTGTCTGTGCCTGGCCACCTCCTTCATTCCATGTGAAAAGCCTTGAGGGAAACCTCCGGGATCTGATCTATGTCATAAGCACTAGCAGCAGCAAAAGCCCATGCAAATAGTGGCAAAGGTTATTTTAGCAGCTCTGGTAGTACTGGGACGCCTATACAGAATCTGCTCTGTGATTATGGTAAATATGAAGAAGCCAAGACGAAGTAGGTTTAAACAAACAAACAAAGTTTTGGATAGCTGTTATGAGAGAGTGTATTTCCACTAAAATGTAGCATGGACCTGTCCCTCAAGATATGTTTTAAGACTGTGTTTTAATGTTTGTGAAATGATAAGATTTGGTTATTCTGAGCAATTTTCAAAAGACAATTTGCCTCCTAGTGAGATGTGTAAATCTCTCAATGTTTTAATTCTTTTCCTTCACTTTGGAAAAAAAACCCAAAAGGCCACCACTTATTTTATGTAAAACATCACAGAATATTTCTCCTTAAATCTAAGTATAATTCTGATACTTTCTGGAAATCAAAGATTTCCTGCTGCTTATAAAATGAGAGTATAGCAATCAGTTAAATTCAGTACTTCCAGTCATATCTCTCAGACTTGTCTTTATGCTGTACACAACATTCTAATTTAATGAAAAGAAACCAAAGTGTGTTGGAATGTGTTCTGTAGTAAACAGTTCTGTATAGGCATTTAACTTTGTGGCCTGTGAAACACAAATTTCACTGTTTAGAAGACAGCAAACAGGAAGCTGTAACTTCTATAATAAAGATATGGTATTCTGATGTCAATAATATACTTTGCAAATAAGATTAGTAGGTGACTACAACACTGTGTTTTGAAAACTATTTAGAAATTACATAATATTGACATTAAAAGATTTTATCTAATATAAATCCTTTCTAAGTTTATGAATTTATGAACTTCTTTTAGAGACTTTTTTCCCAAGGGGTTGCTAGCTATAGCAGCTGTGTGTGTGCACGTGCATGTATATGTGTAGAAAAATAGCACCATTCTGTGGAGATATTTAATCTTCTCAGTGGAAATAATTACAGATGGATACTGAAAATCATTATATAAAAGTTAAATTTCTGTTAAGTCTTTAGATAGTACTTGAAGCGCTACAAATAGGAAGCAGATAAAGTAGCTGAAACAAAAATAAGCTGATTGATTTAAATTATTATATCTTCATGCTGATTTTTGAGATTTTATTGTCTAGACTGCAGAAACTCATGTGTTCAAAGCATTTCATGTTGCAGCCATAGTAATAACTGTTGTGCTACCAGTACTTTTGTAGCTGTTAGAAATGTATTCATTTATAAAATATTAGATCCACAAACATACAAAGACACTGAAACATTCTGAATATAGCATATATGGAAGCCATTCATATTGTGAATAAAGATATGTAACTTTTTTCCCTTTTCATATGTAAACAGCCCATAGAAGGCTTGCTTCATTTTGATGGGGGATTGCCTACCTGCCAACAGAGTTGTTTCTGAAAAACACAGAGGTGTTTTAGAAAAATAAAAGCGAAGAACAGAAGAAGAGGGCTGCAATCAACAGTTATGTAGAAATGCTGTGTAGAATACCAGATTGATTATCCATCCAGCTGCAATAAAAGAGACTGCCCTATGTACTATGCAATCTTGAAGCCATCTACTCTTAACACTGGCTGTTGGTTTTCCTTCCTGCATGATAGGAAGTCTGCTACATATTTCAGTTGCAGCCTTTTAATCTTTTTTCTGTTTTCTTTGTGTGGAATTGGAGCAGGAAAAATGAATGCCTGCAACCTAAAGCAAGCAAACAATGGTTGAACACCTCTTTCTGTGGATGCCAATCTACTGCAAGGGCCAGTGAATAATAGGTTGTATTTTGTATCTGTAGCATGACTATATTTTAGTCCTTCACATGACATGAGCTTAAAATAAAAATTCATTGTTGAAAAAGGTTGTCAATTCACCAGTTCTATTATACAAAGTTAACACTAATAAACAATCCATTAGAAAGGCATCAGCACTGATCCACAGAAATAAAAGTAATAATCTAAGAAGTAGTTAAAAAAGACAATTTTGACTTTTACATTTCAAGACAGCTGCTAAGACAAATTCTAAGACAGATGCTAAAATTCCTCACTCTCTAAGGCAACAGGCATTTACAGGCTACTTAAAATGGCAAAAAGCGTTTTTCAAACTGAGGTGAATACAGTTAATGAAAATAATGCTTTTAATTGATCCACAGTTTGAGAGTGATGAGAATACCTTTTTTTCAACTAAACAGGGCTTTATACTGATTAAGGAAAAACTTATCACAATTTGTTTGTTCATTACACTTAATTAAACTAATTTTAAATGTTATATTCCATATGGAGTTGAGAGGCTTGACAGATCACTGATAAAAAAAATAAATAAATATAGCCAATGTCAATTAACTGAGACAGACAGTTAAATAAGGAAGGGGAAAAAAAGAAAAAAAGGGGTTACATTTGTTTTTCAAAGTAGCCAGCAATATCTTGCTTCTGTCATTTTAGACCCAGGAGAACCAGAATGGCCCCTGCTGATCTAAAACTGCAAGACTTATTGAATTCTTCAAGTTGCTTTTGAACTAACATATGCTTTTCTTTTTATCTCTCCTTGCAGTTCCCTGCCTCAGAGATACCTATTTAGCTGGAGACTAGAGACATTGTCCTGACCAGTTATAGGTCAAAACACTAATAAATAGTTTAAAAGCAGCTTGTAGATAGCTTCTAAGTGGTCATTAACTATTTCAGTACCAGCTAATTCCACAATAATACATGACAAAACATTTTGATAGTGTATTTCTTTTATCTTTCCCTTCTTCTAGAAATTCCAGATAAAAATACCAATGTTTTATTTAAAAGTTTGAGGCAGTGACTGTCTACATTAAAACCAGAACAGTGTTCTAAGGCATGGTTCAAGACAAATTCTTGTTTTTTTAAAATGAAGACTGAATGCTCTTTGAATCAAAATATGAACCACATTCAATAAAAATAATTTTTAAAAAAAGGTCTTACACTACTAGAAGATATTCACAGATTCACAGAATCACAGGGGTTGGAAGGGACCTCAAGAGATCTTCAGGTCCAACCCCCTGCCAAAGCAGGCTCTCTAGCTCATATTGCACAGGGAGGCATCCAGACAGGTCTTGAATATCTCCAGAGAAGGAGACTCCACAACCCCCTGGGCAGCCTGTCCCAGGGCTCTGTCACCCTCACCGTGTAAAAGTTCTTCCTCATGTTGGTGCAGAACTTCCTGTACTCTAACTTGCAGCCATTGTCCCTTGTCCTGTCTCCACAGACCACTGAAAAGGGGATGGCCATTTCCACCCACATCCCATACTTAAGATATTTATAAACATTAATTAGGTCCCCCTTAGTCTTCTTTTCTCAAGGCTGAACAGTCCCAGCTCACTCAGAAGAAATGCTGTTTAAGTACTAGCCAGCTCTCACAGGCTCCCTTACCTTCTAACAGTGTAGCCCACAGGATAGCTCCTATTAGGTTGCAGAAGAGATCAATGTTTGCTCTTCTAAAGTTCAGGGTAACTATCCTACTTTTTGGCTTGCTTCTTCCACTCAGGATTTTGAACTCTACCATTTCATGATCACTTTGTCCCAAGCTGCCCCTGACCTTCACTTCCCTAACGAGCCCATCCTTGTTGGTAAAAACAAGGTCCAGTACCCACCCTCCCCTTGTAGGTTCCTGCATCATCTGTAGTAGGAAATTGTCTTCTACACATTGCAGAAATTGTCTGGACTGCATATGCCTGTCCCTGTTTCTTGCCCTGCAAATATCTGGGTAATTAAAATCCCGCATAAGGGTCTCGAGGCTACTTCTAGCTGCTTGTAGAATGCATTATCAACTCGCTCCTCCTGATCAGGGGGCCTGTAGTGCACATCCACAACAGTGTCACTCACAGTAGCCTGCCCCTTAATTTTTACCCACAAGCTCTCAACTGATGGATCATCCTCCCTCAGGTGGAGTTCAATACATTCTAGATGCTCTCTCACATAAAGAGCAACTCCTCCACCTCACCTCTCTAGCCTATCTTTCCTAAAAAGCACACAGCCATCCATGGCAGCATGCCAGTCATCCAGGCTGTACCACCACTTCTCTGTGATCTCAATGAGATCATGGCCCTGTGACCATGAGAGACCTCTAACTCTTCCTGTTTTTACCCGTGCCACATGCATTAGTATATAGGCAGTTTACAGAGGCAGCAGATGCAGGTATCCTCAATAGGTCACAGGAAGATTTCTAACAGGGGATGGGCAGTGGTGCCTCCACTGAGGAGTCCTCAGGGCAATCCACAGAATTTTTCCTACTATCACCAGGAACAACATCCCAAAGCCCATCACTATGCCGTTGGCCTTTACCTTCTTCCCCTATCAACTCTACCCGTCTCCTGAAGCACTTGCCTGACCCCAGCAGCCTTCATGATATCCCCTTCCCCCTTCCTACTTAGTTTAAAGCTCTCTCAATGAGCCCTGCCATCTCCTGGGCAAGGATCCGCTTTCCCCTTAAAGACAGGTGAGCCCCGTCACCAGTCATTGTGCCAGGAGCTGAGTACACAATCCCTTCACCAAAAAACCCAAAGTTCCTATGCTGGCACCAGCCTTTCAGCCACTTGTTCAACTCCTGGGTTCTCCTAGCCTGCTCTGAACCCCTCATCCCAATAGTAGGGATAGAGGAAAATATTATTTGAGCTCCCCCCATCACAACAAAGTGCCCTAGGTCCCAGAAGTCCCTTTTGATAGCTCGCAGGCTACACTTCATGATTGCATCACTGCCTGCTTGAACTATCAATAATGGGTAGTAACCATAGGATCTCAGCAGCCCTGGAATCCTTCTGGTGATGTCTCTGACCAGGGCCCCAGAGAGGCAGCACACATCCCTGCATGTAGGATCAGGTCTGCATATGGGGCCCTCTGTTCCCCTGAGAAGGGAATCTCCTACCACAACTACCCGTCTTTCTTTCTTAACAGAGGCAGTGTCGAGGTGTGAGGTCAACTGTCTCACTCTAGGCACCCGCTTCTGCTGAGGCAGAGGGGCTGCCTTTGAGGCAGATTCATTAACATAAATTACAAAGTAGCTGAAAAAAAACCTTTGTGGGGCAACTAGCATCTTTTTTAACGTTATTTTCATTAGCCACAGTTGTTCAGTGATGTGGTTCATTTTGTTTCATAGGTATTTGCTGTCGTTTTGCATCATTTACATTTTGATGGACTTGCCTGAAAAAAAAGTCCAACAATTTTTTAACAGTAGCTGCAGAACTTTCATTAAAATTTAAATGAAAAGGTTATAAAATGTTAGCTCTTATATGTATTTCTTTAAGATTGTAGTGCTTCGCATTGCATTCATCATTGCCAGAGGCAATCTAAAATATCTGCCCCTTCCTTATCACTGATCATTTAGAGAAAAACAAAATAGTTTCCTCTAAAGACCGTCTTGAATTATGAATCAGAAGGCTCTTTTACTTGCAGTAGATTTTTAGATGAGTGGGTCAGATGGCAAATATATTTAAATTTTAGTTACAGAGCTTAAAGCCATACTGTTTTCAGAAACAGCTACCTAAAAGGATACAGAATTTAAGTGGGAGAAGAGTGCTGAAAAATGCATATTATCCGACTGTGTTCCTACTGAAGTCAATAACTATTTTACCATTAAGCCAGTGAAGATTATGAGCAATGCTGATTGGTCTTGACATTCCTGTGTGTTTTACTTTTAAAAATTACACAGATTGGAGAAAGTAAAGTAGTGTCATGTATATCTGAATATAGTAAATCTAAAATCTTAGAACAGAGAAAAGACCAGCAACATCAAGTTATAAATATAGTTATCTCTTTATTAATTTTAAGCCAAAATCTACTAAACTCAAGACAACCAGTACAACTACATTTTAGTAAAATTAAAGAATGACATGTGGTTACAGGTCCATACATACAGATTTTTTTACAGAAAGCAAACTTACCAATTTCAAAGAATATACAAGTTGTCTTAATATTTGCCCTTTTCAGATGCATATCATACATAAGAGTGGAGTGTCTGCATCCACCGTTTTAAGAAGGAACATTCCAGCTTATACAGAGGTGTAGCTTAATTGTGAGTCTTAAACCAGTAAAAAGGGTGAAGATACATAAGTATTTTTTTCATACATATTATTTCACAGAACTTAAAAAATATAATTATGAACATGTGCCTGCCAAGGATCAAATGGAAAATACACATTTATTAGTTAGTGGGTTTTTTTTAATTTAATTAATCAGAATGAGTTTGAACCTCAGACAAATTGTGTGACACACCATAGTAGTCTATGACATTACTGACTTTTTTCGTCTATTTTTTTATATACATGCATCTATCTAATACAGCTAGTGTGATTTCATTGTCTCTGTATTTGAGTTTTCCAAGATAAATAATTTATCTTTCATATGACAAACAAATTCTTTTGCATTATCAAAGTTCTATAACAGCATCAATTGTGAAAGAAGAGATTCAGCATACACAAACAAGTCCTTTCAGTAGTCTTTTGATTCTAATCTACACACTTTTTAGAAAGATAATGTTTCCCAAGAGTACTGCAAGAATTTTACAGTTCCTGAAAGTGATGTAAGTCTTGGTTTTTCATTGCATTGTCAGGTGTGGCAATTAAGTAAAGCTCTCAAAATAATAAAGACTTAGAGCACTTAAATATGTCTGCCCTTAAAACCAGGTAAATGCATGAGAAAAAGAACCCAAAACCCATACACTCCGAAACCATACAAAACTCCCTGTGTACTCAGGTATGCAGTATGAAAAGCAAAATTAATCAAACTCATTAACTGAATTGGTTACTCATTCTCATCCTCCTCTCAGACAGTTGATGAAATTTTAACCAGATACTTCTGCCAGCTCCATCAATCTTGGTAGAAGGAAGTCATTTCACCAAGGCTTTCTGAAGTTATCCTAATCAGTATCCTCAATGAATGTTCTATGTTATTTGCTCTAGGATAATTCAGAACCTAAATTTTAGACTGTTACATATTATTTAGTAAGTAATAATAACAAAATAATCATTTATAAGTGACAAGAAAATGTGCAGTATTAATCTTTGCAAAGTACTTTGAGAAAATGGTTATGAAAGGTTCAAAGGAAATAGAAGAACTAATTGATCTTAATGGATTCTTATAGAACAGAGAGACAGCATGTACTGCAATTCAACAAATTACCTGCTATTTTGAAGTCTGTGTTGTGCTGGAGTGGATGGATTTAGTGGAAAGTGAGTTAAATATAATTTCTTTATTAACTATCAAGAAAGTGTATGATTTTTTCCAGAGGAATGTCTGCAGTGACAAGGCTACAGTCTTTCCAATCTTTATAGAAATTATTGTCAGAATACAGCAGGCACAACAATACGGCTAATTTATGATTATCACAGAAAAACTATAGTTACTGAAGAGATACAGTGAAATGATTTTATGTTGTGAGGGAAGACATATCCCATAAACATGATAAAATTGTTACACTGGAAAACTTTTCTGTAGTGTTTATAATCTTTGCTAACACACGCTTTCTCAAATTATGTGCCTCTCCTTGCCTGAATGCATTAGAGACAGGCTTTTCAATCTTCTATATGCTGCTACCAAACTCCCAATGGCCAGTTCAAATACTTTATCCAAATTGTTTTCCACAGGTTCTAATCAGGCCTTACAAAACAGGAGAGGCAAAGATTTGGAAATTTTCAGTCTTGCAGGGCAGCAGAAAAGTATAAGCACTTTTCCCATCTGCAGTCACCTAAAAGCTGATGCACACTCTAAGAGTTTATAGATATAAGATGTATAAAACTAGACTTAAATGGCAGGAAATGTAAACACTTCGTTATCTTGAATAACACAATTTAGGTTTCAAAAAGCTGTTTCTTAAAGAAAGACATCTTTCTTTTCTGGAGTGTTTTTTGGTTAATGGTGGGGTTTTTTCCCCTATGTGCAACACAACTGAAAAATTTGGGGGTTTTGGTGGTGGGTTGTTCGGGGTTTTCTTTGTATGGAGCACAAAGGACATGTCACTGCTTAGACATAAAAGTCTCCATGTTATAATAAATAAAACAGGCAAATACCAAATTATTCAAGCTAGCTTTGAGTAGCATAAAAACCAACTTTCTCTTCCAGATCTTATTTTGGAATAAAATTTTATATTATTAGGTGGAAGCCATTGACAAAGTACTCCCTACTTGAAACTTCTTAATTTAATACTTAGTGAAGCATAAAAAATGGATCTGCAGCTGTGTAGTTACCCTTACCTGAGTTTCAAAGGTATAGGCAGGATCTCAATTTAGCATAAGATGACACACAGAGTTGTACAGACTGATCCTCTGATAATCCCATAATGGAGAAGATAATGAGCATTCTATTAATTTTCTGAAGTAGTTCATAATTAGAAGACACTTTCAGACTGCACCTGGGAACTTGACTTAGTCATAAAACTGTGGAATTTAAAGTCAAGTTATGAACAAACAATTTGTCACTAAAGGATTCACCATGAGGTCACAGGTCTCAAACTTACTTAACAACATGTAAAAGTAATTTTCAGTGACTGAGTAGAATATTTACTAGAGAATATATGTATACCTCCCCATCAATTACAATTAATATGAATTTCTCTTGCATTATTCTTACCTTTCTCCTGCCCGTCTGGGTTCTGCGATAAATTGTTTCACACAAGGAGAGTGTAGAAAAGGTCATCAGTACTCCAAATCATTTTCCAAGAGGAATACAGTGTTCATTGTATCTTTTTCCTTACTCTTAGGAATTGCATTCCTAACATTACTTGCCCCATGTTATCAAAAATATAGAAATGACTTGTTCTTTCTTCATTGGTTCACCATATACCATGTGTTTTATCCATTTTAGATACTACTTGTAAACCACTAACCAGTTGTCACTCCAGTATTAACTTCTCCTGTTACTTTGAAGGCTTCTGCTGTCACACCATGAAGAACACCTTATGCTGCAGATTATTCAAAGGTCATAGATGGTTCATTCTGTAAAGAAGAAACAGTTGTTACTTCCATCTATGAGTTAAAAAGACATTTACAGTAATAAGCATTATGTTACATTTGTGCAAGATCTAAAACACAGTAACTAACAGTTATCTGAACCTTAGATAATTTTTGTTACAGCTAAATAAGATAAAACACAGCACCAGAGAAGCCAAAGCAAGTTTTATAAAAGTCTGATAAGCCTTGTGGCCTCTGTTGTTAGCTTAATGCAGTACTACATTTACTGGGTTGCTACATATGATGATGGACATATGAGCTATTATATTTTTACTATTTTTAAAGTTATATTTCCACATTCGACGAGCTGACATACAAAGACATTTTAAGAGCACAGAGAAAACAGAACTATGAGCACAGATGGTCTTACCAGGTGTCAAGATAATTTTTCTCAAGGACCAAACACTTAACCTGAAAACCACTTATGGGTGGCAGTAAAAACCACTACCCTGCCGTTTCACAAAGTGCTTTCATCTGATGAGTTACAAAACACACACACACAAAATTTTTCACTTTCTCTCTGCATTTCTCAATCTTCTACGAATTTATTTGTGGAAAAAAAAGTAGCATAGTTAGTAGTTTCCTCTGTAGAGAAAAAGTTTTGAAACATCAGTCTATTCAAAAGATCTGATCAGCTAAAAGAGGAATAAAATCTGACCTTTGGGAAGACTGAAGTTTTTGACACTTCTAATTTTTCTGCAATTCAAATTCTGCACCTTTGATCTATTTGCAGGTCAAATGTCTCCCTTCAAATGATGAAGTACTACTTTTTTTTTTTTAAGCAATCTAACAATCCTGACTTTACACAAATAGGATCTTTCATGTCACTTTAAAATGCTCCCACCGGCTAAGAAGAACCCTTAAGAGAAAACATAACTTAGTAGTTCTCCTACTGACAGTCATTTGCTTCAGAATGAATTGTCTCCTACCACATTTGCAGAACTCTTATTGGCCATACAAGGTAAGTAATTAAATGTCCATCCAATGAAGCATAAAGCAGATAACTTCACAATCAGGCAACATCTGATAATAGCAAAAGAAGCATTCAATTATTAGAGGCTATTCAGTTTCAAAGTAGCTTAATCTGTTTCCTACTCATGACTGGAAGTCCTGGATCTGATTTATTTTTCGTTTGACTAACAAGAGAAATTTCCAGCTTCAATTACCCTTCAGAGCCATAAAGACATACAGATTTCTTCACTCTTCTGAGAACATATCTAGTACCAAAATATCCTTATCCTTCTTACTGCTCTTCACTTGCAATTTACCACTATATCTTATATGATAAAAGAACAATGTTCTGGGGAAAATAAGGCAAAATTTCAAACAAAACTGAGGAAGGTCGGTTGAAAAAGTCATGACACATAGCAGTTCTAAGCCATTTGAGAAACTGGTCTTAAAACAGAAATATCATCTTACATAAGACTACAGATTTGTCAACAATTTGCACATTATCATTAGTATAATTGTTACTATTACAAGTCTGGCTTGTTTAATGGTATTGAAAGCAGAGATTTTCTAGCATCAAATCATAGAATCATAAAATACACGGAGTTGGAAGGGACCCATAAGGATCATCAAGTCCAACTCCCAAAGTCATGAGTTTAAACAAACAACTTCATGGCATAGGAAAAATAAACTACAGGGATATGATTCTTTGTAAAGAAATGCAGTTTAATGCAGTTTTGTGTTTCTTTAGATTGGTTGATTTGCTAGAAGCTTTAACTGTATGCAGAGCTGACATACACCTGTTCCTGCTTGTGAATACATGCCCTTATTGCATGATTAGCCTGGTAGCTCTCCCCTGTTCATTTAGAACTCTGTCAAAAGGCAAAATCCCTAATTTATAATACAAGCAACTTCTCTGAGAATCACCTGCACAGAGTTATGTTATATCAAATCCTCTGGATTTTTAAAAATGCCATTTAATTTCCAAGTTTTAAATCCAGTTTGCCTAAATAATACAAATTAAACAGTGAATGGTTCAGGGAGGAAACATACAATGAACCCTTCTTCTACTACAAATCTGTATTTCGATTAAAGGCATTATGATAATTCATGAAATAACATGTTAAAAGTGACAGTACATGATTTACCAGACTTGCCCTGGTTTGGTTTTGTCTTCATATGTACACAAAGGGATACAACTGCAGAGTTTACATTTTACACAATCCCCATCTAGAGAGAAGAAAGATATATCTTCAGTTCCTGATAAAGAAAAATAACACTAACAGCTAGCCAAAGCAGCTTTTAACAGTGGTATTGCTAAAGGACATGTTATAGGAGAGGGCATGAGTGAAAGGGGCAGAAGAGAAGTACATTAATGATTACTACGTACTTAAACGTATCTTCTATGTAATCCCTCAGACCACAGGAGAATAAAAGCAGGACATTTTTCCAAAGGAGTGTTTTCCATTAAAAATTCTGAAGCTTATTAAAAGTAAAACATCAATCAGTATCACGTTAATTAGAAAAAATACACCTGTATTGTGCAAAGCATTGAGAGTAATTAAAAAAGTAAGTGCTTAATTATGGCGTTTTAATATATATTTAATTTCCCTAGAAATACTCACCTTTTGAATCCTACATTCACATCTACAAGAGTTCAAAATGTGAAAAAACAGGTAGGAGTATATCTTTTTTATTGATTTTGTAATCAGGTATCTCTGGCTTCTTCAATATCACATGTAATTATTTTTAGAAATAGTTTACATTCTTTAAATGACAGGTAATTATTTACTCAATTTATGTCTACATGCTTTTTAGAGGCAATTGTGTCCTGTTTTGCTGAGGAAGCTGTAAAGGAATTCCTCAATCTAGCCAAAGGAAAATGAAAATTACATTTCTGCATAACTTCATAAATAAACCTAATGTTCATATGTGATGACTGTGCTTATATTCAGGCACTATTTTATCCTTTCAGTTATCCAACCAATTTAATTATTAAGAATGTATTTATACTTACAAGCCAGAGAATTTGAAGATAGATCTTTCAGGTGCTGTCACCACTAGTTCTGCAATGAAGCATGGAGACACTACATTCAGCACGCTTTGAATGTAGGGTAATAAAGTCTATTGACTCTCTTAGACCTACTGGAAGAAAAAAATTGGATAAATTAAACATTGTGAACAAAATAACTTTGGTGTTCTGCTGTTTTTCACTTGCATCAGTGTTCAACTATTTGCTTCGGTTTTGAAGAATAGGTAGATTACTATTATGTGATTTAAAAAAGAGAAAGTATTTCTAAAAAATTTCTTTTTAGAGCTAAATTATAGAGACACTGACAGTAATGATTATTCCATGCTAAATTTCCAGCTGTGCTACAGATTACATTGCAGAACCTATTTGTAGATATTTGCTATGTTGTTAGTTACTACCATGGCTTTCTTTTTTTGCCCTGTTACTCTAGGAACAAACCAGCATCTCCTCCTCTAGCCTCTCTCTCTTTCTCTCACTTGATATAAACTTCAACAAACATTTTTGACTACTTCCAGTAAAGAGAAGATTAATTTCTGCTCTTAGCTAGTCAGTCCTTTGTGTATTAGAGTTAGGAATTTAATCCTATACATAGAGTGTAAATTAAGGCTTATACTTTTTTTGGGTGTTCAACTAGAAACTTGAAATTGCTCTTCAGTCCTAGATGTAGTAGATCCAATTGGAGGGAGACCTTTCCCTTCTATTATACAGACACCAAAAGGAAAAGGTTATGAATTCAAGGAATACAGCAAGCTTCCTGGAATTCACCAGTTGCAATTTTCAGCCCTGCTGTATCCTGAGTTATCAAGGATAGAATCTAGCTGGAAGTTCTAGATTCTCTGCTGATCCATTCTTGGTCTGCATGCTTTGCCAATGGCCAATGGCCAATATACTGCATAACATTCAGAAGATGCAAATTAGACTGTGTAATCCCACAGGAAATGTAAAAAGCCTATGAAAATGAACACTTTGCTGAGCATCACAACACAATTTCTTGGACATCTTAAAAAAAAACCCAGTTATTGTTCATACGTGCTTCATATGTGTGGTGAGTCTAATTAGTTAGTCGCTGTCATGGCCTTGAGGGTAGCCATGGCCTCTGTTGTCCCTAACCACTTGGGGCCACCATACACCCACATCCTAGGGTTTAGGGACCCCAGTTTAGGCAGGACAGTGGGGCTAAGACTGAGCTGAAGGGGGATCCTGGGCAGAGGTGGAGGGGAGTTCCAGGCAGACTGGGAAAGGCCAGTGAGCCCTTGGGTGCAGTCCAGGCCCTGACACTTCTGTCACAGCCTGACAAAGAAATGCTGCTTATCTTTCCAGGTTTCCTTTTTTTCTGCATAGAGTATCTGGCATAGATATTTCAGCATAGATAACTGGCAACCTAAACCCGGATTTCAGTGGTATTTAAAACAAATGGTAACGGAGGCAGTAAGGAGAACCACAGCTGGTCAGTCCCTAATTGATGAGGGTATGTAGAATGTGGAAACATTTATTTCTGCAAGATTATGTGACCAAGGACCTTGTCAAATCAGTATGACAAGAAGGGGAATATAAGATACAAAACATGCACACAGAGCTAGCAGACAAACATAAGGGAGACAGTAACTGGAAACAAACCTGGTCAGTAACACTAATTAACAGTCTATTGAGAAACTAGAGGCAAACCAGGGGCTTGCAGATTGATAAAGAGGTCTTACAGAGGGATGTTGGAGCAAAGCAAATTGATGGGGGAAGGGGATCAGTGAGGAGCAAAGGAAGAACAGACAGAAAGGGGTACGTTACTTGTGAAATGGACTGGTCAGTACACTTGCCTGACTGAGCCCTGTACCTGATCATCACAGTGTGTCCTGTCTTCTTACTAAATACTTTCTTGATTGTCTCTACATAATTTCTTTATCCCATGTGTTTTTGAAGACCTACCATTTAAATTTTAGAAACTGTTCCAGCAAAACCTATATGTAATTGCAAAGCATTAAATGACTTCTTAAAACCTAGAATTTGGACCACAGAGGGTTATCCTTTTAAACAGAATTTATGTTAGGTCAGGTATATATCAATCAATTTTGTCATTTATAATTAGCAGTTATATATAGCTTTTATGAAATTAAATCTATCCCTGCTGTTTATATGAATATTGTAGTGGGGTGAAAAAAACTCACTTGGCATCGGTGAGGGAAATTCATCCTAAAAATTATGAAGTACCCAGGGAGAGCTTTGCTGTTTCCTTGTTATGTTCTATTTGAGCTCTATAAAACTCACACAATGCAAAACATAAAATCGAGTATTATTTATTATTTCTACTGTTTCACCACTTACAGTCAAGAAATTTATAGGTGAAACTCCATTTCCTAGACTACTCTGTGTTTCATATTGTTTATGAATTTTATATACCTTTTCTGACTGACTTTATTATTGCAGTGTATAGGACAGCTAAACGCCCTGGAAACCACTGCCCACTTGACTAGGCATAGATACGTGAAACAGCAGCTTGATTGGCATTCTAGATGACCATCTGAAATATTAAATTCTTCATCCACATCCTTAATAAACAAAGTTTGGCTTCCCTTCTTGGGTCTTAAACAATGGCACAGGATTTTCATTAAAACATTTTGGTTTCATAATAAGAAAGCATCAAGAATAAAATAGGTTGGTTGAACTAATGCAGTTTCACTGAAACCATATGGATAGCTGGTTTATAAACAATGCAAAATACAAATTTCTCTGGAAAAACATGATTTCATCAGTAACAGAGCAGAACAGGAGTTTTAAACTTCTCATCAATGGTCCCAATTTGTGATGTGTATTTTTTCTTTTTGATTGGCAATTGCACAGATTCTCTTTTCTTTTGCAGTTGACCCCTCCTGACAGGTGCAAAGAGTGCACGATCAGCAAAAATAAAACAGAAATTACTGTGGGAAAGTATTGCAGTGGTTTTTGCTTGTTTGTTGTTGTTTGTTTTTTTTATACTGGGATACTGTCATGATCTACATGCAGATAGACTCATTTGGCAGATGTTAAATCCCCATGCATTCCAACAAATCTGAGATTGCTCTGGGTGGTTGGGAGTGGCTGGGCTTAACTCCTGGGTGAGGTTCGATTAGGTGTTTTGTTGTGACCAGGTCTTCACTGTTCTTGGGAACAGAACTCAAAATGGAGTCAACTGTCAAGTCACTTTATGTGGCCCACAACAAGTGTGCAAGAGAATTGGGGAAGAAAGATAAAAGTAAGTGTGTGTGTGTGTGTGTGTGTGAGAGAGAGAGAGAGAGAGAGAGAGAGCAATAGCTATCACCACGGATCTGTGGTGTCCCATCACACGAGAGGTGTCAATGAAGAGATTATGAAGTTCAACCAAATAGTCATTTCTAGAAGAAAATAAGAGCGAAAATGTTTCAGCTTCAGAAAAGCCTTTCTGTTAAATGGGGAAGACCAGAAAGGAAACAGGAAAAAAATGTTGGGCTAATCAAGCAAATTAAGTTCCACTGATTTTGTGGATGAAGCATTAAACAAATCAAATTAAGAAAATTAGTTACCCTGACTTTTGAGGACTCCTAATGTGATATTTGCAAGTTTAAAATATGCTATTAAAAATAAAAAGAAGAATCTTCTCTGGAATTTCTCTAGCATAAGCTAAAAATATATCACTCTGTCACAAAACTCAGAGCTCCAAATGAGCCAATACAGCCCTAGGGAATTTGTAAGAATAAGTTTCATTATTAGTTGTTCCTGAATTTTGAAAAATTTCTGAGACACCCAGAGTAAGTTTTTTAGTGTACAATTGCTCTCCTCTTCCTTGCAGCCACATGTCCATTTACTGCTATTAACTTCTCAAATTCACTGTAACTTGAAGTGTACATCAAGTAGAAGTTGAGAAAAAGGACGCCCCCCAAAAAACCCCGGAGTGCCTTTTTTTCAGAAAATACGGTTTCACATTTTGTCCAAACTATTTTCAAATGAAATTTTAGTACATAAAATTTTACCTCCAAAAGTTTGTCTTCTGCAGATAAAGTCCTTTTTGTCACAAAAACACAGGGATGTTCTAACTTTGGAAAGCATTTCAAAGGTCCACAAATTCAAGCACAGATTCAAACTTTGTGAGATCTGAACAAGGGTCTGGACGAGTGCATGTTTTTCCACTGAGAGCAAAGGGAGTCCAGGATATTTCTTAGTTTAAGTATTGCATATGAATCCCGTAATTTGAATGCCTGAAAAAGCAAATGACATGAAAGGTAATCTAGTTTAACATCAGAATGTGGTCTATTAATAAAGAAAAAAAAAAAAGAAATAAAGATAGTGTAAACATTAAATAACACAGCTTAAATTCTTGGAAGTCACAAAACAGACTAATTTTAAATGTCTGTACTTCTGATGTTCTACTGAGAAGGTAGATTTTTTCCATTGTTCCACTTGTCAAATCATTTTGACAGTCCTGCGTAAGTGATACTCAGAACATATTTTAAGATTCCAGAATTAACCTTAGAATTTATTTTTTTTAATGAGACTGACAGGCAGTTCAACAATTCCCATATAAAATAAGATTGCATAAAACATAGTTTTAACAAGAAATGTTTCTGTTATAAACTTTTGCTTATTCTTAGAGTTATTACATTTTTGCTATCTCACCAATATTTTAAGATTTCATACACATATGTATGTACAAGTATTTTAGTAGTGGTATTTCACTTGTTAGCACTGGAGAATTGAATAAGGAGTTTTATTTTTATTTTTATTTTAAAAAGCAACAAAAACATCCCAACTTAAAGAAAAATATTTTTCAAAAGAACAAAATCTCTCTTGTACAAAACTGTTACAGTGAATAGGTTACTGAAGTGAAAGCGAAACATTTCTACGTATTGCACAGAATTAATAGTAGACTGAACTGTTGAGGGAAGGTGTACATGTCACATAACACAATGCAAAGACAGAAAAATTCAAAGCACAAGGTGAAGTGTGTGAAATCAGTGTAAACTGCAAACTCTGACCTTGGGGAATAATGACTGAGCCACTCCACATCACTTAGTGAAGTAAAGAAAATCCTTCTTGAAGTTGAATAACTGCAAGATTAAACTGAACAGATATATGAAAGGATGTTGGTAGAGTGATGAAAAGTTTCTTGACCTGGAAAATGGTTGCAGTGCTATATAGCATGCACAGGAAAAAATAGAGTACTTTAAGTTATGCACAGAATTATGACATTTAGAACAGCATATTACAGCTCTCTAATTTTTACAGTCCATTATAGTAACATTAATAATAATCTTTGTTGCATTTTGTCTTTCATTCCACGTGTGCTGAGAACTCATTTAACCTTCCTAAGACAGAGGAGACAGAGATGCACATACCTATATTGAAAGAGCTTAAAATCTCTGATATTAACCTTGCTCATAACTTGGTCCTTGTTAATATGTTTTATTGTCTGTCCCCTTTTCCTTTGCCTTCGACTGTCTTATACACTAGTCTGCAGACAAAAGATCTGACATATTTGGAGGTCAGTAAATACACAGAATTTTTGTTTGTTTCTACCTTCCATTACTAAATAAAACTTAAAAACTGATTTGGTGAATTTAATTTTTCACTGCCTATTAGAAGTAGAAAAAAACCCTGCAAAAGATTTAGCTTCCTCTCTAGTTAATAAAAAGGAGTCAGGAAAAAGACCACAAAAGAACAATGACATTTTTATGACTAGACTTCAAATTACCTAAATAATCTGCACTTGACCCATAAATCACATTGGTCTTTTCCAGATATTAGGGCCTTAAAGTGAGTGTAAAATATTGATTAAAAATTTACTTCAGAATTTCATTGTATATCACTCCAAGAACGACAAGGTTTACCACAATTCAACATCTTTTAAGTCTTTCTTTCACAGTTTACTGCTGCTTTTCTTTGAAGACGTCTTAATTTGGGGATTTGGCTGCTCAAAAATAGGAACACAAAGGCAGGATGGACTACATTAGTGTAATTATAATGCAAGTGTAGGAAGAACATACACCCATTTATTTGATTTACATCAGGTAGAGTCTTGGCAGAACCAAAATAGAGTCAGAACTGCATGACCAATGAATGTTTAAAATATTGTCTATTTTTAACCACAGTAAAATGAAAAGCACTACTATTTTATAATAAATTAAAGGGCAAGTTGTTATGTTTAAAAGCATTATGTGGTTCTATTTTGAACACACTGAATTTCTAAATAGTTATTATAATCGTGATTTTCACATGGGAAGCAAATTTTTTTCTTGATGACTCTATAGATTTTCCTGTAAAGGTATATATATATTCCTTACTGTAAATATTATCAATCTTTGGCACTCAAGGCATTTTATACAGTCATCATCTGAATTAAGAAAAAAAAAAGCGTCTTGAATTTGCTTTCCTCTGAATGATAAATATATGAGTTCATATTTCATTTGCTAGAAATTAAAATAAAAAGTATCAAATACTAGCATGGTTTAATTTTATGTTTTCCCAGTTCACCATGGGTCTTAAAGGAACTAAAATTTGAATAATCCATTATACACAATACACAGTCAGCTGTAGACATTGCTTATAAAAGAAGCAGTGGCATAGGAGAAAATGAGGAAAGCTCAGTGCAGTAGAAATCCTTTGCCAACTTTCACAATAGTAGGTCTAATAAAAGAATGATTACCTGTGTCTTTGTCAAAACCAGGGGATGCAGCAGTGTTTGCTGGCACCAGATCCAGATGCATTCTTTGGTCTGTCCTCACCCCACATGCTCTGTAGGTCTAGCTTTCCTCTAAGAAAATAGCTTCTATTCACAAGAAAACAAGGATTTTAGGTTACGTGAGAACCACGCTGCACTCTGACCAGGACTGGGACCTCAGGACACAGTAAAGTGTGCATCAGAACATCAGTTTAGAGGGAGCTATGAATAGGAGGATTAAAAGGTTTTTGAACTTGGAACTCCACAATTTTCAGGATAGTATATTTTGTGTTTACATTGTGTATTTCGTACTGAAGAGCTGTACGATGCTTATCTCAAGTGCTAACCCTGCCTTGCCATAGCTTTAACAGCTGTGTCTGTCTGGCAAGTCTCTAGCTATCCTCAGGGAGAAAAAAATGACTCTTTTCTCCATAAAACCAGTTCAGTGCCATTAAACATCTGGAAAAAAATATAATTCATAGGCACTGAAGGCAAGTGTGGAAATCAGAGAAAAAACTGTTTTAAAAAGTTGTCTATCTGTGAAAGAGCTGCCAGGAATACTCATCTTAAGTGCAGGGAGTGCTTCCTCTATTGAAAGAAAAATTGCTGGAGCATAGAGTCTTGCCATTTCTGACAGAACTGTCCTGCTGAGGATGAATGTCTAAAAGTACAAAATTAAGTTGTGAATTAGTTATTGAATAACCAAATAAACTTTAGAGTTCTCTTCAACACATTTTTGTAAGCATATCCATTTATAAAATCCAGATTTAATGAAGCAGCCTATACCATCTCTCTCTGTGAGTTACAGTTCATTAGATGTAATAGGCCAATGTAAAATTAACATGTTGGATTTGAGTGAGTGTGTAGTCTACTGGGTAGCATACTGGGTGAGAAGCTATCTATGGGAGGGAAACAATGAAGGGTTTGGAAAGAGTAGAGCTGACAGGAGAAAAGAAAAAGAGGATTGCTTGCTCTTCTGCTAAAGAGAAGGAAAGGTACTTATCACTCACACAACACAGACCATTATAAATTTTTGATGTCAAAAATGTATTACAGGCTCAATAAATGGGAGAACAGGAACCTCACTAAGTTCAACAAGAAGAAATGCTAAATACTGCACCCAAGTAGGAACAAACCCAGCACCGTCAAATAACGGGGGCCACACAGCTGGAAAGCAGCTTAACAGAAAAATATCCAGGTTCCTGGTGGACATAAGTCACAAGGTTCCCTGGTTTAATGGTGTTCCTGGGCTGCAATTAGGCAGAGTGTTGCCAGCAGGAAGTGACTCTTACCTTCCACTAATAATTGGTGAAGCCACACTTAGAGTGCTGAGTCCAGTTCTGGGCTCCCCAGTACAAAAGCGACATATTGGATAGAATCCAGCAATGGGCCAGAAAGATGGTGAAGGGACTGAAGCATCTCCTTTGGGAGGAAAGGCTGAGGGGGGCTGTTTAGCCTAAAGAGAAGGGTCAGGGGGATCTCATCAATGTGTAGAAATACCTGGGAGGAGGATGTGAAGAAGATGGAGCCATGCTCTTTTCAGTGGTGCCCTGTGACAGGACAAGAGGCAATGGGCACAAACTGGAACACAAGAGGTTTGATCTGAACAACAGGAGACACATTTTTATTGAAGGGTGCCTGTGCACTGGCATAGGTTGCCTATAAAAGTTATGGAGTCTCCTTCCTTGGAGATATTCCGAAGCTCTCTGGAGATGGTCCTGCAAAGCTGGTGCTAGGTGCACCTGCTTGAGCAAAGAGGTTGGACCAGATGACCTCCAGAGATCCCTTCCAACCTCAACTATCCTGTGATGTTTTGAATATATTAAATCAACTGCTGTAAAATTCTCAGGTCTACATGTAGGGGCACGTATCGTTGATGCAGTAGGACACAGTGGTTTTAGGCTGTGGGAACAGACTGTGTTACACTTGTGAAGGTCTCCCAAAGGTAGTGTTATACTCAAAATCTTTTTAAGGCAAAAAAGAACACATGGTATCTATGTGGAGCTAAGAATTTTTGATAGCAAATTTAGATACTAGGGGAAAAAAGGAAAGAAAGAAAAATCAAAAAAATCCAACCCAAAAAATCCAAACAGTTATTAGCCCTGTTACAGCAATAATGCCTCAAAATCCTAATTAATATAGAACAATGTCAATAATAATGCTCTTAAAATTGTTATGCAAGAAAACTTGCTTATAGCTGCCTCTTCCCGTTGGTGTTATGCTCACCTCTCTGGGATCAAAGGTCAGAGGCACCTGTCTTCCTCAAGAAGACACATGGCGGGTTCACAGGTTGTCAGTTGTCCCTCTTTGCTGGAAGTAAATGTTGATTATGTCCTCAGCTTTGAGATTGTCATGGGTCTAGTTTTCTTATCACAGACTACTTCTTTCTCTTTGATGGCCAACTGAAGTGTTAAAGTTGCTCAGGAGCCTCACTCGGCTTCAGCTGCCAGAAAGGGCAATTGTTTCTTTTGCTGTGACTCTTGCAGTCAAACTCTTTTCATCGATGACATTCACAGAGCTTCAGTTAAATAAAACAGCTGATGCAAAGATCACATGGCCAGTCATAAAAACAAGCTAAACCCAGCTCAGTTAAAGGCAAGCTTAAGCAAGTGCTGAGATCCTGGGATTTCAAATCGATTCAGTGCTTATGAACTACAAATCACAAAAAAATATAATTTACTGGGGTATATTAGAGAAGACAGAAAGTTTATTTAAATTCTGTTTTTCAGAGATTTGCATCTCCACTGAAAAAGAGCTTTGGAGTGGGAAAAGACTTACAGAGTATATATGCAGTATTTATAAGTTATCAAATTCAGGGAAAATGTAAATATGGGTCTTAAGTGTAAGAGCTTCTAATATTAGCATAGTGTATTAGCATAGAAAGGATTATATTCTAAAGATAACCCAAAGGCACTGCCCTGGGCCAAAGCATCCTTATATAGTTTCTTTAGTAATAGATCCATGACTGTTTCTGTAAGCATATCCACTAACTAATAGATGGAAAATTAACAGAATATTTGCCAACTGTTCCACCTGCCACACATTGTATATACCAGAGATTAATTCTGTCCCTCTATGAAAGACAGATGCACAATAAAAAGGACAAAGTGAGAACAAGACACTCACCATTCAGTTCTGCCCAGTGGTTTCCCTCATTTGAAAAAAAAATGTTAAAAACATCAGACCATGTAATACCTACATTTGAGCTGTGAGTTCAAACTTCAGTAGTTTTATGCCTGCTTCTCATCATGACAATCAAGCTGTGTATTATAGACTTTAATACAGGCACCACTCTATCACAGATGTTGTTTCACAATCTGTTTAGTTGTTAGATTCTCAGTATTATTTCTACAACAGGTTAGACACAAAAATGTAAATGACCCCACCTAATAAGTAAGTTTTTAATTTATCTTAAACATTGGCAATTACTATAGGGCCTAATCTGATATGTATTTAGTGTAAATCCCCAGAGATAAAAGATGTGGCACAAATTTGTAGTATCTTGATGTATGAAGCAAGAAATGCAACAAAACATGTGGAACACTGATTTATGTAAGACTTGGGAACTTCCAAAGTCCAGTATACCATTTCTCTTTGCTCAAAAGACTTCAGTGAAAGATTTGGTTTCTTTTAATCATGACTATAAATAGTAGAAGACTGTATTGAGTTTGCTTGGCAAGGTTTTGGGCTGCAAGGGAGGCTTCTGTGAGAAGGTGCCAGAAACTTCTCTCAAGTCTGACAGAGCCAACATCAGCCAGCTCCAAGACAGACCTGCCACAGGGCACAGCAATGCCACAGGGCATCAGTGATGGCACAGTGCCTCTGGGATAACACAGTTAAGAAGGAGGGCAAAAAGCCCTGCTGCACAACAGCAGACAGGAGGGTGGAGCGAGACTACCTGAGAATAACACCTCTGCAGACACCAAGACCAGTGAATGAGAGAGAGGAGGTGCTCCAAGCACTAGAGCAAAGATTGCCCTGCAGCCCATGGAGAAGACCATGGTGGGGGTTAATGGTGGAGCAGATATCCTGCATGAGCAGGTGGATACCCAAAGTACCCAAAGGAGGCTTGTGACCCTGTGGGAAGCCCACCCTGGAGCAGGCTCCTGGCACAACCTGTGACTCTGTGGAGGAGCCTGCCCTGGAGCACATCTGCTGGCAGGACTTGTGACCCTGTGTGGGTCCCATGCTGGAGCAGCCTGGTCCTGAAGGTCTGCACCCCATGGAAGGGACGGATTCTGGCGCAGTTCATGAAGAACTGCAGCTTGTGGGAAGGACCCACATTGGAGGGGTTAATGGAGGACTGTCTGTTGTGGGAGGGACCCCATGCTGGAGCAGAGGAAGAATGGGAAGAGAAAGCAACAGCAAGGATGTAATGAAATGATCACAGTCTGAATTCCCCATCCCCCTGTGCCACTCAGGGAGAGGCCACAGCAGGTACAGAAATCAGGAGTATATTAAGTGCCAGGAAGAAGGGAGCGGTGGAGGGAAGGCATTTGAAGATTTTGTTTTATTTATCATTATCCTCCTCTGATTTGATTGATAATGAATTAAACCAATTTCTCTAAATTCAGTCTGTTTTGCCCAAGACAGTAATTGCTGAATGATCTTTCCCTGTCCTTATCTCAACTCAAAAGCCTTTTGTTAATATGCCTCTCCCTGGGGGCATCTGGCATCTAGCCAGGGTTAACCCTCCACAAAGACACATGCCAATGCACTAGATACTGTTCATACCCATATGCACATGTAGAGCTACAAATAGTGTAACATATGTGCATATGCCCATGTAAGCCTATATATATGGGGTGGGGTTTTGTATTCAAAAGCATTTGTTCAGTTATGCACAAAAACTGAGTTAATTCTCTATAAACATATTTCTGTGCAATCTGTGTTCTAAATTAAATCATTAAGCAACAAATAAATAATCAAATAATGTAATAATTAAATAATTGAGATTTGCCATCTAAGGCAAAAGCGTGCCAAAATCAAAACATAAAGAATAACTTCTAGATCCTTTAATTCAGCTGATGAAATCCTAGCTTTTCAGTATTTCGGCTTTTGCATGTTAAAATACCATAGTATTTATGGTAGATACTTAATTTATTACTTGTCTTGCTCCTGGCATCATTGCAGGAGAAAATTATGATCTTTTTCTTTTCATGTCAGGGTAGGCTTTTAAACTTTTAAGTTACTGGTTATATTTGAAATACAATAACATTGGTATTATTTCCTTATTAGAAACAAAACTACCATTACCACTAATTACATCGGTAACATCTACTCACATTTTTCTAGAGAATCCACATTCTGTACTGTAAACTGAACATATTGTACTCAGTCCTAAAAGTGCTTTGGAGTATGCAAAAAAAAAAGTGTTCTCCCTAAATATTCTCCATAAATATTCCCAGTCCCTTTCTCTATGTCCTTCCACTTACTGCACCATCAACTGCCAAAAGTGGTGAATGACAGACAAAGCACTTTTGACTCTTGCTTTTTCTCTAATATGTACATTATAACAAACCTACTCTCACTTTCAAAAGGAGTAGATGCATGTAAACCATCTCTGGCATAATTTTGAATAAAAAGTGGGAGCTTCAGGCCATGGAGACAGGAGTTTATCCCTAATGCCTAATTATTAGCTTGATGAGATAGCTCCTGGTACACCCAAAAGCATATGAATGCTTAATGCTGTTATGAATAACAATGTGAATTAGAAAATATTGTATAACCATATACATGTACCTTCATATCTAGGCAAATATCAAATTATATATGATACATAAATTTGTGTAAATTATATTAATTGGGATGCATACAACATGACACAGAAGATTAAAATTCCTGAAGTAATTTTTAACAAATGAGAGAGCATCACACAACATCATCTAAGTAAATTTAATATAGCACAAAAATACTGACAACGGATGCAGATGAAGATAAGACACTCCATTCTATCCCAAAGCAGATTCCTTAAAGTTTTTCAACTTTGTTCTAGAGCAACAAGGGGGGGGGAAACCATGTGAAAAACTCAGGGCTAATATTCCCTTGTAACAACATGATTACAGGTGCCACGTTCTATAGAATAAATAATGTTAAATATCAGTAAATGTATCAAGAAGCAAGTTCTGTTTAGCATCTTTATCAATGATCTGGATGACAAGATTGACTGCACCTTCAAAAAGTTTGCACACAACACCAACCTGTGTGGGACTGTTGATCTGCTTGAGGGTCAGAAGACTCTGTAGAGGGATCTAAAGAGGCTGGATTGATGAGATGAGGGCAACTGTATGAGGTTTAACAAAGCTAAGTGCTGGGTCCTGCACTTTGGTCACAACAATCTCATGCAATGCTAGAGACTTGGGGAAGAGTGACTGGAAAGCTGCGTAACAGAGAGGGATCTGGGGGTGTTGGTCAATAGGTGTCTGAGTAAGAGCCAGCACATGGCCAAGAAAGCCAACGGCAACCTGGCTTGTGTCAGAACTAGTATGGCCAGCAGGACTAGGGTAATGATCATCACCCATACCCAGCACTAGTGAGGCCACACCTCGAGTTCTTTGTTCAGTTTCAGGCCCCACACTGAAGGAAAGACATTGAGATACTGGAGTGTGTCCAGAGAAGGGCAACTAAGCTGGTGAAGGGTCTAGAGCACAAGTCTTATGAGGAGCAGCTGAGGGAACTGGGGTTGTTTAGCCTGAAGAAAAGGAGTCTGAAGGGAGACTTTATGGCTCTCTACAACTACCTGAGAGGAGCCTGTATCCAGGAGGGCATTGGTCTCTTCTCCCAAGCAACAAGTGGTAAGACAAGAGAAAATGGACTCATGTTGCACCAGGGGGGTTTAGATTGGATATTAGAAAAAATGTCTTCACCAAAAGGGTTATCAAGCACTGGAACAGGCTGTCTGGAGAAGTAGTTGCATAACCATCCCTTGAGGTATTTAGATGTGTGGATGTGGTGCTCAGGGTTTAGTGGTTGGACTGGCAGTGTTAGGTTAATGGTTGGACTTCATGATCTTAAAGGTCTTTTCCAACCAAAAAGATTCTATGATTCTGTGAGTCTATCTTATAATTGCTGAATTAAAATAAGTAGGATGACATTTTAAACATTGTCTCCAAGTATGTGAAACTCTACTGGACTGAGATGAACTGGTTCATGGCACTTTGAGGCAGGGCGTAGATTGAATGGGTACCTGACTATCTGTACCTCAAAATTTCAAGGAGTCCAATGTTACCTCTCCTTACCTGGATGCTCAATCACACTTCTTTCATCATCATCATCATCATCATCATCTTCATCATCGTAATATATTACTGCAGTTATATGTGTAAGTAGCATTGGAAGAGTAGATTTTATAATCCATGATTATCCAATAGTCCTTTATGAGAAATTAAGAAATATAGCCTATACTTACACTAGTAAAAACAATGTGCTCAGAACCATTCCCTGGCACAAAAAAAAAAACCCGTATCTCTGATAAACTCTATCAGCTTCCACTACAGGATGGCCACCTTGGTGTTAGAAAAAGGGAGGCAGACAGAAGTACACTCCTGGATTGCTCTTGATGCATATACAAAAAGAAGCATGTTGTATCTGGAATATAAACCTGACAAGGTGACCTTCTTCCCTGATACTGTGAAGAGAAAGTGGGGGAGGTTGTTATGGAAGAGTCTCAATATAATATACAAATGACCATGTGGATCACTGACTGTACTTCCAGATACTGGGACACCAAATCATCTCCTATTTTCATATATTTATTACTCTCAATATTAGAAGTAATAAGGTTTTTCAGTCTCCATTATTCTTACTTTAAAAGACTCTATTCCAGGCTCTTCCTGCTCTAATAGCGATGATTTTCTTTTAATATAAATATATTAATGATCAGCATATCCCCATTTGTTACTTCTAGCTGTACCACCAGCATCCTTTAATTAGGAAGCTATTTTTGCCTTTCCCAGAGTTAACAATTGATGGAACTTTTCTTCACAGACACTCTAATATTATAATAAAAGATGTCTGGTACTTTTATTATTTCAGTGGCCCTTAATTGCACTCATGTCCTAAGCTTATTTACCAGAACAGCAGAACTAGATGTTTGAGTCCAAATAAAGCCTTTCCAAGAAGCTGTATGTAATTCTCAAACTTCTCCTCTTACAGAGAGGAAACGCCACACTGAATGTAATAATGAGATCCTATTTTCTTTTTTCATGGTTCCACCATATGGCATCTTGTATTCATATTCCACTAGGCAACACATCAAGGTCCTAATACTACATTTTTCTCCATCAATGATAAATTCCCTGGAAACCATCAGGATTTAAGCATGTTCCCCAACACCTTTATCCAAGTAGATTTCCTAACAATCACTGAAAAATCACTTCTTCCTATTTTAAATGAAACACCCATTCTCCACCTAGTCTGTGCAACCTCTCTGGTGACACACTCAGCTTTGGTGATATTCCCAGGAACCAAAAACTAGCAAGCCCCCTAACTGGGAGAATGACTGATTATTTAAGCTAAACAGATGAAAACCTAATGGCCTACCATTTACTTATAAACCACTCAGCTCAAGTTTGTTTAAGGTAAAGTGCAAATAAAAGTATGTATTTACAGCATCCAAACTAAGAATTGTCATTAAAATCTTCATAAAATCCATGGGTGAAGAAATGAAAACCCATTATCTAAAATAATTTCTAAATATCATTGTCTGTGTCAAACTATAGACATTAAACATATACATCTGTCTGGTGAGACAATTTACTCTGAAGTTCTATGATTCTAGACAAATTTAATCTTTTCCCCTCAAAATTAGTATATCTCAGTAGGCAATCTTCATTATATTAAGTGTGGTATCACTTCCTGGAGACGCAGATAACTTTCAGAGAGCAGATTAATTAATCTCCTGTATTTTGAGTGATGTTTTACCTCATTAAGAAGGAAATGTTCTCTTACTTGATTTTGCAGATTCAGTATCCAATCCAAACAAAATATCTTCTTTCTTGAACCTACAGTTACAATAAATTTAGTATCATCCACCCACCTAACCACCTTACTGATCATCCACTGGACTTGTTCCAGTTTGCTGCTGGAGAAGGGCTGTGTGGTGGTTAGCTGCCTGCTGGGTTAAACCACAGCACTGGGCTCTTATTTAGTTCAAATATCTAGAGCAGGCAGCTCATCACTGCCTCTTAGCTGAGGTCAGTATCTACAACAACATTTAGCCACTGCACTGCAACAAAAAAAAGAGTAAGAGAGTTAACTGCAACGTACTTTTGCTACATGTATTGTAACATGACAAACACATTTCCCAAAAACTATGTGACCACAGATATCAAGCCTTTCTTTTATCAGACGGGTCCAACACTTTCTGGGCAACATCTTCATTGCTGGTACATGACTGATATGACTCTATCATCTATATTTCACAGTCAGAAATTAAATAGTTGAAATAGACTGAAATATCATCAGTAAATTCAACCAAGCCCCAAAATTTCCCTTTAAAGATTTTTTTGGGTCTCACTCTGAACCAAGTTGAAACTGTCAGAGAATTTTAAAAAAACCCTCCCTAAATAGTAAGTAATTCTCTTTATCATACAGAAATAATGTAAAGCACAAAAAATATTTCCTTTCTGTAATGTAAAGGTCTCAACTGGAATAGCATTTTTAACTTTGAGCACTGTTCTTCTGAAAAGGTGAGAACTAATTAGAGAAAGTTCAGAAGAGAGCACTAATAGTGATAAGCAATCTGGAAAAAAATCCCCAGAAGAAAAGACTAAATTAATTGAGTTTCCTTTATTTAGAATGGAAGAAACCAGAAGAGATCAAAAATTACAATGTTCCTATATGCTAAGGGTTGTCCAAAAAAAAAAAAAATAAGGAAGGTTCTCCATTTCTATAGGGAAAATAACTAAAAGGAATGAGCTAAAATTTAAGAAAAAATGAGCTGTAAGACAGGATAAGCACTGGAATACGAATGACTGGATTCTGTTAATAGATGTAAGGCAAGCATTTACCAGTTTCAGTTTCTATGTTTAGGAACACCAAGCTGGAGTAGATAAACTCGTGAGGTGTCTCCATAATATTTTTCATTTGTTTATGATTCTGCAGGCAATCATGCGTTCTCCTTTACTAAGATTTAATGTACAAGGGTTATAAATACATTAATGTATATGTATTCAAAGTACTTAGCAGGAGATTCCAAAGGCTCTAAGAAAAATTAGATCAATTAATACATAACATAATAAAATTAAACTTTTAAATGTGTTGAATATTAATTAAAAATCCCTAATAAATTTTAGAAAATGTGGATAATCACTGTGTAAGAAAAGAAAGCAAACTGTTCTTCAAGTTTAGCTTCCTAGAGAACAAGTATGGTCTGTTCCAATGGGCAAAATGTCATGCAGGCACAGCAGAAGGTGAGCATGGACAGACATGGAGCTCCTGTTCCAGCTCAGACATACAAAGGAAATACAGAGATGGGGCTAGGCTGCATGGAAGGGATACAAAAACATCACCCACTCATGCGGAAATTGAGAGAGGAACACCCAAAGCTCAGTTAGAACTGACACTAGTAAAGGAGGTAAGGGCAACACAAAAGGTTTCTTAGTACATTGGCGCAAGAAGGGAAGTCAGGGGCTCAGTGGGCAAGGGATCTGATGACAATGGTAGTGGAAAAGGCTTTTTCCAAAAGGCCTTATTTCATTCTATGATTCAAAAGTTCTGAATATATTCAGTAAAGAAAAACAATATTTGAAATAGTAAACAAAGTTAAACTATTTTAAAATAAATTGGACTGATACCATCAAAATAAACAGTGAGAAAACTAACACATGAATTAAAAAAAAAAACACAACAAACAAAACACCTCCCAAAAAACAACTTGGCAGTGGATGTCCACATTAGAAAAATATAGTAGAAATATTCATAGTATAGGAAAACTCCCTACACAGTCATCAAAAAACACAGATTTCATGCTTGAAGTCTTCTAAATGCAATCTCCTCCTCACACCAAGACTAATCTCCATGTTTAAACAGTTTGCTCAGGACTTCTTGCAGTTATATTATGAAAATCACCAAACCCCACAGCCTCTTTGGGATACCAGTTCTAGGGCTTAGTAATTTCCAAGGTGAACATTTTTTTCCCCTTGCATCTACTTGGAATTATCTTTGCTGCAAATTGTCACCATGGCCCTTACAGGGTGTGCCTCTGAGAACAGTCCAGCAGCACCTTCTTTATGTCACTTTAGGCAGTGTAAGATTGTGATTTGGTACCTGTTCTCTCTTCAATGCTTCCTCCTGTAGTCTAAACAAGAATTTCAGCTGGTCCAGCCTCTTGAACATTTTACCTTCCATGTCCCTAATGACCTTAGTGGCTTGCCACTGGACTTGTTCCAGTTTGTTGCTATAGCCCTCATAATAGAGGGACCAAAACAGAAGATGGTATTTCAGATGCAGCTTTACAGACACTGAACAGAGGAAAAAAAAATCACCTTCCTTAACCTGTTGCCTACGTTCTTCTTAATGCAGTCCAAAAACTGGTGAACCTTCATCACCACAACAGTGCACTGTTGCCTCGTATTCAGCTTGATCTCAACCTTTTTTTCCCCCTATTCAGATAAGCTCTGCAGCCAGTTGTCCCCAGCAATATGTGAATACAGGAGGAGTTTTCTTTACTGAACTTGGAAGCATATGATACATTCTTTCCTGACTGATTTCAAAATGCCTGGATCCCACTCAGTATCTTGGAAGCCAATGACAGGAAACAGCTTTGGGCAAAAATGCTATCAAATGTACTTAAATAAGTAACACGTCCTGAATGTTTATCATTTACTCCATAAGCTTTGTTTACATCAAAATGAGAAATCAGAATCTGATTTCAAGTTAAAAGCACTCATATGCTTCAGATAGATATTTCTATTTCTGTTAAGACTCAGTAGCATGTGCAAGCTGGGTAAATTACACCAGCATTTTTCTCAATTAGCAAATTAAATCATATTAAAATCACTGGCAGTCTGCCTTTATAATATTTCTGTTGTCTTGGCTTTTTCCCTTTCTCTCTGTAAATGTTTTTGGTGTGAAGCTATGCTGTTATGTGCCAGCACAGTAGTTCCCCCAGTCCTCAAAAAGCAGACATATGTTGGCACTTACCCATCTCTAATTTTGTCAGAGTACTTCACTTTCTCTCACAGTGTTCTTCCTGGCGCAGATCTTTGCCAGCAACTGACAACAAAAAAACCAAAAAAAAATCACCCCAAAACAAAACAACTGGAAAAAGAAATAATAAAAAATTACTTTCAGGGACAATCCCTGTCAGCAGCACTACTAGACCGTGATCTCTGCCAGACATTGTCTCTTCTTCCTGCAGGTATCTACATGGGAAACCTGTTGTTTTTGTTGCTGCTGCCATTAATTTCAGGGCTCTAGTTGTTCTTTTAAAGAATATCTAATCAATCCAATTGTTTGCATTAAGCTAATTAGAAAAAGCAGAACTGCTGCACTCAAAATGGTCCTGACTTAATTTTCAAATTTTTGTGCAGGTATGTGAACTGATATTTGAGATGTAGTACAGTGGTTTAAAAAAAAAAATCACACCTACAGTAAAATGTCTACTTTAAAAGATAAAGGCTCCATTTATTCTGCTCAAGGGAAATGACCGTCACAAATTCCTATCAAATACAAAATCGATAGCATGTCCTAAAGCCCAGCTCTGCCTTCTCTACACTCTCGCTTCAGGCATTTCTATTCATTGGTAAGATTCCCATATAGTCCTTACCTTCTCTAACCTAAAAAGTTCAAACTCTCTCAGCTTCTCTTTGTATAACAAATACTCCGACCTGTTCATTGGCATAGTGGCCCTTCACTGAACTCATTCCACGTCTCTCATGCTGGGGAACCCATGATTGGACACAACAGTCAAGCTGTGTCTCACCTAATGCAATCCAGGACACCACTGGCCACCTTCACCATGAGGGTACAATTGCTGTCTCATGCTTCACCTGTGGTCTACCAGGATCCCAGGAGTTTCTCCACTCAGTTATTCCCCAGCCTGTAATGCTGTATCTGTTTATTCTTCACCTGAATTATTTAAGTTTTCTTTATTGTCAACAAGAAGTGACTAATAATTCTTTATACTAGGAATGATATATATATTTGGCAATATTTTTTCTTAGACAACAATGTCTGAGAACTTGAAAAATTCACCTCAAGTATGAAGCACTTGCAGTTGTTTATATATAGGTCTTGTATATGCCAAAAGTTTTTCAAAACACTGTATTATTTGGGAGAATAGATGTTTGGTTATGTATGAAATTCAAGGAAGAATTTATGCTGATATAGTCTACACAGACTCTGGAGAAAAAAATAAAAATCAAAACCAGTTAAACTACTTTTTAATGGAAGGGAGGATTAGAATTTAATGTTTTGCAAAATCTTTAGTTTATTGTTGTGAGTTTCCTGCAAAAGAGACTTTCTACTGATTATCAAAATAAAAATTTTGTATTTGTACCACTACAATAATCTGGAAGAGAATGACACTAGCTAGTGTGTTCTTCAATACTTACAAATTCAGTTTTAAAGACTGTAGGGCATTTTTCAATGGAAAGTGCAATATCTCAATAATTTCCTTTAGAAATATCACAAACATACTTTCAGTCCACTGCCTACATATTAGTTATGATGCAGTTGTCTACATGTTTTTATTAACACTATGCATATTTCAGGGGTAGATCTCATCTTCTTCTACAAAGAAGTCAACAACCACTACCTAAAAAAATAAATAGAAAATCTTGCTTTGTCACAACTCTGAAAATGTTCCACAATGCTAGTACTATCATACTACTTTCCTACTACATTGAGAAACAGAAGAAAAAAAGGTGTTTGACAAAAAGTTTAGATAGTTAAATGGAAGCATTTGGCACCAAGGAAGTCAGAAGTGTAAACAGCCCGTAGCAAGTATTTCAAATCACTACTTAGTGCATGACAGAAATTTTCAAACACTCAACTTCCCATTAGAGTTGAAGAAAAAACTTAGTATTGTTAAAACTGTTGCACAAATTAGTTAAATGACCTGTTAAATTACCTACTAGAAAACTTCCCCCTTTATTCCTGTTTTTCAGTAAGAACTCTGAGGAAATCATATGTGTGTTTATATTCAAATTAAAATGGAAGTGCTATAATTTACATAATGACTTCACATAAAATACTATTCAGCTTTTCATTTGCATCTCAGTCTAGGATGAAAAAAGAAGTATTAAAGCTCTATGAGACACATATGCTATATGGTATCTCAATAAATATATTACTATTGCATGCTGGTCACAAAAAGCCCTGATTTTTGCACTTCTGGTCCAGGCTTGGTCCTCTTGAAAATTTTGGAAACACTTCAGGTTTCTTTTTGCATTCATAGTTAGTGAGAATATAGTATAGATTACACAGTTAAATTGTACCTAGATTTTCTTTTTCTTTTTTTTGATGATAGGGGTTCTGAGCTGAGAGTTTTGGGCACTAACTTCTCAGCAGAGATGAAAAATTTTAATTAATTCAGAAATGCTGAAGATATCGTATGTAGCAAATGTCTCCAGAAGTATGCAATTTGTAATGTTCCCAGACAGTTCCTCTCTGTGGGTGCTTTATTACTTTCATATGTATTTTATCCAACCCTTGTTGATTACAGATCAATCAAGACTCCTGAAGCATTTTAAGAAACAGCTACATTAAGTGTCTCTTTTCCCTCAGGAGTATTATTATCTTATAATAAACACCTCTCACAGTCATCCTCACAAGAGAGTTTTTGCAGACAAAAGTAAATTACTATCTTCATTGAAAACTGCCAGATGAGGTTACGATATTTCACATGCAACCTTACCAAAGATTAATTTAAAACATTCATGCAAAAATCTAATGTACTCACAATGCTTTTTGAGCCCAGGCAATTTTACTTTATATTTTAAGTGTTCAGTCTGGAGACAAACAACACTACTTATCTCTTCTAAAAAGAAGAGATTGTGATGTTACATTTGCACAGCACATCAGTCTAACTTCAAAAATCTTCCTACTGCATTAAGATTTTTAATATTTACATGCCTAAAAAAAACCACCTTAATAACAGAAAATGGAGGACAGTCATTTACTTTTATAAATATACTATTCTTTAAAAAATTGCATTGAAATATGATTAATATAAGTTAAAACTATAATTTCCAGTTTGCATTAAGTAAACAATGCAAGCAGAGTTAATGTGTTTCTCTGAATTTCATATTTTTTATTTTGACTAGACAGTTCCTCAAAGTCAATAGAATGATTTCACAATCTGAACATTTGCCCTTTTTCGCTCTTAAAGTAGTATCAGTCCTGTGCCAGCTAGTTTATTGAAAGGACAGATGAAAAAGGTTCTTACCTTAAGTACTGTGTAACCTAAGGCTTTTCCCCTCCAATCACATAAAGTAAGCACTCCAGCTAACTAGAATGAACAGCTGAGTTACAGTATTTTCCTTTGGGTGACAAAGTTTTATTTTCTAAAACTGAGCAAAACACTGGATTTTCAAATAAAATATTTAAGGATTTGGGGAGATTAAATATAGCAAATAATTTTTTACACTTTAAGGAAGATGTCCCAGACATTAATTGAATTCCATGGTTGGAAGAGTATGGAAGTGGCACTGTAAAAGACTTCTGGAGTTCTGCTCTGCTGCAGATCATGTCATCACTAGATTGGCTGAATAAAGGGGAAGACAAGGGAATTTATTGGGACTCTGCCTTGAATAGAACAAAGGAAGAAAAGGTCAAAGAAAAAATAAGAGAAGAAAAAGAGATCAAAAGCTGGATAATCTAAACCCTTTAAAAGACAGTAAGATCATTTTGAAGAGCAGCAGGAAGTAAAAGAAATCACACATCCCATTTTGAAATATCTGGACAGATTTTTGACTGAACTGTTACATTAGCAGATACAAACACTTTCTGACATTTGACCGAAGGACTTCAAATTCCCCCATCTATGTAGGAACATCAGCAGGACAGCCAACACACGGTGCCTGATAACAAGAGTAAGATTCAGGCCACTCGCAAACCCTATGATAGGGTAATTTTACACAACAGACATGACAACTACACTAATATAATACTGGGCATGTGAGTAGCATCATGTCAGAGGAAGAAAACCACCAAGAGCTGCTGAGACACCACATTGATTTACGAATGGAAACACAAAGAGCATAACCCTGTGCCACAGCACCACTGCGTCCTTTGAACTTCCTTTCAATCCTCTGCCCATGGTTCTCCTCACGATGGAATACCTTTGTATTCAGACTCGTATGTGGGCGTAATGCATAGTGAGGTGCCTTCTAGGGAATCTGCTAGGGGAAGATTTACTTTTCTACAGTACTCAATTAAAAAATACAATCTCTTTAATTGTATACTTTCAGATATTCCACTGAATCTGTGACATTAGCAACATTCACAGAGTAATTGTTACTACAGATGTTCAGTAACTGTATTTTCATTAGTTGCCCAGATTTATTATTTTGCTAATCATAAGTATACTACAGTTTGCATTTTCTTTCAAAATACAGTTATGTATCTGCAATACATAAATTAATTGAAATTAATTGTCCCTTAATTGAAATTGATTGTCCCTCTCTACTCTGCCCTCGTGAGGCCCCATCTGGAGTACTGTGTCCAGATCTGGTGCCCCCAATACAAGAAAGATGTAGAACTGTTGGAGAGGGTTCAGAGGAGGCCATGAGGATGATTAGAGGGCTGGAGCACCTGCCCTATGAGGAGAGGCTGAGGGAGCTGTGCTTGTTCAGCCTGGAGAAGAGAAGGCTGCAGAGGGACCTCATTGCAGCCTTCCAGTACCTGAAGGGAGCATACAAACAGGAGGGGAATCAACTTTTTAAATGTGTAGAAAATGACAGGACAAGGGGGAATGGACTAAAGCTAAAGGAAGGAAGGTTCAGATTAGATATAAGGGGGAAGTTTTTCACAGAGAGAGTAGTGAGGTGCTGGAACAGACTGCCCAGAGAGGTGGTGGATGCCTTGTCCCTGGAGGTGTTCGAGGCCAGGTTGGATGGGGCCCTGGGCAACCTTGTGTAGATCCGGCCTGAGGTTGGTGTCCCTGCCTGTGGCAGGGGAGGTTGGAACTCTATGACCCTTGGGGTCCCTTCCAACCCATGCCATTCTGTGATTCTAAGATTCTGTGAAAAAAATAGTTTTATATTAAGTTGTGTAATCTTAAATCAGTTAAATTCTAACATACTTTAAGAACCATTATTTCAATTTAATCTTACTTTGCATATGGTACTTTAAGATTCCTAATTCTTAATTCTTTTTCTTCATAACATAATTCATAAATGATCTCTCCCATTTTCTGGTACACATAAAATTGGATTATTTTTTGTCATTTGATATTTTTCATAGATTTCCTTTTTAAATAATTGAACACCAGCTTGTGTCCAAATGCAGTAAGTTATTTTAGAGCTATCCGTGTTCTTTCAATTCCATTTAAAATATCTGAAAGACCATTCCAAAGTAATCATACTTAACACTGCAGCTAAGTCACCCCAAAAGCAGAATTAGCTAATCATAAAACTTTCTTCCTAGAAGATTAGCTTAAATGCGCATAGCTTTGTCACTTTTTTCCCGATGATTTCTTTTAATCACTTTGATATAGGTTAAGCTTTTCCCCAGAAACTTTGGAGCCTATTTCTTTCTTATTTCAAGAACAAAATGTCATACATAATGCAATGTCTCTCCTTGTCTAAACCGTAAAAGGAACCATTTAAAAGAACTTTTTATCATAGGAGAATTCTACAAGTTTTAATTCCTAATACATTATGAGGCTCAGTCTACCACTTCTACTACTGTTGCTACCTAATGAACAATGCATTATCTGTCAAAATAAATGTATCATTTAAAAAAAAAAAATGAAGAATTTGTTCTGTCTGTTCTGTCTTCAGAAGATAAAATATTAATTTCTCATGATAGCAGCACTACACCTATTTCTACAGCTGAACCTAAGCAGTAGTCCTAAGCAGCAGTTACATGAACTAAAGACACTTTCTTGTAATAAACTTATTTTCTGATAGCTAAAACAAATGTTGCAGACAACCTAACATTGTAAAGAAAAGAAAAAAAATTGGAAAAATCTTGGAATTCCTTTGTATCAGTTAGTAAGTATGTAGGATTCAAACTACAAAATACTACAATTTGCTAAATAAGTATCTTTAAGGGACTAATTCCCATCTGTCCAATCAATGTAAGACAAAGATGATGTAGGAGATTAAATTAAATACTTGGGTTTAATTCACTGCAAACGAATAACAAAATTAACTGGCAGGACTCAACATTTATTTATAACAGCTTGTCCCCTAGAACATCTTCTGCTTAATATCTGGATGCTGTTTTCATGCCATTAACCCATAGTCATAAACTCACAGTTTCCATGAAAAGTACCAGATAAAAATTAAGTTATAAGAAAAGGAAAAGAGGAAAAAAACCCACCCCACAAACACACACCCTCACCCCCCCCCAAAAAAAACCCACCAAAAAAACCCACCAAAAAAACCAACAAAAAAAGAGACAAAAATCAACTTGAAATTTAACACCTTTTTGTCCCAGGGCCCTAGATCTCTACATTTTAAAGACTTCAGGCAAACCTCAACATTTACTACAAAAACTATTTTTGGACATGATGACAATACTAATACCTGCATAACAGACACTCAATTCCACCGATTCATTAATCTTCATTTTTATAAACTTGAGAAATATTTACACTCTGAAGAAAACTTCTGGGAAAATTCTTTTTAACGTGCTATAGTAACATATCCTGGGGAATTTCTTTGTTATCCCTCTCAAACATGACTTGGTGCCCCCTAACATGCGATCTGTCCTCTTTCATTGATCCAGGTTATAATGGATAGGCTCACTGGATTATCATTAACAGATAGAAATTATTGAATCCCATGGGCTTTAAAAGCACTAACACCCTCTTTTAGTGCTCTTCTAGACCATCATCACATCCTTCTTCCAAAGAAAAAAACAATGCCATCATATGCTGACCAGCTAGCAACTTTAATCAAGAAGGAAAATGTCTGAATCCCATTTGGCAAAATATTAGTAGACTCTTGAATACAGAAAATCTGTAACATGTATCAGAATGACTATCAGCCTGCTTGGTATCTGAGGGACATATAGGTTTAGAAATTTTAGTGATGAATAAGTGTCCCAAAGCCTTTTTTGGAATTTGAGGATATTCTTTTGTAAACAAAAGATGATTATCTGGTTTTGCATATGAATATTTGCACTCCCTTTTTTTATTTATTGTAAGGTGGGTTTTTTTATCTGATTTTAACTGCAGTTTTAACTATCTCCAAGCACTGCAATAATAGGTGTTTCTTTTTATTATTATTTGTTAAAAGATAAAAAGAAGGTAGGAACATTTTCCTCTCTTTAATATTTTAAATTACTTGTGCATAAATCCTGTTTGCTTCATTTGAATATCATACTGTCTAAAGATTTATTTTGATTTATTAAATAACAGATGATAGTAACATTTGCATATGCGGCAAAAAAAATGTATCCTTGGAAACTGTAATGAGCATAAATTAAACATAGCTGAAAGCAAAAGACAGCTACTTTGTATAATTCCTGTAGCACTTTAAAATGATGGTCCAGTTAATCAATGATGAGTTACAGCACAAATCTTACGTTAATACTTCTGACATATACATTACTAGCTAATTGGAACACTGTGATGAATGCTATCGCAATAAATACCGTGAATTAATGCCTAGGACATTATTTTTTGTTTGTTTGTTTCTATCCAAACGATGGGTTCTATTGATTAAATAATCTGTTAATCCTTCAATGTCATGGACTATCATGCTGTAATGACGCCTATTTCCAAGCGTAACGTTTATCTTTGGAATTGAAGCTGAGTTAGCTACCAAGCAGGGACTCTCCAAACTAAATACCTGGGGAAGACGGTATTAATCGCAATGCCATAGCACAAAAATATACTGCCCATACAATCAAGTGTGGTAGAAGAATGGCAAGATTACTACCAAGCAAGACTCCTTTTAAGCCAGCAATAGTCAGTAGCTGTGTTTAAATTTTATTTTGATCTGATTTAGTTATTTTTAGCCAAGAAAATATGGGATAGTTTTTGTCTTTTCCTACATCTTTCTCCCTTACTGAAAAGGAAAAAAGAGAAAATAAAGAGAAAAGGAAAGAGGGAAAAGGGATAAAGGGAAAAGGAGAAGACCCTTGCTATTTATTTTTTCACAACAGCTTCAAAGGAACTTTATTAAAGAACTCAGTGAATACTATTTCCTAAAGGGAGGAGGTAAAAAAAAAATGTATTTTTTCTCTGATCTTAATCAGGGTAAATGAAAACACTGAAATGACTCTAGATTAAAGGTTTAAGAAATTACTGAAGAAACTGTAGAAAAATAGAACTATTTACCTTTTAACTTTTATAAGTGTTAAATAGTAGCTGAAGTTCACACATTAATTGGTCTTTTCAAATATTTCTAAGTTTTTGCTTTCACCTGCAAAACTGACTTAATCTATGCTGGATTGTATGTGCTCTGGAAAAATGGGTAAAGTGCTTGGCAAAGAGATCTTCTCTCGCATTCCTAAAATGTCTTTCTTTAAGAAGTTGATGAAAATGTAACCTACAGATAAATACAATTACTCTCCATCATTACAAAGTACAGTCAGAACATATTTTAATTCTGTATTTCCTTTCATCTGGTAAAAGTTGTGTAAATAGAAATTTAAATAAAAATGAGCAATTTAAAATTAAACAAAAGCTGTTACAAACACAGTGTGAGCATTCTGAAACATTTTTTCAAGTCTCACAAAGATAAACAAACATTATTTCTTTCATGCACAAGTATTAAGTTAAAATAGAATTTTTAGACAGAATGGGTGAAGCTACAAGTCCAAAGCTGTTTCTGGTGATAAAGATCCTGAGGGTACAACAGCAGCCTTTGGCTATGTTTGTGTGATGGAAAAGTAATCTGAAGCTTAAGTCTACATCCCTGAGAAGATTATAGTATCCTTGTTCAGAGGCTTAATTTCACAAATTCATGTATACGTTTTGATTTTGTACCGTTAGTATTGCCTTTATCAAATATATGGGTTTTTTCCTAAACATAGTGCTTCTATATGCTTACCAGTCAGCTCACCTAGGATTTTTTTTGTGTGCTGATTTTTATTTTTTTTGGAGAAAAACTTTCTAGTGATATGAAAGATTGTAAGCAATCTTTTTCTGAGAAAAAGGCTAATGTGCACAAGAAAAAAAAATCTCCTCCAGCTGAAGATAACACAGGATTACAAAGTCAGCCTCGCTTGGCTCCCTCTGCAACTAATCATTCATACTGCCTAAACTGCAGTTTGGTTCAGATCTGGAGCAGCCAACTTATTCCTGAGGCAGGAAAACTCAGGTACTGGAATGAGAAATGGAAAAGACTGGCTCAGACTGAGAGGAGGTACAGATCCAGCCTCTCCAGCTAAATGTGTCACTGATTTAAAGTCCCTTGGCATGATTAATAAAAAATTAATTTGACATAACTCAAGTGATGGGGTTTTTTTTGTTTTGTTCAGTGAAAATAGAAATTCTTTAAATTGGAGCAGCAATCATTTACACTTAAATATTTGACACATTTTTCTCTTTATTTATATGACAAGAACTTTAAATATAAACCTCCTTGACAAAATATGCCAGCCTCTCTCATAAACTTAATCAAATACTCATAAAAGATTGATAAACAAGATGTTGTCATGTCCCAGCTGTCAGCTGCAGCACACTACTGCTGTGTGGCATGTTAAAGGGCAAATGAGCTATATTAACCTAATCCCCAGACAGAAGCCTAGAAAAGAGGTTTTTTTCTCCTAATAAAATCTTAAAAGCAGAGATTTTAAGGGCTTCCTCAGTCAAATGCGAATTCTTATTGCAACCCATCAAAAGGGCTGAAACTCAATGTCTCCCAGATTTGGGAAACTATAGTCAAGCAACTCGTGATTCTAAAATTAACTGAAAGAAGCAAGTTGTCTAATGTAGAATGCAAATAAATATCTAGAAAATAATAAAGTTACATAAAAATATACTTACCTCTAGAAATTTCTCTAGAAAATAAAAAAAATATATAAACCACATGCTTTAAACACATAAATCTATATCAAATTATTAGTACGCAAGGTATCAAATACATGCAATAGCAACTGGTCTAGAAAGACTGAGTTAATGATCTCTCCAACACTGAACATTAACCTTTTGGAGTGCCTCTCAAAGGGACTTCTTAGTAATAGCCACTAGAGAATTATATACCAAGCTCTTGAAATGTTGTCTAATGATGAGTTATACATATTAATTAATTAGTTAATGTTTGTAAAGTGCTTTGAAAAGGAAAAGGGTAACACATCGGTAAGTGCTATTATTACACTGTATTTATTATTACACTGTATTTTTTGCACTAGAGGTTCCTACACAGATCTCTGAGGCAGTATAGCTATGGCTTATTTGAGAACACTCTTATTTTTCATTCCAGTGCTGTAGCATTCAGGGTTTGCAAATCACTGAATTCAGCACAGAGTCAAGCATAGACCTGGAACAGCTCTGGCTCTATGGAGCACATCTGCTGACACACAGCCATCTGTGTACAGAAGTGTATAGTTCCATTCTTACAGTAAGCACATGCACTTGATCAATCGATGCTTTAAAAATATTGAAATGCCTATGTATTCAAGGGCACAGCTCTTGAGAATAATCCACATTCATACCCAGGCCCATGATGCCCAAGACCTTGGAATTATCGAAGCCTCATACTGCACATTTTCATAGAGAATTCAGAATTCAGTCATCCATAAAGTGATGCTTTTCCACATATTGTTTATAGACACCAAGTTTTTTGCCAGGTCTGCCAGCTCACCATAGCAGGCAAACAGTGGGAGTTGTCCAGACATCCACTCAAAAATGACTGCATGAGATGTTTCCGTATCTAGCAGCTGATTTTAGTCTGTGGGTTTAATGTAGTCTGTGGATGATGCCAAAACAATCATAAAATCTTCATCATTTACTGCATGTTAAATACTCCAAATCTGTACATTTTTAAAGTTGTGTGTATGTCTGTGTGTCTGTGTGTCTGTGAAAGTTTTTTTAACAGAACTACATACAGAAATAATCTGCCTACAATAACGCTCTGAGAAGACTGGGTTTTCTCTTGTAAACTCTAGATTTCCTTGATCTGTTTACAGGTTATTACTTGGTCAGATTTATACATCACCATCCAGATTTTTGGTTTTGGTTCAGTTTTTCCACCTCAGAGAGTGAGAGACTAGTCTACATCCTTCTTTAAGTAAGTTTCTCTTAGAAACAATTTTTCTCATATATTCTTTTTCCCAACATACATTTGTTCTCTTGAACTCTTTTTTCCTCTTTGTTTCCCTGGACTGATATCACATGACTGCACTAAATAGATTTTTAAAAATATATATCTTCCATGGAACTGAATACACATTGTTTCTGTGTAAATTTCCAGACAAGCAGAAACTTGTAGTAAACATAACTGAAAACAAAAAAAACTTTTGGTTTATTTAGTGCAAATAGTTGTAATTCAAAACAAGCTTATCCTAAATAAAAGAGAAAAAAAGTATGAGTAGAAAACTATGATTGTAATTAACCATTGTAAACCACTAAAGCGCAGCTGTCACTTTTTACTGAACTATTACAGGGGCCATTAGCAGCAGCAAGTAAATAAATTGGGTTTTTTCTTTATTTTTTTTTTAATTTTATGGAACTAAATACTATGTTCTTCAAAAATTATACAGTTTATTGAACAATGACTTATGGAAAAGATTACAGAATGAGTGAAATGTGACAAAAGCTTTACATTTCAATATCATTTCCTTACTTCTGTAACTTCCTTCTAATTTTTACCTTTCATTTTCTGCTCTGGTTTAAAAACTACATGCTGAGTTGTCATAATAACTGTATTCACGTAACAGCATAAGATGCAATTTGCTTTTGAAACAGAGAGTAGCAATGGAACTGGACATGGTGATAATATACTGCAAATTGTGAAAAATAGGAGAAATTTACAGTCCATTTTCTAAGAAAGTCCTTGCTCATTATTATTTTTAATTTATTGCAAATCTTGTCTCAGTAATTTTTATCTAAAGCTATTTACTTAACACATGACCATACAAATGATGACTTTTGAGGATAAAGTTGTATGAAGTCCTAGCACTCTGGGCTGGAAAATATCTAGGTGATCAAAATTAGTATGGAAATTAAGTTGAACAAGCTGTGGAGAACTTAAAAGGAAACAGTGAAACATTAAAATAAAATAAAAACCCCTAATCAAATCTAATGATACGTAATAAAGAATAACATAATAGATAAAAGTGTACCAAGAATGCAAGTGGCAGTTAGACATATGTAACTCAAAAAGGAATCTAATGTAAAGAATTGCATAAATGCTTAAGCAAAGCAGCTTCCAGGAAAATGCAATGAAACTTACATGCATGCAGGTATCTAAACAGCCTTAGGCCCCTTTTAATGCATGCAGAAAAAAAAAGTTTAATTGAAAAATCAATAAGAGAAATTAAAATGTTGATATACACATACATAAGAGAGAAGGAAAAAAAAATTCTATTTTCTGGTGTCTTAATCCATCCTTCTCTTAAGTCCATGTACGTATTATGCAGATAACACGTGAATTTAGTGCCAATACTTTTTCCTAAAAGCTACATGTTTCCCTTCAGCAGTTTTAGTGATAATCCATTCACTGTTACTTCCTGATATTTCTTCAAATGACATTTTCAGGAACTGACAGGCCAGAGAAACTGACAGTGTACCACTTACATCTAACTGCTTCTTCTTACCTTTAGTCTGGTTGGACTATTTACATAGACCTTTAACATTAGTGCCAGCAAATAATCTTAATGCAGTACATAAAGCAAAGTATCATTTTTCCTGTAACTTGATTTCTGCCAATTTAAGTTCTGCAGTTTTGGAAGCATCACAAGCCAATGGTGGGAAAATTGGCAGCAAGACTTGATTTAGACGATCTCATTAATCACAATTCTGCTGAGTATCACTAGCAAGGTCTCATAAAATGCTATTTTAGTTGCAAACATTTGTTTTAATATGGAACTTGTCTGAGGAAATACATTACCTTTATAGTTGCATTTTCTTTATTGGAAGGTATTTCCAAATTTAAAGTTCTATTTATCAGCATGCTAATCACTGTACACACAGGTAGGAGCTGGTCATCAAAACAAAAAAAAAAAATCTGACTCAAACATCATTCTATTCATGACTTATTGTCCATTTTGTTTAGATTTTACCTAGAAAAAATCATTGAAACATGAGTGAGATCTTTGAAATGTTTCTGCTTTTGGACTAGCTGTTTGGTTACTTAATGATACAAAGAAAATAGATCACAGAATCACAGAATTATAGATTTAGATAATGTATTTCTTTCATCTTTCCCTTCTTCTAGCAATTTCAGATAAAAATACCAATGTTGCGTTTAAAAATATGCAGCAGTGACTGTCTACATATCTAAGGCATTGTTCAAGACAAATTCCTGGTTTTTTTAAAATGAAGACTGAATGCTCTTTGAACCAAAATATGAACCACATACAATAAAAATAATTTTTAGAAAAAAGGTCTTACACTACTAGAAGGTATTCACAGATTCACAGAATCACAGGGGTTGGAAGGGACCTTGAGATATCATCTTGTCCAACCCCCCTGTCAAAGCAGCTCCCTAGCTCATATTGCACAGGGAGGTGTCCAGACAGGTCTTGAATATCTCCAGAGAAGGAGACTCTACAACCCCCCTGGGCAGCCTGTCCCAGGGCTCTGGCACCCTCACTGTGTAAGTCCTTCCTCATGTTGGTGCGGAACTTCCTGTGCTCCAACTTGCAGCCATTGCCCCTTGTCCTGTTTCCACAGACCACTGAAAAGGGGCTGGCCATTTCCTCCTGCATCCCATACTTAGATATTTATAAACATTAATCAGAACCCCTCTCAGTCTTTTCTCAAGGCTGAACAGTCCCAGCTCACTCAGCCTTTCCTTATAGGGGCATGCTCCAGGCCCTTAATCATCTTCGTAGCCCAAAACATACTTGAAAAATGTACTTCAAAAAATTAACCAAATGGGCACTTAGAGCAGAAACAAACTCCTGCCAAAAGGCTCCTGGAAATGTAGGAATACAGAGAAATTTAGCCACTTATTTTCAACCACAAACATACAAAGAATTATTTGTGCAAGAAATCTTGTCCTTTCTGTATCTGTAGGTTTGCACTATCAATTGAATATCAACTTTCAGACATGGAAGCCCGTTTTAATATTGACCTACACAGATTTCTTAATGGGAAAGTGCCATTACAGGTGACAGCTGGTTGCTTTAATACCAATACTAAATCTGGCCCTAATGTCTGTCTTACCATCTAGAGCACATTATAATGAGCCCAGTAGCAACTAGGTATCTGTTCATGCACAGTAGAATTAATTACTTTGAACAGGACAGAAGGGATAGATTTCAGCAATGGGTCATATCTTGTAGGAGTAATTTATGTTTGCCCTAACACCCAAAAAAAAAAAAAAAAGCAACAGTGAAGAAATTATGCTTGTTAGATTTATATTACACTGCTTCTCTTAGCTTTACATTCCATTAAAAAAAATGAGAGGTTACTCTAAAGATGAATGCTGTAATAAGCTAGGGTGATCTGTATGCAAGACTATTTTTTTCCATGCACCTGATTTCATAATGCATTATTCCTTGTTCAAGTGACACTGTTTTTTTCCTGATCCTTGTAATCATGATTCAACCTCATGGGAACAGGGACTCATTTATTGTGATTCTTCCCTCACAGGACTTTTGAATTGCTTGTGGCTTGCTCAGAATGCTAGCAGAGTTGCTGCTGGTTGGATCAGGTATTGTGCTGGCTGTGCATTCTTTACATTGCTACCTACAGACTGATGGATTGATTTGAAAATGCCACAGGCAGTTTTAAAGTCCCTTGCTGGGATTGGCCTAGGATTGGCTTTAGCAAGATCTGAGGCTCACTGACTGAAACTTGTGCTGATGCCTATCAGTTCTCAAACACCACTACTGTTTAATGTTTCTAGTCGCATGCCCGATGTCAGCAGGCAATCACACTTCTGCTGCACTGGGCCATATGGTATGGAAGACAGTGTCCATTGAAATCCAGCTGATTTGTCTGTGTCTTTTCTACAGGAATCTAAAATCTTCTCCACTGTTCAAATTGTCACCCCTCCCCCATTTTCCACTCCCCCAGCACGGATCAGCCTCTGAGAAATCATCCGTAAAGTCCCCTGCCAGGCTCCAGTTTCAAAGTCTTTCAAGCAAGCCCATTTCTGCCAGCATTGTTTTTGTAAACCTTGGTGCTGTGTAGAGAAAACATCTGCTGCTGCTCCTTTTCCTTGTGTGTCTGTGTGTTATTTTAGAAGGGGTGGGAAATTTTGGATTTTGCTATGTTTGAGCACCGCTGTCAATTTTCATAGGTAAGCATATCATATCTTGGGATATTCCTACTCTGTGTATGTGTACGTATATGGGCTTGTAATAATGCTCAAGTATTAAGCAAAAAGAAATGTTGGGAATACAATTAATAACCATAGTTAGCATTAAGGTTATACTATATTATAGTACATTATCATTTCAGGAATTTTTACTACACACTCTGTATTGAAGGGCATCTTACATCCAGCAGCAGAACCTCACTCCAAGTTCAGTGATATCTTAGTTACAGAGTGTATCTCTTCAGAGGACACGTACTGTTGTTTTTTGAGATGAACCTAGGTTCCTCCAAAAAGTCAGTAGAATTTGAGCTAATGGCTTTGCCTCTAAGCCTTCATCTTCTAAGGACCTTCTTTTCTGAAGGACTTGCTCTAGAACTTAGGCCAGCCAGGGGTTTCAAAGCAGAAACAACACACTTTGATCAGCATGGAGGAAGCCAGGAGGAAAAAGGATTTTGGTTCTAGTGATTCTAATCTATTTTGAATACCCAGGTCTTTTTACTGACTGAAGTTATATCAGAATAAACAAGCAAACAAACAAATCACAGAATCATTAGGGTTGGAAAAAAACCCTCCAAGAATGTCTAGTCCAACTGTCCCCCCTGCCACCTATATTACTAACTAAACCATGTCCCAAAGTACCTCGTCCAGTGTTTCCTTGCAACCCTGAGGGATGGTGACTCTACCACCTCCCCAGGCAACCTGTTCCAATGCCTAACCACTCCTTCTGAGAAGAAATTTCTCCTAATTTATAACCTGAACCTCCCCTGGCACAACTTGAAGCCGTTTCCTCTTGTCCTATCACTTGTTACTTGACTGCAAGAAGAGGCTGACCCCCAGCTCACCACAACCTCCTTTCAGGTACTTGTGGAGACTAATAAGGTCTCCCCTGAGCCTCCTCTTCTCTAGACTAAACAACCCCAGTTCCCTCAGCTGCTCCTTATCAGACTTGTGCTCTAAACCCTTCACCAGCTTCGTTGCCCTTCTCTGGACACACTCCAGGGCTTCCATGTCTTTCTTATAGTCAGGGACCCAAAACTGAATGCAGTATTTGAAGTGTAGCCTCACCAGAGCTGAGTACAAGAGGATAATCACCTCCCTGGTACTGCTGACTACACTATTCCTGATGCAAGCCAGGATGCCATTGGCCTTCTTGGACACCTGGGCACACTGCTGGCTCATGTTCAGGTAAGTGTCAACCAACATCTTCAGATCTTTTTCCTCTGTCCAGCTTTGTATCTGTACACCCTGCCCAAAGCCTGTAGCATTGCCTGGGGTTTGTTATGACCAAAGTGCAGGACCTGACACTTCACCATGTTGAACTTCATCCCATTGACCTCTGCCCATTGATTCAACCTGTCCAGGTCCCTCTGGAGGGCCTTCCTTCCCTCTGGCAGATCGACACTTCCCCTCAATTTGAAGTCATCTACAAACTTACCGAGGGTGCACTCTATTCCCTCATCCAAATCATCAATAAAGATGTTAAAGAGGATGGGTCCCAGTACCAAAATTTAGGAAACATCGTTTGTGACTGATCACGAGTTGGATTTAATTCTATTCACCACCACTTTCTGGGCCCAGCCATCCATCCAGTTTTTAGCCCAGCAAAGAGTGCACCTGTCTAATCCATGGGCTGCTAGCTTCTCCAGGAGAATAGCATGGGAGTCTGTGTCAAAGGTTTTGCTGAAGTCAAGGTAGACTACATCAACAGTCTTTCCTTCATCCACCAGGAGGGTCACCTGGTCATAAAAGGAGATGAGGTTGGTCAGGCAGGACTTGCCCTTCATGAAGTCATGCTGGCTGGCCCTGATCCCCTGGTTGTCACATATTTGCTCTGTGATTGCCCACAGGATGACTTGCTCCATAATCTCCCCTAGCACCAAGGCCAGGCTAACAAGCCTGTAGTTCCCATACTGCTCTTCTTTAGTTACCACCTTTATATTAAGAACAAGTACACTGAGATAATTTTTATGAATATAACATGATAAAATATTAGCGTATCCATTCTATTATTTGCAGCAAGCCTCATAAATCTGAATTCCTGGCAGTTTCATTTCATGGTGCTGCAATACTTGAGTCCCAGCAGGATGGCAAAGGTAAAGCTTAGTAGTTTCAATATGTTCTAAGGTCAAGACATCTCCCCACTCCCAGAAGGCAACAGAACAGCAACCACAACCACCAGGTCTAATGTTGTACTAATAGTACCAAGAGAGAAAGATGTGTTAAAAAGGGAATATGCATCAAACCCGGCTATGTCCCTCTCACATAGAAAACAGTTGATACAGTGTAGAAGGTATTCTGTTTTATGCTGTGACATGTGCAGCTCTCACAGATAATGAGTACAGACTTCACTTTAAGCTCCTTTTTTTCGTTTTTGACGTTTCAGCACAGTCAGAGTGAAAGCAGTTGTTAGACTCTTAATGGCACTTCAGTGTTTGTTTCACTCTGACTGTGCAGCAGAGTGGCACCACATAAGCAGAACAAAAGATTCCCATAATTTCTTTTGTTGCGTGTTTCTTTCTGATCATCATACAGCGCCTTATTGAGAAAACGTATGCAGCAGCTGACTTAAAGGGAAAGCACCTAAAACCATCTGGAAATATATCTCAGGAAAAGTAAAGTAATGGCCTAGTATATGTTATTTGTCTAGATCCCCTTGTAGATAACAAAACAGACCCCTCCAGAGAATAATACATCCCATTTTACAAGAGTGAATGTGTCCATGGACTGCACCACTTTCTTCAGTGACTGTAGATTCAACTGTCTTTCTATAGATTAATTTATTTCAACCTTTACTGTGGAATCTAGATAGTTTAAAGACATAGGAAAGGATAGTCTCCTGGAAGGAACATAAAAAAAACCCCAAAACATAAAGCAAATTCAGCAAATGAAAAATTAATCTGTAGGAGAAATAAGTAAGGCTGATTCAATACTGTAAAACACCACCATTTGTTCTTCATGTTAGTCTGTTCTTCTGGTTAGCTGTTCTTCATCAAAGCTCTATCAGCTAATGGTCACAACTTCATAAACACATTATCCTCTCTGATCTAGAAGATTTTAGAAGAATCAGGTTAAAAGGCATGTTCCCATTTGCACTGATCTTCACCAGAATATTCACTGGAAAACCCCAGCCTTGAATTCAAAGAAGATTCTACTTATATTCACACATTGAAAGTAAACAAAATTGTCTCCTTTGTACATAATCATTATTAATAGGGAGTTACAAAACAGTGTGTGAGTTTGAAAAATTAATACATAATACTTTCAGCACTTTCTGGTTCCAAAGATAAACATTATCTTGTCAGTCTAGAATTTGGTATGTCAACACAAAGTCCCTTAAATTTAAAAAACTGCAATTAACAGAAATTTTAGTGGTCTGATTATTGATAATCTGCTTGCATTAGATTGGTCCATGGAAATGTCCTATCTGTGTGCAAATTTGTTTGCGGTAAGCAGGAAATCTGTATGATTTCTGCCCCTTAAATTCATACGCTTCACAATTTTCTTCACAGATGAGATGACTGTAAGTACATCAAAAGTAAACTCAAGTTCTATGTAGTCGAATAGACAGAAGCCAAACCAGCAATTCTGGTGATGCTACAGCTCATTAAAGATGTAAATTAAAAATACTAACAACATAGAGATTTGCTTAACCTTTTACTAGTATGCAAATCCCAAATCTGATCCTTATATAAGGTTGGTTGATTTATTACAAAGTTTAATAAAGAAGTCCCTTGAGGCATTAAAACCAAAAATTCATTCTCAGAGACATCACTTTGGGATTAGTTTCAAACTTGTTTGTGTTAAGATTATCTATTTTGCTTTGGAATAGAGAAACTGATATGTTCATAGATGGTTCTGGAGAATATTCATAGGTGTTAAACTGCAGAATTTAAGTTTGAGTGGAGGAAAAAAACTCACTCTATTAGTTTTATGAAAATACCACCTTTCCCAAAATATTTTTTCCACAAAAAACAGAGCACTTCTGGGTCTGGTGATTCTGTCCCAAATCTCATAGTATTTATCTCAAGATGTGTATTTCTGTATTGTTCTCTTCACAATGTGGTCTGCTGTAGGTGAAAGTGTAAGATGTTAAAATGATGTTCATTCTCCCAAGCATGTTATTTCCTCCTTTCACCCATTAAATAAAAAGGTCTGTCCCTTATAGCTACAGAAAAAAAGCACTTGGAAATGTGACTTGAATGAACCGTGAAAGACAGAAAATGTTGTCATACATTTTTCAAGTACTGATTAAAAGGACAAGCCACAGTTGTACTACACAAAAGCAGGTAAATGATCAAGATGATCTACTCTGTATCAGTTGAAAGATTTATTAATGTAATTAAAGCAGAGAAGCTGATGTTTAGTATTTCATATGTAGAAGCACCTTCAATATTTGTTTATTAGCATAATGGGAACAGTTGAACATATGGATGGGACTAGGAAACATCTCTCTTCACATCTGACACTAGCATTCTGTTCCAATCTCAACTTCAAAAGGTATAAGTAGAAACTGTTGGTCCTAGCTTTTCTTTCCAATTTTTTCCCTGAAATTGCTTGAATTAACAGAAAATTATTCCTTATAGTCTGTGCTTTAAAGAAGTTTTGTATGAATCTTTAAAGAAGGTATGTATGAATCTATTTTCCAGAGTAATTACTGAATTAAAACAAAATAAAGTAAGTTAAACCTCTATATTCAGTTTGTCAGGATTTCTTTGCAGACAGACTCGGGTATGGCAGCAGCATCATATACACAGATCAAAAAAGAGAGAGCCCTCTGCACTTCTCTGTGTATCTTTACAGCTTCCATTGAAATTCCACTTACACAACACTGTAATTACTCCAACCTTGCTGCAGTCGAAGTAACTCAGAGAGTACAGTTTGGAATCACTTTGTCACATGCCAAACAGCAGGCAGTAAATCTCTGACACGTAAATTAGTCACTTACTGATATAAGGAGTAACAATTAATCACCTCAGAGAATACCTGGCAGAATTACCCATCCTTGGGACAACTGTTCCTTACCGACGAACACTGTACAGTAATTCCAGTACATCCTGCACCATTTCACATAGCTGAAAAGATAAACCTTATGAACTGAAAGGCAGTAAAGTATCCCTAAAGGTTCATCTTGATTATATCAGGAGAGACCAAAGCCCCTGCAAATGTACTCCAATGAAAACAAAATTTAGCTTTTATTAATGAGTTACAGCATATGCGAGTTGCCTGATGAAATACTACAAAATTTTTAAGAATTATTTTCTTCTGTAAAAATAAAAGCTGTAATTATCAGGTAATTATTTTTACAGGGTATTTTCCTCTAGATATAATACTGTTGTACTTTATGGTCACTATTCTATAATTGAATTTCTGATTCCTCATTCATAAAAGTTTACAGTATTTTATACCTATGTGTTCACAGAGTAATTTACAGTACACAATCATAAACTATCCTGCTGTGAAGAATATGACATGTACCAATGCATTTCTGAATGTCATGAAGCTGAACCAACCTCAACTGTAAAGCTGTTCCATTAGGAAAAGCAAAATTCTGTAAGCATCCATCCAGTATAAACAACATTTCTGACCTCTATACTTTGCAGGATAAAGGAAATATGCTTATTATTATGTGCATTTTTAACTGTGCTATTCCCACCAAGACTGAAACTGAATGTCTAGAAGTTGAAGTGGTAGAATAGGAAAGAAAAATATCACATATTTAAAACAGTAAACAATCTGCAGTTCAGCACACATCTTGGAATAAACCCAGCCTTTGTATAGCATGTGGATATGCCAATCCTGCCTTGTTCCCTTGTGCAGAGTGTGCAAACAATCATAATCCCAAATACAACTCCACTCTCTCCAGCTTGTCCTAGAAAACAATGTTTTCTCATCCTTGGTATTAAGCATATTTTCTTCAAATTTTGATCTGTATCAAGTAGTTTCATTTATTTTCAGTTTTTTAAAATAGACTCTTCCCACAACATACACAAAAACTAGAATATCCATTCTTTGTAGTTAAAAATAGTTATGATGGTGGAAAAATAATTTTTATTTTGCCTGTTGGTGGGGGAAATCTTCATGTATCTTACAGCTAGCTTAACATCAAACTCCTCAGCTAATTCTATATGCAAATTTTGTCTTCAGTACATTAATTATTTGAATTTCAGATTGTTTCCCATATCAATAGAGATTAAGCATTCCACTGTGGAAGGCAAGCTAAAGCTTCCCAGCAGTTCAAATTCTAATAAATGCTCAGGAAGCATTTCTACTATTTGTTCATCTCTCTTTGATTTTTAGAACTGAGAATATTTTCATTCACGTGGCAATACAAACATATTTCAGGCCCCCATTTTTAATTATATCATCATCAATTTCTTTCAGATCTAATGGAAATTGGGAATACATAGGATTATTTTTTTCCCCCAAGAAAATCTTAAGCAATTTTCAATGTTATAGTTTCCAATGAGCCATCCAATAGAGTCTCTAGATCTTACCTGAACAAAATGCAGTGGGCAGAAAACAGAAATATTTCTTACTTGCATGTATTGCACTGGAGGCAAAACAACAAATAAGGCTAGTAAACTTTAGACTTTGTCTCATGTATCTGTCTTAAAGGAAATAGAAAAGAAAGAGTATAGAATATACTCTGCTGTGAAGCCCAGTAGAGACAGGACATTATCTTCTGAGAAAATGGAAATTATTTTCTTTGGCCTTGCCCAGAAGGAACTTGAAAAAATTATCATACCATCTTTCAGTAGTAAAATTATTTGTGAATTTCAATTAACTAGATTTCTCGGATGTGTAGGATGGAAATTACAAGATGTGTCAAAAACCTCACCCCTATTTTTATGATCTGTGGCAACAGATCTCTGGGACAGAAATAAAGGTTAGAGTTCTGATGCACTATTTATTAGCTTCTTTATCCTAACAGAGATGAGTAAGTATATATAAAATGAAACTACAATCATGAATTTTTTCACCATCACAGACTCTTTTACCACTATTAGCAAAGAGTCTTGACTAGGGGTCAACTGTGCACATTTGTCCAATAATTTGAAATTCTGTGTGCTCTGCTAAGCAATGATAGGAAGTAGTTGCTCCGAGTACTTGCCTTTGATGTTAAGTAGTGACCCATGAATGCTTTCAGCAACTGACCCACACCAAGGTATAACTCAAGTAGACCTGGATTATTTTAATGGAAGCACTTGCAGAAAGCTGTGAACAGAGGCAAAAGGGCTTGTAAGAATATGAAATATCTTGTTACAGGGTAAGTTGGAGATAAAATTTCAAACATAACCAGACTCACTGGATTACTGAAAATATGGTAAATACTTTCTGTTGACTTAATAGCCTTTATTGAGTAATTAAAATCAGTTTATAATCTCTGAAATATACAGATCTTATGGACTTTTTATTCAATTGCACATTTCATAATAAAATATTTTTGGGTTTTTTCATGTCCTTTTTAGAAGTCTACTAAATACAAATGCTTTTGAAGTGTATCACTAATACAAAGAGAACGTATTTGTCTCTTCCACCACAATTTCAGAAAAAATAAGAATGTCATAAGAATTTGGTCATAGCATTACTTGTGTTTCATAGTAGTTTATTATTTTAGTTAACTTTTCATCTGTCCAGTAGCCACATGTGGAAGGACATCTCCTTTTTAGCATTTTTTTAAATGTGTCAATGTTCAAATATGTAATTTCCTTGCTTCTTCCTTACTTCTGCCACTATTTCAATGCACAGTACTGCAGGAAAATAACAGTACTGGTTACCCAGATCATTTTCAATTGACAGTTATTTGTTCATCTTGCCTATTTCTCTGTTTTGTTTATATCCAAAGCAAACCTACCCCTCTAGCTTTGGCTAAGCTAATGACTATGTAATTGTCATTTTTAGCTTAGTCAGAGTTCTCCATCATATGTCACGTTGAGACCTTAATTTGTTCTGCTCTTATGTTTTCACATCTGTGTTTCCATGGCATTTTTAACACTAGCATATGACGACTGACTCTTCACAGGACATAAATTAGACATCTACAGATGCCTCAGAAATCCTTTAATTTATTTAGAATGGAAAGTTTAAATGAAAGTCACTCTCTCCTTACACATACTAGAAATACCCACATAATAAAAATATTGTTTCCTTTACAGAGCAGCTAGTAAAAAAATAAAAACACAAAAAATAAACATAGCTTTGTCACTTTTCATTAAAGAAAAAGAGGATGAGTATGATTGTAGATCGCTCCTTTTTATTTCATGCCCTTGAAAATTCTTTCCCTACATTTCGTATAGCCTGCTGCTGCAAAATACCAAGTATGGCTCTCTGTTCTTATGCATTAAATGCAAAGATAATTTCCCCTCTGATTTTCAAGAAGGTAAGCCTAGAGTAACTCCATTAATTTTACCTGAAACAAATCAAGGTAAGTACCAACAAGAACAAAGCTGGTCTTCATGGATTCATCATTGCAGAACATCCACAAAGGGTTTTGCTCTGAAAACAGAAGCCAACTGATGCCATGTCAGAGTGGGTGGATAACTGGATGTTGTGGTTCTACAGTTTCTTATCTGAGAGTAAACATACTATTCAAATGCATGATTAGTACTTATTTTCAGAATATTTTTTTTTCACAGTGATACAAGTGACTTTGTATAATGAGCATATATTTCAGATGCATTTAGACTCCTTAAACCCATTGCATTTCTGTTCACATATATGCTGCTGTAGAGATTCTGTTATCAGGTCACCAGAAGAAAGTTAAGAAAGGTTTAAAACCGTATTGTGTAACAATAGTTATTATCAAAGAAGACTATTTTGCAATGCACTACATGCCCTGATTGGCAGTTAAGACCATAGGAAGTGAAAATATTCAACACTTTGCAAACTTAAGGTTGCACTTTGTCAGTGGATGGAACAGCTTTAGCCATTTTGTTTACATGATATTGCAATTGCTGCAGTGAAAAGGTTTCCATTGTAATTCAGCAAAAATTACCTGGACCATTGTGTTAAGGTGTTACTTGTTTTCCAGTTCATCAGAGATAACCTGGTAGACAGAACTGGTAAGTTAATATTTGGTAAGCAGTACTCTTTCATTACCAAATTTTATAATTATAGTTCTTTCCCTCCACAATAATTGAATATATCTAATTGCTCTTCCTTTTAACTTTAATGCTAGGTTTGAAACTGGTGAATGGACAGGAAAGCACCATTAGAGACATTATTCCAGTGCTGCTTTCCCTCTTGTACAATGATTTGAACTCAAGCAATAAAGTTAAATGGAAAAGGCACTATACTAGATTTTCAATTACAGCAGAGGCAGGGAGCCACAATTATCCCTTTCATTACTGAAATACTTCTCATAGCTACACAGGCAGAATCCCTGCTGCTGCTACTTCTGCTATTCCTGTTGCTGTTACTGCAGCTTTTAAATTGAAGTGCCCTTGAAAACAGATGAGGTTATAGGTCACCAAATAGAATTTAAAATTGTGAACAATGTATATTTAAAGCAAAATGGAAGGAAAAAAAAAGGAGTAAGAATACAGAGACATTCAGACCCTCTTTTTGCTTCTCTCTGCTGCAAAGATATGTTGTTTCTCCAGATCTGTGATAAATTATAGTAGTACTTACTGTGCCATCAGGTTGTCAATGTGCATGAAATATAAGTATGATCCCTGTCTATCTTTTAAAAGCATTTATATCCAGAGATGTTTCGTACCAAAAATCCAATGACTGAACAACTAAGTGTGGATTTCATTGATGGTGTACCCATCTTTTACTGTGTTACAAATTCCTAAGAAGAAAAAAAAACCCCTTTTTTTTATGGTTTTGAACATCTTTACATGAATGATATCACATTTCATGAGCAGTTCTTTATTTCCCCTGTCTACTTCACTACACTTGAATACCCTTTCTACCAAGCACATAAAACCAACTGACCACTTCAAGAGTGGAATTGCAAATCACAAATATTTGCATAGCCTTGAAAGTGGTTTACCTTAGGCTTTGGTGAGTTGGACCAGCAATTCAGACCTTGCCTATCAGCCTCCTGTGTGATTCAAAATTGACTCCTCTGCAAGAACTGAGGCAAAAAAATTGGAAGAAAGGGACAAATATAATCTTTCCTTCAGTACAGGAGAAAATAAAGATCCTGTCCTAACAATACTGATGAAGATGAAAAGAATAATATTAAAACAGTAAGTGACATGATTCTATTTCAGACTGAGCGAAATATGTGTCAGGAACCATACAAAGTTTATGTAAAAGCCTTGGTAAACTGTTTGCCTCAGAAGTAAACCAGCATACAACAGTCCCTCCCACATAACAAGACCAAACATCATCTTTACATAACAAGAGTCTCAGCACTCACTTGCCTGTTCACATACAGGCTAAAGTTATGTTGCAAGGACCATGCTGCATACTGATACACAGTGAGGGAATTTCAATCAACCAGATGTCTGGCTGAAAACTTCAGTCATGGAGAAAGAGCTGTCCAATATTTAACACTTTCTCATAAATACTGAAGTCCAGAGTAGATGTTGCATACAGGGAACATACTTTTCAGAGTACTTTAAAGATGTCATACTTTTACAAGGGAAAAAAAAAACAAACTTGGGGGGACCGTCTTCTAAAGGTCAGTGACATCTTGGCTTGCATCAGAACAGTGTGGCCAGCAGGTCCAGGGAAGTTTACCTGTACTTGGCATTGGTGAGGCTGCACCTCAAGTACTGTGTTCAGATTTGGGCCCCTCACTACAAGAAAGACATTGAGGTCCTGGAGTGTGTCCAGAGAAGGGCAACCAGGTTGGTGAATGGGCTGAAGAGCAAGCCTTACCAGAAGCTGAGGGAACTGGGGTTGTTTAGCCTGGAGAAGAGTAGGCTCAGGAAAGATCTTAAGTTGTAGAGGGATGTCTATTGGTCTTTTCACCCAAGTGACAGGTTACAGTACAAGGGAGAATGGACTCAAGCTGCACCAGGGCAGGTTCAAGTTGGATATTAGGAAAAAAAAACTTCCCTGAAAGTGTTATCAGGCATTGGAACAGGCTGCCCAGGGAGTTGGTGGAGTCACCATCCCTGGATGTACTTAAAAGATGGGTAGATGAGGTGCTTAGGAATGTGATTTAGTAGAGGACGGGTATGATTGTACTCAATGATCTCAAAGGTCTTTTCCAACCTAGTGATTCTGTGAAATACCTCAAAAAAACTGTTGGGTTTTTTTCTTCCCTCTCCCAGCCTTTGATCACAAAAAGTCAAAAACCTTGGAAGAGGATTTTTTTGTGGGTTTTCTTGTTTGTTTTTTTTTCTTTTTCGACAGAATCACACATAATTATGAGTAAGTTGCTTCTTCAGACTCCCACTGGCTGTGCAAATAGGATCACATGTGACCATGTGAACACACTGCATTTTATTCATGCTAGAAATTATTTACCATCCAATTAAAATTATGAGACCTTTTTTTCTTTTTTTGGGGGGTGGGGGCAAGGACATCGGGGCCTAAAATCTCAATAACTTTCTAATGACAGTCCCATAATAGCAACTACTACTTTGAGGAGTGCATGAGCCTTTTCTGACTCTTATCAGTTGAAGATGCTGGATCCTCAGAAACACTTGTCTCTGAGGAGAACAGTCATTCTTACCTCTAAAAACCTTTCTTGATATCCTGGCAATTTACACTCTCACTGAACTATTATTCTGCAGTAGAGTGCAAGATACACTGTCTGTCGCTGTGTGATAGTGTCTGATCCCAACACTTGCTGTGGTAAAATAACTGGCAGTTATCAGAGATGCAGAACAAGGGAGTATTCAGATCCACTAAAAAGTCTGTGGCTTTTCTTCTTGTGCAAGTAATCATTGTATTGCCTACCCATGGAAAAGAACTCCTATGCTCAGCTGAAATAACTACACAATTATACTTTGTACAGTCTTTATGGCAAATTAAAAACTGGATTTCTGTTCTATTGTGTTCTCTTCCTCAAATCCCAGTCAGTGCTGTCAAATTTCAGCTGTAAGTACAGTGACTATTAAACATTGCTTGTTCTTTCTTCCTTTTTTTTTTTTTTTTAATTTCCCTCTCCTGAGAGAGGGAAAAACCTTAGTATCTTTCTCCAGAAATATTTTTTTTCTCTGTTTGTAGTTCTAAATGTAATTCTGCTCTATCTCCAAAAGGCTGTCCTGGAGATAGAATAAAGCACAAAGAGGGCAACTGACATGATGAAGGGCAGCTCTCCTCCTTAAACAGAGAAATAAATGCAACTGTGTACCTTTCAGTTTGCTGAGAAGAATAATGAAGCGAGATCATGGCTTCAAATTCATTAATGGCATGAGTAAGGTGACCGTGGAACTATCAGTCACCTAATTGTATGACCCTAGAATTAGGGAATGGCCCATGAGACAGCCAGGATATCAATCCAAAACCAGTGAAGGAATCAATTTCTTTACACAGTGGGCAGAATTTTTTGGAATCTCTTTCTAAAGGAGATTGTGAAGATAGGTGGTATCAGCTGCTTCAAAAAGGATTAGGCAAATTCATAAATGATAGGCTTGCAAACTAAATTCTGAGGTGCACAGTCAGGATCATTAATCCCAAGAGTGTGGAGAAGTATAAGGAATGCTACTATCAGACATTATCCAGATTTCTGTGCCTTCCCTAAACCTCTTTTACTGTCACTGAACTGGGTGGACCATTTGATCTGATCCAGAAAAGTATTTCTCACATTCTCACACTATTTTAACATCCTCGGTATAAGGCTTATTCTTAGTCATGCCAAAGGGATCAATTTCAGCATCTGTTCAAATACTTTTCTAACATTTATCCCCCAAAAATGCATCACCAGTCAAAACTGAGGACACTAACAATCAGCTGGGAATGAGGAATATTTCTAACTCTATTTTTAAGTGAACTCATGATGAATGTTTAAATATTCCAGAACAGACGCGTGGCATTCCAGTTTTCCTGTAAACAATCCAGGAAAAAGGCATTAACAAATGTAGGAATATGTCTGTATATCATTCATTACTGAAACACTTCTGTAATATACGTTGTTTAGTAGATTCTACACATTCAAGAACTGATAAAACACCTATAGATACATTTCTTTGTACTGTATATAGTAAAGGACAAATCAAAAATCCAAAGATGGAGAAATCATTCATGTGGGCATATAAAAATATTTTTTCTTCATTTAAAAGCCAACAAAGAAGAAATGAAAAAAAAATGAACCAAAAAAACCTATAGATTGCAAAACACTGCAAATTGCTAGACATGTCAAGATGTTCCTCTTTCCTTGCTCTAACATATGTTTAGTAGATTTATTGAGTAGATTTACTAGTTAGGTGTTAAATGGAAATGTAAACTGAAAAATAGAGCATCATCTTCTTGTTGCTTTCATGAATACTAATTAAGTATGATTTAAAAAAAAAATCTAAAAGAAAACCCCTAAACCACCTATAAATCCTTTTCCAAATAAATCCCTTCTCCTTTACTACATCTTACCTCCCACTTTCTGGAAGAATTTTGCAGACAGTAAGTCACCTCCTCTAGAGGTTTCATGCAAAGTCCTTGTGTCCTCCACCCCTCCCCATATTTTCAGAAGCACCGATCCCTTTTGCACACCCTTTCTTTCTTTTCCATCTAACTCCTTGTTCTTTCCTTCTTCACCTTTCCTCTGGGACATTAGCTTATCCCAAGTTTTCCCACCTCCATAGCTGTTACCTACCACAAAGAGCAACTGCAAAGCTAGAGAAAGATGCAAATGAGCCTTTGCACCAGCTGCCTCTTATCAGCTCAGCCAAAGTAAGGCAGAATGCCAGGAAAACAAGAAACAGGAGGCAGGCAGGATAAAAGACTGGAAGTATGGGCAGAATACTAAATATATGCAGCCAAGAATGAAAAGAGAAGCTACTACTACCCATACTACCTTCATTTTTCTTATCCCATTTTCTTCTAGCAACTTGTTTGTTGTTTTTTAATTCCCCTCCAATGTAAGCCAAGAACGGATGCTGCTCTGTAGGACTGCAGGATCTAGAATGACTCATTGATTTTTTTTTTTTTTTTTTTTCTTTCCTTCTACTACCCATAGGGCAGAAAAGAAAATATTAGAATTTGTGATGAAGAAACCTTCTTATATTATTTGGGAGCAAACCCACTGGCCCACAGTTTAAGGACAGTAGTTCAAGGACCTTTGTCTCAAAGCAGAAATATAGGCATCTTCCACCATTTTGCTCCCTCTTTAGAATTACAGTATATAAATTGAAAAGCCTATAGATATAATCTGCTCTTAATTTCAAACAAACTGAACTCTGGTTGAAATAAAACGTGAGCAAAAGAAGTTTCTCTAGCTGCTAACTCCTAATGACTGTATCACAGGGAAAAAGAGCTCCTACAAGCTTAGCTTCTTTCTGCTGTTTCATAGGAGCAATGATCCGTAACATACAATTACATTGCAAGGATCCATTCTTGGAGTTCACAATTCCACTTCTTCAGAAATTTCACTGTATGACTTTTCTCTAAGTCTCTTCTCTTTGCCTGAATGGAAGTCCTAACACTGACAGCAGGTCTCACCGCTCATGGCACCCAGCTGTTCACATGAAACCCAACGGAAGAGACAAGACTTCAGCTGCACTCTGGTATCTGTATACCTCAGGCTTATACCTAGGCCTGCTATGGGAGGAGATACATGAAATATGCATTTATGTAAATAGAAGCAAAAGTTATTAAAAGAAGTTTTGTGTATTTGTGAGAACATATTTCAAAGCACAACTCACCTTTTATTTTACTTTTTTTTCCTAACAGAATTTAAACAAGGATATACAGACAAATTTCATTTGAAAGCATCTTAGACAGGAATGAATGTGTATCTATTATGTACAGTGATCAATATGAGAAGCAAAGCAAGAGGTGCTTACGAGCAGCTTCATGTCAGCATTCAAGTTTTTGTGCCTGTGTCCATCCCCAGCTGTTAGAACATCAGGATTATACTCTCTCTCTCTCTCTCTCACACACACACACACACAAATTTTCTTCATGCTCCAGCTGTGGCATGATCTAAAGAAAATATAAGTCCAGACCAGGTGTAAACACCCAGGAAGAGTCATGGGGTCAGAATGATAACAATTATACCTTGATGAATCCTTGTTAATTTAAGGTGCACTGCCTCCTAGTCCGCTGCATTTCAAAAGAAAATTGGAAACATCTTGGATGTTTCCCAGGGCAGATAAAAGATTGAGTTCAATTCTGTCTAGCAATTCACAGCAGTGCTGACAGGGATAAATGCTCTGCCTGGAAAATGGCAGACCACGCAGTGCTGTATTTGTCATTAATATTATCCAACAGATCATTCGTTAAGTGTGAAGCGTGCCCACCTACTTCTAAGTATCAGCAACACATCTGATCAGAAATGGAGATTTAGAGGCTATTTTCACATCAATGTTTCCTTTCCCATACAGTGATTATAATAAACAACACGACAAAGATAAGTAAACATATCCATTGCAGAGGTTCATTGTAAGTGATTTAAAGTATAGCACCTAGAAATCTAGAAAACTGGAGAAAAATGATTGATAGTTCATTTTCCAAAACTATTTTCCAAAAGAGTAGTTTTCATTCTCTTCCAAAATAATTAACGTATTTTATATGCCTTTACATAGGTGTTTATTAAATTAAAAACACAGTGTGTGTGAAAATTTAATCGAGTGACTAGAGTTTTTTGCCTACTTGGTAATGATTCATCATCAGGATCTAATAGAGCACAACTTTCATCTCTCCCAGGAGAGTCCCCAGTCTCCGCTTTTGCCGTTATCAGTACACTGAACTTCTCAATCATGGCAATGTGCAGGATGTGGTGCTTAGAAAGAAGATACATGCCATTTATATAGAGTTATGTCACTTTTGCAAGGTTTGGTAAAAGAGGAGTAAAATTAGGGCGAAAGAACACGAGTGTCCCCTCTACTTCCAGGGGCACAGGTTTTCATTAAATCTTTAGATTCGATTCCCCTAAAAATAAAACACTAAATAATAAAGAGCAAGGTTTAGGATACATCAGAGAATTCTTACACTGATGGCTTTCTGTTATTTCTGAGGCTTTCTAATCGTGAAATCTGTGGATAGAGGAACTTAATCTAATTTAACATATAGTATGTTTTGGTGGACAGTTGCTCTACTTGGAAATTCAACAGCACTTCAGTACCATTTCAACTTCAAGAGGGCCCTCTTATCCTCAGCATCAGTCCTGATATTATTTTTCCCCTTCTGGCAGATACCTGACACCCAGCTTGTGAACCTGCACACTCAGTAGTTCCTATAACGGGAAATATTCACTGAAGTAGATGACTGGGCTTTCTGGAGTTTTCAAACCTTTATGTCCCTCTTACCCAGTGTAAGTATAATGGAACAGAACAAGGGTTTCATGCACAATACTTCAAAAACCAGCTTAAACACATCACTAGACTGTAATCTGCCCATCCACAGGCAGACTACAACAACAACTCTTAACTTGGGTGATGGCTCCGTTGCCACAGTGAAGTGCTGGGAACAGGCTCTATTCTGGTGGCTGCAGCAATGCAGCGACAGAAGTGACCATCTGGCAGTAGCTGTGCAGCCTGGCCCATACAACACAACACATCAAGAGTAGCCATGTTCACATCCTGATTCATAGAAATGAGGTTTTAGAGGGCCTTTTGGTTGCTATTCTACAAGATCAAGCGCTGATATTACTAAAACTGTTTGCATCATAGGGATCATTTGAGCACTGATAGCAAAATATTTGACTTAGTATTCATTCAGGAAACACCTTTTTAACAGTACCTTATAAATATCAAACAGAAACTTTAAACCAGTTCTACAAATTTTTTATCTTCCTAAATTAAAACACTGCAATATCCATTAGGGAACTGACGTATTAGGAATGATTCATTTCTTCTAGCCTATAGTTACATTCAACTTGTCTAGCTATTCCTGTCGTGCTCACTCTACATTACTTTCTTTAGTGGGTTTGGAATAAAATATGTATAACATTACCATAAACATTGCCTTGCCAACAGATGCTGTCCATTTCTTAGGCTCCTTCTCATATTATATGGCATTTTAAATAAATGAAAATCTATTGGTGTCTTTCATAACCTTGCTATTGACTCTCATGAATAAAAAGACACAACAAAACGATGAGAAAAAAACCTCAAGAAGGATATAGGAAAACCAAAACAAAACTCATTGTAGTTGAATTCCAAAGGTCTGTCTGTAGACTGTCTGCAACAGTTTCTGAATAGCTTGCTATCAGTCCTTTATTTGATATCTAAGTTGACTAGAAGAGGTTTGCAGATGCAAGTATTTGTGATGCCTGCAACACAGCGGTGACACCCAGCTATGTTTTTTTCTATTTCTGACAACTTTTCTTCTTGATTCTGTTCAAGCTTGAAACAAACTTGGATTTAAACTGAAATTATTTTTAATTAACTAAAATTAACAATAAAGTTTTTATTAAAAGGAAAAAATGTAAAAATAAGATTTATGGTAAATCCTTTGTTTAAAGAGTAAATAATCTCTTCCTCTAATTATCCCAGTAATAATAATGATGATGATCACATTAATAAAAATACATAATAAAACAAATCAGCTAGGAAAGTATGGTCTTTATCCAAAACTCCCTGCTTTTCTTAAACTTTTCTTTCATTACCAAAGTGTATCCGGATTTCCACTAGCCACTCATGCCCATGCATCCTACAAATGACCTGGCAAACAGAAAGGTGACCCCGATGGCTTGAAGAGAGCACATGACAGCACTGCGATTTCAAAATCCAAATCCTAAGCCGGAGACATGAAAAGTGTATTGTAATTTTGGGATATTTGAAACATGGAGTGATTCTTTGGACGTTCTGAGCCACACACTTCAGAAGAAGAAAAGTCAGCCCTATGTTTCTTTTAGGCACACCAAAAGCCATTTTTACTTTCACGTAGATTGAAGCTTGTCAGCAGCAGCCTCCCTCTCTCTCATGAGACCACACTTGTGAGACGTGGGAGAAAACTGACAGCAAAGCTTACCTTTTTGCAAACTAATACTGACACACTAATACCCTTGGAAATTATATTAATAATCTGAACGACCTGGAGGCCTTTTTTCTTAAAACTAATAATTATTATAATAATATGATGTTAGCATGCTTAGAACTGGCAAGGAAACAATTGTGTTTCATACAAAAAACTTGTTTCTGAAAGCTGAATATTTTATTAATTAATGGAAAAGGTATGAAGTATTTCTAAACTATGCAACGTTAGAAGTAAATAGAGCTTTGGCTAGCAAGTAGTCCTATACAGGCAGAGTTCTCACTTCAGTTAAACCATGCTGACCTAATCCTCTTCTCTTCATAAACCAGAAGAGAAACAAGGATGTCGGTTTCCTACCTCAAATGCATTTACCGTTTTATACCACCTGTGATTGCTTAGTTTGCTGTTTGCAAGAAAACCAATTCCATCCTAACGTGGGTATTCTTCTGATTACATTTTGCTGCAAGATGGACATTTTAAGGTAAAGGATTTAATTGGAAAAGTGTCAGCTGGTGTGAAAGCTATCTAGAGGGGCAATAACTCATTTTAAGTTCCATCTTGCAAACAAAAATAGATGATACATGGCTTAGATATGCAATGCATGGTATTTCACCAAGATGGCAAATGAACAAGGGATACAACTGCATTCACTAACAATTCTGCAATTCTGACATTATATTAAGACATTGCTTGAAGGCTGTACCCTCTGTGGACTGTTATTTCAGCACAGCTGAAGTGATTTGTAACATCTGTATCTACAGGTTTGCAGTTTTGTGGTAGTTTTGGTGCTTTGCTGCTCTGTTCCTTTTTATTTTTTTTTCTTTTCAGTTCTATGATGATTTACAGAAGAATGGTGAAGAATTTAGATTTTATGCATGAGCTTGTAAGCATCAGACAGAATTATAAATATGAGGAAAATACTTCACAAACCATGGCCTCAAATTTTGTCAATTTATCTTGATAAATGAGTCCAAATTCAACAATTTGTGGAGCTCCATAACATGGCCTACTGTGTCTGAACACCATGAGATTTAATATGGTCCCTCCATCCTTCACTCTTTGCAAGGATTTGAGAAAGCAAACTATGCCAAGCATCTTTTATTTACGTTCATTTGGTCCAACATTTGTAGCAGCAGGACTGGGCAGCACCATAAAAACATTGCTCACTTGCTCATCTACTCAGGAAACAGAAATAATGCAACATGACATCTCATCAATCACTGAGCTTGAAAGGTGACTGCTGAATATCAAGCATACGCTAAGAACTACTGACAATCAATTCTGAAAATAAGTAAATTTAAAAGATTCAATACAATTTTCTGATAACACGTTCAAGTAAATCTCTTCTTACTCATTTGACAAAAGATGGAATGAGATGAAAGGTCTTGTTCACTAACCCCACCAGCTCTGTCTAGTCGTTATGCTTCTCTCTGGTCCTGCTGAGACTGAGCGAGTTTCAGAGTCTGGTAATATACTTTAGTGCTTGTACTGACAAAAAGCTCATCCTGCTGGCCCCAAATGCACACTATTACACCATCCAGACAAGCACCCCTGCCTGCTAGTCACTCCTGAAATTCTCAGTAGGAAGCTTCTTTCTTAATTATACTTTAGCCCAAGGAAAAAAAATCATTTCTGTTATTTATTTCTATAAACCTTCTACATCTGCAAAGAAAACGTTGCCAAAAGATTTCTAACTCTACAGACTAAATTTTCTCTCTCCAACTCAGAAGCTTTAGTGGTTTTCTTTAAAAATATAATAAAGTCAGCAATGCATAAATTTCTTTTTTCCCTAAAATTGTATTTTCTGTTCCAAATCAAGCTGGGTCCTTCAAAGTATTTTCTCACTTGATCTCTTAAAATAGTTTCTAAGCCTTTACCCACAACTGATGTTCAACATGAAATACAGAAATAGCCTAGTGCTCACACAAGTCTTATCTTCAGTTAATTCTGTACATTGGTCGTTTGGGTTTTTTTTCTTTTTTACATCTTCAGGACTCATTCCTATCAGTGAATACCTGCAAGAACACCTTTTAAAACTTCTCTAAAATGTCTTTTCATGTGCATTTCTGTTCAAAAAATGTTTATAAGGATTACAATATTTTATTATGGATTCACTCCATGGTCAATTAACAATTTTTCTAGCCTAAAAAAAACCAACAGAGGGACTTTGGGCCCATGCTATTTATACCCTGGGTAACTACCCTCGCACCCTCACGCTTTCAATGCTTTGTGGCATACTCTCTGTATCCTCCTTCTCTTTTTATTTTTTCCCCCCATCTTCATGACACCACATCAGTATTTTACAGATACAGAAAAATGTCAAAAACTTGGAAATTTTACTGGCAAAAGAAAACCATTCCCTGCCAGCTCAAGCACTTTAAAGCTGTTAATATTTTCTTCTTTATTACAACCATACATCCAATATAGCTTTGAAAGAGTCATTTGGATCCAGAACAAAAACAAGCTACAAGAAGCTAAATAGGTTCAAATAAATATTCACGCTTTGTATGCTTATCTTAATCAAACCTCAAAGCCTTTCAAGTTTGCTCAACACAGACTTCACTCCAGCTTGTAAACTGTTTCCTAAATAGGTCTTTAAGATTGCCTCAGATCATTTTGGTCATTCAAAACATTCTGTGCAGTGGAATAAAATAAAAATAACAGCAAATATGAGACTGACACACACAGAAGCCTGCTTATGTATTCAGTAATTCTTATTCCAGTCAGTTATCCTCACAGTAACTCAGATCTGTCAAAATCTATATTTTTGGGCATAGTTTGTCAACTTATATATTTTCATTTGATTTCTCATCTTATATCCATTTATGTACTATTCCAGTCTTCCATAAACTGACTTCAGAGAAATACCTGTCATTATAGAACATGCCATTTTCCGATTTTTTACTAAGCTAAAAAGTCACTTTTTCATCGGTGTTCACTGCCAGTTACCTTTAGTTCAGGTCTTTATATTTTAGGATTTTGAAGAGTGGGGGTTGGAGCACTCATGCCGCTTTTCCTCAGTTACCTTACTTGTGACATGTATACCGACTGAAAGCAGGTGAAGTAGTTTTTTCATTATCATAAATTTCATTGAATCCCAAGGTGAATAATATTAGCACACCTCCTCAGTCTCTCTAATGAGCCTGAGAAATGAATCCATGCTACTGATTCTGCCTAGGGAGCAAAGAAGTCTGGAGCAGAAGTTAAACATAATTTGCCAAAGTTGAAACTTTTTATTTTAAACCCTTAGTGGGGACCTATCACCTTACAAGGTATTACCAGGAAAGTGGTACCATATTGGATCGTGGCAGGAGGAAAAGGATATAAAAATAAACAAGAGAAACTAGATATAAGAAAAATAAATTGTCATGAGGAACACTATAGGAACAGGTTGGGCAACTGAGAGGTTGCACAATTTCCATTCCTGAAAGCTTTTTAAGTGCCAACTGGATAAAACCTTTAGCAATGGTAAAATACATGACAACACAGATTTTTAAAAGGCACATATTCATACCCATAGCAATCTAAATCAAGAATGAAATAAAAACCTGTCTATCTGCCATAGTCTTGATTAACATTGATTAATCCTCAGAACATTCTACAGGCTTTTCATGATTTCTAATACTTCAGCTTTTATCCCAGAACAGCAGAGCTCCAATTACACGTTGGTTTACAGCCCTCAATGAAGGATTTACTTGCTGAAAAACTTTTTGAGAAAACAATCAAACCCAAATCCCACCCATTTGACTAGGGCCTGGGACAGAGGTTGCCAGGTTTTTTCTTATCTAATTAATCAGTCCTTGCAAAATCCATTAATCACAGACTTTAAGGAAGCCTGACCACGGATGTCTATGGCCTAAGTAAGTAAGTATTCCTTATAGGTTGAGGGAAGTAGTCCTGCCCCACCACTCAGCACTGGACACTTGGAGTGTTGTATCCAGTTCTGAACTCCTCAGTACCAGAGAGACATGGACATACTGGAGTTTAACAAAGGGCCACAAAGTTGGTGAAGATCCTGAAGTGCCTATATTATGAAGACAGGCTGGGAGAGCAGGGTGTGGATTGTCTAAGGAACAAAAAACTGTAGGAAGATCTCATTAATGAGTAAGATCTCATTAATAAATACCTGGCCGGATGGTATAAAGAAGATGAAGCCAGGCTCTTCTCAGTGGTGCCCAGTGACAGGACAACAGGGAACAAACAGGATGTTTGATCTGAACAACAGGAGACACATTTTTTTCTTGTGAGGGTGCCTGTGCACTGGTACATGTTATCCATAGAGGTTGTATGGAGCCTCCACCCTTGAGATATTGCACTGGTCTGGGCAACTGGCTCTAGGTGGTCCTGCTTTAGTAGGGAGGCTGAACAAGATGAACTTCAGTGATGCCTTCCAGCCTCAGCCATTTTGTGATTCTGTAGCTAGAAATGTTGCGCCACAAGTAAAAAAAATTAGTGTAAAAGACAGAGAAAGGTATAAACTATTCCTTGTGGGCAGAAGCATCTTCTTCCCCATTTTCCTGCTTACTACTTTAGGCGGCTTTGTTAATTATGGAACTACTTTTGTGAATCTAATTCTTAAAAGTCCTGTTTGTCTCCCTGTACCATGTATCAAGGCTACACATTCCACCAGGGGATAAATATATGAAAGTGCCTTCTTTGATCACATTGATTGTTTTCATTTCTCACTCCTCTTTCAGCTTTAATATCTTCTAAGAAACCAGCACTTTGCCTAAAAATAAATAGAAGATGTCTTTGCACTAAGCATCCTTTCTAATGTAACACAGGAATTAAAATTACTTACATATGTAAATACTATATATTTACATTTGACAATTAATGAAGGGAATGAGTAACACATCAGTATGCCACTTCTGTTATTAATCTGGATGTTTAAGTTAAAGGACTTGTTTTGACTATGTAATTCATATTTCTGAAATGTACATTTGTAGATTTATTTTACACAAATGAAAACTGTCATGAAACAACTTCCTTCACATGACTTGGACCTATTAAATTATACTTTTAATCAGATTTTCCAATTAATGCATTAATTTTTTAAAGCACCATTTATGTTAGAGAATACTGCTGTGTGATCATTTTACATTTCTACCAGTGAACTCCTTGGGTTTTTGAGACTATTTCAATAATGTATTCACTATATTCTTTTAAAGTAAAAAATTTTTGGACATTACTACAGTCAATCTCTACTTCCCATAGTTAGGGAAGCCTTACGTTAGAGCATTACAATTGACTTCCTTTTTTGTCACAGTTGCTGAGTAATCTTCTATTGCCATTAACACATTAACATTGAATTTTTGACAAAATATTTGACAATCTATTTGACATCATTATTGTCATACCACTGAAATTTTACTAGCGTGTTTTTTAGAGCACATCATTTGATTCTTCTGTATCTTAACCAAGGTTGACAAAAGGATGAGACATACGGTGAAATATTGATGCTGAACCGTGCCCATGCAATACATCTTTAAAGTCACAACTCTAATAGTGACATCTAATTTTATGTATTTAAAAATATTTCCTACTGAAAATTGATTTTTAAATCAATTTCACTGAAGCTATAGCTGGCTTGGCATCTTTTTCCTTTATTTAGTTTGTAAACCCAAAAGGTTATTTCAAATTGTTTGTTGTAATTTTGCAACAAAAGATGTAGATAAAAGAACACCAGAAACTACTGGCACTTCTGGATACAGAAGGACAACTCAAGAGTCAGTGATTCAAGCCATTAATTTGACTAAAGAGAGCTCCACTCTACCATCAATTTCTTCAGTAAAAGTCACCTTCCTTGTCACCTCTTCAAGCTTCACCTTTATCCAGATGCTCAATGGGGTAACAGTGAAGAGAAAATATAACCTGAGGAGTGAGGGATGAGCTTTTCACCTTGGTGTTTCTGTAACTGTTCCAAAGGAAAACAACCCAAGGCCATTTTCCAAAGAGGCAGTTAATTACACTGACTTTAAGGTTACTAAATTCTCTTATATTTCTTTATTCAGATGCTTTATATTAAAAGAAGTATTTTTATATAAAGATAACTCCTAATTTTTCATCAGAACAATCACAGAAAACATTTATATAAAACCCAACAAAATATTGGCTCTCTTGAAGTGGGAATTAGGGTAGGAGACCTGTTTTCTCCTGCCTCTCCTTGCAGTTACAACAGTATTTTCACTCAGTTTTCATCCCTGTCATTATTACCATCACATTAGTAGTAGTAGTAATAAAACTAATTTAGTACAAATAAAATAAAGAAAAGTTAGAAAATATTATAATGGACTAAATTTTATTGCCAGCAACAGGAGCTAGAGATAAGAGGGAGAAAATAAGTCCAAACTTTTAAAAAATAAATTATTAAAAGGCAAGGAGTATTCGGTTAAAAAAAAAATCAGACCAGTCAAAAGCATTAGTTCAGTTAAAGTTCCAAAATAAAATATTTTTATTTTGTGTGAACCAGCATGTAAAAATCTCGATTCTTTAAAGAAAATATAATCAACACTGAAATAAATATTCAAATGTTTTTTGTTTCCTGTTGCGAAAGAGCTATTGAACAGAAAAGAGAAGTTTTGACAAACCTTAAATAACTATATTGAGACATGTCTAGGCGTAGAAAAAATTAATAGAAGGATGGATAAAAAAACCCCAAAAACCAAACCACAGCTTTTTAAGTTTGGTTGTTAAGTGAATGGAAATCCGTTCCTGATCTTTCCATCTGCAGGAACAAGGTAAAAAAAATCAATAGGAGAAAAAGAAAAGAAGATAAAATATGGGGTACTAAGGGCAGCCTAACAGACTCTTTTCATAACCTGCCACCAATCACTGGCATATATGTAGTACACAGGCAAATACAGACGTAAAGACATTCTGTTCACCTCCTCTTATCAGTACTGTTGTCACAGAATAACTGCTTGCCTGTTCACCTCTGCAGTAGGAATTCATGTGTATCTGAGAACGTAATGTGGTTGTCAAAGTGACAGCAATCTTGTGTTTGGCACTTCAACATCTGAACAAAGAGCTAGTAGAAAAACGTGTGAAATATGTTTTTAAAAAAAGCTCTTTGAATGTAAAGTAAAATTCCCTCTGGACTTTAAAGAATAGCAGGGGGTCAGTAACAAAAACACACTGGTGTGGCAAAGCTTTAGAATAAATATCAGTAACATCAGACATGATCTGTTGACTTGAATTTGATATTACAGTCTACATGCCAGCCAAATAATTTCCATTTTGAACTAAAATTAAATGAGGCACTTGCTGCAAAGTAACAGTGAATACTGCAGAGTTTTCTTATCAGAGATATAGGTCCAAATCCTCACCAGGCATAAATTAAAATAGTTCCAATTTAGTCAGTGGAAACCTGCCAGTAGTACCAAAATTGCTTGCACACCATCTTTGTTTTATGATCCCCACCCTGTCTTTAGGCAGAGGATTTTTTTTTTTTTTAAGTTTTTATTTTCTTTTAAATCTTTTTAAAGAAAAAACATCTCTCCCAGCAGTAAAGTACTGATTCAATTCTGAGAGTTGGGATATATTCCCAGGACAGCTCTAAATTGCTTAAACAAATGTCAACTGCAAAAATGCTTAATGTGGAGGCAAGGCATCCAAGTGAAGAAAAATCCGTGAAGTAGGGAATATGGGACAGCAGTTTTCTTATTGACACAACACGAGTACACTGATAGCTTGTTAGGAGGAAGTCTCAATCCACCTGCTGTAGGTCTTCTGCCAACTGTGAACTGTAATGGCAGGAAGAGTCATTATAACCTTATTAACTAAAATGATGATTGCTCTTTTGGGCCAATACAATACCGGCTAACATCAGCTTTTGGCAAGTAGCACTTTGTCAGCCTGGGTAGGATACCAGGAACTGGAAGGAAATGGACTTAGAATAATTTTGTCGCTGCATCTTCTGACGTTTCTCAGTAAGTTATGAAAACAGTAGGCAGTTAAAGCTTCCATATTACTTATTCAACTCATTAATCACTTTCTGTCCTACAATAATGGGAAGTCTGTTTTTAAATAATGACTTCCATTTTCCTTCTTTCAAAGTGTCTGTGCTTAAGTGGTTAGGGAAGTGCTCTCTAGTCCCGGGCCAAATGTTTTGCTCATGTAACTTCGCTGATACGGTACGAAATCTCCTTCTCATTGCAGGAGGAATGTCATCCAAGTAATTAAATACAGCACTTATGAAGGGATAGTAAAATGAAATCTGCTGCAGTTCCCTTAGTATTGCAGAAGGCTGCATTACCTCAATCTATTACCATAATGATAGCAACTACGGTGATTTTTATACATCTGTTTCGGTGGTCAGAGTGTGCCATAATACCCAAGTAAAGGATTTCCATAGTGCCAGAAGATTAAGGTATGAGGTGAAAAGCACTGAAGGTACTGATACACATTGTTCCAATGGTCTGTTTTTTTCTTCTGGTTCTCTGCTTGGATAGCATGAAGAACCAGATGACATTAGCATACTCTGCTGCAGACATTACCATATGCATTACTGCTACTTTGACATTATCCCTGGTTAAGGGGTTTGGATTTTGGGGGTTTTTTTGTGTGATGCTGCCTATAGAGAACAAAGCTATCTGATTTTTTTCCTTATTTCTCTTAATCATTTTACTATAAATAACACTAGCTGGTGAATCTCCTGGAAATGTAACCCACTATCACTGTTATTTGGAAAGCTCTCAGCCTATAAAGGGCACTAGTATAAATATGCTGATAATAGAAACAAAAGAAAGAAATAAAAGCAGATGCTGGTGGCTATTATTAGAAGACCCAGCACTGCTACTTATTCTTCACTGTATCTTGTCAATGAAAAATACTACATTTATTACATGAGAAATAAAGGTTTCTTAACCCTTTAGCTTACATTTTTATAGACTATACAATTTCAGATTTATCAGAATACTGAGTGCTTTGCCTTACTACTCCAATGAAAACTATTCAGCCAACCCCTAACATTCTCTGATTCTGTGGTTAGTGTGACCATACAAATAGATACAGAGGGACCTAGAAGCAATTCATATATCATGAATTCTAATTGGTCCTTTTCCTCCAGTCCACTTAGCCTCAGCATTAGGATGAGACCCACATGCACTGTTTAAGCCAGGAGAGTAGTGTTGAAATCTGGCCCCTGGACCCTCATAGAATTACCTGAACAAAATTCTGAATTCACTCCAAGCCTTTTTTTTCTTTTCCAGACCTTGCTCTGCATATGGTTTCTGTATCACAAGCATTCCATTACACACATCCATTTAACTTTTCCAACTTTAGGCAGATTTTGTCTTCCTAGTTCTTCCCAGGCATTCATTTGCCCTTTCTCTCACCCTACTGTAGAAATACAGGACAGCTATCTTGCTGTTACTTACACTGAATATTGTACTTGGATGAATAGAGATGACTCTGGTCTCTAGGGCTGTCAAACCAGAACATTTCATAAGCACTACATCCAATCAGGGACTTTGTTTGTTTTTAATAAATTCCACCTTCTGAAGGTTTTTTTTTTTAAGCTTTGATCTACTCAGTGTTAACTCACCAGGACTTAGAGAATTCTACTCATTACACAGAACTTCAATGGACTCTGGTGGTTTGATAGTCTAATTCTAAATTTCTTCTCATCCCAAAGAAGTCTGTCTTATTAAAGTATATCCAAAAGGTAACACAAAAAAACCAAGTTGATAGTTTGAGTGCTGAATTGATTAAGACATACATTTTTTCCCCCTTAAGAAAGCTGCAGCTGTTTCCACGTCCTGAAATTGTGCAAAATCTGTTCAATGTAGAAAATAAAACTTCTGAGTGCCATTTTCAATTGATCCACACATCAGTAACTAAATAATTGGCCCTCAGGTAGATACCTGATTCCCTGCAGAATGTTCCTGCACCTCAGTTGTTACAGCAGTTCTGCATACAAGCAGATGGATAAAATATAGATACACAGTAGTGGGAACAAAGGGTAAATACTAGTTTCTAATTCTGCTTAGAACATCATTGGACAGATGTTGCATGGCACAAAAAATGTATTTTTAAATTATTTGGTAGCTGGGAATCAATGAAACAGTACAAACATTTTTGGATCTTAAAGAATTTGATGTTTCAAGCTCCTTATAAAGGGCACCAGATATTTAGAGCACATAAAGTGACATTTTCCACTTGGCTCTGAACTCCTAAATTCTTTGGTAGATAATACTGCCTAGGAAAAGGAAAGCCTGTGCATGTTATGTTATCAGTAAATATATGCCCAGGAGCACATGAATCATTACCAACCAGAAAGATTGTATAAAAAATTTAACTTCAGAATAATATTAATCACACATGAGGGTTAAATTTCCCAAATGATAACATATTTGTTTAGGATCAGTGTTAACTAAAGTATTAATTAGCATTTTCAGATATGAATTTTGGACTCTATCCTTGAGTTGGCTACCTAGTAAGTGGGGTTTTACCACTGTTCTCTGAAAAACTTCAGTGGAAACCTGATTTAAGGAGAAAAACCCTCAAAAGCAGCTTAGCAATGAATCTGTAATCCCTTGGTGTTTAACCTAGCAAAACCAAAGACAAACTTCAGAAAAAGGGAAATTAGCAGGCCCCCACATAGCAGCTGAGATTTACCCATTAAATGGTATGGAGCTTTCTGTTCTGTAAGAATTAAGAGGAATCATAAACTCAACTACATACTAAATTATTGCAAAGGATTCCCATAAGAATTACCTTGATGAAGCCACTGCCTAATTAAATACCCACTCGTGTATCTTGTCTTTTTTACCATGTGTTTGGAAACTTTACTTTTTTACAATGAACTTTTTTTTCAATCTTTCCTCATTTTAATGGATCTATAAACTGGGATTTCACCTGGTATTTGTTTGCATTGAATGCATACACACACACACACACACACACACACACACAAAGCTGTTACTTCACCTACTATTTCAAGGTTTTCATTTCCCCACTGATGAGTTATACTGAACCTCTCTATCCTTTGATCTGTGGTTAAGGTGTACTTTTGCTGTTGAAGAACAGTATGTCTCTTAGGTTTTATGTATTATTTGTTCTTCCTGTGGTTAAGAACACCTCTTTTACAAGAATACCTTTTTTAAAAAAAAACCCAACAGGATTCTAGCTGCCAGCTTCTTTGTGGTATTAGCAAAGACTAAATATTTTACCATATTATTTTTCACAGAAGTATCTTAATTATACATATCAACAAAACATATTATGAGGAATTCCCTAACTTAGGACACATTCAATAATAAAACAGGAAAATGAGAAACAAAGAGAATACAAGTTTGCTTTTAAAAGACTGTGAAGAGCAGTGCTAATGCTATGCAATCTACATTTAGTGTCAAAAGGAGTCCTATCCGAGGGAAATTAACCAAAATTAACCCTGAAATTTCATATTGTCCATGATCCAGTAAACTATTACTTTAGTTTATAATCCTGGGACTGATTATCGGGTTTATTCTTTAATCACTATTGTGAAATAAAAATCACCTTCTAAAATTTAGAGTGAATTACTAACCTGAGAATTGCCTTGCTAAAAGCACTCAGCTGGTATTGCTCTCAGCAAGAGGAAGTTCCAAAACTCAATGACTTGATACCCCAAAGATGTTTCAGGGAAGTATCATGGCAGGAGAACTTTATATTATACTAAATTGTGTTATGGTCAGTATTGTAGATAAAATACTGAATTAATTGGATCTTTATTCCTATGTTTTCATGCCTGATGGATACAGAGGCACACACACAGTTCAAAAATTAACCACATCTTTAAAAAATATGAAACATGATGTTCTTAACAGCTTAATACCTCTCTTCTCTTTTTATTTTAAAATGGGATTAACATTTTTTTCAAGAATAAGTAATTTATACAGGACAAAGCATACAGTAGTGGATTAACATGTAAAACAGCTGTGCTATCAAAAGCTCTTTGAGAACCTGACTTAATGAATGACCTTACAAAAAACAATTCAACCTTCAGGGCAAGTCTCATTTTCAAGCATGCTTTTTCTAAGGATATTATCCACCAACTTCTTTGAGTCTCTTTTAACCAAAACCTGCCACATCTTCTTTTACACTTTGCCCATCTTTTCTAACTTTCCAGAGGTCCTCAGTTAGAGTCCAGCATGTGATAAAAGATACCAGTGGCATTTGGTTCAAGGGGAGAAGGAAATAAAACAGCTGCCACAATTAAAAAGTTAAAAACCCAAAATGCAGCAATGACCACCGACTCAGACCTCAAACCATTAAGTCCTGAAGAGATGGGTAAGAGGGGTAATAGTTGGAGAAAAATGTGTTGCAAGGAAGATACTATTACCCACTAACATGCCATGTATAGTCTGTGACTGCAATCAGGACAAGCTGCATGCAGTGCATTTACTGTGTTCACAACCATAAATTTCTCTAATATCATGTTTGCAACAAATTAGTTTTGCGACAATCTATGTATCTTGTTCCTCTCACCTTTGCCATGAAAACCTTCTTCAAAAAGATGAATCCTTTGTTCCGATCATAAAAAGGCTGTATCTTATACATAAGTAAAATTGCTTTTAATTGAAATATAGTCTAATGTCTCCACCTACAGATCTGCCTCTTTGAATAGAAGGTATTATGTATAATTGAGGTGGGCTTTTTCTTTTTCTTCTTTGGAAAAAACATTTCTAAATTAATAGAATCTATCTCTCATTAATAGAGAATAAATAATGAAACATTGACACATGACAGCACCTTATAAATTAAGGTTTTCTTTATGAACAGAAGAAACAATATGGACCACTGTCTTTTGTATTGCACCTTCCTATGGAATTACAATTACAAATTGTAATTGTGGTAACTGTGTCCTGGCAGACCTCTTCTCAAATGTGTATATGTCCATGTTTCATGCATGATAAAGTGAAGTATCTTAAGGGTGTGTGACATTTAGAAAAGCAAAAGGGAAGTGGAACATAGTGGTTTAGATCTTGACTCAGAAAGAGTTCTGGGACTTAAATTCATACTTGAATTGCAAGCATAAACTGAATAGCAGTCCTTTTACCTGAGAAGAGGTTATTGTTTAAATTCTTTTGAAAATAAAAAAAAAGACAACCCCATTTACTTTTTACTATTTCTTACAGTGCCGTTTCACATGTTCTTGTGGTTTTGATTTCCAGCTGAATCAAATACAATCACAGTTAATGAAAGAGATGACCTCTGTACCACAAGAAAGCCAGGGCCAGAATTGTCAGTTATTAAGTAAAGATTTATTGCTTTTTTAATAAACACCTTTCACCTGCTGTATCATGTGAAAGTCTTCTACAAACAGTATCTTGACAGAGTACCATAATGATATGCTGTCTGGATATAAGCATATGGAAGTGGTATCAACCAGAGTTATAATTACAGTTTAATTTTATAATTACAGCTGTAATACTTTCTATCCCCAAAAGGATGAATTAATGTTAAATTATGCTGGAATTTTTACCCTTTTTCTAAGCTCAGTCCTCTTTCATCACAATTTTTCCAGATAAAACATATCAATTGATGGATGAGGACATCAAAGTGTATGTTCTCCTAATGGTAGACCATTATAGATTACTTTGCTATACACTAATAAAACTTAATACTACTTGAATATACTGTTAAATCAATTTCTTGCCAAACTACTGTCACTGATTTTCTGTTTGTGGACTATTCACCACAAAGACACGTACATAAGTAAAAATTATTTGATCTCAGGTTTCTATTTCTACCGTCTAGCTTTTTAAGAAAGGACTAACTTTCAGGATTTAGGAAGAGGATGACTTTGTACCTGGACCACGCACTTTTTTGAACAGCTAACTATAAAACTAAAAAAAAATGCAAAATCACACATGGTGTGAAGAAACAGTGGAGCAGAGGCATCTACCTTTTTGCTAGTCCTTTAAAGTTAAATCTGAGATTTGCTATAAAAAGAATAGTGTGTTCACATTTTGCTTTATTATGAGGGACAAGAAGATGAGAAACAGCAAAAATCTTGCTATAAAACGTTACTTTCTTGCAAGTGTATGTAGAAGGATGCTTGCATACACACATACATGCTTGCGTACATACATACACAGGCAGAATACGGCTACTTTACCTTTGAGAACAGAAATAATTATCTGTAATTGTGGGAAATGGAGAGCAGGCCTGGAAAAGAGGCAGTTATGCCTGTTGGAGAGAAGCTGCAAAAGCAAGAGAAAAAGCAGGGAAGAAGGTAGTGTAGAGCTGCAAATTTGTGCGTGGTTTACCAGGGAGGTGGCACGGTGTGCTTTGTCATGGTAAGGAAGGGGCAGATGGAAAGATGCCTCCACAGCCGGAGTCCCCTACTGTGGGACAGCCTTTTATATAGGAATGTTGTGGTTCTTGTATTAATGAAAAGTCCTGAAACCTGACTCGAGGCTGCTGCCTCAGCCATCGAGAGGGCATAAAAGCTTGCTCTGTTGTTATTAAAGTTGCCTTCGATCCACCACAATCGGAGTCTGTGCTTTTCAATACGCCACAATATTGAGAATGTTTATAAAAATAAAGGTTTCTTGAGGTAGCCTCCCTCTGGAGAACTAATGTGAGCCCATGCAACTTCCCAATTTGCCAGCAGAAATGGGGCCGTTTCCGTTGGTAACGGAAACTGGGTCCATGAAATAGCAAAATACTAACTGCATTCTGCGTTAACTGATGTGGCAGCCACATTATCAACATTACAGCACTTTTCTTTTTTCTGACAAAAATTGTGGGTGGCTGAGTGCTTTGATTCCTTCTTTCTCATCTGACTATCAGTAGAATTGTTTGGCATGATGTTTTTGGGTTGTTCTAATAAAAATAGTATTCAAACCAGCTTTGACAAAGCGAGATATTGAAACATGAGCTAACATCTATTATGAAGATTACATTCATGAAAACTGCCAGGTGACAGCTCCATGCATGGTATTCCAGATATGAAACATGGCACAAGCTAATGCTGCAAATGTAGAAGATGTTCCTCCCCCATGTCTCATCAGAGATCCAAGTCAAGGGCCTTCAGAGTTCAATACAGTCTGGATTTGACCACTTAGCCAAAAAGGGAAGAAGCTGTGTTAATTTTTCCCCTTTATACTGGTCTTCCTATGCCCCAGGAGTGGGGGTGGCTCTTTTCTTCTCTTTTCCCATAAATTCAATAATCTTCAAAAGTTTTTTGCTTCAAATCTTGCTAAATTAATTTCAGTCAAATCTGCAATGGACATTAACACTACAACATCAAAAATATAGCTTGAAATCTTACGAATCCTGTACGAAAAGCCCTGAAAATAAATTGTAGGGAGTAGAGCTTATTTGCATTCAGGTTATCTGCTAAATATCCCATTTTTTTCCATCCAGCTGAATAAACTGATGCCCTTGATATCACTTCTACCAGGTTGTTTCACTCACTCACAGGCGTAGTTTCCAATTTCATACATAGATTGGATAATAACTTCAAAATAAGGAGGCAGGCAAAATGAGATCTATTTAAGCCAGCCATGATATAAAAATAACTGTTGGATACCTTCTACCCTAAACTAAATAGGCATCAAAATTTTTCAGTCAAAGGAAAACCCAGCACTATACCAGCAGTTTAAGAGAGAAATTAGAGAAAATGATATCTGGAATTTTAATTATCTTAATATTTTTGGCAATATTTGAGGCATCCTCAGAAATGGTAACTTACTTTTAAAAGTTTTCTTTGGTTTCTTTTATTTTTCAGAAACTGTGAACAATGTCAGGTTTGAAAAAAATGTATTCTTACAGACACTAACAGTCAGATTTATTCCATAATGTCACAGACCTATTTAGGGTTAACAGGAATCAGGCGAGTTATTTTATGCACATCTCAAAAGCTTTAATTGCATCATTTATCTTTCAAAAGCTGAAGCTGGCAGGCAGGTATCGACATTAAGAGAATATGCAGCTTCCCATAGGGATTTTATTATCCAACATCATGGAACACCTGCCACACAGTGGTCACTGTCACCACAAGCATCTCTGAGCTACACAATAACAAGTTTGCTAGGGGCAAAGACTGAAATTTCCTTGTATTATGTGCAGATTTGTTGTAGAGCACAAGTACTGCACTGAACTTTTATGAAAGCTTGCCAGAAGAAAAGTTATTATGAATCATAAAGGTTTTAGACTACACTGAGGCCTCAAATCATAGTTATTAAAGTAAGCATGCTTTTAAAGGAATATATTAAAGGGAACAAGAAAAATAAAGAAGAAAATAAAAGCAGTGGTATTCCACGTACACTGTAAATAAGCTGGAGCTCGCTAACCATCAGGTAGTAATGTAGTGTTGTACTGGCAGTTTTTATAACCTCAGATTCTAGAAAGGGGAGGCAGTGAGGAATGTGGGTCATAAGCAATCTGTACATAAGTTTGTAGAATCTATAATGAAGCTCAATCCCACAAACACTGTGTGGGTTTTGATCCTTTATGCCCCTGATAAGTATGAAACTCAGCAGCATAAACCAGCACAAATCATATAAAAGGAAAAGAGTAAGCAATACTCATGGTAAAATTCTGTATCTTGATTACTGTCTCCCCTTCTGTTTTTCGGGGCGGGGGGAGGGTTTGTTGTGCATATGACATTTTTATTTATGAAAAAGGTGTTAAGAAAGCACTGAGGTGATTTTTTACTTTTGTAACTGGTACTGAAAGCAGCAATGGAGTCGACAGTTATCATCCTATGCAAATCACAAATAAGTTTTTCAAGCGGATTTAAATTATTCTCTCTTCTCTTTAATAAAATGCTGTAATACTTCCCCCATCCCACTCAGCTGGCACTTTTCCCAAACTAAAGAGTCCTTGCCTACTTAATGACATGATGACGCTAGCAGGTAGTACTCTGTGAACAGATGTGAAGAGCAAAATAATTGACGCCAGGAGCCTGACATCCTAAGTGTGCTTAGCAATGTTGGACTTTGGACTACTGTTAGACCGGTGCACAGACTGAGAACTCTAAGATTAGTGGAAATCTTCCAATTAACTTTATCTGAAGGAAATCCAGCTTGTGATCTCCTAGACTGCTAAGCGACCAGAGAAGTGAATGGCAAATGGAAACAATCTGAAGATTCAATTTCAAAGCACACTTCCAGCACCAATGTAGTTGGCACTCTGAGCTGTCCTTTCCATGGAAAATATACTACAGTTTTGATCATTCTTGATCTTCCTTTCAAAGTTTTCCAGTGGTACTGTATCCTTTTTGAGATAAGACAGATAAGATCCTTGCAAAATATTCAAAGGTCCTGGCAAAACACTGCAAAACAGTGGCACACTGGTATTTCTGCATCAGTTACCTGTCCCTTTTCTAATAATGCATATAAAGTGTACTGTAATGGCACTAAATAAAGTCCCACTTGGTTTTCTTTACTGACTACTACTGAGTGTTGTCCTTGAAATTGTATTCAGACTTTATGAGCAACCACCGTGTTCAGTGGGCTAGTGCAATGAATCCTATGTTAGTGTATATCTATGTTCCTAACTTCAGATAAAAATAATTTATAAATCTGTGGGAGAGATATTAGACTCATTTTATCTCCACTCTTAGCTGATCTTGAAAACAAAACAAAAAAATCAAGTTTCACCCTACCAAATTATTTTAGTGAAATTCATTTCAGGAATTTGTAAGTAAATGCCATAACTGAATGAGAACAAATTCATTTTAAATACTAGAAAAGTTATTAAATGTATGTTCCTATAAGCAATTAGAATTCTTTTCAAACACACACAAAAAATATTTTGTAAAATACGAGTCTCAAATGCAGCAACAGGAACTTATTAATCTCCTTCAACAATATCAATTCCACCCTAAAACAGCCTCTCTGTTTATTAACAGAAATTATCTCCAAGCTGTTTGTTTCCCTCAATATCAGATTTCTATTTTTATTTTAACAAAGAAATCCAATTTACATTTTAACACATATGCTTTGTAACTTAAAATCAGCTATCAGCAACCTCAGCTTCCAGACCCAGTGAGGAAACTTCTGCAGTCCCAAGACCTCAGAGACCTACAGAGTTCATATGGTTCTGTGAAATTTCCTGTAGGGAAACACTGGGGAACACTGCCCCATTCAAGAGAACAAAAATTAAGGACATTCAAGAAGAACATGAATAGTAGCCCAGCTGTGTCCTTTTATGAAGTCACACAAGAGAAAGTGATGGTTATGTCATTTTTTTCTAGTCATTGTAAGAACTATATTTTTCTCATTTGGTAATATTATTCTGGTTTCCATTTCTGTGTCAGTCTCAGTAGCTGCAACACCACACCTGAGAAGGCACTAATACTTATTTGAGCATTGTAATTCTGTATGAAAAAGAGATGGAATGAAATTAAATCTCTCCTAAGATTAAAAAAAAGTAAACCAGGCCACAATCTTAAAGTGTCTACAAACAAAGAACGTTCATGACAAAACAATGGGATACTGTCCAGAAGCTATGCATCAGCTCCTTCATCTTTCCATGTGTGCATGTTTCTTGTATGAGTATCTTCTCAGCAAATACTGGAATCTCATTCTGTGTGGTGTCTGGCATTCTGCTTCCACATACCATCTAGTAAAGGGCATCCCACTGAACCACTTTAGTTTATGGATAATATGGTACACAAGCAGATCTGATTTAGCAATACAAAGAGATTTAAGTTTCTTCAGTGCCCACAAAAGTAATTGTCTTAAAAACATTAGGAAATCCTGGAGGTGGTAGTTAATGCTATTTAAAATTTATGTGTGAGAGCTCTGACCAACAAAAAGGAACAAAACCAAAACAAAAGCCTGAGTGTCAGTCTCCTTTTATTTTCCTTTTCTTTTCAGAAGTCTTTAAAGAGTTTACTAGAGAATGAGCCCAGAGAAATGGAAAATACAAAAAGTGTCAAAGGAAAAGTAAGTAGTTGAAGTCAAGTACTATGTCAGATCTAGTAAGTTTTAAATCTAAATAAAATAACTACAATTAAATACTTTCATTATGAAAAAACATTCTCAAAAATATCCAAGGTATCTTTTCCTTATCTTATTTTTAACACTGTTGATTGAGTGGCAAAAAGAGTGGTCAATATGGAATACTCAGGGCTCAACTTATCAGTACATGATTAAAAATCAGTATGTGAATAAAAATGTATAGCATATGTAGTGAAGACATTTCATTTGTCCAGTACCAGCTAAAGAGTAGGCATCTCTAGTGATTGCTTTAGCATGGTTTGTGAAAATGGGCAGTTTGCAATACAAAAAAGTCAAGTTTCTATGCATGCTACTAATAGCATCATCTAAACCTTCAAAATAAATAATAGAATCATAAAATGCCCTGGATTGGAAGAGACTTGAAAGATCATCTAGTTCAAATCTACCTGCCATGGGCAAGGGCACCCTCTCTTAGACCAGGTTGCCCAAAGCCCCATCCAACCTGGCCTTGAACACTGCCAGGGAGGGCACAGCCACAGCTTCTCTGGGCATCTACACTCTCTTAAAAGCCATTACCCCTTGTCCTGTCACTACCTTCCCTGATAGAACAGTCCCTCTCCAGCCTTCTTGTAGGCTCCCTTTAGGTACTAAAGGACTGCTATAAGGTCTTCCTGGAGCTTTCTCTTCTCCAGGCTGAAGACCCCTCTCTCAGCCTGTCCTCATAGAGAGGTGGTTCAGACCTCTGATCATCATTAACGGACCTCCTCTGGACTGGGCCAAACAGATCTGCGTCTTGATGTTGGGGCCCCAGAGCTGAATGCCATACTCCAGGTAAGGTCTCACATGAGCAGAGTATAGGAGAGTCACCTCCTTTGACCTGTTGGTCACACTTCTTTTGATGCAGCCCAGAATATGGTTGGCTTTCTGGGCTGGACACTCACATTTCCAGCTCCTGTTCAGTTTCATGTAAACCAAAACCCCCCAAGTCCTCCTCAGAGCTGCTCTGTCCAGCCTGTAGCTGTGCTTGGGATCTTGCACTTGGTCTTGTTGAACTTCATCTATTCCACACGCTTGTATCAAGTTGGTAGGAGTGAGATGGATTAAGATTTCCCCTCCTCTGGCAACTTTAGTTTAAAGCCCTCTTTATGAGCTTAGCAACCGTGTGACCTCAAATGTTCTTTCCCTCCCCAGCAGATGTTTCTCAAAGCAAGTCCCATAGTCTAAGTAGCCAAACCCCCGTCTGTGGCACCAGTCCTGTAGCCAGTTGCTGGCTCACCAGATTTGACCGGCCATTTCAAACCCATTCTCTTGGACAGGGAGGATATACATAAATGATCAGAGGTTCTCACTCCAGAAATTATTTCCATGTCACAATTACTTCCAGCCCAAGTACTCTGAAGTTCACCAGCTTCCATGCAGATTTAATTACACACCAGAAGCACTGAGTTTCCTAGATGTTTTGCAAATACTTTTTGTATAGTGCTTGAAAGTCTGCAGCACAGAAAGGGAAATTAAAAACATTTGCAAGTTTACACTTAATAGTCCCATGGCTCTTCAAAGCATAACATTTTTAAAATGCTGAGACTTGCCAGAAACAACAACAAGAAAAGGTGTTTAATCCAATTATTGTTACTGAGATTGCAGAATGTGACTCTTTCCCTTCCACATGATTTAGCACACAGAAAAAGAACTGTACAGCTAATGAAAAAAATGACAGCACAATGGTTGTGAAGATTATTCGATCAATTCACTTCCTGTGTTTGTAAAAGTCACTCAGCTCAAAACTCTCAAAAGCCTTCTGCAGAAATGAGCTGGAATAACTTTTTTTAAAAAAAAAATTATGGAACTGGTGACCGAGTCAGATATTCCTCAGTAAGCCTACAAATCCATATTACAGGGTATGTCATATGTTTAGCCTGGAGCAGAAAAGGTTGAATAGGGGTGTGATCAATGCTTATAAATATGTTAAAAGGTAGATGTCTAGATGAAGAGGCTAGACTCTTCAGTGGTGCCCAGTGACAGGACAAAGGGCAACAGGCACAAACTGGAACACAGGAATTGCCATCTAAATTTCCTGTAAGTCAAATATTACAGTATCAAATGAAAAACTGTACATGAAAATAAAAATATTTTTAATATTATTTTTACAAAAGAAGATAGTACCCTAGGTGTCCAAAGGTCTTAATGACCTTTGCCTTCTACCACTCAATGACACAGAAAATTAAGCTTCATAAAAAAAAAAAAGAAGAAAAGAAAAAAACCCCACAACAACCTATAAAATCCTTTAAAAAACAAGTTACCAAGGTGGTGTTATTATGACTATGCAATCCTTTGGCTACATATCCCGTGTCCTTCCCGATTTATTTTTGATGCTTATTCTTGATTAAAGCCATCATTTATCTTTTTATTTAGAAAAATAAGTGGGTAATCAGTCTAATTTTAGAGTATCTTTGATATCAAGATGTAGTTTTGAAGGTAAGCAGTAGGGCTTTTTATTCATGTGTTGATTACAAAACACCCATCTTACAGGTCATTTCTAAACTAATGTACTGCCTGAAGCTCATCCTAAGTGAAAATTGCCCTTTTAACAAAACTCTCTCCTAGTTACAAATACTAAGGCTGATAACCCTTAGTAGTGCTCCTTAACAGCCCAGAAGAAAAATAGTAATTTCTAACATAGGCAAACAGTGCTATGAAACCCTCCTGAACACTGTTATTATATTCTTCATGGGAGGAGAAAAGGAAGCAAGAAGGAAAACTCCAGAGTTTTGGTTTGGGATTTGTTGGGGGTTTTTTTAATGGGCCACCATCAACTGCCAGAGATTTGGAGACCACAAAATTTACAATACGTGTGTGTCTATTTATACATATATATTAATTCCATTTAGTTCAAATTAAATTAAGCTACATTACTCAGGTATCTGGAAAATCTCAGTTTTTAAAGATAAAAGTATAATGATGTTTTCAGGAACAAAATACAGGCAATGACTTTATTCAAGCTGGCACCTGTATAAATTCCAGTCTTCTGAGCATGAAATCAGGCTTCCTGCAAAATCCTTCATCTTTCCTTTCAGAAAGCATGCTGCCAATATTTCAGTGTAAATAAAAATACATAAACAAGTGTGTGCTAAGGTGGACTGAAAAGACAACGTTTATTCCACTGTCAACAGTCCTGGGGAATTGCTAGGGTAATTAAATCAGTCTCTATTTTTGAGTCTTCATAATAAGCTAAAAAAACAACTTTAAGCTGGAGAAACAAACAGCCAATTAGTGATCAAACATTTTAAGCAAATCTTTTTCATACAATCTTTTCTCACCATATTTTGATAAAACACGTAAGTCTCATCCCACTTTAGACACCATGAAACAGAATATGAAATGATATTTGTGTGCAAACTATTATATTTTTCTGGTTCATTTTCAAGATCTGTGGTATTTACATATGACCTTTCCATTTTTATTAACAGTGTATTGGATTTTTGCATTCCAGCCAGCAGAAGAGAAAGGTAATTTACACAGAGATTTGACAGTTATACACACAGCTATAAAATTCACTCCATTAACTTATTTCTCATGTAACCTTTACCTGATTCTATCCAAACACCCAAATAAGCCATATATCTTGTTTTTTCTTTATGTTGAAAAGCCCTCATCCTAAGTCCTTGCTTATAGAACATCAAGTGGAAAAAAGCTCTTCACGAGATTTATCACAGCTTCCTCTGGCTTCCAGCACACCCAGATCTCAATTTAAATTACATCATTCAAGAACAAGTTGTTTATATACTGCTAAGGTTTGTATCTTGCCTTAGCACAATAGCAAGGGGGTTTTGTGGGGGTTTTGTTTGTTTGTGGGGGTTTGTTTTCTTTTGGGGTTTATCTGGGGTTTTTTTTTTGGGGGGGGGGGGGTGTTTTGCTTTTGATTGTGGGGTTTTTTTTAACACTGGTTCCCACACTGATTGAGCTATTGCATGGATATTTGAAGTACCTTGTGTAATGAAGTCAATGTATATTTTTGCATGTAAACATTTTCAGATGCTAAATAAACACAGATATACACAATATGCAGACAGGAAGTGCAGCAGGGAAATTCTAGCTAACTTCAGAATGAGCACTGAATCTGAATCTGTAGAAAAAGACTATGGAACAACAGGTTGCAAAAACTGGATGCAGCACCAGAGGATTCAATTCCTGGGTCTATCACTTTAATTTTTCCTCCTGTTTTTGCTAGTTCATTCAGAATAAGTTTTTCATTGAAAATATGAAGCCAGTTGGTTTGACCTCTTTGCATTCAATTTGTTCTCATTATTTCATTTCAAAGGTGAAATTTTACAGCACTTAATGAAAGCACTCCAATCTTGATCAAATACAAATAATTTCATGATAAATTTTAAAAGAATCATTATGGCATGCTGCTGAGAAGCATCCCATTTTTCTGATTGCTTGGTTCTTGAATTCTAGGGAATTAATTTGCTGATAGATTATTAGCATTAAATTTTAATATAGTTTTAAATAAATTTTAATTTAATAAAATAGCTGATTTAGAGGGTAAAGAATACGTTTTTTGATTTACTGTACTTTATATTCATCCAGCGAGGAAATATCTGTTAGACAATGTTATCATCAGGAAATAACCACCCCAAATTTTAAGGTATTTCTAAAACACAGCGATAAGTTTGAAAGTGAAGAAGACAAAGCGATATATTCTGTTGCCTTTGCCTATTCCATTACTAAAAGATTCACCCTTTATAAACACAGGGAGGCAATCTCCAAAGGCAACTGAGATTCAAATCTTTTAATGATCAAATGGAACAGTGTATGTACTTCCTTCTTGATTTGGCAGATAAAGGTGACAAGTAACAGTTCTTTAATCCTTAGAGAGTATGCTGCATACAAGAGGGACAGAGTGGAGACTGGACAAACGTCCTGATTCAATTTGAAACTTTAAAGAGAATTCACACTTCTGTAAATGTCCATCATCCAGAGAGTGTAAAATGGAAACGACAGATACCTACAGAGATTAGACAACTCAGCTTGTCCTTTATGGTAACACACTGGGTTCACTATCCTCAGTAAGTTCAAGTAGCAGAATCAAAGAATGCTTTACCTTAGTGCATACAAGGAATGGGCAGGATTCATTAAAGTAATAGTAATAAAAAATTAAAATAATAGTAATAAAACTAACGGCGATTAGTTTTAGCAGAAAAGTAATTGTAAGCAAGGTTAAACAAGAGTTATCAGACCTCCTTTCAAGTGACATTGCACTGTGTGGAGATAAGAATCACCGTCTAGACTAAGAGGAAGTTTTGAGTAATCACTCTTAAGATGATGAGCAATTTTTTTGCTATTAAAGAAAATATTTGCAGACTTTGGTCCACTGCTATTGTTGCCAGGATTCTGTGAAGGCACAGAATGAATACTGTGGCTCATACATTATGCTTTATGAAAACCTCAGTAAATATACTTTGTCCTTGGAATAACTATGCTAAATTCCTCCTTGATAAAGAAAAATGAAGAATGAGAAAAATCAATTTCTCTTAGAGGAAAGCTTCTAGAAAGTATACTTGATTTCTAGGCAGTTCTAGGGCTACAAAGTGAGATAAATATTCCAAGGACTGAATTAAATATCAGACAGGAAGTCAAGATTCAGAATACTGTGTAGTCTAAACCATGAGTCTCTAAATTAAGTGGAGGGGGAGACTAATCTCATCACTACAGGCACCTAAAATTAAGCTTCTGGATTATGACACTTAGGTTACACTTATCATGAAATAAAGAGACACCACCTTATGAAGATAATTCTTCTGAATATCTAAGAACGCCTCTAAAACAGAGTAAATTAATAAATTATTTATTAGTTGTAGCTAATCAAAGGGAGAGAACAAGATAAATAAAAATGAACTATATATACTTAATTTTTAGTTGGTTAAACTGAGTAGAATGTAATCAAGAGTTTTAAGCAGTCTGCTGAATGAGCCAACATACTTGTGAAGCAGCAGTGATTGATGCCTCGTAAATCAAGCTGAATAAAAATACACCTCAAGTTAAACAGAAACCCTCCAAACCAAAACCAAATTAACTCTGAGCTACAAGATGATATAATTTGCTTGTGTAAACTTACTGTAAACTGTTATTTATCCAGAAACAGAATTATAACTACATTAAACATAAAATGTGCAAGATAACATTGTACTTGAGCAAAAGGCTTCAAAAGAGTGGCTACTCAACGCTAGCCTGAAATAACCTGGTATAGCACCGCAGCAGACTGTGCTGCCGGCGCAGATACTAACCCCAGCCCCAGAAACACTTTAGCCACGCCAACTACTCTTGTTTCTCTTGACAACTTATTAAAGCCATTGGACATTTCTGTAAAGCACCAGATTGAACAAGACAGAGTTCTACAGAAGTTCACACACAAATTGCCCAACTGCCGTTCTAAGTGCATCGCTGGGGTTCGTGTACTCCCCTGCTGTATTTGCTGCTGCTCAGTCCCTATGGCATGCTGCTGACACAGAATTTTTTCAGGTAAATTAAAAATGTGCAGGAAAAAGTAGTCTTGCTACCAAAGGAGCACGTCATTTTATTTATTATATTATATTATATTATATTTTATTATTATATTATTTATATAATATACTTCTGTTTATTTCTGAAATACTTTCTATTAATACATTTAGTTTCCAGTGGAAAAAAAAAATCAGAATAAGCATGAAATCTGATTAATTCTTCATAATAAATCACCGTTTCCTGGAACAGCATGCACATTTATATTCACCTATGATAAACTGTACTAGACCCACAATTAACCTTGTACTCTATTGCAGCCATTATACTGCTAGAAGAGGCAAGAGGATCAGATAAATCAGAGTGCACGTCCAAGCATACTGCAGAGCCAGCTTTTCTGGAGAGAAACACAATGGATTAACAGTGTACTGCCGAAAACCAATCTAAGACAGCGCTAGTTTCTCCCTCAACTACAGTGAGACTGGTTTCTTATAAGACATAGACTGGAAAAATGATTGAGCCACTTGGAGCCTGCATTGTCACATCCTGAATATACCAAAAAAAAAAAAAATCTATTTGTAATATCAGCTAATATTTTCAGCAGCAGCATTTTGAAGTTTCAAAACAGCTGTTTATTAATTTAATGTCCATTTCTTAAAGGCCACTACATACAGTTACCTGAAGAGCTAGCTTTTCTTAGTAAACCCTCTTAGCATTGATAATCTTGCAGCTTTTCTCTGCATCTTTCAGCCCTCATGGGGCTGAAGTGGCATCCTGAGCCATGGCTAGTGATCAAGAATCTTGGTGGATGCGATACAACACGGCACAAATCAGGCTTGAGAGGCGATGAGCGGCTCTGAAAGCTGCATTTAACACATGACTCTAGTGGCCAAAAATTGATAATGTTTGCCCAGGAATATTAACAGATATGTAGAATGAGCTACTGTCTGCTGTTCTAAAATGCTTGGACAGTTCAAATTTGAAGTTGTAAGTGATAAGGCTTACTGAGACCATGCCAGAAGAATTCAGCTAAAACTGCTACATGGCAATACCAGCTTTTCTGCAGAGCATGCAGCGTTAGGCATTTGAACTGCTTGTACATAAACAAAATAACTTTTGAGAAATTGTCCGAGCTTTAAAAATTCATCACTGCATACTACTGCTTTGCTGTCAACAGTTACAATAAAGAGTTCTCATCTAGCAACACGTCACATTTGCTGTGGAAAATAATACCGTTTCACCATAAATTTCATTGGTCACCTTCCAAATACGTTAATTTCTTCTTATTCTGAATTCATTATTCATATTTTAAAAAACTCAGTTGTTCAGCTACCCACTTTGTGTAAGTACTTTTCTACTCACATGACTCCCCTCACCTAAAACTTCACTTTAAAAATCATACCTGTTTTGCACAGGGAAGGCTCTAGAAACATGACAACAAAGGGCTTGTTCTCTTTCAGTCTCTGGTACCAAGAGACATGGGGAGAGTCCAGATCTTAATGTATATATGGGGCTGGGCTTTCATGGTTACAAAGCAAGGATTAAGTGAACAGAAGTAACCTGACCTACACTCAAAATAGCAATTTTTTGACCCCTCATTTCCAATCATTTCAACGTTCCTTTAAAACTGAAGAGGCATTTCTTGGTCTTCACTATATACTTAGGAATTTTTGTAGGAAAAAACAGAACAAAAAATAAATCCCTATAAATGAGTTGAATTAAGGAAAAAACATAGATACAGATAGCTTTACACATCGTTATCAAATGTAAAAGGGACTTCTACCTCCATTAAAAAATAAATCAAAACAAATAAACCCCAAAGATACCCTGTCAGCAGTTATACCTGTCCTGCTACACATATGTTCATTCCAATCTTCATGGAAATTGTTAGAAGGATAATATATTTTGTTGTAGACAAAATATATAGAAAATTCTGGGAAATGAGGAAAGGGAAATGAAACAAAAAGCTGGGTTTATAATTTGAGAGACATGTATGTCTCCAAATGCAAAAGCTGACCATTGCTCCCAAACTTGACAAGAAACATTTGATGATGGTTGGTTACCATTTTCAGGCCAACTTCATAAACTAAACAGGAACAAAGGAACTGTGCATTCTTTGCAATATAAAAGAATACCCCCATGTATACTCATGCTCACACACCTAAACATACTCTGTACACACACTCAAAAATTGAAGGAAAATTCCATAAAATGTATACTCATATAAAAATATTTCCTATGTATTTACATACACAGCAGATAGGATAAAGGCTGTACCTCGAGAAAGCAGGTGGTTCACTGTACAGACAAAACTGTAAAAAGAATCCAACTAACAGCCTCCTCTTCATCATTCATTATCACAGCTATGAGGGGTACTGGTTTCAAGATTTAAGATGTAGGCGAGACAGGCAAGGGCAAACACAGTGCCCTAAATATTTAGAGGTAGTATCTTTCTCTCTTTAGCTGCAAGTACGTGTTACCACTCACGTGTAAAAAATAAGGAATATGAAGAGAATCACAAAATGGAGTATTGATGCAATTACAAGAAGGCACAGTAGGAAATGGGAAAGGGCATGGACAGTGGGAAAGTCTGGCAATGGTAAGGAAATCAACTGTCTCATCAACATAAGTCCTTGAGAAATTTCCACTAAAAAATAAGTAACGAACAAGTTAGGTTGCTGCCAAAGTGAAAATTAACTCTTGTAGTAATGAAAGAATATCCGGGTGTTGAAACCTTCAGGAAAGTTGCAGACTGATTTTTGTCTAGCTTTAAGCTGAAAGAGAAGCTTGGAACATTGGGTTTGCCTTGCATTTTTCTATGATAATTTTTTATTTTTATATTAATGAATAAATCTCTGCTATGTATGATGAGCTTCAAATTGAATCCAGTAGTATCAACTGCCTTACTTTATTAACTTGGTAAAAGACTAAGAAAGAGTATTATTTTCTGAGGTGTTTTGTTTCCCATTGAAATGTGCCTGTAAAAGCACAGGTGAATTTGGTAAGCTTGAGTCACATAATAAAGCCCCATATATTAACGTAGTATCACATGAAGTTCAGCCAAGTAGTTAAGCCTGTCTCTGACAGAAGCCATCAAGTAAACATACAAAAGTAAAAATGATCACCAGAGGGTACCATGTTGGATGTAAGGTGAAAGAAGTGGCAGGATTCATGGCAAGATCTCTGCTTCATGAAGCAAATTCCACACCACCAGCAGAATGACAGCCTACCTTGGGAAAGCACAAAATGGAACATGATGGAAAGGGGAAGATAACATTGACAGCTGCCATTTAAATTTAATGCAGGACAAGAAACAAGAAATTGTCCCAAATATCACATGCTGATACTCTGACATCAAACCCGGAGTTTACTGGTGTATTTTTCTAAATTAAGAATCCTTAAAAAGAAAATTGAAATATTAAAATACCTGCTAAATTAAAAATAAAGCTACATATTGAAAGACAACTGCTGAGCCATATTTATCAAATCCCAGGAAGTCCTCAACACAGATCATAAAATGGAGAAGATTCCATAAATGCTCTGCAAAATAGAAAAACTGTCTGGAGAATAATACTGCTTCAAAGCCTCATTTCATGTTTTGTGATATTTCTTCTTCACTGTATGAATAGGCCAAAATAAACATCTGTCTTAAAGGCACCAAACAAAATATAAGTAGCTGCTTCTGAAATCCAGTATGAATTATAAAGGGAACTTTAAATATAAATAACTAAAGGATCAAGTATTAAGGAAGATGGGGAAAACTAATACATACAGCTTATAAATCAGCATATGGAAAAGAACTTTGGGTTTAATGATTAAAATGAGTATAACTGCCTTATGATGGATAAATTATGTCTAACCTGTGCCAACTCAGAAAGAACAGGGAATTCAGAATGAACAACAGTGAGAGAATAAAACAAGGCAGGAAAGACTGAGATTGTATGAGTTCTATGGAGGAGGTGAAATATCTTAAAAGCTGTAAAATTCAGCCTAAAAAAGGATGAGAGTGCAAACAGAACAGATAATTTTCTGTAGATTTCCTACTGCAGCACAATAAGTAAAACTTCTACTGTTTTAGTAGAAGGCTGGAGAAGTTGAACGGACATGATCTCTGGGCTTGCCTCAGCTGGAGTTGTTTCTAGCTCAAGCAATGGGCTGGTGTCCAAGTGACCAAGGTTGGTGTCCAAGCAACCACTCTCTCAGCAGCTTCTGCTGCTGCTCTGTGAATACCAACTATGTCCAAGTCTGACCAATAGAGAAGGTCATGGCACAACAAGCCAATTGCCATTGCTGTCAACCATGGCTGAGGGAGGGTCTTCTACAGCTTTCAGAGAAGGAAGCAGATTGTGACAGAAAAACATAAATATCCCCAAGAAAATCCCAAGACCGAGGGGAAGAAATCTGTTCTATGAAGATCATGAGTCTCCTAGTGAGGCCCTCTGGACAGATTGTCACTACTTAATGCGCCCTGCCCCCTTCTGATGGATGAGGCCTGAATCTGTCAACATCAAAGTCTGAAAGGACATTGAGAATGTGAACATTACATCAGAGAGAAGGGGCAGATTAAAATAAATAATAATTTTTAAAAAGAGCAAGAGCAAGCAGAGAGTGGCTGGGTTTTCTTTTTATTATGAACAACTGTGCTATTAGTGGGTCTTTCCTGCATTAATTAAACAATCAGACTGGTAAAAAAATCCATTGGACTAATACTAAATTTTTAGCTTTATATATAGTGGTTTTTTCCCATATAAAGTTTTTAACTGTAATGTTATTTTCAGAGCCAGAAAGATCCAGAAGGTCTGAAGGTGGAATAGGTTTGACATGCTCAGGACTCTTTTGAGCAGCACAAAGAGATCTAGAGATGACACTAATTAGAACTGCTGATGGTGGCTCAGAAAAAGGGACAGTTTCACAGCTGCATGGTGCAAAAAGGTCTGTCTTAGGTTATACAAAACACCAAGCTGGAGAAGGTGGTGGTGGGGAGGAAATTCCTCTCAGGGGGCTTCTAAATATTTCAGTACAGAGCTGCCACCATAAAATAGAAGGACACCAGAAACAAGAAATTTCTGATTGATTACTGTGACCATGACACTTGTATTTGGTGAAGAAGCAGGGAAGCCTCGGAAGAGGTGTGGGGAAAGTGTGATAGAAACTTCTGTAAGGCATTACTCAATATAGTATAAAATATGTAACTAGTTGATGAGCTGAAATTAAATATGGGAAAATTTAGGCTAAACCTCAGGGTTGAGTATTGTTGAAGTGTTGTAACTGAATATTTGCAGAATAAGAATCTAATTATTTTTTCCTCCCACATTCTGCCATATCCTGCTTTAATCTTGATGCTTTGATCTTGTAGTCACATCAATATTTTTTTGTCAATATGCCTTTTTTGTTATAGATATCTAAAAGATAGCTAACTAAAACAGCATTGATGAGAAATCAAATTAAAAACCAGCAGCTCTATTCTTAAACCCTTTACAGTCTTTCAGAAAAGACTGCTTGTTAAAACAGCTAACCCCCTTATAAAGTTAGCATCCACTTGTGTAATATCAGCAAATGCCTTTTACTGGATTTGTTTTCCACAGCTTCCATTTCACTGAGAACAAACTTTGATGATTTTATGTGATTTTAATTAGATAGATGCCTAAAGATTTTGGAACTGGGTCTTTACATTTCACTTCTCAGATGTTTGGGTTTTATACTACAAAAGAAAGTTAGTTAACAGAGGAAATGATCTTCAAAAGACTTAATTCTTTTAGTCTGTGTTCCTACAACTTTTTTCTTTCTTAATGTGTAATTGAATAGAGAACAGTTAATTAATTAATTTTGTAGCTGAGAATGAGAAATGATAGGGATATTCTGTTGAAATGCAGAAGCCAGTTTTCCATCTCAGAGTTGTAAAAGTTGGACTGCCTGTTGGATAATAAAAGTGCATGACAAATCTCAAAAGCTAGCAAGTAAATCTTTCATTTCTTCCAGGTTCATGCACACCCTTACTAAACCTTTGCTAGACTCCAGTCAGGGAGTTTGAGAGTGACTTTTTCTACCATAAAATCTCTAGCATTGATTTTTTTTTTTCCCCAGCATGATTTTGCTAGTCTTTCTCCATCCTATGACCTCCATATTAAGTGATATGATCAAAAGCAATGATCTATGATACAATTATATTAACATTACCCAAAAATCTTTTTTCCTATTAACACAATTTTTACGTGTTCTCTAGTTTGCTTGAAACATTCCATACCCTTATTTTTTAATTTATATTCTCTCAAATCTCAGTCTCATTAAACTGACTAACTGTTCTGATCTAACAGATCTACTAACCATTCTGTTTGCTTCTCCCTTCTGAGGGTTTCATTCATGCTTTAAGTATTTATTTGAAGTTCAGTTCTCCAGCCCAAATAGAATTACAGTGCTTCTATTTTTGAGACATTAAGACTACTGCTACAAAACTGTTTACTTACATTTCTTGTACTTTTATATATTTTATATAAATTAAGGATAGAGGCTGTTCGTCTTGTTAACCTTCTCTAATGTGACAACTCTCTAAGAGTTGGGGAAATAACTGTAAGTAATTTTAAAATAGGTTTATCTTTCATTCAATTTTGAGATCACAGCACATTGACTTCTGTGGATCATCACAAATGATCAAAAAATTCTGTGTGTAGTATGGTCCACTGTAGACTTACACTCATATTCCAAAAGCATGTATCTTTCACAGGGATGCTTACCAGCTATAAAGTAACGAGAACATAACACTGACTGCTTAATAAAGAAGTTAGGAAAGAAGAATTGCTTCTACATTGCTGCATTTTTTTCTGAAGTAAGCAGTGTCTCCTAGTATGTAAATACTTTTCAAACAGAGTCACGTTTATCTTATTTTGCTATTTTAGTACCAAGAAAATTTTAATGTATTACATAACATACTTTTTTCATTTCTGCCCCTCCTGGACAAGGGCTTAAACCACTGATGTATATAACAATTATTAGGGAAAAAACAGATTACTGTAACCTAGAGATTTTCCTGTGTCTGTTAGGAAACCTATGAAAACATAGAGAACAGCTTATTCTTCATGTTCCAGACCATCCTATAAAATTTATCTTGAAGTCTGCTTAAATTAAATGTGACTAAAGAATGTATCTTTTTCTTTCCAAGAAGTTCTCAGATATATCATAAACAAGCTAGCTCTTTGGAGATACAACCAAGTACAAACAATCAGGAAGGCTTCCAGCTACACGACAGGAATAGGTCCAGAAAAACTCCAGCTGTTTATGCAAATGCTGATACTGAGTGTCTGGCACCTTATCAAGGACCAGAGGATCAGTGGCATATTTGTATACTCTTTCAACATGTAATGGATGTTTACCGTATCAAACGGGGAAAAAAAAAATCAACAAAAATTCACAGCAACATTTAAAGGATTTGCTCTATTGGGACATTCAGTACTGCCTCATCTACTCTGTTTCAATTAAACTTGCCCAGAGGTTACACTTCACTACTGTTGGTTTGTACCTCTTCAGACTTAAAGTATTTTATTTTTCTCAAAGCAACTTCTGAAAAGCAAGCCCTTATGGTGCACTCTGCCAACAGACCTCCCATTTTGTTCTGTTTTTTTGACTTTGGCATCTGAATATGCATCTACTTTATGAATTTATTTGGTTACCTCTGAAGTCAATTATATTTTAAAAAATTACAAGGATGAATACTCGGTGCAAGCATGTGTTTCCATAATCCTGTAATTTGCTTTTCTAAGTTTCCTGATGCAGAAGTGAACAATACGTGACAGATACATACACACACCTGTTCTGAGACACAAAGGATGTGGTACATGTGAAAACAATATTTTTGAGTAAAAGTTTGGAAATCAAGGATTTCTGCATTTCCTAGTATTATATTCTGTGCCTTTTCTTCTTTTTTTCCTTTTGATTTTTACCTTTTTTTTTTCTTTAAAGAATTTTGGGTGTAACTTTCAGTAATAACCAGATACAGTAATGTTTGCCTTGGATCAATGAGTGGAATAAAGATTATCAAAAGTTACCAACAGTTTTTTTAAAACACTAATCAGTGATTGTTGGAAATGATAACATTATCTTAAATGATTAACTATATTTTCAAAATATACATAACTGGTTTTATGTTTATATATAACATCTACTTGTGTATTATATCTACTCCATAGTAAGCATTTAGTCTTGTAATCACAGACAGTTAAGATGGAATACAGCTGCAAATATTTTTACATGATGGTTATATGTGATTATAGTTCTAAAAATGAAAACAATAAAGACCCTCCTATCTTCAGCCGCAATATAAATAAAAAATGTTTAATTGTGGCTTCAGAGCCATGTAATAATAATATTCATACACTGTCACAGTTCTGCTTAGCTGTGCTGCTGAAGATGGCTTCTGCAAAAAGCAGCCAGAAGCTCTCTGCAGAGCCCAGAAAGTAAGCATCAGCCAAGTCAAGGCCAGAGTTGCGGCTGACCAAGGCCGAGCCAATCGGCGATGGTCACAGCACCTCTGGGAATCACATTTAGGAGGAAAAAAAACCACAAGCAGCCACATTTTGCCACCAGAGAAGGGAGTGAGAAGATGTAACAAGCTGTGCGGACACCAAGGCCAGGGAAGAAGGAGAGAGGGGGGTAGAATGAGGCACTGTGAAGAGATTGATCCACACCACAGCAGGTTTGCCAGGGGACTTGTGACTCTGTGGGGGACCAGGCAGGAGCAGTCTGTGCCTGAAGATCAGCACCCCATGGAAGGGAGCCGTGCTGAGGCACGTGGTGAGGAGATGACTCCCTGATAGAGAGGACTCATGCTGGAGGAGTTCATGAAGGACTGTCTCCTGTGGGTGGGACCCCACACTGCTGCAGGGGAAGGGTGTGTGTGGAATGCCCCCCAGCTAAGAAGGAAAACACATCAGGAGGAACACACTGAAAACCCCCACTCCCCATTCCCTGCTCCTCCCTGCGCCGCAACGTGGGGGAAAAGAAAGGAGTAAAATTGTGATGAAGTTTAAGTCTGCTAAGAAAGGAGGGGTGGGGGGAAGGTGCTTAAAAACCTGGCCGCACTTTTCATTACCCGACTCCAGTTCACTGGGTGTGTAGTTGTAGTAGTAATAAATTAATTTTCTTTCCTTTATTCTGTGTTGAGTCTGTTTTGCCCATGACACCAATTGCAGAGTGATCCCTCTGTCCTCATCTTGAATCCTAAGCCTCCCGATATATATTTTCTCCCCTTTTTGGCTGAAAAGGGGAGTGAGCGAGTGGCTTTGGTGGGCATTTGGCCTCTAGTCAGGGCCAAACCACCACATATACTTAAGGTATAGTAAATATGTTTGGGTTAATTGGTTTCATCAGGCTGTGTTGCTTTTAGAAAATTCAGCGCAAAGGCAAATATATTGCACATTTAAAGAAAAGAACAGTTCCCCATTATTATAAACCCAATGTTTCCTTACACTTTTGGAACAAACAAAACTTTTCCACTGATAAATCTTACAGAGAATTTCTGTCTCAGTACAGCTTTTGCTGCAGTCTTCCTAGATGTTATAAGGCTCTTTTCAGAGTTGCTACTTGTCCCATATCATATAGGATAACTATTTTTTTACTGACAGCGTAACATAACAAGTAGAGAAACGTTATCTAGGAGCAATAAACCTCTGCGAAGGAAAAAGTCTGACCCAACAACACTGTCAATCACCTGCAAAAAACCAAAGAGGAAGTAAAGTTAACTTCTTCATGAAATAGGATGAACTGCATTAAAATACTTGGGGTTTTCTATGTTTGCAAACATATGCTGATTTTCTAAAACTAAATTCTATTGGGAAAAATCAAACTAATGGATCAGGTTAGTTTCTTGCCAAACTAAATTGATCACCTTCTATGACAAGGTGACTCACTTAATGGACATGGGATGGGGAAGGCTGTGGATGTGGTCTACCAGGACTTCAGTAAAGCCTTTGACACAGTTTCTCACAGCATTCTGATTGAGAAACTGGCTGCCACTGGCCTGGACCCTCTGCTGGGTTAAAATCTGGCTGAATGGCCGGGCCCAAAGGGTGATGATAAATGGCACAAAATCCAGCTGGAGGCCAGTCATGAGTGGCATCCCCCAGGGCTCAGTCCTGGGTCCAGTCTTGTTCAACATCTTTATCAATGACCTCGATGAAGGGATTGAATGCTCCCTCTGTAAAGTCCCAGAGGACACTAAGCTGGGAGGAAGTGTTGATCTGCCTGAGGGTAGGGGGCTCTTCAGAGGGATCTGAACAGACTGCACCAGTGGGCTGAGGCCAATGGGATGAAGTTTAACAAGGCCAAGTGTAGAGTGCTGCATATGGGACATAACAATCCCATGCAGCGCTGCAGGCTTGGGGGAGACTGGCTGGAGAGCTGACAGGCAGAGAAGGACCTGGGGGTGTTGGTTGCCTGCAGGCTGAATATGAGTCAGCAGTGTGCCCAGATGGCCAGGAAGGCCAATGGCATCCTGGCTTGTATCAAAAATAGTGTGGCCAGTAGGTCTAGGGAAGTGATTGTGCCCCTGTACTCGGCATTGGTGAGGCCACACCTCGAGTACTGTGTCCAGTTCTGGGCTCCTCACCATAAGAAGGACACTGAGGTCCTTGAGCGAGTCCAGAGAAGGACAACCAGGCTGGTGAAGGAGCTGGAGGGCAAATCATATGAGGAGCGGCTGAAGGAGCTGGGGCTGTTTAGCCTGGAGAAGAGGAGGCTGAGGGGAGACCTTATCACCACCTACAACTACCTGAAGGGAGGTTGTAGAGAGGTTGTGTCTTCAGCCAAGTGACAAGAGATAGGACAAGGGGAAATGGAAGGAACCTGCACCTACAAAAAAATTTTTTACTGAAAGAGTTGTTGGGGTCTGGAACAGGCTGCCCAGGGAGGTGGTTGCATCACCTTCCCTGGATGTGTTTAAAAAAAGGGTAGATGAGGTACTCAGGGATATGGTTTAGCATAGGATGGGAACGGTTGGACTTGATGATCTTTAAGGTCTTTTCCAACCTTGTGATTCTGTGAAATGTGACAGTATTATTGCTTTCCTCCAAAGGAAAGCATTTTTTATACTGCTGGGATTTTGAAATATATTGATGGTAATGGTGTAAGAATGTATTATGTGAATTATGGGAAACAATAGGGAAAAGCCTATTTCCCTGATTTTTTTCTGTAATAAATGAAGTTCACTATTTCAGAACATTACGAGTCCTGAAAACAATGGAAATAATACCTAAAGCTAGGCACAATGTCCATGTCAAGGGCAGGTAACTCTACATTTGGTCATTAACAAAAGCTCTGGTGCTGAGCAGACAAAATCATTGCCAAAGTCTGACAAGGCTCATAAGCTTAAGCCATGCAAGGCAAGAAAAGTAAAACAACGACAGTAATGGGGGGAGGTGTGCTCACAAGAAAAGACTTTTTATTAAAATTAAAGAAAAAAAGGAAACATGTTACAAACATACAGAGCATTCTCAGCAATGGAGGCCAAGCAGCTTGTTACTGATAGCTATCTTGTGACTTTATCAGCCAATTAATAACACCCTAATTCATAAACTGTGCCTATCCTTGCACAAGCCTGAGCATGGCAAAACATACCTAAACAAAAATTACAGGGGTGTACTCCCAGGACAGGGGTGCTCAAACGGGATAGATACATTCTCTAAAAAACTTTAGTGATGGGTGAACATACACTCTAAAAAAAAAATAGTTCCATTTAATCAACTAAAAATTAGCTTATTTACGTAATATGATCTAATTGTAAGATTAGACCAAAAAAATACTGGCATGAAACAACCAACACCTCAATCTGAAATGTTTCTTGCACAAAAAAGTATCTCATAAATCACTCAAACCATCAAAGCATTTCACTTTCTCCCAAATGCATGAAAACCAAGGCTAACACCAGTAGAATGAGAAAGTGAATGGTTTTTCCCTATGTGTCTCAGCTGTGCCTTACCATAAGTATTCCCCAGCAGCAAACAATGCTGATGGAATCTGCAGCAAGAGACTACAAAGGATGTTGCTTTCATTTACAGCCATAGTGGGAAATGAGAAGTGTTGAAGCAGATACAAGTCTTTTGCTGTAGAGATTAAGATGTATGAGGGATTTTATTTGCTGTAGAAATAAGGATCTGATTTTCCTTCCAAACATCTTCCTGTTTATGTCCATGATGTGTAACAAGACAGGCATTCATATCACTTAAAATCTCATCACAGCCTTTTGGGAACATGTTGATATTAAATATACTCATTAAAAAATGGACTAATTTGAAAAGGCTATGGTATTTTTAAAAATCTGGACAATGAAATATTATCTAGATCTTCAAGTCAAATGGAAAACTGTAACTAAATAGCAGGATTGAAACTGCACATCAACTGTTATTTGTTCATCTATTACAGTCAGACCTCTGTTCTTCACCAAGATTAACATTCAGCACAATAAAGCATTCTTTTCATCTGGTAGAAAGACAAGGAAGAAAACAGAAACATTCCTTTTTTATGCCAGTTTAACTCACATTCTTGAGTGGCCATGTATGTGATCAAAATCAAGCTTGTAATATGTTTTTCATCTTCCAGAAAAACCTGACAGCGTTTACTTTTAAACTTTCATTTTCCAAGAGAGAAAGACATTGTAAACAAACTTCTCATGTTTAGTTCTGGGTTGTTTGTTCTGGTTTGTTTTTTTTTTTATGCTTTGTTTGGTGTTTTCTTGTTTGTTTTGTTTGGGATTTTTTCTGTTTTATTCACGTTTCCTATTTATTTTTTCAAACTTTGTTTTACTCACTTTTCACTAGTTTCCTGTTGCCTTATATAGGTCTGGAAATGATCAAGAGACACAGAAATTGTCATTTGTTACTGTAGTTAATGCTCTTACAAGTTACCATGGAGGCATCTGGCTTTCTCACAGTACCATGTCTTTTAGTCTGCAGGTTGGATTTAAAGAGGGCACAATGGGAAGGACAGAGTTTTCATGACAATGTAGGACAGTTAAGATTTCGTGCACATCCATTCATTATTTGAATCCTACCATACAGCACATCACTGACTTCAGTTCTCAGAGGAAAAGAGCTATTTTTCAGCACTTTGCTTAGCACCATAAAGTCTTTGATTATTGACTGAGGTATGTATAAACATTGATACAAAGGAATAAAAAAAAGTATTTGCCTTGAGACATGCCTACAACACAAAGAAAAACTCATTAGTTGCTATAATAGTAATTGCTATAATAAAGTTCTCAAGAAGGGAAACACACTTTAATATGTGTATGAATGAACTTGCACACTACTAAAACATTTTTCCTTTTTTATTTCCACTTGTTATTGTAAAACACTGAGTGGGGACAATGACACAAACTTGTAAGCCACGGAACTTATATAATACTTCCTGAACACTTTTAGCAGCATACAATTATGTAAAAATATGTATATGGAGGAGTTTCAAGTTCCTCCTGATGCCCCTGAAAGAAATGATACTTTTTTTACTGTCTTAGTACATTACCTTTGCTCTTCCAAGGCCTTCAGGAAGATGTTGGCTTATCTTTATCATTTTTTGATTTCACAGATGGCTAACTATGATATCAAGTTTAGTATGCAAAAAAAATTAATCTCTTAACGTTTTTACCTCTCTGCTCCCTCATGCTATGATCGTAATCTCTCAGACCTGTACTCAGGCTATTACCTTCTTCTCATGCTTTTCATTGATACCCAACATTCAAGCCATACCATTTTCATGATATCCCTCCAATACATCCTTTCCTATCTGTTCAGCAACAAAACCTGTGGCCTAAGCTTTTATTCTCCCAGATCTCTGTATGTGTAATTCACCTCTCTGTGAAAAAGAAGAGTTACTGTACAACTACTTAATCAGGTTAATACATTTTCTATCAGTTTTGTTTACTTGTTTTACATGACTGTCACAACTATCCTTTAAAAATCTGACCTGGTTAGCAAAGGGTACGAGTTCCTCAAGAACTGCAAACTCTTACTAGAATGTTATAAACCAGGACCAAGAAGTATTATGCCTCATTTATAGTAACGTTCAACACTCATGTTAGGTATCTCTTGTTTTCAACCTTTAAATCAGGTGACAACTGAAGAGGGTAGAAATAGCAACATGGATTGCTCTGAAAAACAGTAATTAAATGCATGCAATGCTTAGATGTGAGTTCACTTCATTTAGGAGCACGTGTGACAGCTGCGACAGTCTATTGGGTATAGAAAGTCATTTGAGAGTTGAATCAATAACATTTATTGAAAATTTAAAAAAACAAAACCACCACCACAAAACAGAGACAGAAGTCTTGTGTTAAGAGTGACTTTCTCTCTCCTAACCATTCTTTCCTCCCCTGGGTGTAACATCTGAATTTCACGTCAGTGCCTTTTCACTACAAGGTGATGGTTTCTTGATTAGCTGCACCTTGCTCACAAGTTCTCAAAGTGGGAGAAAAGCCCCAGCTCAAAGGTGCAAGCAGGGTCACTGTTCCCTTTGATGGTGTGTGCACAAGAGGCCACTTCACAGTGAGGGCTCTGATTCTGCAGATGACTCATTTAACCGACCTGTCAGCTGATATACCATCATCCAAAGGAGATGTTTTAGGATTCTACATGTGTAAGATGCATCAGAAAAGTGTAATACAAAAGAGAATACAGCTTCAAAGAATGCCAAAATGTGTTTGTTTACATTGGTATACAAGTCTGCTGACTTTTGTCTGGGGGGGGAGGAGGGAATTAATACTCATAATTTATGAAGATACCCATTTCTCTATGCTCTATTTTTAATAGATTAGTACAAAAAAATACCAATAAGTAAATATGTTAGTAGGAAGACATTTTTTACCCAAAGTTAATGGAGATGAATATTTAAGTATAAAGCTGTATGTTCACAATTCATCAATCCTTCACTGCGAATAAGGCGTTTTGTGTTTTTCAGAGGATTTTCTCCTTAGAATTACTATTTCCATTGAGGGAAAAAACCACAAATACCCTTTTTTAAAGACTCTCTTAATCTTTCAATGTGCTGACTTCATTTGATGCTCATTGACCCAAAAATAATCCTAGCTCACTCCTCAGAGTTTTGAGTGAAGTTAATTACAAATTTGTAGGAACTGTTTGTGGGGTTTTTTGTTTGTCTTGGATTAATTTTTTATTATTGTTGTTATGCATAGAGATATTGAGTGTTGTTTGAGGGTGAGGAAGGGACAAGATTTATTTTGTTTGTGTTCAAGTCACATTTCCTCTTTTCTTTGTATACTTCTTGAGAGGAATCCAAGCATTTAACTTTGGTTTAGATTGATACTGTGCCTTAAAGACTTCAGCTGACTGTGTCTCTCAGTGTAGAATTTTACAAAGACCTAGTGGAAGCAAGTGCTTAATGTGTTCATGTCCTCAGACATTTGGGACATTTCTGTCCTGTTTTCCCACTCTTGCAAGCCTACTGTTATAAAAAGTTCAAATTACATTTACAAAGCTCAAACTTTGTTGCAGGTATCATATTTTGGCATTAGAAACTGAAATCCATTACTGGCTCAAATAAATATTTAAAGGTTATCCATGGCTAGGAATTTCAAATCATGATTAGATTAAGCCAGTTACACCCCTGGCACACCACTGAATGACACAGCCCTATTTAGCAGTTTGTACTGACCCAACAGAACAGCTTGACCTTTCAATATGTAAGCTATCGACCTGCGACAGGGCTCCACATAAGCCTTGTGAACTGCCTAAGATCTTTTTAATTCTTTAACTGAGATTTCTGTCCCTGTCCCATGAGATAAATTTTGTTCAAACTGAATATATAGAAAGTATCCCTTTAGTCCTCTGGAACTGAAGGATATAAGAGAAGACTTTCTTCAGAGATCAGCATGCCTAATGTTACCCACTTTGCCTGTGTGATTACTTTAGAACGGGACACTATTTCTTCTGTGGGTATAACAGAGAGCAATTAATATAAATGACATTTTTTTTCTCTTTCTCTCTGCCTTAATGCTTTTTAAAGTAACTAAACATTGTAAGATGTTTTTAGACCACTTTTGAATTAATAACCTCCATTTTTGTGCTCTGACGTCTCTCCAGCCTGCAAAGCTGGAGGAAAACATGACTGTTCCTCAATTTAAAAACAATTATATTCTCTGACAGTGACATCTATACACTGCTTTATGCAGTCCTTGATCTAAGTATGTATATGTGCGCTTTCCTCAGTTTGAAACAAAATGGTTATTCAGGAGTTTCTAAAGGAACTATTTAAGTATTAAATACTGGTTGGTCTTTTTTTTTAATAGCTTTTTTTAGAAATAAAAGTTAAAAAATAAACTCGCAATGTGTTTCTCCTCACTCTTCCCTATTAGGTAATTACCATGCTCTTCAAAAAGGGGGCACAAACTCTTCTTCAACAGTTGAGGTGTTTGATACCCTTTAATGTCTCCCCATGAGAAAGGGGAAACACATTTTGCAGGGAATTTCCTTCTTTCCTTTTCCTATCATTCTTCCCCTGTGAAGCAGTGCGGATTCCCCTTTCCATGCTGACTTCCTTTCTTACTATTTGGAACTGCCCTTCTCATTATTTCTTCTATTCTTTATCCCCCCTCTGCTGGGCCTGTTAGTGAGCAGGTACCAGCAAATAGTCTTAGAAGCCGTATCTAAATTCCTGAAGAACTAGAGGGTGACTGGGAGCAGTCAGGATCAGTTTACCAAGGACAAATCCATTCTGACCAACTCTACTTCCATCAATTCTGAGTGACTGGTAGTGTGGATGAGGGGCAGGCAACGGATGTAGTAGACCTCTGACACCCACTCTTGCAGTTTATCAACAAATTGTAAATTCACACACAACACCAAAATGAAAGGAACAGTCAATGCACTCAATCTCAGGGCTGTTCTTCAGAGTAGAGAAATAAAATGACATGGTGTTCAATAAAAGAAAATGCAAAGTCCTGAATCCAGGACTAGCCCCATCTAACAGTACAAACCAGGGACTGACTGTATGGGAAACAGCTCTGCAGAAGAGGACCGGGGGATCTAGCTTGACAAGATGAATTTTGACTCAGCAGTGTGCCATTGCAGTAGAGAAGGTGTTGGGGAATAAAATAGTTTACTCATAGAATATTAGAATTAATTATATAATCACTTAAAATAAGGTTGAATTGAAACTTAAATGGCTTTACTTGGTATGAGTGATTTTGCTTGGCATGAGAAACTAGAGTGTAGAAGCCTTAGATTGAAAACCACAACTGAACGTTAGCTGAACCTTTGCTTGACTGAGGGGCAGAAGTACTGGGAGTCATGCATAGTAAGATAAACTGGACCAAGCCTGTAATTCAAGGGAAAGACCTTCAAAGAGGGAGAGAAACTATTTTATCTCAAGTCAACAGAAGACAGATGAGACACAGGTTCAGGTAACATGGAAGGATGAAGAAACTGCATGGATAAAGTCTGAAAGATGTTACTCCATCACAGAGGAAAAGCATCTGGATTGGATAGAATGTTCATGCATGTCACATGAACAGCACATGAACACCTTAGGTAGTAGATTGTGAGGCCTCAAAAGGAGCAGGAAAATAACTGAGGGAGTCCCTCTGCAGAAGTAGCCAGCTTGAACTGCAATCAAGTAACTCTGCGGAAAAATGTAGTAGTATGCAAGCTTTTGAGCTGGAGGCTAAGACTGGATTCAGCTGGACCTTGATTTCTCTCTGAGAAGCTGAGAAAAATGGGGGTCTAGTTTGAATCTCATGACTCAGCAGAAGGGTCTTCTTGGACTCTTCTGCAGCAGAAGGCCAACCACATCCTGGCCTGTATTAAGAATAGCATAGCAAACAAGTCCAGGGAAGTGATCCTACCCTTCTTGTGAAGGAATTCAGCACTTGTGGGAATGTATTTGTAACACTGTGTCCCACCAGTAAAAGTATATCAATATCCAGGAAAGGGTAGCCACCAAGATGGTCAAGGACTGCACGTATGGGAAGATACAAAGGGAAGTGGATTAGTTCAGCCTAGAGAACGAAAGGGTCAGGGTAGGTATTATTTCTTCCTACAAATAGTTGACCAGATAATACAGCAAAGACAGAGTCTTCTGAGGAACACAGGAACAGGCCAAGAAGCAAGGAACACAGTTTGGTACAGGGAAAGGATTTTTCTCACAGTTCAAGTACTGTAAGAACCCAAGGAGGCTGTGGAGTCTCCATCTTTGGAGACATTCAGGACTTGACCAAGAACAGCACAGAGTAATGTCACTTGTTTAAACCTGCTTTGAGCAGGACACTGTACTACATGACCTTCAAACATCCCTTCAAGATAAAATTATTCTTTGATTGGTTTCTCTGTTCCTATCGGGAAACAGCTGAATGAAGATGATGGAGATTATATGCTTTGAAACCTGCAGCATTGTCCTGGTTTCAGCTAGGAGGGAGTTAACTTTTCCTACGAGAGAGGAGGGGACACAGCCAGGACAGGTGACTCAAATTGACCAAAGGGGCCATTCCATGCCAATTATGTCATGTTCAGTATATAAAGGAGGAGGGGGAGGCTCCAGGGCACGTGTTTTTTTTGGAGGGGAAGCAGTGGGCTGCATGATCTGAGTTGTGTGTGTTTTGGTGAGAAAACTGTATTGTGTATCACATTATCATTGTTATACCTGTTCTTTTACTGCTATTCTAGTAAACCACCCTTATCCCAACCCACAGGGTTTTGGTGTTTTGGTTTGGTTTTCCTTTTCCCTTTCTTTTCCCCCAGCTTTCCCCCTCCCCCTTTCAAACAAAGCAAGCACACGTGGTGTCCAGCTTCTCAGCTGGGTCAAAACCACAAGCATGGAAAACAAAAGCATGCAAGAACAAAGCTGTAGTATTTCCCTGGCCATACCACTTAGAAACTTAAAGTAAAAAAGAAGAAAACCAACAAACCAAACAAAAATGAAAAATTACCACTACTGTATTAACATTATTTTCATTATGCAAAACTTTTGGTTCAAAGAAAGACTAGGTTTAAGAACAAACTCTCCAAATATGAGCCAGTATTCCTATTGGACTTTCAAGTTCCAAATCCCACTGAAGAATAATCATAAAAGATGATAGGTTTTTTTCTCTTTTTTGTTTTGTTAGAAGAGATGTTGCTATATCAACCCACCTATTCCTCCACTTCGATACAACCCATTTCCATGCAGGTATTTGTTCTTTGTGCTTATCTGTAGGCTTCTGGCTTGCTTTTGTTTACATGCTAATTTTTAAATAAAATACGGGTGTGCAAATGTGTGCAAGTGTTAGAAGCCAGATTTACTTTTACTATAGTCGTAGATCTTTAGAAACACATTTTCATAAGCAAGCATTGCAAGAAGGCTATTTGGTTTACCAAAAACCACATTAGAACAGAGAACGCATTCCAGAAATTAGCATACTGTGGTACAGAAGGAAAGAAGGGAACTAACTGCTTCAGTGACACCCACAGCAGCAGGCTATAACAGCAACAGCAGTATCAGCAGCAAAAAATGTGTGGGTTTCTTTTTCCTCTCTCTTTACAAATGAAATCGAGCATATGGATATGTAATTAGGGTTATTTCATTAGATCAGACTAGAGCTCTCCAAACAATCATAAAAATGGTTTTCCATGCATAATGGTTTACACAGGCTTCTTAAACCACCTGTTAATACACCAAAAAGTAGAGATTCATCTTGGAAGAAAATAGTCTTACACCTGCAGATCTTAGAGACATTTTATGATCAGAATGACTTTCATTACTTAATGTACAACTGCATTATTTAATGTTTAACTCTGTTCTGCCTTATTCCATTCTGTTCTTACCTCGATTTCTGGCCAAGTCACTATTTATCATTTTCTAGCTGTTGATCTTATTGGGGTGATTCCCTTTCAACTCTTTTTCAGTTGAGGTGATCCAAGAAGCAAAATTTCCCTTTAGTTCACATATACATTAACAGCCAGTCCCACTTTCCCTTTCCTAGAAAGCTTCCAGGTCATACCCTCTTCCCTAAGCGAAGCATTCTAAACCTACCTAACTAATCCTTTCCGTCAGTCTCCCAGGTCCAGAGTTCAACCAGTCCCAACCTTCCCCCTCTCAGTTTACTCTCATTATTTTTCTGAAAAAAGTTTTTCTTCTCTTCTTCTCCCCACTTTCTATCATTTTTTAAGCTCTAGCTTCTTGTCCCAGCTATCTCAGCAGATTACGAAGCCTAGATGCTTGCAAGACTAAGGTGGTAAATGAATAAAATAAATTATTTTCTCTATTTCTGTGTGTAAAGACCACTTTGACTCTTATGCAGATACCCAACTTTTATTACATTAAATTTCTAACCAGTAAAAAATTAAATATATGTCATTAGACTTAAAATCAAAATTCCATACTGGGTGAAACAGGATGTTCTTCTTAAGACATTACCTCCCTTGAAATTACAACTGCAGAGCACGCAGCAATCTTACTTCCTAATAAGATTTCTTTCAGGTTATAAGAAGCTTTTCAGTAGTTTGTATCTTGCTACTGAAATCTGGAGAGGAATATTAATTGTCAAAGTATATGAGAAACCATGTATGGAATTATTGTTGCTCATTAGTCATCCAGGGAAAGCTGTATGTTCAAGGTATATAGTGACAGAGTTTCTAAAGGAGATGATCTACACACAGTATGGTTAAATACAACAGTTACAATGGGAATGATGTCATGTGAATTTTAAAGTACCTGTATTTTTAAAATGTGGACATTCTACATTCACACAAATACTACAAGATCTTGATACAGTAGAAAATATGTTGAAAGACAGGAGGCACAAGAAGTTTGGATTTTTTTAACTGATGTTAAAAAAATACAGATAAAACTATGTACATATATAAAATATTCCCTTAAAACCTGCCAAATTACAAAGGAGTAGTCAGCTATTAAATCAATCTTTACATCAATTTGTCCTTAGGAACTGGTATTTTATTCTGACAGCTTGGCTCACTGCTGGAACTAGGTGAAAAATGCAGTGACAGAAGTTTGAAATTATGTTTAGGCTTCTGTTTAAAGTCAGCTTTGTACTTTTATCTGGGAATCCTACTATGATTTGTTCTTTGAAGGACCTCATTGCCTACAATTACCTGAAAGGAGGTTGTAGAGAGTAGTGTTGGTCTCTTCACCCAAGCGACAGGTGACAGGACAAGGGGGAATGGACTCAAGCTGTGCCAGGGCAGGTTCAGATTAGATATTAGAAAAAAATGTTTTACTGAAAGGGTTATTGGGCACTGGCACAGGCTGCCCAGGAAGGTGGTGGAGTCACTGACCAGGGATGTACTTAAAAGACAGGTAGATGAGGGATATGTATGGTTGTACTCTATGATCTCAAAGGTTTTTTCCAACCTGGGGATTATGTGTTATGTTGTAGTTGATGCTTTAAACATACTCATTTTTACAGGAGCATCTAGATTTCTGTTACAAAGAAACTGTTAGTTTTAGGCACTCAAACTTAATTTAAAATGTCAGTTTATTTTAAAAGTATTTCACTCTACTGTGTCTGACGATGTAAAGATACCAAAAAAGTGAATCCTTCAGAATTCAAAGGAAGAAATTAAATTAATTTTTCCAAATTTAACATCCTTAGGAAATGAATGCTGGTTCCACCGAAGTCTGCAGTTCCACTATCAATTGCAGTCTCAATCCACAATATATAAGTAAGGAGTAGAGCCAACTTTTTTAACATTCGTGTCACGTTTTCCAAAGCTCTTCAAATTTAGACTGCACATTATTTGTTTAACCTGCACCTTTTACTACCTAAATAAATTTGTGGGTTTTGGCTTGAAACTCACTATTGTTGTTTTCTGCACTTGAACTTCTGTGTCACGAGACCTATTAAGTCAATAATTCATCCCTACTCCTGCATACACTGTCCCCCTTCCTTGTTTTAAAGCACTGTATATGGACTGACACTGGCTCACCTGGTGGAACAGCTCCAAGCCTGGCTGCTTGCACACGTTGGGTACGAAGGACTGCTTCCACACTGGCAATGTGTGGGGGCAACAGGGCATCACCTCAGTGGTGGTGTTCACTCAACATTAAATTTAGGCTGTGACTTTTGAGGATTAACTGCGTTGATTACACGGGGATAATGACTAATAATTAAGAACTAACATTTATGTTAACATGCACTGTCAGCAAATGCCCGTCCAACACAGTTTAAACTGACATTATTTATCAGCTTTCATCATGATTTATCACTTCCATCTCTAATTCTTTAACAAATATATATAGATATGCCTATAAACAGTGCCACGGGAAGGCCAGGAAAACATCTAAGGAGAAATGGAGAATGCACTTTAGTTTCAGTATCAAGGTGGTGACCACCTCATACAAAATAAGACTTGTATAGCACAACTTGAGGTGGTCACACCTCAGAACCTACCAAAGTCCTCTAGTCACCCAAATCCCAGTTGAGGTGAGGTCTAAATTTTCTGGCTGAGGCTGGATTTAGCAGTTTTCCCAGGCTTCTTACTTCAGAGACAGGGACCTGATTATCAATTACCCCGAACCCAAGAAGCCTAAAAGCTCCAGAATCCAGCAACCACTTCAGGAGTTTGGGTTACTACCTGGTTTCACAATTGCCAGTGTACAACTATGCAGAAGAAAAGAAAAGAATGCAATTCAGATGCAGGATGCAATATGAAATATTTTAAGTTGTGTTTAAAACAGTGTAATGTTACTCTTCAATATACTTCAGGTGACTGTGGGGAAAATCGTTATGCAATTATAGGAAAGGAACAGGGAATGAGAGAGAAAAAAACAAACACTTCCATGGAAAAAAAAGTAATACAAATAAGAATCAAATAAATAAAATGCTTACTTTAGGATTATTCATTACTTCACATAGTATAGTATAAATCAAGACTCAATACTACAGGAGACAAGTGCAAGAACTTCCAAGGAATTTTTCTGGATATTTAATCATTCCAGTTTCATGTGGGATTTTTTGTTATTGTCTTGGAGAGGATATGTTGAACTTCATAATTTGTATAGTTTTGGTGATGAGCTGATTAGAAGCTTTTATTCAATTAAAGTATTCTGATTTTGTGAAACCACCAACTTTTCCTCCCCATGAAATGAAAGAATCCAAAAAATAATGTTCAAATGTTGTTGAAGTCAGACAAGAAAGAGAAAAGTTAAAGGATGCAGCTCAAAGTCTTCTTTAAATTTCCTACAAAATACATCAATAAAGTTTTTGCTTTGTGTCCCTTTTACAGTTAAAAAAAATCATTACATATCAATGTTTCTGGAGACAGAAATGTCTACTTTGACCAAACTTAAATTCTGAAGGAAATAAAGTATAAGGTTTTTACACTGTATTTTGACATGACATTTTTCCTCTTTGCATCAGTTATGGGTAGGATTTTTAAAATATTACTTAGAAACTATTCCTAATGGACAACTGAGTAAGCATAGATTCCCACTGTCTCAAATTAACTCCCAAGAATTTTGCAGGGCAATACAAATATGCCTTGAACAAATACAAATAGGCCTTGAACAAATACAAATAGGCCTTGATCGTCCAAAACTAGTGTTTTAGTTTCTCTCATGTCAAAGCTAGTAAAATATTTTCTTTCATCCCCACACTGGTGTAAAGCAAATGTTAATGAAAAATTTCTGTCATTGGAAAAAAAATGCTGGCTTTGGCCTGGCTTATTCAAGGTAATCATGTACAAAAATTAATCATGCTGATGTTAGAAGTATCCTGGTTTACTATCTCATAAAGTATTAACAAATTTTCTTCTTATTTTTATGCCTGAAAGTGAAAAAATGTTTAGAAAAAAACTGAGTTCTCTCTAAACACCACGATTAATACAACTATGGCTTTTTGTTACCATTTTAGTCTTTTCTAAACAATTAGCACATTATAATCACTAAAGAAAGTAGAAATGTCAAAAGGCTGTTCTCTTAATCAGCTGCTGAATTAGTGAAAGCAAAACTAACTGCCCCTAAGAGGAAAAAAAAAATAAAAAAATGTTTGGAGTCAGGTAAAATCTTGACTTACCCAGTTCTGATTCTCTGTCCTGGTTTTATCCTGTCATTTCCAAATGGACTGCTAGTCTGGAAATGAGAATTCATTTCACCACTCAAGATTTCGTATTTCCTGCATAGATTCTGGACAATGTGAAGGGATTGCTTTAATAATTTTTGCTAGTGGCCATTTCCTTTTCTAAATAAGGAATCATGTCTAGAAAGATTCTTCATATCAGCATCAGATGACATGTCAGAGTCTCACAAGAATTAGTCGAAGAACATCTCTGTCTCTGAGGTTGCAGACATTTAATCATTTCTTCACTACTCTGTGCAGCTGCACACTGACCTCATAGCCATCACCTGCTTCTGGGCTGTCAGCCACAGCACTCTGTAATAGAAGGGCTACTTTGCATGCTGTTTTACCAAGAAGAAATGCCACTAACTGTGACAACAATCCTAATTAGTTGTTGAAATACCATTGTTAAGATCTGTCACCAGTGATTACTCATCTCTTTAATGGTTCCTTCAAACAGAAGCTCTGTTTCAGCTATTTAGAAAATGACCAATATCATTATCATTCCCTCAGGGGCTTATCTAAGCACTCCGAAGGATTACTGTCCAATTTTACTTTTAAGCAAGGTTGCAAAAGTCATGAAATAGACACTTTTCAGGGGGAAAATAAAACATCTTTACAGCAAGGTTTTCAGCTGCCGGTGGCTGGGAGCAGTTACATACCTCTAGGCAAACTATAACACAGCAATTATAAGGAAATCATCCTCTAAAGCATAGAGAGGGAACAAGATTTTAGGAGAATGAGACCAATAGGGGATAAAAAGTAAGAGGATTGAATTCAGAACTAGAAAAAACACATTTGATTTCTGAACTTTCCTATTACTATCACAAGCTAAAGTTAGCCCCACAGGGTAGAAGTGACGTGAGTCAGTGTAGGCCAGTAAGGTAACTGTAACAGATAAACCACAGACAGCTGTTACAGTCAAATAATTGCTAACAAATGCAGCACTAACAATTTAGCTAAGATTAGAATAATTAGGATTATTTATACAACATATTTTTGTTTGTAGCATATCTATTGTTATGCATTAATGCCTGCAATGAAAAGCCTGCTCCAAAATGCGTAGAGAAATTAATCCTTAACCCCAGTCAAATCTATTCCAGACCTCCTAAACCTATTCCAACAAGTTAATGCTCAGAGGATGAGCAAGGTACTAATCTATCATCCATCCTCTACACAAAGAGAGAAAGATAACTTAAAGGAAAAAGATTTAAAAATGCCCCAGGTTTGTTACAGAAATATCCACATTAGCAACTGATAAAACACATTAGTCTGTACTTACGTAGAAGAATTGATAGTAGCCATGATCTGTAGCAAGTGTTTAAGAGGAAGTCATATTAACAAATACATATGCATACTAAAATCCTGATAAAGTTATGGTTAACTTGCCCGTAGAACAGTGTTTTCTTAACTATAAAATACAGGTATTGACATACGACAATGGTTTCTATTCTTTGTATATCCTTAAACCTGAAGCTTTATGTTCACAGCATGCAGTGAATACAGTGATCTTGAAACTTACAGATTCTTTTACTCAATTTTAAAAAATTATTTACTACTATAAAATGCTCATGATTTTTTTTTTAAAGGAATTTTTAACAGACAAACCTTTGCAGGCATGGAAAATATATACAGCCAAGCGTATATGCCAGCATTAGAGGGTCAGAGCTATTGTACAGACAGTAACAGTTATATTCAGAAAAGGTCAAATATTTACTTATTTAAAAACCAAAAATAATAGCAATTATCTGACAATAACAGTTTTGATTCCAAGAAATTAGATATTCCTTTAAGCTATTATTTCCATTGTTTTGAATTATAAGAAACAAGTGTAAATTAGCATATATGATGAATATTAAGTTCTGACAAAGTTAGTTTCTCATATTTACTATTTATAGTAGTACTATTTGCAGTTTTACATTTCTGTTATTTTAAAATTGTCTTATCAACTGTACAATTTGGCTGTATCCATACATAATTTTCTACTAAGATGTGATTAAAATTACTTTATAGTTAGACAAATAAATTCATGCTCCACTAAAATTCACCTTTGAAAAAATTAACCGCAAATCAGAACGAGGGGTTAGAAGAAATAAAGCTTTGTAATATATAAAAGGCCACAAGTGATACATACGCATTCACTGTTAGTATCAAGCATTACATAGCAAAATGGGAAAACTAACTAAGTTATGCAATGTTAGGCAAGATTAAAATGTACTTCCCTATGAACTGTGCACAGAACATCTTCTGTTCGTCTGAGCAGAAATCAGATCCTGTGATTCCTTAAATATCCTTGGAGTTTGCAAATATTATGTATTTAAAATAGATATTAAATACATGCTCTTATTGTCTTTAGCTATTATAGGTAGATTTCCATGCGTAACGTTACTTTTCCTTCTAGTTAGATTTCTCACTCTGCTACTATTCTGCACTCATCCTGATTCTTTTTTGTGACTCCTATGTTGCATTTGTTTCCATTTCCTGCCTTTCCCTGTGTGATCTCTCAAGTTTTCCCCTTATCCATATTGCTTATTCTGTCTCCTGGGCTATACCACCTGCCTGATGTAACCTTTCTGACATGTCCCAGTCAGCTTTCCTGTCCTCCCCACATGAGGGCTGTTCTCTCCCCTAACTTGTCTCTGCCCTTTGCACACACAACTTCCAGCTTCCCTGTCTGAAAGTCTTGCTCTTCTGATCTCCATCCTCAAAGTTACTTCTTCAGCCACCCTCCAGTTCTTACTCCTTAAAATCTCAGGTAAAGCATTCTAACCATCACAGCAAATAGGTGTCAGCAAAGAGATGATAGAAGACACAAGGTTTCTTATGTGACATAGGTCTGTCCTGTGGCCCACAGGCCTTGGAGTTGCCTTGCCACCAGGATTCATTCTTGCAGTAATGACTGTGCAACACTACCCACGTTCTGCAGCCTGAGGAACCACCAAAGCAACATGCATAAACTGAAGAGTCTGACCACATCTGGAAGGGCACAGCCCTGACAAAGATTGCTCCCTGGAGGGATTTTAAACCTTCCCTCAAGGCAGGAAAATTACATAGTTTTGCAAACAATAACTCACCTGCATTTAAATTAAATAAAGACTAAATAATGTATTTTCCACACAGTCCCATTTTTAGAAGGACCTGACTCTTCTGGCTGAAATGTTTTGCCCGAATTTTCTGCAATTGTTAAGGAATACCCTAAAAGACTATTGCAGGTTTAATTCCAGCTGCCTTCCTACACCCATTTAAAGACAACCTATCCAGCCACCCGTATCTGGTATTAGCAGAGAGCTTCTCAGTTCCAGGCATTCAAGAAAAAAGATATTGACAAGAGCAGAAGGTACCAGCTGAAGAACTGTTGAGCACTGTTATCATGGAAGCCTGCTGTCAAAACAGATTGAAGTGTTCTTTTCCAACTGTCTGGTATATCACTGCTATCAACCCCTAAAAATTTATTGTCTGGTAGAAGTTCATGTTATTTGAAAACATCCAATCCTGCAATAGTATCATTACATGACAAGGAGGAAAGTATTCTCTGAACAACATTCCAACATCATTGGTTTGAAGACAATGATTTGTTCGCTTTTTTCCTACAGCAATATTAAGCTTTAATAATATTGTTAAGACTGACTCAGGGCTCTCAAATACAACAGCCTAGCAGCACAGTGCCTACCACAGAATATTCAGTGAATTTCAATGGGCAGGAAGTTGTAAGGAACTGCTAGGACCAAGTTTTATGAGAACAGTGCTCTAGCCCAAATAATGCAACTTCATTTCAGGTCATTCAAATGCAAAGAAAAACACAAACAGGAGCAACCAATCCAACTCCCCAATTCTAATTCACAAGATACGAATCATAGAGACTGACCTAAAGGGAAATAACACCACTTCAGTTTGAATTACTGAAACTTTGAAAATAAACAACTCCAATTTCAAAAGGAATATAAAAATAAACCCCATCATATTCCAGAATTCTTGCTACCTTTTTCATTGGATGATGTGTGTCGTATTTGACATGTATTTGATTCTCATGCTCATCCATGCCTCTCCATAGGCCAAATACAATGTTTGGCTAATGGAATATAATAACATCTTCTCCTTCTCTATTAATTACAGACAGTTCACATAACTCCCTTCTTTGAAATTTTATAGAATTAGTCATTACAAAATACCCCTCTTTTTTTTAAAAAAAAGGTCCAATAGAAATTATTTCCTATGCAAGTTCTATGGATACATTCTGGTAAAAAAAAGTCAAAGGGATGGTGAAGGCAAATAAAAACTTCACTATTGAAAAGAAGCTGTGAAAGAGCTCTTATCCAGATATCTCAATCAGTAAGTAAAACCAGGAAAGATTTCGGTAGGCTTAGGATAACATATAGGAGGTTCTGATCAGATTGGCACGGAGTGAAGTATCTAAGAATCACATGAGAAACTTAAAACTAGGTGACAGCAGGCAGGTAGCAAATTCTTTGTTTAAGACCAGCTTGCCTCTCATTTTGATATACCCAAATCACATGATTTGTAAACCCAGTTGTGAGGGCATGAAAATTTTCAGACTTTTGAAGCAGAAGTCACTTAGCCATCTGGCAGACAGGAATAAATGCTGGAGAATCGAGCTTCTCTGTTTCGTTTCAGTAACATGTTATATAAAACAAGTGAGCAGGGACACCTTGGCATATAAAGCAAGGAGTGCGTAAGAAAAAAACTTGTATAATTCAGCAAGCATATGAGGTACAGCTCACCCAATGACAGCTACAACAAAAGAATAATCCTGTAATGGCTCTTTGACAGTTTATTTCCAGCGCATATGCTTAGGCAGTACATACTGTTTATTTTCTAAGCAGCTTAGCAGATGGGAGGTAAGCAGGATGATGATTATAATTCAATATAAAACACATTTAAATAAAGTTGGGGGTCTGACTTAAGCCCTTAAAAGTCAAAATATATAAGTTAAGTCTCCAGCAACATCCTTAGCTCAGCTGCTATTCTTATTTTCTAAATGTGGAACAGTCTCTTATCACAGGCTGCCACACCACTGGACAATGTAGAATTGGTATGAGGGAAGAATTAGTTCCAGCAGCTCCTGAAGAACAAGATTCTGCACCACAGGCAATTTGACACAACTTCTAACAGGCTGTTTTCCACATGTTTTTTCACAGTTGAAAAAAGGGTTTATACTTTTGTTTGTTTTTCTAATATCTATTCTTTCATACGTACCTTATCCAACCTACTAAAATGTCTCAGTGGATTGGTATCTCAGCAAAATACTATTATCTCTAGACAGGTGAGAAACAGAAGGATTATGTCATTTGCTCAGGTTTACCCCAAAAAGTCAGTGCCACAATACAGACTTTTACCAGAGTCTGCTGAACTCCAAGTAAACCCTTCCAATCACTTTACACATTTCGGTGCTTTAAAAAAAAAATGTTTCTGGAAATAATAAAAGAGAATTTAAGGGAAAGTTAAAAAGAAACTTAATTCTCAAGATGAAATTGTATTCCAGTTTATAATTGAAAATGGAATAATACACAAAAAAGCCATGAAACTATCAAGGCAAGTGCAGCATCATACTGCAGTTACAAAAGCTGGAAGGTGGTCCTCAGTGGCGTTGATGAATTATGATACTGGATTGAGTATCTGCCACTGCAAATATTAATTTAGGGATGAAATGCCTCAGTCAGGCATTCAAAGCTTACACCTGCAGACTGCTTTTTATTACCCACTGCCACAATAAGGAAAAAGAAGGCAAACCATAAGTAATACTTCCCATTAATATTTCTAAGAGATTTTAACTACTTAGTTAATTTTGGGTCAGAATGCCTCTGTAGACAGACCTCAGAGATAGAAGGATGGGGGAAGGATTAGAAGTGGGCTACAGAATAGAGAGATGGGGGAAGACTGGATTTTGTCAGGTATATGTATAGTGTGTGGAATAAATTATTATTTCCAAAAAACCTGGAGTAAAAATAATAATGCTTTAAAAAAATCAATATCACATCCTCTGCCTGTCCATAGGATGAACATTCATGGAACATTCATCCTCTGCCTGTCCATAGGGTGAACATTCACGGAACATTCATTTAGGTAAGTTAATGGGAGATTTGATAAGTGTGTGGAAGAATAATCCATCTTAAACACAGGAAACAATCTCAGACTCAGGAAGAATTGGAGCTGCATGTTCCTAGCACTGAGAATGCACACCAATAAAATCTGTGTGCTTGCTTTTCTCTTAACCTAGTGGGATTCCTTCTGAATCTACTACTAGGCTGGATACTGTTCTTTGTATTCATTTGATTTCTAATGCATAGCTTTTCACAATAACTAGAAGTATACGACAAAATTAAAGAAAGCATAACACAAATAATGAATTTACTACTGTGATCAGTACTCTCAGATCTCCTAAAAGTCCCTAAGTTTAAGAAGACTATATGATTTGTCTTTTTGTTTGTGGTTGGGGTTTAAGAGCACACCAATTATTTTTTTTCCAAACAGCTTCCATTTTTGCCTCCCTGCAACAGTTTTGTGGCAATACCTTTACTTTTAAACATCTTATACATTATCAGCTCAAGATTCAGGTTGTCATGTCACATCATGTATATGAAATCAATATAGGAGGGACTGATCTATAAATTATTAACAAGAGACACAAAATGCTATTCCAGGTAAAAAATTCTGTGTAAAGATTAGAAAATAGAGTACCAGAAGTACCTTGCTAGTACCTTACAGTCCTTCTGGGGAGCACAGTGCTCAAACAATGCAACAGATAGCACAGAAATACCTTAAGCCCAAAAAAATATATTCCCACTATGAACAATATATATGATCTGGTAAACCTTAAGTAAAAAAAAATTACATTCAATTCTTCCCCTTTCCAGGATTACATTAGAAATTTCTTTAAAGGCTTCCAACTTCAGTTTTTGCTGCTAAATTATGTTAAACCCAAATTGCTTTTCCCTGTTACAGAACTGTTTCTCTAAGTGCAGATCAATTTATGCTTATTTATTTATTTTTTATTTGTTTTCCCATGTTCTAGGACTGCATGAACTTATTGTTACAAGCAGGCATGGTAGAAATCTAACAGAGATTCAAATCTGCTCTCTCTGTTGGAGGAAATTTAATTTGTAGAATAAGTATTTTATTTTACATTTCATATACCTGAAGTCAAGGCAAGTTTCAATAAGTCTGTTTTCCACAACAGATAACATAAAAAACTCCTCTGTGGAGAGTTAAGAAGTTTCAGCAGGGAGACTCCCATCAGACCTCACTGCAACATGGCTTGGAAACTGAAGGTTTTTGCAGAGATCCTTAGTACCTAGCTGCTTTTTCCTATCAGAATTAATTATTACATTTAAACATGCTTACAATTCTGCCATTTGCAAGAGAACTTGTTTGTGAAAAAGAAGGTCCTCGTCCATACCATTAAGATTTTGATTCACTGTCCTGAGCATGGCAAAATACAAATGCTCAGAGTGGTACTTTCATTAACAAATTCATATTCAGAAGCATGTACATAGCTTGAGATACACAGATCCTTCCTAAAGACAGAATACTGGATATCCCATAACAAAGTCATCAAACAGCATTATAACCTCTTACACTGCTAGGTTGGAAGCTTTTTCTCTGTAATATGTGACACAACCAAAGACAATAACCAAGAGCAGTTGCCAACTAAATAACCAAGAGCAGTCACCAACTCACACATATGTTTTAATATACTAAAATAGTCACTGGGAGTCACGTTGAGACTTTTGAAGCAAAAGTCATTTAGCCATCTGGCAAGCAGGAATAAAGGCTGGAGAATTAAGCTTCTCAATTTCGTTTCAGTAACACATAAAACAAGGGGGAGGAGGGGTGGCCCACGCAGGGAATGGGGAAAGCCATAACAACATAGCCAGTGATTCTGGTTTATCTATAAAAGAATCTGTTATTGAAGGAATCATCTCTGGTCAGTAAGTAAAAAGTGAAACTTTTTTTGCACTAATGAGACAGAAAACTTTGTTATATCTTGACTCTGAAAATAAAAACTCCATTCCTTATTACTTGATGTTAGAACAGAAACATGTACACAGACTAATGAACTACTCCAATTTTACTACTTCAGGCTCAGCAACAAACATTCACCTATTTATCAAGTGATTCGTAGTATCAGATAGATATACACCTAACTGCTTCTAACATACCCTGTTAATTACAGGTCAATGTATCGGTTTCTCTTTGTGATAAAATTCAGTTTTCTGATATCTGTATCATCTTACTGTTATCCTAATACAGACTAAAAAGATCAAATTAAAGGCCAATTAATGAGTTTATGAAAACATAATAAATCAATCAACAGGTCAGAGCCATCGATTGCTAATACAAAAGAAACAACATGTCTATTCAAATTGCTGCTTTGACACATTTTTCTGTGTTGGTTTTTTTTTTTATAATGAAAAACAACAGACCAATATCATATTCCTGTCATTAATCAAAATCATACAAATTTTCTGCTATTTTTCTATCTCTTTTGGAAGATAAATTTCCAGTAGGTCATAAAAGTCTGAAGACCTCTTAGGTAGCCAGACCTTGGAACAGAACACATTTTTACTAGGCATCAAGAGCACATTACTTGTCTCTTCTGCGCTATGGCAGCAGAATGGTACAGCTTTAATACTGCCTTCATGGGGATGGGGCATAGAAACAGAAAGGGAAGACCAGTGAAACATATGATGAAATTAAGGTTCATATTAGCACCTGTAACATTTCTTCCCACCTAAAACATATGTGAATGTTTGCTATGAATAGCTGAAGATCATCCATTCGACATGGAAAGATATTATATCGTTAATTTTACTATTTCCTGATGGACTATTTGGCACACATCTTCTGGAAGCTACCAAATTAGGTTAACAGCAAGCTCCCACAGGGAATGTATAGGCAGCACATACAGATATGACGAGTTCTTTAGAATAAAGTTTAATTTCTATTGTTAGAACATTCAGATAACTCATGAAATTAAAATAGAAAGACATCAATACACATCCACTTGGATTTCCTAAACAGACATGGTGCTTTATTTAAAATTTTGCTGGCCTGGCTGCTTTGGAGATAACCTTTTGCATTCAGGAAGCATAATGCTGTGCAGCAACGTTAGGGTTGCACAGCAGAGAGAATGAGCTTGAACAATGGAAATCAAAAAGATTTGCTGATATAGTGTACCTTGCATGCTCAAGTTTGGCTGAACTAGTTTGACATTGTGTGTTTGAGATACAGAAGTCTCCTAAGAATCTGTGGGGCCTGATCATTAGATCATTGTCATACAGTGCAAGTACAGGTGCATAAGAATTTTCTGTTATCTAAAGGCAGAAACAATTCTGTCTGCACTACCTTTTAAAGGTGAGACAGACAGTAAATCAACATGCACTAGAGTTTTGCTAAGTATTTCTTCTGAAAGTGCATATCATATGAACTTCTGACTTAGACACAGAGGAAATTAGATGGCTTAGAGTTCTAAGTCCTACCCAGGATTTCCTGTTTTAGACTTTTTCTCTCATTTTCTGATGATTCCCTTAAGGTTGAGCATCCTTCTTCCGCTCTCAGGTGGAATCACTCTGGAGTCAAGATTGTATGAACAAAAAAAATTCATTTAATTTTTTATGTAACTATTGCTGTGATTAGGGACAGTCTTTAACACACAACCATGTGATTTTTTGATTTGAGGTCCTAAACTGAAACTTCAGTATGGGGTAGACGCCCATTGCCCAGCACACTTCACAGCCTTGTTTCCAGCCTGCATCCTGTATTTGCCCTCACCTCACAAGAGGAAGTGGCCATGCTATGTGCCACCTGGGCAAATTAAGGCAAAGACCCCCTTTATATCACAAAGCACACGTATGCTAAAAATGATACCTCTCCCTTAAGTCAGGACAGAGCAGGAATTCTCATCCCAGAGAAGAGATCACAAGGAGCAGAGAACCATGCACCTTACTTTACCTCAAAGGCTGAACCCACAGCACAGAGGAGAGATACACTCTGGCCTAACAATATGTTACTTAAAAAATAAAGCACAAATGGAGAGCAAGAGGAACAATGAAAGCCCACCAACATTTCAACTTACGACTTAGAATTTCCTTTCCCTCTTTCCGATTATTTAGTATTTGTTACCCCAGATACTACGGCTAAGAAGAACATGAGCCAGTTCTTTCAATTACAGAAATGTAAAGTGAAGCTATTTTGAAACGGAAGAACAAGAACAGTTGTAACTTACGTCAGCAAATACAGATAAAAACCTTGACACCTTAAGACACTTTAAATTTGGAAGAGGTCAGGCATACTTTCAGGGTGAAACAATTCATCTCAGATAATTCAATGCAGAAACACTAACACTCAACCAGCACATATTTCTCCTACGTTTTTTGTTGCTCCTCTTGGCAGGCTAATAAACATACCAAGCACAGATACACCAAAGCTGACTTTGCATGGATTTCCCAAAACTTTAGGGTAACAAAGCACGCTCAGAGTCCATCAAGCTGGCTAAATATCTGCTGAGACCTTCAAAGCCACCTGGTCTTGTGAGCCCAAAAACTAAGCAAGCTGAAGTGATAAGGTAGCATAGCTATGCCTCATTGAGAAATCAGTATTGAAAACAAGTGGTGTTCATTCCTGGTTTCTTGCTCAGACTTCTCTGTAGTATGCTTCAATAGTTGCTTTGCCTCTGAAATTCTAATCCCTGAGGTTGGTCTGTTGTAAATCCCTGGGATAAATTTTATTAAGTATGGCAAATCTTGATAGTTCAGACTGAAAGATGTACTCTGTGAAGAACACTATTGGAGAGATGCCCTAAGCCTTCATCCTGTGTTTGAGAATGGAAGTGGAGAAGCAGCCATTCCCTGATAGCTGCTCCCCTCACCTTCTTGTTAACCCTAATAATTTAAAATGCACAAAGTCAGCACTGCAGTCTTGCCCGCTCCTTTTGGCATAAATTACTTACTTCCCTTTCATGGAAGTATTATTATTGTTATGGTTTCATCTGCTAGATAGCATCTAGTCAGAGTCCTACTCAAGCACAGCATGGATCTAATGCTGCCCTAGGAAGGACCTGCAAAGGACTTTTCTCAGAAGTGAAATGCTTTCGCCATCCTTAAGCAGAAAAAAACAATATGAAAAGTGTAGTATGTTTGGGAAGGGTGCAAACTATTTCTTTCAGTATGACTTCTCAGTTAATTCTCTGTTTTCAAATCCCCTGCACTGTCTTTCTTCTATTTCCTGCAGTCTTTTTGTACTTTCACATCCTAACAGGCCCAAGATCAAACCAGTACAAAATCTCCAGCATTTGTGCTTTTTTTTTTTTTTGTCTCTAGTAGGTGCACAAGTGCCTAAGAAAGCAAATATCCCTTCAGGATTTGGTTCATTGACAATAAAAGATTACTACTAGTTAGACCAAAACACCATCAGAAACAACAAAATGTTTATTATAGCATCTCCATTTCCTAGATATCATTGTGAGTTACTTTATTAATTAAATAATACAGCTTTTTAACGATATCACCTTGGAAGCCATGACAGGGAACTTTGTTTTCTAAGATTAGGTTTTACTGAATTAAATAATTAAATAAATGTTTGACCACATTGTGCTTGAGAATGACTGAATTTTACCTTCATAGCACAGCAAGTTTCCCCTCTGTGCAAAGGGAATTTATTGAACATCACCAGCTTTAGTTCAAAAGCACTGCTAATTCAAATAAAACCTCAATGTTAAATGAAAATGTCTTGCTAAAACCAAACAACATCAATGCATGCTTAAATTTCACTTATCAGCAAATCCTATCACCTTACTCTTTCACCTTCAGCAACTTTTGAACAATACTTCCCAAAGAACAGGAGTCTACTTTAGAACTGATAATACTTTCTGTCCACATCCAGAGGACCACCATGATCACGACTGGCACTACTCATAAACCATAGGCAATCTAACTAATGACTTAACCTATCTACCCTGGGGGGTGGGGGAAATAATCTCTACTTTAAAAAAAAAAAAAAGAAAAAAAAAGAGTCTTTGTTTGTTTGAAATGAATTATTTTGTATATACTCATTCAGTCCTGACATCTGTTCAGACACAGGAAAATGAAGAAGCTATACCTAAGTACGTACAGAGACATTTTCCCTAACACAAGACTGATTATTTTTTGCTTGTTCCTAATCTGGATAAGAGTGAACTGAAGTATTTCAAACCTAGATGAGGTGGATCTCTTAACTTCGTATTTCACTGAACTCTTCACTCCACCTTAGTTGAAGAGAAAACCTCTGGATATATGCTATCCAAAACTTCACTATACAACTACTGGAAAACTCTACAAAACCTAGAATTTAAGAGGTGGAGATAAAGTTGGAGAAACATGGCTTGATCAAGTCAGAAGCCATCCAGGTGTAGGTCCAGCAAGACCAAGGCACAATTCTGATATTCAGCAGTTAAAAACATTCAGGGTAGAGCACAACATAAACAGAAAACAAAGCATTTCTCCCATGACAAGACAGAGAGGTAGAGCCACAGTACCAAGAAGAAAACAGTGACTGTCAAGAAGTAAATGGGCACACGCACACACACATGCAGATCTATTAAAACAACTACCTTTCCATTCTTGCTCTCAACCACCTACAACTCCAGAAGAACTCCACCCTCCCTTTTACCTTCAAGTTCTTCACTTTTTTATTTATATGAAGTTCACAGCTGCCTGTAGTTAAAACTACTCAATCAGATGCTCAGTAATGCTTTAAACACAAGCCATTATAGCAAAACAAATCCAAAGCTGCCACAGTACTTTAAAGTACACACTATATAAAATACAGAGAGGAAAGGAAGGGTGATTTTCAGTGACACCCTGTACTTGCAGCTGATCATGGGACTCAGACTATCCTCACTAGGATTTTATCATCTCCTCAGTTATGTACAACTGTGGCCTCAGTATCCTGTCATTTTTTAATTGCATTTAATTATTGGCTCTTGTTCAAGAAATTAAACAGGCAGGATTCCAAAGTATTCAGAATCTAATACTTTCAAAATATTTTCCAGGCAGTCTATCTAATTTTGTGAAAAATGTTATCAGGGAAAGTAATTGGAAATTTCTTATTTCCCCCACCCTCTTTCTGCCTCCCCCCATCAGAGATTAATTTTTGTCTAATGGCCTGCTTAGGTGGTTCAGAAATTGAAATATCATCCAAAATGTTCCAAATTTATTTCCTTAGCAAGTGAAAGAACTGCATAGTATTTGAAGCAACTGTACCCACTCTCATTCACTGTCCCCATGCCTCAGTGGTTGAAAAGTATGAAATTTACATGAACCAATTTTGAAAAAAGAATGCAAACTAAGTTAGAAATAAATAATAAATTATATGTCAAAACAGAAGTGGGGTTACATTATCATTTAACAGTTTTCTCACCACTCAGTGTAGTTGTGTGATCTTATTTTATTTCCAAATAATGACCAAATATATTTAAGCATTGCTTTTTTCTATGGAAAATAACAATAAGGAAAGGAGAAATATATATATTATATTCTTCCCTCAAGACAAGAGAACAATTACTTAACCACAATTACTTAACCACAGAGTAAAAGGCAAAAGTATCCTTAAATAAAGAAGGAGTTTGAGAAGGTGAAAAAAACCCCCAAATTTCTGTTAAGACATAAATGTTCAGTGGTAATGTGTTACGGTAGAAGAGCTACTTCTAATTGAGAAAAAGGGTATATTGAGATAGAGTAAAAATTACCATTAAGGCTTGCCAGACCATGGAATAACACAGCAAAGAGTGGAACTGTTATGACTAATAGTGTTGTACAACAAACTCCTCAAGCAAGAATGAATCAGAATTCCTAACACTGGGAGAGGTCTTGCCCTTTGCTGCGCTACTTGGAGCAGCTCTCTCCTACCACCGTGAAGCTCTTCCTCTGAGTGTCACTGGTGTTTGTGAAGCTGCACAATGAACTGGAATAGCAAAATACGATACAGTGAGAAATAACCTCTTCTAAAACAGTTTTAACCCAAATCTGTTCCCGGGGTAGTGCATGGCTGAATGAATGTCTGTGTCAGCACAAGGGAGATGTTATCAGGGAGGTGCATGGAGGGAAAGGCAAGACCCACAACGGAACCAATTCATGCCAATTTAGTCTAGAGAGCTATGATGTAATCAGTCACTAGCCCACTTGACAAGGGATGGTAAGAGCACTGTTCAATTGTCACTGAAGTCTATGAGACCTTCTACTTACCCGACCCTGTGTAACCTATTTGTCTGATACTGTATATTCTATAAACCTGATCAAGAATTAAGATTTTATCTGAGGATATGCCCATGACAAGGCTATAAAAAGCCCAGGTTACTAAGAGTGGGTTACCTAAATCCCTATCACTCTTTTGAAAGGTCACCCTTAGTAATCTGCAGATATTCATACAATGAGCAGCTTGTAGTTTCAATGCAAAATTCCTCACATTAAACTGTTTTCTCTGTTCTGTTCCTGAGCTTTACTGTATTTCAGGAATTATGCCAAGTTCAGCTGAGTATAAGTGAATACAGCTCCATTAACTCACAGATTTCACTGCAGGTGATTGTGACCCTTATTATTTCACTGAACTCACTGCTTTAGCTTTATTAAAATAAATAAATAAAATGATACAGCTTCTTTCAACATATAAAGAACATTTATGAGCTAGGCAGAGAAATACTTAAACGTCTTCACAGATGAAATAGCAGGAAGCATTCTCTAGGGAAAGAGACTCCATTTCAACTACTTGTAATCCATTCAAAACAGCTGTCCAGATGAAAGGATTGTACAATAAAACTACCAACAATGGAGCACAATTTACGTGCTTTCAGTAGTGCCACAATAAACTGCAGGTGTCTGGAAAAATTAGGCCTGTATAACTGGAAGCATCAGTACCGATTTTCTGCTGTAAAAAACCTACTTTTCATACTGTTCTTGATTACTTCTGTTGCACTATATACACTTACATATGGTCATTTTAAATGCAAATATTAAGGATATGAAAAGGCACAGGCACATGCTGGATTTTGGATGCCTTCCAGGAACTGAAGTGGCTCGATGGAAAGACAAAAATCGCATTAGTAGCCCAAGCATAAATTGGCCTTGGCCTACCCAAATATCAATATGCATTTGGTGAAATACTGTGAAACATGAAGGGAGACTTATGAGCAGAACTGTTGCCGCTGTCCAAGAGGAGGAAAGGGAATGAAGTATAATGGACAATCTATACATGATGGATGGCTTGATACAAGAAAACTACTAATGGCATAGCCACTGATTACTGTTGAAAGCAAGAGGCAATAGAAATTATCCAGAAAGTTTTTCTGGTCATGTATAATGTAAATTCAGTTGGCTCAATAGACCATATTACATTTCAGATCTGAATGAAATGCTTAAAAAAAAAAAAAAAAAGAATAAATGGCAAAGGTTTTCTGTGGGATTTGATCAATCAGAAAAACAGTGTAACAATAATGAAAAGGTGGGTGACAATAAACAGGACTAAAACCAGTAACTGAATGCAACTGTTGTCACTGAAATGTAACTTTTAAAAAATACAACCAAATGTTAAAAATTCTAAGACTTAGTGTAAGGTAAAATGATTGGGGGTGGGGGAGGGGAGGGGGTGTTTTCAGTATTTGAGGCTTTTTGGAGCTCAGGAGAGCAGAAAGCCATGAAGAAAAGAGAAGAACAGTTGAAAGCTAAAAGTTCAGCCAAAATAATGTTGCAGGCAACAGCAACTAATTGCCTGACCAAGCTTAGCAGTCACCCAGACTCCTGTGGCAAGGACACTGGCTAGCCGTTACTGGAGGAAGGAGTGCACTGGGAGTAAGATAAACTGTAATCTCCTTCGGGTACCTGCGATACTTCCGCTGCACTGACTGCTTAAGCAAAGCTGTCTGAACAGAAGTGCAAAAGCAAGCCAAACAGAGTCATGCTTCCACATCCACTAGAACCATTTCATCATACCTCCCATTACTCCTCAAGTCCTCATGGGAGGAGTGTCTCCTCTGCCTTTCCCAGTTTTTAAAGCCAGAGATATGACAAGTATGAATCACTTAACCTAGGAAGTGAACCCATGTATTTGCGTACTTCAGGTAAGAATCGAGTCCAAAATATTGAATGCTGGAAGCTAATTAAGGTTCTAATTAGCAATAAACCAGGAAAGGAATAAGGGATTCACACATTATTGATATTTTCAAAGCTCACAGTTACATTTGCAGTGAGGTCTTTGTTCTACATTAGAGAAAAAGAACTATGCTGAAACATTTCTCACACAGTAGGAGCCTTTTGTCAGTTTGCTGAAGAAATTATGCTAAAAAATACAGAAAAGTAAGTATTTCTTACCTTCCACTTGCCTAGAAACCAGAACTACACAGAATTAGATAAAATGAAAGGAAACTTTCACCTGAGAAAATCACTGCCTTCCACTAAGGACGTTGCCAACGCACATTTTAGCAGATTAAAAAAAATTCTGTTAGCCAGGGGGACAAAGAGACTACATACTAATTATTCCTTTTGATCTTCACTTGCAGGAAGACATCTGACAACTGTCAGAGATAAAGCTTACAATTAGGAAGCTTTTTTAAATAATTAAGTACAGGAACCGAAGCTTTCCCTAGACTTGCCCTTTTTTTTCGCTACCTCCAGCTGTATTATTATTGCCAAGCCAGCTGAGAAGTCACATACAGTCATCTTCTCCCATTGCCTACACACAATCCAATTCAAAGTCTGTAAATGAAACTGCAGTCCACCTGATTCACACTAAAGTGACTAAGTCACCACCATGCTGGGAAGTCATTTAGTAGAAATTAATAATCAGTGACCCTTCTAATGACTCACTAAAGGAAAGTAACTTATTTTGTTTTTACTTCTGAAAACTACAGCGTCTCTATTCAGCCATTAAAATCTCTCTTGATGCTACTTACAACTGAAAAAAACATACCTTTCAGCAGCAAATGCTGGGGGGAGCATGACAACACCAAATGAAAGACTAAAATGACCTTGAAAAGGCATTTCACTGCTCAGTTAATCCCAGCACACAGAAGCACATTCTACCTGCATTCAATCTGGTTTGCATACACTCCACATCTAATAAAACATTTAGCTTTTATCTTGATAATACAAACAAGCTAACAAGCACTAGAAGTTAAGTAATGCCTATTTCAAGAGCTGTCTTAATGACATAAAGAGGACTTATAAAGGAAAGCATGGAGAATGCTATTGCAGTGATTTGTTATGCTGAAGAGCACTTGAACACTGACCTTTGCTTGCGTTTCCCAAATATACTGGTGTCAACAGAAGTCAGGAGTGATTTAGAATCATCAAACGAAATTACCTTCCAAATTTTTTACTATCTAGAACAATACTCTTCTTTTAAAGATCTAAATTATTATTTCTATAAATAGATATAACTATACCTGCCTTAAAAATATTTTCTAATAATCATGAAGCTTTCTTCTTATCCAGAAGAGTAGCAAAATGGAATATTCACGTTTCCAGTTGTGTATGTTAATCATAGGGAAAAAAACACCAACAAAGCAACAAAGAAAATATGAGTGTCTTTAAAGTTGCCTATTGTGTAATTTTCTAAGTAAAAATAGGATATTTTAATTAAGAATCTATTTTTTTATTATTAGAATAGACGGTCAATAATGGGAATGTCAAGAATCATCAACAGTATGTGGTTATTTGAACTACTTTGTTGTAAAGGGTTATAATTTTTTTCTTCTACCTTTCCTTAATCAACCTATATAGAACATAACTTTGTAAACACTTGATTCTAATCAACCTAGTTCTTATATACAAGCCAAATGAAAAATTAGGTTTGATCCAAAACTAACTGAAAAAGTTGGTTTTGCCTATTCTAAAAGCAAATCCCATAAATATTATCTTAGGTCGATGATTTTGTAACACAACAAGAATTAATTTAAAGGGCTTTAAGATTGTTACGCTTACAGAGGGACCAACATAAATAACTTTTTTTTTCCCCAGGACAGTATGATAGCAATGTCATAATCAGGAATAATAAGACTCATAGATTCGTTTAGGTTAGGAAGGACCTCAAAGATAACCTTGTTCCAAACCCCCTGCCATGGGCAAAAACACCCTCAACTAGACCAGAGTGCCCAATGCCTCATCTAACCTGGCCTTGAACACTGGATGGGGGATCCACAACATCTCTGGGCAACTTGTTCCAGGATCTCACAACCCACACAGTAAAGATTTTCTGCATAACATCTCATTTAAATCTATCCCCTTTCAGTTTAAACCTATTACCCTTGTCCTACCACTACAGTCCCTGATAAAGGGACTTCTGAAGCTTTCCTGCAGGCCCCATTTAGGTCCTTACCAGATGGTTGCAATAAATAGCTTGTTATAATCATGTAAACTATCTATTCCTGTGTTGCTTTTATGTTTTTTGTTTTTTTTTTTTAATCTTGGTAGAAGGGGTTGTTTGTCTATTGTTTTGAGAATCACAAAATTTTGAACTCTGCTAAAGTTACTTTAGCTCAAGTGATCTATAAACTGTGCCCTTTAGTTGTACTTCCTTTCTGAGTTTGTAATGTAACAGACAACACAAGGAACGGTTTCAAAGTACGGAACCTGCTTTTCTTGATGTCATCATGAATTATGAATATGGTGCATGTCCTCAATTCTGTACTGAGAAAAGGTAGAAATTTAGAGATTTGAAAACTAATATTAAAAATGTCTAGTTAATTCCACGGTATCAGACCCAACTCTCTACTTCAAGGGGAACCCTACCTTCCACTTGAGAAGATCAGTCCTGTTTGAATACCTACTCTGTTCTGTAACAAAACAGGTTGTGGGATTTTTTTTAAAACGAGAAGGAGACGCATCTGATTTCTTTCTTGAGGCTCAATTTCTTGAAGAACACCCCAAGTTAATGCTGACATTCTACATCTTCAAAAATAAAATATTTCATGATTCCTTCCCTGGATACAGGCACATATGATACTGATCTCACACCTTGCCTTTCTTCTTCCCCCAAAACAGGATGACCCTATCTTTGACAACAATGAGGAATCCCTTGCTCACGATGTAATACCTAAGAAAATATCATCAGAGGCTGAAACCTTGTTAGAAAGCAGGTCAACAGTCACACACCACTTTTCAAGTCTGCGCCATGGGCTGTAGTAAGTTCATCAGTACAGACATGAGCAAATAAGGGATGTTTCAAGAACTGAATTTATCGAATAATTACATGAATTATATAACATGATACATTACACAACTAAGTTTCTGCTCCAGTCCTCCCCTGATTCTTTTGTGGGTTTTTTTTTTGCTTGTCCTGGTGATTCAGAATTTTCAGGGATCTCAAAAAATCCCAGACACCTTTCAAAAGTTATTTTCTCCCTAGAAGAACCCCTGAGGGAAATGAATCATGAGAACTGTGGTGTCTTCCCCACTGTGCCCAGTGCACTCTCCCTTGAAGGTTATATTTCAAAGTAAAAAATTTTCAGCACTCCTGTGGTATATATTGTTCCTTGATTTATGCAAAGAAATACCAAGTATATTATCACCACCACTATTCTCCTTCATGTTCTTGGGAGGTGGGAAAGAAAGAAAAGAAGTCAATCAGAGATTTCTGTGCTTAAGCAGCTCACACACTTTAGTTCAATAACTCGAATCACTTAATACTTTTGAAGAGGTTCCCTCTTTTGTCACAGACTTTAAAGGGAAGGCACGTAGTCTCCTTGCAAGTTGAACAAAAAGTAAAAGTTTTCTTTTACAAGCTTAGCTTTATGAGTTTCATCATTGTTTGAAACAGCCAGACTCTGTGCCCCAGAAAGAAAAAAAAATTAAATCATTCCACAGTAGAGGTAAATAACTATTGGACACTGTGGAGCTTGCAGTGATTTTTCTACCAAGCACATCCTTAATTGCTTAAGAAGGATTATTAATTGCTAATACAAACTGTTGAGCATTCCTAATGACATATTGATGAAATGTTATCTTCCTGAGACTCTAGATCTTGTTTTCATTTACCATGTTATCTCTAAGGTTCATTCATTATTATATTATATCAATATTATGCCAACCTAATCAAGTATTTTTTGTGTTTTCCAAATTACTATCTTCCCCCATGCAAACAAAACACAGTACACCCATCACCCCATGGTTTTTAAAATATTGCAACTTGAACTCAAAACTCATTAATACATCATAGTGCTTCTTTCCAGTTTTATTTCTTTCACTTTAGGGAATGTCCACATTACTCACCCACCCCCCAAAGCTGTCCACCTGACTGCATACTTTAAAAGCTTGATAGAGCTCAGTATGTGAGTGCTGGCTGCATTTGGATATCCTTCTTCATGGTTGATGGCACCACAAAGTACTACTGGTGGCAACCCAAGAATGGGGCCAAACAAAATGCTGTTCAGTTGAACTGATAGTTAATCTTGGTCTGTAATTCCTAAGCACAGCCACAGTACTAAAAAAACCAGGCTAAACTTATTTGCACTTCTGATTTTGTCGTTTTCCTTACTCTTCAGTTAACCTTTTTTTAACATTTTACCTGCACAGATTGGCTCAGTAAAACGCACCTACTGTAGCAAAGTATACATCCAATAGAGTCCAACCAGAATCTACACCATAGCTAGAAATGCTTTCACCACCTTTAGCACTCAGCCTTTAGAATCGCAGCTACAGTGCATACACTGTAATTCAGCTTGAATTATGCAAAATACCATAAAAGAACATGACCAAAAAACCCAGAAAATAATCAAAACCAAAATGTTTTAAGCAAAGTGAAGATTTGTCATTAACCATCAGAAAGCTAGGATGCACCGAGATGTACTGTGTGAAAAGCAATTTGTTACAGTAGAAAAGTGTGTGTTCATAACTTATATAATATACATATTTCAATACTAAAAAGATGAAGAAACAGCTTCACAGCTAATAGAGAAAGTAAAAATCCCTTAAATTTATGAAAAGAATTGAAGTTTAGACACATGATTTTTTTCTGATTGCTTAAATTGCTTGTATTAGTAACACTATTGCTCTTATTTGACTGTGAGATCAGCTTCCTGGAGCACTGTGATCTAGCAAGTGGGGGAGAAGAAGGACTTATACCAACAAATGAAAGGAGTGACTTCTTAAAAGAACTGTCACAGAAACTATTGGCTTTTTTTATTAAATCTAAGTTTTCAGAAAAAAAAAAAGGTAGGATTTAAGCCATAGTGATGACTTCTGAATATCTGACACCTTGCAGTGGCACTGCTGAACATCCCAAATTAGTAAAAAAATAAAATTGAGAAGCCTGAAGTAATGGGACAAATCATATGGTGTTACCAGTTCCTCACATGTCACCAGTTCCTCATATGTCACCTGTCCGAAGAAAAGAAATCTGATCAAAGTACCTTTAATGCTATTAAGAAAAACTAACCACCTCTTGGTTATAGGCATGTTCAACTAACAAAGCAAGCACTTGACCCAAGACATCCAAACCAAAATAAAAACATGAACAGTAGAGGAAGTAAATACTCCTTGTAACATTCAGCTGTGGGGCCTTTTAACATACCCACCCTTCCACCTTCACTTCTTTCATTACTTTTCCAATCAACAGAAAATATAATGAAGGATCCATGGTTCATGTTGGTGGTAAGTTGCCAAACTTCATGGAGGTTCAGAAGAAACAATGCATGTATAAGAAAGGATATCTACTTTTTTTCTAAAATGAATGTTTTTGCATTTGAGAGGTATTCATCACCCCTTGTGTATTAGAAGATAAGTATTTATTATCTGGTTAATAAAAAACAAAGCCAACAACATCAGGGGCCTTCAAAATAATTGTACGTGAATTTGATCGGCAGAATGTTATTAACGCTGCAAGATGAAAAACAAACAGGGTGGAAACTTGCGGCATTTGGAGACATCATTATATTCTATTTTTGTAGAACAGAAGCAAACAAATCTTTGTTTAAGATTCTGGTCATGCTCAGCTCACCAGTATGACATTAGAAAAATTTTAATTCTCTGTAAATATACAGATAATGGATGTGTCCTAGAGGATTATGAGGTGACAGAGCTCACCACAGCTGAATCATCTATTTCATCTGGATTTGATAGAATTTCATATATGGGATTCTCACCCAACACAGGGAGATTTGCTAACTGACTGATCAAAGATTTTGATATTTTTGCATGTGTGTTTCAGTCAGTCCTGTTTCCTCCTCTCGCAAAACACCTGCAGAAAACTATGACTTCAGGCATTCTTAATTCAAAACCATTCAAAGAGTTCTCTGGTCTGAAAGCTTATGCTGAACATTTACAGTTGCTAGGTGATATCCAAGCGGTGGTCAGTAATTGTGATTGAAGACATATGGCTTTCATGGAAATTTTCCATTTCCTGATTGGTGATCAAGAAAAATGAAAGGCAGATTTTGGTATAAGCACTTCAAGGCTTGGTCACCATTAATATCTGACAAAGATATAGTGAATGTTCATGTTGTTATAATGCACTTTCGATCAGGAAAATAAAGCACAAAAAAAAAAAAGAGTGCTGCTGAAATAGGCGAGTAAAATACTATATTTCAGTAAATATTCTCCCATAACTTTCTTGCCGTATTTCCCAGTTTTAGGCATTAATAATATTCTGGTCTATATGTCCCCATTGTATAAGGATACTAACATCCTAATGCTAGTCTACACTCCATAAATTCTGCACCTTTGTAAAGACCAATGCATTCTTTCACTCCTCTTTAAGCATGTGCACTTACTTATTGATGCTTGCCATTAGGCTACATAGTTAGTTGTAGACGAAGCATCCTATCGCAGGGAGAAGACAGACTATATGCAAATATGCTTTGTTGAAATTTCCTGAAACCCATTTTATGTGTACATTTAATAAACAATGAAATATGCTTCATTATTTCCACACACACCCCTCCTCTTTCACGATCCACCCCAAGGTTTCTCTGAGGCAGGCCATATCCACGCTTAAAGCTGTAAGGTTGAGCTGGAGCTGGGTTCCCATCTGGTTTTGAATCCTTTGACAATCCCACAGCAAACTGCATTACAGGAATAAAACAGCATGAAGGTTTTGATACACTGAGAGATGCAAATACTTTGAAATCTTTAGTTTTGATTCTTCAGCTGATTTTGGAAGCTTCCTTTTGTGTCCAGTGATCGATCAGTAAATGGGTATTATGCAATGATCAACCGACAACAAACCATTACAGGAATGACACCCAATTACGCACACAGGGTTTGAAACAGATTACAATAGAAAATTTCAAGAAGTATGATCTTTCAGTGTTTTGCTGGTCAACTTTAAAAGGGAGAATAATAGACTGTAGTGTATAACAATAAGGTATAATAAGAAAAGAGGGAAGCTATAAATGAGAAAGTAGAGAGACACAAACATGACTGACAAATGATAAGGGGGGCAATAATGGGAGCCAAACCTTGTCAGTCACACTAATTGATGAAGGTACAGAGAATGCCAGAATGCTTATTTCTGTATTACCTGACCTAGGACATTGCCAAATGGGATACTAAGCAAAGGGAGAAGCCATAAACAAAATATATATGGTGACACAAACCTGTCAGACAAACATAAAGGAGACAATGACCGGAAACAAACCCAGTCAGTCACACTAACTCATAAGCTATCAAGAAACTGCGGGCAAACCAGGAGCTTAAGCTGATAAGCATGCAAACTTGAGGGTCTCAGATGTTGCTAGGAATCTTGAAGCTATGCAGACTGATGGGGGAATATGCAGGGGGAAGGAATCAGGGAGAAGTGGGAGTAGACAGACAGGGCTGTGACATGGGTCGGCCACTTGTAAAATGGAGCAGATCAGTACATCTGCCTGACTAAGCCCTGTGTCCCATCACTAGTCTGTCCTGTCTTCATGTTAAATCCCTTCCTGACTACCTGTATGTCATCTCACTCTGTATTGTATGTGTGTGTCTGTGCATGGGTGAGGACTAGCGTGAGTGATCTGGGGCAGCAGCTGCAGTCAAGCCAGGCTGTAGGCTGGGAATGGGAATGGGGTGCGGGACAGAGAGAGAGGTCATGCTGACACTCAGGCGATACTCTAATGTGCATGTGTGTGTGTGAATTGAGAGAGTGTTGAATGCGTGCTGTCAAGAGTGAGCTTCAGCATCTACCAGCCAAAGCAGAGGAGGGGACCTGACTGCTGAGCTTTTGCTCATGTTAGTCCTGTTTGGACATGATGTTCAAGGGTGCACTTTGGCAGCAGCACAGCTGGCTGCAGCACAGTCCTGTGTCTGCCTCTGTGTGGGTTCTGTTTAGCATGAAGCCCACAACAGGCTTCTTATTCTTCTTATTCATCAATTTCTTTTTACGACTTATTTAGCATTAAATTACCTGACACCTCACATAGAATTGAGAAAAAGTAAAGACAACGTATTAATACATTTCTTAAATTATCAGAGTTCTCTCAGTCACCCCATTGGAATAGACTATCCCAGCTTGCATAATTGCCAACTTGAAGCAGAGAGAGAACTGACAAAATCATCAAATACTTCCACCCACATTCCATATCCAACTTGATTACCCCAGGCTTAAAAAGTCAGAAATTTAGAACGAAATGATTAATCATTAGATGTTAAGATTTTCCTCACCAAAGACAGGAAGGTTAGCAATTATTCAAGTTGTATCTTATCAATAGTTTATTTTCTTCTCATTACCATTTTCTGCTTCCTGTGCTTTCATTTCTACTACCAAAGAACATCATCATATTGAAATGGAAGCACCAGCAACAGCCGGTTAGAAGTTATGTACTATCTACTTGCAGTTTTACAAAATGCAACTGAAAATTGCCCACCACACTGTCATACTAGGAATCTGGGAGATCCTGCTAGGGCTGTACTGTGTCACTGGTATTCTTCAGACACAGCTCAGCTACCTTAACTTGCCATCTACAGAATCTAAGTGAAAATACAAGTATCAAACATGATACCTTTCTGTTTTAAGCATAAATGTAAAAAAAAAAAAAAAAAAGCAAAAAAGCACAAAGCAAAAAACCAGATACTGTGACATATATTCCTCCTTTTAAATTAAGATATCAGTATATGATACCACTTATATAAGCACCTTTAAAAAATTACATGAAGTAAAAAGCTGGAATGGAACTGTGCAGGAAAAAACCCAACCCAAACCTTAGTGTATCTTTTCACAGAATCACAGAATTATCAAGGTTGGAAAAGACCTAGAAGATCATCCAGTCCAACCATTCACCTATTACTACTAGCTCCCACTAAACCATATCCCTCAATACAACACCCAGTCTTTCCTTGAACACCCCCAGGGTTGGTGACTCCACCACCTCCCTGGGCAGTGCATTCCAGTGCCTGACTACCCTTTCCGAGAAGTAGTGCTTCCTAATGTCCAGCCTGAATCTCCCCTGGCGCAGCTTGATACCATTCCCTCTAGTTCTGTCACTGCCTACACGGGAGAAGAGGCCGACCCCCAGCTCACTACAACCTCCCTTCAGGAAGTTATAGAGAGCTATAAGGTCTCCCCTGAGCCTCCTCCTCTCCAGGCTGAACAATCCCAGCTCCCTCAGACGCTCCTCGTAAGGCCTGTGTTCCAGACCCCTCACCAGCTTAGTAGCCCTCCTCTGAACGCGTTCCAGGGCCTCAATGTCTTTCCTGTAGTGAGGGGCCCAAAACTGAACACAGTACTCGAGATGCGGCCTCACAAGTGCTGAGTACAGGGGGACAATTACCTCCCTGCTCCTACTAGTAACACTATTTTTGATGCAAGCCAGGATGCCGTTGGCCTTCTTGGCCACCCGCACACACTGTCGGCTCATGTTCAGCCATGCATCAATCAGTACCCCCAGGTCCATTTCCTCCACACAGTCCTCCAGCCACTCCACCCCAAGCCTATAGCGCTGCCTGGGGTTGTTGTGGCCAAAGTGCAGGACTCGGCATTTGCTCTTGTTGAACCTCATGCCATTGGCTTCAGCCCAGCTCTCCAGCCTGTCCAGATCCCTCTGTAGGGCCTTGCTACCCCCAGGCAGATCCACACTCCCAGCCAATTTAGTGTCATCTGCAAACTTACTGAGGGTGCACTCAATTTTATGTAAAATTACACCAGAGAATTTCTATTGAATTAAAATTTAAACAATAAATTTTACTTATCATGTGACAGGTAGGGGGACAATACTGGAATAGAAGAGAGGCTAGAGAAACTACATATAAATCACCCAGGATCAATTTTTTAAATCTCAAAGAAAACCAAAATAGATTCACACCAGGCACAGTAACTGAATGTTAGACAATATTAAGAAAGGAATGGAAAATAGCACTATCTGACTGACTCATTCCAAAGTGCATTTGCCTTCAATGCTCTTTGATATGCAAAGATGAAAAAAAGGGTTTCAAATTCATACCAGATCCAGATACCTCAAAACCATAATAAAGATCCACTTTAAATACTTGAGTTATGGGCAGATACAAAGAGACAAATATGAGACCCATATCCTCCTGGAAAGCTGACTGACAGTCACACCACCACCCAGGTATGTAAGGTGGTACCAAGTACCTGTATTCATGCCTGATCTCATCCATCAGGCCTACAAAGCTGTGAAAACAGTAGGTACAGAACGATTATTCACAGCTTCTCAGTACAAGACACAATGATTAGCATGTAGCAGATTCAAAGACAGATAGTAACCAATACATAGTCACAGCTCCTGTGCCTGCGTGTGTGCATACAGTTCATATGGATGCTGATGGGGATCCCTCCAAGCACACACCCGCTGTACTCCTCTTGCCTCCAGCAGAGGCTCATTCTTAAAAAGTGAGTAGCACCATTAAGGACCTGTGGTACAGCTTCCAGCTACAGTTAGGAGACTGATGGATAATTCTCAAGGAAAAGAAGAAATCTGAGCTTAGAATATTGATTGTGCTACCTCTGCATTTCCTAGTGGGGACACTTCTGGGTAGAAAAATCAAAGGAAGAATTTAAAGGATTGATGACATTTTTTTTTTTTTAATTAACAAACACAAAACACTGAAGCTCAACAACTTGTGTCAACAGAAACATAAAAAAATCAACTTCATCTTACATCAGAGTACCAATGCATGAATGAAAAGGCACTGCAACCATTCAGGGTTGAGCCATCTAATTTCCAAGGTCACTAGATGATTTAGATGTAAAGATTCATTTTTCAAATAGAGCTCTGGAGCCTGACTGGACAAATCAATGGGGAATTCACTTTTAAGTCACTTTTCTAATATCTTTAAAATAGGATTTAGGATATTTTTGAGACATCTGTTGATTTAAAAATATATAAATGATGAATGCAGGTCTTCTCCAAAATACTGACACCTAACCAACACCACTGATGGAAGGAAAGGTAATCAAATCTATCAAACCTACTTCATTACAAAGCATTTCCTGAAAGCCTTAAGCTGAACAGTGATACTGCTGTTCTCTGCATCTGAGCCCAACTCTTTATTACACTGAAAAAGATTTTGCTGGCAGACATTTTAAAGATGAAAACATTGGACAACATCTAAAATTTTCATTACACAGGGAAGTTCAAGGCCTCCAGCAGTAGAACAGGTTGGATGAACAGCAGTAATAACCTAGCAAATCAAAACATCTTTTAGGTAAAGTATTTTTGTAACTTTGACCTATACAATGTGATGCAGAAAATATATTTTTCTTTCCTGTCACAAACTAATCATTCTGGAATCCCGTTAAGTTTATGTTACAGAACAGAAAGTAACTACAGCAATAAATTATTAGTCATCAGAGTCTAAACAAATGTGATATATTGCAACATAGATTTTGACTTCGGGTAAGATTTCACTTTGTACAAATTCCCTGAAAGCAATATATACATATCTTTATTGATGGAATCTGTTTGTTCTGTTCTAATAAAACAAGCTTTCTCTGTCCTTACACTAAAAACCAGTTAGAAAAGCAACAGAGTAATACTATTGTAGTATTTCTGCCAACAGTCATAATAGGTACTGGAAGGCCACTGTAAATAACTGTGGGCCATCACATCTGTGGAACGCACACACTGACCACAAAAACTGCCCTTGGATTCAAGTGGGGATTTTTTTGCCTTTTTTTTTTTTCCCCACAGAACTTCATATATGTAAATTATAATCTTTCATTCCCATCAGATGTATACTCAGGCACAGAAGTAAATGTTTTTGACAAATACAACCTTCTCAAAGGCTTGAAGGTGTTTTGGTGGAGAATGTTTCCTTCAGAGTGTCTGATTCCAGTTGGCTGTTTATTACTAGCAAACAAGTACCAGACAGAAAGAAAGAGACATGGCCCCGACTCCCCCTGTTACATTATCCAGGGTGTTCTTCATGAGGGCATGCTTTGATCCAGACCTTATCGATTCACATATTCATCACTGATAAAAGATCAGTGATGCATTTTACATCAGATTATTACAAAAACACGGTAATGTCAGGAACTAAGGACTTCACCTCAACTCCCAATTTTAGGTGACTACTAAAACAAGTAAATCACAGTAAAACATACTCTCACCTTGGTTTTTTTTTATCCCAGTATCACTTTTCTTCTACTCTACATGTAAGAACCTCAAGTAACAAGGTGCAAGACGTGTCTATTGACTCTGATATTGGTGGGAAGGATATTCAGCCATCCACATGGCAGAAGGGGATGCGAGCTATTATACATGCTTGTGCTGTGAGTTTACTATTAGCTAAGTTTAGGTCACTCATGTAGATTTTCTGGATCATCATTATTTAGCATGAAAAGATCATCTTATACCCCATAGTTTTCCAAAATGTATGACATATTTGTAAACTAGAATTTATACTATATCTGTCTGTTAAATTTAGCCTCTCTTCATATTTTGCTGAAGTAACTATACACCTAGCATATACATCCCTCGAATTTATTCTATATTCAGAATTGCTTCATAAGGTACTTGGTTTTCCATTAAAGGCATGCACAGGTTATGAAAATTTCCAGACAATGCAAGTCAAGTTTTCCATGTGGTGTTACTCCTGTTCCCTAAATGAGTGACAGCAAAATCCAAATGTTTTACCCGAATATTATTTCCCAGTGCTTTACAGAGCACAGCAGTACTCCATCAAATGAATCATGACATGCAAGTACTAGACACAGTCTAGAACCCTGGGTAACACAAGGTATTTAATTTCAAATACACATCCATGGATGATTTACTTGCACAGTTCTACATCTGAATTACACTTTTATACTTTTAATTATTAAACAGTTTTGTTTCTGTTTCTCCCCTTGGTCTTTCAACACTGGAAGAAATATCACAGAAGTTAATATACAAACAATACATCACTGTGACATAAAAACATGATCTGACATCAGTAAAAAATACTTAGCATCTTTTAAACCACTGATATGTAGTTAAGTAAGACAGACTTTGCATTCACTTCTCCAAAGTTTGGGATCAATTCTCATTTAAACCAAACTCTGGTTTAAATAAGAGGTGACCTAACAGATAATACTTTTTGCAATTAACTTTAAAAGATGCCTGAATTAATAGTGATAGATGGACAGATTACTTCAGCATAATAAAGGTGCATTAGCTTAAATGAAAAGTAGAGCCTTTTGTTTTGCTTAACAGAACCAAAACATCAAGGGAGAAGAAGTAAAAATTCAAATTCACCTGAATGCACCATTTGATACTTAATGAAGTGCAAAGCTTCAGGAAGTAAATGTGTGAAGATATTAATGCGAAGGAGTTAATATTCAGGAGAGGTAAATTTGGCCTTTTCAAAGACCTGTTTGGGAGAATCCTGTGGGCTAGAGGTTAAGGAGGCTCAAGAGAGCTGGTCAATATTCAAGCATCACTTCCTATGAGCTCAAGATTGGTGCACCCTGAAGAACTAGAAATGAAGCGAAGAAGGAAGGAGACCTGCATAGATAAGCAAGGGGGTCCTGGAAGATCTCAAAGGGAAAAAGGAAATTAATTGAATGTGGGAAAAGAGTCTGGAAACTTGAGAGGAGTATCAGCAAGGCTTCTGACACTCTCTCTTATAACATCCTTGTAAGGAAGCTTAGGAAGTGTGGGTTGGAATGCTGTAAAGGGGGTGGATTGAGAACTGGCCAAATGGCAGAGCCCAGCGCCAGTGGCGCAGAGTCTAGTTGGAGACCTGTAGCTAGTGGTGTGCTCCAAAGGGGAATGCTTTCCCTGGTGTTATTCAACAAATTCATCCATGACCTGAACAAGGTGACAGTGTGCCCTCAGGAAATTTGCTGATGATACAAAACTGGGAGGAGTAGCTGACACACTAGAAGACACACCTGGGGAAGAATAAACCCAAGCGCCACTACAGGTTAGGGTTTGACCTGCTGGGAAGCAGGGACCTTGGTGTCCTGGTCGACAACACGATCTCCGTGAGTCAGTTGTGTGGCCAATGGTATCCTAGGGAGCAACAAGAGCATGGCCAGCACAATGAGGGAGGTTATCCTTCCCCTCTGCTCTGCCTTGGTGATGCCACATCTGGAGTCCTGTGTTCAATTCTGGGCTCCTCAGTTCAAGAAAGACAGGGAACTACTGGAGAGAGTCCAGTGGAGTGCTACAATGATGATTAGGGAATTGGAGTAACTCTGAGGAAAATCTGGGAGCTGGGTCTGTTTACTATGGAGAATACTGAGAGGCAGTCTTAACATTTAAATCTCTAAATGGAAAGGGTGGATGTCTAGAGGAAACAGCTAGACTCTTAGTGGTGTTCAGCAACAGGACAAGGGGCAACAGGCACGACTGGAAGTTATAGCTGAACATGAGGAAAAACTTCTTGACTTGTGTAAGTTGCCCAGAGAGGTTCTTCTCTGGAAATACTCAAAACCCACCTGTAAGCAATCTTGTGCAGACTGCTCTAAGTGATCCTGGTTTAGCAGGGAGGGTGGACTAAAGTATCTCCAGGGGTGCCTTCCAACCCTTCAGCAATCCATGACTCTGTGAACACTGTGCTTCAACAATAGTGTTTCCAGCACTGGGAGATACCTTCTATTTTCTTTAGGTTTACTGTACAACTAAGGTCAAGGCTGTATGTATGTAACTGAACATTCATCAATTTGACATCATAGGACTGATAAAAAATATTTCCATATTTAGTGTATTTCCTTGTTCTCCACCTATGACAGTTAACATTCATAGCACCTCAGATACGGATAACTGGAACAAGCTTCCAGAATGACAAAATCCATGGACCATCACTGACACTATGAGTATGTTTGAAAATTACTTTTGATTTTCTAACTTTGATCAGAGACTTCAAAACTACATGTTGAATTTCTGTAACACTGCCACCACTTCTGACCAGCCCCACCTCTTTAGTGAATAATGAAGTTGTAACTTTTGCTAAAAAACCTTTTTAAAAAACAAACTAAAAGCGAACAGATGCATCAGAATGTCTGCAGTCAGTGAAAAACAAGTTTTTAAATCTCAGGTGACCTAAAAGAAACTGTAAGCCAATTTATTAGAAGTAGACAGCTGTTGCTATTAGCAACAGATTCGCATAGATGTCCTTCCACAATTCCTTCAATTTATAAGAGTTTTCGTAAACAAGTAGACATTCCAAGAGAAGAGTTAATAGTAGGTTATATACAATGTTATATTAAAAATAAACTCACTAAAATAGTTTCCAAACTGTATTTTAGGAGAAGATAAATTCTGAAAATGTGTTTGACAAACTTCACCTTAAAAATCAAAGACTTTCTACAAACCTTAAAAACTTACTCCCAAGCAGTTTCTCAGTTTAAATCTTTCTGACTGCACCTTATATTCCATTCTGTTGCAATAATGATCCAGGCTAAGATCATCCTTTATCCATGGAGAACCATCCCCTCCAGGCGCTCCTGCAAACCTATCATCATAATTTAATTTCCTACATCATTATTGACTTTTCTTAGTATTTTGTGTAAGAATTATTGGAGTTGTGTCTAAACCAGGGTAAAGTAAGGCATAGGTACAGTTTCATTTAGCAACAATGTCTCAAGATTATTCAACTTCAGATAGAGGCTGTCATTCCCTATGGAGAAAGGCTTTATAACCGTTTCTTTCCATCACTTTATGTATGATTTAATACAGTTATTGCATAATTTCTGAAGACCAGAAAATCCCTATTTTTCCCACATTTACCTCTGGGAATTGTAGATGAACTATTTACTTTTGTAATGACAACAAACAATGACAAAATAACTTTCATAACAATCAGTCAAACCCAAGAGAAACCTGCAAATATATCTTGCCTATGATGGATTTAAGTATACAAGAGATACTGTAATTTGAAATAATGGAATGTAAAGTATACATAGGATGAGAAAGGAGAGAGAAAGAAAAAATATTTTTAAAACTGAGCAGAGTTGAATGACCTTCTAATAACCTAGAAAAAAACAGCAATGAAGCATCAAATATATTGCGTGATGAAGAACAGAAGTTGTCATGCTAGTAAACTCAGTAGCAGAAGACCCTGCACAGGAATAATGTATTTATTCCTTTTCCTGTTGGCCCTGAGATACCCAAGATGACGAAACACAAACAAGTGAGCACAGACTTCTCAAAATGTACTGACAAGGAAGTAAACAATATTTTGATGCAGAAAGATAAGACCGTAAGAAATGTTATGTTTTAGTGAATATTTTCCCCTTCTGTTAAGATCTCTCACAGACTTCTACTGTAATGATCTCCTACAAATCAAAACTGATGCCTGACATCTTGGTTCATTTTAGAAAGCTGAGAAAGATGCTCATTTTTAATTTTCTGTTAATCTGGAATAGGCCTGGACAGAGGTAGAATAAAATTAATCACAAGAACCTATCAGTGGAGCAAGTTCTATGGAAATGTATAGGACATCACATAGCTGTATGGAGAAAAAAAAATCTTCAATTTCTTTCAGCTATAAGCAAACAGGCTAAGCAAATAATTACTTATAAGATTATACTCCTTATATGATACTATACACATGAACTTTTACATCAAAAGAATTGTAAAGTTACTACAGGGGAACAGAATTCTCATTACCTCATCAGGGGAAAAAAGTATTCTGGAAAGGTAATAAGAGTAATTAGAAAAAAATAAGACTAACCTGGGAAACCAATACTGCACTATTTCATCACTCTGTGTATATACTGGCTTAAAAAACGTTTCCATTCATACGATATTTACCTTTATGCCAATTATATGTTTACTATAGAAAGATGCAGTAAAACCATCTGTTTACTATTGCCATGCAAAACTGCTCTTTCATACTCATATCCTGAAGGAGTCCTGCTGTCAGGTGGACACTTGCTACAGATGTAAAAAGACTGGCCACTGCAGGGGGTACCTGATACCTTCTCTTCCTGCATAGCAGTTGCTCATGCAGTTTTCCCTCTCCCTTTGACCTCCTACTCCCCAGGACCACTGAAGATTTCTGTTCCTTCACCTATGCTAAATTAGCTCAGGCCACCCTCTGAGTGGGTGGAAACTGCTACTATGTGAGCAGGAGAATAAGTGATCCAGGGAATTAACTTGTGAGATGCACGGTAAAAATGTATTTCATAATCTTCCCTGTACCCCTGTGCTTGGACACTGTCACATGGATAGTATGACAAAGGTGTTTTTTTACCAAAAAAAAAAAAAACCAGCAGAGAAGGAAATAGACTTGCTCAATCCTCTTATTTTCAGAAGTTTTAAATCCTATTCAAACTTTAGAGAAAAAAAGGGGTTTGGCATAACAAGAAGCATAGCAAGCAGTGCCCCACTGTCCTTAAAATCTATGCTCAACAGATTTCCTGCACGGGCCTATCTGTCTTTCTCTATTCTTTGTGCTGGCACTTTTTTCTGAACACAGGCACATCATAAAACTTCTTTAACCATCATCTGCCACTCATGATAGGCACAATATCTTTAGCTGCTCATTCAGCCTCATGATTATTTTCTAATTGGTTTCCCCCTTGCTGCTTCACTGTCAGAATATTCTAACAGCTCTTTAACTGCTGTTTAATAACTAACAGCAGTTCACATATTTTAAAGAACTGAGAAAGATTATCTATTGTTTTGATTCCTTAAAGATTTAGCACAGTGAATAATCATTACTAAAGGTAATGAATATCATCAGAAGTAGTTGGCTGCAATTCTTCAGTCCCTCCCATCTTCTGATATTCTCATATGTACTGCAAAAATAGCAGTGATCTTCTGCACCTTTCAAAAGACAAACACATACTCTTGCTATGAAAAGTCACACCACAACAGCAATTCTATCAACACTGCCGCAAAACTATTTCAAAGAAAATAAATCATCACAACAGTCCTGGTAATTTCACATTCACTTTCATAGCACTGGATGCCATTTTAATTTGATTTCTCTCAAAATGCAATTATAGAATGTCATAACCGGAATTTTCTTCAGAACTAAAGCAGCAACCCCACCCTTTTGTGAGGGGAAAAAAAGAAGCTATTTAAGAATGGGAGAAAGATGTCTCACCCATAAAAAATAATGGCAGCATCCAGCATCCAGATGCATTCCCTCAGCTGCAACTTTCCAATTACAATCAACTACTAGTCTTTATCCTTCCAGCAATAGCAATTGCTTCACATTTCAATTAGAGATCTGAAAAAAACCTTCTGACTTTCCTTTTTCCTTATAAAAGGTGACACGAGTCACAACCTATGAGGCTAGTGAGACATCAGACAACTCTGAGAACCCTTTAATGTAAAATTACATTAAAAGTCAATTGGAGATGTTGACTAAGCAAAAACATGCTTACTGTTTTGTCCTTACTGTTAATAACAGGACACAGTAATAGTATCAGAGTTCACATTGAATCCACTAAAAATTAAAAGAAAATCACATTACAGAATACCCAAAGAAACATCACATATGTTACACACTATAAGAAATATGTCTCCCCATCTAATTGCTATGCAATTACAGATAATTATTTCTGATATTCTCTCCCTACTTCATTTGCAGTGTCATGGGAGAAATAAAGAATTGTTGAATTAAATACACTTTCTGAGAATCAGGAAACAGTCACAGTATGCATCTGTAGGCATAGTTTTGGGATGGTCAAACTGTGGTTCAATTTTGGCATAGAAGTGTTAACAGAAATTGAAAAAAAATAAACATTTCATATTAACCAGTTGAGTCATGAACTTTGCAGGCACTGTTACAACAGCAGGAAACACTACTATGTAATTGAATTTTTTTTAAAAATCTTTAAAAAATTATTTTCTTTGTAAGTAGGAGCCATTAAGAGATTTCTGGCTGATGAACCACATCCTAACCTTCCAATTAACTTCTTCGGATAAGCAATCACTATTTTCTTTCTTCTCAGAACATCTTTGGTTCAAAACTTCTACAGTTTCTGCTTCTGAGCAATTCAAAATAAATTTATATGCAGAGTTCTCCTGAGCTTTGCCAAAGCATTTTAAAATAGAGAAAGAAAAATCAGAAACATTTCCCTTTAGATGTGATTATGTTTTTCAAAAGCACAAATACAATCAGTAGAGTATATGCACTTTCAAGTAATTATAGGTTGTAGATTAAATAGAATCACGGAATAGCAGAATGGCTTAGGTTGGAAGGGACATTCAAAGGTCATCTAGTCCAACACTCTCGCAATAACCAGCAACATCCGCAGCTAGATCAGACTGCTCAAAGCCCTCATTCGTCCTGACCTTGAATGTTTCCAAGGATGGAGCACCAGCCATCTCTCTCTGGGCAACCTGTTCCACTGTTTCACTATCCTCACTGGAAACAATTTCTTCCTTCTATCTAGTCTAAATCTACCCTCTTTCAATTTAAAAGCATTACCTCCTGTCCTATCACAACAGGTCCTGCTAAAAAGTTTGTCCCCATCTTTCTCATAAGCCTCTTTAAGTATTGAAAGGCTGCAATAAGGTTTCCCTGGAGCCTTCTCTTTTCCAAAGCTCAACAACTTAAAGGAAGGTGATTAGAAATAGCTGTGGAACATGTGGTCATTAAACTAGCAATACGTACCATTAAGAATTAATCTTGATATAACATTGATATTTTGGTGAACACTCTTTAAGATGTGTTTTATATTCCAAAGACCTACTGGTATGAGATGACACACAGAGAAAGGTATATGGTAAAGAAGACATCACCTAAACATGTTCCTTATTATACCTAACTTGTGCGTATATAATTATGATATGCATATATTAAATTACTGCTGTAAGAGAACTGATAGGGTATTTCAATGTGTGATATTCAGACAAAAGCAGAAGGCAGATTTTTCTGTAGTTGCCCTCTACAGCAAAGACTTTAAAAGAGACTGTATTTAAAACATAATGTATGTACATTTATAGAATTTGAAGGGCTTTAGGAGGAGGGAAGAGTAGGAAAGTCTTCACACCCATTAATGTTGTTTATCCTAGTAGTGACGACTACAGTGCATTTCTCTTCACTTTGAAATGTCTGTAGCCAGGAAACTAAAACTGTTATTTAGCAAGGAAAGTTCAGACTGAAACACTCAATATAACCTAAATCATCACCACCACCTTTATGTGGTGGTATATAGTCTTCAAATGGCAGGACATACTCCACTCCCATTAAGCTCAGGACATTCAGACTGGATACCCAACAGCATCCATCCATCACTGGCAATCTTGCTTGTACCACAGAAGATTTTTGTGACTGCAGGATCATTGACATGAAGCAATATTCCTCAGAACACTCAAGTTAATAAATCACTAGTTTCTTTCCCTCCTTGCCCCTTTTGAAAAAAAAAATGACCTAGCAGAGTTTCTTCATCCCAGAGACTATTTTGGAAGTTACTGGTAAACTTGATTATAACATCTTTTCTGAGCTACTAAAGGTGAGCTTTCTCAGCTAGCCCTGACATTTAGTATAGAGGACCTAGTGAGATGGATAGAATTTAAAATATAGTCTACTTCACAATTAATCATGATGAAGACAAATGACAGCTACTTTTCCCATCCACAACTGCATAGAAAACAGTAATATTTCCATAGCAATGACTGAAGGACATATCTGAAACAATAAAAGACTTTCAGGACTTACTTTACCATGCTGGAGACACCACTGTGAGAGGAGCTCCCTCTGTCTGCAGATCAGTTGTTATGTGTGTTAGAATTACAACATAACCATGTAATTAGCTAGGGAAGTCTTAATATAAAATTTTTAGAGAATTTTCGAACTGTTGCATTTGTTTGAATGCAGGGCTTGCATAGCCCCTGTTTGCAACTGTCTGTTTATAAAAACAACACTGAAATACAAACCAGTACATTTTTTAACATTACTAATAAAAGGCCAAAGACTACACTGACTGCATGGACTCAGGATTTTTCTGAGTTTGTTTGGCTTGAGCTGATTTTATGTTGCTTAGTTAAGAGGGCAATTGCCAAGAAATCAGGTAAGTATTGCCTAAATTTGTTTTTTCTTAGCGTCGTTATGAGAAAAAGTACTTATTCAATGTAGTTTGAATTGTCTATGACTCCAGAATGACTCTAGACGTGGAAGACAACACATATAGGATGGCACCTGAGGCCCTAGTCTGTGAAAAACTCACAATGCTCAGTCACTACTGGAACAAAACCTCGTACAACTTAATTAAAACAGATTTTCGAGATAACAAACAGAACAGAAACACTGAACAACTGGACTAGCAATAGATTCAGTGTTCTGTGCTGCTCTTTTTGTTCCTCTTTTTTAGGGCCCTTTCCAGCCAGCAGTTCCATAATTAAGCCTTCTCCACACCAAGACTTTCACCTATCTTACTGAAAACACAGGCTTTCAGAAGGCATAAAGCAAACTTATACTGGGGCTGTCATACACACACACACTCATAGTTCTTAATACTTTCCCCATTCTCTTAAACCAAAGTCCACTACGGTGGGGGAATGCAGATTGCTTTTCTCAACTCCTATTTCTTCAAGCAGTTCCCTCCTTCACAATACAATACAAGACATATTACCTACCCTCCCTAAGACCGCAAATGAGAGGAGAACTGGGATTACTGGTTTCATACCCATGTAAATATTAACATGTAGAATGAAAGGGAAGGCATGTAAGACGATGCAACATTGAAGAGCAAAATAATATGGCAGAAGAAACTCTGTTTGAGACAGATAGAAGTAATAATAATGTATACCACTAACTTCAGCATTATTAGAACAAAATTAATTTCTCTTTGCTTAGTATACAGAGACAGGGAGAAGAGGGTTGCTATTTTCCTCTTTGTTTAAATTAATTTTATTATTTCTTATATACACTCATCTATGTTCAGAGGTCTTTCCTTTGTCCTCAGAGCCTCCTAGGTATACTTGCTTATCGAATGACTGTTTAATGCTTTTGTGATTACTTTAATTTTTCAGCTGCTTGTTTGAAATAAAAGGACTTTTACCTGCCACTGAATACATTGAATTATAAGAAAAAAGTGAAGGAACCTGTCAGGATCTGGTACGTGGTTTGATGCCCATTTTAATTGTAACACTTAATTCAGAGCTATTGAGTTACCAATGGAGATGTCATAACCAGGGTGTGCTGGCAACTAATAATTGATTCAGTTATTCACCGAAATACGGAAGTCAGACTATGGAACAACCAAAATAAGCTTACTAACTCACTTGAGTTTTATGAGGTTTGTTGGGGCTTAAAACATTCATGCTACTGAAAACACTCTCGAGCCAGTATCTTGATAAAAATAACATGCATGAAGCAACAAAAATCCAAACTGCTTGGAAACAAAACAGTTTTCTTTTAATTATATTCCTCCAAATGCAATAGAAAATACACTGTTCAGAACCACTGAAAAAAGTCAGTAGAAAATAATTGAAGTCACTCAAGATATAAAGAGACTAAAATTCAAGAACAAAATATAAATTGTTATGGTTCAATTGCAACAGGGAGCACAAGGAGCACAGTGAAGTAGCTTTATTCTATAACAAATCCTTTAAACAGTTATTTAACAAACTAAATTGAAAAACCACGGTATGCAGACAGTAAAAGTTAAGTATCAGTACTAAAATAAACACTGCATATTCCTCTCACTGTGTCCTTAGATATACTGAGTGGATTTGTAATCTTCTCTGTGATCCAAAATTCACCTAAATGTCTTTTCCTCAAAACTAAAATTTAAAGATGAAGAACCCATGAAAATAACAGATGCCATGCTGTTACAGGTGACAAAGCAAACTATAGCACAAAGCCTTTTCCAAGTACAAATAAATTCCTTGTGCACATCTGCAGGCATCTGTAGGTAAGCATTTCCAGTTTGGTTTATACCTCTCATGTGAATAAAGCTGCAAAAAAATAGCATCACTTCAACTAATAAAAATGTTCAAATCATTATGTTAAATTATATTTGCCTGCACTACAATAAAAATATAAAAATCCTCCACCATAATTTACCTATTGCTTTGAAAATTCCTAAGTGTTCTTTCTTAGGATAAAGGTCACAGACGGAAAGACCATACTTAATACATTAAATGAAAACACAGCAACTCCTATAGAACTCTCAGCTTCATTTTTTTAAAACAGTAATAAACTTTACTATAAAGACCTCAGCTGAAGAAACCATAGACAAACCTACCATGTTAATGTACACTAGTACCAGCAGTACATCCAAATGGAAGTGACGGTGTAAGTGCACAACTGTCAAGGACATAGAAACACTAATATAGCTTTGTCAACTTGTGCAACAACAACTTCCTGATACTGCCCATCAAGGAAGTCACATGGTCTCAGTTTAGAAAAACCTGAGCTACATTCAGTTGCCTGACATGGGGGTGGCTTAATGCCACACTAAGAACTTTAGAAATTATCGAGCTGCTGTGGAATCAAAAGCTATTAACCCAAGCTAGCAAAGTTTCACATCTGATAAAGAGAAATCTAACGCTTTTCCAAACACTCGACCCGTTCTAGAATTATTTTACTGGTACTATGAATACAGTACTGTGTTTCAGATTAGCTATCTGCCAGCCATACATAAGCCAAAACATACTTTTATAACAAATATTCTTGAGCAGGTGTCTCTCAATATCTCCACGTAGAACCGTTTCACATTGCACAAACAGTTTTACTGAAACACAGTTTGAACCCAAATTCAGTTAGTCTTAAGTAAATGTCAGAAAGTCTAGTCCATCCCTCCTAATCACATGTACAGAACATCAGCCCTATCAAGTTTTACTGTCCAACTGAAAATAACTCCAGGGCACAGAGATGTAGAGTTATTCAGAAACAAATTTCATCCATCATGATTTATTGCCTATATGCCAACACATGGATAGCTCACTAACTACTGCACGCTTTTCATACTGTAAGTTGCCCATTGAAGTCTACTGCAGAACTGCATTTGGGGAGGTATGCACTTCCTCACATCAATGTAGTATTATTTATAATAGCAGATCCACATGCTTTGGTCTTTAAAGGAACAGAAAAAATTCCTAAAATAATAAAGAATCTGGAAGAAGTAAGGCTTTTGTAGCCCTAAGAATATTTACGCTAAAATGCATCTCTCTCCCAGACTTACACAGCAGGAATTAATGTCATAATATAATTATATTAAAATAGAAAATTTCATTTACTTGAACAAGAAAATGAAAAAAAGGACAGTTGCTTCACCTATTTATTTCTGCTGTAGCAGTCCATGGTCTAAGGATGCATTCAAAGACAAGAGCACAAGTTTTGTAAGAGGAGTGCTCATGAAGTCTGAGAATACATCTGAACACCTGGAAACAAATACAGCCCTGTAAACTTTATGATTCCCCTGCATTAAGAACCATGTAGTGCCTATGATGGGGGCTAAAATGCCCCTGGACCTCAGACATACAAAACAAGCAAAACGAGTTACTCTGCATTCTCTAGGGTCTCAGAACTATGTATTGTTCCCTAACCAGTAACAGTTTATCAAAAGCAATGCTGTCTGTACTGGCAGTTCATTCTATTTCTTCAAATATTATTTTCCAGTGAGTGAGTGCAGTACCAGCTGGCTGTAACCTGAAGAAGGCTGTTTCCTTCTTTGCTTACTATTCACCACGAATATAATACATAGGCTGGTTCAAGTACTCACGTCCCCAGTGGAAATGTCTATAGAGTCTGGGGTGAAGCCAAAAATTCCCCAGGGTAGTGGTGAGGTCAAACCACTTGCTGTGTGTATTTGTGTTACCATTCAGTGTGTAACACAAAGCTGCAGGGGTGGGCAGAACATAAAATTGTGCCAGTGAGGCTGAAAGCAAAATTTGGGTTGAAACATGCATGGATCACACAACATGGCTCTTTCTATATGGACAAAATTTGATCATATTCAACTCCTAAACTAATTTTCTGATGAGAAGTGCAGAAAAATGTCCTTTTTTTGCCTTGATTATTTTCTGGAAGAATATAAAAAGGGGGAATTCTCTCCTTTGAATTTTTCTGTTTGCACTTCTTTCCTTCCTCCCTCACTCCCAGAGCAGAAATATTGGAAATAAACCATTTCAGTGTGATACTGTGAAAAGAATGAGGTGAGACAGTAAAAAAACTGCCAGAAGAGGCTTTCTCCGTGTGACAAATCTTTTATTTTAGTCAGACATACAGCACCTGTATAAGAATGACACATGCCTTTAAAAAATTGTGTGTACTACGAGCATGCAAAGGCAGATGGGAACTGTAATTAATCATGCTGCTCTTCCATTTTATCTTCTTCGTAAAGCTAATGGGACTGCTCGGGAGAAGAGAGGCTGAAGGTTCAGAAATGAAAAGATGAGCTTTTTTCACAGGGCGGGGGTGGTGAGGAAGGCAAGATTTCCACCAGTGCTTGTAATTCCACAAAGAATGGGGAAAAAAATTGAGTCAGAAGGAAAAGGAGAAATATATAATTTCAGAAGAAAGCTGACATGAATTCAAAGGCATGATTTACTGATTTATTGATTTACTCCATTCTATCCCAAGATGCAAGACATTTGAATCAAAAGGCTTGTTTTTAAAAAATCATAAGCTATTCAAGTTGTTAAAATGTGACCCCCCATGTGTGTACAGTTCTTACATAAGAACAAAATTCATTCTTATACATTTTCCTTTCTGGTTAGGTTTTCAGCATTTTTGCATTCTGCAGTGTATTCAAAATCTCTTATTTCTTTCTATCCATCTCTTTTTCTTTTTCCAGCAGCGCTCAATCCATTACTTTTCCAGTTCTAGTTCTATCCTGCTGTGTTCTCTTTCTTTTTTCATTTTGTTTTTCTACCTACTACCTTGATTATCTCCTAACTAAACCTACATTCACATTCCTCCTATGCCCTTCAACAAATGCAGTTGCAAAAACTGCAGAAAATTTGCTTTTATTACTTCAGTGAAACTATTTTGCTCCCTGACAGCATGAAGTACTACAGCAGTTTTGCACCATATGTTTGGAACAATATTATGAAAAGCACCACAGGCCTATTAATTCCCCTAATGTTAATCTAAGCTACCAGTCATCAACGAACTGGTTTCAGAGTATTGCTTCCACCTGCATTTCCTAGGTGTGTATTTACGCTTCGGCAGTGAGGCAGCAATTGGTGCCTAAGTACCCTGTGAGTTTAGCCATAGGTCTTCTACAGGATGGTAAGATTTAGGGTAGTGATATCAGTTATTTACAAGCTGCCAAAATTGATAAAAGGTAAAACATGAACAAAACAGCACTGTCACTGAAAGTTTAAGAATTTACAGGGGGTAAATATACTGCTAAATTAGTTGCTTATATGGTCTATCTCTCTTCAGGCCTCAGGATGAGACTAAAATGAAAATAATAGAAATGCTGTTCCTCACAAATGGCATGTCTTTGTTCTCTTTCTTTCCCAAATATATTTATCTACAGCAGATGCACAAAATATTTTTTCTTAATTATTTACCACTTTAAGAAGTATCCAATTTGGGGGGGGGGGCACACAAAGCAATTCTGTATTGCACTACTACTAATACTATTAAATCTCAGTAATGAAATCTATACAGTACTTCCAGATGAGAGATTCAACCAGAAATGAATAGACAAATATTGACACATATAGCTGTATCTTCAGCTACTGCAGATTTCTGTAACTGCTATTTGGTGTCAAACAGCCTTGTTAAGGAAGTCTCAAACAAGCAATGGTATTCAAGGTTGTCTTTTATCTGTTCACATGCCTGAAAGGATGCTAACTATTTGACTGAAGTCAGTGTGTGATAAGGGTCACAAGTTCAATGTGACTTCAAAGTATAGACCTTTGATACCTTTTTTCTCACATATCACTCAGTACTCTCCTAACATGCCCACTAAACACACTTTCTACCAGCCTGAACTCTAAGGTAAGTTGGCTTAGGTACAGAAAAAGTCTCCTTGTATAGGACTCACTTTGGATTGTTAACTGACGTCTTATGTTTTGTGTCAACAAAGGAAAAGAAATACCCTAGCCAGCTGAACTGAGCAAAGCTTAAATGTCATCTTTATGTTTACAGCGCCAATTGCTGTGAAGATTCCTTTGTAGCAACAGCACCGAGTAACACTGGGGTCTAAGACCTGGAGAGTCAACAGTTGTGAACAGGGAATGGGGACATGCAAGAAGGCTGTAGCAGATCATTACAGCTATAAATTAGAAAGTTAATAACCAACCATACAATAAAATAAGCATATCAGCTTTACATTGCTCTGTGTCCTCAGTCTGTGCCTTACATTGCTCTGTGTCTGCCTGATGTCCTCAGTTTTGTTCCTTGGTATCCCCATCTATACTCCTTGTACATCAGCACAGCCTCTATATATACCTTAGCAGTAGTTTCTCTGGCAAGATATATATGCTATACCTACTAAGGGTAATAATAAGATTAGATATATATATACACCTGAAACAAAGATATATACTGGAGGCAAAAGACAATAATTTATGTCATGTTCTTAACCTAATGGATTAAAAACTGCTCTTTAATTATTATTATGGTACACTTCTGGAATAGCAGCTGTAAAGCACTGAGTTATTGAAGTTCCCCACATCATCTTAACTATCAAGATTAAATCTCTAGCCACAGCTTCCCAAGTCCTGTTTGGGAAATGATAGCAGTTAAATTTCCATAGAAATCTCAGTAAAAAAATTAAAGAAATGGAGTTTCAGTTGTGATTCCACCTACAAGAACAACATATCAGCTGAGAAAACCTTGCTCTAACATATGTGGACAATTATTAGGACACAACTTATGCGTAAAACTGAGTTTAGCTAACCTTTTAATATTATTTTAATGTAACGTTTTAACAAGTCATAAATGAAAACTGGGGGAAAAAATAATTTAATACAAAGAAACAAGAACTTGGATGGTAGGTACCTGTGTACGAAGAGGTTCAGACTAAACATATCTCTAGCATTTTAAATGCAAGAGGGCCAAAATGCCTTCAGCAGTTAGAAATAAGCTTAGGATTTGAAGAGGAACAATTTAGTACAGACTGTACTTTTAAGGTTTGTGAAATGTGTATTGACATGCACACACATACTTCTATTTGTCATTTTTTTATTCTACAGCTATTGCCCAAGAAACCCACAAAATCACACACAAAAATAACTAACTATTGGGTAAGGGGCATCATTTAACTTTAATCTCCTGTCAAGTGCCTACCCATCTATCACAGACAGGTGGAATGCAAATTTAATTAAAAAGACTGCAGCTCTGGGAACTATTATCATTTCTTCTATCTCATAAGTATACTTCAGATCAAAATAAAATCTCAGTGTAGACAGAATATGTATGTAAAAACTGATTGAGTTTTTTTTTAAAAAAATCACATAAAAGATCTTTCCTATATGGCATGCATTTGTATTTCTATTCTCAGATTTATTAGAGTTATTTTTTTCTTCGAACAAGGAGCTCTGTAAACACATAGCTTAATAAATTTTGGGTCAAGCTAAATTTTAGCTTGACTAAGTAGGTTTCAAGCTCAGAGGCATATTTTGATATAATTTTATCTCCAGAAACTTTCACTATAATTATTATTTTAGTAACTAGGACAGTGTTTTCAGTGAAGTGTTCCTAAGGGGGATTTTTTTCATTTAGTCAGTGTGTCTAGGTTCCATCCATTAATCACTTTTAAAGACAGACAAATCAGTTTAAAATAAATGACTGGAAATGTAAATGTGATATTAAAATCTTCAAAATGTCTTTAAGACTTTACTAGTGCTTTGAATAATGCAGTCATATCAAATACTTTTAATAAAGAGAACAATTTTCTTTAATCTAGAGTTTATTCGTTTGGTTTTAATCCTGACCTCCAAATTAAATTAGGCTGATAACACAGTACTCTACTCAAACCTGGCTGTCATCTTCCCTTAAACTTGGGTACCCATTAATTAATTTCAACATGCTGAATTTTTTGGCAAAGATTTAAACCTGTCAGAGGCACTATGCCAAAATAACCTTGCACAACCCATGGCTAAAGATAGATATTGTTATTTGTTAATACATTTTTTCATTTCCATTATAAAAATATATGAACACAGCACTTATCATTACTAATGCATCTGAAAAAATAAACAGGTTTTACTATTTTGTGTTTGCAGAAATACGATATTATAAAGATAAAACTAATTTTATTTTTGCTGAAGATCTCCTTGCTTTATTTTTACAGGAAAAAGCTAATCTTTATTTCAGCAGTTCCAGTCTTTATAAAAAAAAAAAGTCAAAAAGATTTGATCTTTCTATTTAAAAAAAGACCCTTATTGTTACAAGTACTGTAGCTTTCAACAGTTGAACTAGCATAAATTTGAATTATTGACATGACATACAAAAATAATCTGACACAAACTAACTGAAAACAAATCTAAGCAACTACCCTTTCTGCAGTACTAGCTCTTATGGATAATGTTGTGACCTGTGACCCTGACCACCAAAAATAAGAACAACTTTTATGGTCACTTTTAAATGCATCACAGCAATCCTTTAACATCATTCCCCTCTCTCTTCGCTAAAATTTCATTTCTTTTACTCTCTTTTAATCTCTCATTTCTATTGTTGTTGTAATTCTAATACTACAAAGAGAGCTGATAAGACAATACACCTCACAATTTTACTGCTAAATGTTCACAGTATATATAAACAGAAGATTGGGTTTGAGCTTATTACATATTTCTTGACTGGAAGGAGGACATACAGCCTTTGTATTAATGCTGGATACTAGTCTATCCAGCTACTCTAAGTTTTGTCCAAAGTTGGGCATGGCTGGATATTAAAAACCTTAAAAACAAAATTATATTAATTTAAATCAAATATTACTAGAAGTTTGCTTCATATTGTCTTACAGTTCTGAAACACTTTTGCAGTTGCACAAGCGTAAGCAACTGCTGATTTTTTTTTAAGTTAAAAATACAATTATTAGAAAAATAAATCTTTTCATCTGTCCTTTTTTCCTCTTTTTACTCTTCCAATGTTCAGTTGAAAATTTTTCCTAGGTTTGACTTCAGAGACAGCTACTGCAGAGCAAATCTTCTGTTACTTTGGCTGCAACTTTCTTTTTTAAGTAGGTACAATAAAGTGAAAACCTGTGGTATGAGTAAGGCAAGCATTATGTTCAGATGTGCTCAAATTTATTCCATCTGACAAGTATCTGGATTTTGGTATTAAGTTTCGTTAGAGAACTCATTAAAAGATTTTTTTAGCTTAAAGTTTGGGGGGGGGGGGGATTTGAGGGATAGAGGAAAACAAATCATATGGTTAAGGATATTTACTATTCTCCCATGAAAATGGTGGGAAGAGGCCCTTGACAGCACCACTCTAGACTATTTCTGGAAGAGTTTGTACTAAAAGTAAGAAAAATGTTTGAAAAGGAATAAGAGGAGGTCATCTGAAGATCCTTGAGAGTAAGTGATAGGCACTACCTGAAAGGCAGCACTTGAGGCTATACTGGAGTGAGGCAAAAAAAAAAGAATACAAGTTATCTAGGGAATTATGAGAAACAATACCAAAGGAGGCAACTGAGAAAAAAAGAGTAATTGAATTAGAAGGAAAAATTGACATTAAAAAGGTGTTAATAATGTTTCTTTTATTATATCTTCTTATTCTTCTATTGCTTTATTTTAGTTCAATACTTTCTCTGCTTGAGTTGTTTGGGGTTTTTTTTGGTTTTTTTTTTTCAAAAAAAGAGCAGCTATATAAAAATTACTACCATGGACACTTCACAGAAAGAGCAATATCCTTCAGTATCAATTAATGGGAGCTTTTTCTTCTGCTTTACTGTTTAGTATATCCACTTTACTTCGGTGGGAGTTAGATGAAGCCATTTGGACTCACTGCCCTCAAAACAGTGTAAGAGTAGAGTGAGGAACATACAGCCTGGCAATCCAAAGATGAAAGGCAATGGCACTTCCACATCACTAGAAGAGTTAAGATTTTCCTTGACAAAAATTGATTTTCATTATTAATCAGAAATATCAACCATTTAATAAATGGTTATACTCTGCCCTGAACACATGATCTAAAAAAAAGGCCCCTGAGAGTGTTCTCTCTGAAATTTCTGAGTGACTTTCCAAACAGATTGGTAGTCCCAGTTGTTGTTGGACAGATTACTCAGGCCATTGAACCTCAAAACAGGTCCAAGCTGGATCTAACTGGAATGTTAGATCTAAGAAGGAACGCACAGGCTAAAGAGATCCCTGTCTTCACAGACACTTTTTCTGGATATCAAGAGTTACTCAGTGGAGACAACTTCTTCTACAGAAAGAACCTGAAGCTTTAGAGGTCAAGCCTCTTTATAAACTCAAAAAGAAGTGGATTTAAAGAAGTGCTTTCATTCACAACTACCACTGTGAATTGTTTTTTACAGATGTTAGGATCCTGATTTTTAGCATGACCCTTACCTGGCTTTCAAGAAATCACATGCAATAGGAATGCTATCAAGTCTTAATATGCAAATTATTTAGACAAATTTTATTCTGAACCTTTAGGTATTAAATAGGAGAAATACGCTGATATTTTAATGTTACTTTGATATTTCTTAATTCCAGTGAGAAAGAAGACTTTTAAAGGATCTTAACTTTAAAATTTAAATTTTGCCCAAATATTTGTAAAAATATTCAAAGTATCAAAATGTAACCATCAAGCCCGAAGTAGCTTCAAATCTAGATAAGGCATTCATTTAAACTAGCTCAAAAAGCACACAAAATCACTGTCAATTCTAATGGGTCCCAGTCTGGCAAGATACTAAATTTAAGCACTATTAGACTACATGAAATGATCCGAGACAGACAAATTTCATGATTATTCAGCGGGAGCAATTCGGCAGTTGTTAATTGCTATCAGGGGACATTGAGACCATGGCTCTCAAATGGGCAGGCTCTCCTGGGAAGAAATACTGCTAGCATAAGGACTTTGCTGCACGCGCGTGCGTGCACGCACACACACACACTGATTAAATGAACCAATTAATTAAGTGCTCACATGTGAATTACCATGTGCCTAGAGTTAGGGGGAGCATTCATCTAAAGTAGCAAACTGAGGAAGCAATTGCAAGTCAGGAAAAGAGCCATGGTAGGTGTCAGAGCCTTCCACCACCGGGAAAGCTAATTTCCTGTGTCATATCCTTTTGCTCTGCTGACCAAAGGCAAAGCTAATGAGCCCGCTACTCCCTGTCTTACATATGAATAAGTAGCAAATAAGTACTCCTCATTGAGTGGGTTCATGGCAATAATCATGTCATTGATAATTACTCAGTTACCAAGCCAAAAATAAACTCCAGAAGCTGCCTCTGAACATCTGTAAGTTTCTGAAAAATTGCTTGATATATTTATCTCCGAAACAGCTTTTTTACCATTCCGCCTTTACTCGCAAGAGCGTGTGAAAAATAATAATTATCTATCTGTCCTAAAGTGTATTTACATGCCAAAACTGCTCTTTGAAACATTCCTCTTTACATCTATCTTCCAGCTTCTGCTTCCTTCTGTAAGATTTTTGCATTCATCACAGATATATTAACAGCTGTTTATGCCTATCAAATACTGATTGTCCAAGGAAATTTTCTATTATAGTACTGATAGCCAAATCTCAAACCATCTAAAATGTATAAAGTTTCACTTCGTTTGGGTTGTTTGTACTTATTTCTGGTTATTTGAGAAGGCTGAACAGGAATGTCACAATTCTGACAGCTATTGGCATTTAAGCTGCCACCCAATGTGGTCCACAGCCAGCTAATAGACATTTGTTCATATCCCAATCAAAATACACTGACTTAATGTCTAGCACTGATATTTACCTCTCTAAAGTGCTTGTATGGAACAGATTGTGCCTCCTCTCAGAATTTGAAAGGTTAAAAACCAAGATACTTTAGTAGTACATTTCTGCACCTATTAATGATTAAATCCACCTATTCTGAAAATCCAATGATCAAATCGATACTTAATATTACAAGTATGGTCTCCATATGGGTTTGTAGATTTCCTGTTCTCTCCTAGAAATACATTAGCTAACACACCCCTGGACTGTATTGTATATAGCCATCCTGTGATTGACTACTGCACCTCTACTGATCAGCTCCTAGCTTATTGCAGAAATGCTCGTTATTAGTCCCCAGGTGTATGACCTTCAATGCTGTGCTATTGAATTTCATCCCATTTCTATTACTTGAGTCTTGAGGGTCATCCAATATACCCCTTGGCTATTTCATACAACTAATGGTCCCAACCAAATACCACCTTCCTATTTCTCTTACTCCCATTTCTGTGACTTTTTCCTTTCTGCCCAGCAGTTCCTGACTCAGAGACTTACTTTTTAGCAAGGCCCAAAATTTCTAATTCAGGTCAGTGTTTAAACCAGAACATTCCCATAATATACACTGATACTTCACACACATTTAGTCTCAATATTCTCACCTATTTGGGGGGGGGTTGTGGGGGTGGGGAGTGGTGATGAAGAAAATATTCCTATGTTTCTAACAAGTTCAATGGGAAGTAAGTTGTTCCCTCTTTGCAAAGAAACAGCATTTGACAGAAGCTGTTATAGAGTGGCAATCCATTTGTCAATACTAGTTTAAATATATTCACTGATTATAGGTAACATAAACTCTGAATGCACTATTTTAAGATCAAAAACATTTTATAGAATTTTTACATTGGGAAATTAAGACCATACGCACAAGATATGGACAAATCACTAGTCTTAACTTGTATATATCTAGGAGGAAATTGTGACAGTAAAAAGTTATGATTATTGCATTTCTGTGCAGAACTTGAACTGAGGTAGGTACTTATGCATAAAATTTTCCTAATTCCAAAAACATAACTTTTTTTATAGAACCATACAATGGTCTGGGTTGGAAGGGACCTCAAGGATCATAGAGTTCCAACCCCCTGCCACAGGCAGGGACACCAACCTCCAGGCCTGGATCTGCACAAGGTTGCCCAGGGCCCCATCCAACCTGGCCTGGGACACCTCTAGGGACAGGGCATCCATCACCTCTCTGGGCAGCCTGTTCCATCACCTTACCACTCTCTCTGTAAAACACTTCCCCCTAATATCTAATCTAAACCTTCCCTCCTTTAGTTTTAATCCATTCCCCCTTGTCCTGCCATTATCTACCCTTTTAAAAAGTTGATTCCCCTCCTGTTTGTATGCTCCCTTCAGGGACTGAAAGGCTGCAATGAGGTCCCCCAGCAGCCTTCTCTTCTCCAGGCTGAACAAGCCCAGCTCCCTCAGCCTCTCTTTGTAGAGGAGGTGCTCCAGCCCTCTAATCCTCTTCGTGGCCTCCTCTGAACCCTCTCCAACAGTTCTACATCTTTCTTGTATTGGGGGCCCCAGATCTGGACACAGTACTCCAGGTGGGGCCTCAGGAGGGCAGAGTAGAGAGGGACAGTCACCTCCCTGTCCCTGCTGGCCACCCCTCTTCTGATGGAGCCCAGGATACCATTGGCCTTCCGAGCTGCAAGAACACACTGCTGGCTCATGTTAAGTTTCTCATCCACCATAACACTCAGGTCCTTCTCAGCAGGGCTACTCTCCAGGAGCTCTTCTCTCAGTCTGTATCTATGTCTGGGATTCTTCTGGCCCAAGTGCAACACCCTACACTTGGCAGTGTTGAACCTCATTAGGTTCACCCAGTCCCACCTTTCCAGCCTGTCAAGATCCCTCTGGATGGCTTCCTTTCCTTCTATTGTGTCAACCACACCACTCAGCCTGGTGTCATCCCCAAACTTGCTGAGGGTGCACTCAATTCCATCATGGATGTCATTGATAAAGATGTTAAAGAGCAGCGGTCCCGTGACAGACCCCTGGGGGACTCTGCTTGTCACCAGCCTCAAGCTGATCATAGATCCATTGACCACCACCCTTTGTCTACATTCTGTCAACCAGTTTCTTATCCACCCATCAAACCCACATCTCTCCAATTTAGAGGTAAGGATGTGGTGGGGGACTGTGTCAAAGGCCTTGCACAAGTCCAGGTAGATGACATCGGCTGATTTCCCTTTATCTACTGATGCTCTCACTCCATCATAGAAGGTCACCAGATTCGTGAGGCACGACCTTCCCTTGGTGAAGCTGTGCTGGCTGTCCTGGATCACACGCTTAACCCCCATGTGCTCTAACAGGTCATCCAGGATGATCTGTTCCATGATCTTACGAGGCACAGAGGTGAAGCTATTTGACCTTGTCTAAATATTCCTGATTAGAGAATACCTATGCAATTAAATACTTAATAATTTGTTCTACTACTGTATAAAATTCCACAGTCTGTGGTAGGCAGCTAGCTCCTCCTCCCAACTAAGGAAATTTTCCTTTTTTTCTCCTGATGAAGAGACAGTCTTGTGAAATCTTAATAGCTCTACAAAATAGCTCATCTTCACAATGAGACATTGTTCATGTTCACAAAACTTGTGACAAGACCATGATAAAGCAATGAATTTACATCAGCCTTCTACATTATTTAATTTCTTACCTACTATTAGTAATGATCTTGCAGGTATCCAAAATATTCTAGAGTAGGTAAGATGATGAGAAATGTCTAGAGTCATAAGAACAGCGTCATTTAGGTTGGAAAAGACTTTTAACATCATCGAGTCCAATCACTAACCTACCACTGTCAAGTTCAATCACTAAGCCACATCCCAAAGCACCACATCTACATGTCTTTTAAATACCTCCAGGGATGGTGACATTTACTTCCCTGGGAAGCCTATGACAATGCTTGATAAACTTCTTTAGTGAAGACATTTTCCCTAATACCAAATTCTAAACCTCCCCTGGCACCACTTGAGGCCTTGTTACTTGTTACTTGTTACTTGGGAAAAAGAGGCTGACACCCACATGGCTACAACCTCCTCTCAGATAGTTTTAGAGAGCAATAAGGTCTCCCCTCAGTCTCCTCCAGACTAAACAATCCCAGCTCCCTCAGCCGCTCCTCAACGGACTTGTGCTCCAGATGTTTTCTCAGCTTCACTGCCCTTCTCTGGACACACTCCAGCATCTCAGTGTCCTTCTTGTAGTGAGGGGCCCAAACCTGAACACAGCACTCAAGGTGCCGACTACAGGTGGACAACCCCTTCCCTACTCCTGCTGGGCAGAAATAAAATACGGATATTAATTTCCTGAATGCTTACAATATTTAATGGGCACTATCACATTTAACAGGCATTACTATATTTAATGGGCTATCAGCTTAAGTGAAGTTAACGATATAGATTGCAACAAAACTGTAATGATTAAAGACCAGTTAAAGACAATTAAGACACAGGCATCAATTCAGCTCTGTACCACAGTAGTCCCTATTTAACACAAAATCCTTCAGTATAGTTAATAAATTAGAATACCAATAGTGCCTAGAGGTCCTGATCTCTCAAACAGTGTTGTTCTACAAATACATATGAGAAAACAGTTGCTCTTCTAGAGACCTTAAAGATGCTACTATTTTCTCTTTAGAGAGTCCTTCATAATTTTGAAGCTATCTCCATTAATAATTCATCCTCAAGTTACTGTTTTTCAAAAAAAGAAAGGAATAAATACAAAGTATCTCTTTATTAAGAGCAAATATAGGCATGAGTCCTTGATCTACTTAAGGTTTTTTCCCAGTTTCAGTTCAGTTTTTTTCTCAAAGCCAAACAACTTTAATTCACCAAGGCCTAGCATCATGCTGAATTTTAAAATCATAAGTATACTTTAACCTATCATCCTAGTTTACTGCTAGGATAGAGTTAATTTTCACTATAAGCTGGAACAGGACACAGACAGGACAGCTGACCTGAACTGACCCAAAGGACTATTCCTTTTATAAACTATAAAAATAATATTTTAAACTAAAATATTAATTTACATGTGCTAGCCTCTATCAGAGACTATGTTCTATATCTTTTACAGGTTGTCTCAAAGTAGATTATTTACCTACTAATGTTCCATTTTCCAAACAAACGTCAGCATACAGATCTGGTTAAGTGGGATGTAGCTTACAAATTTGCATATTTTTCCCCCTCTCTGCTCGATCTTATCTCTTTCTCAGAAATAAAAAAATCTGCATGACTTATTTTTCTCATTCAAGAAATTAACATCTCCCAGAAGAATTACCTGTTTTGCATATAGTATACACGCCACTTCCTACAATGTACCTATCCAAAATCTTGCCAAGAAAAACACCATCTCATGGATATTTAGGAAAAAGACCCACATGAGTGGTCTAGCTAGCCCAAGATCACACGCAGCAAATATCAGAAAGAGGTACAGTTAGGAATACTAATTCCTAACTACTGCTGAGTTAGGAATTCCTCCTTTCACTAAGCTAGCCTATACTTCACACTGTTTGCAGCTTACAGTACTGTGGTGGTTCAGACCCAACCAGTACCTGAGCACCACACCCCCAGTCCCAGAGAAGAGAGAGAGCGAGCCCTCATGGGCTGTGTGATAAGGGCAGCTTGACAAAATCACAAGCAGAACAGTAACAGCCCATGGCAAATTACACTCACACCCAGTGACAACACAGAGTACCTTACCAACCAACGGATTACAGAGTGCTGTACAACACAAGGACCAACCCAACACCCCAGCCACACTCAGACTGCCCTGGAGGAAACACAGGAGTGTCCCTCCCCAACCAGCCCTTTTTATGGGGGAGTGATGTCAGGTGATGTGGAAACAGCCCAGGCTAACTCAGCTCACCTAGGCTGGCTGCTTGGGGAGGTTGACTATGGCCTGACCAGGACAAGTACACACACACACACACTTTCATACACATCTGAATGAAAAATATTTTCAGCCACAATGCTAACAATGTAGCATGAGTTTATGTACAAAATGAATTTGTGGAACTCATCTGAAAGGAAAACTGGTTTTGGCTGTTTCTGGAACAACAAATTCTACAGATCTTTAAATGCACGTTCACACAAACAGGTGAAAATACATTAGAGCAATCAATTTGGTCAAAAAGTAGCTATTATACTCAGCTGTAATCTCAAATTCAACAAAAATATTTAACCTATTACCTGTGCCCTTTTTGACATAACAGGAACAGTGGATGCTTTTGGGTTTAATGAAGAAACCAAGACTGACATTAATGCTACCGTGCAAGTTTAATTATGGGCCACAGTTGTCTACTACATATTTTGCTATATCCTGTCATGATTCAAACTTTCACCCTGATAAGAAAGAAAGCAAATTTTTTTAAGATTAGTAACTGAGGCAGAATTTTTGTATACTGCAAGTCACAAGCAGCAAGGAAGAAGTTATATTAGGATGTCCATCCTGTTTTTTTTTCATAAGGTCTTCTCACAGTTCTCCTACATAAATTAAATGGAAGTGGTATCTCCTCATTTCCAGCATGCACTTGCTTTTCATCCTAGCTAAGGTTTTTTATTTTGTTTTTTATTTAAAGTAGTTAAAAACATTAATGTACTAGTGCAAAAAAGACTGTACCTTAATTATAATTACTTAAGCATAAAAAGACTAGACACAGCTGGATGCATTGCTGTCCCAGAGAACAGCTTAGTCAATGAACTGAAATGAAATGCTTCCCCCAGGTGCTTTGGAAGATGTCATGATCTCTTCAACATGATGAAGCTAACGGGCTTACAGAGATCAGGGTAAAAGCTGGTTATGTGTTAAAAGGTACAGCCATCACAGTTTGAACTTTTAATCTTGAAGAAGTTACAATTTTCTCTCCTCATGGATGCCATGGGGGCATTTGAATGCAGGCTTCATATTATTCAAGTTAAACTAGTGAAGAAAACCTTAAGGTCACTTGATAACAAGGGGAACCATTTTGCAAGCTGAGCAATCCAGCACTCATATGCCTTCTGATGCTAGTCTCCGAGACCATAAGTTTTAGAGATCTAAGCATTACAGGAGCAAGCTTTCCACCAGACAGAAAGGTGACTCTTGCTCAATCTTTTGGATCACTACTAAGTGTCAAATATTACAATGCTACCACATGTAATCTCAGGTACATTCAGGGCATTCACCTGAGATGTCAGGGCAAAATTCCACCCACTCATCATGGCATAGATAAATCCACGGACAAAATTCAATCTCATTTAACAAATGTCTTCTGTCCCTTCATGGGTGGTTTTTCCTCCAGGTAGGAAAGTTCTGTTGTGAATGGATCTAACCTCTGAACCCAGGCGCTGCAGATTCAGAATCTGTAAGCAGCCTATGAACTGGGTTTAACTCTTGCCAGCTCTGTAGAAGTCATTATTGAGACAGAGAGCATTGGTTTCCTCACAAAGCATCTCCTCCCTGAGCTATTTTTAAAGCAACATTAAAGAAATCCAGAAATTTTGCACTGCTTATACCTAACTCAATGCTACTATGCTGTTCTTGCAGCAAGACAAAAATTTGAAGAAATAGTTCTTGAGAACATTCTTCCAATTAACTTAGCAATAAATAACTTTCACAATTAATGACAGTATCTAGAATTCTCAGTTTCTACCTGATTCATTCTGTATTGCTACTGGGTCTTGCAGTTATGCTCCAAGTCATAAATACATTTGTGAAATAGCAGCAGACCCTTGTAGCACTCAGCCCTCCAGCACACTGTGCTCACTGCCCAGCACACATCTTCCCAGACAAGGTAAGAAACTAACACCTCCTCCTCCTCCCCTCTGAATTTTAACAAAGACACCTATATTCACACAACCACAATTGATGAACGGTGTCTTACAGAAACAAGGTCAGGCTTTCTCTGCAAAAAAACTCAGGTCAAACTGACAACAGTTCTGGGAAGACAGGTCTTATGGAAGCCCTTATTTTTGCTTTAAATGTTATTTCAAATATCAGAAAGGTATCAAGCACCAACTAATGGTTCTGTAATTGAACAGTACTCATCATCACACTCTGATGAAGCAGCAATCTTTCCAGGTCAACTGTTTTGACAGCTTCTTACAGTATTACATTAAGAAAGCCAGTACTAAACATGAACAAAAGATAAAATCATATTCGATGCATGTGTGTGCATTGACCACGCTATTAACGTAACAGTATGAAGCTAAAGGATAGCTCATAATTACCTTTTAGACAAGGTGTTCATTTTGGCTTGCAATATGAAAGTTTCATAGAAAGGATCATTCATGCAAGTTTATAGAAACATAAAACAGTTTCAGTTGGAGGGACCTCAAGAATCATCTAACCCCCAAGAAACATGGCTTCATTGAGTATTTTAAAAAGATGAAAATACCTGGTATAAATCAAGAGTGTCACACTAACAGATCAAGTGTTAGAAAGATAAAGTAAGTTATAGGGAAATGGAAGATTAGTAGTGAGTGAATTTAGCTGCTGGAAGAGTAATAATCTAGAAGAGAGTTATAGAAAAAATGTATACACAAAGTCAGAAAACCTTGTGGTCATTTATCTTCCTACCTGCAAGCTGCAATAGCATAAAAGCTGATATTCTGAGGTAGGCACTACTTTGCTTTGTGCGAACCAGTTGACCATGTTATTTTTCAATAGAGAGAGCACATCAGGCAACTACCCAGCACACAGCCTCGACCCTTACTCTGCTTTCCAAGCCAAGCTGAGTATGAAAGAGGCCCATCACAAACATTGGCCAGAGTCAGTGTCCTGGTTTCAGGAAGGGGTTAACATGATGGGCTCGGGATAGGTGACTCAAATTAGCCAATAGGATCATTCGGGTTAACATGATGGGCTCAGGACAGGTGACTCAAATTAGCCAATAGGATCATTCCATGCCAGTTACGTCATGCTGAGTATAAAAGCAGGGGGCGTGTTCAGTTTTGGGGCGCGGTTCGGGACGCGGGCAGCTGCGGCAGGGCTCGCTCCTCTCGACTCAGGTCTGTGTGCTCGCGGCGGGGCTCGACGCGGCTTGGCGCGGGGCTTTTGTAGTGGCTACGAGTCGGCGCGCGGTCCGGTCCGGGAGGCGCGCGCGATCTGATCTGTTCATCCCGGCAAAGGTTGTGTTGTTTATTGTTATCCCTGTTATATTTTAGTAAAATTACCCTTATCCCAACCTGTGGGTTTTTTTTTTCTTTTCTCCGGAGGAGGGCTGAACACATGGTCCCCAGTTGTTTTTGCTGTGAAACCACAACAGTCAGCTTTTCACTCTTCCAAAATACTACACTTACTGTGCGTAAGGATCTACCCACAGAAATCTCCATGCTAATCACATCCATGCTCCATTACTGCCACACACAATGCTAAGTTGAAGTACAGTATCACAGTTCTTTCATGTATGGGTGGTATACTGCCCTGTTCTGTGTTAGCATGCAGCAAACTTGCTGTGATGGCTCAGCCCCAAACAGCGGCGAGCTGCACACACCACTCGCTCACTCCCACAGGAGAAAGACACAGAGCCTCTGTGGTCTGGGATAAAGACAATTTACTGAAAAAAACCACCCCAAAACTAGCCAATTGAACTCCACATGGTGGTAACACACTGCTTGCACAATCCAAAGACCAACTCAACACCCCAGCCACACTCAGACTGCCCCGGAGGCACCCAGTAGCACAGCTCCCCAACCAGCCCATTTTATGGGGGGAGTGATGTCAGGTGGTGTGGGAACAGCCCAGGCTAACAGCTCACCTGTGCAAACTGCTTGGGGAGGTTGACTCTGGCCTGGCCAGAACCAGGACATTGTACATCCCTTTTCCCACACCATCTACATCATGCCCAGATCTTACATTTCCTGAGTATTTGGCAGGTTCATGACATCATTAATCTATTATTTAGACCATCTGTCCTAGGCTGATTTGGCTATACACCAACAATTTAGCAGCTATCCTCACCTAGAATTAAATCCCTTTGGGGTACATGCTGGAACTCCCCATCCTTTTCCATCACCAAGTGCACCCAGGTCCCTAAGCAAAAAGCAATCCCACAAATATACTTTTAGAGTTAGACTCCCTAACTGGGCAGAGATGCTGTGCCACAATGGAGCAGCCCAGGTGGGTTTGCCTCTGTGCTGCCAGTTGCTTTGTTTCCATTGCTGCAACCACCCCCACAGGGCATTTTCAGTACAGAGGTACAATTTTGGTGACTTTTCTCGTTTGGCAATGTTTAAAGCCAGCTCAATGCCTTTTACCTCTACAAACTGGCTGGATTCACCTTCTCCTTCAACAGCTTCTACCTCTCCTCATGTAGGACTCCATACAGCACCCTTTCATCAGAGCCACAGAAGCACCGAGCATTAGCAGGCACCGGTGCCCAGTGTACCTTTATGCCATTGAATCATGAAGGGTCAGAGCCCATCTACATTTCTGGAGTGACAGGGGGATCCCAGCAACTGATTCTACTAGAAGCTGAGTTGAGTCTAACTGGGAATGACTGGGAAAAGCACCCCATTGTGACTGGCCCAGAGGCTGCGTGTATCCTGGGTATAGACTTCCTCTGGAGAGGATACTTCAAAGCCCCAAACTGGTATGGGTGGGATTTTGGGATAGCTGTCTTAAAGACAGAAGAAACTGAACAACTGTCTCTTCTGCCCAAACTGCCAGAAGAACCTTCTGTTGTGGAGTTGCTAAAGGTTGAAGAACAGCAGGTGCCAACTCCTACCATGATCATAGAATCATAGAGTCATAGAATTGTAGGGGTTGGAAGGGACCTCGAGAGATCATCGGGTCCAACCCCCTGCCAAAGCAGCTCCCTAGGACATTTCACTCAGATAGGCGTCCAGACGGGTCTTGAATATCTCCAGAGAAGGAGACTTCACCACCTCCCTGGGCAGCCTGTCCCAGTGCTCTGTCACCCTCACTGTGAAAAAGTTCTTCCGCATGTTGGTGCGGAACTTCCTATGCTCCAACTTGCAGCCATTGCCCCTTGTCCTGTCTCCACAGACCACTGAAAAGGGGCTGGCTGATTCCCCCTGCATCCCCTGCTTAAGATAATTATAAACATTAATTAGGTCCCCCCTTAGTCTTCTCTTCTCAAGGCTGAACAGTCCCAATTTTCTCAGCCTTTCCTCATAGGGGAGATGCTCCAGGCCCTTAATCATCTTCGTAGCCCTTCTTTGAACTCTCTCCAGGAGATCCCTGTCCTTTTTATACCAGGGAGCCCAGAACTGGACACAATACTCCAGGTGGGGCCTGACCAGGGCAGAGTAGAGGCGGAGGATCACCTCCTTGGACCTGCTGGCCACACTCCTCTTGATGCACCCCAGGATCCCATTGGCTCTCTTAGCCCCCAGGGCACACTGCTGGCTCACGGCCAACCTGTCATCCACCAGGACTCCCAGGTCCTTCTCTGCAGAGCTCCTCTCCAGCAGGTCATCCCCCAGCCTGTACTGATACAAGCGGTTTTATTCCTTCCCAGGTGCAAGACTTTACACTTGCTTTTGTTGAACCTCATCTGATTTCTCCCTGCCCAGCTCTCCAGCCTGTCCAGGTCTCTCTGGATGGCAGCACAGTATTCCTGCGTGTCAGCCACTCCTCCCAGCTTTGTGTCATCGGCGTACTTGCTGAGGGTCGACGCTATTCCCTCATCAAGGTCGTGAGACAATACTGCACAATAGGAGACAATACTGCACATTCTGAGACTCCCTGATTCCCATTCAGAAACTGATTCAAAACCAGAGAGTCAGGGAGTGATTGGTAGAACCCGCTCACCCTTCAACAGTCCAGTCTGGCCAGTGCAGAAGTCCAGTGGAGAGTGGAGGCTGACAGTGGACTATTGTGGCCTGAATGAAGTCACACTGCACTCCAACAGAAAAGGAAACACTGGCAGCATGTGAAGGGGTTTGAGCTGCTTCAGAAGTGACTGGAACCAAAGCCCAGCTCCTCCTGGCACCACAGACTGACAGTGCCGGGCTGGATGTTCAAAGGCCCCTTCCACACACCACTACACTGATGCTACGTGGAGGAAGTGAGTCACACATCACATGGCAGACCTGAACAGGAAACCCCATTCACCCAGGAATCCCTTAAGTGATGAGAGATTGACTAGAAGGCAAAGATCTTGGAATATTGCCAGAGGAAGAGGTGACATGTGCTGAAGAGACCCCAGTGGATAGTGAACTGCCAGAAAATGAGAAAAAATATTCCCTGTTTACCAATGGGTCCTGTCATATTCTTGGTAAACACTGGAGGTGGAAGGCTGCTGTATGGAGTCATTGGTCCCTATGGGTCATTAAATCCACACAGTCCAATAGATCCAATTGTCCCTTTCCTCCACCTGGCTGGAGGCAGGGCACAACATTGTTTAGCTTCAATAAGTAATAATAGTATAAAACTGTAGATCTTTTGTACTTAATTTAGTACAATCCCTCCATACTACCGAGAACATAGCAACATTGAAGACTTTGTTAGATAAAGTCAGGTATATACTTTCAAAATGTTGATTTTTTTAAGTTAGTCAAGTCTTTCTTGATCCAAACCTTCCCAAGAGAAATATATCTATTGGTTGATAAACCCAGAATATTTTACAGAAGCGATGTTTCAGGTGATACCAGCAGTCCATGTGGTTGCCTATATCTGTATTTTTCCTTTGCTGTCAGCTTAATATGCTATGAATTCAAGTACACCTGTCCCAGTTCTGGCCTGGCCAGCGTCAACCTACCCATGCAGTCATCACAGGTACTCTGTGTTATCACTGTATGTGAGTGTAGTCAGCTGTTACTGTTCTACTTTCACAGTGCTTTTGTCAGTAAACTGTCTTTATCCCAACCTGTACAGACTGTCTCCTTCTCCTCTATTATTAAAAAATAATCAAGAATACTTAACAAAAAACAGGTTACTTGTCTCAGCAGAGATTTTTTCCCCCACCCGAAACTACAACAGGCCTGATGACTATGGATCACTTCTGAAGACTGCAATCGATACAGGGGACTGTTTCTTCCTTCTCAGTGCAAGCTTGTGATCATGTCTAGATGTTTCTGATGCTAATTTTCTCTTACTGTTTGGTAATTTCTGCCTCAAAGCATTTTCCAGTCCCGAACTCTATCCACTCATATCTCAAATTTCCAGAAAAAAAACAGTGCTGACTCCAGTGCTCAGAAGTGCTCTTGCTTTTGAAATCTACCAAGTTATGTTTTATTTCAAATATTAATTACACTCTTGAATCACAAACCACACACTGTAAGAAAGTAAATCAGTTAGTAGGCAGCAGTCCTAAATAAATAATATAATTTAAACTAAAAATAAAAAATGTGTTTAAGTGGTTTGCTGGGGTTGAGGCCTAAATACACCATCACTTAATTCAATAACCATGAGCACTCAAATTAGGACTAGAGGAGGGAAAAGAAAAGCATTAAATTTGATTTATTTAACTTTTCTATTTTCCCAATACCATTTATATATTACTTTCTAGGTAGCTCCATTTATCTGAAGTTTTATGTCATTTTGAAACAGGGTGCACAGGAAGATTAGACTAGTAAATTAATTTGAGGGTAATTTTCTTAATGATACGAGCTAAGAGTTTGCCCAATTTTTCTCAAACTCTGAGGAATAATTTTTTCTATAGGTTAATGGTATATCTGTCAACTTAGAAGTCAACATAAATTACTTTTCCGAATCAAAAGCTAGAAGGAAACTAAAAATACACTTTAGAATGGAATTTAATTTCTTCTACCTAATGATTCCACATATCCCAAATAAAATATAAATATAAAATCATATCTAGCGGTATATTATTACTCATGCTTTCTGTGCATGCATATATATATATATATATATATATATGCACACACACATTCATACCCACATGAAAGAAGTAGCTGGAAAATACTTTTTTTATAGCTTAAAATTACATGGTTTCTTTTTTAGCTTATCCAAACCATATAACGGAAAAGTTTACAATAAAACCTATATAGAAAGTCATACTAAAAATATATTCTAGCATGTACATTTAATTAAGAAGATAGCATACAGGCAGTAATCTGGCGGTACTTAGCTAGAAAACTTGGTATTTGTGTCCTAGAATAAACCACAGTGTCAGAGATGCATGTGAACTGGGGAAATCGTTTCTCTGCTAAGGAATAAGGTCTGCTGATCCTCTTTTTAGAACACAGGGTTACACAAATTAACAGGTTCTTGAAGCAAGAAAGAATATAAAGTTGTCTGAGGATAACTTCTTCATTAAGATACTTCCAGAATGTTGAGGCATTTTTTGTGAAAGCAAGGATGGTGAAAAGTATGTTCTTAGGTAAGAATATGAGCATGTCCTGGCTGAGACACGCTTCAGATCCTTTCCACGTATTACTCCTTAATTCAAAACAGAGTTTGTTCAGATATAGTTTCTTAAGACCTCGCTTTATGTTCTAATCATTATGATCCAGGTATTTTTAAGCATTGCCTAAGTCATGGCTGAAGTTTAACTGCCAAACCAAAAAACTACAGTAATCTTGCTGATTTTTAAGAAATATAAACCAGCCAAAAACTGCAAAGGAGTAACAAGCCTGATTATCTAAAAAATGGTTAAAATTAGATCTTGCATGCAGCAAAATGCAAGTCACTCCACAAATAATTCAGAGGAATGGAAATACGAAGATATTGACCTCAGGTTTTGTTAATTTTATTTCACTTTAGCTGCTATTATCTTTAAGTACTTTAAGTAAGTGTATCTTCGGGGCCTTTCTAGAACTATCATCATGATTTAGTGTGTCAAATTACATGAGGACAGTTCCTGAAATGATCTCTCAGTTTTATAATTGGTTGTAAAAAACTGAAATAATTTCACTTTTTCTATAGCCATTTTTTCCTCTATATCAAATATTTCTTTTTTATTCCATTTGATAGACTATCATAACAACAAAGGATTTTTAGGAAAAGCTGTTCTTTGTGGTTTCTGTGGGGTAGAATAGTAAAAATTAAACAAAGTTACCAGAAAGAAAGCAGTATTATCAAAGAATCATAAAATGCTTTAAATTGGATGGGATCTTTAAATATCATCTAGTTCCGACCCCCCTACCACTAGCCCAGGTTGCCCAAAGCCCCATCCAACCTGGTCTTGAACACTGCCAAGGGAGGGGTCAGCCGCAGCTTCTCTGGGCACCTTATGCCAGGGCCTCACCACACTCATGGTGAAGAATTTCTTCCTAATATCCAATGTAAATCTACTCTTCTCAGTTTAAACCCATTACCCTATCACTACGCTCCCTGATAACCAGTCTCTCCAGCTTCCCTGTAGGCTCCTTCAGGTGCTGGAAGGCTGCTGTAAGGTCTCCCGGGAGCCATGTCTTCCCCGGGCTGAACAAGCCCAACTCTCTCAGCTTTGTCTTCACAGGAGAGGTGCTCCAGGCCCCTGGTCATCTTTGTGGCCCTCCTCTGGACTAGCTCCAACACCTCATTATCTTTCTTGCACCAGGGACAACAGAGCTGGACACTGTACTTCTCCATTTCAGAAATAATTCATTAAATACATGCTTAATGGAAAACAGATAAATATTCTTTTTTTGTTTTTAAAAATCAACCATTTCTTTATTTTATTGTTCTAAGCTATGCAGTAAGACAACTTCAGCAAAAGTGTATGCTGGGGCTTCTAAGCCTGACACTATCCTAGAAGGTATTAAAAACCAACCTAATGCTTCTAACTTTTTGTGCATTCTCTCACCAGTGGAACATTTTCTATAAAAAGTGCATTTAAGAAAATGGACTGTTGTTCACAGTTATCTGCAGAAGTGAATTCTTTAAATCAAATGAAAAGAAATGTCTGCCTGGAGTCCTAAGTCAGATGAAAGACATCAGAGAGCACTTCAGAACTAACCGAGTATTGACTAGATGTATGTGGCTCACTCTTACAGTGAAGAGTTTTTCTAATCTTATTTGAAGGAACCTAACTCTCCTGATTTCACCATATGAGGGATTTTTAGTACCTGTGTAAGGGCTCTATTTAGAAAACCAGAGAGAGAAAGCGAAGCCCAGCAGCACTTCTTTTTTATTCAGCTGCAATTTCTACTGTCAGTTACATAGATATGTCCTTTGAATGCACTGTCCTTCCATTTCTACCCCAGCATCTGGGAGCCTGGATTGTTTCTTAGTTCTTTGAAGAAAGATGTGTGTTCTATGAAATGCTTGCATAGTATCAACTATGCAAAAAAAGGAAAAAAAGCAGCCATCAATAAACAGAGGGAGAAACACTTCTAACCTTTTAGTAAGGGAAAAAAAGTTATACAAAGCAGCAGAGTTTTTTGGGTACTCTTTCCCCCCCCCCCCTCAAATTGAAAAACATCCATTTTTCCATTCTGTCAAGGTGATTTTTTTTTTTCCTGGACAAAGACAGCAAAGTCTAGGTAGGCTCTGTTCCACCAATTGTATGGGGTCTATGTGGCAGGGAGGCTACAGAGGTGGCCTCTGTGAGAAGTGCCCACAGGCTTCCCCGTATCTGACAGAGCCAATGCTGGCCAGCTCCAAGATGGAACTGCTGCTGCCCAAAGCTGAGCCCATCAGCAACGGTGCTACTGCCTCTGGAATAACATCGTTAAGAAATGGAAAAAGTTGCTGTGCAAGGCAACTGCAGACAGAGAAGAGCGTGAATATGTGAGAGGAAAAAATCTGGAGCCACCAAGGCTACTGAAGGAGTAGGAGGAGGTGCTCCAGGTACCAGAGCAGAGATTCCCCTGCAGCCTTGGAGGCAGGCTGTCCCCCTGGCAGCCCTGGAAGATGACAGGGAGCAGAGATTCCACCTGCAGCCTGTGGAGAACCCCATGCTGGAGCAGGTGGAGACATGCCCCTGAAAGGAGGCTGTGACCCCATAGGAAGCCTGTGCTAGAACTGGCTCCTGGCAGCACCTGTGTAAAGAGGGGCCAACTGAACCACTACCACCAAAGTGCATATTGTCCAGGTTACTACACTATTTATTCAGCCTTTCATTCCTTGTATACCACACAGTACCTGAGAATACAGATGATAATGGGAGTAAGATTGAACTGTTGCTCTGTAGTGATGAGCGCACTGGCAGGCTGTCATGGAAGTACAGAGCTGCAATTCCTGCTGCTGGAAGACTAGAAATGTGGTTCTGAGTATTTTCAGAGACAATGTTTCTCACTGTCTTTTTGTGACATTTCATTCTCACATATGGAGAAGAAATATTACCAATTTTTGCCTTGCATGATTGCATGCTGCATTTCAATAAACCATTTACACACTTTACCTAATCATAAGTTTAACAAATAGCCAAGCTTTGCCTCTTCCTATTCTGGGGACCTTTTTAATAGCTCAGTTCTGAAGATCTTAAGTGTGTGAAAGATTGATTTTTATGTCCAGTAAATGTCTTAAAGATTATGCTTACAACTCAACCTAAATTCCGTCTTTAATTAATACATTCCATCTGGAAATTATTCTTCCAATTTGTGACTACATTGCTTTCCTCTGATCTTGAGCACATGGGGTTTACATTTGCCTTGAGGAAAAGATCTATCAGACAACTGTTCTAAGAAGAAAAGTTGACAAATACTACATGAATGAGTCACATATGATTTCTTGCATTTTGCAAGCAGTGAGACTTACTGTTGCAAACAAAGGATGGCAGTGAGCTGTAAATGGTCTGATGTATTGCAAACTTGATGCATTTTCCCAAATGGAGATGAATTTAAGAGCAGACAATGAGAACAGCTGCCTGGAAAGTAGTCAAAAGGCAAAGAGAAAGACTGGAAGGATGACGAAGAATGATAGACACTAAGTGATTGCCAAAATCTGGAGAATGATGTTTTCAGGAGAAGCCTGAGGCAGCATGTGTCAGAAAAAATACATCTCTGAAATAACTCACTGAAGTTATTAGGCTGTTATGCAGCGGTGGCTGCACAGATGGAAGACAAAAAATCTTGACAAAAGACCTACAAGAGGGTCAGCCTTAATGAATTAGCTTCTAGAGAACAAACTGACTTTCAATATTTTTTTTTCATTTACTCTCATGCATTTTAATCTTGCCCCATATAGTCTCAGAATATCAACATTAAAATATTTAGTTATGAATTTTTTTCTCTTTATGTGGAAAAAATAATCTGAGACTAAAAGTAGTAGATCAGTAGTCACGAAGTAATTCATGCCATGCTGTTCTTTTTTGTTCTTGTAAATTAATCAGTAGAAACCACTTGTCAATTAACTGCCTCCCTACAGAACTAAAAAGACTGACTGCATATATTCTTTACATAGGTTTATTCTAACAGTGTCCCCTCTGGAAGAGTTTTTGTTTAATAGACTTATGTCCTGGTTTCAACTGAGATTTATTTTTCCTTCTAGTACCTGGCAGAGTGCGGTGTTTTGGAGATAGTGTGAGAAAGACGTTGGTATCACAATGATGTTGCTGCTACATAGCTGAGGTGCTCAAACTAAGTCAAGGACTCTGCAGGTTCCCACGCTCTGGCAGGCACACCAGAAGCAGGGAGAGCACAGCCAGGACAGCTGGCCCAGGCTGGCCAAAGGGATGTTCCCTACCATATAGCATCACACTCTATATGTAACTGGGGAAGTGAGTTGGGAGGTGGGATGGCTGCTTGGAAACAGACTGGGCATCAGATTGCTTTTTTCCCCTCTTGCATGTGGTGATCAATTTGCATTTGTGCATCATTTATATTATTGTTTTTGTTATTTCTTTTCTTCTCTTCCTTTGTTATCTTGTTCAACTCTCTTATCTCAACCCACAAGGTTTCTTTTTCTATTCTCCTCCCTATTTCCTTGTGGAAGGGGGAGGAATGAGCAATCAACTGCATGGTGCTTAGTTACCAGCTGAGGTTAAACCACAACTTACATGAATTAATTTTTTTAAAATGGGAAAGATTAATAAAATACAAAGTATTTACTGAGGAAGAGTTGTCTGTATGTATGAATTTTTAATTCACATTTAAATTTCAATTTACTTATTTCCCTATTCCCTTTCCCTACTTTTTCCTTCTCTTTTTGGTTGGCTCTGGTTTTGGGCATCACATTATACAAATTAACTATAGAGAAACTTCCTCTCTTCCATGCTGAAAGTATACAGCCATGTAATTTATCCCTTTTACCTACACTGCATTCATTTACCTTGCAATTCCAAGTAACATTAGTGTGGCCCAGTTCTCAGTCAGACATTGATTGTAGCAAAGGATCAGTGTCTTACAGCCTGCAGAACAAGGCCCGGACACTCTGCTACATCTGTGCATCCACTAAATGGTATATGCTGCAGAAAGCAAACAGAAAAGCCCAGAACAGAGACCTGTACAGTCATCTCCTGGACGTACCATTCCTCCATGGATTTTTAAGCTGTTCAGTGTTCCCCACTAATCATTGAATACAGACTGCATTACAGAAAATCTTAGGAAGGTAAACCACTTTAAGATGTAGATAGGTGGCTGTGTGCTTCTGACCTCTCTAGTTTTCTGGGCAGGACATTAAATATATTTTAAAATGGCAGATTTGTGTTTGGCGTGAGTTTTTATAGGTACAGCACAGCTACTGCTGCCTTGGAAAAAAACAGAATGAAACTGCTGCAGTTTGGTGTAGCTTTTGCAAAACAGCAGTTACAGTTTTCTGCAAGTTCCAGACAGTAAACTTTGGCCAATTCAAGGCCAAAGTTACCTCTGACCAATCAGAGGTGGATTCATAGCACCTCTGTGAATCACATATAGGAGAAAAAAACTGCAGGCTGGCACACTTTGCCACTGGAACGCAGAGTGGGAAGATGTGACCAGCTGCACCGATAGACAAGGCCAGGCCCAGGAGAGGGGGAGGAAAGGAATGTGGAAAGAAAGTTTCCCCTGCAGCTCGTGGAGAAGACCATGGTGAAGTGGGTTGTCCCCTCGCAGCCCATGGATGAGGATGGGGAGCAAAGACATCTACGCCCTGTGAAGAGATTGATCCACACCTCAGCAGGTTTGCTGGGGGACTTGTGACTTTTGCAGGGAGCCAGGCCGGGGGAGCCCAGGCCCAAATGTCAGAACCCTATGGAAGGAAGTCCTGCTGAGAGGCCTGTGGTGAGGAGGTGACTCCCCGATGGAGAGGACTCATACTGCACAAGTTCGTGGATACGACTCTCATGTGGGTGGGACCCCACGGTGCCACAAGGGAAGAGTGCGTGTAGAATGCCCCCACCCAGCCCCCCCGGGTGAGACAGAAGACAGCTCTGGTGGAACGGACTGAAAACCCCTCATTCCTCATTCCCTGCCCCTCCTGGTGCTGTGATGGGAGGGAAGAAGGGAGCAAATTGATGATTAAAGTCAAGGGTGCTAAGAGGCAAGGGGTGGGGGGAAGTAGAAGTGTTAAGATCTGGGGAAGGAAAGCAACTGGTACCGCCGGAACCTCACTCCCCATTCCTGCTCCTCCCCGCACCATGTTGGAGGGGGGAAGAAGGGAGTAAAATCATGATGGAGTTTAAGTTTGCTAAGAAGGGGAGGGGTGGGGGGAAGGCGCTTTAAGACCTGGCCACTTCTCACTCTTATCTCGTTCCGGTTCACTGGGTGTATTAATTGAAGTTGTAATAAATCACTTTTTTCTTTCCTTTATTCTGTGCTGAGTCTGTTTTGCCCATTGCACTAATTGGAGAGTGATCCCTCTGTCCTTATCTCAGGGCCTAAGCCTTCAAAAATATATTTTCTCCCCTTTTCAGCTGAAGGGGAGAGTGAGCAAGCAGCTTGGTGGGCATTTGGCCTCTAGCCAGGGCCAAAACCACCACAGAAACAAAATCCAGGACAAGCCCTTGAAAATAAACTTTTTTCTGCTCCTCACCAAAACTCTATTTCCTTTTTAGTTCTTTATTAACAGAACTAATACACAATAAAGAACTGTAAATACCCATCTAGTGCCTTAGTAATAAATACACCTTACATCTTTTTTGGACAGATGTTAGAATGTGGAATTTGCTGAGGATGCTTCAGGCAGATGCTCAGTCAGACTGCACGCTGCCATCCCAGAACTTCTTTTCCTCTGATATGTCTGGCTAATATTCAGTATATGTCAAAATAAAGTTATAATCTCCACTTCAAATTAATACCCTTATACCATATCAGTCTTCATAAATGTTCTTTTTATTAACTGAAGTAATCCTAATTGCTTCAGACTGTGTCCAAAGACAATTTGACATATGATATGTTCCTTTTTTTTTATTTCCGCACAGTTCTTTAAATGTAAAAATCATGAGTAGCCTCTGGATATCAGGAACAGTTTGGAAATCTGACTATCTTCTTATATAGTGTATGTTGTTTCAGTAAGGGTGACACTACCTGCTAATTCAAAATATAGTGATACTGCTTGAATCTCCACTAAAAATAGTCCAATAGCCAGGGCATTTTAGGAGATAGCTATGGTTGCGGACACCAGTGCTTGCAATTCCTCAAAGCAGGAGACATGAAAAATAAATCTAACTTCTCTCCACGGGCAGGGTCACCCCTCCACCAGACCAGATTGCCCAAAGCCCCATCCAACCTGGCCTTGAACACTGCCAGAGAGGGGGCAGACACAGCTTCTCTGGGCAACCTGTGCCAGAGCCTCACCATCCTCAGAGCAAAGAATTTTTTCCCAATACCTAATCTGAACCTACTCTCCTTCAGTTTAAAGCTATTACCCGTTGTCTTACCATTACATGCCCTTGTAAGCCCTATATATATTGTTTACTGTATTATGTGTATACCCCATATATAGGTTCAGAAGTCACTTAGCCACTTAATCACAAACGTCTAAATATCATCCAAGCCTCATGCACAAGAGTGGCATTAACTTTACTTGTTCCAGTATAGTCACAGTTTGTTATTCATGTACAATGAAGACAGAATTTCCCATTTCCCAAATAGTTCAGCTGTTGCAAAAATACGTTCTGAGGTATCAAATTTAAAACACAAATACCATGAACACAGAATCAGCAGATATTCAAACTAGGATTGATATGCATTGTACGCGACACACATCTTGCATGCATATTTGTGAGGTAACAGTAAAATGTACCCCTTGGTGAGAGATTTAGGTGCTGTTCACTTGCTATCTCTCCTAGCTGTGCATGCTGTGATGGCTCAGCAGGGAAAATTAAGGAAGAGCTGTTGAGATCTGATTAACTTGCTTTTCCATTTTGTTTTCCCCTCTCTATGAAAAGAAACTGGCAAAAGTGAAAGGAATTGTCAGATTTACCTGGCATTTATGGGATACAGTCTCAACTAAGAAGTCAAGAGTACTTTATCCCATATAAACACACAGGCTGACACAATGCTAAGACAGACTTTAAATGAAGGTTAAAATAAATGAGTAAGGTTGGTATTTAGAGAACAAAATAAACTAATATTAACCAAGGCATGAGAGGCTTTATAGGTTAACTAACTCTCATTACAGAAGGCAAAGTAGATTTGCCATCTAAATTACAATCCTGTATCATTAAGATGAAGTCTCTTGAAGCCTTTGTATCTGCTTGTTGCTAAATGGGAGTATATAAAACATAGAATAAGTTGCAATACTTGATTCAGACACCTTTATCTATTTTTCCCCTTTTTTTTCTCAGAGAGCGAGCTGTAAAGAAGCAAATTACAGAGAAAAAAAAAAAAGTAGGTATTTCCTGAGCTTAGAGACAATGCAATGAATAATATTTTTCTACAATATTAAAAAAACCCAACCAGGATAAATTCATAGAACATATCTGAAAGGAATAGTTCCTGCCAAAAGGAATTATAAATGTATAAATAAATTAATGTAAGAAAAGCAAAGGAATTCAGTTCTTATGCGAGTTCAACTTTGCCAGTTTGTCAGTCAGGAGATGAAGCTAAAATCTGCATAGACATCTCTGCAGCAATATTGTTAAAAAGAATTATAGTAGTATTGTATCTTAATAAGATAAAGACATGGTGGAGGAAATTTAATGAGAAATCTTTCACTATTGTAAGGTATAGCGCTTGTAACTCTAACCTGTACTTGAATACCTTTCAAAACTATAATATTAAATTTTAAGTCGCTTTTATGTTTACTTATCATTAATATAAACCTCATTTAATTTGTGTATTATAGCTTACAGATCATTATTTGCAAATGCTGTTAGAAGACTGATGGTGGTTATAAAGATATTCTTTATATTTAAAGCATAAACTTAGAGCAGATTACTATGTAAAAAGAATGGCATCTTCCCAGGACCAGTGTCCTACATCTCCAGGGTTTTATCATAACTTACTTCTCTTATTAAATACCATACTGTCGCGTCAAGCAAGTAGCATCAAATAGTTCTGCCTCTGTTGGAGGAGTATGGCACGTAAGAGACTTTATTCAAACAGATTTCTCTTTACAAGGAGAAATTTACATCTACATTCTAGCTTTAGTTACATAAAGACCTGCAGATGCTTAGTTGAATAACTACCTGATGTTTTGTATATGCAAGCAAAGGGATCTAAACATGCTTATGTAGCACCTGCACATTAAGCTTGCAAAGACACCAAGGGTGGTGAGGCAAAGTTTGGGTGGTAGAAGGAGAATAAAGTAAGTATTCATTAAGGATGGAATATAATTTTTTAATTCAGAAATTTAACATCCATGCCATAAACCTTAGAACTGTTATCAATATCATCCAAGCACAGAAATTTTACAACTTGGTATTAGAAATCTATTGAAATTTGGTAACTGTGAAAAACCTTAAATGAACCTGCTTGCCTTTCATGTTACAGTTGTGCATAGCAGTATGTTAGACATAGATGGAAATTGAAAATGATTCTGTGAAACCTACTGTGCCCATATGGTCTCACATATTTCTAGATGAACAACGTTAGAGTGAAAGCTCTCAGGACAGATAAGAGCCTTCAGTGCTTTTTCAGTTTCCAGATAAAAAAGATGTTGAGTTTTATTTCTCAAAGTCAAAACAGAAAGCTTTATTATTCAACCAGTTTTAAAGCTCTAAAAGTAAAAGACACTGTAAAAGATTTTTATTTACATGGAGAGAAGAAAAAAAATATTTTCCAGTGTTTTTCAGAAAAATCTTCACTATGGAAAAAGAAAACAAAATTAAAAAGCCTAGTCCCATCAAACAATATCCCTTACTAGTTATCTTAATCATAATACTGCTCCATATAAGCGTTATCCTATTATTTGCCCCAGTAGGAACACCAAACCAAAAAGAAAAGAAAAAAAGAAAAAAGAAAAAAAGAAAGAAAAGAAAAGAAAAGAAAACTGACTTACACTGCTTACTTCAAGATCCCTAGTGTTGCAGAGTTTTGTAATCAATCAGTCATAGAATCATAGAATCATAGAATTGTAGGGGTTGGAAGGGACCTCGAGAGATCATCGGGTCCAACCCCCTGCCGAAGCAGGCTCCCTAGGACATTTCACTGAGATAGGCATCCAGACGGGTCTTGAATATCTCCAGAGAAGGAGACTCCACCACCTCCCTGGGCAGCCTATTCCAGTGCTCTGTCACCCTCCCTGTGAAAAAGTTTCTCCGCATGTTGGTGCGGAACTTCCTATGCTCCAACTTGCAGCCATTGCCCCTTGTCCTGTCTCCACAGACCACTGAAAAGGGGCTGGCTGATTCCCCCTGCATCCCTTGCTTAAGATAATTGTAAACATTAATTAGGTCCCCCCTTAGTCTTCTCTTCTCAAGGCTGAACAGTCCCAGTCTTCTCAGCCTTTCCTCATAGGGGAGATGCTCCAGGCCCTTTATCATCTTCGTAGTCAGAGCTAAACATTTAAGCACTGTTATAATATCTCTTGGGGAGAGATGACCATGGGTAGTTTTACTTACCTGATAAGACATTGGATATATTCTAGTAGTTTGGGAAAGACTAATATGGAGAAAATTGAAATTATGCTTACTGGGGAAAGCCAACTGGTGTTTTGATTATTTAAGAGGAGGCCAAAAGCTACACTGTGATTACCTTTCATGAGGTGCTATTTCCATTGCTATCAATTTTGTCTTCTTAGATGAGTAAAGCAATCACATTTAGACCCCATGGAGAAAGAAACATTACAAAAACTTGAATTTTTGCAACAATGCAACAAATCCCTACCCTGTGTTGTGGCAGTATCCCAACAGAACTAGCAGTTGCTTTTTGATGAAATGTAAATCCGTTTAACGAAATTCTACATCACTCAACTATTCTTATGCAATATTATTTTTAAAAAGAAACCAAACCCAAACAATCTCAATCAATGGTTTAATAAAACAGTTGTCCTCTGCATTTTAATCTGCATCTCTTTTAGCAAAGAAAAAGGCTGTCTTTCTTTTTACTTTAATCAAATAAGCTATTCACTCATTCCAGCACTGCTCCTGGTCATTTAGCTCTACTGTTTTCAGTGACTGATACGCTTTTTGCCATAGTCAAAAGAATTCAGTAGGTATGATGAAGCCAAAGAACCAGGGAAAAATAATCATTTTATATAACTGTGGTTTTATACCTGCCCATTTTCACTTCAAAATCTTACTCTAAAACACATCCAAGAAGACTAAAGTGAAGGGGAAGGAGGGGGATCTATTGTCATTTAAAAGTATCCTTAAAAGTAGTAAATAAATCTATCTCATGACAGAAAAAAATATAGGGGAAATAGAAACTGGAAATAAACCTTCACAATATTCCAATATTCACTTTATAAAACCCTTTAAAGCTGGTTTTCAAGTTGCATTCTGGGACCCCTGTTGATTTCTTCTGTGAAAACATTCACATGACAGAGAAAACAGCAAATTTCCCCCCTCTTTTGTTTAAAAAAACAGCCACAAAAAACAAACCCCACTTCTTTCTTTCTGCTTCTGTTCAGGCGAACACCTGGCCTATAAAATTCAGTGACAGAACCTTCCCTGGGGTGCCGTTTTTGTAGAAAGCTAACAAAACTTTAAGAAGTATATATTTTTTGCCTCATTGGAGCTTACACAGCTTTATTTTAAACTTTTTCCATCTGTTTCTCTGGCTCAACTGCGGGTACCAGTGTGTTTAAAGCAAAGCTGTATCACTTGTCCAAGAGAAGCCTGCAGTCAGCAGGCTCCTGCCTACTTCTGGCTGTCAACCCAGCCAAAATGTTCCAGCAGGAGGAAGACGGGAGGGATGGAATAGATGGGAAGAAGAGAAAGTTTCTCATTTCTTCTACAAAAGACAGCACGTGTAAATATCAGATCAAACATTTTTCAGGAATTATCAGAAGGCATTCATTTCTTGTAGGAAGCAGAGGGGGCCTGAATTAATTATCGTTAAATTAATGCTCAGGAATACTTGTAACACCTTTTTAGTAGGAATGACAGCTGGCCTGAGTTCTTCTGCATCAAGTTCTGCTTCTTTTTCCCTGCTGCCCTCATATCTTGGTTGCAAAAGACCTTCATAAAGCAAAGGAGGAATGAAGCACACAAAGAAAGCAGACAAACCCTCCAACTCCTTTAAGGAGCTTCAAACAAATTCTTTGAGCAGATTTGTATCTCTAGTGCTTTAATTTAATCCTGTTTCTTAGCATTTCATTTAGGCATAATTCTTAATATTTCATTACTAAAACCAAAAAGGAATTAGTACATGAACTTGGTTTGGAGGTATGTATGTTTTAAATTCAGGAACTTGCATGTAGTAAGTGCTGCAGGAAAAGACATGAAGACTGCAGATGAGTATTATCTGTGAATTTTCTCCCAGCCATATTATGGCATATCAGCAGGTTAAAAAAAAAAAAAAAAAGAAAGCAAGATTCAGCATTTTGTGTCAACTGAAGAAGAAAAGGGCAGCTCTTAAATGATAACTCTTATCTATATGCCTAATACATCTGTGGCGATGTGAATTTCTGCACAGCTCCCTGATAGCTGGGCAACAGGTTTCATTTTGGTTGAGGTTTTGATGCCACCCTTTCCAGTGTCTGCCCACACTGCACTAAACAAAGCCAAACCCTAACAGCTGTCATGTGCAATTGGTTCTTCCTGTCAGCCTGTCCCTGAGGGGAGAACTCTGTGCACTGGAGTGTTTTCTTTTTGATAGGCTTCTGTTTCTTGTTAAAATGTACATGTTTTTCTCCATTTATATTAGAGAAAAGAAGACAAGGGAACGAGCCTTGCACGTGAAGAGAAGTAGCGGAAGTGGAATGGTTCAGGAAATGCAGTATCTACAGCACCACGTATGGGATACTGAACACCGTAATTCCAGGAAGTCTTACACGATCTTTCCAGTGGAGACACGTGAGAATAACAGTGATTTTCTCTAGCTAATTGAGCAGTACTTGGTTAATCTTAACGCCTGTTGAGGTTTCAGAGGCAAGTCAAGAATATGGTTTTACATCAGCTTAAGATTGAAGAAAAAAAAGTTGGTTTAGGCTGTTTTATCATTAGTGTAAGTTCAATGTAGAGAAAAATAATGAAGTCAGTCCAGTCTTTTACCTTTGGCCTGCTCCCTGAAGTATGCATGATTGCACAGTGAACTCAAGGTATCATCATTACAGTAATTTGTCCGAAGCATGTGACCAGCATACAGGGAAGTTCAAGTCCAGATGGATTTTCAAAATTCTGAAACACTTTATGCTGCAATTTTGATATTCCTAAATGCGTACTTTTAAAAGCCTCTTTTTAGAAATAAATATATCTATTTCCCACCTAATCAGAGGAAGCCAAAGATCCATTCCACCTTAAAACTCAATTATTTAATTGCAAAACTATTATTTCAAATGCTTTGAGAACTGACTTCAGCAATTCCCTCTGCTCCTTAGTTCACTGTCTACAAAACTGAAGTGCGTGCTTTTTTTTTTTCCTGTATCTGCATACCACAAGAACAGCTACCAGATACATCATCTGAGTGGCAAGTTTTTAAAACAAATTCCACAGCCGTGCGATCTTCCCTTCTGAATCAGAATCCATGAGGCACATCAGATTTATTGATACGTGATGTCAATTTGGCTTCAGGTTTGTGCTAATCTTTCCTTCTTTTTGTCTTTTGAACATAGCGCTTTGTTTGCCCGATCGATGTTCTAAGCACTGAGGTTTTATCATATACTGCTTGCTAGACTGCAGAAGCTTAACAGAAATTTATTCAGCACTAAATATATTGAGAACACTAAGAAAGAAAAAGAAGAATTTAAGCAGCAAAGCAGTATTCGTGAATCCTTAATTTAAAAAGTATATATTCAGACCGTACTAGGCAGCATAAACTATAAATAGGAGTGTATGCCAATATGCTACCACTGCTACTTTTGTTACCTTGGTGCAGTTTTGGTTTTAATTGCTATTATATTCACAACTTCTTGGAAGAGAGGGGCATGCAATCAATATCTGTTTGATCGTAGATAACTTTATGTTAGGAAATCAACAGGAACAAAAGATACGCTACATAAATTCCAGGGTTTCTACTATCTTCCTCAGAAACAGATCTAAGAAAACTGCTGAAAACTTTTTACTTTACAGTATCTTAAGTAGAAAAAACCCTTTTAACTAGAGAGTTTACCTTCAAGTTTTGGATCAAAGTTCTTGTCAAAAAAGGAAACGAAGCAACAAGGACAAAATTAAGCCCCAAATGAATGATTATCTATACAGAATACAAGGTATCCTGCTTCAGGACTTTGCTCTGGAAATTTTGTAACTCCATGCAATTTTTTACTTTATGAATACAAAATAAACAAGTATTTCTTCTAGAATATGTAAAAGACCTCTCCATTTCACCTTACTGAAAAATAAAACGAAATTCCTCTTGAATCCATCAGTGACCCTTGTGTTTATCAGCTAGTCTGACTAACAGGTATAGGTCAGTGCCTTTAAATCTGGTTTGCTAATAAAGAGCAATTGCTTAAATTACTGCTTCTCCCCTATTCCACAGAGTATATACCTCATTCTCTTATACATGGCTTAAATAGCAAGGTGTTACTGAGTTCTGGGGCAAGGCATGTTCTTCCATCTCAATTTCTTTATATGCCATCCTACATACTACTTTTCAACAAACAGGAACAATAAGGCTCCTGACAGTTCAGAGCACATTTTTACTTCTACTTGTATTTCACCATCTGCACCATGAATTTACAGCTTTCCTGAAAGCACAGCTTCTCCCACACACAGCACTTGTATGGCTAATATTTACCACATCTGTCCAAGGCTCTCAGCATATGATTTATTTAAATCGTTCAAAGAGCAGAAGGTCAAATGCATACAGGAGCATTAATAACATTTCCTAAGCCCAAACCACAGATCTCAACAAGAGGATATGTGGAAGTGACAAACGTAGGACAGCATCCCTGAAACATTAAGGTTTGCCTTTTACACTTTTTTGCATTTACTGTCCTTTATTAAGAATCATCAGTCCTGAAGAAGCTGTAGCTCTTGCTATTTAATCACAGTGAAGTAAAGCTTCCATGAGCTCCCTAAAGCTCCTCAGCGATGTCAGCATAAGGAGTATGACATTATGCTTAAAGAGATGCTCTTATTCCCTCCTGGCCCCAACTCTTATCTAGCTGTGTTTATATACTGCAATTCCATCCTTTAAATTTCTGTTTTTCCTCTTGCAAAATGAGGATGGTATTTTTGTATTTTACAGCATAGGGAAAAATTCACATTATTTATATTTTTAGTTAAAACAGCTAATTTTTATACAGTACATTTTTAGCTCTTTGGGTTGGCATGGCAAGGTTTTCACAATGGGAGGGCTACAAGGGTGGATTCTGTGAGAAACTGACAGAGGCTTCCCCCATGTGTGATAGAGCCAGTATCAGCCAGCTCCAAGACAGAACTGCTGCTGGCCAAGGCTGAGCCTGTCAGCAAAAGGAGAAGTGGCTTTTGCAGCCAGAGGAGTGAGGTGTGAGAAACTCTGCAGACACCAAGGTCACTGAAGAAGTAGGGGCGGGAGGTCCTCCAGGCACCAGAGCAGCAATTCCCCTGCAACTCATTGTCTTGGTTTCAGCTAGGGTAGAGTTATTTTCTTTTCTAGTAGCAGATGGAATGCTGTGTTTGGGAGTTAGGATGAGAGCAGTGCTGATAACACATGGATGTTTCTAGTTGTTGCTGAGCAATCAAGGACTTTTCAGTTGTTCGTATTTCCCTGCTAAGGAGAAGGGAGGGGACACAGCCAGGACAGGTGACCCGAACTGGCCAAAGGGGGTATTCCATGCTAATAACATTATGCTCAGTGTAAAAGGGGGGCTGGTGGGGGAAGGAGCAGGCAGCTCCAGGACATGTGGTTTTGGGGATGGTCTGGTTTTGGGACAGCTCTGAGCTGTACAGCCTGAGTTTGTGCAATTCGGTGAGAAACTGCATCTTGTATCACCAGTTTCATGTATTTTGCTATGAAGTCCTGTTATTATATCTATTTTTCTGCTATTGCAGTAAACTATCCTTATCCCAACCCATGAGGTTTTGGTTCCTTGGGTTTTTCTTCTCCTTCCCTCTCCCCTCCCTAAATCCCCTCACCACTCCCTTGTAAAGAACAAGTGTCTGTGTGGTTCTCGGCTCTCAGCTGGGGCAAAACCACAACATCATGGAGAAGACCATGGTGTAGCAGGCTGTCCCCCAGCAGCCCAAGGAAGATGATGGGGAATAGAGATTCCACACATACCCAGCCCATGAGGACCCCACACCATAGCAGCCAGAGACAGATGAATGAGGCTGGGACCCTTTGGGAAGCCCGGGCTGGAGCAGGATTCTGGCAGGACCTGTGGATCCATGGAAGGAGAAGCCCAAGCTGGAGCAGGTTTGCTGGACTTGTGATCCCATGGGGAAAACAAACTGGAGCAGTCAGGTCCTATAGGTCTGCATGCCATAAACGAGACCCGTGCTGGAGCAGTTCATGAAGAACTACAGCCCATGGGAAAGACAGAGGTTGGAGAAGTTTGTGGAGGACTGTCTCCCATGAGAAGGACCCCACAATGGAGCAGGGGAAAAGTGTGATGAGTCCTACCCCAAGGAGGAAGGAGCTGCAGAGAAAACATGTGATGAACTGATAACAACCATCATTTCCCATCCCCTCAACACCTCTCAGAGGGAAAGAGATAATTCAGGAGTGAAGTTGAGCCTGGGAAGAAGAGAGGAGTGAAAGGAAGGGTTTTAAGCATTGATGTAATCTCTCATTGCTCAACAGATTATTCCTACATTGAGTCTGTTTTGCCTGTGACAGTAATTGGTGAGCTATCTCTGCATGTTCTTATCTCAACCCATGAGCCTCTCATTTTATTCTCCCTCCACTGTCCAGTTAAGGATGGAAAGTGATGGAGAGCTTTGGTGGGCCACTGGCCTTCATCCAGGGTCAACCCAACACATCCCTTAAGATGTAAAATACTTTACAGAGAAAGCTATACTCTATATTTTTCAATATGGGGAAAAAAATAAAACATTTTTCATTTCTATTATTCAAGCCAGGCACAAGAAAATCCACTCATGAATTGTCAGAATCTCTTGACTGCATTTTCCTCTTTGTTAACAAGTGATGCCTGCATCAACATACTTATTGCAACATAGGTATTATCTTTGTCCAGAATATAGTGAAGGCACACTTGAGGAGATTACAGTAGTGGTTTATAACACACCCCAATATGTCAACACGCTACCCTCTGAAAGATGCAACTGTCGCAGTTTTGCATAGTTGGCTACTGAGAGAGAGGGCCATGTGCTACAGAAAATGGCTGCTAGAGTCTTCTGCAAGCCTGCTTATAGTGCCTCTGAGAATCACATATAGGAGACAAAGACTCCACCAGAACACGGAGTGCCAGGAAGATCGCAATTTTGGCCCGTTAAGGGCATTGTGATATATATTTGCATATAAATGTAAGCAGTTGACAGACACAAAAGGCCAGGGAAGACTCGGGGAGGACTCGCCCAGGTACCCTGGCAAGGGAGATTGTTGCCCCTGCAGATGGACGTGGAGTAGCCGGAGGAAAGGACCCATGGAGGAGGCAGAGACCCGACCTGCCCGGTGGAGAGGCTCCATGATGGATGGAGCAGGGGGAGACATAGAGAAGATGCCGTGACTGATGTTGGGATGAGCCCCTGCCAGCACAAGCGACCTACAGAGATGAGCCAAACAGGTTTGCTGGAGGAGGCATCATAGCCCCGTGGAGGACTGGGACTGAGAGACACTGGGATTGATTGCTGCCTGCCATAGCAGAGATGAAGCCCAGTGGGAAGAGATTTGCCTTGGAGAAAGTTCGTGGAGGACTGGCTCTTATGGGTGAGATCCTACGGTGCAGCAGGGGGAGGTTGTGTGGAATGGATGCCCCCATCCCGGCCGAGAAGGAAACCAACTTGCAAGGGACTGACTGAAGCCCCCATCTCCTAGACCCTGCCCCCCTGTCCTGTGCTGCGAGCAGGAGAGGGGAAGAAGGGAACAAAATCATGGCTGAAAGGGAAGTCTGCTTTAGAATGGAGGGGTGGGGGAAGGTGTTACCGAGACCCCCATTTTCCCCAGTCCCTGCCCCTCCTGGGCTGCGACCGGGAGGGAAGAAGGGAGCAAACTTCTAACTAAAGCCTGATAAGGAGGGAGTGGTGGGGGAAAAGTGTTTGCCTGGTTGCATGATTGTTGGTTGCACTCCTGACTCTGGTTCCTTTTCACTGTTTCTCTTTAGCGTAGTGTAATAAATTAGGTAACTTTTCTCTTCAGCACTCTGTGTTGAGTCTGTTTTGCCCGCGTCATTAACGATTTTGACTCTTGAGCCGCCCAATTATGTTATTTCTCCCCTGTCCAACTAAGAAGGGGAGTAATGGACTGATTTTGGTGGGCGTCTGGCCTTTAGCCAGGGCTCAACCACCACAGCAACGTAAAGTCCCACATGAATTTAACTACACGTTACTAATTTCACTACAAACTCTTTCTGTAAGTGCAAGAGATTATAGAATATTTTTTCCCTCAGACTAACTTCAAATCAAGTAGTCCTCCATCACAGAAGAAACACGCTTTAATGATGGCAATACAAAGGAAAAACAACAAAGTAAAGCACACAAAACCCACAACAGCATAACCCTAAACTGCTCATATAACAAGAGTAACAGGCCATATTGCTCTGCAGCTGCTAAGGCAACAGGCACCATCTTCAAATTCCTTTTACAGAGGCAGTATTATTTTAGCTAATAAGTGTATTTGGCAAAATCAGAATAGACAGTAGGAATACAAACTCCTACACAAGCAATATAATGGGCTATTACCAAAATACAAATGACTGAATGAATGTTTAGGCAAGAGGAAAAGACAGATGAAACAGAAAGTGGGGAGCATTTATCCAATCCAGCTCTCTAACTGGGAGGGACCCCATAAAACCACAACTCCTGCAGTATCTGTATGAAATTGTCTTTAGTCACAGGGCTATTCAGATGGCTAATGTACATCTCTACAGGCTGTAGAGATGTTTTCCACCAGATGCTTCAAAAGAAGATGCAAAAAAATCTTTCAATGGCAATTAACTAGTGTCTAAGACTAAACTTTCTGCAGAGGCAGGTAAGAAGTAAATAACTGTATTAACTGTTATACTTCAAGCATATCCACCTTGCATATTTTTCCATTCTATTTATTACAGCTGGATTACTTTAATATATTTCATCTAATGCTGTTATATCTACACCTCATTAGCATGTATTTAGGATGCTCCCATTATAAAGAATACAAGAATTCACACTTAATAGCATATTCCCTCTGCTATTTAGAATACTACTGCAATTAAGACTAGAAGGGTCAGAGCTGGATGTTCAAGGATTGAATCACTGCTGAGAAGCCTAATTGTGATGAAAGGCACACACAGAATGACAGAATGCTTGAGGTCGGAGGTCATCTGGTCCACCACCCTGCATAAGGAGGTCAACTAGAGCTGGCTACCAAGGATCATGTCCAGAAGGATTTTGAATATATTCAAGGAAGGAGACTGAACAAACTCCCTGAGAAACTAGTGCCAGTGCTTAGTTTCACATACAGTGAAAAAGTGCCTCCTGATATTCAGAAGGAACCTCCTGTGTTTCAATTTGTGCCCACTACCTCTACTCCCATCACTGGGCATCACAAAAAAGAACCTCTCTTTGCATCCTACCTTCAGTTATTCACATATAATGTTAAGATCCCCCTGAGCCTTTTCTTCCCCAACCTGAACAGGCTCAGGTCATTCAGCCTTTCTTCACATGAGAGATGCTCTAGTATCCTCATCACCTTTGTGGCACTTGGCTGGACTTTCTGTCGTAGCTCAAAGTCTCTTTTGTATTGTGTGAACCCAGAAGTGGACACAGTACTCCAGATATTTATGATAGGTAACTGCAGATATCTGTAACATTTATGATAGGCCTTGTCGCAGGTTTGCGCAGCTGTGTACTGGTAGAGAAGGAGGGACTGCAAAGATGGCTGCTGCAAGAAGCAGCTAGAAGCTCTCTGCAGGCCTCAAGAGACTAAACATTGGCCCACTCAAGGCCAGTTGTTTCTGACTAAGGCCAAGCCAATTGGCGATGGTCACAGCACCTCTGGGAATTACATATAGGAGAAAAAAAAATGCAAGCAGCTGTATTTTGCCAGCAGAGGAAGGAGTGTGAAGTTTTGAAGAGCTGTGCAGAAACAAAGGCTGGTGAGGGTGGGGAGGAGGAGGTGTCCCCCAGGTGCTGGAGAGAAAGATGCCCCTGCAGCCCAGAACAAACCCATGGTGAAGCAGATGTCCGTCCCCCCGCAGCCCATGGCAAAGGCCCAGACCCCACCTGCAGCCCCTGAAGAGGATCCACGCTGGACCAGGTAGAAACGCTGTGACCTGCATTGGAGCAAGCCCCTGCCAGCACTTGCAGCCCATGGAGAGAGACAGAGATGAGCAAGGGAGAGATTTGTGCTGGAACAGGTTTGCTGGAGGGAGACTGGTGACCCCATGGAAGACTGGGACTGAGTGATTTATGATTGGAAAGACTGATTGAGTGATTTATGACTGCCTGCCATAGCAGTGATCCACGGTGGGGCAGCTGGTGCAGAGCTGAAGCCCTGTGGGAAAGGACTCACATTGGAGAAGTTTGTGGAGGACTGTCCCCCATGGGTGGGACCCCACGGTGCAACAGGGGAAGGGTGTGAGGAATGAATGTCCCACCCCCCAGCCAAGAAGGAAACCAACTTGTGAGGAACCGACTGAAGCCCCCATTTTCCCAGTCCCTGCCCCTCTCTGTGCCACAAGGCAGGGGAAGGGGGAAGAAGGGAGTGAAATCATGACTAAAGGGAAGTCTGCTAAGAAGGGAGGGGTGTGGGGAAGGTGCTTTAAGATCTGGCCATACCTCTCATTACCTGACTCTGGTTTCACTGGGTGTGCAGTGCAGTGTAATAAATTAGTTTCCTTTACTCTGTGTTGGGTCTATTTTGCCCATGACGCTAATTGCAAAATGATCCCTGTCCTGATTTCGCCTCCTGAGCCTCTCAATATATATCTTCTCTCCTGTCACACTGAAAAGGGGAGTGGATAGACCCAGCTTTGCTGGGCATCCGGCCACCAGCCAGGCCTCAAAACTGAAGAAAGTCAGAACTGCAAAGTTCATAACATGGTTCTCTGCGTAAGGCAATAAGCTTTTCTGAGGCAGGGCTTACTACTGCAAAACCATAGTCATGCTAACATAACCATGACTTTGGCACTTTAGTAGACTTCTGCAGAGCTCTCTGGAGAACAAACAGATCAAATCACATATGCCTACACGAGACTGACAACGTCCATCTATTTCTAATTACGTCTATATATGGCTTCTTCACACATGATATAACCCATTAACTTCATATCCAGAGTTCTGAACCCTACGTATTTCACAGATACAAAGTGTGTCTTCAATACTTCCCATGTTTAAGATAAACTGTTTAAGTCCTTAATTAATATTTTCATAACATTTACACAGTGATTTCAATGAAAACCTGGAATGGACTAATCTTAATCTTGATTAGGTTCTTCTTCTTTCCTTATGCAGTACAAACACAAAATCACCTTCATCTATGGGTTTACTTAAAAATGCTCATCTATCTAGAATAATCACCGTATTTTTCTAACTAATTTCTATGACATATTTTAGAATACATACTCTAATTGTCTGAAACAAAAACCAAACCGAACAAACGAGTGCAATTCCCATGCTGCCAATGTTTAGGTCTCAGTAGGACACATTCAGCTTTCATTACAGTTCATAGAGTTTTGGCACACAAAGCATGTGCCCAATATTATCTTCCCAATGGAGAAGTGTGCACAGAACCTCTGCTTGAAGATGAGATTCCACACTCCAAATCATAACTTACAAATTAATTTTAAAAAAACTAACTAACCAACCAACCAAAAAGCACTTTAAGATATCCAAACTCACCCAGGGAGTGAGTAGAGAGCTTGATATGACCACAGAAAGAATTAGCCATATGCTCTTCCCTTGCTATGTAACACTGGGGAAATCCTTCCAGCAATCTTTTTTGCCTTGGCACCATATTTTTACCTTTGTTACACTCTCTGCATGGGAATATGCCAGCCAGATTTAAGAAGATAACCAGAATATCTGTTTTCCCTATGTTTCTATCTTTCTCCCACTTTCCCACCCTCCCAAGTATCAAGGTACAGTTATGAACTATGAGTAACAGCTTGAAAATCATGATTGGAAGTGACCATACGGGTCATAAAGATCCAGCCCCCTGCCATGGTCAGGGACATTACATTCTCCACTAGACCAGGCTGCTCAAGGCCCCATCCAACCTGGCCTTGAACACTTCCAGGGAGGGGGCATCCACCACTTCCCTGGGCAACCTGTTCTAGTGCCTCACCATCCCCATAGTGAAGACTTTCTTCCTAATATCCAGTCCAAATATAACCCCTTCCAATTTAAAACCATTCCTATCACCATATGCCCTTCCAAAATGTCCCTCCCAGTTCTCCTGTAGGTCCTTTCAGATACTGGAAGCCTGCTACTAGATCTTCCCAGAGCCTTCTCTTCTCCAGGCTGAATAACTCAACTCCATCAACCTGTCTTCATATGAGAGATGCTCCAGCCCTCCAGTCATCTTTGTGGCCCTCTTATGGACCCATTCCAATAGTTTGATCTTGTTCTTATGTTGAGGACTCCCGAACTGGACACTACTCCATGTGGGGTTTCACAAGAGTGGAGTAGAACGACAGAATCACCTTCCTTGACCTGGTGGCCACACTCTTTTTGATGCAGCCCAGGATACAGTTGGCTTTCCAGGCTGCGAGTGCAGGTTGTCTGCTCATGTTGAGCTTCTCATTCACCAGCACCCCAAGTCCTTCTCTGCAGGGCTGCTCTCTATCACATCATGTCTCGGCCTGTATTGATGACAAGGATTGCCCCAACCCAGGTGCAGGGATATTCTAATGGTGTCATGGAGATGTATCAAAAATGGAAACTTTCTGACCTAGATTTCAATCAGACTACTAAATAAACACAGATGTAATCCACATGGCAGAATTTGCATGAGATTATTAAAACCAGATAATTTTTTCAGGAACTGTTCATCTCCAAATGTGTAACAATCCCCAAGTTAGAACAGCAGAATATTCCTCCTCATGTAACATTCCATTTGCCATTCAGACACAGGAACCTTAATTTTCCCTCTACACTTTCTCCTATTTTCAATCACCTCTTACTCTCCATTTCCACTGACTGTTTTTACACTCCTCAGAGCATTTTATATACAAAAGAAAACTGATCTGAATGTTTATCATTTATTTGCTACTATCAAAAGTAACTGTGAAAAGAATAAAGAGCAATTCAGAAGAAACACTCTAAAATATACTTGCTTTGTAAAATTTTCCTAAGCATAACATTTTAAAGCTGTAAGTGTAAAACTGAAATTTTAAACTTTCCATCTTCTTCTTGGCTTCTACTTTTAAGGGCACAGAAAATTCAAAGATCTGTATGTAAAACTGTGAACATATATTAGCTTGCAAAAGGCTATCCATTAAGACTGACACTGTATATAAATTCTATATGATTTTATCCTTTTTTCCACTCAAATTATTATTTAATTAACTTGGATAAAGATCAATAGACCTAAATGTAGATCATAATATAAAACTACAAAAAGCCACAAACTGCGAATCATCTGAATTTATCTAACTGAGCACTTGATATTATGAGGAAATTTTTAAAAAATCCTACAGAAGAACATGAACCCTAACCTACATTATGCAAAATTATGTAAATCAAGCAAAGAAGTAAAGAAAAATTCTGCAAATACAGCTCACAAGTTATTACAAAGCAATTAAATCGCTATATAACTCCCAGTAAAATTGGGACATTAGATAATTAGAAATGCTAATGTTCAGAAAGTTTAGACTTCACTCATATTTTTAACAGCTAATTGCTGCAATTAAAAATGAGGAATTCTCTTTAATTTTCTTAACAAAGAATTCAGAATTGAAATATATTTTGAAGCTGTCGCTTCTGAAAATGAATGCTGAATCATAAATTTGAATTATCTAGATTCATTAATATTAGTTTGGGTTTTAAGGAGACATCACCCCCCTCTAGACAAAAAAAAAAGCAGCCTTGTACAACCTTTATCTGAAGAAATCAATTCTCAAGTGACTGACTCATTAATTAAAATTCATTGTTACCATACTATACAATTCATAAGAGTGTTACTGTATGAACAAGAACAAATGCAAAATGAAAATTAATCACTATTGAATGGGGAATGAGATGGAGAACAGCATGTGTTACAAAACCCACCCCAAACCCCAGAGCATGACTACTCTAACAGTGTGATGTAATTAGACTTTTCATAGACGTTATCAAGGTATTTTGGGGGTCTGATTTATAAGAATTAATGGAAGGCAGGATTCTTTTATAGATCTAGAATAGCCCCCAAGTAGCACGTATTACAAAGCATACGTGACTACACAACAAGAAGTCACAGATGATCAAAACTCCTCCAAGAACTAAGAGTACTCTTGCTTACCAACTCATATAAAAAGGTGTGTTGGACTTGTTACTTCCAAAGCCATTTCCATATTAAGCTAGTTTAGCACCATCCTGCCAATGAATTATTTAAAGGAAAAGCACAAACTACCTGGGTTTTCTACATCTGCTGTTAACAGGGCTTATAATTTGTCCTGAATTGGACCGGATCCACGATGATCATTGAGTCCAACTCCTGGCTCCTCATACAGACAGCCAAAGTTAAAGTATATTACTAAATTAGATTCAATAAAATGTTATATTGCTGAGTAGACTGATATAGATGTAAATGAATTAATACAACTTTAATAGAAGAATTAGCATGTTTCAAAAACAGAATTTGTCTGTTTTGAGAATAGACAAAGACAGTATTTACGTGTTTTAAGAAGAGATTTATTTTGGATTTTTGAATATGGCTGCACCCATGGATAATGACGGGGAGCAGAGACCATCTACTGCCTATGGAGAAACCAACCCATGCCACAGCAGGTTTGCCGGGGGACTTGTGACTCTGTGGGGGACCAGGCGGGAGCAGTCTGCGCCTGAAGATCAGCACCCCATGGAAGGGAGCCGTGCTGAGGCACGTGGTGAGGAGATGACTCCTCGATAAAAAGGACTCGCACTGTAGAAGTTCGTGGAGGACTGTCTCCTGTGGGTGGGACCCCACAGTGCTGCAGGGGAAGGGGGTGTGTGTGGAATACCCCAATCCCAGCTAAGAAGGAAAACAACTCCTGAGGAACAGACTCAAAACCCCCACTCCCCATTCCCTGTTCTCCCCATGCTGCAAGGGAGGGGGAGGGAAGAATGGAATGAAATTATGACTAAATCAAGTCTGCTAAGAGGGGAGGGGTGGGGAGCAGTAGAGGTGGCTTAAGATCTGGAGAAGGAAAGTAGCTTGTGAGGAACTGACCAAAACCCCATTCCCCGCCCCTCCGCACACCATGGCCAGCGGGGGAAGAAGGAAGTAAAATCATGACTAAAGTTAAGTTTGCTAAGAAGGGAGGGGTGGGGGGGAGGTGCTTTAAGATCTGGCCACACTTCTCATTACCCAACTCCGCTTATACTGGGTGTGTGGTGTAGATGTAATAAATTGGTTGTCTTTTCTTGATCACGGGTTGAATCTGTTTTGCCCATGACACTAATTGCAGAATGATCTCTAGCTGTCTTCATCTTGACTCCTAAGCCTCCCAATATATATTTTCTCCTCTTTCCAGCTGAAAGGGGTAGTGATAGAGTGGCTTTGATGGGCATCTGGCCTCTAGCATGGGACAAACCACCTCATGTTGAAAGACCTTGACATTCCATGAACATCAGTGGTGACAGTAGAGGTAAATGTTATGCCTATTGTTACCTGCAACAGCACTGAGTATCACATAAAAACGGACAGCAACCAGTATGCAAATAGGTAGAGCTACTGATTATAAGGTTCTTGACAGGCTGCTGAAATGGGCTGATGGTCAGAGAGTTGGACAGATAGAAAGTCCCATAACCAGGAGAGATGAATTGTGAGCACTGCTGTGGGCTGAACCAATGACCGCATACCAAGCACATCCACAGACAATGAGACGAGGCTTCTAGTGGTGAACACATGAACATATGCTGCTGCAGTGACGGAATACAATTGCATACTGGGCTGTATCAACAAAGCCTGCACATTGACAGAAGTGCTTATTGACATCTGCTCAACACTTCTGAGCCCACACCTGGATTAGTTTCCAGCTTTTTGCACTTGGGTGTCAGAAAAAAGTCCTTGCATTGATATAAGCATGCAAATTAGCTCACTGGCTTTCATACATTCAAATGATGACTTGCAGGGCTTTCCTTACTGTTCCTGATGATCTAATGGCTTAAAAAGAAAACTCAAAAAATACTTTTCCCTCTATTCCTCAAGACCAGAATTGCCCCCAATACATTAAAGCTTGCGGTAGTTATCAAGCCTGCTCCTTTCTGGGAGCTATGAAGACTAGATGGTGCAAAATCAGGTCGCCACAACTTGTCAGGCAATAATTTGATTAGAAACTACTTAGGAGTCATTTCTTCTTCCTCAATGAGTTATAAGAAGAGAGGAATAGTAGTGAAGTTCTGGCACCAGTATAATGTTAAATCTACATACTACATACCACATACTGCAGGAGTATTGCTAGAGAACTGCCAGGCATTTTAAATATGCAATCCTGTTCCTATTTTTACTATTGTTGTTTCTTCTGCAGTTTCTAAAGCAAAACCAAGACAATACATAAGATGTTTTGGCAATATTGTCACAGCATATATAAAGACTCATTACATTTATGATTCCAGAAATGGAAGAGATTATTGATACTGAGCACCATGTTAACAGCTGAGAGTTGGAAAAACATCATGCTTTTTAGCTAACAGTAAGAAATTTCCTTGTTAAAGGTCATTGATCTAAATACAAAAAAAAAAACCCTCCATTTCTCACAATAAAGTTCTCAATTTAACATGTCAAACTTCATGGCCAACATCTTGACAGAGCAGTAAGTAGCCAGGTTAGAAAATATTTAAATTATGCTAGAATGCTTATTAAACTAGCTGAATGCATGCTGAAACAATTAACTCAAATTTTGGCCAAAAGTTTTAAGAAAATGTATTTCAGGGTGTTTGGTCTGAAGTACAAGCCTGATCATTTAGTAGACACATTTGTGACCCTACTGTGTAGACTGTGTAATACAGCAACCTCCAAAGAACCTCTGTCCAGACCCCAGCACTCGGCTCCAGGCAGGCATGGAGAATTGTGCTGAATTGGACCTCACCCAAGATATTTTCAGCAGGTCTGAAGGAGTCACACCTCATTGTGTCTCTGTGAGACCTAAATCCAGAGGAGTTAAACAGTTGTGTTTTGACATTATTTACTGAGTTGTACTGTTATGCTATTTGTAACATTTGGGCCATACACTACACTTTATCCTACTCTCCATAATTAGTAAAAATGTACTTGTTTTCTTAGAATCAAGTGCTCATTACTTAAGAAAAAGATGGAGTACATCTAATTTGCAAACTGGGTCAGTGATAAGACAATCAGCTATCAGTACTTCCCTGGTGAATGATTTATTTTATCCATTTTTTTGAAAGAGATGCAATTTGCAAAAAGGCTACTGATTTAAGAAAAATAAGGCAACTGTAGAAGTTAGTATTTTCAAATCTGTATCTAGAATAGAACAAGGGAATGTTTACTAATAAGAGGAAATTTTTAACACACAATTGTGAATATTCTTGTCTCCAGTTTCATTAGCAGTTTGCTTTTAAAAAGGCAAATACAGTGGATACCAAAAAGTCATATGTCACATCAAAAGCTTAAATACAAATTAATGCAAGATTCCAGGCAGAATCTAAAATATTCTCCCACTTTCCTGTTCTGTTCCATTTTGCTGTTTCTTCAAGGTTGTGCAAGTAACTGCACCAAAAACTCTGATATCCCATGCTGTAGTCTCTAAGGCCCATTGAGGGGAAATGTGTTACTGAATAAGACTTATTTTGGCTACATGGATTTCAAAGGAACAGTATGGCTATGAACTTCAGGTATAAAGGAAGCTGAACTGCTTATTGCCTCCAATGTCATGAGCTAGATTGAGTCTACAACTGATGTACCTGTTAATACATACATCATCATCTGACCAGGCTCTACTTGCCTAAGTCCAGACAGCACACTCTGCTGTAACAGGTGAAATGGGAAGTATCTTAAGACTTAGTTTTCCTTTGGTTTCAGTTACTTTAATGGCACCATTTGAGTTAAACAGAAAACATGCCAGGCATCTGAACAGAAGAAACTGCAATAAAAGTCTATACTAGCTAGAAAATGGACATGGTCATTAATGGAGTTTTTACTTTGAAACAAAGGCATGGAATCCTCATCCAATTTTTGAAGACTCCAGCATTCTATACATGTAAAGTTGTCTCTTACATTAATGCTAACATACTGATGTAAATTAAATGCAAACTGGTAAATCATCTATGAAAATTCGATCAAATTTCCAGACATGCCTGAAGAAAATAGTACTTTGTAGAAATTACTAGTTTGCACCTCTCAGTGATGACGTTATTAAAAACATCAATTTTCTTGCCCATATTTCAAGTCTGGGTCATAGTATTTATTTAAGAACTTTTGTATATTTTCTTTCAATTATGAAGCAGAACGTTTTCAACAGCTGTAATACTGCTCTGGTAATTAAAAAACACCAACAAATGCGTAAGCCAACTAGGTCAGAGTTCCTACAGACACCAGATAACTGGAAACCTAAATGGCAGCAAGATCAAGAATTGGTACTTTGTTAGCTTCAAATAGGGACTTTTACATTTCCAGTTCAGGGCAAGCTTCTCCTAACTACAGAATCTGATGCAGATATTGACATGAAACCCTGTAATAAACTTTTAGAAGTACATGTAGAAACATCATCTAACTTTTTACTGATTTGATTGTTACTACAAGATTCACTCAAGATAAACTGTCCTGGTTTCAGTCAGGATAGAGTTAATTTCATTTGTAGCAGCTGATGGAATACTGTGTTTGGGAGTTAAAATGAAAACAGTGCTGGTAACACCCTGATGTTCTTAGTTGCAGTCAGACAGTCAAGGACTTTCTTAGCTTCTTCTATTTCTCTATTCTTGAGAAAGGAGGGGCGAAGCCAGGACAGGTGACTCAGATGGGCCAAAGAGAGTATTCCATGCCAATTACGTCCTGCCTAGGAAAATGGGGGGCTGTTGGGAAGAAGAAGAGGGGCGGTTTCGGGACGCGTGCTTCTTGGGGGGACGGTCGGGTTCCGGGACAGCTCTGGGTGGTACGGCCTGAGTTGTGTGGTTCGGTGAGAAACTGCATTGTGTATCAATAGTTTCATATTCTTTTGTTCTAAAGTCCTGTTAGCATTGTTATATTTTATCTTTCTGTTATCTTAGTAAACTATCCTTATCCCAACCCACGGGCCTCTTAGTTTCTTGGTTTTGGAGTTATTTGCCCCTTCCTTTTCCCTTCCCTTGTTTCCCTTTCCCTTTTTCCCTTTTCCCCTGCTCTTTTACTTTAAGGAGCAGGCAGCTGCGTGGATCTCAGCCCACAGCCGGGGTGAAACCACGACATAAACTTAATCCAAATAATTACTGTAGGTAAAAATTGTAGAATTAACAGCAGTATAAGAGCTTTAAAATTTGCATTCACTAGTAATACCCTCTGCAAATATAAAAGATCAAAGAAAAACTTGCTATAAATTATTTAGGACAATAGCTTCCATTGAGAATTCAAGACAGTACAAGCTTTTTATTTAAGTTTTCATCTCCTTCAGATCCTTTACCTGTAAGTCAGAGCAATTTTCTAAGAGTTTAAAACAAACTGTAAATCTGGCTTTCTGGCCAACATGTTTGTAAAACATGTTTGTAATACAGAGACTTTTTTTAAAAAAATTCAATTTTAAGAGAAGAGCTTCAACTCTTTCCTTTGTACCATACATACCTCCCACTCATGAACTCAACTCCTTCTGTCCCTGTCCTGGTTCTGGACAGGCCAGCATTAACCTCCCCAAGCAGCCAGCATATGAGCTGAGTTAGCCCCAGGCTGTTTCCACACCACCTGACATCACTCCCCCAATAAAAGGGGCTGGTCAGAGAGAGGAGCTCCTGGCTGCCTCCATGTCAATCTGAGTGGGGCTGGGGCTTTGGGTCAGTCCTCCTGTTGGTGCAGTGCTCTGTGTTATCACAGAATCATAGGGGTTGAAGGGACCTCAGGAGATGATCGGGTCCAACCCCGCTGCCAAAGCAGGTTCCCTAGGACATACACACAGACAGGTGTCCAGACAGGTCTTGAGTATCTCCAGAGAAGGAGACTCCACAACCCACCTGGGCAGCCTGTCCCAGGGCTCTGTCACCTTCACTGTGTGAAAGTTCCTCTGCATGTTGGTGCGGAACTTCCTGTGCTCCAACTTGCAGCCATTGCCCTTCTTCCTATCTCCACAGACCACTGAAGAGGGGCTGGCCAGTTCCCCCCGTGTCCCACACACTTGAGATATTTATAAACATTACTAAGATCCCCTCTTAGCCTTCTTTTCTCAAGGCTGAACAGCCCCACTTCTTTCAGCCTTTCCTCATAGGGGAGATGTTCCAGGCCCTTAATCATCTTCGTAGCCCTTCTTTAGACTCTCTCCAGGAGATCCCTGTCCTTTTTATACCAGGGAGCCCAGAACTGGACACAATACTCCAGGTGGGACCTGACCAGGGCAGAGTAGAGGGGGAGGATCATCTCCTTGGACCTGCTGGCCACATTCCTCCGGATGCACCCCAGGATCCCATTGGCTCTCTTAGCCACAGAGGCACACTGCTGGCTCATGGCCAACCTATCATCCACCAGGACCCCCAGGTCCTCCTCTGCAGAGATCCTGTCCAGCAGGTCATCCCCCAGCCTGTACTGATACAAGCGGTTTTATTCCTTCCCAGGTGCAAGACTTTACACATGCTTTTGTTGAACCTCATCTGGTTTCTCCCTGCCCAGCTCTCCAGCCTGTCCAGGTCTCGCTGGATGGCAGCGCAGTGTTCCTGCGTGTCAGCCACTCCTCCCAGCTCTGTACCATCAGCGTCCTTGCTGAGGGTTGTGGGAGATCTGGACAGACACACAGGGATTAATATGATCAGGTGAATGCTGTGCATTCAATCTGTTCATCTGCTTATATAGTCTCAGGCCATGTGCATGCATCTGGATGGCTCTCCCTGTTTCTTAAGTGCACTAATCCATTCTGTGATTCACCCACCCATATACATTCTGTGACTGGTTACAAGCCTTACAGCACACCCACGGCTGTTACAATTCTTCTCCCTTTACTTCTTACCTTACAACCCAAACTTCTTTGTCAGAGGCTGGATTGCTCACATGTCCATTGCTCACTAAACAGCCTCCAGCAAATCCCCCCTTCTCTCTTTCGAGCAATCCAGACTTGACTTACAGCTCTGGTAACTGTCTTTGATATACATTGCAAAAAGCATAGCAACATTACTAACATTATCATTACAAAAATCAACACCATTAGCACACCCTTTATAAACGACAGAAGCCAGTCCTTCCCACTGTCCTGTGCTTAAATGTTTAAACTGTACTAAAACTTTACTCTGCTCCATTAGTCCAGGTTGCAAAGCTGCATTGTGAATAACTATGGGTGGATCTTGCCTATCCCCTGTGAGTCACAGGTAATTCAATCCATACACGGCGTTAGCCAGTCTTTCAGGTGGGGTACTAGGCTCTTCCCCTTTCTGTTATAAAAGCATACATTTAACCGTCTGGTGTACACGTTCAACCATCGCCTGACCCGTAGGCAAATGGGGAATACCCGTAACGTGTTGAATACCCCAATTTTGGCAAAACTGGCAGAATCTATGTGAGGAGTAGGCAGGGGTGTTGTCGGTTTGATGGTGTGGGGGGTCCCTAAAGAAACAAAACAGGCATATAAGTGTTTCTGAACATGTTTTCATGGTTTCCCCACTCTGGGCCGTTGCTCAGAATGCCATTGAAAAAGTGTCAGTGATAACATGTACGTATTTTAGTCGGCCAAATTCCACGATATGAGTTACACCCATTTGCCAGAGCTGTAAAGGCTGTAGCCCTGTCGGGTTAACTCCAAGGCCAATGCCAAATCCTGCTTTCTGGCAGGTGGGGCATGAATTCACAATCCCTCGCGTGTCTGTAAGGGATATGTGAAATTGTTGAGCCAGCATCTTCGCTGACTGGTGAAAAGAGGCATGAGAATTTTCCACCTGTTCAGACATATTAACGGGTGGGCCGACCCTTTGCACCATATGTAACTTTGCATTTTCTTGGACACATTCACATTCAGTAACAAAAATACTTAAAATGTCACCTAATTCACATTTTCTGGACTTGATTCAGTCTTTCACCCTTTCACTTACGTATAACTGTATCCTTGTTTCTTATGATACGTACATTCCAATACTCAGGAACCAAAACTCATTTAAAATGTTTAAGGAAGTGTTTACACTAATACTAAAAGAAAAATGTATGAAAGTCTCAGTCTTCCAAATGTAAATAATGACTGGCTTTGTTAGGTCTCTCACACAGGTTTTCAAAGTGAAATGTGTAGCATACTCTGGGCAGCCATAGTGATGCCTCGGAAAGCCGGCATCAAAACCCAACAGCCTTGGTGACTATGAAGCAGGTATCCTTATTGCAGCGCCGGGCACACAGGGGATCGCTCCTCTGAACGTGTGCGCCCATTAAAGCCAAATTTCGCCTATCTATAGAGATCAACTATACGTATTCATTGTCATTTCGAAGAACAGGCAGGGTTATCCAAATTATTTCCAGGAAGTCGCTTACATTAACTCCTCCCAGACAGAGCATGCTCAGTGACACCCGGGGGGTCTTCCGGTGGTCTTCAGGGATGAAGGCTGGACGTCTTCCTCTCTGTCTGCCAAAGCTCCTTACGCTTTTCTCCATAGTTACCAAAACACATTCCTGAGCTCAAAAACACATTCCTGCACAAGCTAGTTAGGAAGGAACCCCTTTTAGCTGAAAACAAGATATACTCTGCCTCTTCATTGGTCGTTGGTCTCATCATTTATGACTCCCCTATCTTCACTTCCTTTAGCTTCAAGGCTGTTGTAGCTGCTCTCGTAGAACAGCTCACATGGTTAAAGCCATATTCTGCTAAAATCCAAACCAAAACTATTCTCAAAGCCACGCCAATTCTTAAAAGTTATATGTGTTGTCTCTCAAGCTCCATCTACATCAATCTATTCAGCATTATTACATTGCATTGAATCAACAGATGCCTTAAAGCAACAGTGTACTCCTACCTGCGCATACACTACAGATCATCCAATCATGCATTCACTGCATTCAGTGAGGTACCTCTCTTACTTAAATTTGAAGCTGTCACGGCCTGAAAGATTGGATTCAGAAAGACGTGATTTCTGACAAAAACAAGGCTTCACAATTGATGCAAAACATCTTAGTCTTTTCCTTCTAAGTTACTCTACAAGGGACAAAATTGTTAGAGGCCATATATTCAATAAACCTGAATAAAAGCTACCTGAAATGTGGCTATACTGTCATCTCACCTTACCACAGAAGTAAAAAGTAACTAATTGCCTTGTTATGTGGTGCTGGCAGGCTAATATTCTAGTGGAACAGTGACATTTTTTCATACTCTTCTCTAGTACAGCTCTTTAATCTGCATCCCATTCCAGCCTTAGGCTCACTAGAACGTATTTCTGCTCTCAAGAAATGATCATCCAAATTCCTAAGGATACTATCTCCTTTATCCACAGGCTACTATTCTTCTCAAGTAGTTATCTGCTAGACCTGGGCAGGTTTACCAAGGAGCAAGGCAGCCAGCAGACAATAGAAGGCTCCATGACAAAAGCAAATCCATATACAGACAGAAAGAGACAGTGACAGCCATGGCACAAAATGCCATTCATGTCAGAGGTGGAGTATTTCCTGGCACAGTTCACTCGCTGCCCGCCAGACGTGAGCCTGCTCAAAAAAGGGGATTTAACTAAAATCCTAAGGCAGCTGTTCTTTGAGGTACTGCTGAAAAACTAAAGCTTCCTCTGACCATGGCATCCTTGGGAGGTCAGCGCCTTTATCCGCCACTGGATGTACTGGGACTGCCACTGCACACACCAATTGCCTAGCAGATTGGCTAGCCTTAATCTTGAACATCCAAGCCATTTTCTAAGGAAATACAGTGGCAACAGGAAGAACCTTCAAGGCAGTACCACTAATGCTGTACTTTGCCTAAAACACCAAACAATCATCTCCTCCTTTTATTTTTCACACCCATTGCCCTTGAGTCATTCCCTTTATCTTGTAGTCCAAGTTACACATCTGAACAGAGTTATCACATCAGTAATGCTGCTCTACAACTTCTTTCAAGCCTGTGATTCCTTAGGAGCTCCTAATGCCTAACTGCTACGCGAGCTTTCTTCCTACTTTGGTCTTAAACACCGCTAGATGTGGCCTACGCAGTCCCGTGCTAAATTGCATGTGTTGGTCCTGGCAGATTACTCAGAAGTCTGAGAAAGTACTCGTGAAGCTGGCTCTAGTGATGCTATGCAAGTCAATTCTGCGTCTCCGTGTGCTAGGAATGCTCTGGGAAACCTCCTTCAAGTAAGCCATTGGATACTGAGGCCATTGCGAGTTATGATAGATGGGAATTTCCCTATCTGTATGATGGGGAGAGAAGATACCTTGAGGGACAGAGAAGTGGCTTTCTTCCTATGGGAATGTGGTGGTGCAGCCTCAGGTAGTGGCTGAGCACCACCTGCTACCGGCTCAAACATATTAACGGGTGCGCCGGCCCAAACAGGGGCCACCAACTGATCTGCCGCATTGTTTCCTTGTGCCAGCCCATCGACTACAGATGTGCATGATCAAGTAAGTGTGCTGCCTGCTATTTGAGGTCACTAATAGTTCTTGCAGTAATTTAGTAAGCTGTTTGGTTGAAACTTCCTGCACCATGGCCCTTTCTATGTGCAACACTATTGCTACGACACAAAGTGAGTCAGAAACGATGTTAATTGGTTGACTGGCCCAGTGTTGTAATGCCCACAGTACAGCACGGAGCTCTCAGGTTTGTAGAGAGTCTGACTTGTCTCCTTGTATGCCATGACTTTCCCACCCGTGCGTCACCCTTTCCCCTGTGATTGCAGTTTTTTGAGTCCTTTTTCCTGCATCCATAAAGACCGTGGGCCACTGCTTGGGGCTGAGGCACCACAGTCTTGTTTGGTGCCCAGTTGTGGGGCCTGAAGGGTTGGGATAATGGTAGTTCTGACCCAATTGTGAAAATCCTGCACTAGATGTTTTTTGCACGTTATTCAAAGAGGTAATGAGAACTATGAGGTTCTGCTTGATCCTCTGGCTCTGATACAGGAACCCGCACCCACTGTAGCTAATCCCTGCTGTGTTGTGCATCACCTCAGGGAGAGGAGTCAGGATTTTACTTCTGTTGTCTTTTGTGATGCTGATTTAGGAGACGATAACCATCTGTGTGTGTCAGCCTCAGAGGGTATTTCCACATGGCACTTCTTATGCCATTTCCATCTATTGGACAACATGTCTTAGCATTATTTAAGTCACACTCAATTTATGGGGAAGACGTGTGTGTGTGTGTGTGTGTGTGTGTGTGTGTGCACGCGCGTGCACGTGCGCTTTGTCCTCCCTGTTTTGCTTCAGGCTTGTCACAGCGTCTTTTGAGAACTTTAACTATCCCTGGGATGTTCAGACCAGTATATGCCTCTCGCTTACTGTCCTGAATGTCTTTCAAATCTTAGATCTTAACCAGAAACTGTATGAAAGATACTGCCAAGAGATCTTCCCTGGGGCTGAAGGGTTAGGGGTGGCATGGTGGACGGCATGGTAGGAGATAATATCTAGACAAGAAAAACAGATCCGTAGGCATTGTGGCTACTCAACCCTCAGAAACTAAGACTGTAGCTGAAGGTCCCCATGGGAGAGCCCCATGAGTTTCTGTTTACCAACAGAATCACCATGAAATGGGAACATAAATAGCCCAGGGCAAATTTCACTGTTACCCAGAGATAACAAAGAGTACTGCACCCAGTACTGCAGGGACCTGAAGTCAAAACAGAGTACTGTACCAGTGAGAGGACAGACCCGACGCCCCGCCCACACTCTGACAGTCCTGGAAGGCACCCACACACATCCTTTTTTCAAGGACATTGCCAAGAGGTATTCCCTGGGGTGAAAGGGTCATGGCTGGCATCGCACATGGGATGGTAGGAGCAGATACCTGGTCAAGAAAAACAGACCTGTAGGCACTGTGGCTACCCAACCCTCAGAAACCAACACTGCAGCTGAGCCAAACAACAGCCTTACAACAGGCAGAGCAGCTACTCAGACCTCAGAGACTGCAGCTTCTTCAGTCCCCACAACAAGCTCTGCAGCTACTCCAAGCTCACAGGACAACCCTGTGGCTGAGTCAGAAAGCCAACCAGTGCCAACACCATTTGCCCCTAGGCCAAAGAGGAAATAGACAAAGAGATCAGTCTGCATAGGGAAAGAGGATGACAAACCGGGACCATCATGAGAACTGGAAGAAGAGGCAGTGCCAGAGGTTATGACCCAATCCTTGTCCTTGAGTGAGCTGAGAGACAGGAGAAAAGATTTCAGCTGCCTCCCAGGGGAGCACATCATCACCTGGCTGCCTTGATGCTGGGACAGTGGGACCAGCATCCGGGAAGTTCAAGGCGGGAAGGCCAGGCAGGCCAGGCAGGGGAGGGATCAGAGAAGGAGGCATGGACAAGGTGATTGGAAAGAAGTACCAAGCCCTCAGCCTCTCTGGAGGCAGCTTCTATCAAGTAGAAGAGGAAGGTACCTGTCGTTAAAGATGTCATGTGTCGGGCAGGCAAGTGGAAAACCTCCGAGCGGGGTATTCAATACTTCAGGGACTCGGTCGTGTGAGAGATGGTTTGCTGCATCTCTGATGATTTCCAGCTACCCACCAATCCTTATGAAGTCAAGTGTTCCCAACCCATGTGGTGTAAGTCTGTGCACAGCGTGCCGGTGTCATACACCGCCTCGCTGGTCATAAGTGCCCGGGGAAAGGAAGAAGCACCAACAGTGGATGAAGTGGCTGGCCAACTCTGTCTATATGAAGAAAGACTTTCTTTCTCCCTCATCTCAGCCGTGCAGAAGTTCTCTCAAGAGGTCTCAAAGAGGACATATGTCCTATTGGCCACCAGTACAGCTATCAGAAGTCGGTGTTCCTTTGTTACAGAGAGAGCTAATAAAGGAAAACTGATGAGGCATCCTGTGGTTCTATCTGCACGCGCATGAGGAGGTGGGATGGGAAACCCACCTCAGCCCTCCAAGCCCATGTGAAAAAGATGCAAGAAAGAACAGTTACAGAAAGAGATGCCTGCAGGAAGAACGCCAGGCCAGATTCTAGTAGACAGCGTACCTGACTATGTGCTTGTAGTTGTACCTGTGATCCTCTTGAAGGGGAAACAGCAAGTATTGATCAGCAAGGTTAGAGGGGCCCTGCCTCCAGCCAGGGGGAGGAGAGGGACAATCCAATCTCTATTGGACTCTGTGGAATCAATGACCTGGCGCATCAGAGCCACAGAAGCACCGAGCATTAGCAGGCACCGGTGCCCAGTGTGCCTTAATGCCATCGAACTCTGAAGGGACAGAGCCCATCTACGTTTATGGAGTGACAGGGGGATCCCAGCAGTTGACTCCACTAGAAGCTGAAGTGAGTCTAACTGGGAATGACTGGGAAAAGCACCCCATTGTGACTGGCACAGAGGCTGCGTGCATCCTGAGCATAGACTTCCTCTGGAGAGGATACCTCAAAGCCCCAAGTGGTGTGGGTGGGCTTTTGGGATATCTGCCCCAGAGACAGGGGAAACTGAACAACTGCCTCTTTTGCCGTGACTCTGGGGAGGTCCCTGCTGTTGTGGAATTGCGAAAGGCTGAAGAACAGCGGGTGCCAACTGATGCCATGACGGTGCACAGGCAACAGTACTGCGCCAATCAAGATGCAACCCCTTCAGAAACTGATTCAGAAGCTGGGAGGGGGACACAGCTGGGACAGGAGATCAAAACTGGCTAAAGAGGATATTCCATGCCAGTTACATCATGATTGGCTTAAAAGGAGGGCTTGGTGATGGGAGGAGCGCTTGGCTCCAGGACGCATGTTTTTTGGGGACGGTCTGCTTTCGGGACGGCTCGGAGCTGTATGACCTCAGTTGTGCAGTTGGGTGAGAAACTGCATTCTGTATCGCCCGTCCTGTATATTTTGCTATAAAGTCCTATACCTGTTCCTGATTTTTTTCTCTGCAGTCTCAGCAAACTATCCTTATCCCAGCCCATGAAGGTCGGGGTTTTTTTCTTTCTTTTTCCTCCCTTCCCTTTCCCCCACTCCAGTTCCCAACAGATATCTATCCTCTTAGAGAGCGAGCGGTTGCATGTTGCTGTTTTCAGCTGGGACAGAACCACCCCAGCCCATTTTGGCGACCAGCGGGGGGCACAAAGGGTTGGGGTCACAGTGGGTCTGACCCGACTGCATTAAAAACATAATAAGCATTATTATTTAAGTAGCCACTGGTCACAGTGCTGTCGTGTTTGATCCCACAGCTGTGCTCATGGCTGTGGTACTCAGGCTGGTGCATGCTGAATGCACTCCTTCGGGGTTCTTTGCCATCTGTGGGATTGGACTCCCATGCTTTTCTTTACTGAATGTGCTGATACCAGCCTGTGATATGATAACATCAATGACCAGGAGCATAAGCTGGGATCTCTGTGAGGTTTTGCTGTCCCGCCCATTCCTTGGGCAGGTAGGGGACAGTAACGGCCTCCGGGGACGGCTGTACACAAAGGGAAATACCTACACCACCTCCTTCTCCTCTGCGTTAGACACAACAGTTCTTGGAACGGTTTCTGAAAATACTGCTCAATACCCCTGGGATGTTCAACCTAGCATCGCTCCATCACCAGATCTTCTGGAGGCGGTTCAGGTTCTATTTCACATTAAGCAGAAGTTTAGGAACACCACTCAGGGATTTTTCCTGAGGCTGGATAATCAGGAGTGGTGGGGCCTGTGGCAGAGTGTGGGCAAGTAGCTCGGGACCTTCTCACGCTCGATGGTTTGGAACTTCACTCCTCAACAGCTACAAAGACCCTGATAAAGTGACTGCATGTCTGAACAAAAATTGCTGTAGTTATGCCAGAGACGCACATCTCACTGCGCTGTGCTGTGCCCCGGCCACTCCAGACCGAGCGCTGCTTGACAGAACCCAGCACTACCAAGTGCTGCGTGATAAAATGCAGCATTACCAGGGGGAAGGGAAGGAAAACAAGCCTGCCAGCACTGTCACTGCAACCCCCACAGCAGGCATAGCAGACCAACCAAAACCCAACGCACAGCAGTGTTTGCCTCCCCCATACAGAAGAGGAAATACACAAAGAAACCGGTTTGCGTAGGGAAGGATGATGACGATGAACCAGGGCCCTCCCAGAATGGGAGGAAGAGGCTGAACCAGAGGCCACGACTGGATCCCTGACCCGCAGGGCGCCGCGAGCAGTACAAAAAGGTTACAGCCAGCAGCCAAGTGAGCACATGGTCACTTGGCTGCTCCGCTACTGGGATAACAGGGCCAACAGCCTGCAATTACAAGGCAGGGAGGCCAAGCAGCTGGGATCCCTATCTAGGGAAGGAGGCATCAACAAGGCTATTCGGAATACCTCAAAACACTCAGCCTCTGGAGGCAAGTACTGGCAAGTGTAAAGGAAAGGTATCCCCTGACAGAATGGATGATGTGTCAGTCTCCCAAGTGAGCAAGCACCACAGAGACAGTTGCCCCGTGACTGAATTACCTGTACTGCACAGGGGATGATCTGTTATGATCTGGACAACGCGCAGTTCCCGCTGATCCCGATGAAGTCTGACTCACCCACGCCAGGTGGTGTAAGGTTCTAGGAAGCACAGCATCAGCGTAAGGCAGTTTGCTGTTAGTGATAGACCGGGGTGATGCAGATGCACCAACAATGAATGGACTGGCCACCTGACTCTCACACTATCAAGACAGTATTTCCTTTTCCCTCATATCTCAGCAGTGGACAGACTGGGCCAGCAACTGCATGACAATGTGTCCAACTCCCAACCCACACAGAGAAGTGTTGCAGCTATTGATAGAAACCCTACTTTTTCCCAAGAGAGGGAACACAGAGGGTACACACCATGGGGCAATGCTGTGGTTTTACCTTCTGACCCCGTAGAGGGCATGAGGAAGTGGGGTGGGCAGCCCACCTCATCCCTCTGAGCACAAGTACATTAGCTGCAAGGTAAAACAAATGCACAAAGAGATTCTGCCAGGAAAAAGGCTGCACCAGATCCCACTGCACAGGTCCCTAGACCAAGTGGAAGGCCAAACTCTATGTCTGATATGTCCGGTTGAAGGGACCTCTAAGTCTTTTCTGCAAGAAGTAAACGGCACATATGATGAGCAAGATTAAAGGGGCCCTGCCTCCAGCCAGGGGGAGGAGAGGGACAATCAGATCTATCGGACTCTGTGGATCCAATGACCTGGCACATGAAATCCCCAAGAGTAAAGGCTCTAGTGGATACCAGTGCCCAGTCTACCCTAATGCCATCGAATCATGAAGGGGCAGAACCCATCTGCATATCCAGAAGTGACAGGGGGGGATCCCAGCCGTTGACACTGCTATAGAGGCTAAAGTGAGTCTAACTGGGAATGACTGGGACAAACACCCCATTGTGACTGGCCCAGAGGCTCCGTGCATCTTGCGTATCAGCTATCTCTGTAGAGGGTACTTCAGAGACCCAAAAGGGTACCAGTGGGCTTTTGGGATAGCTTACTTAGAGACAGAGGAAAGCGAACAACTGTCTCTTCTGCCGTGACTCTCAGAGGACCCTTCTGTTGTGGAGCTGATAAAAACAGCAGGTGCCAACTCCTACCATGACGGTGCACAGGAGACAATACTGCACATTCTGAGACTCCCTGATTCCCATTCAGAAACTGATTCAAAACCGGAGAGTCAGGGAGTGATTGGTAGAACCCGCTCACCCTTCAGCAGTCCAGTCTGGCCAGTGCGGAAGTCCAGTGAAGAGTGGAGGCTGACAGTGGGCTATTGTGTCCTGAATGGAGTCACGCTGCCCATGAGTGCTGCAGTGCTGGACATGCTGGAACTCCAGAATGAACTGGAGCCAAAAGCAGCCAAGTGTTACACCGCAATCAACATTGCAACTGCTTTCTTCTCGGTTCCTGTGGACGTGCAGTGCAGGCCACAGTTTGATTTCACTTGGAAGGGAATCCAGTGCACATGGAATTGTCTGTTCCAGGGGTGGAAACGCAGCCCACCAGCTGCCACGGACTGACCAGTCTCTGTGTTAGAACAAGGGGAAGCCCAAGAGCACCTGGAGTATATTGATGTCGTCATCATATATAAAGCGACACAGCAGAGGAAGTTTTTGAGAAAGGAAAAAAGATAGTCCAAATCCTTTTGAAAGCTGCTTTTGCTATATGGCAAATTGAAGTCCAGGGACCTGCACAGGACATCCACCTTGTAGGAATAAAATGACAAGGACGGTCGTAGTCAGATCCCCATGGACGTGATCAATGAAATACCAGTAGTATCTCCACCAACCAAGAAAAAAGAGACACAAGCTTTCTTTGGCACTCTAGGTTCCTGGCAAATGCATATCCCAAACTGCAGTCTCATTGGGAGCCCTATCTACCATGTAACATGGAAGAAGAACGATTTCCAATGGGGCCCTGAGCAGAGACCACCCTTCCAACAGATCCAACAGGACAGTCCATGCAGTAGCCTTTGGGTCCATCCAGATGTAAAGAATGTGCTCTACACCGCAGCCAGGGAGAATGGCTCTACCCTGAGTCTCTGGCAGAAGCAACAGGGGAGACTCGAAGCCAGCCACTGGGGTTTTGGAGTCAGGTCTGAAAAGGATCTAAGGCCCAGTGCACTCCAACAGAACATGAAATACAGGGAGAACTATGAGGATGAGTCCAATCAAAGAGAAAAAAAATGTTTTAGAAGTTTCCATCAAGATAATGAAGGAACATACGAAGAATATAAATAGTGAAGGAATTCTTTTTAAAAGCTTTTAATAATGAGCCTTCCATAAACTGTCATAATATTTATGTTCCCGAAATCTGGGGTCATAGTTTGGGACTGTGCCACTAATAATGATAAAATCACAGCCCGTTTGTGATTCTCCTGGCAGATCATTTTCGAGACCTTAAAGGCGCATGTTGATTCTCGGGTTAGTGAGGGGCAAGAGAAGTCTGCACCACCATCAGCCCCCTTCACCACCCACACCCTCTTCCATGGACTGTACTGTGAGGTGTCCCAGTAATTCTGATGCTGATCTGGATGCTACATTTGATCCAGGGCAGATATACCTCAAAAAGGAGCCTGACTTGTATCCGCCTAAAATTCACAATAAATGGAGAGCTGTAAGAAAGGCAGCAAAGCAGGTGAGGGATGTGGCCATTTTGGGAGCCTTCCCCGTAATATATGCTCCTGAACGAGAACCACAATGGGAGGGTCTTTCTAATAACCTTATAAAAGAACTGAGGCATACAGTAACTGATCATGGACTTAGCGCTCCAGGTAACACCCATCTGATACAGTCGCTTTTCACCCCACATGATTTTAAAACCATGTTTCGGCTTATTATGACGTTATATGAAGTACACTATGTGGGAATCAAAAATGACTCACCTTGCTAGACCTCAGGCTGCAGAAAACCAGGTGCTGGGTCAGCGTCACCCTCTGCGAGCCGTTGATGTGAATTTGTTGACTGCAGAGGGTGACTGTGGCACAACTGCAGCTCAAGCCAGAATCCCTCCTGAAGGCTTGCAGCAGGTCAAGCAACTTGCACTCTGCACACCCTTAAAAGTGTTCAGAAGCCGGAGGGTGAAGACAACCTTTTGTTCATATAAACCAGGAATCAGAAAATTTCAGATTGTTTGACCGCAATGAATAACTTTGCAAATGGACATTAAAACTTTTAACAATCTGCAAGAATTGTTAGGAACCATATATTGGGTCCTCGCTCTTCTAAGAATTTCCACAGAGGAGAAATTTTAAACTTTTTAAACTTCAAGAAGCAGACACAGACTTAATATCCCCCAGAACAATCACACCTCCAGCAAAGTCTGCTCTTAACAAAGCAGCAGAAAAATTAACCACCCAGGCCGCCAATAGGGAAAAGTAAATTATCCTATTAGCCTTTTGATTTTTTAGTCTACCTTTCAACCCTGTGGTCAGTTAGCACAATGGATTCCACAAAATATAAATTCATTATTGTTTTAGAATGGATTTTCTTACCCATAATTTTGGCAATACCATTACCACAGCTATTGAAATTACAGACATTGTCATTCAAAAGGGGAGAGAGAGCATTTGGTGGCTTTAGATGGTATAGAACCAGGTACTATTTATTTGCCCCTTGATACAAAACAGCTGACCTTTTTAACTAAAAAGACTCGTATTTCAGTGTGCTTTGGCGGATTGTCTGGGACAGATAAGTATTCATTTTCCAGGACACAGAAGAATACAACCTTTAAAGTCACTTTCACTGTTGCCTATCTCACAACTGGCTATTACTCCAACAACTAATGCCCTTACTGTATTTACTGACAACTATGGAAGAAAGGGATGAGCTGAAATAATTAGCCAAAATGAATCAGGTCAACGGGATAGTGACATACACATGGTTACAGGTTCACCACAGTTTAGCTGTCTGCAGTAGTCTGTGTCTTTAAAAAATGGCCTATTCCAATTAACATACTAACAGGCTCTGCCAATGTTGCAGGTCTTGTTTCCAGACTTGAACACTCATTTTAAAAAGAAATACAAAACAACGTGCTATTCTCACTTGTCTGGGAACATAAAAGGCTTCTGGGTAAAAGATCAGAGCCACACTTCATCCAACATGTTCGCTCACATAACTCTATACCAGGCCCTATCACTAAGGGGCACAGTGAGGCACATCCCCTTGCAGGCACTGCAGTTTTATCAGATCATTTTGCACAGGCCCATCTGTCTCAGGACTTTTACCATCAAAATGCAAAATCCTTCTAAAGGTTATTTCAACTGACACACGATCAAGCTAGACACGTTGAACAATAATGCCATCATTGTCAACATGTTTTACCTACACCGTCAAATGGAGTTAATCCACGAGGATAGTCTTCACTTCAGATTTGGCAGACAAACATCACTCATATATGAGAATATGGAAGATTTAAATATGTTCATGTGTCAACCGACACTTTTTCTTTCTCCCTTTATGCCACAGTACACACAGGGAAAAGTCTAAAGATATCTGTCAACATGTTGTTAAAACCTTTGTAACTTTGGGAGTTCCAACAACTAACAAAACAGGTAATGGTCAAGGTCATGTAGCATATAAAACACAGATATTTCTTCATAAAATAAAGAAGAAGTAAAACATGTCACAGACATTCCTCACTCTCACTCAGGACAGGCAATTACTGAACACATAGTACACTTAAAGCAATGTTACACACAAAAAAAGGGACCAAGAGCTATACCTAGTAGAGCGAGTAGCATGGAAGCAAGAAGAAAAATAGTAAAAAATTAGATGCAATGTGCAGGGTCTTCTAGATACGTGAATTTGTGTGAAGTTTAGCAGCAGGGTGGCATGGTGTACTTCACATGTCTTCACAGCAGGAGTCCAGAAGTCCACCAGGATGGAAAAACATGTTATATAATAAAGTTCTGGTTCTTGTGTAAATTAGAAATATTGAAACCTAACTCCAGCTTGCTGTGTTGACCAGATAGAGGCTATAAAGTTTGGCCAGCTGTAATTAAAGTTGTCTTCAGTGCATGACCATCTGAGTCCTTCCCTTTCAATACATCACAAACTATGTCTGTCCTGTTGGATCTGTTGGAAGGGTGGTCTCTGCTCAGGGCCCCATTGGAAATCGTTCTTCTTCCATGTTACATGGTAGATAGGGCTCCCAATGAGACTGCAGTTTGGGATATGCATTTGCCAGGAACCTAGAGTGCCAAAGAAAGCTTGTGTCTCTTTTTTCTTGGTTGGTGGAGATACTACTGGTATTTCATTGATCACGTCCATGGGGATCTGACTACGACCGTCCTTGTCATTTTATTCCTACAAGGTGGATGTCCTGTGCAGGTCCCTGGACTTCAATTTGCCATATAGCAAAAGCAGCTTTCAAAAGGATTTGGACTATCTTTTTTCCTTTCTCAAAAACTTCCTCTGCTGTGTCGCTTTATATATGATGACGACATCAATATACTCCAGGTGCTCTTGGGCTTCCCCTTGTTCTAACACAGAGACTGGTCAGTCCGTGGCAGCTGGTGGGCTGCGTTTCCACCCCTGGAACAGACAATTCCATGTGCACTGGATTCCCTTCCAAGTGAAATCAAACTGTGGCCTGCACTGCACGTCCACAGGAACCGAGAAGAAAGCAGTTGCAATGTTGATTGCGGTGTAACACTTGGCTGCTTTTGGCTCCAGTTCATTCTGGAGTTCCAACATGTCCAGCACTGCAGCACTCATGGGCAGCGTGACTCCATTCAGGACACAATAGCCCACTGTCAGCCTCCACTCTTCACTGGACTTCCGCACTGGCCAGACTGGACTGCTGAAGGGTGAGCGGGTTCTACCAATCACTCCCTGACTCTCCGGTTTTGAATCAGTTTCTGAATGGGAATCAGGGAGTCTCAGAATGTGCAGTATTGTCTCCTGTGCACCGTCATGGTAGGAGTTGGCACCTGCTGTTTTTATCAGCTCCACAACAGAAGGGTCCTCTGAGAGTCACGGCAGAAGAGACAGTTGTTCGCTTTCCTCTGTCTCTAAGTAAGCTATCCCAAAAGCCCACTGGTACCCTTTTGGGTCTCTGAAGTACCCTCTACAGAGATAGCTGATACGCAAGATGCACGGAGCCTCTGGGCCAGTCACAATGGGGTGTTTGTCCCAGTCATTCCCAGTTAGACTCACTTTAGCCTCTATAGCAGTGTCAACGGCTGGGATCCCCCCCTGTCACTTCTGGATATGCAGATGGGTTCTGCCCTTTCATGATTCGATGGCATTAGGGTACACTGGGCACTGGTATCCACTAGAGCCTTTACTCTTGGGGATTTCATGTGCCAGGTCATTGGATCCACAGAGTCCGATAGATCTGATTGTCCCTCTCCTCCCCCTGGCTGGAGGCAGGGCCCCTTTAATCTTGCTCATCATATGTGCCGTTTACTTCTTGCAGAAAAGACTTAGAGGTCCCTTCAACCGGACATATCAGACATAGAGTTTGGCCTTCCACTTGGTCTAGGGACCTGTGCAGTGGGATCTGGTGCAGCCTTTTTCCTGGCAGAATCTCTTTGTGCATTTGTTTTACCTTGCAGCTAATGTACTTGTGCTCAGAGGGATGAGGTGGGCTGCCCACCCCACTTCCTCATGCCCTCTACGGGGTCAGAAGGTAAAACCACAGCATTGCCCCATGGTGTGTACCCTCTGTGTTCCCTCTCTTGGGAAAAAGTAGGGTTTCTATCAATAGCTGCAACACTTCTCTGTGTGGGTTGGGAGTTGGACACATTGTCATGCAGTTGCTGGCCCAGTCTGTCCACTGCTGAGATATGAGGGAAAAGGAAATACTGTCTTGATAGTGTGAGAGTCAGGTGGCCAGTCCATTCATTGTTGGTGCATCTGCATCACCCCGGTCTATCACTAACAGCAAACTGCCTTACGCTGATGCTGTGCTTCCTAGAACCTTACACCACCTGGCGTGGGTGAGTCAGACTTCATCGGGATCAGCGGGAACTGCGCGTTGTCCAGATCATAACAGATCATCCCCTGTGCAGTACAGGTAATTCAGTCACGGGGCAACTGTCTCTGTGGTGCTTGCTCACTTGGGAGACTGACACATCATCCATTCTGTCAGGGGATACCTTTCCTTTACACTTGCCAGTACTTGCCTCCAGAGGCTGAGTGTTTTGAGGTATTCCGAATAGCCTTGTTGATGCCTCCTTCCCTAGATAGGGATCCCAGCTGCTTGGCCTCCCTGCCTTGTAATTGCAGGCTGTTGGCCCTGTTATCCCAGTAGCGGAGCAGCCAAGTGACCATGTGCTCACTTGGCTGCTGGCTGTAACCTTTTTGTACTGCTCGCGGCGCCCTGCGGGTCAGGGATCCAGTCGTGGCCTCTGGTTCAGCCTCTTCCTCCCATTCTGGGAGGGCCCTGGTTCATCGTCATCATCCTTCCCTACGCAAACCGGTTTCTTTGTGTATTTCCTCTTCTGTATGGGGGAGGCAAACACTGCTGTGCGTTGGGTTTTGGTTGGTCTGCTATGCCTGCTGTGGGGGTTGCAGTGACAGTGCTGGCAGGCTTGTTTTCCTTCCCTTCCCCCTGGTAATGCTGCATTTTATCACGCAGCACTTGGTAGTGCTGGGTTCTGTCAAGCAGCGCTCGGTCTGGAGTGGCCGGGGCACAGCACAGCGCAGTGAGATGTGCGTCTCTGGCATAACTACAGCAATTTTTGTTCAGACATGCAGTCACTTTATCAGGGTCTTTGTAGCTGTTGAGGAGTGAAGTTCCAAACCATCGAGCGTGAGAAGGTCCCGAGCTACTTGCCCACACTCTGCCACAGGCCCCACCACTCCTGATTATCCAGCCTCAGGAAAAATCCCTGAGTGGTGTTCCTAAACTTCTGCTTAATGTGAAATAGAACCTGAACCGCCTCCAGAAGATCTGGTGATGGAGCGATGCTAGGTTGAACATCCCAGGGGTATTGAGCAGTATTTTCAGAAACCGTTCCAAGAACTGTTGTGTCTAACGCAGAGGAGAAGGAGGTGGTGTAGGTATTTCCCTTTGTGTACAGCCGTCCCCGGAGGCCGTTACTGTCCCCTACCTGCCCAAGGAATGGGCGGGACAGCAAAACCTCACAGAGATCCCAGCTTATGCTCCTGGTCATTGATGTTATCATATCACAGGCTGGTATCAGCACATTCAGTAAAGAAAAGCATGGGAGTCCAATCCCACAGATGGCAAAGAACCCCGAAGGAGTGCATTCAGCATGCACCAGCCTGAGTACCACAGCCATGAGCACAGCTGTGGGATCAAACACGACAGCACTGTGACCAGTGGCTACTTAAATAATAATGCTTATTATGTTTTTAATGCAGTCGGGTCAGACCCACTGTGACCCCAACCCTTTGTGCCCCCCGCTGGTCGCCAAAATGGGCTGGGGTGGTTCTGTCCCAGCTGAAAACAGCAACATGCAACCGCTCGCTCTCTAAGAGGATAGATATCTGTTGGGAACTGGAGTGGGGGAAAGGGAAGGGAGGAAAAAGAAAGAAAAAAACCCCGACCTTCATGGGCTGGGATAAGGATAGTTTGCTGAGACTGCAGAGAAAAAAATCAGGAACAGGTATAGGACTTTATAGCAAAATATACAGGACGGGCGATACAGAATGCAGTTTCTCACCCAACTGCACAACTGAGGTCATACAGCTCCGAGCCGTCCCGAAAGCAGACCGTCCCCAAAAAACATGCGTCCTGGAGCCAAGCGCTCCTCCCATCACCAAGCCCTCCTTTTAAGCCAATCATGATGTAACTGGCATGGAATATCCTCTTTAGCCAGTTTTGATCTCCTGTCCCAGCTGTGTCCCCCTCCCAGCTTCTGAATCAGTTTCTGAAGGGGTTGCATCTTGATTGGCGCAGTACTGTTGCCTGTGCACCGTCATGGCATCAGTTGGCACCCGCTGTTCTTCAGCCTTTCGCAATTCCACAACAGCAGGGACCTCCCCAGAGTCACGGCAAAAGAGGCAGTTGTTCAGTTTCCCCTGTCTCTGGGGCAGATATCCCAAAAGCCCACCCACACCACTTGGGGCTTTGAGGTATCCTCTCCAGAGGAAGTCTATGCTCAGGATGCACGCAGCCTCTGTGCCAGTCACAATGGGGTGCTTTTCCCAGTCATTCCCAGTTAGACTCACTTCAGCTTCTAGTGGAGTCAACTGCTGGGATCCCCCTGTCACTCCATAAACGTAGATGGGCTCTGTCCCTTCAGAGTTCGATGGCATTAAGGCACACTGGGCACCGGTGCCTGCTAATGCTCGGTGCTTCTGTGGCTCTGATGCGCCAGGTCATTGATTCCACAGAGTCCAATAGAGATTGGATTGTCCCTCTCCTCCCCCTGGCTGGAGGCAGGGCCCCTCTAACCTTGCTGATCAATACTTGCTGTTTCCCCTTCAAGAGGATCACAGGTACAACTACAAGCACATAGTCAGGTACGCTGTCTACTAGAATCTGGCCTGGCGTTCTTCCTGCAGGCATCTCTTTCTGTAACTGTTCTTTCTTGCATCTTTTTCACATGGGCTTGGAGGGCTGAGGTGGGTTTCCCATCCCACCTCCTCATGCGCGTGCAGATAGAACCACAGGATGCCTCATCAGTTTTCCTTTATTAGCTCTCTCTGTAACAAAGGAACACCGACTTCTGATAGCTGTACTGGTGGCCAATAGGACATATGTCCTCTTTGAGACCTCTTGAGAGAACTTCTGCACGGCTGAGATGAGGGAGAAAGAAAGTCTTTCTTCATATAGACAGAGTTGGCCAGCCACTTCATCCACTGTTGGTGCTTCTTCCTTTCCCCGGGCACTTATGACCAGCGAGGCGGTGTATGACACCGGCACGCTGTGCACAGACTTACACCACATGGGTTGGGAACACTTGACTTCATAAGGATTGGTGGGTAGCTGGAAATCATCAGAGATGCAGCAAACCATCTCTCACACGACCGAGTCCCTGAAGTATTGAATACCCCGCTCGGAGGTTTTCCACTTGCCTGCCCGACACATGACATCTTTAACGACAGGTACCTTCCTCTTCTACTTGATAGAAGCTGCCTCCAGAGAGGCTGAGGGCTTGGTACTTCTTTCCAATCACCTTGTCCATGCCTCCTTCTCTGATCCCTCCCCTGCCTGGCCTGCCTGGCCTTCCCGCCTTGAACTTCCCGGATGCTGGTCCCACTGTCCCAGCATCAAGGCAGCCAGGTGATGATGTGCTCCCCTGGGAGGCAGCTGAAATCTTTTCTCCTGTCTCTCAGCTCACTCAAGGACAAGGATTGGGTTATAACCTCTGGCACTGCCTCTTCTTCCAGTTCTCATGATGGTCCCGGTTTGTCATCCTCTTTCCCTATGCAGACTGATCTCTTTGTCTATTTCCTCTTTGGCCTAGGGGCAAATGGTGTTGGCACTGGTTGGCTTTCTGACTCAGCCACAGGGTTGTCCTGTGAGCTTGGAGTAGCTGCAGAGCTTGTTGTGGGGACTGAAGAAGCTGCAGTCTCTGAGGTCTGAGTAGCTGCTCTGCCTGTTGTAAGGCTGTTGTTTGGCTCAGCTGCAGTGTTGGTTTCTGAGGGTTGGGTAGCCACAGTGCCTACAGGTCTGTTTTTCTTGACCAGGTATCTGCTCCTACCATCCCATGTGCGATGCCAGCCATGACCCTTTCACCCCAGGGAATACCTCTTGGCAATGTCCTTGAAAAAAGGATGTGTGTGGGTGCCTTCCAGGACTGTCAGAGTGTGGGCGGGGCGTCGGGTCTGTCCTCTCACTGGTACAGTACTCTGTTTTGACTTCAGGTCCCTGCAGTACTGGGTGCAGTACTCTTTGTTATCTCTGGGTAACAGTGAAATTTGCCCTGGGCTATTTATGTTCCCATTTCATGGTGATTCTGTTGGTAAACAGAAACTCATGGGGCTCTCCCATGGGGACCTTCAGCTACAGTCTTAGTTTCTGAGGGTTGAGTAGCCACAATGCCTACGGATCTGTTTTTCTTGTCTAGATATTATCTCCTACCATGCCGTCCACCATGCCACCCCTAACCCTTCAGCCCCAGGGAAGATCTCTTGGCAGTATCTTTCATACAGTTTCTGGTTAAGATCTAAGATTTGAAAGACATTCAGGACAGTAAGCGAGAGGCATAGACTGGTCTGAACATCCCAGGGATAGTCAAAGTTCTCAAAAGACGCTGTGACAAGCCTGAAGCAAAACAGGGAGGACAAAGCGCACGTGCACGCGCGTGCACACACACACACACACACACACACACACACACACGTCTTCCCCATAAATTGAGTGTGACTTAAATAATGCTAAGACATGTTGTCCAATAGATGGAAATGGCATAAGAAGTGCCATGTGGAAATACCCTCTGAGGCTGACACACACAGATGGTTATCGTCTCCTAAATCAGCATCACAAAAGACAACAGAAGTAAAATCCTGACTCCTCTCCCTGAGGTGATGCACAACACAGCAGGGATTAGCTACAGTGGGTGCGGGTTCCTGTATCAGAGCCAGAGGATCAAGCAGAACCTCATAGTTCTCATTACCTCTTTGAATAACGTGCAAAAAACATCTAGTGCAGGATTTTCACAATTGGGTCAGAACTACCATTATCCCAACCCTTCAGGCCCCACAACTGGGCACCAAACAAGACTGTGGTGCCTCAGCCCCAAGCAGTGGCCCACGGTCTTTATGGATGCAGGAAAAAGGACTCAAAAAACTGCAATCACAGGGGAAAGGGTGACGCACGGGTGGGAAAGTCATGGCATACAAGGAGACAAGTCAGACTCTCTACAAACCTGAGAGCTCCGTGCTGTACTGTGGGCATTACAACACTGGGCCAGTCAACCAATTAACATCGTTTCTGACTCACTTTGTGTCGTAGCAATAGTGTTGCACATAGAAAGGGCCATGGTGCAGGAAGTTTCAACCAAACAGCTTACTAAATTACTGCAAGAACTATTAGTGACCTCAAATAGCAGGCAGCACACTTACTTGATCATGCACATCTGTAGTCGATGGGCTGGCACAAGGAAACAATGCGGCAGATCAGTTGGTGGCCCCTGTTTGGGCCGGCGCACCCGTTAATATGTTTGAGCCGGTAGCAGGTGGTGCTCAGCCACTACCTGAGGCTGCACCACCACATTCCCATAGGAAGAAAGCCACTTCTCTGTCCCTCAAGGTATCTTCTCTCCCCATCATACAGATAGGGAAATTCCCATCTATCATAACTCGCAATGGCCTCAGTATCCAATGGCTTACTTGAAGGAGGTTTCCCAGAGCATTCCTAGCACACGGAGACGCAGAATTGACTTGCATAGCATCACTAGAGCCAGCTTCACGAGTACTTTCTCAGACTTCTGAGTAATCTGCCAGGACCAACACATGCAATTTAGCACGGGACTGCGTAGGCCACATCTAGCGGTGTTTAAGACCAAAGTAGGAAGAAAGCTCGCGTAGCAGTTAGGCATTAGGAGCTCCTAAGGAATCACAGGCTTGAAAGAAGTTGTAGAGCAGCATTACTGATGTGATAACTCTGTTCAGATGTGTAACTTGGACTACAAGATAAAGGGAATGACTCAAGGGCAATGGGTGTGAAAAATAAAAGGAGGAGATGATTGTTTGGTGTTTTAGGCAAAGTACAGCATTAGTGGTACTGCCTTGAAGGTTCTTCCTGTTGCCACTGTATTTCCTTAGAAAATGGCTTGGATGTTCAAGATTAAGGCTAGCCAATCTGCTAGGCAATTGGTGTGTGCAGTGGCAGTCCCAGTACATCCAGTGGCGGATAAAGGCGCTGACCTCCCAAGGATGCCATGGTCAGAGGAAGCTTTAGTTTTTCAGCAGTACCTCAAAGAACAGCTGCCTTAGGATTTTAGTTAAATCCCCTTTTTTGAGCAGGCTCACGTCTGGCGGGCAGCGAGTGAACTGTGCCAGGAAATACTCCACCTCTGACATGAATGGCATTTTGTGCCATGGCTGTCACTGTCTCTTTCTGTCTGTATATGGATTTGCTTTTGTCATGGAGCCTTCTATTGTCTGCTGGCTGCCTTGCTCCTTGGTAAACCTGCCCAGGTCTAGCAGATAACTACTTGAGAAGAATAGTAGCCTGTGGATAAAGGAGATAGTATCCTTAGGAATTTGGATGATCATTTCTTGAGAGCAGAAATACGTTCTAGTGAGCCTAAGGCTGGAATGGGATGCAGATTAAAGAGCTGTACTAGAGAAGAGTATGAAAAAATGTCACTGTTCCACTAGAATATTAGCCTGCCAGCACCACATAACAAGGCAATTAGTTACTTTTTACTTCTGTGGTAAGGTGAGATGACAGTATAGCCACATTTCAGGTAGCTTTTATTCAGGTTTATTGAATATATGGCCTCTAACAATTTTGTCCCTTGTAGAGTAACTTAGAAGGAAAAGACTAAGATGTTTTGCATCAATTGTGAAGCCTTGTTTTTGTCAGAAATCACGTCTTTCTGAATCCAATCTTTCAGGCCGTGACAGCTTCAAATTTAAGTAAGAGAGGTACCTCACTGAATGCAGTGAATGCATGATTGGATGATCTGTAGTGTATGCGCAGGTAGGAGTACACTGTTGCTTTAAGGCATCTGTTGATTCAATGCAATGTAATAATGCTGAATAGATTGATGTAGATGGAGCTTGAGAGACAACACATATAACTTTTAAGAATTGGCGTGGCTTTGAGAATAGTTTTGGTTTGGATTTTAGCAGAATATGGCTTTAACCATGTGAGCTGTTCTACGAGAGCAGCTACAACAGCCTTGAAGCTAAAGGAAGTGAAGATAGGGGAGTCATAAATGATGAGACCAACGACCAATGAAGAGGCAGAGTATATCTTGTTTTCAGCTAAAAGGGGTTCCTTCCTAACTAGCTTGTGCAGGAATGTGTTTTTGAGCTCAGGAATGTGTTTTGGTAACTATGGAGAAAACCGTAAGGAGCTTTGGCAGACAGAGAGGAAGACGTCCAGCCTTCATCCCTGAAGACCACCGGAAGACCCCCCGGGTGTCACTGAGCATGCTCTGTCTGGGAGGAGTTAATGTAAGCGACTTCCTGGAAATAATTTGGATAACCCTGCCTGTTCTTCGAAATGACAATGAATACGTATAGTTGATCTCTATAGATAGGCGAAATTTGGCTTTAATGGGCGCACACGTTCAGAGGAGCGATCCCCTGTGTGCCCGGCGCTGCAATAAGGATACCTGCTTCATAGTCACCAAGGCTGTTGGGTTTTGATGCCGGCTTTCCGAGGCATCACTATGGCTGCCCAGAGTATGCTACACATTTCACTTTGAAAACCTGTGTGAGAGACCTAACAAAGCCAGTCATTATTTACATTTGGAAGACTGAGACTTTCATACATTTTTCTTTTAGTATTAGTGTAAACACTTCCTTAAACATTTTAAATGAGTTTTGGTTCCTGAGTATTGGAATGTACGTATCATAAGAAACAAGGATACAGTTATACGTAAGTGAAAGGGTGAAAGACTGAATCAAGTCCAGAAAATGTGAATTAGGTGACATTTTAAGTATTTTTGTTACTGAATGTGAATGTGTCCAAGAAAATGCAAAGTTACATATGGTGCAAAGGGTCGGCCCACCCGTTAATATGTCTGAACAGGTGGAAAATTCTCATGCCTCTTTTCACCAGTCAGCGAAGATGCTGGCTCAACAATTTCACATATCCCTTACAGACACGCGAGGGATTGTGAATTCATGCCCCACCTGCCAGAAAGCAGGATTTGGCATTGGCCTTGGAGTTAACCCGACAGGGCTACAGCCTTTACAGCTCTGGCAAATGGGTGTAACTCATATCGTGGAATTTGGCCGACTAAAATACGTACATGTTATCACTGACACTTTTTCAATGGCATTCTGAGCAACGGCCCAGAGTGGGGAAACCATGAAAACATGTTCAGAAACACTTATATGCCTGTTTTGTTTCTTTAGGGACCCCCCACACCATCAAACCGACAACACCCCTGCCTACTCCTCACATAGATTCTGCCAGTTTTGCCAAAATTGGGGTATTCAACACGTTACGGGTATTCCCCATTTGCCTACGGGTCAGGCGATGGTTGAACGTGTACACCAGACGGTTAAATGTATGCTTTTATAACAGAAAGGGGAAGAGCCTAGTACCCCACCTGAAAGACTGGCTAACGCCGTGTATGGATTGAATTACCTGTGACTCACAGGGGATAGGCAAGATCCACCCATAGTTATTCACAATGCAGCTTTGCAACCTGGACTAATGGAGCAGAGTAAAGTTTTAGTACAGTTTAAACATTTAAGCACAGGACAGTGGGAAGGACTGGCTTCTGTCGTTTATAAAGGGTGTGCTAATGGTGTTGATTTTTGTAATGATAATGTTAGTAATGTTGCTATGCTTTTTGCAATGTATATCAAAGACAGTTACCAGAGCTGTAAGTCAAGTCTGGATTGCTCGAAAGAGAGAAGGGGGGATTTGCTGGAGGCTGTTTAGTGAGCAATGGACATGTGAGCAATCCAGCCTCTGACAAAGAAGTTTGGGTTGTAAGGTAAGAAGTAAAGGGAGAAGAATTGTAACAGCCGTGGGTGTGCTGTAAGGCTTGTAACCAGTCACAGAATGTATATGGGTGGGTGAATCACAGAATGGATTAGTGCACTTAAGAAACAGGGAGAGCCATCCAGATGCATGCACATGGCCTGAGACTATATAAGCAGATGAACAGATTGAATGCACAGCATTCACCTGATCATATTAATCCCTGTGTGTCTGTCCAGATCTCCCACAACCCTCAGCAAGGACGCTGATGGTACAGAGCTGGGAGGAGTGGCTGACACGCAGGAACACTGCGCTGCCATCCAGCGAGACCTGGACAGGCTGGAGAGCTGGGCAGGGAGAAACCAGATGAGGTTCAACAAAAGCATGTGTAAAGTCTTGCACCTGGGAAGGAATAAAACCGCTTGTATCAGTACAGGCTGGGGGATGACCTGCTGGACAGGATCTCTGCAGAGGAGGACCTGGGGGTCCTGGTGGATGATAGGTTGGCCATGAGCCAGCAGTGTGCCTCTGTGGCTAAGAGAGCCAATGGGATCCTGGGGTGCATCCGGAGGAATGTGGCCAGCAGGTCCAAGGAGATGATCCTCCCCCTCTACTCTGCCCTGGTCAGGTCCCACCTGGAGTATTGTGTCCAGTTCTGGGCTCCCTGGTATAAAAAGGACAGGGATCTCCTGGAGAGAGTCTAAAGAAGGGCTACGAAGATGATTAAGGGCCTGGAACATCTCCCCTATGAGGAAAGGCTGAAAGAAGTGGGGCTGTTCAGCCTTGAGAAAAGAAGGCTAAGAGGGGATCTTAGTAATGTTTATAAATATCTCAAGTGTGTGGGACACGGGGGGAACTGGCCAGCCCCTCTTCAGTGGTCTGTGGAGATAGGAAGAAGGGCAATGGCTGCAAGTTGGAGCACAGGAAGTTCCGCACCAACATGCAGAGGAACTTTCACACAGTGAAGGTGACAGAGCCCTGGGACAGGCTGCCCAGGTGGGTTGTGGAGTCTCCTTCTCTGGAGATACTCAAGACCTGTCTGGACACCTGTCTGTGTGTATGTCCTAGGGAACCTGCTTTGGCAGCGGGGTTGGACCCGATCATCTCCTGAGGTCCCTTCAACCCCTATGATTCTGTGATAACACAGAGCACTGCACCAACAGGAGGACTGACCCAAAGCCCCAGCCCCACTCAGATTGACATGGAGGCAGCCAGGAGCTCCTCTCTCTGACCAGCCCCTTTTATTGGGGGAGTGATGTCAGGTGGTGTGGAAACAGCCTGGGGCTAACTCAGCTCATATGCTGGCTGCTTGGGGAGGTTAATGCTGGCCTGTCCAGAACCAGGACAGGGACAGAAGGAGTTGAGTTCATGAGTGGGAGGTCGGGAAATGGTAGACAGAAAAAGGGATATGGCAGAAAAGAGGAAGCAACAAGTCTGCATCATCCATCACCAGAACCACTGGCCAAGAACATCACACAAGTTACTGGAAAGCCTAGTAGAGGTTGAAGAGATCTGTGAAAACACCAGTTGTTAAATCTGGGGAAAGATTCTAGGTGACAAAAAGACCAGCCATATTTTGCCAGTAGTTGGAGAAGAGAGTATCTTCAGGTTAGCACAACCTTCCTTTTAGGTGTGCTATTTCTTCTGTTGCAACTGATTTGATTGAGAACCACGACATAAGCATACATTTAATGCCACTGAATGGGAAAGCAAAAAACAACAAAGGGTCTCCAAAAAACCATGACTTTAGGCTTTGTAAATAGAGACATAACAGAAGTGAAAGAAATGTCATATTTTCATCAGTCATCAAAAAAGTAAGTATAACACCACTGGGAAATTGTTCCTAATTTGCAACATATTTGCAGAGGCACTGAATCTGAACAGCCATTTGGCTGTCATACAGTTTAGCAAAGGCTTCTTGAGAGATAAATGTGGTTTATTATCAAATACAAAGCATAGGTGAAGAATAATGAACAGAAAGTTTGGGGATCGCACCTAAAAATGTGGAGCAGCAGGGAGGTCTGTTTCCTGTTATATTTTCACGCTTTGTGGAGGAGACATATCCTTTCAAGTGACTGCTTATGTACATCACAGAAGGCTAATCAAGGCAAGAACACGTATCAAATTCTGTACCCCTCCTCAGACCATACAAAAGGGACATACCTACCTACAACTTTGCTATCCAGTGGCGGCTGATCTTCTCAAAGATCTACTGCCAATTAATAGCTAAGACAAATCCAAAGTCACTTTTAAGTCATTCATCTTGCAAACTGCATTTTATTATTTCTCTACATCATTTATAATTTATAAAGCCACAACTGTATCCCTTTAAACAAACTAATCACCTAAAGTCTTGGGAAAGTTTATGCACAGTCAATTAACATCACTGACACTAGACGTAACATTACTTTTCCATCAAGAAAATTGTCCTACTTTTCCTTTTAAGTCTCATGTGCTTTCATACTTTCAAATAATCTAAGTTTACAATCATATGTCAGTTTTTAGCTGCTAAAGGAATACACAAAACCAGACTTCAAAGCTATCTTTGTTCTGTACATGCATATCAAAGAAAACACCTATTTTATTTTGCTGCATCAAAGGCTATTAAGTACTATTTTAACATTTGGGAAATAACACAATTTGACATTCAATGAACTTCATCAACGTGCCTTCATTAATTCCTTTGCTAGGATTTAACTTTTTGAAGTCACATCAAAAGTTCAGAAATTATATATACTAACATAAATATATACATATGCACACACATATATGTGTACATGTGTAAACATGTTTGTCTAACAGACCGTTTTATTCAGAAAGGATTGAAGTATATAATTATGAATGTGCTTTTGTAGAAATTCTGTAACAGAAGACAGTACTACTAATTATAGGTTTGCCATTCTTTTAATTTACACAACCATCCCATAGCTGCTATGGTTTTCACATTCTCTTCCCTCTTTATTCATTTATGGAAATCTTAAACCTTCATGGAAAGTTTTGACACTGAAGTATTTTAAGCTCTTGTTGATGTTAATCAAAGTTACTTAAAAGCAATCCCTAAAAGCTTCTTCACAACATAGCAAATGAATCTTTCTTAACTAACACATTTTATAATAATGACATGGATTTAGAATCCCAAGTAAAGTGTGACCCTGATGCTCATTAGTAGAGAGGTAATTTATACTTCTGAAGCTGCCTGCTGTGCTCAGGATAGAAAGTGTTATGTTTCAGAAATAAACTTTTCTGCTCAAGTGGTCTCTTTGCACAGAAGGACCATGCAGCATTCAGAATTCTCATTTCACCACTGTTACTCTCTCTGTGCCACGGAATGACTAACGCTACTCTTCCTCTTCTGCACACCTCTGTTCATGCCTGGTCTCCAATGATGTAAGACAGACAGTTCAGTGCTTCCACTTGGATACCCAAAGCACAGCTACAACTGATTGCTGTTTAAAGCAATCTCAAAAGAGGAAAGAAGATCAATTAGCTTGGAACTTACGATCCATTATCGAGTCGTTCTGGTTTTTAGTACATAAAGCACAGGGTTAAGCCCAGGTAATCAACAGCATTATAAGCACTGTTGATTTTTTCAACAGATGCTCAAAAACTTTTATGTATCAAGGAGTTTTGTGTATTTTAAGGAAAGACCAAACAAAAACAAGAGCAAGGAAACATAAGTTGGGAAGTACATGACTACAATTATTCAGGCAATTAAAACCACACCAGAAAACAAATTTGCACAAGTAATGCTACTCTGAAATTCATCCAATTACCTCAGGTAAGACAAGAATCATAGAAAGGGTTTGTGTTAGAAGGGACCTTTGGCTCCATTTCATTTGCATCCTCTAGTGACATGGCAGTAAGCAGCAAGAAGGTCTCCTCTGTGCCTTCTCTCCTTGAGGCTGGACAAACCCAGTTCCCTCACACTAGCTCCACATACCCAGGGCTCCAGCCCTCATCCATCTTGGTGGTGGTGTTCCTGGAGTCCGTCCAGAATGTAAATACCCTTCCTGCATTGAGGAGGCCAAAAACTGGGTACACTACTGCAGCCCCTGCCCCCTCCCCTCCAGCAGAACCTTGCAACACAGGATCACAACATCATCCATGCTCACCTTCTGACATGCCTGCCAGACCAGAAGGAACAATTCCTGTGCACAGAAGAGGTATGCCTAAAGATTAGCCAGCTCTCCTGGGCCCCTTTGCCCTCCAGGGCAGTTTTCCATGAGATCATCCCAAACAGCTCCTGGAGGAAGCTGAAATACGCTCTTCAGAAGTCCAGCATTGTAATTCTGGTATTGCTTTGCTCACTCATCTCAGGATCTCAAATTTCACAGTTTCTGCTGCATACAAAGCTGTCTGCAGACTGCCCATTGTGCTAAGCAGCAATGAAATAGCTAACGGCAATTATGTACAGGTGCGAGGCACATTCTGCCAGGTCACATGAGACTACAGGGCCACTGGAAAATCCCCTAACAAAAGTCACTCAGCTTGTGACCAGCATCACTACCACATGCTCTTGCCACCTGCTGCTTGCTTACTGCTATCTCACTGGAGGATGCAGGAGGCAGAGCCAGATTCTTCACAGAGGTGCACATGTAAGTTGCATGAGGTGTTTGCACAAGCACACAGCAAAGCACTGTTTGCTACCTGTTACAGGAAGAATTGCTCAACCCAAGGATTTAAGCTGCTTAAGAGATTTAGAAATAAGCAATCAGTTACTAACACATTCTGAAACTGGGAGGACTAAGAAGGGGTAAGTATGCAGGCATCCCTAACTACTGAATTAAAGAATACTCCAAGATGCAAAATGGAATAATCCTATTTAAAAAAAATGTTTTGAGCAATTCTCATACTTCCTTTTCCATTCAAACCTCCCTAGAGTGGTAAAGTGCCAGAAGTAAGAAGGATGAGTAAAATATAAGTGGATTAACTGGATAGGTAAAATAACATCAAGGCCATGAGGCTTCTCTAACTGCTTTGTAGTACAACTGCTTTGAACTATGTGACCTGTGAAGGGCCTGGGTGAACCTAATGAGGTTCAACACTGCCAAGTGTCAAGTGTTGCACTTGGGCCAGAAGAATCCCAGACATAGATACAGGCTGGGAGAAGAGCTCCTGGAGAGTAGCCCTGCTGAGAAGGACTTGAGTGTCATGGTGGATAAGAAACTTAACATGAGCCAGCAGTGTGCTCTTGCAGCTCGGAAGGCCAATGGTATCCTGGGCTCCATCAGAAGAGGGGTGGCCAGCAGGGACAGGGAGGTGATTGTCCCTCTCTACTCTGCCCTCCTGAGGCCCCACCTGGAGTACTGTGTCCAGATCTGGGGCCCCCAATACAAGAAAGATGTAGAACTGTTGGAGAGGGTTCAGAGGAGGCCACAAAGAGGATTAGAGGGCTGGAGCACCTCCTCTACAAAGAGAGGCTGAGGGAGCTGGGCTTGCGGCCTGGAGAAGAGAACATTGTGGTTTGGGGGGACCTCATTGCAGCCTTTCAGTCCCTGAAGGGAGCATATAAATAGGAGGGGAATCAACTTTTTAAAAGGGTAGACGATGGCAGGACAAGGGGGAATGGATAAAGCTAAAGGAGGGAAGGTTTAGATTAGATATTAGGGGGAAGTTTTTTACAGAGAGAGTGGTAAGCGTTTGTCAAGTCCAGCACTTGAGTGATTCATTCGTGAACTAAAAAAAACCAAAAAACCAAGCCCTAAACCACAGTAAAAGTAGCTGCCCAGAGGGGTGATGGATGCCCTGTCCCTAGAGGTGTTCAAGGCCAGGTTGGATGGGTCCCTGGGCAACCTTGTGTAAATCCAGGCCTGGAGGTTGGTGGCCTTGCCTGTGGCAGGGGGTTGGAGCTCTATGATCCTTGGGGGTCCCTTCCAACCCAGACCAGTCTATGATTCTATGAGCCTTCTCTAACTGATTTGTAGCACAACTGCTTTAAACTACATGACCTGTGATGGTTCTTTCCAATCTATATGACTTTGTAGTTCTAAATATGTATTTAGATAGGTTAGAAATATATAGTTTATAGCAACAATCATTTAACAATTTGATCATTTCTTGTTATTGGTAGGTTTAATAAAACAGTATTTAGAAGGATTAGCAGGCCCTTATAGTGTCACATCATTATCAAATTTATTTTCATAGCGTAGTTTACAGTTATTTTATGTGATTACATTATCAATGCTTGTCGCTAGCAAATATGCCTGAACGAAAGTCAGTAGAATTAAGGTCCAAAGGATGTTTTTGTATTGACTAACTTGTAAAGAAAGGTGTGAGGCAAAATCACTGGGGTAAGAAAGCTATCCACTTTGTAACGTAATACAGTCAGGCCTTAGCTGAACAGCACTCAGAGTAGTTTGGGGAAAAAAAGGCTCCTTATGTTACCTTTACTTAGATATGAATTCACGGGAAAAGAGAACACATTAAGTGTAAGATTTAAAAGTGATATATATTTCTTTGAATCTATTTGCCCTCTCACAGTGCTATGCACTGCTTCACACCTCTGAACAGACTGTCAGATCTGGTCAGCGATGTGTGTGGGATTAAGTTAACCCCTGCCTGCAACATAAAATAAATTCAAGTATTATCGCAACAGTAAGAGTACGTCATGAGCTGCTGTTAAATGGGTTTGAATGCAAACCACTCGAATTCCACGTTTCTGAAACTGTATTATGCTTTAAACTGACAATTTTAGCAAGGCTTAAACCACTTGACATCACTCCAAGTGAAGCCTTTCAAGGATCAAGGAGCTGTGGACAGGTAACAGCTGCTCTGAATTAACAGAAATACAGACAAATCGAGGGGGGGACACACGACACGAACTCAAAAAACCTGTTTATTTCCCTTAAAGCAGTTTATCATTTGAGTTTACTAATTTGTGCATAGGTCCTTCGTTTCACTCCGATCCTATTGTAGATGAAGTTGCCCTACTTGAGCTTAGGCCTCAGCATTTCATCACCATTCAAACATTGTAGAGGTGTATGCATGTACTATTCAGAGAGACTGCTGCTGCAAAGTGATTAACAATGTTATTTGTAAAGTATAAAAGAGATTTATCTTAATATTAAATATCAACATTGACTTCTGTAACCAGTGTTCAAAGAAAAGACGTCTTCATACTCTTCTGATCCACAGTCAGATGAGTATGTTGTTACCTCTGGATTAAATGATGGCTTGTTTCATATATCCACATGAGTTACCATTTATTCTTACAGCTCAAAAACTGCAAACCATTTCCCATTCTTCTAAATATATTAAGAACCCAAACTCTTGCACACTGCAATATTCTCCTCTTTTAAAATGATGTATCTAGTATGAATGCAGACTACTCTCCTATCTTCCTAAGTGGTTAACATAAGTAACACTGTAGTCTTGAAAAACTCAATTGTGAACACAAGTAGCTCTGTAATCTTTAAACAGGCTCCTAACTGTACTTTATACATTTTCCATTCAGGATGTTAGCAGTCTGATAAGATCATCTGGGATGTAACTGTGTGGTTTACGCTTTGGTGCTCAGAAAACATTTTAATTATTTACAATAATGGCTACTGTCAAGTGGATGTAATACAGGTATTGCATATGACTGAATTAAGAGGTTATCTTACCTTAAATTCACCAGTAAACATTTTTTCTCTAGAGAGCATAACTTCTAAAACAAAATCAAACTACCTGACAATACCTGTGTTCCTATTAAATAAAAAATTAGTATCTTTAGGCAAATGCATCACTCATCTGAAGAATGTGTAGATGATGCAAATCTTCAACCAGTTTTAACTCTAGTGCAAACAATTACTACAGTTGAAGCAAAGGGTAATATTCTATGCAAACTGTAAATGACTAAATGCCTTTATAAGCTTATTTTATATACATCATAGGAGTTTATTATTTTCTGTAAATAATGTTCATTTGAAGAAGATACTATTAATAGGAAAGCTGAAATAAAGTACAGGAAAGCTGAGAAAAATGACTGTGATGAGACTGGCTTTGCATATTACAGCTATATATCTATTTATAAATATTTCACCAGTGAATTTTAAAAAAAAAAAGTTAATAACAAGCAGTAAAAATAGGTAAGAAAAAGAAGCAGTAGTCTAGAGTTAAATAGGTTATGTACTTCTCCATCTGTTTAGGCTGATGCAGACCCAAGATCCCTGGCCAGCGGGAGCCTTTAGCAGTTGTCTTGGAGAAATTCTACAGGACATTTGAAATTTCAGAAAATAAGGAGGCATCATACTTGTCAGCTTTAAAAGAATCAAGTGTTTATATTTATAGACAGCTTGCCTGAAATTGATTCCTTAAAAAAATAATACTAGAACAAACTGCCTTACCTACAGGGCGAAACAGAAAGATGAGAAGTGGTCGGCATGGATTTACCATGAACATATACTGTCAACCAATCTAATCTCCCTCTCTGACATGATAGGAGACCTTAAGAAGAGTGGAAAAGCAGCAGACACCATAACTTGACTTTCCTAATTCTTTTGATGTCACATTCTGATAAACAAGCTAAAATAGCATGGTGCAGATGAAAGGGGTGTAATCCAGCTGAAAACTGTAGTTGGAAAGCTGTTATTAGTAGTTCCCTGTCAAAAGGGAGGGTTATATCAAGAGTGGTTCTGCAAAGCTGGAATGTATTTTTACTGTTACTTTTGTGAATTGTAGAATAAAGGGAATACTTATGAAAGTGGCACATGAAGCGAAGCCCTGGGGATCACCAGAAGAGAGGACTAGAATGGAGAGTCCAAGGCAGACCAGCCAAAGGAGTGCCTGGCAAGGAGAAAGCAGGGCAGAACTCAGTATGTGCAACAATCCACACCTGAGAAAAAGAAACTGCCTACATACAGTGGGGAGTAACCAGCCAGGTAGCAGCAGTTCAGAGGCAACCTGGGAATTCAGTACATACACACTGAACAGAAGTTGAAATGTCATCTTGCACAGGAGGAAGATACCATGCTATGTTTGTAACATAAAAAGTAATCTTTTCCTCTCACATCAGTAAGCCTCATTTAAAGTTCTGCCTTTAGTTTTAGGCATCACCTGGAGATAGTCAGAAGAGAGAAATGTGAATGATCAGAGGCTTTTAAGAACTCATCATTGAAGAAAGATTGAAGGAATGATGCCTGCTAAGCTTAGGGAGAAGAATGAGTAGAGAACATGATGAACTTTCAAGAGTAAGTAGATAAACTGATCACAAGCCTATAGACAGTCAAACAAGTTTAAGTCCAATAAGAACAGAAATAAATATCCTAGAGAAACTGATTTTCCAGAGCTACACAAATCACCCTTAAAAATGTCTAAATATGTTCACACCCAAGCCCTGCCTTAGGGTAAGCGAAAGGCTTGAATGACCTCTGTTTTCCTATTGTATTTTATGACTGGACACCAGAAGAGGCATCTAAAGCCTTAATGCCTACATAATGGAGGAAGTAAAAAATCTTGTGCAAGTACTACTTGCAAGGAGCCTATGAATTCATTCCTTGCCAGTGACTTGAAAAATTCAGTTTACACTGATTAATTGTTTTCATTATGTGGAAAAAACTTGTGGAACTAATGATAATGCTAATTTTTGCATTTCAATGCTTTGAAATTACAATAGCATGATAATGATGAGCCTCATTACTTTGTGCATTTTATACAAGCCATAGATGATGTACAAAACAGATTTCTGGTACAAGTCAGCCAGAAAATAAAGTTATTTCCTATGCAAAATAATAATTTTGGTCCATTTATGTCCATTTTAGACTGTTTTCAAAGTAGTTGTGTAAAATGCAGAAACACCTCGATATAGTTAAAAATGTAAATCCATGTTTAACTCAACAAAAACTAGCAAAGAACAACCAGACATGTAATCCAAGAAGACAAGGGGTAATGGTTTTAACTAAAGGGGCGTACATTTAGATGAGGTATTACGAAGAAATTCTTCCCTGTGAGGGTGGTGAGGCCTTGGAGCAGGCTGACACTGCCGCCTCCCTGGCAGTGTCCAAGGCCACGCTGAATGAGGCTTTGGGCAACCTGGTCTAGGGAGTAGTGTCCCTGCCCGTGGCAGGGGGTGGGATTAAGTGAGCTTTGATGTCCCTTCCAACCCAAACCATTCTGTGATTCTATGGTATTTCAAACACAAATTCTAACAATTATTTTTTCCTCTGATTATAAAAGTATCTGAATATGAATTCATAAATGTACTCATTCTGTAAAACTTTGTGAGTGCCAAATACTGTCATTCAAGAGTAATAAATGCATACCGTGACAGAAAACATACATAGTATCTGAGTTTAAAACAATGTTCGTTTGTGAGAACTGAACACTTGTTCATTACAGTAAGTCTGTGACTACGGGCTTCTGTAAATACTTTTACACAGCCCTGAGAAGTATAAGGTCCTATCAATCTACACAAAACATGCTTAGCCTACTACATACACGTTTAACACATCATGCTGTGCATGTATGAGATCAGTCATGCACTCAGTCTGTTGTGGAGCTGGCTGGAAGTGGCTGGAACAGGCAGTGTGTGTGGCCTGGACAGCCCCGGCCTCTCCTCACAGAGGCCCCTGCGCACCAGGCACCCATACAATGCTGAAGGGGGACGGGACGAGCAGAACCTATGTCGATGCCTTTCCCCTCCACTGTGCAGCACTGATAAATCTTCTCTTTTACAACCTCAATATCCTTCAGTACATTTTGAACACTTCAGTTTCATGTGCAACTGCAGTTATCTACAAAGAACTATTTAACTTTTTTCTTTCAATGTTTGACTTCTTTCTCATTACTCAAATCTATTTTAATTAGCAGTAAATTAAATTAATTTTCTCCAAGTTGAGTCTGTTTTGCCTGCTCTAGTGTTGTTGGTCTTAAGCAGCTGCAACCACAGCACAGAAGACAAAGAGTAGAGGATTGCAAGATTGAGAATTTATTCAGACTGAATTTTAAGGTAGGTTACTCAACACCAGAACGTCTAATCTGGCCAAAGCATGTCACAGATGCAGTCACTGTAGTGTTTTGAGATTAACTGACTCCTTGGCATCTTTCAAGAATGTGCTTTCCAAAGTAATGACATTATCAGAGTCTCGCAGACTTTGAAGTCTGTATTTAATTAGCAGGACTAGGTAGAACTTTTTTTTCCATGCTGAGAGTTTGTACATGTACTTCATACAATCTGCAGAAAGTGCCCACAGCTGTCCAGGTTTTGTGTAATGACTCACTGAGCTCATGGCAGAAGAGAAAGGCTAGATATGAAATAAAGATGTGAAAATAACCTGGAATCAATAGGATAATTCTTACCTGGAGCTCACAGTTCATTTGAAATCTTGCTAAAAATTAAGAGGAGTTCCTAGAACAGATGTCCTTTTCTACCAAAGAGACCAGATGTTTTCGTGTTGCTGAATCTATGTGTTTATTAAACAACTCTCTTGCTACCAATATGCACAACTTACCCAAAAAGAACAAGAGAACTGTAATACTATGCAAAAGCACAGTAGTTCTACAGAGACAATGCCTGGACTTTAAAATTAATTAGAAATATGCAATAGCACCATCAGGGCTTGGAATCTAGAAATCTAGCTACTATAAGCACAGAACTCCATACAAGGAACTCCTAAAAAAATTTTTAAAAAAAAAGCAAGCTAATAAATGCAATATGAAATAGAAAAACCTTGTAAATAAAACTCTTATCTGTACAAAGCAGACCTCTAAATCTTAGACATACCATCATACCATTAGACTAGCAAATCCTCTTCTGGTTGAACTCTTGGCTCAACTTGTTCATCTCTGATCACACTACAGGATTTCTTTTTCTACCCTTGCAGATCCTTCTCCCTCTACCATAGAAAATCCTCCCAAACTATCATTTGTGATCATAGTTTCCAGCAATGGAACCATCTCCCTGTGCAGAGGAAACACCACTGTAGGGCTGGCCATCTTTCTCACAGTATATTGAGTTGTGGAAGACACTCATTAGAGCAAGATGACTACAATTTAGAAGAAGAAGAAAAAAAAAAGTCTTGAAGTAACAAATTTCCTCCCCAAGACAAGTATATAGTTCCTCCCCAAAACAATGAAAGGCAGTATAGGCAAGGCTTTGACCTACTGCCTTTAAGAGCCGTATTTTGAGCCATAAAATACATAAAAACAATGGCAACTGTGAATGCTTTGCCTGATGGGAAAAACATCCTTCTGGAAACTGAAGTGTCTACAAGTCTTTCATATTCCACAGAAAGAGCTGAGCAGTATGGAAAAGATCCAACAAGAAAGGGAAGGGAAAGAAAATAGCAGCGGGCAATCACAAAACCAAACCTTCAACAAAGGCCTATTAGGAAGCTCAAGACTGACCCTCCTGAAAATGAACCAGAAGAAAGTTTCAAAGCCCCAAACTGCTACAGGTGTAAAAGTTACTGAAGCTTCATTAAAATGAAAAAGAACAAAGCACAAGATAGAAAAGACTCAGAACATAGCCTTTCTCAAAAAACAAAGGTACCTAAATGGGAAATGTAGTCCATTTATTCAAATGCATGTAGAATAAATACAAGAACAGATGTAGGAAGCTGATCATATCTATTTATTGCTCATTTACTCCTTACAGGAGTTACATGCTGATCTTTGTCTTGATTGTCTAATTAAAATACATTTTGCCTTTAGCTCTTCTCAAAGCTCTTTTCTTTTTTCACTCCTGACTACGCTTTCTCACAACTTCTTAAGGAGAGGGGATAAGGAAGAGAAACAGTTCCCTTGTCATTAGTGTGTTTGCTTGATCATATCTGACAATTCTCCATTATCTAGAGCTGACTCTTTCATTGATTCATCTTCCACTTCCCACACAACAATTTTGACTGAGAAGTTCAAATTAATTAAAGCACAATTTCGTATTTGAAAGTATTGGTTTTTTTTTTTTTCATAATTGTTTCATTTCATTATGATTATGGTAGTGGTCCCAAATGCTGGACCTATTTTATCAACTGCTTTATCACAGACTGAATTGCTTCTTACTATTGTATTTTGATTAAAGTGACTCTGTGAAAGCTCATGGTCTACCTGATTCAGGAAATACCAATCACCAGCAGAATGACCATTTTTATTATTAAAAGACTGGTGAATCTGTGAACTGAGTCTATTTTTAAGACTAACTAGCAGAGCTCATTTTTACAAGTAAGATGTATATGAGCCTTCATTCTCCCAGTAAAAAATGCTTACTGTTTCAGTATTTTTTTAAAACACTGTTATAAAAGTTTAGGTGTTAGGAAAAAATTTTTCACTGAAAGAGTTGTCAGGGCCTGGATCTGACTGCCCAGGGAGGTGGCTGAGTCACCATCCCTGGATGAGTTTAAAAGATGGGTAGATAAGGTACTTAGGGATATGGTTTAGCATGGGATGGGAATGGTTGCACTTGATGGTCTTAAAAGGTCTTTTCCAACCTTGTAATTCTGCGATTCTGTGAAAAGAGTGTGAAGTAACTACAGTTAGTTAAAAAATATAAATCATTATACTCAGTATTGCCTATGGGACTATTAGAAGATTAAAATGTATTTAGAGGAAGTCTGGAAAATCGCTAGAGAAAATAGCCTGTTCAAAAGTGCTTGCTGCTTTCAATCAAAATATTTTATGGACCACTGGACAGTTTTTATTATATTCTCCCCATTTTTTGGCTAGCTCTTATTGTAAGTGACAGCACCCCTTATTGATAAGGAGAGAGCTACTTAACAGACTTCAGTGCTCCTCATTTACTACTGTAATTCTTAGACTGAGTAGAAGTACTAGACAAGCTCTACTAATTCAGAACAGAAAGGATGCTGCCAGCAGGTCCTCTTCTATGATGGATCTTTAACTCTGCTTTTCTTTCAACAACAATGGGTTGTTAAACAGACAGAAAAGATCTTAAACATTATCATTCCATAGCTCTGGATAAATGCAAAGTGTTATATCACACGAGGGTTTACAAAGTTTTAAATTTTACCGCTCTGATGTTTTGACTAACCTGAGCTGCCTGCCTGGGGAGGTTGACTCTGGCCTGGCCAGAACCAGGACATTATCCACCCCTTTTTCCACACCATCTACATCATGCCCAGATCTTACATTTCACGAGTATTTGGCAGGTTCATGACATCAATAATCTATTATTTAGACCATCTGCCCTGGACTGATTTTGTTATACACCAACATTTCAGCGGCTATCTTCACCTAGAATTAAAACCCCTTGGGGGTACACACTGGATTCCCCCATCCTTTCACATCACCCACCAAATGCATCCAGGTCCCTGGGCAAAAAGCAATTGCATGAATGGGTATGCCTTTGCCTGAAGCAGGAACAACCCAGACTGCCTTCCCCAACAGGTTTTTCATGCGCACTACAGGGACTTTATCCCCCTCCACAGTCTGTGGGAGTTTTGATTGGGCAGGGCCAGGTCACTGGTAGATCCCCTGGAATTAACCAGCTACATGGCTTTTGCTAAATCCATATCCCAGTTTTCTAGGGTTCTACCACCCGTTGCTTTTATGTAGTTTTTAACACACCATCGCACCTCTCGATTTTCCTGGAGGCTGAAGCATAGTAGGGTGTCTGATATACACATTTGATGCCGTGTTCTTTGGCCCAGGTGTCTGTCAGATTATTCTGGAAATGGGTTCCATTGTCTGACTTGATTCTTTCAGGAATGCCATGTTGACAGAGGGCTTCCTTCTCAAGACCCAGGACGGTGATCCGGACAGTGCCATTAGACATAGGCTAAGCTTCAAGCCAGCCAGTGGCAGCTCCTACCACTGTGAGCACATGCCGCTTGCCTTGGCGTGTCTGTGAGAGAGTTACGTAATCCATCTGCCAGGCCTCTCCACATTTGTATTTCAGCCATCACCCTCCAAACCACAGAGGCTTTAACCACCTGAGTGCTTGATTGAGGCACATATTTCCAGTTCAGGGATGACCTGTGAGATAGTGTCCATGGTCAAATCCACCCCTCAATCACAAGCCCATCTATATGTGGCATCTCTTTCTTAAAGGCATGAAGTGTCCTGGGCCCAGCGAGCTATAAATAATTCGCCCTTACGTTGCCAAGTGAGGTCTGCTTGAGCCATTTCAATCTTAGGAGCCTGATGAACCTGATGGTTGTTTTAGTGCTCTTCAGTGCCTTGACTCTTGAGTATGTGGGCATCTACATGACATACTTTGATGGTTAGACTCCCTAACTGGGCAGAGATGCTGTGCCACAATGGAGCAGCCCAGATGGGTTTGCCTCAGTGCTGCCAGTTGCTTTGTTTCCATTGCTGCAACCACCCCCACAGGGCATTGGACTCAGTACAGACGTACAATTTTGGAGATTTTTCTTGTTTGGCAATGTTTAAAGCCAGCTCAATGGCTTTTACCTCTGCAAACTGGCTGGATTCACCTTCTCCTTCAACAGCTTCTACATCTTCTCATGAAGGACTCCATATAGATGCCTTCCACCTCCAATGTTTACCCAAGAATACGACAGGACCCATCAGTGAACAGGGCATATTTTTTCTCATTTTCTGGCAGTTCACTATCCAGTGGGGTCTCTTCAGCATATGTCACCTCCTCCTCTGGTGATTTCCAAAATCTTTGCCTTCTGGCTAATCTCTCATCACTTACAGGATTCCTGGATGATTGGGGTTTCCTATTTGAACCCTCTGGGTGATAAGGGCGATGCACGTGCTCCATGTAGCATTGGTGGCATGGTGCATGGTAATGGCCCTCCCTTTGAACATCCAGCCCAGCACTGGCAGGCAGGGGTGCCAGGAGGAGCTGGGCTTCAGTTCCAGTCACTTCTGAAGCAGCTCAAACCCCTTCATATGCCGCTAGTGTTTCCTTTTCTGTTAAAGTGCAACAGACCTCAGATGCTCTGTAGCCTGAAGTCCAAAATGCCAGCATTGGGCCTCCAGTCTCCCCTGGTGCTTCTGCAACAGACTCCAGATAGGGCAATTTTCCCTGGCTGCTGTGTAGAACACACTCTTTACATCTGGCCCTGTCTGGATGGACCCATGGACTGCTGCATGGACTATCTCCTGTTGGATGTCTTGGAAGGGTGGTCGCTGCTCAGCTCCCCACTGGAAATTGTTCTTCTTCCCAGTTCCATGGCAGAGAGGGCTCACAATGAGACTGCAGTTTGGGATATGCATTTGCCAGAACTCACAGTGCCTAAGAAAGCTTGTGTCCCTTTTTTCTTGGTTGGTGGAGACATTGCTGGTATTTCATTGATCACGTCCATGGGGATCTGACGATGTCCATCCTTGGCATTTTATTTCTATGAAATAGATCTCCTGTGCAGGTCCCTTGACTTAATTTTGCTTTATAGCAAAACCAGCTTCCAAAAGGATCTTTTTCCTTTCTCAAAAACTTCCTCTGCTGTGGAGGAGGAATCACTCCCTGACTCTCCAGTTTTGAATCAGTTTCTGAATGGGAATCAGGGAGTCTCAGTTGGTGTGGTATTGTCTCCTGTGCACTGTCATGGTAGCGACTGGCACCCGCTGTTCTTCAACCTTTGCAGCCCCACAACAGCAGGGTCACAGCAACAAAAGAGACAGTTGTTAAGTTTCCTCTGTCTCTAGGGCAGATATCCCAAAAGCCCACCCACACCACTTGGGGCTTTGAAGTATCCTCTCCAGAGGAAGTCTATGCTCAGGATGCACGCAGCCTCTGTGCCAGTCACAATGGGGTGCTTTTCCCAGTCATTCCCAGTTAGACTCACTTCAGCTTCTAGTGGAGTCAACTGCTGGGATCCCCCTGTTACTCCCAAAACTTAGATGGGCTCGGTCCCTTCAGAGTTTGATGGCATTAAGGCACACTGGGCACCGGTGCCTGCTAATGCTCGGTGCTTCTGTGGCTCTGATGCGCCAGGTCATTGGATCCACACAGTCTAGTAGATTCGATTGTCCCTCTCCTCCCCCTGGCTGGAGGCAGGGCCCCTCTAGCCTTGCTCATCATATTTGCTGTTTCCTTCTTGCAGAAGAACTTAGAGGTTCGTTTAAGAGGGTCACAGGTAAATTACAGTCACGCGGTCTGATGAGCTGTTTACTGGAAAGAGGTATAGCATCCTTCCTTGCAGGATCTTGTAAGAACTCTTTTTCCTTGCAAGTTGTTTACTCAGGCTTGGAGGGCTGAGGCAGGTTTCCCATCCCATCTCTTCATGTCTTCACCATAGCCAAGCTGAAGTAACCACAGAATGCCTCGTGGTATGTACTTTTTATAAGCTCTTTCCAGAGCAGAGGAACACCTATTTATCATAGCTGAAATTCTGGTCTGCACAGGTGGGCAGTAGGATAGATCTTCTTCAAGTCTCCGGACCTTTCAGGGCAGTTTCTCCACAGCTGAGATGAGGGAGGAAGAAAGACTTTTTTTTGTACAGACGGAGTCAGTCAGCTACCTCGTCCACTGCTGATGCTTCTTCCTTTCCCCAGGTTATGGTGACCAGTGAGTTGGCATACGACAGTGGTGCACTCTGCACAATCTGAAGTCACATGGGTCAGGAACACTGGACTTCATCAGGATCAGCAGGCAGCCCCATCATCATCCCCTTGCCTGGCCGACATGCAACATCTTCAGTGAATGGGATACCTTTCCTTTACACTTTATAGAAATCACTTGCAGAGGCTGAGGGCTTGCGACTTCTCTCCAATCGCTGTGGTGATTAATGCCTCCTTCTCTGGACAGGGATCCCAGCTGCCTGGCCTGCCTGGCCTTCCCGGATGCTGGTCCCACTGTCCCAGCATCAGAGCAGTCAGGTGATGATGTGCTCCCCTGGGAGGCAGCTGAAATCTTTTCTCCTGTCTCTCAGCTCACTCAAGGACAAGGATCGGGTCATAACCTCTGGCACTGCCTCTTCTTCCGGTTCTCATGATGGTCCCGGTTCATCATCCTCTTTCCCTATGCAGACTGATTTCTTTGTGTATTTCCTCTTTGGCCTAGGGGCAACTGGAGTTGGCACTGGTTGGTTTCCTGACTCAGCTACAGGGTTATCCTGTGAGCTTGGAGTTGCTGCAGTGCTTGTTGTGGGGATTGGAGGAGCTGCAGTCTCTGAGGTCTGAGTAGCCATAGTGTTTGTGGGAGATGGAGAAGCTTCACTCTCTGATGTCTGAGTAGCTACTACTGTGCCTGTTGTATGGCTTCTTTCTGGCTCAGCTGCAGTGTCAGTTTCCGAGGGTTGGGTAAGCCACAGAGTCTATAGATTTATTTTTTTTTTTGGTCTAGATATTTGCTCCAACCATCCCATGCACCATACCACCCCCTATGGCTTCAGCCCCAGGGAAAATCTTGTGGAAATATTCTTGAAACAATTTCTTGTAACACTTAAGACTCAGAAAACATTCAGGAGAACGAGCAACAGATACATATTGGTCTGAATATCCCAGAGGTAGTCAAAGTTCTCAAGGGCTGTTGTAACAAGCCTGAAGGGAAAAGGCTTGTGTTCCCTATTAATTGAGTGTGATTCTTAAATAGTGCTAAGACATATTCTTATTCATCACCTCTTCAAATAACATCATAAACAATTTATCACAGCTTTTCAACACAATTGGGTCAGGTCTACCATTATCCCAACCCTTCAGGCCACACTTCTGGCGCCAAAAAGGACTTTGGTGGTTCAGCCAAACAGTGGCTGAGCACCACACACCACTCCCTAAGTCCTGGAGGAGAAAGAGACAGAGCCTCCATGGGTTGGGATAAGGACAGGTTACTGACAAAAGCACCATGAAACATCCCATTACACTCACACCAATTACACTCACTCCTGTTGATAACGCAGACTACCTTGCCCACCCAACTATAAAAGAATGCTGCTCAACCCAATTATCAACCATACACCCCAGCCACACTCAGACTTCCCTGGTAAGAGGCACCCAGGAACACCCTCTCCCCAACCAGCCCTTTTTATGGGGAAGTGATGTCAGGTGGTGTGGAAAAAAGCCCAGGCTAACTCAGCTCACTTGTGCTGGCTGCTTGGGGAGGTTGACTCTGGCCTAGCCAGAACTAAGACAAGGGACAAAATTGTTCTCCAAAGTATCAGTGAAATTCTGGAAAAAGACTCATAACCAGAGGAGTTTTAAATTCAAGCAGGAAACAGAACATTTAGACTTTGGAGATAGGTGTGCCGAACATTTCCAGATTACGTGGATTTGGGACACTCCAGTGAGCAAGCGTACTGTGAAGGAGCTCTCTTGTGTTACGTTAAGATACTTAACACATCTAAGATGAATACATTCACTTTAGAATACTCGTATTTCAAGGAATAAGGCAGCATATACTAAAGTTCCCAGCCTAATCATGTACTTTTTTCTTAGGTGAGTATTTTATTGATTTTTTTTATTATACATAATGCGTAGAGCGTAGCTGCTGTAACACCATCCTGCCTTGGCTCACCTGACCCTCACAGAATCACGCAGCTTAAAACCCTTAATAGATCTTTAAAATGTGAATGTTAGAAGTCCTTAATGGGGGTATCATGCCTCTTTTCCTGCCCAAACTGAGGCCCTTTTTTTGAAGGAGTGAATTAGTTGGGGCAAAGAATTCAACTACATAACATATGTCTTTTTTTTTTTTTTCCCCCTCCTGAACAGGCTATTTGCTCTCAGTGCAGAAGTGTATATACAATGTGAACCATACAAGGAGTTCTGCAAACAAAAACGCTTACATTTCCCTGCACAACATGTGTTCCTCATTTTTGAAAGCAAATCCAAGTCTCACAGTATCACAGAATCGCAGAACAGTTGAGGTTGGAGGGGACCTTTTGGAGTCACTGTAGTCCAACGGAGACCACGTTGCTCAAGGGACACATCCAGTCAGGTTCTGACTACCTCCAAGGATGGAGACTCCACAACCCCTCGGGGCAGTCTGTGCCAGTGTCACTCTTAGAGTGAAAAAGCATTTCCTATGTTTAACTAAAGTTCAGGAGTTTTTCTATGTTTAATTAAAGTTCGGGTACCTGTCGCCTCCTGCCTTTTCACTGAGTACTGCTGACATATCACTGGCATCTAGAGAGAAATTTATTGATTACAACAGCTATTTCTAGGTTCAGTGGCAGACATCTAATAGCACAAATTAGTGTTCCAGAAGAATGTGAGAGGTGGAAGAGATGGTTCTTAGAATTGCTGAGGTAATTTAAGATGGCTCTACTTTTTATCTCTATGTTAGAATTTTGAAAACATTAACAACTTCTTCCAAGAACGGTATCAGATTATTGGATCAGGGCTACTAGTGCTCTTTCAATTAAAAGGGTAAAAACAAATTTAACAGTGTTTCTTGGCATAAAAGAAGTAGTTCCTTCAAGTTGGCACAATTTTACATCACTCGGGTTCCCCTGGAGATAGCTGCTTGCTATGCCAAGTCCCACTTCGCTTGGCAGAGGTGGTAATAACTTCAAGTGATGTATTAAAAGCTATACTGATTTTTCATTCTTTTATTCCAGCCTGAAAAATTTAAACTATTCTCATTTTACTTAACAAAAATGTGATAAATCACTCTGCAACACTGGATGCTACAGTAAAAATTTTTTTTTAATAAAAAAACCTAAATTACTTTAGGATTGGAAAATTTTATAAGAATCTATCTAACGATTTTAGAGCAGTTCTGGTATATGGCATCTAAAATGTCTTAAAATATCATTTGTACCTTTATTATTTCAAGGGCAAAATTGTAAGATATGAAACTTATTATGTCAACAGGGATTGTATAGCTATGTATTGATTAAGGAAAAACATAATTCCTATTCAAACTGTAGGCTTGTACTCTGTCACAGTTGTGTATAGTTGGGTACCGAGAGAGAAAGGGGTCAGGAGCTGCAGAAAATGGCTGCTGGAATCTTCTGCCAGCCTGCGTTCTGATAGCACCTCTGAGAATCACATATAGGAGAGAAAAGGACTCACATATAGGAGAGAAAGTGGCTGCATTTTGGCCACCAGAGAACACGGAGAGCCAACAAGACCACCCTTTAAGGGCATTGGGATGTATATTTGCATATAAATGTAAGCAGTTGACAGACACAAAAGGCCAGGGAAGACTGGGGGAGGAGGCACCCAGGTGCCTGGGTGAGAGATGCCCCTGCAGCCCGTGGAGAGGACCCATGGAGGAGGCAGAGACCCGACCTGCCCGGTGGAGAGGCTCCACGCTGGATGGAGCTGGGGGAGACATAGAGAAGATGCCGTGACTGATGTTGGGATGAGCCCCTGCCAGCACAAGCGACCTACAGAGATGAGCCAAACAGGTTTGCTGGGGGAGGCATCATAGCCCCGTGGAGGACTGGGACTGAGAGACACTGTGATTTGTTGCTGCCTGCCAGAGCAGAGATGAAACCCGGTGGGAAGAGATTTGCCTTGGGGAAAGTTCGTGGAGGACTGGCTCTTATGGGTGAGATCCTACGGTGCAGCAGGGGGAGGCTGTGTGGAATGAATGCCCCCATCCTGGCCGAGAAGGAAACCAACTTGCAAGGGACTGAACGAAGCCCCCATCTCCTAGTCCCTGCCCCCCTGTCCTGTGCTGCGAGCAGGAGAGGGGAAGAAGGGAGCAAAATCATGGCTGAAAGGGAAGTCTGCTTTAGAATGGAGGGGTGGGGGGAAGGTGTTACCGAGACCCCCATTTTCCCCAGTCCCTGCCCCTCCTGGGCTGTGACCGGGAGGGAAGAAGGGAGCAAACTTCTAACTAAAGCCTGCTAAGGAGGGAGTGGTGGGAGGAAAAGTGTTTGCCTGGTTTGCATTTGTTTCAAGATTGTTGGTTGCACTCCTGACTCTGGTTCCTTTTCACTGTTTCTCTTTAGCATAGTGTAATAAATTAGATAACGTTCTCTTCAGCACTCTGTGTTGAGTCTGTTCTGCCCGTGTCGTTGAAGATTTTGACTCGAGCCACTTAGTATTTTTTTTCTCCCCTGTCCAACTAAGAAGGAGAGTAATTTTGGTGGGTGTCTGGCCTTTAGCCAGGGCTCAACCACCACATACTCTTCAAAAGAATTTGTGAATGGGTTATACTCAGCATCTAGCATGTATATGTCTACAAATGCTGTATGCTACTCCTATGCTGTCTCTGTAAGAATTATGCTTTTACTGGGTGTTAGTAACAAAGAGTAAAGATCTCTGTCCTTTCGGCAGACTGCTAATGATCTCCATTTTTAAATTATGTATCTGCCAAATGGCATAATGCTGACTGTTCAATTCATAGCGTATTTCTAGATGCCTTCATCTAGACTATAAAAATGTATTGAAGATAGGCAACACAGGCAAGAGCTGTTACCCTTATATGGCCTGTTTCTTCCAAACTGTAAGCAACACATATGTAGATGAATAAAAGAACCTGATAGGTTTCTATTTTTAGAGGGTTTTTTCCCCACAGTGAACTACTCTAGTTAATGAAACTTCCCAAATTAGAAGGTTTAATCGGAAAGGTGGATAAAATCAGATTTGTTGTAAGGTTGTATGATTCTCTGCTAGTGATGTTCTTAAAGGCAATGAGAGAATAGTAGCCTTTTCGTGCCCTTCCTGTATTGTACACACCATTATTTCTAAAGGGTAAGTGTTGTCACAAGATGATAAAACATGATGGTTGATGCTGATCAAAAGCGAACTTTCACCTGATACACTGCAGAAATAATATCAGAACAGTTCCCATTTTTAAGGTATTTTTTCAAGAGTTGTGTGTGCTTATAACCTAAGAGTTTTGACTGTCTTTACCATTTCTTGTCTTTTCTTTCTCTACAAAAGTAATGACTGACTTTTAAAAACTAACACATTCTCCAGTATATTTGCCAAGCTAGTACTTGATTAGAAACAGTTGATATTTCTTGTACAACAAGAAGTATGGGAAGAGCAGAAAACAAAGAAAGGTGGAGCCATGAAAACAGTTCTGTGGCTCTGATCTGAATCTCTCTGTCTCTCTGAATCTACACTCTGTAATAACTGAAAATCAAGATTTAAGATGTGCTAGCATTTGGAGTTTTCTTCCTTTACCTTCCCCTAGGAAGAGAGATGTGAAGGATGTATGTGCATGGGGAAACACTCCTTAACTTATGACCTTCTGTACCCTTTCTGTAAGACTCCACTTGCACTCACTTGCATAAATAAAAAGTGTTTGAGCAGGAATGTGAAGAATTTCTGAGACTACTGCTGCTGAGAAGCTGTGTGTTGTCTGTTCCCTTCCTTAGCAACCACTGAGATGTGTACAAGCACATGGGAAGAAGGGAGGCTGTTCAAGCTTGGTAGACTGAGTCCACGTCATGACATTCACTGGAAAAGTAGATCTTGCTCTTCAGACCACATGCAGAGAAGTTTATTAAAGCTATGACTGCCACCACCATATTGTCTAGACCTTATCACCTCAAAATTACAAAAGAAAGAAATTAGAAAACTATGTCTTAAGCAACATTAGTTAAGAGTCATATCAGTACTAAAGATAGCATGAAGACATGGCAGTAAAGTCTTCTCTCTCTGAGATATTTACTTACAGGTTTGGATAGACATACCAGAGCTATTCCATCACCTCTTCACTCCTAAGAAATTTTAACTTTACTAGAGAAAATTTAGTTTGTGCTTTCTGTCACCCAGCGCCAAGGGGACAGACTACTTACCCTGACTACTAAAACACTTCTACTTTTTTCAGTCTCAAGCTACTACTGGGAAAAAATCTTAGGAAAAAAATATCGAAGAGAATTTTGGGGTTGATTTCATCACAGTTAAGATATTATTTCTGGTTTATAAAACATGCCAGCTAGCTTGTGTTTCATTAAAAAATCTCCGATTTTAAAATGTCTCACATACACTCTGCCCAAAATCCAGAAGTGACTGCATTTTAGTTCACCTAAGCTCTTGGCCATCTGGAATGTTAGTACATTCCCTGCTTGCCAACTTGCTGAAATGAAAAACACCCAATGCACACAGTTTCTTTTCATCACATACAAAGTATTGTTCATATTTGTAAAATATAGAAAGACAGCTTGCTTTACTAGTATTTTTCTATCCCCAGGCAAACAAGGAATGATGGTATATATGAGCATATGAATGCATATATAAAGGTACAAGTTTAATTTCCCTCTTGTTGCTGCATAACATTATCTCCTAATATGTGGCAAAATCCAGCTGACAAAATACTCATTAGACAACTGCTTTTTTAGTAGTCATCCTGATGTATCCCTACTAGTTTTGATTTTTATTAGGAGTCTTCCCCTCCAAGTGATTGCTAGTTGCCTATTACTGCACTGTCTCAAAGCAGTACTTTCAGGCAAATTTAATGTTGCCCTGATATCTGGGTGTCCTGGTTTCAGGAAAGGGTTAACATGATGGGCTCGGGACAGGTGACTCAAATTAGCCAATAGGATCATTCCATGCCAGTTACGTCATGCTGAGTATAAAAGCAGGGGGCGTGTTCAGTTTTGGGGCGCGGTTCGGGACGCGGGCAGCTGCGGCAGGGCTCGCTCCTCTCGACTCGGGTCTGTGTGCTCGAGGCGGGGCTCGACGCGGCTTGGCGCGGGGCTTTTGTAGCGGCTGCGAGTCGGCGCGCGGTCCGGTCCGGGAGGCGCGCGCGATCTGGGCTGTTCGTCCCAGCAAAGGTTGTGTTGTTTATTGTTATCCCTGTTATATTTTAGTAAAATTACCCTTATCCCAACCTGTGTTTTTCTTTTCTCCGGAGGAGGGCCGAACACGTGGTCCCCAGTTGGTTTTTTTTCCTTGCTGTGAAACCACAACATACTTTGGCGCCCAACGTGGGGCACGAGAGGTTGGGATAACGGTAGATCTGACCCGGTTGCATTTAGAGTTAAAGGTGTCAGAATGCTGTTCAAGGTGCTGTGGTTTTTATTTACAAAGATGTGGTCTGGGATGTGGCAGCACAACCACGGCAGGCTGTATGCAATCCTGGCAGGATTGTTTACTATCTCGGGGCTGCAGCTTCCATACCTGTTCCCGTACTTTGTTCTGGTGTACTTCATGATAACGGTTTATGATACAGTCATTTCGGTGACCATGAGTTTTATCTGGCATGTGTATGAGGTTTTGCTGTCCTGTCCATTCCCTGGGCAGAGAGGGGCTGGTGGTGGCGGCCATTTTGGTGAGAGCACAGAGGGAGAGAACTACACTGTTTTTTTCCTTTCTGGGCTAAACATAACAGCTCTTATGAAAGTTTTTGAAAATCTTCACCACTACCTTGACATGCAAACTACCGCTACACTGCTGGAAGTTCTACTGCACTTGATCCTGTTCTCATTGTATATTAAGAGCAGGTTTATGAATACTGCTCAAGAGTCTCCCCAAAGGCAGGATAACCACAAGTGGCAGGGCATGTGGCAGAACATGGGCCAGTACCTACGTACCCTCTCACCCCCAGTGACTTGGAGTTTCACTCCTGAGCAGCTGCAGAACCCTAATAAAATGGCCGCATTTCTGAAAAACAGTTGCTGTAGGTTTCCCAAGGATGTGCAAAGCACTGCACTGTGCTGGGCTCTGGCCACTTGGGCTCAAACACTGTTTGATAGCAGGCAGCGCTGTCAACGTTGTCAGCACTGTCAGGGGGAAGGGGAAGAAAACAGATCAGCTGGCACTGCAGCTACTGCAATCCCCACAGCAGACACCACCGATGACCAAAAGGAACAACCCACACCAGTGTCTGTCGCCCCAGTACAAAAGAGGAAATGCACACAGAAATCAGTTCGTACAGCAACTAATGATGATGCTCAACCAGGGCCATCAGGGAAATGTCAAGATGAGGCAGAACCAGAGATTGTCACCCGATCCCTGTCCCTGAGTGAGCTTCGTGACATTAGAAAGGACTATGGCCGCCACCACAGTGAGCACATTCTCACCTGGTTGCTTCGATGCTGGGATTACGGGGCAAATAGTCTGGAATTAGATGACAGGGAGGCCAAGCAGTTGGGATCCCTTGCTAGAGAGGGAGGCATTGATAAAGCCATTGGGAAAAAGCCAGGAATCCTCAGCCTCTGGAAACGGTTACTGTCAAGTGTGAAGGAAAGGTACCCCGTAAAGGAATACATTAAATGCCATGTACCCAAGTGCAACGGTGTAGAAGCAGCTGTCCAGTACCTGAGGGAATTAGCTGTACGGGAGATAATTAATTATGATTTGGACAATTCACAACTCCCTGCCGATCCTGATGAAGTCCTGTGCACCCCAGCTATGTGGCGTACGGTCCTACAAATTGTACCATCAGGGTACACTAATTCACTGGCGACAATAGACTGGGATGAAGACAGGCGACCTACTGTTGGTGATGTGTCCTGCAGGCTCCGCCAGTACCAGGACAATGTTTCCCTCTCCGTCGTCGCAGCGGTAGAGAAACTGGTCCAACGCCTCGACGACAATGTGTTCAGCCCCCGACCATTACAGAGCAGTGTGGCAGCTTTTGGAAGAAGGCGTCCAGCATCCCAAGAGGGAGAAAATAGAGGGTACTCACCACGAGGTAAACTGTGGTTCTACCTGGTTGACCAGGGGGAGGACATGAGGAAGTGGGATATGCAGCCCACTTCGGCCCTTCGAGCACGAGTTAATGAGCTGCAAGGTAAAACAATCGCACGGCGAGATTTTACCAGGAAGAACGCTGTACCAGTCTCCACCGGACAGAACCCTCAACCAAGCAGAAGGCCTACCTACACTCCCAGTATGTCTGATCCTCTTGAGGGAACCTCTAAGTCCTTCATGCAATCAATGAACGGCAAGTATGATCAGCAGCAATAGAGGAGCCCTGCCTTCAGCCAGGTGGAGGAGAGGGATAATCGGGTTTACTGGACTGTGTGGATCCGATGGCCTGGCACGTCAGACCCACAAGAGTACAAGGCTCTGGTGGATACTGGTGCCCAGTGTACTCTAATGCCATCAAATTATAAAGGCACAGAACCTGTCTGTATTTCTGGAGTCACAGGGGGATCCCAACAGTTGACTGTACTAGAGGCTGAGGTAAGCCTAACTGGAAAGGACTGGGAGAAACACCCCATTGTGACTGGCCCAGAAGCTCCATGTATTCTAGGTATAGACTACCTCCAAAGAGGGTATTTCAAAGACCCAAAAGGGTACCGGTGGGCTTTTGGAATAGCTGCTGTGGAGACAGAGGAAATCGACCAATTGTGTAACTTGCCTGGACTCTCAGAGGATCCTTCTGTTGTGGGGTTGTTGAAAGTTGAAGAACAGCAAGTGCCAATTGCTACAACAACCGTACATAGACGACAGTACCGAACCAACCGAGATTCTCTGATCCCTATACACAACCTGATTCGTCAACTGGAGAGCCAAGGAGTGATCAGCCGGACTCGCTCACCCTTTAACAGCCCCATATGGCCAGTGCGAAAGTCCAGTGGAGAGTGGAGGCTGACAGTGGATTATCGTGGCCTAAATGAAGTTACTCCAGGTATGAGTGCTGCTGTGCCAGACATGCTGGAACTCCAATATGAACTGGAATCGAAAGCAGCCAAGTGGTATGCCACGATTGACATTGCCAATGCCTTTTTCTCAATCCCACTGGCGCCAGAGTGCAGGCCACAGTTCGCCTTCACTTGGAGAGGTACCCAATATACGTGGAATCGTCTGCCCCAGGGGTGGAAACACAGCCCCACCATCTGCCATGGACTAGTCCAGACCACTTTGGAAAAGGGTGAAGCCCCAGAGCACTTGCAGTATATCGATGACATCATTGTATGGGGCAACACAGCAGAAGAAGTGTTTGGGAAAGGAGAAAAGATCATTCAAATCCTCTTAAAGGCTGGCTTTGCCATAAAACAAAGTAAAGTCAAGGGTCCTGCACAAGAGATCCAGTTTTTAGGAATAAAATGGCAGGATGGACGTCGTCAGATCCCCATGGACATCATTAATAAAATAGCAGCGATGTCTCCACCAAGCAATAAAAAGGAAACACAGGCTTTCTTAAGGAGTTATCGGGTTTTGGCGAATGCATGTGCCAAATTACAGCTTTATTGTGAGCCCACTCTACCATGTAACTCGGAAGAAGAATGATTTCCAATGGGGCCCTGAGCAGCAGCAAGCCTTTGAGCAGATCAAGCGTGAGATAGTCCATGCAGTAGCCCTTGGACCTGTCCGGACAGGAACAGATATTAAAAATGTACTCTACACTGCAGCCGGGGAGAATGGCCCTACTTGGAGTCTCTGGCAGAAAGCACAAGGGGAGACTCGGGGTCGACCGCTGGGGTTTTGGAGTCGGGGCTACAAAGGATCTGAGGCCAATTACACTCCAACAGAAAAGGAAATATTGGCCGCCTATGAAGGAGTTCGAGCTGCTTCAGAGGTGATTGGAACTGAAGCCCAGCTCCTCCTGGCACCCCGACTGCCAGTGCTGGGCTGGATGTTCAAAGGGAAGGTCCCTTCTACGCATCACGCCACTGATGCTACATGGAGCAAGTGGGTTGCATTAATTACACAGCGAGCTCGAATAGGAAATCCCAATCGCCCCGGAATCGTGGAAGTAATCACGGATTGGCCAGAAGGCAAAGATTTTGGAATGTCACCAGAGGACGAGGAGGTAACACGTGCTGAAGAAGCCCCACCTTACAATACACTGCCGGAAAATGAGAAGCAATATGCTCTCTTCACCGATGGTTCCTGTCACCTTGTGGGAAAGCATCGCATGTGGAAAGCTGCTGTATGGAGTCCCACAAGACGAGTAGCAGAAGCTACTGAAGGAAAAGGCGAATCAAGCCAGTTCGCTGAGGTTAAGGCTATTCAGCTAGCCCTGGACATTGCCGAAAGAGAAAAGTGGCCAATGCTCTACCTCTACACCGATTCATGGATGGTGGCCAATGCCCTGTGGGGATGGTTGCAGCAATGGAAAAAGAACAACTGGCAATGGAGAGGCAAACCCATATGGGCTGCTGACTTATGGCAAGACATTGCTGCTCGGGTAGAGAAGATTGCTGTGAAGGTACGTCATGTTGATGCCCATGTACCTAAGAGTCGGGCCACAGAATCATAGAATCATAGAATCATAGAATTGTAGGGGTTGGAAGGGACCTCGAGAGATCATCAGGTCCAACCCCCTGCCAAAGCAGGCTCCCCAGGACATTTCACTGAGATAGACATCCAGACGGGTCTTGAATATCTTCAGAGAAGGAGACTCCACCACCTCCCTGGGCAGCCTGTCCCAGGGCTCTGTCACCCTCACTGTGAAAAAGTTTCTCCGCATGTTGGTGCGGAACTTCCTATGCTCCAACTTGCAGCCATTGCCCCTTGTCCTGTCTCCACAGACCACTGAAAAGGGGCTGGCTGATTCCCCCTGCATCCCCTGCTTAAGATATTTATAAACATTAATTAGGTCCCCCCTTAGTCTTCTCTTCTCAAGGCTGAACAGTCCCAATCTTCTCAGCCTTTCCTCATAGGGGAGATGCTCCAGGCCCTTAATCATCTTCGTAGCCCTTCTTTGGACTCTCTCCAGGAGATCCCTGTCCTTTTTATACCAGGGAGCCCAGAACTGGACACAATACTCCAGGTGGGGCCTGACCACGGCAGAGTGGAGGGGGAGGATCACCTCCCTTGACCTGCTGGCTACACTCCTCTTGATGCACCCCAGGATCCCATTGGCTCTCTTAGCCACAGAGGCACACTGCTGGCTCATGGCCAACCTGTCATCCACCAGGACCCCCAGGTCCTTCTCCACTGAGCTCTTCTCCAGCAGGTCATCCCCCAGCCTGTACTGATAGAAACGGTTGTTCCTTCCCAGGTGCAAGACTTTACACTTGCTTTTGTTAAACCTCATCTGGTTTCTTACTGCCCAGCTCTCCAGCCTGTCCAGGTCTCGCTGGATGGCAGCGCAGTGTTCCTGCGTGTCAGCCACTCCTCCCAGCTTTGTATCATCGGTGTACTTGCTGAGGGTGGATGCTATTCCCTCATCAAGGTCATCAATGAAGATGTTAAACAGGACTGGACCCAACACCGAGCCCTGGGGAACACCGCTAGACACAGGCCTCCAGTCAGATTCCACTCCAGAAGAACATCAAAACAACCATCAGGTGGACAAGGCTGCGAGGATTGGAGCGGCTCAGGTAGATCTGGACTGGCAACGTAAGGGTGAGCTATTCATAGCTCGATGGGCTCATGATACTTCAGGCCATCAGGGGAGAGATGCGACATATAGATGGGCTCGTGATCGAGGGGTGGATTTGACCATGGATGCTATTGCACAAGTCATCCATGAATGTGAGACATGTGCTGTAATTAAACAAGCCAAGCGGTTAAAGCCCCTTTGGTATGGAGGACGGTGGATGAAATATAAATATGGGGAGGCCTGGCAGATTGATTACATCACTCTCCCACAAACCCGCCAGGGTAAACATTATGTACTCACAATGGTGGAGGCAACAACTGGCTGGCTAGAGACATACCCTGTGCCCCATGCTACTGCCCGGAATACAATCTTGGGCCTTGAAAGGCAAATCCTGTGGCGACATGGTACTCCAGAGAGAATTGAATCTGACAACGGGACCCATTTCCGAAACGCCCTAATAGACACTTGGGCCAAAGAGCATGGCATTGAGTGGGTGTACCACATTCCGTACCATGCACCAGCCTCTGGGAAAATTGAGCGATATAATGGACTTTTAAAAGCCACACTGAAAGCAATGGGTGGTGGAACATTTAAGCATTGGGACACTAACTTAGCCAAAGCCACATGGTTAGTGAACTCTAGAGGATCCACCAATCGGGATGGCCCTGTCCAAACAAAATTTCCACATACTGTAGACAGAAATACAGTCCCAGTGGTGCACATGAAGAGCATATTGGGAAAGACAGTCTGGGTCATCCCTGTTTCAGGCAAAGACAAACCCATATCTGGAGTTGTTTTTGCACAAGGACCTGGTTGTACCTGGTGGGTAATGCAGACAGATGGAGAAGTTCGCTGTGTACCTCAACAGGATTTGATTTTGGGGAGAATAATCAATATAATTAATAAGTAGAAATTGTATTATAATGACTGTTAAATAACTTGTTGTTGTATATTCATTATTACCATAGTTATAATCGTTATATGTTGTATAAAGGATTTTGCTGGTTTTGGTTATGACGTAAATGGCATGGAATGAGGGGTGGATGATGTCCTGGTTTCAGGAAGGGGTTAACATGATGGGCTCAGGACAGGTGACTCAAATTAGCCAATAGGATCATTCCATGCCAGTTACGTCATGCTGAGTATAAAAGCAGGGGGCGTTTTCAGTGTTGGCACGCGGTTCAGGACGCGGGCAGCTGCGGCAGGGCTCGCTCCTCTCGACTCAGGTCTGTGTGCTCGAGGCGGGGCTCGACGCGGCTTGGCGCGGGGCTTTTGTAGCGGCTGCGAGTCGGCGCGTGGTCCGGTCCGGGAGGCGCGCGCGATCTGATCTGTTCATCCCGGCAAAGGTTGTGTTGTTTATTGTTATCCTTGTTATATTTTAGTAAAATTACCCTTATCCCAACCTGTGTATTAGTTCCTTTTCCTCCCTTTTTCTTTTTCTTTTCTCCGGAGGAAGGCTGAACACGTGGTCCCCAGTTTTTTTTGCTGTGAAACCACAACACCGGGCTTGCATCATCTGCTCAGAATGTGGTTCTAGGTCTTTGCTCACTAATCTAAGTACATGTAAATGTAAAATATTTTTGGAAAGTCAAGTGCGCTTATTCAAGTACTGCCCCTTAATCGCACTAGACTAAGGCATCAAGAAGCTTAAACATCTTTGAGCAATCAAATACTCCTTTAAAATGCACCTTGTGTTCTAAACTGTATATTCAGCCATAGCAGTGGTGAATGTGGGAACCTCTGTAACTAAGATCACTGGTCCACTAAGGTGTCTGTAGGCTAGGTTTTTTTTTAAAATGACACTCAAAGGACTATTTATATCCAGGAATTAACCTATCTGCCCAAATACAGAGACACTGTTAGTAGACCTAGTTTGTTCTATTTCCTGTCTACTAATTGATCAACACTGTTAAGTCAGTAAGAGCTGTATTTTGGTAAGGATACACATCTGTGAATTATGAAGCAACATAAAAAGTTATCAATCTTAAAAATGAAATTATAAATATACAGAAGTACACATCGTAAATAATAGATTAGAACATTTTGTTTCTGATTTAGTATGGGAAATCACACTGAGAAACTGAGTGCCACCAGAAAAACCTGTTGTAGTACATTTTCTGTTACACTTCTCAAAAACAAAAATTATTACACCATGCCAATCGAAGTGTTACTGAATATCTAGTATTCCAATACAAATCCTTCTCAATGGGAATAATGCAATAGGCTGCAGTATAAATGTGTTTTGTAAAATGCTAAATTATTATTACTACTATAATTAACAGTACTATTAATAGTCTGCATTTATATCACTTAAAATGAAATACATTTCAAAGCAACAAAGTTCTATATTCTTATGGATTCATGCAATTAGTAATACTTGCTTTGCTGAGGTAGCTTGTCTAAGAAGAATGAAAAAAAGGTTCGAATTTCATTCTTTTAGATGTTCTCAGTTAACTTTGTACAGGAACTGCCAAATCGGGGTTACAGGTGTTCACCACAAAAACCAACAGTTCTCAGGGAGGTGATTAACATGAGAACAGTAGTCAGGCTTGGATTAGTTAATAGCTCGCTCCCTGTTAAATGTAGTTTTCCTGAAACCAAACTGCTGCTTCTGTATCTCAGTATTCTAAAATATTGCATTGTCTGTAGTTAATTTCTAAGGCAGTCATGTGTGATTTAAGGGCACATGTCCTTTGGTTCCAGTAGCACAGTAATTGCAAGGACTGATCAGTCAACAGTTGCAAAATCAATTGAGATGCTCAGCTGAAAGATGGTGTCACTATAGAAATTTCTATTGTTTGTTCCTATTCTCATAAAATGCAGCCAAATACAGAAATCCAGCAATGACACAAGAAAGTACTTGGTAACATCATTACTGTAAAACTTTGTAATGTTTTGGTGACTTGATTCCTTCTTGCTCAGTTATTTTTCTACAGTAATTGGAATTCAAGCGTACAGTGAACTAATTCTCCTGAGTTTACTTAGCAAGATTTGTGTTCAGAGCCACATACTGTAGTTTCATTAAAAGGATAATGACAAAAGTCATATGTTATCTTGAGTTTTGAATTTTGCACATAATAGAGTGGCACAAATCCCGTTAGTCAAGCAACATCTGCCCTTGGTCCCTTAATCAAAATCTCCCATATCATCCTCTTCCTGTAAATCTTCAAAGCACAACAGCTTGTGATTCTTCTGGAGGAATACAGTATTTCCCTCAGGCAGCCAGATCATTTGAGGCCCCTTCATAATCAATTAATTGCCACATATCTTCTGTTTTGCTGTATGGATCTCCTGATTTCAAAAAGTTACATCAGGGTTCTCAAGCAGTAACAGGTCATCAAAGCAGAAAGACAGTAAGACAGAATAGCCAAAACAAGAAGACATGTGATGTAAATGGCATTCACTTGCCAAGTGATAAACCAAAAAAACTGCCCTGGAGAATTAGCTAGTGCTGAGTAACAAGTATTCAGAATGTTAGCTAGTAGCAGACAAGTACCCAGAGGAGGGAGAGCCTGCAGCACTCTGCTGGCTGGCAGATTCACACTAATGGCAGCCAACACCACAAGATACCATAGAATCATAGAATGGTCTGGGTTGGAAGGGACATCAAGGATCATAGAGCTCCAACCCCCTGCCACAGGCAGGGACACCAACCTCCAGGCCTGGAGCTACACAAGGCTGCCCAGGGGCCCATCCAACCTGGCCTCGAACATGTCCAGGGACAGGATGTCCACCACCTCTCTGGGCAGTCTGTTCCAGTACCTCACCACTCTTCTCTGTAAAAAACTTCCTTCTAATATTGAATGTAAACTTTCCCTTCCTTGAACTTTAATCCATTCCCCCTTGTCCTGCCATCATCTACCCTTTTAAAAGTTGATTCCCCTCCTATTTATATGCTCCCTTCAGGGACTAGAAGGCTGCAATTAGGTGTGTCCCCCCAACCTTCTCTTCTCCAGGCTGAACCAGACCGGCTCCATCAGCCTCTTTTTATAGGGGAGGGGCCTCCACCTGGACACAGACCCACTGACCACCACCCTTTGTCTACGTTCTGTCAACCAGTTTCTTCTCCATGGAGCTAACCAGAACTTATAATGAACTATGAAAGAAAACCTCACCTTCTAACTAGAATACCTACAAGAGTGTCAGGCAGACTTTTGCAGGGGATAAATTATGTTCCCTTTATGAATAAAAAATACAGTCGCTTTTTACATATTTTAATTTTAGGAAAATACCAATATTGAGTTCTATTTAAGAATTTTTAAAAAGTCAACTGGGAAACATTTTTTAATTAAACAATATATATAGTGTAATATTAAAAAAGCAGTTTTATCAGGGGTGATCACAATCTAAGAATTCAGTTGCCAGTCTCACTTGGTATCTCACCTGCCTTATCAAGCATGGTTATAAATACATGTAATTTTAATATATGTATTTCCTCAAGTAGTTGTGCAATCTAATCAGCATGGGGTAGCAATAAAAATGAATGTGTGGCTTTCAAATGTTCTAACCATCAGTAAAAACATTCCAGAGACTAAGATACATACACACCTGGCTAATATACAATAATGACCATAACACTGATTCCATAGTACTTGCACTAAAAATAACTGCCCATTTATTATGTTGAGAAGATCCTCTCTAAGCTCTACTAGCACTGAGGAACTGACCAATGTTACAGTCTAGTTTTGGCATTCTTTCTAGTGCTGCACAGTAAGGAAGCTTCCCTCTGATGAAGTCTAAATATAATACTGCAATCTTGCCATAATGTATCATATGAAGAAAGCATGTACATATCTGTACCTAAGTATGAACTATTGTGAAATTTTTTTCCCATTCTGGAGAAGAAAAAACATTTCACGATGAGGGCAAACACTGGAACAGGCTACGTGAAGCAGCTGTGGATTCTCTGTTCCTTACAAGTATTCAAAACTTGCCTGAATGTGACTCCTGAGAAGTACATCTCCCCTGACTCAGGTTTTAGCAGGAGGTTGGACCAGATGACTCCCCAGAGTCGCAGCCAGAGGAACTTGGGAGTGCATGCAAATTACTGGATCTTTTATTTGACAGTTACTGTCTTAATGTCAGCCTCTGAGAACAATACGGTGAAAAACAGTGCCTGCTAATAAAAGCCCAAGTAAATTCAGCCTTCCTTCACTATAGCCTGAGCCACTAAAACATATGAACTATTAAAACTGAACCCACTGTAGACAAAAGCTTGGTGGAAATGAAAAACTGGCTGTAGTTTGGCCATTTGGAAATTCACCAGAGGTGAACTTTGTAAACAGGTTCATCCTGAAGATCAGAGTCTCACTAGAGGGGAAAATCAGGGTCATTGCATCCAAAAGAGATCACTGAACGCTCACTGACAGCAACTCACAATTTCTTGAGCACTGCACGCACGAAGAACTATAGGCTTTTCTCTTACACAAAAGCCAAAGATATGCTTCTAATACTTAGTAATAAGCAAGTAAAATATCTTTTAAAATATATGCTCTGTCCTCATTTAAATTAGGACCTTTTAGAAAAGTTATCTGATGCTACTATTGTTTCACTACTGATTACAAAAACATAAGCAACTTAAATGCTAAAACTGTAAGATTTTAAGTTTTATTTTGTCTTTTGTTGTATTTCAAAATGACATTTTGGAGCAGGGGGATTCTAGCACATTCCATAAAATCAGAATCAGAACTCAAAAATCTGTCTCACACTAGGTCTTCTCAACACAGTGTTTTCCACTCCTTGACCATACCTCCAGTCTGCTTGTGTCCAACTAGGGTTATTACCCTGCCATCCATTTCCACATACTCAAACAGCTTCGGGATTATGCTAGACACCATCAATTCTGAGTTCCACTTTTAGATGCTGCAAAACTCTTTATGATGGAATGACAGATTAAATCCAGTGGGACCCTGTAGTTCTTGCTGCTCAATTTCTATTTTGACTCTGCCACTTACTAACTAATTCCTCTAAGAGAATACATTACTTATCTCTGAATGAATATGTGGATAAACATGCAAATATATGTGTAGCTACTCAATTCTAAATGCTTTTATTCTGATTGTTTAATTGTTTGGGTTTCTAGTCTGAACCTGAAGTGTTCTACATATGCTGTTTCTTATACAACTATCCCTAAATTAAACTCCATGTTCTTCATATTCATCACTTTCTTAATTGTTTCTAGATGAACACTATTATCACAGCATAATGTGATCCAAAAGCTCAAATTCTAATCTCTTCTATTCTTCATTACAAACAGTTTAAGAATTTGAGCTGGTGCTAATTTCCAAAGGCATTTTATAATCCCTGGTGTTCAAGCTGAACTGTGTATAATAACACATTGTATAGCAATGAATCTAACTCTTCTTTTAACTATAAAATATGTTTTAAAAACTTTTAAATTATTACTATTAAGAATTATGAGAATGGCTATATTGAGCATATGCTGCAAAACAGATCTGACATTTTTTAACACAGTTTAGTTAAAAAGCTTGTTAAAATGCTGTAACATCATCTTATCACAGAATGGTTTTGCTTGGAAGGGACCTCAAAGCTCATCTAGTTCCAATGTCCTTCTACAAGCAAGGACACCCTCCACTCACAGTCAGGTTGCCCAAATCCCCATCCAACCTGGTCTTGAACACTGTCAGGGAGGGGGCAGACACAGCTTCTCTGGGAAAAAAATAATACAGTTGAGATGGTTCAGCCCAAAGCAGTGGCTGAGCACCACACACCACTCACTCAGGAGAGACAGAGGCTCCATGGGTTGGGATAAGGGCAGTTTACTGACAAAAGCACCATAGAACAGTAAAAAGCAATTACACTCACAGAGAGTACCTTACCAACCCAAAGACTACAACATACTGCAGGACCAACTGTCCTGGAAGCGCCCAGGAGCAGCCTCCTTTATGGGGGAGTGATGTCAGGTGGTGTGGTAACAGCCCAGGCGAACTCAGCTCACCTGGGCTGGCAGCTTGGGGAGGGGTAACTCTGGCCTGGTCAAAAGGAAGACAACAGCGTAGCTCTGAAATCCTGGAAACCCCTCTACTGTCGGTAGCTAGGGCCTGGCGGTCGTAAGATGTCTCTGAATAGCCAATAGCGTTCAGTCTATGATGTAAGCAGACAGAAGTGAAGTTGTAAACCTAAGCTATATAATGCTGTTCCATGTGTCAATAAACGCCATTTGCCATGCGGGCAGGGCCGGAGCCCGACAAAAAGGAACAGGAACCCGGAAGTAACCAGTCAGTCGAGTTCCAACTCCAGACCGGACACCAGCTGGGACGAGCGGTCCGCAATTGATTCCAGAAATGAGCTGGGAGAATGGGAACAAAGGTGGAGGCTAGTCCTAACAGGACGAGGGTATGCTGCTGTCAGAAAAGATGGCAAAGTTAAGTGGTGTCCGCTTAAGTCTATTAAAGGCCCCACCTGGAGTATTCAAGCCCCACCTGGAGTATTGTGTCCAGTTCTGGGCTCCCTGGTATAAAAAGGACAGGGATCTCCTGGAGAGAGTCCAAAGAAGGGCTACGAAGATGATTAAGGGCCTGGAGCATCTCCCCTATGAGGAAAGGCTGAGAAGATTGGGACTGTTCAGCCTTGAGAAGACTAAGGGGGACCTAATTAATGTTTACAATTATCTTAAGCAGGGGATGCAGGGGGAATCAGCCAGCCCCTTTTCAGTGGTCTGTGGAGACAGGACAAGGGGCAATGGCTGCAAGTTGGAGCATAGGAAGTTCCGCACCAACATGCGGAGAAACTTTTCCCAGTGAGGGTGACAGAGCCCTGGGACAGGCTGCCCAGGGAGGTGGTGGAGTCTCCTTCTCTGGAGATATTCAAGACCCGTCTGGATGCCTATCTCAGTGAAATGTCCTAGGGAGCCTGCTTTGGCAGGGGGTTGGACCCGATGATCTCTCGAGGTCCCTTCCAACCCCTACAATTCTATGATTCTATGAAACCGGACCTAAGATCACAGACTACAACAGATGCCTGCACATAAATGTGAGGCTGATGTTACCTGCACTCCTGACACTCCTGATTGGCGAATCAAACAAATACAATCACAAAGGGAACTAATAAATTAAGCCCAAAAGATATTCTTCATATTGGACAATTGGCTTCATGAGTGGGGAATTTCAGGCTGGATATTGTCAAAAGGCCAAATCTGGATTAATGAATTTGTAATTATGGCACTTGTCTTACATTTATTGCCATGCTTGGTGAGCTTTCTGCAAAGGGCCCTTGCAGAGACCTCTAACAAGCAGAAACTAAAAAGGAAAAATTATTTGAAAGGACAGCAGGCTTGCCGGCAGTCTGGCTCTCCTCACGAAGACATAGGCCCTGACAGTATCCTTGAATTCCCATGCTATAGGAAAGTTACTTATACTGAGAAACTATTTGGAAATAAGTGAACATACTACCCATAATAAGAGGGTCAAAACACAGCAGGTGTGCAGATAACTTCTAGACATCAGAGGTCCAGAATAAAGCTACAAGCCATTTTTTAATGTGTTAAATGCTACCTTCGAGTCGCTGAATCAGTCAAATCCAAGTCTTACGAGTTCTTGTTGGTTATGCTATGATGTGAATCCCCCTTTCTATGAGGGCGTTGCCCTCAGTGCTTCCTTTGACTATTCATCAAATATCAGCCCTACCCACTGTAGGTGGGACACACCACAAAAGGGAATTACCCCGAGCCAAGTCGGAGGCCAGGGCGTGTGTTTTGGTAATACTTCACTGGTAAACTGGAATAGTGCTGTTTGTGTAAAAACCGTTACAATTAATAGAACCCATAAATGGGCAATCCCATCCGTGTCCGGAATGTGGATTTGCCACCAGTCGGGAGTAACCCCGTGTGTCCCTTGACCTTTTTGATGATTCCACTAACTTCTGTGTACAAGTTTTAATTGTTCCCAGGGTCATATACCATTCGGAAGAAGAGATGTTCTATCATTGGAGAGAAGCTGACAACAGACTACAAAAAAGAGAAGTATTAACAGCCGTAACAATAGTGACGCTGCTTAGTCTGGGAATAGCTGGCATAGCTGCTGGAGTGACCTCTCTAGTGACCCAGCAACAAGGCAGCCTCTGTGCCGCCTTGAATGAGGAGTGCTGCTTTTACGTTAACCACACCGAAGTGGTTAGAGACTCAATGGATAAATTGAGAGAAAGATTGGCTCAAAGAAAAAGAGACAGAAAAGCCCAACAAGGGTGGTTCGAATCATGGTTCAACCATTCGCCGTGGTTAACCACCCTGATATCTACCCTGATAGGGCCATCGCAATGATCATGATAGCGTTAATCTTCGGACCCTGTATATTAAATAGACTTGCATCCTTTATCAAGAGCCAGTTAGAGAAGGTTAACATCATGCTAGTAGAAAGCCATCAACTGCTTTAAGAATGTACTTGTTTAAGAATTATCCCCAGTTATCCCCAGTTGCACACCGTTGCTTCCAGTTACCCTCCGGTTATCACTTGCCTAGTGTGCTTTATGCTCGGTAGTGCAAGATCATGACATATCAGTATAAGTTAGATAAGTAAACTTTGTTGTTTTCTGATTTTTGACTTAGCATTTTTGAATTTACTGTTAGTATTTAGTTAAGCATAGGGAGGGGAGAAACGTCGGTAGCTAGGGCCTGGCGGTCGTAAGATGTCGTGCTGTACGGAAAGGTAGGACCCCTCTCCTAATAGCTGATAGCGTTTAGTCTATGACGTAAGCAGACAGAAGTGACGTTGTAAACCTAAGCTATATAATGCTGTTCCACTCATCAATAAACGCCATTTGCCGTCCACCACACTGGTGTCTGCGAGCAATGACTCGAGCGGCCAAGGGGGAGCCGTCAAGCCGTTCCTGACAAGGGCCACCACGCCATCTGAAGGCAACACTCTAGTTATTCCAAAATAACATTCTAAAAATGTTTTTACAAATTCTCTTTGAGTAACGCAAATGTTAAAAATCAGCCACTCAGCATTGCTACTGAGTTAATGATACTTGGCTCATCAACATTCTTCTTATCTATTTACATATAATTCTGTGGCAAATTTAAAATTATTTGAACTTTGATTGCAGTATTCCATATGACTGGTTTCAGAATTCCACAGAGTGGGCTTCTTCATATTGAAAGAAACAGAAAATGCTAAGCAGAGACTGATTAATTAGAAGCCAAAGACAAGTTCATTCTATAGTAGGTTTTTATCCTACAAACAGTACAGGTATATACATGCAGACCATAGAAGTAAAATGCTGCAGTGCTTTTTATTGTTCAATTTAGTAAGACTACAAGATTAAGATTGTAGCCCAAGTAATTAAGTTTCACTGCAGGTCTGAAATATCCTAACCACCATTTAGCTTAACTGATGCAGAAGCAAACCATCAATGAAGCGATCTGTTAAAATGCCAGGTATGATCATTCGCACTAGAAAATAGTATTTTCCTGACCTAAACAACTCCAGGGCAGCAAGTTTCCTAGAATACAGCTGCACCTCGGGTCCTCTTCCCTGATGCTTTTGCCTTTTTTTTTTTTTATGGTACAGACCCAGAGCCTGGATGTAGTTTCTTTGACAGATGTACAGCTCTGGGTGGCAGTTGAGCACAAACTTACGTTTTAGCTTCCTTCTTTCTGAAAGTCACACAAAAAAAACATATGGGGTTCTAGTGCATATGAGAATTTCTATTTATTTCCCATAAATAATATTTAAGACCCTTGGCAATGAACTTTTTTTCTGTTGATGTTCACTGGGTATGAATAATGGGAATCGTAAGCATGGCTCAAGTGAATACATGAGTTTAAAGTAGAAGAAAATTCATAAACATAGTTTCCAGCTCTATTTTAACTACTTCTGTGTATAGGCAACTTCATTGTACTGCTACTACAGATGGAGAACCTAGGCTTCAAAACCATCGTGCAATAAAACTTTAGCATGATATATAGATTAAAAAGAACAATTCAGTCTTTAATGTGTGAACTAAGTAATGTAACAATGAATCCATGGTGACCATTCAAAACAAATTTCAAGAAAAAGAACCGTTTATTTGCTTCATAAAAACCTGTGAAGCATTCAGATTGAATAACGTAAGCAGAATGCTGCAGTATAAATCTTCTTAATTTACATCCAGGGCTTCATTATGCATATTTTATAGCACTCCACAGAACTTTAATTTACAGACTTTTGGAACTTTACCAACCCCAAAGAAGTGCTAAACATGCCTGTTGGAACATTTAACCAAAGTAAGTCACTAGAGATTTCCTTAATGAGTGCAGAATTATCATTTATTTGCATTCTTAGTAGATTTAAAGCAGTAAGGCCTATTAACAAGATAATGGTAAATGCTATTTGAATGTTAGTCTTCAGCAAACTATTCACTAAAATGAATAAGTCAATGTACAAATTTCATAGTATGTAACTAAATTGAGCCAGCATTTGCTCAGCTCATTTAGGTAGGTAATTTGACTCAAAATGGCCAGTTACTGAACAATGTGCAGCTGAACAGACTCAGGAAAATAACTCCAATAAAAACTCTAGAAGGCATCTCTAGTGTTCATTAACTTTTACTGTTAATTTTCCTAAATACAGAACAGCATATAGAGAATGAAATAATAATGTGCCATTACAACCTTTGTACATGAACAAGAATATCTTTGCTGGTGAAGGCGTATCAGTGAGGGGGTTTTTTTGGGTTTGTGGTTTGTTGCTTGGGTTTTTTTACAAACTCACACAGAGAAAAAACCTGTAGTCTAACTGTACATTACAACTCGGTCTTCATTTCAGCCGTAGAAGCTACAGTGTTTTTAAGGACTTAGGACAAGGAAAACTTTATATAAGAACATAAAACTGGCTTCTGGTGATGGGACAACAGTTATTTCTATGATAATATTTAAATTTACTATCTTAGTGAAAACCTCTCTGATCATACGCACGTTGGACTGATGAGTGTCCTTACCTCACCCATAGCTGCCTAACTGTTTTTTCCAGTATGAGCTGCAGAATATATTTCTCATAGCAAAAGAGCAGTTGCCTAAGAAGCTACTAAACATACAATGATTGGGCAGCATTATGCCCTATGTGGAATGACCCTGATCTCTGAACTCCAACAACAAAAAAAAAACCCAATTTACTCTATCAGAGTAAGTTTTGTTTGTCTCTCCAGCACATAATTCCTTATTATTTATCTATTCACTCAATGTATTAACATTTTTCCTTATTAGAAGAGTGGAGACTCAAGAGTATCTAGCAAGAAAAAAGGATTCAGTTATCCAGAGGGACACAAAAGGAGACTGGAAAGAGAGGGAATTTGAGATGGGAAGTAAAGAAGACATGTGAATGGTCTTGAGAACAGGCTGATTTGAAATGTAAAAAGAACAACCTTTTCAGCAAAAAATCTGATAGAACATGTGGGAATATTTTCCATGATGCTTAAGGAAAAGTGAATGAAAAACCTCTCCTCTTTGCCAAAAGAACTGCAGAATCTTTTCTTCTGTTACTCGATTTTGTAAAATGGAAATGTGATTTAGAAAGTAGTTTGAGAAAGCTGTGATACTCCAGCTTTTAGCCAGTACCCCAATTTCCCTCTATGTACCCTGATCAAATCCAGCCTGATATACTCTTAAAGACAGAGGCTGTAAGAAATCCAACTTAATTTAAAAGTCTCCTCCCACAAAGCCACAGTCTCACTCACAGGGTTTAGCTTGCAAGATCCTTAAGATATTGGAAAGGCTCCCCTCTTCCAGCCTGGCACAGGGACACAGAGTCTTGTACAAAGCAGTTTAATTCCTTCATTCTCAGGTTAGTGAGGGTTGCAAGGAACTGCCACGGGCAATCGCTATACAAGATGAAGAGAAAATAAAAACAAAGATACACGAGAAACTAGGAACTGAGCTGAGCAAAAGCAGGTGTCCAAAGATGTCTGTTTAATACCCAGTGCTAGTGTCAGCTCCTTGCAAGTACTTGCTCCTGATAGACTAGGTGCCACTTTATGTTAGCTGCAGAAGGCTACAAGCTCCCACCATGTCCCAATAGGAAGACTCTCTAGTTGATAGCTGCCCAACATAAAAGTATTAAGGATTTTATATCAATGGCAGAATTTTCAAAAGAACCGTCTCAGGCTGAGCATCGAGAATCAAAGGCGGCTGCTGAAAGCTGACCCTGGCCTTTGGGGAGGAACGGCAAAGATTTTTCTTAAAAAAAAAAGGGGGGCCACACACTCTCTCATACACATAAAACACAGCAACAACAAACCACACACAACCCAAAAAAACCCACCACAAACAAAAACACTAGCTCTAGAACTCGCAGCACAGGAAAGGCATTAACATCTTGGAGTGGGTCCTGATAGGAGGGTCACAAAGACATTCCCAGAGCCAGAGCACCTCTCCTATGAAGACAGAATTGGAGTTATTCAGCCTAGAGAAGAGGAGCCTCTGGGGAGATTTTATTGCAGCCTTTTAAAATTTTAGAATTTAAAAGGTGCTTATTAGAGAGATGATGACCGATTTTTAGCAGGACCTGTTGTGATAGGACAAAGGGTAATGGTTTTAAACTGAAGGAGGGTAGATTTAGATTAGATACATAGAAAGACGTATTATACAATGGTAGTGAAACACTGGACCAGGCTGCCCAGAGGCGGCAGATGCTGCATCCCTGGAAACATTCATGGTCAGGTTTGATTGGGGTTCTGAGCAACCCACTCGAGTTAAGATGTCCCTGCCCATGGCAGGGCAGATGAACTACATGACCTCTGAATGTCCCTTCCAACCCAAACCATTCTATGACTCCATGAGACAGCAGTCCAGCCTCAACAATCTCCACAACAGCACTGAGATGAAAGTGCAGATAGTTTGGTTTGCATCTTTAATGTTGTGGTATTTGGTTTGGTTTGGCTTTTTATCAGATCTTACTTTTTTGCTGTACTGAAACATCTGTCTCTCAAGCTCTCTGCAGTACAAATCCAGATGGCAAGTTCAGGAAAACAGAAGATAGGAATTTGGTCCTCATTTTTTCTACAGGGCTAAAAAGCAGGCAACAAAGACCCCAGACACTCCTCCATTAGCAGAGTCATCAGCTAATTTAGGAAGTATTTATTTGTCTTGATTTATCCTGCTTTATATGAGGTGGCACAAGTTGAAGCTGTACTCCATAGCAGGTGTAGTCCCTGCAATTCTTAAGTTCAGTAGTGGATTAAAGACCACACACTGCCTCTCATATTTATACACCAGGGATATCTTTAAAGGAAGGACATCTATGTCCCAGTCTCAGACACAGCTGGAATAAACCCAGCATCTGGATATCAAATCGCAACTTGCCATTCAGTGTACCCAAGCAACTGTACCAAATGGTCAGACCTCATGCCAACACTTAAACTGTTGAATTCTAGACCAGACATTCATATTGAAAACTTTATGTTTGACTCCACATCATTGGTATATCTAAACGTAAATATCTAAAAACCACAAAAGGTGATGCAACATTTACTTGCTAATTGAAGGACATCTGTCATTTGCTACGTCTTAAGTTAAACATAACTCTTTTTAAAAGTGTAAATGAACTTGAATGCAATGGTCCTTGGAGCTTCTATTATGACACATCCTGCTGGACCATGCTATGAGACTGTCATGTAGAGGTTATAATTTGCATAAACATATAGAGAGCTTTTTAAAAAACAAGCATTAACAACTAGATCAGCTGCATTAGATACTGAACATTTGCAATTTCTTTTCAGACTATTGCTATCTGTAAACAGCAGGGAATTTATGAAACATTTATACAGGGTATAATGAATGACCTCTAAAACTGCTGATTATCATTTTGTTGCTCAACAACCCTATTAATGTCTCCAAAGACAAATGCTGAAACATGATCACATGCTTAAAGCTTTAGGATACATTTAGTTACAAAGATCGCATAGTAATTTGAAGGTGAAGTCAATGCATGGAGTATCAAAGTTGGTGAAACCTACCTAACTTTTACTACTATGGACTGGAACTGATCTATGCAATTTAAAAGAAGGGACAGAGAACGGGTGGGGGGGAAGAAGGGGCAAACAAATAAATAAATAAACCCAAAAATACCCAAAAACCTCCAACCACCAAAAAAACAACCCACATGCCTCTAAAAAAAGAAAAAAAATTATGTGATTGTTCAAGTCTGTGGTTCTAATGGGTATAAAGAAAATTCTCAAAATGTGACCAAAAGATATGAGAGAAAAGATGAAGATACCAGACAAACCCATGAGGTCTTAATTCATTTCAGCAATGAGTTGACTCCCAACTGTTGTATGTATTTTTAACCTTGAAAAACTGACAGACGCTCCAAATTCTGACTAACAAGCCATTGTTATGAGATGCAAAATAAGATTTTCTTGTATTTTTCAAGATTCTGGCCCAAGAATTCTGAGTATGTAATTCAGGTGATCTTACCTCTGGGAGATGCAAAATGGAAGGCTGATGCAAAAACAGGGCCTATTTAAACCTCAAAACAGAAAAAAAAAACCAATCCAAGAAATACTGTTGGGATCATGAGTGCTTCTAACTCTTAAGATCAGAAAACAAAAATGTTTCTATAAAAATAGGTGGAAATAGAAGGAATGATTTAAAAGAGCATAGTGTTAGCAGAGTATCTGGCAATATGAATGGGGAATGTCATTATCCTAACAGTTGTTACCCAGCTGGCTGTGTGAATGTGTAAAAATGCATGTGTACTGCCTGTGTAACTTTATGACATTTCGACTGCTTCATCATATATGACTGCAGGTAGTTAACAAACATTTCTCCATTATTTCAATGGATAAAATATTTTGCAGATTTATACTAAACTCACTGTGTTAGCTCACTGGTTTATGCTCCTCTACAAAGCAATTACTGATTTTCCTTCTTGCCAGATATACTTTCGAAAGCTAAAGCATGCCAATATAATCAAGGGTTTAGATGACAAGCACCTTTGTATAAGGAACTCAATTCTTTTGTAGCATGTACCTTTAGGCTTATCTTACGTTGTCAGAGGCAGCAGCAGGCAGTAAGTTTTAGTCACCATTAAAAATAAGAATGCTGTTGTTTTCTTTTAATCTGACATTTTATTTACCAGTAAAAATTCTATCAATATATGACTCCCAGGCCCAGCATAGCTATCAAATAAATCCATGCTATCAATAACTCTTATACTACTGCTCCTACAGGCCGATTCAAACACAAGTCCCTCCATGAATATTAATAAATACTGCTGCTTACCAAACTTGGTTCCCTGACAGATAAGGGTTTTAATTACCCAACATCAATCACATACTAGAACATTGCTACTCTACTTAGGGGGCTCCACTAAGATTACTGAAGAGAGTGTAATATGGGAACCCCAAGAATGCTGACAGTCACTAAGGTTTTTGAAGACTATTTTGATCTAAACGAGACTGTTTCAGAAGGATTCATCTGCATAGCATAGCTATTGACTTAATAGCTGATAGGTGAAACCAGCCCTGTGCAAGAAGCAAGCATTACTTAACAAAAACTTCTTACTCTGAAGCTTTAAGTGGAACATGAATGGAGTATCACCTTCAAATACAGATGTATTACACAACACAGAGTTTCTTGAGTTCATTGTTTTGCTGAAGAACCACATGTCTCATGACCCTGAATGAGATTTTATTTTTGAAAATCATAGTTTAACTATGATTTAACTAACTTCTCAGAAATGTGACGGGGTTTGAATTCTCAATTTTCAGTCAGTAGTAGTGGCACGCTGACGCAGTTTTGCGCAGCTGTGTACCGGTAGAGAAGGGGAGGCTGCAGAGATGGCTGCTGCAAGAAGCAGCTAGAAGCTCTCTGCAGGCACAACAGAAAACACCAGCAGATTCAGGGCTGGAGTCGTTGCTGACCAAGGCTGAGCCAATTGGTGACAGTCACAGTGACTCTGGGAATCACATATATGTTATCTGTTCAACACCTCTATACCTTCCAGGTTAAGTGAAATCAGACTTCCATTCTGAATGTTCTTCTTTTTTTATACCTAATATACTTGGCAGCAAATACCTATTTGAAAGAATTCTTTTTCTGTTTTCCTGTAATAGTTTCTGTATCATCTATATGATGAATTAAATAAGTAACACATATTTTGGCAGGTTGCTAAACACATACCACTGTAGCCTTCTGAAACCTTTCTGAAGAGCTTATTAGCTGGAATTGAGTGCAGCATCAATCTATCTACTAAGTTTTCACACAGGCCACTTTATGGTACAGAATATGTAAGGAGAAGTCTCCACCTATACACAAAAATGTCAACATTAAAGACAGCTGTGGGGAACAAAGGTGTGATACAAAGCTGAAATAAACAGAAGCTCCCATCACCAGAGCAAGACAATACTTAATCTGTTATTGCTGTCCCTCAATATTTATTAACCTGAGATTTACTTAATGATATGTACAGAGGGGGAAAATACAGGCTATTACATTAAAAGTGTATGAAAATATTCTCAATTCATTTGTACCCAAATCTCTACCTACACAGATCAAGGAACCAAAATTACAATCAGCATGTTTTACGTGGTCTCTGACCAGGCAGCTATACATAGGCTAATCTGCTGTCTGATTAGCTAGCTCGGCTTGGGATGAAGAACTTTTGTATGGCGCAACGCTCCAAGTCACACACTTCTGTAGCAAACTGTGTTAGCATACTGTTGTTCATGTAAACATAGCAATTATTTTTCTGGACCAGAATTGGAGTGGTGCTCTAACTCAGCTCTTGCTTTACTGGAAATACTGTCACCACACAATTTACAACAGTGAGTTCTCTTCTTATTTTTTTTTTTTTAAACAATTTTTACAATGGCCAAAGAGTGAAGAGCTAGTTCAGTTATCTGTGGGGAATTCTATAAATGAAGCTGGAAAAACAAAAAAACCTTAAGAGAACATTATTACCAGGTTTGGTTTTAACCAATGTGTAGAGGATACAAAAAAAAAAAAAAAAAAAAGGTAAGTAATGAAATGTAACAAAGGCTGTATTACTTTCACTGCCACTCTCTAGCTTCATATTTTGTAGATGAATTTGTTTTATTTTAGTTGGAACCATGTGGTCTGTTAAAAAAAAAAAAACCAACTTCAAAATCTTTGTTCTGATAGAAAGGACATACCTATCCCCATTCACCTTTTTTCATATTTTGCAAGTGTTCCAGTTTTGTTACTTCTTGACAGCCACAGAAAACTTCCTCGTAGTGGGACCTGATTTGTTAGAACAATGCCAAGTTACTCTTGAGGCATTTTCAGTTAGGCTTTCTGAAAAAAAGAAAATGGGTAAAATACTTCCTGTTTCTCAGATTACTGATACCAGGATAGTAAATTCCCACTCATGCATCCCACTGCTATAACAATAATATCTTTTCTAATTTCTCCCTGTTGCGTTTTAATATATAAGCTTGTGGGTGGTAGGAGTATTAAGATAAGAATTTAAGAATCTCTTACTATTCAGAGGATGCAGACGTTGCTCTTTTGCATGTTTCTCTTCACCAAAAATATCCTTATATTCAGCTTTCCACTACTGACAATATCCTGGCCTTCACATTGAAAGTTATCACTAACTTAAATATTTTAAAGACACTAATACTGTAATATGCATATGTTAAAACTGATAACCTGAATGCAGAACTGTTGTTCACCAAAGTACTCATTGCAATACCCTGGGGCACCTGTGACTGTAGATCTCTTAAAAAATAAACTGAATACTGCACACAGCACTGTCAACAGCAAAATTCTGTATCATGCTGCCATAGGAGATTGAGGAAACAGAGAGTATCAGCAAGTTCAGAAAGAAAATTCATGTCCAAAATCAATGAAAGGGCTAGATAGGAATGTACTCTCTGATATCCTAATACAAGAGCTATGAGAGAAAAGGGTAGCAGACCACAGGAAGTGTCTAGGCTCCCACGTTCATCCAAAATATCTAGGCACTGTTCAAGTCAGAATCAGGTGGGTGGTCTGATGTAGTGGGGCATTTTATTCTGGTTTACAGCTGCTCATCTCTTACAGTTATGAACACTTTTCCCTTTACATCAGAAAGGGAATTATTACCATTTCTGCTGTCCCATATGTATGCAAGAGTCATCCCTTTTGTGTTTCCCTCCAAACACCGTTGAATTCATTCTCAAAAGCAGCCCTGATGTATGGTGACACAGGGCACACCTTTTTGTGGCAGGCAGGTGACATCAGAGAAGGCATTATGCATTAGAGTTCCCAATGCCAAGTCATTTCCTAAGATTGTGTATCCTGCAAAACACGTCACAACCCGTGTCAGAAACTGAGTTTCACTGCACTATGCCATGAATGAATGACTTCCCCAAGATGCTGCTTTTCTGCATATACAAGAGTAAAGCCTTCAATCCTATGTAAAAACAAGGGATGAGCGACCTAAAGATTTCTGCTAGAATGTAAGGAGCGCTACTAAAACTGGATCATAGCATCATGGGGTAATTCAGATTAGAAGAGACCTCAGGACATCTCTTAGTCCAGTCTCCTGCTCAAAGCAGCATCAGCTATGACCTCAGACCAGGTTGCTCAGGGTTTTTCATGGTTATCCTGGCTAAATTTCTAACGATCACAGTGACCCTTTTCTTCATCTGAAGTCACCCTAAATGGCAGGCTTGCCCTCAAGCATGCCATCAAACACACACATAGCTGTCACCTGAAAACCTGATGTTAGCACACTTTGTTCCTCTCCTCCAGGTGGTGAAGATGATAAACAAGACAGGTGTCAGGACAGCCCCTGCAGTACTTCATTTTTTACACACCTCCAGGTAGAGTATAACCTATTAACAACTATCCCCTGATCAGCCAGCCAGATTTTTAATGTAGTTGCATACCCACCCATACCATAATGTTCTAGCTTTCATAAAAAATATTGTGGGAGATGCTATTGAAAGCTCTGTTCAAGCTGATGTGAATTATATCCACTGCTCTCCTGTCATCCTCAAATCCATCATTCCATTACAGAAAGCAATTGTGCCGGTCAGGCATGATTTGCCCTTGGTAAATCCATGCTGACTGTTCCAAATCATTTTCTTCTCCTTCATGTGCCCAGAAGCGTGTTCCAGAAGGACTCACTCCATGATTTTCCCAGCTGTGTCAGCTAAACCAGGACATCTGGTCATTTCAGCCTAATTCCACTTTCAAATTACGCTCATCGTACAGGTCATAATAAAGTGAAGCCAAACACTCACCTTCAGACAATAGCATCTGTCCCACTGATGAAATGGCTATGATTTCACAAAGCTGGAGCATGGATACACAAGCATGGAAATGGTAATAAGGTTATGTTTAATAAAAAAGTTATCCTTTGTAAAAAAGTATTAGTGACTGAGAAAAGAGTACGAACACTGGGGAAAGGGTCTAAACATCTATCAGTAACCTCAAACACCCCTGCCTAAATTCCACAAACACATAAAAAACGTATGTACACTTAGATGTTTGTACGTTCCACCATGTTTCCACATTTTAGAAACCGAAATTCAGGTGGGTTTGTATGCCTTCAAAATCAAGTATCACAACAGCATTTTAGAATCAGTCCTGTTCTGGTTGTAATGTCTCAGAAATTAAGGCAACTCTCATTCCCCATATCCTCATTCTCCTGCTATGACATCATAAAAAGATAAGATGTGGGGGAGTCATTTATCCCGAATGATTTTTGCAAGTTCATCTGTGTAGCAGTTCAGTATTATTTCCTCCCAGTACTTCAAGACTGGAGCAAACTGTTATGAAAGACTTTTCTGTTCTCACTCCTACATTAGTGTAGTCACTAAATCTTTGGCAAGTCATGAGTTACAGTGACAAGCCTCCCCCCTTGATGCATTTGGAACAGAAGAATAATGCGTTGACAGTTCAGGTTTGTAACTTTTACCTGTGATTATCACACTCATATTTATCTTTGAAGAACTTTAATTGCTATTTATTTGGAGCATAGTCCCAATTTATTTTTCTATTAATTAAAAAACCACAGAAAGCCCTCAGGAAAAGCCTAGTGAAGCACTCAGATGCTAACAGAGGAAATAACTGTTGATGCATGTTTGTGTATCTTTGCACTGCTCTGGGCTTTTTGGTAGCAAGGCACTGGTTTATCAGCCTACACAGAAACATGGATAATACGCAGAGTATCACCTGTCATTTTTAATGGAAGAATCTGGAACAGGGTGGGAAAGCCTTGAAGAAGGCTAAGGGGGAGAAGTACCAGACAGCAAAGATGGAAACTTAATAGTATTTGCGTAAGCTATTCTTTTATGTAGCCACTTAGAACATGTATGACTTCAAATCAGAATCACTGGGTATGGCATATTATAAAGTTCAAAGGTTTCCCACCTTTCTTGCTATGATTTTGAAAGAGAGGCTTTGTATGGCCACTTACTAACCACTCTATTGCTTTGCATCCTTGCTTAAGATCAAAAATGCTGCTACTCTCAATTTTGCAGCTTAAGTTCTTATAACTTAGAATGTATTGATGAACGATCTCAAAAAACAGAATGTAATTGTCATCATGCACCTGAAATTTTGAGTAGTAATTTCTATTAATCCCATAGCAAGTGATATTGATTACTTCTCTATTCTCCTATCTGAGATCTGTAAATGCAGCTTGTACCCAGTCTGAAACTTGCATGAGGTCAGTGATTCATTTAAAGAAAAGGTGTATTAGACTGGAATACTGTGAAGTACAAGGGTTGCTCACAGGACAGGAGTAAATTGAATCCAACCTCGAAAAATTATGACTCCTGAGACACCATACCATGTATTAGTCCTTCTTATTTACCCTATGTCACAGAGCCACACCAAAATACTTCCTGCTTTACATTTTAACAACTCTTCTACAGGGTTTAAAAGGTATTTAAATGAAGATTATACACATCTATTGCTTTCTTTTTCTTACAACCCTCACATGAAGTCAGTAACTATGACAGCCTATCAACCTGTGTTAATAGCTGATATATATAAAAGGAGACAATGGAGTAAAAGGTTCTCATTGGTTCATGATAAGAAGGACTGTAATTCACCACGATGTGAAGTATATAGGCCTTTTTTCTCCCAAGGACTTCTAGGGAAGCAATAAAGGATTGGCTCTGATTTGAACCAAAATGATTATGGCACCATAATTTCTTCGCAGTATTACAATCAATTAGCCTTCTTGCTGCTGATTACCCATGCATAACCCTGTGGTGGTGTTCTTCATATAGTTACTCAGTTATAACTGAAAACAAGTTGCCCCAGTAGAGAAAATCTAAATATTTCAAACTCTGTTAAGTTTTTAATCCACTGTGCTACTTTTCTAACAACAAAACAGGATTTTAATGGTCTGGTTTAAACATCATGATAATTGTAAACAGTAATATTCTTGGGTCCTAAAGCAGTTATGCTTTTCTGGAAGGCAGAAACAGATTGTCATATTTATCTTCTTTACAATGTGCATGTAAACCTGTACAGTCAAGTTTTTAAGGATGGAGTTCTCTACTTCCACCCACCTTGTTTACATGGAGGAAATGATGGCTCAAATGAGACTTTAATTACATCTCCACAGAACTGTCTTTCCCCTGTATCACATACTTTCTTAGTTTATGCTTCCAACAATTTTTACAAGTATTGCTACATGAAATAATGCAGTATGTTCCTTATTGGAAAGGGAAAGAAATACTCAACATTATGTCTTCAGTGAAGAGTTCTCACAATTATAACTTCATTTCAGAGATTTGTGGAGCTGTGATAAAAAAATAAGCTTTTTTAAAGTGTTCACATGTCATTAAACACCTTACCTAGTGTTGTGACAAAATTCAAAATTTCAATGCAGACTCTCTAGAACTGCAGAGGTTTTGGAGATACCATTAATCCCGTGTCCTATAAACAAAAATTACTGTATCTATTGTAAGAGGATAGGGGGTTGCTCTCAAATCAGAACAGTTCATATAGCCCACAGTTCTAACCAATGATCTAAAACAACAAAATTGGCAGTGGTTTGAAAAAGACAGAGACATCCGTGTGTAGCTATTTATGGTTTTCCCCTGTATGCACAGACAGACAAGGAAATGAGAATAGCTGAAATATCTGATTCACTTCTGGAAAACATCTGCCAGTTAACTGGTTTTCTCACATGTCACTAATAGCTGTATTTCATAAATATAAAAGCACATGATCCAACTGTACTTACAGTAATTTCGTAGAGGACTTCTGTAATTCATCTGAAAACATGGAATCTCTCTACAGCTGCAAAAACCTGAAAGTGTCTAAAACCTGTATAATATATGGGAACATTCATATAAATGAACACAGCTTCCACTTATATTTACAATTAAGATACTTGTATCAAGGTTTATACTGCTTAGAGCAATGAAAAACAATGATGTGCTTTATACATCATGTTTTCAAATGTAACATTTTTACTGTAGCACCCAATATTGTGAAAGTAATGGCTTAACATTAGAATACTTTGAAAATAAACATTGTCACGATAACTGCTTAAAAGTGAGGCAGACTAGCACAGCAGAATTCTGCAGTTATTTTACTGGTGAAATGTAAGAAAAGGCTTATTCTAAAAGCAAAATGATTGCTGTGCTCACAGTGTGCAGATACCTGAAGTTCCACAACCTAACTTGCTAAGAAAGAAACTGCAGGTAATTATATAACTTCAGCCCTTTTTTCCAGAATGTACATTCCCAAAGAGGTGAAGCAGTTTAACCATCTTTTATCTACTCACCTTCTTTAGAATGCAGTACTGAGAATTCCTAAGTTAGGGGGCTCTCAATCCTAAACACAGTGACTGCAGCAGCCATTCGCAGCTGCAGCAATTGGTGAATGCTGCCACTCACTGTGTTAAGTTTGCCCAAGTCTGCCTATTGTGAGGTCTCATTTTCACCTAAGTTAGTGAGGTTTTAATCATTTGAATTAGATTCTTTCATGCTGACTGTACTTATCATTCTGCTGTAATTTATTCATTTATCTTCCTTTACAGCACAATCATGATTATTTCTGAGAGCAGAATAGGGAGAATTATGTCTTGGTCCAGCCAGAATGAAAAATGCTGCCGCTGTTTAAACTGAAAGACTTAAATACTTTAATAATTTAATAGGCAAAAGCCTGCACTTGGGTGCTGAACCACCTTCAGCTGACAAATGCCCAGAAGCCAGCAGCACTAATTTCTCTCACAACTGCCACACACAGTTGCCTTCTAAGGCAACTTTCCAACCACTCCAGTGTGCTCAGTACAGAGTTAAATTTTCAAAGACCACAAATAGCCTGAACATATTTGTACCTTCCCACACTTTCCAGTGATCATATTTCAGCAGCATTCCATGAGCTCCTTTATGGGGTCAACAAATGAACACAAGAGGGAAAATGCCAATTTGCCTTCCAAATAGTGCTCAAAGATTTTCTCATCCTGGATGGGATCTTAATCTAATTTTGACTGGCTCGGATACCAGCAGCCTGTCCTCTGAAGGTATTTGATACGTATGCAGAAGGGGGGCTGAGGGAAGTAAGTAGACTGTGACCAGGAAAACACAACAGTAGGAATAGAGCGGTATAGATAAAGACACTGAAAATACATGGACAAGAATACCAAAATTGGGAGATCACAAGTTGGAAAGGGTTCTGAGACTAAAGGAGCCAGAGCCCTAAAAAAACTGAGGCAGGGAAGCGAAATAGTTGAGAGATATGTGCACAAGCATCTCCAGTATTATACCGCTGCCTTATTCTCTATGCAGGATAGGTAATATTTTGATAAATATTCTGGGTGTGAACCTGAAGTGTCAATTATTTCTAAGGCCCCCTCCACTGTTTGTTTCAGTAGTTGCAAATTAACACAGCACCTGAAAGAGGACATTATGAGAAAATAAATATTATTCACAAAGATAAAGGAATTGAAGAGTGTCCTGGAAAATGTGCATTATTTTTTCACAGTGTTCTTATGAAATATATAGTAAATCACACACACTTTTCCAGCGTTCATCACTAACATGATAGTTCTCTACCCTCGAATAGTCAACCAAGTAGCCAGCACTTCTGCAAATCACAGCTCAGTACAGTAAGTATCTGTGCTCTAAAACAGTAACTCATCCTAAAAGGTTCAGAGACACCAAGGGGGACAACTGAAAATCAGTGGATACTATTTCTCTGGACCTCTGTGTGTCCCTTATCTGTAAAAACAACAGGTTTAAGGTAAAAGCATATTGTAAGGATAAATGAATGTTCCTGATGTGCTCCCACATTACAGGAGCAAGCACCCCAAAAAAATCTCATAAAACAATTATTTCTGAGTAAATTCAATTGTATGCAGTAAATGAGGTCTCTGGCATACATTCAATAGCTGCTTCTAAAAACCCATGGCAAGGTACGTGCAATAAACAGTAAGTCCTCATGTAGTTACTGTTCACAAGGGAACCAAATTAAGATTAAAATCCTAATTTGATCATATCCCAATTGTGGACTGTTTGACCATGCCATCTTAAGAGCATTACTTGAGGCTGATGATGGAAACCAAAACCAACCCAGAAAATTTCTGATAGGTGATTAAAAAAAAAGAAAAAAAAAAAGAGCCAACTGTAAAAGGAAGCAGAAAGGAAACTGTGCCAGTATAGCCCAGTAATGCAAACTCTTGCACATTGATACACATTAGACTGAGGCCATGACAAACTTAATGTAGATCCAATTTTACATACTTCTCTCCAAATGAGATGCAAAACTAAGTAATTACATGGACATCCGTTGGTTCTGGAAGTTAACAGTACATCATGCAGAGACTGTTCCCCAATGTACAAGCCAGTTACACAAAATGAAGATTTAATTTTCTAAATTCAGATTTTTCTTGAATAGACAGAGAAAGCTTGAGGCATATCTAAGAGCACCGAGGAGTGACCCTAATGTTAACACTGTTTCATTGTTAACTACGATGATTATGCTGACTATCCCTAAGTGGTTCATTAGATTGCTAGAAGACTGCACTGGACAGGCTGTTAGCTGTTAAAACAATTAGATGTCCATAAACCTGAACCCTGGTAATTGTTACAAGGTTTTCCTTATGAAAATGTTTACAAAAAGGGTAAGGTATTTTCACACTGCCTTGGACTATGGTAGAAATCTGTGGCAGTCTCAATTTTCAGGTTACCCACTTTCCATTGGCTTTTAATAAATTCCCTTATCAAAGCAGAAAGTATTTGCACATCTTGCAGAATTCTTCAACACCAAATCTATCCCAGAGGTATATCTGAATTAATTTTAATAGATTTCTTTGTGCTGGAGAAATCATTCCACATTTCAGCACTCACCATCAAATGACAATGCTGCATACAGACATTTTTAATATTCTCTCCAGGTATACTCCTGTGGCTACTACTGTGAAGTCTCCTTGCTCTACAACTGTTCCTGCTGGGGAAAAGGTGTTGCTATAGCTGCAGGCTAATGCTAACTGCCACGACTGATTTGAGGCCATTTAGTCTCTTATCGATGCAGATTCAAGGAAAAAAAATTGTCTTTGTCTCCATTGATTCTTGGGAGTTGATCACTTTAGCACATCAATACCAACATTTAAACTATTTTTCCCTGATGGAGTTTGAAAACAGCAATTGACTGCTCATATTCAGATGCTCACATGTTAATGGTGACGTTCAGATTTGTAACTCATACTTAAGGAAAAAAATAAATCACAACAGAATAGTTTCAATCTAATTATTCCCTAAAATAATCATGAAATTGTTAATGCTTTGTTTAAAACTGTGAAGCTTTTAAAGCTAAGAGAGGGAAGAGGTCTAACTAACGCATATTACCTTCAGCACGTGATGAAATATTTCATCTTACTTATTCTGAAATTTATAATAATTTGACCACAGACTGATGAAAGCAGGATCAGACTCTCCAGTATTATGTCACAACTGCATGCCTAAGCCTTGAATGTCACACTGCACTTTTCCTCTAGATCATTACCTAAACTCTCCCCCTTGTGCTGAAACTTAAGAAGTAGAATCATAAATTGTCTTTTTGTGTCAGGACTGTATAATAGCTCAATGCAAATCACTGCTGTTTTCAATGTCTAACTGTTGTACAGGCTGCCCTTTACACCTCCTTTAAGAATTTTTTTTTTCTGGCATAGCAATGCTTTCTGCACTTTCACCCTTCCCTTCCCTTCTGTTAAGAAAGTTCTTACCGCAGGATAACTAGCTATCATGAAGTGCAAAATAGTCAAGAGCAAATACTTCAGTTTACCAGAAGGCAAGATCACTTAGGTCAACTCTGTACTACCACCTGGGGTTCAGCTCAGCAGGCACACTTCACCTTCAGAACTACATGCCTCTTCTTCAGTGTCAGGGATGTTTCAGTTGGTTTATGGGTTTTTTTTTTTCCCTGTGCATCTTGTCTGTTTGTGCTTTTACACTACTATGAACCGTGAATGTACCTGGTTTGTGCTTAGATTAAAATCACAGCTTTTTTAGGAATTAAATCCTTAAAAGTTCTAACACTGACTCAAGATCACCTGCAGCTTGGTGCGAAGGCTCCCTGCCCACAGCACTGCAGTTAACAGCATTAGTGAACTATGACAATGGAACAAAGTAATTTTAGTGCATAATCCTGTATCACTCTGTGTTTTCATTTGCACATAGTAATTCTTTTCAAAAGATTGCCTCCATTTTGAAAGGAGATTAAAATTAATTTGATATTGAAGATAGATTAAACCACTTCCAATTCCTCTCCCACCTTTCATGTAATCTGGGATATTGTACAGCCAGAATCCTATCAGCACTTACTTTAGGTAACTGTGTGTTTCTCTGGCAGTCAGGTAAAACACAGCTTTTACATGTAAGAAATTTCAGTTAAGACAATTACAAATCTCGTTAAGAGTCTGGTCCATACTGCAACTATCTCTGCACAGCTCAGCTCAGAATCATGCAGGAATATTTAACTCTGCAAACTAGCTATTAGCCATGATGCAGCAACCCTGCTCCTAGTGTTATTCCTAGCTCATGAACAGCCGCGGTTGCAAAATCTTTGCCACATTCTCCATTTGCCACTTTAGTTCCAAAACTAGCTTCCATAGAAGTGGCTCTTTAGATAGTATTTAAAGTCTGGGATTACAAACTCGAAATGTAATTCCCAGACCAGAAAGAAATGCATTGTTTGCAATCACAAAGATTTAATGCAGAGCCTTTCTGCTGTTTGTCTTGCTTGTATTTTCATTACAAAAGACAGAAATGTGACCTTTAAACTGCTCACTTGATCCACTGCATAGTATTTATGTTAAAAAGAGAAAAAAAAATGTTTGTTCTTAAACAATTTCTGTATCAAGGTTGTAGCAAAAGAGACTGGATAGAAATAACTATTAGAAAATTATACAGAAGCTGGACAGACGGCCACAGGTGTGAAAGTGTGGAGAAGACACTGTATGTGCTTTGAAAACAGCTGCAGCTCTAACACAGCACTACAAACACATTTCTTCACTGATACTCAGTCCTTCCTTTTTCTTCACTCTTACAGAATACATTGTCAGTACTTAAAATAATTAGATCTTTATTAAATACTGCTAGTGAAAATATCAACTAAATTAAAATATCTTCAGAAAGAGATACTACATACTAGATACTAGAATTTCAACCAAAGACTTGAAGAGGCAAGAAATTAAGGAGAAAACAACATACAAAGAATTTCAGATGTTAAAAAGTTATAAAGGACACCCTCTTAGAACGAACTTGTGGAAAACTACAGTCAATATTCTTCCTAAGTACAAGCCTGAGAAGTAATTAAAACAAAAGCTTTCTGAACTCAAGAGCAACTTCCAGAGGTTCTAACCCATGGTACTAACAGTGTCCCAAAAACAGTGAGTCTTGGTGGATTCTTATTACATCCAAATCACCCCTCTCTCATTTCCATTTGTGGCTGTTGACACTTACCATCCCACCACCCAGCAGGTATGGAGGATTAATGTTACATTCCCCAAAATCCCTCTCTTCTTGAGCTGAACAACCCCAGATCTCTCAGCCTCTCTCACAGGACCTGATCAGCTTGAGGGACATGGAATTAAGGGTGAGTTTACATTCCACATAGTTGATAACTGTAATAAACATCGTGTAATGAATTTGTTAATCAAACCAGTGAAGCAACTTGCTAGACTGTTTCTACATTTGTGACTGGAACACCTCAAATCACTACATCCTGCTGAGCAGACAACTGTGGTATCTTCCTGTTAAGCGAACAATAGCAGCAACTGAAATGCCCAGATAAGAACATGCCTAGTGTTTGGCTCAGCAAGGTCACAAAACCCCAACACAGAGGAAGACTACGGCCTTCATCCTCACGACCACCAGAGGGCCTGGCCCGACCCCCCTAGATATGCCACGTACCCCCGGAACCACCAGGCTATAAAAAGGGGACTGGCGGGGTGAGTGCACGCCGTTGGTGGAGCAGGAGTCTCCCCGGCCGCCCAGCGCTGCTTTGCCTGCTTAATGCTTGCTGAAATAAATTCTATTTGGAAACTCTAACATTTGTCACCGCCGTTTATAACAATCACTTTCTTCTATTGAAGGGTCCAAAACTGGATGCTACTAGTAGCCTCACAAGAGCCAACAAGGACTGTCACTCCCTCTGGATCTCCCGGCCATGCTGGTGTTGGTATGCACCTGGTTGCTCTCAGACTGCTCTGCTGCCAGGGCACACTGCTGGCTCCTGCCTAGCCTGCCAGCCACCTTCCAGGTCCTTCTCAGCAGAGCTGCTCCCCAGTCAGGCTGCAGCTTGTGTTTTTTCACAGGTACAGAGATAAAAAGAGAAAAAAAACCTTTGCATTCGCCCTGGTTGAATTTCAGAAGGTTGCTGGTGGCCTGTTTTTTCATACTGTCCAAGTCGCTCTGAATGGCAGCCCTGTCCTCAAGTGTATCTATTCATTCCTTCCTGCTCTACTTTGGTGTCATATGCAAACAAGTATTAAATGCTATTCAGTCATATGAAGTTGATTATAATCGGATCTTTTTTTGTTTTTTCCTGTAAAGTATTAAAAATACCTTGGAATTACTAGTGATTGCAAGGTCGTGCAGTCCTTGTGGTTAAAAAAGAAATGCTGTCAAAAGGTTAAGTTTTGTAAAATGTCACCAAACTTAACATCAGCATTTTCTCCCATCACTGTTCAGCTAAAAACCTCACTGTTCTGCACAGTTCTGCACCCAAGTCTCCTAGCAAAAAGACACAGTAGAGCACAAACTACAACTTAAATGATACTAAACTGTATGTGCTGGTTTAGGCAGGGATACAGTTAATTTTCTTCATAGTAGCTAGCATGGGGCTGTGTTTCAGGTTTGTGCTGGAAACCATGTTATCAACATGCTGATGTTTGCATTACTGCTGAGCAAGGCTTACACAGAATCAATAACTGTTCTACTTTTCACCCCAGCCCACCGCTGAGTGGGCTGGGGGTACACAACGGGTTGGGAGGGACACAGCTGGGATAGCTGACCCCAGCTGACCAAAGGCATATTCCACACCATATGTCATGCTCAGCATATAAAGCTGGGGGGAAGAAGGAAGGAAGCAGGGAATGGCTGGAGTGATGGCATTTATCTTCCCAAGTCACCGTTAATTACATGCTGGAGCCCTGCTTTCCTGGAGATGGCTGAACACCCGCCTGCCCACAGGAAGTGGTGAATTAATTCCCTGATATGCTTTTCTTGTGTGCATAGCTTTTGCTTTACCTGTTGGACTGTCTTTATCTCAATCCTCAAGTTTTCTCATTTTTACTCTTCCTATTCTGTCCTCAATCCCACTGAGGGTGCGAGTGAGCAAGCAGCTGCATGGTGTTTAGTTGCCAACCAGGGTAAAACCACACCACCAAAACACAGATTGGCCTGATGTCCTCACACAGGTGACATATTCACCTGAATACTTAGAGGAATAAGGCTAAAAAGATCAGCATTGCTTAATGTTACACTACTGTTCAGTCATCAGAATGCAGAACTAAGAAATCCTCTGACGTCCTTATAAAGCTGCAACCAGAAGGAATTTTTCAATTAAACGATTGCAGAAAAGACAACTGAGAGGATAACAAAACATCTCATCAGGGAATGAAAGGGGTTATTCAGCCTGTCCAAGTTCATCCATTCTTAGTACTCCACTCCCCTGTGTAAGGCATCTCATTTTTCTCATATGACCCCTGTATTTCTGCCTGAGCAACTATGCCTGACAGCCTGTTTCACACATTTATCATTCTCTGCATGAAAAAAAGTATTCCTGACACCTGTTTTGAATGCGATTATTTTTCTTAAATCATCACTGTTTTCTCATCCTTTTTATGTTATTCTGAAAATAAGCCACATCACATCAAACTTCTTTCCATTTTACATCATTTACAGTTAAACTTAGAATTCGGTTTTCCTCATAGAGACATTCCCAATTTTGGCTTGCCCATATTTAGCTACATATTATTGTTGGCTTTAACCATCAAGTTGGTATGTTTCGTATCATATTTGGTTAGTTGTACAATAGGAGTTTCCTGCAAGATAATTCATATTATTCTTTATCCTAATATTCTCATTTCATATAAGGAAACCCATGCAGAGCTACAGAAAGGGACAACTTCAGAGCTGATGTGAACTTCAGAATTTTTAATATTTCAGTTGCAATAATTCAGTTTAGTTCTGCCCTAAAATAGGTGAGGATGCAAAGAGTCTTTTTTTCTGATTTTTGTTTCCATACCTTCAGTACATTTATCACATTTTAAAATATTTCTGTAAAAACCACACTAATTTCACAGAACTCTTCCTTTTGGCCTTGTATGCTGGAGCTGCTGTCCTCATACACTACCCTTGTCCAGGACATTTTTCAGCTTTATCTTCCTGCATATTTCTTTATTTAATTCTGTCCTCCTACTTTAGGTAATAGTTTTCTTGTGTGTGAGCTTTTCCAAAAGGCTAATCGGCACATAAAGCTATTTACTGGAGTCTGGAAAGGCTCCAGTATCTAAGTTTTCCTTATTGCAGCAAAGACAAATCAAAAAAAAGAGAACAAAGTTCCTCTGAGACCTGCAAGTACTGCTTTCAAGATGGCACCCTGTGTACAAGAATGAGAGCAGAAGCGTCATTTCAATTTTAGTGAAAATGTGCTTTATCCTAACAGCTCAACTTTTACCTGCTTTCTGCTGCACTCTATGTATGGATGACACATTCAAAGGTGATTTAGTAATTTTAAAGTGCAAATGTAGCACTTGCACAGCTCACCTCTGATTAAAAGCCAGTGGAACTTCTGGAGTAACCAGATTAATTAAAAAAGTTTTACCATCTTGAGCTGTTGAAACATATTTACACCAGAGAGGTGAGCTGCATTGCCTTTAGTCTACTGGGTTAAATTTCAAATTCTAGAACAAGGGACAGATGTTCAGTCTTTCCAATTTTAAAATTCTCCTCAAGCCTCAGAAGAAGCACTTTTAAGTGTTAACTTGGGAAAACATTAGAAAACCTTTTGAAGCAGAGAAAATCCTCTTCCCTGTATTTCTGAGAGGACTGACTCTTGTTGAAAAAGAACTTCAAATTTACCCCATGGACTTACAGGGGAAAGAATAAAAACTTTTTTTTTTTTTTAAAACTCTCCGCTATTTATTGGTTTTTATCCTCTGCTTCAATAATTCCCATGGTTCCTCACATACATGCTGCTTTAATATTTCAGGAACATTTTCAAGGGCAACTATCCAGCATTTAGAGATTGTGCATTGCAGTCACTTTTCTGACAGGTTGGTTAGTTAGGTTAAGGGTCTTCTTATTTACATTTGCTCTTGAGCTTTAGTACCTCAGATATTCTGCTTCCACAGCTGGAGTCACTAAATCTAACACACAATCCAGCAATCTTTTAATTCAAATACTCACTTAACACCCCAAAATCCAATTTTTAAAGATTTTTTTTGTACAATATGAACATAATAATAAAACCACAGCAACTACAAAACACCATTCAAATCTTTGCTATAAAAGCTATGTCAGAACAGAGTTCAATCTACTACAAGGAAACATACCTAAATTCCTCGTATTTTCCTTATTGCCTTATCTCCTCATTTGTTTAAAATAAAAGACCTAGAATAAGCTTTTTGGGAAAAAGGGAAAAAATACTTAAATTGAAGGAAAAACCCCACAGCTCTGACAAGCATAAGTAGTTTCAGTCCAGCATCGCTAGATGAATTCAATCCCTAATGATCAGCCATTCCTAAATTTAAAATACTAATGTTCGAAGATAATCAATTCTTAGTTACCTATTAAAGGTTAAATCTGCCACACCACGAAACCTGATGACAGAAAAGGCAAGGTGACTGACCCATTCAAAACTGGACCCAGAAGAAAGGACACCATTCCTCCTCTCCTGTTGCTCTCTACCATCAGCCTCAGCAAAGCCTTTCTTTTCAGACTGAGGGGGAATTAAAAAATAAAGTATTTCTCAGCATTTTAAAAAGCAGGAGTAAAACAAATGAGTCTGGCTTATTCACTCTAGGGGAAAGGCAATATGCATATACAAGGGAAGAGACTGATATAGTCATTCTGATTGTTTCTGTAGGTGTACAAGGCCACCTTCTTCCTCCTCAATGCGTTTGTTCTTTATATAAAATGTGGTGCAGAAGCTAATGTCAACAGCAAATTTACAGTGCTGAGTTGAACAGTCTGACATAGCCTCTAATCATTCAAAAGGTATTTCCTTAGAGGATCATTTGAAAATGTTCATGGCTGGTCTTTGTCATCAGAAGTCTTTTAAGACTGGCTCTGTCCTTTTAAATCATTTGTTGTTTCTCTTGCTGGATACACTAGAGAAAATGTTTCATAAGACCGATGCAATGTAGCATGTTACTATCAGACCAGATGCAACAGGGAAGTTCTTGACAAGGAGGTTTCAGACAGCACCTCATTAACATGAGCAATCAAAGTCATCATAAGGCTGACCTGTTATCTGCAAATGTGGAAAGAGCTTTTGGTATAGAAGATGCCCCCTCTTTTGTAATTCTTGCTCACTCTCTCAAGGAACTACACAGATATGTTCTGTCAAAATCAGAGGTCGTAATTTCACCAGAGATGCTGTTAGAAGTACAGTCTTTCAATCAACCCTGATTGCCTGTAAAGAGATCAACCTTGTGATTTTCTAGACTAGAAGAACTTTAGTCTGATTCAGTTGACTTCCTCTCATTCTGATCTGCAGGTTATTCATAATTTTTTTCCTTTTTATTTCATAATTTTTTTAGATTCTTGAGCACATAAAAAAAATCCACATACCCTTCTCCAGAAAAAATAAAACTTAGAATGATAGAAGGATGTGGGGTTTGTTTGATTCTTTCAGTTCTCTTTTCTGAGCAATTAGGAACAAGGCAGTATCAAACACAGAATTTTATGCATTGTTTCAATCCTGGAAAAAAAGTAAGAAAAATACAAAACATAATCCACTTGTTCCTGCACCTCACAAGTAGCATTTTTGACCTCACTGCAGGTTCCTTTCGATCAAAACATACCTTACAGAAGCACCTGCGTTCTCCTCACCACTATGATTACAGTATGATTGGCATGCGATGGCTTTTTCCGTGAGTTAGCATTCAGTTCAAGGTTTCACAGCTCCTTAGGTGAAAAAGGCTGAACTATGGCCTGTTGCTGACTTTTGTCAGTTTACACACCTGTAAGCGATACAATCCATATAGTATCAATCATTAAGGAGAACTGAAAGCATCAGCAGATAGTGCTGCCCTCTAAGTTCAGTAAGTCTCTTACAAAATGTGAAAGCTCAAATCATACTCTGAGACTACATGAATTTATGGATCTCTCAGATCTAACTCCTGTCAACATCTGGCTTGCATCCTGTCTCACAGTTATCGCTGCTTTCTTGTTTCCTGGCACATGGAACTATAGCACAGACTGAACATTAATTTTTCCCCATGCTCATTTATCATATTTTGTATTTCTGTAAAATAGTACAGATGAATGGATATAGACAAGTAGGTTTAGACTGTAGAAGACAGTTGTGCAGAGAAAACAAAAGAAAAAATGCCAGGCATGAGTTGTCAAAGAAAATAAGCAATAAAGAACTGAACAGCAGAGAATCTCCTGAAATCATGAATCACAAAAGCCCTGAATAAAAAAACACATTTACACAAGTAATTTTTATTTTTAGTTTAAGCAATGGCCTTATTGATCCTGTGTTTCTGATGCACAGCAAAGCAAACCTTAACTGTCTCCCCTGCTCTCAGGTTAGCTGCTTCATCCCTAATTTTAGTTTTCTTTTCCTGCTTCTCTTCTGTTTTCTATTGATCACATTCTTTATACTACTCACACATGCTTCTTCACCAACTCATTTGAAAATCCTTTTGCCTGCCTTCAAACGTGTAACATTTTCATCTGTGGCTTTATACGGATGAAAACCTAATTTCTTAAAAAACCCAACAAAGTAAAGAACAGCATATCTGAAGTATATCTGATACCAAGGATTGTTCATTTCCTGAACATTCAGTAAAATGCAAGATTTTACTGTTGTAATAGTAAGGAGCAAATATAAATTCAGAAGAGCACATAAATCTGCATTTATTAAAAAATGGATCCTTTTTCTGCATCACCTTGTTAGGTGAGTTAACTGAAACACTCAGTAGAAACTGGGTTATACAAACACAGAATTTCTGTTAAAATACATACTAAATTAAAATGTTGACATTTGGGCAAACTCTACATGGAGATTTCCTCACTGACACTACAAGTCCATTTAAACAATTGTTAAAGTGTTTGGAAGGCTAATCTGCTGTCGTTCTGCATGTATCACGGTCATACTGCAAATTCTGGAATTTGCATTTATACTCTGTGCATTATCTCATATACAAGCTACAGGATTTTGAGGATGGGTCTACTGTAATGTTGGGTCTTTAGTAGTTTTATTACTGTTCCTTTGAAATTTTGCAAGCACATGCAGATTTGCCTTTATGTGTGTCTTTATGTTAAAATTCATAGCTTATTAGTATATCAGAACTAGACAATTTTTAGTAGAGATTGTATATTCTGCAACTATACTGATCTATTTCTGTTTGGAGTAAACAGGAAAAAAAAATTAAAATTCTATAGCGTTTCCTTTATGTAAAGTCTAGAAAGATCACATACCAGGAATTTTTAAGACTATTTCTGTAGAGATAGGCTGTGAAAAGTATAAAGTTTTGGGTCAAAACTGGCCAAAATTGAAATGCACACTCTTAAATCTATTTCAAATTGCATTTAGGAAAGAAATTAAAATAACCCTAAAGAAACAAAAAACAAACTTTTCTCCTCCTCCTGTTCCTGGTATTGTGAGGCTTGGGAGTTTTGTTTGCTTGTTTGGCCGACTGGCTAGGTTTGGTTTAGCTTTGATTTTATTTTTCTTGGCTTAGTACTACTTCAGAGTCAACCAAGTGAATAGCTGGGTATCGACCTATAGTTGGAACATTCTACAGAAACCAAACAGACCAGCTGCTTAGCAGACGTGCTACCTGACTTCCCATACATCGCCTTCCACAAGACACCAAGACCTATACTCTGATCTAGTATGGTAAGTTCATGTGTTGTCTGTTGTTAAATGCACTGTTTACTTATAGAATCTTTTTCAAAATGGTATGATTACACAGATAAACCACCACAATTCCATTTCAACTGACTAAAGATGTAGCTATAGATTACCAAAAAATATACAAGGATCCCCTGATTTTTTATTCTGTACAACAAAGACAGCCATAAATTATCTCCTGCCTGAAGTTCAATAGCTGTGCATTAGTTACAAGTATGTCTCCATCAGTAATACAATGCCTTTCACTGACCAGAAGTGTAGGTTTCTTTGAGTCAGTGGAAGTGCAACCAATTAAGCACTTCTCTTAAAACATCTGAGACAAAGTTAAACATAGAATCTGAAACTCTACAAATTTTTGTGCACATAAATATTTTTATAACATAAAAAAGGAAGCATTTAGGATTTTTATGCACTGGTGAACACCAGTCCTTCGTTTTTTAAGTTTTTTGGTTTAAAAAGGAAAAATTTGTTGTCTTTTTAAAAAAAGCTTCTGGTAGGAAGGAGCTTGTATGCAAAATGCTTTTTTTTTTTTTCAGCACTATTAAACATAATTGTACTATCAGATGTACTAATGGTGCAATGCAGATACATGCATACCCAAACATAGGCTACAGTGTTAGCAAGCACCAAGATGTAGAAAAGGGTTGCTCAGTTTAACAATGCAGTTTCTGTTACAAGGAGACCCATTTCCAACAACCAGCTGTCTTCTATTTGTGACATTTCACTGTGAATTTGGAAAAAAAGAGATTCCCAGTCTATCACATAAGCATCAACATGTTTATATAACAGGAATCTCTGTCCCATAGAGAGATCTATCAAAGAATGACATTCTACTGTAGATTAGAGAATTTACAGAGATCTGTGACAGTTCAAGGCACAGGAACAACAGTTAAGACATGTTCAGGATCTTTTTACCTTCCTTCTTTTCTAAGTATTACTACTTTATACTTCAAGTTTTGAAAAGTTTGGTTTTGCTTCAGTGCAAAAGCAAAAAAAGAATTTGAAATCTCTAAAGTTCAAATAGCACAAGAAAATATTTCTATATAGGACTCTGCTGGAGACTGCCATTCAACAGATACAGGAATTGCTGAAGTTCTTGTCAGTAGAAACATGACTTTTTAATAAAAGCTCTAGTATAGTTTCTTCTTTCTAAATCTGCTCCCATCTCTAACTTGTCAGGCAATGGAGTTGCTATTACATAAGGAAAAGATTGCATTGTTTATGGGATATGACATTAATTTGCCACTTGCAATTGCAGTGACAGTTCTTAAAAGTCATTTTAAACTTTTCATTTAGAAATAAATATTCTTAATTTAAATAAAGAGCTTTAAATGAATAGTGTAACAAACGAATAGTGTAACTAACTCTCATTAAGCACTTTCTGTTGGATCAAGACTAAAAAAACAATCATTTTCAGACCCTGTACACATCACTTTTAAAAATTCACCTCCACCGAGATATATTGATTTGTCTACATTAATTCAAAATGTCAATACAAATAACAGAGATTTGGCAATTATAGATGAACATAATGGACATTCTGAATTCACACATTGTGAAGATAAATCCCAGCATCTCAGAAAGACAATGTCTTCATCTTAGTTTTCACTAACAAGAATACTTTCCTTGTGCTGTCAGGTTCCAGTACTTTCCTGAAATTCCACTTAGTGTACACGAATGTAAACGATAATAGGAGCTCATTAGAATGAAACTCTCTTCTCTCACAACCTTTGTTCTCAATGTGAATTTAATTGGCTGAATGGCAGACACAATGAACACCAGAATCATAAGATACACAAAAAACAAAGCCAGGAAATATCAACCAGTGTGACAGTCAAACAACTCAGCAAAACTGTGTTTTAATCATGTTTTTGTAAAATAGCCTCGTCACCTTACTTCTCTTTAGAAGAAGTTGACATTTTTGTCATTCATGGTAAAGGCTTCTGATTAAATACTCTCAGTTTACTTAACTAGAAGTCAACAAACCCAAACAAAAAAAAATGTGTAAAATACTTAATTCCTAGGCAAACCAGAACACTTTTGTTTTCAAGGAAAGGCTTAATTTATCCACTATTAAGGTATTTTTCTTTTGTTCTTATGGACTCTGAAGTCTGCGTGCACCTGTGAGCAAAGAGGAGATCCACAGAAATTCGATGGAGAGAACTACAGTGCTATCAGTGGACATATATGCATCACATCAGCCTTACACAGATGTGTTCCTTTCTTTCCCTTTTCACAAAATGACTAAACACTTGCATCAGATTTGAAAGAGCAGATACTATCTTAAAACAGGTAAGGCCACTTCCATTTCTTTCACTGAATCTCTGCCCCAGAGATGATTTTTGCACAGCTACAGGCACATATGCAGCTCATATGCATGAACTAGAATTCTTACCTAATGATACAAAGAAAAGGAGAGCCCTTTATATCTTTAAGTATTTGTCACTACCGTCAGGTAACTCAGATGCATGTCACAGGGCAAAGCCCCACGTATGTGACGTGTCTACTACATCTACCCAGGTCTGATTAACTAAAGTAATACAGGACAAGATTGAAAGGCAATTAAGTAATAGATTAACTTTCTAATGTAACTACCTCCTTACTTCTGTGCCACATTTGGAATGGGAGATAAGCACATGTTAGAAAAAAACCCATTCACTAACCTTTAGTATGGAGAATGTTTCTTAGGTCCATGGTGCTGGCCAACACTAACCCAGAGGGTCTACAGCCCTGGTCTGTGTGAGTCTACAGCTAAAGTGCCACAAAATACAAGTCTCAGTGGGAAAAAAAAAAAAAAAAAAAATCACAATCCACCCACTCTATCCATCTTTCCTAATAAACAAACTTTAAATTACACAGCATTGAGTGCTTGTGTTCTTGCCTCTGCCCTACCTGGAAGTTCTCCTGTAACGCATAATTCTTATTTTCTTTGAGCTTTTAGAAATTCAGCTCCACAAAAGAGTAACTCAGTAAGAGATGGAGGAAATAATCATGGTGAGAGATAAAAAGAGGTTGAGCTTTCCTCTAATGAGACAGAAGATATGAACAGCAAAGTAGAACTTCTGAGCCAAGAAGCTTGCTTCAGGAATTACCACTCAGCCAAGCACAGAAAGGAGTTACATATATTCACCTCAGCTTCTTACATCTTCCCTGTCACTAACTCACAGTGCATTACTATTATAACGTGCAATGAGTTTATCATCTTAGCAAATCTGTTTTAACAAGTTGGTTTAACTGTAAGTTAAATTATGAGCTACATATTTAAACTGTTTGACAAAAGTAATTATCAATTTGAATAATCCAATTGTCAAATTCAGATAGGAACTCAACCCTTTAAAATCAAAGAATATCCTTAGGCTGAGCTTAGCAAGATTACCTTCCCTCTCTAATTAACTGCACTTCAATATTATGAAATGCTCTTTAGGAAATCACATCCAGCTGAATATGACCATGTGATTAAAGAACACGAAGAGAAGACACCACATAAGAAAGATCAGTGTGGTAATTATTCCAGTCAATTAATTGGTAAAAAAATCAAATGCTTTCATTATCTATTTAGATTTTCTTTATTCTATCAGCCATTATGTACTTTAACCAGAAGACTGTTGGCAGAATGCACAATGTTCTGTGTCTTCCTTCTCACAGAAGTCAAGCATGTCATGACTCTAAGGTCACAAAGTTAATTTTCTATAGAGTAGTTAAAAGCCAGTAATTCTAGTTTACAAATTATCATCTGCTATACCAGCATGACGTTCTCCAGTTCAGGTTATGGGATAAAAGCATATCTTAAAATGAGGAGAATATTTAGTATTGTTCTTCATTTCACACTGGTGTTGATTTACTTCTGACTATTGAGTCACACATGTAAGTACTCAGCTTTTGAACATTTTTACATTAACTGTTTCTGAGGTACTCTTTATTTGTTATTTCTTCCCATTATCTCCCCACCACAGTAATTCTAACCATTATTAGAAGATGCAGAGTTAAAGAATGTAAAACTTTATAATTTTGACAAAAATTGACCCTATATAAGGTACCATTTACTTCTAATAACCACAGTGCAGAAGCATAATCTGAGAACTAGTTCCTATTTGTTGAGCAATACAGAAAATTCAGATTCCATAAGGAGTTTGTACTGCTTTTATATCTTTAAGTGCCCTTTTTATACTTTTATCAGAATCTGCCTTCTCAGAATCTCTGCAATACATTCTGGTTTTTGGCATATTTGCAAAAACCTGCAGTAACTTTTATCCTTTCTGCTTTATTATAATTTTATGTCTAACAGCAAACAGCATGTGAATTACTTTTTTTAAAGTTAAATTGTTGCATCTAATGTTTCTCACTAGTTGTTTAATAGTACTTTTTGTCCACTTTTTTCTATTTGGGGTTTTATTATACCTATGTATTTCAGAGTATATGAGTAATATCTATACTATTAAAAATTTACTATATCTAAATTATGTTTATGCATGTTACATACACGGTATTCTAAGATATACACATATACATGACAACTATTTTTAACATTGATTACATTTCTATCTATAATTTATTCCAAATCATTTTGTAACGTGCTGCAGCTGTTTGCAGACACTTCCCAGTATTTTGTCCTTGTTCCTTAAACCCAAAGTTATTAAATTGCATACAGAAATAAGAGTTGAAACATGGCAAATTGCAGTTGTTATGGTTACTAGATCATCCTTTGAAGTGGTTTAATAAGAAACCTAAAACAAAAAATAAAACTATAAATATAAATTAATATGGAGAAAGGCCCTCATGCTTTAAAGTGCCGCTGAATGACTACAGTACCTATTAACTTCAAAGAATAAATGTATATTATAGTATGAAGTCCTGAACTATTTCATTTCTGCATGCTCACAGCAACCATTTACCGACCTATAGAGGCAGAGTTGATTATTGTAAATAGAAATATCAGATTAAATTGATCTTTTATGGTAGATAGTTTCCCTAATTATTTTTTCTTTTTTGTTGAGGTGTGTACATTAGTTCACTACAGCAGCTGACAGAAAATTGCCAGATACGGAAAAACATATATATATTTTTATATTGAAGGAGGATATCCAAGATGGTTATGGTAATCAAACAAATCTCATGTGAAGGAAACTGAAAAACCTAGGGCTTTTTTTTTAAATCTTAGAAATGAGAAAAGGGCACACAACAAAAGACAGAACAGTATAGAAACAGTAACACATGGAACATTTTTTTCCTGGCTCCTGAAAGAAAGAGGCAGAGAAAAACACTGAAGGAAAATTAAAAAGCTTAAAAGCATTGTACTTGAGATAGCATGATAAGAATATTCATAAAGCGATTTAAAACAAAAATTAAAAGTTTACAGGAGGACTTAGGTAAATTATTCAAGCATTGTGCAAGCTATTGTAACTCAAGATAGGGTCTTACAAAAGGGCTACTTTACTGCAGATATTTACATTGCTATATACTTTAGAAACTCTTCCATACAATCATGATGCTTCTTTTATCAGTCAGTTCAGTATCCTGGACTGTGTGTCACTGTAGGGACTACCTGACATCTCCGCAACAGAATACTTAAATCACTTTAGAACACATTCAGAAAATAGTCCAATATTATTTTTTGCCTTATCTCCTTCCTCTGGCCCCTTCCAAGGACTTAAACCCTGTTAAAGTTGTTCTAGACCAGAGATATTTCTAACAATTTGTAATATATTGGCCATTATGAAGAGAAGGGGTAACAAAGCAACTAATTACCAGATTTACCTTTACAAATCCTGTAAGCTTATGAGAGACTGAAAGAAAATGAGTTTCAGTTTATTTAAATGTGTATACATCTCTCTTTATTCAAGGTAGTGAAATGAATCTCTTTACTCTGAAAAAAATATCAGAAATTATATAAGCTTTGAAACAAATACTAATGAAGTAGCTCTTCCATACGATACACATTAGGTATGGAAGCCCCTTCCCATTCTAGAAGAGATCACAGAAAAGAAGTCTTTAAGTGTTTAGTCCATCAGCTAGTAAATTCAAGTATTCTTGGCTTTGGGACTCACTGAACTATCAACTGCAGAAAATAAGGAAAGCATGTAGGGAAAACATCACTGTAAACTTTGATTTTCTTTAATTATTTTTTTTATGTAGCCAGACATTATGCTGGGCCAGACAAACACTCAATCTAAACACCTCTGGCCATTCATATGTTTTCATGTATTATCATATGATCTTCACTTTTCTGGCCTAGCAGTTGTTAAGTTGCCTATTTTCTGAATTCTATCATATCCATCCACCCCCCACAAGCCATTACTGAGTAATTCCCACTATCCCCCCACTGGGTAAGAATTCATGTAATGGCCAAGCAGTTAAAACCATTGTTGGAAACATTCTTATATTTATCATATATCTGTTCCATTTTCAGCTACCAAAAATAGAGTTAGATGCAGTTACCTGGTGTCTTCATTCTTTTGGATACTTGAAAATCACTCCATACTGCTTAACACAAAAATCAGGTATGTAATAATAGACTGGTACTGGCCAGGCCAGAGTAAACTGCCCCAAGCAGTCACCACAGGTAAGCTGAGTCAGCCCAGGAGAGTTGAATTTACCAAGCCCACACCACCCGGCATCCATGAAAGGGGCTGGTTGGGGAGAAACACTCCTGGGTGCCTCCAGGACAGTCCTGAGTGTGACCAGGGCAGTCTGTCTTGGTGTTGTGCAGCACCATGTATCAGTTCGGTCTGTAAAGTACTCTGTGTGATCACAAGGTATGACTAATTTTCTACTTTCACTGTTCTTTTGTTAAAAAACTTTACTGAAACTCACCCAGTCTCTGTCTGTTTCTTCTCTGGGACTGAGTGAATGGCTTATGGTGCTCAGCCACTGCTTGGGGCTGAACCATCACAGTCCTTTTTGGCACCCAATGTGGGGCACAAAGAGTTGGGATAACAGACCTGACCCAATTGTGTTGAAAAGCTGTGATAAAATGGTTTTCCTGTTACTTGAAGAGGTGGTGGTAAGGATGATGCTTTGCCTGTTCACCTGACTTTGGGATGTGAACCCACCCCCACTTTTTGTAATCCCTGCCCAGCTGTTCATCCCCTCAGAGAGGGGAGTCAGGTTCCTAGTTCTATTACACTGTGTGATACTGATATCTGACAAGATGTCACCTGTGTTTGTCAGCCTCAGAAGGTATCTACATGTGGCATTGCTGCCATTTCCAACCATTGGGCAACATATCTTAGCATTATTCCATCATTACACTCAGCTTACAGGGAAGAGGGGGTGAATGTTTCCTCCTCCACTTTTTCCTTCAGCACATCATCACCTGGCCACTCCGACACTGGAAAAATGGGGCCAGCAGCCTCGAATTAGAAGACCAGGAGGTCGAGCAGCTGGATCCCTGTCCAGAGAAGGAGACATCGATTGCCAAGGCAATTGGAAAGAAGTCGCAAGCCCTCAGCCTCTGGAGGTGACTTCTGTCAAGTGTAAGGGAAAGGTATCCATCCACCGAAGCAGGCCTGTGTCAGCCAGGCAAGGGGACGACCATGGAGCAGGGTATTCAGTACTTGAGGGAGTTAGCTGTGTGAGAGATGGTTTACTATGATGTTGATGATTCACAGTTGCCCACCAATCCTGATGGAGTCCAGTGCTCCTGATCCATGTGGTGTAATGTGCAGAGTATACACCACTGTCGTATGCCAACTCACTGGCCACAATAGCCTGGGGAAGGAAGAAGCACCAACAGTGGACGAGGTGGCTGGCCAGCTCCATCTATTTGAAGAGAGCCTCTTTCCTCACTCATCTCAGCTGTGGAGAAGTTGTCTTGACAAGCCTAGACACTCAAAGAGGACATGCCCTACTGTCCACCTGTGCAGACCACAGTTTCAGCTATCAGAAGTAGGTGTTCCCCTGTCCAGAAAGAGCTAATAAGAACAACACACCAGGAGACATCCTGTGGTTCTATTTGCGCAACTATGTCCAAGACATTGAGGAGGTGGGATGGGAAACCCACCTCAGCCCTCCAAGCCCGAGTGAACAAGATGTAAGAAAGAACAGTTACAGAAAGAGATGCCTGCAGGAAGAACGCCGGGCCTGTTTGCAGCAGACAGCCTACCTGACTATGTGCTTGTAGTTGTACCTGTGACCCTCTTGAAGGGACCTCCCTCCTCCAAGTCTTTTTTGCAAGAAGGAAACAGTGAATGTGATGAGGAAGATTAGAGGGGCCCTGCCTCCAGCCAGGGGGAGGAGAGGGACAATCCGATCTCTATTGGACTCTGTGGATCCAATGACCTGGCACATCAGAGCCACAGAAGCACCGAGCATTAGCAGGCACCGGTGCCCAGTGTGCCTTAATGCCATCGAACTCTGAAGGGACAGAGCCCATCTACGTTTTGGGAGTGACAGGGGGATCCCAGCAGTTGACTCTACTAGAAGCTGAAGTGAGTCTAACTGGGAATGACTGGGAAAAGCACCCCATTGTGACTGGCCCAGAGGTTCCATGCATCCTGGGTGTACAGACTTCCCCTGGAGAGGATACTTCAAAGCCCCAAACGCGTGCCACGGTGGGCTTTTGGGATAGCTGCCTTAAAGACAGGAAACTGAACAACTGTCTCTTCTGCTGTGACTCTTGGAGGACCCTGCTGTTGTGGAGTTGCTAAAGGTTGAAGAACAGCAGGTGCCAACTCCTACCATGACAGTGCACAGGAGACAATACTGCTCATTCTGAGACTCCCTGATTCCCATTCAGAAACTGATTCAAAACCGGAGAGTCAGGGAGTGATTGGTAGAACCCACTCACCCTTCAACAGTCCAGTCTGGCCAGTGCAGAAGTCCAGTGAAGAGTGGAGGCTGACAGTGGGCTATTGTGTCCTGAATGGAGTCACGCTGCCCATGAGTGCTGCAGTGCTGGACATGTTGGAACTCCAGAATGAACTGGAGCCAAAAGCAGCCAAGTGTTACACCGCAATCAACATTGCAACTGCTTTCTTCTCGGCTCCTTTGGAGGTGCAGTGCAGGCCACAGTTTGATTTCACTTGGAAGGGAATCTAGTATGCCTGCAATTGACTGTCCCAGGGGTAGAAACACAGCCCCACCATCTGCCATGGACTGATCCAGTCTCTGTATTAGAACAAGGTGAAGCCCAAGAGCACTGACAGACAGTACATTGATGACAACATTGTATGGGGCGACACAGCAGGGGAAGCTTTTGAGAAGGGGAAAAAAATAATCTCAATTCTGCCAAAAGATGGATTTGCCATCAAATAAAGTTAGGTCATGGGGCCTGCTCATGAAATCCAATTTTTAGGAATAAAATGACAAGGACGGACGTCGTCAGATCCCCATGGATGTGATCAACGAAATACCAGCGATGTCTCCACCAACCAACATAAAGGAGACCCAAGCTTTCTTAGGCACTGTGGGTTCTGGTGAATGTATATCCTAGACTGCAGTCTCATTGTGAGCCCTCTCTGCCATGGAACCCTGAAGAACAACACTTTCCCACAGGTCCCCTAGCAGCAACCAGCCTGACAACAAAAGAAAAGAGGTTCCACATAGATGGGCTTGAGATTGAAGGGTGGATTTGACCATGGACACTATCTCACAGGTTATCCATGAATGTGAAACATGTGCCTCAATCAAGCAAGCCAAGCAGTTAAAGCTTCTGTGGTATGGAGGACAATGGCTGAAATGCAAATACAGAGAGACAAAAATGCCCATAGGATATGGACATAGCGTAAGAAATGCAGGAAAGGGTTATTATTAGTGGGTTGGAATATTAATGTATGAGGAGACACTAAAAGAGTGCTAGGACTATTTAACCTGGAAAAGACTCAGGGGAGATTTAACGAGTGTTTCTAAACAACAGAAGTAGAGCTATAAAGAAATTGGAGCCAGGCTCTACTCAGTGCTATGTGGGGAAAAGAGAAGAGGCACAAACTGAAACACAATTCCACTTTAACATAAGAAAACATTCCCCTACTGTGAGAGTGAATGAGCACTGGCACATTGCCAAGACAGGTTGTGGACTTTCCATCACTGGAGATACCAAAATATAGGATCTGGACATGGTCTTGGTCAAGTGGATCTGGGAGGGCCTGCTTTAGCAGAGAGAATTGGACTAGTCAGTCTCCAGAGATCCCTTCTAACATTGGCCATTCTGTGATTCACATGTTCAAGATTCAGAGGAATTACGATATCCACACCTGATTACAGAACCACAAAACACAGAGCGCACCTAAGATAGCAGTTCAGTGATTCTGTAATACAAAGTACTTAAACTTCCCTGGCAATTACAAAAGCTAAAGCACAAGATGTCAAGGATGAAAACTGGTGCAAATAAAGTTAATTTCTGCAATATAAAGTACTTTTTATTTTACAAAACAACTATCTAACATCATGTCTAGTATCTCATATAGTGCAAGTTTGCTTCTCTTACCAAAGAATTTGGGGTTTTTTGCACAGCCAGTTAACAGTTTATGTAGATGTATATATAAATGTGAATACCAAAATAGTAATGAAGACCTTTAAAATACACAGCATAAAAGAAGTGTGTTTGAAAATTGTCAGTAGTCATTTAGCAAGTCAGCTTCCCATGCTATAATTCTCTTGTTCACTTGGGGGAAAAAACCCCAGAAACCTACATCATGTCCACTGAGTCATCTGAACTTCAATAGACCACCACATGAGCTTTGAAATTAGCACTACTAGTGCACCAGTTGTGCAGATTTCATTTTTTGATAAAATGCCACATTGTCCTGGTTCTGGCCAGGCCAGTCAACCTTCCCAAGCAGTTAGCACAGGTGAGCTGAGTTAGCCCAGACTGTTTCCAAACCACCAGACATGACTTACCCATAAAAGGGACTGGACCTCGCCAGAGGACTTGCTTATCAACACCCAGGATGGAAATCCAGGCAGTACTATGGGTCACAAGATAAGTTCCTAGATGGCCAGTGGCAGCTTCTACCATTGTGAGTACATACCGCTTGCCTTGGTGTGTCTCTGGGAAAGTTACGTGATCGATCTGCCAGGCCTCTCCACATTTGTATTTCAGCCCCTTTGACCTGTTGGAAGGCTGTTTACTGCTGACACCACCACTGGAAAATAATTCTTTGGATGAAGACAGTTTATTAACAAAAGAACAGTGAAAGTAGAACAATAACAGATGATTTCACTCACACCTAGTGATTACAGAGTCTACCTTATCAACAGAGTGCTGCCACAACCCCATTACTGACCAGATGCCTTGGCCACACAAGACTGTCCTGGAGGCACCCAGGAGTGTCTCTCCCCAACCAGCCCCTTTCATGGAGGAGTGATGTCACGAGGTGTGAAACAGCTTGGGCTAACTCAGCTCACCTGTGCTGACTGCTTGAGGAGGTTAACTCTGGCCTGGCCAGAACCAGGACACCCATGATTTTTTTATATGAACAGGCAGTGATTTAGTGGATTATTTTATCTTTATGTTAAGAGAAGTATTACAAGATTATTTTAGCTTGTGGAAATTTTATCTTTAATTAATATTCATTCTGTTTGCTGTAAGATAAACTTGACCTTGATTTTTCTTCACAACAATATTAAGTTTTCTGTTTTTTCCGTGGCTTGTTTTGTAGCTACTTTTTTGTGTTTTCATCAAAGGCACTTTCTTTGTAACAGCTCTTTAGGGGTTTTGCTTATATTTATAGCTATATGATAGTTTAAAACTGTAAAGATTAACCATGTTTGGGGATTAATGTGCTTTTTCATCAGTGTAATTTCTTTTAGTGAAGAAAAAAAAAGACAATTTGGTTGCTGGTTATAAGTATTCTGATTACATTCTGTTAAGGAATTTCACAAGTTGGCTCTGCCTCTAGCAACTTTGGGACCCAGTAACTCTTATGCCTGGCAGCTGGAGACCAGCCAAAAGATACAGAGGTGTCCATCCTCATTCAAAAGACACAGGTGCTGCTTTCTCTTTTACAACCTCTGCCAGTAGTGCTGCTGAGTATATATCACACACACACACACACACACACACACAGAGGGCATGAAGAACACAGCCAGCTACACACTTGGGCTGCCAAAGCCAGGGTGCCACCTTCAGCATCAACTCCATGCAGGACTCACATGAACGCGAGCACAGCCAGCCAAGTTCCCTCCTCCTCTTCAGCCAGTAGACTGAAGCTCATTGTTGAAAGCACACATCAGAGTCTCAATTCACACACATGCAAACTTTAGCAGATCCCTCAAATACTGACATGACCTCTCTGTCCATCCCACACTCCTGACCAATCTCCTGCTGGAACCCTACTCACTGGCTGGTCCACCCTGGGGCTCAACAGAAAGCACACACATGCACTCACGAACTTGCCTCACAGGTACTGCACACTCTGGGCTCCCCCACCCAAGAACCAGCCTGGGCCCTTTCTCCATCTGGTAATTTAAGCCCAGACTCACAGCCTCTTATTCACCAGCTGATTACATGCTACCTTTTTGTTACAGGGGAAAGGCGGGGGGGGGGGGCGGGGAGGGAAGGGGGATTGTTGGGGAGGGGTAGGGGGAGGGGTGTGTTTTCTTGTTTTTTTGGGGGGGCCAAGAATCATATAGAAATTCTTAGTAATGTAGGAGTAATAAACCCTACTTCATTACACAAGCCCATCAACTGTAAACTAGTTCATGTGAGAACTGGAATCTTAAGCCTTTACTTCTCAACCCATACCCTTCATTACCTTTGAACTTACACCTCTAAAAATATTCTTGAATTTGGCTGCAACACACTTCCTTACCCATAGCAGTTTTTAAAACAACCAGTAATTACTATTCTTCATTTCTAGATAATACTGGTCTCCTATGCAATGCAATGACATCTGGTCACTTAGTACCCATTGGAGAAAGAAAAAATGAAATATGACTGGCAAATATGCTGTCGGCTGATGAGGAAAAAAACAATTAAATATCTGTTAAATATTTAAATACAATTGTTCATCCAGCTCAATACTAAAGTGGATTAAAAGTTACTCAACTGAACGTGGGAGGGGAGAGAGCAAAACATACTAACAAGCAGTTATGTTATGTTTCCATACCCTTAAAACACTGTTCTAACTAGGCAGCTGTTCTGAACACCTAGGAACAGAAAGTATGATGATGTGGCAAAGACTGACGGCCATTTAACAATAATACCTACATTTCACTGTGTCTAACTTCTGAAGTTTTTTCCAAAAAATAGCTAGATCAATAGCAGCAACTTCACAATTTATGAAGATCTATTCCTGAGCTGAAAGAATGGGGTTAGAGGCCCTTTAGCAACACAGGAGAGAGAAAAATTTTGAAGCAGCAGTAGTTTCATTATTTACAACCCCTGTATAAAAAGAAAGGTAATAGAGTTGACTAGTGATTCTAGTATGCCTTAATTTTTTTCTAGATATATTTGACAAGTGTTTACACTTGTATTTTCCTCTTTGTATTTTCAAGGTGCTATACAAAAATTGCTTACTTAATCCTCTCAATACAAGTGTTAAAGTTGGAGAAAGTAATTCTGACAGAAAAACAACTTCTGAACTAGTTAATCAAAGATTTTATCCTAATAAAAATTGGGAGGAGGGATGTTAATAGCTTCCAGTGTCATGCAGTAAACACCCCTTGAGCCCTATATGCCAGCCAATGTTAAGAGCCTTAGGACAATCTTGTGGTTTTCTCAGTCTTTACTTCCCAGAACCCTTGCAACAAATGCTGCAGCGATACGCGTTACATTTGCATACTCCTGACTTCCCTTATGAAGACAGTCTCTTATGTGAATCCCTTTACAAGCTCACATCTATTTTGCTCACAGATGTTATAATATTAAGACAGACATCAGACCTATATTGCAGTGATTTATTACAGAAAGCATGCTTTAAGACATATTTATGGGTATGTGAAAGATTACCAAGGGAGTTTAAAATTGCTTCCCATTCAGTTTCATAATAGTTTGAAACTCAGAGACCTCTCTTCTCTTTTCCCATGTCAGGTTTCCAGTGTTTCAAGAAACAAATAGAAAACACCTTAATAATTCAAAGTGACATCCTGAAATTTTATATGGAGAGTAAACATGGCCAGCTTCCCTTAGCTTTCCACAGGTATTAAGATTCTTTCTTGATGTTCTGCTGATAGACACTCTACAGCCTTCAAAGAGTTTGCTTTTCCATTTCTATCACAGAACCAGAAAGCCCTTCATCTTTCCCAAGTTTTAAACTAAGTAAAGCATGGCCTATAAAAAGACACCAGATTAGAATCACAGAACATCCTGAGTTGGAAGGGACCCATAAGGATCACCAAGTCCAACTCCTGGCTCCACACAGCCATGTGACTGAGCACATCATCCAGAACATTCTTGAACTCAGCCAAGCTTGGTGCTGTGACCACTTCCCTGGAGAGCCCATACCAGTGCCTGACCACCTTTCTCAGTAAAGAACCTCTTCTAAATATCCAACCTAAATCTCCCCTTTTCGTCACAACTTTTTAACAGAAAAATAAAGTTAATGCAACAAATCTGAATGCTGAAATGTGCACAGAACTATCACCAGTCTTGTATGGCCAGAACTCAAAATTCTGTAATATCCCAAGCTGTCCTGCTCTCCCCAACACAACTCTTCTCAGTCTTTGGAGCTTCTAGTAAACTTAAAAATCAAAGATTTTCAACAAAATAAATATAAATATTAGAACTTGCAAAAGAGAGTGTTACTAGCATGCTGTGATCCAAGCTAAAAACATACCAGAAAAAATGCACTAGTCACATCCTTCAACCAGTAGATATTTGAGTGTACCTTGTAAGTTAATTAGACAGTTACATTGTATATACTTTGTACACCTACTAAGCTAGAACATGCTATTTACCATGCAGAGCATATTTCAGCCTATTTCAGGAAACCATCACAGCATATAATTATTTTGTTTCAATTGTAATGTCTTATTTATAGAAAAAAAATACAGAAATATTATCCCAGAAGGCATATGTTTCATATAAACTTGATAGATGTGACCAAATTAAAGTATCATACAGGCAAATTACAGAGAAAATGAAACTGGTTACCAAAATGCCTGAAGGGAGCAACTGATTTTTTGATTCCTATAAATCAAGGCTGGATTGCTTTCTGGAAGGCATTTTTCTTTATACTACTGGGCTGATGAAATCCTATAGCTTATGCTATCTCAGCAGTCAGATTAGATGATCTACCAGTTTCTAGTTATCTGTGAAACTGTCAGCTATATTTAAATGAGTCCTTTCTTCATATCATCCATCTATAATTAGACATGGTTGAGGATTGCCTTAGACTACCCCAAGAGCAAGACTAAGTTATATTTAGATGAGTATTTCTTTTATATGATCCATCTATAATTGAAATTGGTTGACGGTTGCTTTAGACTACCCCAAGAGAAAGACTAGTCCATACAACAACAAATTTTAAAATCTTTATGGAGATAATAAAGATGCCTAAAACTCTTTCTGACCTTCTGTTAAAAAGTAAAATTAAGAGAGCTGAGCATATACTGCTCCTGCTTCACGGCAAAAGCCACAGATCTTCACAGAAGATGTCAGGAGGGTGGTCACAATGCCATGAGTTACCTACCATTTATTGTTTCTGTAACAGAAAATAGATTGTTGACCTTTGAATAGCTCAGAAAAATAATGGCATGTTTATTTCTTTCATTAAACAAAGGAACAGATGGGTACACAAGCAGAAGATAATACATCCAATGGCAAAAGATTTGGATCCTTCAAAGTATCACAATTTACAGCCCTAAATCAAACAGAAATCCAAAACGTTTCTGAGTCTCACAAGAATTACTTTGTCTCAATCAGGATATGCACAAAAATGCTAACTCTTGACAGACCTGACTCTTACACATATTGAACTGTATCTTTTTCTGTGAGCAATCCCACTAAGGCCATCATCTACCCTCAGAGATGTGTGAACTTTGGTTTATTAATCTCAAATAAAACCAGACTTATTACTTTGTTTTAAATGAAACATGTACATATCATTACTGAAGAAATTTCAATTGACCTTGTGTCTCAGAAGTTTACAGTTCCATTTCTCAGTCATCAGCTTCTCATCTATATAAATATCCAGTGAAATGCAGACCATAAAATTATGTTTTGTTAGAGAATACTAATATCTAAAACTCTCTCAAACTTTTCCTTAAAGATCATTTCTTTTGCCTTTCCAATACTTGAAGTAAAAAATGTTTTGCTGGCACAGCTTTTGCTGTTTTAATCATAGATTACAAATCTCTTAAACATAACACACATTAAGTATCTAAAAAAGTTTCTATAAATACATTAAAGTAGCCTCACTAGGACAAATCCATCTTTCAAAAAAAAAATTCAAAATTTCACCAGCAACTTCAACTTTACTAATCTCTGCTTACAGTCTAGACCCCAGACATACTATCCTTTGACAATAACGCATTATATGCTTGTAGTTTCACAAAATACAGTGCAGCATACCTCCTACTACAGCTTAAACACTGTTGTAGAAAGGACAGAATTTTGCTATTTTTATTTTGCAGATATCTAGCCAGTGAAGTATGTGGAATAACAATAGCAACATATAATATATACACTCTTGACTATGGCATGCATTTGCTGAGGAATACTTCAGAAAATTATATAGCCTGTAGTATCCACTTCCTGAGATGCTTTCAATGTCTCCATTTTCCTACACAAAATTTTACCTATCTGCAATAGGCCTGTAAGATTCTGAATGTTCTACCTTTTGACCTTTATGAATGCAAACAGAACATGACCTTAAAGCTAAAGAACTAACTCTATTCATTAGTTGATTTTATTTTGCACCTACAATGGATCAATCTCACCTAACTTAATTAATTTCAAAAGCAGGTCTATAGTCTAGGCTAGCCCTTTAGCCTTACTCTGCAGTTAATGAAGACAGATAAATATCTACAGCAGCCTGTACACACCAGCACACATAAGAGAAGTGTTTAAAATAAATGGGATAAATCATCCATTAGCTATAAAGGAGCCTAGATTAACACCTGTCCTGTCTTCAGCAGGGACAGGGTTAGTTTTTTTCCTAGTGGAAGGTATAGTTAAGGATCAGAATAATGTTGATATCACACTGATATTTGGTTGTTGCTAGGCAACAGTTACACCAAGTCAAGGGTTTTTTTCAGCTCCTTATACTGCCCCACCAGAGTGCACAAGAAGCCGGGAGGGGTCATGGACACATCAGCTGCTACAAACAAAACAAAGGGATATTTCATACCATAGGACATGGTCAGTATACAACCGGGGTGAAGCTGACTGTGGGCTAGGACTGTGGCTGGAAAACTAGCTGGGCATCGGTGGTCTGCTGATATTGAGAAATGGTGTTGTGCATCACTTGTTTCATATATTGTATTGTTATTATGATCATCTTCCTTTTCTGTCACATTGAATTGTTTTTATCTCAACCCAGGAGTTTTACCTTCCTTCTCAAATTCCCTGTCCCATCCCACTTGTAGAGGGAGAGGACGAGAGCAAGCCAACAGCTGTGTGGTTGGTTTAGCTGCCTGCCAGGTTAAACCACAATATGCAGGCCTGGTATTTATGTAGCAGAAGTTACGTGGGGTGAATTCATGTGGAATTCATTCCTCACATGGAGCTCTAAATAACATCACACACAAGACAAGAACTATACCAAATAAACTAGCAAACAATGCCTCAATGCTAATCTACACAAGTTAGAGGTTTACAAACAAAAGGGATCAGCATGCAAATCCCTACACACTTAACTAAATCCACACCTGTTCATGATTTGCACTGTTTACACAATTCACACCAACACACCTGTCACAGTTTTGCGCAGCTGTGTACCGGTAGAGAAGGGGGGCTGCAGAGATGGCTGCTGCAAGAAGCAGCTAGAAGCTCTGTGCAGGCCCAGCAGCAAACACCAGCAGACTCAGGGCTGGAGTCGTTGCTGACCAAGGCTCAGCCAATTGTTGATAGTTTAGTGCCTCTGGGAGGAAAAAAAACCCCACAAGCAGGTGCATTTTGCCACCAGAGAAGGGAGTGAGAAGATTTAAGGAGCTGGGCAGACACCAAGGCCAGTGAGCAGGGGGAGGAGGCACCCCAGGTGCTGGAGAGAAAGATGCCCCCGCAGCCCATGGAAAAGGACAAGACCCCACCTGCAGCCTGTGGAGCGTATCCACCTTGGAGCAGGTGGAAACATAGAGGGTATGCTGTGACCTGTGTTGGAGCAAGCCCCTGCCAGTACTTGCAGCCCATGGAGAGACACAGAGATGAGCAAGGGAGAGATTTGTGCCAGAACAAGTTTACTGGGGGGAGGCTGGTGACCCCATGGAGGACTGGGACTGAGAGACATTGTGATTTATTGCTGCCTGCCATAGCAGTGATCCACAGTGGGGCAGCTGGTGAAGAGCTGAAGCCCTGTGGGAAAGTACTCACATTGGAGAAGTTTGTGGAGGACTGTCTCCTGTGGGCAGAACCCCACGGTGCAATAGGGAAGGGTGTGTGGAATGAATGCCCCCCCCAGCCAAGAAGGAAACCAACTTGTGAGGAACTGACTGAAGCCCCCATTTTCCCAGTCCCTGCCCCTCCCTGTGCCACAATGGGAGGGAAGAAGGGAGCAAAATCATGACTGAAGTCTGCTAAGAAGGGAGGGGTGGGGAGAAGATCTGACCATACTTCTCATTATCTGACTCTGGTTTCACCGGGAGTGCAGTGCAGCGTAAAACTCTAATTTGTTTTCTTTCCTGTATTGAGTCTGTTTTGCCCGTGACACTAATTGCAGAGTGATCTCTCCCTGTCCTTATCTCAACTCCTAAGCCTCTCAATATATCTATTTTCTCCCCTGTCCAACTGAAAAGAGGAGTGATAGAGCAACTTCGGTGCGCATCAGGCCTCCAGCTAGGCCTAAACCACCACCACACCATTCACATCCGCTTGTTGCATGTCACACAAGAGGCTGCCTAATCTCTTCCACTCACTCTGGTTTATAAAGAAAAGATTAGATATATAAGGTGAAAGCTTTTTGAGAAGAAAAACTGTAAGTATCACATTCTTTCAGAGAGCAAAGTCATATGCTGATACATCAGATTTCCAGGAGGGTCCCTAAGAAAAAGTGCCTTAGGTCCACACTATGTAGAAACCACAGGAAAATACAAAGACAACGCCTGAGTCTTCTTTTCTGTTCAACAGGCCCCCAACCCCACATTCACTCAAGTATGGATGACCTGGGCACTGAATGGATTTGCTAAGACCACAGCTTCAATATAAACTTCCAGTTATGCTCCTGTGCAAGAATGTTTGCTTGCATAATAAATCTTACTGGTTTTACTAGTATGACTAATTTCCAAAATGACTGATGAATTTTACAGAAGAGATAGTTTCAGCTACCTTTATAATTTTTCCACACTGTGAAATCCTTTCTCTTTATTTAGTTGCCATTCCATGTAATTCATGTATGGTTATAAAGGCATGGTGCAGTGCTTAAACAGAATTAATATAAATTTGAAATTAAGCAGTAGTGCTAGACACTGTAAATTTGCAGTTATAGTCAGTATTTATGGATTGTGTGGGTTATGCTTGTAGTTGTAAAGTTCCTCTTAAAGTTCATTTAATCTAATCTACTCAGTTGTCTCAAGAGATAAAGTTCCTCATTTTAGTGTCATGTCAAGGCTTAGTCAAACTTTTGTGGTGTCATTGGTTTTGACATATTGCTGAGATAGAACCATTGATTCCAGAGGCTGCCAAGTGGAAACATGTAAGTGAAATGATTAATCAAATTACTGGGGGGGGTGGGGGTGGGGGGGAGAGGGAGGGAGGAGGAGCAGAAAAAGGAAAAGAAAAAAGTTAATAGTCTTCCCTGAAAGAGACTTAGAGGAAGAAGAGCAAGGGCTTTCTCTTTTTTCAGCTGACTGGCTAAAGTCACAATGAAATTTCTTGTCAAATGTATCCAAAAAACCAAATTGGCAACGTACTTCTACAATCTCATTAAACATGATAACTGATTTAAATAGGAAATCAACCTACATATCAGAAACAAATGTGATTTCAGAGACGGGGTGGGCAGGGGGTGTTTCATTTTTGTGCAAAGACTAACACAACAAATTTCTATGTTTACTTCAAAAAATGTAGGTTCATCTTCATTGTGTTCAGATGAATGTATCACAGTGGTAGTATTTCTGAAAAAATAAGGCCTCTTTTTATGTAACATGAAAGGAGAGGGGAAGGGAAAGAGGAAGAGAAAGGGTTTATTCTCTGAAAAAAGCATACCACTGAAGTTTGTACAAGTGTTTTGACATGTTTAGACTATCAAATAGACTGATTTTGTAGTTAATCCTAGCAAGGACCCTATTAACATTTCTACGCCTTACTTGGCTTTCAGAACTAGTACTGAAGATTAATGGATCTTCAACTGCTGTATTAAGCATCTTCTTTCAGTTAGGCAGCCACGTACGTCCCTTTATACATCATCATTTGGCCATAAGATCATCTTTCAGAATCTTCCCCAAGTTTTTCTAAATATATTGACTGTAATTCATCAGTCTATACAGAGCTGTGAAAATGATAAAACTCACTGTCAGGATTTCTTGTAATGCTTCTTTTATACCATGTACAGTCATCACAGCATACTTCTGAGCTGAAGTTTAAATGCTATGCCTCTTTAAGGTCCCCTTTTTGTATTTCACATGTCTACATTCACATTTTCAGACAATCAGCCTTTTAATTTGCTTTTTTAATGTATTTAATGCTTGGTGTTTTTTTTCAGCTGAGTTCCTTCTGCATTTACAGAACTTAGGCAATCCTGTTAGACTAAACAAGACCTGATGTCACTCAATCCATTTATTTTTCTCTGTTAATGTTATATTAGAATAGCACTACCAAACATGTAAGGCATATCAGTGTTGTTTCCTTGCATTTTTTGTTAAATTAAATCAAGCTTTCAACAAATAAATCCTCAACCTCTTTTCCTATTGACTCAGTCAGATAGACAGAAGATGAACACTGCACAAAGATGTGCATCGTAACTTACTAGCATACATATATTGATAGATATATGTATTCTAGATATTATTCTTTATTCATAGGACTATTTTATCTTTAAAGTAACTATTTGAGCAAAGATAGATCATACTTAGTTCACTGGATCTGAAGCCAAGCCCTCTCTAAAAGAATAATCATTAATGCCTTGTTGTTCCTTCCTGGAACTAAGCTTTGGCAAGAAGTTTGCTACCACCTCTGCCCCTTCAAAGCCAGTTCTTAGGCACTCAACCATACAGACACTGATTACTTGACATGACATGCATCATTTGATGTGATTATTCAACACCTGACTGAAGCATTCTTCTCTGTTCAAAACTGTCAACTCATGATTTCTCCCGATAAGGTAACAGTATTTCCAATTAGCTAATAGTATGGCCTGCAAAAAAAGAGAGCAGCCCAAATTCCTCCTGTGTTTCAAGTATCAATTTTACTAGTTTATTTTCTTTGGGTATTCTCACAAAGTACACTGAAGTTACCATAAATGGCTTCTCTATTCTCTATGTGGTTCATATGCATGAACTTGCACAGTACCGTTCCACTGCCATTCCACTATTTCACAGAGTTTTCCCAGAAGATTGCTGCCATACAGATGCATCATTTCAGATCACACTTGCCACCTTCAAACCAAGTCACTTATAAGAAAAGAGCCAGTGTAGGATATCTTAACCATTATTAAAATCCTCTCACAGTCAGGAAGGACTTGCAAAACCTAAATCTTCATCAGCCCACTGACAGCTCTTGATCCAGCTGACAAAGCTGATCTCTTTGAATGACTGTGCCAAAAAACACTGAGGTTTTAAATTCTCACAAAGTAAAAATCACTAACTGCATGACATGTGGAAAATTATAGGAAACCACCAGAGATCCTTTGTCCCAACACATTAAAAATTAAGAAATCCTTGGACTTGTCTAGTCTTCAGGTTTAATACATGTGATTAATTTTAGCTGCCTCACCCAGCTCTCTGGAAGCTGGCAGCAAAAGGACACTGCCCACCCTTTTGATTCTGATCTATGTTCTACTGAAAGCTGAACCATCTTAACTCCTTCCTAATTGACCCAACAAATGCTGTTAAAGTGGTTTGTAAAGGACTGCCTTCTTTGTGAAAGTATTAGTAATACTCTGAACTTCAAAACATAGACATTCAACAGCAAGTCAGTATCCACCATCTTAGGCTCAATCTTTCAGAGTTTTTCCCACTAGTAATTTCATACCAAGTAAACCCACCATTCACAACAAAACCTGGCAGCCAGTAACAGGGAGTACTGCCAGGCTGCTTCCAATAAGGTGCAAAAAGTCCTTCACATACTGAAAAGGCCAACTATATTTCTGAAACTGAGATACACATAAGCCAACTTCTTTCAAACACTATGAAACATTACCCTTACACATCACTGGGGCCCTGGGAAGCTGCTTCTCTCTCTCATCCTAGAAGTGCAACAAAGCAGCTGCTATGCCATTATTTAGTCCCAGTATGCATTTTACCCAGAACAGGACGTTGTATCATAAAAAATAAGGTACAAAAGCCCATACCAACTCAATACTCATAATACTCATAGGACATTTGCCATCTGCTTTTTAATCATGTGGGCCACAAACTGATTGTCACATACACAGAAATGAACTTTGCTGTTTGCTTCAGATACACCAGCACTGCCATTAGGAAGCTAAGAAGAGTTATGGCCCTCATGATAAACACTGAGACACGCCTCTGAGCCCCCATATTCCCCACGATGAATTGAACAGATGAATTGAAGTATACTTTCAACTCCTGCTTCCTACTGATATCCAGCTGTCCTAAGGAAATCATATTCTATCATGTAAGGAGGGAACTTCAAACTCTTAAATACTCAGCTCACACAATGTCTATTTTTCAGTTCACATAGTGCTGCTGCAGCATGAAATAGCTTACACAGCACTACATTTTGTACTCAAAAATTAAAGTGCCCGAAAATCTCCACTGTTATTTTGCTTGTCTACAGATCAATCTGTAGCTACCTCTGGGGCCACTGGGAAGCATCATACTTCTATTTCTGTTTTTCTTCCTCTTTTTTCTCAATATCCCTATTACCCCCTTGAATGCTGTTAAAAGATTAATGCTTTCCCCTCTTCAAAACCTTCTTCACAGAACTGAGAACGAATCCTGATTTCTCAGGACTCAGCAGTGAACTGATTTTTCTCCTACTGTTTCATCTATAAAACTGTAGAAGCTTAAGCAAACAGAAGTACAGCACAGAAAAATTACTGTCCAGCACAAAGAAACACAGCTTCCAAAACTTAAAGTGATACAGACCTGCATCACGAACCTGCATGAATAAAATGCAGTTTAGCAAGCCATGAGTTAAAGCCAAAAGTTCTGACTGCTGTCATGCTTAAGTACTGCACAGAACATGGCTATAACTTTACCAGATGTTCCTGGAGAAAGAACAGGCAAGTACATCACCTCAAAGCCAACTGCCACCTTCCGGACACTGGACTTAAGACATATAAATTCACACTCGGTTTTTGAAAAAGAAAAAAACAACATAAAAGTCTTCTCATGGTCATTTTGACTGTTATTCTTTTAATCACTCAACCAATTTCTAATTAAACTTCATAGTTCTTACAATAAAAAGGCTCATCACTGCATCACACTGCATTTCAACACATACATATAGGTCTTCAGTGTATGATTTATTAGTAAGCTTTGTTCATATAGAACCTGGGCAAATTTGCAATATGCTTTACCTTAGAACATTCAGTACATGAAGGAACTGAGGTGTCCTCATCTGAGGACTACTATTCTTCACAGCAACTCAAAGACAGACTTGCTAAACATAATCACCATTGTAGATGATTCACCCTGTGCCCTGCATGCACTTCTGCTACAGCACATTCAGCCTCTCAGACTTGATCTTTTTTGCTTATAACTGCTTAGAATTTTCCAGACTCCAACAGGCAAGAATACCAACTATGATCCAACAGTCTGTATTAGATTTGGTGTACACTTTTTTTGGTTTTGCTTATGGATTACCTCCACAGAGGCAGTGGTTTTGTAGCGTTTTTGCCAGTGATATGTCAGAGTGACAGTTCCTTTGAGAAATGCAATCACTGTGATTTTCACTTGTTGATTTTACATAGTTGTATTGTTTGACAACTGATGGTGAAATAAAGTCTTTCACCATGCTCCAATGAAGTCTGTTTAACAAATACGGTTACCTTTGCTTACATTAGAAACAGCAATGAGGTGCTGACAAATATTAGAGGGATAATGTTTTAGGTTTTTTTTACTAAGCCTATGAGCTCATGGAAAAAAATGCTCATAAAGACAAAATCTGTAAAGGGAGCATTCTAAAATACAAACATATGATTCACTAAAGGTTTTCCATCTACAGAGACAGCATGAACCACAGTCTCAGTAAATTCAGTATCTCCCTTTAAAAGCCTTGTAACAGCGACTGCAGTGAAGTCACAAGTCACTACTCTTGTCTGGAAATACAGTTGCCTCACTTTGACCGTACATTACTTCATTAAAAAGGAAAATACATAATCACGAGGAATGGGTTAATCAACATCAGATCTCTTGCAGAAAATGCAGCACTTACTGCTTTTTTCTGATTTTCTTTCCCAAAAGTAAAAGCCACAACAGATTTACTAGCATTCAATTGACAGAATATCACAGAAGTCATATTCAACTTTGAAATTGCTAACCTTCCCCACCCAGCAAAGAAGCTGTAGAAAGGCAATGCAAACCCAAGTTAAAGGATCTTCTTTTAAATTAAAATGAGAAGACATTCAGAGAGACCTCAGACTCCACATACTGGGTCCTATCTGCTCTAAGCAGAACTTCCCCGTTGGAATCATGCAGCACTCTCCTGGCCAGCAAACTGGCTGGCCATCTGCCTGCATCTGTCTGTTCTATGCTAATTCCCTGTTCCCAAAAGTATATGCTGAAGCTTCAATTCACTTTGCAGTTGGCTGTACCATATTTCTAAGTTATTTGGCTGGTACTGATCAGTTTTTTAGGATACTGGAGTGTACAAGCGGCTGTTCTTGAAACAGGCATAAATCACTGAAAGGAAGCAAGGACGACAACTCGATTACAAGCAAATCTGAAAAAAGACAGTACTGGAATTCTAAGAATGAGAATATACCTAATTTGGTTGACCTTGAAAATCAGACCACTGGCCCAGAAAGTTACCTATTCAGCTGACTGTTGATGATTCAAAGGAGAAAACAGGAAACAGCCACCTGTTTCACTCAGAATTGTTTAGGTTGGAAAACTCCTTTAACATCATTAAGTCTAACCGTTAACCTAGCACTCCGAAGTCCAGCCACTAAACCATGTCCCTAAGTGCCACATCCACATGTCTTTTAAATACCTCCAAGGATGGTGACTCAACCACTTCCCAGGGCAGCCTGAGCCATAACTGACACCTCTTCAGTAACTCTTCTTAATACCCAAGCTAAACCTCCCCTGACACAATTTAACACCATTTCCTCTTGTCCTATCACTTGTTACTTGGGCAAAGAGACTGACACCCAACTTGCTGTAACCTCCTCACTGCTCAATGTTACAAAGGAAAGCTATTTTCTGGGTGGGGGAAAAAAAGGGTTTTTCTCTCTGCAAAGATTTGAGTGACCAGATGAGCTATCCGAAGAGTATTTTCCAAACTCTGCCCCTCCTCTCTTTGCAGACCAGTTTATATAATTACTTATCTGTTATTGATGAAGCAAACTCTAAAATACCTGTTACAACTAGAAACAAAAATAAAAATGAACAAGGTAAAACTCACAGTTCTGTGCTTGACATTATGATGAACTGGACCTAGGGGGAAAAAAAAAAATTAGAACTTGGCAGATAATTAAGTGGCCAGAATTGGAGGAGTTGCCCAAGTTAATCCTGAACTTCTTATTTCCGATGTATGTTTTGATCCAAATTCAAAGCTGTTTAAGCACCCTGTATCAAAAACACAGTCTAAATAGCATTAGTCACATTAAGAGTTAACAGAAATTCAAATAAAGCCCATCAGAAGAGGTACTCTGCAGTATGCATATATATAAAGATGAAATATGGAGATAGTATCTCTTCTAAATACAACACTGGAGAGACTAATAGTCTGCCTAAATCTTCAAAAAGTTTTCAAAAAACTTGGAAAAGGTTCAGACAAGCCTCATAAGACTGATTCAAGGCCTGGAATTTGAGACTTAAAAAGCTCTGTTCACTTAACTTTTCAAAGGCAAGGTCTTTTAATCTACTAAACAAAGGCATAACAATATCCAATGATTGCAAGCTGAAATTAGATAAATTTCAAGCTATAAACAAGGCATAATTTCTAATAGTGAAGATAATTATCCTTAAGAAGCCACTTTATAAGGGGCGTGATTAATTTTCCATTACTAAAAAGTCTTCCAATTAGGACCAAATATTTTTATGGAAGACACATAAACCTAAGTTAGAAACCTGATACTTGAAATCACAGACAAAACTCTATTCTGTATTATTTTGAAAATTAGACTGGTTAAATATAATGGCATCTTTTTGCCTTAAAACCTACAAAATGTTTAACAGAAGAAAGAATTTTATCCCACTTTAGTGTAATTATTTCCACTTGAGGAAACAGACCCAAAATGTTACTGAAAATTAACTTCCTTCCCAAAGATCTGACCAGCCATCAAAAATGCAAAAGATAAAAAGTAGGGCCATGTTACAAAACATGCATGAGCCATATGTATGATCACAAGTGTCTATCAATTCAAATGTCAATCTTCTAAAATCAGTTCTTTCCTTCCTCGTATCTTCCACTCAGTTCAACTTCACTAAAAGAAATCCTAAATATGAGAACAATTTCTGTCACTGTATTTCTCAATGGTTAGTTATTAGTACAAATATCCTGAGAATAAGTAATTTCTTGCAAGAGAAAAGAATCTAAGGCATGTTTCCCTATCAGCAGTCTATGGTTTGTGGGCAGATTCTGAGCTCCCAACTCCCAAATCTCTAATCTCAACTAAAGCTGAGAGCCAAGACTTGCTGCCTCTCAGAGTTAAGCTTTTAGTTTTGTACTAGACAAAGACATTCAGTCCCCATTGAGGTCTGAGTTTAGCAGGATAAAAATGCACTGCTGCTATGTGCAAATAATTTGGAATAGAATAATTTTGTAGTTTTCCGTCCCTCGCTTAAAAATTGCCTAGCTAACTCAACTCTCACCAAGTCCACACAACTGTACATTCTCTTCACCATTTGTTATCTGTGACATGTATTTCAAAACGAACTTTGTTCTTATATTTGCAATTTTTAGCTTGCTGTGGTTGACGGACACCTGACTCAAACTAAAGCTCTTTCTACAGAAGCTTTTTAAGTAGTTTCTGTCTGTTAGAAACTTTCAGATTTAATAGGAATTTAGTTAAACTACAGGTTTGAAATCTAAAACATATTCTATCTCTCCTAGTAGGAAATTCTATTTTCGGCATAACTGACTGGAAAAGATCCTGCAATGCACCTACTTTCTAAAAATACACTGAAATCTTCCAAGTTTGATATACCTCCTTTTCTGAGCCTGCACAGAAGCTGACAGTTACGTGTCATCGTTCTCTACTGGGGTAGCCAAGAACCAGTGGAAAGAGGGACATTAAAAACAGGTATTTCCACAGAAGCTATTTCTAATAGGTGTTAATGCCAGGAAAAACTGTATAACCCTTGTAAAAATGATAATCCAGTTTACTACATTGGAGTTCTCTGCAAGTTGGAGCATGCATCATAAAGATCCCCAGTTTTTATTACTTAATGATTGTGAGGGTAAAGCCGTTGCACCAGCCCCAAAAAAAAGAGCCTTTTAAAAGAGTAGCTGGTTTTCATTAGCATTTCTTTTTCAGACTTTGTGTTTGATAACAGGAGCAGCTGGTTTAAATCACTTAATCCACTGTTGTAATGAGTCTGGTTAATTCTCTTCACAGCAAACCATATAGTGCTGTATGTTGGATCTGTGGCTGTAACAGTGGTGGTAACACCACTGAAACGGCTATGTATGAACAGCAAGTGCACCAGCATTTCCCTTCCCCCCGACCTGCAGCACATAGACTGAGGATGGACAAGAAGCTGGGAAGTGACACAGCCAAATTGCTGATCCAAGTGACCAAAGCACTATTCTATGCCATGCAACATCATGCTCAACAATAAAAACTGAGGGGAGAGAAAGGAGGACTTTCTGGCTTCTAAGGTCCCTGCCCTTTGGAGACTGGCTGGACACTGTTCTACTTGTGGGAGCTGATGACTGCCCATGCATCGTGTGGTTTGGTTTGTGGGTTTTGGGTTTTTTTTTCTTTTCTCCATTTCTAAGCTGTTTTTATCTGAACCCATGAGCTTTCATACTTTTGCTTTTCCTATCCTCTGCTTCTGATGGGTGTCAAGGGGAGAATGAGCAAGAGGCTGCATGGGATCTTAGCTGCTGGCCAGGGTCAACCCACAACAGTCATTCTCTTCCATCTTATAGATTAGCTCAAAACAGGGTTAAAACTTAGTAATTTAAAAAGTAGGAACGCAAACATAAGGCATTTCTAGGCATCAGAGAAACATGAGTAACTCTAAACAATTTAAGTAGCTATCATAGTAATGTCTCAGAGACTTAATAAAGGCATTTTAATGTCCTGTATGTTCTATTACTCTGAAAATTCAAATTTGCATGACAATGTGCAGCAATCGTTCTTCAGGAAAAAAGGCAGCTGCAAGTGTTTTTTCCCTTTTAACTTTTTTCTTTCCCGAGGAAACACGAGATTCACTTTTACCTCATTTTACAATCAGTATCAATCAACATGCTACTATTTAGCACTAACATCCATATACAGCTCTAAACTGTGTGAATATGAACATTTGTACCAGCCAGTTTAGATTGCAGAAGCTGAAGATATACCTATCACAAGCAACACTTCCTAAACTCCTCCCCAGAGAAGACAGACTTGACCTTACGGAGTCTGTTCACAACAGATTTCTAATATTGCCTGCTTGCATTCCAGCTGTCATAAAAACCACAAAATTGCAGTGTCTCCTGAAGTCAAATACAGAGAAATTCTCCCCTTGTTCCCCCCCCCCCCAATACCGTAGTTAATAGAGGACAAGATGATAACCTTTTAAATAATTAAAAACTACTTCTTAGTACTTCGGACAAAAACATACATGTGAAAAGCAGTCCCTGCAGAATTTCACTGAGCTCTGGTAACATATTTCTATTCCCCTCACAGCAGCAAGAGACTACTTCACTATGTCATTCTCAGATTGCCATCCTCAATGCTGCCCTCAAAAGAATAAAGAGCCAGGAGACAAAACGAGCTTAGGCTTTCCCTTCTCCACATTTTGTTTCACAATCCAGTGCTCTAGAGGATGTTAAGAACTTCACTGATGTTTGAATCCATCAGGTTTCAGTGAGAAGCCGTGTAACATTTTTGTGCCTATCTTAAAACTACGCATTGTTAGGAGGCAAAGACGTATAAAAGACACACGTTTATTCCGGTGATTTCTTAGACCTCCAGCAAAACAGCCCGCTCGTAGAAAGATTAACTTTCTTGAAAATTCCATTTTACTACACAACCCCATTTACTTCTGCTAGTCATAAACAAATTAAATAACAACCATTGACATTTTGACAGTGCTGAAGAATTTGTAGGCAATTTTAATGATGGAAAACCTACCTCATCACACTTCTCAGAATTCCAAATTGATCTTTGGCAGCGATGCTAATAACTTGATTGTTCTGTAATGTACAAATGCGTAATTTCAAAACCAGAAATCATTTTACAGAGAAACTAATTAAATGAAAATTAAGTCCTTGTACAAGATGTTAATACATAGCGATATATACATCTATAATTTATTAAGAATAATAAAGAATGTTTCGCTTCACATTAACAGCGGACACACACTAACTTTACTTGTCTCTTACAGAATATAAAGACCATATTTTCCCTAAAAAAAACCAAACCTAAAAGTATTCTCCACGCATTTAGATGTTTCTGCATAGTCCAGTATTATTAAGCCGATCTAAAGCGGTTTGCTACCAGAGACAAATTGGAAAACACGCCACCTCCGAGATAAATACAATATGCTCAGGGGAAGCGGCGATGCACAAAGCGAACCTTCCACACGTTCCGGCTAGCGGGTCTCTACAACGTTACAACGCTGCCACGTCTTAGCAGCACCATGCCGAATCAGAAGCGGAATACGGTCCTGAATTACCAGAGACCCTAACTAATTTTAGTAAGTGTAACTAGGATAGAATCCCATATAGCACATCCAAATAAACATAAAGTACCTGCCGTCCAACTTCTGCCCGGGCGCATCAACAGTCGGCGGCTGCCTCGTGGCTGGGAGCGGGAAGAGCTTCGCTGGGAGACAGGCGGGGCGAGGCCTCGCAGCCAAGGGCCTTGTCCTACCGCCCCAGCTAGCAAGACAACGGATACCCGCCCGAGAATGGGCCACGGCTGGGCCGCGACATCAGACCACGGGTCAGAGCCCGGTTCAGGAGCCGCGGGGCTGAGCGCAGACCGAGGTACCGTGCGGCGGGACCGGCGCTCCAGCGGCTTCCGAGCGCCAACGCCTCGGCTACAAGCAGCGCCCGCGGGCAGAAAACGCCTCCGTGCGAGTACGGCCCCTCCGGGCAGGCCGAAGCCTGCTCCCGCCACCAGCTCCGACAGCCAGAGCCCGCGGAGGGAAGCAATGCCGCCCAGCCGGCTGCGCAGGACTGCTCGCGACCCGGGTTGAGGTGGAGGTCTATATAGAGGGCGGGAAGAAGGCGGGAAGAGGGCAGACGGCGGGAAGAGGGCGGGAAGAGGGCAGACGGCGGGAAGAGGGCAAAAAGAGGGCAGACGGCGGGAAGACAGGGCAGAGTGTGGCCTGGCCCTTGGGGATGTGGCGAACAGCGAGTGTAGCCCCCGAAGTCTGCTATGCGGTAGCGCTGTCTGTAGAGCCGCCTCGCGCGGCAGCCCCCGCAGCGCCTGGCGCTCTCTGGGCCACCATTTTTGTAACCGTGCCGCAGGAAATTTTGTTTGCGGCTTTTTGTTATCTTAGCATTTTGACTGTTACTAAGGTTAGGTTTTTCCACTGTTCTTTTTATTTTCTCACTGATCCAATATCCCATTTAAAGCATTAAGCATGTATAATTAATTTAATGATTTTTTTAACCATTAAGGGCAAAGGAAATTCATTCTGACAGCAGAGATTCTTAGTATTCAATTAAATCAGGCAAAGCCTAGTAAAGGCAACATGATTACCCTCAAGTGTAATCTGTAATCAAGTGTAATCTTGATCTAACTGATCAAGGGCAACAAAAAAAACCCTTAATCAAGAAACAGTAGATGTTACAGACCAAAGACAGGACGAAGCAATTCACTGGCACATATCTTTGGCTGCTTCAAAATGCAAAAGATAGCTGAGGTTCTTCTGGATGAGTTTAGACAGGATCAATAAAGATACACTCTTTTTGTTTTGTTCTGATTAATTGCAGTAAGGTTCACGTGCATATTGAAGCAGAATTGTCTGTATTGAGTCAATCTGGTTTATTGATTAGCACAAACTATTCAGATGATTCTCTTGTGGAGGACCAAAACATGGTGGTCCGATATTCAGAAATGCACTACAAGGAGAGCCTCCCTTTGTACTTTTTGTACCTTTTAAAAATGGTAATTCACACATTTTCTGAGGATTTCTACATTGAGCTAATTGTTACAGCCTGCAAAAATCATTCATTTATGTCAAACTGAAATGAGTACCTATTCTAGAGTGTTTTATTATTATAGCTTAGCCATACACTTATTACAAAAGTACGTTCTAGCAAACCACTTACACTAATTTGACAAAGATGTGTCATCTGTTTTAATGACAAACACTCAACAGGTAATTTTACTATACCTTTAAAGACAGAGTATTTCAAACTGCTCTCTATTAAACTCAATTGTGTGAATCAGAGTGTTCAGGCCTGAATTTTCCTTGCTTGGATTTCTACAAAGCTTTAAAAATATACTAGTAGGTCACCTTTTAACTCTTTTTCAAGAAGAAAAGAGTTATCAACTTCTCTGTCTTAGATAAGAAGAAATAGAAGTAATTGTAAGTTTTACGGAATATTGGATATATCTGTAATAACAACACTAGGTCTTAATTGCTGCTGTACTGAAAAGTCACTTAGGTGCATAATTAATCCTGCTGAATATATTGAGAAGGGTTTTTAAGATGTGATTACTTAAAGGAAGACAGGGAATTGGCTAAGAAATGCTGAGAACCCATCAGTGGATTATGACTCCTGGAAAAACAACATATAGATTGCAAGCCACTATTACAAATTCATTTACATATTTAACAAGAAATAGAAACTTTAATTAGCAGGAAACAATTGTTCTTATACTAACAAAGGTAGACGAAGAGATGCATTTTGAAGCAACTGGTGCAGCACACATGACAACAAAACCACGGCAAATAAGAATCATTGTGACACCTCACAGTGTGTGAAAAACGGTAAGGGGTTAAACATGGCATCTGTACAACAAATGAACCTTATAAATCAAAGATCAGGCAGATACTGGAAAAGTGCAGGTATTTAAAAGCAAGACTTCATTCTTTGTGCCTCATTCATGTACTGCTTCTTTTAGTTGTGGTAAAAAATGTTTTAAGATATTAAAACTGAACATATCTTTAAATACTGGAAATAATATTATTACAAAGTATTTTACAATTCATTTTCCTGGTTCTTGATAGCATTAATTCACAGGTCTCAACAATACTCTAACTTTCTAGATAACCATCTTATTTAGATTTTCTTATATAGCTAACTGCCTCCACCTATGACTTCAATGGGGATGCAGACTGGTAATTTAGCAACGAGAATTTAACTTTCCTAATCCTGTTGATGTATTCCAAATAATTAAGAGTCTGTGAGCAGCTGCATTGTTGGATGTCCAAGCAGACTGCACCAAAAATGATTGCTTCTATGTTGTGGGCCTTAGTGGACGAAACAAAAATTTTTTATCAATAGTTACACTTCTTGTACACTTTATGAGTTAATAGGGTTCAATTAACATTGCAAGTTGTGCGCTTCTCACACATGTCTCTGGGGCTTTGTGAACTTCAGAAGAAAGCTTAATGAATGGTTGAACAGTTATACGGGTACCCTAGTAATTAGAGAACGGGTAATTAATGTGCATCTGTGGTAGACTCTGGGGTACTGTCAACGACCCTGCAGTGTGGTAGAAAAAGGAAATTATGAGCTTGGCAAGGGAATACAGCTTTTCCTATTTTCTTAAATTTTAGATCTACATCTGTGTTTAATTAGAAGAAGAAATGAATTACCATTAACACCATTAGGCAATGCACTATGATTGGTTAAGGTCCACATGGACTGTAAAACTGAAGAAAACTCAGGAGATCAGATAAGATTTTGTGGGTGTTTTTTTAAATATCTGAAGGACCTTTCACAGAACATACCAGACATTTAGAAAAGAAAGATCTACAGGCTGGAAGGTGGACTAGTGAAAAATAGCTGTATATTTGTACAGCTTCTGTTTTAAATTTAAGAGTGCAGGTGCCCAGGTGCTGACAGTGATGGCTGCAGGGGTGTCTCTGGAGGGGATGGGGCTGCCCTGACCACATAAGGCCCATTCCAGTGGAGTTCCCACAGGGCATGGCTGAGCCCCACAGCTGAGGTGGTGGGATAGTGCACTTATGAAAGCACAGAAAATAGGAGAGAACTGGTAGAGGGAACACTAAGATCAGGAGGAAGAGGTGCTGTTCTATGGCACCAGAGCAGGAATTCCTCACCACCTCTGAAGCTCCTGTGCTGAGGCAGAGGAAAAGTATGAGGAGAAAGATGTGCCAGGGATGAGCTATGACTGATGGCTACTGCCTCTCCCTGTGCTGCTTCAGGGGAAGAGGGAGGTAGGCAGACAGAGGAGCTGGGAGTGAAGTGAGGGTGTAGGAATTGTGTTGGTTTGTTTGCCTTTTTGTTTCCCTCGACCTGAATTAATTTTTATTTTACTGGCAATCAGTTAATTTAATTTTCCCTGTGTAAAGCTGTTTTTGCCCATGATGGTAATCGATAAGCAATCTCCCTGTCTTATCTTGACCCACAAGCTTTCCCCCTGTCCTACTATTTTCTCCCCTGTCCTGTTGAAGGGAAGAGAGTAGGAGCTGCAGAGATGGAGTCTGGCTGTTAGCAAGGGCAAACCCACCACAGGATGATGTAACTTTAAATCTGATGAGGTAAGATCCATTCACAGCAGCTACAATTTACTCTTACTTAGCTTTAGAAGTAATCTAAAAAACATCTTTATGAAACATTTAGTTTGTACAAGCCCAGCACAAATTAATAATACTGAAGAACGCTTATTGAAAGATAGCCCTCACAGATGTTACAGATGACTAGGTAAGCTGATGCACCAGTTTCTAGAGGGATTCAGACGAAAATTGCTTTTATCTCCTGAAGCAAAATAACATTCCATATTTCACATGATAATAAAATGCATCCTCAGGGTAAATAAGTTGTCTCTACTTTTAAAACAAAACACAATTCAATTAGTATGCAAAAGTGAAGTACTATTTTATGGGAACAAGTAACTCTCCTGAGCTTACTATTCTAGCAGATTCTAATACTTTTGTAACAGTACACTAGTTGCAAATAAACCAACCAGATTTATAAAATTCATCAAATTGTTAAGCATCAGCTACTAGTTAAAACACAAGGTGTTCCAAGACATGTGGTTTTAATTAATTATAAATGCCCTTTAATATAACTAAACTTTTGGTATCTGAAACTTTCAGCTTGCTTGAAAAAACAATTGGTACATACACTGAACAGTTAGTTTAGCTGGGCATGTAATTAAAGGGTACCTAATAGAGGAAAAAAATTGATCTCAGAGATTCAAATTACATTTTTTACAGAAGCACTTTGAAATACATGTCAAGAACACTTAAGGAAAACTGTCATATATGAATTTAAAAGCAGCTTTACCTTGCAAAATCAGTCCAGATTGAAACAATACCCTAACTAAATTTCAGCATTCCTTGTGTTTTCTTTTGCTTTTATTTTTTAGTCGTCTGAATATAAAATTGTCAGTTTAGTTTTCTCATTTTCAGTAAATGTGAAACAAGTCATTCCTACAGGCTGGATAGCTGTAGTCCAAATTGCCGACACATCAGTTAATTTTGTACCAGAAGGCACATGGCTTTTTCCCCGCAGAGTAGTCTGTTCCCAAGCTAACAGGTTCTGCTTTCCTTGTAAACAGCAATAAGAGAAAAGCTGCTTGTATCTACCCAAATCTGTAGTAGATAACTTCTCATGCTCTTATGTTCCAGGGCACATCAAGTCAACGTATTTCTGATATCAAGGTTTTTAAATTATTATGTAAATAGGATATGTTTGCTATATGAATACCTAGATCTAAAGAACTGCTACAGGTAGCTTTTAAACCAAAACCTGGTATACCTCTAGGGCTGGCAAGACCCGTCCTCTGGAAGGAATAAATTGTGCGGGTATGCGCTATAGCAAGACAGGGACAGAGGGAGAACTGTAGTAGCATCAGCAGTAACACGAAGTGGCTGTGGATCATTATGAAGTAGGTTTTTCGGTTTTTGGGTTCTGATCTTTCAGAAGCTTTCCATTTTCCCCTTGTTTCCATCTTACAAAATGAGTGGGAGATTAAAGATACTGCTAGTTCATTTAACTGATGTCTATCACATAGAGCCCCAGTATCTTCAACAGCAGTGGACTGGAATGTTTCTAAAATACCAATCTTTATAAATTTATAAAGCAATTGTTTTATAGAGGACAGAAGTGGAACCCTGAGTCTGCCAACATTAAAGATCCTGTTAACAGAAATGGGAACTATCTATTTTAGTTCTAATGTTTCAGATTAACTATGGAGTTTGAAGAGTAAATAAACAAAAACAGAAATAAAAAAATAATTAGAATAGGAATGAGTTTAGGGGGAGGTAGTGGCACACAACTTATCACTAAGAAGTTTGTTTCGATTTAAGTTCTAGAGGTGGTGGAATTAATGTCATAAGCAAAATTAAGATATAAACAGAACGTAGCAAGTGACAATACCCTAAAAAAGCCTACACTGGCCTCACAGGCAAATGGCTACAAATACTAAAGGATCTGAGAGTCTTGAAAGCAGTATTTAGCAAATGCTGACATTGGCATCTAGTTGTGATGTTCCAGTCACAAGCCTGAAGTTGTTTAAGGCTTTCTGGAAATGACAGAGAAATTTTTAGTATGTCAGAAACCTGATGCACAAGGTATACCTTATAAGCAAGAAAACCCACACCGCAACAGGATGCTGAGAATAAACCCTACTTGATCCTGGAATTTAGGAGTCTTAACTACACAAGTGGTTCTACTTACTTGAAATTCTCCTGAAATATCTTCTCCTGAGTGCTAAAACTTTCTATATACCAGCATACAGCTTTTATTTTATACTCTTGTATAATTCAATTGTGAATGCATATGTATTTTGTAGTCAGACACAGAGGAATTGAACAATATGATCCAACAGCCCTAAGTAATTAGTCATCATAGTCAGGTAACTATGTAGACTTAGAAGTCATAGAATCACAATGGTTTGGGTTGGAAGGGACCTTTTAACTTTTTTTTTTTTTTTTAAATCTTCTAGAAACACTATTTGAGCAAAATGGTAGCAGTGTTCACCCAGAATGCTACTTCTACTCTTTATTCTTTCTTCACTGGTGTTCCTTAAAAATATTTAATTAAATTGTGATTTGGTATTAAAGCCTAAAGAGTAAAATATTTCAGTTCATCATAGTTTCATTTGGAAGGTGAATCTAAACAATACTTACTTTTACAATAAATTCAATTCTTTTTCACTCTTCAATTTATGGCCACTGGCCTTTTAAAAAATATTTTACTCTTTTCACATTCAAAAATACTTTTAAAAATAACTTTGTGTCTTTCTGATGATAAATCGTAGAGTAACGTCTTGCTCTCTCCTTTTACAGTGCTCTTTAGAACTGGTCTAAACAGAGGGCACACTGAAGGAGATGAGAGGACTTGTTTCTAGTTGTGATGAGACAACTTGACCTTATCTAGGCTTTCCAATACTGGTTCCTTCCTCCACTTCTCCTGTTATTGGTAACTCTGTCTTGATTTCTATAGCTGGTATATGCTAAGAGACACTAACAACTCCCTCTTTTTCTCCTAGCTTCCCCTTTCCTCCTGTTGGATCTGATAAAAGGAATGCTAACACCCGTGGGGCTGCAGGGATATAAAGAGAGGATGCCAATATATGCACATGTGTGCCAGTGACTTTGATAATCAGACACCCTGCCTCTGAGTTGTGGAATGGGGAAGAAATGCATGGGAGACAGAGCGCAGATGGAAGAGAGAAGGTGCCCTCAAACACTTTCCCCATAAATCTTCAGTGTAGGGTTCTGTAGCAGTTCAGAAGATTGAGATGGTTACTGTACAGCAGTATTTGAGGTAAAACACATTCAAGGTTGATGCCATGTTAATGGCTATTGTTATGTGTGAAACAAGTCATTTGCTAGCTGAAATTTACAGGATTAATGACAGTTCTGTATTATGCTGCCAAGAGAATTTAGTTTAAATATGTATGAACATACACATCCATACAAAAGCAATAGCATGCCATTCATAAAAGAATGGAAACAAAGTATGCAAATAACACGGTGTAAAAGCCTGGTGCTACATCAACTGTGCATTTAGATTCTCAAAGTTCTTTGTCCAGCAGTGCATTTCACATTTTAAAAAGCTCATAAATAAATAAACCAACAAACAGTATTAATGTCTTCAAATATGCAAGGTTCCTGACAAAGTATCTGATACAATGGATTCTTCTCAATATATGAATTTTGTAATAGGTTATTTTCAGTAACCCAATATTGTAATATTGCATGGCTGGGTTCTGGTGGAGGGGGTGCTGCAGAGATGGCTGCTGCAAGAAGCAGCTAGAAGCTCTGTGCAGGCCCAGCAGCAAACACCAGCAGACTCAGGGCTGGAGTCGTTGCTGACCAAGGCCGAGCCAATCAGCAATGGTCACAGCATCTCTGGGAATCACATTTAAGAAGAAAAAAACTGCAAGCAGCTGCTTTTTGCCACCAGAGAAGGGAGTGAGATGATGTAAGGAGCTGTGCAGAAACAAAGGCCATGGGAGGAGGCACCCCAGGTGCCGGAGAGAAAGATGACCCTGCAGCCCATGGAGAAACCCATGGTGGAGCGGGTGTCCCCCCCACAGCCCATGGAAAAGGACAAGACCCCACCTGCAGCCCCTGGAGGGGATCCACGCTGGAGCAGGTGGAGACCTACGGGAGATGCTGTGACTTGTGTTGGAGCAAGACTCTGCCAGCACTTGCAGCCCGTGGAGAGACACAGAGATATTGGGGGGAGACAGGGAGATCCATGCCGGAGCAGGTTTTCTGAGGGGCTTGTGACTCCGTGGAGGACCAGGATGGAGGAGTCTGGGCCTGAGAGACTGAGAAACATTCTATGATTTTATGACTGCACCCCATAGAAGTGACCTGTGCTGGGACAGCTGGGAATGAAGCCAAAGCCCCGTGGGAAAGGACTCGCATTGGAGACATTCAGGGAGGACCCCACGCTGCGGCAGGGGACGAGTGTGAGGAATGCCCCCTGGCCAAGGAAGAAAACAACTCATGAGGAACTGACTGAACCCCCCATTCGCCCATTCCTCGGTCCCTTCCTGTGCCACAATCGGGGGGGGAAGAAGGGAGCAAAATCATGACTAAAGTGAAGTCTGCTAAGAAGGGAGGGGTGTGAGGAAGGTGCTTTAAGATCTGGTCCCACTTCTTATTATCCAACTCTGGTTTCACTGGGTGTGTAGTGCAGTGTAATAAATTAGAGAGTTTTCTTTTATTCTGTGTTGAGTTTGTTTTGCCCATGACACTAATTGCAGAATGACCCCTTCCTGTCCTTATCTCAACTCCTAAGGCTCTCAATATATATTTTCTCCCCTGTCCAGCTGAAAAGGGGAGTGATAGAGTGACTTTGGTGTGTGTCTGGCCTCCAGCCAGGGTCAAACCACCACACCTAACTTACTTTCTCCTCCTCATATGTTACCTATATATTGCATTGCATATTTTTTCTATGATTTTATTTGCTTTCTAAAAAACCTGAAACTCTCAATAGATTTATGAACAGATTTACTGTACATTGGCCTTTCTTTAAAGAAAGATACTGCCTATAAAAAATGAAAATACAGTTGCAGAGTTGTTTCAGAGGAACTTCACTGCCACAGTACATTTGTTCTCATTGCCTGCAAACTTATTTCATCTGTGCAGAGGTGTTGTGCACATCTGAAGTAATAAGTGTCATCTTTGGAGACCTTTGAGTGTGATGAAGAGTAAAATAATGAGAATTAGCAGATTCTCTGGAGTGAATCTTCAGTACCATGAGTAGAAAAGGACTGATGGTGCAAAAAAACCCCTACCTGGCTTTATTTTCAACCTGGAATGCAAATATCTCCTTAAAGGTATTACATACTGATTCCAAAACAACAAAACCAGCCTCCTTTGGTTAAACTAATTGAAAATAAATGTAGTGCCTTAAAGTAGTTTTAAAGAATGAGTTAAGGCTTATACATAGAAAGAGCAAAACAATGCAGAAAAAGAATTAAGGAAGGGAGAAGAAAAAAAGGGGACAATGAAATTAATTAAATAATCATTTTGCTAATTAAATGTTGTTATAGGTTGTTTCAGTCCCTGAAAAAATAGTTTTTCAAACTAAGCATTTAACCTACATACTGTGTGTCATCTCATACATTTTACTCAGATTTTAATCACAGGTTTTGTTCTCTGAGATCTGTATTACAGAATTCATACATATGTGACATTTAATTGTATGTACAGTTTTAATATGTGAACACTTCTAGCCTTATCACTCCACTTAGTGCAATCCAATTAGATCAAGTACAGAAAACTTGCACCTTCTTCTTTGAGTTTTGGAAATAGGCAAAAGTAAGCTTTTTTGATGTATTTTGTAAAAAGTTTAATTTTTGTGGAAGGCACGTGCTTGTATCAGATTCTGCAATGAAGACCACAGTATAAATAAGAGAAACAATTTGATGTTTGAGTTTAAATATTAAAAATTATTCTGACAGTAAATCAAAGGAGATACACATATATAAAGCATTATGAAATGTCTTGCCTACAAGCAACAATATGTACTTAGAATTATTCTCATGCTTCTAAAAGCCTTGTTTACAAAGTAATTTCACTGATTTCAACATTATTTTCCCAGAATGATACCCTCATAAGTGAGGAGGATTTGACCTATGCTTATGGAGAACTTAACTACACTATAATGTGGAAAGTAATGGAAATCTTGAGGTTAAGATGATGTACAGTGTAGATAAAGAATGAAAAGATAAAGCAGAATGCAGAATGACTTTTGAAGAAATGGAATAACCTTTAACATAACCTTTTATAAAAGAGAAATTAGTTTTCTAATTCTTTGTTACTTACATGAAATAAAATTTCATTTAATCACTTGTAGGTGATGTTTTCATTATGTCAATCAAGATACTCTATCAGATCTCTTACTTCCTTTCCTGCCAAGCAAAGAAATCAGATGCCAGGAAAAATAAATTTCCTTAAACACTATTCAAGTGGTGGTAAGACTTTCCCATTCACCACTTCAATTTATTAAAATTTGTACAGCAAATACACTACACACATGGCGGTCAGTGAGGGTGAAGAGAAACAGAGAGGGACACAATGCTGTAGGGTACAGTTAATCCTTTGCCATGTAACAGAGCTGTTCAAGTCTTCCAGTGCAATGACCTGATTTTCCGTCTCTTTCTCCACCATGGATGCTTTCAACTTAAGCTAGTATTTTTAGATGGCAGCTAAATGCAGTCCAGTCACACAAGACTTGTATGTGATCACTACTGTCCCATTGCCATCAAAACTGGGAAGAAGCAGAAGAAATTTCTGCCTCAGTTTCCCTAGATAACACTATACTTCCTAACAACAAACTAATTAGTGCATATATGCAACTGAAGAGCTTGCCTTGCATAAAACATCATATGTTACCAATCATTTCTCTCTCCCCAGCCTCTAGAGTGAGGTGTTACACAACTAAGAAAGAATAAAGACATATGCCAATAATTTGGTCAAGACCGAATTATTTTCTTGCTTGGAAAAATAGAAGGAATATATGCCAATTTTTGCAAGCCACAAAACAATAAGCAAATCTGGAGACAAGCCAATAGTTTGAGCTAGGAAGAATACAAAACTCTTGAAAGTGTCTTTGCTTTGATGACTTTTGTGGCCTTTACCTTAGCCACTGTGCGGAATTTTTTGTGAATGCTCTGAAAATGGAAACAGTTTGACAGGTATATAAAGTTTTGTTTGGGTTTTGTAGGAGATTTTTTTTTTTAAAGGAGGAATGCTAAGTGTGTTTATTTAAAGTTATCACCTTTTCTTGTACGTGTCAAGTCACAATTGAAAGCTAGTCATTAGACTGAAATGTTTTAGCATCTTATCTCCAACAATTAGCAATGTGTATTTAAAAAAAAACCCCAAACCTATAAAATCTTTTATATTGATCATGAGCCAACACGGAAATTTACACCTGCCACCAGACAGTTCATATTGGGATATTATCTTCCTAGAACATTATGGACTTTAAAAATGTTCCCTACTTATCCACAACAGATTATCTTAGTATTCTCAAACTGGAATAAGAATGGATTTCAAACACTAAAAAGCTCTAAAAAGCTCTGTACACTGGATCCAAAAAAAATTTAAAAAAAGGTTCAAGAAGTCTTCCATATTACCAGCACTTATGGACAATAAACTTCACTCCATAAGCATACATAGTCTCCCCAGTGAGCAAAGCAAACAGACCCTGGAGATCTAGAATATCTGTTCTCTTTTGTACAGATAAAAATGTACATGTATAGTATCTTCTTATTCTAGAATGTGCTGTGATGCACATTATTAATACTAGATGCTTCATACCGGCAAAATCTGGATTTTCATTCAGTTCCTTGTTCTCCTTCCTTCTCCATCCCACTCTCCCCTGGTGGAGTTTTATTTTTGCATCTAGTTCAGTCAATATAATGTGTGTATATATATTTTAATTTAATCTATTGTGTTGCAGAGTTGCCACAGAACAAAAGAAAATTATTTATTGCAGATTTGTTTAAATTATGCCTGAGTGATAAGATTGTCTTTTAATATTCCACATTCAACATACTCAAAAGAGTTACTCCCTTTTCTATATATGATTGTTTGAGGGCCTGATTAAGGCCTGGGGATGATTAAGGGCCTGGAGCATCTCCCCTGTGAGGAAAGGCTGAGTAAGTTGGGACTGTTCAGCCTTGAGAAGACTAAGGGGGGACCTAATTAAAGTCTACAATTATCTTAAGCAGGGGATGCAGGGGGAATCAGCCAGCCCCTTTTCAGTGGTCTGTGGAGACAGGACAAGGGGCAATGGCTGCCAGTTGGAGCACAGGAAGTTCCGCACCAACATGGGGAAAAACTTTTCCACAGTGAGGGTGACAGAGCCCTGGGACAGGCTGCCCAGGGAGGTGGTGGAGTCTCCTTCTCTGGAGATATTCAAGACCAGTCTGGATGTCTATCTCAGTGAAATGTCCTAGGGAGCTGCTTTGGCAGGGGGTTGGACCCGATGATCTCTCGAGGTCCCTTCCAACCCCTACAATTCTATGATTCTATGATTCTATGTCTTAGAACATCTTCTTTACTTACAAGTAGTACTATACTTTTTTATTAGCTGCCTGAATTGTTTTTACAATTTTTTTTCTTACAGAGTTGAATAAATATGAACTTTTTCATACACCACTTCCTACTTTTCCTCATAGATGATGCTGCTCAATAAGCCAATTTTGTTAAATCAGACCACACAATCTAAATACTACTGTTGACCAAACTGAAGGCATTGTGCTCTTCTAGGTTCTCTAATCTGAAATTCTTTTTGTCTATTGTATCATTTTAGAAATGTTACTTGGAGCTCATTGAGGTCTTCTATCTACCTATTTTATTCTGTGCAAATTCTGGTTGTATATGTGGACTTTGCAGCACCTTGATCCTATCTAAAGGAAAGCTTTGATCTTCAATTCTATTCTTGTAGTCATTCTTGAATTTGGGAAAATGCTGTGCCTCTTATTTTGTTCTCAGAAAGAATTAAAATGGCCTTCAAATTTGCATATTTTCTATCTATATAGACTCAGTATCACATAGTTTCCATCCTAACTGAGTACTGTATTTCATGGCATGAAAAAACAAGTTCAAGGACTAAGGAAGTTTTGAGAGAAGTCTAGGTAAGACTTCAGTGTTCTGGAACCAAATAAAGAAAACATGACTTCTGTGTTACAGCTTACATTAAACAAAATTTACATACAAAGAGAATTGCAAAAAGGAGTCACAAAGTCTCCACAGAACTTTCTCACTATGGTCTACAACTGAACACAAATACAGCAACAGCTCCTGAAATTATTTTCCACAAAATTATTGTACATACTCTGTGGTTAGGCACATGTATATAACATGCTTATTGCTGCACAACCACAGAGACACAAGCCTGTATTTTTTTTTCCTATCTGGCTAATTAAGTTATAATTAGCATATAATCTAGCTGAAGAAGTAACCTTTTCTGTCTAGGACATCAAATTATTGGCTCATTAGTTAAATATTCTCATAAAGACGCTGGATTCTTCCCAAGCACATTTTGTGGAGAACAGTCTTTGGCCACAGAAGAACCTACTTAAGTTTTGCATGCACACAGTGGCCCATCAATTTCAAATACTATTCATTCATCATTACACATGGTTACTGGAGAGAAGTTCATACTTTTACTGAAAACAGCATGTGGTGTTGAAAGAAATGGTAACAATAATGAGTAAAGTAGGGTGTGTAAGTGTTGCTAGAATTGTAAAACTAGATGGCAATTTGTCAAAGTGAGAAATACATTCTTTGTGGAGGAATTCTAATTAGTTTTATTACTTAATACCAGCAGATATTATGCAACCATAAATAATTTGTGTGTTGAAATTAAAGCCACACAATTAAATACAACAAATATTTGAAAATTATGTTACATTATCTTATATAATATTGTTCAGGGAAACATTCACGATAATGCAACATTAATAGCACTATTTAAAGATACTATTTAAAGTATATAAAATAGAAATATCTAATAGAAGACAGAGGTAAAGTAGGGTGGGAAAAATTTGCGTAATCTTTTAATACATTGCCTGACACACTCCTTTTTATCCTCCCCCACCACTATTTATTTTGTACATCCACAAAAAGCCATCTTGAAGGAAATCCTGCAGTTTTACAAATGCACCTGCTTTCTGACCTTTTAAATGCCAGTGCTGCATTTAGTACAAGAATATTCTGAAGCGTTTTAAATACTGAAAATCTTTCAGACAAAACGTAGCTCCTGAAAACAGCATATAAAATATTTTACTTGGGTCCAGATCCTCACATCATGTAAACAAGTGTAATTGAGAATGAATGTTTACAGCTTTTAGCTGCTATCAGAAATATGAAATAATTAGATTGATAGATATAACCTTGTAAGTGTGTGTGTACATAGAAACTATAATATAGTGTATCTTGGAGTAATTGCATGAATATTTATGTTACAAGGCAGAGTTCATAGTAACGTAATTACATACATAGTTAACTTGAAACACTGGGAACTCCTTGAGTATTTTTCAAAATTACCCACAATTATCCTGAAGTTCTACAGAGCAATTTAGTCCTGCTTTATCATTTCAAATGTTATACTGACTATATACACTTATCTTAAGATGCAATTAAAATATTAACTAAATTATTAAAACACTTAGAAAATATGTAAAAGCAATTGATAGAATATCCTTTGAATCTATTTCTGACTCCTTGAGGCCCACTGTAAAGTCCTGAAATTGAAAATTACTCCAGGAATTTCAGCAATTAAAGCAGAATCATCTTTTCTACTTACTTCTTTTCTGGTTTTTTCTTGATTGAATAGTATACATGACATTATGTATGGAAAAGCTTCAGGAAATTTACCACAGTACAAAAAGCCTAAAGAAAGTACCCTGGCCCCAAAACTTCATTATCTCTCTCAACATCTATCAATAGTATCCCAGAATTATGCTAACAGATGATGTCAACACAGAACAGGTGCCTAAGAAATACTTGTTCCCAGAGTGAATTCTGGTCTATTAAGAACCTGGAACAGATTTGTTGGCCTGCATTCTCTACAGCTATTGGTACAGAGCATGATAGCTTTCATACCACCCATGCTAGGACGCGTTAGGCAGGTGCGAATGCTGTAATCTGTTGACACATAACACTGTGTTTCTGTACTTGATAGCAAAACTGGTAGAAGAAAGTTGGCTCCAGTTTTTATATTCATATTTGACCAAATATATCTGCTTTTTCTAATATACAATAACTCATCTTCCACTACTGGGTTTAGCAAAGATAAACCTGAAAATTGTGGGGGTTTTCTGTTCAGAAAAGCCCCCACAAAAGCTTCCTTGGCTGGTTCCTGCACAAGCAATCCAGTTTTTCCTAGGTAGGAAAGGAGATTTGAGCTTGCCTTTCGTCTTTTTCCCCTTTTTCTGATTTTTTAACTGCACGAATAGAATCTTCTTTGAATTTTCTCCTTCTCTACCTTTTTATCAGTAAATACTTCAAGTAGCACTTCAGAGGGGGCACACAGGTCTCAGCTGAGTAAAGAACAACTTCTTTGCCTCAGTGGAAGTACTGACAAAAGAAAAGGATTTGCAGGGAGTGAAAATTCATTCTGGCAGCTGAATTAAGTGTTTGGTGTCACTAAGCCAGAAATCACCATGATTTGAGTGTTATTTGTGGTTTGATACAATAAATTTAAGTTGATTTTTGGAAGGCTACATTTTTTCTAATTAAGGGAAGGCATGATTACATTGTAGGAATCTATCCAGGCTATAAAGTAAAACTCTATACCACATCATAGTAACCTTAAAGTCTGAATGAATCATGTGACTGGAAAAAAGTTTCTATAGGGCTGTCACAAGAACAATGGATATCTTCTGTTTCAAGACTGAAGGAGATGGTGGTGGTCCTTAAGTTATAGTAAGAGAAAACTGAAACAACAGTTAAAGCATTTTTTTAAATTCCACAGTTCTAATATGGAATGGAAAAATACTGTGTGAAAATGGCAAATGTTGTTTCCTGTTGGGTATTGTGAGCCATTGGGATGTTTGGTTTTTTTGTTGTTGATTTTTTCAAAATTTCGATAATATTCTACAGAAAGCAGAAGCAGCACATTCTGTGGAATTCTGGGAGTTTTAACAAAATATAAATTTCATTTCCCAGTTTTCCGAAGAAATTTCACGTTGAGTTCAAAACATTGCTGAAGGTAATTTTAGCAGATTAAATATCCATCCCTGAATTTTTAATAGTAAATATGGAAAAATAAAATTAAAAGTTGCAAAGTTATTTTGTTCAGACATCACATGATAAAAAGAGGTTTTGCTTCATACTTTATTTCGGTTTAAATACCTTTTTAAATGACATGTTCTCTATTGTTTAGATGAACATGTTCAACACAGCTGTGTGAATTTAAAAACTGAAAGAAATCAAAGAATAAGAAATTCAGAATAAGAAAGTAGATTACCTTATTTATTTTCTCTTTTTTTAAAGCAGAATTTTTTCTTGCCTTTTAATATGTGGTTGTTAGGTCAGTTCCTCTTTATCTGTAAAAAACAATGTTCCAGTCTTTATCTCCTAGACCAGACCTTTTTCTATGGACTTTAACAGATTATTAATATGGTCCCTTGCCACTCTACTAACACAAATTCTAAATATAATTTGAGTACAGAGTGGCTCATTGACCACTGCCAAGCAATGCACAAAAGTGTCAGAATAAAATAACTTATATATGCTAATTTGTTATAATTTTAATTAATTCTTTGGTCCGTCTGATTTTCAGGGATTCTGAAAGCTACATCTCTCAGTTACTTCAAAGTTCTCACTACATAGTATTTGAACAAAGTCAGTCCATGCTTCCTACTTTGTTATTTGTTTCAACATGTTATACTCCTCAGGGGTAAGTTCTGCTACTTTTCCATTTTTCTTGACACCTAAAGTCAGAAATTGTTTCTGGCTGCAAACAGATGGTGTTTTCACTCTTATGCAATGTCCCTAACAAAAAGACACAGAGTGAATGTGCTGCAGTTAACTCTTACTTTGGATGTCACTTCTCTCTACAGCCTGTATTAATTCTACCCCATTTCTCCTTCCAGAGAAAATTATATTCAGTTGCTATAACCTTTAAGTAGAAAGAATTTGGCAGTACATTTAGCTTCATTGTGGTGTGCAGATTATTTCTCATTGTTAATGTCTGAAGGAAATTAATGTCAGAAATTTGGCCCAAAAAATATTCTGTTACTTTGTCAGTATCTATCCAGGTATGTATTTTTCCTTTCTGCCAAGGGAATAGTAATCCTCTTTGAATAAAAACTGTTGTGTTAATTCAAAGAGTCTACAAAACATTGATTTTTGCTTCCAACTCTTAGTGATTGGAGCACATACAAATTCACCATCAGTTTGCCAGGTTTTTTCCATTTTATATATGAGGCAGAAATGTCACACAACCTAAACTAAGTAAGGCAGGAGTAAGTACTCTAATACAAATGGGTTTGAGATAATACAGAAAAAGGTAAAAGGGCACATTTGGTCCATTGGGTGGAAAATCTGCTGGAAGGTCATGAAGAATGACTCTTTCTTCAGGACTGCTATACTTAACTATGCCCAGTGTTCTTAGCCAGTGACTTAATTTTCACTCAGCCTAAGAGCATTATTTCTGTTCATTTTTTATTGCTTATAAAACACTTAATGAATCTGAGCAGTTAAAGGCTCTTCACACATCTGTACAAAGTGAGCAGCATGATTGTTCCTTCACAGAGAGATTTATAGCATCAGCACTAGTTTTAAGGAACGCCTCTGCCCTTCTCTTTTGACCCCACTTGGAAAGAAGGAAAAATGTGTTTGTTTATCAGCAAATAATTTCCCTTTTGTCACATTTGTCATGAAAGAGCACTATTATGAACCCAGGTATTTATCACTGGGAAAAAATGGAATCTTTTGGACATGTAAACACTTGTTTTATACATATATATAAAACATATATATATAAATGCCTATAACTGTATTGATAAACATTCTTTGGAACCACTCTGAGCAATAAACTTTGAGCTGATCATAGACTGCAGACTATTTTTTTTAATGATATGTAATTACAGAGATTAAGTAAAAGGAGTTGGGGGGTTGTGTCCCATGTGACTGTATTACTATATAAATAGCTGAGTTTTGTCAAAGTTGATTTTTAGATATAAGGTTAGGGCAAAAAGGCTTATGATTAAAAGTGCATGCATTCTTAGTCTGAGTGGCAATGAGTTTGAAATCCCAGATTATGCTGGAAAAATTTATTGTTTCTTTGAAGAAGGAATATTACTTTATTATTCAGTCTTGATATTAAGAACGTTATCAGTGTGATATTTACACCAGAGTGCTGAATAGATTGAGAAAAAATTCTGCTATGAAATGTAGCTGCCTGAATGTGCATTTGTTAAGGAACTCTATATCCAAGAAAAAGAATTACAGAAAGGACCTCTTTTGAAACACCATCGGTGGCTATAGAAAAAAGAACCAGCTGTAGAAAAAAGTGAGTATAAACTTAAAATAGCATCTTTAATTAAAGTTTCTTTTTTAAATCTGACAAGTTTTATCTGATCAGTGTTTGCAAATATCACAAACATTTCATAAATATCCTAGTGAACCTTCTTGTCCTGTACAGAAGTGTGGATATACTTGCACAGACATTTCCATGACATGTATTACTGTCTGTTTTGTATCATGATTTCCTCTGTCACTTACACAGAGCTAAAAATCATTAGGTAAGCTTTTATCATTTTTTTTAAGATAAGATCAACAGTTACATTTTAAAAAAATATTTTATGTGCCATAGGTCAAAACAGAATGTTATCTTTGTCAGTTATATAATGGTTTATAATTACTATAGAACAGCAGAATCAGGACAATTCTTTTATTCTTTTAGATGCAGGCAAGACTGAAAAAAGACTAAGATGGCAGTCCAGTAAGGGATTTTTTTCTATATATAGTATGATACTGGAAAGGAGATGGCTCTCTGCATTTTAAAAAATAAAAGCTAGCAATATGCATGTGGAATCTGTCTGTTTTTAAATGTATAGCTATCACAACAAACTATAGAGGGATTTTTCTTTCACCTTTCTGATTTAGTCTTAGTATTTCTGCATGAGGAACTTAAAAGTAGTGCTTTGTATTGTCACTGCTCTTCTAAAGCAAAGTTCAAAGAACAGGGGCCTATCTCATTGCAATTTAGATAGCTGTGTAATCATTAAAGGAATATTAATTAGCGAAATTATATGTTGTTTTCATATTGTCGTTCTGGAGGATTAACGTTAGTCTTTATTTTTGTTTCTCACAAAGTCAAACTCACAGGAAGCAAAGTTGAGGAAACTGTTCCTTGAGAAGTATGCAAAACTCATTTCCAACATAATAGATACCCAAGCAGAGCAGTCCTTAATGCAGCGATTTGCCTTTGCATGGGATCAGGGCAGACATCTGTCCCACTTATGATCTAGCACTCTTACTAGCTGTGAGAAATATCAAAACAACTGGATCCATGTAATTACAGATTCATCTCCTGGGCTCCCTCCTACTTTAATAACAACCTAGAAGAGATCAGCCCAGGAGGTGAATGAGCACTTTCGCATGACTGATTGCTTCCATTTAAGAGTTTAAACCATATAAGCATCTATAGTATGGAGGTTATGCACTGACCCTCAGAGCCAATCGGTTTCATTTTGTGCCTTTCCCTGCCATGCTGAACAAAGCAGGTAAGTTATTCAGCAGACCAGAAAACAAACTTCATGAAGGAATGAAAAAAAGTAGCAGAACTTTTTAGGATTTTCTGAAGCAGTTTCAAATCCTCTGGTTAATGAGAGCTTTCTCTGCTGACTTGAATAGTTCATTTAGTGTTTTCATAATAGACTCCTGAAGGACTCCTTAACTGAATAGTTAAAAAAACCCTAAAGACTGAAAGCCAAGGTTTTTATAGATTTTAAGTGTGGAAAGAACCATCTTTATTAAAAGCATGATTAACCTTCACTGTAAATAATCAAAGTGGATTCTCTTTGTATCAGCATAGCCTGGGTGGCAGATCTTAATTACACATTAGTTTGAAACTGTCTACATGTGGAGGTTAATGAGGAAAAGGAATTTCCTTATTTTATTGTTGCCATTCTCTTTATAACCTCCTGTTTGGCAAAGGAAACATCCTACTAAAGAAAACTTTAATGCATTGTATCTTAATACAGTTCCAAAGTATAACAAAATCCTTTTCACAGCAGCACTCTCACAGCAGAGTAGGAGTGCTCTTCTGGGGAGTTAATGAGAGGAGTTAGTGGCCTATAATTTCACATTCTAGCTCATTCCACATTTATTTCCCAATGTGGACAATTCCTAGCAAACACAGGGTTTTGTGTTGGTTTTATGTATGGACAACTGTTAATGTAATGGTATCTATTGACATAATCTAGGTAAGCTTGTGATAAACAGAAGACGAGACAAATAGTAGCTTCTAACCTTGAGCTCCCTGAATACATGCAGTTCTTAACAGAGAAACTAAATCGGTATTTTTCATTACCACTATATTTTTTACCTACCGTGCAGTGCTGAATTCCAGCGGTATGCCTTGTTAATGCTGTTGCTGGAAATACGGATTAAACACCGCACTTTGCAAGCCATTGGAAGGAAAATGCTGCTTAGTTAACATTATTTGCATGTTTATTAACAAGTGATTCTTTGGGCAGTGACAAAACACTGTAGCCACTCTGCATTACAATACTGGTATGATCTGTGGCGTCTAGTGATACTGGGAAGCAAGGTTTGGTGGTGGGGGAAAGCGTTGGGGGTTTTTGTTTGGTTTGGTTTTATTGCGGCACCTCTAATACAGATCATTCTGCCAGTCTGATGCCTCTAGTCCGTGTTTTTGTATGATGTAGCTTAGTCTTTTAACTACTTTACTTTGTTCTGATGTAGCCAGGGACTCTGTAGCTTTTAAACCCACACTCAGGATCTTCTCATTGGTTGAGAACATTCATCTGCAGTGAATGCTTTTAAAGCACACTGATACTATCTTGTAACTGCAAAATATCTTCATACCAAACCAGTAACTAATTTAACCTCATAATTGATCTGCTCACTTCTGTGTTTTATAGAACTCCACTGCCAGATCCTGGGTTCCCAGTCTTTTTTCCTTGAAAATCTAATTAACAGTATTCTTTTAAATAAGAAGATTACTTTCTGTGAGCAATTAACTGAAATTCAGTCTGCTTTAAACTTTTCAATATAGCAATGAATATTTATAAACTTAATACAACTTCACCCTGGTAGGCAATCCCTTTAATCTTATTTCAAGCTGCGTGGGGGCCCAAGTCTCACTGGATTAACATCATATTTTCTTTTGGCATACACCCACACAAAAAATAATTTCCTTGAAATGAAATATCTGACCAACTGATATCCAAACCTGTGACAGTTCAAAGTCTGTTTCAGTAAAACTGGAGTGTATATATCCATATTATCTGTGGCTCCATGCTGTGATTCAACAATGATCTCTCAAGCTCTTGTGCACTTTTCAGCACCATTAGCACCTGCTGGCTTGCAAATATCAGTGATGGAATAAAAGGTACAGTAACTTTGGTCTTAAAATATAAGCCAAATAGGGCATGATTTGCTACTGAGAAAAAAAATTTTAAAATTAACACAGAAAAGCAGACATCCAGGAAGGAAAGCTGAAATAGAACCAAATAAATATTTTCAGTATTGAATTTCCTGTCTAATTTTGCTTTATCTCCTCCATGTGAAAAGTCATTATTATTAAATTGCTTTTGAAGTAGAATCTGGTTTACATTCTCAAAACAAAGAGACACTGCAAACCATTTTCTGGTAATTTCTGTATTACTGCCACATGCAAAAAAACATGAGAGCTGATTTTAGTACTTTTTCTTGCTTTTCCTCTCATTAGCTCTGCCATCTCATCTGTGCTTGAAAAACTGTCTTGACTAATTTTACTATCTGGTTTTGATATGTTTACTAGATGAACTCCTTTTGTTACACTTCTCCTCTGTGCTTCTCACTTGTCTGAGCCAATTCCTCAAGATTTTTTTTTCATATATCCTTTTATTCTGCAGTCTATGTTTTGTGCTTTCACTGGGGGTACAAACAGCTTTGTGAAAAACGTGTTCTTTTTAATGAACTCTCTTGTTTTTGCAGGTGATTTGACAGTAGCTGCCTGTCAGAAGGATAGGTGGGTGGCAGCTTGATCGTCTAGTGTAAAAATGAAAAAAAAGTAGGATCCAGATCTTTACGATCATATCATAGCTATGTTTTGTGTAAGAGGCTATTTCGATGCAAAGGACTTTTCAAGAGTAAGGCAGAGCAAGAGTACAGAGCTTATTTATCTCTGTGAGAAGGGGCTGGTTTAGGTGATGCACATTCCCAGTGGATCTGCACATATTCTGCACATCTGAGGCATACAGAGTAGACCAGACCTGGTACACAGCCTGACCCTTTTTCAGAGCCACAGCAGAATCAGTTATCTCACAACCAGTTTTAAACTGAATAAAGCTCAAATGGGAAACGATGTGACGCAGCCTTGGACAAGACCTTGCGAACTCAGACCACGTAAGGAAGAATATGGCACAAAACCATAATTGGCTATGGAGAAAGGCTAGCCAGGCTAGAAAGGGACACACAGAAAACCAAGAATAGTTCTAATACAGGTAGAAAGAACACGAGACTCTGTGGGTTCCTGGAAAACACTCATCACAAACAGCTGACACCCCTTAACCTCAGTTAGGGACATACACGTGTAACACTGTTGTGCTGTGCACAGCTCTATACACTGTGTTGGCAATCACTGAAGATACCTGCTGTTATCCTTCCATTAAACTGCAGTTGTCACATGGAAGCCAAGCTGTTCTTTTGCTTTGGAGTTGTAGGGAACTTTGTGACAAGCTCTTGTCAAGGGTATATATCCTTTTTCACATAGTACTGTGCAGCTATAAAGGCTGCAGTTCACACACGAAAACAAATGAACTGAAACCTCAGACTTTAGACCTGTTCTACTGAAAAGTCATGTTCTCTTCTGAAAAACTCAAACTCAGTACAGTTTCAGCAATCTCTTAAGAAATAATTCTTGCAAGTGGAATCACACTTTTACTACTTTTGCAACTGTCAAACACTACTCAATACTAAAACCATAATGTAGAAACTCTCCATTATGCCACCAATATTCAATTTGAATTTGCAAAACTGTGTGCAATACAAACTCTGAGAAGGGATTTTGCTTCCTGATATAGTCAACATAGGGAATACAAAATGCCCACATCATCTCAAGATGTAGCTGAGTAGAGATGATCAAGAAAATCTTCAAGGACAGAAAAGCTGATATTGTGTACTGCTTCTGTGATGCTACGTATGACTTCATTTCTTCCGCTATCTCTACAAAATGTGTAGAAACTGATTGGTTTGGGTTTTTTTTTCCCTCTTTCCCTTTCATCCTTTTTCTGCAGGAGGGAGAAAAGAAGGAATGTATGGAAACATCCCATTACATGAGAAGTTATTTGTAGCCTCTGTAGCACCTACATTTAAGTTAATTCACAGGTAAACGCCAAAGCATTTTTCCTGACAAAAAAATCAACAGTTTAGGTAAAATATTATAATCTATTTGGCTTTTTTCTCAGATATACAAATAAAAAGAATGGTTAGATTATGTCATCACACTAGCACAACACAAATTCCTGCAATGTGAAGGGGATTTCTGTTCCTGGTAATAAGAAGAGCTATCAGTTCTCAGATTTTGGCCAAGGAGGAACTTCCTATCAAAGTCACATGTCACTTTTTCTTAGAAATTAGTTTATTTTGCAACGACTTTTAAATGTATTTGTTTTCCATCCTTGGTCCTGAATAAAACCAGTATCTTTCACACAAGTACCAGAATAGACTTAAGGCACAAATGTCATTTGGGATCTTTAAATGCAGTATTTCACATTTAAGAAACTGGATTTTTCTATCAAAATAATAATTCATAGGGATAAAACTAACCAGTGCTGCTAGCTACAGTTACTTTCAGATGGTTTTTAGACTGTGTGTTGATGCATATTGTTCCTGGTATGTTATTTTAACATGAGACCAGAACTTTGCTGAAAGAGTAACTAACATCAATTCCATACTATGTGTCACCCAAACCTTGACTGAACTTCAGAAGAAAAAGTTGTAGTTTCACTATCTCACAGTTCTCATGAGGACAAATTTCAAAAAGTTGCTGTAAATACTAACGGTATACAGCTTTTCATAATTTAAAAACTATTTAAATTCTTTTAAAATTTCAAAGGCAGACTTTCTAAGATGTGTTATTCCCAGAAGTCAACATAAACTTGCTCTGCTGTCCTCTACATCTAGCGTAGTTCCATTTGCAGCCCTCATGAAGAGGGGAATTAGAATTATCGTTCAATCTTCCTAACCTCCATAAAGTTCAGAGTTTCTCTCTTAGTGAGTGACATGAACTGATAATTAGAGCTGTCTCAAACACTACCAAAGAGATGTGGAGAAAAAGCTTCCTTTCAGAAAGTTTAACTGCTTGCCATTTTGTAGGTAAGCCTGAGTTTTGATTGATTACAAGGTGATAATTTCTGGCTTGAGTAAGAATGCATACATACATTCTTCTTTCAGATACAAAGCGGGGAAGAGAAAATAGCCATCGTCTGTTGTAGTTACTCCTAATTTACAGTGATCAAAACCAAACTTTTTGATTTTAGCCTTGAAACTGTTGCTGTCCTAAGAAAGCAAAGCTCCTGTTAAATCTCCTGTTACATTTCCTGATAAAGCAAAGCTCTATGCCTGGTTATGGTGCTCTGTTATTTTCTTTCCTTTATCCCATATGTTCACATCACTAGCTAAATTTTAAACACTAGGTAAATTGATAATACAATGACTTTCACTCCTAATTCCAGTGTTTTTTACATACCTGCATACTTTACATGTCCTTTCAAGGACAAAGAGGGTGCTGATTTTTTAGTATCCTGTAATGTAATACTTCTATTACTGAGTTGTTTTAAATTGATTGCATAGACAAAGTCCCTCGAGATCTGCATTTTTTCACCTCTAATCCAAGACTGTTGTTATCTTCAGTAGTCCTTGTCCAATTCCAGTCATAATTTTGACAAGACTATCGCTTTGACTGATGTTTGATTTTGATAGCAACACAGTATGTCATTTTATTACCAAAAATCTGCACGTTTTATTCCCTATCATTTCTCTAGTGATGTTCACTAACTTATTTCAGATGCCACAGTGTTTTAAAACTGCCCAGAGGGATGACTGTCCTTATTTTCAATTGTCTTTTAAAAGAAAAAGAATTCAATATGGGATAACTCTGTTAGCTGAATGCATTTACTTTTTTTTCCACTATGAGAACAAACAAATGTATTATTTTAAGGTAATTCATAGAGCCTTATAATTGCATCCCCTGCATTCTAGAGACATAACTCATCATTATTCTGTTTGCAGTTACCAAGGTGTTTCAAGTTCTTTTTTAAAATTTTATTTATGCATTTTATTTTAATTTTCATTGTTGGTCCTCAAATAAGACAAAATACACAATTTCCTCTTTTTTTGTGCACCATTATATAAAAAACTATTGGATTTTCTACTAATAGTTAACTACAGTTCCTATTGTGTTAAGAATGCACTTCTTAAGGATTTTTTCTTAATACTATATTTTTAATATGTTCCTGTAATTCCTATTTAAATATTAGCAACATTATTCTTGTTATGATCAGAAAACTGCTACAAAGATTGTTTAAAAACCTAAAAGATTTTTTTCCCCCTCTTTATTTGCTAAACTATAAACATTTGTTGTTGCCCTAGGTGTCCTGGGCAAAAGTTCAGAGAGAAAGAAGAGTGTATCAAGAACAGGACAGAGATTCAGAAAATCTGAACCTAATTTGTGCATGATTAAAAATCCCTACACTGGTAAGCCACTTGACTTGCTCTTCAAAACAGAAAACAAACCTCTCACTTGTCTGACTGTGAAATCTAAGTCCAAAAGTGTCTCTTGTTCTGTGTATACAGTATCTAATCATTATTTGGGATTATTGTACGATATAATACCTTGATGATCTTTACAGGAAATAATAAACAAAATGAGAGGACTTCCATGTGTCTTCCAACTTCTTTCTTTTGTTATTTAAATACTGGCTTATTTATTTTTTTAAGGTACAACTAATGGCCTATTTATGCATTTATCATCTTTTTTGCAGTGGCCTCAATGAAATTATACTGGCAAGCACTGGGTTAGGGTTCCTGTCAAAGGCATTCAAAGAAAGCTAACTCCCATTAATAGTCTGAGGAGGTAAGTGCCATAATGAAGATCCTAACACAAGAAGAGTTGAAACCTCAGGCACACTGCCTGGTTACAAGCTCTCTGGCATTGTAGATCCCTCCCATGTTAAAAGGACAATTTAAAAACTCCAGCCAGGTATACAGAGAAGATAAAATCACTGGACTTCAGAATCACTTAGGTTGGAAAAGATCGTTAAGATCATGAAGTCTAACCATAAACCTGGCACTGCCAAGTCCACACTAAACCATGTCCCTAAGCACCACATCTACACATTATGTGAATGCCTCAAGGGATGGTGACTCAACCACTTCTCTGGGCAGCCTGTTCCAGTGCTTGATATACATGATCTAATAGTTCTTAAAATTTGCCATTACTATTGCAGTCAGTAATGAGCAGGAAAATATAGCATGAGCAAGAAAACTCTCTGACTCATATGAGCCACGTGAGGTTTCTAATATGGAATTTACGCATCATTAGCCTTTCATCAGCCATTTACATTTCCATCTACTTTTAGCTTGTTATTTTAGGAGTCCATTGCATGTGCTTATACCTTTCCCTTTACTTCAGGTTTTCCTCTCCTAGCTTTCTACAGAACTATGTATTTGTACCTTTAGGTAATTCTCCTACAGGTGAGTGGAAAGGACATCAGTTATAATTTTAGTATAGCATTGCTTTTTTATATTTGAAGTCAAATGGCAGCATAGAAATAATGATTTTGGGGTGGCACCATTACGCATCAATTTCAAACTGGTATTTTCGTATTTTCAAACTGTATTCTCCTTGCTAATACAGTCAATATCCTAGCAGATATATTTCTGTCTGAGTAGCCTGTTTAGGGGTGTGGTTTAGACTTCCATTACTCCTGGGTATAGATCCAAAAGGTGGCATAAGCTTTTCTTCCTTTACTGCACTGCACTTCGTACCATTTGCAATTCTGTAGTCCAACAATTTTTGTGGGTATTGTAATATTCTCACCCTTGAGCGAGTGAATCACAGAACTGCTGAGATTGGAAGGCAGCTCTGGAAGTCATCTGGCAAAACACCCTACCTAAAAGAGCATCAGCTACAAGCAGGTTCCTCAGGATTGTGTTCAGTTAGGTTTTGAGGAACTCAAAGGACAGAGACTCCACAGCTTCTCTGCACAGTCTGTTCGTGTTCAACAGCCCTCACAGGATTTTCTGTGATAATTTCCTGTCTTCTAGTTTGTGCCTACTGCTTTTTGTCATGCCACTAGGCACTGCTGAGAAGAGGCTGGCTTTGTCTTCTTTACTCTTCCCATCAGGTATTTATGCACAATGACAACACTCCCCCTGAGTCTCTTCTCCAGACTGAACAATCTCAAGTGTCCAGGATAGGAGGATTATCATGTAATCTCTGTATAAATATTTACCTCCATATTACTTTATGAACTTCTGCAGCAAGTTAATCTGAGTTACAGAATTTACAGATGACTTTGTGTCTCTGGAAGCAGTAGTTATGAAAGATTACCATGAGCAGCAGGTAAAACTGAGTTATACTTTTTGACTACTGAACATAATAAAATTCACAGCTAGAAAAACTGACTAGAATTTTGGAGACACTACATTAAAAATTAGCAGCTAAGTAGTTTTCTTACTCATCTCTTAGGATCTGCAAGTGACACATTACTTCATAATTAAGAGTCCAAAGTGAAAGTACATAAATAAAACTGTAAATATAAAGTGTTGGTAAGCTAGAGTTAAAAATAACTGTGTATTTTTACAAATACTATTTCAAAAGCTCTCAATTATAAATAAGAACATATTACTTAAAGAAATTACCCCAATAATTTCTTGAAAATCAGACCAGTCTTCCAAAATACTTTACAAAGTGCTAGAGATCATTTAGAAACGAATGTAGAAAACATCCTCATGTTCTCACACATTGCACCTTTAGCCCCTTGCAATTTCATTCACTGTTACAAACAAGACATGGTAGAATTAGAAAGGCTACTTAAGAAGAGAAACAAGGATGATCAGAGGTATGCAGTGGTGTCCAAGCCTAACAGACTAGCTGTTCTGAGAAACCGACAAACTGAGAGAGAGAAGACACAGACTCACGAGCAGCAGTACAGAGAGAGCAAAGCAAGTATTCATGGATTTTTGTTATGTGCTAGGGAAGCATCCACTGAAATTACACAGGGGGAATTTTAAAACAGGAATTGTTTGCAAAATGCATAATGGTAGTCCAGTAAAGCGCTGACTGCTAGAAGCCAAGAGGACACATTAAATAAAACATGTCTTTCTACTTGTTCTGTTCCTGTTATTCTTACCCTAAATACCTCCCTCTGTTCTGACCTCTAATAGAGATGGAAGAATGAGGGAAAAAAAATCTCTGTTCAACAGCAATTTTTTTCTACCTTTAAATGTAAGCTACTCTGGGAAATAAAAATACTGCCATGTTACAGGTGAAAGCTCAATCCGCTGACGTAAATAGGCTGTTTTCTAGTTAAACATTAGAGAGACCAAGTTTTCTGTCTTCATAAGATTTCTGAGTCTCCATCAAGGCTGTGGTCTGATATTCCTAGACAAATAAAAATAAATGTAAATACAAATATAAATATTGGGAGCAGTACTTTCATACTGAAAATCAGTAAGACATCTCCATCTAAGAATTTAATAATGTTTATGCATTCTGCCCATTATGTCAATATTTAATTTTGAATACTATGATGGTTTTGGCTTGTAGTAAGGTTGAAGGTGAAAATGGTGAAGTCTGAAAAAAGCAATGTGAAAGTTCAGCATTAGTCCTCAAGTGTCATGGATACAGGTTTTCCTTTGAGAAACAGGGAGGGAGGTAGGTAGGTAAAAACCCCTGCATCTGTCAATATACTTTTTTCAGTTATATTTTATCCTGTTCAGTATATTGGCACCATGAAACAGAAATAAATAACTATGTTTAAGTATAAATTAACTATAAGCCAAATATCAAAACTGGTTCTGTCAAAGATCAGATGGAGAATCAGGTGAAGATGTACATCAGGTATCGGATGCAGATTTACACTTTACAGTCTCAGTGACAGGAAGATGTTTCCATTTCAGGAAGATACTGTGATGTTCTTTAATTTTGTACATACATGAATAATTCACTTCACGTGGAATGAACTGCTCATATTGATCAAGCAGGTGAGTAATGTCTGCAAGAACTGGCCTAAGTAAGGAAAACATGAGAGAAAACCAGGCCAGTGATGACAGAGGAGTACATGCATTTAATGTATATACACTTTGCCTGTGACCCCTTTTATAGCCATCTCACACTTCATAGTTATGTAAGAGGAAGTATGTGCCTAATGAGGAAATATTTTTTCTTTACATTCACATTTCACTGTGATTTACCCTGATTTGTTTTGCTGAATGTAATCCGACTTCCAGTATAATTACTTCAATAAAATTTTCTAGTCAGGGATTTTTTTCCCAATAGAACAGAGCAATCAGTTGCACGTTCAGGGTTGGTTTTTTTCCCTCCATTTAGCTACAAGTCTAGAAAAGCAAATGCTTTTTTGGGCCCTTCTTATAAATTGGTGTATTGTAATATGTATTTCAACAGGGTACTAAGATATTATTGTTATTCTTTGTATTAGTGTCATTTTTACAATCCGTTTTTCTGACTCATTGAATAATTTTTGTTTTCCCTAGTAAGACCTTTATAATTATTTGCTGACTTTAGCCAGCATTCTTGCAAGTCCATTTGTATCTTTCAATTGCAAAACTGTGTTCTGTAATTTAGGAAGTATTTCAGAAGTAATTTCTTGTGTCCAGTATTAGTTGCAATCGTATCATCATTCTGTCTAGTAAATGTCTCTTTCGGGCATATTACAAATGCAACATTGTACCTTTGGTGAAATGCTGCATATTAGCTATGCTGTTGAGAGTTATTTATCCAGCTAAAAGCAGTCTAATGGCCTCTGGTTAAAGCTCTTTTTCACCTCAGGCTATTTCACAGTTATGTGATGCTGAGAATATGCCTCTCTTTTGTAACCTGTATCATGCATTTAAAGTGCTATGTGTCCTTCCTACTTCAAGAGCTAAAATAATCTGGGCAGTTTGCCTTGAAGTATGTTGGTCTGCCTTCAAGTTAATAACATGCACATTTACAGTGCAAGTTCCTGAGACATTTAAAGTGGCTACTGTTACCCAGTGTCCTTGTCCTTCATGATTAAATTCTGAAAGTCACATTTGTTTCATCTTTTCTGATGAAAAGTGTTATCAGCAAAATGAGATTGGTACACAACTTAAACGTCTCTTTCTAGTGCCCCTACAGGGATGCGGTGGATGTCATTATGTGGATCTGAAATGTGCATTCTCTGCATTTTTTCCTGACGCTCCCACAGACTGTTTTTAATAGAAATTTGTACTTTATAAATCCTGCTGGGTTTTCAATTGCTAGATAAAATGTAAGTTGTTTGAATTAATAACTCTGCTGCTTTTTAATTAAGATATCTAATCCCGCTCTGTCAACAAGTTAATTTTTTATACGCATTTCTTTTCTTGCGTAAGGTTCATCACTTTCTTTAGCACTTTGGTCTTTTTTGTCCTTGTCCTGCTACTTAAGACTTTTATTGGACTGAAGGATATTCCTGTTATGCTAATATATTTTTCTATTTGTTTTAGTTGCTCTCAGTAAAATCAACTATTTCAATTTGTTCCATCTGTATAAAATGGAATGAATATTAAAGTGGCATCTTCTTTGCAGCAAAAGTTGGTATCCAATTACAGTCATTTCTTCAGCACAAATGTCAGATTTGTTGAGGTTGATGCAATATTGTTAATTTCTAATAATATGTGACAGTTTTAAAGTGACAAGTAGATAGCCATTAACTGTGATGCCCTTATTCATCACTAGCAGTACTTTATCTCTCATGAAGAATCACCTTGACTTCACTGAGACTTCCTAAGGTATATGAACCTTTTATATAATAGCTATTATATAATATAAGCTATTCTATTTATTATTATATTAGTAGATTTAAGCTAAGTAGGCTTAAACACACCACATTTTGGCAGTTCTACTAGAATTGGCATTCTGTATCAGAGCCAAAACAGCAACTGTTTTCTCTGCCAGTCCACAAAACACATGGCGTAAACTGGACCACCAATTATTACCATATTACCTCTAATGTCTTACACCTCAGCTGATATACAGAAACTGGGTATGTTCATGATTCTAATCTGGTGTAACTCAAAGTAATTCTTCAGCAATTACTTCCGTGAAGTCATTTTATATTGCATTTTAACAGATTACTGACTCTTTATCAGTGTAAGTGCAATTACTAACAGGTGCCGCAGTACTTTATTCAAATGAGTTCAATTAATCTGTTCCTTTATTAGTTGCCTCCTTCTAGAATTCACATTTTTGGAGGGTTTGGAGCCCTTTTATGTTTATGGCATCTCACCTCTGTCCCTCAGCTAGAGACCAAACTGTTCTGAGATACTTACGTAGGCTACAAGCTCTAGGTAAATGGTGCAGGCTGTGAGAGTTATCATTGAACATGGGTCAGCAAGATATCTTTCTTGTTATTAGACTGCAATAAACCAATGCCAGAGCACATCAAATACCCAGCCATAGCTTCAAGTCTCACACAGCTTCTGTGACTTGCATAAATCACTACTTGTTTACCCCGATTTCTCTTAAAATTTGTCATCTTCTATTCATTTTCTAGGAAATAGGCATTCCAGACACTCTCAGAAGAAAACTCATGTTTTTCTCTTTTCCCATCAGTGTAACATCATGCTGCTTTGTTTTTCTGTTTTCTCCCAAAATTTTCTAATGCTGCTCTTCCTCCTTAATGTCTTCCTTAGATTTTCTTTCTAACTTGAGTAAGTATCTTTAAAATACCATGTCTTGGTATCTCTATCTCTAAAAAAACCTCCCACACTAAAATAAACAGAAGGCAAATAATATACTCTGAATGTACCTGTCCTTCTTTCCTGAATATCTATTTTACTATGCTGTGGCTCTTAGGATTTAGTTCCTGCCGCTAAAGTCCTGTTCTCTCCAGCCTCTTAGAACCAGCTACTTTTTTTTCTGAAAAAAATCCTTAATTCTTTATAAAACTTTCTAGCCTTCTCCAAAAAGCTTATGAAAACCAGTTCACCCCTTCCTCATTCATGTAGTTGTTACATTCATGAGACACCAAGCCTTCCCTCTGTTTTCCCTCCTCTAAGGTAATTTTGGCACAGATGATTATTAGGACTCACATCAGTTTCAGGTATTTTTACAGTTAAGGGTAGAGCAAAGAAAGGTCCTAAATACACCAGCCTCCTGGGATCATATACTGAGAGATCACTTACCCATGTTTATCTCACTAAAAGGAACTAGCTTTCTCTAACAAACTCAGTGCACCAGACTTTCCTCAGGATTTAAAGTTTTCACCCTAGTCAGGTGAGCCTTCATCTTTAGCCAAGCCTTCAGCATGAGGGTACAGCTGCAAATGAAGTACACTGTATTTTCAGCAGACAACAAAACCTCTCAAATACAAAGCCATATCATCTAGTTCCCAGACTATGGGAAGGATGAGCTTATTTTCCTGGTAATTCAGTTTTTCCAAAGGTGTTTCACATAGGTGTGCCCATGGTGCACAGTGATGTAAATCACTATTTTTTTAATAAAAAATGAACAAATCCATAGCTGCACATAGAAAAATGCGTAACCTATCAGGTTCAAACTTAATTAGATTCAAAAAGGTTCCCCAGCTTTATTACAGTGACATTGGCTGGTTTTAGTACGATACCTAACCCTGTGAACACTGGAGAAACAGTGTGAAAGAATGCAAAATTGCTTTTACAGAATCATCTCACTTGTGAAATACACGTGCTTCTTGTGCAATGTCCCAACAGTGTCTACACTAATCCTGTAATACAAAAATGTCTATTAGGACAAATTTGATAAGCAGGCAGTTATCTGCATTTAACATACGTCTCGCCATTCTTCGTACAATTAAACCTATTATTTCTAAATGAAATCAGAGCCATTAGATCAGAAAGGCTTACCAAAATAGAACTTTCTTCATTACTAAGCAAAATTGGGAATTTCTATTTCAGAAGGGAGCACACATATAATTTCAAAGTAAATGACAGTAATAGACATAATTAGCACTATAAAGTGTTCAAGAGTCTTGAGGAAATTAGTATGTGTTGAGTTTGAATGGACTAGATTATTTCTTAGGTACTGCAAATAGGTGTTAAGTGTATTAGCGCTTTAAACAGGCTTACAGCGAAATAGATAGCCTAAGAAGTAACATTCTGGAAAACGGATCTGAATAGATTGTGAAACTCTTTACATGATTAGAGACTGCTTAAAATTAGGTTTCCTCCCTGAATCTTCCCTCAGTCATGAAACATTATTCATCGGTCATGGAAAGATATGTAAAGCGGGGCTCAGCGATATTGTTGTTAAATTGATTTTTCTATAGCAGTCATTTGTGTGTGACAGAAAGAGTTTAGCAGTCTAAAAAAAATTAAAAAGAGGATTTCATTCACCACTTTGCATTCTTCTCTGTGCCTGCTAGGTTTTCAATTTCCACAAGTACTCATGATTTCCATGGACAATAAGGAATAACACTATTTCACCAAGACTTGTGATATCACAGTTCTTGATTAGTGGTTTGTATTTGTCCAGCCAAGTTGTGGGAACATGAACCAGCTTAACCAGGTATCTGTTTCTAAACTTTGAGTAACTACAGAATAAAAAGCTTTATAAAGTCAGATGATGAACCTTTGAAGGTCCCTTCCAACCTAACACATTCTATGATTCTGTGATTCTATGAAGCTTGGAATTCAAACTAAGGCAGTAAAGGTGACGAAGGATTCTCTCAGATGCTTCTTTGGCCATGAGCAGTTACATCCCATACAGGTGACAGACCTGTGTGTGGTTTTCAGTCACTAAATAGGCTTCTCATTTGACTGAAGGAAAAAGTGCACTACATGCTTTCCCCCTTTGGAGGAGAAAGAAACAAAGAGGAATTAAGCTTTACTCACTCCTCTCTTACCCTTCAAAAGAGGACAGGCAGCCCCATACCCAAGGAGCATAACCAGAAGCATGACTGGTGAATGGCAGTTATCATGCCATTCGTAAGTTGACTTGCAAACACATAATTCTTCTTAATTACACTAACCAAAATTCTATTTCCAGAAGTGTGGAATGAATATACAAATGAGATACTGATTATCTGGTGTTGGGGTACAAAAAAAAAAACCTCCACAGCCACAAACCTTGTCCCATGTTTCAGTGACAGCATCAGTCTCTTTCAGAGGCTGACCAGGGCCGGAGGTCACAACATCAGACCACCTGTAGCTAGGTTGCTATCTGTAGGCAGTCAGCCATGTTCTCATGGGTTTTTCTGACAAGCAGTTTTGCTCAGACTGTAACAGTGTATTTTTTGGCACAAAAATTCATTCACTTTCCTCCCTCACTTCTTTGTTCAATGAGGTTATTGTTTTAATTTCTGGGTTCTGCTATATTCTTGTATGGATAATGTGGGGAAAAAAACCCACCAAAGCTTAACAATTTCAGTATATGAAATAAACCCCAAATATCTGAAGGTATGTTTCAGTAGGCATGTATGCAGATCAGGCTGGCATTTGGAAAAATCTTACTATTCATCCCATGTAACTTCCATGCTGGATAAAAAAGTGAAGTTTTTCTCTACCGTAAGTGACAAGGATATTTGGAAAAGCCCAAGACTTTAAAGTCTGTGGATGTCTAGGGAGAGGTTTTATGGGGTTTTGATATTATTTTTCAGGAGGTATTTTGGACTATATGAATGTACTTATTGCTGTGAATATTTACTTCCTTGGATACTTTATCCATGCACTTTGATTTCTTAGTTCTACCTTACTGGAAATTGACTTCCTCTTTTTTTCTAGGTATTTATAAACAAAACCAATTACAACACACCATGTTTGCTGCTATGAATTTTCATGATTGTTAGCAGTATTTTCAGCAAGAATATTTGGTGAGAAACAGCCATACACTTCCATTTTCACACATATTTTGCACACATTGCAAATATTTGCAGGTAGAGATTTGCATTCTCTCGCTTTAAGGTTCTTGGTATAATTTACTTTGTTCATTAATTTTGCATTGTATTGTAGCAGGATTTCTGGCAATTGAGATTAGCTGTTCTGATTCCAATTTACTTTGTTAGAAAATAAAGTATGTAAAGATTACACAGAGGCAAACTGTGTAGTCCCCAAAGTTTACAGATAGCAGTTCGCTCCTTTGATAGCTCTAGGCACACTGAAAGCCAATGAATTATGGTCTATTCCCATTCTACAAAATTGCCCTATTCCTTCTTTACTTTTAGTAGCAGCAATTTTTCTTCTGGCCTTATTCCTCAGAAACCACCTAACCACAATACAACCACACCTCTTATTTCCATAAGTTTCTTAAAAGCATAGGGCAATATCATCATATCTTCTCTTTATGTCAGTGCAACAAAAATCTACGTAGCTGTCACCATACAATATTATAACTGATGGAAAATCAGTTTATTCAGAAGGTAAAATTATTTTCACACTTATCTTCAAGTCAGTAGAGATGAACACTGAAATATTAATAGAAAGACAACCTCAGAATGTTTTTCTTACAATGGCAGAAGTTTTATTTTGCATTTGCAATCAGAGCAGCAGGGGAAGAAAGCATTTCTGAAGTGAATTTTATGAATCAAAGGAACTGACCAAAACGTTTCCTGCTGAGATGCTGTTAAAACATCAAAGATTTCCCCTTATAATAAGCATAGTTTGGGCATCAGTGTTGCAATTCTTGCATTTGGGCTAAATTGGATTATCACAAGCTAAGAGCGACCGTTCTGACCAGAGGTCCCAAGGACTTGCATCTTCCCCTGGCGCTGTGCCAGCAAAAACTTTTCTTCCCCTGATGCCCAACTGTCTCCAGCTACTAGTTAAGATCATTCCCCAATATGTTACTTCTCCCTAATGCATTCTAAAAAACTGTTCCACGATAATCCGAGTCTGAGATGCTAACAAAGAAACCAGATTACAAATCATCTGTCTGCTCCTTGAGTGCACAATTGGCACTTTGTACTGGTAAGTTACATCACATCTCTATTTTAAAGTGCAAATCACCCTCTTCAAGATCATTCACTTCACACCATATGGATATTCTGACCCCTCTATCTGCTGTGTTCAGTAGAAGTTCACACTTCTGTGCCTGTATTAAACAATAATATGAAATCGATTCCCAGACTGATCATTGAAAAACTTTGTTACTCACAACACAGTAACAGTGTTCTGGTTTCTTGTTGCCAGAGTTGTAATTTTGCATGTCTCTGTGCTTACTGGAGGGGTCACACTGAAACAATGCTTTCCCAGTCCTAACATACACGTGTGTTTTATTAATGAGCCCTATGTTTGTTTTGTGATGATTATTCTAGTGAATAAATTAACTTGTTAATATGTCAGCTGACATTTACTTACATTTCATACATTCATGATAGACCACCTTTTGCAATTAAACTAAGGTCAAAGATTTGACTAGTGCACGGTTGCTAACGCAACAGCAATACATCAGTGCAAGCCCTCAGAGATCCTCTGAGGATCTAGGCTCTTGTTCCTAATTCAATCTTTAGCCAACAATTGAAAACTGTAGGATTAGAAAATGAATTTCAGAGCAATTACCTCAGAGAAACTGTTATAATCAAGAGACTGGAGAATAGAAATGTCTCAGAAGTGTCAGTGAGTTTTGCTCTATCCACAATTTGACTGAAATGTATTAAATAACAATCTCTACATATTGAGAGATGAACAATTGGAATAATATAGTCATGTTAGAGATGAGCAGTCTTTAGAAACCCCAAGACTATGACAATTTTGGTGAACTAACATAAATGCAATAAAACTTTGATTTAAAAATAACGCTTTAATTTAAAAATTATTTATTTCTATTCAGTGCTGATTAAAGCAGACTAAGAAGTTTACATAAGCATAGTGACTACTATTAAGACATCCTTACTAGAAGATCTAACATTTACCAGCAGGTACTTTTAGAATCTAGAAACAGCCATAATCCAAGAGTAGCCAGAACATATACTTGGTTTAGACTAATCTAGGTGTGCAACAATTAATCTGGCAAAATAATTTAACAATATTTGGATCATTGGAAAATTATTATTTCTTAAATGTTGTCTGAGCATCTGTACGTTTGAGTATATCATGTATCTATGATACTCCAGAGCCAAATAAAATATTCTGTGTTTGTACACTGGTCTGGCTGAATTATGTTTTCACAGGACTGGATTTTATTTAAATCTTAAATTGAATTCGGACTGACTAGGAATGTAAATAAATTATTTACTTGCCATTGCTTTAGAGATGATCACTCTTCACAATTATGAAAAGGAAATGTAGATATAATGCACAAATTCTGTTGTCTTTCCTGTACAGCAGGATTTGTGTCTTACACAGATACAGCTGCTTTCAAGATACTGGTATTGCTGAAGTAACCAAAAAGCTTTTTTCTCACATACCCCCTCACACAGGCTCAGTGTCCTGGAAACTGCCACTCAGTGGCTGCCTCACCTCATACCAACTTCTGCCCAGTGCATTCCCATATCTACCTCAAACCTCAGTAGCCAATAGTCCTTCAAGTGGGAAGAATTCCCTAGCCACATGAAATCTGTTTCTTTTCATGTTATTTTATTAATGAGCTCCAAAAACTCATGAAAAAGCAAACTGTGTATCTGATCACCTTCTAGTAAGACTGTCCCATTTTTAACAGCTATTTACTATTCAGCAAGATAAACTTACATGTCCAGTATGCATTATAGATGATATTTAACATATTATCCTGTAAGACAACTTAGGTTCTTCAAGCAAACAAAAATTTGAACTCCCATATCTGAGCTCATTGATCTAACTCTGTGGGTATTACATAAAATACAACTACTTCACCTCCATCTTTCCTGAGGCCCAATCCAGAATGACAGGTCTAAGTACACAGGATATAGATAGACAGAATATAGCCATGAAAGGAACTTCAAGAGGGCAATTCTAATCCATCTTCCTGTCAAAGACAGGTCCAACATAACTGTATTTTTTCTAAGATACTATGTCAAGTCTGCTATTCTAATAAATCAGGCCTGTAAACAAAATAGCTCATTTGTGGATCATAATCTGATACAGACAGCAGTAGCATAGCACAAAGTAGTGGAAGTCAGTGTCACAACACTAGGAACGTTGCCCATCTTCAGTTTTCAGTTGTACAAAACTGTTATCTGGAGTTTCTAGGTAAAAACTGATGTGCATAAAGTACATTATACAGACAAATCTTATGATCTGGAAACATAATTGAGTTGTGAGTTGCCCTTAAAGGCTAAAAGAAATGCCCTGCTTTTTTCTGTCCACTAACAATGTTGTAGCAAATAATACAGAAGCTTTAGATAAGCAGCTTTCTGGCTGCAAACAAGCTTTAAGGAAGGCTTTAACCACAGCTTTATGCTTTAGTTCAGATTTATGGAAGGCTGCCGTGGATACAACTGACTCACTCTGTGCACCACCTCCCTTCCTAGTCATCCTGACATCACTTTGTCAATGGGTTCAAGTGATGAAACCAAGAAAAACAATCAAACCATTGTTAAATGCCACTGCAAGGCTTTAAAACTGAAGTGGCATGGAAGTGTTCACACATACCAGCAACGACAATGGGTAACCACTACTGTCAAACTTAAGCATTAATCACACTGCTTAAGCAGTTCCAGGGGTGTTTGGGTGTTTTTACCAATGAAAAATTTAAGATCTTTGCCCATATGCTATTGGTGACTCTAGAACTGAAAGACAAAATACAAATGTTCTGAGGTCCTACACTGTAAATGTATGTGTACAATACTGGCATTTGAGGGCTAACATCTTTTGCAGATTTAGCCATTAGTCTTGAAGCACAGAGCTAAATTCAACTCTGAGGTACACAGCAACTCTATTGGAATAACAAGAGAAATTAATTCGCTAGATGTATTTTGCACAGAATCATTAATGTTCAGAACTATATAGAGTACAAGTGCCTACTTTTTACTGAGAGCAGTTATCCTTCTCAAAACCTATTTAAATAGACCAATGTAACAGTAAATTGCACTTCTCTTTCATGAAACATATCAAAGCTTTATTTAGAAAAACTGCTGAAGTAAATCTAAATTGCCTAACCTGAAATTGTGATACAGTTGATAGCTTTCTTTCAATTTTATTCAGCCTTTTATTTTCCCCTGAATGTATTCACTAAAGAAAAAACATTAAATATTCAGGTTCGTGATTGTATGAAAAGAGTCTTTTAGTGAAGCCAGTATTTCTTCACTGAAATCAGTTGTTATGTGTGCTCAGATCATTACTAATTGGACCTACCCATAAGTGGTCTGTGCTTTCAGGAAGGTTTCATCTTGTTAATTAAATCATTAAGACTCTGTTACCCAAATTTCAATTGACATATTTACATTTTAATGGAATTATTACCTTTTTTCTTGACCTTATGATAAAAAGGAAAGCACCTTATGTAGTTCTTCTAATCACTACTAATTACATTAAACAGGCCTTTTTCATTAACCCCCCCCCCCACACACACACACACACACACAAACCCTAAGGCCTCAGCTGACAAATGACAGGCAACGAACAGTCTCGGCATTCCAAGTTTCAAGACAAGACTGCACATTCAAAAACTCTTATATGTGCCATGACTGACTAAATTAACAGGTATAAATGCCCATCACCCATATATAGCAACAAGTAACATCAAGAGGTTGGGAAAAGAAAAGCGTATGTGTAGAAGGCATATTTTGATGCTGAAAAGTATATATGACCAAAATCTCTTCTGGATCTAAAGCTACAGGGCATATACTAAGGTGTGACAAAGTATTTTGCCTTTAAGAAAAATAATTGAATTAAGTTAATAACTTGAATTAACTTTAAAAGGAACCTTCTTCTATCTTTATATATTTCCCTTTCAAACAAAAAGCAGGATTTTTATAGATCTCCACACTGTCTTTGTTCCAGATAAATCCTTGTGAATGCATCTGTAATTTTGAATTTTAAGTCCTTAGTTCCACTTCATTGAGCATATGGTTGAACCAATGGAAAGAGGAACACTCTGGTCAGAGATACAGCCTGTCAAATACACAAAATATAGGATTTAAGATTATTCATTTCAATTACAAGACTGTTTACTTCTATCATATTAATATCCTATGATTTTCATAAGAATAGCGCAACATTGCTGTTATTGATTAGCGAAACAATTATGCATGTGAATAAATACATTTATCCACTCGTCAGTTGTTAAAATGTGTTGAACTGACATGAATTTCAGTTTCATCAACTGAAAATGAAATTCAATCCCACTTTTTCTTCCTGTTTTAATAAGCTTGTTATACCAAGAGAATTAATTTCACAATATTTTGGTAACTAATCAACAAAACACCAGCTAATAAAAAACCAGACTGAAGAGACATAAAAGTATTTTTCATAACTTTACACAAACCATTTAATCATCAACATTTAACAGATACCAAACTTGATCCAGAGCCAACTTACTATTCACAACAGACTAAAAGAACACATTGACTTTTCCATGAACTTCAAAGGAATATCATTGCGTTATAGACCAATGTGTAAATTGCAAATGCGGTTGCTTAAGTGCTGATGTCTTCAAAACGGACCCAGATTTACAAATAAATTTGACTTGTGTGATTTTATTGTGAAAAAATATAATTGAACAACCTTCAATGCAGGTTAAACGGGGGTTTTTGTTTAATTTTTTTTTTAGATGGGTAGCGGTAAGCTGACATAGACATTTATTCACGTTCTCACCTTTTTAATTTGCATATGTATGAATTTAAATACTACTCAAAAGAGGAAAAGTTCTAATATTATTGCTGAAAGAATAAAAAAAAAGTTTTACATAAACATGTTGAATAGACAAGGGAATATGCCATAATTAATCACACAGGTTTACTTTCCTATGGCAATGGTTGTCCCTGTATGCTACTTATCTTTTAAGCTCTCCAATTAACAGCAACAGTATTCAGGATATGGTGTTTTGGTCAGAGGTTAAAAATGCAAAATAATTCATTGGATCTTTGATCTGTTTCCAAGCACTTGTTCTAAGTTTATTGTGCCCTTGAGGTTGAGCCATAGTATAGCACACCCAGCAATCATTCTCAAATCCTTTTCATCTTTCTGGGCTTATTTCATGAGTAAAAAACAGAACAGATGTCAGAGGTTTTTTATGTTTTCCCCCATGTTCCCCTAGACATTGTTTTCCCCTTGCTGACAAAACATTTAAAAATTAGAAAGTGTACTGTTTTGGTAAACAGGGATTGTCATTAACCTTTTAATTTCCCTGGATGGAATGTATGATAGGTATCTGCTATGGCATTTACATGACGGTACATTTCAGTCTTCTCTCCTCACACATCTCCTTTTACAGCTTTTGCCATGTCCAACAAGACAGCCCTGGGTAGTTGTCACTCATAAAATTACTCTTCTGTCAGACATACAAATTGTATTTCATGAAACCAGCTGTATCAGATAAAAATTTCTTTGCCCTTTCTCTCATTTTGAATTCCAAACTAAAGGATATCTGAAACATTACTTCTTTCTCCTGCTAGAATCGCAGAATCTCAATGAGTGTTTAGAGGAAACTGACTGGAGCAATGAGTAGAATAATATTTAATTTTTTTAAAATATGATTATTCAGTGTTGGAATCTATTCCCAGGATTTCTACTGCTTTCAATCAGGTATCTTTTCTCCCTTTACATCTCTACTGTATCAAATTCATTTCTGTGATGAGTGCCAGATAAACTAAACAAAAGCTGGAACAGTTCGACTCTGTATTTCTGAAAATGAGCTTCACTGCTCACATATTAAGTTTCAGGATGCTTATTATTATTATTATTGAAGATATAAGGGTTTACAATGATCTCCAGAACTTTAAACTTCATATAAAATCCATTTCTTCATATAATTTTCTCTAAAACCCTTTACCTTCAGCATGATTACTGTATTTGTTGCATTTTTCATGTAAACAAATTGTTTACATTTAACTGAACAGTGATCTTGATATTGGTTTTTTAAATCCTCTCCATTATATTAAACATTACAACTGAGAAAAAACCTTATTATATATCATCATCAATAATCAGAAAAAAAGGTTTGCAGAAAGAAATACAAACAAAATGTTTTGTTTTTCCCTGTGAAAGCAGCTGAATGCTGTGACTGACATTTTTGGATGTTTTTAAGCAAGTGTGTACCCATACATCTTCTTCTCTCATCCTCAGAGATAACCATGCTCCTTCACGCTTTGTGCACTTGTTCTTAAGTCTTTCACATACGAATTTCTTTCCATGTACTATTCCTCTGTTCAGATACCCTTTGCCTACTGATCACTTGCCAGGAAACACACCTCTTCCACTGACTTTCTCTCTCACAGAAAACTACACGTGTAACATTTTTATGTGCAGAACTGGGTAACATCTCAAATAGCTGCTAGCCTTGAGACCTCCAAATGACAACATTCTAAACTTAATCCTACATCAGCATAATATCCCAAATCTTTGAATGTTCAAGGGTTTTCAAACCTCTCAGCTCCTTAGTAATACAAGAAAAAAGAAGAAGAGAGAAATGTAGTAACTGCTCGAAACCCCCATTCGCCCAATTCCTGCCCCTCCTCATACCACAGTGTGGGGAAGAAGGGAGAGAAGTCATGACTAAAGTGAAGTCTGCTAAGAAAAAGAAGGGTGGGGAAAGGTGCTTTAAGATCTGGTCCCACTTCTCATTACCTGACTCTGGTGTCACTGGGTGTGTAGCATAGTGTAATAAATTAGAGAGTTTTCTTTCCTTTATTCCTCTGCTCCAGCTGGCACCCACTGCCCCTTGTCCTATCGCTGGCCATCACTGAGAAGAGCCTGGCTCCATACTTCTGACTGCACACATTCCAAAAAATTATCAGAAATTCTTTCTCTAATTATGATGTGTGGTTTGTTGATTAGTGGAAAAAAGGGAGGGACAATTAAGTGGGTATGTTATTCTACCTTCCTGGACATTACCCCTTCCAGTTGTCATGGTTTTTTCCCTTCTACCCTTACCTATGAGCCAGTGTCTCTCCAGGGGCAGAGACTGCAATGGATCTACTTGTAAGTTGTAACTCGTGATTTGGGCTGCATGTTATAAGAGTTACTATAGCAGGAAGCATCTGAACCAGTGGAGGACAAGCTTTACAAGAAGCAGTGCAAGTGCAGCAGTGACCCGACCTGAGCTGTGTGGTGTTTAGCTGCTAGCTGGGGCAAAACCATACCACCAGTCTAATAGTGTTGATTGATCCCAAGTTAGAAGTGTAAAAGTCTTTAGTAACACTGATCTTGAGTAAAGCATAAATCACATGCAGGATTTCTATGCTGTTCTTAACAACATAAGAACATATAAGCATATGAGTGAATAAATATTATTTATTTGAGAAAGTTAAAATTATAACATCATTTGTCCTGATGAGATTAACTGCTTATAACAGCTAAGCAGATAGATATGAACAGGTTTTTACCAGAAGTAATTACAGTGCTAAGCTGCCTGTTATCAATCAGTTCCAGGTTCTTCCAGATTTTTCTTGGCTTCTTCTAATGTGCCTTTGTACACTGGAAAATGGTAACACATGAATTGCTGCATCTTTAAGTATGCAGTCAGCACTGCATATATCAAAGCAGGAACCAGAATATTCATGATTTGTTGAAAATCATAACCTGAGCATGCTTCTTTTTATTTCCTATAATCTCCACAGTAGTCATCCTGAATTGACACAGACACCAAAGAAGAAATAGCAAAATATCTCTACAAGATATAATCCTTAGTTTTCCAAAGCGGAAGCTGGTTAGCAAGACTGAGAAATTTGGAAAGTCTTATGCCATGTGGTTCAAATTCAGTAAAGCTTCAGACAAATGCAGTTCATCAACCTGTTTGGTTTTTAATAGCAGATTTTAGACCTCTCTACTTTTTCCAGTAGCATAAGGAGGTAGTTGTTTGGTCTGCTGCAATTTTTTTTTTGGTAAGCATACATGCCTGCATATGCATAAGGCAGCAGGCAAAGTTTGCAGAATCAAAATGCCATGGGGCCCATTTGTATTGCACTGATGTTTTCAATATTTTTGTCTTGAAGTCATACAGCGCTGTTAAAGACCATCTGCACTGACGTGTACTTCGGAACTCTTTTAGCATATCAGATTTTCTTTGTCAACTGTTAAAACTCAAAAGCCTTCATATCCTGCCAAAAAACTGCACATTAATCACCCTGCTGGTGTGTTACGCAGTTCTCTCAAAAGAAGACAACCTTTACTCTGAACAGTTTGTTTACTGGTTTACTGGTGAATAACAGCTATATTTTCAGGCTCTTAATGCTACAAAATTCTTGTAACCTTCCAAGCATTGTTTGTTTTTTTCTTTTGAACTCTGGCAAAGAGGTTCTCATCAACTCCCCATCTGCCTGATCCATCAGCCTAACCTGCTGCCCATTCTGATCCCAATTTACTTCTTGGTTGTACACACTATGAGGGTTAATCCCCCTCCTCAGTAGTTCAACCTCTCCTGCAGGCAGTAGCACCCTCTGTGGAGAGGTAAAAAGGCTGTGCCTCCTCTTGCAGTTCCCTGGGACTCTTGGCATACTGAGTTCACACCACATTACAGACAAACTCAATGAGGCTGTTCCCATTGCTTTCAGCTTTTCTTTCCCTCACCATACACAAAGATTACAGCTTGGATGAACTCAGAAGAGGCACCAGATGACCAGGGAAAGGGCTCCTGTATTCAGACACCAGTGTAGCTGTGTGCAGACCTGCCTCCTTATACCATACAGTGGCTTAAGATTGTCAACTGAGCTGAGACTATACTGTGCACAAATTTGGACTTGTCCCCCAGGTACTGCCATCAGATTATAATGTTTAACCTCCTGAGGAACTTCAGTGGTATTCACATGGATTTGCTCTAGCAGCTTTGCATAATACCGCAATCAACTACTTTCGCGACAAATCAGCATACATTCATTTTACCAAACTAATCTCTACATGTTTGGAATCTTAGCAAGTATTCCAAAACAGGAGGTGGAGTTTCAAGTGAGTATTTATAAGCCTATTCATGACCACAGTGACATCCTACCATTTTTCCATCTGACAACGTAACTGACAGAGGTCAAATTCAGTCAGTCAAAGCACTGCTTTTTTGCCTTGTTTTTACACGCAGCAGTTGCTTGTAAGGATGAAATAAACTCATGATCTGCAACTCCTCCTGCTGTTAACATTTCAACAGTAGTAAGACTTTCCCACTTAGGGTATTTTCCTACTGGGCTTTCATCTCAATACTTGCTTGGGTTCGAAGATTTGCTTAGAATTGTGATGGTGGTTTTATTGATTGGGTACCTGAGTTTAAATACAGTGTGACTCTCTGACTAACATAACAGCTGTAGCTCACTCACACAAGGAATGCTTAAAAGTACAGTTCCTTTGCAGGCAAAGGAAGAATTTCATTCAGTAAATACTGTGCATGCATTCAGTTAAAAGGTAACCTCCACATCAATAACTTTAAAACCTCCAGAAAGCCTAAATATGAACAGTATGATGTACTAATAAGTTACAGAATGATATATAAAATCCTTAACATAATTAGAAAGTTAAGGAGAAAATACTGCAGCTGTATTTTCACAGATGTTCTAGGAATGTGCTGCCAATAAAATTACATAAAGTTTTGTAAGACTCCACACCCAAAATTCCCATGTATCTCTGCAAAGGAGTCCTTTTGAAGGACCTTCCCTGCTCTTGAGGTTGGCAGGTGAAGGATCTGTTTGCAGGATTGTGTTGAGCAAACAAGTGAAGGCAGGACAGCTCCCTTACACCATGATTCTGCCCACTTCCACCCCATCCAGCCATGATTCTGCCCCCCTCCACCCATTCTCCCTGGAAACACCAGGGAGGACAGGGGCATTCCCAAATCAGCTGCATGAGGGGGATGCTGTAATCACCATGAGTTATCAACCCATCTTTGCTGCATTGCCTCAGGAGCTGTTTTCTCAGCAGTTGGGGATATTAGCATCACTCCGCTGTCCCTCGGTGTCCAGGTTCAGACTGCTTTAGACTTGCAGCAGCAGCAAAATCTAATAGGTGGATTTAGGGTACGGAAAGCTTAAGTTCTGACAGTGCCTTCTGTGGCCTGACTTAAAAGATTCCTTCCTGGAAATATCTGGCCTAGAAATCTTCAGTACACTACAAGAAGCCTTACAAATATTTCATGAAGGTGAAAATGCCACAGTCTGGATGAATCAGGCTGGGAGACCGCCAGCAGTGAGACTGCACAGCACTCCAGCCTTTTCGTAGTCATGTGCACTACGCTGAGCAATACTAAGACCACTTAATAGTCTTCTTAGTTTCTCCTGCCTCAAAAATTTGTGTCCAGGAACAACGGAATTACTGAGCATTCAGAAGTTGCCAAACAACAACATTTAATGTATCTGGCACGACTATTAAGGGAATTAAGAGTGAAAAAAACATGACTAAATTTAATAATTATGTCTCTGGACTGGTAAATATAGGCATCAAAAAGGCATCAAAATATTGCCTGTCCTTCATTAAACCTGGCTGCTTCACATCTTTCTCCAAGTCTGGGATCAGCATTTTGAATGTTAGTGTAGCCAAAGTATGTCTACAGCACAGCCTTTTTTTTAACGTGCAACATTTTTCTAACTAAAACTTTTTTTTAACATTCTTATCAATCTGCACACTGACTTCATTAATTATTGTGGGAAAAGACTGTTTGACTGTTAATTTTGATGGTTACTGAATCGGCTATTTCCTAGCACAAACAAATGAAATTATTTTTTTTTAAGCTTTAAGAGAATTGCCTGTTTTATAACATTGTTCTGGAAATAAAGAATTTGGCTCTGCAAACTGAAGGGAAGTTGGAACACAAACCAAATGCAGAAGAGCTGTTGCTTCTATCACAAGACATGCACCTGTGATAGCACCTTTCAGGAATGCTATTCCACTCATTTGAAAATAGAGTTATTAATCTCATCTGAAAATGAGATTAATTTCTATCAGGAAATCTTGCATATCTCTACAGCTGATATGACTGAAGATGCTTACAAGACTGTCTGGAATGTAAGCTTGATTCTTAGATTTAAGTTCACTTCACCTAATGACTGTTCACCTATAGACTTAGTTGTCCACAAGACTGAACATCATTACTAAGAAGAAATTAAAAGTAAAACATTGGTGCAATTAACAGGCAAAATCCTATGCTGGGAATTTTTTTTAACATGAGCTTGCCAGAGATTTTATGCATTCATGAGTTTTTACAGAGAGTTTTCAAAGGCTTTATTTTGTTAAACAGCTAATTCCTAACAAATAATCTGACAAACTAATCTACACCTCTTATTTTCAGAAATAAATGCATTCATTACAAATATAATGAATACAAAACAAACATAAAAATATGAATGTAAAATGAATAAAGAACATAGACAAACCTCTAAGTGCCAGGAAAACGCTAGTGAAAAGCGGAATACCTTCTGATAAAAACGTTACTGAGCCTCATATTAAATACAGTAGGCAAACAATGGTACTCAAAGACAAAGGTGGAGCTACAGGAGTGTGTACTGCTTAGCAATAGATTGGCTTATGAAGCTTAGCTGCGTAGAGGGTGAGACTGAAGACATGGAGATCAAACTACAGCAAAATAAACTTACAGTATAACCAAAATTTCAGTCTGAGGAGTATCCTGTAACTGTCAGATCCACTTATTAAAGAGCTAGAGTGGGAGCACTGACATACAGCTATTACTGCCCTCATAAATTAATTAGAACTGGTTTTCGCTGTTCCACCAAAGACTAACAACTGAAAAGTTGTTATAACTAACTTCTGCTGCATTTCAGAAATTCTTTGACAATTAAAAGATAGAAGATTCACGTCCTTTCAACTGCTACTCAGACTTTAGTCCCACATACCACATCCATTGAAAGGTAATGGAAGAAGCCATTGTCTCAACTGTATTTGGAATCATACATTTGTGATAGCATATTATCCAATAAAGACAGGGGAAATTTAATTCCTAGACACTACTTTTAACAAAGAAGTTGCCACTGCTTAACTGCAAGACTTCGATGTATCTTAAAACAATGTTTTATTTTTCCCTCTTCAAACAGTTCATGTCCAGCATCAGTAGGGGAACCTTACTAGGATCATGGAGACATAATGGAAAACTGCATTGCTTTAATTAAATACTGGACATGAGTAACTATAAAAGATGTTAAGACCTTCTCAGAAAATGAAGTCTCAAGCATATGAATTTATACAGATACATAAAATCAAGGCATTCATTTGTCCATGCCGTAAGATAGGCTGTGAAATTTCAGTGCCTCAGAGTCCCGTGTACTTCCCGCATTCAGTCACATTTGGGAACATTTCCTGGCTAAAATGAAGATTTCTAAGATACAGTTTTCAGAGGAAATCTGAATGTCAATATAGGAGTGCTCTGGAAGAACAGACTGACCTAGAGTTAAAGCACTGCCTACGGAAATGCAGACATTACTTTCCTTTCCAGCTGTTTGGGTGAGGTTGCCAAACCCCTCTTCTTGCAGTACCTCTGCAGAACAACTTTTCTGGCAATTATTTTGTTAAGGTAAGAAATAATATGAAGGCTTTCTCCTGCCATTTCATGGTATGCTAGAGTTTACACAGTAAGCCTAATAGTTAGACTTTATGTTTTGAGCATTGTTGTTAAAAAATTCAGAAGTGCCAGTGGCATGAGAGTTAGTGATACAAACTTGGAAATACAAACAAGAGTAGAATGGCATCTTAATGTCTGTTTAATCTTCCAGGTGTTCTCAAAATTACAGAGTGTAGTAATGATACCTGCAGCATACTCTTCAAATCTTTCTTTGTCCTGCTTTCCAGGCAAACAGAGATTTCCTTGCATCTCTTTCAGCACGTTTTTAAAAATATCTACGGTGTTTTATGTAGCCCAGTTATGAAACTTATAAAGAATACACAGTAATATTAAGAAAAACATTAAAATTACACGATGTACATTCAAGCCTTGAATCCTTTGTTTCAATATATATATAATGACATCAGGCCACAAGTTGTTTGCCCAATTAACTAATTTTTTTAAAAAGAACAAAATTATGTGATTGTTTTCACACATTTTAAAATTCCCTAGTTTTTTTCCATACTGGTAGTGAATAATGCACATTTTAGAAACACAACCATTATACAACTGTCCCACAGAAAATAAGTTAGAAGTAATATGCACATAAAAAGATCAAAAATGAGCCTTCAGATGTTTCATAGAATGTTTTCTCTGGAAACTGAGGTGCTTTTAAAGTTCAGAGTTTCATGAAAGGCAATCTTTGGCTAAAATCAATGTACCACCAAGATAAAAGGTGCAACAATATGACTGCGGTGATCAAAGCTTTTCAAAAGAATGATCCACTCTTTTAAACCACATCCCAGGCAACAAGTCCTTTAAGTGCAATATGGCTTATACCAAAGGTAGAAATGATGAAACTCTGTAAAGCCACAAGAAATAAAACAGTTATGTTTTACTACACTGGGTGCTTTACAAGTGACAATGACTTGACAAAAAAATAGGTTACTTTAAATACACTGTAAAAAAACAGGCAATAACGAGTACAGCTAGTAGTAAAAAATAGCTTAAGAAAATGAGCCTGTTGCAAAGTCCTCTGCATAAATCCCACAGCCTTCTGTCGTAGAAAAAAACTTCAAGTAAGTAGGTCGATATGATTGCTTGTGAGAAAGAAACATGTTTTGCCCCTTCCTTGAGTAGCAGAGACACAAAGCTGACATGTACCCCTAGGAAAAGTAGGCTAGTGAAAAACCTTACTTAAACTCATACACCATAAGGAGGAGTAGGAAAAAGGATGAAGAATGACTGGTCTATGTGCCACATTTTGTGTGAATATTTTTATTACCTTAATTTTTGCCTCACAAGTCAGTAACAACTCAGGCTTCTTCATCCGCGAGGTTCTTCTGTGAGCTACACGGGATGATGTGATGGCATCAATCCCTTTCTTTGTGAACAAGTATCTGTACCTAAGACAGCTCATCAGAATTAACATTAATTGGCTGCTTTGTTGCTAGGCTCAGTAATGAAGAGAAAAATTAATCACACAAATTTAAAAAAAGATTGGTCTCCAAGCAAACTATCAAGACACATTTGCATGGAAATGTTGGAAAACGTCCTAGCTTCCAATTAAGACTTCTGCTATTTGAAAGTGCTATTTTTACATTGAGAGATATATTTTTCAGAGTCCAAAGTGGAAGAGGCCCACCCTCACATAGTGCAATTGGTCAGACTGGAGGAGGTAAGGAATGTCCCAGCTTCCTCTTATTTGCAGACTAAATGGGCATGGTTCTCCGGGGGCTAATATCTCAGGGGTTAATAAGCTTAATTTTCATGGCTGATAAGGGAAAAGAAAGAAGCAAAGGGTATAATCTTTACACCACACAAGTTTGATTGCTACCAACTTGATGAAGGCAAGAGACATACCAACATCAAAACCAGATTAGCTAAAGGTCATGCATCTGTTGATCAACCAAATAGCTAGCTCTAGACAAGGCTGTTCAAAACCCTAAGTTGCAGAATACAGCACCTCTTTAGTTAACAAAGCAAATGCAGCCAGACTACACTAGGAAATATTGTAGAATAATTTGGTCTAAAGAACAACTTGGCTCCCCTGAAAGCTCCCAACCAGTCCAGCAGTGCCAGGAATTGTAGGTGACAGAAGTCAGAAACCAGCCCTCAGCATCAGGAAGTATTCTGAACTGACAATTCTTAGTCCAAAGTCCATAGCTATTACTTGATCTGACTGATAAATTAATGGCTTGTAATTTAATTTATATATTTACTTATTTTTATTTTTTTTAAATATTGGGAATATTTCATTATGGTTAGAGACATTTTACAACTTCCCCTCAACATGTTACTTTAATATTAACCCCCGTTAAAGGCTCAGGTTTTAGATTACAAGTTCTTATTCATTTCAAAACCACTGACATGGCATCATTCCTGTATTTGCTTATTGCTCTCCTAGGGGTGTTAGTATGGGACCAAAATGTGATGAATGTGTGAAGAGTTCCTCAGACCTGCTTAAAAGCTCATAGTCAATTCTTCTCAAAGATTTTAAAAGGGGGAAAAAAAGAATTATTTCACTTAAGATTATTGGCACCTGTTCAAGGTGAATGAAGGGGAGTGTCTGAGAGCAATGCCATTGTGCTGCTTTTGTTTTCCTTTTCTTTTTCCCCAGCAACCTGATAAAACTTAACTTTGAGACTAACCAAGAGGCATTGACAGGTCTACCCACAGTTTAGTTGTAGGAAATAATAAAATCTTATGTTGAAATGAATTCACAGAAGTCTGAGATTACACATACAGACCCCTCAACATCGAATTACAGAATCCTGTCATTTTATCAATAAGCTCAGAGAAGAACTCAGAAACCTTTAAAAGAGCTTCTGTTCATTATCTGTGTGATACAGTGTCTTCCATAAAATAGTGGACTTCACCAACATAACTCTGTTCCCTTCAGTTTATTAGGATCTAGCAATTGCTTAAAATCATTAGTTCTCATTCATTCTGTGCTTTTCATTTTATTCTGCAACCAGAGAGTGCATCAATTGATTCTGCATCTCTGAACATTCCTACTCAGATATAGGTTTACACAAGATGTTCCTTACAGAAGAAGTGGCTGGAATTTTTTAGACAACCGATCAGCAAGCAGTGCACTACTCAGGATGAGTTCTGTATTCTCTCTGAGGGCATTTGATGCAGTATCTCCCTGTCTCCCAACTAACACTTCCAACTTCCTTAAACTTCTCTTGCTGAAGCTTGAGCATACGGCAAAGAACTATTCAATATGCCAAATGAAGCAAGAATGTCTGCATATATTAGAGGTTACAACATGCTATCCCTAGAAAATCTGGCAATCTGGATGGGAAGAGAAAGCAAAAGGCCACTCCCTTGCTTTTGCAATAAAGCAGATATCTGGGCATTTCAGATCAAGAAAGTGGACCCATGGGACAAGGTAATAGATAGGCAGAGTAACAGGTCCAGCCACCATTACAGTCTCACTTGAGCTTATTACCTCCAGAGCACGCAGCTGGAAGAGAACACCAACTGTGCAGTAGTGGTCCCTGCTATAATAACTCACTGTTTTATTAGGGGAAAAAAGACATGAATGAATTTAAGTTTCCTTTGCAACTTCTGTTAATTTTTGCCTGCCTGCCTGGATTCCAGTCAGTGCACTGAGGTTCACTCCACTCACATCTGACTATACATTTCAGTATATATTTACAGAACTCCAGCAGTACACAAAAAACAGCCTAAGTTAATTACTAACAAAGTATCTCATAAAGAGAAAATATATTTGATTTTAACTGATGAGTAGTGAGGAACAAAAAGTTCACAAAAGCTGACAAAAATCCACGCTTTTTTGAAACTTGAGAAATGCATACAAAACAGATACTGCCTTAAGATTTTTTTTTACATTAGTAATTATAAAACTTCTGAAAGTACTGTTTTGGTCCAGAGAGGCATACATTTTATTTTTAATTATCTTTTTTTTTTTTAAGACCTGAAAAGACATCTTTTTTAAGCATATCCTCTGAAGACATTTTTGTAGCAACCATTTTTTTCTTCTTGGGATGAGCTACTTTACTTTTTCTTTCCTCTTTCACATCACTATAGAGGAGGGTCTAATTTCTATAGCCTGCAGGAATTTCATTAATTCCCCTGTGAGAGTATCAGGAAATGCGCTTTCCTACCCTGTGAAGGTTATATGTGGATTTATTCTTCAGGAACACTTATCATGCATTTTTCCCACCCCAAAAATAAAGACTGTTAATGCTATTTTGAGCAGGTAAGAGCTTATTCTATTTTATTGCAATTTTACCTGGAGGTTTTGTTACCTTCGTTACATTCCTTGTAGTTTCACCATATGTCAAAGAAGCACGTCTCTTCACTGTCTATTGCCACAAGCCCTTACTTAATACATTTACTCCTATGCTGAGAAATGTAAAGGTCTTCTATGATTTCAGCATTACACTAAATATTTTTCAGATGTGAAAAATCTATGTCTTTAACCTATGGTGGATACCTTTCCAACAGGACTTGACTATGATGTGTTACATATTTCTAATCTCCTAGTCAAAAAAGCAAACTTGAACCAGCTTTGGGTGAGCTTTTCTTATATAAATCGTTACCATTGGTTATGCTCAAACATGAATCTTTGTATCTGAAGTTTTGTATGTTTAAAGAATCTCAGAAAAAATTATTTATTTTAGTTTTATTGTCTCTTTTGATCTGTGCCTCTCAGACATATTCAGAGTTCCTAACACAAGTTCAGTGTTAGGCACCTGGGTCCTGGAAACCTCAGTACTGTGGTTTGGATGTTGTTTTCCTCACACTCAATAAAGTTACTACTTACATTCATTCTTAAAATTTATGGGTTTTGTTATCCAAAATATCCCTCAAAATTTAAATCTTACGAAAACACTTTTATTTTCCTCAAGGATGGGCAAAAAAGGAAAATTCACTGAAGACTTTTAAATTAAGAATTATTCTTTTAAAAAGATCTTCGGTTTTAACTTTGAAAACAGTCCAAAAAAATAACACAGTTTAACAAAACCTAGTCCAACCCATAACTTTAAAATATTTCATTTTCCATCAGTGGGACAAAGAGCAACACCTGTAGAGGTTTCCAGGTAATACACAATTAACTCATTCAATATGTAATGCTTTTATACACCTGTTTATTTGGATCCATGATTCAGCATTTCTGATATTGCAAGTCTGTATCAAATGGATAATTTTTATTTCTCATAAACATTTTTTAAGGGCAGGATGATACTGAAACACAGTCAAGTGTATGCAGCATGATAGAGTGCTCTCATCACATTACTTCAAGCTGCTATGGTTTATCACTTTGCCTCAGAAAGCTTGCAAAATATAGCAAATCAAATCTGTTTTTAAATGCCTGTCTACCTCTGATTTGATCCATAATTCAGGGAAAAATTCTTCTTGACATGTTATATTGCAGGCATGGTGCCAAAGACAAAAAATATCTATGTATAGGAGGCAACACTTTGTGGTAGATAGTCAGGAGCATCTAGATGAAATTAAAAGTGAATAGTTATGTTATTCACCTGACCTCTTCAAATTCTGAACATGTGCTATACAAAAGAATTATTTTCCTAACTAATGGTGTTCTTGAGAAGCCTGTCTGTCTAGTGTTCATCCACTCAATAAAAAAGGTGAGCCACAGATGTTCAATTTAACTTGACAAAAAGTAAGAATGAACCTTTCAGGGTAAAACATTTTTTTATGCAGACAACTAGAATACCTACCTAAGAACAGTTTGGGGCCGGGGCAAAACTTCTTAATCCATTTAATAGCAATCTTCAAATTCTTAAAAGGAGGGAATAAAGAAAACCCAGCCAGTAGTCCCTCACTGTAGTGCATGCCAGGACGTGGAGAGTGGAGATAGAGTGGACACTGAAGCGAGAAAGACTGTGCCTTCCCAACAAGGGAAAAATTTGTGAACTGGAAACTGGATACAAGGAATAACCATACAGTAAGAAGCCATAGAAACTGCTTCCCAGAAAGTCTGTCAAGTTTCCAACATCAGGTTTTCAAGACCCAACTGCATTAAGCCCTAAGTAATTGTATTGGGTTTGCATTGCAAGGTTTTGGTAGCAGGGAGGCTACTGGAGTGGGTTCTGTAAGAAGCTGCCAGAAGCTTCCCCTATGTCCAACAGAGCTAATACCTGCATCCAGCAATGGTCAATCCACCACCACCCCCTCAACTGAGTTCATAGCTGGTCTTGCTTTGAGCAGGAGGATGGCTCTAGGCCTACTGAGATCCCTTCCAATCTGACTTATCCTATGAACCTATGAATTTTTTGGAAGGACTTGCTGTCTTTGATGATCTAGGTTGCAGACTCAAATATGTCAGATTACTCACGCATTCTAAACCAAACCTGTTTCTATTGAAAATTCAATTACTTTCAACTGAACCAAGAGATTGAAAAGCACCAGAAACTACATTTCAGTTGACATACCTCCGTGGCCTCTGAAAAGCACAGTATTTTTTCAGAAATATCAGTCGGCTTCATACTGGCAATTCACCAAACTATACCAAACAGGATCATAAGAAGCATTAAGGTTGGAAAGGAGTACAGCAGTCTCTCCAATACCACTAAATCAACTAAATCATGTCCTGGAGTGTCACATCTACACATTTTTTGAACACCTCCAGGGATGGTGACTCCACCGCCTCTCTGGGCAGCCTGTTCCAATGCCTCACTGTTCTTTTGGTGAAGAAATTTTTCCTAATATACTAATATCTAAACCTCCCCTGATGCAACTTGAAACCATTTCCCCCGTCCTATTGCTAGTTACTTAGGAGAAGAGACCAACCCCCACTTCACTACAACCTCGTTTCAGGTAGTTGTAGAGAGTGTTAAGGTCTCCCCTCAGCCTCCTCCTTCCTAGGATAAACAACCCCAGTTCCTTCAGCCACTCCTCATAAGACTTCTGCTCCAATACCTAACTGAGTGCCAGTACCAGAGGCTTCCCTTACCACTATCTACTCTCCCTAACAGAGTTCTGGTGCAAGACTGTAGAAGAAATGCTGCTGGACAAATGAATTATCACCAAGAGGTAGACAAGCCAGAATTTGTTCACTGCAGTGCAAGTCACAGGGTATTTAATGGTCTGGTATAAGAACTAGGTAAAGATACCTGATTGCTTTAATTTTCCAGCACACGTACAATCCAGTTTTAACATAGCTGGAACACTTTAAAATTTCTCATGTATAATGAAAACATATTTGTGTACGTATTTAACACAAAGGGATACCAGGATGTTTAAGAATGGAGTGGGAAAGTAGTAAGTAATAAGAAACAAAGAAAAATCACGATGAGCTCACATGATTAGATAAATTTGAGTGATAGCTATATTACCTCCAGTGAACCTGCTTTCAATCAGATACTTCCATAATTAGGTATTTTAATTTTGAGAGGAAAATTAGAAAGTGTTTGTTAAGGCTGTAACCCTGCTGCCCAGAAGCACAGTAATAGGCCACAAGCTGCTGAGCCTACATGGCCTCAGGACTGACTTTTCAGGCTTGCTCTGTCTGAACTTGTCTTCACCTGTCTGGAACTTTGCTTTTAGTAGGCTTAACTACCAGAATATTTTTTTTTTAAGGCCAGGTTACTGTAACTTCTATTTCTGCTGAACTTCTTATGTAGCTTTTACACAGACAGTAACAAGTACCTGTCTACTTGTGTAAAATGAGATATTTGTAATAACGTAGCAATCAGAAATACAGGCCAGGTAGAGACCTTGAGAAGTGTGAATACTGGCCATTGTGTGCAGGACAGCCAGGCATGGGATGGTAAGAGCTGGAAACCCAACTAACCCTCGCGACCCCAAGAATAGAGGGTCTCATTGGTGATCAGTTAAAGAAATGGAGTTCAGGGAAAGAAATACCAAAAGCCAGCCAGACTCAAAGCCAGCCAGCCAGACCCAAAGCAAAAGAAGTTTTAGGGATAATAAAAAGAAAAAAAGAGTAAGCTAGCAAACATAAAAAGTAACCATAAGTGGATTCTAGTACAACAAATAAGCCATCAACATCACATTCCTCCTGGCAAAGTACTGCTAACTAGACACTGCACTCCCACCAATATACATGCACATGGTTGACCTCAGGAGCCAAAAAGGCAGTACCTCGATAAGCGTTAACACCAGGGCAAGGAGCAGGTACCAATGAGTCTCTGTGCAACAGTTTTAACTGGATTGCTATTAGAGATTTTTCCATTCCACTTTTCCTTCTGTTTTTCTTAATGATTAGATGTGGACTAATAATGATACCTTGATTAGACCATTACGATGTCAATTATACTAATAATAAATTTTTCATTTTATATATGTAAGCTCCCTTTTTGCTCATAACATGATTTTGAGCATAACAAGTTATCTGAATATCTATAGAGTTCTTAGTAGTAGTAAAACCAGAAGCAGCTTAGTTATTCTGTATGCAAAGCAAATTCAGCACAATGATTAGTACAGCTTTCATCTTATTCCAGTAACTATGAATTAGAGATAAAAAGCATATCCCAGTTGAAAGAATAATGTTTTGTTCCTCTAGTTCCTCTGCAGATAAATGTGATTTTATTCAGTTGACCTCCAATGTTCCTGCAATGAAATTGTGATTAATATGCTGTGCTTATCATTTTAGCTTGCTGTGAAAACGAACCAGCATAGAGTTAAACAGCCTTCATCACTGTGCTGGGGAAACTTTAGTCAGTTACTAGAAATAACACAGAACCCACAGCTGTATTATATGAACAGAGATTACTACTCACTGCATCTCCAGTGAAAATGAACCATGCCAAATAGTAAATACTTTACACACTTTTTACTTTGGATTATGAATGCGATTTGAATAACATGTAACACATATATAGTCATTTTTCAGCAGTGAAATGACAATCAAGAAGAATAATATATAACTCCAGTACAAGTATTTTATTTTTTTAAGATATACTCATAACTGAAATCATAAACTGAGAAAGTGTTAAGCTAGTTTCCTGAACCTACGATTTTATTTTACTGTACTGAATTTCTCCTACTTAACATTACACTTCTGTGACAGAAGAGAAGAAATACAACTTCTTCCATGAACACCGAAGATTAAAGCACAGAATTCATTGGGAAGAAAATAACTTGGGAATTCTTCCCTCAGATATCAGATAGGATTGTTAATGTGCTCATGGCTCTTTCACAAAGGTCTTCTTACACAACTGCTCTGGTCTATTCTGCTGCATTAAGATTCTGAATGAGTAAAGCAGCAGATACAGCATGGAAGCAAGAAAGCATTTTCTTCACACTGTTCTGAAACATGTACTGGCATTCTGAGATTGGTCCACAGTTCTTTCTTCCCAAGTTTTATTTCCCAGCTAGCAATCAGCAGCACCATAGCCTTGTATCCTTGACAGCTCTTACGGACATTCTACCATCGTCACAGGCTTACCAAAGAGACCCTTCCGCAATGGTGTATTCATATGTAATGTCTTCCAAAATAATTAAGTAGAAGAACAAAAATGCCATTGCCTATCCAGTAGCTCCTCATACATGTGGTAGTGGTGTTGATCAGGGGAGAAGATAATATTTTTATTCCAAAAAAAATGAACTGCAAGAAGTTTCTGTAGACATAATATATACAATTCTTCAAGCACACAGTCATTGTATATGGAATCATTTACGTTGGAAAAGACCAGTAAGATCACCAGCTCCAACCGTTAACCTAGAACTGCCAAGTCTACCACTATCCCAATGTCCCTAAGCACATCTACATCCCTTTTAAATACCTCAAGCACTTCCTTGGGCAGTTACTCGATATAATGGTACTGGAATTACAAAAGGTCTACTATTACTCTTAAGTATTTCTATAAGATGGGTGTCAATTTATTACCTCCATCTGCCATTACATACAGCATGCAATCATGGTCAGTCTCTCATCCATGAAGTCTCTCATGCTCATCATGTTCTATATTAAACATTTTTCACAAACCTTCCAGAGATAAACCTCTTTATTCACTGAAAACATCATCTAAGAACCTAAGAAAAGCTCTAGTGGCTTAGACTGATGGTCTTTATGCTGTCTCTGATAGCAGCAACAGGACACTCCATTTAAGGAAAATCCAAGCACCTAGCCTCCATAATTTTCCATATATCCCCCAAGCATTAACAATCATTTGGAATGTTGGAAGGTACATTCCTACATACTCACTTTAGTAACCCCTTGATAAGGGATGTCATGTTCATGTATGAGCAGCCCCATTCTGAACTGGATGATAACCTTTAGTATCCAGATGGAACTCTCGAAGTAATTTGCCCTTCTGTAAGATGCTACATATTACTCCCTTTCCTAACACCTCTAGAATTTTTTCTTACTTTTCGTCTGCTTAAGGTTCAAACATCTTCAAAAGGCTCTCAGAATGCAGGTGTGCATTTCTACTTGTCTGTATTCTGTGGAAAATAGACAATGAAAATCCACAGTGAAGGTACCAATCCACAAAATAGGAGATGATAACTATAAATATCTGGCAGACTTCTAGCAAAATGATTGTTGTAGATCCCTTACACGAATGATGACAAGAGTAGATATTCTTATACTCCACCACAACTTATTCCTGGCCTTAATAAAAAAATAAAATACTAAACCTGTATTTTATTTTCACCCCTATCCTAAGCAGTAAGACTTTTTGAAACATCTATGTTTCTTTTTTTTAAAAGAAAAATAATTTGAAATGTTAGATCTCCTCTGAGGATATCATTCTCAGCAAAGGGAAATTCATAATGAATGTTCATTAATGTTCTTTATCAGTTCATTAAAGCTACTTGTGCACTATATTTATGAACATCTTTGATAAACATTTGGATTTGTTGTGCATGAACTGCTGATGAATAGTCATTAAACTGTCCCTAAGTTTATTCATTATGACTGCTTATTAATTTCTCATGAATTATTATAAAATTCAAGCTGCTCTAGCAGTCATCCATAAACAAAGAACAATCACTCACTGTATGTATTACTTATTAGCAATAAATTTAAAATATAAGTTTATTTCTAATGATTAATGCATAGCAAATGTACTTTGTTCTGGCAGTAACTTAATCAAACCCAAGGCACTTGCAGAGAAAACTACTAAAAATTATGTTATAATTTGGAGACACGCTTTTGTTTGCAAATCATCTGACAGCCACATTCAATCCATACTGCTGCAGAGTAGCACTTAACTTCTTGACTACATGTGTGAAGATGTCCCTATCTGGCTGAAGACTTCTACATTGCTAATATTAGGGGAATACCTTTATTTCCAGCAGAAAGTATCTAACACATACTCTTCACACACTTACATTAACTGTTAAAGTTATGCAAAAAACTTGTGCTCAAAACAAAATCTGAACACATCAGAATTACAATAACCTATATAACTTTAATTTCCTTGTCCTATTCACAGCTGTCATTGGTCAGACGTCTTAAGTTTTTCCCTGTCAAATTCCATAGCCTCCAATGCGTGTAGGACAGTGCAGAAATTTCTGAACTGGTTTTATACTATTTAGATTGCATATTGGTAATAATTTATGCTGTGTCACATACCACAGTGCATCTGTATAGCTCAAATATAGGAAACTTAAACTTAGCTGTAATATGTGTACTCGAGACTTAGATGGTATCTGTAGTCATCTCCACTACACTCATACCCATTATAAAGCTGTTCTCATTACAGTTTTATGCTATTAACCAAGCAATGCCTATTTAATTTTTGTCCAGTTTTGATCAAAAAAAATTAAGAGTCCTGGTGGAAGATAATTTATTTTGATTGGTTATCATAATAGAGACTCTTTTTCGCAAACATCACAAATATACACTTCCCATCCTGTTTCAATTCAAGGGAAGCAATGAAAACAGAAGACTGCAGTAAGATAACTGTATCAGGGTCTCACAGCAATAGCTGCAACTGGAAAAAAGTCAGTCTGGTAGGTTAGTCCTGATAAATGCTATAGAAAGGTCAAAAAGGTCAAAAAGCAGCTAGTGAATGCTAAAAAGTGTTCTGAAAAACTGGACAGTAGCAAGAGAGGACTTCCATAAAGGGCTCACAAAACAAACATATAAGGTGGTTTTCTTTTTAATAAGCTCAAGTTTGATGAAATTCCTTGTAAAAGAATTCAAACTGAGATGAGATCCTTTGGGCCTCATCATCAGTATATTAATTTCACAGTATGGTATTTCCACAGACTTCAATCGTAACTTCTAATCTCCAGCAATACATTTGTATAAATATGTGCTGTCTACACTAATAAATATTCAGCCATTCAGTAACGTCATTGTTTTCCATTCCTCAATAGACTACTCAGAAGTAATTTAAAACAAATTAGACAGAAAACATGCACTCTACTTATTTCTATTTTATAAAAACGGTACTTCGTACTCCCTTTCCTCCCGTGAAGGACCTCATTTATTCACACAGAAATGAGGTAGGATTTCAAGCTTTAGGCTTTCCTCTCCCACAGCCCATCCAGCACCATGAACATCTCTAATCTGATGCACAGAATGTGCATTACTCACACAGCCATTCAAAATCACTTGTAAATAAGAACATCCATTGGAGTTCTAGTAGATTTCCATTAATGTAAATGAGAAGAAAATCTATATTGGGGAAGGTTCAATCTAATTGCTTCTCCTTCCTTTATCTTCTCTTTTGTAGCCTTTTAAATTATCTTTTTTCTTCTTACTAGAATCTCAATTTTATTCTTTGTTTTCCCCACACGGTCATTTTTCTCCTTTTCCCCCTTTTATTTTTCCAAAGCCTAAACCAGAACACAAATCAATACCTCTTTTGAATCCCCTCTTTTCAAATCAGACTACAGGTGCTAAAGCTCTGAAAAGGGAGAGAAAGGCAAGAACCTGCCAAGCAGCAGGGCAGTTAGGAGGGAGCACCCTATTGGCACCCTACCTCAGCGCCAGAGAGATACTCTAGGGTTCCTACCTGACAGGGAGCTTGCAAACACTTTATGAAGGGGACAGTTCCAGCTCTTATCTTCTCCCCAGCAACATAATGAAAGAAAAACAGTATTATAATGATTTTATCAAAAAGTTTGGTTTTAATACCCAAGCATATTTACGTCAGTATATGGTTTATTTAAAATGCTAAAAATGCACTGCTTGCAAAATCTCATTTAATCATCTAAAAGCTTTATAACATTTCAGCATCTAGTCCATAATACAGAAATTAAAAAGGAGTACTTGCTTTCAGTATTTGAAGCCAAACCTGTGTTAATGGGAGTTAAGATCATACATCAAAAAGCAGTATGAGCTAAAGCTACTTAATTTAATAAATTAAGCACTTTTGTCATTAATTATCTAAGAGTAATCAAAAGTGGTAACTGCATTTTCATAGATAATGAAGTAATTCAAGAAACATGGCTGATTTAGCAAGACTACCTCATGGATTCTTTTTCTGGAATAAGCTAATTTGCTAAGTATCATTTGGAGTAGTAAATCATTAAAACATACACATGTGGAAGTGGTAGCTGTAAATTAAAATAAGTACAAACTTAGGCAATCAGAAAATATATCTGGTAATATTTTTTGTAACCATTGAAGACCTATATGGAAAGATAAAATCCTTTCACATCTGTGGCCATTTTTGGCTCCTTACAGGTTTAAAGGCAAAACAGATAGCAGCTCTTCCACCTTTATCTAAAGATTTGAAAAAGGCTTTTTCAGGCGCTGAGAGTATGCATTGTCTACCAGGAATTTAAACAAAAGTCAATACACTTCTGTGACATGAACTTTTCAGTCTCAGTATGTTTAAAAAAAAAAAAAAGTTAAAATTACACTTAGAAAAAAGTTGCTGAGACACATAGTCCAACATCTGAAAATACAAAAAAATACTTTCTACACGGCAAGAGCTGATGTTTGCTCAACTGAATTAATGACTATTCATCTTCCCCTTGCCTTCTGTTAAGCATTAGAAGCTGAACATTCTTGAAATACTGGTGAAATTTAGAGTGATTTTCTTTTCCATACTACATCTAAGTCTCCATTCTGAGGGATGTTGTGCTCTCTACAACATGTAATGCTAAGCTAAGGTTTAGAAGGCAAGATTGCTAGGCGAGGTAGATTCATTGCCCAAATGGGAGGATTCTCAGAGTAGCTTCAGAAGTTCAGAGATTTGGTAGAAGGGATTGGTGTAACAATCTTAATGGCAAAGACACACCTACCTGAGACTACAGCTAAGGAGGAAGGAGGCACTGCTAAAGAAGGGTTTCTTCATCCTTTCTGATACCACTAAGGAATGTCCAGAGCTCCACATTTACTCACAATTCTCACTTGCTGCTCTAGAGTCCATAAAGCATGGTTGCACTATGCATGACTTTGTATGAAGAGATAAAGGAGAACCAATTATTCTTGACCTTGGCATAAAATTACCTTCATTCTTACTACTATTTTTAGGTCATTTCCAATCTGAAATTAGAGGGGTTTTCTCCCTCAATGTCTGCCTTCAAGTATTAGAAGTCTTCTGAAGAGTAACAGTTTTGGCCTTATCCCAACAACTGACACCACACTATAAGGGAAATATCCAGGAAATTATCAGGGTGGTAGGAATGACAATTCTTTTGTCCTTTTCTTTCTGAACAGAAGATCATCTGAATGCTGAAAGACAGATAACATCATCCACACTGGTAAGAATGTAAATTCAGACACTTCTGTAACTTCTTTTGACAAAAAACTACTGTATCATCTCATACAGCTGAGACAAGAATAGATAGTGGTCGATAGCTAACCTCTATCTCAAGCATGAGTGGATTCATGCACAGTGATTGAAGTCTGTCTCCCTCCCCAATCTCCATCTTTGTTTTATTAAAAAACACAACTATGAAGTCAGACAATCTTAGTTGCTGAACACGGAATGAAATTGTATAGAAACCTATCAAATATACAGTTTATGAGATATTAAAATTGGTATTTTCTAAGGTTCAGCATCTACCATCAGGAAGGTTTTTTCCCTAATTGTTCTTCACAACAAAATATTGAACGTTCCTCCAACTCTCTACATAGTCTAAGGTAACTGACAATCTGTCAACCATCTATACTGGAATTAATTGAGCTACATTAGTAATACAGTAACTCTTGCACATGTCCATTGCTTAGCATAAGAGAAACAGCTAGTATTCATCAGAAATTGGAAACAAAATTTTTTGTATTACTGCTGCTTCCAGACCTGGAACATGTCTAGTTCCAGGAAAACATACTAATTCTGGTTCAGCACAGAGTAAGTTCAAATAGCAAGTAGTAAGCTCCAACTTCATGCTGTGTTCTCCTAAACGAGTCTGAATACAGGACTTACGACTCTTCAGATGGATTTTTAAAGATGCCCTCTCACTGGTACAAATCAGCCAGGATTTCTCTCTGCCACTGTGCTGCTACTTAAGCTTAACTGAGCACTATAGAATGAAAGAGAAGAGTTTCAAGAACAAAAACAGAGTCCTGGACTATGTCAAATTTACTATCCTACAACTGGGAACCTGGGATATCTAAACTTCCACAAATAGTATCAGCTTAACTACCCACTTCCTAAAGGAGCTACAAAATATTCCATTGTCTTCTACAACAATATTCTCTTATCTGCTACAGAAATTTACATCTGACAGTCAATCAAGTGTGAGAGAAAAAAGAGAAAGGATTTCAATATGGAAAAGAAACAATAGGAGGGCTGCCTGAAGGTGCCCAACTTGTGTACTTTTTGCATCTCGTGTTTGTAAGGGGACATGGGAAAGCAGAAGATGCTGACAATAAGAGAGAGGACATGGAGACAGACAATAGAAGGCTAAGTGAACTCACGCTTCTAAACATGCACAATGTAAATCAGAGATAACATTGTGTCTTAGAAATCAGTTTTTAAAAATACCAGGATCTCCTGATTCAGATCCTTGTTCCAAATACTTTAGTTAGTGAGCTCTGTGAAAGGAGGCAAAACCAAATGCAACTTCAGAAGTCTGTTTGGTTGAGCACAAAAATAGTCTTCTGATATCAATACTGCGGATTGTGTCCACAGAAAAAAACAAGATGGCCCTAAAGGAATGAGGACTCACATCAAGAACACAGACTGTAGTAACAGCAACTTCTCCAGTATGCTTGGGTACCCTTGGGTCTCTATCTTTTAATCTTAGCAAAAAGGGTGAATTTCTATAATAAATTAAAACATTTAAATCAATACCACGATCTCTGTGGACCCATAAGATGGGATCTAACTCCAGTGGAGAAACCGGCTGGTGCAAGTCAAGAGGGAAGAGAGAGCACAGGACAATCACTTCCATTCTTTTAACTGTCCGGTTTTCCATTAATGCACAATGAACTGAAAGTCCTCTTCTGTCTGACTATCCTGATGTTTACCGTAATAGCAGAGACACTACTCTCATATGTCTAGATTCAAGTCTGAAGATTTCTAGTAGAAGACCCCTAACAAGCAGAATCCTTCTGCTAATGACAAGGAGTTATGCAGATCTATAAGCACTGTGCCAGAAAGAATGTGTCATTTTGGCACTGATCCCTTCAGGAATCTGGGATAGTTACAAATAAGTTAATATTCAGAAATGCCTCTGGAAGTTCATGTCACAAATTCCATTAAAAGATGAAAGAACTTCCTAAGCCTAGAGTTTCAGAATTTCATTTATTTATTTATAGGAAAGGACAGAGACATCTAGACTTTAGAACAAGTTGCTCTTAAAGCTATGAAACGCATCTGTCTCTAATGACTGTAGTATCTAGGCACACATTAGTCTGCTGTCCACACTGAAAAAGTTAAGTTAAAGAAGACATTTCTTTTTTAAACTATGAATCATGAAGACAGAGACACAAAGAAATTAGCACAGGGTCATCCTGTACCTGAACTTAGAATGAAAACTGTATCATTAAAGATCCTAGCTCTCATCTTGGCCAGTAACCTATCCTATTTCTCTCCCTCTTTTAAATAAACACCAGCCTTTATTTCCACTCCAGAAGAAGCTTATGTATTAGAAGACAGAGGATTCATTATTCAGCCACTGGCCTCTTAGCAATTAATTGATATTCCAACCAGGCTCTTTTGGTTACAGGATGTGTGGTGTTTCTTCTTTCTCACTTTGCCACTCTTCAGTATTACCTGCACATACCTTTAAGGTACATCAGATGAATAAAAATTGGTGCTATAGAGGAATCACTTCTTCCTTAAGTCTGTGGTTCCGGTTTGCTGAGGCACAAAGGACCACACTGAAGTCATGTGTGTGTAATCCCATGTGAGCCACCAGCTCTGAAGCCCTACTCAACACATTGTGTGCACAGAAAGGGCTTCTCCCTGTGGAGAAGTAGAGAGTGAGGCTGGAGCTGCATGTGAAACTGGCACCACAATCTGCACATTCAAATACGTGTTCCCCAAAGGGTACCACTTGGTGCTGAAGGTTTGAGCTGTAGCTGACTTTTCCAACACACAGTGTACCAATATCTGTGATCTTTAGCCTTCAGAGTATAATTTACAGTTGCAGTGAAAGAAATCATTCTAAGCAGCAGAACTGTTCTGAGAGGAACATGGGAAAGAAGACAAAGAGCCAGAAGAGGTTTTGGGAAGGGACAAACTAACTGCTGACTGGCTTAACTATTCCTCCTGAAGTAGCATCTCAAATATGCTTACATCTGTCACAACCTAAACTGAATGCAAGTTGTACAACAACTGAGATTGAGGCTTTCATTGTGTTAGGTACAAGAGGGGTAGAAATCATTGTGCTTGATGTTTTCTAAGGCATTGATATACACAACAATGTTCACCAAATTTTTAAGTCACAAGAGAACACTGTGACCATTAAATTTAACGTCTTGCAAAAGACAGGCTTGGAAGGCTTAAAATCCTACTCAGACATCATCTGATTCTATTAATAGTTAAAAATTCAACACGGGAATTATGCCTAAACCTGCATACCTTGGGTATGCAGCAAGCCATATTGTTTCCTTTTGTTTCGTTACAGAATACAAAGTATAAAGCAACATGAGTTACAACCATTGGGCATGTGTGCCACTCCCCCTACCCCCCCAAAAAACCCCCTTTCATCACCCTCATTTAAACCAAAAGCCTCTTGCTTGAAAGACCAAGAAGGAAAACTGACTCCATAATTTCTGTTTTCATGTTCTCCTTAACTGAGGTACCAGATGTGATAGTGGATTTGCTGGTATGGACACATGACCTAGGGTTACTAGAACAGCCAAATGTTTGAGAAGATCCACCTGATGAGGCCATGTACCAGCTATATCTTACACCTGAAGTATCTCCTGCTTTCTGTCCCATCCTCAGCATTTTTCCTTCCTCTTCTGTACACAAACCTATGTGCTCCCATCACTTACAGTTTATAATCTACTTCTCGAGGGACCTTCAGTTCTTCAATAACTGAAAGCAGCTTGCATTTGAGTTCTATTTGCCTTCTTTATCCTGCATCTTTCTGGGTTAGTTGTTCAAAGTTAGGCTGTGACCGGTTAAGTCCAGTAAGACTCCCATGATTTCACAGGAGCTGCCATCCTCACAGAGGTTGCTACAGAACCTCTAAAGGTTCTGGAAACCTGAAAATAAACCAAGCACTGTAGAGGCATGGCTTTCAAATCCAGAAATCGGATCAAGTGTCCTTGAGAAATAAGCACACATCTCATCCTGGTTCTCCACACTGCTGTCATATCTATTCTTATTCCATTTTCAGGTAGGCGTAGATGTTTGCCTATGGAATTGAAATAAACTTTAAAATGCCACATGGAAGGAGTGTGTTCTTTCAACCCAGCAGAAAGGAATATACACAGTTTTTCTTCACATGAATCTACACTGGAATACAAGTCTTTTCTCAGTCTGCTGCATCAAATTTGAGTTCAGTTTTGAAGTACAGTGCACTTAACAATCCTGGTACTAGCTCCTAGACCTACTGCAAGTAACGTTCACTCGTTTTACAGTCCACATAAAGGTTTCTAAGCCAGTACTTCTTCCCATCTTTATTATTTCCTCCCATGTGCACTCTTGGATGAATCGCTCTGTAAGTTTATTTCCAAATACTTCCAAGTCAGAATTAAAGTTACTCTTTAACATGCCCTTATTCTTTTTGAGCTTCTACTCGTGTAAGGAAGATAACAATACTTTTACAATGACATGGATGTTGAAATGCATGAATGTGTACATATGACAGAAATAGGAAACTAATCCATCATCTGTGCATTTATTTCTTTAATGTAGTAGATTTAGCAATAAAAGATTTAGTTGCATCTTAAATCTGTAAGCAGGAATGGTCCTAATGTTTTGTGCAAAGTACTTCACATTAACTGCAATTTGATCAGGGCAGTTTCAGGAAATACTCAAACTAGTACAAATAATCCTTTGTTTTCCACATGAATTTTAGAAAAAAGTTTCATTTCTATTTTTTCCTTAAGACTTTCAGTTCTTTGGTTGATGAAGAAGAATTAAACATATTATATTTAAGTTTTCATCAAAGTGCACTCACAGATTTGAGTTACCTAGCCTGTTACTTTGTGATAACTTGTAAGCCTGAGCCCTAAGCCTCTCTCTTTCCCTTGTGAGGCATTTTCCATGTTTCAGCATAATTTATGGCATGCTCAGGCCTCCAGTTCCACCTGGAAGGTGGGAAGCAGCCCTCTTGTAGGTACTAAGGCTGACCTACTTCACTTTGTGTAACAGTCATAGGGATCTCATGGGTTCCTGATACTTAATAAGAGATCATCATCCCTTCCCAAAAATCCTTTATTGGATTATCATTCCGTAAAACTCTAAACTGTCCCCATGAAAAACTGTAGGTGATTGAACTTTGTGAAAATCTAAGATGGCAAAACTTGGACTCCTCCTTGCCATGAAAATAACTGGTCTATAATAAGCAAGGAAGAGTCATGGGCTTGACATTTCATGCCTTAGGGATAAAAATTTCACATTCAGCTTCCCACTGGTCCTAGACGGAAACATTATGCTGTAACATATGATAACCCTGGGTGCAGCTACCTGGACTATGTTCCCAGCCCTAGATATCCTGGCAAGATATGCAGAAACTGTTAGAGGACATGAGTGCCCTTTATCTGTTCCTTTGTACATCTCTCCCACTTCAACTTAAAACTCCAGTTGCATATAAACCACACAGGTACCCCCACTCTACTGGAAACAGAATTATCTGAAACACTGGTGCTGCTTCTCCATGCTGATGCTTTCGTCTTGCAGAATTACTACCTTCACTCTGCTACAATCTCAACTGTCTGCAACACTCAGGTTCCTAGAGAACTGTCAGCTATTTCTCAATGACAAGCAAGCTTTACCCACTCAATTACCCAAACAACCATTGCTGAGCTTGAGCTGTGGCAGCTGCAGATTTTCCCAGGCTGAGACAAAAGGAGGACACCAGGTCTGAAAAACCTGCTGGCACTGTGTATCTTGACATTTTGCCATGCCTGTACAGCGTGGCTAATTACTCCACTGACATGGATCCTACTATTCTCAGAAATTAGTGACAGTGTCTTGCCAATCCACAAGTTTCCCAGTTTATGTCAGTGTCCTCCCACATTTCAGAGCTAACCCCAGATCTGTTCTTCATCATTATATTAAAACATACCCTAAAAGCAATAGCATTCTAGTCCTAGTACTAAAAGTCCACATCTCTTAAGTAACTGCTTCCTCCCTGCATTCAATTTCTGCAGAAATTGATGAGCCTTAGTATTTAATACCTGGTGAAGATCGATCAAATTTATCTCAGATCTCTGAGTCAGCAGCAGCAGCAGGAAGAGAGTATTGATGGACTGGCAAGGGCAACAAAGCGTAGGCACATCAAGAAGCATCACCTGAATGGGTCACAAGAAATAAGGATTAAAATTATTTGAAACAAACTCCCCCTCAAAAAAAAAACAAAACCAAACCCCAAACAAAAGCACCCATTACCAACCAAATGTAATTTATGGCTATCTACTACCAGCTTAAAAAAACCACAAAAATAAAACATCAGAAACAAACAGGAATTTCACTATACACTAATCACTACAGGGCTCTGAAAGAACCCATTTTCACTGAAATCTCATTATCACTTTTCTAGAATTTCTGACTGCTTTGGATGCAATCCAAACACAAAGTAGACGATAATTCTGCAGTTTATGAAGCACCATTTACAAGTTCTTAAGCTTGCACCACATGAATTTTCATTTTAAAAGCTGACTGACATACAGTCTTTACAACTCATGTAATATTTAATGTATTTTGAAGACAGATCACCATGGAATTCCACGAATACATACTTTCACTATATAAAATTAAAATCCAGTCCTGATCATTTCAGGCAAAAGCTTTAAATTGAAATTTAAATACATGTTAATAGAAAAGGACAAGACATAAAAATATAGCAGTTCTTTTAGCATTTCATTAATAACCTTTTACAATATTTGAACAACTCTTTCATGGACCCGTGAAGTTCTGTAATGCTGTTTACATTCTCATACTACATAACAATAGCTTTAAACATAAGAGTGATAAAACTAAAAATATATTATTTTCCTCTCATTGTTATTTAGAGTTTGCCTTTTCAATAAGGTGAGTGCTTTTCCAGCAGTGTGGTTGCACTTATGAGCTCAACTTCAGAAAACATACAAAAATTGTTGGGCAGGAAGTAGTCACACTAACTATAGATTCCTCTACTCCAAACTGCAAGATGTATCTAAAAATGCAGCACGTTATGCTATCCCAGCCTTTACATGAACAGCACACTTAGCACACTACTAGAAGAGCTATTTCAAGCCAGGCGCATGCAAGTCCTGCAGTGAAAGGAAGGACGTGCAGGTGCCCTGGCAGAACAAATAAAACGTTGGTTTCAAACTCAAAATTTTGAGTCAAACGAGTAACTTTATACCCTTGCTTTACCTTTGATTCATTCCTCTTCTCCAGGTGGTGCAATTTACATGCCTAGTACATTCTTATAATACTTCCTTACAGCGCACACTAAGTGCCGTAGAATTAAAGTCTTTAAAATTAAGCTAAGAGATCAGGAGCCACTGGGACTCATCTCAGCAACCCCTCAACCACCAGCTCCTTGGGTCTGGGGACATGGGGGGCTACTGCCTGGCGTCACACCACAGGAGGTGTTCATGTTGCTGCCGGGAATAACGAACTCCACCTTGCGTTTTGGCTAACCCTGGCTTCCTTAGGCTGGGCATACGGGTGCTGCCCCCTCAGGCACACACTAAAGCATCAAGCGGTGTATGTGGCAGGAAAACTGGAGGCACCAAATCCTCCTCTGTGTTGGTTGCCTGTACCTAAGAATAGCGCTGCGAAGTGCTGAGCCTGGCGCTCCAGTCACATTTCAGTCTGCAGAGAGGCCCACTCTGAGGAGCCATCTTGTGTCCCTAACAGAGAACACGAGGCCGCAGCTGGCCAGCCCTTCATCAGCTCCGGAGGACTGATTACTGGCTCGGCAAGAGGTGGGATTCTGGGGCCTCCCTAGAAATTTCTGTTTTGTGGTATGTTACTGCATCTTCTCCCCGACTCCTCCTGCCCCAGGCACTTTGGGAAGGCACACTTAATACTGTGATGAGGTGTCTGTAAAACACAGCCCTGTTTCTAATTCCAGCCAAGCCTCTCAGTCCCTCCTAGTGTCTGCTTCTGCCTGCACAAACCTTTCATTCTCGGTTCACTAGCAGATTTCACCTCAGTGAAGAGGGAAATGCGGACCTTTATGACAAATACTCATCCATCCACATAAAAACAATAAAGTACTACTTAACCATGCTTTTAGCTTGTTTCCCTCCCCCCAGCAAGGGTGATTAGTCCAGCCAGGGATTCAGTGCCCCCACTGCAGTTTTGTTTACAACGCACAGCACGAAGACGGTAAGGGACAACAATCTATTCACAACAGCTTTCTAAAGAGATTCCTTGACTGTTGGCAGAAAAACTATAAATGGAAAAAAGACAGCTGACTACCACCGACCGAGTGCTCTCTTTAAGAGTTCAAATAAGCAGATATAGCACTTGGGAATAACATAAACACCCCCCAGCTCCGTAACACAGTCACTTAGAGCTCCATTCACACACATCTCCAAAAAGCTATGAATCTTTCCAAGTCTTGTGCCACAGTTGGCAAAGCTTTCTGTAGCTGTTTTTTAGGTCTTGTTCAGTTACTGTTCACACCTAGGACTGGGTACCTCAGAGCCCCACATCAACCATTCCATCATCTAAGAAAAGCAAAGCATAGCAGTTGCTTGCTGATGGCTTTAAGTATGTGGAAGGAGCCAGACAAACAGATAGAACTGTTTACAGAGCATCTGCGATAGAACACATAAAGAGTTCATACACACGAAGACATGATCATATGCACGTATCAATCACTTTAAAAAAAACAGTGTGACAAATGAGGACACTTTTGAACTCTCAAGGTAAGCCGTGCAAAACTCCTTCGTGACGAGCACACTTACTGCTGATGACCAATTCCTACACAACACCAAGCACTGCCACTACAGACACAAACCTCTGTCTTCACCCAGTCTGCAAGCACCGTGGCTGTGCTGCGGGTGAAATGGCAGGAGCTCCGCAGTCATGACAGCCAAGGTCTTCCCTGCACTCTCCTCTCCTTCTTGGGGTTTTTTCCATAACACAGGATCTTTCTTGTCCCCTGCCCCCTCCCTGCCCCCTGCCTGCCCCCCTTTGCCCTCTGGCTGCCATGTCGCCCCCACATATGCCACCATAATGGCAACATAAACAGGTCAATACATCGCACAGCCTCTCTGAGACTCCAAGAGCAGTCCTTGCCGGAGCCCAGTACTTTCTGACCTGGATCTTTGGTATTCCATGTGCAGAGGATGCAATGTTTAACATAAAGTTTATTTCAAGACATTTGATGTTGCACAGATTGTCTGATTTAACAGAGCAGGACAAAACATACAGAAATCACAATTACAAATGTAAATTACACTAACCAAAACGTATAGTGACTGCAATAAGCAGATCAATCACATGATTCCCATTACCGGTCTCTGTGAACCTCTCTGTCGTGACACAGGGCATCACCAGGAAGGAACATATAGCAAGCGCCTTGCTTGCTTCGAGCTGGCAGCAGTTGATCTCAATGCCCACGTGTTCGCTCTTAGAGCTCCCCATGCTCGGCTGGCTGACGCGGCGACATACTCCTTTGATGAACCCCGGCAGAAACCCCCGCACCACCTATTGATCCCTTCACTGCTGATAGCTGTTGGCAGAAACAAAGGCCACCCTCAAGTCCCCTTTGTGTTGAGATACAACCAGCCCCAGCTGTGGGCAGTCACAGCCTAGTTATCCCCGAGCCTCAGGGGCTCACCTCCCTTGCCCATCTCCTCTGAGTATCCTTCCACTGTGGGGATTTGTTGGCCGGTCGCAGCCTTGGATTATTGAGTAAAAAAAGTCTAGCAGGCTCTATGGAGAAATTAAAATAGTTATTCTGGGTTTATAATGGTTATACTTCTTCCAAATGAACACAAAAATTTGATTCCTCTTAATAGAGAGAGACTTCTAAGTGAAGTATACATATGGCATTTTGTCAGACATAGTTTGACATGCTTTTCAAAGAATACCAGTGTGAATAACTTATCATGGAAAATTTATAGAATGAAGTTTTCTAGAGAGCTATAGAAACAGCGAAATTCTCATTGGAACCAAAAATAACACACAGTAAAGAAAGATACCCTCAGTGCTGGAACGAAAGATACCCTCAGTGCTAGAACTTGTTAACCTGTGAAGGCAGTGTGGGATTTGGCATAGGTGAATACTGGTCTTTATTTATAAAAAGCTGAAAACCAAAAAAGTACCTAATTATTATTCCCTTGAGATCCTACTGGGTTTTTTTTTTAAGGTATCTATCTTCTGTACCGAATGGCAGCAAGTGTCATCATCTCCCATAAACATTCATACTACCATCTCTCCTCTATCGAATGTTGCATGTGTATGTATTTTCTTTCAGTTCATAAGGACTGTTCCTCCCGCTCAATGTTTCTGTTTCTCTTGTATTACCTAACAAGGCTGGAATCACAATTACATTCTTTCCATAAGTGTCCACTGAATTCTTAATCTACAGTATTCAGAATTTTTTGAAGGTCAGAGAGTCTATAGGAATATTGACTTTATGAATATATTCATGAGGTTTTTTGTGACAAACTTCATTTAAAAATCATCTCTCTCCTTACTCTATATACAGCAGAATAGCTTTTTTGAAAGAATGTGCCTCCAATTGTGCCCACATGGACAAACAACAAAGAAAAATGTGGACTCTGCCTAAAATGCAAAAGGTGAGAAAACTGCATATGGATATAGCTTATGACAATAGAACTGCAAAATACAGCATGGGATTTAACCATACTATCCCACTGTTGTTAAAAAATTCCAGTATCTTCTAGGCAAGTAAAGATACCTCATTTGTGATGCACTGAAACAGGAAGGTTTTTGGTTTTGTTTTGTTGTGGGTTGTTTGTTGGGTTTTTTTGAGGGCTTGAAATTCATCATTTATTTTTATTCTTGTTAAGCACAGAGCTCTGCTAGTTTAGGGAGCAAAACAGATGCAAGCTTATATTCTGTTTTTTAGAAAGAATAGCTTTCCTGCTGTCATTCCCAAGTTAAAGACTAATTAGACTTACAGAGGTATTTTCAGGAAGATGAACATAAAATGTAGAACCCTGATCCTGAGAACGCTGAAAAACTGCGATGTCAGTAAAACCAATGCCAATGATGGGGAATTTGCTTGTTTATTTTTCCCCCTCTGAGTCCAATTTCATCTTCCCTGTAATGGGGCCCATGCTGAGACAAAAAATAAAAGTTCAAATATAATCTGTTAAATATAGACACTTTAAAGACAGGTTACATACTTTGCCTTGCAAGCCTATGGACCTTTTTTTTTCCTTTCCCAAAATGTGAGGAATTCTTCCATACCCTGCAAATGGGGGGGGGGAGGGGGAATTAACATTGTCATAATGCATCATTACAAAATAGAAACTATCAGACTCTGATATATTTCTGACAAAAAGAATCTCCAATTTTTTTTTCCTTCTGTTCCTAGTAGAAAGATTGTAATTGAGGTGGAAGTGGTATTGATGTTGCTATAGCTAAATAGACTTTTCAGAAAATTGAAAATGAAATAAAACAAGGCATTTCAGAGGATAAGAATTGCATATGTTAATTATCATATAAAGTTGGAAGGGACTATTGGGGAATCTTAATATAACTAACCTCCAGCATACAAAAATGTATGTATTTTCTGTGCTTCCATATTGTACCTTTGCTGAAGTGAGCCTTCCCCAAAATACATCTCTCTGCCTCAAATCCTGGTGTGAGCTTTTGCTGTTTTTCCTGGGTGTTTAACATCTCATTAACAGCTTGGCATTATATCCAGTTTTATCCAGCTTCTAGCCAGTGACTTTTTTTGTTCTATTTCTCTACTTACCTAAGGATGGTTTCAGAAATAGCATTTTCTTTGCAAGTATTTTTCATCTTCAACAGAATATTCAAGATACTTTTCAATTTCTCTTTAGAAAAGCAGCCTAATCTTTTTTACATGCTTTATTAAACCATGACGTTTTCAACAGAAATTTTACAACTTTTCTTTCTTTCTCCTAAATTTCAACATCCTATCAGAACTGTAAGTTTTATTCACATAACTGTGAAGTTTGTAATATTCATACAAAATGTCGCTGGGAAGATACTAGGCAAAGTCATCCAGTTCATCCCCTACTCCAGGGCAGGATCAGCTGTACATATTCATGATCCAGGTTTATATAACTTGTTCTTAAAAACTTACACTGCTGGAGAGCCTCTCTAGGCAATCTACTCCAACGCTTAACTCTCTTTACCGCTAGAAAGGAAATTTACTAACTAAAATGGGGCACAATATACCAGATAAGACCTTCCTAATGCTGAACAGAGCATAAGGATTACTCCACAGTCTCGTTTATCCCTTATGGTAGCATATTTGATTTTTACACCACCAGAGCCCTTCACTCAATTTCAGCTTAAAATTCACAGTAGGCTCTGAAACTCTTTTTCTGTAAAATTAATATCCAGCCAGTAGTTTCCCATCTTGTATTTGCTCAGATGACTATCCTAATATTGTTCTCTCCAGCCTTGTATAAAGCGATAAAATTGCTCCATTCGTATTCACTACTGCCTCTTCTGTATATTTCTAGGTCTCATCAGTTGCTTTAGGTTACAGCACAGCACTAAAACTGAGTGAGTTTCTTTGCCTTATGACTCCTCAACTCTCCCCAGTGGTTCAGCTTTTCAGGAATGTACGTAATCTTTCAATAAGGCATTTATTATTCCTAGAGACGCAAACCAGTATTCTGTAGAGCAGAACTGTCAAAGGCAGTCAGTAGTAATGTGTCTTAAATTCTACCCCTCTGTAGCATTTACATGCATTATTCAGAATTACTACCATCTACGCTCCTTGCTCAGATTTATCACATACTCCGATTTCTCACATTTGTGTGCATTACTGAGAGCTTAAAATCTTTGCCTGATGATAGGTGCCTACGGTGTTTAAAAAATCAAAGAGACTGCACTTAGCAAGACATTTACATACGTACTCTAGGTGGGGTTTTTTATACTGACAGAGCAATGTAGTTGGGAAAGAGTTATGTCTTGGCATTTTTGAAACATAACAAATACTGAAGTCTGCTGCTACAAATAAATTGACGTGAAGAATCTACTTTGACTTCTTCATAAGGTAATTTGCAATGTCAGATGTCGAGTTAACTACTGGAAAGAGTTATATATCTGGTTTCTGTATAGCATGGCTTGGTTTCTTGAAGAATATCAGATAACTGTGTCATTCCCCCCACCCTCCTGAAATTTAGCACAAAACTATTTTAAATCAGATAAATTAATCTGCAAGTATATTGAAAAGTCTGTTCATAAACTATTTCAATTATCCTTTATCATATACTTTGCATATTGAGTGCACATTCTATTTATTAGATGCAATTTAGAAGTATTGTCCATAATATATCCTAAGAAATGATGGACATGATTCTATGATTCTATGATGCATCTAAAAATTCAGCAACATGTCAAATGGAAATAGTGAGAATCTGGCAAAAATGCACATAGTAGAAGGCAGTGTTGGGCTGTGAAGCCAGAAATAGATTCATATCCTGCTAAATCGCAAGAGTAATACAATACTGATCAGTAACAAAATCTGGTATTTTAGAAAGGTTAACTTTTAGAAACGAAAAAAAAAAATGATGAGGCCAACAACACTTGAATAAAAGACAGAATGCAAAGGAGGCATGGATTAATTTAATCAAAAATACAAATACTATGTGGGACTTTCATTCCTCTTAAGAAGGGGAAATGGTCATGAAGGATTTCCTTGGATCTGTAAGCCCCTTCTATGAACAGGATATTTAATGTGAGAAAAGGAACCAAGAAGGATAGAAATAAAATTGGTTAACAGGTATATTCTGTGTGTTAAAGATTAGGCAGTGTAGAAAAGTAGAGCAAGGAAGAGATTTGAGACTTTACACAGAAAATGAAAATGAATAGCAATAAGGTTTTCTTACCCAAAAAGACAAACGTGCTCTTAGAGACTTGCTGGTGTTAAGAGATTGAAGCCAAATCTTTTGCTTTAATTTAGCTTAAAGACTGATAAGAAGTTAATGGCACAGTACCTAATGAAAATGATAGGAGAAAAGAAATTTTGAACATTAGATTCCAGGATGTAAGCAAAACTTTTATGGCTTACTATGAAAACAATTAGGGACCCTTAAGCCTTTTATACCAAAGTAATTAATACATGGAAATCTGAGCTAAATGGAAACTGCCATTAATAAATAAAAAACATATGCTTTTGTAAATGTAGTTTTCTGTTTTCACCTAAATGCTTGCTTACAGCTTTACAGGTATTATAATGGAAATAGTTTAAATTTCCAAATAATTAAGGTTAATAAAATAGTAAGAATACAAAAGTAGTGTGCGCTTTTTTGGTAGTGGGCACTGCTTTTTAGTGGGAACCATTCTAAAGATAGATAGATAGAAAGACAGAAAGATAGATACCTGTATATAGATATATATCTTATCACCTAAAGGCAATATTGCTCACCATTAGAAAATATGATGACAACATTACACTACATCCTCACTTCAGAATACCTCTTTGGAAGCACCTGCCGTGGATTCTGAAAATTCCCACAGACACAGGCATGTCTGTAGAGAAGGGAGCAACTGACGTTTTCTGAAATCAGCATGCCTGAGTCTCAGGTGTTTCCAAGCCTGAAACAACCAGCAGCTGGAGGAGAACTTTGGGCATGCTTTGTATATCCTTCCTCCTTTCTATATACCCTCTGAATGTCCACTTCTGGTCCTATCAGGGACAAGATACTGGACTAGCTCGACTTGTGACTCGACACAGCACTACCATCTGGGGCTCTTATATATGTCACATGTACAGTAAAACCTTGTCAAGAGGACCATATTTTTGTTGGTTCCTGTTGCCAGCTTTATCAAGGAGATAATTTTTGGTATGCCTACCTAGCCATCTTTCTTAGTGTCATCTATATTCTATCTGTATAAGACCGCAATAGTCAGGGAGTCTTTATTTCCACTTCCTTCTAGAAAATTCAGCAGGATTTTGGTTTTCTTTTTTTTTCTTCTTTTTCTTCTAAAGGTAAAGTTTCTTCAAAAACCAGCTTGAGCAGAATCACTGCAGAAACTCTCTTTTCCCTTGAGAAACTGGCAGAGATTAAACAATCTTTTGTTCAGGTAGAGTCTGTGTGAGAAAGCTTTGTTTTACTATAAGGGGAAACTTTGTTGAACATGTAGGTTTTGGCCAGTTTTGAGTTTGAAAGAACATTTCTGGAAGTGTACAATTCTTTTCTTTAGCTCTTAAAAAGAGCTGAAAAATGATCTTTTCATTATTTGGGTTGTAACTTCAGAAACGTTTTCTCTGAAAAAGCCCTCTCAAATACTCATACATATACATGTTTCTGATAATTCTGCATTTTTTATCAAAAAACTCTTTCAATGCTATTGTAATACTTTTAAGTGCTACTGACATAAGTGTTATTCAATGTGACGCATTTTCAATAGTGAACCCAAAGGTTGGTTCTTCAGTATGTATTGTCAGATCAATATTAACCATTTGATGTTTCTAGCTTACGCTAAATGATATTTTCTATTGCAATGGCAGCTGTGGCAAACATATTTATGCCTGTGAACATATATTTAAAGGAAGTGAATGTGCATTATTACTCTGCATTGTAGATCACCATGCTGTAACTTGTGCATGTAGCCATCTGAAATGTATACTTCATGAGTTACTGCACTGGACTCAGAAAGATTACTTGCAGTGAAAGGCTCCAGTCCTGCCACTGTTTTTCCACATGGTTATAAATGCACCAATGATAATTCCCACATGAAAAATGGAGAATTCATTCCTCTCCTCCAAAATTAAAAATATTTCAGACAAAGTTTGAAAAAGCAAAATAAAAAATAATTGGGTAGTTACAAATTCTATCACCTGTAAAAAAGCCCGTAATATGAACACTTTTAATTTTGGGAGAAGCAGGTATCTGTCTTAGACCTAAAGGCACAATTTTGCAGTGCTTGATCAGCCTAATAGGATAGTGGGTATTACACTAATTAGAGAAACTGGAGTGTCTGAGGCAAGGACAAAATGAAGTAAGAATCAAACCCTACTGGAAAAAGATTTGCTTGTTTGTTTATTTTGGCAAACAAATGGTTGAAAGGGAAAAAATATAAATAAAATAAATATAAGATACAGTTACAGAATTATTACAAGAAAGAGTGAAGAACTACCTGGTAATTTCCATCAGCTGTGGAACAAGAAAGCCTGGAATTGCATTGATCAGGGAAGTACTAAGGGAGTGCAAATGTATGTTAGCTAGAGATAGATATTTTACCATTCGTCTTACCACTTGAAAACTAAACAACTTTTGTATAAATTTCAAAAATGGCATAGGTTTAAGAGGAAATGCTTCAAGTCACTGAGTACTGAAATATGTCCCTGACTTCTTGCTTTGCTGCTGCTCAACAGCCCACTCTCCTGTGAACTTGAAATGATATTCTAGGTTGTAACATGATAGTGCAAGTGTTAGAAATGTAGAGACAATAGTGGTTTGATTTAGCACGGCAATGAATTTTTCTCCTGATCAGTATGAGTTCAGTCAGAGGACAGTTAAAGACTGTTGTGGTTTAACCCCAACCAGCAACTAAGCACCACTCAGACACTCTCTCTCACTCCGTCCCATCAGGATGGGGAAGAGAATCAGAAGAGCAAGTGAGAAAACTCGTGGGTTTTAAAAACTATAAAAATATTAAAAATAGAGCAAAAGCTGCACACACAAGCAAAGCAAACCAAGGAATTCATCCCCCACTTCCCATGGGCAGGCAGATGTTCAGCCATCTCCAGGAAAGCAGGGATCCATCACACATAACAGTTACTTAACAAGGCAAACACCATCACTCCAGACATACTCCTTCCTTATCCTTCCTCTAGCTTTATATGCTGAGCATGACATCATATGGTGTGGAATATCCCTTTGGTCAGTTGGGGTCATCTGTCTCATCTGTGCCCCCTCACAACTCTTTATGCACCCTCAGGGCACTCGCTGGTGGGTGGTGTAAAGAACAGAGGGGGCCTTGACTCTGTAAGCACTGGTCAGCAGTGACTAAAACATCCCTGTGTTATCAACACTGGTTTCAGCACAAATCCAAAATACAGCCCCATGCTACCTGCTGTGAGGAAAATTAACTCTATCTCAGCTGAAACCAGCACAAAGACTAATTTCAAAAATACATACGTGTAGACAATACTTTTCAAAGGCAATAAGAACAGTTTTATTGTTATATTGTGTTACATAATATTGGCCTTTGAATTAAGGTACAGATATTACATTGGATATTATATTACTGGATCCTACATTAACTAGCTTTTGAATTAATGTACAGATTTAAAATGACTAAGAAAAGTCTATAACAGTCTACATATTACATCTTCATTTCTTCTGTAAATATTATTATTAACACAAATAACTGGAACAGAGGGCAAGTGGTCTAATTTACATTTAGATACAATCTTTGAGAAAAATGAGGTTTTAAATCAACCATATTTATGACAGATTAATGTAATAATACTGTATCCAATTGGTGTCTTACTAATGGTCTCATTAAATTAGTTGCATTCAGAATGTCCAATTTAGAGCATTCATATTTTCTCATCTCACATCTTGCTCAGCAGATATTTGTGAATTTTCTTCTAGTTTAAAGTTATTTTTGTAAACACCAAAATAAAATTTCAAAAACCCTCTTGTTCATGTTTCAGTCTTCTTCTTAAAAATTATTTCCTTGTAGAACCATTAAATTGGATAGCTTCTTTTCCCCCTTTCATATATGATCATCACTGATACTATCAAGCGCACAGGTAATGCAACTCAGTATACAGTGATCACCATTGCAATCTTTACCATTGCCATTTGTTAATTAACATTATTCTGCAATTTCTCCAACATAGACAAGGAATGTATTTATAGATATTAAAATAAACAGCTTGAAGAGGCTTTTCATTCTAATATGTGTGGATTTGAAAACCAGTGGAAATTTTTCTTAGTGAATGACAGTCCTTGTCAGAAGCCTACTGAGGAAACTGGCTGCTAGCAAAACCCCAGCCTTACTTAATAATTTCAAAGAAATCAGAGAACCAAGGAGTTTTAAAATTCTGGGATGGTGACCCATTTAGTAGTATAAGCCTCTATGGTGTTTTAAAGTCAGGCATGAAGGTTACAGAAACCCTCTAGCCCTTGCTACAGGCTAGAGCACACTGAATGGACTACACAGTAGAAAATCCTGAAATTGTGTCTAACCAAAGTTATGTCCAAAATCCTCTGACTTCTCAATCTATAGACTTTATACTCCCAGGGAAGGATCTTCAGGGATTTGCAGAGTCACTGTTGATTTAATGTGAATCGATTCTCCAGGACCATAGGCTGATAGAAGAAAGTTTGGGTAACACTGTGATAACTCTACCAGAAGCATGTATAATAATCTCCATTAGTCTGAAATGCTGAAGTTGTTTTTCAGAGAACATTTTAATTAGCAGAATGTCATCTGGCCGTTTGTCATCTGGCCATTTGTCAGATAACATAGGCTACAAAAGCAAAAGCTATTCTCATCCAATAGATGCACAGTGACGGCTCCCATTGCCTGTACCTGCTGGCCATTCTCACCCTGCAAGTTTGCCACAGTGATCACAGCAGAGCAGATCCTAGTCCAGTCTCTATGCCAAATAATAGTCACTTTCTGATAATTGTTTTGCACTGTTGTCCTGAGCATCTCTGTCAGTAATGTCCAAATTACAAGAATGACCCTGTGTGAGAGGAATTCACAGGTCCAAAACACAGAAGGAAATACTTTTTCATGCAGTTGCAGAACTCATTACATCTCAAAACCTGTATGCCAATTTGATAAAGAATAATGCAGGTGGCTCTTCATGACTGGAAAGTGTGTGTGCTGGTGGACAACAGTGGAATTCCACGGGGAGATCACATCTCTCCAAAAGTGGTTCCCCTGAAGGGCAGAGGAAGAAGAATTGACTGCAATACTGCCTCCAATGTTGTAAGCACAGTTGTAGGTGGTCTTCCAAAGGGGATGGCAGCAGCATGAGGAACTTCTCAGTTCTTCAGGTTATGGAATACCTTGATCTGTTACTGAAGAGTCAGATAAAGCATCTGAGAAAACAGTAAGTCCTGCAGTTATCATTGTGTACAATCATGTTGGAAGATCATTTATATCAGCACTGTTTTTCCAGATTTGTTTGGTTGGTTGTTTTTTTTTTTTTTTAATTACAAGCACAGGAAGATATTATTGCATTAGTTTCATTCAGGTCACAGTTTTAAGTTTGATAGTGTTTTGTGGAGCAGGTAGAAGGCAAGATAGATTGAGATTTTTAAAATTCTTTTATTGATTCTGACATAGTCACATAATTCCAAGGCAGAAACTGTAGAGCTAGATATGCAGATGGTAAATTCAACATTGTCATGTCAATATTTCCTTTCATCGAAGATGCAACTTTTTAGTTACATGCTAGGCTTCCTCTTTGGAAAAGTCTGAACTGTTCTAACCAAGCTTGGCTTTGATAGAAAATGTACAGTTCATGGAAGCTGGAATAAATCAATCCTTCTATTTTACCAAAGCCTAAACAGGTACAAAGAAAGGATATATTATTTTCATTCGTGTTTTTGCAAAGAATATTTCATGAAAGAGCTTCTTTTATGTTCTGTTCAATGCTGTTCATTACCTTCAATTCAATCAAGTGGCTCATAAAACAAGACAGTTGAGTGGATTATTTATTTATTTATTCCTGACCTAGCAAGTGTCAAGTGTGGGAATCTAACTAATTTCATTGTTACAGAATTGACAAGTCATTAAAATGAGGAAACCAGAGCAGGAAGGGTTAAAGAGGAGAAGCAGCTTTTCTTCTCTTCACCTAAAATAGCTGTCATTAGATGAGCTACATAATGAAAACATCTTGGCAATTTTCTTACTACTGAAGAGGGTAGACATAATGATTCTGGCTGCATGTGAAGCCTTTCAGAGACAGGTTTTGTAGACAGCTTTAAAAAAGGTTTGTAGTCTATGACAGTATCCTCCAAGCTTGCCAGTAACGATAGGCACATATGTTGGTGATGGCAGTACAAAACCCAACAACTTGTCCTCTGTTGCATAACATGTGGAATGATCACATCTTCACTGTTAAACATAGAATCATAGCTTCACAGAATATCCTGAGTTGGAAGGAACCTGTAAGGATCATCAAGCCCAACTCCTGGCTCCACACAGGACCAGTTGAGTTAGAGCACGTGACTGAGTGCATCATCCAGATGCTTCTTGAGCTCAGTCCAGCTCGGTGCTGTGACCACGTTCCTGGGGAGCCTGTTCCAGTGCCCCACCACCCTCTCAGTAAAGAACTGTTTCATAATATCCAACCTAAACCTTCCCTGTCACAGCTTCATGCCATTCCCTCAGGTTCTGTCACTGGTCACCAAAGAGAGGAGACTGGCACCTGTCCCTTTGCTCCCCTTGTCAGGGAGCCATAGACCACGATGACGTCTCCCCTCAGCTTCCTATTCTCCAGGCTGAACAAACCAAGCAAACTGCAGCCTTGACTCATAAGACTTCCCTTTCAGACCCTTCACCATCCTAACTGTGTTGTATATTCTTGTAGCTGCATAGTTTGAAGGTGTAAACTGAAACTTGCAATGTTATGCTAGATAAACATTATTGAGCTTTGCTGGTCCTGATTCTGATCTGTGGAATTTCTCATATCCCCCAAGTTTGCCCATGCCAGTTTGTCTAGGAAATTGTATTCTCTATATCAGTAGGGTTTTTTTTAAATGGGTTAATTACACAAGTAATCATAAAAGCTTCAGGTAAACTCCAGGACAGGCATTTTCAGAGAGGTGACCTCCTAAATGGCCAAATGAGAACAATATTTTCTATTGGCCATGCCACAACTTTATCAAGACATGAGAACAATCCTACTAGAAAATAATCAGGTAACTGGGTTGTTCGGACATGGAGGATATTAATTTGATCCCATGTGTCTGAAAAGGAAAATAAATTGGAAATGTTTCAAGCCATTATTCAAGTGTTTTTACGGCAGAGTAATTTCTGAAACTTTCATAGACTGGAACCTGTTCTGTATTTTTATCAAAGGGTTGTACATATCAATACTCAGAACACAGATTCTAAAAATTGGCACCCAACACTGATGTCTAAATAGCCAACAGTAATTTTTATTCATGCAGAGTTTCTTTCTAAGTCCCTGTTCACCTGCTACTAGTTCTGAAAACCTTTCTGAGACTAACAGTGCTTGATTCCTAAAATAAAGATGTTTTGTCGCCTCTTTTAAAGGAGTACAAGTCCTTTACAAAATACGTGTTTTGTATGGTAAATACAAATTGAGGAAACAATTGAGAACCATGATATACAGTGATACACCTTCATTCATAGAGTTGGACTGGATTTATCAGGATTTATCCCACAGTCCTTTCTGAAGAAAAAACTGTAGTGGTTTGAAAATTTAACAATGTAAATGTAATTACAGACCAAAAGCATTATTTAATCTAAAAGAGGGTAGGTTTAGATAAGATATAAGGAATTTTATTTTTTTTGATGATGATGGTGGTGAGGGCTTGGAAGTGTTCACGGCCAGGTTGGATGGGGCTTTGGGGAACCTGGTCTAGTGGAGGGTGTCCCTGCCCATAGCAGGGTGTTGGAACTAGATGATCTTTGAGGTCCCTTCCAACCCAAACCAGTCTGTGATTCTATAATTATCACACAGGATGAGGATACAGTGGTCACCAGTGACAGTAACCAGCATTCAACAATTATTCCTATGCTAGTGAACAACTTTACTCTTTTGAGCTTTTTTGTATGGTAATTTAATAAATGCTGATTTTCTAATGGTTCAAATTGTACTACTCATCCAGCATTGAAGAGAGACCCTTAGTATGCAATCACATTACTTCCTGCTCCCTCACTATTTTTTTATATGTTAAAATGATATAAAGTTGATATCCTCCCTGTATGCTAATACATCTCCTTCTCTTTGAAATCTTTTAACTTGTGTAATGCCTTTCTTCCACTGTTTGAAGATAATTCATTACTTCCTGACTTTAAAAATCTAGGAACTGAAACAAGCATATAGACTTTACCTTTGAGGTCTGATTCATTTCCCCTTTTATCTTTTTTTTTCCCTTTTTTTTTTTTTTTAATGGCCTTTTCAGCAATATGGTAATCTTTCCAGAGGATATTTTGGCCTTATAATCCTTTTTATACTCTCCTTTTGTAACTAGTGGACTAGTTCAGGTAAAATATTTTCATTATTATTTATATATTATTTATATATTTATTATTGAAAAGTAGTATGAAAGTATTAATCTCAAAATCCCTACTATCTAAATTAAACGTCATCAAAACACATGCATTTAACCTGCTGAAGAAATCTTTTGGATTGCTTGTATTTTTCTATTTTGAGATTAATTACATCCTCCCTCTGCATATTTTCATTAGCAGGGCAAGTATGAGCAATGATAATCCAGCACAGCTCAAACATTGAGGGATATGACATCACAATACTTTGGAGGGTGGGATTAGGGGTTGTAATCCCTAATTTACTATGTATTTTATATATCTTCCTATCCTTACAGTTCTACTCACTATTCTTTTCAGCATTAGAACACTTTTACAAAATTGCTTTGGTAAATATTGTTGTATTATGTTAACCTTGTATTTTATCACTAATTGTGATTTTTGACAGATACTCTAGTCAAATATAATTTTTTTTTCAAAAAAATTAAGCAAGATATTTTGGGTAATAAATCTGTGCAAATAAGCAATTTGTTACTATCAACTACTCCCACTAGTATTTTACTAATATCAACTAGTATTTACTAGTATCAACCGCACCATGACACAACCAGACTGGCGTAACTTAATAGATAAACTGAGTTTTAATTCCTGGCTTCCATTCTGTTCCCAAAGTTCACAGGAGAAGAATATATGTCCATACTTTGCCTCATAGTGGTAAGATGAACTAGCATAATTTGTGACTAATTCAGGCTTTATTCTTCTGATCTGTCTTGCATGTTTCTCTCTATTTACTCCGCAGGTCACTGGAAAGCTCACCCTGACAATGGTTATTTTTCTTCAGAAGGGTCACCACAGAAAGGAGCTCCCAAAGACATGATCAGGGCTCTGTGGATAGGAAATCTCCTCTGAGTTCATTAGTCTGTGACACAAACGGGAAAGATAATAGGCTGTAGTCTCTCAGGTCTGCTGAGAGGAAGCAGAATAAGCTCACTTTTCATTGCTAGCCAATGACACCAAGTAGTTTCACATGGACTCTACATTAAGAGTATAATTCAGAAGATTAATTATATCTCAAATAGAAAATTAGCTTACAGTCAGATTGCCTAATATGCCCAGAGTTCATACTATATTATGTAGCTTTTTTTATACTGTTACTGTTCTGTAGCATGAATTAATGTGCCATGACTTAACAGTCATTCCAATACACGCACTTACAGCCCAGAAACCCAACTGTGTCCTGGGCTGTATCAAAAGAAGTGTGGCCAGCAGGTCAAGGAGGGAGACTCTGCCTCTTTACTCTGCTCTGGTGAGACCCTACTTGGAGTGCTGCATCCAGCTCTGGAGTCCCCAGTACAGGAAAGACATGGAGCTATTGGAGCAAGTCCAGAAGAGCACCACGAAGATGATCAGGGGGCTGGAGCACCTCTCCTGTGAAGAGAGGCTGAGAGAGTTGGGCTTATTTATCCGTAAGAACCTTATGATCTTTAAGGTCCCTTCCAACCCAAACTGTTCCATGATTGTATATTAAAGGGAAGAAAATGTGTTTATATATCTGTCTTTCTCTCCAACCCATTTATTATACATCTGCCCCTGAAGATGTTTGTAATTAGTTGATAAGAATGGCAAATAATAAACATCATGAACATTTCATTATAGTGTGTGTGAGTATTAATTGTTGCAAATTCATCAACCCCAAAGCACATTATTTCTGGAAAGATTTATTTTATCTGTTCTACTTATGAGTACAATCTCATCTTTAAAATATTAGCAAAAAAAAAAAAAATTAATACACATTTTAGCACTGAGATTCTATCTCAAGCTGGCCTTAAATGCTATCCTAAGGAATATTTTATTCATTAGTAGTGGAGTTAAAATTATATCCATGTGATTTAGTTTGCTCTTGGCCTTTTTAATTACTTTACTAGTAACTCCATGGACTCCCATCTAGGTTTCACCTGAGATTCCATTAGTTAACAGCTTCCTCTTCCCTGTTTCATTTGCCAGTGCTAGAGACACTAGCTTATGCCCAATTTGTGATAAAAATCTAGACATCTGCAGCAGCTTGAAAAGTGAGTCTCAGTGGCATTTATAGAAGAAATTAGAAAAGTGCTGTGAATGCATAGCAGGACTCAAAGGGGTTAATGAATATGTTAATTCAAGAGAAATACATTGTCCCAGTAAGAGGCAATGCTGAAGGAATGGTTTTCTTTTAACCTGAATCTTTCAACATGCAAGGGAGGTTTGTATATAGGAGAAACTTTTTATAGAGTATAATCTACTTCACCTTCCGTTACACCCCATGCCACAGATACCAGTGTTGATGGCACAGCAGAGGACCGTTTCAACAGAGACAGTAGTCCTCCAACTCTTGTTCATGTCATGCTAGTAGAAAGGAGGGACTGTTTGCAGTCTTCATACACACATGGAATATTTCTGTAAGTCAGTCTCCTCATGTTTTAGAGTCCCTAATTCTTCTATGGCATATGTACTTGTGTGCCATGTATAAAGTGCCAAGGACAATTATTCTCTATAATGATGAGTTCCTAGGAACTTTCCTTAGATAATAAAGAAAAACTACTCAACTATATGCTGCTAGAAGTTGCAGATAATATGCAATTCATAATAATATTGCAAAGTAAAACAAAAAATGTAAAAGGAGTATCTACTAAAATAAGCAGCCTAAACTAATCTCTCCTGGATGCTCTGACCCTTTAGTTTCAACCAGTTACTTCTCTGGTGACTTAGAAACTACTGAGACAAAACTTGTCTTCCATTTGTTTTTTGTTTTCTTGGGAAGCAACATTTTTCAGCCTATTGGCTGTTGTAAGCTTCAGACAGGGCACAATACTTTTCAGCAGTAGATTAAAAAGCATGTGAACTTGCAACCTGGCATGTAAGACAGCATTTAACCCTTTTCTACAAAGCTACAAGAAGAGCACTAGTCCTGGGAGTGCAATGAAATTGAAATAGCAAGGGTATAGAGATCAACATGCTAAGGCTGCCTGAACAAAATTTGAAGAATTTTTTTTTTTAAAAGAGGCTGTCTGCCTGACAGAATCAAGGATGATATTCCAAAAACACCGAAAATTGTAAGGGCAAAACAAAGTCTTTGAAAGTGGTGAGTTTAAAACCTTTAACAAGCTGAAAGAATAAGGGATATGATCTATGGATCCAAAGAGGTGAAACCTAGAACACAACAGTTACCCCAAATGCACTACTACCCAAAGTAATCTACATAGACCACAGAGGAGCCATGCTATATTTCAGTTTGTGATCTGGATGGGAACTGGGATCTTCAAGAATGTCATGGTTATCCCTAGATGCAGCAACATTTTTTCTGGACATGGAACCAAGCCTTGCAGAACAATGAGAGGGCACTGGCAAAAGGGGGGATGTACAAAACAAGCTACACATCTAGAGAGACAAGGAGTAAGAAGATTTCTCTAGATCCATGTAAGCCTGAAATCTATGCCTCACAGTAATTAAACACATCATAAGTCTGGACCACTACAGAACTCAGAGATGATCCATGCCATACTGTCTATAAGAGTATTTAATTGCAACAGGGGCTGTAGGTAGCAGAGAAGTAGTTGGGACAGTCTTACCATTGAAACTGACATTTCCACGCTTCTGAACACGTGATGAATGTTACCCTGACTCAAAAAGTTCTGGTTTCCCTACTATTTTAATTTACTGGTTTTTTTATTTGTTCAAATAAGTCACTGTGTGTAGAATTGCTCATGAGACTTGTCAGATAATTTGAGCCTCGGGGCTTTACAGAAAAGAATAAACATATAAAGCATCTCACATGAATTTATTTGTACTCCAGAGGATGTTGAATAATGGTTTCTAAACAGACTGATTTTTTTTCTGCCTGAACATTTAGGTGCTCTTATACAAAACTCATCTCTAAAGCATTATTTTTCATTGCAGTGTTTTCAAACCCCTCACACTGTGTATAGGCAGAACTCCAGAACAGATGCTTAGTCACCCCATCCTAGATTATGCTGTGTTCCTCCCAGATGGTTTCTCAGCTTGGTTTTTATAATGGCAGAGACTTTCTATTTCTAACCAGATCTTTACAGTGCTTCTTCAAGTAACAGGAAAGCAACACAAATATTTGCTGTCCTGTTATCTGAAGAGCATAATAGTATTTTTCCATAAGGCAATAATCCTTTCTCAATAAGGTAATTGTCTTCAAGTTTATTCACCAAGGAGCTGGGTTACTGCCTGACAAAGCAATACTGTCTTATTGAATAAGCATGGTGTTTCCAAAATAACTTTCAAGCATTCCCTGAAATAGCTTCATTAGAAATATAACCAATCCCTTTTCAATAGCCTTGCTGCTTTAACTGATTATATAGCTGCTATTAACGCTACTTCTACCTTTGAAATACCTGTCAAATGTATGCAGTTTTTGCACATTTGCAGTCTCATGATCTTGCTTGAGTGAATGGTACTTGCAAACCGGTTCTCTGACTGAGTCCTCTTTGAAAGATACGTGTTCCAATTACATCAGTGCAAGAGGCTGGGAGCAGAAAGGCCTGATGACTCCTTGACCCTCTTTACTTTCGCAGTGAAAGAAGAAATTCTGTGGAAGCTATTCTCCTTGCTGGGCTGTGATATAACTCAGCTACAAAGAGCAATATAAAGTTATCACGGGTCCTTCCTTCTCTAATCTCATTCATATGGCACTATAAGGGCAGGTCATGGTCTTTCCATTTACACCTTCTACTCAGTTCTGGAGATTGCTTGACCATCATTTGTCACATATGAAGTATTGTTTCACAATAAGCCCACTAAGGCTGTTCATAGCCTTCTCTATCACTGCATACCAGTCCTAGCACTGGCTTACATTCTGGTTAGCAATTACCCTGCTGAGCTGTACAAATGCACAAAAATGTTCTTCAGAGAATTACTCAGAAGAAAGTATTCTATAAGTAATATGCAAAATGTCTAGTAGCTAGTGTTACAAACACGTAAGTATTTTGCACACAGCCATTTGGATTAAGAAGTATTTATAAGTCATCAACATCAGTTCCCAGTAAACACTCTTTTATGTTTAAATTTAAAAATAGGCTGGAACAACAAACAGCTTTTTCAGACAGACATGATACTTCTGTTTTGTGCACAGGCCATTTAATGGCTCTCTCATATCTTCCTTTGTGTTAACAGCATATAACTTCAATTATGCTAACATATCAATATGTTTTTCAATAAATTTTGTAAATAGTTCTTATAATGAAAATCCATCACAGATCACAAAAGAGTGAGCAGAGACATTTCAAAGTGTATTACTGCACCTGCATAACTGTATAGGTTACATATTCACAAGGTTATTGAAGGCGGGGTAATGATCTTGCATACTAAACGTCAATGTCTTGTGCACACTGCAATCCCATTTTTGTTAGTTATGTCATGAACTGTGTAAGCGTAATCTAAGGTAGGAGAATTTTCTGTAGCCTGAAAGACTTACTATTTAGAGAAGAAAAACAAATAGAATCTCTAGTTCAACTAGTTCTTTTGCATAAAGGTTATCCTATTCAGCACAGAACCTCAGAGTGCCTTAGCCTCGGTCCAGTATAAAGTACAAGGGAAATATAAATTATTCAATGCAAAGTAACTAGCAATTGCTTACAAGTCTGTTTAATATGCAGTCATACTTTTGATTTTTTAAGGACAAGAGATATAATTCTTTGGACCAGCTGGTATATTTGGGAAAAAAGGAACGGATTCTTAGAGGTCTGAAACAGACTCAATTCCAGCTAAAGTACACTGGAACAAACATTTTCAATTGCATTTGGTTAAGTAACCAGGCAACTTTCAGAAAATAGGATAGTTCTTGGAGGAGATTAGTAGCAGGAGAAGGGGTGATAAAATCCCTAGCTTTGTGAGAAAGAGGGAGAAACAGGCAGTTAGTCACTCCGAGACCAAAGCATTGCATGGCTTTTTTCCCCCAAAAAAAATCTATTTCCCCATCATTCTGTTAAAGATATTATCTCCCTCTGGAAACTTACCTCACTTATATCCCTAGACTATTACAGCTGCAACAGCACTACACTTCTGATTGATGGCTTAGTGCACAGAAGATGCGTCTGTCATTTGCTCTTTGGCAGATATTAAAAACCAGTAAAGCTGTAGAAATATCCTCCTGAAGGTGGGCACCAGATAAAACCTAATATAAATCAGAACTCAGAACCTGAGATATTTCCAAGCATTATGATCTCCTACCAGAATAATCCTACTCATCTTCAGCTTCAGGGAAAATAAAACATGCCTAGATATATAACAGGGAGTTAGTGTTATCTTACAGCAAAATGTTAACCAGCAGTTTTGGCGTACATTTTATGAGTATATAAAATTAGACCCTAAAGAATTCAGTTAGTGAAGGATTCATTATCTAAATTGGTGCTGAAATAGAAAGTAGATACATAAATCCAAGACTGAGGTCCTGAATCCCTTTACTTATGTTGCTTAACCCTGGAAGTCCTTCTTTTCCAATCACTTTATTGGTCAGGGTTTTTATCAAGAAAGCAGAGCATGGTTTGTTTGGGTTTTTAAAATTCTTTCTGCTAGAATGGGGGCTGAAACTGGATTTTCCATTTCTAGGTGAGCATTCCAGTCACGAGGCCATTGTGTAAACTAGAGTACCACTATCATAGGCCTTACATCTCTGCCTTCAGGATAAGTTTCCTACCTGTAGTCATCTCTCAGACAACTTCTCTAAAGTCTGGGGAGAAGACAGCATTGGAGACACATTCCTGTACTTGATGTTTCCTTCTGCTTTGATCTAAACCATTGCTAATTAGTGCTATGAAATCTTGCCCTCTTACTCCCCCCTTATAAATTGCCTTTCATTGGTAAAATTTTCAGAAGACCTACAGAAGAGTACCAGTCTATAAAAAGTAGCATGCCTTATTCTTTCAGTACATATTTTAAAATAGATCTTCTGTAATAAAGGTTAAAGTGGGTTTTTTTTAAGCCTTTAGAGATATTCATTGCAGACTTGATGCTTTGCTTATTCAAGACAGCAAGTTCCTATTGATTTTGGTACAGCACAAGAATAATATGCTAGCTCACCAGCTACATCTCCAGTATTGGTATAGATTTTGAATATGATGTTAGCAGCAGAGAAGAGAGAATGATTCACTAATGTGAGAGGTTTAGGTTACATTCCTATTAATTAGGTTTCCATTTGTCCCATTGAAGGCCACACCGAAGATCTATGCATAGGCTCAGGAGACTTGAATATAAGTTATGTCCACTTTTATTCATTGCCCTTGGACATTGTGCAAACACACAAGAACTCAGAATTAAACCTAAATGAAGAAAAGAAGGATTTCAGTAAACACCACAAATAACTATGAAGAAATACAACCATGCTAAGAAATTTCAGGACTAAATATGATATTACATTGCTTTGCTAGATGCAATATTTCAAGCCATGGAACTCTCCAGTTTACCCTGTTCCTGAGAATGTCCCCATCTCTTAATTCTTAGCTCTAAAGGCAATTCACAGTTCTCAAAAGCAAGCAAGCAAATAAGAACAGGAACAAGAAAAACTTATCAAAAATTTAGGGGGTTTATTTCATCTTAATGTACCTACATGTCTCATTATGAATCTCACCCTCTCTATTTAAACTTTCATCATCAGATTCTCAGTCACGAAGCAGCTGAACTCTACAGAAACCAGATGAATATTGGGATTTCTTTAAGCTGGTGTTGATTCTGTAGATGATTCAAGACTTGTGATATGTGATACAGTCAATCATTCAAGCTGCTTGAGCAATCTGCTTCACTCCATCAGTGCCATATTTTGTCTATTCCACTGTCATCACTGAAGACATTTGTCTTCTTCCCAGTGCAACCTAAAATTATGATGACTGTCATGATTCATTTTAAAAATACTTACCATATTTTGAACAGTTTGGGTACATATGTCAGTCCTGAATATTTACTAATGTGGTAGGCTTAATCTACTTGAAGGGTTTATGATAAGCTATACGCAAGTTTTTCTTCAGTTGTTTTCCATACAGATTCATACAACAAACTTCAAACTAGACACAAGCATATTTGGAAATTTGTAAATAGAAAACATTTAGTAAACACAACAGAAAATATTGGGGTTTTAATTTCCTGCATTCCTAGACATTTCTGTATTGTGGTCAAATTCAGAATGATCTATGTTAGCAATGTATTGCCTTCATCTACCCAATTACACCACAGAGAGGAATATAATCTTTCTTACATCCTGTTCCTATTACGGTACTCAGCTTTTTATTATAAAGTTGGTGAAGGAATAGTGAAGAAATGAAGATCAGAAACCTGATGGGTAACCTAGTGTGGTGGTTCAGCCCCAAACAGTGGCTAAGCACCACATGCCACTTGCTCACACCCAGAGGAGACAAACAGAGCCTCCAAGGGTTAGGATAAGGACACTTTACTGACAAAAGCACCATGAAAGTAGAACAATAACAGCCAATTACACTCACACAGGGTACCTTACCAACTAGATGATTACAGAGCACTGCATAACACAAGAACCAACCAAACACCCCACCTGTACTCAGACTGCCCTGGAAGCACACAGGAGCAGCCCTCCCCAACGAGCCCCTTGTACGGGGGAGTGATGTCAGGTGGTGTGGAAACAGCCCGGGCTAACTCAGCTCACCTGGGCTAACTCAGCTCACCTGGGTTGGCTGCTTGGGGAGGTTGACTCTAGCCTGGCCAGAACCAGGACACCTAGTTTAATATGAAACTTTTTACCCTGAAGAAACAAATGTGGTTGAATTAGGCTTTTCATGTCAAAACATCATATCGCAAAAATACTTTGACTTATGTCATAAAAAAGTGACCCTTGAATAATCTAGGCAATCTGATGACTTAGAAGAGAAGGTGAAAATGCATAGCTAGGTTCATAATCTTGTGTGTATATACTGATTTCACAGAATCACTAGGTTGGAAAACACCTTTGAGATCATTGAGTCCAACTATACCTGTCCTCTACTGTGTACTTTCATGTAGCTTAAGGAAGAAAACCTTTTGTTCTGATTTCAAAACATAATTTCTATCCATACAAAGCTGTGTACAATGATTAGAAGAGATCAGAATTGTGGAAAATGCTGAATTGTTGCTTTTGCAGATTGAAATTTTGTATTGTATATTTTGTATTGTATATTTTCCAAATAATTTTCCTGTCCAATTACTGCATATAAGTAATTAAGTTGGATCGTAGTTTATATGTTAAGAATTAAAATATTAAAATATTAAAATGCAATGCAAAGCACTCACTTATTGAATTATTTTTGTTCGAGAGTTATTAGACCTGTCTTTATTAATAAATAATTAATAGACCGAATAAGATTTAAATAAGTCTTTTAAATGTCTTACTGAATAGATTGAATGCTTTTCTAAAGCAAGGTCTTACAGGTGTTGATAGGAGAAAATTTACTTGTCAATTCTATTTTTCATAAATCTGACATCAATTCTATATGATACATTCCAGCAATATTAGCTGCAGCTTTGCTGATTAGGAATTACTATCTACTATTTCCATAAATTACACATCATTAACAGTGACAGGCAGGCAAAAGGAGCTGCTCGGTTAAAGCACAGGTCTCACATAGGTCTTGGGCTATAAGCCAGTTAAGAACTTACTTTGTAAGAATCTGTATGGCCTTCGATCTCTCTGACATCAAGAGTCTAAATAAATGATAATTCATAATTGCCACATCCAAATTTTCGGAAGAGGTGCTAAGGTGAGAGTAATTTAGAGATGCACCACACTGTTAAAAACCCCCAACTTTGTAATGTATGCCTAAAAATCTCCTCATTTCACCCATCCAAGAAATCCTGTGGACGACCTTGAATCCAGTAAGATGAGTATAGTAGAAACAAGTCCTGTATTTTGCATGAAATAAACCCTTTGTATTACTTTTAGCTACCAAAGTTAGTGAAGATGTCATAGCATATATTTCTAGAATTATGCTACTTGCTTGTCATAGCTTATCATCTATTACATGTTATGGATTTATAGTCCAAATATGTAATTACAGATCATTTTGAGTAAGCGTAATAACACTTGATATATACAAACCATCTCATACCTGCCCCTTTCACTAACATGTGGAACTGTAGAACCCATGGCAGAATCTGGCATAATCACACTCTAAAGTATCCTGCAGGGTTACTCTGCTGTGCAAAAGATTCCTCTGGCAGGAGATGTGGTGAAATTCTGCAGCTCTTTTTCTGAAACAGAAAGGTTTTGGTCTCTGTTTTCTGCAAAACTCCGTTCTGTTACTGACACTAAGTGTGCTATGTTCACAGCTACCAAATTAAACTCATTAGAGCATTTATATGAAAAGCACTCAGGTTAATGCAGCTTGTAATACATATCAAAGACAAAATGGTTATTGAGCTGAAACAGATCTTTGGGATCTGAAAGGCTCCTGGATTTAAAATGAAGTTTTAAATTACTTAGAAGTTCCTAGAAGAATAGATAAAAGTTATGGAATTGAATTATTGGATATTGCTGCCTAAATGAAGACTAAGTGTCACTTTGAGAATTCAGTCTCCTGTTTGGAGTTTACTTTCTACTCACTGCTGTAAAGGGGGCAAATAACAATCACTTCTATTACCCTTGAACCATTTCTTTGGTGTAGTTTACTGCTCTTGTGCAGAATCATAGAATCACAAAATGGTTTGGGTTGGAAGAGTATTAAGCATCATCTAGTTCCAACCTTGGGAATCCATGGGCATAGACAACCTCCACTAGACCAAGCTGCCCAAAGCCCCATCCAACCTGGCCAAGCTGCTCTGAGCAACCTGTTCCAGGGCTTCACCACCTTCATAGAGAAGATTTTTTTCCTTATATCTAATCTAAATCTCCCCTCTTTTAGTTTAAACCCATTACCACTCACCCTCTGACTACAGTCCCTGATAAACAGTCCCTTTCCAGATGTCCTACAGGTTCCCTTTGGGTACTGGAAGGCTGCCATAAGGTCTCCCTGGAGCCTTCTCCAGGCTGAACAATCCCAACTCTCTCAGCCTGTCTTCACAGGAGAGGTGCTCCAGCCCTCTGATCATCTTGGTGGCCCTCCTCTGGACTCACTCCAACATGTCCACAACTCTCTTGTGCTGAGAACCCCAGAGCTGGACACAGTACTCCAGGCGGGGTCATCTCCCCCGACCTACTGGTTATACTGTTTTTTGCTGCAGCCCAGGGCATGTGGGCTTTCTGGACTGCAGGAGTGCACTGATGTTGAGCTTTACATCAACCAACACATGCAAAGCCTTCTCCTCAGGGCTGCTTTCAATCCATTCTCCACCCAGCCTGTTGTGCTTGGGATTGTGCCAACCTATGTATCTTAATTAAAACTGAAATGTAATTTCTTTCTAACTAATTTTGAAAGCCTACCTATACAAAGACAAAATTAAGATATGGAGGCCATGTTATTTCCTATGGCATCAAATTATATCATCTTAATTTTAGAATTTTATTTTTAAAACATGCATTTGTAAAAGTAAAGAAATCTGGAACCCAGAAGGATACTTCTGTACACATAGAATGAACACTATGAGCTTTATCAGTGATTTGGAGAGGTAAACAATCTGGTAAAAACATAGCTTTTATTCATGTTTCTTTCGTTTCCTCTCTTTTTGTCTCTGACTGCTTCCAGTTTGGAATGGGATTGATAGTTTTACATTTTAATTTCTAAATTTCTTCATGCAATAAACAGATATATACTAGTGTTTCTTACTTTCTCTTTTGCAAAATGAAAATTAAAGAATATGTAAAAATATAAAAAATATTTTAAATCACTACAATTTTCATTAATTTTGAGAGTGTAATAGAGTAATAGCAGTTTGTGGTCCTGAAAAAGAGTATGGATGAGAACTAGCTGAATAGGAACTTACCTTACAGGTGTACCTATTTAATAACATATTTCATTTTTGTATTCAATTCAAACATAGAGTAGAAACCTGGAGAGTTTTATGTGGGAGAAAATAAAACTGTTTTCACCATCAAAATACACTCAATGGCTTTATAGCTTAGGGTAAAATGTAGTTAATATACAAAAAAATGCATTAATTTAAACATTTCCCTTTTGCACCTCAATTTTAAATGAAGTGCTTTATGTTTTTTCATTGTTGATGTGTCTCTAAGATACATAAAACTGTCCTGAAAAATATTTTATGGTGCTTATATGCTGCATACTCTTTCTGATCTTTGGCTAAGGCATGAGCAGAATGGTATGGCATTCTGCTACTTCAGCCAATATTCTGCATTCCAAGTATTTTTTTATTGACTTATGGTTGTTGAAGACCCAAGAAGAGTGTAATAAATGTTGAAAGTTGCTTCTTGTCAGGAGATTAATGTGTGTGTGGTCATTGGTCTCTCTGAGCATTACTTCTTAATAAAAAGCTATTTACTTTTCTCTCTGCTTTTGTTAATATTGTAAAATTACAAGCAAGTAAAAGGGAAAGCTTTTAACTTTGCTTCACAGGAAGTAGTATTATATTTGTTCAGTTAGACTAATTGATTAACTTATCTAGATCCTAACCAGAATGGCTGTAACAGGAGAATTGGCCGATTACAGTTTTGTACATTCTTCATAGATCTCATCTAAAGCATGAAAGGAGCTGTATGTGATAATGAATCATTATAATACCATAGCAAATGAGATACAGATGATAAATTGTTATGCTCTTCTCTGGCAAAGAGGTATCAGCCTAATGTTCACCATTTCCACACAGGCATTACTTCAGGAAAAAAAGTTGTTCTCAAACAGGTACCAGAATTAATTTTAAAATAATTCTTACTTCTCAAAGAACTGTGAAAGAATTTTCTGGATTTATGTGAAGGATTTTGTCAGTGACTAAGTATCCTCCAAAGAGGTCTGTCTGAATCAATGATAATTCAGAGCTTGTCAGAATAACAGGCTGGTATTTCTCATGTAAATAACTTCTATTTTGTTCTGTTCAAAACAAAACATTCCGTTTTACTGTAAAGACAACTTTGCTTTTGAAGGTTTAAGCTGATTATATTTTAACAGTCAAAGGCAAATAACTAAAACCAAAACTTTTAAGTAATATCTGAAGAAACACATCAATGACTGTTGGTTTTTTTTAATTTTAATTGACTTCTCATATAGACTTCACATGAGAAATTGTATCTTGAAAAGTTTTGCCAGTTAGAAATAGTCTTTCTATGCTGACTACCTACTCTTTGCTGTATGCAGTTATTTTGTAACAAAGTAACTGGCATCATCAGGAATAACAATTTATTTTACATCCACTGTAAGATTATCTTTCTTCTGGAAAAGTTCAATAGTACTTGAAATTAGCAATATAGCAAGACAGTAAAAGATTAGGGTTATTACATATTTCTGTATTTGCAGTCCCTGCAAGAGCGGGGATGAAAATAGATCTCCCTCTTATAATTCAGATGTCTACACAAGAGCTTACCTCAGTCACAGGAAGTTCTGCAGCTAAATACAGGAAAAAACAGCAATGTGAGTAAGAATTATTCTTATAGCTGAACTTGTGTAAATACTTTATTATTGATTAGAAGTGTTCTAACTGGAAATCTTATGTCATGCAAAACATTACCCATTTTTCTAAGAGTTCAGTACATAAGAAAAGAAAAAGTTCAGAAAGTTCATGATGCAGCTGTGTATCTCTGAAGACACCACAATAACATTTCCTTCACAAACTGAACAATTTAATGGTTTCCTATGACATGGTCAAACATTGGGACATCATTATGCAGAAAAGGTCACAGACAATTTTTCTTACTTGGAAAACATGAAGATACTGTGACAGCTGGGAATACAATTTTCCTGCTGTAATTTTTGAATACTAGATGCTAAATGCTATTTGTTTTGCAAGCTACAATAGCTGCTTTAAATGCAGTACCACAAAATTGATCTTAACTACACAAACTGGCACAAACACTGAAAATGTAGGTGTTTACCTGACTCTGGAGACAGATAAACTAACAATTAAATGTTAATTATCTTGTATCATGCTGTGTGTGACTCAAAATAATGCCTATAAGTGCACTAAATACCTTCTGAACTTCTCTGTCTAGACCTGACCTTAACTTGTAATGAAATTCTGATTAATACACAACACTGCAAGTATACCTGTGTAACCAAAAATTCATCCATATTCTATTCAAATAACCTTTGAATTTCTTAATAGATCTTCTCAGGATGGAATCTTTCCAACTAACACATATATAAACTTACAGAGCTGAAACACGTGCTGTTAAAATAAGAATTTGAACAGCCATGATTAATGGCATGGCCAAGAAATGCAAGTCAAAAGAGATATATTAGTTTAACGGTTATAGCCAGTTTCTGTAAAAAAGCTAAACCTGTGGATAAGTCAGAAACATGACTTAATTTTTAATTACTTTGACTATTTGTGCCTGCCACTGAAGATCCTTTTCATCTCTTTAAACAGTGAGCAACGTTTAGAGCAAGCTAACTTTTACATGCATACACGTTTTAGACCTTTGAACACTCTAGGCATAGCTGCGCTATGCTATGCTCAGTGATGAGGAATCACCTCATGCAAGGTGAAAAGAAACAGATTCTGTAACGCTGTTGCAAAGCTCAGAGAAATCTGTAAGAAAAGAATGTAGACATTCCAAATTCTACTTATCTCTAAGTTAACTTTGTTCCAGGTAATGGAAAGGTTGTTTTTTTCTTGCAGATGTTTCATTCATCAGAATAGACTTAGATGAAGTGCCTTCAATATAACCTTTCTTTTTTTTATTCTGGGCTTTGGAAAAGCATGAACAAATGAGCTTTAACATAATGCTTGCCATGCCTTGGGGAACAAGTGGATTTCCTGTTTCAAGAAACGTATCTGCTTTACATATATTTCTTTTTCTTTTTTGTTTTTCCTCTATGAACCTTCTGGCTTCTGTATTTTCAAGGAGTTGTTTGTGAATTCTTCCATACAACTACCACTCAAATCATGGTAGGATTTATTTAAACCCTGAACAATGCTTTGCCAAATTAAAGGTATGAATTTTGAGAAGATTCTCTTTAAAATACACTTTCAGGCAGAAATGTTTATTACTTTAGCTGATGGCACTGAAACTCAGAATTACAGATGAGATGAAAACTAACTACAGGCTGTTTTTTGAAGACAAAATACAAAACAAAATTCTTTTTATTCAAGGAAAATACAGGTAATCTGAAAAGAAGTTGTGCATTACATAAATAGAATAAAATAATGCACTTTTTCTATCCTACTCAGTGTCATTGCTGACAATTATTTTTCCAGCTTGGAACGACACTAACGTTGATTCCTTTGAAACTGATGAAGCCTGCTGTTTTTCCCATTTTTATGTATCACTCGTTGCAGCAATCACTGTGTTTCAGAGAGGGAATAAGCTAATATGAAATTAGAGAAGTCTCTTAGGAAATTCGTTATTTCAGTATAGTAATAAGATCCTTCATGCTGCTTCATTGGGCATATCTATGCTAGAAAGTTAAATATAAAGACTTCTTTTCCCCGTCATTTCTCAATATAGGCTTTTTTTTTTCTATGCATTCTGCATTCATGAAGTCTGATGACAGGTATTTAAATAGGAAGAGCATGTCTGAAGATTTCCTCTATAGACTATAAATATGCCTGCACAATTGTCAATTACACTTAGATTATTAAAGATATAAAATGTAAATGTGACCCACAAGCCAATATGTTTTCTGGAGTAGCCTTACTAATAACAGGTATGAAGGGCTCAGTAGCTACATTGAAAAATAAAAAGGTGAGCACAAATTCCATCCTTCTAAAGACAAAGACTCCAGGGAAAGGTTTGTAGGATACACACTGGAAAAGCAAACAATTCCAACATTTTGAATACTAAGGCTAACTTGTAACCCCTGGAACAAAGAGACTGCTCAGAAGAGTATGGACAATGGCAGAAGACTAAACTTGGTAAGGGAACAGGGGGTGTGGTGAACAGAGTGTGGTGAACAGCAGGCATAAAAGGGAAAGGCAGGCACCATCCAGAGGACCTGAAGATGAGCTCTTCTATAGACCAGAGACCCACATCGACAAGCATTTTTGCTACCCAATTATTTACCAATGAGCCTAAATGTGAGATAAATAGCTTTGATTACCCATGGACCTCAGGTGTTGCCTTCACCACGTTTCCAACAAAGGGAACTGTCAAATCTGTTCCACTGGTTGGGTTGGATGCCCTAGCTCTAACAGTCAGATTGTAGGTTGCATGAGGCTGGGGCCTTGCAGGTAAGATACTTGATATAGAAGTACCATGCCTCCCACCTTAAGACAAGTGCTCTATGTAGCAGCTGTTTCCTTGATCCTGTGTGTATAGTGCAAAAAGAGCACAGAGGAGTCCAGGGCCAGTCAAAATTCAAGACCGTTTTTACCTACAACTTTTCTCTGGGAGTTACTGCAATTGGCTTCTTGCTTGGAGTGTTAGTCCTGCACTCTCAAAGCATTTAACATTCCCTAAGCACTCCATTGTCGATGAATTCAGGGGCTATAGATTCTGTTTTGTTCAGCCTTTATTGATTGGCAGTGAAACACTTTACTTTTGATTGCAACGTGAATTACAATGCTTAATTTATCCTAAGAATGGCCTTGTGAGCTAAGCAGAGAAGTGTTACTTTCTGTTTAACAGATAGGAACTGAATTGGAGTGCTTAAGAAGTCCAGCTCCACAAATGTACTTGAGGGAATTCGTCTACCATATATGTAGTGAAGATCAGCCTAGACTGCCACCTTAGGTCTCATGCAGCATTGAAAGTTTTGCTAGTTGGTACTTGCAGAAATCACTGACTAGCAAGCCACATGCAATGGTGCAGAAGTCTGTCATGATGTCTCTTGTATAGCAGTTGCCAAAGAAATAGTGACAGTTCCTTCTCCAAATCAACCATAGCTTTTCTTTGAAGGTAAAGTCCATTTATCACAGCCATTACAGCTGTTTGGGGAATACCACACCAGCTCCAGATTCACGTGTGCTAGACAGTCAGAAACCCAGGATGGTACAAAGATTTAAGCTCCTGGCTGGCCATAAGCAGACGTTTTCATCTTTCCAATCAGTCTCTTAAATCTGCCTGCTTCTTTACTTTTTAGTAAATGCACAGAAGACTGTGATGGCTTAACCTGGTCTGGATGTCAGGTGTCCACCAAACCACTCTATCACTCCCCTCCTCATCTGGACAGGGTGGGAAGAAAAATAAGATGGAAAAAAAACCCACCAAAGTTGTGGGACAAGATAAAGGCAGTTTAATACAGCAAAAGCAAAAGGCCATGCACAGAAAGAAAGCAAAAGCAAAAGATTATTCCCTACTTCCCATCAGCATGCTATGTCCGGTCACTTCCCAGGAAGCAAGGCTTCGGTATAGGTGCTGGTCACTCCAGAAGGCAAATGTTGTAAAAAAAAAACACAATCAAAAATGCCTGCCACTTCCTCCCCTTATCTCTCAGCTTTTATTGCTGAGCAGATGTCATATGGTATGAAATATGCTGCTGATCAGTTTGGGACATCTGTCCTGACTATGTCCCGCCCCAGGATCTTGTCCACCCTGATCCCCATTGCTAAGAAGGTCAAAAAGTTGGAGAGGCAGCCTTGGTGCTGTGCCAGCACTGCTCAGCAGTAGCCAAAACACTGGTGTGTTATCAACACCTTGCTGACTACCAGTACACAGGACAGAGCTATGAGGGCTGCTATGGGGAAAGTTAACTCCATCTCAGCCACACCCAAAGTGAAAACTTAGTGCGCTGTCAGTCTGAAGAGTACACTTCCCTTTGGTGGAGCAGTAACTATAAATTCTGTGGGACCTGGGCATTGAACTCAGCGTGTAGGATTCCCAAAGACCATTTTGCTTTCCCTTCTACAATGGGCCTCCTGTCAGTTCCCAGCAATAAAAACAGCAAGAAATGCTTCTTGGATCTGAATATTTCCTACTTTAGACACAAAGAATACACAAAATGGTGGGAAGGTGAGTTGAGCAAGATGAAGTGATAAAAAAGTAGGGGAAGGAAAGCAATGGCCTTGTCCATGTATGTTTTCTTCAAAGGTTTGTAAAATTTGAGTTAGCCTGTGCCTTTTCAGAGATACCAGGACTTCTCTATAAAGCTATCTATAGACAAAATGAGTGCAAACACAATTTACAAATAAACACTCCTTATTTGGATAAAAAAAATCCTACTCAAATTATTACATTCCCACTATGTGAAATATTTTTTTTAAGATATATATAATACAGGTTATCAGGTCTGGAATTTCTTTATAGAAAGTCCATATTTTTAATGTCTGTTTCCAAAGAAGCCTGGAGGAGAGATGCCAAAGCCCTTGTAAGATATTTTGACCTTCTAAATAGCAAAAGTTCTGTGAAGCATACAGATGTTTCAAAAAGACCAGAACTGAACTATTGGGCTAACTTAATGCAAATGGTTTAGAATTCACTAATTAGGAATTTACCCAAACACAGTTTCACAAAAAAAAATCTTTCCCATCTCTTCCAGTTTCAGATATTGTTGCAGTGAATATATTGACCATATTCACTGCAATAAGTAGAACTTAAGCTTCTCTGATCAGTTTTCAGTTGGTAATGTCTTAAAAACATAAAATTATTAATTCAATTTGATTTGTTACATTCAATATTATGTCACTGGGGAAAAGAGCAATATTATAACAAAGTAACTTGTCTGAAGAACTGTGCATTCAGAAATAACATCATTTCAACTGGTATGATTTAATAGCAAAACGAACAGTTTGTATGCATAATAGAGCAAATAAAACTTACTTGCTTCAAACAACATATTGACATCTTAAAATTTGTCATTTAGTTCTAAAAGTAATACTGTTTCTAGCACTTTCTCCAGCACATTATTATTTCTGCAGTGAAAGCAATTTTCATCATTTATTGTGCCTCTTAGATATCTACCATGAGCTTATTTGATCTAGAAGAAGCTATATTAATTTACATCTTGCAATCAGCACTCTGAAGTACTGACTTTGAATGACATTTTCTTCAGCTCCTTTCAGAGATGACAAACAGTGGCACTATTAGAAGAAACCTTAGTACATTGCCTAAGAGTAAGTCTTAGGTTCACAGGTCATTCAGCAATTCTGCTGTTGCAAATTATGATACCTCTTGTAATAGACGATTTCCGTGCTTGTCAGAAATTATTCTTGTCACTGGGCTGAGATGCAGTTTGGAATAAAAGTGATAGTGTAACATATGGCCTTTGCTGTAGGATGGCAGACACATATTCACTCACTCAGAGGCTATTAATCAGCTCTTGATGCAGTGCCCTTAACTTGCTAACCTCACTTCTGCATTTTGCAGCAGAAAAAACACTCGACCAAAGCCTTTAAAGAAAGCAGTGCTTTGCATTGTACATTTTAGGGAAGCAGACTATCCTGCAGTTTCTAATTTCAGCTTCTTTGGGGGGGCTGTCACCTGGTTATCTCAGCAATGTATTACTGCAGCAAAAGTTACGATACCATGGATAGTTTGGTAAAAATAAGTAATTTTTGGTAATAATAAGTAATTTTGTATAATGAACTTTTATAAAAGCAGTTTTGGTAGATATATTCTGCAAAAGGAAAAGGAATCAAAAACATGCAGCACGTATTTTCCTTCCATATAATTATTTCTCTTTTTATCTATTTGTTAAGTATAGTTTATTAAAGAGCTTAGAAGAGCATTTCAGCAGATGGAGCTATTACCTGCATACAGATATTCTGTGTATTTGGCATACAAAAATATATATATACACACGCACACATATACTGCAAAAGTATTAAATATAAATTATTCCAAACTAATATTTTTACATCATTTGTCTAAAATATAAATTCAGAGGCTGTTCAAATTTTCAGGGAAAAAAAATGAGCTAGACCTGACAATGAGATTTACTGTATCGAAAATGCTCAATCAGTACACAAATAGATTATGTCCACTCTTTTACAGCTTGATTAAAAGTTTATCTAAATCAAATTGAATCCTACAAAATGATACACATTCAGAAAATCATAGTATGATAGTCAGATTTCTGTAGCTTCATTACCTTATAAAAACAACCCCAGCTAACAACAGTCACCTTACAAAACTTTCAGGAATGCCCAAAATTATTTATTCTCAGTCAAAGGATTTTGTTTAAGTTTTATAGTGTTTTTACCCTCTGTTTTGGATTTGGTACAGTACTGGAGTGTGTGTAGTACTTCTACAAGAAGTCAAGTACATAACGGGAACAGCAAAGAATGTGCTTCGTTTGGTGTCATTTTGAGCAGGCAGCCACCCTGTGTGGATGTTGAGGCCTGGAGAATTTGCTGGCATTTGGAATGATATTCTTGTTTTCTATTGGATTAAGTCCTTCAAGATTAAGAAGTGCCTAGCTTTTCTAATTTATTGATTTGAGGAGATACTTTGTTTTCATTTTCATAGAAAAAGCATCGGGCTAATTTTATACTTGCAGTAAGAACACTCTTACCTGAAGATAAGCATGCACATAATTCTTTACCAGTTTAACACCTGCCTAAAAAAAACCCCAAAACCTAACTGCATTGTCCTATATCCATGTTCCTTATGGAACCCTCTCACAGTATTTTACACTACTCTACATGAGACACTTAGATTAAATTTGAGGACTATGCTGAGTAACACTTTACTTGTTTCCAACTAATTTTCCAGAAGCCAGCCTCAATCTAGAAACATAATTTGATCTATGAAATTATTATTCATTATCATTTACATATAGTGATATAATCCCTGCGTCACACATTTAGCATCATTAGTTCTGAGAGAGGATAGTTTGATAAAAAAGAAAAAAAAACCCAACATAGACGGGGTTGTGGAAAAGATTGGAGTTGTGAGGGATGCAAAATGACCTAGGAAATGCCTGCTAAATTTTCAGTGATTAGATAAAACTGCTGGCAGCCTGTAAGGTTTAATGAGAGCTAGCAAAGGAGGGGGACAGCCTGCCTCACCATAGTCTTCTCCATGGGTTGCAGGAGAATCCCTACTCTGGGGCCTGGAGCACCTCCTGCTCCTCCTTCTTCACTGACTTTGGTGTCTGCAGAGTTCTTCTTCTCGCATATTCTTATTCCTCTGTCCGTCTGCAAGTTTCTTTCTTAACTGTTATCACAGAGGCACTACCAATGTTGCTGAAGGGCTTGGCCTTGGCCAGTGGCAATTCCATCTTGGAGTCAGCTGGTATTGGCTGTATCAGACAGGGCTGCCCTGTCTCACAGAAGCTGCCCCTGTAGCCCCACACTACCAAAACCTTGCCATGCAAACCCAATACATCTTCTCAGTACACACAAGTTTTGCTTGAAGACACTTAACCATGAAAGATTCATCTTCCTCAGTCATGCTTTCACTACAAAACTATATTGTATTCTGCTGTCTTTAATATTTTCTGTTGAGCCATTTGACTTTTTATAAATGGTACTTAAATTTTCAATGGAAGAATTACTTGAGTCCAAGTCTCCCTAATAGGTAAATAAGCTAACATAGGAGGCTTTTTTCCTCTTTATTTTCCAGGCAGAATATAACTTATGAGTCTCCACGGGTTTGCTCTGACCAAAGCACCTTGTCAGTTTTCTCAGGTCTTCATATGGACCTTCTAACAGGGCCAGTGATGCCCCGATATAAATTTGCTTCCTGAATGTAGGAAGTATGAAGTGGTAGTATTTTAGCAGCAAAAAGACATTTTGCAGCAAGAGTGAGATATTCATTCTTATTGGGTGGTTATATAGTTAAAAACTGCAGCACAGAAAGGGTTTGCACTGGATTAAAGATGAAAATTGTTGTAGAAGATATTCAGAATACTTATGGAACTTCAGACTTTTTCTAATTCAACCTTTATTTTTTCTTAAGTATTTCACTTTAAGATCCTTAGTTGACAGTAATTAGGCTTCTGAGGTTAGTTAATCTCAGAAATTTTAGTAGTTTAATCCAGATGACCGTAGAAGTTGACCTGAATTTAATCAAATCCATTGTTAAATTGCTCTAGCATGACACACAGAGAACTGTAAACATGATATACTTTCATTTGCTGAGTTATGATTTGATTCATAATTTACATGTATTAATATGTAAATCACACCTACAAACAGCATTTTATCTTTTTAATGACATTACGTTATGGAAGGAAGGTTTAGAATGCAAGAATCATTTGCATACCTTTTTGAAGGAAAGCACTACTAATGATGCCTTACAGAAAACTTTAAAACCCAGTCTATTACATATTTCTTTTGTGTTTCCTTTCCCTTATTCTTTATTTCTAAGCCAGTTAATCTTTGTTTCCTACACTGTTCATAGCTTTCTGAAGTTACAGTTCTTTACTACTTTATTCTCCCTACAAGATACCAATTATGATGAAATAAAGAATGGTTTATCTTAAAATTAAATTAAATATTGACATGAATTAAATCATATATCACTGACTTGAATTCATTGTAATAGGGATAAAGGACTAGGCAATGTTCCTTAAATAACTCGATTGTTTCCTGTACTAGCTCTGCTAGTATTTGTATATGGTTTATTACGTAAAGATATCTATATATATATATATCCAGTATGCATCCTGAGAATGCTCTTCCAGTCCTGAAGACAAAGGTTACCCCTTGTTCTATTGCTTTACTCCCTGGTGACCAATCCTTCTTCCACTTTCCTGTAGGAATCCTGTAGGACTCCATTATGGCCTGATAGGCCATAAGAACAAAAAGTATACAAATGTAAGCAAAGAAGAGCCTGATTTCAAATGCATCTCTAGTGATAAAAATGAGGCAAAGAGAAACACAGGTATGTTGTGTAACAGCTCAAATGCTGTTTGCTCCAACTTCTGTAGTAAAAAATATCTGAAAACTACAGACCATATGATCCCTCATTTTACTAGAAGCATACCACAAAAGTAATTTTCAAGTTTTTCCTTGAATGTAACTATATTTTATCTATCTGTACTTGAATTATTAAAACAAGAGCAAAGATATAAATTAGTAATAGGCACCGTCTACACTTCTTATACTTATTACTGAAGTCCATACCAGAAAGTATCTGTTTATTCCACATTCTTTTACGAAAACAGTACTGTCTTGCCACCATAAGACTCCCTCCTTTGGCTGCTTCTTATGTGGACCTTTTGGATCTTCATCCACAATGTTTGCATAAGAGATAAATGGACACCAAAATTTTTAACTTCTTATGTGCAATTGTCACAACATATATAAACAATACTTATACTTAATTTTTAAAAACAAAATAATAAACACTTTCATTTCCCATAGTATATCAGCAGGGGGTGGGGGGATGGCATGGGTTGGTTTTGTCTCATTAAAATCAGATACTGCCTCTACACCGGATAATGAAAAATCTGAGTCCTTGTCTTTCTAAGATACAGAATGATGAAAAAAGTGGGCATCTGAAGACATTGCCAAAATACAGTGGATATTTGTCTATCTTATCTGTTCAGTATAGTTTAACTCTTTCCTATCCTATCAGAATAAAAACTTTCACAATACCAGTATTGATGAAAAGACAGGATTTATCTTCCTAGTGATATTTATACAGTGAAGGTATTTTTACAGAAGATTGTATGAGAAAGATGACACTTGAAGAAAATCAATCACTTCTATTACTGCAAGAAATATGATCTCTCAAATATTTACAATAAAAACTCATTGGGAGACATTGCTTTCACATTACATACTTTCAGCTATAGGCAGTGATTTATTCTGGAGTCATTAATTACAGTTGACATCACAACATTTTATACTGTAGATTGAAATCAGAAACAGTGAAATGTATCCCCTGTTATGTGTGCTAATTTGTAAGAAGTATAAATTAAATGCATTCCCTTGTAATGCCTGAAATTAGAAAAAAAAAAAAAATCAGTTTTTTTAATTAAATATGTGAAGGCAATTTGGTCATTTTGAACATAAATTTACTAAACTGAAAAGGAAAATCCTGATTAGAAGTATTGCTATTCCTGTACACTTGTGTGTTGTTTAAACACAGAGTTCAGTTAGGAGAGAAGATTAAAAGACAGTTGAATTTGAATGTCATTCATACAAGAGTCATTTTTAATTTTCTGCAATCTTATGGTTGGACTTGATGATCAAAATAAAGGGTCTCTTCCAACCCAGGTGATTCTGATTCTAAGAGAGACGGCCATTCTGAAAAGCTGCATAACACTGTCTCTATTTAATGTCTCTCAATTTTGCCAGAGTGCCTAAGAGACACTATTTCCTTTCTCTGTAAAATCCTGGCAAAGTTAGAAAAGAAAAGATAAAAAAAAAAAATTCAGAAAGACAACAACAGTAACAAGAGATGACTTACACAGGAGGTGAAGACTGATTGCATAACTCAGTACAAAAGAGTTATCATTAGCATACTGCCAACAGTAAGGAATATTTTGAGATGTATCTTCCAAAATTTTTCCAGGGACTACTTCTAATTGGTATTTTCAGTAATGACCTGGGTATTAAAATAGGCTAATTTGATTTGTGCATAACAAAAAGATAAGCAGGCATGCTAGAACACTGAAAGAAAATAATTAAAAGATATTCTTTCCTGTCGGCTTGAAGAAATGTTCTGAAAAAATACTGAAGATAAATTTCAAAACAGAGTAGACTACTATGCATAAGTGGAAATAATCAATTTTGCAGTCAGAGGACAAAAAACAGAATTGGTCACAGCTTTTAGAAAAGGAGAAGACTTGTCAATCCACATAGTAAATAAGTTTTTCTTCTGTTCAGAGGGAGTTTCCTGTATTTCAACTGGATTGGGCACAAAGTCTGGGTAGTTGAATCCCCCTACTTAAGCAGAATCACCTAGAGAAATTTCCCAAGGCTATACCCAGTTGAGTTTTGACTGTCTCCAAGGATGGATACATGGCAGCCTCTCTGTGCAACCTGTGCCAGTGTTCAACCCCTGTGATAATAAAGAAGTTTTCCTTGTGTTCATGCGGGATTTCCTGTATTTCACCTTGTACCCAACTCCTTTTATGCCATTGGGCACCACTAGTTCTATCTTCTTTGCACCTTTCCAGCAGGCTTTTATGCACTTTGATGAGATTTCCCCTGAGCATTCTCTTCTCCAAGCTGAACAGTCTCACCTCTCCCAGCCTGTTCTTACATGAAAAATGCTCCAGTAACTTGATCATCTTTGTGGCTCTTTGCTGGACTTGTTCCACTACATCCATGTCTCTTGTACTGGGGAGCCCCTGGTGTGTGTCACCAGGACTGAGTAGACAGGGAGGATGACTTCCTGCTGGCAATGCTCTATCTGATGCAGTCCAGGAGTCTGCTGGACTTTTTGCAACAAGGACTCATTGATGACCCATGTTCAACTAGCTATCTGCCAGAACCTGACATCCTTTTCTGCCATGCTGCTTCCTGACCAGTTGCCTCCCAGCATGTACTGTGCATGGGTTTATTCTGCTACCAGTGCAGGATTTGGCATTTCCCTTTTTTCTACTTCATGAGTTTCCTGTCAGTCCATTTTCCCATCCTGTCCCTCCAAATAGCAACAAAACCATCTGCTGTGTCAAACACTTCTCCCAGCTTTGCATCATCAGCACACTTGCTGTTGGTGCACTTTGCACCATCATCCAGGTATTTAATAAGGAGGTTAAACAGTACTGGACCCAGTGTCAGCCTTTGAGATATACCACTGATGACTGGCTTCTGGGTGGACATTGTTCTATCACAACATTTGAGCCTGGCACTTCATTCCATTTTTGATCCACCTAACTCCCCACTTGCCCGTTTTTCATCAGCCTGTCTATGGGGATGTTTATGGGAGACTGCATCAAAAGCTACAGTCAGGATAAGCAGCATCTACTGCTTTACCCTCATTCACCAAGCCAGTCAGCTCAGCAGAGAAGGTTGTAGCCTTGCATTTGATCCCCTGAAAAGCCGAAATCAAAACTCAGTAGCCCTGGTGACTGTGACACAGGTATTCTTTATGGTAGCGCTGGGCAGCACAGGGATCGCTCCTTCTAATGCGAGTGCCGTAACGGGTCAGTTACACAGCTTCTGTGCAGGACATATATGTATATTCATGATATATGTTTGTTCATACAGTTTCCAAGGAATGGTTAATTTTTCCATTATGAGAACTCATTATCACCCACTCACCTACCCCACCCCATACTCTCGGCGTGAGCTTCAAAGACATGGCCGTTTACTTTGTTTACTCTTCATTAGAGGTCCTTCTGGTGAGCTTTAGCTTTTGTCTTGCTAACAAAGCCACGGAGCTGGTTCTGCAGACTTGAGGCGCCTTCTTTTTCTTTCTCCCTCTCCCTCTTTATCACTCCTTTCTCAGAGACGAGCTGTTTCTCCTGAGGTATCACAATGCACACAATGCGTGGTCCTTCACGCAGAACTTTACACATCCTGTACAGTTTGTTGTTGACCAACTAGGATTTATCTGTCCCCCGTTTCACATTCCAATATCTTTTATTCATTTTATGAAGAGGGGATAAAAACAATAATGAATCCGATGAATAGTACCAGATCTATCTTAAAAACGTGGCTGCTAAATCATGCATCACCTGGAGTTATTTTCGCCTCCTCCCTTAATCTCATATTCTGTGTCTTCAGGTTTCAGAGGCAAATCGTGACATCACGAGTTCAAAACAAATCAAAGAAACTAGAGCTACTGTTGGGTTATGTTATGCTGTCTTGAATACAGGGATAGGACAAGATGAGCTCATCAGCGGTGACTCTATTTCTGAGCACTTAACAGACCTTAAAACGAAGAACAAACAGACGTGGAAGTTATTGCCTCAGTCTCATTCTTACACTGCCAAGTGTTCTAACAAAAGATAATAATTTACTTCACAAAAAGCCTAGATCGTTAAAAATTATTTTCAAATACGTAACATGAAGATGCTGCGTTTAACACATACTTTGATAATTGCTTCCTCCGCGACATATTTGGAAACAGATGTGTGAATAATTTTTGTTGGTTTGTTTGTTTTAGGGGAAAACCCAGTACATCAAATTGAAATTCTATTTCATAGTTATTTTTAAGAAAGGGGATATTTTTTTTTTTTAAAATAAAATCTGAACACGGAATAGGACCTCACTGCCATTGATGAAATGGAGATTTCTCTGTATACCTTAGAGTTTAATGATGAGGTGCTTGCTGCCGTGCTGGAAGCTCCGATTCAAACTTTACTATTGTCTTGTTCAGAACTATGAGCTGCAGACTCTGAGCCTCATAAAGAGCAGTTACCAGCTCGGGCTTTTCCTTCCTTGCAAGGGAGTTTCTCAGACAAAAGCCATGCCACCAGCCCTCGTAAGGTTATTCTGACGCGCTACCTAGGCCAAGGAGTAGTCACCAAAAAGAAAGAACAGCTACATTAGGAGAGATGGTTTCCCTTTAGATTTGGAAGCCACAGCGTGCTTGCCGAGCTGAATGCGTTTGGCTGACCGGGAGGCATTTTCATGCAAGGTGGTGGAATGGGGATGGGAGAGCGTTAAGGAAAGAAAACAGACACATCTTAAGATAAGCATCTTTTGTCCTGTGACCTCCGCCGCTCGCATTCAGTTACCGGATCCCAACCGGTACTTTGCTGCTACTTAGCTGCAAACGGCTCCCGTCATCGGAAGACCTTTCCAGAGAAACGATTCTGTAGCAAAACAAAGGCCCGTGGCGCCTGTGTAATTAATAATGGCTTCGTTTAACCAGGGTACGAGTGTGCGAGTAGGTAGAGCGCGGAAACCCTCCGCAAGCCAGCAGTGCGTGGGTGCGGTGTGCGAGCGAAGGGCGAGAGGGGGCCGAAAGGCGAACTGGGGCCGAGGGGCAAGTGGAGGCCGAAGGGCAAGCAGGGGCTGAAGGAAGGGAGTCGCCAGGGCGGCGGGGCCGCAGCCGGGCGGGACGCCCCAGGCCTGGGCGGCAGACAGAGCCGGGTGAGCGGCGTTGGGGGGTTAGAGAAGGGGCAGCGGCCGACAACTCCGGGCTCCGCTTGGAAGTTCAAAAGTTCAGAGTCTCCTAAACGCCCCCATGGCATCAGGCTCCAATTAGCCCGATGCGCCTCTGTTGGTGTGTGAATGTTCATGTACCTATGGATTCACCCCGAGCCATTCCAAAGAGCTGCAGATTCGTTCCCCCTGCTGTGTTTTTTCCCTCTTTCTGACGTTCTCTGAAGTTTCTGAAGAAGCTTTTGATGCCTCCCATTCCATTGTCTAGCAAAATACATGATGATCCAGGTACCGACCTGAATGATGAAAAAGACGATTTTCTATTTAAAAATATTAGCATTTTGGAGTTAAGCTTGGCAAATATCCAGAACGAGTATGAACTTTAATATTAACATCTTCCTTTTATTATATTTGATCTCCTTTGAAGAGCCACTGTAAAATCAATACAAATGAAGAACGTGAATTGAGTATCTTGCATACTATTATGAAATTGTTCATGTTGATCTATCTGTTAAAAACAAAACTAGGGCCATCATCAAAACAGCAAACTTTAATAACTCAAAATATAATTGTCAGCTTGGAGTAACTGCAATTTTATACTGTGCTATATAATGAATTTGTTCCCTTTAGGTACAATATACCCAAGAGCATGTTTCAGTGCAATAACTGAAGAGCATCCCTTCTATTTTGGTGTAAAGAAAACTGGGAATATTGAATCACTAGCTAATGAAAAATTACAGATCCATGCCAGCAACATAATGTATCGGTAGTTAGAAAGCTATGCTGCAAATTGTGCCAACAGAAGCTTTATAGAAGAAAATTAAGTTCACAGAATCCATTTGAGGACTTTTAAAGTTGCAAATATTGATTGATATACTTTAGATTGTCTCCTAGGTCCTGATTTTTCCTCCAGTGTACACCAAGAGAACACAAATTTAGTTACAGTGAATTAAATCTGAGCACTAGGACGCGATATTTGAGTGCAGAATATCTGAAGAATTGCCGTCAGAGTATTTTTTCCACTATATTGTTCAATTTCATTTTTACCTTTACCATTGTATAGGCCTAGTTTCAGATGAAAAATCAGACAAGCAAAGAAGTGTTCACAGGTCAATCAGGAAAAAAGCAAATAAAAAAATAATTGAATGGTTGTGACACAAAGAATATATGCAGTGTAGCATGCACTCTTTGACTCAATTCTGTGGAGAAGCTATTCAAAGTGTAAATTGCATGGTTACAATTGTGTCAGTGAGTGTGGGTATTAGGTGGTGTAACTCTGTTTCTAGGCTGCACAAGGACAAGTCAGAATCAGGAAAACCAGTCTCTGAAAAGGTGGCATTACCCACACAGTGTCTTTTTGCCAGGCCTGAACTCTACTATTAATACCAGATACTGCTGTGTAATCCACCTTCTTCAGCCTTCTGTGTTTAGTTTATAGAGTTCATCTGGTAATACAAAGGAGTAAGTCTGGATGAAAGGAATCTCCCTTTCCTTCGATCTCATAGCCTTTCCCACTTGAGTTTTAAATGTGTGGATAGTGAGCACTTAGTTTCCTAGGGTGTATTTCTCAATGGTAATTGCTGCAGTGCCAGTATACAGCATTCAGAACTGGGCTGTGAAAAGCCCACTGTTCGAATAAATGCACACACTGATATCTATGGAGGTATATATTAGACACCAGTAAGTTAATAAAGGCTAAAACAAAGATTTTTATGATACTGAATACCTGTATATAAAGATATGTAGAAGAACTATTAAAGAAAAGCACACTCAATCATCTACATCTTCCCATTCTTAGAGTTTAATTCTTTCAAAGATACAATAAGGGTACTGCAGTGAATTTCTCCTGTGTCTGAGTTCTTTGCTGGGCCCCTGGCTTTTGTGGAGTTTTATCTTCATGCTTCGGAATTCAGAGTATGAGTTTTTTCCACTTCTAGAGAGCCCCCTTCGCCCCAGTATTTCCTTTCTCCTTGAAAGTTGATATTGACATTGTCTATTGTCTTGACCCCCACACTCTCTGTGAACTATGAGTCATTTGTAGCCCTCAACAGATGTTTCTACCATGACACTCACAATGGTGATATTCAGGAAAAGCCTAAATGGTTGAAAAATTCTTCAGTGGCATCTTTCTGAAGACATATCTCTGTCCTAAAAGAGATCTTTCACAATTATATTTCTCTAGAAGCTAATTTCTTGCATAACAGGTACCAAAATATATGAGAGTAGGTCTTCTTTTTACACTTACTAAATTTTGGTGAGTATACTTGATGATGTAAGCTTTTTCCACCTCTTATTCTGAGTTATTTTTCTGAGGAAAGTTTAATAGATTTCTTATTTTTTCTCTGCCTTTTCTCACGTCTTACAGAAACTTAGTCTGCCATCCAAGCTAGCCAGGAAATGGGAGGTTCAGGTACTGGACTGAATCACAGAGTAGAAAATAATTCAATGTATTAGTTTTTCTGTCTTCCTTCATGCCTTTAGTTAGGTAACTGGCTAGAGGCTTTTTAAATACGCATACAGGTTCATTGAACCGGCTGATCCCATTAAAATGTGCTAAGCACAGATGGCTCAGTGATCTTTAGTTACCTATAACCCTGTAAAATATTGGTAAACCCCAACTGGCTACATGAGTCATAAAAACGTCTGTTGTTCAAAAAGGTAGACCCAGCTGCAAATCCATGATTTTAAAAATGCAACTTGCTTTCTACAAAGGAACACAGTCAAAATGCCTCCTACATGATATGAGAGTCAAACTCCTCTGCATCCACTTAGCAGTACAGACCTCTCTGGGTGGACTGACACCCTGGGCAACATCACTGTCAGACTTTTATGATTTACCATGCCAGGCATAGGCTTCCAGCAGCCCACGCAGTTACAGGTAACTCGTGCTCACTGAACCAGCTCATTCCATCTGTGCTTAAAAGAGTTCAAACCATGAAGAACAATCCATGTCACATTCATTTAAACATCTGGGGATCGTGATGCCTTTTGCAGCAGTGCTAGGAATGACCTCCTGCCCTTTGAAAGGACAGTGCAATTCTTTGGCAGTGCAGCATCCAAACACTGTTTGTTGCTTTTATGTCTGAGGGAAAAAATAATCTGTTATTAAAGGTCAGCTCATGATGTCAAACCAAATGGTATTACCATGCTGTACCTGGAAAATGGAAGTGGAGTGTAGGATATAATTATTAACATCTAAAAAAATTATCAGGGACACAGTAAAAGACAATAAAGTGTTATATTTATGTTGGTACCTTAATTAATTCATCTCGGAATTTATACGAAAAGAATCTCTAGCAGGGTTTGTGCTATGTAGAAGTTGGATCATGATAAATTCTCTGTGGCATCCTTTCGGTTGTACTCCATCGTACATGTCAGGTGTGTACAGGAGGAGATAATAAGCCTGTCCCTTCAGGGTTGGCAGTTCAGCATCTGTATTCAGGGAGGCAAGGAATAATAAGGAACTGTAAGGGAAAAAAATGTTTTCTGGTATCTACATTTCCTCTCAAGTTAGGCCCAGTCTGACCTTCAGCAGAAATATTACCATATAGAAACACAAAAAAATCTTACAGATGTATGTATACAGGAGTTGGCATTTCTTTAATCAACTTTAACTGAACTTTAATTGTTTTAACAATAATTTATTTAAAACACTTCTGCTTGATTAACAGAAAAGGTGTTTATTATCTGTCTGTCGATTTTTCTAATCACTTGGAAATCTGATTTTTTTCAGCTGCAAATGTCCATTCCTATAGCTAACTGTTGCATAGTATGCTACCATCTATTTCACATAAATGGAATGACAGAATGATGTACTGAATCAGCATGCAAGTGTGTTATGAAGCAATTATGTTTGATGGTGCAGATGTGTTCAAATTAACTTTCTTCCCTGACTTCAGAAAATCTGCATCAGAGACTTAAGGGAGCATTTCTTGTATTATTAAAAATAAATTACCAGCAAAACAGGGCAGAGATTGATCCTGCTTTAACAGTTTAGAACAGTGAAAAGGAAAACAAGCCTGCTTTGCACAGTTAACGATTTATTGCACCCCAGTTTTGGCCCTGGATTGCACTTCATAAGCAGAAGTATTTTAAAGTAATACGTGCCAGTCCCTTAAAGGCTCACTATTTTGAGAATTAATTAGATGAGGTATTTTTTCTTCTCCCAAAAGCCTTCAATGCTAAGTTTGAAAAGTTTGAGGCATGTGTAATAGGGCATCTTCTGCTAAAGTGGTCATCTCAAAACAGAAAGTTGACTAACAAGTACTAGCAAAAATTGTTATGACTGCTTTTAAAAAAGAACACTAATATGGAGAATTACTTGGAGAGTAAATGGTATGAGTAGCGCGCTGAGGGAACTGGGCTTGTTTAGCCTGGAGAAGGGGAGGTTTAAGGGTGACCTAATTGCTTTCTAAAACTACCTGAAAGGAGGTTGTGGAGAGGCAGGGGCTGACCTTTTCTCCCTAGTGACAAGTGATAGTACAAGAGGAAATGGCCTCAAGTTGTGCCAGGGGAGGTTTAGATTGGATATTAGGAAAAACTTCTTCACAGAGAGGGTTGTTAGGCATTGGAATGGGCTGCCCAGGGAGGTGGTGGAGTCTCCGTCCCTGGAGGTATTAAAAAGATGGTTAGATGTGGTGCTGAGCGACATGGTTTAGTGGTGGCTGGCAGGTTAGGGTGATGGTTGGACTTGATGATTTAAAGGGTCCCTTCCAACCAAGACAATTCTATGATTCTATGATTAAAAGCTGTGCTAAAGAAGGGAGAAATATTGAAGACAATCATATACTCCTTGAAAATCTTGTTAGATATGCAATTATTTATTTTTCTGTTATATGAATCAGATTAAATTTAGCTCTTTAGTATATTTTCATTCCAACAGAATATGTGGTATAAAGACCTTCTGCATAGTATGTTCAAGCAAACCCAAAACAATATGTGTAAGGTAACAAGCAGTCAGAACCTCAGTCCAAATGCCCTAGTCTTCAAACATATAAAGAATAGTAACTCCCAATCTGAGTTTGAAATATATTCCCTTTGAGGTGTTCTGATCACAAAGCACCTAAGCTTACTGCCAATGAAATCAGTGTGAAATTTTCTACTGCAGTCAGAAGTGCTACATTTTCTTTGGGTAATTATTTTTTTTAAAGTTTGAGTTGGCTGTTAGGTCACTTTATTTTATTGCCTAAAGCAAAAGCTTTTATAAGTGACTAGAGATTAATTTTGCAAGCAAGATCCTTAAGGAGGGATAATTCCAATATATTAAATTCACTGCTTACCTGAAAGTAAGTACCCTACATTAACTTCCTGAAGGATATATACGTGCATGCCATCAAAGACAAGCTGTCAAAACAAGATCAAGTGCTGCTTAAGTTCACTTAAAAGTCAACTTTCATTCCAAGGTGATGTGCTGCTTCAAGGTGAAGTGTGTGGAATCACATACATCCTTGTTACAATTCTGATTTTGCTTGTTAGTAAATGTCAGAAATGTTCTTATGATTTGCTAAGGCTAGCTAGACTTCACAGTTTGAAAGTAGATCTTAAGGAAACATGGGGAACTGTATATTCTTCATGGGTTAATTAGGTATGGTCAAATATAAACCAGACAAACAAACAAGTGTGTACAACAAATCATTAAGTCTGGTGTGAGAACACTGTCAGTGCTCTAGGTGAAAATACATCATTATACCCAAAGTGCTCTCATCTTTCAAATCTTTCTATCAAATGTATTTTCTATATTTAAAGAAAATCTTGAATGTCTAGACAATTAAAAAAAAGTTACTAGGAAAAAAGTCAAGGAGGGAATCAGATCCAATTTTCTTTATCAATCTCCCTTTTTGGAAGCAGCATATTCTGTGGACAGTCCCAGTGAAATTAGTGGAACGTCTATATTCAATGAATGTAAATTATTGTTTTCCAGAATCTGTTTTATAATGAAAATGCACTTTTGAAGTGAGAAATGTGTAATTTTTAATGTAAAAAAAGAAGTTTTAACAATAAGTTTAATTTTTAAATTTCAGAACTGAGAACTGAGAAAGATTTTTTAAAGTCCTTCATGTGTTGGCAGACTGTGTTCCAGAAAGCATTTAATATGAACACAAGCTGTTGGCTGGGTAATGAATAATTTTTATTCCTTTTCTCTTCCTTTTTCTAACAGATATGTGTTACCTGTGATTAGCCCATGATTGCCTATAGCTACTTTTGTCAGTAAATTGTGTATCTGCTTCAATGTACATATCGCTTGCTTTGCATACTGGAGGTTTTATACACTCACTGGGAAATACTGGTTCTAACAGAGTCAAGGTGAGTTTTGCTCTTGACTTAAAAGGGGCAGTATTTTACCTTTTCTGCTCTTTTTTTTTTTTCTGTGTCAGTTTAGCAATGTGTATTTGCAGTTGTTTCTGATGGGATGCATGAGATTTCTTCTTGAAAGACTAAAAAAGATATCTCAGATATTTGTTATCAAGCTTCTGTAATTATTTTTTCAGGTATTCAGCTCAAATTTTTGTGGACTCATTCATGTTTTCACAGATACCTGTTACCAGCAAGGACATTTATGAAGAGCGAGTTATTTAACTCTTTATGAATGGAAGCAAATGGAGTAAAGTATTTGTCATAATTTTGGATGGTGGCTGCTTTTCAAACTGTGTAAACTGGACCGATGTCTTCCTCGAGGGATTTCAGCATGGCAGCCACTGTGTCTACACAAGCATAGGCAAAGTCTAAATCCTTAGTTAAAAAAGGGGTCAGTTTTGCTGCAGTCTCTTCTCACTCCCCTCCCCGTACAGATTTAATCATCTTACAGTATTATTACATTCCACATTTCTCTCTTGTTGATATTCAAAGGAGTTCCTCAGCTTGGTGGACAAAGTGTGGTTTTATAGCTTTTTAATCCTTTTTTCCCCGATTTTGAAACCTATCTATGTTTACCAGTATGTTTACTGCTATATCTGTATTCCTAATTCTTCTAAAAACTGTGAAATGAGTATGAACTTACTGAAGCTTTACTTGCCCTTTTAAAAGGGTATATACATCAGGCATTTGCTTAATGTCTGACTTGAAACCCTGTGCTATCCATATTAGAGAAAAACAATTATGCAATGGTATGATTATCTTCCTTCTTCAGCACCTCATGTATAATCATGCTAATAAGGCTTGACACCAGCTAGTACATTTTCTAAGTGATAATTGGGGATTTAGCCATGCAGTTGCAATGACGTTACTGGAGGTAGCGTAGCCAAATCCTAGGACTTTGTTTTGAAAACCTTCACCCTGCAGTGGGCTTAATGAATTTCATTTGGTTACTTACCTAGTTATGATGAATGGGAAGAGAAAGACAGGCTTCATTTTTAGAAAACTGCAGTGTAACAATAGTCTCATCTGTGAAAACAGTGATTTGCACCTAATGCAATTTGTGCTAGTCAGGCACTTTTGCTGAAATAGCAGCATCTCCGTCTCATTAAACAGCTGCAGCATCATTTTTTAAAAACGCTAAATAAAAGGGGTACCTGTGCTCAATCCATATGCTCCTGAAAATAATATCTGTTGTTTACTCTGTATCCTTGCAGTTAAGACTATGAAAAATTGGTCTGCAGTTCCCGTTTTTCGACTGCAGGGGACAAAGCGTACTGAGAATCGCTTTATAGGTTTGTTCTGGTTTGTTTTGTTTTGCTTTGCTTTGATTTCAGCTTTTCACTGTTGCTTTTCTTGCTGGACTGTAGGGCTAGTGTGCATTCATGACTTGCCCTCTCTCATCACCAAAACTATTTTCTCTGAAGAAGCATCAAACTGATTGACCAAAAGAACCAAATTTCACAAGAAAGAGAATCCCCTTGAGGGAGAAGAAACTGGAATATATATTAATAAAAGGAAAGAAAATGCAGTGGGGAAATGCTGTGTGAAAGGAAAGCAGGAAAAGACACAGAGAGAGAGAGAGTTGAGTTTCATGCAAAAAACGACGGTCAGAGGTGATAGAGAGCCAGTCACAGCATTTCAATTCTCAAGTTGATGAGGCAAAGGCAGAGTAATGTAAATGCAGTTAAAATCAAAGGCAGTCGAGAACAGGGTGTAATGTAGTCACTTCCCATTGCATTTCCCACCATCTGCTATAGCTTGACATACAATATACCACAGAATGAAGTGTAAAGTGCAAGGTCAAGAGCCAAGATATTTCTTTCATCAGGGAAGTCCAGACAGAAAGTCGTTATTGATCAGTCACAGCTACCTAACAGCACCTCTGCAACTCCGTATTTGGTGCTGAATGATTTTTTGTTTTTATAACATAAACTTGGTGATGCTGTCCTGCACTTAAGGACATGCAAATGGTATAGTAGCTTACAGTCTGATTTAATATCAGAAGGCAAGGTATACATCAAGGAAAGGAGTTAGGTGATATCTCAGCATCATATAATCTCGAACCTACAAGATGAAATGACTGAGTAGGTAGAAAATGGCATCAAATATGGGGTTGATCATAAGGAACTGAGTGTGTTAAAAAATAATTTGCTTCATAGGAATGACAGCAATTATAACAAATAGAAACTGCTTCCTTGGGTGTCATACCTTCAGACAGAATTATCAAGTGACATAATAATTCTTGTATTAACATAATAGGCTAGTTAGACTAATTCATTGGAAAAGTAGAAGTATCATTATATGTTTTAACATAACTTTGCTATTGGTGAGGTTATTTTATTAAGTGGAAGGTAAATTAATTAAATCATAGGTAAGAAGGCTTAATTGTGTAACCCACCTCTAGAGAGATAGATTTATCCAGTATCAATCCAAAGGGACATGAACAATTAATAACTAAATATGGATCTGCCATCACAAAATCATGTATTTTGGTGAATGGAAGGACATATTTTGCCTCAAGTGTATACTAATCTGCAAGAAGCATAAAGTTTTATACCAGTAACGACATTCACTTCACCATCATTAAGCTTCTCTTATAATTTTTCCAAAGGGATTTATTGCTTAGCCATTTCACCTTAAATATATGCCATGCATTTGCTACACCACTTAAAGACACACACAAGTCTATGGGGCCAGATGGGACCCACCCAAGGGTATTGAGGGAGCTGGCAGAAGTGATCACCAAGCTTCTTTCAGTCATTTATTAGCAGTCCTGGCTAACTGGGGATGTCCCAGTTGACTGGAAGTTAGCAAATGACTATCCACAAGAAGGACAACACCAAGTTGTGTGGGAGTATTGATCTTCTTGAGGGTTGGAAGACTCTACAGAGGGATCTAGACAGGCTGGATCAATGGGCCAAGACCAATTGTACAAGCTTCAACAAAACTCAGTGCTGGGTCCTGCACTTGGGTCACAAAAGTCCCATGCCATCCTGCAGGATGGAAAGCTGCCTGATGGAAAAGGACCTAGGGGGTGTTGGTCAATAGCTGGTTGAATGTGAGCCAGCAGTGTGCCCAGGTGACCAAGAAGGCCAAGAGCATCCTGGCTTGTGTCAGAAATAGCGTGGCCAGCAGGTCCAGGGAAGTGACAGTCCCCCTGAACTCAGCCCTGGAAGGGTGCACCTAGGGTACTGTGTTCAGTTTTGGGCCCCTTACTACAAGAAAGACATTGAGGTGCTGGAGCATGTCTAGAGAAGGGCAACGAAGCTGGTGAAGGGTCTAGAGCACAAGTCTTATAAGGAGCAGCTGAGGGAACTGTGGTTGTTTAGCCTGGAGAAGAGGAAGTTGAGGGGAGACCTTATTGCTCTCTACAACTATGTGAGAGGAGGTTGTAGCCACGTGGGTGTCAGGTTTTTTTCACAAGTAACAAGAGATAAGACATGAGAAAATGTACTCAAATTGTGCCAGAAGAGGTTCAGATTGAATAATAAGAAAAATTTCTTCACTGAAAGGGTTGTCAAGCATTGGCATAGGCTGCCCAGGTTAATGGTTGAGTAAGATGCATAAAAGTGGTGCTCAGGGTTTAGTGATGGGACTGGCAGTGTTAGGTTAATGGTTGGACTCTTAAAGGTCTTTTCCAACCTAAATGATTCTGTTATTCTATTCTATGTTCTTAGTGACTAATCCAAACTGGTCCTGAGCACCTGCAACTTCTATTAAATTCTTCAGTGAAAGTTACAGTTTCTATCACCAGCCCAGAAGTTATTCTTTTTGTCTCTCACTTAATCTTTCAAATAGTTTCTACTATGCTTTTTGGAACACCACAGACCAAAGTGTGGCAAACAAGTAAGTATAGAAGTAAAATGCTCCCTAAGCTCCACGTAAATTAATATTAATTCACTCATTTCCATTCTTTCAGTCTGCTGAAATTAAGGTCTATTTGAAAAGAAACAGATTTTTCCAAAATATACAAAGTATTACACTCGTTAGATATACATCAGGGAAATTTCCATGTCAAAATATGATAATTTTTCATCTCCTTGTAGTCACTGGTTCTGAATGGAGTGTGTTATTTGTTGCTTCTGTCACAGATGGTGCCTTTAGGCCCAGGTGAGACTGAAATCCAAACACCACAGATAGTTCTTGCTACCAAAGGTTTGCAGTCTAAATAAACAAGATCACTGCAAACATTACAAAAGTGAGTCAAGATTGAGCAAATACTTTTGAGCAAATTACATCCCAGATGGGAACACGACCCGAATGGCTTGCTTACTTGTATAGGGATTTTGCATGTAAGATTGTGTATTCATACCTACAGTGGACGGACAGAGCAGTCACACACCAAAGTCTACCCTAATCTGTTGCTTTTCTAGGATATCTACAATACTTAATAACTTGAGGTTGATATTACTATATTTTTCCTGTATTACATTTTTCCTGTATTTCAATATTTTTTCTCTTTAGCTGCTTAAGAATAATACAAATCCCACCTCACAGCATCCTAATTCTTTGTAATGACTTAGTCAGAAGTATTGCGTTGCTCAGTTACAATGGACTTAGTGAAATCGTGATTTACTTCAGGAGATGCAAAAAGATTTTTCCCCTTACTGTGGCAATATGAAAGAGGTATAACCTGATCTCAAAGAAAGGTCTAAAATCATAAAGCATCTAGTTCAATCGAGTTATACCCCAGAGGATAATGCTGTGACCTATGGAAAGTCCATTTGGGGGCTAAGCTGAAGCACATCCTGTAGGGTGGTGTGTGAAAGGTGTTAAAAAGTTCTTCCCTTAAGACAGAAACAAATTCAGAGATATATGCACTTATGTTAACTGAAAGCTTCATTTATGATGGTATCTTTTTGTAGTGAATGAGAATTGTGACATTTCATCAAGTTAAGGTGATCTTTTCACATCCTGCAAAAAACCCAAGCAGATCTGGTTTCTTTTGCCAAACATGTAAGTACCTTGCAGTTGTCCTGTCCCTGCAGTGTATGTTTCTCCTGAGAACAAAAAACTGATGTAGTATTAAAATGCAAAACAAACAAAACACAGATCAAGTTTCAATAAAGCTGCAATAGTGCATCATATGCATCAAGTCACACTGTAAGAAAGAGTGCTTATAAATATCAAACAGCCAGAAAAATCACTCAGCTGCAGCAACTTGGAAACAGGACTGTTGCAGTATGCTGTTTTCTCTTGATTCCAGCAATCTTTCCATTTATCTGAGGCAGCTGCTGACCCATATTACTTTTTATACTGTTCCAAATGGCTTTTGCATAGGTCCAAGCTGCCTAGAGACTAAAAATAAGTGGTATCAAGCATTATGCTTTTCTGTGTCCTTATCCCCAGAAAAGATACGAATCAGTGGTCAGTGACATTTTGCTCTAGGATATGTACTAGCTGAAATGACACAAGTCCAATATGAATGTTCAGTCTGATCACTGTATCATCAGAGACTATGTAGACTAAGAAGCAGTCTGAATGACACCACAGAAAAAAAGAAATCAGAACTAAGCAGAGTTAATTGTATTGGGAAACTAACAATCACAACTTGTATGAAAGGTACAATGACTTTTACTAGTGACTTTAGGGTATTTACTGCATGCTTCCTATACTTCAAGTGTTTTCTTGTTCATTCCTTGGAAAAAAAAGTTCTGGACACTCATTCAGGTTTATGAATGTTGGGGTAATGAGTGGTAGCTGATGTTTCCTGTATCACACTCAATAATGCTTAGTACCATTTCTTCCAAGACTCTCTACTCTACCTGGTCATACGGCAGTAAAGAAGATGCCTTAAACTCTGTCAGAACGAGAATCAGTCTCCCAGAGAAGAGTCTGAATTCACTTGTGGAAGAATACATTTGAAAATGTAGCTTTCTCAGATCTAATGTTCTATTGCACACTTATACTGGATACATTAAAAGACATTTTTATGTCCCCATGACATGGTATATTGAGATACATGTGCTCTTAGGCTTTGTGGAGATGAAAGTAGCAGAGATTAAAGACTTTATTCAAGCACTAGGTTTTTCTCTTTGGAGGTTTAGGCAGACTTCTTTCTCCATATGAATCCATCTGTTACTGAAAAGACTGGTCATGTCACTCATTAAACATGGTTGATGTATAAGCCTAGGATGAATTTATCTTCAGATTCAGATTGTTACAGGCAGCTATTTGGGATAGAGTACCTTTTGTCTGCACAATCTTACTCAGCTCATCCTCTGCTGTGGTAGAATTCCTACAAAAGTAGATAAGCAACTTGCATGGCAACAGAATATAAGTGGAGGTTACTTGGAGGTGAACAAGATGCTAAAATAAAAAACCAGGCCTAGATGGGTTATCATTAGTCCATAGTAGAAGAAATAAAAAAGAATAAAGAAGAACAGCTGAAGTTGGAAGGGACCTCTTGAGATCATCTAGACAAGCCGCCTTCTCAGGCAGTCATTCACAGCAGATTGCCCAGGGCTATGCCCAGATGTGTTTTGAGTATCTACAGGGATGGAGACAACACAACCTCTCTGGAAAATCTTTTTCCATCTCCTTTGTCATCAAATCCCCTGTCCCATTCAACAGAGGACCTACGTTTTTTCATAACCTTTCTTGCTGTTGATCTACCTCTCGAAGTTTTCCTTGTTGCCCTTCACATCGTCATTATCAGCTCCATATGGGCTTTGACTTTCCTAATCCCATCCCTCCATGCTTTGGCAGTATCTTTATATTGTTCCCGTGTCACTTGTTTCTGCTTCCACCCCTTGTATGCTTCATTTTCAAGCCTGATTTTAGACAGAAGCTCCCTGCAGGAGGTGATCCTTGAAAACCATTCAGGTCTTCTGGATCTCCCTTCTTTCCAAGGCTATATCCTATAGACGTATTAGAGAACTGATATTGCCACAATGGTATCCCAAGCAGGTGTCTCAACAGGTCAGGGACCTGCTCTTTAAAAGTCCAGAGTGTAGGTCCTGCTCCTTTCTCTCAAGATACTGAACTCAATCATCTCATGCTCACTAGACACAATTGCTGCCCCCAACATTCAGATCCCACTTCATTGTAAGTATGAGGCCTAGCAGAACAGCACTCCTTGCTGGCTCCTTGACCACCTCTGTCCTCAATGCACTCCATAAACTTTTTGGATTACTTGTACCCTGCTTTGTTGTCCCTGACAACACAGTCTCACAGTCTCAGCTGGCATATCACCCATTGATAGGCAGAACTCCAGACAACCCCACTGCTCTCTCACATGAAGGGCATGGTATCCTGCTCGGTACTTCCTAAAGAGCTTGTATCATGGCACCCCAGTCATTTGAATTATCACATCACATCTCCCAATGAAATCATAGGCCTGTTTGTTCCCTATTCTGCATGTGTTTGTGTACAAGAACTGCGTGTCATCTGAGTAACTATATGGTTACCTATGTAGTTACTAGCTAGAGGAAAAACTGTCTCTGCCTTGACTCCCTCAGGATGCCATTGGAAAGAATATTGCTCAGGTTTTTACAGAAATACACATATTTTAGAGGGAAGATATAACCAGACACATAGTGGTATACTTTGTGCTGTTTAATAAATGCTATTAATAATTAAATTGGCATGAAAATTTCATTTCCAGGAAAACCATCCTCTCTCCTTTTAGTTCTTTTGAACAACAATTTGCATTGGTTTCTGTAACAACTAGATGACATAACATTTCATGGAACATGTTTATTGAATTCCATTTCTAATCAAATAAATTAAAAATATAATGTACTTTATCAGGAAAATTGGAAGTGTCCAGACTTCATTTTGCATGCAGATGCTAAGTTGCATTAAAATGAGATTAATTTCTAATTCTGTTATCAATTTACAATTGTGGTCAAGACATTCCCCCACCCCAAATGGCCACTTTAAATTACAGGCAATGATGACAGTGTGTTTTGTATTATCTTCTAGTAAGACTTCTGAAATCGTATGGCTGGAAACTGGGCCAGTTAATTTTATTGCAGTCTCTTTCACCAACTATATGAATAATTTCAGTCTCCTAATTTGCACCCAAACCAGGGCTTTAACTAACATAGATAGTTTGCCAATGTAGCTATATAATTTATTTTAAAATCATAACACATGGCTCAAGTTAATAGACTTAGAATTACATTGCCAGCATTTTTCTTGGCCAGCCCTCTCTGCATCCTGTAGTAAGAGATACATTTGCAATCAGAATTTATATTAAAGAAAATGGTCCAGATTAATTTCCCATAGAACATTAATAAAGCTAATAGAAATACACGGGGGGCAATTTGGCCCAACAGCACAAATGTACTGCAAGTCAAATATTACTCCAACTTATGCTCCAGTATGAGCTAGTCTGCAAAGACTCTTTTCTTTGTAGCTGTTTTGGAAATCAAGAATAAAACCATAGACACACACATTTTTTTCTGTGCAGAATCGGAGGTATCTGTTATAAGAACATTTATGCAGCTAGCAGTCTAAATAGAGCTGAAGAACTTTAAAATCTGCAATGTGATTTCCTTAAAAAGAAAAAGAAAAGAAATCTATTCATTGCAAAGGTTCCTTTACCACTTCGATGGCAGTGTAATGTATTCTGTGTTTCTTCAGAAACTTCTACACGGTAAGATTATAACACAGCTGGGTTGTGTTTAAAAGCACGCGTATAACTGAAAAACACCAGTCTTTATACAGAATCATAGGATGGTTTAGGTCAGAAGGATCTTGAAAAATATCTAGTCCAACCCCCTGCCATGGGCAGGGGCATCTTTCAGTAGATCAGGTAGGTCAAAGCCCCATCCAAGCTGGCCTTGAACACAGTTCATGACTTAGCTACCTGAACAATTTATCACATAACAGTATATGAACAGTAAATTTTAATATATGTAGTATCAGTCCATCATGAAAAACAAAGTAATTTGAGCTACACCAATCTACAGTGAAAGATTAAAAGAAACTTGGATTGCACTTAACCATTGCACACGAGCAACACAGCCCAGCTGCTGTGCTGCGTTCTTTATCCACAATAACTTAATTGTTTTTTCAAATCTTTCCAACACTGAGAAACATTAGAAAATGTGTCTGTTTATTCAGCTGATAACCTATGGAAGAGCTTTTTCATACTTTCAGACATTTTGTATTGCTTATTAGGTATTGACTGGGGTCTTGCCTATAACTTTATAGTGTTTCAGACACAACAAAACAGTGACTTTATCTAACTGTCAGCAAGAAAGCAGGGGTTAGTTTGTTGTATGCTACCAATACTGCATTTCAGTGAGTCTGAGTCTTTTAAAGATATGAATATAGACTTAACACTGTTGCTACAACTAATTTTACTGTGTCTATTCCTATTCTTTGAAAAGTTCATCTGCAAGATGAAATTAACTTGTAGAGTGAAGTATTCATCATCTGGGAGTTTTTGATTGGAATTTCTAGTTACCAGTGCATAGAGGACCCCCCCATAAGATTCAGTATGAAGTTATTCTCAAACCTAGAGACACAATTGCCCCTCAACTCTGATTTTTTTTTCATATCAAGTTGTTTAATTACTATAATCTCTGTATTGCAAATTTGTAGTATTTCATGCACATGCCCTTGGACATCCTGATCCTTCCTTATATCTAAGTCAGACACTATAGAAATATAAGGGAACTCTGGAGAAATTTGTTAGAAGCCAATAAAAGAATGAAAAAGCCAGCAATGGTCCCAGTCAAGGGATCAATACTAATATATATTTGGTGATTTTTAAGCCACTTAATCAATGAAGTTTATATTTCATTTTTTTCCCTCCAGAATATGCTGTGCTGTCTAATAGCATACTTACTGTAAATTAGAGTGATTTTAGTTGACTAAGAACAGCTAAAACCTTATTTTGCTCATTTAGAAATAAATGGCAAGAGTCCTATTAGTAGGATGAGGCTCCAAGCTGGAAAACAAAATGCAATCCAATTCTTTTCTGCATTTGCAAAGCATTTTACATGTAGATAACAAAGGTCTGCATAACATTGAGTTAACTGCACTACAAATTCAGACACACCATGATGTCATAGTTTGTGACGCAACTTCTGTTCTTTGCTTTGAATTCCCTGCTGTCCTTCAACATACAGGACATCCCTCTCTCTCCCTTCATTTCTTTCCCTCTTTAAAGTATATATGCAGTACAAATAACTTGTTAGAATACACTATATGCATTGCATATATATAGTAAGATAACAAGGCTCAGTGAAGACAAATAGTATAATTATTGACCTTACTTACAAATGCTTAAAGAAAGCTGTTACTTAAAATGTCCATTGAAAGTATTTTGTCCCCCAAAATAATAAGATGCCATGGATTAGTTAGTACCACCAGAGTTTTGTATAACAGATTGCATCTTCTATTTCTTACTCCTTAAATCTCAGTATTTCCTCAGGGAGTAAGGACTTTCATCACATACACAATGGACTTTGTGCGCAACATGGGTTAATTTCCTTGGGGATTGGTTCCAACTTTTGGGGATAATTAAACACTGAATCAAATTACTTTGGGATACGATGGTTGTCCTTCAGTTTAAGTCTTCAATGCCAAAGTTGTTGTCTTTTTAAAGGATGTGACTTAACACAATGTGTCAAGTAATGAATTTTGGTGGGGTGCCATAGTCCAGAAAGGAATCAGGCTAGAACAGTAAAATTTTCTGAAACACTGACAGGCATCAATTACTGCTTTAAAATTTCTTGAAGACTAGCATGCATAGAATAATACAGATTCTTTATTATGGCCTCACAGACTACTCACCAGCACACAGACTGCATTTTCAGAATAATCAGTAAGGGTAACTTTAGCCCTCTGCATCATAAAATCTGTGTATGCCAATAATAATAGACAGATCAAGTCAAATGCCCTGCCTATTTGCCAAATTAAATTGTATACATCTATGCAAATATTTTTTAGCTCTATTTGCAGTATGTATCAGCATAGGTCCTTTGGAATTGCTATTTAATGCTCAACACCTGGTCTTTCTTGTTAATTTATATTGCTTAAGATTTTTTTTTTACCCTAATTTGCATAAAACCATAAAGATTAAAGTGTGTATAATTATTGATTTTTCCTCTGGGCACGCATTTTTTTCTTATAAAAATACATATTTGATTGTCTTTTTACCTTTCCTCTTATTTAAATCTCCTGATTATTCTGTTTATTATTAAGATAGCTTTTCTGATATTAATGAAGATGTAAATAGCTTTGGATCCTCTACAGCGATTTTGCTTCACACGTAAAAATGAAACAAGACAGGAAAGGGAGTAAGATATGCTATGAAAGCAATGAGAAAAAAGCAGCCCACAATAAAGGTGAAACAATAGCTCCCCTTGAGCTAATATGTGACAATGACAGAACATGAATCACCTTTATTTAAATCATATTAATAATTAATAGGCCTATATGTTACAGGATACTCTCCCACTATTTGCCCCCTCCCTCCCCCCCAGTCCCCTTGTGTCCCAGCATCACTTTTTGGATTCTGAAGAGTTTTGGCTTTTTTAACTGACATAAAATATAACAGACCGAGGCCAGTATTATTTTACCTACAATCTGCCTGCCATTTTGTTATATTTTTGTTTGAAAACATAATATCGCTTTTTGTGGATGTAATACTTTACACATTAGCAAAAAGTTAAAGGGGGATTTTCTGTGCAGCTTATAGCATGATATACTGCAGCTGAGAACCACATCTCTTCCTGACAGTAATGGAGGTTGCAAGTTTTATTAGACCCTGAACAGTCTGGTAAGTCTATCTTGGTCACCAGGTTATTGTGAATATATCCATGTTGAAAACAACCAAAAGAAAAGCCTGCAGGATTTGATGCCCCACTGTGGTAAATCAGTACAACCTGACCATTTGAAATTCTAATCTGAGGCTTTTTTCTACCATTTAACATTAAATATATGTTCAGAAGAACACATCTTCAAAACAGCTTTTCATGGGCAGCAATTCTGCTCATCAACAGCTTGTAGTGCTCCATATGGCACAAGATACTGCCAAGGTATTATATCACACAAGCAGTTGTGGTGCATAGGAAACAACATCTACTATAGGCTATATTTAAGAGCATGAGTCTGTGAGAGCTGCAGTCAAGGGTTGTAACAGCTGCAAGAGAATCAGGATACCTTGTGGAACTGTCATATTCAAAGGAGGTGGAGAATTAATAGGGGAATACCAGTGTTTTGGAAACTGCAGCTATGTGAGGTGAAAGAAGTTGTGAGCGACAGCAAGCAATACTGAGGTGCAAAGCCTAGCCAGCTGTATTGGCTGAGTTTGTTCCTGGTGCAAGTGGGTGCTTTGCTGAAAGAAAAAAAGAAATAAGCAGAGAAATCATTATCAAACGAATAAATAATTCTTAAAGCATTTTTGTGGAAAAAGAAAATGTACTATTTATCAAATAGCATCCCCCCCCTTATTTTTTCTACAGAGAAGGCAGAATTAAAAAAAATATTTTTTTATCAAAATCATGACACAATCTTTCCCATCTGCTTTTAACACGTGTGTGGAATACTAGCTTCACATTTTCCCAGCATTCGTCACTGCCACTATGAAGAGGCACATAGACGCTTTCCACTGGCATTCCTAGCAGAGGCATACCCTTTACATAAATAAAAATCACCTAATCTAAAAGCAGCAGCATCAAGGAAACCCTCTGCATATCCCATTACAAAGTACAGACATTTCTAAGTTGTTAATGGTGCAAGACAGATTAAGCTGAAGGGTCTTGATCCACAGCCAGCATCTAGTTAATGTCAGGAATTATTGCCACCCTGTAGTTTTCATTTACCCGTGAACTGCAACCATGGCATCTCTCCTGAGATGTGAAGATGACTAGCCACTTTTGTCTGGGAGAAAAAATGCTGAAATCATCACCTGGTGGAATCAAGGTAAAGATGAACTTTCACAGCGTAATTTTACCATGTTTGACCAGAGTACTTGGTCAAAGCTGAGGACACTGGGTATTGATTCGCTTAAAAGGAATGTAGGGATGGAGTCAGACGTCTTTGGTATAATCTGTTTACTTGCAAAGAATGATCAAGCTTCTGAACAGCTACAGAAAGCAAACAACAGCTTCCTTGATCATTCCTCCAAAAATCTTTCCGGCTGGCGGCTAGAACGAATTTTCTTTCTTAGATTTTAGAGAAACATTTATCAGGTAGAAAAGGGTAAACAACTCAAGATCCTTTCTGGCTCTAATTTCTTTGATTTTTATGACTCTTGGAGTGATTTTCCTGTGTTCTGGTACCTTGCTAACTGTGCATCGTATTTCCTGTCTTAGGCACTGAATCTATGTCCCAGTCACATATTTCTGCATTCTAAGCCTCATATGAATGAAAGAACATTAATTCACTAGCCCATGAATGTCCAGTCAAACATGTAGGGTGGAAGCCCATATTGTTTCATGTAAATTATTTGGCAAAGAAGCTTGAAAAATTTCTCATAACTAGTGTAATGGGGGACGGTGTTTATATCCCCCGGTTCTGAAAGCCAATGCTAACTTCCAGCATCTGTTTCTAGTGCAAATACACAGAAAATGACTATGTTTAACTGCTAAGGGAACACATGCGTAAATGAATATCAGCTTTCTGTTCTGACGTTGGATCAAAAAGTTAGAGCGCTGTCATTCATGTGGGATCAGAGATGGCACTGGCTCCATTCGGCATTACCCAGCATCCAGCAAGCACTGCTGCTCTCTGCTGTGAGTGCAGGTGAATGCCAGTGGATGCTCTAAGGTTGAGCCTTTTGATTTGTGCATGGTGAGACAGTACGAAAGTGGAACCAGGGTTATATATCTCCGTATTCTTGGCACTGCCTCAATGGGGAGCAGTGTTTCACACAGGCGATTAGCCTTTGCTAGGCACTGAGGCTGCAAAATTAAATCAGTCAATCCAAAAGCTGACGTACTGGCAGTGCATTTGGGTAGTAGAAGATGAGTAAAGGGAAAGTAGGTTGGAAGAAATTTTGGCTTTTGTTTTAATCTGTATTGTTACGTATGAGTAACCTTACACATTTTGAGCCCATTTCACTTTACTGATCTGAATGAAGAAGTTTATACAGAACTGCTTGAAAGCCATGGGTGTTTAACATCTATTCCTTGCAGCAGAGTGTGTTTGAACAAACCATGAAAATACCCGAATCAGATCAAATCCAGAGTGGAACATGCTGCGTTGTGAGTTCACTGCATACGTTGTGTCCTACAGCTGTGAGGCAAACTTGGAAGAAAATTATGACAGCGGGTATTGAAAAAATGGTAGTGGGGGGAATAATCTCCAGAAATTCTGTATCCTTATAATCTCCTACTTCTTCTGTGATCACCAGGAAACACGCAATGCAATTTGTCAAACGTATAACCACACTATGTTATTTGGAATAACACAGAATATCTGGAGCAGCAATTTATTTTCAGGAGTGCGATCACAAGTGTTTTGCAAGTACAGCGCTTACTTATGAGGCAGAAATTCAACAAAAGTGGGTTTTTTTGGGAAAAGTTTATACTGTAGCAGCTTCTTTGTCACTCATATGAATCCAGCTACGGTGCAGTGTTTTCTTTTTTACATTAACAATGCCTTTAGAGAGACACACAAACGATAGACTCAGTCAGACGGCACTATGTGGAAAGACAGTATTTCTTGCTCCCTTCAGGAAAGAAAACACTCCGTACCACAATGAAATGCAGCTTTGGGTGGTTTTTTTTTCCCTTAAAAATTTTTAAATCAAGATACAAATAAATCAACAGACAAAGCCAATTTCAGCCCGTGTCCCGTGGTTGCAGAAAAGCTCGCACCATTTAACGCAAGCCACGGCGGGAGCTAGGGTAAAAGCCTTGAATTAAATTCTACCTCTTGAATTCGAGCATCAGCGAAGTGAGAACTGACAAGCTGTAATAAGCTGCGAAATTATTGAAAACCGAAGATTTTTTAGAGTGCATTTCCTACTCCCCCCCCCCCCCCCAAAGCTCCTGGCATTAGGGGGTAAGAAATCAAACGGGTCGGGTGCCTGTGTATTGCAACAAGGAGGAAGCCGGTGAGGGCTGACGGGCACGGCCCGTGCCTCTGCAGCGGCGGGCGATGCGGGGGGAGGCGGGCGGGCAGGCGGGGGGGTGCGGGGCGCCCATTCGCGATGCTGCAGCGCCGCCTATCGGCCGGCACCGCCAGCCAGCTGGCAGCCCCCCGCGGGACGGCTTCGGAGGAGAGGGGAGTGTGTTTGGGGGGGGTGTCCCCATCCCACCCCCGCCCTCCCAAACCCCCAAGCAGAGTCTAAAGCCTTTTGAAGAGGGTACAATTAAACAGCTCCGATAATTTTAATTGCTCGTTTTATTATTTAAAAGGAAGGAGAAAGGAAAAGGAGAGAGGGAGCCGGATTTCTTCAGCTTCTGAGCCGCGAACTTGTCTCCCTGATCCTCGTCTGCGCTGGGCTTTGTGATAGCTGATTAGCTCCTGCGGATGGCCCAATTATGAGCTTTAGAAAGTCATCCAAAGCAGCAAATTAATGCTTTAGGGGGCACGGAGGGGGAACGGGGGAAAAAAAAAACCCAAACCAAAACAGTTTTTAATCTTTCTGAAGCTGTGGATGAACAAACTGCCGCCGGTTTTGTGGGGAGGATGTTAACAAAAGTATTTTCCTTAGTATCCCAACGCTTCCACAGAGCTCACCAAGCCTGCAAACGCATTAAATATATATCAGGCACTTAGAGGGAGGGTAAAATTGTTTGATTGCAGTCCCTGGCATAACTCTGAGGAAACATTTTCTTAGAAATTCCAAATGTTAAACTGCCACACACTGTTTATCCAGTTTGTGTAAACCGTCCTGTTTCTGCGGCAAAACTGTTTGCTCAAGTTCTTATTTTAAATCTGAAATGACACTGCAGCCACTTCACTTTAAATCTAAGATGCCACTTTTGAAATTTCAAAGGAATATTTTATCTGTCTTGAAAAGTGCTGTCTTGAGACTTAAGAATCTTTTTTGTCTTAAACAAAAGATAAAAGATACAAAGTCTTTTTTCTCTCTGCCTGGAATTTTGGATGTATACTTCCCTGGTTTTTCATTTACTCTCCTGCCCACCCTCTGGCCCTGTGTTAGGCTAATCAGCTCAAACCAGGCTTGGTGGGTTCTGTCTAAAATGAAACATTTCACTGATGCTTACATCAATTTCATTGATTTATATGAGCCATATTGTTATGAACGATATATTATGAACCATATTATTGCCAGCTATAATATTACTACTGCATTAAATGAGAAATGAAATGTGACCAAAGCAGTATCCAGGCTGGATGGGACCCCAGGAGGTCTCTAGTCCAATCTCCTGCTCACAGCATGGCCAGCTCTGAGGTCAGACCAGATTGCTCAGGGCAGTCTCAAAAACTGCCAAGGACAGAGAGCGTGCAGCCTCCTTGGGCAGCCTGTTCCGCAGCTTGGCTGTCCTCTTGGAGGACGAGGTTTTCCTGGCATCTGACCTGAATATCTTGTTTCAATTTGTGCCTGTCCTCTTTCAGCCTTCCACTATGAGATGCTGTGAAGAACTTTTCTCAGTCTTCTTGATGACCACCTGTAGATGCTGCAGGGCTGCTGTTCGGTCCCTCCAAACTCTCTTTGAGGCTGAACAAGCCCAGCTCCCTCAGCCACTGCTGGTAGGACAACTCCTCCACACCCTGTCCAGCTTGGGGTCCTTCTGCTGAACTTGCTTCACTCATCATTAACTCTGTAGTGGAGGCCCCAAGTCAGGATGCAGTACTTCCAAAATCCCTAACAGTTCAGGTACTCGTAGCCACTGCCCCACCAACCACTATCTCCATTCCCATGTGTTTTATTTCTTCTTCCTTTAAAGAAGCAGCCTCTCAGGTCTTATAAAATCAGAATGTATAACATTCACACAGCAACTTTCCTACACTGGAGTTTTGCATTAAGAATTCACATCATATAGTGATAGATCACAGTATAAACTCAGACAGTATTCTGTAATTCTTGAAGGTACTCCCATTACTTGCCTTGATAAAGAATGATTATAGTTCTACTGCAAAAATCAGCATATTTTCTTTAAAGTTCACTATGTGGAAACCTCCTGGACTTTTGCATTTTGTACAAATTTGGATGTGGGGCATCCAGTACAAAATTAACTCCATCCCTAAAGAAAAAATGCTGTCTCACAAAATACAGGGAATTCCATAAGATGCTGCTGCATTTAATTCCAAGTAGCTACAAAACACACTGAAAGATGGGAAAATACCAGATATTTTATTTAGTCTTCTTTGACATTAAAAGCATCCTTTACTTGCATGAAATGAGGCAAATTCAACACCACAGCACAGCAAAGCATCAGATGACTGCTTCCCACACAGGTCTCTGTCATACCTAAACTTTTGCGAGGGAGCTGCTGGAGTGGGGCTGCTCAGCAAGGGAGGAGAAGCTGGCAGCAAGGTCAGGCAGGAGCAGTGCTCCTCTCAACAGCCTCATGGTGTGGGGTGTGAGCAGGGTGGGCAGAGCAGGGTGCCGACAACAAGGTGGTCCTTCCAGGGACTCCACTCTGGGGCTAGCAGGAGACAGGACTACAGCAGAGGTCTGAGGATGGGACAGGGGCAGATGCAGGGCTGGAGGATGAGCAAGGCACAGGAATGTCTGTGGCAGAACTCTGGCAGGGTCTGGGTGCCCAGGGGTGGGGCTGATGGGTTAAAACCTCCTGGCAGTCTCAAGCCTCCAACAGTGTCTTTTGTTACTACACGAGTTAACTTCTATTTTATTTTTGAGTTGAGAAAGATTAGACAGAGAAGGTCATCAGGGGGAATATGATGCAGCTGAAAGAAGCAAAAGTTTAATATGTGCTGACTTGCATCTTTTTTTTCCCCCACAAATAAAATGGCATCAAGTTATGTCATTTTAGGTTTAGATATTAGGAAAAACTTCTTCACAGAGAGGGTTGTTAGGCATTGGAATGGGCTGCCCAAGGAAGTGGTGGAATCTCCATCCTTGTAGGTATTTAGAAGACTGTTAGATGTGGTGCTGAGGGACATGGTTTAGTAGTAGATGGCAGGTTAGGGTGATGGTTGGACTGAACCATCATCTAAAACCAGACATCTAAAACTAAACATCTAAAGGGTCCCTTCCAACCAAGACAATTCTATGATTCTAAGTAATTAAAAGACTTTTAGTTTTTCTTTCTATATATAGGACTAAAAATGGATTAAAACATTGAAAAAAAGATACATTGTAAAGATAGAAATATTTTTATTAGGACAACTTTGATATTCTGTCAGGAACCTGGAAAACTTAAATAAAAACTTCTCTTTCTCTAGGCTGCTGGAAAAATTCCCAGTGTTCATTAAAGATTGATGTTTCAAATAAGTTCTTCAACTACCTCTAGAGTCATACTCAGGGATGTATCAAAAACCACATACCTGTCAATTCACTGAGATACCGAGAGTGATGCAAGCTCTGGGACTCCTTTACATAGACTTGTGGCCATTGTCATCATCACTGATCAACCTGACAGCTATCAGTTTCTGCCACAAAGAAAAGGGATTCACCAGTATAATTCCTTCTTTACTGCCCATTTTTCACTGCCGCATCTTTCTGTTGAGTTAACCATTTTCATATAGAGCCCTCTACCCTCCCAAAGGATATGTACTTCTTCCTAATAGTACAAAAGAAAGTCGGGGTTTTGACAGGACTGTAAATATCTTAGTCATAAAGTCAAATCCTATCCTTCCAGCTAATGCATTCAGAGATACAGGGATGTCTGCAGTAACCATACTGAATCACGGAGAGAGCTGGCTGGGGAGAGGTGCATTCTCACTGCCAGGCCCGTCTTTGTACGACCAGCTGCACAGGGCTGCTGATAAAACTGGTTCGTACAGCGCTGGTGCCTTCCCTTTGTTTACCCGCTGGCTACAGCCGAAACATAGGGTTCTCCTGCCAGTGCTCAGCCAGGCTCTGATCTAACTCACACTGTTGTGTTTCAGTGACCTTGCATCCTTGTACCAGGACAATGGTATTATGATTGAAACCACCCCATAAAAATTACAGGGTTTTTTTTAAATTCTCCACCTTCTATCTTTTAGTTAGCCATTTGATTATTTTACAGTATTTAGCAGGTTAGCAGTTACCTGGTCATATCTTTGAAAATGTGTAAATATGTTTGCTTTGTTGCAGTAATGTATGTACCCTTTGTGTTTAGGTCTGAGTCCTTACTCTGACATAGACAGATTCCTGACAATATCCTACTCTCTGCTGTGTGCTGAGGTATTTTTCTTCTGCTATCTGCTCTCTTTTTATCTCATGCTATGCTGTTTTGAGCACATTTTCTGTCAAGAAAGAAGGAAAAGGTAGGATTTTGTATTTTATCCAGGTCTATTCTTAATCTCTCTTTGTAACTCTTCTTTTTTTCCTTTTTTTTTTTTTTTCTTTCTTTCCCCTAGCATCTCCCTCATTTGAAAATTTGAAATGCACATGCTATCCAAGTGGGGGATGGTGACCTGAAAGCCACTAGTATGGAACTGAGAGGTAAGCAGTTCTGCCCATGAGCTCTCCAGGGTTAGTGTGTTCTTGTAAACGTTCCAGTAGCCATGTATCTTCATGTCCAGGAAAAATATTTAAAAAACCTGATTCCAAATGCCATGGTGGCAGAAAAAGGAAGTTATTCAAATTGTTCTATCAACTTGTAGCCTCCTACCTCTGTGCCTGACTGTAGGAAATGGAGGTAAGTACTTCTGAGAGAACAACCTAGCAAATAAGCTGTGCCTTTTTGGAAATATTTCCACTGGATCTACTATGATGTCCTGTCTCCTCACCTTTTCCACCAGTTGATCTGGCACTATGGCCAGATCCATCTGCAGGAGGTCTGTAATAAAACCTGGAAGACACTACTACCAAAATTGAAAAATGCCATACTGTTCCATGAGTTTTGTCCATAGTCATCGTCCCTAAAATGTCAGAATTTATGCATAGTTAAATCATACTGATTTGACATACCATCCACACTGAATAAAGAATAAATGAAATGTTTCAGAGTCAATTATGGTGGTACCTATCAAAATATACTGAATTTTAAGAGTTGACCAGTGTGCCTAGGTACTCAGTTTTCCAAAACTGAATTAATGTTAATGCTATCAGAAGAATGATTGCATTTGTTGAATTTTATGGCCTAAGGCTCAAAATCTCTACCAGCTCCTATTATAGTTTATTCTAAATGTAGCCAATACATATTATATTTTTGTACAGAATTTTCTACCTAATGACCTCAGCAGCTTGTAGAAATAGACTTTCAATGAGATGCAGCATCATAGTTATGAATTTTTGGGATAAAATATATTTAATAAATATGCAAATATTCTATCTTCTCCAGTGGAAAATTGTATTTTAAATAACCAGGATTTAAGATTCTTTTCGCTTAAAAAAAAAAAAAGAAGTAAAAAAAGTGTGCTCATATTACGTACATATTCACATAAACAATGTACATATTCACATAAACAAAATAAAGACGAGTTATAGAACTTCCATATTAAATAAATTTCTGTATCACTGGCATGGTATATTTTCCTTCTAAAATTTCACACATGCAGATCTTCATATACATATATGTATTCACCAGGAAAGATACATGTGTGCATATATATATAGATAAAGAAATATATGCACATATACACATAATTTACAGTGTTGCCTAATTCACCTTTTAAGAAAAAAGGGATTAAAACTTTGCCCACCATGTCGTGCATTAAGACACTCACTGTATCTCGGTACATTAATTTTCAGTTTGGACCTCAGTTAAAAATCTAAAAGAGGACAGGTTCTGACAAAGGACAAGCATTGCTTCTGTTGTAGTACTGAATGTATCAAACGCGGAGGCTGTGTCTCTCCACACTTCAGTGACAGTCTCCCTCAAGTACTCCCTATATCTTCTTACATACTGTTAACATTACTCATTGCATCATCTGAGAGTTGGGGATCAGGACTCAGTCCTTGCTTTGCCACATAACCTTAGGTGAGTAACTTCCTGTCTTTCAAATAATGCAATTAATAATATTCTTCTCACAAGAAGTGTATTTTAAGTTGGTATATATTAAGTATTCATAGGTATTCAGTTATGAGAGTAATTAATGCAACTTACAAAAAAAAATCCTTATAATTCACTACTTGGATGTAATTAAAACCATGAGTCCATAGGTATGCACAGCAGAAAAGTGGCCTGCATAGTTCATAATATGAAAAATCCATGCTTATTAGAAAAAAGTTAACAAATGTAAATGAAAAATAAAGTAATAGATGAAATCTAATTATTTTGCAAAGCAAAGTCATCAGTCCATTGATGATTGTACAATGTCCACCCACAATTCACATTTCAGGAGAAAATAAATTACATCTTTCAATCACTGACAGGTTTATACTCTGAGGAATCACCCATTTTTCTTTTTCAAAGATTACTAACTTCAAAATACTTCTTAAAAGTTTTTAGCTTTTAGTTCCTTAGACCGCTGCTTTCTGGGTCAGTATACCAAGCTGAATATTAGCTTATGAAAAGATCTTTATCTTCTGAAGTTGAGTGTGCAAGAGAATGTTGTCTGTGAATGAGAAGTATACAAGAGCAAGGGACTTAGAGAGTGCTGGAGGAACACAAGGAAAAGACATTATAGCCTAGTGTATCCTTCGTGGGTATATAAAGCATACTAAACATGCTGGAGCATTGCCTGTTTTTCTTAGGTAGCAGCTGTCATTCACTGACATCATTACTCTTATTAAGTTCTTCAGAATATCCCGTTTTATTTTAGATGAAGCATCTGTATCTTGTTCCAAGGTTTGCTCAGTATTTCAGAGTTTTCAAAAACAGTATGAGGAAAAAGCCCCTCTGACATAAAGATTTTTTGTTGAAATTCTGCACAGTATATTAAAAAATAGAGTAAAAATTAAGGACTAAGCACCAGTATTGTTTTGTTTGAACTGTATAGTAGTTCTACAATAATCTGTTCCAAAGAAACGTTAGCTACCTGAACCACAGGTACCTGAACGTTAGCTACCTGAACCACAAGATGTTACCACTTCACGATACATTTTAAACATTCTGTTTTCTCTGATGAAAATAAGTCCAAAGATGTTAAATATTAGGGGCAGGACCAACGCATGCAGAAGCGAAGTGAAAGGTTAGGCATCTGATACACAGTGGAGGAGAGTTTCTTACCATGACCTGAAGAACAGAAATCCTGTATGTACTGAAGAAGCCAGATGGTCTTTTGTTTCTGAAGGACTTCCCAGGAAAACCCTCTGGTTTTTGGTTAGTAGCTTAATCCTAAATCCTAGTTTACATTTTTTTAAATCTTTTTTTTTTTTTTTTTTTTTTTACATTTATGGTCAAACTAAAGTCAACACCTTTCAGGACAGAATGTCAGTAAATATCACAATGTCGTAGCTGTATGTATCTGTCAAGTTGATGTTCCAGTATTAAGCTCACTTTGCTGTAATCATTGGAGCAAAATGCCTTTTTGTAACTTTCTGTCACTCAAAGACTCTAATGTTAAGGTTTTGTATGAGAAGGGACACTGCCCATTTTATTAGTCTCCCATTTGACAAGAATTAGTCTACTGTATGCAGTTGGATGGAATAACCAAAAACCAGCTCTCAGCTGTTCCTTTCTCTGTCTAACATTGGATAAGAGCTAATTCCCTCAGCTTCCTTTTTAGAGAAACTACCATCCTACTTATTGTATCAAGCACTTCTCAGGACTATATACTGCATTCCTACTAACAAGTCTGCATTTTTTTCTGTAGACTGAAGGTAGAACCTAGCATTTCAGACCACCCCAAGCTACTGAAACTTTAATTTGAATATGTAAGAGATACATTTTTTTAACATTTTCTAGTGTAACTCACTGACTAAGGTAACTGTGTGAGAGAGAGAGAGAGAAAGATATGTCCCATTGCTCATTTTACCCACAGAGAGTTGATTTAGTTGCAGGAGAGTTTAATCTGACTTTGTCAATTTTAAGGCAGAAATAGTACAGAATGGTAACAGATACATTGATGTAATAGTATAACTGATAACAAGGCACAAAGTGAGTACAAGGTTGATAAAGTATGAAATACTTCTTATTATCTGCTTCTGGATTCTCCCATAGTCTGAGTTTAAAGCCTGTGGTGTATGGGAACATCAATGGTAAGCAATACAGTGGCTGAAAGGAATATGTAAATCTTGTTTTTTAACACCTTTTCCCATGTTCTATAGCTTTTGGGTGCTCGATATCTTTAGCTGCTATTAAAACAGTTTCTATTCCACCTCACTTGCTGCATCTTAGCTTCAGAAGTCCTTTCTCCTACTCTGTGACCACATGCACCTGACAAACAAAATAAATAGTATACAAATTCAAAGAGTCTTCCTCATCGTAGCCTAAATTTGGGAGGTCCACCCAGCAGATCCATCCCATACACATCCCCCATTCTCCTGAAGTGAACATAAGCATTACACATTGGGACACAAAGAATTCTGTAGCATCACTGAAATAAACTGTGCTTTGAGAGGTAAATCGAGCCTATGTAGAATGGTGTGGTTTTTAATTTTATAATCAGTCAGCAACAAAATAAAGTTCTTTGTGCAGAGGCAGAATCTTTGCAATAGTGGTTGATGTGATGCGTCATTGTTATGGCATGTTTAAAGTAAGCTCTTCTAGCAGCTTTTCTGATTTTACAAGCTTGTGTGGGCAGATTTCCTGCTGAAGCAAATATACTAATGAAGTTACACGTGCTCTGTACTGTACTTATGAAATAGTTGTGCTACCTGTCATAACCTAAGAGACATGTTGAATTTGTGGTTTCAATTTCTATCCATTTTGAAATTCAAGAGGAGGATCTGAGGTTTTATTTCTTTCTTGATCTGTTGGTTTTTTCCTAATGAATTGTATTGCCCTGAACAGGAATACGAGCTAGAAAAAATGCTTTCAAAGCAAAACTAATAATGTTAATCAACTTACCTTTTATTTTATTTTAAAAAATAAGTTCACTTATGGCCTGTTCTCAAAGTTCCAATTTTTCACAAAAATATAATTACATTATTTTGTAACTGGTACCATATTTTTGAAAAAAACCCAAACCCAAACCCAAACCTAATTAGAAAACACAAAAAACTCCAACGCCCCTGCCCCCCAATCAAAACCACAAACCACACTAGAAACAAAAGCAGCAAATCAAGAAACAAAGTGACAATACTTGAAAAAAAGATAATAGAAAATTTTGAAAAAAATCATAGTTCAGAATCTCGTGCCTAGCCATACATGTAAGTAGCAAAGTCAGGCTTGGGGAAACTTTGTAACTGGGGAAAGTGCACTTCTGTGACCCTGAAAGGTGACGTGAGCCACACCAGCTTGTGCTGGATGAGGGTAGAGTTAAGTATGTCAAACCTATTCCAGCACTGCCAGATCTCCTCCCCTGTGCAAATACTTTCTTTTTTCCTCCTGACATATAACATGAAGATTGCACTTGCTGCTGTGGTAACCATTGCTCATCTAAGGGTCTGCTCTGCAGGTACTGAAGGGGTTAAAAGGATTTTATTCCGAAGTGATGTGTAAGGAACTCTTTGTAACTGTAACCCCATTCTGGTCCATTTTGACTACCTGAGCACCTTAAGTTTTTTTCATGTCATGAGACTAAGAGAACAGCATGAAGTGGAGACATTTTCAGCAGCCTGTCAGTATCTGTGTGCAGATATTATAAAGGATTCCATGGTTTGGAGATACTGGCTTAAAAATCAGGAGATACTAGTTTAAAAAACTGCAAGACACGGGATCATGACAAAGTGCACAAAAAAGCAAAGGAAAAAATTTGTTAATTAGGCTTTGGAGGATTTTTTCTTTCAATTTAGTCACTGAGTACTTGAATTGGAGTATAAAAACTCTTATTGCATTGAAAATACTTGTTTTGGGAAAAAAAAGAAAAAATTGTGTGTGCTAGAAAAGGATCCTAAACGTAGGAGAAATAGATAACAAATTGGTGACAGCAGGTTACAAATTGGTGACAGCGGGCATGCTATCCTAACAGTGTAGATTTAACAAATCACATTTTATGTTCACTTTTCAGAAGTAAGTGCCACCACCATAAAAGAAATAAGTGAACCCTGCTCTTGTCCCATAGATTTTAAATTGTGTTGTATAACTTGGAAATAATCCGCCCTCAGTGTGGATTTTTTTCTAGTCGGTGGCACTCGAATCATGTTTCATCTCATCTCTTACAATTCTAACATCAACACTGGTGTGTCAGTTTACAAGCTATTTGCCTTATAAAAATAATTAATATGAAAACCTGACTACGTCATTTACTAGGAAGCAAGATTTAAACCAAGTTGGCTTTGAAAAATAATTTACATTAAGAACACAAGCATTACTTGATGCATATCTTAATTCATTAGTGTTATAAGGGTCAGTTTAATGCTTCTGAAGACAAATAGGCTAGAAGCAATTGAAAATTAAATCTTATTTACAGGTTGCATATAGCCCAAGTTCCCTTAGAATTAGTCTTATGAACATAGAGCTAGAAAAAAAGAACTTCACTAAGGTGACATGCAATTTTATCTTGTTGATGTACTAAGATTTTTTGTTTCAATATGCTTTACCATCTGCAAAAATTAAGGAACCATACTGCACCTTGTACTAAGTGATTAACCTTTATACATCTAATGAGTTCTACTCCCAATTATAAAATGACTAGTATAATCTTACTGCCGAATCCCTCTGGTTTTACCTGTTATAGATATCACGTGAATAAAACCTTCAGTAAGGTTTTTTTAGCAGGTGGAATCATAAAATACTATATGTTAGATTATCTCTCTGGAAATAGACTAATACATTCAAATCAAACAAAAAAGTCAATGCAGGATTCATCTCTGGATAAAAAAAAATAATCTCTGATTGGCTGCTTACAGAAGGCAGCTTCTGTAACAGATCATTGGGTAAACCATGAGTTGTTACTGCTGTTCCAGATTACAGGACAGCTTTTGTTTGAGGTATGTTTTCTCTCGTCTTTTTCTTAGAGTAAGATGCAATGTTCCTCTGATGGGATCCCAGTGAAGGTTATTCTACCAGGCACAGCGTGAGGCCAGCACATGGATGGAGCCTCTGGATTAGCAGACAGTCTTGCTATTAGAACAGTGTTCAAACTGTGTTTGTTTGCAAACAGCTATGCAGACCTTCCAGTAAAATGTCAATTATCTCAGGTCAGGGTCATTTCTCTTCGCTCCTTGCATATTTACACTGAGCACAGGAAGGTCTTGATATAATTTAGGACCACAGTGAAGTAGAACTGACAAATATTTGCAGTTCAGCTGATGCATTTACCTACGTGTTTCAGATTTGTCTTCACATTGGTCTCAAAGAAGATAAATAAAAGGGAAATTGTATGCAATTTTCAAAAGAATTACAAGCTGGCTTAATTGCAGCTGCTTGTGGCAATGCATTTAATCACTTAACCACTGCCAGCCTTGGAAACTAAGATGGTTTAATTCTAATAATCTGAGGAGTAAATACAATGAAGGAATGCATTGTTATTCTGTGACTGGTCTGATCTTAGTTTCTATAACAATTTAAAACTCTCAGTCTGCCTTTCAAATAGTACACATGGTAGCTCTTAAATGATGAGCTAGGATTTTTTATTTACTGGTTTTCAAAGTTTTAAAAATTGGATTTCAGAGGGAAAGACTCATTTCTGTACATATTATACACCTACTATTCACTATATTTGGCACCTATCTACCTAGCAGGCCAAACAAATCTTATTCCCTAATGCACATGTGAAAAGTTATGTAGGTGCTTTGTAATGTTTTTTAAACCATCATTAACATTAATCTATATCTGTATTCCTACTGTCACATGAATCATGCTAAAAATGAATTTCTTATTCTGCAATTTCATGCTAACATATGCTGATGTCTATGTAAGACAACTTGCAAGAGATGCTGAAATTTCTGGTGAAAAAAATTTCCACCTAACACTGAATTTAGCCTCCCCTTTGTCATTCCCAAGGGCTGTTCTCACAGACACAACATGACCATATTTTCTATTCTTACCGTGTTCTAACATTTTGAATGTTAATTTTAAAAAATGCACCTCCAAAACATTTCTAATAATTTGTGCTGGAAGAAAACTGTTACTATGTAGTCAAGCCTTCTGTGCTTAATTTTATACATGATTATGGACATAACTTTGGCCTGTTCTACAAAGGGCTTCCGAATCAATCACCTGGAGAGAAGGATTTGAGTCCTCAGCTCTGTGATCACCCAGAGAGCAATTATTTCTCAAAGCACCACATCTATATTAACAGAAATAATTCTGACTATGTTCGGAAACTTAAAATTACTGTAAAGAGTGTGTGAAGTAACTAGCAGGGAAACAGGAACTGCAAAAATTTGTCAATATGTGAATTTTCTGCGTTTATGAATCCAATAACTGCATTACTGAAAAATTCCTATACATAAACTGTATAAGTTTTTTCTTGTGGGTTTTTTTTTGTTTTATTTTTAATGCAATTCCACAGTCTGTTGTAATTCTTGTCAGTAAAACAAGAGAGATCAGAACAATTTAACATCTCTTAAATTCAAATGAGATTCCCTTACTCTTCCTTATTTACAGATTTGGTTAGCAGTGTCTGTCACACAGAGGGAAGAGGAAGAGAATAGTCAGTTTTCAGCCCTTCAGAAAAGATCTAACACTAAGGAAACAGTAAAGATAGTGAAATGTGACATGGCAAAATTGTAAAGTAATACATAACAATTTTCAGTTTTGACAATGAGAAATTCCAGCCAGAGGTTACAGAACTAGGTAGCTGAAGAACAAGATGACAGAAGTTAGGGTAGATAACTGCATTGCAAAACACATTTGAAATATTTAGCCCTTCAAAACATCTTTCTGAAGTTATCCCATTCCATCCCATAGAGATTGTTGACAACAGATTGAAAAACACTGAAAATACATTAGCTGTCCAAATAAAGAGAAATTATTGAAAATTAAATAAAAAACCATTAAAATAACTATGAAAATTATTATATTCCAAAGTCCTTCTGTTTATCTGTGTTAAATCCATTCATGCTTGTCTATATCTTGGTGGCCACCACCTGCAATAAAACACAGAAATATATATTTTTGGGAGACAAGTAAGAAAACTGTTACAGGCATTTAGTCTCAGAATCTCTAGAAGATGTAACAGAAATAAAATGTTCATTTGTTTAGTTTGCATTATACTGATGTGCTCCTAAGCTAATATATGTTAAGAATATGAACAGGTAAGATTGTTTACTGTTTTTCCCTAATGAACATAGTTAACAAAATTGACAAGACAGTGGTTAGAACTGATGAAAGTAAGTATCCTTTTATGCACAACCACATGTTGTGGACACTGTTGCTGCAAGGGATCAGGAAGAGGAGATGCTCAGTACGATTCTCCAGAAGAAAGCACTTCTGTACGGGCAATGCAGAGGACTGTGGAAAGTCCCCGGGAGTTCAGAGTAAAAGTTGAGATAGTGAAGCCATTAGGACACAATTATAACACAGTGAATCAGTGGGCCTATCTGTCTTCTTAAACTGAAGGGGGGTGAAGGGGCAAGCAAAATTGATGGTGCCTTTTCCACTGTTGGCCTTGGTAATAAAAGCACATCCACACAATAATAAACCGGTATTAAACTAATGACTTTCCTCTTTCAGCCAGAAACTATTTTAGACCTCTAAGTCAGGAGTTTGAACAGGAGAACTGATGAAGTAATACAATACATAGCATAAATTCTGAGCAAAATGGGATGCAGTTGCCAGGCATTTCCTCTTGTGTCTCAGCTGAAGGGAAAACAGTCCCAAACAAAACCACCTACTTTCCAGTTGCCTATCAAGTCATATGACCATCAAGTAATATTTAATTTCTTTCTGACTGCCTCTTTCCTAACCACTCCTCTCCATCACTTATTTTTCTAAAGAAAGAATTGGGATTCCTCATCACGCAACTTCTGCAAAAGAGCTGATACAACATCTAGATCAGAGGTAGCTGCCATGTTGCTCTCAGTGTCAAAACCAAGAGCTACTTAACCACTGCAAGGATCCACATCATCCTGGCCTAATGGGTTTTTGGAAAATAATGTATCTTTCAGAATATATTTGCATACAAACAAAATTCTGAAGGAGACTGTATTAACTCATTTTGAAGAGCAACAATTCAAAGCTTGAATACTACAGGAAAGATAAAAACAGACATTTTTAATTGAAAGAAGGATTTCTGCTAGATCCTTACTGGATTCTCTAAGATTTATTGCAATATTCTGCCAGTACATAGGTTGTCTCTGCTTTATTCAATGATGTGCAGTTACACAAGAGGTGGCATCAGCTGGTTATTTTTTGGTATCTTTGGCCATTCTGAGACATTGTGCTATGTCTTGTCAACTTAGTTTGAGATACTAAGATAACCTTAACCTTATGTGATGTTATTTCACACCATGTTCTGTCTAAACAAACAAACAAACACACAAAAGATTTTTGAGATAATAAAAAGTATGTATTCAAAATTGTGTTGGATAAAAATATGTATTGTAGGACTATTCCACTCTATGTAATCAGCCTTTTTCCTACAGTAATCCAAGTTAAATCTTTGTTCCCATCCTCATTCTTCATGCTAAAACATCATCTCTATATGGTTCTAATTTCAGTCAAGGCTTTTCTTTCTTCACTCATCAAGCTCTACTTGCATTTAAATCTTTATTTACTTATCGAGCGGTGAAACCCACTTTTGTAATGGATTCGTATGATGAATCATAGAATTGTAGGGGTTGGAAGGGACCTCAAGAGATCATCGGGTCCAACCCCCAGATCAGTTTGAAGCCCAGATTTGTTTTGCTGTCATACATTCTCTTGCATGTCCTGCCTCACGATTGACTGGGAACTGCGATGCCATAATAACATTTACATGCTTGAAGACACCCAAAAAAATTTTCATAGATCTTAAAAAAAAATTAAACTTTTTGAAACTAACTCTACCTGAATTTTAAGACCCTGTAGAAAGTTTATTAAACTGTGGGAAATGCAAGACCAGAATTTCACCATGTTATGGACATATGTTGCTTGTTAATTTAAAGCCATATTCAGTTTACTGGTGTATTTCCAAGCAGATTTTTCCCAGATTAACCGGAAAAGTGACAATTATGTTTTGTGAGATTGCAAAACCCTTCAGTTTTGTTTTTTGGTTCCACTAATGCTTTGTAAAACAAGAAAGGAGTATGGTTTTTTTACTTTATTTAACATAATTTAATGTCTATTTCTTTATGCTCTCATTTTTTCCATTTCAAGTCAAATTTTGCAATGAAGAACATAAATACCACCTAGTGAAAAGAACATAAGAGTAGATAATGTACTCCTGGTATGCCAGAGAGATACTGAAGGTGGACACAGATGATGGTGTGCCCTTATTTTTCCCCTTCATCTGATGAACTAATAGCCAAATATTTCTGTCACCTTTTGTTGTGAGGAAAAATAAAAGATCCAGTAAATCCACGGAGGGAATATTATGATAATCACCTAATGCTATTTGCCTTTGCTGCTTTTGTAGTGATACAGTACTAACTGCAGTGTTCATTGCCATCACCCCCTGTATCTAGGCATCTAAATACTATGTATGCTTTCTGCATCATTCTTTGTGAAGGGCAAGGATCAAATTTTATTCAATACGTTTTTATATTTTGATATTGATCCTCCTAGTAGCTTGTCAAGGACTGTTGGTATCCAATCAGTTTTATACTCTTTTCACAGTTATCACCTTGTCCTCACCCCTCATTAGGGCAAGGTGATTTGTGTTTGTGACACAAAGCATTTGTGTTTGTAACAAAGCCTTAGTTAAGTTGTGCCATCTCATTCTTCTTCTCTATGATAAAACACTTAACTATCCATTATGTATGTGCAAAGTATAGTTGGGCCATGATCTTACCTTTGCTTTGCACAGATCTACTCACAAAAAAGATAGGACCCAGTGAAGGGTTAGACATGTTAAAATTCATTCCACAGAAAGATGCACATACTTGTTTACATAGCTGTTATGCCCCTTCTGGAAACATCAATATTCTAGATCTCTGCGCCCCACCTCCATCTCTACCTAAATGCTCCACATCCCCTGATAGGCTCTTGCAGTCTTTCAAGCGAACCTGTCTCTGTCTCACACTACTGGCAAAATGCCTTTTCCTTAACCACTTACACATGCTTTACATTATTGATATTTTGCTCTACATATCAGCATCCTAGTTAGCATCCCCAGAAGCTCTGCTGATGCAGACAGACATCAAGTGGTTACCATAGTCCTACCAAGCTAGTCCGAAATTCTGGCCAAAAACCAGCAGGTAAATGCAGGACTCCACCTTATGCTGACTCCATTCATGTGACTAGTAACATTTGCCAGACACAGTCATTGTCCTCAACTGAGTTAGAGAGAAAGCACAGGCAAGAGACAGGGCAAATGGTTCAGAAGGAACACCTGTGGCTGTTATTAACTGTGAGCAGGACAGACTGCTTTGCGAGGAGGGATTCTAAGAAACTAGCACAGTGTGGCTGCATACAAAGAACTCATGAGCCAAAGGGAAAAAAAGACAAGTATGTAAAAAAGGGGAAAATACAGAGAGGGAAATACAAGAAAAAGAAGGCATAAGAGAAAGAAAATAAAGACATGAAAGGGAAGAAGTATAGTTTATCACAGAAGTAATATGGAATAATTTCAGTGACAGAAGTTTTTACAGTATTTTTGTCCACTTGCGATTACAGTCACAGAAATGATCTCAGTAGTTTATTAATTTCCTTAGCTTGCGTCTTGGGTTTTATGGTATCTATAATTCACTGATTCACAGACCTATTTGAGTATCTATACTCAATACCTATACAGTAGATTGATCTCTTTGCTGCATAGGTTTTCCTTTTTTATTAATATTTTTTTCCTAACTATACTGTTTGTTCAGTTTTATAAGCTGAATTATGCTTCCTAAGTTTTCTTTGTAACCTTATTTCCCAGTTCCTGCTATCCCTTTTTTTATATATGCAGAGCAGTAGTATATTTGTCAGGGTGAGTACCATCTGTGGTAAAAGACTCATTGTACAGCACTGAGCTATGTGGGATATTTAACAGGAACAAAGAAAAGCAAGGAGGCAACAGATGGTACCGGAGACGGGAAAAAATGCTGAAACACAAACACAATGTTGTAAGACTGTATTGAACAGTGAAGAAAGTAATATCATGATTGAAAAGGAAAGAAATAACTAGAAAGTCCTCAAGAAAGCTGAGATAAACAGTACAAAAAATTAAAATAGATGACTGGTTATTATAAAAAAAAAAAAATTTCGATCTTCCTAGCTAGACTGGTCTCTCCAGCAAATCTCCTGTGAAGGGTGTTAACCTCACATAGGTATCTTGATTTGTCAATTATTATACGTTTTGTTTGGAATGCAACTCAAATGATACAATTCATAAAACCTTAACTCTGAAGTAATTGATGAGTCATTGATCGTTCCCATGATTCAGCTTAAATTCTCCTCTATTTCTTCGATAAATAAAGGGGTGCAAAAGTTGACCTAGTAAAAATCCAGAGATTACTTTTTTATTGGGTGGCAGTGTGGAACTTTGCACTGTCCTTTGGAAGATAAACTTTTGTGTCTGCTTTATCGGTGCAGCAAAATATTATAATTTTGTGTTTATTATTGGTATTTGCAATTTATACACACACTGCACTAAAAATTAAATTTGCACTTACTATAAATATGCATTTGCAAATCCAAAATTTATTTAATTCAATCTTAGCTAATCAGCAAAATGCAAGAAAAACATGCAAGTGAAAGTATAATTCAGAAATGAAACCAATTCAGTGGAAGAAAACTTGGCAGCATGTCTAGATCTCTCCATTCCTCTGAGACAATTACTATAAACTTTGCTTATTAGGAATATTTATTCCTGTTGCTTCTATTCCTGCCTTGAGTCATCTCTTCATGTGTAAGATATACTGTGAATAAAGAAAATGGTGCAAAAATGCTCATTTTCTTTCCCTCACTTTCACTGCTTCTTGTCTTCAGTACAAGTTGAGGTTGTCTCTAGATATCACTTTTTTGCACTCCTGTAAGGTAATTTTGTAATCACATTGAAATGCAGAAATAAAAGTGTCCTTTTCATTAATAATAGGCTATGTTTCCCAGACATCTGAATCATTCTTGTTTCTGCATCTCTCCTCTCTCCGTGAAATGACAGCCACCTGTGATGAAATAGATTGTGAAGAGGTTATGAATAGTCTCTCCCTACCAGAGAACAATAACAGAGAAGAAGAAAAATAGGCTCTGCTTAGATGCAGGGGTCTTATTATGTACTTATCTGAGATAAAGTCAGCATCTTATACTGTTATGCACTCAACTATCACTTTTATTTTTACTTAGAAGTCAGCAATTTTAATAAGAAATATATGAAACACATAAGTTCCAGGATTAAAATAGGACATGAGCAATGCATAGGCTTTGTGCTGCACCGTTCTCAAGGATGAGAGAACAGGAAGGGCACAGGACAGATCCTGAAGAATCTTGAGTTACCAAATCTAACTGATATGAGGTATGTCAATGTCACCTCAGATCTCAGCAGAAATGTGAGATAAAAAATTGTGTTTCCTTGCTTTATTTTCTTTGAAAGACAGAGAAATATATGTATATAATGTCCATGTATAGATATATATGTGTGTGTATATATATAATACTCTCTAAATCTAGATGTGGATCAGAAAGCTAATGAGTAATTTTTCCTATGATAATAGCGACTGCAAAAATGTTTTGTTCTGGGTTTTCCCTTCTGTTTATTTCTGTGTTGGCCCTAAGCATCTATCAGGACACCAAGTTATTTCACCATTCCTAAGGGGAAAACGATTCAGGAGGTGATTGATGGAGTTAATGGAATCTCAATTCTCCTCAGATGCCTGAAAACAAGTTATCCTCAAAATTGATTTGCTGTTTCTTGTAGCCATAGATCACACACTGAAAGTATCCCTGAAACAGAGCATTACACAAATTCTTAAACTAGTCAAAATCTGAAATGGTAAATCCACTCAGATGAAGGCAGATGTTGCCACCACAGTTTAAATTGTCTAAACATGTTAGTGAAAAGAAAGGTACTCAAGTCTGTCTAAAGTCAGTTTAGGAAAGCAAATCATATCTGGTGGTGAGCTGAAAATTTCTGCATAGTATTTGCTTCGGTCTCAGATACTTCAGTTATCTTTGCATCATATGCTGCTCCAGACTGGAGGTTTATCCAGTGTGAGCAGTAGCTGCAGGGGAAATCAAATCCTGCTCATTAGGGACAAAATTCACTGGATGTCTGTGGTGTGAGGAAGGGAGAAACTGCAGTGGGAAACTGCTTGCACAAGAAGACCTATGAATACTTCTGAAGTATTTGATGATCCAAGAATATTATCGAGCTCATAAAACAGCTGGAGATCATTAATTGTTTTAAGTCAATTAAAACATTGCATTAATATCCTCTGATAAACTACTCTTCTGGGTTCCTACAGTGTTACCTTTTGCGAGCTTGCTCTAAAGCTGTTGCCTAGTGTCTTCACATTGCTTTAGAATTTCTGCCTCTAAACTGTACTCCACTCTGTTGCTCTTCTTCCTCAAATATAAAATAACCAGAAAAAAGAGAGATAATTGGCACACGGCCATTCTGAAGTGCTGTCTAATGTCTTATTTTTGCCTTGCTGTTCATGAAAATTTGTGTTAGATTTTTCACATGATTATATCTATTTAAAAAAATCAATAGGTCTATTAGAGCCATCACCTGCACTCTATCTAACAGTCATATACTGTAATTAAATACACTTAGAGGATTTTCTGAAAGCATTTTATGAGTTTATATCATGTCTTTCCCCCCGTATTTTCTATCCTTTCTGTGTCCTGTTTTCTTTGGGAAGATGTAAGGAAGCCATGAAGCTTTTATCTTGGATTTAGTCCACCCAGTTCATAAATGAAAGGTACAACTTTGAGCAATCTCCAAATTTTAATAAATAGATAATCAGAGACTGATTCAGAATCACACAGTTCCTAGTACACGCAGAGAGCTTCTCTCACTTCCTGTTGACTAGACAGTGAGTTATCACACATGACAGTGACTTATCACACACTCCTATTTTAGGTTCATGGAGTTATTAGAACAAATCAGAGTCTTTCTGACACATAAGCAAGAAAAAGAAATGGCATTACATATGCAGAATAAACTGTCTCATTAGCTAACTAATGAGGAATGAATTCTACATATATTGTGACAACTGCTCCTTTCTCTTTTCCATTTTTGGCACTCTTTACTAGCCATAAATACCTCTCTCTGACTTTAAGGCTTCTACTAATCTAATGTTCTGGTTCTGGTCAGTCCAGAGTCAACCTCCCCAAGCAGCCAACCCAGGTGAGCTGAGTTAGCCTAGGTGAGCTGAGTTAGCCCAGGTGAGCTGAGTTAGCCTAGGGCTGTTTCCACACCACCTGTATTCGCTCCCCCAGGAGCTGCTCCTAGGTGTCTCCAGGGCAGTCTGGATGTGGCTGGGGCATTTGGTCAGTCCATGTGTTGGTGCGGTACTCTGTGTTATAACTGGGTGTAAGTGAAATTTGCTGTGGGCTGTTACTGTTCCCCTTTCATGGTGATTTTGTCAGTAGATTGCCCTTAGCCCAACCCACTGAGGCTCTGTCTATTTCTCTTCTGGAAGGGAGCGAGTGGTCTGTGATGCTCAGCCACTGTTTGGGGCTGAACTACCACATATAGCTACTCACCATTTCTACCTCTAAAACCCAGACGTATGTCTTCTATAGTGGAGTGCATTTTTTGCTTTAGCAACTTTTTTAACCACATCCTATGTTCACTCTTTCAGCAATGACCATAAAGTCATTCTACTTCACAGCAGTATCAAAGTTTTGCCTAGTAGTGATACTGTTCTGCATCAAGCAGTTTCTGAGAAACAGCTTTATAAGAAAAGACATTAAGTATGCTTGATGTTATCAGTTTGGAATGGAAATTCAGACAAATAGAAGGATTGAAAACAGGTGTACAGAGAAAAGTACTAAACAACAAGAGAAGGAAACTGAAACTAAGATTTATGGCTGAAGAAGCTGAGGGGAAAAAAAGGTATAACAGTTTGGGCATGGTCAAATCTCTTTGAAATGTTTCTGTCTGTGAAAGAGATGGGACAAATGACTCAGCTATTTGAAGGTATTTTTATAAAAATGTGATAAGTATTTGCATAAATGTAGTTGTTTATCCTGTGTTGCAGAACTAAGCAAGAATGTTCAGAACTCAACGCTTTGACTAACTTTGATAAACATGTGATTGCTAAGGAATTGGCTTCTTCAAGATATTAATAAAGCAGACTTCAAGAATTCCCAAATCAAAGAGTATAGCTAGTCACTCAGTGGGAAGAAAAGCATTGAATAAGAACAAATTAGGACATAAATATCTGAGCCACTGAATCCTCAGTGGAAAACTGTGTATGAGAAGTTATAAGTGCTATATCGTGGCAGCAGGCATTTATCAACAATACTGCTTTGCATTTGGGAATATGACACTAGATGCTACTCTTACCTCTATGATCCAGCTATGGAAAATTTATCCTTAATCAGCACAACCCACTAACTGAAAGGAGGCCTGTAAAAAATTCTGAGGATCTTTTCCATACCCTCCCTCTGGGGTTGCTGTGTTGGGTGTGGTTTGGGTTTTTGTTTGTTTTGGGGTTGGTTGCTGTTTTTTTCCCCCAGGAGGCTCCCTTTGAACTACCAGCAGGCACTACAGCAACACAGCTTGAAATGAAATCAACAGCCAGAGAACTTCAGCAGACAGGTAACACTGAAGCGTCAGCTCTTCCAGATGTAAACCAAACCCACCCTCCACGCCCTCATATACATTTACAGGTGAAAGTGTACATATTTTCTTTCATTTTTAAGGAGGGAATTAGTTAAGGAGAGCAACACAAGATCAGACCCTTACCTCAGCTTTCTTATTCCTCATGATTTTGTGCAATAAGTGGTATTATTCTTAGTAAAAAGATGCTTGAAGTTTAATGCCTTCCATTCATTAGAATGAAGTACTGTCTCCTGTACCCTACAGGGAAACCAATTCATTAGTAGGGCTTTCAGAAACATGGATTCATAACACAAGTTTGCTCTCTTTAACTGCACCTCCAGGCACCTTAGAAATAATTTATGAGGTAGCAAGAAGTTTGACAATCAAAGAAGAATGAAAATTCACTAGGCAGACTACTAGAAAAAGAAAACTTAGTCAATGTGTTTTAAATTCTATTAAGCGTCAAAAAAAAAGGTCAAAATTCCTCACTCAGAAATGATGAGGTTTTTGGTAATACAAACAGGTTTTGGCGTCACTAAGCCAAACTAATCTCACTCTTACTTCTTGATATGACAACTAGACAAGTATCATGGTCCACGGATATCTGGGAAGTATTTTTTTTTACTGTTTATTTTTTTTATTCTATATTAGAACTCCAGATGTGTTTCTTGATGCTTTAAGAAATAAAACCTTCAGATCCTTTCTTGAGAGAACCACAATGTTCAATTTCCAAAATTTGCTTCATCCACAATCTTGATAAAAAAAATAAAAATTGGATGCCCAGCATGGAAATAGCATCTTTAGTTTTCTGCAAGTTTTTTCATGTTTACACCTCTCAGAGATACTCAAGTTAGCTTTGATAAGCAAATTGGAGAGCAGGAAATCTTGTCATTTTGCAGCTGAAACTGAACAAATTAACAGCGAGTTTATTACAACCAGTCTGCAGTGAGGAGTATTTAGGATTTCACATGCGTAGGTAAGGCAGGTCTTCAGTTAATCTCTTCCCAAGAAACCAGGCAGAAGGGCTAGATATTCAGAGAGAGCAATGTTTTCCAGCTCAATAGCTGGATTTTTTTTTTTTTTTTCATGGATCTTTCTCTACATAACACCTCCAGAAAGACAATCTCTAAGGCACAATTTTAATAACCTTCACCTTTGCAAAAAGACACCTGCATGCCACCCTCTTTAGAGGGCAGCAGCAAAATTGTCAGTCTACCTCCAAGTCAGATAAAACTATAGGTGACAATGGAAGGAAAGGAAATGATTCTTGTTGTTTAGACTTTTCTTCATGTTCTCAGAAACTATTAGGAAATTAAAATTTGAAACAAACATGAACATAGGTTATCAAGGAAACAATATTATCTCTCATGAATTTAATAAAGTATCAAACCAAGATAGGAGAACCTTTACCTTTCAATAATTCTTATCATATCTTGAAAGAATATTAAATCCTTTTATGAGGTGCTGTGTATGTGTCATTGCACAAAGCAAAACATATTGTTTACAATCAGGAATCTTTTCTGATGTGGCAAAAACCACCTTTCATTACTAGTTAAAAACCCTATCCTCAGTGTTTAAAACCTACAGCTGCATGTACCAAATGAACTTGGTGATGTTATACATGGATATGAGAATGACAGAATTTTCATTCTGAAGACCCTTTGTTAAGTTGGGAGAGAAAAATCTTACCAAAAAATTCTTCAGAGAACAAGAACTGTATTCTGCTACTTGTCAGTCAATATTCAAGCTTAAACAAGAAAACAGAAAGAGGTTCTGGCATGGTTGCATAGTGTTTCCATGTGTCCAGTCGATCAGCAGGATGTGTAGAGGTAACTGTCACTTCTCGAAGTTTGTTGTAGGAAAAGTATCTTACCCAACCTATTGACTCTCATTCTTTTTCTCCAGTGTTTCCTTTTCCGATTCTTTCTCTGATTTGATAAAATAAATAAATCAAATCAAAAGATCAAATACAATAATTTTCCTATTGAAAATCACCAGGACAGGAATGTGAAAATATAAAAATGTTGTAGTAGTAGGCTTGCATGCCAGATTGACTGTATCCATATGTTTTCTTCCGTACTGAATCTGGATGTTTCTGATTAGGAACAGGAACACCTACACTCTAACCTTCAATGAGACAAATGATCTTTATATTTTTATTTAGTGATTACTTATATTTATAAGTGATCTTTAATTAATGGTAAAACATGCAAGTGTGTGGCAATCAACTGTGGCTAGAAAAAAAGAAGCTTTCTTATCTTTCCCTGCTTTGTTCTCTCTTTTTTCTGATTAGTTTTTCATATTCTGTTACACTAAATACTCATTAGCTTTTAAAAATCATCTAGTATTTAGAAGCTGTGAGCTTTAGATCAGCCCAGGGGTTCCTGAAGATATCAGGAGATGGAAAGCAGCACTTATTTTTTCTACTTTGTATTACCCACTTAAAAAAAAATAATATTTCTTGAGCATAATGGATGGACTGGAATGATTTATAAGGAAATAATTTCACTGAGGGATGTTGGGTCGGTGGTATCATATAACATGAGAAAAAAATCTGATTTGTTTATGATTTCACTGGGAAGGTGAGGGGAAATTAATTCTATTTAACTCACTACTTGTCAGCTCCTTTGTTGTTGTTGTTGTTTGTAATATATGGACCTAACATTGGATTTTAAGTCTGGAGATATTTCAAGCTACTAAAACATTTATTAGTTTAATAATAATGATTGAAATGCTATAAATGTTTAAATTGGAATATAGAAACTTGTGGATTTGGTGTTCAAACTAAAGCCATTTTGACTGCAGTTCCTAGAACCTCAGTGTTCAAGCATGTGCATCAAGAAAAGCTGCCATGTTAAGGTTTTGTTAATAGGTTTGGACTTTTGGAAATCAAAAAGGTGGGTTAAAATTTACACAAAACAGAAACCTGGTAACCAGAGAGAAACAGCATCAGGGAGCTTAGGACCAGAAAACACTGAAAGCTCTGTGGTTACACCAAGTAATTGCCTACTGTATCTATACATCACATAACTCTGGTGGGTCAAGCATTTCTGATTACTTTCTTAACCTAATGCCCCCAAAATCTGAGAGGGAATAAGATGTAATGACTTACACAAGCGTGACTCATTCCCTGAGCAGCATCGCCGTTCCCAGGTGAGTAGCTACTGTTTCTTTTGCTTGCCCTTATGCTGAAAGCTGACCTCTTCTCCAGGTAGTGCAGCTTAGTACTTGCGCTCCCCACAAAGACACATACAGTTTCCTTAGATCCAAGCCTTAGTTGATAACCGGATTGTAGTGCTCTTCTTGTCACGAACAGGAAGAAGGAATAAACTTCTGTGGCCACAGTTGAAATCTTTCCTTTGAGTAAGGATGTACAGCTTAACAGGAGCCTTTTAGAAGGGTATTAATCATCTAGCAGTTGATAAGACTCCTAAAGATGATAGTAAATTTATGAATGACAGCAACACTTGTGCCACATTATCACTTCTAATTTTCTCAGAAACCTAACTTCTGATCAAATGCCACCACCATCTTCCATGATTTTCTGCTTTTTTACAAGGGTTTTTTTGATCAGTGGTTTTGTATTTCTGACTTGCCTCTGACATAGCAACTAACTATTCACCTCCTGATTGTAGGCATATTAATAGAGTTGACACTAAGGCAGAAACTATTTTAACCTTTGTGCTTGTGAAAAGACACCACTGTTTGGTGTTAAGTGTGATGCAGGAGTCATTGCTGTCATTGGTTAAAAATGATAGTAACGTTTTGGAATTTACTTTTTGTCTCCCAAAAGGGTCTGCTTCACTGCTTAATGCTAGAGCTGGAACAATTTGTTTCTCTACAGTTTGATCCTTTACTGGTGCATGAAAAGAAAAGTGGATTTTGGTGGCTGGAAATGCAGGCAGGTTGGCAATTACCATGCCCAACAGGCTACTTACCTAATTAGAAACTTTCAATCATAGAATGCATTAGGTTGGAAGGGACCTTAAAGGTCATCTAGTCCAACCCCTCTGCAGTAAGCAGGGATACATTTAACTAGATCGTATTGCTCAGAGCTTCATCAAGCCTGACCTTGAATGTCTCCAGGGTTGGGGCCTCCACCACCTCTCTGGGCAACCTGGTCCAGTGTTTCACCACCTTCCTATGAAGAGCTTCTTCCTAATGTCTAGTCTAAACCTACCCTCCTCTAGTTTAAAACCATTTATGCATAATTACAATCTCCTCCTGCAGTTTAGACAGGCAGCAAAGTTATGGAGACAAGTTGAGGGGAGACAAAAGGTGGGGAGTGGGAGAGAACTTTCCACTGACTGGAGTAGGAATTGCATTTTCAGCAATGTTGCTATCTGATTCTGGTGTAGGAGAGAAGGGGAAAGGGCTTAGATATAAGCTGAAGTACACTGAAAAGAGACATTCCCTCTCAGTATTCAAACCGGGGGTGGAGGGGAAGGGGAGAAGTCCCATGTCAAAGGTTTTCAACTTTATCCAGTCCAGTTCATCCTTCTCAATTCTCTTACTAATTAATTGTTTCTTCATGCTAAAACAAAGATTACAAGAAACAGAAGAAAATGGGAAAATAAGCATATTTTTGCCTCCATCAGACAAAAGAATTTTTTCAAAACACTGAAGATTCTGAAAATGCTATTTTATTCAATGTTTGTCACCAAATAATACATCTTTTCAATTTCTCTAGAGCTGAAAATAAATTATATTTTTATATTCAGATGGCATTTTTTGGTGCTATTTCAATAACATTGGGTGGCAATGAGGTAAACAGGTACAATTAACTTCACATGCAGTAAAGTCACAAACATTTTATGGCTCACTGTACTTTCAGTCACTGGAGAAACAACCATCCATCCTTTCAGGACAAGTGTCTTTCTACTCTGTGTGAATGGTTGCTATTTCAAACCAGTAAAAGTCTGATTTATCCAATACATGTTTAAATCCTATCACTCTAAGTACTTCAAATATCATTACTGCAAAGCCATCTTGTGGGAGCCCTGCAAGCTTTACCATCTTAAAATCTTTTCAACAAAAATAGTAGTAAAATGGAGCAATATTATAGTCCAGAATGTGTGTTACTTGAAAGTTCTAAATGCTTCTTCAGGTATTTAAGAGAAAATGAGATTTTAAAAGACATTTTCAGTATTGACTTTACATTTTGAACTATTTGTTTGTACTATTTCTGTTTCAGCCAGGTTTAGTTTCTGCCTGCTCTTAATCCAGTGATAGTTATCAATATACTAGGCAGAGATGGAAAAAAAGCATTGCTCTGAACTGGGAAAAACTGTCATCCAGAGTGATTTATCATATGCATAAGAGTCATAAAAAGATGGAATGATCTTTCTGAGTAGCACAATACATTGTATCAGTACTGAATAACAGAGAAGCTAAGAAGCTTGTGATACAGCAAAAAGCGCTTAGATGCAACCTACGCACACAGAAGGAACTCCAAGTTCCAAAGTAAATACCAAAGGAAAAAAATAAATTATAGATTAATTTCAAAGACAGAGGGCCTCTGAGGCAGGACAAAAAATATTTATGAGGTGAAAAGTCATTTTTTTCTTAGACATATTTGATTGCCAGATCTGACTGCCCAGTTGTTTCAGCGGTGAGAATGGTGGATGGTAAAAATTTCTAATTTCACTAAATTCTGGCACTTGTCTACCATCAGGTTTGTGTCTGGGTTTCAGGGTTTTTAGTAGGTTTGAGGGTTTTTTTGGGGGTGGTGGTGGTGGAAATGGTGGTAGTGGCTGTGGTGTCTCATTGTGTCCATCCTGCCACCCTCCCCCTTAACATATCTATTTTTAACTTATTTTATTATTGGTAAGAAATTAATAAAAATACTTTGAGTAGTATCTTTTTGTCTACAAGACCCTCAGAAACTTAAAGTGCATGCATAATGAATATGCAAATATTATAATTAGTTCATGGAAATGAAATGAATATGCATGCACTAAAATGATATAAACTTTTGCTCTCACAACTTACAGTATGTATGCTAGGTTGGAGCTATTCCCCATGCATCCAGAATGGCAATAAAGAATGCCTGCTTTTTAAAAATCCCAAATTGAGTCCCAGAGAGTTTCTTAATGGACTTTTCCAGTAACAATAGTTTCAGGTTTCTTTTGACAGTGTAAGATTATTTAATCTAAATGTAACTGAAGGGGGCTGAAGGACAGTCACCCTGAAGAAAGTCACATAGAACTGCTCCCACAAACTCATCTGGAACCAACTGTTTAGATTTTTCAGTGTTGTATGCTGTAACAGCAAAATAACGTGACCAGAAATGAGCAGTGCAGGGTAAGAACAGAGTAAAGTTGATATGGAAAAATGCTCACCTAAAGATAAATAGCAAAAAAAATGTTATTTTTTTCACTGGCTGGCCAAATTCCTTGGGGAACTTGATTTGTTGCATAGAATGAAAAAAAAAAAAGCATAGAGGGCAAAACTGAGCTGATAAACTGCTGCTTTCAACAAAAGATAAATGACCACAGTGGTCTGGCTTCCACATTTATGAGTGGAGAGTCTTTTTAATCTTAATGAGGTACACATTTTTACATTTCTGTTTTCAGCTTTATTTTTATAGAATCTGTTATTCCCTTTGAACAATTAAGGCTTACAAAAGGGATTAATTTCTGGATTTTCTGTTTTTTTCCATCAATCCACAGCACATCATATAATGCAATATTTAATTTGAAGAGTCATCTTCATTGCAATGTTCCATGGGGTAAAAGATTTAAATTTATTTTTTACATGTAGCCTCCTATAATACATCTTGATTTGCAGGACAGCTTTTAGAAAAGATAAACTTAAAAAGTGGACTCAAAGTATACAATGCTTCCCAGCAAGGAATCATAACAAGAGAGAAGATTAGAGTGAATAAGAGAGTTAAATACTAGTCCAGACCTCAAGGCTCACATTGCATAATTAACAGCTACTTCTGTTACTGTAGTAGCTTCCACTTCAGCACATTAACAAGGGAGTGAGTTTCTAATACTCTAGGCTCCACTTCACACACATTAACACCTCCCTCCAGTCATCATTAGGATTCATTACAGAAGACTTTAAACCTGTTCAGAAATCCTCTATGTTAAAATGATGCATTTTGACTTTATTCCACAACTGACTCCAGATTGCTGTGGACAACCCCAAGGTAGACCCATAGCAAGTTATAAGCAAGTGACAGGAAATATCTGAATTTGATCATTATGTTCTTCTCTGGCCATTGGTAGACTCCCCTTCTTTTTTCAAACCAGACCACCTTTGCCATATGCCTGAAAAACCTCTTCTCAACTGTTGCCAAATGTTGTGTTGTTTTCTTGGGTTTTGTTCCAGTAAGTCCTGCTGCTCAGCACTTTTGGATGTGAGCTTGAGTCTTTTGCCTCTGAGATGAGCTATGTCTGAACTGCCATCTTCCCTTTCCCGTTCTTTTTCTTTTTCCTTTCTTCTCAGCCTGAACTCACACACATGCAGTTATTTTTTTCTAATCTAATTTACCAAAGTGGCTATGAACCTGAAATAGATTAGGCTGAAATACAACTTTCTCTCAAGAAACCAAGATAAGGTTCATGGACAGTTGTATTCCCAGTTCTTGAAAAAAACAAACCAAACACAACCCAACTCAAAACAAACATACAAGATTCAGTTTCGAAAGGAAATCTAGTCTTCTGGATTTCCCTCATGTACTGGCCACTTCTATAATTTTTAAACATGTATACCAAAACCCAGTTAATAACACAAGGTGAAATATTTACTGAGTTTACAGAAGTGTAAAACTGAATTTGCGATTTTCTGAGTTTGAAAAGAATCCCATTTTTATTGTTAAATAACTGAACGTATTATGTTTCATAGAAACAATTGTACATACTTAGTGCCTAGTTTGTTAGTAACATGATTATAAATAGGACAACTTTGTTGTAATGTCAACAAGGTCTCCTTAGGGAAGAGCAGCCCTTTTCAGGTTAAAATTCTCTGTTGTCAAAATATATAAAAAGTTTTACTTTCAAAACAAAACAGAGAATTATATATATGAATTGCAAGTAATTTGGGAAATTAAGTCAATAACTACCTGAATCCCAAACCCAGTGGACAGCTGAATCTGATTTTTAAAAGTCCAGGGTTGCTTTGCCATCAATCCCTGTTCTGCTATAGCTATGGTTCAAGGAATTATTGTACTGCAGTGAGAATTCAAGTGGATTATAATAGATAATTAATGTTTTGGTAAGTACCATTGTTATAAAATGTTTTAATACTTTCTACCCATCATACTCTGCATATGCATTTCTTTAGGTGATACATAATGGCAGAAGAAATAATGGAAAAGAAAAATGTTGCACATTAAAAACATACATATATAGAAGTTTTGCTAAGATGGAAGCAGGAGGGAGGATTTTTTTTTCAGCTTAGTATCCTTTCCCACTAGCCTTCTTTCCTCCCTACATAGAACAAAAATGAATGGATAACAAGTTAGTGTGCTTTAACTTAGAGATATTAAGTTTGTGTGTCTAAGCAAGGCTATTTGCAAATTAAACTTTGTTCTTCAGGCTGGATCCAGGACTTTCATGTTTCTCTTTCTAGTTGGTATAGAATAAGAGTACACACAATACTCCTTGTTGGATCACTAAGCTCAAAAACTTCATGTACTTCTCCAAAATAGAATAATTGCTCTTTCTTCTCACTTTTAGGTCTTTTGAATTGAATGCAAATCTTACCAAAACCACTTCTATCTAGTAGGACAGTGCAGCAAATTGTTCTCTAGTCCTGTTCTTCAATAAAAATGGTTTGAAACAAGGATGTGATTTATCTGCAGAGGATACCTGTAGGCATCTTCCAACTGCTTGCCTTCACATAGAAGATGTCTTTATATCAATCATGGTGACAATACCATTATGAAGTAACCCCCTTCAGTTAGCGTACCAAAGAGGCTACCCACACGACCTGATATTTGCTGATGTACTGTCTTCAGGGTACTTTTAGAAAAGATGCCTGGCAAGACAGTAAGCAATACATATACTGTCTCAGAAGCAGAATGAATAGGGAAAAAGTACTTGACTTACCCACAGGCTTTTGTACATTACCTTGTTTGGGAAATCTTTCTTTGTCAGCACTAAGGTGTCCCTAAGCAACTTGTCAAAAAAAAAAAAAAAACCCACCAAAAAAAAAAAAAAAAAAGAAAACAGATAGGTATGATCAATCTAGCACAGAATGCTTTTAATGAAAGTATTGTGCCTTTAACGAGTGCTATCCATTATCTACTTTTTAAAACGGTTGAAAAATCATGTTGCTCGCACTCAATATGTGCCAACAAAAGCCACAATAAAAATGGCATTGAAATATATGAGCTCTTTGACAATAGTATTAGTCACATCTTATAACCTGACCTTTCTGCTGGCAGGGACGTTCAGAAAGGTGTTATAATAGAGCAAGCATTTCAGTAGTAAGAAAATTCATTATATCAGTCATGCACTAAACTAACATCATTCTCTCTTTTCTTCTCCCCAAATTATCTTCAATGCTCGTTTGCTCCCAAATGTTAAAGAACATTCCAAAAAGTTTCTACCATGCTGGAAGAATTACTGAGATGAATACAAGCTGGTAATTATACCACCGTGGCCACTGGTGGTATACCACCATGGGTCTGCACTCATAGACAGTGCTTGTAAGTAGAGATCTAAACCAGATGAAATTTATAGGGTCTCTTATGCAGGTCATAGCTTTAGGCGGCCTTGGATTAAGAAATGTACTTCAGGAACACAAACCTCTTGCTGAGATGACTGCAGAAGCTGTGGTTTGTTATTGACCGTGTTTCTTCTAGATAGTATTTCCTAAATTGACTTAAATGTTTTGTTGCTGGAAACAACCAGCCAATCTAGCCAAGCTGAGGTGATCCACACACAAAAGAGCAAAAAGACTACTATGCCAGGTCCACTTCTTGCATCTTTAACAGGGAGCTAATATAGCTTCTGCATACTCTCACACTAGTTTCTGGCCGTTGACATTTGTGCTTGCGCCTGTATGCATGTGAATTTGTAAATCAGAAAGAGAATACTGAAGAGTGGAGTTATATCCTGCTATATGAAACACAGAAAAGGTATCCTCAATGATCAGAGGTAGAGATTGAAGACACTGTTCCAGATTGTGTTTTCTGTCATCACAGCCACTATGGTCAGTACATTTTTTTTCTACAACAGACAAAACCCTGAATTGCACAGGGGTTAGATTCTTGCCACTTGGTGCTCAAAACGTGTCTTGAAATGTTCTTGGTTTTGTAACTCCAGTTTATTTGAGTTGGGACTCTACTCAAATCACATTTGGCTATTTAACTTTTTGGTCTACTTTGTATTGTAATGGTCACTTTCTAAAGGATAAAGTAAGAGGGATTACATTAGTTTTTCCCGAAGAATCAAAAATGCTCTTTTGGTTGCATTAAGCATGGATTAAGAGAAGAGTCCTACACAGTGCTGGTATTCCAAAGAGCTGATTTTTCAAGAATAAAGAAAATCACTTGTGAAATCCATAATAAACATAAACGTGAATAGGAGTTTTAACTTTTTTATTACAAAAAAAGGATAATAACTGTGAGTAAAATCCCATTTTGAGGAAGAAATGAAAGCAACAATATATATTTTTAACAAAAAGACAAAAAAGGAAGTAAGTAGTACCAAAAAAGAAAGTAGACATTGCCCGGTGTAGGAAATTTGTGTGGAAGAAACAGCTGTTAAAAAAGAGAATCAATGACTGGCAGTATTAACATTAGACAAAGGAGTCTATGCATAAGGGACAGAAATTTCTTAAAATAATTCTGGAGAAATGGGTAATAAATTTCTCCATAATGATACAGAAAAAAGGTTTTCAGTAAATGATTTCTTTTTGTGTCACATGACTATTACCTTTCCTAAACCGTACCCAGATAATACATTAAGTGCTGTAAAGGGCATCCCATTTCATATAGCAGCATTTCACTACTTGAACCTGAAAATGTCTTATTCCATTTCAATTCTAAACTCACTGGAGTTAGTTTTTAGTACATTAAAAAAGGCAATGAAGGTCTGGAATAAATGAAGGATACATGGATACAGACATAGATCTATGCAAAGGAAAAGGAGAGGGTAAAGGAACAGCATATAAGGATATAGGGAGAATATATTTTAACCTGTTTTCACAGAATCACTGAATGTTAGTGGTTAGAAGGGATCTATAAAGATCATCTAGTCCAAACCCAATGCCAGAGCAGGATCACCTGGATTAGGTCACACAGGAACATGTCCTGTGTGGGTTTTGAATGTCTCCAGAGAAGGAGACTCCACAACCTCTCTGGGCAGTGTGTTCCAGTGCTCTGTCACTCTCACAGTGAAAAAGTTTTTCCTTATGTCCACATGGAGCCTTCTATGCTCCTTCTGGCACCTACTGCCCCTTGTCCTATAGCTGGCCATCACTGAGAAGAGCCTGGCTCCATCCCCCTGACACTCACCCTTTACATATTCATAATGAGGTCACCCCTTCAGTCTCATCCAATCTAAAGAGACCCAGCTCCCTCAGCCTTTCCTCATAAGGAAGATGTTCCACTCCCCTCATCATTGTTGTGGCCCCTGCAATGGCCCATGTCTTGTATCAAGCGAGCCAATCCAGCCACATTATAGCAATATTAAAGGCTGAGTTCCTTTTCCTGGATATTGTACCAGTATTCAGAAGGAATATATATAAAGGAAAAAAAAATTACTCTGACATTAGTTCTGAGTAACCCATAACCACCTATTCAAAGTACTGTTCCTCTGTCAGCTGACAATCAACTACTACACTAAAAATAAGCCTTGTCAAAAAAAGCCCAATTTTCTTCTTAGAGGGTATTAAGAGGGCTTTAGCTGTGCAGTGGGTAATTTCAACATTAGTCATGGGATTCTATGGCAGTGCATTTTCTAGGTAGCAAATTTCTGTGTAAACATGAATACTATTAGTTATAATTACTAGCTGGATGTGCAGGTGGGTAGAATACTTCATAAATGCTATATAAAACTCAAATAATTTAATACATGAACAACTTGATTAATGAAAATTGGAATGGCAGACACCTATTGGGACACAAATGTCAGCAATAGACAAATTGTCAGGTTACTCAAGCCATGCAATGTTCTCCAGTTCTTCCAGAGGTTCAGTGTTAATGCTATTTGCTTAAGTGGGTAAGCAATTAATTGAAACACATTTTAAACAACATATTTAAAATAAACTTTCATTAGGCTACAGAGGAGGATGATACAAGTGTGCAGGGAAGATTTAATCAATTTGTAACATTTCTATAGAAGAGGAAATGGCCTATTAAGATAGGTAGTCACCAAAGCGTATTGGTCAGCATGCAGACACTTACCTTGTGTACTCAGAAACTGGGGTCTTTCTATCCACCCATGGAGCATAGTTCCTTGTCTTATAGCTGCAGTGCAACCTGTCAGCTGAGATATAAGGATAGTCATAGTGTCAAGCTGCAAAACCAGGACAGAAATACACTTCAAATATTCTTCCTCTATGAAAGATCCAAGTGAACCTAAAAAGTGCCTCCAGTGTAATGCATGTTTCTTTGCTTTGAAGAAGTTTATCAATGTTCCTGGCAGTTGCTTATAACTATTCTGTGGGAGATTTCATTATATGCTATTACATTCATAATGCGCTCAAGGTTGTTTAGTCCTCTTCACTGTGATTTTTTTTTCTCTTTTTCTCTCCATTTTACCTTTTTTCTTTTTCTCTGCAATTATTACCTAACCTGGATTTGACTGGCATCAGTGTATCTGTACATGTGATGTGTACTGGTAGACATGCATGTTAAAATTATCTCATACACTAATCACAGATGTGTGATGATTTGAGAAATACTGAGTATTTTGGGAAAGACTGAAAAAAATCACCTAATAAAGTGACTTGAGTGAGAGAACTGTATGACTTCCTCAAACATGAGTTATAAATAACATCAAGCACTGTTTTATGCTTTTTATTTTAAATCCTTATAGTTTTGTCTTTTACCTATCTAACCACCCAGTGACAGAAACTACTGACATATTATGTGACATTTTTAAACTAAAGGAAGATCTCGCAGCCATCATAAAATATGAGCTTAAAATCACCATACCTGTGGCCTAAAGTCTAAGCAATTGATCTCAAAACTATTATCTTCCAGCAGCGGTGGAATTACAGCTGCTCTGAGGTAAGGATAGCATCTAATTCTCCAGCATTAATCCACACATTTTTTATACTACACAGATTACAGAGGGCTGTCGGGACTGCAACAAAACTATAGCAGGTCAGATTTATGCCATGCTAAGTTGTAAACAGAGTGTATGAACTTTCATATATCTCTTTGAATGCCCACCTGTGCATTGGTTTTGGCTGCAAATAACTCCCTTTATAAAGGAAATAAATGTTCCAGGTGGTATTTCCATCACTTAAATCAACAGTCCTACAATGTAAGTCGGAAAAGTTGCATTAACTTTTGTCAGGTTGTTCAGAAATTAATCATCCTAAACTGAAAAGATGTTAACTGCTGAACATATCATACTTCACAACTCAAAGACCAGCAAAGGATCAGAAAACCCAGCCAGACAGCTGTAAGTTCCCGAAAGGGTGATTTTGCTTTTACAGTGTATTCTCCCTTCCTGTCTGCATTTCAAGCTCTGATGAATGTGTCTGCACGTTTTGGACCAGGTGGAGCATTAGCTGATATAAACTGATTTTTGTGTGTAATACTTATACAGGTATATGCATATATACATATGTATGAAAATAAACTACTTTGAAATTTGTTATTAAAGAAAAGAGGAAAAGACGTTTTTGTGTAGTGAATTGTGGTCTTTATGATGAAAAATAATTAATAACAATCTAAGTTGAATTTTCTTTTTACTATGAAAACCTTAACGTGAAAAAAAAAACCACAGAAGGCAATAAAACCAAAAATATGTGATATATGCTGCTACCACTATTATTTACCAATCAGTTGCTAGATTCCTTTCATGAGATAACTCCACACAGTGTTCTTTAATTGCTTTGAGAGCAAGAGAAATATGACTATAGGAATGATCTTTTTCCCGCTCACACAGCACTTTCTTCCCATAATTATTAATAATTAAAGCAGCTTGGGACTGTGACACTGTATCAAATAACATCCATTTTGTAAATATTTCTAGAAATAGGAATACATTTCTGGGGAATCATAAGTATGTGCTGATGCTTAAAGCTAGTGTTCAAGAATGTATTTCCATTGTGCACAGACATGCAAATATGGCATATGTACATCATTTTCAGAAACAATAGGAAGTACACCAAAAAAATCTTACAAAAGGGACGGGTGGTCAAAGTTATTTCAATGAACATTAGAATAATCTGTTACACAATCTATTTCTCAGTGGTGCTTTTACTCTTATTTTTCTATATATGAAGCTATAGAGGTGTGTTCTTGAGATATTTTAAACATACTAGAAACTAGTATACTAGGTTCTTGATTTATTAATATATTTGTTGCAAAAGATGATGAATCCCAGGAATAGGATTTCCTTAAATTCCTCCTTCAGCAGCCATACCAACTCTCATTATCTTAATAAAATCTGCAGTTCTTTAATTTCTGTCTTCTTGCATCAATTGCTTTTACAAAAACCTAGAAAAAAAAGAAAAACATTGAGCCTTCACAGAATGACATAGTGTTTAAAATGAGACCTCCCTCATGTAACTGCAGAGTTGTTGGTTTTTCTTATGATTCTTGAAGTAATATAATGGGCATCCAAGCTCCACAATCTATAACGCTTATGCCATCTCTGAGATCCTACAGTCAGAATCTTAACATCTGAAAGTTAACATCTGAGCAGAATCTTCCAACATTAAAGGGCATACTAAGAAGAAAGGCATAAAATTTCAGTTTATTGGTAGAGAACATATTCAGAAAGTGTTCGAGATAGCTAAAGAGCAGCATCTATTTGAGAGTTTGGGAAAAAAAAAAAAAAGTCCTTTTTAAAGAGTGAAAATTGAATTTCCCTTTAAAGTAACATTACTTAGGAAGAAATATTTGTGATTGCCTGAATATTGTGTGTGACAAAAAAAAAAAGAAGAAAAAAATGATGGCATAATGACAATAGAAGTATGAATGAGAAATTGAAAAATTTATTACAGGTGTTTGTCAACAGAATATTGGTTGACACAAAATAAAAGGTTAAGATGCTTACTAACAATCAATGAAAGTAAGCAGATAAATAATAACCCAACTGCAGAAAAATTCTCCAAAAGCAGTCTTGTTTGAATGCACTGATTGTAATAATTCATCATCATACCAAATTTCTCATTTATGATTCAACACTTAAACTAGTGTGGCTTTCTCTGTGAAAGACTACACATTTTTTATCCAGCTTTTTATCAAGTTATCTCAGTAATTTGACTAAAACTTCTCTCTGAGAAGAGAAATCCATCTCTGTTCTTGAAGACTTCAAGGGGACTGAAAATTCACTAGCTCAGATTATTCCACTGATTAATCATCATTAGATTTTTAACTTCTCAGCTAAAGGGAATACTACCTATCTGCTGGCTCAAATATATATTCTTTCCACACAGGCTTAGAATTTTGGAGTAGGAATATATGTCAGTCACTATGTTCTAAGGACATCTATGCAATGAAACAAAGGGATCTGTTGGAGCCCAGTTCAAAAGAAGAAAGTTAAGCCTATTTGAAAAGAAGAAATGTTTAATATACAATTTAGAAAAAAAGAGAGAAGCTCATTTCTATTCAAATCTTTGACAAATTCCTTCTTATACAAAGCTCTTCCTCCAGCAAGCAAAAGGCCTCTATTTTTTCCAATCATCTATGTATGACCAAATTCAGTCTCTGAAACTTATATAAGTAAGACAGCTGGGTCACTGTAGTTTTCATACTCGCAGCAGCTTGATGTAGAAGGGATAAGTACTGTGAACAAGCTGCCATTTGTGGTCCCTCTCTTAACTCTAAAACACAACTATCACTCCAAGAACATAACAAAGTACACTGCTTTTTATGAGACATCACAAAAATTTCACACAAAGACTTCTGCACAAAGATTTGTGTAACTCAGATTATATTTTTTTCCAGAACACTTTGTCTTTTCCCTCTTTTGATGAAGAATGTGACAGTAGCTCCGGAGATGAATAATCTGGAGAGTCCAATGCATTACAGGAAAGAAAGGGAAGGTAAAGAAAGGGAAAGAAGAGTAGGATTCCTCAAAGAGATATTTAAGTATAATTTATAGCAAATATCCAGATAGATGTTCTGGAGGTTCCAAACCCTGTAAAAGTCATATATTCAATCATCTTCTACCAAAGCAAAAAACTACCTGATATCTGGAGGTAATTTAAATTTGGAAAAGGAAAATCCAATTGATTAAGGACAATTAATTTCAATTAGAGCATTGGCTCTTACTAAAATCAGGTTCAAATAAAGTTCAAAATATAAATTTAAATGTCAATTGCAGAAAACTAATTTATTTCTGTAATAGGGATTTTCAAAAGAGGTGTAATTTGTGATTTCAATTAGCTTTTTTAACTCTTCAGATTCTTCCTTTTTCTTTATGAATACCATTCAGGATATATCTCTATTTCTGTATTTCCACTTCTCTTCATGTAAATATTAGGTCTGTATAGGGGAATCTTCCTGTAAAGTTTTCGCTAAAACACTCTTCAGGGTCTTAAAGTTGCTGCCAGAAAATAGAACTGGTTTAGACCCTAGCAAATTCCAGGGGCAGTCTCACACCAGTCTTTCACATATTTGTTGGACAGTATATACAGATACATTTCTTTAATACTTTTATATTGCCTGAAATTGCACTGGCTTGCTTGCTTAAATGTATAATCTTGCTTGGTTGTCATGCAAGGATCTAACTTACAAAGGCCATGAACATTTTGCCTGCAGACAGAATGTGTTTCTGAACCATGATTCCTCTGTAGCTCTCAATAAAAAATTTTGTTTCACACTGCTCCCTTTTTCTAATGCCTATCACCTCACCTGTTATGAAATTCCTGCAGAATTAATCTAAGAAATTAATATAATGCTTTTTGCCATTTCCCAGCATTAATTGTCATGTTCCAATAAATAGACTCAGTATTCACCTGGCATTGTCTCTAAATTGCTGCTTCAGAGAGGTCTTTCCACTACATTACAGATTTTTGTCACATACTGAGTTAAAAGCTTCTATCAGAGGCTTCTTTATTTCCAGCTTCAGCAGTTCTGTAAAATAATTTAACTTTCTTGTCAATATGCTTATTCAGCCAGGGTTGTGCTGAATGCTAGTTTAGCCCCAGGAAGCCCTCAAATTTATTAGGTTTGAAACTGTGGGATCATCAGTGTTCTTAATGCACTTTTTAATTTAAGATAGAGTAGACAAGACTCAGCTAACACATTTGGCATTGCTTTGTGTTAATTGAAGCACAATTACAACTTTCATTGCAAAAAAGGAAGGCAGAAAAGCTAGCTGATGTTTAAAAAAGACAGTGACAAACAACAGGCATGCCTAGTCATGTTCATCATGGGCAGCTGAAAGAGTGTGACCCTAAAACCCTTTGAAAGCAAAAGTGAAAAAGAGGGAAAGGACACTTTGGGCTCTGACGCTTATATTTCTTTTTTTACGCAAATCTGTCTGAAAGTGAATAAAACGAAAAAGAGCAATAGTATAGCAATATTCTTCCATTAAAAGAAAACAGTCCGAGCCTCTTTCCTTATGAGATAATTTGCTAAGAGTGTATGTGTATATGTATGTAACAGTAACACAATTAGTGACTGAGACTGATCTCAGTCTCACAGAGTTTTAACAATGACAGAAAAGAAAAACGCAGCTTTCTCAAATATTTCATCCGTGTTTCAGCTTCACTGTTCTGTAGGGAAAACACTTTGACCTTTCCTTTGCACACTTCATTCTAGAGTTTATACCAGTTATGGTCTGTACTTCTGCAGCATTGATGAGAGCTTTATTCTGCCATCACACACACGTTTGCCTCTCACATTTTCTCAATTGAGAAACTTGTGCAAAATCTCTCTGCTGCATTTAAACAACTCTGTGACGGCTTTTTCTTAACATTGGCTGAAGGATAACAGCCACAGCATCATACACAGCAAAGGTCAGATCCAGATAGCCAGAAGGGTCTCCTGAATCTACATCAGTGACTTTATTCTCCCAGTCAGAATTTCAGGATCACCAAAGGCCACGTCCAAACAATTTCACTGTCCAAGACTAGAGCTGCATAACTAAATTTGGACAAAGTTCAGCAGATAAGCTTCAGGGTCTCTTATCAACTTCCACTAATACTAAGGGTTGAACTCCATACTAACAGTCTGTTTTATCCTGGGGGGAAGGAAAGTGTCCCTTTTTTCAGACTAATCTTTGTACTAAGTAGTGGCACCACTCCATCAGCTGTACCTATGTCACATAAATGATTAAATTTTCAGAGCTTGCCTAACAATAGAAGTTCTCTACAAAACACAATGACAGCTACCATTTTCTGTTCAATCCAGCAAAAAGTGGTGATAAGACAGTAATGTCAATCATGCTTCAGACCAGCTAATAACAAGTTAGTGGTGTTGGCATGAGTTAAATTTAATTTGAGTCTAGTACAAAATCTAATATATGGTTTTGCAAGTTTCGGTATTGACAAGATAACAGTGACGTTTTTCCCAGAACTATGGGGTTTTCTTATTCACAAATTTAAGAAATTTAAAAAAAAAAAAAAAAAAAATCTGTTAGAAAGACCCAGAAAAGCAAAAACCTGAACACAGTATGCTAGAATTTTTGGGTACAATTTAATTTTTATAGTAACTTATGCATATGGTACAATTCATAAAGAGACTAGCATATTTGCAGAATTACCAAAAAGCATCTAATCTGGCACGTCTGGCCCTGGCAAGTTAGATCATTGCACTACATCCAAGCAAGGTTACATACAGCCAGTGATACAGTGCAGCTTCAGGCGTACAAGGCAGTATATGGACATTAAAGAAATATTACATCCAATCTGATGAGTGCTCCTCCCAGCAGCTATTTTGCACAGTAACACTGTTACAGTACCCTTTACAAAGAGAACATTACCATCCTATGCTCTGTTACACAGTATAGAAAAACTCAAAAAGTCTCTTAGCCTTGTAATAATGAACAGGTTTCTGTAGCAAATATAGACTTACTCAAAATATTTGCATGAGGCATGAAGTACAGTGGGATAGAACATGTAACAGATTTTCCCTAATGCTGAAAACTACATAGGGCAGAGTAGAATACATAACTGTGAGCCTTACGTTTGGCAGGCAGATCTTGGCACATGCAGAGACCTTTCTGTCACACAAGGAAAGACTGTGCATTTCAAAAAGCAGAAGTGATGGCCAAATATAGTTGACACTGACTCTTCCTAAATGATGAGTAGGAAACTGAAAAGATTTCTTCACATTTAAGTCCTGCAGGAAGAAATTAAGTGTCTGCGAGATTTTGCTGTTCTGTTTGCATAGCTACAAGAAAGAAAGGGCATTACAGTTACAGACATGTAGTGTCACAATTTGATTGACAGGTCCTCAGATTTAGTTATCATTTAATCTTATCTAATATATAAACTTTATACTTACAATCTGGAGACATAACAGAAAAACCCTGAAGTCTGCTGTAACAAACTGAGTGTAGGTTACCATGTTGTATTCAAACTTTATTTGCTAAGCTTGAGAAATCTTAGCAGCCTTCAAAATAAATTTAATGGCATAGAGAAAATTAAAATACAGAAATATAGCAAAGTGGTTTAATTACCTCATCTAGATGTATTTTAAGCAACTATATCTGACCAAGTTAAATAAGAAAAGAGAGGATTACGCTGAATTAAAGATCTATCTGTTGTAGTTCTTAACAGGGTTATTTCTATTTCCTCAGCTTATATATGCCTGCAACAGAAAACTTATCTGAATTGAAACCCCAAAGTCTAGACATCTTCCAAGTCTTGTTTAGCTATATATCAAACTTAACAACTATTTTGAAAAAATAGTCTAGCCAACCCTAGCATTAGTTTTTGTAAAACATGAGGGTGTTAAGAACAATGAGGTTTTTGTCCAACTACTTTAGTGTAGGAGCCTTGGGAAAACTTACATGTGAAGGCATTTTTTTTCAGCTTGACAATAGAATTCTGTCAGTCTAGACAATGGGAATAGAATTTCTTGTCAGGCAATAGAAAGTAGCTCTGAGATCAGAATGTTCAGAAACCATGCAAAATTTATTTATTTGAGTTCAGTTCAGATTCTGGCCTTGATAACACAGTTCTCACCATATGGGTGTCCTGATCTGACAATTGGCTAGTAGAGGTCAGAGTTCCACCAAACCTTTTACAATCTAGGAAGCAACTACGTACTGGATAATGGAATTTCACTTAGGATATTCTAGCTCAGTTGTGTGCCATAACCAAATTACGCAGAGTATTCACTGGGCCAAAAAGAGTATATAGAGAAAAAATCTCAACTCTCTTATGTATCAAAACATTCCACAGCCTGTCTTTGTGTTCTCTTAGGGTTTATTAGACAAAATACAAGTTTGTATCAAACAAGGAAGAATAAGCAATTTGAAATTCTAAGACATTTTCTACATGCCAGAGGAATACCCCAGATCAGAATATTTGCCTTCATAAAGTCTCTCTCCTTTTTTTGAAAATGCCTTCAGTCTATCTTCATTCTGAAGAAGAGCAGTTTTGTAGACTCAGAATGTTTCCCAATAGTTAGGAACACCCTTCTGCTGCCCTCTCTTTTCTGAGGAAGATTCTACATAAGCAACAAAATGCCTCCTAGCTGCTTCTTGCTACTCATATCAGTCTGTTTGCAAACTATTGATTAGGATGTTTATTTATATGTACCTTTTTTTTTCTTAGGGGATTGCTCTTTGGAACTCTTCTTACCTAGAATTTCCTGGTATAGAAAACAAAACACTGCACTTTTCATCCCTGCTCTCTAATTGTGAGATATGGGAATGCTGAGATGATGAACAAGAGCGTTATTTTGCATTTATTCCTATCTACTGACATGTATCTTCATGTTTTCATTTTTGGGTATTGTAAACCTTTCCAATAGGCCCCTTGAGAGATACTATTTCTGTTGTCTTCAACTTGAACATGTTTAGAAATCTATAACAAGACATTCCTGTGGAATAATTCTTGATTTACCCAAGTATGAGAAGATACTCAAATCTGTAAAAAAGCGCTGTTATCAGAAAAGAAATTAGCTATCACATTCTAATGCTAACGTGGAAATGTCTTGCAACACTCTCAAGTATGATCAATTCATCCAGTTATCTTCTGGAATTGCCATCACTTATACCTTGACTTCTATAACTTTATTGATTATAGTTAAGCAGAAAATTATTTTCTTCAGAATCATTTAATCACTTTTAGTTATTTTAAATTGGGTTTTGTCCCACAACAGATGGATGACTAAGATTATAGTAGTTTTAAAATCGTCTAAGTAAATATTACACTTTCCAGTTAAAAACTGCTGAAATAAAGTTTCTGCATTTTATATATCTATATGAAAATATATATGTATAAAAATATATAATATAATATATATATCTCCTGTTGTATGCTTTCCATTATTGTATATTCATTACTATCATCAGTGACATTAAATGATTTCTGCAAGTCCCAGAGACTGAATTAAGTTTCTGTGTAACACTATGATTATCCAGTTCCTCTGTAGCATTCTTCGAAACATGTGCGGTAGGGCAGAACTTTCAATATCAATAGCCTGTCACTCTTCAGGCAATCAAGGTTCACCTCACTGTAGCGAAGAGAAAACCCCCATGAATTCTGATACACAGCAAGTGTACAACCAATGTGGGTCTTACCTTCTAAAATGAATATTTTATTTTGTACAAAGGTTATTCATCTCAGTTCAGGCATATTCTTTCCTTTGATTTATTTTGTCCAAGATGACTAGATAAGGTAACTTCAGAAACAACTTTCTGTACCTGGACTGGTCTGAACAGAACCTGGTTTAAAACAGTTTTAGATTGCACAAATCTGCTAGAAATAGAGGAGGAAATCTTACTACTTCATTTAGGCTATGTGTATATCTTTCTGAAAAATAAAACCCGGTCACATTCTCAACTACATATTTTAAAAATGCCAATGCACTGATAATATTTTCATGGAATAATGCCAAAGAAATGCATTTAAGATACTTGCAATGTTTCCAACTGGGGTTTTTTTGGTTGGGTTTTTTTGTTTGTTTTTTTTTTTAAGTTTTATTTCCATTTAGTTACTGTTATGATTGTCTTTACATGAAAATATCATACTTACAAAAGCCTTTCCAGTGACAGGTTTCTGCAATTGTAAGGTTACAAATTCCTCTCCCATTTGAACTCTTTGACTGAAACAGTGCCAAAAAAATGCCTTATAATATCCAATCATTAAATGGGTCATCAAGGTAAAAGCGCAATATTGCAGGAACTGATTGGTTATTGTGTTGGGGGGCAGTTTTAGGAGCAATCTGTGACCAATTTCTATAGAGGCCAAGGTTTCAAATTTTGAACTCCACTGGTTAAACAGGGTTGCTGCTGTGAGTCTTTATGAATGTTGAGCAAGTAGAATCTGCTGATCTGCCAGTTGTTCCAAAAGATTGTGCTCCTGTTGTGAGAATACTTCTCCTCTTTATGCACGAGTGACCTTCTAGTGGGATCCTGCTGTGAGGTGTGAATGTGGCCATCATGAATAGATTGCCAGCCTAACTCAAAGCAATGGATATAGCAGCCAAGCTTTCACAATTATGAGCAGCGATGTTGAATTATGTAGTCTGTTTTAAAATTACACTCACTGTTTCAAAAAAATCCACCTTGACTGATTACCTGGTTTCCTAACTATCTTCTGTTATTGTAAATATCAAATAGCTGTCATTAGACAAATCTATTTACGGAAAGGGTTTTTATACATTTCGGAAAAAATCCATATCTAGATGCATTGATGATTTTCTTTTACATTTCTTTTCTGTGAAACATATAGATGAGAATGAGAATGCTGTATTGCAAACTCACTTCCTTTATGAAATATATACACCTGGCCAGTTCTTTCTCTTAGAGACAGTGATAAAAATCTTCTGTGTGATAATTTTTATTGCAGCTAGCCCTCAAAAATTAACCACAAAATTTGAGTAAGAATTAATACTTCAATGTTGTTACAGTTTTTATATTCCCTGGATACCATATTTTTATTTATGGAAGACTTGAATATCTCTGGTTGCATAGGATTCAGGAATCACCAGCTCCTTCCTTGGCAGAGTGAATGATGGTCACAGTTTACAGTTGTGGAGTGTTCATGCACGGAAAATTATATTCTCAATTATATGTATCTGAACTTTTCATTCCTGTTGCAAAATGCAGGTTGCTTCAGGAGAATTACTGAATCTGGCAAATTATGCATATTTTTCAAAATTATAAAGTACAAAAAGGAACTTTTATTTGCTTTTTTCCCCTTTTATCTTCTGTTTACAGCAGAAAACCCCCACATCTTAAAGATGTATATATAATTCTTCAGCTAAAATGAGAAATAGATTACTTCTATAAAAATAGGATAGGAGACTGAAAATCAAGTTTGTAAATTGGTAAGAAATATTGGCATAACTCTGTGGAGGTAAAACTTATGGGTTGGTATAAGAACAGTTTACTGGGACAGAACAGTGAGAGGAAAATAACAACAGAACCTCTAAAAAACTATACAAAGCAGGTGATACAGAATGCAATTTGTTCATCCTTAGAGCCCAGTCAGTCCCAGAACAGTGGCTCCTCCTCCTGGCTACACCCCTTTAAATATTGAGCATGATATCATATGGTATGGAATACCTCTTTGGCTAGTTTGGGTTACCTGTCCTGGCTGTGTCCCCTCCCATCTTCTTGTGAAAATTAACTCTATCCCAGTCAAATCTAAATTAAGATATTCACTAAGCATTATGATTTACCTGTAGGTTTTGACTTGGTCTTTTCATTCTGTCTTTGGCATGTAAGCAATTTTTCTAGACGAGCACTGGAGAATTTGTCTTCTTTGTTGTCACTGAAGTTCTTGTCTAAGAAGTGGAATTAGAGACTTTTGTACCTAGTTTTGCTCCAACCATAAACTCTATTTTCAAAGTAATTGAAATAGTCAGAAATTTTTAACTGATTGTACTGGGAATTTTGACTTGATAAACTATGTTCCTGAAGCCTCACCATTTGAAGAAATTTTGACATACAAAATGGAGATTTAAATGTAAATCATAGCATGACTACTTAGTTGACATCTCTCACCTTATTTAGTTATGGACCTTTATTTAATAACCTTTCTAGTTTTAAACCATGTGTGTGTTCTCTTTAATCTTTCTCTGCATTTTAAAATACATAAAATTTCAGGTTGGTCCTTATCTGATTTCTCTCTAAGTCACTGCAAAAAGCTTAATGCCATGATGTATTTCTGTTTCAGATTAATTTTATATGAAAATATTTATGCTGATAATGTGACTATGTTGATTTCTCATGTATGTGATACCTGCGTCCCAGAGAAGAACTGAGGCCTGCTTGCATCTCAGTTTGGTTATGAGCTGTAGAATGGAATTGAAATGGCTCTCAGGTGTTAGAAGTTTTGCTGTAACTGCATGGAGCTTAAGGTAAGAATTAAAAAGGAATTTTAGAGGAGCTGGAGGGAAGATTTAACCTTCTTTCTCATTTTGTCAGGTATAATGAAATGTTAACCATTTTAATCAATTTTAACTCTCTCACATGTAGTTCTGCACTTACCACTCTATATTCTCAGTTTCCAAGTCCTGTTAACATTCTGTTTACCAGAGCTGAGCTTTCTAGGAACAATGCGTTTAAGTCTGAATACTTAATTTCTGAAACAAGCAATACCTGATTTAAATAGCATCTACAATCAAAAGTATAGAAAATATTGGCAATTTTATTTACCTGAATATGTTCTATGGGTATTTTTCATGGCTTAATTGTTGCTTTATTCTTTCTGATTCAGAGCTGTATTACATGCTTACAGGGTGTTGGGATCCATTCTGAAGGCAGTAATTGGTGGTAGCAACTTCTGTATGTGTAACATAATTTGATTGTGAGATCATTAAGTAAGTTATTTGCAGGTTTATTGATAAAAATATGTTTTTTCCCTTCAGGCCTATTAAAATGAGGAAGATGACCACTTTCATCAAGGATTGTCTGAGAGTACATTGGACTAATGAGTGTCTGCTATATTTTGATAGTTTGCCCCATGTTTCCAAATTTTGTATATTCTGTTTATTGTTGCCTTGTGAATCCTAACCAACAAAACTTCAAATTTTGTCATTAATTCTCCTGAAACTGCTTCAACTATTTCATATAATAAATCACCAGGGTGGTACTGACAACTTTGATTTTCATTGTCCATTTATTCCAGTTGAAGTAATAGAACAGGTATGGTCCTTCCAGATCCCTTGGTAGAGTTCTGAACTTTGATAATGAGAACTGGTAAAATGACATCTTTTAAAGAGCAAAATTACAGCTAAGTAATTTTCTCTTTCTGGCATATTGTTGAAATCTCTTGAGTTTGGGCAACACTGTCATTAAGTATGCAGATATATTACTATGGTGCCACGTTTTACTTGAAATTGAGTTTCAGGGATAACTGAAAAACTTTTAAATCTTCAATACTCTGTCATTCAATTTCAGAAGTGAAAATTTCAAAGGACTTCAAAAATGAATGTCAAAATCTTCTGAACCTAAGTAAAGGAGTTTTAATTTTATCAAAGTACAGTAAATTAAAGATTTTTTTAAAAATAAAGCCCATTTTCTTCCCTTAGTTCATAGTTTATCTCTGTCATTCCTTACATATATATCTTTGTGCTGGGAGTTCCTTTTTTAATTAATTCAATGCATCTATCTTTAGTTATTTCTCTTACGAAGCCAAGGACTGTGTTAATGACTCTTCTAGAGCAATGTGTCAGTTTTTAAAGTCCATTAACTTTCTATGACTTTCTGCATACTAACACTCATTATTGCATTATTTCCCCTGATCTTGGAATCCAATTTAAATTCTGACCATGAAATTTCAGTGATGGAACATGTTTTCTAATTGCTCTATCTTTCTATACCAAGTACAGAACAGAGATAAGAAGTCGCAAGTTTTATTTTTAAGGTCTCTTTCACACATTTTCAATGACAAATGATCAACATGAGACAAATTTGGTAGCTATGAGACTCAAAGCTTTCAGCAAATAAAGCTTCTTATAGAATTTGTTATTATTTCAGATATATTGCTACTGACATCTTCATACAATTACTTCTTTAACATCTTTCCCAGTTCCAAAGGATATGGGTTGGAAGCCCAACAGATTTTCCAAAATTATTCCCTTATGTCATATTTTGTCTCTGGTCCACTTGAATAAATGTCATATTCCTCTGCAAGCTTTCATGAAGAATGCCACTTTTATTCTTGTCACATCAAGACTGCATGTGCACATCACGAGATTTATCATGCAAAGAGCAAGAAGGAAAATCTAAATTAGCTTTAGATCCTTATTTCAAGGTCTAGCTGATGATGGTATTGACAGGCTTCAGTCTCTATATGAAGACTGATCTGGCCACAGGACAACTCTCTTCTAGGTTTTGACCAGAAAGAAAATCAAAGAGGATGATCCAGACAAGAGCTGAAATGTGACAGTGTGTCCTCCAGTCTATTTTAACTGGCAACAAGCATGACAGGGGACACACAACATAAACTTGCAGGTGAATTTAGGTGCAACTGATGAAGTGTATTAATTGGCACTTAAATTCCATGTAAGTTCTAGCTTGCAACAGAGACAGACATCCTACACAACTATAGAAATTGCCCAGAAAAATTAAAGTGCTGGACAAAAGCAATGTATAATAGCCTGCAGAAAATACCTAGGCCATGTGGAAGTCCTAGTCCCAGTGGTTTTAATTATAGCAGGACTGAGCGAGATATTCTCAGAGTTTTGAGCAACAAATTTGCTATTTATCTTCATTTCCTGATGAACAGTCACTGCAATCTAACAAGATTTCAAATCGTAGCAGCAATTGCTTCATTTTGACATGAGGAATTGTTGAACTGAAACCATTTCCATACTGAAACCATTTTCATGCTGAAAACATATTTTAATATGAAAAAGTGAATTGAGGAAATCTGGGTCTGGTTTGTGGTTTCCCCCCCAGTTTTTTTCTTGTTTGTAGTATAAAGCAATAAATTTTTAGTTACTTTAAAAATAAAACTCATTTGAAGTAGATGTAGATCTAATTGTAGGGCAATACCTATAGTCTGCTGGTTTTCCTACGTTCAGGACCTTTATTTTTAATTTTTTAAAAAGTCAACCTTAGCCAGTAATAGATACAATTTTAATATTAATGGAAGAAGCCCAAGCTCACCCTTTGAGTTATGCTACAAGTTTTCCTTTGGCCACATAATAGCAGCAGTTTATTCCTTTCAGCTCTGCTTTAAATCATGTGACCATCACTATGAAGAGATGTCATACATGTCTGCGCTACATCTTTTTCTGTCTTGGAAGGAATTAGTAGAATCTGCACCACTGCACCATATCAAGTAAAGTGCTAGTGCCCATAGGAGCATTAAAATCATAGGATAATGGAAACAAGAAAACCTGGGGGTTTTTTAATGTTCACTTTAAAACCATTAAGTGCAGAGCTGCAGCCAAAGTTATCTCCAGTTTCATTAAGATCTAGTTTTTTTACACTGATGTGCCAGGAGCAATAGTATCTGCCAAAATACTGTGCTTAGTTAAATCTATGCTTGAACTACAATTGCCCTGAAATTAAAACTGGAAAACAAAAACAACTCTGTAATTAATATGTCAGATCTTATTAGGTCTTGAAAATTGGCTGAACTTCATTTCAAGGCTGGTAAAAATGATGAGCTTATCTTTATGCAGTTAAATACCCATGCCACTTTTGTTTCTCATATGGTTTCAGTGATGATGCATTTCACTTTGTGCCAGGGATATAAGCAGGGCTACTAATCAGATTTGGCATCAGTATTTAACTGGTCTTTTGCACACCTTTTAAAATTAAACCCCTCCATTCCATTTAAATCATTGCAGCTTATACTGTTTTTTCTCTAATTAGAAGTTTAAATTTAGATTTTCCTTTGATTGTATGCTAAATCTGCAGATTTTATAATAAAAGTAAAAGCAGCAGTGCAAGTTGCTTAGTCCAGTGAGTAGTACTAACCTTTGATTGACTACTATTTGAATGGCCATAAATTATCAGCTGCTTTTATTTCCTGTCAAATGGACAATTGGATTGTCATCTGGGTACTAGTTTAGTGTATTACTTCTACTTCCTCCTTAAAAACATGACATCACTTTTTAAAAACTGCAATAGGTTCACCTTTCATGGTTTCATTAATTACAATATCACCCTCGTCAGAGTCTGAAGAGGGCCTCTACACTTGTGTTGCTGCTCCACATTGGGTCTGTGAGAGAGGCTAGGAGAGCATTTCAGTGTATCCTGTCAATATCTCTGAATAAAACTCTTAATCCGGTCTTCAATATAGGCATACCTTAATTTACTGGACTTTTGAGGAAATTCTGAAAGCCATGGGGTCAGTACAGCAGAGGAAAAGTTATTCACCTATCAAGACATAAAAAACTGCTTTGAATTTATGGTAACTTTTCTGCTAAAATTTGTGTAAAACTCTAGTCTAGTCTCACACAAGCAGTCCTTTACAAAGAGGGGAAACCTACACGACAGTATGGCACTTACATATTATACATTAAAACAGGTCATGTTAACTTGGATCAAATGTTTTGTGTATTATTATCTTGAGATTTTTCTGAAAAAGAGAAGCAAAGTCTTATACTAATATTTTTTTATTTTTACTTTTCAAAGGTCATCTGACTTCCTGAAGTAGTAAACAAGTGGTCTAGAATATGATTGCTAGTTACTATGGTTTATATATCTTGTTTAGTAACACAGAAGGGGTTAACCATACTCAACTTTCAAACTTCCTTCTATCTGAAGATGACCTTTTCTATATCATATCTATTTCTAACTGTAGTCTGATATTCCAGACATTTATGTCTACAGGATAACAGCAAGCCAGTGCTTTGCTAGTTTTTCAGGTTATCTTTTTAGTGACTGTCATGATCCACTGGCTTATTAGAGACATATATGGAAACCTTCTCTTTGCCCATAGCATAATTCCTTAAAAACATAACAGCAATGCTAATAAAATTTAAATAACCCTTAAGCCACTTGCCTTCCTGTTTTGAAGACATTTCCTTCTCCAAGAATCACCCCACTATACATTAATGTTGAGAGAGATTGGTGGTGCTTTCAGGAGACAGCTGTTTCTCAGTAGAAAAGGTTCAAAACTTTGGCAAGACTTGATGTTTGAAGGAGGCACTTAAAAGACCTAGCAACCATTAATGTCATCCTAATGAAACATTATGATCCCACAGTATTAATGAAACCCATTGCTGTAACTGTACCTTGCCACTTTTCGATAGACATATAAAAATATCGCAAAACCATTTACTTGTCTATGGCTAATTGTGAGACTGTTCCCTGTTTTATTAAATCTGGGCAGTCAATACCACAATAGCTTCCAAGCAAAACTATTTCAATAGACTGCGATCAGCTAAGAAGAATTCCATGCCAATAACACTCCCCTTCATCCAGAACTCAGCAGCCTGTTTCCTTATACCAGAGCACAACTGATAGATATCAATAGAAGAAGTCTCAGATTTGCCAAATTTTTTCTCTGATCTTTTTAGTCCAGTTTTATATGATTCCTCAGGACTACCAAGTCCCTAACTAGCCAGTGGCCTAGATATTTCATGTGATAAAATAGAAGGTCTAGACCATCATAGAATATAACTGAGTTGGAAGGAACCCGTAAGGCTCCACACAGGGACAGCCAAGTCAGAGCATGGGACTGAGTGCACCGCCCAGATGCTCCTTGAACGCAGTCCAGCTCAGTGCTGTGATCACTTCCCAGGGGAGCCTGTTCCAGTGCCCAACCACCCTCTCAGCAAAGAGCATCTTCCTAATATCCAACGTAAACATCCCCTGCTTCAGCTTCATGCTGTTCCCTCAGTTGATGTTGAAATTCACCAGCTAGCATCTTCGACAAGATTACAAATAATTAGTCTGCATATTTTATTTTCTTAGAATTAAAATTTACCTTATCAAATGAGTCACAAACAGGTGATTTCTTCTCGCTTGCTTTGAGAAAACCATCAAGCCTTTTTTTTCAATAATAGTAAACATATCTATTTTATGTATTTGAAATCACCCTTCTGAATGAAAGCTCTTGTCACATAATAACAGGACAACTGGACCATTATGAAATTACTTTAATCTTGAAAAAATTCCCTCAGGAAATTTTATATCTTGATAAGATCTTGGATCTTGTAATTCAAAGGCTAGACTTTCTGTCAAGTCATACTTTCCCTTAACAGGAGGCTAGTTTCCAAAAACAGCTGTGTTACTTGAGACGTGTAACTTGCAGATCAGTGAAGTGAAAGGCTCACCTCAGTTGGAAATGATATTTCACTCCCCAAAAGTCATTATGGGATATGATGTGGCAAGGCATGCCCTTCACTTCACTGACATGCATACCATATGGCACAAAATGCCACAACCTGTTCAAGTTTAGGATATTCAACTCATGCAGCCACATTGCCGCATTTTTTTTCCTGCATAAACATTAATGTGAAACTGCTAATCAGGAGAGAACTAACAGGAAAGTGTTTCAATGGCACTTGCATTCTCTCATGACTGATTCCTACCTGTAAACATAATTAAATGCCCCAAACCAAAATACTTACACATCTTCCTCCCCCAGAGCCTGCAATGGTGTGAATGGAAAGATGAACTGTGCTAAATAGGAAAACATCTCTATCTGTAATTTCCTGGGGTAGAAATTAAATTGAATAGGCTAAAAAATATTTCAGGCATCTTACTGCTGTCTGTAAGTCAGAGATGGTGCACATTGTGTATTCTACTTTCTAATGGGCAGAACAGTTTCTGCTGGGTAGCTCATGGTTCACATAACCTTTGGAGTAGCAAGTTTCATAAGTTGGTAGGGATAGACAGAAACTATATGCAGTACTTATTTACTGGATTTAAAGACAACTCTACAGTAGAGGGGGTTGCATTTAATAAATCAACCTAAAGATTAGTTTCAGGTAAGATGAACTAAGCCCAGTCAAGAATTTATATTTAGACAAATGGAATGATCACATGATTTAATATATTTAAAATTATTATAAATTTATACATTGATATGTAATGCAGTTTTTCAATGTTCTAAAAGTAATAATAATTGGCAGTATCTGTGCTGTTTTACTGATTAAGTGTAGTGACTCTAAAGGATTTTATTAAGTTCTCTCATTAATTTTTATAAGCATCCCCTTACAGTTTTCTAATTTTATGTATGTACAAATGAAACAAAAAACCAAACAAAACACCAACTCTGACTAGTGAAGTATACAATGCATATCTTCCATGGTCAAATTTTGAGAAAACAAATGTAACAGCTGTAAATTAATTAAACAATATAAGCTGAGTTTACTAATTCAGGCTTTAAATAAAGTAGCTATTTCAACCCTTTTGGCCTGTAAAAGTTACAAAGAACTTTTAGAAAACGAGGTTTTTCTTAATGGAGTGTTTATCATTCCTGCTTTCTAATTGCCCAAAGTATTGTGACATTAATTCTGAAAATCCTAATGACTACAAAACTTTTATTAGCTTCAATGGAAACCGTGCAGGCATGAGTGTGGGACTCACATCCCATAATGGCAACTATCTCAGTACTGTTTGATACCTTTACACATATCCCTAACACAAAAAGTGTTAGGCATTTTCTGTGTGTGAAAGGAAAGCCTCCAGAATTACTTTCTCTAATCTTAGGCAAGAACATTCACCTATAATTCTGTGAAAACATATCACAGCTGTGCTATAATGCAGAAGCTCTGAAACTAAGTTGCAATGTCTCGGGATTTTTCAGAGATCATAACTCTGAGATCACCTCCATCCCCAGTGAAGGTTTATCAGAACGTATAAAACACTAAACACACTTATATTTTTCACTTGGACATCAGCTTTCTTGTACCAAATCTTTTCAGGAGAAAGGGAATGTGTTTTAAGCAAGTTCACACTCCTTTACAGCAGTCTCATTAAAAAGAAGAAAAGAGAGGTGGTTTCTGTAATGGTACTTAAGTCTGGGGTAAAACTATTAATTATTGAAATTCATTAATTAAGCAAAATATTTGCTGAAAGTTGCTGTACACCTCTCTCAGTTTGAAGATTTTTCTATCAAAACACAGTCTCATTAAAATTTTACATGCTAATCAGTATGTTTACAATTTCATTTTATGAGACTATAATTTTGCATTGAGGTTTTGAATCCTTTTCATTATAATTTTATGCCAATTAACTCAGAGGGGAAAAATGTAATTTACAGGTTTGCATAATTGCCCAGATGTTAAGATGTAGCACAAGTTGAAAACAGAAACAAAGAGTTTTTAAGCTTACAATTTAAAAAAGAAAACAGCTCACTTCAGTTTCTTCTTGACTGCTAAGTTTGCAAATCTATTCCTGGTGGTAACTTACAGCATTCTGATTTTGATTAAAACCTGGAAATTGTTTTAATGTCCTAGTTTTCAGTACAGCAGCTTTAAAAGGAAGACTTGATAGAAGAACAGAAATCATCAAGTATTCACCTTTCTACCAGAGGTGGATAAACAGAATTACATTCAGTTGAGAATCTTGAAGGATAAGAAATTTCTCAATTCACAAACTTTTAGTTACTTCAGTATTCTACATAATCAGCTATGCCTGTTAAAATGCCATTTTGGATCTATTTATCAGGTAATTTTTCCTCAGCTTTTCTAATGCCTTCTCTTTTCTGATGAAAAGTTTCTAGAAAAATTCTGGCTCACTGTTTTCACTGTGCATCATATGTGCTTTCTGAGATTCATGGAAGAGACTGGTGGTGAAAAGAAGATAGCTCATAGGGTATACAAGGGTGAATCATGAATACCTGTGAAATTTTATCTTAAAACATTGGAGATACATCATCTGAAGAAGCACAGACTCTTATCTATTTAGCACACAAGTTGATCCAGACTGGTAAAGGCATCTGTTTTGATCACCTATCATTTAAGGAAACTCCAAACTGAATATATTTTTTTTATATTATTTCTCTATCTCAAAAAAAAAAAAAAAGGTAGAAATTTAAAGTAGAATTGTATGGATTTTTTTTCTTTCAGATAGCTGGACAGTACAAGTTATTATTACAATATATTATGCAGGTAAAGTACTGTGTGCTGTAGGGTATTTATAAAATCAATATAAAAATGAATTATAGAATGGTAAAACATCTCGTGTTTCCAGCTTCAAAGCATTTTGTGAGAAATCTGTGAGGAACTAGGACTTTTTTAGGGGATGTCTTGGGGAAGAGGCAGCAGATCACTTCAAAGTACATCTTAATTAAACCCCATTTTTTAAGACAATATACTGGAATACATAGACCACCATCACGGAGGATCTGTGATAGGTGGCAGAAGACTGAGAAAAATTACTTTAGAATAAAGCTGAGGTTGGAGAAAATACAGTGAAAAAAAATATCCAAAAAGAATCCACAGCATATAATATGCACTGATATAAAAGGGAAGTCACAATTATATTAGAAGAAACTTACATCTAGGTGAAAAGAATCTTTTAAAATCAATCCACAAACCAAGTGAATTTTCTTCTAAAAGATATATTTTTCTTCTACTTGGCTTAATATAGGATAGCAAAATCTCTGTGAGAGGATGGAGGTAATTTTCTACTTTTTTAATTTCCTCTGTATCACTCAGAGAAAAAAAGAAAAAAGTCCCACAATGAGTTTCTCTCTTTTCCCTTAGTTCAGCTAAACTACATGTATGGATTGTTGTGCTTTTTCCTCTAGATTGTTAGATCTGCTATTACTTCTTCTGATGCATTCCCAACTTTGGAAATGGACAGTCAGCAATCATAATCAAAACCATCACTACTGTTTCTGTATCGCTGAAGTACCAGCATTATTCACGGAACCTTTAAAAATCCATGTGCATTCAATGAAAATTTTATCTGTGTAATAAGGAACTTAAGCTGACTCTCTGATAAAGCTCGTAAAATCCAGCAGAAACATGAAAACATACTAAGGGATTTACTTGGATTTCCCCACATGTTCTTCCTCTTTTAATAGTTTTCATTCTGATTCTTCAAATTGCATGCTTATATCTTCATAATGAGACTACTGCAAACTTTCCTGGTGCAATAGGTAGATTATTCTAAGCTGTAGAAATGTTGGGGCTTACAATTTGGCAATGTGTTTGAGCACATCAAGGGAAAAAATATAATGAAGACATGCAAGCATGCATTTTAAATATTGTGAGATACTATCCCTATAGTGTAACAACAGAAATTACAAGGGGGTCTAATTCTTAATGATTGATACCAGTATTAGTGGGGAAAGGTGGTAGTGAAAGAGTCACCTTTGAGAAGGCCCTTTTGAATGTTCAAAAACAAATCTGCAACATCTGGATAATTTTTATCAGCTTCTGTAATATGCCTTAGCATGTTATCCTGTTAAAACTATTATATAGAGACTGCTTGTTTTAAAGAACAATACTAACACACTCACTAGAGGCTAGTTCTTCGTAACAGCAGCTAAAAGCCTCTTGAAGTACTTCAGGGAGATAAGCAGAAGGTTTCAGTTTGTATCTGTTTTTTTTTGTCTTCAAGTTCCAGACTTGAAAAATGGGCATTGTAAGTTGTGAACACTAATTGTTCATGTAAAAAGTAAATGTGGTAAAAAAAAAGGGCAGGTACTTCAGTAATAATGTTCAATTTAAATGAAAATAGTAATAACAATATTACTTAGAAGCACAGACTCCTACTCTTGAGCATGCAGTTAATTTTGCTGGAAATGCATATCTATGCACTGTTGAAATCATATTGTTTATACCAAAAAGAATATCATCTGCTTGCAAATCATATTTGTTTGCATTTTTAACCTAACATTCTCACATAAAAAAGCACAGATTACTAAAAAATAAAAAAAAATCTGTGTTTTTCAGCTTTCTGTTTTCATTCATCTGACAGAACCCTGCTGGAGTTTGTTTCTTTGGTTTCTGTCATGCAGTCAAATCTCCTCTCCCCCACTGTTTATGCAATTCTTTCACACACAAGTAGGAAAAACTGAAGGACTCTTTTAAGCTAAATCAGTAATCTACACTTCCTATAATTTCAGAGGGAAGCATTTGAGTTGATTGATTCACTAGGATACATATATAATCACACACCCCATTATCCTTCTATCCTTATGTATGCAGTAAAAGACAGCTGGGGGAGTGATAGATTTGCAGTGGGAGGATGAAGTGAAGCAATGTGTCAGAGTCTTCAGAGAGGCTAGACTTGAACAGAAGTAATGAAATGATGATGAGGGCCAGCAAGAATGAGAAAAGGGGATCAGGAAAGCAATGGAGAATGTACCAGTAAGGAAGAAACAGCGGAAGCAATAAGCTGGGACGAGAAAAGAAAAATCCAGTGTGTAAAGAGTAAGGAAGGAAATATGACTCAGAGATGGCAGAAAAAGAAACTCAGCTGAATTTAGCTGAGTTGGAATTACAGATTCAGCCAGCAAGGCAGCAGGAAAAAGGAGGGTTTGTGAAAAATGATGACGAATGCGAAGTGTTCACCCATACAAGAAAAGTAGGAACCAAATAAGCCTAATAGAACTGATGGGCACAGAGTCTCAGACAATAACATGATGTGAATAGGAAACAGCTCTGCATGTGTTTAAGTCTATCTACATTCATGGCATATATGGGTGTTTCTCTGAAGGGGGCTCAGGACTCCTGTAAACACTGATCAGACAGAGAATAACAGAGGTTAGTATACACCCTAGCTAATACATCACGTGTCTGTGAGTTGAGATGAAAGGATGCATTTTCCTATGCAGAGAGGGGGAAACCCCTCTAAGAATATCATAACTGATGTAGTGGAAGATTTCATTTTGAGAGAAGAGTAAGGTGGGAAAGATTTGGAGGGGGGAAATAAATGAATTAGACTGGCTGCCATTCTTCCAAATTAAATAAATTGAAAAACCAAACACAAACATCTTTTATCTGGGGTCTCTCAGCATCAGACTTGACTTTTTCCAATGATTCTAGGTGCTGCATGGATATTTGGTCTATTTCACAGATTAAACTTGCTGAGGAATTATTTGGATTTGGGCTATCAACATGAAAAAAGGAAATGAGATGGAAAACATTAACAAAACAACAGCTCTGGAAGGCTGATCCAATGATGAATTGTCAACACAGACAGCTCCCAATCTTGAAGTCTCTAAGACAGCTTTAGCATGCTGAAACATGGTAGAGTCAAAGAAACCAGAGGAGGTAACTTCATCCAGAAATATGATTTGAAATTAATTCCTCCTGATATTTCTCCTGATATGTCATCCAATTGTAAACAATATAGGGTTTTTTAATTATCCTTCGAGTATTCAATTTCATTCAGTGAGTTTCCTCACCCTTCAGAAAACCGGTCTTTCCCATCTTTCAGGGCCCTCAACCCCCTTCTTCTTCCTTCCAGTATTTTTTTCCTAACATTTTGGAGAAAAGTTACATTTGGGATCTTATCACAGATTCTGAGAAAATTCAGGTTAATTTGGATTTAAAACTTGTTCAGTGATCTGCCACAGATACGGAGGTTTCAGGATGGGTACTGAGAAGTTCAAAATAAACACTTCCGACCTGGACTTCTATTTGTTGCATCTGATCTCTAGGTTACTCTCCTCCTATGTTAACACAGGAGTATATTTTGAGAGCTGTTTTGCAAAAATTTTAGTGACTAAGATTTTGCCGTTCAGAAGGTATATCTGAAGTTATACACTAATTTTCAACCTTTTTTTATACATTTTTAAAATAAAAAAAAAGTTAAAAGCCCATTCTGAAAGATTCTTTGGTTCCACTAGAAAAAAGTACAGTTTATTGCAAGTATTTTTAAAAATAATTTTCTTTCTTAACAGGGAGTCATTCCCCAAAAGCATGCACAACCAAAATTTAAAGAGTACCTTTAGATGGATGTCTGCAACTACCTGTACAGAAATCACACATTTCTACCTCTCTAAGGGAAAATATGTGACATAGACTATATACATATTGGCTGGACAAATGAAATACAATTTAGGACATCAGTTATGTAACTAGATTCTTATATTTTCATGGATTTTAAAAACAATATGATTCCATGGACTTCATTGAGCACTGAAAAAGTTTTCCTATAGATAAAATGAGCAACATTTTCATAAAATAATTGTTTCAGGAATTACTACCTGTTGAGTAAGAGAATAATACTTCACATAAGCAAATTTAATTATATAAAATAAAAATACACTGAACATAGCTAATGTATCTGTTCCTGCATTAATAATATTCAGATGTCACTCACCTTCTAATTAAAACATTTCCATTGTGATTTTTACTTCTGAAATTGTGGCTACAGACATGCTGTAGTAAACAATAGATATTCCTACTTTTGCTGAAGTGACAGAGGGGTTTTTTTTTGGTTTTGGATTGTTTGGGGTTTTTTTGCTTCAGAAGGTAGCCAAGTGGAGTGGCACAAAATAAGTCAGAACACATCTATTGAATTGACATCAGCTGCAAGGTATAAACAAATTGATTGAATCTCTGATATTTTAGTTTTTAAATTCTGTTGAAGAAGATTAAATTAGACTATTATTCAGATAAATCTCCTGTTTGACCTCTGATTTATAATCTAGCACAATCATTGAATAGTTGGACAATGAAGGAAAACTGGAGTTTTATTAACAAAATTTGTACTTTCAGGTCATTTTCCTTCCCTTTTATTCCAAAAGAACAGACAAATATGCTTTCTGTCTAACAATCTTGTCTGATGAAAGGCTTGTATTTTATTGGGCCTTTTCTAACTTACAGGACACAAACTGAACATAACTGTGCATAAATCATTGCATAAATTACTTTTAAGTGCACCAAAATATATAGGGAGCATTTCTTCTTCTATTACTACATGAAATGTCAAATTTATTAGCAATTGCAGGATTATAGCCATCTCAGAGCTAAACGGATACAGTAACATCCACCTGATTTGCTTTTACAATAAGCATTTCCCCAACGAAGTTTTCAGTAAACTATTTAATAGAAGTATTGAACTATAATCTCCAACCCTTTATTTATGAGTTGTGTAAATAATGCTTAACTAAAACAACAGAACTCTTTTTTTCTTCTGAGGTATGAATATTTTTGTAAGATCTATCCAAATATTTAAAAACATTCACATTAACAAAAAAGCAGATGTGTCTGAAGACAGATGTGTCTAAATGTAAATTACAGTCTGGATCCATTTTAATTGTCAGAACTCAACAACAATTAAAGAATATCACTTGATGTCTTGTTTGAAAAAAAGTTGATTTCAGCTGAATTTTAGTAAATGACAGACTACATTATAAGGTTACCAAAAAAACCCCAAAACGCTCACTTAAAGGTAAAAAGCAACAGGAATAGAAACAGGTGTCTGTTTCAGCCCTGGAATGATCCTTCTAATAGACATAGAATGGTTGTAATCTTACTACCTCTTTGAACCTAATTTTTCAGCAAGAATGCTTTTTTTCCTGGGCCTCTCAGATGTTGGATGTTAGACAACATGTAATGATCTTAACTTTTTTTCCAGTTTATCTTCATGAAGATTTTTGACTCCTTTTTAATTTTGTTTTAACTGTACTTTTATCTCTCTTCATATAATAGAATATACCATTGCTTGGTCTGAAATAGAGAACTAAAGTGAATTTATAAGCTCCTTAATCTAGAAAATGTGCCCTACTTCATGCCAACTCTGTGTAAGAATGAGAACAAGGCACGGGTCAAACAGCAAAGTCTGTCCTCTTTGGAAAGAAAACTTGAGTGCACAACCTAGACAGGAATCAGGGCATGCCCCATCAAAGCCCTTAATTTCTCAATTGCAAATATGTGATGCCATGGTACTTTACAGGATGGACCTGGTATTTGCATAGCTGATATTGTTCTCAACTGTAATTATCTTACCATGAAGAAGGGTAAGGAGAATATTTATTTCAATAATAACATTCTATTTAAACCTTTTAAGAATAATAAAAAGAGTATATTATAAGGTGGTTTAGGTATTCTGTCTTTGAAAAGCTATTAAATACAGTATTTTTCCCATACAGTATGTAAATTTAAATACAAATATATTAGTTGTATTTCAGTTAGTTATTCAAGACTATCATGGACTCACAACAATGAAATTGACCTACATAATGCAGGACAGTTTAGTTTCAGATCCTTATGAATTAGTTCACTTCTCTCATCTATTTAAATCACATTTTTCACCTATAACAAATGACATACATCATACAGCTAGCAGAAATTTACCTTTGAAGAGTATTAACTCCATCTTCTGATACATATTTTCCAGCTGTGGTCTTAAATGTTTTATTTTGTTCCAAGAAACTGAATATTTAAATATGGTAGTACCATATTTAAATTATGGTACTTTTAAATCATTTAAATTATTTAAATTATGGTACTTTTAAATCATTTAAATATGGTAGTACCATATTTAAATGATTTAAAGATTACAAATTCACCAGGTCATTTGACATCATTGTAATAAAAGATGTAAGATAGGCCATTGCATACAAAACATACCAAATTAATGAAATACTTCTCTTAAATAAGCTTGAAATATTCTACTGATATGCAAGTGGAAAAAACTTTATAATATTAAATGCTCGCAACCCCCAAGACTTGTATTAAGTGAAGGATCCATGGAATTACAGCCTTAACCAACCTTCTTAAATTTTTTTGCAGAACAATGGAAAAAAGCCCACCAGACTTGTAAATGAATGTATGATAAACTGGGCAGTTATCAGCACCTTAGAAACATAAAAATGTCAAAATAACCTTATTTATGATACCAGGACAATAGACAAGATTGGAAGAAATCAAAAGTTAGATTTTAAATAAAAGACAAAAAAAATTAGCTTCTTATAAGGTTGTCATCTGATGTACAAAAACTTGGTCATGATACTGTAAGACAATATAAGACTAATTGACAAGTCCTGTGCAAAGAATTGTTATCATTTAATACACTGTTACCCAAGAAGAATGCATCAAATGAGGTTTGGAAGATTCTCATTAATATGTTCAGCAATTAAATACTTGTCAAAATAATGCTGAAAAAGGAATTGTTTTCTATGTCCAAACAGACTAAAAGGAAAATACTAAATAGGAGGAAGAAAAACTTTGACCAGATAATGGGAAAAAAAAGTATTGCAAGTGTAATGGTGATTAATCATGAGAATAAATTAGAAGAGGATGTAGTACATGTAGCATCAAAGAAACAAGTACCAGTAGCAGTGAGATATGTTTTTGTGTATAAGGCAGAGAAAATAGACTTGATGACCTGCTGAAGATCCTTTTAGTCCATTATTCTATTAAACAATTCCAGACTAAATCTGGGAAAATAATAATGCTCATAGTTTATGCACAAGAATAGCATTACTAAATCTAGTTAGAATTACTTTTGTGCCACTGGTCAATGCATATTCTTGCTTTTGCAGGGCTTATATCTTACTGGATAATTTAACAGTGCATTTTCTATAATTATGCTGCTCCTGGTTGGACCAAGGCCTGCCTGCCTTGCCTCCCATAACAGCAGTAAAAGATCGTATTTCGAGAAAGTCTTCAAACCAACAACTGTCTGCAATCTGTTCACTCGTCCCAGAAACCAAAGCTAGTGTGCATGAGGGTACATCCTCAACTGTCTTTTAAGTTCCCATCTGTGAACCTTTTGTCCTGGAATGTACCTAATCTTGTTTTAAGCCTGCTAATATTTTGTTTCCACAGACTCCTGTGGCAGAACATTTCAGATGATCACTACCTGCTGTGTACAGAAGTAAAACTGAACCTGTTTTGAACTGGTTTAACACATACCTCTGCTTTTGGTATTGTAGCATTTAGTGAACTTTTAGTGATCGTTCCTGGAGTGAAGCATCTGTCTTCAGCTGACCCTCTACCTGCATGATTTTTCAAATCTCATTTGTGTTCTGTCAGCCTTTCCCTTACCAAAAAGAAGAGTCCTTTTCTTAAGGACTAAGACTTAAGGTTAAGGATCTTGTCCTTAACTGCGGTTCATCAGGCAGCCGCTCCATCGCCTCAACCATTTGAGCTGTCCACTTTTGGAGCTTCTATCACTCTCCTGAATACTTCTCAGATGTGGAGACCATGACGGCAGAATTACTCAGGAGGTGGTGCAGCACAGTTACACACAGTCACAAATTGTTGCCCTCTGTCTTGCTTTCAGAAGCCTTTCAGGTGACGTCCAGGATAATTTTGCTTTCTGTGCTTCTCTGACACATCAAGCTAGTGGTTTCAGAGCTATGAATGAATATTTCCAGATCCAGTTCCTGGTTGTACATGCTAGTTCTAAGTTCAGTGTGGCTGAGGCTGAGGTCATTTTTCCTAGTGATTCCCTTATGCTTGCCTTTATGAATCTCATCTGCCACCTTTCTAACCTCTGTCTCAGTTTTGTGGCATTCCTCTGCAGTTCTTTGACATTGATTAGACAACCTAAAAGAGCCTTGTGGCTGTTCTCCAGGTTACTGGTGAAGTCCTTAAACAAAGTTCATACTCATGGTCATCCTTATGGGATCATCCTGGAGTGATACCATCATATTCACAGATTTGCAGAATGGTAGAGTTTGGAAGGGATCTCTGGACATCACCTAGTTCAACCCTGCTGATAAAAGCAGGATCATCTAGAACAGGTTGCACAGGATTGTGTCCAGGTGGGTCTTGAGTATCCCCAGAGAAGGAGACTCCACAACCTCTCTGGGCTGCCTGTTCCAGTGTTCTGTTCCCTCATCACGGTCACTGATGAATATGTCAAATAAGACTGGACCAAACATCATGCCTGGGGCACACCACTGTCTGTAGGCTTTCAAACAGACTCTGTGACACCTATCACAGCCCTCTGGGCTCTGCTGTTCAGCCAGTTCTCAATCCACCTCACTGTCCAGCAATCCAGCCCACACCAATTCTGTCCTATGCAGTTTTTGTAGTTAATGTTGTCAATCTCCAAGTCCTCTGATGGTGGCTGTAATGTTAAGTCGTGCACTTTGGCTAGCAGACTAGCAGTTTCATATTTGAGATATTTCAGGACATTTGGCTGAATACCATCTGGTTGTGATGAGTTCTTGACATCTGACTCACTTAGGTGATGTAGTAATTCCTGTTTCTTTACTTCAATCTGATCCAGCTTCTCTAACCTCTCTGTTACAAAGAAAGAATATGCCAGTTGTTACTCCCTTCCCCACACCTTCAGCCAGGATCAAGCCTGAAACACAGAATTTATTGATATTTTTAGATATAGCCTGATCACATGATGTAAGCTGCCACCAATTCCCTAGCTGGCTTCCTGCTTTCGATGCGTTTAAAGTACTGTTCTGCTGTCACTTGGAGCATGCGTTGCAGAGCTTTAAGTCTGACCTTTCTGGTTTAGGTCTCCAAGTTTCCTCTTTATATTTGACCTGCTATTTTTATCTGTATACCTTTCCCTTCCATTTCTGCAAGCTTTCCATTTCTTAGAGGTCAAACTATTAGCTGCAACAGTCTCCATAACTTTCCCAGGAAGATGTGCACTTTTGGACTGCTTTGGTTTCTTTTTGGATTACGGCACATATTCTAACTGGGCTTCTAGTATGGCATTTATAGCAGTCTTCACACTGCATGCAGGCTTTTTGAACAACTCCATTTTGTCTGTGAGAGTTTCTTTTTCTTTACAGTTCTCTTTCTTGAAATCAAGTATCAATTTGCTTGATTTATTTGTCTTGCTTTCTCCCAGTGCAGTCTTAAAAATAATTGCACTGTGCCTTCTATTACAAAGAAGCTCTCCCACTGATCTTTCTTGGTCCAAGTCCTTTGCATCTCTCAGGCCAAAAATTCTAAATAGTCTCTTTTTTCTTTGAGCTCTAAGACAAGATGTTGCAGCAAACAGACATTTACTGAGTCTGAGTTTATCTCATAAGGCTGACATAGCTGAAAGCTCCCAGTATCACTCTTTCTCTGACACTTGTAGCTTGTTCAATCTCATTTCACATTTTCTGATCATTCTTTTCATTCTGAAAGGAAGGAAATGATGTAACTTTCAGACAGCTTTTACTTTTAGAATCTGGTGCACCTGCCCAGAAGGTCACTGGAGTGCTGCTTCTTTCCTCCAACACCATTCCACAGCTAAATATAATCCTTTGCTGACAGTGCTGCTTTTACTCCAGTATGTCCCACTTGATTCTTAAACAATGAGTATTCTGTAATCTGATTGCCCTTCTTCCACCAGCTCTTTCAGTTGTTCCTAATTATTGGGTTGTCTTTTGGTGTATCTATTCGGTGTATGTGTCAAGGTATTTTTGGTGTGTGTGTGGGGGGAGCTGCAGGGTGACCTGTGTGAGAAGTGGCCAGGAGCTGCCCCAGGCCAGACACAGACAGTTCAAGCCAGCACACAGACAGATCTAATGGACCCACCATGGGACACAGCTGAACCCAGCAGCAAAAATGGTGGTGCCCTGAGGAAACATATTTAAGAAAGGGCAATATACTGCACAACAGAGAGGAGTGAATGAAAAAAAAAAAAGTGTGAGAAACAGCCCTGTGAACACCAAGACCAGAGAAAAAGGAGGGGAGGAGATGCTCTTAGCACGTGAGCAGATTCCCGCTAAACCTATGGAAGATGTCATGCTATAGAGCATCCTCACTGCAGCTTCTAGAGGGAAAGTCTGCACAGCTGCCTTTGTTTATTTTCAGCTTTTGCCTAAGTTCTGATGAAGTAAGGAAATAAACAACAATTATTTGGCAGAATATGCAAGATTTGGATTACTTCTATGTGAGTTTGGAGTATTTTTCTGAATTTGAGAGACCCAAGTTGTTTTGAAAAGAGTGAAATCTGGATTTTTCGCATTGCATATAAGTACCCTAATAATCTTTTCCAAGACAGATTCTTCCTCTTTTCTTACAGTGAGGAGGGAAAGCAAAAGGAAGAGTTTTGAAAGTCCAATCTGCAAAAAGAAATAAACTATCAACAAGCCCTAGAATTTGGAACATATTCATGCACAGCTCTACCAGTCAGCTGGTAACCACAGCAGCAACATATGTAACAGTCAAGAAGACTAAAGTCAACAAAAAAGCATTATCATTATTCATGAGCCATAGACAGATTGAGAGAGGCAGGAACACAAAAACAGAATCCACAGGTTTTGCTGTCATTGGACAGACTTTGGTGGTGCTCAACCCACCAAAGTGTTACTACTAAAGCCTGTAACTTGCACATGTTATACTTCAGAGAGGACTCATATGAAGAAATACAGATTTTGCAAATATACAAATAAAAAAAATGAGCAATTTTTTGAAGAGGCAGTCTGAGGTTGAGCAGATGATATCTGACCAGATTGGAAGTCAATTCCAGTCAGTTTCAATGGAAATTAAGGTTTTGGGTGGATTTTTTTTTAGGTTTTTTTTTAGAACTTAAATACCACTAGGGTTTATAAACAAAACAAAATCAAATATAAGTATAAAAAACCCCCATTATCATGTAAAGTAAAAGCAGATCAACAGCATATGTTATACGGGGTAGAAGGAGCTTGAAGCAATTTGTGAGTCATACTGCAAAACTGTGCTGAAAAGGTAAACTCAGATCAGCAAATTCACTTTGTTAAATTTTCTCAGAAAATGGTAATAATTTCTTCAAAGATTATCTTTAGCACTAACCAGATATTACAATGGAGTGAAATACCCAAAATTTTCATTGGCAAGTGAGAAAAGCTTTACCAGTAGCTATAAGTTAGGTAAAGTCTTCAATGTAACCAGGTGTGTATTTAAAAAAAATAATTATGCATACTAACCCAGAACTGGATTGCACCCAGAATTGTGAGTTAATGTCTTATGCTTAAAATAATGAGAGGTGGGGTAGGAGTAATGTTCAAAGATATACGCAGCTTGAGCATTTTCAAGTCTCCCTCTTCTAAGTGAGAGGTTAAGACACATTTAATTATAAAAAGTCATGACATTAAGAAGATAAAAACTAAGACGATAATTTTTCAAGGTGTCTGAAAAAGAAAAAGTTTTTTAAAAAGTCTAGATCAATACTGCCCTTCTCCTGATGCCAACTTTATTACTCCTTTTCACTTTATAACTTCTATTTGTACTGAGTCCTTTGAGTCCTAAACTGCTTTTTCTGCATGTCTAGCTGCTTGTTATAAAACCTTTCTCTCTCAGTACTTTGACAGCACATCAACCAACAAATCTCACTTGTGTCAAACTCTAATGATTGAAGCACATATCTTGATTCCTCTCAGTACCTCCATACATTTCTGATTCAATACAGACTTTACTGTTATTAGCTCATCTTGCCTTTTACTGTCTCTTTTCATCCATCAAGTATAAAATACATGTCACTCCTACAATCATCAGATTTGAAAACCTGGAGGGGGGCGGGCAAGAATAGCAATATTAGCTTTAGTTTCTAGACTACCATTTTAATATGCTGGCTTGGAAAACATTACTTTGTTTCAAATTGGTAAGCCTTCTACCAGCAAATCTTTATGATAGTTTTATTATCACTTGAGAAAAATATGAGACAATAACTTGCTTATAAAATGGCCCATCATTACAGCTGTGCTTTATCCAAAAATAGGAACAACTAGCATAACAATTCTGTATTTACAAATGTGCTTGTACACCTACTGTGGTAGGCTTTACAGCTCATTTGGACCAACATTCATTTGACAGTGTAGTTGCATCAAACATGACAGTTATCACAAACCTCAGTTTAAATAAGGTCATATTCAGAATGTTTTCAGTGCAAGTAATTACACTGGACATTTAGCCATTGTATTCTTCATTGGAATTTTTCCTGTTTTATTACTATATCAACACTGACATCGAGCACCATGTTCAGTTCTGTACTGCCATATAAGTAGTGCACTAACTTTGAGCTGTTTTTGGATGGACAGAATATTTCCACATGAATGTTTGATTTTTCAAGGAAGGAATAGATGCTGAAGGATGGGTGACAGTTTAAGCTTTTAATAGCTATTGTCAATGTCTATTTGATTCTAATAGCTGAGCTGGACAAAAGTCAGTGGTAGTGAGTCTACCAGGATAAACCTAGTAAATGATAAATATTTTTGTCAGAAACAGAATTGAAGAGAAAGGACAAAAGGTGAGGGACTCATTTAGAGTTTTTGGCTTACAGACCAAGTGAGAACTGGACAGATGGATGGAAACCATGATCTACATCATCAAATTATATGAAGAAATTAATAAACTTTGTACACTCATTCTCCATAGATTAATTATTTGCAGTAAATCCAAACTGAAAAATATTGACTTTATGTTTAGGCACGAAGAATTTTATTACATTATTTAAAAATTAGCTTTGCCTTATTTTGCTTTGTTTCAAGCAACAGTTATAAAAAAAGAAGAGTCTTCATTTACAGTTGTAGTTTTTCTTAACTGTAGTGGTGTCCTGTAAACAATGTGCTCCTGCAGGAAAGCAGGCCACCAGCCTCCTAGCTTGCATTAGGAGAAGCATTGCCAGTGGTTGAGGGACATGCTCCTTCCCTCTACTCAGTACTGGTGAGACATGTCTGAAGGGCTGCACTGAAGTCTGGCTTACCCAGTAAAAGAGAGACATAGACATACTGGATTGGGTCCAGTGAAGGGACACTGAAATGATTAATTGACTAGACGATTTTCCGTACAAGAAACTAAGAGAGCTGGAACCATTTTGTCTGGAGAACGGAAGGTTCAGGAGAATCTTCTCAGCATGCATAAATAACTGAGCAACCTGCCCTACAGGATGTGTTTTCAAGCAGGGAAGTTGGACTAGGTGATCTCTAGGGGTCCCTCCCAAACTCATCCATTCTACGGTTCTGTATAGATATCATCTTGAACTTATATTGTTGTATAGTGTTTTTGCACTTTTTTAAAATGATATAAACCATGGATCAAGTATGTGACATATTTTAAATGACTTTTGCTGGTTCCTACCCAAACCCTTAAGGCTGTTTATTCATTTATAATGCAGAAGATTAGAAAGAGTTTACTGATCAGGTTCATTGTCTTTGTAGTATTAAAGAATGGAAACATTCTCTTCATAGTGATATGACAGCCTGCAACAGACTATTTTGTTTTCTATTCTGCTTCAGTGAAAGGTATTGATCTACTCTAAAACAAACCACTGCTTTTTGAGCAGTTTCACTCTGCCAGAACTATCTTGCATTCAAATTGTCTTTTATTTATTTTTTTATCTATTTATCAGGATCAGGTTGAAAAGGCATATAAGGAAGCATCTTATATACACTCTAATTTGTATCTACATCTCTGAATAATGTCTCGTATATACTTTAGGATTAATGTTGCCTAAACATAAGTTAGAGGCTGTCAAGTGCAAGCTCACAGGCCAGCACATTGTTAAAGAGATGGAAACATGGCTATTGTGAAATTGTTCAGAATTTCCATCAACATCAGAAAAGTTTTAGACTTGTGACATGAAAAAGCACTACTCCCTAAGAGAAAGTAACCAACAAATGCAAAGAGCAGATGAAGCTTACTCAGGGGGAAGAATGCTGAGAAAGAAAGGAATGCTTCACCGTTTTCACTGAGTCATTGCAAGACCAAAAGCCATACACCAGAGTGCATAGCCAAACATCATTTAGACAGCAGCAGGGCATATAGAAGCTATTATCAGTTCCCAAACAGAGCACAGATGATAATTAAGCAGTCCTGAAATCAACTGACTGTTCAAGATCATTATAAAAGTTCTTTCAATGAGGATCTCAAAAAAAAAACCAAACCCAAAAACATTCAGATAGGTATAAAAAATAAGATTCTGACCTGCAGAAGTAACTTGGATCATGAAGGTTATCTCAAACTGTATCAGAAAGTGGGACTCTCTTCTTTTTATCTGTTGCCCTGGATGCATTTGTCCCTGAGGTGAAACAGGAAGGCATTCATGCCAAATGTTGAAGCAAAGCATGCTTGTGCATAAAACATGAGCCAAACAATTCAATGAGAGGACAACCTTTTTGCCAGGTTTTTCAAGTCATGTTGGCAGGGTCAAGATCTGCAGAAAGTTACTGCTTTTATTTTATTATGGGATATTATGCTGTGGGTGGATTTAATCAAATACCTTCTCAAATGTTCCATAGCAACATTTTTATATATTTGATTTTTGATATAATCACTGTCATATTTATCTTATTTTCTTTCCAATACAAATATAAGCTATAAAAAGAAATAGGGTTGTAGGCTTTTTTGTTTTGTTTTGTTTGTTTTGTTTTGTTTTGTTTGGGGTTTTTTTTTGTTTTGTTTTGTTTTTTTAAAATATATCTACAATATATCTACTGATTTCATTCTAATATGCTTATCTAAGCCTTTGGTCCAAAAGCTCTCAAATCATCACAGAAAGCAAATGTATCATTTAAAGAAAGTAGCTCAAGAAGCAATTGCAGTAAGATGTTGGAGAATAACAGAGGGGAATAATAATTTGATTTATCTTTATACTATGAGATCATCTTTTTTGTCACAGGGCGATGTAATTTCTCATTTATTTAATATAGACACTAACATTTGAAATAGCACCGGTACATCTAGAAACACCTTTTGTTATACACAGAAAATCAGATATTTGTGTATTTATACATGGGTATATGGGAGAAAGACACCTCCTACTTCTCATACAAAACTATATAGATATGGGACATGTGATCAGCATGTCCCATATTCCCACAAGAAGCTTAATGGTCTTGAAGTGTGTGCCTTTACTAGATAAGAGAGGAAAGAAGGATCAGATTGCCACTGTTGTTTTTATGGTTGTTTCAATGGATGGCCTGGAGCTCATTTGTTAATGACCATGCAAATATTCAACACATTTGTAAAGATTTTTTCCTCATGCATATTTATGTATGTGTGTGTATTTTGGAACTCATTAAAGAAGTTCACAAAAGATTTTGTAACGAGCATCCTACTTCCAGCATTGTCTTGGAAATACATTTAATAAGGACAAAATTCCAGAAGATAACTTTAAACTTCTAAAGCAACACTTTTACTTCTCACCACAAACCTGGACTAACATCCCCAAAATCAGACTTGGAGTTGGGTGCATTTTGGATTTTTGCAGTGTAAGGACTAAGTTCTACCACCTCACAAAAATGAAGCTTTGTAATACAAAATAGTAGATAAAGTGCTGTGGGTTAACCCTTAGCTGAACACCCACACCCTGCTCACTCACCTGTTGCCACCCCACTGAGATGGGAGATAGAACAAGAAAAGAAAACATGAGAACAGTGGAGGGTTGAGATAAAGACAGTTTAATAAATGAAGGAAAGAATAAAAAACAAGTGATGCAAAGGCAATCACAGATTGTTACCCAGCCAATCTCTGAACAAGGGCCACCTTCTAAGTCAAAACCCCTCACCCTTTCTTCCTCTACCCAGTTTTATTCCTGAGCAAGGTTTTACATATTACATTGTGGAATATCCCTTCGTTCATTTTAGGCCAGCTGTCACAGTCATGTGCCCTCCCAAGTTCTTACCTACTCCCAGTCTACTTCCATGGGGAAAGGGGAGTGCAAAGTGGGAAAAAAGACATACATTGTTCTGTTATCAACGCTGGTTTAGCCACAGATCCGAAGCACAGCACCATATAGGCTGCTGTGAAAAAAAGTTATCTTGATTTCAGCTAGACCTATTACATAGAATAGCAGTTTATATCTTATTTTTCTATAATGGTTTGCCTGAAAAAAAAAGGTAATAAAAATTGAGTGTATTTCTGTGTAAGAATTTCTCATAAATCCACTGACAACCAACTTTTGTGGCAAAGTATTGTTTTAGCTACTTCCTCTGAAACCAAGTTTTTCTGAAGATTCACTAACATAATCTGCTTTCAGGGAACCTACCATTTTCTTGACTTATTTTGCTTAGAAATACGATGAAGTGCGTGGAGGTTTTAGTTTTTCTAATGTAAAGCTTAGTCTGTAGTGAGACTAAGCAGTGGCTGAAAAAATTGTTATCAACTGGGAAAAATAACAATGGAGAAGAAAATATATTCAAAGAATACTTATGATATCTAAACTAAATATTTAGTTCTTCCATGTCAGTTATGTTTGGAGACAAACATACTTAAGACTGTACTGTGACTTCCAATGGTGTCACAGAGTCTATGTTTCTGCAAAGTCCAGCAGGTTAAATGTTTGGAGAACTGTCCAGTTCTTGTGTGGATGTGAGCACATCTACCTTGCAACCCCATGTTAGGGTGACATATAGGACCTCGTTTCTATAGTCAGTAGGGAAAAAAGCTCCATTCTTTCTCCCGGCATGCTCAATCTGATAAGTATAAACCCATACAGAGAGGAATTTATTATGTATTCCCTTACCTCCCCCTGCCAAAAAAAAAGATACAAACTATCCCATTATAAGCAAGCAGAGAAAAAATTGGACCCATTCTGAATTGCATGAAGGAAAGAATACAGGCCTGTAGTAAGCCATTAGGACATAACTGCCTCCTAAGTCACTGAAATTTTATGAAGCCAAACAGCTCATACAAAAGTGACAAGGAATTCAACAAGGGCTCAACAGCAAAAAAGTGTGGGGGAAAGAAAGGATGCTGAGGCAGGAGAAAACTGGATCAAAGGTGGAGGAGAAAGTAACAATGACACCATCTGGTACTTTTAGCACAAGAAGCACTTACTTCATCTATAACTCATTCTCTGGGCACATACACATTCCCTACACTTAGGAGGACAGTGAAAGCATATTTGATGCACCCATGTAACATGTTTTCCAGTTTAATTTCCTCTAAAAAGAGGATTGTTTACATGTGCCAAATATTTGCCATGGCCAAACCAGTACATGGTAAATTGGAATTATCTGAGAGTCCACTCTGGGAATGTGCTGTGCAAACAAACCACAAATGTAGACACAACCCAGACTCTGTCTATGACTTTTGAAATAATGCCTTAGGTAGATACTATTTAAATGATGAGTAGAAGAGCCATTCAGCTGCTCAGATTGAATCAGAAAATGATACACATCACTATTCTATATTTGCACAACTGAATTGTCAATTAATCAAATAAATGGATGAAAAACGGGTTTTTTTCCCCCATTCTACTTCTAAATCCTTCATAAAAATAGGTGAAAAAAGATTTATGTGTCAGGAGTACTCTGAAAACCTCCCATTCATCAATGCATTTTTAAAAGTTTTGTGTTAACTTCTTAAATCAATCTGGACAAGTATCTTTATCTGTTATGCCAGTTCTTAAAATAGCTATTCAAGCCCTGTTTTTGGAAGGTATAGAATTTCTGAATAGCAGTCTGTGTCTTTATAATAATACAACGTAAAGTGAAGAAAAAATGGAATATACCTTTACATTTAGATAAGAAAACACAAAATTAATCTCACTTTTATTCATTTTTGAAATTGTAATATTTTACAGCTATTGAATGGAACATTATTCAGGGTAGTTTAATCAAAACACAGCAACGAAATTATGGAAGTAATTAAGATTAAAAGTATTTTAATATTTAGAGATATATTTATGTATGTGAATGCAGAAGATTGTTCTGGTCATAGGTGTAACTACCTCACTTAAGAATAGACAAAACCTATCTTATTTTTGACAGAAAAAGAAAAGAAAAAGACGAAAAACCTGAAAAAGTCTTCAGCAAAGCTGAAAAGGAATGAAAAGAAAATTACATAAAAGAACTGTTCGGAGGACTAAGACACACATCAGTTTGCAAGAAACAAGTTGTTTAAAAGCAGAGGATGCCAATGCAAACTGAGGAATTAAATTAAATCCTAAATCTACATTGAATAATGTCTAAAACACTGAATAGTCCTATAGAAGACTAATTGACTAACTCAAAAATAGTGTTATGCAGCATGATCAGAAAGTAGCAATAAATTAATTACATATAAAAGATGGCATTTAAAAATTTAGTGCATTTCTAAAGTCAGCTTTCAGCACTATTCCCTACAAAACCCCTGCGAAATTCTAGAGGCATTTGCAGAACAAGCTGTGTGATTGCCAGCAGTCCTAGGAAGGAATGCCCACTAAATATATTTTCTTCACATAATATTTAAGCACTAAGGAATCTCCACATGGTATAGAGATCTCATATAGTGTCTCAGATACTCCACAGTAATACAAAACAATACAATAATGCACTTGAATCTCAAGTCCCTTTTTAAAGCATTTTCATAATCTCAAATATAATCATTTTAAGAAATAAGAATAAATGATATGTAACTCCTTCATAGATCTAGTAAGTCTCATCTTAAAAAAAGAGTGGAATCTTACCAGCAATTTTTGCTGAGATATTGACTAAAACAATCTTTCACAAATTATGAATTAGAATTCCATTACCTTCTTCAGCAATGAGTTATAATGGTGCCTCAGTCATCTAAACTTTTTCTTCTGTTCTTTCCAAATGAGCACCTATTTTAGAGAAGATTCTTTCTATAAATTAGTACTTATTTCTTATACTAATACTATTTTCTTTCACTTCTTTCTGTATAATATTCTTACAGTCCTCCGTGTTGCTCAAATGCTACACAGTTTTGCATCATCATCAGATTTCATCATCACATTCCTACTGTTAATGCTAACTTGACAATTGATTGTAACATGCTTTGTTTCATTCTCCAAAGATATAAAATTATATCGTGAATGTGACACAGTCATTATTATTTGTTTCTCATTGCCACTGTTCCTTCACATTAGTAGGAGAAGCTTTGGATTCTATTACGCAAAGAAGACACACAAAAGCTTCTAAACCAATCATAATTCAGTAAAATGCATGTAGTCATGCCATGTTTAGTTAAATGATGGTTTGTTGTCACCAGTGTAAATGATTTTTAAAAAACTATTTCTGTTACATTGCTTAAGGATCATCATATAACACTTGCAAACTCATTTTGAAGGTTCAAGTAATATTTTGCATTATTGTAAAAATCAAATAAGAGCAATTAAATGCTTCATATTACTCTTTATTATCACAAATAAATGTTAAAAATAAAATTAAGAAAAGTGTTAATGGAAATAACTAGGGTCTCTTAAGTTCCTGATAAATTCAAAAGGAACAAAAAGTACTTCTAATTAATATTCAGCTATTACTTAAGTAGACAGATGAATTATGGTACAACTTGTCTCAAAGGAGCAGCCTAGCTTACTGACATTATTGCAACTCTTTCAAAAAAACCAGATGAAGTGGAGCAGCCTTTGTTGTTAGACTACGTCTTCCTCCAACCTATTTAAATACAAATAATATGCAGAAAGAGAAAGATAACGAAGATAAAGCAACCTGAAGATAAAGCAACCTAAAGATAACAACACCATTCATCTGTTTAACTTTGGATTACTTTTGAAAGAAACAATGTAATTGATTGGATCCTTTAGAACTTCTCTCATGAAAAGTCTCTCACAGAATATACTGTATTTCAAATAATATACTTGCAATAGCAAAGAGACCTGAGAAATATGATGCAGTCAATCTTTAAGTTTGTCTGGTTTTTTGAATACCTTGTTGTTTTTCTTCTTACTTTTCAACTCAGTTGGAAACATGATCCAAATACTGCTGCAAAATGGAATTACTGAATTTTTCATTATAGAAACAGACATGATAAAAATGCCAAAATCAGAAAAACACCAATTTTATTTCAGAAGGGTAACATTCAGGATGGCAGTGGAATTGTCAGTGTTTTGTCTGACTGAAGGAAAGGCAGCTCAGATCTCAGGTAAGTTTCATAATCCAAATATCCCATGCTGAGCATCAGTTCATTTTGTGCAAGATTTTTTTCCTTAGATCAATACTGCTCCTCTTGCCTCCTTATTGTTTCAGTTTATGCCTGTTGTTCCTGTCCCTTCTAGAAAGCACCATTATGAAGAGCCTTGCTTTACCTTCTGATAACTACCTGTAGGTTCTGGGGTGCTGCTGTTAGGTTCCCCAGAAGCCGTTTCTTCTCTAGGCTGAACAAGCCCAGCTACCTCAACCTCTCTTCACAAAACTCTAGCCCTCATCAGTCTGGGGACACTTCCCTGAACTTACTGCAGTTTATAAGCATCTTCCCTCTGTCAGGGGGCTCAAAAGTAGATGCAAGACAAGTGCTTGGGACAAGGGGACAACATTCCTTTAGATGCCCTATGTATGCACCTGTTACTATACATCATGAGGTTCTTGGCCTGCTTTGTTGCCAGGACACAGTGCTGCCTTATGCTCAGCTTGCCACATATGAACACCCCTAAGTCCTGTTCAGTAGAGATTCTCCCCTGCCAGTCAAGTCTCAGCATCTGTCATTATTCTACACATTTCAGCGCTGTTACCACATGCAGAGCCCTGGTTCCTCCTTTTTGTTTCTAGGCTGTGTGTATTTTTGTGCATTTTGGTGTGGGCGTCCTTTCACCCTGTTTTATCATTCTTGTGTTTTTATTCCCACCAATGTGCTCCTTTGGCTGTCTACACCTCTGCCTTCCACTCTCACTTTACTGTGGGTTGCAGTATCTCTCGCTTGATGTTTAGACCTCTCCTCAACAGGTTGGTCACTCTGTTACTGACAGAGATACTTTTGTCCTACTCTGTAATTTGGATTCCATCACTCCTCAGAAACCTTCAATCCTCAGAGATTTTGTGCCCACAAAATGCAAATCCCTTCCAGTGACACATCTCTTGTCAGCATTGATATATAGGACATTTGTGTAACGGGGTCAATAGCTTATGCAGTCTGCTGAGCTCCTCCCACAGCTCCTATAAATCTGCCACCACTGTACACTCCGTGCAGTCAAGGAGCTTATCTCCCCTGTTCCCAGTCCCAGCAAGAAGCCTCGGGTGCTTTTACAGAATCACAGAATTGTAGGGCTTGGAAGGGACCTTGAGAGATCATCGGGTCCAAGCCCCCTGCCAAAGCAGGTTCCCTAGCTCATATTGCAAAGGGAGGCATCCAGATGGGTCTTGAATATCTCCAGAGATGGAGACTCCACAATCTCCCTGGGCAGCCTGTCCCAGGGCTCTGTCACCCTCACTGGGAAAAAGTTTTTCCGCCTGTTGGTGCGGAACTTCCTGTGCTCCAACTTGCAGCCATTGCCCCTTGTCCTGTCTCCACAGACCACTGAAAAGGGGCTGGCCATTTCCACCCACATCCCATACTTAAGATATTTATAAACATTAATTAGGTCCCCCTTAGTCTTCTTTTCTCAAGGCTGAAGAGTCCCAGCTCACTCAGACTTTCCTCATAGGGGAGATGCTCTAGGCCCTTAATCATCTTCGTAGCCTTCCTCTGGACTCTCTGCAGGACATCCCTGTCTTTTTTATACCTGGGAGCCCAGAACTGGACACAATACTCCAGGAGGGATCTGACCAGGGCAGAGTAGAGGGGGAGGATCACCTCCTTTGACCTGCTGGCCACACTCCTCCTGTCATTTACCTGTCATCAACTAGGATCCCCAGGTCCTTCTCCACAGAGCTCCTGTCCAGCAGGTCATCCCCCAGCCTGTACTGATTCAAGTGGTTATTCCTTCCCAGGTGTAAGACTTTACACTTGCTTTTGTTGAACCTCATTTGGTTTTTCCCTGCCCAGCTCTCCATCCTGTCCAGGTCTCGCTGGATGGCAATACAGTGTTCCTGCGTGTCAGTCACTCCTCCCAGCTTTGTATCATCAGCATACTTGCTGAGGGTGGATGTTATTCCCTCATCAAGGTTGTCAATGAAGATATTAAACAGGACTGGACCCAACACCAAGCCCTGGGGAACACCACTAGTCACAAGTCTCCAGTCAGACTCTGCTCCACTGATCACCACCCTCTGAGCTTGGTCCGACAGCCAGTTCTCAACCCACCTCACTGTCCACTCATCTATCCCATGCTCTCTCAGCTTTGCTATCAGGATGTCATGGGAGACAGAGTCGAAAGCCTTGCTGAAGCCAAGGTAGATGACATCCACTGCTCTCCCTCCATCTACCCAGCCACTGATGACATCATAGAAGGCTATGAGATTGGTCGAGCACGATCTCCCTTTGGTGAATCCATGCTGACTCCTCCTCATGACCTTCTTCTCTTCCAATTGCTTGGAGATGGCATCCAGAACAAACTGTTCCATCACCTTTCCGGGGACAGAGGTGAGGCTGACTGGCCTATAGTTGCTCGGATCCTCCTTCTTGCCCTTTTTAAAGACTGGAGTGACATTGGCCATTCTCCAGTCCTCAGGCGCTTCTCCTGTTCTCCAAGACCTGTCAAAGATGATAGAGAGCGGCTCAGCAATCACTTCCGCCAGCTCCCTCAGCACACGTGGATGCATCCCATCCAGGCCCATGGATTTATGTGCATTAATCCCTTTGAGACGCTCCTGGACCACCCCCACCTCAACTAGAGGGAAGCTCTTCATTTCCAAAATTCTCTTACTTTCTTCCAGTGTCCGGGGGTCCCCAGGGGTCTTTGAAGTGAAGACCGAAGCAAAGAGGGGGTCTAGTATCTCTACCTTCCCAGCATCCCTTGTCACCAGGACACCCGCCTCATTCAGCAGGGGACTGACATTATCCCTGGTCATCCTCTTACTATTCACATATCCAAATAACCCCTTTTTATTATCTTTTATGTCCCTTGCCAGATTCGTTACCAGGTGGGCTCTAGCCTTCCTAGTCACATCCCTACAGGCCCTGACAACATTCCTATATTCTTCCCAGGTGCTCAGACCCTTTTCCCACAATTCATAGACCTTCTGCTTCCCTTTGAGTTTACCCATGAGCTCCCTGCTCATCCACACAGGTCTTCTGCCACTCTTTCCTGATTTCTTGCTCAAAGGGATGCACCAATCCTGGGCTTGGAAGAAATCCTGTTTAAGTGCTAGCCAGCTCTCACAGGCTCCCTTACCTTCTAACAGTGTAGCCCACAGGATAGCTCCTATTAGGTTGTGGAAGAGATCAAAGTTTGCTCTTCTAAAGTTCAGGGTAACTATCCTACTTTTTGTGTTGCTTCTTCCACTCAGGATTTTGAACTCTACCATTTCATGATCACTTTGTCCCAAGCTTCCCCCGACCTTCACTTCCCTAATGAGCCCATCCTTGTTGGTTAAAACAAGGTCCAGTACCCGCCCTCCCCTTGTAGGTTCCTGCACCATCTGTAGTAGGAAATTGTCTTCTACACATTGCAGAAATTGTCTGGACAGCGTATGACTGTCCCTGTTCCTTGCCCTGCAAATACGTGGGTAATTGAAGTCCCCCATAAGGACCAGTGCCTGGGATCTCGAGGCTACTTCTAGCTGCTTGTAGAATGCATTATCAACTCACTCCTCCTGATCAGGGGGCCTGTAGTGCACATCCACAACAGTGTCACTCACAGTAGCCTGCCCCTTGATTTTTACCCACAAGCTCTCAACTGATGGATCATCCTCCCTCAGGTGGAGTTCAATACATTCTAGATGCTCTCTCACATAAAGAGCAACTCCTCCATCTCACCTCTCTAGCCTATCTTTCCTAAAAAGCACACAGCCATCCATGGCAGCATGCCAGTCATCCAGGCTGTACCACCACATCTCTGTGATCTCAATGAGATCATGGCCCTGTGACCATGAGAGACCTCTAACTCTTCCTGTTTTAACCCGTGCCACATGCATTAGTATATAGGCAGTTTACAGAGGCAGCAGATGCAGGTATCCTCAACAGGTCACAGGAAGATTTCTAACAGGGGATGGGCAGTGTTGCCTCCACTGAGGAGTCCTCAGGGCAATCCACAGAATTTTGCTTACTATCACCAGGAACAACATCCCGAAGCCCATCACTGTGCTGTTGGCCTTTGCCTTCTTCCCCTACCAACTCTAGCCATGTCTCCTGAAGCACTTGCCTGACCCCAGCAGCCTTCATGATATCCCCTTCCCCCTTCTTACCTAGTTTAAAGCTCTCTGCAGCCCCAGACCTGTAAAGTTGCCTTTTCCCTCCTCAGCTCCATCTGAAACAAGACTTTCTGTATCAGGAACTCCTGCTCTGGTCAGTGCCAGCAACCCTGCCTTTTGCCACATCACCACCATGGCAGAGCACTTTCACACTGCCTTCATCAGTTTCCAGCCCCCTCCCATGCACCTGTTCTAGGCCTTCTAACCCTTGTTCTTGCTCTCTTCCACCAGCTCAGTGGTGGCTTGACACTCCCTTGTCAGGTGTCAGCTGAAGGCAAAAGGTCAAAACACCTTTTTTTCAAAAGTGGCTAAAGGATGTCATTCAAAACTGCTAGAATTTGTGATAAGTAAAAGCTGGCTTCCCTTCTGCAGCAGCAGCAGAAGGCACCCCCTCTCCAAGCTTCCTAGAAGAGCGATTCCCTATCTGCTCTGCCATTGTACATGTTATCTTGCTCTATGATTCTTATTTTTTTTTTTAGGTGAAACTTTTCTTTTGCCTAGGTGTTAGGGTCTAAATACAGATTCTCTGATCTCTGCTTCTCTCTACTTGAAAGGAAACCTACTGGGTGACAAAAACACCCACTATAAAATTTAGAGTACCATCCATTTGTGGTTATCGTAGGCCCAGCAGGATTTTCACCACCAGGTATTTATCCCACTGTGTATTCTTTTGATGTGGCTTTCACTGCAAACTGGTATTTCCTGGAAGAAGAAATGCCTTTTAAAAATTGAATTAAAAGGTGTTGAAAATATACATTTAAAAAGACAACTATGCCAATTTTGTAGGAATATAATAGTTATAAGATAGTGAAAAATTAAACTTAATTTTTCTTTAAGTTACACAGTCATATCACTGAAGGAACAACAAATTGACAGGGAAGCATAGTGATAATATAACACTCAGAGAATTTCACCAAAGAACCCCTAAACATGACCGTTTCATCTTTGATTCAGTGCTTCACCACGACAGCAAAACTGAAACAGACTGCAGGGATGTGGGCAGAAGTAGGCCTCAGAAATTTAACCTAAATAACAAATTCTAAGTACAAAGTGCTGATTTGACAAGATAAATATGTTTCTATGTACCATGATATATGAGGTAGTAGTTTATTTCAGGAAATGCACTTCACAGAAATGTATGCAATTATGGGTAAGCAAAACAGAATGAACAGACAGGCAGACAGGCAAAACTAAGGGTCTCAATGGAAAAATTGAATGATGTGCCAGAATGGACATAAGCCCATATGAAAGCACTGAACACCACAAAGGACTATACAGAGTCTGGAAAATAAGTGTAAGTAAATTAAAATGCAGTTCCTACAATCTCATTAGAAAGAAATAGTAAAAATAAATTAGCCACTGATAGCTAATAGTAGCAGAAATAATGCCTGAATTATTAGAATAGAGATGAAAGCATTTATTAATTTACTTCCAGAGAACAGTGACTGTAGAGAGATTTAATCCAAGATTAAATAACTAGGTTAAGTATCTGGCACCCAATGTACCTTCAGAGATATTCAAAAATAGTTTGATAAAGTAATGCATATTCGTCAAGATGGATGAATTTGAGACATTGGTCTGGAAACCACGTTGGAGACAACAACAGAGTGATTCCTGAAGAGTTCTACCCAGTTCCTGAAAAAGAAAGATATTAACATACTTTGTATTAAGTTGAAAAAATAAAGGAAAATAAGGTAAGTCAATAAAATAATGATAAAGTTGTAAGTGTGACATATTATAAATAGTGCATTCCAATAGGGCGAACTGAATGGTAGTGAAACTGCAGCTGGGATGGGACTGTATTAGTAAAGTGGTAAATAGATCCAAGAAAATGAGGAAAATTGAATATGTATTCACATCTCTTTTCAGCATTGATACATAGGCCTTATTGGATGTGGGGGTGAAACTATGAAATAATGTCAGGTAATATATCCCATATCTGAAGCTAGCTATAAGCTCTGGATCTTAAGGAAATTACTAGGATGAAAGTTATATTAAAAGTCAAGGAAGTTTCTTTTTGTCTAATTTGAGACCATGACCTAAAGCTCTCTGGTGGGGATAAGAATGTGTAAAGTTTCATTAAATAGCATTCAGAAGCTCATGAATAAAAATGTTTTACATGGCATAAAATGTTCAATAAAATATTCTGGCACAAAAGGGGACCCTAAAAAGTAAAATAATATGTTTAGAATAAGCTATTGTTTTCAAGTTGATTCCTCATTAAATAATATAACATATAATTATGTTTTCAGAACAAATCCTTACTTAAAATACTTGAAATACCCCTTATACTCTACTGTCTGAAAACATTGAAGTTGCTGAGTGAATACAGGAAAGATTTGAAAAATACAAACCCTTATAAATACTTTTCTTACAAAGCTTCTGTAGAACTCATTTTCAGTAGTAAATTTGCTAAAATTACCCCTTCTTCAAGTATTAAAGATAATACTTATTTTCACCCATTCTGTGTAATCTTAGCCACAAACTCAGAATTGCTTAGTCACGAGTATCCAAAACGATTTTTGTATATTATTCTATTTTTAATTAACAGCCATTTAATAATGACTCATATAGAAAAGTACAGAGTCCATTTATTGTATGAAATACTTCCTTGCAGAGGAAGAAGCAATGCCAAAAAATGTAATGAACAGACACGCTAAGAGCAGCAAGTCAGAGAGACTGGAACTGCAGTTTTCATTTTTGGTGTTCTTAATACAAGTAAACAGGTTTTCAAAGGAGCAGCTAGATCATTTAAAATGGTTTGATTGTTCCAATATCTTGAAGCAAAATTTTATAAGAAACCAAGATTTCTAAATGACACATAACACTGAGAACACATTTATTTAAGAAGGTTAAGGAATCTCATAATACCAAGTAGCTTTTAAGAAGACTTTAACTGTATTTTCTTAATTTAAATCAGTATTAGGTAGTAAAAGTATTTTCAAAATTGTACTGAAACGTGTTTGCAGCTGTGTTAAACTCAAAAAGATTCACAGAGCTTACTAAGTTTATAAATCAAAATGTTTGAGAAACTAATGCTTAAATAGATTTGATTTTTATTTAGACTCATCTGAAAACTTACATGTAAGGTCAGCAGAAAATCAAAGATAGGAGTCATAAAGGGTAAGGTCTGAGGTAATTTGTACTCATGATATCTCTTACACTCAAAATCACTGAAAAAAAATAAAGAATATGTATGTCTCCAAAGGCAACAGTTTTTATCTCATGAAGGATGCTTATTACAAAAGAATGGCTTAGTCAGTCTTTGAGGCAGCTACCCCTTCTCCTTGAGGTGGTGCAGCCAATTGTCTGTCCACAGTTTCACAAAGACTCAAAGGCCTGATTTCATGAGGTTCACCAACTGCTGATGAATGCTGGCACATAAAAGTGAGCAATTACGAAATTCATGAAAAGGGAAATTTTAATCATAGGCTAACCTCTGTGCATGTGTGTACAGGTTGGTTCAGAACTATTTGCCTCTCTGTCTGTGTGAAATTTGATTCAGGATTGTTTGTCTCCCTGTCTGTACGTGTGATTTCATTTAATGCCTGTCTGTATGCTCAACCCTGCTGTAGGTTTCAGGTGACCCTGGATATTCTTGAATCTTAAGTTGCTCTTTTGATTGTAATAAATTCCATTGCATTGCTCTTTTAAATTGGCTGATGATTAAGTTAATAATTATACATCCTAATACTGCGGTAAATCTCAAAAATATGAATAGATTCTAAACTGCTACTACACCAAAGCCATGTAACAAAATCTCATTTGTGGCACACATTCAAACACAAATGGTTCTAGGCCTAAAGAGATTGAATGTAGAATGAAATGATGTATCTTTTTTCAAAATGCTTATTTTCTAACAACTCTACATACAACCCAAAAAAAGATTTTCAAATCACAAAAATTAGTGAAAAGGCTCATATATTTAATTAACTAAATATACATGTTTATCTAAATTTTGTATCTCCCCCACCATTTGTTAAAATGCAAGATTAAAATCATTGGGATAGAAAATGAAAATTACATTATTCTTTTCCTCTTAGATCTGGCTTCTTCATAGTTGGACTATATCAGATCTCTAACTCAGTTATCTTTCATACTTTTAAAATTTGTGTAGGCAAAACCAGGAGATACTAGCAAACTTCATTCCTGTAACAACTCGTTCCATTACTTACCAGAGAACTAAAGTATGCAAATTAAAAGATCATGAAAATGGTATTGAAAAGTAAAAATCGGGTTGTCAAACTAGAAGAAATGTATGAAAAACAAATTCTGAAAATTAGAGAGAAATGAGATAAGGCAAACACAATGACTTGTCATAGAATCACAGAATTTTCTTTGTTGGAAAAGACCCTTTAGATCATTAAGTCCAATAATCACCCTAACCTGCCAACCACCACTAAACTGTATTCCTCAGCACCACATCTAACTGTCTTTTAAATACCTCCAGGGATGGAGACTCCATCACTTCCCTGGGCAGCCTGTTCCAATGCCTAACAACTCTCACTGTGAAGTGGTTTTTCCTATTATCAAATCTAAACCTCCCCTGGCACAACCTGAGGCCATTTCCTCTTGTCCTATCACTTTTCACTAGGGAGAAAAAAAGATCACTCTCTGCCTCTCCATAACCTCCTTTCAGATAGTTGTAGGCAGCAATTAGATCTCCCCTCAACCTGCTTTTTCCAGACTGAACAACCCTAGTTCCCTCGGCCACTCCTCATAACATTTATTCTCCAGTCCCCTCACCAGCCCCATTGCCCTTCTCTGGACATGCTCCAGCCCCTCAATGTCTTTTCTGTAGTGAGGCACCCAAAATGGAATACAATACTTAAGGTGAGGCCTCACCAGTGCTAAGTACCGTGAGACATTTACTTCCCTAGCCCTACTCTCCATGTTATACTTAATACAGGCCATTTGTCATGATTGTGAACCTAGCTGTACTTTTATCAGTGTGTCAGAATGGAGTACTGAAGAGGCAAGAAGACAAAAAATGCATAAATATGAGGTTTATGGTATTGCATCATGATTACTAAAGAATTTTTTTTAAACTTCGATGTTGGTATCAATTGGGAAATTCTCTTTAGACTGCTGCATATGTAAGTATGTACCATTTAGAATTACATTTCTCAGCCATGGGTGTTCCAGAATTTATTATAGGCTAGAATTTGTTGACTCAGGCAGGATTTGCCACTCTATTTAATATTTATAGATTAGTACAAGTAAAATCTACCCTGCATAGCTACTCAAGTATTTCCATTATTGATATCTGATGGAAAGTGAGGTATAGTCATTTATCAACTGTATAATTTACTTTAAAACAAAATGACAGTGTCTTCTATGTATTTTCTAAATAAGAGCATGCATCAAGAGCCATCACTGGATCAATTTCTAAATCACAAAGTGCTGCAATGGCCACAGCCTTCTGACTTGGGGCTTTTAAGCTGCTTAATGAATTGAACATAGGGAGATAAGGGTTCAGGAAGCAGCGTCCTTCAAAACCCACACCATTGTATCAGCTGATGCTGAGGGTAGATGAAAGAGATACTCTTACCGCAGCACGATGTCATTTTCATTGGGTAACAGCTAAAGTACTGCTAGGTAGAAACAATCTCCTGTCATACATCAAATTGTGGTGTAAAGTGTTCAGTTACTGATACTTTCATCATTTGCTCTCTTGTACCTTCTCACATGGCAGTTGCTATCTAGGATTGCAGACTATATATATTAGGCTACACAGGGTGTTTCATAATAACTGGTTAGCAGGATCAAATAGGTTTACACTGAACTCTGTGAGTCCTATCTGGAATCTATCAGGATTCTATCAATTTTTGTCAAAACTTCATAGTCATACTTTTTTGAACAGGGTTAATCAAGCAGTGCAGTGTTAATACTGTGGAGTATCTTGCCTTTAAAAGCTAACCTATTGTTAAATATGATATATTTATAAATATAAAAAGTGTATTATAAATTATATTATGTTCATAACCCCTTCATGTTTTCTTATAGTGATTTTTACTGTTAGTATTTTCCAATAAGCTTCAAGAATTTAGTTTTATGTGAGAGCATCTCCATCCTTCTCGTGGATATTGGCACATAATACCTTTGCTCAGCATATCTGGCAACTACTGAAAGCATCCTTGTGCTGAAAGGTTGTTTGATATCTGACAGTGTAGATATGGGATCCTTGTCTGGCACATAAACAGCAAATGTTTCTTACTTCATTAGGTGCCTCTAGTGCAGTACTTACCTAATTAACGGACACAAACAGCTGGATACACCCACATCTAAAGAGGGAAAACAGTCAATCCATTAAAAATGTCAAAGTATAAGATGTTTTCCTGTTTTCTTTGAAAACACAAAAGTGGAAAGCTATTTAAAAAAATAAGAATCACACAACTAGTGTTTTTATAAAATTTATATGATTACATATATTTTAGTTACAGCACATAATATACTGTGCATATGTATTAACAATCAGAAATATAATTCAAACTATCACAGTGTAAGCACTGTTTCTGCATCATAGCTATCTAGTTATCTTTGTTCTCAAAAATCTGCAATTATGACTGATTATTATGCTGAAAAATTGTATCTTAAGAAGCATTTAGATATTTAAAAATGCTTAGAAAGAGGAATTTTCTTCCTAGTTAATGTAATAATTTCTAGTTGAGTTGAAGTCTTTCACAAAACATTAAATAGAATGTTTTGCTCTGTCACTCTCCAAAGTTAATGGAAGTTTGGAAACTGCCTCTAAGGAAAAAATACTCTTCCTTCTTTTTGGTATAGTTTAACCCTATGCAATAAATCTCCTGATGCTGACTTACATTTAATCATTCTAGAATAAATCTAGTGTCATTCCAATTGAGTTAATCTAAATTAGAATAAATTTGTGAGCCAATGAAATATAGTCCCTCATATTTAACATATATAAATAACAGCAGAAGGTTTTTATTCCCTATTAAAGGTTTTCAATGAAATTGGGTTTAAAACAATTATATGTTATAGAATCACAGAATCATAAAATATCCTGAGTTGGAAGAGATCCATAAGGATCATTGAGTCCAACTCCTGGCTCCACACAGGGCCAGCCAAGTCAGAGCATGGGACCGAGTACATCGTCCAGACACTTCTTGAACTCAGTCAAGCTCAGTGCTGTGACTACTTCCCTGGGGAGCCTGTTCCAGTGGTCAACCACCCTCTCAGTAAAGAACCTATGCCTAATATACAACCATCAGCTTTAGTGCAGTTGTCTGGAGAGAAGTTAACCTCACAGAATTCAGTGTGAGATTAAGTATCAAGTAAAGATTAAGGATGTGAATAAATGTTTTGTAGGATGAAATTTTATTGGGGGGCAATTAAGATCCCATGTGGTTGAGCATTTATTTCTTCAAAATGAGTATGAAGAGGAAGTGCCAGTAACCCCATCCATACAGAATTACCTAACCAAACGTGAAGTTTTTGACTCTGATATTACAGTAAGGTCACTTTTCATTTGAGAAAAATACAGCTGCACAGGGCCAAAGCAATGTTTTTCATCTTTATATTTTAACATACATGACCTTTTCACAAGACTATACAGAGGCATCACTATAATCCCAGAGATAAATTTACCAAACAGTTTATATGACTGCTTAGGACATGAGGGTAACTGGTAGATCCTAAAATCGGAAACATTACAATTAAGAATATATTTAAGCCCCAATATAATTAAATAGCCAGTTTTAGTTTTGTGGAAGAAATGGATTACATGAGTAATGTCATCATTTTTCATACAGTGAGTATCTTGGAAAGAATTTTCAACAATGGACAGCAGATATATTGTACATTGTTCCTTATTTGCAATAAGACAGGAGAACCTCAGAAATAAGATTCCTGAAATATAACCAGAGCTTTGTCATTTTATCCATCAGGGGAGAATTAATTCCCCAGATGAGTTTGCCAAGCTTCTTACCAAAAATATTCATTTAATTTATACTTCAATCATGACAAAATTCTTTCAATTACATGAGGACTAACTGGAACCTCAGCAACCTCTCCAGTGGACTATTCCAATTTCATTCGTTTTACTCCAATAGACGACAGGTTGTTGTTGAAATTGATCCCTTTTATGAGGTTCATAACGTACTCTTCAAATTGCCGTGCAACTTCAGATTTTCTTCTTTTCTCAAAGGTCTTAAGAAAGGTTAATAACATCAACAAAGTCTGGTTAAAGTAGTACTATTTAAATTAATAGCCTTCACTAAATTAGCAATTGGCAAAGACAGATTCTGTCAGCCTTACTTTTCTGTTTATTTTCTTACATAGGCAGTGATTCCAGTAATTTTTTAGAAACACCTCAAGAAAGATGCTCCTTCACTATAAATAAGACTGGCAGAATTTAACCTCCAAAACTGAACTGCATTTCTAAGTGATTAGAACCTTTCCAGATCTCTCCATAAAACCAGACAGAGTATATTGTCTCTGGCCCAATAAAATGGTCTGAAAAGATTGGTCCAGAATCATCTTTTCAGTCAATTTTTTATGCTTTCTCACCAGATTACTCATTCTTTCATTAAGGTATTTTGAATAAAGACTTTACCCTAGTGTTATTTTCTTTAGAGAATTTTCTTATCATCTCTAGTAATTTATTTGGCAAATTATCTGGTATTATCACTTGGTCTGCTGCTGGTTCTTCAGCTAATAGACTTTAAATTTATTTTGGATGTTTCTCACTATAGCTGCACTCATGTCAGATGTACTTCATGCACTTTAAAATAGTTTTAAAATATACAGATATATATGTGTGCTCACACCTCCAAATAAAACTTCTTGGTTTATAAAACCTTGCTATAGTACCTTCAGAGGTAGAATGAATATAATTTTTTTAACTGCAATAAAATGTCTGCAAAGCAGAATCCTCATCAATACTAACTGGGAGCAAGCTAGTAGTCCAACCTATTTAGAACTCTCATTTAAGCTACTTCAAACATTGCCAGTCTTTTGCATTTGTGGATTTTCTCATGACTGGTGTTGGCCAAGGGTACATGTTCTGAATAAGTTTCAATGAAAATTGTCCAACTATCTCTGACATGTAAATTGAGGAAAAAATTGCATCATTTGGTCAATGTAATAAAATTTGCAACCTTTTCTTTGTAGAACTTCAGTGCCTCCAAGCTTTGAAGCAGAAAGTTGACATTAGGCATGGTGGGTTCTGTATTATATATTTTCCTCTTTGATCTTTATGAACTTAATTAAAATAAGGCCAAATTATAAGCACTCAAAATATTGAAGGTTGTACGGTCATGAGTTATTTCGTTGATTTTATCTACTAACAGACCTACAAAATCATTTAGCATGTCCAAGCTTCTCACAGATCATGGCACCTAGTAAAATGTCATTTACTAAACTGTGTCTCCACTTTCTTCAAAAAGAAATTAAGAATGCTCCAGGCCTAAGCAGAAAGTACTAAGAATCTGATTTGTCTTTAAGAGGTATTCCAACGTCCTGGGTTGGAAAAGGGCAAAATAACTGAGTATGTGACACCAAATTAGCCTCTCTTCTTAATGATGCAAAGGAAACTTCATAGTGATACAGAGGAGACAAAGACAAAATTTTGGATGTGAATCACCTAAGACAGAATGTGAGTATGAGAAACAGGATCTGTTAAAACAAAATATAGGATTAGGAAAAAAGGAGGAACATGCTGGACAAGAAAACTGAAACACGAGCTCCTGAGAAAAAGAGCACAGACTAGGAAAAGCACGAAGTGCAGACATTGTTCAGTGAAGGGAGGGCGAAGGAACCATGTGCACAGGAATACAGTCATGACAGCAACTTAACTTTCAACTAAGATTTAGAAAGTGACCTTACGTTAACTCATAGAGGCTGTAGGGATCTGGAGACCTGCCTTTGAAGTCACAGTGTACTGTCTGTCGTTCTATCGCCATTTTAACATTTTCCCCATTCTTTAAGGAACAGAAATGGCCCTTTACTAGCAGGTTATCAGATTGATATTGATAAACATTAATGGTTTGAAATCATAAGAGCTGAGAAGAAGGTACTACAGAATGGCTTCTATCATGGTTAGATTCTCTGCTTACCAGATCATGAAGATATCCTTTAGCTAATTAGAGAATCTCTTTGACGCTTTGCACTTTCCTGTATTTGTTACCCAACAGATGTCCAGTTTAATGTAATCCCTCTTGAGCAAATTATTTTGTTGTCCTGAGATCTTTAATACAGTCCAAGTACTTTTGTCTGCTTGTTTTCCTTTTGCTTTCTTCAGTCCTCAGGGTCTGTAGCAGATGTTTATTATAGTTTCTCTTCTGTCTTCACTATTATTTTGTCTGTATGTGGAGTATTTTGCTGACATTTCACATTTCTGGAACTTTAGAAGAACAGTGGCTGAAAAATATTAAGATGAGATCTGGGAAAAAGTAGTCATTAGCATGTGCACAGTTTGTAGGAAACTACAAAAGACACACAAACTGCCATGAAGAGAGAGAAAATACTATATACTTCTGCTTAGAAGGCATCACTGGAATGCTTTCCTCACCAGCCATTTTCTTTTTATTGCTTAAAAATAGCCTATTCTTTGAAGTATATGTTAACCCTGATTCTTCTGTATTTATTCTTATCAACTACTAAGCAATAATACCATGCCCATAGCAAATATTAATCTATGGAAATGGTATCTGTGAAACTGCATGCCTGCTGCTTAACAAATGAAAAGGTCTCACAAGTAATTCTTTTGAATATGCCAAAACTCACCAGCAGTTTGAATAACTGTAATGACAGGACACGACCTTCCCTCCTGGTTCATCCTCAGTCCTTAGAAACCAACTTTCCCTTATCTAATCCCCTAAAATATGCTCAATAAAATTGTATTATGACAATTTTATTCTTTGAAGTATATGTTAACCCTGATTCTTCTGTATTTATTCTTATCAACTACTAAGCAATAATACCATGCCCATAGCAAATATTAATCTATGGAAATGGTATCTGTGAAACTGCATGACAATTTTATTGACAAACTGAACAAAGTAATGTGATGCTTCATTCTCTTACTGCTCAGTATGACAGATCTCCTAGGAGACACCTGAGTCTGCAATGAATATTGGAACAAAAAAGGAACAAAACCCAGCAGTATCCTCCATTGAAACACTTGTTCTAGTAACAAGAACATCTTTCTGCCCTTTTTTTTGTGGGTACCCACTATCTGTTCATATCTGTAGTCTTACTGCAGTCTCTGAGGTTTTGACTGAGGAAGCACAGTTCAACCTTCAGGTGGTCTCCATAATAGAGGATATGAATACAACATTCTTCTGTGGGTCTTCAAACCAAAAACCAATAGAAGTTTTGAAAAGAATGAGCACATACGTTGAACTAAATACTTTTGTTCTTTTCTCAGTCCATAGATACCTTTCATTAAAGGTATCAAGACAATATTCTTAATCTTGCAATTAGTCAAGAATACAGATTGGCAACCTCTTAATTTTTTGTTCCTTAATTTTTTGTTCTTTCATTTTTTTTTTCCTAAATCAAGCAACCTTATTCATCATGCATAATCTTCATGTATTACAAGTGTAAATATTCCTGTATCTAGTTTGTTAGCGTAGATATATTGTATAAAATGATCCAAATTCAAAATGTGGTCCTCATTTCAGAATTGTACATTCAGACTTTAGAAAGCCTTAGACGTTTCATAATGTGTGAAGAATAGTGTAATATATTTTTCACACATTCAGGTAGTGATGTTGGTCAGAAAACATGGTCATGTTCTTGGTTAATCTCTACTTTATCTTTACCTCTCAGAAATCTTGTACTTCTTCAAAGGAGAAAAAGAGGCCTGCTAAAATCATTAGTATCCTGCCTTATCTTTAGAGGGCATGTAGGTCCAGTAGTGAAAACATAACCCTTAGTCCATCATGTTGATGTACCATTAAGAAGCTGACAGGCTATTTACACCGTGACTAGCTCTTCAATATTTTGTCTCTATTTTTGTAATTTTTTAAGAAGACCTAAACTGCACCTTCAAGAATGATGTCAGTATTTTAGATATACCTCCACAGTGCAATTGAACAAGTCCTACAGATTTCCAAAAAGCATGTACCTAAATTAGCAAGATTTCCCAGCCATGTATGACCTTATTACCTTGACAGTATGACCAAGTTTGTGCAACCCCCTCTGTGTGATAATAAACCTGTACTAGCTCATATGGAGAAATTCTAGTTGTTCCTGTACCTACAGTTTGCATATGCTTTTAAAAAACACAGAACATTCAGTGACATCTAAGCTCTTTAGTACAGGGTACAACAACGAGAACACAGCTTTGGTTTCTGAATCACTAATGGGTGATTTACCTCATGTAATTTTAGCTATTTAGAAGTTATGCCTTTCACGTAGAGATATTTAAAATTAGCAGAAGGGAGATAGGCACCTCACAAGGGAAATTAATCCTACTGTGAGATAATTACTGGAGGTAACTTATTGAAGAGAAGGTACGGCATTAAGGAAATTTCCAGTGTGGAATGTTGTTGATACACATGGAGTCTATTTTGTGATAGTTCCCTAGGCAACATAACCTGCAATCTTAGGTGTTGACAACACTAGGGGATCTCAGTGTGCTAACTCTGAAACTGCATGGAGGGTGGAGTGAAGTGGAGACACCATGACCAGCCTTTGTGATAACACTGCAGGGATGGATACTCGATGGTATTGATAGTACTGTGGAACTGCTGAACTGCATAGTTGTTATCCTGAGCCAGCAGTATCTCTTTTTTTTGTTTTTTGTTTTTGTGCAAAACATGTCCTTTGGTTGAACCTTGCTCACTAGAGTCTTATCATAACACCTCCACCCCCAAAGTCTACCTGCCCCCAGGGTATGACCATCCCTCACTGAGCGTGCACTTCAAATTTCTTTAAGCCCATATCTTTAAAAGTTAACAGATCTTACACAAATGGTAACAAAGGTATGTATGACTAGAGTCACTCAAGCTTCTCCTGAAAGTAAGAAAATAGTATTAATAGGGTGATGTTAGGGAAGATACTGTTGTGGACAAGTTGGGAGGACAATGCTGACTTCTGGGATTGATTGACCGGCTGAGCCCCTCTTCAAGGGATGCCTACTGGGTGAGATTCAAATACTTGGCTATATCAAGTGCCTTTCTGGGAAACTTAAAAAAGCCTATAGAGTTATTTCATAATTTAATTATCATTCATATTCTTGGTACTTGCACATGCTTTGCGTACAGTGTATTTATCACTGGCAATCTGAAAGAACCTGTACTTTTGTTGCTTAAATAAACTGCACCACTCATTAATGGTGAAGGGTCTGGAGGGGACGTCTTATGAGGTGAAGCTAAAGCCCCTTAGTTTGTTCAGCCTGGAGAAAAGGAGGCTGAGAGGAGACCTCATTGCAGTCTGTGGCTTTCTGATGAGGGGAAGCAAAGGGGCAGGTGCTGATCTCCTCTGTTTGGTGAACCCAAGAACAGTATGAAGCTGTGACTGCGGAGGTTTAGGTTGGGTATTAGGAAAAGGTTCTTTACTGAAAGGATGGTTGAACAGGCTCCCCAGGGAAGTGGTCACAGCCCTGAGCTTGTCTGAATTCAAAAAGCATCTGAATAACATGCTCAGTCACGTGCTTCAACTTATCTGGTCCTGTGCGGAGCCAGGAGTTGGACTTGATGATCCTTATGGGTCCCTTCCAACTCAGGATATTCTATGATTCTATGACTCTAATCTAGCTGTGAGAGTTCTCACTGAATGCAACCAAATTCCCTAACTCTAATCTCACTGAATGCAACCAAATTCCCTAAATATGGCTATTATAGTCCATTGAGCATGACTAGACTGAAGGTGCTTTGTACTATTTGTGCATCCATAATCATGGTTATTCAATATATTGATCATGATGTGACTTATAGTGCCAAATTTGGTATCACCCAGACTCTAAGCCCAGTTGCACCCCTAGCCCCTCTGCTCTCTGAGGGCAAGCTGGAATGCAAGGGGATTTGGTATATTTTCTGCCAAACTTCTTTGCCCGTTAACTCAACAGCCAGTTATCAAACTTTTCCAAGACGGGTGATTACGAAGCTGCCTGTTTCTTTTCACTTGTCACTAGATGGCAATTTACTCTAGTCACCTACCTTCTAAACGGCTGGTTAAGTTACAGGCATCGTCCCAACCATAAACCCCACTGAAAACCTGAAATGTTAACACTCAGACTTTGTATATGCTGAGAAATGGTTAAGCATGGTGATTTCTACAGGTTTGGTTGGTTGGGTTTTTTTTTCCTAAGCCAGTCTTTTTAAATGGATCTCCTAGGAAAGTCTATGCAAAGAAACTACAGTAAATACTGGTTTTGATGAACAAGCTTTTTCCACTACAAAGGCAAAAAAAAAAAGCAGGAGCATATTTCACTCCTTGAAAAGGTTAGCAAACTATTTTGTAAAGTGGTTTCCTTGGGGCTCTCCAAAACAACTGGACCAGTTCTATGCAGAAACAATGCACAGAAGATATAAGGGGACCGTAGTCTTTTGAACCAGCAGCTGTGCTACCTGCGGCTCTCCATAACAAGCAGACCAATTCCATGTGGAAACAGAATGAGCACAAGATATAAAAAGATCAAAATTGTTTGAACCAGCAGCTGTGCTACCTGCAGCAGTTAATCTTTCCTGGCAATCTGTTAGAGACACACATTCCTCAGGCTAAGAGGACTAAGAGGCTTTTGCTGACTGCTGTTCCTCTGAGAGAAGCCAAGTCCAATTCTCCCTTCATATTACTGGAACACTTAAATTGTGGACTCATATATATTAGGGGGAAAAAGTCACTTTAATTTGCTTTGTTAGAAAGGACTTTTCCGATCAGTTGCTTTAAATAAGAATATATTGGCAGCTCATTTAACAACTGAATTCTAGTTTAACTAATCTTTTACTATGAAGAAGCTCATCATGTAAGATAAAATGTATTTAATAACAATAATGTCAGACAAGGGCAAGAAAGTGTATTCTTCTGCTGACCCAATGTCTGCAGTGAAGACAAAATAATTTTTTGTACTATTATCAATTAAAACTGTTTCTTTTCCCTTTAAAATAATGATTTTTTTTTTCTCTTTAGAGAACTGGTTTTGTTACTCTCATTGGACTAGTAATTTTAATTAAAAAGTACTCTGTTCCTTCAATACTTGATCTATTCCCTTCTAAGATTTGTATTTCTAAGTATATTCTCTCACACTGTAAGGGACATCTTTTACATTATGGACAATGATCTAATACCTCAGCAGAGTTTACCTTTACAGCGTTGCTTTACCACAGTTGCACTATTTTACAAAATATTTTGTCAGTTAGAAAAGGAATATTTTGTATTTGATTTACATTCCAGAAGTTATTTGTTCAGTGGAAGTACAAAGTAGTTGTTTGGCCATACTTCTTTCAACAATTTTTGAAAAATGGGGTAGGAAAAGAGACCATTTTACCTCTATGTTAAAACAAACCAAACAACAACAACAAAAAAAACCCAGATAATTTTGCATATGTAATTATCCAAACACACAAACATCATGAGCTTTGGGAGCAAACACAGAGTTACTTAGTCTTGTGATCTACAGCTAGGTTTTCAATCTTCAGTCATCCCTCAGATGCACTGGGAAACTGCTGCTTCTTGCCTTTCCTCTTTCTCCTAACAGGGGTGGGACATAAATGAGTTAGGAAATGGTGTTACAGTGAGCAACACACTTATATGCCAATGAAACATCCTGTCTGTTTTGTACCTACCTTTATGTCTGATTCTGACCAAGTGTAAGAATGCACAGATGTCTGCAGGCATCAGGGAGGCTATGTATACTGCATGTTTCCTGTAGTACATGCAGGCAAAAAGTTACAAAGAAAGGTAATTTTTGGTTTTCTTAATAAAAGTTGTTCAAGCTGCTCTGGAAAAGTAATGCCTAGAAAGACTGAAAACAAAGAGCACATTCTATTCCAGTGATGTCATAATAGTTTGCCTTTGAATTCAAAAACAGGATTTTAAGAAGAACTTTACACACCAGTGCTGCTAACTAAGATTTGAAGACATAATGGCTCATTCTGTAGTTCCTAAACAATAACTTTGTCTAGTCTATCAAGTTAAATGGAAGTCTAGTAATGACAAACTCTTTCTTCCTGATTACCTCTGTATCCCATATTTCACTTTCTTCACACAGCAATCTCAAAGGATTTCCTAGTGCTGCTACAACACTAAACAACTTTACTGATGTAACTCAAAAAAACTAACTGCCTTGCCCTAGGTTCTCTTTTCATAACTTTGTAAATACACATCTTCCATAATATTTCAATCTTCAAAGAGCTACACAGCTGTAGGAGCTACTATCTCTGAGCAAGAGCTGTGTCATGGTTTAACCCCAGGTAGCAACCAAACACCACACAAGTGCTTGTTCACTGTGCCTAGCACCACCCATGCTCTCCCCCCACCACCTCCAAACTGGATGGGAGAAGAGAATTGAAAGGGTAAAAGTAAGAAAACTCATGGGTGAGAGAAGTAGTTTAATAACTGAAATAAAATAATAGCAATGATGATAATAGTAAGAATAATAAATTGTATTGACAAGGAAAAATAATGAAGAGAGAAATGTAACCAAGAACTGACTGATGCCTAGACAGTCGCTGAGCAGCAGCCCTCCCTGCCAACCTTACCCCTGGTTTTATTGCTAAGCATGATGTCATATGGTATGGAATATCCCTTGGTCATTTGTGTTCAGTTGTCCTGGCTGTGTCCTCTCCCAGCTTCTTGTGGACCTCCAGCCATCCTGCTGGTGGAGTGGTGTGAGGAGCAGAAAAAGCCTTGGCTCTGTGTAAGCACTACTACAAAGAAAATTAACTCTATCCCAGCTAAAATGATAATCTGTTAGAAAATTAATTTAAGATTTATATGTATATAATAAGGACTGTTAGCAACTACATCTGACATTTTCTAATTAATAGGTGAAGAAAACTCAGAAGTTATAAGCTAAAAGCCTGTCTAAACTTTGTTTAAGGAAAGAACTTGATTAATGAAGGGATGGTTTTCAATCCTTTCAACTCGATGAAATCTGTGTTCATTTAGGTCTTACCAGTGTTCTAAATTATTCTAGTCTAAATTAAAACTACTACACAATCTGTATTTGCTGGAGCATGAGGTTCAGACATGCTCTATATACTGAGAAAAGCCAGAAGAAATGCTAAAGGTTTGTGCCATATGGGTGTATACCAAAGGCTGTCTCAGGTCATTTTTATCCCTTAAGCTGAAAATAGCGATCCATGTTTGGTATTTAGGAGTTAAGTTCTATGTGGATAACAACGTTATCATTGAAGAGCTTTTGGGATATTTTCACTGAGGTGGATTAAGAAAAAAAATGGAAGAAATTTAATCATAGGATTTGAAGGAGAAAAACATACATTTTTCAGAACACCATCCAAATCTCAAGAATTCAGATGAATTCTCACATCCTGTGAGAGCTCTTCTTACGATTCATTGTACTGAATATCTCAGACTCTTCATCTTTCAGGAAGCTGTGCCTCCAATTTCTCAGTGTACATTAATATTCCCTACAAATACACTAAATCCACGGTAACTACAATTTAGGGAAACTATATCCCTCTCAAAACTAACACACTAGCACGTACTGAGAAGATACTGTATAATTCATGTCTCAAATCAGTTTCAAAAATACACTAATGAAAAACATTTTTTTTGGTTTAGAAGAATCTGACATTTTTTACCCAAGGACTTATTTTAAAACTCCAAATTATCACTGTCAGTCTCTTGAAGAAACCATGAATGAAGATTTTCTAAATGGTTTGGTTATATATTCCTTCTTGATATTGTATACAGTATTGGAGATTCCATACAGGCGCAGACTCAGTAATGTGGGATGCTTCAGTTTAAAGAAGAGATGACTGGGGCTTCAGAGAGAGAGGGATGTGACAAAAAATCTGTGAAATCTAAATTGCTAAAACCTTGTTCATTCACTGTCTCATCAGTAAAAGAAGAAAATGAAATGAATGAAATATGGCAGCTGCCAAACAAAAGCAAACAAAAAACTGAAGGTGACTCCCATACAGCTTCTAGCTGCGCTGTGGACTTCCATTTCAGAGCATATTGTGGATAATAAAACTTCAAATGTATTCAAAGGAAGATTAGTGGAAGTGAAATTCATTGAGGGTTACTAAATACACAGGAAACGTTAGATCAGGAAGTCTCTGGCTAACAAATGGTTCTAGATTGGAGCAATGCATTTCTCATTAAAAAAAAACATTTCCTGACAAGAACAGCATCCTCATACTAGTGGATTGCTGGTTCAACATGGAAGTGATTTATTGGAAAGTCCTGATTGTATCCTTCAGTTGCTAGGGGACTGTTCTAAATTATTCTTGCAAAAAAATTCCAGAACACAGAATTGTAGAAGACTAAGAATGTGACAAAAACATTTAGTAACACTGGCATTCATTAAATGTTCCCACCATAAGTAGAATGAGAAGGTCCTGTGTGTCCCAGTGAACAAGAGGCTGAACATGAACCAATTGTGTGTCATGGCAAAGGAGGACAAAAGCGTTTTGGGCTGCATTAAATGAAGTGTTGCCAGCAGTTCAAGGGAGGTGACCCTTCCCCTCTATTGAGCCCTGGTGAGACACATCTGGAGCATTGGGTCCAGATCTGGGATCCCCCAAAAAAGAAAGAATGAGCTAAGCAAGGGCCATGATTAAGTAAGAGGTGAAGCCATCATATGAGGAGAAACTGAAAGAGCTAGGACTGTTTAGTGTGGAGAAGGCTTAGGGTGTTGTTATTAATGTATATAAACACCCTACAGGAGGGAGCAAAGAAAAGGGACCCAGACTCTTCTCAGTGGTGCCTGCTAACAGAATAAGAGGAAATGGCCAAAAAATTGAAACAAAAGAAATTGCATCTGAACATATGAGAATATGTTTTTACTGTAAGCATGGTCAAAATTTGGAACAGGTTTATCAGAGAGACTGTGGAGACTCGAACCCTGTACATATTCAAAACCCAACCAGACCAGTCCCTAGCAGTCTAACCTAGCTGACCTTTATTTGAGCAGAGGAGTTGGACCAAATGACCTCAAGAGGTATCTTCCAACCTCAATGACTCTGTGAATTTGAGGCTACAGTCTGTAAGTAAGCAAATCAGTGCTTAAGAAATTTCATTAAAGCACACAGAGAAGATCCAAAGATCAGGAAAAAAATATTAACAAATTTGATGAGCAGATTAAGAACTTTTTTCATAGAAAGAGTTCTTTCTGCATTAATAGTAGGACAGGTACTACCAGCTGGAAAAAAATTCAGTTCCTATAGAGCAGAGATCATAAATAAAGCCATCTGAGAACATATATTAAATCTGGAAAGAAAGTATACAGCACGTGGGATCAACCGAGACAATTGTGCCAAACTAATTTTTTTTTTCTTGGGGAAAGGAATTACACAAAACTTACCTATGCAAACAAAAGAACAATGAGATAAATAAGAAAAATATACAACTTTATTTTTAAGAAAATAGTTTCTCTACAGCGTGTATGTGAGCCTGTATCTTGTATTTATAAAAATCCACAATATTATAATGAAAAGTATCTTGATGTTTGAAATCTTTTTTGTCAAGTCTGATTGTAACAGATCTAACCAGGTCCCTCATTTCTGATGCAGGATCAAACCTTATTTCTGTCCACAGGCAGCAAAAGGATTGTACTCACTCTGACAGCTTTTTCCAGTCATAAGGTTTTTTCCCATTGCCCAAATGCCAAGAATGCTTAATATGCTCAGTACATGATATTTTGTGAATTAAAAAAGCTCTAATCTTTATGTTGTTGGATCAGACATCAAAACAGCGCTTAGATGAAACATTAAACAAACATTTTCTTAAGAAAGCATAAGCATTTGTTGTGTGTACTCACTGTCCTGGGAATGAAGAGTGGTCTGGTTTGGAGTTGATTTGTGTTTTACATCTTCAGTAAATAAATGTTATCAATAGCTTTGCAAGCTTGCATGCTAAAAGAAAAGTTATGATTTCTTCACAACAAAGTAAGCACCAATACTCCAGAGGAAGCCCAAACTCAGTGTTCACTGAGCTTAGTGTTTTGTTTTATTTTATTTAATCAGAGAATTGCAGAATTGTTGAGATAGGCACCTTCTAGGTGCCTTGTGCAATTGCCTTGTGCAAGCAGGGCCACCTAGAGTGGGTTGCCCAAGACCACATCCAGATGGCTTTTGAATATCTCTCAAGACAGAGACTTCACAACCTCCACAGACAACCTGTTCTTGTAACTTGACCACCCATGCAGGTTTTGTTTTTATGTTTTATTGGAATTTCCCGTAAATTACTGGAATTTCTTTACTACTTCCCATCAGATGTTTATACACATTGATAAGATTCCCCTGAGTCTTCCTTCCCCAAATTAAAACAGCCTAGTTCTCTCATCCCCTTCCCATATATGAAATGCTTCAAGCCCTTTGACATCTTCCTACCTGGAAGTATGATAGATTTGGTTTATATTTATACCTACTGAGCTGAAGATGAAATAATTTTGCTCAGGTTTCCAACATACAAAATAAAACTACTAATATGGGAATTAAATTATACAGTCATGCTATTACTACTGTCACTGCTACTGGACACACTCCAAAGGCAGAGGGAACTTTCTAATTTCTTTGAAATAAGAGATAGAGACATCTACTCTAAGAATATATTTCAGGCCATTTATCTCAGTCTCACCAACCAGGTAATTTAATGTAGAAAAGAATTAGGTATCTAAATTGTAATGGGGCTTGACATTTCAGACAGACTTCTTTTTCAGTGTACCCAGTATTTAGTTCTACTTAGGGATGAGACATCAATGACACATTGGCCAACTAATAGATAATTAACTCATTGTGGATGAGACTACCAACACCCTAAGTGTCTAAAATAGCTGAAGAAAAAAGTGGCCATTTTACTGAAAAAAATGAACAATTCACTGATAGGTGAATTTGTGGACAATAAACAAGTATATACACAATGTTGCATGTTAGGGGAAAAAACCCAAAACACACACAAAAAACCATCAAGCCATGAAAGAGTTAAATGATGTTATCTCCTAGAAATATTGACTAAGGAAGTAAATTTCATTTTTACTTGGAATGGATAGGACTAAATTTTATGTAGTTTATATTCAGTATTTTCTTTGAAAAATGCATTTTTATACGTTATCAATCAATCAATATTCCTAGATATTAGGAATTTATTTTATGAATGTTTGCAAAGTCAGTCATTTCAATAGGCAGAATATATTAGGTTCAAAAGAATAAGCTTTCTTTAGTATGAGAACAAAGCCTTCATCCTGACAGCTTAGAGATACTCACTGGAGATACATGTATTTGCCTTAGCATTTTGTTTTACAAAAGTACGCTTTCTCCTTTGCTGTAGATTCACTTAATATTTTCAACACATAAAGTCATTTATCTTTCAGCTACTTTTATGTTTTCATTAGCTTTATATGTTCCTTATTTGGGGTGGAGAACGGGAAGTGAAACACAGTTACGGGATGAGACCCAACAATCAGCTAAGCTAGGTCTTACGTTCTTTCAGATAATCTCTTTATCTCTCACATACAGCAGCTACACTACTCTATGCTGCAGCTTTTACTTTGTGCTGAACAAGATGCTTAAAGTTTTCAGACTTGATGGAACTTGCTGTGCAAGGAGGAGTTCCAGGGGTTTTACAGAAACTTTTCAAGGTATACAATGAACAACTACTTTGAGGCACAACTGAACCACCAGCATTTAGGAAAAACCATTAAGAAACTTTGTTTCAAAAAATAAGTTCTAACTTTATTTTTCCCTTATTTCTTACTTCTGACGGGGGTTAAAGGTAAAGAAGCAGAATTACAACAAATGGCAGGGAATATGATATTTTCCACTTTGTGTAAAATAACAATGCACTAAAATTATTAAGATACTAGACTTTGAAAATATTTAAGATTGAATTATAGAGCAATGATATCTAATTTTTTTTTCACAGTCTGAAAGACAGTGTTTCCAACAATCACTAGGTCTAGACTTCGTATCTGTGTTGAAGATTATCTGTCATTGCTGCCTACTATGAATGGGCAAAAGGCGATACACTCCGATTCTTCAAGGGCATTACCTTACCAAAAATTCTAACCTGACTGCGAGGGAAAAAAGAACGCTAGGGAAGTCACAATGGATATTAGGATCATTTTTACCCACAGGATCATTGGTTGCTGGAATAAGCTATAAAGTCAGAGGAACAGTTTGAGTCTTTCCAAAAGATTGTCTCAGCCAAAGTATAAGTTATTGAGTTCAGTAGAGGGGAAATACAAGCAAAATGCAATGATGTGATAAGTAAGGAAATAAAAAGGGAGACTTTATTGGCTATTTCTGTATTTTGTGTCTTCTAAATTATAAAGTTATCTTATCATAGGTTTGGAGAACAGTATATTAAAAAAAGGAATATGCCTAATGGAAAGATTTCCAGAGGTACTCAAAGACTAATTTCAAGTGATTTCAATAGTGAGATAAACAAAGGAAAAGATTTTTGGATGTCTAAAAGGTTAGTTGAGTCGAAATCTTAATTTAATGGTGTATGACTGAGTAGATAGACAGTCATTTATGACTGAGAAATAATAATTGCACACTTAGTTTGAATAAACCTACATTGTATTTATTAGTTATAAAACCTAAAGACCACCAACACAATGGTTGGCATCAGTTGATATTCATATCTGTAGTGATAGACTATTCATATTCATGGTGATATTTTCTATTCATGGGATCAGACCCTGGTAGGTCCTCTCAGAGCAGTGTATGGAAAAGGCCTGGCAATGTTTGAGTGGGATCTGAACAGAAAGACTTAGATTGCAAAAGTCTCAGTCTGGAAGCATACGTGTTCTATGATCTTACGAGGAATAAAATTAAGGTCTACTTAATCTAGTATACAAATAATACATAAAAATCAAAAAGCAAAAAGTTATGACAAAATACTGTATTCAAACGGAGAAGTTGTTATGACAGTATGAAATACAACAATCTATTATATACTGTAGGCTAGATAGTAAAAATCTAGCAAAGCAAATCATATTCTATGATTCTTGATTCTACATGAATAATAAAAGCTCTTCAATACCTCAGTTTATTTCTATCTTTCTCTCCCATCCCCAAAAGCAGTACTTTCTTGTATATGATGCAGCAGTATGAACGTTTTGGAAAAATGTCCACAGTTTAGCAGAAGAAAGGAATCAAACTGAATTAAAATTAAAATCTTACTTCATGGAGAAGAAAAATTCTGAGTGCCACAGATAGCAAAAAGCTGAGTTATTACTTGGAGTAATTTAATTTCTGAGCTGTACTGCTGTGTTTTAAGAATCCCTTAAAATCCTTTTAAAAGGAATTTAAGAATTCCTCTATCATTTACTTTGATTAACACTTATTACTTCTTTAATTACTACTATTGAATGGCTACCATTACTATTGAACTAAAGCCTGTATTAGCACACTATACATTATTAAAATAAAATCATAATATACACTATTTCAAGAAATTGAGGCATTTGAATTCAGCCTCTAAAAATCCTCATGTGGTTATACTAATGCTGGTTAAAAAAAATTGGTGCATTTAATTTACAAAAAATGTCATACATACACACACACAAAGGAAAACATAGTTACTTCAAAAGCTGTTTTACTAAAATTTTTACTATTCCATGGTTCTACAAGATGAAGTTGCACAATATGCCAGCATCTTTGAAATGTTTAGGTGTGTATATATATATCTTATTTAAATCAATGAGATCAGTCATTCAAGCCTTTTCAGTTGTGGAATTCATAATGCCTCATAATCTGTTTTGCACTGTTTACATCATACTTATAAGCAAATACCCTACCGAAATGGCCAGTTTTATTTATGGAAGCTCTCAAACCTTGTCTTCACTAGAAACTCAGCAACTGTATGTATGGCTTGCTGTTATAACCTACAGTTGTTGAGTGAGACAAAGTTATTTATTGGGGAAAAGAGGTATTGTAACACAATAATCCAGAGTCATTTATCTTGAATGAAAATATGCCCTACAATAATTTTATCAGTAAAACTGTGCAGAAATTCCATGTTTACCTACATAATATTCTATTTTTATCATAACTTTGCAGACTTTTGAAATCATATCTGTGCCTGATACTATGTGCTACAAAAGTATTGTTAAATATTGCTATAAAATAACAAATTTTCAGCATGCTCTGTGTACTGACTTAAACATAAATCATTAACCATGCAGTACTTGGCATTAATCAAGTCTTGACTGAAACATTGAAAAACTAGTGCAGTAGAAACTCCAGATAATAGTTTAAAATACATGTATAATAGATGAAGCAAATAAAATATAACACAATTCCTGTACATCTGTGATAGAAGGCATTGCTTCTCTGCTTTGAGATACAGTTACCCAAGCATAGATTTTAAGAAAAAAATTCAAAACCACTTGGTCCATGATGGTTGTTACCTCTCTTCTAGGTGCAAAATGTAAATTTTTTTTATTTGGTCCTGTTTTGCCTTTCTTTTGCTGACAGCATGTATCAATGGGACACATCTGCAGTGATAAAAGCCCATTAGCCACAAGAAGAGACAGATGGGAGAGATACAATTATAATTAATAATGAAATAAATGCCACCTAGCTTTTCTAAGCACTGTTCACTTTTTTAATGAAAGTTTTGAATTAATCTCCAGTTTATAGAATGCTGAATTTTACTCTGAGCTGCCAATACATCCCTGACATTTTCAATTCATCATGCTAATACGTGAACTTCTGCACACCTCTATGAAAAAAAAGGAGGGGGAAAGAGATCTGAGGTTTCAAAACATAGTTCAAAGTTATCTGGATGATTCTAATATAGCAGTACTCTTTTGTACTTCTGGATTATTTTTTCTGAGCCATTTGTTGTCAGCAAGAGGTTTCTTAGGGCAGAGTAAAACTCTTCTCAGTCATGGGAACAAATACCTAAGTGCTGTCTCAGGTGCTATCCTTTCTTTTTTAGAAGGTGAGACACATGAAGGAGTTGAGAACATTATTGACCTTAGCAGTGAGGCAAAGAAGAGCAAACTGGAGGACTACTGTGGGAAAAATGTCCAAGGAAACAGCAGAGGAAATTAAGGCATCTGTGAAAAGAACACAAACCCTATGAATGAGACGTTTATTTTTTAAACGAAGGCACATGTCAGGAGTTTAAAGCTGAGCGAGAGCATAACGTGTTATGAGATTCGTACTACCCAATATGTGGTATGACACAACACATATGGCATTCAATATATGTTAAAGGAGTGTTCATGTGGTAAAACCATTTAAACGTGAGCCATTACATTTCTCACCGGATTAAAACATTGTGATTTTTTTTCTAATTTTCTTTCTTTGTACCATCAAATCCTTATGATTGAGGATGAGTTCCAGATGTTGTCTGTTAACAGTCCAGAATACTCCAAAGATAGGTAAAACAATGACCTTGATGTTATTGCACTTTATGACAACGAACATGCAGGATTATCTCTTATCTATATTGACATAGTACCTGTTTAAAAGTGAAGTGCAGCAGAAGCAGAGAACAATGAAGTTCAGAAAAACAGTTGGTGTGTATAAATTTTGCCATACCCATAAGATTTTGTAGAGATACAGAAACAGGAATCCATCATATGGCTAAATAAAGTGTGATTCACATTACTCCTGGATCAACAGTATTGGTGACATGTTTCTTTTTGGAGCAATTCCCACACTATCTAAATCACTATCAGCCACTTTGCTGCACGCACATTAGTAACAATAATGACTTCTAATCTGTTTCTTAATACTTAATAATTTAGGCATGTTAACTTTCTTTTATTGTGCATTATCCTCCCAAATAATTTCTTGCAGCTTGTGATGACTGATTTATAAGGTATTATTTAAATTGGAATAATATATTCTTCTCATACTCCGAAATCTTTATAAATAAACTTGTAAACCATGCAGTAGCCAGCATCAGTAGCTTTCTGTTTTGAAAGAAAGTATGGTGTTATATAAACCTAAAGGGAAGGATTTAATAGCAGGACCTGTTCATAAATTGTGCATTCTAGTCTCCTGACCCTAAAACAAGATATCTATAAAAGCAAAATAAATTCGTCAGACCTGATGCATCTGTTATGGAACAGCTTATTAAAAACCTACACATCTAAATAGAAATTCTATATGAATCTTTTTTATACATTAAGAACTGTGTAAAAAAAGGACTCTGCAGAATGTGGCTGAAGTGGTGACTGAGTAATTTCAGTTTATCTATCCTTATGAGAAAAACAAGTTGAAACTGATGATAGTTATCTTACTGTTAAGCTGATTTTTCAGGCTGGCAGTTATTCTGCCCTGTTAGCAAGGACAAATTTTATTGCCTTTGTCCCAGATTACACTTAACAATTATGATGACAATGTTACTGTTTCCTGAAATTGTTTTAGGTTCTGAAAGCTGTTTTATGTCATATAACTTGCTACTTGCCCATTTTTTTTTATTACTGAAATACCTAAATAGTCCAAATATTGTACGGCCCATTATTGCAGCTGCTGCACAAAAATAATAAAAAGTAGCCCTTTTGCTAAGTTTCTTCCAGGAAAGTGCCATTAGGAGAGCTGAACATGCATGTTAGGGACAAAGAATGAGGAGACATGAGTCTCAACAGACCTAATGAGATAGAACAGAATCAGAAATGAGCGTAGGTTGTTTACTAAACATTTTTACATTAAAAGATGCTTGTTCATTAAACCTGTAATTGTTATCAGGACAAGATAGTTTTAGATAAATACAAAACCATAATAATTTGTAATTTAAAATAAATAAATAAAATTGTGGTAATAAAGCATTTTGATAACATTTTGATATACCAGACATGAAAAAACTGAAAATATTTTTTTCACCCAGCATTATTCAGTACCAATGACCAGAGTGCACAGTGCACTTGTGAGTTATTGGGCTGGATTTTCTGCATGTACTAAGAGTTGTGTCTTGAAAAGGTACTTGAAGCAGAAGAAGGTTGCCGTAAAAGGATAAAACATAAAAGTTAAAGAAATCTGCAATAAGATTAAGGTCAGCATCATTTGGCAGAGTGGATCTCAGAAATGTCCTTTCAGTATGATCAGATGGAAAGGGTACAGATCAAATGTGTATGCCTCTGAAAGTAAGAAGAAACAGCCAAGGAATGGATGTACTTACTGTCAATTGTCTGTTTGTCATTGTGTAAATAGGCAGGCAGCACAGTTCAATGTGGAAGATGACTCTAATTCAATCAGTTTTTTAACACAATACTTTTATTAAATGCAGATATAGTTTTACCTGAGACAAGGAAAAGACATACTGTCTGTTATTGCTGCCACTGTGTTGCAAAGTCATTGTGGTAGTCTCTAACAACAGCTGAAAATTAAAAAATGAGAGAGTGGTTCAGTCAATTTTCCTTTTTTTTTTCCACTAAGAGAGCACATGACTCAAAATTGTCTAACATTTTGAAAGCCTTGTTGGGTTTATACAGCTTTCAGAAGTGCTATACGACTTAAATAAAAAGATATATCCAGCTCTGCCTTAATAAAAGGAGATAAAAGTCAAAAGAAAGTATTAGCAAACCTGTTGTCCATTATGCACAGAGGACATTAGCATACAGTAGAACATTTCTACCTATGAAGGCTGTTGCAAATTGATTTCACATATTTGCTATGATAGTTATTGAAGATGATTTATATATCAAACCAATACTGAATTACCTTGTGAAATTTAACATGAATCAGACCTGATGTTTAAGAACTAAATATTACAAGAAAGGATTTTTAAAATATTACTATTAATGACAATTATGTGTGTAATTAAAAGGTTTATTTGATTACTGTTACAACACAGACTTGATCTGAGGAATGAGCTGTAAATATTGCTACAGTGGAGTTGAAAAAGATGTTGACTTTTTCTATAATGAGGCCTGTCCTCCTGAAAATATAAAAATGTTACCTGCAGTCCATTTGCTGGATATTCAGGAATCCTCTAGCTTTCATTGTTTCCTTTGATGACACATGCTATACTAAAGCAGAAACAAAATGCAAGTGAGATGAAAAGCCAGCCACAGTTATCAGGCACAAAGTTTTGCTGTTTCGGTTTTTGGGGTTTGTTTTTAATCTTAGGAAGTTTCATGGTCTCAAAAAAAACCCCACAACCAAGCAAAAAAAAAACCACAATAAAAATTTATATTTAGAAAACTTAGAGAGATTCAAGTTCCTCTTCTCCAAGGTCTGAGACTTGACAACCTCTCCAAGCACATTGCTGGCTTGTGTTTAATTGGGTGTCTACCATGACCTCAAGGACTGGTGCCTTGCAGCCAGGAGAAAACCTGCATTGTATTTGACACAAAGTTGAAGGTGTTTAATTTCCTTTTTATGATGCTTTTCTTACATGATTATCATGTATGAATAATACTCCTTGGCAGCCACACATAGAAAAACTTTTAAAGAGAGAGAATCAGGAGAAGTAATAAAAGCTTACTAAAAAAATAAAACCCCCAAAACAAACTTTAAAAGAAATTACTAAAGGCAAATGGTGCCTTAAAACTAGCTTGAATATCACTGCAATATAGACATATCACCCATGAAGTCATAAAACTATAGCAGCTCAAAAAGCAGAGAACAAAAGAGAAATTGTCTTTATTTCTTTCCATTTGCAAAGGACAGGTATATCTTCCAACTGCTAGATTCTCTGACCTAGAAAAACAGTATCAATTGAAATTAATTGTGCATGCCATCATCCAACAGCTTTTCTGACACTTGAATAGTGAAAGTTCCAGAGGCTCAAGAAAGAGGTCATGATATGTATTTGGGAAATCCCAGCAATTTTTCACTATTGTCCTGCATTATAAATTAAATCCAGGTTCATATTAAAGCTTACTGAAGGTGGTATCAAGGAATATATTGATTTAAAAGATTTTAAGACTTGGTGAAAATTAACTAAATGCAGTTGGAATACCAGTAGTGTCCAACTGGCACAAGAATGTCTGACAGACACAACCATAATTGTCTCGCCATCTGTTGTCCGGTATAATGTATTTCAACAATTCAAAATTCAACAGAGAATGTCTTATTCTTATCTCTAAGACTATCATGCAAAGAAATGGACTATCAGGAAAAAAATCTAGTACAATATTAGTGTGCAGAAACAATAATTTGATATTATCATATATGGGATGTAATTATTCTTAGATCCATAGAAGATGAGAAAAATAATCCACTTGGAAACCTTAAGATTTTCTTGCAAATCAGTGGCTCTAGTGATCTTTAGCTGGGATCTCTAAGTATCCATTTCTCAGTTCTTTTAGTCACCAAAAAATTTAACACAAACACAGGACTTGATAGAATGTCATAGAAATTTTAATGAACTTTTACTTCTTCAAAATTTAAGACTGCAAGAACATGGAGCAGGACAACTGAAGGCAATGCCTTGCTAGCAAAAATAATCACATAATAGAATAAGGTTTATGAGTTCTTTAAGTTTCATACTAAGAAAATTAAGGGTCTTTTTTCCTAAAGTATGATGGTGCCAAAATCTGACATCTCTGCTTTGGGATGAAATACTTTACCTGGATTATAAGAAAACTTTCTTTAATATTCCATTTTAGTATTCACAACCACCTAATATCTGTTTCTTCTTGTGTCAGCACTGCCCTTTGAATCATCCATATTAATGAAAGCTGAAATGATATTGATACATGAATATTCCCTTTTTATTACTTCTGGGCATTTTGTAGTAGATTTGATCTGACCTTATTCTGAATACTAAAAAACTTCCCAAAACCTCAAATTCTGTGATCTGTCATACTACCAAACTAGCCTTCTCTTACTAAAACATTTTTTTCCCCGACTGTATGATCAAAAAGACCTTGAGGTGTGCCTTGCATGCCATCTTTCTTTCAGAGACTTTCTCCTTAAATTGAAACGTAGAGTTCTTAGTTTCATCTGCAGTATAATTTTTTTGTAAATCATGTAACATGAACTTATACTTGGCTTTTTTTTTGCAATAAATTTTTTTTCAATAAATCAACCAATCAAACATGAGCATAGTTATAGGAAAATCTGTTTTAGCAAAGTCTCTTTGAAGTTCAGATAGATTTTCTTCTTTTATAAAGGTAAACAATTAGTAAGATGAAAGTAATCTGAGATTTTTTTTTTTGCTCAGCGCACTCACAGTAGGTAGTATCAGATACTGACATTTATTCATCTGTGTTTCTACATGCAGCAATTTTCTATATTGAACTGGAAAAGAATGAGTTTTTAAAGTTAAATAATATTGATGAAGTATGCCATATAACTGAAAACTAAAATGCTCAGAAAACATTATTTTCTAATGAATACATTCTTAACAAGTTACATGTTTTCATAACATCAAAATATCTTTTTTTGACAATTGAATACATACAAAGTTTATTCTTTCTTTTAAACTAAATACTCTGTTGAAAAGGTTTATCAAAACTATGTAAAATTTGGTAACTCTTCATGAATGCTTTTGATTGATTTTTTTTCTAATATTGTTTCATAGAAAAAGAAGAAGAAATTTCATTTTTGAAGCACAATGTGAAAACAGAATAGCTTCCTGCAAGATACAAATTTTGCTCTTAAAACTGTACAGGGTTTGGCCAGGATAGAGTTAATTTTCTTCATGGCAGTTCAAATGGTGCTATGGTTTAGATCAGTACCAATGGCACACCTTTTAGCTTTTGCTAAACAGCATCAAGGTCACCTCTGTTTCTTACTCTGCTCCAACAGTTACTAGATTGAGGGGGGCACACTATAGATTGGGAGGGGACACAACCGGACAGATGACTTATACTAACAAAAGTGATGTTCTATGAAACATAACATCATGATTAACAAGAAAAGGGAAAACAGGGGTTTTAGGAAGGTTAAGCACCTTTTGCTCTGGAGCTGGCTGGGCATCAATCTGCTAAAGGGAGTTGGTGGATGATAACTAGTGATCACTTGAGATTATTTGTTTTCTTCTCTCTTCCCTTTGTTAAACATTTTCTTATCTTCACTCCAAAGTTTTTTTGCTTTTTTTTCTTTCTTACCTCTTTCACTATCTCACTGGGAGAAAAGAGAGTGAGTAAGCACTGTGTGGTAGTTCACTACCCATTGGGGTTAACCCACAAAAAAAACCCCAAAAAACTTACACACTAAAGTTATCTTAGCGGCAAAGGAAGAATATCTATTAAATATATATGCAATCCTAAATACAGAATATTTTAAACATAAATATTTGGTAATCATGTAATAAGAAAGTGATTTTGAGATTGTTAGAACTTTTAATGATTATTCTGGTAAAAATGCAGGTAATAAAAATTGTATATAATTTTGACTATTCTATAGCACTACTGTATGAAGAGTTTTTTTCAATACAACACCTTGTTACAGAATTTCTCAGGATTAACTTCTCTATCTGTCTTTATATTTCACTTTCTATCCCTATGCACTTGCTGTCTCCTTTAGTTCACATCACTTCTTTTGACATTTAAAGCTTAAATGGTGAAAGTTAAAGAGCATGGAAACGAGAGAAACAGGTTTGAAACCTAAACTGTCTTCATGCTTTCAAAGATCCCCATAGGTACAACTCTTGAAACCCCCAATAGAGAAAAATCTTCAACAAAGAACCACCGCCTACAATTTTTCTACCAACAGACATTATCTGAAATATTATTCCCTTCTTAAAGTTACAGAGAAAAATAAAACTACTTCAAGGGAAGGAAAGAGAGAAAGAACTACATGGCCCACTGTTAGGGAAAATAAATTATAAATAGATGTCTTTTGGCTGTAAAAAGAATTATGTTTGTTCAGAAAAAAAGAAAGATGAATGTTCAGAATAAGAATGTCTTTGTATATGATTTCCTTCCTTTGATAAAGATTAATTAAAAAAAGATATGCAAATAAAATTAATATTCAAACGTTTAGGGAAAACTTTAAATATAAACTTCTTTTTTCTTTCAAGTGCAAGCTGATGAAAACATAGCTGAAACATTTAGTGGACTGGTAATGGAAGGAGAGCTGATGTGTAATTTTGTCTGTGATGTGTTTGCTCTGCAAATGCACTGACCTAGTCTGAATAAAAACTGTGAGAAAGAATAAGCATTTAAAAAAAGAGCAGTGTGAGAAAAACTGCTTCTTGGAAAGTGTTTAATGTTCGTTAAATGTCTTGTTTGCATTATCTTAGAACTTCCTATAATGGGCTAGATACATCACAGAGAAGATACCTGTGCTAAGGTGTTAAATGTACACAAAACTTGAGAAGAAACCCACAGCCTCAGTGATTTTACAAACAAATTGCAATTAACATGCTACATAGGGATATGTAATAGAGAAAAAACGAATTACATTTGTCAAAATGACAAACATCAGGACAGTGTATCAGTTGGCAGTTTTATTCCAGAATAAAGGCTCAGACTGTACAACAACCTGAAGTTCCTTTCATTGTTATAAGATTAATCAAGGACAGGAGATACCATCCTGATCTTGAGTTTCGATAGTAAGAGGGGCAACAAGGCCATTAACAGCTTATGCACTTGAGGGTAGAGTGGATATTTAGGACAGCACTATATAGAGAAGGGGGCAAGACCTTAATGATTATTGCAAAAATAAAACGTGTTCATCTTAAGATATCTAGGGTTTACTGTATACTAGCAGCTAACATATCTTAATAAGAGGAATCATGAATATTTAAACTCAGTCAGATAGAGTGAGCAAGCATGGGAGAACTACAATTAAGAAAAACCAGTCTAGCATCTAGGTGAGAACATGGAAGAGATTATGAAACACATGGTAGTAGTGGGATACAACTGAAAAAAAGTGAAGATTAGACCACATAATATAGCTGAAAATCTGTTCCAAATGGTACAGAAAAGCAGCTGATGAGACAGGAGGGTGACAACTATATAAGAGAAGTGAATGGTGAGAAGATCTGGAAATATGAGGGACAATATGGGTCAAAGAGGGGAAGAGGAATTTGGACTGAATGTATTTGAAGATCCAGAAAAGTAATGATTCAAAAGATTGAAAGGTAGATGAGAATGTGGAGAACATACTAATGGTAACAAGATAATTTTAGAGATTAGCTTTTATATTGGTTGGAGGACAACACTTAAAGCAGAACACAAGCAGAACATGTTTACCAAGTTAGGGAAGAAAAAATAAACATCTGAAATGCTATAAAGAAATAATCAGCACATTTGTGCACTGGCAAAGAGTATAGCAGACACTCAGAGATAAAGAGAACCTGAAAATACGTTAACTGGGATTGCAATGGAAAACTTGCTTACAGGCTTATCATACAATTATAGAATCACACTTTTTTGCTTTGTCTCTGGCTCAGTAAGTCTGGTGGAAAATTTTCACTTGTCTGAGTAAGAGTTGAAATTCCCAAGGTGATTTCAAATGTCTCTTATTAAATGATGTCATAAAAGCAGAGCTTGGTTCTTAAATTACTGCTGCTTCAGGGTGTGATTTTAAGTTCTGTTTGTCCTCTAAAGGAAAACAGTGAGGACCATTCCTCACTCAATTTAAGAATTTAAAATCAGGATTTGAATTTAACTTGAACAGCACTTAAATCAAAGCTGATATTCTAGTGTAAGGAAGGAATGTGACTTCAGTCTTTCTGGACTCTTCTATTGAACTTGAAAATACAGCCATTTTACTCATCATTATGGTTTATCTACCAAGTGACAGGTACCCAGACATTAGCCATGGCAGTGTCAAATGCAGAGATGACATAGTGCCCCTGCTAAAGTTACGCTGTGCCACAATGTGCAAACTAAAGTGAAGTGTTAATGTATACATTGCTATACACTTTGAATGGGAGAAGAAAAGCACAGAAAAAAAGCAGAGGAGAAAAAAGATAATAAAGAATAGAAAGAAATGTCAAGAGATCATCTTCATATGAGTTTTAATTTATTATGCCTGTCTCAATTTTCTAAAAGAAAATCAAGAGGTAAAGATACAGAAAAAAACCCAAACGACAACTAGGAATATGCTATGCTCTAAGCAGTATGACATAACTAAAAAGAGGGTGTTGTTTTCTTTTGTTTTGTTAAACTTACTTTGGTTGATTTTGTGGAATTCTGTAAGAGGAACCTGAATATGCAGTTGAATGAGACACTGTGAACCAGACTGGAAACACATGTCCAAATGTTCTATTTCCACGAGTCAAAGGAAATTTATGTGAAACATATTTGGAATTAACGTTACCTAAATGAAGGTGTGGGTGAATAATTTTGACCTGTATTAGATTTTGATGAATACTTTAAAATACATTTTCTAAAAGAGCTGAGCTTGCCATGCCTTACAAAACACACAAACACACACAAACAAACATAAATCCATAAATATTTTATGATAATGACCACATACTTCTTTGATCAATTATCTTAAAATAATAATTTTTTGCAACAGCTCTGAAAGAAAACAAAAAAACCCACCTCACCTCCAACCCTAAACATACATCTCATGTGCACACCTGATTGTTTTCTGTCAGAGGTCACAGAGGGAGTCAGCAAATATTTTCTATTATCTTGAATTATGATGCCAACCTAAAGACCACTTCACTGCTTGGAACACATTCAGGTCCAAGGCTTGGACCACTCAAAAGTCATCAGAACGTTATCTATAACAACATCTGCGCAAAGACCTAAGATTTTGGTTGTGCCTTTTATCTTACTCACTGAAGCACTGGTCTTTTGATCCAAAGGTTTATTATCGCATATGTAAAAGAAGAAAAAGACTAAAGAGGTATAAAGGAACGGAGCTCTTCATTCTGTAGGGCATTATTTCCTGGTTTTCTCACAATGTCTGGAAGTGAAATAGCTAAACCAGACGGTCCTTCCTGATTCTCTGTGCTGTTACCAAGTGCTGCTTTCTATTTAGTAATGACTTTATCTGCTTTACAAGCCTTGCCCTTACCCTTAATGACCACGATATACCAAATCTCTCTTTTTTAAACTTTGTCCCATATATGGAACCAGGAGTCAGAAATGATGCTTAGTTATTAACTGTAAGGACATAGGCACAAAAACTGTTTCTGCCAGACTGCATTTAGTGTTCCACACATGTTATAGTAATGAAAAGTTCAAACTCTTGAATTACACTTCTTTACACTAAATAGATAAAACCAGGTTGACTGAAATTTTGAGAAAAATATTTCTAACACAAGCCAGATTTGAAGCTGGAGCACAGTTTTACAGTTTAGTTATGAACCTCTATAAAAGAGTTATTTAATATGGAAGTCCTGGAAGACTTAAAGCCAGCAGAGCTACTTGGACCCACTGCATTATGGCTTTAAATTAAAATGACGTTACTAGAGATGCACCAACTGGCCACACACAAACACATAGGCACGTTTGGGGCATTAGTCAGAAACACAGAGGTTGTAAACTGGTCTTATTTATTGAGCTCTGAATTATGAGAAATGGCAATACTGCTGTTTCCTTAAAACTCCAATTGCAATTTATATAGTCATTATCAAGCAATTAATGTCACTTAATATAAAGTGCTTCTACAGGGATACACCACAATAGCCCTTTTTTCATGAACATTTCTTTTTATGTGTTTTAAAGCTAACTCCTGTAAAAAATTCTGGCTGCTAAATTAAGTAAATCAATTAAGAGGTTATAAAATATGAACTTCTAAAACCTTTGGAAAAAAATTATTCAATTAGAAGCCTTTAACACACTAAATAATTTTGAATTATCATATCATTGTGATTTTTTTAATTGCTAGAGGACTAATCTATTGTAAAGTCTAAATATTAACTAGAATGGCTTTTTTTTTCATTGAAATGGGTACAGTGAGATGCATTTCAAAGGGTTCATATATCCAATTTGTAACCTTCTGAAAACATGGTTTGCCCAGTTGCACAGTTTTCTCCTCATTTACAAATCTTTGCCCTTGTACCTTTTTAAGTCCTGACACCACTTGCGCTACTCTGGAAGTGTAGGGCAAACCTAAGGGTACAGTTCTCTATGCATTTATTGTGCTGATCCAATAAAGCTGTCTGTTTCTGGAGGTTTTGCTATTTGGTGAATTTGTGACCAGATGAAACAATAATTTTAAAGTGATTTTAACAGAAAGAACAACATACTTTGCATGCTGGGTTGACCTTGTCTTGAGGCCAGGTGCCCACCAAAACCCATCTATCATTCCCCTTCCTAAACAGCGCAGGGGAAAGAAAATATAGTAAAGGCTTGTGAGTGAAGGTGAGGACAGGGAGAGATCACTCACCAATTACTGTCACAGGCAAACCAGACTCAAGTTGGGGAAATGACTTGTCCAGATTTTGGTTGGGATAGAGTTAATTTTTGTCCATAGGGCCACAGGTCCTGCCAGGAGCCTGCTCCGGCTTCCTTCAGGCATCCACCTGCTCCAGTGTGGGGTCTTCCACAGGCTGCAGGTGAATATCTGCTCCACCATCATCATTTTCCATGGGCTGCAGGGAGGCAACCTCCCTCACCATGGTCTTCTCTATGGACTCTAGGTGAATCTGCTCCAGTGCCTAGAGCATTTCCTGCCCCTCCTTCAGTGACCTTGGTGTCTGCAGAGTTTCTCACATCTTCTCACTCCTCTCTCTGGTTGCAGTTGTTCTTTTTTCTGCCCCCTACTCACCCTTCTTAACTATGTTACCTCAGAGGGACTACCACCATTGCTGATGGGCTTGGCTTTCGCCAATCGTGGATGTCATGGAGCCAGCTGGCATTGGCTCTGTCAGACACAGGGGAAGCTTCTGACACTTTCTCACCCTGTAGCCACCACCAAAACCTTGTCACTCAAACCAAATATACTCATCAGTGCATATATTTCTATCTTACCTCAAGGCTTGCTATCTGCAGATACTAATGTAGAAACAGCAGGCATCTCAATCTCTTTCTCTTCAACAATTACACTCTCTTCACTTCTGACACTGTTCTTTTGAAAGGTTGTTTTACCTCCTGTGTTCAAGGACCTTTTGCTATCCTGACTTTCAATAAATCTCAAATACTTTCTGAAGGGTGATTTATCCTAAACCATTTTTTTCTGTCAGTTTTCTATTAAACTTAAGTAATTTATTCACACAATACAACATCCCAGTCACCAGAATAACAGTATCCATAAATTACAGAACAGTTGCAAATCTATTACAGATTGCTTGAGATACCTGGCTTTTAAACATTACAATTAAAATAAATAATAAGTGCAACGTGTCAATGCTGCATTAGTACTAAGAGTTTTGCACAGTCAGTTCTACCACTCAAACAATAAATGCTCAATTTTGGAATATGAAAGACCAAGGTCACCGAACACCACTAAAAGAGAGAAGCTCTGGGTTTCTGAATTTTTAGCTTCATTGTTTGCCTTCTTATTTGCATAGAATCTTACCTAAGCCTTTACCTTTGTGGTTACAATAGTCTTTTCTTCTGATAAAGTCTTGAACTAATTACATTAGCACTTTTTCCTCACCATTATTTATATTAAATTATATTCCATAACAAAAAAAGCTTTAGTAGAAGATATTGACTACAACAAAACCAGTGCTCATTAAATCTTACTTTAATGCTGGGAACATTTTACTCTCTTCTCTATTCACTGACAAGTTCAGGAGCTATGGGTTCTAACTCATGTTGGGAGAGCAGGGAACTGCAATTCAGCATGGGAAAGGTTATATATTATAGGCTATAGTATCAGAAATTTTGAAAGACAACTTAATTTTTTAAAGAAGCATGACCTTTACTGAATTTTTGATAGAAATAAATCAGGTGATTCTTTTCCTAAAACCAAACCTAATTTGGTTTCCAAATTATAAAGCGAAAGTGATGGTGGCAGTAGTTCATAGTGCCAACTAAAACACTTAATTAGCTTGGGAACAAAAAAGTTAAGAGACAACTAATTCTCAGTTTAGTTATTTAGTTTAGAAAATGAATGCTGGTACCACAGGTACATGATCACCTTGTATTAAATTTCACTATTCCCTTTGCTACAGGCACAACAAATGTTACTGTAAATGTGAGGATTACTTCTATCCTCTCAATTAGCTATGCTATCCGATATCTGGGACCAGCAATCAACATTTTTCTTGTATTAGGGCACACTTGGTAACTAGACTCCAGATATGATCTGACAAGTACAGAAGAGAGGAGGATAACCACTGCTCTGTAACTCCTATATATGCTTCTGTTAGTACAGCCCTGGTTGCTCTTGGTCTTTGCACAGGGGCAACTGTTCTGTCTCGTGCCCACTTTGCCATTTACCAGCACCTCTCCGGGTTCTTCTCAGCAGACCTATTCTCCAGACAGGCCCCAGCCTCTATCATTTTAGGAGGACATTCCTTCCCAGGGTCAAGATGGCAGGCTCCAGCTCAGCTTTCTGCAGTCTCAGTTGAGCTGTCTTACCCACTTTCCTGACCCAGCCATAGAGACTTACATGATATAACAAAGTTAGATATTTACAGTGATTAAACATTTGTTTATTTGTCACTTACAGCAGCTTTTGGAAGAGGCTACCTTGTTTTTCTCTCCTTTAAGTACCATAATAAGAATGAAACCTGAAACCAATGCAACCAAAGCCAAACCAAAGCAAAAAATCTGAGAGTTCATTAGCATGAAGTATAAAAGCTCAGTTTCTTAATTTTCTTTTCCTAGTTTCTACTGGAAGCATCAGTACTCCTACTGTCATTTTAAATACCAAAGAAGCCATCTGCTCTCCAAATACACACAAACAAAGTATCTTCTTTTCAGAAATATAAATGAAACAACAGAGATAATAATTGTTCTGCTCGTTGATAATAGTAATGAGCATAATCTGTCAGATTTTAGGACACCTCTCTTACACAAGGCAGAAAAGAATATTATGGAGGCACTGTTATTTTGCTACATTCCTGTTAAAGTAAAATGACATCTTAGGAGATTTCATTCATTCATTGAATTCAGTTTTCCCAAAGTTTGAAATTATCCTGAAATCTCACAGCACCCTGTTCCTGTTTAGGCCAAGGAGATACTTTTTAAAGACATACTAACAAGCTAATATTTTTAAAATATATATGAAGGGGGAAAATAATTTGAATGTTTTTAATAAACATATGGTACTTGGCATTTTTTAGTCATCGTTCTAAATATGACTCTGACTCACCCACTGAGAGCATGAGTAAATTCTTACATTTTTCCATCCATAATACAAGTTAAGATTATTCAACCTAAAATGAGTCCAACTCAATTCCAATAGTAGTAGCTACAATTTGCATTACATGTAAGTGACTACATGATCCTGAAGCTTTAATCCACATTTGACCAGCTGGATTAACTCTTACATTGTCTCAATTGCAATGACACTGTTTTTGCTAACCTTGCACCATATTTTACATAAAACCTATGTCATTGCACGAAGCATAAGCAGTATCTTTCATTGACCTGACTTTTTTGTCCTCAAAGGCCATAGCAAAATTATGATTAACTTAAATGAGACTCTCAGTGCTTGGTTATGTGAGGTTGAATATGATTCTAGTTTAACACATTCCTTGAGGCATAAATCTGTTATACCTAGCCCAGTTGCTTCATTGTTCCAGGGTGTCTATGCAAGTATCTAAACAGAGTATCACCAGGAGCACATGCAAGTGGAGTGCATCTCTGTGTGACTGTTGCAAACAATTGCAATGGTCAGACAGTTTTCAACTCTGGGTCATATAAAATGAAGTGAGATCAGTTCCAGTCTGCCTAATAACCTGTGACTCAGCAGTCTTGTTTCTTGATTCTTACAGTTAGTAATCCTGAACTAGTCCTGCCAGGCTTTATGAACAAAACCAAACAAACAAGCAAACAAACAAAACTTTTTGGAAAATTAGCAGAAGTTTACAGGATGTTCCTTTCTGCAGAGAGACCAATATCTATTCACAAAACAGATTTAGTGGGATTTATTTCATTTTCCAAAAAGGTTTTAGAATCCTTAGTCTGTACTTTTTCTTGAATTCAGCAGTGTCCTTGATCTATTTTTAAGTGATTGTGATTTTTCTGGAGTAGAGCTTGCTATGTCAATACATTGGAACAAACGGTCCTTCTGTTTCCCTGTGAGATTTCTATACCTCAAAGCAATTTGTCCCCCGACTTATTTTGAACTCTCTCATATTTTTCTACTATGTTGTCACTGATTTGTGTTTCAAGTTTCATGAAGAACTGTTTACTTTTTCTTGTAGAAACCTCGCTCTTTACAGTCCTTTTGTAGCTTTGCTCACCTGCTGGGTATTTTAAAGTTTTTTTCTTCTTCTCAAAGAAGACTAGTAGAAAAAGTTTTGGATTCCAGTTGATAAGGTTTATTATCACACAAGTTTTATATCCCTTTTACCTTCTAGCTGTGTACAAGTGGCATTTTGCTAAGTCAGTATTTTATATTATCACTTGCATCGTCCTGAAATGCATTAATTTCAGAATTTGAAACAATGCTGTCTCTTTTGCTTTACTCAAAGAACTCATTAGATTCTTATTAGACAGTGCTTTCAAAATAATTATATGATAATTTTCATACACCAAAAGGCATGATGGGAACTAATTTCCAAAAATTGATGGTGCACATAGGGAGATGGCCATGACCTTTATAGACTCAAATATTTTTCAGTTTCATAGTCTGAATCTTGCAGAAGCAGGGATTGTGGTTTTCAGTAATGGATAACAATTAAAAAATACTATATGCTGTGCTTATTTACGTATCTCAAAAAGGCATTTCAAACCAGTTGAACAACAGAAAAATTTTTCAGTTGATCCCACTGGATCAGCTGTATACTTTGCATGATGCTGTTTCATTTAGTACAAACGTGAGTTTCATGCAACTTGTGAGTCTTTTTTTCTGCACACAACACACCTAACTTTTTAAACTAAAATCAGGAAGAAGTTGTAATTCTGGTTTAAGAGCATGAATGGCCCATTGTGATTAAGGAATGAGCAACCAATCAACCTTTGGATCCCAGCCAGAACACAAGCAGCTGAGGGAAGCAGACAAGTGCCTGTGAGAAGGGAACAGACAAGGAGGAGATCCTGGGCTTGCCTCACAAACGAAAAGAAAACTGAGGTTAGTTCCTCACCCCAGGGGGGTGTTCCCAGACTGAAAACAGCATCTACCATATCACCCGTTTCCAGCCACTTTCAGGTCCTCTAAAGCTAGCTTAAACAGAAAGAGATTGAAGATGAACACTGCTCTGATTCCATCAACACAATAATTTAAAATGTATAGGAGGAAGGGATCCTGAAACCCACAGTCCACCATCACCAAGAATCCAATAGTATCTCAAGCTTAGAGGAAACAATGCATGACTTTCTAGAAGTTACACCTTGCAATGTATGCACAGGTAGATTCAGTGGCAGCACCATCACAGTCCAGAGGAATCTTTAATGGGATAAAGCTGCATAAGATGATGAATGAACTGTTGGCCTAAAAGCAAATAGGGCACAGCTTAGTTTTTCAGCAATGTTGGTGCACAAACTGGAGCAATGCTACATGTATTAATATTACTACTGAAAAATGTAAAATAATACAAATGACAGAGTTTGGAAGATAAAGAAGTAAAACACAGAGATGAGTAGAGTCAGTGAATTTATGTCCAAAGACAGAGCATGTCTGAATTAATCTATCTAATGTTAGACACTCTACTGAGGCACTTAAGTTAGATATACAGCTGCCCAAAGCATTCTTTGTAGTTGTTGAGATGCAAATCTTTTTAGAGGGCATTTACAAACTCCTGAGATCTGACTTTCTTTCATAATACCCATCTCTTTGCAATGGAAATAGAAACAGCCTTGGGCTAGTTAGCTCCTAATTTCATCATCATGATTATCTGCCTAAAATAGGGAGATCTAAAATCAGTCAAGGACTATATTTGTTAAATATTTGTTAATGTAACTTGGGAAAAAAAAAAAGGCTGTTTAACTGCATTGCGTTATGCACAGTCTTCTAATCTTTCCTTTTGAGGAAAAAGGAATCAAAATAATTGAGGAAGAAAAAATGTTTTCTAAGAGACAGAGTAATTCTTATCAATATGGTAAGAACAGTTTCTACTATGGTGAAAGAGTAAACTAAATGAATTTATAACAGGTTGAGGACATTACTTGATCCTAAATAGAAAAGGAAATCTAGATTTTCTATTTACGCAAAAAGCCCCCAAATCATCCAATTGTCTCAATAAAAAGAGCTTTTCTTAAATCTTAAAAGGAAAACAATTTTAAGAAGTGCTTGAAAGCCAAAAATTTAAAACATAATATCTATGTTTGTTATGTTAATAAAGATTAGAACTGTTAGAAAAAAAAGAGCATATTTTCTGCACATTTGTAATATCAGACTGTTAATTGGACTGTATTCACTAACCCAAATAAAAATGGAAGAACACAACCTTTTTTTGATGCTGTGGAGGAAGAAGTTCTAAAACTTCTCAAAAGGTAGATAACCTAGTCCACAAATTTTTTTGGCCATTTGGCAATCAGTTCACCTTATGGAACTGGAGAGCTGGTAAATTTTCCTTGCTATAATGGTCTCCCTCAAAACAGTGTGAGAACAACTGGCAAGGGAGAGTGCTAAGATCTGCAGAGAAGTGGATTTGCTTCATGGAGAAGCAGTAGGAGAGAATACATGTAATGAGGCATTAAAAGAATTTCATGGAATACTTGCAGCTAGAGAGCATCCCTTGCGGTCATTTGGGCTAATGTTCCTGCTCAGGCAGGACTACCTAGAGCTGGTTGCCCAGGTCCATGTTCAGACAGCTCTTGAATATCTTCAAGGATGGAGACTCCAAAAACTGTCTGGCCAACCTATGCCAGTACTCAGTGACACAGTTAAAAACTGTTTTCTGATGTTCAGATAGAATTTCCTGTATTTCAGTTTGTGCCTGTTGCCTCTTGTCTGGTCACTGGCCACCACAGAAGAGAGATTGGGTCCATCTTTTAGCCTTCTTTGCTGTAAAGGCAAATTGCTGTAAAAGTGAGTTAAATAGAAAAGCCACAACAAGGCACTATATTTCTCTTCACTTATGAGAGGCAAATGGAATCTGAAACTGACCATGGATAAGATATTACCATTTTTTTTAAGACCCTTAAAATTTACTTTCTCGACTCAGAAATACAGAAGAAGGTTTTCCCAACATATTTTCCAGTATTTGCAGATTGAATAAAGTAAAATACTAGATGATGCAGATATATCTTCAACATTCAACAAAAATCAGCAAAGTGAATTCCAAAATGCAATCATGCGTATTTTATTTATTATTTCCAAAACTCTGTGCAAAAAGGAAATATAGGCTATGATTAGCAGAAATATTTCCCAGGAAAAGGCAAATTAGTATTAGTATTAGTTTAATACAGGGAAAAGGAAAATCAGTTGAAGCTGTCAGTGCAGTAGCATAACAATTCCCAAGTGACTTAATTCTGACTTAATACAAATGTTCTTAACAGACCAAGTCTTGCTTAAATCAATGAGACAGTGATAAAGGCTTAGAGATATATATTTTTAAAGTAATATTTAATTTATGGAATGAAAATAAAAAGAACAGGTCAGAGATTTTAAATCCTCACCCAAAGCGAACAGCATCACATCTGAAGCTGCGACATAGTTTATTGCACATGTCAGAAATGCAGATCAAATCAAGCATATAAAACACCCATGGAAGAGAGAACATTGGACCTTAGAGAATAGACCTTAGAGACAGAGAATTGTTTATCTTGGCTGGGAAAAAAGAAATTGATTAAGTCTAGACTAGAATTCTCACTTCCTTGAACTACCCATTCTATAAGATAGTAAAATTTGTAGGCAATCAGAGCTGTCAGATCCATTTTCACCAGGTATGGCATAATCATCATGATATGACAATGGAATATAATTTCTTGAGCATTAATTGTAAAAGTTGTGTTTTAAACACAACACAGTTAGTGACAGAACACCAGTAATCTCCCTAATAAGTGTGCAGAGAAAAAGAATGTTGAAAGGAGGCGCAGATGTTAAAAGGAGCAGACCACAACTGATGTATGTTTGACATTGTGACACCATGTAAGCTCTGGTGAAGAATGATTTACCACTGTAAATTAAGAATACTAGCTGTTTAAAAATGATGGACAGACATGATGAATCCCACCTCACTGTCTGCGATATGTGGACATTACCATCAACTGCTGAAATGATGTAAATGTTTGTAATGAAAAGCCACAGATCTAAACAGGATATTAGAATCATAGAATGCTTTGGGTTGGAAGGGACCTTTAAAGGTCATCTAGTCCAACCCACCAAAGATCATCTAGTCCCATCGAGCGTGCCATAAGCAGAAACATCTTACAGTAGAACAGGTTGCTCAAAGGAACTTGAACACTTGAGGGAGGAGGCATCCACAACTTCTCTGGGCAACACGTTCTATTATCTCACCACTCTCAGCATAAACAATTCTTCCTTATGCTCAATTGAAATCGATCTTTTAGTTTAAAGTCATTACCTCTTACCCTATCACTACAGGCCCTGGTAAAAACTTTTGCTCCATCTTCGCTATAAGTCCATTTTATATGGTAAACCGCGGCAAAAAGATCGCCTCAGAGCCTTCTCTTCTCCAGGCTAAATAACCCCAACTCTCTCAGCTTGTCTTCATAGGAGAAGCACTCCAGTGCTCTGATCCTTTTTGTGGTCCTCCTCTGGACACACTCCAACAAGTCTTTGTCTTCTTGTACTGGGACGCCCCCTAAAGCTGGATACAGTACTCTCCGTGGGATCTCATGAGAGTGTAGAGGAGCAGAATTACCTCCTCCAACCATTCTTCTTGTCACACAGCCCAGGATATTGTTGACTTTCAGATCTGCAAGCTCACATTGCCAGCATATACACAATTTTCATCTACCAATCTCCCCAGGCCCTTCTCTGCAGGGCTAGTCATGACCCATTCTGTACTAATACTGAAAACTGTCCAAATCCAGCTGCAGGACCTTCCACTTAGTCTTCTTGAACTTCGTGAGGTTCATACCCACTTCTCAAGACTGGCAAGGTCCCCCTGAAGATTCCATTATGCATATCAATTATACCACTCAGCTTGGTGTTATACGCAAACTTGCTGAGGAAGCACTCAATCCCACTTTCTATGTCATTAATAAAGATATCGAACACTACCAATCCCTATATGGACCTCTAACGGACACCACTTGTCACCTGTTTCCATTTGGACTCTGAGCTGATGACTTCAACTCTTTGGATGCAGCCATCCAGTCAGTTCCTTATACATCAAACAGTCCATCCATTAAACCTGTATCTTTCCAATTTAGTAGCAAGAATGTTGTGGAGGACTGTATCAAAAGCCTTACAGAGTCCAGGTAGATGACATCTGTTGTTCTTCCCTGGTCCATTGATGCACTCTGTCATAGAAGGCCACTAGATTATTCAGGCATAAGAATCATAGAATATACTGGATTGAAAGGGACCCATAAGGCTCATTGAGTCCAACTCCTGGCTCCACACAAGGCCAGTCAAATCAGAGCATGTGACTGCATGCTTTGTCCAGACACTTCTTGAACTCAGTCAGGCTTGATGTGTGATTTGTCCTTGATGAAGACATGCTGGTTGTCTCTGATTACCTTCCTGTCTTCCATATGTTTCAAAATGTCTTTTGGTAGGATCTATTCTGTGATCTTGCTAGGCACTGACATGAAGCTGACTGATTCACAGGGTACTCCTTATTACCTTTTTAAAAAATGGATGCAACAATCCTTTTCCAGTTAGATGGCTTCCATTACTTTTCAAATATGATGGAGTTTATATTAAGTCTTATATTACACAGTTTATATTATGTTTGTATTATTTGCAGTTGCAAATATTATGAGGTTTCTAAAATATTGCTTTGCTATCACATATGACAGTACATACATAAACACTTGAAAAAGTCCACTCCAGTTACTTATGTTGAAAAGCAAACTAGAAAGCTCAGAAAATATGAAGGAACTTCACTGACAGGTTTATGTTTCATCTGTTTCTTTGTAATATGAATTTGTAATTTTACCTGGATACTATATTCTGTGACAGCATAGTCATTTTCTATTCATAGAAGACTAAAGTCTTGTACAATCTAGGTGCAGAAGAAATTCAACAAAAAGTGGTTACCCTGAAGTATATTTGTGGAATGGATGATCTTTTTTGGTAACTTCAGAAGGGCTCTAAAACTTTATTTATTCCATGCAATTGGGAGTCTGGAGTGACAAGGATTCTGGTTTTGTGCTTTGTCAATGCTTGGCTGAACTTAAAAGTTTCATGATGTTCGGTGCAACATTCAAAACTAGCTTTGATGCAGTTTTGGATCAGAAGCTTTGATGTTTGGCTGTCAGCAGAGGATTCTTTCAGAGTTAGTCATTATTGTAAAACTTCACTGGAAAACCTTATATAAAAATATTTTAAAAACTTTATGTGTGTGTATATATATGCATTTAAATTTAAATATACATACACTTTTATAAGTGTGTGTATACATCCCAGTGAACATGTGGTGTTTCTTCATACCAAGAAACCATATATACACAAATGAATTTGAATATGTACATATATATACACACACTTTTTTTTTTTTTTTAAATAAATATATATATATATATATATATATATATGAGGCCTGATACTTCCTATGGATAATCTTTCACACACTGACTGCTAAATAATATGAAAATGCCATTCAAAAACATGCAATTGCTATATCATTGTCATTGTGATTGTCATTGTGATTGAATGACAGGACCAGGTAGCATCTCTGCCAAAATATGAATCTTATTTGTAGAATATACACAGTTAGAATCCACACAAATACATAGACCAAGAAACTGAGTATTTCCTGAATGAACTGTTACAGCTATTGGCAGGCATTGTCTCTAAGTAGCTTTCATTTGCTAGGCAGCTTCCTTTAGCCATCATATGCCCACTAAATTAAATTATAGTATATTGAGCTCCAGTTAGTTTATGTCTGTACATTTTTAAAGTGGATCTGAGATTGGGGCAAATGAATATACATATACCGCAGACAGTTTGGGGCAGAATATATTAAAAAAAGGTGTATGTTTCAGACAGTTCTAATTACTGTAACAGCATAGAGTATAGACTAGAATATCACAAAGAGAAATTATGCCTCACAAAACCCATGGTATCAACCCTTATTTAATTCTAGTCAAGATCCTATAAGAAGAATTCTTCAGATTAAAGGAACAGCGCACAAAAAGAGGCAATGAAGTCATATTTTGAAATTAATATAGTATTTAGGCTGCAATTATCAAGTATGAAAAAAATGCATTTAATGTATCTGTTAGTTCCTTCGCTAAACCCAAAAAAAGAACATTCAGTACAGATAGCATATTACAAATGCAATCAAAGAAATCAAATCCAAACTATTGCAGTAATTACAAAAATAGAGAATTGAAAAGGCAATTCACAGTTGCTATTTAAAGAGAATCATGAATGTTTGTAAATGCATTGCCTCCACTGCCCCTTGTACCATCAGAGTAACTCCATATCCAGCCATCATAAGTTTCTTTTTCCTAAGTGCTCCTAAAAAAATTAATCAATAGATTCAATTTGATTTGTAAAATACTATCCATTCATTTTTAAATACCTTTTTGTTTTCTGGGCTTAGTAAATTAACCATGTCATTCTATTTTGTGAGAGAGGATTATTGACAGTTCCTTATGGTCAGCTGAGGTTTTCTAGAGGTTCTGTCATTCAGCAAAGTCCTTATGGACAAACTGATTTATTTGTTCTTACCTCACTGCCTGCAAGGTGAATCTTCATTACATTCCACTCAGATGTCTCAGAACCATCTTGGGGTAAACTGGTTCCTTGTAATGTCCTTGAATGGATATATCTTTATTACTGTTCTTGACAACTATTTCGTTTGGTGTTCACCAGCTAAGTCTGCACCCACATCTTCTGTCTCACTGCTGTGGTTGAACCCCAGTTGGCAACTAAGCACCACACAGCTGCTCGCTCACTTGCCCTGGTGGGATGCGGAAGAGAACTGAAAGAGTAAAAGTGAAAAAACTAGCAGTAAGTTTAATAAATCAAGCAAAAGCCACTCAAAGAAGCAAAGCAAAACCATGAATACACTCACAACTTCCCATGGGCAAGCAGGTGTTCAGCCATCTCCAGGAGAGCAGGGCTCCATCACACACTATGTTTCCTTGGGAAGACAAATGCCATTCTTGCAAATGTCCCCTTTCCTTCTTCTTCCCCCAAATTTGTATGTTGAGCATGACACCATATGGTGTGGAATACCCCCTGGTCAGTTGGGGTCAGCTGTCCAACCTGTCTCCCCTCCCAACTTCTTGTGCACCCCCAACCTACTCACTGGTGGGGTGGGGTGAAGACTCAAAAAAGACTTTGACTCCATGTAAGCACTGCTCAACAATAAAAAAAACATCCCTATGTTGTCAATACTATTTTTAGCACAAACCCAAAAACATAGTCCCCTGTGAAGAAAATTAACTCTATCCCAGCTAAAACCAGCACGCTCACTCACAAGAAAGGATTGAAAAGTCTCACTGCTGATGCTGTCCTCAAAAGATAACTATGTCTCTATTCCAGTTTATAAAGACTGCTTCCATAATACTTGTGCCCTCCTGGATCTTGGTCATTCCAGTTAACAGTAAGTTCTATGGCTGGTCACTTGCAAGACATCTATCCATTTACAATGCTTAAAAAAACTTAATTACATTTTATAATTTGTTTTCTCATGAAAGGTTTCAAACGTGGTTTTAAAACACAAGCAGCTACTGCAATACATTTGTGGTTGTGTTCCATTTATAAGACTAAACGCTTCCACTAAAGCCCGAGTTTTCAAAACATTTCTTTAACATAAACCTTCTGAAATGAGACACTTTCTCTGCTAGTCTCTGGTTAGTATTCATTTGCTCTTCATCTGAGATAAAATGAAAGAATTTCTAATCCAGCAAACTAAGGTTTAACTTCTGTGTAATTCATTCACCTCTTGCTGTTGCTGAAACATACATTGGTTTTATACTCTACCAGAATGGCAGTGGAAATTGTTTTTCTGACAATTTCTAAGAAAAATCTGGCAGATGATTCTTCACTTGAGCAAGAAAAACAAAAATACATTAAAAAAATCCTCAAATATGTCTATTTCTTTTAGGTAGTTATATAGCTGGGTTTGCTTTTTCTTTTCAATGAATATTTTAGAGAAATAACAAATTGCCTTTGGGTTTGAAGAAAAAATAGAGTCCTGAAACAAACTGCCACAACCCATCTTTGAGGGATATCACCTTATTTTTTCAAACACTTTGAATATGTCTTTGTATATGAGGCTTTTATGTAATTTCAGATACTGATTGTGTGTCATTATGTAATCTGGTAGATGAAAGGAAGTAGACTGTAAGTGTCCTGGATTAAAGACAAGAGTTTATGAAAGACCAAGCCTTTTCTGTTGGCCCAGGACACACATAATAATACCTCTTATTATTTTGAGAAGTCTTTAGCTATTAGAAAGTCAATGTTCTTAATGTAGTCTCTAATGCAAATCTCTTAATAACTCTGTTTTTTCTGATGTGTTTATTTATATTTACAGAAGTTGATTTTTAGACAATAGTAATGTGTTTATGAAATTAGGGACAGCCAAAATACTTTTACTATAGCTATTATTCAAGTGTTAATTTTAATAATTTTCCTGGAAAATTGGTATATGCCTTTTTGCCTAAACACTATCTGCCTAAAATTATGTACCAATTTATAAATAAGCATAAACATTATTTTAATTTCCACATACTGTACTAGAATTTAATTTTACCTTGGTGTAGCATGGACTTTGGTGGAATGGACTATATTAAGATTTATTCAAAGCATACATAAGTCTCAGTAATTGTCAACAAGATAACTTCAGGAAAATTCTATATGTTTCAAAGGCAACCATTTTTCCTCCTATTTCCAGGGAAAAATTTCCTACCAAATTTAAGCTTTTTATGAACATTGTAGGAGTTTGCCAAATATGAAACAGCTCCCTCAGCTTTCAACAGAAAAACAAACTGACCTTTCTAACTCAAATAATAGAGGATGGAAGATACCAGAACATAGAATTGGAAGGAATGTACATGACTACTTGATAATGGCAAAGAAATCTAGCTATAGGGCAATTCGCAGCAACTTTAACAAGTTTACGATGTCATTTAAGTCCAAAAATCACAATTATTAATGCCACTGAAAGAGATCAGGTAAGATAACAGATATCTGTTCTTTTAAATCCCTGCAACACAACCTGCCAGGACTGTCAATTCTGTAACATTCAGAGGAAAGCTGAAATGCAGTGGATCAGGGAAAAACAACCAACCAAAAATTCTAGAGCAGCAAGGAAGAAAAGTGTATTTGCAACCCACAAGAAACAGCAGAAGCCAAATCACATGCTTGTACAATATTTATTTCTAATCCATGACATTAATTTAATTTACATTATAAAGAAAAAAGAAATCTGTAAGCTTTGACAACACCAAAAGTAGAGGAAAGCTCTACTAGCTTAAGAGAAAGAACAATGGAGTTTTGTAATGAATCTAAACCTAATATTACTTCCCAGGAAAACAAAAATAAAATTTTTCAAGAAAATTAACACAGGATGTGGCTAAACACAACGTATGTCTCCAGAACGAGCAGTTTCCTAACTAGACTTGGTGGAACTCTAAGTGGTTTGTGTTGTTCCTGAGAGCACTATTGTCTCCATTGGCCAGATACACTTTTCTTTTTCAAAATCATCACTGTTTGTAAAGCAGCTGCAAATTGTGGGTTTCTTCAATTAGAGAATCCAATTGGAATACAGAGAAAAGGGGAAACTGCCTTCTGCCGACACAAGGTCCTAAAAGATTCACAGAAAACTCCATTCCCTGAGAAAACTGCTTTGTTGGGTTGTTTTGGGTTTTTTTTTTTTCTGTGCATAGTCACGGTTGGTTTGGGACAGTTGGCAGCTCTGAAATAAAAAAGGAAACAAGTAGCAATATTAAAATGGAGCTGGGAACATAAGAAGAAACATAAATAAATTGCCTTGGATGCATTGAAATGAAAAGAACTCATTGAAATTCCACTTCTATTCTGGAAACATTTAACTGTAACTTGAATTGCATATCTAAGTCCCACTGTATACAATGGGAAATCTTTTGGATTTAAGCATATGCTCAAGTGTTTTGTAGACTTGAGGCCTAAAGAAGCAGAAAACTTTATTTTCTGTGTAAATCTATATGTCTAAAAGGAGATGGCACCTGCTGGGTGAAATTAATAACAGTAAATCCAATCTTATTTTTCCTTTGATGTCCTTGTGTTTAGAGTTTATTGTCCTGGGCACAGATGTCCACTCTGAACGACTATTATATGTTTTAACAAACTCATCTTACAGTATTACAATCCTTTCTGTCCCTGATCACTCCTTCAAGACAGCCATTCGTTCATGCTGCCAATAGTTCTGATCTGCTCAAGTCTACTACTGTCCCAGTAAATCAATCTCTTAGCCAATTTCTCAAGACTGTGTGGCAATGAAAAGTAGCTTTTTGTTCTCATTCAATAATTGTTCTTCCTCCAGTCATCCCTCCTATCTACCACTGAATGGACAGAATCTGGAGCAAGTGTGTGTCAAGACTTACGGGCCTGCATCAAAAAAAGCATCACTCAGGAGACAGAGATGAGGTCTTCAATTCAACATCCATACCAGAAAGAGTATAATGAAAGCAACATCCTGGAATCAATAAAGAAGAACTGAAGTAACAGAGATGTATGATGAGTTGTTAGACAAGCCAAGACACAGCCTGGAATTAGCAGAAAAAAGGATAATGTCGTAGAGAGGAAATTTCCAGGCACCTGAGATTGAAGGACACAATAACTGGGAAAATGCAGCCATGGTTAAAATAGGAGTTTGAGAGGAAAAGCAAATGAGAGAAGGCATCCAGGAAGGAAACTGCATTTTTAAAAAGTGTTAGGTTTGTGAGTTGGATTTTTTTTCTTTGAAGGATCACTGATATATTTTATTGGTATATAGGTGAATTTTAGATTATTTTTCCATGACCTTTACTATGATCCTGCTCAGAAACCATAGAAATATATATAACCCAAAATCCACCAGTCTGTTTATGTGAACCTTTTGTATCAAGAAAGAAAGATAACCTCCTTTGAATAGTCAGTGGCATACAAGCCCATTAAAACATTGCAATTGGTACCTCAATCAGAACCTCTGGGAGCCTCCTCTTGTGGATGAGAAAGTTCCCTATTCCTTAGGGAAATCTAACTGCCATCTCAGCAAAAACCATAATTTCCCAGGTTCAGTCAGTTGCCAATGTGTAGAATGTTTTACCTTCTGTAACATGTGCAGCTGTTGGTCTGAAGCTATTTTCTCAAAGCAAGGAAAACAGTATGTTGACAGAGAGGGGGTGATAGTCAAACATTCTTAATCTAAACCTATAAAGTTAAATTCCAATTCCTTCCTTTTGCCACTTCTACATGTAACAAATTTGGAAATAAATTTTGATATAAATTCAGGGTAATTGCAAGACTATGTTGTCAGCATCCATCATTTCTATCTGCTGTTCATAGCACAACTAAATGCTAGCAGACGACATTTTTTTTTCCTGCAGAGTTGCTGCAAATCCTAATCATATATTGACCTTTTTTTAAAAAAATAAATCATATGGTTTGAAGGGTTTCAAAAGATAGTTCAAGCATGGAAGTTATATTCTTAAAAAAACTATTTATGTTTTAAAGTTTTAAAAAGCCGAACTGTTAAGTAGAACTTGAGTCAGAGAACAAAAGGCATGTCAGATTTACTGTGGATGGTAACTAATAGTGGCTATGTTACATAATTCTCAGTAAATAAATTCTTAGCCCTGTAGACTACCTAGGGATTTAATTTATGATGTTCCAAAGTTTTAAAAAAAAAAAAAGAAGAGGGAGAGAGAGAAACATGCAAACCTAGAACAACTTCCACAGCATTTGTCTATGCTATCATACAGATGGCTTCTGGCTTTATGTTTTCATTTGAACACATTAATTGCATGTAAATCACATTTTTAACTCTTGTATTAAAAGAATTTTTGTAAATTGTAAATATAATTTCTTGTATTAAATATTAATGTTGAAGAACAAGCATGGTTATTTAACAAAAACTGACATTTTTTTTCTGAGGAAAAACCTTAAAAATGAACTGAACCAATGCCACGAGCAATTCAAGGATGCTACCTGCTGGATCCTACCAGTGCTTGAGGACAGTCATTGCAATGAATAGTCTTGGCAGAATCCAACTACAAGAATAGTTAGCTGCTTCTGAGCTTCAGACAGTGGATGTTGCAACTATCATGTGAGCATTAGAAAGGAGAAAAGAAATACCAAGGAAACATAATTTCTTCCGTTTTAGTTCCATACAGTTACTAACTCTGCTGAACCTACTCTGACGCATAGAATATTAAAGACCTATAATTACTAATAATAATGTCATGCCTTCCATGATGAGAGTTCATTCAAGATTCTGAAGTTTTTGTGGTTGAGTTGTTTTATATATAGAAGATAGAATGATACAGGTATTTAATTACTGCATTCCTTGTAGAAAGGCCAAATAACGGGATCTGAAATAGTTGAAAAACTTCTTATGCAGGTTCTCTTAAAATGTGATAAAATTCTTAAAGGTTTTTTTTGGCTTATTAAATGTCTTTTAGCAATTTTTTTCTGCTGCAGTCTAAGAATACTATAAACAGCACCACTTGCTAGATCAGCTTAATCCACCTGAAGGTAAATGACTATATTCAGTTAAAACTCACAATCTTTTAAGAATTCAGAATTTATTAACGTGGAATAAGGTATTTCAGATATTAAATGACAATTTTGATCAATCTTGATGGCAGATTACTCTTAGTACTTTCCTGTTTAGAATTTGAACTACTGTTTTTTAACTCACAGACTTCTGAGGAGAAGCCAGGATATTTACATAGTAAATCTATTGCAGTCTTGGACCTGCCAATATTGTAAGTATTCAAAGATTAATTAAGGCATGGTAGTGATTAGAAGCCTACATTGGAGATAAACACATTTTGCTAGAGTTACAATTATAAAAGAAAAGAGTTACAGATTTCTAATCTTCTTGAATTATGAGAGACCACAGATCAGCTTTTAGCACAATTAAGTGCCTTTATAAGGGAAAAGAGCAGTAATGTATACCATGGTATAATTATAACCAAGTGGAAAATCCACTCTGATAGGTAGGCTGGTTTGTCCATCTCCCCCTTTTTTAAAGGAATCTGGCATATTTCTCTGTTTCTATTAGAGAAGGAAAGTAAGTGAAATGTTAATAGTTATTGTTAAGTAGAAGAAAAAATGGATTTTAAAGCTCAAAATGAGGGATCTTCAAGTCTCAATACAGATATAGAAAAGATAGATCTCTCGGCCTCTGAAAGTAATCCCACCTTTCCTAACAATTAATATTTTCAGGATCAGACCCAACCCCTGCTGAAATCTGACAATGAGATGCCCTCGCCCTTCCCTAACCTTCTCTTTGTCTGAGAAATGATAAAAATACTACCTTGTAACCAAAGGGAACTTAATCTATTTCCTGAAGTAAGTCCAAGAAACAGCTTGACTGTGATAACACACTTTGTCGCTTTCTTATTATGGAGTGTGAGTGTGTGACATTTAGATCCCCTCCACTTTAGTAATATATTCTGAAAACTGTTAAATATATTCTGAAGTAAAGCTAAATTAATTATCTAAATACATATTTGCTACATCCAGCAATTTTATGCCTATAAGAGTTTTCCAAAACCAGCAAACAGTAATAAAACTGAAATACATTCTTAATGGTGTATAATATCCTTTAAGGGAAGCCAACAATGTTTAAATATGAGATTCAGAGGACGAACTCCAGCCTTTGGGTAATATTTGCAGCAGACTCAATAAAAATAAGGACAACAGCCATTTGTATTCAATGCTGTGAAAACCAACATCTTTCTGGATTCAGTATCTCATTATTATTGGATAAACATTAAGGAATGACAATAAACCAATTTACTTTAGCTGTGTTTAACTGAACTAACATCAAGGTTGTCAAAAGGGAGAAACTCCCCAAATTGGAAAGATAGTTTCTCTTAGAGTCGGAAAAATAATAGCAATTATGATCCTGACAAAAAATTTCAGATCAGAATCGTGATGCATTTCTCACTGACTGATAACCAAGCTGCAGTTTAGCAGCATGTACTGCTCAACTTTTTTCTTGAAGCTCTTCTGCTGCCTGAAACTGCCTCTGTGCATATATAGAGAACCATTTAATCATTGACAGAACATAACACTGGCATCCTTAAACTAAACAATCATCCAGATGGATCGCAAGGAAAGTAACCTAGCAAAGGCTCTCAAAGCATGCCTTTCTCTTCAGGATACCTTGAAAAAAATTGTATGTTGGCCACCATTTGACAGCATACTTAGCTTTTTTCTTCTACCTTTTGAAGACTGTCTGATTTTATTCCAATCTTATGCAGTCACCTCTCTATCCACACATCTGTAGGAGGCTCAAAGGGCTTCATTTTTGAGATTTTATGTGAAATAGCATCACTGCAATTAAACCACCTTATGAATCCAATCACAAATATTCCACCAACTTTGTTTTATCTCTCTCTTTATTTCTAAGCAAATTTCAAAATAGCAAGATAAAGGTAATCCAGATGCATGGTGAGATATCACAGGCTACATAGAAAGTTGGTGTAAAAAGACTACTAGGAGATTGTTGCTTGTATGTAGGCCTGTGCACACGCTTGCAACCTTACATGCACAACCCATTTAATTTCTCCTTCCCAACCAGATGCAGCTGTATTTTACCCTGCTCAATAGCCCATGTAGCCCTGCAGCACTCATACTGACCCAGTTCAGACTATCACTAGTTATAATGAGGAGCAATGTCTCTGCTGTACTTTGGCTGCAGACAGCAGCCAAACTCCACAAATATAACTGTAAAAATGTCTGTCAAAAAGAGTTTCATTTTTGTATTAGTGCATTTAATATGTCACAGCCAACGGAACAGGAACACGAATGAATAGTGGCCAAATTCCTATTCTGCCTTAAGAAGTAGAAAGTAATAATGAATATTCACTTAGTAATCTTGTAGTCAGCAGCTTTACAATGTGATCATGACAACTAAGGAATAAGAAAAGTCATGACATCCTTCCTCCCCTTTCTTCAAATCTACTCTCTGAATGCATCCTGTAGAGATAAAGGGTAGTTGTCAGAATTCTTCCTTAGTGTCAGAGAGACTGCTGATACCACAAGACAAGCCTCTGTACAGCAAGAGATATCGTCTTAGTTCACTCTTATAAATCCAATATAATAGTGATTTTAGAAATAAACAAGCCTGAACTCTGCTGAAGTCAAGCTCATTTCTGGTGTTATACCAAGACCTTTTACTATGCAAAATATACTGACCTTCCTTCAGCGTCACAAAGGAATCTGCCTGTCTCCTAGCCATGTTTCTGTACATTTCCTTGATATGTATATTGCCTACGCTTCTCCTTCCTCTATTTTACTAAATATTTTGCAAGGTTTTTTGTTCTTTTATAAGCTAGTTTCCATCCTACACTGTTTTAAACTACATCTAAACCTAAAATACATGCAAAGATCCAAGAGTTCTTGCCTGAAATGTGGACATTTTGGACCTGGCTAGTGTTGACTGTAAGTGATTTACTTTCTTTATGGATACTCTCTAGATATATCATCTAGCTATCGCAAATCTTTGCAGGCATGAAATCTAAATATGCCTAAAAGTGTCTGTCAAACTATTCTCCTACCCTTCATCTACTTGTACTAATGCTCAATAAATGTCTCTCCTTATCACAGAAAAGAAATTCAATGCCATTGCATGACCTTGCCACAGCAGAATATCTTCGCTTTCATGTTAAAAACAGCCTTGTAAAATCAGCCCCCCCACATCCACACAGAAGCTTTCTTCCTAGCTAGTTGGGCACCTGTTTATAGTTGCTACCCAGCGTGACTTGAATCACACCCAAAATCACTGCTAGCAAAACTGCATTGTTAAGAAGTGATACAAATCAAGCACCTTATTTTGTTCATATCAAAAATTGCTTGGAAGGGGAAAGGAAATAATTTTAAGAATATATATTTCCTATAAGCAAGCCAGAAAAATTGATAAGAAAATGAGCAAAAAGCAAAACCTGCAAATGTCACTCCTCCTTTTTCAAGCTATAAACCAGATAAAGCTTGTTGGTTTACTGTTAAAATTCTTTCAACATGGTGACCCCATACTTCATCTCAAACATTTGTATGGTACATAAACAGCCTAACCCTGCCTGTGCACAACTACTTTTTTATCCTTCTATTCTGTTTATATGAGAAGCAGTGTTTCTCATGTTTCTTTCACCAATAATGGCAACACTAGCTCTCACCTAATAGTTTCTAATAGAGTTGGAATAGACAGAAGTCTTAGTCACAGATTACTCAAGTCTCAAAAAACCCCTCTTGGATTGATTGAGATAGGAAATCCTCACTCTGGGACTGTTTTCACCAGTGAGTTTGCATCACCAATACTAGCACTCTGTAATAGAGACACCCTCACTGCTAGCTACTACTATAACTACAGCCCATGACCTGTGTAAGCACCCTGCCTGTGGCCTTTCTTGGCAGATATTGGACATCTCTGCATCTAAGAACATGCTTAACTTCAGCACTGCATACAGCTATGCATCTTGATGAGTTGCTCTTCTCTGTTCTGTCAAATTGTTGTCTAAGACCAGTAAACCAAATGTAAATAAAATTATTTGTGACTTAAATGGATCCTCACTTTATTATTTCTTGGGGAAAAAAACCCAATTTCGAAGCTTAATGCATTAGAACTGCCACATCCTTCTCTAGTTGGAGTTTAATTTAATGTTGTACTAAATAAACTGTATGATTTTGTACCTTTGGCATTGCTGCCATGAAGTTTTATGATTGCTTCCAAAAGAGTCAGACTCCCTTCAAACTTTTCTCTCATACACATATCACTCACTTTTACTATATATTACTCACATATTAATTTTTATCCAGCCTATGCATAGTTTATTACCAGATATGACTCAAATGCATCAACTACTCTGAATTTTTATATAACATGATCTTATATCCTGTCTCTCTCTATCCTACTACATGCTCTCACTTTTTAGTGAAATTACTGATTCCATTTAGATGAAGGAAGAAATTTTTTTGGCATACCATTTAAATGGTGAAGTCACAGTTCAGAAGAGGTGCAAAATATAGCAAATGTTGCAGTAACCCTCATGGCTAAATCTGCATGTAAATGAGGCTTTTGCAGAAATTTAACTCAAATTCAAGGGAGCACTACTATTTGTTCTAACTTCCATGCTTAGGAACTGGCAAAGGATATAAGAGATTGCTGCTTTTAAGCCAGACCAGTAAAGAGAGCCTAAGAGCCTCTTGCATCATTTCTGTATTTGACTTCAGTCTCCCGCTTTATAAGATCACTGCCAAAATTCAAGCAATATAAGCAGAAACATTTGTTCACAGCAGGAAGATGAATTTAGGTTTCTCTGGTTAAACAAAGCATGATGAAATAGCAAGGACTGAATACTCATTGCTGTGGGACCCATTCACCACCTATCTGTGTTATTTCTTTACAAACATTTAAATTTGGGAGTAAAAAAACAAAACAAATGACAAATAGAAAGATACCTAGAAATAAAGAAAATATTGGCAAGGAACTAATCATTACTGCCTCTGGGGATTTCAACGAGGTGATAAGGACATCAGCTGTTCCTCTTCTGAGTTTCCCAACCATGGTCACGTTTCATTTTTTTAGTATTCCTAAAGCCTTCCAAACACATAACACAGGGAGCTCTAATGAATTGGAACCTACTGTTTCACCATGTTGTACTTCTTTTTTCTTGTCTCCTACCACAGGGCCAGTATTTTCTGGCTTTGACAAAATATACAGTGCCCACACATTTGCTATGACAAAGGTAACATTTCCATTGCTTTGCTATTATGCCAAAAAGCCACTGGTGGAAAAGAAAGTAGAGTATGTACAGGTGCAGCATTAGAGAAAAAAGTAAATTAACTCAAGCAGTGTGCAGGTGTATTCTGAATGTTAATGAATGGGGTTTTTTTGTGTCAAGACTTCCATACAAGCACTGCTGTTATGTAAATTGGCAACTACAGGATAGAGAAAAAACATTCCTGGCTTTGATTATGCATGTCTTCATGTGGGTCCAAATGGAAGAAAAGGGTTGTTTTGCTTCCACAAAACATTCTCAATGTCTAAAAGAAGGTTCCAGGAAAAAAAAAAAATTAAACAATGATCACATATTCCAGATGTGTTCTACAGAGTTCTCAACAGCTTGTAGCTTGCTTCTGCAAGCTATAAATGGAGATAACAGCAGAACACAAGACACGTCTTATGTGTGTATGATGCTGTTCACTTCTACTTTTGGGTTTAAGCAAGACTAATGTGGATTTCCTAACTCTCCCTTACCCTGTGATGGGGTTGTTATTTTCCTATCTCACCATTTTCTTCCATCTGTATGGAAGGAAACAATGTGTTACCACTTCCTACAAGGATGCTTTGGTATGAGAAGGAACATCATCCTTATAAATCATCGCTGAGATGAGATTGTAGCAAAGAAAAACTACTTATAATATGCACTGTTACAAAGAAGCAGCCTCAGAAGATACTGAGAGGCTTCCTATAAACTACCATCAAAGTTTAAACACACTATTTATTATAAGAATGTTTGAGGATCTAATCTTTAAGTATAAGAGCAGTACCATTCAGAGACTGAAAAGTATTCCAAATCCCAGCTCAATTCTGTGGTATAACAATGAGTTTTATCTCACCCAACATTAGATATCTGTATTCTAAGCTTTTTATATTAGCCTTCCTTTAGCCAACGACAAAACCAGGCACATTTAAGGCATAAAGCATCTGGCCTCTTATTAGTCAATGAACTGTGCTTTAGAGTGTCTATAGAAGTCTCCAGTATAAATAGAATCTGAAAAACTAGATCAAATATAGACAATCTACGTTTCATCAGAGGAAACCACCAAATGAGATTAAGCTAAATACAGTACCACAGGAAATGGTTAAAAAATAACTGTCTGTAAAGATACTATGCAGTCTCAGTTTCCCCAGTTTGCTAGTCTCTCTGTTATCAATATTCCAGCCTTACTCCTACCATGCAATTCCAGATAGCTCCATTCATGGTATGGAGCTAGCTAGGGGAAGGGGGAAGAAGGAGAGGAACTTCCATGAGTAATCTGAAAGTTGGCCTCCTAAATTTCAGGGTCAGTCCTCTGCTCCTTGCTTTCTTCATTCACGTCAGGCTATTTAACTCAACTATTTTTGAATCCAGTACCTGTGTGGAGAAGTTATCCTTGACATCCTCCAGAAATCTTCTGGGTTTCTTATGTCTTCCTGTGTTGCCCTTCCAGAAGACAGTAGGGAGAGCACAGCCACCTCTCCACCTGCCAACCCTCCTTACTTCCCCCATAAGAGCCAGAGGCTTCTGAGCTGTTTAAAGAAAATTTAATTTGATTTTTTCATCCTAATCAAGTGGACTGAAACAGACTTCCATCATAATGTCAACCTTCACATCTTGACACAAAAGAGAAGTAGATTTTACTAGCAAATGGTAGGGTCCTAATAATTCCAAACTAATGAGTTCAGCTTTGGGAAAAGGTTTACTGTGATTTATTAGATGATATACAAGATTGCATAGCAGGAAATCTGGACTCTGTGCCCAGTTCAGCAATCCACTTGCTGTTTGACTTTGAAAAGTTACTTTGTGTACTTGCCTGTAACTTTATAATAGGAAAAAAAGTCTCCCTTCTCTGCTCTCAATTTAAAATAGCACTCAGTAAATCTGACTTATTCTATTTGTTTGAATATTATATTGGAACAGCAGCCTTATTGCAAATTTAAAGGAGCTGTGTTCAGTGAACATTTAAAAAGCTTTATTTGTTAGAACACATTTTGTTCCTCTGAAGCTTAAGTGAGTGCAAAATGTTTGCAAATTTGTGTTCCTGAAGCCTCTCTAGTAAATATGTTTGCATCTTTTCAAACGATAAAACTCCTTCTGGCTGCTAAATTAGCAGGATCCTACAACAGAACAAGAAAAATATTTTCTTTTAAAGACTTTCCTGGAGACAATCAAATATAGGTTTTATTCCTCTGTAGGTGACAAATGTAACAAATGGCAGTTTATTAAAGAGTGGAATAATACTTATGGAAAGCAGATGTTTCTTTGTGCTATTTTCTCATTAAAATCTGCATTAGAAAATGAATACAGGTATTTTCTATATATCATTTATGTATATACATAAAGACATTGGGACCTTCATCATGAGTCCATGTAAACAACAAACGCTCTGCGGTGCATTAATGGAAGAAGCTGCAGTCTCAGTTCAACAGTGTAGCAACAAGTCACAGCAAAATTCTATTTAGTACACGAAGAAAGGTGAAAAATAAAGATTAGCCAGTTTATGGCAAACAGTTGCAAAACTTTGCAATGACTAAAATACAAAAGAAAATGATAAACTATTCTAAAGGCCATATTAGAGAAAAACAGTATTTGAAAGAGTTCTTGAAAAACCAATACCAGCATATCAAGAAGCTGTCACTTCATTTTGCTTTATTGCTTCTGTGTACCTTGCACTTTTGCATATCCACTCGTTTTTTCTTGCTTCTAATGGATTTAAAGCAGATGCCTGATCAGAAACCAAATATTATAATATCTGAATAATATATTCATGTAGAATATTATTTGTAGAAGATTGTGAAATAATTTTAAAGGCTTCCTCTTTCACTTATCCAATAGTTACAATGACTTTCATGAAGACAGTATTAGTTTATTCTCAAAGAAAGTCTCTTCTGAAGTACTGTATGTTTTATGAAGTTGCATCTTTCTCCATGAAGTACATTTGGACAACAATCAGGTTTGGATCAAAATACCAGCAATATTCTTTACTAATATTTCTGGGAAATCTTTAGGTAAACATTAAACAAATTTTCTAACTCCAATTTAAATTTTGAAAACCTCCTTCTAAAAAGCATTTAGAAACACCAGTGTATAAAATAACGAGCAAACAAAACCCCAACAGGCTCATCTACTCATTTAATGATAAAAATTTTGTTTTGAACTGCACAAAAATCCATCACAGCTATTCCTCATTGTTTTCTAAGTTCATTAACTAGCTAGTAAATTCACAGTAAAAATAGAATATGAAGGACTGTCAAATAATAAGCTTCAAGACCTTGAATATAGTATACATAACTTCTATGCTATGTAAGGATCATAGTAGTATACCTGAGGATTGTTAGTGATGAACTAAGCATTGACTCCTCAATAAAAAAATCCTCAATAAAACAATAAGAAAGTTGTGGATGGAGTAGGAAGCCTGAAGTGATGGGAACAGAAAGAACAGAGAAATCAACAAAATAGAACTGAAGTGGAATCACCTCAAGTTTAGGCATGTAGAGATGGAAATGCATGCAAAATACTCTTACAGAGAACACTCTCAAGCCTGTACTGGGGAATCAGCAAGCTTGGGTGCCTCTCTGAAGGGCCTTTTCAGTAATGCACATAATGGAGTTAGAAGAAAAACAGGAGTTTGAAGTCTGTGCAGTTAGTAGACCATGACCTCACTGAGATTAGTGAGTTGTGGGATAATTCACACAACTGGAGTGCTGTGATGGGTGAATAGATTCAAGGTTTTAAGGAAGGACAGGCCACAACAGTGGGAGTGCTGCTCTTCCTGTGAGAGTACTACTGGAGTACATGGATCTCTACCTTGGGATGAATCAGGAGCCACTCAAGAGCTTAGAAGTACTGATGTAGTGGGTATCTCCTATAAATAGCCTGATCAGGAAGGCAAAGTAGATGAGGTCTTGTTTAAACAATTAAAATACACCTCACAGTAACAGCCCTGGCCCTCATGGTGAATTTAACCACGCCAATATCTGCTGAAAAGTCAATACATTAGGGATCATCCAGTCTCAGAGATTTCTAGAACTCATTGACCACAACTTTGTGACATGGGTGGCTGAGTAGCCAAGCAAGGAATGGTGCTCTGCTGGACCTCATACAAGGAAGAACTGATCAAAGATATAAATGTTAGAGGAAGTCAAAAATTCATCTCAACAAAAACCAAAAACTCATCTCAACCTGGAATAGAATCTGGCAAGGGATATGAAGGGCAATAGGAAAGGATTCTGCAAGTACATAAACAGTAAAAGGGAGTCAAGGGAAAAAAGTGATCTGCTGCTGAAAGAAGCAAGGAAACTGCTGAAAAGAAAAAGGGCTAACGTTTTCAGTGCCTTCTTTACCTCAGTCTTCAGTGGGTAAGACTGACCTTTAGGAATCCCAGATCCCTGAAACCAGAGGGAAAGTCTGGTACAAGGAACACCTACACCTAGTGGGAGAGAACTGGTCAGGGAGAACTTAAATGAAATGGATGTACATAAACTTGCTTACTGGGTCAGAGATGCTGCACCCACAAGTGCTGAAGAACATGGCTGATGACATTGTGGGGTGACTCTTGAATATCTTTGAACAGTTATTAGGTCTGGGAGAGGTTCTGGAAGAATAGAAAAGAGCAAATGTAATTCCAGTTTTAAAGAAGGAAAGCTGGAAACTACAGCCTGATCAGCCTCACCCAGTACCTGGTAAGGTGATCCTGAAAATCATTGAAGGACATGGTGATCAGGAGTAGTCTGAATAGAAGTATGCTTGATCAACCACTTAGCCTTCTACAATGAAGTGACAAACTGGGTGAATAAGAGAGTAGCTTGATATTTACTTTGACCTTAGTAAAGCTTTTAACACTGTCTCCCATAACATTGTCTTAGACACACTGAAGTACAGGCTGTGTGAGTACACAGTGGAGTGACAGAAAACTGCCCAAACAGCTGAGCCCAGAGGTTTTTAACCATTGGCACAAAGTCCAGCTGGAGGTGGACCAGTGGTAGTGTACTCCAGGGGCTGATATTGGATCCAATACTGTTCAACCTCTTCATTAATGACCTGGACTATGGGACACTTTACTTTCAGTAAGTTTGCATGTGATTTGAAATGGGGAGGAATCAGATGATTCTGGTGGGTTAGCCTTGGCTAGTCACCAAACACATCCCCCTGCGGCGGCTCAGGGGGAGAAAACAGAAAGAAGAATTAGAAAGTTCATGCCTAATGACAGAGAGATTACTTCCCATTACCATCAATGACAAAACAGACTTGACTTTGGGAAAATTAACTTAATTTATCACCAATTAAAATAGATATTTAATTACTGATTTGGGCAGTGGAAAACAAAAAAAAAAGGCAAACATTAAAACAGCACCTTTCCTCCATTCTTTCCTAGGCTCAGCTTCATCCTGGACTCCTCTGCCTCACATGGCACAGGGAGGATGGAGGGCAGGGCAGGAGGATCAGTACCTACTGGTTTCTAACTGCTGACCAGCTGGAAAGCATTTTTGCTGAGAAGGATCTGTTGATCTTGGTGGACAACAAAGTGACCATGAGCCAGCAGTGTGTCCTGGTGGCATTAGGCAGAGCATTTCCAGCAAGTAGAGGGAGGTGATCCTTCCCCTCTCCTCAGCACTGGTGAGACCACATCTAGAGTCCTGTGTCCAGGTCTGGGCTCCCCAGTACAAGAGAGACATGGACATGCTGGAAAGAGTCTAACAAAGGGCCACTAAGATGGTTAAGGGACTGGAGCACCTCTCCTATGAAGGCAGGTTGAGACAGTGTTCAGCCTAGAGAAGAGAAAGCTCAGGAGGATCTTATGAATATGTGGAAAAATCTGATGGGAGGGAATGGAGAAGATTAAACCAGACTCTTCTCAGTAGTGCGCACTGACAGCAGAAATCAAAAACTACAAAAATCAATTTAAACACAAGAAAACACTGTTTTACTCTGAGGGTGGTCAAACACTGGAGCAGGTTGCACAGAGAAGTTGTGAAGTCTCCATCTGTGAAGATATTCAAAAGCCATCTGGACATATTTCCAGGCAACATGCTCTAGCTTGAGTAGGGGCTTAGACTAAATGATATCAAGAGGTCCCATCCAGACTTAACTGTTCAGTGATTTTATGAGTAGCCTGTTTACAAGGCAGTATTTTTAAGGCAGTAATGTTATACCTGAGCCATTTGTAGTGTAAAGATGACAAATAACACAATCAGACCTTTCTGTGCTACTGCATAAGGATGCTTTTGTGCTCTTTTGTGCATCGCCCATAAACACTGAAATTTAAATACTAATGCTCCTGTCAGTTGTATGACAGCAGAAATACCAAGTATTGTATTTTTAGCCTCTCCAAATCAGAATAATTGCTATTACTGATAGGTATTTTGAAGTAGGATCAAGTTGCCAAAATAAGAATGCATAAGGACAAACACATTCTGTAGCTTTTTTTCCTCAAAAAAATTATTCTGTTTTTAGAGGCTAGTTAGTTCAGCATAAACAAGACCACCATATACATCCTTCCATTAGACTACTCACACAGCATGAAGTGTGCTGAACAAAATAAGGCTGTCATACCCTAAAACACTTTAATACAGTGTCATAATTTAACGTTATAAATGACAAGTTACATACTCTCCTCCTTGTATAGGTATGCCATACACCTACTGAGCTACACTTGCAAAGAGTAGTTTCAGAGGTAGCAAGTTTAACCTTCATCTCATTCATACATTATTGGCCATTGTCAAAGATGCAATTTTGAAACTAGCTACCATAGTGATCTTTTCTGCTATGGTTATGATGCCTTTACATTCTTATATATATATATTAGAAAAAGAAAAATGGTAATAATATGGCAGCACTAGTAACCTTCCCCAGGTCTATAGTGATTTAATACTACATGGAAAGTAGTATTCATCTAGTATATAAGATCCTAGGATATCGAGAATTTATATTTTCAGATTCGAAAAAACATGTTTTAGTTTCTTGATGATTGGAATTTCATTAACCAGGGTTGGGTTTTTTTAATGCTGTATGAATTGTTGACACTTGGTTTGTACTCAGCCAGATCCCTAAATTAATTTTGTTTATTCTATATGCTACAAGGATTTTGCACTATTCTGAAGGAAGAATAAGTAAAATCAGGGGACACTCACTCAGCTGGTAAGCTGTCAGTCCATCATAACTTGAATATTGATTTTGGGGGGGTTGGTGACATTCCCTAGATGTATGTGTCAAGTATGTTGACAGAGAGCTCTATACTTAATTGAATGTGATGCCTGTATGTGAAGTGATGAAGTATGTCAGTGATGTATATGCTCTTCCTCCCCTCCCCTCCCCTCCAGCCCCTTCCAATATATTCAATGGAGTGTTATGAAACTAAACACTCTTCTGACAAAGCTTTCTTCAACTTCATAAATTGAAAAGCTGGGTCTGCTCTCATGTAATTTCCTCACAGGTACGTCTTCAGTGGATTGTGAGACAACAAGAAAGTCCTGCCCTTTCAAACACTCATTCAGTTCTCCTGAATGTTTGTGTGAAGGATAAAGGTGAACTAATAGGTAACAATTCGCAATATAGCTTGAGGAAGTGTTAATAAAAACTTTGTAAGTTCTGCACACCACTAAAATCCAGTCAGCAGCAAATTAGTAGTCTTATGCCATTCCTATTCCCCTCGTCAATATTGTACTAACTAAACAAAACATATTGGTTGAATGTCATGTGGTATAAAGCCTATAAGAAATACATATTTACCTCAGTGTTCCTAAATCACAGATAATCATCTTACTATCGTTGCCCATTTAAAATATGAGAAAGGAATGAACAGTCAGGGGATTTCCTTTCTTGAGTTATCACCATGTATGATCCTGCAAAGCAAATCAGGGGGGTCTTTTCACAGCAGTTTTTTCTGTCAATTAGCTTGGCCTCTGTTCATCTAAGAGGACTGTTGTTCTCAGCTGTGAAAGGAAAAAAGAATACAGCATCTCATAAAGCTTCTGGGGTATTCCTGCCTTGTAACTAGTCCTCCTTGCTTATAAACAAATAAATGAGGTTTATAAACCCTGTCTGTCAGCTTTCACTTTGTCTTCCTGTTAGCAGAGTTGCCTCTCACAGATTTCAGAGATTGTATATTTTGCAAAAGGAGCTCTTGATGTTAAATTTTTAAAAAAGCACAAATGTACATTTGTAGACATGGGCAAGGGGAAAATAGTGACACTGTAATATCCCACTAAATAAGAGATTATATGCATCTGGAAAATACATATCTACCTGGAAATTCAGAGTAGGCTCAGCAGGCAGGTGCAACACGTTTCTTAGGACAGCAATTCACACCCTTTCACCAGCTAGGAAAATATATTCTAGTTCCAACAGAGAGGTGGCAGAACCAAGGACAAAGGGAACTGACTGACTAACTGAGAGTAATGAAGGTAAGGAAAGGAAAAATATTCCCACTGGGCAGAGAGTGCCAGTGACTGCAGTCTGCATCCAACAGAACAGGTATCAGCACTAGGCAGAAACGCTGATGAACAGCTCAGTGAGCGAGGTTAGGAAATAGAAGAGAACAGGATAACATCGCTAAATTAACAATGAAATTGTACAAGATAGTAGAGGCACCAGCCTAGCAACATAAATTTCCATTTTTAAATTTCACATAGCTGTAACAGCAAATCAACTTGTCCACCAGTCTTTTTTATTTTGTTGATATCTCCAAATGGGGACGAAATTTTTCGCAAAACAGGAAGAAGTCACAATATGTCTGTACCTAGCCAAAAATAGCAGACAAAGAAAAAAATAGTTCATTTTTTTACCATGAACCTGATTTTTGAAACTGCATGTTTGAACTACTTAAAAAGTAAATATCATCCTCTTGCTCAAAATCTCCATGAGAATTTACATTTTTCAGCAAAGGAAGTTGGAGTCAGATGTTTCATGCTAATGTATCTTTTTCTGTTTCTCTACACTAAACCATCATTATTTACACTAACATGAGACTTCTTAACAAAGGTCTTCATAAACATGTGAATTTATCTTTCTGTGGGAAAAAATATTTAACACAGTGAAAAGAAAAATGCATCAAGATTTTATTTATCTGATGTGAGTTTTGAAAAACAAAACTTACCTTATTATACTCTTGCTGGCTGAAACTCTGTGGGATTAGATCCAACAGGCAATAACATTGGCTCAAAATTTCTGTGATGGAGGTTGCATAAGCTCTATGAAGAAAAAAAAAACCAGTTTAAAAAAATAGTGAATGTGCTAAGTTTTGTATTAGAAATCCAAAGAGGCTTGGAAAATCTTTTTGCTTTAAAGACAGTTTGACATTTAAAAATTGAAGTCCTTTACAAAGTCACATGTTTTCTGATGTGTTTAAGTACTTTATGTGTTCAGTAAATGTCATAATGCCATTAATTCTCTTTGCAGAGACATGCAATTTTATCCTGTTATCAAGGGGGATTGCACTGCAGGGCCACCGGCTGAGTGTTTTTCTGAACACTGGAAATCTGGAGTGGATTTGTCTGTAAAAAATTCAGAACTAATAGCTTGGAATTTGGGGTTCAGTGAATGTTTGTATCTCAAGTTACCTGTGAAAGTAAAAACAAAATTTTGGGTTATTCAAACCTAGTTTTGTTTATTTTTTACCTAATCAGTCATATGATAAAGTGTACCCTGAAATTGAAAAGTACACCTTCCCTCTTTTTTTGGTAATTTTAATGTGAACTTTTTTTGGCATCCTAGTACTTTTATCACATGACTAAACCAAGGTGGTTGCTAAGCAACCTTCTGTATCCAGGGGAAAGCACAGGCAGTCTGAACAGAAGATTTATGTGATGACTGTAGTACTAAGAAAAAATTAACAGAATATCTAAAATCCTCCATTGTTTTTTAAAACCCTTTAAACCAAACATCAGTAATTTACTCTTATTAATTTGAGAGCAATTTGAGAAACTGCTGTAGCCACACAACTTTTTCACATAAACCTTCTGGGGGAAAAATAATGGGTACATAATATTATTATATCACATTATTGCACCCTGAAGTATTTCTGTTCTGGGTTGTTACGGTCTTTGCAGAAGCTTTAGAACACAACCCTCCTCCTCAGTTAAATAAGGAAATGGTTAAATGTTCCTTCTTAAAGTGGTAACTGAAAAAATGCAACAATGCCAGGGGCTAGCCAGTGCTGACCTGGAGACAGACAGCGCCATGCACACAGCCGGATGCAGTACCCACAGCCTCATCAGAGCTGCCTGGAGAAGGAGGGGGTGCTTGCAGGCAGCACAGCTCTGACCAGCTCCAGAGAACAAGGTAACCTGGCACAAGTCCTCTTCTGCTGACTAACAGCCTCCCTGCGCATACGCAATTTTTTTGCTGCAGCACTAGCATCCAAGCAATGGGATTTGTGACAGGACATTATCCTAAATCCCCATTTAACAGCTGTCCAGGTCCATTCTCAAATCCAAATTCACCCATCAAAACCACTGTTAATGCACCCGCACACATTCAGATGTGTGTGTCTCCTATCTGCTGGAGCATGCTGGAGTGAGGTCGCTGGCTCATGATGGCTGAATGCAATAAACAAATACATAAATATGTGTGCCAGTATCCTATCCACTCCCAACCTGGAGGCAGGCTTTCATAGAATCACAGAACGGTTTGGGTTGGAAGTGACTGACCTTATAAAACATCTCATTCCAGGGACACCCTCCACTGATTGCCCACAGCTCCATCCAACCCAGCCTTGAACACTTCCCATGACAGGGGATCCGCAGTCTCTTTGAGCAACCTGTGCCAGTGTCTCATCACCACATTGTAAAAATATTCTTCCTAATATCTAATCTAAATCTTTTATTTAAACACCATTACCCCTTGTCCTGTCACTACTTGCCCTTGTAAACAGTCTCTCTCTGTTAAACGAGGTACTTTACCCAGATACTCTCCTATGCTTTGGATTAGCACAATGTACAATCAGTCCAGGTGGAAAACACAACTCATGAGCTCCTTTCATATATTCTTCATATTGTAGCATGCACTAGCAAGGCACCATGGGGCCAACCAGCCTAGATCCTGTGCAGACTTGGGTTTTCTAGCACTTTAATACTGCCTTAAGAGTTAGATATTAAAAATAAGAAGTTAGGCGAATAATTAACTGGTTTGCAATTTTACTGTAGAACAAAAGGTGAAAAACAGCAGAAGAACAAAGAAATTGACATCCAGGGAAATGTAGAGACAGACAAACCAAGCTCTTGAAATGCTGGTCTGACTAGGTAGAGGACAATTGAAATTTCAAACAAAAACATTTCTGCTGGGTTTTGATTCCTGCTGTGTACAGAAAGCCCCAAATGTGTATGCTTTCACCATGTATGTACAGCTTTGCATCATGAATTTATCCTCTTAAATGAAACAACTAACACATCACAAATTTTGATAATTGGCTCAAAAATATGATTACATCATGTAAATATTAGCTCCCTAGATAATCTCTGAGATCCATTATTTACTAAATTCTATTATTTCCTTGAATTTCTATTACTTCTTGTTTTGCTGATCATTTGCTTTTCATTAGAGTATACTTTTATTTTCCACTAGAGTTTTTAATTTATCTAAATAGCTGTAAACTTCTCATATAAATAACTCATATTATTTGTAAAACAAAGCCTGTTTTCTTCAAAATGGCTTGGATACCTGTTCTTCTGCCCTAGATATCAGCTTCACATTAACTGGGGCAGCTCATTTCCAGCTCTAATTTCTGAAGAAACATTAGCATATTGTAGACCATTCTTGAGACAGCAATGATGACAAGAGAACCCTTGCCCTGCTGATCACTTGTACTGTACTTCATAGGCCAGAGTATCCCATGAAGTACCTCTGCTTTCTGAAGGCAAAAGAAATTTTCTCCTACTTACAATCTCTGTAGTAGATGAAGACGTCACAACAGTTTATTTGTCCTCAGAACACCATTGTTTAATAAGGAACACTCCTGGAAACTAAAGCTCAAAGAGAATGTGTGACTTTTTCAAGGTTATCTGCAGGGTCAGTGACAAGGACAAGAACTGCTACCTCTACATCTCCTCTGTTCTCCTGTGTTACTGCTGTCTCCAAGACCTGTCAATTCTTCTCCTATATACTTTAGTGTTTCAACCAGAATACGTTCTGTCACAGCTCTACCTAAGGTAATGTAAGAACCAGCAGTTCTTTTTGTATAGAAGCATTATTCCCTTTCTACACATTGGGGAAATTATTGAGGTGAACTAATATGCCCAAGTTCACAAAAGAGTTCAGTGACAGAAGAGAAAAAATAACTTTTTTCTCCCCTTCTGGGTCCTAATCCAATACCCCACTCTCTCAGCCACAAAACAGAACTTATTATAATGGTATCAGCTCTGTTCAAGAAAAAATCACCTGCAGGCATACACAGAGGCTTGTTTATAATCATCAGGGACTATGAGGCAGACTGCTGAAGCAGCTCTGTACACAGAAGCCTGAAAGATAAGACAGAACACAGACAAAGTTTGTATCTGCACTCGTGGCCACTTGGCTCTTTAGAGGTTTAATTTTGCAGATTACCAAGAGGGTGTTTTGCAAGCTGAGGTCACTTCAACTTAGCTCCCAGCAGTGTGGTAAATAAGATCCTGTCCATGTAACTGCAGTATAAGCTCTTGTTTGGAAGAAAAATCTACACTTTGGAATTTATCGTGGTGAAGAAAACCCTGTAAAAGGAAATGCGCACTGAGGTGCCCATGAGAGCTGACAGTTCAGCCAGCAACAAAAAGTAGATCTAGGAGTGAAGTATGCAAGTCCTCCATTCATCTCCCTGAGTGATAATTCTAAAACCTATTTGCCACCAGTGAGTGTTATTTCACTGCCGAGCAGAGAACGAAAGAAAAAAGGATGATAACACTATAATAATCAGCAACTTATTTCTCCCCCTAAGAGGCAGAGACTGAACTTCAAGCAGAGTTTTAAAAATGCTTCTGTTCTGCTGAGTGAAATCCCAACTTCACTGAAATCGAGAGTGGTTTTGCTGCTGAATTCTTGGAGGGTGAAATTATCATCCATGATTTACCCAGTTTTAATGAGCAGTAGCACATGTATTTTCAAGAGCTCAGTTCTCAAAGCCGGCACTTTATTACAATGCTTAAGGAGAAATTAAGCCCTTTACAAAACTTAACTAAAATAGTCCACATAGTTCAATTTGATAAAAGCTTTTTGCATTTAGATTTTTACTATGTTACATTAGATTGCAAACTACTGGGATACGAAGCTAAAAATTCATTGACAAGTATCTTGTCCCTAGGCTACTGATACCTAAATATCTGTAAACAGTAATTAAGCATTAGAGTTTCTTACTTAACAGAGTTGTACATCTACAGGCTGGCGTCAGGATGCTGAATTCCCTGCTGCTCTGTGGAACTGTCTGAAAGGAAGCTGATCTTCACTGATCGTCAAGTGACGTGAATAAGTGTTAGGATTTCTGGCATGCAAGGCAGGGGCTGCAATTTTAAAAAACAGCAGCATCAACAAATAATCATAAGTAATGTTCATAAACCTTTTAGGAAAGTTCTGCTATGCGAAGAATAACTGGTATTAGAAACAGACCCCTTATCTCTGGAAAACACATTTGTTAAGCTTATAAACAAGATATAAATTATGTATACCCTTGCTGCTGTGACAAAATACAACAAATACATTAAAAAAACATTTCATTAAATTTTAAATAAATTGCAGTTTTAACTCATGAGGAGATTGTTTATTTCAAAAGTTTATTTTTTCTAACTTTGTTTTATCCTTATATGGTAAAAATTGCTGCCAACTCCTTCAGAAAAAATAAATTACTATTAATGCTGTGAAAAAGAAAAAAATGACTCACATAGCCACCAGAAGAAAAGAATAATTTTTTTGCAGTGCACTAGATTAATGGCTCCTGTCCCCTGGCCATTCTGTGGTGTTAGAGCAGCATCTTACAGTAGCAATCACCAAAAATTTTGCCCATAAATTTGAGTAGTCCTCAAAGACATTTCAGTCTTCATGATTTCACCAGATGGTTGAAAGTTTTTTCCCCAAAACACTTGAGCTTTTCTCATTGCTGCTGAGGCCCCTGCAACTGTTTTTTTCTGTATAAATTCAGGCTTCCACAACAGTGATATCCAGGTGGCATAATGCTTTATGCTTGGTATTTCTTTTTTTGGTTGATCTTTCTGTGTTTCCCTTTTCACCTTGTGTTCATCACTTCTTTTTGTCCTGTCCTCCTATATCAGACAAAATTCACCTCTCCGCCCATGCTACACTGCCTCTGTTTTCAGGTAAATAAAGACTTAAGAGGAGCATTTCAGAAACTGATAGTGACAGAATGTACTCTCTAATGACAGAGGTTTTTTGTAAAGAAATCTCAGATAGCATAGTCACTGACTGACAATATTATGATTAATATATCCTACCTACAAAAGCTGTTTAATTTAGGAGGAAAGCAGGCAATAAGTGGCTTCTGCGTGTTGCAGCAGTTAACAAATCATTCTATCAATCAATTAGGAGCATTTGTGAAAGGTCAGAGTTTGCTGGGGTAGCAGCTGAGTGGATTATCAGATTGCAGAAAAGTATGGTTGGCAGCATCAGCAAACTGAAGCCCTTTGAATCTTTTGTTCTGACAGATACTCATAAAAACATTCTACAGCAGCAAAAGCAAAGTAAGGTAACTGGTTTTGCTAGAAAAAGCAGAGCTGATATAAACTGCGCTTTCAAATATACAGAAGGTTTATCCATTTAATCTTATTCACTCCAAAACAGAACCTTTTAAAGCAGAAAAATCTAAACAAACACAGAAACCATTCAGTGGAGTCAAACACTTTCTCTACATCAAAGTATAATAATGTTTAATGCTTCTCATCGTTTCAGTGGTTATGTGTACAACTGAAGAGGGCTAAATACAGCGTTTGAAGCTGGTCCTTTGTCATAAAGCTGGATCGATCAGGTGGAATGAAATTCCCTTCAAAAGGGATTTTCAAAACCACTAAGCATTGGCCTAACAGTGCTTTAACTGAGGCTAACAGACACTGCAGACAGAGCAAAGGTATATACAGTCTCTCAGACAGTTTAGGTTGATAGGCTGAGGAGAAGCCCTTGGGAGAATGAAGCACTTAGATTTCAGAGAAGTGGGGGTATTAGTCTCAAGAGAAATATTGAAATAAGGTTCTAGGGATTCAATTATAAATGCTTTTCTGACAGAAGCATGTCTAAGCACTGTTGATATAGTTCAAAAGAAAAATGTCTTGACCTGGTTGGGGGTGTTACTGCATGTGAATAAATGAGTTATGGGAAAAATAAGGTGTTCCCACATTAATTGCAGAAATCCTTCAGGGTAGTGACTGAGATCCATTTTCTAAGGTGAGAGCCATGTTTCAGAATTCAGGAAAAGAGAGGCTTATTTTTATTTCCCCAGTTAAACTTTAATTTGTGTTGAGATAATTTTGACACTTATGCATTTACTTGGGTTTGTTAAGAAAGTTGGACTGCAAATACATCAATAATTGAATTGTGGACAGTTCATTCAATATGTATTTTATACTAATATTCTGAATACCTACTTTGCAAGTTAGACTGACTAAGGCAAGGGAAAGTTTTTGGACAGTTTTCTTGAAAGAAGAATTAGATTTTAGAGTGAAGTAAATTGTAAGTTTGGAGATTTTGAAGAAAGGGAGGTTTCAGCACAAGCAATCTCATGGAATAATTTCAGTTTGAACAGTGGGCTAAGAACTCCCAATGTTTTGAGTCTTCATTCCTTTTGCCTAGAGTTAATGAAAATCCTTACATATGAATGGGACAGAATTTGGAATTAGTACCAATGTTGACTTCCTAATAAACTGAAATCCTACAAAACATTGGATGTTCCTTTTAATGTGAAACTCACATCAAAAATGTAATTCTTCTCCACATCAGGAAAAAGAAATAAAACCTTACAGAGCAATTCTAAATTTACAGAGCAGTTATAATTTCTACCTGTGACAGTATCCAGACAGACCTTCCATCCCTCCTACATCCTTCAGGCATTAGTTCTTACAGGTCTAAATAGCAAATTTTGAAGTGACATTGTGCAGTTCTCCTACACTCAAATAGAATATGCTGGTTCCACTGAGCAATCTTAACTTAGAGTCGCAGCATGGAACAATGAATATTGCTTAAATTATTTATTTAGGAACAAAGCATAAGGAGAAAACAGGCTATATAACAACAGAACAGAAAGAAGCAGTCGACCAAATACACAAAACAAGCCAAGTATGTCTAAAGTGGAGGGATGGATCTCCTGCAAGATGTCATGTAATTTTCCTTCATTTAAAAACTACTGCACTACCACTGAGAGAGAGAGAGAGAGATAGATATTTTAATATTACTGGAGACAACAAAATAATTAAAAATCAGTGAGGCTTCCCATTGCAGGCCTATGGGTCCTTATCTGCAACCACCATTATCTCTGTACTGTGGAAATTCAATGGCATATGGTTTCAACCATCTTGATTCATAAACTTGGATCAATATATTTTCAATGTATTTATGTTTAAGAAATGTGGAATTTGAAAAATTCTAAGGCACAGCACTGCTAAATGGCAGTTTTATATAATTCATGAGGGCCAACCAAAGATTCATACAAATTTGAAGTAGCTATGTATCAGCTGTAGTACTAATAGTAGCACATTTTAAGAATACACAAGCAGATAAAATCTTCAGCTAGTTTAATAGCAAAGCAGATAAGAACAGAAGGTTTACTTTTATTTGGGGTGGATTTTAAAGAGAATATAAAGAGAGAAGTGATGCAATTGTCCAGCTATTTCTTCCATGTGCACCTCTTCTTCCCAAACAGAAAAGTCCATATTCACAGAATCACAGAATTGTAGGGGTTGGAAGGGAACTCCAGAGATCGAGTTCAAACCCCCTCTCAAAGCAGGTTCCCTAGGACAGGTTGCACAGGTAGGTGTCCAGACGGGTCTTGAATATCTCCAGAATAGGATATTCCACAGCCCCCCTGTGCAGCCTGTTCCAGTGCTCTGTCACCCTCACTGTGAAAGTTCTGCATATTGGTGCATAATAAAAACCAAAAGCACAGAGAATATGACAAAGTCTTAAAAAACTAGTTCTCCACCCAGAATATTGAAAGAAAATATTGAGAATTTTCTAACCTTGTCAGTTATTTGGCGATTGCTACGGTTTTAACATACAGAAATACAGTAATTTTTCTTCTATTAACAGTGAGAAAAAATATTTTTAGTGTGTGTTTCCATGTAAGTTATTTTTTCAGATTCTACAAAGCCCCTTTCCTTCACATCTTGTTATGTATAGATCTTATTTTTCATTAACAGATAGCTTCTGTGACTGCTCAGATGGAAACTGCAGCAGTTACTTATACAAAGTCCCCATCTCCATCTCCCCACAATGTCAATCTACTTAGTTGCAAAATACTAAAATCTTGCATAATTTTAAATTTAATTTCTTCCACCATCTGTAGGAATTCAGACCAAAATGTTTTTTTCAGTTACCAATTTCAAGGGTTTGAAAGTTTATATCTTTCTTTTGTCTGCTTAATATTTTTTTTTAGATCTTATACTGCAATGCAAGTGGAGATGGAACTGGTAGACAAATTGAAAACCATTATTTATTATTTTGTCATTGAAAAGAACATAACCAAAAAGTATATTTGAACAGGATCCTCTACTTGCAGTTTTGGGTAAATTTTTAGCATAAAGATTGTTTTTTTCCTATTTCCAACATCTTAATCAATTTAATATCTTTCCCAAGACCTTATGTGTGTGTCCATAAGGCATAAATCAAGAAACCATGAAGTAATTAAAGTCTTATAATTTCATTGCCAAATTCAAATTCATACAGTCCAAATCACACTAAATTAAGTTCATATGAAACAGGAATCAATTTCTAGCTATCTGCTGCTTTCTCTGATATATAAAGTTTCCAAGGAGAATAAAATGACTTTTTGTGCATTCTTAGAGCCTGTTTCATTTCTTAGACCTAGGATAAGGAACACAGAATCACAGAATAGTTTGTGTTGGAAGGGACATTGAAGATCATCTAGTTCCAACCCCCTGCCACGGACAAGGACACCCTCAACTAGATCAGGTTGCCCAAAGCCCCATCCAACCTGGCCTTGAACATTTCCGATGACGGGGTATCACAACTTCTCTGGGCAACCTATTCCAGTGCCTCACCACCCTCACAGAAAAGAATTTCTTTGTAATACCTAATCTAAATCTACCCTCTTCCAATTTCAAACTGTTAGCCCTACACTATCTCATAAAGAGTTCCTTTGGAACTTTCCTGTTAGCCCCCTTTAAGTACTGGAATGATGCTGTAAGTGCTCCTCAGAACCTTCTCTTCTCTAGGCTGAACAACTACAAGTCTCTTAGCTGTCTTCAAAGAGGAGATGCTCCAGCCCCCTGATTACCTTTGTGGCACTTGAGCAAGTCCATATCCTTGTCCATCCAGCCATGTCCTTATCAACCAAGTGGGTCACCCATCAAATCCATGTCTCTTCATTTTAGAGACAATGTTGTGCAGGACAGTATCAAATGCCCTGCATAAGTCTGTTATCCGCAAATACAGTAATCTCAGACAGCCACCAAATCTGTCGTGTATGGTCTGCCCTTAATGAAGCCTTGCTAGCTGTCACTAATGACTTACTTGTTTTCCATGTGCCTCAGCAGAGTTTCCAGAAGAATCTGTTCTGCAATCTTGCCAGGCACAGAGGGGAAACTGACCATCCTGCACTTTCCTGGCTGTTCCTTTTTTTCCTTTTTAAAGTTACATTTCCATTTTTCCAGTCACTGGGAACTTCACCAGTCTGCTACAGCTTTTCAAATATGATGGATAGTGACTTAGCAACTTCATTGGCCATAAAAACAACCATGACAAGTTGTATCTGGAGTTCACAGCCTGAATGAATCAATCCACTCCTTTGGTTTCAGTTTTGTCTTGTCACTAGACAGGAATTACCTCTGCAGCCCTTACTAAGTTGTTGTCCCGGAAGATGTCAAGACAAATTCTTTAGAAAAACAATATAACCCCCCCGTGATACACAATCTAACATGCAATCATATAATGCAAGGAGATTTTTCTCTAATCTCATATTTTAAGATAGGGGATTATTATTGCATATTTTATCCTAAATCTTATGTGTCATCTGTAGTTCCGTTAACTAGTGACGGTGTTGCAGTTATCCTTACACTCACAAAAGTCTACTTCAAGATAAGAGCAAGCCAATGATGCTCAATAATTTACTCAAGAAAATAATTTAATTTGATTTTTTTGGTTTTTTAAATGATTTTCAGAAAGTAAATTAGCCTTTTCTGGTAATTTCCCCCAAATTCATAGTAGGTTAAATATATATTTTGTTGTCAGCCAAATAATATTACACAATTGAGTACAAATTATGAATGACTATATTCTGCAGGCAAATAATTTCATGTATTATATTTTCTGCTTTGTTGATATTGTAACAACATCTGACTAGAAGATTAAACTACCTCTTAATGGTTGTATGTTATCTATGACTCCACAAAGTTGATTTTTATGTGAAAAGACATACCGCCCTGTGTACTACCTTCATCACTGAAGTATCTTGTTAATTTTGCATCTGGACGCATTGAAAGATAAGAAAGGTGAGAACTCTCCTAGTTTTCTCAAGAAAGTTGAGGCAGAGGACCTAGAATTCCCCAAATAGTAACTGTACTTTATAGAAACTTTTCCTACTTTAGATATTCTTCCATGTTTCTATCTGATCTCCTTTTCCAAAACAAAACAACAATCCAAACTTAGAAACTGAGGTAGTAATAAACAAAATAGTGACACCATATTGTTTTCTAACACATGTAACTTCATAAAGATTTGTCTTGTATCACTTCAGGCTTCAGCAGCACACTTCATTTAAATCTTAACTAACTCAGAAATCATCACTTTCCCCTGGAGATATGAGTTGCATTTTGTTGGGTTTTTTAGCATTGCATTATCATAAATATATCTATATCTTTTTCATCTATCATCAGTTACCAATTTATCTACCTTTACTATTTCTTTCTAATATTTCCAAAAAATCTCCTTAGTCACAGGCAATTTGTATAATTGATAATTTCAGTTAAGGTTTTCAGTTCATATTCACCTATCTTTTAGTTCATCAGTACAGATTTCTCATTATTTCAGGCTTCATTTATATCTTCCCAGTGTAGCTTCAGGAGGTTTTATTTTTCATATTCTTACCTCTTTTGAACCTCTCACCAGTAAATTAGTCTCCTTTTGAAACACTGCTAAACTAATATGCTGCTTTAAAAATATTTTTTCGTTTACTACTTCTGTTGTTTATTGCTGGCCCTGGTATTAAACAGCATGTGTTCAAAGGGTGGATATTTGATTTGTCAAACGGAAGAAACTATGCTATATACATAAAAATGGTCCTTTGACAATCCACAAATACCTCTACATTTTTCAAAATATTCTAGAGACATAAAAAAGATCAATGAGATAAAAGCTAATGACCGATCTCCAACAAAATACTAGAGAATTTTTTGAATCGAAAGAACACTTTGACTACATCCTAGTCGAAGTTGGACATGCTCTAACCACAGTCTTCCTTTAAGTACCATTAGTGAAACTAACAAACCTTGAGTGAAAGCACTGGGAAAATGGGGCATTTGCATGGGTATGTCATTTTGTAGGAATTGTTCTTTGAAAAATAGTTCACAAAACCACACACCACACAGACATTTTCAGTCTTAGCTTCATAACACCTCATGCACTCTCATAAAGGTGTAGTTGTTATTAGGTAGGTGAAGGTGGCGGCACCTGTTATTAGGTAGGTGAAGGTGGCGGCACCTGTTATTAGGTAGGTGAAGGTGGATTCATTTATAGACGTTATACGGTGTTGTACTCCAACCCTCCAGTGTTTCAAAAAATTATTGAAGAGAGAGAAAGAACAAAAGAAAGAATACTGCTGTTTTTAAAATCACATTTTTACTTGTATTCTCTAGGCTTTCATGCCTTTAACAAAATGAGATAGAACATAAAGCAATGAGGTGATGTAAAAGCTGGTATGTAGGTATGGAATTGGAAAAAAAGAGTTGAGTCAGTCCTACTAGACTGGGAAAATGTTGGTTGCATTATTATTTCTTCTTAGCAGTAAGTATGCCACAAAAGAAGCTTAAGAGTTCATAAACTAGCCCTAGTTTACTAAACCAGTACACTTCATAGTCCTGAAAGGAATAGAACATGTATAAACAAGTTGCCATTTCAAAAGGTTCAAAGAGTTCATGTATGCAGGTTTCTGAGTTATGTCCTTTAGCATTTTTAATGTATTTCACAAAATCACACAAAATCATTAAGTTGGAAAAAACGTTTTAAACCTCTGGATGACTTCCCTTCCCTCTAGTATGCCAACTGCACCACACCACTTGGTGTTGTCCACAAATTTGCTGAGGGTGCACTCAATCCCACTGTCCATGTCAGTAACAAAGATGTTAAACATCACTGGTTCCAATACTGACCTCGGATGAATGCTACTTTTCACTTGAGCCTTGACCCACAACTCTTTGAGTGTGACTGTCCAGCCAATTCCTTATCCACCAAGTGGTCCATTGGTCAAATCCATCTTTACCCATTTTAGAGACAAGGATGTAATGCTGGATATTGTCAAATGCTTTGCACAAGTGCAGGTAAGTGATATTCTCACTCTTATGATGATAGGGTATAATATATAAAATTTGAATATAACACTGCTATAGTAGGATATAATATACAAAAAATTCTTTCCTTTTTAGCTTTGGCTCTACAAGATTTGAAATTCCACAGATCATCATCCATGCAACCTCCACACAAAACTTGTGGCAACCCCCATTTTAAACTCAGTTCCAGTTAACCATTCTTGTGTATTTCTTCAGTGAGGTTAACTATCAGTAAAGGTGGGGAAGAGAGAGTGCTTTCACCGGAGAAAGAAAATAAGAAAGAAAGTGACACATCTTTCCTAATCAGCCACTCTTCTCTGTAGGGATGTTCAAACAGTTAAGAGAGCACCTGCTGTTCATGGGAGGAGAAACATTTGAACCGCCAAATGAAGTATTTTGTATAAAACTGCATGAATCAACAGTGACACCCAGTGGTAAATGGTCTTGCCACAGCGATGCATTTACTAAAGCTGTATTTCCCTGCTCTTTTGTCTAGTACACTTTCTGCATGGAAGGAATAGCTCTTAATCGAGTCCGGTTTAATAGAATTAAGCTAAATATCGGTTTGTGAGGGTTTTTTTGGTTTCTTTTACTACTGTGTTTTAATATTATGAACAGTATGCAGTGCCTGGTGTTTGCAAATAGCAGTTTTATGTAGGCTTAAGATTGACTTTTACTAGTTAATGCTAAATGTAACATATGCAGGCAATGTGAAAGAAAAATGATGCAGGCAATGTGAAAGAAAAATTAAGGCAATTAATAGAGACAAAATAGCATCTTGGCCTAATACTGTGAAAGCCTTTAAGGAGTGCTTACAAGTAACACAAAATTGTACCAACTTTAATTAATATTATATTAATATTATAATATTAATATTTTAGTAAGAGTCCATGATCTAAAAATAAGCACACACATCGCTTCTACTAAGCAATTTTCTATACGGTTGCACTCACATTTCTTCTTTTTAAGCCCTGATCTTACCAGTGAATCAACACAAAATGACTGTAAATTCTTCCAGGCACAAGCTGGGTCTTAAGGTTTGTAGGCAGAATTAACTGAAATAGAAGGAAGAGAAAAAAGATGTATATTTAAATTGTATACTTCTCTTTCGAAGTGTTAGGGTATGGCTAATAACGATATGTTCATATATGGCATATGAAGGAAGGAATAATATCTAAATTACTATACCTGTAATTTTCAGAGTAATCATTATTAGGATTTTTTCCTTCCCAGTGTTATAGATAGAATCATAGAATCATAGAATTGTAGGGGTTGGAAGGGACCTCGAGAGATCATCGGGTCCAACCCCCTGCCAAAGCAGCTCCCTAGGACATATCACTCAGATAGGCATCCAGACAGATCTTGAGTATCTCCAGAGAAGGAGACTCCACCACCTCCCTGGGCAGCCTGTCCCAGTGCTCTGTCACCCTCACTGGGAAAAAGTTTTTCCGCATGTTGGTGCGGAACTTCCTATGCTCCAACTTGCAGCCATTGCCCCTTGTTCTGTCTCCACAGACCACTGAAAAGGGGCTGGCTGATTCCCTCTGCATCCCCTGCTTAAGATAATTATAGACTTTAATTAGGTCCCCCCTTAGTCTTCTCTTCTCAAGGCTGAACAGTCCCAACTTACTCAGCCTCTTCTCACAGGGGAGATGCTCCAGGCCCTTAATCATCTTGGTAAAGGAGTTTCACTATAACACATTCTGTTTATTTCATTGAAGATGAAGTTAATCACTTCTTCACCAATACCAGTGACATATAGACAAATCACTATATAAGTGTATGTATAAGCATGTCAGACTCTCCTCGGATAATTTATTATCCAAATAATGCAAGTACTATCCTGCTCAGACTGATGAACAGTATTTGTTTAATCACTGTCCTCATATGCAGTTAGGTAGTGTAACATTGATGGTAAAGCATAAAAATCATAACTGAAAATCCTGGATGTGAAAACCAGCACCCAAACGTTGAACTGAAAGTGAAAAAACACATAAGTCTGCTACTAGAAGGATTAAAATTGCAGAGCAGGTGGCCTAATCCATTAGTTTTTCTAAAAAACACAGATGCATTTGAAAACAAGAGAAAAAAAAATCTTTATTTTTAACTATAGCACTGTTAATAAACTGATGCTAACGAAAGCTTTCCAATGGGTTTTCTAACATTTTCCTACAAATACTCTCTTCCTGTGAGATTTTCAAATTCAGTCACGTAGCCTTTTTTTTTTTTTTTAGAAAAAAGTATGGTACCCTTGTCTAAATGAAGTATTAAAAAACCCACAGTTTTGAAATATAAAAAAAAATGCTCTCTGTCTTTTCCTCTCTACATCAATCAATTTTGGAGGTACTGCTGCTTTCTATGAAGCAGACTCTAGTGTTCTGGCTGAGATTCCTAAAAAGTAGGATTGCCTGTGTATTTTGTATTCTTCTTTTTCAGAAGTGGGAACATAAATACAGGAAGACAAGCTAAGAAAATATCCAGATTCTTGTAACCAAAAAATGACTTGCAAGAGCTGAGAATCTATTAATGCTTGACACATAGTAAGAACAGAATTCTATGGCATTTATATAAAATTAACTTCTATATAGTTTCATAACAAAAACATATCTCTATTAAAAGTTGTATTTTCCAAAGTGCATTCTACAAAAAAGGCTAGTTACTTTACTACTTAAAACTTTAAAAACAAAAGGTTTTATTATGTTACCATTCCAAGGAGACATTCTCCTCCAAGCACTCTCTCCACTGCCCTTCTACCTGCCAAGGATAGTCTGATTAACACTTCCCCCTGGGAAGCATTTCTGCTAGACCAACACTCTGCTTTATCAGCTCCTTTGTAGCTTAGTGAAACAGCATCCATGACCCTTCGAAGCCTCCTTGACCTTATATCATAGTTTTCCTTGCCTGAGAATTGTGATCACTTTTTCCAAAAGAATATTTGACAGCTACAGTCTGTCACCCCAGAAATGCTGTTGTCCCAGTTATTACTGGCAAATACAAATCTAGCAGCTAGCTTGTATTTGATAGAAACAAAGCATTTACCCATGGAAAATTTCCTTTGCAGACTAAAAAGAAGTTTACGTTTCAGTTCATAACCACTTACACTAGAAAAATTACACTTCATACAAATACAAAAGGGGAGCAATGAATGTGGCTCATTATTAGCTCTTAAGAGAAAGAAAGATGTAAAAATATTAAAACCACCACAATGGGATAGATCAGCATGAGTGGACCTTAAATCTTGCTTGCCATGTTTCAGTAAACAAAGGCCATCAGAGACTGTTTGAGGACCAGCTAAGGATATTTTTGCATAAATTTAGTAAGAAAACACTTCTTAAAAACAATACAAAAGCAGAGTCAGATCCTATAAAACCTAAACTGTTCATTATGGTATATTTTAATTACAATAAATTTAAATTAAAAATGGAGACTAAATAAAACATGTAAAAATCCCAAACCCAGGAGAAATTATTTTCTTTTTTTTTTTTTTTTGGTGCAGAGATGTTGCTTTGTAACAAGAACAAGAACAGTAGTATTTTCATATACGTTGTTATTTGTGCTATACCTATTACATATATATACCATTCTGGTTCTTCCATGACTATAAAATACAGTGTTCTACACTAGACCCTCCTGCAAGAAGGGAAGTGAGCATCACAAATGTGGCTACAGAGGCTACGTCAATGCTACAGTGATAACAGAGTATATACTAGAGTAAGTACTTCTCTTGGCTTCTTGGGAAGTCATATTCTTTCTCCAGTCAATCCACGTTCCACAGATTAATCTGTAAAAACCAAAAGTGGCTACATGGTTAGAAATAAAGACTTAAATATTTTCATGACACACACAGTTTTCAGGAAGTATCCAGTGCTTGGAAGGCACTGTAATCATCACTAAATGATAGGCAATATTAAAAAGCAAACACATACAGAATAATGAATTGCTTCCCAAATATAGTAGTCCTCATGCCCTGATAACAAGACCTACAAACTCAGGAGACTTAGTGACTTGGCAAATCAATGATAGTGCAAAGGAAGAGCCACGGAAATTCACAATAGCATTTTTTTAGTTTTATCCCACAAAAACAGTAGGTAAAATATTCTTCAGCTTTCATTAAATTTCAGAATAAATTGGAAAAGGGAAATATGATATTCTTCATGGAACAATAACTTATTCAAGCATTCCAACATTTTGTTTCTACATAGGACAAACTTTCCACGATGGCTTCAGCTTTGAATTTTTCATTTATGTTTTTAATTTAGTTTTCTGTAGGCTGCTTTGCATTGTCACATTGTGATTCAGTTGAGCTCAAGTTCACAGTGTTGAATAAGCCTCCCAAGCAAGCTAAAGAATTTTTATGTCTTAGATCCAGTTGAAAAGTTTGCTGCATTAAAACCATTGATGTGTGTGAACTAAACCTTCCTTCAGTGTTGGTGTTGGAATAAAATATTCAAGACCATAAAAGCTGGCCTCAAAAACTATGGAACCTGTTTTAACATCAAAAGTAGTATCGATACAATACCACAAGGTCAATGACACTTTTCGAGTTTTATTATTACTATATATATGTATGTATATATTTCATACAAATTCCTTAACAAAAACAAACAAACAAACAAAAGTCTGATAGTCTATATCAGCAACATGAAAGCAAAATCTTCTTGAAGATTGTTATTACATTTCAGATGAAAAAACCCCGCATTATGGAAGGACAAGAAATTTAAATATACAAAAAAAAGTGTCATTTTGTATACAGTAGAGAAATAAGGATCTACGATACTTCTTTAATAGCACACCAGATGAATATTTTGCCTTGTATACTAATATTAAAAAAACCCAATCCTACTTACAGAATAATTAGCCTGTATAGGGAATATCCAAAGCATTACAACAGCAAAGTATTTACTGCAATTAAAGGTCAGTTTTCAGAAAGAAAGCAACAAAATAGAAATATTTGACCTCAAATAGAAATATTTGACCTCCCATATGTACTCTATATTGCCACTTTCAGATTCCAGTTTTGTTCATTTTCTGAAGATAATAATCCCATTCAAACTGATGCTAAACAACTTAAATGTCCTTGAAATGCAAAAACAAAGGAGAGTTGTACATAACTATATACATAACTTTCTTAATTTCTAGAGTCTGGTGAAGAAAGCATCTTCTGCTTTCATTGACAAGGATGAAATCTAACCTAGGCTACTCTCAGAAGCAGAACAGCTGTTGATTTCAATGGGGAGAGAATTACATTCACCCCTTAGTACTCCAAATTGGAAGGAACTTTTTTCTGCATATTTACATGAGCATTGTGTTTTAGATTTTCAAAGTAAGCCATGACTTACAGAGAACACCCTTGCAGACACAGGAAATTTTAAGTTAAAATCAAGAGGCCTGAGATGAATATTTTTAGTAACAGCACAGTCCTTGTTGGGCTATGCTTCCAGAAAGGTTGGAGAACACTGATTTAAGGAAGTTCAATATGTTACTGATAGCACCTGCTCTTTCCACATAAATGTGGTTTAATCACCCCAGGTTCATATTTAAATCTTCAGTTACATCATGTTCCTTTGATCTAGTGGTGTAATTGGTAGCAGTTGAAATAACACCATACTTTAAAAAAAAAAAAAAGGAGAAAAAAATAATTTGCATGATTACTTTGCTTGATATAAGCATTAGGCTTCTGTCCTCTGAAATCATAAGGGAAGTGTTAGATTTTTTTTCTTTCAAACCTGTTGAATTTAAGATGCAAAATGAATTTTAATCTTGATTCTCAGTATTCTGAACTCTATTCAGCACTATTCCTTAAGGGATGGAAAGGTGTGCATTTGAAGTGTACACTCCCCAATTCCTATCTGCACTTCATCAGCTTCACCTTTTTTCTAATATATGTCAGAGATCTTCACCTGTATTTTGATGTCAGTTAAGATAGTTGTAACCCCAAGGATCATTTTAGATGATTAAAATGGCCGGGCTGGCAATGGATGTTTAAGCTTATTCTCTTTCCTCCAGACAGCCAGGTGGCAAAATTTGGGAGAGACAGTTGGCTTTGCCTATTCAAGTATTTCCTTTAAAAGGTTTTGGATTGCTGGGCCTGCTGATGTTGCAGCCTTTTTTACAGCACGACAGCCACTGAAAGGAATGGAAAATTGCCGATATAGTGTTTTTCCAAGGTATAAACAGCTGAACCAAACTGAAATTCTATTATTTGCAGATAAAGTGAAATCTCTAACTTGACCAGGCATATACACCTTTAATATACCTGGTTTTTTATTTTCCAATATACTTTGAGTTAAATATTAATTTTGGGGAAAAGGTACCCTGCACCATAAAATACAGCTTAAAAAAAAAAAAGAAAAAGAAAAGAAGAGGGGGAAAAGCGACCATCAACTGTGACTGAGTAAAACTAAAGATTGTGCCAGAGAGCTTAATAGCAGTGCAGTGGTCACAGAAGCCTGGTGTTTAAAAATTAATTTCTAGTTTGAAGCTGTTACTGGCAGTGCCAAGAGCATACAAAGTACATTTGTTCATCACCAGAGCTAGTTTCAGAGTAGAAAATTCAAGAGTAAGGCAATGAGATCTGTCCAGCTTCTAAAATAGATCTGGGAAATATTTAAAATCTCCAGACAGTGAAAAATAGATTTCCATGAAAGAAGAGCTAAAGGGCAAATTAGAGAAATATGTCATCCCCACATTTTACCAGGCTATAAACTTGTCTACTTCACAAAGGATGGCCTCCTATTAATTTGATAAAAACCTAAGCAGATGCAATTTAGTTTTCTCTAAAATAGATATTTAGGGAACATCTGCTTCCTCTGTTCCCCCTTGAAAGGAAAAAGATGTTTATCAGACCATTGAGTCTGACTTCTTAAAACAGAAACAAATATTACACCACTTTTCATGCTGTAAATGGAAAGAGAAACAGATTTGCAAATTCAGTCACTGAGCTGTAAATATATTCCTGCAGCTACTCACAAGCATGGCAGAAAGACTTTATTGTACCCATCAAAGATGTCACCATGTGCACCGATATCAAATAGTTTGTACTTTCATCTGTGAACTGAAAATTCCTGAACAAGTCTGAGCACTCCTGACCAGCAGTCCTAATACTTTAACAGAGGTACTGAGAATGTGTTTTATCTATCCAAGTGCTATTACCTGCTCTACTTCCAGCACCTCAGTGAATGAAAGCAATGACCTAAAGAGATAAGATTGCACGCTGCAGGAGCACAGAAAGCAAGCAAGCACCAAAATCTGAAAACCAAGACTGTTCTAAAGACCAGCTTTTGATGGTTAATAACATTCTTCCAGTATCAGAAGGGGATAAAAATCATTTTGCCTTTTGGATCAACTGAGGCAGTTATTCATAGTAAACAACTTCTGTAGTGAGTTCTCTTCAGCAAACAGATTTATTTCTGTGAAAATGCTTATTATTTAGACCTACTTGACTAATAGCCAAAAAATCCTGACAAGCCTTGCGGATTCAGTTGTTTGCCATTCTATTCAGGGCATGCCAACGGTCATCTAATAGAGTTTGTTTCTGTCTCCTGATTGGTTGGTTGAAGTACTTTAAAATGGAAAAATACAAGGGCTGAATAATCTTTTTATTGCAGAAATACTTATTTGCATGCAAATGCATGTCTCTATATGTAGAGTAGCTATTCCCCAAACATCCTTGGGAACAATACTATGTTAACATGAATATTTGTAAATAGCAAATAAAAAGGGGGCAGGAATGTGGTTGAAGACGACAGCTGTTCAGAATTTAAATTTATGCTTTCCAGCATCTAGACAAAAAAAATAATTTCAGTGGGTCTGATTTTCCACTGCATGTGCTTCACTTAGTCATTTACACTTGTGTGAAGCATGAACAATGTAGGAGTTACCCACTAGCAGACTAGACTCATCCATTCTCATCCTAGGTACCCTTTTTGGACATCCAGTTTTCCAAGTAAATGTTGGTCAAGAGTCATACCCCAAATGACTGGCTGCAGTGAGTAACACTTCATGTGACTTTACAGCATAGTTAGAAATGCCAGTTAAGAGCCTAATCACGAAGCAGCAGCAAAAGATCAATTAAATTGATAATGGTATTGATAATGGGCTTTCAGCCTAGCAGCTGGCAGTGTAACAAGATCCTAGGGCTAGCAACTAGACAAACTCAGCCTTTTAATCAGGTCCAGATTTTTAATTGTGAGAGGAAGTAATTAGAACAGGTTACATAGGTTTCTGTTGGCAATTTAAAAATCAGGACTGAGTATTTTCTAAAACTTATGCTTTACTTCAGGTGGTAAGTTGAGGATGACCTATTGCTTCTACTCTGAAAAGGAGAAACTAAAATGGTCACAGCGTGAATCACTTATTCAGAAACTCCTTCAAATTAACTGCTACTGGTTTACCATTCACCACCTACCATGGCTACTGAGATTGTTGCTGGAGTTGTGACAGCCTAAGACCTGAGAGAAATCAAGGCTTAAAGGAGATGAGATTTTTCTGAAAAGGTTAAATTAAAAGGGGAAGCAGGAATAAGAAGACAAGATTAGGGTCACATAAGTGATTCTACAGGTTCTAACAGAAGCAACAAAATCTGAGATTGAAGTTAGGAATAGTTATTTTGAGTTTAACTTATTATGTTATTCATATATATAGTTTGAAAGGAAAAAGGATGTCAAAATCTTAAAACAGATGGGATCTTACCAAGTATCAGAAGGACAGGGAAAACCCAAAACATTAGGCCTAAGGTTATATTTCCCTTACCATACATGATGAGCATTCTACAAAGAGCAAAATTCGTTCCTGATGGGTCCTGTGCTAAGTAATGCTGCAAATTAATAAAATAAGCATCTTTATTTATTAGTTCGAAAATAGCATCTTTATCAGGTTTTAGCTGTACAACTTTAATGAAAAGGACAAAGCAGGACAAAGAAATGCCAATTTTATTCTACACTGACCACATCAAGGTTTAGTACACATGCTGAGGAGAGTGCAGATACTTATTAAAGATGCTGACACTGGCATAAAAAGTAATTACAGTATTGTGCCTCCCTTTATAACAAACACCTCTACTTCCCTATCTTAGAGGTGACTCAAAGCCTTAAATTAGAATTCTCAGGGTTTCCCACATAGGCAAACACTGCAGGATTTGAACAAGTGGATATGCTTCCTGCTTATATCGCTTACTGCTAACTATAATTATAGTATTCATGAATTTAAACCTTAATGACAACAAGTACAGTAGCTCCACTGCTCTTGTACTAGAGATGTCACTTTTAGTTTTTTCATAAGCACTGTATTAAAAATGGGAGAACATTCAGAGGGTATTAGAGAGAATTATATTTTTCCCCTTTCCCTTCTCATTTTTTATCCTTTTCACCTCAGATGTAAGGGTGCTTGTAAGAACTTCCATGCAATACATGGAAACACTGTTGCAAACCTCTACTCATTTGTCAAATCTTGCCTGTAAAGTAAATAAATAAATGAAAATGAATGGTTTGCAGCAATTTTTCTTTTCTCAATATCTGGACAGAGCTTCTAGAAACTACCATCACTGGGAAAAGCAAAGAATCTGTAATAAAGAAGAGGTCTAGAGTCAGTATAAATTTTGGGAAGGAGAACACTGCCTCTCACTAACCTCCAAGCATTTTATGAGCATGTACATACATACATGGACAAAGAGAATTGAATGCACATAAAATATTTGAATTTTTCAGAAGTGTTTGAGAAGATTCAACATTAAAAACTAGTCGTTGAATGCAGGAAAGAACATATTATGAGTTGAAAGCTGGCTAAAAGGTAGGAAACAATGTATTAAGACTTAATAGTTTCTGTCTGGGAGAGAGAAGAGTTAGAAGTGATGTCCCCTGGGGATGACTGTGGTACTGTCTTTGTTCTCTAAATAACATCACTTTTTTGTCACTGCAAGAGGCAGGCTAGATGGGCCATTGGTCTGACTTAGTAGCCTGGTGTTCTGCACAGCTAGCTCCTTATAGCTTACTATCTTTTTTCCAATAGCTTGGGTTTATACATATCTTGAAGAAAAAAAAAATGGGTAAAATGAAAAAGAAATTATACAAAATGTTGTAACAAATTAAGAACAGATCTGAATCAGCAAACATCCCCCTGTTCAAGCAGGCATATGCAAGTTACACAGCCTGACGGAGGAAATCACATGCTGGGGATAGCTCAGCCTACCTTACTTAGGATATCTCTGAACAGTTTACCGCATTGTTCATAAACTCTGCTATTTCAAGTTGGTTTAGCTTTTGCTTTACTCCTAATATAGTGTCTGTGAGCGAGGAATATCCATTTTCTGTTTGCTTTATTTTGTTACGGGTTTTAAGCATCATCTCTTATCCACCAGTAGCAGTTTAGTAAGGCCTATTACATTTTGACAGTTTGAAACATGAAGCTGTGAAGATAAGGTGCTGCTATAGTGAAAAGGGCCATTTTCTAGCAACAGAATGGCAATATATTCGAATAGTGAAAGGGGAAATATAGTACAAACCATCTTTTCCCCTAGCTTTTGTTTCTCTGATTGTTATCTCCTTTCTAATGAATTTATTCTTTCTCCTTTCATATTTTCACAGTGCTGTAGGTCCCAAAGAACAAAATAACTTCAGCATACAGAGTAACCCTGAGAACAGCCCTATATAGCACTAACATCAGTGTGGGAAGATTTGATGTGATGTGACACTACCTGAGGTGGTCCTCATAGAGGCAGCCCCAGTATTGGGAAGTGCAGATTCAGTATGCCTAAGTTAGCTTTATACCTTATTGAAAGCACCACTTGACAAGATAAATTTCCAATTTGTCTGAGATTATTACTCCAAGGACAGTACAAGTTCACACATTTAACAGTATTCATGAAATATCTCAGGTCTCTTTATCGTGTAAAGCTCCCTTATCTCTCACACTGCAGCGTTATTTAGTTAGTTTTGGAGGGGGAAGAGAGAAGTTTTGTTTTGTTTTGTTTTTCTTTTTTATATTGCCATATAAGTACATAACAGTATTACCATGAAGTGGAATTTAAAAAAGTTCTGCAAACATTTTTTATAGCTCCTTCTGAAGAATCCCTTTGTTATTTCTTTTCTCCTTTCCTTGTTCGATGTTTGCCAGGTATCACGGGCAGCTGTGGTCAGCCACTTACAGGACAGTGGACGTGCAATGAGATCCCCTCTCTGCACAGCTGTACAATGAGGTCCTCGCAGAAGGTCTTTTGCTCTCAAGATCAGTGAATCCAGGACTGCAGCCACAGCCTGAAGACTACGATGAATGTGAAACACCTCCATAATGTGAAGGTTGCCTGCTCAGCAATGCTTTCACTCTTACATGAAACATATCCAGAAGCTTGTTAATACTTTCATGGGTTCTGGCAGGAATATCTCATCTGGAATATTTTCCAATTGGAATGAACCTTTTTAGTTAAAAGGATAACTAATTTCCTGGAGACCTGAGATTGCCGTTCTACAGAACTAAATAGAAGCATCTTCTATTCTTAAAAACTCACAGAAATAAAGTTATACACAGCACATGAAAAATAAATAGAAAACCATATTATTTCAGAATGTTTTAGTTATATCATTTGCATGTATGATAGTTTGAAAGCAAAAATAAAATATATGATTTATAAAGACAATTTTCCTGCATTTCCTTAGTAGTTTTATACTTCCTTGTCTTCATTTTGCACTTCAATGAATTTGCATCAGAACTTTCTAGTCCAACTTTTGCTAAAGTATTTTAATTAAAAGGGGAGTATTTACAGTTGTTACATCATATTAATATTCCAGTAGGCATAAAAATTTCACTAAATAATATTGAATAATTAAGGAGGAATACATTATTGATCAGATAGGAACAGTTTCATACAATATAAAATTCTATTGTGCTTTGTTGGTGTTTTTAATATCTGTTATTGAAAATACAAGTTGATATTGGTAAATGACTTTCTACCATATAGACCAAGCAAATTTTAAACAGGCATCTTCTAGTGTTGTAGAGAGATAGAGGACATTATCTGGTGGTGTAAATAAGAAAATTAACATCAGAGTCTTGTTTATTTCTCCCTCCCAAACAGGGTTTAAAAATATCTGAAGATAGTAAAAGTCCAATTTTCTACTTACTGTACTATTTACAAAATTTGCTACTTACTGTATCATCCACGATTCCCTTTGAGTCGTTACCCCAGAGGGATACCTTTCAGGTTATTTATTATGTATATATGTGATTCTTGGTTATGTGCCTTGTGGTATTCAGAAAAAAAGCCTGAAATAGGTAATATGGAGGAACCTGAGTGATTATGAAAAGGAGATCATATTCTGAAATAAGAGTACACTGAGACACCTCTGAAAATAGTGTGCTGATGTAGAATTTCACAGTTTGAATTTTCTGTGCAGTCTCTTGATTTCTCTTCATAAATGTTTAAGGAACAGTCTTTGAACGCGCTCTCACACAGAAACTTTTCAGCCCTGCTTTTCATTTCTACCAGTTACTTGAAAAGAAACTTTAGAGATCATCACGTAAATCTAATACAAAGGAGATGTGTGGTCTACGCTTTAACCTTCCTTCCTCAGGAAATTAAGTTCTTGTGATATTACTCTTTCCTTGCCTTTCACTCTTCTTTTCCCACATTTTTGACCTTGTTTTTCCAGATCTGACTCTGACAGAGGAGTCTCAAAGGCTTCATTTGAACTAGAGGACCTACATAGCTGAGCACAGCCCAGCTGTCCACTTAACTGGTCACATGATATCCAGCTGCACACCATCCTCTTCCCCCAGGGCAAAGGAAAGCTCCAGTGCCAGGCAGTAAGGAGCAAGGAGGCAGCACATTTCTTCTGGCCCCATGCTGTGGGTGCAAGGAGCTGAGGACTGCCAGTTGCACTGAAGAACACAGCTCAGGAACAGCCAAGGCTGTTAAGGTTTTGCATGAAAGACAAAAGGTGGACAAAGCAAAGAAATTCAAGTTAGTGCCCTATCAAAGAAGAGGCTGCATTGTGTCTTTAGAACTATTTTTGCTGATCAACATCACCTACAGGCTCTGCCCCAAAACAAAAGGGTCTACTCAGGTGGCTGATAAGTGGAATCTGGTAAAAGATGGTAGAGAGCTATAGCAAGTGACTGGCAATTCAATGAGATGCCAGAGAACATGAGCAGGATCCAGTAATATTACCAGAGGAAATCAATGAGGAAGATTATATTATGGACCTGGATACAGCTGGCTATATCACAATGGGAGAGTGGAGACAAATTACTAAGAAACTGATGCTTGCTAGTTTGGAATTCTTGAATTCAAGGAATTTTTATTTTTGAATAATTTGTTGATATCTATTATTACATCATGGAATTTTTATTTAATGCCTACTAAGTTATTTGTTCAACAGTTCCACTTTGAAGTATAGTTTATATGTTAGCACTCTCACATGATCATTGGAGAAGAGGCTCAGATATGAACAAATATGTAGATGTACATCCTGCCCATAAAATATTGGCTATGGGAAACTGACATTTAGACGTAAATAAAACATCCATCTTGTTTCTGTCCTCCTACAGGATCAGAGGATACTTTAAGGAGTCATCTTACTCACAGTCCCCAATTAAGCATTATAAAGCCTAGAAAAATAATGATTTACACTAATAAAAGAAGCTTTTTCTAAAGCATATTAGTGGCTTCACTTCCACAGGCTTACCAAAGGACTACAAGAACAAGGAACAGTAATTACATCTGGCGGTATTTATATTCCTACTGACAGACCCATGCTTTATTACCCAATTACCATATGCCATGGGCCATGCTCTGGAATGTGATCCTCTCCTAAATCACCCTTTCCAAGCACAACTAACACCAAAAATTCTTCAGCGACTAATGCAAATCTATTAGGATGGAGTGTGTGGAAAAGAAGAAGGATGACAGTTGGGACATACTGAATCAATTAATCAATTCATCAAGCAGAGGCACGCAGAGAACAATCACTTGAGCAATATGAAGTATTCTCAAAGGGTAAAAAGAAGTCCTTAGCTTGTAAAGTCTGCAGAAATCCTTTATGTTTCTATACTTTACTATTTGCAGCGTTCACCAACCTTCTTGTATTCACAGCTTATTGTAAGGTGAATAATTTGTATGTTACTCTTTCGACCTTAGATCTCCAAGTTCCCTGACATACATGAACACTTCTAAATTGCAACCACCTCCAGTGCATTTTCAAACTATTCAGATAAATTCTTTATATTAACCAGAATAGGAAAGGTTTGAAGATTTATTTTTTTTTTTAATTTCACAGAGAAACAAGAACAGAAGAGCTGTATGCTTCTATCTCTAAGACCTAATGGTCCACATTATTATACTTGTTCTTATAGATTTTAAAAATAAAAAAAAAAGCAGTTTTGCCTTCTTTTCCTTCTGTGCCACTTAAAAACACATTAGTCCATCTGGAGTTAAGACATGCAACAGATACACAGTGTCAGTACTGCAGAAGTTAGAGAGTTAAGCTCAAAATATTAATGTTCTGTTACTGTCATTTGCCGTCTCTTCCCCTCTCACCTAGTCAAAAAGAGCTGTTCAGCTTTGAAAGCATCATCAGGTGCTCTGCTCTCAGTTAAGTTACAGGGCAGATCAAAATTTAAATGATCTGACTATTCTCAGTAATGATCTATCTCAAAGCTGCAGAAACTGTTATGTTAGGGGTCTATTTAAAGCATACTAGGCTGCTTTCCACAGTTTATTATGCCATTTATTATTTCAGCTTAAGTAAAATTTATAAGACTCATCACCTTGGAAATACTTTGACTACTTGTATACTTCCCTAATTTACCTTTACCACATAAAATTTACAGGTTTTATTATTTTTTTCTCTATCAGCTATGTAGTTTTTCAGTCTGTAAGTCAAACTGTCATGTAAGAACAATACCTTGATTTTAGAATTGGTGGATAACAATTTCCTCAAAGTGTTATTATTTCTCTTGCAAAGATTCTCCTCTACCAGTGCTGAGCTCTTCCTCTCCTTGACTAAACAAGTATCTATTAATAAGCAGCTACTTAACAGTAAACACAAGTCCACCAAGCAGGAGACTCAGAGATTTGTTACTCAATTTTGGTTGAACAAGGTTTTAGGCAGAGGTATAGGTGACTGGAGGATTTGTTTTAAAACAAAGGTCACACACCCCATATATGCACAAATAACACATTAAAAAAAATAATACTTGTAGGTTTCAGTTCTTATTCTTAAAACTTCAGGTAGAAATTCATAAACTTTAACATGATCAAGTGACAGAGAAATAGATCCATGAAAAAACATAAATGCCAAAAAATGAGTCAGTACAGTGTATTACCAGCAGTCCAGCTCTAGGAGGACTCGGATTAAAACCCTGAGATGCACAGGGGCAATCTGCAGCACAAGGGAGATTTAGGCTGCAGCTATCGAGCACTTTAACGCAGCAGCTTACAGATCATGCAGACTATCACTTCCATAGAGCACATTACTGCTCCTGCCCCTGAAGGCTTTTTTTAAGCAAAAGCGGAGAAGCAAGAAGCATAACCACGTCCAGGCCTCCTTCTGGCAAGGATATGCAATGAAACTACAAGACAGTGACTGTGGCTGGGCTTCAGAGATGGGGAGTGATCCTTGCTATAGCAATATTCTGCATAACCTTGGGTACCACAAATGGAATCTGGAATTACCTGTATGCTGATAAAAAGCACTTGCTAGAAACAGCTGAAATCCTAATGTTCTGTGTAGCTTCAGCACCATATGAAAACAGCACAAAGCTACCTTAAATCAGGTCTGGAAGACTGGTGGTACAAATAATTTTATTTGCCACTCACATTTTGCCTGAAATTATGATAATCTAAATTGCTCTTCTCCCTAGAAGGAGTTAAACTTTCTACCTAAAAGTAAATGCCATCAACAGCAAGTGTACAGAGGCAATTATATTTCATTACAGAAATATTAACAGATTAGAGCTTTTTAAAGAAAAGTAGACTTCCTGGGTTTTGGATCACACAAGTACTTTGCCCCTTTGCACTGAAAAAAAAAAGATAATGAAGTAAAATGGCAGATATTTTAGAATACTCTGCTTTTATAATGATAAAATTCCATTGAAAAATTACTTTCAGGAAATTATTTGATATAGCAGATACAGAGAAAATTATTTTATGCTACCTAAATGGCACACAACAAGAAGTTTTTCATCTGTACCTCAACACAATTTTTTTGTCTTTTTTTCCAAGTTAGTTAAGCAGTCATGAAATTCTGTGTTGAGACAGATACTTTGTTTACGCCATGAAACATGTTTTAGCAGGAATTACATACCTACACTAGGATTTATATTACAGAGTTTTAGCACCTAGATCAATGGAGAATGTCTGTAGGGGAAAGGCATATCATTTATGAATATTTGAGGTGGTTTTTTTTTTTTTCATCCATTTCTGTTTCTTACTTTACCACTAGGAAACCAATAGACTTTGGTTTTTTTGCATTTAATGAAACCCATGAGTCAAATTTCTCAGGATAGTATCAAACATATGAAAAAAATACATCAAGAATCATGCAAATACTTGGAAAATGATGAAAATAAATCTGAAGTAAACAATAATAAAAGGTTAAACTTGATTTACAATATCAATTACATCTATTGAAACAACAGTCATATCTCTTTTCCTATTCATCTGAATTCTTATATTGTTATATTACCATTAAATCAAATACACACAACCTTTTCAAAAGCACAAAATTAGGCGCAAATAGAGGACGATTCAAAATAAATTTGTTCACTCCCATTGGAAAGAAATGGTGCTGTTTGTTAAATAACACTTGGGAATACTAATTCGTACCGTACCAAAAATATAATTTTATTTTAATCCCGATAGATATTTTAAAATGTACAGAAAGTCCAGGGCTATATGGTTATACAAATGGGAATATTCTAGATAAGATTGGGTTACATAGAGTAAAATTGACTGCAGAGAAAATCCTGAAGATTTTTGCAGCAAGTCTTGGTGCAAGCGTGCATGGGAATCATGAAAGTGTTTCTAATAAGGCATTTGCAGGTGCTGAAATGTTATTACTAAGCTAGCAACTGCTTTGAGGAGTCAGATGTGAAAAATTCATTTCTGGTATCAGAGGAGCCACCACTGAAACAAGGTAAGAAAGGATTTATATGTGAGGGGCTTCAGTTTCTGCAGAAATCTTTTGCACATCACAAAACCTGAAAGGCTCCTCATTAGGATTCATTTGTAGATAAATGAACATGCTTTGCATGAAATCCAAACAGAAATACAGTAGAAAACCTGCTCTTAAAAGAGCCTGAATGTGATTTCACAGACATCGCAATGCAGTACCTTCCAAATAATTTATTTAAATCTCTTACTGTGGTTCACATTCTCCTCTAATTATGGATTGGAAGCATTAGTTTTCAGCATGTCCTGGTAATAACGTGCTGAACCAGTAAGCTATTCAGTATAAAATTATAATGAAACAATAGAATACTAAGCATAATCCCAATTCAGTGGGAACAGAATAACTTCAGGTGTTGGAAAGGACTCTACATGTTCTCATTTCTCAAGAGGTAGTCTACACTCTGCCAGGCAGGTAGCTAAGATTTGACCAGGGAACAAGCTAACAGTCTGCAAGTGAAGAAGAAATCTCACTGATGAGGATCATGGCAGTGCTTCTCACCTCTCCATGATGTTATATGGTGTTAAGATACCGGTGAAAAAAACAAAGGTCTCGCCCTGAAGTAATAAATATATTTGACATTAAATATTTAAGCAACCCCAATGAAATCACGGAATTACACAAGGAGAAGACTGACTGAAAATATGTGGTTATCAGTCCTACGTACGGCCATCGAAGGCAAATTGGGATTTCTCATTTCAGCACTGAAGGTGAATGGGACATATGCTCATTCCAAGGAAGGCCATTTGAGTAGTGGGTGGCACTTCAGCACTGACTGCGGACATTTGCCCCTGTGAACTCAGGGTGCTTACTACATGAGGGTGCCCAGGCACTGGCAGCAGGGGCTGCAGGGGCCTCTGTGAGGAGAGGCCAGGCTGCCCCTGCCACACACAGCCCATTCCAGCCAGTTCTAACATGCTCACAGGGGGCCTGGCTGAGCCCCACAGCAGAGGTGGTGGTGTGCCTGTAAAAATGTATTTAAGAAAAAGAAAAAAATGCTGCATGACAGCTGTGAGAGAGTGAGAAAAATGGGAAGCAGCCCTGCAGATATCCAGGTGAAATTTGTGAAGAAGGAGGAAGAGGAGCCTCTCCAGGTGCTGAAACAGAGTTTCCCCTAGAGCCTGTGGAGAAGACCATGGTGAAGTAGGCTGTGCCCCTGCAGACCATGTGTGGCAGTTTGCTGTAGCTGTGCTGCTTAGATGGCTTTTGCAAAGCAGCAGTTACAGTTTGTTGTGAGTTCCCAACAGTAAACAAGAGCCAATTCAAGGCCAAAGTTACTTTTGACCAATCACAGAAGGATTCATAGCGTCTCTGTGAATCACATATTCGAGTTAAAAAAAACCCTGGCTGACGCACTTTGCCACCGGAACGCAGAGTGGGAAGATGTGACCAGCTGCACCGATAGACAAGGCCAGGCCCTGAAGGAGAGGGGGGGAAGGAATGTGGAAAGAAAGTCTCCCCTGCAGCTCGTGGAGAAGACCATGGTGAAGCGGGTTGTCCCCTTGCAGTCCATGGATGGGGACGGGGAGCAGAGACATCTATGCCCTGTGAAGAGATTGATCCACACCTCAGCAGGTTTGCCAGGGGACTTGTGACTTTTGCGGACTTGTGACTTTTGCGGGGGAGCCGAGGCTCAAATGTCGAAACCAAATGGAAAGAAGTCCTGCTGAGAGGCCTGTGGTGAGGAGATGACTCCCCGATGGAGAGGACTCACGCTGCAGATACGTGGATACGATTTCTGGCGTGGGTGGGACCCCACGGCGCTGTAAGGGAAGAGTGTGTGTGTGTGGAATGCCCACCCCCCAGCAGAGACAGAAGACCACTCGGGCGGAAGGGACTGAAACCCCCCACTCCCCATTCCCTGCCCCTCCTGGTGCTGCAACGGGAGGGAAGAAGGGAGCGAAATTGATGATTAAAGTCAAGGGTGCTAAGAGGTGAGGGGTGGGGGGAAGTAGAAGTGTTAAGATCTGGGGAAGGAAAGCAACTGGTACCGCCAGAACCTCACTCCCCATTCCCTGCTCCTCCCCGCGCCATGTTGGGGGGGGGAAGAAGGGAGTAAAATCGTGATGAAGTTTGAGTTTGCTAAGAAGGGGAGGGGTTGGGGGAAGGCGCTTTAAGACCTGGCCCCTTTTTTACTCTTATCTCGTTCCGGTTCACTGGATGTATTAGTCGTAGTTGTAATAAATCACTTTACTTTCCTTTATTCTGTGCCGAGTCTGTTTTGCCCATTGCACTAATTGGAGAGAGATCCCTCTGTCCTTATCTCAGGGCCTGAGCCCCCGAAAACATATTTTCTCCCCTTTTTGGCTGAAGAGGGGAGTGAGCAAGCAGCTTGGTGGGCATTTGGCTTCTAGCCAGGGCCAAAACCACCACACCATGGAAGATGGTGGAGCAAACATCCACCTGCAGCCCATGGAGGACCTCACACTGGAGCAGGTGGATAACCCCAAAGGAGACTGTGAACCTGTGGGAAGGCCACACTGGAGCAGGCTCCTGGTTAGACCTGTGGCCCTGTGGAGAGAGGAGCCCACACTGGAGCAGGTTTGCTGGCAGGACTTGTAACCCCATGGGGAACCCATGCTGTAGCAGTTGGTGAAGAACTGTAGGCTGTAGGAAGGGTTCAAATTGGAGAAGTTCATAGAGGACTGTCTCCCATGGGAAAGACCTCATGTTGGAGCAGGGCAGAAGTGAGGAGGAAGAAGCTTTGAAGTATTACATGAGAAAATCATGACCAGAAATTGGTATTTGTTCAAGAGAATAATCTGTGTAAATGGGTTAATAGTTTACAACTCTAATGGGAGAAACAGAAATTAGTTTTACTCTATCTATCTATTCTTCAGGTTGTTATATGATCCTTGCTACTACTCTGCCCTGTGGCTTTTGGGTTTTTTTTAAAAATATAATCAGTAGCATCACTGAACTCAACGTCTCTTGGTTAGATCTCTAAAGGTGTGTCTATAATTTCTGATGTTTGGTGCTTGGCAGATCGATTTACAATCACTCAGTAAATGAGATGATAAAATATTTAGGAAAGCAGATGTAAATATAGCTCTGTTTAAATTCATTACTTTCAATAGAGTACTAATCCTTACAAAATCATGTTGATGGTGTTTTATGAATATTATTAACACAATTTTTTTATCGTACAAGCCAAAAACCCAAATTAAAATGAGAACTCTCTCAAAGCAATAGAATTATTTTTGTCTGACAGCCAAGGTCGATTATTTCAAGTGCAGCAAAGTTTAGTAAAAGAGGAAAAAAGTCACATGCTCTTTTTTTAAGCACTTAGAGACATACGAAAAAGTTCTCCTAAGAATTTTTACGGAAATAAATAGGAAATTTGCTTCATTGGTAGCCTTGGTCCATATGCTCAAGTTCACAGCAACAGTAATTAAAGACAGGTAATTTTACACATAAATGAAAAATTTTGGCCTTGACAGGAATACTATGTGAAAATTGCATGAAAAATTCTATGACCAGCATGAAAAATATGCTGATTCTTAAAGTTGAGCTAGCTAGTTCAAACCAAAAGCAAATAAATAACCCACCAAAGTAAGCCAGAAACTCTGGAGTTTCAAACACTAGAAAAATACTCACAAATTTTACATTTCATGAATTATGTCCAAAATTTATTCAAACAATAACTTTAAATACAAGAGAAAATAATACCCTTCTTATTGTAAAATTAATGAATATTTTTAGATCAACTTATTTGATTATGCATCTATTTTTTGCTGGTATTCTATACCTAAAGCTAAAAGTTTCATAGAATCATAGAATGGGTTTGGTTGGAAGGAGAAATTATCTCTCTATCTCATTCTATTGTGGTGTTAAAAATAACATGGAAATGAGCCAAAAGTACAAGTACATAGACATTTTTTCTTTTGCTGTATGGTATTTGTATGCTTCATTTTGGATTTGAGCACCACTGAAGCCCTCTGATCATCTTCAGACCATGATATGTAACTCTATGTCCATACATAGTACCAGATGAAGCTGGAAAGATAACCTAGTTCCCCTCCAATGCAGGATCACCCTCAACTATTTTCTTCCAGATAGACCACTTAAATGTGTGCTCAGAGACTCCATAAACTGCACAGGCAATATGCTGCAGTGCCTCATGGGTGTCTGTTAAATTTTCTGACCTCTGAACTGCATCGTGGGTGCTTCAATTTAGCCCAGTATTTCTTGTTCTGTCATAAATGGAAAAAACTGATTTTTTTCATTATTACTTTGCAGTAGTTGTGTTGGTCTTTTGAAATGGTTAATGTCCTGCTTGTTCCTCTCTTGAGGCTAAACAGTGCCTGCATTTTAAAATCTTTTACACTAAAGTGGGAGATGAGAAGGCAAAAAAAATCCTACAGAGAAGGACAGGGAATTCGCATTGGATCATAAGCTTAATAAGTCAGCATCGCATTTGAGAATGTAGTGGTCTATAGAAGGGGAAAACACCACGTTGAAATGTACAGTCCCTGTACTATTCATACCGCTGACATGAAAGCATAATAATAAATTTCTTTCCCTTTGCCTTGTTGGTTGACTCAATCTGCATTTTCATCTCTTAAAGCAAATGCACATGCTTGAAAAAATTGCCTTGCTCTCAAAAAGCCAAAGATTAAAAAAATAATAATATTTCCTTCAGATTAAGGCCATCTTGCTTAAACTAATGTGAGGTTAAGAATGAGCAAATGAGCAATTGAACTTCCAGTTCTTTTGTGAGTAGTTTTACAATGCCAACATAACTTAACCATCTGCTTTGCTGTACGGAGGTGGTGTTGGCACCATAGGGTTTTTTTTGTTTGGCTTGGTTTCTTTTTACCCATGGAGAAGTACACATATAAATGAAGTAATTGCAAATGCACAGTAGTAGTTTTTAATGAACTTTCATTCAATTTCACATTATCAATAACTGCTGGCTAACTCATTGGCCGTACACTTCATGTGGATACTGATAAGGCTTCAGTAAAGCCCTGCAAAGACATTTCCTTTGTTGTTAAGTATTTCCTTGTGATATAGATGTAGGAGTAACTGAAAAAGAGCTGTCTGGCCTTTGTTCATACTATACATTCCTGCATCGTACTGCACTGTTATGACACACGCTGCATTCATTAACTTATCATACTGATCAGTCCTTTCAGGCTTTCTATTTGCGGTTTATTCCAGCTGCAGAAAATACAGCACACTTCCTGATGGCACAGATTAGACTGGGTTTTTTTTAAATTTTATTTTATTTTTAACTCTTCCTGGAAAGATACAAAGTCAAAATGAGATCCCTGGTTAAGTCAATGCATAAACTTCAACCAGCTCCAGTGGAACCAGAGTTTTATGCCAAAGGACCACATTCAGACTTCAGCTGCCTTTCATCTCTGAAAACTGGCATGTACACACAGAGTAAACTAACTGTTTCTCAAAAGGAACCCAGAAAACACCCATATTTTCTCATTATGGTGTGCTGTCTATGTGGTTAATACAACATTGGTTGCTACACACACGCAAAGTGGCACAGTTGCATCTCACAGGAAAAATAATATTACTCCTAGTTTGGATCAAATCACCAGTACTTAACCTTCCCTCCCTCCCACAAATCCCTATACACTGGCACACTAGCATTAGGCACTAATTCTTTTAAAGTTTAAATTACCCTGGCACACTGACAACTGTGAGGCGCAGTGTTAGGAAAGAGCAAGACAGGGCTCAAAAAACATGGCTGTGGAAACCTAAGAGAATACATCCAATAAGGCTTATAAATTAACTCACAGCATAAATAAACTAAATCGGCCAGCAAAGAACAAGACATACAAAAAATGGGGCTGCGTGTGAAATACTGCCTTTACTGATGCTGATGATTTAGGGCTCAAGAGAGACTTTGAATTCACAGCTTAAAACTCTGTCCTGCAGCAGGACACCCTCCGCTGCTCTTCACAGAAGAGAAAATGCATCTCAGGTTTTGCTTTTAGGGCAATGACAGTAGAGACTGAAGCTTAGGTGTATGTTTCAAAAGGAGTCAGAAAGGAAATAAAAAATCCTAAACCAAACCAAAACAAAAAACAAACAAGCAAGCAAAACAGGCCAGAGACGGTTTTAATGAAAAGTACCTAAATATAGTTATGGAAATATTTAATAAGAGAGAAAAAAATAGTGACGCTCAATTAAAAGAAATTAAAAAGAAAGGGAAATAAGAAGCTCAAAAGAAAAATTAAGAGAAAAACAACCTTTTAAGGAGTAAAAGGGTCTTAACTCTTTAAATATCTTTGAGCCCTCCAGAGGTACTTACTGCAGCTTTTGAAGCTGTCAGTCAGCATCACAACATGTACACAACCAAGCCTCTGACGCTTGCATATTTTTACCAAGCACAATAATTTAGGGAGCCAGCTGTGCAATTATTGCATATTGTTGAAAGACCAACTGCATGGCAATAAGAGATAAAAATGCCGCTATTTAACAAACCCAGACTATAGATAAAAGTGCAAACATGTCAGAGAACTTGAAACAGGAATCAGTTATATTTGTATTGCTGAAGCTGGTTGACCTTTGTGAGTTTGGTTTTTTTTTTTTAAATGCAACAATGAAAGTATAATTTTTTTGAGTCTCTGAACTTTTTTTTTAATACAGCATGCCAATTTTAGACTGGTACGCTGTCTTCATGTCTGTTAAGTGTGTGGGTTTCTGCAGGTAGAATTTGACTCAGAGTATAAAGCCAGCAGGTGAAAATTTCTGTTTCTCAGTTAATTGCTCTGTCACATCTGACCATCTTAGGAAAGCACAAGAAGATATTTCAGTTACTAGAACATTTGAAAACTGCCACTTTTATTTCTGCCAGCCTTTGTTGTAATTTTGTTTCAGGATTTACTTTATGCTTCTGAAATACTTTTCTTCTTCAGATCCTGCGTTCTAGAATTCACTTTTCTGTTATGTTGATCTTTTAGTGATATCCAAATGTTCAGGAAACAATCCATCAGACATTCAGACTACTGCTAGGCTTGGGCACCAGTTCATATTGCATAAGTATGATTCAACATAAAAATCGGACTCTAACTTATCACTGCATATTACATGAAAATTAACAGTTAAGAAAACAGGTGAATCACTTTGTCAGTGTTTAGTGTGCTTTGTAAAAATATATATCCCTCTATATCATTTTAAAGACATGGAAACCTGAGGAATCCTACACTGACTGCAATGACAACCCTTCCACCAATAAATGTGCCAAAGCACATCAGAAAAAAACAGTGATGAAGGTATTATACTCAACAGCACAGTCGAGTTCCTGTGCCCCAGCAATGCAATAAGGCCATACATCTTACAAACTCTGTTTTCTCCTATGAACTAATAACAGAAGTAACTTTCTTTGGGTTTACCTGCCAGAGGTGTGATACATATTCAGTGAGTGGAATGTTTCTACCTCATTCTACAAGGGTGGCTTCAGAAGGAATGATTATATCTAATTCATCAGTCCTGTGGAGGCAAGTTAGAAGCAGTAAAGTGTAAATCTCTTTATAACTAAATTAATCCAATCCTTTTTCATTTGTCATCAGAGTGACAAAGTTCTATTGTCAGCTGAACAGATGTACTGAATGCTTGTCACTTGTGTGTGTAAAAGGAGCAACAACTAAAAAGAGATAATTTCTCCTGACTAATACATGTCAAAGTAGCAGAATTCTTTTTTTTGTTTTGTTTTGTTTACTAATCTGCTTGGGTGCTTTGTTTTCTTTATACCATGAAGTGGTATATAGAGGAAGACTCATGAATGTATTAAACCTTTTCAAATTCCAGGAACTCCTAACTCCTTTTATGCCTTCATTCCATCTTTATATCAAAATGCACAGAGTTTATGATCTCATAATAAAAGAATACTGTCTAAAATTTGCTATTAAAATGCAAATGTTGACCTTCCACCAAGCCTGAGGTTAGAAATTCTTTCCCTTTAAAATTTTTCTCGAATATACATACTTTGCAACAGTACGGTTTCCTTGGTAGAGCATGCTGCTGTTAGTTTCCTAATGATTTAACATCATTGTCGCTTTTTAAGAAAGGTGAAAAATAAAACTTTCTTTGAAACTGAAAATAAAGCATTACATTTTATGATTAGACAATCAAAGATGAATACATTAAGTCATTGTTATCATAAGAAAAATCAAATACACTTTTCTCCTGTGGAAAAGCAAGTGAAAACAATTATGCAACAATTTAAAAGAAAAAAAGATACTTGGGGATCATCCTAGCTTTAAGTTATGATTTTTGTATTTGACTCTTCTACGTTAATTCTTTTGCAGGCTACTCTAATTCTGGGAGATGCATCCTAAAGTACTGATTGCCTCTATAGCTTTGTTGCCATTGAAACACAGTAAGAATGAAAATTACATAATCCAAACTAAGAGGTCTAAAATACATGGAGATATTTTATACTTGGAAATAATGACAGTACTTGCACTTGAGCATAGGAACAATATCGTACATTTTGCAAACACTCTTCAGAGTTCTCATAGAAAGAAAGGGAGCTTATCTGCCCAGAGTTGTTACGCCCAAACTACAGCTTAGGTTAAGAAGTCCTTCAAGAAGAGTTTCTAAGAAGGCATTTCCTAGTGAAGCCTTCACTAAGTCAAGAAGTGGGTATTAGGTCTAAATACCTGATATTTTCAAACAACCTCTTTGAAGATCTAAAGCAAATACTGCATCCTGTTACCTTCAAGAGAAAAACTTAGCACTAATAGGACATTTCCAGAGTCTTACACAGGTTGTCTTCCTTACCTGTTGCAGGCTGGCAATCCCTGCCGTCTTCAGTACAATAATGAATAAATGCACTTGTGTATTCATCAAGATCTGTCACAAAGACCAAAGCAAATACTAATAATGTTGACAAATAATTTGGGGCTCCAAATAGAACTGCACCTTCTTCATTTCCAGCCTGGACAACCAGGCCTTCTGTCTACTTATAGCTAGAAAAAAAAGAAAGAAAAAATAATAGTTATGGCAATCCTAGTTGCCACCTAAAGAAAAAAAAGGTGAAAAAGACATTGAACAAAAAATGAAGGCAAGTCTCTGGACAGATACTGTTCTGTTGGGTTTTTCTTTTACGTTTTGTTTTTTTTCTTCTATTCCACAAATGAAATACAGTTTCTATAATTTGTGTAATGATTCCTATCAGGTCTAGGAAAGCAAAGCCAAAGCTGTGCAATCTATGCCTGCAGTTTGACCACAAACCTCTGCTTCCACACTAATCTGCATACAGATGTAAATTCCTGTACAGGCATGTTTGAAAGGATGGGGGAAGGCTGAAATCAGCCAAGGAAAGTTGTGCTGTTTCGTTTGTTTTTACAGCATGAAAATGAATCTCTTTTCTGTGTACTGCCAGAAGATAATTGCCTGCATTGCAGCAAGGATTCCCCTCCTTGCCTTGCTCTCCTCTAAGACAAAAAACTGGAGATCGCTTATAGCTAAAGACAGATAAAGGTGCATGGTGCTACTGGTGGGTTTAAGATCTCTAGGTCATTACTGACATTTCATGGTAATTTAAAATTTTAGTCTGGAAAATTTTTTCCTCTGTCTCAGATAAAAGTACTTATCATACAATCACAGAATATCCTGAATTGGAAGGGACCCATAAGGATCATCAAGTACAACTCCTGGCTCCACACAGCCAAGTCAGAGCATGTGATTGAGTACATCATCTAGATGCTTCTGGAACTCAGTCCAGCTCGGTGCTGTGACCACTTCCCTGGGAAGCCTGTTCCATAAAAGCCTCTTCCTAATATCCAACCTAAACCTCCCCTGCTGCAGCTTCATACCTTAGGGTTCTATCACTGGTCTCCAAAGAGAGGAGATCGGTGCCTGCCCCTTTGCTCCCCCTCATCAGGAAGCCACAGACTGTGATCAGGTCTCCCCTCAGCCTCCTCCAAGGTGAACAAACCAAGGGGCTTCAGCCTCTCCTCATAAGACTTCCCCTCCAGAGCCTTCACCATCCTTGTTGCCCTCCTCTGGATGCTCTCCAGTATTTTCATGTCCCTCCTGTCCCACCCAAAACTGCACACAGCACTCAAGGTGAGGCTGCACCCGTTCAGTGTAGAGTGGGTCCATCCCCTTCTTGGACCGGCTGGCAATGCTGTGCTCGATGCACCCCAGGATACAGTTGGCCCTCCTGGCTGCCTGGGCATGCTGCTGGCTCATGTTTAACTTGCTGCCTGTCAACTTTTAAATCTCTTGTGGGCAGACATGGTACATTATACCTCCCACAGTCAGCTCGGTGTTTGCCCAATTGGTTACACAACTAATTTTGTTTCTCTTCCTTCCCGGTTCCTACGAAGCAGCTACTTTTGGTTACCATGTAGCATTGCCAGTGTGTGACCTCTAGTGTGAGTGCAAGAGGAAGAGAAAGTGTTTTGGTTTGGATTTTGTGAGGGTTTTTTTTTAGGGGGTGGTGCTGGGGTGCACAAGAGTAATTTGAGGAGATTGAAAGCAGTGATGCCAGAGTCCACTTTCAGTTCTACAGTCCCATCAGAGGTATTTAAAAAAAATCAATAGGAGTTAACTAACTTAGTACTGGTAAAGTGACTCCATTTGCCTTGACTCGTTCTCCCTCTAATAGGGAGCCACATTAGCATTTCTGTAATGCTGAATTCACCTTTCATTATACAGTACTGCTGATTTTTCCAACTCCACCATCACCCCCCACTTCCACCTCACCTTGTCGCCCTGTATTTGCACATACACTAGAATAGTAACACTGACATTTCTGGGTAAAGCCACAATGTAGCTAATAATAAAAATAAATTCTACTCCTAAGCATAAAGACAACCCATAGATAAAATAACAAAATTAAACACTGTCTTTTAGAGGCAAACAAATGCACATTTTCAATCTTAAATGGTCACTTTGCATAGAGAGGAAAAAGAGAAGATAAATCAATTTGGAATCAATAATACATTGAACTATTTAATGTTTATATATTCTTTTTGCTACCTAGTCAAAATGAAAGCATACAACTTGGATAAAATTTTAAACTTATTTTCATTGAGCTTAAGAGAAGGAAAAGAAAGGGAACAAAATTAAGTGTTACTGGCAGGCCATCCATTAAGTGTATAAGCTCACAAGTCATCAAAAAGAAAAAAATTGGGAAAATGGCCAAGTTATTTAACTTTGCAAAACTGCTGCTTAACATTCACAATACTCAGTACCACTGACACTATGAACATCTCACAAAAGCTCAAAATACTTTATTTGGTTTAAAAGAATAACATTCACAAAAGCAGTTCAGAAAAGAACACTGTCAAAATGCCTCTGAGAAGCCTCAAACCCAGCTCTGACAAATATACTTTGATTTCAGTTTTAATGTGATCCAAACTAGGAGGAACATACCTTCTAACTGGCAGTTCATTTTCAGTTAAACTTCATGAAGTTAGTGTAATGCAGGGCTATGCTCCATCATTGACATCACCATCTCTGCTACCCCAGATTCATGGAAGCAACCAAAAGCACAAGAAGAAAACTATACTCCCAGTTTTCTACCACAATTTTGTTTTGTTTTTTTCTTTCCATTCTGTTGCTGTTGAACAAAGTTGCAAGAAAACTCAGCAGCATAACAAAAGCTTGGGCTTCCAGCAGAATCATAGGCTAAAATACCTACTGACTCCTCCAGTGGAAGGAGTTAGGATCAGGTTGTTGCTGACCTCGTTCTCATGCACAGCCAAAAGAGACTCCTTGGTTCCAGGTGGTTTCTGAGAAGCACAAGCAGTTTTTCCAAATGCAGCTCCCTCAATTCCATCCAGACTAGTGGTAGAGGTGGGTAGAATAGTGCAAAATTAAACACATGTGGTGGGAGCAGGTGATCTTAAATCTCCTTGAACAAATTTAGGAGGAAGGAATAGATGTAGATCATGGTGTAAGAGGATGGCAGTCAGTGATAAGAAGGGCATTTGGCTGAAAATCTGATCCTGGGAAACTTGCCTGATTGTACACTTGGGACTCTGATTTTTACCACTGGCCTTGCAACCTTGTGACATCCTTAATCCTGCCACTAGAATCTACAATTTGCAGTAAAAGCACACAAAAGTATTTGTATTGTTCTCCAAAGTAACTCATTTCTCTTTTGGAAACAAATGGATTTTGTTTTCATAGTTCACAAAAGCATTTATTCCTCCTAAAATCTTCATCAAAGCCATTCCTTTTGGCAGAGCTCTCCTGCTAAGAACTAGACACAAACTTCTGTATTTCCATTAAAAGATCTACTTTTCATTCCATAATAGAGAAGCTTATCTTTCTTCTCCTCTCCAAAGCCAGAAGAAAGGCAAAGAGCTGAGACTGCCACAGGACCTGGCTATGGTTTGCACAAGAAACTTCCAGTGACATCTGGAACTGTCCCTGTGCAGTGAAAACATGACTAATTTCTCACCACTAAAACTATGAAATGTAAATCTTCATATATCAGATCTATAGAAATTCTCATGTTGTTCCTTCACAAACACTTTTGCTTCCTTTTTAACCCATTCTTCCCCAGGCCTCTCAATGTCTGACTCACACTAGTGAAACACTTCTAGTCTTCCCGCAGCTGTTAACAATGCTTGATTTTTTGGCAGTATTAGTTAAGTAAGCACTAGGTGAAAGGAAAAGCTGTCAACTTCATTTTCTAGCCGCTTCTTTTTTTTCCTTTACTTTGATACACACTAATACTTAGGCCTTTTTGAGCATGGGTGTATATTAAATAGAAGCCTACTATTCTTACAATAACACCAAACCGTTTCTGAGTGGCCTAGAAGGGGACTTGCTGCAATACAGAAGAATTATTCAAACTATTCCCTTCAGTAGAAATCCCCATACATTCATCCAAAACTGAGCACCTGCACCGACACCCAGATTTTCCAGGCTTTGGTTAACCTAAGTGACTCTGTCATCTGCAGATCTCCTTCCCTTTCCCCACTGTCTCTTCCAGTCCCCACTGAACATATTGTGGAGTGACAGTGAACAAAACCAGTCATGACAAGTTTCACAGATTTCTTTTTCATGGATGCTGGTACTAGAGAGTTCTGCAGTGATTACTTTTTATAAACAAAGTGAAGACAGCACATATGTGGATGATTTTTTTTACTGCACAAAACCAGGCAACAAAACCACATTCATATGGCCCACACACCGCATAGAAAAACTAGAATTCAATCTGAAAGAGCAACATAATTTCTCTAAATATCATTACATAGTTGGAAGTTGCTGTAGGCAAAGTGGTTTCTGCATCCACAAAACATATATGGCTTTCTGCTCAGTAACCCTTTTCCTAAAAAAAAGTCTTTTAATTGCTAGTATACTTAAAAAAACCCCAAAATGCAGAAAACCACAAAGGATTGCAGGCTGCCCTGGAAAAAATAAGTGAATGTGTTGGATTCTTGTGTTAGTCTCAAGGAAGAGCATTCAGCAGGGCCAGTCAATATGACTAAAACACGCATTTATAAAACATCAACTACAAAAAGGCTTCCATGCCAGTGACAGGAGGTGATTCAACTAGCTGGCTGGCAGTAAAGGTTGTTTACCAGGTTCTGGATTCCTAATTGGGTGCCTAGCTTGCTAAGTAGCAGCTGGTCTTTAATTAGTTGAAAAATTATTATCACTAAAAGTTGCCATAAAGAGAAAGAGAACAATATAATTAAAACGTTAGAATCCATATGGTGGGATATGTATCTTCGCTTGTCAATAGCTGTTTTTCCTCTCTTTTCCACTTGGCATTAATAAATCAAAACTGTTCTTTTGCCAAAAAAAAGTCTCCTTTTTAATTTGTATTGAAAGTAATACTAAAATGGAAGTATGCTGGAATACTGTACATAGTGCAATGTTTGTCTCTGACTGAAATTATCCAAGATGCTGTTTTCTCCAGGGGTGAGTTATGATTGATGAGTCACCCTTGTCAGTGCATCTAATCATGGCAGGGCATCATTATCTCACCTTTGCTTATTACTTATAAAGTAAAACTAGATGAAAACCTCTCTGCATTTAAAACCTAGTGAAACACAGATTAAATGCCTATGATGTAATAAATATGACCATTAACATTGACATTGCAACCTGTAACTGGAAATCTGCTAGCAGTGGCACTGTAATTATCCAAAAACATTTTAGGCACCACTATTTCTAGTGGTTTACAGATGTTCATTGCACTTCAGAAATATTTGCCAATGCACATAGAATGATGAGGTTACAAATGAAGCTATGCAGTGTTAATATAAAAGAAAGTCAGGCAATTTTTTTCTAAAATATCTTAAAAAGCTGTGCTATTAATTTTAATATTATAGAATACCACTATTTTTATACTTCCTGTACCTACTGATTTTATCAATATGGGGGGAGGAAGGAGGAGAACATTACTTGATTTTGTAACAGGTGAATCCCCTCCAGTTCAAAACCTGACAGAATATCCTCTTCCATTAACACTTTTTGTGATAGAGAAGTTCAGTAGCTGGGGAGGGTATTTACTTATAGTAAATACTTTACTTACAGTGGTACTTTTCTTGAAGGAAATAACCCACAGAAAATATGAACTGTGTTTATTGTCCAGATTAGCTGTGGAAAATGGATAAACACATCATTGTTCATATAGAATCACAGAATATCCTGAGTTGGAAGGGACCAATAAGGATCATCAAGTCCAACTCCCAGCTCCACACAGGACCAGCCAGGTCAGAGCATGGGACTGAGCACATCATCCAGATGCTTCTTGAACTCAGCCAAGCTCAGTGCTGTGACCACTTCCCTGGGGAGCCTGTTCTAGTGCCTGACCACCCTCTCAGTAAAGAACCTATATTAGCAGCAGGTGAGCATCACGTTCTGCTCTAATAAAAACAGGGAATAGATTGCCTGTGTTTCAAGTTGAGAAAAATCTTTGTTAGCCAGAGTTAAAAGCAGGAAATTCAGTATAAAAAGAAAGGAATATTTCAAAAGCCTAAATTTCCAAGTGCCTCGATTATCCTGAACTCTACCTCTGCAGCACAAAGGTGAGAAAATTAATTTTAAAATAACCCTTCACCATAAAATTAATAGATTATTTATTGACAGTATCTACATGCAGTGGGAACAGCCTTTCATAAGTTTACATGCACCTTCCTTTCAGGTTAGGAAGTTGCAGACAAAGAAGAAAATATTCAGCAGATAAGCAGAACATAGCAATATGCATCAGCCTGAGTCCTCCACTGTAATATCCTCCATAGACTGAGCAATTTTTTTTATCCCTGCTGAAGTGCTGTTTCCTATCTAGACTGTACTACACTCAGACCTCACTAGTATTACGCCACTGTAAGGCACCACAAGAGAAGAATGTGCTGCAGGGCAACTATAATACAGTAAAATAATTTTTAAAAATCAACTTCCACGTTAAAATACATTATCACCAGGTCTTCAGATTGCATTGCTGCGATGAAGTAAAAAGGTTTATCTAAGAATTCCATTTCATTTTCCTGATGAAGTAATTTTAATAGGATGCTAGTGTAATATTCTGTAATTTGAAACACAAATATATTTTTTTTGTGAACATGAAATTATTTAACACTTACATGTCTACAGTGAAGACTTGATTTCATTTTAATAAATGAGAATAATATTGGACTTTCATTTAGATTTGGATCTGTTTCAATTGACCTGTTAGAAGAAAACTCCTTGAAAATGCACATTTTTAGTAAGCTACTTAAATATCTGTTTCATTAAATTTTAAATACTAAATTATAATTGAGAAAATATTGAAATAATCCTGTGTTCATCTACTAACTCACCAATGATTCTTCAACACTTCAAGAAAGGAATTAACACTCAGAGAGACAAAATTTCTGTAGAATAAAAAGTGTTTCACAAACAGACATTGCTTTTTTGCAAGCAGGGGAATTTTGGGGTAGATTTAGTATATTTAGTTCTTATCTTGTCCGTAATAAAAAAAACCCAAACCAACAAACCAACCAACAAAAAATAATGATGGTTAACACTTTTCATCTCACTGTCACCCACAAGTCAACAAAATTCTCCGTGGGACTAAAAACTGAGAGTTGTATCCTTGATTCACTGTATGTTGAAGAAATTCAATATAGTATGAGAAGACAGTGAAGACACTTATAACTCATCCCTGCATCACTGTTTTAAGAACATAATTTCTGATGTTTGTCCCCCATAATGTTCCAAATAACATTTTGACGGTGCGACCACTTTCCAGTCTGAGTAGAATAGAGAAGTCCTAATTTACCAAAGAAATTGGTGGTGCTGAAATGACCTCTTTCCCTGTCATCCTACAAAGCACAGGAAGGTAGACCATGGAGAAAGGGGAAAATGGAGACGGAATTGAAGGCCAGGTTGGCATGTGGCAGGAAAGCAATGCACTTGGCTTCAAGGGCAAACCTGTCATCAGGATAACTGCAAGCTCACGACAGTGGCTTAGAAATGTATTTAATACACGCATAGATGCCAACTAACTGCGGCAGAAGATGCACTAGTGTAAGAGATACACATGATGAACTGCAAAGGGAAGTGCAAAAACTAAATATTTTACTCACAAATGTACAAGCATAAAATTGTGTGTCACCAGTCTGGTAGACAACCATTTTCCCAATTTTGTAGTACATGTAACAGCCAACTGATATTTATTTACACTTATGGACAGCTTTGTTGTAGTCAGGACTCCCTAAGTTTTCTTTCAATTAAGTCGAATCCATAATTTATTTGAGTTTTTCTCTATTTTAAAAATAATTTTTATTTGAATCAGTGTGGGAAAATTTATCAAAATAAGGCAACTTAGCTGCCAGATTGTTGCACAGACCTAGATTCCACCTTTATGTAATTTCCAGTGGCAGGTAATAAATGAAGAGATTGAAAAACAGAACTGCACAGAATTCTGATGAGCAAGCCCTTTGTAACTTCAACGTGAAAAAATGAAGACTGTCTCCCATCTCCATGAAACATACTGTATATTAAAAGCAGCAGCTGGAAAGAGCTTCTTAAAAACGTAGCTGTTAAAAGACATTCTTATGGTAACTATTTGCTGTGAGTGAGGGCTTAGCGACCCTAACCTGCCTCATTGAAAGTTCTTCAAACTCACTATAGCTTACCAAGGAGAGCAGAATTAAATACCAAATAGTAGCAGCAAAATAAAAAGGTGAGAATATTTTTTCCTTTAGTCACAACTATCAAATCCAATAGTTCTAAGCCAGCATTCTGCAATGCAGAGCAGAGTGGTAGAAGAGGCGAGGAAAGAAGTTTCTGATTCATTAATGCACAAGGAATTTCTGGTGAGTGACCTGATATTTCATTTTCTGGAAACTCAGCCAGTACTTAAAAAGTGAAAATAGCGTTCTCTGTTGCTAGAGTCCCTCAGTATAATTTCAATAAGGTAAAAAACTCTCTATTCTTTTTAAGCTTGAAACCTATACTTCATAATTTCATTAGATATCACTTATACATGTGGAGAAACGTTGCCTTGATAAGTAGCCATAAAGGCCATCTGCAAGACATCCAGATATTAAAAACATAATCAGTTTAGAGAGACATACTTGTCAAACAGTCAAATATTTCAGTTGGAATATTCTGCAGTCTCTTGCTTACTGGACTGCTGCAGAATAAGAAAAACAAACAGAGAATCTAGTTGATCTTTTTGCTCTTCAGAGTTTTTCCATTGTTTCTGGGTTATATGCTTCAAACAAGGTGAGCTGTCTGGTACATTTCTCCCTCTCAGCTCTATGTTAACGCAAAGTTCTGAGATCAAGAAACTACGAGGGGCAAACATAAGCAACTTATAATAGCTTGCTTACATGATTCAGCATGTGGTATATGAGCACAAGATATTTACAAGGTTCATTTTACATGCACATTAATTACATAAAATTAGAGACACCAAGAGAGAGCCATTAAGCGTCAATTAGACAATAAGATCAAGCATGCTGGCAGTGCTGGTAATAAGAAACCTAGAGTTTATGTCCAAAGGGAAGACAGTTCATTAACATCTTAATTTGTTTCTCAACAGTTCAATTATAACACGCCTAATGTACAGGGCATTATCCTTTGAGGACCTGAACTGAATTGTAGACCAGAGTAAAATGACCTTACTCTTTGTACGAAGATTCAGATGTGACTTTCTGGAGGGATTTAATTGCTGCCAAACCAGTTGATCATCTTATTCTGAAGCTCCTTTAAGAGGCGATGCATTCTTCACCTGTGAACATTTAGGACAACACCCAGTAAATTGATGAGATTTTTTGCTTTTGCACAGGAATATGGAGTTCTGCAACTGAAAATAAAGTGCACTGAAATGTCAGGGAACACAAGAATAACTGTCTGGTCTTATAAAGGAACACAAAAAGTTGCAACAAACAATATCAATTATTTCAGTACCGTAACTCCTATGGCACACAGAATGTGTGAGCTATCTTAGACTCTCTGCATGGTAGAGCTTTCTTATGGTTCATTTAATTGTCAATTAACTTTAGTTAATTGATTGCAAAGAACTTGAGTTAACAATTAATTTTAAAATATAAATCTGGATACCAGAATTTGTTCCAAGAAATACATGGCAAAAAGCTCTGATTCTGGGAAAGAGTTTCTGGTATACATAGTTGTTCAGGAGTTTTTATTAAAAGCAGATAGTTACATACACTGTAGTCTCTTAATAAAACTAAAGTTACTATCAGAAAATGGAATATATAAATAAGAATGCTAATGAGATTTTTTTTTTCTCATAGTAAAGCCTATATAATTTTGCTTGCATTCAGAGTTTTTCCTCCTGTTGGCCTCGTAGGCATTTTATCTTGATAATAAAAAAATAAAAGAAGAAAGTGATTTTCACAATCTAAGTGTCATATAAACTAGCCCTCCATTTAAGATCTAATCATAAATACAGCTGCAAAGGTAGTATCCTTTTACTGTGCAATTTCTTTTCACAGTTCATAGATTGCAAAGGGATAACTTGAAAGTTAAAAAAAAGTTTGTCATTTTATGATGTTATCCTCAATGGCCATGAGGCTGGGATACACTTTTATGTGTTCTTCTCACTAATGATACATCAGGGAATAGAAAGGTGGACGTGGATGGCTAAAAGGCTGAAAACATTTATAAGAATGGTCAACATGTGTACTTGGTGTAGGCAACAAGGTGTCTGGCATACCTTTAATTTTTGCTCCTTATTTTTCAGCTCTGAACAGCTTACAACAGGCAAAGCTAAAGAAGATTCTCATCATAAGTGTCAAACAAAAACAAGGGAGTGCTATTTGCCCACTCTTTGTTTAATAAATTACAAGAAATACACTTTCAAAGGTAGTGAAAAAGCCAGTACTGGGGAGGGTAAAGTAAGGTATATACAGCAATGATCGTCCCATAGCCTCTGCTTAGGTGAATCAGAAAAAAAATTGAGTGCTATATGTGTCTATTAAAACAACTCCTTACAAAGCAAAAACAAAAGCTGGAAAGGAAAATAAATGAAATTACATCAGTTTATTTGTAAAACATCTTTAAATTACTTTTCTTATTTGTAATCAAAGATTTAATATGAAAACCAAAGTGTTGTTAAGGACAGTATCAAAAAAGTTTACCAATCAGTTACAAATGTGTGATAAGACTGACCACCTGCTTTGACAACTTTTTTTTTTTTATTACAGACCTTCAGACATTCTACCAGAGATCCAGTACTTGGCTGCATGGCTTGTATGGCTTCCATGGCTTGATGAGCCACAAAAAACTCACCCCAAATCATGTGAAGCCTCCCGTACCTGTGAAGGGGAGAAAGATTCTGTTAAATGTAAATATTAAAAAAAAAAGTATTCACCCTCACATTCTGGTGCAGTAGACTAAATTCTGACTATAAACATTGTCCATTTGAAGTGTGATTTAAAGTATGGCCGCTCATGTCAGAACACAGAATAGTGAGGGTTGAAAGGGAATTTTAAAAATCATCTAGTCCAGCCACGTATAGCATGATAATAAACTCCAACAAAGACCATTTATAAACAAGACACTTTTTGATACCTCTTGAGAATGGAAATCTCAGGTACAGATCAGAGCATATATTCAAAGGTGGAAAAACACTGTGTGGTTTCCACCTTTCCTGTCCTAGTTGTGTATTCTAGGCATTCCAGACAAATTGTAAAACTCTGCATGGCAGTGTAGTCCTAAAAATTAAATTTCAAAAAGCTACAGCAGAGAAGGAATTAGCAACAATCAGTAAATAATGCATGGCCGTATCCACAAGCTGAAAGAAAATCAGAGAATTTCCTAAATTCCACTTGAGGTGTTTTGTATAACAACTGAAATGAAAAAAAATGCTGAAACCATGGAGAAAACAACCATCTTTGAAATCGTTGAAGTCCTCAGAGCAAGACACAGGTGCAGTTTCTTGCCAATGATTTCTGACCTTGATTCAAGCCATTTGAAGAGTTCACTTTATCACCTTACCCACCTGATGGAGAAAGAACTATTCTATGGAAAACACCATTTATCAATTGCAGAACTGATTTGTATTTCAGTATGGGTGTTGTGTCTCTGCTCTTTTCTATGCCTCCCAAAGATGGTTTAACACAGGAAGCTTATACAAACACATTAAGGGGGAGGGTTATTTTTTGTGGGGTTGTTTTTGTTTTTTAAATAGATTTTTTCAAGATGAATCTCTGTCTGTGCATCTGGAAATCTGAAGCAATGCCTTATTGTGAAACCCAATGAGTCTGAGGAAAGAGGAGATGGCCACAAGAGACTCAACTGGAAACAAATAAACCGCTAACTGCTGATATGCCAGATTCCCTGTAGCGACTTACTCATCATTGGCCAAAACAAATCACGGACGTGTTATTCAAATAAGCAACATACTCAGGACTGGTGAATTTCAGTAGCAATATTTTGCCTAATGCTGTCAGGTTGTTTTTGACAAATTCCAATAGTAAATGGTAAATATCTTAAATTTGCATTTTTTATTAATTCAGTCACATAAGGCAAACTTGAATTTTTTTTCATGGCTAACATTAAAAAAGATGAATAATCATCACAGGATATGTATTTATCCCAGAACTACTATTCAGAGGAAACTAAACAAGTTATTGCTACTATGATGTAGATAGTTTGTAGGAAAGCAAACCTTTATAAAAGGTCTATTACAAATACTTTACATTAATAACTTCTATCAAGATTTAAGTCTCAGAAGATAAACTTTCTAAATTAAACTCCATTAATAATATTGAAAACTCATAGAAAGTTTAATGTAGTGAGAACTTTCTTTAAAAGCTGTGAGGAAAAAATTAATCTGAATTTACTTCTACTTTGTTATTTAATGAGGGAAGAAAATGTCTTAAGCTAATGATGGAATTTCTTGCTGTTTTACAGGTATTTCATATTTAATTTTCTGTATACTAGTTATCAGAACAGATCCTACACCAAAATTTTCAAAACTCATTTACCTAAAGTGTGCTATATGAGATCAAAAAGTGATAGAACAGGAGCTAATCCTACAATCTCCTGGATATAGATAAAGTTGTGTAATCTCCCATGAAATCTGATTTCCCCTGAAAGGAAAGCCCGTAAGCATCCTCATGTGAAAAATGTTCTACCTAGGAATACCTTAGTATTGTTATATACCATTTAAGATATTTATCATCCAACGACCTTGAACAGTTACGATAAGATGAATAACTAAACAGCAGAAAGAAAAATAAAACAACCTGAAAACAAACTCATGTGCTGGACACCAATCACAACTGTAGGCTGCTAAGACACAATAAACTAAAGGCTGATGGCTAAAGCCTATTGTAGAAATTATATTTCAATCATGCTGCAATTAAATAGACATATAATGCAAAACTACTCAAATATTAGCTTTTAAATGGAGCATATTGGAAGTGTACATAAGAAAGAAAATGACAGGTTACACAAATCATATGTACAGCAATCCTCAGTTTATCCAGACCTATTAGTTCTAAGCAATCCCCAGCACTGGACAAGCCAATGCTAATTGAATTTTGAAAGAAAAGACTTTACTCTTTATATAACGAAAGGTACAATTTGCAAGAAAATGCATTCTTTATTTCCATGGACAACACATATTATAGAATCATTAAGGCACTGAACTAAAATTAAAAAAGACAAACAGAGTACATTTGCTTTAGCTTGCTTTCGGATTTGCTAAGGACTACAAATTGAAAATATGTAGAAGACCTCTGGGGCATTTATAGATGTGCGTTACAAAACTTTGTAACACCTATTTGTTAAGATCTCTACCTCTAACTCTCCTGGGCAGTTCAGTGAAATCTCTTTTCTGTATTGGGAAACAACTCGATCAGGATTTAAGGTAAAGGTTAAGGCAAGCTCGATGTAATGGGCTTGACCATACTGCACATACCTTCCGCAAACCAAGCCAAATTCAACAGCCAGAGATGTTGTCGGATCTAAAGAGAAAGTATGGCTAAAGTCTGAATCACAGATTCAAAAAGCAGAGCAGAAACACCTCAAGCCAATGCAAAGAATGGGAGCGTGTATGGAACTGCAGTGCAAGGGTATAGGTGCATAGGAGGATACAATTGCCTACTGCATCCATGGCATTAATATCCACATTCTTCTTCCTCTTCAGTATCACAGATTGCCATGATTTTCTGCTAAAACTCAAGCAGAACAGGAATATTATCAAAGACATTTCAGGAAAGACAAGAACTAGACAGCTAAGCCACAGCAGTGTTAATAACTAAAATTAGCAGGGCTGTTTTTCCCCATAACTGAGCTGCAGATGGATTCCATTTGCAGCAGAGTTGCAAGTAAAGCAGTATAACACAAATCTAGTGTGAGCCATAAAGAAGGCTTCCTGCCTTTTTTTACAGAGAACAATCTAGCCTCCAAAACCACCAAGTTTGGCAAATACTTCTTTTTGATGGTGCAGAGAATTTCTGGCAGGTCAGAAGCAGGAAACTGTACAGACCATATCAAAGCATTATGAATGTTCCTGGTCAGTCTTGATGCAATAGGCTCAGCTTTGCAAGTCAGTACACACTTTTTCACACAATTCCACTTAGAATACATTCTATCCATCCATCCATAGTAATCTGCTTCTACCTCACACATACGTAGTTCACATTTCCTAATGTAACTTACCGAAATGGCAGGTTTCCTTCAAGTAGCTCAAATGAAAAGTACATTTTAGAGCATGCTGTGCTCACAACAAGGACTTATGACAGAGGGTTTTTTTAAATTGAGTTTCCATTTGGACTCAGGCACAACTGAAGTTGTTTTATTTCAGATGGCAGCAACAGTCTGATAACAGATTCTCTCCCACTTGGACTGGAAAACAGGATTTAAAAATCTGAAAGATGATGTGGCAGGGTAGGCTCATACCGAAGTGTCTCAGCCAGTAAGACATGTACACCCTACTTCCTGACTCCCGCAGGCACCACCACCATCCCCAGCAGAGCATGTTATGTTTTTCCTCAGACTCCTTATCAGGAATTTGAGATGAAGAGCTGGTGGCAAGCTGGCAGCACTCACAGGAACAAACTGTGCCAGCACGGAATCGGGGGAGCTAAGAATCATAGTAGTGAGATAAATTTCCCCAAACTTGTACTCTCTGATAAACCTCTGGCAGTAGGGACAGGCAGCCAGTGGCATCCTAACAGCTCCGCCTGGGTGCAACAGCCCGGGGCTCATCACCATAAAGAAACAAAAATCAACGACAGAGCTAAGTCCTCCTCATTAAATGAAAAAAATCATTGTTGTTACCCCACTGGACAGATTCCTGGATAGCATTTGCAAAAACTTATAATTCAGAAACTGTGTCTCAACCTGAGTCACACAGTAAAGGTAAGCTCTGCATGAACATGCTCTCAGCTGGTCAAATCGACCCCACACTGAAGCATTCTGCCAAGGCACGAAACGTATCAGTCAAGCTGCTCTTTTGAACTGGTAGCCCCTAAGAATATCGTGGAAAGAGATAAGTTTCAAAGAAAAATTCCAGAACAGTAACCAAAATTCAGCTCAAAAAGGGGAAAACCCCTCCACAAAACCAAATCAAACAGATTTAAGCTCATATTTTTGAGTTTTAGGTCATTTCCCTCCTCTATACTAATAAATGTGGAAAAAAAAAACAACCCAAAATCCACACAAACAGAAAATTGGCATTATGTTAAAACATGTTTACATCATGTTTACATGTCAGCTTTACACCTATGACGGATGCAAGTCTAACAAGGTAATGATGAACCTGAGGTTTACAAGATTTTCATCCTAGTTTTGCCACAGTTAGAAGCCCATACGTAAAATACCTGTGCCTCGTTTAACTTCATTTTGCAGGTCAGAAAGTAAGCACTTACCAAGCTATTCAATAGCTTTCACATGGAAAGTATTCAGAATTTTTTTTCAACATTTCTATTGATTTTTTTTTCTGGAAAAAAATAATAAAAAATACATCACCTCTTTTAGAGAAATAGCATTTATTCAAGTAATTACCATTTATTCTTTACAAATTACATTTGCTTTACCATTCCACAACATAGCTCAGGAACAATAAAAGATCAGCAGCCATTAAGGTATTGCAACAAAACACATTTATTCTGCAGGTCTTTAATTGGTTAGAAATGTGTAGTGCAACAATGATTTATCAGATAATTGGTTCAAAATTTTGACACCTATTTGAAATAGTTAATTGCAGATTTAATTCCTACTTTCCCAAACATACTTTCCTTGGGTTAACGCTGTCACTACTCACTGTGTGTCTCTGGATGTGCACATAACTCTGTGCACACATACACAGCCTGTTTGTGCAATATACACATAAAACCAAATTTAAACATATTCTAATAAATATCTTTTCTTGACTTTTAGGGCCTTCTAACAGCATCTATACAGACGCTTCATCTGCTATACTTTTGAAATAGAACAAACATTTCTGTAGTCCTCTGAGCCAATAAAAATACACAAAACATTTTCTTCACAGCCATATTCATTTCAATGCACAAAACCCTTCCATTGCTCCATTTATTCCATTAGTGTAGGGACTTAAATGATGCATGAGGCTTTCAGCAGAGGTAAATGTCATTTTTAAGAACCCAATAAAAAGATGAACAATACAGCAACCATAACTCAATACTGAAAAGTATTTGCAAATAGAAGTAAAACTGTAAACAGTACATTCAAGTCCAGCCTCAGAAAGAAAGCAAAGCAATTTCTTCTGGCGGTATTTAGGCGCTGATTCAAATCAGCACTTAAGAATGTGCTCACTAACATTAAGCACTGGCTTTAGTCAATACAAATTCAGGCTCATACACTTTTTTGAGCCAGGGTGTCAATGATTAGAGGAGGCTCAACTACATATTAGAAGTAGCAAAACAGTCAATACTGCACTGGGAAAATTAAAATCTACAAACTCGTTTCAGATTTAAGTGGACAAATAAGGTAAGTGCAAAGTCTGAAAGACTAAACTTGCTTTGTTAGTGCTACATTCCAGAGGAATAAATACAAAACACTATAAAATATTTGGGTTTGATCTCGTTTTCCCTGTACTTCCTAGCAGAGTTGCCAGATACATTAAGTCATTTGTCTAATTTCTTCAATCAAACAAATTATTTTTCCAATTAAGCTGCTCAGTGCAATCAAAAAATAGAAGTAAATGATGTGAGAAATGTTACGGCACCTGTGACTACCAAAAATAGAAGAGGAGATAAGTGAGCACACTGCTTTTGGATGGGAAGAAATATAGGATGCAACATAAAGCATCCTAAAAACTGTTAATAAAAATCAAACTTCATGCAGATTAACTTGAACTTTTTCTTTGATATTTTAAGGCATTAAGAAACTATTTAAAACCATTTCCAATAAAAAAGAGCTAGTTTAAATTCTCTCTTCTAATCTGAAAGGTCTGGAAACTTGAGGAACACTAAAAGCTCAGTCAGTTCTTAAAAAGGCAGATGAAAATCGGTGGCAGAGTGGCCAATCAGAACACAAAACGGACAGCAGCAAACAAAGGAGGCACTGTTAATGCTTCCCCTCAAGCAAAGGTGCAGTGTGAGCTCATTAGCTCTCTGCTCTGTGGTCCTGCTGCCGAAGCAGTCAACAGCTGCAACACCTGGAAACAGCCTCAGCACAGCACTGCCTTTTGTCCATCAGCTGTTAGAGGACAAAGTAAAAACTGGGATATGCCATGAGACAGGAAGGGAGCAAACCCATGGGATAAACGAAGGTGAGATCCACAGAACAACTGAAGAAACTCGAACTATTTCATTGCTCACACAGGTTTTCTTTGGAAGCCAGATTCTGATTTTTTAATTTAAGGAACTCAGTGCTTAAAAACCAAAGTATGTCAACTGCTACCTACATACTCAGAATGCAGCCAATAAGGTAACTGAGGCTGTTGTCTCAACCTTGGGACCTCTTACACTCAGAAGTCACGTGACAGTTGTAGCACAAGGATTTCCCAGTCTCTGAAAAAGCATACTGTTCACCTTTGTCCTCAAGGTGAAGGAAGGGGTTCATCTCCTCACCCACTTAGTAACTGGCACTTCTAAGTGGAGTTTGTATCCTTCTGCTAGATCTGTTGGTGTAGGGACCATTTGTTCTCAAGGAAGTTAATTTCTCATGTGAATATTATATATTAATCAGATGCCAGCAACTTTATCAGCACCAAGCAAGCTCTACCCAAACAGTGATAGAGAAGTCTGCCTTTGTCACCCTGAGCTAAACCAACGTTTGTTTATAAAATTACTTCAGCCTATTGAGCAAAGAGGCATGATGCTACTCTTCTAATTCACACACCCTTTATAAATTAGATGTTGCTTTGAAGACTTCTTTCTGTCATCCTCAATATTCTCTCTCATTGCTTAGATGTCATTATCAGATGTACAGCATATAGACAGTTTGGAGATGCAAGCACTAATATGCTGTCTTATCTATTACATTCTCTCTCTTTGGATCCTTTCACATCCACTCTCTCCTAGGACAAATCTATGCAGATAGTAATTTTATTCTTAAATACAAAAAAACCCCAAGCCCAACCCATGTAAAAAACACTTTTCAAAGCAGATGTTACTCAGTATTATAGTGTTAGACAAATAATAGTATTGGAGGCCAACGGGATGAATTTCAGTGTATACCTTGTCTCCCATCTAAAAAATTCTCCCCAGTACTTACAAGATGGCACAGAATATAAACAGAGCAAAAGCATTTGGATAGTGCTTAGAACTATTAAATCAAACAGAAATTGCAAGAAGAAATAATGAGCAAAACCCTGGTGTCATTGCACTGCACAGGAAAACTTCCAGATTTCAGGAGTTTTACATAATCAGTTCTTCTCTCAGTTCAGTCTTAAATTATAAAATGTGGCATATGCATATGTATCAGCAGTTACATATAAACAAATTATATTTCCTCTGTACTGTACAAGTTACACACATCGAAAAAACTACTTTTGCTCAGAAAACATACACACACATATATATACACACACATACACATATATATATACACACACATACAAAAATAAAAACTTCAGACTCGGGAAATTAGCTGGAGGTTTCATCATGGAATGCTCTGCTCTTCTGCAGCACTGTATTTAGTTCCTGAATCACATTTGATGGCAATTTGTTGTCTAATTCCAAAGTAGTTTTGTTTGTTTTGTTCTTATTTTTCTTAAATGCCTTATGTGGTCTTTGGTGTAGGTCAGTCATCCCTGCACCTAAATCCTCTGAGATCAAACTCCGATGTGTTTTTGCATGATTCCGCAGTTTCTCCTCCTTCTGTTCCAAACATTGTGCCACAATAGATGCTTTTTCTTTCAAGTTTTTCCTTTGTTCCACAAAGTCTTTTTCCTGATGCTCACCAAATTTTGCTTTGCCAGATTGCAGTTCTATATTCTGAGCAAACAAGCAAAGAGAAATAAGATCATTCACATTAACACAATATTCAATATTTAGACTGTAATTTTGGCTCATTAGTTTCACATAACAGTTTAAAAGAAAAATCAATTTTACCCAAGAGTTGAGACAGCGCAGTTAATAGGTTTAAATTCCCACAATTTGTGCTATTATCATTTAGTAAGCATATTTTCTCAATTAGTGATACTTCTGAAAGTTACATAAATATTTCAATTAAATGCGCCGTAACAAAGACAGTCATTTTCATATATTCACAATTTGATTTTTCATTCTACCACAATAGACTAAGTTTTAAAGGTTTTACAGCAGATCCATATACTCTTAAAACAAATACAACTGAGAATGTTGCAATTTTGATAACTAAGCTACATGAATGTACAAAAGATAATTTTACACAAACCCAAACATTTTCAGCAGCTGTTGAGTGCTACCTGATAAGTGATAAAGACTGTTTTTTCAAGGTTTGGCTAGCAGGTTTACATAACATACTGGGAAGTGGGATAAAACCACAAACTGATGGCAACAACACTGTCTCACATTGGCAGGCTGTTTTGAAGTTCTTAAGGTACAGGAAATGAGAAGTATATCAGATGCTGCATCTAAATTTGCAAGTGGTGTGGACCATTAGGAGCACATCTCTACAGTGAAAGAAAAATGCTGAGAACTTGACATCCACACTAACACTACTTCAGGGCTGCTGTCTTTTCAAAAAAAAAACAAAAACCAACAAACAACTTCAGATTAGCTTTAGCTTTGTCCTGCTGGCAGAAGGCCTGTTGCTGGCAGCAGTGCATTAGATATGCTCCTGTAGAACATCTTCAACTTCAGTTTAATTTGAAAGCAATCCAAGTTCACACTCCAGAGCCACTCCACAATATGAAGCAAAAACCACAGGAACAAACAAATCCTGATTTTAACTGGAACACACATGCAGTTGTGTCTGAATCAGCTCCCCTCTAGTGTTTTTTCACGTTTGCTTTAACATACATGAGGTATCAAGATTCCATGACACAACTTGATCATATACTATGCATGAATAACTCCATGAAAAAACAACCAAACCAAACAAGTGCCACACAGGAAAGACAAAAAGAATCAAAGTCTCCCTCAGCTTTCAGAAACCTCATTTTTCTTCAAGAGATATGAAGGCTCTTCCACAAAAGAAAGATCTGCCTCCTGCCACACTGAGTAGACAGAATACAGTAAATTCCTCTACCATTCTTATTTGCTTTTTATGTTTTAAAATAACATTTCTTTCTTCATGAGGACAGCAAACATAAACCCATTACAAAAAAAATGAGTGTTGATGCAGCAAATTAGTTGCTGCGTAGGAAGAAAACCAGTAAATATTAAATGAGTTTACACTGAAGAGATCTAAGCTATAAAACAAAGTCTGAATTTGTGCAGACTCTTGAAATTTCACCTGAGCTAGCATCTGTTCAATAATAAAAGAAACAAACAGTTGGATGATATAAATCACAATTTTTAAAAGAGCAGATAAAGGGGTTATTGATATCACTTATCATTAAGGAGACTGATATTTCAGTTTGCATTCACCAAGAATGAAAGCTACCTATCAATAACCAAGCACCAGTGGCCATGATATAAAAAAACCAAACCAAAGCAACCCAAAACAAAAGAAAACCCACCAAAACAAACAAAAAACCAAACCAACCAACCAACCAAAAAAAAACCCCAGTTCGAGAACAACAATGCATGCCAAGGGCTCAAACTGCTACACAGGTTACCACTGTTGCATGCTACAGAGCAGAGTGTAGCTTGCCTGAAGACTCTTTTAAATTCCACCTGCCAGCAGTACAGAATCTGCTATCACAAAAGCCAGCTAGAAGCATCCTAAGATTTAATGTGTTCAGCTATATTCAGTGAAAAAAGTTCAAGACAACTGAGAACTGTCCCAGTGACTCATGAATGTGAGGTATTCTGCCAAGTATTTGAAAAAGCTGTAATTTTCCATTTAAAATAACGTTCTGGTATGAACAAGAAAACAGTGAGATTATCACTGATTCCATTCAGTTAACAAAATAATAAAAATACTATCAGTGATAATATAAACAAAAAAGACTATCAGTGATAACGTACACACAGTATGTGAACTGCAAATTGTCACGCAGCAGCCTTCAGAAAAGACAGTAACATGCTCTAAGCTATTCGCTGTTACTTGGCTAACATATGAATTACTTGTGAAATTCAGTTGGAAGCAACAATCTATTTAGAGAATTTTTACATCATGTTTCCACTTTGCAACTTTTGAGAAGTGAAAGTGCTAACTACATTTCTTCTGAATTCAGCATATTTCTGCTAAACTGGGTATAGCAGGAACCTTTTATATAACGCGAGTAGGAACACATCAAGTACAGCACTCAAATTTAACGTTGCCTGCTTCTCTGAAACAGTGTTGTATATTGGCATGTGGTCCCTTAACACAGATTACTTACTAATCACTATTTCGAACTTTTAGAGTAGATTCAACATATGCAGGAAGGGTAATTCCCAGTCATTGACAGCAAGAACATTCAACCGATGGAGATAAATTCTGTTATTCAAACTAGACCACCAGTTACAGTTTCCCCTATAAATAATATATCAAAATGATGTGTGAATAAAACTGCCACATCAAATTTCTTATTTCTTCATATTTGATCTACTGCCTACTGCTAGTCACATGATACAACCTACCCTGCTGGACTCTGTACTTTTCTCCCAATAACCCCTAATGTAAAAAGCAGCAATTACGTATTTGAGGCAGCTGTTTGCCTCTAAATTTCAGCCCCTGAACCAAATAATTGGTGAATAAATTGATAATAATACGTAGATCTAACCGTATGTTTTTGTTTTCCTGCAAGAAAAATATGGAGTAACTCCTCCATTATCTTTGTGAAATATTGTTCCCAGGTTTCAAAACACCACAGAGGTATATATAGCCTGTCAGTACTGTATGTGACCATGGCTTGAAAGTTTTCCTGTGTTTTTCATTCTTCCCATATTATGAAATAAAATTAGAGATTTACCACAGGCATACAGCAATGTATTTCTATTTCAGTTAAATGATTCTATACAAGAAACATGCATATTATCCATGTATGCAACAAGCAGTGCAGAAATAATGGAAACTTTTGGTTCTATTTGTTACTTGAAGGATTCTTAGCTATACAGTGTTTTCAGACTTTTTGCATTATATATTTAGCTTATTATCACACAATAAAATTACTTCCAATAATGTGAAAAAAGACAACATTCAATGTATAATTTTTAGCACACAGCTTTAAACTTGTTGCTTTCTGTGTATCTTCAAATTCCTGAGCCCCACCCCACTTATCTTCACAAAGATGCAACTTTTTTCACCATTTGGTAAACCTTCAGGCTCTTTTCCTGCATATAGGAAGATAACCTTGATCACATTTCTACTACAAGTTTACACATTGATCTGTTAACACACCTCCATTTTTCATAAAACAGCATCTTCAGGAAAAGGCTTGCACCTCTTATTATTCTCTAATGCTTTAAAATGGAAATATTTTTGCTTTGGAAAAAAAGGAAAGACTGATGAAGGGGGATCTCCAAATGGATATCTACTGCTTTACTGACTACACTGCTGTATAATATTTCTCCTTAATAAACTGTATCATACAGTTGCTTTCCATATAAAAGTGTTACTTTTTACTTTCCCTTAAATAATTTTGTGTTAATGTTCCTGAAGTGTGCAAATACCCTTTGTTATAAAACTCCTCTGGATCTAGTCATGGCATAAATAATGAAGACTGTGATCATCTACTTTTAAGTTTAAATACATATTTCCTCTAAATTGCAGTGCACAAAATGTTAGTCCTTCCTAATTAAGCTAATTACCAACAAAAATGATACTAAAAAATAATTCCAGTATTTTAAAGTATTATGAATTTAATATAAGGATGCTCAAAACCCAGTGAAACCTGTATCCTAGAATGCCTGAATTTGTAGGTATCTCAAACAATGTACTGGAAATTTCAGCTGTACTTGCATAAATGACAGGTAGGAGACATAACTAAGGGTTATGAAGTTTTTTTAATGACAAGACCTACGATTTACTTTCATCAAAAAAGCTCAAAAATGCAAACAGTAGAAGGAACTTATCAAAGAGTTGCAAAAGTACTTTCTGAGAAAAGGTTAAAATGAAAGGAGAAATTAATCAAAATAGGAAAACCGTAATTGCATTCACACTGTATTACACTCATTTGCTACGCCAGAGCTGAAATGCCTGAAGAAAGCATAACAGAAGAAAAGTAGAGTTGCCTTTTAGATAAAGCACTACTTTTACCTTTGCGTTTGGTTTGCTATGGAACTGATCAGTGCCTGTGCCTGTGCCTCTGTCTCTGGAAGTGGTGATAACACATACCATATTATCTACCGCTCTTCAAAATCTTCTAAAAAATGCAAGAAATAATACTGCATACAGTCAAAGGACCAAGCTGTTTTGGTTCAACACTTGTTCTCTGCTGTGTTCAGATTAGTTACCACTGTTCTTCCAAAGCAGAACAGTGCCTCCTCTACCACTGCTTCTTCTCAGCTGGAAGTAAGGAAAATAACTCTTCCACAGGCATCAGCAGCTCTATGTGGATACCAGAAATTCATCTCAAGCTAATATGAGAAGGTTGAGATATTACTACTGCATGTAATGTAGTCACACAGCTCAGTGTATGCAAAGAGTTGTAACTCAATCCTCCTCTTCTTCACTGAGACTTAAATGTATCACAGTTGCAACTGAGCATTTCCATTACATTCACAGGGCTGATAACTAAAACAGTGCAGTTACTTTAGACAGGAGAAAAGGTATTGGAGAATATACATGGCAGGACAGTTTTCAAGGACCTTATTAAAATATAACTGTAATAAAGTGCATTTTCATTCCAGGTGAAAGTCAAAAAACCCCGAACAAATGAAAATCCACTACTGATTTACTGAACAGCCAAAGAGGTGATGCACGTTTGTATCAAAATGTGGCTTTTTTACATTAAAATTTTCCTGTTTCTTTAATTACAAAACAATGATGTGGACACTGATAATAAGGCCATCTATATTTTATATTTATCCAGCTCTCAAAAGTTCATTATTACTGGACTATTTAAAAGCACAGCATTGTGGTTAGAAGTTTTACACCAAGTTTAAACCCCACTTACTTCTGTACTCCCTCTGATTTTAGAACTGGTGTTCTGTTGAATGGGAATTAGTGGTAAGCCTCCAACCTTTGGACTTTTAGTTATCGACTGTTTTCTTGCTTTTCCAGCAGGTGGCCATAAATCTGCATGCTGAAAAAGAAAATTATTCCTTATTTTTGGTATGGAACGTCATAAACACAACATTCCTTTGTATGTAAAACTCTCTTGGAAAAAGCCATCTACCACACAATACTATGCCCTACTCTCGTGGAAGAAGGGGGAAAACACCACATCACTTAAAATAATGTTAACAAGTTATAATTACTGCACAATATTGAGTGGACAGAACCAAAATATGTCTCTACAATTTTAATGTATCATATTCTCTCCATTTTATTTTTCCAATTAGTCTTCTAAGAATAGAAGGCACACGTATTGACTTGATTCACAATTTTAAAATTCTACAACAGCACACTTTTGGGAGTCCCAGCAAAAGTTTCTGAAATAAAAAAAAGTAACCGCAATTTACAAACAAGTGTTTTAAAAAATCAAATTAATAATTCAGGAGAAAATCATTGCCTAACCTACAATAAAAACATGTGCTATCATCCAAAAGAAAATGGCTTGACATTCTGGATGCTCCAAACCCTAAAATCTACAAATGAAACAGTAATAATCTTTGCTTTGGCTCTACTGAAACAGGTCTGTTTTGGGGAGAACTCTGAAGTGTGCAGCTTCATTCAAGTGAAAAAAATGACTGGAAAGAGAGGGAAGAAAAAAAGGATTAACTGAGTTTTAAAATAAAACATTAAATCCTATTTTTGTAAGAGGTCTATAATCAACTTGCATTAGCAGCATGTAGAATTTCACATGAAGAAATTTGAGGACATGTGCTTCTGAAGCTCATAGTCATCTGCTGATGTTAATGGTATCCAGAAAGGTATCTCTGAGGACAAGGTAGTGTAAGAGTATTTTCCTGAAAAAGCTTCAACATGAGATTCTGTTAATCAAAGAGGATGTACAAGGCTTACAGAAGAACAGCTTCTAAAGCTTGGAGATGAGCACATGAAGCTTAATAAACACAACTCTAAAGGAAATTGGCAAGCCAGAACTGCAAAGGAATCCTGATGAAAGCTGAGAATGCTTCCTGTAAATATTGGCAAAATACTAACCCCAAGCATCAGTTGTAATAAATAGGAAACAAGAAATTCTGTCTGAACATAAAAAAAAACAAACCCTTTTTTGTCTGTTTGGTTTTTGTTACGGTGGGAATGAATTGCCCAGAGAGGTTATGAAATCTCCAGTTATTCAAACCTGACTGGACCCAGCCCTAAGCAACCCGCTTTAGATGACCCTGCTTTGAACACACGGATTTGACTAGATGATCCCCATAGGTCCCTTCTAACCCAAACAGTTATGTGACACCATCCAAGTCTGTAATGAATGGATTTCTTTTCACAGGTGTCAGGATCTTCAGTGTCCACTTTTTAAAAAAAATAGTATTTAATCATCCAAATCCAGGAACTAAGAAGTCTCTTCAAGACTGCATACAAAAATCCCATTGTGAAGCTATGGTCTGCAAGTAAAAACAGCATTACTATTAAAAAGCCACCAAAATATGTGACTGTTGACTTAGAATAGCAGTCTAGAAATCAGAAACCCCAATTCCAAATTTGGAAAGAGTATTTATAGATTCACATATTCATGGAGTAAAACTCTCACACGGGTTGCTGACGGGGTGATGCAGAAGTCTGTTGTAAGAGTTCTCCCCAGTGAACATTAAAAACATTTTCTTTCAATGAGGCACTGAGAAGGTCTTATATGAAAGAGCAGGTCTTGCTAACTAAAATCAGTTTATTGTAGACCAAGATACAAGAAACTGGTGCAATTCAAAAAGTAACTCAGAAACCAAGTCAGCTTCGAAGAAAACTGCTTCCCTTAATTCTAAGCAAGGTTAAGGAAGCTATCCCTGTCAGTTAAGCAGTCTGATCTCCCTTTTGTGTAACATTTCTTAAAATAGAACTCTGAGAAAGTACATCTGAAATACTAGCAATGTATTAGGGCACATAATAAATGTATTTATTCATAGTTTTGACCTATCTGCTCAACTGTGCCTCATGGTAATATAATATGCCTCTCTCTAGTTGATCAAAGGCAGTGGAACTGGAAGAATATTGTGTCCATCTTCATACCAATTAATTACTTCTAACTGTATGCTATGTGTGCTATGAAGGGATTTTGTACAAAAGTATTATAAAATTCAAGAATCAAGTTTCATACATACTTTTCAGGATGATTTTGCATAGAACTGAAAGAAACAATGGTCCTTTTCAAACCCGCTTTGTGTTTACCAGCTTGAGGTATAAGATTAATAACCTCTAGGTTAATTTGACTTTCTGTATCAAAAGTATTCTTGTCACCACATTACAATAGCACCTACTTTTTAGACTACAGGAATAAATATTATTAGGAAAATGGGGAGGATAACAATAGTAATACTGTCTTACTGATATCACTACCAATAAAGTCTTATTCTGCTCAAGCAGAGTAACACAGATTTATCTTCCCCCTAATTGTATTGGATCATTAAATGTCAATGTCTTCATACTTCAAAACCTACTTTAAAGTATTTTTCAATTTGTAATCTAAGCTATTCCACTGACAAATAAAATGTATTGCCTGCAGTCTCTATAACATAAAGGTGCTCAAATACTGTAATAACAGATAAGGAAAAAGACAAGCTCCCTTCCCTAAAGATGACCTCAATTTGAAAATTCTAACTAGAAATAACCTCAGTTGACTTTTATAGTTTTATGGTTTAGAAATGGGATAATCTAATAATAACTGTCTGCTGCTGCACAACACAAATATTTGGAGATCTTATGATCAGCTTTAGCTGCATGAACCATTGCACTCCCAAGGAGATTTTCACTGTATGTTTGAAGCAGTAGATTGTAATAAGAATACAGCACACCTGCATCATTAGCACTTACTTTGTCATGTGATTCAAAGACTGACAACATTACTGATGTCCACAGTGCTGATTAAAAAACCTAACACAAGACCCCATGAAGAAAACTCCACAAAAATTAAAAACAATAACAACCCCAAACCAAAAAAAAGCCACCTCCAAACCTGCCCCCATGTATCTCATCAATAGGACTAATTCACTGTAGTGTTCATTCTCTGGAATGAAGTTTAAAAAAAAAGGTATTAATTCATAGCATTTTTAAAAAGCACTTTTTTTTTAGGAAAAAAAATATCCTGAACTTGAGCAGTTTGTCTCAGTTCATCTATATTGTCAGAAGAATGTTCTACATAACACCCTACCTGATCCGAATCCTAATAGATTGCCCTTCCTGTGATTTTACGTGAAAAAGACTTCAACAGCTACCAAGCTTGTATGAGTTATTTCTACGTAGCCTATATCAATAACCTCTGAGCCTATTTGTTGTGACACCGCTCATGTTAGGCCCATGAGATGTATGCCAGGACTGGTGGCTGTTTCCATAGAAACTACAATAGTTACTTCAGTTAAGGGAGCTGAATAAGACGAAAATTTGGAAGACTTACTTACAAGGCATGTATTATACTTCTAGCACTACTATCTATGAAGGTCAGATTCTGTTATAGAAAGCCTCTAAGAGGGATGCGTTGTGCATTCTTGTGCCTAGTTCACTTTATGTAATACATAAAGCTCACAAGTAATCATAAATATAGTGGTGTTCATTCCCAGTGATATTCCTCAAAGTCCCTTGAACGTCATGGGAAAGACAAGAAAAATCTGACAATTACAAAATCCTTTTAAAACCTTAAACTATGTTCCAGTCTCCTGTCAGGTTAAATTCTTTGCATATCTCTTACTCCCAAATTTCTCCTATGTAAATATTAAATTCCATTTGCAAAGAGGCATTATATGGCACTCAAATGTACACCCCGGTTACTCACTACCTAGTAGCAAGCAAAAGATTACTTAATTTAGGATACTGCCTGACACAATCAGTTGCCAGTGTTAAGTAAGTTAACCTGGATACCAGAGAAACACGGGTGAATTGGCACAGGTCTTCAACAGGGTGTCCTCACAACAGTATAGTTTAACAGGACACCCTTCTTTCATGACTACTTTGCATGCAGCATCCAAAGTAGTGAGAAATAGCACTCAGTCATTGTGGCACACAGGCAGACCCTTTGGGTCAACAGACAGACTTTCACTCAGAAAAGTTTCTTACTGCAAAGGAAATGACTTGATGAGTTTTCTGTCTTTAGCCAGCTCTCTACAACATAACAGGAAGAAAAAAATAATGATGCCAGAATGTAATGTTGTTCTCTTTTTCTCTCAAAGCAATCAGCTTTCATACAAAAATGATATTATAAAAAATATTCTTCATAGACCAAGACCCATCTGTTTGTAGTTCTATTACACGGAGTATTCCTAAAACTTTAACAGCATTGCAACTTTATTTGTAATATATCCACCACATATACATATCATTCACAACAGCAGTAGAAACTGCATTTCTTTGATCAGATCAGTACCTGTGCTGTAAAAATGCTGAACATCCACTCCATCTGAGCATCTTGGCCATCACAACATATATACCTAGAACACAATTTATAATCAACAAGAAAAACAACAAAATCTCATGTTGCAGTTAAACACAGACTGCATTCATAAAGGAATGTAAGCACTGTTTCAAGTGGTTTAGAAGCCTATTTAATATATTGTTAATACTTCCATAAAAAGATAAGGAAATATGCATACTTCAAATTATCATTTTCCTGCTTTGACGACAATGCATATGCTTCATTTAAAGCATGTGCACAAGTTTAAAATCTATCATTCAAAATTTATGAAAATAATTTGCTTTATCAAAAGATAAGCAAAACATACGAATTAAGACCGTAAATTAAGAAACAAAATAGGAAAAAGCATGCAAGCAAAATAGTGTCCATTAGTTTTCAAACATTCTGATTTTGAAATGGAAGATTTCAAGTAGTATTAAATACTGAAGTTAAACCAATCACATGTTTTCCATTTACCTACCACTGGTGCTTTTCAGAAAATACTGCAAGTCCCCAGCTGAAACAGAAAAAAATTCAAAAATTAGTTCCAGAAACTCAAGACAGAGACATATTCCTCAAACTGCAGAGATCCATTGCCTTTATAAACTGCTTTTAAGTGGAAAAATAATTTACATAGTTTAAATGTGTACTGCACACCTCGAATAAAATAGTAGGTTTGATGGTGGATTTAGTTTATTTTTCTCACAGCTGATTCATGGGTACTGAACAAAGGGCTACAGCCAAGCTAGCAACTTGCCTCATTTTGGCTGTGGCTGTACTTTCTGAAAGCTGTTGGAAGTAAAGCTGCTAAGATGGTGCCCAGCAAAGAGTCCACTACAGTGTTCAAGTCACAGAGGGATGAGAGGTATGAATGGAAGGAATCACATGAGTCTACAGAAATTGAAAAATTGCTCATGGAAAGGGAGTAGGTGCACAATAAAGCCTCTGAGGTGAAATCCACACAGACACATGGAGATCCAGAACAGACTTTGCAGTCTGCTTTTGAAAGTAGATGGAAAATAAACCATAAAGGATGAACATGCAGATTTTTTTTTACATAACATTTTAATTCTTGTTTTGGCCTAATCTCTTACCCATTTGATGCTTAACTAAAAAAATAACAAACCAATCAAAGAACAACCACCAAAAAAAAAAAATAATCAAAAGACCACCAAAACCTACCAACTTTTTTGCTAACAGAACTAAGCTTTGAAATTTATAGACCTTTTTGGTGCATTCTGATGTGCCAACTGCAAAGGAAAAAGTTCAAGCAGATCTCTTTAAAGGCTACACCCAACTTAAAATCCTCTTGGGAAAGGATCCTATATACATGGTCTTAGTGTCTCAAAGCTTTGACCAAACTCTCACTGGAAACATCTGAGAAAAACAGGTGTCATTTGTCTCTGGAAAAGAACAATGAAATAGTCACTAATGTTTTTAAAGGGCACTGTAGTATTCAGCTAGAAAAAGAAACATCAAAACATGGATCCTAAGAAGGGAAAACCTACTGAACAACAGGGACTGTCACTAAAGGCCATGACTAGCTGGTTTTTTCTTCTCTCTTTTTCCTTGACACAAAGGAGGTGTGTCCACCAAGACAAGACACATTACAGAAGTAAGTGAGCTAGCAGCACATCCACAAGAGATGACTCACTTAAGATTAAGAAAAGCCAATCAATAAAGTAATTTCCTAGCACAGAAGAGTTAACATGGTACACAAAACCAGGAGACACAAACAGAACAAATATCATACAGGGAAATTTAATTGGCATCTTGACTTTTTCTTGTTCCACAATGTTTTATATTCCTCCTTCTTGGTGATGCTACAAATACCAGTAGTATTTGCTATCCAGTACTTAATTTATTTTCTTTTCAATCCTTACTTTGTTGGTGGCTTCATTCTCTTTTTCACTCCAAGATAAAGCTTCAGGGAACTGACATGCAACACTTTTTCGGGTTTGCTAGCCTGCAAAAAAAGCAAGATAATAATTATTGTATGAGGATTGTGCAGAAGAGAAAACATCACATGACTGTCTTCACAGTTGGGCTTGTTTGATGGGCTGCATGCTGATCCTTATTTTTTTCTCTTTCTTTCCCATTAACAAAGTATGCCAATCACTATTACCCGATGCACACTAATTAAGAACTTGAGGTCCACCTTAAGTCATAAAACTGTAAGACAGTTGATATGGGGTAAAGACAATGTGGTAGTAAAATTCACAGAACTGGAGTCCTGTAATCTACAGACAGAAGACTCTGATGAGGAGTGGGTTACCCTCTGTTAAAGGAGATCTTCTGCAGGATGGACAGCCTTGTGGTGAGTATTTGCTTCAGACCACCCAGTCAGGATAGAAACAAAGCAGATGAAGTCTTTAAATAACCCAAGAAGTCTCTGCATAATTCTGATTCTTATGGGGCAAGAGATGGAGATGGAGAAGGCAGGGTTTTCCTTTCCATGGTGTCTTCTGTAACAGCAACACAGCAGGACACAAGCAATAGAGATGATTTCTGAAGGTGTCAGGGATAAATTCTCCTGTACTGGATGGGTGAATAAGGTGTGATGCACAACTGGATTTACTACTCACAGACAAGGAAGAACTTGCCAGGGATGTGATAATCAGCGGTAGTATTGTGTGTAGATACCATGAAATAATAGAGCTCAAGATCCTGAGGGTAAAAAAGATGACAAGGTACAGAGGACAGACCACAGATATTAGAAGACCAATGTTTGGCTTAGTCAAGGAACAGATAAGTAGATGCCCAAGGGACAAGGCAACTCTGAATGGTAAAGGAGCCCAGCAAAGCTGGTAGGTCTTCAAGGACAGCATTCTCCAAGAATAAGAACAATTCATCCCAATACTCAAGAAAGAAATTTATCAGGAGACAAGCCCAGGTAAATAGGTAGCTCATTGTGGAACTCTAAAGCATAAATAGGCATTATACAGGAGGTGGAAGCAGGAAGAGACTATGAATGAAGAAATTTAGAAACACTTCCCAGAACATGTAGATATGGTGTTAGGAAAGCCAAACCTCATTTGGAATTGAGACTTGCTATGGACATTAAGGGCAACACAGCGGGCTTCCGTACCGTTAGCAGAAAAAGGTAAAGGTAGAACCAGTGCTGAACTTAGAGGGTGAATTAGCAACAGCAGACACAGGTAAGGCTGAAGGTAATTCAGTCTCTTTGCATCACCAGCAAGGTCTCCTAGGCCTCTACACTTACAGAAAAAGTTCAAGGAATGGAATGACTGTACCAGGTGAGTACTGGATTGAATCAGGAAAGACTTGAGAGAATTTAAGCCACACAAGTCCACTGGATCAAATAGGTCACATGCAAGGGTCCTGAGTGTGCTGGCTGACATCCCTGAAAGGCTGTTCTGTGACATCTTGGAAATGTAAGAGACGAGGGGAAACTGCTGATAACTGGAAAACATTACATCCATCCTCAATAAAGGTTGAAAAAATGACTTGAAGAACTAGTTGCCTGATAGACTCATTTCAGTCCTTGGGGAAATTCTGGAGTGAATTCTGCTGTAACATGTTTCTGACCACACGGAAGAGAAGGTGCTACTGGGAACATGCAACATGACCATTATTAATTTCTACAACAAAATGACTGGATTTGCGGATGAAAGGTGCACATTGGATGTAGTTTACCTCAATTTTATCAAGGCTTCTCTCACACCGTTTCCCACAATTTTCTATGCAAGCTGGAATGTTATGGTCTGCGTGATCAGATTCAGGGGGTGGCAGTTAATCAGACATACTCTAACTGCAGACCTAAGACAAGGGGAGTACTGCAGTGGTCTATCCTGGGACCTGTCCTTTTTGACATCATCATCAATGACCTGGAGGAGTCAATCATCAAGGTTGCACACCAAAACAAAGGACCAGTCAATAAGCTTGGGGCGGGGCCAACAGGAAACTTACTAAATTCAACAATGATAAATATGAAGTCTTGTACCGGGGAAGGAGAAAATTCCCTGCACTGACACAGACTGGAGAGCATCTGTGCTGAGAAGCACCTGAGGGTGCTGGTAGATGGAAAGCTGGGAGTGAGTCAGCAGCGTGTCCTGGCAGCAAAGTCTTCTAGGCTGTGTTAACAGAAACACAGCTGGTAGGTTAGGAAGTGATTTTCCTTCTCTGCTGAGCACTTGTGAGACTGCAGCTGCAGCCTTGCATCTAGTTTTGGGCCTCCCTATAGAAAAAAGAGAGTCAATAATCTGGACTGAGTTCAGCAGAGGCCCATCAAATTGGCTGGGGGCTGGAGCACTTGCCCTTTGAAGAGAGGCTGACCTAAAAGCTGCCCCCAGTACCAATATAGAAATTATCAAGAAGATTGAGTGAGGATATTCACATTGTACGAAAATGACTAGATGTAAGGAGAATCTTTTTTCCACGAGGATAGTCAGATACTGCAACAGCCTGCCCAGAAGGGTAATGCAATCCCTATCCACAGGGGTTTTCCAGACTTAACTCCAAGCCTTGAGCAACCTGTTCTGACCTCAGTTGCCAGCCCTGCTGTGAACAGGAAGTTGGACTAGAGATCTGAGGTTCCTTCCTTTCTTGTTCCTTCTCAAACAAACTATCTGTAGCCAAGGTCCAACAGGCATAACCCACAGTAGGTAGGGGAACTGAATATGCCTGGAGGATGAAAGGCTGAAAGGAAACAGTAACATTATCACGTACATTACTATACTACAGAATGCAGTAACAACTCTTTAGCACTTTTAGGTTTTTATTTTAAAAAACCCAACAAATAAAATAAAATCCCAAGCACCCCCAAAACCTAACTCCTTAACAAATTTTATAATCCCAGCATAGAAAGCTACTCCATAGTATTTATTTTCCTGTATTCTCAATTTCTCCCTCTACAAATTTCAAACAGTCTGGTGTGGGGAAAAAAAGAGAGAATCTGAGATGGCACAAACATTTAAGAAAAACAAAGTAACTCTCCCCACCCCACCCCCACTTTTATGGTTGGTCATCTTGTTTAACTTCCCACTAAAAGCAATGGTCCTGCCAGGAAGAATAAAACCACAACACTCCTACAAAGCATACTATTTAGTTAAACAACTATTTAGTTCTCACACAAAATGTACTTTAAGCATCCATTTCTCTGGGTGTAAGCTTATCTCTTAACAGCAGTACATTAAAGTGCTATGCTGTTGCAGTCGATTACCACAATATTGTAATTTAATGTACAGTATCATGGAAACTTTTCACTCTCTTGGTAATTGCTCTTGAACAAGTGCCACACTTAACAGAATGTATCTCCACCTGCATATACAAACTTAATTTGCTACTAATGAGAATTTATAAATTAATTAGTACATGTAGTCTTATTAAATACGATTTTCCATCTGCAATGTCAAGTTTTCCTACTATTTATTTCTAAATACGACTGAAATGAAACCAAGATTACTACTGATAGATGAACAACTCTCAAAAGAAAAAACAAAATTATATACACTATTTTGTCAGAATGGTATTCCCATTTGCTTTAAAGAAATGAAACCCAAAAAAACCCCTCAAAACAAAAAACCCCAAAACAAATGTAAAGCCATTTATAAGTAACACTGTTCAAAACTCCACCTGAGTTTAAATTTAATGTTTTATAAATCAGAATGGCTTAAAAAAGCAGATTGCAAAAAAAGTACAACAATCCTATCAAACTCATTCCAAGATACTAATTAAGGTTTATGGCCATATTAATTTATTCTCACATATGTGCCAATTTAGTTTGAGCACTAAATTTTGAGATACTATTTTTGACACTGGAGTCATTCTAATTAAGATTATATCCACAATATCACAAGATGACACAATATTTCTTCTGCATTAAACTGGATCGGTCTTTAAAAAAAAAGGGTTTTTTAAGGTCAGCACGTATACATCTCTATCTGCTGGATGGGTAAAACCCGCAGTCAGCAAAAAAAGTACTTTAAAATCTAAGACTTTTTTTTAAAACCAGTACTTAGCAAAACTAAAATGAATGCATAGTTCACAGTTTACATGATTTAGTTTTATACTTTAATACAATCCCCAAACCACTTTTTAAAGGAAACTCCTATGAAATATTTAAAATTGAACTCACTATGCTATGTGCTTAAATACCTAAATTTCCTTCTGTGGAATTCTGAAGTATGTCTAATTAGCAGTACCAGTTTTTGGAGGACTAAGAATACATCTGAAAAGTGTTGTTAGGAAGCAGGGGAATATTTCGTTAGTGAGGGCTATTATTTCCTATAAACTCTCCTACTATGACACTTGTAGGCATAAGAATCCTGTTGCTTTTAATTTCTAAAGGGTTGGTGTGAGATACCAAGAAAAAAACAGCATGCAGCTCATTTAAGTTATGTATTACTTCTATTACTGCTCTTTACAATAGCTTTTCAAAAAATATAGTCAAAGCATAAGCTATAGGCATTCCTAAACATTGTTCTATTTTTGTTTTTTAAAAGCTAATAGTAATGCATGATTACAATAGCTAAATGAATAACTGACAAGCTCCTTGTATTAAAGCATCTGTGAAATAGTAAAATAAAAAACTTGTACTTCAACCCCAGCCTCTAGAAGTCTCCAGTCAATATCAGAAATTTTGATCTATTTGTCTGTCTTCTCTTTTTAATATAAAAAGAGCTTAAGAGTATGCTTAAGAGTTTAGTGAAGAGTTTGTTATACCTTCATATCCTTATAAAGAAGCAAGTTTCCTTCCTGTAACACAAAATAACGCTCTTGAAATTTGTTTCCAGACAGTAGTTTTGATGGTTCTTCTTTATACTTCAGACTGGCAGCTTTCACACTACTTTTCTCATTTTTCTCTGTCAAGAAAATAAAAATCCATTTTTTAAGAAGATTTTATAACACAAAAAAATGCTAGCTTTTAAGTATCCCAAATATAACTGTTTATCAAAAGACTAAAATTACAATTCTATTGATTTGTTAACATGATATATACACATAAAATTTATAATGTAATGAAAATTATTTCTAATAAAGATGTAACTATGTATTCCATTTAAATACAAATAATAATATACATATTAAAATATGTTCTTTAATGTTTACATCATTGTTATTTTAATTTTTTGGGGGGAAGGGGAAGAAGTCTTTTCTGTTTCTCCTTTAAGATAACATGGAAAGAATCCACAAACAAAAAGTCTTTTCAGAATAAAATGTGCAGTTAATTCCAAAAGTATGAGACGCCTACTTTGTTTCAGAAAGGCAACAATTTTCCATAGAGATCTGATTTTGCCATAAGTCTGTGTTGTAGTTTTACATGAGAAAGTTCTGGGGCAGAAGCGGGGGCTGCAGGGGTGGCTTCTACAAGAAGCTGCTAGAAGCTTCCCCTCTGCAGGTCCGACAGGGTAAGCAATGGATGACTCAAGGCTGGGGTCATTGTTGACCAAGGCCGAGCCCATCAGTGATGGTCACAGCATCTCAATGCATCACATTTAGGAGGAAAAAAAAATTGCTATGAGTAGCTTTTTTGCCACCAGAGAAGGGAGGGAGATGTAAGAAACTGTGCAGGCACCAAGGCCAGTGAAGAGTTGGGGAGGAGGCACCCCAGGTGTCGGAGAGAAAAAGATGCCCCTGCAGCCTGTGGATTATGATGGGGAGTCAAGTTCCCATCTACAGCCATAGGAGGACCCCACACCAGAGCAGGTGGAGACACATTTTTCCCATTTGTTAAAACACAAGCAAAAGCACACATATTTGGTAAAATTAATAAAAATCCCAAATCTCCCCCCAACTCCCACCAAACAATAAACTAAACTACAAACTACAGTCACCTTTATAAAGCATTTAACTTCATCCAGAAAATGTTAATAAAAACCCCCAAACAACTAGAACCACTGAGGGTTTTCAATGGTAGAGACTAGATTTTTCAGTACATTTGTTGCGATTTAAAATTTTAAATAAAATAGAAAAAAGTATTACTAGTACATATGAACTACTGTATCTACATAGAAATACTTCTAAATGTTTTTGGGTTTCCTATTCCACTTTATTTTTTTTTTAACTAGTTTATCAGCATTTCCCAGCAATCCACTTCCAAGCAGCAAGAATTTCTGACCACTAATTACAGTAATTACCATGCTGATAGGACTTTCTATGTGCACATAAACTCAAACCAAAATAGTGCATTAACAAAGGAACAACAAAAGAAAAATACCATTCCATCTTGCCTTTTATGATCTCTTTATTAAAGAGCACAGAATTTAGCAGAATTCTGAACTGTTCTTTTTTCCCCTTGAGATACCTAACCCTGAAAGCAGACTACCAGCCTAGAGAGAGAGAGCAACTAGGCAGGCCATGAACTCTTCTCCTCCATTCCAGTCAACACTGTTTCACCTTGAAGAGGGAGCCATGCTAACAGGGCTAATAATTCCTTTATCCCAAAACACTACAAGCTTACTACTTAGGCCATATTTTGGCTTTCACCACCAATTTTCTTTTGCTAAATGTAGATATGTATGAATACTGAATAAACTTGCTTAGGAGTCCCAAAATGCTAGTTTTTATAATATATTAATTTCAAGATAGAAAATAAAACTGTTGCACAAAAGGATTATGTGGTCTATGGGTCTATGGAGAATAGCATCCTTACCCAACTACTCAATTGGTTTTTTTCATTAGAATTCCACGTGGGATTTGAACATCTGATACCAAAATTCTATTATTAAGCTGTGGCACAAAATATAATCTCAAAAAATATGAATGGTTTAAATAAACAAACAATAAAATACATTTTTTATTTGGCTATGAAAGACAGGAGTACAGAAGAGACCAACTTTCATTGTTTACATAATTTTTTTATTTGTGAAGAGCTGTATTACACAGCCACAGCTAACTATGTGAAGTCATGCTTCAGAAGCAATGCTTGCTGCAACATGTACTATTCAGAATAATGTGTTTTATTCATTTTCATACATTCTGCTAAATAAGCAGTCAATATCTTCAAACGCTGCATGACATGCACAAAGCAAGTATGAGAGGTGACAAGAGAGAATTATGACTTTGCATGAAACACCCTTAATAAGCTTAAACTACAGGCTGCAATACAAATATACTGCATGGTACTGTTTGCAACTACCTATTTTTCAGTATTTAGGTTTTTTGTTCTTTTAAAGAACACTTAGGCAGTTATTCCACACATGACTTTATTCATGCTGTTTTAACAGTGGAATGCAGTAGAGGTGTGGTTGTGCATGCACAAAAATTGCCTAAGTGACATCCAGTCTCAAATGTTCAGTTACATAAATACACTGTAAAGAGCATACAAAAAAACCACAACCAGTTAGGTTTCAAAACTCAGAATCAGATTCTACTATCATTTTACAACGTAGAGAGACTTTGGGACTACCGTGAAAAATTAGATCTCAATCCCATCTCTCATACTGGCTGAAAAACAGCTGTTTAAAGAGTCAGAATTAAATTAGCCCTCCTACTAACCCTAATTATTTGTAAAAAGAAGATAATTAAAAATGGTGAATCTCATTCCCTTTTGCTTGGTATCTTAATACAAACTGAAGTTATGAAAAACTTTGAAAAATATAACGGAAATTACAAAAATAATAAACTACTTTGATTTCAAAGGCAACTACATTCCAATCAGCATGCTTGCCATGAAAGGAAAATCACAAAAGAAAGTTTCCCCGTATTTTCATTCCAGTTTAAAAAAGAATCTGAAGAGACAATCGATACAATTCACCAATTAAAATCAGAAGTTACTTCAATTGCTTCAGTTACAAGTGCAAATATACACACACAGTTAAAAGAACACTAACATTCCCTCTTTGACAACAGAATATTTATTTCATGTTCAGAATAGAATATGAATCCTCATCCACACAATCACAAGCTTTTTTTGTTTTGCTTTGCTTTTTTACCAAACCAAATGAGAGAAGCAGGATACTTTAATGTTTGTACCAAAATTTCTGCACGCAGCTCTCAACATGACAAAAACTCATTCTAAACTTCACAGCATTCCCACCATAGCAAATCTATCAAACACTTGATACTTACAAAGATCTCGGAAAAGCCTGAAGGAGGAAAAATAATAATCCTCTAAAAACTGATGATATGCTATATTCTATAGAAGCCAGTATTTCACAAAGTAAATCTAAAGTAAGTGAGATGTGTCATAATCAGAATGTTTTTTCAGATACAAGCTTTACAAAACACACAAAACGTTCTAGGGCTTTGCAACTACCAGGGACACACTTAGTACATTGAGGATTGATCCACCTATAGTTTAGAAGTTTGCATTTCAAAGAATCTCTCTGAATAATAGCTTGTTCTCAGAAATCAATACTTCCTACTCAAATTATACATCTCCTTACTGGTAAGTTTTCAAGTACCTATATACACGCACTTTATAGAAAAATACAAGAGAATAGATACACTAAGAAAACTTAATGTGGGAACTTTTCACTTAGGGAAAAGAAAGAGGGTCTTGAAATAGAACTAAGCTCTACTGAGTATCTCTTATACCAAAATATAATGCACATCTTGCCCTTCTGAACACCACTTGAAAGAGCGCTCCTGCAACAAGCATGAAAAGCTTGTAAATTGTCAAGAGAGAAGTGAAGATCTGGAGGGAAGTGGAAAACTCACCATGAATTTACTGAAACACACAGTACAAGTAAACTAACTTTTTTCTTCCTTGAAAAAGAAAGTTGATTTCTAGACAACAGAAAATAAACATCTCGACCTCAATACAGTTTTGATGGTAAAAATGAGAATGAATATAGTAATTATGAAAAAAGAGAATGTACTATGTATAAGAAACATGGGAAAAGTTGCACTGACAGGGAAGACATCGGTAAAGTGCCAAGATGAAATAAGGCTAGTGTTTCTTTAGGCTCACTATTGAAATAACATTAGTTCAAAGACCATTAAGGACTCTAGAAGAAACAGGAGAAAGGTGCTGCTGGCACTAAGCTCTGAGGTAAATTTAACAGAAAGAAAGGTCAGGAATATCATAATTTAGTCTGTAAGATTCTAACATAAATAAGAGAACCAAGGCAAATGAATGGAATTTGCTTTAAAAAACATAGTATGATCACAATCCTATTAAATCCACTGCAGAGGAGGAAGACATACATCCACCCAATTGTCCATCTGTATGGGCCAAGGCCAGACAACTGGGTGGATGGATATTCTAATCCTTACGTGTTTCTCGGAGCAGTGGGGTTCACACAATCCATTCCCTTTTCTGATTATACCTCAACACAGAGTGAGGTGATGGGAGTTCATACATCAGCCTTTCAATGAAGTAAGCCATTTCTCTCTATTCACCATCTGCATCAACACAATTAGAGGCAGTGAAACTCAAATACAAATGACCTGAGTACCATACCTGTTAAGGTTGGTTCATAAGTGTGGAATATGCTTTTACAGGAATAAAATATGGTAAGACAAGGCTATTATTTTCAGAAAAATAAGCATAATAGAGTAACTTCTTGAAATCAAGACAGAAGAGATATAGGGATGGAGAGAATAAGACCTCTGGTGTATGGGAAAGAGAGGAAAAGAAAAAATATCTTTGAATAAGTCATTAGATAAAATCGAACAGGCATTAAACCAGGCATCATGTGTCACCAGGAACTGTTTTACAGTGACAGCATAAAGGATTTCACCTGCTTGAAATAACAGGATACTAATTTTTGAACATGTTTAATTTCTAAACTGCTTACCTCAAACCAAACACTGCATATTATTACACAGGAGACTTAAATCCAGGTATTATGTAAAAAACCCAAAACAGGACTGGGAAAGATTCTAAATCATATTTTTCCACTATATATTTGAGCTATATTTCCTTCCATGTGTCAGATCTAAATTCCTCATCCTTTGTAAAGGCCACATGTGTTTGTACGAACAAGAACATCCGTAACTTCTATGTTTTAAAAGGAAGTCAGCGCAACCCTCAGTAAGTCAGCAACTTTTATAAAGCAGTAGTAATTCAGATGTTCTGGGGCACTTTGCCCCAATTAAACAGCTATGAAAGAAGTGTAATCCTCAGGTCCCCACATGGAATACCTAATTTTTAAAAAAGATACGTACCACTGTAGAGTTTTATCATGTCAGCCGTTAGAAATCTCTTTATTATCAGATATGCAGCGCCAGGCTCTGGTAATGAACTCCAGTGAAGAACTTGTTCTAGTACATTCTCTGTATAATGCAGTGGACGTTCTGAAAAAAGCCAGATTAAAAAAAAAACCACAAAACAAACAAAACATTATATTGGAATAATAAATCCAAAAAAAACAAAAAAAAACCATCAAGATTGAAGGCCCTTACAAGTGACATATGCCTACACAGAACACTGTCTCAGTCCCTTTGAGCTACAGAACAAAACCACCATTTTCATAATAAGAAAATTAGGCACTTCACTGACTTCCTGCAGCAACACCTTTGCAGTGGGGTCTGCGCAGATAATGAGTAACAAAATAAACAAGCAGTAGTCAAATGTTCAGTAACTCTTTTGTATTTAGTTATGAATATTTTCTTAATGTAAAGACACTAACAGACTGCTTTCAAACTAAACGCAGAAATTAGGAGCTATCATAGGACATACCTAGGTATGATAAAACAGAGCTGAAACCTGCAGCTATACTGGACCTCACTGGTCTAGACTCAAAACAAGAATGAATCTTCATAGCTACCAGTTCTCTGCAATCAAAATCCAGAAAATTTGGAGCAATTATAGTGGAAAAAAACCCCAAAACACACACCCTAGACTGGTATAGATTATTTTGTCTGTAACGACCAAAGCAAATTGAGACAGATTCTTGATTTCATAACATGCCTTTTCCTAGAAGGGAAAGCATGTAGTCTTCCTAGGTCTTCTCCCTGTTACTGTGGCCAGAGAATTTCCAGACTTGGACTTACATATTATAACCCCATACATAAAGCAAAATTAAAATACCAATAGATGAAGGCATGATTAGACTGCAGCTGTGCGTTTCAGTGCTTCAGTTGTTCAAACATATCTTTTTAGATGATCCTAAATGAGAAACTCTGAAACCCTTTCTCATGACTGAAAAACTACAGTGATAGGAAAATCTAGTGAGTATTCCATATAAACCCCAGTTCATATACCAAATGAAAGCAGGGAAGATCTTGCAAATAGTCCCTAAATCTGCATTCCCAGAGAAAGCAGAAGTCTGAGACAGGCACTGCAACACAGCCTGAGGTATCATACAAGGCCAAACAGATGTGGATAGAGGAAGACTGTACAGTTGTCCTCAACTTACAGCAGTAGATCTAAATGTTACTTTATCTCTAAAGCGATATTTTTCCATAAGCGCTGAGTTCCCATTTCCATACCAACTTATGTGGGTCAGGCCTTGAGCAGAGCAGGGTACAGCTCCAGGAAAGTCACACCTTTGGTCATGTTGGGTCAGACAGTCTAGCCCTGTGTCTCTAGAGTACTGAAGGGAAAAGTACGCCATCATAATCTCATTTTTCATTTCTGCTAGGGTAGATGAATATGGAATGTCAACTGTTTTGGGACTGTCCAGCACTACAACACTTTACTACAACATATTTTCCTGAACACCAGAGCTTCAGAAAGCAGCAGCCACAAATAACACACTTAAGTGACACAGAACAAAACTACCACTGCATTGGGATGTTAAAACTACTAACTACTTTACCTGCACTTTACCTGCTTTTTCTACCACATACAGAAGGATCTTCCTATTCAGACATGATGCCAAAGCAGCCTAACAAAAAATACTATTCTGTGGACAGCAGCTTAGTCCCTAGTTTATAACACCATTTCTTCTGGCCTTTTCATTTTCAATGGTCAAACTTTAAAAATTCCTTTTCAGCTTCTGGGAAACTGTGGACTCTGATGTGATGAGAGTTAAAACAACTTGTTGCCTTTGTACAAGAGAAAAATCCATTTTAAGGAGAAGAACTTTACAAATCAAAGGCAGGAAACACTGGCAAATCACCACATCTTCCTAGAACACCAGCAGTCCCAGAGTAAACACCTATTGTTTTATTTATAGTTACATTTAAGACCATCTGTCGTTATGGATTACACGGTACATAAATCATCATGCTGAAATGCATTAGCTATTTTACTGGCAACGCCTCATTTACACACTATCCATCAAGCATAAATTACTAAAAAAAAAATAAAATTACACCCTATTTTGAAAAAGCATATGGTATTGAATGTTCTGCATTAGGCTAGATAAAATTATCAATTATTTCAAATTTTCTATATGCAAATAACTTAGTTGATTTTTAGTGTATTGAGTGGAATTTTAGTATATTGAGCAGCAAGCAGTCAACACATATGTCCAATTACCCTTTTTCTTAGGTCATCATATGCTGGTAAATACCAAAAATCAGACATTTTTACCTTAAATAACATCAACTATCAGGAGAACATTACTTTTTAAAAAATAAAGGATTCTAACTTTCTTGGCTTCTCAGGGTAGTATATCTTAAAAAGTAAAATAATAGTCACACAACTTCTGCATTGAGTGTAGCCAACTGAATGCAACCACTCACTAGACAGGTACCAGACCACAGCAGGAGCACAAGCAGAAAATCAATTTACATCAGAAAGACACTGTTATCATTAATGTATGTTTGAAAAAAAAACAAACCAAAACCAAACTTCATTTCTGTCATGACATGTCAGAATCTCAACTTATTTGTAAATACCTTGGGTAACAATGTTCAATGGTGTTTCTTAAATGATGCTAGTAAAATCAACTTCCAGTAGCAAAGACTGAAGTAGTTTTTTTAGTTCTTGTGTCACATTCTGACAAAATACTGCACAGGACTGTTTTTCTCTGTTACATTCTCTGTGTTTCAGCCTTTTGAAAATGTGCTAGATTCAGCTATAGCACCACAGGAGCCTTCCTGAGTAAGTGCCTCTTACGAAACGCACTAGTTTTATTTTTATTTTTCAACATTATTAATTCAGTTAGCCTGTTCTGATGCACAGATTCTTCCAGACATGAAGCAGATATTTCATCAACAGTCTCTACTGATTTGAGCCAGGTGTGGAATTAGATTTTATTTAGTTTGTTTTTTGCTTGAGTTTTAAAATGTGGGCATGCCATTTCAAGCTTGTATTACAAACTCTTGTTTCAGTAGGATACTGTCCAATCACTTGCTGGTATTTATTGTCCTATATACAGCTTGTAGCATATCATTAAACTTAATTTTGATGATTATCTTTAGTCATTAGCTCAGACAACATTTCTAGCCCACACTAACATACTAGTTGTTACACCCAAATATCTCAAGAAGCTGCTCTGGGGCTCTATCATCTGTATTTACTTTTATGTCCTCTTGGCCATATCTAGTTTAGTTTTCATTTGCCTACAAGTGTTACATATAAAATCCTTTTGACATTTTCAACTGCTCAATCAAAAGAAACAGCATTGCTAGATTACTTGTAGGAATTACCAGGACTCTTCTGAAGACAATAGATGCTAGCATTCTTTGTCAGTTGGCACCCACAATCTATGAATCTGGAAGTGAACTCTGTTACAACTCTACACAACATCATCACAAGACTGCAAATGCAAAGAGGGATCAGGATTATTATTTCAAGTCAAAGGGAGAGTATACTTCCATTCTCATTATTGATACAGCTGAAGTCAAGACGTAAGTATATAAGGAATAGTAAACCTGAAGAGATTACTGCAAGCACATCTGAAAATCAAGTACAACAAAACTATTCAAACCATCTTGGAATATTCAATAATCTGAGTTATCTCAATTTTTTAATGCTTTTCTTATTTTTTAGCTTGAAAATAGGTGTCTTCAATACAGAAATAAACTAGTCTACAGCACACTTCTGTAACATGAAAACAGTAAGAGCAGCAACCTACAATGAATTGGAAATAGAGGTTTCTTTTTACTGAAAGCATATTTCTCTCCCCAAGTATTCTTCGAAAAAATCAGGTAACATTACTAACATATCCAAAATACAATGTTTTAACTAAAAAAAAACCAACAAAAAAACCCACAAAACAAACCCCAATCATCATTACTTTATGATATTTTTGATATCTCTAATATCTCTACAAATAAAGTGCAAGCTCCAGCATGCATAAAGCACTCCTAGTTCATGAATACTGCAACCATGTGACATTTGCTCTTGGTGGCAGCGGAACCATATGTAAAACAGATCTTTCAAGATTCTGCTAGATACTCCATAATTCCACTGGTATAAACACAGGATGACACACTTTATGCCTCTTTTTCATCTACGCAGATAAAGCAATTGACTAAATAATAAAGAGATCCCCTGCCCTAAGTATTGCATGTATTTTCTCATTTAAATTTCTGGAAAACATTATTCCTTATAAAATCAACTGCAGACATTCTAATGGAAATAAGTTTCTTCTTTGAGACTTATTGGTAAGACCTACATTTCTACAGCAATGACTAATGAACTGCAAAGCAGAGTAGTATAAAGACCTTTTTTTCAGCCCCCAATCTATAAGCGTTTTAAATCAATTCATCACATTATTTCTGGCAAAGTGTAGAAAGAAATCAAGCAGGTGCCCCAGTAACCAAATGTAAAACAATGGCACAAAAACTAGTTTTTGTTTTTTATTAGTCTTTTAATAAATTTTTATCTAAACCTTTAAGTATTTTAAAATAAAATTAATAAAATTTGATGAACACGAATAAGTTTAAGTGTCACTAACCTAGTTCTCCATTTTCAAGTACTTCAAAGGCAGCCCAGATATCATCTTTGTTAGGAACGATGTCTTTGATTGCTAAAACATCATTAGTTAATTCTTCTGCTTCTGTCAAAGGCGATACCTGTAATAAAAATTGAGTCAGTTTATAATATATTACAATTACTGATTTCTGGTTAATTTTTTTTTTTTTCAAAATCTTCCTCCCTGCAATTGACTTAAAAAAACCAAAACAGGCAGGCAGAGTGAGTTGAAACTCATAAATTGCCAGACTCCACCATGCTTTCCTTACTTTGTTCTATGAAATCTAAGTTATAGTTTTTAGCTGACTGATAATTTGGTAACTTGAAATTCCTTTTCTCTACCTTTGAAAACAAGGAGAAAAACCAAACAACCTCAATATGTTTTCTTGAGTACTGGCAGGTAAATATTACAGGAGTACCATTTTTTTAAACCTTAGCAATACATATATCCATTTTAGTACTATAACAAAAAGGATGTTTTACGTGCATGTCACTAGGTATGCCACATACCACGTATATATAACAAACACAAGTGTTTGAGTCATATACTGAACAGAACAAAAAGAAAACAGAGTGGTATAGCATTTTAAAAAAAAAAAACCCAAACAGCACTGCCTTAAATTTTAAATTTTCTGCCCCCTCCTTAACAATATCTGTCCTTTGTCATTACTGAAATGATTTTTTTCCCCTCAGCCTCCAAACAATACAGCACTACTACATGGAGACAAGTGCGTTTAAAATGCACTCAGATATAAGGCTGAAAAATTACAATTAGAGTAAGGAACATGCATCACGTTTCTTAGCACTCAATGAAAGCACACAGACATTGGCAAGAAGAAAAATCAGGAGGGAGGTCATTAAAATGGCCTTGTACAATTGAGTAAAAGCAGCATTCACTGGGTATTATAACTTCCTCCTTAAAAAAAAATATAAGAAGCTTTTATGAAATTTACACAACAAATTTTTTAAACAGTAACTGAAAAGAACAGTAAGATATATAAATTCATACTTCCATTATGAAATTACATTAAAAATATATGAAAATAAACTTAGTACACTTCACAAGGAAGTGTTCAGTAAAAACACTCTATCACTTTTATACACTAACCCTGATGATAATACTACAGTCGGGCTCTTTTCTTTCCACATAAACTTCAATAAGCAAATCTCCAGCCTGGGAAACCTAAAACAAAACAAATGGGAAAAAAAAATTAGTCTGTCTTAGAAATACTTTAAATATCCATTTAAATCAGGGAAGTACAACCTACTGAACTCAAACTTTTTTCCCCACCACTTATCTACAAAAATAGTCCAAACGTTGACTCTAATGGGAAAAACCTTACTACACTCACTTTTATTTGACTAGTGTAAGGAAAAAACAGCAACCTATTCACAAATTCAGGAGGAAAATCCAAACCCTGGCTAATCATATCAAACAGAATGAACACAGTTTACAAATATACATTCAAGAGCAGAAAAACTAAGGTGGATTTGAAATATAAAGGAAATTTTAAATTTATGTTTAAGACTGCAAAGTTTAGGACATGAGTGTACCTTAGTAACTCAAACTCTCAGAATCATAGCTCTGATTTAGAGGTTAGCCAGGCTCACTTCAGAGCCAAGAGAGAGGAACAGAATTTAATACCATGAAAAAGGCAGGTCAGGAACCCCAACCTGAAAGGAGTAAATTGAAAGTGAGAGAGAAAATTACACACAACAGGATACTCCTGTCATATAACCATATGTATACATGCCAACAGCAAGAAATTACTTCTAAGACTACATTTATGATTAATAATCACAATGGAAACTTACCATTACACTTTTTTATAAAAAAAGAACTAAAACAAATGCTCTTGACACCAATCTCTATCTAAAAGTGGAATAATTAGATTATAAATAAATGTATTACATAATATATAATAGTTTTATATACTCAATACCCACTAACATAATTTAAGAATGTTTAACAACATGAAATTTTCAAATTGGGAAACAAGTAAATCCAGCATTTTACAATCAAGGAGAAAGAGAAGAATGATTCATGAGAAATAATTTAGTATTTTTCATTATAATAAGTTTTGCTCTTCCATAGCAATAAAATAATCTTGGAGGAAAAGAACTATATTTGCTTTTTAAAGTTAAAAATGTCTCACATTTTGTCTGTTCTACTTCCCTTGCATTATAATCATAAGCATCTTCAGAAGATTGTAATTAATCCCAATACCAAAAATATGTTCCAAAAGTAAATGCCTGGTGATGATCAAAGACAGGAAGAGAAAAAAATAAGGCAGAAAACGTGACTTTTCATTCCATTATAAAGAATAATCAAGTTAACATTAAGAATAACAATGGACAGTTTAATTTTAAGAACAGTATTCATAGTGATGCTTCTTATATGTTACTTCAAACAGAGACAGAGGTTAAGAAGAGTATATAGAATAAGAAATGGACAAAATGATAGGAACAGGCAAGCTTTGGGATACATTTTGGCTAATTTACAGAAGCTAAAACTATATTTCTATAGAAAAATAAATGACAGCACTCATTTTAAAGAGCATTAACATTCTGAAAAACGGTGACTTTAAAGTGAGTTTAGCATCTCACTAGCATAGAAAACTAATGGAAACATTTGTGAGGAAAAAACGTTACAAAGCTACTTTGAAGAAAGCTGCTTAATTATAGTGGCACAGACTTGAAAAACTCATTTAGTTGTAAAATTTGCTTTTCAGATGATATTACAGAAAAAGGTTGAAAATAAGAATGAAGCTGACATTTGATTTCCACTGGGCTCATATAAACAACCGTATGGAGAGAAAATGTGATGTAAATTACAGCAGCAAACAGAAACAGCTGGCGTAAGTATATGGTGGACAGAAAATGAAGAGCGACTAATGAAGTGCCACATGGAATGCAACTTTAGTGACATTTCAGACTTGAGAACTTCTAGGCCTTCAGCAGAAATTTGGTTCAGTTGTTCTCTGAGCACTCTGCATCACAAACTTGAAGGTGGTACTACTGTAGCACCCTATGTACTCAAATATATCCGCATCACTCACATTCCCACAAATATGCATGTTTTAATTCAATGATGTCAGATATTAAATGGAAAGGAGTCTTCCCAAAATTCTAAATTGTAGCTGCTTGACGCATAACTAGCCAGTCATTCATGCTGGTGGGCTTCACACCATAAACAGTTTGAAAAATAATAGCAAGTGCACCACCTTTGATCAGAATTAGCCCCTTGTGCATTGAAGTGGTCCCACGCATAAGATGTTCACACATTTCACATGTTATCTGCACATAGCATTTCAGAAAAATCTATTTTTAAGTGAAATCCTTTTTACATTAGTCATGTCTACTTTAGAAAAATGGCAACTGGCAGAAAGCATCCACAGCCTAAGTCAGAGGAGGGGGTGGGAACGGCGGGAAGTCATAGTCACAATCAAATTGCCACAAAGACAGTCAGGCTCTTGAAGACTCTGTTCCTCAGTTGTTACATTCACGGGGTAATAGGCAGACAAAACAGAGAGAATGCAGTCACTATTCTTAAAAGCATTTCAAGCTTCAATTTATCAACCATTAAAAGGTAGAAGTTCTGTTCTAATGTCCACTGCTTGTTTAGAAAGCTAAAAAGAAAAAAGCCATTGTGTCTGGGGCAAGTGCTTCCAAACAGCTAAGGTCTCCTGAATTCATATTTCCTATCTTGACTTCTGGTAGGTCTTTTTCCAGGAAATGCCATACAGAGTAAAGATGCCAATGATTTGGTAAAACCTAAAAGCATTTTCTAACCCAAACACAGTATTCCATCATGTCTTCATATACAATATCAACAAAGATTAATTAATAAAACCCAGCAGCTTAATTTTCCTCATAGCACACTTAAAACATGTACTTAATATTAAGATTTTGTGCTTTCCAAGCAGGAATCTGGAATCATTTCAGATACACAATTTTAAAACGCCATAGTGCCCAGCTTCATTCTCATAATGTTGTGTTATTTACTTACTTTATAGGGAGAAGAACATTAACCACGACTTGAAGTTGAGAACATAGTCCTCTCTGGGAAACTTGGGATTCTATCATTTTATAAACTCTTTTCCATTTTATGCCATCTATATTAAAGAACAAAGCCATCTGAGGTTCTCAGTACAAGATAGATATTGAGATGTTGGAGCAAGTGCAGAGAAGGGCCACAAAGATTTCACAGAATTGTAGGGGTTGGAAGGGACCTCAAGAGATCAAGTCCAACCCCCCTTGTCAAAGAAGGTTCCTTCGGACAGATCACACAGATAGCTGTCCAGACAGGTCTTGAGTATCTCCAGAGAAGGAGACTCCACAACCCCCCATGGCCGCCTGTTCCATTGCTCTGTCACCCTCACTTTGAAAAAGTTCTTCCCCTTGTTCTGTCTCCAAACATGCTCAGAGCACTGGAGCACCTCTCCCATGAGGACAGGCTGAGAGAGTTGGGCTTTTTCAGCCTGGAGAAGGCTCCAGGGAGACTTTATTGCAGCCTTCCAGTACCTGAAGGGGCCTACAAGAAATCTGTAGAGGAGCTGTTTATCAGGGAGCATAGTGATAGGACAAGGTGTATTGGCCTTAAATTGAAGGAGGGGAGATTTAGGTTGGAAATTAGGAAAAAGTTCTTTACTATGAGGGTGGTGAGGCCTTGGCACAGGGTGCCCAGAAAAGCTGTGGCTGCCCCCTCCCTGGAAGTGTTCAAAGGCCACATTGGATTGTGCTTTGGGAAACCTGGTCTAGTGGAGGATGTCCCTGCCCAAACCATTTTATCATTCTATGATTCAATGAAACAATATAAACAATTTATACTGTAAATTCATTTTGTCCACAAAATACAAGTAATGTAGGACAAAATATCTGATTAGGTCTTAATAGTAAAATATTTCTAGAAGACAGTGAAAAAGGTGATACCTTACTACAGTAACTTTTCATTAATAATAAATTAATTAATGATTAATTTTTCTGTAACAGTTCAGAATATTTGTTTGGTGACAGTGTCTTGAGCAATGCAAAGGCATAGTAAAGAAGTTTTTCAGTTCTTAATTTCACAGTGGCAATCCTCAAAACAGTCACTCATGGACACGGGTACTCAAAAAAATTAGTCTTTTCTTGGTGCCTAAAATTTATTTTCTTACCTAGGTCAGGTACCATCCTGGTAAAGCTAAGGAGATCAAGCCATCTAAACATTAAACTCAACTAGGGTACACTCTGAATGAGCCTACTGCCCAGCACAATGATTTGAATTCACATTTCCAAGACACTGCCACAAAATATATGCTCTAAGCGATTGTAGAAGATCATTAAGGGGTGCACTCAGGTACAAACGACATAGTATACTCCACTGCAGCTAATAAAAAAACCTATACCACACTGTAACCATAGGTTTTTAAGAGAAGGAAAAATGCAATCAGGTCAGCCCTTACCCTTACTCAAGGAATATTTAGTATCCTCATTCTTCATATGCACATTAAAATGGAAAAATATGTTAAAATTCTCCTTTACAAAGTACCTTAAGATGATGTTTAGGATCTGACCCATGTTTTCTGGCATGCAACAAAGAAGAATTTAAGAGACTTCTTCCTTCAGCATCCCAGCTACTGGCTAGATGAGAAGGCTTCCTATGCAGCATGTTGGCTGTTAAGATTCCAAGTCCTCCTTCCCTACCCATTTCATCAGTAACTTAAATGCTTAATCCAGGACAGAACAGAACACCTTAACAGATATACTGCTGCTTGCATGATACAATGCATGACACCAGTTCATGACACCAGAAGCCTAATAGCATGAGCCTGGAAAAAAACAGGGCACACTCCGGTCAGGCATCTGCCCTGAGGAGCCGGGGTCCCAAGATCACAGAGCAAGGTAGGGAGTGCTTCTGCACCTCAGGGAAGGTTAGCCCTGGGGCATCTAAGAGACCTTTGGATTTTCTTTACTCCTTGTGATATGCAAACACAGGAGTTCCTGCAAAGAAGAGGGACAGGGGGGACACCAAACAATGCTGAGATGGAAATGATTGGTGTGGTGTAATAACTTAATCTAGAAATTATCTGAGAAAGCACTTAATGAATACAGCAAGAATTTAAAGATAAACCCAGATGATAACACAACAGCAAAATTTAATACCAGTGACACATCATACCTAGGAGACTTAGTAGGGAGACTACAGTTTTCAGGTGAGACGCTCTCATACAACATATTGAAGTATTTAGCACTTATTTACATTCTTCCAAGATCTTTTTTGCCCACTGGATGAAAAAATAGATTTTCTAAGTTATACATCTAAAAACAATTCCTGTAACGTTTCTTTTTAGCCCTTTCTGTTCCTTTATACTACAGGAGAAAGTGACATTTTCTTAAATTTTCAAAGTCCTACTTGTACAAGCATTCTCTCTGAAACTAGAGTAGTCATTTCTAGCAATGTGTTAAGAATGAATGAGAACAAATTTGACAGTTGCATACCACCTAATAAAATAAGAGGCCTTTTCATTGCTGCCTTCCTAATTTTAAGTATTACAAAGCACTGTAAATCATCCCTTTCTATCTATGAGGCATGGATGGATGAACAAATTGCTCCTGACTGAACTCAGATGTACAAATGAAGTGGAAGAGATGGAAGCAGGGGCAGATGACCCAAGAAAAGTGCAGAGTTACTGTCCTATTGCGCAGGAATGGGGTTAGAAAGATCAAGAACAACCCTAAATTGAAGGTTGCAAGGGAGGCATTGGGCAACAGGAAAGGATTCTAACATAAAACAGCAAAAGGGAGACAAGGAAAACATGGGCCCACTGATGAATAGGTCAGGGGACTAGGTGACAAATCACACAGAAGAGACTTACTCAATGCTTTCTTTGCATCAGTTGTTACTGGTAAGACTGACCCTCAGGAATCCCAGGCCCTTGAAACCAGAGGGAAGGTCTGGAGCAAGGAAGATGACCCTCAGAGAAGGACCTGGTTAAGGTGCACTTAAAGAAACTAGATGTATGTAAGTCCATGAGGCCTGACTCACAAGGAATCTCACTGATGACACTAACACCGCTCTCAATTATCTTGCAGTCCTATGAGGAGTGGAATCCTCTCAGGTCCCTTCTAACTTGAGCTATTCTATGAATCTATGACAGTTCTGCGATGAGGCAGCAGATGTTAAGGTTAAAGTACTATTACTACTTTTTGCAAAGAATTTAAAGCTTAGCCATGTGTTTGTTATGAGAATCAAGTCAGAGTCTATTAACACAATAGGTATAATCATTAATTCAGAAAGATTATTATTAATGTTAGAGGCCTTACTGAGACCAAAATAAGAACAGGTAAAATCGCGGTTCAATCTTTCTACAACTCTGCCTCCCAACAACCCGGAGACTCCAATAGAAACCAGTCCAAACAGGCCCCATTATTCATGAAGGTCTCGATTTAATTAAAAGTTTAAAATTTGGTAGTCTAGCATTTCAGGCACTGGATGCTTTTTAGAAAAAACCTTACCCATTTTAGAAAACCTAGACTTTTACCTATAAAACACAAAAGCAAGTATCTGTCTTTCCTTATCCTTCTGAACACAATACACCTCAAAGGCCATGTGGTGCAACAAATACAGAACAAAACCACTTCAGGTCTTCTCCACATTCTTCAAGTTTCAGTTTTCAGCACAATCACCTAGCCAGCAGTTACTACTATAATATTCAATGCTTCAACCACCTTTCAGTTTCCTTTCTACTTTTTTTTTTCCCTCCTTAACTAATATGAAAGTCTCCACTATCTCTTTCTCTACTCACAAAATTCCTCTTGTATCACCTTCTGGAAGAATTAGGTAGATACAAACATCAAACCATTAAGGCTTCCAGACTTGCCTGGAAAAATCTAAATAATTTTTTTTTTTGTTCTAAAACCACAGATAATAATGTATTTAAGCCTATGCACTTTCACTATCTTAGGCTTCAAAATTTTATCCTCTAATCAAGATGTTCATCAACATCAGAATTAAGTTTCATTAAAGATACTTCAATACCTGCCTTGCAGAATGCTCTTAAAGATATACAATTTTGGATTTTTTTTGCCATTACCATTCTGCAAGACAGACACCAAAATTAAGCTTTAAATTGTTTTCCAATGACTTGGTCACTTCCCACCAGGCACCAAAAGGAGGAAACAGGCATTCTACCTTCTATATGCACATTCACAGTAGGTCATTATGGTCAGAAAATTTCATGCTACTCTGACCCAGATAAGAAGGGAATATAAGATAAAAATAAAACTCCACGTAGCAATTCACAGAACATGTAATTTCAACATGTATTTGCAAGACCCTGTCTTCTTAATGATGGCTTACAACGTACCTTAACACTGTTGCTGGAAGGGGGAAGGCAGCCAACAGGCATAGCATTATTGATTTTTTTTTTCCTGCTAGTTTTCTATTAGTTTCTAAAGCCCTATAAGCTCAAAAATCACTGAAAGCTTCTCCATTTCAGATTTCTGAAAAAGCTTTTAAGCCCCCTACATTTCCTTCTACCTCCCTTAATTCAGCCACCTTAGTAGCAGTATGAAACTTCCAATTTTTGCTTTAATTAGGACTGTACATAAATACCATTCAGACAGTGAAACATGCTATCACTTCACTGTTTTTTAAACTCTGAAGTTATTGAAAAGACCAACTCAAGCTGATAATAAGTGGCATAAATCCTCACATTTTCTTTTTCTCTATCTTGTAATTCAGATTGATCTTCAGTATGTGTCCAAAACTTCTCCAAATAATATTTGTGTGTTGGGGCTCTACAATGGTCAAAAAACAGGATGCAGCTAAAGATTCAGGTGTTTAAACTCCAAAAACGGATGGCAAAACACTAATGAAGAGAGGCATTTATATCCAAAGCTCATGAAATAGAAGTATTAATATAGACTTAAAGGTATTTAACATGCATATTTAAAATAAAAAATCCTGGCCATCACTTGCAAATTTTAACCATTTCCTTCTAGTAGAATTGATGAATCATAGTAAAAGCATGTAACAAATTATCCCAGTGCTAATGCCAGAACATAATTCCACAGTATGCTTTACACAGAAATTTTTTTGCTTTATTAGTTTATGCCTCCTATTTTATTTTATTTCATTTCATTTCCCTCAGCTCTGTAGTTAACAACAGTGGTGAGTATATAAAATTGGAAATTTACATTTAGAAATCTAGGTACAAAAACCTGTAACAAACAAAATAGCCTTTGTTAAAATTGTTTACATACCAGTTGACATTTGATACTTACTTGAGTATCTTTCCACCTGGTAATACAGCTGTTTTCTATATCCATTTGTTTGACCTGGTCTTCATTGATCTGTTTAAAATGGGTGATTTTCATCAATTAATGAGCATTATGCAACTAATATAAAAATTATAACAGAAGCTAGGAAACACTAATTTAATATAATATACTAAGATAAATACAAACATAAATAAAGGAATGCTTACATCTAACTAGCTAATAATAATTATGTAACAATAATATTATTACAATTAACAATACACTTAATCTTGTTCTAATAGAAGCAGCTATGCAAAATAATTTATCAGTCAGAAGCAGCACTTCACTGATGGGATTTGTTACAATAAACTTTACCAAATACATGTTAGAAGAGAGAGGGCTCCATGAAAAACTGCCAAACAATGTTACAGTGGCACAGTAAATTCTAAACCAAAACACATACAACAAATTGCTGCATGTGGTATCTTTTCTGTCCAGTCGGGTTTAGTGTTCCTTCTAGGCCAAAGGAACCAAACACTTTCTCTAGACTTTGTTGTAACCACCACTGGGAGAATAAGAACAAAGAATTCTTCCATGCTTCGGTTCTGATCCGGTCCATAAAATCTGCATATAATTGGTATGCTTGCATCAGTAAGAAAAATGTGCACCATTTTGGAAAACTGTAGGTAACAGTAATCCTGTAAATGTACTCTTTTGAACACAGGCTAAGCTAGCTGGGAAATAAAATTTAAAGCAGACAAAGGCCACTGTCTACTGAATTAAAAGTTCAAAATACCATCAAATACTCAGAGAGTGTAACTAATAGCAAGACCATCTTTAGGATTTCTATATTTTATCATGTCTAACAGCTGAGCAATTCGAACACTGATATAAAAATACCTACATCAAAAAGTTGCACGTAATTTTTAATTAGATCTTCAATTACATTGACTTCTTCACTAGTTTGGCCTTTAGTTTGAAATAAGCATGAGGAAAACACCATGGCTAGATTGTGAGGATTCATATGATTTATTTCAGAACACTTCTGCACCCTGTTGAAGGAAAAATAAATCACGTTTATAAGGTTTCACTGTTTTGGTTTTTTTTTTTTAATGTTCCTCTACAGAATATTACGTGCATTTCAGAATGAATAACTATGAAACACAATGAAAGAAATCAAACATTATTTATTTATTTCTTCATATTCTTTATCTAACATCTCATTACAGAAATTAAACCTAAGACTTTCTGTCTGCATCTCAAGGGATAGCAAAATTATTTAGAATGGATTAAAACTAGAATAGTTTGGTTGAAGGGACCTACAACGGTCATCCAATCTGCCTACCTGATCACTTCAGGGCTGACCAAAAGTGAAAGCATGTTAAGGGCATTGTCCAAATGTCCTGCCAGTGTTTACACTAACAGGCTTGGGACATCAACCACCTCTTTAGGAAATCCATTTTTGTATTTGGCAACATCTAGGTTAAGAAAGGTTCCTAATGTCAAGTCTGAAACTCTCTGGTGACAGCTTTGAACCCTTCCCTCATGTCTTATCACTGGATTCCAGGGAGAAGAGCTCAGCACCTCCCTCTTCACTTCCTCCCCTTAGGAAGCTGCAGGGAGCAATGAGGTCACCCCTCCGCCTCCTCTTCTACACATTAGACAAGCCCAGTGTCCTTAGCCACTCCTCATAGGACATGCCTTCCACCAGCTCTTTTGCCCTCTGGATGCATTCAGGGACCTTCCCATCCTTCTTAAATTGTGGGGCCAGAACTGCACACAATACTCAAGGTGAGGCTCCACCAATGCTAAACACAGCTTCACTATACTACATTACACCAGTATACCCTACAAACTTAGAATCTACGATCAGACCAGAGGGTGGAAAGAAATGAGATCCTTCTTAGTTTCTGTTCTTATGCTGAAGTTTTCATATCACTTCTATTTACATAATGTGTCCTCTTTTAGAAGTAAACACTTTAAAGTATCACAGAATTATAGCTGTTATACACATGAATTCAAGCTACTTTCAGAACAGATATAACAGCCTATTGATGTACTGGATCTGGATATGCTTAGAAACATCATTCTTACTATAATATTTATCCCAATAATGGTACCAATTGATTTAATAATAACATAAACATTTTTTAAAGGACATCTGCTATGTACCTGGCCATGTAATGTAATTTCTGAACACACTATCCCATAAAAAGAATGTTCTACACATTCTTTACCCACTGCAATTTATCAGGAATATAACTTTACTTGTTCAATAGATAATGTAAAACAGAAAGGGTAACTAATTCTCAAAGCTATTATGTGCAATACAGATTTTGGAGACAGACATTTTGCCTGGAAAAAAAAATAATCTTAATTTCAAGAACCATTTGCAACAACCCACTGGAAGACTAGCAGATTTGGAGTAAAATGAGTTCTTATAAAGAAGCTACATCAAAAATTATCCTACTTGGACACATACACTGACAGCCCTGTCTTGCTTGTAAGGCTGTTCCATCCCATTGATTTTTATATATAACTTCTGCTAAAAATACAGCCAAAGAAAAAACATATTAGAAATTAAAGACAATCAAATATAATTAATCATCACAACTGTGCAAGCTTTTGATGCTTACTAGTTAATATAACAAGCCACATTTCATTTCCAGAGAAGTTGTATCAAGAACCCATTACAAGAATTTCTCTGCTACAGTGCATCATTTGCACTGACCTGTAAAGATGTTCAATTAAAGCAGCCAAAGTTGCCCTATTGACTAGTGGAAGTGTCCGAATAAAAGCTCCGTATTTCCTCACACGTTCCTTTTCATTCTGTGTATCTGCCGGAAAATAATCATCACTGAGCATTAGTAACAAAGCATACTAAAAACCAACAGCAATTCTTATTTAATACACTGCATCATCAATCACTTAAAATTACAATTTACTCAATCAAGCTCTTCTTCATAAATGCAACACTGACAGTCTACTATTGAACACCAGTTTGGGGAAATGGTACCAGCAATAAAGTGGGCCAGTTCTATATTCAAGCAGCGTTTGATACAGTTTAAAACTAAATCCCAGGATAGCAATTGCTTTGCCTCTTGGAAGATATTTCACCTCTAGTTTGTGTGTGAACGTGTGAATGCATCTGTGTATGTACAAGTGCAAATGTACATCTTAGAGTTCTCAGAGATGAGAAGAGCTTATAATCATCTTTATTTTTATTGGAAAAGTGTATTGAGGCCCAAAGTAGTTTAAGTCTCCAAATACATTGTACCAGTAAGAGGAAAGCAAAAGGGGTGGTGAATTGCATAAGGTCACATAGCTTGAACATTGGCAGAGCCAATGACAGGAATGCCAGTCCTGGGAATTACAGTACCTGTGACACAGCCACAGCTTTCTACCTTCAAGTTCAGTCTGGCTCCCTGTCCTACACAGATACCACACTGCAGAATCCTGCTCAGGGCGTGAGCAAAGTTAATGCAAATGTTTTTTATTTATTTAGCTTTTTCTTCTTAGCCCCTTGTTTCTGCTTCAGTGCTTTTTTGTTTTCAGACACTTGAGAGAACAACTCTCATCTCTTCCAGCTGATTGCAGAACTCTTCACTAACTACTGCACCATGTTTTGATTTCTTCAGTAATTGGAAGAAAAAATAAACAGACAACAACAACAAAAAACCCCTAACAGTTTAAAGGTCTTCTACTCTATCTTTCTAAGTGTTCTAGTCTTCCCACAAGTACTCCCAGTGTCACTTAACTATTAAGAGGATAGGATTCTCTGCTGTAAAGCTGAAGCAAAATTTTAGCCCCAGTGTCAAATTAGAAAGTTAAATCACTGTAACACCGTTATACACTTTCACAAAACAGCTAACTTAAGTCTAAACTAGTATTAAAACAACTTTTTCTGATTTCTGACAAGATGAAAGCAATCTTGTAAGCAAATAAATTCTAAGCATTCTTTCCTCTAGTTTGTTGAAACTGAGGTTAAAGGTCAAAGATGTGTAATAGTCATACCTGAATTTCCACACTTTTAGTGATTCATACTAAAGCAACACCACCACATATATGTTTGAACTTAAGCAAAATCAGAAAGGAATATGCTTTTAGGATCTTTTCTTTTAAAGCCAAAACTCATGACATAGTAAATAGGTCTATATGATTTCAATGCATTAATGCAGAAATTGATGGTTAATCTTAGGTTTTGCTATGCATCTCATTGCTACTCATCATCTGCAGTTCTATAGCACAGTTCAGGAGATAAAAATTTTGTTTCTTACAGTCTGTAAATGCTACCATATAGAAACAAATAGAAATATTGCTGGTTTGTAAGACCATTGTGAAAATAATAATAATTTATGTAATATTAACTAATTAATATTAAGTAATCTTGTGGTTTTCTTTTCAATGAGAGACACACACAACCTCATGTTTTAAGTACATCACAGGTTACAGCTTGGGTTGACACTTCAATTTTCTTTCATATTAAATTAATATTTCTAATGAAATAAAAACAAGTAAAGATCGTTAGCAGGTTAAAATTATTAATGCATAACTTTGTGGTAACATTCATGAAAGATATCTGAAGAATTTAAGCAGCAAGTGTGTCATTTAACTGTGATGCAAGATGACAGCATAAACATTTTGCCATTTCAGAACTAAACTTCTACATATGGTCAAAAGACAGAGTACACACTTTTTTCCCCACTTTAATGTTTGTTTATTTCTTGACTTCTACCATTAATGCTTCCATAAAATATTAATCATCACTTCTTACTTTGGCTGGTCCAACTACAACAGTGCAATATTGGTCTACTGTTTACAGACACATTGTCAAGTAAACACCGCTATTTGTGTTATTATTATTCTGGTTCCCTTAAAGGCAATAAAATCCCCTCTGATAAACATAAGCCTATTGCAGCCAAGCATTAAACAATTTTTTCCTCACTACAATTGGTTTGCCAATTGTCAAACAACACTGGTTGACACAGGGAAAGTAATTAACGACCCCCTCAAATTTGATACTGGAAATGTGCATACAACGTTTCTTGTATTGAGTGTTATCAAATATATTACCTAATGCAGAGATCCAGAATGGATACAGTTCTTTAGTGAGAAGTGCATCATCTATTTGAGAAAGAAAACTTTTCAATACATCCGTCACATCTTCGAGCTGATGTTTTCCTGCTCTTAGTTTAACACTCCTTGCATCTTTTTTGAAGCTTTCCAGCAGTTCTGCCACATTGGAAGCGTTGCCATTCTTAAGGTAAATCTGCTTGCTGCCTAAACCTAAGTTACACAAATACAGGACAGAAAAATAAATAGATGTAAAATCAAGCATTATTTAAAAAATTTCAAGCATTATCACATGAAAAGCACATCGGGCTGTCAAACACATTGTACTTCCTACTAAAATCTCCCTGACCTTTGGCACATACTGCTTTGTTAGTGAAAAAAATGCCAAGTCTGCTTCACCCAACCAGACCTCTTTGTAAAAAATACACATCATAATATTAAGCAAGCCTGGGATCAGAATTTCAGGAATACTTTACAGGCAATTTAAATCCCCAAATCTCTTCAAGACTTTCTAAAACAATAGTTGCAAAAGACCCAATAAAGGAAAGAGGTTTTGATGGCTGGTATTGCATTTCACAAAACATAGATGCTTTCATGAGCAATACTCCAACTATTTTATCACCATATTGATCAACTCAAGACTCAGTAAAGCATTGCTGTATTCATCCAATCTGAAACATTTAGTTTTTAAAAGTCTCAACATCAGTAGAAAACACTTTTTCTTTTCTGATATTTTTCATGTTCAGGAAGACATCAGACAGCCACTATTCTATTTAACAAGTAAAACCACCAAAGCCCAAAGCTAACAAAAAAAAAGTTCATAGTCTAAAGTACAGTAAAGATGACCTTCAATTACTGCATATGAGAGTAGCCAAAACCTTTTAATTTTTCAAACACATGTGGCATTTTGGTATCAATGTGTACTCCTGTTGTTTGTATTTGTAGAGGAATTTCCTGTGTTTCCCACAGTTCTTGAAAGAGAACAGTATTTTTACAAGACTCTGCTTTTCTTAATATGCCTGTCAAATTAAGTCATCCCACAAATCCTATGAACTCATGTCCTACGTTCTTGCAATTCACCCTTCCTGTAATGCCCATAAGCACTACCAATACGATACTGTCTTTGTGTTCTTATTGTCAGGAACGGCTGTGAGACGCAAGAGTGTCACAGAAGCACAAGGTTGGAAAAGACCTTTAAGATCGAGTCCAACCATTCCTGTCTTATGCTAAACCATATCCCTAAGTACCCGATCTACCTTTTTTTAAACACATGCAGGGATGGTGACTCAACCACCTCCCTGGACAGCCTGTTCCAGGCCCTGACAACTCCTTCGGTGAAAATTTTTTTCCTAACACCTAATCTGACCCTGCCCTGCAGCAGCGTCTTGCCATTTCCCCTTGTCCTATCTCCTGTCGCCTGGCTGAAGAGACCATCACCCACCTCTCTACAAGCTCCTGCCAGGTAGTTGTAGGTGGTGGTAAGGTAGATTTCCCCTCAGCCTCCCCTTCTCAAGACTAAACCACCCCAGTTTGTGTCTATCATCTGTAGACCACAACTAATGACAGAACCTTTACTGTGATGACATAAAAGCACAACGCATACAAGTAATGCAAACAAATAATTCCTTCAGCTTTCAAATGAGTTTTTTAACACCCCTGTAATGCTGATCCTGACGAAACATATTTTTCAATAAAGATCTAGCTTATTTAAAACACATTTCAATCAAAATTCCATTTTCTAAAGACACATGAGCAACTGTTCTGAGTAGTGGACATAATTATCCTACTTTAACAACATTTCAGTCTGTTAAACAGTTTAAACTATACTAAGAATAATTCCTATTGCTAATCATTTAAAAATAATTTAGGAATAACTTGGGTTTTTTCTTTGGTTTTGGTCAACAGTTGCAACACAGGCACACTTATTTACCATAATGGAATGTTGCCATATTCAAAAGTTATTTAGCAAAATTTCAATCACTGAAATATAAATTAGGTGCTCTAAAAATGACAGAGGTTAAAGACCTATTTATTCAGAAGACAAATTAGTACAGGGCTGAGATGTATTCAGCATGTCACAAGAAAACCAATCAATTTGCAGTAGTAGAAAGGACACATATAATCTAATGCTGTGGAAAGTTACACTGGCAAAATTTACTTAAACAAATGATAACTGACTATACATCTTTAAGCTATTATGCTGAAAAACAGCAGCTCTATGGCTGAACTCAGCTCCACATTTATTATCAATTTCCCAAAAGATGCACTGACAACACAGGCCATAGCCTTTCCTGATTCACACAGCTTATTTTCATGGCTGAAGAGTTCTGCACTGAGCCACTGGACCCCAAGACTAAGCTACAGTCAAACAAGTCAATTTTTGAAGTAGGAAGGTACCTATAAAAGACACCTACCAAGTTGTATTTCCCCAAACTGCCCATTCTCACATGTGCAGCACTGCACTTCAATATCACATCAAACAGCAGTAAGGCTAACAAGGGGTATCCTTCTTTAGTAATATATAAAATTTTCAATAAGATCTGATGGTGTGGGGGCTTAAATATTATACAAATTATCTTAGGTTCAATAAAATCCACTATACTTACCATACTGTGTAACAAATGCTATACAGCTGTTCACTATAATAGGAACATCATTTTTGCTGAGCTGCTGATCTTGTAATGCATTACCATCTGTACCTGCTGCTTTTTCAATTGCGGTATACCAGACCATGAAATCCAGCTTCGTATGCCCATGGATGTATAGTGTTCTGAAAAGTATAAAAATATTTTGAATGCAGGAAACAAATAGAAAACTGATGTTACTGTACTAAAGCAGCATAGCATTTGTCTGGAAAAAATAAGAAAAGTTAGAGTAAGACATCAATGCACCTTCCATCACATAAAGCTGTGGGAGAGCCACATCTCCCCCACCCCAAAACTATGTTTGTCCTAGCAGTGTCATAATAAATGAAAGAAGATCCACAAACACTGTCACAGGCCTTTGAACGAACCTGACCAACATTTTAATTACTATTCTTCAGTCATGTTTCTACACTCTGCATTCATAAGTCCAAGTCACTGTTAAGTGGGAAACAGAGTTTCAGAGACAACTCTGAATACTGGAAAAGGCTTTCCTTCTTTTCTATCCCCACCCCACTCTGTAGAGGAACTGAGACATATTGAACCCTTCTTCACATTTACCAAAGTGATCACTCTCAGTAAACCAGAGAGCTAAGGAACATGTATGAATAAACTAAAGGTTGAGGCAGAATAATTTGATTACCTTTTAATCTCAAAGCATTAAACATGCAACAATAATCTCTCATGTTTACCCCTGACAAGCTGGCCTCTAAGTGACAATTCCAAAATTGAAAAGGTTAAGGGTGTGTATGCATCCACCCATATGCACGAATGTAATAGGCAACTGTTTCAAGTGTTAAAATCGCAAACTAATTTTCCCACATACATGCTCTGTGTCTCCCACTAAAGAAATGTAGGGGACTCATTTCCTTTAATAAAAATTTAGTTGGTAATTAGGAAAAATTAAAGTATTCTCCTGAACTTCTATGAAAATACTTTAATCAAAACATTAAAAAAATTCCTTTTGATTAATTTATATAGTAAAAGCCCAAAGTATTTTATATAATGATGGAATATTTAATTTCAGATTTTTATTAGCATCTTTCCATTTTTCTTCTATAAAAATTCCACTGTAGCATTCCTATCCTGATGGGAAGTGAGGATGTGGGTCAATGCACACACAGAGACCCAGGATCTGAAGTATTCTCAGTATCTACAGACCCAGCCATTCAGCAGCAGAATTTAGACAGTAAAATACTTCATTATACTGAAGACTCTTTTAAAAAAGTCTCTACATCGTGACTTTGAAAGTTATATTAACCATTACACATGCCTGCCTTACATTAAGAAAAAAACCCAACAATTTGCATAAAGTTCTCAAATTTTTACAGCAAAATGAGTATGCCTAATACAATACTTTCAAACATTTTCTGAAGACCTGCCAGACCAGATAGCCTAAGCAGGTGGTTCTTAAGCAATGGCTTCCAAATAACACATCATCCTGACATCCTCCATTATTGCTGTACCCATATATACAAGGAAATGAAAAAGTTTGAACTGAGTGGAAAAGAGCCTGACAGTGCATGTTACACTGTTCCTTTAGTGCTATTATTCACAGATCAGCAGAGGGTAGGACTATGATTTATAAAAGATTTATGGTGCTTCCTAATACAAGCAATGCACATATATATGCATATTACTGTGTTTTTATTTTCCCTGCAGAACAGCAGGATTTGCATTATGGTATTATGCAAAATAATAAGGAAGTCTCAACAGATTATTTTTTCTTATCTAAAGAATTATGATATGTACAGGAAGCAGCATACTGTAAAGTGAAAATATTATTACTTCTAAACAAGAAAAGGGCAACTCTGCTGTGTATCAGTGCATTTGTACCAGAGGAGAAGAAAGGAAATACAGTAGTGTATACTCAAAGATAATTAAAGTTTTTTCACAGAGATATGAAAGATTAAATAATGCACCTGTCAATCAACTGTCGTGATATATAAATTACCTAAACTATGTGAAAAACACCATCTTTTTTTAATGGATTTTCCCTTCATGCACATTAAAAAAAAAAAAGTATCAGAACTACCAAGAAACGATGCTCTCGTTTTTTCCTAAAATTTGAAAGTTGTTGTTGGGTTATATTCATATTACAGAGGAAGAGGCTATTTCACATCTAACAAAGAAAATGAGGTACTGTTTAAGTACTACCACCACAGTCATGAAAAAAGATGCTGGTAAAAAAGTGAAAAAAATAAATATTGCTGTTATTGTGAGATGGGATTGGAAGGTTTGGAAGGCAACTAATTATCTTCAAAAAAGTTTACTCTGCCCAGTCAAAAATCTTCAGAGCGGTCATTTAAAGTCAGATAAGAAGTCATTTCACTGTCTTCTGCAATGTGATAAAAGAGAAGAATGGAGAAGAGGAAGTGAAACCAGTACCAGCCACGGTTCAGAATTCAGTCAATTTACTGTGAAAGTGGCTTAGAAAGCTCATCTCAAGCAACAGTATTTTTGGCAGAGACAGCACACCTAGGACACATTTAAATCATAAAAATATACAACAATGGATGAATAAGAAATTTAAGAATTCTTTCCAATGTTAACAAAAAACTTAGCAAAACTTAGCAAAAATTTTTTCCTACTTGGAGATCAACAGGTGGTTTCCACGAACCTGGAAGGCAGTAGGAAATGGCAAATAGTTACTGGCAAAAAAGAAGAACTTTCTTCAAACCACATTAGAGATCTTTTAACAGAATTTCATGAGACAGTAGTAATAACAAATACATATATTTCTCACTGAACTATTTGCCATTATAAAATATAGTTAAACTAAATACAAGGCTTAGATCTAGCACATAAACAGTCTGAAGTGTACTGACATCCACAAAACTGAGCAACTTAAAATCAAGAATAGCTCTAAGCTTAAAGTAGCAATCACGTTTGAAAGCATTTTACTGTAATGTTTACGAAGATGTACCTACCATGCAGGCTACTTCGTGCAGACTAATCAGAAATACATACTGTAGAAGGCACTGTTAATGTATTTGTTGCCACTTCTAATTCAAAGGTTGAATTAGAGCACACAGTTCTTAACTAACAGCAATAGTGATTATATATACACACTCTATACCTGGTGCACAACAGCAGAATGTTTGCCCCATTAAGTGTGAAGCACACACAGTTTGTACCCAAAACATGAATGATATAAGTTCCCAAACCAATAAGAAGTGCTGTCAATGTAGAGTTCTGCCTTAAGGAAGCGAGGCAATTGGATTGGCCCAGTTGACCACAGCAGTTCAAGATCACCTAGTATCAACATCAAGGAAGCTACTGTTAGCTTTTCAACTTTTTCTTCTGCACCAGTAGTCAGTCAAGCAACATGTGTAAGAGCAGTTCATCCACAACAGTGCAAAGGCTTATCTTTAACCAATCTTGCGAAGTCCGCTAGCTTTAGCTATGTCCGTATGTGTTGCAAAACTTTGCACTAAGTGATTCTGGGTAAGGGTTGTAGGGAACTGGGGTGAAAACCAGACATCAGTCTAACTCAGAATCACTTGAAAATTGCCAGAGGCCACTAAGAAGCTGTGTGTCTGAAAACAGCGGTAAGAAGAATGTATGCATCTCTATGAAATAATATCAGAATAATCAAATTGCAATTAAAACATGGAAAATCCCCTAATAATTACAGATGTATAAAAAAAGATAAGCAATATTTCTTCAAAATATATTAAAGGTCTTCTATAAGGCACAGCATACTGGAAACACAAGTCCTTTTACTTATCTGAGTAGATAATTTCAAGAATTTTGTGTTCATAGTTGCATTTTACAAGAAATCTTATTGCTGTCATCAAAGGGTTAAGAAGAAAGCACTGTAATTAATGAACCATCAGCATTAAGAAATTGTGCCAGTATGTAGGAAAGGTTTATTATCTATAATAAGAAAGAGCTAACTACAAGAGAAGTTTAACAGGGGAAAAAAAAAGCACCATCTGGATTACATTATGGTCTGCAAACATTCACTGACACCTAAGAGAGAACTTAAATGCCTACAGCAAAAGAAAAAGAAACAACATTGGAAACAAATGGATTTTCTGCACAACTGGTTTTCCTTAAAGTATGATATTAGTGATTTTTGCATTACATTTTATATATAGAAGACGTATTTTAAAATTCCTGTATATGGTTGTTTTCAGACCCTTTTCGTCTCTTCAGTGTACAGATACCTCTTCTGTTGACCTCTGCTGAACTACACAGGAGTAGCTTCTTCACCTACGTACTATGCAAATGTTTTTTTGGATGGTAACAAGATATTATCACCAGTCACTTGATGATTTTTATAAATACATAGGAGAGAAGAGAAAAACTCCACAACGGTTGACTATGGGACAAGCCAGAGGACAGAGGGAAGTGGCAGATATAGAAAACTGGAAAATTGTTTGGCACTTCTAGCAAAAAGGAAGCATGTTAACTATGAAAGCAGAACGTAAGAGGAAGAGAATGACCATCTGATTATTGCACAAGAAAACAGTGTTTGGAGAAGTCTGGATTTCCAGCTGGGTTGGAGAGAGTTCTAACAGGTTGGACAAGATGTTCCAACAGAGACCAGAGTGCAATGAAGCTTTAATAGGTGCTACAAAAGTGACTGTTCCACTCCAATTTACTTAGCAAAGATACCCAAAGATAAACATGAAACAACTTTGGGATCTGGAAAGCTCAGATCTGGTAGTATTCTCTCCAATTTCTTGTATTTTATACAAGCTGGAAAGGCGTTCTGCACCTTGCAGCCCAAAAATCAGTTGTAAACTTTTCCTCTGGTTGTTGTGGATCAGTAATCAATGTTAAATTTACATACCCCAAGAAATTAACATACACATAAATTTACTAAGTCGGGTTTTTTAATTTCAGAATTCATAGATTTATTACATTATAATTATTTCAGCAGTAAAACAATGTTTTTACCGTTCTGAACTATTTGCATATGCAATCTCCTTTAAGTGAGAAGCCCATTTGTAACAAGTCATTCTTCTGCCCACACAGCCAGTGGAAAAAAGTGTCAAAGAAAAAGGTATGAGATACATGTAATGTATGATTTTCCCTAATTAATCAACCCAGTGACTAAGACTTGAAAAAAAGGCATAAATATTTGTAAGTAATGGGAAGGTAATTCTGTCAGTAACAAAACAACAGAAGAACAATAGGAGCTTCAGTAGATATATAGTCAAGGGTTAGAGATTGCTTATTGTAATAAAATTTAGCAAGATGTTGTAAAACAACCACAACATTTGTATTTATTATGGAAAAAAGGGAATAGTTTTGGTTTTATTAGGGTTTTTGTATTTGTTTGGGGTTTGGGTTTTTTTTCAAAAACCTTCCTCGATTTGGGAAAAAAAATCTCAGTTTCTTTGTTTCAATCTTGCAACACTCTAGGATTTTATCATTTATCCTGCATTTGAGTGGCTAACAAGCTAGCATGAAAGCTGTCGATAGATCACTATATAGGATCTCTTTCAAGTGATCAACCTATGCCCAAGTTGGCATTAGACAAGCACTGCTGTAAAGTTACAGAAAAAATTAAGAAAACCCTAGAAATTATGATAAATCATTTAGTTGATGCTGATGACACGTCAAAGGCATTAATTCATTTATTTAGTGTTTAGAAGGGCAAAAGGAGGATTGCTGGGTTTGTTTCCACTCACAATAATTAAGTCTAAAGATAAAAGGTGGATTTATACTCAATCATTTTACATGTACACACATCAAATTTCTTCTCACTGCAAGATGCAACACCATGCAACTGTGCTGAACACCTGGACACTTTCAGAGTAGCATCCTAAGCGAGAATCACTAAACTTATATATCCATATGGCTTTTAATGGTTAACATAATGTGTACATTATGCATTTAAATTCTTTATGGCAGACTTACATCACTGCATGGGATTATTATATCCCATAGAGTCCTACACATGGGACATAACAACCCCATGCAACGCTGCAGGCTTGGGGGAGACTGGCTGGAGAGCTGTCAGGCAGAGAAGGACCTGGGGGTGTTGGTTGCCTGCAGGCTGAATATGAGTCAGCAGTGTGCCCAGGCGGCCAGGAAGGCCAATGGCATCCTGGCTTGTGTCAAAAATAGTGTGGCCAGTAGGTCTAGGGAAGTGATTGTGCCCCTGTACTCAGCATTGGTGAGGTCACACCTCAAGTGCTGTGTCCAGTTCTGGGCTCCTCACCATACGAAGGACATTGAGGTCCTTGAGCAAGTCCAGAGAAGGGCAACCAGGCTGGTGAAGGGGCTGGAGAGCAAGTCTTATGAGGAGTGTCTGAGGGAGCTGGTGCTGTTTAGCCTGGAGAAGAGGAGGCTGAGGAGAGACCTTATCACCACCTACAACTACCTAAAAAGAGGTTGTAGAGAGGTGGGTGATGGTCTCTTCAGCCAAGTGACAAGAGATAGGACAAGGGGAAATGGCAGTAAGCTAAGCCAGGGCAGGTTCAGAGTAGATGTTAGGAAAAAAAATTTCATTCAGACTGTTGTCAGGGCCTGGAACAGTTTGTCAGGTTGAGTCATGATCCCTGGATGTGTTTAGAAGACTGGTACATGAGGTACTTAGGGATATGGTTTAGCATAGGACAGGAACAGTTGGACTTGATGATCTTAAAGGTCTTTTCCAACCTTGTGATTCTGTGAATTCAGTGAAGAAAAATTAAACATTCATAACCACCATAAATCAGCCAGTGCCCATGCTTAAATTATTTCAAAATAGTTCAAAATTTCCATTAAACTATTAAAGTAATTCAGGGAAAACCTACCCTCACTTAACAGAAATATTATAATGAAAGAAATAATAAAAACTGACTTGGACCTAGAAGTTTTGCTGTACACTGTTATCCATGAAATTAGATGGACCCTTTGTATTCATCTATTGCACTGCACCTTGAACAGGATACTTCTTGTTTCCTGATTGGTCAATGCCAAATTTTTCAAAGAAGTGTGTTGAAAGATAAGACCAACAGGAAGAAGTGTTTGTTTCTGATCTGCATCACCTTACTGACTTTTGAACTTTAACAGTATCTTCGGAAAAGTCAAAATTCAGAGCATACAAACTACAGTGAATTTCACCAACAAGATTCTCCACCTCAGAATAGATGTTAATGGTATCTGTGGGGTTTTGGGCTTTTTTGTTTTGTTCCCTCAAAGAGGAAAACAATCTTCCTTTATTAAAGTACTATTGGCTGTTCAGAAGACTGTGTAAATATTGTACCTCTTCTTACATAGATGTTTGTCCAATAGCTCATAATGAAATAAAAACCCCACAGCAACCTATTACAAAATATCAATTATTTTCACTAATTTTACTTTAATCTTAAAATCTGTACCCATATACAGAGTGTATCTGTATATATATCTGTATACAGAGCGTGCTTTTCCTCACTTTAAGTTTCAACCTCCCATATCGCTATATTTGAGAGTCATCTCAGCAGAATTTTACCAGCAAGACACAGATCACGTTTCCTTCAAAAGCATGGTATATTTTTTTTTCTAGCTAGCCTGCTGTTGACTAGGATTGGACATTACAATAAGACTAACCAGGGGATTCATACTTACTCTCTCTCAAACCTGACCTATGCAGATTGAGACACAGAATTCTGGGACGTAAGAGTGATTAAAAAACCTGAGAAATGGTAAATGATCCAAAGATGTACTTTCTTTACAGGGTAAAAGAAGTTAGGTCCTTTTGAAGAAACTGTTATTGGCAGACTAATCTGACTGGGAATAATTTTCTCAGTGGGAAAACTGCTTTTAATTAAGCAGTACTTGTTAGCATTTCCTGACACAGACATAAAACGTAATTAATACACAAAGACTTTCCCTCTTTTAAAAGTCGACAAATTTACTCTCTAGCAACAGCAAGTGAAAGAGCTCCATGACTGATCAGCAAGAATTCTCAGACATGAATATAAAAGCACATCAAAGCTTTATTCAGATGGGAACCTTACCTTCCTTTTTCAACAAGCAGCAGGACATCTATTTTCTCTCCATTTTGCATCAGGCTACTGATTGCTGAAAACAACACACATACACATTCATATGATCTACCCAGACACACATATATAAACACAGAGAGGCATGTACATATATACACTTTTTTCTAAATGATCTTCTGTGACAAAAGAAGCATGGAATTCTTAATAATTTCAAATAAAGAATACTGCTGATAACAGAAACAAAACACAAAGTACAATACCTCATATTTACAAGAAAGCTAATAGAGAAAATTATAAAGAAAGGTTAAATAGGTACTTTTTAATGTGAAAACACGTTAGAGTGTTATATCATATTGAAATTAGACTTGTAAATACAAGTTTTAGAAGTCATAGTGATTCCGAAGTAAGCTGGAATTTTTAATCCATTCATTTACTTGCAGCCTAATGGCTGCAGGTATTTACAATAAACATAACGTGAGTTCTGTGTTACACTGTGAAGACCACTGCCACTGTTCTTTATGTTGCCTTATGCTATTCCTGCTAAAACACATCTGCATAGTTTCTGGTAACTGTGCTTACAAAACTATACTATGCACTATACTAAAAATGGTAAATTAAATGTAACCTATTTATTTATTCTTTCAAAGTTTAGGTCTTATATATAATCTGCATCTTATCCCAACTAACTTCAGAGACAGTGGAGCCCTGGATCTCAAGGGAGGTCAACAAATACATTCTGATACATGTTATATGACATTTTTATACCACACATACTCCTGAACTCATTTACATTTGCCAAGTCAAATATCAAGGAGGTAAGTGACTATACTTCCGCTGATAATTCATTATTTAGCAAGTTTCAGCAGTCTTAAGATTGGGATAGATTTGCTTTGGGGAAGCGAGAAATCAAAGAAAATGTAGGAGTATGGATATATAATACAACTAATATTTAAAAATCAAACCCCAAGTAAAACCGATTTTCAACCAAAAGCTAAATGTGTGGTTCCTTTCATTTTCACTTGATACACACACATTTTGGATACTTATGAATACCATAGGAACAATTACAGTTGCACTATCAAACCTAGTACCAGAAACAGTTCTCCTACTGTCTAACCTTTTAATTCTCAGTCAAGATCAGAAAGTATTCACAAGTTAAAAGATAGCTAGAGGCGTAAAGATGTTCCTGATTAAAACTACCTTCCCAGTGTCATTCACAGAAAACATAAGGTGGCAGTAAATAAAAGGTAAAAAGCCCAGTGGCATTTAGGCAGGTTCATACAAAACAGTGCACAATCTTACAGGACTTAAGGAGGATCATCAATAAAGAGCTAAATTATCTTCTCCACTTTACTTTAACATAAAATCTCATATTATTTTTTATTTTATTGTCTTGTTCAATATAAAAACAAGTAGGGCAGATATGCTTAAAGAAGATTCAGAGCATAATTACAGGCAATGACACGAAATTGGTCATAGAAGACCATTTGTATAATATTCTTATCTTTCCATATCATATATAGCAAAGAATATTTTTAGTATCAGAAAAAAAGAAGTCTATTAGTCTGTGAAATAGTTTTCCAAGAGAATTATAATTTTTCCAGTACATTTGAGTATTTTAAAACTAGGCCTGTCAATCATCTCAAGAACACGTTCTGCAGTGAATATTTCTGCCCTGTCAAAAATACCAGACAATAATCCCAAAAGGTCATTTATTATTTTCCAATTCTGTACTCTTGTAAGAAAGATACTGTTCCAACTGGAACAAAAATTGTCTTCATTCACTATGAAACTGTGAAAAATCTCTCTAGAGTGTGTCACTAAGTGGGGGAAAATAAAATCTGAGACAGAATGTTACCAACTCCCTATTTAGATGAGGGCTCAAAGAGCATCAGGCTCATGCAACGAGTAGTCACTAAGCTCCAAAATGTTTATGACCTTAAAAAGTAATAGAAATGTCCTTAATAGTGAATTAATGCTGTATTTTCCGATTTCTAGATGTGAAGCAAAATTCTTACTTAGTTCTTGCAACCTCCTTAGATATATGGAATCTTCTTCAGCATTCTCCATTTCAAGACAAAAATAAAGGCTCGACTTCTCTATAGCAAACCAGCCTTTTCTCCACTGATCCAGGGTATGGCAATCTTTGTAGTACAGCTGGCCAATCAGGTCACAGTCTCTCTCTAATAAGCATTCAGCCACAGGGGGAACAAAATGCTACCAAAGAAAATGGGATGAGTCAGATGAAGAAAAAAAACCCTCTTTCCCTAAAAAAAAGCAAATCAAGATATTGCAAATCTATAAGATTCAAGGATTAAAGCCAAAGTAAAAAAAAAAACTTTCAGATTTATCGTTCATAAACCCATACGTACACTGAATTTAAACTATAAAATCAAGTATAACTTTTTTTCCTTCACATTCTAAAATTAAAACTTTTTTGCTTTTTAAACTACAACTGATTTAATTAGGAATGTGACTATTAGCATTTGGTACTATATTAAATATAGTACTGCTTTATGAATTCTGTTTCAGCGAACAGAAAAACAGAATTGCAACCATAAACAACGTAGCTGAACTAAATTCATACTGTATGTGTCTTTATACCAGAGTGCTTTCAATATATTCTCAAGGCTGGCATTACAATGTTGCTTCAATTCCTTTTTCATTTTATTATCTTCTTTCAAACATTAAATCACAGAAGTTATTTTTACCTGCTGCACAAGAATCCTTTACATACAAGATAGATCAGTATTCATCAAGAATGGCTTCTCAGAGGATTTTAAGCTAACAATGACACTATATTCTTTGTGCAAAGACTCCTGGCCTAACTGGAAAAGATAATTATCACTATTACCTTAGCTATTGCCCAAGTCCATTTTCTTTGTGAATATGCAGTTTCAGCTCCAAATAAAAAAACACGTTCCGACATTAAGTAGATTTCAAATGTAAAGACGTCCCTAAAGCAATCAAAAGGAAAGAGGCAGCTGTATTTAGTCTTCATAACAGTAGACACAGAGTCCCATTTCTCTATTTTTTCATTATTTCATACTTACAGAATGGAAGCAATCTGCATTTCTCCTCCAAGTAAAACCTGACTAATAACAAAGTATTTTATAACAAAACACGATCAAAGTGCTTTTCAGGTAAGTAATACGTGTTTAGAGGCTACTGAAAAGCATTTTTTTCCCCCCAGTAATTCTGAAAGTAATAAAAATGTTTATATATAGTTACTAAAATTCACAGGGAACACAGGGAACTTTTGGGTTCTTCAAGTTTTTTGTGATACATTCAAAAAGTTTTGTTTAGGTTTAATATAAACAGAACAACTCGTTGAATGGGAAGTTGTAAAGAAGTTAGCACAAGATCATAAAACCATTGGTTCAAAGGGACTTTTAGATGCTACCTGGTTTGATCTCCTACTCAAAGCTTACTGTAGATCAGAACAACAATGAAAAGCCCTGAAAACCTTCAAGAGAGAAAACTATTTCTCTCAGCAACCTGTTTCTGTTCTCCACCACCCTTCTAAATGAGGAGGCTTTTCTTATTGTCTAGCCTGAAGCTTCTAGGGTGAAATGCATGGTCACTTTTTCTTTTTAAAAAAATAAATTATATTTAACACAGATGGACTGTGGTTTTCCATTTTTAACTGACAAATAATGACAGTGAAAGACTAAAAAAGCAAACCCATTGAAACTGGCTGAGATATAGCAAGCAATAGGTTAGAGGCAATGACAGAAGAAGAAAGGAGTATTTTTTTTTCAGTTTTTCTGGATACCAAAAGTTATGCTACTACAAAATAGCAAAGGCCATTCCACTGTATTCTACAGCATCTTGAGGTATCACCATGCCTCAAGATTTCTACCTTCTGAATGCCCTTTATTTCTATAGTACTTAAAGCCCTTTTCTCCATTATCTTTTCCAGAAGCTTACTAAATAGATTTTCGGTTCATTTTTTGCCTTGTAAACATTACAGAATTACACTGTAGAAAGACGCTGTTGTTTTACACACACAGACATAATAAAGAAATATAAAGGAAAGTGTTACAGAATTTTAGACAGACTAAAAGTATAAATAAAAAGCTGCCCTGAAGAAATCAAATATCACTGTGATTTAAGTGATTCTCCACATGATGGTTTTTTAATCTATAAACAGAACATGAGTTAGAAAAGAAAAACAAGATCACACAAAACCCACTATCTTCAAATTAACACAATTCTCAGAAGTCAAACTGTTGTGCTCTGTGGCAGAACACAGAATGGGTTTCAAAGACCAATAGATCTGTGATCAAAACCAAAAGCATTATGGAAAACTCTAATCTACCACATTATCAGGAAGAAACAAAACATGAGTTTCGGCTTAAGGCCGAGGTCAATCCCAGAAAGAAAAATGAGAATTTATCGTTCAATTAATCATCATGTAACCTTTTATGCACTGAGAGCATGCATTACAGTTTTAGCAAGAAACAGATGTATCTAATTTGTGCTGCCCTTTTAAGTTACCCTAACATTTTCATTATTCACTATAAAAAAAATTAATCTCCACTTAGCACTTATTTCTGGAAGTAAAAATAAAGCTTTTTTTAAATTATTTTAAATTGCATGTTCAAAATTCTGGAAAACTTCAACAGCTCTGAAAACCCAGAAAAAAAAATCTTTAAAACAACAGAGTTTGTTTATTGAGGTAATAATTTGGGAACCTACCCTCTATTTAAAACGAAGTCTGACTTGTGCACTACAAGACAGATAACTTCATTGATGTCAATCATACCGTTAGGAGTGGTAGTTTTATCATTTTCATAGTAGCTCAGAAAGCCACTTTCCAAAGTACACCATCTTTTGTTGCACTCTGCGATTAAAGAAATAATAGAAAAGTCAGTTGGCATAATAATAGAAGTTACCTATTCCTACAGAAGTTGCCTCACAGGATGCATAGCTCTGTTGTAACAGTAATGTCTTTATGATGAAATCTCAGTCTTATCGACTTCAGTGAGCCAGGAATTCAATGTCTACAGAAATTCTAGCACATGGTAATTTAAGAAAAGAATATTTAAAATATAACACATTTATTTTTACTTCATAACTGTATTAGATTGCTTCGTAAGTTAACTTCACCATTGTGTAGGGCTTTTACTTCACTTGCTGAAGTAAAGCAGCAAAAAGAAAATTTGTTGCAAAGTTAAAAACACTAAAAGCTACAAGAACAATACCTTCTGACATGAACTAATAGCAAAATGAGTGACTGAATCATGTATTTGGGACACACTTGGCCAGCCTTTATTGTTGAGAGATTGTGGAGAGAAAAAGCATGGTGATTCTCCCTTTGGTTTTATTGATTTAATTGTACGAGCCACTGGGTTTTATTATGGACAAACAATAAGGAATTAAATTAATTGCTTTGTAAGGCTCAAAGAGAGAAAGTAATGATATCAAACATGCCCTGAATGGAGAAAGGAGCTGGACTTGATGATCCTTATGGGTACCTTCCAACTCAGTATATTCTGTGATTCCATAACTCCACGGCATGCAGTAGCAAAAAAGGGCTACTCTTTCTTTCATGTTACTGGAACTAAAGGCCAAAACTAAGTCAATCTGTCTTCCACTGTTTGGTAATGTTTGGGTGTCCACTCTCATAAGATTAAGGGGGAAAAAAAAATACATCAGCCTTTCAAATAATCTAGAAAAAAGCATCATATATGCCAGAACTTGTGCCCATTGCACACTACCAGAAAACACAAAGAACATATGATCGGAAGTTCTGTTAATTAACATGATTACATGCTGTCTTTTTTATATATGTTTCCAAAATAGCACAGGATGACAAACCAAAGAACAGAAAAACTAGTAGAAGAACCATTTCTCAGCACTCCTACCACAGGCCTGAGTGTCAGACAGTAATGAAGTTGTACAGAATTTATTCCTCTGTACTGGGAAGAAAAATGGATACATCGCAGACAGGCAGTGGCTATAGCCATTTCAAGCTGGCATGTTCACATTAGAATGAATTGGAGATCTCTCTTGTTGCTATTCACATATATTCCTGGCAAGAGTAAATTAATTTAGAAACCCTGTAGCTTACAGAATGCAATACAGACTTTGTAGGGTGCTTTCAACATATAACAATTACAGTTGCTGAGCATGGTTTAATTACCTAGTTACAACTTTGAATTAGATATGTTGGAGTATCCACTAATTGTTATATGTACTTTTTAACAAAAAAAACCCCAAAAACCAATAAGGTGGAAGAAAAAAAAATCTGAAGAGCAACTTAAAAGCATTATCTGGCATATTTAATTAAGAAGAAATGTCTACTTCCTGTTATGAACCTAGAATATTAATATATCACATGATATAGCACATTAATGATAATTTGTTACTCAAAATATTCACGCATTCATTCTATCTTGCATCTAGTTCCCAGAATATAATTTGAGGTGCATCTATTACCACCCACTGCAGAGAAGCAGGGCCTAACAGAAAATACTCCATTTATTTTTACTCTCAAAATTCCTATAGAGCTGCAAATATTCTGTTAAAAGTATTTGTGAGAATTTCCTAAAACAGCTCTGGAAGAAAAAACACCACAGCACCCAAGCATCAAACAAAAATCCAAACTGCAGTGGTAGTTAGTCAATGCTTAGTACGTTATCTGATATTTCATCCAATTCATTTTTGTTATTTGCTATATGATTTCTGCATGTTTTATTAATAACTCGGTATTATTTTATTAGCATTTATTTGTATCATGCTACTACATATTCAGTTCTATTTCTATCTTAATATATGTTTTAAGTACTAAAAAAACCTAAGATGAATGGTTTAAAAATGTATAGCTCTACATTAATTGATCACCAAACTTGGAGGTTTTTATTGTTTGGGGATTTTTGTGTCATGTGTCCCCCCCCGCCCCGGGTTTCTCCCTCTTATCCCCCAAAGCCTATTCTACAAAACAGCCTATTCCTTCAATATTCATTAAACTGTTACAATTCTCAAGGATCATTCTGGAATATCAAGGTTTTTAACAGGGCTCCATACAATCAAAATACTAAAAAAAAACCCCAAACAAACAAACAAAAAAATCAAACCTGAACCACTTCAACTCTAACCTTTACTTTTTGATCCACTGCATCAGAATTGTATCAATGTTTGAGCTATCTTCATGCCAATCAACAGCTGTTAATTAACAACTTTCCTCAAAAGTTACGCACCCCTGCTGAAACCACTGATGCTGCTATAATGAGAAGTACACACAACACAGCCTTACTCCATGAAACTTGCAATGAAAAACTGGATGTTTTTTCCAGGTGTTCCACATGGTTGTTATAAAATCTGGGTTCAATTCACAGCACTAAAAAGGATTTCTTGAGTGTCCTTTTACCTCAGTTCACAAAGGTCTTAACAGTTTTCTGTGATAGAAAACACAGTGCCTAAATTTTCAGACCTTGGCCATAAAGTCAAAGCTGACAACTGCCTCAGAGATCTGTAATACTGAGGAAGACCTGAACTCTAGTTTAATGGTTAGACAGCTCAACAGGTTTCCAGCTTACAGCCCTTTCCACAAACAGCATTTAAAAAATTTTTAAAAAAATTACAAATCAGATGATCAAAAGACCAGGACAGGGCCCAAAATTTAGCCAAGTGCTGTTAATCCCACATGAGAGAATGGTGCTCCCTGTCTGACCAGTGAGAACTCAATTAGTGTGCAATAAGTCAGAACAGCTTCAACAGGAACAAGTACTTTTCTCCAAAACTAAAGAGGTAGGTCATCTTTTTGGGTAATGCAAACTTCTTTGAATCTTTAATGGCAGAGTAGGGAACTGAAACTCTCTCACACACATTAGTACTCTAGCTATCAAATTATTTCTAAAAAAAACCTACCACTTATTCCCACCAACATGAGATATGTATAATCTGTATTATTTCACATTAATGACATTTTTTAAAGGTAGAAACAGTTCTTGATGTAGGCAAAAAAAATTAAAAAAAAATAATTTTAAAAAAATCGATACTCAAGGAAAAAACCCACCACAAACAATGTATTTTATGTTTTAAATAGCAAACCCCCTCATAACTTTTGTTATAATACTTCTCATGCATGGGTGAGATATATTACAGCCCTCAGGCAAGAACAGTTTCTAATTCAAAATTGCAGGGGTTCTTTGTTGTTGTTGAAAGGATGTTGTTATTTCATCTTCTTCCCTTGCTCCATTTGTCATTAGTTGCCTTGAATTGCACATGGCTAGGGAAACCTATCTTCCTATTTATCCATAAGGCACCTATCCCAGAAACATCAGTCATGACAAACACACAAGTCATTCAACATTAATGCAAAAAACAAAGACACCTGTCCAAAAAACACCCCAAAAACCCCACCCAAAAAACCCAAACAGCAGAACATCTACCACCTAAAAGACACCATCACCAAAGCCAAAGCTTGAGCTGAGGGAACTCTGGTTCCTTTCCATATTTTGCATCTTCATCCCAGTAGTAAGTGCAAGGCTAAACAATAGACCACAAGCTTTCAAAGTAGTGTCAATTCCATCCACTAAAGCCTTATGATAGAAGACAGCCAAATTCAGTTGTTTCTTCTCTAAGGGTTTTCTTAAATATTTTTAAGGCATCCTACTGATGATGCTCACTCCAAATGCATTTCTCCCGAAAATACGACAGAAGACACATTCTGCAAACATTTACAGCTAAATCTTCAATCTATACAGGCATTTACAAACATATACTGCACTTCTAACACCATTATGTTCTAAGAGTACAGTGGTATTGCCTGGTATCTTCTATCTATCTATGCCCTACTTCTCTTAGTGAAGCTGTTCTTTTGTTTTCTAAGTTTTTTTTAAACAAATACAGATCTAGATACCCTCAACCCAGAAAACAAGGTCTGCACTTAGAGAAGTGAGAAGTGTTTCTAAATGGTTTTTATTTACCAGTAACTGGTTTTTACTAGGTAATTTTTCAGTAGTTCAGTTTTCTTCCTCTGTCAACCACTGAATGAAAGAGATCAAGACAATCAGTTCTTTCTTTATCTGAAAGAGCTCTACCAAACCAAAAGCAGATATGCCGTCTCAAAGACACCTTGTCTTTTAAAAAGGAATGCAAGAAGTTAAAAAGAACAAAATTAATCCAAACCATATATATTAATGTATTATTCAAATGCATAAAGTAAAAGTGAAATACCTTCTTTTAATTTCTTCTCTGTAAGAAGCTTAGCAGCATTAGAAGAAACTTTGTATAAGAATTCACAGAGAAAGGTGGAATGTGAGGAGTCTTCAGAGAGGCCACTTTGAAAACAAGTATCATAGTTTGGGAAATCTATTAAAAGGCAAAAGGTGTAAGTAACGTACAGAGCATCAGTTTTATCAGTTATAACCATTTTTCCACAGGTCTTTAACTTTGTATATGTAGATATGCAGATAACTTTACTAAAACATAGATATATCTTATTGATTCATTTTTATATTTAGAGTAAAATTCTTACAAAAAAATACTGGTTTGTATTTGTTACACCATTGGTGTAGTCTACCACTGCTTACTAATGTAATATAAAATACAATTTTCTAGGGTACTAAGTTGTTATTTTCATCCCTTATGTAACATATTCCAACAGAAGTTAATTGTTTCTCTTGAGGGCTTATCTAGAAGTTTACCACCAACTCTGGAAGCTGACAACGATTCAGAAAAATCACTGTCAGTCTGCAATGACCTCCCTTTCTCTGAAGGGAACTAGCATAAGCACATGGTGACGCTGCCTTGGCTAGAAGGCTAAAAGTAAAAAAAGGCAGAGCCAAGAGAAGCAAACTTCTCTATAACCTTAGGACACTTGAGAGCACAGCTATCAAAACACCCATAGCTGCATTTTTGCACAGTGCCTGGCACTACTGACAGCAATGCTGGGGCAGAACTTAAGACACCATGTTTGCTTTATGAAGCTTTAAATCACCCCTATGTTTCCCACAAGATTTTCTGTTCTCAGCCTGTGCAGTGTTGCTTTGCAGAGTGGCACAGGACAATTGAAAGTTGGTCCAGGAGTACGTCCACAATGCTGGTTGCAGTGGAGCATAGTTAATATTTTCCAGCATAAATACGTGTCTGAATTTTCATTCCCAGGCTGCTTCAGATACTGTACAGCCCTTTTAAAACGTAAGGTCAGGCACATCCATACTCTACAGTTTGTTTATTTTTAAGAATAGGTTTCTGTTTTCAAGAGCCTCAGGACAGTCACACACTGCAACCAAAACTGTTGGCTCTCAAGGCTGAGAGCCTTGCTCCAAGCTTCAAAAGAAGTTGTCTTTGGGAAACAACAAAAAAGAGAGTTTTCTGAGATAGATCATGTAAGTTCATTAGGTGAGTTTTATTTTGGAAAGAGTGTTTTTTAACAAATGAGTAGGTGTATGTGCAGTAGGGGTAGGTATCAAACTAAATTTTATAATAAAAACAAAGCCCTCAGCAAATACTTAGATACATGCTAACTGCATATACCATTTTTTCTGGTAAAAGCCTGATGATATTGGTAGATTGAATGATATTTATTTTCCTGCAAACAAGAGTACAAGGTCTATGAGCTATCTATGTCGCCTTTATGGTTTTCTGAAGTCCTAGACTTGATATCTGAGCAAACTAGAAGTAACTTGTACACAATTACATACACAGTTCTGCTGAAGTACAGTTAACGCTGTTACAACTCCCCCTTCACTATACCACTGTTGTTCAACTCTATGCCAAATTTTCTTCTGAATTCCCTTCTTCCTTTTTTTTTTTGCCCTATATAAAATTAGAAGATCAAGGCAAAGAGGAATACATCCTACCTGAGAACTTATTATGGTACAGGAATTCCATTTGGAGTCGTTGTCCAGCTTTCTTGGCTAACAAGTATGGAGTACTGTAAACAGGGTCTCCAGTGGCACACATGGCATCAGCCCCACTAAACAGCAGCATCAGAGTTTCTAGCACATCTGGTTTAACTACAGCAGCACACAGAGCCTTATCGTGTATAGGGAAAAGAAGAAGCGTGTTTAAATGAGAAAATTATTGCTAATAAGTGCATGTAATTTAGAGGCAAATCCTTCCACCTCCATTATAGTTCCCCTGCATTTTCAAAGACCATAAGCGTTGAGAAGCAGGAATTATGAATTATTGTCTGAATCTAGAAAATAGTGGCAGCGACAAAAAGGAAAACCCAGAAAACATCATCAATCCAGCCCCTGAAATATGTTACTAGCAAGTTTCACATGGGAAGGATATAATGAATTATAAACTGGAGGGGAAGCTTATTTATTTACATCAAAATTTTCCCCTCATTTTACTTCACACACCAAACTACTAATGAAAAGAAACTCCCAGACCTCAAAATTTCAACCAAAGAGAAAATTTGATCCTTAAAATCTCACTATGGAGCAGGCCGCAGTTCATAGGTACTTTTTAAAAACTATGATCACAGTCAATAAAGCAACTATTCTTTAGGGTCTTCATATTTGATCATCTTCCTTGAGGCTTAAAGATCTCACCACATGCTAAAACATCAGTCTCTTATTTTTGTCTGCACAAAGACAAACATAAAATATTTTTATTTCCTTAAAAATTTTGGGCTAACACCATAAAACCTGAAGTGGATACACAACTACAGCAATCTAGACCATAACACTTTCTATGACTGAATATGTACTGAAATGATTTAGTTAATAGTTTCAGACAAACTCATCCATTAAGGCAGAAGTCACTCAACACATGAATAATACTACTCGTTCAGCTGCTCTAACAAATATAAAAGCACCTAACCAGCATCATATGACAGAGCAGACAGTTCAGTAAAAGTTGTAGAATTATGTGGCAACAACCACCTTATTACACGGCAATTTCATGTCTCTACAGAGAATGTGACCATTTTATCTCATATAGTTAAACTGACAGTCACCCTTTCCCCTGCCCCAGCAAAACTCAGACTTCAGGAAAATCAACCCAACAAAAAACAATCCAAGTGCTTTATTTTGCAATAACACAGAGTTCCCCATGAAGACCAAAAAAGTTTCCTAATTTCAATGAAATGCAGAAAATCTAAATTTAAGCTATGCAGTGAGATGCATCCAGACTTTGGCTAGAAGTGTTTTGATGGTAACAATTCTTGTATGTTTTTATTTTAACTTCTGTGTATAACTACCATACAACTTATAAAATGCATGGAAAAGAACACTTCCTTTTTGATACAATAACCATTGAACAAGTGAGACCTCTCTTGTTCAACCTGCAATAGCTTTTACATGGTACAGCCTCCTCACACTCTCTGCATACACTTTGAGACAATCTCACTCAAGAAACTGGATGCATTAGCCCTGTAATATATATGCATTTAAACTCTTCTACATTCATAAACTTTAAACAATCACAACTGAAATCAGCGGAAGTTAGCAGTCAAACAGACATAAAAAATTATATAGAAATTATAATTAACATTTTCCACTGAGAACACTCATCATTAATTTTAGCTTGTTTCATTTCCTATTAACTACAAACTAATACATAAATGTGCATGAACTACTTTCACCACTGATAACACTGAATCATCTACTGGCATGTTAGATGTCTGACATAAGATATAAAAAAAACATAAAAAGGAATCTAAAGAAGTGAAGTGGGAATTTGCACCCCTAGAGCATACATTTAAAGAAAAATAAGGATCCACATTCATTGACGGATCTGGAAGACATATTACAGGCACCACATTGGCACCTGTGGTGGTTTGACTTTGGCTGGACACCAGACACCCACCAAAGCTGCTCTCTCACTCCCCTTTTCAGTTGGACAAGGGACAAAATACATATTGAGAGGCTTAGGAGTTCAGATAAGGACAGGGAGAGATCACTCTGTCATGGGCAAAACAGGCTCAACACAGAATAAAAGCAAGAAAACTAACAAATTTATTACACTAAACCGCCAGTGAAACCAGAGTCAGATAATGAGAAGTACAACCAGAGACAATCCTCCAGAAACTTCTTCAACATGTGTCCTTTCCCATGGGGCTTCAGCTCTTCACCAGCTGCCCCAGCATGGTTCACTTCAAAGGGGTGCAGCAGGCCCAGACTGCTCCAGCCTTGTCCCCCACAGAGTCACAAGTCCCCCCAGAAAACCTGCTCTGGCATGGATGTCTGACTCTCTCTCTCCACAGGCTGTAGTTCCTGCCAGGAGCTTGCTCCAACATTGGTCACAGTGTCTTCCTTTTGACTTCACCCGCTCCAATGTGGGGCCTCTCCAGAGGCTGCAGGGGGACAACCTGCTCCACACCATGGTCTTCTCCACCAGCTGCAGGGGAATCTCTCTGGCATCTGTAGTGTCTCTCTCCCTTTCTTCACTGACCTTGATGTCTGCAAAGTTTCTTACATCTTCTCACTCCCTTCTCTGATGGCAAAAAACAGCGGCTTGTGGGTTTCTTCCTATTAAATGTGATTCCCAGAGGAACTGTGAGCACTGAGGATTGCCTCAGCCTTGGTCAACGATGATTCTGGCCTTGAGTCAGCTGGTGTTTACTCTGTCAGGTCTTCAGAGAGCTTCTAGCTTCTTCTTACAGAAGCCACCCCTGCAGACCCTGCTCCTCCACCAGGACCCTGCTACACAAAACTACAGCAGTACCATAAGTTCCTACAAACAAACTACCTGGAAGAACTAGGAACTAAGAACTCTTATTCAGCTCTGTGACAATGTCACTCAGGGTTCCAAATCTATTTCTCACCAGTTCAACATGATCACCAAACTGTACAATACAATACAAAAGGCATGGTATGGACTTCAGCATTCTAGTATTACCTTATTCAACTGTTCCTTGGTTTTGTAGGGAAAAGGTGCTTTCCTGAATTTTCCTTCTTTGTATTTTTGTGTAATGAATGCTATCCTTTTTTCTGCAGGGGCATCCATATGCAGCTCTTCATCTGGAGGAAGATTTCCTGCCCAAAAACTGTTTGCCCTCTTATTTCCAATGACGATAAAGAGCTGGATGAGGTGCAAGAAAAAAATAAGCAAAATAGCATGAAGGATATGAAGCTGGCTTCTAAATAGCTTTCAGCTGCTAAAGGTTGAAAAAGTTATTAAAGAAAAGAAAATTGCCTGCAGGAGACAGAAGCCTCTCTCAGTCACTGCCTATGGTCATCTACAAATGAATAATAGTCTGCATTTACTATCAATAGCAACTAAGCTTTGCGAGACTAACCTGTTATATTTCAATACATATTAGAAAATACCAGTAAAAGGTCAGAGAAGACTTAGCACATGCTTTAAAGAAAAAACACTGGTGACTCAACCCTCTCTGTGAGCACAACTTTCTAACACTCCAAGCAACTAAACTGGTATTTTCTTTTCACTTTCCCCATACTGCCCATCATGATTGCTCTCCAAAAGATAGCAATTTTTTTTCCCCAAAAAATCTAGATGGTTGGAGAAATATTAAGAGAATTTACAAATATGGCTATTAAAACAATCTTTTGAATTACAGAGGTATATTATTCCTGGAAACTTCAAGTTTCCTGTAACAGCAGCATGTTATTTAGCAGCTGTGTGTTCAGTTTTCTTGTAAGTAATGCAATAAATAACTCCTGCTCGTACAGTAGTGTTCAAGATGGAACAAGAAATTAGAATATCACAACATACCTCAATAAGTTCATTGCTCCAAATGCTGGCATCCATTTTTAGGCTCCGGACTTTAGAATCTCTTGGTCCTAAAGATCTGTGCTGTCCTGAAAACCAAGAGTATTTTACTTAACTAAAGCACTTAAACTGGACTTCTCCTCTGCTGAGATAACAAAATAAATACTTATTGAAGACAGATTTATTCTAATTGCTATTTTTAAAAAGTCTGGGTTTGACATTTGAATATAAAAGTACCAAAAACCCCAAATTAAAAAAAGCCCACCTGGATTGCATTTGATAGCAATGAATGAACAAAGTAGGTTGTCTGATGTAGAATACTTTTGGGAGGATTTGTTTTGAAAGAAAGCCTAGAGTTAGAAACTATTTCCCAGAATCTACTGCTTAAGCATATATTTAAATAAAAAACATAATAGAACTAATACCCCAAATTTATATACTGACAATTGTTATCCTTTGGATGCCTTGCAAAAGCCAGCCACTTCCCACAAAGTGCTAGTGTGTCTTAATTTTCACTAATTTTGAAGGATTATTCCTCTCAGGGAAACTAATCACATTACAGACCTGTAACTTACGTGGAGAAGTGCGTTAGAATAAGGATGACCTTGGTTTAAGCAAACCAAGAAAAAAATGCACAAAAACTAAGGTTCATTTTTTGTTTGTCAAAACTTTCACAAGGATGTCATTGTAAAAATGAAAAAAGCCAATTCAAGGACATACCCAGATATATGCAAATAAGACATTTTGCAGAACCCATACAGACTGTCATTAATTACTCTACCTGCGCACTTTGTACAAATGACAACACAGAGATTGATGGATGCCCAGTCAGGACTGGGAGCTTTACAGTCGGCACAGCTCCTGTTGGATTCATTGAACCAAATCTTCTCAGCTACTTCATAATCAGACAGAGTTTCTGCTATCGATTGCTGCAGTGCTTCAATCCAGTCTTGTTTCTCTCGTTCCGACTCTGCTGTAAAGCTGAAACAATTGGCTTTTCTGTGTTATTGATCTTTACTTTAAAGCCCAATTAAACATAGACTGTAGTCTCTCATCTATTACACTTACACCTGAAATCACAGTCAAAAAAATCTTCCTCTACACAAATATAAATACTAAGATGGAATGTATTATTTTGTAGTTTTAGTCAATGAAAACTCACTGGTTTTGTGTTCAGTTTTCAACAAAACCACTACTGCTAGCATGAGGTACACAGCTTCTATAATGTGCAAGTTATGCTCTTGAGTTACTTTCAATCTTCTTATATTACCGGAACTTTAACAAATGCACAGGGTGACCTATAGAGTCACAGAGACTTACTGAGGAGTAAATAGCCAAAAATGCTTTTCATTTAAATTGATCTTTTTAACACCCCCCCCCCAAAAAAAACCCCACCCGAACAAAAAAAACCTAAACCAAACCAAAAAACACACAAAACAAAAACAACATGGTGATGGCTTAAAGAAAATCAAAGTTCTAGCTACCTATCAACTAGTCACAGATTCAAATTATTGATCAAGACTAATTTACCTGCTACAATAGTTGACTGAGAATGAAAGGAAATTCTTTGCTAACACTTAGCAAGCCCAGGAGAACAAAGTCATTTCTTCTTCTCCTGCATTACTGAGGTTTCATTTAAGAAACACTACAACACTTAGAAAAAGGATATTATTAGCATATACATTTATTTCCTTAAAAATCATTACAAGTCACTGGATCGGCCAAAGTGAAACTTTCTACTGATTTCAGTGGAGGATTTGTACATAGGATGGCACAGGAGTGATTCTTATTTTTAAATAAAAGGCTTTATATATATATGGATACAGCATTATTTCACTACTGCAGTTTACTATTTTTTAAAATGAAGTCCTGTTATTTAAAGCGACTTCTTCCTTTGCACAGAATGAATGAAAAAAGGCTACAGAAAAATATACATCTGTAGGAATATGATGTTTAGACAGTGAGGTAACAGATGAAGCAGATATCTGAGCAAAATAAAATAATTCAGTTTTAAAAAAAAAAGTTGAGCATTCTTAATGAAACCATTAGCTTCTCACTCAAACTTTCTAAGTCACTATAGCATGAAGCAGGAATTTCTTTAGTATACTAGTTATTTACAAATTTTTGTAATATTAAAGTTCTCACCTAAAGCTTTTATAGGGAGTAATTATTTCAAACGATTGCTTTGCAGTCCGATCCACTTGTTTTACATTTGCCACGTTCATAGGGATTAAAGTGATACCAAATCCTGTCTTAAAATCCTAGGGAAAAGACAATAACAGTTCAGGATTTTATCATTCAGACATCAAACATGTTTAGAACATTCAAATCCAACATGTTTCAAAAATCCAAGATCAGTAATACACATTCTAACCACAAGCTTCTTCTAATTCATCAATGGATAAATAAAACTATAATCAAATTTGTCCAAGCTCTATACTTCTAATTGCTAGAATGACCATACTTGGTTGTTAGTAGGAAAAACCCCCGCACACTGTGACTATTAATAAGGGGGGCGGAGTGATGGTGGTGGGGGCGTTGAAGGTTAAATCACAGATTGCATTAAAATGGGGATCTAAAACTACAGAAGCATCTAACTTCAATGATGCTTTAGTGACTAAATGATATTTGGCCTGCTTATAATCATACTGTTTTAAAAAAATCAAATTTTATGCATAATATATTTTTTCTTAAACTTTTGGCTGCTCATACTTCTGAAATAACGACATGAAAAACATCTTTGAAAAAAACAGTCCTATACAGCAGCTAAAATAGGCAGAGAGTTATCTGTGACTCAATTATTAGAAAAAAAAATTGGAAATACTAAGAATTTTTTCTTGATTTAAGGCAAAGATATTCCTCCCCTACATCACCCCCCCCGGCCTCCCAGCATGAAAGGTCAGACATAAAATAAAAAGCAATCTCACATTAACATAGTCAGGAAATAAAACAATAAAACGTTCAGGGAGCTCTTGTGAGGCTCTCTAAAATGTATGCATTTTGGAAACACTGGTCGGTATGCACATTTTTTCTACTCTGTTTAGAACACCATCAATATCTCCTCAAGCTGACTGAGATGCTCATCTATCTATAGTGACTTTCACAAGTTTAGTTTCTCAAAATATCAGCATACTTCCCTGGAAATAGTAACTGCATCAGAAATAAAACCAAATTACATCTCCCCAGCAAAAAGCCAAATCCTCCTATCTTACCATTTGCAAGTTATTCACTAAGTTATCTCTCACACAACAAGTAGCTGGGTATGGGCTGATAAAAATACAAGCTTCAGAGATACAGGCCTGAGCAAGGGGACTGTTTTTCTAGTAAATACATATTTAAACCTACATCACTGACAAGTTTGTCTTCGTAAGATTTTCAAACTCCATGAGCATTAAAGCTTACATGGAGAACGTACTTCACAACACTCTTCATTCCCTGCTATCAGGTATCAGCAAATAAAACTATCATTTCAGCAATGATTGATAAAGCTAAATCTGACATAACACACGTATGTCTATGCACAAGTGGAAGTCCTAATTCTATCACATTAGGGTAACAAAGGGCATTGAAGGCAATTATGCCCCGAAAGGCATTATAGTGTCTAATTTAAGCCAAGGTTTTTAAAATACCATAATTTCCACTAATTAAACACAGTGTGGGATAAGTCAGCTAATGTTTCCTTGCCAGACTTAAGAATATTTTTTTTTCCCACCAAACATTACCTTTCACAGTAACAGCATGGAACCCAGGTGTGGTTTTCAGCACAAAGCTTTATAAAAAGTAGTTATGTTTCCACAAGTACCCTGGCTTAGCCACTCCTCATATAATAGATTTTTTTAGTATTTGTACCTTTTTTCTACCCTAAAATCCCTCACTTGCAGCCCCCAACCCCATTTTCCTATAAATCAGCTTTTCATACCGCCACATCTGTCTTAGAACAGATAGTTTTGTGAAGCCTACACATTTCCCTAATTCATCCTCAAAGATCAGTTCTATGGGAAAGGAGTGGGCAGAATAATCTCTTTTCGAGTACAAACTTGACAGCATTCTACGTGGCAGTGAAGCATTCTTAAAGTCAGACATCACCAGTGAGAAAAACAGAAGCATGAAATATAAGGTTAAAAAAAAAAATTCAGCATAGAAAAATACAAAAAATTTATTTTTATTAGCAGCCATGTCTTAAATCAAATGAGCAAGATGAAAAAAATAACCTTTAGCTTTCTAAAATTAAATGGTTTGTGCTTTTGAGACGTAAATTGGATGCAGATTTCATCTCTTTGTTTCAATTACTTCAAATAATTGGCTTTAAGAAGGCCTGATATTTAAAGGACAGGTAATAATGCTATACTTGTACCTGAACAACAGTGCAAGGCATTCCTTATTTATTAAATAACAGCTGAATGACTGCCAGAAGCCACGGTTAATAAGAGTTCATTATACTCTTAGGTCCAGATTAAAGTTTACTGAAAGTAAATGAAGACAACTGAAATAACTACCATAGGGAGCCAGATAAAAAGTTCATTTAGTACAGGATCTTTCCTTCAAGCACTTACTACTGGCAACTGTCATAAAAAGAGTACAAATGAAGGTACATTCTATCTTCCTGAATAAGCTTCCAGTAGTCTAAGGTCCTTCAGCTAGGAAGTCCCTAAACAAGCAGTTGCAGCCAAGTCATCATACTTACTAGTTATGGACTGCCACATCCCCAAGAAATTTAAACCAATTCATCCTTTGAGGCCTCCACAGCATTCTACTTCATATATTTCCCATATATTAGTTGTGCAAGAAAGTAGTTCCTTTTGTGCATGTACATTGGTTTAATTTTTTCCCAAAAAAAATGAGAATGCCATTACACAACATTAGAGAAAAGACATTCATCTACCTACTGCATACCATTCTTTCTTGAAAACGTCTATCCTAGATTTCCTTCAGTCTCTTCATTTTTAGGTCTTCAACCAACTAGCTGAGCCCACTTTCCTTGGAACAAAAGGGGGAAAAGCTGCACAGGAGTACCCTGTGGGCTGAAGACAGCACACATCTCTCAGAATCACAGAAGGGTGGGGGTGAAAAGGGACCTCTGGAGATCATCTAGTCCAACCCCCTGATAAAAGCAAGATCACCTACAGCAGGTTGCACAGGATTGTGTCCAGGTGGGTCTTGAGTATCTCCAGAGAAGGAGACTCCACAACCTCTCTGGGCTGCCTGTTCCAGTGCTCTGTCACTTTCAAAGTGAAGAAGTTTTTCCTCATATTGAGATGGAACTTCCTGTGCTCCAGTTTGTGCCCATTGCCCCTTGTCCTGTCCCTGGGTAATACTGAGAAGTGCCTAGCCCTTTCCTTTAGATAACCACCCTCCCTTTAGACATTAATAAAATCCCGTGTTCTCCAGGCTAAATAGACCCAGTTCTCTCAGCTTTTCCTCATTCAACAGAGGATCCAGTCCCCTCATCATCTTTGTAACCATGGTCCCACTGGACTCTCTCCAGTAATGCTCTGTCTTTCTTGGATAGGGGAATTCAAATGTGGCCTCACCAGGACAGAGCAGAGGGGGAGAATAACGTCACTCGTCCTTCTGGCCATGCTTTTCTTAATGCACCCCAGGATACCATTGGCCTTCTTGGCCAAAAGGGCACACCACTAGCTCATGGAGAGCTTGTTATCCACCAGGACTCCCAGGTCTTTTGCAGAGTTGTAGCCCTGCATTTCAACCCCTAACTTGCACTGGTGCCTCAGGTTATTTCTCCCTAGGAACAGGACCTACACTTGCCTTTGTTGAACTTAACTAGATTCCTCTTGGCCCAATTCTCTACCCTGTTCAGTCTCGCTGAGTGGCACCACAGCCTTCTGGTGTGTTTGCCACCATAACTCCTCCCAGGTGGCCACCAAATTCCTCCTAGTTTTGTACGCTGTGTTCCCTCATCCAGAACATTGATGAATAGGTTGAGTAAGACCAGCCCAAGCACTGACCCCTGGACACACCACTGGCTACAGACCTCCAACTAGACTCTGTGCTGCTTATCACAACCCTCTGAGTTCTGTGATTCAGACAGTTGTCAACTCACATGGTGTCTGTAAGGACAGACACACAACTTTGTGGTACTGAACTCAATGCAAAACTAAAAGCTCCCTAGAAATGAGCTGAATTAATTTGAAAGTCTTTACTTGCTGGAGCAGCAATCCTCCAAAATTTGCACATATACCCAGTGTAAGAACAATCGCACTAAAGAGAATAACTATTATCATGTTTTAAATTCAGCAAGTATATAAGAACTTACAATGAATTTCAGCGTGAGGTATGTCAGAAAGGTGAAGAAATTAGACATGAGGAATATCCTTTTCAGAACCGAAGGCAGTGGCAAATTAAGGAATTTCATTGGTACATTAGAGTGAAGTTATTTCTGTAATGGTCCAAACAAACTCTTTACGGTAACTATACAACACTTGGCATAAGCCAGGCTTTGTGAGCGACAGGTACACTGGAATCTAATTTTCAAGGTTCAGAATTATATGCTTTCAGGAGCGCAGTCTTGTTCTCTCCTTCAGAAACAGAAGTGGGAATTGGTACAGGGAAGAAAGAAATGCTCCACTTTGAAAGATAAATTCATTCACTTTGAGTGCACAAGAGGACAATAGGGCCATTCAAGCACTACACAAAATGTACTGACAGCAAGACCAAGCAGTATCTTTTCAGAATAAGAATTTTCTTACTTCTACAGACTGAAAGCTCCTTGTTTCAGATTAAACTGACTTAGACTTTCTGACAAATGAAGAAAATTTTAAGAAGATTCATTTTTTAAAATATAGATATGTCTGGAAAAAAATTTATATTAGTTTAAGGAATTTGAAGAAAAGTTGAAAAATGTGTTGACAATAAGAGCTTTTTAAGAAACCAAATTCTTTACAGATACAATAGATCAAAAGGATTCACTAAACAGCATGGTTAACTGAAGGCTAAAAATACTAATGGGGCAGGTAGTTAACTATGAGATGACCACTGGCTTTCTAGTAAGCTGTTTTTTCCTTCTTGAAGGAGGAATGTTTATAATGTGCAACTCCTGCTATCATTATGACTCCATATGAAAAAGATGTAGCTTATGAAAACCTTTCAACTATATATAAACTGTGAATTGTATTTATTATTTTAACATACATTTAATGAGTATCTGTGAAGTAGAGATCAGTGTACCAAATTGCTTTATCTTTTCTCAGCTACCCTGAGACACTTCACTAACCTTTCTTTATTCTATTCTGGATGAAATTTGAGGAGCTTCGAGATTAGTCTCATGCCTTTTCCAATATATCACCACTGTTCTACAGGAACAGAAATAAATGCTAAACAGAACTTAACTACATGTGTGAATAAAATCATGCAGCTACAACTAAACAAATCTAATTTGCAGAGTTGTTGAACACATAGTGTTTGCTATGCTATCCTAAAAAGGCCCTAGGGATCTTTCTCTAAGGAATTCTTAAATCTGTAAGCAGAGGGTGAATCATCTGCCTCTCAGTTAATGAGGAGACTTTCCCTACAAAACTACTCTTTACCCTGAAAGCTTTTTTTTTTTTTTAAATTTTTTTCCTTTCCACTCAGTTCTCCATTAGTAAAACTTGGGCTGGCATTCTGGTTTAGTCAAACCAAAATTCACTGCCTTTAGTGAATCTACCCTTACCTCCACTAGATTTAGAGTTGATGAAAAAAAAACCCAACTTGTTTCAAGAAAACACCTCAGAAAAAACCCAAAAATCCCACCACAATTATAAGTTTACTCTTACTCTTATCTGTCACATGAAAATTCTTGGAAATAAATCCAAAGTTGTATTTTGAAGGTTAACTATTTCTACTATTTTCACATTAGAAGTACCAGTCTGTAATTTCATCTCAGTATTTTCTGGGCAGCTAAGGGGATAACAGCACTAGCAGAGAAAAAGGAAAACTGCTGTCAAATTGCTACACTCACACGCATATATGTACATACCTAAACATATATTTGTAGCATATTTTTCAGTACAAGAAGTACAGAACTCTGATGTACAGAAACAGTACTGGTGTATGCTGGGAGCAGAGAGATTTTGGAAATTGCTACACCAACTATCAGTTTCCTTCCTGTGAATTAAAAGATGATTTTTTTCGTCTTTGGCTGCAAGATCTTCTGATCATGCAATATTTAAGTGTGTGCACATACAGAGACACATAAGGGTTCAATAATAAGATAACACAAGAAAAACATGCTACATATAAATATATATACACACATATGTATGCATTTTTATATATGCACACCTGCTTTTTACTTTTCAAACATCTATTTTTCTTACCATCCTACTACTAATTTATAAAAGGACCATTCTTATTTCTGACCCTACTCTTAGCTACTGTCCATACACAGAAAGTTCTTGACCTTTAATCACAGTATCTCTGATTAGAGTTCCAAAATACAATCTAACATGTTCCCTTGAATTTACCTTTCCTATTTGCAATAGCTCTTTAGGTTTACTTTGGGGAAGGTACAATTAATTTTGTGACAATTAGACCAAGACTTATCCTTGAAAGAGAGTTCCCTTCAAAATTAAACATGATTTAGATTTTTCCTTCATCCTAACCACACGGCATTTGACTCCTACCAAACAACTGAATTATTCCCAAGAGACTGAAAGCCAGTAACTAAAATCCTTCAGATAAAGCTATCATAGATTGTCTCCCCCTTCTGAATAGGAGGTATACATGTCAGCCTTTCCAGCTAGTAAGGAAAGCTAATTTCTGCAAGAAAAAAAGTGGAATTTTTTTTCCACTTTAATGAAAAATTAAGACATATTTATGCATTAGTTTGAGAAACAGTGACTAGTAATGCAGAATTTACTTTATGTTAATTCTTCTCCACAAGGTTATATTGATTTTCTCTCCTTTTAAAGTAAATTTAGGCTTAGTCTTCCCAGTCTACCTTTCATCAGGCTTTTCACATCTTTAGACTTACATCTCTTGTACATTTAATACAGATTTTAGGTGAGAGTTACATATCGCAGATTGGAATAAACACCACCATGAGCAAAGACATATGTACTCTCCCTTTCACACTTCCTAATGAGGTCTCAAAATGAAACTGCAGTGACGTATATAGCATATAATTACACACACAAGAAAATGATGTTAAAAGAACATGAAGTTTGCCAACTCAAGGCCTGACAAGGAGCAAGGAGATGTTAGAATTCAAGTTTTCCATGCATGTTAACTCTGTAGCTTCGTGCTCATCTGTTATGATGTGTGAGGTAGTCACATCATCAATTTTAGGTTCTTTACTTAGCTAAGCAACATTCTTGCATCCCGTTATAGATCCACTTGAAAATGATTTGAGCTATTACTGCAAAACATTTTGTAATGACAACCTGACATCCATAATTTTAGAGGCTAAAAGAAGGTGTTTAAGTGCTGGAGCATGTCCAAAGAGCAAAGCAGCTGATGAAGGGCCTAGTGCCCAAGATCTCCTCTTGCATGGAGCAGATGAGGGAACTGGGGATGTTTAGTCTGGAGAAAAGGAGGCTGAGGGGAGATCTTATCACTCTCTACAACTATCTGAAAGGAGGTTGTAAGCAGGAGTGTGTTAGTCTCTTCTCCCAAGTAACAAGAAATAGGAGAAGACGAAATGACACCAAGTTGTGCTGGAGAAAGTTTAAATTGGACATTAGGAAAAATTTCTGCACTGAAAAGGTTGTCAAGCATTGGCCCCCCAGGGATGTGGTTTAGTCATCATCCCTGAACATATCTAAATGATGCATAGATGTGGTGCTTAGGGACATGGTTTAGTGGCAGACATGCTAGGTTAACAGTTGTTGATCTTAAAGACTTGATGATCTTAAAGGCCTTTTCCAAACAAAATGATTCTAAGAGAGCCAAAGGTGAGAAGAATCACTTATATTAGCTCTAGTCAGTGCCATACAGTAAGCTTGTTTTCAGTGGACTGTAATGTCTTAGACATGCTACTGGAGCACTACCCCCTCCATGTTACTCCACATCATTACATTATTAAGAAATCAGATACACATACTTTTGTGTTAACTTTCATCATAGAGCTATTTCAAAATGGGGATGATGAGATTTGTTTCAGAAATGCATTTCTGATCAACACTCTAAGGTACTTAACCTTAGGTGTTAGTTACAAATCTTCCTATTCACTTACTACAGAAGTAACTCAGAATTCTTACTTTAGCAGGTGTATGTATTTTGCAGTATCAATACAAATTTTAATTACTTGATTATGCATCATCAGGCCTATGCCTTTCTTGTGGTATGGGATGGATCTAGGACACATGAAGATGAAAGCCCCCCGCTTCTGTCTAGGCTGGGGGAAGAAAATAAAAAAAAAAAAAATCACATAATTAAAGTAACTGGGTATTATCCTGGAGAGTTAGCTCTTATCTTTGCCTTTGCCAATTTCTACTCAGTGCAAATCAAAAGCCTTAGCATAGTCATTTCACTGCACATTTTTCATTTCCTAGTACCTGACTTTATGCTCTAGGGTTTGATTTGCAGAACTGCTGAGCAACTGGAACTTCAGCCGAGACCTGTGAAAGCAGTATTTTGAGCAGGTATAGTTTGACAGAAAACTATTTCCTCCCAATCTTCCATAAAAGACAGAGAAAACAAAAGTATATGGATATTTGAATCATTTGCTCCATTCCTTAGAATTGTGTGGTGACAGAGATGGCAATCATGTTTCTTTACCTAATAGGAACTGATGAAAAAAATACATTAATTCTTGTTCCTCAAATAGCCAAACACAGCAATTACTGATCGTTTCCTCACAGAACACTTCTTTACTGATGAGGAGATTCCTTCTGTAAGGCACTTTTCATCAGTGTTCAATAAAAAGGCAGAGGTTACTCCATGAAAAAAAAGTAAGATTACCAAATGGTAAGTAAACAATGTACTGAACGAGGCTATACACCCTTGGTAGAAAATAGCATATTTTAGTAATTACTGCACAATATTAAGTTGTATAGGTTTAATAGGATGAAATTAAGATATTTGAAATAAGCCAAGTTTTCCCATGTTTTAAGTGGGTGCACAAATCTAATCACAGTAATGTTATTTTGCACAGATCTTTAACTTTTTACTGGTTTTCAAAGTTCTCCTCAAAAATGAAGCTTACATAATCACAGGTGCATCCACCTCCCCACCTAACCCCAACTAATTTTTTACTGAATAAATCCTTGGCTTCAAACCAATTTAGCCTAGTAGCCGCCACTGAATACCTGAGGTCTTAAAAAGACCTAAGGATTATAAATCAGAGCAGAGGACACAGAGTCTCAATTCCCCCTCCTCCCCAGTCCCAGAATGAAAAGCTTTTGTGTATGGTCACAGTGAATTAAGACAAGATGATACAATCTGGAAAGAGATGTTCAAAGAAAACAGCTACAAATGAATACATACATAAATTAAATTTTCCATTTCTTCGTCCTCAAAGCAAAACAAGATGACAACGTAGAGGGGAGGAAAAGTTGCAATTCCAAATATTCACAAGTTTCTCACCGGTGCAGAAAGGGAATCGGGGCGAAATCCATGCTGCAACCATACCTTGCCATTACAAATAATTTGTACACATGCCATTTAGCAATGGTCCAATAACCTTTCCGTTGTTTCTGAAACAGTTTGTGTGAGCTGTTGCATCGATGTATGGAACCAAATTCTACATGAAGTTCTACATTTTAACACAAAGCAATTTAAAGCTATTACTGCAAAGTAGAGTTCATGACTAAAAGTACCATAGTCATTTGCATTGCTGCTTTAGAAAAATACTGAAAGGACTGAATTAGTCAACTATTCTACAGTTCAGAGTTCAGCTGAGGTACAGAAAGTGTGATTCAAACCATACTCCATTCTGCACGCACATGCTTTCTTTTTCCTGTCACTCGACATGCTAGGAAAGCAACAGTCTCACATCTGAGGCACACAAGACAGAATCAAGCATCAGAAGCAATCTGGTAACACTGCACACAAAACCTGTCTTGCTATCTTCCAAAATACCCCGACAGATATCAACCAAGGGAGACAAAACTGCTCTCTTTATTGCCAACCCCACGCCCCACATGAAAGACAAGTGCAGGCAAGACTCCAATTTGAACAATTATGGTAACTCCTTTCCAGCTGGGCTCCTCTGCAGCACCAAGCACATTCAGAAAGTAGCATCTGATTAGCTGGAGAGGCTGAAGCAGTGGCAGCCCGCCTGTGCTACGATCTTTACTTTCACTGCTTCATGAAACATCATGAGATGACCCAAGGATAGTGCAGATAAAAACACACGTCAATAAAATTCAAAGCCTGTTGTAAGCAAGTGCAGCATCTATTCAAGGCTTTCACCTTTATTCTTATTCCATGGCCTTTTACAATATTGCCTGCTATTAAGAGACGGTCATCATCTTTAAGATACAGAACTCCTAACACATGGAAATTCATTCCTGTTCAGAGTTCATTTTTATCCCAAAGGGACGGGAGTTTAACATATGAAACCTATTGCTACCTGGAAATTGCTCAGTTTTCCTTGCTTTTATTGTTTGATCCTTTTCACCTGCCTTTTTTTTTTGTTTTTCATTTATCTGAAACAGGTATCCCTACAGCCATCATGTCAAACACATATACAGTTTTAAACCCCTCCCTTGTAATGAGTGCCCAGAGTACTTCTTGTTGATACAAGGACATTTTTAAACATATCTACTACTATTAAAATTTTAAGTAGCCATCTGGACTGCTCTTTGGAAGTGCTTCACAACTGGAAACCTTCTTGGAAGATTTATCAAGACTGTTCTCTGGAGACCAGGATCTGTGTATTTAAAGAGTACCACATACAGTTACGGGTTTCTGAATTCACAACTTTATCATTTTCTTGCTGAAGCTTTACATAGACACCAAAGTCCTTGTTAAGTATTCATGGACCAGACAAACTGCTAACAAAGCGTTTGAACTCCTACAGGATGGACAAATTGTGAACTTTTTTGTGACATTTAAAATTAATCTAGAACGGTGGTCATGCAGGAATAACTTCTTTATAAACCTTTTTGGATAGCTATCATTGGACAGTAGAGAAAACTGGTACAATATCTCCGCTGGCAAAGATTCCCCTAACGAACCAAGAAAACCTCCACATAACAGAATCACACTTTCCTCCAAATTTACATGTGGAGATAAACAAATACGACATCGACCAGTAAAACGCATCATTGGCTAAGCACAATGCTTACTTACTGATCTCAAACCGTAAGGTGTTAGGACAATTAGTCCTCGCAGTATATATAAAACCTTACTTTATTTAATACCTTTTACTTCTGTAAAATAAAATTGAATTCTATGGTATCTTATTTCACAAGTAAAAACAATTGAAAATTTCTCCTTCAGTATTAGCAAAAAGAACATTTCCTGATGGAGAAAGTTTTCCAAAGTTTTTTTTAGCCACAAATCTAATCTCCAAGTAATCTGCAAAATTAAAAATACTTACAAAGGAAAATTAATTAAAAGAAGTTTCAACACTCATTAAAGTGTCATCCATATAGGATTAACAATCACAGAATGTTAGGAGTTCGAAGAGACCTTGAAAGATCATCTAGTCCAACCCCCTGCCAGAGCAGGATCACCTAGACTAAATTACACAGGAATACATCCAGGTGGGTTTTGAATGTCTCCAGAGAAGGAAACTCCACAACCTCTCTGGGCAGTGTGTTCCAGTGCTCCATCACCCTCAGAGTGAAAAAGTTTTTCCTTATGTTCACATGGAACCTCATATGCTCCAGCTGGCACCCACTGCCCTTTGTCCTATCATTGGACGTCACCAAGAAAAGCCTGGCTTCATCATATTTATAAACATTAATGAGGTCACCCTTCAGTCTCCTCTTCTCCAGGCTAAAGAGACCCAGCTCCCTCAGCCTGTCCTCATAAGGAAGATGTTCCATTCCCTTAATCATCTTGGTGGCCCTGTGCTGGACTCTCAACTAGTTCCCTGTCCTTCTTGAACTAAGAAGTCCAGAACTGGACACAATATTCCAGGTGTAGTCTCACCACAGCAGAGCAAAGGGGGAGAAGGACCTCTCTTGGCCTACTAACCACACCTCTTTTATTACACCCAAGGATTCCATTTGCCTTGTTGGCCATGAGGGCACATTGCTGGCTCATGGTCATTCTGCTGTCCACCAGGACCCCCAGGTCCCTTTCCCCTGTGCTGCTCTCCAATAGGTCCATCCCCAACCTATACTTGTACATGGGGCTGTTCTTCCCCAGATGCAAGACTCTACACTTGTCCTTGTTGTATTTTATTAAATTTCCCCCTGCCCAACTCTCCAGCCTGTCTAGGTCTCTAATGGCAGTGCAGCCTTCTAGTGTGTCAGCCACTCCTCCCAGTTTTGTGTCATCAGCAAGCTTCCTGACAGTGCACTCAGTTCTCTCATCCAGGTCACTGATGAATTTATTGATTAGCACTGGTCCCAGTACCAACAGACATTTTCACATCATAAAAAAAATAATAAAAATGTATGGCTATTCAAATACCCTAAACACACCCCATTTTATCATAATTGGAACACTAAAGGATTTCCCTGTTGATGTTAATAAAACAAACAGGTCAAATTTCTGATTCCACCAAACTGAATGGCCCTTCTCAGATTGGGTATTGCAACACCACAAATGAAAAAACCCTTATTAGGAATATTTTAATGAAATAAGGAGAGCTCTGAATTGTGCTAACTACTTTTTCCAGCTAGGGAGATTATAGACACCTACTGCTTCTAGAGCCATGATGGGAGAAATTTTACTTTAACAGATGACATTATAATCTTCAATTTAAGAGGAAAAAAATAAGTTAAGAGGAAAAGTACGCAAAACTTTTTGACCAGATGGTATAAATTCTCATCTGCTTAAGAAATATTCACCCTATCAAGATGGAGACATCAAACCCCATCAAATTTCAGATTTGCTTACAATTTGGAATTCAGAATCTTTTGAAATACCCGAGCCAATACAGCAAAATAAATTTTCTTAAGAAAGGCATAAATACTTTATTAATAGAGCTATACTTAGAGTGTGTGCATGCATACATACATGCACAATAACTTTGAAGGACGTGCCTTAGACTCCATGAAGGTACAAACATTTTCTAGAGGCTAGTGTAAAGCAGCAACTTCCCATTAATGCTTAGAATCAGAAACCTAAGGAGAGCAAATGATAATTTGTGAATTCTTCCCCACTTCTGTAATAGCTATTCTAACACACTGAAGGGAAAGCAGCACCAACAGTTTTGCCATACATTCTTCTGTGCCTGGACCAATGGCTGATGCCATGACAACAGCAACGCTGCAAAGTAGCTTTTGATAAGCAGGAATTTTCCTATCCCAGTCATTTCAGCATTTTGTCTCCTGGGAAGGCATCCTCATTACACTTAGTTCAACCAAAAATAGAGAGGGGGTTTTGTTAGAGGTTTGTTGGGATTTGATTTTGTGGTGGTTTTTTGTTGTTGTTGCTGGTTAGTTTGGTTATAAGAGAAATTGTTTCCTTCTGCTGGCTGCAGAATCACACATGCTAATTTGGCTTCGTGAGACAAAGAAAATTGAAAATAGCTTATGAATTTACAGAAAGTATTTTGATTCTTTCTAAAGCAGCATCACTAATGGACACACATGCAGGTACTGCTTAGCAGCTACTTACTTTCACATTTGCCTAGACTGTCATGAAGGTAATGATTCCACGTAAAGAAAACACAGTTAGCATAAAAGTAAATATGTAAGAGATTCACAAATCAATGAAGTTTACAAATAAGCAAGCTACTTTTCACTACTTACATACTGAAATGGCTGGAGTATTGAATGCTTATAGAATTTACTGAAATTCTACTTCAGTAAATAAGTCATTATGAGTTCATATAAAAGCCACTGCCACTTGCTTTGAGTGATTTTTTTTTTTTAGTTTTATTTTACAGTGATTAAAGCTAAGAAGGGTAACCATCACAGCTACAAATTTAACCAAAAGCACTCACAACTCAAAGAATAGTCTCATACAATTACAGAGAAGTTATTTAAGTATTTTTGGTTGTCAGAAATAAAACAAGGTCCAGCTGGATTTGGTTTAGAATTAATATAGCCTTAATTATTGATTATATATTTAATACCTTTGTCTTAATTATCATAACAGTCTACATTTTTTATGAATATCAGTCTTCCAAAACTAAAAAATTATGAGCTAGAAGCACATTACACAGAAGTTAAGTAAATTCAAGATTGCAATGGAATTATTTTCTGCTAATGAGAAGCAAAGGCTAACATCCAACAGAAAAATATAAACTGTTCATACAAATACAGAGCAACCATACTCTAAAGAAGATACTACAAAAAATTCCAAGTTAAACAAAACAAAACCCCCTCCTATCCTTAAAAAACCTGACAACATACTCTTTTTGAATAGCCTTCATACTCTTTGTTACCAACTAGAGAGCTAGTTGGTAGAACGAACACTAGAAATTACACGATCTTTAACAAATTATCTCAATTTACCACTTTAACATTTATCTTCTGTTTGTTTCACTGACCCTACCATTGTCAGAATGAACAATACAGGAAGGTCTTGTGGGACCCAGGATAAGCTACAGGCACACATCTCACTCTCGCTCCTAGTGCAATGATCCCACCTGTGTCCTGCATTCTTGTTACTTGGGTCTCTCACTCCCATCCATCTCCTTACACAATAAATAAACAGATCTTGCTTATCTGAAGAGACTGAAAAGCAAAACTTGCCAACAGCAATGTTAACTGTGTTTCGGAGAACATGCTTGGGCAACAGGCTTTGCTCACTACTTACTTAGGCCGTACTTCTAAAACCATTAATAAGCTCTGAGTAACATAGCAAAGAGAAGCTGGATTTTCACATTTTGCAAGTTTATAAATTTGTGTCCTTTATGTTCTGTTAGAACAGCCTTCAAAATCAGGTAATAATGAAAAATAAAAATAATTTGGAAACGTATAGATAGTACTCTATGTTCAATTCAAACAAGATACCTTACATACCAGAGGTCAGTAAAAAAACCAGTACCTACAGTGTCACTTGTCATGAAAAACATTGCCAAAAAAAGGGAAGCACAGCTTTATGGGCTGATCCTGACCTACACAGCAGCAAACTCAACCCACTTCAAGTCATGGTGAAGTACAGCTATAAAAGAAGCTGCTCTGGCCATAACTGAAGGTATGCAGATACATGTCATCACACAAGTTGCAGCAACATTGGAAAGGCTTTATCAAGATAACAGTGTAAAAGAGAATCTTCTAGAATTACAATTATAAAATTTCTCTATTTCAGGATATTCAGAAACTCAGCAGCAGCATTTTATACCAACCGTGGGTGTGAAGGCTTGTAACACACTACATTGATTTTTGAGACCAGAAAATCTTCCAAAAATCCTTCTATATTAGCAAGAATGTACAACTGCAATCCGCAAACACACTGAAGTTAGAAGAAGGTATATTTTCCCAGCATGAACATGCCATTTAAGAAACTAGGACAAAGAAGAATTCAGTAATGAAACAAAATGCTGGACTAAAATGAAAATCCAGCAACTCTGACATTAATGGCAAAGCTCCAGCTGACATTCACAGAGCTAGAGATTCACCTCAGGTATCTGTGTCAAATCCTACAAGCACCAGCTTTCCTTAAATGGTCCTGTATATACTGAAAATCCATCTATAACTTTCCCATTATAAGGACAAGCAGGTAGAACAAAATCTGCACAGGCCTCTTCAGGTTAGTTTTAAAATAGAACTGCATTCCTTGTAGGAGAATGAAATTTAGGTCTGCAGATGAAAGACCTGCACAATTAGAAGACCCAAACAGCTAGCACCACAGAATCACACAGAACCCTGATGAGATAACATCTTCTGGTTTTGTACCTACAGCTCACTCTATTAACCTTTACTTTTTCTTCTCCCTGAAAAATTCCAATAGAGCTCCACCTGCATATATTTAGATTTTTTTTTTCTGATATTCCATACTTATCAGTGAGAAGGGTGAAGAAACAGAGCCTCCAAAGCAGAGCTTTACGTAGATGTAGCACATTACCATTTATTGGTGAAAACACAAGTAGACGCACACAAGTTTCACACCTTCCCTGCTAATTTTACACATTTACATAGGCACATGCAAGGACATAAGATCGTCCTCAAATGATGCTTCTAAGATTTACCACCTGCACATTATCATTAAATAAAGCAGAAAAGACGAAGAAAAGTTATATATGATCCTTTTAGCTGTAGAAGGAGAGTGAGAAACCTGTAAATACCTAACGCATGCAAATGATTACAGAGCACACCAAAAAACCACACAGAGAAATAGCTGATGTATTTATGCAGGGCAAAATACGACCTGTCTGGACAAGTCACATAAAATGGCAGGTACCTCTGCTGTGTGGCTGGTTTGTTTTAAACAAACTAAGACAAAAGATGTCAGAGCCCCTCTTGCTTCTCTTTGTGAAAAAAGAAGTGCAAGGTGAAACAAACCAACCTGGAAGTCAGAATCCACCTGGGCATCAGTGATGACCAGTCAGCACTGTCTCCTCTTCTCTTATGGCTACTCAAGTCTAATGAATTTTGCCTTGATCAGTTTCTCAACTTTCCTTATGACCCCCATCTCCTGGCTCATCAGTTTTCTTGCAGCCCAGTAAATTGGCAGCTGCTCAGTTCCTTCAGGGAAGAGAAGCGAGAGTCAATTGTAATAATGGGCTGCAATTACTCCTGGGTTGCAGGAACTGAGCTGCTGTTGCTGACTGCTGTCATTTTATCTGCCTTTGAACTTCTTTATGACCCCATGGCAGGGAATTACAGCCCTCGGCTGCAAAAAAAAAAAATAAATAAAATCATACCTCTTATCATCACACAACGTCCTGCAGAGCCTCTCAACAAGTGCCAGACAGACTGGTTGTGGAACAGGAAGAAGTACACGAAGCCATATTAATTACACTAATGTAGCCACATTGCTTCAAGACCTTTCTCAAACCTCCCAACTCTAACACAGCTCTGCATACTGGGCTTAGACTGCAGATATGTATACACTTTGACAAATGTAGTATTGGAGATACCGACTCCTCTCTGCCTCAGTGTACAATTTGAAAACATTGGAGGGTACAAGACAGATACAATTTTGTCAGTCATATCCTACAGATACCAGGGTGGGGGTGTAATTTTTTTAAATAGCCTAAGTCATCTTAAGCAAATGGACAGGAGCTGTAATACTCAAATTTTAGATATCAGAATCCCCAAAAAGGATTGCCAAAATCAGTAATTTAACTGCTTATCACCATGTGTAAAACACACTCATCAGCCATTGCCTTTTTTTTTCCCCTCCCCAGAGCAACTTTTATTGGAGAAACTGCAGAAGCACAGTCAAAGGTACCCAAAAGACATAAAAGCCTCAGCCAAATAAAACTTGTTTGGAATGCTTAAAGCATGCTTGTGTCACTAGTCGTCATTTAAAATACAAACAAGATTATTTCCGCCTTCTATTTCCTGAATCATTGCTTTTCATCTTTTCTCATAGTAAGCTGAATATATTTTTCTTCTCAGCCACGATCCCCAGCTGCCCACAGCCAATTGTTTTGGCAACCTTCCACCTTAAGTGAAGGTAACAAAGCTTGATTTTTGCTGCAATTCATATTTTCAAATGCTTCTTTAGAAGTGTTAGATATCACTCAATCAATCATTCTAGTGGATCTCAGGATGCAAGGTGGTCCTGACCCATGTGTTGAGATGGAAAGAACTTTTGAGTGACTTTTCCTAAAAATACCTGTAAGATACTAACTTTTAATGAATGGGATTTAAAACATGCCATCTCCAACAAGTTAAATATTTTGCATGTAAAATAATAAGAGGGATATTTTCAGTTAATAACAATGGCATTGAAGTGTTTCATGAGGCAATAATTCAGTTTGAGTTGATTAAGTTCAAATTTGTTGGTCTAGCAGTTTATTAACCAGGGACAGACATTATTGCTGAGAGAGCACACTGGGGTATTCCCCACATTCTTACCACATTGTAAATCATAAATTCCCTTCCTTTTCCTCTAAGGATGGTGCATTTATTTAGAATAAAGTTTGTAGATGCAAGATATCAGAGTGAAGAAAATAATGCTTTGATGTTATCTGAACAATGCCATACTGCTCCAATATAATGAAACCAGCACAAATGAAAAACAATTTAATGTCCAAAAGATTAAAATGCCATTTAAGCTGCAATGATGTTTTCTGTATTTTAAGGATCATCTTTATAATTCTTATTTTAAACCATCAAGTTTTCATCATTTATGCAAAGTAAACTGGCCTAATTACTTTGCAGTCCTATTGCAACTCCAACCTGCTCTCTCTCCACTGCCAGCAAAGAGACAGTTCACATTTCTAGTGCAGAAAACAGTTCTGGAGATAATATTTACTGTTTGATTGTTTGTAACAACAACAACAAAAAAGGTGTGGGGAGTATGTGTGTGAAAGAGAACCAAAAAACAAGGAGGGGGGCGGGGGGAGGAGGAGGAATGTGACTACAATTTCTGGCCATCTTAAATTAAAGTGGTCCTTACTCTGATGAACTCCAACAGTGATTGAAGTGAGATCACCCAATCTTGAAAATCATCATAAAGTAAAACCAGAAATCCGTGAGTGCCAAAACAGTTTTCTTTATGGACACTGTGCTCTTCCTGCTCATTCAGCTACTGCGAGTTAAATGCATTATGATCAATCACCTGCTTTTAAGTGCTTGGGGTTCTAGACCTTACAGTGTCGGTTACAAGGCACATTAATGAATCACAGCCGTACTCTTTGCTCTCCTGCTGGTGCGTGCTAATCCATTTTATTTAGTATCGCAACCAAGGAGAACATTTTAATCACTATAATGTAACTGCCAGTGCTCATCTGATCATACTCGTCCTAGACTAGGCAAATCCTGAGGCCTTAAAGAATACTGCTTTTTCACTTCAGAATGGACAAAAGAAGCCTCACCTCTCAAAGTTTAGGCTTCAGAGAGGGATATCCATACAGCTTCGCTCTTTAACATACAGGCAATGTACAAAAAAACACCCCACCCTTTTGTGACATTACTTGTCTGAGCTCTGCCATACCAATTAAAGATTAAATTCATAAGCCACATTTAGTTTAGCTGTAACAGATTTCAAAACCAGCAAGTTGATAACAGAAGATATATGCTAAATTATTAAAATTTGCAATGGCATATCATGATATTTTTAACCGATTAAGAAATGGATTTCACATACACTAGCATAACATATGCTTGTTCCTATGTAAGTTTGTGCAATGACCTCTTCAGTAAGGATATGTTGTCTACGCTGCCTCAGAAATGCTTTGCTCTTTGCTGTGGTAACGGCTTGGAAACTTTACATAACTATTAATTTTTCAGCTATACTAATTAGTTTAATACCTGAAATAAAGGATGCAGACAAGAGAAAAAAAAAGTTAGCATTGCCAGTGTTATGTGTAAAATGACTGTCCCAAATACGGCAAATGCATAGAAGTAACAGATGGAGAGGAAAAAAATGTGCTTTATGTTGTCCTCAATTTAAAGGACAAAAAGCAAATCAAAGCTACAGAGTAGTTTTTCAGTATGTCTCCTATGAGAATTGATATGTTTACAATTAAACAGGAATCAACTAGGTACAAAATACTGGTTTAGCTGTATTTAATTCCACAATATATTGAACTACTGAAAGGAGATCCGACTATTCTTGAAAAATACTTTTTTCAGTTTCATTGTTATCTCAAACCTTGTTGCACACACACAAAAGAAAACATGTCATTATCTGAGTGTGTGTGTATATATATGTAGATGCAGACACACTGATTATACAATCTTTAGTTTCACTGTATGCAGAAGTAACTTGTGCATATGATTTGAAATAAATGAATGCAGATGTGGCCTACCATTATAGATGAAGGTGCACAGAAACAATGCTCTGCTTCCTGCATGCAGGGCTTTTGATCTAATAGATTATTTTACCATGGGAGCTGAAGCAAAGCTAGTAGTTCTTAAATGCAAGTAAGATGCATAGTGATGGGTAATACTCTTGGTTAATTGCAGTACTCTGGAGAAATAATTTTCCCCAATATTGCATTAATAGTGCTATAACCTTATGAAAGTGGATCTAAAACACGTGCTGTGCCACTCTAGGATTTGTTTGAATATTCTGAAAAGATTTTACTTTTCTTCAAAGCTAATTTTCACATAATCAAGGTAGCTGGCTCTATACACATTACCTAGACAGAAAGCTTGACTGAACATTACTGAGAAGCTAGTAACCTTCCTCCTTCCCTACCTTCCACCCCAAATCAAATTAATCATGAAGGTTTTGATCACTGTGGAAGCATTAGGCTCACTACCATATTTCATGATTGCTTTCTATGTACTTACATCTCAATGAGATCTTAATAAAAACAAATGAACAAGAAAAATAAACTCCTCATAGAGACAAAGTTTAACTGCATACAGAAGAGCTTAACATTAACTTTTTAATTTTTCTTTGATAGAATTCCTGTTTATGCCATACTCCATGTTAATAACCTCCGCAACAACCTAGAACAAAATCCCACAATACTATTTTTGAATGTAAAATGTAGATCTTTCCTGTAAAGATACTCACCAACACATTTTTCTTGTCTGATTCAACCACCTTATTTTAATAACATTATTTTAAATACTTTTTTAAAAAATTGTAGTAGGAGTGCAATTTGTTTTAAACTTAAGTAACAGTCAGAACAGAGCAAAAAACTTTCCCCCAGTCAACATAATTTCCTGAAATCATTAATTTTGTATTGCTCAACAAGCAAAAGAGAAAGTTTTTAAACTTTCTTGGAGAATTCAAGTTACTTCCTGTTTTGTTGTTTCTGATGTCATACACAGCAATTGATCTCTGCCATGGTTTTGACTGTGTAAGGTTGGAATTAATTACTTGCCAAGGATCTGCTGGAAAATTAGACCTTAATCTATCATCCTAGCTACAGCTTGATGCAGACAACTGTGTTTAAAAGAGGCTGGATCATTTGCATCCACTTCAATCACCAATTCATTGGTATATTTGATCTTAAACCAAAAGCTACTTCTGTCACCTCCACCTATTTAAGGTATTCCTGGCCAGGCTCACCACTATGTTTGTAAACACGTTTGTTCCTAGCCACACAGGCAATTGAGTGGAAAACTCCTTCTTTAGAGAGCTTCCCAGTTATTATTACAAATAACACAATATCACCAGAGAAAAAAGGACACATGTTCTTAGGGCTCAGGAAACGAGGTTGGGGAACAATAATACAGGCAACACTGTTTTCTCATTCTCAGTAATCTCTTACTGCCCAACCCCAGTGCCTATCAGGCAACTCCTTCTCCTTTCACCCCCTATCAACTGTCTGAATGGTCTTCCCATTCCTCCTGCATTCTTTCCTTGGTTTTAATCCTCTACCTCTTTTCCTAGCTTCCTTTCCAAATCTGTCAGTTGTTTTTTGCTCAGGGTTCCTCATTAGATTTCAAAATCTTTAAGCAACTCTTTTGCTTTCCACTCAACTTACATTGAGCTCCTCTCCCCAAGACTTCTTTCATATTGCTGTTGCCATCACTTTGGACTCATTTCATATTCACAAATATTACCACAATGATGTAATGAAGAATCTAAATATATTAAAAAGGCTCTCATGCTGCTTTAGCATGACAATCATTACTACTCATTTTCAGGACTTCAATTAATTTCTCTATTCACCTGCCATTGTTAGACACTTTCTACTGTACTTTATAAAGAAACACTTAAAAATTAAGTAAAGGATCTTTCTTGTCCATCACTCTCATGATTTAATAATCAGAATTACATTTTCTCCACGGTAAGCAAAAACATTTCCTAACAAACAATTCCCTTGCAGAGAATCATTATAAATTCTCATTACCATATACCAAAAAGTCACAAACTTGTAAGTTTGCCCCTGAATCCCAACCATGTTGTCTCCGACAATGTGTTTCACAGAATCATAAAATGGTTTGGGTTGGAAGGGACCTTCAAAGATCATTAGCCCAACAGACACATTAGCTACACAGACAGGGACATCTTTCACTGTATCAGGTTGCTCAAAGCATTACCCTTTCAGCCTGTGTTTCTTAGCTGAGATAACCCATCTGTTCTTCCACACATGGAGATACAAGCATGCACCCTTTCTACTTCACTGACATTCACATCACTTCCTCTTTTAGAACACCAGTCTCAAGCATCATCTTTGACTTGTCCTTCCATCTATCCCCTTAATGATCTCATGATCAGACCCTTTGCCATCTTTTACCTGCTTAATATCATTTCCATCTTCTGATGCTGTCCAGGTTTGCTTTAAATGCACCATTAGAAATCGAGAGGAAATGAAAATTGCTAAGCACTCTTACTGGTTCACTCAACATGAATAAACATTTCCATCTGCCACAGAGCAAATCATTTCAATCTTCGACAAAACAAAACCCCCTCTGAAATCAATAAGAGCATTGAGCCAAAATGAAACAAGGTTTTCAATAAGAAATGGATACTATTGCTTGTATATAAGAGAGGGAGTACTCATCACTATTCAAGCTTTAACTTGGAGTCAGGCATGGAGGAAAAAAGTCACAAGTAATTATGGCACAGAGCCATACCTACCATTTCCCAGTCTTTATACTTGGCAAAGTTTCCTCAGATATCCCACGTAAATAAATCTATTTCAGAGCCATCCAAAGCAATAAGTAAGAGGATCCTCAATTCCCTTTATCAAAGCCGAATTCTAGTGCAAACACTGTGACACCTAGACCCTCCCTGACTTTAGATCCCAGTGAATCCTAAACACAACCTAATGAAGGGGATATATTCTAGCAGACCAGGCAAGCATCTGTCAGAGCCCTTCTGATGGTCAGAGGGAAGGTTATCACTTGCACCCACCACAGCAGACTGACATTTCAAGCCAATGTTTGAGCTGTCATGAAGGATCAGATGACATGTTTTTATTTAAGCACGAATGATTTTGAAATAGAAATGGGAATTTCAGCAAGTTGCAGGTTGAACAAATTGATTCTGTACGATCTATTTTTCACTTGCTCCAGAGAGGAAGTTTAAGAAATTCACACTACATGGAGAGTCAAAGAAATTGATGGTTTCATACTAGCACTATATCACTGCCAGAAGCTCAAGCTAAACCAATCACTTTTTAACTAGAAATGGGTCTGAGACATGATGTTCTGATCTCAATCTGAACTTCACAAAGTTCATGGTGGTTATGTTAGGATTTGGCATTTGGCTTAGGATCGTCTCCACTTTTAACAATGAAGAAAAATCTTTTAAAGTAACAGTGGACTCTCCTCTATCAAGTTTAATAGAAATCAATGAATCAGCTTGATCCGATCTCATTTCAACATTGTAAGAAGTCTAAATAGGTGTCTTTTAGCACTGCAGTTAGAATAAACCCCTCTAAATCTCCCAGGGAGTCGTTCTAGTATGGATGTGAATTCCAATATGAACAGGATTTGAGGACATCCCTGGACATATTTGCCTGATAATTGCTGGCTAAAGCACAAACTTAAGACAGGGAAAGATTTTTAGAACAACAGAGCCCTCTAACGGCTCAATGCTGTATTACTGGGGGTTTCATCAGTGCTGCAGTAAAAATAATTTGGTTTTCAACTTGAAAATAAAACACAAGAGGTACCAAGAGAAGAATTACAGACTATAAAAGCTTAAAACAGAAGCTATTTCTACTGATTCCCAAATAGCCAGAAATCACATAAAGAAGGGACACTGTTCAAATAGAGGATCTAAAGAGAAACCTCTAAAGACCATTTGGTATTTTTTGTTTTAAGTAAATAAGCTTTGGAAGAAGCTGGTTTTCCAGCACTGTTTATAATATTCATATACACAGAAGGAGCTGACAGGCTGGCAGATTGTCTAACTTTCATTCTGTTTCAGGGCTTGATTTTGGTTTGCCTTCTGCTGCACTGCAGTCAAGGATCTCTGCAGAGCACCCACATAGTAGAAGGGAATAAACATCTAGTAGAGAGGCCATGTAAGGTTGTGCTTTCCTCCTCAGCTAAAGCAAATCTGAAATCAATGATATTGAAAGGGCAGAGCTGATACAGTCTACCATACAGCCACACAACAGACAGAACCAACATACAAGTGCACACAGCAAAATAATAATTAAAAAACCCAAACGAAGAAACCAATCCCTGCAAGAAAGGAAACTGATTTGGGGGGATGAAGTGGAAACTAGTCTTACATTATTTTAGATGGCCATAATCTGCTCCCTGTAAACACCTAACAGAGCAGTCAAGAACCCTTCAACAGTGAATGGCTCTGGAAGAGTTTTGTATCGACAGATTCAAGTCAGAAAAACTGATTCAGCATAGTGGGCAGAACTGGAAGTACCCCATATCAACAGAGAAAGATCAAAAGGACTGCTCGAGGCAAGAAAGATGCTCCCAAGGGTTATCTGCCAGTGCAGTAAGAATGAAAGAAGCAAGCAAAAATGTGATGCCTAATACAATGACTCTCAAGAGAGACATACCTAGTTTCAAATCACCCATCACTCTGGAGGAGAAATTCCTCCACAAGTCCGTATACCTCATTGAAGAAGCATTTGTCCCTTAGTCAAGAATCTCAGAACATCCATAAGAGCACTAAAAAGTATTCAGGGGTATAAGATGAACACAGTATTGATTCTGAAGATAAAATCTGGCTCATTACAACGAATGTTCACAGAGAAAGGACTGTCATTGATGAGAATGCATTCCAGGGATTGTCACTGATGAAATACCTGGAAACCCCATGTAACAGTAACATTAAGCATTACAGCATGCTGTGGGTGAGTCATCCTACAGGCAGAGACTGTAAAGTAAGTTGGTCAACTTAGTTTTTCTACTGGAATAATATAAGAGCACCTCAGAGAGGTACAGGGCTTCAGGATGGGGAAGTTTTGGGTTTCTTCCTCCTTAAAGATGTCTAGTGGTACACTTTACTTAAATAACCAAAGTAACTGGCAGGTCACCCACTCATTAGGGTAGTCACATCTGCAGGTTTCAGTACAGCTAAAGAGTACTGTGCTCAACTATGAGGACCAGTTCCTCTCCATGGTGTTCATTCAGCAAAACACACACTGCAGGCATAAACTCAAATGACATGTACCAAATACACTTTTAGTAAAATATTGCACCTAAATAATTTGTGAAGTTTTGCTACAGCTACAGAAGAGTATAAATCCATAAACTGCGTAACAGTTTTGATTAGTTGGTTGTTGACTGACCCCAAAGAAGGTATGTGACAAGACAAGTAAAGCTTCCTTTAAGCACAGTAAGTACAAAAAGGAAAGAAAAGAGTCTCAGTCTCAAACTTCCTGCTGTTCCCTGAGAAAGAACAGTACTATCTAATATTGCACATTATGTGGTCTCTCAAGCCTACCTAAATAATTTCACACTTAAGAGGATAACAGGAGAGTAAGTGGGATCAACTCCAAAATGACAAGTCTTACTCAGAGACCATTCACTCTTCTAACAGGACTTTACCTGTACACAAATCTGAGAGAAAACAAGTACGCAGCAAGTAACAGCACACCCCCGAATACCCTCCCAGATTCCCACTACTTATGGGTCATGAATCTCCTCACACAGAAATAACACCTTCCATTTCATGATCTGCGATCTATTTTTCTTCCACTAATTCACAGAGCCATTCATTGAACCCAGTTATCCTCATTTATCATCTATCTACATTATCCTAAAGAGTTCCACAACTAACTACTTGACATCGTAGTATATTAATGTCCAAACCAAAGCAAAACCCCCTGTCCTGAAAGGATAGACCTACTTTGTGTTTTTTTAAAATATTGGATTTATTTGAAATATTGTAATAGACAACACAAACTTGACAATCTGAATTCTTAAAAACACAAACATCAGTTTTTAACATGTAGCTCAAGTATCACTTAAATACCACAATCTACCTCTGCACAGCACAATCTACCTCTGCACACACACACTTTCCAGAGCACTATAATATAGGACATGAAACCAGCGCACAAAATAAGCCTTCTGATTTAGTAGAGTGCTTATGGCACACATTTTAAAAGTGAATTAATCCCAGCCCTGCCACTAACCTGTTGTGACACTCAGGGCTTTTCACTTCACCTCACTATATATTCGTTTTTTCCATTGTACAATAGACATAATGATACCTTGCCTGCTTTTTGAAGCCTTCTGAGAATTGCAGCAATAAAGTACTACACAAAAAGAGATATGCATTTATATTGAAATGCACCTATTCACAAAGAGCCATCAATTTCCAACTCACTAGTTAAATCATCTTTGTAAGCATTCATTCACAAAAAGCATATGAAAAATTTACCTGCTCATTTTTGCAGATCCACACCGTACTCCCCTGAAGTAGAATAAAGATTTTGGCTTTGTATCCTTTCAGCTCAAGATACCCACTTTTCTCAGGGGCGACAGAAGTTCGAGACTGAGAGTTATTATCAGACTGTGATTTCAAGGCATTGAGGATCGTATTAACCCAGTCATTCCTTTCTTCTAAACAAGAAAAAAAATTAGACATGGTTAAGCAGCAGCTTCATTCTTCTCTGCACGTTGGTTTTCCTTATCTTCCTACTGTGCTATGCTAGTTGATGGTATAGCTATACCACATGAAACAGAACATCCACCTTGCAGAGGAGGGATAGATAAAAATATCATGAGAGTCGCAATCAGTGGAGAGGTTAGCAGAGACAGACATTCAATTAACTCCCTGTAAGCAATACACAGATTGAAAGTTATAAAAACTGATTATCATGATTCTTAAAATCATGACTAATGGTTCTAAGACAGTTTAAAGACTGCTGTGGAAGACAGATGTCATGTTCACCTTCTGCAAGCCAGTTTAATGGGAAAGAACTACAGAAGCCATGTAAGCCTAAATATCATCTGTCACTAAAGAGGCAAGCCATCGCCCATGCTAATCTATGTTTGGCCATGCTTTTAAGCAAAACCTTTTAGCAATTTATTATCTATTCCATTAAGGTGTAGTGGTGAAGCTTGATATAGTCAAGGGTACTGAGCAATCAAGAAAATGCATGTTTGAATATTTTTGCATGCGTTATTAACATCTTATGTGAACACAAGTAGGTGAAGTAATAAAGTCCCACTCAGTCTCATTCACTATGTTCATATATTTCACCAGACTAAGACCAATATACTTTAATGCTGAACACTCTGAATTAGACTCGCCCCATGCACTTGGAACATAAACAATATTTCAACTCTTTTCTCTGAAAGATTCAGGTCAAAATATATTGGAGGGCAGGGAGGGAAGGAAAGCTCTATCCACAGCAGATATAAAGTTAATACAATCAGTGCCAAACACTGCAAAGAACACAGTTAAAACAACAATATACTTACTTCATAAATGTCATGAATGCAACAAGAAGGAACAAACATATAAAGTTAAAGAGGAAGAAGATAGTTGCCTGACAGACCAGCACAGGAAAGGTAATCAAGTGCTCCTCTTAGAAGTTTTGGTTTAATACAAACTCCTTTAAGTACTTGGAAAAGATCACTGGAATATCTCAGTATACTTGAGGGCATCAAATGACTCAAGGGCATCAAATGACTAAAATTGTTGTTGGTTTTTTTGAATGGCATTTCACTCCAATTAAACAAAATCTTGCTGCATCTGAGCAGATTATGCTCTAATTCACTGTTGTCACATAACTACTTCCCCCCTCAAATGCCCTAACTTTCCAAACCATTATATATATAATTTTTCCCTCCAGATATTTAAATGAGTCCAAAATTAGCATATTTTTGCTATATGACAAAAAAATACAGCATTGAAAGCAAGTAAAACAAGCACCATCATCTACTGATTGCAGACCAACATTAGTACCAAGAGACACAGGTCAAAGACAACAACAACAGCATTCCTAATTTTTGTATTCCAGCAGAAAGAAAGGAAAGTTTATTAATAAGGTCCACAGAATAAAATATGTATAAGCCTTCATTTCAGAATCTTTGAAAAGAAGTTAAATACCCTTTGAATAGTCCCAGAACAATTCCCAACCACAAATCCACAGAAGGAGTAGCATCAAGTAACAGTTCATGCACATAACAGAAAGCACAGTTATTTACATCATTTACTATGAATACATCATCCAGCTCTGGCTACAGTAAGAACTGCATTACTTGTACAACACATTTTTAACCTGAAGTGAACAGGTTTACAGACTGGCCACTATGTCCAAAGATCTTTATATACTAAATCAAAATGCAATTTCATGTATAACAAAATATATTCAGAGCAACCACTTCTCAGTCAGTATAAGCTGTTAACGTTTTTACAGTATTCAAAGGCAACAGTCCATAAAGAAAATTATGGTCCTACAAAATGTATTGCACCAAGATGGTTGTGCCCGATTTAGAAAAAAAGGTTAAAAACTACATTTGGAAGAGAAAGGCAAAAATAATAAAAGTAGACATACTTTTTAACTCAGCTATGAGCATAAAAATGCCTGAAATTATTTGAGCCAAACCTGATAAGAAGGATTTGCTCACTGATGCTGCACTCCTGTTACAGCCTGCAGCAAATGTTTACAACCAAGCTATAACCCGTAAAAATGGGATTTGATAATGGAAATGCTGAGAGACTCTTAGCTATAATGGGTCTGGCATGTACTGCTGTAAATACATATTGCATATCTTTTTTTTTTCCTAGGTATTCCATTTTATTTGATTGTTTCCATAAGTCATACATGCACTGACATTGATTCCACATATTACCACTTTGGGTTGGTAAAACATTGAACTAGAAAGTCTACTAACTTCCTTGCTACAATTTACATTTGTACTGTCTATCAATAAATGGCCGAAAAAAGGCTATGAAATAGTCAATAAAGACCGACAGAAAAACTTGGATTTCCTTTGATCACAGCATCATACCCAAGCCATCAACTTCATTCTTGCTCTTTGTCAGTTTTCTATCAAGTGGTGACTCAGAGCAGATGACAGAGCACACAGGCTGAAAGAGCTGCTAGCAAGACTTGAGGAATGTCCAGAAAATTTCATCTTTGGGAAGGATAGGGGAGAAGGCAGAAAAGATGGAAAACAGAATTCTCGTTTTGGTACTTTTAGAAACCATTCCCCAGCAATTTCAGTTGTTCCAAAAAGCTTACAGTAAGCCCAACACAACTGGATTCCAGAAACCTCTCTGTTAATATAACAAGTTATATTTCACAGGCATAATTAATCAGTTGTGACTATATGATTTTTAGGCAATTTTAGAATTACACATATTCTACTTACCTTCTTTATCTGCACGGAAGACAAAAGTCCTATGGGATGTGACAACTTCAAACTTATTCTCCCCATGAACTCTTACTGTTCCTAGAGCAGAGAGCAGTATTATTCCCTTTGAGAACACTTCCTACAACAAAAATACAACAGAAAGAGTTAATAACTCTCATATAATGTCAAATGTGTCTCAGGTAATATTGCTTGCCATGATGTTTAGGAATTTCACATACACAGGCTAGTGTATAGTGCAGTCCTAAAAGTTCACTACACTGTTAATAACTGCATCAGTAAATAAACTACTTCATTACTTACACATCACTGACCTCGCTGTTCTGGCTCTATGCACACCTACTGCCTTCTGAAACAGTAAAACTCCTCGGAGAGATAGAATGCCTATATTTGAGATAACATTTCATAAATTCTCTCATGACACTAATATTGCAAAATAACTCACTCAAATTTACAATTTTATGCCAAAGTAAGTTACAATGACATACAGAACTATCATTTAAAAAAATAAATAAATATACACTTATAGAAGGGAATCAGATGGGGGAAAAAAAAAATATGTTCCCTTCTCCAGACAGAAAATTCCAAAGAATCTTCCCATTCCTTCCCCACTGCTACAGTGGCTAGCCAGTATGAGAAGTAAATTCCCCAAATTTATACCTAATTTTTAATTCAAAGGAGTGATCCCTCCAGGAAAAAAATCCATTGTCCTGTCATTACTAAAAAGATTCCTCTAGCTTGGAGCAGGTATGTACTTTTCTGCTGTATGAGGTAGGAGGAGAACAAACTCTCAAACACGTTTTGCTGTCATAGCAAAAGGACTTGCTACAAGTACTTTCTCCAAGAGGCTCATCTTTTAACCTAATTAACCAAAGTATTCTTTTTGGGGCAGGGAGAACTCAAGCAGATGCCCAACATTTTGGAAAGACTTCTATATAATTCCTGGATTCCAGAATTAACACTGCTGCTCCTGTACCCACTACGCTTTGATCAATTGTTTATCTAAGACAATTCAGATATACTGCTAAGATTTATGATCCAGATGCAGTAATAGTCCAAGAGTCAGCTCCCCATAAAGAATTTTTACTGCAATAACTCTCCTTCCAAAATATAAATTACTATAATAGACTTTATGCAAGGACATAAGGAATCACTGTGAATGCTAAGCATAAAAGATACACAGGATCTTGTTTTTTGTTTACTGAGTTTAATACACTACTGATTTTCACCAAATTTACACTTGTATTGTTTCACTTCTAGGTACTAATATACATCAGTGAATGCAATCTGCAAATAAAAAGAAATATCAAAATACAGCTGAAGTGAACAACTTACCATCATTACACACAAGAATTACTCCCTCAATCAGAGTGATCTTGGTATTACACATCTTTTTTCATTGTTGCTATATTTTTTAGAAAAGTTTCTAACATATTTGTTAATAAGGTCAAATATTCTGTTAATTACTGATCCTTTACAGTGGCAAAGCAAACTTATTACATGTACTATTTCTAAAGGTATTCACATATAATTATATCATGGTGTTTGCAGGCATCTACTGGCTGTATTTGGTACTGTAAAAGAATAATTCAGACTGCTGGAAGTCACAGCTACTCTATTTTATTTGTTTAAAAAAGCTGAGCATAGTTTTGATTTAGCTATTTAAAAATTCATCCTTTTAAAGCTTCATTCTCCAAGGCATACATGTTTTCAAATGCAGTTTAAATCATAATAATTTCTCGATCTTTTCTTCAGCAATGTCTCTGTCATGTGCAAGAAAAATATTAAAAAGCTTTTATTGATCAAGCTACAATTTCTCTGCTTGAAATACTCCAGAACAGAAATTAAGCAAATTATTTAAGAATATAGAAAACAAAGATACAGTCAAGAACCTCAAAGATATTTCTCTTGTTACTGAGAGGTGTAGCCTAGTTTTAGGACTGCTAAAAAACTTTGACAGAACAATTTTCTAGTGGAGAAAAGAATGTGGGTTTTCGTATCAACTCCTCTAATGAAAACTTTTATGTTCAAATTAAGCCCAATGGAGAAGTCCTTCACAGTTGTGTTTCAGAGCTGGGTAAAAATCCTGGGAAACACTATTTTGCACTGCTTTAGTTTTCTGTCTACAACAGCCTAAACATGACCTATTTTAAGAATGACAATGATTCACCTGTTTTGCAGTAAGTTTTGCTCTTGGTTATACTCACATGCAACATAACACAACAAAATATTGAAGCTTTCCACAGGAAGAGACAAACATATTAGTAATTTAGGCAAAGGTCTTGCCAGGGACCCTAAGATATTTTAAAATAAAAACTTTCAACATAACAAGCAGGTTTTGCCCTAATATAAAGGGCATGTTAGAGCACCAGAGTCCTCTTGCCAAAAGTAGGAAGAAATCGGGAACAAAAATTGCATATTGGGTAGATGAAAATTTTCAAATTCTACCTTCCTCTCTTGTTTCTTCTCACTTCAGTTAATCACATTCTGTTAAGATAAAACCACACAGGATGTTGGTCTGACCATATCAACTTGCTTAGGACCATGAACGTAGATGCAAGCAGCATCACAGATTCATACAAAACCTCTTCCTACGTCAGATGATAATTCTAGAAAAGGATTTTTTTTTTCATATATAGAGATATAAAGAACAGATTTCCATTGATTAGAAGTCAATGCACAACTAGATCAAGGTTAGAGAGGTATTTAGATAATTAAGGTTTAAATCTTTCAGAGAAGCATTTAGATGGGCTAAGTACGCATTTTCAGGAATTACTACCCTCTGTGCTTTCTCTCCTCATACTCCATTTGTTTCACTCTTCATTAGCCATGTAGCACACTTCCCCTTCTTGAGAACCTCACTCAAGTTCCTAATTTGAATGACAAATAGAGCTATTTATTATTGGCAGTGTTTCTGGGTAAAATAAACAGTCTCGTTCCACTGAGTCTACGCTCCTCCACTTGTAATAATAAGAATATCCAAGAATTGATTGGTTTCCTTGATAACTACTTTTAATTTCTATGTGGAATCAAAAGTATAACAATTCCTTTGTAAACATGCCTGTCAGTGGAGGAATGGCCTTGGACAAACACACATTAGAATGGATGGATCTTGACACTAAGATCTAAAGTTAAAACAAAATTCCCCATTTAAATACATACTCAGGAGTACCAGGAGGGACCTGCTGCCTTCCAATGAACTGCGTAACTATCCTTGTCTTTTATTGGAACCAGCTCCTGACTTGCATGCAGGTCTTGATGGGTAAGTAGTTGCTTACAATGTCAAGGTAACAACATACATACTGCTCACCCAACCCAATTCCACTGTGCACCAACAACTATTGGCAGCCAGCTATGTTTTCCTCCTGTCTGCAAGTCCAAGAGTTTCCCCACATCCTGAGTTCCCAGAATATGCTGCAGACCTCACAATTCCCAAACATACCAAGTTTTGGCATATGTGACTCAACAAGTTACAAGTCAGACACTGAGATTTGTTCAAAGTACACACAAACAGAACAGCAACCCTTTCAGTCCCGGAAGTGAGGTTTTGTACTCAGATTCCAGGAAAAGTGAGACAAAGGGGTCAGACCAAGAGTCTGCAAGCTCCTCAGAGTCTAATGTATCACAGCTACCTTTGAAATAGAGGATGCAGTTTGTAGCTTTCTATGCTTTGAGACACACCGGATATTCTTCTGTCCAGAATAGAAGATTTCTGGAATCTCACATGACAGATGCATGTGTAACAAGTACTATCCTAGAGTAATTTATCTTCAAGTAACTCTTTCAGTGACCTTAAAAAAAAATATATATAAAAAATCCACAATGCAGATACAAGATTTAAAATTCTGTATTAGCATTTCTTTCCCTAATTATGCTACAGGCAGTGTTAAGCGAATCCCAGTGCTGTATTTTTCAAGTCTTTCTTAATGACTAACCCTGCTTTTCTGCTCCTCTGAAGCTCTGGGATGAATCTCACAAAGGAGTAATACTTTTTGTCACAGCAATCCAACTGCTATTCTATTGTTTCCTTCATCTACAAAATGATGTCTTCTACTGTGGGTGAAGCAAAATAAGCAAGCAAAACCAGCTTATTTCATGTTCCTAATCAGCAGGCATAAAGATCAACATAAATAATTTTTGAGCTTGTTCTGAATTTCCCTGGCCCCTCAGGAAATAAGCAATCTTTTCCAACTTCAGTTCTACCACCTCATAATCTGCTAAAATAGGTCTAAGAGTTTGCATATTATGAGACATGTATTTTGTTCCCAATTTAGTGTATCTTCAAAAGGAAATGCTTTCCAGCATTTCAGATAACACACATGCATATAACCACATTTCCATAAAACATACATATACAATCATCTGTCACTTTTAAGTTCTTAATTTCTTCCAAGAGAAGAACTTATGCAATCATAAAGTGGGAACAAAATATATTGTAGTGACCTAAAGTGCATTAAATAAAAGAAAAATGTATATATATTTTTAAAAGTCATATTTAAAGACAGGCCTAAAAAAAGAAAAAGAGGAGTTTCTTCTGTGCTACAGTAGTATCAAAGCTTTTTAAAATCTCTCTTTCACAGAGGGATTACACATTTTGTTGAAAACCATGATTTACAAATCCATTTTTGTATCGTATCAGACAAGAAATAATTAAAGCAACTCACGAGTCTACAAGTGTTTCAGTGAAACTCAAACCTTAGGTACAGAGCTAAAGAACAGCCACTGACATCACAGTACTACACTGATGTTGGATGAGATCTATTTAAACATAACTTGCTTCAAGATTATGTCATTATTCCATGACAAACAGAAAGACATTTTTAATTGAAGACTAAGCAAGTCTATGGGGTTTTAGTTTTTTGAGAGCCTTCCATGCCAAACTTAATTCTGTCTCAAAACCACTACCATGCTGGATTCCCATGACAAGACATTTTGCAGCTACCATCAAAATTACATTGGATCTCTTAAATGCATTTTAAATCCTGTTCTGTTTTCCAGACTGCAGTAGTGTCACTCCTGCAATGAAGTAAGAAGCCCTGATTTTATCTACATGAACAAGTCAGGAATACAAGCCCTTCCAGAAAACAACAGGATGAACAATACACAAAGATCTCAAAGACATCTTGAAATAGTTAATAATTCTCTTATTCTAGTCTTCACAATTTAAATACATTTAATATGAATATTCATTTGTAATTATTTCTGAATTGCTCCAGGGTAACATGTGCAATACACAGATGCATTTTGTCCCAGATATGACCAAAACACGCCACTTACCTTTTCATTATTGTAATAAGAGATGCTGTCTCCATCAAACTTCACCCAGCGCTTCTGAAACATACACTTGCTGTGAATCAAAAATTAAAATTATAAATACAAGTCAACATTGGCTTTTAAAAGTGTTTCAGGCACAAACTATAGAAAGGTCGGATCATGTTTAGCTTCCTGTGCTTCGGCCTAAACGTTCTGAAAATTGAAATAACTCTTAGCCCTATATCATTTCTTTTCTAAAGGGGGATGCTGATTTCAAATCAAACAATATCTGGAAACAAGTGCAGTACTACTTGACTTCTTTTATCAATCAGTGAGTTCATGTTCTCAGTCAATTCAGTTTCCTTTCTTTCTGTTTCCTGCCCACGTGCTCTATATCACATCTGAAGCGACAGAAGAAAACACTTTCCATCATGTAATTTTACTTGATACTAACAAGGATGAGAACTGACTATTTTTATTGGAGGCAGAGGAATATTCTGAACACAGAGCATAACTTTTAATGTTAGGAGCTCTATAAGCGACTTTGCAAAAAGGAAGCCTGAGAACCTAAAATGACCATATCATTCCCATGTTTATGAGAAGGACATCTGTTTACACACTACGGTATCTTCAGTCATCAACATCACCTGAATCCTCTCTTCCCTGGCCAACGATACATAAGATTTCATTTTCAGTCTGTGTTATCAGCTGGACATCATTAATAAGATTTTCAATTTATTATTTCAGTTTGTTGGTAAATCATTCTCTGTAGGGACCGCATAAAAAATTACTTTTATGTTAACCTGAAGCAGTCTGTTATGCTCATTAAAAAATGTTGACAGCCTATTAGTTAGCATCTATAAAAGTTTCAATTCTAAAAATCTATTAGACAAGTTAATTAAGCAAGAACAAGACCCCACTCTAACATCTCTTTTACTAACATTATTTCCTTTCCTGCTAAATGAGTGCTCTGCTTTAGGATTAGTAGACTGTGATATTTTATCAAAACTTTAATCAAATAGCAGCTCTGGCTTAATTAACTTGTATTATATGACTACAATAAATCATAATTTTTCATAACCTGTAAAGGCCAATGTTAAAATCTATTTTCCATTAAAATGTCAATAAACTTCAAGATGATGTGAGGAAGAAAGTGAAGCTAAGTACCACATACAACATGGGTAAATAGAATGGCTTTACAATTCATACCAAGTCAACTAAAAAGAGAAGCTGTACTTTAAATGCACCATTTGTAGCAATCTAAGAAAAGATTATATATTTCTTCGCCTGAGGATGCACTAAATGACAGGTGTAATTGGGGGTTCTATAAAAAGGAAGAAGGGAAGTGGTGGGGGTGGGATGGCACAACAGAAAGAAACACTCAGTTGGCAGGGACTGAAATAAAATATGGCAGTGCTTTAAGTGATGAAAAAAATAATCCTGTTTTGGTGTTTGGTTTTTTCCCCTTTGGCTGGTTTCTTTAAATTTTCAGATTTTTGTGAAATAGTACTGTAAGAAAGAACCAAAACACCGTGTTCACTCAACCATGCTTAAGAAAGAGTCCTACAAATTCAGCCAAGGAATATCACTGGCTCGGGGCTAATGACCCTGCAACTGTTCTACTCAGCCCTAACCAGTATGTATTTTGTGGTTAGCTCATCTTTTTCAAATAGTATATTCTCACACAGTACTTATCTAAAGCCTTCACACTTTGTTCGCAATTCAGTTCTTTCAAATAACATAAGATGAGTCAACTGGAATCAAGAACTATATTTTTTTAACCACTCTGTGAGCTAACTGCCAAAAGTGTTATTTAAAAAAAATGAAAAATTAAATAAAACAGAAATTTAAAGGTAACTGCAGCTGAGAAGTCGAAACACTAACAATTCTTTTTAAGTACAAATGTGTATTATACTGGTAAAAAGTATTTTGACTCTGCATATAATTTTTTTTAAGCAAAAGTAAAAAATAACAATCCATAAATGTGAATAAGACTTTTGAAGACATTTTTTTAAATGTTTGATCAGATTAAAATTGTATAATAGTAAATAGGTTTATTAAACCAGGCTTATTACTTCTTATTCCATTCAGCTTGAACGGTGTATCACAGTATCAACACAAATAAAGCCAGAAATCAAGGAAATTAAAATTTACTAAATCACAACTCTTAAAAAGGAACAAACAACCCCTAAGTCCCCGCCTAGAAAGTGCTTATTGCAGTGAGTTCAAAACAGATTGTATTCTCAACGAATTTAATAACTTTGTCATGAAACTGAAAAAAAAAATAATTACTGTACTAGTTGATGAGTAGTGATGATTATTATGGCCACAAATAATGAAAAAACAGTTCAATATCACCTTTTCGTGTAGCTAAAGAATGCAGAACTACGTGTATGACAGCACTAACAAGGACAACAGCTTCAGTTTCCAGTTCCTAAGTACTAGTGAATAGCAGAAGTAGCCTTACGTAAAATTGTGCCATTTTCAATAATGGCAATTATTGAAATTCAGAAGAAACTCATAGTAACAAATTTTTAAAAAAGAATTCTATTCAGTTTATGAAGGATGAGATAAACTCTAAATTATTCTAGTAAGTGTTTATGAAGATAAGATCTGATAAGAGAGTGCTTTTTAGTGTAAAACAATCAAAGATCAGCTAGCATTTTAATTCTATTAAAATAAAATGAACTTTTAAAAATAACAGAAAGTGAACACACAAATATGTCAGAGTCTTCCCTCTTTCTACTGTGTACCTCTATTCATTATTTGACATCTTAAAGCAAGGTTTGGGCTCAGATACCTCCCGTTAAACTTTACACATACCAATAAACTGAACCATGGAGAAAATTCACCCTGGATGCATACCTAAACTCAAAGCTCAACTTATATGCACAGTTCTGAAACCAACAGTATCTCCAGTCACAGTAATTATTAACTTATACATTCACGTATAAATGTCTGGTTTTTGTGGCACCTTCCTTTGTGGACAAAAGAATCAATCAGATTGAAAATATTGCCACAAATAAAATTTGTATTTTTTCTGATACAGTTCATGAGTGGTGATCAGCAGTTTTAATAAAAATATTTTCCCTGAGTGCATATCCTACATAAACTTTAGAATAGTTAACATCATTAAAAACTAAGAATTCAGAAGAGCTCTATGCTCTTGCAAAAAAGGTTCCCTTTGTCACCACAAATAGTAAGCAGTGACTAAATAAAAACATTCATCTTCACAATTATATACTAATTACTGTAAATACCATACCCTTGAGGGGACAATTTATCCAGCCATCCTGCTTTAACCTTCTTTACTGATGGTCCATAGAAACAAGCATACGGCGTTATTGATTCATGTCCAGTCGAAGTCTGACCTCCATCACATTGCCAAAAATGCATTTGTTCATTTATCAAGTGATCTGAATGTCCACTTTGAATCTTACTGCAAGATGCTGAGTGTGTTTTGGTTTTATTTTTCTTTTTCTTTAAAGGCAAAGAACATTGTTCCACAACAGAATATATAGATTGACTTTCAGATTCTTCTGATGTTAATGATTTGTTTTCCTGAGACAGGGATTCACTTTTGGCAAATTCCTTTGTCTTCATTTCCTGATTGTTAAAGGCACTGGAAAGAAAGACTGGATTTTACTCTTAATGTACTGCTACAATACACAAATACATAAAGTTAGACCAACGACTGTTAAGATACCTTATAAATATGTTTAGAACTTGCTTCACCACTGCAATAACCACAGACATGCTAAGCACAATCTGTTTTATAACTATGACCACACCAAATCCTAATATCTCCATGCATCAGGACTGCTATAGCAAGGTAACACTTGCTGGTTCCTTTTGAAGCTTGAACAGACATTTAAAGGGAATTCTCCTTCCTCAGAAAACTAGCCTAACATTTTAACATTTTTGGAGGATGTGCAGTATCACCTCTCTTTACTCTCCCACCTCAACAGAAGCCAGGTACAGACAGGAGACTTTAGGAACACATTAGTTCTTCTTTATCAAACAACTGGCCACTGCCTCACGACAGGAGTAGAAAATGGGTTTTAGATTTGTGCAGGGTTTTCTTGGCTTGGTTTTTTTTCCTTCTAATGACAAGGTAGAGTACAAGAGCACTCAGACATGGTTAACTAGGAGACATACAAAAATTAAACTTATGTCTTCCTTGTTCTCACTGAAAAAAAAAAAAGAGGGACAATTTCCAAATCCACCAAAGATTCTGAAACTGGGATTCGACAGTTTCAGAACAGTCACAGAGAAGCCAAACTTGCCTTATATAGCATGGTGTACAGGCTCAAATAAGGGGGAAAAAAGTTATGGTAGTGACTTTAGAGGTAGAGATCTGCTTATGAAATCAGTAAATAACTCTTTCCTTTTTATGCTTTGAATTTCTTTATAACTCTTATTTAATACCATAGATTCTTGTAAGTAGAATACTCTTCATTCAATCCTAGATCCAATTTATTTTCACAAGCCAGGAATTCATTTCCATCAAGTTCCTAGAAAAGAAATACATTGTAACCAACATTTGAACTGACATAGTGATGTTTAAATTACTGTAGACATAAACCACACACAAACAACAGTCTAATAAGCAATTGACTTTGCAACATTTTCAAATATGTATTTTTTTTAAGAAAACTTATTTTCAATATTATAATTTTAAATAATAATAGTACTCAGATAAAACATTTGAGCACAGTCCAAAATAGCTAACACAAGTAAAAGAAATTCAGCATGTAGGAATGTCAGTGCTCTGATTCTTCTTGAGGCACAACTGATTATTCTTATCCTGTAATTTTGTAACCTCAAGAGCATGGTAAATATATTATGATTTGTCACTGCTAGCCTATCTTTGATATCAATACTTCTTCTCTGAATTAAATGTACAGCCTTCACGGAACACTAAAGATAAAGTAATGGTAAATTCAAATTCCTACAGTAAGACTTCGCTAAGCCATACTGAATATAGCTTGCATTTTCTTGCCAAGCTTTTCTTCCCAAAAGGTACATTTATTATTTGTTTAGAAATTTTTATCACAAACTCCCTGTAGTGTACAAAATGTCAAGGTTAACACTGTTCATTACATACTTCCTAAACTTGATCTGACAATCATTCTGCATTACTTAGCTTCTCAATACTTGCCATTCTTCCTTTAAAAAAACAACAAGCTAAAAATGAACATCTTTGTGCTTTCTGATGGAAGCATTTTAATTTACTTGTTTAAGCTTTGATGCCTATGTCATAAAGCTGAAGTGTGGCAGAAAAAAAGCGGATAAGCTTTCACAACGGTTGCCGTTTATTTTTCTGAGCAGCAGCACTTCAGCTTATACTTGAGGGCTCTACCTTGGCAACATGAAAAGTCAAACTTTAAAAAAAGCACAAGGCCCAAAGCTGAGCATGTGTACACTGCAGCAAAACTTGCGGAAATCACAGCCTGCTGCTAGGATAAACGTAGGGGAACGGTCTGCCTTCCTTTGCCAACCAGATGCATTATAAAAAAAAAAAACAAACCACTAAAAACCAACCACCACCCACACCCCACAGTATTAACTATGTTGTAGCACCAAGGATTAGACAAAAAAAATTAAATAAAACAGCCCTACACCTTGCAAACAACCTAATCTGAAAACTCAAAAGCAATCTTTCCACTGCTTATCAAATGCTTGGATTGACTGGAATCTCACGGAAGTAGCAGAAATGGCACTGTCCCACTTCTACACAATAGTCAAGAGGAAAATATACATTGCCCAGGAAGCATCCGCAGAGTAAAAATGGTCAGTGTCTTTTATATTCATTTACTTATAAGGATAAACCACAAACCATACCCATTGATTTAAGCTACGTGGTAGTACCACTTCCTCCCTCATATGAACCATTGCTGTAACACTTTCATGTCCTGCTTGTGCCCACTCTACAAACTTCAGCACTAGTGAATCCTGGGAGCCTAAGAACTTCCAAGCAATCATTGAGAAATGTGTATCTACTGCTAGTAGATCTTGATATATAGAAGTCCACAAGTTGTGGGAACAGGGAGTTGTTTTCTTTGCAAAGACACTTATTTCACCTAAATTAAATCTGAAGCATTTCCAATGCATTATTTACAGAAGTACTCTGCAAAATGCTCAAAGTCAAGACAAAACTCTCATCTCCCACCTCCTGCAAATCTCATTGGTATACATACATAGGTAGCTACCAGCAGCATTTTCTCCTGTAGACACCTTTATAAAAGAAGTATTTTTCTAAGAGATAGCTATATACACAGACACTGTATCTAAATATATACTGTTCTTAAGCACCTACACCTACCATTAAAGAAGAAATCTGGCTTCTGGATCCCAGACAGATGGAACTGCCTACTTGCAGCCTTTTATAAAATTGCTCTACTTTCTATTGGGAAGCAATTCAGATGCATTTGGGGTTTTAGTTTTTTTTAAAACACATAGTCTTGATCACAACAGCTGGTCACGAATGCTGAACTCTAAAACATGGACAACTTGAAGAATATTGGAACTGAGGCGACACTAAACAAAGACTCAATACCACTTAGGGCAGACATCTTCTTTAACAGATACTACCCTACTCTTCCTTCTATTAATGTCACACAGCTCTCCTAGGTTAATTCTCGAATTATGGTTTGGCAATACAATTTTGTAACAGGTCCATAAACACAAATTCCTCCTCTAAAAATATCAATGGTTCTTATTTTCAAGTGGTAAGATTTGCAGTCTGGCCAGCATTCCACAGTAGCACAATGCTTTGAGCCCATATAGTTTATCAAACTCAATATGCATGCTTAATTTACTCTGACAGTCTACATCAAGAAATAAAGCCAACAGTTTACTCTAGAGGCCTGGATTCATTAGAATTTGGGTTTTTTTCTATAAAGGAATGCTAATATACTCGACTCTTCAGTTGGACACAACAAAAAATCAGCTCCAAATCATTTTGATTTTTAGTTATGTTATTTTAAAATCAATATTAAAACATGTTCTTTCCTCAGGTTGCCCTTTAGAGGTTTCTGCTTCTAACTTTCTTCCTGACCTCAGTCGAAGGCGTATTTTCTTTATAACCTTAATTCCTTGTTCTCTCATGCTTGTTTACCTCCAATCTGTAGTGACTCATTACTTATTTCTACAGGCGCTCCCTTCATAAAAGCCTATAGAAGCCTTTTCTTCTTTACACCAACGAAACAGGAAGAAGGGTAATGGCCAGCTTACAAGCCCTTAAAGCAAACTTCAGTCAGTAAAACAATGTGCTATGTTTTCTGATATATAGAAAAATGATATTGTCATGTTAGGTTATCTTTTAAAATGAAGCAACAGTTACAAGCCCTAAAATCTCAGATACTTTACACTGTTATCTAGGCTTTCTTACTTGTTTCTAGGATACTAGATATCTACTGAAAAAAAAGAAAATCTGAAGAAGGACCTTTGTTAGGACCTTTGTTTTATGGTTCTTTGTGACCTTTGTCTGCAATTAAGTTTGAATGGAACCAAAATTAACTATGAAGTTTCCAACAAGCATGTGATAAATATAGCTCAAAAAAAACCCTGTTCACTTTCATGTAAGGTGATAATTAATCAAAATCTTCAGATCAAGGAAAGGATGTTGTAATATACAACATTAACTCCGATTCTACAGCCAGCAGAAATAACAATTTTATTTAAAGCCGTTAATCCAGATTAGCAGCATGGTATTTCTGTATTTGGTGCCTTTGTAAGATAAGATTTTCCTGGGTATGGGGTTTTTTTTAATAACCATTTCAGTGAAACATACAGAATAATGCTAAGAAGTGACAAAGCAGCTAGGGAACTTTTGCTTTAAAACTTGCTTATACCATTGAACTAACTACAAAGCAGTTAAATTTTGAAGTTTTTAAGACATTGACACAGACAAGACATTGCACACAAATAAAGAAAACAAAAGCTCAAAAGTCACTTTTGCGTACAGATAAGAACTAGAAGGAAAAGCAGCATGAATTTATGGATGCCTCCTTAAAAAGTCAACAAAAGAAAGCACAACATATTTCTAAAGAAAAGAAAGTATGTACACAATTTACAAAAAATTGTGAAGACAGAATATTTATACCCAGACCTCTCAACTTACCTGAGCATCTTTGGGGTTGTCACAAAAGAAGGTTTCCCCATATGGAGAGATGATGGGTGGCTTTTCGTCTGTGAAGGTTTCTTAAAGCAAAAAAACCCATGCATTAGACAGTCACATAGGTCAATGCTCTACTAAAGTACTAATAAAATCAACAAGGGACACAGATTATGTTTTTCCTTGTGATTTCTCTATCCTTCTCAGAAAAAATAATTTGAAAAACAAGAAAAAAAAAATCTAATTTTAATTGAACTCCAGGGATGTTTCTCCCCTCCTCTGCCCCCAACACCATGTACTCAGACATTACAACTATCACTATGTAATTTGGATTTAACTTGCATAAAGTTATCTTCTTTCTTACTGTGTATCAAGTTAAAAAAACAACCTGTAGCTTGTTAAATACTCATAGGAGAAACACCTCTAAAGTGTCCTTTACTCTGACTTTAAAAAAACCCCACCCCACAATAAAAAAGCCCACAAACACTCATTTGTGCACAATCTTCAGTATGTCACCAAGTATTTGCTTGAAATTAATATGCATAACTTCAAAAAAGACATACCTCTAGAGCATGAAAGAACTTTTTTCAACTGACTGCACAAGCCTTTTAAACTCTAACAGTAAACTATTTAATACAGTTAATTTCCTGTTATTTCCTGGAGCTATAAGCACTAACAAAGAAAGTAGCATTGGTCAGGAATATGCTCCTTGTATCATTCAAGAAAAAATTATCTGCTTAAAAAAATCCAGATCTGATCTTACAAAGTCAAAATACTTTAGTCTGGAAAAGTGTATTATAATAAATGAGGTTTAAAGACTGAATTACCTAATTTTCTTTTTTTTTTTTTTTTTAATTCATAGACAAAAAGTAAACATGCAGAACTGGTTAAAAGCTGCAGACATCACTTTCTCCAGACATTTCTTAAAATCAGCAAGTCAATACTCAGACAACTTTGGTCTGAGGTTTCTTTTTCCTCAATATTCAAATTAAGCAGCAAGCTTAACTCACTGTTTTGTGAAGTTCGCCTTCCAGTGCAAGAAATATTTACAAGATCCACATTTCTTCTTTTCTGAAGCAAACTTGAACAAAACAAAGCACAAAATGGAAACACATTAGGTGAAATTTCTCAGAAACGGAGCAAAAACATCCTACGCTATTAAGTTACTGAAATTATATACAAACATAGAAATAGTCAATTTTAAGTCTTTAGAAGATTTCTGATTTAAGAAGTCACACAACAATGTGCTTTCCTCCCTTTGTGACACTGAAAGCTTTTCTGATCCTGGCACACAACTTGAGTTTGGGGTTTGTTTTTTTGTTTTGAATTGACCTTATGATACATTTAGGTTATAGAAAGCATGGACATCTCCCAGTTTTCCCTCATCCTTTACTTTCTCTTCTCCCTCAACGTCATTCTGATTACCAGTGACTGTATTTAAAGAAGGATTTACTATCAAAGTCTAATTTAACATTAAGCTCAAAGGGAGCGTGAAAAGTCTGGACACAGAAATCCAGACAAAGCATGCTCTCAAGCACTTCAAGCAAGCAAAAAAACCACCCCTCAAAATAGTGCTGTAAAGTTTTAATCTCTTGAAGTGATTTTTTTTTCCCCAGAGTATTTTCAATCTGAGACAAATTGGAACTGCCTGTGACTACCAATGCACATTTTGTGGATAGATAATAATGTATCTCCATACACAACAGAATTACTATTTTATTATTGGTGTGCTAGGCCTTAAATACTTCAGCAATTTCACGTACAGTGGAACTCATCAGGCTACTAAAGATCACATTTTATTATTACTATTAATATTATTGAGATTTCAGGTTGAGACAGCAGCTTTAGAATAACACCACAAGAAAAAAATACACCTGAAGTAGTATATTTCTAACCCTTCCTTACTACTCAAGCAATACATATTACAGCTGTTTCTAGACAAGCTCTGATTTCTCCTGTTAGCATTAATAATTAGTACTGTTTCCTCTTAATCTCATTTTCTCTTCTGTAAAGAATTGATCAGACCCTTGTGCATCCTTACAGCCTATTCATGGATTGATAAATGGCATAAAGATCCTCAAAGTTTATCTAACAGTTTGCGGGTCATCTGTTTTCACAGCCAAAGATAGGAGGGTTTTTTACGAAAATCATCAATATTCCTAATTTTTGATTCTCCACCAGAAAAATTTCATTCTTTTAAGATTATCTATATTCAAAACTTCAGAAACACTGTTCCATGAGGTCCAAGTTCAATTACACCATATTATAGACTGATGTTTCTCTGTTGCAGAAGGCACACATTTATAAACTACTATTTTGTATCGCTTTATTCCATGTCATAATCTGCCCCAAGCAAATTAATAGATTGAATTTAAAACAGAAGCTGCACGGTATAAAGTTACTTGAAATTTCAAATGTTACCCAGGTTATACCAATTAAGTTCCTCAATAATATTTGTAAAATCACAGTGTAGAAAACACAAGGTGGGTGAGTTAAGGTGTATTGCTGCATAGGTCCCACACACCGCTGTTTATGCTCTCGAATTAAAATTAGACAAGCAAAGTTTTAAGGGAAGTTTCAAAGCAAACAGAAGTCTGTGTTTCTTCGTATGTTTTACTAAAAGTGTTGCAGTTCCATCTTTTGAAGCTATGTTAACAAACTAACTTCATACTTCTGTACTAAGCTGATTTTAAAGAACCTGAAATGCTTACAAAACCCCTTTCAGCATAGACCAGATTTCTTGTTGTTAGGTTGGCTTTTTTTAAAGGGTATTAATAGCATTAAAATAAATTAGAGATACAGATAATCAGCTTTGACTCAAAAAGCTTTTAAGATGGTTTTCTTCCTGTCCTCATGTACAAAAGTGAGTCAATGGCTTAGTTTCAGGGGGATGGCTTTAAAAGTGAGTATACCAGTAAAGAGTGAAAATAAACTCACCAGGAAATGAAAAATAACAAAACCGCTTACAAAGGCCTGCATGTTTTAAAAATTCATCTTTTTTCAGATCCTGTGCATTGGTTTTGGGTTATGTACCTACATGTATGTATGCATGACAAGAAAAACTCGTAGCAAGCAACCTGCAGGGCTTCTTCCAGCAATCAAAAATAAAACCTTTCTGTGATTTTGGAAAAGAGTGTTTTAAGTTATGTCAAGTAAAAACTATCTGGAGATATAAATATATATGGAACAAGCTTACACTGAATATCTGCTTGAAAGATGACATATAACAAATCGCACACAGTACAAGACAAAGTGCTAATAATTCGTTGATGCTCCATAGGCTACAAATACAATAAGTATTAGTAAAATATACACAGCACAGAAAAACACTGACTACTTCTTTGGGGGTAAATATGATTGAAACAAGATCTTTTATTTATAAAGACCTGCTACTTTCCTTAACCATTTCTGAAATTTAATACCTTTTCAAATTAATGGTCTTTATTTCACACTTTATAGGAAGGTTAGTGCAAGCAGGCTGCCAATCACAAAGGGTGCCAATTTTAAAAAGACATAATAATCATAATGGCAATTAAAACGTCACTTTGTTACAACTGTGGAGATTAATAACTACTACATTCATATATTAAGAGGTACTGGATGCGGCTCAGACTGCATACTCTTCAATAGCCCTGTCCTTGTGCATAAACAGGATGAGAGGGTGTGATGAGGCAGTGACTGGTCTTGCTTAAGGCTGAGAGACTGGAAAGGTGAGAGCTTAGCACGGTGCTGAGCCAAGCTGTTTTATTCAAAACACTCCTGTCACCTCGAAAACAAAGTGAGGGAGAGAGGTCAGTGCAAGCAGTCAGTGCTTAGAAGTCTTTACTGGCATTCATTTGTTGAGTGTTTTAAATTAACAAAACTTTTGTTTTCAAGCTCATTCAAGACATGTTTTATTTTCTATCTATCTTAACACCTTGCCTTCCCATAATGGAAACATGTCAAGTGTGCTCTACCACGCTGTATTCTAGCTTTGGGGTTCACGGACCGCTTGCAGGGGTAAATTAATGGTGATGCTTGACCATACGGTAAGAGAGAGACAGGAATTTCTTTGTGTGCCAAAACACTGAGTAGAAAGACAGAACAGCACCAGCCTGGGTGCCTCATTAGTAATCTTTACCACCAGTATGTTCAGAAATGGAATCTAAAGCCTATCGCACAAAGCAAGAAGTTTCATATGATCTGACAGCTGCAGAAAATGAACAGTGCCTGCTCAGGCCAAGCACCATAATCTATGTATTTATTTATTTATATTTTCCTAGAAACACAGCACATATTCCAGAATTGTTTTTGGTCTATTTCTTCTTACTTCCTTTAATAAACAATCAGAGCAATCCCACTACTGAACAGTACAAGCAACAAAGTTGGGGCATATGGAAAAAAAAATCTAAATTTATAAAATTTCAGGATGATTGCCTCTATATCTGTATAGCATTCTATATAACAACCAGGTTTTTGGTGTTACAAAGCTGCTTAAGCTTTTTCTTTGAACAGATTGCTGTGCTGAATGATGTAGCAATAGCTGTTTCACCTAAGAGCGACTACTAAACGAAACTGCCCAAGGCAGCCAAAGCCTTTAAAACTGTATCTGCACTTGCTACCTTCAAACTGATGCTAAAGGCATGTCAGCAGTTAGTTCAATCCATTGCATTACTTTAACTAATTCTGTTTTACAAAAGCCTCAGTTTTTCACTCATGCCTGTATGGAAGAAGTAACTTTGACCAAAAGTATCAAGAGGGGCCGCGAAACTTTCAATCCACCCTGTTTAACCCTTTGCTGTGTTCCAGAACATGACTGGGGAACCGTACTAAAAATTTAAGACTAATTACTTAAGCAGAGAATGCAGGGCCCTGGAAAGGGTGATGACTTTGCCAAAGACATTATGGATTCAGATTATTTAATTTTTAGAAGATTATTTGCAATCCCCATAAAACTTTCAGTACTTTTAAACACCCTTAGACTTATCTTTACTAATTCTGTATCAACAAATAGCTCATAATAGTCTAAAAGAAAAAGTCTAGATGACAAGGATCTAGCCTAACTACACAGCACTTCAATGTGGATCAACAAAAAACACTGCTAAAATTGGCACAATAACCTATCAAGAACACAATGTAACAGTCTTTTTTTTTTGTTCAGCACCCCTTAGTACGACAGTGATGACACAAATACTTCAAAGAAGAAAACCACAGTTATTTCCGACTTATAAACTACAGCGTCTTACCAGCTGACAGTGTGTTTCATTACAGGCAAGCGCCAGGAGCACAAGCGTGGGACGGGGAAGCGGATATAATTGCAAGAGAGGCAAGCACACTATGAGTAATGAAAAGTGACATGGTCACAGACCCACAAAGGGTCACAAGCACAAACACCACACAAACTTTTTTATGACAAAAGGCATAGAGGAGATCATGAGAAAAACATTTCCTTGCATGAATATTTTACGACTAATATCCACGCATGACTAGAAGGAAACCTTGAGTTTCCCAGATTTCAGTAGGATTTCTCTCACACAGTGTAATATGGATGTAATCAATGTCCGTCAATAAAAGTCAATTCAGAATGCTTGTCTATGCAATTCTGAAAGGCAGACACAACCTTTCCTGAGATTAAAGATGTTGCCAGATGCCATTTTAAAGTTCTGTATTAATTCTTTGTCTCTAAAAAAACCCAACTAACCAGCCAAACACAAAACAACCCCAAAACCCAACCCCTGGTAAGGTTACCATGAATGTTTCTGAGAAGTTTAATCTCTGTTTTGAAGTTTTGGTTTAACCTTGATCTTCCTCAGACAGATTGTTACTTGTCCTTCAAGATTTCCATATAGTTGTAACTCAAGCATAAAGATGAAGAAAATAAGCTGGAGCTCACAAATCAAAATGAAGTTAGTGACCCAATCACAGATCAATCACTAATAGACTGGGATTTGGAGGATTTACCTCAATGGTGAGAAGACTTAAAAATACAGCATATTGTCTCTACTGGATGATTGTTTCTCTAAAGACATTAGGAGCAATCTTATAGTTGTTAGTCGTTGTTATATTTTAGGATGAGATGCCCATTTCAGCTCAACAGAAATAGCTTTATTGTGTGAAGTAGGGATAATCACTATACAAAAATTACCTTACAGCTGCTCCCCACTCAAAGAGGTTTATACATAAGTTTCAACAAGCACATTTTTAAGGCAAACAAAAATCTCCTAATTTTTGGAAAGAATCTTTGCTTCTCCATTTGTTCAATCAAAAAATTGTATTACAACATTTAATACTGATTCCTCTCAATGATCTAAAAGAAACTTATAAATGCTGGGAAAACTCTGTATTTAGGGCCTGTATTAACTTGCTAATGATGATTCTAACTGCTGAGAGATGCAGATGAAAAAGAGAAGATAAATACAAAGCAGTCTCAGACATGTTCCTTCCAAGCATAGCTAGTGGTTTAGAAAAACCCAACTAAAAACTAAAAAACAAAACAACAAACTAAACTTGTGTGACCTAATAATTTTGATATGTCTACACAGACAAAACTTTGCATGTTATTCTGTTTATGACACTTCACCAGCATGATGGGTAAAACCCTATAGTTAACAGAATAAAAAAATACCACAAATTAATCTGTGGGGAGATATTCTTCATTTATATATTCTGCCATATTGCAATCTACTGCACATTCAGTGCCTATTATTTTTAATGTTTAAACAGTAAAGCCTTTATTAAGACAGAGCTGGAGTTCAGTTCTAGCATCAGACCTTTTCCTCTACGCTCCATCATATTTTGGCAAGACAAGCTACAACTAATGCTTATTCAAGACAATAAATGCTGCACACTATTTTGTGGATTCAAATTATGAACTCAACCATTCTGAAGGAAGAAAACTCCCAACCCACATCACATGAAGATTTTGAATCAAATTCAAACTCTTCTATGCAATTTATCTTAACAAACATTATTGGACTCTATCCAATACTATTCTCAGCAGTGCTGCACAGAACTAACCTTACAAAGATTCCATAAACTCTAAAACCTTCCCACTTTTTTTTTTAATTTCCTTTTTCCAATTCCATTTGTAATGCCACCCTCCTCCCCCTGCCCCCCCCCCCCAAAAAAAAAATTGTACTACAAGCATCATTGCATGCTGGTTTTGTTACTGTGAGAACACCTGCAAAAGCAAACACCTAATATGACAAACCAGTTGTACTCATCTGCTGATTTAACAGCTAAATGACCATGAGCTCCAAAAAATCTAAGAGCCATCTTTAAGAAAGTCCTTGCTTTAGACCCAAAGTGTAATGCAATTTCCTCCTCCACAAAATATCCTAATTTTAAAAAAGGATAAATAAAATTACATATTCATATTCTCATAGAAATTTTACATGCTTTAAGGCTAAGACTCAAGATTCTCATGTAATTGTCTTGTTCCCAAGCATGCAATCATTACCAGATACATCCTGCTTTGTTTACAAGGTGGCTACATTATACAATGCACAAAACAGACAGGAAGATTTTTCTAAATTTTGCACAACTTTTTAGCTAAAATCATGTTTATATGTGAAGTTGTGTAAAACTTCCTAGATCTTTCTTGTAAGTTTGATATTTATACTAACAGAACACGTTGGGTTGGAAGGGACTTTTAAAGATCATCTAGTCCAACACCCCTGCAGTAAGCAGGGACATCTTCACTAGATAAGGTTGCTCAGAGCCCCATCAAGCCTGACCTTCAGTATCTCCAGGGATGGGGCCTCCACTACCACTCTGGGCAACCAGTTCCAGTGATCTACCACCCTCATATTGAAGATTTTTTCCTAATATCCAACCTAAACTTACGCTTTCCTAGTTTAAAACCATTACCCCTTGTTTCTATGAAAATGAGTAACTTGTATTTTCCAAGAACAGTATCTCTTAAAAGGTATGACCATAAAAGTTATTCAGTTACAACCTGAATACCTGTGTTTCACAATAACTGTTACCTTATCATAAAAACAGACTTTTTTATACTTAAGAGTGAATTTATTGCCCTCCTGAAGTCACCATTTTGTCATAATTTTCCTGTTATGCATCTGAATTTAATCAGATACACTAGAGCTAACAGCTAATTAATATTATTGACAATGCTTTTGTTTGGAATAGATTCAACAGCTTTTTCTGTTACTTTACAACGTTGTGTTTGCAACACTTGTGCATTTCCATTTTCTCCTTCTTAACAACATACAGATTAAATTAAATAAAAAAAGCTTGACAGTTGTTTTTAATAAAGGTTATATCTGTAGCAATAAAAATGTCTTACTTTGACAATAAGTAGACATAGAAATGACTGGGGAGATTATTTCCAAAATTTCCCTTTATATGATCATTTGAACTTTTAGCTTCCATCAAAGCTTAATGCTCCTTCAGTTAATTTGACAAGATTCATTCCAAATTCAGTGTATTTACAGTACAAATTTACAAAAAATTACACTAAAAAAAACCCCATGAGAAACCCTGAACCATAATTTCTTCAATGACAGTGATTTCTCATTAGAAAGAAACAGCAGTTACCTTGATGAAGCTTGAACTTGACTTGATTTAGGAATTTCTGGTACAGGTCGATGCCTTAATATAAAAGATTGGCTTGCTCCTGGAAATGATTTCGAGCAGTTTTGTGTACAAGAATCATATAAGTCATTGTCTACCATTTCTCCTTTAAACTTATAAAATTGAGGCTTCGGCTCACTATCAGACAAATCATTCTCATCCACAAGTATCTGATGTTTGTTTTCACTGTATTTTGTCTCACATGAATGTGCAAGTGAAGAAGGAGCGTCATGAAATGCCAGAGAGCCAACATGCTCATCAGCTTGGTATGCAGCAGCTTCTTCCAGTGATGTCTCTGGCTGAGCATTCATCTTAATATTTCCACTTAGACTGACAGCTTTTAATAGGCTGCCTGAATTCTGGTATATGCTATCGTCATTTGCCTCAGATAAGTCTTGCTCTGCAAGTTCGAGCTTTTCTTTATCAATATAAGCTTTATTAAGAAGTTGTTCTGACAGAATGGAAGGTATTGAGTTAGTCCCATCTACACTTGAATTACTTATTGGAGACTCCTGCTCCGAGGATGAATATTGTTTCTCTTCTAAACCTTTCAAGTCTTGGAGTTTTAGATTTTCATGGAAACGAGATTTTCCTTGCAATTTTGAAATAGCTATGTCTAACTGCTTAAGAATCCTTCTGCGGTGCCCCGTAGGCAACACTCCCATTTGCTGAAGCACATTGTTGTTTATTCCAAAGCAATCCGTCACAAAGTTATAGCCATATTCTTTAAAGTTAGGAAGATACTGCCCCAAGTTAATGTTGGCCAAAAATTCTTCAATATCAGTGTCATTGCCTGTGGATGACATGATGGCAGCTTCATTCCAAATATTGCCCCACACAGTCATGTAGAAATATAGTCAGGATGCATGCATATTCACTGGCAACAAAGCTCTCTAAATTTGTTGTCAGCCAGGCAACAGAGAACCAGTTTCTTCAAGGCACTTCTTCCAAGTTTCTTCAGTTCAAACTGATTTTTTTTTTAAAGACTACAAACCTACAGGAAAAAAAAAAAAAAAAAAAAGGCATTAAAAAAAATCCCGCCTGAATTCCCATTAATCTTGCATAGAATTCTGAAAGTCCCCTGCCATTTGTACAGTAATATTTTAAAAGTGCTTATATATTAAAATTTCAAAGAGGGTAAACAGCATAACCTCTCCATCCTTTTATCTTGGCCTGTATAAAGAGAATAGAGAAATCAAAGTCTTAAGTCAGCACAAGTAATACAGTCTTAAAATGTAAAGCCCTACTAGTTGAACAGTTAAGAGATGAACCACTTATCTACATAAGCACACATAGTTCTTGCATATAAGGGGGAGACAAAGTGATCCAAGACAGGAGCTGGAACTCAAAGTCTTCCCTTTCCCACGCTAGCATCAATTAACTACAATTAACTTCTACTCCCTTATCTTCTGAGCCTTAAACTCCTTTTAGCACAGAAACAGACTTTTAATGGGAAAAAGTAAAAATGACTGGCTAGAGCATTCTATGTGAACTGTGGCTTCAAGCCCTCTTCAACTGAGGGTCGAACAAGTACCATAATGACTAAAATAGTTTACAAAGGTAGAATCATTTCCGAGTGTGTTGGGGGAGGCAGGGAGGGAAGTGCCTTAACTAGTCAAATAACTACAGTCAGAAAGCTGTGGAGGTGATCAAAGTAAGTCTTGCAGATCAGGCCCTTCACAGAACTATCACTCAGGAAAACAGGAAACAGGTCACTACTAGCTTTTTAGCTCTGACAAGGAAGCAGTTATCCCTCGGCCACAAGCAGCAGCAGAGGCATAACCCTATAGGCAAGTTCTGGCCTCCACACTAGGGACATTTGATATGTGGAGTGCTCATGACAGTTTTCCTCAGTGTATTCCGACTCGGGTCTTGCACTCCAGATTCCACCAAATTGAGTTCTTCTTTCTGAAGGGCCACATCCAAATTCACAATTTGCAGAGTCCAGAAGCTACCTTTGTGAAGGTGTTTGAGACAGTCTGAAATCACAACTCTTTTAAAGAAGGTTTAAGATCAGCAGCAGCCAACAGTTTTTTTCACACACACACCCTCTTCCTGTATAAAGGGTAATTTGGCCTGAGGGAAACCTGCTGACTGTAGCAGCTGTCCTGGCATGCAGGTAGGAGCCTTAAGCAGCCTGAAAAAGAAAGAGCAGCTTTGGTAGAGCAAGAATAAGACTTACAATTAGAAAGAAAGTCATATGCCCAGAATATATTCATGGTAGTAGGTATCGATACCTTATTCTTCAAAATACTTCCTGACAAAAAGGGCAGTATTTATCACCTAGAATGGAAGCTTAAAAGATTGCCTACTTTTGAACTGCATAAATTCCTCCAATGAAGGGTAAAACCTCTCCCTGTAAGATTTCCTCCATATCTTTTTAATAACTAAGTCATTATTCAGAAAAGCAGTCGTAAATAAATCTTTATGCCCCTCCTCCTTCCCCAAAGCCAAATGCAAATAAATATAAATTTAAAATCCTGTACAAAATGAACATGACAGTTATCACTGCTATTGGTGACTGTACTTCATTATGACTATGAAACAAATGATTAAATAACTAATCCAGTCACTAGAAGTCTTGAAAAATTTTGTAAATATCTTCATTACTCCCACACTTCAAAAAGACCGATTTTTCCTTTCTTTTTGATTACCATTTTTGTCTTACAGCATAGATATAGATAGATAGATATCTCTGTGACATCAGAAGAAAAAAAGAGGCTCAACCATTTTTCTGCAAAATGTTAAAATCAACATAGCACATTATTTAAAATAAGTGTTTGGATTCAAGCTAATCTCTAACTTCATTATCGGTGCAATATTTTTATCAGCTTTGATCACAGTCTACTAATTTGAGATGCAACTTACTATCTTGAATATGAAACTCATACTATTAAAACTTTTTAGAGGAAGGACTGTATAAGCCAATCAGATATCAACCTCTCACGAGAGATGAAGTTTGTTAGGGAGTTAATCCTCACTAAAAGATTCCCAGGTCATTTAAATTCAGAGCCTTGCATTGAGCTAAAATGATTAACAATCAGCTTTAGATTTAACTTTGTCCTTTCCCAAGCTAAGTACTTATCTAAACACTCATCATTCCTCTAAAATATCAGACATAAGCATTTCCTCAAGCTTTTCTCATAAGCCTCTAGCCATAAAAGATAAAATTTAAACAAACAGTATGGTCTCTACCCATCTCTAAACCCAGAAAATACGACTACATAGTCTCTGAAGTTGAATATATAGTCTGAGTACAGAATGAGAAATAATTAGTGCAGAGATTACTAAAGTGAACAAAAAGTATCAGGCAGGCACTGCCTGCACCAGAACAGAATCTTTCATGTACCTATTAATGAAAAATAAACCACAAAACCCAAAAAACACCAGACAACTTACACATGTGCAAGTGTAAATACTGCAATGTTAGCATATCAGTCTAAGTATTTTGACACTGGAGTTGCAACTGGTTACCTCAGCCATTTCTACCTGCTTGGCAGTTCTTGGTGGCTCTGAGCGACCTGATCTAGTGAAGATGTCCCTGCTTACTGCACGGGGGTTGGACCAGATGACCTCTAAAGGTCCCTTCCAACCTAACATATTCTAGGATTCATGGTGGTGTTTGGAGACTTTCTCCCCCACAATGTCAGTGTTTCTGTCAGACAGTATCATTCTCTCAGTCCATTCATCTTCAACAGTAACAAAAGTGACACTTAGGAAAGTAGCTTTTAGGTATATGTTTATAAATAAATATATATTCTTAATATAAGTATATTTTTTTTTATACCCATACATACTCTTTTCCTGTATTGAAACACTGGGGTTTTCTACAAACAGTAGCTTTACTCCTATCCTTACCCCTCTCTGTATAAATAACATAACACTGCAGAGAATTACCTACCATAGAACAAACTTTTGTTTCCAAATTTTCAAGAACCATTGCTTTCTGCAGCACAGTTTGTAACTTAGCTATGTAGCCAGCCGAGAATAGCAGAAACTTCTTGCTGAGAAGACATTTTGAGCACAAAACACCAGCACTGATAAAAAGAGAAATGGCTTGGGCTTCAGCTTCTGTTTCTGCAGTAATCTACGGCAGGAGCTGCCAATGCATCCCTCAAGATTTATAAAGATGTGCTACAGATCTGGCCTACCCCTACAGCTGGTTACATACCAGTAAGTTTACAGTCACACGTACTTTGTGGGTCTGAGCAAAGGGTTAAATTGACACCTGTTTTTGTTTGACTACTCAGATGAAGATTCAAGCAACAAATAGCTAAAAGGATCTACACACATCAGTGAATGTTTCCATCACTGGCTAAAAGACAGACACTGAAAAATTTCTTATGTTACAATGTTTTATCTGTACTAAGGGTTTAGGTTCAGGAAGTATACAGTGACCACCTACTCCAATTTATTAATCTATTTCAATGTAATTAATACAAATTCAAAAAAAAAAATAAATCAATCTCTCCCATAGCTGTGGAGTAAGTCATAACAAACCCTAAAGAATGTTTACACAGCATTAGGTATGATGTAGTGCATATATACACATTTATATATATACCTTCACTTTCACACCCATATTTTTACCACTACAAGTTTAAGTAAAAAATCTTCAACATTAGTTCACAAAGTGCCATACATCCTGGGAAACAAAACTTATGCTCTCAGCAGAAAGGCAAAATATGTTTTCCCCACAGTATTTTATAGAAGTATCAAAAAGCAAAAGAAAATCCCCCAAAATAGGGGAATTTGGTCTTACTTAAATAAGATTGACTCTTGCTGTACTAGCATATTCTCCAAGGTAGAGTAACCATGACAAAAATCATAATTCAACATGGTTACTAAAAAAACAAGAAAATGCCATTGCAGTTACAAAAAACAGGCTTCTTGGGAGACACTTCACCATTCCGTTTTATAGAAAGAAGAGTTAAAAAAACCTAAATTGCTGTGTAGAAAATAACAATACAAGTGTAACTATCGAGGCCTTCCTTCAAAGAAAGTATGTTTTGACAGGTGATGAACAGCAATTTGTGTTGCACATCCCAAGCTTCATAGGGGATCAACCAACCTTCTTCCATAGAAGATAATGTTTCTCACGCTTTTCAAAACTGATTTTCACGTCCTTTCTTTCCCATCTTATTGAAGGGGCTTAGCCAAGGAAGTAAAAGAATTCAAAGTGATGTATCAGGGTTTTGTTTTACTACAAGTGACAGCTCAATAGCACAATGGAAAAATGACAACACTAGCACAGAAAAAAACCCTCAAATTTGGAGAGCCTTTCCTCACATGGGGGATAAGTTCCTGCACCTAACATTCTGAAAAGCCCTATCAGTTGATTCTGTGACTCCTTCGTTCTATGATTTTCAAGTTGACAACACTGGTTGGAAGATAGGCAAATCTACATTGAAGCAAGCAGCAAGCATACCGACTTTTAATAGTGAAATATTGGAACAGTAGGATATAGCTGAATATGGAAACACTCAAGTGAGGCTCTCTTTCCCCCTTTTTTAAGATCACTATAGATATTAGCCTGAAGAAAGTGTCAAACCTTTACAAGTGCATAGCAATGTAATCACACTTTAAGCAATCAGTTCAACAAATACAAACAAGTTCAAGCTCGCTCCCAGCTCCTCCTAAACCACACACTAGGCTAAGATCCAAACAGGTAAAAACCTCAAAACAAAACTAAAAACCCAAACACTACAGCAGGACTTACCATGGAGCAGAATGAAATCTGCCAGTAGTGAATTTCATCTTGTAAAAGTAATTGACTTAATACAAAGAGACAAGATTAACAGGCCTAGAGAATCATTAAAGCTCTTTGAAAAAATCTACATAATGTGATCAGTACAGTGACTCCACGTTCAAAAACGACAAGAAAAAAAAATCCTAAATGACCTTTTTAACGCAGTTACTTCATGAATTAACATTGGGGACAACTCTTAGCAAGAAAACTGATTGCAACAACTACTATAGAGCTGTTCCCCTTCCAAACACAAGGAAGTTACTAAGTGCAGCTCAACACAGTGTAGTTACGAAACGTCTTTAAGCACATCCTCTGTAAAAATGCTTCTTGGTTTTGAGAGGGTTTTTAAATTTTATTTCAGAACACTCTTCTTTCAGAGAAAAGTTCTGCAACCTTTGCCACCTCTGAATCAAACCTCATACTACAAGAAATTCCAGTGGAACAACTTGCAGCCAGGCTCCAAGTAAGGCACTGCGTGGCACCAATAAGCAAACTAAAAGTGGAATTGGTTGAGCAGACTTTAGTGAGTTGCTGTGGCAACACTTGGGTGCTGTATCATTCACTTTGTCTTTTCTATCTAGGACATCCTACTGGCTCCCTGACTTTTTCAAAGTGAACCTCGTGCATTTGGAGGATTAAATTTCCAGAAAGACACTTGCAACTAACAAGAAGTCTGTGTTTAATGTCACAAAAACCAAACCACAAATAGATAAGTAATAAAGCAGGGTTCCTCGGTATGATACTTACATGGAGAGCGCTGAAGTAATTTAAGCTAAATAAAAGGGGAGGAAAAAAATAAAGCCGCACGCCTTATTTTCTACCTGCCCAAGAGCTATTTCTTGCCAGATCCCAACGTCGGTATCTGAGGCGCATCTGGACAAGCCCTGTACCAAACCGCTCCGCCTCGTCCCTGAACTCGCCGCTAACTCTAACGCCACTCTACAGGAGTCTGTGCTCGCTGGCCGCTGCGCTGGGGCAGGGCGAGACTCCAGCATCACAGCATCGACCCACAGAGACGCTCCGTGCCCGTAGCAGCCCAGCCCGGCCCGGCCCGGGGAGCCGCCCGCGCAGGCCGCCGCGCCGCGCACGGGGCGAAAGGCGGGCAGTCTTCGCCCTCCACACCACGAGCTCCGCGCCGCGGAGGCTGGCTTACCTCTAGCAACAGGAACAGGAGAAGAGAGAGGCGCGGAGCGGGGGAGGAGGAGCAGGGCTTTAGATCGCTTCAGCTTTCTTTCCCCCTTCGGCTGTCCGCTCGCTTTCTTTTTCTCTCCTTCCTTCCTGCCTCCACACCCCACCCCCGCGCTGCTCCCCGGCAAGCCGCGCCCGCAGCGCGGAGCTCCCTCCCTCCCTCCTTCAATCCCGGAGGAGGCGGCCGCACCTGGGCGCGGCCAGGGACCGTCTGCCGCTCCGCGCCGCTCCGCACCCCTTCGCTCCACGCGTGGGCCGCCGGGGCGGCTGCTCAGGGCGTGCTCGCCGGACAGCATATTTCTTGAGGAGTCAGGAGGAGGCCCGCTTGCAGCCGCAGGCTTCGGCTCTGGGAGTGTTGGTAGTGCACCGCTTTGCGGGCGCCCGTGTCCTGTCCAGCCCCATCCCCGCACCCACCCAGCCTGGGGCCGGGTGGCGGCAGGGCTCCCTCCTGACCGGGGAGCCGCGGGCTCCGAGGAAGAGCCAGCGGAGGGCTCCCACGTGTCGCGGCTGGCACCCGACGGAGCCGCGCTCGGGGCAGACGCCGTAGGTGCCAGGAAGCTGTTAGTACCTTACAGCAATGCCACAGCTGTTGAGTGATCACTTGATGTTTTTTTTTAAAAAATAGGTAAAGATAAAAAGTTGCCAAGTTTTCAGCAAGGCATGCAACTTCCCCACTTCTAAGAACTCGCCCACGTCTGTGAATTAGTGTCACTCAGCTTCCACAAAACGAGACTCCACAGTACTCTCGTATACTTATCAGCGTGCCTATTCAACTTCCTCTTCATGTATCAGCTCTGGGTTTTTCTAACTAAATCCAAGGGCGTACCAGAAGGCTCACGCTGCTGTAAGCTGAAGCCTGAGGTCTGCCACGCTGGTGAAGCCAAAAAAGCATTTACAGAGAAAAAGAGGCCAGTAATTAAAGTGCTCGTTTAGGAACAAGTAAATCTGGGTTCTTTTTCCTGCTTTAAAGGCTGCTTATTACATGCTAAATGCAGCCTCACTGGGTAGCCTTACTAATAGTAGCGCTGTTAGAAACCGTGGGTACCCTGGTAGTAAAATGAGGTTTCAGGATCACATTTTTGAATGCAAATAACTTTTTCACCCCAACTCCCAGTCAAAGCAATAAGAAGTTTGAAGTTTACAGAACCAATTCCACCAGTGCCAAGCACTTCTGAAAATCCTTCTGCAAACACAGATTATTAGATGCTTAATACCAGTGTACACACACACAAAAAAAAACCCCAGTAAATTTTGCCTTTAAACTTGCATTCTGCAAGCAAACTTTCTGGTAAGAAAGTCCCACTCCAGTGCAAACTTTTGGTTTTGTCTTTCTAGATAACCTAAAGAAATTCATGTTTGTATCTGACTTTTTATTAATTCTTTGGCTGAGTCTGGCTCTGTGTCATTCCCAATTATTTGTGAAGGGACACACATTTCCAAACCAAGTTAGCACAGAGAAGTGATTCAGGTAAGTATGCTAACACCCTTCTTGGCCATGCCCTTTCTGGATTGTAACCTCATGACTCACAGAGTCATCTAAGCACAGATTTGACTAAGATTTCCAGCCAAGCCTAGCTTCCTTTCAGGACAGTAAGAATGCCAATGAATGAAGACTTAGAAAAGGAATTTTAACCACAGTAACTTAAAATATTTGAAAGATTCAGGTCTTGTAAACAACAAAACAGACCTGCCTCCTCTGTAAGGCTTACCTTGCCATGCAAAACCACAATTAATTAGCAGGTTTTGCTGGGATGAATTAATTTTTCCTGCATACCTTAATGTATGGTTATTAATTAATACCTGTGAGCTCTTCTCTGCCAAGAAATTCCCAAGTCCTTCTCTAAAGTCCACTTTCCCTTCTCTTCCAGAAGACCCACACAATTTGCCCATTTAAGTGGGCCAGCAGCAGAGACCACAGTTAATGGTCATAAAAGAGATGCTAGTCTCACATGGAGCTCAGTAAGAGATTGTCTTCGGTCCAATCGTACTTGTGTAGTAATAGCATCTCCCCTCAGACACGACACTGCACCCTGGCGCACTGTGTCTCAACCAGAATTGTACTTATCTACTTCTCTTGACCACAGTATGAGACCACAAGATCTGAGATTGTTTTTTGAGTTGGTTGTGTTTTTTGGGGCAGTGAGGAATGGAATAAAAAGGTGTTAAATGTCTTAAACAGCTACCCAATTGTGTTTGCATTTTTTTCTCTTTGCATTATGTCCAGAAAAATTGCAGTAGACACAAATTCATTTTAAATCACCTCCTTTTGGGGTCTTAGGGGTTTTCCTTATCTTTTTGTGTATATCTAAATTACATTAGCAACATTGGAGAAACCTATATGCTGTTTTACTCTTTGTGGAAATAAGGTAGCATAATTTATCAGAACATAAGAAAGGTCTCAAGTCTCTGGTTTAATTACAGCATATAGTTCTCTGTCAAAGCATGAAATGACAGTTTTCTACAATTATGGGAAAAACAAGTCTTACAAAAATCTAAAAGGAAATTGCAACTTACTAATTCTGATGTAATTCAGATATGACATAAGGCACAGTACTATTCAATGGCTTGTTGATATTCTTCAGTTTTCAAAATCTGCTGAAAGACTTGAAAACTGTAGAGATTTTATTATCTGATCATTTCCTCTTTCCTTGAGTTTTTATGTTCCTATCACAAAAAAAATTAGGTAGGTAATGATTTTTTTTAGTAACTAGAGATACAATTTCACTCTAGCAAATAATTATAAAAAGAAGTTGAAAGAAAGCTGGAGAGAGACTGTTTACAAGGGCATGTAGTGACAGGACAAGAGGAAGGTAGATTCAGATTAGATATTAGAAATAAAATCCTCACTGTGAGGGTGGTGAGTCCCTGGCACAGGGTCCCCAGAGAAGCTGTGGCTGCCCCCTCCCTGGCAGTGTTCAAGGCCAGGTTCGATGGGGCTTTGGGCAACCTGGTGTAGGGTGTCCCTGCCCATGGCAGGGGGTTGGGAACCAGACAATCTTTGCAACCTCTTCCAACACAAACCATTCCATGATTCTGTGATTCTATGATTCTTTGATCTGCTAAATTCTCTGAAAGACATGTATCCTAAATGACATTTGACTGTAAGAGAAGGTAATTCATAGTGAACGTGCTAAGTTTGCCTTTCAGCTTGGATTTATGGTTACAAAACACTTCAAAATATTTTTTTTTCAGGTTATTGAGATTGGACTGATTATTTTTAATATTATTGGTTCATAAGAGCAACCATGTAAGTCTGTGTATAACTGAAGGTGGAGTAATCTGAACTGTACAGGAGCTGATCCTTAGGATAGTGATCTACCCCAGATTTCCACACTTATCTCTGTGGTTTGTCATAAATCAACATAGATGCTTGCCATGTGTTTTATTGTTCATTAAGCTAGCAGTGTAACTGATTCAAAATAGTCGGCCCTATTCTGGTTCTCAAATTTTATCATTTTTGAATGTGTGTATCTTTAAAACTGTGGATCAGTTCTGCTTGCTACACATTTGTTTTATTTAAGAACTCCAAAACTAGCCACACAAACAGCAATTTACTAGATAAATTGGGGGAAACAACAGCTACTCCATCCTTTATAGATGGCCTGATATTGTACACAAAGTTTGTCCACAACCTAAAAATACACAGAAGAACAGAGTTTATTTGTGAACTTTTAATGAGATTATTTCTCTCTCTGCTGTAAAAATAGCACATATTCCCACTGAACACAGTCCAAGCTAGGTAGCAACATCTAAGCTCTAATCTTTGTCTTCTGCAATCTTTTTCAGTCTTATTTGTTCCCCCTTAAAGAAGAGACAATTATTATTCATCCACCAGTCTCCTCAAGGTGTTTAGAAGGCTAAATGTATTTATTTCTTGGAGCTCCTGGAGCGTGATAGGAAATGAAATGTTAGCTACATCTTAAACAACCAGCAGGAGAATACCTAGGCCTTTTATGATTTGAGCTTCTCTATTAGTGTTTTAGTATAGCATTGATTGTTAATAAAACATAAGGAAAACTAACTTTGGAAATTAAATCATGCATTACAAGCAAAGTTCTAGCATGAGGTCACATAATTCACTTGGGGTAAGACAGAAGTGCTACAAAGATTCACTTTGATCCACAGCCCATATTTTAATGTAATTGTATAATAGTCAATCTGATTTCCAAGAAGGATCATAAGATCATTCCCTGTACCATATGATGGATTTGTATTTTTAGATTATCACTTTATAAACTGGTGAATGTTCTTCTTTAGGGGTATGACAACATAATGACTGTGGCTTTTGCTGTCTTATTTCCTTCAATGGCTGTATGTTTAACCTAACAGTCTCTGTTTTCTTAAAGCTGCTAGTAGATTCATGAGGTAGTCCCTTTGAACTATTTTGATATTGATTTATGATGTTTGAAACAAATGACATAAAGCTGGTGCAATAGGGTTATATACTGTTTACTGATACTGACTCTCTTTCTTTCCCTTACCAGTTGTGGTGACAGTTCAGTTGGAATGAATTTTCTGGCTTGTTTACTGTATACTGCACTCAGCTGCATATGCAAAATCCTCTAAAGGCAAGAAATTATTCAGAATAAATGCTCTTTCTGAGAATGTAAACACTTAGAATTCAATAGTAAAATTTGCTCTAAAAGCACCTCTTTTATGGTGGTGATGGGTGAGTCAGAAGCGTTGAACCTGACCTCACTCTCAGTGGGAGTGTGCAAAGATGGCAGTTCAAAATACACCCTTGGGACAACCTGAGATTTCTGGAAGTTAAGGACAGTCTATCTACTGCCTTTTGCCAAAGCACGCCATACAGTATTTCCCTGGACTAACCTGCTCCATAATGTCTGTCTTGAGCCAGCACCTACATCTGGTCATACGGCCCTATGGGATGGTGATCCCCGGCTTCCATATACACTGATATATGTTTCAATCTGCAGACAACCTGAGAATTTTGTCTGGAGTACTGCTTTATTTGAGTTAATTGCTTATGGGAAAGTAAAGACTCAGCTATTAGATGAACCTGAGTTCACAAGCCAAAAAAAAATGAAAATAGCAAATTTATTCTAGCAAGGCAGGGCGGTTAAGCTCTTGCTTCAAATTGAAAGGCATCTCACAGGATCACAGAATGGTAGGGGTTGGAAGTGGCTTCTGGAGATCATCTAGTCCAGCCCCCTGCTAAAGCAGGATCACCTAGAGCAGGTTGCACAGCAACATGTCCAGGTGGGTTTTAGTATCTCCAGAGGAGACTCCATGACATCTCTGCACAGTCTGTTCCAGTGCTCTGTCACCCTCACAGTGAAGAAATTTTTTCTCATATTCAGGTGAAACTTGCTGTGTTCCAGTTGCCCCTTGTTCTTTTGCTGGGCATCGCTGAAAAGAGCCTGGCAAAAGAGTCTGAAAAGAGTCTAACCAAGAAAAAACAATAACTGAAAAATGCCTGGCATCAGCCTTTCATTCCAGATGCTGCTTAGGGTTTCTCCAGGAAATCTGTCACTAGACAAGCTAGAGGAGTGGTTTCAATGCTTTCTTTTCAGTGTAGCTGTGTTCAGTGTGGGACCTTATCCCACCACTTCTGTCTCTTATTTATATTTAAACCTTTTTCAAGTTGCTTTTGAATACAAATGCAACTTCAAAGCATGTGGTAAGTTCCTTTTTATGTCTGCTAGTGAGTTCATTTAAGGAACCTAGTTACCTTGGTACAACTTCCTGTCATCTTTGAGAAGTCTAATGGAGGGTTCTTAAACTTATTTGAAAATAAATTCCTCTGAGGAACTTTCCTGCACATCAAAGTGCTAATTTTTTCCCATATTCGTCTTTTACGCGGTCCATTGAATTATAATGAATGACATATCATTAAGGTTTCATCTGCACAGCATTGGCTTGCTTGCATTCTACAGAAACCACGTATGATACATTATAGATGCTATTCGTTTTTAAAGGTCACCCTCTCAGATACCACTTTCCCTCTTTCATTTTACTAGTTGCTTGAGCATATTTGGTATGGAAAGTAATGGAACATAATATAGACATCACAGAACTATTTTTAGAGTAAAATTTTTGCAAAGTACAATCACAGTAAAAATTGTACATAGTTCAACATAATTTTACATCATTATTTAGGTCTGGTGAAACACATTATCTCCTTTCCATTTTATCTTTTTCCTCATTGCCTTCTGCCCAACCAAAGAAACCAGTTCATAGTAGTTGGCTCACTCCCCAGGTTTCTGATGCTATTAAAGGGACTAATCTGGAGGCTTACTATATATACAAATAATAGAAAACTCATAATGAAGATACCCCATCTGTCCATGAATAATTTCTTGTGAATTGATATGGTTATGTTAGAAGCAGAGAAGTATCAAGTCTTTGAAGTTTTACTACATGCATCCCATTTCACATACCGTTTCTTTCATTTTCAGTCACTTTTATAAATACCAAATGGAGAAACATCCTCAAATGTGAAATGCTGAAAGAAAAGTTAAAAGTAACCAAGCCACCTGGGGACTACCAGGTGGTACTGAAAGTACCAGTAATCTTAGTTATTTTAGGTAAACAAAGGATGGGATTAAGTGTTCTGCCTACAATTTAGAATTAGATAGCCATTTAAGAAATCTCAGATACACATCAACTGATGTTACAAGCTCTGCTGAAATCTGTCACACCACACAACTCTGTATCCAGATAGCTACAGTTCTTGGTATCTTTTTCACCCTTCTTTTACTGAGAAAAAGTCATGCTTCCTTCAAGGATTGTTTTGTGCAAAAGGTATCTCTTAAGAACAAGGTTTAACTTCATTATTGAGGACTGCAATAACTGAAACTAGGACTTCATCGTTAGGAAAAGAAATACCATCAAATGAAAACAACACTTTCATGTCATGTTTCTACAGCCTCTCATTTTCTAAAATTTAATTAAAGTTGCAATTAAGTGTCACTTCAATATTGGATAGAAAAGCCTACAGGTTTTGTTTATATAATTAAGTACTAATAGTAAGACAACATCAATCATCTTTAATAAGTACAAAATACTGTTACTGTTCCATCAAAAGGCTGTTTTCTTTTAAGAATTAGTTTTTCCCAAAAGTTATAATTAGGTTATTACTTAATTTTATAAAATGAGACAAACAGTAGAGAGGCTGTGGAAATTTTGGTCTTCTCCAAGTAAACAGTTAATCAAGCTTCTGACCTTTCAGAGAGACTGTGGTATTCTCATCTTTTCCTTAAAAAATAACTGGAAAGCCAATGTGTCACACAAAGGCCCCATAGAAGATAATTCAATTTTGTACACACACACACACACACACAAATCCTTTGCAAGACCAAAACCGTGACTAAGTCTTTTTTGCTTTATGCACACTGGCATGGAATTCAAATTACATACTTCGTTCAGCTACTGCAACGTAAAACTTATCAGTTTTTTATGAATGCTCAGAATCCTGGAGGCCTTCACAGCTCTTGCATATAGAAACAGATTAAAGAAATATAAAAATAAGGAAGTTATAGTGTAAATTAATGGACTAAAGTAATTTGTTGCTATTTTTACAGTGCACCAAAGGTCTAAGTGAGCATGGAAATATGTAATGAAAATTCCCTACAAATATTTCAGTGGCTAGGGAAAGACCACTACTTCTTCATCTTTGTCCTCAAAGCTCATTTCTCTTGTGTCTGCAAGGAATAGTAAGGGAAACATCAGTAAAAGTGGTTTGTATTTCTTTCACTAAAGGGAGGTATCAGAAATGCATGTTACAGTTCAAACCGGCTTTCAGGCAGAGTAGGTTTTCAGCTAAGTCGAGATTACCTCCTGTAGAGGAGTGTAAATAGAATAATATATGAATTTGAGAGTATATCTTGCTATTTTTGTCTTCCCCTACAGTCTTCCTATATTGTAGGTCTGTACTCAAGCAGTAGAGGGCAGATTAGATGGGCTAGACGTTTTTCTTGCCCACCAAAGATGAGGATTTACTAAGTCCTGGTCTGCAATTTCATAGATGATTGTTCCCACTGAATATTATTCAAACTACTGACAAATAGTTATCAAAAATTAAACTAAAAGAGAACACGTAAATAATATAAATTACCTTTCTTTTCCAAGTCACAAAGCTAACCAAAGGCTATGCCTATGCACTTTGGCATAGATCGGGCTCAGAAATGAGAAAAAACATGGCTAGCACCCTAATCACATGTTCTATCCCAGCACAGCTGAGCATGGTTTGTTTTCTCAACATTTGTTACCTTAAAGGTTCACAGAAGCTAACTTAAATGTAATGGCAAAGTCAGGCCAGGAGCACCACGCTGCATTTTGGTGAATGTAATCACCTATGTGGCCCCACACTGGGGTTTACACAGGCTCAGACTTTCTTCACTCCCATGATCTGGAGCTTTGCCTTTCCTAATGTGAGGCTCATGCACACTGATTCATGGATAAGAGGGCTTAATGACAAGTACTGTGGCTGCGCTCAGAGAGATGTACCTTTCCTAAACATGTTGTTTGATAATTAAGTATTTCAAGGGTATTATGACCTTCTACAAAACATCCAGCACTGGTCACTATGGTACAGCACTAAATTCACATGAACATATAATTTCAATGTCATGGTATAGCACTTTCTTTGTTTATCTTACACTATTACTATCTTCTCACTTGGGTCTTAGAATACCAGAGACAGGTATTTTCAAATATTAATAGATTAACAAACACACCAAAATGCCTTTATTGACACATAGTGAACTTTGCATTATATACAAAGTACAAAGCTAGAACTTACTTGGTCTGTACCATACAGTCTAATCTCTTTTCCCAGCAGAGCAAAGTCCACTTCCTTTGTTATCAGCTATGCAACGGTCTTAAGGTATTCTGAAAAGAATGTTTACATCTGCTAAATGATAACTTAATTTCAATGTATACTTTGATCCCTCTTTTTCTAAGTTTGCTTTTTTGTTCCCTCTACAACCAAGGCCACCGTTTAATATGGAAGTGAAAGCTCATTTTTAAGGACTCTTCAAATAGTTACAGAATATGTTTAAAAGTGAAAGTAATCCAGGAATAGGAATTGTTTTAAAACAAAATCAAGCACAAAACCAATTTTCTGCTTTGGTTTTTTGCTGATGTAGTTATGCTGAAGAATAGGATCTATCTTCAAAAGGGTGACATTAAATGGAGAACTAAGCTCTGATGCATGAATGCACAACTCTTTTGTTATTAATTCTTTCACACAAAATAGATAAACCTAACCCAAGATCTGAAAAGATAAAATCTAGCAAAAATTCTATATCTATCACAATTGTTCCTGCATTTTCATTTTTTACACATTGTCTCTTAGTTTCATTTTTTCCCCTTTACATTACCTACCCAGGCTTAGAGCCCTATTTTGACAATCAGGTTGCAGGACACCCATGCCTTTTTTCCTGGGAGTCTGTTTTTGTAAGACGAATTAGCTGGTGTCCCTATGTAATGGTAAGCACAATAGCTCGTGTCTTCATCCTACCCTTATGGGCTGATTCTTCCTCAGCGAAAGGATATATTTTCAGCAGGGATTTTCAGTGAGGCTAGGGATCCACAGTGGCCCAATTTGTGAGTTTCTTCTGATACAGTATCCCAGAACTGGTTTTCTTTCTGTCTCTTTTTTTGTGTGTGTGTCTTTTTTCTTCTGTTCAGTATTTTGCAGTAAAAGCTGAAAGATCAAACTATACTTTCACTGTTAAAGTTGACACTGCAGGATAATGGAGTAATATTGCCCTTATCAAGCCTTCTTATTCCTGCTGTCTCAACCTTCTCTTTGAAGTTGGTATGCTGCATAGTAAACCATCTCAGATAGATAACTAATCCAGGCTGAATTTAACTTCACAAACATACGAGCTTAAAGTGACTGTGGAACTCCAGCATTAACTGTATGATATGAATTCTATTTAAATAACCTTTGTACTATATTCTTTATCATATTGCATTGAAAGTACTTCCTCTTTCACATATACCATCTATTATAGTATCTTATTTTCTTCAGTACGCTCTATACTACACTTTAGTGTAGGGAGCTGTGTGTTTTCAGAGAATATACACTCACTGTTCTGTAATACTTCTGACGGACTCAGGTTCTCTGCTTTCTTTCTCTTTCATGTTTTCCAGTTACATTTTGTTTATTTCAGCAACAGTTACTTTTAAAACGTGCAGTGTTCAGAAAGCATCAAACATGGCCCAGCTAATCACCTGCACCCACCAGGTGAGGGTGGTCTGGGCCATAAAGGCCATTGATGCATGCATGGCCCTGAAAGTTACAACTGCAGTTGGACCCCTCTAGGCAAGAGCTCCTTGGCAAGTAAAAAATGTCTCATTGTTCCCAAAGACTTTATAGCTATCATAAGACTATCCACTAAATAGCATCAAAGAGTAATAAATTCTGCTAACATAATTTATCAATGTTCTTTAAGTATGAGAAACTGGTGAACTAGTAGCAAACCATCACAAAATACAGGTTTTCATAATCCAACATTGGGACTGAAATTAAAATAGGCTGCGAGACTAATTTTTTTTTATCTGAAGCTATGCTTTTGCTATAAGAATATTTCAATTTAAAGCCCTTCAAGTGCTGATCATCAGAAAAGCTAAATACACATTCACTTTACCACTGCTGAAGAGTAAAAAAGCTGAAAGAGTCAACTGTAATTTGAGTATCCATTACTGCCTCATTTTCTGTCATGAGACTCGATATATAATCATATGTTTAAAATTCAAATGTCTCCCAATGGCAGTGCTTGCAGAGCAACTGTTTCAGTAAGAATGTAGCTTATTCAACTGCCTCTACAATAAATTCTTATGCAGACCACTCCGTAATCACAGACACTTATATCATGTAGTACTTCATATTTTTACAAAAGCTTTTTTTTTGCATGCTTCACTCATGTTTACAGAGAAGATCAGTATACTTTTTTGAAATTGTTTCAACTACACATTAAAAAATCAGAATAGTTTCTCTTCTATTGGATACCTTTTAGAAAAATGTATTTTTTAAACTAAAGACTTTTGAATATACATAGACAATTCATAGACATACAGATGGCATGTACTAACTGAAGCAGGAGTTAGATATCTAATCTTTTGACTCATCAAAACAGTTTTCTTACAGTCAAGAACATGACTATATATGAGTTCTTGTCATACCTTCTAAAAGCATGTTTGTAACACTGAGTTTCTCATAAGCTCTACAACGTTCAGTGAATGGCCTATTCTGATTTCAGATCCATTAATTACTATTTCACGCAAAAAGATTACTTTTTAAAAAATCAAGTTTTACAGAATCACAAGGTTGGTAGTTTTCTCCTACCTTTACTCAAGTTAATAATTTTTTTTAATAACTCACATCTGCACATCATAAATTGATTTAGTCTGAAGTAAGGTAAGCAAATACATACCTTATAAAAGTTCAGAGCTGATGAAATCAACTACATTATGGTTAGAAGAACAGTATGGATTCACACTGCAGAATTGGTCTATGCAATACTGTACAGTAACTATATAGTAATGCATTTTTCCCATATTCTTTTCTTTTTTCATTACACATCCACAAAATTTTGATTAGAAAGACAACTTTTCTCACTTCCTTATATACATAAAAGTATAGGCTCTTTTCAGAGCTCTCATTTTATTAGGAATAATTTGGGAAAACGTAGATTCTCTAAACCATCAGAAATGGTAAATAGGCTAATGATTCACATACCTTTTTGTGTTAGCTGTGCAGTACACTTTTGCTGTGATCAAGCAAACTGTAATGAGTCAAAGGCAACTTTCCTTTTGAATTTAATAATTACAGCTGGTTTCAGCTCATACTTTTGATTAAAGACACTTTATATCCTTCATTGTTATTTTTAACATTTCTACGGTGCTCTACATCTTCAAAGCGCTCGGCTGACATTACCTTATTAGTTCTTACAATGCTTAGATGCAATTTTCAGTGTGCTTTTATATCAACAGTCCCATTTTAATTGCTATTTAAAGCTGCATTAATTATATTTATAATTAAAGTTTAGTAGGAAATAGACTGTACAAATAATTTTTGTAGTACATTTCTTAAACTATAACATATTTTGGTGTATGTGATACTTCAGACTTAGCCCAGTACTGAACTCTGCTGATGAGTGGTTTAGGTCCGTCCTTCCCTAGCTCAGTACAATGCTGATGAGACTTCTTTTCCGAACTTGCTGGGTGAAATGGAAAGCATTGCAACTACTAGCATTTGAGGTACTAGGGCTCAAATATCACTCACTGAAGCAAATGAACAGCACAAGAGTCCAACCAGGTACTGGCCCTGGAGCCAATGGTTGTGAGTCCCCGAGGAAGCAGTGGTGCCCACTTTCATGGGGGTACTCTTTAAGACAGAGCTTTTTCCCTGTGGATTCCAGAGAATCAACTTCTTGATGATGCAGTTAAGTTCAATGAGCTCACATTTTTTTCATAAGTTTGCTTCTCAACTTCCAAATAACCAAACAAAACTTCTTATTTAAACTTTTAGCTGGTACTTTACATTTCTCCCCCTGTTATATTAACACACCCTAGAGAACAGTGCAAGTTTCTTTAAATGTCTATTGCTAATAAATATTTTTGCCAATCACAGAGTGTCCTGGTTTCAGTCAGGATAGAGTTAACTTCATTTGTAGCAGCTGATGGAATGCTGTGTTTGGGAGTTAAAATGAAAGCAGTGCTGATAACACCCTGATGTTCTTAGTTGCAGTCAGACAGTCAAGGACTTTCTCAGCTTCTTCGTGTTTCTCTATTCATGAGAAAGGAGGGGCGAAGCCAGGACAGGTGACCCAGATGGGCCAAAGAGAGTATTCCATGCCAATTACGTCCTGCCCAGGATAACAGGGGGCTGAGGGGAGGAAGAAGAGGGGCGGTGGCGGGACGCGTGTTCCTTGGGGGGACGGTCGGGTTCCGGGACAGCTCTGGGTGGTACGGCCTGAGTTGTGTGGTTCGGTGAGAAACTGCATTGTGTATCAATAGTTTCATATTCTTTTGCTCTAAAGTCCTGTTAGCATTGTTATATTTTATCTTTCTGTTATCTTAGTAAACTATCCTTATCCCAACCCACGGGCCTCTTCGTTTCTTGGTTTTGGAGTTATTTGCCCCTTCCTTTTCCCTTCCCTTGTTTCCCTCCCCTTTTTCCCTCTTCCCCTGCTCTTTTACTTTAAGGAGAAGGCAGCTGCGTGGATCTCGGCCCACAGCTGGGGTGAAACCACGACACAGAGTTGTAGCTCTTCTCTTACTGAAACTTACGTATAATTCAAACACATAATCCAGACTGTATAGCAGCTGGGACCTGTCCCACCAATTTGATGTCTCTGAACAAGAAATGACACACAGTTGTCAGAAAATTGTGTCAAGTGACCTACAGCATTAAATGTTAACTTGCACGTCCTCATGTTGGTGACTAAATAATTATGAATTCACAGTTAAGCTTGATTTCCTAGGTCCTGATCATTTACAGCCACTGAAGTGAGAAATTACTCAGAGTTCCTGGAATTTGTCACTGCTACGTAACGGAGTTACATAATCCCCTTAAAGGTGCACAGTATACATTGTCATCTCTTGGCAATCCTTGCCCATAGTCACAGGAGAGCCACTCCTTTCTGTCACCTAGTAACTTTTTAATGGTCAACATCAACTCAGAGTTTCTGAGCTACAGTTTGATTTGTCAGTGTGTGTGGAATACAGTACCTTTTTATACCCTGTAGAGACCGTGAGACAGCATAGCTGTCCAAACCAAGGACAAAACTTTATGGAAGAGTCTGAGCAGGAAAAAAAAATTAATAGTATATTCTGAACATAAAATGGAAATGACTGAAGATAAGATTATACCTGCAGGCAAATCAGTCCAACTCCTGGAGAAAATCTGGCACCTAAACTTGCTAGCAAGAGATGCGCTTCTGAAAAATGATCTGGATTATGAAGATACAGTGGAGTATGTACTTAGACTTACCTCTTTAACAAAAGTGCTGAGCAGATCTCTTAGCCAGCAGCTGGAGAACGTTACGGAAAGTATCCAAGACACCTGCCACTTGCTGAGTGCTCTCTGTGACAAACACAAGGAATTGACTGGAAGTCCAGGCAAGTATGGAAGGACTTACCTGTAAACAGAATGGACAGGGTATATCGAATGCTAAGTTCTGACATGTGATGATGCTGAGGGACCTTGCTTTTTCATCAAAGCAGAAAAGAGAACTAACACTTCTACTTTTAGTAATGGTCTAATAACATGATGCAGAGACAGAGACTCCAGGCAGATATCTTTATCTGTGACTGTGTTTATGAATCTTTTTCTACAAGTCCACAATAATAAAAGAACATTTTTGTTGAAAAATTACCTTCTTCCAGGCTCCAATATAAAGTTAACTTTGCCCTGCTGGCCTCATGGCCTATATGATTATTTTCCCCCCAATTTCTAAGAATCTACTATCATTCTCCATCCAAAAATCTAGTTCCTCATCTGACACTTCCCCATAAAACAGTCAGCAAAATTGTTTGAATACAGTTACATATAAACTGCTACTGTATTCCAAAGCATTGTTATCAACTACCAAAAAAAGCACAGAAAGCAAAATGTTAGAAAAGGGGGGTTGCAGGGGATGGGGCAGAGTAACACAAAAGGAGGCTTATTTCAAGTTAACCTTGTAGCAGAATGCAAAAAAGTGTCTTTTCATGTGAAACAGTTGGGTAGGGTAAAGTTACAAGGACGTGTCTTTGGTTGGCTTTAAGCACTGCGGTATTAGAAAAGTCACATTCACAGTGTAGGAAAATGTCGTTTGGGTGACCCAGTTACGTTCAAAGTTCAGTTTAGGGAAGTTTAAAGAGCTGCATGATTTGTTTGGGGTTTTTATATTTTGTTTAGAGAATGCAAAATTCAGAGTGGAAACAGGTTAATTTGAGCAGTTTTGCCGAAGCTTGAACTTTGCCTTACAGTGAAACTGGTTAGTAAGAGGTCTTTTACAACCTCTTACACAAATGTTATTTCCAATCCTTTTGTTTTAATTCTCAGCCCTGGTAAACTATTTAGAAGTTGCTCACTGTTGTAAAAGTGCCCCTGGAAAACCAGCACTACCTTAGAACAAACATTTTTTTCCTTTGAACTAGCAGTGGAAAAATATATTAAAAATGTGTTTGCTTCTCCCACTCCCCAGTATAGCCCAAATCCAATAACAAGTCATTTGGGAAGTGAGAAAGTATTGCAAAGGGGTAATTTTTAGAGTGAGTTCAAGAAGAAAAAAACCTTTATTCTCAACTATACTCTTCATAGGTTGAAATTAATCAGATGCAAATAGAGATATGTTTAATATTAAGCTCATGCATGACAGCTTTGTTAGAGACCTATGTGGCACAATCTTGCAGGATTCTAATTAGGGAAATTCATATAACTAATGTTTAGTTTTAAAGCTATTTGCAAATTGATTTGACTATCATTTACCAATTCCATGCATTAGATTGTCTAGTGTCTGATCATGAGAAAGGTGTTCATTAGAGTTGCCACAATAGTACTTTGACAAATACACAGTTGGCCTTGGACAAGTACACAAATGTACTTGTCTGCATTCAATTCTCCAGAAATTCATTTAAATTAAATAACAATAAATGGAAAAATATTAAATGGAAGTGAGGAAATACATTAAATACATTGTGCTTCACAGACTGATTGTCAGTACAGAATTAGGTGGAATTCATTAGGTATGTGTATAAGAGTTTTCACCTTTTTGGCTAGCTTTCATAGCAAAATTCACCTGGCTACCTATTTTTTCCCCTCAGAGTACAATGGAATTGTAGACTGTCTGCAGAATTTGAAGGATAATTTGATAAATACAGTCGTACACCTTCAGGAGGCAGAAAATAAGCTTTATGCCACCAAGTGCAGGCAAGATGATGATTCTCAGACCCAGACTGCTCAAAATGCTTGTAGAGAAAGAGGTGTGTGTTTTTATGAAGGAGAAGCAACAGAGTCTCTGCAAGGATCTACTCCTCTTGATCAGCAATCCCACAGAACTCCTTTCATGAACAAGACAGAAAGTCAGAATATTAATCAAACCCAGACAGGTGAAACTAAAACTGTGGAAAAAGACATTGTACCATCATCAGCTGAGAATGTATTTTCTCAACAACAGGACGTTAGCAGAAAATCCCAAATGAAAAAGGAAGATGGTGAACACAGACTACTAAAGAACTCTGTTACAGAGAAAAAATATTGCAATAGAAAAGATAAAACTCATGGAGGTAGCTCTGTTACTGAAAAATCTGCAGAACTGGCTTTTCCACATGCTCTTACTAGCAGTGGGAAAGGCATTCTATCTGGGACATCGACAGACGTTTATGGCAGAACTGTCACAGATGTTTCTGAACAAGAAAAAAAGGCACTAGTCAAAGAATCTTCAAAAGGGGTAAAAAGTGAAGAACATAGACTGGCAGAGCAAATGAAAGATGGTGAACTGGAAACAAATCATGGGATTTGTAGGAATGACCTCAATATCTTCACATCTTCAGCAGAAACCCATGATCTTACTGCTGTCAATCCTTGTAAGAATGATTCAGAAGAAATGAAAAAATCTAGGCACTGGATGAACAAAGAGTAAGCACATATTCTTTTTAGGAACAGCTGTACATTAATATTGCTTATTAACATATATACAAGCATCTGTGGGCTGAAGCTCAATATGCATTTACAGACAGCTGCTGTGATCATGCACACAGTAGCACTTTACATCTTAAGTATGCACAATGAAGACCTTCCATTTGGTCTAAAGTAAATTGTAACTTTGTATTTGAGTGCATAATTATTTTTTCCTTAATGCCAGAAAGAAACTGAGTCATAGCCAGTAAAATTAATAATCTCAAAATTGTTGGAAATCAGGAGGAAATGATCTGATTAGTCAGTTTTCTAACAACATTTAAGTTGTTCTGAAACAAGGTAAACATCATTTTCAAGAGTTTCCCATCTTGTCACTGACATATATTTTTATGAATGAACTGCTTATGCTATAACAGTGCAGCACAAAATACAAGATAATTCCCTGATGAAAATACAAAGAATTATATTCTATATTCTTTCCCTCCAGATTTCTAGTGGGACAGAGTGGTAAGAATGAAGTGGCTTGTTTTATTAAAGCCCCTGCAACTGCTCTGGAGAATCTGAAGTGTAAGATAGTCAATGACACTAGTTTTTTGGTGGTGGATGATTCTGAGGAGCTGGTCAGCAATGTCATTAGTATTGAATGCTCTGATGATGAAAAAACAATCCCTTTCCCTATCAACATTGCAATCCCATTTACTTCAAGCTTCAGAGGAAGTTATCGGGAGATTATGGTGAAGGTGACTGATGTGAACTTCCAATCAAACTACTTAACTCCTATTTCTTTGGAGGGATACCAAGGAAACCATAAGGTTGGTAACCTCTCAGCTAAGTATTGTAAACACATCATTCCAGGTTCCCAGTTATGCCCCTGTGGAGGTATACAAGTAAAGTTGTAATTATTTAGCCCCATTGCCCACTATATAGGGTTAAATTGAACTTTTATTACTCTCTCAAGAACTAATTCTATTTGAAACCTAGTATTTAACAAGGTCCTTTTTTTTTCACTTGTAATGTTAAGGCAAGTGCTTGATCCCACAATATTAAGTATTGAGTAACGGTTCATGATTTTTGTAAACAAGTGTAATACATTGCATTATTTAATAAAAGTACAAACTTAAGAGGAATTATTTTGCAATTAGAACACTGACTAGTAATGCAATCCTGCGTGTATGCGTCCAAACTCCATCTAAAAGAAAAAGGATGGTTCTTTTATTTAAGTGAAATCAGCCATGTTCATTACTCAGTTTATAAGTTTATTTCATTTCACCCATCCAACACTGGAATATTAGTGACATCAGATGATGATTAGAGATCACCAGATAACTGAGCATCCAGGTAGCAATAATATTCTCTTCTTTTCATTTCATACCTTGCTCTATAAATAAAGTTGCCTTCTCAAAGTGTTAATCCACTGTGGAAAACAGCTTCCTTTCCCTCTATGTACATTAACACCAAATTCTCTTTATGCAGGAAACCTTTGCAGAAGTGAAAATCTATCATTTGGGTGTTTTTTCTGTCTTGTCATGCTTAAAGAAAGAAACGTTCACTGTTCCAAATGCAGGACTCTTACAAAAGCTGAGCATGGATTCTAGAATCTCTTTCTATTACCATCCAGAAACATTCAGTTCTCCAGCACCCATGCAGTTACAGGTGAGCTTGAAATACGAAATACTTGTTCCATAAGTCTGTTATCTGATCAGTTCTGAAGCAAGGATGGCAATAATGTTAAAGGGCAACCTGTTCCATTATTAGAAGTGAAAAGTGAGTGCAGCTCCACATCCTGTATGCACAGAAAATGGTTTCCTGTCAACTTTGTCAAAACCGCATATCATCAGTAGTCAATGATATCTCTAGCTAAAAAGAAGAACCATCTACCTTTGCTTGATATACTTTAAAAAATGCAGTTGTTTTCAACTCCAAACTTCAAGTGCTTGGCCCAGTGTTTAAGTTAATGCAACATTTTTTCTTGCCTGACCTTCACTACATGTACCAGGTATTGCAACAGAAGGTTTTATCACCTCTTAGCTTTAGGCTGGGAATAATCTCAAAATTTTCTTCAGTTATAATGTGTTTCTCTATTCCCCTATAAGCAAACTGATTCTGAAGTACAGAGAAACTACAATTAGTAGTGAATACATAAGAGATTTGAAAGATCTTAGAAAATAATCAAACTCTGAGGGACCTCGGGAGTCTTAAAACTTGAACTCAAGGCAGGAACAAAACAATCAAAATATCTTAGTCTGTAAAGGTTCTGGGTTTTGATGACTTTTCAACCACTTGCTTGTGCATTGTATAAAGTGCTGATACATTGGTAAGGTTGTTCCTGGGTGATAGAGAGGAACCTAAAGCTTCTATGGTAATCTAATGTCTAATCTAGTTACAAAAGGTAGATCAGTTTATAAAAAACAGGCATGTAAGAAAAGATTTATTAATTTGTAAATTAATTGTACAAATGCTTTCCATATTTAGGTTCAGCCAGTTGAACCATCATTGGTATCTACACTGAAAGCAAGACATGATATGTACTACTCAGTGGTATCTACTAGTGCACTGGTTTATGTCCAACATCCTTCAGCCCAACCATTTCACAGCTCAGTCACTATTAGTCTACCCTGTCCTCCAAATCCAGAAAAAAAAAGGCAAGGACATGAGACAGAACACGTGAGAGCCATTAGTGCAACTGTAAAGAGGGCTGCTATGACATACCATCCTTGGTAAGAGCAACTTCACTACAAATCTAGCATTTTCAAAAATCAAAATAAATTTATTTTAACAGCTGTTGATTAATAATTTGTTGTATTAAAAAGGTATTAATTAATTTATACAGTCAGCTATACTTAGAAGTATTGTTAGAAACATTAGAGCAGATCCCCAAATTTTTCATGCTACAGCTTCACCGGCAAAATTCATATAGCATTTGAGGTATAATCTTTAAATATGCTGACCACAGAAATTCTAGCAGGAATCCTGATGAAAAACGCACAGTCTTTTGTCAGCAAGAAATGTTCAACCATTTCCACCAAAGCCAAACATTGAACATAGAGAATAACCATGCCTCAAAGCTGCTGTGTTCATTATTTTGCCATTCAGTGGTTTGCCTACCCTGGCCTTTTAACTTTTTGATCTCTATCTCTACACATTCCAATGGCTAACCGAGTCAAAAATTCTGATACAATGGAACTTACAATGGAATATGTCAGTTTTGTTATAACTAGATTTATTTAGACAGAATTTTTTCCCTCTCTTTTTCTGGAGAATTGAAAAAAATTCCTCTCTCAACAATTCTATCACTCACATACCATGGACGATAGTTCCAGATGTAGACTTTCAGCAAGTAAGGAAAAGCACTTGTAGTCATCAAGGAAAGCAGAAGAGAAAGCAGAACTACAACTATAAGCTTACTCTTTCTGCAGGATCTATTTTTCACTATTTTTTTTTTCCTGTAATTCCTTGACTTTCCAGGGCCATGAGTGCTTCTATGAAAAAAAACGTGGAGAATCTTAGTGACACTTTGAAATTATTAGGTCACAGAAACAAAGAAGAGGGGTGGAAGGTGTTTGATGATGTTATTATCCAAAATGCACGGAATGGGCTTGTATCATTTCAATTAAATGAGCATTTAGAAAGGTAATGTAACAATACTTTCATAACATTATTTTACTAAAATGTTTACTTTCAATTATATAGATCAATAGAAAATTGTAGAGTTAAGAAATTGTACACTATTATTAACTTGCCATCATCTTTTATTCCACTTTGTAGTATGAAGAAGATTTAGTTATGTTACTCATAATTACAGAAAATATAGACTTGTTTTATTTGTCTTCTGTTCCTAGACTGTACAGAATGTAATACATACAGAACTTGAAACAGAAAATTCAGATATTATTCTTAATTTGAAAATATGATTTAGCTCTCTAACTACAAACCAATAATATTTTTTGGAATTTCTTATTAGGAAATTTTATTTTACTTTCATCTAAAAGTTGTATGTATTTTGAATTCATAGATACAGAGTCAATGTACTCTACATTACAGAAGCAGGCAAATTTCCACCCTTTCACATGTTGGAAACAAGAATGAAAGGGAGACAGCACGAGGTCCATTGGAGACTGAGTCCTGTGTGCTTTTGCATAATGCATTATAGGCAGTTGATAAAGTGATTTCATACAGATCTATTTATTTTCTTTCTTTTTTTCTTTTTTTCCCCTAATATACCAGATTTGTTGTCATTCGCCTTTCATTCCTCCTGGAAAGCACATATCTTCTCCTCTTTGCCCAGGCACTGGAAGAAGCTGTTCGTAGCACAATGGCTAATGTGATACTGTATCGGAAAAGAGAAAACCCATATAAAATAGTAGTTTTGCTATCTGCATCCAAAAATTTGACCTGGGAACTTCAACATCTCCATGAAGAGGGCTATTTTGGTCCCCCAGAACCTACACAGCAGTTCTTATTAAGAGAAGGAGAACAGATTCTTTTTAGATTCAGAGGCAATATTTTTGCTTCAGGTAAGGTAATTAATTCGTGCTTCGGGATGAACATTATCAGTCACCTCAGCTGTTCAGAAAAGCTGTGTTTGAAAATTTGTGGATTGTGATTAGTCACGGCACATTTAGCTATTTCAGTGGTTTGTTTCTTGTAAATGATAAGTGCATTGAACTGCACAGGAAAGTGTCCTAACTCAAAAAATCAAATGTACTAGAGGAACAATGTCCTGAGAAACCTGCTCTAGATTGGTTCTGCTTTGAGCATGGGGATTGAACAAAATGATCTCCAGAGACATCTTCCAACCTCTGGCATCCTGTGAAACCTGGTGCCTCAGAAACTGCTGGCATTTTATCTTTTATTGCAGAAAGACAGGTTTCCATCAATGGCTCTTCAACATGATGAACATGTGTTAGGAAACAGATTCCAAACAGAAAGTAACATTCTGCTATTTTGTCTGTGTAAATTCTTTAAAGGGAGCAAAATTAAAAACTCAAATCCAGGGCAAAATGTTGCCCTTTTTGAGTTGCACTATGAATCGAGGTGATGAGAGAGAGTCGTTAATGCTGTTTCCATTATCAGCCTCAAAAATTCTATGCAGTGGCTGCCACTATCCAGAGATTTGCTTAAAGGGAGAGGATATTAGAATGCTTAAAAAAACTTTAGCTAAAATTATGTCATGTTTTCTCTGTCAGTTTTGGAAAGAATGGAAAAAAATACATATTTGTCCCTCTGAACAAGTTGCACATAAATTCCCCCATTGAAAACTCTCTTTACCCTAAAGAAAGGATAATTCTCCAAAAGGAGGTCTCTAGCCCCCAAGGAATGCCTACTTAGCTATGCAAAGGATTTATAGATGTGTCAATTAAAATGGAATTACAAAGCCTAGGTATATACATATCTCCCTGTCCCTATTCATTTTGCTATTATAGATAGGTATCCATCCCAAATAACCAGAAATTACATACTTCTAATTCCATTCACAATACCACCTCACTTTTATTTCTCTCTGTCATATGCACTTTATCCCCTTCCATGTTCCTTACTTTTCAACTTGTAGCACAGCCTTCATGACTTATTCCTTATACCAACAATTCAGGGGCTAAGACATTTTCTATGAAGACATTACTGAAGCAGGCTGGCAGAAATGTTTAAACCTCATATGTTCAATATAATGTAATAATGATGATAACAACCAAATGTTATGTGATGAGCTCTGTTTGACTCACCCTAATGAATTATTTTAGATGTCACATGTCTAAATACAGTGTTCTTTTATTGTGGTTAGTGTGGGGTTTTTTTGGTTTTTTGTTGGTTCTTTTTTTGTATGAACTGCAGAGAATGGAAAAGATTTTGGGAAAGTCTACAGACTGATTTTTCATTCACAAAGACGACCCAGACTAGAGCTCCAAATTAAAGAAGTGGACGAATTTGGTAACCACAGCTCACCTCATTACAAAGGAACAGTAGTATTTTATAAAATCACCAGAGAAATGTTAACCAAGGAATGGGAACAACCCTTGCCATATGGTGAAGATCAACACCAATCTCCATTGTGTAAATTAGCACTAACGTTGCCAAAGGTTAGTTTCTCACTTGATAATGTTAGAGATCTTTCCTCTTTTCCCTTACCAAGTATTTATTAGACAAAAATATGTTGGTATGATTTTTGCTTTACAGATTACACACAGGAGTCACTGATGGAGCCATTCTGATCCATCAGAAACCACAAACACCCTCCTATTTTCTCTTAGAAGGTAGGGAGGGACCCTCATCCAAGCATGAGCATGGAAAAAAATGTTTAACAGAAGTTTTGCTCTCTGCTTCAAGAAATTATTACCTTTGGGTCATATACTTCTTGTATATTTGTCTTGGGAGTGTAGAACTGCAAATTGTAGGAGCACTAAATTGTTCACACAACCTATCTTTCTCTTATCACCTGATTCTCCTATTATGCTTGGTAACCCTCTGCAAAAGAACCACATGGGCAGTTATCTCCATTTCTGGCAAAAACTTTTGCTACATAAATAAATATTTAATATTCCTGTAATTAAATATCATTGTAATCTTTTCAAGGAGCCTAGGTATCATCACCCTATACTGTCTAAAATCTTGTAGTTAGACTACTGCTATCAAATTTACATGCATTTAAATATCAAAATATGTACAGTAATACTTGGTTTAGATCTCTCTTTTATTGAATTTAATTGTTTTCACTCTTCCTTAAGATAACCTGCAAATATATCTTTTATTTTGTATGCATACCTCTCGATTTCTCTTTCATCTTCACTCTCTTAAGTAAAAACTAAGACATTTAAGTGCGGAAGATTTTAAAAGGAGATTGCTGATATAACTCCGTAGAACATTCTTTCAAGAACCATGCACTTCCAAGCACTCTGCCACACATCTAGCATTTCATATGATGTATTCACAGAGAGTGAAATACCAACTCTTGAGGTCCAGTGTTATGATTTAAAAGAAAAAAAAAATTAAAAAAATCTGTGGCACACCCTAAGCATCATTTAGTTTTCTTCCATCCACCCACCTAGCTTTTATCCCAGTATTCCACTTACTGCATGAGAAAAGTAAGATTTAAGGGATGGAATAGCATTTATTAGGCCACAAAAGTAATTATCAAATCTCTTGAGTTTGGGCCGACATATATAGCCTACTGCTATAAACATTAGTCTATAAATGTCCTGTTTGGACTCCTCAAAGTAAGTATTTCTGACTACATATTTTTTCCTAAGAAGAAAGGCCACATCTCTTCTTTTCCAGTGTGGCTGAGATCTAAAGTCTGGTCAGTGTCTGTAAGTCTGTAAGAATATATGATGTATGTGAGTACACAGTAGCATCCAAGTAGCCTACTCATTTAAATGGAAATAAATGGAGGAACCATAAAACAATAATTGCTGGTAAATTAGAAATTAAGTCAAACCTCAGGAACTGTGATAGACTTCAACAATATTTTTCTACACCTGGTTTGGGGGTTTTATATTTGGGGTTTTTTTGAGTAGGGGCTCTACTTTCAACTGAATTAGTTGAAGCATAGAGGACCCAAGTCTGATGCACAAAAATCTGCTTAGTTTTTCAGCTTCTTGCAAATAACTTTTCTTTTGCTTTTGAAAAAGACATTTCAAAGGAGCCAGAATCTTCATTAAACACAAATATAAGGCCAAAACCAGTGATCAAAATGATTGGAAAAATTACAATGTTGATAACTTTTTCATTATGTGATTTGTATTTTCCGTTGTAGTATGAAATTCCTCTCAATAGAATGTAGAATAGCATCCACATAAAACATTCCCTTGTGTTGTGTCATCTTAATACACAGAATTGGCTGCAGTTAGTGAACGTTACATCTTTCTGATCTATCTTCTATCCTTTCAGTATAATAACTTAAAATTGACAATGGCTACCGTTAGGTTTTTAATAGGGAAGAAAAAATTCGTAATAATTTACCTAGTTCAGTTTTCAATTTGAAGTAGGAAGCTGGTTATTTGATTTTAGTGAATAGTCAGTAAATTGAGTATAACATACCTTTCTATTGGTATATAAATACACAAGGATTCTCACCCACACCACTATCTAGTGGTATGTAACATTCATTAATGCAAAATTTATTTTATCTTTTTATATTTATCTTAATTTTTATTTACTCTTTTCCTCTTCTTACCTTTTATCAGGAAATCTTGAATACCATACTGAACAAAATCACAGATATTTTAAGAACAAAATATATTCTCTTTTGGCATGTTTTCTGTCTGAAAGATAGGAAAAAAGAGTAGGAAAAAGTGATTGGTTTTCTCAAGGGAAGATTACTAGTAAAGTCCCACACAGATCCATGTTTGCATATTAATCAGGAACTTTTGAATAATTAAGTGAAAGGTTTGATGACAGCACAAAATATCCAGAATACTAAAGGTGTCTGTGACAAATCACAGAATATGATGATACTGAGTGACTAGAAAATAAACAATAACATTTAAATGTCATCAAGTGCTTTGCTGGAGCGGAGGCACCTACCTAATTTTATGCTGACAGACTCTAACTTACCTAGTACAAAAAAAAATTAATTTTTTAAGTCCCATGGTCATTTTGCTCTCTGAAAACTTCCAGAGCATCCAGCAGCAAATGCAAAGGTAAGCAGAACATTCCAAATTATTAGAAAACAAAACTGACAACAAGATTATGCCATGTATTTATGAGGCATCCACACCATGATTACACTCTGGTTCTGGTTACAGAACTCAGAAAGGTTTGGAAGAGGAGGAAAGAAAGTTGATCAGAAACATGGAGCAGTTCTAGGTAGACAGACAATATACTGATTACAACACTTCAGGAAGTTTCAACAGAAGTTGAAATATTGTATTCACTTATGAATATTAAGGAGGAACTGAAAAATTAATTATTATATCCCCTCTTACCAGATATAAGCATAATGATGTTGTTAAGTGGCAGGTATAACCAGTAATAGAAAATAACATACTTTTAACATGCAAAAATTGTCAAAAAGTAAACTTATTTGAACAAAATATTTGCAGCAGTTAAAAATGTGCTTGAGCTAGAAAAGGAATTGACTGGAAGAGAGACAGAATCATATATTAAACATAATGATCCAGGTGCAATTAAATGCCAGAGCAATGAAAAGGAATTTCTAATTACTTACCATATCTTATTATGTGTTCTAAAATTATTAACAGTGATGAGAGCAGTGACAGTATAAATTAACATAAGAACTTTTATCTTGTTTTTACTATCCATGATCTGATCAATATATTTGAATCAGATATATCTTCCCATTTAGGTGGACTTTCTAATAAATAAAAAAATAGAAGAGAATAGTTACAACTGTATATGAAAACACAGTTAGGGGGAAATTTAATGCACTAATTACATTAACAACTACACCAGCCATCTGTCAAATGCAACTGCTATTTGCCACTTCATTAAAGCACAAGTCTTGTGTTACTATTCATATGATACAAAGTGAGAGTGGCACGGTCCATAATTAGTCGTATGCTGATGCTATCAATATATATCGACAAAGTGCCTAGGACTGTCTGACCACATTTGTGTATGCAGACACACAGTCCAGCAATGATCCTTCAATTCTGCTAGTTTCTAACACATGTATACTACACTACAGCAACTGAGCTGCCACAAATCTTGCAAACATATGAAAATGTAATGCTTGGTGTTCATATCTGACCTATTGACAAAGCTGGGTTGTTCATATTATTGGTCACACTAATACAGTTGTCACAGTAAGGCGCTCATGTCTTCACTGCAAGTTAGTTGACTCTAAGCTGTGAAACTGTTGGTGGACTTCTCAATTCCTCCCAGTATACTGGGAGAACCTTTCATGGTTTGAGAATAAAATCTCAAAAGTAGCAATAAGTGCAGGACAAGAAGAGCAAAGACTATTTACATTTGTACTATTTTGTTGAATTAATAAATACCTTATGTTTAGTTTACCTCTGTTAGCAGATTACTTGCAATACACATGAAATTGCAAACACTCGGTGTTGCCAGTAACAACAGAAATTTTCTCAATAAAATGGAATGAAGTTTCATTACAAAGATGGTCAGGGGGTGGAGCACCCCTCTATGAAGACAGGCTGAGAGTTGGGCTTGTTCAGCCTGGAGAAGAGAAGGCTCCAGGGAGACCCTCCAGCACCTGAAGGCCCCTACAGGAAAGCTGGAGAGGAAATGGTCATTGAGAAGTGCAGTGATAGGATAAGGGATAATAGGTTTAAACTGAAGGAGGGTGGATTTAGATTACACATTAGGAAGAAATTCTTTACTGTGAGGGTGGTGAGGCCCTGGAGTAGGTTAGTGTTCATAGCTAGGTTGGATGGGGCTTTGGGCAACCTGGTCTAGTGGAGGGTGTCCCAGGGAGGTTGGAACAAGGTGATCTTTGACTTCCCTTCCAACCCAAACCATCCAGTGATTCTAAGTTGTGGAAAGGGGTTGGGTAGGTTTGGGGGAGAGTTTTGTTGGTTTGGTTTGGGTTTGGTTTTTTTTTTGGTTTTTTTTTTTTGTTTGTGTTGGCTTTTTTTTTTCCCCACAATGGTTTGGAAATGCCTCATTTTGGTTATGACATAGATAGAAGGAATCTTTTTAAGGCAACCTTTTTGACTACATTATTTCTGTAAAATTCCCAACTAAATTTCTCTTTAACTGCAGAGAGAAAACAGTAGCTATATAGATTATAAGCCATTTTTGTATGTATGTGCCCACATTATCCACTCTCTAAGAAATACATTTCTGACACTGGTAAAAACAGTAGCTGTTTACTTTGTAAGCAGCTATCCACATCAGTTCTCAGTTTAAACATGCTAGACTTGTACAGAAGTGAGCTGATCTTCACTCCCAATTCCTATTTACTGAGCTTTCATTTCCTCAGCATTAGGAAACACTGGTTGGCCAAACCTGTGATTTATTTACAAGTTAAATACAGTGAATTAGATTCTGCTGTCAAGTATGTGCGCACACGTATCAGCAATATTTCTACCAATTACAAAGCAGTTGTATCTATGTGACACTGGGCTAAATTGTCTACAGTGTCGATTTCTCCTTTCCTGTCTGTCCTGTTTAATATGCTACGAGAGTCCGGTCATGTCCGAGAGGTCCGTTTGACGGAGCACTTCAGTATTACTGGCTGAAATCAGAATGCTTTGCAGAAAGAGATTGCTGTAATATATAGAAGCATTATCAAATTGCTATTCTGCTGAAGTTTTATGTCTAATGACTGTCTCACAGCAAAATAGCATGTGATCCTCTGCTTCAGAAAGGCTTAGCTAATTGAAGGGCCTTCTAGACTAGAAAACTGCTTTGACCGCCAAGAGAATTTCACTTACACTGTCAACAAGAGCAGTGGGGCCACATGCCAGCGCAGCTGAACCGTGGGTGAATTTAGCGCTTCACCACAGCTATTTAATCTTTAAAGGCAGACGTAATGTTTTAGATCTAATGCACTGTATATTATTACACTATTTCTAGACAATACTCATTCTCGATTCTTATCAGTTTTACTACTGTTTTAACATTAAGCAGCATAAAGTGGTTCAGATTAAAGTCAAGGCATGGGTAATTGAGTTCATCTACAATAACTCCGAGAATCTCATACAGACCTTTGAGGTTCTAAACTCTCTTTAATGAATGAAAATAAGTTTAAATATAAATGCATAATTAAATGAAGCCGAATAAAGCTGACTGTTGGAAGAAAAACAATGCCCCCTTCGGGAAGAGCTTTGTATTGCCTTTATTTTGAGGGCTTTTTTCAGCCTGGTTATGCTAACTTCACCCCAGGAAGCATGCAAGATGAGGCAGACCCAGTCCTGGAGTGCTGCACAGGAGGTTTGCCAAGCACTGCATACTGCGGGCATCCTGTGCATACTGAATCCCACTGCCAAGACGACTCAGTACAATATATAGAAACTGTATTATAATAAATATTTAAAATAAGCTCAGCAAGGCTCTGGTTCGGTATGCCCAGCAGGAAAAGGAGAGCAATTTATCCATCCAGTCAGAGCTTCATGCTCTTAATTCACAAATGGAAAAAAGAAACTCACTGAATAAACCTGGAGCAAGCCTCACGGGGAAAGCTGTGCAGAAAAAAACCAGGAAATACAACTGAATGGGTATGAAAAACATAACTCGGGCACTAAAAGAGGACAATTATAGCTTCTAACAACAACACATAGCTGAACACCACTTCATACAAATTAATCTCTTCTGCTCAGTGCTTACAGAAGTAATTTCCTGTTCTACATGGAGTAGGAAAAAACAGGGAAGCCCACAAGACTTTCCTCTCAGTCCTAGGGCAAAAAGAGAAAGTAATTTTTCCTTTCTCTCCGGCATTCAAAGGAAGAAAGGGGAAGAACTGTGTACTTTCCGTGGAACTTGTCTTTTGAGTTCTGATGACTATTAGTGACTTGTAATTAGAAGTTGAACCATGTAAAATGAATAGTCATAGCTACAAAAAATATTATGATTTCTAGACCTAACAAAAGCTGCTGCATATCTGGATATTGTTATTTTCCTTGAAACAGTACCATACATACACAGCTGCAACAAGAACACAAAACCAGCAAGTTAAAACTACTGCAAGTATTCAAATTTAGAATCCATTTCATGTATGAAGGTGTCATACAGATTTTCTACACACCCAGTTTCTGTACACTACTCATGACATAATGCTACTGATGAAACTTTTATAAAACTGCATAAACTATAAACTTTTCAATAAGATGCAATAGACATTCACTTGGTGTAAACAGACTTAGTTTCATTATTTTAATAGCTATACACTGATTTTCACTTGCTGATTGTTTTAAGTGGTTTTTAATGACAACAAATCCTCTTTTTATGTAGGACCAACCTTAAATGCTGATTTACTTCAATCCACCCCCCATCTCCTACACCTCATTCCTTACTCAGTAATTTGTCTTTTTTCAACACATCTTCTTTCATAGCGTGAAAAGTTGATCAACCGTCCACGAAGCACAAACAGAATTTATTCTGATTCAACAGGTAAGAACACATACATATTACATTATATAGAAAGAAATAATAGTTATATTTCGTATTTACTTTAAATGCCAAGATTTGTTTTGTCTGTAAGTGAAATTTTAAAATTTCATATTCGTGAACCAAAGTAGTCAATGTGTTAAAAGATATTAAAAGAAAAAAACAAACCAGAAAAAGTGATGTGTTTACTAGGAAATGCAAAAGATGGGGGCATGGGTGTGTGTGTGTGTGTGTGTCTATGTGTGTGCTTGAACAGCATAAAATTTTCTGTGTAAGGAGATTCAGTTTGCACTGAAAAGCTCTAGAATAAGTTATGTATCAGTTAAAAGAAATGCCTAAACCCTTTTATTTTATCGCCAGCTTTCTCCATGTAGTTCCAAGAGTTGTAGATCACTGCTGAATCCGCTTTTGACTAAATTCACGTCATGTCAAATGTAACTTTGGTAACTGCACTGAGGAATAAGTGATGATATTTTCATTAAAGTAAAACCTGAACCATATTTAGCTGGGGAGGTCTCAGCTTTAGAAAGCTTTTCAAAAGAAAGAATGATTTGCATGGCAGAAGAAGAATGCCCTTAATTTACTAATTTTTGCCCTTCAGAGGCCCTGTGGGACAGCTTGCTGTATTGGCTTGCAGAAGAGCTCGCAGAAGATAATACATCACTGCTTGCTTTACGCTTACCTGTTCGGCGGAGCATACTTCAGCTTGTTAAGCTGAAGTGCCCTGATAATTTAACACACCAGATCTATGAGCTGCTTTGCTGCTGGAAAAAGTCCCTTCCAAGGTCGGCTGATAAACAGCAGCTTCTGTCTCGCTATTTGCAGAAGAGTGGCAGAAGTGATCTTTCAGAAGAACTTCGCTTTAAGTGGCAAAATAAAGTGTTCACTTGAAAGAATCACTGGCAACTGACAGGCTTCTTTCTACTGTTGCTGAAAGGTGTGAGTATTTCCACCGTAACTTTGAATGAACAAGCGACAGGGATACCAGTCGAGGATAAGCCTGCTTATTTATGTGTTACTTTGCAACTTCTTTACTAAAGCCAAGTATAATACCAATGTCCTTGCTTGCTAAAAGTGAACATTTCTCTTGTGCAAAAGTGAGCTATTGAAAATATAGGTATGGAGGATCTGATTTGCACAGATTTCTAAAGACTTTGATTATTTGCACATACCATACTCAGTTGACATAGAAATATATTTCTACATAAATATCAGGAATTATTCACCATAGTTTATCAAAATCTCATTAATCGTTCCATAATGTGTAGATTACTCTATATCCAGTAATAATAGCCACCAGGTTCTTCAGAGGAAAACATAATAGATCATTACAATGGACAGACAGAGGAAATATCTTCTTTCTTTCAGGTTTGTTAGTATTTAATCATGACTTTTATATTCTCAGTCAATGGCTTTATCCTTGTGAATGTCACAGCAGAATTCACTGTTACCACGTGTGAATATCTAATATGCTTCCAGAATTTACCAGATTTGTTGCCTCACTTTTATCTGTCATGGTAATGGATTTTTCAGGTTACCATTAAGTTTGGGAAAAGGTGTATTTCTTCATGTAAGTTTTAAAATGTAATCCTTTAAAACGTCATTCATTATACTGTATTCTTGTATTGAAGGTGCAGTTAATAAACTGGGTGTATTTGTGCTGTGCCATGCCTTAGCCATGTATTTCAATCTCTCAAAACTCATTTCTTTCCAGAATGCTAAGTAAGACTAATCTAATTTTTAAAGTCAGGGCAATAGCAGGGATGGATTTTTATAACTGCGTTTCTACTGAAATAATATCCTAATCAACAGACCTCAGTTAGTCGTGGCTCCACTGCAATCCACCTCACACAGCACACCACAAATTTCTCCAAACTCTGAACTTTAACATTCTGCTAAAAGCTCCACACAGCTAGCAAGCACCAGGGAGTCACAGGATTCTGGGAGAAAGCTGACTGCTTGCTATTTACACACACAAATACACAAATGTTATTTTGTGACTACACAGGCTGTCACACCTGCCGTTTCCCTACTTGCTCTAGCAGCGCGCAGCTCTGTCTTCCCCCCAGCCTGTGTATAATTACCTTTTAGTTACTGTTATTCTTCTGGATTCAAGGCACCAATTATTTCCTTCTCCCCCGCCCCCTCCCAACTTTGAATATTAATCTAAATCTAAAAGTTATTATTCTAAACTTTGTTAATATTTAGACTATTTAGAATCCCTGTATGTCTTGCTGACAGATCTTCATTTTGATATGCATTGCCAGTCTGGATATTTTATTTTCAGAGGTCATATATTTGAAACATTTCCAAATAACTACCAGAATTGAGAAAATTGCACTGCAAAAGAAAAGATAAAAAGTAGAAAATCCACAGGTTGAGATGAAAACAGTTGAATAATTTAACTATACTAATGATGGTGATGAAGAAAAAGAAAACAATAGAGAAATAAAACCCAAGAAAGGCAAGTGATGCAAATGAAAACAATTACTCACCAGCAACTGATCAATGCCCAACCAATCCCTGAGAAGTTTTTTCCCCTGCCCCCCAACCTTCCCCAGGCTCTATTGCTAAACATGATGTCATATGGTATGGGATATAGATATCCCTTTGGTCAGTAGGGGTCAGCTGTCCCAGCTCTGTCCCCTCCCAATTTCTTGTGTACCTCCTTGCTAGTAGGGTGGTGCGAGAAGCAGAAAGGACCTTGACTCTGCTCAGTAGTAACTAAAACATCCCTGTGTTATCAGCACTGTTTGGAGCACAAATCCAAAACACAGCCCAAAGCCAGCTATTATGGAGAAAATTAACTCCACCCCTGCCAAAACCAGCACAATCATGCTTCAGTGTATGATGGTACAACAAATCATACTGGAAATACTGTAACAAAGTGGATTTCATTTTTCTATCTATATTGGTATTTTAATACAACTACCATCATTCGGCCACAAGATGGCCTCTATGTCTAAGGAAAACTTAATTCCTGTCTTACCTGCTTAAAAACCATGACTAAAACTGCTAAAAACTTAAAGCCATCTATACAGCCCTGGATAGTTGTTAACTTTAGGGCAAAGCAGCAAGGACTGTGGGTATTTCAGTAGCATCTATGCAATGGGAATAATTGCATTTGGCCTCCTCTTCCTAGAAATTGGAGGATATTTTTTACATTAATTGGATGTTAAAATTACATTAAGTCTGCTCATGTTAAAAGCTCATTTTTATTAGTGACAAATACTAATTAACTAACTAAGAAAACCATATATTTTATTAAAGAATGAGAAAAGCCTAAAAAAATCAGCAATCTTTAATGTAACATTGCGTGTAGGTCTTCTCTAAGGAGGTGACTATCCAGCCCACTGGTTACTTTTATCTTTTTCCAGTAACACCATCTAAAACTAGTAACTAGACTTGCTGTGGCCCAGCAAAGAGGAGTTGACTGGTGATGTGCTTATCCTCTCCACCTCTCCGTGCTCTGGTCTGCCATCAGTTTTGCCTGGGGCTTTCCCTGTTAGCTGATCTCAGTGACCTTCACAGCTTTTGTTCCCACTTTTTTGTTATCTCAGCTCCTGGAAGGGCATGGGTAGCAGTAAGCACACACTTTCTCAGATCACAAAAAGATTTTAACAGAAAAGCACATTTAAAATGTACATTATCATTTTAAAAAAAAAAAAAAAAAAAAAAAAAGTCATGCAAAGTATGCCCACTTTGTTTCTGATTTTCTACCAGGTGTTCCCAGAAGCACCATCCTTCCCTAGGTCTCCCTGACTTTAAGGACTCCTGGCAGCAGGAGGGAATATGGGGGTTTTCCCTTCATGTTAGGTCTCAACCAACAGGTTTATATATTCTTCCCCCTCTGATGTTCATAGTCTGTAAATAAAACCTCCAAACAAAACAGGTTTCCAACCAAAATGTGGCCTTCTATGCAACAGAGCAATTTCAACAGCAGCAATTATATCCCCAAATGTAGCTCTTTCTGGCTAAAGCAAATTACAATCAAGTTGTAGCAAAATCCAAAGAGACCTTGTTGAAAAAGGAGGAGCACTGGAACATCAGCTGAAACGGCTCTCAGTCCTTATAGAAGGGCAAATACTTGACTATTCTGCTGCTTTCTAAACAGCAAATGCCAATCACAGGCCAATATGTCTGGATTATTGCTGTGGAAAATCCAATTTCTTATCTAGCATCAAAGCTGTCATTCGCTTTTCATTCAGTCAAATATTGTCTCCTTAATGAAAAGGTTTCTTCAGTGAGATTTAGACTCAGCTGAACTGAAAACAGAATGTAGGAAAGAATGCATAAAGAATCTGCTATGTTTTTTTATTGGCTGTAAAAACATGCAGGACTGACAGCAAGATCTGAGATATACTGCTTAGAATAAGTGTGTTTTCTGCCCCTCAATGTAAGGTGAAGCTACATATTTCTGCTAAATGGTGAAGGCAACTGAACAGAAAATGAACTAAGATAGGAAGCCAGATGCTCATAAAGAAACCACCTAGATAACTATAGTTTGGCTGACTGAATACAGAAGCAAGTTATTTAAATACTGAACAGTTAAGCAAAAAAGAAGAGCAAACGGAATACAAAAATTAGTTATTTTATCTTTTAAGTAGTCCTCGGAAAAGTACTGTTTTCATGGAGACAATTATTTGTAGCAAAGTCATCTTCAAGCACAAGTGTCTTGGCTTAAAAGCTCCTCCGGAGCAAAGTGGGAGGGAGGGGGAGCCTCAGTAAAGGCTCCATCCAGCAACAACTAAGGCTCAACATTTAAAGGCTCCATTTTTTCAACAACTTGTTTCATTGAGCTGGTTTTAAGTGCATCGAGCTAAACTCCTGGAAAGGCAGCAAATCTCAGGAACCTGGCATAAAATAGCCTAGTTGAAGCAACTCCTTTATTTCCGTATAATCTTTACTCTAAGACACAACAAAAAGTCCTTGAGTATCTCTGATGTATCTCAGATAAGGTGCCAGCCAATGAAATCTACGGTTCCTCTGGTCCCAAACAGTAGGGGAGCTTGAATATATGTCTGAATACTGAATACTAGGTACCAGCCTGTTTCAAGACTCCTTCAAAGTCCTTCTTTCTCACAAAAATGCTATAATACATTCCCTAATGACTCTGCCTACCCATTGATTATGCAATCACTATCAATATATCAGTAGCAATAAGATCTTTGCATGATGCACTGAAAATATACTTAGGAGGTCTTCTAATTATTCTACATAGTGTGAAAAAGTGCCAGCACACCTATTTCAGCTGATCTGAAATTGAGTATCATCCACAATGCATGCTATGGCAAGTTTCCTTGTGAAAGCTAAACTTTTTTCTTCAGCAAAGAAGAATCATTAATATGTTTGCTAGATAAACTGTAAAACAGAAAGTGCAGCTTTAAGGGTGTTTCCTCCTACTATATTCCATATTCTCCCAGGAAGCTCTCAACAGTCTCTCAGTCATTGTAACAACTTAATCTACAGGAAAAAATCCACAAAACAACTGAACACCCTCCCTCCCAAATACCAAGCTCAGTTTTTGCAACAGCCTGCATCATTACAAGATTCTGATAAACTGGAAAACATTGCCTTAGTACTACTATTACTTGCTTATTTTTTATTTTAATAAAAATCCATTTATAATCTGGCAATTTGAAGACAGACTGATATGAACATAATTTTCTCATATACTACTAAAGATTTACAAAAGGCTTTTATGAATTAGTAATCTATTGTAATATTTTAATAAATCATATTACACCACAAAAGAATAGAAAAGCAGAATCCATGTTTCATCCTTCCTCCCTGAACAATGAAAGTATCATAAATATAAGAAAAATTATTCTATAATACAATATGCAAGTGTAAGACTTTGTCCTTATCTATAGTCTAAGTGAAAGAGATCCTTTTTCATTGCTGTTGTTAACCTATTCTCCGACTTCCAAACTATTCAAAATGCTTTTGAACTCCCCATTACATATATAAATTCTTTATGCCACAGCATGTATTTCCTCTTTACGGAAGATTTTAAAAGCCATATATATGGGGAGCACATATATGACATGGGCATAATTAATGGCACATATATCACACTCCTAAATCTTAGTGACCTTTTTTGTTGATTGAGCACCTACCACAACACTGTTCCCATCAACACCTTTTGTGATGTAGCTTTCCAAATGAAAAAATGTTGGTTCTTCAACTTCCTCAGATACTTTAGAATCCAGGCATAACTTTCATCATCATTGCACACTATTTAGGAGTCCAATTTTAAATAGTATGAGTTCCAAAAATGTTATCAGCCATTTTAGTTTTGGCCGGAGCAAAATAATTACATACCAGAAGCTGGAAGGGCTTAATAGATCTGGAAGGATCCCAGCCAGATTATTATTATTATATGTCGGCTTTATACTGCAAGTGCCAATTTAGCCAGATGATGTCGCAGAAGAGCTTCTACAAAGACTTGCTTGTATTTCTCAAACCTGAGCTCAATACATCAAAGTCACTTCAGTATGAGAATGGAAGAGAAATTCCACAGGGATTGTGCATTATTCACTTGTCTCTTAATGTGTTACACCCCTTTAGAGTCATTTAAGGTGAAGGGACGCAAATAATTTAAGATACGGATATTATGCAATGGAAACAAGAATTTCCAATCAGAAGTATGAATGCTTTCTAAGTGTTAACAGTAATCCTTTGTGAAGATCCATGCCTGAGGAGCTATGGAAAGGGAAAAAAAGAGTTTGAAGTGGTATAAAATATAGAATCAAATGTGTAAAGATATTTTGGAGTGTTTCATTTCTAGAATGCAAGAGGAAATTTTTCTGTACTGAAGAAATACATAACAATATCAGAAGAGTTTACTTCCAAAGATTTTAAAACAGTAGAAAACTTTTGGGGGCAAATGAATAATTACTATGGTTTTGTTTTGGTTTGTTGTGGGTGTTTTTTTAATGGAGTTTTGATGAAAGGTTTTTTCTGGGAACGTCTGTCAAGCATTAAATTAAGTCAGTACAATAACAGATTTTACAGTACTTATAAGACTAAATCCAAGTGGTTTCAACAACAGTCTAGCTCGTCTCTTTATTTACACACACATAAACTCCTAAAAGTATTAGATTTTTGTCAGTCTGCAAGTAAGACAGTGAAAGCCTTCTGCTATTTTAACTACACAGAAATCTTCTGAAATCTTCCAGAAAAAAATACCATCAAGAGTTGTGCATTCAGCATTCAGTTTAGAACAAAACAAGGAGGGACACAAGGTAAAACTATATCGACTAAGTATGTAATATCAACAAAGCTGGTGTGGGTTTACTGAAGCATTTCTGCTCAACTCATTCTGCCCTTAGGTTTTGCTTAGGAGTCTTTTCAACTCAGTCGTTATGCACTGTACTCCTACTGTGACTTTTAATGAAAAGCTCCACAATCATTTCCATGCCAAATATCAATAAGATCCATATATATAGTCATAAAAAATTTCTGAGAGGGGCAGCAACCTGTCCATGCTAGCGTAGAAGAGGTTGGAGAGACCTCCTCTGAAGCACAGTGCACAGTTCTGCTCATGTATGCTCAAAAGAAATGAAATTAAAGTGCCCGATCTCTTCACTGAGCCGTTCTGCAGAGAGGGAATAGTTAAAACATTGCAGAAGACGAGAAGGGATCTCAAAAGGAAACTAATAAAACCTTGTCTATCCAGAAAAAGGAAAACTGTGGATGACTGGAAAATTATTTTTAGTTAGATAAACGCAGTACTGGTTCCTAAACATATACATTAATACAGACTGGGAGTTACAAGCACTTTCCTAACCATCACAACCTTCCAGCAGGGTGAGTAGGAGAAAATACCTAAAACATTTTAAAATGGACTTTTTAAAGTTAATCAAAGATTTTATAAGACCAGTCTTCAACAGTGGGGAAATGAAGTCACAAGGAGAGGGATTCTCTGTCGAATTTTGTGTTCCTAGGTTATACAGACCAGACAGGAATTATCAACATATATACCACTTGCACAGTCCACCTCATCCTGCAAGCAGGTTTATGCCACTCCTTGTGACATGACACACTGTTTACATGCACAGACACACATATGCACACCTAAACATGACAAGAAACTAGTAGCTCCAGTTCATGTCTAAGAAGATATGAAATTAATCTGATTTAGGGTTTCATGGATAGCAATAAACTGCTATCAAGTCTTTATGTCTCTTCTTTTTCAGTGACTGGTAACCATGGCTACACTATGTAATAAAGTTAAGTGATCCACAATGCTGTAATAGAGGGTGTGTTTATTGTAACTCATTTTGTTATGAAACCCCAAGAAGATAAAGCTAGTAAGTCAGGGTGAAATGGAAATTAGCTGCTAGTTAAAATTTTGCATGTATTTTAATTAAAAATGCATGCTTTGTTGAATAGCACAATTTCTTTTCCTGAATAATTTATGACAGCCAGTCTGTCCCATTGAAATGTTCGTATTAATTTTAATGAGCTTGTCAAAGCCATTTTAGCCATTTTATGTGTAATAGATTTAGCTGTGGTAATATCTTAACCCCTTGCTTCCAAGATAAAATCTTGTTTATACAAAATAGCTATTCAATTTTTAATTTACAGGTTATCAGTTATAGTTGATTCAAATAATAGCAACATTATGATTCTCTATACTACATTTTATATTTCCGTACCAATTTCAATTTGGGGGAGAAGTGTTTCAATTCTAAAATTTTGGAGGTAGCATTTGTATTTATGTCAACATGGGTTTGTTCCATAGTTTAAAGTCAAGGTAGCTTCACAACTTCGTCTTTATCTTGAATGCCTTCTTCACTGCATTCATGACGGGCCTCTTGGAACATCACTGTTCACCCGCAAAACTTCTATCTCCAGTTACCTCAGTTGGCCCTGCCTAGACCAAATTCTGACCTAAAAAATGCAAAATCTCTGCTTAATAACTAACCATAGCAGCTTTGTGTAGAAATTTAAGGAGCAGAAAACAAAAGTACTGTTACTGGCAGATCCAAAGGGACAGAATCATGTGTCCTTTGGCTGACATGATCCAGTTTGGGTTAGGTGACTCAGATATTTTCTATGATAATTGATCCATTTCTGTCAGCTATTCCTGAACTACAGAAACATTTTAACAACTTATTTGTATATTCATCGATCTGGGCCTGAATGGAAATAATCTTCATCAAAAGCCCACATAGATGTTTCTATATGGTGTGGCTGAGCTGAATTTCCATATTTAACAAACACACTAAAAAAAAAAAAGAAAAGAAAGTAAATTCTACTACTTCCTATTTTATCTATAAGAAATCAATTAAAAATCCTCCATCTGTACTAACCTCACAACTGCAGTTTTAAAGTCTGCACCAAGTTTTGTAGACACTAGCCACCCCATTCTCCTACTGCTAGCTTTTAAGGTGTTTTTTTTTTCAGACCCAACACATAAATTTATGATGTTAGTCCACGCTAAACAAGTCTGTCTGGCATATGAAGACTCACTCAGAAAATGTTACCTGAAAACAAACAGGGGAGAAAGAGAACTATTCAAAAGTAATATAATATATATATATTATATTAGTCTGAAGATTTTCAAAAAGGTAAGAAGATTAAGTACAATAAATGAGTAAATTGTTAGATTAATTAATATTGGCAGTTGCATAGTTGCTTAATGCTACTTCATTTTAAACAAGTGTGGTAACAGCTTCACGCAGGCTCAAGTATCAGAAGGGAAAAATACTCTGAACCTTTCTTACAGTATTGGTCCAATGTTGTGCTCAGCAGTGGAATGCATTCAATAAGGAAGTTTCTTAAGATGATGACTTTCTATCACCCACAGACAGAGAAAATAATCTAGAAATATCTCTAGTAGAGGGAGGACAGGATGTGGTTATACTACCATGCACCCACAACCCCCCAAATATCCACGAGAGTAGTGGTTGCTGTTACAGGACAAGTCACAAGTAAGTATTAAAATTTATGTAACTGTGGGAATAACCCTCAGAAATTGTTTCCACTGTTGCTAAAATTCAGCTATTCCCACTGTGAAACAGTACAGAACCCCTCAGTGACACCAAATGAAACACTGATTCATTGACATATAATTTATTACATTTCAATAGATCCTTGAGTCAGAGAACGCATACAGCAGACCAAAATGTCTTCATGTTGTTACAAATATGTGTATGTTGTTACAATGATTTTAAAGTAAAAAAGTATGATAGCATGCAATGGGATGGCAAGTATATTTTCCCCCTCTCTTTGCCACCAGACTATTATAGTGCAATAAGGAGTTTAAAAACGTGTTTCCACAGGCCTCTAAATCCATGCCTGGGCTCCAGGATGGCTTCTTGTTATGAAGTACAAGAGGAAAAAACCATAAATGTACACTAAATTGCCATAAAAGTCTGTATGGTATGAAAAAAGGTGAATTAATCTTCCACTAGAATTTTAAACTTTGAACCAAGAAAAAAAAAAAAAAAATTAGAGAATTTTCTCTGAAAATAATGAATATACATCTTAGCACGTAACCTTTAAGATCAAAAAGTTCAAGTGAAGTCTTTCAAATGAGTTATAAACCACAGCAGAAGGAGTATTCTGGCAATTTGTACACTTGAAATATTTTTTCTAGTCTGCTAAAGTACAATTCTGACTTTTTTTTTGGTGCTTATAATTGATGCTGTTGTGGCTTCAAAATCTGTCGCAGACTTCCTTCTTTTACTACACTCAAAATTATGATGGGATTGCAGCCAAATTTATTTTTTGCAATGGGTTTCTCTTTGTAAACTACATTTACAATTTAACCACCACCATTTGATGGATCTTAAATATTACAAAACCTCTTTAAGTCTTAGCTAGCCAGAATTACAGAAACTCTGAAGCTGTAAAAAAGTGAATAGTTTTGTGAATTGCCTTAAAGCAAAATAAAAACACCTAACATTTGAGAAAATGTTGATTTAGAGATTCTGGAATTTGATTTTCCAATGCACTGAAGACATTTTGTACTTAGAGACCAAGTTCTTATTTTTGGGTCACTTTTTGTCCTTCCAAGCCATATGTTCACAGGAGAGTAGTAATGCTGTGGAACACGATCTCAGTCTGCAATAATAACTGTGACCCTGGCTGAAATCCATGTGCCTGTGCAAGGTGGAATCATACTTGTGTGTAGTCCCATGATACTGCTTAGACGCTTGCTAAAATTAGTGCTTGCAAGAAGTAAACAGACATTTTAACTTCTTTTTGTACTCATTGCACTAGTGATAGTGAGGAGGGAGCATTTTGAGACAGATGCTCCTTGTTAAGGGGAAGATGGGAAAAAACAATTAAAAAACCCTAAACTACCGTTGTCACAAGACAACTCTGCCAGAGCCAACAGCAAAGCTTTACAGCCTAAGATGCCCATGTCAGTAAGAATACCATCCAGGATTACATCAGGGTAAAATAGCACAGAATATTGCTAGGCCATACTTCAGCACATACATTTTATCAGTAACAGTCTCGCATTTGGAAAACATGACATCACATCATGCCATAGCCATTATTTCCTGGAGCAAGATTATGGTCACTGTCAAGTTAGACTAGAGGGACATTGATCCTATGGTGCATCTCTGACATTTCTGTATTCCAGAAAAACTCAGTGAACCTGTAGTTTCAGACGCTCTAAACCCAAAGCTGAACTACAGTACACTTTGTACATGCTCCTACACAGACAGGCAAATACTAATATTCCATCTAGCATTTCCCTCAGGAAAGTGGAACACTACTCATGGAATAAACTGAGGTATTTTATCTACTATGCCATCAGGTCTGAGCTTCAGCATTGGGTCTGTAACATCTGCATTGAAATTTTTTTTACTTGCCAAGCCTTTTGCCTGCACTGCCCTTCACAGAACCAGCCCCCAAACAGCAGGATGGCTTCGCACATCAGGATTGCTTAGCACCAGATATGCATTAAAACCACACAGTAAAGGCTGACAGCAAGGCCTTAACTTTGTCACATACCATAAAAATAATAACTGTAATTAAAGAAAGTGGAGCAAAAAGTATCCATTGTAGAATGTTAATGTAAAGCCAGCCAGTTAATTTTTAGGAAGGCTAAGAAAAAGAGAAGGAGAGTCCCCAGGAGAAAAGGAGCTGCCTAAGGGATAATAATTGGCTTGGAAAAAATCCCTAAGGCAAGAAGGAAACTAGAGGAGCATAAACAGAAATTAAGATGATGAAGCAAATGGAATGTGACAGGGAGCAAGAGGAGAAAACAATCAAGGATCAAATTCTATTAAGCACTTTCACTACTGTTGTAAAACACATAATAAAGAATACAGTCTAAAAACAGTACATGACATCAAGGCAGGAAAGGTCATAGGCACAGCATCAGAATAAAAAAATGACCTTAGAAAAGATACGATGGAATGCAAAGCACGAGTATTATATTTGGGGAAATAAATAAAATGCAAATCTTTAAGAATGTGGGGATTAGGCACAAGAATTTATTTATTTTTTAATTGCTATTTTGATTTCTGAATGGTGAAAAGAAGCTATTTAAATTTCAGATCATGTCTGGGGCGAGCAATTCTATTCTGCATTTTTATTCTGAATAGCTAAATGAAAGTCATATCTTTTGAGAAAAATGAACACAGCAGTTAAAGGTAATGTTTCCCTGCTCATGCAGAAAAGAACTTCCATGAGCAAGCCTAATTCTGCCTCTTCCTGATGGTAACAATCACTTCAGCCTTATTTTGTATATCTTCAAATTCTCTTGTCCAAGCCAGACTCCAAAAACAGCTGAAACCTTCATTTAAACATGTTTACATGGTGGACAATTGTAAGCAGGTCATCACATGACACTCCTGGAGATTATAAATGTTGTGCTTCTGAAACAAATTCCTTCTTCCTGGAATTTTCTCTTTGAAAACACAGCATCTTTACTGGAAACTAGTGAAAAGAGGCTTCTCCAGATGGCAGTGACATGCATGTACACTGTCTCTTCCTGCAGTGTTTCTCAAACTCGCTACCACTGCTATTTAAGGGTATAAACTAAAGCTTGTGTCTGGAGAACTGATTGCCCACTATTCTGCAGTATAAACACACAATAGTTCCCGTTTGAACACTCCTAATCTCCCAGCACTACGCAAATAGGCCCTGGATGCCAGGACTGGCATTGAAAAATATTCAATGAACAGTTCAAGTTCCTGCTACTTCTTAAAAGTGATGCACCCTAGAAGCCCTGCTTCTACACATGGGAAAGTTAAACATCACAGATGCAGTACACATATTTTTCCATGTCAGGATGTTGTTACTTGGTAAATTCAACCCATTTTATACTCTGGTCGAGTTTAAGAAGATGCATGGACTGCTGACTCAGATTTGCCTTGAATATTTATACAGTGTTTAAACACTCAGTATGGGAATGAATCCTCTCTCTACACCACATCCTGCCACCTTACTAAACAGATGTTCAAGGTACGTAAGAAGGATGATTCCAGATAATTCACGGGTTATTCAATGACATACAGTTCAGCTTGAATTGAAGTATTGGATTTTAACAGCCATTGCAAAAGGTCAATAAATATTTTCTTTCTTTTTACCAGTCATTATCCCTTTAGAAGTTTTGCAGGGGAAAAAATAAGAAAAATAACATGTTATCCACTGCATAGCTCTTTTCCTATACAAAACACTCTAGCTGGAATACACTTTTTAATTTTATCTTTTAGATGCATCCCAGATGGGCTACTCTGGATACAGAATTTGGAAAGATTAACACCTCTCCCCAGCATCTTCTGAAAACAGTTACATGAAAACCACAAACTTTCCAAATACTATTTAAGAGAACACAAACCCACTCAGTTATCAAATTTATATATAGGACTTTTTATCTAGAACTTGATATCAATCACTATCGAACTGATATCAATCACTGTGCTCCACTAGTAGCTAAGAATCTAACCCACAGGTGTTTCTTTGTAATATTCTTTACATTTTGCTTCCTACATATAACATTGCATCTTTTGCATCTACATCCATACAGGAGTTCTACCTTTGCCTGTGTGAAATTTAACAATTACTTTCCTATGTCACCAAACTACAAAAGGAAGATTAACCATTGAAATAGAAACGACATTCTCAGTTCGGAATCATTAAACTCTAAAATTATTATAAAACCTGAAATTTTGCAGAAATATTTTTAAAATATGAAAATCACCAAGTTTCTAGAGAAGTGATGACTCAGACTAAAATACTTCTGAACCTTTTGGTCAAATCATTCACCAAATAAAACATGACAGTATTATTCAGTTAAGATTTATGTTCACACTATCATAACATTTTAGTGAACAAGATAAATAGGTATTTAAGCATCTATCTGGAATAGTTAGAAGGAAAAAAACAACAAAACAACAACCATCTTGCATTATCATGGGGAAGTGTCATCAGTGAAAGGTCTCATGCTGCCAGTATTAAGAGTTTGTTGTAATTATGTAAAGCCTGATATGGGATTCAAGTAATAAGCAACTGAAGGAAGATAATATAATTACTGCTAATCAACATGGGTACATGGAAAATAGATCTTGTCAAATTAAGTTGGTATAATTTTTATGAATTTATAAATTCAGTTGCTAAAAAATCATCAAGGCACATACTAATGCGATTAAAAGCTGAGTAACAGATAGGTCTCAACATGCAATGTAAACAGGGAATATCATCAAATGTCTATTTTTCTTTCATCACACTTTTTTGGGACTGATTTTACATTTGGTTATACTCCTACAGAGCTGAGGACAAAAATCAGTTGATGCTGATAAATTTAGTTGTTGACTCAATGAGTGATCAAGGAAGGCATGTTCAATCAACAAAGGAAATTCAATATGGTAATATGTGCATTCAGGAGCAGAGGATGGAGGCCATTCTTGTGGTATTAAAACAAAAATATTTTAAAAAAAGCTTGAGATTGCCCAGGCAGGACTCAGATAAAGGAGACACAATTCAGTCTCTTCTCCTCTGCTGTCAACCCAAATATCTAAATACTTTGTCAGGACTCTAATAAAGAAAACACAGAAAGTCATGAAGTCACTGTCTCTTCTGGCTAGAGCCAAAAGAGCCTTTTTGTGAGCCAAAAGAATATCCTGCTCTAGATGCATTTTTAGGTGCATTTGTTGTATTTTAGATCAGAAAATATTTTACCTTCTCCATTCTATCCCAGCTCATTTGTGTGAGGCAATCCCATCCTAAATTGTCAGAATCTACCCTTTAGACATGAGAACTAACAGAATAATATTTATGTCCACAAAAATATTTTCTCAACAATTTCATCACAAGTCACTACAACACAATCTGACTGAATGTATTGTGTTAGCAACAGAAACCGTGTTCACTTTAGGATATAACCTGGACTCAACATGATTCCAGACTTCCCAAGTTCTCAGGAATAGTCAGTTACAAAAAATACTTTTTTGTCTTATTTTTCTATGTAAATTTTAAAGCTACTTATCACAGAAATAAAAAAAACCAACTTGGAGAAACTCACAGGTTTGTAAAGTATTTCCAGGTTACAAAGTAATGCCAGATCCTAGGAAGCAAATGTCTCATTATTAATAAAAAATGGAGTTTTAGAAGAACTTTTTCAACATTCTATTTTCAGTTTTATATGGTTATCTTCCATTGACTTTGAAAGGGATAAAACTTCCTGAAGGAAATAGGACTAGAAGGGATCTATGAAAGTGTGACATGCATCCTGTTGCCTGCAAGCACTCCTAAAAGGCTGAAATGTCTCCGTAGAAAAGAGTTCATTTGCCATTCCAGACCCGCATCTGTATTCTGGAGGAGTAAGAGTTGCAAACATATGGTGGAAATTAATTTCTTCAAGAAAATGAATGTTAATTTTCTTCTGCAGAAGAGACAGCTTTAAAATTCTCAGTGAAACTGCCGTTTCCTTTTTTAAAATGAAACAATAGATTCATAGATAATTTTTGCTGCTTGATTGGATTTTACTTCCTCTTTCTGTTTCATGACAGCTCAGCCCCTAAACAGAACAGAGCTCACAGGTTGGTTTTTGCCTCCTCTGGAAGGACATGTCCTTGAGCATGTCCGCAAGCTGTACCCACAAACACAATCTGCATCTATTTTTAAGGGGAGGTAGGCAAATAAGCTGTTTTCTACAAACACTTTGGCTTTCCTTAAATCATTAGAATTATTATCTGTGAATTAGGAAATGTAATCAGTGTACAAGGCAATATGTGGAGTGGAAGACACTGAAACATGGACATACTAGCGTAGGACTTGTGAAATTTTCCAGCTGCATAAATAACACAGATGCGACTTTGTCAAGAGCACAGAAACGTGCTGGGAAGGGAATCTATCACCAGGCAGAGGCTGAGCCAGGAGTTGATAAAACTGAACTTGTGGAGCTTTGACAGCTTTGGGAGAGATTCAGCAATATATCCTACCACTAATTTTGTAGCAGTGAGTTAATCTGTTATTATTGAAGTTGATACAATAGGAACTGGAGCAAAAATCTTACCTTCAAGCCTGCTTGGAAAGCACAGCGGGCTTAGCATAAGATACCACAGTGTGACTTCAGAACTGAGAACTGGGAAGAGTTCAATCACTGACATAGAGTGTGCACAGTATTAAAGGCTTTTCTAGCAAACTAGAAACACCCCTCTATCCCTACACTTTCCCCCAAAGATGCATACACACTGACAGACAAGGCCTGTCCCACCACTCCCAGCAAGGGAGCAGGGCTAGGGCAAGCAACCTACAGCCCTTGTCATCAGGGATGCTTGTGATGATGGAGCAGTGCCAACTCCAGCTAGCACACCAAGTCAGTGGGTCAGGATCTGGACCAACAGGGCACAGGCACAACATTACTGCAGCATATCTCAGCTATGGATACCCACAAGAGGCTTAGAAGGACCATGTGAGAGAAGAGGGAGTCTCAGCTACGTCTTCCAAGCCAGCCTGCTTGGAGAAAGCTTCCAAGGACACATCTGGTTGCTCACTCTTTCAAAGCCTTCAGCTGTATTATTTCTATGTTGGCCTTGAGCTCAGGCAGCCAAATCCCAAGAAAGGTCGGGGAAAAATCACTCAGGGCCTGACACCAATCTCCTAAAGCAACTCATGACTCAGTACAAACATTGTCTTATGCTTTACAAAGGGGTGAGGAACTCTACTTGCCATTTTGCAAAAGTCTTCACCTTAGGCATCTTGCCCATGTAAGGATTGTGTGGGTAGAGCAGCATGCAGCTCTACCTGTCCCCAGTAATGGATTTTCATTAGTTTTCTTAAATCTGACTTTTTTATCTTATTTTCTGAGGAATAGTATTTACCTGAGGTCTTGAGACTGATGTCAGAAGCAAGATACTGAATGTTTAGAGCCACACACAGGAAGTAGAGTTCATTTATCAGCTGTCATTTTCTTGTCTTCAAATATCCAAGCTTAGGAAGTGTTTCCATTAGCAGGTGGTTATCTGAATATTAGATGTAAAATTGAATAGTTACAGTTCAAACTGATACCACTGTTTGTCATTGTGATTCTCTTGGGTCTTTTCATTATAAGAGCTCATCTTCTCAGTTGCCAAGCTCCAAATATCAGTGTGAGCTGATACTTTGTTAGATTTCTGCCGTTGCCCAGTACTATTTGAAGGTACGCTTCACTGTCTCGCTGAGTTATTTGAGGGTTTTTTGGCAATAGAAAAAATAACTGTCATTTTGAAGAATGTAAAAAATTTTTTAAAAATAATCTGATGACCCTTTCTTTGAAGGTTAGAATCACTATTCTTTAAAGAAAGGAACACAAATGTTTGGAATTTTGTCTCAGATATAAAAAAGTAAACTTCTGTTTCAACAAAAATAGTAATATGATATGGAATTCCACGTGGTGTAACACGCATGAGAAATTAAATCACAGAGGGGAAATGCATGTCATGGCAGCTGGAATAAATGTTTAAAGCTGTGGGGTCCAAAGAACAGACCCAAATCACCCAGTTCACCCAGTTCAGCAGAGTGTTCTTACCCGCAAGGCTGAGAGAAGAAATAAACTGGAGCTTCTCTGACAGTGAAGCAAATTTTTTGTTGCAGTACAGGGGATGCCCTATGAGGTGTGAGTTTGCTGGAAAAGACCAGTATCCCCATTTGTTAAAATGTTTTACTGGCAGTTTTGCAATCTATTTGTATCCAAGATGGCTCTTACATGGTACTAGGCAGTTTAATTTGACTAGACTGTTCTAAGTTGTGCGCATTCTATGTAGCCTGAACAACCCCCATAGACAAGTTTGCTTGATTGCTTAAAAGCCAGAAATACACCTGAAGCCAAGGAGATTTCCATTTCAGAATTTGTGCACTCATAAAATACATCCTAGAGATCTCAAGATTTCCTTCATCAAGTAGATTTGATGGTGATGCCTTTGTGTCATAAAATAATTTATTCTTTAATTATTGTATGCAATCATTCAAGAAATACACAGTCATTGGTGAAGTCATCCATAGAAATGGAAGGTAACAACAGCCATGTTAGAGGCAGATGTTGAATGATGATAATAAAGCACGGGATCATGGGAGGAATAAGCTGAACTGTGGAATAGCTGCGTGGTAAGAACTGAACTATGAACAAGTACATTGCAAAAATAGCAAGCATTATTTTAAAACAATATTATAATGCAAACTTTCAGTTGGCTTATGCTAAGGTCTTCATACTGGAATGTGCCAATTTTAGCAGACTTTGACTTTGCAACCTCCTCTTCCAACAGTTTGTTTAACACAGATGCTGTTTGAACAAGATGCAGCACACTTACAGCTTTATTGTAGCTGTTGTAATTATTTTAATCAAGTTAATACACTGGGGGAAGAGGAGACGAAGCAATCAGTGGATTTTGATCACACTTCTGTTTGTTTTGTCAGACAGCTCAACTGTTGACAGCTCTGTTGACTTGGGCTCAAACAGCCCAGCATTACTTAAGGAGGGATGTCTCACTTTGGACCAAATTAATAACAAACAGGTTATGCTCAAGTACAATAATTAGGAAATTAAAAGGAACTAAAATCTTAAGATACAGAGAAGGTACTACCAAGCACCAGACAAATTTCTTCTTTATTTAGCTGGATAGTACCAGCAACAGAGAGCTGGATTTTGTTTCACAGTACTATCTCATCTCTCACACCTCATTTTATGGGGATTACACTTAAATGTTGAATGCACATTTGCCAATATTTTTTTTTAATTATCTTTACAATACTCTTGTCTAAAAATCAAATTTGAAAAATAGCTGTTTATAAATGACTGAGTAACACATTGAGGAAGACCTTTTACAGGTGTGTGCACAGTTTTATACAGCAGCCAAAACCTTTAAGAGCAAAAGCACAAAGAAAGTACTTTGCAACAGGAGGAGTTAAATACAGATAAACCAAAACTTCCAATTTTCTTTTCTCTCACATGACTAACCATGTTCCTTTGAAGTTGCTGGAAATCACATAGATGAGCCCCAGACTGATCTGGTATCTTGAGCTTCAAACACACATACACCAGCTGCCTGAACCATACACAGATAGAAACTTTTTCCCTAGAGTAAGCACAAATGTGTTATTTGAAGACTATTTCTAACTCTAGTCTTGTAGCAGAACAACATATAACAGCACACCTCTAAGGGTCTAAACAAGCATCTGTTCTGCTCTACGAACAAACAGTGCACAGGAACTGGAAATCACCTGGGAGGCTCGATTCACAGCGGATAAACTAAACCAGAGTGCAGCCCATGGGAAAACACAGAAAAGTACTTTTTTCCAGAGAAATCTCACAGAAAGTACAGTGGACAGGCTTTGTCTTCTGAGCTGCAAAGAACACTGATGCCTAAGTCAATATTATTAGTCTCTTTAAGATGGAATATCCAGTTACTTCTATTCAAGAAGAGAAAATATATTTTGACAAATTGTTAAAGGACTGCCAAAACCACATTTGTTACTGGGACTAGAAAATCACAATACTCAACTTGCTTGACCAGTGAACCTGTTAGCTTAACACAAAAAGTAGCTGTTTTGTTATAATTTATATCTGAAAAGTAGCATAGATCTTTTACCTACAGAACTCTTGAGGCTTACACATTTTGATCATTTCATTTTTCCACAGCTAGAATGCAAACACCACCCCTCTTTCTTCTACCCAACAAAAATCCCACTCACTTTTTAAAGAGGACACAACTTTTCCAGTCTTTGATATATTTCCCAACCTGTGTGGATCTCCTCCAACTGCATTCAAAACACTTAACCCATTCTCAAAGCATACTGCAATAAAATTCATAAGGCCTGGATTATTTAAAACTGTCTGAATTTAATTAGATTTCTCCTGGCAACGCTAAATGCTTCACCTGTTTGAACTATCTGAGCCTTCTTTTTTGCAGCTGCATCTCAGCAGTAGTCTCTCCATGACTCATTAGTGCAAAGATGCTTCCAGCTGCTCTGCTTAGCTGGGAGGTTTTGATGGCAAGGCTGCTCCTCACTGATCTGCTAGCATACCACCTTGTACTTTGAAACTCTGTCCCCATTTCCTCAATCTTACTGTTTCTGCCTTCTCCAGTTCTTCCTGACAGTGCTGTTCAATTAGCGCCATTTGTCATTGGTTTCACTACTAATTTTTCTGTTCTGTCCTGGAGCCATCAGTACAAATGTTAAGAAAGATCATTATTCAAAACAGATGCTGGTGGCTGCTCTTGTGATGGTGACAAAACAGTTTAAGAAGAGCCTGCATTCTCAGGAATGTACATTTTTTTGATTTCTGTGTGTGTATGTGTATTAGCTTTTGCTGTTGTCCACTGCACAACCAGTTTATTCAGTTTCCTGCCTGCTAGCTGCACTGTTGGCCAGGCTTGATGTGACATAGTCACTGAATCAGGCAGTCAAATGATTACAGTCAATGCAAAATGTGCCTTAAGATCTGCCTTAAGTGCTGTATCCCTATTTACTTACTGGCCTTCAAAGAGGTCAAGATTTTACTCTGCTTTTCTCTGATGCTCCCATGGCAGCAGCCACTAGAGTTCATGGAAATGATACAGTTCACTGAATTTCTTTGTTGTATTGGATCAGAGAAGTCTTTCTGAAATGGACTGGGAGTTCATATAAGCAAAGGTCAGTAGCAGGTGTGCAGACTAGTCATTTTGTGGATCTGTTGGCTCTCCTAGAGATGTGTAGCTGGATTTTTTTCTTTAAAAAATAAATTTGAGGCACTAAGTCTCTTCATTGGAGAAAGACGGTAACAGCCTTGAACCCTACCCCCATCCCAGATTTTCCAACTTCACAATGTGGTTGATGGTCCACTACCCCTGGCTGGCTTGTTTGACAAAACCTGCCAGTTTGACACACCTTGGGCAGCAGGAATAGGACTCTGGCACTGGGTGTGAACAGCTTATATAGAGCAATATATAAAAATATATAAATATATAATATATATAATATATATATAATATTTCATCTATTTTATATATATCAATAATACAAAATAGAAAGTATTTTTTTACTTTACTTTTTTACATAGCCAGATATAATTCTTGAATCTTGGTAATTCTCATATTACCCTTATATAGGAGACCTCTGAGAGTTAGTATTATTTCTCTGATCACATGATTTTTTGTTTTATGTAGGTCATTATCTTGCTTGACACTTCACAGATGGTAATTCACCAGATTAGACCCCAATTAGATCGGCTCTCTCTACACCCCTTTTGTGTGAGATACAGACTCATAGTTTTTAAAATTTTTATAGTCTTGTACAGCTTCTTTAACTAGTTGATTCTATAATTAGTTCCCTTGATGAATAAAATATTGTCTTTTGAAAATGAGAACCTCATGGAATGGGTATACAAATAATTATAAATTATGCACTAAAATCCAGCATGTCAGCTGTTCCACACTAACCACCTGTACAGTCCCTTGTACCTGCCTAATCCCTCACTAAAAGAAGAGTAAACTGATCTGACTTTACAAACAGTGTGACTATATGTACAACTGACTACTTTGCAACTTTTCACTTCATTCTACAATTTGTCTGTCACAGGTTTAAAGATCTTCCATTTACTGGTCTAATGTAATTAATTTCTGTCAACTCATATTCATATTTAGATCATCCTGTGATGTTGTCTGTTTGTTGGTTTAAGTGATATTTAATGTTAAATTTTGCTAGAGCAGTGACCAGTATCTACCCTTCTAGAGCGTTACTGTAATGCTATGATATAGAAAAATCTGGATAATATTCTTCAAATAAAACTACAGAATCATTTCTTATAATCAAATGTGCCACTGGAATACCACAAAAGATCCTTAGGTTTAAATAAAATCCTTATAGATCCTTTCCTAAAATTATATTAACCTTAAAAGATTTCTTTTCATCCCTTTCCATCTTATTTTCTCAGTAGTTTGCTACAGTGTTCTTAACTCAACATCACTTTTATTTATCATCTTTTCTTCCAGTGGAACAAAGACTTTAGAAGTAAGAACATCATTATCATTCTGCCACATTTTCTTTACTCCTTTAATAAATTGCTGGATGTCATCCGATATTTCAAATTCTTCTGTGTTGTTTCCAGGGCAAACCATTTCATTAAGATGGAATCCATTTAACTACTGCTTTCACCAATATTAATACCTTTTTGGCTGATATCTGGACACCTACTCAGGGAAATCCATCACAAATTTATTCAACATTTTTACCAACTTTTCTCTCACGGTAGCCCTCAACTTTAATCTCTGAACTTAATTACAGGAAAGCAGTTGGAATATGCTTCTTACTTCATAACTCTTATAACTTCTGCAGTGCAGTAAACATAGACCTAATGGTAAACACAATCTCAACTTATCCTTTAAATACATTGCTAAGACTGAAGAGAACAAGAAAAACTTTACTTTGAAATGAAATGATCACTCCTGCACACTCATACCAGGATTAGAGACTTCATCAGCTGAGGCTCAGCACTGTGCAGTTGTAACAGTCAAGGCACTAGGAGAGCAGCCTTAAACCTGCGATGGTTTGGCTACCTCTTCTTCCATCATCATGTAAAACCACTGAAGTATCCTGTTAGCCTATGCATAGACAAAAAAGTCAGGTGGCAGGCACGCAGCTAACCACTGCATAGCCCTCGGGCATGTTGCAGATGCTCTGTGTTGCCTTTAAGAGGTTTATCCGTGAACGCGCTATCTATTGAGAGATGCGATTAATCTGATTCTCCGGTTTCCTGTGCATTCAGGAGCAAACCTAATATTCGGCTGAACCCGAGGAGCGGTCTTTGCACCCACTCAGGAAGTACTGTAAAGATGTAAAATTATTGCAAGAGCCACAGAGCAAAATAAAAAAATAGAAAGTTGTCAAAGTGAAGATTGCTTAAAACTTTTAAAATCAAGACACTTTGAATCTAAGAGTATTAACATGGTGTGTAATAGAGTGTATTCCAGAGAAAAAGATTACTGGCCAAATCTCTGACTCAATTACAACATTTTCCCGCTTGTATAGATAGAGAAGGCAGCTTAAACCACCCATTCGGTGGCGAGCATCGGAGCAATATTCTTTATTACCACACGGTGTCACCTTCATAATTCTTGAACGAACAACAAATTCAACAGTAAGTTTAAAAAGAAACTATTAGATGGTAGCAATCCTTACTTTTTCCTGAACTTTCCATGTTAATTTCTCTAGTCAATTTATTTAATTTGGGATGAAAATTGAATTAGTTTCATATTAGATCTGAGCAGACAATCTCATAAAAGGATAATCTACATAGTTTATCTGCTGTTTCTGCTTTTGAAATTTTAGGAGCAAACTACAATTTCCTTCAATTTGCTAATTATTTGAATGTGTATAATAGCTGCCATATACCAATTTAAATACTGCTCACTGGATATTGGCTGGATAATACTGCTAATATTTTTGCTCTTTGGCTGAGCACATATGCACTTAAAAAAAAATAACTCAGAATATTTTTACACTTAGATTTGAACACTTTTTTAAAACTAAAATTTTTTCAGTAATCTTTTCTCCCCAACACACTTACTGTACAAACTCACATGTAAGCTGGACTAGGGAACACAGAGTCAAAGCTCTGTAAAGCTACTGAAAAGCAGAAAGACAAATATATAAGTAAGTCTATTAGACATTGATGCTGTTAGAAAACTGTTAAAGGAAATGTGAATATGCAGAACAATTTTCAGGGAAGGTCTTGATCTTAATTGGTCCTGTTACTACAACTTTAGTGGAAAAAATCCCAGTTTAATTAAGATCTTTACTGTGATTTCTCACCCAAAAAAAAAAAAAAAAGGGAAGCAAGAAATTATTTCAGGAATTTAAATTTCCCTGGTTTTACTAGAATAATGTGTTCATTTCCTCACTGCATACTTTGTAAAATTATCAGGTACAATGATACTTTTAACAAATCACGTATATGTATAACATTTCTCATAAATTTTAATCAGGTGGTGTGATTTTATAATTGCCTTGTAATCACTGATGTGGTAAATATCACTGCTGCAGTGCATTTCTACCTGTTAAATGAAGTTCAATTACCTTAGAAAACATTTACCATGACTTCCTCATTTCTAGACCAGAAAGGATTGTCTTTTCACATCTGTAGAAGTAAAATCAGTTGATTACTACAGAACATTTAGCTTTAAAAAAATCCCACTATTGCTTGTCTCAGGAGGTCTCTCTTCACAAAAATTTGCCCCTAAATTTTACTGAAGTCTCAGAGGGAAAATGCAGGCTAAACAGCATCTATCATAAACTACTTATGCATTAAAAGTGCATAGTTTTAAGTAAAGCAAGTCAAGGAACAATTCTCAAACAAAAAGAGGCAACAGAGACCATGAAAGAGGAAACCAGTCAAGTTTGTTTTGTTAATCATGTCATCAGTGCAATTTAGCATTTTTTTGTAAACAATTACTTCAAAATATCCAATTACAAGCTCTCCTTAATTATCCGTGTACCTTGGGTAACACTCCAGGGCAACTGAGATCCTTAAATGCACTGACAAAGACTTTGGGAAATTAAAATAAAGCTGACAGTTTTTCCTTAAGTGATCATCTAAATTTTCCCACAAAGGTTATATATCAATATGCATATTTGCATAGTGATACATAGCCTCAGACAACAGGCAGCTAACTGATAGATTAACACCTGGGTTTAAAATTTGGCTGACAAAGGAACTATTCCTAATTGACAAAGCTATGCCTTCTAGAAGAAAAATAACTATTCTTATTCTGAGATTATTTCACTGCTAGTTTAATAGAAGAGTTAAAATTTAGTGCACAGGAAGGCCTTTCTTTAAAGCATGGTGGTTTGCATGGAGATGTTGCTGGTATGGAACTGGGAGTAATCTCAGATTGCACTGTATGGAACTCTGTCTTTGAAAGGACACAACCTTTTTATTTCCCCTATTCATATGCACTGTGTCCCTGTAGGCTACAGTGTACATTGTTAACATGTTATACATTGCAAATTGATGCAAAAAGAGCAAATTGTTGGATTAAACCAATGTGTGCTGAAGTTCCTCATGTTTGTATTTTATATATTTCACAGGGTTCTGTTAGAATAGATGCAGTCTGGTTCTTGGGCCACGCGTCATTTCCAAAAGCTGATAGATTTTAATTGTACCTCAATACATCACGCTGATGTCTCTGTAGTGTTTAACAGCTCGGTTATCCTCCTGTCCTCCCAACTGAATGGGGGACTCAGTTGTAAATGGGTTAAATAATGGAAGATATAAATAAATCTTTTCAGCAAAATGTCTTTGAATTAATAAAAACATATTATTTTTTAACATCATACATTAAATGAAAAGGTAGAAATTATTTTTTGAGTTTTTTAATTACTTTGTGGATGATTAATATAAATTCAGACTACAAGTAATGGCAGTAGCAACTGATGAATTCACACTTTTAGTCAGTATCTGCCAGCACACAGAGTACTTGCTGGGTTAAGGGAGGTGTTGGGTTTTTTAAGCTTACTTTGTGTTGGAGAGCTAACACAGCAGCCAGAGGAATGATTCTGTGACTGAGAATTTGGAAATCTTACTTTCTTTTTTTTTTTCTATCCTCTGTGATATGTACCTTCATTTGGCAATGCCCTTATAAACATGTGTAAGTATATTCTCAAATCCCACTACAGTTGATGGGACTTCAGCATGCAATTGCAAGTGCCTACTTGATAAGAGCTACCAGGTTCACTGTCCCCTTGAGATACATAGAACTCTCTGACCTGCTGTTAGTTAGATTTTGTCAACATCTGCATTTGTATTTCATAGAGATTCTATGAGCATAAACTTCCTGCTGTTGATGAGGAATTCATACAGAATGGCAATAAACACACTAGAAGAGCCTCTGGAAAAATAATTCCTAAAGAGAATAATTATGGTCACCGGATGGTAATTATATCTAATCTACCATGAGCTAATAATAGATAAAAACAGCTTTTTGAATGCTATCCTGTCATGACTCTACTATGCATGCGGTTAGAAAAACAAATATGATGGGCAGCTAGAACCAGATTGTGTCTGTATGTACTCAAGTTTAGTGTGCTTTCTGCTCCCTATGTGTTACTGACTGCAATGGGCAACTTTGCTCTGAAAATTTGTGTGTGTTCGTGTTCGTTATGTTCTACTCCACAGGGCTTTCCTTCTGCAAAAAAAGAGGTTTTCCTCCATGGGGGTAGGGAGGGGGAGGGAGGGGTGGAGAGATAAGAGGACAGAGTTAAAGGGCTGTGTAAACTCATAGGTGTAAAATCTTTTTTAAAATTTTGTAAATTGTTTCATTGTATTATTTCTGCAATCTCAGTGATATCGAAACAGATCTTCAGACCAATTTGGTCATCTCACTGTAAGAGTTTCCTTTTATTAGTCTTAAAATGGGATTAATCTCTCAGAATCAAACCCTCTGAAAGTTACACATCTGGTCTACACTCAACATCTGGATACTCTAAAATCAGTGGAAAGAGCCCAACACACTCAGGAGAGAGATTTACAACAATTATCTTGGCCTTTGGAAGATAGCTAATTGTTCTTTTGTACCACTGAGTTCTGTCCACTGACAACAGAATGAGCTGAATTTAGATATCTAATATAGCTATTTTAAAAACAGGTGAAATTAAACTGATTGGATAAAAGCTTTTTCTTTTCCCCTTAATTATATGATCTTTGAAAAAATATTACAGTGAAAATACATACAAAACCCAAAATGATATTTGGTATGAGGTAAGGGATCTTTTCGGTTTTACGTGTTGGCAAAATCACGTCCTCTTACACTAAAAAGAATAGATAGTTGTCAGGCAAGGAAGTGATAATTGAATACTCTCATGTAAAATATTTGCATATTAATATTTCCACATGAAATTTTTATTCTTGTGCTCTACCTTTGTGAACATAACTGTCCAATGAATCCTTTTTCATTTAAATGAAAGAAAAGGCGAGGGAGGGAAGAGAAAAGCCTTCTCTCTTAACAGGCAGCAGTGGAAATTGCTATTGTATAAAAGAAATTCTGTATGGTGTGCTAAGAGCAAACATGAATAGGACTGTCTCATTCAGATTGCCATTTTTAACTTTTGATAGGAAACAAAATAAAATCAGAAGATCTAGGAAGGATATTGGATCACAAAATACCAATTTCAGTTCTTTCAAGTGTGGAGAAAGGCCAGCCTGTATTCGAACACAGGTTTTACAGTGCTACATCAAGTGCATGTGTGGAAAAAGGGGGCAGAGCGTGTCACTAACTAAATTCTGGAGGGAATTCAGGAAAAGGAGAAAAGCCGTTAAAGAGATGGAGGATTTGATTTGAATATTTAAGAACAGACAATAAGCATGTGTCTTTTTCTTAAAGATTGCAAAGGATGAGGTAGAAAAGACTGCATTTAATATCTTTAAAGCTATTTACCTCAAGAAGTTTTATTATTGCTTAAGGTGTATCACTAGGTTTAAATACGGTAGCTTGAAAATTCATAGCTATGTTTTGATTTACTAGATAAGCAATCTGTCAATAAAAATTCAATAAATTACTTTTTAGCCCCAAGTATCAACCTGCTTTGTCAGCTGGACAACTGGCAGCTAAGGTTTGCTTATATTTCCTGGTGAACATTGTATCCATTATTGGAGACATTTTTAAACCACGATTTGCTACTGACATTGAGAACTGTACTTTATGGCAGCCTTTTGCCCTACAAAGGATTACCTCATGCCAGCTCTCTCTACCACTTAGATTCAATATTTGTTAAGTCTACCCTTTTCCCTTCTTAGGATAAATTCTAACTGTCTTAAGATTAGCAAAGATTAAAAGGAGACAATTGTGGCTTGTTACCTTCTGAAGCAAATGTGTGCATCCGATAAAGGTCTTTGTACTCCTGTCAACTAATGGAATCAGATAGAATCCAAGTACTTCTATTCTACTTTGTCTAAGTAGCAACCCAATCCTATCTGTCATGCACTCCTCCTCTTCCTTCATGCACAGAAATCAGCCAGGCTTTGTTGTCCTTCAGGGATGAAGGACAAAGGGTTTTCTGGTTTCATTTTTTTGTTTTTCATTGTAATGACTATAAATTAAAATAGTTTCTCAAATCCATTTGTGAGTTTACCTGCATTTTTTCTTGAAACAAATTCTTGAAACAGGGGTTACAACTCTTTTGCACAGGAGAAGTATGCCAGCACCTCTAAAATACAGAGCAGCCACTCCTATTCAGCTCCCTGCTGTAAAGATGGGGTTCTCTTACCTTCAGGCACAGCTATACAGGCCCTACACAGGGAAGCATATAGAAGGCACCATAATGCTGAAATTTATACCAAGACAACTTAGCCACTATGGCTTCAGGTTACCTTTTGTCCTTCAAATGAAAACTTAGATCCTTATTCTCTCCCATAATTTGTTTCTTGCAGCGAAGCATCAAGAGTCTTGCAAACAGAAAATACTACCCACTAAACCATAATGATTGCTCATCTGTAGGACATAAACACTCCCAAGTAAATGATGAATTCTGCACCAAGATCTTTCCTTGCTCATCCAACAAATGATTTACACAAGCTTTTACACATTGGTCTGGGGTTTTATTTGCACTGCTGAAATAATGCACTTCTGAAAGCTGTTATACTGGCATGTAAACACTGCAAACAGGTATCAGCTGACTGAAAAATGCATAAATTAGAAGGACTGAGAGCTCGTTTTCTCACTCCTATTTTCTCAGTAATTCTTGCTTTAGAATAGGTTCTAATAAGAAGAATACTTTTCTGGAAATCAGGATGGTAGCAGGTGCTTTTCTTTCAGGCTTGCTGAGTGTCACAGCATAGACACAGATTCCTGGTTATCAAAAAACTAGAACATCTGAACTTGAGCAAGCAAAATAGTTTTATGTAACAAATCTGTTGATTTAATAATTGTAGTGACTGCTAAAATGAAATAACAAAACATAAATGCTGATTTTTCTCCATTAAATCCTACAAAGACAGACCTATATTCATTTAGTCTTATGTAGGCAGCATGAAAAAACAAACGTGAGCTTTAAATCAAACAATAAGGCTTTCACAGTTAGTAAATCTGTTTAAGTTTTTTAGAAGCATGAAGGTATTTGTATTGCAAAAAGCCCTTAAGATCACAAGATAAGAAAATACTCTTTTGAAATAGAATTTAAAGCTATTAAAAGAATAGAGTATATGCATATACAGGCAGGAAACTCTACCTTGAAAATTATAAAATAGGCCAAAAAATATATTAGGGGGTAAATCGTATCTATTTAATTCGAAAGAGCAATCAAGAGGTCTTTCCAGCCTCCTACCTCATCTTTTAAAAATAATTTAGGCAAAATTGTTTTATATCATCATAAAGTTCTTTTGTATGTTTGAATACAGAAAACATTTCATCATAATATTATGAGACTAAATTCATCTGTGATGTATTCATGTTATAAAATATACACTTATGTTGTGTAATGTGGCATTCAGTGGTAAGTGAATGAAATAGCAGCCGTGAGAAGAGCACAGAGAAGAGCATAACGCTACTTGTTCCATTTCAAACCCCATTGAGTGTCTGTTGCATTCACTGAAGTCAACAGCAATGCTCAGATTTTCGTTTGTAACTCATAGTATCTTTGAATTTGACTGCTATCTTGCTTGCTTGTGTTGTGATTCTCCCATCAGTAAAATTAAACTTGTGAAATTTTCATGTTTTCATGATAAATATTTCTGTTCATCTTCTGCTTCACTTTTGAAGGTAACATTTCCATATGTCTCCTCGTAGAGGCAACAGAAAAAAACATCTTTTTTCCACAGATGGTCAAGAAGTGATGCAATTTGCATCTTAAATCCTGGAATTCTACATCTTCAGTACTTCATATAAAATGCCTTCGATTTCTCATTAGCTTAAAAACATTCACACTACTCTCATACTATTTAATTTACAGCTGAACATCCCATTGCCACTGCTGCAGCTACTTCAAGGCTCCTGTTCAGTTTAGAACATGAGTTTGGCCCAGCAATCTTGTCAAGACTATGGATATTTTTCAGCTTTGTACCATCTATAAAAGTAATTGGACTTAATTTTTTTTTCATCTTGTACCCTTTCTGGCCATCTGATCATGTGAATCATCTTGTTCATAGGTATTCAAGCCCTGTCATCAAATTCAGAGGAACTCACAGATCCTCAATAGCAAAACCAAATTAACCCTTTTCTTGTAGCTTTGGCATCATTTTCATTCCAAAATAAGCACAGCTGATTTACAGTAGCTGAAGATTTGCCCTGTAGCATATGTTAAAAGCTGTGCAGAAATTCAGACTCCTTACAGTCTGCTGTTTTCTATGGCTACTGAATTAATCCATAAACTTTGATGCCCTACATTTCACATCCAAGTCTCATCTGATAACTGTAATTACATTCCCCTGCATTCATACCCAAAACCTCAAAATTACAGACTCAGAGAGATTATTTCACTTTGATGCTTTGTCTTTTAGGCTTTAGATTTCCTGGTCTCTTTCTAAGGCAGAAAATAGTTACAAACTGATGACCATTTTTTTCCAGTGAATAATATGAGTAACTGCAAGATAGATAATTAGGTGCAAGATATTTATGGGTTTTACAATAACAAATATTTAGACAGATGTAGAATCAGTTCTTGGAAAACATATTTCAGATCATGGACTTGAAGTTAGGAGTGATCTATCCACTAGGCTACTGCTGGAGCTCCTTTGGCCAGGCTCTCATTTTGACACCATTTCTTTTCTGCACCATGCTATATTGGCTACTAGAGGCCTGTCACCACCATACTACAACCAAAAAAACAAACCTACTATTTGCAAGTCCAACGCAGGCAGAATATTTAACAAAATAAAGGGTAAAAGTGTAACTTGCTTTCCGTCTCCAGCTGGAGCTTCCACCAACCTTTTTCTATACTGTTTCCCTAAGTTTTAGACATTCTGAGGGGGAAAAAAAGAAAAAAGTAGAACCACATCTGTTTCCCATAGAAACAGACTGTTGCCACTTTCTAAGGCTGAATGAATAGTAAAATAAATGAATTAAATTTTTAAAAAGAGAAGTCAGAGCTCCTACAATTGGTTTTGAATTTCTCTTTTACAGTAACTTGTTACATGTCTTTCATGTTTTAGTAGTATAGATGTTTTTGTTTTGATGGTCCACAGATGGAATTCTTATTGTGTATTGAAAATACTTCATCACTGTGCATTTAAGCCACTGTTCTGTCTCCGATTCCACAAAAGAGAATTTTTAATTTTTCTTTTTTAATCTCCTCTATCACTCTGTCTTTTATCACTGTTTTTTCAATTAATTTTCATTCTGCTAATTTATCTGGATTTTGCAGCAAGGAGCTTACTTACATATAATTATTTTAAACTGAAATTATTTATGGTGGCTGGATGTCAACCACTTCCATGCTTTGTGCTTATGATTCCGTATCTTTTGAACTTCCAACCCTTTGTAAGTGCAACTTAAGAGACCTCTAATTCTTTCTTTTTTTGCTCATCCAAAACACTCTGGATGAAAAGAAGACAATGTGTAGAGAATACTTGAGAGTTCAGGTGCAAGGAGAGAGGAAATTGAAAATATGTGTGATAAAGGAGCAAAATGACACAAAGAGAAAGGAAGAGGAAGTCTTCCAGAGAGAAGGAAAGTTTAAATGTTTCCTCCATATTTAGTACAGATGTTTCCAATACCTCATGGTAAGACTGCTGGCAAATAGATCAAAGAAGTCAGAATATCTTTTTCTATGTGGAGTCCTCTATATGTATTGAAAAGAAGACTCCAAATCCTAGCTACACAGGAAAACTGAAAATGCATTGAGAATCATGTAGAGAAAAAGGCTTAGAGAAAGGGACAGTAAATTATCTTGTTTTACACTGCTTTCAAAAATAACTAAAATGCCCATAATCGGAAATGAAAGTTGCATTGGAAACTGTTATTTTCTGATTAAAAGCCATTGTATTTGTAGGTATTTTGAGATTATTTCTGACAAGATTGATTAAGAGAACAGTTCTATCTACTGACTTATAGAAGATTAGATGGTTATGATCTTCTACTCTCATTTTATGTAAAATAAGGCAGAGAATGCCTAGCTATTAGTGGGTAGATTAATGATTAGTCAAATAGCTTTTGAGCAAGACAAATTAATTATTGTTATGGTTGGAGAACTTTTTTCACTGACCAGTTTATTAAGTAACTTCTACCTTTCATCTATTCAAATTACTAAAAGGGAAACTCACTTCCGAAGTTGATCAGAACTTGCAATCAGCCCTGGAAACCTATTTGAATATTATTTCAGCCTACCTTAATATTTGCTTGTGAGCTGTAACACTCAATTTAGCAGATTCCATGCAGGTGGAACTGGATATGAACACAGTAGTTCCTCCAGCCTAGGAAAGCTTCCAAACGCAGGAGGAAGGGGACGTGTTGCCTAAATGTACAAGACAACTTTGAAATGCATTATGCATTTTTTGTCACAATGTGCTGATATGTGTAAATTTGTTAAAAACAATAGATTTATGCTGTACTGAATCAGAGATGGAGTTTCAGCAGTATCTCTCATTTGAAGACATAAAATACTTGGAACTAAACTGTGTCATCTACTCTATTGGAAATACTGAGGCAGTACCAGCATTAGTGGTTAAATATAATCATATGTATGACTTACTGAAAGTCTCCAATAGAGATTAGTAAATGTGTGTTTCAGGTGTGTGAGACATCTGAAAATTATTCTAACACTGCATTTCCTGGGACCTGACTGAAGTCAATGGTGAAATGGGACATTTCTAGTTTTACCCAGAGCTATGTTTAGAAGGTTTTCAGTACTTTTTCCTTGAAGAAAACAGCACCACCCAGAAGCAACACTTCCCCAAAGGCTACCACATGGCTATCTCAGCAGTCATACCTGATTGCTTATAGCACTGTTAGTTAGAAGACCAGCATTTTAATCTCTAAGGCACAACTTCCATAGGGTGCCTGAGCTGGATTCACCTATGGAGAAACCTTCAGCTGACCAACTCAAGATCTATGTTTCCTTCAGCTACAGCTAAGACTAGCTGCTGAACATGGAAAATAGGTATTTAGCAGCATTCAAAGGCTAGCATTAAGGTTGAGCACTGTTTTTCTGGTAAGTTTTCCAAATAGAAAATACCAATATGATTTAACTAAAACAGAGCCTTTCACTGGAAAGCTGCCCCACAAGTCAGCAGCAGATCCAGCCTTTCAAGACAGATTGAGCCCTCAGTTAAGCTGCAAGTTCTGGATCTGGCATTTCTTCCCATGGCACGTGTCAGCTTTCAAATCCCATAACCTAATTTCTGTGGATCAGCTCTGCCATACCCACTACCAGTTCCTAAGTGACTTGCTGTTGCAAGCTTCCATTCTTCTGTGTTATTGCCCCCTCCCTTCTGTGTGTGCCAGTTGGGGAGTTTTGGCTGTTTGGTCACAGGCTGTGGGTCCACTGCAGGCTACGCTTGGAACCAGCCTTCCCGATGTTAGGCAGCTTTCTCACCATCTCCTGCAACTCAGCCACCAGCTGCAGGAGGTCCTCCACCTGGGCACAGCTTTTTCAAGTCAGTTTGCTGCCTACCCCTGCCCCAGGAGAAAGGTCTGGGCACTTCCCTCCCTGTGTGACAAGATTTGCTACTCTGCTGTGGATTGGGCTGGATCTGGGGCAGCTCCCCACAACGCTTTTCCTACTACAAATCGAAGACCGATCATAAAAGACAGACAAATACACACAGATCAACACAATTTGGCAATTGTATAAGTGATGTTCATGAATCACACCATTCTGTAACAGAACAGAAAATTCAAAGGTCTCACAATAACTATGAAACCCTGTCAAAAGGACAGTTTTAGAGTGAGATGAAGTGGAGCAGATGCCAGACATGAAAACAGTACTATAAATTACACAAGAACACATTTTTTTAAGCTGCCTGGATCTCACACTCAAAAGAGAGTAGGCTCCTATACAAATTCAGCTTCTCTTCTGTGTGTTTAAAATGAAAAATTGAAATTTTTGCACTGATGCATACACATCAGAAAAAAAAATACTGTAATAACAGCACTTAGCTTAAATACATAGACACTGAGCAATTTGGTTTGTTTACTATATATCTTTGATCGTTATTCTTCACTGGCACAGCTCCCTAGCAAAATGTTTGATCTCCAGGTAACACTCTCAAGTCCAAAGCCGTGAACTGACAGAACCTACAACAGTAATAGAAGACAGTGATAAGATAGCAGAGGGTCAGATAATAATGGAAAATTGTCTAAGTTACAATCTAATGTAATTCCTTCTCCTAGGACTCATAGAAGCAATGTATTTTGTATGCAAAAACTTGATTTTGCATAAAAAAGGATAAGAGTAAAATAATGTATGTGTTTATGCTATGCATGAACATAACCTATAAGTGTTACTGTTAATATAAGATTCTAAACTCCTGCAATATAAATGGTTATCTCATTTTGGCTGCACAGTGTGAGATTCAACTTCATTCACTCTGCTTTGCTTTTTTTTCTTAAGATGCAGTTTGTTTTACAATTCTGAGCCGTCACCTTTCTTCTCCCCCTATTGTCATACACAGCTGCTAGCCAAGACAGAGTATGGAATATATAAAAGAAACACTATCTCACCCTGTTGGTTAAAATAATGAATATGAACACACAACCAGCAACAATGATATTAACTTAAACCAAAATGATGTTAACTTAACAATGATATTAACTTACAACAAAACAGAACAGCACCTGGCACACTGCATGTTACCACAATGATATCAGGAATGAGAACATTCTGTGCTTATTAGCAAAGAAATAAAGAACAAATGCAAGGACATTAATTCATCCAGTGATATTTATATCCCAAAGTTATTTTATGTTTAGGTTTTAATCAAAGGGATTTCTTCTCATACCTGTAGTTTTCTCAGGCTTAACCTAAATTGTGATTAGCATGTTACTCATCCTACACAAGCATATCCAAAATTTTCCAACTAGAAAGGAAAACAAGGTGTGGACTCCAGCTTCTTTGTAGAGCTGAAAAATTACAATATATGAATTCAAAGATCCATTTTTTAGCTATGTGCACAGTTGTGCTCTTCATGCAAGCATACATATATAGCATTCTGCAAGGCAGTAATAAACCTCTTTAACCAGAATGCTCAATTACCTGGGCAACTTTGACATTTCAGGAACTGAAATACTGAATTAACAATAGTCATATGCACACTGTCAGCTGCTCAGTTTCTAATAAGTCAGCTTGTGCCTCTAGAACAGGTTAGAAATCCATGCACATAGCTGCCAACCACATATGTGCCACCCGATTTGCTAAGTTAAAGAGATGATGTGAAATAAACTCAGGACTCCTAGTGCATAATAGTGCAAGTACAACTTAAGATAGGCCAGAATGAAGCTTTGTTAGCTGTGATCATAGGGAGAGATCCTTCAGGCAGGGGTCCCTCCTCTGCAATCACGCTCTCTGCCAAGCGGTTGCAGACACCCTGCTTACATACTGGTTCAAAGAAAGGCAAGAGGTAAGGAACATCTTTCTGATGTTAACAAAGCCAGGTGTGTACTCACGAAGAGGATGGACTCCAGACAGTCATTTATATATTAATCAGTCCAAGTACCCATGCCTGGGAGGGATGGACTCCTAAGGGATCTTATTAACTGCTACTATTGATACTATGGAGAGATGGCTTGTGCCAGAGCCAATGGTACATCCAGTGTTTGGCTTAACTCAGAAGTGGGGCTCAGAAACTGCCACAGACTGCTAGCTTTTAGATTAAATGAATTTTCCTTTTGTTAGGATAAACTCAACCACATCTCTCAAAGAAATATTTTTTCACCACACATGTAAAGTTTGTTTCCTGGAAGATTCCAGGCAAATGGCAAGGAAGATTTTACATATTCAAACACAATAAAAATATATCAAATTGCATAAAAATGGTTTACAACACTTGAACCTGCTGGGTTTATTAGCTTTTCCTGCAAAATTTAATTGAAAATTAATTTTTTAAAATTTTGAATATTTTATCTTACTTGAAAATCTATTTATATGTGGAATTAATCTGGTTATAAGTATTGAAGCTTGAAAATTGTTGTATTCTGCTTTTGGTTTATGCTGACTGTAGAATAAATCTTTATACTGTGATAACTAATATTTATATCCACTGATCCTAAGAGATCAACTATGATTTCCATTGCATGAATGATGGCAATATTTGTTAGCAGCTTGTTTAATTTCCAAACACAGTTCCTTGCTCACTCTGCAGTTGTTTTAGGTAACTAGAATGCAGACATGAAATGTGAAGCATTGAAGAAAATCCCTTTGAAAAAATCCTGGCATTCCAGGTGCATATAAGGGGGCAGAATTAAGTCACTTTTAACTTCACTTCCAAACAGTCCATGCATTTGTGCTAACAATTTTACATGTGTCTGCTGTACCAGGAATATATATGAAGAATTCTATTAAATGTTTCTGCACTAAGATTATTTTTATTTAATGGAAGAATTGATTATAACCATTCTGTAAAACCAGGCTCAGGGCTACTAGAACAATCTAAGTGTGTATGCAAATATCTGACCTTTACATCCTTTATTATTATTTGGTCTGTCAGAACATGTATTAATAATACTTTAAAAAATAATTTATTTAGTCAGATATCAACCTGGTGGCATTTTACTTAAAAATGAACAGATTTAGTTTGAAAATCAGTGTGACATTCTGCCCAGACAGAGGCAGCATTGGTTGGAGTTTAAAGATTACTCAGTCAGAATATTTTATTTAAAGTAAATATAAATTTACCAATGTAATTTTCTGCATAGCTTCACACAGACATTTTGACCGTTTCAAACACAAGATCTGGACTATGAAACTGCAAGTACAAGCTGATGAATGCTTAGTTATTGTTATACTCCAGTCAGTAATCCAAAACAAACAGATTGAAATATGTGAATGTACTTTTCAGTTCCTTTCTGTGTGTGTGTTTGTGACAAGAACTCTTTCACGAAGTTTCTATGAAATGCTATATTCCCACCTCATTCTCCTTATGAAGGTAAAAACAAAATGGTCTCACAGTTCAGAGGGAATCACTGTCTGAAAATGACAAATACTGGATTTTTTCACTGGTCTTCTTCCCTGCCTCACTTCCAGCTTTATTATGATTAGGAGAGTTATAAGACTTTTCTCTATTTTTCATCAGCTTGGAGCCTACAGATCTATTGCTTTTCCTGTGTTCAAAATAAGCAGGTGCAGTGATATATTTATTATTTCTTTATAATCTTCAAAGGAGTAGCAGCTTCACCTGTGACACAGAGCTGTAAAGCAACTACAATTTCTGTCCTGCACAAGATTTTTATTTATTCATAATGACCTAAGTAAGGGAGCAAAGAGAGAGAAAATCAGTGTCAGGAAAATTGGAAATCCTTGGGGGGAAAAAAAGTAATCTAAAACTGGCATTAAAAAGATTTGGAGGAGTCTGTTGCCAGAACAAGGTTGGGAATCTGAGGGAGAAGGACTGCTGGAAGCTATCACAGTTGACTGGTCTGACTGGTCCAAGAGAAGCAAATACCCTGAATCAACTTCTTTTTATTAGAGACTTTTTATTAGACCTCTTTTTATGAGTCTTCTGTGAGAACACAGAAAAATTCGGCTGTATTCAAATGTGGTTCTCCACAAGAGTCTAAGGGTGCAAGTGCATCAATACTGTACTTTTCAATGCACAAATCACCTGCACGTATTGTGTCATTTACATACTGGAGTGAACTTGGAGCAAATAAATGTTTTCCTTTAGGTGAAACTGGATGAGAAGATATGATCCAGGAGCTTACTAACTGCATTCCAGCCATTCAGGCCATGAAAGCATACTAAAGCTAGTCCAAAATATTTTTGTATGAATATGAGGCTCTCAATACCAACTGTTTCACTCTGCAAATCTTATCTTGTAGGAAAAATTATTGCTAATACAGACATAACCATGGTAAGAAAGGTCAACTCAGCTCAGCAACAAATTCTCCATAAAGCTTTGTTAATCACATATACTTTTGGAAAAAAGCAATTCCAAGTCTCACAGCGTTTAAAATTTGTTACTGAATCTGAGAGGGGCAGTGACTAATACTCTACTTTACAAATTTGGAACCAGGAGCTCAGTAAGTTAACTGGCTTGTTAATATCATACACACATTTCTGTGGCTGAGCTGAGAATTAACCTACGTCTTCCAACTCCCACTTGTACAGACAAGGAAAAAGCTGTAGGTGGTTTTACCACAACATTAGAGAATCAAAATTCTGGCATGCAAAACATACTGTCTTGGATTAGTAAAGCAAATGCATTTCTGCTCCACGTACAGAATATGTAATAGATGTTCTACCTCAAAGACAGGGACAGACCTCCAAAAATTTTAAAAAAAGACCATTATGTGTCATGACATACTCATATTTTGATACTGCAGGAGTGGAGCGAGACACAAGTAGAGCTCTTACTTTTGCAGTCCCAGAGACATTTGTCTTGCTTTAAGGAATCTGATTCATACTGGCTTAATATAGATCCAAAATATTAACTTCTGTTTCAAATAGTGAAGAAGAATGGAAGGGAGAAGGAATGAGGAAAGTATTGCCTGGAAAGACCCACAAATCCCTGTCAAAATACTCCCTCCAGACAGATTTTGGCCCACTGAAAAAATTCTCTTTACGGGGTAAACATTTCAATATGCTGTATTCTACATACTAGAATTGTTAGCAGCTTTCAATTCTTTAAAGTACTACAGGAGAGCAGCAACTGCCATGGCACACTAAAAAGATGTTTGTTTTGCCTGTAACACCAAAGTTGATGCCCTTATGACTTAAGCTAGGAGGGTATCAGTAGAAGGATTTGCAATGATCACACATACCTGAATGGGTCCTTCAGGCTGTGAACAGGTAATTTAACATTTCAACTAATGTTGAAAATTTCTATTCAGAACATAGGTTAATAATGTAGTTTAATGATGATTTTTCAAGGGAGCGTATGTCCTAGAGACCACGTACTGCAAAGTTGTGCGACATTCACACCTTGAGCATTTCCTTGCTTTCTTGCCATTAAACTCCCTGAAAATGTAATTCATGCAAGCACACAAATTCCTCAAATTCTGTGAAGGGTGGAAGGGAGAGGGGGAAGTGGAAGAACATGGGCTAAGGGGAAGCATCAGGAACATCAGAGCAATGGGAGCAAGCATGGCATCTGGGATAAATGTAATTGAAGAGTACTTAGATCCATCCACATTCATGGAAGTTATTTTTCTTTCACATCAGCTTACTGGCTAAAAGCCACAGTCAGCTATTCCCATGTAGTTTTCTGCACCGCAACACAGCCAATATTTGATCACAAGGGATTAAATGAAGGTCATATCATCATTATGATATGACTTTGAAATCCTGCTAACGTTCTTTTCAAAAACAGGGAAAAAATGTTTCTTTTTTCAAGCATTCTGTATTTATATACGTGGAACTTGATTTTAGCTATTCATTCCATGGCATTCAAATCATAGAGTCATAGAACCAGGCTTATAGTTATTTCCATGCATTGCAAAAGCTCCTGGTTTTTTTCTTCCATTCAAAAGAGAGAGAGGAATCTATCTAGACAACATCCACTCCATTTCCATACTCCCAGATACTTCTGTGTTAATGTTATAAAGGAAATAAAATTAAATTCCTGAGATTGCATTTGAAACTACTTTCTAATAAGATTTTTACATGCACTTAACCAAATACTATGATGTTCAGCATTAAGTCTAACCTGTAAAATCAATTTATTCTAGGCTCAGGGCTCCCCCAAGCAAACACAGGATCATCATGAACCCTGAAGTTCATGAACTGTGCTTGCGCTTAGGTTTTTTGTCTGTAAAGAACGAACTTGTAGAATTCAAAGTGGTAACTAGGAAAAATGTATCCCAGGTGTCAAAATACACAAACAGAAGGTAAGAAAAATATTTGCTAACAGATAAATTACCCTTTTTTGAAGTCAACTATAGAAAGTATAGGTATGGTCTTCAAAGACAAACATCTTTGCTGTCTATGTTTAATTTCATATGCAAGCTATTCCTCAGAGATGAGGTTCTCTCCAGGCAGCTGGAGGAATTATTTATTGTAAATTGGAATTCTAAAAAACTGTGAGGCACTGAAATCTCAGTATCAAAGGCAGAGTATCAGAGACAAGCTACTATCCATCAGTTCATTGGTAATATCATGTCAAAACAAACCCTCTAACTCAGTCAGTAGAGATGCAGAAAAAAAAGAGGGCAGCAGGAAACAACCATTTTAGAGTCAGCCTTCAAAGACAATAGAGTTGTCAAGTTCATTCCACATTCATCTCCACAGAAATTTGACTGCAGGTGCAATGGTAAAAAGTTCCTAGAACTTGGTTATTTAGTTCAGTTCACCGTTTTATGAATTTCTATAGGTGGCTTCCTGATATGGAAATGTCAAAATGATAAGCCTTACAATAGTTTAAGCCTTCAAAAAGGCTATCAAAGTATTCTTATGCAGAATATAGTAATATTAATCTAATACTGAGATACCTTAAGTCTGGGGAATGTTGTCTTCATGCTATGCTGCAGTTATATCTACAAGAAAAATAAATAGATCTTAAACCAGTTCACTCTACAGAGATTTCTCTGTACCCACTGAGGTCCAGCTTGGAGGTGTGAATTATTAGCTTGGTCTTCTTTACAAAATAAGTTCAGAAAAGCTTTCCCCCACTCCTTGCCTTCCCTGACAACTTTAAAGCATTTGGTCACCCAGACAAATGACAAAACATTTTGCTTCCCAAATTACAGGTTTTTAGCTTAGGTTATTGCCATTCAATCAAACAGATACAGTCAAGTACCTAGATCCAGGAGAAGTAGCAATATCCACAAGTACCCGATGAATGCCTTCAGTGCAATATCAGCCCTCCTCCCCTCTGCTCTTCAATTTAATGCCAGGTTAACAGACTTCTTAATGAGTTCAAGTGGTCAGCACAATCAGTTATGGCTGAGTCATCTGTGTGGGGGAAGGAGAGAAAAGTGACTCGTGAGTTTTTCTACCAGCCTTTGTTAAAATGAAAGGTCTTTTCCTACACAGCCAGCACTTTACTATCAATTTTATATAAAGGTCACTTCACATTTAAGGAGGTTGCTTTTTTAGTACTTTTATAGATGTTTGAAAGCATGTGACAAAATGGACAGGTATGGGAAGATTGAGGACTTTTTATCCTGTAAATGAGTTTGGTAGGAAATAGGAGACAATTCACAGCAAAAATAGCTAGTACCTGTCTGAGAACAAAAGCATAAATAGCCCTTGGACTAGCTTGTTCACGAATATTTATGTTTGTAGGACCAAGCTTTGGGACCCATTTGAATTTTGATGGGCTAATGGTTTTCAGGGCTTATGTGCTCAAGCCTAGGCTTCAGTTAAAAGATGTGAAAAGGAACAGCTTAAAGCTTGAACTGAGATTTAACATGCAAATATAAACCCTGTTTCTTTTCACAGTGTTTCGTCAATTCAGCACCTCCTGTTTAAATTCTTCATTTTTTACTTGCTTCATTTATTATCCTACTGTCTGCTTCTAGCCTTTATATTCCAAACGATCTTTTATTTCTGATATTTTCCAGCAGTTAGGCATTTCTTGCTAGTTATGACTTCAACAGCCAAATACATTTTAGCATGCGGATCAAGTTCCAATATATACTACTTCTAGTTAACATTCCACAGTTATCAGAGAGAAGAAACACAAGTATGCAGAAAGTATGTTCTTTTTTTCTCCTTCTAAGTCCTGACCTTTAATTTTGTGTTCTCCCTCAGCACCTAAGAAGTCAGTGCATTGTAAAAAGCAGATACAGTCACTAACTTTCCAAAGGATCTCATCCTAATAATTAAATTGTCATACAAAGAGTGTTGGTCTTACATTCTCCACAGCCTGAGATTAACATCCATCCATTACTGTGTAGATATCTTACCCTCAGAGCTGCATACTAAGCAGTTTCATCAGAGGTAAGAAAGGGAAACACAAAAACTGAGTTTCCCTACTGTTTGACAAGTGCTTTACCCACAAAGAAAACAAAAAACCAAAACACCACCACCACTAATCTTTTCTTTCACCATGTTTTAAAACAAAGCAGCAAGCCCTGGAGTATTGTGTCCAGTTCTGGGCTCCCTGGTATAAAAAGGACAGGGATCTCCTGGAGAGAGTCCAAAGAAGGGCTACGAAGATGATTAAGGGCCTGGAGCATCTCCCCTATGAGGAAAGGCTGAGAAGATTGGGACTGTTCAGCCTTGAGAAGAGAAGACTAAGGGGGGACCTAATTAATGTTTACAATTATCTTAAGCAGGGGATGCAGGGGGAATCAGACAGCCCCTTTTCAGTGGTCTGTGGAGACAGGACAAGGAGCAATGGCTGCAAGTTGGAGCATAGGAAGTTCCGCACCAACATGCGGAGAAACTTTTTCACAGTGAGGGTGACAGAGCACTGGAATAGGCTGCCCAGGGGGTGGTGGAGTCTCCTTCTCTGGAGATATTCAAGACCCGTCTGGATGTCTATCTCAGTGAAATGTCCTAGGGAGCCTGCTTTGGCAGGGGGTTGGACCCGATGATCTCTCGAGGTCCCTTCCAACCCCTACAATTCTATGATTCTATGATTCAACCTGGCCTTGAACACTTCCAGAGACATGTTGTCTGTCACCACACCAATCACGCCTGTTCTTTCCAACATGCTTTGTTATAAGATCTTTTAGTATGATGCTGGAATATTCGTATTTCATGACCTGCTTCTTCAAATTTCTTTCAGAAATTATTAGAACACCTAACTGGTTAAAAGAATAACAGGCTGTAAGACCTTCAACAGCACAAAATTAAGTTTGGACATAGAGAAAAGAGTCTTCTTTCTTAAAAAACAGTTTCTGTAAAACTCTCAATATTATTTTTGTAATTTTACTGCTTAGTACACTGACATTGCTATCATGAAGTCAGACCAATTACAACATGATATTTATGACCTTTCTCATATTAGAGCAAAGAGGAATAAAATACCAGCAGCAGCACTAGTTACAGTATAGCACAGATGTTAGGAACACCTTTTATACAGCACAAAAACCTCACTTCACATTATTTAAACTGAATAAATTCACAGATTTGTTTCAGAACTTGCTTTTTAGATAGTGTCAAACAGATGTAATGAAAGAAATGACCTTTCTGAATTGCATCTTGTTTGCAGTAAGATCAGGTCTGCTTGATTCCTCTTGATCTTTTCAAATTTCCGTTCAAGTTGCAACTGTAGGTCATTAACCGTTTCAAATAAAAAGCATGATATAAGTTTACTCCATTTATATCATCTACTGTGCCAAAACAACAGTGATCTACACTCATCTTTATACCATAATATCGAGCATATTAAAATACTATGCTATAAAACCTCAATCTTTTCATTAAATCTTATTTACAGTATCAAGTTATACAAAATCATTTAGTCACAAACAGCTTAAGTAGAAATTTGTAGCTGCCTGAAAATACTAATTTGGGTATACTTATTTTGTATTATTGTTGTGTTTACTTATGTGTGTGTAGTCATACTTATTATGTTAAGTACCAAGGCAATTCAGACATAACAAAGTATTATTATCCAGAGATTTTTATACATGTCAAATATTATCCCTATAAGTACATACAAATCCATATTTTTAGAACATATTTTGAATACCATTTTAATGTAGAATCATAGAAAATAGGCTAGAAAGGGCCTTGGGTCACCATAAAGCAAGTTCCAAAGCGAAATCTCTATACATAGACTCTTTGGAATTACTACTGATATTCACTAACACATCACATTCCCTGTAATTATTGTGGCATCTATCAACTTTATTCTGAATGTTAATGCATATATATGAGAAAGAGTGTAAACAAGCATATGTGCCTGTGCACAGCTGGTGGAGAAAGATTCTGATGGAAATGCTCTTGATTTAGTAGAGTTCCCGTTTCCTCTATGAACTGGAGAGAGAAATTTCTTTCCCAGTCCATGGGATGACAGTTTGAGTTACCTGTGAGGATTCTGCTGGGATTCATTCTTATGAAATTTATCACACAAACACAGACATGCCTTATCATACTTCACTTGTCCTCTTTGCTTCTTTCAAGTGTTCCGTTATACTAGTTAAATCTGGAAACAAGTGACTGGGATTTCAAAACCTAAAGAAACTTGTGTGTATGTGTTTTAATATTTCTCCAACCAAAATCAAAAGAAGGATGAAAAACACCTACATTGATCAACTATATAAGCTGTTAAGTAATTTTTGGATACCTCACTTAAGTGTCACAAGCAGAGCAGTTACCTGTCCTCAGAACTAAAGACAGTTCAGGTTATTCTGGCATTTAACACATTGTCATTTCACACAAGAATTACAAGAAAATGCCCTAAGAGGTATTTGGTACCCTTCAGGATGGAAACCCATCTTTTCTGTATTCAGTGACCTACACAGAACAGCAATAGAAAAGTACTCTGTTTAACTATTATTTTTTTATGTTGAAGTTTCCTAGGAGCCCGAAGTTATACTTCTGTACATCCCCAGATCTATCTCAGTCATCACAGACATTAAGATTCTTGACTGAGCTCATTTTAAACTACTTTTATAATTTTGGTTTTAGATTCACATGCCTGAAGAAAGAATTGTGCATTTAAGTTTTAGGATTTTGTCAGTATAGGCATTTCTTCCCCTGGAAGAAATTCCACATTCCCTGGAAGAAGCCTTCCTGAGTCAATGCATGGTATTTCAGCACTATATATTACTTCATTGTAGGAGTTCTTGGAAGTGTCTCTAAAAGTCCATTTCATCGACGAAACTCATTCTTGACACAGAAATCTTATGAAAAATATTACATTCATAGTTGCTCAACCAATGATTTTTAAAGAATGTGGAAGGTCAAAACAACTGTATTGGGAAGCAGATCCTTATCATCGTTAAATTTTGCTTATCAACAACAAGTAATTTTGCCTATTAAAAAATTGAATTATTACGTACTTTGTACAGTATTTTCTACAAAGATGCAGGCTTGTAGGCTCAAATACCTAAAACATAGCTGAATTAAAACTATAAACATTAAAGTCTACCTGTCTGTTAATAGAAAGAGCGAAGCATTTCTGGATCACCTTCATTTGGTGATCCAGAATTTATAGGCCCTAAAGTGTTTGTGCTCTTATCTTTGAATTCTAATTTAGTGGAGTGAGTTTGGTTTCTGGCTTTTCACATGCACTCCATAACCCTAAGTGCCCTATGCATATGCCTTAAAATACACCGTATATCAGCTGGGGCAGCCAATATAGATGCTGAGGGCACATGTCTTAAATCTTGCCATTTTCTAAGCGCGCCTTGCTTATGTCTATCTTTGTGAAGGTCTTAAAGCCCTTTTTCTCAGCTAAATAAAAAGCAACAGCCAGATTTTTCAGAATATGGTCTCTCATAGAAATCAGTGTATCTACAGCTAAGACAAAGATCGTCCAACTTCAACTCCTTATAAGAGTTTTTTTCAGAGAATGTAATATATTTCCAGATTTCCTGTAAGGTTTTCTAAGTATATTGCTTCAGTCTCTATGTCAAAATGCAGATTTTGTGTCTGAAGTGGGAGGCAGGTTTAAACACAATCTGCATAAACAGCAGCTGACATAAAAAGTAAAATCCAGCCTTTCTGCCCAAGCTCTTTCCTTGGGACCAACCCAACAGAACTGTTCAGATCTCACTGACATTTTTGTTATTTTGTGCTACTGGTGTCATGTGAGGAAGTGAGGATGGAAAAGGGTGTCTTGTCTAGGTCTCAGCTAAGGGTTGAGAGAAAGGGAAAGCCCAAAGCTATGAAGGGAATAATGATAGAAAAGAGCTGTCAAAGGAAATTAGGGATTTTTAAATAACTAACATTTTGTGTCTGGATGAATGAAAGGGCCCTGGCTCCCTATGGCTCAGCCTAGGGTGAGGATGAAGATTAAAGAGAAGGAATGTTTGGAGATACATAAATGGCTGGGGATTGGAAAGAATTTACAAACAGCTAAGGGATGATGCTAGAAGTCTCCAGTGGAGAGTATTCCATTCCTGGAAGGAGAGGGATCCCCTGGGCATGATAACCTATGTGTGGTTAGAGATGGGGCTCAGAGCAAGAGAGCACACAGCTACAATTGAAGAGACTCTGGAAAGGGGCTGCCAGAGGAGATGGAAAGCTGTCAGAAGACATATCCCTGAGGAATTTTTTGTCTTCAGAAGGGAAAAGGTACCTTGCCAAAGGCTCAGCATAGCAATAGGGTTGAGGGAAAGAATAAGCCCAGAGCTACATTTTCAGGGGGCTAGAGTGCCTTTGAACATTAACTAAGGGTAGATATACAGTAAGATTGGGAAGCCAGAAAACAAAGGAATAGAATAATGTCAGTAGCTGAAGAAGATTTTGTTAATATAGTAGTCTGAAAGAAAAGATCCACTTTGTAGTCACATCATAGCAGGATCCTATAGGCTTATTCTGCTAGCCCTGGCAGTAAGACAGTTAGGGACATATATAAAGGAAGGAGAAAGAATATGAACTTCCTCTGCATTAGAGTGGCTGTGTTGAAAATAACACAGTGAATCTGACTATCACCTGAGTAATTAATCTACAGCCATTTCTAAAAATGAGAAACCCTTTAGGTAACCATACATTTTGTCAGTGAAGAGACTATAGTATGCTGCATCTGGGACTCATTCTAAGTTTTTTCTGAAGTATAATATGACTTACACTACTACAGATGAATCATTGTTTTAAAACCTCTCTCATGTTATCAGCAGATCTTCTTACTATACTTTGCACTATTTCAAAGAGCTTTGCTATTGCCATCTGAACATCACTGGATTTCTAATTAATTTGTCTTTTGGAAGCTATGCTTTGCTATATAAGACAGTGATACATTTTAGACCATGATTGCTAAGATTTTAGGAAATTACTTTATTGGTAGCAACTTGGCAGTCCAAATTCCTGAATCAATAGTAAAGTGACTCATGTGTCTCGACTTCCTCTTTGAAAAGGCAGTGCAGACTATTAATTTGTTGGTGCTGAAAGTTGTGAGCACTCATGCATATGGAAAGGACATTCAGGCACACATGAGCAATTATATTCCCAGGGAAAGCATAAAACTTTAGCCTTATTCAGAGCATAGAATTGGTCTGAATTAAATTTAGCTCATGAAACAATCTACATATTCTTTTAATAGTAAATAAGTCAATAAATGAGTAGGAAGGACTACTCTTTATTTCTCTTTTTGTACCTGAATTCAAAAGGGTACAAAGTTTGTGCATTGCTTTGACGTCCAGTTCAACTGAAGAGTGGAAATCTGTGAGAAAGAGTTTTAAGCATTTTTCTCTTTCTTACCATAAATACTGGCTGAGAACTAGTATTCAGAAATGGACAGAGGAAAACTATAATCATTTGTATTTTTAATATGGCTACAGACACCATTATCTTTTAGACTTGACTTCAGTGGTTTTGGGGTAAAAATACAATGTTTTATTATGTGCATTTCTAACATGCTTTGACTGACTACTAAAAGCAAATGTATGTTTCCAACAATGGAAGGCACCAACGGGTGTAGATAAATTAAATTACATAAAATAAATAAGATTCTTTGCATTTATTATAGTAATCTACTTACAGTGATTTGCACTTTCAACAATTTTAATGAAAATGAGGCCGATTCTCAAATTTTAACATTGAAGTCAAGAGAGATTCAGGGAGGTGCAGGAAATTCCACTTCAGGATCAATCTATGTACTAGAAAAATACTAAATTTGACTATGGATTCTTAGGTGAATTAGTTAGATCATTCACTTGTTTTGAATTGATTTTTTAAAATTTGATAATATGGAAAACCTACGTCTGATATTTTCTAAAGGGACAAAGATTTGTCTGCAATGGAAGAACTCCTTTCAGACTGAAGACCAAGAACAGAGAAATAAATTAATTTGTTATCATTCACAATTTGTTTATTTTTCACCTGTGTTGTAGTTTTGCATGGCTGGGTTCTGGTGGAGAAGGTAGGGGGTGGGGGTGGAGGGGTGGCTTCTGCAAGAAGCAGCTAGAAGCATTCTGCAGGACTGAGAGAGCAAACACCATCTGGGGCTCAAGGCCTGAGTTGCTGTTGACCAAGGCTGAGTCAACCAGCAACAGTCACACCACCTCTGGGAATCACATTTAGGAGGGGATAAAAAATATGCAAGCAGCCACTTTTTGCCACCAGAGGCGGAAGGTGTAAGAAACTGTGCAGACACCAAGGCCAATGATAGGGCAGGGAAGAGGTGCTTTAGGTATTGGAGAGAAGGATTCTCCTGCAGCCTGTGGAGAAGACCACGGTGAAGCAGGCTGTCCAACTGCAGCCTATGGATGATGGTGGGGATCACAGATCTCATCTACAGCTCATGGAGGACCCCACGCCAGAGAGGGTGAAGAAACCTGAAGGACACTGTGACCCCATCAGAAGTCTGCATTGGAACAAGCTCCTGGCAGTGAAACCTGCAGCCTGTGGAGAGACTGACCCATGCCAGAGCAGGTTTGCTGGGGGTACTTGTGACTCCATGTGGGACCAGGCTGGAACAGTCCCTGCCTGAAGGTCGACACCCCATGGAAGGGAGTTGGTAAGGAGCTGAAACCCCAACAGGAGGACTTTCTCATGGGTGGGACCTCATGCTGGTGCAGTGGAAGGGTGTGAGGAATGCCCCCTGCCCTCCCTCCAGATAAGAAGGAAATAAACTCATAAGGAACTGACTGATAACCAAGAATGGAGCAAAACCATGACTAAAGTGAAGTCTGCTAAGAAGAGAGGGGTGGGGATATTGTACTTTTCTTAACCCAACTCTGGTTTCGCTGTGTGTGTAGTGCAGTGTAATAAATTAGAGAGTTTTCTTTATTCTGTGTTGAGTCTGTTTTGCCCATGACACTAATTGCAGTGTGATCTCTCCCTGTCCTTATCTCAACTTCTAAGCCTCTCAATATATATTTTCTCCCTTGTCCAGCTGAAAAGGGGAGTGGATTGAGCAACTTTGGTGGGTGTCTGGCCTCCAGACAGGGTCAAACCACCACAACCTAGCAGCATATTTCTAAAAGGTTTTGAATCTGCATCTTTTGGTTTCTAACTGAATTTTCTTCAAGTCACAAAGGTGAAGGTTGGTAGAACTTTGTAACGTATTTTGTCAATACTTGCACAGCTTCCAATTTGATGAAAGTGCAGAAAATCTTTGGTTAAAATAATCTACAGATAGCACGTATTTTTCAAACACAGTGAAAGTGACAGTGCAAGAGCAAGTGAGGAAAAAATTGATCTAAGTTAAAAAAATACCTGGTAACTTTAGTTGGATGATTAATAGAGCAAACCAGAACTCGAACAACAGACACTTATTAATGATGAGAGAAATGGAAATGCCAACCAGAAAAGTGAAAGGAATACTAACTCTTGAAAGTAGAGCTGTGCCAGGAGATGGGGGGGCATAAGAGAGCCCTGCCAGGAGAGAGGAAGGACATATGGATGCTGCTGAAGTAGTGGCACATCTGTCATTGCAAATGTTAGAGGACATTTTGAGTTATGGGTAAGGAGCGATTAATACACAGAAGAAAAAAGCTGTGCGACTAATGTAACACAGGATGAACTGTGAGCTACGTATTCAGAGCAGTTTGGCCCATGAACTATAACAAAAACCACATTCTAAGACAGAAATGACCTTGGGCTGGATCCTGCCTTTTATTTCACCATCAACAAGGCCTAAGCAAAGGCAGAAGGACAGTAGAGTCTTCCTTCCTTTTTTTGCACTGGAATACCTATCCTCTCCAGGGTGTTTTCCTCCCTTGTCATGCTTCATCTTAATCACTGATTGGAAGGAATAAATAATTTTCACTAAAGAATACAAACCCATAAAAGAAAAGGGCAAGATTGACTCATGCTGCACCCTGGTTCCTGGCAGCAAAAGGTAGAACTGCAGGATTCAGAGAGGAAAGGTGCCTGTGTCTGGAAAGTGATTAGTTTATCCACACAGCTCCAAAATTCATCATCAGTGGATGAAAGCTGGGCTTTATGCATAGCATGTATCAACAGTTCTTTCTTCAGGTGTCTCACACTGATTACCCAGAGGAAGTGTTTATGTCTTTTTTTTATGTGTCTGAATCCTAGAATAATTTTGATTGCTTAACAAACACACAAATAATCAAAAGAAAAGGAAAACTACTATTTGGACTTTGCTATAATTGTGATACAAAGAATATGTCACATGACCATCAATACAAAATAGAAAATTTAAAAGGAAGGAATAAATAAACCATGAGGTGAGCTGGAAGGTAGGAGCTTTGTCTACAGGATGCTTTGGGTACAAAAGCTAAGTAATCTTACATCTAAAGAAAAAGACCAGATAGGAGCAAAGGCACAGTAAAGCATGCTGTGATGGCCAGAGGCAGACACTAACCTTAGATATAAAAATTAAAACAAAAAAAAAATAACAACAACAACAATATTGACCCAACAACAACAACAACAATAATACAATAAAACAAGTTACGATCAGCAGTACAGTTCACCACCTGAAGCTGATGCTCAGCTAGTTCCCAAGCTATGCTGCCTCCTGGCCAAACCTCAGTTATATACTGTGCATGATATTGTATACCTTTGGTTAGTTTGGGTCAGCTGTCCTGGCTGTATCCCCTCCTAGTTTCTTGGGCACCCCCCTACCTTCTTGTTGGCAGGTCAGTATGAAACCGAAAAGCCCTTGACTGCTAGGAAATAAGTAAAACATCAGTGTGTTATCAACATTATTGTCATCCTAAATCCAAAACAGCACTATGCCAGCTGCTAGGAAGAAAATTAACTCCATCTCTGTTGAAAACAGAACAACATTAATTTATGGACTAACGTTAGATTAATCCTGCAGTTCTTCTATCAAAGATGAATCCTTGGTGTGAGGAACAGTTTTCCTGGGTGGAACCAACTGTACTGTCAGATGTACAGATTCATTCACTGGAGTTCTGTACTGATATTATTTTATTAAAATGCCTGCCACAAGAAAGTGCTTTTACTAGGTACAACTCAAGGCTTCAGGGATAGTAATTCTGTTATAATCACAACTCAAATATTTTACTATTCAATTAGAAAAATTATCCCAGTATAACTGTATTTCCTTCAGGAGAGAACTACTGATAATAATTATTTTTTTGCTGACTGTTAATACAAATACTGACATTTCAGTGTTCTGGGCATTTCAAATTGCAGCTCATATCACTTGGACTGATTAAAGATCACATTACCCTTTCAAAAAAGAGTAATTTCTTGCTTAAGAGACTGTTTGCCAACAATAGAGTCTTTCCAGGTCTCACATGTGAGCTTGGGTGTAATCCAAGGCCAGTTGAAGCTGATCAAATATTTTCTATTCTCAATGGATTTTAATTTGGATCCTATGTTTCTCAGTGTCCCAGTTCTACTTTTGCATAATAAACTTATACATACTACCATAGCTCAATGGTATTGTGAAGTTAAATCCATTAAAGTACAGGGAAGCACTCAAACATTACAAAGCAGTAGGAACAAATTAAGCATATGGCCGAATGGCCCTAACTAAAATGTGAAGTGGATGATTACACTTTACCCCAAAAATCATACTGGAATTTGGATTTGATGCAATATACTACTGGATCTGCCTCAAACATTTCTGTAATTCTTCTACATGGATAAGCACCCTATTTTAGTACAAAAAAAGCTACATATCAATGGAGTAGAAGTGTCTGATTTGTAAAGTAGAATCATAGAATGTGTAAGGTTGGGTGAGAGTTTTAAAGATCATGCAGTCCACCCTCCCTGCACTAAGCAGGGGACATCTTCACTAGATCAGGCCTCTCAGAGCCCCGTCAAGTTTGACTTTGAGTATCTACAGGGATGGGACCTCCACTACCTCTCTGGATAACCTGTTCCAGTGATCCATCACCCTCATACTGAATAACTTTTTCCCTTTTCAAGTTTAAAACTATTACCCCTTGTCTTACTGCTATATGCCCTCATGAACAGTTCTTCCTCAGCTTTCTTATAGGCGTGGTACTGGAAGACTGCTATAAGGTCCTTCCGGAGCCTTCTCTTCTCCAGGCTGAACAACCCCAACTCTCTCAGCCTGTCTTCATAGGAGGGGTGCTTCAGCCCCTTGATCATTTTTGTGGCTTCCTCCAGCTGTGCTCTAACAGGTCCATGTCTTTCTTGTGTTGAGGGCTCCAAAGCTGGACTCAGTATTCTAAGTAAGGTCTCACCAGAGCAAAATAGAGGGGAGGAATCACCTCTCTTGATCTGCTGGTCACACTTCTTTTGAAGTAGTTTGCAAACTTTCTGGATGGAGATAACTAGTCATGACAGATTCTTCTCTTATTCTTTCTTATTAATGTTTTAATTGTGCAAGCCAATAAAATAAATGTATATAACAAGACAAGGATTGCAATTGTTTTACATTGTTAATACCTGATTTTTAAACTTTAAGTCCAGTATCTTTACAAAGAGTTTGCAGGAGGAGATTTGTGGCATCCTATCACTTCATTTTCCATACTATTTTTATAGATTATCAGTCATAATAAAAGCTGAATGTACTAATGCCTATTATACTGTAAATGGAGTAAGAGAATAATGTAAATTCAATAAGTTTTTTTTTCCTGCGAATGTGAGAATATCTAATACTGAATATTCTGTCAAGTTTCTTTCTCTATAATACATCTATGTTCTTATGTAGTGTCAACTCATTTCTACAATGATGGCTTCCCAGGCCCTTTGACTTACTTATATTTTGACTAGGAAATAGTCTTACTGTGCAGCTTGAAGAAAAGTATCAGCGTAAACCAGAGCAAGCAAAATACCTTGTTAATGAGAAACACACTACCTGTCAGGTTCACAGTTGCAGAAACAAACAGTTTGAACAAATAATACAGAAGACCATGATGGCCAGAAGAAAAAGAAAGGAAATCTCCTGCTTCATTCAGGAGACTATGCAGGTTTGAAAATGAGGTTTGACAGGCTCATGCAAATGTGAGTGATTTTATGCAAGCTAATAGAATAGCACACTGAAACAGAGTTGGCCTTTAATTAGACCTGGCAAGCTGGAAGGAAAGCCCATTAAGCTTGGAAGCTTGTAAGGTTCATGGTGTGTTAGACCACCCCAGAGAGAATTAAATTTTCACAGACTTTCTACTCATCTGTGAACTCTCCCACATCAAGAACAAAATTGTTCAATTATCAACTATATAGAATTTAATTGAAAAAAATTATAAATTCACCTTGTATCATGATTGATTAATCCTCTTGTGAAGAGCATAATCTTTCATTGTCATCCATTATCCCTGACCATCCACAGGAATAAAAGTACACCCCACAGAGCTGAGCCTAAGTCACCCATCAGTAGCCTTCAGGACTATAGGAATGAATATCATGGAGGTAACGAGCAACAATTTAGAAACGAATAGCAGAATTTTATAGACTGCTCCTTCACAGTGGAACCACACAAATGCTTCTGAATCACATCTGAAAGTCATTCTGTGGAGACTGAGAATTTGAAGGCAAATCATAGAAATCTGTACTTAACTCCTTTATACTGAGTAGTGAAAATGGAAAAACTGTGAAAAATAAATGGAAGAGATGGTTAAAGAGCAGATAGCCTATCTCTTCAAAGATAAGAGGATAGATAGTGTTTCCATTAAGCTTAGCAGTTTTCAGTTCAAAACTGGAAAAGGAAGGAGGAATACAGACACTCTGTAGCCTAGCTAGACTATTTTTCTGTCCAGTAAATGAAAGGAAGACTATTCTAGCACTCAAAATTCAGTTGTCCAGGAAAGTACATCCCTGCAGTAATGCTAGAAACTCTAGCATTACACAGTTTCATGGTAACATAGGAGATGCACAGAAGATATCCATGACAATAAAAATCCATAGTATATTTATGCACCACACTGTATGTTATATGCATAGTCCAGCTACCAAAAAAATATAAATTCAGTAATATGGACTATTAAAGGAATAATTGTGAAACCATGAAAGTAGAATCTATTTGCAGACAGAAAAAAAAATTAAAACTTATGTATAAAACATGACTTTAAATCAAAACTATCATGAAAATATAAATAAACAAACATTTGCTAAGAAAATACCAGACTGGAATAATCTGCCAAAAATCACTGCAAGGCTTATTGCAATGGCAATAAGGCTGGTTCATGCAAAATGTGTTCATCAATGCCAGAAGAAAATCTAAATCTCTGGGAATTGATGGTCTCGGGTGAACCATAAGAAATTCAGTATTTGAAAATTATGGCAATTAGATGTGTGTGCATGGTGGGGAATCAGCTGTTATCTTTGCTTGAGAAAAGAGCAAATTTAATTCCTCTCCATCATGTGGCTGGAAAAAATGTAAAAATGTTTAGATTTAAGGAATGTAACCTTGACCAAAGTCATACGAAGCCTCATGGAAAGTTTTGGTTAATAGTAGAAAATATTCAAAAGCTCAATTTACAGAAAATTAAAATGAATAAATAGCTTTCTTATCTGAGTGATTTACCTTATAAATCCCAGAATGCCTAATTTCAGAGAGAGCTTTCTGTATTCATCTCAGATTATGAAATGTTAATTTGTAAGGAGAGGAAAATTTAAAGAATTTATTTAAGCCAAGAAAAGCTCAAAATGTTTTAATTACATTCTGGTTTAGATAGAACTATTTTTTTAATCCATCTGTCTGGGTTCCCATATGTAGAGGTCTTATTAAACAGAAATTATAATGAATTTTATATGTGAAAAAATTGCAAATATTTGGTCCTCTGCAATAGTAATTTTGGTGAAAGAGACTGGATCATATCACAGAGAGATGGCTAGCATTTTTTGTGTTTTCATTTATGGAAAGGGTACAAAGTGTTTATTAAAACAAAAAACGTTTCTCATTTGGGCTTAAAGAAACTTAGTAATTCATATCATGTTCATGGAAAATATGATTATTTTATAGCTAAGGTTTTAAGTAATTAATATGCTACAGAACATTTACCTAAATTAATTAACCAGAGTCAATTACATAGAGTAACTAACAGGCAATCTGCATGTGAGAAACTAGATGCTATTTGTGTCAGAAGTAGTTGCCAAAGCAGGCGCTGGGAAGGGTTGGGCCTCGGAAGTTCTATGGATATTTAGAGGAGGACAAATCTGTGCTTTTGCCTTCTTTTTTCAAAAACTAGCTTAACCTGTCCTTTTGGGTGCAATTCCTCTGAGGCTAGGATTCCTAGAAAACTAATATCCCTAAATTCTTTGAAAATATTCCCTAAGAACGCTGTGGTGGTTGCATTTAATTTGTTTGTTTTCAGTGTAACATAAGCCACATACTTTGTTTAAAAAGGTGGAGGTGAGATTCTTAGTACTGCTCTTTTTGCCCTGAGTCAGGTGCAAATCTGTAGAAGAGTTTCTCTCTCTGCAAGAAATCATAGATGCATGTTGGGATCAGCTTCAGTAATACCATAAATTGGTAGAGGATGGAGAAAAGCTGAGTATGGAGAATATGGCCTGGTTAGAAAGGAGAAAAGATAACAAGCAGTAACCTATGAGGGCAGGTTGCAACGGTGGGGAGCTCATTTACAGAAAGATGAGGATCCAAAACCAGGTCTCAGAAGTGATGGAAAAGATGACTTTCAAAGAGAACCCTGTAAGACCATGTGGAGTTGGTGCAGCTGGGAAATACTTTCAAAATTTCACTTGAAAGAAACAGATAAAGATGCTGCCCTAGAAATGACACGGGTGGCAAGTGGAAAGAGAAGTTTTCAGGCCTTTTCTTACTGTTTGCCTTTCTCATCTTTCTGTCTCATCAGAATCAGTGCAATCTTATGTCCTGAGCCATCTGATCTAACTTCATAGTTGGTCCTGCCTTGCCTTTAGCAAGGACTAGAGGTTCTCCAAAAGTCCCTTCCAGCCTAACTTATTCTAGAGTCCTATGACCCTTGAGGGGAGAGTTGTATTTTCAATGATAACAGAATGAAGCACAACAAATTGTAGTGGAAATAAACAAGTAGGCACTATGACTTTGGTGTGTGGAGCTTCTTTTCATGGAAGTGAAGAGTACAGGACTCCATTTGTCAGCCCATGGCTGATGCTTACCACCTCCTACCACTTGCCTCTGTCAGTGTGCATCTCTTAACACCTGCAAATGTAGATTAAATTCCACACCACTGAAAGGACAAATAAACTAACTTTGTAAGTGAATAATCTTGGAAAAAAACCCACACTCTATTGTATTGATCTAGTACAACCTTTTGTGCAAATACTTTGTGTCCACAGATGAAATCTTTCTTTTAAAGTCATTGGAACAAAAAATGAAAGCAAGAATCTGTTTGACAGATTTCCCCAATTCATTTCACTAAAAATGCTGGTGAAATTTCACACACTGTATATATGATTCTATTATTAGATGTATAATTGAGTCAGGCTCTGAAATCTGTTACAGAAAACTTTCTCATAAAACCATTGGCTCAACAGGATAAGGACATAAATTAAGCAAAATTATTACACAAGCTGTCAATTCAGTGATGGAATGTCTTGCCTAGCATCAAGTGACCGAAGGTATAGAGATTTTTTTGCTTCCATTGAAAGATTAGTCTAACCCTCTTGATCCAACTGTAAGGACTATTCTCCTTGTGCCAAGTAAAATTCAGATGGTTTCTTCCCATGTTATATGTTACATCATTGAAATAATCGGGGAGAAGATTTGGAATAGCAAGCAGTAAAACATTAACTTACTTCTCAAGGAACCATAGGTACTTGGAGGAAAATTAGAAAGGTAAGTTTGTGAAGCTTTAATAATACACATGGGAAATAAGCATAGCTTTCTTTGAGCTTTGCTGCCTCTGCATTTTTCTCCAGAGGAGAACAATCTCACTAGCTAGCTCTCAGGAACATACTAGAACATACTAGAAGGGGTAGGATGAGGTCCATTTCAAGGACCAATAATTTCCACAGGCAATCTATGGTCTTGTAAATGATCACCTGTAGGGACCTGAGAAGAATATACATAGCAATATCCTACACGGAAATTAAAGCATTTAAAACAATCCCATCAGCTGTAGACTGTGAGCTGTACACATAAAAATCAGTGACAGACAGTGTTGAGTACATATTGCCTGAGCTCCTAGATGCCTGGCCTCCACATTAGACCCCAGATCTCTGAATCAAGTGTATTAGCTCCCTCCTTTGTCTATGTTGCTAAGGAGTCTCAGAGAGGGAAACATAACCAGTATGTCAAGTGAGAACTTGCCAAGATTTAGACATAGAAGAGAAAAACAATGTGAGCAGAGGTATTATATCTGAAGTCTGCCTTATTGTAAAACTTTCTGACTTTGTACTTCAGAATAAATATAAGCATCAGCTGATTTTATTGGGTAGCACTTGTAGCACTGGGCCAGACACTTCTGCAGATAAATTGTATTTAAAATCTATTTCTGTCCTCAGTTCTTCACTGATCAATGTTCCTTGTCCTTGAAGCACACACAGGAATATAGAATTCCCACCACCACTCAATAAACTCAGGATGTTTTTTCCCTTCCCCACTCTACTGAAGAGCAGAAGTACTTCAAAAGGGAAGCTTGAGCGTAAGAACTGCTTAAGAGAAGTGTATGATCTGAAAGTTATGACATCATCTAGGGAGGCAGAGATGTGGGTTTGAAGCCTTTTGGGGGCAAATGGTATTCTACCCAGATGCCCTGTAAGCTAAGGAGCTATTTGGAGTAAAAAGATAATAGTTTGCAACCTCCACATTTTTGACATATTGTGCTCTGTCTGAGAAGCAATGTAAACAGCCTGCACAAACTCCCTTATTATGCAACTACTTTGCCAGTGGTGATTCAGATGAGCTTTAACTCACAGCTTGCTCACATATCTCTATCCCAATGCAGTTGTTTGTATGACTGTACCGCTGATGCCCGCGCAGATGTGTAACTTTGGGGCACACGCAGGTGGTCATCTTATGGTTCTTCACAAACTCTCCTGTGTGATCCTTAAGAGCACTATGGTGTTTACGTGTCTGCAGGATTTGGCAGCTATTAAACAGGATTTTCAGGCTCTCCACTTGGGATTGAGAGATCTTGGTTCTGTTATCTAACCTTTAGCAAAGTCCTTTTGGGGTATCTGGCTCTGTGTAATCCTGAAGCAGAGTAAATGTCAGATACTCTCAGTAAATCACAGAAAAATAGAAATTTTTACTAACAGAGTTGAAAGGGAATGGGAAAGATCATACATTCCATCCCATCCTTTCAAACCAGGATCAGGTCTATATACACCAGTCCAAACATTTGTCCAGTGTGATTAAACTGCATCTGATGCTTAAATTTTATTTTTCTATGTAAATTTATTTCAGTGCTTGGCCATTCTTACCATAAGAAAATGTTGATTATGCTGAACCTAAATACTTAATGTGACTAGAGACAGTACTAGAGAAATTATATAATTCATACTTTTTTCATGCAGATAATAGGGTTGGTTTGGGGTTTTTTTTCAGAATAAGCTTTGTTTCTTTAAAAAGCCTTCAATTACTTTAATTTTTGTGTTTCTTTAATACAAGCTTTTTTTTTATGTGATCCAGATTATTCCTAAAAGTTGCTTTAAAGATTTATTTTCTGCTACATCATTTTATTACTGAAATGTTCTCAACAAAAATTACTATTTTATGCCAGTCTATTCTCATAATGCCCAGTGAGGGTTTGCATAAGAGAAATAACAATCCTTGTCCTAAAATAGACAAATGCCTAGCAGGGGTTTCAAGAGTGTTTTGGTATATTTCTGAAAGCCTGATTTAACATTTCCATTCCTTTTAGGATTAGCTGTTATCTAATAGTTGTTGTAAGGGATCAAAACTAAGGTTTGATTTACTCATTGTGTCATGTTTTACAGCAGCAGCTGAAAAACCTATTTTTCCTATATCATCTATGGCATTACACATGTGTATGAATTTCACTCCCATCATCTCCCTTGAAAGTGGAAAGAGCCTAGTCATGTAATCTCTCTTTGAAAACTTAAGTTTGTACAGACAGTTCTGGTTTCTTATTTCCCAGGTAGTCTGACAACTGTAATGATAGATCCAAACTTTCCAACATCTTGTTTCCAAAGGAAACCAGATGTGAATAATTGCAAGTAGGGTATATGAAATGGGAAAAGTACAGAAGCTTTTCATCTCTGTGTCATTCCAGGTTCCAGAAATAAGACCATGGCTGTGCCTGGCCTGCCCTAGTTAATTCATTTCCTTCCTCTACTATTCCTATTTATTCCTTTAACCACCACAGCTTTACAAACGAGTCCTATAGCATAGGTGTACATATTGCAAAAATAGTTCCTACTGTTTACCTAAAATCTTCTACCTGGTGTTATCATTTTTCACTAGCTCTTTCATTTTAGAGTAGCAAAAAATAATATTCTGTGTAAATCTTTCTTCATAACATTGTTTTATTTCAGACTTCTGTATTATATCTCTTCTTAGCCATCTCTTTCCAAGCTGAAGTGCCTTAGTTCTTGTACTATAGCAATTACTGATTAGAAGACCTAATTAGCAAAATGCATTGACAGCTAATTTCACTTTCAGCATGTATCTTATTTATCATCTTGTTAATTTAGTGTCCTTTTTGTAGTGTCAGTTTGTTAAAGAGAATTAATACCTGCTGCTTCTAGATCTGTTTTGTTGTTTGTTGATTTTTTTTTTATTTTAGTTGGGAATCAAAATAAGTAAAGGGATAAATCATTTCTATTGTTGCTGTGCTAATGAAGTTTTAGTAAATGAAAGTACTTGGCAGTGTTTCTAGATTTTTTGCCATCTTAAAAATGTTGCTGCAGTAAGTGGTCAAAAACTTTAAATGTGAAAATGGATCCTGTAGCAAAAAGGTAAAATACATATTGTGGCTGATATTTGCATTAGCTGCTGAACTAAAACTAGTCAGGGCTGTGAATAAAAGATCGCATGGCTTGGCAAAACAAGTTTCAAAAATGCATCAGGTTTTGGTCATTCCAAAACAATCTATTTCCTTACTATCTATATATTTTAAAAATAGTAATAACTATTACCATAACTTACCTATTAGCTATAACTACATTTAAAATGTTACCCATGTTGAATAAACTCAATCTCCCACAAAGCTGAGAACACTTGAAAATGCCCACCTCCTGTACTGAATCTTAATGAGAATGGGCTTGGTAGTCTCATGAGTTTGTTTTAAAAATATATGTTTCACTTCCTTTGAAAACACTTATGGCAGTGGGTCTACATCCACTCAAGTGTATATTGGTTTGTGTGTGTGAAGTACGTACACGTTCAGGCCGAAGCTCTAGTGGCTCCATAAATCATTCTAATTCTGAGCACGTTACCTGGGCACCAGATAAAACCCTACACTCAAGGGAGTACCAAGCCCTCAACTCCAACAGTGTTTGCTTTTCATGATTTTGGAGAAGGGCAAGGAAAATCTGAACCAGAGGTTGCAGGTTTTTTCCAAGAAAGGTTACTCCTGAATTTAAAAGTCATTTCTACAGCATCTGTTATTACACAGCATGTCCTTCCCAGCTAGTTTCCTTCACATGGGAGTGTGGTGCAGGCCTTCAAAGGCCTTCCTAAACTCTTGAGTAATTTAGATGACCCGACTAGACACTGAGATTTAAATGTCTACATTTAGCAGAAACAAATCTGGGCTGTTTGGATACAAGAAAATAAAAGGCAGTCTGTGAGCACTGCATACATAGTGAAAACTAGTTGAGGGTTAGTAAATTCTTGGTAGAGAAACCAAGATCATCAGTCTTCATTTAATCTAGAATGTTGATGGTTGGTTGCCTATGTTAAAGGTGAATCCTGGCTTCAGAAATCTACCAGCAGCCCCCAGATTCTGTTTCCCTCTTTGTTATTTCATTCTTCACTTGGCTTCAATCCAGATTTAGAGGAAATCTTGTACAATAGTTCATACTTTGCACGTCATAAACAACACAAGAAACTAAATCAGAACAGTGTATCTCTTCTAAAGAAACTTTTATCGTTATTTATATATCAAAAAGACAAGTGTCTGTCTTAGTGGGGGTGTAGTTTGCCTAGTCAGGTGTTGCAGCGAATTTGGAAGACTGGGTATTAATTAAGTCTACAGAATTATTTTCATAAGTGCCAGGTTATGTATTTAATGTTATCAGATCTGCTAGTATAGAATAAGTTCAGATACTCTTCCATTTTAATCATGACTTATAATGGAATGGTTATATACAGGGATCTAATTTTAAAAAATAATGCTTCAGAGAATATAATCTCTGTTTTATCTAGCACAGTATTATCATGAAGGCTTAATTTTAACAATCTGAAAAAGGAAAGCTTTTTTTCTAAGACTACACAAGTGAAAAAATATGAATTCTGCATTTTTTATATCCATGTCTTCTTCCCAAATCTATTTAAAAATACAGGTTGTATTAGACTCATTCTAAGAAACTCTCTAAAGGCAACAAGTAATGAGGGGGTTCCATTTACATTTTCTACTGCCCTCATTTCATTGAGTATGCTGAAAACATGATCTCATCAAATTTGAGGAGGTGTATTAGATTTTAACAGCCTCTTATTAAAACAATCGTGAACTAATAGAAATGTTTCTTTTGAAATATTTGCACAATGGACTGAGTCACCAGAGTACCTGTGGTCAATTATTCTGCATCCTGCTATCCACAAAACGATGTCATTTTGAGGAATAGGGTATATATATTAATGTTTTAATAGAAAATTTCTAAGAAGGAAAAGTATTTTTTTCTAGGCTAATTAATATGGTTTGAGCAATCTACTTATGCAAATTGGAGGCAGCTAATCATCCTTCTGAAGCAGAAAGTACAGGTCTGGTAAAAAGCATCTATGTGTCAAAAGTAACGACTCACTTTGAACCAGGACCTTATTTTTAAAGCTGGGAAGATGGACAGCTCTGAGCTCTTTAAGTGAAATACATGAAATCGAAAATAAAACCAAGCACAGTACACTTAAATAAAGTGTCCAGATTTCTTTAACTCCACTCTCACTGTTTTCTACATCTCTATTATTCTGAAATCTTTCAATTTAAGAAGACCAAACCAAAAATATTTGCTGATTTAAGAAGAAATGGAATTGTACATAGCTCATTGCTTAATTTACCATATAGCAGGATTAATGTATCCTTTTGTACTGAATAATACTGACACAGACAAAAATAGTACATAGATGTGCTTATTAGGGTTTGAGGGATATCCCTGAAAATACAAGCAGCATCTGCCTTCAAGGGGTGGGTGGATTATATTCACAAAAATTACATATGTTACAGTAAATAAATATAAACCAGGTTTCACATAAGCTTCTGACTTAAATGTTTTGCTGGTTTAGCCTTCCTTCTGTACAAAATCCTATTATCACTATGAAAGGAAATACCAACACTATCTTTATTCAGAAGGCTTCACATCTCCTATGTAAGGACAGCTCATACATACTACAACAAGGCAACTGTTAAAGATAACGTCCAACTGGCCAAACAGATACAAAGACTAGTACGAATTTTAGAACCTGAAAAGCAGAAAGGAATGCTCAGATACCATATATTTTAAAATGTGATCACATATATTACAGATATGGTTTATTGTTTATCATATAACATATTCATAACTACAGCTGAAATGTAAGAAAGATTAGGACATTACAGATTTGAGAAAGGATATTGAGACAAATGTATCCGACCTCTCAGCTACCTGGAACTAACACTGTGGTACTTATTGCAAATTTAAAATAGTAGAAAAAAGTAATTACTCAAAACCCAAGTGTATGGGTAAAGAAAGTGTCTTCCATCCTACACAGATTAAATGATGGAGACAAGGGCATGTAGCAACAGGACAAGAGGTAATGGTTTTAAACTAGAAAAGGGGAGAATTGAGTTGGTTATTAGGAAAAAAAAATTAAATGAGGGTGGTAGATCACTGGAACAGGTTGCCCCAAGAGGTGGTGGAGTCACCATCCCTGGAGATATTCATGGTCAGGCTTGATGGGACTCTGAGCAAACTGATCTAGTGAAGATGTCCCTGCTTACTGCAGGGGGTTTGGACTAGATGATCTTTAAAGGTCCCTTCCAACCTTACACGTTCTATGATTCTACAGAAAAGAAAGATAAAAATCTCAATCCTACTAGAACTTTGCAAATACAGAATAATGATGATTTCTGTAGTGACAACATGGCGCCTTTCCTATCAACTCTTCTTTAAAAAGTGAGATATGGAACAATTTCAGGGGCACTGTATCCTTGCTGTAGTTTAGCCCTAAACAGCAACTAAGCACCACACAGATGCTCGCTCCCTCCCCCACAGTAGGATGAGGGAGAAAATCAAGAGTGAAATTGAGCTTGTGGGTTGTGATGAAAACACCTTAGTAGCACAGAAAAAAGAAGAAAAATGTTATGATAATATATTAATAATATAAATATACAAAACAAGTTATGAACAGCACAATTTCTCACCACCTGAAGTCAGTGTTGCATGAGACCCCCCAGCTGCCACTCCAGGCCCTCATCCCAAACCCCACTGTAGATGGAACATGACATCTGAATATCTCTTTGGCCCTTTTGGGCCAGCTGTCTTGGCTGTGTCCCGTCCCAGCTTTCTGGGTGCCCCCTTCCCCTGCTTCTCTTTAGCAAGGCAGTATGAGAAGCACTTGGCTGCTTGGCAATAACTAAAACATCGGTGTGTTATCAACATTATTCTCATCCTAAACCCAAAACACAGCACTACAGAAGCTACCAGAAAGAAAACTAACTCTCTCCTAACAAAACCCAGGATAATACCACAATCCCTGTGGCAACAGGGAGATATTTATAGCAAGGGAGATATTTATCTAAACATGACTTATGTCATTTTTCCTAGTGGCCATATCTGTTGATTCCACTGAAACATGTCTTAAACTATTTAATTTCAGTCTTCTTAACACTACAGAATTGCTCAGACACTAAAATGTAATATTCAAAACATGATGCAAGCTTAGTCATGCAATTACTACTGAACTCTGAGCACTGCCTGGAAAATTTCCTAAAGAAGCCTACTAATTATTTGTCCTTAATTATATTTGGTTTATTATTCTTTGGTTTTGAAAAGGTTGTGTATAAGTAAACAAAACACCTAATTTTCTTTAGACTGGATTTTCTCCCTTGATACACTAAGAAGAATTTGAGCAATTGTGCACGTCAATCTTACACTTCAATCTTCTTTGTTACTAGGAACACAGATTAAATTTTGAGGTTTTGGGGATGAGTGGCAACTAATTAACTAGTGCAAGTACTGTATTTGGATGCACTGCAATGTAATATCTGCCAATGACAGACTTTGATTTGTTGGTCTGGTGGTGGCATATTCTGCATCAATAAAAGCTTCAGTTCAATAGTTCCACCATGTTCCAGAAATACAAATTATTGAAAATATACATTTTCAAAATGAATCAATCCTCATAAATTAATTTCTTTAACACATATTGAATGCCAAAATTTCCCCTACCCTATGATATCACATCATGGCATTCATGCCTTTGTTTGTATTAATTTACTACTGTTGGAAACCCCTTTATTATAAAAAATAATAACCTAACTTGGAGAACTTTAAAAAATTTTTATCAATATTGGATTGTGGAAAGACAATCATGCTGAAACAAATTTAAGTGGGATATAGTGAAATGATATGGAAAACGGGGGAAGAGAGGCCAGATATCAGAAGAATTTTGGTTTTTGCTTGTTTGTTTAGTTAAAGAATGAAGGATTAAATAAAAATCTGTTTTGAGATTTCTAGTCCTCAGTTAAAGAAATAATCAATTAAAACAAAATCTTAAAATTTCTTCCCTCTTTCTTCTAAACTTGAGTAATGACAGTTTTCTAAAACTGTGAGGAGGTATTTGCTGAATGAAAAATAACTGAATTCTGATAGGTTCCCTGTCTGAGTCATAGTTGTCTCTGACTAAAATATCAATAAAACAATTTCCCAAAGGGGAAGTATAGGTTCATATTATGAAATTTGCATTTGTGCAAAATAACACTCCCCTCAATTTTTATCAGGAGAGAAAAAAATAACGTCCTTTCAGAAAACTTAAAAGCAATCTTATATAACTTGTTAATGTAAATCAAAACACTGTTTTATCCAATTCAAGTTTTACCTTGAATTTTGTCAGGATGGGTTTACCTTGTGTTCTGTCAGGATGAGTTTCATTTACATGTGTTGCAACACAGCCTGGAAGATCTAGTGGTAGACTCTTAATGCTGGAGCAGGTACAACATCCAAGGATACCATGTACAACAACCTATAACGATCTTCTTCTGCCCCTTTCTGAGCAGAAAGGATTGTACTTAATTCTCTTGTAGATGTTTTTATTTATCATAAATGTCTGGTTATGCAATTAACAGGTTTTACCAGTGTATTTTCCCTAGAAGCAGGACCAGATAGGATCTGTGTAAGCAATCTCCCATTATATTAGCTAATCACAGCAGCTAGGACTTTTTTCCTTACTTCAACATAAATGATCCAGTCTGAAGCCTCATTATGTGTATTTATACAGAATAATCTCAAATGCCACCAAGCTAAGCTACAGTGTTCTTGCATACTGTTTCCTTAAGGCAAGGTCTATCCCACTGTCTTCTAAATAAGCAGGGATGCATGGACCACAGTGATTCAATTTACTGAAAATTTCCTTCTTCAACAGCTAATAGTAATGCCTAAAGCAAAAAATTAAAAGCAGCTGATAGAAAGAAGTCTTATTTATGTTTTATTTTCAAAGTTTAATCACTACAACCTATGTATCTAGGATGTAGTATGGTTTTACTCACATTAGGAAGACTGAAAGAGTTTTTCTGTCTCAACCAAGGGATCACAGTAATTTCAAAAATACGGTTATTTAAACATCAAAAAGTAACAATAAACAAAAGTAAATTCCATGTGTACACAAGGGATCAAATGAACTTTAATGTCTAGCTGTTCCTTTTCTCTCTCTGTCCAGTTGATGAAGGAAGAGAGAACTATTTCTATTGCATCCATCTGCACTGATGAATTCGGGATACTAGCAAGAAAGCAAGACAAAATGTCTTTTCAACATACTGAAAAATAAGCATGTGTGATGCTCTGCAACTTAAAACAAAAGGCCACCTTACCTAAGGAAAAAAATACAATTTTTGTGCAAAAAACTTCACGACAGAAAGGCATCAAACTGGGAAGTCTCACCGGTCTAATGAAGCTAATTCTGGAACATTGGCTTAAATATTTTTGGTACCTGAGAGCTGTTCTTCAAACACGACTGTAAACCAAAACAAGATATACAAAAGATTAAGTGATCTAACTTTAAAAAAAATAGTATTTTCTGAAGTATAAGCACATTGACCAATTATACAGTTTAATGAATCTGCCACCTTGCATCAGCAGTATTTTCTAAATTAAGTCATATTCAGTATAAAGGCCTTATTGTTATTCAGAACACTTCTTAGCTACAGCTGTAAGATTTTATTTAATCAGGATGTGACTACTAGGAACAGCTTGTTGTAGGAAAGCAGTGTGAAAATGCATGCAATGTGCACAGTGCAAGAGGCTAAATTCCACTGATAAAGTAAGAGTATGCATTCGACTCTAACTTTCTGAGACTTTGCCTCTATAACAGCAGAGATTTTTATGACTATAAACTGACAAATCTAGAAAAATGAAGCTCAACATTTGAGATTACTGAGCATGTAGTGCTACAATAACGTCTCTGGCCGTTTTGGCGTCTTCCATACCAAAGCATGCAAGGTGATATAAAATTAAAATAATATGATATGCAACAAATCAGAGGTGATTGAATCACAGAATGGTTGAGGTTAGAAGAGACCTCTGGAGGTCATCTTGCCCAAATGCACTACTCACGCAGGGCCATTTGGAAGAGGTTGCTTAGGACCACATCCAGACACCTCGCATAATCTTTATGGGCAATCTGTGCCAGGCTCAGTAACCCTCACAGCAAAAAAGTGTTTCCTCATGTTCAGAGGGAACCTCCTGTGTTACAGCTGTTTCCCATTGTCTCTGGTCCTGTCACTGGATGCCACTGAAAAGAGCCTGAATGTCATCTTTGCATCCTCCTTTCAGATATTTGTACATACTGATAAGACTCCTTCCCAAGCCTTCTCTAGGCTAATCAGTCCCAGCTATCTCAGTCTTTCCTCATATGAGAGATGCTGCAGGACATTCTTCATCTTCATGGCCCTTCACTGCACTTTCTCCAGTATCACAGAATCATAGAATATACTGAGTTGAAAGGGACCCATAAGGACCATTGAGTCCAACTCCAGTATGACCGTGTTTCTCCTGTGCTGAAGACCCCAAAAATGGACACACAACACCACATATGGCCTCACCAGTGCTGCATAAAGGGGAATGATCATCTGACTCGACTCCTGGCAACCCTCCTCCTAATGCAGCCCAGGATACCATTAGTGTTCCTTGTCACAAAACCACATTGCTGACTCATATTCAATTTCTAGGTCCACCAGGACCCCCAGGTCCTTTTCTGCAAAGATGCTTCCCTGCTGATCAGCCACCAGCGTGCTGGGGGGCTGGGATTGTTCCTTCCCAGGTGCAAAACTTTACACTTGCCCTTGTTGAACTTCATGAGTTTCCTATCAGCCCATTTCTCCAATCTGTTGCAGTCCTTCTAGATGGGAACATGACCCTGTGGTGTATTGGCAACTCCACTCCCGTTTTGTTTCAACTGCTAAAGGTAAATGCTGATTCATGCCAGTAAAAGGACATGAAATGAGCATGAATTTAGTATGAAGGGGCAACAGTTTCAATAAGCACTGTTAGAACTCTATTTTGTTCTGCAGAAGTTTTCTTACCATTTATGTCACACCTGTTGGGAAGGTGTGATACTGTTGTCAGACATTTGCTATACCAAGCAGACTTTTAGGAACAGCCACTAGCAGTTCAAAATACCTACTAGTAGGTGCAGGTCAACAGGAATTACAGCATGCATTCCTAAAAGATCAGCATTCAAAAAACTTTTGTTGTAGTTTAATGTAACATTTATGATTACCAAAGATACTAACAGTTAGCCTTGAGAAACATCCCGGAGGGTGAGAGAAAACAGTGGAAGAGTTAGGAATTTGCTAAGAACAGTTATTGAAGTGCTATTGTCATATGCTTTAGAATTTCTTCCAAAACTAGTATGCATTTTTCCAATCATTATAGAGTTGTAATTATGAAATTAAAGTATACACCTTTCATGATCGGTATGCAGGATTCAGTTGTCTACACCACTTTGGTGACTCTTCTATTTTGCTGTTAAGTTGCCCTATCCATTAAAAATTTAAGTCAAACACAAAAGAAACATGAGATGGACATTATAAATGTCACATGATAAAGCTGCATCAAAAAAGCTATAATCTTGAAAGAAACTCCATATTCATATTTAAGTATGTATCTGGAAAATAACGTTGTGCAGACAAAAAAACCCCAAACTGGCATGATACAATCCTAACATAAATGATACATCAGACGATCACTTTTTGCTTAGTACTTCCAATACCTCATGAAACAGAACAAGGAATACTACTACAAATAGTTTATTGTGTTTCTCATGAACAGGTGTGGCTGAGCATGGGAAAGTTATCCAAAGTACCAGTACACATATTAATGACATAGATGCTTATCGCTTTCCTGCCTCAGCATTAGACCAACCAGGTTCTGCTTCTGGGAAAGGAGGGCTTTGGAAATCAGTTCATGATGCAGGATGACACTTTGGCATGGCCTGCTAATAAAATGAGGGGAGCAGAGCAACTCAGATGCACAAATAGAAACCACTACACACTGCTTTACGTCACAGTCTATAAATGCTTCACCCTCTTCCTCAGGACATATTATCTGGAGCATTATAAATTCAATAAAGTCAATTAATGTGTACTATTTCTAGGTAGACTGCTCTTAAAAATCTTGCATTTAAGTCTCACATGAACTAATGTCTACTTTTGCAGATCATGATCTCTTTTGTATCTGAGATAAATAACAGAATCTGACGCAAACCAGGGAGTTAGTATTCTATTTTTAAATTCAAGTCTAATTTTAAAAATATAGCCTCCAGCAACTTTACTGTCACTACAATCAATGAAAGTGATAGTCTCAAAACTGAAAACCATTTCCTCAGTCACATCTGCTACTGCATCATCATAATTTAACTGCTACTGTTATTACAGAAACAATAGGGCAAAAGCATGTCTAATACCAGTTATGATGATTAATACACAAAACTGTTCATCAAATCCACTGTACACACGTGAAAACTAAAGTGATCATAAGTAATCACTGGCTGGATAAATAAAAGCTAGTATCAAAACATTTTAATTGCTCTAGAATTATAAGATTTATGGGCTATTTTTGACTATATTTGGGCTATATTGCCATGATAGATTAAATATATGTACATATTTCTTCTATAAGCTAAAGATCCATGCTTTTTTCAAGCTAAAAATGCTCCACAGCCCTCTCTAATTCAAGAGGACATGTGCAATGCTGTCTCCCCATTTACATGTTAGAACAGACATGAAGGAAAGCAATACTCTGTGTCATAAACATGACATTTCTACAAATTCCACAGTACCATCCAGCTGTTAGGGCTGCCTCCCAGGAAGGACTCACTTGCCTCCAAGCCTAGGGATGCAAATCCTAAGTACTTCATGTCTGGTCCTTGGAGAGGGTTTCAAAGCCTGAATAGAGCCTTTCTCTGAAATGCACAACAGGTTGCTAGGATTGGGAACCACTTAAATCTGGCCAGCAGGAAATGCACAGGGCTGCTCCCAGGCTTCACCCTTGTGTACGTGACTGACAAAAGCTGTAAACTAAAGATATGACCAGAAGACATTCTGAGCTCAGCAACCACTCCTGGGATAAGGACTTGAAAGATGAGATGTTTTGAGCCAAGTAATCTAAATTCTATCTAGGTTTAATCTTAGATATATCTTTCATTTTGCTGTCTATCATTTATTTGCAGGTCTCAGAAAAAAACTGACAGAAATCCCACACCGATCTTAGAAGCATTCATGGTTTCCAGTGAGTACAATTTGCATTATTCATAAGCTGTCTGTGGAAGTATCTAAATGCAGTTAGCAGAATTTCACTAGACCTGCTTCCTACATCTTCTTGTTGGATGTTATTATTTAAACACATGCAAGTAAAATAAAAACTGCTCTGTAGATTAGACTTCAATGGAATAGTTAATCATGATTAATTTTCAGTGTCATTGCTGTTGTCGGTCATCTCAGAAACAATTCAGACATAAAGTGGCGATTGAAGCTCTCCTGTGATTGATTTCGCTTTTGTCAGACTTTGGAAAAATATGACATTGGGATCCTGTGTCTGGACTGAACACAGTTATAAGTTGTCTGAGGATAGTACAGGCTTCAGGCGTCATTTTTTTCCCTTTTTTCATTTACTCTTATTTCTTGGGAATTGCTTATAGCTACAGAGATAGCTTGACTGAAATCTGAAAGGATCAGTAAAATGGCTTGGGTAAATACACAAGTATTTCTGGCACTCTAAAAAATGTTATTCCAGTGCTTTAGCTCTAGCCTAACACAAGCAATCGTGTTGAGTGAATGCAAACAAGAGCCAGGATGATTCTCCAAAACTGAAGCACCTCCTGATTTTGCACTGTTCACTGAATAACATACAGGCAGAGAAACAAGGCTCCCTGTCAGATTGGCCGCTACTTCTGAAGTTTAAACTTGAAAGTCTAAATTTAAATAGGTTGCAATAGTTCCACTCTTTTCTTCTGGGGCTATGCATATTTAGACAGTGACAACTGTCCCTTTGAGAGAAGCCCCTGAAGTACCAGTCTGTTTTCATTTGTCGTAAGTATTATGATAAGTAATATAATACATAAATTACTGAATCACAGAGTGAATCACAGAATGGTAGGGGTTGGAAGGGACCTCTGGAGATTATCTAAGTCCCACCCCCTGCCAGTGCAGGATGACCTAGAGCTGGATGCACAGGACAGCAGTTTTGGATGTCTCCAGAGAAGACTCCACAACCTCTCTGGGCAGCCTGTCCCAGTGTTCTGTACAGTAAAGAACTTCCTCCTCATGCTCCGGTGGAACTTCCTATATTCAAGTTTATGCCCACTGCCTCTTGTTCTGTCACTGGGTACCACTGAAAAAAGACTGACCCCATCCTCCTGACACCCACCCCTCAAGTATTTATAAGTATTGATAAGATTCCCCTCAGCCTTCCCTTCTCTGGGCTAAAAAGTCCCAAGTCCCTCAGCCTCTCTTCATAAGAGAGATGTTCTAGTCCCCTAATCATCTCCGTAGCCCTTTTTCATACCCTTTCCAGTAACTCCCTGTCCTTCTGGAACTGGGGACCCCAGAATTGCACACAATATTCCAGATAGATACTGTCCTAGTATAATCATTTAGTTATTAAAGTTGATTTGTATTATCTGCTTGTACATAGGCAAGATCCTCCTACTCCCAACTTTGCTTTTTTGCAATAGATGTTGAAAAAAATGTAAACTTTAAAATCTCATTAGTGCACTATTAATGGACCCTGAAGGAAGATGTCTGACAGATTTACCAGATCATTTCCCTCCCCATACCTTGATGCAATGAGGACAAAAACAGCCTGCTTTTTGAAACTATACCACTTACAATTCAACCAACGTGGTAGGTCCTATTTTGCTTTTATGAACTAGAGCATATTGTTTAGCCTAGTCTTAGTTCATAAAAAATCATGAGCAGTCATAAGGAGAAAACTATTCCTTGCTTTCATCAAGTAGAAAATATTAGCTTATGGTTATTACAAAAATTAAGTTATGAAATCAGAATGATCCATTCTATCAATGACATCAAGTTCTCAAGGAATATCTTATATAATTACAATTAATTACCATTATACAATTACAATAATTCAATATATACAATTATAATTATCACAAAATTTTAAGTTATCTTCTCTAGTCTTTGGGAACAGTAAAAGGAAGTTTTAAAATTTGCCCCTAGAAAATTACTTACTGTTTTGAAAGAAAAGGAAATGCATTAAACATAATTGCTGGAGAACAACTAGTTGTCTGTATGACATAATATTCAAGACATATCCTGAGATTTTTAAAGAAACCTAAGGGAGTTAACTTTACATATTACCCCAGAGTTTGTATTTTCATGAATTTTCTACAGCCTAAACGGTTAACACATTTCCAATTAATCAGTCTTTCCCATCGAAGACATTTAGATCTTTACTGGAAAATATGTTCTTTTACTAAATTTAATTTGTTGATTCTAGAGGTGAGAACAGAAACATCCTGTGGCTGATATATGTTCTTTCCAGAACCCTGTGATTAGTAAGAATGTGATTTAAAGTCAAATTTATATAAATTAGCTTGGAGATTATTCAAATCCTGATATAGTTTAAAGATACCTCTTGATTTCTTTATGCCAGCTGCAACCATCTGATCTCTACCGGATTTACCATTTCCTGATTTGCAATTGCAGGATTCTGTGAGATTTCCTACAACATTTCAATTTAACTTTTTCTATGTTCCTCTATTCCAAGAACGTTTGTACAGGGCCTGCACAAAATGAGCAAAACGGATCGTTTAGTTTTTGGAAGAAAAGTACACATTTTAAGTGGTTAGCGCTGTAAAGCCAACATTGATGTTTCGCCACCAAGCACTTACCTACACTTGTCATTATAGTCACAATTTTTATAAGATATAATTTTCTAATCTCTTGTGACAGATAATCTTCCTGGAAAGCTTTGGAAATCTCTTCTTTATATACTGTGTAGCCATATCAGACAGCAGAGAGAACAAAGAAAAGAACCCATTTCTCCTCACTTCTGCTTCAGTGCTCCACGAGTCTATTTGCTGTAGACTCATAACCTTTTGTTCAACTCATTTGACAGAACATTTGTTATCACTGTTTTTAAGTTTCAGTCCTTGAAGGAAATGATGCCCTAAGTCTATTTTAAAAAATAAACAAACAATCAGATAAACAAAGGAATATTAAGTATAATTTGGGGGAAGAAAAATATCCATTTTTACAGGCAGAAACATCATTGTCAGTATCACTTAAATATCTGTCCTTTAAATGCTTTTGATGTCAGAATTTCTAGTGAAATAGCTCACTGTTCTGCCCTGGACTGAACAAGTTGTTTCTTCCTTTGACAGTTCATAAATGTCATATCAATTGTGCTTAATGAAAAGGGGGATTGTTTACATACCTGCCATTTTGGATGTGCTTGGTTTGATTATGATTTGGCAAAGCACTTCAGCACTTACTTGTGAACATATCTTTATAGTTCGATATGATCTTTGGCATCGCAACAAATATCTATAATTTTTTGTCTTGTTCTGCAAAGCAGTTACAAAGTGATACTTGACAGACTGGCTATTCTAATTTTATTCTAAATTTTTTTTAGTAATAGTATGGTAATATTAATTTCCTACATACTTTCCAAAAGATTAAATTCAGAGTTCTCATTTTTCTTGCTTTCAGCTATTTTGATCATCTTGAAGTACAAATGTCTCAGAAGTCCCAAACTATGAATGACCATGCTAGATTTATTAACGTATTTCCTGTGTTGATCAATATGGTATAATAAAGCCAGATAAATGCAATGGATCATCTAAAATACATGCTTAAAACAGAAAATAAATCGCCAATGAAAAGACCTCAAGCTTTTACTTTCTGTCACAAATACATCAAAAGGGGAAAAAATATTTTTATAAAAGAAAGTGGTTATTTGTGTTACAGAAAGAAAATATCTGAAACAACCAGTGGGGGGGTCAAGGAAAAGAAAACATCCATTTCTATTTTCACTTTTTTAGTTCTTATATTCGATAGTTTCTCCTCAGCACGCAGGTGTGTAACACTGCTGCTGTCTTGGAGAACACCTTGACGTGCTTTTCTAAGTGTTGTCTTCTCAGCACCCCAGCCCATTGAAGGAAATAATTCTGACAGTTATGGTAGCTCCAAGAAAAGAAATATATTTTTTTTTGTATGCACAGAAAAAAAACAGAAAGTTTTTCTATTTCCTCCTTACTCCTTAGCGTTAGTTATGCAGACAGAAACAGGTAACTGCAAGAAAAGAAAACAGAAATATGGAAGAATGAGAGATGTATCTTTTTGCTTTCACTATGCATCCTCTATCACTTTGCAATATGCAATATCATATATGTATACACATACACGCATGTAAAAGAAGGAGCAAAGAATTACATTAAAATCAGGAATTTTCAGTTTTGCCAAAGAGAGATGGGATATTCTATCACTAGAGGATTTCTGAATGTTCATCCTTCAACTCTTTTGTAACAGTTTTCCGAGAAAATTTACAGCTAGAAAAGTTAACATAATACAGACTTGGGATTGAATGCAAATATCCTTTTCCTCCCTTCAATGTTTATAGGGAACCTAACTAAACACAGATGTTCAGGTCCACCAGATGCTGCAATAACATTAAACAGAAACAACTGTTCCCACTGTACAATGCATCACCTACCCACAGACAATCTGTGAAGTAATCTAGAAAATGTTGCTATTCCAACCTCACATATATTTTTTTAAAAGAAACTAATAATCTTCATCTAGCCATAATTGTTATTTCCCTTTGTCTGGCAAATGTTAAAACATAATGCTAAACTTTCAGCTTTAGGCAATTCCATGTGACTTGAAATAGAAATATATACATGCCTGAAAAAAATGAGTCATTGTGCTAAAATTGTTTATCTGATTTCGCCCTGGGTTCAGAGTTCCCAAAACTTGAGAGTGCTCCCTTTCAGCAATAATCTAAAGTTAAATGAGTTTAATTCTGAGAGATACATAAATCATGAAACATGGAGGTTATCCTTAGGTTTTCAGCCTTTCAAACTTTTTTTTCTTTACTAATCCTGAATGGCCATTACAGAATTTTCAGTGATAAAAATAATTAGCTGTCTTTGAAAATCTTCAGTCATTTTGGCTTCCTCATTGTCTTGCTTTCTACCAAAACTAGTTAGCAATAAAGTCTGGGTTACTTCCTTAATCTTCCAGAATTAACCTATACTTACTACACTGAATTTGAAACATACATCTTTCAATTGTGAGATGCTTTTTCCACAAATGTAAAAGCTTGCATATAACATCATCAGATTAAGATTCATTTACCTACTGAGCATGAGACAACTTTCATTCCTACTTCACATACCAGTACTCACATATTAAGTACTGCCCATCCTGACAAGACACAGATATACAAATGGAAAGCCTGTGAGCTACAGGTTTTTACACAAAGAAATACAATTTTATATTTTTCTGCCTTCCATATCAGTCTGCTTATAGAAGTATCAAAATTTATTCCTGGTAAAAAAATGGGTGAATTTAATAGACAATAGTAATGAAATCCAACAGAAACCAAAAAAGACACCTTTTTCAGCATCAGGGCATCTAATTGGAAATCTTACAATAAAACAGAGCTGGTAAGTCAATTATGGTTCTAACAGTTTGATAATTATTATTACTACATGTAAATTCTTGACTGACAGTAAGTACAGAATGGAAGAATCAGTATCTAGCGTATTATTTTAAAAATATATCACACATTATTGTGTGGATTCTTAATGAAATTTAATTAAAATTTTCAGGCCTATATTAATGGAAATTTGTGATTCTTCAGTGCAATTAATACTAAAAATTAAATCTCTTATGTATATTTACCTTATATCTATTTACCTAATTCAAAAATAAAAATATGAAAATAATTCCTTCTTGAACTATGGCATGCAAAGTATGCATTAGCTTGGTAAGAATTCTATTTGTGCAGTTCACTACTTGCATTTGAAATAAAAAGAGGATGTGCTGGTTACCAGATAAATTAGTCTTCAAATTGCGGCTTGACTACCTGAATGTCAAAATTACATTATTTTTTGAAAGGTAGAGGGGGAAAAGAAATTAAACAGTTGTGGTAGGCAAACAACTCAGCATCAGATTCTTTAGTTACTAAATTCTGTCATAAATCACAGCAAAGAATTTCCCTTTCTTCCCAGAAAATCAAGAAACTACATCTCAGAATTAGGGTATGCTCATCCTTTCAGAAAACTATTGTTTTATGCCTTACAACCTGAAGCAAAGCAGGAAGTGCTTGTATCTTTTCCTAGTTGCAAAGTATTTGAACATATTACTTAACCACAGGCTTTTCCACAATGGAAATAGACGTGAATATCAAAGAAATCCCAGCAATTAAACACCTGCTTAAACACCTAAATGCTTGTTTAACCTTCCACAACATTGCACAACTTTTACAAAGACTACTTCTCAGTAGCCTGGATCCTTCATTTGGCCTCCCGAGGATGAAAGGAACAGAAATTATAGAATTAGATCTAAAAACCAGAACTGATTGATAATGGAGATACATGGTTTGATCAATTTATGAGAAGGTGGAGTGTTTGAGGTATCACCAAAAAGAGTTATTTCATGCAAGAAATCTCCAAGAGTCTTACAGAACTGCAAATACTGGGGAGTTTCTTTCCTATTGTATCATCCAATTGACTTTACAGGCATTTTACTTGAAAGGGGACAGGTATGGAGCTGGAGTAGAAGCCAATAAAGGAGGACACTTTGGAAACAGCACATGTAAGGGTTTTAAAGGTCCTTTCCCCTGTTTTAATATCTACATCATTAACTAAAATACTTTAAAAAAAATGTTTAAAACTACACCTTCAGGAAAGCTATACAACCCTTCTCCCTATTTCAACAGTTTGTTTATCTATTACCATCTATTCTGTATTTGGCTCCTTACTCGTTTAATAATTTTTCAGGTAGATCCCACTTTCTTTAGCATCAGTAATTTCTTCATGTGTAATTACAGTATATATTTTACTACTAAGACATAGTACTATTTACCATATAAACTCTGACAAGCCATCCTTACCAAAGAAAGTGATGATGTTAGATATTCTATCATATCATATTTCCCAGTTCCCCATTTCTTTAAATGCTTTTCTTCCAAAGCTAGTTTTACCACCTGACAAGCTGACCTTTCACAACCTCCCAAATAAGTACATGGGAATAGATCCTTCCAACACAACAGATAAATGAACAACAGAAAGAAGTGATATTTTTTTTTAAAGCCTTCCTTGTGTTATCTTAATTTTCCTTCATTCCCAGTTATGGCTACAAGTGTGGGGACACTGCTAAATTGCTAGATTTATGCTGTGATTCTTGACTGCCCTGGCACAGCAGTCTTCTGGTTATCTACCTTTGGCCATTGTACAATTCTTATTTCTGATCTAGCTTTGCAGGACTTCACTAGAAACAGAGATGGAAGATTAAGCAAAGATAGTATGAAAGGAAAAAATCTAACACAAATTCTTCCTTGATTCTCATTTTACCTAGCCTAACTGAAATGAAATTTCATTAATAAATTTGAGGTGGTGTGTTGATTTGCTTCAGAGTAGCTAGCATGGGGCTATGTTTCGGATTTGTGCTGGAAACAGTGTTGATAACACAGGAGTAGTGCTGACCTAGAGTCAAGGCCTTTTCTGCCTCTCAGACCAACCCACCAGCAAGTGAGTTGGAGTTGCACAAGGAGTTGGGAGGGGTCACAGCTAGGACAGCTGACCCAAACTGATTAAAAGGATATTCCATACCACATGATGTCATGCTCAGCATATAAAGCTGGGGGAAGAAGGAGGAAGGGGGGAACATTCAGGGTGATGCCATTTGTCTTCCCAAATAACATGTGATGGAGCCCTGCTCCCCTGGAGATGGCTGAACACCTGCCTGCCCATGGGAAGCAGGGAATTAATTCATTGGTTTGGGTTGCTTGTGGGTGTGGCTTTTACTCTGCCCATTAAACCCTTTATCTCAAACCGTGAGTTTTGTCACTTTTACTCTTCTGATTCTCTCCCCCATCCCACCAGTGGGAGAGCAAGTGAGCAGCTGGGTGGTGGTTAGCATCTGGCTGTGGTTAAACCACAAGTATGAAAACACATTCTTATAAACCGTCAAAAATATGATGTGCAGCTGGGCTTCTGAGAGTGGTTTTTTTTCTCTTTATTTTATGCCTGAGAGTTCAATGTATCTCCTTTTACCTGTTTGACATTATTTTGGTTGGCTGTGCAAAGTTAAATCAAAGAGAATTGTTAGCCACAAGCAGAAAACAAAGTATTGTCATCATTAGAATCTCTTCAGTCAGAACACTAAAAGTCCTTGGGGGAAATCATTGGTGAATCAGTCAGTAAGAAGTATCTTTCACCAGCCCATTTCTCAAAGTTAGAAAGACCACTGAACTGTTAAGGACCTTGGCCTGGAGGAAAATTGAGGGGAATATGCAACTGAAAGAGTTGCACTATTCAGGAGGAAGAAAGTCTACCTCTCACTCTCTGGCAAGTGGACAGAAGGTGTTGCAATGCTGTGGTATGGACCTGAGGTATTTCCCAACACTTCAGATAACAACTGTGTTGCAACAGGTGAGCCCCAGGCTGTTTGCATTCCATGTGCTTTTGGTGGAATAAACACTACATCGATTTAAAAGCTGTTATTCTGTTTCTGTAATTAGCCACGTGCCCAGAGCTCCTGAAGAAAAGTATCTCCCAGTATTACCTGCGCTGCAAGTCTTGCAACCAGAACATTAGAAAGGCATGAAATAGCTCCATAATAAGACTGAAAGATTTGTGAGGATCCTCGCAGAAAGATTTGAATATAGTAAAGACTGATATCTACAGATAGTTACTTCTCTTAACAAACCACAAATAAAGAGTACAAAGCCCTTTTCACCCCTAAATAGACCGTGAAGACAAGTAATGTTATCATCAGGTCATCTACCTGATAAAGCTAATCCTGGTAAAAGAACTCACAGGACAGGGTCTAGAAGAGATCTCACAGGTAAAATTTACCCATAACCAGTGAGCAAAGAGAGTGAAAAATGAATGATTTGACATGAAATATTTTGAAGCCACTGAAATGAAATAAGAAGGTAAAACAATTAATTTTGACACATTTTGTCAAAAATAGTGTTAGAATTGATGCAGTCCCACAAGACAGTTCAGTTTTCTTTAGAAAAATGCAGTTTTGTCAAAATTGTTCAGCGTGATACTTTTCATCCGGATACAGAGCTGTGGCAGTAACTCCCTCTTCCTATTAATATCATTCTTCCATAGCATCTATCATTCTCAAGATGCTTCATTGAGATAGCAAATATCATCACTAAATATCATCATTGTTGCCCCTGTTTAACAGATAGAAAAAGAGATATATAAGTCGGAATACAAGATAACTCATTTAAGACCAGGGTACTTCATCAGTGGAAACTGGTATGGAAACATAACGTGTGTGCCATAGCTTGAGGACTAAACCAGGCCCCTTGGTAAAGCCACCTACACCACCTTACTCTGCATTCACCTACAAACAAATATGGTTTCCAGACTCACCAGGAAGTTGAAGACCTCTGGCTACAACCAGTGTTACATCAGCCAGTTACTCCACCATTCTTCAGGTGAGAGCATAAGACTATTAGTAAGTTTTGGGTTATAAAATAAACAATGGGTTTTTACAATGACAGAAAGGAATAAGGTAACCTTACCAATAACAGCGAAGGTCATCTAGAACCATATTCCATTTCCCTTGGTCCTGTAAATTAAACACAGCAGAACTATTTTTGGGATGCATAAACACAGCATCTCCCGCTAGTCGTCTTCCCATTCATCTAACTCTACAATACCCCAAAGGTCAAAGCTCCCAGTTACACTTGAGGAGTTCATGAAAGAGCTGGTGGTCAGAGGCTGGGACCATGCTAAGGCCGGGACATTAAATTTCTAACTTAAGTGCATGGAAAACCATGTAGCAGACCCAGATGACATCCCCTCACACTACATGCTAGTGCAAAGTACAAGCAGCACCAGTTTATTTCTATACTTACTTTCTGGTAGAACAATTCTCTGAATATCCTTACTTTAGTTAAATGCAGTTTATTTGTGGATGTCTCAGCTTTTCACGCCGAAAATCTCAAGATGGGCATAATATATCACTGCTTATGTTCCTTGTTTTTCTACTTGAACTGACCTATGGTATGCACTTAATGGTGAGTTGAGCTATGGAGCCCCAAACTCAGCAAAACCCAACAGTTACTTATAATACTGTTAGCTGTTACTTTGATGATATTGTATCTTATTAGACTGTATTAAATTAGAGATTAAATTCTTTCTATAAAATAAAATTTTTGTGAGCTTTCTTCCAAGGCCCAAGAGATACCTTTATTTCACAAATTCTATGTCTACCATCCAAACTAGATCAAGAAACTGGTTTAGTAACTCCAAATTTGTTTTCCTCATTGATACCATTGTCTGTTTTACTTGTAAATAAATATTCTAGGTCAGGCCTTCCCTTTGAAAGAAAACAAGCTAAAGTTTAAACCATATCAGAAGTTTGAAAATGTAAAATGAAAGTATCACATTACAGTAACTGAGAATTCTATTAAAATCAACAATATATTTCAAACTGTTCTAGAGCATACAAATACTTTTTTTCACTTCTCACTGAGAAAAGGTTGATAATGCCATTACTGGAGACAGCAGGAAGTACCAGATACTACAGAGTCAAAAATGTGAAACAGCAAATGGTGAGCCTTCAAATAGCACAGACATGTATAGAAGTGTCAAATGAAACCCCAGGGAATACTGTATTGAATTCTGATGTCTTTAATAGCATACTACCTATAAGGCAACATAAAAAACATATGAAGCTTAGACAAGCTAAATTCTTCTGGGGAGTAAGACAGATCAAACACTAGATATATTTGATTACTCTTTTCATCTTCTTGATAATATTAATATCTGACAGCTTTATAATTCTCTTCATTTTATGCAATCATAAATAAAATCTGTTGCAGTAATCATCTTCAGTGAGGACTCTGAATCATTTTCTCTTTGGATGGTGCTGTCAGTGTTGGTCCCCTTTGTGTCTATCAATGTTTTGGTTGCTAAGGAATACAACGTATTAATTAGAAATTATACTCCCAACTACAGTGGAAAAGCTCTGGTCTTTACTATAATAATTCATATAAGAACTTTAAAAAAATCCCCAAAACAATTAAAAATTGAGAACAATTCAGCATTTCTGAAACTGCAGTTCCTTAAGATCTGTTTTACTAAATCAACTGCTTTATCTTGAAAGGCCTTTCTAGAAGGGCTCAATGCCACATATAGCAAGGGGGTGGTACCAGGTCATTCAGCATTAGCTTCTCACTTACCAGAGTCAGCTATGGTCAGTCACCTACCTCAATCAGAGAGCGCACTGAATATTTCACTTCCATGCATTTGGCAATTACAGGGCTAAAAGCAAAAAGTGAGCTCTGGTCAGTTATTTGAAAAATGTCTGCAGTCCTCAGTCTGCAACCCTGAGTCGTGTATCCAAGAACAAATGTAAGACCTAGGACCCACCAGGATAGTGTGTCTGTCTTACCAGCTACTCATGATTGTTCCCTATCCTAGTACTAACTCCACCAGGTCCCATTCTGAGAAGCTGGAAACTCTGCCTACAGAGGTGGATGGAAGCAAGCTTTGGCTGCACCCCAGCTCCTCAGACATTGCTTGATTCAGCAAAGCTGCATAATTCCAGTGCTGTGCTGTGTTTACATTGCTAAGGCTGAATCAGGACCCAGACCAAATGATGAAAGGTTTCAGAAGAGCAGGACTCAAAGTTCGTGTGTCCTTTCTTCACCTCTTACTATCTTGCACAAACTAAAGGCACAATCAGACCACCTAGTGGCAGGCAGCACTACTCCATATTCCTTTAGGCGATGTTACCTTTCCATTTAATTAAAGAAATGGAGGGATTTATTGCAGTTGGGCTTAGTAATCAGTTGGTACATAAATATCCTGGCTGAAGTCCCACTGATAACAATGGTAATAGCCTGGCTTTCTAGGTTAACTGACAAAGCAAATCTATTAATGTTAATTGAGGAAAAAAAGAATGGTTTGTTGAAAGTAGCAACTAAAGGGTTACCATGGTCGTCATTTCACAAATAATTATTTTTTTCACCGTCTCCTTAAGGAAGTAAGGTTTCTTTTTCATCCCTATGCATATGCACAAGCAAGGGGGAATATTCATCGCTTTGTCCATTGGTCCCTCATAAACTCTTACAGACCTGTTGGAAACCTTAAACAAACTGGGCAAAGACTAATAGCCCAAGAAGTTATTAGAATTTTACAATCAGCAATGCAGCGGAGGAGAACAAGCCCGAGGGGGCATAAGCACAGCATGAAATCACCTTCTCTTACACCACATTACATCTGTACAGGCAGAGACATTCTGAGTGTCCCGAACACGGGGAGCTCTTATCACCTGTAGCAGAATGTTAAGTGTCTGACTGCAAGACACATTCCTGTAGAAAGCTAGGCCTTGTTTGTTCCATTGCTTATGAAGACACAGGCAGACATGAAGACATGAAAAACATGACTGAGTGACTGATTTCTCTCTTTCTCTCTTACCCACTAAGGCATAAGCATTGAATGCTATGCCAACAGCACACCACCTGTAGTTTCTGAGCTGAGGAGAATTGATAGCAGACAGGGTTATCTGACTTACTGGGATTTCTGGGGGATTTCCATAGTCATTGGATCAGGTTTCTTGGTGGGATTTCTCAGCTTGGACATAGCATTGGGCTGATGCACCAGCTGGTGCAAGTCAACTGAAAGATCCCAGATCTGCTTTCTCACGTGCTTTGGCAGAAAGAGCAGGATATATGACAGATAAGGTCTTCTGATACCCACTTGTAGCAAGAACACAGAGAAACAGGTTTCTAACGTCCTATCTACATCATCACTTCACAAAATCAAAATTCTGAAAATTTATCTAATTTACCAGGATAACAACTCATCTTTTTATAAAAATTTAAAAGTTTTTTTAAAAAATACATATACTTTCTAGTAACACCATTTTAAGGGCTATGAAGAATATGTGGCTTTCCTTCCCCTTCCTGTCATCTGTCACACTTGCTTTGAGCAGTAGATATTTAAACAATGCTAAAGGGTGAAACATAAAAGCCATACGAGCCTTCTGGTATGGTTCAATACTTCCCAGCCACAAATCATCTCCAAGGAGAAATTCAGCTGCTTACTCTAAAAAACTTCAAGAACGTAATTACAGTTAGAGTAAAAAATTGTTTTTTAACATGAAAACTCAAGGTGTTTAATTAGAGAACTTTGTAACTGGAAACATAGAGAGAAATTAAAAGAATGAAAGATTAGTATTTCCATCCTGGCAGAGCTGATCATTTCAAGCATTGCTTCTGTGGTTTGGAATGGGCAATTACAGTAGTGTTAGAGAAAAATACCATTGTTACTGCCTTCCCGTGGAATACTTAACCTCTCAAAATGGACAAGAAACACCCCAGTCATAACTGGGAAATAATTATTATTTCAATGTTAAACACTAATATTGTAATTAGCAACTATAGAGCATAAACAAAAAGCCCCAGTGTTTCAAAGACCATCTATGGCCCAGTGTAAGATTTTCCTTTTTCAAAAAAAATCCTAAAAGATGAAAGTAACTTTACTCTAGGATCTGCATTCTCTTACTTGGGGATATGTGATCAGTCTTTTCCAGCAGGGAAATTACTGAATGTCCTCCACATTCTTAAGGAAACTCCCTGTCTTCAGTAGGGAGATATTTGATATCATCCCAATTGCTGAAAATCTTTCTCCGAAAATTGAGGGGATTTCACAATAATAACAACTAGCCAAAGCAGAGTTTAACCACTACATTCTTCCCTTCCTGCTCTCTCTTGGCTGTTTTCTCCCAGTCTAATCCATTTCTCCACACATTCTGTATCACTGATTCCTGTGCAAATTTTTTAATAGACTTGCTTGGTGTCACAACCAACACTGTCTGCATCTTAATAATATCCTGGATATCTCCCCTTTTGGCTGCTGTTCAAAAAACAAATGTCACTGATGGCTTTAGTTCTATTTCCTACAGGCCTGAGCTGCGTAATCTGTAGCAAGAAGTTTGAGACAATTTGGTTCATGAAGACAGTAGCTGTATTTAAGGATTAGTTAATTTTTATTATCTTCTGCTCAGGAAGAATCTTTAAGTCAGTAAGTCCTTCTCAACAGCACTGAAATACTCCTCCAAGGCATCTTCTAAATGTCTGTCTTTCACTTTCTAGTGAAATAAGCCCAGTGGTAGCTGGGCTTATTATGGATGACATCAGACTTCTCAGTTTAGCAGAAGTAACAGCCTGCTGCCTCTGAAACAGGAGGCTCTGCTCCCATCCCTTCACCTTCCTCACATACTCTTTCTTCTAGATCAGTTTCAGGAAAGGAGTAGAAATCTGACAAAACAACTTGGTAGTTTAACAATATAAATTGAATACTTTATCTGATTTACCACACAATTAGCACAAGAAAAGCAGGGGAATTAGCACCTGGAAGTGGGATGTGAAGAGGACAGTTACCTGCCTTGTATTCATCCTGACTTGTGTCAGAACTAGTGTGGCCAGCAGGACTAGGGAAAGGATTGACCCTCTGTACTTGGCACTGGTGAGGCTGCGCCTCAAGTGCTGTGTTCAGTTTTGGGCCCCTCACTGCGGGGGCGAAGGACATTGAGGTGCTGAAGTTTGTCCAGAGAAGGGCAAGGAAGCTGGTGAAAGGTCTAGAGCACAAGTCTTGTGAAGAGCAGCTGAGGGAACTGGGGTTGTTTAATCTGGAGAAGAGGAGGCTGTAGGGAGACCTTATGGCTCTCTACAACTACCTGAGAGGAGGTTGTAGCCAGGTGGTGTTGGTCTCATCTCCCAGGTAACAAGAATAGGACTAGAGGAAAGGGCTTCAAGTTGAGTCAGGAAGGTTCAGATTGGCTATGAGGAAGACTCCCTTCACCAAAATGGTTGTCAAGTACTGGAACAGTCTGCCCTGGGAAGTGGTTGTGTCACAGTCCCTGGAGGTATTTGGAAGCCATGTAGATGTGGTGCTTAGAATCATGGTTTAGTGGTTGACTTGCAGTGTCATGTTAACAGTTGGACTTGAACTTCAAGGTCTTTTCCAACTAAAATGATTCTATGGTTCTAATGGAAAGACTGAAAATTCTTTTGAGCTGTTAATTCAGTCTATGCCATGAGTTTATGTTCTGCAACTTCATCCTAAAACAATGAAAGTTATTTGCCTGGACTACTGAGTAGGGCGCAATAGGCAATTGCTGCTCTTTTTCCTGACATTCTGAAATAATTTGTCCTAGTTTTCATATCGTTCTACTTAGAAAGGCAGTACAGAAGCCAATAAAATGGCCTGAGCTCACAATCTGATCAATTTACAGGTCCCGTATATCAGAAAAGAATAGTAACAAATGCATCAAAACTTTATAAAAATATAACTTTTCCCTCCCATTTCAGTCTAAATTTTCAAATATTTATATTTGCAGTGATCAACACAATGTATATTGCTATATTGCTGCATTTTCACATTTCTAAAGCAAATGGAGTAAACCTTGAAATAACAGAATCTTTTTTTGATCTCTTAATCAAAAAAAACCCCAAATTCACCAGTGACACTATTACTGTTTTATGATATGTCTTGAGACTGATTTTCAGACTGATAAATAATCATCTGGATTTTTCCTGCTTGTAAAGAATACTCTTGTCAGAAAGCCTTCACAGTAAATAAATGTACAAACAGCAAAGAATCATGAATTAAACAATACATTTTAAGTTCTGAAGCCTAAAGAAAGCATGCTATATTGCACATTCTCAATTTTAAAACTCTATTTCATTTTCCGGTAACCTGGATATTAAGTATATCAATATTATACATACATATATATATATATATATATATATATGAGAAAAGAACAGATTAATGGTACCATGACTTCAAAACAGAATAATGCATCACAGAGAAGAGACTTGGAAACTCTAGTACACATCCTCTGAATGCAGTAAAATATGGATATCAAGCTTTAGAAAAACACTGCTGTGCATTTGGAATAACTCACATCCTTTAATTAAGACATGTGATGACCTATGTGGTTTTTACAAGCAATGTACACCTCTGTAGTTTCCACAGGCTGCTTAAATGCAAGAACAGAACACATTTGTTTTTAAGACAAAACTTGACTAAAAAGGATGGCATGGGCAGTTAAAATTTCAGCAATGTATTGCTTCACTCCATGTCCAAATTATACTTTAGTTGAATTACAGCAAAGATGCCACTTGTTACCATGACAACAGCTGAGGCAAGAGGTATCGACAAAAGAGAATTCTGCATTCCACATAAAGGATGAGTTATGTGTTAGAACAGACAAAGGAGTAGTAAATGGCTTCTGTCTTCTGAGCTTCATGAATACAAACACCTCAGAACCAGACTAGAAAGGATATTTCTTCTGTTCTGAAAAGAGAACAATATGTATGACAAGTCTTTCACATCGCACATCTCCTGTTCTTGAATAGCTCACCCCTTACATTAGACCTATAAACACCATCTGTGTACACTGAAGAAACATTTCCAGAAATAAATGAGTCATAGACCAGATCTCTTGTCAGTAACACAGGAGACAAATTTGTAGCAAATGATAAATAAAACAACAATAAGATAATATCTTAGAAACTATCCCAAGGCTTACAGAATGATTGCTTACGGAAAATGGATAAAACACATTACAAGTTTATTTTCATGTTGACAACCAGTGGATCTCAATTTTTCAATATGTCCTGCTTGTTTCTTACTTTACTGCTGACCATAGTTAAACTGACAACTCCCAGCATACACTGTTCTTGGATTTCACTCAGTTTGAATATATATTATACATATTAAAAGACATGAAAGCTACTTATTAATAAATGATCTGCTGTGGCTTCCAAACTGGACAGAGTAAGAAGAAACGGAACAGGAAGCACCCAATAAACCATGACAAATGAGAGATTTTCCTAGTTTGTATAGGTCAAGAGGTTTCAGTGTCTAGTGAACATAAGTGACTCGCAATAGTACACATAACGCTTACAGGTCATGGTATCTCCTGTGACAAAATCACAGCTGAAACAGAAACAGCATTGGCAAAGCCCTGTGCACACACATATAATGAGACAAAAGCTGTCCAAAAGACCTTACAAAGGTATGAACAAGATGGATGTAAGGTGGCTTGACAAAGAGACACAGAGGAACAATTTGCCTGATTGGACCCATCATTCCTTAAACAGGTCAATCACTTCCTAGCCCCTAAGTAAATGGACAAATGCTCAAAGGAACTTCCTGTAAAGAAGCAGTTTTGAGGGCAGTGTGTCCCGGGTAAATCTCAGATGACTCGTCCTTTCATTTCATTCCCAAATTTGCTGAGTTGAGGTCAGTCCAAATCTGAGCTTAAATAATTATTTTGGTTTATGTTCTTTAATTTTTTTCTTTGCATGAGGCTTTTTTCCCCCTAACAAATATTTCCCTGAATAACTGACATGCAAAGGATTACATATCAGTAATAGAATGGTGCTAAATAAACCAAGACAGAACGTCGTGGCTATTTAAGGCTATGTTACTTAGAGTACACTTTCCAAATACTAAGGTAAGACCAGTTTCTGTCTCTAAACAGCATATATCCCGAATAAGAGAGATGGAAAAGAGTATAAGCTGATCAAAGAGTACAAGAGCTGATGTCTGCTTTTGAGCGTCTGAGAAACAAAGAATGAATTGATGAGAAAGACGTCTTTTGCAAATGTTGTACAGTGGCAATATGAAGAAAAAGAACTAGGTAGAAAATCGGGGTTGCAAAGTTATGCAAGACTTTTGGAAAGAAAGATTAAAAAGGGATAGCATTTTCTGCAGTATGAGAAAGGGGGAGGTGGAGAAAAAAATTAGTTAAATCTAGTCAATCAGGTGGCATGGGGAGTTGATCCAGAATCTTTGTGTGAATATATGCCTATCAATATAAATACAATCTGCAAAAACAACAGTCCTTTGTATGAAAGAACCTTTCACTCCAAGGTCAATGTCCTGCTTTCCAGGATAACTGTTATTCTAGGATAAGTAAAACTGGGGAAAGACCTATAATTCTGTTTCCTATGTTAGCAGGATTTGCCTAAAATCAGAAATTTTTTACTTTGGGATCTGAAGAGAAGTCAGAGAAAGAGAACTGAATTCAGGGACAAATAAGAATTCTCAATAATCATGGTGTCAAGAACCAAATGATCAGCAGAAGCTAGTAAAACAAATTCAGACATGGTTTGCATAGCACAAAAATAGAGCCAGTAGGCATCTGGAACACAAGTTACAGACTCGAGTGAATGACAGAGGCTTCTTTATGTTGTTATCCTGAAACAAGGCATGGCAAATGGTTCAAAAGGAAAATAGCGACTTTGGTTTTATAAAGGTAAGATTTTATAAGTCATTTTATAAAGGTTTATGAGGTGTGAGGTAAGAGTATTACCTGACAAACTCTGAGCAGAACTAAATAAATGACCCAAGAGTGAAAATATGTTCCTCCACAGAAAAAAAAGAGTGAACAATCACAAGCCGCTTTTTAAAACTAGACTTAATGTCAAATTCTAAAGTTTATCTTCATCAAACAGAAAGTACTATATTCAGAAAGTGCAATGTCAGAATAAGAAATATTATTCTGTAACATTACAATATAAGGTTTCATTAATGCAATCTCTTTCACTCTGTGCATAATTACATCCTTTATTGGCTTGTATGACGATGAGTTTTTAGACTCTGCTTTTACTATTTTTTATCTTTGTTAAACAAATGTTATTCTCTGTGCTTCAGTTTGATTTTTGTCATTTTTATTACCAGCCTATCAAAACATAGTGTTCACATTTTTCTGAGCAAGAAAACCACTGACCACTTGAAAGGAAACCCATTAGTGACACGTTAAATGTTTATTTATTCCTTGTGTAGAAAATAGAGGTCTAAAATATACCTTCATTTTATCCTTTAACAACAACAACCCTTCTACTTTTGAAATTTCAACAACTGCAAATTGGAAAAATGGGAAAAAACTAAGTTTTCAAAGTATAGCACACAATATTAATGATAAGGAAGATTTAAAGAATCTATTATTTTTCACTCTCAAATGATTGCTTGACACCTTAAATTCTTACTCTGTCCTCTCCTAGTATCTTCCATCCTTGTTATCTCCAGCTATTTTTGTATCCCTGGGAAGATTAATTTAAGATGACTTCTGCAAGGGTGTGAAATATATAGCAATGTTAGATGTTATACAGTTCATGTGAAGTAATGTTTTGAGCTAATAATCATAATTATATTTCTGTTTTCTGCATTCAAACATGTCTCATCATCTTGATGTATACTGCTCTGATCAAAAAGCCTAACACTAGTGTAAGGGGGTGTGTCAAAGTGTTTAATTAAAAAATGGGAAAAAAATTTAAAGATGGATGAATCATGAATGCTAGTCCATCTTCAAATAATTTCTTGTATTTTAATTAATAACCTGGCAACATCAATGACAAAAATACATAAATTAGGGAAATATCTTGCAAGGCCTGAAGCCTGAGCTAAGTTTCCAAAAAGCAGTCGTAAAGTATGGATGTATTATGATTAAAAAATATATTTACAGCTATGAAAACTATGGCTTACAGTCTGCCTTTTCTCATTTGTTTTTTCATTCAGAATATGTGGAATAGAGAAAAACAACCCCAAGTCACTGTTTGGTGTTGTTACTCTTCATCTAGCCAAAAGGAAACTGGTTTGGTTTACCTCTTGGAAATGCTGCCTAGGAGTCATAGGCATCCTAGTTCAATTCCTGATTACAAATGTTCAGTCTGCACACACAGCAGAGTTAAATCTCCAGATGGGAAGGCTGGAGGCTTTACTAATTAGTTAAGTCTGCTCTCGTATCAGTGCATCACTTGGCAGATGTACAATGTTCTGCTCTAAGCTATTCTGTGGTTTCTCAGCTCCTGCAGAATTTACTGATTTTGCAGTTGGCTATTTCCCAGACACTCTTCTTTATCTTTATCTGGTGGATCCAGGAACATTTTCAGGCTCTATCCTCTGAGGCAATCATCACATAGATTAATTACATTGATCAGTCACCTCAGACCTACAGAATTTAAGCTGATGAATCTGTCTTTAACCCTAAATCAAAAAAGCGTCTTGTAATTCATGTAACAGTATCAACTACATAAACCTCATTATTGCATATATCAAAGTAATTTTATCCTGTGCTATTGTAACCAATCAGTTCACCTTCAGATCAAGACATTTAGATTATCACTATTCTTTGACTTCACCTAGATTAAAAAAAAAATAGAGCTTTATTCTGTCAAAAGTGAAACAATCATTTCTGTCTTTAGTTCAACAGAAGCATTTCTGAGTAGTTTGGAAGGAGTGCTGCTAAGTAAAATCTGGATTTAGGCCTCTTATATGCAGCTATCTGCAATTATTTTTAGATTTTTCCAGTTTTTTAATATCCATAGTAAACATGTATTCAATCAGCAACTGAGATCGTCATCACAGAACTTCAGTCTTTGACTTGTAGAAACTGGAACAAACTGTCAGTTTATGCCATCCTGTCTTTATACATTTTAAGAATTTTCAAACTGTGTACTTTGACATAAAATAAAACAACAAAGATAAAAATGCTATTTAATATTTTTCTCTTTGGATTTGTCCATTAACAAAGAAACCTTTTAGAAGTTGAACCTCCAGTATCACACAAACTGTTACACTAACCTGATCAGACACTATTCCAAAGAGTAGGGGTTTCTAGATTGCACCATTGTCCACATAACAAAAAAATATTTTTAAGCTTAGAAAACAGTGCTGGCTGGAAGAACTAAGACTTGTGTTGTAATTAGAACATGACTGGATGCAGCAATAGCTCTTATAGCTAGTTTCAGTGCTTGCCAGAAAATATAGTACTCAGTAGTACATGAGATGGTAGCGCTTTCCCTGTATAAACTAGAAAGTGAGAGATGTTGAGTGCCACTCTTTGCAGGCCTTGGAAAATATTTGCTTTATTTTGTTCTAAATGCATTAATAAATGCAAACACTCTCTGGCTCTTCTGCTAAAAAAATCTCAGGCACTGGGTTCTAAAAGATGCCATCTTGATTTGACAACTCCCCATCCACTTAAAATGGAAATGTTTACAACCCCTACGTCTTCCTCTGTGTTTTATAAAGCAAAAATGAATGCTGACTATGAAGAATTTCAGCAGGTAAGTTCAATCCTCAGTAAACAATCATAATTTCTACAAATTGGATCTATTCAGACATTCTACAGAACTGTATGTGTTTATTTCGCTGTTATTTCATTATTCCATATTACTTCAGATAATTTTTTGGTCTTCTCTTCAGTTACAATAAAGTTCATAACTGAAATACAGGGTAAAGCACCACTGGTGACAGATGGTTGATTAAAATCATAGACACAGATTAAGCAAGAAAAAAGTTGGAGGCTGAAAGAGGCAATTAACATGGCAGCTTGCTCAAGAAAGCAGAAGAGAGGTCATTTTTGCCCTTAAGAAATGTATTAAGCTATGCTACAGTAATCAAGATTACCAACTGCTCAATAGTTAGTGACAGAAAATCCACTCTGTATGTGAGTATTTCTCATTGAAATCAGTTCTGAGATGTGATTCCAGATATGCACTGTTCTTTTTTCCAAACTTAGAGGAGCAGTTCAACTGGCTCTTCCAGAAAAGCTTTACAAGTCTTAGAGTGCTTGCAGCAGCTGTGGTGGTCCATTTTAAGTGCAGGGATAATCACCACAATTCACCATCTTAAACATTCAGTGATCCTGTTTTCTATCTCATAAAGAGCAAAATAACAACTTAATAAGCATATTCGGAAGCAGCCTTACATGACTATCCTTCTAATGATCATGTTATGGATATACCAACAAAATGTCTTTGAATATAATTTTATTTCGCTTTCTAGAAACATGACCAATTTGAAGTCACCCCCAGAAACCAAAACATAATATATCTTTCTTGCTTATAGAAATTAAGGGGGATAAGTTGGGGGAAAGCAAGAGAAAGAACTAGGGCCAATCTAGGTGCGCGGCTATTGATAGATATTGTGTCTCATTTAAGTAATTACAATATTAATTTTTACAATTATTTTTACAGAATCACAGAATGGCTGAGGGTTGGAAGGTGTCCCTAGACATTGTCTTGTCCAATGCCCTTGCTCAAGAAGGGCTACCTAGAGCCACTTGCCCAGTAAATATTTCACCCTCTTAACTATGCTTGTTGCACTGTGCCTGGGCTCAGGTGGATCAAATTGGCGCAACCCAGCTCAGATGTGTTTTTAGTTAGAGTACGAAAATGAAACTGCTCTCCTGTGTGCATTTCCATCAATCTTTATCCAAAGTATTGATTGGATGAAAGATTGAAGAAAGGTGTGCGTGAACACACAGATAAGTTCAACTGTGGTTGAGAAAAAGATTCTTCTCTAGTACAAAAATTAGAGGGTAGGTAGGCAGGCTGTGAAAAAAATATCAAATTCACCTTCCCAAGCAGAGAATTAATTAGTATTAATCACCAATTTGCTTTAAAAAATTCAGCATTTAAACAAGCATAACAGCTCACCTACGGTTCATGAGTTTTAAGTGGCTTTCTGTAACGATGCTCTGTGCTATGCTACTTGCATACCAGTAGGTACTTCAGTGCAAAATGCTTTAACTCACCAATTTAACACCAGAAAAAGATCAAGACAGATAGAGTTCAAATATGATGGACCTACCTTACATTATCATTTGTTGCTGAGAGTTTATGTAAAGCTCTCTCTTACTAGAAATTCAAGATAAAATTAAGGCATTCCTCAAACCAGATTAAGGACAAGAGAAGCTGTTTATCTGAAGTCAAACATGTAAAGCCCAGCACCTGTTCCCAATGCTAATACAAGTAGGCACTAACCTAAACAGATCTGGGGACAGAAACAGCACCAACTCAAGTGACATAATTTATTGGCATTTACTGGCAGGATCTGTTGCTATTCTTTCAACACCTCATTATTAATATGCTGCCATTTGAAATCAAGTATGGAAAAAAAGCAGCCCTGTACTTCAAAAGTGAAAGTACACAGCCTGTGTGAAACACCAGCTAGATGTTATAATTAGAGGCATTGCCAGGTGTCATTTAGCAATCTGTGCACAATGTAGGCTAGCTGTCAAGATACATGCAACACCAGGGTTTGAATTGATCCTGGGTTTCAACAGAAAGACTGACTCACCAGACATGAAAATTTTAAGTTAGAATATTTTTGTAGCCTGAAACACAGTAATTTGTAGAGAGTGCATGAAAAACCAAGTTCAACACCACCTGCTGGGATCCCCCTACCAGGAACTGATTCTGTTAAAACACAACACTCCAAACCAGTGCATGTGAGAAGGCAAGTGAAAGGCAGTGGACTCCCCTCTCTTTCTGAACATAAAAGGCAGTGCTGTGAGTGTGCCTGCTGGACCTTTTATACAGCAGGAGAAACAACCCAGTTTGAAACATTCCTTCAGTGTTCAACCTTTCCCTATTGCCTCTTGCTCCCACCTTTCTCTATTGCCTCTTGCTCCCTGGAATAAACCAAAAGAGCGGATGCCCAAGACTCATGTCTTCTTCCACCTCTCTGGGACTTTAGTGTACGTTTTAGAGAATTTCCAATAAAGTCCGGTAGATTTTAGAGGACTTTTATCAAGAAGCAATATTCAATCACCATGGCAACATGGCTTCTGACACTCTATAAAGACAGACATGGACAGTCTATTTGAAAGGTCCATAAAAGTGACTTCGAGGAAGGTACACACTGCATCTTTGAAACACAGATCTAAGAAAGGCTTTTTCAAATACATTAGTTCATGTGAAAAAAAAAATCCTTTAAAGACTTTGGTTTTATTTGCACAGCTAACCTTCCTTCCTCAAAGTGTTACAGAAAGACTGAATCACCCCATGATTGCACTTCACATGATCAGAAAGATGCTTGCTTCAGGATGACCAAAAATAGAGTCTGGTCACATGAGTAACATAGTATATTCTGGGGTATGTTTTACATTTCCCTTTTTGTGCATATATTTGCATTAAAGACAACACTGTAAGTAGAAATGCATAGAAAACATTTAGCTCTGACCCAGACTAGAATTTTGAAGGGAACAAGTGATAACTGAAAACAGAGAGAAGCGACTTATACAGAAATTGCAAAAGATAGGAAAACAAATAGAGTAATACAAAGTTACAAAGGATTAAAAACTTAACCAAAAGTCTGGTATCAATGACATTGATTTTGATCTGAATTCAAAATTCCTTTATGGAACCATTCATGTTATCGGAAGTGAGATAGTATTAAAAATAATACATTTCGGAGACACTCAAATTTAGATTCTTTCCTTTGTAAATCTTACTTCTCTGAGGCAGGATGCAGCACAGACATCATTGTGTAATAATTTTCAGCAGAGAATTGTTGAAATGAAATTATAGAACAATATCATTTAGGTTGGAAAGCACCTTTAAGATCATCAAGTCCAACTGTTAACATGACACTGCAAGTCAACCACTAAACCATGATTCTAAGCACCACATCTACATGGCTTCCAAATACCTCCAGGGACTGTGGCACAACCACTTCCCAGGGTGACGTTGTAAACTTAGACTATATAATGCTGCTACACGACGCAATAAACGCCATTTCGCCGTCCACCAAATTGGTGTCTGTGAGTGATTGGCCCGGCAGCCTGGAGTGGCTGCTGTGCCGTTCCTGAGAAAGGCCGCCACGCCATCAGAAGGCAACAAGTGGTGCCGAAACCCGGGAAGCAGAAAACGGGGGACAGGATCCGCCTGAGCGGGTGAACGGCGGCCGGTGCGGCGGGACCAGCCCGGCGGGGAGGACGCTCCCGGATTTGCGAGGAGGATGGAAGCCCTTGCGAAGGTCGTATTACAATTGCATAAGCAATGGGGTATTGATTGTAAACCTAAAGAATTTATTGCTGCTATTACTAAGCTTTTGCAACTAGGTGTTATAGATCGCCCGGTAGATATACTTCACTCAGATATATGGGAAAAGTGCACTAGAGCTTTAGCTGAGGATACTATGTCCTCCGGTTGTGGGAAATGTCTTAAATCGTGGGGTAAAGTTGTAAAAGCTTTGCGAACTGCTCTACAAGAGCAAGAAACTTGGAATGCTGCACGAAATTGTTTACTTGTCACCCCCAAACTTGGGGTCGGCGCAGCAACGCAAACTTCAGAAGGTGACCATGTGACCGAATCTAACACCTCACTAAAGCAAGACGGTCACGCTTCGTCGCCTGGCCTGCCCAACCCTACTCCCGAGTCATCACTGGCGGAACAACAGAAATCCTTGTGGGCTGATCTACTTGAGGAGGCTAAAAACGCAGCTGCGGAAGTAGAAATGGAAAAAGGCAAAGACAAACCCCCGCCGTATGCTCCCAAAAATGGCGCTGAGCAACAAGCTGAGGGGCGGGGCATAGATAGCGCGGGAGGACAAAGAAAGGAATTGTTATGTGTAGTGGGTGTAGAGGAGGAGCAAGAAGGAGCTCGAGAGAGAAGGGGTGAGGGGAGTGGTTTTGGTGGTGGTGAAGGGGCGGAGGTTGCGAACAAAGGTGCTAAGCCCAATCAAGGCACGCGCCGCAAAACATGCCCTTATATGGGTGGCGGTAGAGGGAGTGACTGTAGGCGGAGGAAGGGGAAGGATCGACCCACCCATCATACGAAAGAGCGAGGGAGGAGCTTAACAAAAAGGTACGGGAGCCCGGAACTATCTAGTCAGTCGACTTCCGCCTCTGAGACAGACACCAGCGGGGATGAGGGGTCAGACAGTCAGTTTGCTGCCGGCTCAGACTCAGAGCGTAAAGAAGCTAACATAAATAAGATTACCAGCCATAACTCTTTTGTGTCAGTAAAAAGGGAACAAACAAAGAATATTCCACTCACAGATTGGAAAGAAATACAAATTGCTTGTGCCGATTGGGCCCAACCCACCGCTGTAATACTTCCAGTCCGTGTCACAGACGGGGGGCAAAGGGCTTATACCCCTGTAAATTCCAAAGACATTCAAGCGATCGTTAAAGCAATTGCAGATAAAGGGATTAACTCTGCTATGGTTTCCACCCTTGTGGACAGTGTCTTTGGAAATGATGATATGCTCCCATTTGACATAAAACAAACATGTAGAATGATCTTTGATGGGGCAGGAATGATTGTTTTTAAACAAGAGTGGGAGGACAATTGCACGAGACAGCTTGCCCAGATAGCAGGCGCAGATCACCCATTGCATGGCTCTAGCTTACAGCGACTAATGGGTACCGATCCAACAATGACTACACCCCAACTGCAAGCCCAACTCTTACGGGCCCCAGAAGTTGTAGCTACCACCCGCGCAGCCAGAGAAGCCATTCGTGTAGTTTGCAGAATAGTCGCCAAGCCGGCGCCATGGTCCACTATAAAGCAAGCCGAAAGTGAGAGCTTTACTCAGTTTGTGGACCGCCTCCAAGCGGCAATTGACTCCTCTGCCTTACCTGCAGAAGCAAAGGGCCCAGTCGCACTAGAATGTTTACGCCAGCAATGCAATTCGACAACTAAAGAAATTTTACGTTCATTACCACCTGGGGCAAACCTCGCAACTATGATTAAGCATGTCACAAAAGAAGAACACCTAGCCCCAATCCAAGCAGCTGTGTGCACTGCGATAGCCAATGCTATAATATGTTTAAAATGTGGCGAGCCAGGCCATGTCATGTCCAATTGTCCTCAAGTAAATAATCTGCAATTCCCAGTCCGCTCGCTGCCCCAGCACCAGAATCGGCCAAAAGGACCGTGTTGGGCCTGTGGAAGGAGGGGACACTTTGCAAAGGAATGTCAGTTTAAGGTGCCGGGAAACGGGGTAGGGAGGGGGCGGGCGGGCCGCGTACAGCCCCCTCCCACCTGGGATATGAGGCGGCCCAGCCAAGCCTACCCCAGATGGAACGGGGAATTGCCGAACTTACCATCTTCCCAAACGACAACTGGTCCAATCACATATCCAGCAACCTCACTAAATTCGGAGATGGAGGCAACCCCTGGTCAACAATCATCGCTTCTAGGGAACAAGAACCCTGGGTGGCCCTTGCCGTAGAATGTAACAGTCCCCCAATAGTGTGGGGAAGTTGCTGCCTTTATGACTCTTTCCCTAACAAGTCTCCCCAGAATTCTCCTTCGAATAGCCTCACCATCAACATCCCCTTTTTGATTGACACCGGAGCAGACGTCACAGTCTTTCCAGACACACACTGGCCTTCACGTTGGAAACTGGAAGAAGCCCCTCCAGTAGGCAGAGTTGGAGGACCATACCTAGCTTGGAAGAGTACCCAGTTGATCGCCATAACGCTCCATACAGAGAAAGGACCCGAGAAAACCGTTGTCCTCTTTCCATACGTCATGCCAGGAGTTCCACCTTTGCTGGGTAGAGATGCCTTAGCTCAAATGAAGGTCAGGGTGACAAATTTAGTCTGAGGGCCACTGCTGCACACCCACTTTCCCCAGTCAAGTTGACATGGAAGTCTCACGACCCAGTATGGGTTGAGCAGTGGCCCTTGCCCGAGCCTCGAATGACTGCCCTTCTTGAACTTCTCGACCGTCAGTTGCAACAAAATCACATAGAGCCTTCCATCAGTCCTTGGAACACCCCAGTTTTTGTAATCCCCAAGAGAAGCGGTGAAGGCTACCGACTCCTCCATGACCTGCGGGAGGTGAACAAGAAAATCCAACCTATGGGCCCGGTCCAAACATTGTTGCCCGTGAATTCCATGATTCCGAAAGGACAGCCGTGTGCAGTGCTTGACATTAAAGACTGTTTCTTCTCAATACCACTGCACGGCGAGGACAAAGAGCGCTTTGCCTTTTCTGTCGTATTCCCAAATGGCCAGCGACCTAACTTGCGTTTCCAATGGACAGTGCTACCCCAAGGCATGGTTAACTCCCCTACCATTTGCCAGATCACAGTGGATAACGCATTAGTGTCAGTCCGGAATGAAGATCCTACCGCCACTATCATCCAATACATGGATGACATCCTGATTGCCGCACCGACATCAGGCCAAGTGGATCGACTAGTGCAATCAGCTTCACAAGCACTGCAAAAGAATGGGTTCGAAATCGCAGATGCCAAAATAAAGAGAGGACCCTGTGTGACCTTTTTAGGAGTGCAAATTACCGGCTCCTACATAACTCCTCCCCAGGTAAAAATTCGTAGAAACATCAAGACGCTCCATGACGCTCAACAACTGGTGGGATCCCTGCAATGGCTTCGCAATATTGTTCTGATCCCTCCTGAAATCATGTCCCCACTGTATTCCCTCCTTCAAGGGAAGCAGCCATGGGAGAAAAAATCTCTAACCCCAGAGGCAGCCAATTCACTCGATTTCATCGAGCGCCAGATGTCCTCGAGCTCGCTCTCAAGATGGAACCCAGGCCAACCACTCGAACTGTATGTTCATTTCACAGAAGAAGGGGGGGTGGGAGCGTTAGCTCAAGGACCTCCCAGCGAAGCCAGGCCCATACAATGGGTCGTTTTGGGGAAACCCTTGCGTGCCTTCTCTCCGGGGGTTGAGTGCCTCAGCAATCTCATTATGAAGGGCAGGAAACTCGCCCTGAGTCATTTGGGCATTGAGCCTGCAAAAATACACTTGCCCTTCCGCAAGCAGCTTTCCACTCTATCAACCGCAACGTCGGAACATCTAGCTCTGGCCCTCCTTGGGTTCGCCGGTGAGCTCCAGTATGCCGCAAAACCCCCATGGATTAAGTTGCTGAGAATCGTGGACATCGATCTTCCACAAAAAGTGATGGACCGGCCCCTACCGGGACCGACAGTTTTCACCGACGCATCTTCAGCGACTTCAACTGCAGCAGCAGTGTGGCAAACCGGGGAGCAATGGCATTGCGTTAAAATGACCGACCACACGCTCTCAGTCCAACAGCTGGAAGCGGCGGCCCTGGTGCTAGCATGCGGATTGTTCACAGCAGAACATCTCAACGTAGTGACAGACTCAATGTTCGTGGCCAAGCTTAGCCTAGCCATGTCCAGACCCGGTGTGTCAACATCGGCCACAGCAGCCAAAATTGAAGAGGCACTCTATTCTCGAAAGGGCACCATATCAGTCATTCATATCAACAGCCACGACCCAATCAAAGGATTCTTCCAACTCGGCAACGATAAAGCAGATGCCGCTGCAAAAGGACTATGGACGCTCAGAGATGCCCACCAGCTGCACGAAACGCTTCACATCGGAGCCAAAGCGTTAGCAAAAAAGTGCGGAATTCCTATTGCCGACGCCAAGCACGTTGTAGCCACGTGTCCGCACTGCCAAAAAACTCCTTTGTGGTCTAGCGGAATCAACCCTAGGGGCCTTAAAGCGTCAGAAGTGTGGCAAACAGACTTCACCCTTTGCCAGTTGTTGAAGCCCCGAGCTTGGTTAGCAGTAACCGTAGACACCTACAGCGGAATGATCATAGCCACCCAACATGCAAAAACCGACTCCAAAGCAACTATTCAGCACTGGCTGACGGCGATGGCATGGCTTGGCATCCCAAATCAAATTAAGACAGACAACGGTCCCAATTTTGTTTCTAAGCCCATTCAAGCATTCACCTCCAAGTGGAATATCACTTTAGTACATGGCATCCCGTACAATAGCACAGGGCAAGCCATAGTCGAGCGAGCGAATCAGACACTAAAAAGCAAGCTAGAAGTTCTAGCCAAAGCAGAGGGTTTCACAGGTGCTATTCCCCCAGGTGACCAAATGCGTTTGCTAGTCACTGCAATGCTAGCGCTGAATCAGTTTTCTAGGGGGGATGAGACAAAGAGCCCAGCTCAAAAACATTGGGCCACCAAAGCTCTAGATGAGGGCCCGCCAGTCGTCGTCAGAAACGAACTAGGAGAGTGGGAACAGGGGTGGAGGCTAGTTCTAGTGGGGCGAGGATATGCCGCGGTTAAGAAAGACACCAGAGTCAAATGGTGTCCACTTAAATCAGTCAAGCCAGAGTTACGAAATCAATCTAATGAAAATTGTGAGTTTCTTTTCACAGGACTGGATCTGGGGTCGTCCTCTTAACCCCTATGCTCACATGCCGGAAGAAGAGGAACCGTCCCAGCGACACTCAGGGCCCCCAGAACCACAGAGTAGCAGCAAGCCATCAAATAGCCCAACAACATCTAAGAGCTCTGCGCGGACAAAAGGGAAACGACGACAGTCCCCTTGTGTCATTTTGTTGATGAGTTTTGTCAGCATGTGTAGTGCCGAGCATTACCCTTACCAGCCATTCAAGTGGATCCTGCGCCACCTTTTGGGTGATGAGGCAATCGGGGAGACAGTAATGCCGAGTAGCCCTTCCTTTGAATTCCAACTAAAAGATTTGTTCCCTTCTCAGATGGGTTTTCCCAACTTTAAAAAGTCATCATTGTATCAAACCTATTGGTGTCCAGCCTCTAATCCAGGCAAAAGTTACTGCAATTACCCGGGGTATGGTTATTGTGGATACTGGGGATGTGAAACCATCGTGACGAGTAATAGATGGTCCCCAAAACAGCCTGACAAATTTTTGCAGGTCGATTATGCCCCTAAAGGCTGCAATGAACCTAAATTCGCGCGGGCGGGACTGATATATCCATCCCGAAAAGAAGGAAAACCCGCCTGTGAAGGCTACGTCATGACCATCCTACAGCCAACACATAAAAGTTGGACTACCGGTAAAGTTTGGTCAGTGTTTGTTCGCGCCTCTCGCGACTATTGGGTGAACATCCAAATTATCAGACTCCCACAGATAACGCCCATCTCCTTTGGACCCGGCCCCGTCCTTGCAGGAAACACAGCCAGACAGAAAGTCATAGCAACTGCCAAGCCCACCCATAGATCGCATAGATTCAACCCCAACCCTACGCCACGCGTCCCTAAAGTGTTCAAGTCAGCCTCTTATGACCCATTCTTTGACATGCTCAATGTTGCCTTTTTATCCCTAAACCAATCAGATCCAGATCTCACCAAATCTTGCTGGCTTTGCTATGATCCTGAACCGCCTTTTTACGAAGGTGTTGCTCTAAATATCCCCTTCAAGTATTCAACGCAACCAAACCCTTCTCAGTGTAGGTGGGACGCTCCCCGACGAGGAATCACTCTAAATCAGGTCTCAGGTCAAGGGAAATGTTTAGGCAGTGCAGACGTTGCCAGACAAGAAAACATCCTTTGCGATGAAATCTCACAGCCCCAGAGCCCGAACAAATGGGCGATCCCAGCCGAGCCAGGAATGTGGGTGTGCCAAAAATTCGGAGTTAGCCCTTGCATATATCTTGATGATTTCGATATCTCTGTTGATTTTTGTGTCCAAGCTCTTATCGTTCCCAGGATTTTATATCACCGAGAAGAAGAAGTACATCTCTTCTCTGACGAATCTCGCCATCTTCACAAAAGAGAATTAGTTACTGCTGTCACCTTTGCGATGCTCCTTGGGTTGGGAGCCCTTGGCACAGGCACAGGCGTTTCAGCTCTTGTGACCCAGCGCCGAGAACTCTCCCAGCTGCAAGCGACCATCGATGAGGATTTACTAAGAATAGAAGAATCTATCTCCCTTTTAGAAAAGTCTCTCTCCTCCCTTTCGGAAGTCGCCCTGCAGAATAGGCGAGGGCTAGACCTCCTGTTCATGCAGCAGGGAGGCCTGTGTGTTGCTTTAAAAGAAGAATGCTGCTTCTACGCAGACCACACAGGAGTCGTGCGTGACTCCATGGCAGAACTGAGGGAAAGATTAGCCGTAAGAAAAAGAGAAAGGGAGAGTCAACAGGGATGGTTCGAGTCATGGTTCAACAAATCTCCGTGGCTCACCACCCTCATTTCCACTCTTATAGGCCCTTGCGTCATGTTGCTTTTAACAGTGATGTTCGGGCCCTGCATTCTAAACAGAGTAGTTTCATTTGTTAGAAATCGGTTGAGCTCAGTCAACATCATGTTGGTTGAGCGCAAACAGTTGCTTTAAGTAAAATGTGTTAAAAGTTTCTAACAGTTAACAATAACACTAACTTTGGTTGTCCACTAACCCACGGTTTGATAACGTAGAACTAACCAGGATTGTTTTCGGAAACACTAACAAACCATAGAAAGAGTCATGGCCGAAGCCAAAATTGATCAAGCTGAGTGCGGAATAGAAAGAAAACAGCTGAGATAGATACCCTTCGTCACGCGTAAAGAATTTTTAAATAAAAGGATTAGAACAGATCTGCTTCACAAGCGTTCGTGACGAAATGTATTCATGCGAAAAGATAGCTAGAACATCGTAGTCAAATTGCACTTCTACTTACAACAAATTGCGACATTCACCGGTTTACTAACCTTAACGTGTTAGTCTAACCATAGGTACTACTAAACATTTTTAAATTCATTGTTGGTACTTAGTTAGGCATAGGGAGGGGGGAAATGTCGGTAGCTAGGGCCTGGCGGTCGGAAGATGTCGGGTTGTACGGAAAGCTAGGCCCCTCTCCGAATAGCCGATAGCATTTGGTCTAGGACGTTAGGACGTAAGCGGACGGAAGTGACGTTGTAAACTTAGACTATATAATGCTGCTACACGACGCAATAAACGCCATTTCGCCGTCCACCAAATTGGTGTCTGTGAGTGATTGGCCCGGCAGCCTGGAGTGGCTGCTGTGCTGTTCCTGAGAAAGGCCGCCACGCCATCAGAAGGCAACACCAGGGCAGACTGTTCCAGTACTTGACAGCCATTTTGGTGAAGGGAGTCTTCCTCATAGCCAATCTGAACCTTCCTGACTCAACTTGAGGCCTTTTCCTCTAGTCCTATTCTTGTTACCTGGGAGATGAGACCAACACCACCTGGCTACAACCTCCTCTCAGGTAGTTGTAGAGAGCCATAAGGTCTCCCTACAGCCTCCTCTTCTCCAGGATTAAACAACCCCAGTTCCCTCAGCTGCTCTTCACAAGACTTGTGCTCTAGACCTTTCACCAGCTTCCTTGCCCTTCTCTGGACAAACTTCAGCATTTCAATGTCCTTCTTCACCCCCGCAGTGAGGGGTCCAAAACTGAACACAGCACTTGAGGCGCAGCCTCACCAGTGCCAAGTACAGGGGGTCAATCCTTTCCCTATTCCTCCTGGCTGCGCTATTCCTAATGCAAGTCAATGTATTGACTTCCTTATTTGTTTCAAGTTAAATGTTGATATGACATCTCTTGATTTTTCAGCATCTTTATCAGACATAGATTGCTCTCTGTCAAGGATTCATTCATTTGTGGTTGCTGCTGTACTGCATCACATTTATATTTCATGCTACTCAATTTTTTTTTCTTTTTTTCTGTAGTTAAGTCTAATGAATAATTTGTGCAGAAGCACAGATCTTTTCTCCAATATATATGAAGAGGGCTCATGTGATTCTTCATTTCTAAGATGGATTTTTTTTCCTTGTCAGTTTCTGAAAAGTTATGAATGTGCAATGTGTACCTTATTGGAGTTTAAATTAATAAACTTTTTTTTATTGGGTTTTTGTGGGGTTTTTGGGTTTGGGTTTGGATTTTTTTTTACTTTTCATTTTATTAGTCTTTTTTCTCTTTCCATATGGTAGTTCTAAATTCTACAAATAGCTGAGCAGTTTCTGGGAGATAAATTAGGTTTAATTTCATCTATTTATTTATGCAGTTTGCAATACCCATTAGGTCATCCAGTCTTTCATTCAAATTAAGTTAATGTAAATAGATACCAAGTTTTTAAAGCAATGCCCAAGCTTCTGACTTCCATTATGGTTATTACTTTGGCAAACACATTTAAAGCTGCGTTAGTAAAATGTTTGCTCTATTTTGCAATTAATTTTTAGTGCCCCAAATACATGAATTGGTATCCAGACAGGCACAGTGTGATGGATTGAGCAGTATGACAGAGGGTTTTAATGCATTATGCTTTAAATATTTGATTTTAAATGATTACAAAGGCATCAGAGTGATCAGTTTAGGTGTGGCAGCTTCTAATAAATACACTCAGCAGAATGGATTGTCTTCATGACTCAGCTAATTCAGGACTCCTATTGATTATAAGATGCTAAAACAGCAGGGTTTTTAAAATAATTAATTACTGTGTTTGTTTTGTGAAGTTTAACAGACTATTCTTAATATACTGTCATCTCCTTGGCTGAGAACTGGGATGTAGGTCAGCTCAGTGACTGGAAGGCAGAGCCTAATTCTGCCATTTTGCTCTAACTGGGATCATACCACCTCCCAAGCAATCTGTCAGCTGGGAGAACTGGCATCAGGCATGTGCTCCATCCAAACGACTTACCAACAACACAAGAGTGATACTGTACTTTGTTTAGAAAGTCAAGGTGAGAAAATTTTTTCAGTGTCTTTTCTGCTCTCCCCTGCAAAAGGCCAACTATAGAACTGACTGTAAAATCCCTACAGCAGAAGCCCTGTTTTACAGACTGTGAAGCAGCTAGCAGATTTCTGTCAGTATATCAATAATAAATAAGAATCTTGACCTAACTCATGGTCATAGTTACTGTAAGTTGAGCAGTGGGATGAGAATAGGTTTGGGAAAATTAGGAAATGGCTGACCCTGGAATGAACTGCGTGGTCAGAATAGAGGTACAGTACAAGAAATCTGTTTTCCACCTAATTAGAAATGCTTTAGACATCTCACTCAGCATTGCCCAGAAGACACCTGTCACTGTGCACCCGACATACTTTATTGGCAAATCTTTCCCAACCAGACCTAATTAACCAAGGTCACCACTGAAAAATAAATTCAACCCATTTTTAGGTCATCCAGTATCTCTGGCAAATAATTTGGTGCTTAAATTTCAGTGCCTTTTCTACACTGTCTCATCAATGACCCTGAAATGCATTACAACATGCTTGTGGAGACTGCCCAAGATGGCCACATGGTTGCTGTCTAGGCTATGCAGACACAACAAGCTTAAAAAACTGTTCAGGAGCTCTCATCCTGTTACATCACAAGTATTACATCTGTCCTCATTTTATTCACAGTTAGAAAGCAACAGGAGAAACAAGACACTGGAATACTTAATTTAACAATATTTGGTTCTGGGCTAGTGGAAGGTTTGAAAAAGAAAGTTGCTAGGTAGTGACATGAGATTAAGTTTTAAGACCAGGGCAAGGTCTAAGCCAGGTACCTCCACAGGAAACATCCCTTACTTTCAGCCATTACTCTGAAAAAATCTGGTACTTACTCTGTGATTCCTCAAAGAAAAGAAAGACCAGGGGTTGTCTGTAATAAACCAAATTATTTCACAAAAGTTTGATATAACACAATAGCAATCAACTTTTTTTTTAATTTTATTTTTTGTGGCCATAAGAATGTCATATTGATTCTAATTGAAATTTAGTAACAGCAATCAGATATTGCACGTAAAATTTAAATATCTATATTTTAATGGTGTGTTTATGGCATTCTGGTGATTCAGCGATGTCTTTCAATGTTAGATCCTAAAATGATTCAATGGACAGAATATTAAATGAGATCAAACAAACTGAGCCAAAGTTTGAGCTGGAATAGTTAACGTAATTTAAAGTGCAAACTACAGTACTTAAATGGTATTGAAAAATCAGTGGAGAGTCTATATAAGGCACGAATCTAGTTTAAGACTTTCAGGAAACCCTGACATCAAATTTCAATTTTTAAAACCCTTTTATTTGTCACACAAGTTTTGTCACATGCTATGAAAAAAAATAGAAAAGAATTTAATTGGGTGAAAGTAGCCAGTGACACTGTTTATTTTGATCCGAAAGTACCTGCCTATGTTTTCATTACCTAAACTTCCTTCACCAAAGCCAAAGCAGGGAGAAGCGTTTTCATGTTAGGTCAGGATAGCAGCCCTGAAACTGTGGGCTAAATCCTGCCACAGCATTGAAATGTGATTCTAAAGGTAGGAGTGCTTGCAATGGTTAATATGGTTGTTGACATTCAGCACTGATGAGCATGGCACTGTGGTAGAGGAAAGCATGAGATTCCATGTACTGCCAATCTAATGATCAAATTTAAATAAATAAGAGATAATTTTAGAAAAAGGGATGAAAATATAATACTAGATTCAGGAAATAGACTTCAAAGCATTTGAAAAGCTTTATATTGAATGCTCTTTCTTTGTAAACCTTTTGCTGTCTTTCAAAAGGAAGTAGAGAACTAAGAAAAGAAATCCATGCTTGAGGACAACAGTGCATGTGAGTTCTGAGATGGATATATGAAGACAGATCCTCTTGGATCTGTTAAGAAGGTTTTTTGGGGGAAAGATAGTAGTGGAGCTGGGAGACAGTTGAGGTGTGCTTTGTGCACTCTTAAAGCAATCAAAAAAAGAGAAATATTTAAGACGGAGATACATACAATCACTGGCAATTTTTTCAACAGTATTTGGCAAAGGACCAAAGAAAGAACAAGAAGCTGCCATAGCACAAGTGATATTACAAGCTACACGAGCTAGAAACTAGTTTTCTGGAATGAAATAATGTACATTAATATATTTCATATATATTAAATATAGTATATTCTAGAAAAATAATTCTAATTATTGTTACTGTAATTCTAATATTCTAATTCTAATATTCTAATATATATCATCCTATTTTATTTAATTCTAATAGGATTTTAACTCATATCCTTCTCTAAATAAACACTGGTCCCTTTAAATAAATTTTAAAGCATTTAAAATAAATTGAAGTTGAAAAAAGGTCTATCTGATGTTCTCTTTGGTCAGACTTAGACCACATCATTTACAATACTCTTGCTTCCTTTCACTCCTCAAGGTCTGTCAGAGAAAAATCTTTCATTTACTTCAGTAAGGAATCAGGGAATAGAAAGATTTATAAAGGTGACTCAATGATCTGGCTTTTCGAGGCTTAAAAGGACTGAAAGTGATTTTCCTTCTTTCTGCCATTTCGAGTCTTCTGAGAAAAAACACTGTAGTATAAAAGAAATTAATAAATAAGCACACCTAATATTTCCTAGCTATTTTCAATATTTGACACAAAATATAAAATTGCCTACAGAGAAAGTCATAAAAACTGCGTGAAGCTTCAGCCTTGTAAATGCATTTACGATTTAAGCCTCTGCTTGTTATTTTATTACAGGGAGTTGAAAGTGTTCCTGTTTCATAGTTCTATTGATGGTTTAGAAATTTAGACAAATTGTATTTTTTCCCTTCTACGATCATATAATTTACCAAGTCATGGCCTTGCTCAGTTTATTACATTATTTTTCCATGCATGAAAATTCATTTGCTGCTCTGATTCTTATTGAAAATGGTAATTTCCTGGGTGGATGCACATCTCTTATCATATCAGAGTCCAGTATGACAAGCCTGAGTGCAAAACAGTAGCACACCCACCTCTCCTCAATGACACTAGAGCAATGGTAACACCCTCTTTGTTTGTTTCTAGTTTAATGAAATAAACCCAACAAAATAAGTTTAAAGCAATAAAAAAATTAAAACCTTTCAACACTGGACAAGAATAATTTTTACTGGTTTCATGTCTTCAAGTCTCTACTCTAAGTCCTATAGTCCTCAAAAGTTATGTCTACTTCTGTGTAGGAAAATACTTGATGAAATCTTGCTAACAAGTACTTGTAGCTGTACAAATACCATGGGGAATAGCTTCTGCTAGGCCAATAGAATCATGGAATAATTTAGGTTGGAAGGGTACTCTTGAGGTCATCCAGCCAAACCTCCTGTTCAAGCAGGTTGTCCAGGGCCTTATCGCGATGAGTAGTGGACATTTCCAAGAACAAGCTCTGCTGATTGTGACCTTTTGCCATGCCTAACAAAATACTTAATGCACTTGAAGAAAAAAGTCCTAAATATCTAGAGAAAATAAAAATGATAACACTTATAAAAAGGTTCGCTTCTCCTAAGTGCAACCATCTAAAAGAAAGTAACTGTACTGTGATAATTGTCTAGACTACCCAATAGAAAAGAAAAGGAAAGGAGAATGGTACTGAGAGGGTATCTCATCATACCTGCATCTCAGCTGTATTCAAGGACAGTATGACATGGACTGTTTCTGTCCATATTCCTACCACCTCGATTACCAAGTTACAAAAAAAAAAACCTGCCTTTTTTTTTTTTTCTCTCTGCCATCATAACACAATGTCACAATCCCATTTCAGATTCATCACAGGTCCTTTAACAGGTGGGTGTCCACGACCAGGAACCTTGAATCTCAAAAATGAAAAGAAGGAAATCTATGAGCCAGATACATACTTACAAATGGTAGGATAATACACCAACAAAATACCAGAAACTCAATCGGAATTTTGCTGTTAACTTCATGGGCAGAAATTCCCAAGTACCAGGGAGAACATGAAAAGAAAATTAAGATATTTTTGCATTGAAAATTTATGTCTGCATATGTATGTTAGGTGGACATGGCCAAACAAAACTTTTAAAAGTAATCATACCTTTAATGAAACATTTGTGTCAGCATCTTTCAGAGAAATATGGTTTTTTTAAAGTTTAGTCTTTCTGAGGTCAAGAGAACCTCCAGATTATTGAAAATAAATTCATTTATATCTGTAGCATTTCATGAAGTGTTAATCCAATTTAAAGTTCATTTTCACAAACTTTATTATTGAGAAATGATATGTTCAAAAAGCAAAGTCACCTTCAGTAAATTCCAGGGAATTATTTTAAGAACACTGACACCAAGAAGAATTTTCATTCTGTCGAATTTCCTTCCATGCCTGCAGAAAGCCAGAAAGGCAGGAAAGCCCCTTCAAGAGGTCTCTGTGCAAAGCCATGTTTTATACAGAACATGCAGCTTGCAATGGATGAAAATGTCTAGAAAACATCAGGTTAACTGTCTTAGCTAAAGACTTTGAAGCCCTGCAGTTCCTTTCAGCAGCTCACCAATTAGTCTTAATAAGACAGCGAGCATCTCATGGGGCAGTACAGACAAGAAAAATTGACAGCATGCACCTGCTTCTATAGGGAAGAGGAACACCGACCCGTATCAAGGAGAACATCAGAAAGTGTGCAAGCTGGACTACTGTGTCCCCACAGCCCATGTGGGGGCTTTTGCTTTTTGTTCAGTCTGTACTACCGTTATTGGTTCTTTTGTGCAAAATAGTATCTTTCATGTTGTTTGATACTGGATAGCAGTAATTTCCTGTGTGAATGTAGAATATATTTTTAATTACTGCAAACATGTAAACTCAGCTAAAAAGCATTATCTTGCTAAAAAAGTACAGTTTTGTCAATACTTTTGATCCTAGCACTTACTCTAATCCTGATCTCTTAGTCAGTTTTATTCAGAATAAGGTAATTTGCCCTATGTGATAGCACTGTGTTTCTTCTGACAGCAGAAGTATAGGGAATCCATAAACAGCACTATATTAGAGAACTATGAACAACCTCTTCCACAGTATGAGAATTTGCAAGCCACATGAAACCAAGAAACATCAAGTTGCTCTGGGGACTACAATACTAAAGCGATGCAGAGCATTCTTGGTGAAGTTAGCTGCTTCTGGTTTGATGAAGGTTACTATTTGAAAAGCTACTTCAAATACATATTATTCATAGACAGATTCTTCATATGAAATAACCCTACCAAGAGGAGCACAATACCTCTTACATCCTGTAACAATGATTTCAGTTATGCTAAAAAATTAAATCCTTCCACACTATGTTTTCAAGTAGAGACAGAATACCATTCAACACTTGGAAACACAATACTTCGCTCTTCATATGCTCTATGGTTGAAATCATAACAATTCTAACAGACTGACGGGTCTTTAGCATTACACTGAAGCGGGGTGAAGTAAAACCTGGCAGCAAAAAAGTATTTAGACAGTATGCTTGAAATTTTATTTAAAGTTCCTAAGTAGCCAGGGCAGCACTATATCTTCTTCTTTTACTGGTATTTATTTCTTCATACCCCTGTGATTCACTTTCATTTCACTGCCTGTTAAAACACTCCTGCAAATCCTTAGACCATTCTACTAAAGACATGAATTCAAGCCATTTTTACTGTAATAGCTTTTATTGCTCTTATTGTTGATAAAAAAGCATAGAACTTAGCACAGCTTCTTTTATCCTGTTTTTCAACACTTTGTCCTCTCCATCAAATCAAGTACAGATGACAATAGTATCTGAAGACTTCATTGAAAGATTAATGGCCCCATCTGTCAGTACACTTGTACCCTAGTCACATGCTAGCTTGAGTATCAGTATCTACAAAGCATCTCAATACATTAAACTCCACTGTACACCAAAAATTGTCAGGGAAACTGAGGCAGGCTGAGGGCCCTAAAATTTCAGAGGCGTAAGTAAGGGGATCCAGCCATCATGGAACCAATACAAGTTGAAAGAAGAAGAAAAAAAAAAAAAGATAATTTTATTAAATCCAAAAGAAAATAGTAGGAGAAATCTGAGGAAATTCAAACCTACCGTTATGATCTTCTCCTTCAGCGTTTGATTTGCAGGAATGGACTTTTAGGAATAGAGAAGAAACTACAAAAGCTATTGCAGTGATGCCTTTGAGGCATAGACACAGCTGAGGTTGTATAGCTGCACAGCCCCTCACACCCAGCCCCACGTAGAGAGAAGTCAGCTGAGACCATCCCTATTCCATTCAACAGGGGCCAGAGGCAGCAGGAAGACAGTATTTTAGAAATCAGCATGTTCAAACAAACCTGAGGCAGCATACAGCATTATCTGTGCTGCCACGTGATTGTTCAGTGATGTGAGGAGGGGAATCCAGATGTGCAGAGGGCTGGATCACCTCTCCTGCAAAGACCAGCTGAGAGACTTGGGCTTGTTCAGCCTGGAGAAGAGAAGGCTCCAGGGAGACCTTACAGCAGCCTTCCAGCACCTGAAGGGGCCTGCAAGGGAGCTGGAGAGGAAATGGCTATTAGGGAAAAATTCCTCACTGTAGGGTGGTGAGACACTGGCACAAGTTGCCCAGAGAAGCTGTAGCTACCTCTGGGTCCCTGGCAAGGACCAGGTTGGATGGGGCTTTGGGCACCCCGGGCTAGTGGAGGTGTCCCTGCCCATGGCAGGGGGTTGAAATAAGATGGGTTCCTTGCAACCCAAACCATTCTATGATCCCTGTTGATCCTCTGCAAGTCAGTGGGCCTGGTTGCCTAATTCCAATTGTTGTCCTGCAAAAGCTCCCTGTTTTAGGCCATGCCATGCAATCATTACTTAAAAAAATCAATTTCAGCTTTTTTCTACAGATGTGAGAGACTAAAAAAAATAAAGTTTGGACGGTTTTTTGCTACTAGAATTAGAAAATAATTTTATTCTGTTCTATTATGCCATATTTCAATGACTTCCTACAACACCTAATAATGAAGTTAGACAGTTTTGCAGATATTGTTTGAATTTCATTTATGGTAGGAAATAACTCTAAGAAGAAACCCTTAAGTGCAATTAGGCAAAAGGAATTATAATTAAGATGTAAATACCTGTACAGAGAAAACAGAAAGCTTTTAGCACAGGAAAAACAAACCATTTGCTGCAAAACTTCCTGAAAAATAAACTCCTGAGGGTCTGACCTTTCATTCTGAATCCGCAGATTCCATACTTTTGAGCCAAGGCTTTCTGAAGTGACCGCATTTAGATATCTATATTTTCTTTGTTAAACACAATATTAAGTGTTTAAGATCTAAAATGCATACACTTTCATATCTGATGCTGGGTATTTAACTATCCAGCTGTACTTCAAAAAATCATTGGACTAAAGAAATTGCCAAGGAGTCAAAAAGTTAAAAAGACAAAGGAGTCAAACAAATTTAACATGTTTGACAGGTTTAGCATCCTGAAGAGGTAATTACCAACACTGTAATACATAAACAGTACATAATTGCATGACTAAAATAGTGCGGAAAATAATATTGATTATCAACAAGTTGTTGCTAACATTGGATATTTCTGAAGTCTGTTTATATCTCATTTTTAATGGAAATACCCAACACATTCCACCTTTTAACATACAGCTATGCTATATTAAATATTGACTTAAAGCTGGGAAAGCATGGACACGGTACTTATGTAAAAGTATGTTTTGTTAAATCAAGGAGATATAGAACTCTGAGTAAGTCTGATCAGTTTCTCTTGATCAAACAATTGCATGCAAACAGGTGACTGAGAAAGGTCAATGGCTGAGTGAATTACCTGTTAATGGCAAAAAAAATGTCTGCAGTAAATAGTATACAACACAGCTAAGTCAAGGAGCAATCTATTTATCATCCCAGTGTTCGATTTGGGCTATTAATTTATATACTCTGTCTCCATAACTTTTCATTTATGGTCAGTGGGAAGCAGTAGGTTTCCCCAGAGACATAGTCAGGGCTTGTAATTTCAGCTGTTGCTCCAACATGCTTTCTCAAGGAGCCTCTCTTCATTGACAGCAGTGAGAAATGAGACAACCTCCAAGCTTTGGTGCCTACAATACATACTGAAAAAAAACCCCTCAAAACCATAAAATTAAATATTAAGCTACTTTTATTTCTCCTCTTACCATCAGTGAATTCCCTCCCCCTCTGAAATAACTTCCTTTCAAAGTCCTAGTGTGACAATATTTTTTTCGGTAAAATGACCTGCCCAGATGAAGTTGTTTATGGGAACATTGCCAGCAGAAATACCTTTGCAATTTGGCTAGCAGCAAAGCATCTACGGGAAAACTGTGCTGCAAAATTCCTTTATATCCACAAGATAGATCTGTGTTTAATACCTACATCTCTGATATGTCGACAGACTGATTACTTTTGTTTAGGCAGCTACAAAGAGTTTAACATCCTTACTTATTCTATGTTATAATTCCTAGCTAACTCCAGATGCCTGGATAAAATCTATGATAACAAGAAACAGCAGTCCTCAATATATTAGTTTGACTACCAGCAAACTTCCCTGATAGAAACTATGCATGAGAAATGAATGAGGTTTTTCTTCACTTTTCATATTTACAACAAATAACTGCCTGGCAGCTTATCATCAAATGAAACCCAGAAGTCTTCAGCTAGCCACTCAGTTCGCCACAGACTTCCTGAGAGCAGCAGTAGCTAAACAGAGAAGCTCACAAGCTGATCATTTCATATGAGAAATATGAATCACAGACTGAGAAAGGACTGGGGCTTAAGCACCTAATCCTGGTGTGCCTGTCTGACAAAGCAGCTACAGACCGGAGCCACACACCTCCCCCTCCCCAAGACCCTTTCCTTGAGTAGTATTTGGGTTTTATTTAGGAATCTTAACTGGGAAGTCCCAGAGGCTGGGGATCCATGGACTTTCATATAAATAGTGGGAACCGAATCCAGCGTTTCCTGTGCTTCTACAAGGCAGCTTTGACACCTGCAAGATTTTGCCTACAGAGAAACATTGGCTTTAGAGTATTAGAGCTGTTTAATCAATGCAGATAGCAGAATGCTGCTGAGCAGTGGTCTCCATGATACAGTTTGTTCTACTCTGAGACAAGGATATCACATATGTGATACGGAAACATCTCTTTTCAGTGTCTAAATAAGCAATTTAATATATCTGATAAACTACATACCAACATTAGTCTTGTCATACAGTAACAAAACAAAACCAAGCAACTCCTCTGCAGACCCTATGGCAGAAGCTGTATCCAGAGCCCAAATTTTAACTAGGGGGTGGTTTTTTTGGGTATTTTGCAATTATCTAAAAGTTGGTGTCTGTCATGGAAAGAAAATGCCAGTCATGAGCAAATCTGTTCTGGCTCTTGGCTCACCCAAGATGGTACAGCAAGAACAAAAATATTCCCCAGAAAGTATATACATGACATATCTGAAAATTCCTTCTAGAATCAAAAAGTTCCTTGCATCTTTCATGCATAACTATTGTGAATTATTGTTTAGAGGGCAACACTCAGCATTGCTATAGAATGACAAATGACACAATGTACTTTAGAAAATGTTAATTCAGGGGTATTCCATTACACTAGATTTATAAAATAGCCAATTTTGAACAAAAAGCATGTTCACAGTTTCTCTAATGTGACATTGTTAATCCTGAAGCAGAGCAAGGTATAAAGCAAAAATACCTAAACATAGTTCTTGAGAGTGGAAATTGCATTAAGCTATTTGGACAGCTTGCAAACACCAGACCTGCTAATCATGCTGTTAGCTAAGTATAAGAAAAAATAGAAGCAGCAAAATTTTTGGAAAAGCTGCTAGATGTATGTTAACATCACTATTTATCAGTTCATCCAAAGAAAGTGCAAGTGGTGTTTACTTAAGGGTAACTTATCTTGTTATTCTGATAACTGTGTCAGGTAAAACTTAACATGCCTTTACTACTTTACAACAGTTGTAATAGCTATAATGCTAGATTTCAGCTTCAATTTTATGAACTGTAAAACCCCCAAGGCTTCAAAAAGGCTATTTTTTCATCATTGTGCTTATTATACAGACTTAAACTTCAAAGTCATATTATCACATGCATTTAATTTTGATCACATACTCTTGGATATGGTTTCTGCTTTCATTGAACTCTTTAGCATCACAAATACAGTGACTGCAAGTTAAGAGTCTAATGCCACTGAGGTTTATGTAAGGCATAGGTACAAAAATTAGTCCTATCAAACTATCTGCAGCTTAGATGATGAACAGTTTCCAGTGAAATTCTTTGTCTTTAATGAAAAGTAATTGCTTGAAATACAAATGATTTTATGCATTACTAGATAAAGATGACAATCTGGGGAAGAACGTATCAGTGGATTAATGGGATTTCAAAGATTTCAAAGATTTGTCATTACTAAGTTGGGCCTTTTAAGGTAATTTTGGGACTATGTGCCCTGGGTTTCTGTATGGCATAATGACTTCTTATTAACGTTTTGTTCAAGACTTTGCCCAAGAGACAGAAGGAATTCACAGGAGTGTTATTTTTATACTTTGGCATTTATCATTTGTCACACAACTAGTGCAGTCGTCCACCTCCAAAAGCAGCTTTCTCCTACATTAAACATAAATCAGTCTTTCAAAATCTTACATTAAAATCTCAACAAAGATATTGATAAACTAGACTGGGGTTTTCCAGTCAAAATATTATGAAACCCCAGAACAGCAAGTTTGCTAATTATAAAGTCTATTAGTATGAAAGAAGCAAGAATTCTTGAGAATAAATTGGATGACATTTTGTTTCTCTGCTCTGTTGGAATTCTCTTGGGGTTCATTAGTAGATAGTTACAGAAAACAGGCATCCCAGAGAATGTACTGGAGAATATCATTTTCCCTAATTATTCCCTAACTAGCCTGCACAGGTCTATTTTGAGGGGAAGACAGTAGGCTTCCACAGGCTGCTATTTAAGTTTGAGATTTTTACTAGCTTTCAATCCTATTTATGTCCTGCTGGCACTAATAAGCAAAGTGTATTATTCAAAATGCATTTGAATTTTGTATTAGGAGGCAACAAGCCCTTTCAGACCCCTCTGACATGGTCTGGAATTTCCAAATATTCCCTTTACCTCTGTTCATTTGCATTTCCAGGAAGCAGCAGGTAAAGAATTGAGACAATTGCAAAGAAAGGAGGCCCCAAACCTGCCTATCTGTTCTTCTGCATTGTGTCTAGCCATTATGAAGGAATTTTAGTATTCACATATCAAACTAACAGCAGTAAAAATTTTCCTAAGGTAGTGCAAGGGATCCACTATGGCTTTTCGAACTAAAAAAAAAACCTAAATATAAATTGTTAAGCTTATGGTTCAGCACTAGGAAAATAATTGTAAAGAGAAAACAATGTAAGATCAAAACAGTATTTATAACTGTTTCTTAATTAAGATAATTTTATCGCATAAGATGTGTTTTCAATATCAAAATCTGTTGAGCAAGGACCTTAGCTATGAACAGGTTGCTCCTATGAAATGGAAATTTTATTTAAGATTTATAAATTAAACATGGAACTGTTTTTCCTTTCACTGATGATACCGTTCTTTTCAGTGATGATGAATGAAGCTGAAACTGACATGATTCTTTTACTTCAACACCACCTAATTCCATAATGTCCAAGGGCAGCAATACCCACTAATGGACTCAACATATGCCAAGAAACATGTTTAAAACAGTTTCTGCACAAGAAACAGATGGAGAACACCTTTATTTCCTTACAGTTCATCCACTTTCTCTCTTTGTCCAAGAAATCACAGTTTCGAATCCATCAGCTGATGTTACAGCCCTCTGAAATGAATCTATTTGGCACTGGTGGTAAAAGTCTGAGAAAATGGTAGCTATTATAGGAAAATAATTTTACCAACCCTGGTGTTACCATGAAGGTAGTTTACTTAAGCTTAGATCTTAAATTATAAATCATTATAATAATATGACTATAGAAATACAGTTTAACTACAAGTCCCACTAGAAGACTGTGATAGACTGTCTCAATTCAACATGTACTGTACAAGCCTTATCCATCAGCTCTGGTCTTGTATCCAGGTGAGGATTATCTGTGCCATGGTACAGACTATGAGGTGGTACCATGGAAAGCTATCCCATGGCTATTAACTTCTTTTGCATATCATCCTAACATTCTTCACCCTAAATCTTCATCTCCTCATCCTAGCCTTGGGAGGGGCACACTCCTGATGATAAAGGCAGAAAGGGAAAAGATGCTTTTAGTCTCCTCAGCATCCATTGCTCATCATTCTTCCTCACCAGTCTCAAGTCTGGTGACTTGAGAAGACACATAGGTGGAATAGCTGCACTGAAAAAGACGTACACAGATGAAACTATAAATGAGAACTAAAAGAGCTTTATGCTTTGCCCATAACTATTAAGTAAATTTCTTTTCATAATTTTGTTCATACAAAAAGATCAGAAGAAAATGTGCCAAAATACCAACACTGTTGTATTATGTTTAAAGCTCAACATTTTACTTCTCACAGCTTTGTAAGCACAACAGTTAAAGACAGAAGAAAGACATATTGTGTGCCTGACAATTATATTGTCTCACTCATATCAAGTTACAATGATTTATTTAAATTAACATTTAGTTAAAGAACCCATCTATTACAGAGAGAGATAAATCAGTTTCCTGAACACAGGCTTGAAAAATTCCTCCTCTGCGAAACCTTCCATTCCTGATCGTTCAGCCAAGCTACTCACTCCTCTGGTCCTGCATGGCAGCACCCTCTCCTGCCAATATGCACGAGAAAGACACTAATTAGGGTCTGTCCATTTTGGTTTACAGAGATTACTTTGTTTTCTGTTGTATCTCTGCAAATGGCGACAAACCTAGATGGCTACTCAGATACTGGAAAGAAGTGATTAATCTATTATTGATCAGTGTTTACTTCAAAAGCAGGCAGAGAATGCCTGAAACATTAGCTGTGAAATCTTTTATTGTGAGTTAACAAAAGATTTAATCACTTGGAGAAGAGTAATTTTGGCATTAAGTATGATCTAATGGGTAGAACAAAACTAATAACAAATAATGAGGCTCACTTCCAATGATTTAAACAATTATCTGAATGCCCTCAAAAGAAAACGGACGACAAAGAAAATATACAGAAGAGAAAAAACTAAATAGTTTTGGCAGAAAATAAGTATACATCCTTATAAAAAACCCCAAAGCTAACCAGAGTTGTTACTCGTTTAAAGGAAAAGTATGTCAGCAGAACAGAAACTGGAGGATATCTCATATTTAGAAGAGTACAAATGGCATTTCTCAAATGCTGTTTGGATGTTACCATACCTCTTTCCAGTGTACAATGTGGACACTTTCTACTCAGTGCTGGCTATGTCCATCCTAAATACTCCCTTTCCAGATCTCAGAATAGAATGCTGTGGACATTGCTGTCATTCGAGATGGTGGTACATTTTTCATTTCTTCTTCTATTGCTCTGTCATGCAGCCTGCCCCAGCCAACCATTCCTACATTGCTCTCTCAGTAAAGGCTGAGCAGCTTTATCACCATCAATGGGCAAGACACAACAGATCCAGAATTAACCACACAAAACCAGAATGGATGAATTCCAAACCACCAGCAAAAAGGCTATCCAGAAAATCCAACATTTAGATCTCCAGCATCCCACACTCTCTTTATCCCACTTTTCTGCAATGCTCTTTTCCCTGTTGTCTTTAGTCTAGCTGTCCTTCTACCTTAATAGGTATTGTTCAAAGTATCATAATTAATATAAATAAAATAAAACTTTCTAAAATTGAGAGCCATCTGTGTGTGTGTGTGAAGTCTACAATGTTTTCTTCCTATGTTTGTTGTGGGGTAAAATAGCCTCTCTCTTACATAAGAGTACACAAAGTCTTGAGGACAGGAGTGTTCTCTTGTTTGTTTTGCCACATCTACCCACCTGAATCAGACAGCACCAGGTTTGAAATCCCTGAAAACTGAGCATCAACCTGGCAGATAGGAGAGAATAGCAAAGAACAGCACAGCCATGATACACCATGGTTTTCTTCACTCTCTGTGCAACCCAAAGCACCAGCCCCCTTCCACAGAGCTCATCACAGGTGAACCTCACTCTTTTTAGGACAGTCCTCGGGTCTGTATTCATTTTCTTGCTGTAAGGATATTGGACTGTTATTAAGGAGCTTCTTACCAGTTACTGCTGTTCTTAAGTGGGCCTCGCTTGAGGCAGTGTTCTTTCATCAAGTCTACTTCTTCTATGAAATGTATGGCTGAATATGCTTATTAAAATTAAAGCTATCACATTCATCAGCTGGAAACAATACCCAAGGTCCCAATGTCAGTTTTACCAAGAAGTGATTTGGGCTAGGTAAGGATATAAAAAAAATGTTCACCTTGATTAATTCATAAATGAAGATGTATAACTGAAGTGAAGTTGACATTAAACAAAGCAATCTTCAGGGAACATCCTGAGCTCTTTTCTGATCTACTGGGAAATATTCTGCAGGACGCAAAAAAGCCCTTGTTTATCAAGGTAAATATGTCAAGAAGGAGTTATTCAGACATAGCCTGAAAACAATATGGCTTTAAAAAACAACCTACTAAAGGTATTGTGAGGACTTTTCCCCTGAGAAAAGCATAAGTTGTAAAATGCTAGAACAACAACAAACAGGGGAAAAAAAAAAACAGAAAGAAAAGAAAAAGTCAAGGAAAGATAACACAAATGAATGGATCCATCTGTCCTATCCTGGGACTGTTCTACCTACTTTTCTACATACAGCCTTTATGTCTTAGCAATTCCATCCTGACCTCTACCATAATCATGCAGTTCTGACCTCTCCTCCGCATCCCCACACATAAGAGGTTCCTTTCCTGCACCAGTCTTACAAGCTCCTGCTACACTGTGGCTGCTGTTCATCTCAGGGGGTAGAGGAGGAACAACCTGAGAACAGAAAAGGTCTAGAAGGTCAGGAAGGCAGCTGGAAGGCTCTAGAAAGGAATGCTTGCTTCTGCCACTCTCAGGGTTGGTGGGGGTGAGAAAGCTAGTGGTGGCAGCAGACACAGCCCCACCTGTTCCTCCATGGCAGGAGCACTTAAACTTGCCTATCCACGTGGATACTATCTGATAGGTAGCAAGGGCTCTTAGACACTCTTTGACTCACCCAGCCTAAAACAGAGGCAACAATCAATCATTTCCAACAACACCTCTTAGACTAAGCAGTGGCCTACTTCACCTAATAGCTAAAGCTACGTGCCTTGTCTGACTGCTTTAAATTCCTGGGCAAAGTTCAACACACACAGCTTCATACTTGTTACTTTACCCAGAAACCACAACATAGAAGATACTATTTCTTACTTCATTTTAATTAGAATATACCATTTTAAATTTTATGTCAGCAACCATACAAAGTTGACAACACAAACAACTGACAAGATTGAATACACACGAGGTACAAGCACACGCAGAGATCCTTGTACCTGAACTAATATACAGCAAGTCTGGAAAATCAAAGCACTAGCATTCGATTCAATAGTGAGAGTAAAAAAATACTCAATTCAATATTAATTTCCCCAGTTTTAATATAATGCAAAATGAAACAAACACAGGTCACGCCAGAACCTTAAATTGAAGCTAACAGGCTTTTACTCCAACTTACGTTAATGGTCATATTACTTTCCCTAGTCAAACCAGTAGGAAACATTTTCCCAAAGCAGATTTTTGGCTACTGAGAGCTGAATGGGTTTTTAATACCTGATTCTTAATACTTTCATCTTGCTCACTTTAAATCATCCTATTAGGCCAGCTCAGAGGTTTTAGATAAGTAAATGCAGAGTAATCAGACATGAAATATATAAAGCAAACATTTCTCTTAGCGATTGCATTAATCAGTCAAATGCTGATAAAAGCTTTGAACTCAACTCCTCAGAAATCAGCACTTTTAATTCCAACTATAAGAGAGAGACCATGCCTAGATATAGTGCTATGATAGGATTACCCTCCAGGAAAGTCTTTGCAGAAAAATTACTGGCATAAAAAAACTTCTGAAAACTCTCTATAGAAAGCTTGAGAACCAATTGTTTGTAACCAGGATAATGTTATACCCCCAACTACTTTTTTAGAGAATGGACAGCAATTGGGACACTTGGAGTAGGAATCTGAATCAGAATGATCATGAATAGTAAAGCTACACAAAGAACACACGTCCCTGCAATGCTTTATTAACCTTTTTACAGGTTAATAACAAAAACACTTTGGATTTGGGGAGAAGAAAGTGGGGGAGCCTTTTTAATGCAAGGCTCCTCCAACCTTTCCACTCAAGTAAAAGGTTCATTAGGGCTACACAAAGACAAACATTTTTAAGCTACAGAACAATTCTTATTTCTGCTGCATAAGCTCTAATATGGGTATGAAGATGGCTTCTTTTCATGATCACTTCTGCAGTTCAGGTGTAGACTTGTAAGAATGATCTTCAGGGGTGTTTCTTTGTCTTTGAGTTCTTCCCTTGTTACTCTCAGATATCACATTTTAGAAGAAATCTCATCTCCTCAAATTCAATCTGTCACAAACGTGACCTTTTCTAGCTTAACAATTCCTCTCTTCTGTTTACCTTTTCTACAGCATTTAACAACTTCACTGACCTTTCTGTCTCTCAAGATTTCCCATATAAACAAGCAAGTAAAAACTATACTAAAAATTCTCAAGGAAACTTCTCAAAAACATGAAAAAACTGAATTCTTTGGGTTTTCCACCATTATCAGAATAACATCAGAAAATATGGCATACTCTACCACCTTCCCTTATGCCCTTAATACAATGCAACATATTCTACAATTCTGAAAGGTTCTCACCAAGAAACTTATATCTAAATGTCATTATTAGCACTTGCCCTAGTTTAGCAAACCAAAAAGTTCAGGTGATGTAGAAATGCTGTCATTCTTCTGAAAACAACAACAACAACAACAGCAACAAGGATAAAAAAGCAATGCAAAACTCCCTCTCCTAATTAAAAAGTATCTACCTGTCATTTCTCATTCACAATAGCATTAATTGAGAAGAAACTGTTTCTTCTTCATCAGGATTTTAAGGGATCATCTGCCCCACACCCGCAAATACAGAACAGTAATAGCCATTAAAAAAAAAACCAAAATCTGTATTTGGTTGTTACTATGGAGATTTCCACAACTTGCAGATCCCAGTATGATCAAATGGGTAGATATGATTGCTAGTATACTTTAGAAAGTAAGATATTGGCCTTTATTTCACCAGTTAAGATTTTTTTTCCAGTTTGTTATTTTTCCTCTAATTCCTAGCTTCTAAATGAATTTAATAGTTTATAATAATAACTCATTTATGATAATAATTAGTTTATGATAATAACTCTCTTCCACCTCTTATTCTCCCTCTTCCCCCTCTTATTCTCCCTCTTCCCTGGGATTTGTTTTATAAATAAGGTTTATTCCCCATATAAGCTAAGGTTTGTTTTAAACAGCATGGCTTTCCCTCCTGATTATGGAATTGGGGCTTTAGGGACATCTAATTAAATGTTCTTAAACTGTTCCCAATTAATATCACCCTATTTTAGTTTAAATTGTCTTCCACATGAATGAGCTTATAATTGCTTTCTAATTGCTGTTAGTCCTTTCAAAATACAGAGTAGTTATTCATTAATGATCTGAGCTATAGTGTATGTAAGTTGAGTTAAGACATTTCCTTCATAACTTAGGTTTTGCATGTTTCATACATTATATAAAGCCAATTAATTAATTTTCTAGTTTGCCTCAAGTGTTTTGCAGCAGAAATCAGCTTGCACACTGCATTCATTAAACTATAGCTTTTATAATACTGATCAATGAACACCAATGCAAATAAACACAAGTGTTATTTTTCTTCTTACTTTAAATACTTGTGAAACGGTGGGTTGAGTAGCAATATAGTCTGTGTTAGTAAGAAAGGAGAAATTACAGTCGTTACTGGTTTGTTTTCCAGATATTTTAGGAGAAAGTGAATTTAATAACATTTTGTGACACAGAAAGAATACCATTTTAGGGCCATTCAATCCCTGTTCTACTATTTTCCTTTCAGAATAGATGCTGCCTCTTCAAATCCTGACTTTACTAATATTCTTTTTGGTCTAAGTGACTTTGAAATTGAATGACACACAAAACCACAATATGTATTTTTATCTGTGCGCAAGTGAGCAACATCACTGGAATGTTCACTGCCCAGCATGATCCTGGTTACTTTTTTCCTGCAGAAGAGGACTGCATTTGAAGCTCTCTTTAGAATCAGCAGCTAGAAGTCATCCTATACTATACACAGTTTCCACAGATGATGTAGAAAGACTAATTTCTTTCTGTGCTTCCATGATATGAAAAGTTAGTGTAGAAGGATTCTTCAGACCTCCTCCACTTAATTTGAACTCTTGCTAAGCTTCTGATTTAATACACTCTTACTAGTAACTCCTGACACTGAAATCATTCATAACTTCAGCTAATATTAGAAATAGGCAAACTTCAAAGGAATAGAAGGTTAGTTCAGCTAAGCAGACAAAATTTGAAAGCTCAAGTAGCCATCTTATTGCTGGAAAACCCTCAAATATGCTGCCTGAGAGTAAAAAACAGGTGTTACCATGATACTGAAATGCCTTAGCAGGACAAAGAACCACCTTCGTATGAGAATGTAGACTATGACCATGAACGTAGACTATGACCATTTCTTGCTTTAAAAAAAAAAAAACCCTGAAAAATCAAGCAAGTAAAAACCCTCTCAAAATTAGGTTTCTTAGATCAGACTCAAAATCTGAAGAGGCAGTTATGATTTCACCAATAAGACCCGCATGTCTAATACTGAGCCTGTGCCTACGTGCTTTCAGAACTACATGTAGCCTTATTGTTAGCACTAAAGCTTCAAATTTCAGTTTGCCTCTCTTTTCTGATTACTGCACTAATTTCCTGAAGCACCAAGAAGTTCTTGATGCTCTCAGTATTGGAAAATGTATCTGTCAGCACTGAAGTTAGCTGTAGAATTGATATTAAAGGTTTACTTTGCATGCTGTTGAGCAAGACCACATAAATCTAATCTGGCATTACACAATTTCTTTAACCTTCTCTACGGCAAGACACATGTAAAAAAGGAAGAGACTATTATAGCCAAAGAAGTGCAGGCAGACTTGCAATCTCACAGTTAAGCAGGAGTTTAGGTGGTTATTCATTTCTGTGGAAGGTATTGGCCCAAGAATGAGAAATGTTTCTTTAGTCACAACTTCGTATAGTACAGTGGCCAATTTTATTCCTTATTCGGGAAATCTTCCTCCTGCTAAGCACAAAACCAGAAGTCCTGTTTAAATTGAACTAAGGCCTCTCTTTTGGAATGACTTGTATTTCAGCATATTTCTAGTACTTCTTTTTGTTTGGGGGTTTTTAGGGTTTCCCATCTTGACCTATCCTTCACCCAGATGTTATTAGGTTATGAACTACATCTGCCCCAACGTTTCAAATAAATTACTTCACAAGAAAAAGAATGGTCGAGTTCTAATAGCGGTGTCTCTTTTGAGATAGGTCTGAATAAAAGTGGATTTTCCAGTAACTAACTGCGACTTCCAGAAACTTCAGCACTTACCAGCAAATTCTTCCTACTATAAAAATACTTCAGACTAATTCCTACAGGATGATTTTTTACATATTTCATTTTTCCAACGACTGTATGCTGCTATACCTGTGTCTGCTATGGTTAGGAAAGACCTTCAGCCTGTCTAGTTATGTGCAATTCACTAAAAAAGTATCCAGGGTTCTCTTAACTTAAACACTATTTAATTATAATTTCTACCTGGAAACTGGATGAAGTCATGAACCCATTTTGCAGTTAAGAGTTCAAAAAATCAGATTTGCTTAAAATTAATGTAACATCAGTATAAGATACTATGAGCAAATTTTACTTACATATTAGTTCACTTTTTCCCATATGGGAAAAATTAAAAAAAACCCTGGAATTAGAAATAACTAATAACAGTTTTATTCATGATTTTATTCCTCTGAAGACTGTTAATTTGACAGAAAAACATGTGCTTTAAATACAACACCCAAAAAAAAAATAATCTGTGATTTCTAAATATGTTCATTCAAAAATCTAAATTCTGACCTGGATTTGAGAAATACGAATTTTATCTTAGGCACTTGTTTGAACAAAATTCTGATGGTAAAATTTTGCAACTTTTGAGTGTATTTTAATCAGCTTTATTTCCAATTTGTTTAATAATATAATTTTTTTTCACGTTGGCTTATTTTCATTATTCGTTATTTTTAATATGAAATTAAAAATACAAAAAATACCAAAGCAAATAAAAAGAACCCTCCCCCATGCCTTACAACATCATACTTGTGTATGGAACAAAGTAAACATATTGCAAGTATTTTTCTTTCTTCATCTTGAGAATCTGTCTCTCTCTAAATATTGAAACTGCATTATTAATTTGACTTATACATTTGCACAAATACACATGGAGGATGGAGTATACCGCATAGCTAGTCACAATTAGCTCAACCAAGCCTTGAATTATGACAGTATTTGTAAAATAATTGAGAATATATATAACAATTCACTGTACGCTAAAGCACCAGTTAGGACCTTCTCTTGTTTCAGAGAATATGGGGTTCCAGGGAACAAGTGTTGACATGAGTGGAGTATAATAAATGGTAAGCCATATCTACTGTTTCTAACATCCTCTCTTTTCTCCAAGATCAATTTTATTCCTCAGGGATCAAGTAGCAGGCATAAAAGGAGTCACTGGAGGATGTTTTTTCCATCCTCCTCTGTCATGGGTTTCTTAGCTTTTATTTTGTATCACTGGACTGTAGAAGGCAGCAGAGATTACTATAGCCACACAGAGCAGGTTGTAGATGGCATCTAGGAGGGGAACGTGTGAGCAGGAAGATCTTAGGGTTCCCACCTCAAATTCCCTGCTCTCTACTACAATCCTGAATACAGAAAATCCTCCACAAGACCAAATGGGAGAGATAAGTCCATGCTCTGCTCCACTGACATTATTCCCAAAAGTAAAGTGCACCAATCAGGCTAACTGGACTTATATACCTTGTTTCTGGGCAGGAAAGGAAAAAGAGATGAGTGCTATACTCCTTACTCATGATGGCAAGGAATGACTCCTTCCAGTGAAGGAAGATACTTTAGTCAAGATTGCAATGCTGGATTCAAAAGCAAACATAAGTATAGGATTCCTCCAGCACATTTCCATTCTTGTTACTCACAAAAATAAAACTGACACTGTCACCCATTTTGCATTTAAACTCAGTGAATTTTCAACAAATAGGCTTTAAATGTTAAGAAACTTTCATGTAACGATTTCTCCCAGAAAGAAGAGAGAAACCCATGCACTGAGTGGTGAGTCCATCCCTAAGTCTAAGCTTTCATATATTGGCTATAAACAAGTTTTTGAAATATAATTTGTGTCCTGGAATGATTGACAGGATAATTAAAGAATCAACTTGAGACAGTCAATCTATTTGAAAAGAAAGCAAAAGGAAATGAACATCCACCTCCCAGAAAAATAAAATTACAATATAAATAAGTATGAATTTTATGTCCAGACCCTTCAAAGACATACTTAGGCCATTAACTGGTTCACTTTCATGACTAATAAATGCTACTTTTACTTTGAAACTAAGTATTCATTTTCACAGACAGAAACTATGCATATACTTAAATATAAACATTTGATTGCCAGCTACCAAGGAAAGCTTGAATTACTATAGCCTTCATCTGTCAAAATCTATGATGCCAAATATAATGCTAGAATTGAATATAAGAATTGATTAGAAAAATATTTTAAAGCATTGCAGACCAGAACAGAATATACTCTACAGTAGCCAACATGATAAATTTTAAAAGTGTTTAAAAGTTACATTCAATTTTAATGTGTTTTTAATGAAACTTCAAAATTCAAAGTTTCATTGAAAACTCTAAAGCTGTCCACTGGAAATCTGAAGTTTCCCAATTAGAAATACAGGTTTGTACACCACCTTACTAATTGTGGCTTTATAAGCTGTAGTTAGTTACTACATGAGCTATGCTTTTCACAATAAAACATTGTGATCACCTCTTCATGAAGAACAAGTGAAAAGGGTGTGTGGGAAAAAACCTTTACAACATCCTTACCTCACAGAAGATAAAAAAACCCATATTTCTACATAAAATCCATGTTACTCCTTAGTGATACATATTGTATATAATTATTTTATACAACTTGCCATCTTGATGTGTTGAAGCATTCTAAAAAGTTGAATATAAGCAAAACTGGTCCATAAATTGCTCCAAATCATACTCATCAGCTCATGTTGACAGCTCTTGATCCCAATTATTTGCTCACACCATGCACAAGGAGTGACACTAGTCTTTTCAAAAACATGCATTATGGAAACTAGAGGGGAGTATCATCACTTGCTTTCCATGAAATTTATCTTTCATACTTTTTTATAAGTACATTGTCTTTGAAAAAAAAACACACAACCATGTTATTGTGTGATTCTGCAAAAATTTAGCATTTCCTAGAATTGTATAAGAAGAGTTATTGCATAGTTCTGCATCTTATTACATATTTCCAAATTAAAATATTCATATGCACTTGACATAAAAACACAAGTATATTTAAAAATAGAAAGAACATTTGTGACTCTAAAGAAGGATCCATTAGAAACCTTATGATTATTTCTTTAATTAGACATACTTATGTGTATTAATTATGACCTGGTCAAAATAACATAATATTATGGGAAGGTAAATTAATTATGTGCACATGGCACTTGATAATTAAACATTTAATAACTGTTTGCAAAGATTCCAACAATGGCATGCCAAATATTCCTAAGATATTTCTAGCAGCCACATTTATCTGTGGATGGTGAACAATGAGAGAAAATAAAAAGTAAAACAGAACCGCAACATTTTCTGTATGCAGAGTATTAGGAAGTTTATCTTCTATAAAGTAGACAGTTATGAAGTAATTTTTTTTTAATATCAAGGTTTCCATATACTCTCTGGTATTTCTTATAAGTGTAGTGCACAATCACAATTTCAGGGGGAGGGGGTAGGGGTGTGTTATTTGTGATTTCTCAACCCTGCCCCTCCTGAAGTAACAATTTTTCTTTCCTCAGATTTGTTTCAAATATGTATGCACACATATCATAAGGCTAGTTCCAGTGCATTTCTTCCTTATTGTGTTGAAGAATAAATAGAAAACGTCAGACAAACAATGCAACAAACTAGGAGATGAGTAACTGCAATGTTTGCAAATGGTGAGATGGGTATTTATTCCTTACTTTTTGCCAACAGCCTATCCTGACAAGCAAATTAATTCCATGGTAAACTCCAATTCTCACTGATGACCACTTGAAATGACACCAAAATAATTTTTAGTAGTAAGGTAGATGTCAAACCCTGACTGCCTGCTCTTCAGATAAACACACTTTGGATAAATGTTGTATCTTGTAATCCACAGCCTGATAAGAAATTTCATAGCACAGACACATTTCAAAATTTCCTAGGCTGTCTGCAGCAGATGAAAGTGTATTTTTAACTGATGCATGGAACAGAATACACATGAATAGAACATGATGCATTCTGCTAAGGTGCACTTTTACTTCAATAATCGAAATATATTCGGTAGGAGTGAATGGAGGCAATAATCTTTGCCTCATCACAAGGGTCACTGTGTAAAACCTTGAACCTCAATATTCCCTCTGCAATCAACAGTGCTTAGAGGGTGTTTCTGAGATCCTTCACATGGACACCCAAGCAAGAGATATTTCCCTCCCTCTCTTTTGGTCTCTAGCAGCACTAAATTATCCATTATGTTCTTCCTTTGAGAAGAAAAAGTAGTAGGTATTTTCACCATATGGGAAAAGACCAATCTTTTCCCTGATCATCTAAGGACAAAATAATTTTCCCCCAATAAAGAAAACAGAACGTCCGGGCTGAAACTTGCAAGAAGAATGACTGAAATCATAAATGTCACGCAGCAGGTAAGGCCAACAAGTGGAATACTATTTCTGAAATCAAACTGAGTTGCTGCCAGATAGAAACTTTTGAGGTCAAACAGAAGATAAGTAAGAACAAACCCATTGTTCTGGCTAGAGCACACAGGGAGTATAACCTGATTTCAGAGCTAGCTTTGAGTATGCTTACACACATTACAGGAGATTCTACTACCATTGAAAGGCAAAAAAGCTATTGTCTAAAAAGTTTCATCAAAATACATTTGAATGTGTTAGATGCTGGCTTTCAGAATCTTATGAAGATACCAAATAGACTTTGATTCATTTTTCTGAGGAATCTATTTCTCCTGCTTGGTTATTTTGAGATACTATAAATAACTTTTATTATTTGAAAGCCTATATAGTTTAGGCTTTCTTTACCTGATATTTCTGTTGCTATAGAGGCTACTTGTACACTCATGTCAGGTGAGTTTTCACACAAATTTGATTTATATTAGACAGCAAACTATTTATGATCATTGTCACAACACACTCCTGAAGTTAAACATTTCTCTTTAACTAAGTGCTCCTCAATGTTATATGAATGGTTTTTGTTTTGCTCTCCCTTCCCACAACCACTTTGCTTAACGAGATGTGGCACAACTCCAAGTTCAAACCCCAGCTTATGGACTGCATGAAACAAGCTGTCACTTGTAATCATTATCAATAAGGGCTGGATTTTTTTTCCCTGTATTATGGGTAATCATAGCATTTTATTTGTCTGATTTGATTATTTGCAGAGCTGGTAACTTAAGTTTTTGATACTGCAATTCATGATAATACCTAGAGGCTTTTAGAGAATTCCACTGAAGGAAAACTCCATGATTATTTATTTGTCACTATTTAAGTCATGAACTGAGAAAAAGTGAATGCTCAAGGAGAAAACGAATAATTGTATTTTGTTTGTCAGAGTTGTAATAAGTCTCTTACATTAAATACCATCTTCATAATCATTTAACAGACTTTATGTTGCCAACTAAACAATAACTTGAGATTGTTAGGATATTGAAGGTTTAAGAAAAGGGGAAATACACAGCTTTCAGCTCATCATGAAGTTTCTCAATATCCTAGCCTTCTCTAGGACAATTGCTTAAATGCGCATTTAGGACTGGCAGCAAGACAACTCTTTGTCCTTTAAGTTGAATAGGCACTTTGGCAAACTCCACCCCTCACAGAAAATGAGTTTTCAGAAACAGGCATTCTCCTTTGAGCAGACCAACTGAAACGGTGCCAAATCTTACACAGCCTGAAAGAGGCTGGGGGTGGTGGGGAGGGGAAGTGCAGAAAGGAGAAATCTAGCAAGAAAGTTATATAAAGAGAAGCAAACATTTTAAAAGTCTTCAAAGAAAGTCAGAAGACCAAGCGAGATAAGGGAGGCAGCAAGATGGTAGAACAGTGTAACACGATGTACATCTCTGATTTTATTCCAACACAGTACGCTCCAGCTCCCCTGCATATTACTAGACCGTTCCCACTCCATCTTATGAATGTTCCAGACTGCCCTGGATCTGTGGAGACCCTTGTCAGTGGTCTCTCTTTGTTTATGGCCAGCATTGCACTATAGCACTGGACATCAGAAAAGGATGGACTTTCCATAATTCCCCTTCATGATGATCAGACTGCACGCAAGAGTAGCCTGGGTGAGAAGGAGGAACATAGAAGAGTTAAACATCATTAAGAGTTACAGGCATTTAAAAGCAAGTGCTATAGAGACAACTAGTGAACTGGGACAGAAAAACAGAGAAAATGAGGCACATACAAAAGAGTGGAAGTGAGACAAATGAGTGCACAATAGTAAAACCATCTCTAGCTAGATACTCAGTTCCAACTACTAACAGTTTGCAGTGAGAAGTCCTGAGAAAGCCTATTTTTCAGCTGATAGCAAGCAACTGAAGAATATGCTACATCTGCTCTAGGGGCTTGCTTTTTTTCTTCTCTAAATGAAAGTAGATTCTATGTGCCATGGTTCTAAATATCTGACTTTGTTTTACATTATATAATTCCATGGAAATATTTATCCTTTTAACTCTCCTTATTCTTTTCTACCACCTCATACGTTATTTTTAAAGGCAACCCAGGGATGAAATCCTAAAACATATGTCTAGGAGGAAAAAATACTGCCTCATTTAATAGCTTTTGCAAAAACATTGCAATGAATCTTATTTGGCCTGTCTTAGCAACTAGACCAAAAGAAGTTTACATAAACAAAATTTCTCCTGTTATTTTCCCAAAGTTTGGCTGCCTAAGATTTTGATCTTTACAATTTGCATATGTCATTTCTTGTACTATGAAGGTGAACTGAGTGATTTGGCTGCAGATTCCTTTTCAACTTTCTGTGTCCACAAAGCACAATGTCTTTGGCTCACAGACAAACAGGCAGTCTGGAAATTGCATTAAATACCCAGCTTTCTGAAATCTGGGTTCATCCAAATTCAATTTCTGAAATCTAATATGGACTTGTCTCTCAGTTTCTTTAAAAAAACACTAATGAAACCCTACAGTAGCAGCAGTAGAGTGCTGTAGAATGAAGTCATTACAGTATTCAGGCTAAAACAGAGATTAAAAAGATTAATTCACAATGCAGATTAAATCCCCACCTAATTTCTACACTACACTTAGAGATTCTATAAAAATGTAAATATATTAACTGCTGGGGTTTTTATTGTATTTTTCTCTGAGAACATAGAGGAAGTGGACCTGTACTTGATGCCCAATCCTGTATCTTTTTACTGTTAGGTGGATCAATATTCCTACTTTGCTTTCGTCTTTTCCTTTCTTCCTTCGCCAGCAAAACAGACCTTAAAATTTGTCCAATACTTATCCAAATTATTTTGTGTAGAAGGAAGGAAGCATCAAAAAACCCAACCCTACCTATAAATTCACATTGCTGGAATAGTGAAGTAGGGTTACCGATCTCAATAGGAAAAAGGTAGCAGAAAGGATGTAGGGTGTTCTTGCTCACTGCTGGCCCACAGCAGGGTAAACACTAGACAGACTCTACTACGCTGCAGCAAAGTCAGATCCAGCCCTGGGAGACTTCTGTTGCAGGAGGAGGAATGAAACTGCACATTTCCCAAGTGAAAGGGAGAACGAACAGTGAAGCTGATTGCCCATGTCCTTTCTCTTCCATAGGTCTATACTTAGACCTCAGTACTTTCCCTCTATGATAAAACACACAAAATCCCTAGAGAACTATGCTGGACAATTATACATGTGATCAAAGGTCTTATGGATGGCCCTCCAAATTAATGAAATGTAGGGAAGAATCCCTGTGGATGATCGAAACAGATAATTATTTAAGTTAAGCAGAGCACTGAGGCTAATTAGGAAGAAACTCAAAGGGATAGAAGGTCAGTTGAGCTTGATAGGCTGATGGTGGGTTGTAATGGCTTATGTCTCTAAATCACAATCTTACCATTTCTAGGCAGCAAAATCTGTTCACACATAATAGCCATTTCCCAGGCATCAAGTCAGCTGGGAAAGAGAGATAACAGGTATAGGCAGAGATTTGTTTATGGAAGAACTTCAGCTGCAATGCAGAGCTGGTACAGTTTAGTTTTAAATCTGTGTCTGTTCAGGCTGATGATCTCCGTGCTAGTTTTTCATGTACTCCTTAATTTTGTTCCATTACTGATAAACATTCTTTCAAAATGCTTTAAACAATCATTTAATAGCAATAAGGTATATTTATCAACCCACCAGCTTAGCTGCAGAGCATCTCCCAAAGCTATCTGTAGATGAATTTCATGTCACTGAATTGTCTGAATGACTGGTAAGAACATGTCATAACTAGTAATAACATGACAATCTGCAATACAGCCAGAAAGAAACCACTGAAATTATGTGTTCTAAATATACTCTCTAATAAAAAAAGTGGAAAGTCAAATAGCTAAAGACATAAGGAGTAGACTAAGATGTGACTGATAGCACAGTTCAACAATTAGAGAATATGCTGCAAAACAAAACAAGGAAATAAAGAAAAATTGTAATAGAAGAAAAGGAAATCATTGTCGTAATAAATTTTGCATATATATAAAATTCACGTACAACCTGAGCATGGAAATTTTACATTCCTTGTAGAACAGTGCCCTTTTGGCTCCAGCTGCTTCTGGTACCTTACAGCAAAGATCTCCAGAGTTAGGAGCTGTGGTCAGAGGCAAATAAGGAAAATAAAGCTGGCTTGCTTTCAGCTAGTAACAAAGTTTACTAAACATGCCTGGCTAATTTTATTCTAAAACATGCCATTCCTCAAAGTCCCAGAGAAAAGTACAGAATTCAGCACTGATGACGCAGAGGCAGAGATACAGTAGTGGGGCTGGTTCAGGTATAATGAGCCAGTGGATGTGCTCCATCTTTAGAGAACACCACAAACTTATCAGCAGCAACTGAGGTACTCAGCAAGCAATCAAACCAGTTAAGAGATGAACTCTCCTGCAAAGCATTATTGGAAAAGTCTGAATTCAGCAGTCAATGATACTTTTCATCCTGCAGAAATCCAAATCCAGAAGCAGTGAGGGGGCTTAAACGGCAACTTCAGTTTTCATTAACATCATCAGCTTTTGGTGATTGTTATTCCAGGTGTTTTTTTCATTTGTGTTAGTGTATTCAGAGTTGTTTTTCCTCTCCCCACACCCCACCCCCAAAAAAAGAAAAAAAGGAAACATTTCTCAAGCCCTGGTTGCCAGTAATACTCCAGAGCAGAATGAGGTGCAGCTCACACCCAATGTTACCCTGCAGTAGAATAACAGAGCAGCATCCCATCTGTTGCTTCACCTGCATAGTAAAGTGAGTTTAACTTTACCCTTCGCATAGTCGCCAGTGTCTTTCATACCTCAAAACAATTAAAATGTTTCTGAAAATCAGCCAATTAATTGAACAGCTATTTCAGATTCATGTTTGAATTCTGCAATTCCCTAATAAAGGCCAGTACCTTGTTTAGAGCAGCACAGCATACCAGGTGCTGTAGGCTAAAAACTTGATTGATACAGTATGATAAGATATAATCCCCAAACATCATACTCCAGAAGGAGAATTCACCTCCCACTGCCCTTCACAACATGGGCCATACCCAGCAGTCACTGCTAGACTACAACCAGGTCACCTCAGAAAACCTTCTACTAGGTGTAAAAACACACAAGCATAGACAGCATTCACAATTAAACTTTCTGGTGCGACAATGAAAAGGTGCAGAATAAGCACTGGCAAAAGCTTGTATTCTAAACTGCTGAAATACAGATGGAGGGATGAATAACTTGGCAGCTTCTTTCTAAAAACCAGCAATATTTGGGGAGAAGAAGTTGCAGAAATATATTTCTTAATCTAAATTTTAGAGATACTAACTTACTGTGTCTCCAGTGACCTAAGTGACAGAAGTTCTTTTACAATAGCTATAATATGTTGAATATTGGGATTCATTTCTCTTCCCTTCTCTACTTTGAACCTTTACAAATCTACACTATTAGCAAGACCCAGCTATTAAAATCTACCTGAAGAAAAAGTGTGTGGGGTGGGAAAATCACTAATTTGTTATTCTGCTATCAACATTTAATCTAGAGAATGAATAGCAGGCATTTGTCACACACATTTTTAACTCCTCTACCTCACAGTAACATTGCTATTACCTGCCAAAACAAAAACATTTTAAGATGCGGTTTTAGGAGTGTGCCAATTACTTGACAGGCAGTACATTGAGAACTCTTTTTAACAGGTAAGGATAAAACCACCTACTTTTACAGCCTTTACTCTTCTTACTCTGCTAAATTTGTGTAAGGATTGGGACTCAAGACAAGCTCTGGGCTTCCTCTGCCTGAGATCCTGTGTGGTGCTCTGGTATCTGAGCAGCAAATGACTATAGGATCCTAATACTAATAAGAAAGAATTGTCATTAAAGTTCTGTAATAATAATTAACTATGCATAATATAGCAATACACATAAATAGACTTAAAATATATATAAAAGAAGAATAAGAACATTTTTCCTTAGCCAAAAGGATAAAAACTTTAGGGAACAGATCGGATGTTTTTGTTGTCTCAAGAATCATTTGGAGAAAGATTCTGAGAAAAACAACTTTATTCAGAACCCATCATTCAAAATCTATAAATAAAAACATTGACAGTTATAAAGGTCAAAACATTTTTTTGTGAGAACAGTTAGAAAGAAAATATACAACTGACAATGACAGAAGACTAAATTGCAGAGACACCCGAGTGCAAGCAGAGATCAATCCACCCCTTCAGACCAGATTGTCAAATTTCTGCTTTTTCGCATTTGAGAAGCAAAACTCCAGCATAATTTAATGAAATCACATTCAGCCTCAGAAAGGAAGTAAAATAAATGCAGTAACAGCTCCAACAGATCAACTTCATATATGTGAAAATATTCAGAAGCAAGACTGAGATGGGCAAGAAGTTGGAAGGGTACAGAGCCAGGACACTTCACCTGATTTGTCCAAAGGGATAAACTACACCATGTTACATCAAGGTCAAAAACAACACCAAGGTCAGCTGGGGTAGAGGAAGAAGTGGATGGGACAGTTGAGCTGCCAAAGTGGCTATAGCTCAGAGGCTCACAGGGCATTGCTCAATTTATAGAAGGTGGTGAGTGACTGCCTTTGCATCATTTGGTTTCCTTCACTTTATTAAACCATTTTATCTCAACACACAGGATTTCTCACTTTTGCTGCTCCTCTTCTCTTCACTGTCCTGCTAGGGAGGTGAGGTAGGGAGAAGCAAACAGCACTCTGGGAACTTAGCTGCTGGCTGTGGTCAAACCCCAACATTGGCGAACACAGATACACCTTGTCTCCCTACACACTGTAATACGGGTCATTGAAATAACTTCTTTTACTATGTAGTCATGCAGGAAACAAACATTCCAAACATATTTTACTATTTGCCTATGTTCTCTTCTTTTCCTTGGGGGTAGGAGCCATGGTGGTGCTTAGCTTTAAGATTTCTTGCAGAATTCTCTAAGACCATTATTAAATATGCACATGTAATACATTCGGGGCGGGGGGTGGGGAGTATGATGGAACTACAAACGAAACAAAAGTTTCACCAGAAAATGCTGGTTCATTGAACCAGATGTGCAGGTGAATTTGCTGTTGCACTCTCAAAGGTGGAGTCTCAGGGATTTCTGAATCTCATCTCTGCTGGGCCCAGTCATACTCAGCTTCACACCCCAAACATTCGAATTTCCAGACTGGAAACTCACAGGCAGCTGATCAGTTAAATTGATTTGTTTTCTATTCTAATTTTTTCTAGTAGCACAAAGTTGAAATTCAGTTAAGCAGCAAGGATTTTGTATGACATTTTATTTTGAAAGAGTAAATTTTAAATTGTCCTGATGGGACTGTCAAAATTTTCAGTTTACATGACTAGGGAGAAATTACCTAACAATGAATTATGATTAAACCCAAAATTTAATTTAAAAAATAATCCCATTATTTAAAAAATTAGCTTTATTCACTCCTTTTTATAATTAAAGTGCTGAAATTCAAAATACAGGACCCTTTTGTGTATATAGCACAATACAACCTTCACTTATAAGTTCTTGCAGCAGTCTCAGAATCAGGCTTAATTTCCATACAAAGAATGAACAGCTTTACAGTTCCTATACCTTTCTGGAAATCAAGATTTTAAAAAAATATATATATAATCTGGGATCAGATCAGCGCTTGGGAGAAACTGTCTTTCCTTCAGAAGCAGCTGATGACTTCTGCTGCCTGGAGACCTATTTTGTGTAGTGTAACAGGGGCTAACTGCTGCTCTGCTGACTTCATTAGGAGCATGGAACGTTCTCCTGCAGCATCAGAGCTTGTGTGGCAAATGGCCAAAAATATAAACCCTAGTCATCAGCCTTTGCACTGAAAAAGGAGAAACAGAAAAACTTCCAGGAGTACAATAGCATTGTTTCAGCTCGAACCATACTGTAGAACTGACTTAAACACTCTGTTTTATATACGTATCCTCATTAAATTGAAAGCAATAATTCTGCAAAGTTTAGCTCGTAATACCCATCATTTCATTGGCAGGCTTTTTCATTCTCACAGAAAGTGAAGAAGTCCCCAGGTGCTAACAGCATTCATAGGTTAAAATGCAGTAATTTAAAAGGTAATCTTTTGTACCTTATCAGTGCTCCACAATAGACCCTTAATAACATGCCTGATCAGAAATGCATTTTAACCTCAGAATTAGTGAGGGTCTAAAAATTCTTCCGTGAATAACTCAGGATTTTCAATTCCCTTCTTAAAGTGCAACAGCTATTCATTAAAGAGTTGCAGTTTTCACAGAAAGACATAGTATATAATGGATTTAGGGACTTGGGGGCTAAGCAAGAAAAGCATTTGGGAGTCTAAATCTCACTGAACTCACTTTTGAAACCAAAACTGCAGCCTTCCACTATCTCAGTTATTTTCCTATCCCCAAAGGTATCCCATCACAACAGGCATTTAATATTTTCAGCAGGAAATTTCCACCAGTGCCTACAGTTTTGCTGGGCAGTGCAGAATCACTTCTATCTTGCAAGCACAATGCAGCTTGGTACACAACCATTGGCTCAGGTCTGTCCCTCAGGACCCAGAACCACGGTGAGGGTATGACCTGATGGGCTTTTTCTAGTGGGTTTTTGCTTGCACGATAAGTGATAAATTGGTCTGCTGGCAGGAGGTGAAGGGATAATAATAATAAGCAGCCATCCATACCAGCATCTAGGAAACGTTCCAGACCCTAAACCAAGAAGTGCAGTCCTCACAAAACTGCCAAACTTTGTTGCCACATGTTTTTTTGCCATCTGAATTATACTTCAGGGCAAACCCACAACTGATGTCCCACAGGAAAGACATCATGGTTGCCATCTGGGGCTGAGGACTAAAAGGCAATATTCAGAGGCATCAGTTGCCCAACCTGTATCTCCAGAGAGGTCGTGTTTAATTGTGGTAAGCAGAGCATCCTATGTGCCAAACACAGCAGCTGCAGTGATCTTCACAGAAACTCAAGCTTAGACTGAAGACATTTAAAGCCCCTCTTCCAGCCTTCCAGAAGAGCACCCAACCTACCCTGAGCTCCTTGGGCAAGAGTAAAAACCTCATGTCCTGCACTGCTCTGCAGTGGAGGATTCTCTTGCCTCTCACATCGGCTGTGCTACTTACTGCTGTCATCACAGTGTTCTGACAGCTCAGGATGTGGACACAGCAGCTCTTCCTGCTACAAGATACTTTACTGATGCTCATGATGGTTTTATAGATCTATGCTCTGGTCTGTCACCAAATACTATGCTGGTGCTTAATGCACAGCCTGTGTGTTTCAAGCAAGCACAGTACTAAATTTTGCATATTATTCCTTTTTATTCTCTCCCAAGTTATTAATATTTGAAATAAATTTTGCTAATAGGATTAGTTCAGTTGGAAAGTTTTAGCTAGGGCCAAAAAAATCTGCAACAATGACTATTCAAAATCACCATGTGGTTACACAACTACCAAATAATTTAAGTCTGAGAGCAACTTTGTACTGGGTATAACTTTGCGTTATACACAATGATTTGTTCCAGCACTTGCAGGACATGGAAAGCCATACACTTCAATTACTATAATCTCTTGAGCATTCACTGTTCCCAGCTCCACATTCTATAAGGACAGACAACAATATTTGACTCTAAATTGCATGTTTTTGAATTCTATGACATTTTTTCCTACTGACAACACCAAAGTCCCAGCTGCAATTTGGTAACTGTGTCACACTTCAAATAATGTCTTATCTTCAGATTTTAAACCCATTTAGTTTAATGTTTTGTTTACAGCAAGATCACATTCTCACAATTCACAAGAGACAAACATTTTTATCAGGAATCTTTGAATGCATTCTAGAAAGTCATACTCACTAGGGATTAAAGCTGACCTCTGGAGTTATCATTTATACAATTTATGTTTCCAAGACAAAAGTCTTGATGACAGTGTGATATCCACAAAAATAAGCACTCTGAAAAAATGCTAAGAAGTTCAGTTTGGCTCATGAACATAACAATCGTTTTTAGACTGATGCTGTCCAAAAAGACCTGAATCTGAATGTTACATCCAGTCTGCACATGCAACTTCTGGTTCCTGAAACAGTTTCCACTGGGGAACATGATAGTACGTGCTCTTTTCCTTAATCTTACAGTTCTACTTCATTCTTATAAATAAAATCCTGGGATAACAGTAAGGCACTTTAAAGGACTGGGATTTATTCTGTCAGAGTGATGTAATGCATGGACTAGAGATATAGGAGCTCTCTATTTGTAGTTTTGTATACTGAAAGAGATTGTCAAAGATACCTAGAGCTAGAAGTTATTTTAGACTGCGCACTAAAAGAAGATCAGAGGCAGAATGAGAAATCTGTCTTGTATTACATACTATCAGGTCTTCTGAGGAGTAACTGCATGTTTGTTTACTGTAGCAAATATTGTTAGACTGTGTCTAGCAAAGTCATCTGGTGATTCTCAGTATCGTTATCCAAAGATAAAAGCAGAGTACTTTTCAACAGTTCCTGTAAGAAACCTTTACTGTGAATCACGTGAAGTTGGGAGATTTTTCAGCTAAAGAAATTCTTGAGCTCTACTAATTCCCAAAGTACTCACCACGCTATCTGCTTTAACTGCTGCTGAAGTCTGGAAATATTGCTTGCAAATGTGGTATTCTGAACACATTTATACAAAATCAGGTCAAATATGTGTCACTCATGATGTTTACACTTGAATCATTTTCTTGCAGACTGAAATACACTGGGGAAACTTAACAGCTTCTGGAAGATTTGATAGACAACAAAGAAAGTAAAAAACAATGAAGTTGTCATACAACTGAATAACCTGATTAAGAGAGATTTCTGCCACTCTAAAGAGCCAGGTATAAAGCAGGAGAGCAGTTTTCTAAATATTTATATAACAACTTACATGCACAGTAAGTAAAACTAAATACAGTAATCTTCCTTCCAGGTAAGTTTTCAGACAGTCATTTGAGATGCTAGAAAATCACATACATAATTATCCTTATCCTTTTTACCATGAATCAACATGCCTACAAGCAAGTTCAGACTTGTTGACTGCCATGAGACTTATTATGATCAAAGTAAATACGGAAAAAACATTGTTAATCCATGTGTTTTATGCATGACAGTTCAGTCCTTTTATTTGATGGGGGCATTTTTATAGTCATGCAAGAAAAATACTCAATCGCCAACTCATAACTAAATAGAGTTTAAAAGGGCAAAGTTTAATAATACATTTGGTATTTGTAACAGATGCCTAAGGCTGTAAAGATACATCAGCATGCATGCAGTGTCAACTGAATTATCATAAATTAACAGGTAGCCTAATTAGAGTTGTAATCTGAGCAAGTCTAGCATTAAATGAAATTTTTTTGGAAGATGATACATATTTAAGATTAAGAGGGCAAGAATGAAGGGCAATGCATGATTTAAAGTATTGTTTATTCCATAAAGGCCTTCTAAAATCATTTCTAGGGTGATAAAAACAAAGAAAAAAAGCTAAAGACTTTAACCTTTTTTTTTCTTTAAATTTTTTTCACAGTTTTATTTCAGGTTATCCAATGTTTCTAGTATATCTTTGTAAGATAAATTGAGGATAATGAAACAAAACTGCTCAAATCTGAAGGAAATGCTCTAATCTTGGGGCTACTGTATAAAAAGCAAGCACTGTCATCATCTGCAGACAGTTGTAACTTCTAATCAGCTTCTAAAAGCTGAACTGGAGGGCTGCTGTACTGCAGTTTTTGTATGAGCTTATTTCAGGACTGAAGAAGGTGGCTAAATTCTCAAAAGCTGTGGTACATCAGTAACCTCCTGTTCTTCTGTATTTTCCCTTTATCCTAACCTATGTAGCCTTCTTACTCAGAATAATGACTTCTAATTTCACTAGAAAAGCACAATGTTAGGAGCCAGAGCACAGCACCTTCACTTCAGGGCCTGAACATCAGCAGCCAGGTGCATAAAACCTCAACATTTATAAATTACCCCAACCCAGATCCTCCCAAAACAGAACAAGATCTGCCACTAACATTTCATAAATTTATAAAAGGCTACACTACTCTTAGGCATGCAATCAGGCCTCTAGGCAACAAATAATTCTCACTGCATTCTGTTATTCTCTTTGTCCACTACCACAGAAAAGAAGGATCCTCTCCCTTGACCTGCTGGCAATGCTCTTCCTAATGCAATCCAGGCTGTTGACCACCTTTACCACTGGAACACACTGTTGCTTCAGGTTTGGTTTATTGACCAGGACCCCCAGGTCCCTTTCTGCAAAGGTACTTTCCATCCATTTGATCTCCAACATATTCCTCCCCAGACACAGGACTTGACACCTCCTTCTGCTGAACTTCAGGATATTACTATTAGCTCATTTTTCCAGCCTGTTGAGGTCTATCTGAATGGGACTGTGACCCTCTGACCTATCAACTACTCCTCCCAGTTTTGTACCTTCTCTAAACCTGTTGAAGCTGCACTCTGAGCCATCATCCAAGTCATTAATGAAGACAGTAAACAGCACAGTACCCATTATCAACCCTGGGGTATGCCACAAGTGACAAGTCTTCAGCCAGACTTCACGCCACTGATCAGAACCCCATGAACCCTTCAGTTCAGCCACTTTTCAATCCACCTCAGTGTCCTCTTATCTAGTCCATACTACTTCAGCTTGTCTATGAGGATGTCAAGTATTGAAAAGTCTTGCTAAGGTCAAAACAAACAATATCTACTACACTCCCTTCATCCACCAAACCAGTCTTCTCATCATCAAAGGCTGGAATTTGCTGTCTTCCAGCCCTCAGAAACCTTGCTACTAACCACAACCCGTCAAACAATCAAAAGTAGTCTCTCAGTGTCACTGCCTGCTTCCTCAGCACTAGTGAGTCTATCACACATATATACACCCAACCTGTTTAGATGTTCTCTAACCTGATCTCTTGCTTGCTCCAGACTTCCCCACTGACTTCAGGGAGGTGGGATTCCCAAAGCCTGGTCTGATGTAAAAGACTGAGGGAAACAACACATTGAGTAACTCAGCCCTTTCCATATCCTTTGTCACCAGGCCTCCAGAAGACTGAGCAGCAGGTGCACATTTTCCCCAATACTCCTGCTGCTGCTGCTAAACCTGTAGAAACCTTTCTTGTTCCCCTTCCTATCCCTTGCCAGATTCAACTCCAGGTGAGCTTTAACTTTCCTAAGCCAGTCCCCAGGCACACTAGGACTCCACATTCCTCCCAGCTCACCTATCCCCACTTCTACTTCTTGTATGTTTCCTTTTGTGTTTTATTTTTTAAAAGCCTCCTTGTGAATACATGTATATACATATGTAATGTGGAATTAAACCTAATTCTTTACAATTGAATGTAGATTCAGTGCCACAAAAAATTCCTAGTTGTCATCAACTCAGAAGTCATAACCTATAGACATTGGGTTTTTTTATGCTCCTGTAGCAGTATTCAATCACTAACATCAAATTAATTATGTTCTGTGGTGAAACAGTTATTCAGTTCCCCATTTAATCAATAATCAGTGCAATCATTTGCAACCCTAATTTCTGAGGTAGTTCTGATTCCCCTAGCAGGAATATCCACACTGCAAAAACTAGTCTGACTTGTACGCCAAGGCCTTCACTTGCAACTTTAGAATTCATGGTTATCTCACTGAGGTTATATGACCACATACATCTTTGAATATACACAGAAAGAATACCAGAACATCTAAAATGTGCAAACCCAGCTGTTTTCAAAGACCTCCAGGGTTCAGCACTTGTGATGATTTTTCCTTACTCATTTTAGGTAATATCTACTTAGCATTATTCAGAAACATTCTCAAATATCCGACCAAAGCAGCTAGTGAATGTTTTTCTTAGACAACGTCTTAGACACAGACAAGGTCTTTACATTATCAATTTCCTGTAAAAGATGGATGCCAACAGTGAGTACCTTTCAGTAAAAATTTACTGCTCTGGTACCGGGCCCTTCTCTGTCCCCTACTGCGGAGTCCCCAGCTTCTGCCTGCAGGGCTGTTTGCACCAGGCTGATGCTTCACTCCAGCCAGGGCAGTCAGTCCTGAAACAGAGTAGCTGGAGGGGAAAGGAAAGGTAGGCAAACCTTGCCTCCTCTCACTGGTTCAGGGTTTGTCTCCACAACACACAGTGTCACTTAAAGTATTCACAGCGGTTTTGAGAAAAAGAAGTGGGAAGAGAAGGATGCACTTCTGCCTTCACAAGTTTTTCTGGCTCCACATTTTAGGGTTGATAAACTCACCAGGGTTTTAGGTACCTGGCTGAGCAAAGTGTAACTGACTGCCCTCATCTGTCTCAGCTCCCTGGCTCAGCACAGTGGTAATCTTGGGCTCCATTCCCTTTGCTGTATCACCTCTTACTGAAATTGCATGAGGAGATTAGTTGCTGCATACTTCTACATTGCAGTCCCAAAAGGTCAGTCATTCTGCACCAAATAAGCAGGAAACAAGCTTTCTGTCCCCATTCTACATGCTTAACGCAAACCCTTCATAATGGGATAAAAGTTTATTTGCAGTCAGCAAAACATCCCTATTAAAATTTCAGCAAAAAGTGAGAGGAGATAATTCCTCAGCTTTCCTTTTTTTCTCCTGTTTTATCCTTCCATATTGTCTATCAATGGGTTTATCATCAGCTATTCAGAAACGTTTAAATCACGCTATCAAAATTTTTAGACAATGTCATAGTAGAAATGCTAATAGAAAAGGATTTATCATTTCCAGCAGTGCTGTGTGGGAGTGGCTTCTGCTGCATATGACAAAAAGCCCTGAATTATTTAACACAGTCCTAAGAATTAAGTAACAGTGTCTCAAAGCCTTTGTTATATGAGAGAAATTACTGCAAGCAGAGTTCAGCTATTCAGAAAAATGAGTACAAAAAGCGTATCCCTTTGTTCCTTGTTGTTTCTACCAATCTGCAAGATAAGATCTTTGCTCTTCTGACTATTTTGTACGGAGAGAAACTGTGCTGTTAGAGTAATATACTGGAAGCTAGTAATATCTACTAGATTGTGTGCATTGGTATCAGGCTCTTTAAAGAATCAGCATGAACCAATTTGTGGAGTTTGAGCACTCTATAAGTCAGGTAATGAGTAATTTTATGCTGTCAATGGAATAAGTATTTTTATCGTCTCTCATTTGTGCCTGTATCTCCCTGTAAAATTTGAGGGTTTAGAGAAGTAAGTGGGTACATTTTGACAGTCTCTTTACTTTTATTAAACTCTCGTTACTAGAAATTGCTATTCTTGTCACAAAACACATTAGTATTTTTTTCTTAAGTCCTTTATGAATCATTGCACTTACACATTGGACAGTCATAGTATCCTAGCTCTGACAGCCGCTAAATATTCTGTATATCTTTCTCAAAATGTTGAAGTGTTCACTTGCATTTATCAAAAAATGCTTCCCAGAAAAAAAGCTTTGCTGCACAAATAATCAGTAGATACGTGAGCTATCATGTGTGACCCTTCAGTACATGCTTCATTTAACCCGGTAAATCTAGGGGATTCAACATGGTACACAGTATTGGTTAACAATCCAAAGAACAAATATGTGATTTGATTCTGCAAAATTCAAAAGAGGAGGTAAATGTGCCACAGATATGCCAACCAGACTAAAAGCATCTGACTGGATTGCTTTTTCTAAAAATCCAGAGGGGATAATAACATAAAAATTTGTATTGATGCATGTCAGAATACCAAATGAGATCCAGTTTTTGAAAACAGAGAAAGATTTAGGTATGAGGAACCATGTGCAGGGATCATATTCCTACACATTAAGTTAGACACAGTATAAATGCTGCTTTTACTGCAGACTCTATAATTTTTTAATATTTACAGAATTCTTTGACTAACAGAAATTGCTTCTTGGTTTATCTCAGAAAGACATACATTGAAACTTCTACAGAATTTTAATTAACAAATAATTTTTTCCCCTCCAGAGTTTCTACACCAACTCAAAAAAATTAGCTAGAATATTCTTATCCCCTGCAAGGGTGCATACACTATGGGTTGAGTCTATGTCAAAAAAAACCCAGACCTCAAAAACATGCTAAAGTTTTATTCATTGCTTAAGGTTAAGTTTCACAGCCAGTAGAAAAAAGCATTAGCAGTAGAAAAAAATACACTGAGCATTTCTTACTTTCCAGCCAGAATTCAGCATCAACTGACATTTCTGAAAACACTTCACATTTATGAGAACATGCACACTGAGGAAATTATAGTACTGCGCTTTCTCTGTAATACTTCCTCACCAGAAACACACACAATTTGAGCTGTAATAGCCATTTCCTAATTATTCTGTATCTCCGTTTCTATTTAGAGTGGTCTGAGAAGCTTTGCTCTTGCTATGGAAAACATAGTCCAGCCATCTCGTCACATTTACTGAGAGCTACTGTTGCCAAGAACTAAGCACATAAAGCTTTTTCCTATACAGTCAAGAGGAGGGATCTACATTTTTAGGACTCGTATATCTCAGTCTGCCTGAGGCTATGGAAAAAGGAAACTAAGAAACATAACCATAGCCAAATATAAGAAAAAAAGTGACTCAAGATGATGACAGCTAAAATCGTAATTACTGCTCAGAAAGTCTGTGGATGACCTGCTGAATCTCAGGGCTTTAGATTGAAAAACAAACAAAAGTTAAACATTTTCTGAGAATATGGTGACTCAGTCCTCACAGTACTTTTCACAAAGAGCAGTCAAAGGCCCTGAAGAAAACATCAGGGAGAGCAAGACACATACAACATTTGAGACAACAAAAGGGACTGGGTGGATAGAATAGGCATTATTTCCCTGGGATGTAACACCTCTGAGTGAATAAACAGTGGGTTTTTTATATGCAGTTTTGACTTAGCCGCTGCTCCCAGAGCCTTAGAGAGGTTTCTACCAGGTATCTGTTTCCAGGCTCCAGCACAGGAGCAAGTCATGGGTCCCCAAAAGTTCAAGTGCAGGATTTAGACGTAACACTGCAGTTTGCAGATGTGGAGAAAGACTGCTTATTTACACAGAATGTTTGTAGCCTAAAGTAAAGGTCATCACGCTGTTAAATAATTAGGACTCTTAAGGACTCTTAAGAGTACAGCACAGAGAGGAGGCAGAGGCTGATGTAGCTGATGATATGGTTTGTTATTAGCAGAAAAGGTAGTAGAAAAAGAAAATTCACCAAGGGAAATTGCAATAGATGTGTTTTCCAGGAAGACAAGATATATCATGCAAACACATATGTAAGCATAAGAAAGATCAGAATGAAAAAAGACTGATTAAAGCTAACAAGACGTTTGGGGGGAGAGGGTGATGGAGTGAAAAAGTGAAGCAGTAAGGGAGAAATGAACTAAAATAATACGTGTGTGTATATATATACACAAATATAGTGTTTACATAAAGTGATCAGCAAAAAAAAACCCAACCTACTGGAAATGAACAAATTTTGCACATAGCTAATGCACACAGCGCTCATGAAAGATTTGCAAGTAGATGTCAAAGATGCAGACAGCATGGCAAATCCCTGGAGGGGGTTGTAAGGTGACGTAAAAGGTCAGAGCTGAGTGTCTTCCCCATCTTACTATTTATCAGTGTAGGAAAAACGAAAAAGAAATTAACTAGAAGATGAGAGTTAAATAAGAAAAACACGAGAAAGTGAGAAGAAATCTTTAATGAAAGATTGGAAATAGGCCTAAAAAACACAAATAGATTAAAAAAGAAAATAAATATGAAACCAGATACAGTAATGTGCTGATATGCTAATAATAATAAAGGAAGAAGATATACTCTTAAGGGTATTTATGTACATATATACATGCACATTGTACATATGATCAATTTGAAATAGAAAGATTCTACATTTAATATATTTGAAACATAAATCCATAAAAGTAAAAGAAAGATTAAGTATTACTTCAAGTTTCTTCTTAGGTATTACTTAGGATACTTTAGCAAGACTTCTGAAAGACTTAATTTTACTACACAGTTCTGATAAACCACAGAAGTCTGAGCACTCTGAGCAGAAGTAATTTCTTAACATAAGATGAAGTAATAGATACTTTGATTTGAGATTGACATTGCTTCCTGCAACTTGTTTTTTCTTGCATAAACATATGAATTTAACAAATCCATAATAGTTTATAAGCATAATCCTGGATTCAGTAGTTGTTAATATTGTCCGTACCATTTTAAGCAGTGGTTTTAAGATGTAGGAGTTTTCATAGCCCTCCATGAGATAAAGATCTGAGTCATTCTAATGAGATAATCTTTAAGAAGTTAGAAAACACAGAAAAAAATCTACAAGTCTATTCACAATACTAAAGTCAGCCTGACAAAACACACTGGAGATCGAACGTTATTTGGAAACAATTCTCTGCACAGGTAGATCCCTGTCTTGCAAGATCACAACAGGGAAATTCATGTTAGCTGTACGACGCCAAATGCTGTTGAAAATATGTGGAAGAGCAAGAATGACTGCCTTTGGGGATTCTTCCCTTCTCTGGTATGATGAGCAAGAATATTTTAATAATCAGTGGGATTTTTCTGATGAGAAGCAGATATACAATGCTAATATATCTGCTAAGGGGGAGAAACAGGGGGCCACGCTGGAACAAGTTTGCTGGATGGGACAGGGACTTGTGACTCTGTGTGGGGACCACGCTGGAGCAGTCTGAGCCTCAGAGACTGTCTATTATTTATGGCTGCAATCCATAGAAGTGACCGACCTACACTGGGGCAGCTGGTGAAGAGCTGAAGCCCTATGGGAAAGGACTCACATTGGAGAAGTTTGTGGAGGACTGTCTTCTGTGGGTGGGACCCCACAGTGAAGCAGGGGAAGGGTGTAAGATGCCCACCCTCCCCCCAGCTATGAAGGAAAACAATGCATGAGGAACTGACTGAAACCCACATTTCCCACTCCCCCTTCCCCCATGCCACCTTTTCAGGGAGAAGGGAGAAAAATCATGACTAAAGTGAAGTCTGCTAAGGAGGGAGGGATGGGGGGAGGTACTTTAAGATCTGGTTGTGTGTGTAGTGCAATAAATTAGTTAGGTTTTTTTTTGTTCTGTGTTGAGTCTGTTTTGCCCATGACACTAATTGCAGAGTGATCTCTCCCTGTCCTTATCTCAACTCCTAAGCCTCTTAATATATATTTTCTCCCCTGTCCAGCAGAAAAGGGGAGTGATAGAGCAGCTTTGGTGGGTGTCTGGCCTCCAGCCAGGGCCAAAACACCACACTGACACAGTTGCAGAAGTCTGCACTGAAAACAAATTCAAATAAAGATGAAGATGTGTGTGGCTGTTTCTTTAAGTTTGGATTATGCTGCAGAAAGTAACACGGACTAATCACCTACATTAACTAATTTCATTACTTTTTCTGGAGCTCATATCACATGAAATATGGCTAACACCTATCTTATTTCATCTATATCCAACCTGTCCTCTAAAAAAGCAGTCTTAACTTTTCTCCCTGGCTTCTTTTTATGTGAAAGCCTTTTCACACTTTTCATACCTCCAATTATTTTCCATATCCAATTCAGATCTCTATTACGAACTATATGACTTTATATTTTACCTACATGATTAATGTCCTGCAGTGGAGCTAAAAGTCTAGGCAGAGATAAATAGGTGAATATAATTCACCTCTGTTGGTTTGACAGGAAAAAGATTTATTTTGCATATATCTCTATATGTGAGTGGATTAAAATATGTTGTTTTGGTAAGTTTATTGATTTCACAGTTGGCAAAAACCCACACTTAAAAATGCAGCTAGTAATTTTCAGGGTTTAATTTCAGGTTTCATAAATGGCCAAAATTTTAGCCTATACATTCCCATCAACAAAACAATCAAAATTTTTCCTGTTCCTAGATAAAGTATTCAGAATGTACATTTGAATTTAAACTTAAACTGCAGACACATAGCTTGCAGCAAACTTGATAATTCATTGTGGGATAAGGTTTACAGCAGATCAGAAAGCATGAGTAGTACAAACCGCATTATTGTAAGGAGATACTGAGGCAATCAAGGAGCTAAAGGTCAGTGAGCTGTCACTGTCTGCCCACTGCCACTGTCCATCAGGGCTCAGGCTTTCTTTTACCACAGAACCAGGTGTAATCACTGGCCCTACCTAGTCCATCACTGGAGAAGGTCTCCATCCACCATTGAGAGAGGATCTAAATCCCCGTAATTTCAGCTGGCCTTCACAAATCTACCATCCACGGAGTTTCATTTCGCAGTTGTGCTTTCTTCTCAGTTCTCCATGATCTCAGTCAGATGGTTTTATATATAGTTTCAGAAAACTTTTGAAGAGACAGATAAAATCTAGATTTTTCACAAGAACTTTCTTCGAGTAAAATAGCACAGAAATGAAAGCACAAAAAAAAAGTTATCCAACAAAGAAATGAGGAGTGTTTGTCTTCAGAAAAGGCAAGGGAGTTCTGCCATGGGACATGGAACATTTTGTTCACAGCAAAACATAGGTAAAAATGTGCAGGGGGTGCTGAGGAAGAATCAGTGGCAGAAATGTTTGCAGGGAACAAAAATTCTCCAGAACAGCTTGCTATAAAGTAAAAGATCACTTAAAGATTTTCTGTTTCCAAACACTATAATTTCCCCAGATACTCTAAGCTTGCTAGAGTATCTTTCTTATTATGTAAAATCTGCCATCACAATTTTTCTCTCATATTTTAAGTTGTAATATGGAAAGACACATTGAATTGTCACTGTGACTCACCCAAGAGCCCTTCGACTCATTCTTTTATTAATATCACTTTTTCATTTCGTGAAGCACATAGAAAAGGCAACATGTAGGCTGCAGAAATATTTTACCTCTATCTGCATTTTAGTCTTAGTAGGATTCCTATTTTTCCAAGGCTGTATATATTTTGGTAAGTGTCACCATTTAACAACTTACTTAAGAAATGTCAACTGCAAATACATTTTTCCCTTTTACCTTGGAAGGCTGCTTTCTTTTACTTTATTTACCTCATTTTCAGCATTTCCCAATGGTCAAAGTGGAGACTTTTCTGACAGGTGTAGGAATCTCCTGACCTTTTAGCTTTATGATGAATGATTCAAACATTTTTTTCCTAACCTTCCTTATACAAATACATCAAAATTACTACTTGATGTTAAGAGTTTTATCTACAGTGAAAATAAATAATTTATTCTAGGTTACTACTATTTCAAGTTTTCTATACTATTCTTTCTGGGGAAAAAGAAAAGATCAGCTATGATCTGGTTGCCAGTAGCTACCTATCTACAATATACCTATAAAAAAGCTCTAGCTGTTCCTGACAAACAGCGTTTCTCTAAGTTTAAGTAAAAAAGAACACAAAAAAAATGAAAGCACTTTAGGAAGTCAATTCTGCTCTGATATATACCAGAGGTGGAGCAACCATATTACATAATGCTGGAAGATGAGGGCTTACGGGTCCCTTGGACCTATGACCCAAGCTGAACCCAGTATCTTTTAGCAATTTTTTAGGCACATTTAGAACGTTTCAGTGAAGCCAGATAGCAATTTCTTGATAAGGCAACAAGTCTATTGCAATGGTTCTCTTGTGCTGTTCTCCATAGGGTCATGCTCTGCCTTGAGATGAATCTCTGGTCTTCTTGCAGTGTATTTAGAACTTGGTTTGGATTGGACTTTGCATGGTTTTGCTTAAAGAAACAATGGATTAAAGGCAACACAGGCAAGCTGAAGATAGGAAGACTGATTTTACTTTCCTTATTTTAGCACATTGCCTCAAAGGAAATTATACATGAGCTAGCTGTGTTTTTTTCCCCTTAATCCATAGCAGTGTTGCTTTAAACTAGTCCAGAATATAACAGCTTTCCAGATTTTTTTTTATTTACAGGCAGTCTTCTCACATACTGCTTCATCTTGCAGATCACAAGATTATCCTCCATTTCCAGAAGCATCATCCTGTGGCCTGTATGCCAACTAAACACTGAAAAAAAGACAGTGCTCATTTTATCTCTTCATGGGTTACTTTCATTCTTTAACAACACTTAGAGAAACAAGGATTGTCCTAACTGTTAATGATAGCGCCTATGGATCATTGAAGTTGTGCAGAATTAGAGGACTGCAAAATCATCAGCAAAGTTGGGTTTTGCAGTTGAAGTACAAAGCCAGTAGGTGATTTTTGTTTTGCAGCCAGCAGCCACCATGGAGAAAACACTGAGGCTCCCATACAGGTTGTCTCTCACTCATTCTGCCTTGGTATAGCACACAAAAGGAGAGGTGGAATGAAGGAGGAGTTAGTACAGAGTACATCAGTTTAGTCTCTCTCCTCTTCTAGAATGGTTATCTACTTCTGTAACAAATGTTCATGGGCAGTCTAAGACAGCAAAATTTTTACATTTTGACATAGAATAGAGAACTGACATGAAGAAACTGGCAGCTGTGGCCTTTAACAATTCCTATTGTATGAATTGTTAAAACCACAATATTAGCTTCATGAGGTTTACAAACCAGAGGATTTTACATATTTTACTTTTCTGACAGTTGCAGTAGAAACGGCTCCTTCTGGGAGTTAAAGAGAATTTATGGAGCAGATGCAAAATGTGTTGCAAGTCATCCCATAGAAAAAGTTTAAGGTGGAAAACAGATCTGGAGATCAAGTTGTTCAGCTTGCTGCTCAAAGTAGGGCTAGCTTCAAAGGAAAAAAATCAGTCTGCTTAGATGATGCCCACAGGCTGTTCATACTCATATGCAGTTGGTAGGTACCTTTTGATTCAGGTCTGAAAGTCTTCAAGGATGGAGAATCCACTACCTGAGAAACCTATTTATTTTGTTGCTTAACCCATATTCTGTGTAAAATTCACATTATTTCCACTGTTACAGTAACAAAAGAAGGTAAGAGACATCAGAGCAAATGATAGTGAGGAAGAAAAGATTAATATTGCTAATGACCAAAATGTACCTTGTGGGTAGTATGCAAGGCCAAAATTGTTGCCCTAATGTACTCTCAAATTTGCCTGATAACACATACACCATACAAATGTGAGTAGAATTGTGTGACAGCCTCTTTATGATGAGAAAGATGACAGATAACTTGAAATTTCATGATGGAAGAAAGGTCTAATAATTTGGGAATCATCATCAGTGGGAACCTCCACTATGGATGATCAGCTTTTCCTCTGCTGTTTTTGGGGGCTGAAGGAAGTCTTTCTTATTTACATTTTTTCATTTTATAGACAGATGATTCACTGAATAGCAATGAAAGGAAAAGTCTTTTTCTCTAATCAGTTATCTGGTTCAAGACAGATACAAGCAAGGCAGATACATCCAATGTCTAGTGCCACATTTCCCTTTGCATTCCATATTCTTCCAACTCTTTGTTAATACCTCACAGTCCTTCATCTGTCTCATAGTTGTTATATTAAGCAAAGTACTGCAAGGATCCGATCTTTAGCAATCAAATGATCTGGGAAAGACAGTAAGCAATATTTTAAAAAACCTCACAAATAATAAAATATTTTTAATGCTATGTCTGGAAAGAGCTGCAATAGCATCTAGGGGCAAACCTGAGTACCCTCATAAGAAATGGCACACAGAAAAACTCAAATCAAGGAAAAAATATCCATAACTATACCTATGATTGTCTCTCAAAAAGAAGACATAGAAAACATTGGTGATAATTCTCTGAAAGCATTTGCTCAAAGTGCATCAGTAGTTAATAAATACATTTCTAATATAATATTTATCAATGAGAAGGTATTTTAAGAATCTTATTTTTATACTTCTTATTTTCCTACACATGCATTATCAACCACCTCCCAAGACAAGTTCTAATTGGGTTCTGGGTTAGTCCAGCTCTCTGGGGAAGATCAAAATCCAGATTTAATGTGATGCGTGAGTGAAGAAATGGGGCTATTTGATGAGGCAAGAATGACAACAGAACCAAGGAATATCATCTCCTCAGATGAAACTGCAATGTTGTACTGTTCTGCCTGCTTCCTCAAGGGATCAAACCTAATAGTTCTTGCTATACCTTTTCTATGAGGAATGTTAAAAAAAAGGAATATGGGAGAAGCAAGTGAATTCAGATTTAACAGAAGGAGACTGCTTATCATTTTTCATCCATACCCTATCTCTCAACTTCAATCCTTACCTATAACACAGTCCCTCAAAGGTCCCACAGTTTGGTCTTCTGACTGTCCAAAGCAGAGACTGTGCTCAGTCTCTGAGCTTCTTAGGCTGTGTAACTCTGTTCCGTTTGCATGGAGTATCCTAAGAGGCTGTTAGAGCACAGAAAAGATAAAACTCCATTACGATCTTCTTCTTGAGACTAGAATAAAACAGGACACAATACATGTAGGTGACATTCTGGCCAATAATACCAATAACTAAACCATTGTGGTGTTTGAGGGGGGCGCTGGGGAGGCCTGATTAGCTAAGCAATCATTTGGCTACCTGGCCCTCATTTTTTTTTACCTGAAAAAACATGAGAGAAATGGTTTTTCACAGGCTGACAACTGACCTAATCACATGCCTTTACATTTCCATTTTGATTACCTCCTGTTCATGTTCAGGCCACGAACAAGCTGCAGAAATAAAGTAGAAACGCAGGATACCAAAGAAGTGTGGCTGAATTAAATCTAGAAAAAAATCCCAACTTGTGTTTGTTCAAAAAAAAAATCAGAAGGATTCCTGCCCTCCTGTAACCTTTATATCGGAAAGTGCACTGAAGCTTCGGCGGTATGAAGGTTATTGACAATTCTTCCACTGGTAATATTGAAAGAGAGTTAAACTTCAGACTATTGGCTTCAACTGGCATTTTATGGGTTTGGGGCTTTAAGTCTATTTTAAGTGTATTACATGATGTGTAACACAAGGGAATCCACAAAACTTGCATGAAATTTGATTTGCAGAGTTTTGTGTCATTTAAAATAATTAAATGCTTTCAGCTTGTATTTAGAACTAAAGTGTCTTTATTGTAAAATATTTAATTAAATTGCTTTCATTATTTCCTCCGTGTTCATCAGTTACTATTTTTCTACAGTATAATCCATCAGGTAACACCATTATTATTTTTCAGTGACTTTTTTGTCACATTAGAGCTGTTGGTTATCTTTTTCTAGGTATATTTTTTACATGTACAGTGCCTTGCTTTGTTTCACTGTGCTGAAATATGAACGTAAAGAGAATAATCAAGTGCACAATGAGCATGCTACATTTTTTTAGGTCCTGACTTTTAGCTGGTTTAAATTAATACAGTTCTGTGACAGCACTATCTGTAAGGATTTAAATTAGTCCATAGATTTCACAAATATTTTCTTAAACATCTGAAATATTTTACAGCCTAAAAATAAAGGCTGAAATTCTAGTCTCCTTCCAAAATTACACTTGTCAAGTCTCATCAGACTCTTGCAGAAGTGCTCAGAGCACAATTCCGACAAGCAGAGCGGGCTATTTCTTACAGATGATGGGCCATGCTGCACTTTTCAGTCAGTTTTCTACTTTCCTTGCAAGCATTTTTTTTTTGTCTTCCACTAAGTCCCCAGTTAAATCTCTGTGAAGGTCACCTTCAAACTTAGGATACTAGAAAGCTGAAGGGGCATCTTTCACACAGGACTGCAGAGACTTCTGAATGAGGTTTACTGTGTGAATGGGTTCTGTCTGACCACGATTTTTATTCCACATATATTTAATGAAAGCATCCAAATGCCCAAGGAAAATAAGTGGTGGACCAACAGCCAAAATCCTGACAATACAAATTAGTAATCACAAGAATGTTCTTTAAATTCTGGCAATCACATCAAATTGGGTGTCTGCATATATGCCAAATTTCTCAAATCTGTGAGAAGGGAGAGGAAAAACAGATTATCATATTATTCATAAATCTGAGTTCACTCTGATTTACAGAAGTAATTTTCTCCTGAGCGTTAGTAATTTTGGAGGAAGTGCTATTAAGTAATTATTCAAAGATATTTTAGGAAAATAAAATATACAGAAGTAACTTAGGTAATTTTTTTTTTAATGAAGGTAGAATATTCTTAAGGAAGCATGATCTAGCAGTTCTAAATCCTATTTTAAATAAGTCAAACACGTTGAATGCTGTTATTTTACTAACTTCCATAGAAGAAGAAAAAAGATATAGTGACTTTTGAACACATATGAAAATAAAGGTGAGAGAATTACAATTCTTCATTAAATATTCCTATACTAGGCAAGCCCTCCTCTTAATCATAGATCAGCAGAGAAGATGGATCTACGGGTTCGATTCTTCCAGTAAACTTGCAGGTCTCCTATCAGTGTGTGGATGCAAGTACAAAATAAAAAATAATGCACTGTACAATTCTGTGAGCAAGAGAATTTCTATAAACTTTGAATTGTACTTTCAAAAACTGTGGGTGAAAGGAATCATTCTGTGGGTGTGTGTCACTAAAAATATTCTTCATTGAAAGCGGAGACAAGGAAAAGGCTGATGAATAACAAAAGCTTTCAGAATTATTCAGCATGGAAGTTACACCCAAGACACTGTGACTTCCTCTATACTTAACAAGGTCAGATCATAAATCCTAGGTACAAGATAATAGTACACAAGTAGTACATGATTCTGCCAATATATAATCAGTGTATTTAAAAATAAGCGAACATAACAGCAGTATAACATTTCCAAACAATATAAAGGCTATCTACATTCTTGCATTTCACTCCTATGCTTCAAAAAAGCCAATCAGGTGAGTCTGCTACCTTTTATTTACATGCATACACAGTTTATCCTTTTTTTTTTTTTTTAATTCACCCACTATCTTACCATGCAGTATCAATGCAGATATAGCAGAGCAATAGATTTCTGCAGAAGGGCAGTGGGAAACTAAGCAGATGGTCCACCATACAGAACGTCCTTGTGTAGTACAGAGGCATGGAGATGTGCAACAGCACATGCTTGAAGGAGGTCAAAGAAGGATGAAGCTGGCACAAACAGCTGTACATCTCCTATTGCTTTCTCTTTATTAACAGGTACTACAGCTATAATTAGGGCAGGTCTGTTATTTAACTCTCAGTTTCCCTGCTACATCACTTTAAAGGAAATAAATAGAAAACAGCAAGATCAGATGATTAATCACATTTGTAACTGCACCTTTACAAAGCCAAGCATGCTGTTGGTGGATTAGGACCTCTCAACAAATCATATGTGGGAACCACCAGCAATGCTTAATTATTTTTTAATATACCAGGTTCTGTGCTATTATAACATTTATTGTGTAGTGCCCAATATTTAAGGCTCTTACACAACTTTTAAATTCCCCTACTGAACTGCTTAGTCCGAAAAAAAAAGCATTCTCCACTGGTAAAGGTAGATTTTCCGTCTTAAAGCTTATTTAAATATTCCACAAATGATTGTAATATCTCTTGATGTCCTCAACATGCCCATTTCTGTAACATTTGCAGAACTACACCATTACATCTACAGTAAACCAGTATCTCAGAGAGAGGCCCTACATGCTTCTTGACAGAAGGGGGAAATAAAACAAAAAAACCCAACCAACCAACAAAAAAATCCACAACAAGCAACACCACCCCAGACTCAAGACTGTACTACTACCCCACCACAAGTCTTACAACTTCCCAAATGCCCCTTAGCAGATCATAGCTTTCATTCAAACTGTTAAAATCTGTTGCTGTTATCCTTACTGTTTTTATAAGCAACCAACAACGTTTCTTATAAATGTATTTCCTATCTATATTAAAAGAAAAACAAATGTGTCTAGGAGTCAACACCTAAGGTACTCAGATGAGAATATTCCTTCACCAAACATCGTGGTGAGTACCCATCTCTTAAATTTACCCTCTGTGTCCTACTGAGAAGCTCCAAAGATGTCACTGACAACATGAAGCCATTCTTTTCCATCAGGACTGGGAGGACATAGACGACAACTTGTGCTGAGACACCCTGTGTCATTCACCCACTACAAGCAACCACAGACATCATGGCTGGCAAGAAACATGATAAGAACAGAAGAAATAGGTTTTATGGTTCCCCCTGCCCCCAACACACAATTGAAGAGATAAGGTTTGAGACCTCTGAATGTAGCACATTGCTGCTGCTGTTGTAACTCTTGTTCATCCTTTTTTGCACTACAACAAGCAAATAGTTAAGGGGGAAGATACCTAGTTTGACTCTTTAGTTTTGGTTTTTGTGTTTCCTTACAAAAGGAAAGAAACTCTCCATAGTTGAGGTGGAAAGTACAGTTTCTATATCTAGATTTAGCCATTAAAAAATCTAAAACACTGGAATTTAATAGCTTATGAGACATAAGGAGAAAGGAAAAAAAGCTTATGAAAACCCTTCAGCAAGATCAGTTTTTACTGTGCATAATTTAGTTCCTTCCAGCAAAGCTTTTTTTTGTGTAGGATATATTTGAGATACTGTTCTGTGTTAGATGTGTACAGATGTATCCCACTCTGTTTTAAACCTTTTCTCACCAGCCCACGTCTTCAGCCTGTCTATGTCCCTCTGGATGGCATCCCTTCCCTCTACTGCACCACTCAGCTTGGTGTCAGGTTGTATATTCATGTTCAGCTAAATACAGAAGTTACACTAAACATTGCTTTTGTACCTGTGTGGTTCCAAATTGGTCTGGCTATGCCTTCAGCAGGTACAAGCAGGCTATTTTATAAGCTTATCGGTATAGATGTAATTAATGGGACTGTGGACTAAGCCTAATATCAGGCCTCAGCAGCAGTTATGCATGCATTGTCAACATTAATTTAATGTCCTTGGGGAATAAGAGGCTGATGGCTCTTCTATATGGACAGCCCAGGTAGCTCATTATTGGAGCTGCACCGCCTGTTTTGTCACTTTGTTCACAGTACCTTAGGCAATAGTGACAAGAATAAAACTTAAGAAAAACAAACAATTCAGATAACCTGCCAAAAAACATTACTATTACTTGTGCAGGGCTCTATCCCATTACTATCAACCATCAGAGCTCACATCTGACAAAAAAAGACTGGTAAATTGGCACGTATCTCAGCCTGGTGAGCAGTCAAAGGCATAAAAATCTCTCCAGTGACTCACAATACAGGTGACCCTGAGAGGAGAAAAAGGAAAATTGGATAACTAATGGTAAAGGAATAAATCTTAAAACAAAAAACGGTGTAAAACAGTAGGTGAAATTGAGGGGATACTTCTTGAATTTTAATTTTTATGTTTCCCACACAGCCACATTTATTATAGCTGAACTGTGGGAAAAATCCATGAGACCACACAGCTAGCAGCTGCTGTTAAGCTGCTGCACCAAGTCTATAATCATAATCCATCAAGTAATATAGGGTAATTTATTGTACACTCAGTGCTTAGTGTTGCTACATTTTCTTCTAGAAATAGCCATGGCTCATTTGGGCAACATATTCTACTTTTGATTAAATTAACTGCTTGGGACCTGATTGATGTGAGAATTTGAAAAGACAGCAATTGCCAACCTGGGTTGCTCATCAAAAGCTGGCATTTAGAAAAAAGTTGATTCTTTATATGAGAAGCTTTTTGCTTTATGAAGAGCCGTGATACATAACACCATTGTTCAGCAAAGACACAAAGATAATGTGCGAAGACAGAGGAATTTTAATTACAACAAACTCAGCTCTAATGTATCTGCTACTTATCTTTTCATCCCAGAGAAATGGAAAGAGCAAGCACTGTAAACAATGATGAAACTTTCGTAATAAAACTTCTGAGGAACTTTAAAGGCCAACATTTATAATTTATGTCTGCTCAGAAGCAGGTCACCCCCGACATTAATTATTTCATTTTATTGTTCACTGATACACTTGGAGGATGATTGGACCTTCTAATCAATTTAGTAATCACTAGGATTAATTTCTTTCTTGCCCCATGAACTGCTTTTGTAGAAATATTAATGACTGCCAGTGGCGGAGGCTTTCCGCTCCCGTATTAAAAACTCAGGTTATAGGGGGGCAACTGAGGTGGACCAGAACAGGTACATGTAATTTCATAATAATTATAGATTATAATTACAGCACTACTATTGCACTGTTCTATAAATTTCCACATAGCTAAACATAATTGCAGATTACACTATAATCTCTATAGGTATGCTCACAGAAGTAACTTTACTCATTCAAGTATTTTAATGTGAGCGATTCAAGAATTAAATACATGCAAGCCTTCGCAGGACTGAGCCGCAACCTATAGCTACTGTGAGCTTGTAAAACAATCCTTTTCTGGAGATTAGGGAATAGGAATGTGTCTGTCAAAAATAAACAGGCTGTCCTTTTAAAAAGAGTAAATACAACAATTATAAACTGAAAGAAACTAATGTAACATGCTGTAGCAAAGGTTATTTCATGGTTTTAATACTATGTGTTCTGATCTGAGGGTGTTTGTGTTACATACACATAAGTTAGACTAAGACAATATTGCAGATATCTTCTGTAACTAAATTAAGCTATGATGTTAATTTACATTTCACCACTATTTACACAAAAATCTAGCATACCAAATTAAGTCATCAGTGTTATAGGGGTTGATTCCTGGATTTTAGCCCTCTTCTGAGAGGGCTGATGAACTTGTTCAGTACCCCCTGTATAATGTTTTGATCTCAGTTACATGTGTTGAACCCACTAAGTGAAACTTGATAACTTCATCTGTTAGGATATGGACTTACAAAGGTTTAAATCAGATGAGAGTACTGATTTCTATTCTATTTCCCACTAACAGTTCACTGAAACAGAAAAAAAGAGTTGGAGCAAGTCCTTATACATCAAGAAGGTAACTAGTATGACTCTTAGCAAGGAGCAATTGCAAATTACTGAAAAATTCACACAAAGGAAGCTCAATGTCATGTTGCTAGTCTTACAATAGCTGCAAACATAGCCAATGGAAACAGATGTTTCAGCCTTCCTCAAAGACAGCATTTGCTTTAGGACCTATTGACAAAAGAGCTAAAAAACTAACAAAAAAGGAACCACTCCTGGCATACTGGCATGTATTTCAATGACTTTTACAGAAACCAGCCAGCTGTGAGGAAAAGAATCCCATATCCAATTCATCACAAGGAAGAAATGGCAAGAGAACAGAATACATTTCAAAAGAGTCATTCGACCAGCATCATGTTTTAATTAAAGAAAATAAGACAGACCATAGCAACATACAGCACTCCTAACATAACTCATAGCCCGGAGGAATTACTGAATGTGCAAATCAATACCTGTCTGCCTTCACAGAACAATGCAGGTGGTTTGACAGGGAGTTAAAGTGCTTTCCATAATGAGCACAGTAGAACCATTGACACTTTACTTAGAGTTAAAGCTATTTCAGGACTTCCAACCAGAAACTTCTTTGCAGCAGTGAAGAAAAAATATTGTTCATCTCTCCATTCTTTAAGCATGGGGTGTAAATTTTTTTTTTAAACCAGCCCTACAACCCCCCAACCTCCCCAACAAAATCTAGGAGCAGATTTAACCCCATTCTGAATGGTTCGGCTTTCCATGCTCCTAACATAACTCATAGTTAGGTAACCTGACACAATCGAGATGCATTAGATTACTGAGCAACCTGGTCAGTATGCCATATGCTCAGAAAACCCACTAATTGTATGCCATAGCACCCCAGTGCATGTGTGCTGATCAGCCACCTACATGCCATGTGCAGATCCAGCCCCATTCCAGACCAGCCAGATTCATTGTCCAGTCACACTAGTCATGCTTAGTGCTCTGTTGCAGAGGCGGTTGTATCAGATAATTAGACTAATATGCCATACTAATTCACATTAAAAAGTACAATATTGCAGGCAAAACCTCCCTGTAAAAGTATGAAAACCTCTTTCTGAACAGACTTCTACTACTGGTTGTCCAAACCCTGAACTCAGAGCTTATACATGAGCCCAAGAATTTAGATTATTTCTGAATTAATCTGCCCCATGTGTTTTAAATTGCTGTTATAAATAGAATACACTCTTTAAATAAATGACTATTTAGTTGTCTCTTAAATATCTGCTATCCAGAGGGACTTTGACAGGCTTGAGAGGTGTGCCCATGAAGTTGCCAAGTACATGGGTCCGGGCAATCCCAAATACAACTACAAGCTAGGTGGAGAATGGATTGAGAGCAGCCCTGAGAAGAAGGACTTGGGGGTGTTGGCTGATAAAAAGCTTGATGCACTCCTACAGCCCAGAAAGTCAACCATATCCTGGGCTGCATCAAAACCAGTGTGACCAACAGTTCAAGGAAGGTGATTCCTACTCTGCTGTGGCAAGACACCACATAGCATACTGCATCCAGCCTGGTGGACCCCAGAACAAGACAGACATGGAGCCACTGGAGCAAGTCCAGAGGAGGACCACAAAGATGATCAGAGGGCTGTAGCACCTCTCCTATGAAGACAGGCTGAGAGAGTTGGCCTTGTTCAGCCTGGAGAAGGCTTCAGGGAGACCTTATAGCAGCCTTCCAGTACCTGAACGGAGCAGCCTACAAGAAAGATGGAGAGGGACTGGTTATCAGGGAGTGTAATAGTAAGACAAGGAAGGAGGTTAAACTAAAAGAGGGTACATTTAGATTAGTTATTAGGAAGAAATTATTTACTAGTAGAGGGTGAGCCTGGCCATGGCAGCGAAGTTGGAACTAGATGATTTTTGAGGTCTCTTCCAACCCAAACCATTCTATGATTTCATGATTCTATATTGTCAAGTTCTGCCATCTTTAAGCTTCATAACATCTGAATGATAAGGACGTCTCAACAGGGTGACTTGTAGAAAGATTTGCATCCTTTCTGACCAGTCCTTGAGCCCATAAGCTATGTCGGATCTAACCCAGAAGATACATAACCATGCCAACACAGCACTAAGGTGAAGATAGCATCCCGGTCTTTACAAGGTGATTATTTTTACCTCCAGCTTTCCCTCATAATAATATAGCCTTTGGCTGCCTGGTTTGTCTTTTTTCATTCTACAGGAGAGGAGGACACATAACTGCTCCTCTAAGATTGACACACACCAAGATATTTCTTGTTCTTAAGCAGGTTTTTTCCACTCATTAACTAGCCTAGATCCACAGCAACTGAACAATTTGTTTTTATCTTGTCTACTGATTTCATTATTAGCAGCTCCAGGAGCAAGCCTTAATAATATTTTGAACATTCCTCTAGTATGAAGAGCCAACCCTGTACAAGTTTTTTTGACAATACCAGATACCCATGTAAAGAAAGGAAAAAAACATACGTGGTACATAATCTTACCAAGGCATCGTGAATTAAAAAATTTCCTGAAGCAACATTTTAATATAGCAAAACCCATGTAATTTCACAACTTCATTTAATTTCCCCTAGGAAGGAAAAGTAAGCAAGAGATTCCTTTAAAGTGCCTAGATAACTTAGTGATGAAGGCAGTACAGAAATTGGTTAGGATTGCACAGCATTTGCGGTCAATATTCCCACAGCCAACACTTCAGACTCTTCATGTTGTTAGCCCTGAAAGAATGCTGTTTGCCAAAGTTATTGGAAACTGTAGTTTCAAAACACATGAAGAGTAAGCAACAGACCAGCACCCAGACAGACAAACAATACATCTTTGCCCAAATATTTATAGTTATGATTGACCAGTAGAAAAAAAAATAATAAAATAGCACCCTTGTAAGATATATAATTTACTTGAAATATTCCATATTGTCACATCTCCAAAACAAAGAAACAAATTTGTCAGCAAAAATTCTATTTGGCACTAGAATAACGTGATAAGCAATTAAAAACCAACACACTGATTTTTGCAGAAGAAATAGATATAGTTCAGCATTTACTATGCAACAGCTTGAAAGGATTTTGGGTTACTGGGGAACTTAGTTGCTAAAAATGCAAATCAACCTCTCATTTTCCCAAATCCAATAGATGAAATTTGTGTGAATTTTATACATGGCTGATTTAGATGAGATCTCAAAAGCATTTTATCCATTATCCATTTATGCTAAAATTACACTGTTGTTTCCATGAAATAGATCCATTTCTCCACACTGTTCCTCTCATTAACACCTGCCAGTGAAACATTTTTCATATCAAAGTTTTAAGAGACAACAATTTTCTGCCATCTTCTTTTATGTGATCAGAAAACACCTTCTGTTAAATACACAGAGTTTTGTTCTCTATCTAGAGGAAAAGGGTACTGTTTTTCCATAAATACTCGTTAATCACATTAATTGATGAGGAGCTGATATAAAGCCTCTGACATGTGAGCTGTCACCATGGTAATGTACTAGTTCACATGATAACATACCAGTTCATATCTATCTGAGCTGATAAGCCACCAGTTAATAATTCTGCTATGTGATTAACTTTTGACACTTTTTTTTTTGCCATCTTTGTCTATTCTACAGCAGATGGAATTGATAACTAAAAACGTCCCTGATCATAGGTGATTTAAGTATAAGTTCTTTCTAAAGATTAAGACACAAGGATTTACTGGTCAGTTTTGAAGAAAAAATATGAAAGCTCTCACACTGATCCCAAGAAATGAAGTAGCATGGGTTTCACAAATGTATGGAGTTCCAAGTGGTGTTCCTTGGCTACTTGGAGCTTAGATAAGGTAAAAGTCTCTCTTTTCCACTGTCTACCAAACCACTTTGAAATACTGTAACACTAAAAAGTATTAGACTTTTGCAAAATCAAAGAAAAAAGGTTAAAAGAATCTGGAGGAGATTCAATCTACCATTACTCCATTCTAGCTGAACAATGACCTTGAAAGTTAATTTACATTCAAATTGTTTTCACTTGGTACCAGAAAAGTGCTAGGTTTACAAGAGCACCCTCTAATTCCCCCCACCCCCTTCCATTGATGTGTAACCTTCCTTCAGAGGACAAAAGTGTGACAGAGATTATTTCACTGACCATGTTCCAAGAGCCTAAAACTGCCAGCAGTCTATAAGATACAAGCTGAGAAGCACAACCAGGTTCACAGCTCCACCTAAAAAACTCTTCCAGATGTTTTTGCAATTGTAGAAAAAATATTCCAAACTGTCCTACAAATTAAAGCAAATTAATCATTTCTATACTAAGATAGGAAAAATGGTAATGGCCAAGAGGCCTTATGCCAAAGAAATTCTTGGATTCAAACAGAAAAATCACAACTCTTTAAAAGGTAATTACCAGCTACTGTGCAGTGCTAAAACGCTTCCCTACTATTAATATCCAGAAAAGCTTCACTTTCCCAGAAGTCTAGCACAATTGGATCTTCTATATGCTCAGTATTGATTTCAGCCTCTCTGAAATCACACACTCCTAGCATCAACAATTTCAACGCATCATAATGATGAAACAGATTAAAATGGAAGAACATAGTAGTACTAATAGAGATAAGAAAAAATCCATGAGTGCTTACCCCCTTAACATTCTGTGAAAAACCAACCCTCAATAAAATAGTAAACTGCTTCATAAACTGAGAGGAGAGAGTAGCTGTTCATGATCTAAGCAGAACATGCAGATAAAGGGACAGGTTTTGTTGGTTATTGCTCTCTGGATTCACACTATTTGAATCATTTGGGATTATTACTTCTTTCTTATTTTTACCACCACCATAGTTAAAAATAAGTTTGCGTTTTGTACTTGGAAAATTCCAAAGCCAAATTACGTCCCTCTATGTGACTGTCACTGTTCCTAATACCACAGTAAAGGAGCGAGTCTCTGTTTTCAGAAGCTTCATTTGATGTGGCATGCCATAATCAGGGCAAGATAATCAAAGAAATTAATACAGAGGGTATCACAGCAGTCAAAATACCCAAAAAAATCAGCTATTTTTCCCCAGTCTTTATTTTATTTTTTTATCTTCCAATACCAAAACCTCTTTGCATTTCAAACCAATATCAAACTCGGTTCTCTTGCAAGCTGCTCTCTACTTTTGTCACTTTTCCCAAATTTAAAGCAGAAAACATGACTCCTGCATTTGTTCTTAAAACCCTAAGCTTGAGAACTGCAATCCCTAGCTTGTGAGCAATGCAAGTACATACCTACCATCACCCAAATTAAATTACAAGATTATAATCAGGTTTACAGGCATCTAGATTTATCTGACACTCCTGATGACAAAACACTATTTTCCTTTGGAATGGCAATATTTGTGCTCTCCCCAACTTCTAATTGTCAAGTATTTTCACTGGCCTTTCTTTTTAAGGTAGCAAGGTTTTGAATTTTTCTTCATTATTGTAATTATACAGAGATTGAGTTAGTTCTTTTGTCTAGAAGACACTGTAGCACTCTGATTTACTTGAAAAACTAAGGCTTATTCAATTTCTAGTAGAGTGACCTTTGTACACCACTGTTTCCTTAAAGATTTTTCCAGGAGATGGAAACTAAAATCCCCACTTTTAAAACTAACCTAGGAAAACATATCATATAAAATCTGTTATCTATTGTGCAATATTTAATATTATGATCTGTCAGCACATAGCATTTAGAAGCTCCAAACAGAGATGACAGCTGTGCACAAAAGGAATCTGTTTTTCAAACAGCTTAAAATGCGTATTTTGAATTTAATAAAATTCAGTATTTTAAACTCTTGGCACAGACCACTGAGACTGTCACAAAACCCAGAAAAAAGCCACATCCCAACAGGAGCAGAAAAGCAAACAAAAGGGAAGAAAGCAAGGGAGCCTGAAGGCATGTTCACTAGAAAGTTAAAAGACTGGGATGTTAAAGGGAGAATAAAGAGCAAGAAATCAGATTAAATGAAACAGAGAAGGAAGAACACACAAGGCAGTAACAACTTCCATTACTCTGAGAAGCATTTAAACTCAATACACCTACTGTAATGTTATTATATGAGAACAGGCAGATGAGTATATCAAAGAAATAGGTTTTCTGCATATCATTATTTTCTGTCATCATCCCCTGCTTGCTTAGACTGGGAAACCTACCAAAATATGTTTTGGCTTCCTTATTCCCACACCATATTTAAATAGAAACTGTGACAGGGACAGGAGAAGATTCCAAAGCAGTACATAGAAATGTACACCTTGTCCTGAAATGGATCAGACTTCTAGGTGCCCTAATACATACTGTGAAATTTAAACAGGGCTTTATACTTAGGTATTTAAATGGTCTTCTCTTATTTATATCTGCCAATTTATGCCTGCTTCTAAGTTTTTCCAGGATCAGCAGGTTGGCTGTTGAGGATAGAGTATAGAGTTAATAAATATTCACTACTCTGCACTATTTACAGACTCATCTTGGGGATACGAGAGTTGACACCCTCACACACATCACCATGCTCTGTTTCAAGTTTGGGCTACAGCAGAATGAGAGTTATCACATTCACTGCCTCACTGTACATGGGTGTCACCATGTAAAACACCCTTGTGTGACAAGCTGTCATTTCAAAGTCCTCCAGTTGTACTTCAAAACTGTTGTATTTTTCTTAAAATCAACATAGTCCCCCTAGTCACATCTTATTTTAGTTTTGTACATTATAGCTTGACTTTCATCTTCAAAGTTACTTCCAGGAAAAACATATAACCTCAAGTCAGGAGCAGAGATTTGCCACTGTACAAGCAGCAGCAGTAGACATGGTAATACATCTCCTACAATAGCATGAATAATTGAAATTACTCTATGACACATCATGTGCCACTTAACTTCAGTCAACCAGTTTCTTGATTATCAAATCATGATAATCAGTGCAAGGCCCATTCTTTTGTCTGTTGCAGTTTTACATCCTTTCAGACTTGTTTTACGTCCTTTCAGACTCTTCTACAGTTGCATAAAAAAATCAGAGCTATAAAGATGAAATATACTTTTCAGACTTGGCCACTGCTGGCTTTCACATTGCTATATAACAGACACAACATGTTTGAAAGAAATGATCCATTAGGAAATGATGATATATGTATGATACCTAAAAAAAAAGCTCAATGTAATTTTTTCACACAGCTATACACACAGAGAAACTTTCCAGTATTTTTAAAAGAAAATACTACATCAATAATCCTTTCAAGTGAGGTAGAAAAGGTCTAAATTCCATCTCTGCTAACACAAGACTGCAAAATAATCACAGCAAGAACTCCTCTCCCTCTCTTTCATGTCTTCATTTCTGGCCGCATCTATACTCCTGTTCCTAATACTTGCCTTTGCTTCCTTCATCAGCTTCAGGGAATGAAAGAGAGGTGCTAAGAACCATATTCAAATAACTGGCATTCAAAGCCCTGATAGGGTTCACATAGTATATATTGGCTACTCTGTAAAAAAGGCCATGAGCTGTAAGGCATCAAGAGAGGAGGAAAAAAAAAAGAAAAAAACACAAACACAAAACTTAAATTTCAAACTGTTTTCAGTCTACCTGAGGATAACTGGCAGAGTTCTTACTACAGACATTGCAGAATCAAGCTTACACATAGAAAGGAGAAAACTTTCTAGACATACATCTGTGAATATAGAAAAGTTTTAGAAAACACCACTAGCAAAATTACTTCTCAGTTAACAACAAAAGAATTTACAAATTAATGGCCCTAGATTTCCCTTAGTTTCTTTAAAAGAGTCTCTAGACCAAATATTGTTTACTACTTAAATATAGGACACAGTCTCAAAAATCTGAAACTTGTGCACGACTACTATTCACCTATTTTTTCTGACTGGATGCTACACAGTAAGGATATCTCTCTTGTCAAAGCCGCTTCTGAAACTGCTCAACTTAATATAAGCACAAGTCTACAAGGTCTTAAACTTTAATAATAACCCTAAGCAGTATGGTAAAATTACGAAATCCATCATTTAGTCATTAATTATTTATAGAAATAATGTATTAGATTTTTTTATTAGGAAACATTTTTGTCTCCGTCTAGGCCAGATGGCTCAACCAGCTTTGGAAGAAAACGCATACAGGGCCTGTTTGCAAAGATTAACACATGCTTCATATCCAAACAAAAAGCAGGTCTAAACCAATCTGCCTATACAGGCTTGCCTTAATATATACACTTCTTCCACCCCTTTCTCTTCCTCAGCCTCAAAGAACACTGGAGTTCTTCTCCCTTCACTCTGTCCTCCACACACAGACACACACATCAGCTTTCCTATTGTGAACAAAAAATCCAGAAAATTCTTCTATTGCTTTGAAAATTTAATATTACCTTAAAACAAACTACCAGCCTAAATTTATTCATTGTGATAGAGCTGCAATATGGCAGATCAAAAAAAAAACCAAAACCAAGCTTCCAAGATAATTGTTCCCTTTACAATGCATCTGCATTGATGCAATTCCCACAGGAAGATTGCACTGCATTTATTTTGTACTTCCAAGAATAACCCAAATGCTCTTCAAGTCTGGTCTAATTGTTCTTTACAATATCTCTCAGAGTTAGGATTAAATACAAGGTTTTCTTGCTATTACAGGGATCCCTCATGTAGGTATCTAAACTCCTTGCTTCATGCTACAGCCAACAGACCCTCCATTTTCTGAACATCATCTTTCTGTGTTTTCCCTAATAATTTGCAAACAGTTCATTTTCTACTCCAGTGTTTCATTGAGGAAGGTTTTAATCTACTTTAGGATCTTAAGGAAGGCCATAAAAGGAAACAAAAAGTCTGTACTAATGTATCTTCAATGTGTTATGGTTTTGCACCAGCCAGCAGCAAAGCACCATGAAGCTCCTGGCTCACCACTCCCTGCCACAGGGGAATGGGGAGAGTGGAAAAAAAGCCCCACATAGATGGAGATAAAACCAACAGGATAATAAAGGAATATAACAACAGCAACAACAGTAAGTGATGCAGAAATCCAATTGCTCATCACAGTGGAAAGAAAAAAATCCAATATCCCAATGCCCAGTTTGTTTCTGAGCAGCAATCCCATCTCCCAGCTAGGTTCCCTAGTTATGTATATCTGGAGCATGATACTATATGGCAGGGAACATCCCTTGTGCCAGCCTGGACCAGCTGTCCTGGCTATGTTCTCCCAACTTCTTGTGCACCTGCTAGGGCACAAGAAGCTGAAAAGTCCTTCATTTAGTGTAAGCACTGCAACTACCTAGCAACAACTAAAAACATCAGTGTGGGATCAAAATTATTCTCATATTAAATCTGAAACACAGCACCATACTGGCCACTAGAAAGAAAATTAACTCTATCTGAGCCAAAACCAAGACAAACAGTTTGAGAAGTCAGTTTAATCTTGGGGAAAGAATTATCCCTACATCAATAGCATATATTTTCCACCATTATAACAAGCTGACCTAACAGCAAAAAGTTAATATTTGTCCAAGCAGAATTATCTTCTTTAAAATGTAATTATTAGTTGATTGTGACTTCTAAAATGTATGCATATAAACTGTATCTCCCTATATTATGTACATTAGCATAGCCAATTAACAGTGAATGTGCTCTATCCCCTGCCAAGAATGTTGTAACAGATTAGCAATTAGATAAGAAGGAATTTGGAACAGTCTGACATGCAAGGAACGATGACAATTCAGGTGACCATTTTAGTTATTTCCTGGAAAAAAGCTTCATAAAAGTTTGTGTGACATATTAAGCTCTATCATTTCAAAACACCTTAGGAAAATTAGATATTGTAATTAAAACCCAAGTTCATTTAGTTGTTGGTAAATCAGCCTTTGAAATTTTTTGATTGTAGGGAGATCCTACAAGGCAAGAAACACTAAGAATGAGAATTTAAGGAATATATCAAACTGTTACAAACCAAAATAATACTTTCATTTTTACTCAATGCTTTAGTATGATCAGCAGATGGAAATCTATCAGTATATAAACCATTTAAGACTGATCTTCAGTTCCCAAGATTTCAGGGTTGTTTTTTTTTAATGCTGACAATAAAAGTATTTCTCCTTATCTACTTTGCACCCAAACAGATTCCCTGAGGCCCTTCTTAAGGCTTTATAGCAATAAGGCAATAGTCTGAGAAATATAAAACTGCAGAATTTTCCACACAGTCCAGAAACTTCAATTAATGTACACCTTTTAGCTCAAACAGGCAAATCCCTTTCTCTTCCTTAAGCCAAGGCAAAGAATTATCCCTTAATTTACATGGGATAAGAAAGCAAGCAAGAACAGAGGGAACAGAATGAGTCTTAAAAACACAGGTTCTTCAGTACCACCTACCTCTGGCAGTATGCATCTGAGTTTGAATTCATTAGGAGTATATTTGAGTTCTTCCAATCCATTTTTTCCCACAAATTTCTGCAACCCCATATTTAATTCAATTCCTTGTCAACATAACAGCATGACCCAGGATCTGCCATTCTGAAGGCACATTCAGTTTTCTTGACACTTCTTAACTATCCTTAAGAGAATTTTCTATCTCTTCTTAATTAATGTTGAACAAGAAGCAGGTATATTAAAACAATACTTTTTTTCCCAAGAGGGAAAAAAGGACATAGTAGCAACATAGCTATATGTATGTGTATATATACACACATGCATAAATACCACTCTGTACATACACATACATAGATTAACTACAATGTAAATTATAAGCTGCTTGATTACAAACACAAGAAAGTTACAGGGAAGACTCAGCTTGCTGAGGGACAAGCAGGCTGTCCACAGAATGAGAATGCACAATATTTCTGTCAATATTTTTGTGTTCTGTTAATAATTTACCATATTCATACCCATTTGCATTCTGATCTGCAGGTAAGCAAGTAATAGCACCAGAATCCAACTAAAGTTTAAATATAAAAAGTTGGCCAATTAATTATTCATTCATTATTTAAGCAGTGCAGACAAACACTGAAGTGCTCAAGCTGCAGTTCTACATTCTTGGAGACCAGATTCATGCACTTGACCGATGTCAGACAAACATATATTGCATTCCTAATCATCAAGAGCATACAACACTCCTACAACAACCTCAACATTTTACATCATCTGTCTTCACAGCAGTGTAATAACCAATGACCCATCCAGCAAAAAGACCACCAAAGTTAATCTCATCATATTTTTGGAGCTGTTTGAAACGGCAGCATATGATTATACTAGATCAGAGTTTTGTATCAATGCAGGTGCTCTACAATAAGCCTGCAGACTCACAGAGTTGTAATATACTTCACCCTGCCCAGAAGCTAGGCTAAACTGAACAGCAGCTATCAAAATAGACATCTAGGTTAAGGAAAATTAACCTTTTTTTCATCTCCTATTTTATTTTTTAGTACTACTTGAGCTATGACTAATTTGAACAACTCTTAAAAAGTAGGAGATACTTAGGGAACTTCTCTCCAGGCATTATGCTGTTAAACAACTTCTGCAATAAGGCAATTTTTCACATCAACGTTGTGGTATTTCTTTGAGGAAGACAAAAGCATAGCCACTAAAAGTCAAGCCAAAGGTTTAAAAGAGAGATCATAAAAATAGCTCCAATCCTTGCTAAAACACAAGGCTATAAATGAATGGCACACTCTTTAGGTTGTTGTTTTTTAAACTGAGGTCTTTCCATTTCAGTTCAAAGTATGGTACCGTTATGTAAACTCTGTTAGGGAACCAATTTGGACTGCTTTCATGAAAATCAGCAATTTGAAAAAATAAGTTCTGTTCATTTAAGGTTACGATTTAGATATATAAGGCAGCACTTCATCCACCACTGAAGTGCAGCCATCTGTTTTATAGTAGGCATTTATACAGAACAGTTTGAAAAATGAAGAAAAATATTATAGCAAACTGAGAAGAAAAATACAGACGTCTTGAACAGAATGCTGAGAACGGCTTCCCTCCAGCAGTCAAGAACTGCACTTTCCACAGCCCAAAGGCCAAAAGCTACAAACTTTGGACTCTAAAAATCAGACACACAAATCCACAGGGACAACTAAGTACATCACTATTTTAAAAGCTGTTGAGCATAACTTTTTTCAGGATACAACTGTGTATGTCAATTCTTAAGCATGGACTAACATTGACTTAAATTGGATTACTTTGTTTCTCTGTCTCTTTAAAGCTCCAACCTTGGTCTGCACTGCCTTTTACTGGGAGTTTACAGGTGTGTATGGTGTGATGTATGTTGTCCCACCATTTAGTAGCTAACACAAGTTCGTTGCTTATAATGAATGACACTTCCAGGTGGTCTGTCATGGGTCTTATATGTGTGATCTAAAATTATGTCAGTCATTATAGCTGACATAAACAGATACTGCGTGTTATGAAAGCTGAAGGATGTAGAAAACCTGCTTTTGGTGTAACAGTCTATGAGGAAATAAGGTTTTAATTGTTTTCAATATAATTTCCATCTAAAAGGCATTTTGCTTGCCATAGCAATACCAAATAACTTCTGAGCATCTTGCCTCAGAAACAGATGCTTAGCGTAAAGCCTGATTGAAAATATTCATAAATATACCAAATATTTTTATGAGCAACTAGAATATATATTTAATAGCCTATTAAAAATTACAACACCAAAGGAAGACAGTTGGAGTTTAATTATGGACTTGTTAATCAGAAATTTAGACTCAGTACTTTATTTCTCTGTAATTTACCCTCTCCATCTGTTGGATACCAAAATGCCTTAGGATAGGAAAACTTCTCCAGGCTTTTTGAATAAGAATCAGCTACCCTCTCTTTCAACAGCTGAAGTGGATAGTTGAAGTAACAGTTCGGCTTCCCTCATCAAGTGATACACAGGTATCATCTCAAGATGACTTGATAAATGCCTGGGTCATCACAGAGATTTTGCTGCTTTAGCCAATGGGAAGAAACACACATTCCAGTAAAAAGAATTAAAGACCAAGTATGATGCATGATATACTTCCTGTATTTTCAATAATTGGAAATGTATTGGCTCAGTGTGTCACACTGAGTAATAGTAACAGAATTGAGTACGTCTCCAAATGAGCTCTCAAAAAATGTCTAGAAAGACTCTTCAAAGAGATCATATTAGGCCTAAATATATGGTTACATCTAAATACTTTGTTACAAAGTGTCTGCATTTTTCTTCAATTTCACCACTTAACCTTTCTACATCAGTCTATTTCTTTTGGCGTGACCACTTGAGTTGACAGATGTAAGTGTACTCTACATATGTCAAACTGATACTTTCAATGTATCATCTCACATGAAACATTTTCAGATAGTAACCTTATGTCAGGTCAGACATATTTAAAGACAGATAAGTTAGCTTAGTGCTGAGAAATTATAGTCAAGTATAAATGCCTGCTGTAGATTCACCTAGGAAATTACTGTATGTATGAGGAGTCTTAATAAAGTAGTTTAATTTGTTTGCTCCTGTGTTGTGAGGAAATGCAGATTTATTGAGAAGTGTTAAATGTATGTTATGTGACCTCAAGAGCATAAATTATATTTTTCCTCTCTCAAAACAGAGCATATACTCCTTAAAAGGAGCATAAAAGTATATGATGCATACGTTCTTATATCTTTTTCGATGTATCTCTCTTGCTCAGGCTCAGAAGAGTATTCAGCTTTGATGACACTGACGCTATTGTTTTTCCTTTACTGAATACAGATGAAGCTTATAGATACCATATAAAGCATAATATGACTCCAATCTGATTTCCAGAGTCCAAGATCAGGACTCTACCCATATCTTCATCTGTCTAGAAGATAGTAATTATGGTTAAGCAAGTCATCAAGGGTTCACTTTTAGTTATTAGACAATCTGCTTTTAACACCCATTCTAAATATCCATTTGAAACCTCTATTAGTATCAATTCCTCCTGTCTGAAACAAGAAATCTCAAGAGTTCAATCATTTCACTTAGGTATTCCAATGACTACAAAGAAGATTAAAAAGCTTTCATCCAACTTTTAGGCAAGATGACTCTACTCTCAGAATCCTATGAGACCTATACAGACAAGTTTTCATCATATCAGTATCATAAGTGATCCAATTTAAGCTTGTTGTAATCCCCAATATCTTAACGGTCTCCCTGAATTTCTATTCTAAGAGAAAACACAAAATACTGTATGCAATGAACATAGAATGCACAGTGAAATGTGAAATACAGTCAGCCACCCCAGGAAACAAATTGGGGATTTTTATTGTAGAGATCAATTTCTTTATTACAAAACTTTACTAAAAGTCACTGGTATATAAAGTATTATTTCTCCAAGTTCAGTTTCAGAATAAATTCAAGCTTATGTGCAAATCTGATCTAAGTGAGGCATAGCAAGACCTATATAGTATCATCCTAGTAAAGAGAGTTGCAATAAATTCCTTTCCATGTTTTCCCACACACTAAATACCTTGAAACTAGCTAAATAGAAAGGTAATATTAACTGTGTGAAATAACTAAACAAGGCACTTCCATCCCAAACAATAGTAAAATGGAAAAATACAGCATTAAATGATACTAATCTAAATCTCCATAATTAGGCCAGAAGCAGAAGATTGTCTGTTGTTTGTTTAGTTTGGGTTTAACTGATTTACAACCATTGGTTTGACCTACCAATTAAAACCTAGGTTTTCATTATTTTCTTATGTTTTATAAGTTTACTACAAAAGAATACAATCAGTCATCAGGTCCAAAAACATCTAATATCATCATGCTACACTAGAGCCACAGATTCTGGGAGGATGTGGTTGATTCTCCCATTCTTTGGCAAGCTTACTTTGGGCAACTTCCTATTACTGGAATGTTGGCTTAATTCAAATGAACCACCTCTTCTGTAGCTCCTTGTACTTGGCTTCCTGCAGCTAAGATGAATACAACTGCTGATATAATGGTATATACAGTTTTTTATATATATATGTAAGCGATCATAATCCACTATTGTGTCTAGAGGGTCTAAACTTCAAATATAAAAAGCTATAGAAAAATTATGAAATTGAAAAATAATGATTGCACTTTATAGGACTGAAGTTCAGAATCTCACAAAATTAAATGCAAGTGTCAATTTCTGAATGACAACAAAGCATAACTCTACAGAGAGCATATTATGATGATGTAACATGAACAGATCAAACCTACTTGAATGTACAGAATGGAAAACTAACAGCCAAGCATACTGATCTATGGTAAATGGAAATGAGTCAACTGAAGTAATCACAGACCAAGAAAGGCCACCATTTTTCAGTCTTAAGCTGTCTTTACAGTGTTTTGCAGATAGATCTACACTTATCCTGGCTGCCAACCATGTTGTCATTGGCAACCACTTCCATGGTAGAAGTTGTGTAACCACATGGTTATGATATTTTGCATGACTGAATACATTCACTGTCAAAAGAGTTGACTGGCTCAGCCAAAATATTATCGTAATATAGCTACAATATTCCTTACTGAAAGGGATGACTCAAGATGACCTGCCTGAAATATGGCCAGCTGTGAATTTAACCTATGTTTCTGAAGCTACATTTATACCCTTCTTTTGTAGGTAGATTTAACTCACTCTGGGTAAATCTTTGTGTTATTTGGGAAATGACTCCACCCATTGTCCAAACTGATTCAAAGTATTTTAGCCCCACTAACAAATGGTGATGTTGCTATTTGAGTACCTTGTTAGCTAAGAAACAAAAAAGGCTTTACTATGTGGCATAGCTGGTGGATTTTATCTAGTCTCTCCCACTCAATTAGGTCATGGAAAAAGCCTCTGATTGGGCAATATCAATCAAGAATGTTTCCTTTTTGCAATACCTGGAAGCAAGGGAGCTACACAAGCTTAGATCTGAAAAAAAAAAAATAAAAATCAAAGTGAACCGTACCCAACGGTATTTACCGAATTCAAATAGGCAGGAAATGGAAATCAGAAACTGAATTTCCTGCGGTGGGCCTTGTAGGCTTGGGAAGTCTCCCATCACCACCGAGAGCTCACCACACCGAGCTCCATGCTCAGCCATGCTCCGGGCTTGGTCCCCCAACAGACCAAGGTGGGGGACTTTCTTGACCAGGAGCTATTACAATTGTAACCGCACCCTCACTTTGCAAGCTAGGCAATATTTGACATAGGAAACTCTGTTTCTGGTTATGCATTCCATCACCAGACAAAGCCTAATTCACTCAGATAGCTAGTACATGTTCAACATATAGAAAAATGACAAGAACATTCAGGAAACTAGTTAGGTGTGGGGTTGCTGTAAGGAGGGGGAGTTGAGCTGGTTTGGGGTTAGGTTTGGCTTTTTTTTTTAGGCAATTTTATTTTCAGACCATGCTTTTGAAAAAAGTACATCTCAAACTGAACAGACAGATTTAAATTTATTCTCAGACTTAGTCCAAAACCAGCCACCTATTTGTTTTTATAGTTACAAACCATAGGATTCTAGACTGAGAATAAAAACCAGAGATATAATTCTAATCTCAAAATTCCTATGGCTAATTAAGGCAAAATAGTACACAAAAGGAATACATATGATCAAAAACTGGAATAACTAATTGGGGAATGTTCTGTTGAATAGTGGCTCACACGATGTTTTTTTGCCTGTACGCTACATTATCATTTAGTAATAACAATAAAAAAGTTTGTTAATTCAGTACTTTTACGTTTTATCCCATAATCATTTTGCTGATTGCTATAATCTTACATAACGCATAAAAACTAACATTAAACTACTAACATCTTTCTATTAAAATTATAAGTTGGCAAGATGACACACAACATTAAAAAATATACAGGCCACAAAGTGTCACCTTCACATAGGAGGAATTCCCTGCAGTGAAGCTGGCAAAGTTCAGTCTGGTCATGAGTCATGCTAAAGATTCATTTAAATTATTGGAGGGCATCCAGCCTATTTAAAAAACTGGCTACAGGGAGTAACATGTTGCATTTCTCTTAGTTCTGCTGCATTTGAACATAACTGGATCAGCTCATAACATTTTCTTTTTTATTTTCCCCTTAAAATCCACTGAAGCTGTATTCTACCTACTGATCAGTTCCTCTCCTTCACTCATCACTTTGGTTTCTACATCCATTTAATATACATTCCCCTGAAGATGTTTCTGTTTGAAAGACTAATGACCCCAACCAGTTTGTATCAGGTTTTTTGAAGTGACTTCAGATTTATGAAGATAGCAGTCTCCTTCAGGAGCATTCGGTATTTCCTGGGCACATGTTTGAAAGAGAGTAAGAAGAACAAAACCAGCAACCAACATTCTTGAGGAGACAGTTATCACAACTCAGCGCTACAATAAGAATCTTTTGGACAAGAGTGTCAGAAAGAGGTTATCTGCTGACAACTACGTGATGTAAAAGCAATTGCTCTGGAGGAAAACAGAAACTATGCTATGAACTATGATAATGAGACTACTGTGGCTCATTATCTTTATGCTATATCTTTGAAAAGATTTTGTGACTTGTCTTGATGTTAGCTTTTTGTAGCTATTAATTTGTGTGTGCTAAAAGAAGCAAAGCCTTGTTTACATGCCCATGATTTCTCACAGCTAAAAAAGGATGGAGCTTCTGAGTTGAACAGAAGAACAGGCCTATTTCAAAAATTTCCTATTCGATAGCCATTGCTTAACATAAAGTTTTTCCCTATGCATCAAAAATTTCCACCCAATGATTCTTTTTAAAAAAAGTAAAAAAAAAAAGAGGGGGGAGCTCTTGCAAAGACTGAATAAGCATACTCTGCTCCCACAGAGAGAGGAAGACAGAGACATTCAAAGTGTGAAGTGGGAGAAAAACAGTCGAGTGATACCATCATCTGATGTGATTGCCCAAAATGCACATTAAAATTCCATCATATTTTACATCCAGTAATTTTTCTGTTCTCCCTTTCAGCATCTCTGGAAAGATAATAGAGAAGTTCTATCTTATAGCAAGAAAAACTAGCAGGACAGAGTGCAAAAGGAAGCATGTATTTCTTAATTAACCATGTAAAATTGTCACCAGCAACTCTGTTTATGGAAATTATTTCCCCAGAATAACGGAAGCATTATTCTTAAAAAACAAATAAAAATAACTAATTATGGTAGAACCCTCCTTAAGCCTAATTACCTAAAATTTAGGTGCCTGGAGTCTAGCATCTCACTTAAGCAATCGATAGAAACTATAAATTCATCCCCACTGATTCATCCCCTTGCCTCCAGGGGAAATACTTGCCTCTAAGCTAGCTACGCTAGACACCAAGTTTGTAGGCAGCTTAAATATGCTGGGATAAATGCCAAACAAAGCTTTATCACGTTTTAAAAACTGGGGACAGGAAAACTGACCCCATATCTAGAGTCCATAGGATTGTCTTAGTTGGAAGGGACCCTTTAGATCATCAAGTCCAACCGCTGCCCTAACCTGCCAGCCACTACTGAACTATGTCGCTCAGCGCCACATCTAACCATCTTTTTAATACCTCCAGGGATGGAGACTCCACCACCTCCCTGAGCAGCCCATTCCAATGCCTAACAACCCTCTCTGTGAAGAGGTTTTTCCCTGTACCAAATCTAAACCTTCCCTCCTGTAAAACTTGAGGTCATTTCCTCTTGTCCTATTGCTTGTCACTAGGCAAAAAAGGTCAGTCCCTGCCTCTCCACAACCTCCTTTCAGGTAGTTGTAGGCAGCAATTAGATGTCCCCCCATCCTCCTTTTCTCCAGACTGAACAACTGCAGTCCCCTCAGCCAATCCTTATAACATTTATTCTACAGTCCCCTCACTAGCCTAGTTGCCCTTCTCTGGACACACTCCAGCACCTCAATGTCTTTTCTGTAAATGAGGGGTCCAAAATTGAACACAGTACTCAAGGTGAGGCCTCACCAGTGCTGAGTACAGGGAAGCATTTAGTTCCCCAGTCCTATTCGCCGCACTCTTCTTAATCCAGCTCTCCCAAAAGTGTTTACTCACACCAAAATTGTGGGGGTAAAAAAAAAATCTTCAGAATACTTACTAAAATAATATGATTAAGCTAGGGAAGTACCTTTTAACAGTTGAAATGACTGATCATTGTTTATGTTCTGACTCACTGTTCTTGGCTCTGACCCACACATTATGTTCAAATGGCAGAGTTTTGCTATCAACACCAGGCGGTATTCTGACTAGGTCAACATCATGATGTGCCCAACACTGAACAGTCAGAAAAGTGCCTTTGAGAAGTCACTTCACATCAGACTAATAAAGCTATAATAATATTCTTATGTACTTTATCAGCGGTCCCTTTACCAATTCATTTAGTAGCTTTATAATACTTGTACTCGAATCATCTCTCTATCAATGAATTGAAATAATTTTGTAGCTCCAGCAAGTTGGACAAGTAAGCCTCTTGTGGTGTTCTATTTATAATGGCCTATAACTCAGAAGAATAATGTATCAGCACATTTGAGAAGAGCATTGAAAACTGTCGATTCTTTTGTTATATACTAAGTGCCATACATCTGAAACCTCTGTTTATGCACGTGCAAAGGCACTGTTAGAAGGTTGAGAAAATCTGTACTTATTTTCAGAAAAAATAGGTTTAGACTATAGTCAAACAATGAGCCATCCTAGATAAGTCACAGAATTCTCCTTTACTTGACTGTTCAATACTGAATACTTATTCTAGTGCTAATAGAAGTAGTCATAATTCCTAGTAATCCCTTGGGATCTATTAATGCAGGCTTTTCACCCACACAGTCTCTGTTGTTCATTTGATTCCCTACATGATCAGACACACACAACAGACAATGCAATACAAATGCATATGCTAAGAGAGAGAAAATTAAGCCTAAGCATAACAGATAATAAAGAAGTAGAATGGAAGATGACGTATTAAAGCCAGAGAGACAAAGGCTAAAAGCCCATCTAAGTAGGCCACCCACAATGTTAATGTGGGTAAGTGAATAATTTTAAGGAGCAGCATAAATGTTAGCATGTTTGTGTTAAAGACTGGTAAATGCTCCAGTTACTGTTTCCCAAAATAGCAAGAAAGTGGCACATCTCTCCTCATGAGATCTCAGCAACACACTCTAAGCTATGAAGTAAACTAGGTTACACTGGTTTATTGGAAAGTTTGCTTATTGCCATTGGGAAAAGAGTATTTAATGGACTTGAGTGATAAAGAGGCTGTAATATTTAAACAGGTCATGTGAATGCACATAAAACCTACCTCTCAGTGTATTTCCATCTTCAGCATGATGAAAAGGGTAAAAAATTCCCCCATGATACTTACAAAAAATATAAGCAATGAAACTTCAAAACAGAAGTCATTCAGAAGTTTGTTTTAAATAATAATAATGTAATATTCAATGAGCATTACCTACACCGGTCAACTTAAGGACTTACTGTCTGTATCAAGCAGAAATATTTTTAAATTTTGCTGCTGAAATTCTCCTTGACAAAGGGGGGGCTAAAGCCAGATGATTATGTGAAGGCTAGTTGGATCTTCAGAGTCCCATATCCTTCCTCTAATGAGTTATAATTATTTTCTGCTTTTACTAATGTAACACAGACCCCCCTCTTCTTTGTTTCCATTGAAATGTGGAGAAAGATGTCATTATTTAAAAGTCTTATGAGCTGCTCACAAAAAGTAGACAGAAATGCAAGGTAAATCTTCAGAAGGAAAACCTAAGCCCAGCTTGTGTGCTTGCTTATTTGAGAGAGAAGAGGGTGATATCTGTGTGTCATCTTGACTTTTAGGTCATTTTGTTTCTATTACTTTTTTCTTCTGGCCTTCACTAATTCTTCTTGTCCATCATTTGATGCAAATTTAAAGAATAAAATTTATCTGGAATCACTATATCCTGGGGTTTGTTCAGGGGAGACTCCTGCCTTATTCAGACACAGTAAACTCCCTGACAACAATTTTAAAAATCAAACAACTATTTAAGAAACAAATCATTCTTTTCTACTTTCTTCTTGCTACATTGATCTGATGAAACTAACAAACTGTAAAGAATGAAAACTGGTAGTTATGCCAGATTAATGTCACTGTTTGAGACTATTGCAAGCCAATCAAAATTATTCAGTATCTAAACCCATTTTATAACCATTAGGATTGTCAGTCTAGTAAGAGGTTGAGAATCTTCCTATTTCTTTCAGATTGAATGTCAGAATTTTTCTGCTACCGAAGCCAATTAAATTGGCATCATCATCTTACAAACAGGATGTGCTTACAGTAGAAATGGCTAGCTTCACACAATTCCAGCATAACTCTAGAAATTCAGAATATGGATTTACGAGTGCAACACTCGGTTCTCTTGTTCATTTTGCAGCACTGCTGCAATTCTGCTGACTTGAGCTGATCTTCTTTGATGTACCTGAGCGGTATCCCAAGCTCTGTGGAAATTTGTTCTAAAAGTGGTCTTGAAATATTACAGAGCAACTAAAAGTCAGTTCTTTCACCTTCCACCAGATCTAGATCTCTTCAGGAAGATGGTACTGAGTGTTATTATACGGATGATTTGCCTGAACACTTTGAGGAAAGACACTGTTCTGCATGCCTAAGACAAAACCAGAGTAGCCTTAGTTGTATTTCAAAGATGAGAAAATTTTCACTAGAACCACTTCCTGCTACTTTATTGGATAATGCCAAACCCCAGAGAAGATTATGTACCTGGAGCTCATTTACACTTGAACATTGTACATACACGTACTGTCTGTCCTATAGTAAAATACAAATAGTACCTGTTCACATTGAAACTACTCATGAAAGAGCAAATACTCAGTCTAACTTTACAGACTTTTAGGTAGTTGTGTTGATATACACCTGCTGAACTCAGGACCTCACAGTTTGCAAGGCATTGGCTTTGTCTGATATTTTTCTTTCTCTTCTCCTCCTCTACAGACTGGAGTGGAGCCCAAGATTGTTTATGCTCCTACAGGTGACAGCTTAACAAAAGCCAAACTCAGATGTCTGCAGTCTCTAATTAGAAGAAGGAAAATGGTATTTAAAAGAAGGAAAGTGTTATTTATCTAAAGCTGGTTTTAAACATAGTTTGGTTTTCCAGTTTAATGAAAACAAAAGTTAGTGTGAAGCAAGTACACCTCCATAGATGCACCAGAACGAAGCTTTAAGAAGCAAGCATAGTCTCACTTACTTTAAAGCTCTTGGTGTACCTATTACAGAAGCCTTGAACTATGGAAAAAGATTTTTGCAAAGTAAAGTATGAATTTCCAAAAAATATTTTTCATTAATACTGTGCTACATGTAAAGAGGTAAGAACTTAAAATCACGAAAGTGCCATAATTAAAATCACACAGGGCCATTGAGGAGAAACTCAAAACAAACATTATTATGCTACCATGACAAAATACTAGTTGACAGACAACAGGCATCCATAGAAGAAAATATAACTTCTTTCTCACTGTTAGGGAAGAACGTGAGATTTTTCCATTCCTCCGTCATTCTAAGAATTAACTGAGTTTTCCTTCTTCCTTTTGTTTCCAGTTGGAGCAAGGCAAAAGAGTAAAACAGATCCTTGATATCTTTACAACAAGAGAAACACAAATATTAGCAAGCCATCAAAAGGATACCTCCCCATGTATTTCACCTTCTGCATGAAGCAGAAGAGAAAAGAGGGTGATGGCAGGACACCAACTTCTTCCATCTTTGCTCACACACACCCCAAAACCATCACTACCTACATATACCAAAGCAAAACTTCAGGTTATTCACCTCTGCTGTTTCGAGAAGTATTCACCAACTTAGGGATAGCAGACTGAAGAAACAAGTCATCTCACAGATGTTATATATATGTTGTGGATCGGAGAATACAGCATACTGAATTAAATACATCTGTCTTGTCCAATTTAGGAGGCCAGTCTTTACGTATTGTTCTGTACCTAGAAAGATTCCCTGGAAATCCTATATATACACCACTTTAAAAAATAGTTTAAAAAAAGAACAAAATAAGGTTAAAATATAGTTGCTAGCTAATCACTTCTGAGGCACCAAGCAAGAAACTCACCCTGACAGAGCCTTGAAGTAAAACACCATTTACAGTATTTCTGGTTTTCTACCCATTTCCCACCCCCAAGCCACAGTTCAGTAACAGAAGACATATAAGCCAAGACTGCTGTGAATTAGAGACAAGGAAAGGCTATTGTCTACAAGAGTGAGGCAGTAAGGTACTGTTTTCAACACCTGTGAGGTATAGCCCAGCAACTGAAGAGGGGGACCACAAAATTCTCACTACTTCAGTATAGTATATTATGCTTTACTGGTATAGTAGAGCACTAGGAAAAAAGCAGATCCCTTCACACCGTTGCTTTTTGCCATAACATATCCAAGCCAAATTCAGCAACAGCTTCTCTCTTAAGCAGTATCTGACATACAGTACAAAATAGATACTGACATAGAAACGCATTAGGTGGAGAAAATGCATGCTCTGCATGTCATGGATGGATGTGCAGACATTCACATGGGGAACTAATGAGTGGTTTTATTTGCCCCATGACATTTGACAACTAGTAACTGATGAAATCAGCATCAGGAAGATTACAGATTATGATGTTCCTTGGTGCTGCAAAGGTCTTCAAGGATTTCTGAAAAATAATCCTTGTTCCTTATCTGATGTGGGGTTTTTACTCTAGAACTGTCCAGAAAGATTGTCAGATAAGTTTATTATCTGTTTATTAATAAGTTTATTATTTAACATGAGAAAATAGACTTGAACTAAGTAGTAGAAACTCCCTTGGAAGCTTGAAGAAAGCATGCAAACAGTGCAAGCCCAGACCTGAGAAGACACACACTTCATTTTACATAAAGTTCAGAAAAGCCACCTGTATCATCTGACCTAATTTTCCAAATGCAAAAAGTCATTCCTGCCATCATACTAAAGAAGCTGATGCACAGACACATATATCCCTGAGAGGTACTGCACAAAAAGCTGCCTTTGTCACTGAAAGGGCCTCCTGTAGGTATCTTCAATTGAAGTAATTGTACGTAACCAGTGAAAAGCAAAGCTTTCAAAGTCCAATATACACATAAGAAACCTGTGAAAAGTTAGGAAAAAGCTAGAGGATTTTTCTGTTCATACTTCCTCTGTTTCTTTCTAAATAAAATGTCCCAGATTGTGAAAAATCCTTATGATGACTAATCTAAAAATAAGCATGTGTACTTTTATAAGATCACTAGAGCAGAAGGCAGTAATTCTTGAGCTGGGTAAGCTTAATTTGATTCAATAGTCGTTTTTCCTGGGCTGCTGCCAATATTGATAGCCCTGTCATTAGCTCAGGTCTTGTGGCACTAACAATGACATTTGCAGGGCAAGTCTGTTAAAATGCCCAGCCAGTTGTCTGTGCCTATTGCAGCTACATAAAACACATCTAGTAGCCACCCTGTCCCACTCTTTCATCAGATAGCATCTACAGAAGTGAGAAAGGAGGTTTATACCCTCCATCATCATTAACACTGATTTATCTTTTTTTACTTCAAAATAAATCTGAGGGACATTGCTCACTGATTTACCACAAGCTTTTCCTCCAACAGCCTCTTACAGTTAGCAGAAGAGGTGTAGTTGACAACATTAAAGGTGCTTGTTCAGACACCAGAAGCCTCTTCAATGTCTCAGACACCTTCAGGTTCAGCTTTTGCTATTGTTAATTTAAAAGCTGAGAAAAACTAGGTGTTTTTAAACACTAAGGAAGCCAGGTGCATCAAAAACATCTGAATGCAGAGATTATTTTGGCTGCTACTGTAACTCAATTCTTTTATCTCCAGCTAGGCTTCACATTTTGAAAGAAAGCCTGGCACAGTGGGTAGAAGCATGAACTGCTAAAATCACAAAACTCAGGTCCAGATTACAGAAGGAGAATCTCTCTCCAATAAAATTTTCACAGCTAATATCAATGAAGCAAGTTTTTACAACTCAAACTCCTGCCTTCAAAATTTTTCCAATACCTAAGCCATTAGAATCTAATAGATCATAGAACAGAATTAACTTCTGGATATGCATTCCTTGAGATTCTAATTAATAATCTCTTTTATATTCTGATTTTTTTCTGGATCACACTTCTTATGATTTATACAAATGTAAACCACAACATGATGTTTGTGGGTTACTTGTAAATGCTGTATCAAGCCTCTATCTACAAAACATAACAGAAACCCTCTCTATCCTATTTTGAAGTACACAATTGTAAGTGCTTAGATAAAAATCAAAGGGGATAAAGATCCTAAAATAATATTATTTTTCCCTAACTTTAATGCCTGAGAGCAATTCAATTTGTTTGAAACGAAAACTAAGATCTTTTAAAAAGGCTTCAAAAATGCAGGCATATTGAGTTAGCCAAGTATAAGCAAAGGTGAAGAAATCATTACAAGCATTCATTTTCACTCCTGCTGATGGCAAAATGTCGGCAAAAGGTTCCTAGCAACACTTCTAAAAATGAGTGCTATTCATGGGATTAATTCTTGAATGTGAGTGTGGAAAATTTGGGATTATGTCCAGCCTAGGATAGCCCTTTCCTGCATCTATATGGAAAATACAAAGCTTTCTTGCCATGCTTAAAACACTGAATGTAGCTGGCACCACACACGCGTCTTTGAGAATTGAAATGTCATGTTCGCTCTGGGAGAGAAAAGAATCCTCAGGTGCTCATTACTACTAAAAAGTGTTCCCACAGAAACTAAACCCCAGGCCTTCTCTACATGATCAGCTTTTAAAGGTTAATTAACAATAGTGAGTGATAAAAATTTATAACCTACTGCTTATCATTTTTTTATGGTGTGATTTCCAATCGTTCATCATTGGGCTTGTGCTTGAAATCCAAGTCCCATATGTTCACATCTCAGAAAACCCTGGGGAAAAAAACGTTAAATATTCTAAACCTTTTGCCCCATATTGGAGATACAGAACTCATTCATTTTCCATCCCCTTGCCCCCAAGACACAGATTCTAAGAAAGTTTTAAATAAGCATCTTCAAAAGCATGCCATCATAACCATGTTACAGTTCTTCAGCTAAAGTATCTGGAAATAACAATTCAAAGAACATCTATAACAACTTTGCTTTTGTAACTCAAGGTAGATTTTTCTATTGTAAGACCTTTCTAACTCACCTTTGTGCCATACAATGAAGATAAAGTAAAGCATTACTTTTTTCTTTTTTTTTCCATAGTAACTGAGAACTCAGAATTTAGGGCTTTCCATTTGTGTTATTTTCAAGGCAAGTATATTTTCTCAGTAGTTCTTCACTTGAAATTTCTTAGATAAACTTTCTAGCTCCTTACAAACTCTACAGTTTTGTTCTTCTATCTTGTGTTCTTAAATGTATGCATATATTCTCTCACCATGAACATTCTGTCCATCATATATAGAAGTAGTAGCTAGGCAAACTTGAGAAAAAGTTTCCAGTTAGCCAAGCTCAAGGAAGAAATCCATACATCTGGATATCTACAACATCCCTACTACTCAGCTGAAGAGAAATGTGCCAAGGAGAGCCATGGGAAAATAAGGAGCAACAATGCCTACAGAAAGAACCACAGCCTTCCTTAGTTTTCCATATTAGTCTGTATTAGATCAGGTTGTGATGATACAAGAAACGTTTTATATCTGTGAAGTGTCTGGCAGGATGTTTCAGTGCAAATATTTTCCATTTCTCAGACTTTTTAAACATGATTATGAAGTTAAATACAATTGTGAACAGTATTTATCAGCAGATGATCACTCATGGCTTTTAAAATATGTAAATTTAGTTTCCTTGTGCAGTTTTGTAGAATTAATAATAGTTTTGAATGCAATTGTAAGAAACTGAATTGTTATGTGAAAAATTAAACATAAATGTAAGGTTAAAACTCTACTGAGATTAATACTGAGCCTTTAAGATGAAAAACAATTCCTTAATGAATAAAAAATTCTTTCAATATATGTATATGAATATATAATTCTATGTGAATAAATATATGCAATATATGAATATACCTATTCACTCTGCTCAATTTAACCAGTGACTAGTTAATTGCTCAATGCCAAATCAGGCAATATGGCAGTATCATTATTTTGGTAGTAGCAATAGTAACATGACCATAATTCTGTGGTTTAGTGGAGTTTTTTCCGTTAGCTCTCATTCATATACTTTTTTAATTTAAAATCCTTTTAGCACAACAAAACAGACTACAATTCTTACTATCAACAGATGTTCATGCTGGAGGAAAGATGGGCAGAATGACAGGGATTATGGAAGAAGAACGAACTGTAACATAAATAATAGAATCACAGAATATCCCAAGTTGTCATGGACCCATCAGAATCATCAAGCCCAGCTTCTGGCTCCACACAGGACCTGCCAAGTCAGAGCATGGGACTGAGTGCATCGTCCAGACACTCCTTGAACTCTAGTCACTTGCAAAACAATAGGTTGTACTACACTAACACAAACAGTTGTATTAAGTTAGCAGGGTCAGCACTTGTTCATCTAGCTTTCCAAACCAAATACACCAATTAAGGTTTCCAGGGCACTATACTATCGATGCACAAATTTGCCATACAAATAAACTCTTACATAGATGACCCTATATCATGAGGCAACAAGAACTTTAACCTTAGCAGTCAGAAGAACTCTTTGATTCTTTGGGAAATGTACTTTGAATCAATCCAGAAGTAAAATGTGGATTTAGAATACTTATACAGGCATTGAAAAAATTGCACACACATCTAAGACATTGCAACTGTACACAATAGAAAAACATCCATTATTTCAAAGGAGGTGATCCTCCCCCTCTACTCTGCCCTGGTCAGGCCCCACATGGAGTATTGTGTCCAGTTCTGGGCTCCCTGGTATAAAAAGGACAGGGATCTCCTGGAGAGAGTCCAAAGAAGGGCTACAAAGATAATTAAGGGCCTGGAGCATCTCCCCTATGAGGAAAGGCTGAGAAGATTGGGACTGTTCAGCCTTGAGAAGAGAAGACTAAGGGGGGACCTAATTAATGTTTATAATTATCTTAAGCAGGGGATGCAGGGGGAATCAGCCAGCCCCTTTTCAGTGGTCTGTGGAGACAGGACAAGGGGCAATGGCTGCAAGTTGGAGCACAGGAAGTTCCACACCAACATGGGGAAAAACTTTTTCACAGTGAGGGTGACAGAGCCCTGGGACAGGCTGCACAGGAAAGCGATGGAGTCTCCTTCTCTGGAGATATTCAAGACCCGTCTGGATGCCTATCTGAGTGAAATGTCCTAGGGAGCTGCTTTGGCAGGGGGTTGGACCCGATGATCTCTCGAGGTCCCTTCCAACCCCTACAATTCTATGATTCTATGATTCCTTGAACCTGAGACAACGGGTCTATTCTCCCAGTTCATTGCATCTACTCACTGCTTTAATATGTTCACCTGTTTTACACCATCTAGTTGGCACAATGACCCAACAAGCATCAACTACAAGCTACTCCCTAACCTGATTAAAAAAAAAAAGGGGGGAGGTGTTTATGGCCACAGTGCAGTTATAACGCACTGGTAGTGTTTGAACATTCACCACAGGAGGGCAATCCTGATATGACAACAGGAAGGTGTGTACCTGCGTGGTGTCTCTCGTCTGTCTGCCCTCTCCCCACTTTCAACAGACAGGATGCGTTTTGCAAGTGCTGATCATGAAAAAAAACCGCTTTTTAACTGAGGATCACTGCTATAGCAGACTTCCCTTTGGCTTCCAGACTGAAAGGGATTTGTTTCTAGATAGTTCAGGACATGAACAGAATAAGCACCACTGGAAGTCTTAGCTCTGGTTTAGCAAGTATCAGTTTAACATGTATGCATCACTGCCCAGAGACACTGAAAACCATACATTTGGACAAGTTAAAGTGGAAATTTTCAAATATTCATTTGTCAGAACACGCCTGATGTCAATCCAAAGAATAATTGCCACAGGTTTAGAAATCACCAAAAAAGGTGGATCCAGAAAAAGTAATCCAGAACTCTACATTCTTTTTCTAATACTTTTTCTAATACTACTAGAATTGTGATTACTCTCCCATTTCCAAAACACATACCAAAATATCTGTATGAAATACTGTGTATGTTTCATACGTATTGAAAGTACTTACTACTTTGATATACAAGTACCTCTCTGTGATCTCCCCTATTTTAATCTAGAAATTTTCATAGTCAGTAGTGACTTAATCCAAGATTAGTGCCAGTAATTTCTTCAGCTCCCAGTTCATTTGCTTGATATCAGCAATAGAAATTTTTGAAAGGTCTCGCCTCATGGAGAAAAATCACTATTGTCACAAATTTAAGTGAAGAAATTTATTTCTTCACTGTATTTTGATGGGTTTGTGAACCTCCACTGGTAGCAGAACATACCCTTCTCATGCTTATTTCAGATTAAAAAAAAAAGACAAACTCTTCCACCACAAAGTCTAATGCGTCACCATAGCAAGTCAGCCCCTTATTTTCATTTACATAAAATCTGTAGTTTACTGATCTGTAGAAACAAACAGCTTAGTATCTGAAAAAGGACTATAAAGTGATTTAACTCTGGAAATCAAAAGGAGTTATATAAAGCAATGCTTGGCCTGACAACCTCTACCATGTCTGAATTTATATCTGTCTTTATCGACTGTTTTCTGCTGTTCCTACTACTATAGGTGTAGTCACACCAACAGCACTGATCACCAGATTTGTTCTGGTTTCACTTTCATTCAGAAAAAGACCATTTTTCTTTACAGACTCAGATATCAGCTCCTAGGATTTACTTCCTGAAGTTTTTCTCACCTTTTTTTCCCCACACTTATCTCTCTTCAGAAAGGCACTAAATCACCCCAAATGACTCTTCCATATATTATGAAGTTTATGATGCAGCAAGCATCTGCTGGAGTGAATGGTTCAATTTCATAAAGACATATTTATACATGACAAATTTTCCACTGTGTTCAATTTGTGCATGTACATTTTGCTCCCTCTTGGATTTAACCTCTTTTTAATTGATACCCTTTTTTGCTCTTCAAGCTTAACATGTCAGAACTCTAAATGAACACATACACATTTTACACATTGTCATAGGGATGGATGCATCTCACTGAGCATAAATTGATTAATCCTAGCACCTTGGCTAATGTAAAAAGTCTGAGGAACTGAATTTTAAACAGAGACAGTATTGAAATTACTGATTTTGCAAACAATTATTCAGTACAGAAGTATATTTCTTGTATAAAGCACCATTAAAGAAATTAAATATAGGAAAGTTCCCAATATCAGACTGAGTAGTTCGTAACACCGTGGGAGGGAAAGTTCAGCACCATTAAATGTTTCATTTAATTCTAGAATTGTGTACTGAGTCTCTTAAACATTGTGTTGTGGGGGTTTTTTTCTGGAATGTAATTTTTTTCATACATACTTTTTCAGATAGAATAAAAGTTGAGTCACTAAAAATCCAAATATCCTGTTCTGAACTTTATCACACTAACCAACATACTTAATACCAAAAGGGAAATCTACAACAAATGACTTAATGTGGCAAAGGAGAAAGCTTTCTGCCCTCTATCACCTTCAGCATCTGATCAGCAACCTCACAAAAGTTTCATCTCAAGAGGCAGAAGTGGCATGTTCATTTTAGGGACAACAATTTTTCAAACATAACATTGTGCTTTTCTTCTAACAAGTAGACTGAAACACACAGGGGTTTTAAAGCATTGGGTTTTGCTTGCCTTGTGTTTGCATTAAACGATCATCAGTTCTGTCTAAAGTTATGTTCAGGTACAACATCTTTATCCCCAAATCCTTTCTTGATTCAGTGCAAAAAGTGATGGATGGATGTGTCTTCCAACCTGCTACTTGAAGATATCCTCCTGTGTTTTTGCTGGAGAGAAAGATAAGCAAGAACATCCCCATGCTTCCTGTGCACAGTAACAGGCTCTGCAGAGTGCGGATATAATGAACACACTAAAACAAATTTTCATTATTGTAGACAGCTCCTGATGTTTTTTAGAGCCTCTGCTGGTAAATACAACTTTTTCAGGGAACAATAGAACATGCTTTGACTTACTGAAGAGTACATTTATTTCCAAGTTTTGGCAATCAGATGATGAGAGCAGTCACAGAAATGGTTGTCAAGCCCAGCATCTTATTTGGCGACAGATTATTTAATGCTGCTGATCAGAAAATCATTATGATTTTTTTTCAGCTACAGGTTTTTTTGTCTTTATGTTTTGTTTTCTCTCTTGCCTTTGAAGACAGGCATCCTCTTAATAGCATACAAAATTTATAAATGCATTATGTTAAATTAATATCTATCAAAGGGGTTCATTTGACTAAAAGCTCTTCATAATACATTTTTTCTTCATAATCACAGCTCTTATGTCTACAGGGAGCAATAAAGCAAGTGTTAGCTTTAATATGGTACAAGGAAGTAATATACATGTTTTATTAGAGATGTTTTTTTACAAGTGATATAAGCAGGACAGGTCCTTAATTTAAGAGGGTCAGAAATTCATGCACTCTTAATGAAATGAAAGCCTGCCTGAAGCTGGCTCTGGGAGGGATGTCAGAAGCAATATATAGATATACCTGAAAGGAAGATGCAAAGATGTCACTCAGGCCCTTTTCAGTGACGCCACAACAGCACAAGAGGCAATGGGCACAAACTGGAACACAGGAGACTCCAGATAAACAGGGAACACTTTCACTCTGAGGGTGACCGAGCACTGCCACAGGTTGCCATGGGGATCATGGAATCTCCCTTCTTGGAGATACTCAAAAGCCATCTCGATATGGGCAACTCCATCTACATAGACCTGTTTGATAAGGGGGAATTGGAACAAGATGATCTCCAGAGGTCCCTTTCAACCTCAACCATTCTGGGATTAGAAGTAGAATCAAGATGCAGTACAAAAAACACTCTTATAGTTAGATATGATTCTAAGTTTCTTATCTTCATGCTAAGCCATACAGCGATAATTTTGGAAGTACAGCAGTGTTGTTTTCCTTCATGTTAATTTAATATGTGTTCTTCCTATAATTTATTTATTTTTTAGACCTCATTTATGCTTACTAGGAAATTGAAACATCGGCAAATATCTGTCCAAGCACCTGCAAGTAGCTGGAAAGTTTAATTACATGTAAATCAGGATTGCTGTTCAAAATTCAAAAGCGTGGAACCCTCAGTCCTTCCCAGGCAGCTCTTCCCTAAGGACATAGATGAGTAGATTAATAATGTGATCAGTCGTCTGAAAATCCAGACTTGGGCAAAATAGCAAACTGAATGAATTCTAACATCTTTAGCATAGTGTGGTGAAAGTGAAAGGAATGAGCAAAATCTCTAAGATTTAAATACAGCACTGGTTATTAGTACTGTCTGTTGTGGTGAGACATCCCTGAAGTTCCCATTTACAGCTAGCCAGATATTTTGCCAACAGCTGCACCATTTCCCTTGTTCAGCACATTTCATTCACTTTCCCAGAGCTGGGAACACAAGTAAAATTTATAGTGAGCCTGTAAGTATTTACAGACTTCTTTACACTAAAGCCATAGTAATTCTGAAGTGTGCACACAAGAGTTCATATTAGGCATCCAATAAAGATACAGTGGATGAGGTAGTTGAAGTACCCACTTGTATGAGGCAGTGCCACTGTCACAGAGTTTTCTCTGAGATAGAAAACAAGGATGAATTACCCTGAAGGAAGAAGGGAATAAAGCTTTTTTTTTTTTTAATACAGTAAAAAGGGAGCTGTATTGATTTTCAGGATTTCTGTAGACCTCCTAAGGTGAGGTTTGCAAAATTGCAGACTTCATGCAGTTTTTCTAGATATAGTTAGTGTTAATGACAATAAATAACCTCAGTTCCTAATAGTGACAGCCTGGAAATAGCCACGGGCTCTTTAACAGTTCTCTTTACAGAACATTAAATGCAAATTTGAACAATATTTTTTCCAGTAATCTGAGTTAATACAATTATACACGAAACCCAGAAAAGAAGCCAGAAGGATCTGGATCTTCCCTTAGGTTTCATTTTCTGAACTGGCAAAATGTAGATGATGCAAAAGAGAACAGTGACATACAAACAGCTTTGCTTATATCGTATGTCTCACAGCAAGAGTTGCCAAGGTCAGATGTGATATCCTCCAGTCTGAAGTTCGAGGAAAAAAAGCCCACAAGAAAGTAACCAAACAGGGTTTTTACAGAAGACTCAACAGTAAAGACAAATAAAAATACTGCTTTGTCTTACCCAAGTTTTACTTGTTTACAACAGACTATCCCTCCTTTGGTTGAGCCAAAGCAGGAGGTTAGTCCTCTCAAACCTACATGAACTGAATTGAAAGAGATTTGACACCTCATCTGGTAGCCTTCTGAAGGAAAACAAGGACACAGCCATCCAAGACCTTCCAGTAAGAGCTGCCATGCCAGCAAGAGTGAAATAACTGCTGCCAGTAACCTACTTTCCCAACCAAGAGCCAGAGAAAGCTGAGCAACACAACGCATAGTATGCATGTAAAGGAAGACTAACCAAGTAAAATGAGCAAGCAACCTGTCCTTGTGGCAGGAAAAGCTAACAGTATCCTGGGATAAATTAGGAGGAAAGCTGTCAGCAGGGTGAGGAAGGTGATCTTGCCCCTCTCATTCAGCACTGGTGAGGCCACACTGGGAGTTCTGTTTGCAGTTCTGGGTTTCCCAGTACAAGAGAGACGTGGACATACTGAAGCGATTCTCGTGAAGAGCCTTGAAAATGGTAAAAGGGCAAGAGTATCTCCCATACGAGGAAAGCCTGGTAGAGGTGCTATTTTTAGCCTAGAGATGGCTTGGGAGGCATCTTACTAATGTAAAGATATACTTGAAAGGAGGGTACATAGAGGACAGAGGCGGGGTCTTTTCAGTGGTGCCCAGAGACAGAACCAGAGACAACAGTCACAAACTGAATCACAGGAGGCTCAAGATGAACATCAGTAAACACTTTTTCACTCTGAGGGTGACTGACCACTGGAACAGAGTGCCCAGGAGAGTTGTGGAATCTCCCTCCTTGGAGATATTCAAAAGCCATCTGGACATGGTCCTGGGCAACAGGTTTACTCTAGGTGGCCCTGCTTGAGTGGGAGCATTGGACAAGATAACCTCCAGAGGTCCCTTCCAACCTCAACCATTTTGTGACTGTGGTTCTGTAACACTCTCACACCATAAGAAAGACTGACACATTTTTCTTCAAAAATCCTGGTTTTGGTCAGATGGAAGCGGAAGGCCCAACCAGCCTGGGAAAGAGAGGATTGACACACATCTCCAGAGATGTTACAAGGTGTTACACCAGGAAGTATCATCCAAAGAGAAATCAATATAGTAAGGCCTGTTTCCAAAGAAATCTACTCACAACACACAAAAATAATCCAGGGGACAGTTTATACGCCAAGACCCAGAGAGACTAATGACCAGCTAGAATAAGATTAGAAGGTTAAATTCCATACTCCACATTCAGTTACCTGAACTCAGCAGTAAGATACTGGCATTAGAAAGAATGAAACACATTGAATAGCTGCAACTTCTAACTGTCCAATGTTTGAGGAAATAATTTTCCTTTTAGGAGTAAAGCATCCAAAATGGTTTGGCTTAAATTTTGCCTTCAGAGTAATATAATAGATTTTTGTCTCTGGGCCTTGGGCATTAAAAAAAAATCTCCCTAATGGTACAGGTACCCGAGAAGCTAGTCCATCTTCAAGAAGCACTTCAAATTTCTCAGTTTAATCACAAAGCTTTTCCTTCTCTAATCATCTAATTACTCAAGTAAGTCACAATTGCAACTGGAAGTCTTACATAGAGATTTAGCTTATTCTTAAAATGAAACTGAAGAATAAAATAAAAAAATCCATTACTGAAATAGACTTTGCCAACAGTAATGGAAGTGAAATGGAAATTATTTCAGTAACATAGTTTTTAAACTTCTCTAATATAGTTTACTGATACCTTCTCCCAATTTAGCATCCTAATTTTAACTCCTGACATCATGTGGTCCTCAGACACTCCCAGTGCTCTCTTCCACCTGCACCCAAAGTACTAATGATAATTTCATAGCATTTATTAATGGCCCATTTCCCAAAGACCTGGAGGTGGAAATAACTTGTGGAAAATGTAGTACCTTTCACATTTAGATCCCTTCTTAATTGGTTTTAATTAAGATCACCATCTTCTAATGTCTGGTGGACCAAGTGCATTTCTTTAGGTACTCATCACCTTCATGTTAACTGATTCTAATTAGAGATCTTTGCCAGGAGTTCATGGAAATTTGATCATCATCTTCCCAGACAAATTCTCATTGGAAAATCAATACTCTTACATAGGCTGTGCCTGCTCAGAATGCAAGTAATTTTTAGCTTTTAGGTCTGTCAATCCAAATCAATAACAGGACAGCAGGAAACTCTGTGCTTTCTGTACAGGAGGTCAGCATTTCAAATCGTACTCAGTTCATTTGCAAAGGAAAGGAATATTTCTTTCCTTAACATCTTTCAGGGACACTGAATAAATTATACTATGAAAGCACACTTCTGAAACTCTAAGCACAGTGGTTTCCTGGAAGACACTATGCCTGGAGAACATGGCACTCTGGGCTCTGCATACAATACCCAGAAAGAAAAATTAAACAAGAAAGGAAATGCCAGGAAATTTACTTGCTCCTAGAATCACAGTTGGTACCCCTGGGGAGGCAGAGCTTTTGTTTGATATCCACCTGTTTGACCCATCAGAATAAAAACCCAGCAGTTGCACCAGATGTGAGCCAAAGAGAAAATATTACTGACAGTGACAACTTTGTCAGGAAGGACGATCTTCCTGCTGAGAGAGTTATGCTAATTACCTGGAAATTCAGAACTGATGAATATCAACCTCTAGCTGTTTAAAAGCAAAACCTGATATTTTAAGGGGAAAACATGGTACTTTCCACCAGTAAATCTGGCTTCAAAGCAAAAAATCACTAGCTCCACTTGAAATCAGTTTAACTCCAGCCAGAATTTTACACTTACCTGCAATACAGCTGATGCCTCACAGAATAAATCAGTCCGGTAAAAATTAATAACCTCACCTGACTTGCAATTTTTTACTTATATATCTGAAAAAAAAATCTTTTTATCCTCAAGAACCTACAAAAACAGCTTAATCTGGGAAACATTTTCATGCATTTGAGAAACCAGAGTAAGCTTCATCAAACTGTTGAAACCAGGACTAAAACAAGGTCCTGTACTTACAGTTTAGAAAGATAATTACAAGGTGAACGAGTAATGGCCTGTCACAAGTCTTGTTCCCTTGACTAAAGAGCAGTGGATATTTGCATACCATAAGGGAACCATACAGTCTCCATTTCAGCTATAGCACTATACTTTCTCTCGGACCTGGTCCCCGTCAGTCAAAACTGAGCAGTCAGTTTTGAACTCACAGTCCACCCAGAGACTCCATTTCCTCCAGATGGGAAGTCTAGTTCTAACCATAGGCAGCCCTATCACGGGCAACATGGGGCTTAATCTGTAAATGTGAACAGAGGGGCAGATAATTGGGGTGGAGGGGTGCAAGAAAGGGGTGAACATTCAAAATACACCACCTAAGCTCTCAAGCAGAAACCTGCTGTTTGCTAGCTGCACCCAGTAAGGACTGATTGCATGTATTGATAGCACACAATCAAAAGCAGCACACCCTGAATTCTCTGATTCATAAAAAAGAGCTGAGACATAAGCACAGGTTAGAATACTGGACACACAGTGTGCCTCTGCATATAATATAGTCTGCTTCAATGGAAAACCAGGGACCTGAGGTTCTGTAAAGAGCTGATGGAAAAAGGAAGAATTCTCAAAAAAACCTTTGTCTTAGAAAATCAGAGAACTCGGAGAGACAAACAATCCACTCAGGATAAAAGATTCATAGGAACAAACAGCGGGAATGCAGAGGGACCTGGGTCAGCAATGCCAGTGACTGTAGCTGCCTAACTGAAAAGGAGCTGCACAGCAGGAACCCCAAAATTTTCTGCCCAGCCTCCCCAGACCAGTAGTGATCTCTTTGCTGAGAACAGAAGGTGAGACATAGGGAACATAGTACTGTGTGCATGCAAGTGATCTCATGCGAGAGCTAGTTGTGCCATTTACTCAGCATCTCAATACACTATAGGTTTACTCTGCCTAACCCATGAGAAGCTGTTTTCCAGCCCAGCTCCAGGATCTTGTTTTTCCCCTCCCAACACTGACCCTTCCCAGAGCAATAATCCTGGGTCCCCACTAATCACAGTCATAGAAGAATACCAGCATCAGCCCTCAGTTCGGTTATGAAACTGCTTTCCAGCTGTCATACAACTGCTACTCCAGGTTTTCTCTCAGTTATGCTGGACAAGGACAACCAAGCCTTCCCAACACAAAAAATTCCTCCAGGATGGATTACTTTCCACAGTCAGTAGTTTCCTTCAGCAGTTCCTTCCCAGCCTGAACTGCACTAGTAACTCTAGGCTTACTCTCTCAGGCCTCACCAGGGACCTAGACACAGACAGCCCACTCTACTAAATCCAAGAACTGAATCAGAAGGTGCTCTAATGCCTTAAGCTGGCAGCATTTTTAGCACAAGATCTGACATGCACATACAAGAAATTTACAACCACATTATTGTACAAAACAAGAATAATATAGATTATTCGTATTAAAATAATGCAAACAGGACCAGACTAGTTGTTATACACTGAAAATTGTCCATTATATTGCAAAGATCTCTGAAGTTTCCCTCCATGCACCTCTGCACACTGAAATCAAGCTATTTTATTCCTGCCCCTCTGAGCTTGGAGATAGTCAGCAAAATTCTCACTACTGTAATGGCACATCAATGCACAAGAAGTCTAATACAATTAAATAGTCATATACACGCATCCATACATGTGCATGCATGTTCCAGGTTTTACCTGAAAGCCTGAGCTTTGTTTCAGGTTTTACCAATGTTTCATGTATTATCTTTTCTTAAGAGTTATTTTCATAGCATCATGCCAGGATGAAGGCAGAAAAAAAGAACTTTAGCCAAGTTCCAAAAACTTTAAGGGTGGATTGACTCCCTCACCAAATAAGAGCCACAACAGTAATTTAAAAATAATATAAAAGATGCTGTACATATCTGGTTTTTTACATACATATATACACACATATAGAAGCTAATTTAGAAATAAACCAAGTACTTTTAAGAACTTTTTATAGATGAGGAATTAGCATGCCTATGTGACTAAAAAAGTCTTCCGATGACTGCAGCTGGTAATAAGAGTGGAAGAAATTACTGAGATCTAATCCCTATTGATTTCACTTGCTATTTCTTTTCATTTCCTATTGTACCTTTGTGAGAGAGCCACTTTTCTTTCCTCTCTAATGGAAAATGAAAAGCTCTGGTGACCTCATAAGCCTTGCTGTTTCCTAGCATAAATTAATCTTTTGGAAGACATAATAAAGAAGTCTTACCACTTGTTTTTGTAAACTGATTCTTTAAAGCACTGTACAACTACATCAATTCTCAGTTCTTTCTGCAGCAATGTACATGTAGGAAACATATTGCACACATACAGTGCTGTACATGTAGGTAACATCTTCTAATTCCACTCCTAATAAACTGCAGGTGTTCTGCAATAAAAGCATAAAATGTTTGTAAAAGTCAAAATTCAGGTGTCAGTAGCCCTGTCCTTTTCATGTTGCAGCCAATGATGGTACTTCAAGGATGGTGAAGGCTCTGGAGGGGAAAACTTAGGAGAAGGCAAAGGCCCTTGCTTTGTTCAGCCTGAAGATAAGGAAGCTGAGTGGAGACCTCATCGCAGTCTATAGCTTCCTGATGAGGAGGGGCAAAGGGGCAGGCACTGATCTCTTTTCTGGCAGCCAGTGATAGAACCCAAGGGAACACTGTGAAGCTGTGACAGGAGAGGTTTAGGTTGGATGTTGGGAAGAGGTTCTGTACCAAGAGGGTGGTCAGGCACTGGAACAGGCTCCCCAGGGAAATGGTCACAGCATCAAACTCAGCTGAGCTCAACAAGGGTTTGGATGATACACTCAGTCCCATGCTCTGACCTGGCCGTCCCTGTGTGGAGCCAGGAGTTGGACTTCATGATCCTGATTGGTCTCTTCCAACTCAGGGTATTCTGTGATTCTTTGGTAGGAACCAAATTCCTGATGTGACATTGTCAGATTGAATGAGCTTTGGAAATTGATTGGCATTGTAAGAATAAACTGTAAAAGCTTCTATGGCAACAAGCCTGATGTGCAATTTACAGCAACACAGAAATAAGAGTCAACATCCTCCCCATCTGGAGTACTGTGTCCAGATCTGGGGCCCACAATACAAGAAAGACGTAGAACTGTTGGAGAGGGTTCAGAGGAGGCCACAAAGATTCTTAGATGGCTGGAGCACCTCCTCTACAAAGAGAGGCTGAGGGAGCTGGCTTGTTCAGCCTGGAGAAGAGAAGGCTGTAGGGGGACCTCATTGCAGCCTTCCAGTACCTGAAGAGAGCAGAGAAACAGGAGGGGAATCAACTTTTTAAATGTGTAGAAAATGGCAGGACAAGGGGGAATGGACTAAAGCTAAAGGAGGAAAGGTTTAAATTAGATATTAGGGGGAAGATTTTTTACAGAGAGAGTGGTGAGGTGCTGGAACAGGCTGCCCAGAGAGGTGGTGGATGCCCCGGCCCTGGAGGTGTTCTAAGCCAGGTTGGATGGGGACCTGGGCAACCTTGTGCAGATCCAGGCCTGGAGGTTGGTGGCCCTGCCTGTGGCAGGAGGATTGGAACTCTATGATGCTTGGGGTCCCTTCCAACCCAGACCATTCTATGATATACTAAACAAGAATAGAATATATGATGAGCTTTATTTTAATACTTTTTTCCATTCAAAAATCTAAGCAATAAGAAAAATGTGAACTGTAAATGTTGATAAGTTTAAAGAAGTTGTTACTGAAATGCACACTTTCAGGATACCTGGCACATTTCCACATGCAATTTGTCCTCCTTTCTAATAGTGTTTTTATCCAGATCAAACATATGCAATGAATGATTAATACACCCACATTACTAGAATTAATGCATCTACACATCAGGCTACAGAACATTTTTTTTTAATTGAAAATAAAATGACCTCAAATTATTCAGGTGAATATCAGCAGGGCATCCTAAAAGCATGATAAAGTGGTTCCAAACATCTGTTTACTTTTTAGAATAGCCCCTGACACTTTTGCATGGCCTCTTTTTATCCATCAGCAGAGACCAGACTTTAGATCGTGTATCACAGAGCAATAGGTATTCAGAGTAATGGGTATATATTTACCACCTAAGGTTATTTTCCATTTTATTTTCAGCAGTTCTTCATTCCAGTTGTAAACAAACCAAACAGAGAGGAATTAGGAAGAAATATAACCATACTTTAGGAGCACCTGTTAGTGTCCTTAAACAAAATGCTTTTCTGAAACAGAATTTAAACAGATAGAATAGGGTATCATTTCAGCAAGAAATAAGTAGTATTTTTAAAGAAAAATGTTTATATTATGAAAACCTTCTCTCACAAAAATGCATGATGAGATGAGACCTTAGAAAGTATCAAGGCTTACAGGTATTATCCCAAGCAGACTTGGATGTAACTTCAGGGTTACTGGGTTGCACAACCCACCTTTCCAGTGTGTTTCAAAGTGGTTTGGTAATAAAAAAGCAAAAATTCAATTAATAGGAAATTTTCAATCATACTATATTATTCACTGAAGCTTACAATAAACGGCAATACAGAGTAACATACATACTTAAGGAATCATTCCTTACCACCTCTGAAAACTGATTTAATCTGTTGCCAAAATATGGCATGTTTCACTTATTAAATAGTAAAAACAATTTTCAGTTCATTGCACTGCCTTCTCTGTCTCCATAGATGAGCTATTTCATGGAAAAGGACTACAAAAAATAACTAAGTGTACATAAAGCACTCTATTCCATTTGTTCTCTTGGTTATAGTCCCTAACTAGACATAAAGGTCTTTGTCCCAAAAGCACAATGAAGCAGCTATGCTAAAGGTTATGGCAGACTAATGGCTAAAGTTCTTCACTATTTTAAATTATCATCACTTCACTGAAAGCAGAGCCATGCAAGTTTCCAGCAGGTAAAAACATGATCAATGTATTTGAGATTTAAGATTACTCTGTCAAAGTCTGTACTTATAAGACAGGGAATCTTCACAGCAGATAGAATCACAGAATCATAGAATTGTAGGGGTTGGAAGGGACCTCGAGAGATCATCGGGTCCAACCCCCCTGCCAAAGCAGCTCCCTAGGACATTTCACTCAGATAGGCATCCAGACAGGTCTTGAATATCTCCAGAGAAGGAGACTCCACCACCTCCCTGGGCAGCCTGTCCCAGGCTCTGTCACCCTCACTGGGAAGAAGTTCTTCCGCATGTTGGTGTGGAACTTCCTATGCTCCAACTTGCAGCCATTGCCCCTTGTCCTGTCTCCACAGACCACTGAAAAGGGGCTGGCTGATTCCCCCTGCATCCCCTGCTTAAGATAATTATAAACATTAATTAGGTCCCCCCTTAGTCTTCCCTTCTCAAGGCTGAACAGTCCCAATTTTCTCAGCCTTTCCTCATAGGGGAGATGCTCCAGGCCCTTTATCATCTTCGTGGCCCTCCTCTGGACTCTCTCCAAGAGATCCCTGTCCTTTTTATACCAGGGAGCCCAGAACTGGACACAACACTCCAGGTGGGGCCTGACCAGGGCAGAGTAGAGGGGGAGTATCACCTCCTTTGACCTGTTGGCCACACTCCTCCTGATGCACCCCAGGATCCCATTGGCTCTCTTAGCCACCGAGGCACACTGCTGCCTCATGGCCAACCTGTCATCCACCAGGACCCCCAGGTCCTTCTCCACTGAGCTTTCACTAGTTCCTGAATAACAAAGCGTATCCACCATAAATCTTTGTAGGGCATAATTTTCAGTTGAAATATTAATTTCTATTTATCTTTGATATAGATAATGCTAAAACGAGGAGTCTAAAATATTTAGAATTTTGGGTTTAATCATGTTAACACAGTCCTGACACTACATCAGGTTATTATTTCCAGCTAATGATTTGCTGATTAGTACCAAAGAATTTCACTCCAGCTACTGGAGTAACTGCATTGGTGGAAAAGAGAAGAAAAATGGACGTAATATGTCATCTACCTTGACTTCTGTGAAGCCTTTGACAGTACCCCACACAACAACCTTGTCTCTAAATTGGAGACATACAGGTTTGATGGATTGACAAGCAAATGTCTATTCCAAAAAGCTGAGACCAATGTCCAAATGGAGATCAGTAACAAGTTGTGTCCCTCAGGGGACCAATATTATTTGTCTTCATCAATGATATAGGGGGATTGAATGCATCCTCAACAAGTTTGTGGACAATATCAAGCTGATGCCTTTAATATACTTGAGAGAAGACATACCATCCAGAGGAACGTTGACAGATTCTTTACTGTGAGGGCAATGAGGGAGTGGAACAGGCCTCCCAGAGCAGCTGTGGATGCTGCCTCCCTGGCAATGTTCAAGGCCAGGTTGGATGGGGCTTTGGACACCCTGGTCTAGTGAAAGATGTTTCTATCCACGGCAAGGGAGTTGTACTAGATGTTTTTTGAAGGTGCCTTACAACCAAGACATCCTATAATTCAGTTACTTTTTCCATTAACAGAACAATATAAAAGTTTTATGCTACTTAATTATGTGCACTTTTATTAACTTAAGGCTTAAGTTTTTGGTATAGTTCTTACTGTGAGATCCTACTTTTGGGACAACTTTTTGAACAGTTCTTAATGCTTCTTCATACAAGTCTTCACCTTCCTTCCTACACCGAATATAGAATCAGAGAGTCACAGAATGGTTTGGGTTGGAAGGGTCCTTAAAGATCATCAAGTTTCAACTCCCCTGCCATGGGCAGGGACATCTTGCTTGTCAATGTGCAAGTGTGTTCTTTTTATATATAAAAACACATATATATGTTTTTATATTAATTTATATATGTAAACATATATAAACCACATTTCCATCTGTTTTTCAAATAAACCTTAATTCTATTCATCAGCATTGACATTTACATTTATTTTTATTCAGAAAATGTTTCTTTTTCTTATAGGTCATGGTATGACACCACAGCCTACTCAGCACCTCCAGCAGTGTCTCAACAGCTGTTCTGCTGTGCCTGAGAGAACTGATCAATGTATTTGAGATTTAAGATTACTTAATCTGGAAACGAAGCTGGCAAGGGACATAAAGGATAATAAAAAGGGTTTTTTAGATACGTGAATAGCAAGAGGATGACCAGGGATAATGTAGGTCCCTTGATGAATGAGGAGGGTGTCCTGGTAACGGGGGATACTGAGAAGGTGGAGATACTGAATGCCTTCTTTGCTTCGGTCTTCACCTCAAAGGCCCCCCGGGACCCACAGGCACTGGATGTAAATAGGAGTGTTTGGGATATGAAGAATTTCCCTCTGGTTGAGGTAGGGGAGGTCCAGGAGCGGCTCAAAGGGATAAACGCACACAAATCCATGGGACCGGATGGGATACATCCACGTGTGCTAAGGGAGCTGGCGGAGGTGATTGCTGAGCCGCTCTCTATCATCTTCAACGGGTCCTGGAGAACAGGAGAAGTGCCTGAGGACTGGAGGATAGCCAATGTCACTCCAGTCTTTAAAAAGGGCAAGAAGGAGGATCCCAGCAACTATAGGCCAGTCAGCCTCACCTCTGTCCCCGGAAAGGTAATGGAACAGCTTGCTCTGGATGCCATCTCCAAGCAATTGGAAGAGAAGAAGGTCATGAGGAGTAGTCAGCATGGATTCACCAAGGGGAAATCGTGCTCGACCAATCTCATAGCCTTCTACGATCTCATCACCGGCTGGGTAGATGGAGGGAGAGCAGTAGATGTCATCTACCTTGACTTCAGCAAGGCTTTTGATACTGTCTCCCATGACATCCTGATAGCAAAGCTGAGAAAGCATGGGATTGATGAGTGGACAGTGAGGTGGGTTGAGAATTGGCTGTCGGACCGAGCCCAGAGGGTCGTGATTCGTGGAGTGGAATCTGACTGGAGGCCTGTGACTAGCGGTGTTCCCCAGGGCTCGGTGTTGGGTCCAGTCCTGTTTAACATCTTCATTGACGACCTTGATGAGGGAATAGCCTCGACCCTCAGCAAGTACGCCGATGACACAAAGCTGGGAGGAGTGGCTGACACGCAGGAACACTGCGCTGCCATCCAGAGAGACCTGGACAGGCTGGAGAGCTGGGCAGTAAGAAACCAGATGAGGTTCAACAAAAGCAAGTGTAAAGTCTTGCACCTGGGAAGGAACAACGGTTTCTATCAGTACAGGCTGGGGGATGACCTGCTGGAGAAGAGCTCAGTGGAGAAGGACCTGGGGGTCCTGGTGGATGACAGGTTGGCCATGAGCCAGCAGTGTGCCTCGGTGGCTAAGAGAGCCAATGGGATCCTGGGGTGCATCCGGAGGAGTGTAGCCAGCAGGTCAAGGGAGGTGATCCTCCCCCTCTACTCTGCCCTGGTCAGGCCCCACCTGGAGTATTGTGTCCAGTTCTGGGCTCCCTGGTATAAGAAGGACAGGGATCTCCTGGAGAGAGTCCAGAGAAGGGCTACGAAGATGATAAAGGGCCTGGAGCATCTCCCCTATGAGGAAAGGCTGAGAAGATTGGGACTGTTCAGCCTTGAGAAGAGAAGACTAAGGGGGGACCTAATTAATGTTTACAATTATCTTAAGCAAGGGATGCAGGGGAATCAGCCAGCCCCTTTTCAGTGGTCTGTGGAGACAGGACAAGGGGCAATGGCTGCAAGTTGGAGCATAGGAAGTTCCGCACCAACATGCGGAGAAACTTTTTCACAGTGAGGGTGACAGAGCACTGGAATAGGCTGCCCAGGGGGTGGTGGAGTCTCCTTCTCTGGAGATATTCAAGACCCGTCTGGATGCCTATCTCAGTGAAATGTCCTAGGGAGCCTGCTTCGGCAGGGGGTTGGACCCGATGATCTCTCGAGGTCCCTTCCAACCCCTACAATTCTATGATTCTATGATGTTCCAGACAGGAAAACCTTCTGCCTTTCCAAGTTTTTCCCTCATTCTAGAAAATTATCTGTATGAAAGGTAGATAAGTTAAGCATCTAGTACTGCCAAGTGCTTGATTTTTCTGCCCAGACATTCATGATTCAATATTTTAGAAACAATATTTATGTCTTCAGAAATCCAAGCACTTTTTGCAGCTATCTTCTGCACAAGGAAAGTGTTGGGACCCCTTACTCTAAAAGTATAGATCCAGTTTTAGCTTCTATGGGTGCCAAATATAACTTTTATTCCACAGGAAAAAATATTCAGTTGAATAAAAGTTGTATGCAAAATAATTGGGGGTTGGGGGGAAATCACAGTGGGGGTGGTGGGGAACTAAGGCCACTTACAGGTACCACCCTGTAAACTAAGTGGTATTCAGCTTTTAATCCAAGATTATAACATTTGGACTGTGGCTGAAAAGACAAAACATATGTATATAGACACTGTTTTGGCATGAATTAGTACCTATATAGTAGTGTTAAGTAGAACTGATTGAAATTTCTGGCTTGTAACCACGTACTTTTTGCGCCAGGGCTATAAAAGGTCAAATCTCAAAGGGAAGAAAGTACATGGGTTCCTGCTCCTCCCTGCCATCCAGTATCCAGATGACATCTCCCACAATTAGCTTAATTTTCTTCTCAGATTTCTCATCACCTTTCTATCACAGAATGACAGTGGATTATTGGATTATTAATATTAGGAAACACCATTACTTTTCACGCAATCCGCCTAAACACCAGTGAAAAACAGCCGCCCTCTATCATCCACAGATATAGAAATAATCCATTGATTACTGTAAGCAGTAATCATACAAAATAATTCAAACTCCCTTAAGCAGGTAGAAAGGATAGTCTCCCCCATCTGATGCTAGACATTTACAATATGTACTTCAAATGAAGATTTATCTGTTCCTATTGTTTGTAAAAACAACTGTTTAACTGTCTTCTAAGCAGCAGAGCAAACCATAGGGACAGGCACAAAAAGAAAATACAAAAAACTGAAGATGCACAAAAAATATTGTGACTAATTATTCTACTCTAATCACAGCCCAGGCAAACTTCATAAGCTGTTTTGTGTACTGGTCATCTCAGAGCTAATACAGGTTTTGCCCTAAATGCAGACTGTGCTATTATCCAGTCTGAATTAATATTTCATAACTGACAAATATTTTTAACCTTCAGGTTAGTCATTTAAAGCCAACCCTCCTTGTTAGGGGAAAGAAGTTTTAATTTACCATCTGTTGTGAGCCTTTTCTGAAGGATGTCTGATCTCTGCTGAATTCAAAGCTGATGTGTCTGTACCACAGCATTCTCTCAGATGCCATTTGACAAAGCATCTTGCTGCCAGACTTGGGCAGAACAGATGTATTAGATTTCTCTTTTCCATCAGTAACTCTTACAAATAAGAAAGGGTATTTGTGAGTGAAATATGTACAAAGCACTTACTAAGGATGCTCAATTTTCATTGGTTTCAGATAAATATAAAGCACAAGGCATGGATTCATCACCTGTGCAGTGTCCAAGAATTCAAAAACCACAGGGATGGCCACAGCCATCATTCATATTTTTATACCGCACACAGTAGCTGACCTTTCCTGGCCCTCATGTGATTTCAAGTGTGCTGTGGTACAAGGCTATCAGGATAGCACTGTCTTGCATACATTTTGTCAGTCCTTAAATTCACTTTTAAAAATGTGTTTGTGCAAAAGTCCAAATAAAATCATCTAATAAGATTTCATGATTTCCTAACACTAAAGTGTTTCTTTAATAGAATATTGCAGTACATAATCTTATAACAGGTATCTCTTAAGGTTTGCTAAAAGCCTTTAGTAGGCTTGTTTTCTCAGAAAATGGAGATATGTTTTCCAATTTTATTTGGTTGCCTTCAGTCCTTTTCCATTTAAATCATATTTAAAATTACATCAGCTTTATGACAAGAAAGGGAATGAAATAAATATTGCTTTGTATTCAAATTAAACAGCAGAAACTCCTCACTCAAGAAGACAGTTCGGAAGGTAAGCTGTTCTTAACACTGAAGATCCTCAGAAACAAAAGAGAAAAGCAAAAAGAGTGTGCAAAACCTGAACTGTGAAACACATAATTAGGTGTAAAAAAAATGAAACAATAGAGTTACCTGAATTAATAATTGCCTCTGTTGCAGTGTATTCAGGTTCTTCCATATTCACCTATGATTTTTCTTCCTTCTGTTTTTATTGATACTGAAGCAAGTAAGAGACAGTTGTTTTGAGTACTGTGTAACCACTGATATCACAAAGGGTTGTGTTAAAACACACTTTTATATCATCCTTTATTCAAGGCTTCAGACATACTTCTGAGCTGCTTGAAAGCTTGAGACTAAGGCAAATCACTCAACTGACATTTCTGATACAAAGCCCTCTCCTGATAGATAACATCCTTTAAGTGCAGACATGGAAGGTCCAGATATCTATAGTACTTATTTTCTTGCCCCAGCTTGAGCTGATCCCTTTAGAAAGAAGAATGCACAGTTAAATACCAGCTAGTCAGAAATAGGGCCAGTGACAGCCTGTGCACATTCCCCTGTGCCTAGTCAGAAGCACCGTGAGAAGCCAAGACAGTACAGTTCTGGTGCAGATGCTGTAGGAACACCAGACCTGTGTGCAGCTCCAGTGGATCAAAGGTGTCTGTATACCTCCCCATGGAATGAGAGTACTAACCTTTAGGAGAACCACATTAGGAGAGAATTTTCCATTACTGTAGAGAAATATGAGCCTGTTAGGTCTCCAAGCCTGCAGTTACCCATGGATTTTATAACACCACCTAAGTACATTTTTCAGGCCTTCAGTATTTCAAGAAATACAGGAGTCTAGCTCTGAATTACTGTGGTTAGGTTGTATTTAAAGCATAGTATTTATCTTAGTATAAAATGAGATAGATTCACCTCTCCTGTATGTGAGAATGAGGGATTCGCAGTACCACATATAACATAAGGCAAGGAAAGAACAGCCTGAACCGAGATATTAAGAGTGAGATAACTGACAATGGCTGCTGGGCAGCAAAAATTTTGAGATTCAGCTTCTGCTATATCTCTGTCCTAAGAGCATGCAAGTCTGCTGTTTCTCACCTATTATGTTCTCATTTTACAGTCTCCCATCTGCTTTACTCCACAGACTTTTTACATGCTTTCACACCTTGTCGTGGTTTAACCCGGCCAGCAGCTAAAACAACCACACAGCCATTCACTCACTCCCCACAGCACTGGGATGGAGGAAGAATGAAAAAAGAAAAAGAGACTCATGAGTTGAGATAAAGACAATTTAATAGGGCATAAAAGGAACATTCTTATTAATAAACACTATACCAGGAAGAAAATTAACTCCATCCCAGCCAAAACAAGGACACATCTTTTAGTTCATCTGCTCTCTCCCTTGTCAGCTAGCCCTTCTTGGTTGAGTAATTGCACGCTAAAAGATGAGGATTGGCAAGACAGACTTTCTGTTCACATCAGCCCCTTCCACATTTTTTCATGACTTTTGGCAAACCCTCTTTTCTCCCCATTTTTTACTCTTGCAGCACAGTCTTGTGTTTTTGTTCACTTCTCATTCACTAAACTTTCATCAGCTTAATGGATATCTAACACTATTCTTTGTCCAATAGCTTTCAGTGCTTATCCATGCTCTAAACATAACTTCATCTCAGTTCTCATAACGTTGTTTTCCGGGATCTAATCAAGCTCTGTTCAAACTGTGTCCTTCCTTCAAACCTCTACACTATGTTCTTCCACATTACCAAATCAGATCTGGTCTTAAAAGGCTTACCATCCTAAATTATTTCTTGGACCTTGCCTCCTGTCACAACAACTTAGTCAGAAATGACTATTTATCTCCTTCCCCTGAAACTTTCACACTTCCTCCAGTGCTGCCCACTCTGCAAAGTAAAAACCTTCTCATTCCAATATGCCAACCCACCCCCCACCCCACCCCATACACACATTCTCATTCAAATCCCTCCTGATACCTATTTTTGGTAAATCTTAAATAAAATTCACATTTCTTCAACCCCAATATTTAGCTAGGAGGATGCCAAAGATCTAAAGGGAAAATTTAGCTACAAATATGCTTCTTATTCCATTCTGTCAGATATTCTCCCTGTAGTCAGCTTCCAAAAGTCAAAGCTCCATCCTGATGCCCTCTGCAAATGATGCAATTCTCATCTCTATGTAGTCACTATCTGCCAACACATGAATCTCTCTAAAAGACATACTTCCGTCATGCTGCTTGTTCTCTCAAAACTGATCTGTGAATTGGTTAATTGTTAGAGAACTCGCTCCCACCACGGGTACTGGAAGTTCTTCACACCAAAGATAATCCCCCACTTCTGTTGGGATCCAGGGAATTCTCTGTGCATTTCAAGCCCATCACATCTAGATTTTTCCCTCCATTTTTGCACTATATCATTATTCAACTTTTTAAAGAGCCAAGTGTCTATTACAGAATTTATAAGAAATAATACAAGAAACAAATCAAATGAGATTCCCAGCTGCAGAGGTAGGTGCTTTATAAAAGTCAGACCCATGACTGTTCCAGAAAGATTAAAAGATAGAAGCAAGTATTTCTTCAATAAAGCATAGGCAGCAGGTTTAGATTAAGTAACTATATATTTAATTTAATAGGAATAAACCACTTCAGTAAACAATGAGCTGATCAATGAAAAGTAAGATACACCACTAGACTACAAGGTATAAACTATTACATTTTTTTCAGCCTTCCAGAGTGAAGGCTGCTTATGTCTACTAAGAAAAAAGTAGAAGTCCTTTCTCATTTGCCTTGTAAATGCACACAGCCTACTCCCACAGCCAACACTAAAAGCCAACCTGATACAGTAATTCAGAACAGATTTCCTTGCTGCAGCAAATTCAGCCCTGCTGTCACCACGGCACTTCAGAGAAGCAAGTCTGAAGTGTTACTCAAGTGGCAACTTAGAGCCCATTTTAAAATACATATTACAATTACAATCCAGCAGTTAAGTCCATTGTTTCTGGAAGATCTCTGACTTCTCTGTGAATTTCTTAATTAAAACTAATTAGAAACTACTGTCCTGTTTAACCTCAGCAAGAATAATTACATGAATTATCTCAGTGCTCTCATAAGCTCTCTAGAAAGGCAAAGAAGGGGCTGCCCCAGGAGTGCACACACTACTCCTCCCTGTGTGGGCAGCCCATGGGAATTTCATATTGACCAGAGAGACACAGACCAAACAGTGGGCTCCAATGCAAGGATTTCACTTTTTTTTTTTTAAAATCACATGCTGACTTACAATTATTTTGTCTTTATTTCTCTTTGATCCTGAATAAAAATAAAATCTATTAGTTCAGTACTTCTGGCTTTTAGCTCCAAAGATCTGCTGAGATCTTACTTTAAGTCTCAGCAGGAGTTGTTCTCATGTACCACAGAAACTCTGCAATGAAAACAAATGTACCAGGCGATGCACAGGGCCTTTTCTTACAAAAGTAGCTTTTGAATATTTTCCTTCACTTTGAAACCTGCCATTTGCACACAAAGACTAAGTTGATACTCAGAAATCATCAGTCTCTCAGAGCAGCTATTAAGTTGGTACTACCTTTGGAGGTCAACACAAAGGAAAGCATTTCCATTTTCTGCAGCCATTAAGCCACTTTTAAGAGGTCATCAAGAAGAAGGTATAGATTAGATCCACACTTCTCATTTTTACAGAAAGCTCAGAAGTAACACAGCTCCTCTAAAACAAAACTGATAAAAGATGGAATTTTGCTTCACTTCATAGCTATATAATCCTTTCAGGTACATCAAAAAATACCATCTCATGGAAATATGCAAATCACATTTTCCAGGCTGGTGTTTTATCATCAAAATGAAAGTGTTTACATTGTGTAAACTACCCACCTCATGACCCCCTCAGTAATGTGGGGAGGCAACAACTTGTTGGCAAAACAGGAAATACAGGAAAACTGTCAGAATTATTCATTTACCTACTGACCCGCTTTCTGACCAGGTCTGAGACACCTCTGAAAGTTATATGGAAACAGCTATAATCCTAATGAGAATTTCTAGCAGAATAAATTATCAGAGAGATTATACTGTTCCATGACTGGGATAACCATACTGGTATAAACAAGAGTGCAGAAGCCTCAACAATTCATTACAAATTTGCACATCAGTTTACAGTAAAGAGACATTTATTATGTTTAATTCAAAAAGTACAAGCAGCTGGATTCTATTTATTCTATACTCAGCATACAGCTTCCCATGATGTGACTGACTCTTAACTGGCCCTGAAAGCAGCTGGCCATGGAGTCAAACTGCCCTGATCTTCCTCTTCCCAATATGCACTAACATTAAATGAAAAAACATTTTAGAATGTAGGTTCAAGATTACAAAATATGTTACTGTGATCAAAGCCAGACAACTTCAACTTAGACTTGAGAGACTCTACAGCTCATCAGGTACTTTGCCATCAATGCTGTTGGGGAAGAGAGTGAGGAAGGTAGAGCTACAGCCTCTTTTTCCACCATTACTCCTTGGGGCATATGGTTATGTACAGAGTGGCTGGCTTGTGCCCAGAAAACAGTATTAGCTAGGTAGAACACTGATTATCAGAGTCTTCAGAGGAGGGATCTTTTACCATGGCCTGATCCATGTGGGATGATCACCATGTGATTGCCCTTGGCTCTGGTGCAAAGAGCTAAAAGCATATCCATGACTTGCTAGTGGACACCTCTCTCACCAAGGTAATTTAATCCTGAGGTGAGTTCATTCATGAATATGACCAGGCTTCCACAGGTGATGACAATCAAAATATTCAAACTTATAATAAAGTTAATCATTTTGCTTGTTCTTGTCTATAACACTTTAGGCCATTAGCCACACAGACACCAAGGGACAGCACTCAGCAGCAATGACATGGCACAGTAACATGGTTATACAAAGGCATTGTATAACATTGCTCTTGGCAACAGCAAAAATCTATATCACATGCCTATAGTCACATTCTGTAATCCTTGGAACATGAGAAAGATTAAAAAATTGTCAGGCAACTACTGCCACAGCTCGCATCACACAAACAAATGCTGCCTGATGTCACAGCAGATATCTTGTATCAGAAGAATTACCCTTACAGTGAAAACTCGGGGAGCTCTGATCTGTTGGAGCAGTGTATTTGGCTCAATGAAAAAGGAAAAAAGCATCTGTCTTTCTTTCAGCTGCATTATGTGTAAATGAGTTATAACTGGGCCTCCATAAACCATTTTATTGGCAACAAGAGCACCTGGCATCAACACTACCCATACAACTTCTCTATTGCCTTGTGCCTCACTTTGAAGAGGTCTGCAGAGCATTAATGATAGGTTTTCCTACCTACCTGGAAACTTTTGTTCTCAGCTCCATTTTCACAGCTATCCCCATGCTAGCAATTCACTTTATGTTGCATGAGTTTGATAAAGTATGCGTGCAACACTTGCTCCTTAGCTGATATAAATCCATGAGAGGTTCATACCCCATGCAGGAGAGGAAGTATGAGATGTAGATGTGTAGATGCAGCAGAATGTGCACTAACCTCATGGGAAAGAGTAAGTGTCTCTAGCCTCTATTTCAATGGCTAGATTGCCCTGATCTGCTAAACTAAGATATTTCTATATGTGTCTTTATGAAGTTTGTAGCCTGAAGGAATGGATCAATGTCTTTCTCCCTGTCACCCCTCTAATACATTGATTTCTTACTCTTTTCCGTAGCATTTTTCATTTTCAACATTAGCATATTCCAATGTTCTTAAAATAGCCTTTATTATCACAATCCAGTCATCTCACTACAGAAATTGGAAAAAGCAATACAATTACTGATATACTGATTGTCACATATGTCAGCCTGACCTTTATGTCAGACGCTTCACAGTATCCTTATTAATTGCAATTTATTAATGGTCATAGCTATAAATGTTCCAATAATTAATTTCTATATTTTACTCTTTCACTCCTGTGAGCTACTCTTCCTTTTTCATTTTCAATCTGCAGTAGCTCCATTGGACACTCTTAGGATCAGAATAAATTATTTTTCTTATTTCATTTACAGCACTTTCCCTCCTGTTTCTCACCTTTTTACATTATCTATAAGGTATGGTATTCATGGTTTTTCAGACACAAAAGCCTTTACAGAGTCATCATGTGTCTCAGTTGATATTTCATACCAATGTTAGCATGAAGTCTCAGGTATATAGGGACAGGGGTGGGAAGACCCCAGTTATGTGCTAATGCACAGTACTGTCCAAGTGCTACTAGCCCAAGAGGTTCATAGTTTAGTGCTGCAAAGTCCTCTGCTGATGCTAACAGCAGACTCATTTAAACCATTTTACTCAAATAGGTTCATGTATTTCAGACACTTATTTATATTTATTGCAAATAATGCTTAAAGAGGCAGTCTATGATAGCAAAAACTTCTAATATCACTGTCCAAAAACAAAGAGATGCATGCAAGGCAAAAGTGGCTATACAGATAACTCCTAAGGGCATCTCAGTGGTTTTGTTTGCTGTTTAGATTAATAGTGAAAATATCAGTTCAAAGAGCTGCCAGAGGAATCTGTCATAGATGTCAACATAAAATATTTTATACAATAGAACCATGTTCTTGATATGTGGTATAAGCAAATTGCATGAGGAATACAGTACATTAAGAACACAACCTGACCAAACTATAATGAACACAGGAACGATTGTTACTTGAACTCTTGATTCATGTTAAGAAAAGAACAGGAAGATTACATGAACTGAAGTCACAGAAGTCCTGAGGGCACTACGTTATAGGATTTGGCTTGACATACAGTATCTGTTCTGTGAGATGAGGTTATTCAAAGTACAAACTAGAGAAGTATTAGAATGCAGTTCATAGTGCTGAAATACAGTACATATTCATTACACTTATGGCTTCATAATTGTTCAAACCTCATATACTTACTTCTTTGTACCTCTTCCAGAGTCTGAAAGCAATGGACTCCTGCCTTTCCAGAGAAAGCTAAAAACCTGTATTTCCCTGTTTTGAAAGTTACTGTCAGTTTTGAGAGTGTTTAGAGCTCATAATTTGAGTTCCACTCCCAGTGCAACACCACAGTATTACAGCAGATGAAAAATGGTTTAAGTACATTCTAAAATTAAGTTTGTGGGACCCTTACCAAACTAAGAAATACTTGTATATTCTCCAACACATAGGACAGACTGTTCTATCTTCTGTAGAGATGTTCTGTAGAGATGAGTTGTGTCCAGGCTAAGTTAGTGGATGCCAGGCCTTTTTTCTTCACCCCCTAAACACAGATAAACATAGCAATAAAACAAACACATTTAGCTGCAAAATCAGCTTGATCATGATCAAGTATGGCTATCCAAAACCTAAAACACTGCTTGCTTCAGCTCTATTTTAAGCTCGCATGTTCTGGATTGAATGTTGGGAGGGTAGGTGGTGTCCTGATATGCTGCTTTATAAAAGTTTATTTATTTTTAAATTGACAATTAGATAACAATTACTCACTAGGAAGGTATAAATGGATCCAGATTCCTCTGCAAAGTGCACACAACAACAAGGAAAATTCTGTTTAAGTTTAGAAGCTTCACCATGGCAGTGGTCAAGTATTGGGACAGGTTGCTCAGATGCTGTGGAAACACTGTTCTTGGAAACACCCAGTATTCATCTAAGCCAACCCCAGATTTTCCAGGTGAGTTTTGAGCATCGCCAACTTCCTGTAGGAATGAGGTTGAAAGCAACATCTACAGCTCCTTTCCAAGCGAAATTATTCTATGAGTCTATAAGTGACAGGTAAGTCAAAGGACCAGTGCAGCTCATAATGAAATCAAATTACTGAAACCTAAGTAAAGAACAGGCTACATATTGTCAGATTCTTCTTTTTAAGTTGGTCACTACTGAAAATGTACAGCACTTTTTTCATTGTCCTTCAAAGAGCAGCACGTGTGAGAGATACTGAAATCAGACCATAGAGCTTGCTTTCTTTATAAGTCAGCCTTGCTTTTAATCTTTGAATATATCAACATCAGTAAGAATATAATGAAGTTCTCTACAGTTTTCAAATAACAGAAGTTAAGGTACTTTGCAGATGGTGTTAGTTATTTTAACTCATGTTTGCTCTCCACAAGATACATGCTGGTAATTCCTCAGCAGTTTGCAATGATGATCCCCTTTAAAGATGTAAGATCCTAAGTACATAACACCTACATACTCATTTCCTGATACCAAGTGGTGGAGTTATTACGCAAATGGTGAGGCTGTTTATACAACAAAGCATTTTGGCAGCCAGGAAACAAAAGTTTCACTAAAATTTTCTCCATAGTTGAGCAAAACTACATAAGCATGATCCCCAGAAGAGGTAGGATTAGGAACAGGTCCTCAAGCACACAGCTGGTGTGCCTGCACATCAGATATTCAACAGCTGGCATTCCATGCACCCCAGCCTACAGCTGTACTGCAGACAGCAGCTGAGGGAAATGCAGATTCAGAAAAAACCATCTCACTGGCTCAGCCCCAGACTTTTTACAGTATTTTCATGCAATCTTACAATATCTCAGTTCACTTGAGTTGAACAAAAACTGTCCAGCCCAAAACTTTCTGTAATGTAACAAAGATTGAGTCTCAATTGGCAAGACAGAACTTGTTAAAACATTGCCAGTAGATTCAAAGATACTAATGATTTTAATGAGATGTTGCTGTTGTAGTTTAAAATACTAATCACTTCTCACACTGAAGAGAATAACCCATGTGTGCCCAGAAAAGCAGCATGAGCCAATCACAACAAAAAGAGCAAAAATAAATTTGGAATGTCAGGGTGATTCATTGACCTGCCTTTTTAAAAGGAGCCTTTTAGCAGCTGTCATAACAGTCATGTGAAAAGAAGCAAATATTTTAAGAATGCTCACTTTGCTCCCTTATACAATGAATCAAGCCATCTGTGCTGCAGTGGCCCTTCACTGATATTCCATCCACATTGAAGTTACTAGAAATTTTTCCAGTTTAGTCTTCTGAGCCAATGTCTCCCTGAGGTACACCTCCAAGATGTTCTCCAGAGAGGTAGACAAAAATTAAGAAGTAACTGTGTTTAGGATAATTGGGACTTCTGGTTTTGGTTTGGGTTTTTTCCTCCCTTTTCTCTTTAGGGCAATACAACCATTAAAAGAGAGTATGTGCATGCTTGGAACAACAGTGTTCTCTAGAGCCTGGAAAGACCCTTCAGACAGTAAGCAGAAAACTTCAAAGAACCCCAAATCTTAAGAACTTGTTCTCTCTGAACACCAATTTCAATCCTCTTCTAAATACATAAGTTTGATTCGTTTATTTCAATGCAAACAAAAAAATTGCCATTATTTAGTGGCAGTGATAGAAAGGCACAGTCTTATCTTTAGTTGTTTCCAGGTCTGTATGAGCATCTTCATTAGCAATGGAGCATTCAGACTTGGCACCCTGTGGCTTTTCTGTGCCTTTCTCAATAATATATTTATTGCTTTTTCCTCAAGGCTGAGACTGTGTATTTTACTAGAACAGGGACACAATTATAAGGTCATGAGAACTTCCAAGCTGTGAAGAGTTTTAATCTACATTTCTAGGAGTTATTTTGGAAGTTGCATAAATTTAAAAGACCTGGAGACACAAAGTGTTCTCACTGAATTAAACCACACAGACTTCTGCTTCCAAATTCCTTCTAAACTTTTTGTCTGAACAGCAACACCACCTATGCATAGCCAACACTGAGTCACTTTCTTCCATATTGCCAGAGGAACAGAGCTTGAGAGCACACCAGTCCTCCCACCAATTGCTTTTGCTTCAAGTAATGCTGAGGCAGCCAGCTGGCTGTAAGTTAAAGCCAGACCAAAGGTCAACGTGCAGACAATAGAAGCTTGATGTAACTTGGGGTAACAGTGAACTCAAGCTAAGAGAACAAGTCAAGTGCAACAATTGAATCTGTTCCCCTGACATCTCAGTCTTCAGCTTTTTCTGAGCATGATGGTCCTGCTCTCCTACACAGGAATCTGAGCAGCAACAGACCACACAGCAAAGATTTGTGGCTCTTCTTTCCTCTCTAGGAGGGCTGAACATCCTAAAGCAAAAAGTGACATCCAATATCTAAACAAGCTGCCTAAGGATGTGTTCTTAGAACAAAATTAGAGATGATGAATTAAAATTTAAGGCAATAAACAGTTATGTACCCAGCTACCTCTCCTCAAGTCTTATGCTCAAAGAGCAACTTTCTTAGACAAGTTCCTCCTGAACCACTACAAGTTCCTTTTTCTTCTGAGTTTTCTGGCTGTCTTGTGGTTCTCTTCCCCCATCCCTTCCCTTTCTTTTTGGGGGGGTAACTGTCAGAAAGACACAGTGACCTTTCAGGCCAGAAGACACACAGGCTGAATATATGCCAAATCTCTGCTCTCCAATGTGTTAGTGGGTAGATTTAATTCACCTCATTTGACTGTATGTAACGTGAATTGTCCTTTTTTTTCTTAAGAAAAATCTAAGAAGTTGACTGCTCATCATCTGAGTTTTGAACATCTATGTTACTTTGGTCTGGCCTTGGATGATCTAGATGCCACACTACAGATTTACTATAACTCAGTAAACTTCCCTGTTGATGGCAAACACATACCATTAGGCCAGGAAAAAAGTTAGAACCTGTCCTTCCTATAGTGTCTCTGAAGCAACTGAATAAGGCTGAGTTCAGAGAGCATACCACTTAACCAACTGGGAGAAACAAAGTTTGACAGCCATTGCCTCCTGTCAGCCCCAGTAAGCTCCACAAAGTAACATAAGGCAGAAGACCTCCTTGTCATCCTATTGCATCCTGGTTGCCACTTGCTCACAGCCCTTCTACAAAGCTCTCTGGGTTTTGGCAGTCATATTTTGTATGGCTGAACAGAGTCTTTTGACAATCTTCAGCCACCATTATGACCACCAGAAGGCAAAAGGTTCTTTACTCCACACAACTGAAGTCTTACAATGTACATTTTGGTTCCAATACACAGAAACAAATAATTTTCATAGGTGACCAAAAATCACTACAGTAATGGTGGTAGTCAGCAACAATTTATATAAAAACATATTTCTTTTTAATATCACTAACTGCAGAACAACACAAAGCCAAAAAACTATTTTGTATCACTTCTGAAACATTAACAGAAATTATTTAGATGGATTAAACGTTCAAACATAAAATTAATTTACTGTAACTTACTCATGCATGCCCTTCAGAAAGCTCTGAAAAATGTGTTAACTCATTTCTCCTTTTGAAGCTAATGTTTTTTGCTTATGAAATAATAATTTTTAAGTATGATCCTGATGATACAGAGCCTAATCTTATGGGGGTTATTTTGAGCACTTCCGAATTTGAGTACATTCAGATCTGCAGACCATAAAAAGCAACTGCTAATTTCAGGCTATATTCAGGCTTAGATTTCGAAACTGTTCCCCCACTTTCTACTACTTTTGCAAGATAAAGTTCTAAAGCAACCTGCATCTAAGGGCAGTCTTTGTCTGGCTTCATCGATGTATTTTAAATCATCTAAGCAAGATAGCCTAAAAAAATATATACCTTAAGAGGAAAAAGTATGTCATTTTTACAGAGGAAAGTGTTACAAACACACAGATATCTGGTTTTTTACACCTATTTGTGTTAAAGACATGACACAGAATCAAATGCTCTAAACCAATGTAACAACTTCATTAGGTCACGATATTCTATCAAGTGAGCACACAAAGCAATGAATCATTCTACCTAGTGCTACTCCCATCACCATTACGCTAAAGGCTGCACTTCACACCTATCAAATAGAACAGACTTATAAGCATTTGACTTAAAACCTACACAATTATTTGGATGCAGATGTCTACATAGAGCTTATCAGAGAAGTTTTCAGGGTACAGCAGCCTTACACTAAACACATTGTCATTTACTCACACAAAATATTTTCTTGCACTTTAAGAAGCAGGAGTCATCTGGCTAATAAATATTCAGCTGTCTAGACAAGACACAGATTTTGATTGTAAAGTCAAAGGACACTGTGGATGGCTGTACAGATGTATTACACTCCACCAGCTTCACACTGGACAAACCCCAGTAGTTTCAGACTTACATAGGTTCAATCACAACTGCCAGACTCCAGACAGGAACACTGAGGATGTTAGAAGCGCATCAAAGTATTCTGTGAGTCTTGAGCTATGATACAGACAAGCCCTGAATGAACACACCCAGAAGATTCTGCAAGCAAAACAAAGCTTAACTAATTTTGTTCTTTGGGGTTACAGATAAAAACCTAAAATCAAAATATCCATGCTCATGTGATGCATGAAAGACTTTACAGAGTCTACATCATTACTAAGAACAACAGACTTTTGTGTAGGAAGATCTCAACTCCAAAACCAGACTCAAGTTTAAGGTTCTTTTCCTTGAAAGAGATAAATATTGTTGCTTTCTACTAAACCCAAAATCAAATCAAGTTTGAAAAAGATGGAATTATAAGCACGTTACTGTTTGTGAATTTCTAAAGTTATGAGTAAGAATGCTGTAAGGCACAGATGCGGATTTCACCTTGACACTAGATTATCCAGAGTTCATTTACGGTCTTAACACTGTATTAAAACAGCATTTTGTATGCATATAGAACATCTATGTTAATATAATCTTGCTCAAGTAAACCCAGAGCTTTACTTGTAGGAATCCATTTACATGTTAAAAATTAAATCTTATTACAAGAATTTATTTGCAGCCATCAGAAATGTTTATTTATTTTCCTACTGCTATCAACACCACTTCCAGAACACTACTAAGAATAACATAAAAACTTGAACATAATAGACTTAATCAACCAAATGCTAGTGAAATTGAAAAAAGTATTTTAAACATGCACACATTTAGGGATAGAGAAGAGTGACCTCCATAAGCACAGAACACTGACCTATTTACTGTAGTTAGTGCAAGTATAAGACAAGGTACTATTTTACTATTGCATCTCATATCAAATAATTTATCACTTGTGCAAAATTAAGCCAAGTGAGGATTTGCTCATCAACAGAAAGAACCTCTCTGGCCCACATGCTCACACTACCTTTCTCAAAGAACAGAACAACATTATGCCCTGACAAGGCACAAGAGGGCCTTGACTCATGGCAGGACAAAATATTCACATTTGGCAGATTTGCTCTTTTTTTAAGAGGTGAGACCAAAGCAGCTCTTAAAGTTGGTGATCTCCTGAGCTAAGCTAGACTTAAGCATTTTTATTATTTTTTGTTAGATCACATTTTCATTGAAAGATCTAAGGAGCCTGCTAGAAAAGCATGTAGCTTTATGGTTGATAAGGGAAAGAAATTTCTTTTCATTATTATCCAGAAGGAAGAGTTTAAGGCACATCTGCAGAACAAGAAGTCAAAATTGGCACAGCACTTCTTTGAATTGTACCTGCTGCTTCTTCACAGGGCTACTTATCCCAAATGTTATGCTGTTGTGATGCATCAGTAACCGCATAACAACCTAAGCGCCCTCATTCAGATCTCTAGAGGGGCAGCACATCATGTTATGTAGATACAGCCTAAGTGTTAGCATCTAAAAAAAGAGATAACATGTTACAGGTATTTATAGCAGCAGCTTCACCCACTGTGTTTCTTCCATTAAGCCAACAGAAGTGTCTTGCACGTTTTAGGGTGGAACCTGCTTCATTTTAGGGAAGTTTTAAGGAGTAAGCATGTCTGTAGGCTCTGTTTGTAGCAACAGTAATTAGCAAGTCTTATTATTATGCATGATATCACAGGAAAATTTGCAGGACAACAATTGATGATTTTTCCTAGCTATAAAATAGGTATGCTTGTACAGTCCTCGGAGATGAGCCATTCAAAAGAAAAATAGTGGCTAAACTCCAGGTGATTTAAGATACCATATAGAATATTTCTTAAATGGAAAGAGAATGAGGGGTACATTGAAGTATTTAGTATTCTAGGAGCAGAATCAAATCTACGATGCTTATGATAGTAACACTGTGTTTAGGATGTCATTGTGACTGACAGTCATGCTGCATCATGTTTCTTTACAGGCTCCTTTGGTCAAGCTTGCGTGACAATTTGCATAACGCTTGTCACCTTTTATACATTAATTTAAAACCATTAAATGGAGACTGATAATACAGGATGAAAAAATTTAACAGCATGGTGTGAGTTTCCTGTGAAAAGGGAAAAGTTTGCTTTATCTTATTCACATAACCTCAAGGAACAGACAGTTTAATACAGAAACTTCTGAAACAGTATTATTTTCCAACTAGGAAACATTTTGGAAGTATCTTTCAACTCTAGCATACATCTTTACAAGCTTGGCTAAGAACACCAAACTAAGCATACTCTGCACACAACTCCCATCAGTTGTCAGCTTCTGAAGTTTCATTCTGGACATTAGACAGTGCTTCTTGATTGGCAGTCTTGCCGCATTGGAACAAGTTTCCCAGGGATTACATGGGACTTCCAGCCCGGAAGGCTCAAGATTTGGCTAAGGCATGTTACAGATGAGCTGACCCAATGTTCACAACAGTCCTACACTGAGCAAGACCTTGGACTTCTAGAGGATCAAAGTCCCTTCAACAAATTTCCCATGATTACACTAATTCACAAGAACTTGACATAGAAACTGTATGGTTAATATACGTGAAACATTCCACCAAGATGTACTCAAGCTTTAGTTTCTTGTTCTAGGTACAACATGCCTTGCCTTACCCCCTGCCCCATTATTTTCTGAGCTTCCTGAGGGCACACAAACTATTACAATTATCTTTTAGTGTTGCAACCAACTGCTTTCTCCTAACAGTAATCATCAAGCCTCAAGAAATTGCTCACTACCCTATTTATGATGCAAGTCTCAGTAGTTTCAAGTGCACTGGACATAATGTACATCTCAGGGGGAAATCAGGCAACTGTGTGCACTATTTTGCCTGGAAGAAGCCCGTCTAGCACTTTTGTGTGGGCAGCTAATTTTCAAATGCCACTTTGAGTGGTAAAGAGCTTGAAAGTAGATTTCCAGCAAATTGTCTTCAAAAACTCTTTAGCCTCTTTGAAACAGAGGTCATGAATTCCTTTCAACTCTCAGCTTTGATTGCTCTAACCTCCATAATTAGTGCAGTATGCTGTAGAAAGCATTTTAAGCCCAGAAATGGAATCTGAAACATACACACTCAGCTTCTGAACACAGAGAAAACCCGAATCTCAATAATTACTGTGAAGTACAACAAATCTCACATCATTTAACATTTTAAAATCTCTATATTAGACTTTGCTTGTCCTACATTTAAGACTTGATCCTCCTAAAGTCAGGAGGATTCATTCAATTCAGAAATTGAATTTGGATTGATGCCATCATTCATGGATTTATAAAGGAAACAGGAGTAGCAATTCTAGGTTCATTACATAGAAGAAATCTACTCCCCCTTTTCTTTCTCAGTTCATCTTGGACAGAGTACTGCCAACACAGGGGAGCACCTTATGTGTCAATGTGCACAGCCAGAACGCCAGAGGTATTTTCAGGCCCTCAAAACTTACTAATAGTATGAAGAACAATGGCATGAAGATGGAACACTTGGGGAATGACAAAGATACTGCAGTATCACCTGCATACCTGTTTCCTCTTATGATAGAGCCTACTGATACGAAGTCGAAAGTACATGTCCACAACACGCTCAGAGAGGCCAGAGCGACATTCATAGATCACCTTTTTCCTTTAGGTCTTCTAGTTTCCATCAATTTAGATATCTTAGGTGACATGAAAAATACTACATAAGTACTTCAGTCCCAGCTTGTGATCATGGAGAGAGAATAATTAGTACATCAGTATTCAAAGGATGCAAATTTACACCAGGCTGGAAGTCCAGCATTCATGGTTAGTTACACAAATACCTCAACTGTTATCCTGTCTTTGTGATCAGGGTCTCTTAGAATTGCAAGATTATCAACAGAAATAAGTCCTGAAGCATTCAGAAATTTATGGATTCAAGACCCCACCCAAAAAGCAGCTGATGGTGTAAAGCAACAATACAGCCCAGATTAAGGAAACAGCAATTTAATTGGCAAGTATAGATAAAGCTCTTGCTACGAATGCAAATGGAAAGGAATTTGAAGCTTAGCTGTAACCTTAAAGATAGTTTTGTGTTATCAACACAGACACTCTCACTGTAAAGACCTGTGTGTTTACATTTGAGCTGGAATTACATTGGTTTTGATCAAATTGAATGATTTCCCTCAGCTTTAGGTAAATTGTTTAGCAATACAAATAGGGGTGATAAAATCAAAGTGAATAATGGGTGCTGTGTTTAAGCTGAGACAGGCAGGAAAGTAGAAAATGTTATCATGAACAGTAGAAGAATGTCATGCAACAAAGTGTCACCTTTTCCCTTGCAGTAAACACTCTTTCCCTCATTAACAGAGCATCGACTTTACTGAGATGTCTCCTTGCTTGGCAAGGAAACCACTACTGGCATCTTGTTCTATATTTGTTTCCAAAAAAGTAAAACTTAAACCAACTCTGAGGGCAGCAGCAAATTAAGAAAGGTAATCACAAAGAGAAAAAGGTTACTCATAGAAGCTATGAATGTTGTGGCTTTTCGTGTGTTGTTGGAGGGTTACACCACCACCCCCAACTGACTGTAAGGAAAAAATTCTGCAAAGAGCAGAAAACATGCAAATTGAGCAGGCTTTTGATTTAACTGAACTTGAAAACACAGATTAAGTAATTTCTCAGTTAAACCTCAGTTCTTTAATGCAAATTTCTCACCATATTTCACCTGAGAATTTTCTATTTCAATATTAAGAAGAATTTTAGCACCCATAAACTGTGATTCAGGACTAGAGAGATCTCTTAAGGTGAACTCACTAAACTTCATCTCACAGCCATAAAACAGCTTCTCTGATAAAACTTTGTGACCTATTTTACAGTTCCTTCCCTGGCTGGAAAAGGATTTGTGAAAGGACATGAATGTCACTTTCTCAGTATCAAGAGAGTAATAAACTGCCAGTTAAATTTCTAAATTGACGTATTTTATTAAGTTTGCATATAATCACAGAATGGTTTGGCTTAGAAGGGACCTCAAAGATCATCCAGTTCCAACTCCCCTGCCATGGGCAGGGACATGAGTGTTTGCATTAACCCCTTTGAAAAAGCACCAGTGCAGAAAAATAGTTCTCAAATCCTGATTCTGACCTTGAAAAAAGTGTTCAGAATGAAAACTATCTTTAAGGGCAATAAAAACATTAGAAAGAGGCCTGAGGAGAGGGCAGAAATAAGTACAAAATAAAAACTCAGGTTGTAAAAATGCTACTAGATAAACACACATTTACCCATTTATTTAGGCTGGGATTGAGTTCATTTTCTTCAAATTAGTTGGCACGGGGCTGCATTTTGGTTTTGCACTGGAAACTGTGTTGATAATATAGAAATGTTTTAGTCACTGCTGAGTAGGGCTTACACACAAGTCAAGGCCTTTTCTGGCTCTCACAGCACCCACCAGTGCATGGGCAGGGGGTGCACAAGGAGTTGGGAGGGAACACAGCCAGGACAGCTGATCCCAACTGACCAAAGGGATATTCCACACCATACAGCATCATGATCATCATGTAAAGCTGAAGGAAGAAGGAAGGTGGAAGTAGGTTAGAAGACAAACACCCATTTGAGGTGCTGGCTTTTGTCCTCCCTAGTCACCATTACACATGATGGAGCCCTGCTCTCCTGGAGATGGCTGAACACCCGCCTGCCCATGGGAAGCAGGGAAGTAATTCCTTGGTTTGCTTTGCTTCTGTGCGTAGCTTTTGCTTTACTTCAACTGTCTTTATCTCAGAGTTTATCCTGAGAGTTTTGTCCCTTTTACTCCTTTGATTCTCTACCCCATCCTGTCAAAGGAAGTGGGCAAGCAGCTGTGCAGTGTTTAGTTACCAGACGGGGTAAAGCCCCAACACACATACACACACACTATGTATATGAAATCTAACAGCTAGAAGTGCTGTAATAAGAAAGTGCCAGATGTGTCAATAAGTAGTATATTACAGTTGTAATATATGATGAGTTTGTGTTAAAAATGTGGTCTTTGTGACAAATACCGAGACAAAACAAACTGAAAGAGCAACAAGATACATCCTTTATAATCTAAGATTATCAGCATTTGAAATTCAGCATGCAGTCATCACACTAAAGGCTGGGATATCAATTAGATTCTCAGGTACAGGTGCTTCCCATTAGTGAAAACTGATGTTCCATCTGCGCTTCATGATGAGCCTGCAATATTTACTTTGATATCAACTTCACTACAATTATCTGTGTCACCTCACAGCAAGTCTACTGCAATGCAGCCAATGACAACTTACAATTCAAGTATTTTAAAACGCTCCATCGATGCTGCCTTTGCAGCAGTCAAGCTGATGCCACATCTCAAACATTTCAAAGTGTCTTTCAGTTGTAAGGGCTTTGAGGGGACCCACAGCCTGCACACTTTCCAACAGTCTATCAAGAAGATTTTATTCCTGAAATCCTAAACACTGACACCTTTTTTATTTTTATCCTCTTTCAACATACTAAATAAAGGAATTACATTAATTTTTATTAATGTTTTAATACAGATTAAAAAAGCTTATGAAGGTACATAAATTCAGTAGCAACAGAAGAGAGGTCCAAAGAGCCAGCCTTAGGTCTCTCCTCCTCCAGTGTATCATGAGCAAATAGATTTGTCATCTTTGGTCCCACTGTTACAGCAATAATCCCAACACCTTTAGAGATCCTCCAATTTTGCTGTCCCTACAGGAAAGGGAGGCAGGTAGAAAGAAGAGGCACCAGGGAGTACAGCCACCACATCTTATGCACACAGCAACTAAGAGATGCAGCTGTCCAGTAGCCACTGCCTCACATGTGGCCTCCTAGCAGCTATCTTGTTTGGGGTTTTCTTGCTAGAATGCAGGGTGAAAGCTTCCATTGAGTTTCAGGGATTTTTACATGTTTAAAAGGGAAACTCTGAAGAATCAAAAAAAAAATTACAGGACACAAAGTCGATTTTTTGCCATGGCACACACCTCCTAACTCTGTTCCCAGCTCCAGCCAGTTTGTGGATTTTTGTTACGCTTTTTTTTTTGGGGGGGGGGGCGCTAGTTTGGTGGGTGTTTGGGGTTTTTTGGGAGACATTGTTGCTTGTATAGTCTGGTTTGAGGATTTTTAACAAGACAAAAATAAGAATGAAAAGCTGAAAAATTCTGCAGATACAGGAGACAGCAAATCAGGAGAAAGGGCAGACTGTATCACAGACACTCCTTTAAGCCTTCATAAATGCAAGAATAAAAGCAGCATATCCAAATGAGGATTGAAAACAAACAAGTCTCCTCCTGCTTAAACTGTTGCTTAAAATAGTATGTCTTCACCCGACTAAAAGTAAAAAGAAACTAATAGGAGGAAGCCAGTCTAGGCCTCTTGGGTAATTCAATTTTTATTGCTTCTAAAAAAATCTGTTCATCCATTTGCCTCTTGCTTATCTTTCACACAGTTAAGGTTTGTGCCTTCATCACCCTCCACGTCAAGCCACATTTATGACTACATTTGAGACAACCCAGCCACGATATCATTAGGCTGAAAAACTCAGACCCTGGGATTTTGCTCATGCAGTTCTGAAGAGCAGGGTGATGTTCTTGTTGCTCAATACTAGTAACAGGAAGTTTCCATCACATCACCACTTGTTACTAGCCAGAGATGCATGAAAGCCTGCGTTCAAATGCAACTTTGCTATCTACACTTCCCACAAGCTCATCTTGCTTATAGGCACCAATCACACCTACATTTTAAAAAGCATTCCCTTTGGGAATCTCAGGACCACCACAAACAGTGACCAATATCTGATCATTTCCCTGACTGTTTATGCTATTGATCATTCTTCCACTAGCAATTGCTTTCATGGCATGGCACACCCCTGTTGACATCAACATTCTAACTACTATTTTAGAAAGTTCAGAATCACTGAACTAGATGGATCTTTTTACTACTCAGTTTCCTCAAAGAAAATGCAGTTAGGCCAGTTGGTAGCACCTATGAGAATGCTGTTGCTTTTTCATACACGAGACACATGCCAGTAGGGTCTTACAGCTCTTGTGAAGACCACAACCTCCCAAGAATGCAAAGTATCCAGTGGCAAGAAAGCTTCTTCAAAGCCTGCCGTTTACACAACTGCAGTTACCCTGATCATGTAAAGTTACAAGAGCTAATCCTATTTAGCATAGGTCATAAGCTTATCACAGCCAAGTCAGAATTTTTTTTTTTTTAAATATTGCACAATGCTATGGGTGTAATAAAGGCAGAGAACTAATGCCTCATTCTAAAGCAACCAGTCCTTACTACCTCATTTTATCAGCCCTTACTATGATTCAGGACATAGCCACTTAGAATACTCTACAGACACAGAATTAAATAAGTTTACCTTGGCAGGAAAACCTCAGGGAACGGAGATTCTAGCTATTAAGACGAACTTGGAGGTAGCTGTGGAGGTGTGTTTTATTCAGTTTTGACTACAGGAACTCCAGAATTATCATGATAAATTTTGGTTTACATCTACTTGTATGAAGTATAAATCATTTCATACATGAAGACATATACCACACCTGCCGGCACAGCTTGACTGCAAACCTATCAAACCAAGGCAGCAGCAGTATATACCCACTTTAACTTCTAATTAATGACCACCAGGTGCAAATGAAGGACCAGGCTCTTGATCTCTAGCCATACATTCTTATTCAGTAATACTACAGAATTATGATTCTTTGGGTAGAGATAAATCTTCATCCAGCTCTCTTCCTGATTCAGTTTTTGAAGATGCTCACATAAGCAGATATGATCTGTGAAAAATGGCTTCTTAGGTTCAAGTTGTCAACAAATCCCATAAAATGGATCAAGAAATTAATTTGTTAAGAGATGAAATGAGCATGAATATGTATAGTATAAATACAGCTCTTCACAAGCCTATGAGAAGAATTTTTTTATAGAGAAACAGGGAAAACAATCCCAAAACGCTTTAAAAATGCTTTTCCTGAGGACTGATTCAGTAGCCTCAGTAGCCACTGAAGTTAGTTTAGAAATGGCCTCATTCCCTAGAATAAGGGTATCACTATGCTAAACTGTTAATTCCTATATCCTTTAAACCAGATAAAATACCAAGAAGAGATTAAGTCACTTGGAAGCCATTTTAAATAAAGAATCCAAGTGTTACCTCTTACAACCTAAAGATTAAACTTGCATGTTATTCAAATGTTATTCTAATAAAGATAGCATCAGTAGAAGAAATACCATGTTTTTCCACACCACCTGTTTGATGACTACAAGGTTATTTTTTATTGCAAGATGAAAGAGTAATATGGAAGTTTTACTGTAACTTTAAACATATGTTGGCAAGAGACTGGTCTGCCCCCTGATTCTTCATCAATTTATAAATATAGCCTTACAAATTTAGTTGTGATATTACTTAGATCTCAGATGACTATTATTTGCTCTTAAGCAACATCTTTTTCATTCAATCCACTGGGATTTACCATTATTTTTTAAAAAATATCTTTCTGACTATGCTGGACCATAGAGATGTAGCAACTGCCAGTTGGACAAATACAAGCAAAAATATGCATTTCACTGCAAATAAGTAAGTACTTCTCACCAGTTTAATTATAATATACTGGAAACGCTGAGTGATTGCTTTTCATGAAGAGGAACTGAAATGCTAATTAGCACTTTTTTAACAAGTGTTTCAGTTTATACAAGTGTTTACTGCCAATAAAAAAAGGATTAGTATAACTCTCCTTTAGTGCAGTTGCATTTACAGTTTATACTCTATTGTCTTTGCACAGTTTGTTTCTTCTTGGAAAGACAGTGCAGTGGTATACTCAAATTCTAGCTCCTTAACTCTTGAATAAACAAAAAGTCAGTGAAACATTCATGCAATATAGCTTAAATTGTTTCATTCATACTGATCTCCAGAGCTAAGATTTCCAGTTTAGTATGTTTTCTTGACCTATTTATTTGCTTGCATGTCACTTACACAAGCACCTGACCTTTTTGATGTCATCATGTTCACAGAATCTGCATTTATTTCCACAGCTATGAAGTTCTTTGTATTACTGTTTCCATAGCTCACTTTCTTACACCTCACTCATGGACAGGCTTGTCCACAAAATTCCATGCAAATTACCTTTTGATTGATACCCTGTTCAAAATAGGATATCCCTATCCAAACATGTTCCCTTCCAAAAAAAATAGAAATAGGAGACTGGCACTTCATGTATTTCATTCCTCCTGCTGGACTCTGTAGGTAACAAGGTATTAATCCTGCATTTGACATGCACATAAGTCATATATGCAAGATACTGCTTTTCAGACAGATGCAGACAAAACAACACAAGGTACACCCTGAATAACCTGCAGCCAGTGTGGAAGATTGCCTTGCCTAATATCCAGTTCAAAGCTGAGCTCTGTGTGGCTCCCAAAGCCTGTTCAGTTGTACAGGTTAGCTTGCCAAAGTCATGGTGCAACAGAACTAGACTGCTATTTGTCTCCCACCTCTAATGTGCTGAACGATGATGCAACTCCATTGCAGTTCCAGCCAAGACTGTGAGTCCAGGTACTTATAAACTACTCCACACAAGCTCAGAGAAGTCTACTACTACAGCTCTAGTTTAGATTAACAAACTAAAATCATATGGTTCTAATGCTTCAGATCCTACCTACAGGGATCTCTATTTATTTAGGATTGCACATATGAAGCTTGTTCCTTCAAGTCTGTTCTTGTGTCCAATCCATTTCTCACACAGACATGTCAATTCACAACAGCCAAACCACACATGCGTTGGTGCTCACCTGTCCTCAGCTTTAATCCAAAAACCAAGTCAAATACAGTAACCCTTCAGCTCAAAAGCCATCTCATTTAAGCTCACAGGTTTTCCTACAGACAGGGGTATCCTTTAATGTATTGAATCCACCAGAAGATTAATAAAGAAAGTAGCCTGCCTGCAAACCTGTCAGAAATCACCTGCTGAGACACAGACAGCTTTTGGTGTATGGCTTTAAGACTCAAGAACCACTCCTCCTATAGTTAGTGGACTATCACATACAGCATGAGGCTGGTTATTTCACTCATAATATATTCTTGACTAAACCCAGCATATCTCCCAAGAGGAGGAGAAACTAAACAGCATGCTTAAGAAAATTTTACACTCAACATCTGTTGCAAGTACTTAGAAGATAAAAAGGTAAGCTCTAGGGACCCATCCAATTTCAATTTGACAAACATGAGCTGTGTCAGAAAAGTTAAGTCCCTTAAGGCTTCAGGGAAGTCAGCAGAAAGGTAAAAAACTAATTCTCTGCTCACCTTTCATCCCACCCCACCCCTTCAAACGAAAGAAAAGGAAGTCCCTTTCTAGGGGGCTTAACAGGCCGTCAACAAGCACAAGCTTTGAAAAAGTTAAGCCTACTCTCTGTTGGCTAGACAACAGATCAAAAGGAATGCAGAAAAGATTATGCACAGAAGCATGGAGACTACTAGAAACAAACAAAGAAAATGAGCGCACAGAACTCACAGAATTGCAGATGTACATATGTTCACGAATCTTTTAGCTGCACTAGAAGCCAACAGAAGGAACTGTACGCAGAAGGAAATGCAGTGAACCCAGTGAACTGTGGTGAGGGTCCCCTCTCCCACTCATCAGATACAAGGTTGGCAGAGAACTTGAAGTTTAGGCTTTGGTAGTTTTGCTGTTCTTAGAACTTCCACAGACTAGCTCTTTACAAGACCTTAGAAAGAACCTTTAAATACGTTGGAAGGCGATTTAGCTAGAAGCACAAGGAAAGAGCACAGCCCAACGTGTCTGTATAAAGAATTCACAATTCTACTTTGGCAATGGCAGAAAACACATCCCTTTTAATACAAACTCTGTATTTCCAGACCAGAATATCACACAGTAAGTCACAAGAAGGACAAGAGTGTTTACATTTGAATTCATCAGCAAAATCTCAAGCAAGAGAGTCCAATTTGCATGGAAACATGAAAGAAGACACATCAGTGAGGATCACCCAAAGTGTATATTACCTTCTTGCAAAATTCTTTCAACAGTTTGCCATAAAACTTTAAGTAGAACTTGAATAAAAACTATAGATTATTACTGAGTCCACTGTAACATCTTAATTTTACTCAATTTTAAAACTCTAAGCACTTACATTGGCAATACATATTCATCTAGAAGTTCTGTCTTACTAGCTAAAACTCTCTTAATATTTTCAAAAACCTACTCAAAATCAATAAATTCCCACCAATCAACTTGGGCATCACCAGCTGCACAAAGTTAAGATTGTAATTGCAAAGAGTGCAAGCACACCTGCTTTACTCCAGCTAGGACAAACTCCTCATTTGGCAGACATGGAGTAGCTCCACCCTTAGCCAGCTTTTAGCAAACAAGGTAGTATATTGGAGCCAGCACAATTATACCCATCAGCACTACGGTTACTCCAGATTTATCTGCACATTTATACTGAGAGTAATACAGCCCTTAAGTCTTCATGACTAGCTGCTTTTGATGAGGGCCATATCTCCTACCTAGCCACACCACATCTCATATGCTACCATCTGGCCCTGTAAAAACAGCCTTAAAGAGACAGAAACAAAGCAAACTTTCTAGCTCAGGCCCATAGCAAGAATAAAAATTAAGACTTCTTATTTACTTCTGAAGCTATTTTTAAAACTACTTATCCCAATATGCACACTACTTATCTTTTATATGATACCCAACAGGCATTATGCTAAAGTGAGATTTTACTCTGTATCAGGTGATTGCATCATGTGCAAAATGCTTGCTAGTTACCAAAAACTGTTTGCTATTCTGTTCTGAATACCCGACTCGGTTACTGACATCATGAGCATTTCTTTGACATGAATATGTAGATATGTGAAAATATGTCTTCAAAACAAGACAGACTACCATGAAAGGTCAAGTTTGACAGGCTGGAAAAAGCCTTCAGGCTCCTCTTCAAATCAAGTTTGAGTTTTCTTCAAAGGTCAACATCATTGTGACCTATTTCAGTTTTCTTCATTAGTCAGCCTCAGGAATGCTTTGAAATATAATTGCTCTAAGCATTTGGGGAAAACCTCAAAACTGATGAAAATTTATCACTACATGACCAGCCCAACACAGCCTCCATAATATGTCAGTTCCTGGAATTCAAGAAGCTTCTCTATCATACATCTTTATATGAAAATTTAGAAACAGTTTCAGCCCAAGTGTTCAAAAAAACCCACACTATCAGCACACTTATAGTCTAATGAATATTCCCCCAAATATAACATAAATCCTTTTTTACATAGTAATCCAAGTAACCTCATGGGTTTTTTTCTTTTGGAGTAAGCCAATTATTTTTATACGCCTTGTGCATTTCAGTCTGTGGTCGTTAGAGCCAAAACTCACATGAGAGAAATCAAGATGATAGTGATTTGAGACTTTTTCCCCCAGGAGACTTCCACAAGCATCCTGCAAATATGACATATCCTGTCTGTTCAAGTCTAAACTCCTGCATCAGCTGGCATCACAGATAAGATCCAGAATTATCAACTAAAGCCATGCAGGTATGGAAGAATTTTTTTAGATTTACTCAAGTTTGTGTTAGTTTAGGAAGAACTACATAAACCAACTGTATGAAAGTCATTTTCATACAGGAAATATCTACAGAAAAACATTCAGATCTTGGGATCCTGCCTGATTAAAGCTGAGTCTTCGAACCATTTTTATTTCCACATGACATTAGAAGTACTCCAGTGTCATTTATTCCCCTAAAACACATTGCAGTAAAGACAGAAAGAGAGGGAAAGACACAGCAGGCAAACATGAAGAAACAAAATCCTTCCCCAGAAACAGATTACATAGGGTTTGTGCAAGGGGGAAGTGTTAGACCTGACTTCTATTTGGGAAGGGATCTAGACCAGGCAGTGTTCCTATCCAGTTTCATACCTCAGAAAGACGGTAAATTACAGGGGTAGCTACAGTAAGATACAAGTTAGAGACCTTTCACTTCACCTACCTTAATAAATTTGAACACCACAGCTACATACATGTGTCTACCCCAACAAAAAGACCCAACAGAAATACTTCTGTGGCAGCTGTCTCCAGACAGGCCTAACACTTTCTACTTTGTTCTGAGGTTTTAAAAAAAACACAACTCAAGTAAGATTTTATTGAAAAAAATCAAGGGGGACACACATCATGATCATGGTATTATTTTTCATATTAACTGCCTTTCAAAACCATATAGCTTCCCTGAAAATTCACAGATAAAGTTGTTTATTGCTAATAACAATACACAGCACAATTAGATACTTCCACATAAGAAAACAAAGGTCATGATGACCATATTCCCTGATACACTGAGTACATTTCAGCCCTTATTTTAAAAAGGATTTTCATACTATTTATATCATAAGAATCTTTAAGTGGCATTCAAGTACTTTACAACTTCAGGGAAAGAGATGCACAAAGGTTGAGATAAATACTTGTTTCATTGGTAACATATCACAATGCAATTTCATGCAAGGCAGCTTTAGCATCATCTAACCATTATAGACAGGGTGACATCTAAACAAATGACACCTCTCCCCTTCTCACTGAGAAATCATTCCATCTTCCACTCAAGTACATCCAGAGCATTTGGGAACACCACCTCTTTACATCAGCACCTGGCTAACTTCAATGCACTTCCTTCAGCAGGATCATGTCAGACACCTGAAAGCCATTACAACAAGAGCCAAGTGATCCTCAGCTCTAACACCTGTAGGCCACACAAAGCCGTTGTGCAGGAATAGAAGAGGCATGGGACAGTAAGGAAAATTCATCAATAACATAACCAACTCGGGGTTGGTTTGCTGGAGCTGGAAGTTCTGCTCTCAATGCCTGAAACTTAAAGTAGCTTCCATGCATGCTAAAGCTTCCATTATACTTGCACAGCTGGCTTTAAGACTTCACCAGGCCCCTGGTTGCAATTTAAAGACTTTTCTCTATATGGTTTTTGAGCAACTGTTTCATCTGAGCTCAAAGTTACATCACCAAGTATATTCTACAAAACCAGAGGCCATTCTTTATTATGGCCCTGCAACGCCCTGCTACAAAACTTTTATCACCAGCATTGCTCACTCATTCAAAACCCAGGTACAAGCTCCAGTCAGACATATGATAGAACAACCGTTTCTATCAGTACAGGCTGGGGGATGACCTGCTGGAGAAGAGCTCAGTGGAGAAGGACCTGGGGGTCCTGGTGGATGACAGGTTGGCCATGAGTCAGCAGTGTGCCCTGGTGGCTAAGAGAGCCAATGGGATCCTGGGGTGCATCAGGAGGAGTGTAGCCAGCAGGTCAAGGGAGGTGATCCTCCCCCTCTACTCTGCCCTGGTCAGGCCTCACCTGGAGTATTGTGTCCAGTTCTGGGCTCCCTGGTATAAAAAGGACAGGGATCTCCTGGAAAGAGTCCAAAGAAGGGCTATGAAGATGATTAAGGGCCTGGAGCATCTCCCCTATGAGGAAAGGCTGAGAAGATTGGGACTGTTCAGCCTTGAGAAAGGAAGACTAAGGGGGGACCTAATTAATGTTTATAATTATCTTAAGCAGGGGATGCAGGGGGAATCGGCCAGCCCCTTTTCAGTGGTCTGTGGAGACAGGACAAGGGGCAATGGCTGCAAGTTGGAGCATAGGAAGTTCCGCACCAACATGCGGAGAAACTTTTTCACAGTGAGGGTGACAGAGCCCTGGGACAGGCTGCCCAGGGAGGTGGTGGAGTCTCCTTCTCTGGAGATATTCAAGACCCGTCTGGATGCCTATCTCAGTGAAATATCCTAGGGAGCCTGCTTTGGCAGGGGGGTTGGACCCAATGATCTCTCGAGGTCCCTTCCAACCCCTACAATTCTATGATTCTATGATATGGCCAAACAAACATCACAAGAACAGCACTTAGACTAGATGGGATTGCCAGGCCTGTTTCAGAGGAAAGCCAGACTTCAGCATGAAATAAAACACAGTGAATTCAGAGAGCTGCCACACAGAAGTATACACTTTCATTTCTATAGTCAGGTTGAGGATAGTTAGCTGGTCAGCACAACTTAGTGGTCACTGACTGGCTTAAAAACCAAGCATGTCTTCCTCTCCCTCACCTTGTCCTCCTGTCAAAGAATCCATTTTCTTTCCTGCCACAGGTATACTGCAAAACCTAATTCACTTACACACTAACTTGCCTCGCAGGAAGGAGTAGTGACCTTCAAGGTCTTCTCACCGTGTTAGCTGCAAACCATGCAGGCACATGGTGAGCACACAGAGGAGGAGATTGTTTATCCACAATTTAGAGATATTTCCAACCATTACAAGAGATTATTACACACATTAGCAAAAAGCATCTTCACAGGGGGCCTGTTCAAATAGTGCTACTGTTGTAAGGAAAAAAATGAGGTATTAAACTGAATTGCATACTTTTGCACTGACTCCTCTTTCTGAAGCAGAGCAATGTTCCTAGCACTGCCGCTTGACAAAGGCATCAGATACACAGTTGTGTGACACTTTTTACTAATAACAACTGCTTTACAAGACCTACAACACAGAAAAGCACTTCCTTAATCTCTGCATATTCCATTTTTAGGGCAGCCTTACAAAATTTCTGTAGAAGATGGGCATTATGGAGCAAGCTCATCTCAAGGGGCAAATAATGAAAACTTTTCCCAGGAACTCCTTTATAAGCCTCCTCATCACAAGCCAGTAAATCACACCTACATTATCACAGGTAAACTACAACTTCTTTTCTCATATAAACCTGCACAGTGAGTTACATTTCTCACAGACTTCTCTTAATGGAGTCATGAATTCCCTCACAAGTTATATAAAGGAGCAGGAACATTTATGAGGAGCCTCCCCTATGTCCAGGACTAGAATTCAGAATATGCTGAAGCACAGTACAACACAAACACACCCACACCTTCAGGATTACCCTGCCATTTTAATTACTTTTTCTAACCCTACCTCCTTGGGCTTTCCTCAATAAGAAACCCACAGACTCTTCCTAAGATCTTTTGCCTGCCTCTTTTTCTTCCCTAAGCTCCTGGGTAGCAATGTAAGGTCTTTCCTAATTCAACATCCAGGTAACAAGCAGACATAAATTTATGTCCCACTACATTTCCCCTCATAAAAATAAAGCCAGCAAACCAATTCTCCAGTTACCTCTGTTAATGCAGGAGAGCCAAAAAGCACAAGACCATCCCCAGGAATCCATACAAGCACAAGCAAGGCTGCCTCCTCCTCATTTCTAGGTGTGGGTGTGGGTGTGGCCTGTCACACCCAACCCAACCCAACCCAGCCCAGACCAGCCCAGACCAGCCCCACCTCACTTCGCCTCACTTCATCAGGACCAGACATGGAACCCCTGCTCCATGGCAGGGGGAAGGGCTTACTCTATTTCTTTTTACATGTGATGTGTCCATAGCAGCTTGAGTTGTTTTTCATAGCTTAGAAGGAGCTGGAATGTCAGTAACTTCACTAATTCCAATGAAACCCTGCCAGATTTCCATAGGTATTTCACTTAGAGAAAGCTAATGGCATGGCTTTTTAAAAAATGCTTGTACTGAGTAGCTACATTTTATGAAGTAGCAGCTTGGGGTTTTTTTTTAGCTGTTCTTAAATGATGTATGAAATCTGTAGTCCTGTGCAATCTGGAACACGTTTTCTTTAATCAAATAGTATCTCACATTCTTTTTTGCAGGGGGAAGAAAAGGGGGTCCTAATTATCTCCTCTGACCTAATAAAAACAGGACAGTTATTCTGTGACATTTCCATGTGCCAGGAATTGCGGAATAATCTTCTTTTACTGAGTTAGACCTTTTGAAGATCCTGAAAAGTCAAAGACTGGCTTATAGTTTATGAATCCTGAGACACCAGAAAGGAATTGACTGAATAAATCTTAACTATCAAAACATGACATGCTAGCAGCAAGGCAAGTTAATCCCAACCAACTAATCTTCTAAAATAGATGACCTGAGCCAGATTTAACTTTAGTTGGACCTGTATGTTATAGTTTCAGCTGTATTATTACATAGTCACTCTCTTTAGCCAAAGCAAGGCACTAAAAGGGTCACTGTTCATTTTGTGCCCCTCTCAAAAAAACCCAAAAAAACCAACACAAAACCAAAAAACCCAACAGTGAAACAGCAAGATAATAATGGGCTTGTGTCTAAGAAAAGGGCATCATTCTGTTGTGTGCCTCTTTAATTTCCAGCTACACAATCCTTATGCAGCCTGGTCTAACTGGCAGCCCTGATTTGCTTTCTCTTACCCCAAGGAGAAGGAAGCAGCTTGCTCAGTAAACCTCAGCCCGAACAGTGCCTCTCTCTGCTTTTGCACCAGCCCTGGTTTGCCACAGGGACCTGTGCAGCTGCTGCAGGTAGGAAGCTTTTACCTCTTGCCACTTGTCTCAAGCATTGCCCTACCCATAGCCCAGCAGCACAAACCCCACCTCCCAGCAGTGAGAACAAAACATAGTCCACGAGGCATCTGAAAACCCAAAGCTGTCCCTTGCAGCTGACAAAACTGGACTGCCCTGCAGCTAGGAAATGAACATATTCCTTATTTAAGGGCCGGATCTCTTTTCATTAGATAACATACGTTTGGGATTGTTGGGAAATGTTGCTTCTTCACTTTCTTGCAAGAAGCCTAGTTACCATATGTGCATCGAAGTTATCTTACTGCCAGCAGCTGAAAAAGTGTGGGTGCCAGTCTGTGAATACCAAATAATAAAGGAATCCCCAGGAGATGTCTGATTCAATTTCCTCTGTAGTACAAGACAAACATGAAAATTCATTGTCTTGATTAGCTTTAGTGCAGGGAAGCATCTTTCACAGCTGATTGTAAATCTTCCGAATGATCTCATTTAGCTTTTAACCTTCCTCTCTTTTTCATCCCTGCACAGATTATTCCAGCCCAGACATTCATTTATTTAAATAGCCTAAGACATGCATATGTTGTCTCCGGTCAGAAAGAGAAGCCTCTGAAGTGCACAAATAAGACTAAGAACATTATAAACATCCGTCAGAGTTTCTTAATGCAATCTTATCCTGCAGAGCTTATTCCTAGAAATAAGAAAACTATGAGGAGCATGCCCATCACAGACAAAATACATCCTACTTTCCTCAAAACTGCTGGTGTTAAAACTGGGGAATGAGGCAATAGTTTAAATCACCTTTCCAAGGACCTCCAAAATTACATGAACTTGTAACGTGTGTAAGCACAGTGCCAGTCTAGGTCATAGAAAGAGGGGATGAGTATCATGATCTAATGAGACACTCGCAGCATGCTCACACACAGTTGCATTATTCTTGCAGTCACTGCATCTGGATTATTTGTGCCAACTCCTCTGCCCTTCCATTGTTTCATCTGCGATTTCTCTGTTACAGTTACCAAAGGAATTCTTCAAATGTCAGGAACTGTTATGACCAAGAGGGAAATCACTAACATGTTTTTTCTAGAATTTTATTAATGCAAATGATGATGGAAATTACTGATCTGCTTTCAAAAGGCATATGGGAGATTAAATCACAAACAGAGCATCATATCTCAATCTGGTTTCTATCCATATTCTTCCTCATAGGTCAGAAAAATCTAAAAGCTGTTACACTTCACTAGGCAAAATATAAGGAATCACAATCTTGCAAGATACAGTCCTACCTCAGATACTCTTTGGCTTTAATCATGCTTTAGAAATTTTAGTTAGCTATAAATTTTACAGAATCTTCATGAAATAACTAAATACCACCTTCTCAATGGTGCAAAATATCCAAATGTGCTCTTTCCCCAACATCTCTTCCTAATATAAATAAGAGGCAACAACAGTCAGCAGGAGTATTTTGTGCGTGTGTTTTTCGTTCACACACATGTCCACAAGACCTTAGAAGAATCATGAAAATTAATGTGTGCCTTCAAATAGACTTTAAAGACACAAATATTCAGGTCATCTCACTTTAATTCTTCAAATTAAGGTCTAATCTAAACTATCTCCACACGCTGCAGGGAGAGATGGAAATGTTTAACCAGCTATTCAATGCATATATCCTGAATTCTTTATGTTAGATATACCATACTGCTTACCCAAAGAGAAGAAATAATTAACAAAAAAACAATCAGTCATCATCAATAATATATTGCCAGTGTGTCATCAAAGAAGAGAATATTTGGACAGTTTTGATAGCTGTCTGGTGGGCAGAAGCCATCTGGACACATCCATGACAACAGCAGAGTGGCCATCAGGCTTCATCCTCCAGAGAGGGGAAATCATAATATGCTGTGTTTTCTGGTAACTTTAATTGCATTAAAATAAAGAATATATAACAGCACAAGACCACATAAATGAGTTTTTAATAATGTTTTTTATGCATGTTCTTACAAATGCATCAAGTACCTATCACTGGCCAGACCTTACAGTGAGATGAACTGGAAGCAGATGAGCACTTCTCCCTGAAATCAAGACAGAATGGAACAAACCTTCATCAGGGACTGGGAATGGCAGCAAAGGTGAAGCAGTGCCAAGTCTTCTTCAAAAACACGTAAATTTCCTACTCATTTTATCTTTTTCCAGTTATTTCATTATCAGATCAAGAATACAGAATACCAACAAAGTTAGGACAGTCTGAGGAATCATCTCTAAACCTCCACCAACCATTGTGCACCCGTGTCAATGTCAGATAAATATCTGGTCAGCCTGCATCAGAAGACAAGTCCAGAGGGAACTGAGTGAAGGCTGCCACCTCTTGGTGAATTAAATAGCACAAAAATTGGTTTATCTGCTGAAAAATGACACGCCATAGGTATTGGGTACATGTTCATTTATTTAAAAGTATGCAGTCAGTAACAGATCCTTTATGCCCTGCCAGTGTACATTTTACTGTGCCAGCATCATAAAAAAACCCAAACCCTAAAATTACACAGAATCTTCCAGAAAGGCCAAGACTACAGAATTTCCAAAATAAATGAGCATCATGATTTTCTATTCAGAAATATACCTAGACTACCAAGCAGTAGCATCAGCTGAGGTGATGTCTTATATTCTGAACACGTGATACACAGTGAATAACATTAAACCTCCCCCTATAAATTCTGTATACGTAGCACGTCAAACAGATGAGATAAAGAGTATTTCAGGCTTAACCAATCTCTAATGTGAAGACATTGGTAAATTCATCTTCATTTTGTTCTACTACTAAACTTTAATAGGTGACAAGTTAAAATTACTTTTATATAGCATGCTTAGGACATCCTGATACGTGTTAACACACACACACCCATCCTTCTCAAATGAAAGGTTTCTTTGTAAAATGTTGACAATTTCTACTTACGTTCTTCTGGTTCAATGCCACTATTTGAGTGCTCCAGCTTTTTCTTTTCTTTGGCAATAATTCTGGAGCTTTCATAAAGTTTTATAATACTGATAAAAGCCCCAAAGCAGCAATAGCAGCACTGCAAGAGTTGCTGTTGTTGCTCATTCTATCCAAGACCTTTGTATTGAATTAAATATAATGATGACTCTGCAAGGTCTCAATAAATACCAGCATGCATTTAAAATAACATTTGTCTTGTATTTTACATACATTGCCTTCACCAGCTTCTTTTCGCACCTTACACAGGACAGCAATCTGACAGTGATATAATTCACTTTTTTTTCCCTTCAGGTAAATACAAAGTCCGTGCATGCAAATGCCACTTAACTTTCCTTCTGTTGCATTTCTGCTTGATGAAGAACTGATGCATTTATTGCTCTGACTAATACTAAGAAGATCAAATTAAAATGAGAGGACCAAATCAAAAACAAACTTCTATTTTAGTGGGAAGCAAGTGCACAATGCATTTATTAACAGGTAAATATAATTACCACAATGATGCCACTTTTGCTGACACTCCATATTTTATCTTAAGAATCCTGAAACATGAGTACCTTCACCTGACTGGACAAAACCCACCCCAAGAAACATCCCAGTTTGCCCATCTGCAAAAACACCCTTGTTTTGGGGTGTTGAGGCAGGGAGAAGAACAAGGCTTGCTTGCTCCAGTTTGGACACAAGAAAGAGATGAGACAGTTTAAGACCTTGAACCAACATCCTCTCAAAAGCAGGTCCCACAGATTACCTTCAGAAGAGCCATGATTACATGGACACTCAGTTCCTGGTTTGTCTTTAATTCCATCTCAGGCAACCCTGAAGGACCCGGTCTCTGCAGAGGTCAGTGCAACTGTGAATTTGGGTCAAAACAGAAATGGTGGGTGGATAAATGCTCAGAGAAGTGCTTGTACTACACAGCACTACAGCAATTGTTCTGCTGGGATCAACACTGCTAAAACTTTCTGCAACAAAATTTTAGAAATTATCCGATATATCTGTTAGAAATTATCAGAGGTAGTAATGAAAAACCTAATGCCAGGCATCTGCAATGTTGACAGGTCTTTTTATAGGCCTACAGAATGTGTTAAAGAATGTTTTAAAGAATGTTTTATCAAAACGATTGCTTTGAAAAAGGCACTCTGACAGTGCTCTTTGGCTCCGAGTTCGTAGCTCACTATAGGACATTAGGCAGTAAATCCCACTTCTTTTCAGTTTACAGTAAGTGGCATCAGACATTTATGGAACAAAGAAAAATGGTTTTGTATCAAAGAGGTATTTAAGCCCATCATGGGATGGATTACCAGGTCTATATCAGAGGAGATGTACAGACAGATACAAATGCTGTTTTTTGCTGACAGAGAACTGCTCCCACTATAGGCATGTCCCACAGATTAGGAAATTAATTCATCTATTCATAGTGCAAATAATTTTGCTTTTTACTACAGGCCTCATTTAAGCAGCACAGTAAGTTCTGGAGCTAATTTTTCCCAGAAAATCTGCACAATATGATTTAGCTTAACAATATCTAACTTGCCAATGATATTTTTTAATATCTTCTGCAAAGCTTCTAAACAAAATCTTCGCTCAAAATTGCATTTAGAGTACAGAATCAGAAAAGAAACTCAAGTTTCAACATGAAGAGTTTGATTTTATAAGAGCAAAGATATTCTTGAAATAGTCTTGTAGTCTCTTAAATTCTGCTTTCTGGACTTGAGTATGAATTACTTCTACAGACTGAGTATTTCCCTAGCAGGCATTTTCATATTATTTATAGATGACTTGCTCTGGCCTGCTACATGCAGAGCTAACCCCAATGTTAGTGCAAGAAACACACTTTGATTAGTCTAGGCAATATATGTTCTTCCCCATATCTGGCCTCTGAGCATTATCTATACCACAACTCCATATTCATATGGACCACCAGAGCACACAGCGTTGCCAAGTACTAGACTTGCAGTGATCCAAGCACACAATGAAATATACAACGCATAGCATAGAAACTAAGTTGAGACCAAGCCAGATTGTGTTTCACCTTACATTTGGCCTCCATCATATTTGTGACTTACTCTCTGGGTGCTAAATAAACCTCTTCCACTCTGTTCTACAACTGCTTAGTAGGGCTGACATACTTCTTGTTAAAAGCTCTAATACTTTTTTCTCCCACAGACGAGGTACAACTGCTCTCTAAGTATCTGGTCTGAACAGATTGATGTATCAGGGCCAATTCAAAGAAGTGGCAACCAGGGCAAGTATGCAGTTTTAGTCCAATCACCTTCTTCAAAAGCTTGCTCCGATGCACGGACCTGTTCCATCTGGAACAGGCTGATTTGAGTTTGGGAGGAACGGATTTCTTCTGAGGGGTCAGCAGGCTCCTGGGTGGAAATGAGGGTGTTCGGGGATTTGGCAGTAGGAACTACTTTTATCTTCAGAGGAAAATGAGTTTTCAGTGTAGAGAAATGAGAAGTAAATGTATCACTCATATCTGAACAGGTGTTTAAAATCTTATCCTTCTAGCAATGTAGTAAAGTAGCTGTGCTATTATGTCAGGCTGTGCTCCCAGCGCAGAATCACATCTACAGACGGGAATTCTGAAACGTTGCTATCGCTGTTTTAAAATAATCTAGCACAGAATCAGAGCAGGAGCTATAGATGTTGTCACCAACAATTTGTGGTGTCTAGGTGGGCGAGGCAAAGATAATCCATATGGCAGTGATAACACAATATGGAACATAAGCTTAATTCCTTAGAAAACCCACAACTATCAACTATAAAAGCATTTTTAAAAATATGATTTTAGGTTCCTCAAGGAAAAATTATTGAGTTGTTGCCCACATCATTTATATTTAATTCAATAGAGAATCATCCTTGTTCACAAGCTCTATTCCAAATGCTTGAACATTCTGAATAGTTTTTCATGGGCATTTCAAGGTTACTTCTCTTGTAAAATTTGCATTTAATTCTGACCAGACAAAGGCATCTAAATCAGTCCAAAGTCATAGTGCAGTGGTTTTCTATATATAACTAAAACATATCACTTGAATAGGTAGCAACAGTGCCTCCTCAGCTATCAAGATAATTACATGACATAGTATCACTTATCTGGCCGTGTTAGCCGCTGTTCAGTAATTTTTAATATCAGCTTCTCTTGTGTTTCAACTAGCTATGAGCTGCCTGGACTAACAATAGCAGAGAGGATATTAATTTAGCACTGAAGATGCATGCTGTAGTTTGACCCAAATATATCCTATTGTAGGTTTGCTTGGTGAAAATCTTATGGCTCCTGTTACTCAGGAATTAAACTCGCTGGAAATGTTCTGCTGAATGCTTGTCAGAAAATGTCAACGTGTGGAACACAAACTGTTTTAGTAAAAATATCTCAGGCTTGACAAGCTTTTGCCAAATGCTGACTGAGTGCTTTAGGACATGAAACCTAGTGGAATCAAGAGGCCTTGATGGTCCACGCATGTCTGTCCCCAGGACCTTCCCAAAGTCAGAAGCACAGGTCTTTCAAGGTCCACATTTTCAGGGTGGATCTTTTGATGAGTAACCCAGTTTTCATCAGTGACCTCACCTATTAACAACTAATCCACACGTGTACACCTATTCATGAGCAGCCGATTTTCAGAAAAGCCTAGTTACGCCTACTTGTCTGAGTCTGAGATGAAAGCTAAAAGATGCTTCCACCAAACAGAGAAAAGCTCTGTTATTTTCTTCTGAGTAATGTTGAGGATGTTCTTGCTAGCAGGTAGAGTAAGAGTGCCTTTGCACTTTACAGCATGGATGTGGAATGGAAACATCGATGGTTCCCTTATGATTTCGTTGACCTTTCTGTCAGTAAGTGAACTCTTTAGATGGAGATACTTTGCAGTGAATAAAAGGTGATTAAACTCCTTTGCAAGCCAACTGAAAAATGAAAGGAGAAGGCACTTTTCCTACCTCAAAAAAGCACAAGAGAATAGAATGAGTGAAGGATATCAATGCATTGAAAACATGACTTTTGTCAGCTTCATGTAAGGAAGCCAAATTGAAAATACTATGATGATCCATTGACCTGTTCAAGGTGTGGGGTTAAAATATTATTTTGGGGTTTTAAATCTGGTAGTATCTACCTCTACAACAGACTTTCTCATCAGCTTAGGCAAGTTGCTTGGTACATCAATTTCTCATGTGCCAAAATGACAGCAGAATTCCAGAAGTTACAGTAGGTACGGAAAACATCCATTGAGAGGTAGAGAGTGTACCAAGGCTGTAATAAATCAGCTTCTGAGTATTTTGTAAATATGGTGGGGTTTTAATGAAAAGTATCCTCACAAAGTGCAATATCTAAGCAGTCTTAAAGCCAGTTATTGTACTTTTCATCATTTTCATGTTTGGAACTAATTTATCAAACTCAAAGGTGTTAAAATAGGTGGAAAGAAAAATCAGGATTAGATGAGAAACATGACAGATGTAGCAATCAAAGCAGGTCACATAACTTTTTTGATTTTTTCCCCGTTCTCACTCAGAATCACTGCAGACTTAAAATGTGTCATTGATGAATAAAAATGAAGCCTCTATTCCATAATTTAGCTCTATTAGGAATAGCATTAGAACTGCTGTCAACAGCCTAAATATACACTGCACACACAAAAACTGTTGCTCAAAAAAAATTTCTTTTCCACTTTCTCTAAAGATCACAATAAATACATCAGTTTTGCTTCAGAAAACCCAATGCAACTAAAGTCTCCATCTCACCCTCCATCAGAACTAGATGTGCACCTTCTTTAATACCCAGATGGTCTCAGATTAAGGCCTTGGGCTCCAGTCCCTCCTTCATCCTCCAAACTGTTCATATCCTCCTGTAATGCCTCTCTGAGACCCTTCTGTTAGGCACCACTCTGGTACCTAACTGCAGCAGCCTTTGGCTGCAAAGTTGTTAAGCAGGAAGAGAAAATCATCTCAGCGTTACCAGATGGGAAAGAGTGGTGGGATCAGGACACGGCCTCTCCACAGTTTTCCTCACTGACTGTCACTGTGGGAAGGTAGTTGCTACAGCCCGAGTGTCTGCAGGCAAAATGCCTCCAGGAAATACCACTATAGATGTTTCATGTTTAAATAAGCAACAGAATATACCACTGACTTTCATTGACATATGAGAGTTGACTGTAAATTAGCTAAACACTTCTGAGTCTGGAACATGGAGCTCTGCCTACTGCTGTGCATTCGATCACCTTTCTCCTGCCACAGCCTCTTTCCTCCTTCAACCTCCTTTTACTTGACTTCACTTGCTACTTCACTTCTACTTTTTCTTTTTGCATCTTTACTTCTTATTGATATCCAAGGAATTACTACTATTTTCAGCTCTCAAATAAAGTCGCTTTACAGTTTCTCCCTTCAGCCTTTGTTCCTAGCATTATCAAGTGTGACTCTTCTGGGAAAAGAATCCCAAATGCATCTGTGGTTCCCCTTCATTCAAAAGCTCCTTGGAAAGGACATTAACCTCTACGACTATCCTTCATGTTGTTTTGGTGCCTTTCTGGAATACTTCAAGCAGGCACACAACTTTGGTTGTGGAGAACCACTTAATGTTACATGGTCACAAACTTCCCCTTTGATGAAAGCACAGCCAACATGTGAGTTCAATGCCAGGGTAGAAATCAGTTATGCAAAACCAGTATCCTCTTCAGGATATTAAGTACAAGCTTATGTTTGGCAGAACTTCTTGTATTTTTATGGATTTTATTTTTTTTAATTTTCAGGACTTACTGGATGACAAAGTGTTAAAAATCAATTCCAGTTCTTATTCTCCACACAGCACGTATGTCAGGATCCTAATTAAAGGGCTCAAGAGTGAGAATATCAACATGAAAAGGTGTTAGCTCATTGCCACCTACAAGTGACAGGCATGATGAAAAATGTTAGAGGAAAAATACAGATTTTTTTTTTATGGGGGCTCCCTTGAATTATGGTAAAGTGTATGTATGCAACAAACTTCTGAAGTCTTTGCAGTGTTTACCAAACTCATCCCCACGACCAGGGTGTTATGCCATCACCTATCTGGCTGGCACAACTGCGCTGGGGCTATCTGATTTTGATAGACTCTATGCATAATTTGTTCAAAAAATGCTGGAAAGGATCCTCTTATTCTCCTGACAAGAATCTGAAACAATATTCTCCACTTATGTCTATGACACACAGCACCAGAATGGACAGCTGAACAAACTAAAGCTTGCTCTTTGGAAAGTGTGTGTTTATTTTGGACACCTCTGTTTTTCATCACTAAATTTGGAAGACTGGGACTAGTTTTTTGCTTAACATTTGCCATTCTGAAAATCACCAACCTTCTTTTCAAGTGTGTTGGGTCTCCTGTGACTGCCAGGATGTCCATGGAGGGAAGTCACTCCTGTGAAGGTGATCATCATTCATTCTGCTTTAAGGTGTTCAGGGTTTTTTCTGGAATGCTGCCCAGTTCTGTCTGACAAGCTGTTTGTGTTGCAAGCCTGCTGATGTGTTGTAATGCAATTAAAAATGAAGGGGGTTTGCATCCATTTCTACCGATTTAGAAACACTTGGCCCTGTCGGCCCTGTCGTTTCTTTTGCCCCCACAGGAAGTGCGTCATGAAGACTACAGATTGCACTACTCAAACGGTAACTTTTCCCTTTTATTTGGGCAAATATCCAGGCAATGAAGACTTTCTTACCCAGAACTAACGGCTGCCTCTGTCACCTTTTCCCTTTAATTATTTAGACTTCCCCCACACTTAGGCTGGCTTCCTGCTGGCAGCACTGCGGACTGTGTCTATTAATCACTAACTGTCGCTGTGCTTTAAAAGAAGGAAAGTGAAAAGATTGCTCATGAACAAAAATATACCTCTTTTTTTCTTGATGAATAAATGACAGCTATGTGCTACCTGTGTTTACAGTGTCCTCAAATATGTTTTCCCTTTTTTTCCAATAAATGATGAACAAGCAGAGCAAACTGGCCATTCCCAGTAAGCTCATATTCCAGGGTTCCATTTTTCCTGTCATATCAAGGTTCGGTAGTCTCTGTTAAAGCTTGCAAGTCCTCCTCTGCCACCACCTCCAGACAAGGATCAGGGGAACAAGACTGTGTTCTCCATGTAGTACTGGAGCATGGGATGCAGGGGGAATCAGCCAGCCCCTTTTCAGTGGTCTGTGGAGACAGGACAAGGGGCAATGGCTGCAAGTTGGAGCACAGGAAGTTCCGCACCAACACGCGGAAAAACTTTTTCACAGTGAGGGTGACAGAGCCCTGGGACAGGCTGCCCAGGGAGGTGCTGGAGTCTCCTCTGGAGATATTCAAGACCCGTCTGGACACCTCCCTGTGCAATATGAGCTAGGGAGCTGCTTTGGCAGAGGGGTTGGACCCAATGATCTCTCGAGGTCCCTTCCAACCCCTGTGATTCTGGGATTCTATGATACTACATCAATGCAAAACAATCTCTTCCAGTGATCAACTAGACCTGCTTCACTATTTCCCAGGAACCCTCCCAGCAGTACATACTCTCAGGCCTCCTGTGCTGTTCTCCTATAGATCACAGCCGTTACCTGCTTCTGCAAGTCCTCCCTTCTCATAGGAGTACACAAAGAGGTTCCACATCCAGACCCTCTTTCCCTGAATGCTTGGACATCCCACAACATGTTTTCCTAGCAGGTTCTTTCTCTTCCTCAGGAAACCACAGGCACGACTAAATGCTTGTCTGTACCAAGACACACCGCAGAACAAGAGTGTTTCCCAAACCAGGAGACATAAGTCTCATGCCAACTCAGAAAATAGGAAAAAAACTCCAGCTTACACTTGAATACATACTCAGTTTTGCTTCTCAGAGGCTGAAAAGCTGCTATAAGAGGAAAATCATATCAAAGTGTTTCTATTCACTGCACACTGTTTTGCACTTGGAATAAACTATCACCACATGCCTGACCCAGCCACTCTAATAAATAAATCACAGTATGTCTCACTCTGCTGCTTTCCTGCAGGGTCCAAGAATAGAGGATTTCAGAGAAAAGAACTTGTCCTGTGAAGAAATGGCCATTTGAATGAGCATAATGAAAATTCTCCTCAAGTTGCAGTACATCCTGACACAAACAAGTCAGCCCATGGATGGAAGTGACAGAGACGTGAGGACTCAAAATCTGCATCTATATGGCCAAAACCCTTTGGAGCCGATAAAAAGTCAGTTGGTTTGGACCTAAGGAATCTGCTCTTCCTTGTCCCATTAGGAATTAAATATACCGACTGTTCTGTGTATTTCTATGCTTCCTCTGTATTTTATTCTATTATGGGCACCATGTTACAGAATGTGAGAAAGGAAAGCTTTGTGAAAAATATTCCAGGGAAAAAGCACTTGCCATTTATAAGGCTAAGAATTTACTTTTTTCACTGCCATATATTCATAAATTTATAATGTGTTATTATTATTACCATTGTTGTTACTATTGTTGGATAATAATATGTGTTACTACATGTTTTTAAATATTTGTTGTAATATTTATATCACTTGCTTATAAGAACTGACCTGATAAATGTCAGGCAATCTTGGCTTCAAATGTATTAACTGTTTGGATCGGCCATGTGTGTGTATACAAGCGGGTGTATGTGCTGGTGTATCGTGTAGTCCTTGTCACCTAATATGTTTATCAAAGCAGTAAGCACAAAATGCACGTGTCTGAGCTGATTCAAAGCATCTTAAGTTTCATTACAAGTGAGTTTATATTTCAGGAACAGCGGGACAGGGGAAACTAAAAGTCAAAGGTGCTGACTATAAAGGAAATAAAGCATCCACGAAGTCTTCCATCAAAAACTGATTATCTAGCAGTAGAAAGAAACTGGAGGAGCAGTTTCAACTATTTCCTGGCATCTTTATTTCTGATCTTTCAATTGCACAGGAATCCAAACGCTGCAATTTAAATAATCAGTAATAATGCTCAAGAATGATGTTTCTTTCCTGACTACTGAAAAAATACACATTCTGAGGCATGCCATTCTATAGATGAGGGATACTTTCCTGTTTTCTGGAAATTATCAACAGAAAAAAGGTTGTGCTACCTTTTAGCTAGGTCTTCATTAGCAAGTAGTGAGGACCACTCTGTAGAGTGAAACTGTTGATGCAAAGTTTTTGACACCAGCAGCACACACAGTTTAGGTTTTCATATTTTACTTCAAGTTACCTCCACTCTGGCTGCATGGGCTGAGTGCCACAGCTTGTCTTTCTGTTTAGTACCACCTGAAAGGAATCCAGTTCACGCACTCCAAGACTACTGTACGATGCCAACTAAAACCCTGTCAGTGGGGACAACTGGGAGAGACATCTCACTTCAACGTAAACTGAATATGGATGCACTTCCCTGTAACTTAGTGGTGCCTGCCCTCCCACTGCTGTCACGCCCGGGTTTCAAAGTCAGTCTGCACCACAGAAGAAAAGCTAGTTTTGTTCTTCAGCACTCACTGATTTGTTAACCAAAACATGGATATTTATTTGCAAGGGAAAGCAGGGCAGATGGGACCACAAATATTAATGTAAGCATCAATTAAGACATTAATTAAATTATAGCATAAGTATGATAGCAAAATAATTCACACTGAGGAAAACTACAGTTAATTAAACTTAATCCTGTTTATCTGGAATGCATATAAAATTCAAGTTTTACAAACAAGAGAAAAAATACCACCATTGGCCACCTTAGTGCCTCCTGAAAACATAGCAAGACTCCGACATGTAATAGCTGCAAGGTGCCACCTATTCCTCCATCATTGCAGAATGTCACACAATAAACGGCTTTGTGCATTTCACTGTGATACCTAATTAAGTTTGTGAGCAATAAGCCTGTGCGATTAAAGTTTGTGAGAGTTTACAGTTGTCAGACATCTGCAGTGCTGTCTCTCCGGCAGTCATGGTATCATTGCACTCCGCAGACACAGACAGTTATTTGCTCAACAGATTATTTGGCAGCGAGCTTTTATCTTCGGAATAGCTCAGCTGCCTGTCTCCTCTGGATAGCAGCTAGCAACCTCTGTGACACCCTTAATATGAAGAATGAAACTTTAATTCATTCCTAAATACAGGCCACCCCTATGTCAAGAAGCCTCTGTCCTGCTGGCTTCCCAAAATACTGCCAAGTCATGAACGCATTACTCGCCAAGCAAGCCAGCAAGGCAAATACCCTTGGCTCATGGTTTGAGCTCCTAACATTTAACACATGCAGTTTGTGTCCTCAAAGAAAAACATTCGCTCTGAAAAGCTCCGTTTCAGTGTTACAACTGAAAACAGAAATAGAAAGAGGAACATTTAATACAAACACACTGTCCCAGGAAACAGTGTTGTAAAAAATTCAGTACTCGCATAAAAGACGCTTCTCCTCAAGGGAACCATGAAGTGGAAATCACCGAGGAGGTGCCATGGTAACTTGTAACACCTACCTGCTGCTCTCACCAATTCAATACCATGGGATGAATTTAGCACAGGATGTGGATCGAAATGCTATTTTCCAGGTGAAAAGCTAAATGATATCTTATGTACTTGCATTAAGAGAGTACCAAACACAATCCTTGCAAGAGTAGTAGATTTAAGTCCACTATCCTGGCCAAACTCTGACTTCGTAAATTATTTCAAACTTTCATATTGTTTTTTCCATTTTAAGAATCACAACCACTTAAGTCTGTAAGGACATCCAGTAGTACCTGGAGGGATTCAGGCTTGTTTCCTTCATGATCTCTAATGCTTCCAGCATGCCTGTGAGGTGAGGAGATGGTAGAGCTTGTATCTTAGCTCTCCCGCAATTTACAGATGAGGAAATGATGTCTATATATTTACTGCTAAAGCTATTCAGTTCTCAGTCCTAGCTTCAACCCCCTGGCTCCTGAACATCCATGGGAAGAATCATTTTCTGAGGAAAGAGGCTCTCAGAAGCCGTAAGGCTGAGTGACCTAATTAGCAATTGTGGAACTAAGGATTCAGCAGCAGCCAAAGGTTCATGATCATCTGGATTTATATCCTTAAATTTCTCAGACCCAGTCCTAATAGATTTGCTTAGCCTTTGCACAGGAAACTTTGATGGGCCTGGGAATTAAATCCTGACACCCTGGCCATGTCTCATTGTTGCAGTTCTACTGAGAGGGCCAGGTCCGGCAGAAAATGGCTGCTGGAATCTTCTGCAGGCCTGCTTATAGCGCCTCTGGGAATCACATATAGGAGACAAAGACTCCAACCAGAACTTGGAGTGCCAGGAAAGACCGCGAAGTTTGGCCCATTAAGGGCATTGTGATGTATATTTGCTTGTGAATGTAAGCAGTTGACAGACATAAAAGGCCGGGAAGGCTGGGGGAGGAGTAGGCGCCCAGGTACCCAGGGGAGAGATTGTCCTGCAGCCCGAGCAGAAGCACCTGGAGTAGCCGGAGGAAAGGACCCATGGAGGAGGCAGAGACCCGACCTGCCCGGTGGAGAGGCTCGGCTCCACGCTGCATGGAGCCGGGGGAGACATAGAGAAGATGCCGTGACTTACGGTGGGATGAGCCCCTGCCAGCACAAGCGACCTACAGAGATGAATGAAACAGGTTTGCTGGAGGAGGCCTATAGCCCCGTGGAGGACTAGGACTGAGAGACACTGTGATTTGTTGCTGCCTGCCAGAGCAGAGATGAAGCCCGGTGGGAAGAGATTTGCCTTGGAGAAAGTTCGTGGAGGACTGGCTCTTGTGGGTGAGATCCTACGGTGCAGCAGGGGGAGGCTGTGTGGAATGGATGCCCCCATCCCGGCCGAGAAGGAAACCATCTTGCAAGGGACTGACTGAAGCCCCCATCTCCTAGTCCCTGCCCCCCTGTCCTGTGCTGCGAGCAGGAGAGGGGAAGAAGGGAGCAAAATCATGGCTGAAAGGGAAGTCTGCTTTAGAATGGAGGGGTGGGGGGAAGGTGTTACTAAGACCCCCATTTTCCCCAGTCCCTGCCCCTCCTGGGCTGCGACCGGGAGGGAAGAAGGGAGCAAACTTCTAACTAAAGCCTGCTAAGGAGGGAGTGGGGGGGGAAAAGTGTTTGCCTGGTTTGCATTTGTTTCAAGATTGTTGGTTGCACTCCTGACTCTGGTTCTTTTTCACTGTTTTCTCTTTAGCGTGGTGTAATAAATTAGATAACTTTTCTCTTCTGCTCTCTATGTTGAGTCTGTTTTGCCCGCGTCATTAACGAGTTTGTCTCTTGAGCCGCCCAGTTATGTTTTTTTTTCTCCCCTGTCCAACTAAGAAGGGGAGTAACAGACTGATTTTGGTGGGCGTCTGGCCTTTGGCCAGGGCTCAAACCATCACACTTTTTGGCGCCCAACGTGGGGCATGGCTCGAGGAATTTTGAGACATGAAGGAACGGGCAGAACAGACTGAACAGAGCTGGTTGGTGTAATAATTGTAGAGGATTTCTGTTGGGATGGGGATTTTAAGCACAATTCTCATATATGTGATTCGCAGAGGCGAGGGGTGGAATGTTGCAGTTCTACTGAGAGGGCCAGGTCCGGCAGAAAATGGCTGCTGGAATCTTCTGCAGGCCTGCTTATAGCGCCTCTGGGAATCACATATAGGAGACAAAGACTCCAACCAGAACTTGGAGTGCCAGGAAAGACCGCGAAGTTTGGCCCATTAAGGGCATTGTGATGTATATTTGCTTGTGAATGTAAGCAGTTGACAGACATAAAAGGCCGGGAAGGCTGGGGGAGGAGTAGGCGCCCAGGTACCCAGGGGAGAGATTGTCCTGCAGCCCGAGCAGAAGCACCTGGAGTAGCCGGAGGAAAGGACCCATGGAGGAGGCAGAGACCCGACCTGCCCGGTGGAGAGGCTCGGCTCCACGCTGCATGGAGCCGGGGGAGACATAGAGAAGATGCCGTGACTTACGGTGGGATGAGCCCCTGCCAGCACAAGCGACCTACAGAGATGAATGAAACAGGTTTGCTGGAGGAGGCCTATAGCCCCGTGGAGGACTAGGACTGAGAGACACTGTGATTTGTTGCTGCCTGCCAGAGCAGAGATGAAGCCCGGTGGGAAGAGATTTGCCTTGGAGAAAGTTCGTGGAGGACTGGCTCTTGTGGGTGAGATCCTACGGTGCAGCAGGGGGAGGCTGTGTGGAATGGATGCCCCCATCCCGGCCGAGAAGGAAACCATCTTGCAAGGGACTGACTGAAGCCCCCATCTCCTAGTCCCTGCCCCCTGTCCTGTGCTGCGAGCAGGAGAGGGGAAGAAGGGAGCAAAATCATGGCTGAAAGGGAAGTCTGCTTTAGAATGGAGGGGTGGGGGGAAGGTGTTACTAAGACCCCCATTTTCCCCAGTCCCTGCCCCTCCTGGGCTGCGACCGGGAGGGAAGAAGGGAGCAAACTTCTAACTAAAGCCTGCTAAGGAGGGAGTGGGGGGAAAAGTGTTTGCCTGGTTTGCATTTGTTTCAAGATTGTTGGTTGCACTCCTGACTCTGGTTCTTTTTCACTGTTTTCTCTTTAGCGTGGTGTAATAAATTAGATAACTTTTCTCTTCTGCTCTCTATGTTGAGTCTGTTTTGCCCGCGTCATTAACGAGTTTGTCTCTTGAGCCGCCCAGTTATGTTTTTTTTTTTCTCCCCTGTCCAACTAAGAAGGGGAGTAACAGACTGATTTTGGTGGGCGTCTGGCCTTTGGCCAGGGCTCAAACCATCACACTCATTCAGTAGATAATTCTCTGAGTGTGTTCAAGAAAATGCGTAACATATATTTGAGCAGAAGAAAACCTAAAAGGAAATCCACTTTGTTACATATTATCACACACCATAACACATTTTTCAACACCCAGTAACAAACTGAAGCCTGCATACTTTGTACAACACCACAAAGCCCCAAAATTACTGTGGGCATGAGAATTTGTGGGGTTAATATGCTCAACGACTGCTTGAAGCGTTATCAGGCCACCCGTAACAGAGGGGAGCAAAACCAGCCAACAGTCCTAACCCACCTGGCATGCAGGAGTCCTCTTCCCGACTCAGACTGAGCTATTGGTTTAACTCTGTGTTGCACAAGCAGGATACAGCAAGGCAGGAATCAGAGGGCTTCCTCCCAGCTCTAGGTGTGCTCTGTCTCCTATTGAAATCAACAGGAGTGTTCACATCCTCAGAGGAAGGCACTTTCTCTCAGCTTGTGTGCCTTTTCTGTGCTTTCATGCACAGAGGAATTTGGGGGTGATACAATGCTCTCCATTCCTTTCATTTTTCTTCTTTTTTCAGAATAAGAGTAAGAACTTGAGTTTCATTCACCTCAACTGAGACTCAAGAGTTTGGGGTCTGGTTCCCCAGACATGCCTGAACTCTCACTTAGCAACTCCAGGTTTCACTTTGCCAATAGAAGAGGTCCACAAAAAAGCCAACAGAGAGTGTCCCAGCACTCCTCATGGGAGAACAGTTCTATTTCTGAACAAGAGGGAACTTCTTATTTTCAGGGGTTTTGTGGGTAGTTGGACACCTTGAAGGGAAGCTTTTACTTCGATAGTAATTTTTATAAAAGATTTAAAGCCAACCAACTGGTTTCAGTTCGCATCCAGACAAACAAGAGAAAATCATGTCTCTTGGAAGACCAGCCACCAACTCTCTTATGCAGGAAACCTAAAAAAGGAGAGCCTGTGAGCACCGGGCAGCTCAGCCAACAGGAAACCTTAAATCACACGTTCAGCACACTTACCTGCTCACAGAATGCTTGGGAACAGGAGAGTGAGAGGCTGGTGCCTGGAGTAAGCAGCTGGTGAGCGTCAGGGCACTTGTCTCTCTTGGTGCCTGCTGTTGCTCCCATCCAGCCCAAACATGCAGATTTTCGTCAGGAGAAAATCACAAGAGGGGTTGGTAAATTATCTCAGCCCAACAGCAACCCTTGATATGACCGTGCAGCTGGGAGCTCTGAAACATTTTTGGATCTGCGGCTTTATACATTCCTAACACTGATGAAAGGCCAGACTCTGATGCCATTCTTTACAAGAAGCAATGCATAACTCACAGAAGAGACTTACTGAATTATTTAAAAGGATTACCAAAGATGATTAACTGCCAAGAATAGATCTAAACTATTGTGAATTTAAAAAAAAAAGAAAAAAATTACAGAAGCAATGACCCCAATGACAGGTTTTATTTTCAAATTAAAATTCATCCTTGGATGATGATAGTTGTCTTCATGACTCTTAAGTGAACGTTTTTACATCCAGACTGCCTCAGGGCCTTCATAACACTTCAGAGCACAGCACTGTACAACTGCGGCACAGCAACAGTTGCAAAACATGTCCTTGATGGCATTTGGTAACAAGGTACTCCATGCTCCATCAACTTACAGAAATCAGTATTAGCAACAGTAGACTAGAAACAGAAATCCACTGTCATCATCTCCCTGACAGAACAACTGGATTCATGCAGAGAAACTCCCCTTCACTCTCAGTGCTCGTCTCCAAGATCAAGCACTTTGTCCCGGGCCTGGAGCAGGTGGAGAGCTTCCCTTTCCCCCAGCATAGCTGCCGCATCTATTCGACAGCCAGATGAAAAATGATGGCATATACTAAATGAGCCTAAAAAAAGTGACAGCTGCTTTTTCAGAACCTCTGCAGGTAAAACAAAGCAGAGGAAGTTTGGGATTTTTTTCCTTTCTTAGCACTAAGATGACAAATTAATGTTGCTGTTATAATCCCACTCCCCTCGGTCTTCATATGTCTAAAATAAACTTGCCATGTCAACAAATCCCATAAAATCACATTAACTATGGAGTGTAAATGGCTCCATTTTCTATTAGCACAAACACATCAGAGAGCAGTGATTTTATTTTCCACATAATGAGCACAAATAAATAAATAAATATACAAACACACACACATATAATCACATTGTTAAGCTTTATTCATCAGCAACCTTGCAGCATGAATATTTTGACTTGTCTGTTTAAAATTCACTTGCCACATGTGGAGCAGGTGTGGTTTACTTAGAAGAAGAAAACACTCATAAAATCCTGCACAGCAGATGGCCCTCTCCTAACTCTGCTGCAGACATGTAGATACTCACCAGGCTCAGCCTCTCCCTAATTGCTGTTTCAAATATGATTCCAAGATTACTTGCCACAACAATCTATGCAAAAGCAGCAGCAAAGAAACTTGGACAGATTCACAAGAGAAACATCTCAGCCTTCTGTCCCTCCTCCTCCTTTATTTTCTGGTTTGTATTCAGATTGTGTTTCCTCAGAGGGAGTGCAATGTGTAGCTTCATTGCCGCCATAAGCAACTTCTAGACCCAGAAGTCTTGCGGTCCATCTCAAATGTTCTTACCATATGGAACTTTACCATGCTTGCACCACTACCAGCATGTGTATATATATGTATTTCTGGAGGGTTTTGTTGGGTTTTTTGGAGGGTTTTTTTTTAAAGACTAAAGCTGCTTTTTACTGTCCTAGGAGAAGTTTCTGTCAGGAATCAGCATGGGCAGGGGCCATGTCACCACCCCAAGATGGAAGGGAACTCTGCAGGCAGGAGGATGACCAAAGTCAGATTGGGAACTGGGAGGAAGGAGATCTCAACACAGCTATGCCAAGTCATGATCCCCAGACACACAAGGACAGAAGATCTAAGAGCAAATAGCTGACCAAAGAGATGAAGACAAGGCAGGGCGGGGGGAAATGAGACACTGAGACTGCACAAAAAGAATATAATGGGTTGCACAAAAAGAATGCAATGGGAAACTAGGACCAGTAGCTAAGAGAGTTAAAAAAAGCTGTTGGCAAGGGAGAGACAGACATATTGGAGAAGAATCTGGGAAAAGGATAGAAGGACTGGGTAAGATATCCTGAATGGGATAAAGACGTGAAGAGTGAAGCAGGGAAACAGACAAAGCGTGTGGTGAGACTCTGATGGTGGGCCGAGGAGGGAAACCACACCTTACTGAGCAAGTTAAAAACCCATGGGAGCATATTTTGCCTGTTTTGTTGTAACTATGGATAACCATTCAGGATGATGCAGGACCAGAAAACAAAGCAGGCTGATGATTTATTTTTAGCTGATGTTAGGAGGTGCAGGAACGAGCCATGGAATTGCAGGAAAAGATCACTTCATGGCTAAGAAAGTGAATGTTGTTCCAGAGAGGGAGGGAACTAGTCTACCCTGGCTTCCACCACAGATTCCCTAGGATACTAATTAAGTCATTCAAACTTTTAAGGGGTGATCATTAATTTAGGTTCTTCATTTTCTGGGCATCTGCTTGGAAGTCTGAAGATTAAAACACAAAAGTGCTGAACACTCTCAGCTACAGCTGAAGCTGATATAAATTGTGTCCTGTACTTGGTATCTTACACCAGCTACTTTGAAAAAATGCAGTCCTTGGTATCTCAGAGAGGGCATCCAAAATTAACAGATACTTTAGGCGTTAATTTTCCTGTGCTTCAGTGGAACAAGTATGCTTCAATAACGAAACTTTCTCTGGCTCAAGTGTTACTCAGATTTTGGAAGTGCTTACATACTTACTAGCTTGGGAAATTATATGGAGGAGCTCAGGAGAAAAAGACTGCTTCTAACTGGGTCTGAACAGTGAACCACTGAGTATGCCACCCAATGCACACTGACCCACAGTCAAAGATGGTTCATTAAGTGAATGCCCCTCTTTTCTGCACTATGTCAAGGGATAGTAAAGTAGAGTATTGGGTCAGTTAATTCAAGATTGCTACGATGTATATGTGCAACAGGGCAAAATTTAAAGCTATATGGGCAAATCTGAATGACTAACTTGGAAATCCTACTTTTGTGTGCATTTAGCAACCCATACATCCTGGTGTGTCTTTAGAGTGTGTATGTACATGTATGTATGCATTTATCTTTGGGGACCATACATCTATGTATGCATGCAAGATATATACTAATTAGAATTCTAATTCTTCTCCTTCCATATGAAGAAACAGCTTTCTTTCAAGCTTCCAGTAGAAACTAAGACAAAAATAATTTTCATGTCTTCATCATGTTATTTTAGCGGCGAAGAACCTTTCAATCAAGTGTGACATGAGATAAAAATAAAGATGTGGTGTGGCCACTTAAAACATTTTAAGAGAAAAGGCTGTTTGCCTTGCTAGTTGCAAAGAAAATTTTTCAAAAGTTCAAAAAGGAGGAAAAAAAGAAGAAAAAAGTGCAGACCTTCTCCATTTCCAAGCCATTGCCATTCAGGGGGTTAAGGCAGGTTCCTGGCAGTACACTGTTTTTAAGATAAACTAGAATTCCTTGTGTCAATGCCAGCTGGAAAGTAAGACTGGGACTTGGAGGTGAGAATAAAGTACTGCTGTATTTACAGGTACAAACCTAACCGGCTTGGAGGTATTATCTTCCCTATTTTCCTTAAAGAATAAATTAATCTATACATTGTACAGGTGCATAATTTCATTGCTTGGCAGCTCCTGAAAACCAGGATTGTTCTTATGCCTATGTATCTGGAAATCCTATTCCAGGCTGGAGTCCTCTCCTTCCCCCACTTGGGAAAGTGATGCAGTTTGAAAGCTTAACGATAATATAATTGTTTAGGTTGGAAAAGACCTTTAAGATCTGCACGTCCAGATGTTAACCTTATTCATTACTGTGTATTCAAAACCAAAATAGCAAAATGGAAAAATATATTTTATTATTATTAAATTGTGCAGAGAACATGAAGAAGTTACCAGAATTTCATTACAGATTCGCCCACATGAAAAATGTATTCCTGGACTAAAATACAGAGAAACTCAAACTTGTCCTTGTTTTTAGAGACCAAAGCTTAGCATCCTCTTTTGGATATAATAATGTAGGTGTTTCAGAGAAAGTGTAAGAACATTCTGGTGGGCCCATGTGAGATAGTCTGTCTCCCATAAATCTCTTGATGTGACACAGTGATCGACCAAAGTTGCAAAGTCTACTGAAGTGTAATACACTTTCCAAATTGTTATTAATTATCATGAGACTGGACTGTCTTTTTTTATAATTCATAGATATTTCCCAGCTTGCTATTCAGGATCTTGTTGTGTGGTGAAGGCCAACCTACCAATGCTTTCAATAGATCTAACCATGAACCTAATTTGAAGCAATACAGTGTCATCTCCTAGACCTTTCAGTCAGCTCACACCCTGCTGTTCGAAGCAGCTCCTCTAAAGAACAGTAGAGCAAAATGACTGTTGCTCCAGACAGGTTCTCTGTTACCACGCGTAAGCACGTTGTCAGTGAGACTGAAGGCTACCATCGAGTTTCTGTACTGGCAAAGCCTGACACAGCAACCTATTCCCAGCATGGAAGAGATTCATCCCAAAAGCCTAGAGGTGTCAGAGCACAAGCAGTTGCAGGGAGGGAGGGAGGGAGGAAACAAATATTTTTAGCACTCAAAACTGGGTGGAAAATCTGAGTACATCAAGTAGAGTTAACCAAGCCCTGAAATGGCTGGAAAAGGTCCTTACAGGAGCCCAGTACCCGTGTAAGATTCGCTAAGACATCTCTTATTTCTTGCAATCAGTTTCTTGACATAAATATAAACTCAGTAAGTCTAGGCAGCCTGTCATTCCTAATTTGCAAGGATAATAATAACAGGGGTGGGTTTTTTTAGTGAAGCATGAATTCTGTGAGCTCTCTAGTCTCAGCACATCTGCCCCTACTCTCCTGCCAATCCAACCACCCCAGCGAAAGTAATACAGCACTGTGAAGAAAAAGAAGCAGGGAAGGAGCACAGAAAGTTTCTCCCCTCAGATTCAGCTGCACCAAGCTGAAGCAGAGACAAGCACAAATGGATAGGGTATTCAAACAACAGGACTGCGGCCATGGTTCCTGTGGTAAGGAGCTTGCTCAGGCTCAGCACCTCAGCAGCTTGGGGAGAACAACTCCTGAGGGACACATCGAGACCTCATTAAACAGGCTGAAACGGGCACAGAGTCACAGGGTCTCTTTCTTGCTTAAAATGTGATTTTATTGCCTCCTTTCGTCTGTCGCTCTAGGCAACTGCCGGCTTCTCCTGCTCCTAAAACTGGGCCAGATTGCTAGGGAGCTGCAAAATACCACTCAGCTTTAAGCTAGTATTCAATCGGAACATGTAACCCCACACAGGAGTCTTTTAGCTTCTATGTGAAAGGCAGGATGCTGGTCAATTTTCTGACCCTTAAACTTTGATTTTTGACCTGATGTTAAACCTCTGCCTTCCCAGCTCCTGCAAATAGCTACCATTTTGGAAAGATGACAATAGGAAGCCTGAACGTGCAGCCCCTGCACTGTATAGAGCAGAACCAGGCTCTAAACATCTGAGGAGAACTGATGGGTATTTTAAGGACCTAGGTCATACCTCAGCAGCTGTATTTTAGTGCTGGGCAAAACACTTTACTTGAAAAATATTTAAAAAAAAAAAAAAAGCTCAGCTTTTATGACCCTGTCACATACTCCATATAGGATCTCCAAAAATGCTAACTCCAGGTATGCCTTCACTTCAACAGAATTACCGAGCATGTCTCCAGTGACCGCAGTGAAACCAAAATTAAGACAACTACCAAGCTCTTGTGCACGGCCCACAATATGTATTAACGTATTAAAGTGCATATGAGCAAGAACACCAATTTAGCTTGCAGACAGAAGAAATTTGTTTCTCTCAGTTAAGCTCGTATCACAGCATCGCCTATAGCCCATCACTCGGGTTATTTCCCAAGCTCTTCAGACTATTAGAGCTCATCTATAATGCTCATTTTTATATTCAGAATGGCATGTCTCAGAAAGCTGTGTGTAAACTGCAAGTCCTTATTCATGCTGGGTTTAAGCCAAAGAACTTGGTGCATTTTTTTACTGGTCTCCATGGATTTGGATCAGGACTACTGAGCTATATATACTTCATACCTCCAGTGTCTTACCATTTCTGTGGGACTGCTCACGAAATAAAGCCCTCTGAATTACTCTCTCTGAATTACAGCAGGATTAGGCCATCAAGAGTAACTTGGTTTTACCCGTGTGTTTTACTAAGGGGTGCATTCTGTAGCTTCATTTAAAGATATCTGAACGTGGAGCAAATGAGGCCAGAATGATAACCAAGAAACACTCACCTAAGAGGGAAAAAAGGTGTACTGAATGCATATGAGTAAATACTTCCCACTTCTTTACCCATCTACGTTTTTTCAGCATCAAGCTACCAGCCAGGTTTATATGAAGTTACAGATCTGGTTTTAGTCCTGTTCAGCACAAAGACACTTCCTACATTAATTTTAATGGCAGACACTAAAGGTTTTCACCAAGTACAGTGAAGTCAGAGTGAAGGCTTGGGGATCGTGCCTTCAGTCAGTGCTCTGCTATCTTTTCTACACAATGAGAATCTCCACTCAGGTGGCTTCCACACAACTAGTTTAGGACTCACTCACCAACTCTAAAATATCTCTTCTAAAGCAGTACATTTTCCTAAATGAAAAATTTACAAAAATGTAATGTGAAACAGGGTAATTCTGATGTGTGTTTTATCATGAACACACCAGTATCCTCTTTATGACTTGTATTTGGGTTTGCATAACATTCTTTTGATATTCTTTTTGCTGCATTAACAACATATTTTCCGAATTTAAGAAAAGCTGCCAACTAATCTCCACACCAAGTCAGCCCAGCGTGCTTTTATACCGCTAAACTCCTAGGTAAAAACAAAAAAAAAAAGAAAAAAAGGAGTTTCTCTGTAATCATTTCTTTATCCTCTCCGTTTCAGCCTCATTGTACTTCATTCCCAGAATTTTATATTCAACAGCACTGAATCTGAGGATGTTGAGCCCCAAATGCTGGCGGATTGAAGCCGGGCAGCTGAAGAGATTACCACTCTGAGGCATCTGTCCAGTTGAGCTTTTGCAGAGGTGGCAGCTACCGAGACAGGATGCTGAGTCATGCAGAAAGGCAATCCAGTTTGCACATAAAAACTTCAATAAAGATCAGCACGGGGTCTGAACTGTGTAGCGGGAGCCCACAGGCTCTGTGGATTCCCTGCTTCATATGAATGCCACTATGCCTGCCACGAGAGCGACGTACAGGGAGGACAGTTGGAAATGATAGCCGTGGTCCCATTCCATTCAGCCTGGGTTCATGAGACAATATATTCAGGTAAAACCTGATGCTGTTGTCAACACTGTCAAAGACAAAATTCCAAAAGAATTCAAATTACTCAGGTTTTCAGCTTAGTAAAGATGACTGCCAAAAAGTCTTAAAAAACACTGCATTCTGGCTGGCATGGTAAAGGGGTAGATCAACGAGCCTCATCTTCCAAAGCAGCTGTCTGGGAAATTTATTGATGATAACAGTAAGGCAGCAGCAATATGTAGTGAAAGTCTCTGCATCCTTACCAGGAGCTACTTCCACAAGCAAATTCATATTTAAGAACTGCCTGGTACTTGATGCTGGAGAAGCAAATGAGATGATAGCCCAGCCAAGAGTTAGTCCCAGCAAAGTACGTAAGACGTAATTCAGCCTACACTATAAATCATTTCCTTCATGCATTCATTAACTGCCTGCAGCCTCAAGGAGCTGCTTTTCAGCTCCGTATTAGAGAAATTACCTGTTCGTGACATAAGCCAGGAAAAGGCACGTCTAAGCACACTGGCTACGCTAAGGGTAAGTGAAGTGCAGATAAGACCAATAGTTTGTAAGCAGTGACACATATGAAGCCTCATTTCCTAGGGAATTGCATCCCATGACTGTCAGATTTTTTTAACTGAATTATACCAAAGCTTCAGGCTTGTCTCGAATAGAGCATCAGAGAATCCAGAGAAGAGAAAAATATGTGTGTCTAATGTTTAAACCGGCTTCAACTGATATTTACTCCTTAGTGGACACCACTGAATCCCACTGGAATATACATTTTGACTGAAAGAGGGATTTTCCCATTCCTAGGCACTCAGCTCCCAAGCCAGCATTGGGCACTTTCTCTGCCCAATGTTGACATGTCAGTATTAATGGATAAAGGACGTTGTGTATTTTTCCTCTCTGCACTCTCCCCTGCCCAGCTATGTTCACAGAACTTACAGGAACGTTAACTGAGAATTAGCCCCTTAAAATTTTCCCCACTGTTTCATTTGGTTAAAAGCAGCCCAAAATTCACGGGGTGCAGAACTAATAAAGCAAGTGCAAGCAAACAGCAACCAAACTGCTCACAGCAAAGACACACGGGGTGCGCAGATCTGCGTATTTCTTTAAGAAATCAGGATTTTAAAAGTAATTCTATTCAGCAACACTTAAGGAACCCATCTGGCTGTTACCTTCGCTTCTGAAGCAGAGCTGAGCAGCTCGCGTTTGCCGACTTTAGCCGCGCTGCCCCCTGGAAGCCAGCTCGGGCCCCCCGGTGCTGACACTGCCTGCCACAGCGCGTCTGGCGGGGACCGCGGCGGAGGCGGGGGGATGCGAGCACCGAAAGAACGGGGCGGAGGGTGACCTCAGCTCTTAAATGCTGTGCGTAAATACACGATAAGGTCGCTTTATATACATTGTGCATAGTGTGTTGTATATTTCATGTGTCAATACACAAACCGGTTTTGTATCAGACGCAGCACACGAAATAGCCTAGATATTAGCCGCATTAAAGACTTTTCTCTCTCCTGCCTTTTAATTCTGCCGAAACACCTGCAAACCTCTCTGCCCAAATCTGCATCTCCCCGCCGAGTAGGCATTCCCACGGCTAACAGAGCCATAAGGCTCACTGACGCCCCGTGCCCACCCCTTTCCTTGCCTCCCCCCCCCCCCCCCCAACACTCAGCCCCTCCCCTCTGCTTTGCTGCCAGGTCCCTGCCTGCCCGCCCCTCCCCAGGAGGTTTCTAAACTCCGCGGCTCGCCGAAGGGCCGCCGCCCGCTGGGGCTGGGGCCGCCGCACCGCACCGCCACCGCCACCCTCCAGAGGGGACCGGCCCGGCGCGCCCCCCGCACGGCGGAGCAGCGGTCCGACCCCGCCGCCCTCCTGAATATTTCATCGTCGCTGCCCGACGGGATGCCCCGCCACTGACTGCTGCAAAGGCACCGCATCCCGCCGGCTGCTGGTCTCGCTGCTTCCTTCCTCTTTCATTCTTCAAACCGGGGCTTTTCATTTATTCCGATAAATAAATAACTGATTAAAAAGAGAAAGAAAGAAAGAAGAAAGCAGCAAGAGCATTCCTTTTGTATCTGAGCAGGTGGGACTCCTGCGCAGGCGATTACAGAACAAAACACAAGAAGGGCTCTGAACTCTTCCCAACCCAAAGGATGAGCCGGCAGCAGTTTTCCTATAAAAAACCGATTTCGGGGCTGTGACAAACTCGGAGGAGGGAAGGTGCCGCCAGCCTTTGCCAGAGACGTCCCCGCTTTGGACACCGCAAACCCTCGTGGGCGGAGGGGGAAGCCTTGAGTCTCGCCGGCCCGACCGCGCAGCGGCTCTCCCGGCCTCCCGCTGCTCTCCGCGGCGGCCGGGGCCGCGGGCCGGTGGCGCTGGGGAGAGGGCAGGCTGCCGCCGTCCCGCCGCCTCCGCAGCTCCCGGCACTGCTCCACCGCAAACTTTCTTTCCGCGCCCTGCCTGCCGCTCGCCGCCGCCGGGGAGCGTCGCAGGGGGCGGCCGACGCCTCGCCTCCTCGCGGCCCCCGCGCTCAGGCGCCGGGCGGCGGCCCCAGCCGCGCCGCCGCCGAGGAGGCAGGCGGCGGCCCCGGGCAGCCCGAGGGTCCGCATGGCCGCTGCCGGCAAGCCGGTGGCGAGCGCCGCTGCCGCCGCCGCGGTCCGGGGGCTGCCCTGAGCCGGGGCCCGGCGGCCGCCTGCGAGGATCGCCCTGCAGCGCGGCGGCATGTGGCCGGCCGGGGCGGGCGGCAGGCTGCCCTGCCCGCGGGACGCGGCGCTGAGGCGGGCGGCTTTCTCCGGCAACCTCTCGGCTCTGCCGTCCCACCTGGTGCCGAGCGGCAGGAGCGTCCGCGTCTTCATCAGCGCCAACCCCGAAGGTAACCCGCGGCCCGCCGGGCCACGCCGCTCCCCACCGTTCGCCCCGCAGCTCCCCCTGCCGCCCGCAGCGCCCGCGTCTCTCCCGGACCCGGCCGCTGCTGTGGAGCTTCCCGATGCTCCCGGACGGCGCCCGGCGCCCTAGCTCAGGGGGTCCGCGGCGTGGCCGAGACCGGCTCCTCGTCCTTTCGTCCGCTGCCGGCCTCGAGGGCCACCGGGGAGCGGGACCGCTCCGCCCCGCCGGGCGCCGTGAGGGGCGTGGGGTGTGGGGCGAGGGGAGAGGCGGCTGGGGCGGAGGGGTGGCGGGGCGTGTGGTCCCGCTCAGGGCGGCTCGGTTTGCCGGGTGTCGGTATACGGGCTCGGAGGGGGGTTTCGAGGCGCCGATGCGCTGCGCTCCTGAAGTTTTATGCCTGTAAATGACATGCTGAAAGGCACCGGGGGGGTCTCTGTTTTGCGGTGTCGTAGCAGCACGGGGGGGGTCGGGACATGGAAACAGGCTGCTTTCCAGTGACTGGGGGGAGCTTTTCCGGGGTATGTTTTGTGGAGCTCTGCTGGGGAGGCTGGTTAATACAGTTTCCGACTGATTCCATAGCTCAGTCTCCGCCGGCTGAGGCTACATACAGCAAATGCGGTCCTTTGATCCCGGTCATGCTCGGCTTCTAAGGAAGTGTGCGCTGAAACCTGCGGTTTTGGCTTAATAAAGTCGGGATCGCGTGCTCGGTATCTGAACTAATTAGGCATCCTGCTACCTAAAGCCTATTTTTAAAATTACCCTTTGCTACGGAGAATTTGCATGCGTTCAGGAGGTGTCATTCCCACTCATAAGACTGAAGTTGCTGAAGCATTCCCACTTGAAGCACGGAAATAATAAATTAAGCGTTTGCACCTATAGCATTTCTTTTCTGTAAAAACGAGCCCACTGTATTCACAATTCTCCTTCACACCACTACCCACCACCTTCCCCCCAACACTTGTAATTCAACAATACTGTCACCTTTGCAAACATCAGAGAGCTGAAAATCATGCCTGAAATGACAAAATAGTTTGGATTTTGCAGTGAAAATTGCCTTGGCACCAATACTTACGTGAGTATGTGAAATAGCTCTCACAAGCAAAAAAAAAGTGGGCATAGTGCTGCCTTGAAGAATTCCCACACCTCCAGGTCTTCCGAGTTGCTCTTGACACAAGGAAACTCTCCGCTCTCGCACCCGACATCCCTGTTTGTTCAAAAAGGCACCATTCGTTAGGAAGGGCATGAAAACACTAGCAGTTCATTGTTGCAGTGTAAGAGAAGGTACAGAAACAGCGATAATTTTTAAAAAATAATACTTGGCTGTGAAAGAAAATTGGTGTGGATTTTTAGAAGATATGTTTTCATTGGAAATGGATTTCTGCCAGCATCGCCTTAACTGGAGAGCTACTGATGCCTCCGTAGTTGGCGTGAAAGGCATTTAGGGTGGCTTGGTATAGTAGCTAGATACTTGCTAAAATTAGAAAAACCTAAACCACTAAGCTCATTCTGAAAGTTGGGGGTTGAAGCTATGTGTATCTATGTGCAGGATGTTACCCTTGCGTTGTCATTTGACAATTTCAGCTTTAAAAAAAACCAACCCAAAAAACAACGCCAAGAGGAAGAAAAGAATTCATTCATTTTAGGATTATTTACATTAGCTTCTTTGACAGATCATATGGTCACAGTGATGAACACTACTCATGTCCAAAATTGTATCTGCAACATTGCTCCTGCTTTCAGAAACTGTAGTGTTGGGCTGAAATTTGGGCAGAAAAAGAAGACAGATTTTGATTATGAACATTTAGGGGCTCTGACTGATGGAAAACAACCGTGCCTATTTATCAGTATTATCAGTGACACAGAAGTATTACTAACTGCACGTGGCCTTGTAAAAAGAGTCTATGGATAAGCAAGGAAAAGCAGTCTACAATAGGATTTAGATATCATCTGGTAAAATACTTGGAAATAAATACTGTTTGCAAAATACCTAGTAGAGTTCACAGTGCAAGAGTTCTGGGGAAAAAAGGTTAAATTCTTCCAACTTAGCATATTTAACCCCAAACCACAATGTATATTTGTGTATTTTCAGCATATCACTGCAGTTTATACCCATTCTTCTTGAAAGGGGCTGGGAGTCCCCAGACTCCCATAGTTAGAGGTGAATCCCCAGCTGTGCTCCGTATGTCTTAGAGCTGTGGTGCTAGACAAGCTTGGGGATTAATCCTGCTAGCAGTCAAAGAAAATTTTATCTACATCTTAAAGGGTACCAACTAAAAAGTAAGTTTCTTGAATTATATCAATGTAGTAAGTGTATATTGGAGAACTCTAGCGTGTCAGTTCTGGGTCTGTTCTTTACGAGCATACTTTAGTATGATTGAACTGTATCATGTTTTTATTATGCAACCAGGAAAGTGATTATTTGTAAAATTTCTTAAACAAAAATCCCGAATAAGTACAGTAAGTGGTGAGAGAAAGCATGGGCAATAGGAACAAAACTGGTTCATTTACCAGTTTCTTTTTTCTAGAGGAAATTCTGTAGATAAGTGAAACTGTGTTTTCCCCTAGCAGTTACCAGTATTGCCTTGGTCAAATTGTTGATATCAATTAATCAATCTTCATATCACTGAAGATGATTGGATCTTTAGAAAAGTTAAAGTTGCTTTACTAATTGAATATAAGTAAGTGTTTTCTCATTTCAGTAGATACAAGCTATCAAACATATTTTCAATACTTATTTTGGCTAAGAGAGGATGAAGATTTTGTTTTAAGTAATGTAAGGGTTTTCTCAAGACGTTGCTTCTGAGTGATAAGCAAGTCAGATTCACCTGATTGCAATAGATTCTTTTGCTGTTTCATGTAGAACTCTGTGGGCTGTAACAGCAATTGGTTAATGACAGTTTCTCCGCTACTCAGTAGCACCTGTATAGGTGCCTTCTGTTAATATACAGTTCATATTAAATACAATAGGTATAAACATCCTTACGGTCCAGTGACGTGGAGCTGTGACACCAGCCGTACAGAGGTTCAGAACACGCCAATGATTCTCATCACTACTTCTGACAGAAAATTGTTTGAATAAGGAATTACACAATGGTATAAGGCAATGCTCCTGGTTGCAACAGATGCCTTCACAGGAGTTAGAGATTTGTTTTGAAAATGAAATGCTGTGGATTGGAATGCACAGTGAAAACTCTGGTAATTTTGAAATCTCTTGACTCTTCTGAAAGTGGGGAAGTCATGAAGCCCTTTGCTAGTTTGACTTAATGTCTAGGTTATGCTTCGATTAGGTAAGATACCAGTAATTTTTTACTCCAAGCTCTAAGTTTTGGTTGTGAAGGTGCCTTTCTGTAACACAGCAGACAAATGAATGTGCTGAAGAGGGGCATGTATAAAGGCAAATCCTACGCACAGGTGGTTCCATTGAGGACAGGGTGATAATACCTTTACATAGCATCTGAGCATGACGTGGCATAGGTAGTGGTAGCCAGTCTTATTACAAAGTGTAAACAGGGTTGCATTTAGCATTTCACAGGGGAAGGATGCTCCCTTTTCCATCCATTATTTCAGCTGCATACTGCTCCCCTCCTCCGTGCAGCACCTCTGAATGCTTTCTAAGTTCCATCACAGGATTGTGTACACTAGATCTTGACAATTTATTTTTAGCTGGTTTTATAGCCACTAAAACCATTCCTGTTTTGCAAACAGAAACAATTGTGATGAGATCATGAACAAGCTTTTTTTCAACTGCCCTTTTGAATGAAAGGGCTATGTTCCTCATGGGCTTGTGCCTTCAGTACACATTTTTTAAAACTATAAAACCAACTACATATTAAAAAAACCCTAATTCCAGATGTGGAATTATTAACAAGCTTAAGTATGAACTCCTATTTATACATGTAGGAATGTAGAATGAGGATCTTACTGTAACAGGAGATAACCTCTGATATTGCCGCTACTTTAATGCCCCCATTGTACAAGCACGGTACACAATGTACTGTCAGAGCCTCCCCAGCTTCCCCACTGACTGCATGAGTGAGGTTTCCTTGTCTTAGACTATTGAATGGGTTTGAGTTCATACAGTCTGTGAATGGGTTTATCATACAGTTTTCCAACTTAGCTTATTTCCATTGCTGTGCATCATCCAGGATGTTGTATTAATTTGAGAAACACTTGGTTCTAATAAAGTACAAATGTTTGGTTCCTGATTTATGTATTTTATCATGACACACTAAGCAAAACTCTCACCTGCGGTCAGTTTCTCTGACTAGAAAAGGATTATTCCTATAAATTGTGGTTGCAGAATGGGTCTTACCAATGTTTTTGTTTGGACCTGTTGTTGTATAATGCTTTGCAGGAATTCCATGTATTTTAACACATGTTGATGTACATGTGAAAGAAAGAAAATGTTGTGTACGTTTGTAGTTCAGTGCTACTGAACAGGCGGGTGGGTGGCTCACAACAGATGAAGAATTATGATTGCTTCACTTACAAAGTTATGGCCATATGTGATAAGAGAAAGGCATAACTTTGCATTCATAGCCTGGTCCAGGTGTATTGTATTCTTTTTACTTGAAATGTTGTTTCCCTTAAGAAAAATGTAATTGAGGAAGTGTCAATGTGGAAAAATACTCAGAAGCCAGAATAATGCTAAGTTCACGATGGTCCATTTTGGCCACTCCAAAATCCCATGTGGTGTCCCTGCTTGGATACATTGCATGAAGATCTTTTTATAAAGACAATTTTATATAATCTGGGTGGAATTCATTCCTTAGCTAAAGGAAAACACAGATGTTCAAGTGTATGAAATTGCAAGGGAGGTGTTGCGGAGATGTGGAGACAAATAACTCCAGGACTTTTTTTATGTTAAGTGTTAGCTCTGGTTACCTAACTTTGTACCTATTTATGGTTTTACGTGACGCACATCACTGTAGTGTTTAAGAGCCACAAACCGAGCTACACTTGGGGAAAAAAAAGTTCAATAATTTTCAAAGTTGAGTGTCTCAGAGTTTGGGAGAGCAGCATGGTTCAAGTATTCTAGGTTTGGTATGAGCCTTGATTTGAGATCTGTGTTATTTCAGAAGGCCCAGAGGTCAGTGATAACTGTAGTTCCTTAGGTTGGGAAGAAGGCTACCTACCATTTTCAGTATTTCTGTCTCTATGCAAAGGTTTCTCTTTCCTCTTGTGTCACTGACCAACTGTGTTGTTTGCATGGCTCAGCAGAAATCAAGATGTGGCTCTCTTTGAGACTGTATGACCAGGTCTCCTGTAGACTTTCACTTCTTTCACACATCAGGGCTGGTAGATCTCAAGCAGAGCCAGTACGAGATGATTTTTTGCTGAGCAGATCCTCAAGCCTTTGTTCCTGTTAGAGGAGATGCTTGCTTTGGGCTAGGATGGAGACTGAATTGAAGTTTATTCTGCCAGACAGATAAACATGAGAAACTGTGAGTAAACTGTATGAAAAAAATAACAGTTGTTCATGTCTCCCTCTTCTTTTGTGGGTTCTTTGCTTGTGCAGGCTGGGGACAAGACTAAAGATTTGCACTGAATGTAACAAATACGGTGGAAACATGAAGAACTTTTGCTTAATTTTCAACATTTTTTTGTTCATGTACTTGAAAAGTAGGATAGTTTGTTTGGGTTTGTCCTTTCTCTTTGGTATTTAGATATAAACAAAGTTACCTGAAACCCAGTCCCTTTCCTGCTAAGCAGCGTCTGGAATTATCAGCACCAGAAAATTGGGATTAGGTATTTACCCTATCTACTTAAAAACAGCACTTAAATTTTTTAATTACATGGCCATTCTTTTTTAATTAAAAAAATTATTAAAGTTGTATTTTCCTATTGTTTTTGTATGTGTGTCTGTAGTGTGTGTGCACAGGCATGCACACTCATATGCAAATTATATAAAATAGTATAAGCTGTATCAAATGGCCTAAATGGATGTATAAAACTCAAGCTATACAATAATAGACAGTTTTCAACTTTGTTTGTAGGACCCCTTGTGAGAACTAGGTATTTATGTTCAAAAGGCATCACTCAAAGTGGTCATTGTAGCATTACTGAAGACCAGCCTTGGGTTTGTTAAATGCTATTGTAAGAGTAAAAGCTTTCCAAAGGGGTTTTGGTTTCATCCACAAGTAAACTGTTTTTCATAGCGTTAAAGAAGTAATATTAAAACAGAGCAGAACCTACAGTTTGTTTTGTTCCTTTACAACTTTGCAAATACTGCTTTATTTCTTCAGATGTATGCTAGATCAATGCTAGACTAGTTCCATATATTGTAGTTTATGTATGTATACATCCATGCATCTCTCTGTGAAACTAGAAATACAGAGCAGTCAGTCAGGCTGTGCACAGGACACTGGAGCACTGTGCCTCATCCTTGTGCAAAATGGCCTTCCTTCCAATGGCAAAGAGAAACTTAGGGCCCCTGTACACTCGGCACAGTTTCTTCATACAGTGAGGGACAAGGAAACACTGGTGCAAATTCCATGTGATAGTAGTTTCTCAAATAATCTGTTAGATGATGGAAAGCAGCAGTATTGAATAGAGTCCTTTTTGTGAGCTGTTCCCTCAGCAAGGTTATGAGGCTTTGCTTGATACAAGAGGCAGCACCGTACCGACAGTTACAGTGCCTTCTTCCATCAGCACAAGGCACCTTCTTCCCTGCCTGATCAAGGGCAGTGGGATGACTTCTCAGCTGAGCAACAGCCTGCTGTGCAGCAGGCAAACGAGCTTTTCCAAGGCTGCGTTTCAAGGAGACCACATGTATTCTGTTGTGGGATTTCTGTGACCATGTAAGAACAGCACAGGGTTCCTAAGTTGGCATCCTCTCTCTAAGCTTATGCAGTGACATAACTCCTGTTAAGCAACTTATATCCATGGCTGTATGGGCATATGCATGTGTCCACAGATGCGTAAACACACGAGAAAAATCCTACAGTAGGCTTTAAGTTTGGGAGAGAAGTTTAAAATATTTATTATGGAAGGAAATCTTTAGACAGGAGTTACTGAACTTCTAATTCAAGATATGAGGGCAGTGTCTAAACTGCAATTCTTTTCACCTGAAACAAATGAAATTTCTTTGAATTTTCATCCACTGAAAGAGTATTTTGGGATAAGATATCTTTTCAGGCTGCAAGAATAATACGTAAGTAATATTTAGCTACCAGTAATTTAAGGTTTTAATATATTGAAGGTGGTAGATATAAATATAATGTAGTCATAGGTAGTCATGTATATGGAATACAGAGAAATCTGTCAGTTTTTAATATAGGCAGTGCTGTTCAAGGCAACTGCTTTATCCCCTTACTGGAATTTTAATTAAAGAAGGATAATAATAGATAGAGAACCCAATTTAATCATGGTTGTGCCAGTCCAACTCAAAAGTAACTGCACTGGCCTGTTGGTACTCTTATTAACCAGGGAGAGGATTTCACTCCCAAAATCTTTAGTTAAACAGGAAGTAGCTAAGTCACCGGTAGCTGAAAGCTAGGTGAAGAGGAGGCAGCCCTGAGTCAGTCCAGATTTTCATGTGCATGCTGGTGACCAAGGAGGAGATGTACCCCTTTCAACTCTTGTAAGCCACCCCATCACCATGAAAATTATATATCTGCCTCTTTGACCTGGTCTTCAACACCCTCTGTAAGCATCTTCTAATGCCTATTGCAAAACAGATGATGCTGTGCTGGACAGACCTTATGCCTTACCAACTACAGACATTCTTGTACAGAACCCGGATCTAGAGAAACTGTTAAAAATGCACTTGGTGCCAGAAGCTAGAATGGCTAGAATAGCCGATTTTCCATGCTGGACGTTCTCCAGAGTCATGCTGTTGCTAAGTATCAGTCAATGGGACTGAACAGATAGCTGAACAGATCAGATTTCAGATTGTCAGACCCTGAAAAATGCTCTTGTACAACCTGCTCCTGGCGTTTGCTTGGGGTAGCACAGCTGCAGTCTTCAGTATGGTAGCATGCCTCTGTGGTATGATTAAATACTGGAAAATGTTTATGGATAGACTCCAGTTCACCCTACTAGCAATTGAGTACCTTTGCAGTCTCACCTATGTCCTCCAGCTCTCTGTTACCCTTCCTGAATCAGGTTCTGAGACATGCAGTTGTTACAGTGTGTGTATGATACATAGCAATGGTATTTGTAAATTTATTATTTAGAGTCTCTCATCGGTGACGTTTTAGAAAACATTAAGATGAAATGAGAATTAATGACGAAGAGCTCTCTCTGAACAGCCTTAGTCTCAGAGAGCTTCCCAGCTGTAGTGGTTGCTGTTGTCGGGCATTTCTGAAGCCTAGACCCTTTGATGTGTTTGTATTATTAAAGTGCATTTGCATTTCTTACAAGCTACAGCCCTTCATAAAAGTATAAAACAGACATTCAGAAGCATATAGAAGTTCAGATTTGAAAGTAAATGGCTTGTGCAAACCCTCAAAAAAAAAGCCTGGAAAGGCATAATGGTTTCAGTGTATACATTATCTGTTAGTATTGTTTATTTGTGTTGCATAATGTTGATGCCCAACCAGGCAATGTAGGAAGAAATGGCTGGCATTTTTGAATGTATGCAACAGAGACCTTCATACTGTTTGAGTTTACACTCAATATTTATTCACAAGTGATCTCACTGACTAGATTTTATTAGATTAATATTACTGTTAAATGATTGAGAAACATTATATAACCATGTGGGTTTAATGACTTGAGAAGAGAGGGGTTATCCATTGTTTTTATGCACATCAGTTATCATATGTCAGATAAACAAGGAACAAACGCAGTAAGATGGGACACAGTGAGTTAGAACAAAGGATCCCAGTGCTCCTCTTCTGACCCTGGCAGTTTCAGATGCATGACACAAGAATCGCAATAAAGGCAAAATGATAAAGATCATATCCCTGTGTTTAATAATCAATGAGGTCCTTTGCTTCCATGGATTTTTCTAGTTGCTTCACTAATGAGTCAGTAGTCTTGGTACTTGTAACAGCCTTTCCAAGGCTTGAGATGAGATTACTGTCTGGTGAAATGCCTGATCCTGCTAACTTTAGTGGGAATTTTGTATGAACAAGACCATATATATTCAGCCAGAGAAGAGATCCCAAAAAACAAAAGTGGAAATATCTGTGGAGTATGGCTACATAAAAGAGTATTTCTATCCAGAACTATCTTTGTGATGATCCATTTTTGTCTATCTGTATATGGATAGAGAGGTTAATTGTGAAAGCCTACTTACCTGAATGTCTTTGTTTTCACGGGGTTGTTAAAATGGAGCCATACTAAGAAATAAGTAAGGAAATGACAGTGTTCAGTAATCTAAGGAGCCTGTGGTATTAAGTCCAACCTAAAGGACTCCAGTGTGTCATATAGGACTCTAATCTTCGGGTTATTTTATTATTGAGTTTTCCACACCTACCTGTGCCAGCATGACACATCTAGAGGAACTTGCTTTACTTTCATAATCATAACAAAAATAATTTATGACTGGTTTATAAGGGCTTTACTTTAAAGAAAAGGCTTAATCTTTTTATTTTTTATATCTCCTGTTGTTTAACAAAGGCCTGCAAAGTCTATAACAGGAGATCAGAGGAGAAATATTTTCTTGCTAATAATGCTTGTGGCTAGATGCATTGTCCGTACTGTTCTGGCAAGACAAAATTATTTGTTTTGAAGAAAATGCCTACTTTTCTCCTTCATTTTCCACCTATAATGTTTTTTTGTCGCTCAGATACCGAGACCAGTGAGCAGTGTTAATCCCCTGCTTAGTAGCAGTTATAGGTAAATGTTAGGAGAATGAATGCGTCATATTGCTGTTTGATAATGGTCTTGATTTACTTATATATTTATTTGATTACATTTAAGTGTGATGAAGATTTATGAAATGCCGTTGAAGCAAGAAGCATTCATGTTTATGTTGTCCCTAATTTGGCATATCGAGAGACTAGCGAAGTATATATGATGATTTACTTTGAAATGCAAGTCATTTACAATGTGGCATTATAAAGAATTAAGCAACCTGTGGTGAGCAAAATGAGTGCTGCTGAGTTAAATGACATGCCATTTAAACCAGATATATGTGGCCATAACAGAGGTCTGAGAGACCAGTCAGTTATTTATTGTGCAAATCACAGACTGGGAGGCTGGAAGGGACCTTCTGAGGCCTTCGGATCTGACCGTCTGCCTGAAGCAGGATCAAACATACCTGTGCCATTCCTGACAGAAGGTTGTCTACCTCTTTATGATAGTTCCACTGATTCCCAACCAGTTAAGAAAATACATGGGAAAACAGACTGTACAGTATGCTGCTGCTCTTATCCTTTCCATAATAAATGGTTAAAAAATCTGTGAAAAACTGCTTAGAATGAGTTTCACTAACTTTCACTAGGGAATGTCATTATTCATTTCTCAAATCCAGTTTCTGCTTCTTCATCCTTTTGCCAAGTCAGGAAGCAGATCCATGTATCCGTGCAAGAGATAGATAATACAAAGCAATAATCTCCCATGAAGGTAATTTTATTATGGATGCAAGTCCTGCAGGTGAAACTTTCCTGAAAACGAGGCATTTATGACATGTCTATCAGTTCATGTTACAGCTTTTCCTGTGGTGGTTTATTTATGAATGGGAGGGAGAGATTCATTTACAGGATTTCTCTTACTCACCTGATGATTTATTTTCATGTAGGGTATTCATTATATATTTGATATTAATGGCATTCTGTCAGATTTGTTTAGCCAAAGAGTTAAAAATACTTTTCAAAAGAAATAGAAGACATGTAGAAGACCTGCAGATCATCTTATATTCCTCCTTTCTTTAGGAACTGAAAATGCAAATGATCTACTTACACCCCACCAGTTTTAATTATGATTTTTCTATATTATACTTTCTATAACCAACCATGTGTTTTACTATATAATTCTGAGCAATTCCATTGCTGGTGTATTGTTCCAGTCCTCCTCATAGTCATTATGTAAATTCAAAATTGCTTCACATAAAAGGAATGAGATCCCCAGTTGTGGGTTCGGTTCTGTTTAGCCATGTGTAGGTGTGGAAGGTAGAAGAGGACTTGCACACGTTTTTGTCTGTTCATTGGGCAATGGGCAAACACCTTCACAGGCACTGAGAAAGACTGATAGTGCCTGGCAGTGCTAGAGATGGAAATGAAGTGATGTCCACCCTCTCAACCATCGCTTACACTGCTGTTGACAGTATAGCATCATAGAAGATCTTTATCCTCCTTTAAGGGTAATTGTATCTCATTAGCTATCATTATTGGGAAGATAAAAGAGTTGGGGAAGATGGTTAAAGCCATTTGAAAGTACTAACTTGGAACTACACTCTGTAGTTCAGTCACTGACCGATTAACTTGTTATGCTGGTTCTGGAAGTTCTTAAAATATTATTTTCTGTATCACACTTGTGAAAAAGTATCAGTGGGAAATTGAACTAAGATCTTTCAACATCTGCTTCTTAAACAGCATGATTAGAACATGTATTGTCTTTTTTCAGCTACCAACTCCTCAAGATTGTTAAAACTGCAAGTTTTCTATTACCTTAATATATATCTTCAACTAAAATCATTAGCAAGCAGCAGAAATTATTAAAATCTGGAACAAGAAAACAAAAATCAAGTCATCCCAAAAATATTTAACTCGTATAACCAAATATATTAGGAAAATTATAGAAAATGGCCTTTTCAGCTGGATTATGTAATCTTCACTAAAAATAATGCTTAGATGAATCATTAGAATTGGAAAGGGTACAGGAGAACAGAGGTAAGATAAATCACTTTTCCTTTACGTGTCAATCACTGTTTTCCTCTCAGATGTTACATAATCCATCAAAACGAGCTTGTTTTGTGAATTATTTGGTCATGCTCAATGACTTTTAGTGCAGCCTCCACCTGGAAACCACAGTTCTAAAAACTGTTGCACTGCAGTGCCTGTGAGTGGGTGGTAGAAGTTGTCTGTCAGTATGTGAAATAGTCTTTTAAGGTACCAGTGGAGGTTCTCTTACTTAGGCAAGGCGTGGTTGAGTTTCTGGCATCCTTCCCTCACATAATCCCATTGTTCTGCACTTAGTGCCCTCTTGCAGCTGCTCTCCCTTGCTGGGATTGTCATTTAGTTTCTTCAGTTTTGATAACTGTATCTCTACAGCAGCCAAGAACTATTCTGACTGTGCAGTGATGTTATTTAATAGTCCTCTCCATCTAGTATCAAGGAAGAAAAAAACAAGACAGTTCTAAAGAAAACTCCTACTTTGTTGATGCAGATTGCACCAATATCAGGCACCACCTCTCACTTCTGTGGGTGTCTCTGCATTACCCACAAGTGTCAGGTTCAAACTTTTTCATCTTTTGGTGCAAAAGTCTTCACATATGTTCTGATTTCAGCTGGGATAGAGTTTATTGTCTTCCCAGTATAGTGCTGTGTTTGGATTTATGATGAGAATAATGTTGTTAACGTACTGATGTTTCAGCTGTTGCTAAGCAGTGTTTACACTAAGTCAGGGACTTTTCAGCGTCTTATAGTGCCCTGACAGTGAGTAGGCTGGGTGAACCCAAGAAGCTGGGAGGGGACACAGACAGGACAGCTGACCCCAACTGACCAATGAAAGGGACATTCTGTACCATATGACATCATGCTCAGCATATAAACTAGGAGAAAAGCTGGCTGTGGGGGCACTGCTCGGGGACAGGCTGGATGTCAGTCAGTTGGTGGTAAGCAACTGTTTTTTCATTTACATCACTTGTATTGCTTGGGTTGGTTTTCTCTGTTTTCTGGGTTTTTTTTTTCATTTTCCTTTAGTATTATATTTCCATTATTAAGCTGTTCTTATCCCACTTTTATGATTCTCTCCCTCATCCTACTAGTCGTGGGAGTGAGCAAGCGGCTGTGTGGTGTTCAGTTGTTGGCTGGGATTAAACCATGACAACATCTTTCACTTGAAGCCCATACAGTGGGCTATATTTATCAGTCATGCTTTTCCAAATGGCCCAACTGACCAGCAGTTTTTTTACTGACCCAAAGCATGTCCATGTTCCATCAAACTTAAGGAAAAATACAACCTGGATTAGAACTTTGTAAGTAAAGAGCTTAAATAGAAAGGTCAGAGAAGAGAAAATCAGCTTTAACCAGAGCGCCAACGGTGCTTGCAGAGCTATTTCATAGCTTTAGCAGTGCTGCCAGAAGTAAAGTTACATAGGAGTGTTCACTGGAATTTCTTCAGGTTGAGATGTATTTAATGGGCCTGTGCTGGCCTGTACTGTGAAATTCATGTGTGCTTTTATGAGCCTTGCTTTTACATGTTTTTTTCATGGCTTGCCTCTTCTTTAAGCCTTCTCAAAGCCTACAGAATATTACTTCTTTTGCTTCCCATACTTGAATCTGCAGTTGGGTTAGGAGACAAAATGTCTGTGACATCCCATGGCTTTATTGATTACCACTGCTTCATTACCTCAAGTGCTTTAGTAGCATACCCTGATTGTTTTCTCTTTAGTGATGTCAGAATAAAAAGGTAATGCTATTGCAATATGCATAAATTAATTGTTACAAACATTTACCATCATTGTACAGCTTTTTGTCTGCTTTCTAGGAAATTCCCTGTTTTTGAAATGTGACTTGATGAGTTAGTAGGACTTTTGCACTATCTTTGTTACGCTACGTATTCTGTTACGCAGTTGTGCACAGTTCACTCAGAAGTCCTCTTTAGATTTCATGAGAAGTTTTTCTTTCACATTGATTTTGATTATAGTTGCAAATTCTTGTCCTTGCAGGGTTTGCTGTTTTCCAGGGCTTAGTTGTAATAAGCTTTGGTGTTCAGCAGAGATAATTTTCAGACTTAATTTTGGTGTCGCTAAATGTGCTGTGTCTTCAATTTCTCCTGTCACATCATTTAATTGTATGACAATAATTGTTTGTAAATTGTCATGTTTTTAAGAGCTTTTACTAGTTCGCTTTATTAAATGAAATAATTAGATTTTGTTGAATTCTTCCACTTGTGCAGTTTGCAGAATGCAAAATTTTCCCCCTGTAGAGATTCTTCCTTCAAGCTGTGGTGCCTCTACAGCTCCCACTGCATTGGCATTTGCGTTTGCAGTGTTTGCCATGGACTGTAGTTGGATGAAAGGACACCTTGGCACCCAAACTGCAATCTAGGGACCATTTGCAGGATTAGGAAAGGATTCCAGGTCAACCTCGCTCTTCTTTAATACCTACAACTAAGGATACTGTGTTCCCAAGGGGTAATGTGAGGTTAGTTATTAGGATACATTATGAGATAAAATTCTGCTTCAGAGTCCTCACTCCTACCATACTCACTAGATTTAATGAATGAGCTGTGGAGGTTTTTTATTCATTTATTTATCGATTGAAGGATTTCATCCAACTTCGGTTGGATAAGTCAATAAGGCATCAAAAGGTACCGGGTTTCAATACATCCCACAAATATAGAACTTCATTTAAGATCCACTGAGACTAACACATCTTTCCACTAATATCACCAACTTTTGGATCAGAATCCAAATTTGTTTCATGTAAGCTTATTATCTGAATAATAAAACTCAGAACTCTCAGAAACCAGTATTTGTGTGAAATTGGGAACACAATTATGTGAATAACTAAAAGTCTTTTGATATTTCAGTATGGGAACTGCTTTTCCCTTCTGTTATGTCAGTTCCATACTGATATTTCCCCAGAATTCTGAATTTTAACAGAGGCCTTAATTTTACTAGTTGCCTTGTTTTTTTAATGTATATAAATTGACAGTTGGGTGCTATTGTTAAGCCAATAGGTGGCACTAGGTAATCATATTAACTGTCAAGACGCAGGGTATTTTATAAGACATCACTGTGAAATGGGGCCAGCTATTAAGCATCACAATTAAAAACCAATAAATACATATTCTGTATGTGCTGTTTTAAATTTGTCATCTTATTGAACTGACAGTAGGGAAAATTTCAGAGAAATAGTTTTTTTTAAAACTGCACCTCATTTCAAATTTGCTATTGTTTAATTTTGGACTAAAAAAAGAAGAGCTAATTGCTGCAACTAGAAGTTTTAGGCTTATAATTATGCCCTACATTTTGAATCCTGCCTCAGATAGCTAGGTCTTTTGTTTTGAAAATGTGTTTGTTTAAATGTTCTAGTGTAGACCACAAATTTGTAGTCACATCCTGTCATTTATTCACAATTGAGAGATACATTTCAGGATTACTTACTCTTTTAATGTTATTATCAGTTATTTCTTCTGATTTTCATGCCAGGCAGCCATTTGTTTGGACTCAAATGCTTAGCCTACTGTTATATTTATTTTTTAAGAACTTGAAAAGGTTGGAAAAAGGGAGATGCCATCAATGTTATTGTGCAATATCCTGGTGGCTGGAGCTCTAACATTTGAGCTGAAGGTCCCCTTCCTTAGTCCAGCAGAGTCATGCACACTTCTGCATGTTCCACCATAAGTCTGGGCACACCACAGTAACCTTGTAATATTTTGCTAGTTATAATTTATTTGGAGGGTTGCAGTAAGTTGTGAAGTTTAGTTTAATCAAGGAATGGCCTTCAGTCTGTCCAATTCCTCATTTGCCTTCTTAGAGAGCCGGTAGAGACCTGAAGGTTGGCAGTACTGTTTGGGAAGGGAACACTGGAAGAAATGACACAGACCAGTCTCGTTCCCATTCCCTAAAAGACTCTTGTGGAGCTTTGGATGCTCATTCTAATGCTGTCTACTCAGAGAAACCCCAGGGGAAGGAAATGACAACAGTCTATGGAGTTAATTTTCTAGGAAGACAAGGCTACTAGGTAGCTCAAGTAATTTTCCCCTGTCTTACCAGCTATATGAGTCAAACTCATTGTTTGCAAAGTGCTCTGAGATTCTCAGATGAAACGCACTATAGAAATGCAAATGACTTATTATTATGGTATTATTTTCAGAGACAAGGTTTCCATAATATTTAGGGACATTTGTTACCTACTGGTATTCAAAGCTTTTAGTATCGGGGGAATATACAATGCTATTGTGCATTATTACTAAAAGAAAAAAGCAGTTTAAAAGGAATAATTCAGCTGAATAGCCTATGTGACAAGAACATACTAGCATTAAGACTTTTGGCAGCCACTTCCTTACTTGATGGTGTGGCAAAGTAATTTTTAACCTTATTTGCATCATACCCTTAGATAATTCAAGTATAGAAATTCTCACTGCAGTTAGTAGACAATGGTTATAAAATACCCACATTTTTTTAACGTTGCAAAGCATTAAAGAAAATCCTAAGGCAAGAATCTGTCCTACCCCTCCAGTAAGTCTAAGCATTTCGAATACTTAGAGGAAACAAATAGCTGGGTATCTTAATGGATATTCATTCAGGACTAGACTAGAAGATGTTCTTTGCTCATCCACGGCCTCAGACCTCCACAGTAGCACAGAAGGTAACACCATTGTATGATAATAACACATCTTAGTGCAGGAGACCAAGCTAGCAGAGAAGGAGGTGTGAAAGAGGTGGGGTCAAAAGCCCAGCAAGCTTCTGTCCTAATCCACTGCAAAGCACAGGAACACCAATCACAGTGGGTGATACAGGAATTGTTTCTTTTGTGCATACAAGGAGCTGCTCTTTCCTGGGTGATGAGCTGGAGATGAAACCTGCAGGCAGCTCTGTGACCCTGTATGACGTTCATTTCTGTGGTGCCTTGAACAGCTGCAAGGGAAGCTTTTTTCTTCTTTTCCTGCCTTGGTCCTTCCAGGTTCAGCTGCCTGCCTCAACCTGTTATGTCAGTCAACAATTTTCCTGCTGGCTCCCACGAGCTGCGTAACACTGTGTTCCTCTGTCAGTCAGACTGTGGGAGCGCACCCTCCCGGCTCAGGATTTTCCTCTGCTTGAGGGCCTTAGCTTGCATCATGCTTGGGTAAGGTTACTCACGGGCTACGTTTCTGTGAACAGACTGACAGCTTGAATGCAGTGCTCCCTTGAGGGTGTTCCAGTGGGGCTCACTGTCCCCACAATGGCACCCTTGCGCAACACACGATAGCTGGACGCGGCTGAGCAGCCTCCTTATTCAGCTGCATCGAGCCTCAGTTGAATAAAACTCATGGCATGACAGCAGGCCATGCACATGAAACAGCTGTTCCAGTCACTGTGGCTGAGCTCAGGCCAGTATTGCCACCATCAAGAAGAGACCTGGGGGGTCTGTGGTCTTAGGACAGAATAACCAGTGCCTGAAAATGCAATTTCCATCAGGCTTCCCTGTTAACTCTTTCCATTCACTTGCATGTATGCATTGACATTTTCTTCCACTGGGCTGTTTTCCATAACTTGTTTTATTCTGGAGATTAATGTTTGGCAGCTGTTTGAAAACACATGAGGATGTAAAAGGTACCTTCCTTATTAAAAGTAAAATAAGCAACTTTAATAGCAGAACAGCATGTGTTTGAAGGTCAGGCTTTGGCATGGAAATAGTTCACACTGAGAAGCAGCACCTTGGAGTACTCTAATGAAAACAGGCAGTGGTTTGACTGAGCTACAAGCCTTCAGAAATCACACCTCACACAGTCGTGTTTAAACAACAGTTGCCTGTTATTTGGCAGAAAAGCCATAAATGCATGTGGCTTACTCAGTTCAGTCCTCAACATTACAATGGGAATGTATGGAGAGAGGCAGGACTGCAATGGGATTCTCGGTCACCCCGAAGTGTAGGGGTGGGCAGGACAGTTGGGTTATGGACTGGCTTAGGAGACAACCGTTGCAAGAGTTAGCGCTTGTAGGGATGATGTGCATTCATCGAGTCACTGTCTCACTCAAGACAGAGTTGGTTTTTTGTTTGCTTTAAATATTGGAGGTGAATTTGGGGGCTTGGGTCTTTGTTAAGTCTTGTCTTAACATTTTTTGCAGATGTAGTTTAATTCCCACGGTTTATTGCAGACTATCATTTGGATTTCAGGGCATCAGAACTAACATTAGGTGGTGTATAAAGCTCATCTCACAGCTACTGTCTCAGTTCGGCTGCTAGAAGCATGTCATTAGTTAATCCATTCAGCTGCAGCAGCAGCCTGGGAGGTGGAATTTGCCTGTGTGACATTTTTGTTGTAAGGAACTGCCAGCTTCACAGATATGCTGTCACTGTAAATCAGGTTAGAGTTTATTTAATTAAACCAGCCTATCTGCCATCCATACTAATTACTGTAGTTCATCTTAACTATACGCAATTCCGCTTCCATAAAGTTTCACAACTTATTAAAAATACAGGAATTCTGAAAATTCATTAATATAAGCCCCAGACTCAAATGCCAATTAGATTTGGAGGTAGGAATAAACATACTAGATGGATATGCCAAGTGTCTTATGCAGGACATAGTTCTAATTGAAGGAATGTTTAATCTCCTCTTTGATTTATAAGGTGTTAGAAATGTAGCACTACTCCTGCCCTGCAGTGTTTCATTTTCTGAATGTAACCCAAGTCATGCTACAGGGAACAGCCTCATGTCCTGGAGCCAGTGTGGTAAGTCCTATGGGCACAAATGGAAAGCAGCAGAATACAGTCCTGAATTGAATCTTACCTGTTGTGTACCTCAGACAATGTATTTCCCATTTATCATTAAATCACATTTACTCTTAATTTCTATCCTTCTTCAATATATTTTTTCTCCTTAAATTTAGCCCAGTAAGATTCTTCTATCTGCTTCCTTAATAACAAAGCTGTAATCATGATTAGCTGACTCATTTCAGTTTGAAGAGGCAAGAATCTTCTTTTTTTTTTTTTTTAGCTCCGTAGCTGAGTTGTAAGTTGGGTTCAAACAGAGTTTATTCTTCTCAGTTGTGAAGATGTGATGCTCTGTGTTTTGGTACACCAGCATGCCAAAGTTAACCTGTGTTAAGGCAAAGAATGTAGACTAGTAGAATATAGAGTCTTGTGTCAAAGACTTATCTAAGGGCCTCTCTGACTGCTAAGGTAAAAAACAACGTGAAATATTTTGAGTGAAGCAAAGTGCAGAGGTTCCTTTTATCACAAGGTACAGCAACACCACGCAGGACGGTGACTGCGAGCTAGCACTGAGAAAAGTTGCTTTGGAGCCAAAATAATACTGCTGCATTGGCACAGTGCAATCCTCAGGCTAATTAGTCTTGTTAGCTGTGTACTACATTCTGCAAGAAAAGGTTGATGTAGGCAATGAAGTATGAGAGCTAATTAATGACTGTGGATCCTAAGGAGGGAGCAACTCATCTGTCCCTCTATTCCTTATGTTCTAACTCAGGCAGTTCTGGGCTGAGAGTGAACATTGGGTCTTTGCACCCCATTCCAAAATGTTTGTAGGATGCGTCTGTATTCATCCAGACACAGAGTACATTTCTGAGGTGAATCTCTTGATCATCACCATCCAGTATACTTTGACTCACATCATAGAACTGCCTTGGTGTGTCTGAACTGGGTTCCTTTTGGATGAAAACCATGAAGATAACTCCAGGATCTCATCCAGTGCACTCCAAGTGGTGGTGGTGGTGGGGAGGGTTAATCCAAATCCAGATTGAAATCCCCTGAAAGGCATGTGGCACAGACATTGTGTCCTAGGCACCAGCTATTTTACTCTACAGTTTTGTTCCCAGTGGCTCACACAATAGCAAAAAAACTCCTCGAGCACTGTATGAAGGACCTGGATGATTAAGCCAAACCTGGAGGTTTTTCTGAGAAGCAGAATCACTGATGGTTGCAAGGGGAATTCAGAATGTTACCTGGGCTGCCAACACTAATTTAGTCAACCATGAAAATGTCTAGTTGAGTCTTGAAGAGCTCCATGGACAGAGGAGCTTCTCCTAATGTCTAACCTGAGTTTTCCAGGCTGGAATATTTTGTTTGCCATTGTTGTACTGTCTGTAACTGCCGCAAAGAGCTTGGCATCCTCTTTATAACTGCCGTAGAAGTAGTTGTAGATTGTGGCTAGGTCCCCCTTACAGTCTTTGCCAGACTAAACAATCCCAGATCCCTCTATCCCTGGTTGTAAGCCACATGCTCTTGGTCCCTGACCATCTCAGCAGCCTCTTCAGTTTCCTCCCCATCCTCCTCGAGGTTTGGGGTGCCCAGAGGGGGACAAAGCACTTCTGATGAAGCCTCTTCAGTGCAACTTCAGTGGTAACTTCTCCAGTGGGAAGTGATGGGCGAGTGAGTGAGGCCACACTCTTCCAATTGTATCCTGGAGCAGGGACTCTTAATTGCAGTGTTCAGATTGGATATATAAAATCTGCATGCTCCAGGGCTAGGATCTTGCATTGAGTGGCATGCCCACTGTCAACTGGAAAGCTTGCAACGGAGCAAGGACTTGACTAATGCTTCTGGACCATTATTCTGTCTTCAGAACACAGTAGTATGGCATATTTTAAAACATGAAATCATAAAGGCATAATATTGTTGCACTTAGGGTGTTTTATGAAAACTGCTATACCTTTGAGGCTTTTCCCCATCAGAAGTTTGTGAAGGAAGAACTGTGGTTGTTCCAATATGACTGAAGGAAGCTCATGGCTTGAGCTGTGTGGTATAGGCTCTTTACCTTGATGCAGATTTCACAAGAAATAGTTCTCTGGAGGTGTTCTGGATTGCTTTCTGTTTATAAAGGCAGATAGTAACTATATCACAAGTTTTTGTAATATTTCAAATATGTGTATATTAAGAAGAATATTAATGACCTGATGTAATTAATTATAGATTTCACACTCTCCTAAAATTCTCAAAATTAAAAATATTATAAATGTGTGACCATGATTCTCTGAGCATACCTCTGACTTAAATGTATCAGCTGTGTGTCTGATAACCAAAACATTCTTAGATTTGCACCCATATCTCTGGTTTACAGCATGAGGGTTGTTAAATCAGTTTTAACCTATTGTTCTGTTTCAGTGCAGTTACACAAATATTGCTTTAACTGCACTAGATGTTCTCCATCATCTTTCATCATGTGGTGCTCAGATCTGGTGGTTTACAACACTTGTGGTGTTTTTTTGAAAATAACTTAGGAATGACATCATTCCTCTGTGTCCTAACTCAGTCAGCACTGGTCACAATCTAGATCAAGCAAAATTCATCTTACTGGTCTTACTGGGAGAGAGAATAAAGTTTATTATCTACACACAGTTTCATTCTTAACTAAATTTACTTCAGTGTGTCTCTTGAGTGATGTTTTATATACATGTGTTCAGATTAACTTGGACAGACAGAATTTAATAATTTTGGTGTCATCACCATATTGTACTTTGTTATCAAAACACAAGTCATCTTGTGTGGTGAGAATAACATGGTGTCAGAACTGTACATTTATTATGACAGCAGGAATAATAACCTAAATCAAAAAATACCACTAATAATGCTATTTTTTTCCTTTTAAAATACTGTTGGATTAAAGATGATGGAGACAGTGGTACCGTTTGACCCGGTGTCATGAATTCATGTTACTGATTTATTTCTAAGTATAGAGATATATTTCATCTTTGGTATATCTCTTTGTTCTATGGTGTTTCTGATTAGTAAAATTAGTAAAATTAGTAAAATTCAGCTTCCTGAAAACTAAACAGAAAAAGATAAAGAAATTCTGACAGCTGAATTAGAATTCTTGTTTGGAGTTTAAATCACAGCACTTGATTTTGCTTAGGGATCTGTATGTTTTAAGTGCTCTTTTTATGTGATAAATCTAGACCTCTGACTAAAAAATCTAAGCTTGTCTAAATATTACTGGTTACATCTTTTCCCCCAACACAGATACGATAGCAGAAAGGAGTGCCCTAAGAGAAAATGTGTATCCTAAACTCAGAGAATTCTGCAGGGAAAACTATGGGCTGGAATTTCAGGTAGGTTTTGTTGTGTTGAATCTTGCTTTACTTCTTTTTTTTTTTTAAATTAACTCTGTTTAGAACAGATGACATTTTTAAATACTGTAATTGTTGTCAGATCATTGGTAAAATAGAAAATTGGAAAAAAAATATTTTGTGTGTTAATTGTACTGAATTGATGTACCTTTTTTACAGGCAGCTTTGAGGTGAATTTTAAATAGGGGAAAAAAACATGACTTTACAATGTAACATTGTATTGGTGGTAAAAGAACTATGGCAACAAAATGCAACTTTCACATTAGAAACACTGAAACCACCTCTACTTTAGATATTCAAAGTGTTTAAGAAGAAATAAGGTTAGATCTCACTTCCTGTGTTCTAGAAACCATACTGAAGTCAATGCAGGCTATTTTTAATTTCATGTAGTCATTGAAGTACACCATCTGTATATTCACATAGTTGTTACATTATACCTACTCTAGCTGTGGCTGTGTTTTCTCTTTAATGTGGAAAATAATATAACCAGGTGAATACTGAAGCTGATTAACAAAATTAATTAATTTATATTGAGATTATATAATATGAAATTTGCTTCCTTTAAGTCAGCTTCCTTCAGTCAGCTCATGTTTTCCTTTGTGTTATGAAAGGCAAAGACCCATCCACATCTTTGCTAAGAGCCAACTGGTAATAAATACAGTTGCATTTGAATTAACACACATGAGTTTGGCATCACAGTTAAAGTCACTGGTACTTTTAAGTCAGCTGCATCCTGATTCTCACTCCAGTAAAGTCATCCAGTAAAGTCCCATACATGTCATCAGGCCTGGAACTGGCTCTCTTCTAAAGGAAACAAGTACAGCATGCAGTGCTGTAAAAAGGTCATTCAATTTTTCAAAAATTCTGGTTCTACATCCTCAAGCCTTCCCTACATAGTGGTATTCATCTCTCATCTTAATGACCCCAAAATTCAGCTTTTCAGAGCATAGCTTGCTTGGAAACAGCTAATGCCTTTTAGACCACATCCTGTTCCTCCCAGTATATTATTCTGGATGTACATGCAGCTGTTTTTTAATCAAAATAATAAGTTCTGAAATAAGGATATTTGGTTTTAATTCCCTGAGTCAGAGTGGAGTTGCTGAGTCTGCACGGTGGTAAATTCCAGAGTGATTCTTTATTATGGCTATAAAAGAATTTCATCTGAAGGTCCTAGCTCATCAGCCGATTGGAAAGTCCCAGCTGGTCTGGTACATGCAAGGAATAGAGAAAGATATTTAAACAGTAAAGCATTTCTTGCCTTTTACTACCATGTGAAATTGATGGAAAATATGAACTCTTCTCAGTCATCTTTGAGGAGACATCTCAGTGACAGGAACATAACGTCTACTCCAAGTAAATCATAATCTATTGAATTCTTTGTGAGAAGGAAACGTCTGTCTTCAAATAGGTTGTAATGTAGTCTCTAGCAGAGGAATAATTAAGTTTACTCCAGCAAATTATTTTATTATATGGCTTCAACAGCAGCAGCATCCTTATGTGGTGTCCAGTCTGAAAGACAGCCCTACTGACACATTTCTGAAAACAGCTAGAAAGTTACCACTTTACTGTGGAAGCAAAGTAGGAAAACTTGTATAAAAAATTACCAAGAAAAAGCAGTAAAGCATTTTGGAGGAGGATCTGAGGTAGACTTTATCAGAACACTTTTGTAGCCCTTTCCATGCCCGGTAACCTGCATTTCTTAGGTTAGCATGCAAAACCAAGACTACAGTTTTTAATGCAGCAGTGTCAGGAAAGTATTATATACTTTTCAGGTAGAGGGATAAATTTCTGTTTCCCTGTACAGAGCTGAACACGTAACTTTTCATCCTGATAGATAATCTACTGAGTACCACAAAGCTGTGGAGTGTCCTGAAGACACCCTCTTCCTGCTAAATCATGACCCAAATGAAATGCATTTGAGTACATTAATTGCTCCAGCTTCTGCTGAGTCATCTGGCTGCACTGATAAGTGTTTCAGTTGTTGCAAAGTGTGAGATCTGTCAGGCGTCCTCAAGTTGGTGGGAGCTGTTAGGGAACATAACCACCATGGGTGTGGAAGCAGAACTGAATATATTCAATCACTCTATGAATTTGTTTGCTCGGTGGATCTTCCTTTTCCACTGAATCAGAAAATACTTCTGATAAACAGTTTATTGGTGAAGACAGATAGCAAGGAAGATGAGAAAAAGTCTTTCAGAGTGCACAGCGTTTTGTACCTGAACTACTTTTTTTAGGGGAGGAAAGAGAGGACAAAGAAAGTAGTTGTAATAGAAAATTTTTGGTGCTAATTAACCAGCTGTAGTTAATTAGCAACATAATCTGTTTTCTTGAGGACAATGAACTGTTTCAAATAATTTTCACCATATGGTAAGTGGAATTTTGCACGAATGAATTTTTTAGTGTTTTTTTAAGTAGTTGGAAGTGATAAAGATAAAAATTACTTCATTTACTTGGAAAGGTCTGTGAAACTAAGATTGGTAGGACAAAAGCTAAAATAAGCAAAAGGAAACACTGAATTATGAATGAAAAGTCTCTGTTGGTTGACTAGTGTGGAACTGAATGAGACCAGTGTCAGTCCACTGTGAGTAGCTCTCGCGCAGAGCACTAGTTGTCATCTCACCTTGACAGCCTTACTGAACGCTGGAGTGGGTGGTTTGTCACACAGCTTTTCCAAGCAAAAACGTACTTCAACATCAGACACAGTTGTCTCTTTGTTTCCATTTCTTTAATTTTGTAAATCCTATTTATTTTAGCTAGCATAAAGAAGAGCTGATAAGCTTCTCATTTTTAAATTCTGGTGCTGTTAGAGGTTTGATTGCAAAAATATTTCTTCTTTCTGAACAAAATAGCTTGCTAAGATACTGTGTGCCAAAATTGTGTTACCCTATAAAAATAATCTACGTTACTATAACACACAGAAGGCAGCCGCTGAGCCCTTACATTTCCTACTACAGAGACTTTCCTCTTCACATTTACAGAGTTAGTATGATTTCTGAACAGTTAATTAAAACAGAAATTGCCTTTATGTTTCAGATGAACTGGAGCAGCACAATAAATTCATTCACCCAGTAATTCAAATATTTTTAACTGTATGCTGGGATGCTCTAATTTTATGACTAGAATACTCAAGTTCTATCATACATCATTTAAGTAATCAGACAGCTGAATACAATGTGAAGTTCAATAACAAAGTCATATAGATAAACAGCAGGAGAGAGAGAGAGAAGGGAACACTTTTTTCCTAATAAGACTAAAAGAGGACAAATAAGATACCAGTGCAAATGAGGGAGATAGGAAGGCTGTTTGAGATGCAGTTTTGTAAAGCAGAAGCTGCTTGTTCCAGGAAAATTTTGGAACAGTTTCTCTAAAAAATAAATATACTAAGTGTATTTTCTTGGCAGTGTAAGCTATAATGCATTTTATACATTAGCTATTTACTTACCATCAGTCAGATGGTACGTTACTTCTCATGTTTGGCAACAGTGTGCCTCCTCCAGCAAATACTGACACACGTCCCAAACTTTTCTGGCAGAAATAACCAACAAGACTGTTGGTAGTAAAATTAAACATGGGCATAAGTGTTTGCTTCTATGATTAGGTCTTAAACCTTGGTATTTTTTGTTATGAGAAATTTCACAAGGTGATTAACCAGCTGTAAATCAGTGAATTTTACTTTTGCATCAACCCATTATTAGTTCTTATATTAGGTCTTCAGGGTGATTGTATGATCGGTTTAGATGACAGAGTGGTGGTTCCATCTCTTACGGAAAGAGCAGAGTGCTTCCACAGTACAAATAATCTGCAGTGAACAATACTGTAATATATTCATATCTTAATACAATTTTGATTTTTTATTTCTTAACCATCCATTTGGTCTTTTTTTGTTCAAGGTACACACATGATGTTAACATCAATAGTAGCTCAAATGAGAGAGTAGTAGCATGTACCACATATTTTGTTCGAAAAGAAATGCATGGATATGATCACTATTCTTTTAAATTCAATTCTCCACAGTAAGAAATCAGCCTTTTGGTTAAAATATGTGGTGAAATCACACTTCATCACTTAATTTCTTCAGATAAGTTTATCATCCATATTCCAGTTTCTTCCAGGAGTTTGTTTGCAACTAATTACCATCACAAAACTGAGTCTCTAGCTACAAATGAAAGACTGAACAGCAAGCTGTCTGCCACTGCATATCTATACAATCTCTGCTTCCAAAGTAACAAAGACCAGCTAACAAAGGCAGTACAGTATTACAGAACTGCACATATTCTTTCTTTAGAGCCATGTGCACAGGATGAGTTGATATCCTGTGGATACAAGTGACACAGGGTGTCAAGCCGTGGTCTTGGCTGTTATTCACAGCAAAACTCCCATTAATTTCCATGGAGCCAGGATTTTATCGATGCTTTTGTCCTCATTCTTACCTATCCATTATGTGCAATCCAGTAGCAAATAAAGGCGACATCAAATCAAGATCTTGTCATGCTAATCTCTGCACAAAAATACGAATATGAAATGAGAGACTGGCCCAGGAGGGACGATCTGGGAGAGAAAATAAGAGGTTTGAATTGCCATTTACCTAAGGAAACCCTGCCAGTCTCTGTCAGGACTGGATAGAAACCTCATTGCTGCTTACTGCACTGCAGAGTAATGCTTAGCAGTATACAAAACGTTGACAAAGCTGATTTTTAATTTGATAGATAGGGCATATGATAAAGTAACGATGTTGTATACTATTTTCCAGGTCATAGACTTATACTGGGGAGTTGAAGCAGATGAATGGGACAGTCCTGAGCTGCAAAAGACTCGTATGAAACTGTTGGAAGATTGCTTGAAAAGTTCTGCAGGTCCATGTTTTGTTGTGGGTATAAAAATAATGTTTTCCTTTACAACAAATTATATATTGTTAGCTATCCTAACATGTATGATTCAGTAACAAGCTGTTCTTTTCTTATTTCTAAAATATTTTACATTCCTTACTGTGCATTTGCTTACCCAGCACTGCAGATTAACAGTGGTTGTTCAGTACTAGTGGAGAGGAAAGAAAGATCTTTGGTGATCAGTGCCTATAGCAAGATGGATTTAGGATCCACAAGGTGTCATTTTACTACTATCACAGCAGAAGCCTGGACTGTTTGTTTAAGGAGGCCACCATTACTTTATTCTCACATGTGCATTATTGGCTGGGCTAGAAGGCCTGACTACCAAAAGCACAGCAGCAGCCAAGCATTATCCTCTGTGATGTGTGTTCTGCTGCTTAGGATGCCAGGTATGAGAGTCTGAAAAGACTGGAGCTCAGTGACAACCTGAGAAGACTCCAAGCCTTTGTGTTTTTCCTGCTCTCTGCCTTCTCTTTACTGTTGCCTGAAGAAGCATTGATGTCAGAATTCCTCAGGAGTCCTGATAAAACAGATACATCTTGACTGCCTTTTCCTATTGGTCCCGAAGGAGAGGCTAAGAGACTTTTACAGGAGTGGTTTATAAAGCTTTACATATTCCTTTCAGTGTCAGAGAAGTCCTTTTTTCTGTAGATAAACCTGTTGCTTTACATCAAACTCAACAGACCCCAGCTACCCCACACAGATTTAAAGCTGAAGCAGTGTGAGGTTATGAAGTCAGGCCAAACACTGTGTAGGGTTCTAACAGCTGAAAGGTGCTGCGAGTAGGCTCTATATATCCAGTCCTGCCAGGTATCCTTTTACCCTTCCAGTGAATCATATACAATAGATTTTTTTTTTATGTCAATGATTTTATATTAAATATGCAATTCAGAAGAGTGCATTTTTTTCTTTCTTCTGTGAATAGAAACATTTGTACCATGTTTTAAAATTAACATAGTTCACTTGAAAAATATTGAAAGACCAGTTTAATGCATGGTGTGCTGACTGTATTAGTTTTCAGTGCAGAGATAAAAAATACATGACTTTTTGATAAATATATTTTCCCAGCTGCTTAGAGTAGCTTATCCTCTTTATCTGTAAAGAGTAAGGTTGTTCTTTAACTTTCTGGGTACATCTAGGTAAAGGGTCTCTCTAATGAGATTGGTTATTCAGTGGTATGTTCTTCATAGTTAACAGCATCTATTAAAGCTTCAAAACAAAAGGCAAGATGTTTTTGGAAGAACATGAGTTTATTTTCTAGTTGAAAAGCATTATATGCAACAGAGACTTCAGTGAAAGGGCAAGGATTTGTTATGATCAAGGATATGTCTCTAAAAGATAAATATTTCTATTATTCAAAAAAATATTTAATTATTTATCAGCTGTCTTGAGGCTTCATCTTTGTGAGAAATAAATGGAGGATATATGACAATTATTTTTCTATGTATAGTTGTAGGACTGCAGAGATATTCAGATAAATCTCAAATGAAATTCACCTCTATAAAACTCTTCATTTGTTTATAAGAAGACAGCCAACATTATTTTAAGACAAACTGTCTGCAGAGGAGATATCCTGCCTACAGTGGATAAATTCAATTCCAGTTTCATTCCATTGCCGTAGAAGTACCGGAGCATACAAGACAAAAGACAGACTCATTCAATATCCATCCATCAGGCTGTATGTTTTCAAGGAAAATATGCCTACTTAACACATTTTGTTAATTCTTATACTAATTGTTAGTACAAGTTTTCCTAAACTACATGCATTTTGCTATTACATGTCTTTTTTACAAGTTTTCAAGGAGTAGTCTGAAGGTAAAACAACATTCCTTCTGTTTACTACTGATGTACATCTGATTGTCCTCTGCATAGTCACTTGCTTATAGCAACTGGAAGGGGAGTGTAAATGCTTATCACTCAGACATCAAAGGACCCCTGTCACTCTCCTGTTACAGCTTTAATTCCAACTTATTAACCTGTGCTTTGATGTTACACTTCAGTGGAAAACAGTTTTAAGACTATGCCTTTCTATTCCAAAATGTCTAGGGTTTTTTCTCAAATTATAATGTATTTGCCAAGAGAATATTAGAAAAGATAGATTTCTCCACTACACCTAAATGTAGTTAAGTGAACTCCTTATTCTCAGACTTCTCATAATGAGCCAGAGAAAAGTTCTGAAACATACTGCAAGTCCTTGATTATTTTTTAAGGGAAGAATTTTAGAAGTTTAGTGAACTGAAACCACAGAATCCCGTGGGGATGGAAAGGATAGAAAACACTGCCTGCTGTGAAGGCTGGAGGTCACTTCTCTCCATGCCAAAGATTGGCCAGAAAGCAAGCTGTAGCATGTCTTGCTCTGTACTTTTATCACACCCTTAGAACCATCTCACTGGCTCTATTTCATTCACCTTCTTGCCTCCTTGTTCTGTCATTTAGCTTCAGAGCCCTGGGGAACAAAGGCCGCCCTAAGTGCTTGACTGTAAAGAGCCTTCTGCTTGGAGTACTGAGAATGGTCTGGGTTTGATAGTGTCATGACACTGTTTTTCACAAGGACTCACTGGCCCAGATCTCTGGAGGGTTTGGGTAGCTTCCATCCTCCACGACTAAATTTAGTTTTCTGGATTTATTTTTCTACTTTTTATCTTCCCTTTGATGAAGAAACTGAGTTGGAGCAGAAAGACATGGCATTTTTCCTGTAGCAACACCCAGTGTCCTTAAACATGGATGTTCTAAAATCTATGAGGAAACATCATCCTGTACCATTGATGCACATTTCAGCAGCTCAGAATTTTGGAGCTGTTAAGAACTGCATGCCTGATATTGTTACTAAGGAAAGGTATCAAGCCAAATCAGAAATTCTAAACACAGCAAAACAGTTAGCAGAAAAGTTGCAATAAGCCAACAATTTCAATATTTATTACAGGTTTCCCAGGTATGGGCCAGAGTAGTAACTCTTCCAGTGACTTGACTGGCAAAACCACAGAATTCTCTTTATACACATTTGGGTTTTACTTTGTTGTGCCTTAGTGGAATGGGGTTTAGTTAATTTACAACACAAATTGAAGACAAGTCTACTCCAAGTGTAATTAGTTTTAATTTATAGCAACATAATTAAAACCTGACTTTGGCTCTGCAGATTTTGGGCAACTTCCCATTTCTTGAGAAAGTTCTATGAAACGTGCCACTTGCATTCAGCTGGCAATTTTTTCTTACTTTTCAATTACCACTTTTTTAATTCAGACACAGATCTGAGATTAAATCAGCCTATTCAGAAATAACTAGCAGATATGGATTGATTTTACAAAGAGTTTCTTTATGGCACTTTGTGCCTGCATTGTGATATCACAGAGAGAGAAAATGAAATTCAGTCCTTAAATTAGTGCAGCTTGTGAGGTGGAAGTTCTGAGCTTTTCTTCAGATACAAAACAACAAAAACCAAGTGAACACATATTCATAAACACAAAGGTGAAGCTGTTCTGAAAAAACTGGGTAATTAATTTGCTGTGACACTTTTTTGGGGAATCTCTTACCTACTGCCTGAGCAATATCAACACTTGATCTGATTAAGGGTGGGGGAGTTGTTTGGGTTTTGATTAGGTTTGGGTTTTTACTTGGTTGGTTTTGTGCTGAGTAAAATCAGTGCTAGATATACATGATCATTTATAAACTCATAGCCTTTACTGTAGGTAAATACAAACCATGCTATTTTTGAACTACAGAATAATTTATCAAGACTTATTTATGAGGGGAGAAGTACTGTTTCTGTGGGAAAAATACTTTCCCTGTGAATTTTATGCAGAAATCATACTGGCTGTCTCTGGAATCTACATGGGGAGACTGAAATGCAGTATGTTTATTAAATTGTGAACTGCTTAAACTCTACATTGCATTACCATACCAAAGACAAAATACTTCTAGTGTGTCACTGGACCTTTACATTTTGTTGGGTTACACTTCCTAGTAAATTGGCAATACAGACAGGATGACAGACTGACAATAAAGGTTATATTAGCATTCCACAACTACTACTGATCATCACCGGGATTCATCTATTACAGATCTAGTCTTGTCACCTTTAACAACTAGTAGAAAAATACAGGTTACTCTCCTAATATCAGAGCCTTCTTTTAGATGATTTTCCATTAACAGCAAGGAGACACTAGGGAGATAGACTGCTGATTTAAGAACCCAAGTACAGTGCTTAATATCAATTAAGGCATTGAGCTATTCAGGGTATCGCCAGTCTGTAGTGATTATTTGCAGAATAAGTTTACTGCCCTTTTGTTGGGATTTTCTATGTAATACTCCAGCACTAACCTGCTATTGATTATGCCTTGGTACAGATGAGAGAACTGGCAGGCTTCTCTGCACTTCTCCTCAAACACACCCTGCAAGTTACAACACGTGGGTGCTCTCTTCCATCTGTGCAGCACCATGCAGTCTCTTCCTGAACTGCTGTTCTTGCATGACTGCATCCTGAAAAATTGTAAAATGAAAAGGAGACATGGAAATGAAATAGTTTGCTGCCTTTAATGATCTGCTCAAGTAAATATGTTTGGGTTTGTACAATCCTAAGAGATTCTCTCCACTCATCATGCAAATCATCTGGTCCAAAGAATAGTAAAAACATTCTCTACCTACCCTGAACAGCCATTGTAATTTACATGATCCCTCTCAAATTACTGATGGCATTCATGAACCATTAAAAATATCTAGCATTATAAAATTCAGATTCCAGTGGAATTCTAAAATAATATGAGGAATTTACAATATTTGGCATATCCTTAAATCACACTGAAATTGAAGAAACAATCTGATAGAGGAGTGAAATGCTTTTTACATCTTTGGATCTTTTTGTTCCTACAGTACAATGCATTCTTTAATCATTCCATGAAGTACACAGCTACTTGGTTCTCCATGCTTAGTACAAATGGTTGATAATTAATTCTGAGCACATCCCAGCTCAGAGAAAATTTCAAATTATATTACCCCAGCTCTGTTGAACTTCCTCAACACCCATTTCAGTTCCCATGTTACTTTATGTTTTCTTTCTAATGTGAAAACCAAATATATGCAGGAGTACCTGAGTTACATTTTGGTTTTGCTCTACTGGGAAAATGGACAAAAATTTTAAGTTAGGGAGACTAAATCAGTCAAATGTGTCTATATTAAAACAGCTAGTTTAGGGGGAATGCTAAGCACCCAGTGCTTTTGGGGAATTCAGTAGAAGTTACTGTTTGATACGTTTCAGAATTTAACTTTCCTCAAGGAAGCAGCTCTGTATGTAGCTCTTAAGTGAATGAGGAGAAATAGCTAGAACCAGACATGACAGAACAGCCCACCTCTCCCTGTAAAGTATATTCCAAGGAAAAAACATTGAATTAGGAATTTTCTTTTCACTCTGCATCTGATTCAAAGCCCATCAAAATAAGAATTCCCTGTAACATAGGTGCATTTGGGGTGATACAACATATTGGGAATGACTCCATTGGACTTGTTGGCATTAATCCGATGTGTCTGTGGACACTAATCCTGGTTTAGATGGACTTGGCCAACAGAATGTCAAAGTAGAGCTTTGTAAATTTTTTGCACCTTTCAAAACAGATAAAGAGATACAATTTAAAGACATAGTATGCAACTTTAACCTCAGCAAGCCTTGGTGTTTTTTGAGAGCCTCCAGACTAACAGGCAAAGAGTGTATATATCCCTTTCCATGTCGTTTGTCTCCGAACAACAGATACACACAAAGAGTGGAATCAAGCACAGAGTGATATATGATTAAGCTATTCTGAGTGAGTTCCTTGATCTGCTTTAGCACTAGGAATGTATTTTCCTGTGAATCAGCTCTGATTCTCTAAATCTAAAATCCAGGGTCTAAAAACGCTTACCTATTTTTTAAACATACCCTGCTGAAAATAGCTGAAGGATTCATCAGACAGCTTTTCCATGGAACATAGAAACTGCATGGGTTTTTACGTAGTCTAAAATGGTTTGCATTTTCAGCTTGCAGTCAGAAGACTGTACATTTTTTTCTGCTAAGTCACTGTATTTCTTTTTCTTGACATAAATAGAATTTTTGGTGCTGCCTTCCAGAAAGGTTAAGTATTATATCTAATAAAAATGAACATATTAGTGAGAAAAACATTAGCATGAACTCACATTTCCATCATTCTATGTAGAGGAAGAAATAGGCTGCATGAGATTTATTTGCTTTTGACCATCAAGAGCTTTATCAAACCAGCTTTTCAGGTAGTATTGTAATCAGCTAGATGTAACGGTCTGCTCTGCAGATGAAACTGTAGATCAGAAAGCCAACACCAGCTATTCTGCAGAAGTGAGATTTATTCCAGACACCTCTGGCTGTCAGATAACAGACCCAGAAACAAACAGTGGCCCACAAGGTAACTAGTTCACTTTTCAATCTGATATGGATAAATCCATCTGACAGTAGTCTGGGCTTGTTATTTTTTCTTGGGGTTTTGGTTTCACTTTTTAAGGTAATTATAGTGTGTCATTTCACAGGATACTTTTTTCTTCAATGAAAGATACTAGTTTACAAAAGTAAAATAAGGGACAGTATCAGTGTTCTTCCTAGTCACACTGGCATGCATGCATATTGTATTGTCTCTTTTCTCTTACAATATTTGCTTTCAGAGCAAGGTGCTTTTTTTTTTTTTGGAGTAACTATTCCGTTAGCATGCAGTGTAGCAACTAATTATCATATGCTTCTTGCTTTCATAACTCACACAGTAATTTTTATTCTGTTCCACCCACCTTGAAAAAATGCACCAGAGAACACTTCTTAGAACGCTATGGAGACTGCAATAATCACGAGTAAACTACATGTTCTTTGCTTGTTAACTCTTTTGCATAGCATAGAAATTATTGCTTAAGCCCGTTTAAGAAGAATTTAGAATAGTAGTACTACTCAGGGCTAGAACAACGGCTCATCATCTGGACATAGACTTTTTTAGAGCAGATACTCTGCCTCTCAGTCACACCATTGTTTGGCATAGGCAAGATGGTGTTTTTATTAAGATAAGTGTCGTGACCTGACGTGCTGTGCTAATATTTCATTTGTTTGCATGGGCATTTGCTACAGAATTTTTCAACATTTGGCTAATGGATTGACCTATTACCTGCTGCAGTGTTTAGTATTTACTGTTTGTACACTTATCATCCATTTTAAGTCTGATTATTTCTTAATTAAAAATTAGTGTTAGAAAAAGCATGAAGATATCCCAATAGAAAGCTACTATAGGGAAGGTTTTATTTTGATCTATTCAGTTCTTGGAGAAATACAGCAAGTGAAAGCTAAGAGGATTTATGAAGGTGGGTTTTTTTCATCTATATTATAAATGGAAAACTAATATTGGGTAGTTTTGAAGAACAATAGTTTTTTAAATGTGGCAGCTGGAAGGTGACTTTATGAAAAGCTGGATTTATATTTAATATAATCATTATGGTTAGCAATCCCATCGTAATATGTTGCGATGTGAATTGCCTGCTCAGATTGTTGACACTCTAAATACGTTAAGTAATGCTGTTCTTCATGAGCCATAACCTTTGTCAAGTGCACAAGGTTTATGAAGTCAAGGAAAGCTGTCATCTCTGTTATCAGGGTAGTTGCTGTTGTTGTCTTCCTTTAGCTCAGCTCCTTTCAAGATCCCTTCCATACTTTTGCTTTCTCTCCTGAACTGTTACTACAATTTACATTATTAGTTTCTCATAGGAATTAGTTCCCTTCATCCTGCAACTATGCTACTGTCCTTTCTTGCCTACTCCCAGTGTAGCATAATTTAATAAACAGAAAAAAAACGGTTCTTCCCCTCCAAGCATGTGACAAGTAGGAAATGCATGCAAATCCTTTAAGACCATACAGAACAGACTGATACTTCACATCAGTGTTAAGTTTACTGGGCCAGTACTATAGCAATAGTACTAAGATTGTTGGGGAAGGAAAATTATACTCTGCTCGTGCAAGGAATCATCTAATCATTTCTTTTTATCTTTGGAGACATTATTGATGAAGTACCTGTTCAGAGAGTACCAGCCACCAACTGTCCTGAATAACAAGCTTTAAAACAGTGCCAACTGGTTTGGAAAAAATAATGGGGTTTTGTTACAACTGACACATAAGGATCCAAAAATCATAAATAAAAAGTCATCAAAATCCAGGTAGTAGTTAAAATAAATAATAAAGGCCATTCCACGTGTACTTGCCAAGCAAATTTAATGTTGCTTCTTCTGTATACTCTGATAAACTCTAAATTCTGGGTGCTGTAGAGAGGTGGCATTATAATCTGCTAGAGCGAAAGTCACTCATACTAAAAAATTGCCTCTGGGTCTTCATTTATTTTATATCCCTGTAAAATACATTTATTAACAGTGTTCTGGGTGCTTCACTACACTCTACCAGTCACAGGTCATATCAGGCTCACAGTGACTTTATTATTATATAAAAGTTGTGAAATCAATTCCTTGGCATTTAATTACAAAATTAAGTTTTCATTTGTAGACTGGGTGAATACAAATCTGTTTAGCTTTAATAAGAAGGGGGAAAGCAACAAAAAGAAATTTGCAGTGAAATGTCATATCATGTCACAACTAGATTTAACATTCCTAAAGTCAGGAGGGGTGTTAAAAATTCCATTATGCCATCAGTCATCTCTGCCTTTGATAATGCTCATTAATTAACACTTTCTAATACCTTCATAGTGGCTATGTATGTTACTGAGAAACACAGCTTAATTATGTTACAGAAAACCATAAATATGTAGGTCTATATCCAATGAAGAGTGTGTTTATGTGCTTACAGTAGGATTTGGATAGATTTTGCAATCCTAAAAAGCCCTCCTCCGTTGCTTTGGAGGTTACTACAGACTAGATGTCTCTCCTTCAAGTGCTTAATTCATCTCTTCTTGCCATGCTTTTACCTCAGTCTAAGCTATCAGGCTCATCATTTATCACTTAAATACCATACCAAATTGGGGATTTAGAGACTAAGCAGCCCATCTGATAAAAACTAGTAAGACATCTCCCAGAAAATAAAGATGTGGCCCATTCTTTTTAGGGAGTACATGGTGCAGCAGGAGACAGCATCCTTTCATACATAGGAAGCATATCAAGGAGGGCAGTGAGAATGCAGAAGAGTCCATACTTTTAACTCCAGAGTCTGGTGTCCAGAAACCAGTGTCCTGTTCTCCCAGCTTTCTGGCTCCATGATGCCTACATATCTGGATGCTCAACCAGGCACACTAACCAGCAACAGCAGGAGAAGCTTTTCTCCTTTAGACTTCACCTATGAGATGCAAGACAGGATTTCAAACCCTTTCACAATTCCTCCCTGCTCGGGTAAATGTTGTGATCATTTTACAAAGCAGGGGAGCTTACACCACCATGGCTTACTCTAAAATACAACATTGATCTCCTTGCTGTTTCCAGGAAAGGTACATTTCCCACTCCCTGTAGGAAAGGTAGTGATTTTCACAGACAAGGTTATTGAATCCAGTCAAGGCTGTGTACTAAAATCTTTTATTAAACCTAGCCCATGTAGTTTGTCTTTCTATCCATCTCCACTGATATAAAGTGTTCTGGGACCTGTCTGAGAGTTGACAGGAATCTGGACAGCCGTAGGAGTTACCTGCAAGGTCCAAAGCTTTATGCAAGAGGAGAAATGTACATGCCTGTCAAGAAATCTCCCACCCAATTTTTAAAAAGAGCAAAGTGAGAATGATACATTTGTTTGGAGGAGAATCAGAGCGAGTGAGCAGCTCAAATACGTAGCCAAAGGAAGGTAAAATCTCCAAACCTTCCTCCACCCCACCTTCATTCACATACCTCTTTGCTAATTTTATTCTTTTGGACTGACTTTGTCACCTGCACCTACACTCAGGGAGATCAAAGACCCAGCTATGGCAAACAGTGAAGGAAAAGGTAAAAATTTAACGAAATTGGTGCTTCATGATCATGTAGAAGACAGGAGTGTGGAAGAAGAAAACCATTGATACGTTCACAGCCAGGAGACAGTTCTGATGAAGCAAAATGTATTGGGGAAGTAGGTCATGAATTTCTTCTGGGGAAGCACATTCACTCTGCATGACCAACTGTTAGCTCCTAACCACCATGTCCTGAGACTCACCATTATTTCACATCTTCCTACCACTAGAGAGGGACTTTGAGATTTAAAATACTGCACTGTGGGTGAAGTTCAGAATTGAGGGAATTGGTTCATTTACAGCTGAATTTGGCTAATTTTCTGAAAGACAGGTTAAGCATCAAGTAACTCAACTATCATTACTGTTCCTTATATCAGGAACAGTACTCACAGCAAAACTCTCACTTCAGGACGTACACCTCACTCTTCCAGTCCCAATTCCAGTCAGTTTTCCTGCAACATAGTTCAGCGGACCATTTTTGATTTTTTTCATGGAACCGAAACCAATCTCCATCTCAAGTTTCTGAAATACATATAGCCCCCCAGTATGCTTCCTCAGGGCCTCCGGGGGCAATAGGAAGAGAGAAATTAAGGCATGGCTCTGTAAAACAATGCACAGCAGTATTTCTCAAGCCAAGGAACACAAACACGCATCCAGGCAAGTATAAAACAAAAATCTCCTTTTGAGCACAGAAATGTCTTTATTATGCCTTTAGTTTTCTATTCACTTCAGTAATTTAATTGAAAACATATTTCTTATTTTATAATTTATAGAGTCAGCTGAAGTTCTAAAACTAAATCTATTTATCTGTAAGGTTCAACCAAAGGATGGAGGTATGGGCACGCCTGTTACCACCTAGGTATAGAGAAAAATCAGATGAAAATGTTTGATACTGCTCTATGGTATCATTTTCCCCTCAAAAACAAAACAGGACAAAGTGTGTAAAGCAACAGTCCCAAACCTGCTGATACATAAATACACAAGATCATTGTATATCAACACTCAAAATAGAGATGATTACTTTGCAAGCAATCCTTGGTCTCATTTTATACATAGGCAATCTGAGCCAGTGGCAAAAGCATCAGGAAGTTACAAGTTCCATGGTGAGATGAAGCAGAAGTGAAAAGAAGATTTAAGAGACCTGCAGCAGCTCTGATGTCTTGTTTGATAAGTTGCTCTGCCTTAAAACTTTTGGCAGTAGAGGAAAATGTTGTTCTGAAGGCGCTTAGACCTTTTCATCCTAGAAAGTGCAATGGTTTTTTTTTTTTTTTTGGCTTCTTTTTCTTTTTGTTTCTAATGGAAGTATTTTTGGGAGACTTAATTCCAACGCAACATAACTTTTGTCCTTTGATGGCTATCATGGGTAGGCAAGAAAAGCAGTCAAATATATGTAACTGAAAACTATTCTCTTTGTGTTTGTATCAGGAGCTCCTCACACTGTACCACATTGTAGATAGAAACAAGGAGCAGAGGTAGCTATTTTCAGGGTATCTCTTGGGAACCAGCTACTCTAGATCTCCATCACCTAAAACCTGGTTTAGATTAAGTATGCTATTACAGTTTTCTCCATCTTGGCTTGAGTTGTTCAGTTGAGTTTAGTTTAATGGCTTAGAATTTGCCCTAACAAGCAGTTAACATTTATACTCCATTGAGATTTTCAATTAACTGAAATTATTTGTTTTTCTTCTTACTGAAATCATTAGTGCATTGAAAATAGATTTAAGTAAATACACTTTTCTGGTTTCACTTCCAATGGTTCACTGTTGTTTAGCCATTAGCATTTTTGCTTTGAGTTTGAGACGAATTGGCTATTGTTCCCTTAAGGAATAAATAGAAGAAAATAGGACACTCCTTTTTGTTTGTTCATGGTAGTGAATTTTCAGTTTCACTTCAAATCATATTTATATTTATTTCTCAGAAACAGGGTTCCAGCTAATCCTGTTATTTTGGCTTGATTTTTTTTTCCCAAAAAATATCTCTGCCTGCACCTGAACATCTTACATTGAGTAACTAATTTCTATAGGAAACTGCTACAAGAGGGTGACAATGTATTGGCCAAAAAACCCCAAAACACTGAATTTCTTTGAATGGGGTGTTAAATAAAAGGCCCTTAAAAACTGGACAATTTGTTTGCGATTTTCAAGACATGACACACCTGTGTGTTTGGTTGTGCCAGCTAAGCCCAGGTTTCTGCAGACAAGGAGGGTAAACACGCCTACGTGTTACAAAAGCTGCGTGCCTTCCCTGATGGGAATATGGCACCCAGGCAGGTTCGCACACGCAGGTGCCTTGTGCTACCACCTCCAAAGTCAATATGAGAGACAGGAGATGGAATGGAGCCAGTATACATATAAAAGGCAAGGCCTGAAAAGAATGGAGCGTTTCTTGTAGTTACGCTACAGAAGTGATTCTGTCTTCAATATCCATTGAAATAAATCGATGGGTATTAGATTCTGATTATAATAAGTATGCTTCTTAGACAAAATAGAAGAAATTTGAGGGTTTTTAAACCTGATGTTAAATATAAATGTCAATCTTTTACTTGTATCTTTTCTTTATGTCTATTTTTTATCTAGAGAAGTCTGATCTACTACTGCGTAACATGCTTTTTGTCAGCTAATAGATGTGTTAACTTCACCTAAGCAGCAGAGCAAAAAACATTTATCTGAGCAAAATGGCCCACTGAAATGTGGGGCTTTAAAGAGGAAGAGAGATTTATTTCATAAGAAAGATTTTACTACAAGAGAAAGCCTGGAAGCATACGCTGAGGAAGCAGGGAGTTAGGTCTCTAACCCCAGGATTCCCAGAAGGTGGTGAAGAGCAAATGACTGCAGGAGAGACAGGGATCCAGAGGACTGACTTTGGTTAGGGCACTCATGCAGACTGTGGAAAGATAAGGCTTATGCCCCTTCTCCAGTTAATATTCAGTTACTTATACAATGCTGTGTGCAATTTCTTGTACAGAATGGAGCTGCACTAGCAGGAGTTTTGACATGCTACTGTTATCCCAGCATTCATGCCCAGAAGCCTGATGAGTGGGCTGTATATCTGGTGACCACAGACTTGTCCTTCTTTCAGTTCAGGAGAGATTTTGAAACAGGCTTTTTGCTTCATGGGTGAGCTCACTCATTACCCAGCTTGCTATAATTATGACCCCACTAGCTACAGCCTGCCCCTCACCAGTTTTCAGCATGAGGCTTCCTGGTAAGGCATGGCATGATACCAGACTGGAATCCACGATTTCTCTGAGGATGGTAGGGCACCCCTGGGACATCAGTGAGAGCAGTGTTTCCCAACCACTTGCAGCAGATGAACAACATAATATCCCAAGACACTTTAAAAACACTCAGATCCCTCCAAGTCAAGCAGCTGCTGAAGAACCACTTGGTGCATCTCAGTGGCACCTGACTGCTGATGTTGGGTGCCTGCAGGCAATTTTTAGCCCGAAGTGTGAAGCATTCATCTTCTGTGATGTGAGATACTCCTTCTCTTAATTGAGTTGTTCTACTTTGAGTAAGTGATCTCAATTTAAGTTTACATTAATTTAGCAGGCTGAAATGTGAGTCACTCAGGACCTCATACACAAGTGGGCAAGGCTTTCCTCCTTTAGTAGTGTGCAATTTCTGTAAGGACACGGCTGAGAGTAAGGAACAAGAGCTTCCACTGCCCAGTTACAACTAACCCTTGCATACCTGTCACAGCCCTGAATCCCTGCCAGGCCTAATTCCCTGCACCTAATTCCTATGTCAAATGGGGATAATAATACTTTCTAATCCCTCGTGGATCTTGGAAAAACAAGTTGTTTAGGGGGTGCTTAGATCTGGACACACACAGGTATCTTAGGTCAAAAATTAACACTGGCTGGATTTAATCCCTTCCAAGATTATTTCTTGAATGCTTATTCTGCAAAATGTTGGCAATCCAGGACTGCTCTGAGGAGAGGCAGAGGGACATATGTATGCACTTCAGTGTCACATGTGGAACTTCACAAAGACTGAGAAGTAAGAATGGTAGGACTGATTCCACAAGGCCCAGTGAAAGATCTTTGGATCAGATCATTCACGAGCTACGAAACTGAATATGCAGCTTTCTGTGTTTGCACAACAGCAAAAAGATTGTTGCTGTTGACAGTTATCTGGAATCACTTCACAAAACGTTGCAAATCTGACTTCTCAAAGTACTTGGTTTACAGATGTTAATATATGATTTATCTTTTTTTTAAAAACAATGGATAAAACCAATCAGTAATTAATATAACTTGTTGTTATTTGACAGATTTTTAAATTAAAATGACTACTAAACATCTTATCTGGAATTAATTTCAACTTGTTTTTCATTAATATAAGGGATAATATTAGGGCTGAACATTTTAGTGATGATGTCTGCACTAGTTACATCACATGCACTACAAATCCATCATATCTCAAGAACAAACTCAAATCTTGTTGGTTCCCTTCTTTTGGTCATATTGTGACTGTTCCTATAATTTTATTTCTACACCAACAATATTAGAAGGAAAAGTATTCTCCATCCTGATCTAAACTAATTTTTTAATCTTCATTTAATAGTTACTTCAGCCTCAGGCTTAGCAAAGCTAACAAGGCTACTGCTGAGGTTGCTCTGCGTTAATTCTATAAAACTTTGTTAGATACAAATGGTTACTGAAGGTTTTATACATGTTTGTCAGCCTGGTAGCCTTAAACAGTTCAATCACCTTCAATCTAATGAATCTTTAATTTGTTGTTTTACTATTAAAGGAAAATGACTCATCAGGTGGGAGATTTTGATTCACGAGCCTGCATATAAAACTGTCTCTTGGTACTGAACATAGTGTAAACATTGCTGTTCCCTTTAGAACTAATTCCCTATAATAACCATCAAAGTGCTGCAATGTTGTTTCCACAAATTGAAGATTTAGGTTATTATTGTAGAATACTGTGATATTTTTCATAAAGGCATGAAACACTGGTAATTCTTATTTGCAGACTTAGTATGAAACAAAGTGAAAACTCTGAGAAATTATGTTTTCTTTCAATTCTGTTGCTTAGTGTTTCTTCATTTTTCTGTGAAAAAAAATCTGCATTTACTTGAATGCAAAGGGAGTATAGAGATGGGGCAGCTATTTCCAGAGCCTGCTGCAAGCCTCTGGCACAGCTGCAGTTCAGGCACCAGAGGAAAAGTGCAATTCAGAGCTGCTCAGTTAGACCTCTTAAGGTCTGAGTGTTTTTGTGGTACCCTGACAGACTACACTTACCCAACCAGCTATAAATTTAACCATAATGACACCAAAAGAGTGAAGGAGAGGTGGCTGTTCCATGGTACCAACTAGAAGGACATACTTCCAAGCTTCACCTCCATGATCAAACATGGGAAGGTGTCATTTTCACAGCGTGTGCATGCAAATGCACCCATCCTAAGGCTGCGTGTAGAAGATTGCAGCAAACACATATAGTCTGTTTATAGTCCTCAGCCTTTTTTTTTTTTTTAAATGGTTCAAGAAGGAAGGTGTGTTTAGATGAAGAACTGTTCCCCAGGAGCCTGGTGTGTTTGTGTGAGGTAACCCAGCATTCAAGCATCAGTCTCTGAGTAGAAAACAGCTGCACTCTCTCAGCATGCCTCCTCCTTCCAGCATTGGGGGTGATATCACAGTCCTTTAGGAAATCAGTATCAATTTTGTCCTCTCAGAAAAATGACGAGGAGTTGTGTTTCAACACCTCTGTTAAATGGCCAGTGAAACTGGGCTATAGATCGAGGCTGGTCTGGAGTTACCTGGAAGCACAGGAATGACTTCATGTAGAGTTTCTAACAAACACATAAAATTTTTTACCAGAATATTTTTTCAGATGGCCACAGGGAGTCAGGTTGTAATACTAGCAGCTCAGGTAACTTCTGGGGTGGGCACTACCAGGAACACAGCCACAGTGCAGTGCCTGGGATTGCCCTGCTTTAAGTGACAGACCTGCCCCACACAGTATTTATGATTTGATGGTTCTATTTGTGTAATCAATTCCCTTCTTCATTCCAGTGCTCTTCTTTTATTCTATATCCTGTTCCTATTTCTATTTCTCTTTGTTTACTTGTCAGTTCTACTGTATTAGAACAGCAGAGATGCTAACTCAATTAATTGCCTTTCTAAATGCACACATTCACCATGTGGCTGCCACAGGTACCCACAGAATCTCACTTCAGCTGCTCTTTAACTTTGCTTTAAATACAGAAGTATCTAAGTTTTGGCTAAAACATGGAGTCCTTGTTCACACCAGCCACCTGAAGCAGTATTCCTGAGTTAGACAAATTTCAGAGGTGTGCTCTGAGCCTGGCTAACTCATGGAGCTTGTATGACAGCCTTCTACCAAACCCCCTGCAATAGTTCTCTGGTGTGCCATGGGCACAGTTACCAAAGACTGCTTGACACTGTGCTGCCTGCTGTTCCCTGAGCAGTTCTCACAGGAAAAATACATAGCAGTGAGGTGCTGGCATGGCCCCTGCAGCTTCCTTTTTGCCATGGTCCACTTTTTAAGTTCTAAAACTAAATGTTTTATTGCATTTAGATCCTTATATGATGTTCAACCGAAGTGTTCCTTTCGTGGTACAGCTGTAGGCTTTAGACTCCTGAACACTGGATGTCAACAAGAACAAGCTAGATTCAGTTTTCACCTTGCAGTGTGATGCATATTCACTGACACACTTCTTTCCCCCACACTTCCTCATTCCTTTTCTTCCTAGCGCTGTGCATGTGTCATCTTTTAATATTAACCTTAAAGTTTCCATAAACCACAACTAAACTAGAAGAGGAGGAATACCTCAGAGCAAAATGATACAGGGCTTATTTTGGTTTTTATTAAGCTTTATGGATGCTCACTGCCATCATCCCAAGTGGAGGACACTGTCTATGTGATTCCTCTTCTATGTATGCCTGTTATTCCCTCAACCAGTGCCAAATATTAGCAATGCCATCTATAGCACAAAGGTACACCATGAAAAATGTATGTCCTCTACTGTTTAACATTCAATTTTAAAAAAAAGACTGCTTTCAAATAATATTTGCCTAGGCCTCCGTTTCATTTAAAAGCTCATGATACAGTTATCCATCATGATTCTAGTATTCTGCTCATGTCAAAGTTCCCTTCTGTTGTGTTTTGGTCAGGTATCCAGGAGGATGACCCCTAATACAAGATCATTTAAATGATGTCTGTTGCAATAACAGATAAGCTACAAGAAAAAAAAAATCTTTTCATTTTAAGTACTGCCATTTGTTATTTACCTATAGTACAGTGCAGAGAGAACAGCACAAACTGTACCAGAGAAGCAGAAAAGTACACAGAATAATCCCAAAACAAATTTAGTTGATTAAATGCAGTACATTAAACCCAGACATTTTAATGTTGACATTTTAGTATTGTTAATGAAGGGCCCAGCTATTGATCTTTGCTTAGGCAACTGTCTATTAAATCCACTGGACTTAAATTCAGAAATAGTTTAGCCTAATGAATTTCAAGGAATAATTGCTGTAACTGCAAAATTTGCATGGGAAAGATCCTCTGAGAGAAATTTATGAGATTTCTACATCAGTCTGGTTGTGCAAAGACTTGCAATCCTGCATGATATAAGTCATTAACCTCACTTGAATAAAGGAGGAAAATAATATTATATTTTGATTAACCTCTGCAGCTTCAGAACTCCAAAACTATAGGGCTCTGTGAATAGATCAGAACAGTAAAACCATAGACATTTTCCCCAGTTATCTCATTAGGTGAAGCAATGTAGCACTCTCTATGCGGGGAGCTGCTCGTTAGAATGATCACATAGAAAAATTAATGTAATAAAAACACCGGATCATTTCATTAAAGTGATTATTATATAATTCTAGTTACTGAACACATTTGTTCCTTTCTTATGACTCCTTGAGGTGCACCCTGAATGATGCTAATGTGGGATTTCAGTGGGCAGCCAGGCAAACCCATATTTCCCCTAATTCCTCTCTATTGCAGCAGCTTCTTAAAGGACTTGGGTGCTGGGACTTGTCAGAGACTGGAACCCAGGCTGTATGAACTATCACCATTCCTACATTCTTTCATTGCTCCTAAGCAGTGGGCAGCCAGCAACTTGTTCCTGTCCACCAGCTCTTTGTCACTACCCCTCAGCGGGAGGATGCCAACTGTTTGCCACCAGCACCACATAGTTCACTTGAGCTCGTAATCACCTCCAGGCAAAACATGTCCAGGGTACTTTGCACAGTGTGAACTGTGGTCTGAGCTAACCGGAGTGGTTTTGCCTGGAAGAGGTGAGGAGCTGCTCGCGTGCGCTCCTCTGACGTCTGTGCTCTGAGTGGGGCTACAGCATCTAGCATGATGAGCCACTTGAGTACCTTCTGCCAGCACAACTGGGTTCAGAAAAGTGGTCCACGGCTTCACACTTTTATAATCAGTGAAGCAGTCTTCATCATCATCAGTTATTGATTTTCAGGGTTTAGTAACAGCTGGAAGAGTCTAAAAGAGCTTCTCATTATGATAAGTGGTTTAAAAATAATGAATATTTAGATTTTTATTATTTACAAACAAGGTCGTTTACATTTTCGGGGTACTACTGTATTTGCATTAGCATTACTTTACTAAGAGTTCTTTCTGATTCAAATCAAGATGCTGATACTGTTGGTTCCTCTCCACATTAAGTTCTCCTCATTAACTTAAAATCTTACTAAATACATTTAAATGAGGAAAGCAATTTAAAAATATTATTTTAAATGAAGTGAGAATTCTCATTGACTTCTGTGGACCAAGATTTGAATGCAGAATGAATCTAGAAGTCAGAAATATGGAAAAAAATGTGAACTGAATGCAGTTATTTCCTACAACTCTATCTACTATAAAGTAGTAAGACATTACAATTGTGTTTTTATAAAATATTTATGGACAGCAAATTACAGAAATCAATTTTAAAAATGTATTCTGAGCATTGCAACAAGTATCTTAATCCTCATTTTTGACAGTGAAATATCTTTTGTGCCACAGTTTAAGAACTGACTTCCACAAAAAGCACACCTTTAAGTAGTAAAATGGGGTTTCATCCATTTCTGTTCAGTGTTTGGTCAGAACTGTATGCACTTGCCCCGTGGTGCAGTCAGTGAACAGCTCCTGTGTCAAAGATACTGAATGCTTTTTGCAAGAGGGGAAGGTAAGTCAGCAAAGGAGCTTGTGGTTCTGCAACATTGATCCTTGGCATTGCTGGTGTAGGCCACATCTTTAACAATACCAATATGAGCTGTATGTAACATCATGTGAATTTTTATCACACAAAACATAAAATCTTCTGTTCCATTACTGTGGAAAGTAAGAGTAAAGCCAAGAGATAAAGAACTCAGAGATGCACCCTTATCCTGAGTCCAGAGAAAAGGATTTCCATATTTACTTTTGCATGTGAGATTAATCCCAATCTGTAAGAAATGAGAATCAATAGTACAGGAGTCGTAGAATATTGCAGTAAGTATGTTAGATATTTTTTGATTACTTCCTTTTAATACCTTTGAATTTTTATTACCAGTTAATGTTATGGAATGCAATTCATCTACTTGAAATTTTACCAAATCATCATAGTAGGATACAGCTCTGTACAGTACCATTAACTGTTCCCTTTCCTAGTACTTTCAAAGTCTTTAAACTAATGCCACACTGATTTTTATGAAATTGAGATCCTGAGGAGGGGTTTTGCATAACTAAAAAGAAAAATTTAATCCCTACTTTCCTGCAAATACACAGGGCCTGTTGGGAGAGAAGTATGGGAACATCCGAATACCAGGGGAAGTTGAGTCGGCAGAATTTGAAATGATCCTGGATGCTGCTGTTGAGGCCAAGCTAGAGACAAGGATTTTAGAAGAGTGGTACTGCAGGGATGAGAATGCAGTGCCGCCAGCGTATTACCTCAGACCAAGATCTGAAATGCTGAAGAACTACCAGAATACTGTAAGTCATAGTCACCTCCTTACAAAATTCTTCTCTGTCAGTTGCAGTAATTCCACTGTCTCTGAATTATCTTCTTCAGCCCCATCCACAGCTGAGAAAATGGTGCTGTGATGTTGCTTTCCCACGTGTGGTAAAGGGAGCAGCTGCAAAACCCCAAGGAACAAGGGGTCATGTCTCCTGCATTAATATGCTCCCTAGTAACAGCCACAGCAAGTGGATTGTACTCATTCATGCCCAGTTGAGGCTAGAGTGGGAAAGCCATACAGATTTCTCTTCTCTGATGTTGGAACAGGGAGAGCTCAGCCTCTCCTGCCTGTTACTGGGCTTTTTATAGATTTCAATGAGCAGGATTTGTAGAGGAAATACACACTTTCCCTTCTGTCCCCATAAAGGAAAGCTCTTAAACAGTCAAACAAGTGCTTAGTCGCTGTCCTGAGTCAGATCTCATACGTTTAATTTACTAACTGTATTCTAACAGAAGATTTTTGAATGCTGTTAATTATCATTTTTAAAACAGGCATTTGTCTTTAACTGATGACAATGAAAGATGTGTATTATCCAGGTCTCAGGTCTACCCTCCTGCACATGCAATATACCCGAGGACAGATGTTAGTGTGCAGAAAATGAAGCCCTTACCAGAGTATTCACTTCACTTCAAGCACATACTGTATTATACAAGAAAATGAAATTCAACCATTAAACTGCTTCCACTTACAGTGTGGAATGTTTTCTCCGTTGCATGAAAAAACACTGAAAACATTAACAACTTAGATACCAAGTTTTAGTGAGTTGAAAAAAGTTTAATGTGACTAATTCTGAAGTATTCATCACCAGGGGGAAAGCAAGTTTTGTAACTTTGCATTGTTTTGCTAAGGCCCACAATACCCCTTTAAATGAAGCTTGGGTTTCTTGTTATTAAAACTCTCTACCTTCCCTCAAGCTACTGATACACAGGGCTAAGTAAAAAGACATTCGTAACTTGAAGCTAACACAGAGTTACATCTCATAAACTTACAGAAAGTAATAAAAGATGCACCACTCTGTACATGTCAAGAGTTGCTTGGGATAAGTCCTGGAGGCTGCTCCTTTTCTTGATGCACCCTCCAGGAAAACTGGCGACCCCCTAAACACTTCACCTGCAGTAAGTAATGCAGCAGTGGGTACCGGTGCCTTAGAGAAACCTGCCAGGTGCCATCTGAAAGGATTACTGAATTTCAGAGTCCCCGCTCTGAAACAGTAAGATTACTGTTACTATAGCAATGAATAAATGAAAGTAATGTCACATATAACCCTGTATTTTTCAAATATGGTTGCTAATATGAGGTGCTTAATTACAGGTACCAGGAACCTCATTTTCAGTTTTGAGATCCAAGTTTATTATTATTACTTCTCATTAAAGGAGGAATAATTTTAGCCGTATTACTGCTGCTTTTTTTATCAAAGCTCCCTTTCTGTAAAGGTGTAGGCTGGTCTTAATTCTTGAAAAATATTGCATTAGCTGCCCACAGTAGGAATTCAGAAAACACTCAAAGGAGGTAACTTTTCTAATTCTAAAATGTGATACATTAGGATTAGCTGCAGTATAAAGAGTTGGGGTTTAGTGTATGTGTTTCTCTATTACTTTGTTATCTACAACCTTGAATATTAGATTTCTACTTTCTGAAGCTGTAGATGTGTGTATTGCAGCTAGTGTTTAACTATGGTTATTTTTAAAAGATGGAATCTTCTTCAAACTCTATGAATGAGAACAAATGGCAAGATATATCAGAAGAGATTAAGAAGATTTTTAAGACTGCTGTGAAGTTGCTGTATGAGAAAGGAAAAATGAAACACACCCAAGCAAAGAGATATCTTTCCTCTGGTAAAGTTCAGAGTAACCATTTCTATATATTAATTTATTATCTTTTCTACTAACCTTTCCACAAACGTGAAAATGTATTTCTGTTGGCATTTTTCATATAACTGAAGAGAAAAAAAAATCCATTGATTGTGCTTCTTGAGACCAAAACCCATACGGAAGCACCCAGTGATTTTTCTGTGCTTTTCCTGTTTTTTTACAGAAAACAGATGCCGTTACTTAAGAGGCTGCATGTTGGGGGTGGGGAATGTTCTTGAGCTGTCTATAAAGAAAAGTTATCAGAGACTTTGTGTTCTCTTTTCATCCTCAGCTATTGAAGATGAACTTGATTTTGCCTTGGGTAAACAAACACCAGCTTTCCTCAAGAAGTGTGTTTGCTACATTCGGAAAATTGCCAACATCGAGCGTTTTGTTAAAATTCCAGAGATGGGAAAATACATGGATGTGGTACATACAGCTGGGAAGTTTCTACGAGATCCTGAAGCCCATGAGAAACTGATCAAGCTCAGGGATGAATTCATTCCTACCATCGTCGCATCATCCAATCTGAGAGTGTACACTTCTGTCACTCACTGTGACATGAAACTGGGTTATTCCCAGGAAGTAGAGAACCATTACATCGAAGGGCTTGGGAAACAGTTCTATGAAGACATGATTGATATAATCCAAGCCACAGTGCAGCAGAATTTTGACACCGAGACAGACTTGCTGTACGATGAAGTTCTTCAACACTCATCACTATGTAAAACATACTCTGCTTTTTATGAATACAGATGTGAGGCATTAAACATAATTCACAAGTACGTTCTACCTAGCAAAATAGGGCACATTAACCCTATTATCATCTATGGAGGACCGTGCACAGGGAAGACTCTTTTATTAGCTGAAGTGGCAAAGAAGGTAAACAAATACCTTACATAATATAGTGATGTTAGGTGTATTAGTGTGGAAAGGCCAACTCAGTTTTCATTTGTCCTTTTGTCAATAGATCTGATATCAGCCTTCAGAACATAAAAAGTGTATCCTGCATATTAGTCATTGTACACATATTTGGAAAAAAGACATCTTTCGATAATAATGTGCCTGTGTCATGTGCTTAGCCAAAAGAAAAATATTTTGTCACAGCCTTTAAAAACCTTCCTGGAATTAATACATCTTTGAATTAACATCAGATATTTTAGAAGGTTCTCTTTCCCTCTTGTTTCACCGAGGACCTGTGAATCTGGAACCATCTAAACATTGTGTGCTGTTTTTAGTCTTAATCACAAATACAGTATGTCTTTCCAAGTCATGCCATCTTATGTTCTCATCAGAAATTATTCCAGAATTAGTTGGATACACTTGCTACAAATGTAGCAAGTTACAAATGTAATAACCTGCAAAAATACCGGTGCTTATTTAATCTTACATATGCTGTTTAAGTCATTGAGCTGAGTACTACAGGGAGATGAGTGAAACACTTTGTCCAAGGCAGGATCAGTTGCAGAAAAAGACCAAGCTGGCATCTCTAAGCCTAATTCTCCAGCTGGGAGTCGCAACTTTGAGTTCCCTGAAGGATGCTCAGAGAGTTTTAGCACAGTGGGCTGGGACACAGTGGTATCTGACAGAAGGTAATAAGGGAACAATAATGTTTAAAATCCCATATCTTTCCTGAATGTGACCTCCTGTAGATTCACATTAGTTGCATATATGACCCTGGAATTTGCAACTAAAGATCTCGTTTCAGATCTGAGTAGGTAAGTTTGCCTAGAGACTCAGGTTATGTTTTTCTTTTAAAATAGTCTGGAAAAACTTAAAGTGAGGTGAAAAGATTTAGCAAGTAAGAGAACCAAGTGTTTTAGCCTGCACAGACTGAGAGGATTTAAAGCCCCATTCCTCGCTTGCTTAAAGTATGGTAACCAAAAAATCCAGCACAAGATACTTTTAACCCCTTGCAGCAGTAAGAGTGAAAGTCACAGACACAGCAAGATAGAGCGTATTTCTGTGGTCCAGGAATTAAGGTAACCAGCTGGTAAAGGGCAATATGTACCCTGTTCTCCAAAACCATCAGGACATGAATTTATACTCTGCTGGGAATCACAGTTAAAGAAGTTTAGGTAGGATGCTGGTCTGTCTGGCCAAGGCAGACATTTCTCAGTGTCTAAGGAAGCTTACTTATAAGAGAATCTATATACTGACTTTCAGGAGTGAGGCAGATTTTGCAGGGGACCCTGGGGTTTATGGACTACGTTCTACTCATGTCTCCTTAGACATAAGCCTTTTTATGGATCCGGGTCTTAGTGTTTTGAGATGGTACCTGTGCTAAACAAAGATGACATATGATATGAATTACATTCAGTGCACATAAATCAAACCCTTCTTGAACTCTGCCAATGAAAGCATTTCCATTCACCCAGTATCAGTTAAAATTGCTTGTTTATATATAAACAATCACTGTTTATAAACTCTGTTACTGTGCTTCATTTAGATATTAACTAAATTGTGCTCTATGTTCTAGGCCTACTCCTGGTTGCAAGAAGAGATGGGACCAGATTCTGACCCTGTGGTAGTTATAAGATTTCTGGGATCCACCGAAACAAGTACAGATCTGAAGAACATACTTCAAAGCATTTGTGAACAATTAGCAGTCAACTATCGTTGCCTCGTACAAAGTTACCCAAAAAAGATTCATGACCTTCGGGATTTGTTTATCAATCTCTTGAATGAGTCTTCCTTCCACAGGCCACTGGTCATAATATTTGATGCCCTAGAACAGCTGACAGATAGTGATGACGGTAGGAAGCTCTGGTGGCTTCCCATTCACCTTCCCCGTTCAGTACGGATAATTTTGTCAACACTGCCAAACAAGCATGGGATCCTGCAAAAATTGAGGTGCCTTATTCATGAAGAAAACAACTACATTGAATTGACTGCAAGGGACAGAAAGATGTGTAGCCAAGTACTGAAACATCAGCTGCTGCGAGTTAAAAGAAAAGTAACATCAGGGCAACAAATCTACGTCAATGAAGCGTTCTCCAAGTGCACACTCCCTATGTTTGTGAACTTAACCTTCAGAGAGGTCAGGAACTGGAGATCTCACAAAGATGTGGATGAGTCCTCGCTCTGTGTTACTGTCCATGAAAGCATAGAGCAGTTGTTTTGGTCACTGGAAAACAAGTGTGGATCAAGATTGCTGTCAAGAGCACTTGGCTACATCACTATGTCCAAATCTGGCCTCAGTGAAATGGAGCTGGAAGATATTTTAGCCCTTGACAACAGTGTTATGTGTGAACTGAGTGAGAGTGTCAGAGAAAGTAACCCACTGAGAATTCCATATATATACATTGCAAGGCTTAAGGAGGGCTTACAGGGGTACTTAATAGAGCGACAGGTGAAAAATGTAACGCTACTTCTTTGGGCAAACAGGCACTTGCAACTAATTGCCCAGAAATTGTACCTGCACAATGAAGAAGATTTGCGTGAAATGCACACAGTCATGGCAGAGTATTTCCTCGGTGTTTGGTCAGGTGGACGAAGAAAACCCTTTTACAGCAACGACCAGTATCTGAATGGTTGTCCTGACCATGACACTAGAGGCCTGAACGAGGATGAAAAGCACTGCATGGATCAGACTGCTTTTGACAGGCAGGCACCTGATCAGCCATGGGTCTTTCAGTGTAATCCATTAGAGCCTGATATCTTCTTTATCAATCACAGAAAAATGACAGAGCTTATTCATCACTTGACACGATGTGGAAGAACAGATGATCTTCTGTACGGAGTCATTATGAACTTCAGCTGGCTGTACACCATGATCAGAATAGGGCAGTTTGATAAAGCACTTTCAGACATAGAACTGGCTTACACCTACTCTCAAGAAAAGGAGCTGAAATTTCTGGCCAGTACCCTCCGCAGCATAAAGTTCAAAGTAGTAAAATACCCAGGCTCGCTCTCCGCTGAATTACAGCAGAGGCTTCTCCCAGTAGTAAGTTCATTGCCCAAACTCAGACACCTCCTCTTAGAATGTGACAAGGACGGACCCAAGTACTGCTCTATTGTCCCTTTGCATTCCTCCATGGATGTGACCTACAGTCCTGAGCGCCTGCCACTGTCATCCAGCTGCATGCATGTCACTGAGATTTTGCCTACTTTTAATCCCAGCACAATTATTGCGGCTTTAGAAAATGGCTCCATCAGCACCTGGGATGTAGAGACCCGCCAGTTGCTGAGGCAGATTACAACAGCTCCATCTGTTATCTTAGGGATGAAGCTTACTAGTGATGAAAAGTATCTTGTAGTGGCCACAACAAAAAACACACTTTTGATATACGATAACATAAATTCCTGTCTTCTGTCTGAGGTAGAAATTAAAGGGTCAAAACATTGTGGAGTTGGGGGGGCTCCAGTTTTATAAATGGATTTACATTATCAGTCAACCATGCGCTTGCTTGGCTGGAGGCCAGCAAAGATGTTACTGTAATAGATCTCCTTTATGGCTGGCCTCTCTACCACTTCCACTGCTGGTATGAAGTGACGTGTGTGCAGTGTTCTCCAGATGGGGTTTATGCGTTCTGCGGGCAGTATTTGAACACCGCGACCATTTTTCACTTGGGCAGTGGAGAGAAGCTGGCCACTGTGACCTCTGAATTTTCTAGTGGATTTGTGAAATTCCTTCTCATTCTGGACACAGCCCAAGAAATGGTGATGGTGGACAACGAAGGTAGCCTCTCTGTTTGGAATACAGAGGAAATTGCAAATCCCCAGCTTACGGATGACTTTGACTGCAGGAGAGAAGACAGTGAAGTTGTCAGCATAGAGCTTTCTGAAGACCAAAGTGCAATTTTAATTTGTAAGGCTCTCAGCATTGAACTTCTTGATACTCATGTGTGGAAGGTGGCCGAAAAGTTTAGAGCTAAACACAACGAGCGCTTTATATCTGCCGTGTTGTCCAAAAATGGCAACTGTATAATTGCTTCAATGGAAAATACCTCAGCCATTTTTGTTTGGAGAAGAGATACTGGACAGTGCATGGCAAGCTTACAGGAAATCTCAGGAACTATTGTCAAGCTAATTAAATCAAATCATCATAACATGCTGCTATCCTTATCCACCAGTGGTGTCCTTTCTATTTGGGATATAGACATCATAACTGCTATGTCCAATATTGACAAATCTGGCAAGCCTATCCAAAGACTGGTGTTGCCAGCCAGAGGTGAATTAATATACACATTGGATGGATCAGATTCTGTCCATAAGTGGAACTTCAGCACTGGATTTATCGAAGCTGTGTTCAAGCATGAAGGTATTGTTGAGAACTGTGTGCTGACCTCTTCTGGAGAGATAATGGTGACATCAGATGATAAATGCAGCCAGTATGTATGGCACACAGTTAGCGGTGAAAATATTTTTCGCATTAATGGACAAAGGATCTTGGAGCTGATGATTACTCATAACGATCAATTTGTGGTCTCTCTCTGCGAGCAAAATGCATCCAGAGTTTGGCGACTGGCTACAGGACATAGGGTTTGCAATATTTTAGTTGCCTTACAGAATGCATTTATAACAACTGCAAATACATTCGTAGTCGGAATGGCCAAGAATAAAGTGTTGGCAGTGAGTCTCTGGACAGGCAGTATAACGAAGAAGTTCTGCTGTGACGACGGTGCAAGCATTGTAGATATTAAGCTGATACCAGACTGCCCAGATATTATAGTATTTATAACTTCTACTGAAACTGTGAACATCTGGAGCCTAACTGAGGAAGTCATCTGCAGGCGTGTACAATTGCCTCCAAATTTCTTAAAAAATTTGGAAGACTTTGAAATATCCCCAAATGGGAAGCTAGGAATTATAACCCGTGGTGATGAGAACATCAATGTGCTTGATTTATACAGTGGAAAACTTCGTGTGGTTCACGCTCCAGGTGTTATCTGGCGGCAGAGGCTGTCTCGTGATGGCCGCTACCTTGTGTACATCTGCTTTCGCAGTGAGGAGGATGATGATAACGGTGCAGTCTCCAGTTTAATTGTAATGAGGCTAGCAGATGGCAAAAACATCGGTGCCTGCTCTCTTTATAAAACTCCCACTTTTCTTGCACTCTCACAGAGACATTTAAATATTATCATTGGATTTGATGACGGAAGTATAGGTACTTACACTGTAGTGGATCGAGTCGACGCTGCACTGAAAATCAAAATTGCTACTTCAAACAGCCGTCAGATTTTCAACAACACAACACAAGTGATTAGGCCAAAATGTCACAATTACAGCTTCAAAGTGACTGCAGACTGCATTTGGAGGGAATCAACAGAAGTATTTGCCAGGGATAGCCCCATTACAGTTACAGAGCCTGAGGTGAGTGAAGCAACACCAACCAAAAAACATAACTATTGCTATGAGAAAGTGTGCTCGGCCATAGATTGCAGAGGACATAGTTTTGCTCCTGACAACTGAGTAACCGTCTGGACCAGCTTATCTGAATAACAGTGTACGTGCATAGATTTGTCTTCTGAACTCACGTAGAAATCAGAGCATTCCTCAGAAGACAGACAGAAACAGCAGAGGGCAGACCAGCTGTTTTTTCCTCAACAAATGTTCTTGCATTTACATAAACATAAAAACAAACATAAAGCAAATGGGCTGCAGGGTTTTTTAAATTTCGGAATACAAGGTTAAGTCCAGGATTTCACCAGGGCCTTGATTACAAATTTCTAGCAATACTATCGAAATTGTTATGCTATTACAGAAGTTAGGTGATCTTATCTGGGATCGACAAACTGTTTTAACTAGAACTAAAGCTCCACATGATTGGTGAGAAGAGTCAGACCACTATTTTATATACCAAGTCGCCTAGATGGGTCTATAGCTAACAGCCAACTTTATACCCACTTGCAAAAATGTGTTTTTCTGCTTGATGGTGCAATGACAAGATGTCACCTGCCAACCTGGAACACTTGATACATTCCATCATCATTTAAAATATACCTACTATTTTTATTTTTTTAGTTGGGATTAATCTTTGGGTTGAAAGAAGTAGGTGCCAGTCAGCTGCAAACATGTCAGCGTCTGAGGTGATAAATATTTGTTCACCTCAATGAATGGACTGGAAGTTATTTTTTTTTTAATTGCATGCAGGGATTTCAGGTTTCTGTAGTGTTAAAAAATGATAAAGAACTAGGTCGTAAAAGGACTGTAGGGTTTGGGGTGGATTTTTTTGTTTGTGGAATTTTTTCGTCGTCACAGTGTGTATTAGCACAGGTCATAATGAGAACTTTTGTAAAGAGGAAGGGTGTCACAGGTGAACAGTTAAACACATTAATTTCTTTATGTTAAAAGGTTGCTATCCGTTCTGTTGTAAGAAAGTCTAAAGTATCTCCTGTGTCCCCAAAGTAACCTTAATAGAAAGTGTTCAGACATGCCATGTATTGAATCTTCACGACATCTGCCTTACTATCTTTTTTGTTCTTTCCCATGACAAATACAGATCAGATGACCAAACACTCTGGGACTTCTTGTATATGTGCTGAAATTCTCCACTAAACGTAAAGGCTGTCCAAAGGTCCTTTACTGGTCTAATTTGTAAGGGGTTTTTCTTACTTCTGCATACTTAAAACTTCACTTTCTGCTTTAGAACTGTTCTGAGCCTTTTGTACAGTTTTACCAGTTCCAAGGCAGAATTTCTGAGGTAAAGAGAAATGCTTCTACTTTGCCCAAGTAAAATAAATAAATAAATAAATAAGCTGGACAACATCTGAAAGATAAGAAGATTCTTCCCTCATTATATATCCTAAAGATGGCACACCTATGGAAATATTTTCAAATTATTTCAACAAAACAATTTCATTTTTAACATCAGAACTCCATGCCACAAATTTCAAAGAAATGAATGCTAAGCTAGAACTTAATGTAGTGTGTGAATGTTCAGTGTACAAGCCAATATAGTATATTAAGTGACTTGAATGATTTTTCCTAACTTGTTTGCAACTAATAGATCATATTGAATGTTTTTATGTAAACTTTGTATTGTTGGGACAACCTACCCAATCAGAGATTTATATTTTCATAAATGTCAAATTTAGTTAAATTTTGTTACAGAGTTGTTAAATTAGATATCTATTGCAGTCTTCAAACAATATACAGTCTTGTGTATGCATTGTTTGTACTAATAAATTATGGAAACAGGCTTGTGTGTGTCCTTTAGTTTCAGGGAAATTTCACTTTGACAGAGGGACACAAGGCATCTGCAGCACCCATTAGCCTGGATTGAAGTAATTTTTAAAAGCTGTACTCGTGAGGAAAAAAATCCAGGATTTTTCCCACTTCAGTTACTAAATTAAGCATTCAAAAAACTAATTTGTTCCACAAAGAAAAGGAAAAAAAGCCTGCTTAGAGTCATAGAATTGTTTAGGTTGGAAAAGATATTGCATCCAACCATTAACCTAGTACTGCCAAGTCCACCACTAAACCATGTCCCTAACCATCACATCCTCACATCTTCTAAATACCTCCAGGGATGGTGATTCAACCCCTTCCCTGGGCAGCCAATGATTGGTAAATCTTTCAGTGAATAATTTTTTCCTAATATCCAATCTGAACCTTCCCTGGCACAACTTGAGGCCATTTCCTCTTGTCTTTCACTTATTTGGGAGATGAGACCAACACCCACCTGTCCAGAACCTCTTCTCACGTAGTTGTAGAGAGCCATAAGGTCTCCCCTCAGCCTCCTTCTCCAGGATTAAACAATCCCAGTTCCCTCAGCCACTCCTCAAAAGACTTGTTCTCCAGACCCTTCACCAGCTTCATTGTCCTTCTCTGGACACACTCCAGCATCTCAATGACTTCCTTGTAGTGAGGGGCCCAAAACTGAACACAGCACTCGAGGTGCAGCCTCACCAGTGCTGAGAAAGTACAGGGCACTATCATGTCTCTAATCCAGCTGGCCACAATATTTCTGATACGAATCAGGATGCTGTTGGCTGCCTTGGCCACCTGGGCACACTGTCTGTTCATATTCAGCTGGCTGTTGACGAGCACCCCCACATCCCTTTCTGCTGGGCAGCTTTCCATCTGCTCTTCCCCAAGCCATGGCATGGTGGTGGTGCGACCCAAGTGCAGGACCCAGCACTGAGCCTTGTTAAATCTCACACAATTGGTCTTGGCCCATCCAGCCAGCCTGCCCAGATCTCTCTGTAAAGCTTTCCTACCCTCAAGCAGATCAACACTCCCACCCAACCTGGTGTAGTCTGTAAACTCACTGAGAGTGACTAGATTTCACACTGCTAGCATTCAACAGACACAAAGGCTTGTGTAACCTGACCAGTAGATAGCACAGACAAAAGAAGTGCACCTGAAATCCCTCTTCTCTTCTGACCTGAGGAGCTATGGGAAGGGGCTGAGGGTTCCATGCTTCCCAGGATCCTGTTCTGAAGGTAAGCAGCTTCCACCTTCTTTCAAACACTGGGCATGCTTATGCATTTCAGCCTTGAACTCCTTGTGCAAAACCTACATAACATTGGAAAGTTAGTTCCTTCATTACCTACAAAGAGTAAAAATATAACTACTATCTTCCAGGAAGGTGGCTAGCTTTGGGTAGTAAAGGCATACAACACAGAAACAAAGCAAAACACAGAGAAACATTCTTCCTTTTTGGGAAACGCTACGCGAACCCAGGTGTCCCCATCTCAGCTGAGTGGCTTCCTAATAGAGTACCCAGACTTGCCCCTCTACTTTACTCGTTCAATGAACTTTGTGGTCTTCTGCACAGTGGCTTGGCTTCTCAGGGAAGGAGCTAGTCCCCAGCAAAATGGGATCAGCCTAAAAATGCAAGCAGTCTTCCCTTCATCTAAGGCCAAAGAGGGAACTGATTTTGTGTCTTGTCTAGTTGGTCAAAACAATGGCTCACACAGGAAAGCAGTGATGCTGTATGTAAGAAGGCATGGCTGTTCCTGTCTGCTTTGAACCCTAGTTTTTTATGTTCTAACCAAAGACAGCAAGAGCGGGGCAGCACTACTGATGTTCTTAGTTGTAAAACAATGAGAAAGACAAACACAAACATGCCCCGTAATCTACTTAAGCCCTTCAGCCAAGTATTGGGTTACTGATGTCATTGAAGGATGCTGTTTCTTAAGTCCTGCCCCTTCTCATAGGAGGTAAACTATTTTGTTCACCTTTTCAGTTTCCTGAATCTGTTTCTCAGGGGTCAGACTCCTCATGCTCAGCCTAAGCAGCTGACACAGGTTTCTGAATGCCATTAGGCTGCTCAGTGTCCAAATACTTGCTGCTGCAAGAGCTCCCCAACCCCTCACAAATCTGTCCCCAAGTACGTCTATGCCATGGCACAGGGACAAAAAGCTATTACAGTAGCTTCTGTAATAGTGAGCCATCCAAATACCAAGTGCTGTTCTATCCCTACACAGGAATAGAGCAATTTACTTTCTTTTAAGGAGCACTATTTGCATGTCTAGAATAAAGATTTCATCTTTTCTTTATCTAAAGCGCATCAATAAACAGGCTCAGATGGGGTCCATATTTTCTGACACAGAAGATTCTAGGAATAGGCAGTAGCTGCAAGAAAGCTTTAGAAGGGAATTAGCAGGAAATTCTTTGGCAGACAAAGGTAAGCCGGAGGTCAGCTAGAAAAAAATATTTTATCAGTCATTTCCTTTGCACCACAGCTGGGGAATGCACGGCCCAGGACTTCATTCCATACAGCCTGTGGCCATTCAACTTTTGCCTCACGTTATTATCAGATAACATCAAAATGTGAGTTAACATGTAGCCTAGAAAAGGCAATCAAAAGGCATTCAGGTTTCAGTGGTTCCCCAGCCCTTGTTTCTCCATGCTGCTTACTCAAGACCTGTACAGAAACCTGTGGAAACAGATGTTTTAGCTATCTAGCAAAGGGAATTTAAAACAAAAATCCACTGTGCTGTAATGGCATCCATATGCAAGGGGGGACTATTCAGATGAGCTTAAAATCCTGAGAATTTGCCCTTTCTCAAAAACTTCTTATATAAGGTGTGTCTGTGTAAGTCCTTTGGGTCATTATCATTAGGCTATTAGCAAGGGTCTACTATGGTTTATTTTCTCAATTAAGAATTTTTAAAATACCTGTTTCAACATGAATATTAAGACTGCAAAAGGACAGAATTCTGAAATCCATTTATATCTTCTAACTTTGTTTGTTTTACACGTTATTTTCACTGTAACTTTAAAATTGATTATGGAGTCATCCAAATGTGGACTAGGGCCTTTGGACAGTTTGTGTTATCAAGGATTTGTTATTAAGAATCATTATCAAATATTTATGCTACAAATGTGACCTACTTCAAAGTTCTCATACCCTGTTAAGGGCATTACTTGGTATGTCATCCTGGAAGAACACATCACTGTGGGGAGAGTAATGAGCTACATGTTTTCCTGTGGTTTACCTTTCTAGCCTGGTCACCAAACACCATTCCTTGTATTTTGGAGGTAGTCCTGACTTGTATGACATGAAGTGATGCTTTCGGTGTGGGTCTAAATCATAGTCACAATTCTCAATTTCAATAGGGAGGTCAAAAGCTGAAGGAATAATCACCACAATTTTTCCCAGGGCAGGATTAGGCATTTACCATGTGCTTCTCCAGAAGGGACAGTTAGGACCACCATCCTTTTTGAAAAACTGACATTCACCACTGAGGACCAGCTATACAATTCTAAAATTAACTTGAAAACACAGGCCAATAACCAGAATAGTCTAAGGGAACATCCTTCTGAGATGTCCAGCAGAATGTGTTTTTAAAATCACAAGTGGTTCCCAAAGTGACTGGTAAAACCTGCCCCTAGCAAGCTCTTCTGCCTGCCTCCACTGCCCTGTTATCCCAGGCCCATGCTACTCCTGCTTACCCGGGATTGAGGGGAGTGGTGCTCCCATCCCAACTCCGCAAAGCCCCTGACATGTTCCCAGACATGGTACACTCTCCACTTGCAGTGCCTGCCCTTTTGGCAGCACACCAGACCCCTCTCCACCCTCAGCAGGGAATAAACAAAAGCAGATTTAAGGCACATTCTCGAGTTCGCACCATCACAGCATCTACCACCAGACAATACTGCTGCATCAGCATAGGTCTTACTTTTACTTAACATCTAACAGAGAGAAACAAAATCATGTCCTTGGTTTCATGCCACAGCTCTGATTCCACAAGCATTTCAGTGCATGTGAGAAGGCTTCTAGACTAAACCAGATCTATTTAGCATATTTACAGTGAAATGCATTACACTCTTGCAAGGTGAGAGATGAAGCAAAAAATCCAGACACGCTGATGCACAGATGGAAACAGAACATCCCAAAAGCAACAGGATAGTTTGCTGCCATTTGTCCCCATTACTCCACGGCCTGTTAGTAAATTGCCCTGCACTTCCTGCTGTGATGTCACATTGACAATAGTATCTGAAGTTACACAGCCTTTCGGGCTGTAATTTTTCAAGGCAGACTTCTATCTCAGCAGGAACATTCTCCAGGAAATCTCAGCCGAAAGAGCTGACTGAGGTACAAGAATGAGATTAGAGGAAAAAGAGGATTTCTGCAGGCTGAATGTCTCAACTACTTTTCCTTTGAAAAAATGTTGTCACACCCGTGTTTTTTGAACAAGGACTATGGATTGGTGAGACAAGTGATCATTTCATGCAGAACCCCTGCTGAAATCCTGACCAAATGATCAGCCTGAAAAGATCCCAGCAGTTGGCACATATTCATAGCAAACGGTGGGTTTCAGGAACAGTGCTTTTGGAGCACAGCATGCTCGGGACTGCAGGGGCTGGGGCAGAATTTCTCTAATACTGCAGAAATACCAGCGGCGGGTTTAAGAAACCGCAAGAATGAATGGTCTGTGGAACATGAAAATACAGTAGCCCTGAAAAGGGTCTGACAGGTAGGCCAGGTCTCAGGACAAAGGGGGAGGCAGCCTCCTTCCCCAAGGTTGCTTCCAGTGGCCACCTGCTCACTACACAACACAGCTTTTCAACTGGGGCATTTCTCAGTCTCTTAGCCCAGCTCATGAGCCCAATGGCAAAATACAACTAGGTGTTGTATCTGGCCCACGGGGTCTGTCAGCACCTTGGCAGGGCTGTAAGCCAGGTCCACAGCATGCGCTATGCATGGGTCTGCACATAGGATCACACTCCACGCTGCCGAGCTAGCCCATAGCTGTTTGCACCTCCGACCTTCCTCACCTCCACTAACAACGCAGGGATATGTTAGCCCGACAATTCTTTACGTATCGACCAGAGAGCCTTCGGGGGAGTTTAATGAAGGCTTTGTAATAAGACACTTCCGCCTCTCCAAGTCCGTTTCCAGCTAACACTAAAAGCTTGCAGGAGAAAAGAAAAAAAAACCAAAAGAAAACCTGCCAAAGGGCTGTTGCGGAGCTGTGCAGCTCGCTGCTCACGGACTGTAAACGAAATGTGGCCATTACGTAACGACATAGCTCTCTGCTTAAAACAATCACATCCAAAGCAGCTTTTATTCCCCGCTTGCTGGCACCCGGTGTCGCAGCCGCGAGTGCGCGGCTGGCAGGGACAAGCCGGGACTAGGTGGCGCAGCCGAGTCTCGCTGCTCGCCGTGGGGACCGGCCCACTGCTGAAATGAGTTTGACAGTCTCAGCAGCAGCTCACCGCCCGAGTACAAGGGTAAGCACAACAGGGCAAACCCAGCCCGCTGCTGAGGGGAGGATTTAGAGGGATACTTTGGATGAGAAAGACAAGGACTCCAGCACACTCCTTCCACAAGGAAGGCAAGGAGGCAACACCGTCCTCAGCGCTTCCTTTCCACCCCCTGCCTGGCAAGGAGGCAAACCTAAATCCACCATTATTTAGGATAAGAAGAACACATCTACTCGTACAGCAACTGAACCTCATATAACTGCTTAACACAACAAACAAGCAAGCAAAGGATTTAGATGAATATTTCCAAAGTCCTATAGAGTAAGCTCTGTTAGGGCTGCTTTCAGACCCCCTGGCTGTGACACATGCAGGTAGATGACAAAATGTCACTGCCAGTTCTTTATAGGAGGGTTGGGGTGGTTTTTTACAGTTTCCAGGTACATCAATTTAAAGATTACAGCTGGAAAACACCTGACCTAGCTGTTTGCAGATATCACCTAAGTTAAATCTCTCTCCTCCTGCTCAGGGAACACTCTCCTATTGTGGCAGCAGAAAATCTTTTGTATCACTTTTGGAAACATCACACCCAAGCCGAGACACTTCCAGGGAACTCAGCATCTTTCATAGGTAAATCTGATATGACGTCTGCAAATATACCTTGGAGCTGAGTTCCTTTATAAAGTCTCACCCAAAACAGTGGGGATTAAATGTCACTGCTAGGCAGAATGTAACAGAGGAACTTTGTGCCAGATCCGTCTGGCAATGCCTGTGATATGGGGAAATATAATTTTAAGAATATGCAAATAACAGCATTAATACACTGACAGGCTCAGAATGCATTGTGGTCCTTGTAAGCAACTGTCCTGGGAGGAGAAAGAACTATTTGGCACGTGTTCTTCCTCTTCTTTTTAAATCCTGACCAGAAAGCAGTGAACTAACTCTCTCCCGTCTTCACCCAGCTATCCGGTAAAGGGTTACAGATTCTAGGAAGTATTAAATGCAAACTTTAAAGGATTTTATTTTCATCTACAGTCACATGACGCCTTAATACCCAATGACACTAACTACAGTGTCTCATTAAGAGGTCATGCAAACTCCCAAGCTAAACAAGGCATTCTTACATATTTAACATTCAAATGCAGAAGGCAAGCTAAGCCATGGAAGATTGTAATCAGAAAAAAGCTACACTTCCCGATCCACACAAAAGCTACAGGTAGGAAAAGTTCTTCTCCTTTAAAATTGTAACATTGTTCTTTCAAGAGAAACTGTTTCCAGGACATGCTTTCTTTTTAGCTTTCAAAATACTCTATACTTTTTTTGTGAAACTCTCTTACTTGTTCCACCTGCTGTAGAGTCAGTATTGTTGTTATACTCAGAGACACACTTGGCTCAGCAGAAATCCAAAGAAAAGCATTTTAAAGCCAAATCTATTTAAACAGGTAATATTTTTAAGAATTTCTTAGCTATTGAAACCATTGTGTAAGAGTATGTGGAGCAACGGGGGAGTCAATATGTCTTGGATGCCTAAAACAAAGAGATTTAGAACTCTTCTGACTTTACTTATACCATGAATTGCACATTGTTTCGGTCACTTCAGTCAAAGCATATTATAATAGATGTGGCTTCCTCACTGAACTTACACGATTCCTGATTTCCTCCCCTAAAATTCGGTGCATTTAAAAACAAAAAAAAAATCATAGAAAAGCAAATGAAAGACAGATGTGTGGAACACTACAGTGTTCCATAAAAGCAGAAAAAATTACAAAATAGGGAGTAACAAGAAAGTCAGTTAAAACCCAGTTAATCAAGAATTTAAATTACCTTAAAGCACATCCATTTTCACATGGAGTGATAAAGTTTCACTGACAATTGCTGGCAATATGGCTGGAGGTAATTTCTTTTAACTCCTGCTGAAGGATTTTTTCCAGGGTACAACATTAGCATTTTTATCACAAAGATCTTTTTCTCATCACAGTTTTTCTTCAAACTGTAACAGTTTTCAGACAGCGTTCTAAAGACTCATCATTTTAATGCCTTTATAGGAATTTAGCTAGAAATTATATTCTGTGGAGCTACAGAATCTATATTTACTACCGGATCTCTCATTCATCAGAAGAGTTTCACCCCTTGAGGATTCTCACTGCACACAAGCAGCTAGTGGTGATTATTGTTTTACTCCTTTGGTGGTTGGGTGGTGATTGTATTTTTTCCCCAGCTACTCTATAAAACCCATCTTCCTTTCTTCTTCTCACGTAACACCAAGGGATCCTAAAAAGAGATGGAGAATAATGCTACTAACAGCCACTTACTTCAGATGACCTCTGAATTTTCTTTGCAAAAAAAAAAAAGAAAATAAAATAAAAGGGTGGTGGTGGTGTGGGGGGAGGGGTGTCATTTACCAGAACTGAAAAAAAAATTTGAGCCCAAACAATTTTACCAGTAGCAATTCAAAAAAGGAATACTGCCATTTGCTTTCAGGGTGCCCACCTCAAAATGTAGTAGTGGTAATGTTAAGGAGGGCCAAGACCCTAGTATCACCTAGTATGTTCAGCTTGAGACATTAATTATCTTTTTATCAAACTAATTGTACTCCTAACCTCCAAGCAGAAACATTCACAACTGTACTGGTGGGAAGGTAGCAAGAAGCCACTAAACTTTAAAAGAACTGTGCCAAATTTACTACAACTGACCAACTTAAAATAAAAGGAAAAAACCCAAACAAAAAAAAAAAGCCCATCCTATTTAGAAACTTTTGTACATAAGGGGCTTATTTGCTAAGCTAAATTTAAATCTCAGGAGAGCTCTCAAATAAACAGCCGACCTATTACATGTGCTGTCACTGAGGAGGAACGTAGCACCTGACACAGTAGGAACAGCCTGCCATAGCCAGTTTCTTTTGAAAGATTTAAGGAATGTTTGAACAAACTGGGTGTGTCATGCTAAGGCAGCACTTAGTAGCTCTGTAGTAAATTTGTTGAATGTTAGTTGTGCAAAGTATCTTTGCAGGGTGGAAGGCAGAATGAACACTGAAGTTACTCTGTGACCAGAAAGACAGTCTGGACAGTAAATGAGAAGGAAACCTAACCCCCTTTCTGAAGAAATAAACACAAATGAGGCATTTGCTGTCTAGTTCAGACATTTTTAATAAGCCACAATTTTACACTTATTACAGGAATCTGTTCTGCTCTAATTACTTTTTTTTTAATGGTTAAATAAATTAACTCTTGCTTTGTCACATCAACATAGAGTCATATGTAGTGTTGTTTTTTGGGGACGACACAAATCAAATACTTCCTGCTCATAAACAAGGAAAGGGAGTTTCTTGGACACTGAGATTACTGGAAATCTAAGGGAGAAATTTTTCATTTGGATTCTGGTGGAAGTCAACCAAGTGTAAAATTCCAAATACTACCGGAAGTTTGAAATAGGTTTTTCTTTATCCCAACACCAGAGCTTAAGCAAACATTGGTCAAAAGGCAACCCAGACCTTCCAAAGGACTTGGAAATGTCTGGAATCTTGTACCAGATTTAAAGCTAATACTGTAAATCATTGACCTGATGATTTTTTCACAGTTCTGGGTAGGTGGGAAGACAGAGCAAAACCTACAAGTGCAGGGACCTATGGATTCCTTGGAAAGCCTGGTTTAAAGTGGTCACCGTGTGAGCAAAACATTTGGAAGTGCTGAGGCCCTTCTCTAACCACACCGTTGTTTACATCTGATCTCAAGGAAACAAACTTAAACTCATATTTGCTCTCAGGCTTTAGCGAATGAAAGCCAAAGAATGTTTTCTTCATGTCCTTTCAGGAAGGGATGGTCTTTGGCTATATTTGCACAGTATCTGGTTAAACATGGCTTCAGCATTGTCTACACCTTCTACTGATACTGTTTCACAAGAGAGCTGGTGGGGGGACAACACTCAACACACACAACCCACTGAAACACAATAAAATGTAGTCAGGCAATTAATATTTGTTTGGAACATATAATTCCTCCTTCAAACCTTGTTTATCTAAAGATTGTATATGGTCACTTCTCAGCAGAGCATGCCCCTGATTTCCACAGAACAAAGTTGTCTGGGGAAGGCATGGCTAGCGCAGAGCAGGAGCCCAGATGCACACTGCTTCTTAACCAGGAGCACCCCAGTTAGCACCTGATCATGCTAGTGAAGTAACGGTAAAAACTGCACAACCAAAATAATCACACAATCACAGAGTTGTAGGGGTTGGAAGGGATCTCCAGAGATCACCAGGTCCAACCCCCTGCCAAAGCAGCTCCCTAGCTCATATTGCACAGGGAGGTGTCCAGACTGGACTGGAATATCTCCAGAGAAGGAGACTCCACAACCCCCCTGGGTAGCCTATTCCAGTGCTCTGTCACCTTCACTGTGAAAAAGTTCTTCTGCGTGTTGGTGTGGAACTGACGTAGAGAAAAGAGAAATCAGTGACTTTTTTACTGAGCTATAGAAGAGAGCTGGCAAGCAGGATATATTGTCATCAAAGACAATGTAGTTTTTCTTATTAGAGGTTTGATATCAAAATGGACAAAATAAATGAGTTTTGGTAGAAAGGTCAAAAGGTATTACTGGAAAGAGGAAAAAGGCAGCAGTTTTCCTGTGAGCTCTCATCTGAGTCACCTTCACTTAGACATATGAAAGAACTTTGAAATTTTATTAAGAGGCAAGTATATTGTTTGGAAACTAAACATTTAATCACTTAACATAGGAAGCAGGGGAAAAAAAAGGCCAGCATTTTCTTTTTTGTGTGATGTCTACAGTTTTTGTGCAATTTCATTTAGCTTCTATTTTTTTCACTTTAACCAGAGATGTTTGCTGCAAAGCCACAGATGCTTTCTGGTTAGAAAAAAAATGTTTCTAGTTGAATATTCTATTATTATTCACAAAAGTTACTTTCCCATTTGGGACAATAAGGATTAAGCCATTTCCTTGGGGCTTACTTTACAAAAATTTACCAACTGGGCCTGGCTGAACTTTGCATCATTTCCCAACTGTTTAATATCGTCATTCATTTCTATTAAAGAGCAGTTAATTGTCTGAGTTTATATAAACAAGATCCAATGCCTTGCTATAGCAGACAATATACTTTTCAAAAAAAGCTGAGTAACATGGACGAAAGTATCCCACATCAAGAACACCACACAGCCAGTGATGTTAAAACCTTTTCAACTTGAAGTCCTCCCCAGGACCTTTTCATACTGGCTTCAGTAGGAATAGTATCAGACATTCAGACTGTCAACAGAGACCAGGAGAAAAAGGAACAGCCCGATGCCAGCTGTGCTAGTGCTACCCAACATACTGCTGCCGATAGAAATGACAGAAGTACCAGTTTGCCTGTGCTGGATAGAAAGCTCTCCAAATTATATCAAAACAGATTATTTCACTTCTGCCCAGCTTCCCATGCTCAGGACAGGTGCTTCTGGATGCTACAGCGCTTGGCCCAGCCAGGCTGGCACTAATGTCCTCTTATGATACACACTGGGGCAGAGTCTCTGCCGGCAGCGTTCAGGCAGGAGAGGCAGGGAGTGTCTGAAATGAGCCATACGGAGTCACATTCGCACAGCCTGGAGGACTTTGTCAGGCTATGGGTCTGTTTTGCCTCTGATGCCCAACCTCCCAACTATCGATTGCAGCGACTGTATTTATTGATCGGCTGTATTTATTACACTTACTTCCCCCTTCATCCCACAGCCACTTTGCAACACTGTTCTATCAGCATAGATTTGGGAGTGTCCCACTTTGTTGACCTTATTAAGCACCCAAGTTTTGTGCAACAGTATAGGATGCCAAAAGCACCACCTCTGCCCTGAGACAGCCACCAAACAATTTCCTCCTCTCCCTTCTGGGCTGCGCAGCCACCAGGGCGTAGCGGGGCCCTTCCCAAGGCCCGCCATGCACCATGTCAGGCACCTCCCAGCTCCAGGCCTGGAGCCTGCAGCCAGGCCCCAAGCACCTTTGCCTGCTAGTCCTCTTGCCCAGCTAGCAAATCCACACTGCTCCACCTTACAAGCAGTTTCTTTCCCCTCAAAAAAGTATTATCAGCAATTGCATTTGCATGATTTTAACATTATGAATTTCTACATAGCTACTCTTCCCACCTACTTCTGATCTACTCATTGTAGAGGTGTATGTCTCGGGCAAATTCAGTCTTTTGAAGTAAGCTGGCAGTCTTGTTCTCTTCCAGCTCAGTGGAGAACAAGCAGTTACTGTCAGCTGTCAAGAACCTGAATAAAGCTTTGTTAAGGGCCCCTCTGTCTCTATTTTTGGTTTGGGTGTGGCATGGAAAAAACAATATTTACCATCTCAGTAGCTATGCCCTTTGTGTATTTGTTTTCATATTCCCTTTCCCCATGTGAATTCAGCAGATGTTGCACGGCTTGATATCAGCCCTGCGTTCCTGCTGTCAGAGTACGTGTATGTCTCCACTGAACATTAGCAATGAATAGGCAATGCCTGTGCAGAAAAGATACAGATTCAAGTGCCAGGCACTGTTTCAGAGGCAAACGTGGATAAAGACCAAAAATACTGTAAGATTTCATTTGCAATGTAAGTGAAACAAAAGCTACAGTCATCCTCCCTGAACTGAAGGCCTCCGGGGGCCTGAGAAGCTACAGCCCTGTATAATGTCCAATTTCTGTCCTTAACATCCCTTTTAAAATTAAAATCACTTGGGAATATTTTTCCATTGCCCTGGGGGAATGGACACAGATTGCTAAAAGGCTAGTCCATATTTACCCCTATACATTAAAAACTAATGTTCAGTGCAATTATCCAAGTGCAATTATCCAATTAATTACCTTGCACAAAAACATTTCCATTCATTTTATTTTTACATAGAGTACAAACATACAGGCTTGCTAATGTACAGATGATCAAAAAAACCCAAGGATACTTTAAGAAGTCAGAGAAAAGCCAAGGAGAAAGAGCTACATGCTAGGGGAAGGCCAGCAAGCTGTCTTTCACAGCCAGGACCTGTGCAGCCTTAGCTTTGCTTAGTCTCTGCCATGCTTTCACAACAAAGCCCTACAGTCCAGCTTTCCAATGCAGCTGGACTTTCCTCCCGGACTGAGAGAGAGCACCCACTCGGCTCAGAGTGCATATTGTTCCTCACATTTTGCACATGGCCAGGTTTGAGAAGCAAGGAGCTAAATCAGTCCCATGGCTCTGTGCAGGAGGCAAAATTTGAATCCAAGTCTCTCAAACACTCTCAGAGCCAAAACTAGAGACTAACACCCTTCAAAAATCCAACCCAGTCTCAAAACATTTCTTGTCATGGGGCAATACATGACCAGGCAATAAATAAAGTTCTAACACACAGGCAGCAGGTATTTGCTTTATGATAGAGCTACCTGAGACACACCATTTATCACCATGGCATAAACGCTTTGGAACAAGGAGTTCTGCTGGAAATGTCAGTCTGTTAGCGTATAACAGCTCCACTGCTGGAACAGTCCAGCAAGTCAGACTTAATGGTGCAATTTTCATTGATAATTTTGCTGAACATAGTCCATTCTTTTGCATAAGGATAAATGAAAGAGGGAGGAAAAAAGGATTACTAAACTGGCTCAATTCCAGGCAACACAAAGTCTTCTAAGGCAATGAATACTTTTCTGTAGCTTTCAAGTATTGTTCTACCAAGAGACTGAGAAAGGTTGCAAATGAAATCAAGATAAGCAATTCAATAATACAACAGAAATGCAGCTGTATTTCAGTGTTATCTCACCATTACCATATCTTAGCCACATTTGGACCTTTTTAATGCAGTGGTCAATACTTTGAATCTGCCTTGTTCAGAAAAATAATTATTGTAATTATAACATTAAAACTCTTTGCTCTTATTCATGAAACCTTTGTGCCTAATCATTCCCTTAGCCACCTCTCATCACTCAATGTCTGTGAAGGAAATTGGTTTAAAATAACCAAATGGAAAAGTTCACCCACACTCTAAACAGCTCTAGATTAAATTATCTCTATGCTTTACACATTAATAGAAGTGCTACGTTTAAAAAAAAAAGACAAAACCCTTTGAATCAAAAAGAACTCATGCAAGAGAAAAAGTCACATCCCATAAAAGGGTCTTTATTAAGGTATTGTAGCAAAGACTTTTCTTGATGATGCCTGAGTGTGACTTGAGTGTATTTTCTGTTTTTAAAGGTTTGTTATTCATTCTCACAGCACTTTGTAACTACAGCATAAATACTCCTCTGCTTTTTTTTTTCCTGGCTTCCCCCCTCCCCCCTTCTGTGAAATGTTCAGGAACAATGAAGTAAAAGATGCATCCTAGTATGTTTCCCACACTTGTGCAGTAACACGTAGGGGGATTCACCTTGAGCGGTGAAACTGGGGAATAAACACACACACACTCAGAAAGGTAAAGGAAAAAGAAACGCAGCAAGTGTATTAGTATCTCTCGGCCTATGTCTGATCTGACAGCTGATACAGATATAATCTGATAAAGAAACTGATTTATATGGTTTATAATGCTTTCAGAGGATTCCTGGTTTTTGGATTATCCTTCTCTAACATCCTCATAGATGACTGGGTCTAAGCAGTTCTACTTACAAGCTACAAGATCATCTCAGCAGTAACTGCTTGAGCCAGGCACACTGTAGTCATACCATTCCCTGAAATACCAGATTTGAAACATTTGGTGCCCCTACATGCATGACATCCATCTGAACTGCAGACCACCAGTATCTGACCTAAAAATATTACCAGTTTGGTCACAAAATAAACCAACTCTGCTTCTGCACCGTGTCAAATTCTTCTGCTGAGGAAAGGATCTTTTCCGGGTGTCCCAACACAAGCTATATTACTAATCTAGATTTCATGCTGTGATCCAATTACAAAGCAACAAGAACAACGAGTAACGACGAAAGGGAAAAAAGTTACTTTACTGCTGCTTCCACACAGAACTACTGGGTAAGGAAAATCTGAGTTTGAGGTTAGTTTAAAATGAGCAAAGCCAAGTCTTTCTTTCGAACCCACCGACTCATCTGCACCAAGTGTATTTTTCTCCAGGCTTTAATTTTACTTCTCCTACTCCATTTTCCTGTCTATGCTTGATCCAAGCACTGTGCCCCCTGCACAGCCTTCTGATTCTCTGGCCTGCTAGCAACCATGAATTTGGGCAGAGGCTGAGTTCCTAATTCATGGGGTCTCTTTCAGCCTTGCCAGGAAATTATACATTTTTGGCTGAACAATGAATTTATAGTATGTGCTTGGTGGATCATACCTACTCCTCTGTGTAGGATTCACTTTGGGCAAGCAGTAACAAACCAAGGATGTAACTCTCACAAACTCAAGCTATTTATAAACAGGTTTCAGTATTTTTTCCTTCTGTTTACATTCCACGTTGAAGATCCAACTTGATTTACAACTTAAAATCTTCCCAAAAGATTTTCCAGTCTGCCAGCCAGACAAAATGTAATGTTTTTCCTGTATCTACCTGAATTTCCTTTGAAACAATGAAACCAAATTGACTCTTTTCCCCTTGCATTCTGTTTGCCCTTTAAGGAGCTAGTTCCATGTTTTCCCCCCAAACCTGTTGAGTTACCTTAACCTGTTAAGCTGCCACACATGTTAAATTGCCTTTGTCACACAGTTTTAAAGTCTGAAAATTATTGATTCTTCTAATCTTAAGAAATTATTTTCCAGTTTCTGTATCATTTCAGCTTGATGCAAAAAGACTAGTCTGCAAAAAAAAATTGGTTTATAAGGCTAGTATTTTAGATGAGCCCCAGGAACATGGCTTACTGCAAAGCTGTGGTTTGCATTGCTGTAGCAACTGCATTAAATGAGGTTTTGTTAGGGTAAAGTAAGCCTGACTGAATTTCTCTAAAGTACATTCAGGACAGATAATCCAGCAGTGGTATGCTCTCACTGCTACAGGGCTTGTATTGTTCAGCTCTTATGCCATGAAGGAGCATAGATTTGTGTGTTCTACTCTATACGTGAAATAAAGTTAATCAAAGACTGAGATTTATTTGTTCAGGAAAACAGATTTTTTTCCTGGCCTGTTCAATTTCACTTTATCTCAGATTCCTACAGCCTACAATATTAGGGCTCGGTGTGCAGTGCAGTGCTAACACAGTTGAACATCACACCTAGACAACGGCACAAATTCTCTAACCCAAGGACCGAGTCCATAAAGAGCCACCTGTTTTCAAGGTTTGGCCTTCTGTTTCCCCATCTGTGCAAGTCTCCATTGTTACCCTGCAGGATTTGTACTTTATTCAGGTTGCTTTGGTTTCCTCATCTCCATAGCCTCCCTGGTAAGGAGCATAATATCCAAAGATATTATAAAAAAAGCCTTTTGTGCTCCAGGAGATATACAGGGTTTCTTGAAGAAGGCTCTGGAAACTTTGCAAAAGAAACAGCGTGAGTAAATATACCACTGCCCAGGAAAAGCCATGCTCCCTCTCCCAAGCAAATGGAAAAGTTAACTCCATCAAGCCTCACAGATTCTGGAGTCCTTCATCCTCAAACCTTCCTCATCACACAGCTCATTAGACAGAAGGAAAACTAAACTTAAATTGGCATAGACCCCATTCATTTATGCCAAGAAAATCCCACACAATTTGGAATTAATCAACAGCACAGAAATCCCCTCCCACCTACCACATGGAGCCCAGTCTCCAAAAATCTGCAGAGTCTCTCTCTAGTGCAGTATTTGAAACAAACCTGTTTGCAGAATTAGCTTCACCCTCCTCCCATGCTGCCTTCCCACACAGGGAGGTCTGCTATTTCCCTTCCATAAGAAAAATAGCACACCTATGCAGGAAACAAAGGCTAGATCGTCAAAAAACCTGATTTGAGAAAATCTACTGAGCCAATACACTTTTCTCCCACTAAGAAACACTGTATTTCTAGTCCAGCAAAAAAAAAGCGACACAAACAAGACTTAGTACTCCTGTCAATGAGCCCTTTTGAAAGGCCTGGTAACAAAGGTACACCTGAAACAGAGCCTGGGCTTCAGCTTTCTTCTTTCTCTAGGCATTTCTTTTACTTTCCAGGAGGCCTGAGGATCTCTTTATGGAAGCAAAGATTGCAATTGATTGCCACAAAGCTTTCTATGACTCGCCTTTTTGAAGCACCCAGGTGAGATGCCTGGAAGACTCTGATGTGTTTGTTTTTCACAGCATGCAGTCACCCAGCTCCCATTATACATCAGGGCTTCTTGTCTATTCCCCTCCTGCAGGATTTGCCCCATATGAAGAGGCTGTAGGTGCTTTGCCTCTGAGTTACCTTCAGGTTTCTTTGCAGTATTTCCTTGTTTTGTGTTACAGCCAAATCTGCAGGCACCAGAAGTGATAAAAGACTCATTGTTCTGGCTGTCAGAGACACCTAACAAGACATACCCTATTTAAACATTTATAGACTACCTATAGACTGTTCCAAACTGGATCTAGTCTTCTGGCACCATCTTACTTTAGGGAGAATAAGGAAACATAATCCCACCTTGCTTATTCATGAAGGATACACTATCTCCGAGAAATAAATATCTGGGGTTTAATCCTGTTGGATTTAGGAGGCACTTAACCACAGGTACTTGCAATCTCAAGTGATGGATGACATCAGGAGGTTAATTAGCACAACGTGTGATGGCCATTGCCTCATGTTCTGGTTCTCGTGTCTGCTCAGTGCATGTGGTGGGCAGCAGGAACTCTTCAAGGCCAAGAAAACACCAGGTTTGTGGACACGTTGCTTTGAACAACATGACTGTTGAGCTGTCTTTCTCAGAGAGAGGGGTACCTGCCACTAGCATGCTGCTGTCAAGACCAGAAACAGCACTTTAGACAGCTACACAGATTTTGCAGGTAAAAATCTTGCCCATAATAGGCACTAATACACCACACAGCCAGGTAGGGTCTCATGATATGGCACTTGACCATTGCTGGAGCTGGGCTGGAGCTGTGTCCCATGGACCACTCCTGCAGCCCACCCACCACTGGTGCAAAGGAAAGCACAGGCCAGCAGTGCTAGCAGAAAAGCCATGAACAGACTGCTGGGTGTTAGTCAGGCTTCTTAATCACAAAGCTGTCCTCCCCAATCATTGCTCCACCCAAATCACACAGCTAATTGCCCTAATATTATCATTTGCCACCTATTTCCTTCTTCTCAGGCTTTGCTTATAGAGACACCCTTTCCCTAAGCCTGACTACCCAAGTTTCCAAACTTTTCACATCTGTAAATCTTTCTACTATCTGAAAAAGCAATAAATAAATCAAAATAGTATCAGGGAATCTTTCAAAATAGCTCGAGCTAGTCAAGCTGTGCTTCTTTTCTACAACGTTATGTGCAATGTATTTCTTTCCAGAGGCGGCAACAGTGAAGATTTTCCACTCCCCCTCACTGCGCAGGCTGCAGCAGGGCTGGTATTTTAAGACAGTGTCACAATAGCACAGGCATTGCAAATTAAACAGCAGGCTTGTTCTGCAAACTCCCTTGTTGGTTTCTGACTATTAAATACCACCTGAATTAGGACACTCCTTTGTTGAAGGAAGAAAGGAGGAAAGCAGCAGAGAGCTGCCTCTCTATCCTCTCACCTCTGGGGAAAACCTCTCCCCTTCATTGCTGGGGACCATCAGATGCTGCACTCAGAGCTCGTGCCCAAGGAGACATCGAGACACCCTCAGCTCTAGCTGTCTTAGGACAATGCAATGGTTTGAGCAGGTGTCAAAGTCTCCGGTTCACAAGTTCACCATTAAGCTCTGTCCACAGCAGGCTGGGCTTTTCTCTTTTTTTTTTTTTTCCTTTTCCAGACCTTTTGTTCATTATGAATCTTCAAACTCAGTTTCTTCCTTTTGAATACATACAGCACAAGGACTAGGTGAGAAAAGGGCTGTCGCTTGGCAGCAGTTCAGCATCACTGAAACTCAGTTGTGACAGGAAACTACACCGCAAGTCACTCATATGTCACTTTTGCTGGAAGAAAGTATTGCTATAGAGAAAACAAAAATACAAGCTTGATGCATTTAAAGGCTTCCAAGAAGTAATATGCCAGAGAGCACAATGTGAAAAAGCCTTCTTTTCTCTAAAGGACAAAAATATCTTATTCCTTCAGACCCTTTCTTCACCTCATCACAATGAGCCATGTAGACTGAAACTTGATCAGATAGCAGAAGGGTTAGGAAAGCACTGACTACATTTTTATGCAGATTTGCCTGTCCATCCTAGCTGAAATGAATTCTGGTGTCTTTCTGACATTAACAAGGCAGGATCTGATAGAATCTAGCAGCTATCTGGGCCTCCATCAGCAACCCAACCACTTTCCTGTCGCTTCACCATCTTGTCTTACCGGTGCCAGGATCCAAACCAGGAAAGAAGCTCAGTTCTTCGGATAGTAAACCGGCAGACTGACAAGGAACATAAAAACTAAGCCCTGATGTTTTTTTCCAGGGGTACAAGAATCTCAAAGTTCTTTCAAATAAGAAAAAAACAGCACAAGGACCATTTCCGCCTCGACTCCACAGAATGATCTTTGCACAGAGAATTTTCAAGGGAAACCAGAAACAAGACTCTGCATTTTCTCAACCAGAACAAAGCTACATTTTTTTGTGGTTTCTGTAAACCATACTTACCATTTCCCACTCATCCTTATTACCACATATCATTTGAAAAACTATATACAATAAATGTGAATGTCTCTAAGTGTCAGAATGTTGGGAAGTATGTATGGTGAATCCCACAAGAGACCTAGAACACTGCAGCACAAAGGTCAGCACAGCCCCTTACCTGCTCCGGTGTCCCCAGTCCAGACAGACATCCCTCCCACTAGGACTGAGAAAAAACTTAAACATTTGATGGGGAAAAAGTCCTTATTATCAGGGGATAATACTGATTTTTAGATCTCTCAGATCCTCAGTTAAAAGTGATTTGTAACAGGCAAGCACTGCATCAATATTGGCTATGGGAATTCATAATGGAGGTCCAGGATTTTAATTTTAGCCAATTTTAACATTAAAAAAAATCCCCTAGGTTTTGTCAGAACTCAGGAACCGTTCATTGTCAGAATCAAATCACATGACTGAAGTCTTATCTGGTTACACTGCAGATAAATCTTTGCTAGAGATTTAACCATCCTCAGCAACTCCAAAACTTATGTAAAGCCCATCCTGATGTGATGCACAACATTTGTCAGTGTAAAATCAAAAGGAATGCTGATTAACATTGACCTTTGTGTTGTTGGCTTAAAATCCCAAGAATACATACAAATCACATTAGTTAAGGTAATACCTGAATTTGAGACCTGCTTTACAGATTACATGATCAAAGACTGCAAACAGTGAAGGTGTCTACCACCATTTAAAACTACCCCTTTGGTTTCAATCCTGCATATGCCAATGGTGAGTAAACACCAACCCCTGGCAAAACCCAAGGATGCCAGGGGTCTCACACCAGGGCACTGCAGGGGTCTCTCTGCACAAGAACTGTGAGGATCCAGACTGTATTAAATGCCTCCAAGGATCTAGTTCCATGTTTCCCCCCTAAACCTGTTGAGTTATGATGCACTGATTTGAAATTGGTTTATCTTGATTAGTTTGCTCTTGCTTCATAACTGTGCTCTTTCTGTGGGCAAACACGGCTTCAGTCTTAAGTAGATGCTTGGACTGTCAGTCTCTTAGGATAAACAATTTTAAAATAAGGAATAGGTTGCAAGAAAAAGTAATTTCATGCTTCAAGAAGAACTTTTATTTCAAAGTCTTGGAACCTAGAACCATCACTTTATAGTCCTATCCAAACATTGATGTCATCAATATATTTCAAAGCAGCTTTTAATTAAGTTAAATAAAGAAAACAGATGCTGCTGAAGAAATGCCCAGTAAGAATTTCTATTTCTAGATGGAACTGTTTAAAATGGATAACCAATCCTGCTAACTGTGGGATGTGATACACACGACTGAGTTTATAGGTGTTTAGTGAGAGTTTTGTGCCATTTAATAAGTCACTGCGAGCAGTCAGCACAAAGATAATGATGTAAATAGAGTGGGTCTATAGCCTCCACATCTTCTAATTAAAAACACATATAAATTGCGTAAGTCATTCCCAGTAGCATTTGCTCTGGACTGCAACAGCATTTACTTTCCTTCTAAAAAGCTTCAGACACCCATATCAAAATAGTCCTTTTTCAGTTTCCTAAGCTTAGATGAGCATCCACACAAAGCAACCATTCAGGGAACACTTTCCATGTTTAAACTCTGCCAATTAATGGTCCTGTAACCCCAGTCCCATCCTGGCCATAACACCACGTTAAAGTTAAATTGTATCAGTGTGGAAATCCCTAGCACAAAGAAGAAATAAGAATTAGGTCAGTCTAATTGAATTGCCGTAGCTTGCCTGAAAACACCTTTGCTCCCCACTCTGGAGGGGCATTAAAGACCACATTAGGGAAATGTTCCCATTTTCCAAATCATCTTCCTGCTTTGCTGAGGCAACTTTCCAAATCTTCACCTTTGTTACTGCCTGCTTTGCTCAGAGGACTCACTGCTGATATTTCCCCCCGAGCTTTTATTTGGCCGGAGGATGAAAATACTGCTAGCTTTAAAGCTAGAACTTTCCAACAGACCAGGAGAAGCTAGTTTCAGCAGGATTTTATGTGCCTTTTAGGCCCCTACATACACATTAAGGCTTATCAGAAACACCTACGTTTCTCACCCAGAGGAGCTACCCTACTGCAGTCTGGTCTTGCTCTGCTGTGCGCAGCATGCTGCCTGCACAAGGAGCAGAAGGAAAAAGGACAAAGTTGTTGACTGCTTTGGCAGTGGGACTTTGTGGCCTTTGGGTACAGCTTTACACCTCCCTCACAAAAGTTGAGCAACTGTAGGAAAAGCAGTTAGCCTCAAGTAAGCCTCATACTAACACTTCACCTCACTGACACCAGCTCCAGCCTTGGAACTACAGCACGAGGTGCTCAAGGAGAGATGCAGGCACCAGGAAGCCATCAGCCAAATTCTCCTGGACTGCAGCCCCCATCCCCTAGACATGGCAGTGGCATTCACACTGCTGGTGCATGTATTTCATAACAAACTGCAAAACAGACACGTGTGATTTTGAGTATAAATTGTTTTCAAATACAAACACAATCAAATACATCAATTACCAATGTAATCTGAGCTACATAAATATATGCCAACTATAAAAAGAGGGTCCATCCGTTTGTTCCACTCAGTATCATACTTCCTAAGCAGGAGGAAAACTTGCTCCACCCTCTCAACAAAAACTTTTTTCAGAAGGATGACGTACCCTACCACAAATGGCAGCAGCCACTGTGACTCATTTACCCTTCTAAAGAAAGGAATGTACACTCTCAGAAACTAACTTTGAGCTTTCCACATACTAACTACAAACAAGCAGAAAAAAAATATATATACACACACACATATATGCATGGACCTAACAATAGTCATGGAGAAAACCTGTTCCCTAGCCTGCAATTGCTAGCACTGAACAATCAAAGTGTTCTACAAAGCACCTCTATTCCACATTGGTTCGTTCTTTGTGTCAGTGTAATATTCACACAACTCTGAACTACAATGAACAAGCCCCACTCTGAAATTGGGGCCTTAAAGGCAGCATATGTTACCCAAATATATATGTGAATGCTAAGCACATTGGGATTATTTCGACCACAATCTACGTAATGACAATTTTTTCAGATGTTGCATTACAAGAGTCATGTTCAACTAATTATAGTTCAGAACATTTTGCTACTACGTCTACTTGCAAAGAAAAGAAATATCATTCCTCAAAGTTCAAATTTTCAAAGCCTTCACCAAAATACTCTTATTACCTCTATTAGCACAATCTTTACTATTAAAGCCATTTATGTTAGTTTTTGACTGAATCTCTAATCTTCTGACTGACAAGATTATAGACATAAATGTGCTTCCTCGGGAGATTTTTCTACTTAGAGAATCAGTCTGCAATCTTCTCTCTGTCTGAATTATAGCCCATGATTTAATGTCATCCATTTCCACATCCTCAAAAACATGAATGGAGGGAAATCCCATTTTCACAGGTGGCTCCCCACGTCTCTTTGCCGACAGAAGAGATTGAGTTACGCTCTTCAGAAACCTTCATAATTTTTGTAGCTAAATTAGATGTTACCTTGTCACCACCACCTGAAAATAGTCTGGGAATGGCTCTGAATCACTAGGAGATGACTCGATGACTGGGAACACTGCTTACAGAACCAGGTCCTAAGCAAGATAGCTGCTAACCAGACAAAAGCCAGCAAGACAGGCTAACCACATGGATACATTTCCACCAGGTAGCACATGCCACATCAGACAGCTTTAATGAAAAAGACAGTGGAAAGAGAAGACACACATCCACAGTACATACACTTCCCTTTCCCCTCCACTAGTAAATAAACTATTTTTATTGTAAAAATACAGACAGCACAAGCTCACCAGTGAAAGCAAGCAAATGAATGACCCACGGCAGGGCTGCAGAGAGGGGCTGCCGGGAGTGTCAGGGAAACAGCGTGAGAGCAGGCTTACAGCACATCCTTGGCACTGCCCCGCTGTAAATCACCCCTTACTGCTAGGCACCACCATGGAATTACAGCCCTGCACTGACCTGCAGTGTTTTCCAGTCCTGCAAAAAAAGGCTGAAAACGAGCCTTTTCCCCAATGCATCCTCATGAAGCTCCTGACAACAGCAGAGACAGTTTGCCCAGCTAAAAGCAGGACATGACTTGCAGATAATGCTCTGCCTTTAATTTGTCAGAGGCTTCAGCAATCAAGCAATAAACAAACCCAAGTCTAACACTCAATTACAAGTAATTCACAGTCCAGCTTTTACCAAGCTTAAGCACTGCACAAGTTTTTCCCCTCAGAGGAATGCCCACTGCCATAGAGAAGACATGGCAGAACATGCAGCAGTGAAGGCTGAACTGCAATAAATTTCAGTTCACAATAATACATGCTGTGAACCCTGGCAAAAAGGAGTGGAAGAAATGCAGCATCTTCCACCTTCCCTACACTGCAAATTACTTTATCGAGTAGAGTCCAACGGCTGGGGATGATGATTTACTTTTTCAGCCATCCCTATGTAAAAGCCCAGAGGATGCACCACAGCCCTTACACAAAGCTGTGCTGATGAAATCAGACTGAAAAAGATTTCTTTACGTGATAAAACGCCTCCAGGTATAGCTTAATGGTAATTTAAGAAATTAAAGGGTTTTTATTAAAGCTTTTATATATAGCTGAGAAAGGTAAAATATTTATTCCACAGTTAAACAAAACAATGTCCTCGTATAACAAACACAAAGACCTAGTGCACCAGTCAGACAGTGTCTGACATCCTTTGTGAACATTCCCAGAATGACCAATGCCTGTGTCTGGCCAGTACAGATATAAGCATGTTTAAATATTTAAACTTAGAAGAGAAGCAGCATATTTTGACTGAAATTTGTTATGGATGTTCTTGTTTTGGCATGAGTGTTTAAAAACCAAGGATCATGGATCTTGTCAGGTTATGAGAATGACAGGGAAAGGAAGAAAGGTCGGAGGATTTTGCCTGATTAAAATATGCAGTGGCTTGCATTCCTAACACACACTCTGAATCTTAAGTTCCAGATAAATATTCATAAATGCACTCAGCACATGTCTGGTAACGTTCTGAAATTTAGAGACCCAATTTTTCTTGAATCCCCAGATGGGTCCTGCTCAACATACTCTAAGCAACAAACAGAAAGAACCCCAACACAAAGAAGCTAGAACTGATACTGTTAGTACAACATCACAGGGTTCAAGCAATCACACGAGAGTAGATGCTGTTCTGCACCTAAAGTTGCCAGAATGCTCTCACACCTGTAGGCAACACAGGGAATATAAAGCACCATTCAACCATCTTTTTTGTTATTTTCAAGCTTATTTTCCAGTATTTGAATAAAGCACCACTGTTTTTCTGTTTACTTAGAGACTAACTCCACATCTCAGACATCCACACTAACCAAAAAGACCCATCCATACAAGAGCTCAAATAATGTTCTGAATAACTTTTTCATCTAAAAAAAGCTGCCTTGCTCCGTATGCATTTTCCAAAGTCCTTTAGCTGTCTAGACAGAGAAATCCTACACTGCACTGTAGACTAAAGGGAAAGCATAACCATCTTGTTATATAATACAAATACTGGGGAACATTCAATCAGATCAAAAAAGAGACTAGTTCAGAACAGAGTGAACAAAATACTTCCTCCAGCATAACTAGTCTGTGCAATTGCTATCTATAAATATGTTACCAGGGGAAAGAGCGCAATGAGGTTTTCACAGAACAAACACCACCCAGCCCCACAGCAGTGTTCATGACCAAACCAAACATAACTTTTTAAAAGTTAAAGGTATTAGGAGAACGTCAATCTTCAAGCTCAGTCTTAAGCCATGTTTGATGTGATGCAAAAATTGCATGATACTGTCTCCCCAAGGGGTGTTTGCACAACTTTTGGATGTCCATAATGCTGACTGCAGCACTGAAATTGGAGCCTGATCCAGCCTGCCTGTTTCTGCGTCTCTTTTTATGTATAAGGTAGAAGTAAAAATCCAAGAAAAATCAAACAATGCAGTGATATTTCTGGTGATGCACTGCAGGGATAGTTTTACAAATAACCTTTTTTCATTATTCTTTTTTTTAACAGAGTAGCAGGTTAAATCTACTTGATTTTTTTAAAACCATATTACAATTAAATTCCCTATCATGGAAAACAGACAAAACCCCCTCTTTTTGTTTTCCCCTAGAGTTTTCCACAGTGGCTATTATTAATGCCTTTGTTGAGCAGAAGTCGGGTGGAACCAAGAAAACAGGAGCTAACCTGCTGCTCCTTTGTGGCTCTGATCTGGGTGTCCAAAGAACAAGGATTTGTTGCAGTCATTGGCTTGCCACCTGCCTGAGGCATTCAACTGTATCTGGCACAATGATGCTGGAAAGCATTCATGAGTAAATACACAATAACATTTGTATGTTTACAGCATCTGCGAAAGGTGCAGGTAGGGCAACTTCTCTACAGTGTGTTTCCAGAGCAAGTCAAACCCATTAATTAAATTCATGCTCTTGTCCAGCTTCAAAAGGAAAAACAGAGCTGATTTATGGGCACTGACAGCTGCAGGAACCAGGAGCTGGCTTTGCTCACTCCCTCCCCTTAATTTTTAAGCATCTGGATAGGTTGAGTTCTCAGAATCTGATCATACAAAAGGCTGTATATGTCCTTGGTTTCTACAAAGAAAGAAAAGGAAGTTCCTTGGTGCAGAGTACTGCCTGTCAGGTTGTCACAGCTTCTCAGTGCCAGCTGAATATTGCCTGCAGGAATTGGGTACCTGAACACGTCTGTGCCCAAGCAACTTGCAGGATGAAGCTGTGAAAGGTCCCACTCATCAGTAATTTCTTATCTAGTCATTATTTTACTTGTGCTGACAACAAAAACGTCAAAATGAGAAAGTGGTACCTGAGAAACAGTGTAATCTACTGCAAGGAAAAAAAAATCTCTTTTTAACAACAGCCTCTGAAGAATTGCCCCAGATACCTTCTTCTAGAGGGAATATAAATGCCTCTGTAGCACATATAGCAATACATGCAAATAGCAATATACAGCAATATACTAGTATGTTCTATTCTTCTCCTAGAATCTTTAAACAAGAGACAGATTGCTAGCATTTTGAGCTGCAATCTGGAGGTAAGAAATCAGAACACATTTAACACCCAAGCTATGAACAGGAAAATGTTACAGAAGTGGAAAATTTTAGATGCTGAACTTTCACCCTAGTCTTCTGGGAGATTTTTTCTAATAAAGAACTATACAAACATAGACAGAGTATATTGACACTGCATCACCTGCCCAGGAAACCCATATGCTGCTGCTGCAGACAGTGCCAATAAAGATCAAAGCTTCCCATGTGTTAATGGGCTAAACTTGGATGTTCTATGCTTCATACCATGCTGTAGACCTGTACTGACCTCTACTGAGTGGAAGGTTGGGCTAGATGAACTCTGGAGCTTCCTTTCAATCGATTATCTTGCGATTCTATACGAAATTTCATAAAGCAGGAAACAAATGTATTTTGTTGTGATTCATTGTCCAGGCAGCAGAAAGCTTGCTAGGAACAAGGATACTACCATTTAAAACAGCTCATGATTACTAGTTTCCAGGAAGAAACTAGTGATCCAGCCAGCATAGTCTATAAAAGCAAAACAAACATAACATAAGCATATCTTTTTCTGCCAGTGACCCAAAGGGGCCTCAACAGAAGACAACTATGGCTAAGCACACGTGTCTAGTCACAAATGGGCACATGATAATTGACGGCAAGATCAACTGAACGGATGGTGATGTCCTAAGCTGCCTTATCTAACAGAAAGGTGTTAATTCTCCAGCAATCTCTTGTACATATCTGAATATACCACTTGTTACACTCCAACACACAGCAGTTTATGCCATTTTCAATTTATGGCAAAGTAAGCACAACTACTCACACAGATAGCAACTGCAAGTTCAGCCAGTACACCCTGGGAACTGGCAAAACCACAGACCTCTTCTGTACGGTTACTGCCTATTTTCAGCTGTGGATTAAGATATCTCCTTCTATCAGCTTGTTTTTGCCACTCAGCAAACCACCTGTGTCTTTTCAATTACCCATCAAGATCTCCACAAATCAGGGAGATTGGTCAAATGTCTAGGAATTGCTATTATACAGCATCCATTCAAATTTTAACTGGTCCATGGTATCTCAGTTCTTTAGCTTATGTTCTTTGTGTTGTTAATGACAAGTTTGATATTAAAAAGGAGTGTAATGACAGAATTGAAGAACAAGCATACTAATATGTAAAAACTTTTTAAATCAAGAAAGACTGATGGAATAACTAACCTCAACAGTACTGCATTTCCTAGGTACCTTTCATAAAGAAAAGTGAATATTCATCTCTCTTTCTCCTCAGTTTCCTCAGTAAACCAAGCCAGGTATAATTACCTACATTTTTACTACTCCTCACCCTTATAGACCCTATGGGAGAAGTGCATGTTTTACAGTTGATAGATTATTTCTTCACTCTGATGCCATGAAAATCAACTCTAAGCATTCACAGAAACAATTTAAGATTTTCAAATTCAGCTTTAATTTCACAAAACTTCTCCCTTTTGTGACCTTGCAACAGAACCTTAAATGCTTTGGTTCCATTCCTATCAAGGTCAATCCCAGTTTTATCATCAACATGCAGTGGGCCCACGTTTTATACAGTACTCCTCACAGAAAATACATCTCAGCTTGCCTTACACATGGTTACATTAGCATACTCTGTGTAAGCAATTACAGTGAAACCCATGGGCAGAAACACAAAGAATGCATAGAAGTCAGAGGTTTGTTCCACTGAAATTTGAATTGAGATGAAAAGTTGAACTGATTAAAAAGACATCCAAAAAGCTATTGGGCAACTGGGTTTGGAGCAGAGAAAGCATTTGAACAATACCACAAAAGCACACATGGGGGAGGGCCAAGGCTATTAGAGAAGAGAAGGGAACAGTGAGGGGAATGCAAATCTGAGGGCAGAAATTAAAACCACTGTCGATGTCTGAACATTTTCTGAAGCTCTCAGGGACAGCACAGAGTTCTAATACTTTTGACCAACAAGAGAAAACAAGTAACTTCTACAACCAACTGATCTTCAGAGCAGCTTGGAAGACAAAGTTAGGAATTCAGTAAAGAAAGAGTTAAACCCTGTGTTGTTTGAGTAAAACACATGCTAGCTCTCTGATCCTTAGGGTGATGGAGGCTCTTTTCTGTTGAAGCGCTGGGGAACATCGCACAACATTATACAACAGAGGAACTGTGTGTGATACCTGAAAACTTCAGGGTGGGAACAGCTAATGGAGCAGGACAATAGGTGGCTCAGAGTGGCAACTGTCCAGCCTGTGCAGGGCAGACAGCAGCCCACACACACTTTGAGCAGAGGACAAATACAACCTTAAAAACCCAAAAGCCTAGAAAGGGATTCAACAGCAGCCCTAGAGGTAAATATGGAAATAACTCCTCAATGTCCAAAAGGTTAATTTTGTCCAGCACAAAACACACCCAGGGGCTGGAGCACACCTACGGCCTATGACAAAGCAGGCTTAGGGTATCACATTTAGATTTTGATCATACATCTTTGAGATAGCATGTTTGTCAGCAGCTAAATGAGAGGGAAAATGCAAATAGGAGCTTCTGAGGGCCTAATGATTTTATTTAAATTCCAGGTTATTTTGGAATGTGAAAAATACTTGCTGCTTGGATCCATGACAACCATGTAGATGCAATTCACTAACTTCAATGTTCTACACCAACATGGTAAGCAGTATTCCAGAAATTGAGTTTCAGGTCACCTGGGGTTGTGTTGCACAAAATGTTGGAGCTAATGGATGTGTGAAGCTTCATGTTGCTGTCTCAAAAAGAGTAATACAAAAATACCAAAGAACATAAATGAGCAGGATGTGACAATGTTTCTTGACTTACACTGTTTTACACACCAGACAAGTATTAAGTTTCCCAGAATATCTCAAAAGGGACGTTGCTAAGCAAAGATGATAGTAAAAAGAGTATTTAATTAAGATGTCTGACTGCAATTTGCAGGACTAACAGCCACATTCCAAACTATTACCAAGAGAATAGGAAAAAGCTCCAAATACAATGAAAAGGGGATATTTTTAACTCAAGTTTTTAAGTATAAATATAGAGTGGTTTATGCCTGATCCTGTCTGACACAGAAAAAGAACTATTGGTTCAACTGAAAGCCAGCTTCTGCACATATTCTTCTGTTAAACATCCAGCATTGGGGATTAATGTTAAATTTAGAGCTGAAAACTCACAGGCAAAAATTTTCACTAATTCACTGCTTTTTGTTAAAGAAATAACACACTGCTTTCAGGTTAATAGCCTGTCACACACCTCAGACAGAAGTTCACAGTGAAATCTGTTATCAAACCACCACAATTTGACATCATAAAATGGGTAAGCTTACAATTTAGCAACAGCTATGCCCTCAGTCAGCTCCCATTTTGGGCATTTTCATTTTAAATTTTCAGGGAATCATAGAAAAGTATTTCCTAGATGATTTACAAATATATAAACAAAACCCAACTACAAATAAAAAGAAAACCCTATAGTTAACATAATACTACAAAATTTGAACAGACAAAAGCAGCTTACATGAGGTAGGAACACACTATAATATTTAGTTAAGCAGGCCACATCTTTTGCACTTGTTAAATAAAATCTGTGACCTTTCAACAAGTAGCAAGAGGTTATGGATTTTATTTTTACTTTACTTTCACTGTATGCAGAAATATTTAAGACCATGGTTTACACAAAACAAATACAGGACATCAAGACAGAATTACGCTAAGTAAAATAGCTGCCCCCTCCCTGGCAGTGTTCAAAGCCAGGTTGGATGGGGCTCTCTGCAACTTGGTCTACAGGAGGGTGTTGGAACTAGATGGTACTTAAGGGCCCTCCTAACCCAGGCCATTCTTAAAGAAAAAAAAAAGTAATTAGAGATTGGAACAGAAATCAAATGGAAGAATCTCCTTGGTAACTAATAAAGACAGCTATATCAAATAAGAATAGAATTAAGGTAAAAAGAGACACGAAATGACCCTAGGAAAAAGTTGCATAAAAACAGCAACACAGAATGCCTCATTCTTCATAGGCTTGATTATTTGCTCCTCCTAAAGTACTGACAGCACCTTCAACAGATGCACAGAAACATTCTCAACCCTTTGCAACAGAATAATGAGATTGAACAGGGCTGTAACCCTCCAAAGTGCTGCACAAACATTAAGCTCAGAGAAGGATACGAAATGGTAGTGTACAAGACAAGTTAAGCGACTTGCTGCAGGGCAACAGAGCAAGGAATGAATCAAGGGTTCCCAGGCTCTCCTCAGCAACGAGTCATGTCGGGTACCCACCTGACCTCATTTGAGTTCAGTTTTCAGTCATAGTTCAGGCTCTTAACCGAAAATATTCTAAATAAGACCTATGGGGCAGACACTGTGCATTGGTGTTTTCTTGACTTTGTAGGACAATGGGAACCATGCAGCTACCTACACAGCCAACGGTACTGCCAAGCCTGAAAGCTAACAGTGACATTTTATGAGAAATTTTCAGAGTTTACCCATAAATTCTGAAAAGTATAATGGCAAGGAATATGCACGCAAAGCCAATGTAACAAAACCAGCAGCAACAGCAATGACCATGACATTGCCTTGAAATTATCCCTCCCCAGCTGGATTCAGGAATGAACTGAATCCTGGGGGAATTCTGCTGAAAGGGATCTCAAGCCCAAAGCCTTGCAGGTGTCAGGAACGGTGCAAGCAGAACTCCATCTGTATTCGTGGCTTGTAATGTAAGCTGCACTGGGATTTTTCAAGCTATTGTCACTCAGAGAAATGTGGAGAAAGCACATGGCCCAAATTCTAAAATCCACAGCAAATGACGTTGCCCGTTTCACAGAAATAAGCTCAACTGGGTGATTAATGTTACAGGTTTGTGTGTACACACAGACCCACATGGGCATGTGCCCACATTCCACTCACTACAACAAATACAGAAAATATTTTTAAAGGAGAAAAAGCATCTGCATTGTTTCATTCCATTCCTATCATGATCACATTAATTTTTCTATTTCTGTAAACTCTTAATAGAAAATATTTAGCTGAATTTTCCATTCAGCCTGAAGCCCACATAACTGAGACACCAGTGTTTTTACCAATACCTAGTCTATTACTGAAATAGCAGGTGCATTTCTTAAGTTTCAAAGTTTGTGAAAATCTAAAGAATCCAGATTCTGGGAAGTTCTGACAAGCATACAGTACAGGTGACGTTTCAGCTGATATTATAAATATCCTGGGTCCCTGCAAATTAAAAAAACTCCCATAGCACTGCATATTTGAACACCTTATAATTTTATTGTTATTTGTTATTTAAAGTAGAAACACTTCACTTGAGTCCTAATCCACTGTAGCAGGCAAGCTTATGCTCACTTTAAGCAGGTCAGCATTCCAGTTCAGCTCAAGGAGATGAGCATAAAGTGATTTCTTTGAGCATTGTCTAAATTAAAAACTCACAATGGCAAAGAGGAGGCTGATATATCTCCACATTGTTTGCAGTAGACAGCCTATACCTGGGACTTCTTACTTAGAATCATAGAATTGCCTTGGTTGGAAGGGACCCTTTAGATCATCAAGTCCAACCATCACCCTAACCTGCCAGCCACTACTAAACCATGTCCCTCAGCACCACATCTAGCCATCTTTCAAATAGCTCCAGGGACGGAGACTCCACCACCTCCCTGGGCAGCCCGTTCCAATGCGTAACAACCCTCTCTGTGAAGAAGTTTCTCCTAATATCCAATCTAAACCTCCCCTGGAACACCTTGAGCCCATTTCCTCTTGTCCCATCACTTGTCACTAGGGAGAAAAGGTCAGCCCCTGCCTCTCCACAATCTCCTTTCAGGTAGTGGTAGAGATCAATCAGGTCTCCCCTCAACCTCCTCTTCTCCAGGCTGAACAAGCCCAGTTCACTCAGCGACTCCTCATAACATTTATTCTCCAGTCCCCTCACCAGCCTCATCACCCTTCTCTGGACACACTCCAGCACCTCAATGTCTTTTCTGTAGCAAAGGACCCACAACTGAACACAGTACTCAAGGTACCGTTCCCAATACAGGCCAGGATGGTGTTGGCTGCCTTGGCCACCTGGTCACCCTTCTGGCTCACATTGTCAACCAACACCCCCAGGTCCTTCTCTGCCAGGCAGCTTCCCAGACACTCTTCCCCAAGCCTGTAGCACTGCTTGGGGTTATTATGATCCAAATGCAAGACCTGGCACTTGGCTTTGTTGAACCTCATGCCATTGGCCTTGGCCCATCAATCCAGTCTGTCCAGATCCCTCTGTAGGGCCCTCCTACCCTCAAACAAATCAATGCTCCCACTTAACTTAGTGTTGTCTACTAACTTACTGAGGGTGCACTCAATCCCCTTGTCCAGGTCATTAATAAAGATTCTTGTGTGGGCATGTGAAGACACCATTACCAAAGTGTTGGTTTTTTTGCTATTGCAGGATCAAGATATTTAAACCAAACCTTTCAAGTAGTTGATGGAGTACAATCTGAAAGGTAGGAATTTATTTTTTTTCCACTCTCCTTATTTAGGTTTAAAATTTACTGGCCATACACTACTGTAACCACTGCACAACAGAGAACACTGGATTATTTTCCTCTCTGCAGTACTCCATCATATTTTCTAATGATGATGCTTTGCTGGTACCAGCACTGGTGACACAACAGGTTCTGAACAACGTTTCTTTCCAACCCCTGATATTTCCAATGTAACAAATAGAAGCTTGACAGTTTCCAATTTGAATTTTAGACAAAGGTACTGGAAAGAAGAAATACAGGAACACAAAGTCAACGCGTTCCGTCAGTTAACACAGGTGAAAAATGGCAAGAGAAAACGTGGATGCAGGCAAATGGTACAGCAAGAACAAGCTAGGGCAAAAGGTGAAAGAGGAAGATTTGGGGAAGGAGAAGGAATTTGAAACCATAAGGATTGATTTGGCTGGAGATGGAGAGCACATTGATTTCTTACAGTTCCCTTACAAAGCGCTGCAGGTTATTCCATCAAATGGTCGCACACAATATCCTGACAATTTTAAGAAAGCTCCTTGATCCATTTGTTTTTTGTTTCTTTTACAGAAGAGATTCATTGACTCATACTAACTGTTCATGGCTTTATCCAATTTTCTTTGTATTAAGAGAGGCCAATGTTCTGAGCAGTACAGCACCACCATAATACCTGCCACTAGCAATATTTCAGATGATATAAACAAATCAGAAGCATTTGAAATATTCAGGGCAAGATGATTTTGGGGGATACAAAGCTACAATTGAATACCACAGCTGAGATCACATATCCTACCTGGCTTTAATTCTGCCTAAAGGCACATACAGAAAAAACCTCTAATACCTATTTGAAGCAATTTCCATAGACATGCAATGGCTCCTATAAATAAAAATATCTGGTGCACTTAAAAAGATAAAGGCCTGCTGAACTCCAGCAGTGGCTTTTCATGCCCACTTCCAAAAACTCAACAGGGGAAAACAGAAAAGAAACAAAGCAGCACTGAACCTAGCCACAGAAGTGATGTGATACAAACAAAGAAGTTTTCCATGAGCTGGAATGCCAAAGTTATGAGTTAGCTCATACATTTAGTGCACTTACACTTAAAATAATAAAACCTATGAAAACAATTCTTGTTTTAACTTACAAGAATTTTATGACATCTAAAACATATGTGGCGTCTACCATCTCTTTTTTCCCATCATCCTTTGTTCACAAAGTGTTTCCCATATCATATAAAGATCCAAAGTCTTTCAGTGGCATTTGTTAAAGGTTCTGCTAGCTGTAGCCAGCCCCCAAAGGCCAATAAATTGTTTTTATTTTTTTGCTGCTCACAGAAAAACACAAGAGGCAACAACTTCCAGCAGATGAAGGATCAGTGAAGAGTTTGCTTTCATAGCAATACACAATATGCTGCTATGCTGCAAATTAGTGGCAGCTATATGACTGTACATGGCACAATCACATAACGTAGCTCAGAACCAGTCTGGCTTGCCAGGCTTTTCCTCACAGACTAAGTCCTGTGGCAGTAGGCTATAGCCCTCATGCTCACTGTCTGATATTTTCCATTTTCCTAATGTCCCAAGTAGAATTTTTTGTTGATATAGGATCCATGAAACTGATACTATAAAAATGAAATTATTCCAGAAGGCTACAAAAATAGCCTTTATATATGTTTATTACATACAGAAGTGTATATTCAGTTGAGAAACAATACAGATCTAGAAAACACCTCTATATTTACCAGCCTCATAATCTTCAGCTAATTCTGCAAATGAGTCTAAGGAAAAGTGACTTCAGAGCCAGAAGACAGAAAACAAGCAGCTCCACAGCCAGTTGTGCTGACATATACACTTCAAGTCAAAGAATTTGTTTGCTTTCCTGTCAGTGCTGCAAAGAAAATCAAACTCCGCAGTTTCTGACTTGTTCAGCCCCAGAGTAATAAATAGTCTAAAAGGCAGATTCTGTCCTTATTTGCATTCTCCAAAGCCCCTCTGGTGAGGGCACAGGAAACTAAGGCCACATCAGGGCCAGAAGAGAAGCTGCTTTGTATTCACATTGCTACGTGGGCCCTGCAGCACCACAGGATCTCAGAGACTGCCACACCAGTTCAAGCCGGTGACACCCTGATTTTCAGTTCATTACCCAAGTTTAGTACTACTTAATGATTAAGTCACACACAGGTATTGAGATGCCCCAGCTCATTAGGCACTCTAATCCATCAGTTTGCTCAGCAGCATCTCACACACAGCCAAGAAGGGACATAGCCAAAAGTAAATCTGTCAAGGGCTGGATGCAACTGCAGACCCTGACATATTTGTGTTGGTGTTTCCTTCAAATGTACCTTTCTGCCCTCAGCATCTTCCCTTCTTCAAATTCAGATAAAATTGCAATCTGATCTTTCAGCAGGGACAGCAACATCTTCAAACTATTGCTATTTTTAAACAGATGTCTTTGACCTCTCAGCAACTGTTGAATTTTCTCATCCTCAAAATTTACCAAAGCCTTTAATATATTGATGAATCAAGCAGCGTGCTTCTATCCCTCTCTCTCTCTCTCTCTCTCTCTGGGAGCTAATTATTGAGTCCTGTAGAGTTAAGTCCTCCTTTGTTACATTCTCTTTCATACAAAGAATGAAATCTCACTTCTTAACTAACCCTGGAGACGAACTAGAAGCATTTGTAAAGAAAGCCATCACAAGGCCTTTACTTTTAATCCTTTCCTTAATATTTTAAGATAGGTCTGTGATATCTACTGGGAGTGGGGAATCACCAGATTTTTTTAATTGTATGTATTTTTTATGCCAGGAGAAATGTTTCAACCATTAAGAAAAAAAGAATGCATAAAGAACAATAACACACAACACCTCAGTCTTTGGGGTGAAAGAGACAACTACTCAGGAATTGGTCAAAGGAGAGACCTGTTTAGATTTCTTTCCCACTGATTCTTTCTCAGGAAGACACACAGAATATGTATGTACCAAATGTAAAAGGCTTGTGTGGTCTTCAAGATGCTCAGATCAGGCCACTGAACAGGGTTGAAATGACAGACCTATCACTGAAGCAGGATAGAGCAGTACTAACTCATATGACAAGGGGAAATACCTACAGCAGGCATTAGGTAACACCTCAAAGTACAGGTATTTCTAGCAAGAACCAGGAAGCAACCTCATGAATGTACAGAACAGGAGCTATATGAGAAGGCAGGAAATAGAGGGATGTTTTGGAGCATTCAAATATTTCACAAATTATTAGGATCAAATAACAGCTTTTAACAGCTGCATTAAAATGACATGAACATGCAACATAATTTCCAAATTGCAGCTTTTTTTTTTTTAGTGCAACATCTTTATAAGCCATCTCATACTCTAAAATAAACATAAAAATTGGAACCTGGACATTTATGACATACATCATACATCAATCATCATATACTTTTCTTTCAGCAACCTCATGCAACCAAGTCAAACAAGTTCTCTGTATGCCTTCCTACTATTACTTTGAGAATTCCCCAAGGCGTAAGAGCAATGACCCTTTGAAATCCATAACCAGAACTTCAATAATTGTGTTTCCAAAGCTGGGGAGCAAACAATGAGACTATTTTACCAACAGGAAGAGAGAATTGCTTGGACCACTTGATTCCCTATTTAAGATCTTTTTATATATCTATTCATACATGAATATGACACCTAAGGAGAGGTACACTTCTATACAATTACAGCCTTACAACCTAACCTGCCATGTCATTTCTTTAATATAAAGATTATTGCATAAAAACGACAAGCCACTTCCTCTAGCTGGATTTGAGCTAGCCTGCAAGACTGGACAAATGAGGCAAATGAGTCATGTTTTTCTCTTGAAAAGACTTACTGCATCATACACATGAAGTCGTCTACTGTCCTGAGGGTGGAAAGTTTGACACTCACTCTCCAAGCCATGTCTAACCGCTGTCAGAGTCACATTCTCAGTGGCACGCTGCGAGGAAGGCTGTGAAGCCTGCCGCCGCGAAGGCAGCTGTTCCAGGCAAAGCATAAGCAAAGCATCTGGTGAATCATAGCCCCATGGCAGCATTACCTGAGCCCCTGATTCTAGAGCTCTTTCTAGTTAGGTGGTTTTAAAAGACATCGGGTACAGCCGAGGTTTTTCAGACCAAGGAACGGAACCCAAGAATCCATTCTCCAATGTCACACAAGGTTGCAAAGAGATACTTAACCTCCCAAGAGAGATGAGACTTCAGATACAGTTCCTCTGTGTTACATAAAAATTGGCTCCAGCTATTTTGAGGCTCCAGCTGTGTTCCCAAACACAGATCCCCACTTGGGCCTAGCCTAACACAATTACTGAATCAAATATAGCTTCTCTGCTGATTGCTTCTTTCACACGTACATGCCCATCTGCTTACAGTACCCATTTTTTGCCTTGTCACACGTTTAGACCACACATCCCCTGGGATGAAGTGCATTTCTATGCTTCCTTCTGTATAATACAAAACTAAATGTGATTCAGGGGTTTAGGCTCCACTAGAATACAAGCCATTATGTTTTATAGGATTAACAATTTTAAAAGACAGGAAATATAAACTTCAGTAACTTAAGTACCAGACAGCAATCTAAGTTTGGGAAGACCAGATGTATGGAATAAGCTTGACAGAAGAGGAAATTAGTGTTTTTATGCTGCAAGCTATATTTGTTTTTCCTTTGTGCAAACTAGGTAATTATTGTGAGAGTTTTACCCTTTGCCCCACTCTTCCTTTTAATCATTAAAAAAAAAAATCAAACAAGTATTTTGTATGGTAAATAATGGGGGTAGGGAAATGTTCTGTGACCTGGTGTTGTGAGCAATGAGGAACTAGTCAGAAAAAATGCATTTCCTCTTAAATGTCTTATAAATTTTTAAAATCAATCACAAAGAGCATAACAGGAAAAAGGGACATGTTGGGCTCACCTCTGAGTTGTAGCCCACATGCCCTCCGGGGCACTTAGAAAAAGAACACCCTTCCCCAGGAGCTGGCCTTACTTTCTCAGAGGCATTAGAAAAAAGCATACAGCTGCCAGGGAGATTAGCCAGTGAACAAAGTAGTCCAAGAACGACTTTAAAATTTAAAAGGTCAACAGAATAGGAATCTTAGATAAAACATGGGACTTCACATACTGACTAATCCTGTTGGGAAGCCTCTAGGGTAAGTGGAAGATCTGGCTGACCTTACTGGTTTGGAAAGGACATTTTGAGGAGGAGCTGGCAGGACTTAACATAGCTATGCATATTATGTTTTTTGGAAGATCAGCTTAGTCAATAATCAACAGTTACAACTCAAAACAAAACACCTTTCGTAAAGCTGATAACATCTACTCTTCATTACCTTCCCCTTGGGTGAGCACACCTGCAAACAAGTGCAGGTGTGCTGAAGCTGAACTGGAAACACTGACACTTCCCTGCCTTGAGACCTGCTCACCACTGCATCTGAGTTTGGTGCAAAACAGCTGCATAAAAAGCAAGAAGGGGAAGGGGCAAGGAGGGAGCAGAAATACCATCAGGACTTGATAAAAACATAGCTAGATGCCTGCAGTCATGGGAAGAGAGCAGTTGTAAAGGGAAACAGCTTTTGTTGTTGCATTTGCATCAACACGGATGGTTCCTATAACAGGTAAGGTATTTACACTGGCATGTAACAACTGGCAGGTATTGCCATTGCCAACTATAAACTGGTGCAATTTCTTGGTGTTACAACTGCCCGTATGTAAGATAATTAACATGTATTTTTCTAAGATCAGCAGAATTGGGCTAAATCTAACCTTTCCTCAGGCCTTTGAGTGAGAATATGAATTAAGTAGATATTTCCATTACTCTGAGCACCCCTGCCAGAGTCACATATCAGATTGTAGCCAGGCATCATGCTGGAAGGATGCTCTTCCCCAGTGTTGAGAAATGCCACAGCACGCAACCACAATTAGAGGACATAATTGATTCCTGCACAGCAGACACACCTCTCAGCTAGGAGACTGCACTCTCCCTTGGATGCTGTTATGAATAATCCAAAGATATAATATGCAGTTTGTACCATTTCATGTACATAGTAATTAGTGTTGACTGCTAATGTTGTGGTCCTGGGACAAAAGGCCACATTAACCACAAATTTTTGTCAATTATTATTATCATCACAGATTTCCTGGATAAACACTTAATACATGTATAAATTTTCAGATGATGCCACGCAGAAAGAGGTTAAAAGCACCACAGTAGTCCCACTGTTTTTTTGGTGGGAGTAGGCCATAGTTTGGTGATTAGCTGACACTCCATTGATGGTTCATCAAGCAAGCATGGTATTTGTTAGTTGTGTTTGATATTAAATCATTTTGCTCTGTAGTCCCCTGAAAAGTATGGGATTCAGCTAATTAGAAACAATTCTGATTGCATCACTTAGCTTCTTGCTATGACTATTCACATACCTTTGTCGTTTAAGAATCCTGTTATCCTCTCTTGTATTACCTTGCTGAAGCAAAACCACACTGTGCTATCAGAGCTACTTCCTCAGCAGCAAAAGCCCTACTCCGGCAGAATACAAAGCATCAGAGTTCATGAACCATAACTAAACAAGTCCTTATAAATTCCCAGATACCAAGCAACACATGCTCCTGAGGCATGAGAGTCTCCAGATTTTGATACCTGCCCTACAGTAAGTGTAAATGAGTTTCAGGGCTTCATTGGGAAGTAGCATAAATTATACCTTAAAGTCCCTACACACAAAACACACCCCAAACTTCATGCCTTGTATGCCATATGCCATACATCAAACTCTTCCCTCACTGAAACAAACAGACATTCTCTGTACACAATGCCAGTGTGTAACATCACCCAAAAGTTTGACACTTCAGTCACAGAAGCACATAAAGAATCAGGCCATTGCCTCACTCTACACACAATCTATGGGCTGAATTCAGCCTGGCCAGGGAGGGGAAAAAAAAAAAAAGGAAAAAAGAACAACTTCAAAAAATATAGAAATACTCTGCTTAACAGCTGAGAATAGCATAAGGATTATTTGCATTCATGCAATGATAGCATTTATCTGAGAGAAACAGAGGAGCCTATTTGAAAAGGAACAAGCAGAGAGTGGCAATGGGAGTCAAACAGCTAAAGGCAACTGCCATAAGTCACCACTACAGTTAGGCTGTGACTAAAGAAGTTTTATACAAGTCTTTGACAGGTCCCTCTGTGCCGACTTCACTTATCTTCAGAGTTAGCTGCGCTAGAGATGCATGCAAACCATTCAGTAGGCAAATAAGACCTCAGTGGAGAATAAAAGTGGCTGGTAGTCCTGTGCAGCTCCCCAGCTTTGTTTGTGAAGTCAATGAAAAGAGCATATTTGAGAGGGAGGAGTAACCAAAAGAGGGCCAGGCAACAATAACCTTGGCACTAACCTTGTGTTGGCAGGATAGCATAAGGCTCTTTCTGGCACTGACACTCCCTTTTTCCCAAATACAGTTCTTGCCTCCCTCAAAGCAGCTGGGTAAACCCAGCTACACCAAGCACACTTCTTGCACAGTTCCCCTTCCTGCAGAGCATGGCAGGCAGCAGGACTGCCGGGCGACCAGGAGTCGGCCCGCCAGTCACATTGTCAGTGGGATGCACAGCCCAGTGTTCTCACTTGGGCTGGACTGCACAGTGGCTGCAGCCAGCAAACACCACTGCAGTGCTGTGCTTCAGGGGAGAGCCAAAGACAATTCAGGTACAGAAAAACAGACAAAAAGAACCCATGAGGGTAGGACTCCCTTCCTGTAAGGGAGCATTTTATGGTATTTATTCAGGTTAATAATTTATTTTAGATTATATGACAAGTGAGTTTCAGAAGCACCTTCCAGACTAAGAAACAATCAAGAAAAAGGAATGCAGACAGATTTCGGTCCAGCTTTAACTCTGTGTTAAGATGCATACTTAAGCACAGGCAAGCTATCAAATTGTCACCTCCATAACAACTATGCTGAGAGTTGCCAAAGGATCCAGACACCGTTGAAAAAGACCAGGCATTCTACCTGGTTTTCTTTTTCACAATTTTTTGGGCTGTCACCGCCATGTTAAATGTAACTGTTTCAGCCAAATTTGGCTGTAACTTTCATGTCCAAGAGCAGAGCTGATCTGGAGTTTCGTGGGAAAGTTATTTGTTTTCAGAAGATGTTTATCTGAGAGCTCCAAAGATTTGATCAGTGACATTATTCTCCACACAGCATTAGCAAGAATGGATTCTGGGCCCAGAACAGGTGGGGTGTGGTGGGGGGGGGGGGGGGGTATTTTTTCCCCCTTTCTCTCTTTGGAGAGAGATTCTGGCCTCAGAATAGTGACTAAAGTCAGGGGGAAAAAATGCAGGATTTGAAGAGTTTTTTGTATTCACACAAAAGCAGTGATCAACCTGCACAGTGCTGGCTAATGAGGGTATGTCCCTGCTCTTTCTTACTTTACAATCTTTTGCCCCTTATCCTCTTTCTCTCTATACCACAGGATGGTGGGTTTTTTCTACTGTATGTTTACTAGATTTCTAAATTTCTAAATATAGTTCTTCTCAGCTCTACCATCTGTCCCACCATCTCTGTGAGGAATGCAAAGCACAGCAGGGAAGATGGTGAAGACATGGGCAGGGTATTGTCTGAAAGGTGCCTCTACTGGAAAAAGGGAGCAAAAAGAGGTGCCACAGGAAACTGGGAGATGCATCATTCAGGCTCAACAGCCCAGCAACACACTCATAGGAAAAAAATGCCTTCCTTGGTTATCTAGAGTGGGAATGGATGGAGGAGAGAGAGAGAAGCCAAAGAAACAGCAAAAGCTCATAAAGTATCAGCAGGAGATATGGAGGGGAAATCCACACAAAAAACCACACTGGCTTATAAAAATAATGATTAAAAGTCATCAAGCCAGAGTTTCAGTTTGAATCCTACTAGAAAAGCTATTTTAATATGCTCTCCTCTCACCTTTCTCCCCCAGATCCTGGAGGGGTTTCAAAAAAAAAAAAAAGATAAAAGACAATTAAAAACACACCATGAACAAAAGCAAGATTGGCCTTTTTCTGTGTCTATGTAAACTTCCAAGAAAAATGGTTTGACAACCTTTCTTGATATTTTTTCTCCAAACTGTTTGCCCTTCCCTTTTCATGACATTACCCTTCATTTGCCTTTTGTTTATTCATAACACATTTACAGTTTAGATAGACAATAGAAGCTATGTTATTACATAATTTCAAATCAGATACGTTATGTTTCTTAAATCTGATAAGCATATTTGAGTTTGTCATGTAAGGTTACATTTTTAGAAACCAACACTATTCTTGTTCTCCTCAGCAAGGTCTCATACTTAAAGACAAGTCCCATTTTATTCTCTCAGTATGTGCCACCATAAAACCATTCAGCATTTGCTTTACTGATGAGATTGGTGTTCTGCTCTCCTCCTATTAAGTCTAATTACTACCTCCTTAGTAACCATAGTAGGATTTTTTTCCCCAACCACTTTTAAAGTACCTCTCTTCTGTATCATTTTCTTTTGAAATAAGAAAGTCACTCTTGCATGACATCAGGTCTTTCAGGTCTCTCTTTGAACTCTTGTTTGACACATGGCAAGGACATTATATCTAGACCATCTTTTTCATGGTCAGCTAAAGGTCTGCTTGGGTGGCTGAGGGAACACAGAGTTGGGCCTCTTCCCTCTCTCTTGCTGAATCTCATCAGAAGCAAGCACTAACACTGAATATGCAATCCAGAAGTCTATCCTACTTTCATGCTGCAAGTATATGACTATTTGGCAAAAACTGCTCAAGGACCCACAGAATAGAATCATGGATTCATTTAGGTTGGGAAAGATCTTTAATCATTGAGTCCAACCATTAACCTTATACTGCAAAGTCCACCACTAAACCATGTCCCTAAGCACCACATCTACATGTCTTCTAAATACCTCCAGGGATGGTGACTCAACCACTACCCTGGGCAGACTGTTCCAATCCCTGACAAGCCTTTTAGTGAAGAAATTTTTCCTAATATCCAATCTGAACCTTCCCTGGCACAACTTGAGGCCATTTCCTCTTGTCTATCACTTGTTATTTGTGAGATGAGACCAACACCCACCTGGGCAGAACCTCCTGTCACGTAGCTGTAGAGAGCCATAAGGTCTCCCCTCAGCCTCCTCCAAGCTTGTAGTGAAAGGCCCATAACTAAAAACATCACTCAAGGTGCAGCCTCACCAACACCGAGCACAGGGAAACGATCGCTTCTAGTCCTGCTGGCTGCACTATTTAACAGCTACTCAAAGCTGGAAAGGGAAATTTCAAAATTAAGCAGAGTGGGGGAAAAAAATAATTCTAGCCTCTCTCACCTGAACAGCTCTATCTCCTTCCTGTAAATGCTCCAAGTGCTCCAGTGTATGTCTATTAAAAAAAAAAAAAAATCTGTACTTTACATTTATAGTTTTATTGCCAGGTGATGTGTTAGTATGCAGGATTAACTGACTGTGTAATAACTAGTGACAGAAATTTACAGGCCTTCAGAAATTTCATGATTGAGAAACAATGATGTCTAAGATTAATGACAGTTTGATTGGAATTCTAAGGATCTAAATGTTAATGCTAATCAATTTACTGCTACTCTAGACAGGAAGCCTGTCTTTTGGGGGGGATGTTCTCAGACAGGGAACTAGCCTTCAAAGGCTTCTGCAAGGGAGCATATCACAACATGTTCATCTGAAATTATCTGACCAATTTAGCAGCACAGAATATCTAACAGAACAAACGTCTTAAAAAGACAAAAAAAGAATTTGAACATAAAAGGATGCAATGTTTCTAAACTCAGTACCAGATAACATACCATTATCCATTGCTTATCCAAGCTCTCCAACCCTTTGTTGCTGCAAGTCTGTAGTACATGCTTGATTCAAATTGCTCCAGACAGGAGCCTATTAAAACTACTTATCCATTAATGGAACTATGAACATCACACAATACAAGAGTCTTTAGAGCAAGGTAGCTAAAACAAGATAAGTAGGATTAAAGATGCCTTTTCATGCTATAAAAGCAATTTGTTCACCAGATTTATTTACCAACTTGACTTGAAAGATTATAAATATGGAAGAAAAGGATGGGGGAAAAACTGTTCAGACAGTGACACTGTAAAACCGTATTTCTCTTTCAGGGATGTGAAATGATTTATAAGATAATACAACATGAAGTATTTTCCATATGTACCAGCTTATTCATATTAGAGGACAGATCAAGTTGTAACTAATCAGCAGAAAAGCTTCATGCAGTAGGCTGCAGAGATAATTCAAACAGTAACTGGAATTAAAATACCCCAACATCCAGGAAAGTGCTTCCTTGAAAACAACAACAGTCATTTCCATTATAATCGCCTTCTGTTGATGACCACAAGCGTCTTTACAACAGAATAAAGGACAGCAATTAACACTTCCCAAGAGTTAACAATCAAGACTTTGACTTTAAAAAAAAATGAAATCGAAGTGTTGCAAATAAAAGCACTGAGGAGGAAATTGGTCAGATAAAAGTTTAAACAGAAGCAGCCTGACCTGAAAGTGCCCACACCCGGTTAGAAGCAGTGTCTTGTTTTCAGACATGGTCTGCATACCGACCAGGGCTGGTTTCACCAAACATATCAAATTTAAAGTCAAGCTAAAGGCTATGTGGGCATTTCAGTGGGCTCACATGGCAGCTGACAGCCATTGAAGTCATCATGATTTAACAGACCTGAAATAATATTTGTGTGCTCTTGGCCCATGGCAAGATGGTGAGAGTCTGTATAGAAAGAAGTTCAACATAAGCCAAGTTACGTTGTCTTTTCCAGGAACAGAGATCACAACTTATCTTACACATGGTAACCTGCCAACCACTGAGAATTGAAGCTTGAGTCTATCAACAGTGGGTCAACTTTATGCAGTTTTTGTTCTCTCAGTTTAGAAGCAATTTCAAGCTAAAACTAAGGATGTCAATCAAACCCAAAGAAGTGTCAATATAGGGCTTAGCTCAACCAAATCAGCTTCATATCAGGCTTAACCTAAAGAATGGCTACAGCTAATTCAGCTTTTAACATGATCAAAGCAAGCTGTAGTAACAATTCCTCGTTGGCAGGAACAGATGGCTATGGCAGCCAGCTCAAATAATCTACAAATCCAGTCAGATGCATCCAAATGCCTTTGTATATTGTAGGGCAGCTCCACACAAGGAGGGTTCATAGATTTGATCACCTCACCAGTTACCACATCCACTTCGCATGAAAAGCCCTGTATCAGAATGCCTGCTGTGGCACTGTTAACCAGTGGGGGACAATGACACACAGCAAGAGATCAGCAGAAGCATGGAAGGGAGAATGCACATGGGAAAGAAGAGAAGAGCAGCATGGAGGCAGAGGACGCGAAGCAGCTGGCTGACAAGCCATCCCAACAGGCACCAAGCAACAACCTGGCTACTCCCATTGGAAATTTCCATTCCAAAACATGCAAAGACAAAAAGCGTAGGTGGGAACAGCTACACCCTAGCTGAAATCAACTGCTGAATGGCTATAGACCCTGAGAGGGTCCAGGAATGAGGGGCCTGACATCTGGCAGTTTGATCAGTGCTGGAGCCAGAGGAAGTCAGATTTTAGAGGGAAAGAGTAAGACAGTAAGCCTAGACAACAGAGAGTTTTGATTGTAATTTCTGCTAGCATAATCACTAGTGTGCAGTTCAGGCCATGCTTGGGAAAATAAATCAATGCTCCTTTCCTTTGGCATTTTGTGAATAAATCACTCTAGAAAACAGAACATCAATTTCTGTTTATGTGACGTGAGCTGCAGTCCTCAGGCAACAGTAAAAGCATGCAAGGTTGTAGAACTTGGAGAGAAAAAGAGAATCTAAATAATGATGGACAAAACATATTAGCAACCTGTCATGATTTGATTAACTTGAAATAAGACTGTCCCACCCCATAAATAATGGGTTTTTTCCTAGAATTTGGGGACATTAAGATCTGTGTCTTCACTTCAGGTTCAGAACATAAAAGTTCTCAAGGGTCCAAATTCTCAAACTATTTCTTCCCATAATAAAAGACTCTGGCATATGAACAGTGCAATAGATAGCTCTTAGCATCTCACCCGGTCAAGCAGTGACACACATACACAGAAAGCTGGCGATATAGAGAAATGCAGCAAAATTAAAACACTCTGCAAGCTCTAGTCAAACTCTGAAGAATTTACCATAGCAAAAAGCAGATGCAACACACCACAGAAGACAAAATTCCAATCCCAGCAATATGTCTGTGTCTAAGATGTATTTCCACAAAAATGTCACCTCAGTGCTCAGTAGCTGACAGAGCCAACTGAGTGGGGAAAGGAGTTACTAGGAAAGAATAAAGCTCTGCATCCCCACATCTTGAGGACTCTGTATTTGTTCTTCATTTAAGAAAGGTGTTGAAATGCAAAAGGTCCAGAGAACCATCACAAGGACAAGTTATAGTCATGAAACAACATCAGTATGGGTAACATTTAAAAAGCTGAGCATTCCTCAGACTCCATATCAGAATTGAAGGGGCAGTACAGGACCTGTACTATGGTGACAATAGGAAACCGTGATCACCATTCTGTTCTAATACAAAAAGAAGGCATCAAATCCTGCTAAGCAAGAACCAGGTTCAAGTCAAACAAAAGCAGGTGCTTCTTCACACAGGCAAGGCTGGGCTGTGAAATTCCCAAGGGTGCTGTAGATGCTAACAGTTTACTGAAGTTCAGAAAACAAGTAGGCAAATCCATGGAAGAAAAGTCTATAGGTATCTACCAAACGAAATAAATTTAAAAAAAAAAAAAGCCAAACCAACACACCAATACTCTCTGACTGAGGAATCTCCAAATCATAAAGCTGCTTAGGGCAATAGTTTGGGAGAACATTACTTTCCTGTTTAAGAACTGTTAAACTCTTCCCTAGATTTTTCCCAAAATAAAGGCCACTGTCAGCACAAAATAGACCTTGAACTGTAATGCATCTATTCTTATATAGACATCTATCTTTTTAAGAAACTAAACCCTTCTGAACACGAACATAATTTTCGATGCAATGCCCATACGTCATTTCATAATGCTTCAACTCACATCCCCTCTCCCCTGCCCTCCCTCTCTCTCTTTTCAGATTAAAGAAAATCCAGATGGGGTGCAGGTGCTGCAAAATGATACAAAGGTACAACAGAACAAGAGTCACTTAGACTGAATAAAAGAAATGCCATAAAAACATGTGTCTCTTCTCCCCTACACCTGCTGCTTAAATCAAGCCTGTTTACAAGGTTGGAGTTTTCCCCAAAGTTTGCAGTATCTTCAAAGTCATGCCAGAGCATAGGCATACTGAATTCATCTGAATCTCCTTTTGATTTACTGTAATTGAGGTGCATTTCCATAATTCCCATCCCACAGAAAAATGGTATAGCACTGAATACCTCATCTTTGGAAAAAGCTTTCCATCATTCAGGCAGCAGAGCTTTCCCTCAGTTCTGTAGAACAAGGAGCACAGACTTTGTCAGACCCTTTATCCCTCCTAAGCAATGGAAAGGAAATACAAATCCTTGCCTCCATCTCACTTTTAAACACAGACAGTTGTGGGAATGGTTCTGACATTAGAAATCTCCAGGAGGAGACTATCTAGCTTTATAAAGACAACGCTTCAGCCACCCACTTGACAGTTACTCCTTCCCTTGGCCACACCTCTAGAACAGGTAAGGAAGTGGGAAAGAACACTGGAGCTATGAGAGAAAGAGGGAAGATGAAGAGAGAGACAGGCTCTGGAAGAAATAAGTCAAGCAAAATTAGGAGCAAGAGAAAAACAGAAGAAAGGAAAAAACAGGGGACAAAAATAAAATTAAAAAACTTGAAGAACACCAGGGTAAAAAGGGAGCTATTTTAGCAGTTACATGAGGACATTAATCAGAACATATGTGATTACTACTCATTGGCCATTATATTCCCCCCCCCCCAAAAAAAAAAGCCAAACCCAAAAATCCCAAACCCAAAAACTGGAAACATGCAACAACCAGCACAAGGTTCTCATAGTTACAGGCAGTCCCAGAAGACAGCAGCCTACAGGACAGTTCAGCATTTCCATTCTATTTAGTTCATTTTCAGGACCTCGGGTAAGGTTCAGAGACACCAATTCCACAAGTTCTCCAGCTTAAAAAATATGTTTAATCCTTCTAATTGTATTAGCAGCATAATTAATATTGCCTCTATAAATTTTCATTATTGCAGCTATATTTTTGATCCAGAAGATGTACAATCACCTGGATGCATTCATGAAGTAAACAGCTACAAACATAAAGAGCAAGGCAGCAATAATTCCAAAGAGGACAGTGAAATTCAAGAACACAAAAATGAACTCCAGAAGGATGAGCTAAACAGAACAGAATATCAAACCCAGGTAAACAGCAAAAAAACTCTCTGGAACCACAAAGGCAATGATTTTAAAGAGGACGGCCTTGAGAAGTGTGCTGCAAAGCCTGATGTTGCAATCAACGGTGGCAACTCCTGCACAAGGAGTTGCCCCATGCTTAATCTCAGCACAAACACAGTGAAAGAATCTGGTGAACAAGGACTCTCCAGCCACTCAGCAGAGTCTCCTTCAGCCAGCACCAGAGACTTTTACAACAAATTAAATGGGTCTGGCCAAGAACTTGGCCTAGAGTCAGGCAGGCAGAAGGCAACCTGCAATAAGCCAAACAGTATTCAAGATGAGAACTGGTCTGCAGATGATGGCACCTTTCTCCAAGGAAGTGCAATACTGGAGACACAAAGCAATACCATACAACTGCCAGATATTGATTATCCCCAAAATGACAATCAAACCAGGAAAAATATTGAAAAAGACAGTTTTTCAGTCAACTGTGCACTTTCAGATCAAAACACCAGGCCCTCAGCAATAAAGGGCAAGGACCTTTGTGTAACTCCACCTTTGCCTATGGAGGAGAGCAGTATTGAACTTTTAAAAACTGACTCTGCAAGTCTCAGTGAGAGCATTCCTGGTAGTATCACTGCCATGGCTGTTACCAAAGTAGCACAAGTTCCCACACACCCCAACCACAAAGACATCAATGGAGAAATTGAGGAGGAAGATGCAGAAGTAGCAGCAGCTCTAGCTGCACTGGAAGCTGCAACTGCAGGGGAAGACCTGGAGGATGATGAGGAGTACTAGATGAAGGTTTTTCTCTAATACACTGGGTAAAATCCAGATTTTATTTCTGGATCTATATGAACACATGTACAGCAATATGTGGACAGCTATTATGAACAGCATACATAAAAGGAGTTGGGATTAAACCTACCTCCCTTGAGCTGTTTTATACAGCATTTTCATTTCAGAAGTGCTCCCTTGGCTAACTTGTAGTACTAGCACTCTGTTCTATGGGGCCAACCAGGAGGACAAAGCATCATTTCCTCCACACAGAATATTCTGCTGTATACCCACCTCATCTGGACTCATGCCAATGTTTCTTTCAGTTTTGACCCTCAAGAGGGTCTGTGCACACTGTGTGTTCCAGGTTCAGAAAACTCTCATTATTTAAAATAGAACTACAGAAGTCATGGAGTTAGAAACCACAGATTTTCATCATGTTAGCACAAAAACAACCAAAAACTGACCCAAAGTTTTATGATCTAATGAGGTATGGAATACAGAAGGCAGCTTGGCTTGCACTTCACTGAAGTTCCATTACAGCTTAAAACTAAATCTGTGTATGTGCAGCTGTCATTCAGATCATCTCATCTCTCACTTCACACTTCCCCTGGACGTTGATACTCCAAGTGACCTACTTTGGTTCCTTACAACAGCAGAATCCTAGCCAAATCCAAGGGAGTGGGTGGCTTTCTGTTGGTTTAATGAGCTGAAATAGCTCATATAAGAGCTGCAAACACACTATCAGAGGTGCTGGAGAGGGATCAGTCCTACCAGTTTGGGTAGATTACAACTGTTGTAAAACTACCACCTAAGACCTCTCTACTCTGCTGATTTTTCCAGGCACACTCACTTGCTTTAACAGTACAGCTTGCAAACAGGTTGCATCTCAAACTTCTCCAGCAAGATGCCTTTTGTTTATATAAAACCAGCAAGAGCCAGTGTAGACCCATCCCTGGCTCTGCTGAAGTCCTTGAAGTTATAACAAGAAAGGGATTGAGCTTCCAAGTTGAATTAAATGGAAGATGTGAAAATATGAGAGCTGCGTTCCCAGAGAGTTTACCCTTTCTCTTGTTTTCAGACTAGTGCATTAACTTTTCTTGTGGGATGCAAAGAAGATAGAGACAAACCTGATGCCACTCTTTCCTCAAAAGTGGGATCTTAATGATTGAAATGGAAACTGTTTGACATTTTATACTGAAATTTTGTGGTTTCTGAGTCTGTTATGAACTCTTAATAAATTTTTTAATCATTTGAAAAAATATCTGCTGGCTTTTGTGCTTTATGTGTTTTCTGGTTATGTAACAGTTGCACAATAGTAGTACTCTAAATTATATCCTTCATTAGGCATATGAAAAAAACACCAGCTATGTATTTGTTAAAAGTACAGGCCCTGCCAGGTGGGTTGGACTGGATGATCTTTCGAGGTCCCTTCCAATTCCTAAATGTTCTGTGATTCTGTGAATCCTAATCTAACACACATAAGGATTACAATATCAAGAGGTGGGGTTTAATTAATGTGTAGATATTGAAATTACTTATCTTTAAATACAGACTCCTTTTCTTCCAAAGACACACCAAATCACATGTCCCTTCTATGAGCAACTGCCCACAAGCATGGGCCATCAGCCTTAAATCCTCTACACAAGATCAGCTGGGCCACAAACATCATCACATTTCTTGTAGCCTCAGTTTTCATTGGCTTAAGTGGAAGAAAGGCAGAAAAACGGTGCATGTTCACTGCACCTGAAACAACTGGTCAATGCTTCTCTTAAGCAAAAAAAAGTCAGACATATGCATACCTCAAGTGTGCAGGATATGAAAATCTTACCTTATAAGCTTATTTTATGGATCACCATCATTCTGACTTATCTGTTACATAAAAGTGTCCTGTACAGTTGGGGGGGTTGTAAATAATGCATTTTATATCTATATATATGTTTATTTTCCTTCAGCTCTACCATGTCATGGCTGAATGTCAGGGGTTCTTAGCCATTTCTCAGATTGCACAACATTTTTCACAATAAATGAGAAGCAATTATTTTTAAAGTATTTTTAAACAACAATTTTCTCCATAAAAACCAGCTTTTAATTTATGCAAGAACCAAATCTTATTCAGTTCCCTCAAGTGATGATGCAAAGAAACACAAACAGCCCCAGCTTGAACAATCCATTTTGCTCAAAAAAATATAATACATTGAGAGAATAGAGGAAGTCCCAGGGAAAAAAAAGTTACTGAAATCAAGAGTAAATTCTGTTTTAAGACGTCTCTCAAAAAAAAAAAAAAACCCTATACACCTTTTAAGATACCTCTTCCTCTTTACCCAAAATGCAGATACCCATCACTTATGTTTCCTGTATCAGAGCACTCTCTTATGATGTAGAGCTTAAAAGTGTCTGTTTTCCTTTGATGCAAAAGGAATTAATAAGAGCTGGTTGGCCAAAGCTATTTTTAATGTTTTCATATTTGATGTAATTCTGTACAGGCGAGTGTGAAGTCATATGTAGCAATAAAGCACAGGCAACAGGATGGGAAACTGTTGTAAGAGCCAGTATTTCTATGGAAGATTTTGCATCTTGGAAGCTCCTGCTTTACTTATTATTCTCCGAAGCTAGTAACACAGCTTAAAGGGAAATTGCAGTCTTCCCAATGGGTTAACCACTAGAGTATGAATAAAAAATCCAGATCACTGCAGAGATTCCCAATGTGGCAACAGGAGTGGAAGATGGCCCGGTCTACCCAACAGAAGGAAGACATTTCCTAGAGAAAACAATATGAGGAAAGTTTGTTTGCCATGCCACAGGAGAATGTGAAATATGGTACTGCAGAACTCTCCAGTTCAGCAAACAAAACCCAAACAGGCAAGCAGGAACCTGGAAATAGACAGAATTCCACATGGCATTTTTTTTTCTTTTCAAGAACAAAGGCAATTGGCTGGGCAAGTGTTGCTATGGAGACTTTCCATTAAAAATTAAAACCCAGAAATAGAAAGTCTATTTTATTTTCTAAAACATGCTTCAGATTTTATTGCTTTAAAGTAATTTCAAAATACAATTTATTATCATTTATATAATGAAACAAGAAAAATTGACTTAAAAAACTTAATCTTGACCTTCTGTTTGGTTTTAGTTTCAATTTCCTAAATGTGATTTAATTTTCCAAAAGATTAATTCTTGCCGATGTCTCACATTTCACTAAATGGGAATTGAATATCTCAACATCTATTAAGGCCAGTGCATATGGTATTTCTTATATTTATCCAAATGCCTATATTGTACATTTTAATTATTGTGAAACAATGAATTTTAATAGATTACCTATCTACAACTGAGATCTCTCTGCATGTAGGGTGGAAATTTGAATCTAAACTGCACAAGAGCAACACTTCAAAATTAAATGCATTAGGACTTCTTTAACATGCTTTATTTTTAAAGGAAGTTTCAGACACTGTGTCCTTTAGGTTTTAGAACTCCTACATTCACACAAAGTTTAATTTTTAAAGCAGATTAAGGCTTTCTTATTGGTCTTTCAAACATGAACTGTCCTTGTCAAAGACAATTTTTCTTAACATCATGAAATCAAAATATGGTTTAACCCAACTTCACAACAGAATTTTATTAAACAGACTTACTCCCTCACACCCCACCTCTTCCTCCTTTATTCAGAGAAAAGCAATATACCCTTGTGCTACTTAATTCAGAGAACAGGATTCTCTCAGTGAAGCAGAAAAGACAATGTTCTGATGGCATGGGGGTTGGAACTAGATGATCTCTGAGGCCCCTTCCAACCCAAACCATTCTATGATTCTATGTTTTATATCCAACTGTTGCAATATAGATCCCCAAAAGTCATCTCTCAACTATCTTGAGTAAAACTATGGGTGTTACATCATTCTCAGCTATGAACCTTGATTGAAATTATTAAACAAGACTTAGATTTTTGCTGTAGTTCATAATTCAGTTACTGCATGTTACCAACTGAAAAAAATTTTATTCTGTGGTGAAACAGTAAAAACAAGTCTTTCAGGAAATACAGCATCCTAGTATTATGTCAGGTTGCAGATGAATTAAGTACTGAACTCACCCCATAATAAAACCATGTCACATGAAGACTGCAGCTTAAGTTGTTTGCTCATTGAGCTCCCTTTTATTTACTCTGAGGTAGAGATTAGCTTGATTTTTATGAGTGTGCAGAAGCAGAAAGGAGCAAGGCAACACCCTCAGCTATTCAGCTTAACCTCAACAGGCATGGCCTGATCTTCACTAATCTGTGATCACACATGCCATCTATCCCCTGCTCTCCCACTTGGTGCTGTACCACGTGAGAGCAAGTAACTCGCCTAGATTTACACAAAAGAAAAGGAAGGTGACAAAGGCAAAAAAACTATTGAGAAAAATGAAGGCAGGAATGAGATTAAAATCCTGTTTTAGTATCTGAGAACAAAGTGTAGGGATATGGCCAAGAATTAATAACCTAGGTTGTTTCCATCTGATGCCTAAAGGTTGGTTATCTAAATAGAACTTGACTTCTCTTCAGTCCTCATTTGAAAGCCTCTTCCAGGCACAAAATGGTACCAAATGAATTCAGGGACATTCCTCTGATCTTCAGAACAAAGCAAGGCCCATACAAGTGCCCATATTTCCAGAACAAGACGTGTTATATGAAGAGATTTTGCTGTAGCCAAAAGCGGTACAAGTTTCACCAGAACCCATCTCCCTAAGGAAACACTACATATTTTTCAACGTCACAAATCTCAACTTGGCAGATAAAAGCGACACAGGGGTTAATGTAAGAAGCATGCAGCCTGCTTCGCCAGAACAATGCCGCTGCCTGATTTTGGTTATTGTTAATTTTTAATGATTAATCTCCTGTTTATGCAGACTTGTATGTGAAACTCAGTCAGCATCTGCAAAAGAAAAAAAAAATCTGTGCTACGGATCCAACATCAATCAAAACCAACGCAAGTTACCAAAAGCCCTATGAATTAATACTCATCTTCCAGCCTTACTGGGAATTACTTTTCCAGAGTCCTGCGTGAGCCTTAATTAGCAGCCGACGCGCACCGCTATTGTTTTGACACACGCCACACAGATCCTGCCTTTCCTCACTGCTCTGATTAAAAATTTGGCTGCGGGAAAAGCTTACGTTGTTCCTTTCAATAAGTGAAGCTGCGACTTCCAGGCCGCCGGGCAGGCGGGCGCAGGGCAGGAGCGGAGCCGGGCAGCCGGGTGCACCGGCCCCTCGCCCTTCCCTGGCCGCAGCACACCTGCACGCTCAACCCCGGGGCAGCAAACCGGTCTGGACGGCAAACAGTGAGGCACCTCTCTCAGATCTCCGATTAAGTTCGTTGGGAGTTTTGTTTTCTTAAAACGCTGACAAGCTGCGAAAGTATTCCGAAAGATCGATAAAAACTCCAATAGCTCCCTCTGCTGCCAACAAGTATGTATGTCAGCTGCTCCAAAGTACTCTTATTCCACGCAAAAGTCACACCGTATTACCTGGGTATCTAGCTGGATATGCAGTGACCACAATGAAGCGGAGGCTAATTTTTTAGGACAGTAAGAGACAAGAGTTTGTCTCGAACTGCTGCTGCCCTTTCCATCACTACAAGTTTTCAGCCTTCCTCACATCTTCCCAACTCATTCATACTCCTGTCAGTGCTATTCTATTACCTGTCCCTATACCATCAGTGCCAGCAGGTATTAGCTAGGTTTGCTAGTTGTTCTGCTGCAGGAAGCAAACGCTCTCTGGTCCCCGTGGCCGCCATTTCAAGACCATCAACATAACTGTGCAGTACAAGCAGGAATGCCTCCAGTCCACTGCTGCACACTCAGCAACTTCGCAGCCCACAAGAAACAAGACTGGGATGACAAACAGAAAATAGGCAAGGAAATGACAGCCAACAAGGAACGTGTGCCTGGGGTGGGGGGAATCAGAGGGCTTACACGTCTGTAAGCCAGTGGTTACACTGACAGAAAAATACGTTTGTCAACATATCCTCCTCCTCCATTCAAGACAGCTACACTGCAGCTGAACTTGATGCCATTGCATCTCTGCAGCACTAGGGGCTGCACCGATGCAATTTCAGGAGAGTTTCAGTTAAAAAACAACAGTCCTGTGCTGCCAAGGCTTCACAGAGACGAAGACAAAGCAATCCTGATAACACATCCAGAGACAGATGGCCAAGCAGAACCCACGTCACAGGATCTGGACTAAGGCCCAGCCACATCACAGGTGATTTGGTATCTCTTCTTACCTAAACTTACTACCAAAATATACCACCAACCCCCTCATCCTCCCAGATAACAGGTAATTCAGAGGTTGCTTGCTTTAACAGCACAGCCAGCCATCAGACCTTACAGGTATGTCTCTTCACAGGCTTCCACCATCTTTACAGGCCTGACATCTCCTCCACCTTTCCTCTGAGTTAGAGAACAGACTCACATTTTCCCAAACCACCCAGCTTCCTTCTCCCCATCTTTTTTCACAGCCTTTTATTAATTTTGCCTCACCAGATGATCTTACCCTGCAAGTTGTGGGGTTGATCAGGTGCCCTGCAGCTCTGTGGGGCTGACCATGTGCCCTGCAGCTCTGTGTGGAGGTGGTTCAAAAATCAGCTGGCTCTGCTGCAGGTGGTGAGGCTAGAAGAAATAGCACATTTGGAGCAAGAGATACAATCGAATTATGGCAAGAGCAAAAAGACCAGGCACACCTTATTACAGCCCCCTAAAACTAGAGAGGGGGAAAAATATTTAAAGAAATTAAGGATAGAGAAAACAAGAGAGAAATGGAAATTGCATCCAGTGTCTACCAGCACTTTAAACACCAACTGGAAGCTTCCCTCAAACAAAATTCCCAAACATAGGACTTCACAAATAGTTAGGAAAAACACTAAATCTAAATCCTTTATCTGGCCAAGGTTTACATGTTGTTCATTAATATCAGATAGACAAGATTTAACCACTGTTTTCTTGTTTATTCATTAGCGGAAGTATGCAATACTGAAGAGGAAAAAGGGAAGAGCAGGCATAAAAGCACACAAGCCCTAGATGAACAGATAGAAAGTGATTCACACTGCAAACTGTATCCAGGGCACTCAACAACCAGGAAATGTAAATCCTTGCAAGAGACAGTTTCATGTTCCAAACCAGTAAGCACTTTCAGCATTGCTAAACTAAAATAGACCGTTATGTTCTCTTCTCATCAAGAGATGAATGTCAGGAAAGGGCATTTTTACAACCCACATCCTTTTTTATCAGTTATGTGGCAAGTAAAAACTCAATTCATCTCTGGGGAAAAAAAAAGCAACAAACTTCTGACACTTTTTTCTCCTGTCTTTCACCTTTTCCACCCATTTTCCCCTTCTGAATCTTTCAATTTGGCTCTACTACCCCACATCTGCCCAGCAGGCTCAGGGGAGACACACACACACACAGAGCTCTGAGCTGTACATACACACACTTCAGAAGAGCCGGAATGGCCTGGGCTCATCTCTGCACAAAGTGCAACTTCTCTACATGCACCATCTGTCCACAGACTTGAACGCAGGAAACACTTGGACTTTAGCTTTTTTCCTTTTTAAACAAAATTATCTGGCTGAAATAACAGTGTCTTTCCACAAGACACATGAAAAACTTGTGACTACAGGAATCATTCAAGGTACTAATTTTGCCAAGGTTTCAGTAACCCATGAAAAATAGGGAACCAGTTCAGAAAGAAGATAGCATACTTGGTAGCTCACTGCCATGGAGTGCTTTTCAACTGTGGGGTTTTTTATACAATGGTTTAGGAAAAAAAAAAGGAAATAAGTACTTCAATTCTTACAGTGTTTCAAAAATACATTGCACATGTCCCCTTTACAAGTAAAATCACATTTTATTAAGAATAGAAGTAGCTCCCTCATCTGTTTTGCTACAGCAGGGGGTAGGATCCTGAACTTTGGCACAAAGCTCTACTGAAAAAATAAAGTGTATTGGGGAAAAAGAACAGAAGTATTATCCATGCATAAAAAACCTCCTTCTGGGAAAAAATTCTTCACACTTCTTTCAAGAACTTCTATGCCAGTCCAGTTACAATAGAGTTTCTTGAACTTTAATAAAGCAATCCTCTTGTATGCCAATATATGCACATATTTAATAGAAAAGTGTATTGTACAATTACAACCTTCTGCCCTTATCTTTTCTGGCATCAGTTTGTTGTATTTGCATTCAGCTTTAACATCAATAACCTCTAATTGTTACCAACAGCATTAAAAAGTCAAGGAAAAGAGGACAGAGGGGAAACATGCTAAGGGAACAACAACTAGTGTAATATATTACTCAGGTTATTTTGTTACATAGAAGGAAATAAAAGAAAAAAAAAAACGTGTAAAGTGAAAAATCAACTTCAATTTCCAGAAGCTTCACTACCAGCAGTGTCTTGATTCTCTCTGAAAACTAAGGCCTGGAGGGACTTGTATTTTTTTTTAATTCTGAGTATAAACCACAGCTATATATAAACCTCTATAATTCAAATACAGACCTCGAAACAGATGTGTGATGCAGCCAGGAACACTGAAACAAAGAACAAAAACCTGCAAACAGGATGATACACTGATAATTACATTTCAGCTAAGCACAACAACTTGCTTTGAGCCTCCACACTACTCATACAGCCAAACTAATTTTTAATGCCATTTACAGATAGTAATGATCTGCGAGAACATAATGTAACAAATTAAGCATTGCAGTATCACAGAGGGACACAGCCTGACAGGAAACAAAAGCAAAGAGCTTCCCATCATTTATAATTTTTCATTCCATACCTTATGAAAAAAATAAGGACAACTGAGCTTTTAAAAACACACAAATATAATAGACAGTTAAGAGTCTTGATAATTAGAAGTCTTTAATCAGATACCCACTAAGATTATAGATTTTCTTCTTTCCCGTATAAAATACGAATCAAGAGTAATATTTGCAGTTGTCCTTTCTCAAGAAAATAAAACTGCTCTGCAGTACACTACACACATAAGGTGCAAAGAGTTTGCATTATACATTAAGACTGTGCAAAAGTTAAGTTTATCTTTACGGAGGTAGCAAGAAGGTGAGGTTAAACATTGCGTATTTGACACGGGCTTAAGGAAGGCACAAGCAAACTTAAGAATCATTATTTTTATTTACTGTTGGTAGTACAAAAGTTGTATATAAACTATTTTGTTAAAAATACATCCGATAGGCAAATTTAAGAAAGGCTGAGTAATATGGCAACATCCATACCCCCTATAAACCAGCAGCGTGTAGTGTTAAATGCAATGAAACAGGCACAGTTTCTAAATCCTCTCATTGGAATAGCAACACACAAATTAAATTCTTGCATATATCAGGTCTTAAAATACCTTGTGTCTTAGGTAATGACTTCATACAGGTAAACAGTGTTTTAAATATCCCAGACATTTTCATTTCTTTTATTCTACATATTTCCAATGGAATCAAAATAGAAACTACTTTTAAATTAAGTAAAAAAATACGTGTTTAAGATTTCTTTCATCCTTCTGGCAAATTTACTTGTAGTACTAACTCCATAACACAATATTGTCAAAATAGACTTTTTTAAAAGCTTTTGAGACAGTTTACAACTGTGCATCTCCCTTCTGAAAATTATTTGAAAATGCTTGATTTTGTCCCATATTCCCTTTTTCCAGTAACATTTTATATTTATAGTTCCCAATCTCTTGGAAACTGAAAGCTAACTACTATACCCAATGTTAAATTCTTCTAGAAATATTAGCTTTTCATAAAAATAATCCAGTGAAACTTAGGGGGAAAAAAATGTCAAGAATATTAAGTGTATGCCTGTGAGGTGAGCTTGATGTATAATTTAAATCTCTTAAATATTTAAGTATAATATAATGTAAGCAGGGATGCTTAACAATCAAGTTCCAGTCCTGGCCATTATTTTGTGTTCTCAAGGGTAATTATCTCTAAAAATATCCATTTTAGGAGGAACAATAAACAATTTATTCTTCTCCTAGCTTTGACGGGTAGTGGATTTTTATATTTTCCCTAAATATAACAGCGAAGAAGCTGTATTGATAGGCCCAGTCAGTATCTTGTGGATACAAGTAGAAGGAAGACCATCAGCAGCACGTACTTTCCACAAGAATGAAATAAACTTGAAACTTCCTGGCAAGATGTGAAACTACCCAATACATAGGAAGATTAATTTTTATCTTTGTATGATTGTTAACACTGCATAAACTGGCAAAGAAACCCGATTCTCAGATCTGAGAAACACAGTTTTAGAGCACCTGGCCTAAAAGGATTGGATGTATTTAAACAAATCAATTCCAAAGCAAACACCAATTTTCATTGAGTTCATAAAGCAAATGAAGTAACTTCATAGTTCTCAGAATACAGTGCAACCTCTACTAAAATGCATTACATTGGAGCTTAAATTCTTAGGCACTTGGAAAAAATACTATTTTTCAGTTTATTACTCAGCAAAGTTTGCTGAAGTATTGCAAAGATCTCCCTCCCCAAAACAAGTAACAGGACAAAGCAGAGATCATGATACGTAGACACAAAGAATTAACATCACAAAACCATCACTGGTATTTTTAGCTGTAAGTCACACTTAAAATATGAAGGGAGTGACGCTGGCCTAAGATTTTGGGGCCAATAAAAACAGCTACCATCAGTCCAATAAAGCTACTCTGAAGTACTTTAGTATATACTCCACAAATTTTTAATGCAAAACATTCCATATCCTTATCTAAAGGTAGAAATATGCTGCCTTAGCTTAATAAGGAACTCGTGGGTAAAAACAGAAGAGAAAGGCAAAACTCTTAGGCATTCTTCAAATAAAAGTAGTTACAAGAAAACGGGAGAATAAGCAGCTCTGAGGAAAGTAACCTTCCCAAACCTTACCCAGCTGCAGAGAAGATGATGCTCTTCAGCCTACTTTAAGTAGTAAGGTGAGGAGGTAAGGGGGAGGAATACAACAATTTAACACCTGTACGTAGGTGAACTACTCTGTACAGTGAGATGCCCTTCAGAGAGTCCGAGGGCTTAAGTACTAAAGGCACACATGCAAATTTTGGCTGGCGATTATTTCCTTTTATGTTTTCCTGGCTACTGGCAATTAGATTAAAAGAATATTTTCATCTTCCAAAGGCTGGCTTTTATCTTAGGCAAACAATTGTCTATTCTGGAGGGGAAGAACAGAGGAGAAAAATCCAAATGGACCAGAGGAGTGAACGCAGTTTATCCATGGTGTGATCATATTACTCATATTAAGGTCATTAACAATGCTTGTCCAAGTACAAAAACATTATTTGATGAGGCTTTTACCTTTCCTATCCAGAAACTTTATTTTCTTTCTCTCCAAGATGAAGCCCAACCTTTGGTATGAGGTCCACACAGCTCAACAGTATTTAAGTGTCTAAATCTTACTGATTTTACTGGTAAAACACATCAAGTGTTTAACTTTGCATGGATGCTATCACAGAACTTATAAAACGCTACAGTGCCATAAATACATTTCCTTAAATAGTACGCATCTCTTGGGAGTTTTTTGTTTTCTCCAAGGTGCTAGCAGAGAAGCTTCTTGTATAAGTTCCACCTGCAAGAGAAAAAAGACAATTCTAAAAATGCCTCATACATAGGATGAACGTGGCAATTAAAGTTGGCAGATGCTCTGAAATGGAAAAACATGCCACAACCACATGAAGTGGTTGCCATGTGTTGCTGTACACTGCAAGTTTAGCATGTGAAATACTAAAGAAAGGAACCGAAACTTCATCTACTACTCATGGAAAGGATGAGCAAACAGACATACAAGCTGATGAATCGTGTCATGGTGCAAAGTGCACACAACTCTGGAAAGGATATTAGGAATGGAAAGTGTTATGTCGCTTTGGTGAACACGTACCACAAGCTTTTACTTACCCAGCAGCTTACAATGGATGAAGAGCTCCACTCAAAATTTCTACTTGAACTATCAGCTGCACATCTACTACTTTATGTGTCACTAAGCGTGCTTTAAATGCAACTGATGAAATTGAGTCTGCTGAGAACATGGACAAGACATGCTACAACTTCAGATGATGGAGTCAGCAAGACAATAGGATGAGCTGAAACACTGTAGGGGTCACTTCCAGAGCATGTCAGCATAGGGGGAAAAAAATCCCTGAGCTCAAGAGCAGCAGTGACCAAAAGTAACCAGCAGTATTATGTCATTCAGGTACTGCCCAACTCAGGAATTCCAGCTTGTACAGGAACTCTCAGTAACAGCAGTTAAAGTCAGGCTACAAAGCACAGACTTAATGCCTCCAAATGCCGGAACAAACCTTTTCTGGCAGTGCACTTATGTCTGCCGCCTTCCTCTGTACCTGAAGATCTGAGCCAAATTCTGCAAAACTATGCGCTTTTTGCAAGATATTTATTAGATGGAGGCACAGACATCTTAAACACTGCACATCTGTTCAGTTTCAGTAAACTGAGCTATAATCATTTATTAGAAGTTGAAGTAAAAGTCTAACTACTACCTGTTTTAATGTGAACAGCTTTCCCTGGCAGTGGACAGACTGATCTAGAACCACGCTAGGGAACAGTATCATAGTCTTTCAAGCAAGTTGTGTTTATTTTTTGTAGTTCACATCAAACAGCCCTGGCTAGTTTCCCAGATCATTTACAAAATAGTTCTGTTGGACTGGAAAGACCTTTACAAGAGATTCTGTGGAGCCATTTCTCTGCTACTAGAATATTTGTTTTCAGAAAGGGCAATACTTTAATCCTAAGGGAGGTTTTACAATAAAAAGCTGCCATAGATGGACATTTAAATTTTTTATAGTTACACAATCATATCTCTAGAGAGCAGCTTATTTTTAGATTTAAATAGTCATGGCTTAAATTTAGAGAACAACATTTAGGTATAGCCTTATTTAGGAAAGGAATGAGCAAATTAGAAAGAAAATATTTTTAGAATTTTTTCAAAAGCAAAATTTTTTTCTGCATATTTTAAATCAAAGTGCACCAGAATTAACTTTGCTGTATGCACCTTCTTCTATTTCTGATGTTTAAAAGGGAAGATACCTGGTCTGCCTTTAAGTCAAAAAGCATATTACAGTTTGATCGTGGTACCATTAGAGATACAGAACAGAAAAAATAATCGCAAGACTCGGAAACAATTAGCTGGACATGAAAATTCCGGTGCAGCCAGTGAAAGAAGAGCTTCTCTCTTTAAAAATCAGTATTAGCTAAATTGGATAAAGAGAAGAAAGGAAAAAAACCCAACAACCACATAAAAGAAAAAACCCTGAGCACCAGGACATAATTCTGAATCAGAATTAGAGAAAAATTTGAGCTACGCTGACATCTGTAGACCCTTCACAGATTACACAGCAGCAATGAGGCAGCAGTCACGAGAAAGGTATTATTTGCCAAAATCTGCCACAGAAAAGCAAAGCCAAAGACCATCCTTAGAGTCTATCATCCACTTCCAAGGCAGGGCCAGCTCTATTTACACTGGCTTTGACAAGTGTTTGTCTAGTCTGGTCTAGCAAATATCCAGTAATAGATATACCACAGCTTATTGTAGCTTCTTAATCTTTCAAACCTGAACCTCCTTGCAAATTAGCCTACTATTTACCTTCTTACCCACAGCTTTTTAAAGGTTTGGAAGCACAGCACACCTCAAAGTCTTTCTTCCTCTATGGCAATGGTTCCAACAAACTGCGTATAACTTTATGACATGGCACAGAGTCCAAATGAATAGACTCTGCTTCATTCAACAGTCATGCCTGTGCTGCCAGTAAAGGTTGGGAAGTATCCCACTGCAAACCAACTCTCCACTTCGTCTTCTTTTCTAAACTGATACAGTTCAGATTGTTTTCTTAATGAATAAACAGCAGGTAAAACAAAAAGGCTACATCTTGCACCTCAGCCTTTCATAATTTAGCTTGAAGACACTCAAGGAATTTTGGGTCTTGTTATATTTTGAAACAAACCCTATTTCCATTTGTGTATTCCCCTCACATTTGACATTACTGAGTTTGAAACTGCACTGAGATGGCACAACCTGACTTCATCCTTTCTCTCAGAATACAGAGACCTTGGGACTGTGCACTTTGTTCACTTCTTCAAATCCAGTACCTTTATTTTGTCACCCCAAGGGGTGTACTTTGAATCACATTTGTGTAAATCAACTATCCCCTTCAGATCATGAGTGTGTTAGAAAGAAACTGTATTAATTTACAGGGTTTTTTCCCCCCAAACGTTCTTAAAGTTTAAAAAAAATAATAATTGTTGGGATGCATTCCAAAAGCCATGCCAGGCAGCCAGGCACATGTGACATGCGTAATAGAGTACCTTAAGCAAGTCACTGAAGTTTAATGACTCACAAGAAAACCCCAACCTCCTGGCTTAGTAACCTACCGTAGATCCCTGCGATACGAGCACGCTCATCTGTGTCTCCGTTCTCATTAGCCAAAGCTCCACTGATCTATCAGAGAAGTATCTAGTAAGCAGTCACCTTGCACAAGCACACAGTACTGGGCAGCAAGCATGAAGAAGCACTGCAGTTATTCCACTGATGCAGCAGTCAGTAACGTTTGTTTCTTTTGGGTAATAAGCATATTGCAACTAAATCGGAACCACCGTTTGACAGAAATTAACATGCAGCTGTTTTTTCTCAGGCCAGCAATACCACCTCCACAAAGTGGTTTTTTTTATTTCAACACCTACCCTAATTACAAAGTCTAAATTACATCAGAATTTGGCATGTCAAGGCTAAATCACCAATCAATCATTCACTGAGTGATCAAGTATGATTCTTGCAGACTTCTGTAGAAACTTTTAAAATGGAATGAGTTTTCACACAGAACTGATATATTTTTAACTGCATTTCTCTTCATTGATTACGTTCACTTTTTTCACAACACACCACTTTCAATATTAGCTCCCAATGTTTGATACCTGCAGTTTACTCAGAGCTTCTCCTCTCTTGCATCTCCTGTTTCACAGGTGTGGCAGGTGCTTCACTCACTTCCTGTTTCACAGGCGTGGCAGGCATATCACCATTGACACTCTCCACTCCAGCAACAGACATCAAGCTTTTCCGCTCTTTGGAATTTGATTTGTGCTCTACTTTTGTCACTCTAAATCTGAGGTAAGCAGAAAAAAAGCTTCAGTTCTATTTCCCCAAAGGTTAGATTGTTCTCAGTACCCAGTGTGTTTTTAGGTCCCAAGAGCAGGCAGAGCAGACACCCATATAAGCCCAGCTTCACTTCAGATCAATCTTCCTTCCCATACCTATACATACTTTTCATCCTCAGTGCTCCCAAGTCATACTTTCTCAAGGAACTGGGATTTAAGGCAGAACCCACAGATAGTACAACACTTCTTAGAATAGCACTTTAAGACAACTACAACATAAGTTAGGAATTAAAAAAACCCCACACAAACAGAATGAAGTTATTTCTATAGCTAACACTTACTTGAGAAATATCAGTTTCAGAAACAGAGGAATTTATTACTATAAAATCCTTATTTGTTTTTAGCCACTGTCAATACAGCAACAGCTTTGCATTTACACCCACAATAAATCTCAATCTCTTTACATAGTTTGGAAAAAAAAAAAACACAACCCACTCCCCCCAAAAAAAACCAAAACAACAAAAAGAAATAATCAATCTACTTCTTCCAGAAATAACTTCAGTCTAATAGTCTAAAAAGATTATAAAAAACAATCCCTGGTGCTACAAACAGAGCGAGGCCAATGAGTACCTGATCCAACATGGGCCACTGCAGTGGTCTTAAAAATATACCATGAAGTGACCTAAGTCTTACCGTCCCACAGAAAGGACTGTAACTTCTCCAATACGACTTCTCCTGTGCTCTTTAGATTTATGAGCTGGTTTTATAAGGTGCCACCGTTTGTGGCTACAACGAGTACAGACATCCTTTTCGACCGCTCCTCCAACAGTATGGAAGTGATGGCCCTTGCAGCTGTGTTTAAACGGAACAGCACCAGGTGACAAAGGAGACCCTGGACTTGTTGGACTCCCAGGAGAGGCAGGAGATGAAGGGCTGTAGGAAAAAGTATAAAGGAAATGCAATGTTTACTATAAATTCCTGTTTCTTAAAATGAAAAAAAGAAAAAATATATAAGCTTTAGTTATATCTAGTCAATAGCTAGTTTTTTTTCAAGAACCACTTATTTGTGATGATGTCTGGTTTAAGGTTCCCTCCAACACCATTTTTGCAGTTAAAAAAATCACTTCCATAAGTTAATTCGGCTGCAGGCAAAGTGAAAAAAAAAAATCAGCCTAAAATAGAATACAGAAAACCACAGTTTACAGACTTACATTGATAAGACATCTAATTAGCTGATTAAATTCATATTTGGAGAACTACAGAAAGTATTTCAAAATTGTTACAGTATCTTTAAGAACTCACAGAACATCAAAGTCCCAAAATACTGCAAAGAGGCAAAACTGAAATGTGCACCAAGAAGAAAAAAAAAAAGGAAACAAGAGATCATTCAGCTTAACCATCAGAAAAATGTTTTTCTCAAGTACCTAGAACGAAAGAAAACACAGTACAACTACCAATAGGCATTTTATGGAGAACATCTAATCAAATCAATCTAATTTGCTTTGAAAACAGAAAAGCAGATAGCATAGATAGAAGGCAGATTATGTACTGTTTGGGACCGTGGCATCCATTTTTACACCACCTTGAAACACATTTTCCTAAAGCAAACTAGAGCGCATTGTGTTAAGGGTGAAATTGCCGTAGCGTAACCTAGCACGCCTTTGTAAAGAACAAAACAAAAAAATAAAGGAAACACACCAGGAAGTTATATATCTGTAGCTTACTAGCAAACTGGAAAGACATACTAAATGCAGTTGTTCTGGTCCTGGTGATATTCAGTGTTTTAAACAATTCCTTGGGTAATGGAATAGAAGAATAGCTAAAGTCCCCAAAAATTTTCAGTCACCCATGGTAACTGCAGAGGACAAGATGAGACATTAGAATGATCGGAGAAGAGCATGTGCATGAAAGACACATGCACACATACATAAATTTTGTTTTAATTACTGGACATATAGCAGCAAGGACAACACAATTTTCAGTGCTTTAGTAAAAAAACTTAACAGACCCAGATGAAAAAGCAACTATCCCAATGACCATTCTTCAGAAAAAGGAGGTGAAGATCACAATCTCAAATCACTATGATGATGTTTTAAAAGGACAGCTTTCACAGCAGAAATAACCTGTGAGTATAACCTGTGAACCTAAAGTTACATTACTCAGCATTAATCATGCCTCAGCTGAACATTCCATCCAGTTTTAGACATGTTTTTTTCAAGAAAAATACTAACAAACTGAAGAGTCTCCAAAGGAGAACAGAAAGAACAAAGAATTAAAACATGCTGTTAAGAGACTGAAGTTACTTAGATATTTATTTTGAAAACAAAAATATCGACAGGATACATTTATTCATCTTCAAATAAGAGAATGCTATAATGGAAATAAAATCTGTTCAACATCTGGAGCAAAGGCAGGAACTAATGGCTTTAAGTGGAAGAAGTGCAGATTTTACTTAGCTGTTACTATTTCTATCATTATGAAACATTTCATAGCACATCAGAAAGAAACAGAATGGATTTGCTCAAGTTACTAAAGCTTTAGGACTATGTCAAAATGACATAAGAGCAAACAAGCATTCTTCCCTTCCCCTTACTTTTTTTTTATTTTAATTCAACCCTGAAACTATAGCTTAAAACTCCCAAAATAGCACATCCCTGCAAAAAAGACTGAGTTATAATTCAAACAAATATTTCTGCTGCACCATAAGGATCTAAAAATAATTCCTATACTTGAGAAGAAAAAAACTGAACTTACAAAAGGAGTTCAGTAACCAAGCCTCTTGCTGTTGAAGTGGGTTATAAGCAGTTGCATACTCAACTATTTGCTTTGCTACAACTATACACTCCTAGTTCTTTATTAGTGACATTAGTACTACTTGAATCTTCATCTTCTCTGCCTTGAATGTGGACATGGGATTGTATATGAAGAGTACTCAGTAGTGAAGAGGTAGTTCAACGGCACTGATGTACAGACACAAGTACTTTTACATAAATAACGGTTCCAGAACTAAGGGGTTAGACTACTTTCTCCCCATCATTCTCTAAATAGGTGTGTAGAGGAAAAAAAAACCATAAATGAGGTCAGGCAGCCAATATCCCAGCCAGAAAGTGACACAGGAAGAGATGTCTGCTTTAAGTCAGGATCCACACAAATGAAACTAATACTGCTTCTGTTCCTTCAAGCCAGAGTGGCTTTTGACTAAACGCAAACTGTAAGTACCTTCACCCTAAAGTAAGCAAGCATGTGCAGCCTCTGTAAATCGTTAGCCTAAAAAGCAATAAATCTGTGTTACTCACCTAGAACACATAACCAGAACAGCCAGTTACTAACCCGGGGCATACATTAAAATTTCATCACTCAGAGACACCACAAGGAAATCATGAGTATTATCCTCTTAGCTGATAACTCAGGGAATAAAACCCTTTGAAGGGTACGTTTTTAGTTGCCTCAGGAAACATGCATTAAGAAGATGAGTAATTACCTTTCAGGTTCAAAGACACTGCTATCTGCTACCATGGCCTTTAACACATCAGCATTTGCTGCAATGAGAATAAAAAGAATTCTTCAAAAGTGTACAGCTCTCACTTCAGAAAAAACAAATAGAAAACTTAAAGGTCCTTGAAGAAATTTCATCTAAAAGAAAGATGGCTGCATTGTATGGTTGGACTCGATCTCAAAGGTCTTTTCCAACCCAATGATTCTGTGATTACGTGTCTCTCAAACACAGAGAAAATTATTCAAAAAGAGGTTGATAAAATGTGTGATTTTCTTAACATGAGCTACTGAAATATACATATATTCATATTGCACTCCAAGCTCTGCCCCAAGACAAGCCATATGATGCATCCACCTGCACAACACTTCCAAACAAGATCTCTGAAAATTTTAAAAACATCCATTTGACTACAGGAGTATCATCACCTCACACATATAAAGCAATTTAAGATTATAAACATCAGTTGAAGTGAGCTTACAAAATGCAAATTAATTATCAGCCAAGAGCTACTACTGATTACTCACATATTCTAAAAAAACCAAAAAACCAACACACAGAGGATACCTAACCCCTACCTCAATGAAAAATACACAAGCTCAAAGTCCTAACAGCTATTAAGAAGGGAGAGGCAGAAACACAAGAACTCAACCAAAAATACAGATTTTTTTCCAGGGGATTGAGTATCTTCTGAATGAAGATTAAAGAAAGCTAGATGCTCAGGAGAAGTTTGATTTATACAAATGCAAAATTAAAAGGCTAGTGGTTCTGGCACTATACAAACATATGGTCTCCTAAAAGTTTCTTCTGCTGGACAAACATGTTCTGAACTAACCAACCATTCCATGGGCTACTTCAGTGTGATTTAATTTTTTCACTTGCATCTTCTTTGTTCTTTACTTTGCACACATAGCATGTGAAGATACCATGTTCAAAATTTAACGTTCACGCTGCTCTACTCTATTGCCTCAATTATGCTCAAAGCTTTAATCAGGTAACTGCAAGAATTGTCACACAAGAAGTTTAATCCTGTCAAAACAGAAGATTTCATGTGCTTTTAAGACTTCCATAAAGAAAGCAACATTTAGCTTTTATTTTGTAAACAAAGAGATTTTGGAAAAAAATATCGAGCCCCCAAATAGTTACAACATTAAGAAATGCATGAACCAAACTTAACATACAAAGAAATGTTCAGTGGAAAACTTTGCCTTCAGAAGGCAGTAACTTTAAAATAGGAATCTCAAGGAGTTAAGCATGTACAATGTGGTTATTAAATGAAGACACGTGAACATACCAGACCTCAGAATATCTGAAAAAGACATTTGCTATGGAACACCATGAGGAAGGCTCATCATTTCAGTATCACAATACTATACCTTCATTTTTCATAATGTAGTTAACAATTTGTCCCACTGTGTCGCTATTCTCATGTATAGTTTCATTCATTTCTGTGCAAGGAAATAAAGACGTTGTCAATATCTCAGCCTTACAAATTAAGAATTTATTAATTTTAAACCAAAGTTTTTTTAAAAAAACAAGGGAAAACAACAAAAAAAACACCCACACTCCAGAAAGTTAGAAGAAAAAAGATGAGATCTACTGTCACTTCAGAGAAAGCTTTGATGAGAGTTTTGAGTCCTTCTGCAGAAAAATATAAGCACAAGTTTACAGAATCAACACATCTATTCTAACACACTCATCTAAGACTTGAATAAACCCAGTATTTTCAGAAGCCTATGTCAAAATTCCTTCTCTAGCTCTTAAGGAGTGAAGAGAGCAGTATTTCTAGTCCTAAGCATAAGGAGGAAAAAATACCAAAGAAAGCTTATATAAATCCACATTACACTGTCTCAACTCACTATTTTAACATAAGTATTATCAGCTTCTAGTATAAAATGGGTTCAGTTTAAGCTTTTCACCACAATTACAAGGACATAACATTTGCTATTTTTTAACATAGAAGAAAATTCTTGTATAACTACAAGTGTGAGGGATTTAAGATAGAAACATCACGACTATACTTAGTTTTGGAATCAATTGCACCATTAACAACACTGGAAGCTTCCCCAAAATAACCTCAGAAAGCCAAGAGAGATTGAGGCAAGAAACAGCAAGCTAAGAGGTACAGCTCTGCCTCTTCCCTAATAATTGTTATGACTGGCTTTACAAAGAAAAGAAAAAAAAATATCAAAGTCACTGGATTGAGTCAAATTTCACAGGCAATACCCTAAATTTGTCTCTAATTAGTAAACTGGTGGACTCCCCACCTCTGTCCCCAGCCTTTATCTTCACCCTAATCCCTGCAGTTTTGCAATGTAATTTAACACACAGCTACTACCCCAAATTAAGACCTAAAAGTTTTCCCGCTTTCATTAACGCTCACCTTGCGGTGAGCACTCCAGTGAGCTAACAGATCAGACAGTCCCACTCACTGTATCCATGCCCCAGGCAGTAACTGCTGCAGAACACATCATTACTGCACCACTTGGCTCTACCCTCACTACAGAGCCACTGTAATTTGCACTTATTATCAACTTACTGACAGTAATTAATTAGGAGAAAGGAAGAGGCCCAAAGTGATTTGGCCCTTGTTTTTACTTAGCCAAATGCTATACACCCCAGCCCTTCCCAAATGATAACATTCTTTCCTTGGGTTGTTTTTTATCCCTTCCAGGAAGAGAAGATGGGAATAAGGAAGCATAAAAACAAGAGCACAAACCAGCAAACACAACAAAACCAAACATATCTTGAAGTTATAAGCAGCACACGTTATGTAAAACACAGGCCCTCAGTCCAAAGGCTCAAATTTAGAATGAGAGGGGAGATGGGAACGACAGAACAACAGGAACAAATTAAGACTGCTAAACAGAACATTAAGATTTTAGGCTTTAGAAGGCAGCTTTTTGTCACTCCTCACATAGAATTATGTATGATAACACTTTGTTGCTAGTAGCACATGGAATGCAGAAAAGCAGATAAGTGACTGAATGCAGTGTATAGTTGCAAACAAATACCCTGGATACTTTGATCCCTCTAAGTTCTTAATTGATGTCAGAGAACTTGCATGAGAAATTGGAACGCTACTAGTTTTGACTGGCAAAGACCAAAACCCAACAGACATATGTTGGTAATAAAAATATTTTTCTTAACATTGTTTTGATGTCAAATGTAGACAGAGAAATGTCAGACGTCTCACAACCATTTCCTAGTATTGCAAAGTACAGAAATATATTATTGAACTTTTTGATTACCTATTTTTTCATCAAGTTTTTCTTCTTCTACTTCTTCAGCCTCAGTTGTACAACGATATCCTTTTTTCTTAAGGACATGACAGATGAGGATTCCCAAGAGACCCATGATGAAGAAAACGGGAACCAATGCAAATGCAATATACTCTAGGTGTTCAGGCTTGCCATCACTGCCATCAGTTTTAGTTGTCAAAGTAGTTGTCTGTAAGTCACGGCTTGGCAAAGCCCGGGAAAACTCTCCATTACCTACATAAATGAACAGACACAATTATTACTAGATGCTATAAATCACTTCAAAGCATTTAGAAAGTTATGAGCCTGACCACGCCCCACAGCATCCATGTGATGTATATATATTTTACAAAATGTTGGTTTTTTTGCTAAGCCATCACTAAGCCCCCACTTTGATAAAATAGCTTGATTTACTTCCCAGGCAGAAGTAAAGCCATCACACCAGGGAAGTATTATTTTGATGGCTGTATCATCTAAGAAATACACCTTAAATAGCACATATCACAAGCTCAGAAAGGTACTAATAAGCATCCTTCATGTTCAAATCTAAGACAAAAATAGGCAGATGCTTTGGATTTTGCTGCACATGATCCATTTTAAGAATGAATAGGAAAGACCTGCTACACTATTCCTGAGATATCATCAGCCACTTCCTACTCAAGCTAATGGGTGCAAGAAGTCAGGACCATAAAATGACTCTCCAACTCAACTTTTTAGGTTTTCTACCTCTCTCTGTGGCAAGAGTGGGATGCAGTGCCCAAACAAATAACATCTCTTGACGTTTCTCCCTAACCACAGTAGGTAATTCCCACTTCCAGCCTAAAAAGCAAGTCAGCCTTACCACATGGCTCAAGGCCCATGCTTCAGACCCTCTAAGTTGTCCTTCATTACAGTTTCTCGAAATTTAAAGGGGCCTTAAGAGGTCCCTTCCCCTTCAGTCCTCTGCTACCCTGCTTGCTGTGCTCCTGACAGACTGTAGCCCCGAGAAGCTTTAAATTGGATTATCAACAGACAACGGTTTAAGAAAAAAATGCCTTTAAAAGTCTTTAGTTTTAAAGCAGTCACTTCACTGAATCGATATAACGTGTGGTTTGGCAAACTGAGACACTCAAGACACTGAGTAAGCTGAAGTGAGGAACAAGCAACAGTGAGCAAGGGTGAATGCAACTGAGCTTTCCTGAAGTAATCATAGTAATACAGCTCCATAGTCTCAGAGTACACTCCAAAAATAAGGGTGGGAGGATTAATTGTACGTAAAAAAGTATTATGTCTTATGTAATTGTTTTTTAATCAACTTGAAACAACCACTGAAAACATACATACAGTTCAAAATACAAAGCTGACTCATAAAGCTGCATACAATCAACAGAAGAGAACAATTATACAGAGGAAATGGGAAACTGGACCCCAACTGCTTCTAAATGTTCATGGCAAGCGAGAGAAAATTCTATATAAACATGAATCCATCTCAAGTTCACAGTCAACTCCAGCCATTTTCAGAAGGACAGATCATTGCTGAGCAATAACTAAATACCATCCACCCTCCAAAAGCACAAACCACCAGGAACTCCACAGGCTGTTATCCCTGGCAAACCTAATGTATCTCATCTGTAAATGCTTGCATTGTAACAAGACCCATGCCTTATGGGTTTCTTTGTTTTCTGTTTCTTTTTCTACCTACATAATCTGTTGTACTTCTGCTCATACACTACCACCTGGGACATCAATGAGAAAAATCTCATCACCTACAATCTAACTTGCAGTCAAAAGGCGATGAAAATCTAGACAAACTCCCAAAGGACAGATGCAACCTATACAATTTAACATTAAAAAAATTAAAATGACAGATCTGTGCCTATACTCTCACTTTTACAAAGGAAAAAACCTCATAACTTATCCATTTCATACCCTGTAGCAGAGATTTGTTCACTAACTGGACTGAGATCTAAAGGGCTTTTGAACTAGGCAGGGAGATGCACTTCAAGTATTTTTTCCCCATTTAAAATGCATTAACAAACATAGATACTCCAACATACCTATATAGATACCGCCTATATAGATAAGCCTATGTAATTTTTCTTTAGTTGTCCTTAGATATCTAAAAATCTAATGGTCCCATCAAAACCCAACAGGATACAAAGAACTCTGCAAGGTATTTTGCTGAAACATTAAGTCGATAATATTTATATGGATATTGTGTATTTATATAAACTGCTTGATGCCATCCACTTAACACTGAGATGTAAAAATTCACCAAAAAGCAAACAAAAATTATTCCAGAAGAAATTAATTAGCTAGATTGAATACTTGGTGCTGTGTAACATTCTAAGCAGAGCAAAGCACTCAGGTTTCATTATCAAACACCTAGACATATCAAGAAATCTGTCCTCAAAACCCTCAGCAGTTATGACATCATGCAAAAAAAGGTTTGACTAGCTAATAAGCAATATATTTTATGGCCCAAGTCATAGCTACATCATTCATTTAATGCTCCCTATTCCTCTTCCCAAGAGGCATATTATGTTTATTAACAGCCCGTTGATAGTCTACCTCATTCTCGTGATGTATCATGTTGCTTCACAATGGTTTTTAATGGCAAGTTCAGGCCATAGCAATCTTCCTTGACTCAAACCAATTTATATAGAAATTCATTAGCTTTGGTGTTTTGCTGTCCTGGTGTTTTAATATACCCATCATTCTATATCAGTGTATGTATCAAAATTACTTGCAGACTTGATCTAAATAAAAAAACTCTGGGACAATATTCAGCATGTTTAAAGTGATGCTTAAGCTGTAAATCACAGATTGGATTCAAAACAGTAATTCAGATCCCATGTACTCATTTGATTAAACAACAATCTATGTTAAGTATTGCACTTGAATATTGTCTGATCTTACTCAATCCTTACCCAAAAAAAAGTAAAATATAAGGACAGTCAACCTCAAAAAAAAGTCTTTTATGCCGGTTGTAATCATTACTACTCTGACAAAGATAGTTCTTCCATCATAGCAATGGCTCGAGATTTTACAGCACCTTGAAGAAAGGGGGAACATTGCACATTTCATTTAAAAATCTTTCAGTCTTCATTAAATTGCAATTTTTACATGGCCTAAACAGATCTATTAACATTTTAGTTACACACTGTATTCCCTCCATATTAGTAAAATAATGTTTGACCACAAAAATATTCCAAAACTACAATGTCTTGAAGGCTGTGATAAGAACAAGACTAGAGTGGACCACAGAAGCAAAGGTATTGCTTAATAATCTAGTGTAACAAGCTTTCTTTCCTCTTTAGGTTTTATAAACTCAGAGAAAAAAGATGGAAGCAGCTGAGAGGGGTCATGCGACTGTCAAAAAGCAAGATTACAACTATCTGCAGAGCACAGCTAAAGATCCTGCAAAGGTAACAGCTTGCCCTCCACACCTGTTTTCCTCCTCATTGCAAACAGAGGGTCAGAAAAATTCCTCCTTGAGCATCTGCTACTTCAGTATCTGGCCCTGCTTGCACCAAGTTACAGAATTACTCTTTCCTTGGTTTTAGCTGCATATACTTGAAAAGATTTCATGATCACTAGAACCTCCCCAATATGAGCCCTGGTTATCTCAAAGCTTTGCCTTTTTTCCACCTCTCCTATACTAAACATAAGCATAATCTACATCTAGCTGATTACTTCAAGCACATTCCAGTTGCTTCTGTATTGTTTAATTTACAGAGAGTAGCCCATAAACAATGATATAACCTTCTCTCTGCTCTACTGATAAAGAGCCCATTTCTTTCTTATGGTATGCCTTTTAAAGAACTTTCAAAACTTTTAAAATTTGATTATTCGAGCAAACTACCTGCTAAAAATACAAACGTAGATATTCACTATCTTCTCCTCTATAAAGTTCAAGGAGTTACGTGATCCTATTTCCTGCTTTCAGGCAGGAAAATGACATCATACTCACAGAATATACTGGGTTGAAAGGGACGCAGTATACAGAAACAAACTACTGTTGGCCTGAGTGCTAATTAGTATTTCAATAAATTAAATACTATCAATGCACAACCTACTGAAGTACAAGACAAAATATTCTGATAGCCTATGATCTGCTCACACATTTCAGCTGAGCATAACTGGAAAACATATCTCAGTAGCAACATCAGCTTATGCATTTCTCCTCCTCCTCACCATTAATGTTCCCATTCACCCATCTGTGGAAAAAGAGAAATCCCTAAAGGTTCAAAATAATTTGCACAGAACGTAGAATCGCACAGCCATAGAATGCTTAGGTTTGGAAGGGACCTCAAAGATCATCTAGTTCCAACCACACCGGTGGATGAGTGGATTTCTCATTGGGAGGGTTTGGGGTTGGGTTTTTTGGTGGTTGTTAGTGGTGGGGTTTTTGTTTGAGGGGTGAGGGTAAGTGTCTGAGTTTTCTCTTTTTTTTTTTAATTCCAGACCCAGATCACTTCTAGTTCAATTAACCGTGCCAACCTACACACTGTTTAAAGGGTATTAATCAAAGGGCTGCTTACGCTGGACACACCACGGGGAGGAATGGTCTGGCAGCTGTGACCTCAGGTCACCCTGCAAGGAAAAGGCACCTGATGATCATATCTAGAAGTTAGTCCTCTCCTGGCTCTTGGGGAGTACACTTTGAACTGCATTAAACTGTAATGACACTTCCTACCTCCAGCCTGGACATCTAAGGTGGACAGATGTACACTCTGATTTAAAGCATTCATTTTAACTATCATTTAGAGTGAAACTTAAGTACAAACTTATGAATTCAGGCACAAAAAAACCTTGCTTATTGCTTCCATTTCCTAAATACTTGCTATCTTACTATCGGGAATATAAGAAAAACTTTATTTTTACAAACTTACTAAGGTAATGGAGTTCTAGTGAAATTAATTAAATGCCAAAAAGGACCATCTTCCTTCCCTTAGCATTTCAGAAATTGTAATTTTATTTTATTAAAGAAAGAAGCTATAAATCAGCACATTTAACTTCAGATATAATAAATCATTCCACTAAAGCTGCTGTAGAGGTTTCTGTTATGAAAGTCTAATTTCATTTTTTTAATTCTTAATTCAAATCCTAAGCCGCAAATCTGTTTAGAACTCTAATGATAATTAATTATGTACCGACTTAATACAGGTTTTTAGTTATTTTAATGGTAGTAAATTCAGTCCAAACAGTTTGCAAAGACTTCAAATCAAATATAGTTTTTAAGAGTTCTCATTTAAACAGTATTTATATATGCTGGACACTACAGACAAATTACCTTTGCATAGCTAAGCAGATGAAATAACAAGCAATTTCAATCACAAGTCAAAATCCAAAATGGGCACACAAAGATATTTAGGAAATGTTTGGGCTCCGCTGCCATACTAGTAACGCAGAGCCTATGGAAGAGACCAGGCAAACTGCAAAAGGCAGTAGGGAACAGGTTAACAAAAAGCTTATTTTCGAGAGGAAAAAACTCTTAAGTGAAGAAGACCTATTGCCTACCATTTGCTTCATCTATTGTTCACGGACATTGTACTTCAGGGAATACACATAAACTGAATAACAAAGGAAAACCACCTATCATCAGAGAGGAACATTCACCAAGTTTGTGAATTCCGCTTCACTTCTAGCTTCCTTGTAGTAATCAAAACCTACAACCAGAAGTGAAATAAGCAGGAAGTCTGATGAGCGAAAGGAAGCCACATGATGAAAGAACATAGTGACAACTAGTAACAGTACTACCAACTGCCTTAGTGGTTAACTTGATTGTTCAGGGTTTGCTGTTAAGAACAGACATCAAAACCTTCACTAGATTTGTTAAAAGCAGTAATTTTTAAAAGGGACACTGAGGGATCAACCACATTTCTTTAAAGTTCATTCTAACTGCACCTACTTTGAGGGCACTAGTAGCAAGATGCATGCAGAAGTCTCAGGGATGGCAGACCTGAACGTAAGACCCAACAGCATCTTTACTAATCATCATTGTGTTCAAAACCATAAAACTGCAAGTCTCTCATATTACCTCAAGCTGGAGCTTGCAAGGAGTTCTGACATTAGAAACAGAGACTTTGGCTCACTGAAGTCACCACAAAAATTGTGACTGTGGGCAAATTTTGCAGTAGGTCTGGAAAGAGAGCTTTCTACTCTGAGGAATAGGCCTCCACCCTGATGGGTTCTTTCCTAATCCCTACTTCTGAATTGCAAGTCTTATTCAACACTTTCTGTAAATTGCCTGCAAAAAGTTTTAGGCAGTCTTCCATGAAAGCCTGGGGGTGGGGTGGGGATTCCTCCTATGTAAGGAAGGGCCCTATTAACAGGAAACAAACTATGAATACAAGCATTACAGCAGAGCTCACATAACCCTCAACAATTTTAAACCATTGCAATTTTTACACTTCTAGATAGAGCTTGTTAGGAAGACCAAACCTAATAAACCATCTTGTCAGTCACGTAGTCAGTCCAAACAATCCCACTGTGAAGGAATCTGACATTATTAAAAATTCCATGAGAAAACCAACAAAGAGTATCTAGAGCAGCTTTGTCCTGCTGAGAAATGGGAAAAGTTGCAATATGAAGGGCAGTAACAAAGGCCCGGTCCATTCCTTGTGTGTGACACAACACAGAGTTGATAATACTGTGGAAAGGGTCATGTTTCACTGCTTACCAGTGTTAGAACAGCAATGCTTATGGTGTAATGGCTTTGGCCACTATTCCTGCTGCAAAAATATACACAGAACCAATGCTTTGCATTTGCATTTCTGTTGGAAGAGATTTTCCTCAAATCTCAGTTTCCAAGTAAAACACACACACTATTAAATGCATCTGGTAGCTGCACACAGAGTACACCTCACCAGTCTGGCTGTTTAAAAAAATGTAATTAAAAAATCATCAATCCTTTCTGGACACATCAGATATTTAGAAGTATTCTGTATCACAGGTACCTTTACAAGTACAAATAGCATCTAGTGAGCAGCATTAAATCAATGCTGCCAACACGCAATCAATGCAAATTAACATCCACCCTGGGTTAGATGTCAAAAAAAACATCCATTTGCACCAAAACCCGTGTATCTCCTGTGTGAAGATACAGCAGATTGCCAAGCTCAGAGGAAGAAGAAACTTTTGGTAGCTTTTGCATTTCCAGTTAGACTTGCCAACTTGTAGCTTTCATAAATACAATCCTATGCATCTAGATACACCAGACTAAATTACTATCATTATTAAACCCTACCAATGCACGTAGCATACTAGCAGTGTAACTGCCTTGAAGCTCAATAAAGCAATCCTGAGTATAAGCCTAGGTGTACACATCCTCTCATTTACTAAAACATCTGGTGCGTAACAACCTCAGCATGAAGAAACACGCAGCAATATGCCAATGTAACAACCATCAAAGACTGAGTTAATTCATCTGTTAGAAAATGTTACACGCTAAAGCAACTGAGAAGGGCAGGGGGAAGGGAAAGATAGTCATGATCAAAAGGAGAAGAAAAAAAAATCCAAAATGCCTCTCTTTCTCTCACCTTTTCATATAAAACCTAGAAAAAATAAAATTAGGGTCCTGGAGAGCACTAGCTCTCTGATAAGGCTAGTATCTTCTGAAGAGAAGGGTGGACCAGATGACAACCCTATTCCTCAATAGAGATATCTCAATCCCTTCTGACCAAACTGGCCTGCACCAAGTAATAATTACAGATGTACTAAACTAAGTATAGAAAACCTTGAACCATTTATTGCTTAATTTTATGCTAGTAAGTTTGCCCATGTTAACTACTCTACTGTTTCCACGAAGCTTAAAAGTTTCCTCTCAAACAAGCCGGCACACTCTCTCCATCATACCACCCAAAGGTAGTAACACTGATCAAGCTGAAAATCACCCCAGGTACAAACAAACATCGGCTTAGTCATGAACATTTGAGAAGCATACACACACCAACAAAAGGACTTCAGACTACACGGGCAACAAAATCCGTTTTACCGGGAGATGATTAGAACCGGCACACTTGGGGTTAGACACAAACAAAGAAAATGCGATTTGAAGTTAACTTCCTCCGGCGCTTGTACGTGCACGAGTGTTCTGCAGAGATCTCAAGGGTTACACTCAACTGAACTTCCAAAACCTACACGCTAAACTGAATTTAATCTCACAACACGGTGAGGCAGAAGCAATTCTTCGATGTGTTTCTGCCTCGGGAGCCATCCGATCCCAGCTTAAAGTGAAATCAACTACGAAGGAGTCACCAGACTCGAGTACGTGCAGTTCATTAGGATTTTTCTCTTTTTCCACAGCCCATGGCCATATCCGACTAAATTAACAATCCGGGGTGGGGTCTGTCGCGACATTAAGAACTGTTTTACCGCTCAAAGCAATGGCACGGAGAGCACAGTTCCTCCCAACCCGTCTGAGCGGGACTCGGGACCGAGGAGCCCCGACTGACAGGCGGGACAAACTTCTGCTGCTGCGAGCGCGGAACCTCAACCTCCTCTCTGTTCCCTCCCCCGCTCGCCCCAGGCTGCCCGGGGGACAAGGCAGGGGGGCACATACTGCTCTCCTACTGCGCTCCTACGGGCCGTGGCGCAAGGACTCAACACACCGGGTATCACCGAGTTACTGGCTTCGGCCCCGCGGCGGTGTGAGTGGAGGGAGGCTTCCGCGAAGAAGCAGCGGTGCCAGCCAAGACACCCGAGGACTGGGAGAGGCCAGCGGGGCCCGGCGGCTCGCACCCCGCACCGCCGAGGTCGCAGCCAGTGACGGGAGCCCGCAGGAAGGGAGGGCAGGAAGGGGGAGCGAGGGGGTCCCAGCTTGAAGCTTCCCTCCGACAGAGCTCCCACCCAGAGAGAAGGACCGAGGCCGCAGCGACCCACCGACAGCGGAGCGGTTACCGAGCCAAACAGCCGGCGGGCCCGAGAAAGGAGCAGTCGGCGAGATCCCCCCTGTCGCCGACGGAGCCATAGCCGGCGCCTGAACCGCGCTGCCTCCGCGTTGGCAGCTGCGCTGCTGCTGGTGCTACCGCCGCCCGGGCCAGCCCACCCCCGCCCCGCCCAGCCGGCGGTGGGGAGCGTCCTGCGTGCATGGCGCCTGCGTGGAGCCGCCCGCCCGGGGCGGTGCCGCGTTGTAGCGGCCTTCCCTCTATGAGGTGGGAGCTGGCGACTTACGTTGGGAGTGATGTAGGGGAAAGCCGGGGCTGAGCTACGGGAACGGCAGGACAGGGTGACCCAGCATGGCTTTGAAGAAGGGGGAGGGCGTTTCTTGCGTACTGCTGCGAGGATTTTTCCAAGGTTGGCTCCCGCCCTCAAGCAGTTTTATGATGCAGCTTCTAGACATGCTTTCCTGACATGCAGCGGGGATACATGGTAGATGTGGGGCATCGTGCCCTGAAGGAGCCGGGGCAGGCTGTGCTGACTCCTCACCCCGCTGCCGGGGGCTGCAGGGCCTTGTGGGAGTTGCTGCCACCAGCATTTGTGCCGGGACAGGTTCAGAAACTTAATTATGACACTGCATTGGCAGTCTCTTAGCACATGGGGAGACTGCTCCTGTTCACATTACTGTTTTCCATTCACGAGGACTCAAATCCATGCTTTAGTCTTTCATTCTAAACAGCTAAACTCCTGCTTAGATACACAGTTGGGTAAGCTACTTCCCATGCTTAAACTTTGGCCTGCTTTGTATTTCAGGACCTCCAACTGGATTTTCTACTGACATGGCATGAAACTGTCATATTCATGTGCCAAGGGTAGAGGCTATCCCTGTACTTCCAAACGGTGCAGAAATTCCAGCCACGGAGTAGAGCTATCTGCAGCTAGATGTAGTACACCAGGCTGCCACCTTCCTGTTTGGGAAAATCAGCCCATCTGACACCTCTCCCCTTCTACCTGCTCCCTGTAATAATCTTCTCTGGAAAAGAAAATAGGCAGAAAATTATGTCCTCAAAAATGGTACCATTTTTGCTTGAAGAGATAAAGTGCTCTGGGAACTGCAGCTCTGGAAATAATCACAGTTTAAACCCTTTTCCACTGTACATGACTGTGAGCTCTATTCCTGGTACAAACTGTAGTCACTGTTCCTTGCAAAATTTAACTTTCGGAGATACACATATACAAAGATCAGGTTTATTTATCTGAGATAAACATGTTGACCAACAAAATAGTAGAAATGCTGTCTTATTCTTTGGGCATAAGGGGAAAAGGCTGTTCCAGAGAATAAGCATTTTCTGAGTCTAGTGACAGAGCACAATTGATTGTTTATAGATATTTACATTTCCATTTTTAGCATCTATTGGTACCATGATTTTAGATTTCCTTTCACAACGGAAAGTTGAGTCCTGATGGAAGCAAATTCTGAAACCTGTCAGCTGAGTTCAACTGCTCTTTGCTCATCAGCACCATCCAAATAGAAAAAGCAGTACAGCAGTGCTGAGAAGTGATGATGTAAGCCATCAGAAACATTTATGACATAGATAATAAAAATAAAACATTAAAGCCTAATTTTAAAAACAACCAACACAACTAAAGCTACAGGATAGAGTACGTACACAGAATGAGTAGAGATTGTTGGTTTGGGGATTTATTTAATTGCAAGTTTAACTTGTGTATCAAATCAAATGCTTGGCCTGAAGGAGTTCAGGAATTTAATTAATAAAATGTTTATAATTGGAAAGGTCTCTTCTCAGTCTAGTAGATAAGCAAGAACATGAAATTTCAGATACCTTGTTTGAAGAACTGGTGGGAGACTTAGGTATTTATTAACAAAGAAAACTAAAAAGAAGGAGGCAGAACTGTCCTTTTGAACAGAACACAAGTCGAGCAGATGGAGACAGGGTTCTTTGCATTTACAAAAACATGTTTTTCTTCCTCTCAGGTTTCCCACGGAAAGTACTACTGCTCACCTTAGTTGCCTCTGCACTGTCTCTTAAATTTTGATTTATTCTTTTTTTGAGGGTGTGGTTCTGTGTCAGCTGCGCTCAGTGTCATAACGGAGTCAGATTCAGGGAGAGGGCGAATCCTCCTGTTCTCTTTGGTCAAGTGCAGTACCATGGTTGCCAACTCACAGGTAACTGCAAAACTCAGCAGGATTTCTGAAAGAAATCTGACTCCATGAAACTAGCTGTCCAGAGGCCTCATCTCAGTGTCTCACTCTGACTTAAGCAAGATTGTAATTTTTATATATATATATAAACTCATTGGAGAACTAATCTGTGTTTACAACACAGCCCACGGGCAGTGAATTGGCACAGTATCTTGACGCAATAACTTCCTGCCCTTCTTCACCCACTGGAACAAACCCCTCTGTGTACAGGGAACTCTTGCACCATTAGAAGATCTGTGAAATCATCTGCTAGCCTTTACAGAGAATAATAAACCTCCCTCAAAACCCTATGAACAATAGTTTCCCTAACAGACTCAAAACTAAGTTTCAGCAAGGTTTAATTGACCCAATCTGTTAGTTCTGTCCTTGAGATTTCTGAAATGTACCTTCAGTTTGTTCCCATTACCAGGGAATGCAAGGAGTTAGGAAACTTCTAAGCAGTTTGTCTAATGCAAACTAACCAAGGAATTTTCTTCTTTACGTAATCTTTGGCTTTACCTGCTACTTGTTCTTGACACTTTATTTCACACCCAAATTTAATAATCTTATTTCATACTTAGTTTGTGCATGCACTTTGAAGAGTTTAGGTGTTGCCTCCTTTCATATGTGCTACTATGTATTTCTGCATTTCCCTTTCCTTAGTACTGTTACTGGAAATCTCAAAAACATATATGCCTTTTCTTGACCTTTATAACTAAGAGCCACATAGGTTTTGGTTGACGTTTCTCTGTTACTTTCATTTCAATCACGCATTAACTTACGTATCCGTTAGAGTATGTCCTATTAATGAGTATTTTCCTTTGTTGTTTCATAGTTTACCTTCTTTATTGGAAAACTTTTTCTGGATTTCACTTTTATTGGCAGGAATGTCTGAACAGGCCAGACAACTAGCCATCCTCTTTTGTAAAAATGGCAGAAGCAAAAAACCATGGCTGTAGAAGACAGAACTTACTGCTTTCATATCTTAAGCAATGTGGGCTTCAACTTCAAAACAAAGAAAGTGACACTGGAAATGTCACATCATAAAGTCCTTTTATATAACTTAATGAGATACTTTATACTGAACTTGAAAAATCATTGAGCAGAATGCTAATTCCACATTATATGTATATAGTTTTGTATTAAAAAACCTATATTACATGTATGCACAAATACCAACACTTGTGCTAGTAAAGCTTGAACACGTGAAATTCCCTTTGAAATCAGAATAGTACGTATTCCTGCATCATTTAATTCCTTAGTTTTATTTATTACTGGAAACACAGTTAAGACACAAGCTTCTTTGTTTTCTAAGGGTCCTTTCTAAAAGCGTGCTTTGTATATATTACGTATATATTCAAGGCAAGAAAACTCTCAAAACATTTTAAAGCAGTATTTAAAACACCCACGTACACCAAAGAGGCCCTGGTTGGTAGCTGTAACTCATTTGACAGTGGCTTACTTTGCAGGTCAGAATGAGCAAAACAATAATGCAGAAGTATTAAAAAATACTAACTTCAGGGGTCGGGATGATGAGGAAGGATTGAAATAATTTGATAAGGAAGATATGATGTACTTAGAAAATTCGAAGTTAGTTACTGTTTTTCCAACAAACTTACTTTTTTTTGATGTATTCATAAGCTAAATTCCTCTGTCATAAAACAGCTATTACAAATCTCTGTAGGACTGCGACCGCTTCTTAGTATGTGTATCTACAATCTGAAGACTGAGAAGTGCTATGTATTTGTTTATGGCAAATTATATATCAAAAAAATAATTCGTGGACTCAGTACACCTACCTTGGTATACTGTTTTGGGCTGTGTGGTGCTTAGCTGCCTACTGGAGTTAAACCATGACACTCATAAGCACTACCTCTAACTCAAAGCAGCTATAGTCATCAAACCCTTAGTCAAGAAAAGGTGTAAGGAGCACTCCCAGCCAGCAGTTTAAAAGTGCAACTCCCAATTACTACTTTCCACTTTGCCCAGTATGCAGGTGTTTCTGGTGATGAAAGTAGATGTATTTCTGAAAGGGATTGTGAGAGGGATCACCCTACATGGCAAAAGAAATCTCTAAAGTTTAACAAAACTGTAAAGAAAACACAGTTCAGTTCTAAAATTCTAAACTTTATCCCTGAAATATTTCCCATTTTTACAATATTTCAGCCTATCATTTTGAGAATGTATCAGTAAAGAAACTAAGCTCTAAGGGTAGTGTTTTTCTAGATGCAGTCTCTCCCTCTCTTAACTTTCTTGTCTCTTTCATACTGCCCCTGTAATCAGGTTACAGGACTTTCTTTGCAAACAGGAATTCAGTTCCAGTTTTATTTGCATCTATGTAAAGTCAGGATTGTGGCTCCCACCTTTCAAGGAAATAGCAAAACCACTGGATTTTTGTTTTGGTCAAGACTCTCTTCACTTTCTTCAGGGTGGATCCCACTGATGTGGACAAAATATGTTTCTTTGGACCAGCGAGAATAAAAAAAAACCACAAAACCTGAACTTTATTCTGGAGCCAAGTAGTTATGCTACTTGCCTGAGAAGAAGAGAGTAAGATTATAGACGCTGTCCCAAGAACAGAGCCAATACTTGGCAATCATCTGCATGTGGATTGAAAATAAACTATTGAAAACAGGACCTCAAGCCTACCACATCCCTCCGGGATGCCAGCCCTTAATATTATAGCAATCATGGTAGGGAATAAAGAGGGAAGTGGTGCAATTAGCTTTAATTCTTAAAACTGTTGTGGTTGCCATTACATTTCCTGGGATGCCAGATCCTGTTGATACTCAGTAGGTGTTCCCTGAGAACGCCTGGTAGATAGAGCTCTCCTCAGGGGACTGAAGGAGAGGAATGTTGATGTTCTAGATTGTGATTGGGTTTAGGCATGATTTGGTATTAGCTAGGTCCTAAGCATCAAAAGAGATGTGCCTTCAATGCCTGGGAAACTGTAAAGGCTATGGTATGGCTCTTAGGAAGCCTGAGTGCTTCCGAAGTTAATCAACAGCTCTGGGATTTGGTGAAATACAAGGAGTTGCATAATATTAGATCAGCTGCTTAGAACATAGTGAAAGGTGAGGATCTTGAGGAAGTACCAAAGCACCCTCTGAGCTTGACAAGAGGAATGCTGAAAGGAGTTGTAAAAGAAAACAAGTGGGTTTGGATGTTGTGGAGAACCATGTCATGAATATACAATATGTAAGGTGGTTTGCTTGGTGTGTGGTAGAGGCAGAAACAGAAGTAGCACAAAGTAGACCCAAGTCCCTACAGATGGCAGCTTTTTCCTGGGTTCTGTGCTGGCACACTTGTCAAGGGATTTTTCACACAATACAAAGTAAGTAAAAATCAGCATGTAAACAGTATATTAAGGTTTTATATTGTAATGCTTGTTTTAAGTAAATTAAAAGTGAAGCAAAGGTCTCCATTAATGAAACCAAAATCCACTGGTTCCCATTCCCCATTCATACATTATTATGCATTAATCTGATGGAGTTTTAACTTGTCACAGCTGGGCATGTGCTCATTGGGGCATTCCGGGATGGTACTGCTGCGTAGAAAATTAAGCAGCCCAGCAGTATTGTGTATCACCAGTGTGAAGTCACTATGCATGAAAGCCCTGACTTCATTAATGGCCTTATTACAGATAGCACCTTCACAACTTAGCATGCCTAAAGCTATAGGTATATGTACAAAAGACATTTAAAAGTATAAATATTCTATTAATTTTGATTAATGGAATCAAATTTAGAAATCATTTTATTACTTTGATCCATCTCTAATCATTTTGACAGCATACATAAATGAAAGCAGCACAGTAACTGAGGATAGTCACTTTTGCAGTTGAGCAGCCAGAGGAGCAGGAAGGGTGCACAGAGACACATGCGTGGAAACCTCAGACCGCTTCTCATTTCTGCAGTGACTTTGGCTGGCTGAGCAAAAGGGGACTGGAAGTACTTCTGAGCCAAGTCCCTCCCCATCTTCTGCCTAGGGCAGGCCTGCAGTCTGTGTTGCATCCCAGAAGTTTTCCAATTCCCAGAGCTAGTAAGGAGATTAGTACAAATTGAAAAGCCTGGATTTTCTAATTAACCAAATTTGTTATCGTCGTCTTCTCCATCCCTGTTCCCATTAGGAAACAAGAATAACTGAAAGCTGGATTTATTTCAAGTTAAACTATTTTTAATGTTCAAAACTCCAGGTAAGATTAGAACTATGTCTCCCTAGCTTCTGAGGTTTGATCATCAATGGCAAACTGCCCGTTCTGTAATATGATAGTAGTAAATTTATTTGAAAAGGAATGGAACAAAATATTTTGCAAAGTATAAATATTAATCAAGTTTCCATAACATAGATAATTCAGAAGTGACTTTGCCCAAATGTGATAGATTTTCTCTTCAGTAGAAATTGAGTGCTTGGCTCTCTCCATTTTCTGGCTTTTTTATAGACCAGTCCTTCTAAAGCAGTCCTCTCTCTCCAGAGCCATTCCAATGAGAGAGCAGTAAAATCCCTATAAGTGATTAGTAATAGCAAATATGCTACTCTGGACTCTTCAGAAAGTAGCTTTGTAATGCATTTTCTCCTATATGATTTCATAAAAGTTTTGTGGTGTATTTTCTTTTTGTAAAATGTATAAAGAGCAATGTGCATTGTGATTATTTTTTCTCATAATAGTCTGGCATAACAGTCAAAAAAATACTCAAACAGCAGTAATTTGAACAGATTATGCTACATGCAGCTTTGTTGTGGAACACACACACAAAAATAGCCTGCTGAAGATGATATTACTAACAAAAATCAGTCTGTAAGAACACAATGCCAGTAAGCTAGTAAGGAGATACAGCACAAATACATCTGTTTGGCATTCACATCTCAAGTTTTATGGCCCTGGCCTGGCAGCAACACTTAGCTGTATGCTTCCTGCCTACTTATGAGGATTTCTCAGTCCTCAGCTTTCTCAGTTCTCAGTCACCCATAAGAAATATTTTCCAGAAAATTTAGAGTCCTAGGAATTATGATCTTGATTTCCTGGAATAAAACAGGATGTAGACTTCCAAGAGACCTCTAGCAAATTACTTAAGTTTTTCAGTTATTTACTTAGAGGCTCATTTCCTCATATAAAGCCCTGCTTGAATTTGAACATGCTGGTTGTGTAGGTGGAATAGCACATTCCTTCAAAATAATAATGAGGCTGGAACTATCAAAGAAAAATCTAAGTCATGCTACTGTGGTAACAGTTCCTCATACATTTTCATTCGATGAAAATCTGGAAAGTGATCTATTGGCCTGATGTGGTTAGACTTATCATGTTAGTTGACCAAACTGTTAGCTACCACATTTAATCTCCTTAAGCATGAATATATCGTGTGGGCAATAGCCCAAAGCGAAGTAAATAATCACTAAATTACAATTTAAAGTCTGAATGTATAGAGGACTGCCTTTATTTCCTCCCAGATTTCAGAAGTGCTCTCTGCCTTATGCAATTATGACTTGCCAAGTTTGCATGCAAAGAGTTTGGTTTAAAGCTCAGTCAGGAACAGGTCTGTTGAGATAAACTTGAAATCTTGTTAGACCTGTTTATTTCCATTGCTTTTAATATGAAACTCTTGAGATAAGCCACACACAAACTGAAAAGCTTTGATTTGATTTGAATTCTAGTCCACTGTGTTCACAACAGTATTTCTGTTTATATGTATAATCCCTGGTCGGTCACCAATCATTTAGAGCCAGAGAACACTTTAAAAGCAGATGTACACAAATAAAGTTAGAAAAACATAAATGTTGGAATACCTTAAGATACATGGTGGACACAATTATATGGATGCTTATTAAATGTAATATGCTAGGTATTATTTCAGTGCTTTTCTAGCAGAAAAAGTTTACATTCCCTAAAATAATGTAAATATCAGGAATTTCTTCAGCTTCTTATCTTGCCTTCTCTAAGCCCAGCTGGGCAGTAATCTTCAGTCCATCTTGCAGTAACTCTTTTTCTCTGGCAGAGGCAGGACAGTTGTCAAGGACTGAGATGAGAAGGGATAGTGAAATCCTAGCTTATTTCTGATGCACCAAGTTGTTGTTGTATTGTCAAGGGGAGTGTGGATGTGAAGCACAGTTGATTCAGGAATTGATTCAGTTTTGAAAACCAAGAGGGGATCAAGGGATGGATAGGGATAGGAGAGGAAGGTGGCTGAAAGTCTCCAGAGAACTTCTTCAGTGGAAGGAGCAGCGTCCTAGAGCTGGTCAGGAAATACTGTCCCCTGACTGTGAGGACTTTAAAGGTTTTGGTAGATTTTTCTCTTCAATATCAGGACAAAGCTGAGATACAAAGCATGATTAAGTCAGTATATTTTTTGGTTTAACAGCTCAGGAATAGTGTTTGTGACAGCTTAGCAAAGCTAAAATAGGTAATTCTGAAAAGTCCTCTTTCTTTCAAAAAAAACCCTTGTTATCTATAGACCAATCTTCTATTTTATGTACTTTAAATTGATCAGTATTTTCACTAGGGACAGAAAAAAGTGTAACCAGAAACCAACCAGTGCCAAAGGCCAGCAAGAGTGGATCGCTTTGGAAAAAGAAGGCGGCTCAGCAAGCAGAATGGACTCTGGTGCAATGTTTTTTGAAGAGGATCTTGTGGCATTAAGAAAGATCCTGGTGCCTTTCACTGAATGTCACAAACCTGGGCCTGCCCTGGTTAAATTAATTGTAGAGTTCACCTGTCTTTGGTGGTGTACTTTCAAAACTGCAGTGATTAACTTTGATACAAATTCCGTTTAAACAATAATTGTGTCACCAGAAAGCAGTGTGCTTTTTTGTAATAGAAACAAGTAGGCTCTGTTCTCAAACTGCAGCAGATACAGGAACTGCTCGCCTTCTTGTTGATTGTCCTGGTTACTCTGCTCTGTCACCTACCCTTGCCAGAGGATTTGAGATAAAGGTATTTTACAAGACTTTAGTAGGTGTGTGGTAATTAATTAATATGAATAACAGTGTGCAGTTGAATTGCTTTTTGGTTAGGACATGCCCATACTTATCAAGTCTTAGCATGTTAGTTTCTTTCAGCTAGGGTGATGGGAGAAGGGCAGGCAGGGGTGAATAGTAAATTCATTAAAACATATGATTTCAGATATTCCCAAACTGTTTATTAAATGTAGTCAAGCCTGTTGAAGTATGGTGACAGAGAAAATGTACTACAAAAGCTGGGCTCAGGTTCACCTGTTTGTATAGGGAGGAGCCGTTTTTTATTCAAAAAGCCTTCCTTCCGGATGTGGATGAGTTGTTTCATTTCCTTCTGGATCTGAAATTACTTAAATCCATAGGTCCTGCTTTGCTAATTGGGCATTAATGAAAGGGTTCTGAAAGCTGAGGTTTGCTCCTCTTTCTCTCAATTGTGGAGACTGCTCTGCTTCATAAACTAGACAGATCTTCAGAGAAGCAGAAACTAGATGGCAGTGTCTTGTGTCCTAATCATAAGGATTTCTTTCCTGCTACCTCAATGAATCTTTGAAAAGATTTTAGACTTAGAGCAGTGTCTAAGTCTCGAAACACTGCACAGTTCAAAGATTTAACACAGTGCCAGAGTATATAGTGTAAGCATTCTGAGAACATGTAGCAAGTGCTGGACTACTGGGAAAGAAACTTCTCCATAGCTTATCATTCATTTTCCCGTACTAATAGTTTTGAAGAAGTATTTAACTTTATGTTAAGTCAAATGTTTCTGATAAAGTGGGGTTTGTTTTTATTTTCAGGAAAACCCCAGCAAATCAGTTTCTTCTTTCTGGAGTATTTTCTCATGGAAATGGGGAACGGGAAGGAAAGCATACAGCAAATTTGCTTTATAACCAGCCTAGTCTTGCAAAGCAGTATCACAGAGTAGTGCAAATAATAGTAATACATTAAGAGCACAGGCTTATAAAGGATATTTTTTCAGTGAATCACTATGTACACTAAACACTAATCTGCAGTAATCATATCCTTAATTGTCATTGTTGCGGGAATAATATTTAACCCAGAATTCCTCAGGAAAGTACTTGCCCAGGGTTATATCAGTGCCTAGATAGATATAATATATCTCTCTATAATATCTCTGTGATGTATGTGTGTGTGTATATATATTATATATATATATATATATGTATTTTATATAGAAGTATTATCACCTAGAATTATTTTAGATAAAAATACTAGATTCTTAAACGACTTTGCAGGGAACATGCAAGCAATACATGGCATTAGAGATTTTTTCCTAAGGATTCATTTGACCTTTATCCAGCCTCCTAAAGTAAACACCCAAATTATTCCATAGAATCCCTCAAGAGTGTTAAGTCAACAAAAGGCCTTGTATCTCCAAATATTTGCTTCTGGAGACAGTAGACTACAAATAGATGCCATAATCAGGATTTCCACCTGATGTTTATAAAATGTAATCTCGTCTGAGCTACTGAGGTACTATGGTAAAGGTAAGAAGGTCCTGCTGAATATTTTCACATTCCTTCAGTTCAAAATATTTTGACTGAAAAAGGCAAAGGCATTTTTTTCCAATCATGTTTGTCCACACACCACAGTAACAACAGAGCACAAGCCTAATCAAAACAGTCCTGCTGTGTAAGGTCAGATCCTTCACTTCATTCTCCACTGCAAGAGAATTCTTTTTTTCACATTAAAATACAAAATACTCTTTTTCAAAAGAAAAATCAGGCTCCAACAGGGAGGTATGTTCTTTCCAGAGAAACTACCATCAGGCAGTAACACTGTAAACTTACTACTTTGTGCTACTTCCCTCTGAGCCATTCCTCCTGCCTTCAGGGCAGACTGGTTGTCATGGGTTGCAGGAGGGCTTGGATGCAGGAGGAAGACCATTCCTTGGGTAGCTCAGTGTAACAGAAGTATAAACTAGAGTCTAAGAGATGCTCTTTAAGTTGGCACTTGCCATAGATTCACATTTGTGGTTAAAAGCAATACACTTTCTACTCTTCTCTTTCATGCAATTAATAGGTGAAAAGCAGCTGAAATGTATCATAAGAGTAAGCAGTAGTTGGGAATTACATTTTGTTGTTAGGAGGTGAATTATACAGAGAAATCTCTCTGTTTCTTGTGGGGCCACTGATAGTATCAGAGCTGGGTAAAAAAAAAGAGATGTGATCAGAGTAACAGGAAGGGGAGCAAAAGCTGATTAACTGGCACACTGTCAGCGGTCATCATTGCTAAAGCTGACGTGGAAAAAACATTACCATGTTTGAGGGAACCCATGAGAGTGAATGGAACAAAACTTGGGAGCAACTGAGTGAACTCAGGGGTCTGGTTCAGCAAAGGAGGGGAGCTACGTTTGCCTCTTCATAAAATCCCTAACCAGTTTAGGTTCTGGCTTTTGAAAGAGCCTGAAAAAGCTCAGATTCTTGCAGATGGCGTCTGACTGATTCACTTTCTAGTCACAAAGTCCACAGCTGCTTCCTAAGGTGGGCGGCACATAAATACGGGTAGGCGTTGAGATCGGTTCAGCTGAGCATTGCAGAGCAAGGAGCTCTGTGCCTTAAAATAGGAACAGAGATCTATTTCAGCAGCTGAAAAGGTTACCAGCTTCCATATAGCCATGCCAAGAGCTTGTGGTTTGATCAGCTGAGGAAACGTTTGCATGTGATCCTTGCCTGTCATGACGATAGCTGCTTACAGGCCTTTTCAAATAGGGGACCATGGTGTTTACAGCTTAAATTAGGGTGGTGAATATGGTGGGGAAAGGGATTACTTTTGCTCCTTGGTGCATTCTTGATGTTTCCCTGCCCCTGTTGTACAGATCAGACTTTCTGTAGTACTGTAGTACTTCCAGCAGATGATTAATAGAAAACCAATCTATAGTTTAAAAATGATGTGGAGAACTGCCCTATTGACACAGGATTTTGCCTAACTCAGTCCTTCTCTCTTTCTTCCAACAGTTTTTTCTATTTTCTGACTTTTGTAGGTTTAGATTTGTCTGGTCTAGTTTATGCTATGGTCAATGCATCTTCCTCTCTGTGACAATTAAAATTTCTCCATGTATTTTAACAGCGATGTTGATGTGCCTCAGTGCTGGCTGACCTGCCAGGAACCTCTAAGCCATCACAGCAACCCAGAAGGATCCTAAAGAGCTTGTAAGTCTCTCAGTAAATGTGAAATGGAAACTGTGGCTCATTGTTTCTCTGGAGAGCTTCTGTCAGCTAAACATAAGTCACTTCAATAGAATTTAACTGGTAAACTTTAGGTCCTGGAAGCATGGGCAACATGAGGCAAAATTTCATCTGTAACAAGTCACTTTTGAATCAGGGAGGAAAGAAGTCATACTATGTTTGAAAGCCTCTCTTTTATCCTCTGCCATCCTGGAAAGTTAGTCATCGCCATTGTAATTCTCACGGCACTTCAACTACTTCAATTGGCGTCAGACTCACATCAGAACCAGCTTCTAAGCCAAAAGAATCAGGGGTGCCACATTAAATTAGCTTGTCTAGAACTCTAATTAAAATTTTACTCTAATGAGTAGACAACAAAATAAAGATATTTCAGGTATATTGAGAAGTGTGGTGGCTATAGGCTAACATGAGTTTTCATTTGGTTTTGAATGGAAGTTGCTGCCTTACCTAGAAAAGGGACCAATCAACAAAAATCTCTACCTTTATGTTAGAAAAACATGATGCAAGCATGTTACACTAGTCCTTTTTTTTTCAGTACACCGAAGTGTTAATGGGAGAAGTGGGACAACTGATGCTCTTCACATTATTCCATTCTTTTTGGCACGCAATGATTTTTTGCTTTTGAGAATGGAGAGCACCAGTTGTGTTTCAGTGGCATAGAAAGCAAATCTGAGTAACTGTACTGGTTTTAAATTGTTTTAATTGTCAGGGGCTGCTAGCATCTCTACAGCAGTTAGGTTAAATAAATACTATTTTTTCATTAAATTAGTAGTAATTAAAGGAACTCTTTTAAGTCACTGCACATAGCACTGCACATAGCACTCCCATAATCAAATGCTTGGAATTAGATGCACGTGTTTTCTGAAATATTGGGGGAGAAGAGGGGACTTTTATTTAAATTTTAAAAAAAGGTTTTGTAGCTTCTTCAATTTTTCCCTAAATATTTGTCCCCTCAGAAAAATGCTTCTTTTCCTATTTACATTTTTTTCAGTGATACTGATATTAAGACTGGTTATGAAAAACTTTTATAATAGCTATGGTGATGAAAGTTTTATGAAATGTGAAGTACAACAACCTGCTATATCATACTAAAATTCAAATTTGCTCAGAAGACCTGGAAGTCAAAACTCTAATTAGAGCCTGGAATACTGCAGATGAAACTTGTATGCAGTGATGGCACAGTATAATCTGTCTAGGTTATTGCAAAATGTTAGCTGTGCTGCAGACTTATTGCTGTGTGCTCCTTGCCTGCCCTATCCTACAGCACCTGACAAGAAACAGGACAGGGTTGTACTCAGCAGCAGGTTATGGGCTTGTTTTTAATCCCTTCAGCACCCTGTTGTCTACAGCCTCATGGTGTGTTGTCTCGATTGTTGGTAGCAAGGTAGCACCTTCATATTACCACTGTACCAAAATGTTTTTTCTTGGGAGAGGCAGGGTGCAGTCTGCTTATTACAATAAAATAACATAAACAAATGGAAAGAAGTGAGGAAGTTCTAATGCTAGTAACTGCTGTGCCCTGAGGAACACGTAGGTGTAAACCTCTGCTTCTGGCTGAGTGGAACCGAGAAAGATCTCAGTGAAAAGCATCCTGAGACACAGCGAACAGAATACGTACAGCAGATCTGCTAATATAGAGAGTCCTGGGTGAAAATGAGCAGCCTGAGGGAGAGCTTTACCTCAGAATCAGGATCTGCTTTGAAGTGCTGTATTTCACGCAGTAACTATTTTTTAAGTGCATTGCCTATCAAAGATAAGAGGCAGCAAAATAAACCAGAGGATGCAGATCTCTAAGGAAGGAAGAAGTGGTTGGCATGAAAAGCAAGGGGTTAGTCATGCTGTAGTTAGAACAGCTGCTGCCATCCAGCATGTAATTATGCTGCGTTTTGAGGGGCAAACTTTATTTCTATATGAATAAGTTTTCCCTTAAATACTTTTCTGTCTATGAGATGATTCACAACTGAGGCCCAGAGCTGTTTAGCCAGACCAAACAGACAATGGGACAAGGCTACCTCAGCTGACTATCTGCACAGCCTCAGTCTGCACCCTTGCACACATGGTTAGAAGTGATGCCTACATATTCATTGGCCCTCACTGAATTTCTGTTCCTAAAGCTTTGCACTGCCCCTGTGAACCATGCAGATTCCTCCACCTGTAGCAGGCAATCCCACACACTCACATTTTGCATGAAGAACCTTCTTTGGCTACTACTTTAACTTGTTCAATGTTCTTGCACTGGAAAGAGCATGGTGGATGAGGACTGGGACTCTGTACACAAGATCTCAGGCTGGGAAGTGGCAGCATCAGGAGCAGCGATAGGAAGAGGCTTCTCCCTCACTTCCAAGATTTCCTTCTCCCCTGCAGTGACCTCCATCTACAAGGTGGCTTTCTCTTAATAAAAGCCTCCTTCCTCATGACTATCTCTGGTGCTTTCTCAGCCATTCAGAGCAGTAGATGATCTTCTAGGATGGGTGCAAAACTTCAGCTCTGCTTCTGGTGGCCAGACATCCTGCTGGCTTCCTGGTCAGACACCAAGCAGAGGTGGAGGCACCCACAAGCACCCCTGAGCTTGGGAGCACCCCCTTCACCAGAGAGAGAACACCCATCAGCACAGAAGCACAGAAAGAAAAGTCTTTTATTTCCTTGCAGTTTTTATTTCCTACTTTTGCCACAAATATTTATCATAAGGTACCAAAGCTGACTCCTTTTATGAATACTTAAATCAGAAAAACCCCTCATGATTCATTAAACTGCGATATTTAACAAGAAAGCTGAGAAAATCCTTTGAAGACAGATGCTTCTCTTGTTTAAAAGATTGCAAACCTAGTTTTAAAAGATACTGTTTAAAAGATACTAAATTTTTTTAATGTTAGATTGCTGTGTATAAAACTTCTAGCAATGTTTAATTGTGCTTCAGCATATGCTAACAGTAGTAGAAATTTCTCACACGATATAGGGAGGGGGAGAGAGAAGGAGGGTATGTGTTTCAAAAGAAAGGATTTGTTAAGAAAACTGCAGCTACTGCACAATTCAGAATTTGTAGCCAGACTGACTGACATGTGTCTGCGTGTGCTTATCTGCTTGGTGTTAGAGCACGAGATGAATGCCTTGTTATTTCAAGTAAGAATTTGGAATAGTGTATTCGATAAGTTTTCTTGCTAACAGTTTATCTGGTATAGGACTAAGCCCACAAGCTGCTCCGGGGAAAGAAGACAACTGAATGATTGTCTGTGCTTGCATAGCACTCTTACCTGCACTGATGTTATGAGTAGGTATGTTATTTGCTGTAAGTGGGGATGGTTCTTCCAATTCACTTCATGCTTACTAATATTTTCCTTTCTAAAACAGATTATTGCATTAGATCAAGTCTTTAAGTAGGAAATTGTTACCTCATCTTATTGACAATTGCTTGAGAATTCTTTAATGTTGTTTTTGTCAGGAAGACTTCCAACATTTCATCAAATATTTACATCTACAGTTTCCTCCACGATAATGCTGTATTACAATATTCCAGCAGTATGTTCAGGAAAGTAACCATAGAGGGCTGTAATAATGAACAGGTTTCAGAAAATAGTATCAAAATGTCGTTGTTTCGTTCAGTCCCTTCATCAGCTGGCACCTACAGAAACTTTGTTCCCTCTCTCTGCTATCGTTGCAGAATACTTACAGTTCATCCACCAGAGAGGGTTTGAATGGCAGCTGTCACCTGGCCACGTGGTCACCAGGTCTGGGCTCTTCCATGCTGACCGAGTGAACGTGCTGTCGAGCCACCAAGCCACCAAGCATCTTTGCAGACTGCAGACATGGCAATTAATGCCTCCTCAAGTAGAGCTGTCTTGAGTTATCTTGGGCTTGTTTATGGACAAATGTAATCTTTCAATTTGTCCCCATAAATGTAAACTATATATTACTTGTTTCATATGTTACTTAATACTGTGATTCTGCCTCTATCCTATGAAAAGCCTTCTCACTTTAGCAAAACTCTTCCCTTTCTTCAGAGTGATAGATAAGCTAAATGGGAAGTTAATGCTACTTCAAACCCAGGGAAATATTCTAAGGATACATCTGATTTTAACAGAGCTGGGAATGAAAGGATAGTCCGTTGGAATCAATAATAGCACCTCCTTTGCAGAGCCTGTACTGAAGGGTTTCTGCAACGTTGGTTTTGTATCACAGCATATTTTCTTAAGAAATTTCAAACTTTGAGCTTCCCAGTAATTTAACCCAGGGTTCTTCCTTCCTTTTGCCCATCTCTATCTGCAGGTACATTTTTTGTGTACAGAGTACTCAAGAGTAAAGCTTTTGTAAAGTTTTTTTCCCCTCCTTTTTTAGGGTTTGGTTACCATATGATCTGAAGAACTACACTGTGAACGAACAGTTCCTAATACAGATCTAATTGTGCAGTGGTCATACATCCCTGGACAAGGCAGAAACGTCTCTTACTGGTGTCAGGTAATTGTACTGGAAGGGACAAATGTTACAAATCACTTAGAGCATATTTGCAAAGAGTTACTTACTGTTTGTGATGTTATGAAGCTGTTGTTGTTACATAAGAAGGAAACCATCATTTAAATCAAACATGTTCAAATCATTTTGGTGCATTTCCATTCTAGGAAGTGGGGTAGAATTCCAAGACAGTAAAATACTACTTCTTTTGGTCATGTATCATTGCAATCTTGCCATGGAAAACAAGCCCCCTATGGCTAGCCTATCACCTACAAAATAGGAACAAGCAGGAAGTGGGTTTGAGTCTGAGTATTTGGGAAGTAAACCAAGAATAAAAATGAACATAATTATGCTAATCAGGAGGCCAATCTCCAAACCTTTTCTAAAGCAGTGAAGGCATTGAGCCAAATACCTAGTGAGGTATTTGCATTTACTGAGCAAGCACATGATACCAGAGAAATCTGTTCACACAGGAATGGGCACAGAAGGAAATTGTTCTCAGAGGTGGCAATGTTAACTCCGCTCAGCAGCTTGGTCACGGGAGGTAGAAAGCACACCAAACCCCTGGACCCATAGTGAATCTTCAGAGTCTTCACCACAGCATATTGCTATGATTATTTACTCAGATTGTCTATATATCAACAGTAGGACCTCAGAAAGTAAAATCTAGTTAAATACAACCTCGGCTTAAAGTTTTATGCAGAATGAGATAGGGGGAAGGTGGTAGTTTTCCAGTTGCATGGAGGTCCCGTTACACTCTCAGTATTTCTTTTCATTCCTTGGTAATGGAAGGTCATGGAAACAGGAATATTGTAGCAGCGTGAGGAACAGTGCAGGTATTTTCTATTCCCTGACCTTTGCATTCTATTGCACAGTTCTGAAGACAAGCAGAGGAAACTCCTGCCTTCAAATTACAGGAAGATGACCACTAAACTATTAAACAATTGCTGTCTGGCAGAAATGTGGGGATTTTTTACAAGGCAGGACACTAGGAATGCAGTTCTAGCCCAACTGTTAAAACAATAGATTATCCCCGTAATTATTTCTGCTATGACCGAGAGAGGGCATCCTTTTCCTATGAAATCATGACATGAATACTGAAATAATAAAAGCTTTTGAAGAATCTGTTTTTTCTTGCTATTCTGTTACGTTTTAACTAAAACTTTTAGAAGTTTAAAAACGCAGCTGTTTAAAAAGCAGGCTGTGGTTCAGTCTCCGAGTTTTTTGAGGCCATTTTAAGACCTGCTGTGCAAATTTCTCAGCATAGCCTGACACTTAAGTGTTTGCATGGTTTCAGCAGGATATGCTTTATCTTTCCTACCAAGAGTAAACAATCCACATTAGTAAGAGTCTGCCTCTTTTGAACCAGCTCCTTAATTGCAGGTATTTTTCTTTATTTAGGAAAAGCAAGGCAGGGCATTTAGTGCTACCTCCTTAGAGCAGCTTTCTAGCACACATAGAATCATAGAATCACAGAATCATAGAATGGCATGAGTTGGAAGGGACCCCAAGGATCATAGAGCTCCAACCCCCCTGCCACAGGCAGGGCCACCAACCTCCAGGCCTGGAGCTACACAAGGTTGCCCAGGGCCCCATCCAACCTGGCCTTGAACACATCCAGGGACGGGGCATCCACGACCTCTCTGGGCAGCCTGTTCCAGCATCTCACCACTCTCTCTGTAAAGAACTTCCCCCTCACACCTAACCTAAACCTTCCTTCCTTTAGCTTTAGTCAATTCCCTCTTGTCCTGCCATTATCTGCTCTTTTAAAAAGTTGATTCCCCTCCTTTCAGGGACTGAAAGGCTGCAATGAGGTCCCCCTGCAGCCTTCTCTTCTCCAGGCTGAACAAGCCCAGCGCCCTCAGCCTCTCTTCATAGGGGAGTTGCTCCAGCCCTCTAATCATCTTTGTGGCCTCCTCTGGGCCCTCTCCAACAGTTCCACGTCTTTCTCCACACATGTAAAGCTACCAGCTTTCCATATTTTAGATACCGTGGGTCATCAGATAAATCTTTTGCATGTGAGCTCAGTTTTACTGGCTGTAAAACAAATGCTTCCATTTTGGTGGTGTAAACTGTGGAGTGCAGCTGTATAATATAACAACATACTGTGACAGATTTTCTTAAAGCAATAGTTTTTCTGCTTTGATATTGCCAGGGTGGCTCTCAGTTACGGACCCGATCATCTCTCGAGGTCCCTTCCAACCCCTACAATTCTATGATTCTATGATCTACCAGCCTGAGCATTCAGTGGGAACTGCTGCAGGTTCAGCACTTTTGAGAAGCAGCTTGCTTAGAAGTCTAAAGTAGGATTAAGAAGCTTAACGTTTTGGGGAAACTTTTCTATAATCCTCACAGATTATTGCTGTTAAGGCAAGGAGCCATCCTGTCTGTTTATGCTGCCACCACGTAGATCTTTTTCATTTCTACTCTGGCTAACTTATACCTGTTAAGGTTAAACCTTTTTGTAACTTAAGGAAGGGCACTGTCAGAGTCACTCTCGACCCCATTTCTGTCACAGACAGAACTGTATTGTCCAAATCAAGCTGTGGGCTTAGTAAGTCTACCGAGGTATCCAGAATGAGGATTACCTAATGAGGGAAGAAAGTTTAACTGCAATCACAAGAGAACTGAAGAATTTATATAAGAATAGCATGTCCCACTCACTTCTTTCATAAAGGACTCGGGCCCAAACAAACCATGTGTTTTACTCTCTCATTCTGTGAAACCCAAACATTAAATACTCCATTTTCATCCCAGCATAATTTGAATCATTTGCATAAGTAGTGAGTTCAAGGTCATGTATTTATTAGACTAATTTTATTTTTCACTTAAACTTGCATTTTGGGCTTTATAAGTGAAGCAATATCTAGGAGAAGGGCAGCAATCCAAAATGGACTTGAAAATGACTGGCATTAGCTCTAACTTTGTCCTGTCTGTTAAACAAACGTACGTGAGTTCGACCTTGAACCTGGAACCCGGGTGCTGTCTAGAACGAGACAGAAAAAGCACATTTTAGTAGTTCAGCTGCCACAGGATCTGAGATCTGACTGCCTGCCAGAGGTCAGGAGTTTATGCCAAACAGTGGAAATTAGAAAAGACTTTCAGTTGTGAGCAAGAGGCTCACAATAAACAATGGAGAAAAAATTTCCAAGAGGAAATGTAAAATAACCTGACACAACCCTGGGTTAGCTGGTAAATGACAGAAGTGGAGAACAAATACTAAAATTCAAGCCAGGAATACAATATCCTCTACATCCTTCCTTCTCTTCCCCTGCACAAGAACAGTGCTGTATTTAAGACAACATCCTCTCCTGCAGGCTGTATGTACTTTTGGAAATGTCCAGCTTGCACCACAGTTTGCCAGTCAATCTCTGCTGTAGGATCAAAGCTTTCTTCTCTCCTGCCTCCCACTGGTATTTCAAGCTAGTGGTGAAACTGGAAACTAATAAAATACCTTGACATTTTCAGACTGCACAGAATAGTAGAGCTAAGGCATGTTGCACTCTAAGCTCTTGAGAACCTTCAGCTAACTTTAACTTGTTAGCAGTAATATCCTATAGACCTTAGTCCTTTATTTCTGTAGGCACCACAGTGAGTGATTGCTGTGTCCCAGCTGGCACTAAGTGGAGAATGGTTTTGCACTAAAAGCACCCAGAAAGTGGGGGAACTGGGTAGAGAAGTTTTAATGTAGTATCTGCATAAGTAACAGGACAGTGTTGCTGACTCTGATACTCACTTTCTGTAAGCATTTCACAGATTTTTTGTACAGCTGTATCACAGTAATGCAGAAGTCAGCAATGAAAAGTTCAGGCTCCTTGCCAGAAGGTGCAACATCTCACCTGTCACAGGGCCACAGAATGGTTGCAGTTGGAAGGGACTGCTGGAGGTCATTTGGTCCAAGCCCCCTGCTCAAGCAGGGCTACCAAGAGCTGCTTGCCCAGGACCATGTGCAGACAGCTCTTGCATATGTCTAAGGATGGAGATCCCACAACATCCTTGAGCAACCTGTGCTCGGTCACCCTCACAGTGGAAAGGTGTTTCCTGGTGTTCACCTGGAAGCTCTTGTGCTTTGTTTTGTGCCTATCGCCTCTGGTCCTGTCCTTGGGCACCACTGAAAAGAGCCTGGCTCCATCCTCTTTGCGTCCCCCCTTTAGATATTTGTACACATTGATAAAATACATATAGTTGTAGATAATTTTTTAAAGATCCTTCCTGATAACAGCTGGTAATCTCTTAATTAGAATTAGAACGCTGTATAGAAAGGTTGCCTAGGAACCGGCTGTTAACGATGCCTATGAAATTTCCAAGGTAACATAGTTAAGGCCAAGTAGCCTGTGACTTGAACAGCTTCAGATTTTTGTTAGCTCTCTGGCAGATCTCCTCAGCTAAGCCCTATTACTCACCTGTTACTGAAGAACCACAAGTCAGATGTAATTACTTGCACTGCCAGTGCTAAACTTGTGATGTGCTGAGAATGCAAGGCATTGCTGGCACTTCTGACCTGCTTTGCTGTCTGTGCTTCAGGTGTTAAACGCTGCACCTGACAAATCGGTGTGTGGGCACTGACAAAAAGGGAGAAGATAATGTCCACATCAAACCATTCCCTGCCTGTGTCATCTCTTGTGTTCGCAGCACCCTTGCTCCTACGGCTGGCTGGCTGCATGCAACAGCAAGCACGAAGCCTCACTCACACCTTGTTAAGCACCCACCAGAAGACAAAACAGCCTCCTTCCAGTATCCCCTGCCTGTTTCTCCTTTCTTCTCTGTCTTTCCTTCCCTGTATTTTCTGCCTTGGATTTCCTTCTAGTGATGACGCTCTTGTTGGTGAAACCTGGGGCAAAGAAATACCTTAGGGAGTGCAACAAATAGCCCTCCTTGCACCTTAGAGCCAAATGACAACCAAAAAATATATAACAGATATATTAGATAAACCTGTTTAATCAGCCAGAGCAGTAGCATCTAATAAGTAAGTTTTTATTCATGTTTATTGACACTTAAAGAAATCACGTGCTGTTTTGACTTTGTTCCCTTAGACTGAGTTGAAATGCAAACTTAGTTCCTTTTATTTCAGGATTGCTCCTTTGTTGCAGGTACATTGCTCTTTGCAGTCTCTTCATTGTTTTGTTTGGTTTTTAATTTCAGAGATCAGGTGCGTTCATGGGCTGCCATGCTTTGAGGAGAAATGATTTAACCACCACACACAGATTGGTTCTCTCAAAGCTGGACCAAGCCCTTGAAAAAAGCAACCCGTAACAGAAAATTTAAAACTTGCCATAAAACATTGATGAGCATCATTGAGATCATTTTACTCAGGGTTTTTTCCTATCTACAAGTTAAATAAAGTGGTTTGCTCAATACCAAGGCTACTTACTGAGTTTTGATTCCGGCTTTTCGAGGCTTCAATGTTGTGGCTAAAGACATAACACCGTTAACAAGCAAATGTCTTTTAGTTCATATGCGGTGTGAAAAGCCTGTGCAGCTACAACTGGACTGAGCCCAAGTTACAACTTTCTGTGTCCACCTGGAGCTTTTGCCTTCAATAGGTGTAAGTGAAGAGGGATGCTTTAAGTACCCACGAAGTACTCCACTCTTAATTTGTATTTAGTAGCGGTTCCACATGGTTTGGAGAAGATTCAAGTAAACTTACCTACAGGATTTGAGGTTCCCAGAAAGAGTTTATTCAGCAGATTGTACTGCCCCCTCCCTGGCAGTGTTCAAGGACAGCTTGGATGGGGCTTTGGGCAACCTGGGCTAGGGAACAGTGTCCCAGCCCATGGCAGAGAGGTGGGACTAGGTGAGCTTTGAGGTCCTTTCCAACCCAAACCAGTCTGTGATTCTGCGGTTCTATGCCATTAATACCTAATGTAGTGTATACACAATTAACATGTAGGAGCAAGATGTTCCATCTGATAACAGTGAGCAGCTCCAACTTGAATTGGTTTATTCACAAATAAAGACAACCATTCTTTGACACAAACAATGTATTCACCACACAGAACAAGATCTTTTAATGAACAGCATTTCCAGTCCCCGGCAGCAGGAATGGAGATATCCAACTTCTCACAGCACCACAGAGGAATCACCCGGGGTTCCTCTGGGTAGTCTCTGAAGGGGCAGTGACGTGAAGCCAGGCTGCCAAGTGCTCACCCAGAATTAGGAGGAGGGCTGTGACCAGGACTTCCATAAAGAACTTCCTATGGTTGATGTAAAAGACACACAGAAGTCATATAAAGTTCTGAAATTTGAGACTAAACACTAAAATATCCCAGATACAGGTCAGTTCCCTGCAATGTTCCCCTTGCACACTGCTTGTGCTGCGCAGAATTCCAGCTTGTTCTGGAGCGTGCAATGGGGGAGGAAAGCTGGAACCTGAATTTCTCCAGGCATTTCCCTCTTTACCTCCAGGTAAGTGCAAATTGTTCCTGTTTTTATTATGGGAAGGTTTGGCTATGCTGTTACCAGGGTCCCAAAATCCAGACAGGGTTAAAACCTTTTTAGATCCTTGGTCCTTCCCACACCACCACATTACAGGCAGTAAAACCTAAGTAAAGGTGCTACCTGTGCCTTTAACGCTTTAAGTAAGTGACTTCACGTTTATGTGTTGCTTAGAAATTAGGGTTCCTCAGAGATCACCCCTCATTTATATTGGCTTTAGAAAGAAATCAAACCAGCCTTCGCACAGTGCCCGCGGAAAGTCACCCCGCTAAAACCAGCCTTAGTTCTCTTCGGTCAGGCGCCCCAGAACGAGTAAGGGACAGCGCCTTCCGCCGCCAGGATTTGGGAACGCGCCTCCCCTCCGGCTCCGCGCTGTGCGGGCGGCGGTCGCGCTCCGCCGAGCGCGGGCCCCCGCCGGTTGCTCCATTGCCGTTTGCCCCGCGAGGGCCCCGCGGCACCACCAGGACGTTGGCGAGCGCCGCCCAAGCCCCCGCGTGAACCGCGGCACTACCGGCGGCCCCGGGAGGCACAAGGGGTGTTGGGGCGGCCCCTCGCCACGTCCCGGACACGCCGGGTTTGGGAGAGGACAGCGTTCGGCTCCCCGGTGACAGGCAGAGACGCGCCTCAGCCGATAAAATCATTAAATCCCCCACTCTGGCCGGGCCCCACCAGCCCCGCCGGCCGTCTCCGGCTTCCCAGCCCCGGCGGGCGGGGCGGAGGTGGGGCGTCCCCGTCACGGCCTTAGCCCCGGCCCTGACCCCAGCTTGGGCCCGGGCCCAGGCAGGCAGGCGGGGCGGAGGTGGGGCGGAGGTGGGGCGGAGGTGGGGCGGCCCGACACGGCCCCGGCGGGCGGAGCGGTCGTGCTCCGGAAGAGGGAAGGAGTGGGGCGGCGGTGGCAGCGGTATCGGCGGCATCGGCGGCGGCATCAGCATGGCAGCGCGGAGCTCCGCCGGGGATGGCACGCTCCGCCGCGCGGCCGAGCAGTGGTTGCTCTGGGATAAGGTGAAGGGCGGCGGGGGGCGACGGTCAGTGGGGACGCGGCGGGGTTCCCCCCTTACCGCAGGCGCTGCAGGTGCCGGGGCGGAAGGGGCCCTGGTCGCGCAGGGTCGGGGAGGGATAAGGTGGGAGCGCAGGCTTGTCAGGTCCCAGGTCTCGGCTTTTTAAGTCGCGCAGACACTTGTCGGGTCCTTTCCCGCTGCTCTCGAGCCCTCCGGCAAAGGGGGTGCTCTGCCCCCATCTCCCCACCCCACCATCTCCCCGTCCCTCCCTTCCGCCGCAGCGAGCGGGCGCGGCGGCGCTGGCGCCGGTGAGGCTGTTGCCGCCCCCCTCCTCACCCCCGGCCGGACCCTGCCTGTCCCATCGGCAGTATCGTAGCAGCCCCCTCTTTAATTTCGAAACCCGTCGAGTTGGTCTGGCCGTACTGTCACCGCAGCAGGCTCTCACCGAATGAGTTCCCTTCTTAACAGGCCTGTGTTGTTCCTAGCCCCTTCTCTTGTAGGGGCGGTCGATAGACGTCAGGTCCTAAAGGAGGAATCCACCGCCGTGTTCTGCCTCTGGGTGTCAGAAACCTCCTGGTACCTCCGTGGGTACTAAAATACTGTTTCCGAAAGACTGTGCCTTGCTTCAGAAAAGCAAGGAAACACCAGTCGCCCTGCTTCCTGACAGCGCTGCCCAGTGCTTGGTGCCCTGTTCATAAAGTAGCTCCCGCATCTGTGATATCGCCTGGTTTCCTGGCTTCTCTCCCTTTCTCTGCTGTCTCTCAGGAGCACTCTAGTAGGTGTGACTTCCCTTCCCGTTCAGGTGCTTAAACATCTTAACGCTTCGCATCTTCAGTTTTGGTCTTGACAGCGCTACACAGGGGTAAAATCTTCGTGTGTTTCTGTGTTCAGCTGTCTAAAGCAGTGTCTTGTCATAGACGTGCTCTGGAAATGCTTCTGTAGGTGCTGGCTGCTGCAGCTGATACAGGTCTGCACTCAGTATAGGTGGCTGGGGCTTTTGGTTTGGGGTTTTTTTAACTTTTTTTTGTCCCTGCACGTGAAATTTGTTCATTTGTCATTAGAACCTGCTGGTCCCCTTTGGTCACTTCACCCCCTGAACCCTTTTGGTCGGTCACACTGCTGACTGCCCCGGGCTCACTGTCTTATGGTGCTCTCTAGGCTTTGTGCAGCCTACATAATATTTCGATAAGGGGTCCTCTGCTTATTTCGAGATTATCGAAGAAAACATAGAATAATTCATCTATTTTATATTTTAATATTATTTCTAGGTTCTAAAGGACATCATTAGACGTACCTCAGGTTTGCTGTGATTCTTCATTGAAGATCATTGGGCTGGTTTAACTGATCAGTTAGCCAGCTCTGGTTTTATTAATGATAATGCAGTGCCAAAACTGCCCCTCATTCAGAAATGCTATCACACCAGATCAGTGTTTCACTTCCAATGACAAGTTTGCATGTCTTTTTTTTTCCCAGTTTAACTGATTTAGAGAAAAGTCTAGTTTTAAACAGGCCTCTTATTTCTGTAAGTAAGTTGACTAACGTTAGTTGCAGACCTGTCTTCTCTTTAATCTCATTTTCAACTGGTTATTCTGATTATTTTCTGGAACCCTCCAGAAGTCTAACACAGTGTCTTTGATAGTTCTTGTTAACACTTGCATCTTTGACTCAGCAGTGACTGGCTGGTGTGCAATACCCATTGCTGATTGCTCAAAAACGGTGAGGTATTTTCATTTCTCTGGGAGCTCTTCTTACATATTTGTATTGAGTAACGAGATTCTGATATAACCCTTGTCCATTTACTCTGATATTAAAAAAAAAAGGGTTCTTTTTGATGTGTAGAGCTAGGTTAATATTTAATGATGATAAGCTGCGTGTTTCTTGCAAAATAATAGCTTGCAAGGGCAAGCCTGTATGTCTGAAGACAGTCCTGCTGACTTACAGGAAGCTTTTACCTAGATGACAATTACTGAGCTCATTACCAGGCTATTTTCATCACTGTATTCATTACGGTAGCATCTTGTTTTTCATTCTTTCTATTGTCAATCATAAAATTATGGTAGGTAGCTCCTGGTTTTATTAAAAACAAAACCTCTTCAGTCAGTAGCTGTCCCTCTACTCTAAAACCTTGCAGAGACTCCTGCACTCCTGATGTTCCTTTGGGGCCTTCCCATAGTGTGGATGAAGGTAAACGGCTCCAGCGTTGCCATGTGATGTTTGAGCACATTGCAGTACTGAATACTAACTCAGTATTAAAACCACAGAAATAAGTATTCTCATATTCACATACAGCTTCATCTGACTGTAGAAGTGTAACCTGGGAGATCCAGTGAGGAAGGGAAAAAACAGCACTTCATCCTTCAGCTACACTTGGGTCCACCCTTAGTGGAGATGCTGGGAGGATTTGGTTTTGGCTTTTCCTTCTGCTTTAAAAAAAAAAAAAAGTTTAGGTTTATTCCTTAGCTGTAGACAATGGTATACTGTTCCTAGAACTGAAACAGAATCGGAAGAGTCATCTGTACGATTTAAAAGAAAAAGGAAAAAAGATGGATTCTTAGGAGAGCAAAGCCATAAGCAGCTCTAACAGTAATTCTGGGAAAATCCTTCTGCTGTATTAAACAGAGTCGGGCCTGGCTTTTACCATTACGTTTTAGAGTGTGTGGGTGTGTTGGGAGGGAACAACCCAAAGAACTAAATTCACAGAGATTTTCTCTAGCAAATCACATGTATGAGACTCAGGCAGCCACCTGGGTAAGTCCCATCACTTAACCAGACCTGAAAAACTGGAGGATCCCTGTAGGTTTGCAGTGGGCACTATAGCTGGGAAATTGCTCTAACAACAGAACCAAAAATCCCCTTGGATGTGTGAGCTACAGTCTGATCCTAGTGTCATGCTGTCCTTGTGTCTGGCATTACAGCTTTGGTCTGGCCAGCATCTTCACAAAGGTGTGCAGCATCTCCCTAAAGAGATGCCCGTTTTGGTGGCAGGAGACACCTGCACACAAAGCTTGTGCGGGGCTGGGGGGAACGGTGGTGACTGGGCACTGTACAAAGCCTGAAGCAAATGCTGGCGTTCAGGTCTGATGCTGCAGGTCAACTTTTAAGCAGCCTCAGCTCAGCATGGTTACCTGGCCTGTATTGTTTGGCAGTAGCATAGCATTGTATTTATTCTTGTAATTGTAGAAGAGAATTATTCTGTAATCAGAAAGAGTTGTGTTGAGCCTCCTGCAAGGAAGTGTCAGATATGACACTGGGCTGGTAAACTGGTAATTCTTAAACTGGAAATGAGTGTTTCAGGGGTACCAAGTTGCCTACTGCCCCCAGGGAACCTGATTCTACTTATTTTTTTTCTTTAATGAGTCCAGTTTGCTCATTAGCACCAAAGGCTCTTTAGCTTTTTGAGTGTTCGTTAAGGTACGGTGTTTGTCCTGCAGCAGCAGGTGCACAGATCAAAGGTTAGGGCATCCAGCAGACTCTGCTCTCAGTTCGGTTTCCACCTTTGTATGCAAGCTCGCTCAGGGGCCTGACACCAGGCATGTTCTGCAGCAGCTTCTGGAGCTGCAGAAAATGCTTTTTTTTTCCTTTGCCAAGGAAGATGTGCCTTCCCCTGCTGAAAGCTCATCCAAGAAACAGTGAAGCCTGTGACAAAATTTTATGGGGTCGTTTGGTTCCTCAGAAATCAAAGCCTATGCCTGTATGGAAATGATCATCTCTGTACTCCAGTGTAAAGTGTGTGCAACCATGCGGTGACTAACCTGCAGAGCATGCCACCTCTCCACATAACCCCGTTGCTAAGTGGCTGGAGTGTGCCACCTGTCCTCTCGGCTCATCGCTCTTCCAGAAATCAAATATTAAACTTCATGAAGCCCGTGTTACCAGGGTGGAGATGGTGGGGCACACAGGACTTAGCTAGTTCCGACACTTGGAAACAAACAGAGCTGATAACAGTAGAGAGTCAATATAAGTAATAGGCTGAGACAAGCAGTGGGACTTACAGCCTCTCGCTGTCGGCACACAGTCCAGCATGGCTTTTGCATCACCACTGCTCAGTCGTTCCATTTAAGAATAAGCTGTAGTTGCTAAGCTTGCATCCCAGGGGTTGTGCTTTACCTGCAAAAATACTGCAAATTGTCATCTTTATCTTCTGACCAGTCTGCTTAGTTTTGCTGCTGCCTCTGAGTTACCCAGTCTTGGGAAAAGGTTAGGAGTTTATTTTATTCTTTTAAAACTATACTTGGGGCACTATTGAGGTAACAAATTTCTCTTAATCATCAGCTTAGCTTACTTTATTTAATGCTTAGACCTGTTCTCATAACAGAAATTCTCTGAACTGTAAAGATTTTGTTTGTTTGTTTCTGCTTTTAAAAGAAGCAAACATTAAAAGAGACTTCTTGGGAATCTTTTCACTTCCCCAAATGTGATATATACACTGCTGTCAAGGCAGCATTTTCATTTAAGGAGATAAATCTAAAGTGAGTAATACTTGAGATTGTACAGGCATAAAATTAGGAAGAGGTAGCAGCAGCTCTGGTGTTCTTAAAGCAGCATGTGATGTTCTGAGACTGAAATAACCCAGTACAGAGACTGGGAGAGTCAGTTCAGAGAAGAAGCTTAAGGGTATTAAAAACAAACAAAACAACCCCACAGTTTTTTCTAGAAAATCTGAATTTTGTGTCCACAGAATCCAAAAACTTCTGCAATAGTGAAGCAACTGGTTGCTGAAGGGAATGTGGGAGAACTGCAGAAGTACTTTGGCTCGCGGATGGAGTTCGGCACGGCGGGGCTCCGAGCTGCTATGGGAGCAGGCATTGCCCACATGAATGACTTGACTATTATCCAGACAACCCAGGTACTGTGCTCCACGCTTTGTCTCACTTAACTGCCTGTATATATGAACGGAAGAGCCTCATTCATGACAAACAGGTATTCTATGGAAGTACAAGGTGTTTACTATTCCTTCAGTTTTTAGAAGCTACTTAGATGATTATTAGCTGAGTGCTTATCTCTGAAAACAAGCAGACAGAAGATATTAAGCCATTAAATTAAGTTATTTTCCGTATCTGATTTGCAACTGAATTTATACACGGCTACAGTTAAGCTCAAGTGGATCAGTCCTGTTGTAGCTACTATAAAAAAACCCAAGGGTAGCCAGCTTGTGGAGAAACTTTGTGAATGCTGGACATAAATTCACGGAAATGTAGTGAAGGTACATATATGGATATATGTTCTAAAGAAGATATGCTTGGGGAGGGCCTAAAAACCCCAAGAGCTTCACTTACTGCAGCCTGGAGTGGTGACATACCATGTCCTAAACAGGTGTCATTTTTAAGGGTGAGATTCAGATAAAAACCTGAGAGATTTTGCTTCAAAAACCTGAAACATTGAGCAATTATTGTCTTCCTCATCTGAGACCTAACACAGCTAAATCATTTCTCAAAACCTGCAGTTCAGCCTAATCCTGTTAAGTGTTTCTTTATGGAGTTTGCTTTGATATTTAGAAAAGTACTTAAGTGCTGTCCAGCTTCATTGTATTGATTTGAAGGCTTCTGGTATTTCTTGGTCTTCATTGGTCCTAGGCAAACTGAGTCCCAGTCCAGTTCTGTGAGATGTTACATGCACTCAGTTTTCTAAGACATCACCATCTTATCAATCACCTTAAGGTAATTATAAATATTAAGATTGGGTTAACGAGGTGGGTTTGTTGTTGTCCTCAGGGATTTTGCAGATACCTTGAGAAGAATTTCAGTGACCTGAAAAAGAGAGGAGTCGTGATTGGTTTTGATGCTCGTGCCCATCCTCCCAGCGGAGGTAGTAGCAAAAGGTACTTTTTAGGTTTTAATTTGTAGGCATCTTGTGTGATCCATTATGGTTTTATATTTGCTTCAACAAAGTTTTCTCTTTCTGTAGAGTGAATTAAGGTGAGGGATTTATAGTATTTTTATGTTCTGGCAATGCCAAATTAGTTTTTAAATTTGCACCTTGCCTGTTGGGAATAGTGGTATTTAAATTGGATCTGTTTAATCATTTGGGATTTATTGATGTGGGGTTTTGTTTGGTTTTTATTTAAATTGGAGTTGGGGGAGGTGAGGAAGCTGTGAATTCTAGGAAACTAATTGGTGAGGAGATGAATGTATTTCCTCAGCATCTTTTCTTCCTCTTTAGGTTTGCGAGACTTGCTGCTAATACCTTCATCAGTCAAGGGGTTCCAGTTTATCTGTTCTCTGATATAACACCAACACCATTTGTGGTAGGTTCCTCTGCTGCATCTTTTTATATACACAGAAATTCTGTCAGGTATCTTTCATTACTTAAAGAAAACTCTTCACTTTTTAAGCTCTGCCTGCGTTAGTCTTACGCTTATTTAGCTGGGTTTAGTTTGCAACAAGCAAGAGAAGGAGGCAGCTGAGTGGAGTATCAGTGCCAGCGGGATGTGTTCCTATTCATCCCTGCTTTGGGGCAGGTTTCTTGAAGAAACTTCATCGGTGTTAGATTGCTGCAGAATCTGAAACACATGCGTCTAGTTTTGTGAGGGTTGGTTGGTTGGTTTGGTGGGGGGGTTATGTTGGATTTTGTGGTTTTTTTCTTCTTTTTAGGGTATTAAATGCAAAGTAGCATTTTTAAATCGCAGGCAGTTCAGGGTGGCGATGTTATGTTGGGAGGGCTGTGAATGTGCCTGCATTTTCACCGTCGGATCAGTAGGTGTCAGCGCTCCAGAGCAGTAAAGCAATCCTCTCCCTGCCTCTGCACTAGAAGCACAAGTTTCTCGATACCAGTTGCTCCAGCGAGTGCTAAACTCAGCACAGCCGGATGAAGGCTTTGGCTGTAGCTTTCTTGTACTGATCTAAATTCTGGTGGATTCAGGGTCAATTTCTTCATAGTGGAGCTGAAAGTGGTGTTGCAAGAACTGCAGTTGATTGCATTCTTTATTAAATAAAGAGCCAGGAGTGAAGTCGAACTGGACCTGTAGTCACAAATAACACTTTACTTTCTAGTCACCCCATCTGTTTTAGACTAATTCATAAGGCAAAACAATTCCCTTCTGAACCACGATTGAGTAGTTGCTCCACGGGCTGCGCTCAGAAGATAGTATGGGTGAGACTGCTCCAGTTGTAATTCTTTAGCCTACGCAGACTTCTGTCATTACCCCAGCAGACTTGGCACCCTTAAAGACCTCAGATATCTCAAGTCACACTACAGTAGAAAACACATGTATTTGGTTTCCTTCTATAAAAACACAACTCTAGAGATCCACAAAGCATCTTAACACTAAGAGCATATAAATGGGAAAGTGAGCAAGAAAAAGCAAAGGCTAACATTGTGCTGGGAAGTCTAGTGGAAGCCAGTATTAGTTGGCTTCTGCTTTAGCCAGTCAGTAGGGGTCACATCCTAGCGTTCTATTTGTTCAGCAGTATGGAAGTACTGCACCTCCATGAGAATCAATACTATATTTTGCACATTCCATGTCAGGTGACTCTCTCTTGTTACAGCCATACACGGTCACTCATCTGAAGCTTTGTGCTGGAATTATGGTTACGGCTTCCCATAATCCCAAACAAGACAACGGTTACAAGGTATTCCTGGACAATTTATTTTCTTTTTTTTTTCCCAGCATTTTCTCTGTGTACAGACCCTAATACTGCTATGTATAGTTCCTAGTGTGATATACACCAAAGTAATTGATGGTGTGATCTCTATTAGATGTATGTATTTAAAACTAGTAGCATGTTATACTGCTAACATATTTAAAATCTTAGCTCTAAAAAGCAGGAAGATAAGTAATATTACATACATTGGAACACCTAAAATATTAATTTATCTATTTTAAAAAGCATTAATCATTTCTCCAATTCATTATTTTAAAAGATCTCTGTAATTTTACAAATGCAGATAATTATAAATATGTGAAGCCTAATGAGTTGCTTGCACAAAATGTTTTCAATTAATCCCATTAATTTCTTGTAGTGTATTTTTCTAAGTGATCCACTTATCAGTGTGACTTTCTTCCATGACAGAAATCTGCTTTCCACTGAAATAACCATGGCTGAGCTGCCTGTCTGCCAGTTATCCCATAGCTGGAATAGTTATATATGGGCTGCTTCCAAAGTACAAAAATGGAAGTTGGGACATCTTTTTTTTGTTGTCTTAATAGAAAACCAAAAGACTAGCAGGGATGATTTCTTGTTGTCTCTTCCTCCAGAACGTCATGTCTCTTTAAAACAGCTTTTTTAAAAAATATTTAATGTATTGATCCTGATAAGCTTGTTTGGATGTTTTATCAATTATTTAAATCAGCATATTTTTTTCTTGATGTTTTGTTATTTGGGCTGCATGTGCACATGGCACAGATGGCTGCTACATGTCTTTCCTTAAACTTGTGGTCTGTAAACCATCAGTAGAAGGAAGTGCACAAACAACTGTCAGAAAGCAGAACATAGTAAGTACACCTCTTCCTGGGTGTGTTGAGTCAACAAAAGAAGACTACAAGTAATGTACATCTTAAAGCTCAGTTGAATTTGTGCTTGCTGTTGTGACAGCACTGCTGCTGTGGGCAGCTGCAAAGTTTTTGTGCTTTTCTCCTTTTTTTTTTTTTTTTGGGTGGTATATGTGTTTCACATTTGCACAGTTTTTTCCTCTTAAGAATTTTTCTATATTTTATGGTTATACCCAAAAATTCAGAAGAAAGTACATGAAATAGCACGGGCAAGTTATCAATCCCAAGTTTGTCAGACTAACACATGAATTTTCTTAATAAATGAGCTGGGTCTTCCTCTGTATTTCATTATGGATTTTGGTATTTTCTGATAAACAACTTTTTTTTTATAGAACAAGAATGGGATGTGAGAGGAAACACTGAGAATATGAACAGGGAAATACTCTGGGCGTACTGGAGCCTAATTTACTGTAATACCTTAGTGAATGTAGTGCACTTTAGCCAACAAGAAAATAGCAACGCTATCCTACAATATTAATGACCAAATACTCACCCTATTTATTATTTAGGTTTACTGGGAAAATGGTGCTCAGATCATTTCCCCTCATGACAAAGGAATTTCTCAGGCTATTGAGGAGAACCAAGAGCCGTGGCCTCAGGCTTGGGATGACAAATTGATAGACAGCAGCATGCTACTTCATGATCCATATGCCACGGTCAATAAGGAGTATTTCAAAGACATACAGAAGCAGTGCTTTCACAGGTAACTGCTGTTATCACTGTTGAGAATAAGGGATTTTCCATCTAGTGCGTCAATGGGGGAGTTTAAATTGATGGCAATCGGCGCGGCTGTGATCCTGCCATGACCCAGTTCTGTCTGTGCCTTCTTGTCATCTTTTGTGGTAGCACTGGCAGCTGTGTGGTGACGTAGTAAGTCAGTTCATAAAGCTGGTCTGGCAGAAGTCTGACCCAGCAAAGGGAGCGATTAGGTTCTGCTTGTATCGTTTCCCTGTATTCGAATGACCGTGCACCAACTGAATGGCACAGCGAGCCTGGGGTTCCTCTGTCCAGCTGGGGGTGAGCTGACACTGATGCTCCAATGGGTTGAACTGGGTTTCTAAGACAAAAGATGCACCCAGTTGTTAAGCCAGTTCTGGAAGGAGGTCTTGCTCTGTTGTTCTAGCCCTGAGTGTGCTCGTGGAGGCCTTGGGCACCTTGCACAAGCCTATTCCTGCCACCTGCTCAGTAAAAACTGCTTAACAAAATTGGGCAGATGTTTATCTTTGTTTCCTGTGAGTAAGAACGTGGTTACTGGTAGTTTAAATTTTTTCTGTAAATAAGCGGATGTAACAGGTTCCTGTTCTTCTAATCCATAAACCAATTCTACAGGTTAATCACAAAGTCAGAATTACTAGAAAGGTGGGGCTACATACGAAATTAGTTAGATGTCTCCTTAGGAGTTTGCATGCTTGTAAGTATGCCCTACAGTTTCAGAAACATACTCAGAAAAATGAGTGCATGCTGCTGTCAGTTCACTGTATTTGCAGTCTTTGGAGCAGGGTTAAATGCCAGAGTTGGGGATGAAGAGTATTATTAGTCAGTGGTATTTGTTTTCTGCTCACCTCCTTTGGGTTGCATAGAGTGTAACAGCTCTCTTACTTCAGTGCTTTACATATACCAGGACATAAGGTATCAAGGGTGGCTCTTATTACTGAAAAACGAGGCTAAGCCAATTTTCAAGTCATTACCTTTAAAATCTGACCTTCTTTTAATACATAATTTTAACAGTAGTATTGAATACTGAGTCCTATCTCTTTCTGAATGTTTTCAGTTTTGTGCAGAATACCCTACTATATTTGATTTTACTGTTAATGTATTTTATTTCAGGAATATAAACAAGGAAACAAGCCTGAAGTTTGTTCATACCTCTGTGCATGGCGTAGGTCATAAATTTGTGCAGTTGGCTTTCAAGGCATTTGACCTTAGCCCTCCTTTTGCCGTTCCGGAGCAGAAGGATCCTGATCCAGAATTTCCCACAGTGAAGTATCCAAATCCTGAAGAAGGCAAAGGTGTTCTGGTAAACAGATTTATTTTTTTTTAAATAGTTCCTGTGTCTTTCCATGTTTCTGCCAGTAGTTGTGGGTATAAATATTGTTTGAAGGTCTATTCTGCTTCTGTTTTCATAGCCTTGCATTTAGTGAAGAGTCAGCTGGTACCTGTTCACTGGAATTTATAACTCTCTTCAAACCAGCCAGGGAATAATTAGTTATAACTTTAAACTACTTTGTTCTGCACTCTAACAAAATGAACAGCAACTGCACATAGAACAAAGTGATAACAGCTCCTTTTAAAAATAAAATAATGAAGAAAATATCTTCACAGTTGGTTTTGGAAAGTTGCTACAATTTATGTCTTAAGTAGGACTAAACTGTTCTGATACGACACTGGGGGAGGCAGGGGAAGTCGTATCCTGATGAATTGGCCTAGGTTTGGACTCAGGCTGCATAATAATGTTGGTGAAGTTAAATATCCTGTGCTCTGCTGATGCCAGGCTTGAATTTGTTTCGTTGGTCGTTTTTTTGTAGAGACAAATCATGATTTTGGGTGTTTGAGATTTAAATAAATTGGGGAAAATTATTTAAAACCTACAAAGGAAGTGAAAATATCATTAGAGAATATTAACACTCATCTGGTCGTGCTTACCACTTTTCCAGACGTTGTCTTTTGCTTTGGCTGAAAAAGATGGGGCAAAAATCATTTTAGCAAATGATCCTGATGCTGATCGTCTTGCAGTGGCAGAGAAACAAGAGAGGTATGGTAATAAAACAGTGCAAACTAGTTACATTTGTTACTTAAAGGCTAAGATCATGTGGAGTAGTCTTGCAGCCTGTGCTGTGGAGGAAGACAGAGTAGTCACAGTAGTTGTTTTTGGGCTGAAAACACATAGAAATGTGAGAGGACTGTATGAGGCAGACCGCAGTGGGGGCAGTAAATGAAACGGTTAATATTAGGCACTGTACAGAATTCTGAATAAATACTTGACACTTGCTGACCCTGAGGTGTGCACAGAAGCATGTGAGTTGCTGTGATTGTGCTTTACCTTTTCAAATGTGGTTTTCAGTTAGAAATTTTTCACAGAAGACTGACAAACATTCTTTCATGCTGTGTATATTAAGCAGTACCTTGAATATTGAAGAGAACCTTTGTAGTTCCCTGGTGATCTCAGGAATAGGGAACACCCCCATTCTTTAATATGAGTTCCTTCTTTCTCAGATACTGTTAGACCAGATATTTTACTAATTGTTAGATGATTTGGGCCCCTCTCTCTCAGTTCCCCACTTCTACACGTTAGGTACCCGCATTTCACCTGAAGCTTTGTCTGTGCTTGGTACTTCCCAGTGCAGTCACTTGTACTCTCTCCTTTAAGGACCAGCTATACCTGCATTACTTACCTATGTATAACCTGTCAGAGAATGGGATGGTAGAAGGTAAACTTGCTCAAGCAGGGGCTTCTCATAAATTCTTCATTTTCGTATGTGTGGAATGTGTAACCTATAGTTCTGACCCAATATTGCCATCCCCTTATTTCATGCCCCTGATAGCCTAGCTTCTGCAACTGTTTGCATTTCTGTATTGTGGTTACATTTGATGAACAAAAGTCAGCTGAAGTACAGCACTCAGTATCATATCTACACATAGTGCTGCTTCTCTTTTATCTATCTTGATAAAGCAGAAACTAATCTGAGCAGTTAGAATCCACAGATCTTTAATAAAAGTAAAACTCAAGGTTTTCGCCTCGGAGAGGAGCAGAAATAATGTAAATTAATTCCTTGTGCTTGAGAGCCAGAAGAGGGACATAAAATCACGGCAGCAGCCTTTGGTACCCAGGGGATGAGATGGACACCTGCTAAGTGTCCTCTGTGACTGTGGGTGATGGGAGTATTTGAGCCTGAATCCCAGTAAAAGGAGACACCACAAATACCCCTTTTGCTTACTAGATAATCTCTTTTGGACTTGTAGCAGCTTCAAAGGTGGCAGTGGGTATTTTGGGTTGTTTTTAACTTGCTGTCCTCACAGTATGAACCAAGGAGGCTTCTCTGCCTTCAGAAGGATGGGTTAATTGGCAGTCTCTGCTGTATCTTTGGCAGTGTTATCTGCAATATTCGTTTTAATGGTTTTGGCCTGTGCCAATTCTGCATTGAGGAATCAGCACAAAAAGCATTAGTTTGTGCCGGTTATGATGGGTTTAAACAAAAAAGCACTCATGGGTTTTTGTCAGAGACCATGGGGGGGTAGTTTATTATATTTATCACCATTGAGAGAGAGCACGATGCTTTCATTCTGCTACCTTTTTGCTAATCGTTTAGCCAGTCTTAGTTGTCTCCTAACTTTTAGTCCTCTTTCCTTCTCTCAGACTGCTGTAGCTGTTCACACACTAATCGAGCATTAATATAGGTTTCTACAGTATCTGTACTCTTCCTTGACAGAAACTCCTGCTAGAGCACACTCTCTCAGCACTCTTACACTAAGTTGTCGCTGTGCATTGCTTTGTGCCTGTTGGCATCAGTAAATGCAGGAGACTGAGTCTGCTTCTCTTTCACAACAGGTACTGTTTGTGTAGGTCTTGATTTCTGTCAGTTTGGCAGTGTCTTTGTCCCCTTTTGTGACTGGGAAGTTTGGGGCAATTTTGACCTATCCCTTTTTCCTTAATTTTTTCACATCAATGAAGCAACACATCAGTGTTAATCTTTTCTTACCTGTTTAAGATGTTTTCAAATCTTCCTCAATGACCATCTGGTGTATTTGTATATGTGATTAAATAAAAGGTATTTGTCACTGAGTCCACTAAAAATCACTTGAGAATTGCATTTTCGTGTCTGTGCTCCTCTTAATTGTTGATTATTCAATCGTTGATTGAATAATTTATCTGCTGAATATTTTTGTTTTATTTAAAATATGCTGGAAATATCACTGTTTCACTTTTGGATAAACTCAAAAGCCTGGGACATACGATGTAGGTGGAAGGTAACCAGTTCAGAATTCCTTGGGAGAGGATTTTTGTTTTTTTCTTAATGAATACATGACAGCTTGATACTGCTTCTTGGAATTCAAAGGCAGTGGTTTTATTTACTAGTGTTCATGTATAGAAGAACCAATAAGTTATTTTTTGTTTCCAGTATTATACTTTGAATTCATATACTTTCCTCCCTCCCCCATCCAGCGGTGAATGGAAAGTGTTTTCTGGAAATGAGCTGGGAGCTCTTTTAGGCTGGTGGATCTTTACTTGCTGGAAAAGTCACAACAGCGATGCTTGTGCCATTAAAGATGTCTACATGTTATCCAGTACTGTTTCTTCCAAAATCCTGAGAGCAATTGCACTAAAGGAAGGTTTTCACTTTGAGGTAAGCTGTTACATGTTTTTCCATGTTATTTTATTTGCTTACCTACACAGTGTTGTATCTTTGTGAAGCATTGCTTTTACTTTTCACAGAATCACAGAACGTTGGTGTTGGAAGGGACCTTGAAAGATCATCTAGTCCAACCCCCCACCAGAGCAGGATCATCTAGATTAGGTCACACAAGAACATGTCCAGGTGTTTTTTAATGTGTTTTTTCTTCCTCACTGCTGTAGGAAACGCTGACAGGTTTCAAGTGGATGGGCAACCGTGCCAAGCAGCTCATGGACCAGGGAAAAGCTGTTCTTTTTGCATTTGAGGAGGCTATAGGTAAAACCCAGAATATTATGTTCTAGTATCCTGTACAATAGTGGAAGTAGGACTATGCAAAAATGGCAGTGTAGAGGTGCCCTCAACACAATGGGTGTATTTCCACTGAGTAACTGATACCAGCCATTTGGATGGCTGATATTACTAGTTTTAATCCTTCGTATCTCTGCTTAGCACAGTCATCTCTAGCATGGCTTTGTAGGCTTGGACTGTAAGTTGTGCACAAGCTATTAAAAAACCTCCCACGTTATTCAAACTTCACGTGGAGTATGCTTAGCTGACAGTTTTGTAAGTCTAAATGTGAGTAAGATAAAGTAAAAACTCCCCAGCTTACGCTTGCAAACTGGAAAGCCATGATTAAAAGCTATGAGCTTGTGAGGAGGAAATTGTAAATCTATAATTCTATTTCTTGAGTATCTCAGAACCTGAAAACCAGAGAAAATGTGACTAATTTCATGGATAATTACCAGTGTTACCATATGCTGCCATGTAAGGGTAATCACATTTGAGACGAAGTGCTACAATTGCATTGTTCTTGCAGTGTGGCATTTCTCTTTCATGAGAGCTCCAAAACTACTCAAGAGCATCTGGCTCTGATAGGATACAAATCTCTCTCTATCTTGAAATTTAATTAAATACCTTCCTTGTCAAAATTAACACTGATTAGAAGACAATTTTTTTTTCCCATTTTTGGTTTAACTCTAAAATGTCTGTGCTATGGTAATGTGCATTTCTTGTTTAAAAAATGTTGGTTTGATTACCCACCACTGCTTTATCTTACTTCCTCATAAAAATATATCAAATGTATATAAATTTTCTTTGTTTAGGGTATATGTGCTGTCCTGCTGTTCTGGACAAAGATGGTGTCAGTGCTGCTGCTATAACTGCAGAGATGGCTAGCTTTTTGGCAACCAGGAATATGTCATTGTCTCAGCAGCTGAAAGCTGTCTATGATGAGTGAGTTTGATTTTGTTATATTTTCTCCATTCTACCTACTGTGGTTAATAGGAACTCAATAGCAACCTATAGTATATGAAGAAATAAAAATTTGGTTATTGTGCTATCAACACAATTCTTTAATAGTAGTCTTCTAGAAAGCACTCCTGCCTCATGGGCATGAATATGTGTGACTTCATTTTGTGGTGTTTTAAGATATTTTAAAAATATTACCTTACAAATTCCTTGTTAGTTAATGAGATTTTTTGCTTGTCTGAAAGGTTTCTCCCTTTTTGGTAGTTCTGCTCTTCAGTCCTTTTGCAGGAGACTGGCCTGTTTTTTGCTGTGTTGTAGAAATCATAGTGCCTCTTGCTGTTTAAATGTGCCAGATGAACAAAAATGCTGATGGCAGGATGGGTCTAAGTAGCTCTGGCATATTTATGCTGCTCATAGAAGCCAGATTGCTTCTGTCCCGCTTGCAGGGCTACCTGTGATTAAATTAATTCTAGTTGGCTCTAAAGTTAGGCTTTTTATTATATTATTCTGTCTTCTTTTGATAGATAGTACATGTTGGTTGTTTTTTCAGCTCCCCAATACTGAGCTGATTATGCAGAAGTGCTGTAACTCTTTAAGCTGTTGAGGCCATTTCAAAGTTGTAGAGGGTTTAACTGATGCTACAGTTGGGTGTCCAACCCTAAGAATATTGCTTCTTCAATTAATTAATGTTCTGTCTTCACAGATATGGCTTCCATATAACCAAAGCTTCATATTTCATCTGCCATGATCCTAAAGTTATTGAACAGCTTTTTGACAACCTTAGAAATTTTGATGGAAAAAACACGTACCCAAAATCTTGTGGTAGATTTAAAGTTTCAGGAATAAGGGATCTAACTACTGGATATGACAGCAGCCAGCCAGATCAAAAGGCTGTAAGTGTATTTTTAAAAGTATATGTAAATCATCAAAGCATGTATATAGGCACATACAAAAAAAAATTGATGGAGAAACACTCTAAACATTGTTACATCCTGAGTCTTAAAATAAGTTACACCGGGGATGATTGTTTTGCCTTGGTGGGAGGAAGTGAAGGCTGGGAGATGGGGGGGGTTGGGGTTTTTGTTTGGTTTTGTGGTGTTTTTTCTCTCCAAGATGACAGTCTGTAAAGGGAAGTAGGAGGATGTCTCTGTCTTGCTACAGAAATCTTGCATTATCTTGTTGTAAGTGTCAATTGAACTCTCTGCTGAGATGTGACTTTGGGTTCTTTAGTTTTCTGCAATCCATGTTTCGTGTCTTCCTGGCAAATGCCATCACGAAGCAACGGCTGTTTGCAGTAAAAACGTTGACCAGCCTGGAAGTAAGCCACCTAGCAATCTAGTAAGCTTCCAGATTCTAGGTTGCAGGTAAGGCTGCCATTTGTCTGTTGTGGTCTCAAGACCACATTGATAAAGAAAACAGAACAAAGCTTAATCTTAACTGATCCTTTAGTGATACTATATGACATTAGGTCATAAGTTTTGTATTTAATTTGTTATATATAGTAATTTTCCAAGTTTCTAAAAAATTATTCTTACTATTTCTAGATACTTCCCACTAGTAAAAGTAGCCAAATGATAACGTTCACTTTTGCTAATGGAGGAGTGGCCACAATGAGAACCAGTGGGACGGAACCAAAGATCAAATACTATTCTGAACTTTGTGCACCTCCAGGAAACAGGTATTGTCACTCACACTGTAAATTCTGTGCAATGAGGGCTGTGTGGCTCTTTGGTATTGTTTTGGTAGGGAAAGAAAGGGCTGTCCATGATCAAGCAGTATTACTACAGTCATCATTTTAGCAAAATTATTTGCATAAAGCTTCAATTCTGCAAAATTTGTTAATGTGTTCTTGTTGTCACTGAAGTTACTTTGCACTTGGTTTCACATGCAGTGAAAACAGTATCAAGAAAAACACTCTGCCTGAAATGGTAGTGGATATATTCACATGCTTTTTGCATACATAGTTCCTTTAACCTTACATAAATGTATTTAAAAGGTTTAAAATACATCAGAACACTTTAAAGTTTATTAATTATATCCTTGATAGTCTTGGAAATTATATAGTCTAAAGATAAGCAATTATCAACTTGTGTAACGAAAATAAGGCTTTCTCACAGATGAAACTTCATCTGAAAATACTATTAAAAGTATAAAAGTTGGATCTCTAATCCCATACATTTAGTAATAGAAGGTCTTCTGAACTCAAACTGGCTGCTCTGTTTTAGATTATATTGTGGGTTTATGTTTCTCCATTGTCTTAAATGCCTTCATGCACATCAGTTGAAAGTGAACACCAGTGCTTTACCAGAGAAATCAAGTGTATATACTTTTAGTCTAAATAGAAAATGTTTGTCCAAAATAATGCAACAGACTTTAAAAATCCTCAAAATGAAAATGTGCTTTTTAGCTTCTCCACTGTGACACTGTTTTCTGTATTTGTGTGGATTTTGTTTCTCAGTGATGTTGAACAGCTGAAGAAGGAACTAGATGAATTGGTCAGCGCTCTTGAAAAACACTTCTTTCAACCAGAAAAAAATAAGCTTCAACGAAAGACTGAGTAAAATAGCAAGATTACTACCTTAATTGGTTTTGGAAGTGCATTATTTAAGAAATAAGGAATTTTAGGACCAAACATCTAAGAACTCAGACTAAAAAGACTTCTGCTTTTATTAAGGGTTATTCTGGGTATTCTTGGATCTAGTGTCTTACTTTAGAAGGACCAAAAAAACCCAGTCAGTTGAACTAAAAGCTTTATGAACTAAAAGTTGACTGCAAATGTATTACAATCAAACCTTGTTTTAATAAAATGTTATAAATAATATCCTGGTTTGTGGGGATTTTTATTTCTTTTGTGTACGTGTAATCTTTTGTGCGTGGTAATAGTATGCAACTTGATCTAGGTTTAGATTTGCAAAGCAAGTCTTTCTGTTAACCAGAAGTACTGAAAGCCTGTGGTGAGACTTGGAAGTCACAGTGAGCTATTTGCTGTGGCACTATACATTATATTCCAGGTTTGAGATACTAAGTGTACTAAACTGCCTTTTAAGAACATGAACATATTATTAATATATGTACACACAGCACCTTTCTCTTGCCTCCTTGAACTATGCGTTCAACTCATAGTTCAGTGAATATCCCAGAGCCTGTCATACTTTATGCTGCCATGAGTTGATGTGTAACTCCCTGTCTTAATTTAGAGCAGAAGTTTCTGAGGACTCTGTGATAAGTTTCACTGTGGCAAGAACTGAAAAGAGAAATTAGGCAGGAACTTTACTCACTGCTTCTTAACCCTGCTATTGCAAAGATTCCTCTCTTATTTCCATGGCCCTCAGCACAGGAGGTCCTGCTTTCCTTCATAAGTGAAGAGGAAGCAGGGAGATGAGAAGGTAAGGGGGAAGATCAAACTGAGATAGCATGCAGAGATAGTGTACTCAAGTAGGGGAACAATGCTAAAGTAGCTCCCATGTGCTGTTACTCTATCTTTTACACATGGATTAAAAGAAAAGGCAGATGAGAAGCAGAACGTAAGATTGGGACACCAAATTCTCCTAACTTATCCCTAATTTTTTTTCTCTGCCATTCCTGGTGGATCTTCCCTTGAAGGAGCACTGTCTTTTGGGTGTGTAGGTTAATGGTTGGTGCAGGTGTCACGGTGAGCTGCACCATCAGTTCTGGCAGAATAGGTAGACGGATAACACAGGACAAATGGAATCTGGTTTGGTAACTGTAAATTATGACTTAATGTATATTCATAACTAGAGCTGCTTATTTTTTTAAAATGCAAAACTTTAAAGCTTTATTGTCCTCCCAGAAGTCAAGATCTTTATCCTTTTTATTTTCAATACAACTTGCAGATTGTACCAGTAGTGCAGCTGTGTACAGGGAAGGAATAGCTTGGAAAACGTAAGAAATTTCTCAGGATTGTGATGAGAGGGATGCATGTGCCATTCATATTCAGCTATGACTTGGTTTGCCCTGCATGCAGATGTGATTTGTTTTTTTTTCAAGTAGTAGCACTTTTGATCTGATGGCATTGAGCTTTCTAGTTTCTGAGTAGTCCTCTGCTGCAAGCTGATGCCAGTCTATCACTACCAGCCGGATACATGCACTACTGAACATCTGTGGCAGACTCTAGCCTGACGTCAGGTTGGGGGGAGTAAGGGGCATTATTTCAAGGTACTGGCTGAATTTCACTCTTGGTGGATATGAACATGTGGCTCATGACTTCACCACAGGCCACCCTTGCAAAACATGGTTTCCTGTGCTGCATTGCAGGCTGAGCTTCAAAACAAATGGCCTTTCACAAGCTTCCAACCCAGACTGCTTGCTGTTTGGTTAGATGACGTTGGTCAGCGCTTCCGAGACTGACTCGGCTGCAGTATCCAGCCTCTGTGTGATTGCTATGGGCTGAGTCAATATCAAGACAGGCCACCCAGCAACAGCAGCTTGGCCAGAAGATCGAGCAGTAAGGGGCACACCATGGTGAGGTGTGCCTCACCTTCCATCACGCAAAAGACAAAAGCTTCTTGAAAGAAAAACGCTGAAGCAAGAGCTGTAGTATACATATGATACATGCAAAACCCTCCCTCAGCAGAGAACAAGTGGGGCTACAGACCTAGGGCACACCGAGTGGACTGTGCAGCCTCCACCGGTGGTGCTGGTTATATTTGACCTTAAACTACAGTGTGGATGGGTGCACTGCAGCTGGCCAGGCCAGCTGTGATACTTGGTGGAACAGGCTGCCCAGAGAAGCTGTGGCTCCCCCTGCCTGGCAGTGTTCAAGGCCAGGTTGGCTGGGGCTTTGGGCAACCTGGTCTAGTGAGAGATGTCCCAACCTATGGCAGGGGAGTAGAATTAGATGATTTTTAAAAGGTCCCTTCCAACCCAAACCATTCCTTTATTTTCATTTGTAGCATGGGAGGTCTCTCATTTCTTTTGTGGGTAAAGAACGCTTTAGGGAATTCATGGGGAAGGTCTGAGGACAGGAGGGTAACAGATGCTGAATTATTTTATTGTTTTCTGTGTTTATCTGAACATCTCCAAGGGCTACAGAGGCATGTTTATTTTGCATCTGCCTCCACATACCAAGCCTGGATCTGGATTTTGCTAATGTTTCCTCTCTCTAGGAAAGCCATCTGTGTTCAGCTTTGGCTAGAATCTGTAAGGTGCTTCACTCTTTAGGGATGCTAAGGAGAACCAGATGGCCTGGTCTGTATGGCCTGGTCCATCCCTCAGGTTCCTGTGACAGGCTGGGTTTCTGCTGAGCTGTTGCTTTTGTTTCTGGATCATCAATATGCATTAATTACTCCTGTCCTCCTGGAGATGCCCATCATCTCTCTTGGGAGCAGGCAATCCCTGGTAGAGCTGGGGTGAATGGGTAGCTGCCTGGCTGTTTCCGCTAACATACTGATATGCTGCTGTTCTTACTGTCCCTGTCTTCTCCATTCTCCCTGTTTACACCTTAAAAGGGAACATCCTCATCCTTCTTTCATCTTCCACCTAACTGATCCCCTAAACTGGTTACCTCTACCAGGTACAGCAAGACTGTGAGCATTGTCATCCAGATGAAAACATATGAAGTTATATAAAAGGGCTAGTACACAGGTGGAAGGGGTGAGTATGGCGCAAGGCAAGAAAGAAGGGCTTTTACAGCCATCCCTCAAAGGCCTACAAGAGGTTATGTGCTGTACACTGAGTGGATGCACTTGGAGAATTCTGGAAGTATCTTCAAAGTCTGGCAGTGGTGCCAGCACAATGAGCTGACAGATACTGAGACACCTTTAAGATGGCTTTAGAGAAACTGTACAGGTATGGTCAAATCTGTCTTCCCATGGACAGAATTTATTTGCTCCATTCCCTGCTCTGTTCCACAGAGAAGTTCACAACCTTGGGGGAGAGGGGAACAAAAAACCCACACTGGTTTATCAAGCTGATTGAACAATTATGACAAACTACAGAAAATTCTTGTTGCTAGAGTCTTTACTAACCTTGTCTTGCATCATGGAAAGAGGATCTAGAACTCAAATAAAGAACTGAAACACAGTAGTAGTATTGCAAATTGGAAAGAAGTTAGTATCACAAGTTGGAATGGGTGCTAAGCTACAGCTTCTTCACAGCTGATCTAATTCCTCCATCAAAAGGTTGCGTATGATAACAAAGCCAATTTAGAGATGATTAGTCCCAGGACATACATTAAAAAAAACCAAACAAATGCAACTTGGGAGTAACCTGCCTTGACCTGGGAGCACAGGCTGGTTACCAGTATTTTATCCAGAAAGGCAATTGCCATGACTGACCCCAAGTGTAAGGGAACCCCTGGCTACCCGTCCCCAAAGCCATGTAAAATGAGCTTTTAATAACAGATGAATACTAGTAACTCCAATGAAAGCTGTAAACACTTGATCCTAGAGGGAATTACGCCAATGGGGCTAGCAGGGAACTGCCTCTAGACTGAGGAGAAGTTAGCATAGTACTAAAAACTCTGCCAAAAAAACCCAACATAGTAGTACTTTTAAGACTAGACTGAGGAAATCACTTTATTAGTTTGTTTACTAGACAAAACTTAAATCCACCCATGATTTGATCTTATGAAAGAGTTTGGTTGGAAGGAAATACATATATTTCACCTTCCTTACAGGCTGTGAACTTAGTCCGTGGCCTATTATGAAAAATACAAGTACTGTACTTGGGTTGCAGAAGGATTTGAGACTTCTGCTATATAACAACAAATCATGTAAGGATAACAGCAATTCACTACAAAATATTTCCCTGTTGTTTAAATCTGTATCTAACTTACCTACAAAGTTTCTATAAAAGCACTTACAAATGAAGTTTTCTCCATACTATTGCTTTTCAAAGTTCTAGCAATAGTGGGGTTTTATTTTGACATACCAACAATGAGCAGACCTTATATCCCTGTTTAGCAGTCACTGTGAATAGCAACATTAAAATGATATTAAATTAACATTTGTTAGCAAAGTCTTTACAAGATTGAGGACTTTAGGACTCCAAGGCTGAAGGCATCTGGATGCCATATGCAAATAAAAACTAAAAATTGATTGTACATAAAATAATGATCAACAAAACTAATGAAAGGTAATTAAACCAAACTGAATTGCTTTCCTTCGTGATATTTCTTTGCACTATGTAAGCACGCAGATTCATCAAGTACAGTATTTCTGCTGAATTTCCACATGGAAGCCAACACTTTTGTATAGTGATTGCCAGGTAACTGAAATGAGGTCATGCACCATCAGAATGCTGTGCATAATAGGATGAAGCTATTAACCTGTCCAATCATATCCTAACACCCACCTAAATATAATATAAATTATGGCATAACAACAGCAGCTTCAGAACAAAAAGGGAAAGCTTAAAGTGCTTACACAATCACTGGTAAGTCATTTTCAAATGTATTTATGGGAATGAAGGGGAGAGAGGATTAATCATGACATCTGAAATGCACAGAAACACAGAGGCAGCAGGCAAGATCTGTAACAGTAGCTCAACTCTTTCTTGACTCTAACCATGATCAGTGATCATGAACAGAAAGCCTTGTCTATGAAGTTAATCACTGTCACTGACACGCATTCCCACAGCATATGAAATAAGCAAATGTGCTATGATAACACTTACCATTCAAATTTTGTTGAAGAAATCCAGGATCTATATATAAATAGCATCTGGAGATACAATGTCATTGAATAAGAATGTAGTACTTCGTCCAGAGCACAAGCCAAGGGACTGCAGAACAGTTAGTATTATGTCATTAATAAGGTACTAAACAGATTTTAATGAGAAATCACAAATAGAGACTTAGGCTTTTTTTATAGAGCAAGAACAGAAATTCATCATCATGGGTAATCCAGAGGGAAGAGCACAGAGGCTTACTTACATTGCAACTGCAGCACAGTGTGGGTACCTGCATACATATTCGTAATACAAAATGTTACTGCTCAGCTGCTGTCCAGTGGTGGAGAAACTTGAACACTGAAAGCATCTTGGGTGGAAACGCAAAGCTTCCCATTTGCCTCATTGTACTTCAAAGGGTGAGTCCACAGTCACAGCAGCTCCACGTTCTGCCCTCACCCACATCCGGGCACATTCAGCCTAAATTTGTACTGATCTACAATCCTACCCCAACTGGGATCAAGCCTACAAGAGAGGCTTCATTGCCTACATGTTGCCATAGCATGCTTCAAACAAGGTTGTATATTCAGGTTCTGCACAAAGGCAGTGGTGGGGTTTTCTTTGAGCTTTCTAAAAATGTGTGATGGGACAAAGAAATAATGGTTAAACTGGTGTTCTTTCATAGGTAGTGTCTGCAGGATGTGGAAGGCCCAAGCTGATTTTCCTCTTCAGTCTTAAGAAGTTAATGTGACAATAGTATCTTTTAGTTAATTGGCTACTGTAAAGAAAAGCCTAGTCTATGAAGGAAACAGGAACAGATCCACTGTTTCAGAAAATGCAATGTTATTAGGAAGTCTGGTGCTCAGGACTTTCATTTGAATACAGGGATCCAGTCCCTGGAACATAGGGAACTGTTTACTTTTTAGGGACTGGAACATATGACTGCCATTCTGGTTTCCTTCTCATTTTCACAAATGAAACTTCTTTGCCCCGTACATATGCAACAGTTTGAACAGGAAGCAGAGAAGGAATGCTGTCCAACATAGCCTGGAGGCTGACGGTTAGGAAACTGATGGGAGGCAGGCTGAAACCTCTCAGGTCAAGTCAATATAAAAAATGGTCTTCCTGCATTGTGCATAAACAGATATTAAAGACAGAATGACATTTTTGTTTTTAAAATAAAGCACCTTTATTTATTCTTCAAGTAAATACTTATCTTCAGGAAAGCGTGGAGGTTGAATCATGAGAATGAGGAACGGTATCTTGCAGAGCTGATTAGTGCTAACACCAGACAGAGAAGGTGACTTTACACAGAATCCCATTCTCTGTTTCCCCATCACCTTACTGGGCTCATGAGCTTCTACTGCAAGGACATTCCATAAAGAACAGCTGCAGCTTTAGCATACGGCTATTCAGAGGCACTTTTTAACCAAGAGTTGGGTTTTGCCCTTGTTATCACCAGTCACACCAAAGTGTGTTCATATCTAAATGTTGTTTCGTCTGACAGAGCGCTGAACTCTTTCTTGTGCATTGTTTCTAAACCCTGTTGGCAAACAGTTTTATGTTAGAGCAGTGTTTTAAGGCTTTACTACCAGCCCTGAAATGAATGGTGACTTAACACAAACACTGCCGAATGTGATGGAGTTTGCTGCAAGTTCCTACTGTGACCTATGTGGGTTTTTTTCCACACTATCTCATTAGTTGTTCTTATTAAGACATTTTCATCTGTTGTTGAGCTTGTGACAGACATGAGACTGTCTAAAACCATTGACAGGTCTTGTATTTTTATTACTTCAATTTTTTAGGGAGTTTGAATAAAAAAGCAAAATATTCTATAATAGTAATAAAATGTTACATTACACTAAAATTTCATTTCTTTTTTGAGGTACTCAGATACTGTATTTTTACACCACCCTATCAATGCACATTATAGAAGATTGCCCTAATTAGACAAGTGACTGCTCTTGAATAGTTTTTCAAGGTGTTTAAGTCAAACTATAAGCACTTCAGTTTTGGTTTGTCTCCTATTAACTGTAAGGTAATATTTTATGTCTACTGGAAGAGCATATGGAACTATTAAACCATTTTTAAGTGTAGTTCTTAACCAAGGCATTTAATTTTGCTTATAAAGTATTGTATCAGAACATGAGTAATTTGACAAGAACTCTGCTAGGGAAAGAATTAAAACATATGAGCCAGAGATAACAGGAAAAATAATAGAGGGCCCCATGAATGAGTTCAAGCACAGTCCAATTTCTTGCCCCGCTATTAAAAAGGAGAACGGAAAAAAGGTGTTTGTATTTGTGATGTTCTAGCACCAATTACTGTTTTTCAGGGATTTTCCAAGCAGCAAGAAATTGTCTTGTAGCATCTGTTTCATTATCACCTTCTGAAAGGCAACAGTAAAGCTGTAAAAAAAAATTCTTCCTAAAACCATTGATTGGTAACCTGGGCACACATGAGGTTTGGATGAAGTGCTGGAGCTGTCTGGGTGGCATAGCAGTTCACCATCTTCCATAGCCTGATCACTAGAGGCATGCAATGCTCAAGGCTTAATATGAGCAAAAGGACACACTTGTCTCAGATAAGTGAGGTGATAACTGGAATAAGAGCGTTTTTTCTTAGCAGTGATGGTTTAGAGACTTAAGTAAAGCATGGTTTGCAGAGAGGTGGCATTCCTCTTCCCAAGGAATGCAAAGGATGTCATTGAAAACACAATGCACTTATACCTATGCCCATGTCTGAAGGAGAAGCAGTAAACAAACAGTGCAGACTGGGAACAAGTAATCTGAGGGAACTGCTGCTTTCATAGATGTCAGTGGTCTTATAAAAGCACACTTAGCAAGCAAAAGCCATGTAGATAAATCCTTCTTACACTTTGCAAGTAGGGGATGTGCTTACATACCAAAATGTGACTTTCCATAATCTATGGCAACACTGTGCTACCATTGACAGCCACATCCCTCACAGCACACAGGCAGCAGCACAACAGATTTCCTTGAGAGAGCTCTGATTTTAAAAATGTACAGAGATTTAAAAGTAAATCAGTGGCCTTACTGTCAAGAAGATTTGAGATTGAGCGCAAAAGCGGTTTGCAGAGTGGGAATTTAGGGAGCCTTGATTGCTTGAAAAGAGCACTTGCAGATGAGTATAAAAACGATTTTGTGTGCGATTTAGTCTAGGTGATTCTGTTCCGGCAGGGGGGTTGGACTAGGTGATCTTTCGAGGTGTCTTCCAGCTCCTAACGTTCTGTGATTCTGTGAATTAGGCCTCTAGATCCATTCATTCTTTATCCTCTGGCAACTAAAAGACCAACTAGTGCCAACTCGTATGTGTGTATATATATGCGTGTGTGGCTTCTCGCACATAATGCAGGAGGAAGGCGTGAAGGTGATTCAGAGAAAAAGGTAAGCGGCTGCCCCCCGGCCAGAGCTGGGCCCGGATCGAGAGGAACTTGCCTGCGCCCATTTCCAGGTGCGGGGCTAATTCCAGACCTGTGAGCAAACGTCCCTATGACAAAGGTTCCCGCCTTACCTCCTGTGCTCGCAGCTTCGGCTAACCTCGCGGTCCACCCCGGCTCGCTACGGGAGGCGACACTGGCATACATGTTTTCTGAGGGAGATGAGAGGTTGTGACACACACACGGAGCAGCGTCGCCGAAATCGTCCTCGAAAGGCACGAAACGGCCGGGGGAGGGGGCCTCAGCTGCCTTCTGTCGCGACACGGGCGCCCGCTAGTCGCCGGCTGCCCGCCTCTGTCGGGCGCCTGTCCCTCTCCGCCCCCGCCGGGCCGGGGACCCGCTGCCTGGTGCTATTTTCACCCTCGCTGGCTGCGTCGGGAGGAGGCGAGCGGCAGCCGGTGGGTGTGCGGCCCGGCCTTACCCGCCGCCTCCCGCCCGGGCCGCCGGCAGGTAGTAGAGGGGCGGGCAGCGCGCGAGGGGGTGGCCTGTCCTGACCGGGTCGGACAGTAACGGCAGGCGGCACGCAGCTTTCTCGGCCGGCCCGGCTGAGGCGCTGGCGTGGCCTCCCCTTCTCCGGCCCCGCGTCCGTTAGCGGTTTTCCACTCCTCTCCCCTCAGCGGGAGGTGGGCACGCGGCTTCCGACAGCCCGCGGCTGCCGCCCGCCGAAGGCACTTCCTTGCACGGAGCACGTCCTGCGGCGGCGAGACGGCGGTAAGCGGCAGCCAGCCAGGGGGGCTGGTCCCTGCTCCGCGCTTGGCGGGGGGTGGTCGGGACGTCGATGGGGGCCGCCGTGTGTCTGCTGCGGGGCGGCCCGGGGAGCGCTGCTGGTGGGGCTGAGCTACGTTTCTGGAGGGAGGTGGTGGGGGAAGGAGGAAGAGCTGGTTGTAGCTTTGAGGAAGTGAAAGAGTTGAGGCAAGAAAGTAGGCACCCCGCCGCGGGGGGCGGCCGTGCGCTGGCGGGGCTGGTCCGCTCTGAGGCGGCAGAAGCCGCCGGCCGACCGGCCGAAGGGAAGCTGCTGTGAGGCGGGTCCGGCTCAGGGCCCCGCTCCGTGCCCGCGGCGGGATTGCGCTGCCGGTCGTTACGGAGCTCCTGATGAAGTACAGCACTTGCTCTTGGGGGACAGTATTTCTGCGGGGCGGGGCGGGACGGGACGGGAGGGGGCGGCCGGGCAGGAGCGGAGCGGGGATGGCGAGGTTCCGCTTCTCAGCTCGCAGGGTCCCGAGAAAGCTGTCTTCTCGTCAGAATAGCCAGAAGACCTGCTTGAATTGGATCTGAGTTTGATGTGATGTGCCACGGTCTGCTTTTAGTTCTTTTTCTCACTCTCCCCGCCCATCAATGCAAAAATGGCTCGGTGTGACTGCTCCCAGAACCTGCTCCTTCAGTGACTCTTCCCATGGGGCTAGAACTGACCTTTCCTACAGCAATGCGCTTGGAGTTTAAACTTAAAAATCTCCACGTGTTGACACGGTATTTTTATGGCCCTTTAGATTCGCATCATAAATGAAACCGCGTTCGTGAGAGGTATGAAACAAATGTAGTTATTTATAGTGCAGTTTAAAAAGATTGAGACCTTTGTATGCTGTGAGGCTAATATGGCAGATCTGCTGTAGGAACCTTTAGCGGTGCAGATGGTGGGATTTGTGGCTGCTTTTAAGCCCAGACATTGAATCATAGGTCAAAATTAATAAAACTTTATATATAATTGTGTATATATATATGATTAAGTATATATACGGTTATGCGCATGTGTATGATAATACTTTTAACACTTGCAAGCACAGAAATAGAAATTTGTCACAGCTTGTTTTATAGAAATGCCAAAAGTCGTAGGTAATATGCAAAAGCAGAAATGCCTGCAGGTGAGGAAGATGACAGGCTGGGAAGAATGTGAAATACGTTCAATGATACGTGGATGACTTAACACTTTTTTTCCCTTTGTAATTTGGTAAACTGAAAAGTTGGGTGCAAGTGTTTTGGCTGTGGGTATGCAATTTACTAAAAAGGAATGGCATTCAGAATGTAATTTATCTAGCAAGCTTTCTTATACTGAGATCTTTTTAATGCATTACTGCGGTAGAACAGCCCAATATTTTGTTTGGTTTTGTATGAGGCTGACTCAGACCTCAGTCATCAGCATATTAATTCCTGTGGACTCTATTAAGGAAATAGCTCTCTGTTCCTGCCCTTGACACCTGTTACTATTTTCTTCATTTGGTACATGATTGTAAACTTGTGTGTTTATAATCAGGAACATGTTACCATTTTGATGGAATTTTTTTTTTTTATTAATTAATATTTTAAGCTATTTCAGGAGTGCTGGCTGTTTTTTAGGTGTGATTATTACCACAAAAACAAATTATTTGCTCAGACTACACATTGGAATGTTATTCCAGGCCATGTCTGAAGCTGCTGATGGGATTGAAAAGAATTTAATATATGTATATGGAGAAAGAATGGAAATTCAAAATAATTCCTGAGGCAAATTGACTTGCACATTCTGTAGCCCGCAGCAAGCGGTAGCTCCAGAAGGAAACAGCTGATAAGTAGCAATGAGATAAAAAGAACCTCCTTGTAACAGAAGGGCACATTGTGATTCCAAGTGCCTGTTCAAGTTAAATTAGATACTATTTGCAAACTACAAGCAACCTGTGATGTGCTATATAAACAATCTTACTTAGCTATATAAAACAGCCCAAAAATGTTGTTTGATGCCTCGAGGAAAAAAAGATAAAGCTTGTAACTAACTGCCCCAGAGAATAATTTAATTGGTGCTCTGTTGTGATACCAAAGAAGAGTCACCTCGTGTAGTGATGGAAACATGAAAGGACTTCTCAGCAGTGACTGTATCATGACATACCTAATACATATTTTCATTTGTTTTTCTATATATCCTGTTAGGTCTGTAGAGAAATCTGTCAGCATGAGTGAAGACAATGTAAATCTCAGTCAGCAATCAGACAGAGAGGGAGAGGAGCAGTATTTAGTTCTGGCTTGTGTTCCACAGTTCTGGCTGCAGGCCAGGGATCCTCATAATCCTTAAGTAGTATTATATTTCTGCTAAAATAATCAGTGATGAAGCGCAGTCGGTACCAGTGCCTCTGGTTCCATTTGTCGGCAGGGTTCAGCACTAATGCTGTGCAGAGGAGAGCTGAACAAATTTGTGCTCTTTATGACCAGCTGTTTCTCTCAAGCCCTTGCTATATGGTGGGAAGGTTTGCTTAGCTTCTTGGAGTAGGGAAAGCAAGTGAACTTACAGAAAAAAAAGTGCTGTCATGTCAGCAGTCTGATGTGCACAGTTGTCTCTCAGATGAACTGCAAAGGTTGAGAAAGCTGAGGTCTTTCTGTTCAACAACTCACAGGTCAAACTCCTCGTTTAATCAGTGATGTGTGAAGCTCTGACTGCTTCCTTGTTTGATGAGTCTTCTAAACTCATCAATTCTGCTCTGGGTCCCAACATTCCAACTGCTGCCAAACCAGGGAAGAGCTGGAGGAGAGTGAAGGATTGCTTCAGTCAGTAGTTACCTATGTTCTGAGCAAGAGTGAAACTTTTGGCTGCATGTCTGTATTGAATATAGTCCAGTCCAGAAGGAAGAACAGAAGAAGGATAAGTCTTCACCACTGTTGTAGTTACAGCGCTTTTTTAAATTATTTATTTTTTGTTTAGAACAATCCCTCTCTCTTGCCCCTTTTCTGTGTTAGATGGAATCCATCCCAAATGTGGCTGGTTTTCCCCCAGCTGCCAGAATACAATTTTCAGTGCCCGACACTCCCAGGTTAGTAAGGTTAAGACCCTCCCAGTCTATTCTTTCTACCTGACAAAATTCTCCTTCCTAACCTCAAAGCTGACCTGGCCCCATCTAACCAAATGGTACTCAGAGCCTGTACCTTGTCTTCATGATAGTCTTTGCTCTCTTGAGAGAAGGTGAATTTTGAAGAATGCTGTCCTGCATGCTGCACAGCTGCATAGAGATGTATCTTCACACAGGGAGAACCTGTGATCTAGAATGGCAGAAGTACTAATTTTTGTGGCAGTCCCCTTCATGATGTCGTGCCATCACCCAGATTCTCTCTGAAGGTGTCCTATTTAGTTTCTGGTGACATAAAAAGATGAGACTGCAACTTAATTTGGGAGAACAAAAATGAGATACAGATATAGATATATATTAAAACTATTTTTTAAATCAGATTTTCCTAGAACAGGACAATCAATGTAGTGTTGCATGCATGTGGTAAGACTGCTCCTGGCTTGTGAGAAGTGACTGGGTTGATCACAGTGAAAGAGAAGTTGAGTACAAAGAGCACATGTATGTTCCCATGTGTATCTTTCACATTAGTGAGTCAGTTTGGTGTCTTCTAGTATGGAAGGTGGGGTTAGATGTATTCCTGTGTTCTGTGCACATATGTGCTGCAGTTTCCCTAGCTGCTTTTATGCTGATAGAGCGAACACAGCTAAATCCAAGCAGGTTAAACATTAAGATACAGTTTGGAGAATATTAACATTTCTCAGACATCTGCAGAGCTGTTAGCTGAGGAGTGCTACTCAAGCTCTTCTCAGCTCTGACTTCAAGGGCAATAGAGTTCCTTCAGAAGATGCAGCTGGAGTAGAGAAGGAGCTATTCAAGTTATGTCAGTGAGCACTGGGGTGAACTGGAGATGCTCTGTTTGTGTGCAAACCAAAGCCTGGCAGACTTCTCCCAGCCCAGAGTAGTGGGCCTTAATGGTTCTTAGAGCTGTCTAGGGAACATCAATGTTTAGGTGGAAGGAAAGAAGTGGGTGGCTTTATTTTTATATCTTTGCTACTTTCTCTTGGATTAAAGTTGAAATAAGCATTTTCTTTGAAGCAGCTGTTTGTGGTTTAATCAGCCAGACACTTGGGAGGAAGAGGAAGCTTGTTTAAGCCTACTGTACTAATATGGATGGTAGATGTATACAGTGCCTGCAGAGCCAAGTTTTAGAGGGGAAGAACTGGGTGGTGGCAACCAGAGATGGGCGAACGTGCCAAAAATTCCAAGTGGTGGAGTCAGGGCAGACATGGACAGGCTCAGAGCACGGACACTCTTTGGCCGTAATGTGTGCTTAATTTTATGACTGGGAATAGGCCTCTTGAGATGAACAGACCTATTTTTAGATCTAAAATAAGCATCTACATAAATACTTCATGGTCTTGAAGTAAAACCTAGTCCTTGGTGTAAACATAAAGGACATTAATGTCAGCAGCATAAAATTGATATAATTTCCATTGGAATTTGCATGTAAATTAAGATAAGGATGGCAGGAGGAGGAAACAAAGAACGGCTGGACAAGGGCTATGAAGCATGTACAACGGTAGCATGCAGAAGGGTATGAGTCAGATAAGGAAACCTGATGCTGCTAAATTTGTTCTCTGAGAATCTGCACTTTTAGCCACTCTTAATGTTAGGGAGAAAACCTTATATTCTGACTTCTAGTTAACTATTTTGATGTAGTATGAACTGTTTTTCTTTAGAAATAACCAGTGCAGGGACTGGAGTATTCATGCTGCTGACTTTGCAAGGTATTAATTTGGTTAAAGAGATGAATGCCAAGAAGTTTTGCATTTGTATTAAATACATTCCAGCAGTACAGTGTTGAAGTATGACAGAGTCTGTTTTGTTAAAATACTGTTCAGTCCTTAGAGTTAGCATGCAAAATAATATATTATTTTGTGATTTTTATTCCTGCCTGAGGCTGCAGTGCATTATAGGTCTGGGGTAAAAGTGCATGGTAGATTGTGGTAGTCCAAATGAAACTTTTCTTCCTTAAAAAGTTGATTAAAATGAGGATGACTGTTGTATTTTAAAATGTATTTTATTCCATTGCATTTTTTTACAAGAGTTCTGAGAAAACAGTTGAGAAGTACGCTTAAAAAAAAGTATGTGGCTAGTAGGTCACCATCCATGCAGTTGCTCAGTTCTCCTGTTCTCAAATAAGAATGGAGATTTCTTGGGCTTTCTCATCCTGAGACTATGTATGCCGCTAAATGATGAGACTACTGAAAGTTAAAAGCTCCATTTTTATGTGTTTCAACTACACACTATTGTAGTTATAAATTAATCCAATCTTTCCTGCAGTTGCTGAACTATTTTTTCATTGTTGCAGTTAAGGAGAAAAAAATTGTAATAGTTCTTCAAAGAAGAAGAGACCATTTTGATTCCTGACAGATGCAAAACTATAATGATAGTCGTGGTTAGCAGCCTGTGTTGATAAGATATAAAAACACTTCCTGACATTATCCTATACGATGCAATGCATTTATATTTATCTTAATGATGATTGTTTTCTTGCTTGTTTGTGAAACACTCAAAAAATTGAAGTTGTAAAATAACTGAAATCAGGCATATAAACTCTGGATTTTCATGGCCCTTTTTCCCCATAACCCCCATGCACAGACACACACACACACACAGGTTTATAAAAAGGTTTTACAAAAATTGTTCTACACATGTAGAATGCTATGTATAATTTCTTCAAATAGTGTCTTTTACACCTGCACTATTGGATTCTCTTGCTAAATCTTGCATCCTTGGAACTAGTTATGTTGCCACAGAGTTCATTTGTGAAAGATGCAGAAGTTCCAAAAGAAATAAATGCACCCAAACACATGATTTCTGCAGTTCTCTTGTTTTTACAGTTTGTAGAAACATTTTGTTCCACTCAGACATTTTCAAATTATTGTATTTTAAACACTTGTTTAGTTCCAAATGAATTTCCATCTTGAATATTTTTCAAGGTTGGGTTTGTTTGGCTGGGTTTTTTTTTAATCCTGCTATTTCCTTTAATTTTTGACAAGGTGAAGCATTGTTAGAAACTCACATTGAAAATATTTTCAGAAGGACAAATAAAGGGCAAAGTTTAATGAAAACTCATGAGAAAAATACTGTGGGTTATGATCATGTTTGCAGATGAACAAAGAGAATAAATACTGTTGCCACAGTAAACAGATGCCATTTATTAAATACTTGTTAAAATATAATTAAAAATGTTTTGTAAGGAGTTCTTGGTACTGCTCATGTTGTTTTTAATAGGTCTTTTCATGGGAAACTCTGAGAAGGCTGAGGGTAAACTAGTGTCATGGTATTTAAGCATAGGCAATTACAGGCCAGTCAGCTTCTCATCAGTCTCACACAAAATAATACAACAGCTGAAAACATGTTCAATTGGTGAGGAGATAAAACATGGTAGTATAACAAATGCCAATCAATCTGTTTTTATAGACTCTATTTTGTAAAATTAAATTGATAGATAAATGCAGTTACTGGGTTTTGTTACTAAACCTATTCATATGCAATAGCAGTAGTGGTAGTAGATGCTGGGTATAACCAGGTTGTGTGTAACTTGGTTCCATTTGATATTTTAAGAAATGAAAATGATACAACATCAATGTGGCAAACATTAAATATTCCTGGCTGTCTGACAGGCCTCAGAATGCAATCATGAATTGTGAATCATCATCTGTTTTTCAGTGAGATGCTATAAAGATTGTCGCTCATCTCTATCTGGCAGGTTTATCAGCGATCAGTCAGTTGACTGCTGATGGCTTTTTCAGATGACAGCAATTTTTGGGGTGTTACTTAATGAAAAAGCCTGGTTGGTAACAGCCCATTGTCCCTTGGCAAACTATAACTAAGGAAATAACTCCATGTTAATACAAAAAATCATCCACCTGTGAACCAGATAGATGACTTTTCTTTTTTTCAAATGTGACTGTCATTGAAGTCAGAATAGCTCATCTAAGTTCCTTCTGTGATAATAAGATTGAAATAGGCCACTGTGATCTACATGCACACCTGCCCATGAAACAGGCAGGCTAGAAAGAATGTGCATTTTCTAATTTAGTTAACTCATTAGATGCTTCAGCAAGGGCTGTAAAGCAACTTTTAAATCTGGACTGACTTACTTGCCAGCAATGTGGTTAGTACTATTATGTTTGTTGGACCTGAAATGGTAAAACCCAATGTAGAGGAAACTTGCTAGATAGGTCATGGTAGATGATCAATGTGTCTTTTCTGATATTAAGCTATTAAATATTTGTGTTACTGACAGTTTGGTTTTAATAGGGATTCAGCACCTACTTAACTATTTATTTTCCTTTCAGAACATTCTGTTCCTTAATCAAAGGAACCATCCAGATATCATCATTCCATGGAACTGAAATATTGGTGAATTAGTCCAGGTTTCCTAAAGGACTGTAAAATGGAGCCAATAACGTTCAAAGTTAAGAAGTATCAAACACCTAGCGATTTCTCCGTAAGTTTCAGTCTCCAGCTTGTTGGTTCTCTGTCAGTGCATTCTCTAACCACCATGTCAATGCTGCCTTGGATTGTGGCAGAGATCCGGACGCTCAGTACAAAGTCTTCCAAAGAAGAACCTAATGCCAGCCAAATCCGACTTTATGTTTCACCAGCAAGTTTGCGATGTGAACCAGACACAGGGAAAATCCAGCAGTGGGATCCTTTGATTTGTTCAAGTTTGTTTGAATACAAGCCACAGCACGTCCACAAACTGATTCACAACAGCCACGATCCAAGCTACTTCGCGTGTCTGATAAAGGATGGAGCAGCAAATCAGCGAAGTATCTGCTATGTATTTAAAGCTGATGACCAGACAAAAGTAAGTAAAAAAAAAAACCAAACCAAAAAACCAACAAACCCAACAAAACAAAAACACACAGAAGTGAGCAACCCCGGAGTTACTTTTGTGTGTTTGAAATCTTTCATTACAGTGTAAGATCTTAAGACTCTACTTACAGTTAGAGACTGGTTCTCACTAAAACTTACCGACAAGTGCCACTTTACTTGATATTAATGGTTCAGTTGAATTTGAACTGGTCAGTATGTGAAGAGAAAGGTGTGTAAATCTACAGGATCAGAGACTGAATTTCGTCAGCTTAAAAAACACTTTAGTTTGAGATACGGGCTGCAATCTTGGCTTGTGAGTCAGTGAGAGTTTTTCTGTTGATGTCACTAGGGCTAGGATTTCACCCTTGAGTCACTGTGAACTTTATCTAATCCTATGTTTGGACCTCTCAGATTTCTGTTTTCCTCAGTTGAGACCTATGGGGCTGGGAAATAGTGATACCTCCTTTCTCAGGAGGAGGAGGGGGTAGGGTGCAGCCTCCATATGTAGAGTACCTCCAACCGCAAGAGCACTGTGGAAACCTCTTCCTAGTTTTGTAATCCACAGAGCCTGGCAAGTGGTGTTGGAGAATGGGAGAGAGGCCACAGCGCTGCAACTGTAACATGCAGGCTTGCTGCTGCAGTGCGAGAGGCAGCAGTTGGGTGTGTGCATCTCAAACTGGGGGGAGATTTGTCTCAGTCTGCATCTCCTAGGAGTGAAGAGGTGGAAGCATTAAAAGTAGTTGATTTTTTTTTTTTTTTTTTTTGAGAGTGATGTGAGACAGTAACTCTTGTGAATGAGTAAGGTGAGTAGCATTTAGCACAAAGCTATTGTGGGACAAAACAGTGACCAGTGAAATATCCTTCATGTCTTCAGTGTGGTAAGTATCATTTTGGAAAGCAGCTTTGCTACATGCTGCTTGCTTGACTCACAGGAGATGTCCTGCTGATGGACTTTGAAGGTATTATGTGAATATACACTGCACATGTAATTTATGCCAACCTGCCCCAAACCAAAACATTATACAGTTACAAATCTGTGGTCTCAAGCTTAGAGCTCAAAACATACGGAAACAGCTTTAGTTAAATCCCCCTAGATAAAAAGGCAGTTCTGGTAAATTAGAAGGCAAATATGTTGGAAATAATAAGCATTTGAATGCGAATTCCTGTCAACTTAAAATGCAGAATTCCAAAATTATGTATATAAGGAAGCAGAAATAAGGAATAGATGTTTCAGAACTTGTCATTGAGCAGAAGTTGGTAAATACTTCTAGCTGTTTCTTGCAGAAGCCACCCCTGCAGCCCCCCTTCCTCCAGCAGAACCCTGCTGTGCAAAACTACAACAGTTGTTTGCTGATGTACTTCCTTTTGCTTGTGATTTTACATGAGTGTGATGAGTACACAGCACTGACTGCCTCCAGTACATTTTCTTTTGTAACAAAAAATTGAAGTACTTTTTCCTCACGTTTGATCAAATTCCTAGACATGTTTGAAGTGAAAGAGAATGAAGTAGGTCACTAGTTAAATTTGCAGCTGCGTCTACTTTTTTTTGGAGGCAACACCCATAATTTCTGGATGCCTATTTTAACTACTTAGCCCCAGATTCACACAGCTGTCCTTTCAAAAACTACCCTCCACCATGTCTCTTAACTTGCCTTGACTGAAAGGGTTGTTTCTCTTGCCTTTTTTGCATGCTTTTTAAGTAAGTTCCTTATGCTTTATAGGGTGTTGTTACTCTGCCCTGTATATTGTCATAGAATGCCTTTTAGCTAATTGGTGTTTGTGGCTTTATCAGGAGGAGTGAATTGATGTTACCTGTGTTGCAGATACCTAAATTCAGATCACAGGAGTGTACTGTCTACCTTTTGTAATAAACTGAGAGAACTGTTGCTTAAAAGTGAGTGGGTTGAGATGAAGAATTTAGCACTATGATGCTGCAGCTTATGATCAGCTTCAGAAAAAACAAACTTTGGAAATTAGACCTTCTCAGCCTTTGTGACAACAGGTTCCTGTGCTGGCACTCTTGCTTCGGATAACTTTTTTTTTCTATTTGCTTTAGCTCTGTAAAAGATACAATAGTCAAGATATGTTCAGTCATGTTCATAACAACTCTATACCCATCAATCTTGGACACCCAAACTTTTGTGTTAATTGCACTTAATTTATTTTTATTTGAAAAAAAACCCACCAAAAAACAAAACCCACAAAACAACCCACAACAGGTTACTAATTATTTTAAACTGCAGGAGCCACAGTTCCTTGTATAGCACTACTACAGGTTTATCTAGGCAGATATTTGACAAAGAATTCTCAGATTAGGTCATGTCGGACTGAGAATTTGAAGTAGAAGGTACTCTGTGGCTTTGCAAGTAAGTTCTAAGTATGTCCCCTCTTTAGGATAAGGAGAATGAAAGGAGGTGGAAGGATGTCTGTGGGAGAAGCAGACAAGTAAGATCAGTATGTTAAGACAAAAGCAGGTGTGTAGAAGACTAAACAGTAAAAGCTTTTGAAGAGTTGGACAAGACACCTGAACTTCATGCGGACGAAGAAACAGCTCTGGAAGTAGTAGAAAGTAGAGAAACCCGGGAATGGTCAGGCTTTTAGCATCAGCATTGCAGCTAGACTGCAGTCCACTGACTGTAGTGATACTCCTTTGTATATACAAATTGAGTGAGAATATATACTTGATTAGTGAGGGGTTATTTTGCAGTTTCATACATTTTTTCTGGATAATATTTAGCTAAAATTGATAGGGGCGTGGGAACATGTGTAGTGTTTTTCCTGAATATGAATACAGGGCTGCTAGGTTCGTTGTTGTTCCATTGCTAATATGCTAATAAATCAGTAGACAGGTAATTAATACTAAATAAAATCAGGATTCTTGGCAAGGAATTCTTTGTTCTGCTTCTCTTTAGAAGTCAAAGAAAAGGCAGTGCCCTTTTGTGGTCTTTGTCTTCGCTCTGTAGGATCTTGTATAATTATTTCCATTGCATGATCATTGCAGTATACCACTTGCTTTCCCTGCTGGTATAGTAGTAAAGAGGAAAGGATGAGAGATGTTTTCCTGGCACATTACTTGAAAACAAGTATATGCATATAGAGATCATTCCAATCTACTTAGTACCAAAAAGGACAGGTTTACACTGCTTAGGGAGAGCTGCTCTTACAAATTAGAGTTCCCTTTCTAAGCAGATCTGTCAGAGATGGGATTTAGAGCCTTCCTTCCTCCTTTGTATAACCTCAGTAAAAATCCACTACTTACAGATAGCAGCATTTGGTATCCCTTCACCCTCATTCTGATGATTGAGCAATTTCTGCCTGAGGGTGGGGCTGAGGCATTAATGCATATTCTTTATAAGTGCTCAGGAATGGAGCTGTATTAAATTATATTGCCTGCAGGGATTTTAAGAAGACTACTGATGGGTCATAGATGAGGATTATACATACTGTGTTGAGTAAAGCTGGTGGAAGCTGAGGAAAAAAACTTCGCCAGTAAATTTGTGCTTGCAGGTGTTTCTGATTTGTGTGGCAAGGTGTGGGGGGAGTGGTTTCTGTGAGAAGCTGCTAGAAGGGCTAGATAGAGCCAATGCCAGCTGGCTCCAAGACTGACTGGCTATGGCCAAAACCATCAGAATGTGGTAGCACCTCTGGGATAACATAATTAAGAAGGGAAAAAACCCAACAAACTAGTAGGGAGGGGCTGTTGCATCCAGAGAGAGTAAGAAGATGTGAGAAACAACTCGGCCACCAAAGTCAGTAAAGAAGGAGGTGCTCCAGGCAGAGATTCCCCTGCAGCCTGTGGAGAGGACTGTGGTGAGGCAGGCTGTCCCCCTGTAGAAAGATGATGGGGAACAGAGATTCCACCTGCATTTCATGGAGGGCCTCACACTGGAGCAGACGAATGCCTGAATTAGCCTGTGACCCCATGGGGAGCCTGCAGTAAAGCAAACTCCTGGCAGGATCTGTGGCACCATGGAGAGAGGAGCCCACACTGGAGCAATTTTGCTGGCAGAACTTGTGAGTGATCTATGCTGGAGCAGCCTGTTCCTGAAGGACTGCACCCTATGGAAGAGACCCACTCTCTAACAGTTCATGAAGAACTGCAGCCCATGGGGTGGGACCCACATTGGAGAAGTTAGTGGAGAACTGTCTCCCATGGGAGAGACCTCATGCTGGAGCAGGGGAAGGGTGTGAGGAGTCCTACCCCTGAGGAGGAAGGAGCAGCAGAGACAGTGTGTGATGAGCTGTCTACAGCCCCCATTCCCTGTGCCAGCTAGGGGGAGGCAGTAGAGAAACCCAGGAGTGAAATTAAGCCTGGGAGAAGGGAGGGGTGGGGGAGAAAGGGGTTTAAGATGAGGTTTTATTTCTCATTATTCTGTTTTGCTTGGTAACTAGATGATTTTTTTTCTAAGTTGAATCTGTTTTGCCTGTGACAGTACTTGCTGAGTGATCTCTCCCTGTCCTTATCTCAACCCACAAGCCTTTCATTGTATCTTCTCTCCCCTGTGCAGGAGAGGGGAGTGGTAGAGTAGCTTTGGGGAGCCTTCAGCCACAGCAATCCTCCACAGTCCTTTTTGGCACCCAACGTGGGGCTTGAGAAATTTGAGATAAGAACAGTAAGTGGAAGAGGTAACGGGCAAACCATGGATGGAACATAGCTGGGAAGTGGAATAACTGTGAGGAATCACTGCTGTTCTGATTGTGGTGAAGGGATGAGAGGTGGATTGTTGTCCAGGTTTCTGCTTGGACAGAGCTAATGCTCATAAGGAGCTGGTATAGGTGAGCTGAGCTGGCCAAGGGCATATGCCATACCATGTGACATTGTGCTCCCCATAAAAGGGGGCTAGTTTGGGAGGGTTGGCGTGGCTGTGGGATGGCCTGAGTGTGGGCTGAGCCTCTGGTCCATCGGTATGCAGGTCAGTAAGTTGTCTTGTTATCCCCTGTTTGTGTATATTTAGTTATAAGTGTTGTGGTTATTCCCCTCCATGCAATAAACTGTCATTGTCCCAACCCAGGTGGTTTGCCTTTGTATCTGTGTGCTTCTCTCTGTCCCACAGTGGGGGTAAGGGGGAATGGGTGTGAGCGGGCAGAGCTGTGTGGTGCTGAGCTGGGGTTAAACCACAACAGCCCTTTTTGGTACCCAATGTTGGGCATGAAGGGTTGGGATAATGAGAGATCTGACCCCAGCATGTTAAAACACAGTTGTGATAAATATTTATCATGTTATTAAACAGGCACTGCTCACAATGGTGTTTTGTTTGGTCATATGGCTCTGGTATGTAAACCTGTACTTTCTGTATGTAATCCCTTCCTTGTTGTTTATCACCTCTGGGAGAGGGGCCTGGATTCTCATTTTGCTGTACTCTGTGGTATTGACTTGTGATACGGTAACATCACTGGTCATGAGTTCCATGAGGTCCAGCAGAGCATCTCTCCTCATCACCTCCTGTGCCACTTGGGTCAGGAAGTTGTCATCAGTGTTCTTTGGAAACCTGCTGGATTGATTACACCCTTCTGTGTTGTTCCCCCAGCAGATACTTGGGTGGTTGAAGTCCCCCGTCAGGACCAGGGTCTGCAAGGGTGAAACTACTTCTAGCTGTCCATAGAGTACCTCATCCACCTGTTCTTACTGGTCACAGAGTAAAATAAATTCCCATATGCAGTGTAAAGCTTGGCAGACAGCACTGTCTCACTGTTTTTTAGTGAAGCAGATGCTCAGAATGTTTGAAAGTTTCTCCTTTTATCTTTCTGTGATAGGAACTGGATAGAGGTTTAGAGGATTTGAAGGAGAGCCTAGAAACCTGAACCTGGTGTCTTGTAAGGGGAAGTGTTTCTGTGACATTATCAATGACTGATGCAGAACTAAAGTATGAAGAAATGTATAAAGTTCAGTACAGATTTTGAAAATATTAAGCTTAGTGTTTTTTGTGGTGGTTGCTTTTTTTGGTTTGTTTTTTTCTCCAAGAACCTGGACACAAGTTGGTGTGACAGTCTGTAATATGTGCTTGTGTTTACCACAACTGTTACTGCTATAATGGCAAAACATTGCATAGAACTGTTCTGTTCTCTTTTATAGAGAAATACTGCTTGTGATTTAAGCAGGGTCACAGCTGCACAAGACATGCACAAGTCTGCTTGCCTCTTCTAAATCTTTATCTTGTGGTGTCATAAATCAGGGACAGTTTTTGGCCCAGGAACTGGGCTTCTGGCAGCTGCAGATCTCTTGCTATGAGAGTTGCAGTGCCCTTATGGCTGCAGTGGACTGGGAAACCTTTTCCAGACCTGAGCCTACTCACTGACTTTGCTTGTGCCAAATCTGCCTCACAGCCAACACAGACAAGCCACATCTTATGCTGAGACACTTTTTAAAATGTAGCATTTTCCCTGTTGTTGAGCTGTTTGGTTACAACAGTGATCTCTCCTTTAGTCTGAGGTTTTCTTTTTTTTTAATGGCCAATTTCTTTAACAGTTACTACATTATTAAACAACCTTCACCTACTTTATGAGTTACAATAGCTTATGCACTTAAGTAGATCATACTGTATTACCTGGAATGCAATACTCTGTTACATGTTGTTTGTGATCTGATTATGTGCTGGAGAAGCTGGTTTCAGATAATCAACACTTAGCTCTCTGTGAAGCTGCACAGCGCTGATGTTATGAGTGAACTTCACATTATTCATCTATAAAAGGAACAGCAGAGGCCCAGTGAGCTCTAAAGCAGTTGTTATGAGGCTTAGCTGCACGACTGAGGATTCTTACACAACTTGTTTATACATTAGACTCTAAGATAGGGCCTCCCTGAGTATCTCAATTTGAATAGCACTGTTTCCCATTCTTAAAAGAACTCAGGCGAGACAATTTGAAGATAGGTGATCCTTTTCTACTGTATTTTACTGCTTGGTGAGTCTAAGAAGACTAAAATGTGGTTTGCTTTTGCAAAAAGCATAAAACACTGGAATAAAATGAGGTAACTGGACTTACTTCAGTGCAACTGAGAGCTTAATTTTGCTGTTTTCTGCCTCCTATTCTTATGCACCCTTGATTTTTTTGATGGAATCTGTGTAATTGGAAACTGCTAGCACTGCTTTTTTGTTAAGAGTCTCCTATGTGCCAAATACTAACTGGAGAAATTGATGTAAAAAACAGAAAGGAAAAAATCCTACAGAACAAGTGAAAAATCAAATACATGTTTGTGCACATACATAGTCCAATGTATAAAGTAGGTCAAAGTTTAGCTTTGTAAATCTTAATAGAGTGCCCTATGTAATGCAAACAGCCAGCTGTGCTTTGGGCACTCGCACAATTAATCAGGCTTTATGCTCATCCTGAGCCTAGAGCATAACTGCGACTACATCAGCGCTGTCCTGGCATCTGTTTAAAGGATTCATGTGTATGAACTCTTCTTTCAGGGAGCTTTAATGGCCAGTGACCCTATCCCTTGCAACATTATCCTAATTTTTTATGGGGGTCTAGTCTGACCCTAGAGTGACTGTGACATCCTGGCTCACCTAAGTGCTCCTGTGTTCACTTTCATTTTATAAGACACACTGTGTGATTTCCCTGAGCCTTATTTGTGATTGACACACTGTTCCGCTTTTGGCTGGGATAGAGTTAACTTTCTTCAGTAAGAAGCTGGAAGGAGGCACAGCCAGGACAGCCGAATGAACTAGCCAAAGGGGTATTCCGTATTTCATGTCATGCTAAGCATATAAAGGTGGCTGGCCAGGGAGGAGGGATTGCTGCTTGGAGACTGGCTGGGCATTGGGTTTCAGGGCAATGAGCAAATTGCATTGTGTGTCACCTGCCTTGTATATTCTTTTCAAAGTATTGTTGTTAGTATTTTACTCTCCCTTTGCTGTCCCAGTAAACTATCCTTATCCCAACCCACGCATTTTACCTTTTTCTTCTGATTCTCCTCCCCATCCCACTGGGGATGAACAAGCTTAAGCTGCCAGCTGGGGTTAAACCATGACACACATGAAGGAAGTAATTTGTGCAACACGTATGCCATTTTCAGACTTTAAAATCAGAGATAATGTCTTACCAAAAATATGAAATTCATCACACAGTTTGTAAAAAGAAATGCTCATCCCCACTCTTACAATGGCTGCAACATAACATTTTTCTTGTGATTTATTCAATCTCCTAAATCATACAGAAATTTCTGCTACAGAAGGACTAATAAGAACTCTTACTGTCACTTCAATGATATGGTGTTCTGCATCAGATGACACTGTTAGCATATCTTTCAATTTAGTACTGAAAGGAGCTGTGTGTTACTTGTGCTGTTATGTGCGCCTCATTTTAGAGCCAGAGTTGATACCAAAATTTCTTAATGTTCCTTCACTTTTTCTGCTGGTGACTGTAGCAAAAATACCCAACAGTGGAACTGAAGCTAAAACATAATTAGCAGATTTTGAAGTCTGTTCTGCTAACATTGTGTGAGAAGAAATCACAGCGTTCCTGCCCAGTGAGGCCAGAAATGGAATAGTTTTGTTCTAAGAAGCCATAAACAGCATGGAAATGATCTATATGCTGGTGAATACCTTCTTTCAGCCTTGTCAGCAGCTGTTCTGGTGATGGGAATGGAAAGCTGTTAGTACATTTTTGTGATTTACACCTAATTGTCTTAAAATTATTAGTGAACTTGCCCCGGATGGGTTGAATGTGTTGTGAAATACTGTCATGTGACAATTTCTTCATTTTTGTGACTTCAGCCTCACTCTGGCACTAACTTCCTGGTCCCCATCCTGTGCTTTATTTCAGTTTCTCAGCTGGAATAATTCATTTCTGCTTCATTGAGCAATACTCTTGCCAAGAAATAAGCTAACCAACTCCCTAACTTTTGCTTGCACAAGACTTTGGTAATGCTCTAGTCTTCCAATTTGATTGAATAAGCTTGAAGATAAGTTAGTGTGATGAATGTGAGAATTTGATGAATGCATACAGTTTTCCAGGAACAGTGTAGGTCTTCCATGGAGAGGCGATGTTTATCCACGTTACCCCAGCACTAAACATGCTAGCTTCACAAGCAGTAATAACAACAAAATAGGTAACAGCAACACTATTCAGCTCACCCTGCTGTACTGTAGTAGTCTGCCTTCCACAAAGGTGAATATTAAACTGAATGTATGATACTACAAAGAGGAATAATCAATAATAAACAAACTCCAGTGTATTTCCTGTGGTTACCCATTGCTGTGGCTTGATGAAATTAATTTAAGACTAGAGGACATTTGGAAGAATGCTGCCTTACTGACCTCCAAAACCAAGTCAGAAAGTCTGATCTACATTCAGTAGATAGTTTTTATTTTTCATTTAATTAATGATTGTAATGAATCTAAAGTATGCACATTTGTTTGTGTTGTTTTTAATTAATTTTGTGGGTGCATGGGGCAGCAATAGTTGTATGCAATTTAAAGCCAGGCAATATATTTTAGAGGGAATAAAACCCAAACAAACCTGCTCTGAAAAGGAAGTTTTTATATTAAAAAAAAAAAAAAAAATCAATGCTCTTACCTAATATAATATTAGTTTTTGTGGCACACAGTCCAGTAATGTGTTGAGGACTGTGTACTTTAGTTACTGAAAGAGAACACTCGGAGTGTGTACAATCTGTTTTTAAACACGTGAGAAGATAGCTTTTGTCAAATATATGAATAGGCAAAGGCCACATCTGTCATGTAGGTTATCTCTCCAGACAGACTCAAGAGTGGTTCTGACAACGAATCAGATTGAAGGACTGGGTCCTACATTAGTGATCTTTCCTCAATACTAGTAAAAACAAAACTTTCCCTTTTTCTCTGCTTCACAAGTTCCTCTGGAAAGCTTGGGCTTTAGCTCGCATGGAGCTACTTAAACACGGATCTTCATGTTCAGGCAATTTTATTTTCTTTTTTTCAGATTATAAAATGTCCTAATGGACAGAATCAAGCCATCCACATTAAAACATGAAGATGTCAATTCATAATTTATGATGCTGAGTAAATCACCTTCCTGAAATAGCTCTTTATTTTTCCGTGCAATCAGCTTTTCATTTAGAGTTTTGCCTGCGTTGGGCTGACATTTATGCTGTGCCCTCAAGGTCATCAGATGTGGTCTCTTTGGCTGTAGTGAAGCAGAAAACCAAAGCAGAGGAGTCATATATAACCGCTGTATTTACTTTAGCAGTACAGTCTCCCATCCTGTTATATGTCAAAGTGAATAATGGTAACAAATCACTGTTGTAAAATCAGTGCTTTCCCTTGCCCAGTGTAGACACAGTTGTTCTATATTTCTGTTTTTTTACCCTCTCTGTGGACATCAAGTTACGGGAAGGACTGTGGGAAATATTTTCCTACAGAATGATTTGTGTGACTGGACAAATACAGGCTTAAATGGATATGTGTGTCTGCCCTGAAGGTTGATCACCGAGGATCTGATACAAGGATTGAGGGGATAATACAAGTTTATACTTGGTTTGTCTTTTGTATGAAACTACTGGTTGATGTTGACTTCTTTCTTTCCCACCCTCCCCCCACTTTTCCCAGAGTGACAGCGATTGAGATCTATTGCTGGTCATAAAACCAGCTTCACTGCTGGCTATCCCTCTTGCATTGGCTTAAGTTTGATCCTTATATATAACTGTTAGAATGCTTTTCATTTGGAAGCTGCTTGTTTCAACCTTTAAAAAACCCAAAAAACTCTCACCAAACCAGTTTCGTACATGCAGAATGTGCCTAAAAATTGTGTTCTTACTAATCCAGACGTACCTGTGGCTTTTGGAATTGCATTGTTGCTTGTATGCTGTGCTTCTAATTATAACATAATGAACTTTCACAGGAGGAGAGAATAAAAGGTAAAATTCATAGTTGATTTGAGATTTCTGGAGGCCGTATTCAGCACAAAGGTGAAAACTAGATCTTGCAGCTAATACCCAGCGGTGTATTTTACATCTAAACCTGTGATTAACTGAAGTGGAGGTATGTGTTTGAGAGTGTAAAAAGTAAATTGTACATTAATCTCACTTCTGAGTCTCAAATGCTGCAAGCATGCTTGCACTTTAAGTTCAGGGTAACTCCACTGCAGACAAGAGAAATACATGCAATGATGATGTTGAACATGCTTGTAGAAACTTGCACCTAAAATACCTACTGCAGTTTTCTCGTTTGGGTTTTTTTCCAGTCATGATTACGTTTTCCAGTTTCTGTAGTTACATTAAAAATCTTTATAAATGAATTAACAGAAGCACTTCTAACACCAGGTAAAAAGAAATATGATAACCATAGCACATTAGCATAATCAGGATGATTAACATAGTTTATTCAATGCCACTTTTAGGAAAACTAGGTTTATTTCTTTGATTAAAAATGCAAATTAATGTAAAGCGTATGTCTAAGAAACAGTAATATGTACTAAAGTCTTAAGCAAAGCTCTAATCATCACTTTTCATTCTCTGCTGGCTACCAAAACCCTATTCTGATATGCATCTGCAAGTAGGAATAGCATTGGTCCCTGCAGGGAGCTCTGATGGAACTGAACTTGGGGGCACTCCTAGGAGTTAAGATCTTAGGGCAGCTTGAGTTGAGCCTGCAGTCCAGCAACGATGACATGCTTTCCTTTTCCTCGTTAAGTGTGTATTTCAAAATGGCACAAGAGTAGGTAATGATCTGAAACTAGGCACTGTGATTCCCAAAGCAGGTTAGGAGAGGAAGCTGTTGCTTCTGCGAGCGCTGTGCGGAATTTCTGCTTCCGCGGAGCACTGGGCAGCAAATTTCCCCTTAGCAAGTCTCTCTAATTGCAGGAAGTGAACTTCATTGTTCTTAAAAGGATTAGTCCCCCGAGTGCACAACTACCCCCCACCAGTTTGCAGAGTCACCGTGGCTTACGACGAGGTGTTTAAGTGCCACTTAGTGGCTGTCCAGAGCAAATGTAAGATACTGCCGTAGCTGTGACAGTTCCTTTCTTGTTGCTTTGCACCAGCAGCAGAATTCTTCACCTTGTCTTAAACATACCAAAGGCTTAATCTAATACTGGTTGAAATCAATCAAAATACCCTGGTGAGCTTTTGCTAAGAATTTCAGTACCCTCATTCCCGTTTTACTTTTTTTAAAATTTATTTTTTAATTCCCAAAATGTCTTTTGAAATGTTGTTCTCATGTGGCGTTTTTTGGCAATGAATTCCTGTAAAAGTATTGTAATGAGTTGATATTTTACTGTCTGGTGAGCTAGCACAAGAACCAACAGTGAGTAAAGGTGCTATCTCTAGAGCTGAAATTAGTACTAGTTTTCCTGAAGTTGGTAAGAAAATATTGTGTATTAGTAGATACTAAAATCCTCAAAATAAGACACGAGCCTAACTGGGGTTAGTGTTTGGCACCAGCTGATGTTCTGGGATGTCTCAGTTCCCCTCAGCAGACTATCTGATAGAAGTATCTAAACTTTCAGGACTTCAGAATATTCTTTTCATGTATGCTATTAAATCCATAATGAACTAGTTACATCCAGAGGACAACAAACTTCAGACTGCTTGCATTGGTTGTGTGCAGGCGCTTTTTTTATTGGGAGGAGTTTTTCAGTGGGCTGCATACTGTAGAAGGCATGCTTCACTTTTTTTTTTTTTTTTTTTTTTAATTAAGTTGTTGGGATTTTCCCCTCTGTTTCAGTTTTTGTGTTTTAATAGAATATCCTTATGCAAGCTAAGACTGAAAAAGTTAGACTAAGTTCCCAGGAACCTCAGACAAACAAAACATAGGTTTCTGATTTATAGGTACATTTCTTGCAAGAGTTAAGAGATTAAGAACTGTCATGGTGTTGGGTCAGTTCTCTTCACACAGCTTCAGACTGTGCACTTCTAACAAGCCTCCTAAAAACTACATCTGTGACAAATGTTCTGTATACAGATAGGCCACTGATGGTTGACTTCTACATGTACAGGCAGATCAGTCTGTTCTGAAAGTTTTGATGCCAGCTTGAGACAGCTCCTGAGTTACACTTCTAGGTGATAGTCTTAACTGGAGTTCAGTCCCAGCTGGGTTATGAGTGGAATCAAAGCATGTGCATGGGGATGACATTATAGACCTACAATGGGAGAATGTAATACTTGATTCTTATTTATATAAGTTGTTTGGCTGTATATTACAGTTTTTTGCACACTAGTCACAAACTGGAAGCATGAGTTAAAACTGGCCTACATTCTACTCATAAATTATGATTGAAACCAACAGGAGGCTGGAGAACTTCTTACATCTGGGGGCAAAGACCCTGCATAGCAACTTCTGAGATTTACTTACTCATCTGGGTCTTCCTGCCCATGAACACATTCAAATGTGTGAGCTCTGACTCACAAGTTGCAGTGGTGTGTGAATGTATGGAATTGTCTGAGTGCAGAGTTCACATGGCCAGCCCGTCCAGCCAGCTGTCTGCAGGTTTCTCCTGAAATGCCAGGACTCCCCATTGGTACGGGAATACACAGGAGGGGGGAAATTCCAGGATTGGCCCTTGATTATTTTATTGTGTATTTACTTCAGCAGTGTACCACACACCAAATGATATTTTCTGCTTTATTCCTGAAAATATGTACGCATTTCCCAACTTTTACGTACTCCAGGAGTGTTAGGTGAAGTGACGCAGCTCTCTGGCGCTCTCAGTGAGGAAACCTGTAGCGAAGGAGCACACTGGGTCTGTGCAGTCTGGGTGGTGGGATAGCTGACTCAGCACGCAAAGGCTCCCATTGTTCTGGCAGAGGAGCGGAAGCGCAGTCAGCACATGTGGCCAAAATGTGCAGTGGTGTCTTACAGTAATACATCCTGAGCCCTTTGAAGTGATGCAGCTTTATCAAAACCATGGAAGAGCCATAAGGACAAATCCTGGTGCTGTATTTTAAAAGTTATGTTGTGTGTTGTTTGTCATATTCCACAAATGTTTTCCAGAACGCTTCTAGGAGTCTTAATGGAATTGACTGAACTAAACGTGGAATGTTGCTTGTAACGAAACCAGAAGCTGCAAACTTTTGACTGGAAAGCTAACTGATTATGGGGAAAGTGTCTTTTCAGATGGGTTGTGCCAGTGTTTGAGTCTTAGTTTTAAAGATGGCTTACTGCTGTTTTGTGACTTTTGCTGCAGCTGAATGACAATATGACTTAGCCAAAAATGTAAAAAATGACAAGAGCAAGAGTCTACATCATTGCCAAAGCTACACTCAATGGTTAAGTGACCTTGAAAAGAAAGTAGGAAGGGGAGAGATAAGTTAGGTAAAAGTGTGTGCAAGAGAACATTGCTGATAACATTTTCCACTCTCAAGACAGCCTAGAAGGAATGTAATCAACAGCACACTAAGCCAAATAAAAATTGCAGATCATTTAATAAAAAGGCAGAATGATATGCACCATAGAAAATTAATGTACATGCAAATTATACCCCTAGTATGTTCCAGGGGTATTCTCAATTCTGCATTACACAGGAAATATCAAGGGAAGGACTGTGCTGCAGCTTGTAATCAAATGAAAGGCTGGTGATGATAAGCAGTGCGGGGTGAGGGCTGGATGGGTTGCTGAGCACACTTCATCAGCTGCGAGGGGCTGCTGCAGTTCTCCCACCGAGGTTCTGTCCAAGACCACTGGAGCAGAGAGGCTTATGATATGAGGGCAACATTACAGAAATTTAAATTTCTTCAGCTTGATTCTGGAAAAGAACAGGACAATATGGTATTTGCTTCCTTTTTTGTTATCTACATTTAAGATGTGTCAGAATAGAGTAACTTGGTTTGTGATTTTAGTGGGAGCAGGATTGAATCCTTCTCAGATGAACAGCTTTTACATCCAGATGCTTATCACATGTAAACTGCAACATAGCTCCATTCAGTGTAGGTAAGTTCTGGACCCTACGCTTGCTGAGAGATAAATCTGAACTCATTTATTATTAAGGTCTTTCCAGGAAAACCAAGAATATCATGAGTTGGGGGTGAAATGGTTAACACTTAAAGCTTTATTCTAAATGTTGATTTTTTTCAGTTTATGGAAATGGATGTTGCTTTAGAGTATCTGAACTACAGTACAAGTCCAGCAGAATGTGTAGTGTCTCTAGAGATTGCAGCTGAAATCAATTATGATAAATAAATGCTGTTAGAAATAGATTTAAGTAAATTGTGGAGAACTGAGAAGACTGGTTACTTTTGATGGCTCTCAGTACGGGGGAACTGAAATGCTTTTCTGGTTTACTACAATTGTAACTGAAGTACACAAAATAATATGCTTAGGGCAGTGAGACTATTTTTATGCATATAGTTAATTACGTGAACAAAAAGCTAGGCTATAACTGTAAAATTGTGCATGCAGAATTACTTATATTTTTTATGACTTAAAGTGTTCTAATAGGATAAAGTGAATATGGACATTTTAACTAACATGAGATCCCATGTAATTGAAATAGGTATTCATAGTTTATATTTCCCATAGCACATGGGGAATCGATAAATTTTGTAATTAATGTTTTGCTTTTAACCACTCAAGTGAAAGTTGTCATTTTCTGTTCATAGTCTGGTTTTCCTCAACACTTTCTAGACTTTTTATACTACATAACCTATCCATTATTGGAAGTAGAAGTGCTTAGTGCTTGACTTTTTTTCCTGTTGAGGTAGTGCTTCTCCACAAAGGAAATGAGACATATTTTCAAATGAAGTGTCTTTCTTCCCAACTGAGTAACTTGGGGTAACCATATAAGTTTCGAGATCAAGGAACACTTTAAGTAAAACCTTTAATTGCATTTCAGAAAACACTTCTTAAACTTTTGAGAGGCTTGGTTTTGGTTTTTTCTTGTGAGACTTTCCAGTGTTTGCCACAAGGAAACAGCAGGAGGCTGGAGGAAAAAGGCGCAAAGGCCTTCCATGGCCATATAACTAGTGCCAGAGGACTTTATTCCCCATTTAATTCTCACAGTCTTCATGTCCTGTTGTCAGGGGGATTTTTAAAACAAGCAGTCTTGTATTGTTAATGTTTTATGGTATATCCAGTTGTATCAGGATGTGTGTGCAGGTGTGTGTCATCCCTGTGGCGGCTGCTGCTCTCTCCCCCAGGGCCAGCTCAACAGTCTGGAGAGCTCAGCTAAATTGTCCCTCAGTTTGGTGACACTGAGAAGAGCAAAAAATACTGCCTTGCAAAGAGAAAAACAGGAGGTTTCCAACTGCTTAAGCCACAGTCAAGATCTAGTTGATTATCCCAAGGGCTCAGACCCGCGTCTTTGTCACCACACACTGGGAGCATCCTGGTTTGTTTTGAGCTCTGTAATCAGCTCCTGCAGTTCCCAATTTGCTCTGCCAGTGCTTCCTTCTTTAGCTTCACAGCTGCTAGAAATCCTCTGTCCCAAAACAAAATAAATGTGTGGAACCTCTGATGTCTCTGTGTGGCAACTCCCAGATATGTATTGTGTTCCCACTGTTGCTCATTTGCCACATTGTCCTTGTGGGTTTTTTGCATTTGGATCAAAGTGAGGTCTTCACAAGTCTGTCTGGACTTATCTGCAGAATCAGGCTGTGGTTTTTCTCTCATTTATAGAGATCTGATTGGTTGATCGCCATTCGATTTGATCTTGATCAAATGCAGGCATATGATCTTGCTTGAGCAGAATTAGTCAGAGCCCATGGCAAAGTTCCTGACAGCTGTAAGCTTTTTTTCCTTTTTTTTTTTTTCCCCTGTCTGTAGGAAGACAAGAAATAATCCAGCATAAAGTTTGCCAATCCAAAAATCCTTAGTTTACTCATCGGTGTTTTTGGAAGTGTTTGAAGTGGCAGGATGGTTTCAGTGCATAATTATGAATGGGGACTAGGACCCTGAAGCTAGATTGTATTTATTGTTACACTGATTACATATCCCCTTGGTTACCTCTTTCTTTCTCAGTGTGTTGTTTTCCCTCTGTACCTTATTTTATGAGTACCTTTGGCATGCATTTTGTTTGTTGGTCAGGTACTACATCTAAAAGCGTCATCTTACCAGCTTCTTCCCCCATATCCCACTTCAGCTGTTGAAGGTAAGGCTACTTTTTTCTAGCTGTATAGTTTGTAACACTCTATGTCATGCAAAGAGAGGTCCCTGACAGTATGATAGGTTCCACATCCCATATGTAGTATTTTCTCCAGTCCTTGCTTTGAATAAGGACTTCACCAAAACTTCTACTCTGAACTTTCTAAATCAAATACCAAGATATGATCCCTTCCACTTAAGATACCTGACTGGTCAACCCAACATCTACTGTCACCCAGAACTGCTTTATAAAATGGCATAAGAAAAACAATCCATTTTCTCTGAATAGACCTTTTCCAAGGGAAAAAAAGAATGTCTGAACATTTCTTTGTCCAAAACAGCCCCATGGGAAAAAATCTTAAGATAATGGTAGCAACTGGGAAAGTTACTTCAACCTCATGAGGCATTTTATCATCTAGTACTCTCATGACCTCGCTCTGGTTGATCTAATACTGAGTATCTGGAAACCTCCAAGAAAGTCATCCCACTTTCTTTGGTGAGAGCTGGATTCATCTTTAGGGAGGATGTGCATTGCGGGGCAGTGGTCTGCTGAGCACTTGGTGTTAAGGGGACAGCCACTGCTGTCAGTGGTTAGCTGTTAGGTCTTGCTGTTGTCTCTCCTCAGTGGACTGGCACAGATGTTTTTGGTAAGCTTGGTTTTCTGATTAATCTTTTATTTTATTTTGTATTGAGATAAAAGGAGTTTGCTTATAATTTAGCCAAAAGAAGTTACAAAGCTCACTCTTTTTCTTCACCATAGTATCTTCTTCACCATAGTATCTTTTCAGAAGCCAGCTAGTCAGGCTTGATTTGGTCTTCGGATAGGATGAAATCCAGAGGATTCACTACTCTTTTCTTTCAGGGGATCCTGATGAATCATTTGTGGTATCTTACTTCATATGGAGTGCCATAAAAGTCTGGGTTTTCCTTAAATAGATACCTTTGTTTTTCTATCTTTTAATTCATCTGTATCTAAGAACTGAAACATTATTACACTTTGAATTCACATGACAAACAGTACTCTCACAGTAGTTTATTTCTGTCCTTTTCCTCTGATTAAATAGAAACTACTTGGAATGGGAAGGGATGAGACAAGACTCAGGGAAATCCTAACGAACAGTGAAAACTAAGTAATAAAGGCTAAAGATTATGGGTGTTTATAAAAAAAGCCCAAACAATGGATACTGGGAATTACTAGCAGGTATATAATTTTTTTTCAACTGAATTTACAAAGACCTTCTTGTGTGCTTGGAAAAAAGAGAAATTAAACTAGTAACAGTGAATGTGGGCAGAAAATATAATTCATAAGACAAATAGCTGCTGAAACATGTTTAAGTACAGTTCAGAAGAAAAAAGCTTCAAGAGGGAATGGGGTAAAGCCACCACCAGAGTTAACACAAAAGCACCAGGAGAGGCCAGTTCTCAGGTAATACAGTTGTGGGTATACCCTTAATGCAGCTTCCTGGCGATTCAGCGATACCATGCTGTGAAAGCTCTTCAAAAACATTTATAGCATTGAAACCTAAAGAAAGCTGAATACGGAGGATGAGTCAGAAAATACTCTTTCTACTTAAAAGGTTGGCAGCAACCTCCTTTCTTCTTAATATTTCCTTATATCTCACATCTCTTTCCTATCTCCAACTGTTTTTTTTAAATGAAGAGAACATCACAGGAGGGAAGTAATTGGAGTGTTTGTTTATATGTAACTTTATGAAGGACATCTGTAAAACTGAAAGATCATCTTTTTGTCGGTGCAAGCCTTAAGTTGCGGCTTTGATGTTTTTTAACTGCTCCTATTTTAAAAACAACCGTAAGTATCTTGCTAATATTTTCCATTATAACATGGAACAGTTTACAGGAATGCGGGTTTTGTTTTGTTTTTAAAAAGATCATACACTTAGATAAGGTGGTGTCAAGTGCTACTTACTGTTTATGTAATACAGATGTCATTCCCTGGCCCTGAATTTTTCCATTTACCCAAAATGGATATATAGTATTTTTGAAGAGACAGTTATTTGCACAAGCCAAACTTAAAATAGAAAAATACAGAGGTTCTGTTTTTAGAAAGTTGAACATCCTGAAGAATGAATGCAGTTATTGTTCCTGATACATTGCTAAATCTGTCTTTTTTTGGAAGGTGAGCAACACAGTGACCTTTTCATGTACGCTGAAGAATTTAATGCATTACCAAACATTTTTATATCTGAACACTTAAAGCCTAGCTGCCAGCCGTTTCCCAAATGCTAATGAGAGTGCTCACTCCTTCTCTTAAGGCTAGCAGATATCACTTCTGTTTAGTAGATGAACTAAAGTGGAGTGAGTGGTGAGCGTGGAGTGGAGTGAGCGTGCCTGAAAGTAATGTTAACAGCAGAAGTTGGAATTAATTTGCTGTTACTCTGCCTCCTAATTCAGGGTCTTCATCATAAGACTACTCTTCCTCCCAGTGCTATAGAAGCACGTATCAGAGTGCATTTTAAATCATATAAACATCTGTAACAATGGCATGCAACAGGTTTAGAAGCTGAATAGTGTGAAGTAACACACCGGGGATGGTTCTTTGAGCCAGTTGCAGTCAGGGCGAGAAGCCAGATCTCCTAACTGACATCAGTGTTTAATGTGGACTCAAGAGTAGATGTGTGTATTGTTAGTTTAAAACTATGGAGGAGTGCCAGTCAGGAAGGGGGAGCTGGAAAAATCCCAAGCAGGCAGGATCTCCTCACAGAAAGGGAAGAAATAATTATTTGGAAAGAATATTGTTCACAGTCAGTGTTAGAGAAATGCAACTCTAATGCCTACCACCAAAGAGTGGATATACTGTGCAGCTATAAGCAGCACATAATGAGTGACATTCTGCCTTGCTCTTGCCCTCAGCTGCTGTATGAAATAACAGCAGACCCAGTTCCATACTTCAAATGGTAATACTTCTAGTGTTCCTGTACGGTGCCTAGTTGAAAATCCTGAGAACAGATGTCATTTATTCATGCATGCAGTCTCTAACAGTAGCAGCAGTGAATATGGCTTCTGTGATGCCAATAAACCTTTAGAGACCATCACCAGAGTAATCATACTTAGTCATTTATTGGGCTTGTGCCTAGGAACATCCATCCAATCAAACTGCCCACAGCACTCTTGTGCTCCAGTGGTTACTTAGACAAGGGGATAGGGTCGGCTCTAAACCTGGAGATTATTCCTTCAGCCCTGAGTGTGCAAGTGCAAGCACATGCAGGACGCTCTCCCAGAGGGATGACTGTCTTGGTGAGACTGTCTCTGGGCAAAGCAAAGAGCTGAACTCAGCATGTTGATATCTAACTTTGAGCAGTTTAGTTTTATTGGGAAGAAGTGTAGAACAGAGCCCTATGCTTCCTTGTTAAAATTGTGAAAATCTAGTTCTTCGCTTTATTTCTATGAGGTGATGCAATAAAGGGCTTTTTGTTTCAGGCCCAGTGGGTTCTTTCCTGTGAAATCCAACCCTTTTTCTTAGTCTATGTCCTTCCTCCGGAGTGAGGAAAACAAGTTGTTTTCAGGCAGCACTACAGCCGCTGAGCAGGGGGTGAGTTCACAGGCAGGCAGCCAAAGTGACAACAGGAATAAACACCCTTCCCATCTGGGTGGCAGGTAGCTTCCCTTGACCTGCCAGAAACACACAGACTGTTTATTGGCTTGTGCCATATTGGTTTTTTAATTCTCTGACAGCTTGTTTGTAGAGGTAGAGCTTAGCTAACATGAATTGGCAAGCCTGGAACTGTAACGTTTCAGTGTTTTCAAACAGATGACTTTTGCTTGATCTTTCAACGATAAGCATGACTTCTGTGTCAGCATGTGCCCAGAAAGCTCCACGGACTGCGTGGGATTTTTGTTTTTAAGAGTCGCGAATTACGTAGAAAGGCAAGGCAGTGAACTAGAAGGGCAAGGCAGTGAGGTAGTCCGCGCTTTCGGGCGAGCTGCCGGAGGGCGAGCCCGCTCCCTTCCCGCCTTCCTGAGGACGGGCGGCCGCCGCTCGGCGCGGAGCGCCCCGGCGGAGGCGGAGCGCGGCGGAGGCGGGACGCCGCCCCGGCCCCCGGCCCTTCCATTCCCTTCTCTTCCCGCCCCGCAGCAGCCGGCGCCGCCGCAGGGAGCCTCCCCAGCACGGCGAGCTCGCGGTTCCGTCGGCCGGTACTCGGAGGTGCCCGCGGGGAAGCTTTCTGAGGCCGGGCGGGCCGGCTCCCGTTCCGGCGCATGAGGCGGCGGGAGCGGCAGCCGGGAAGCAGCGGGGAGAGACCGAGAGGACCGGCCGGAGCCGGGGATCGCCGCCGGCCGCCGCGCCGGACGGAGCCCGTAGGATGTCACCATTGTTCAGCTGGGTGGCTAAGGTAGGCGGCGCCGCGCCCGCCGTCCTCCGCTCTCGGGAAATAAAGTCCAGCCTAAGAGTTTGCAGATGTTCGCGTTTCATTTCAAGGCAAGTCAACCGTCTCTGGGAGGGGAGCAGAGCCTTGCGGCATTGTTAGGCCAGGGACAAGGGGAAGCGCTCAAAGTGAACAATAAAGGAAAACTCAGGGCTTGGGTTGAGGGGTTAAAAACGAACCTGCAGTTCTGGCCGGCTGTTCTGCCTTGCCGCGGATCTGTAGAAAAGGAGAGCTGTAGTTAAAACCGCATAGAAAGTGCGGACATACTGCCTGCTCACCTCTAACGCATCTTAAGCACTCTGGAGAGTGTGTAACGGCACTCCCACTGTTTGGTTTGGGCTTTTTTCCTGGTTTTTGCCGTACGCTGCGTTTATGAAGAGCAGTAAGTTAACTTTCAATGGGAGACTGCCTTGTTTAAGTATGATCGTGCGTGTGTCATGCTGGCTTCTGCATCTGTGTGTCCAGGGCTCCAGAAATATTTCTTGCTGCGGGTTGAAGAAATCGGGAATATAGTTTTTAGGTGATGTCTCAAAAGATTTTTTTCCCGAAAGTAACAGCTACTCTGAATTTAAGGTGAGCTGTTTGTTACTCCATTGTGAGGCACGGTAGAAAGTGTTGAACAGGATAAGTGGCTGAAACAGCTGTATCACAGCCAAGAATTGGGGGTTACTTGGAGGAATTATCTGGCTAAAATAAAGACTTTTATTCTGAATTTTACAGCCTATCTATCTAGTAGCTTAGCCTACTAGATAGACCGCGTGAAACCTTGTTCTCCCTTCTGTTTTGTCAGGTGTAAATGGTCAGTTGCTTAATCACTGTTAGGTATTGCTCTCCCTGAATATGTAACAGGTGAAATAGCTACCCTGGGAAGACAGTAAGAGGGAAGCGCTTGATGTATTAGTGTTCAGATTCTCAGATGGAAGGAGGTGCTCTAGTCTGTTTTTAGAAGACCCTGCTTGATTTTGGCCATGCCCTGAAAAATAGAAACATAACCTTTCCTCTTCCCACTTGGCTTTTTTCTCTGTTTAAAGACCTACCAGGTGGAGCACTTATTAACGTGGTTCCCTCTCCAGTCATCATTGTGGCTCTGGGTGATGTAAGGCCTGATTTGCTGCTCTGTTATCAGAGGGAATGATACTGGTTGATTTCTGGGCTGACTTCTATAAATGTGCCAGTCTCCTACACAGGTGGCTGCTGACAAAAATAGGTGATGCTGTTGAATAAATACTTTACGGATGCCACCAAGGGGTGGCCTTTTTCCCTCTATCATTGTTCATTTGTCAGCTGGATGAGGTAGCTAGTCAGAGAGGAGTTAGTCTTGGAGGAGGTACAAGGCAGAACTTGCAGAGCACGGACTTGGCCACATTTCTAGAGAGCGCGATAGAAGCTTTTGTAGAAACAATTCAGACTCCGCTTTCAGGAGTGCTTTCTGGGCTTTCAAAACTAATTATTGCACTGCTGGTTCCTTGCAAGTGTTTAGTTTTATTCTTTTAATGGCTGTTAATCATCAGCGCTTATATGGGAGGGAAAGAAAAGCATTTTATTTGGAAATATAAAATGAGGCTTGTTACAGGGGGAGCTGTCCTGCCTGCCAAAATCTGATCAATAAAAACGCAGGAGCTGCTGCTGTAGGCTTTCAACACAAATGCAGGCCTGCCCAGTTTTTGTAAGATGGTGGCCCATTCCAGAATGGGGAACAACTGCAGGATGTGGGTGGGAGGAAACTGCCCTCCACAAAACAAAGCTGTCCTCCTGCATCTCTTACTTAAAAGAGCGTAACCTCTCCATCCAGTAACACAAGTGCTTAGTATCACCTTGCAAGTTCCTAGGCCTGCAAATACTTACAAGTGATTTACTCCCATATGCTATAAAACTGGTCCCTAGTGTTTGTATAAACATTACCTTTTAATATGTCTTCATTAGAGGTTTTTATGTGCTGTTTTACCCAGCTTGTCTCCTGCCTACACGCAGGCTCCTTGGAGATGGGTTTTGTGGCGCTGCCAGACTGGGTTGTGGGGCCCATTCTGGGCCGGAGGATAAAGCCCTGCTTGAGTCTTATGTGGGTTGGTGTTGCCCACATTGGCCCTATGGGTGCTGGCTAAACCACTGGAATGATGACTTGGTGGATAATGATTCTGAAGTACTGGCTGACTTTGGTCTCCTAAAATTATTTACATAAAAAAGAAGAGTTATACCTGTTTTTCCTGCATGGTTTTATACCATGTCAGACAACTCACTTCAGGGAAAACTTTGACTAAGCACCTTAAAACATAGTTTGTTGCAAGTGTAAACTAACTTTGCACTGTTTTGGGTAGATAATTGTCACTTTTGCAGATACATAGACATATTTTAATCTATATTCAGTTTAATTCACTGCAATAACTGTTTCTGAAAGCAAATGCATAATTTTGGAGTCAGAAAGTATCAAAGCTTTCAGTCTGCAAATAAAACATTTGATAGAAATGTAGGGAGTTTTTTACTGCTTTGTGGTGTAACTTGCACACCATTATTCAACAGTAATAGTTACTCTTAACAACCACCTCTGTATTATTATCTATTTCTGTTGCAATCATATTTAATACAATTTTATGTTAAGTAAATAAAAAAAAAGTTGTGTTGTTTACAATTTACTTCATTTTTATAATGCAAGTTTATATTCAGAAGAAGCTTGACAGAAACCAGAATTTAAAAATTAATCGATGAAGAGAAAATAAGAAACAGTTCTTAATGTAATAATTTGTAAAAATAGATAATTTGAGTCAATGTGTCCTTAGATTCTCAGCTAGTTAAATAACTTAGACATAGTATGTCTTTCTACTTAAAAAAACCAGTACTGTATGTATTGTAAAGGGTGTGTTTAGCTTCAGCTTATTTTGCCTAAAGGATTATAAACTAACAAGGTACCAATAAAGAAAATAACCAAGGTAAAATGCAAAACAATGTTTCATTGTTTAATTCTAAGTTTCTTCTATAACGGTTTTCCTCCTATGGATCATTTAACCCTGGTCAGCTGCCTCCAAGCAGGTAGGAAGGGGTGCTCCCAGTTCCCTCTTGAGGGGAACTGAGGGCAGCGAGGTTTCTCACTCACTGCAGCCAGAGGAACCTCTGAGAATGGGCCACCCAGCATGGGTAGAAAAGGGTGGGTTTACAATCTGGCTTGGCTGATGTTGGACTGAGAAACTGATAGTTTGGATTTCTTCTGCTCTGTAGATCATGTTTTAGGGTATATGCACAATAGATACTCTGAAATTCCCAGTAGCAAAGCAAGAAGCAGGTGGTATTTTTGCTTGCTTGGTTGGGTTTTTTTTCTCCAAGGACTGCTGAGTCAGAATTGGCTTGTGAGCTTTCTTCAGTTTGGTAAGCTGACAAGGTATCAAAAAAGAAAGTTTCTGTGCTGTTCAGTGCAGTGAGGCTTGGTTACTTGGCTTGTGCTGTGAAACATTACTGAAATAGTAAATATAACAATATTGGAAATGCCACTAATTTTTCCTGAAATCCTAATATATCCTAATCTGCTGAGTTCTAATTGATCTTGCTGATGTTTTGATGCTATTTATCCTATTTTCTAGGTAATAGAGTGCCTCATAGACCTTTGGGGAGAGTGCATGGGAGTAGAATCTACTTAGTTTAAGAAGCTGCAAGTGAAACTCATTTGCTTTCTCAAAGAAAATGAGAAAGTGAGAGACTGAAAATCAGTAAGCCTGATAAAGCCCCCTTTTTTTTTTTCCTTTGCTTTCTTTCTTTCCTTCCTTAGAGTATTCTGAAAAGGTGATCTTGGCTTCTTTCCTGCTCTGTTTTAGGGTATATCACACTCACTTAGGAGGATGGTTTTTTTTTCAGCTGTACTGACTTGCCTCTTTTCTTTATTCCCCACAGCTGCCAGCAAAGTTGAGCACCTTTGTGTACCTTTACTCCCTCAGTGAATGACTTGCATTTTAGCCAAATGAATCAGGATTCGGTCTCTTAAGGGGTCTTTGTAACCAGGCATTTTGACACTGTGTGAAGCCTAATAAACCTTAGAGTTTATTAAGCCTGTTTTACTTTTAAGCCCATTTTACTTCTCTGATAGTAAACTATTTGGGGAGGTTAGTAAACAGTTGTAGTAACCTATGGTGTACAACCCTTGCTTGTGCTAGTGCATTTACTCCCAATAACCCTTTTTGTAAATGAATTTCAATGCTTGGATACTGGATCAAGAATCACAGTTAACAGAGAACTAGTGTTGGGGAAGAACTGGGAGTCATTGGGGAGGGAAGGCTCAAATGCTGCGTTTTTGCTTGTAGACGAATCTCCTTGAAGCCATTGAGGCTGCGGATAGGGCTGGAGGGACAGACCCTCGCTTGTCCCTCAGACCGGATGCCAGCAACGCAGCAAAGAGAAGTTCAGATTCCTGCCAGAGCTGGGTTTTGGTGCCCACGTTCACACAATACCCCTGTCAAAGAACACTAGGTTGTTGCTCAGTGTGTTTCTCCAGGTCAGTTTTTGTTTGGGGGGAAAAATATTGTTACCAACTGACAGCTTTCAGATAAATGCAGATTATTGTAAAATGCGGAGTGGTTGAAACGTGCTGTTTTCTGTATGCCAGTCACTCCCCACCTTCCCCTGCGGGGGACGGGGCAATGACTGAGGAGTATGCACTCAGCATTGAAATGAAGTCAGTCCTGTGGTGAAACCCCTCTGTTACTCAGCATTTACGTTCCCCTTGGAGCTCTTCACTTTTATTCCTTGTCCAGTTCTTTTTCTGCATGCCAGACCTGCATTACACCCACCCTGCTTAGATATCCCAAATTCAGTGGGAGAGGGCCAAAACACAGTCTGGCTCACATGGCTTTTATGTGGCTGTGCAGATGTAGTAGGGCAGTGTCCTCTGCATTTGTAAGGTACATTACCGGTGCTTAGCAAGGACTAGGGCTTTCCCTAGTGAAATTCCTGGCTATGTAGATTGCAGCTTACTAAGGTTTTTCTTTTGAATCATTTATGCCTTTCTGAATTAATTTCTTATGAGTATCTACTTTCAGGTTCATGTCGACCTTCAGATTTAACAAGCCGAGCCTCTCAAGTAGCTGAGCTTGCTGTTCTGTACAAGTCCTCCCCTCTGAAATTCAAAACAGAACTTGTAGGCTCTGGTCAAAAACTGTTTCCTTTGCTGAAAAGCTCTCTGAAAAGTTGTGCTATTAGCTGTCTTCATGTGGTTAACACATTGTGGGCCAAACCAATAGCAAAAATATTCCCTGATCCTGCAGCATTTACTAAACTCTGTGTCCCATCAGAGACAGACAGTACAACTAAAGGCTTGTTTGGATTTTTGCCATATATGTATGGGGCATGATAGTTTAACTTTATTTGCTTTACATGTGATGATGTAAAATACAGTTTCACATCATAGCCTGATTTTTTTGAAGGCTACTTCAGTAGCCTTCAAAAAACAGTCTTTTATGTGCACTCGAGGTGTTTCTGAGAACCCAGAAGTGGCAGTTTGGCTCTAGCCTCCCCAAGTAGAAATGTCTTTAAGGGAAAAGTTCAGCAAAGTGCCTCTTTCTTCAGAGATCAGCTCACAGAGCTGCTAGACAATTCCAGTTTGTAATCTCTCATCATCCTGAAGATAGAAGCTGCAGCATTTCTGAGAAACCTCTGCTTTAAAGGATGTTGGAGCGTTTTTATTGTGCCAACTAATAAATACTTAAAATTTCAAAACTTCATGGTGTAAAAGACTTCTTAAAAGTTGAAGGAACTGAGGTTGTATATTGTGTACAGAGGTTGACTAGTGATTTAGCAAGCAAATCTGAAATAGAAATGCTGTGAAGTAAATTACAGTTTGGCTATACTGTGTTGGGTTGGTGGGGGGGGTTGTGGGGTTTTTTCTTTAATTAGAAGCCTTTACAGCTTCTAATTAAAACTTCTAATTTACAAGTTGAAATACTCCTGGATGGCAGTGACAGATTAAAAAAATCCCCACAACTCAGCCTCTGTTTTGTTAATGTTTTACATATCAGTAAAGATATACAAAATATTTCAAGAGAAGTGCCCAAATAGGAATTTGCTTACTAATTTGTTTGGGGAGGTGAGGCAGCAGAGCTGGGAAGAGCAGCTGGAATTTAAGCAGAAGCTGAGGCAAGGAATGGCATTCACCACTGTGCATTGGTTTTAGTGCTGAGTTATTTGTGCTGAGCTGTATCTGAATGGTTGGCGGTCATTCTTTCTTTTCAGTCAAATTACAGTAACAAATCCTGAGATGAATTAATGCAGAAATACAAAATTTTAATAGAAGAAATTTAAAGTAAAATCTTTCTGAACAACATGGTTTGGTTCCTGAGAAGCAAGAGGGTGGTTCTGGCACCTTCACCCTGTTGGTTGGGGTAGATGAGAGCGTAACAGCTGGATTTCTGCTACCTCTTGTCTTGTGTCCGCAAGCACACGAATGGCTGACAGATACGCTCAGATCAGCTGGCCCAGTGTGGGAAAGCTGCAGTTACCAGCCTGGATGAAGTCAACTGTAGGTTGCATCTATGCTAGTAAGTAGGATACAGCAACAGATTGTTCAAGGGAAACTGCTGGTGCTGAGGGCAGAGTGTGTGCATGGTTGAGGGAAGCAGGTTTTACTTTGGTCTGGCCCTAATTTGATGCTGTGAACTTGGATTCCTGTTTGCACTGAAATGCATCACAAAATGCAGATTTAGTTCTATTTATATGGATGCCAGTTCAGGCACTTTGAGACGGCTCCACAATGCGGTCTGTCACGCGGGAAGTGGATTGGGAGAACCCACTGTCAAACACATTCCTGGTCCAAATTAAAATAGTGGAGTAATCACACCTGTATAATACTTGAGAATCCAGTTGGAGTAGCTGGACAAACAGCATATGCATGGCTTTCCAGTAAATAACACTGATGCTAGGAAGAGAATTTTTGTTTTATTGAGATGTTGACCTTTTGGCTGCTACTTTGTGAGAATTTCAGGCCTGAAGAGGTTGTCCAGAGTTTCTGTGAGCTAGACTTCTGCCCCACTAACCAAATCACTGTGAAGAGAGAGTAAAAAGAAGTATTGCCTTCCATTCTCAGGGCAGTGTGCTTGTAAACACATGTGTTGAACATAGACACATTTAAAAAAGAACAAAAATTCATCTTGCTTGAAGTATCTGGAAGCTTCTTCCCAACTCAAAAGTTGCTGGCTTTGGACATGTGTCTGCTTCTCTTTGTGCCTTTACAGTATCATCACTGTAGTCAAAAACGTTTTTTCAGGGGGAACCTTTATGCAGTAACCAAACAGGCTTTTCAGGTACACATACCCTGTGATATTGCAGGTTTGGGGAGAAGGGACTACTTGCTTGTAGTTACACAGTCATACTCCAGGCACTGAAAAAGGCAAAGCCGAGCTAAACTACGCAGCCCTTTTTTCCTCAGTCGAATACTTTGGGGGACTTGTGTGTTTATTTCAAGGAACTCTGTAATCAAATACCTTACTTTTTATCGGGTCTTAACAGTTTTTTCTCTACATTTACTGGACCATCTACCAATGAGGTGACCTTACTGAAGCTGTGGTCATGGAAATTTGGATGGTTAATACTAAATGCTTCATGCTGGTTTTGTTTCTTTGGACCTTTTTATAGCTTCCAAACTCCTCAAATGCAAACCATGGAAAAGGAGATTTGTAGAAGTGCTTTTGAGATTTAAATGATTGTTTACAAGAGGCCTGTCTTTGTAGCAGTCACCAGGAACCTGAACCAAAAATATCTGCTGGAGTTTCAGATCTTAGATACTTTCTGTTGGAATATAACCAGCAGGACTTTGCATTCTGTGGAAGTGACTGACGTTTCTATGTGACATACAGTTATTGGGGTAAGACTTTTGTAGACTTAGTAAAAATTCGCTTTTATATGCGAGTACAGTTCATGGAGCTGATACGATGTCGTGTTTGTAAAGTGCAGAATCACATACAGAATTATTTCTTGTAGGCTGCTATAACACAGTTTTTTCCTCTGGTATTTTTAAAGAGTCAATAATGCTTTTATGTATGTTCAGAAAACAGCACAAAGGCCCAGTCCACTTCTATATTAGGTGTGGCTGAAATACCAGCAATTCCCCCTGCTGATACAACTGGTGTGTGTGTGTGTGAAGAGAAGTTGGCATTAAAAGAAATGGGGAAAAATTAGCCTTTCCCTTTCTTCTTGCTGCTTTCCTTCCTTTAGTCTGTTAGTGTGTCCCATAGAGCATCATCCTTGTATCCCTCTACAGCTTCTCATGAAGATCCTGTAAATCTGACATCAGTGTTTTATAAATGTTGAATATTCACCACTCCCTTTTGAGTCTCTCATTGTTACATAACTGGTTTTAGCTATCTAGTATCCCATCTGTTTTTCCTTTCTTCACTCCTCAAGCAGGCACTTAGGACAGACATACCTGGTTTCCTGACAGTGACTTTCACAGGCACCCAATATAAGGATTTATGGAATGGCTGCTCTCTAAAATCATCCTTTTCCAAGCTCTTTCTGTTTTCTTGCAATACCTCAGTGAAATCTAGATCTGATAGGCAAAGTAGAATACAGAAAAGTTGAACTTCTTACCTGCTGTAAAATTTTAGGACAGCTTTATCTTTTACAAGGAGGGAAGCAGGGTCTAATTTGTGTATCATCAGCAGGAATTGGAACAGAGGACTTTTTAGGAGAATGATCCTTGACTCTTTAGAGGAAAAATGGGCAAACTTCCCTAATGTGATTGAATAATCCTAATGGAGGGGATCCTGAGTAAACAGCTTGATCTTCCCTTTGCTCCTAACCACATCACATCGATAGCTTCCAGTAAGTGGAAAATATCGATAGGTTAACAGTGTGTTTTGTACTGTTATTGATAACCAAGAGACTTAAAAACATCACCTATCCTGTTGTAGTGAAATTTCTGACTGGTTTTCATTCAAATTACATGATAAATATTTGTGTCAACTGTCCTTAGTGAATCATGGGAGGCCAGTAAGCTTTCTGTGGGCTGTTCATTTCAAAATTCAGTCTAACTCTGTAGATTAACAATACCGCTATATGCTGCTTATGTAATAAGGATCTTGCTAGAAGTTGAGGACTATTTAGGTGTGTTCTTTGTATTGTTCCTCCTTTGCTTCCATGACATCAAATGCACTATACATGCCTGATAAAAATCAGTAACATTAAACTTTATTAAAATTTAAACTTTGTCAGTACTGTAAGATATGTACATAATCCCAAAACAACCATTTGTGTAGGAATCAAAGACAGACAAACAACCTGTGTTGAAAGGAAGTTAATTTCTACAAATTAATATGTTGTTATTTTGGGTGGTTTATGATGTATTTTAGAAAGTGTGTGTGGGAGAAGTAGTTTTAGGAAGAAAAGCAACTAACATCAACCAGGTATGGATTTCATAGAAGTACATAGCTAATGGACAAATTTGAATAATCCCATTAGACCTTCTGATTAGATGCCTAGAAGGCATATTTTACAAAAAAACCCACCATAATCTAAAAATTCCCTAGACATTAAGGTCAGGGTAGTTTTCATGGGATATTTAACCATTGCTTTCCCATCCTGTTCTTCTGTGAGTTGACCTGAAGCAGCTGAAGTCTACAACTACATGACAAAACTTCAGGTATGTGCTTATTCATGAGGAAATCAGTTCACTGGTGTTTTTTGCTAGTCAGACACAATGCTGGAAAGAGCTGATCAACTTGTGCACTCCAGTTCCCTTGGGGCCTTTGTAAGGTTAATGTTTGAGTTAAGATTCTTTTCATGAAAAATGCTGTCCGTCTGTCCATTCCCCACCAGCAATTTTAGGGAGTAGGACTGTGGGGTTATGTCTTCCTTCAGGAATTTTTACTGTGTTGTTAGAATGAGAGCAATGGTGTTTTACTGTGTTGCAGGCAGAGCTCACTTACACATCATGCCAATCAAAAGCATTCATGGGATGATTTTTCCCCGTTGTAAATTTTTGAATAAATGGGGGGGAGGTGAGAAATTTTGATACACACTTGGATCAGCTGTCAGAGGAGGTTGTATCAGAAATAACTTTAGTTGGAATGGGTGACACACATCACAACTGCACCTTTCCTCCCTTCTTGCTTGGAGGTGGATGTTGCTAAACAACAGATGTTAGATCTGGACAGAACAATTTGAGATTTCTTATAATTAGAGCAAAAGTTATGTTTAGTCTATTTAGGTAGCTGCTGTTTTGCCAGTTGTACCAATTTTGGTCACTGACAGAAGCCTGAAAGCAAAGGAGACCAAGAGAGTCTGTCACCCATTGTAAAACTGGAATTGAATCTGAGAAGTACCTTTTTTCCCCAAATGTTCTCAGTAACTCATTTCCTGTTTTAAATCCCTTTTATTGCCTTTCAGTTTAAAGAAAACCAAACCCCTCCAAAGCAACAACAAACCACCTCACTCAAACCCAAGAAGAATCCCTTGTCCTGGAAGGTCTCAAATGCCATTGCTATCTCTCTCCATTTATAGCTACCTAAGAATAGGATTCGTCCTGTTTCCCACTGTAGCCTCCAACTCTGCCCCACACGTTCCAATCCTGTGAAGGGACCTGCTTGTAGTCTCCCCTCTGCCCATCCCCCAGGGATCTAATCTCTGTTGATACTGAATGAGCATTACTAGCTGTTGTTTTACAACAGGTATTGCTTCCTTCTTTATTAGACACCTTGTAAAATGTACGCCAGGAATCCTACAGGTATGACCAGCAACCACTGTTAGCCTTCAAGTGCTGGTTTAGTGTGTGAAATTTTGTAGAAAGAAAACTTTGAAGTGAAAGGTGGAGAACATAACACTATGGGGATGTTAATGTGCTTTTGAAATATCTGTTAACTTGCTTTTTTTCACGCTTATGACTTAAAAATTTATGGAACCAAATGGAGGAGCTGTTGAAGCAATACATGAAAAGAAATGGCTTTTAGTGCTAGGACAGAAGGAGACTAGGGAAAAATGAATGGTTGAGCACCACATTATAAGCCCTCCAGTTATAGAGCAGATACTGAATTCCCAAAAGTAGATTTTGGATCATGCATTTTCATGGGGAGGGGTCCAGAGGTAAGCAGCAATCTGGGACTTACCCAGTGGTTTATTGTTTAAGAGTAGCCAGGTTTTCTTGTATTTTGGGCTTAAAGTAAGGCTTAAAGTGTATCTTGAGAGCATGTGAAAGAAAACCTTGAATCAGAGCCAGCGGTGTGCCAAGGTGGCCAACAGCATCCTGGCCTGTATCAGAAATAGCATGGCCAGCAGGAGCAGGGTCATACGCCTGTACTCAGCACTGGTGAGGCTATACCTCAAATACTGTGTTCAGTTTTGGGCCCCTCACTGCAAGAAAGATACTGAGAATCGTGTCCAGAGAAGGGCAATGAAGCTGGTGAAGGGTCTGGAAAACAGGTCTGATACGGAGTGGCTGAGGGAACTGAGGTTGTTTAGTCTGGAGGAGACTGAGGGGAGACCTTCTGTCTCTAGAACTACTTGAGAGGAGGTTGTAATGAGACAGCTTTTGGTCCCTTCTCCCAAATTACAAGAGGAAGTGGCCTCAAGCTGCGCTGGGGGAGGTTTCAATTGGATATTGGAAGAAATTTCTTTGCTGAAATAGTGGTCAGGCATTGGAACACTCTGCCCAGGGAGGTGGTGGAGTCACCATCCCTGGAGGTGTTTAGTAAATGTGTAGACGTGGCACTTCAGGACATGGTGGTGTTTGGGTAATGGTTGGACTTGATGATCTTGAATGTCTTTTCCAACCTTAAAGAATCTGTGATTCTGAATATATCACAGGCACATGATGCATTTTTCCTGGGGAGGAAGCACCACCACAAAACAGCAGTCCAGCTCCAATAGAACACTGAGTACAATTATGTTCTATTTCTGAGCTTGTTTACGATAATCTATAAAAAGATTCTGCAAATATTGTTTTTTTCAGAAAGGAAAGAAACCCTTCTTGTGCCTCTGTAAATTGCATGGAGTGCTTTCCAACTCACATGACTTTGCAAAAGGTGTAACCTTTTCCATCTGGCTGAGGAGTCATGAGGAAGGTTCTTGAGCAGAGATTTGCCTGTAAGATGAACAGGAATGTGATGCTGTGAAAGCGGCACGCGGTACTTGCGGCACCAGTCTGCGCTGCGTAGCGATCCTCTGGAGTCAGCACTCTGTGTACATGGGAAGCCCACTCAGCTTTATGGCTTTTTATATAACATCTGAACTGTAAGAGCACGTTAGCTATACTAGCTACGTGGAGCTCTGCTCTCAGTGGTTACTGTGGCAGAGTCGTCTCAGAGGATGCTAGTGTCATTCATGCACCATGCTTCAAGTCGAAAAGAACTGCCCTACACAGAATATCCCTTTAAATTCCGTGCACTCCTGTTCATCATCATCTTACATACATCCCAGTGTAAAATTTGAGTCTCAGTCCCATTCACTCTCACTATTCCTGTTTTCTGTATAATGCCCATTCAAACTTAACTAAGCAAACCCCTCCTGTGAATACACAAGTACGATGGCGTTTCCTTTCATAGGTCCACAGTGATGTCATTCAGCTGTTGAACTTTGCCCTATCAAGGCTGAAATAACTTCTCAGTCTTGCCTTTGCAGGACTTGTCCGCAAGTTCTCTGGTTAAATGAGACACCTAGTACATTGTAGGCACTGAAGAGAGAAATGAGCTAGACCACCACAGATGGATGGTGAAATTTCTGAAAGTTCATAGGTTTTTTGATAAGCAGTGAGGATACAGCAGCAAGGTTTTGAATCGTGTTGAGGTGGGAAGTCATGGAGCAAGGGTGAGCTTATCTCTCTGTGCACCCACAAATCTCAAGTTCTTAAGGAGCTGTTGGTAAAAATCTCACTTAGGCTTTATCTGTAACTCATTTTTTATGCACAGAAAAACTGATGGGAGCTTGCAATAGATGGTCATCATCCAGGGGCTGGAGGAACTATAAGCATTCTGCCTCTATTTATGAATTAAATCTTGGTTTGAAAGTGGCTTTGTGAGAGGAATAAAAGTCAACAAACAGAAAAGGAAGAAGGCTAATAATTAAAGTATTTCATAGAACTGTTGATTGGGAGTCGTGGGGTGAAAATTTGGAAAATGAGAATTGAAGTTAATAGCTAGAAAAAAGTTGCTGAGGTGTACGAGGCTGTAGAGCATTGTCCCAGCAAGATAATAGAAGAAAAAACTTCAAATTCATTGAGTTGAGAAAACTTGGTTGACCACTACTGTGGTTTTAGGGAGTGATAAGGACAGAAAGTGTTGATATCTGTGTTGTTACAGCAAAGCTCTTTTCCTAGAAGTGTGCTGAAAACAAACCAGCTCCTTTTTAGTAAGTATCAAACTACTGGGAAATTTGATTGCAGGCTTTTAAAAATTCAAATGACTTTGCTGCATCATCTTTTTATATGTTGTGTGTGTCTTAAAATATAGTTTCCTTTCTTCTGTTCTGCTACTTTTACAAAGTATTCCATGATTATAAATACCTTATGGGTGACAAGAATATTGCTATTTGTGCTGGTACAACCAGATGGCTTCTTCCCAGATACATAGTTGTGGACCCTATTTTCCCTGTAGCAGCACTCTCTAGCAAGATACAGAAGGAAAAGTATTAACAGCAAACATGTCAGTTATACTTCTTGACATATTTTGTTGAGCCTGCTATGGTCAGAAAAAAAGGCAATTAAAAACACTTCAAAGTAATTCAGATGTCCCCTCACACTTGAGTAGGCAGAAAAAAAATCAAAACATCTACTTGTTTCAAGAGCTTTGTGAAAGATTTTTAAGTTTCTGTTCTGGATGGGGTGGTGTGAGACCTTCTGAGGTTCAACTCAAGATTTTACCCTAATGGTTTTCAATCTCCAAGAATTTATGGAGTCTGTTGTATAAGGCCAGTTCTTGACCATAAAGGTCTGTCTTATATTAAACAAAATCACCTACTCCCTTGAAATAGTTAAGCCTGTGCTCAAGCCATTCACTGACCTGCAGCCTTATGATGGGACTGGTAGGTATAAACACCACATAGCATCTAAAATCATAACCTTTTTTTTTCTTCCCTTCTAGACCTGGCCAGTTGACGTGTTAACAGTTCTTTTTCTGTACTGTGCTTCGCTTTGCTGCCTACTGTGTGTTAAAGAGGGAATCTTTTTTTTAGTCTGTTGGTTTACCAAAAGGCAGCTGTTGCAGGCAGCTGTTACTGGGCTTTTTCATTAAAATAGCTTCTTGTTCTTCCTCAAATCAACTGATAGGCTGAAGATATTGACAGCTTACTATGTTTGTATGTAAACTTAAAGGGTGACTTCTGGTTGCATGGGGTAAAAAATGCAACTGCAGTTTCTCTGAAGGGAAAGGGCTCTTGCTTGTTCTTCAGATGCAGCAAACCTGTGTATGCTTAAAAGGTCCTGCCTTCTCTTGTATTTTGGTGTGTGGTGTGGCTGTTTAGTAACAGATTAATGTGTACTAGGATGTTCGAGGCGCTGGTTTGTGTTTTACTTGATTACCCAAGAGTCTAGTCAAAAGAATACTCAGCATTTCAATTCCCTCCTTTGGCTCTGCAAAATAAACATTCTTAACATAGCAGAAATAACACGGTATACTTTAAAAAAAAAAACCAACTAAAAAATCAGTCACAGCAGTACAGTGTTAGTTCTGATGGTTCTAGATACATATTCTTCTTCTGTATCTAATTCAAGCATCTAAATGTGAAAATTTTTCCTAATACATTTCAGTTATGTCTTCTGCTCACCACCCGTTTGGCCCAGAGTGAGTGATGAGAAGATAAATGTTTTCTGTTTGTAAAGTTTCATCTTCGCTTACACTGTTGTTCTATACTTAGTTTTGTGGGTTTAGGGGAATATTTTTAGGTGCTCAGCAGTTGTTTTTCTGTTTACAGAAATAATCTTCATCCACTAATTGCATATTTACACTGAGAAACAAGTCAGAAAACACGTAAGAATAGTAGTGTGCTAGAAAAGAGAGTTTGTGTGGCAGGAAACAAATCATACATATATACAACTGTCTGCCCCCACTGTTTTAGCAAATTAAGATTAGTAGACACAATTACCTGTAAGCCTGTATAGTCTGTATACGAGGTGTTGGTATCTAAGTCACCAGGCTGAGATAGGACAGACCCATTGTAGGTCATCTAGTTCAGCCCCCTGCTCAAAGCAGTGTTGCCTAGAGCAGGTTGCTCAGGGACATGTCCAGTCAGAGTAGCTCTGCAAGCTCTCTGGGGCAGCACATGGCCACCCTTGCAATAAAAAGACTTTTTCTTGTGTTCAAAAATAACCTCACAACCTTTAAAAAACTCCAAGAAATGTTAATTCAATTCCACAACAACTAGATCCTTGCTGCTCTTTGGTACAAACTGAAGAGTCATAAAACATAATTCAGTTCACATCTCAATTAATTGCTGGAGGTTTGCAAGAGATGTGGTTGCTGTTTGCCCACTGGCATGCTGCTTAATCTGGTAAAGTTCCTGTTGTGGTTAATTTGCCAGGATAGAGCCTAGATTGTTTATTTTAATAATTTGGAAAAAAATACTTATTTATATTTCACACAAAATTTTTATTTTTTTTTTTTAAACTACTGTTTACTTGAGCTTCATGTCTTTGAGGGAGCCATGGTCAGAGAACACACAGCAGCATTTCTAGATACTTGCATAAAAGGCCTGGAATGGTACAGATGAAAAGAGCACAAGTCTTGATCAGGCCAAGAACAGTTCCAAGGAAATATGCATTTGTTGGTGTTTTTTTTTCTCATTTGTCATTACATCTTGTCTTTACTAATGAAGAGTGATTAATGCTTAACATACGTAAGCGTCCCAGGAAACTGAGGTGGTGATTTGCTGCCTCTGCTAGAGGAATACTGCATCCATTACCTAATCAAGGAATAAAACCGTATGACCAGGCTGTGAATTTTCATAGGTTAATAAGCAGGAACAGAGGAGTTAATGTTTTTCAGTAAGTGCAGCACGGAAGCCAGCTATTACTTATGTCATTTATAATTCAAGCCTTAGCATGTGTGAAAGGAAATGCTCCCCTTGGTTTTCATCAACAGGCCCCCCAGGTCTCCTCTAACATGAAGTTTATTAGCAGTCATTCTGTGAGCTGTAGTGTCTGTCTTTAACTACTGTCTGTACATAAAGTCCAGTCACTGGTCCATAGCAATTTTGTTGTTTTCCAAGGTGCCTGATAACAAAAAACATTGAAGAAATATAATTCAATAACCACTCATCTGTGATGGATCCCAAATGGATCTGAGCTTTAGTTCACCTATACCTGTTGCAGCATCTGCACTGCCAGAAACTCCTTATAGTCATCAGCATGAGTGGTGGTGCGGAACCTTAACCTTGACTGTGGTGGTGGCACTCTTCAGACATCCCTGGCTTTGACTATGTGAGGGTTTTCCAGGAAAGACCTCACTCCTCCTCTGTTGCCTCTTCAGCCTCAGCAAAAGTGGAGATGGGATTGCACTTTTCTGTGTGTGTTCTGGGTAACTCAGAAGTAAAACTGCCTATGGCTGGTGAGGTCAGACACTCCCACAAGAGTAAGCATGTGTTTATTAGAAAATGCTAAAGCAGTTGCAGGTTCAGGTATGGGTAGAATAAAGTTTAATATTTTGCTGTTGTCCTGATACTTTATGCAATTAAAACCTGTTCCTTTGGAGGACTATTATTTAAATGTGACTGAGCTGAACCTTGAGCTCACTGTGGAGCAAATACATATCATTTGAGGTAATAAAGATTCATTCTTCTCATACATGATTAAAAGCTTAAGACATGATGCTGCCTGAACCCAAGGCTTTCCAGATGGTTTGTGTCATAGCTGAGGACAGACTTCTGAAGTCATGACCCTGCTTTTCCTACCTCTTCCCCATTGTCTTTGCTGTGTGATTAGCTGATGACTCATGCCTTGCACTCAAGGGTGAAGTAATGCTTCCTGAGTTGTCCTGTATTTATTTTGTAATCTCTTACTTATTGTCTTAAATCCACTAGCTATATAAATGTGTGTGTTTCTGTCTATGTCCATATATCTGTTTTCTTGTCTATACGAAGAATTCTGATGTATGAGCACTCAGAATACTGAAATTCAGTTTTCACTGTTGAGCCTTTTTTTTCCCCCTGTAAGTCCTTTGCTGTTTCCTGTGTTGGTTTACATACATTATTGCATCATGCTTAAGCATTTGATATCCATAGAAATGTCTGGGCAAGACAGAGGTCATGTCTCTGAAAAATTCCTTAGGTATAGGGATGCCTTTTCTCATAGGGGATGTGGTTCTTCTGGTATACTGCTCCCGGATTTCCTTCTGTGCTTTCCCCAACCAAGTACTTGTAAGCAAGCTCCAATAATGCTTGATAAAAGAAATCTATTTTGTCAGGAAACTGGCACACGGCGTGGATTTTTGTCAAAGTAATTCGGTGGAATTAAGAAGTTGGCACAATTATTTGTTGTAATCATAGATGGTGACCCCGCATTTGTTGTTATGGCAGCAGCACATGCTGCAGAAGAACCTTAATCTCCTTGGCCAGTCAAGCAGCGGGCTGTAACCAAGCATTGGCCTCTTGGCAGCTTAGCAGATAAGAGTACCTATGTTCCTACCTTACAGCCATATCAGAAACTGTGACTGTTTACTGTTACTTAAAGTGTATCAGATAACAGTTTGAGGTTTGTTTATAATTACATCTGTGGGCAGTGGCAGACTGATCTCTCAGGCAGATGCCCTGCACATGCTGCTGTATCTGGAAGTAATGTTATTTGGGAGCAACATCTAGGATAGAGAATAAAAATGAACATCTAAAATAATTAACATGTTTCTCCACAAGACATGGCTCCTTAGGGTTACAGTAACAAACCAAACACCAGACTGCCATAACAACATAATATGCTATTAGGAAGGTGAAAGCAAATTTGCAAGAGACTCATTAATCTGCCTGACATGAATGCTGGAGTTGAAGGGAGTGAAAAATAGCAGAGATTAACGAACTTTCCCAATTAATTACTCTGTGGCTTTTTATAATTTCTGAAGTATTTTATCTTTCAATTTGAATTTGTCACGTTTTCCCGGTTCCTTCAGGTGCAAAAGTTTTACTGAAAACACACAGCATTACAACAGACAAAGATCTGTTGCCCAAAGTGTTGATGATGGTGAGCTCCTGAGAGGAAGACAAATGAGCAGTTCATCTACTCAGTGTTTAACTTTTATAATGTGCCTGTCGGACAAATACAAGATCACTTTGACTGGTCTTTCAGACAACAAAACCAAACGAGCCATTCCAGAAAAGTAACACCAGGGAGCACCTCTGAGTGTTGCAACTTGTTTGTCATAAAGCACTAGATGCTAATGTATAACCTTTTCCTCCTCCTGCAGGTGCCTGAGATTATAAGCTCTATTCGACAAGCTGGAAAAATTGCCCGACAAGAAGAGTTCCAGAATAATCCCTCCGATGTCGAAGACCCTTTTGCCAAAAAGTTTGAGGTGCTCTTCTGTGGACGCGTGACAGTAGCACATAAAAACGCCCCTCCAGCACTCATAGATGAATGCATTGAGAAATTTAACCGTGCAAGTTGTACAAACAAATTGGATTTCAACTCACAATCCCAGCAACATGAAACTGCTAACAACTTTGGAGGCTTCTCTTTGAGCAACAAATTTCGGTCTGTCTTCCAGCCCTTGGTCAGTGAAGAGGAGGAGAAAAGGCCAATTAGGAAATCTTTTCTCAGCCTGGGCTTCGTTCCCTTGCTTTTAAGAAGGATTTGCCAGAGGGAAGCCATAGGAGTAACAGCTTTGTCAGGTCTTTTGAAGAAGATGCAATTTCACTGAACCTAAAAAGCCAACTTATCTATGGACACAGTGTTGTGCAGCCAACAGACATTGCAGAAAACCGGACGATGTTGTTTACGGTAAAGCAAGATTTCCAGCTCTTGGTGGTGTTTTAGCATCTTGGAGTTTGGAGTGGTGAACTCCAAAGCACATATTCTGACAGATGGCAGTTACTTCTTTAACAACTTCACTGCAATTACCAGAGCTTAAATTAAACTTGCCTGTTTCTCTAGAAAGCATTACCAGTCACTGTAAATTGTTTTATGCATTCGAAATACGTTTATAGTAAATAGTTTAAAGCATCACTACCTGAAGCATTGAGTTTCTAAAGGCAGGTTTTAGAAGGCTGCAGCAAGTTAGTTACTAGTTATACAGTTGCAAAGTGGTATATACAATTACACTAACTAGTAACAGCAGAAATAAATTTGCAGGTGAATGAGTTGTAACTAGAGCAGAAGGACCAAACCATGACTGGAGGCTAGTAGACTCTGTCCCATGATAAGCAGGATGATTCGTGAAGGTGTTCCTGCTGTCACCATGTCTGTGTAATGATGGAGTCGTGTGGTAGGTTCCTAGGCTACTCCACACCTGCCTCCAATCCTGTCCTGCTTGAGCAGCAAAAGTACTTTCAAGTCCTGAGAACTAAGTAAGGAATGTGTTATTTGTTCCTCTTATAATCCTCATGGCGGAAAAGTTACATAACATATTTAAATATCTTGCATCTCATGAACATAATGCAAACCTAGAGCTGATATTGAGATGGCTGGCTATCATAAGGTCATCTTGGATCTATCAGCTGCTGAGATACACAGCTCATGGTAGAGCTGAGTATTGGTTAGCCATCCCTCATGTTGAGCAAGTTCTGAGTATTATATGCATGCTGTGTGCGCAGGTCTTCACCTCTGCCATCAGTTTGTGTGTGGCTGCATGAGAAGTCTAAGTGTATATCCAGAGGGAAAAAATCATATTTTCTGAGTTTAAGTTCTTACTGACAGTTCTGACTGTGGTGTCTCTTCCAGAAGAACTGCTTTCCTAGCCTGTTTCTTAGGATTTTTTTATTTTTATTTGTAGCCTGTCCTCGTGGCTATATTTTGGGTGGATGGGTATTGCCTTGGGACCAAGTGTGAAAGGAATATGTGGGTCTAAGCTAAGAAAGAGCCTCTTGCTGCAGGGAGGGAAAGGCAGCAGTGAGTGGGAGGAGGCCGCTCAGTAGCTGCTGGAAGGAATAACCCCACGAACATGTGCAAGGTCAGCCTTGGAGGCAATATAAGGAAATGAGCAGGGAGTTGGGGAAAGTCATTGTGACAGGTTGAAGTTGAAAAAAGAGGTGGAAGGTGAATGCACAGGACCATTTTTAGTCATACTAGAGGTGGCACATCTCACTTGATCCATCCATACACACACAGGATTCCCCCTTCCTTTAGAAATTACAGGTATGGTGGTGTTGGTGATGTTTTTATGTACATCATTTAGGATCTGGTAGTGGCTGAAGCTTCAACAGGTTTGTCTTAAGTCATGGTTGTGAATGGATCCAGATTACCCCATCTTCATCTTCCCCAAAGAAACTTGTCCTTAGCAGACTTTATGATGTGCTATGAGGAATCCAAACTGTTAAAAAGTTAGAAAGACGTTGCCAGAAGATGAAAAACTGAAAACAATAGTTTCACCTTAAAAATGTCCTTTGCCCATCAAAAATCAGGATTGGCTCTTGGGTCACTGCTGTACAAATGTCCTACAGAATAAATTTAGAAAATACTTGCATAAGCTCATTTTTATAGTTTGAGTTAAAGTCTTTAAATGCTATGTTTGTCTTAGATAAATAAACAGAACCCTAAAAATTAGGTGGAATACAGGTAAAGGCACACACTTGGATTTAAACTTCAGGACAGTTTAATTAAGTAGCATTTGGGATGTGGTATGTGCCAAGCCTGCAGAAAATAAGGGAGTGTGAGTATGTTTTCTCAGTGCAAAGTAAGTTGCTTGCGGTACAGCACCACTCTCATTTCATCCAACACTCTTCTTGGTCTCTTGTCTCAAATGTGAAGCTAAATCTCAGTTCATTGATGTGCAGAGCTCTTAATGCCAAATCAGTGTTGTTTCAGTATCCTCTCTTTCTCTGGCTAATAATACACTAATCAGTCTAAAAATACAGGTAGAAAAAAGCTGAAATTAATGTCCAGAAAAGAGTTTTATAGCGAGCAAAGGAAGTGTAATGTCACTCAGTATCATCTTGCTATTTATTTTGCTCTCTTTAGATTGGCCAGTCTGAAGTTTACCTTATCAGTCCTGACACAAAAAAAGTAGCAATTGAAAAGAGCTTTAAAGAAATATCCTTTTGTTCTCAGGTAAGATTGCACCGGCTTCTTGTATTCTTTCTCATTTCTTGTGTGTGTTTAAATATTCTCCACTTCTGAATGCACATGTACTCTTCTGTCCTAGTATTTCAGATGGATTCTCACCCCAGGAGGTTCAGTAATTACTACCAACAAGTTGCTAGTTAATCAGTAATTTTGTAAAAAGGTTATTCTTTTCTCTTTGCCTTGTAATTTCTGAAATAGACTTACTTCTGTGTGCAGTGGATGAATAATACCAGCTAGAAGGAACACCATGGTCAGCTGGTTTGAGATTTCAGTGGGCTTTATTTGCAGTTGTGCAAATCTGGGAATCTCTGAGCCAAATTTTTCAAGAAGTGGTGATGAAAGGAAATAAACAATATATGAGTTCCCTAAAAATACTTCAAAAATACTTTTTTTTTTTTTCCCAAGAGTGTAAGTTAAATGTGTGTAAAAGAAGACAGCCCTCTGTCATGCAGAGGCTGTGTGTGTGATAGACTGAGGGCAAGCATGTTTCAGGGCCCCCCATTCATGATTAATCCCTATTTTTTTTTTATGCCACAGAGTTTACTTCCCTGTCCTTCTGCCACTCGTTTCCCTGGTTCTGTCTGATTTTGCATGGGTTATGTGAGGCTGTGATTTATCTAGTAACCTGTGGGGGTGATGTTTTGAAAGACACGCAACTCTCGGACTTGAAGATGAAGAATGACATCTCACAGGTTACACAGGCGTGTGATTCACGCTCAGCTACTACAGTGGCTCAGTGGTGTGAGGACAGAATAGTCACTGTCACATCAAGGGCATGGGCAGCTCCTTGATGAGCAGCTGCATTCACTAGCTGCTGGCAGATCTTCCATACAGGAGCAGAGGATTCTCCACTGAGTGTTGCTCAGATATCAGCCTGCAGACTGAAACACTGTTCATAAAAGCAATTCAAAGAGCAGTTGCTTATGTTAACAAGTTTCATGACACAGGGATTTGTCTTTCCCCAGATGTTTTCTGTCCTGCCAGGGCATGATTTGTATTTAGTTTGTGAACCAGATTTGTTTCCGTTTAGGTGAATAGGGACACTGAGTTTAATTTATTAAACCAGGACGGAGTCTTAAAAGAACATTTAGTTCCTTTAAAACTCTTTATAGATCATTTTAGTTCAAACCTCAGAAATTAACCTGAGCTGTAATTATGTAACTAAACTTATATTTATTGTGGAATGGATGTTCCTGCTAGTTTACCTAAAAATGTACCTTGAATTAAGCCAGTGCAATGCTTGTTTGTACTGAGGGGCTCGGGTGGGAATAAAATTTCGGACACCAAGATGTGAATTTTGCTATTCTTTCTTGCACTATGAACTGTTTTGCATTTGAGTTATTGCATAGTCCAGGTCTACTCAGTGCATCACAGGCTCTGGCCTAAATAATAGGGGGACAGTTTTAATTATTTTTTTTCCAATATGTTTGTTTACCTATTTTTAGATACAGGGAAGATGATTTGCTGTTCTGTGTTTCTAGCTTTTGTTTGTTTGTTTTTTCCATTAATGTCTTTGGGTTTTAAACTGATGAGGATAGCTTTCATCGCTGAACATACAGGTAGCTATTCTGAATATTTCAGAGTAAACGCAAGTAGTTTGCATGCTGTCAGATCAAGAGCTTTGAAGATAAATCCTAGATCACAGAAAAATCTTTGTCCCTACGTTCCCTTAGGACAGCTGTTAGGCAGGAGCTAGTTTGGTAGACTTTGTGACTTGCCCGGAAGGTCTGTAGACAGTTGTTCAGTTCCTCTGAGCAGAAGTGAGATTCTCATTGAATTCTCCCCTCCTGTCTGAAGAATACATTGCTAGGCAGATGTTACATCAGTTAGGCAAATATTAGTGTTGGGGAACAACAGGACTTTTCCCCCAAGTATGCACATGTGAGAAACTTGATAGAACAGCTTTGCAAGTAGATTGTGCCTGAATTTGCATTCCTTTTAGAAGAAATAAATACTTCCGTGAGTGATATTTAAGTAATATATTTAACCATTTTCACTTTTGAAATAGCCAAGCCCTTCTTTAGATTTAAAAAAAAAAAAAGTGTATCCATTTTTCACTATTGCTTTGATTTGTTCTTTCAGATGTAAAGCAATTTTGACCACTTAAGCAAAAGAGAACATACGCTGAGTGAGCTTTTTTCCCTGCTGTTTTCAATATTAAATAAAACATACCTTATTAGTCTGTCTATATCCCTGTAAATGTTTTCCAATGAAACTATTCTAATCCAGTCATTAAAAAAAACCTGAACAAAGTGATCAAACAACCTCTGACCTAAGTGAAATTTAAAAGATTCATGCAAGGTTCTATCACAGAAGATACTTTTAACAGCCAGGTGACTAATTGTAGAATCATTAAGGTTGGAAAAGACCTCCAAGGTCATCTAGTCCAACTGTCCTTTACCACCTATATTACTTAGTAAACCATGTCCCTAAGTACCTCATCCAACCTTTCCTTAAACACCCTGAGGGACAGTGAGTCCACTATAGCTGAACAGAGGTGTAGTTGAACAGAGCTGTGACCTATCTGTACTGCTGTTGGGCCTTTCATGCTTTTGTTACTGGAAGAAATGCAGGTGCAGAACACTGAAAGTAAGTATGGCTGCTTCATCACTGTTGTTTTTGTGCTAGGGAATTAGACATGTGGATCACTTTGGCTTCATCTGCAGAGAGTCTTCAGAAAATGGAGGCTTCCACTTTGTTTGCTACGTGTTTCAGTGTACAGATGAAGCCCTGGTAAGTGAAAGAAAACAACAGCCCAGTAGACTATTTATTGTTCAAATCCTGCTTCAGTCAGAAATATAATTATTTCAAAAATATAACTAATATAGCACTCGGCAAAGTAACTTTTCATTTGTTTTGAAAGCAGGAGTTAAAAACCCCTTTACAATCCAATAAAATGTAATTACATTGTACAAACCAAGTTGGTTTTTTTGGTTTGTTTTTTGGTTTTAAAGACACTAGTGTGCTCTAGGTCAACTGCAGTATCACAGACCAGAAAAGCTTCCTAGAAAGAGTTGGATCTTTTATTAAACCACAGTAATAAAACTGGTGGCCTGGAAGAGATATGACTGCAAAATGAGTTTTGTCCTGCTTGTGTGTTTGCATGCGGAAATGTCACCGGAACAGCTTTGCTTTTAACCACAAACACATTCCCAAACAAATGGCAGTATCATTCTAAAAGGCTGTTGTGTTAGTATTAAGGAAAACAGAACCTTGGTGGAGTAGTGAAATTCTATTCTTTTGCACTCTCTTTTCAGGTTGATGAAATTATGATGACATTGAAACAGGCTTTCACTGTAGCTGCAGTGCAACAAACTTCCAGGGCCCAGCCCCAGCTCTGTGAAGGATGTCCTATGCAAAGCTTGCATAAACTATGTGAAAAGGTAGAAGGTGAGGTTTAAAGAACTTTCTGGTTGAGTATTTTTCTAACAATTTTATTGGGGGACTGTCTTACATGGGAAACACTAAGGGAATGGGTGCTTAAAAGAAGCTTTGGGACTTGGGATGTAGGGTTGGAAGCCAGTCTTTTATTTAGAGGACCACAATGTAAAGTTATCAAAGGCAAAAATAATATTCTAATAAAAGTTAAGTTCTTATTTTAGTTGATTTTTTAAAAAACTAATTAGGAGTCTAAATATTACTGAATTCCAGTTAGCTTGGCTCTATTTGCTGCGTCAACACCCAGGAACTTCTCAAGAATGTATGCAGCAATAGCCATGACCTGCTGTCCTACTGAATCCATTTAGATACCGGCATTACAGTACCATTACACATAAACTGAACAGGGAGCTTTTAGTATGCATGTTTATGGTGTTGATCTGTGCTCCTTCATGAAAGTGTAGCACTTAGAATTGTAGTTATTGCCCAGAAAACAAAGTTCAAGACAAAAGATGTCATTGTATTTCAGCAAACTTCAAATTTGTTCATTTAAGTGATGACTGGGGTGCATAAAGGGCAACAGCAGCTTGTTCAATCACATGACAGTGGTTTGTTGGACTAAAACCTATCTGGTATATTCATTCGATGAAACTGGAGAACGTCCAAAACTACTTTTTCACTCACTTTGGTCTTCAGCTAGCTATGATTTTTGAGAAATTTCTTAAAGGCAAATGATTCTTAATGCCTTAATCATGCCATCTGGTTAATCATACTGTCTGCTTCTGAAGGAGAAATGCCATGATCAGAAAAAGAAGTACAGAATACTATTCGTGGTTTGCTGGTTTTTTCACAGAAAATAGAGTAAAGGAATTTAATCTAGGATGAGAGCAGGAAAAAAATAATCTGAGTAAGAGGACGGTCTGCTTTAGACTGTCAGTAAATGTTTTCAGCAAGAAGCAAAGCACAAACTTCACTAACATATGAATTTACTCTTTGGTAGAAGAGGCCAAGGCATACAAATTGGACAAAATAAATGGAAATTGTATTTGTACCAGAAGCAAAATCCAAGCAGTACTGCATAAAACACTCATGAAGCAGTCTACTAAAATGCATTAGATTGTGGGTTTGTTTCATCTCACATGATAATGCAGTCTTCAGCTAAGAGTATAATCCTGGTCTGTGCTTAGTAAATCTCCCTGTTGTAGAGTTCATGTCCCTCACTTTAAAGACAAGTAGTGGCTTTAAATTAACTTTGGGTTCTTTCTAATGCCCTGTTATGAAATCAGTGCAACTGGTTAGCTCAAATAACCAATGAGTTTTGGATTAAATTGTGTGCATATTGACGTGATCGATTAATTCTGACAAGTTTGACCCTGTGGTGTGTTCTTTTTTTGTTCCCTTTGGTAGGGTTACACCCTTCTAAGACTAAACTAGAACTACAAAAGCATCTAACAACACTAAATAGCCAGGAGCAGGCCTCTGTTTTTGAAGAGGTTAAGGTAAGCTCTTTGATTCCTACAAGAATTTAAAGCAAATGATTTTAGTATTTTTTTTAACTAACATCAACGTGAAGCACCAAAGTTGTTTTCAGTTTTTTGGTAATTATTTATTATCTTTATTTAATAGACTAATAATCACCTTGTGCTGTAATTTCAATGTCATTATTTTTCTAGATCTGTTAAAAATTTGTCTTTTGATTAAAATGTTTTACTTTGCTCATTTTTCTTCGCTTAATACTACTTGTTTTCCACAAAAATGTTGACCTCTCACTAAGTAAAACTACATGCTTTTTTGTGGATAAAGGCAGTAACTTGTATTCTGAGAACATTCAACTGTTACTTTGACCAAAACAAATTGCCATAACATTCCCAAATCAGAAAATAGACCTTAATACTTGCAAACTAACTAAAAAAAAAAGTTTCATTTTCCACCTACTGAATGAAATCCATTTTAGGACAGAGGAATGTATTGCTGGATTTAAGACAGATGATGAAAGTTGAAAGAAATGTCATTGGGCTTGGCACACTACTGAAGATTAGGAAATTTCAGACATTTTTAAAAATAATGTTTCCTTCCTCTCTTGAGTCATTTCAGTCTCTGTGTGTTTCCATGTGGCAGTTTATCATCCAGTACCAAATTTGGAAGTTAACTGGGGGAGTGTGATTCAGTGAGCTAAGTGATTTCTTAGTGTTCAGCAGCTAGCTGGCACTGTTGCCTTGTAGTATTCTGCACACATTTTAGCAGCTGGTAGTCACAGGAAACTGTTCATTCTTTCTGGTAGGAGTCTGCAAATTATTCACTTGGTAAAAGCAAGGGTGAAGTATGTCTCTCCTGCCTGTCTCTTTCAGCTGATTCTTTCAGTTGGAGTGTCTGAAATTTTAGTTGTTGTATTCTTACAGCTCTGTATGTTGTAACCATAATTGACATTTTTGGATAACTGTCTTTCTAAGGATATTTTTAGTAATTTGATGTGCTTCCCTGGCATTATCTAATTCATACTGTATGCTCTACATTACATCAGTAGACTCAAACCAGCATTTGCTTTTCAAAAGTTAGGTTTCTGGGATTAAATTCTGTAATAAATTGGTTTTGTAAACATTTTTTTCTTACAAGAGTTCAGGTCTAAGTGGAATGTAGTAGAGACAAATATGTTCACTTAATGCACTAGTTTTTAAAAACACCTGTGTCACTTCCCCAAAATGAAATGCCCAATAAGAAGGATTTCTAGGAGAAGGGCTGTACATCCTAACTGCAAGACAGCACTTCATGTGTGCTGCAAACTCAGAACTGTGGTGTCTTAGTTTTCTGAATATGAAAAGCAAATTAGGAAAAATATTTTTTTTAAGTCTTCATTTGCTTTTGGCAATGTGATACCTCTACAGTTGCCCTTTATCTTTCATGTAAATTCTGTCATGTGTGAAGTGAGGCCAAGTGTTTCACTGGCTGTGTTGCTGCTTTGCCTAGGACACTGGTGGCCTCTGGTGGCGTGGAGCGGTACCTATAACCGAGTCAAACTTGTACTTACACTAAAGACATACCAACAGTGACAAAATGAAAAGAGTAATTATTTGCTAATTGTTATAAAAGTGTGTAATTACTGTGTGCATGCTGTTTTCCATTAAAGAAATTAAGACCAAGAAATGATCAAAAAGAGAATGAGTTGGTTATCTCTGTTTTGAGAAACATGTATGAAGAAAAACAGAAGGACCATGTTCATGTTGGAGAAGCAAAGCAGGTAAGTAATCATTCAGTTTTGGCTTGTGTAAGGAGGATCCAGGAAGAAATCTTCCGGTCCATTTTCATATCTTTCCAAAGGCAAATTTCTATCTCTGGCACTGTGGAACTTCGAACTACAGGGCGGTGGTGGACGCTGATTTTGCTTATGATTGCCATGTATCAAAGCAAGTGTATCTCAAATTTTGAAGTACTCAGTACAGTTTGATTTAAGGCCTAGGAGACAGAGATGAAAACAAGATAGACCACTAATTTCTTTGTTTCTTTCTTCAGACTACAATGAAAAGTCAGTGTATGAATTTGTAATTGCACTCAGCTGTTCAGTGGCATTTAAGGAGAAACTTTTTCACTGTGATGGTGACAGAGCACTGGAACAGACTGCCCAGTGAGGTTGTGGAGTTTCCTTCTCTGGAGACATTCAGAACTTGCCTGGGTGTGTTCCTGTGTGATTTAGTCTGAGTGATCCTGCTCTGGCAGGGGTATGAACTAGATGACCTTTCGAGGTCCCTTCCAACTCCTAACATTCTGTGATTTGCCATTCTGATATCTGAGTCACTGTCCTGACAACACATTGGATTTGATCCTTGATAAAGACTATTACATTTACTCAATAGCTGGAAGTTACTTTTTGTGTGCAAGCCACCATTTGAAGTGGCCTCAAGGAGGAGTAGCTGAGGAAGATTGTTGCAGAGACCATCATCCATTTCCAAAGAGCTGAGCGACCCTTCATTCTGTATCAGGTTGTACGACTCCTGTTTAACTGGCTACTTATACAGCAAAGTTAAGATTTTTCAAAACACATTAATGATTTTGGATGCTTTGGTTTATCACTAAATAACTTGAGACACCTCAAGAAGGTCTGTATTTAAAAGAGGATCAGCACCCTTTCATTGGAAATTTTCAGTTCCAGTTATTTGACCCTTTTAAAACTAGGCTGTGACGCCACTGCTGGCCAGTAGTTATGTTGTGATGACTCCTCTTGGCCACTTGTGATACAGACTAGGAAATACATATATGGAGAATAACTAGACCCTTGAGGAAATTGAGGAAATAAATTTTCATTTACTGTTGGTTCACTTTGTTAATCTCCTCTCCTTTTATGGCTTAATGACTAATTATTTACTTTCTTGAGAATGAAGGAAGAGAACTTTGCATGTTTCTTTTCTTGGCCTTCCCACAAGAAACATGTTTTTAAGAAAAAAACGTTATATTTATGGCACAACAGGAAGAAACATTGCTTGGGGTCCTCCCTCTATCATCATACCTGAAATATTTTTATTTGGTCTAATGCCAGGTGATTATCAAATACTTGTCAGTCATCAATGGCTTGGAAATAGGGATATACAAAGCAAGATAATATCTTAATATGTCTTCAGTGTAACTTGAAAATTCCAGAGGCTTCTTGGATCTGAAGTTGGTCAGTTTGACACTTGCAAAGATGCCAATGCTCTAAAAACAGAGTTGACTTGCCTTCAGCCCATCATTGGCAGTCCTAAGTTACCAGATGGACATGATGATCTTAAAGGTCTCTTCCAACCTAAATGATTCTATAATTTGGCTTAGCATAACATCTTATATTTACTCTGATAATTTACCTCCAGAGCTGTGTAATAGCAGATACCTTTGAACGTGTACTCTGGCAGTGTTATTTGTCTCAGTAATCATTAACCTATGACATCCTGATGTCCCTGTTCCCTTCTTTTCTGCATAGGTATTAACTTCCATGCATTTCATCACTTACTTTTTTTTTTGTTTAAAATATTTTTTAAAAACCTGTGATGGTAGTACATGGATCTTGCTTTAAAAAATTACCTTCAAAATAAATGTTTTTTCATAAGAAAGTAACAGCAGGCAGCATCTGATTTGCCCTTTGAGGATAAGGTGAGTGACGGAAAATAGAAAATACAGAAGCCTGTAACATGTTGTGCTGGAAAGAGGATGCTTTAAAATTATATCTAGACAGGACTGTTTGGTGATGGTGATGATGTGCTATTCAGCTGCCCATGTACTAATAGTTACATAGATCAAGCATTCAGATCTCTGATGTCAGGGCCAGGTAGAGAAGGCTATGGTACCTGGCAGCTTCAACATGAGCCCCCAGAACAGCACTGAAAACTCTGCTCTGGTTTCTACTCCAGGTATTAGGTTTGAATTGTAATATTTTCACTATACTAGTGAAATATTTTCACTATACAGGCACTAAAAATGCACTGAAATATTTATTTTAAAAGCAAAACTCTAGTTAGACTATTAGCTTTAAGGTGAAAGTGTTCTTACTGGTGAAATATATAGAAGAGTTAGATTGTTATATATCTTCCTGGCCCTTAGAAAGCCTCTTTTCCTAGTATCATGGAGACACTGAGAGTTCTTGTTAATTATGAGCTTCCTCAATTTTGATAAATTTCTTGTCTGAAGAAAAGTAAATCCATGAGAAATCTCTGAATCAGTTACACTTAAGCGTTTCGAATCTGCACAGTTGTACTTTGGCATTAAGGAAAAGTTGCAACACAGCCATAAATCCCTATCAAAATGGCAGTTGTTCTGAAGCATGTTGCTTCACTCAACAGTTTCCCTTTAAGAGATTTCCTGGGTTTATGTTAGAATAGCTTGTTAAGCTTCGGTGTAAGTATCAGTAGAGAAAAAGGCAAGAAAAGCCAAGGACACCAGTAGAAACTATTGGTTCAAGTTACAGAAGTCTTCAGACTGGTCACTGAGATTCTGCTTGGTGCTTTTCAGTATTTCACATTTCTGTTTTTAAATGCTTGCAGACCTCACAACCCCCTGCCGAGAGCGCTGCAAATGAGGTGCCCAGCAGTACTCCAAGATTCAGATTAGATATGCTAAAGAACAAAGCAAAAAGATCTCTGACAGAATCATTTGAAAGTATTCTATCACGTGTAAGTATTTCGTGTTTATTGCCTGAGAACATCATCATTTCATTGTTTTATTTATTTGAATGATAGAAAAGTCATATTTGAGTGTACGTGATTAGGAGGAGACAAAACAAAGCAGATAGAGAGCATACCAAGTCCTGGAAGAAGTGAACTAATTGCTAGACAAAAGCTAGTATATATATGCATTTCAAAAAAATAATATTAAGTTGAGCATGAGAATTTATAATCTTAACTGCTGGTGTGTGTTATCTCTGCAGGGCAGTAAAGCCAGAGGTCCGCATGACAGTTCTGGTGCTGTGGATTTGGAAAGTTCCATGTCCGCTACCTTAAGCAGCACAAGTAAAGTAAGTAAAGCCTGGGCTGAATGCTTGTCTTTAGAAACTTTGGATAATGTTCCCTGAGATTGCAAGTCAGATGTGAAATGGGGTTACCAACTGCTCACTTAACTGTTCTGTTCTAACATCTTGCATTTTGTTACGATTATTTTTTGGGACTAGACAAGCTAACTGATTGTGTGTGGGGGGTGGGAAATAAAACCAAGAGCATCCAGGCAGTATGGTAAAAACAGTTTGACCGTGTAAGCGGATAGGAATGTCCTACCTTTAAGACTCCTGCTCCTGATCCATAGGGGGTGTGTTTCTTCCTGTGCCCAGTTGCTCTGAGGGTGATGGGGCTTCATTCCTTGCAGGCAGCCTTTTGGATCAGCCACTGCCTTGCCTACATTTTTCCCTCCCAACTTAAAGCAATATTTAAATTTTTTAGAATTTGCAAGTTGATTACCCAGATGTTTTTTCATACATGTTAGAATGTGTGGAAGTCCTCTGAGGGACAACTTGAACAAAGTAATCTCCTGGTTTGCTCTGGTAACGGACTCAGACAAAGAAATATCAGTCACGTATCAGTACAATGGTGATGTAAAATGCTGTTTTCTGTAGAATTTCATTGAAGTTTTCCCATGCTTTCTGATGAGGTGGGACTCATGGGAAATCTGTGTTTCTTCTCCAGAAGTTTCAAGTTGCTTTCAGGCTTTTTGTTCTGTTCTTCATGCGGTAAAAAAGAGCAGTGCAACTGGGGCTCCATTTGAATTAGAAACATCTTGTACTGTATATAAACATGGTTTTTATTTGTTATGTATTTTATTATGTGAGTCTACATATGTGAAATAGATATTATATAACACCATCCAAATCTTGCAACAGTGTGCAACAAAACAGTCATTACCATGCTGCTGATGCTAATCTGATTGGTTTCAGCCCTGAAAGTACATACTGTAAATGCAGGATTGCATTCATTAGGAATGTAAAACTAAAACATTCCCCCCTTTGAGTGGTTAGTACTGTTTTAGTCTGAATAAAACAATATCGATGAACAGAAGGCAGCAGACTTCTTCCCTGGAGTCAGCCTAGCACTCTACAGGCTTGGATACAGATATTGATTCAGCTCTAGAGCCTAGGCACCTACAGACTCCTGACTTCAGGTACTGAAGTGTCTGCTCTTTCTGCTTGTTTTTCAAAGACTGTCTGACTCTGTAGGAAACACACAAGGTGGGGAATGAAGAAAAATGCATGGGTTTGGACTGAAACAGGCATCTAGTCATAGGATTTGTGAATATTCAGATGGACAAGAGGAGTATTATAGTGTTAGATGTGGTGCTAAATACAGTATACAGTATTTAGCGTATACTGTAAATATATATAGTACAGTAGTCTGAAATTCTCCCTTTTTCATTGCTGCCGCTGTTACCCAAACCCAACCCATTTGTTCTGACCCCATTTCTTCCAAGTTATATTCAAAATACTGTAAAAATACACTCTCAAAATCACTTTTTCTCTGTAAAATGGAGACAGAGCATCAAAGATTATTCTTTGTGATAAAAATGTGTGTGAATCAGTTGTCTGTGGGGTTCAGATAATTACATGGGACTGCAACCTCAAAGACTGATTTTAAACCCATGTATTGATAACTTTATTTTCTGCAATACTAGGAACAACCATTGTCTGAAAAGGAGAAAGACGGGCTTCCTATGCTTCCTACAGAAAATGCTGTCAAGACCAGTGGATCAGTGGGTGACCTCTCCAGTGATGCAGATGATTCTCCTCTTGGGCAGTCTGTTATGTTACCTCAGCAAAGCTTTCGGAGGCGAGCAAACACACTGAGTCATTTGCCAACAGAAAGCCAGGAATCTCTGGTACCTGTTGAAACATCACCATCTGTTCCCCAGAGGAAACTTATGAGGTATCACTCAGTGAGCACAGAGACTCCTCACAAGAGAAAGTAAGACTTTTTAAAAGCAGGCTATGATTTCGTTGTTTGGGGCACGTTCAGGGATGATAATTGCATACCAGGTATGTCCTCTTAATGGATAAGAAATGTATCACAGTAGCCTGTCACTCTTCAGAGGTTTGTAGGTACTCTGTTTAAAAACACCTTCAGCCTTGTGTGCTCCACAGGCAAGAGAAGACATGACGTGTATTGTTCCACAGTATCTGTCAGAGGACTTCAGTGTAAACACAACATAGGATTGCTCCTGAGCCATTCAGTTATATTTTTACAATCAATATTCATTAATTTTTGTTATTTAGGTCTAAGAGGAGTATAAATAAATGCCACTTCTTGTTGTCTGTTTATAGAGAATAATCTAGTGGCATTTGTGATGATGAAAACCTTACTAGTTGGTGAATTCATGTGTGACTTTAAAATACAAAATTGACATAAATTGCCAAATTGTTGGTAGAGGTGAGGCTCCTGCCTGGCTTTTCAATGAGCCTATGTAGATTTTACTCGCATAAACAAGTTACTGCTTGCCTTCATGTTACTATTCTTCAAGCTATCCTTGAAAAGCCTGCCTCTAACACCTCTAAAGTCTCCCCTTAAGTTTATGGCCATTTGCTTTCCTCCCTCTGTCTGACTTTTTCTGATTGCTATGGAAACACTTCTGTCTGTAGGCTTCTGTTTTGCTGCCAAAACTGCTTGTTTACACAAGTTGGGCAGTAGTAAAACTGTCTGTGTTCCAGCTCATTTTTCCCTGCAGGAGGCAGGGCAGTAAGTGAACATGACTGAAATAAGTGACGACAGTGGGGGGAAAAAAGAGAATTACAGTATTTGAAAGGAAACATAACCTGGGTTGCCTTTTTGTCCCTTCTTTGAACCTTTTAAATTCTAAAATACTACAATGATTTTAGTACAGTTTAGGGCTTGTGGTATCAGACTGTTACCTCCATGAGAATTGCCCTGATGCTTGTAGCTGCTTGTTCAATCAGTTCTTATCTTACTGTAGGAATGCAACTAGAAATTATGCATATTTTTCATTTCCTTGGTTATATCTATTTGTTGTCTTTAGTAAGACCTGAGCATGCCTGCTCCCTCACATAACTCAAGCCAAAAAGAAATCACTTTCATAGCAAATGTACAAAACCAGGGAAAATTGAAAGATTGAAAGCTTAGAAAAAAATTGCACTTCAAATTCTCAAAAGTCACCGGAATGAGACTTTTAACAAGTCTTCTACATTTTATGAGTGTTTTTGAACAGCTTACCTCAATTCATAAATGGTTTCAGTTCTTCAATGTAGCATTTTACTTATCCATTAGAACCCTTGATCATATGCCTGACTTTATCACAGAAACCACAAGGTAGCACATACAAGGGAGAAGAAAGGGGTGTGTCAGTGATGAAGTTTTTTTGGGCTCTAAGTTTAGCCATACGCTGAAATGCCTTACTGAAGCCGGTAAGTGTGTGTTTGGGACTTGGCTGATTTGGCCTAAATGTTCAGCCTCTCACAGCTGCTACATTAACTGTGGAAAAAAATGTGGGAAATGGCTCATTTGTATATGCCAGGTCCCTTTCAAAGATTAGAGAGGGGATTTCACTTTTTTCTTCTTTTTTTCCTCCCCCTCCCTTACTATGTTTTGTTCTTTGTGCTACCTCAACTCCATTGCTCTGGTTGGAATCCTGTTGTTTGAACACATCTGTGGGTGAATCTAAAAGTTCTTCTGGTCAACTTGCACGTTCTCCTACTCTAGCTCGTCTTAATCCCTCGGCCTCTTCACCCAACTTTTTTAAATACCTGAGGCATAACTCAAGTGGAGAACCAAGTGGGCATTTTGCACAAAAGAGGTGAGCTAGAATCTGTACATAGTTTGGGGTAGGGTTTCTTTTACCATGTCATAAATATGAAGCTCTATAGTGTAAATACTTAATTTAATAAAGTCCAAAAGTAGTAGCTTTTTATGGGAGAGGGAACTCTTTAACTGCTCTGCTACCGCAGATCTACTTACATAATTTTGGTTTAGTGAATAAAGGTTTTTTCAGACAAATGGACACATAACTTTCTTTAGAGCCAGTTGCTGCAAAGCAACTTGTTTTTATGCAGCAGACAGCAACACTATTTAAATTGTGTGAGGTGTACGTTGCCAAGAATCTGTGATCCAGCTCACTCTGTCCCTCCTGAATCAATCAGGTCTGTTCTGCTTTGTTCATGGTAACACAGAAACACATTAATATTCTTTTGTGCCTGACATTAAAAGCAAATTGACTATTTAAATGGGCCAAGAAATAGCAGGACTCTGGAGAGCCAGTACAAAAAAGAACTCCATAACCAACCAAAAACCACAAACAAATAAAAAACCCAACCTACTCCCTCCCCAAAACCACAAACCGAGAACAAACAAACAAAAACCCCCAACCCAGGAGCTGGTATATTTGTCTTGGTTACTTTGAGCAATATCAAATTACACTCTTCTGTGCTTCCTTTTTTAGATCAAAAATACATATTAAGAACATTAAGAAAAGGACATTAACTCATTGTTTCCCTGAGAACCTGAAAGAAGGAACTCCCTGAAAATCTTAACCATAAAATCCCTTCTTTACTGTCTCGAGCTAAAACTGCTTATTGTAGCTCAAAAGTCCTTGTAAGTGCTGTCAACACTCACTTGCCATTGGCAAGCAATTTTTATTGTTAGTGCTGTTTATTATCTGGTTTTGTTCTCTTGGGTGAAGGTTTCCTGTTTCCCCATGATGCTGATTCTTCTGATGTTCAGAAAATACTCAACTGAGAACCTTGTTTCACCAGTTCCTTCAGTTGTATTTGCTGACAACTAATGATCATCTCTCTTTATTTAGCTTTTTGTGAGAAGTATGGTATAGCTCACGGGGAGGAAAGTTAATGAAAGAAAGACTGTAGATGTTGTGTACCTGGACTTTGGTAAAGCCTTTGACACTGTTTCCCACAGCATTCTCCTGGAGAAGCTGATGGGTTATGGATTAGACAGGTCTACACTGTGTAAAAAAAAAAAAGTGTCTGGACAGCTGAGCACAGAGAGTCATAGTGAACGGAGTTAGTCAGCAGCCAGTCACAAGTGGTGTTTCCCAGGGCTCAGTTTTGGGCCAGTCTTATTTAGTATCTTTATCAGTGATCCGGATGAGGGGATTCTGTGACTCAGTGCTCACTCAGTAAGCTTGCATATGACACCGAATTGGGTGGGAGTGTTGATCTGTTCAAGGGTGGGAAGGCTTTACAGAGGGACCTGGGTTGGCTGGATCGATGGACTGAGGTCAGTTGTATGAGGTCCCCCAGTACTCATGACTGGTGAGGCCACATCTCTAGTTCTGTGTTCAGTTTTGGGCCCCTCACTGCAAGAAGGACATTGAGGTGCTGGAGAATGTCCAGAGAAGGGCAGCAAAGCTGGTGAAGGGTCTGGAAAGCAAGTCTGATGAGGAGTGGCTGAGGGAACTGAGGTTGTTTAGTCTGGAGAAGAGGAGGCTGGGGGGAGACCTTATCAAAGGCGCTTTATAGCTGAGAGGAGATTGTAGTGAGATAGATGTTGGTCTCTTCTCCCAAGTAACAAGCAATAGGACAAGAAGAAATGGCCTCAAGTTGTGCCATGTATTGTGTGAATATAGAGTGAATTCTTTACTCTTCATTTTTGTAAGACTGACTTGAATCCTGAAGGTTAAATTCTCAAAAGTAGCTTGCTTTCCATGCAAATTGGATAACGGCTCCGTGTGCACAGTAGCAGCTTCTCTTTCCCTTTCCCTGTCAGGTAAGGGCATACCATGTTGAACCACTAAACATAAAGACAAAACAAATTGATAGGGATATCAAATGTGATAATGAGTTTAAATCAATAAAGTCAAACTGCCCAAGTTGACTGTATTCTCTAAGTGAAATTACTTACAATGAAATTATGATGGATTTACAGTACAATTTTAAGTGAAACCTCTTTGCAGGGCATACCATGCTACAGCCTTACCTTTTTTGTGCTCAATACAAGCTGCTAAAGACCAGCTTATCTTCATACTGGTGATTATCCCATCCCATTCACATCTTTAGGAGACAGTGCTAAATGCCATCCAGATATACCATAGTTTATCAGAACCAGTCATTTCTTAAAGTTAGGAGTTGATTCTCCTACTCACGTGTGTTTGTGCAGTCTTCTGAGAAACAGCTTTCTAGTGTCATCAGCCAAGTGGTTTTCTATGCTTTCATTCCATGCAGAAACCTTGTGTTCCCTGAGTAGTTCTCACTTGTCTGTTAACTTTCTCCTGAGTATGTTGGGGGCTTGTTACTTTAAAAGAAAGAGCAGATTATATTCACCAGAAGGCTGCTGTTGAAATTTGGTTAATGTTCCTGTCTGTTGCATAAATAGCACCACAATCCTAAATGATCAATCAGAAGGCTCACCTTTTAGCTTAAAATTCCCAAGCTTGTCTGTATAAAAACCTGTTAATGCTTTACAAAATGGTTTTAGCCAAAGTCTTTTCATTTACCAGCATAGTGGTTATCAGTGTCAGATTCTCCTAACCTCTTCCCCCAAACTTAGTCAATCCTTGAAACTGATACTTAAGTAAATGTGCAATGATAAAGTTGGCATCAGTTCTTATTAAAGGAATTTACTTGCAACATGCACTAAAAGTCTCAGGACATAGAAAAGAATTACAGCTTTACTGGAAATACATTTATATTGGAACATTTTCATTTGCCCAAACAAATACGTATTTCAAAGTAGCACTTTGTTAGCAGTTTCAGCTTTGACTTTGGTTTCCTTTAGGCCTTCAGGATTTAGCTGGGGTTTGTTTGAAATTTAGCAGTATTTTTATTCTGTGAATTTATACTTCTTTGTTCTAAACTATACTTTTCCCAACTGTACTCTCAGCATGTCCTACCGTACTGCCTTAAGGAAAAAGCTTCATTCTTCCTCTTCTGTGCCAAATTTCTTAAAATTTCTGGCTCCTGTAGATGAAAATAACACCTCTGACTTTAGGAGCACAAGGTAGGGTTCTCTCTTAAAGCCTGGAGTAAAAATTGTGTTTTCAAAGATTTCTTTGTCTGAAATGTTTCAGATGCTTTTAGCACTTGCAAAACTTGGTTTGTGCAACAGCTCACTTGCATGTATTCTGCATGTGATTGCTGTAAAAATGATGGAGCTATCCCAGATTCTTCTCCCATTAAGTTTGCAGAACTTAGTAATTTTGATGTTGTAATGGTCATACAACTTCCATCTATGTACTTTTGTGGTAATTCCTGCCAAGGTACTGTGTTAGCAATTTTTGGTTAATATACATGGTTCATCCTAAGCAGCAATGTCCACATCATCAAATAGGAAAGAGAATGAACTGCAAAACGCTCCTCCCAGTTGCTGCCAGAGCTGCTTGAAGTTCATTTGTCCCTTCCAGCTTCAACAAAAACTCAGGCAACCATTTAGCCAATGGCAGGAATGAAGCAATGAATGGTTTAAAGACGTCATGAAAGAAAGTTATTATTGGGGTTTTTAATAAGAAAACAACATTGCTTTTCACTATTTCAGTTAATATTCTGAGTAGTGCATAGATTTTATCAAAGGAGTAACATTCAAGGTTCCTGCACACTGCTCCCAATTTTGTTGCTTATTTCAGATAGTGACTTGGAAACACAAAGGTTAAAAGTTTTGCTCCAAGTCGGTATCGTGAAGTAATGTATTACATACCCAGCTCACAGAAGGCTGGAAGTTCAGTTGGTGTTCACAGAGCTCCTTGATGGGTGCTGATAAAAGGCATTAGCAATTCTTTGTGTCTTCTATGAACAACTGCTAGATTTTGTGGATGGCATTCAACTAGCAGAATAGTAAAGATACATTATGATGTATGTGTCTTTAATGCATCATGTTTAATACACATCTGCAAAGAAAAGTAAAAATTAATTAAAGCTGGAGAGAGCGGATTGCACAGAGTGCAGCCCCTTTCTGTGAACCAAAGCGATGTCTGCAGCCTTGTATAAGCCCGCTGCCACAAAACAAGCTTCACACACCTGACACCAAGAGCTTGACCCAGCATGTGCACAGCGCACTGCACTCACTCCACAGCTGATGGTTTGTGTTACGGTTTTCACTAAAGACCCTGTCGCTGTTGTTAGCAGGTTCAGGTAACCTACTCACGCCATTCTGTGTTCTGAAATTGTAGTGACTACGAATCCAAACACAGCCCACAGGACACGGGTGCAGACAGCCCTGTAAGGACTCGACGGCATTCGTGGAGGCAGCAGATATTTCTGCGAGTGGCAACCCCACAGAAAGCATGCGATTCTCCCAGCCGATATGATGGTAAAGTCTGTGTTTACTTGCTCCCATGACTGTTGTTAGTTGATGTAGCCTGTGAAGTATGGATCATGTTGTCTACTGAGTGCACGTATTTGCCCAGTGCTCTGTTTGTACTCTCTTTGCAATTTTCCACCTACGTTTTGGTCATGTTAAGATCATCAGCTGTTGGGGTTTTAATTTTCAGATTCATATGTAACATTTTTTCCATTTGTTTCAAAATAGCTAACTTAGAAGAAGAATTTATTTTTATTTGGACTATTTTAATGAGTTCTGGGGAAAAATTTATCACCAAGTTTTGCTCTGAAGATAAGGTGGCATTCCTATTTCATCTGTCCATGCTGCAGCGTAGAACTGTGCACTAGAAAAATCCACGCCCATCAGAAGGGATTAAATTTCTTTCATGACCTCAGCTGAGTTCTGTCCTGTGTATTTCATACCAGTCTGAATTTAACCTCACGTATGCTGCTCCACTTGAGCCCTAGTGATCCACTGTCCTCATTCTTATTGCCTGAAATTCTGTAGGGCTAAGGACCCACAGATTAAAAAAAAAAACACTGCATGTCATCATGCAGGTGCAGCATTTCATGCATCTCACTTTATAAGCCAGATAGTACAGCATGTGTTAAGGCCAAGAACACCTTAGAGAAGCTTGTGTATGTAGATAGTGATCTCTGGCTCAGTAAAATTTGAATTTCACTGCTTGATCTCTGAAGCTTTACTTTCTGACTGATCATAAGAAATGACAGTGCATAAAAAATAAGAAAATAAGGAGAAGGGAACAGTACATTCTAATAAATGTGGTGAAAACTAACCATCTTAATGTCACTGAGACATTTTTCTTGCATCTTAAACCTTGATTAACTGGACACCAGGTGTTAACAAAAGTGTTCCTGTCATTAATGCATTGATGCCATTACTTGCGACATAATTTGAGTGACATGGGGTAAGCTGTCTATGGGCATAGATGCCTCTCAAATGTAGTGTACTTCAAAATGAGGTGATATCAAGAGCATGTCGTGTAAGCATACATGTGAAATATTCTCCAATACTTCAAGCCACGTGAAGGAGCTGTTCAAACTCAGCTTTTCTATGAAGCTACTGTTTCTGCAGATATGATGGATCTTTTTGTGATTAGAAAAAGGCTTACTTGTCTTTTGAAAGCCACAAATGCCACCACCACCCCAATATTAAACAGAAAAGGAGAAAAAAACTGAATTGCCTATCCAAGCATTTCCTCTGAGGCATAATAGCTGCAGGATACTATCTTAAAATCCTACAGCTGGATAAGCAAAATAATTGGCCAAAGTGGAAAACAGTAAGTGCTGTTAATAGGAGGAGCAATTTAAAATACCTGGCCTTTCTCTTCCCTCTTGTTTTCTTTTTCTGTTTTTGTTCCAATGTACATACTCAGTTTAAGAACAAAGGGAGAAAAATCAGAGTCAGGATTTTTGTATTATTTAGAACAAGTATTGTTTTTTTCCATTTGGATTTTCATGCTTCTTGTGGAATGTCTCTGACAGTAAAGGATACTCATGATCCAATCTAGATAGCCTTTGAGAGGTGCCATACAGATGATCTTGCGTTGGACTTACCACCACAGTTAACTTAGCTAGTTGTATTTACTTTGGAAATGCAGAGATTGTTATCATTCATCATCTTCCTCCTCTTTCTTTCATCTTCTTTCAAGGAGAAGCAACACATGAAGTAGGCTTTATTGATTTAAGAAGTTACCTGTGCTTCCTTTTTTTTTTTTTTTTTTAAATCAGTCAAAAAAGACCAAAAAAAGACCAAAACCACCACCAGACCAGAAGTCCTTCTCGATGCTTTTTAGACTGATTTGCTTTCAAAAAAAGAATTTATGCAAACAGCTGATATATCACTAAAAAAGTATCAATTTCAGCCAAATTGAACAGAAGGCAATGCAAGTTTTGAATACAAAATGTTTTGTCATGTTCTGTAAAAGTACACATGAAGTGAGGGAAACAAGGGGAACATGCATGAGTCTCCCGTTGTAGACTGTGACTCCACTGACCAGTTTTTCCTTTCAAGTGCAGTAGCCCACACACTGCTGCAGGGAACTGCAGGAGGTCAGTAAGAGAAAAGGCTAGGGGGGTTGTTTTACAGGTCAGTAAGGCAGCCAACCAAGAGCCCCAGAAATGATAAAGTTTTTCAAGTTTAGCGTAGGCTGCTCTGCTAAACTTTGTATTAAACATAAAATCTACCTGTGTGCCTGAACTGTGTGTTGCTTTGACCACGTGTGGGCAGGCACTGTCAACAAAATGAAACTGCCTTGTGGCTGTAACTTCTTTTGGTTGTAATCAGTAAATATGTATGTGAAAGAAGTCAAAAGAAATAGAGATAGCATTAAGCTTTATACACACAGAAAGACTTGGATCCTGACATTTGTCATTTCATTTCTATAGGCAAATGAAATAGGTGAGCTAAATCTCAAGAAGTGTCATATTCCTTGCCACTCTGTGTGGTTAATACAGCAGGATGTGAAGGTGTATTTACTGTAAGTTAACTCTGCCAGGCTACTAGTACATAAGTTATAAAGGTGTTTATGCAGATCTTTGGCTGTTATACCTGCTGCCCTACTTGCAGGCAGATCTATAATTTTCTAGATTCTCCCTCTAGCCAAGCCATGTTCTGTGGCAATGCAGATGGTTTGGCACTTGCTAGTTCTCTATCTTCACTGGTAAAAAGATGAAGGTGACAACTTGGTGATCATTTTAAACCAGCTGAAGTATGGGCTCGCTCAAATAGAGGTGACTGGTTTTCATTTGGCTCAGTTTTCTAGTCCTGCTCATAAGATTACAGGAGCGCTACAGCAGGCACGGGGAGGCAGGCAGGGACACGTCTCTGGAAGCTGACGGTGGGTGCTCTTACCCTGCTCAGGAGCAGGACACACACTTCGATCGCTGCAGAGTGATTGTGAAACTTCACCTTGCACTGCAGTGCAGAAGGATATTCACATGCTTTGATTCAACATCTACAAACCTCTGTGCAGTGGACTGTTTTCACTGTGGTTTTTACATACTGACTGTTCGGAATTGGTCACGGTGGGAGAACTGTTTTGCAGGTTGTCAGAAACTCTAAGCAGAACAGAGTGCTAGGTTTAGAAGGGGTCTAAATAGTTTTCTGATGTAAGGGCTGGTGCTTCTAGCTGCAGGAGGTATGTTGGCAGTAGAGTGTGACTTTTTTGTAACAGCTGTGTCAGCTTTAGGTTGGAGAATGGGTGTTTGTTGGGGTTTTTTTAAGGGGGGCAGTGGGGTGCAGTTATATGTTGAACAGTGAAAGAAATTGCAATTTGGAGCAATGAGATGCTTTGTATTTCTTAGCAGTACTAAGAAAATAGATGAAAAAAAGCAACTTTAGCCAGAACAACTACACAGGATTTTTCAACTTGCAGAAAGATTTCTTTTGAAAGTACAAGTATCTGTACAGGAAAAAAAAACCCAAACTTGATTCATTCATTAAAATTAATTTGGTTTCAGTCTCTGGCAGGCAGAAGTAGCAAACTGTTAAATTCTAAGTGAAGAAAAGTTTGGATTTGAAAAAATGTTACTCTCTTAAAACCAGCTGTAGTTAGCACCTACCTATGTATGTGTATGCTTTGTGGTGAGGGTTATGTTTATTCCATTACTTAAGCAAAAATATTTTAAATTCATTTTGCAGTAGCATTGCAAATACTGTAAACTGTTGCTTTAGCATTCTATACTTGGAATGTTTATATGGTATAAATTATTTCTAATGTGTCCTCCAATACCGTTTTAATGGTTCTTTTTTAGCAACGAAGTTATTATTAATTAATATATAGCTTTATAAATGCTGTAATAAAACCAGTTGGTTATAATTGATTACTCGGTTCTGGCCCTCTCACACCAAGAATATGCTCATAATCTTGATTTGCAGCATAGGAGCTTGGCTATAAGCCGTAAGTACCACGTATAATGTATGACAACTTCTGTGCCCGTCGACATTATCAGGGCATTTATTTCTCGGGTCTTGGCACTATTGGTAAATGGGGTGAATTTGGAGGTAATGGTTACTTTTGAAGCAGCTTTTGATTATAAAAGAAAAATCAAACTCTTAAGCATCCCTCAGAGGAGATTTTAATCAATTGTACTGAAATATGCAATTTTTCAAGAGTTCCTCGTTCTGCCATGGCCTTAGGCTGTATATCAGACTAAAAGAATCTTGTGACTCCATATCAGAAGCTTTCTGATAACAGAAGCCTCCTTGTCATGTTACCACATCTGGTTCTGAAGTCAAATATTTCAGTCATCAGTGTAGAATAATAGAAATGTTACATCCTTGGGTATAGAAGTTTGCAGTTCCTCTTTGATTTTTTGTATCGGGTATGAAAGAAGGTGCTGCAGTACCTGAATGGAAGATGTGAAGAGAACTAACTGAGGATGTTGTGAAAGTCCTTTCTTTTGGGCAATGTAATCTTCCACAGCTGTGAAGATTCACGTGTTTGTTTGTGAAGCTGAATTTTGTAATGTTTAAAATGCAACAAAGAAAAATAGTGTCATTCAGAAAAGAAAATGCTTAATGGAATTTTTCCAGCCACATTCTTACAATATCTTACTTAACTTCTTAACCCTGGAGACCAGACGTGATTGGTAAATAGTGCATTTAGAGAGCCATGTGTAAACAACTACATAGTGGGGATGGCAGTAATGCATTATATTTGAGCCCCCTCCCTCTTAGTTTCCTATAAAAATAAAACAAGTACTTCTATGTGAAGTGCTGCAGTTTCTAGTCAAATGTGAATCTTACTACCTTGTTTTTGGTAGTTGTGGTTGGTTAGACTAAGTGCTTCCAAGAAAATGTTTTTAGAATTGAGGCTTTTAGGAGGGTTTGTCACTTCTGGGGGTTTTTTGTTTTGATTTGGTTTTGTTTTACTTCGTGTGGTTTCTCTTACTGTGTTTTCTTTTTTTTCTTCTTTTTGGAAAGCCTTGTTTAATACTGAGTTTGACTAAAAAATCAATTTAATTTTTTTATAGTCAATTACAAATGAAATTTCCTAAGAAATCAGGTTTAAGGTGACATTTTAATAACTCACTGTTGGAATACTTTAATGTCTTCCCACAGATCCAAGCAAATGCTGTGTATTCACTGTAGCTTCTCCTGGAGCTAATGAAATTTCCTGGTTATGTCATGCTACCAACCAAATAGTGTCTGGTTTAATTACTGCTCCAGTCATTCACAAGCTTTTTATTTACAAACATCCTGTAGTAAGGTCCCTGCTAGCAATGTATTGTAATATTTAGGAATCTTTTGTACTTGTTTCTTCTGTGTCATCTTTGCATGTGAGAGTTTTGTGTAATACATTTGTTAATCCTTTTGGAGTGTAGGGCTACTTGGCATCTTAGGATTGAAGCACTGCCACGTGAAGCCAAAGAGCTGATTATAAATGAACAGATCTGCTGTACAAATTCCATGTCAGCCCATTGTTCCTATGGGCCTTGTCCTTTCTTGGGTAGTGTGAGCGGTGGGAGTATCGTAGCAGTGCTTTTGAGGTATGTATGGAATTACTAGGGCATTTGTGCAATGTGTCTCTCTGCTTCATGAGCAGCTTCAGCTGCACTTTGGTGCTTTGTACAAGTTCTTACAGGCACAGGAAAGCTGGTGGCTTTCCCAGTGAAGTACACAGTTTCTCAAAGAATACTTAGTTTAGACCCACATACCTGTAGAAGTGCATTGCAGAGAAGAGTAGTTCTTGAAGGGTAGTCCAAGTGTTAAGTACAAATGGAAAATAACCTGTGTGTTGATAATATGTAGTAATATTTTTGAGTCAACTTGCCCAACCCTGAACCTTGAAGCATAGAAGTGTGGTAGGCTTGTAGAAGTACCATGTATGGAGGTAGCATTTTATGTGGAAGCTGCATGGAAGGGAGCAACATAATTTGAAGGAGTACAGGTCAAACAGGGAATAGGAGTAAGTCAAAGCTGAAAAGGTTGACAGATGAACAGGGAAGCAGTTCAGTGTGTGCTGAAGTGTCCAGGTCCTGCTGAATGCACTCACTAATCTCATAAAGGTTTTGAAGGCTGTGTGTTACTTGGATTTTAGCACATGGTAGCTTGATTCAGTGGAATGTGAGCTCCCAGTTACATTCAGTTGAATTGGTCTACTGTTTATCTTTGTTTTCTTGCTGTCCTCAGATCATTTGTGCATAGTAATGAAGTACTCTCTTTCTTGTTGCAGTATTGCTACTGTTAACTGTTCAGGACCTGGAAGCCAGGTGACACGTTTGTCCATCATTCCGCTTTCTATCCATGGATGTTTGTTAGGGCTGATTTACCAAATGTCTGCTGTTTTACTTTGCTTTGAGGGATTGCCTGCACATTTCCTCCTCCCCCATCTCCTTTCACAGCCAAACAGCTGATGCAACTCTGCAAACTTTAGACAAGCCACCTGAGCAGTTAAACAGGTTCATTTTGGTTTCTTTACATCCTGCTACATGCCAGCCTGGGGATGGGAGTGAAGGCAGGTTGTGAGTGTGTCGCGCTTTATCAGAGTAGACTTTAGACTTTCTGTTAAATGTCCACAATTGATAAGTAGGAGAGAATAGAGAAGGAGCTGCCATTTGGAAGGCAAAATCAAGTCTAGGACTATTCCACAGAAGAATTGGAGGTAGGGTTGATAATCATCATTGTTCAGCCTGTAGAATTTTTTAACATTCCTGATTTCTTTTATAGCCTCAAGCATCCTGAGTTAAATTTCTTTTAGTGAATACTGATCTTTTGAGGTCAGTAATAGACAAAAAATTTTCAGCCTAAATGGAAGCAGGAATATGGCCTTAAGTAATGAATGCTTTTGTTGCCACAGTAAGTTTCAACACTGGAGGATGCAAGTGAGTAACAGCTCTGGTAAATTAGAAAATGATATTTTGTTGAGTTGGTACTGGAAAATCAATCCACAATATTTGCACTGAGAAAGTAGAGCATGCATGCTAACAGGAAGATTTTAGGTCTTGGCCATGTTTATCCTTGCTTTAGAAATGCAATATATTTAATCTGTTTCCTTGCATATGTTTTGTCAGCCTGAGTTTTTTGCAAGGGGGTGACCATAAAATGTCTCTACAGATAATTTCTAATAAAGGGGTGTGTGTGTATATATACTCACATAAAACCAGAATACATATCTGACTCTTAAGGGAGATCCATAAACCACTGAGAGGATGCGTAATGTCAGAAGAGATTTGTTTCCCCTAAGATGTATATGCATTCTATATTAGATGCTATAAGAAAGTATTAAGAATTGCATAGGCTGCAGATAGTGGATAAGGGTGTACCCATCTGGATCACTTTTACTTTTTCATTAATGTTTGGTGACTGTTGTCATTATTTCCTCTTTCTTATGGTGATACTACTTTTTGCATGTAATGCAGCCTTAGAGAAAATGAAAGAATTCCCTTCAAGATGGTATTTTTAATTTTTAAGTTTATTACTTTATTCCAGTAGAAAAAGGCAATTCTACCAGTATCAGCCTTGAGCGTATTTGCTTTATAATGTTCTTTAATACACACTAAGAAAATCATAATGGGAACTGTTTCATGTACAGAACACTGTTGTGCACCAAAACCAACGATCAAATCAAAATAGTTTTCCTTTAATCATCAGCACAAGTTGAAGATTATCAAGCATGTGTTCCTTCTCAACCTGATGACATTTACCTGCACCTCTTCTGTAATTACAGATCGTAGCCCACAGAAGTCTTTCCATTTATCTGTAAAGAAAGAAAATAATGTTTCCCAGTTTAAGGAATATGATATAATTTCTTCATTGTGTTGATATTTTTCATAGCCAGCTGTATTTTGAATGCTTGTCAGTGTTTCCTACTTCTCTTTGCAACAAACGGTTATTGCCATCAGAGTCAAATACTCGTCCTTTGCCTAACTGTTATGCCCATGAAGTTTGTTTGTTTACCCAGAGTGTGAGTATCCACAGTTATATCCAGAGTGCAAGTTTATAAAGATTTAATTTGTGCTGCTGGCTGAAAATGTTACATATATTTTTATAGGTATATCTTAGCCCTTGAATTTAATTGTGGTAACAAATACTTGTTGTATAAGGAAAACAGGTGGTTTTGACCCACCCTATTTATCTCTGACTCCTTGAGAGGAAAAGATTGACAGTGGCAAAATTAGAAAAGCAGAAGCCAGCAGCTGTGAACTTTTCCATTCTTATTTAGTTACCTGAGCTTAGTTGTGCAAGTGCCCTTCATCAAACAAGAAAATAATAGCTGCATATGAACTGTTCGAGTCAACATATATGATAGCTTTCTGAGCAGATTCTGGAGGGGTGAAAACCTTCCTGTTGTAAATTTTTGTAGAGATGAGAGAGTTCATATGCCTGTGTGTAAAATTAAAAGCATTTATTGGTGTGCTAGCCAATGATAAAGAAATGTACCACTGAGCTACCATGTGTAGCAGTTGTTTCGGGAGTGCCCTTATCCAGGAGCTGTTTGAAATAGCATGCACAGATGTACTTGTCTTTGACAGGAGAGTGCAGGGAGTGCTTTTTACACTGATTTTAAAGCATTTTCTTGCACACATAACTGGTGAGCTTATCCCTGGGGAGACATTGCACAGTCATTATGTTTGAAGGAGAAATGCTGTTGTGATGGCTTTCCATCTGGATTTGGTAGGAAGAGATATGGGTGGGTTTGGCCGTTCATTTTAAAGGTGGTGAATTGAGTAATTTTTCTTGTAGATACAGGTTAAATCAAAGAGTACTGAGCCCTCGGAGAAGCTGTATAAACCAATAAAATTCAGTGATAGTGCAACAGGCATTAAGAAAACAAAGTATAAGAAAGAACTTATGCTTCTCATGTTGAGAACTTGATTAAAATACTGTTCCTCTAAAAATAAAAGATTTTTCAGTTTGCCTAAGATGTGTTTAATATTCACTTTCTTCTGTAGTGTTGTCAGTCTTCTCAGAATTACCATATATGCCTGACAAAAAGATACATTTTGTGGTAGACCAGTTGAAGCCAAAAGAAAAAGTGCAGAAGGTTATGACATGGTTAAAAATTACAAGTGAGAGCACACGTGTCTTAGGTGCGTGTCTCCCTTTCTGCATGTTTACTTTAAGAACTGGTAGTCATCCCATTGTACGGCCTTAGGTGGTGGTGTGTTTGTCCAGAGAAGGGCGTGTGTCGTCTTTGTTAAACACAGTTTAGAGATAATTCTTCAAGTTATGCGGGTGCTATATTTGATTTGGTCTGCCATTTGAATCACACCTGGGTTTAGCTGTAGGTTATATTGTTGCTGTTTCTCAAACATACAAACATCCACAACAACTATTCTCTTTTAAAGATTACTGCGAGTTGGGAGAACTTCCGCCAAGATCTCCGTTGGAACCAGTGTGTGAAGATGGTCCCTTTGGGCCAGTGAAAGAAGAAAGGAAACGGACATCCCGTGAGCTTCGCGAGTTGTGGAAGAAAGCCATTATTCAGCAGATACTTCTCCTCAGAATGGAGAAAGAAAACCAGAAGTTACAAGGTTGGTGAAGTCCTTGATTGCACCCTACTGCAATACAAGTTGACTTTTTGGTTTGCTCTGTGACCTTGGCAGTGGATTGGACCAAGCGTTAATGAAACATTATAGGAACAGACAGGTAAATCGGTTTAGCAGCATCTCCCTCAGCTCTCGTTACTATAGGTTACAATTTACACGTTTTTTGTATCACTTCACCTTGTTATTTACTTCATCTGAATTGGTACTCCTGATTTTACCATGGCTAGGTTTTTTTAGTCTGGTGCCTAGAAGCTCAGACAAGGAATTCAGCACAATCACTATCATGAGCTGGATTCTTTTCTACCTTTGCATCCATAGGTCATTGTTTTAGTGTTGGTCATTGCAACGTTCTACCTATCCAGTCTTGAATTGAAGGTCTTAAGGAGCTGGTTGTGGACTTCGTGTGTGCCTGCCTGCATACACACACTGTGCAAGCAAGGTTTGTATGGAGTAGTAATGACTTGGATCAGTCAAAAGAGTGATGAGAAGGAGCTTAAGAAACTGGAATTTGCAGTTGTTCTTAACCAAAATTTTTCTGTTGCTGAATGTGTAGCTGTGACAAGTCCATTGTGGTGGCAGTTTTTACACATAAAATGCAGCTGGTTAGGAATACACATTTTCTTACAGCAGCTGCAAGTGTTAGCCCTTCAATGCTGCTCCTTTGAACTTCTGAATGATGAAGATTATAAATGTTTATCTGGCTGATTTTAGTTATTTAGGAAGGGCGTAGGTACCTGGATCTTCAAGGATGAGGTACCTCTCAAGAAAAAGACAATTTTTCTTTACCTTTTTGTAAACGTGAGGAAGGGCTGTCTTCCAGGAAGAATTAACTGTAGAGAAAGGGCTGTACCCTCTGAAAAGGTCAGTGTACCAAACATGAAATCCTTCTTTATACTTGGGCTGAAACTCCTGGTTGGAAGGAGAAAACACTTCTCAGGAGCTGGGATATAGCCTCCCAGAACATTCAGCCCACTACACTCTAGGCTACTTGCTCCTAGTAATATAGCTCTGTTTCAACCCTGATATCTCAAGAATACCTGATACTTGAATTTCCTGAGAACCCAACAGGTGATAGTCATGTTCCTAGCAAATGTGCTTGCTAATCTAGTAGTATGGGAATGCATACAAAGTACACAATGCCCTTGGCAAAGGGGCCAAGACCATCTGGAAAAAGAAAGAGGTACTGTAAGCAATGAATTATTCCCCCAAGCTGAAGGGATTGCATGTTTATGGGACCTGACATTTAAAAATAAATTTAATTTTGTGTATTTATAGTCCAGATTTTGATTTTAAATTATCTATTATTCAATGTATCTGAATCTAAAACTTGCAGTCAAGTTTCTGGCAACTGCAGGGCATTGATACCCATAAACATTTTAACAGTTTTAATCAAATGTTCCAGTTTTGTCTGCCCAAAAGAAACAATTGTAAAACTGTCACGAATTCACTAAGATGAGCAAGTCTGAAGCTAGTTAGTGAATAAATGAGATGAGTGGTGGCATGATTAAAGGCCAAGACTGTGCAGTGTACACTGTGAAGAAATAAAAGTTGCTCTAGGTAGCTGCTGCCCAGAGAGCTCTGATGGTGAGACAGGTGACTTGAAAAAGAAGCTGATTACAGCATAGTCAGCAGAGGTTTGTAGTCTAATGCCACATGTTCTGATGGTTTTGTCTCTGGGAACTAAAAAGTAAATGTTCTACATGTGGTAATAATTATCAAGAGTACTGCTGAAAAAGACTGAAAAGGTGCCAAGCAGCAGGAAACACTTGTTTGCAAAAGGCACAGCATTGAAAGATTTCTGAGTTTGTCATTCATGGAAGCTGAATATTAAATGCCATTTTTAAGATACCGTCGTACAATACCGTCCATGGTTTACGTTTTTCTAATGTTCTAATACATACATTGTATTTGACCTGAGGAAAATGTGAAGACATTGATAGTTTGAATACACAGAATTACTTACAATGTGGACACAGAGCTTCAATAAAACCGTCAGTCCTTGTAATTACATGCTTCTTGGGTAAACACAGAATATGATCTACTGGGAAAGGTCAAAAGCAACAAGAAACTGGGAATAAAAGAACCTAAGGAGTAAAATTAAGCTACAGCTGTCTGTATTAGGATGGGTAAAGCATGAGTCAGTACACGTGCAGCCTAAGTCATGTTTTAAAATGAAATACACTACTTTGAAGTGAAAAGTCAAAAACTAAATTAGAAAATGTCAAAATGAAATACTACGAGGTCCAGATCTTGCAAACATTTAGGTACCATCATAAATCACATGAATAACCTCACTGAATGAAATCATTCACGTGTGAAAGCAACTACAGGATAAGGAAGTAAGGTAGACATTTTCATTTTCAAAATTTAGTCTTGTTTTAGCCAGTGGGGAGTACACAGCAAGGTAACCCTTTGTGATCCCAGAATTTGGTAATTTAACAAGCCTGACCTGCAGATACCGATGAACAAAATGAGCTTAGTGTGTTGGCTATTTTAGGGTCATTATGGGCCGTGTACACTCCAGGTGACCTTTCACTGTTTACTAAGTTTACTGAAGAAGTTGAACATCCAAACAATGGAGAGTTAAACTAACAAAAGATAGCATCCTTTTAACATATTATTGTCTCAAGACTGTAGTGCACAGGAGTGTGATTTTTATTTTTTTTGTGTGAATTCATAGTGTGCAATCAGCAAAAGTAGCAGCAGGGTTATGGTGCATGGTAGAATGGCCTCAAAACAGGTGCATCTTGTTAGTATCACAGTAATGCATCATCACAACAATGAAGTACTGTGAATACATCATGGCAGAGGAATTAAAAATCACGGTCACTCCATGATGCACTGTTTTGTCATGGTTCCAAAGTGTGTTATTTTTAATTTGCTCAATGGGTGTTATTAAGGAGCAGAATTTTTAAATTTTTTGTTTAATACTTCAGAATGCTGTCCATCCTTTGTGTCTTTTGAACCTGTCCTCTGCTTGTTTTTGCAAGTAAGGGAGCTGCTGACCGTATCACAGAACTGTTGTCCCAGAACAAGGTGTGCTGAGTCATCAGCCACATTACAGCCCAGTTTAAAAATCAAAACATTTTATTAAATTCTCTATATACTTGCCACAGTCCGTGTCACTTTCTGTCTTCTTACAGCATTTTCTTTCAGCATTTCATACCTTTCAGGAATAGATGTCTGACATCTTTCTCATCTGTGCTCACCTTCCTCTTGTATTTTCTTCTAGTCTCATGACCTGCACAAATTCATCCACTGTCCCAAAAAGTCCTTTATTATTTAGTTTACATGAATGCCATTAATAAACTCTGTTTCCAGGTACATTCTAATACTAAAAAGCCCCCTGACAAAAAAAAAAAACAACCAACACTTTAAAACGTTGCCAGGAGTCCCTTTGAAATTCTCACTCCACTTCTAAACTTTGGAACTAACACTCAGCTATAGAATTCATTTTCTTTTTTGCCATGGCTCTTTGCTTTCCCAACTTTTGTTTTTAATCCTTTATAGATATAATATGAAGATACAGTACGGTGTTCTTATAAGTTGTCATCTGAGAAAATCGTCAGTACTGCCACACGTCTCTGCTCCAGGAGCTCTGATGATCTAAAATGTCTTATTTAAGGCTGAATTATGCATTGAGCCTTGTTCTTATTTCTTCAGTGGAGACTTTGAGAGCCTCCTCTATATGTAGTGTTTATAGGCATCTTTGTGTTCAGGGTTCTGAAATTTTCTATACTTGAACTTTCCTTTTTATGTGGTCTATAAAAATGGACACATAAATGATCACACTTTTTTTTTTTTTTGGTGTAGTTTTTCTGCACTTATTTTTTTAAGGGAAATAGAAAAATTCTTCAGAAGACCTTATGCTTGCTTCTCTTGTTTCTTCAGATTTAAGAGTTGACTAGCTGTAGGAAACTCAATTTAACGGATCAAACACAGTTAATCCTGTATGTAATATCCTTTAAAAAAAAACAAACCCCACAGTCACAAAAATTTAGACATGTAATATTTCTGAATTAATAGGGTTTAATTTTAGGTGGATTGCCTGATGAAGTTCTACTAAATGTAGAACTTCATCAGGCAACTTCATCTACAATTAGTGCATTTTACAGATAGTAAACAAAATTAACTGACACATTCTTATCACTTCCCAGCTTCAGAAAACAATTTGCAGAACAGACGTCTGAAACTTGACTATGAAGAAATCACACCATGCTTAAAAGATGTGACATTGATTTGGGAGAAAATGTTGAATACACCTGGAAGGTCAAAGATTAAATTTGATGTGGAAAAAATACACTCAGCTGTCGGGCAAGGTAAGCACGGCTTGTTATTTTGAGCTGTTGAAATGCAGTATTACTGGAGTTAAAGTCCTTTATATTAATTTTTTTATTGTATTGTTGTGTAGCATCTTTTGAGGTATTGCAATTGATTCAATCTGATTTTATAAATTAAAAGTTACAATTAAAGAAAAAAGCCTGGGTAACACCAAGAAGTGACTGTGTAAAGAACTGAAGAAACTGCACTCTTACCTGGAAATTCTCTGTTGCAGCCTGGGGTAGTATGTATGTATACAAACAATAGACACGGATATTTTTGTAAAACTGCCTTTTTTTTCTGTGTTCAACAACGTGTTATACCTGCAAACACCACCTACAGCCTTTCTCACAACTGCAGGGCTGAGCAACCAGCCCCTCTCTCAGCTGCATCAGAAGTAATGTAATGTAAAGAAGACTTTTACATCCTCTAAGAAATTGGGTTACCACTCAATGTGATTTTGTGCCATGGTTGGACCCAGCTCGGTGCTGTATGTAGCCAGTGGTGAAAATGGCTACTCAAGGGAACTTTTTATAATTCTATGCAAAGCTTTCCAACTCATAAAGGAAGTTTGAAGAGTTGACCGCTAGCAGATGTTGAATATTCATTTTAAATACTGCACTCGCCTATATGTAATTATTGAAGCAAGTTCTGACAATATGACATGCCTCAAGCACAGATCTCTGGGAAGTAAGGAAAGCTCATTATCACAGATTTCCTTTCTTCCATCTAGGTAAAGGGCTCTGTCCAGTCAATATTTGAGCATGAGAAAAACTCAGTATTTGTTGATAGTCCAGAGATGCTGGCCTGTGTTTGAGGTCAAAATAGAACTTAAGAAACTTGGGGTGATACAAACTAAGCAAGTAAATAAATAAATAAAGCCCTGCTTAGCAGATTGCTAATCAGAAGCACATACAAATAGTAGCGAAAGTATCCTTAGCTCTTGCATCAGAGTTCCTAGAGTGACCTGCTGTCAAATTTCGTATATATGCAGAAGTGACAAATAACAAATGCATTTAAATTGAGCTTAGCAAGTTCTAGTTTAGACCAAGACCATTAAAAATAACTTGAGTAAGCAAGGCAAACAGGTAAGAAAGGCAGGTTTCGTTAAGCATGGGATTCAAATTAGGATAAAAAATATATAGTGTTGACCTATAATGTATGCTGTAGTAGAAATTTAAATATAGTGCATCTTTCATTTAGGAAATAGTAAATATTTTATATGTAAAATGCAGTGTACAGAGATAAAATTTGCTTTAAGGAAGTAGTTTGAGATGAAGTTTTAATTAATTTTTAATTTCACAGCTCTAAATACGAGCTATTAAGCCAGTTCCACACTATGGGACACATTCAACCTCACTGAAGCTGATGGGACTTTAGATGCTTATCTGAAGAGGAAAACCTGGCTCATTCAGTGTCTGAAACAGCACTTTCCCTTACTGTTTTGTATTGGAGACTTTTTGATTATTAAGTTTTAAGTTCTCTAAAATAATTTACAGAATAAATACATTTGTGATATGGATTCAAATATTTCTACTTGCATTTCCTTTTCAAGCAGTTGTGCCTGGAATATCATAGAATCATAGAATTACAGAATTGTAGGGGTTGGAAGGGACCTCGAGAGATCATCGGGTCCAACCCCCTGCCAAAGCAGCTCCCTAGGACATTTCACTCAGATAGGCATCCAGACGGGTCTTGAATATCTCCAGAGAAGGAGACTCCACCACCTCCCTGGGCAGCCTGTCCCAGGGCTCTGTCACCCTCACTGGGAAAAAGTTTTTCCCCATGTTGGTGCGGAACTTCCTATGCTCCAACTTGCAGCCATTGCCCCTTGTCCTGTCTCCACAGACCACTGAAAAAGGGGCTGGCTGATTCCCCTGCATCCCCTGCTTAAGATAATTATAAACATTAGTTAGGTCCCCCCTTAGTCTTCTCAAGGCTGAACAGTCCCAATTTTCTCAGCCTCTCCTCATAGGGGAGGTGCTCCAGGCCCTTAATCATCTTCATAGCCCTTCTTTGGACTCTTTCCAGGAGATCCCTGTCCTTTTTATACCAAGGCGCCCAGAACAATATGATAGTGTAGTAGCAGTAAGTGTTGCAGACATAAATTCATATGTGTTTTCATCCACATATTACATGTACACTGAAAGAAAAAAACAGTCTAAAAAACTTCAAGCCATCAGTTACTTCATTATCTGTTTCCAATACATCATGGATTAGACCAGAATACTTTTTGCAAAGAATAGCACACTGAGCTCTTGCATAGATGATGTAATAGTGCTAGTTTTGTGCTGGATAAAGTATGCATGTAACAATAACCTTTCCATTACTTTGAGAGCTTTGCAAATAGATGCAAATAAAGGCTACTGTTACTTATGTGAAATAGTTAATTAGCAACATCCCTTTTCATAAAGATACTCAAGCTTCAAAATGTTTGTGTGTCTACCAGTCGTTCAGAAAATCAATAGCAAAACCAGAAATGCAATATTTGCATTTTGATTTTCTGCCTTCTGTTGTAGTCTCTAGATCACCTATCATTTGCACTTGTTTATATTTATGGTATGTGTGCATCCTACCTTCCTAAAACTTACTCCTAACAACAGTGCCAGTGTTGTATTAGTGAAAAATGTTAGTTGTTTCTATTGTGGTGCTGTACTTTACATGGAAAATTGGGAGACAAGCATTTAACTTTTCAGAGACAAGTATTTCAATTTTTTGCTGCCTCTTCTAGTACTTCTCAGGCAGGATGTAAGTGGTGACCTTAGTCTTTGGCAGCTCACCCTGTTCCTACCTTAAATCTCTCCTTTTAAGATACTGATGTCTTTTATTGGTTGAGGAAGCCATAAGCACTGTAGTTTGATCTGCTTCTATGTTCTACTGGAGATAGCAGATACAGGTCTGCTTGCATATCTAGTTGATACAGATCTTCAGTTCCTCAATCCTGTTAGTTCAACTGTAGCTGAGCCCTCAGTATGAGTACAAATTACTGGTTTAATTACTTTCCTTCTCTCAGGAGTACCACGTCACCACCGAGGGGAGATCTGGAAGTTTCTAGCAGAGCAATATCATCTTAAACATCAGTTTCCAAGTAAACAGCCACCAAAGGACACACCTTATAAAGAACTCCTAAAACAATTAACTTCCCAGCAACATGCAATACTTATTGACTTAGGTAAGTACAGTAGTGATCTGAAATTAAAATAAAGTGTTTATGATCTCCGGAAGATAATTAAATTTAAAAAAGAAGGTAACACACAAAACCACCTGTCATTATTTAATAATACTTTGTTGGTAAGTATTGCTTTTAATTTTGTATAAATGTGAACTATTAGTTGACACCATCAGGAAAAGGCAAAATCTACATTTTAAACACGGACATCCTTTGCAACGCGGTAATAAAACAGTGTTAGATGTGTTTGTACTGCATCTGTACTTCAGACATTGACAGTGAACTCCACAGGCCCATGGAATACAAACTGCCAAGAGAGGAAGTCAATATTGAAGTGGAGATTGTTGAATTACCATGTGTTATTCATTCCTGATGCCCACTGTTTGCTGTTTTCTGTTACGGTTGGGTTTGGGTTTTTTTTAATGGGCAGTTGCTAGCAGTTGGTATTTTTACTTGTATAAAAACAATTACAAAAGAACCTCTTTTTCATAATTTTGTTTTTAAAAGGCTCTTTTTAAGGTGGGTTGGGTTAGTGAACTGAGCACCTACAACAGAGGGGAGGCTTGGGACACTGGACAGTAGGGAGCACTGTTTGGCTCATACAGCAGATTTGGGCTTGCTGGCTCAGCAAGCTGTTGATGTTCTCTGCCTGGCTGTGCACACGAATGGTGTCTCATCTTAGCTGTGTGCTCTGCTTGTAGAAACAAATGAGTGCATGTGTTGGCAAATCCCTAACTGCATGGTGGTTTTCAGTTGCAAAGTACTGTTTTTGTGGGGGAGCTATTCGCTAGCCCAGGAGTTGAGGGAATGCTTGAGCCCTGTTGTTTCAGTAAGATGAAACTAGGAAGCTGAAGACTTCTATGATTCCATTGAAGTAAAGTAGGGCTGCACAGGAAGACAGTGTAACTGGATAGGCAGCTAGAAGGAATTTGTATGTTCTGACTTGTGTTCCTTCAGGCTATCAGAAGTGTTTCTTCTAAGCAGATCGTTAAGAATCCTTCTTGAGAGAATGCCGTTTTTATTTGAGAGAAAAAACTGTGTTCTTGCAACATATGGTCACAATATTAAAAAAGCTTTTCCCAGTTAAGCTAAAGAGTTCTTGCTAACGCAGTGTAAGCCAAAGCTGTAATAGTATTGCTCAGGCTCAGTGAACTGATGCACCTCTTCATCTATAAAGAGTGCTTCCTGAGAGGGAGGACTGCAGCATGCATCTGGGTGCAGAGCTAACGTCAGCAGCCGCTTGCCTGGCCCAGTTTATTGTCACAGGGTATTTCATTACCTGGACAAGAACAAATCCACAAGTACCTGACAACTTTTCTGTGCACTTCCTTTTGTGGCCCCACCTGCACAAACCCTTCAGTCACTGGGGGTTTCAGGTCCTGAACACCAAAGTCATGTTCAGAAAATTACTGTATCTCTCAAAAATGTTATCAGTGTAAGAAACCAGTCTGTTCATTACTGAGTGTTTGCTGAACACAGTAGAAAATTATGTGTTGTTATATTACATTTCAAAAATATAATAGTAGGTACTTACTTTCTTCTTCTGGAGCTCTTGAGGTATCACAGTTCACTGACACTCTTCAGTTTGGTGTTCCTAAGTAGAAGCTAAAATTCTTAGTTAGGTCATCACCAGGGCTCTCAGAAACAATTCAGCTTGTGAGTTTTAGCAGTTCTGCTCCTTCTCCATTTTTTATAACTTGTTTGCTTTTTTATTCTTGCTCAGCTTGTAACTTTTCCTCATGACTTGTATGAAAGGAGCCTTGCTGCATTACTGAGGAAGCACAGGTTTGCCTTTACACTGTGCTGCTGTTAACTTGTCGTTCAGGCAGAGGATTCCTTTGCAAAGGAACATAAGTTCATTCTCGTTTGAAAGCTTGAAATAATTCGGTAACGTCCAGCTCTGTGACAGCCTGACTGGGGGCGACTGATTGCCAGTGTCCCCTGTGACAGGCCAGAGCAGCTACCAGATGGCAGAAGGACTCTGCCCTGGGCTTTGTCTTCTTGAAAGGAGCTCAGCATTGATGTTATCTGGCAGCTCAGCAGCATTCCAGGAGCTAAAGGGTGGGGTTATATTTAACAAGTGGGCAACTGAAAAAAACAAGCTCTACTTAATACAAGGACAAAAGAAGTATTCAAATTTCTTCTCTCTTGAGGTATTTCAGAGGGAAAATCTGATTGGGGGGTGAGGGGTGGGGTTGTAGTTTGTTTATTTTTTCCCAGAAACGAAAATGCTACTCCCTTTTGGAAACATTTGCTTAAAAAATCTTTAAACAAGAAGTCTTCAACATCTTTGTTCACAGAATGATTGAGTTTGCAAGAGAGTTCTTCAGATCATCTAGTTCAAACCCCTGCTCAAAGCAGGATCACTTAAATTAGGTTAGCCAGGACAATGTCCATAGCTAAGAGACTCCACAGCCTCTCTGGGCAACTCCTGCCAGTGTCTAGCCACAGTCAAAATAATTTATTTTTTTTCTCTCACGTTCAGGTGGAATTTACTGTATTTCAGTTTGTGCCCATTACTTGTCCTGCCAGGGGCACTACTGAGAAGAGCCTGGCTCCCTCTTCATTCTCTCCCATGGCGTATTTGTGCATATTGACAAGATCCCTCTGAGACTTCTCTTTTTCAGGCTGAACAGTGCCACATCTCTCAGTCTTTCCTCATAAGAGAGATGCTCCAGTACCCTCATCATCTTAGTGGCCTTCTGCTGGACTCTGTCACTTGTACTGGGGACCCCACAGTTGGACACAGTACTCCAGGCTTGGCTTCACCAGTGCTGCATAGAGAGGAGGATCATCCTTATCGAACTGCAGGCAATGCTCCTCCAGCAGGATACCATTAGGGTTCTTTTGCTGCAGGGGCAGACTGGTGGCTCATGTTCAACTTGGCAGCTACTAGGATACCCAGGTCCTTTTCTGCAAAGCTGCTTTCCAGTTGGATGGCCCTCTGCTTCTATTTACACCTTTAGGACAGCCTCAGCCTTGTCTGCCAGCAGCAATACCCTCAGGTTCCCAGGAGAGCCCTGGCCATCCTGGACAGTGTTCAGATGCTCAAGAAGAACTCAGAGAAACAAGGCCCAAAGTGTGGTGTCTGCTGGCTGCCTCTGTTAGACACTGTGGTATAATATGTGTATAGCCTAGAGAGAGATGCATATATCACAGCACATAACTAGTTACATGACTCTTGATACTGTAAGGGCTGCAGAAAAAAAAAAAAGACTGAGTAAATAGTGTGGGTCAAACTGATTGTGTTAGTTGCATTAGTTTGTTTGAAGGACATGTGGTCCCAGGTCTGTATGAAAATTTACAGATAAGCCAGTCTGGGGTGAAAATTGTTTCCTTGTTCCAGAACTGAAGGTCTGGAAATGGTTCAGTTGTACTCCTACAGCTCTGCAATTAGTATAGTTTACCTTAGGCTGGGATTTAAAGAGATGTGGGGAATAGAAACAAAACCCGTCACTTAGCAAAGTTTTGCTCCCACAACTGACTCCCACCCTCTAAGTCACTTGTGCTGGTGCTCATGAAACACTCCCTGGAGTTGACACAGCTGACTGGCAAATATTTTGAGTTTGGTTTGTTGGGTTTTTTAGGGTTTGGTTTTTTTATTTTAAGTCACTAACTTCAGCTATTTTCACAGGGCGCACGTTTCCAACACATCCATACTTCTCAGCACAGCTGGGAGCTGGGCAGCTGTCACTCTACAATATTTTGAAGGCTTATTCACTTCTGGACCAGGAAGTAGGATATTGCCAGGGCCTTAGTTTTGTAGCAGGAGTTTTACTACTTCATATGAGTGAAGAAGATGCTTTTAAAATGCTGAAGTTTCTCATGTTTGACATGGGCCTGAGAAAACAATATCGTCCTGACATGACAATTTTACAGGTATGAATTCAATTTTTTAATAAAAGGATACTAACATTAAATCGTAATAATGCATTATAGATAGCCTCAAAATCTAGATGTGCACTTAAATTCAGTTTTCAAAAATGGGGAAGGATAATATGGGAAAAGAGTACAGCATCCTAAATGCACTCGTTTCAAATAGACTATTGGGGAAACCATGAGAGCCATAAATAGAATTGTTATGTGTTATATATGAGGTTCAAATGACCCTGCAGATGAACCTGTCGTAGGCTCACGTGTGACCTAGCCTGGGTTTTTTAGGTGGCTTCTGAGTATTTCTTTTCTTCACGCAATTCTGTCCAAACATCAGTTGACAAATGTGTTTCACTGTTTCCAATCAGTGTGAAGCATGGGCTTTGCTACTATGAGTATTAAAACTTGTTTATCTTTAGTCTCTTTGTTGTTGTTCCATGCAGATCCAGATGTATCAACTGTCTCGACTTCTTCATGACTACCATCGAGACCTCTATAACCACCTAGAGGAACACGAGATTGGCCCCAGCCTCTATGCTGCTCCTTGGTTTCTCACCATGTTTGCCTCCCAGTTTCCCCTTGGATTTGTAGCCAGGGTGTTTGGTAATTCTTCATAAAACTTTTACCTGCTCTTTTTGAAGGCTTATATTTGGAATCCTGTTTATTAGGAGCAGCATTATTATCCAACCTGTTTCAGACACCTAGGAGAAATAGTTTATTTTGCTGTTGGTGAGCAGAACAACAGAGGTCATCCTATGAAGCATGTAGCATTTGCAGTAAAATGGAAAGAGAGAGGAGGAAAGCGTTTGGCAGTCCCAAACTGTTCTGGCTCTTCATCCTCACTGTTACCTTTTTCCACCAAGTAACCACGTGTAGAGAGGATATAAAATTTTATGCCATGAACGCATGGTGTTATGTCAGTCACACTTCAACACTGATGGTTTCCAGCTGAAAAGACATGTAAGAAAGGTATCATTTCAGAAAAACATCCATATATCAATTCTATTACCATTGTCTCCAATGGTGTCATTGGAAAATTGTTTTGAGGGTTATATTTTTAAAACACAATCTACTCTACAGAAACACAGAGCTTTAAAACTAGGGCTTTATATCCTTACAATTTTAACCTGACAATTTCACTTTCCAAAAATGTTTGGAAGCATTTAGGGGTTAGATTCTGCTTCTGTTACCTTTTTTTGAAATCTGCAAAAGTGAGTTTCTCTTTTTCATGTAAACTCAAATTAAGCATTCAGCTTGGTGCTATCTTACAGATATATGTTTCAGAGATTCGTCGTTCAGTATTTGAGAAGATGCTTTATTTCCTTTTCAGTTTTTTTCCTCAGTTTGATTCCGTGGTACTGGATCTTCCATGGTGAACAGAGTGGATTGGAGCTTTCCTCCCAATTGCTGTCTTCTAATTAGAAGCTATTTTCCATTTCCTTAGTCACCTGCACTTAAAAGATGTAACGAAGCAATTATTTATTAGAGTATTAATGTGACACTTCCCTGACTTAAAAAAAATTATAGTCTTACTACTACAATTACAAATAATGAATATAGGTGCCAAGAAGAGCCAACAGGAATCTAGTCCTGTTTCTGTTTAAGGACATGCCAGAAGTAGTGCTAGAGGAAATCGTGATGAAAAGGATGTAGTAGAACTACATCTCCTGTGATTAGCATCTTACCTTATTTTTTGCTTTTTTTTTTCTTTCTTTTTTCTGGAACAGTTCAGAGTAGGCTAACGTACGTCAGGAAGTACCTAGCTGACAGTAGTCATTTGTAGGAATTAAATGAAGTGTTGTATGCAAGTGTCATAGGCTGAGGTTATAATCAGTTCATCTTTCAGTTATTCTTAATCAGTCACAGTATTGTACATGATGAGAAGAGTCTTTGAATTGGAAAATTGGCTGCAGTGAGAGTATACAAGTGCCTTGGTGTACCCAGTATATTTGGATTTCTGCCTTAATACGCAGATTAGTGTGTTATCTGTTGTTGGAGGATTGTAGGGTTCAAATGCAAGAATTTCACATTAGAACAGAAGGCACAGATACATGATCTTCACAGGACTGATTTTAGGTGAAGAACAGAAAAGCATGCGTGACTGAAACTGTCACTTCTTAAAAATCTTTAGAGAGAAAGTCCTGCGTGACCAACACGTGCCATTTTTAATGTTTCAGAGTATTTAGTAATTTCCTTAAAACAGCAGTTACTCCAGCTGTATAAGTCAAGAACACTGGACATTCTTGTCAATTAGTAAGTAAAATGTCATCTTCACCGGTGCTGAAGACTGAAACACAAGTGCAAACTTGACAAAGGCAAGAGCTGTCACTTAGCTCGTGAGTGCCATTGGCAGCATAGCACGTTAGGATTCAGCCAGTTTTGACCCACATGTTCACACACTTGTGCAGACCACACATGCAGAACTTAACAATTGCTGGCTTATTGGAATACTTGGGATGAAAAATGGTTGCCTTTTAATGTTGAGGTAACTCGCCTACAGCTTACTGAGGCTGTAAGATTGCACTACAGGTTTCTAACATGGTATCTATGAATCCTTGCTACTTGAGCCCTGCTGCTATTTAATCTTGTCATTGTTACAGACCGCTTCCTTTAGATTTCCACAGAGTGTACATTTTGCAGGCATCTTAAAAGCAGCACATAAAAGTGGACAAGAAAGAAATTAACCCAAAGACTATTTTATGAGTCAAATAGCAAAACTCCTTTTTGCTTTGTAATTATCTATCCAAACGTTGAACATTTCTCCTGAGCAGGATCTAGTGAAAATACAGGGTTAACAACACTCTGCTCTTTAATACCCCTGTTTACTTATTAGTGAAGGAGACTTGGTAGAATAATGTTTATTTTGTTTGAAGACTATAGATAAAGCTGCTTTTTTTTTTGTTTTTTTTGAATCCTGTAGGCTGCCAGTCATGTTGACATTAATTTGGGTACCTTCCCTGTACTGTCGTTGGCTGGCAGCCTGCCTAACAGGAGCCGTGCAGAGCGGATAACAAACAGGTCTTTGTTAAGTACTTGCTGTTTTAAATGAGAGAGGGATTTCAGCCACATATGACTAGCTCAGCTCAGACAGACATTCATTAATAACTTAGAGGTCACCTTGAGTCACTCTACATGTCTTTATGGGGCAGGTGCTGAATCATAAATATGCATTATTTTCAGCTGTTTTTTCCCCACTTTGTATGTCCTAGCTGTTCTTCAGCATTCCCTGCCCCAGTATAGAGCTTTCCCTATAAAGCATTGTCCCATAGTTCTCAGTTTCAATAGAGAATTGAGGCAATGCTTGTTCTGTTACTACTTTTCAATCATTCCTGCCTTTGGACTTCACACTGAATCAGAGTTGAAAAATTTCAGGCCACTTTCAGGACAAATGGTGGCAAAGTGCAAGATTTATGGTTAGTTATTACTTGTGCTTTTCTTTCTCAGAGAGAGATAGAAAGAAGTGAAATGAGTTATGCCTGCAGCGTTACAGGCAAAAGAGCAGGAGGGGAATTTCATTCTGATACAAATTTGGAAAGAGAGGTTGCTTTTATGAAGAAAGGCAGTTAGCCAGTGTTTTCATATGTTCCTTACTGCATCGGAGACACTTGTGGTTTTCCTAGAAGTTGTTTCTCTTACTGTGTGGTGGTTTTTTTTTCTCCCCCTCTCCTAATTTCTTTTTAAATCATTAAGACATACTGTTTATTTGCTATCATTGTGCTGCTTTGTAAGTAATTGTAACTTTGTTCACAGCCTTGAAAATAAGGAAAAAAAAACCACAAGAGAGAAGCCCTTTAAAAATAAAAATATATTTAGGAAATATGGAATAAAATCACAGTATCTTCTCTTCCTTTTCCACCTCCACCAGTATTGTTTCAAGTATTAGATGCTTTTGCATGTAGTGAGCCACTCAGTAAAACCAGGACCAGATACTGAGTTATAGTAGCAGGAAAGTCAAGCGCAGGGCAATGCTCTTTGTACTGCGGACAGATGGGTTTGTGAAGATGGGTTTCTTGTCTGATGCTTTCATTGCAGTCTTCTGTTTCTTTCCTCTATAAAGACATAGACAGTTTGTAAAGGAAAAGAAAAGAAGTTGCATTGAAACGTCACTATATACTGTGGTTTCAGTGTGTTTGAACGTATGCCAGGTGCTGTCACTGCAGGGCCACCTGCAATATTAACGCTTAAGCTGTATTACTAAGATTTCAGGGTACTTATTAATGTAGCTGTTAGAATAGTAACATAAGTAGTTGAGACACATGCTAAAAAGTAAGCACATGAAACCTGAGGCTGCTGGAAAGTGTGTGTTTAACCTCATGTGCTCAATGTTGTATTACTGAGATTCTGTAGCTTTCTCCATGAGAAAAGAACAGAATTTTAGGTCTTTGGTTATGTTTTCAGACATAGTTTTTGCCTCCTATACTAGGCTTTTTAAATGGCATTGAGATGAGAATTGTATCCAAATTCAGATTCCCATGAACACCTCACAAGAAAACAAACCCACAAAACCATTACATGCATAAAAAGCGCAACACTAACAAACTTGTCTTTCCTGGATTGTTGTTTGCTTAGCTTAAATTTGAATTGGATTTTTTGGATCAAATCTCACTAGATAATAATTGATTTTGTTAGTTACCTGTGCTGTTCACAGTAATAATCTTGATCCTACAAAACTTCTAAGGCTATAGCCACAGTAGCAAAAACACACGTCTGGTAGTGTATCTAGCCTCCAGATTGCCCCATGAAAAGTTGTGTCCTTGGACATTCCACTGTTTTAGTATTCTTGCAAAGATAAAACGATTTTTATTTTGTTTTCACAGATATGCTCTTTCTTCAAGGATCGGAGGCTATATTTAAAGTGGCTTTAAGCCTTTTGGGAAGCCACAAACCCTTGATTCTGCAGCATGAGAACCTAGAAACTATTGTTGATTTTATTAAAAGCACTCTCCCCAACTTGGGTTTGGTACAGATGGAAAAGACCATTAGTCAGGTATGAAATAATCTGAACGTATGAGTAGTATGTAAAGCAGTGCTCTTTTTAACAAGTTCTTGACAGAAAAACCACAACAGTGTATCTCGTTACTTCAAGGTGAGAATTCTGTTACTGTAGTTCTGAAGATGTTGAAAGCTTTTGGAAGTGTATGACTTGTATAGTACCTCTGTATTCATACATCTACATGTTGGTTATGGTCACTTTACAAAGCCTTTAATGCAAATGAGTTTACATTTTCTGTTGGTTCTTTTTTCAAAGTGCACGTAATGGCTCTTCTTGGCAGCCATCTTGTAGCCCATGTACAGTGCATTCCACAAAAACAGCAGCCAGGTGGGCTGAAAGCCTTCTGAGTTTTCCTGGTTCCGAATAATCTTGCTCTTCAGAAACAAAAACTGACTTACATGAGGCTCACAGATGTTGTCCTTACTTAATGAAATTAGAAGCCTCCCTGCGTTGACTCTGCCTATGCTGGCCTCTGTGGTGCTGGCCCAGTATGTTCCAGCAGTGCCTTTGTATTTCTGCCAGGAGTATGTGGAACAGCACCGTCTCCTGTGGTGAGCACTGACTCTAGACAGCAAAAACTGGGAATCCCTGATAGATTTTTTTTTTTTTAAATGGCAGACAAGGAAAATGACACAGTGCTGCTAAACTAGCAGAAGGCTCCAGATAGCAACTATGGGATTTGAAAATATCACAGATTATTGCTGTCAAGAATTGCCTATTTAGAAACCCTAACTGTTACTCTTGATCAACATCTAATTTGCACAGGCAAATAGAAGATGGGGTTTGGCCTGTTTTTCTGAAGGTCTTTTGTGGTCCAAAATATGGAGGCTGTACTGCACAGAGATGCAGATGCCTGCCACTCATCCAGGACTGAAGGAGATCTGCAAAGCCTATGGCTTGATAAAGCAGAGAACATCACGGTACACTGCAGCATGCTTGTGAGGGGCTCCCTCCTGGTCCCCAAAAGCTTTGACTTGATTTAAGATCAGAAAATTTGCTTCAGGTGCTCACCATCAAAGGAAGAAGGGGAGAACGAGAAAGCCTGTGAGAGGGGAAGGAAAGCAAGAGGTTTTGGTTTCTAGAGGGCAGAGGGGATGGTATGTTATCTGCCAGGTTGTACATTTGTCATGCTTAGGCGACCTGCAGAAAACAGTTGACTTTTGAGCAGAGGGAAGGAGAGGTACTCTGTTTAGGCAGCTCTGACTGCTAATTTTAAAGTAGGCAGGTAGAAGTGAATTGAAGGGAGAGCAGTTCCCCTGCTTCAATCAGGGCTACCTTTGAAGAGAGCAGCTATTTGACCAGCTCTGCAATCTATATACGGCTCTGGGCATTACAACCCCCATCCTCATCATGCCTTTGGCTTACGTGCCCTAATGTGCTTTCAGTTAGCTCGTTTTCAAGTCAAGCTTTTGATTTGCCTCATTTCCCCCTTTCAGATTTGATACTCTGGGTATGACAGCAGGGATTTCCCTCCCTTCTCAAGAGCAGAGAGGCTATAAGTGGCAGAGGTCATGAGAGCATTCTGCCCTGCTGACTTGCAACGTTTGTATTCTTGACATTTCAACAGTGTGTGTTCTCCAGAGATTCTCAGATCCACAGAAAATGAAAGTTCCATATGTGCAACAAAACTCAAATTAAAATTGTGATCTAGTCTTCTGTACTTAGGTGCTCAAAATATAAGAGAATTTTTAATAGCATATATAACAGGTGTTGGAAATGTTTAATAAACGGAGGTTTTCTTTAAATCAACAGTTAAGGCTGTGTAGACAAAGCAAATAGGAAATAATTATTGTTATTTTGACAGGTATTTAAGATAGGATTTGGTATTTGACTCACTTCTAAAAGGAATAAAGTACAGAAGGCTTAAAAAAGAAGAATAACCTTAGAACTTCTGTTGCTGGGCTGTTTTCCAGATTCATTTTTAAATTAACTTTTGGTACTACTGTGTTCTGTGATTGGCACGTTTGTCCTGTTAATTTACCACCTTCTTTGCTGCTTTCAGAGGAGGAGATCACTAGCTCAGGGACATTACAGTAATGTTTCCTGAGTAACATGAAAGCAGATGTTTGCCAAAACCTAGAAAAAGGAAAAAACAATAGCGGTTGGTTTGGGTTTGGGGGTTTTCTTTTTGTTCCTCTGTGTCCCTCTCTGCACATCAATTTATCTTCTTTTCAAATAAAATGTTTTCTCAATATTGGTGTATAAAACTGAGCACTCAGTTCAGTGATTCACAGTTACAAGTAATAGAAGTCTGCTTTGACATAGCATAATGTTTCCATTAAGTGTATCAGTGTACAGATAGATCATTTCATGTTCTTTCAGTCTCTAGGAGTACTGCAAAATCATAAATAAACCTAGCAATATTCACTGGGTTTTGTTGAAAGCTTTCGTTCTACTTAGCCTCACACGTGTACGTGTGGCACGTGTTTGGCCCATGCTTTTCTAAAGGCAGGTTTAATTCTGAGTACATTCGTGCCAATCTGAGTTGCATTAAATTTGAAATCTAACAAGGGGAGTACCCTGCAAAGTCTAAATTTCTTGAAAACTTTAGTGTAAGCGATTCTGCAGAAGCCAGGCAGCAAGTCAGTAACAAGGTTTTCATGGAGATTCAGTGCCAGTATATTGCACTCTACTGCCTCAGGCTTGCCATTTCTGGAGTAGGAGATGCAAATACCAAAAATTAGGTCCTTTTTTGTTTACAGTGATTAGATTATCTAAGTCTAGATTTTAAAGCACTGAATGAGCTCTGGTTTTGGTCTGCATAGCACCTAATAATACTTTTATATGCAACAGGTGTTTGAAATGGATATTGCCAAGCAATTGCAAGCTTATGAAGTTGAATACCATGTGCTTCAGGATGAGCTTATCGATTCATCTTTAAATGACAATCAGAGACTGGACAAATTAGAAAAGGCAAACAGTAGCTTGCGTAAACAAAACTTTGATCTCCTGGAAGAACTGCAGGTACCATTTATATTTCATATTTTGTTGTAATTTATCAACCTTTTCAGAAGAGACCATCCTACACCAAGGCACAGGAGACATTAGTGTTTTGTCTAGTGACTTTAAATCGTGGTGAGTTGCAACTTTATGTAGATTAGCCTTTAAAGTTTAAATGCAAAAGAAATTCTGAGAGGGGTGGATGCACCATATAGCAGCAACTAGTGAAAAGTTGATTCATCACACTATCTCTTCTCTTGTAATTAAAATCATAGCTGTAGAAGATGACTAAAAATACAAAAAGTGTTTTCTCAAGTGCGTTATTACGTTTTTAGTCACTGCTTCACTACAGCAGGGATACTAGTCTATCATGAACGGAAAAGAAAGCTGGTGTCACAAGTTAGAGATAGATCAGATATGGGATACATTGGCATATTCTTTCTTAAAATTTATTTCTAAACTCTTATCCATATTGTTTAGGCAGTATATGTAATAATGACTTCTAATACATGTTTGGTGCTTGTTCAATCTGCAGCTTTTTCAGAGACAGGACACCTGTTCTCTGTAGGGGTCATTCTTTGCCTAACTGTTCAGGTCAGCTTTCTGGTTGCTTTTTATAACAGAATGTTTGTGTTAAAACTTTTGACCATGCCTTTAGTTTGATGGAGAAAGGGAATTTAAGGGTAAGGAGCAAGCATTTCAAGCCTCTGGATTACTGTTAAAGGTGTAGACTCTGTAAGGTAATAGGTGAGTTCAGGTTTCTCACCCATTGATCCTCTATCATGACTAAAGCTTGCCAACCATGCAGACTTAGAGTGCTACACCTAATAAAAATTTGGTTAAGCTGTAAATTCTGATCCTGAGAGATCTGAACCTGTGGCATGTTCTTAGCAGAGCCTTAGAGACTCAGGAGATACTCTCTTAGACACTTGGAAGAGATATATTCCTCTGCAAGATATTTTCATAAAGCTTTGGGCACACGGGCAAGGAAGATGTTGAATATCTGGGATGAGATTCAAGATGTGATGTCCTATAGATACCTGCATCAGGGCATCTTCCACCCCCTTCTGCCTCTAAAGACTCTGCATCCCTAATCACAAATTTCATCTCCACCCGAGTGCTGGCAAGTTAGCACCTAACATCATACTGGGGAGTCCAACTGACTGCAGTGTTGGAGCAATCCCTTTGCCTTAGAGGTCGGCTTCATTAATCTTTGTTTCCTGTGGTGAAAGGTGACCTGTTGCTGATGGGAGGAAATGCATCACCAGAGAATATGGGTTGTGATTTGTCAGTAATATGCCATCAAAGGCTGAACTATTTATCATAGAAGGGTTTGGGTTGGAAGGGACATCAAAGATCATCTAGTTCCAACCCCTCTGCCATTGGCCTTTTAAGCAGTCCCTCTCCAGATTTCCTGTAGGCCCCTTCAGGTGCTGGAAGGCTGCTGTAAGGTCTCCCCAGAGCCTTCTCTTCTCCAGCCTGAACAAGCCCAACTCTCTCAGCCTATCTTAGCATTCATACTTGCATTTGCCTTTGTAATTTTTCATCATTTGGAAAGTGTTATATATGTATTAATGTATCTCAAAAATAGTTCCAAGTTGGTATCAGTTATTAATGAATTTCCTCTTCTTTTTCCTTCTCCTTCCTCCCCCTTCCTTCTTACCTTGAAAGGTGGCTAACGGAAAGATCCAAAACCTTGAAGCCACAGTAGAGCTTTTGTTGACCAATGAAGGCAAATTGAAGCAGTCCATCCTCACACTTGAGCAGGAGCGAGCAGCGTTGCTGAAAGCCGTGGAAGAGATGCGGAAAAAGATTGGTGCTACAGAGGGGAAGCCTCTGCTTACTAGACAAGAACACATGGATGCCGACTGATACTCATAGGTGTAATGGAGCAGAGAAGTTGAGCAAGAAATAAAGGGAAGAACTGACTGTCTTTGTCATGGTCCTTGGGGATTTGACGTTGTCACCTTCATTGTACATGCTGTACAATGTACAATTGTAGTGAAGCAAAGCAAGATGAAGGCATGGTGGTGGCCCATTGTCAGAGAAGCTGGTTTCTCAGGAAGAAAGCTCACTCTTCCTAGTATATAGGAATACCATGAACAGTAAGATGCCACAGAATAATAAGCAGGAGAAGCTCAATAGTGCGTGCAGTCATACACAATACACTGTAAAGATGTCATGGGTTCTCCCATAAGTGCTTCTAAACCTAAGTGCTTTGTGTTTGTCACATACTTTGTTTGTGTGTAGATCGCCACTACATTAAATAGCACATCCCTTAGAAGGTCCTTGAAGAAATACAGCAGTATAAAGCCTTTGAAAGGATGACTGACCCATAGCAGCTACATGGGGGTAACATTTACAGAGTTTTGTGATTGGACTCGAGATATTTTCAGCAGTGTAATTTCCCTACAGCTTGACTGGGTTGTGTTAATTATGTTGTTTATGCTTCAGAAAACTGCTTCCTGATGCTTGAAGGTATCAATCCATTGGGCTCCAGAGAGCTGGAACTTCATCATATGTAACTATGCATAATTGGGGGCTTGTCATCTGTTTTTATAATTACATTATTTTAATACACTTTTTGTTTAACAGCCATTAATTTAGTGTATTGTTAGTTGGTTATCTGATAAACATACTGTATATAGTAACTGTGTTATGCTTAACAAAATATACTGACAGTGGTTTGGTGAAGTCTGCGACTCTAGTAACATCGTCCAAGGTTTTACATTCAGACTCTTAAAGTTTCATCTTATTTATTTCTGATCTGCTGCGTGGTGTAAGGCAACCTTTTACTGGGAAAAGAATGCCCACTGTCATTTTTTTACCCTTTTTGTTTGGGAGTCTATGCCCACCCACCCTCTGGGAAGTGGTATTCTTTCGGACTTTTTCTGAAGTAAGGGAGGTGTTTCAAGAGCTTCATGTTGTGCCAGATCTGCTTAAACTGTTTTATAAAGGGTGTGACAGTTCGAATTAGGATAACAGTCTTTTTACAGTGCTTCTTTTGAGTAAGATTACATGTAAAAAAAATAATTTAAAAAGTCTCAGTTAATTCAGTGAAAGTAGTTTGCGGGCCAGTTAAAGCACCACTGCTACAAGTGCAATAATATCCACAGATACCCAGTTGTTTGGGTTTGTTCCAGAATTAGAAATAGAGCCATAGTTTTCTTCAGTCCCCAAGCACAGTTAACAGAGATTGGCCCAGGAGATGTGATTTTTTTTTTTTTAATTTTTTTTTTTACTCTCCCTCTTCACTTGGAGGTTTTATTTTTAAAACTTCAAAGCACATGGGGTTGTTTTTTTCCTCTAGCAGTGTAGAAAAGGTTTTGTTTTGCTTTTTCCTTTTCTCATGCAAATCCCCCTGATGCATTGTGGTTTTACTTTAATAGGAGAGCTGTAACATTCATGTGCTGTGCAGAACAAATACCTCTTACATAGGTCAAAAAGAAAAAAAGAATTTATTTTTCAATTTCTAGAAGCTTTGTTTGACTCGTGTCGTAAATTTGTCTTGTTCTTGCAAATCGACTCAGTATTTACTTAGTACAAAAATTCCAGATAAATCAGTTATTATTAATCCATTTACCTCTTCAGCTTGTTTTTTTTTTAGTTTGGAAATCCACATTGAAGCTCATGCTTCATGTTTAAAATCCTGTCATAATGGACCTCATACTGTTAGAGCACTCTGTAACGTTGCATTTTTACAGCCTAGTGCCATAATTCATACACTGACTTTTTAACAGGAGCAATAAAAATAGTCATAATATATGCCTCCATCTACCTTTGTACTTTTCTTGATACTTAAAAGCAAAAACATAGTTGGTGGGATGTCAGTTCAGAAACATACAAGATGAGTCTTTCCCTAAAAGTACAGTACCATGTACAGAGCCGATCAGTGAAAGCTCTTAGTCCTCAGGCTCCTCCAAACATGCTGAGGATCCAAGTTGTGATCTTGGGACCAGCATCTGCAAATGTTGACTATGGTGCAGTACGTTCCACGTGACTCTAGGGACGCGTACCTTTTTGTGATGTTCTGGTTCTCTGCCAGTGTAAGTAGAAGACTTCTTACAGTCCAAAGCCTTTTGCTGATAACTTGTGTAATTCCAGAAGCAAACACACTTAGGTGAGAACTGCAGTTGCTGCTCTCGGAATGCACAGGTGTGGTGAACAGGCAGCAAGCGACTTCTTGTGTCATTGTACCAGAGTACAGATGGAATTTCCGCTTGTACATATACAGGTTAATACGGCTGTGTTAAATATGCGGATGCCTGGCAAAGTGAGGGGTCATACCACGCTCTGGTCCTGGGTCTGAACATGAATGAAATAGTAAATCTTCCGTCGTTCTGCTGCTTACGCTGAAGCAGATACATGGCATGTTGCTTCAGTATGTCTTTCCCCATCCTGTCGTGTTTTTTGTCACCAGGCCTCTCTGGTTCAAGGGGACAAAGTAGAAGAGTGTGGAGGAAGGTAATATCACTTACATCACTTACCCAGTTCCCGGCTTTGGAAAAGCTTGGGGCTTTTCACTTCAGAAATGTGAGAAAGAAGTAGTAGACCCCAGAGCTAGTCCCAGGTACTTGCATCCTTCTACAGCTACGGTCTGGAGCTGAGCCATCCTTAAGGATGTGTAAAATCAGATCTCCTGTTGTCTGACTACCAGCAGCTGTCATCACACACTGTCTTTCCATGTGAACAGTAATTTCTAATTTAGAGAATGTTCTAAAATAACAAATAATTAAAACCCACAGCACTGGGCCTCAGCAGGAATCCTGAATGAACCCCTCCTGGAAAATCCAAGTTAAAACGACCAACATTTTCTCCATCTCACTTCTACAGGTAAAAATCCTCAAGATTGTTGCTTAGTTTTTGAAGAAAAGAAAAACCAGTGAAGAAGGAAGGGAGTTCACTTATATGTGCAGCCTGAGCTTCCAAAGGTGCATGACAAAGGCAGCAAAGTCTGTAGTGTGAGTGTGCTAGTGAATTACACTGATGCTGTGGTGCAGAGGGTAGCCTGAAATGTGGAGAGAGAGAGAATGTTGGCATGTGCAAGTAGGAGGCAGCTCCTCTAGAACTGTAGCAGTGAACAGCTCTACAGAGCTGGAGGACCTGCTGTGCTGTGCTGTGGTCACCTGGTTCTGGTTTGTCTTTTCCAACCAGTGCAAGTGGTAGCTTGTGGTAGGTTCTGTGAACCCCTGTGCTTCTGGTGGTTTTGATACACTTTTATGTTTTGCCCAGCTGTATATTTCCAGAGATCATTAGTTAATACAGAATCTGAGAATGATGATACAGTGTCTGTAATGTGAGAAGGTGAAAGCACTTTCATAAAGGCACATATTACAGGCCGCCCCTTCTTTAGAGTGAGAACTGAGTCACAAAGAAATTCAGTGACTTGCACCAAATATTTCAGTTTCTCACTGGTTGCTCCACTGAACTCCAGATCTTCTAAGTTGTGGTCAAACTATGATGCTGGTTGTTGGCAAGATTGTTCCAGAAGCTCTGTAAGGTGTACTCAGTAGACACACAGTGCTCTGCTGAAACAATGTAAAATGCAAAGCACAGTCACTGGAACCTTGTCCCTTCCTGGCAGCTGTACTGCCCTCCCAGCAGTAATGCAGTCCTAATAAAACATGCTGTCTTCTTGCCAGGTACCTCCTCCAGCTCTTGCTTGATATGCTGGAGTAGGTGCACTTCCACCAATCCCGACTAGCAAGGACTGTAGTATGGCATCACCAGTCAACCAATATTCTTGGGATTTTATCAAACATCATAATCTTAACAGTTGCTGTTACTTAGAACAAAGTTATGACACTGCAGCTAGTAGGACTGTTGAGTGAGGGACAGTACCCTACACAGAGCAGAGAGGACAATGTAACTAGCGCTTTTCCTCCTTTAGGATCTTCCTCCAACATTCAAGGAGCTGAATATGGGTTTTTTGACTTCCAATTGACAACTGCAATTCCACCATAATAGAACAGCCTGGTACGTTGACATGGCAGAGCACACCACCACTTCTTAGCCTAGTCAGCTGGAACAGTGTCAGTGTCCTCGGTACAATTCCCTCTCTCTGGGGTTTCGGCTGCTTCATTAGATAATGCAAGTTAGCAGGCATCTAGCTTTGGGGCACTTCTGCTCTCAGTGGCTGCTGGCTCTGCAGCCATCCAACAAAAAACTGGAAGAAGCCAGGTGCTTCCCACCCTGCCACCATCTCTTGGGAGCTGTATTTAAGGTGAGGCTGCAATGCTCAGTCCCTGGCTGAGCTATGTTGTGGCCACATACCCTTGTTCCTGACTTACGGACTTGGCTTCTTGGCTTGACTTCAGATCTGCCTCATGACTGTGGCCTTGTCTGGTGACCTGGACTGTCGACCTGGACTGCTTCTCCTTTTTGAGTATTCTGGGATAGTAATATTGAGTATTCCTTGTCAGTAAGATGCGCCCCCTTGCCTGCCTGCTTGTCACCCTCAGCTCCTGACTGGCCGTCCCCTTCAGAGCAGCTCCTGCCCTTGCTGTTCCCCCACAGGCAGCCCCACTGCGCTCTTCAAGTTACAGGTCTATGTTGCTTCCCAGTCCAGTGCTGGGCTGGTCAGAGCTTGTTTAGGTGTCTCTGCATGCCACTGCTCTCATTGAGCAAGCAGGCCAGTTCTCTTGGAGCTTGCTTAGGGGCCTCCAACACAGCAGTCACACTGTGTAAAAGGGCCCTTACTAGTCTCCCATCTATTTCACAGTGCTGTGGTCGTGTTCTTTCCCACTCCAGACAGCGAGCTGTTTTTGCAGACTATGTTGATGACACCAAAAAAGTGCCTAAAATGAAGAGTCTGTGTTTGACTGCAGCTGGATGGATACCATGGTTGCTGTAGGCTCCTTAGATCATTACACAGTATTTATGCCGTGTCACGCCCTGGATGTTAAGCAATACCTCTCTAACAGAGCTTTACTAGAGCAGGTACGTGGGAAGAAGAAGAACCTTGGCAGCCAAGCTAACCATCGGGAGTGCAATCCAGGCATTGCCTTCGGAAGGCACATGTGTGGCTTACGCCCACTAAGATTTACATAACCTAAATTAGGGTGGATCACTGGGTACTCATTTGCTCATGTAGCAGCCAGAAAGTGTTCCTTTCATCTAAAGAAACCTGAGGCTGTGAGAATTCAGTCCCTCAAAGTAGGCCTTTTCAACATAACCCAAAGCAAACCAGTCAGTGCTTTATTATGTAGAAGACTCTGCTCATTCCTTTGTGTAAATGGATTTTTTAATTCTGTCTAATTGTATCCCGTATTTCCATGGTATTAGAAAAGCTTTGGGGCTACAGATGCTAAAAGATGATGAAATTCCTCTTACAGAGAGAACAGAGATGATTAAAATGGGAGTTGTGGAGAAGCTTCTGCTAGTTCCCCATCCTCAACTTTTCTCATGCAACATTTCAGAATCCCAGAGACTTGGAAATTTTCCTGACATTTCTAAAGTGCTGTATTTCACAAGTAGAAATTGCTGCTACAGACAGAGTTGGAAGCAGGATTCTGCCTTTGATTAGGAGTAAAATGACCAACAAATATATTTTGAGAAGAGCTGTACTGGTCCTGGGCTCAACTGTATGCCTCCTTCTTGCTGTCACTGTCTAGCACTTCTGTAATACCTGTTGTTAGCAATTCACACTAGACTGCTTGTCTACAAAAGAGATATAAATACATTTTTCATTTTCCAGCTAAAACCAGAATATGATAATTACCTTTTGTATCTGTCTGTTCTTCCATTACTAATGAGATAGCAAGTTTCCATTTCCCACTAGTTATTTATAGGTCAGTCTAATCAAGATGGTCCTCAGGAAAAAAGTCGTCTTGATACCACTTGATTTGCCCTTCTTCACTTGACAGTTTAACTAGCATTTCAGAAGTTTCCATGTTCTGTTTTCTCAGATTATTTTTTATAAGGTGCTATATGATGAACAAAGTCTTATTAACGCTCCTATACAGAGTCTTTTTTCCATGTTTCCAACATCTGATGCTGAAGATGTTGGCTCTTTACACAGTGAAATGTCATGTAATGTGAGAGGTGTGGAATTGCCGAGGCAGCAGTTGACTCGGAGCAGGCTTTTTCCATGTATTAGTTAGGATGAGCTCGAAGGGTCAGCTGCTGGTTGGGACTTTGAGCTCCTGAAACCTTAGATTCTTGATGGGATTAGTGGTACACGTGTCTCCCCAGCTCATTATTTGCAGTTTTCTCTTGGAGGATGTCACAAAAAATCTGATCCCAGAGCAAGCTAAACACCTGAACTGCTGTTGCTGGTGAGTGTTTAATGGGCAGCTACACTGATGGTGTCCAGTGGCATTTTGGTAAGGAATCTAAAACAGTGGTTTCAGTGGTTACAGGCTGAGGGAACAGATACAGAGCAGCAGTGAACCTTGCAGTTGGCAAAACATCAATATAATTAACAGTATGTAAGTAAGGAATATATAGAATTATAGAGCATTACAGAGTGCATTCTATGCAGTAAACTTGACAAGAAATAAGCAGCAGCATGCTCATTTTGAGAGAAGGAAAAACCAAGTTGCTTATTAAAAATGGGAAGGGACTGCCAAGAAGAGAATCTGTCGGGCCAGCCATGAAAAAGCTATAAGATTTTCAAGACTTGCAGTAGGATGCCTGACATAGCAGAAAGAGGTATGAGTGTAAATACCCATTGAACCAAGAAGTGGTGCAAATCTGAGCACAGTGAAATAATCTGGATATGCCTCAGAAAACCTTAAGGGTTTTTTGCAGTTCCTGATGGGAGTTCATAGAGGCAGGCAGGCCTCAGAGCAAGCAAGGTTTCTCTGATGAAGAAAAGGTGCTATTCTTTTCAAGCAATGGAGAAAGCAAAGAAAACCTGGTCACATAACATAGTCAGCTGGCCAGGAAAGGTTGCTTCCTGCTGTAGTGGAAAATAAATGCAGACTTTTTAATGCAAAAATATGCTCCAACAGCTTCTGGGATACACTGACTTTTCACAGTGCTGAGAACAAGCTTCAGTGTCAATAGTACCTAGACACAATGACCAAATAACAATTTAAGTAGCAATTTCTAGCCTTGGGCACCTTTACAACAGGTAACCTTGATGGACCTGAAATGAAATAGTCCATGATGCTGGTCTGTTATCATAAGGCCCCTGCTTGAAACTTTTTTGATACCTGCCCCTTACCTTACCTTTGACAAGAAGATAAAAGGTATTTATTGACAAAATTTGGGTTTTGTTGTTTCACTATCAAATTTGTGATCTTAACGTTGTTTGGCATTAAGCTACTAAGCTACACGAACAGAGTAGAAGGATGGTGAGACAGGACGTATGGATGTATCTGACCCTACTTTGTACAGAAATTATGTCTGCAGAAACTGCAGGTGGCTCACATGGCTCCTGCAGGATTTAATGGGATTGTACGATGGGGATCTAACTACTGACTTGAATGTTGCTTTCTGCTAGTTTAGATATGCTGGCCAGTACGGAAGGTGCTGTAGCAAGCTATTATCCATCATCTGGGAGCTGCCAAGCTCTGCCTGAGATGGGAAACAAGTCTGTGTTAGCCTAAATAAAGCATGCTTGAACACCATGGTCTATCTTCAGGACATCTTTAGGCATCTTAAATTATTAGCACTTCTGATTGTCTGATAATTTGTTCCAGGCGTCTTTGTTCCAGAAAGGAGTGCTGTTTTAACTGAGGTAGATGTTTCCAAGCCATTACTAAACAGGTTCAGATTAAGGCAACAATTGCTTAAAATTGTGGACAAATTAAGGAATATATATTTGGATATGTGGGTGGATCTGCACTAATGATTGTTGAATCTGTGTCCCAAGTTCAGTAGATTCTTGTTTCCCTTTTTAAAAATTTCATGCCTCAACAGAGGATAAAAACTTACATTGTCAGCTTTAGCTTAAAAAGGAAGTAGGAAGTTCTGTGACTAAAGGAACATGAGTGTATGTGAGAGAATGAGGAAATGAGAGTTTCGGAGTCGAAGAGCTGACAGCAGGGATTTACCCAAACCCTTTGTGTGACCCCCTGAGAGATCCTATTAAAACTGTAGAGCCAAGAGACAACTTTTTTTGTTGGGGCAAATTAACCATCCACGTAGAGTGTTCATACAAGATTTTATGTTTTCACCTGCATAGCCTTTGTCACCAAGTACAGTTGCTGCCCAGCAGGTGTTGGTACTGCTGACCCTCTCACCAGTACTAAGGAAGCCAAGGGCATGGGCAGTCAGAAAGCTCTTACGCATGTCAGCATCTTGCTTTTTCAGTCAGCAACTGAAAGATGTGTGTCAGGGCACATCCCATTCCCAATACATGGTTTCAAATCCAGTTCCTCCCTCAGGTCCTTGGCTACTTTCTTGAGGCACATCTCCAAACTTTTCTAGACATAGATTTTAAAAAGCTGGCTGGGATCTGAAATAGGCTGAACTTACTAAATGGAGTTCATTTCACCCAGAACCCACACTTTGTATCTCTGCTTCGTGGCCAAGGTTTCATTTGGGCTCAGTGCAGTCCTGATTGTGGTTCCGAGTTTGGAGTTAGCCTGTGCCCAGAAGCTTGGAGTGCAGGAGGAGGTCGCTCATGTTAGACTACCCTGTTCCATGAAGATGTACTTTGAGTGTCAACTTCAAGGTTTCCTCTTGACTAAGCTACAATGCAAGTGCAGTGAAACATTTTTCCAACCCTTGGCCATTTATGTCACGGGCTTCTGTGCCACTTTCTAGTTTTTATAATTGTTGGAAGACAGGCACAGAAACTTTGTGTGATGCTCCAGCAGTTGTCTTCTGGGTTAGTTCTTCGTTTCTGTATTTGTAGATGATGTTAGATCTTCTTGTCCTAGCACACTCTGGGAACTCATGTTAAATTTGCTGGCAATGTCCATGGCTCCTAAATCCCCCTCAGTCATGACCGTTTTCCATCATCCAGATGTTTATTCTGTAGCTACAGCACAGATTCAGTCCCATTGTGTAACTTCTCACTGCACTAAAACATTCGGTTCCCTTAGGACTGCAAACCTCTATATCAAGACCACTCAGAAGCATTCCTAAGCTCTTATCTTCTAAAAAATTGTCTGGGGACAGGGGGACAAAGACTGTGTTTCTCACCCCACTATGGAAGCTTGCAGGATTTACTGAAGTTTCCAGTACGTACATCATGATCACCCAGCTTCCCCTGCTACATGGCTGGGCAAGGCACTGGGCTGAGCTGGATCATTAATTGAAGTTTGTGTAGGTAGGAGTAACTTTTAATAAAACCAACTCACGAGCTGCCAGCTGTGTTAATCTGCCAAACCCTGGGACATCCAGCATATGCTGAGGGTTTTGCTGGCTACCAAACTGGCCTAATTTGGAGGCAAAGGCAGCAGTCATGAGCCACGCTGGAGATCAGATGGAATTGAGAAAAGATGTGCTGCATATTCCAGAAAAATGGCCAAGCTCCTTCCCTTGCATTAAGTCATTTGGCTGTTTGTCCAACTATTTTCTGACTGTAAGGAAAGAGCTTTTCCCTACTCTGTTCAGCTGTCCTTTGCACAGGACTGTGAAGCCTCAGGCGATCAGCCTAGCCGTGTAGCCATTGCTGTTACCAGAGAGGTTTGACAATTAAACAGCTGTCATACCCAGACCCATCACAAGAATCAGGTTGATAACACAGATTTACACTGGGCAGTGGGTAACTCTTGTGTGTACGTGTTTTGAGGACTTTGTGTCTCAGGTCTAGCATGTTCTGTCTACGTAAGGGGAGAAACACCAACATCATGAAGTGTTACCCTGCTCCATCTTACCAGGAAGGGAAGAAATTTGATTTTTAAAAAGAAAACCCACTCAACTTTTCACAGAGATTTAAACTACTCTTTTGATGCTATTATTTAATTTTATTTTTCTTTTAGTACAAATTTATCCCTGGAGGGAATTTAATAATTGATTCCAACAGGAACAGGATAGTACCCTTATTTCTCCCTTGGATAACAAACTGCCTCTGGGGGAGGGTTTCTTGTCACTGGGTTATTTTTTTAATGTGTTTATTACTCGTGGAGTTTAAGACCTAAGCCTATAATCTCCAATGCAGAGCAGCAAATGTGACCCTGAGCGAAGGAGGAGCTGTAATGTTGCTGTTCAGTATTATGCAAGCAGCTGAGCACTGTGCTGTGTGGAACGCCGCCGTCTCCTCCAGACATCAACTTCCCCAAGATGCAGTTTTTCTAAATGCAACCACGTGTTGTACAGAAAAAAACCCAGGAGTGATGAGGAGTTCTTGGTAGGGCTTTTCACATGTGTGCTTCTACAAGCACACTTGGTATGGCTTTTCATATATGTGCTTGAACTTTCTACTGGTAAAAACGTGGCCCTGGTCGTGGGTGGATTTAAAAGCATTCATTGAGCTTGGTTTGTCTGTCAAATTTTGTCCTTTGGCATTTGAGTGCTGTATGAAGTTAGTGTCCCCAGAGGGTGGTGTGGGTTTTTTCCCAACAGTTAACTTTTGCCTAAATCAGAGGGTTTTAGGCCACGGGGGATTGATGAGCTATCAAAGTACAGAACTGCAGACCATTCAGCTACAACGCTAAAGTAGATGTGGCAATCAAGAAAAAAACATGGGAGGACAAGGGTGACATAGATGAGAGGAGACAGCTTTGAGAGGGTTGCCGTGCACCCCGCACGCTCCCAGGGCTGTGCCTCACTGCGGAGGCCCCATGAAATGCTGGCTGTTGGGCCAAAGGCTGTGAGGGCAAGCAACTGGTGGGACCCGTTACAGAAACCTGATAAACAGTCCTGGCCTTAGAGAGAAACCGTATAAAGGGCAGGATGGAGCGCAGGAAGCGAAAGCCCTGTAACCAGCAGCCTGTCTTGCTGCCGCTAGCGACGCCGACTAATTGTCGGCATCTGTCCTGCACACATGAAAGTGCTGCACGGTGCCAGAGACGTCAGACCTGCACGCAAGGGGATGAACATGTGAAAGACAGCTGGTGGGCCCTAATGAAGTTTCCAGAAGCTGCCACGTGGCTGAGGTCACCTCAAGGTTTCCATTTACACCAGCCTGAAAGATGAGAGTTTGGGTTTGATTTGTATTGATTAAATTCCAGCTCTATTTTTTACTTAATTGTATATAGACAGTAATCACTATTTTCTTAACTTTTTTCCAAATACTGATTTAGCTGCTTTGCCAGAGGGAATATCAAACAGCGTTTCCTTCTGAAAATCTCAGGGAATTAAAACTTACGTAAATCCTTGTGTTGATTCCCTACATTTAGCACGGTTTTAATGGTACCAAGCCACTGTATGACTCAACGACTCTTTTACTGTCAATGAAAGCAGCCAGCTAACTTCAGGCACTTAATTGCCTTTGTAATTCTTCATTTGTGACTGCATTGTTAGTAGTATTTCTGCATTAAGGAATGCACGTCAGCGGTGAATCAAATTCTCCACTAGATGGTAATGTTGTCTCAGGTGATTTGTGTCGGAAGGCGCTTCTTTGCCAGGAACTCCAAAAGGAAGTAGAAGCCATGAGATTTGTCCAAGAGATGATCTTTGGATGATTTGGGGAAGAAAAAAATTTCCGTTAATTAGAAAAATCATTTTTGGTTTGAAGAGGTTTTGATGAAAATGTTGTAAGTACTGTAGTTATTAGGGTCACGGAAGTCTTAGTTCATGAAACAACTTTGAAAGTGTCTGAAAACAATGAATTACTTGACAGAATGCAGAGGAAAAGCAGGACGATCTCTGCTTTATGCTCTTATCTGATGCTCGTCACTGATACTGAGTGACTCAAACTCCTTCAGTGGCTTCTAGCCACAGTTTTATGGGAAAGTGGAAAAATACGTTTTTCGTTTATAGCAATGGAGACAGTAAAGCAAAAGACCATTCCTGCAGCTGCCCTAGAAAGCCTCACTAGCTCCATCAGTGCAATCCGTGGGGTAAGATAGCAGCCGTGCTCCTCTTCACCTGCCTCCCTAGGGGCCTGGTACGGCCAGGCCAGCATACAGCATGAACCCCAGTGTGGTGCAGTGGCGGCTCTGGGCTGGCCATGCTGGCTGTGACACTGGTACATGCAGGTCTCTGCCGGCTCCCTGCAGTGCTGGTGCACAGGGGAGCAGGCCAGTAATGTCAGTCCGCTGTGGTAAAAATCACATCAGGGAACAACTGCCTTACTGCTCACAGTGTACCTGGGCTGCAGTAGGGATGCAGGGGCGGCCTTTATCACAGAAACATGACTGACTTTATCTGCACTCAGTGGAACACAACCACTATGAAATGATGAAACACCATGTCCCACCAGGAGAAGTCCTGTGTGTGCAAACAGCTGCGGGCTTGCTCCTAGGCAGCAGCTCGGGCTGGCACAGCTCTGGAACGTGTTTTAATAAGTCTTTAAATGGCAAATGGCATTAAAGCTAAATACAGTTTCCACCTTAGATCTTGACCTAACGTTTCTAGCTTCTGTATTAGAATTTATTGTGAAAGTCAGTGGTCTCTTTTACATTACATTTTACTTAAATGTGCTGATGGATCTAAACTGTGGGATTACAAATACTAATTTAAGATTAGTTCTGTTTCTTTGAGGTGATCTGCTTATGTTACAAATTAAAAGCAGAATTGTGCTGTTTGCAAACAAGAGCACTCTCTCCATTAGCACTGGCCGAGAACATCATCACTCAACTTACATCGAGTAAGAGTTCCTGTCAACACTGGATCCTCTGATCACATGAGACTCCGTTACATATACTTTAAAGTTCATCTGGGCTAGTTTTATTTTTAGTAAGAAAGCAAAGTTTAAAAAACCCAAAATTTTTCACCTTGCGCTTGGAACAAGAGAATAAGAAAGACACCACCAGGAGAAATTCAGTAGAGGTTTGATTTGAAGTACTGATCCATGATGTGGATAGTTCTGCAATGGGACTCCATTAATTGTTGCTAGAGCAAAGTTCAGCCCTTGGCTGCTGTAGATACAGTTATGGAAAGGCACAGTTTGATCTGAGAGAGGAAAATGTAGTGCTTCTGCTTCAACTTCAGGTTAGTATTGCCTATTCTATATTCCTTGCACACTTCAGGCTGATGAAAACATGGATAACTGCCATTATTGCTTTAAATCAGAGGTTTATCCCACTCTCAAGAGCCATGAAACACATCTCACACTCAGGGCAGACTTTGCAAGCCCTTCTAATTGGGCTTGCACATTGCCAGTTGCTGTATCCCTGCCTTCCCTAGAGGGGCAAAACTTAAACAAAGAGAACAGAGTTTTAATCAGAGGTAGCACATCTGATGACCTTTCAGGCTCAGATTGTATTCCCCTGTCCCGATCAGCAGCTGCAAGATCAGAACTGAATTGGAATGCAGGTTAGACACACTCGCTCATATCCAACCAGGACCACGCTGGTTACCCCTCTTGTGGCTGGATCTATTTCTGTCCCCAACAGACTGGCAAGCACGCCAGCCAGAAGGGCCTTAGTAAAAAAAAAAAGTCTCATTAAGTCCACAGATGCTAAATGGGGCTGTCTTAGCCAGAACTGCCACTGGTTTCCACTGGAGTAAGTGCAGGACTGAAGGTTAAAGACCAGCTTTTCCTGAGAAGAAGCATGAATTCATCCTGACTGTCCAGTCTTCTGTTGCCACACCAAGTCTTGAAGACTACAGAATATATTTTTATTTTATCATAGACTTTGAATACAAGCAGCTCCTTAAGATAATTTTAGATTCCCATGATATTATATGATCTGTGTGACCATTGTGAGCTTCTAGCTATGTGTAAAAGTAGTCACATTGCAGGCCATCTGAACGCAGAAAGAGAATGGCCTTCAGACACCACTTGCAGAACAAACCTTCAGTAAAATCTCTGTGCAACCCATCTTCTACACACAAACCAACTTTCTGCCCATGCTCAGGGCCAGCCTGGTGACCCGTGAGGCCAGCTTAGTGCTTCACAATGCAAGTGACTGCCAGCTTGACTGTTGGCAGAGGAACCTGAACGTGCATCTCCCAGAGAAAAAATGCAAGACATATATGGAAAACTTCTTTTTTTGCTTTTTTTCCTAATTTGCACCTGGTTTCCTACCTCATTCTGAGTCATTAGAACATGTTGGATGTCAAGCTAACAGACATGGAGGACAACATATGACCCCATGATTTTCTTCTGAGCCAGTCTTGAGGGGCAGAACCTGTTCCATCAGTGATGCCTGGCACTGCTGCTGGGTCACTGGTGGATTTGTAGGTACACAAAAAGATCTGACAACGCGGGTTTTTTCCAGTTGAAATGTAACAAAAATTTGTGTCTCATTGCACTCATTATTCTCATAATTTTCAGATATTATGAAGTCTAATTTAATACTGGCTATTGTAATTTGGCAATCTAAAAAAATCATATCTAAAAAAAGAGTCATGATTTCCATTTATCATCCCAAATTAAAATCCCAGCAATTTTACCTCTCTCTCTTAGAAAAGAGCTAGTTAGTTATTACTCCATTCTTCTGCTCTTTAGCACTTTACACCTGTAGAATTTTCAAGTGCTTTAGAGAGGACATCCCATTTTCTGCCTTCATAAGCATAGTAGTGGAAACATAACAACTTTAAATGTTCTTGTTTGGGCTCACCCTGCTCTGTGAAAGCAGAGGCACAAGGGAGAGAGACATTGGAGAGCCCATAGCCCTCCTCAGCCACCCTATGCCCCAAGGAGTCCTGCCTTTCCTGCGTGTAAACCAGGCCAGAGTGCAGAGCAGAGCGGCACAAGCCCAGCGAGGGAAGCTGAACTGTAGTAACAGAAAGCATTGAGACTTATTGCTGGCTGGGGGGAGCAGGAGGGTGCTAGCACATCGTCATATGAAGAAATCTGCATGCACACAGTGGAGTGGAGCACTAAATACCTCTGGAAAAGGCAAACTGCTGTAGCTCAGCTCTGAGAGCAAGCATCATGAGACCCTGTACTGTGCCTGTGCAAGGGACCATGCAGAGTCCGGGGAGAGAATTACATGAATGAAGTTTCTTGGGCTGTTTATGGAATTGGAAAAGGAACCATGGCCTAACATAACCTCATGGCTTGGCTCATCACAGGCTGCCTGCCTGTTTCTGGAGGATTTTTCAGCTGGAGCAGAACTCTGTGCTCCTTCTCTGCATTGCTATCCATGCATAAACCAGCATGTGGGTGTCTTCTTGAGCTCCCATCATTGATGTGTGAGATAGACAGAAAGATCCCAAGGCTCCATGGGTCACAGGAGCAGCCAGCTGCAAGCTGCACCACAGTGTAACCCATTTCTATGAAAGATGCTGAATCGCTGCTCCCTCAGTCCCTATCCCTGATGCATCCTTGCTTGACACGATTGGAGTTTCTTCAGTAAGGTGGCACCTATGCAGTAGGTAAAAGAGATGAAGATCAGCTGAATAGCTCACCTGTAGCATCTGTGTGCTGTGAAATAGGAGCAGCACTGCTGAGGGAAGAAAGCTCCTACAGGTAAAAGGTGGACTGATGTAGCAGGACAGCACTACTGAAATTTGTCTAGGAGGTTGGGGCAAACCTGCAGAAGATGTAGTGTGACTAAATCATGTGTGTGATGTGCTGCAAGTTGGGTTTTTTATGTCATTAGATACCCATTGGTAAGGCTATAAGTAATTACTGAAAATGATTAGGAAAGGAAATGTGTAAAATTGATGTCCAGAGATTTTAAGGAAAAATATGCTGATGATGGAACAGGTACTCTCTCCTTCTGATCTTTTTGAATGTTTTTGAATATCCAGAACAGGCAGGAAGCATTAGAGCAAAAGCAGGATTTCCTCCTAGTAAATCCAGCTTCCCTTTTTTAGTCTAATTACATTGTACTAAGTGATGTCATCCTTTTTTTAAGTTATAGACTGATAAATAAAAGAACAAACAGGAAAAGAAAAAGAAAGAAAGAAAAAAAGAAAGAAAGAAAAGCAAGAGCACATGCAATTGCATTGCCTTTGGCATGTGAAATAGTGCTCATGAAAGCAGCTCCTGGATAGACCATGTCTCAGGGCTCTGTACAGCTTGTACCAGCGCCGGAGCTGTCCTTACTGCACTCCCTCATAGCAGCTGGTGCACAATGAGTTGGGATTACTTTCTGTGCATACTCGTTTGTACCTACTAATGAAAAACAAGCCTTAAATAATTGTGTTTCTTCAGCTAGGTCTTCTTAATTCAGCCATGGCCAACCAGCTGATCCCACTGTGGCTTTTGTCTCTCTTTGGTTGTCTTGAGTCCACCAGCTCTGATGTTCTCTCTTTTTCTTTTTCTCTGCAGAGCTCCCTGTTCATCCAGACAAACCCTGCCTGCTGGTCCTATTTCTCTAATATTTTAGTCCCAGGCTCTACAAAGATTTTTTTTATTGAGAAGCTGAAAATTAAGTAGAGTATTTTTTTCCTCCTCTGCTCTCCCCTTTATGTTTAAACCAGCAACCAACACAGCCTTTAAAATTACTCTTCTGGAGGTTTTTTCCCCTGGAAGTGCTGACTTGAGCAAGGTGCCACCGGGAGAGGGGTAAAGGGAACAGGAGGCTGAAGCAGATAAGGCTCAATTCTTATCCTCCTGGGAGAGAGCAGCACCACATGGACACCCCAGCTCAGCTGTAGCAGGGGTAGTAGGGCAGGCCGAAGATCTGTGGGGTTTGTGCTGTGAATCGGGCCGCTGTGACCCACCGGCAGGTGTGGCTGGTGCTATGGGAGCAGCGCCGTCTCTGTTGGGAGCACCGGCAGAATGCAAATGCAGAAAAATTGGCAGGAAGGGTGTGCTGGGGGCAAAGCCAAGAAATCACATCCGCCCCGGAGCTGCGTGCCATGGGCCAAGCGTCAGAAATTGTCCCGGAGGGTCAGGCAGCCCCAGCAGCTCTGCATTGCTTCATGAGATAGGCGGTCACTTGGCAACAGCCCCCATCCCGCTCACAGCGGCGAGCGTTCCTGTGTCCTTTCCTACAGCCAGGGTGAGGGTCGGAGGGAGAGAGGCAGCCTCTGAGGGGACACAGGCTGTGTCTCGCCCTGGGCTGCAGCCGCTACTGAAATCAGACTGGAAAGGTCACCATGTAGCTTCCTGAATATGTCATAGAAACCAGGCTGGCAAAGAGCACATGCACAGCAGCAGATGACCTCGAAACCTTGTGCAAATTTACCAGGGGATATGGAAAAGCAAACATGGAGGAGCCCAGTGAGAACTATGGGGGTTAGAGCTACCTCTAAATAGCAGTTTTTAACTTAGGTCGGTCATGAATTTTGCAACCAAATGCTTTTCATCAGATATTGCCTGCTCTGAGAATTGAGGCTTGAGAATTTTTTACTAGCAAGCATACATACTGAACAAATCTTTTCCCTGTCCCTTTTTTTTCTTTTCCCTTTTTCTTCTTTTCCCTTTTTCTTCACTGTTCCCCTAAGCAAGAGAGAGAAAGAGGAGTGCTTGTGAGGATAAAACAGGCAATTTGGTCATAACATCCCATTAGTCCCTTTCCCACAAGCAGCCAGCCGCGAGGTGATTAGAGTCCTCCTCTGGGATGAGGAAAGAGCCCAAGTCTGGAAACACCCCCTGCCAGCTCCAGGCCAAAGAACAACACTTGCTGTTTTCCCTCCTTGTGTTTTCTCTGTTGGGAACTGATAAGAATGTGTTTTTCAGTGGTTTCTGTAAAAGCTCCTGTGCTTGTTCTAGAAAATGGTTCATTTTCAAGAAATAATTGTTTATTTTTAAATTAACAGTGTCACTTACCTTGGGGCAGGTAGAACAAATGGCTGCCTGCCTTGCCCTGGGAAGAAAGGCAATCAGTGCTGAACACCTCAGACCAGGCTCTTGCTGGTGGGTTTTGCAAAGTCCTTCAAAAGGTCTTGGGCTCCTTCCAACTCAGGATAGGAAAGACTTTGAAATTTTGTAGTTTTGTGGGATGAGGAAACTATTTTTCATCAGACGCTGTTTCTCAGAAAATATGTTAGGAAGCAGCCAAGGCAACTGGGAGAACAGCTAGAGTTTCATATGTCAAGCTTACTTTTAGCGGGGTCAAGGAATGGTTGGGTTTACCTCACTGCAGGGCTTTTAATGCTATGCCTGCCTTACTGTGTGAGTTTATAATAAATTGAGAGTTCCCTGAAGCATTTTCAGCCAAAAGATGTGGTTCAAAAAAATTTAGCTGAAGGACAATTCACTTTGAGGTTGGGTTGGGATTCATTGGGACCTGGAGCTTAGAACAGGAGGAGACAGACAGCCTAACTCTGTGTGCAACTCTGAGGTAAGATAACTACAAATTACAGAAACATGTTTTAGTGATGGTGTGTTCAAAGGCAAATGTTTACATGAACAAATGTTTGTGTCACTGCCACCCTGTTGCAACTAATTTATTGGCAAAGCTTCTTGAGGCAGGAACTGTCAATAAGTCATGAGTGAAGTCACTGGCAATTAAAGATGAGAGAATATTAGGATAACTAGGAGCTATATTTGGAGAAAACATTGAGGACTTTGTGTTCTTATCCATGTATGTTAAGAACTTTCTGAAGTATTTTGATACATCATTACCCTGGAGATACCTTTTATTCCGTTGGTTTTTTGGCAGTTCCAGTCTCAGGTGAACCCTCAGATGGGAAGTGTAGCAAAAATATTCTTTCAGGGTTTTTTTATTTCTATGTTTTCAATACCCAGAATAATTCTCACTTCAGCTTATCATGAGTGCTACTTTTACTCAGATGAGTTTACACTTTTTGAAAGGATAGGCAGTAAAATTTATTATGTCATTAATTAATTAGTAATTCGATGTCTGCATTATTTATTTTGTACATTACCGTCATCTCTTTGGCTTGGATGTTCCTCATTTATTGGCTGATGCTTTTGAAAAAGAGTTTCTAAATGTCAGTAATTCCAAGTCTGTCTGGTTCCAATAGCCTGCGTGATAAAAAATGGTGCTTTGGTTAGACGGTTAATTTATTCCTGGACTGATAACTACTCATGATGCAACCACTCTGCAAGGGTCTTGACATGAGAGCTATGTGTGTGCTCTATATAGTTTATTTGGACGGCTTGATTAGCTCACCCCAACATTGCTAGCTAACTTTGTGCTGATATGGCATACAAAATACTTCTCTGGCTTCTCCTGTGAGAGCACTTTCTGCAGTACATTGCTAGGAGGGAAACTTAGTCCCTCCATAAAGGATAGTGGCTTCTGTTTTCCACATCCTTTTCATAAAGCAGGTCTGAAGATACAGGTGCCTTCCTCTCTTCCCCTTTTGGGTATGTTCTTTTCCATATAACCTCAAGTCAGCCTTGTGGTCCCTGCTTCTTTGCCACAGTAAGATTTCTGTAAGGGCAGTGGGGGAAGCTGGTGACTAAGGTGAAGGGAAGACAAGTGGCGGAGAAAAAGAAATGTTTTGGGCGGCGTGGAACAAAGTGAGAAACAGGAGCAATCAGCAGTCAGTGAGAGAAGGGAGGGGAGCAGAGCAAGGTCACTGCCATGACAGAGTAAGTGAAAGCTGAAATGTGTCTTTGTCCCAACAGCTGCTTTGGACATCAGCAGCCATCAGTACAGAGCACAGATATATCTACATATATTGCAGGTGTCATATATAACAACCAGATAACTGTTAAGCAGCCAGTGCATCATTAATGCACAGTTAAGCATACACCATTGCAAGAATGCATGTAAAGCTATTTAACAGAGCTCCATTTTCCAGTGTAATTCAGAAACACCCATGTAAAGACATACTGGAGCAAATCTCCTGTTAACATTACTTACCTAGGAGACACTCTGGGCCTCTGAGATGATCCTTAACTCATCTATGTCTTAGAGTGCTGTTTGATGTCTTTCCAAGCCAGCTGTATCCTCTTTAGCATAAACCTTTATGGTCTTCCTTTTTCCTCTGTTCCCTGTAGACTCCACTCCCAGGCTTGCTGCTAGCAGGAGGGATAGCAATGTTTGGAAGTATTCTCATCAGTTCCTTTGTGGTCCCCACTGTCTCTGACCTGTTCACTAAAACTCCCTCTCACATTTGTGTTCAGAATTGAAGTTTATTTCTCCATCAACCTTAATTTCCACACTACTTTGAAACAGTAAAAGCTACTGGTTCTCCTCCAGTCCCAGAATTACTATTTCCTTTTATGTCCTAACTCACAAAGTTTCCAGCTTGAATGACTCTATTTTTGCAGCCTGGGTATTTTGCTACATTATTCAGTATCTTCTTTATCTGCACTGCCTTTATCAGCTTCCTGCTTTGTAAGTTTGCTTGTTTCAGTTCCCTCCCCTGTTGTCAGTCTTTTCAGTTACACGCCATCACGTCTGGCCAACCATTCAGCTATCATCTGTGAAATCTAGATCTTCCAGGATTTTGCCTGATGTTCACCATATCCCTGTCTGGTATTCCTCAGTCAGTAAGTGAAAGAAGTAGCAAGAGTGTTCAAAAACCCACTTGTCTCACAGTGGTCTCCGCTTTGAATGACTCTGGAAAAGCTGCTACCTCAATTGCAACACAAAAAATTCTGGGCCACTATCAAGCCTTTAAATGGTCCAAGAAATCCACAGATCAAATATGCCCACAGTGTTTACAGAGAGCATGTTGATTTGAATGCCACACATACAATAGATGCCCCTAGCACAATCTTACCATCCCAGTGCTATTTCTGTATCCTGAGATTGACACGGTAATTTCAAAATTAGGAATCCACTGATTGCCCCAGATTCTTCAGAGTGATCCTGACAGGAACATGCATGACATGCATGATTCTCCTCCGGGCATTTAATCAAGACATTTCCCTTTACTCATGGGCAATGTTTTTTGCTTTGTCCAATTTATGCCAAAGAGTTCAGTTACAGCAGCAGTAGAGGTTGAACATCCCGTATTTCACAGCTCAGCCACGATCCCTCTGTTCCACAGACTGCATTTTCATTATGCAGGGCTGGAATGGCTTTCCACAATCCAGCATGTTTTTAAAACCCAGATCAAGAGAGGGGGAAGAAAATGAGGAGATTTACATGTCAGTACACAGAGCTGTTGATTTTTCAAAGTTCTGGATTATTATTTTTTTTAAATGTTTAAATGTTTAACATGATCTGTGAGGAATATTTTGGCCCTCAAAGCCTCTCATCCTGCCAAAGCTTCTTGTCATGCAGATATGACTTTCCTTGTCTTCAGCTGAAGGGGACAGAAGATGGGAATGCTCAGCAGCTGGCAGGAGCAAGCTCTTATTAGAGAAACTGAAAGTCTTGCAGAGCTCCTTGCCAGGCAGCCAGTGCAGGTACTGTAATAAGAGCTTCTGGAGCAATGCTGGTTGGCACGGATCTTATACCTTGTTGAAATTTCTTTGTAATATTGTGTAAAAGGATGCCTTCTGATGTTCCAGTGTCATACAGTTGTGCTAACTTCCTTATATCCCATTCACTAATACACCTGCCCACCCCAGTTAATTTTGCTCCTTACTCTTAGGGCAATTTAAAACAAACTCGCTTTGTTTTCCAGTGGCAAAGTGGACACATAGGCATTTCCAGGGACCACTAGCAGAGCTAATCCATGGCAGTAACTTAGATGCCTCCTCTTCTTTTTGTGAAGGTTTAATTGTGCAGGTTTTTGATACTAAGTGCTTTTCTTGGGACACAGTTTCACACCTGGTCACGGTCTGAAGCCGCATGAGAAAAATCTTGCTGGGGGAGCAGCACATTCACCTCCCTGAGCTGTGCCTCAGCATGGGGAAGGGAAGCCAGCTCTTCTCTGCACAAACACCTGGGCAGGCATTTCTCAGAAACATGGGGCTACCTCGACAGAGGTGACTACACTAGAGCATTGCCTGTGAAGATCAGATTTCACATGAGAGGTTGCTACAGCATTCAGCTCTAGCCAAGCTTGCTTTGCAGAAAGACTTCCAGCCTGGGATGCCTGCAGCCTCCCTCACAGTTGCATGAAGGAAAGGGAGGACATTTACACTGGGTGTGGGATCTGGCATAATGTATGGGGAGAAGGGCAAGGATTCAGGTCAGGTGTGGGAGCAGAGAAAGCAGGCAGAGAGGCTTCTCCAGGGCATGAGAAAGGTAAGGGAAGGAGGGACAGGAGAGCCTGGTCTGTCTTGAGAGGAATGCAGGGTGGAGTTTGTGTGTAACTCTGTCCCAACAACTACTTCTACCCTGAACAGCCCGAGGTAGCTCAAGTGAAGAGATGGTACTTGGCTTTTTATCTGTGCACTGTGAGAAAATACACAGAAACTCACTGCTGGATCCAACTGTCCTCTCAATATTGTTGTTTCAAGGAGGTGGCTGGGCCCACCGTGGAGAAAATATAGAGAGATGCGTGCTGGAAAAAGACTGCTCACTGTTTATGTCTAGCTAAGAAATACATCCAAATGGATGTCAATTATTGGTAAAAATAGACTTCTGTGATATGAATGAAGTAAAACAGATGAATCTTCACCTTATTTTTCAAAGTTGTCAGGTCCTGAACTCCGGTGGCATTTCTCCCTCAGGAATCTCCCGTTGGAGGCAGCGTGGCCAGGCTGTTAGGACCTTGCAGGAGGTCACCTTCCTCTGGTACCAAGATCTGCAAATCCCTGACTGGTTTGTTCCTTAGCTTTGTATTTGGTTTGGAAGAGAACCAAGACCTGCTAAACCAGAGGGCTGACGCTGATCTCCACATTACTGTCTCCACATCGGTGTCAGCACCTGATGGATGCGTACGTGCCAGGGTGTCCTTCATTGCCACCTACAAGGATAGGTGAATGAGTCTTAAAAGCGACAAGCACCGACTTAATCCAGCGTCTGCTGACGTCAACAGGGATTTTCATGTTGACTTAGAGAGCAGGTTTTCTGAAAACGCCACGTTTGTGTTTATTTTGCTGCCTCGCGTGAAATGGAGCGTGTGCCTGTCAGAGAACAGACCAGCGGCCTTCCTCCAGCTTGCCTCAACTCCATGCCACAGGGAGCCCAGAGGAACAGAACAGTCAGCCGTGCTTACAGGCAAGCCAGGTGGGACGCAGGGTGGGGTGGGAAACCGGGATCATTTTGACCTGATGAACCAGATCATCTGGATGCATTTCAGCAGGGCATATCCATGCAGGTTGCTGCTCAACCCTGAGGCGGGTGCCTGGAGCCATGCAGTTTATCATTCAGCTTCTGACCCCGGGTCAGATGCGTTCAGTGAACTAATCCCTCTCAAGCACAGCCCTGCCTGATTTATTTGAACGTCAGACTGGGTGAGCTCGGTGAAGGAAGGTAATGTTACAGCGTCCTCGAGTTCCCGTTTGCTGGATCCAGTTTGCTTTATTCACATGCCTTTTTCTGCCATTATAATGATATTGTTTGTTTTGGAGGGGGTTGTTTTCTTAATCTTTGTCATCTCCGAGAAAACGGTACAGCTTTTATTTCTCTTATGAAGATTTCAAAATTAAACTTGAAGCATGGGACCAGATTCTTACTTCTTTGATCCAGAAACCTTTCTACTGAACCTGGTCTCAAGTGGCAAAGAAACCAGGATCAAACTCAGGTTTCCATTTCTATGCATATTGGAAGAGTCGATTCCTGTTTCCACAGAAATCTATAGCTAAACTTGCCCATGGTCTTCAAAATGGTAAAGAATGAAAATACCAGTCAAATAGATATTAAATATGTAGAATTTGAATTTGATAAGTTAGCAATCAGCTGGTGTTCTCATGAACTGCCAACCTGGAGACTGAAGGCCTCAGGAAACTCCTCTGTAGCTGTATTTCAGCTGTAATTCCAAGGACAATGCTTTCCTTTATTCAGACTACCGGTTTTCCATCGGTACACCTACCTTTTTAGAGATTAGCCTCCTTTTGTGCTAGATGCTATATAAACATGGTGCTTGATCTTCTGCCATCCAGCAATGGTCTGACAGCAATGGCAAGACTGACTGATACTTCCTTTTGTAAGGAAACCAATATGGTTCTTCTTGGATTAGAGTTAATCATATTTCTTCATTTATACCTTCTGACCTATCGTGGAATGACTTGTAATTACAGAGCAGGAAACTGGATGATCTTTTTCATAGGTTTTAAGGTCAAAATGGACCATGTTGTCATCTTCTGCAAAATGCAGACCACAGAATTTCTCTCAGTGATTTCTGTATGAAGTACAGTAATCTCAAAAGAAAATAACAAAATGGCTTGAGAGAGACATTCGGTCTTGATATAAAGACTTCAGGTGGTGGATAATCCATCACAGCCTCACTGAGGTCCTCCACTTGTTAATCAACTTCACAATTAAAATTTTGTACCTCATAGTTTTTCTAGCTTCACTCTTGTATCACTGGATCTTACTGTTAGATATGGTAGCTACTGCTGTGAAAAATGTTCTGTCCCTATAGAAATAGGATTGTCCATACTATCTTTGATAATCTCAACTGACTAAGCTCCTTGTGTTTATCACACTTCAGAAAGGTGCTACTGTTCTTTTTTGGGGTCCTCCCCAATACCTTTTAAACAGAAAACTACCAGCTTTTGTTGCTTGGCAAACATGACTAAGATAATTTGGAGCCACTCCAGTTATCTGCTTTAGAGAATTTTCATACCGAAGATCCTCCTTAAGGCAGCTAATTCCTATATGTGGAAGCTTAAATAATAGCTCTGCCTATTTATAGCTATGTTAAGTTTTCCATTTATTTCCATCTTGGTCTTGTGTGTAAGCATCTGCCATGCCTGCCATTTCTGAGCAATGAGCACACTGGGAATTCGTGTGACTCTGCACTGAGAGAGGAACACTAGCACCTCCCCCACCACCTTCCAGGTTTTGTATAGGCACAGAAAGAGTGGATGATGCCACTAGGAATAAAGAAGAGGAGAAAAGAGAAATAACAAGAAATAGATCTTCAGCTAAACAGCAATTTCTACTTTGAATTTTTGATCCTGATTTAACACTTAGCAAACCTTTATGCAAATTGCTTTATATACTGATGAATATTGGACTGCAAACCATGAGCTGACACACGTCAACTAGGAAAAAACCATCAGTAACATGCTTTGTTATAGACATAGAGGTCTCATTTCAGCTGCTTCTGTACAGTTGTCTAGTGCTACCTGAGAATGCTACAGGATACATATCTCATCCCTGGCTATAGGTTTGTCATATCTTCATATCGCAGACAGACTTCCCGCGCGTAATACTTGTCAGCAGCATCTGGGTGTCTCATGTATCCTGGGATCTCTTAAACAGTACTGCATGCCCAGATGCAGGCAAGGAGGCAAGCCATGCATTTGTTTGCTGTTGAATTTAGGTGATGTGCAGGTAAGAAATTGCTATCTTGTTTGGGTTTCTTTCATAGAAGAAGCCTGAGTTGCTTGCCACATCCCCGCAGAGCCACTCTTGTGGTCTTCTGGTGTATGTACGGTGCACAGTGTGTGATTTTTTTGCAGACTATCACATCATTAGAGAGTTGAATTTTGTAATCAGTTGCAGAAAAGCTGCCTTTAAGTAAATTACCATTACTTCTTGAGAAAACTAAAAGAAAAAGGAAAATCCATTTCTATTTTATCTATGAGGGAACACAGTATAGAATTGACAGCACAAATGAAAAAAAAGCTGCATAGAAGTAGTCACTGAAGACCAGGCTGGGTCTCTGAGCAGATATGAATCAGAAATAATTTTCTTTACCTTCGTACCTCTGGTCAAGACATGGTGCTGTTTAATAGAGATGATGAGTTAATTGTTACATGTTAATCTATAAAGTCATGTGCCTGATAAAAGTTATGTGACATTGGACAAGGCATGAAGTGAGAAGCTCTTCCTGTGCATACATGAGCTGTCATGGAGAATAAATTCAGGGGCCTTTGGGACTACTGTGTAATCCATGAGCATTTTGTGAGAGAAGAAAGGGGAGAAAAGATAGACTCTTGACCCACCAATGATATGTCCATGCTTGGCATTTCAACTAAGCTTACATTTTGACATATAAACTCTTACAGAGATTGTTATGGCTTTAGCTGGACAAAGTGACCCTTCAGGAAAAGCTACCCATGGTGTTTAGGCATGGTGGCTCCAGCGCAGAAGATACGTGTATTCCTGAGCCCATGGTGTGCCCAGCAGTGGACAGCTCCAGAATTCTGAGTTTGACTCTAACATCAACTGAATTTCTGTAGGCCTTGATTTTCAGTCAGGAATAGCAATGACAGAGCTCGCTAAGGACTGCAGAAACAAACAGGGCCAGTTTGCCAAGGGCTTCAAGCCTACCTGTAGAAATTACATCATTGGTTTGGATAGAGTGCAGAAGAACCTGCCAATGTCTTGATATCTGATTAACATCAAAGTAAGATAGGATGAGGTATCTTCAGTTTCTGCTGCATCTGAAACAGCCACCCCTATGCCAGAGGCTTTGAGTTTTTAATTTGCTGCTCTATCGATACACAGAAGGGTGGGACTGGGAAAGGTTTTCCTCAGATAGATCATCATCAGATATGGCTGAGCTACTTCTTGGAGGAGCCCTGCAAGGCAGGCACAAAGAAGGGGCTGATTCCTTTGCAAGTCAAATGCATGATATATCACCACTTCAAGTAATAAAGCAAAGGCTTTCAGAAATGTATGTAGAATAAATGGTGGGGATGAAGCAGAATGCTCTTTACAGATCTGCAGCTAAGCCTGGAAGGGGGAGGCCCATAGGTCTTATCCATTGAGCTAACATTGCCCAGTTGAACCTTTCTGCACCCTGACAATTTGCTCCACCAATATGCACCAGATGACCCTGTTCCCTCTTGGTCTCAGCCAAGCTACCTCATGGTCATTCAAGTTTGAACCTCATCACATACACTTGCTTCCCTTCAATTCAATCCAATCCAATCCAATCCAATCCAATCCAATCCAATCCAATCCACACTTGTCCAGCCCATATCCCTACAATCCAGTGGTACAGTCACAAGTAACATTATTCACTTACTTGTATTCTGATGCAGTCAAAAGTGAGAAAAAACATTTACAAGATGTGTTTGTGTACCTATTTGCTTCAGAAAAAATGTGTCAGAATGATAGGGCTATGAGGGAAAACATCAGAATACCGACATTATTTTCAACAAATCCCAAATTCTCAAAGGCAGTATGGACCTGCACAATGCACCATTAGAACCAGCTGCCTGGTCTGTTAGCAAAATTTTGGTCATTCCTAGTGTAGGCTACTGGAAACTGAAAATAAACTGGCTGTGGTACAAAGCTGAGAAATAAAGGTCTACTGCTATCATCTTACCTAACGTGAACTTGATTATAGAGGCAAACACATCATTATTTACCTGCAGGTCATTTAAAGATAACATTTAAGGACAACAAAGAATTGCATTAAGAAGAAAGACTAGGTTTCATTTGGGGTATGAAAAAATTCTGCATTGCCATAAATCAGTCAGGACTTTGCACACTTACTTGGTTTAGGCTGAGATTCATAGCACTGATGGCTGACATATTCACATTTTCTTATAAGAAGTCTGAAATAGGAAAACTTAAGGAGGTCATTAGAGATAGGAAGTGAATATGTTTGATGTTTTACTTAAAAAAAAAAGTGAGAAACAGAGTAATTTAACTTAGTGGAATATTGCAAATAGTAATCCAGAACACAGTAATTTCAATTATGGGGATGTATTATAAGAAAATCTGCCATGTGTCAATAAAAGATCAAATTAATTACTAACTTGAGATCGAGGGTTTGGAAATGTATAGATCAATTTATAGACCGTATGTCAGGAAGGTTTTTGTTTTACATTGTAAACAAGATGGGTCACAGCACTTGCCCAAATGACTTGTTTTCCAAATGGCTCCATATTTTTAGGAGACAATTTTATTTAGAAATGAGAGTTGGAGAGCTCGCAGCATCTAAGGCTCTTCCATGATTAATTGCCACTACTGCTTGCAAGTTAATTTCTAGTCTGTATTTGCTCTACTACAACACCCAGCCTTTGAACTTTATCTTACATTTGCCATATTGAACTCGCTTTTATTTTTGAAATACAGAGTACTCTCTTGGGACAGATAGAAGGTCACAGTGGCCTAGTGGCAGCTCAACAGGCAGGGTTGCAGGAGGCCTCTGCTCTTTTTCACCTGTGCCACAAGCTACTGGCTGGTTTGCTCAAATAACCCCTCTATGACATACTTAAGTATATAAATCTTGGTGAAATGCAACCAAGGAGAATCTTTAAATAGAACACCACTACCACTGCCATTTTTTTTTGTCTAAGTAGACTGACACATTGAGTAAATTCCTTTAAAACACACACTTCTGAGGTAAGTATATACATACAGCTGCTTTCTGTGAACTTCAGTGTACAGGACTTTGCACCAACAGGTTTTTTGCCCCATCACCATGGGCCTCAGGGAGCAAAGAGTCGGTATCTATCCTCTTCCTTGCTCGCATCTGCCTGGTCTCCCCAAGGCTGCTGGGCTTCACACTTCACCCAGTCAGACATGCTCCACTCTCTGGGGATCCCAGTGACCCTCAGCATCAGCAAGGAGCTGCTCTGCAGCAGGAATACGTGTAGCGTCATCAGAGAAATGGCTTCTTAATTGATCAGCAATCTTGCTGGATGAAGTTGAATTAGAAAGATATGCCAGTAATATCTTTCCCAGGTTCTTATTTCTCCATCTTGCTCAATTAAAATAATATTATACCAATTATATCTGATTCTGGCAGTGCTCAGGCTACGGAGAGTAGTGCACAACGAAGCTGCTTAGAGAAAGTTAATTTTAAGAGTTGAAATCAATTATTTTAAAATCATGACTATTCAGTAGAACCCATTTTTCAAAGTGCTATTGATGTAGCTAACTTGGGGGGGCTTGAAGATTTTATTTTATTTTATTTCATTTAGAAAATAAAGCCCATTACCTCTGTCTTCATTTACCCAGTAGCATCTGTGCTGGTTTTGGCTGGGATAGAGTTAATTTTCTTCGAAGTAGCAAGTTTGAGGCTGGTTTGGATTTGTGCTGAAAACAGAAATATGTTTTAAGTACTGCTGAGCAGCGCTCACACAGAGTCAAGGCATTTTCTGCCTCACACTACTCCACCAGTGAGTAGGCTGGGGGTGCACAAGGAGTTAGGAGGGGACACAGCCAGGACAGCTGACCCCAACTGAACAAAGGGATATTCCATAGCATATGACATCATGCTCAGCATATAAAACCAGGGGAGGTGTTGCAGGGGGAGCTCTGCTTGGGGTCTAGCTGGGCATCAGTTGTTTGGTGGTGAGCAATTGTTTTCATTGACTTATCTTTCTTGCCTTTTATTTTTTCCCTCTGTTACCTCCTCCCCACTGCCCCTTTCCTTACATCATCACATCATCATCATTATTATTAGGCTGGTTTTATCTCAACCCACAAGTTTTCTCACTTTCAACCTTCCAATTCTCTCCCTCATTCCACAAGGGAAGAGGGAGAAGTGAGCAAGCGGCTGTGTGGTGCTGAGATGCTGGCTGGGGTTAAACCATGACAGCACTGTACCTTGTTTTTTTCTCAGTGAGAAAAAACCCAGTTAAGAACAGCTCTGAAGAGCAGAGCCCTTGCTGTCTTTTGAAGGCCATTGAATCTGGCTCTGCTTTGAGCAGAGGGTTGGGCCAGTGATGTCCAAAGGCCCCTTCTGACTTAAACTGTTGAATAAGAAAGACTGCTTGCTGCAGTGAGATGGATAGCCTTGCCACCTGCGAGCAGAAACCTCGAGGGCTGTGGTAGGTGTGTCACTGTGTAGTGTGGCTGTGCCATTGCTAGAGGCACACAGCCAGCTTGCTTTGGTGTTTGTGTGGCCCCAGGAGTGACCCCTGTCAGCCTTGCTCTCTTCACCTGCCTGCAGCTTTGTTTTACTCAGTTTGTCTGTGACAGCAATTTTTCTAATGGACTGGGTCTCTACAGCTAATTTGTTTTATTTTTCTTTATCCTTGCATGGTATAACCCCAGTCTCATGTAGGTAGTAGAAACAAACAGTTATTCTATGTAGAATGAGAAGTTTACTACTCTAATACAAGGACGGAGGCAAATGCAGATCTGATGATCTGCAGAGGCCCTGAGAATCAGAGGCACAGGGTGCAGTGGAGAGGACAGGTACAGGACGAGGGACAGGCTACAGACCGGGCACTGGAGACTCCGTGGCTATAAGCAACTGATCTGTGGTCACTTAAATAAATGCAAATCTGGATTTAGGAATAGCTAAGGGAACAAAGAAACAGTATCTCCAATATGGAGAGGGAATCACATTTGTTAAATTCTGATGTAATGTAGCAGCTCAGACCAAGGAAGAAAAAGAAAGGTGTATTGCTATATTAGCAAACATAAACCGACCCCAGGTGGATCCTACAGAGAGGAAGAAGAAACCCACAGCATCAATGTAACCTCCCAAAGAGGGATTTCAGAGGCTGACAACTTACAGAGTTACCCTCTCCAGCAGCCCAAAGCTGCTGACTTCAGGACCCAAAGGAGCAGTGGAAGGGTGAACATTACTCCAAGAAAAAGGATAGGTACTAAGAACTGCATCTGTTACAATTTTAATTGTATTATTACTATCATCCAGACATTTTCTAAAAGCATTATCATTCTATTTGTGTAATAATTATATCTAGGCTGGTAATGATTCTAGAATTAGACTGCTAAATTTTCCATTATGCTAACATTTTTTTTTATTTACTTAGTTGTAAAAATATGCTTCCTTTTTGGCCATGAACAATATTTTGAGTGTAACAGACTCACCAGTTCACCTACTTATTTATTACTTAAGTCCTTCAAAGGAATTGCTGAATCATTGAAGATTTCCTTACTGCGTGGTGTCAGCAAAAGGCTTATGAATCACTTAAAAGCCTCAAAATCTTAACAAGAAAAATCACCTATTAGATCTTGTGCTTGCTTCTTCTGGTTGCAGTGAATTCCACCATGAGCGAGAAATCTGGAAATATTTTCTCTTCTGCTTTCAGCCTTTATTTATTTGGTAAAATGCTTCTATTTCTGAATAGAAATTGAGTGAATACAGCAGAGCAAGGCATTGAAAATACTGTGTCTGCGTTTGCCACAGGTGAATTGACAGTGCCAAAAGAGCATTAATTACCCCTATTTGTTACTGAAGCATGGGTGAAAGTCAGGTCTGCTCTGTGGGATGCTGTCAGTGAGTAAAGTGACCCCTAAGAGCCAGATCAGATTGTCAGAGTTGGGATGAGAAACAGAAGCACCGTGAGGTGACCCAAAGCAGCACACATTAAGAGTAGCAGTGCAATATGTAATCCAAGCCTTCTGACTTCATGCCTGATGCCCTTTTCACTGGACAACAATACATCCCTCCCAAACCACAGCTAACACTTTATCTGGGCCTACTAGATCTCTTTGGGTTGTGCACGACATCCTTCCCAGTCCCCTTCTCTCTGTTCCCCTGCGCCCCTGTCCCTGAGACTTTGCTTCCTCATTGGCTTTCTCTGTTGTCAGAGCTGAATGTGGTTTGGCAGCACAGCACCAGGGAGATGATTTCTTCCCTTATGGAGTCAACTGACACCACAAAACAAGTTCCAAATGAATACAGGGTCCTTCTTCTGCAGGGACTATACAAAATCCCTATTCATACTTACTGCTCAGTAACTGTCACACATATCTCAGCACCTCTCAGCTCAGGATGCCACCAGAAGAATGCTCTTCTGGCAGAAATGTACCAAGGCTTTCATTTTACATTTTCTTTGTTATTCTGCAATACTTCTACATCACATTCACAGCGACCACCCAACAGGACTACTGTACTGAGGAGAGTGGGATGTTAGGAGAGATGCGACAACAGCACTTGTGACATCTGGCCACAGGTAGGAATACATAAATAATTTTAACATTGCTTTCACTTTATGACCATGTGTGGGGGACTTGGTTGGCTTCAGTGAAGTCTGCTGTCCCATTGGGACAGGCACTGTTTAAATTCTCTATCAGAGACATGCATGGTGAGATCAAGTGCACCCTCAGAAGGATTGCTGATGACACCAAGCTGTGTTATGAACATGCTGGAGGGAAGGGATGACATCCAGAGGGACCTTGACAGGGTTGAGAGGTGGGCCTGTGAAACCCCTGCATAACCATTCCCCTTGGGGATTTTTGTTATTACGAATTTCTTTGTGTAATGATAGAGAAACAGTATGTGCAGCAGCCACCTGTTATGGTTATTTGTTTTCTGGAACTTTGTTTTGGGCAACAAAAAACAAGGCAACCTATGACATCTTATTTATAGCACCTTGTTTTGCAGATGTGGGAGAGCTAGAGGCAGTCACCTCTAGCTTCATTGCTCACGTAAAGTAGCTAGACTTTGTGAAGGAAAGAAAAAGCCTAGTTTCCAAAACAGCCTCTTCAATTAGTGGGGGGCTGAAATATAAAACACTGAGAAGGCTGGTACACAACAGCGCAAGGACTACATGAGTTGCTCTGATTATGTGTCCCTGGAGAGGCCAAGAAACAGGAAAGGGAGCCAGCCAAGAGGCATATTTAAGAGAAGGTTCACAAACTTCCCTGTTACCTTTAGGATTGTTTCCAACCTCTAAAGCTAAGAAAGAAAAACCTGGACTTGGCAAAATAAATAATCTATGGTGTACAATGTGGGATGTCTCAGGGTGATTTGTGACATTTAGTAATACTCTATGTCATGAACAGCACTGAGGGAATAATCCACAAAAATCCAGCTGGTTGAGAATTGCTTCCAAAACCATGTCTAAATGAACAATTAATTAAAAATTTTGCCCATTTTATAAGCACCATAGCACACAGAAAAAATGCTTTGCATTCACAAAAAAGCTATTGCAAAAGGGAAATTTCAAAAGAATTCTTACTGGAAATTACTTGGCAGAGATTTTTTTTTCTATTTTTCATAACTTGTTATTTTAATTTTGAGATGATTGTGATGAATAAACCAATTCTGTGATAATGTTCTTTATCAGTAATTAAGCTTAGAGTGATCTTGCTGTCGCAGATATTCAAGAAAAGCAAGTTTAGTATTTTACTTCCTACAAATGGCCATGTACAAATGGCACTTAAAATTAATTTCTCACAGATAACCTCATTGGTACAGTTTAAACTTGAGCTACAAGGAAAGGAAAGGCAGGTATATTAATCAAATATGTTTTAGATATACTTTTTTTTTTCTGCTCAGCATTGGTCATGTGTGTGGGATATTGTCCATAAATAGTAACATGGAAAAATGGCTTTTATTCCATATGCTTTACTGTTTGTAATTGTTCAGAGACCTAGTGGAAATAAGATATTTCTTTTTCCTTCTTATTGGAACTTTCCTTTTCCCAAGAGTTACTTTTCATTTCTTTTTTTTAACCATCTCAAGAGGTTCATAACACCTACCAAAGAAAAATTAATATTTATTGACTGTAAATCTGTTTCCCTATCCTGTATCCTTTTACTGGTGGCATTTTCCAGGAGAAAATGTTCTCTGTGGTACCTGAGCCATGCATAGTCTTTTTAAGTGACTGAAGTTTAAGTCAGCTGTGGTTTAACCCCAGCCTGAACTAAGCATCACACAGCCACTCACTGAGCCCTGCTACCCGAAGGGAATGGGAAAGAGAATGGGGGGAGGGGGATAACCTCATGGGTTTTTAGACAGTTTTAAAGACAGTGTTTTAAAGATAGCTTAATAGGATAACAAAGGAAGAGAATAATAACAGTAATAACAATAACATGTAAAACACGTGATGTGCAAATGTAATAGCTCACCACAGATAGAAGGGACAAATAACCACCTCAATCCAATGCCCAGTCTGTTTCCAAGTAACGATCCCACCTCCTGACTCACCTCCCCAGTTATATATAGAATGTGATGCTATATGGCAGGGAACATCCTTTTGGCCAGTCTGGGCCAGCTGTCCTGGCTGTGCTCTCCCTGCTTCTGGTGTGCCTGCCAGAGCGTGGGAACCTGCAGAGTCCTTGACTTAGTGTAAGCACTACACTTACATAGCAACAATTAACAACATCAGTGTGTTACCAGCATTATTCTCATACTAAAGTTAAAACACAGCGCTGTACTGGCTAATAGAGAATGAACTCAGTCTCAGCTGAAACCAGAACAATGTCATACCATGAAAGGTGGTATAATTAAAAGCATTTATGGACAGTGGTTAAAGGAGAAGTGGACTTTTGCAATAGTATTTTTCTCACTAGAATGAAAGACGAAGCAGAAATTTGCTTCCAATGAAGATTTTACATCTTTGCAATAGGCTTGAGCTACAGCACATTTCAGCCAAGTTTGAGGGACTGTTACTGTGTGGGAAGGACAATGTCCACGCTGAACTGAAGAACTACCTGTTGGTTTCTGGTTCTTTGCATGCCATCCTTTACTTTCTGCCAGAGGTTATATACTTACTGCTATTATGCACTATTTTTACCATCATTTATGCAATCCAATTAACATGCCAGCAGTGAAATTGCAAGACCCCTGGTAATTCTTGCCTTCAAACCTGTAAATTCATTGTGGATAATGACTGTGTGCATTCCAACATTATCTCAGACCTAAATTTTCATGAACTTCCCTCACACGTCTCTGCAACACTGTCACTGTTACAGACCAGATGGTGTCTTCTGCATATGTATACTTCCTGGACACTGCAGCAGGAAATATACAGGAGAAAAAATGGCCCAGAACCCAAGCAGGGAATCTCATGAGTCTGTGTTTGTGCAAAAGAGATGCCCGGTCTGTCACAGGAGTTTTTAAACACTACCTAAATAAAATACAGCAAATGAAAGCTGCAGTGCATGAAATCAAAATAAGATTTATCTAAAAACTCTCATCTGATTTCCTATTACGTTTTCCTATTCTAATGCAGATTACTTCTTTATTAACATAGATATTTATGCATGGCTTTCATAGAACTATAATATCATCATTTGACCACATAGATATCTACATGGCCAAGGGGAAAACACCATAATCCCATCTTCAGCTGCCTTCTCACCAGATCACCATTGCACATACTTGCTTAAATCTGGATTCTCCTCTCTCCAGACTTCTCCTCTCTTCTTTCTGAGTGTCCCAAGGGCCAACGCTGGTACTTCCCTGTGGTAGGAGTGCTTCCTAGGGCACACATCCCAATGCAGTTAAGGTATTATTCTTTTCTGTTGATGCATCAGCCCCCACCACCCTGTATCTGCTGCCAAAAGACACTGCAAGAACAGTATGGATGCCAAGCTGTCATTCTTTCAAAAAACTTTCACTTCCCTTGTTGCCAATGCAGTTGAATGGAGAAAATGATGCTTAACTTAATGGTAGAATGGGAATAGACTATGATCCATGTGCTCTCCTGGCTCAGTGGAGTAATGAACAGTTAGAGATGTGTACATGCGTGTGTGTATGGGAGAATACCATTTTGCACAGAAAAATAGGATTTTTCCCAAAATTACTGCAAGCAACTTCCCTACTTGGGCTATAGAATTTGCCAGAGTATCTGAAGAAATGATAAATCTCCTCTCCAGGTTGCATCCTGGAAAGTTTCTGGATGAGATGAATCCTGCTATGGTGTGTCCATAGCAACAGTGCTTTGGGTGAGCTCTGAGGAGGTGAGCTTTATGCCATCTGCTTTGCAAAAAACTTTTGAGAACCCACTTCTGATGAGAACCCAGCAACTTTTGCCTTGTAACCAAAGGCCTTACAAAGGCTTTACACTTCCATTTTGAAATAAAACACTTAAATACCAGCTCCTCCTGTGCTTATCTGGCAAAATCTGAACTCTTGCAAACACAGGGGAGGACTCTGGGACAGGGGAGTGTTTCCTCTTAGCACATTGTGCACCAGACGCTATGTCAGAGGCTATTTTGGCATTATCTCTAGGGTTCATGAGGGAAGACTTATGCCTCCACCTTTGCATGTGCTTAGAGGAGACCCAGCCACCACTGTCACTGTGACATGAAGTTCCCAGGAAAAATAGGCGGAAGTATTCTTTGTTAAAGATTAATTTGGCTTATGGCAGCTCTTTACCACTGGGGTAAGGGGAGAGGAATAGGAGAGCCTTTGCTCTTTGCCCTTGAACTAATAAATAGTAATAATAGCCTCTGGGAGGGGCAAGTCTTTTCTGCAGATGCCCTGAGGTGTCCCCACATCTTCTTGGCATAACTTTTACCCTCTGGAATTTCCCTGCCTCTCCCATTTGTGGGCCCCTCCTCACCACACTGGCTGCATCCTCCTTCCCAGGTAGCCCCAGGCTCCAGCATGGGTGCTTTGGCAAAGTGCTGCTCCCACCCCACTGCTCCTTGCCCCTGCCTGTGGCAGGAGCTTGCCTGGGGACTGCAATTCCTGACTGGTGAGATACATGCATGCTTGTCTGCCAGCAGGGTGGGAAAGCCACTCTCAGCACCTTATGGGGTGAGGCACCACACCACGTGTCTGCCCTTCACCTCCACCCAGATCTACTTACAGAGAGGACCTCTCCTCCAGAGCCATTGAAGTAGCTCTTGTTCCCTTTCTAAAAGTACTTCACACTGACCCCTGGAGATAGTGGTGGTACCTCCTGCACAATTACCTCCTTTCTAGGCCTCTTTTGAGAAATTTCCCTTTATGATATGAAAAAGTGCTGATTTATGGATACAGAGTCAGAACTATACATGTTTATGTATTTGCAAAGTGGTTTATTCCTTCTTATACCATCTACAGGAGGTTAGAAGGTTATAACTGAAGTTCAAAAAGGACAGGAGAAATCCACATAAAAATACTCACAGAAGTCTTTTATCAGAACTGTACACAGAAGGTTGCTTTAAAAAATCCTAAAATGTATGAAATTAATGAGCATTTCCCCATCAGAGTGTCTTTATCCATACCTGAAAGACTATGTTAAAAAATACTCTACAAACATTTTCTCATAATGGTTTCAGCTTTAATGTAGAGTTTGATATAGTAGAACATGCATTACCTGGCTCTAAGAAGAGGGGTAAAAAGTGGGTTGTTTTCCTCTCTTGCAATGTTTTTCCTTCAGGGTGTATTTCTTTTCTCCTAGTACCTAATCAAAAAGGCTTCTTAATATACCTAATCTTAAAAGGCCTTGGTCTTACACTATGGCTCCCCCATCAGAGGACTGCTAAGCAGAAGACAACAAAGTTGTTTCCTTTCCCTCCTAACCATTCTCAGGCAAATGATAATTTTGCTGGCTACATGATTTGAATGTAAAAATGAGGCATTTGCAAGATCCAGTGGCCATGGCTTAGGATGGACATGGGATTGTAGAGGTGGCCTCACTTTTGCAACCTAGACAGCACCATGAAAGCTGGGGGAACCATGCCACAGCCTTTCCATGGGCTTGTCAGAAGAGTCTGCCAGGCTACCTCATCCCAACTTTCAGCAAACTTAGAAATACTGTGTCCAGTCTTGCCTCATGCAAGCCCACAATACACCCAGCACTGCAACTTCCTGCAGTACTCAGTGGGAGTATTAATTTAGCTCTCAGAAGTGAGGAATACTTGTGCTCTCAAGCAAGTGGTATTCAGGCACATCTCCAGAAATGTAATATTCTTTTTAAGAAGGATATTCTCTTATATTGGGCTTTGAGATTCACAAAATGATAGCAATATAGCCCAAATGAACAATTAAATTTGACAGACTACTTTTCACTTCCCATTTAGAATAACAAGAACTATATCAGGGTTTTATTTGATTAACATTCACTAAATGTAATGATCAAAGGACTAGGTCTAAAAAAATTAGCATTTTAGGAGGAGGTCTTTGATAGCCAGCAATAAATTTCTCATACTTAGACTGAAATCTTTCCCATCTGCGTTCTTTATTAGCTTATAATTTATGAAGTCTCATTAATGAAATCAAACAGATAGTAAGCACACCTAAAGCTTCATGCTAACACAAAATAGAGACTCCATGTAATTAGGGTAACAGCTATTATTTCACTTCTTTGCTCTGCCCCTCCTGCAATTAGAATGATTCGTAGTTTAAGAGGGGAAGAGTCACTGTCTTTTCACAAGATACTGCTTTAATCTCACCTTAAGCTTTGTAGATGCCTTCTGAGCAAACTAGGTTCTGACTCTCCCTTCATTGTGAGTCTACCAATTAATGTCTTGATTATGTGGATCACATCCAGGGGAAGGAAAAAAAAACCCCAAACCAACCAAACAGAAACACAACCCAGACAAAAAAGCCCATACCCAGTCAGTTCAGCTAGAGGTTTGCCTGATAAAGGACTATAAATAGCATTTTTCCTATGGTATCAACTGAATTCAAAGAGCAAGACATGTACAGCAGATACTTTTACAACAGGTACAATGACACTGGGCACAGTACTTGAGAGAACATGACTATTTATTGTCAGTATACTGCAGAAGGCAGAGAGCACAAAGGGTAAGGAAAGATTATTGCAGCTAGAGTTGGCTTTATATGCAGTATAGAACATCCTTTTATAAAGATGACCCTTATAATATACTACATTAACCTACTAATGCCACAAGGAATGTTGTATTTGGGTTTTAATAAAGTCTGGTAAGGAAGCATCCATCATTTATTACTTCCAATGGAAAAATGTGTTTCAACAAATAAAAACTTCAGTAGAAAAATGTCTACAGAAAATAGTAGGTATTAAAAAAAAAAGTGTAAAGAAAATGCAAACCTTAGAGCTTTTGGGTGGGTAGTGAACGTTTTTCCATTTTCCGTTTGGGAATGATAATGTGTTCCCCTCTAGTTGCCACATCTTCTGTGATCCTGGCTTTCTAGGAGGAAACATACCTCATTGCACCTGCAGGACTGCTCACCAAGAAGCCAGCTTGGATGTCACTTGCTGTGGCAGGGAGCCTGCTTCCTGTCACCCATGGACATGCAGCAGGAACTGAGCCCATGGAATGAGCAGAACGACTGGAATGGCTTCATTTTGTTAAGTTGGGCTGTGTGTTCAGAAGTCAAATTTTCAAAGCATCTTCTAGAAAGTATGAAAGCTGATGATCACTCAGCAATTTGCAGGAACTTAGTAGTATCAGAGTAGACAGCATCTTACTGCCTGGCCATTGTTGCATTGGCAGAAGTCACTATTGTTCTCATTTTAAGCAATTAGATTGTGGAAATCAATATTTGAAATAAATTTTAAGCAATATTTAAATAAGCAAGCAAAATAGTCCCACCAACATCTGATGCAATGGTAGTTTGGAAGGCAGTAGCTGATACTGAAGTCGCAGTAGTAGGGATTTTGGAATTAGAGTAACTGCAAAGGCCTTCTGCCAGCATTCTGGGGGTTCTCTGCAACACATTTAGACCCTGAAGTTATGACAGAAATTAATAACAACATATCTGCACATCAGCTACCTACAATAGTACATAGAATATAGAAAGTGCAAAAGGTGACTAGGAAAACAGATCTGAATCTGACTCTGTGGGATTGCACCTGTCTCAGGCACGTTGTCTGTGAATGATGCTGTGAATGAGGTGATAAGGGGCTGTCTTGAGCACAGAAATTTTTGCAAACTAGGTATCTGCCATGCACAGCTTCACAACTGTGAATAATAGGTACTTACTGCAATGTTATGGACAAGTCTGAACCTTCTTGGCAACAGCTGTGCAATCACTTCTGCTAAGGATCAATCACCTTAGCACTTAATCAGACAATACATAGTTTATGACCAATATAACACTAGTATGTGATACCAGATGTGGTCAGAGTTGTTCCTTGAACTGTGAAACTGGCTTGCAGCTTAAATAGAAGTATTGAGTATTTAGGTTTTGGAAAATGTCCCTGAATATATCTTGAAACAGCTCAAGAGGCTTTGAAAGCATCAGTATTTTAGGGCATTTGACTTGCAAGTCCAGAGTAAGAAGGAAAATTATAGATGAGGAAATATTCTGGATGCTTCATGAAAAGTTAAGGCAGGTAAACTTCCCATTAAACCAAAGTTATAGATAAAGATGTGCAATGGCAATGAGGAAGCTGAGAACTGCTTCACTGCTAAGGAAGTATTACATCCTGTAAAGTGTGGACTGCTACTCTTGCAAAGAACAATTCATTTAATAACAATAAATTTTGAAGAGTCACAACATTCCCACACAAAATTCCCAAAACTGGTTAGGCAGGAAAAGCATCGAGGGAAGACTACCATTTTAACTCAAACCTTTAAAGCCTATTGTATTGTCAAAACCATCATCATCTCAGCATCTGGTGTGCCGTGGGCGATGCTGTCACACCAAGTAGATACTCTCCATCATTTAGAAGCTTATAGATCCAAGTATATAAAATCAGGTTATTGAAGATGCAGCACAAATAGCACAGTCCCCACATCATAAGGTGGGAGCATTATAGTCCCACCAATCTCCAGTACAAAATAGCAAATTTAATCGATTTCGTTGTCATGAGAGACCATTTGGCCCATGTGTTTGTTAGCCTAACACATCAAACCCTTTTCTTTTTGGCTTAAGGCCTGCACCCTGACCATGGTGTACAGCTGTGAGCTGCTGACCCTGGTAAGCCACTGTTTCCCTCTGGCAGTGGCTGTTAATGCACGTCTGAAGAGCAGCATCTGCAGCAACTGGCAAGAAAATGTGGGAGTAAATCACTGTCTGCTGGTTAAGCCTGCTACAGTTAATAGCTACATGAGGATGATATGTATGTATTAACTGAAGAACAGGATCTCTTCCAGCCTTTGTAGAAAATCCTTCTGATGAAAAAGAAAAGCCTTTTATGTCACCAGTTCACCCAATAGCCCTCTCATTCAAACCACCACCACTGCTCTCCTCAATTCCAGCATTATTTTCCATGCTTAAAGAGCACATGTGCTGACTGGCAGCAGCTAAGATGTGCTAAAATCTATCCAAGAAGCATGAAAAGTGGCATCAGACAGTGTGAGCCTGCAATAATCCACTAATCTTTTTGAACACATGCTTTTATTTAGGCAGACTTTGGTTATTAGATTTGACACATAATTCACATATTAAAAAACTGATCATTATTGTGTAGCTGGCTAATCCCCAGGTTGAGGAAAGATTGATTTTTTGCACTCATATAGAAAGGCTGTCAACATAATCATAGAGTGACAGAATGGTTTGTGTTGGAAGGGACCACAAAGATCATATAGTTTCACCTCTACTGCCATGGGCAGGGACACCCTCCACTAGACCAGGTTGCCCAAAGCCCCATCTAACCTGGCCTTGAACACTGCCAGGGAGGGGGCAGACACAGCTTCTCTGGGCACCCTGCTCCAGCGCCTCACCACCCTCACAGGGAAGAATTTCTTCCTATTATCTCATCTAAATCTACCCTCCTTCAGCTTAAAACCATTACACTTCATCCTATCACTCTATGCCCTTGTAAACAGCCCTCTCCAGCTTTCCTGTAGGCCCCCTTCAGATACTGGAAGGCTGCTGTGAAGTCTTCCCAGAGCCTTCTCTTTCTGCCAGCTAGGCAAGCCTATCTCTCTCAGCCTGTCTTCATAGGAAAGGTTTCCAGCCCTCTGAACATCTTTGTGGTCCTCCTCTGGACTCATTCCAGCAGCTCCATGTCTTTCTTGTGCTGGTAACCCCACAGCTGGACTCTGAGTGGGGTGTGACCAGAGCAGAGTAGAGGGGAAGAATCCCCTCCCTCGACCTGCTGGTCACACTGTTTTTGATGCAGCCCAGGATATGGCTGGCTTTCTGGGCTGCAAGTGTGCATTGCTCACTCATGATGAGCTTTACATCAATCAACACCTGCAAGTTCTTCACCTCAGGCCTGCTCTCAATCCATTGTCTGCCCATCCATCCCTGCTTGGGATTGCCCCAACCGATGTGCAGGACCTTGTACTTGGTCTTCTTGAACTTCAGCCAGTTCACACAGCCCATGTCTCAAGCTTGCAAAGGTCCCTCTGGATGTCTTCAGCCTGTTGACCACACCACACAGCTTGGTGTCATTGGAAAACTTGCTGATGGTGTAAGATGTTAAACAGCGCCAGTCACAGTCCCTGAGGAACATCCCTCATAACTAGTCTCCACTTGGATATTGAGCCATTGACCACAACTCTGAGTGTGACCATCCAGCCAATTCCTTATCCATCAAGTGTTCCATCTGTCCAATCCACGTCTCTCCAATGTAGAGATAAGGATGTCATGTGAGACAGTGTCAAATGCTTTGCACAAGTTCAGGTAGATGACATCACTTGCAATTTCCTTATCTATCAGTACTGTAGGACCATTTCAGCTAGGATGGAGTTAATCATCTGACCTATGTATATACACACTTAGGTATTTAATGCTAAGTTGCACACAGTCATTCCTGCTAAATAGATGCACAAAAGTCACTGATAAATTCAAACCATGCTAGATAAAAATGTGCACACACCTTTACATTTTGTGACAGGTTTCTAGTGGCCTTGGCTGCAGGCATTATACAAAGCTGAAATAAATCTTAATAAGTTATTATCTAGGTAATGAGCTTGAATAACATTTTCACTGCTTCACTGATATGACCATTAAATAATCAGATTTGCTTTCCAGTTGCACACCATGTGTTAAAGGAGTCACTTTCTCAGCTTTTGAAAGAATGTGATCATGAATACAGCCCAACTCCTAGGATATTATAATATTTTTTCTCAGTAAAACAGACTTAGATAAGAACCAGGGCAAACCCCAAGACTTGCTGTACTGTCCAGATAATGAGATTTCAGTACAGGGCACTTAAAAGAGTGTTCTTTGTTCTGAAAATGATGTGAATTTCCCTGCTAAAATGCAATTCTCATGATGATAACAGTATGCAGAAACCTCGATGTGGTTGGTCAGCACAAAGTTCATACCACACTTAGGCCATATTTTAAAACTCAGTGCAGTCTGGGGTTCTGCTTTGCACTCTAATGATTTCACCCAAGGGGAATGTTACTTTGCACAGGCCATCCTGACATCACGCCTATCTCCAGGATCTAGTAGCTGGAGCATAATTCTGCATGAACGTAGCTAGGCTGCCTTCCATGCACAGCTAGTTCAACAATCATTGCTTTTTGGAGCTTTGTAGGTTGTCCCAATGCAATTTTTCCATACTGGCCCTTGTGTACTTTTATTATAGTCTATGCCCACTAATACTATAGTTAGCTTTTTAACCCAGGAGATTCTCATCAATTTATTACACATTAATCAGAATTATTAATCAGTTCCCTGTCCTGAATCAGTACAGACCAACATTTTTAAATGGAAAAATGCAAATTGTTTTATTCACTCCAGACAGGAGATCATAAGGGTAGTAAAAAGTGAGCAGTGAAGCAGAAATTAAAAGCTGGGCTAGTTTTTCTTCTTATGCTTAAACGAAATTGGTCAGTGGTTTATTCTGACTGGACAGGAGAGGTGAGATAACATGAAAGTTGTTTGATGACAGAAAGTGGAAATCTCGCTTCATTCAAATCCTGTTCAGATAAGGGCTAGCACAAGTTTCTTGTGAATTGACTATTGTCTTGGGTTTGCCCCAGCCAGCAACTAAGCACCACAGTGCTTCTCACTCACTCTCTCTGTCCAATGGGATGGGGAGTAGAATCAGAAAGGTAAAAGTGAGAAAACTCATGATAAAGTCAGTTTAATAAGTAAAGCAAAAGCCACACACATAAGCAAAGCAAACTAAAGAATGCATTCCCCACTTCCCATGGGCAGGAAGGTGTTCAGCCATCTCCAGGAAAGCAGGGCTCCATCACATGTAATGGTGACTTGGGAAGACAAACACTCCACCACTTCAAACATCCCCCTGTTCCTTCTTCTTCCCCCAGCATTATACACTGAGCATGATGTCATTAGCAGCCACTAATGAGCACTAGACTCTACTATACAGTAAGGCAAGGAAGCCCCATGGCAAGCACAGGAGCCTACCAATTAGTAGCTAAAAAGAAATAGCAGCTGCAAATTCAATCTAGAACATTCCAATCAAATCTGTCAAACAGTTCCTTACCAAGGTTTTTGTGACTCTGACACAGAGTGCCTAAAGACCCAGAATCGATGGTTGCAGTTGCAAGAAGGTGTTGTCCATAAGAATGATTAGTTTGTTGTTTGTTGTTTTATTGTAATCTATTAGGGCAATGCAGAGCACCCTACAGGCACAAATTACAGTTCTCACTGTGGTCATAAAACATTGCAATTGAAGTTTCAAAAGATACTGGGCAAGTATCCAGCGTTAGATCCACCTTTCTTTAGGAAGAGTCTCTCTACCCCAATTCGCTGTGAGCTAAGCTCTCCCCACCCTGAATAACAGCACTAATTAAGAAAGCTTTTGGCTAATTACATTTCATACTGCTGCTTAGGTTGACCTAATTTGTGCTTGGCAGGCTCTGTAAGGAAAGTTAGTCAGTGAAGAATAAGACACTGTGTTGCAGTAAACAACTCAATGCAGGCAATATCTGGGCAATCTGAAATAAACGTTTGTATCTCTTCAAAGGTTAAAACACAAAAGTGTTTCTTTGTTGTTCATTTTATAAGCACTTTCTAGGACAAAATTGTATTTGCTGTAGCATAACTATGGCCTGAGATGTATGTGGAAAACTCTTGGATCATTTCCTGTTTGCTGCATTGTCACATCACAGCTTTCTCCTGGGAAGGGGAATGGTGTCACCCAAAACAACCTACAAACTGCATCTGGAGTTTCATTTAATATCCCGGATCCCTCTTGGCCGAGGAGGGCTGTATGCAGCGGCGTGTGTGGCGTGCTGCATGCCGGTGCAGGCACCTTGACTGAGGAGGGGAGTGGAAGGACCTGGGCAGGGATCAGTGCTTCGCCCAGCCCTGCCCATTCCTGCCAACCTGCACGATAGAAAAAGGCACTGACTTGATGATACAAATGACTCAATGAAGACCACTTTCTCTTCAACGCTGCAGATAACAAATTGTCAGGTGAAGAGAGAGCCTTAAGCTCCTTTCCTGGCTTACCTGGCATATGGATTCCTGCTGCAGTCCAACGCAGGGATCTTCAGCAGTTCTTACACCCACACACCACACAAAGTGCTACTGAAGTCAAGCCAGGAATGACACAATTGAATTAGCAGAGCCTAAGTCTGAACAAGAGTTGTGACATGTGTGGCTGCTCTACGTCCTATGCAGGAATAAAGGTATCTCACTGCTTGCTTTGCTGAAGGGCTGCTTGAAGGTCAGTGCCAAATACACAGTCACAGAAACGCTGGTCAAAAGAGGCCTGTGAAGGCCGTTGACTCCAGCCTCTCTCTGGAAGCAGGACTGCCGCCAATGCCGGTTGATCAGGTCAACTGCTGTTTTGATAAGTCCTGGAAACATCCAAGGAGTGAGACTCCACAGACTCCTCAGACAACTTCTTCCAGTGCTGCACTACCTGCCTAGTGAAAACATTTGTTGTAATGTCCAGCCTGAACCTCCAGTTTGTGGCTACAGCCACATGCTATATCATCTTCCTCTTCTGAGAAACTTCTTGGTTTCCTTGCCTGCTTCTGACATGTCAAAACCCTCACTAAAGTCAATATATACTCTGTCCAGCACTCTCTTCCCACCAGTACAGGCAGTCATTTCATCACAGACTTCAGCCAGGTTTGTCAAGGAGGATTTGCCCTTGGTTTACCTTTCTGTCCTTACCTGGTAGGAAATTATTTCAATGAGGACAAGCTCCATGATCTTTCCAGGGACTGAGGTGAGGCTCACTTGTCTACAGTTCCTCCTCCCAGGTCCCACTTCTCGCCTTCTTTTCTAGTAAGAATCAGATATCCCACTCCTCCACTTTCACCCCAGTTTCAGCTCAGCAGTTGTTCAGTCACTTTTCTAAAGGCCTCTCAAGTGGACTGTGTTTCATACACGCTCTACAGACTCCCATCACCTCAAAATCATTCCTGATGCTTTTGAAGATACTGATTTTTCCCTTGTAGAACATATCATCCATGTCCTTTATTTCCTTCAGTTAGATGGACTGCCTGCTTGGAACATGAGTAGAGATCCACTGAAAGAAGGGCTAGATATGCAGACAGAAAATTAACATAGGCTGAAGATAATCACTGGCTATCTTCTTTTCATTGAATAATCTTGAATTTTTCAGCCTTTAAGATCCGTTTCAAAACTTGGCTATTTCGTCCTGTTATTTTACTAGAGGAGCCCAATGCATTTTCTTCTTTTGAGGGGGATGTAGACTGTTTCATGCTTCTGCAACCAACTCCCCATAATGTAATTTACACGTCTTCTTTGGGTACTAGCAACAGAGTTTTATGATATGAGCATTTTCTAAATTACAGCAAATGCACTTAGTGGTTATTATGCTTTACTCAAGTTAAATTCTTCCTCCCAAAACATAGAGTTTACTTAATTCAATTTAATTCATGTTTTGGACATGCAGAATGCATACATACATTATATAGTTGAGAAAACACTCCTTATATGACTTCACCTTGCCATTCATATATCACATAATAATTATGATGCTAAATAACAGCTGGGATTTAGAAATTTACTTAGCAAAAGGATGGGTTTTTTATATATAACAAGTGTTTTGTTAGTCTGTTAAGTCCCAAATGTGGTTCTTAAATTTTCTACTTGCTGTATATCTGATGTTAATCTTAAGTCAAATGGTCACTTCCTTCCTATATTCTTTCTATCCCTTCTGATATCTGAAATCCATACCTGAAATGACAACATTAAAAATGCAATCACAGAAGCCGACAACAGTAATCAATCATATTTACCTAGGTTGCTCTAGTAAATAGACTTCCTCCCTGACAAATCAACCATGAAATCAGTTAATGGAATGAAATGAATTGTATGTGGAAAGTCTGCTCTGTGCTTTGTGTATGACCTCAGCTGTTGCCTACTGAATCTCTTTGGTAGCATGCATAGGTTCTCTGGAGGTGTGTGCTATGCCAGTCACCAAAAATTAACTGCCAGCTTTCCACTGTTCCCCCTTCAGAGCCAGTTTAATCCAATTTTCTAGTATTTTCCTCTCTGAGCTCTCAGTAAGCTGTCCTGCCCTATACACACGCTTTTTCCAAGTCACAATATCATGAGATGATGCCAGAAGCAAAGCTGTATGTCAGACATAATATGAGGAGAGAAAAATCTTCCTGCAGAGCTGTAGAAGTTGCACATGCAGCCTGTGCTGCATGGACAGATGCAGATTAGATATGTGGCATTTACCGGAACTGAAATTTCTCCCAGTTTATCCCTGTTCAGGATTTCTACCACATGTACAGCCAACAGCTTGTTCTCTGACCCAATACTTACAGCTCACTAGAAGTAAATCCAGTAATTGTACAAGGGAAAAAAAAAAGAGAGAGAGAAGCCAGAGAAGCTGAGCAGTGAATAGGAATTTCTGACAGTCAGTCCTGGGTGTGTGGGAGGGAAAGACATGAGCAAGACAGAGCCTCACAAAGTCTGAACATACTAGCCCAGTTCTTCAAAGAGCCATAGCTCATCAGCTGCACCCATGCATCAACCCTACTCTTCCCTGTAATTCTGTCAGCTGCAATAAGAGGAGAAATGAAACATTTCGCTATCCCCAGCCACTGTGTCCGAATAGCTCTTGCTAGGCTTCTACCCTGATGGCTTCTTGTGGTGTTCACCATTTTCCTTTGTCTTTTCCCTAGAGGGACAATGGCCTATTGTTATCCTGCTCCTGAACACTTTCCAAGACAATGTTCAGTGAGTGCAAAACGTTTCCCATGCCAGAAGTCCTCCTTCCCTGCATTATGTGGGGTTCATTGTCAAGTCACAGACAATTACTTTATCTGATACTTGTCAACAGGCAGTCAGACAGGAAATCTTTACCTCCAAAACTGCCTACTCTACAACGTCCTCTGCTGACTCGGCCCTCCTTTCAGCCTGTCTGGAAGGAATGAAGGGGGTGGAAAGGAGTCAACAAGCTCAGTTTCAAGCTATTGCTCTCAAGGCTGAGCTGGGAAGCTCTCTGGAAGGATAACCTCATCTGGAGCTTTGGACTCCTGGAGACCAAGTCCAAGAGCCAAGGAAGGCAGGTGACCAGAGAAAACATACTTGAGAGCATTTGTATTTCCTTAGCAGCAGGGAATCACAGGTTGGAAAAGACCTCTGAGGTCACTGAGTCCCACCACAGGAGCAAAGTGCCCTGTGAAACCCACCAAGCAGTACCCGGGCTACAGATAGAAGCTTACAGGACATGCTTCACAGCCCATTTTAGGCATCCACTATGACAGGGCTCTGATAGGTCCATCACCTCTGTCACCAGTCAGCTCCAGGCTACAGCAGAAAGGCCAAAGTTCAGAATTTATATCACCCCCAAATGTGAATATCTCTTGTGCTAAACATTCTAGGACTTCTCTACATCTCTGCAAACAAATGGGAAAAACTTCATGTTTTGCTTTTTTATTCTCATTCTTGCATTAATTTTCTATCAATCACCTAAAACAAAGTCAGCTGATTGGTGTTAGATAAAACAAACTTAGAGATAATGCCCTGCTTGTTGTATAGCAGCACGTGAATGAGGTCAGCATCCAACGCTGATCTAACACATCCGCAACAGCGGTATGAAATCGGTGGATCTATTTGCAGAGTGGTATATTAATATAAGGGCAGAAGAGTAGGGAAGGAGGCTGAGCAAAATCAGACTTGTTTACCTATAAATCAGATTATGGTCAGGAAGGTATTTATTTTCTTATATTTGGCCACAGTCAGTAAGAAAAATAATGAGAGCAAGTGATTGCAAGACTGCTGCAGTCTCAGGAAAGGTTAAGGTTTGATGTTGATACTTTGCCACACAGGAACGAGTAAATTTGTTTTCAACAGCTTTTACTCCAGGTGATTAGATGGGGTGAGACAGATTTGTTACTAGTAAACCATTTATCTCTCTTTTCAAAAACAGTACACAACATCTACGAAACATAACTGATCAGACACGCCCTATAGGAGATACACCCTTCCTACTCTTGTAAGCCAGCAAAATCTACATTTTCATCTCAGACCAATAGCGTGAACCACGCTGGATGCTCAGAGCCAGCATCTCACCACATGTAAACCAAAGTAGCTCTTCTCAAGGCAGTAGAGCAGTGCCAGCTGTGCCATTTCAGATCAGATCTACAAACCTCCACACGTGTCAGTCTGCCTATAGAAGCAATCTGAAGTTATCTGCTTACAGAAGTAGGTTTTCAAAACATGTGTAGAAAACATATTGTGAAAAAAAATTGCCCTTGTCAGGAATCATGAATCCAGGGGCCTTTACACCAAGAACAACTTTTTCCTCACTCCTCTTTCTTAACAAAGGCCAGAAAATGTCATCAGCACTTCCTCATTTAGGTACAATGCATTGTATTTGAACCTGGGTTTGCTTATCTAGATTTCAGATATCTATGCTAATATCTACAACTACTATTTTATGTATTAGAATGTGTTACATGCCAGTACAAACAGAAGAGCCATGAAACACAGACTATCCTGTCTGCAAAACCGTACCCCATCCAAAAAAACAGCTTAAATAATTCTATTTTATTGAAATGTAAATTGTTCTAGCACATTAACCTGCCCTTCTGATCTAATATAACCAGCAGACACATTGTTTAAAAGAGATGTCCTTTCTATTTGTAATAAGTAGGGGGTTCCCAGGACAGTGGCACAGTTTATCAGAGACTCCCCAGATCAGTGTTCCTTGACCACAGCCCCAGAGGAAAGAAGAAGTAAGCCTGGCGTTACTTCTCCATGAGTAAAATCCCTTTTCTCAGAGGAGAATGGCACTGTGTCTCCCAGAAGGGACCTGGCCCATGGGACAGCACATTAGGGAAGAGTTCAGTCCAAACTTTTTACCTAGATTAATGCAGCAGTTGCATCTACAAACCCATAACAATTCCTCAGTGGAGAAGATACTCATCTGTCATAAACCACCAGGGTTTGCTGATCTAGCATCACAGAGCAACTTGCATTGTCTAAGGGCACTGTGAGGGCACTGTGCTTATTGTCCAAAACTTTTAAACAGAGACAGGCATATGTGCCTACACACACCTTCATATGCAGACATTGTTTAAATAGCATCACCCTAAAACAAGCTAAGTAAAACAAGGCTGAAATTCTTAGGCTCAGCTATTAAACTTTCTGATCTGTCTTTAGTATGTTTTCTGCTATCATTGGTCTTCTAACAGCTCTGGTAACTAGCACAGCTAAGTATCACAGTATTGTGATGGTGTGGTAAATGCAGGCATCTTGATATTAGCAATATTGTGCTTATGTCTTTTTCAGAGGCCAGCCTTCATTTCTTTGCTGGCCCTGGTTTACTGTAGGACACCCAGTGCTGGCACTTCCCAAAGTCCACCCTAGAGATAGTTGATGTTGGCTCTGCCAGACACAGGGGAAGCTTCTGGCACCTTCTCACAGAAGGCATCCCCATAGCTCCCCTGGTTTGGATTTAGGATGAGAATACTGTTGATAACACACTAATATTTTAGTTGTTGCCAAGCAGTCAGGGACATCTCAGCTTCTTATACTGCCCTGACAACAAGAAGGTGGGTGGTGCCCCAGAAGCCATGAGGGCACACAGCCAGGACAGCTGACCCAAAGTGGTCAAAGGTATATTCAGTACTGTATGATGTCATGCTCCATATATAACTGGGGGACTTCACCAGGAGGCTGAGCATCAGCTCTGAGTGGTGAGCAATTGTTTTGCTTATTCTCTTTTCGTTATGTATGTAATTATCATTACCATTATCATCCTCCTTTTTTGTCCTTTTAAGCTGTTGTCGTCTCAACCCACGAGTTCTACCTTTTTCTATAAGATTTTCTCCCCCATCCCACAGGGAGATGGGAGCAAGCAAGTGGCTGTGTGGTTGGTTTAGCTGTCATCTGGGTTAAAACATGACACCTCCGCACTACCAAAACCTTGTCGTGCAAACCCAATACACTTTTAAACAGTAGTGACTAAAAGGCAATAAAATAATGAATGATAGAGTTGTGATGGCATTTTACAGTCAGGAGGCTCATAATAGCCCTTAAAACAATTCTCAAGAAGTGAACTTCAGTTAATAAGGGAAAACCTTTAATAAGATCTTATAAAATCAGTTCTTTTATTGGTTTAAAGTTTCACGATCATGTGAAACAAAAACCAGATTTCTAATTAGAAAGTTCTTTCTGTAGCTACTACAACCTTTCTTTGTGGTGAATTTATCAGACAGCCACCTTCACAAGGACTACGATGACAAAGCATGAAGGCAGCTCAGCTTCTCACTGAAAGTCTTAGAAGCACTCAGCTCTTAACAAACGCATGTTTGTGAGCTGAAGGCATTTTCAATATTTTCATAACCCATACACAAGAGAGGGAACACGCAGTGACAATGTCGTGCCAGAGCTGCTCAGGGTACAAATCTCATTTGAGCACTTCCTTCTGGGACCAGCCCAACTCTGGTACACTCCCCACCTCCCACTGTGGTGTGCAAGAGCAGGACAAGCAGCTGTGGGTTGGGGCTTGGCAAGCTGGTAAAGGACAAAAGGCACATCATCACCTGCGCAAGCAGCTCTGCAAAAGAGCTAGAATATGACCAGAGAAAAATAGCATAAGCGAAGAGAATACCATTAGACCTGGTTAAGGCATATGATCCTTAATTACTATTTCCAGAACACTTTGATGTCCTTAGGGAGAGGGTATATGAAATTGAAAATGACTAGTTAATAACTGAGATTTTCAAAAGCATTTAAATAGTGAAGCAGTTCCAGAGACCGCTAAGTTACATAGGTAGCTTTGAAAATTCCCCCTCAAGATAATAAATGTATGTCCCACTATTTGTTAAAGAGCCTTTCTTCTCCAGCAGCTCAGTATTACTTGCACACATTTCGTAGCCATGTTTTTGTTCTCTGACTAACTGAAAGCATAGCCTCAGTGTATCTATGTTGTGCAATAGCATATTTGGAATTTGCATTTTTTAGATTACGAGACAATAAAAAGAAAAAGATTGCACAGATATGCACCACCCTTCATTAGAGGCAGTGATATTCTCTCCCACCCAGTCCTGCCCAACCAAGACAATATTGCACATACACCTCCAGACAATGAGACTACCACACCTTTTGCCTCTAATTAAAATTATTAAGTCAAGAAGGAAAGAAATGCATTTCAGTCTGTGCTTGTTAGCCAAATGTCTTGATAAAACTGAACATGTTCTGCTGCTGCCCACCATCTGCTCTTATAAATACTTCTTAAAAACACTGAACAGGAAAACAGATTTGTCATCACTTTCACCATTTTATACCAACTCTGCCCTCAGGCTTTTTTTTATACAGACCAATAAACATCCATAGAATCAGATACATTTTTCTCCCATTAAAACAATTTTGTATCTAACATGTTTCAGTAGAAAAGATTCAAACCCAATTCATGTAGAAAGCTGACTATATAGAGAAATAAGGATGTCTTTATTGAGGACAGTATTTTAATAGGGCAATCTTGCTTCTCTGGTCTTATATATTCTCAGTCCTTTTAGATAAGTCATTGTAGAAGCATTATGACTCCCTGACTGGAAATACAGCCTTTGAGGCATCAAAACATCATGCATCTTCTCAGCTTTCCTTTGCTGCTGAGAACTCAAACATCTGCAAGAAAACGCGCTTTTTCCAATAGCAAGTTAAACACCATCCCTGCCCCCTCCCCCCAGACTTAACCACAGCATCCAGCCCAGCCCTGTCACACTTCCCAGTATATTGCACCTAATACAATGAAGAAATCCCAGATGATGCAACACAGCAGCCCAGCTGTTAATAGATATGAGTTGATAAGAAGGTCTCTGCTGTTTCTTATGCAGAGTCCTCGTTAAATTTTAGGTCCAGTCACCATCCCCAGGCTTCCAGTGGGCTGCTGTAACTATCTGGCCACTGGTGCCTCCCTTAAAACTTCACATCGGGTCAAAGTTATAGTCAGAGGTGTTTGTAAGACAAAGGAAAATGGGCTTTGCCTGAGGCTGGTGCTCATCTCTAGAGACATTGTTCCCCATTGCTTGAAAAACAGTTAGGTATCCTACTGCGCCTGGGACCAAATGTGAGCTTTTCTGCAGATAACTGCAAATAATCCTTGTCCTTTTTTAACTGCTCTTCTTTCTTACAGGTAGATGTAGTACTTGGAGATATGGTTTAGCATAGGACAGGAATGGTTGGACTAGATGATCTTAAAGGTCTTTTCCAACCTAGTGATTCTGAGATTCTTCTCAGAGAAGTTCCCCCTGAGAGACAAGTGGGAATTTGCCCAGGTATTTATAAAATTCAACTTCATAAGAAGGTTCAATAAACGGTGCCAGATATCACCATTATCCCATCACAAAAAGGTCTGAAGTGGCTCACACAGGTGCAGGTACCAAATTCCTGACTTCAGGCAGTACAGAGGCCGCTCTTTGTTTGGCAATTTTGGGCAAGATAAAGGCTGAGTGTGAAGATTTCCGGAATACCAGGACTGTTTAAGAAAAAGCTGCTCAGCTGCTATTAAATCAGTCGTGGAAATGCTGGTACTAATCCTGTCAAAGACCCGTGGCATTCCAGGTCCCGTGAGGCCAGGGCTGCTGGGTAAGGAGCAGCTGTACCCCTTCCTCAGCCAGTGCAAGGCCCTGCTCCCTGCCAGAAGGGACAACAGGAACAGGGCAGAAAAGTCTCTACTACCATCTACAAGAAGAGTGTGATTGTTTTGAAGTGCAAGGAGGTCAAAACGAACAGCAGCCACAAGTCTTGAAATGGTAACTTGCATATTTAAATGGTTTCTAGAGTACAGCAGGACAAACAAAGGGCCTTCTCCAGTCTGCTACCAATTAAACTCCACCATCTGCAAATTCTCTCTAGAAATTCCTTAGGAGTAGAAATCCTCTGTGATTTCTGGTTAGACTGGAAATACTGTGAAAGAGGCTCCTGTCTTGCTTACATCCCAGACTCTCTCAGGCTCTTGGCTCCCTCATATTCAAATCCACAAATTTCTCAGGAAGTACAAATAAGTAAGAGTGAGGATGTTATCTTCTAAAACTGAGGACACCAGACTGGCTTCAAAATTCAGAAACAAAACTTTGCATCATTGCCAAGGGTGTTTCTATGCCAGCCAAGGTGAGAACAAAGAGAAAAGGTGAGAAGGAAAATAGGCATTTAATTGCAACTGAGATTTGTCTCTGTTTTTTCTCCACAGGTTTCAGTTAGGGGGTTTTCCCTACCCTTCCTTGTTTTCAGTTGCATATGGATTACATAGTGAAGTGAATATTTGAAGCTATCTAAGGCTTTCTAAAAGCTATAGGAAGAAATTACACTGGCTGCAAATATGCACTGGATTAATCCATGGGTCACTATGGCATTTTTGGAAATATAATTGCATGAGATGTTCCAAATACAACTTCATATGCTGTAGTTACTTCACACTTTACCTTGTTATTGCAGCATATGGCTGTCCCAGATGTCTTTAGACTTCAGGTTCCCCTAAACATTTCAGCAGTTTCAAAATTCTGGAAGAGAAAAAAACCCCAAACCCTAGCAAAAGAAACAACCAGCCAAACAAACAAACCCCCCTTATGTTCTCAAATTTCTCAAGTTCTGGAGTTCTACACTTGCATCCTAGAACAACAAAGCAAGAAGCTGAAAGGCAGAAAAAGAAAGATTGACACTTGCTTTCCCTTCACTAAGTAATTTTTTACATTCATTTCTAATTTAGAGAGTTCATAATTCTTTTATACATATGCATACACAAGTATACATACAAATATATGTTTATAGACATGTATACGTGTGTGTATATATATATATGTATCAGTACATAACAGTTGGAATCAAATAAAATGAAACAGTACTTTTGGTGCCCAGTGCACTGCTCATCGTTAATGGCACCCAGAAAATATCCTAGACATATCTAGTTGTGCTTGAAGGCACCAATGTAAATTTCTTACAGAACTCTAAAACACTTGGATAGGCATGAGCAGAACAGAAATGATTCCAATACATGTTTATTATGTGGACCATAAATTGTCAATTTGGCATAGAAATTTTAATACAAATGCCCTTTAAAACCCCACAGTTTTGTAAAAACATTTAACAATCAGATGAGACATTTTTCTATTTCAGATTTTCCAAATGTTATGAGGCTGTTCTTTCCTTTATGTCCATTAGACTATGGCAGAAGGAAAAATAGCATCAAAAAAGCTTTTTCTTCATGGTTTGTTTGTTTTCCACTTTTCTTTCTCTTTTCCCCCTGACTTGTTCTGCAGCCTCTCAAAGCTTCCACATCTTTGGAAGCATTATTATGGGAACGAGATATGTTCTGAGTAAGGACAGAGTAAGGTCTGTTAATTTCATTTTCCTTTCTGCCACTGAGAAGGTTTAGGAAAGTTACAGAAGAATGAAAGAAAAACGTACATATTTTCTCACTGTGAGAGTGGAGACAAAGCTTAAGTGGCCTACAATTACCTTCTTGTCCTTACCAGAAAAAGGAATTCATAGAGAAACTAAAAATTTGAGGGTACAAATTTTTTCACAAGTTGAAAAAGAAGATAAATACCTTAAATGGTTCCTTTTTGGGTCTTGCAAAACAGTTTAAAAAATACCTTTCATCCATTTCTAACTGGAGTTGTGGTTCCAGCTTCCACATGAACAATAATGTAACTCTTCCCTGAATTTCTGCATAATTTCTTAAAAACCTTTTATCCTTACTGCCTCTGAACACCCAGCTTTTTTTCTTTTTTTTTCTTTTAATGAGCATCATCATTAAACACATGTGACTCATTAGTGATGATGGCTGAGCATGGGAGAGCATTGGTGGTTTCCACCCCCAGCTTTCTGTCCTGGCTTTCTCTTGGCTGTTCTTCCTCTTGCTCCAGGGGTACCTCAGCAGCACAGGAAGCTCCTTCACCATTTAAACTTGGAGGAAACCAGGATCCATTTCAATTTCCTTTAATACACCTGCCTCTAATTTATGGCAGCTCAGCACATGCTCCTGAGCAGCCACGGCAGCTCAGAGGGAAGGCAAGAGCCTCTGAGAGAAGAGCAGGGCAGATTTCCTGGCTGGAATTGAGTGCACAGGTGAGGTATGTTAGCACATGCCACATGTCACATTAAGGAGATCTGAGGAGTAATGAACTCTGTAAAAACAAAATAGAGCTTGGCAGTAATCTAAATATTTGGGGGTGAAGGAGCAGGGGAGAGAGGGTGCTACAGAGCCAGTAAGAGTGGTCATGTTATCATTCAGGAAAAAAGTGCTTAGGAGGAGGCTTCAGGGAGATGCAAAATTAACCCTTGACAATATCTTCAGAATATGCAACTGGGTTTAATAAAGTCCAGGTAAAAGAGCACGCATTACTGTTTTAAAAGGTGCCCCATCCCTTTGGCTCAAGCTATACTATTTTTGTGGCAGGGGTAAGTGCACAGAGAAAAAATTTGGGGATGTTCCACCACAATATTCAACACAAAGTGACTTGAAATTGATCCTGTGTACTAAAGATCATTCCCACAGAAGTTCTCCTTGTCCTGTAGCAAAGAATAAAAGATAGTCATGGTCCCCTGGCTGTATGGCTTAACAACTGAAGTGAAAGAAATAAGATTGCTCAGCTGGTCTTCTAGATTTAAAGAATTCAATCCTGTATTTACATGTAGGCCCAAAAGAATTAAACAAACGCAGAAGTGGGGAACGTTCTTTGGAGATGTGGCTGATTATTTTTCTAACCCGATGTGTCATCAGCAGTCTACATGCTACCCTTAGAAAGAATGTGGCCTTACAACACATATCTTTGTACATACAGTTCCTTTTTTAAGAGTCTTTGTTTTCTCAAACTGATAATTGAATTGTATTCAGCACTCGACATATTTCCTGAGAAAACTGTGTGTTGGTACAGGAAGCTGCACGGGTGACGGTTTGATTTAGAAAAGAATAGCAGAAGAACCCATGCAAATGCCACGCTGAAAAAGAATTCTCCAGAATAAAGCAGGAACAGCTTTGCTCTTACCACCAAAAAGGTATTTGCCTGTCCTGTATTCTATTCTCATTTCCTCCAGATAGCCTTCGAAGGAGATTCTCCAGGTCAGCAAGCAGGTGTGCCCAGCCAATCTTGTGGGGCTCCTAAGAATGTTTGCCAGTAGGATTTTGGCTCCTCAGCATGAGTTTAGCAGTGGGTGATGGGGAGGAATGAGAGCAGAAGAGGATAGTAAGTTCTTTTCTCCAGTCTTGCACCTGGGCATTGCTGCCTGTAAGAGCAGGGCCAATGTCTTTAAGGAACAGAGGTCTGAGCAACAGCACAGTGCACCATGAATCCTAATTACAAATGCATTCAGAACAGTACATCAGGTAAGAGTATTTGTAGTTGTGTGTTGTAGTAATATTGGGTTGGGTTTCTTTGAGGAGTTACAAAGTTCTGGCTCAGAAAAATGCACTATTAGAGACTGCATCTTTCTGTGCTGAATCATCTCAGACAGAGAGTCTGAAAAAAAGATTGCTGCCGAGTGCTTGTGTCTATTGTTAGACCTGGTCTTGCAAACACCTTTAGAGCAGCCACTGGATACCACAAGAAGTAAACCACTGCTGCATGCCCTGTAATCTTGCCCATAATCCACTGTTGATAAATCCTGAAGAAAACAATTACAGCAAACATTAGTAAGTTAACCCCTCTGTGAGAGAGAGGAAGACACAAACAGGCAGAAGCACTTTATGGTATTGATGGATTTGCTGTCATGGAGACTGTATTGTCTTGCTTTCATCACCAGTTTGTAACACTCAGCCATGCGTATACAAGGGGGTTTGGCCCAGTCATTTTTACATTCCTGGTGATCTCCGGTCCATTGTGATTTTCACTTTGTTTTTGACATCATACCAAATACATCTTATCCTTCAAACTATCAGAAACTAGTGATAAAAATCATTTGTAAGCGAGCATTGGCAGGCTCATCTGGCAGGGAAACTGGCTTTTAACCTTGCAGTGAACGGGAGGAGAGGATCTGGTTGAGCACTCTGCAGTAGATGAGGAGCTGCTGAGACATGGGGCAGCTGGAAAACTCCATGGTAGCAGATATGTGGGATATGCCAGCTTCTGTCTGGGGCTTCACAGTGTGTGTTTGGTAGAAGTGATGAAGTCCACTATCTTGCTAGGCTCCTGCACTCAAATTCCTCATGTATTCATCTCGGTACAATTATCTTTAAGGGAAGTATTTGCTGCTACTTTCACCAAACCCCAGCCCCCCCATTTAACAGAGGAACATTCCCTGAGATTTTCTTCTGTTTCCAGCTTCTTTTAAGAGATAAAGGCTTAGGAGACAGCAACGAGAAGTCCATGCAAGCAACTTTCTACTATTCTGGTCATGGGAATGTACAGTCGTGAATGACTTTAAATGGGAAGATTCATGGAAAAGGACTAAATTAGTTCAATGGAAAGGTATTTTTAGCTCAAATGTAGCAGTGTGTAAATGCCTGTGGTGGCAGGTTTGGTAGGAGACGAATTGCTGCAGGTCCCCCTAGCCCAGGAGTACATGGCTGAGGCGCCCTTACATGGTTGGTCCTGGGTGGAGCAGTCAGCCCTTGACAGACCTAAGCTGGCCCTACATAATGCCACGTTTGTGCCCACTTTGAGCAGACATGAGTTTACTGGGGCTCATTAGCTCAGGCTAGGACTACCTCAAGACTTTTCTGGACCTGCTTCAGGCCTACATGCAGCCAGCTCAGACACTCCTGAGACCACGGTCCATTTACCAAATAAACAGGTAATATCGTCCAGCACATCTTTTGCATCTTTATTCAGTGGGAAAAACTCCTTTTACACATTGCAACCCATGTGTTCCCTCTATAATCTTTATAGAGGAAACTACACACACAGCTGGCGTACAGCCGCTGCCTACAAAGGACCCATATCTCGGTGCAAACAAAGCAGCAAATGGTTTAGCTCTGTAATGTGACGACATAATAAACAGATTCTCTTTTCACACACATTCCTCCCTGAGTATCTGCTTATATTTGGAAACACTTACAATGTTGAGGGTGATTTGTAAGTGTTCAACACTACCTGCTTTAAAGCATCTACTTTTTTCTATAAAGAATAGTAGCTGGCCACTCTCCATGATCCTTTACTCAGGCAAAGTTGCAGATTTAAACAGGAATTGGGGAAACTTCAAGGGAATCCAGACCACAGATAGAAATGTAGTGGGATACCATATGGTCAGTGTACTACAGTGCCAAATCCAGCACAGACTTACAGGTCTGTCCCCCCAGACTGGGAGCAGGATGCTATGCCAGCTGCTGAAGCACAATGTGTGGGGACGGTTGGGGACCTCTGCATGGCAACGCTGAGCCGGGAGCTGTGCTGGCACAAAACCTGGCAATGGTGCACATAATTCCTGTCATCGGTTACCTGAGGTAGGGTGGTCCCAGGCTTTCCTCAGAGGTGCACGGTGGAAGGACAATGACAGTTATCACAAGTTGCAGCAAGGGAAATTGGGGCTAGATACAAGAACAAAAATGTTCACAGTGAGGCTCATCAAACAACAGAAGAGGTTGCCCAGAGAGAGGTTGTGGAGTCTCAATTCTGGCAGATATTCAAAGCTCATCCTGACATGGCACTGAGCAACCTGTTGTATTTGACCATATTTTGAGCAAGAGGTTGGATTGAATGACACCCAGCAGTCTTTTGACCTACATTATCCCATGTTTCTGTGAAACCCTCTCCAGAGTCAGGAATGCTCAGGGAGAAATGAAGTTAGGACATTCATTTATTTGGAACCCTCCTCCAAGAAGTCTTTCCCAAAGACAACTCCCATAACCACTTCCTCAGAAGAAAAAGCAAGGAGTGCAGTTTCTTTTAAAAGACAGGACAGTGGTGATGTCAATACCCAAGCCCTCCATGATATCCTGCTGGATAAAGCACTTGCCCAGGAAAGAGCTATCCTTATTGCCATCCTTAAGCTGTGCGGGTTCAAACACATATTGCAGCCACTGAGAAATAAGGATTCTAAAGAAAGGCTGAGGGACATGAAGGAGCCCAGCCCTGTGGTGAAAGGTTAATGTCTTCTAAGAAAGGCACTCCTCACATCTGGTGCCACACCATCTTTTGCATGGGCTCAGATGGAGAAAGAGCCAAGGAGCTGGGGATAAGCCAAGCTTTATTCCCTTCCCAGCTCTGCTGAAGCCCCTAGGCTGCGGTCACCCTGCCCCTGGTTGTTCCCTTCCTGCCCCTTTGAATCTCGTATAATTTATTCGGCCAAGACCCAGCTTCAACAACAAGCTCTGAGATTCTTCCCCTCCCACAGCTGGCCTGCTTATCCGGCTGCTCTCTTGGGAAACATATGCTTGAGCTTCTGCAGGCTGAGGAAGACCTAATTGAGGTTTCCCTGGGCAGGCACACTAACCACTGCACCATTAACTACAGAAAAACCCCATACAGTAGTGCCATCACCATTACCTCCCCCATTATAACCAAGGCATGTTTTCAAAGAATTTGGCCCCTGCTGAGCTCTGCAGGCAACAGAACACTGTCCGTGGGTGTTAGGTGTGCTCTGGGAACAGGCGGTGGGATGGGCCCTGAGGGAGTGGGACCAGGAGCTGCCAGCTTCCCGCATCCCGCCCTTCCCGGCACAGAGCCACGCGGGCTGCAGCACTTCTGGCCAAGCAGCAAAGCAGAGCTGGAGGTGCCTAGGGCACAGCGGCACCTCCCTTGTGAGCACAGGCAGCCCTGAGCTTTGGGAGCAGCTGCACAGAGACTTCTTGGATTGCTGCTTCCAAGAGTGGTGCCCGCCCAACATGCCTTTCTGAACCTCAAGCCCCATGACACAGCCAGTTCATACACCTACAGCTGCCTGGGGCTTTCATGCTCACATCCAGTGCTCTGCTTGAAACATTCTTTGGGCATCATGACACAATCTCAAATTCTCTGTACCCCATTTCTTCTCTCTCCCGCAAAACCCTCACTCCTGCTGTCCTTTCTATCCCACCACAGTGCCTGTCAGCCCAGGCTGCCCACACACTTTTTGCAGTGGGCATTTTCTCTATATACATCCACCCCAGCAGAGTTGATGGGCATCTACGTGTGACCAGAGTCAGTCCTGGTACAACAGGTGCTAAAATAGCCAATCAGATTCACAGACTGCTTCAGGGGAACCCCAAGGACCTAACAGACCCCTCAAACAGATGGAAACAGCCTCAGGTCTAGGCTGAGCAAAAGCATAACCACCTCTAAATCCACCAGCCTCTGATCCCCTGCTTTGTCCACCAGCTTAGCCTTCTGCCATACACACCACTACCAATCTCTTTTTTACTGTCTCCAGACTTGTTTATGACCATGTTTAAGTACTGAGATTTGATCTTTGCTTTTGTTCTTTAGAGATGAAAATAATGGCTTTCAAATAACTCTACTGTCAGAAGTAGTAAGATGTCTATTTTCAGACTAAGTCTCTTGCTTTTCCACTTTGGAAGACACGTGGATTGGGAGCAAAGCACTGGTCCTGCAGTATCCCCTATACAGGTTTCTTCTGTGCTGCTCACAAGTCCTTCCATCCTTGAACACCTAGAGTGCAGCGAAGTAGGGAATGAGTCAGGATCTTAGTCTAGGATATTACCTAATGACCTTGTCACAGAACATGATGTGTGCCTACTTCTTTAATTACTTTGTCTGCCACTCTTCTTGACAAAACTGACATGGCTTTGGAAATATTTTTACTTTAAAAAAATCAAATTTCAGAAAAATTTAATTTAATTGAAAATCAGCTGTACTCTTTTCTGACACCTAGACTGCTTCACAGCCTCCTCTTTCAGTGTACCACTTTAAAAAAAATATCCTGAATCTCCACATGCTTCTGTTCTTTCTCAGAGATGAGCTCTTCATGGTACAAAACGTACTACTGAATGCCAGGAGATGACAATCTTCTGTACCCTACTCTGTGATACTCCAACTAGAGGTCACAAGGACAGAGTAAAAACTGTTTTTTCCTCCTTTGAAATGGCACAATGTACATTAAGGAGAAGTAGCACAATTCAAAGAAATTTCAGGTGAAACAGAAGGGCTGGGACACCACAGACAATTGCAGAAACCATATAATACAGGTACCAGAGAAGGTAACACAGGGACATCAAGATAGTGTTGCCCAGGGACAACACAGCACTAACATGCTGGCACACAGCCAGAGATAACAAGCCTACTTATCCCACTACGGAGCAAATCAAGTTATTTTGAAGCACGCTCTTCTCTTCAGCGCTCAGTGATCTGTCTGGATTTACCATCTGAGGCTTAATGCCAGCGATGCCAGCCATGAGTGTGCCCACTCTGCAGTGCTGGTACCAGGAAAGGAACAGAGGGGACCTGAGGTGGGTCTGCATGTAGTCAGCTAGAGCCCAGCATGGCTTCTTGAGGTAATGGCTTTATCATTACCAGGGTGACAACAAAGGGGGCAACAGAGGGAGGGGACAGGAAGGAGGGAGGAGTGGGTCTGCCCCATTTAAATCCAGTGAGCTCAGTTTAGCTGTGCTGCCCAATTCCATCCTCAGACTTACCTGCAGTGACCAGACTGGAGCTGGCTCTGCAAGCAGCGCTGCACCTGGGTGACATTCCCCCTAAACCAGTTTGGTTGGTCCCCAGCTGGCTCTGCCATCCAGCAGAATGGTCCCACAAGGCACCAGCAGCAGCTGAATGTAGGCTGGCCTGGCAGTTTGTGTGCGCAGTCGGCAATGTCACAGTCAACTATCCGTGGGATACTTCTAAAACTGATTTAAATCTTTAAATCCCTTCCTATAAACCCAGAAGTTTATATTCTGTTTTCTGAGTGCTTATGATGGGCACGAGTCTCCACTCATTGGACTTCCTCTGGCTGTCAGACAGCACACAGGCATGCTGGTGTAATGTGTTTGTTGGTACTTGTACCTGGCCTTGATCACTGGTGGATTAGTGGGGAGGGGGGCTTGTCTCTAGGCTTCACAAGGGATCTGGCCTCTTTTCCTTAGCACAACCAGTGTGATCTGCCCATCCCTCCAGTGTCAGGCCACACTGCTTAGCTGTGAAAAGTACTGCTGGTGACTGCAAACCTTCCTGCAACACAACCTGTCCTGCGGGCGTAACTCGAGAAACACCCCTGCCAAGCTCGCTCTGTCTCAAGAGTGCTGTGAGGCAAAGCATCTTTCTGCCTCACAACAATTTTGCCCAAGTGGCACGAGTAACACAGGGATTTGGAGGAACTACAGTGGTCTTCTCAAAGTACGTTTGTCTGGTTCCTCTTCTGATACAGCCTATGGGTCCTTAAACTGCACACAAAGCAGGAGCCGGGCAGGGAGAATCCCACACAAGAGAGGCAGTCTGATAAAAGAGCTCCTAGAATACCTACAGCTTCTTAGAACAAATGTCAGAAGTCAGAAGAATATATTTTTTACTGTACCATGCTTAGCAAAATCCATTGGAAGTGCATGCACTTCAGTTCCAGTCCTCTGATACTGTTACATCTCTGCAGTGCCTACCACTTACTGTAGAAACAAATTTATGTCAAAATACACTCATAATCTCCTTTTAATCCTGAAGCATTTTCCATTAAAGCCAATGGAAGCTTTTCAAATGCTTTAACTTTACAAAATACCTCCTGAAAAAAACCCCCACATAGCTATTTTAGCTACTTAATAGGTAACAACAGTATACAGTTTTTATAACTATATTTTATATAGTTATACAGTAATAACGAGATATTTATATAGTGTGGTTAACTACAGCATAGCTAAATAGCTGTTATAGCTTATTTTAGCAGGAAAAGGAATATTAAAATTTTACTGGAATGATTTAGCATTTGCTAGTGAATGCACTGGAATGATTTACGTGCACTGCCTGTCCCCTCGCCCAGCTCTGCTCAGAAATCAAGTGCAGGCTTAGAAACTTTGCCTGAATAACATGAAGGTTAACACACAGGACTGAACTGATTTGCAAATCTTCTGGCCTGTCTCGGGCAGGAAGTGAGAAGCCAAAGGTGTTTTGCTAATCCTGTAACTGTTTCTATGCTGAGGTTCATTTTTCCATGCTGTACAAGCGCTGAAGAGATCTCCAGAGCACATCCAGTTCAGCTCCTCCACCCGAGCAGAATATGTCCATATGTGGCAGATGTTGGTCTACTCAGTTCTTATAAACGTGCAGTGAAAGAGATTTGCAGCACAGCTTGCTTGGAACTCAACCAGTAGGTCACTATTTAAATTTTTTTAATGTATAATTTAAATCTTTTCTGCAAATTAGACTCCTATTTTACACCCTTCCCAGTGGGCACGTTAAACATTTAGTTGCTCACTGATTTCTTTGAAACAACCTTTAAGCAGTACCAATGTTTTTCCACTTCACAACATCCTATGCTGATTTACACTAGCTGAGCAGCTGCTCCACAGTCCTCAAAGAGCTGTTCTGCTAGTGCCAGGCACTTCAGGGGACCGACAATGGCAAATCAAGACCTAAGGTTTTGTGTTCATGATCCTAATGCACTTAGTTTGACAGTGATAGTAGTCATTGTGAGTTTACAGCTCCAACGGTAACCTTTAGAAACCAGTTGTTTGTGGATGGGTTGTGCCCACCAACAATAAACAACAAAGTGGGTTTTGCAATCTCAGAAAAATCAGCAGGTCATTCTCTCATCATACTCTCCACTTTTCTCCCTCAATAGTTACATTCTCATTAAAAATGAGGGAGGGAGAAAGAGAACTAGAGCTCTGTTTTCTCCTTAATGATTTTCAGCAGAAGGCTGTTGAAGGTTTTCAGCATCATACAACAGGATTTTTAATCCCAGCCAAGATGTCAGCTGAGAGTTTTTGATTTCAAGAATGGTCTACTCTGTTTCTTACAGATTTATTTCATGTGAGGGGTCCTTCTGTAGAAAATTCTCACAGCCATCCTGGTTTGGCATGGAAAGTGACTGCTCTAGTCTATGAGACAATGAAAAAAACCCCACAACGGAGTCCTGTCAGCTTGGAAATCTATGCTCCTAGGAACTTTGTTCGCAGAGAAAACAGCACAGCAGCAACTGATACTGTCTTCTTAATGGCTTGAAGATTTATCTTTAACTCATTACCTGAAATAACTCAGGACTGGATGGCCTAGATACAGAACTGAAGGTTGTGTGACTCATATTAGACTCCACCACACCTCTCAGCTACTGGAATGGTTTGGCACATGCAGGATGCAATGATGATGTCTCTGGACCTCATGAGGAAGAAGATGAGGAAAACTATGGGGTGAGGAGAAATACAAATAAACGGACAATAACATCAGTATAAGAAATACAAATAAACAGACAATAACATCCTTTTGCTCTACTTAGGCTGGGTGGTGTCAGGTGTGATGGACATCACTGCAACATGCAGTAGGAAGAAAAGTCAGAAGGGAAATATGAAATCAACTGACAAAGGAGAAGAGGGCAGCTAGAGGGAGAAGAACTATCAGTTTTTGTTCAGCTTCCCTCCTGAGTAGAAGCTATCACAAGAATTTACTCTCCATGTTTCATGTATTCATGGCTCAATTTGTTAAATTTCTTCACCACCACCAGCACTGGTAATTGCTCCCTAACATTACTCTGTGCTGCTGGTGCTGAGGACCTTCACAATATGAAGCAGACAGGTAAAAGCCACCTAATTGCTGTGCATGTAGGGTGGAGTCACCAAGCAGTGCTGTTATTGAGGGGACGCAGCACAGATAGTGAGGGAGCTGCTGAAAATTGGCCATATTTTAGTAGTGTAACTATGCTACTTTTCCTGATATTAAAAGTCCTCTGAGATGCCAAATTTACTGGAGACTATAAACACAAGGTTGTGGCCAACTCCTGAACTGACACAGAAAATAATAATTTACAAATACAATGTTGATAACTTTTGTAATTATCATTCTGTAAATTACATTCCTGATCTTATCATATGCCCCCTCTCCTGGTGCCCAGCCCCTGGCTGCCAAGTCTCCTGCCATGGAACCCCCATGACTATCCCAGGCTCTGGTTCCCTGCAGTCAGCCAGGATGACCTCATACTCCTGACTGATCTTCAGTTCTTCTGCCTCTGGAGCTTGGTGTCCATCACCAAACAGCCTTCTTAAAGCAGAGCTTGATCTACTTCAAACAAATGCAAGGCAGAGAAAATGGACCCACAACAAAAGAGCTATCTGTAAGAGTCTGTGTGCTAAGGCTGGCTGTGCTGGCTGCTTCTCTGGACTCCAGAGCCTCTACCCACATCATCCAGTGCCCAGTGGTAGCTCCCAGCAGCTGACTGCTCCCTCTTGGGAACAACTTCTTAACTGTTGCTGATCTCTGGATCTGCAAGCACCTAAACCAGCAGAGTAGAGCCTGAAGCTTTGCATGAACAGAATATAGGATGCTCAAAGGGACCAGCTTTTCAGTGCCTGCTGGGATATTGTTGTGTGGAAAGTCACTGTACAAACTGACATGTTTTGTTCTTCCCACTGTCCCACTTAATTACAGCAATACTGGCTAGCCAGGAAGCATTCTCCTACCCCTGCAGAAATCAGATTAGCTTAATTTCGAAGGGTACATTTACATTGCAGAGAGAATATGATGCAGAGGTCCCCAAGGTAGCACTGAGCTGATTTGGCAAGTCCACACAGCACAGCAAAGTACCATGCAGATGTGCCAAGTGGGACGGAGAAGCAGAACAACCGTGTTCAGCTGGCACAACACTCCGGGCTATACTGCTTCTGGTTCAGTGCTGGCGTATGGAGCCTCTGCACTCTGTTTCCCAGCTCTTCAAGATGTAGGAGTAAACTGTACCACACCAGCTTAGATGTCTTTGTGCACACCCTAAATTGCTGATCAGATTCTTAGATTATTACATGGCAACTCCACTCTATCACAACCTCTCTCTTTTAATCAGTAAGAAAAAGTCCTTTAGCATGACCCGTTTTATCTTCATTTTGTTACGCTTCTGGCATGAGACTCAATCTCTTAACCTCTACTTTCATGCATTGATTTTTTTAAGTCTATCCCTGAGAAAGTCATATAACACAAGCCCCCAGATGTCTGCACTTATCCTGATGCCTTCCTTCCACACAATATATCCTAACTCCTTTGTGAGAAATAATTACAAAAAAAAACCCCCAAAAAAACTAAACAAAAAAAGAAGATATTTTACTCAGATAAAATTATGATCTGATACTAGATTTCAGTTTTGGCATCAACCTAGATTAGTTACACTAACTTCAAGAAACCATTCCTTCTAGCAGGTTCTAGCAGAGCAAGGAACAGGCAGCATGAGAAAATTTGCCATCTTGCAAAGTTTTTAGCACTGACTCTGTGTTCTTGAAAAGCAGCCAGCACTCCATCCCATCCACTTGTAAACGTTCTGCAGTTATTCTCTTAATAACTCAAGGTTGACGGATGAGTGTAAGGTTGGGCAGCTTTGTTTGATAGCCTAGGGGAGAGAGAGGGAGGGAGAGAAACAAGTATCAGCAAATAGATTGTGCAACAGACAAATAAAAAGCATTACACAATACACTCTATATTTTAAATAAGCCTTCTGGAATGTTTGTCATTGCCATCAATTGATGTTGCTTTGAAGAATTCACCAGCTAATGCTGGCACAATCCTACCAATAATTTCATTCAGAGACAAATGGAGTCAAATCATTGCCCCTGTTAGTGCCTAAAACAGCATCAACAACGCAGAGCAGTCATTTCAACAAGTTGTGTTTTCTAAAGAAAGATATTGCCTTCACTTCGGTCTCCTATTTCCTTTGGAGCTGGAGCAGCAAGAGATCTTGCAGCAGGAGATCTTAAGCACGAGGTGAAGGAGAGACTTGAGATTTTTCCACACCTCAAAGTCCATCACTTTTGTTAATTCTTTAATTTGGGGACTTTTCAAAATCCTAAGGAGTCACAGAGCAAAAAGTTCTGTTCCCAAAATTTTCACAACAGGTAAATAAGAATAGCAGTCACTACTCTCAGCAGACTTAAATTTGGTATAAATGGGGGCTGCTCCTCCACTCGGTAAATACTGCTATTATCAAGACTGTCAAAGTTCATTTAATATCTGTTATGAATTCTTCTACTAAATATTAATGTTTCTTGAAGAAAAAGGCATAAAATTCCTTTCTTTTCCTTCACGTCTTGCCACCTCTCATCCATCCTTCTTTCCATTCCCTCACCTTGCAGGTACAAAATCTTCCTCATTCTATGATCACCAGAGCAAAACATAAAATAATGAAAACTTCTCTAGTATGAACTGAGGGGTTTTTTTAACTGAAACATGAATTTTGCAATTAGGAATGTGTGGAAGAATTATGGGAAGCATAATGATTTCAGATCTATTACATATATGCAAACCAATAGAAGGTAAGGACAAAGAATATGGACACACATAGTATAGCACAGATCACTGGGTTCATCAAGAAAACCTCCAGTGAGGAGGTGAGAACCTACAAGCCCTTTTGATGTTTGGGCTGGGCTCAGCGTTTCACATAATTAACACACTTTTTTTTCAAAACCAGCAAGCATTGTATTCATCCTTGATGAAGACAGGGTACAATAGCATATGCAATTGGTACTCAAACATACACTTATGAAAATTAACATCGAAATGCCTGTTGACCTCCGCTGTGATCAGCAGTCTCTGTATGTATGAGATGTCTGAAGCTGCTTGCAGAAGTTGTTTCTGATAAATAGTGTTGTAGTTTTGCATCTCTGGGTTCTGGTGGGGGAGGGGGGCTGCAGGGGTGGCTTCTGCAAGAAGCAGCTAGAAGCTGTTTTCTTTCTTTTATTCCGTGTTGAGTCTGCGTTGCCCAAGATGGTGGTTGCAGAATGATCTCCTCCTGTCCTTATCTCGACTCCTCACCCTATCGATATATAGTTCTCACTTCTCCATCTGAAAAGGGGAGTGATAGAGTGACTTTGGGGGGACTTCTGGCCTTCAGCCAGGGTCAAACCACCACATATAGGTAAACATTTTCTGAAGAGTTTGTAGCCACTGCGCAGCTCTCCCACTATTGGTTAAGTCAGCCTGTAGCTGGGTAGTAGCTCTGAACTCCTGACTGACCACACACGTATAGAACAGCTTCTGCAGGAAGTATTTGCCAGGCTCCCTTCCTGGTGTGAAGACTCCACCTGACACCCTCCATGACAGGGCCTGGGAAGGTGAAGGCGATCTTCCTCACCCTACAAGTCATACCAAACTCCTGATATTACAGAAAATTGTAGACAAACACAGATGGCTGTGAATTAATCTAACCTGTTGTCTGCTTTCCACCCTGGCCATTCATGGCATTTCAAGCGTAGTTCAGGCTCTTCATCATTAAGATCCTTCATGGCCACAACAAAAGGCAGAGAGCTGCAGAGTGAAGCTATGATCAGCCTCAGCACTCTCGACCACAATCCTCTGAGGTACAGAACTTCTGTTGGCGAGAAAAAAATCCTTTGGGCAGAAGTTAGAATTTTTTTGTAGTTCTGAATCTGCAGAATGAACTTCCCAAGGAGTTAAAGGCTACCACAAACCACTGAACTTCCTGCTCCAACTGTATTGGGCCTTGTCTTTCTAACAATAATAAGAAGAAATGCGTTAACTGATATCCCACCAGCAAAGACTGCTGCAGAAGCCCCACCCGTGAGGGGTGGCTGGTAGAGCACATTATGGCATGCATGCCCACCACTGCTGCAAAGACAAGCTACCACGCTCTTGACTTGGGAGGCTGTGTAGAGCAGAATACACTGCCTGCATCAACTGTGATCAGGGTGCATGTGCAAACAGAAATACTCTGAATGGAAGGGTCTGCAAATACCCTTCAAACTGATAAAGCTGTGAAAGAGAACAGCACAGTGCTGCCCCTGCAAGAGACTTCCAGCTAGCGTGCCATTTCTGCTGGTTGCTATCTCCAGGTATCCAACAGAGAAATCCATTTTGTCCCACAGATGACTGAAAAAAATTATCTCCACATTTCTCCTGCTCAAAGCACAGTTTTTATGCTGTAATACTGATAGATCAAACAATTTATGTTGTGGTGCATTGATTGCACCAAAATGACAACTGGTTTTACTCTTGTTTTTTCTATCTACGCAATTCAGGAGTAGAGGGGAAGACTCACATCTACTTGATGTGAAGCAGAAAGGATTACATAGAATGTTGTTAGAGTACTTACATATGTGCCCTAATACGGATCCAGCTGCCTCCTGCTAAATACTGAATTAAAGGCTCTGTGAAGTTGAGTCTAGAGGGCAGGGGTTCCTCAAGCCAATACCATGTTTAATTCATCCCTCATTGTCATTATATTGAATATTACAGCAACAAGTAATCCAGTATTTACACTTCTCCTTTTCACATACACTGTTCATCAACACAGTTGGCATTAAAACAGTGCTGAGATTTCTCAAAAACAAACCAACTTGCCTTTATGTCTTTATTTGCAAATGCATTTACTCATATAAAGAAGTTAATGCTGATTTATGGAAAACACAATGTGAACTGTATTTTCTATGGTCATGAAAGAGCTATGACTACCCTGGCATTAAACACACAGAATCCTACTTGGGCAATAATAATCTCATCTCTTCCTTTCTAAGGAAGCCTGTTTGACTTGACAAAACATGTATTGTCAAATACACGACAGGTATAGATAATTCAGGAGATAACATGGTACAAACAGTCATAAGGTTTGAAACTCAGGTAACTACCAGAACTTCCTATACAACTTTTTTTTTTTATCCTATATTTCTTGTGAATTTATTCTTTCAACATTTGAGCAGTTATAGAAGCAGTTTAATGAAAAATTCATGAGAATAACCTGACACTTGTAAACTCTCAATGTTTTTTCTGTTTGTACCCCGTAACCTTCCACATGGATTTCTTTAACAATTTTGGCTACCCTGGGACATATGCATACATGGCTGTATGTATATGAGTATTCGGTGACTGTTGTTGATCTTGTTGGAGACTTCTGATGCTATCAAAATACAAGTAATAATAATTAATATCTACATGTCAGATATGACCTTTTCAGTGAAGAGCTACAATCAAACTTATAACTCTTGTGGGAGTTTGCCAAAACTGAAGGAAAAGCTAGAAATGTGCTATTCTGTAATCAGGTCAACTTACCTCATAGCACTTGTTGTACAAGCATGAATCACATTATGTTCCCTTGGCATCTCTGTGGTTGCCAACTTTTTATATGCAAACCTTGTGAAGAGCCTTGCAAACAATGAGGTTGAATTCATAGCTCCTAGTAAGATTGGCCATACCCCACAGAGGAAGGTCTGCACCATGACAAACCCCTTTGGGTCGGTCCTGTGGAGACACATGGCTGCATCCTGACAGTGGGTGCGCTAGGCCAAGCCCTGGGGGTCACCATCTCCCTCGACATCCGGTTTGCTGAACTCACAAGACAGTTCGAAAGAGACATGCAGCAGGTCACCTAGGAGCACAGCCAGTCAGTCTGTAGTGATCTACATGCAGTTACACAGCAGTTAAACCCCACAGGAGCAGATTAACCAAACCAGCCATTCCCAGGACAACAGTATGCTTTGGATTGAGGAGGGAAACTGCTAGTGACAGAGATACAACAGAGGCATCCATCGTAGTCCAACTAAAGGACAGCTACACCTTTGGGGTGTTTTAATACCTAAGTATGTATATAGAAGTGCTGGATTGGTTTGAAATGGTCTAATTTCTTTAAAGGGATTGAGATCCTAGAAGTTTTTATTCCTTCAGCTGATGCTGATACACAACTTTGGATGCTCAGTCACATGCATAAGATAGGTATGTTTGGGTCTAACTATCAGTTATGTTTGTAAAAAAGGATCTGGATGATAGTCTTGAGGAGGAGAGCAAATCTAAGGAGTTTGTATTGTCTTTTGGCTCTGTATATTAAGGTGGCATGGTGTGTTCTCTGCGGGTGTACATATTCTACTCTGCCCTAGTGAGGCCTTGTCTGGATTACTGTGCCCAGTTCCAGACACGCCAGATCAGGAAAGACAAGGAACTACTGGTGAGTTCAGCAGAGGGCTATGAAACTGATTTGGGCACGTGAGCATCTCTTCTATGAGAGTTTAGCCTGGAGAAGACTGTGCTGGGATCTTATCAAAGCTTATAATGAATTAAAGAGCAGGTGACAAGAGGATGGTGCCAGACACTTCTCAGTGGTGCCCAGTGACAGGACAAGGGGCAATGGGCACAAACTGGAACACGGGAAGTTCCATCTCACTGTCAGGGAAAATTTCTTCACTTTGAAGGTAATGAGCACTGGAACAGGCTTCCCAGAAAGGCTGTAGAGGCATATTCAAAACCCATCTGGACATGATCCTGTGCAACCTGCTCTAGGTGATCCTGCTTTAGCAGTGGGGTTGGACTAGATGATCTCCAGAGGTCTCTTTCAACCCCTACCATTCTGTGATTCTGTGATTCACTCTGCAGCTAATCTGAAACCAATGTGTTCAGATGCAAACAATACTCTAGGATGTTGCTGTCCTGTTTAAATAGGGAGTTCTGCCAAGGCCCATGGGTGTATTTAGGTGCCTGATGATCAATGTAATCAATGGGAGAGAAGTGTTTAAATGTCTTCATGCACTTGGGACCTGCACTCATCTCTGGGCAGAATGGTGGAAAAGAGATAACTCAGCTTTCTACATCTATCAAGGGCAATGCCAAAACCAGTGACTGCTGTGAACAGCAAAGTTGGGAGTCTGCTCAGCACTGCTGTGAGATGCAGGGTGGATACTGCTAGGACGAAGGGCACCCAACACCAGATGGGATTCCCTCCTATAAGACAGCACAGCCAGGGCTCTCCGCATCCACAGGACATGGACTAAAGAAAACGTGTACTCACATGTTCCCAGAGGAGCCTCACCACACCCAAGCATGCAGGAGCAGCTGCACACACCTCCCAGGTGTAGCACAGAGCCTGTCCTTCTCTGTTACCACAAGGTACTAGGCTCTGCTTCTGCTTGAAGCTGCCCATGTGCTTGTATGAACCTGTACTTAACCAAAGCTCAGAGACAAACATGTGCTTGTTCCTGATGCTTCACCTGCAAGTGGCCAGATCTCCTGGTAGTACTTCTGCCACCTCCCTGAGCTACAGAAGAGCGGACAACCCAAGAGAGGCAACCCTGCTCATGATACAGTCAACAGAACTGCCTTCTGGTTGTATCAACCTGGATGCATTTCTCATTTGGGGCCCAGTTCTGCCTCTGCTGAGTTAACAAGAGTTTGTGATGGGGCATGTTTGAGCTTCCAATGCATTAGTATTAGCGCTAATGATATTATATATTTCACCTGCATTACAGTCTGGTGCTTAGAAAATAAACATTTTGGCTTTGCCTCAGTGTTTATCTTCAATAAATACCTCAGCTTTGCCTCAACAATTAGCTCTCCACAGCACACCATTATCCAGCAGCAACATATAATTCCATTAACGGGACCTTTTACAATATATCCTCTTTGTGCTGCAGAGAAAGGAGTTGTGTGTGGGAAATGTCAGGGGCCTCATGTATTTTTGGAATTAAAACAGAAATTAAATCATTCAGGCTATTTTTTTATCCTCTCAGTTTTTGTTTTTTCTGTTTCTTGTTTTGCACAATACAAGCTCTCTCTGGCTTGTAAGGAGATTGCAATTGGAGAAATCTGGAAGGCGCCCAAGGGAAAGCATATTTTAGAGCAATCCTGTGCCAGGGGCTACTGCAGGTGATAATAACTGATAAATGTCCAACATTTCACCTGAATCTGCTTCAAACTGATGATAGGCCTTTAGGAACAGGTAGGCATTGGGCTTTTTTATATATATCTAAGGAAGAGGTGTGAGAACCTCCTGGTGATAATTGTTAAATATTAACATCGTGTTGACATTTAAATCTGATTGCAAGCAAGTCAGCAAGACACCTAAAGGTTAGCAGTGTGTTTAAAGAAAAAAACCCATCTCAGTAATTTCAGACCTGGTGCAAGAGTGCTGTGGGAGGAGCCGCTGCTGTGACTACAGCACTCTGCAAACAGCCCAGGCAGCTGCATCAGGGAGGTAACAGCTCTCTTACCCATCAGCCTTTTTGTCCTCTGGGTTCTGTACTGAGCCAACTATGCAGTTAGCACTTAGCAAATATGCAGTAGGGCAAATTAAATGGGAGAGGATCTGTTCTCATGTGCAGAAGTACAAATCCAGAGGAACTCTATTAGCATTGTAGATATAAATAAGATCAGAACCTGGCTCATTGTGTTTACGACCAGTTAAACTTTGGCAAATATCTCAAATTATAGGACGTCTCTGAGGGAAAAGTTTGCAGTGATGGAAAGCGGCTGAAGAGGAACAGACAGTGGCAGAACTGATCAAAAAGAGCCCAAATATAGATGGAAACAATACATGGGGTCTGCAGTCAAAATCACTATGGCTAAATCCAGTAAAGCATGCAAGTGTCTGGGGGTTGGGAAGGAAGGGGGTACTCAAGGTTTAAGATACTTACAACCCATCCTGCCACTTCTGAAACTCATGTGGTACCTCTCTCTTGGACCTCAGCATTCCCAGGCTTCTGCACAGCCCAGACTCACCAACAACCCCACACACACTGAACCCTCATGCCCACAGGTGTGTGGCATCCTGGATTAGGCATCACAGCACCTAGGTCTCCTGAAGGGCTCAGTCTCATGGGTGAACTCCGAATACACCTCAGCATTGAGTTTCATGCAGACTGGGTCCTGTGCCTTGTGGAGAAGCCCAGTATTTTCTAAAATAACTACCGGTCCAATTTTATCAGCTGTGGGACCCAATACTGGTGGCACAACCCACAGAAGCTGGCAGCATCCCCTGAAGCAAACAGCTGTCTCTACTCTCATCCATCATCAACCCCCAAACAATGTTTCTGCACTGCTGTGGTGAGGGGTTGGGGAGGTGGAGGTGGCGGTTGCTCTGTAATCTGGGTTACAGCACAATGAGGGGGTTGCATCTGGTAATTTAACCAGGCTCCCTGCAGTAACAGCTCCAGTAATAATCCCTATCTCCTCCAGGAGCAGTGAGATGATGTCACCTTGGCTGATATTAACCTCCAGGCCACTGGTGTGGCTGAGCAGGCCTAGCAAATTCAACACGCTCATTAACTAGGAGACATGAGCAAGAGGTCCTCCTCCACAGCCCTATTTTCTCTAGTAGCCAGCCAAAATTAAAGTCTAAGAAATGTGACTCAGGCTTGTGGTTCAGGACCTCAGGTGGGACAGAGGGTCTTTGTTCCTCCTCCTCTTACACACTTTATCTGATGTGAAATGCATGGATTGCCCTGTGAGCAGGGACAGACCCAAAGTCACATGAAATAATGGAGTGGTCAATACTGAAGAAATTAAATCCCTGATAAGGAGCAATGTGACATGCTTGGCAAGCTGTACAGAAGCAACCAATTTTTGATATGAACTTTAGCATAGCCAAAAGTCATTCATCAGAGGACATATCTTGCAGGGCACCCTCACAGAGGGTTAACAGAGCCCTTAGAAGTAGTTACACTGCAGGGGGACCAAGGCAGATAGCCCAAAAGGAGAAAATGTTTGCTAGAGAAAATAGGTTAGAAGAAAAGGGGTAGAGGAATCCTTGTATGTATGAACCTGGGAACTCTGGAGGCTATGGACAATCTATAACCAGTTTCAGTGTAAGTTTCCTGGCCTCATGTGTACAATTCAAGAAGACTATTAATAGATGAAGAGGTTTCAGACAGGAGTCAGCTGGATGAGTGAGGACTGGAAAACATGAGTCCCAGCAAGAGTTTCCAAAAGCTGAAGCTTTCAACTGGAGCAAAGGGAAGGGCTCATACAGGTGTAATTTAGGAATACCTGTATTTGAAGCAAAAATTTGGATGTGGGCTTGCATACACATCTGTCTAGGCAACCTGCCTTAGAAACAAGGTATGTTGCTTCAGCAGAGGAGAAATTAACTGCTGTAACAATTTTGACAGAGCAGAGTATAGGTTCTTTGTCACTGGGCATAGTTTAATTAAACTTGGCTGTTTTACTCAAAGAAAAGTAATAGTTCAAACAGGAATGAATACAGGGAAGCCTTTAGTCCATGTTATCCAGAAGGCCATGTAAGATGGTTCATTCTGGATATCAGTCAATGAAATTGGCTCATCCTGTGCTTTGTTGCCCTTCACACTTTATCCCTCAGCACTGGGACTGTGAGCAGTGGGAGGGAAGTGAAGCATCTCCAGTGTTGCTTTCCTCCACCCTGGGATGGAGAACCCAGAAACTGTGGGAATAGGAGAGAGAGATGGGCAAGAACTCTCAAGGGCAAGAACTGAGCTTCGAGATTCAGGAATTAATAGCATTTTTTCCTCAGGTTACATAACTAATTGTTGAGCAAGAGAAAAGAGCAGATGTGGGCTGGTGGGATCATTAGAAATTAAGAGTCTGAAGGCCAGCTGGAAACTTCCTACTCTGAGGAGGCCAGAGAGAGTGCTTACAGAAGAGGGTATCAGTCTCTGCCCTTCTAAAAGAACTGGCAATGCTCATTGTCTGCCTTTCTTTTTTACACACATAAGAATATAAAATAAAACTAAAAAAAAAACCCAAACCAGCCTTTTTTTGAAATACCTAATGCTATTAAGGCCATTCCCATGATTAGGGGAGTGCTCCGTTTGCTTCACATCTGGGTTTAAGAGTCCTGTGCAAGATCCAAACCCTTCAAGGTAGGCAGTGACCCTCTCACACTACCGTTGTGTCTCTTTCATGCCTTTGTGCATGCATCCACTGAGGATGCTGCAGTGACCTCTCTTGGCAAGCTATGCATGTGTCAAATCTCAGGCATGTCTTCCCAAGCTACTCTTTCATTATGTCTGCCAGGAGACACAGAAGGGAAACCAGCTCCAAAACATTGCTAATTGTCTGGAAGTTAGTCAGAATATTGCCTAACCCTTGCATATTAAAAAAAAAAATTTTAAATAATTTTAAAATCCCCTGCCCATTTTTATAGTGTTAACACAACACTACCTAACAGTTCAGCTAACAAAATCTGTCAAAGAGTCAGTCCAGATTAAACATAAAATATTTGATCCCCGAGCACTTGAATTTCCTGTTCATTAAAGAGCAGCACTTCATTAAAGTCATCTTCAGTGCATTAGTCTCCCTTGACAATGATCTTACAAATCCCAGCACAAAATTAAGTTCCAATCCTACGATGCTTACACAAGCTGTGAAAGCTCATGCTGGCAATTACATCTCTCTTGGGTAGAAGCTGTATTTGAGCCATCAGAATTTGCACTCCAGGCTTTGTCAAAGTGTTGCTCTCACCATCCCCACCCTGACTAGAAGAAAGTACTGTCTTTAGGAGACTCTACAAGTCACCAATAGCATTGCAACTTGCTACTCTGCCTTTATGAGGCTGAACAGGTAGACAAGGAACCCAACCCATGTACCTATCTGGATGGATAAAGAAAAGCTTTCCAATGGGAAGGATAAGAAAACACTGGAACAGGTGGCCTGAGGCACTGGTGGAGTCTCCATTCAATCTTTAAGAACGGGTTAGACAAGCATCTCTCAGGAGCAATACAGGCACAGTTCGATTTGCCTTCCAGACCTATTTTTCTGGATCTAGGTGAAGTTCTGCTCCTGAAGAACTGGATGAATATTTGCCTGTTCCCCAGATCCTGGGAAACTGAGGAGACACAGTTTGGCAAATGGCACTGAGGTGAGTGGATTGCAAGTCATGTTAATCATCTTAGAGGACTATTTGGCCATGATCTACTATTGTCCAGCTGCTAGAGTCACCCGTATTGTCTGACATTTGAATCTTCAAATCCCAAAATGAGCAGCAGCTTCAAGACTTTTATAACTCACATTATATTTAGCCTATTACACAGTCCTCATGATTGATCTGCCTGGAGTGACTTTGCTGTAAGCCCCGAGGGAGGGGAGAGGAAGGGGTTCATGGAGACATAAATTTCCATGGGTGATAAGCTCGCATCTGTTTTGAACTGTAAAATGGCAGCCTGTTGTGAAATCCTCTCAGAGCATACCTTTTAAATGCCAAACAAGCAGAGAACCAACAGCACATAAAGAAATAATTGAAAGACTCTGGAGGGAAGCCGAGAGGACGTGGCTAATGTTTCACCTAATCTCACCCCCTCTCTCGCTCTCTCTCTGGCACTCCCCCGGCAGTCCTGCCTGCGTGACGTGAACCTCAGAGCTCCGGCAGGCAGCTGCTCCTTGACTGCCGGCACTGTCTGCCCCGCTGGCATCAGGACAAGGAAAACAAAGAAGCTAAAACCATAAAGCAGTGAGAGATTAGGAGCGGCACGGCCGGGAGGATAGCGAGCTCTCCCTTCACAGTGGGGCCGGGGTTAAAGTCCCTCCCGAGGTACTGCCGAGCGGGCCTTGGAAGGCCCAGGCTGGAGCTCTCCTGGCCAGCATCCACCCGCACAGCCTCCCTGTGCACAGGTCCGGCTTGGCCATGTCTCATCTCTCCCTTCGGGAGAGGCCCTGCACTGAGGAGACCTGAGATGGTGGCTCTTTAAGATCAGGTGATACCTTTCCTTTGAATAAATCCACGTTGGTTGCAGTGCCACTTGTCCTTTCCACAGGCAGCTGCCTCCTCTTTCATGCCCCCAAATACCTTTCCTTTGGCACAGAACAGCTTATTTTTCAATAATCTGTATTAAAAGTAATTATCAGAAGCAGAGGCCCTTCCCAGCAGTTGTGCTGTAAAACTCCTGCTGTCTCTGAGTTACTTCCCATTGTGTGCTTCACTTTTTAGAATTAGTACCACAAGCAAGTGAAACCCAAGATACAAAAAACCTGCAGAATGCATCACTTGCTGGCAGGTAAAATCGAAAATGAAGCTGACAAGCCTGATGTGCCACAAGAAGCGTTCTGTATGCAGGAATTTGGACTTAACTGGAAGCAAACAGTGTTAATTATTGATTGGTCTTATTTGCCTCAGTTTGAGTGACGTTTTTAGGACTGACCTTTTCCCTGCCTTAAAATTTAAACTATGTTTAATGGGGCAGTACAGCCACAAAGTTTTTCACTGTATTTAGAAGAAAACCTCTTCATACTACCATCAACCTAAGTGCCAAAAGTATCCCAGATCCTAAAAGAAAAGAAACAAGTCATAATGTTCTACAAGGTGCAGACCAAAAACTTGGGAATTTTAAGTAGTAAATCATCAGTGCTGTGGTCTCACAACATAAGCAGTAGCATAGCTGCAAAGCAAGTGCCTAACAGCAGCAAAACAGAAAATCAGAGACCGGTATGGGACTGAAAGAAAATGTGATTCTTCTTGTGAAGAATGTATGAACCAACAAGGAAGAAAAGAACTAAAAATGAATGCACAGTTTGGGCAAAACCAGATACAGAATTAAAATCAACTGAGTTTCTGAAGTTTTGGGTTTGCTTCTTTATTTGTTTACTGGATTTATTTTTGATTCGGCTGTTTTTCATTTTGGTTAGTTTCATTTTGAGGCCAAAGTGATGAAACACTACAAGAAAGGAAGTTCTGAGTTCTTGTGGTTTTCCAGGGTCATCCAGAAGCAGAGTAATGGAAAACCAACAATAGGCAGGAAGGACTGGAAAGTGTGTGAGAGCTTTCCTACCCAGACTCTGCCAAGTTCTGCAGACCAATGGTGTATCATGACATATGGACTCTTGTTGAGGTTGTGCAAACATGCATGGACCTACTGTAGGCATAGAGAGATGTCATGATAAACTCCTAGAGAGTACCAAAACTGGATTGCCTTTGAAGACACAGTGATCCATCTCCTTCCAACTGCCCCTTTTGCACTTCTTTAGCCTTTGTGCTCCATCAGCCATGGGACTCACCTTGTGTTTGACCAGCATGGGCTGGAAACATGTTTTTGTGCTCTCTTCCCTGCTTGAGCACCCTTATGAGATCAGGCATTTCGTGGCCTTAACATAGGTCAGAGGTTACGTTATAATTGGGCAAGTTTGAGCCAATCTCCCAAATACTGTAGAACTACCATTTTTCTTTATTCCTTTTCTCAATAAAAATCTGTGAGTGCCAGAGAAAGTGCATGGTGTTGCTCTAGATGTATCTTAAGTTTTCTCTTTGCATGGATAACAGGTACTTCCTGTAGCAAGGATATGCATGTGTGAGTCTATGTACTGATACTAAGTTCGTTTCACAGGTTAGTTAACACAGACTTCTGAACACAGACAAAATTGTTCCAACCACTCTGCACAAGCAATAAGAAAACAGAATGAGCTCTCAGCATTTTACTGGTCATGCCCGTGTCAGGTCTACTCGGTGCACTGGTCATTAGCATCAGAAAAGGTGTGTCCTGAATTCAGTGGGGATAGATAGGGTGATGGCATTTATCTTCCCAAGTAACTGTTGCGCATGATGGATCCCTGCTCTCCTGGAGATGGCTGAACACCTACCTGCCCATGGGAAGCAAGGAGTGAATTCCTTGGTTTGCTTTGCTTGCATTTGTGGGCTGAAATGCTGTGCAGTTTGGGGGTCTTGCACAGCATCTGAGGGTCTTGCATAGCATCAACTTTGGGTGCAGAGAAATCGTGCTGTTTGTCATGTGTTTTGTGTATATATTAGTGGTGTTATTATCTTCCTTCTTTGTGTGTGTCCTATTAATCTGTCTTTATCTACAGCCACAAGTTTTTTCACTTTCACTCTTCTGATTCTCTCCCCCATCCCACCAGAGGAGGATGAGTGAGCAGCTGCATGGGGCTTAGCTGCTGGCTGGAGCTAAATCACAACAAGGGAAAAATGCTCAGGAGCTGACATCTGTCCCATCTGCAGTCAGGTAGAGAAAAGGAGACTTCCTAAGGAGGAAATTTTATATATTTTTCCCATGTAATTTGTGGAAGTTTTTTGAGTAAAGAAAAAAAAATTACTTTTTTTCACAGTCCCAGTGCAGCTGAACCCTCTGTTTCATTGAGCATGCATATTCCTTCTGTCTGCAATACACATATAGCTGCCACCATGCAGGTATGCCAGTGCTTTGTGATCCATAATGCATGCCTCTTCACCACCTCCTGTGAGTAGAGATGAAGGAAAAGCTCCTGCCTTCACTTCACAGAAGGACTGATTTTGCTGAGGTCCTAAAACTCAGACAGAGCTCAACCTATGAAGTAATGGCTAAAAGTTTAACCATCTTTTTTTCTGTTAATACTCATTAAGTAGCTACAGTTCAGATTTTCAGCTGGCTGATGGTCACCTTATCTTCAAATCTTTGAGGGAATGTTTTCCTTTTTGCCCTATCTTTGGGTATACTCTAATAAATATCAAAAGGGTTAGCTTCTGGAATCATGCAGAGAGGTTTAAAATGTCCCTTCATCCTTGCCTGTTCCCCAGCAAACAGCAGAAGACACATGGGTATGTGTCAACCACAGGAAGGATGTATATGGGGTGAGTGCCAGTTAGAGTGAATGCAAGGGCCAGAGGGATGTTACAGGGGCCCAGCAGATTCCTTGGGGACACTAGGGAGCTCTCTTGTCCCACCACCTACACAGCACTACTGAATGCAGCAGTGACATGGGTCACACTGAAACTGCCTTTCCAGCTGATGTACACAAGAAAGCCTCTTTTTTATCCCACTCTCATATGAAGAGTAAAACAATAGCACAGGATAAATCCTGCTTTACTGTATACCAAAATAAATGTGAGATGACACTGTTGGTTTCAGGAAGGGAGCTTACATTTCTGCATCTTCCCAATCCCAGATGAAAATTGTTTTCTCTTCTCTAAGTAGGAAGCAGAGGCTTCTAGATGTGACTGGAGTTATGTGACTAATCAGGAGCTGATGTGCAATACTATAAGAGAAAAATTGGGGAGGGGGCTAAAAAGTAAAATGTGTGTGTTGGGGGGTGTTAGACAAATCTGATATAATATGATGACATACTTAATTTCATTTCATTAGTAATTTGAAAAATAAATGTAACTAAATGCAACCGTCAACAGATTCCTTTTAAAAAGGCCCCAAATACTTCATTTTGAAAAATGAGAGTTATTTTAACAATTTTAAAAATATTTCTTAAGGCTATTCATTGAATTTGGTATAACTTTCACAATATTTTTAGCCAAATCAGGATGACATTCTAGTCTTGCTATATAAATCATTCATCTGGAAAAAAAAAATAAACCTTTTTTCTATTGGGCTCAAACAGTAGAAGTGTTTCACTTCTGTGAATATCCTCAGTCTTCATGCTCCTTTATCATTCTTACGTTGAAGGACTGAAGAGTTTAATTTGGTTCCCTTTTTCTAGATCTTCTGTGTACTAATTTTCTTTCCACTTTGCAAGTTGAGCCCTCAATCATCTATGAATGATTTCAGATTATTTCTCAAAGATGTAACAATGAAATTACTGACAATTTTTAATCAATTCAACTGAATACGGTTTGCCTTTGAATTATTTGTTTGTTTCTTAGACTGGTGGTTCAACTCCAATACTCAGCAAGCATTTTAAAGGCAAACAATTGTTTCTTAAAGATTCAACACCCTGTTCCATCTGGTATGGGTGGAAAAACTCAAGAACATAATTTCTGAGACCACCCAAAAAGGCACATAGAAAAAGGAAAAGAAAGACTCAACTTGTGAACCTTCTTGCGTTTAATGTATTGTGAGGTTTATTTGTAGAGCTCAGAATCCAGCCCTCTGAGGAGTTTACTGCACTCTCTTGAAAAAACCCAACCAACCTGTACTTCAGAGCAGTGCATTTCCAGCTCTGCAAGCAAAGCCTAAGCCTGTGTGTCTTCCTATTGTATGGATTTAATGGTCTGCTACAAGTGTAAGGGAACACCTTCCCACCACCACCCAGTACTTCATGTATTTTGTTCATTTTTTAGCTTTTGGTATATGTGGGGATTTGTTTCAACTATTTTTTTATTTCTTGTCAGTGTTTTAAAAGTGTTCTGCACAGAATAGAAATTAACATCTGGTTAAAGGACATGTTTAAGTATCTTCAGCAGAACTGTCATCTTTCCTATCATCTGGTACCAAGTGACACTGGACATTTTACTCTATTGAAGAATTTCTGGTCTTTATCAAGCCAAACTCCAGTCACATTTTTCAGCAGAAAAGATAAATAGGAATTAAAGAGAGAGAACTCCATGCAAAGGAACCACAACTTATCAGTATAAATCCTAGAATAAGCTAAAAGAGGTTTTTTTTTCTGAGGCATTGCAGCTATCAGGAGAGCTTCCACACCATTTTGTCATGCTGAGATACATTCCTCATTAATCACTTTGTGTACATGGTTCTGCAGTTGGTCAGATGACCAGTTCTGGACAACTGTGTCCTCATACACCCTTTGGTCCCCAAGCTTACAAGCTTGGACAGATTTTAGACAGGAGGAAGGAGTGCAGGACGCCAGCATGCTTCTGAAAGATTGGGAGTTACATGGTCACACTTTCCTGAGGGTGGATATTTCATGTTATACTTCACAGATTCACACCAAGTTGTCAGAGAAAAGGAGAAAGCCCCAAGAGAAGGAAACAAGGGAATGGGGTGCCTGCAAAGTAGTTTGGTTATGTAAAAAGCCCAAGGCGAGAGCTGCATCCCATTCTTCTCCAGGGAAAGGAGGCAGTATGGACAGTGACCCTGCCCTTTTGGAGACCTTGTCTTTTCCATAATTTTACAAGTGCTGGAGGAAAGGTAGACAAGTAGAAATACTCTCAGCCCCAGTCCCAGCCTCAGTTTGTTAAATCAGAGGCTGTCAGGTTGTTTGGAGAGTGGAAACTTGAGGTGAGCAGACGAGCAAGAGCCACAGCAAAGATAGATAGGAACGGGACCAGAGTTGCACGTGTTGCACCAGTTTTGGTTTATATTATTTTACAGCAGATCCACAGGAAACCCTTAAAGACCTTGAACCACAAAGGTACACAGCCCTGCTGTTCAGTTGGGTGGTGCCTCTTCACTGGTGCAGAAAAGAAACACTTGATGGCTGGGCAGTCACCCCCCAAAAAAAAACAGAGCCGCTCTGCCCTGCAAGGTGCAGACTGAAACTGAGCCTTGGGTGTGCCTGCTGCTCTCCCTTGCATCTCCTGATTGCTCCGGGATGCACAGTGAAATGCACTCAGATCTGCAGCTGCCTCTTCTAAGGATAAGGACCCCCGAGCGCCACAAACTCTGTGTGTTTTGAAATGTCTCTGTGGCCTGACCTGGACCACTTACCATATGAAAGATCAGCTGTGCTATCACCCAAAGGCATTAGTGGCATGGTGTGGTGAGCCACCCTACCTTTCCTATTGATTTTGTCTCACTTTGTATCTGCAGCTACAAAATTAATATGCGCTTTATGTGTCCTGATGGCTGCAGCACTGACATCCTGGGTGAGGACCTGGGAGGCCAGGATGAGCAGGCACATGAGAAGCATCCTGGCCAAGTGATGCAGATGTAGAAAACGTAGCCAGTAGTTATGGAATGGGAATAAAATGTTAAAATTATGATTAATTCTGTTTCTCACATAGCAGTGTGCAGAGGTAAGGGCTCTCTTATTCTAAGGTTTGGTATGAGTATATATCACCCACAGAAATGAGCTGCAGGGGGGTGGCGGTGAGGTTGGGGGAGACAGGAGCATTGCTGGAGATGTGGTTCTTGTCCCTGCTCTCTGGGATGCCTTCACCTGGTCTTGGTGCTGAGTGCAAGAGCATACCCCCATCTTTCCACCAGCATTTGTACCCCGCCACCAGGCAGGTCCAAAGGTGCACCTCGCCAAGCTTCAGGATCTTCTGTGAGACCCAACATCAGCTTGAGCAGTAAATTTCACAAGTCCCAAAATCACAGCCATCTCACCACCAATCATTCCCAGGAGCCCATCAGCTCACAGAACTTTAAACACAAACATCCCTCTGTAGAACTGAATCAAGCAAAGAGAACAAAGACAATTTATTTTTCTCCCATTTGTGACTTGTAAAAGATCATGTAAGTTCAAAAGAGCTATTTTAAAGTTCTGGCAAATTAGGAATACAATCAACCACCAAAAGCCAGTCAGGATGGTTGTTACAACAAAATGCTTTTGGCTAATGAAAATACATCAGCTTGAGTCTGACTGCCTCAAATGTTTTGACCGTTTTAAATGCCGTTAAAGGAAATGCTGCAATAAAATGCTGATGAACCAAGAGTCCTGAAAAAAACCAAACTGACAATTTAGTATTTAACAAACTGCTTCATGAAACATTACAGAAACAATTCTGGAAAACTTCTGTGGATTTGTGAATTGTCTCGGGGTTGTTACAGCAGCTTTCTCCACTTAAACGGGGTTTGTTGCTTCAGTATGATGAAGCCCTGCCTTATCTCCTTGAGCCACATACAGATGAAACTACACGGAGTGAAACAGTGACATTTGAGAATATAATCATTGAAGGATTGAAAAAGTCATTTTGGATGACCTTGTGTCTTCTCTCTCCTTCCATTGTGCTCCCTGGGAAAAGACTTCTGTGAGAACCACTCTCCGTTCATGCTTTGGTTCAGGGGAGTTCAGTGATCCTTTCTGTTTGCAGTTTGCTGAGCACTGCAGCTCCTGTCTTATTATGCTAGCCTGAACTGAATTGAAAAGCTCAAAGTGGTTCTCATAGCACTGAATTTTGGGCTGAATATTATGTGACTTGTAAGCCTGTCAACCTTTGCTTAAACTGGAGGTGTCTTTCATGGCCGTAATGGAACTAGGCAGTATCTTGAAAGGATCAATTCATCCTCATGGACCTGATTCTAATCTCACATATAACAATGTAAATCAGAGGCAGGAAAAACATCACAGATGTTAGGGTTAAGCTACTGTAAATAAGAGGAGGACTAATTCCTACATTTTTGGATAAAGAAATATGCACGTTAAGGATTTTATTCAACTGGGAGTATTATACTGGAAGTAGTCATCTTACTTTAAACGTAGTAAGTTTTACTAAAGAATAAATACCAGAGGAGAAATATTGCAGTTGTTCTTGTACCTTCTTTCTAGCAGATGCTGTTTGCTATCAAATTGCCTTCACCATAAATGCAGAAGAAAGATAAAAGCAGACAGAGAAAAGTAATTAAATACATAGTGTTTACAGGACAAACAGGAGGAAAACCAAATATTAATCCATCCACACAACATCAAGAAAAAGCCATTCTGAGCTAAGTTTCTCCAAAAAGAATCTCTGGAGATGCTATCCTTAACCTGGGAGAGGGGAAACCAAAGAAATTATAACTTAAAGAATCCCATGGTAAATGCACCAGGTGTATGCTTTTACCCAAAGTATGCAAAAATATTCTATTGTCTGGACTTCAGAACAATAATTCTTGTCTTATAGGAGCCAGTCCCTCCACGGAATCGGGACCACTGTGGGTTTTGTACAGCTTCAGTAAGTAAATTGTATAGGAATAACCACATTTGAAGAAGATGTCATTTGAGTTAATGGGAGTGCTAGCAGAAAGTAGAAGAAATCATCCCCACAACACAGTTCCTAACTTTCTGTCTTTTCCAGCAATGTTTCCCAGATAAAAAGTATTAGCATGTAGCAATTAAGTTGTTGTTTAGCAGTTCTATATAATACGATTTTTTTTCCAAAATTCATTTAATATCCCCTTGGTTTGGTTCAGTTTTTCTAGGATTTTTTTATTAAGTGAGCATTTCATGATGAAAGGAAGAAATCCAATCTTGATTGTCTCACTGGATTTGATTGCCTACTGTGTTACTGGACATTTATACCACTGAGGAGTTTGGATTTAGAGGTGGTAGATTTTGAGCATGCAGCCATGAAGAATGAGCACAGGAAAGCATGGTTATTATACATGCACATGGAGAAGATGATTTGAAAATATTTTAGAAAATCTGATATACCACCACCAAGTAGCACTTTTAGTTGCCTCACATGAGTACATCAGGGAAGTAGACACCAAGAATGAAGGAAACTTACTTAAATCAGTGACGTGTCATTCTCACAGACCTGACCTGCATACATGGGTCAGGACACTGCTTGAGAAGAGTCAAGGAGGAAAAATCTCAGAACTTTTATAGCCCATTGTAATGGTATCGTGCCCCTGGAAGGTGTCAGAGTTGCAACTTGTGATATTTTCATAGATATGCCTGACTGCTTTTGTCCTTGCTGATGCTTGTGTGTAAGTGAGCGTCGACTGGACAGTAAGAGCACACCTTCAAATTTTATACTAGAGGCACATTATTTATTCACTTTTCACCATTTCATTTTTGGGCCTGGAGGGGTTTTGTGAATGTGATTCTCATCTGAAAAATTCATTCTCAGTAGAAAGCACAACATCTTATCATCCTAACCCCTAGATAAACAATGCCTGCTTCCAATAAACAAGCAGCACGAGCGACTGTACAGTGAATATCCTCTACTGTGAAGCCTGCTCTTCTGTCACTCTTTCTCTGGTCACACCATGAACAACAAATGGGAGGACTTGGTAAGAAGACAAGGTTAACATAACCAAAAATACTAGTTTCCCAAAGGTAGTACTTCAACAAGCTCTACCAATGACAGCACATATATGGGAGAAAGAAAAAGATAATTGTTTCCTCAAACATTATTTGGCTCTTAGAAGGGTGGAAAAGAAGATGAAACACATTTTATGAGCAGCAGTGAGGGAGAGGCACTAAGCATCCAATTCCTGGTAGCCAGTGCTGGCAGGGAGGAATAGATTAGAGCCCCTTCCTGCTGGCCTGGGAGGCAGAGAGTGCTTCTGCCATTTTATCTGAAAGGAGAGGATATACTTGACATAAAGTTTTGGTAGGTTTATCCAGACACCAAGGCAACAATCACAGGATGAAGAAAAATAGCACAACTGCAAGTAAATGAATGTCTGTAAGGCAGAGCAGACATGAGGGAAGAGCCAGGTTATCGGGAGGTGGGAGTTCGTGAGCAAAGGAAATTAGGAAGGTACTGGAGATGGTGAAGGAGAAGGGCAGGCCTAGGAGATATATTTTGGAAGCTGTAGTCTGGATTTTATGTTTATTATAAAAACATGGTGAATAGGTGAAATAATGGGAATGTGGGCATGGAAAGTGTAATGTTACTTTGTCCATCATATTCCGTTTCAAAGCCTGGTTAAATAGGCACTTATACCATATAGCAGTAGATGGCTGCAGCAGGCATTCTGAAGCATCTTCTGTCTATAGAAATGCACAATGAAGTCTATTTAATATGGCCTTCATTTCAAATTGAGCAGAAGAATTTAATAGACTGCAGCCTTTTGTCTATGGACAAAGGCAGGGAACTGTGTAAAGCTGAATAATATGAAATACTCAGGAGTCTGCTTCTAGCTGGTACTTAAGGCTCTGTTATACAGTCCTGGAATTTTGGGGAAATGCTGGACATCATTTTTTAAAAAAAAAAAAGAGCAGGAGGTGCTTTTTCCCATATAGTCTATTACTTCCTGCAATTAATGAGAACTCTTTCCTTGTGCATAAAGGTCACCTTTCATTTATGTACCATATCTGTTTGGTTTGCTGAAAAAGAATGTCCTTAAAACATATTTTAAAAAAATATGGAAGGAAATATAAAAAGTAGGAGTGAAAGAAAGTCTCTCATGGCAGCACTTCTATAAATAATGACTAATAAAGGGAGTTGGCCATTGAAACTGTTCCATACAGAAATATCCTCGTGGCACTACAGATCATAGACTGAATAAAAATTACATTTACTGACAATTGTTACCACACAGAGACTTTAAAACCACAGGCCAAGGCTGCTCACTGCTCTTATGAATGACCAAAAAAAAAAAAAAAAAAAAAAGTATGTGAGGATGTGAAGAGACACAAAATTTTGCAGAGCAATTCTATAACAGAGAGAACCAAAAGGAAATCTAGCAACCTGCAAAACAGGCGAGCACAGAGGCTGGGATGCATTCAGGAACAAGCATTACAGTATACCTGCCCGTGTGCCCCTCATGGCCTTGTGCAGAACTACTTCCATCTTAAACAGACCCAAGATCACAAATGCCTCAGCAGGTCCCAAGCAAGCAGAAAAGGGGGAGAGGGCGTGGGATGGGGTCAAAGAGTGCTCAGCATGCACAGCATAGGGGATTTGGTGCATCTGCGTGGAGGGCAGAGCAGTGGGAAGCCCGCATCAGCTGGCGGTGGGATACTGACCTCCAGCAGCAGCACCGAGCTGCAGAACCACAGCCTGCCTTTGAGGGGCTGTGGGCAGCAGTGCTTTTCTTCTGACTGAAAATGAGTGATGATGTTTTCACTTTGATGGCGCCTCCTTAGGAAACTCCCCCACACCCTTGCTCAGTGAGGGAAAAATGCAATTGTAAGCCATGGTTAGTGTAATTCATAAGCCTTTCCACAGCCAAGGGCAAAGAATTATATTTGCAACCACTCCTTAGAAACCCTGAGCAAAATGTGGCTTAGAACTAAATCTGCATCAGCTCATTTAAACCAGCATTACCACATACTCCCATGACTTGTGTACAGAAATGTGCTTTGAGTTGATCAGCAGAGAGATGCTCCCACTGGAGCAGCAGAGCCCTGACCCCAGCTGCCTTTTCATGTACACCTCACCCCTGGGTGCAGGGGGTCTCTCCTTGCCTTGAGCTGTACACAAAACTAAAATGCCCTTCAGAGCCTCGCTATTGCAGCCCCTGCCCAGAAGACCCTGAATGTTCAGAAATAACATACATAGAAGTGAACATCTTGGTGAACATCAGGAATTGTAGCAGGGCTGGAGTGATGCCAGTGAGAGACTGGGCACAGTGGGGAAGACTGAAGGGGAGCAGACACTGTGGTCAGTCAGAATTGTGTAGGGCAAGGCTTGGCTCCTGGGGGTGGAGGAAAGAGAAAGCATGAGTGGATGGTGGGTGAGCAGCTCTCAAAACCACTCAGGAGCCTGTGGCAGCACGCAGCAGGGAGGTGCAAAGCTGAGAGCACCCAAGGAAAGCAAGTTAGGAAAAAGTCTACACCAGGGAGGTCCTGAAAAAATCAAGCTTAGTATGAAAGCCTACGTGCTTTAGAAAGCACTGCAAACGTGAGATATCTTCAGTTGCAACAGTAGGGAGGGGTCTGCTGGGGCGCTACGTGGGAAAGCATCCAGCCCTTCCTATAGCCAAAGGTGCTAAGACCAGGCAGCTGAAAGGGATCTGCACAGCAGAAGGATATCGGGGTGTGTCAGCAACACGAGCAGCGAAGGACAATGCAGAGCTACAACTCCCTTCCGCCCTTGCCCCCTCTGCCAGACATCCGGATTCCAGGCGCAAAAGGGCAAACTCTTTTTTTCCCCCTTCAATAGTTTTTTTGGGACTCTGGGAAGCCAGAGACTGAGACTGCCAAAGCCTTGCAGCCGCCCCTACGAGCTGCTAGGGCTAAGGTTCAATTAATCATCCTCTCTTGGTGGTAACTGTAACAGTGCTGGCACCAGGCATGGAAGTAAAATATCTTGAGCCTGTTTCCTTTCTCCCTGCCTGTTGTTTCTGCAACACAGCTGATGGGGTTTGTCACTCCCAAGGGAGCGGTGGCTCTGCTGTCACTGGCTGCATTTCTAGGGTAATGATGCATTACAGACTGTTATGTATATCCTAGATGCATTTTTTCCTCAACTTGCTTTCCCTTAACACTTTTTTGGCTAAAGTTTTGTTTCAACATTATAGAAAATAAGTTTATTTTGGGTTTGGGTTTTTTTTTTTTTAATTTAGTGAAATTTAAACAAACCAAGAAATCTTTGACTCACAGTTTACAGTTCAGGAGATTTCCCAGACAGTCAAACACTCAGTGGCATATGTGGATGTCTGGGACTTACAACTTTTTGGGAGTCTGGATCACTGCGTGGTATGAAGCATCTTCACCTGTAAAGCATAAAATACTACTAATCAAGGTCTTGCAGAGATCATCAGGTGTTGACCTGGTCAGGGGAATAAAACCAGGTGGTATTATCATGCAGATTTTTTTTTTAATTTAATTAATGAAGAATTTGGATAATAAAAATTATGTATGCCTCTCTATTGGCTGCCGTCTTTAATAATCATTCAGCGTTTTATTTTTCATTTCAATAAGTTTTATGAGTTGCTGCTGTGATTTTTTTAATTGCTGTTATTGCATATGCCTTCAGGGTGCAGAATTCCATAAGAAAAGTTGGGGTTTTGAAAAGTAGGGTTTGGCTGGCTGAGTTCTGACGAGTACTTAGAGCTGGTAGACAGGTACTTAGGCTGCCATAGTCCATTTTTTTCCCTGGGCTTTCTCTAAGGTCTACACACCCATGATCAGCCCGCTTGCCTCTTGGCTGCACAATCCTGGCTGGAAGAAGCTGCAGCCCAGCATCCTCAGGTGAATGTATGCCTACGCTATGCCTCAGCAAAGGCAGCACCTTGCAGAGATCCTCAGGAGCCCATTAAGTTCCTCGCTGTGAGAAAAGGTGGTTTTCACCCAGTTTGACAACATGATACAAATGGAAGCCAAAAAAAAGTTATATTTTGACTTCACAGTTACTAACAACACAGCTCTAAGATAACCAGAGTAGGCACGAAAGACAGTATTAACAACAGCTACTTAAAACTAAACTAAAGCTTTAAACTAAAAATCTCTCAAGAGCTGGGACTAGATGGCAAGTTTTAATTCCTACTTAAATTTATAAAGTACTGGGTGCAGAGGGAGTTAAAAAGTCTGACTGTTATGTCAGAAGGAAGAATTTTCTTAAGAGATAGCTATTATTTTTCATTCCCGTTTGTACTGGGCTGTGGCCTCAATCCAAGTCAGGGGCCAGTTCACCCAAGGGAAATGGAAGGCAGAGTCTGTAACTGAACACCAGATGAACTTTCCCAGCTCTGTAAGGTGCCACCAGCTACAGCTGGGTGAAAACTGCCAGCATGCTGGGAGGACCTTCCCACATGAAAACCAGTGGAGATATCAGGCCCACGGGAATCACATACAACAAATTCAGGGTTATAATTAAACAAGACTTAGAATTAGCTGGAGCTCAATCCCCTCTAAGTGGGGATGAGCTGTGGTGAGACAATGGTGGTCAAGGCAGCTGTGTGCCCTCTGAGAGTGCTTCAGTTTGACCACAGCATTTTCACAGGGTGCTTGAAGTCCAGTAAGACCAGAGAAGCTGGTAAAGAGAACAAGTCTCCCTAGCTCAGAATAAGAACATTCTCCACAATTGTCTGTTTAAGGCTTTATGTTTATAGACCCACATCAGACAAAACAGTAAGGTCCCTAATTCTGATTTGAGACTTCTAGGTTATGCCTATTTCCTGAAAATTACAAATCTAAATGTTCTGTTAATTTTGACTCATGGTGCCCAAAATTGCTTAAAATCTTTTTGTTTCTGTTTTATTTTCCCCATGGAAAAATAGCTTTGGATAACAATCTTATTATTCTTTTCTAGTTGTTTCTGATGGAAGATTTTTGTTCCTACAGCAAGACATGCTCCCTGGGAACCAAAATATCCCACATTCTGCCACCAGGAACAAAAGCAAAGCTGAGGGCTGCAGCTCCCAACGCCCCCGGTCGGTCCTGCATTACCCACAGCCATAAGGGAAGCCTGGAGAAGAGGACTGCTCACATTTGGCTGCTCACCTAATGCATTTCATTTTGCATTTTCAATCCTCACCTGTGGACAGTTCCCCAATGGTCAAAGGGATCACACAAAGGAAACTGAGTACTAAAATAAGTTTCCCTACTAATATAGCTCTGCACCTTGTGAAAATTCATTTCCCAGATAGGTTTAGTCACAGCAGAGAGGACAGTGTCTTGTTAAATGTTTTAAAAGCATGTCATCTTCCAGGCTTCTCAGGGGGAAACTGTGTTTATAACTTGAGCATTATTCCCTTTGTTGGCATCATTCACTGCTAATTTTTGTCTGTATAACTTTTCAGAAAATCTTGTGGGACATGAACATCTGTAAATTATTTTTAAATATGAGATATGCCTGGGTTGATCCTAGCTCAGGGGTTTCTCAGCAGTGGTGTAGACAGGCAGACCCAGGAGGGGCTGCTGGGAGGGGGCAGTGAGCAAACAGGTAGCCCCAAAGTGCAGTTCACCCCAGGAAACTGCAGGGAAAGATGGGGGCTTCTCCACAGGGAGAAGGACTTTCACTGCCTTTGATCTGTGTGACTGCTAGTGAACAAAGGAATAAATAACAGACCCCATGGAAGATGCTGTTCTTCTGAGACACCCTGGTTAGCCATGGCCATATGAGCTCAGTGTCCTTGGAGCTGCTGAGGCCAGCCAGGCCTGCCACACTGCTGACCATGTATTGAAATTGAGTAGAAACGATCTAAAGGGCAGATCACACTCAAGACCAATCCACATGCTCTTGTCGTCCACTACTTGTACTCTGTCACGTTGGCTCTACTTCTAACAGCACTCTCCATCTGCAGCTTTATCTCCACTCAACTTTCCTACGAAGATTCTCCTCCTAAACCCAAAAAATCCGTGTTCCCTGGTATATGTATGAATACCCCTCTTCACAGGCACGGAAAAGTTCTGCTGCCACGTTCACATTGCAGCATACTGCTTCTCTCTTCAGCCCAGGATCCCATTCAGAAAGGGCTTCTTGTTTCTCTCACTCCACAAGTTTCCTCATTACCTTTCCTCCTAGGCTTTACTTTTTCCTCTTCCTGCTCTCTGCCTTCTCTCCAGTGTCTCAGCTAGGACCCTTTCTCTCCTGGCCATTTCTGGGTACAGGATTAGAGAAAAAGACACATAATTTTTCTTCATTGCAACTACAGACACAAGAAAAAAATTTTAATGTCTCTGCTTGTCACAGGGATATTCAGTGTTGCAATTGGCAAGCTCAAATTTAGTTTTATCTTTAATTCTACCTTGATATTCTGCCTAGTCCTTAGATTTAGAAGCCAGTTAGCAATTGCACAGGAGAATATGCAACCTGCTTGAACAAAAAAGCTATTAGCTTTACAGCTCTAACATAACTGGGTAACATTTCAGGAGTCAATGACCTGCTGTAGTTACTAAAATTAATTTCCTTTTTGTTCTTTTCTCTCTCGGTTTCTCTCTGCACTTTTATTTCCTTCTCTATCTCCCTCTTAATTCCCTCTCTCATCTTTTTATTTTTGTTCTAAATTAATTTTGCTGAAGCTTAGAAGAAAAAAAGAAATCAGAGAGTTGGGAGTATTTTCCTTTGCAAACGTCACACAGCCATTCGCATCAGAGGGCTCCTTTATAAAGAGACAACTTGTGTTCATCTGGCACTGGCAGCAGAAGGTAGCAGATAAGAACACGCACCCACCCAGGCAGGCTGAGCACACCCATCCCTGGCCACACGCTGCGACCTCTCCCACCTAAGATATCTGGACATTTTAATGTAGGCTTCTCTGAAAAATTGAAGTCCCTGAAAGACCGTGAAGCCTGATTCATGGTGTGTTGTTAGTGGACCCATCTTTCTAGACAGTTTTTGTCACCCCAGACTAGTTCAGTGGCCTGCACCCTCTAAGGCTATCATTTCAGCTGCATGGGCTCTGTTTTCCATGCCAAGATTCCACTTAATACTTTGCTCCTGACTATCTTCAAGGCTTCCATAACATTCCACAGAAGCTGGTCAGTGATTTAAGCTCCCACTGACAGACATCACATTTAAACATCTGTTTGGCATGACACAGTGCCTGTAACTCTCCGAAGATTCCAAGACAGGAAGAACAGCATTTTTACAAGAATAAGGTATACTGGGTAGATCAAGGAATCTGGTCATCATCGGTCCCATTCCCAAGTAATGGAGTAAATATTAACAGCAGAGGCTTCAGGGACATTTTCTGGTTGAATGCTGGCAAAAGAGTAATTCCTCTCTCTTTCTAGCCTAATGAATATTTAATTCATATGGAACTGCTCCCATGGGAAAGACTTAATAGCTTGGTACATTGAATATTCACCTGAGATACATATATCATGGGTTTTAGTTCCTTCCCTGGACAAGGAAAAGTCCATCTGAGTGTGGTAAAGGCAAAAGTTCAGTCCAGACCTCTTCTTTCCCAAAAGAGGGCTGCAATCACTAGCACAGCCTTTTTTTATGAGGGCTTCATGACCTCTGCAAAACAAGCAAAGCAATACTCCCCAGGCCGTTCTGTATTCCATTAGTCTTTGGTGGTTAGGAGATGAGGGGAATTGCAGAAAGAGGATATAAATATAAAGTTATATAAAACAATTGTTTTACAAACTCATAATTTTACTGTTATAGCTACAAACATTTTCATTAAAAATACTGGCAATTCCTGCCAGCTCCCAGCTATCTTTGCAGTCAGGCATTAGCAACAGCTGGAGCTTGTAAGCATTTCACAGGACATTTTTGGATGCCCTGTGCCTGGTCAGTTGTCCTCAGACCATGAGAGTACAGCAACCTACCTGGCCATGAGCCTGCGACGCTCATGTGTTTCCCCAAAAGTGTTTGAAAGGTGCAAACCTCGTTCTGCATCAGACCAAAGCCAAACATCAAAAACCTTTAAAATACTGTTGAAGAGTAAGGTTCTCTGCTTCACGCCTGCAGCTGTGTACCCATGCCTATAGAGCAATGCTAGATTTCATTCAGGGAGGACCAAACAAGATTGATACGTGAAAATATAAACTGGACAGAGAAAGCTATAAAAGAAACAACTGAACAAAGCAAAGTCATAAGGAATCAATCACTGTTATTCCTTCCATAATTGTGATCACAATAATAAGCAACAATGAAGCACTAGAGCCAATAAATAATCAGCAAAATTTGTGAGGTCCAATTTTACTGACACACGTAATTTCCTTGCAACTTTTCTATACCAAAGATGGGAAAGGAAAAAAAAGGAAGAAAAAAGAAAAAAAGCAGCATAGTAATTCTGAATCCAGAGCTGAAGTCTCTTCCCTCCAGCTTGCAGGAGAGAAAATGGGGTAGATTCATCTCTGCTCCACTCAACTGCTGCAAAATTCTTAATGGTTAGGTACCTGTGTGTAAATGCCTGTGCAGGGCAAACTGTGGCCCCTGCCATGTGGAACCTACCTCAGCTCCACTTCCTACAAGTCACAACTGCACACAGAGTCTGCAAGGGGATGAGCATTTGTGTTTCACCACCCACTGCAGACTGGTTTTGTACATTTGCATTATTATAGGCTTAAAGAGCTTCAGCTGATCAGTCCAGACCAGTAGAATAGATTTTAACTGCCCAGTTTGGCATGACAAATAATCAATAGTGAATCCTCGGAATGAAAAGTCTGTGAATGTTTTTTGGATTAAAACTCTGAGATGCCTCAAAATCCTGCTAATTAAAACACTGGAAAAATCCAGAGTATTTCATGAGTGATCCGGAAGGAGTAAAAAATTAGAGCAAGTAACTAGAGCGCTTCTGTTATTTCAAACACAAAGTGATGAAAAGTCATTTTAAAACTTCACTCTAGACCTAAAATCTTCAGTGTGAGATTCATGGCCTAGGGAGAAGGGGTAAGACCCTCCTGCATGAGCAGCATCCAGCAGAAATCCACGCTTCCAAACCCACTCGCCAGCAGTTGCACAAGGGAGCCAGCAACTTCTTGCTCAGCCGAGGCTTTCTCACAGACATAAGCTCCGCTGCAACGGGCTTTGAAGTCCTGTGCACACCTGCATAGATTACAAAGAAGGGAAGGCAAGTCCCTCCACACCCAAACTGTAAATTAACAATGCAACATGTCAAGTTAAGATATGCCCTCCAGCACCCTGTTTTAAAGTCAGACCAATGGCTGACAAACTCCTGATACACTTAACCCTTTCCCTGGAATTCACACCCAATTTCCAGCCTCCAAAAAGAAGAAACAAATTTATTTCAACGGTGTGACTTCCTTTTTTTTTTTTTAAAGTAATATATCAGTTCAAACCTGGGCCATTTTCTTTAATCCAAGACAGGAACTGAATCATACCCTGGCTTTTTTTCTGCACAAACCAGAAAAAAGTTACCCATGTACTAGTTCCTCAGTACCTTGCAAACAGCGGCATGGAGCAATAGTTTTGCCCTGTGAATATGTCACAGGCTGAAGAGAGACAGCCTTTGCCTTTCCATTTCATCTGTTACTCCTGGAACAGCACCCTACTATGGGTACATCATTGCAACTACTGTGTTTTTGTCTCCAAAACCCTTCAGGAGGTTCTGCTCTTCCATCAGAAAAATACATCACTGGTAACTACAGCTTTGAAAAGGACTTTTAACTGAGCCAAGAACAAGTATACCCACATAAACTGCAAGACTTCCTAGTTTTATTGTAATCCCTTTCCTTACCTCCTCTACTTTGTCATTGTGGGCCACTAATCACACTTACCATGTCCCATCACTTCATCATGTCCCATCACTTCATACCTAATGGTAGATGAAAACTAATTCCTGTACCATGTGTAATGCCTTCTCCTCACCTAACCTCCTCTTATCTTATGGCTCTTAGAGCTGTAGAGAACAAGCAAGCAAGAATAAAGGACCCTTCCAACCTCCTTATTGTGTGAGAGCTCCGTGCCTGCTCCGTGTGCTCCAGCACTGTCTTTATTGGGCACAGAGAGCACAAATCCAGGTTCAAAATTATAAATACCCTCATGGTATTCAGGCACAAGGTCAATGTATGGAGAGGCCTGTTTGTGATGGGCAAGCCGTGCATCTGACCTTGCTTTAGCTATCAGCACAAGGCCAAGTGTACATGCATTTACAGAAGGGCACAGGGCACCATTGGCTTGGCACAGCCACCTCCATATCTCCCACCCACTCTTCCACAGAGTTCACACAGCCTTCTCAGGTCTGTGGTGCTCCCTGGTGGTGTCCCAACACCCTCCACCCTGAAGGTCAGAGGCTGGAGGCATTTTGGCTGGGCTGCCATTTTATGGTATGGATCTGGTGGTCCAAGCCACCATTGCCCCAGAAATGGTAACACTGAAGAGCACAGATGAGTCGGTGAGAGACCACTGCAGTTCATCCCCTGGTCCAAGCCCCAAAGGTCAGTGATGATTCCTGTGCCCAGGTACTGATTCTTACTGTAAGACCTGGCATACTTGTGACGAGTGATAAGAAAGATCAGCCAAGTATCCAGCAGTAGTACTGGGAAAGTGTCATCTGCCTCCTGTCAAGGATATATGAGTCAACTGCCAAGTGCTAGAAAGGCTCTTCGTTTGAGATAAGTTCAGAGAAAAGCCATGAGCTGCAGCCTATATATTGGTTTTAAATGTCAATTGAACTTTTCATGTATAGTCTTTGACTCTTTTTTTGGGGGGAGGGGTGGGGGAAGAGTGGGAAGAATGGGCTTTACTCTATCTCCTTCTTCTCTCTTTTAATCCCACATGAATATCCTTCTTTCTGCAAGCCCACAACAAAAAGACCCATGTTCCCATGTTTTCCAGAAATTAGGAATGATTATTAATTTGAAAAAAGCTGATTTTCAGAAGTTTTTGCATTCAGTTGAAAACAAAGGTACCTCTGATAATTAGTTGTTCATGTGTCTATATTAAGTGATTTGCATTAAGTATCTAAATCCAAGAATTTTAGTGGATCAAAAGGAACTAAATACCCCAAGAGACAAGCAAAAAAACCAGGAAGATTATGGAATGGAAACCACCAGGGAGTATTGAAGGATGTGAAAAAAGAGACAGGACTAGGACCTGGCATCTTCAGCTGAAAGCTGAACTGTGCCTTGCTTTCAAAGAGCACCAGATAACAAGAGCAAAGCATCAGATTGCCCACTGGGTGTATGAACAGGAATAAGGAAAAGACAGAGCTGATTAATAAGAGGGATGTAAAGAAGGAGCACTGCAACATATGGTGGCTTCCTAATTGTTTTTACAAGGATCTTGAATAGCAGGCTGCTTTTCCACCCAAGGAACTCGGAATTTAGGCACAGATTATTTTTTTTCCACTTACATTTACACAGCAAAGTTAACTGAAACATTCATTGTTGTATGTCATTTTCTAGCACCCCAAAATGTTATCATTGCTGGGGAGCAGATAACAGAGAGAAATGTGAACATATTTTTTCAAAACAAGGAGACAAGTGGGTGGCCTCCTGGGTCAAGCTGGGACTCACCCCACATGTAGGGTAACTTTCAGTCCCTCTCTACTGCTGTCCTGCTGTGGTACTGAAAATGGTTAAGGTCCCACACCCAGGATCTGAGATTAAAAGGAAAAAGGCCAACATAGGGAACATTTGGCATCTAGTTGAAAAACCAGTATGACAATGACTAGTGGCCTAATAAAATTCTAAATTTATTTAGGCAACAAAGCATCCCAAAAGCTTCCTCTCTGATGTCAGAATGCGGAATCTAGTGGATCAAAGTTATCAGTTGTCCTTCATGGAGTGTTAAGTGGAATTTTAAGGTTTTTCAATGAGCATATCTTCAGCACAACAACAGATCAAAAAGGATGTGCACATAGAATCAAAATTCAATTTAAGGCGTTTGTATGTATGTATACATACACACAATGACAGGACAGAATTAATCCAGTCAGCAATGCCCACCATGCTCTGGTTCATCACAAATTTACTTTTAGAAAATATTTCAAATAAAGTCAGCACCTGATTTTAACCAGCTTATTTTGTCTCCTTCCTGCCTCTCTGCTTTTCACCTTTTATCTCAAGAGCCCTCTATCATCAACATCTCAAGAATCCATACTTCCAAACTCCCCCAGTGAGAAAATACAGTGCATTAGCTGTAATAAGCACAACACTGAAATGACTGACTGCCCTGATATTGATTTTCTCATGTTGGTAACACAGAGAGTGCAACAAACAGATAAAAATGGATTACTCTCATTGCAAGGGAAAGGGCAACTTGATGTAATCTGAAAAGTGACTGAAAATAGCACTAGGGAGTGTCTCACTTATTGTAATTCACTCAATTCATACCACTTCAGCTTAGCTGGTGGAGAAATAAAGAACCTTTGATAGTATTGGGGAATTTGAACTTTTGGGAGGAGAGGCAATCAGTCCTCCCCTGAGCTAATCTTAAAGGGCAGAGTACCTACACACTCAGTAGAGTGATATCTCATTAATTCTCTGAAATATTGACACATAAACTGAGCAAAGTGTAATTACTTGCCCTTGAAGGGCCATTGCAAGTAAAGGTTTGGAGTTCCTGCTGCCAAGAGTTCACGCTCCCTTCAAGTATATCATGAATCTAATTGACCTGGTATCTCAGAGGTACAACATAAACCACTTTTTACAAAACCATGGCTCAGAGGAGTAGATGTAACCCTGTCTGTGTCAGGGTGAACAGGGTCCTAAACCTCCCTACTCCCACTTTGATTCCTCCACCTCTTCTGACACTTAACAGCTATAAACTCTCTAGTGTTTTAAAAGCTTTTCCCATTACATGGACCCTTAGAAACCAGTTTTCAGAGCCCACTCTCCTTGTCTTACAAACCTCTCCATACTGTGCTTTAGTCACTGGTCAAATCTCATTCAGCTACCTCCAGGAAACTAATTTCTGCCACCATTCCTGTGTGCAACAACCGAGGACTTCAAACAGATTTACCCTCCTGCTCACCTCATTCTTCTGTGCACCTGCCTGGCCATGCAGCTGGGGTTTGCTGCAGAGAGCACAGAAAGAGTTAATGTTGCAAGGTCTGTTACTGCTCATTAGTACTGCAGAGGTGCCTGAGTGCCCTGGCAAAAATCAGGACTTACCAGGCCAAGGGCTGTGCAAACATTAAGGGACAGCGCCTGCCTGTGAAGCTAAACACACAAAACAAATGAAGGCCAAGCTCTCATCTCCATTGACAGGTGGGAGGAGGTGCCACCTCCCCTCTGACCACCACCTCTCCTTTCTGTCCACACTGTCGGTGCTGCTTTTTGGGGCCTTCCAGCAGGAGCCCTCCTATCTTCTGTTAAGGATAAACCCTGCTTTTCTCCGGGGATGTCCTGTGATGCACCCAGGAGTTTCTCTCTGCACAGCCCCCACACCCACCACAGGCTGACCCCTGCCCACTTCGCACACACGCAGTGCCTGCCAAATCTCTGCAGCCCACGTACACCTATCAGCCAACATACACATGCACAGATACACAGGCACAGCACTCTGCCTGGCCCAAAAAATGAGGAAGACGCAGAACTGCCTGCTTTGCCCCTGGGCAACCTGATTTCTTCACATGCTGTGCAACTCCCCCTGGAGCCACTTCTCAAGGGCACCCACAGGGCCTTTTCCTCCCACTGCTACATGATCTGATTCATGCTCTGTGTTGCATGACATGACACACACCCTTGAATTCACCCATGTTATATTTAACTCTGGAAACGGTCCAGTTTCCCCTGGCCCATGTGTGTTATGAGGTGGTGACACCACACCACCCAAGCATGGCCTCACAAGTGACTCCTCTCCTGTCCTTCCCCACCTGTTCAGGGTAGGACCAAGTGCTCCCTTGAAGCAGCATTCCACCTAACTCTAGCCACAGCTAGGCCAAGAGCCAGCCTGTGGATGATGCGTTCAGTAAATTCAAGAAGAAAGGAACTGTAGTAGTAGGAACAGAATCAGACTGAGAGCAATTATCTCTGGATGCTTGGTGGTACTTCCGAGTCCTGAGAGCAGGTTCACGTCAGTTGCTCTGAAGATGGGTCACAAGAGGATGCAAACTTTAAATTGCCAAATAATTAAGGTTAGTCAAGCATAACTTGAGAGTTTCTTTTCAAAGGATAAAACCATGACTTCTGGCAAGTTGAGATGCCCTTAAGGATAGAAAATTATATTAATTTAACAGTCAGACTGCTGTAACAATTTCTGTGGGATTTCCCAGATGGAAATATGTGTGAAGGAACTTTACAGAGCATGTGTTACAAAACAGCCATTTCAGGAAGAGTCCAGACTGACTGCACAAACTGTGCAAAAGATGTATGGACACTCAGTAGTTCTGAGAGCTTGGGAACAAGTTTGACTTAGTATGCATGCTTGATTCAATTGAGTAACATGGGTGAGCATGGCAAATCCACAAATGGATGCTTCAGACTTACTATACTATTGATTCATACAAGCAGAACAACACTGTCTGAAATCCCCAGGACTTTCACGCCGGCTGTGCACATGCCGGGTAGATAATCCGTGCACACACTGCAGAAACATTGCAGATGTACAGATTTATAGCACTCAGGCAAGGATATACCACACAGTCACTCAGCAGGGCTGCCCACTGGCTAGAAACACTGGGCCAGTGTAGAAGCCCTGAGGTTCTGCCTACACAGCACGTCTGCAAGGAAAACAGGGCATCCCTGGGAGCACTCAGATGTGTGGGGACTCTGTTAATCACGATGGAGACAATAAGGGTTTGCTTCTGTCCCCTTCGCTTCCAACAGACAAATCCTTTCTTTTCAGACAGAGCCCGTGCCTGGTGCCATTATTTGGAAGGTTACGCTCATTTGTGCTAGCCCATCAACAGACAGCTAAGAAGCCCATGCAATGCTACCATAGGCACCTGATGAGCCATTTTAGAGGCAAAAGAAAGGCAAATAAACCAGGGAGCCCTTTCCATGTCTGCATTACTGCAGAGGAGGAAGGTGTTGCCTGCTGATGGGGAAGTGGTGGTTTGTTAGCACAGCCAGAGGCACCGGGCGCCCCAAGGGAGAGCATACCCACCAGGAAACAGAGGCGTCTCCCCACCAAACCCCAAATGGCAGGTTGGGATCAGCACCGGAGGGAGCGCCTGCAGCAGCCCTGGGGGAGGGAAAGGCTGCACCCAAGCCATCCCCTCCCAAATCCCTGGGGCCAGCTTCCTGCCCAGCCAGTGCATGCCACTCAAAGGATAAAGCCAAAAAGAAAGGTGCATGAAGGGAAAACCAAGGAGGGAAATGGCTAGGGAAGTAAAGCTCACTGTACCCTTGGCCAGGCTCCCAGAGCTATGCAACTTCCTAGGAGGTATCACACAATACCACAGCATCAATCCATAAACAAATAAACAGGCGGTGGTATTCACTTACCTACTGCAGTGCAACCTCAGTTAAGATGTTCAGTGAAGGCAAAAGCTGGGCGGGATTTTTAAAAGGACTTCAACCTGTCTTGAACAGTGAGGGATCCAGAACTGCATTAGCATTAGATAAGAGCCTTTTTAAGAGACCAGAAAGTTGTACACTCACCTCATGTCACAAGACAACCCACTGCTGACGGAGATGAGGACAGATTTTTTCCAAGAGCCTGGTTTCCTCATGAGTCCGCTCTTCCATATTCTCTCACCTTTCTACTTTCATATTTGTCATATCTGAAAGCAAGAAATAGAGGTTTTTTCTCTATTAGTTCAGATGCTAATTGGGGGGCAGATGCTAATTAGTTCAGATGCTAAGTGGGGGCCATGTAGGGGGTGACATGACTCAACAGAGGCCTGAGGTTTTTTACTTTAATGAAGGTATTCCTGATTTGCACATACGATGTTCTTGGTTACCTCTTGGCAAAGTTTTCTTTCCATGGACACCACTCTGCCACAGCTGGCAGTCACTGGTGATGCTGAGGACAGTTCCTACAGTGGCGTAGGTGACTGCTGGAGCAAATTTCCAGTTCCCTCTCAGGTGGACTTTCCTGCTTAGCAGTGGACAATTTAGCAGGAAAAAAAGGAAAAAGCCATCTCTGGGAAGGACAAAATTTCAGCTTCTAAGCTGACCTGTCCATAAAGCTGAATGAATTTATGTAAAAGGAGATCTCTGGAAATCCAGAAAGAGCAGTGTCAGATTGCAGAGTCATATTCACTGCATATTACCACTGCAGGCGGGCATGGCACAGATGTTTCACCAACCAGACATGGCTCTCAAAGGGCACACACATCTCCCCATGCTTTGCTGGATGAGCAAGTCCTAAGTTAAGGGACACAGAGTATGGCTCACCCACTTGAGAAGCCACCCTTCTCTTCCTGCTTTCCTTCAGGCCAGAGATACCTCCTGGGATTAGATCATGCCTCCGTGTCAGGCTGCGGAACTCGGTTGCCAGCCATGGGTGGGTGTGTTATTAGTCAGATTTACATGTCTAAAACATCATTTGTGCAAACACCCCAGGGCACGGCTATGAACGCACACAGAACGCAAACACGGGAAAGAGATCCAATAAGCAGGAAAAGCAGCGTCTGAGCTGAAGCTCCCCTACAAGAAGATCAAATCTACTCGCAGCAAGTTGGCTAATATGATTTCTAACCAGGTTTACCACTGAATGCATTTTGTTATTGAATGCTTCCTTCAGTTGTATTCACGTTGCTCTGCTGGATGCAGTATGTGCTCAGTGTTTGTCTCCAAAAGGTGAAAAATTAAGCTGAAGAGTCCCACACAAACAGCACATCTCCAGAGGAGATACTCTAAGCACCCACGGTAGCCATTAAATCAAAGGGACTTCACAGGCCATGACCACACAGAATAGCTATCCAGCTACCTAACTGAGGCCCTTCAGGCTGTCACTCTGTTCAAAGCACCTCTCCCTGTGGCACCAGGATGCTGCCGTCCCCAGAGAGTAGTAAAAACCTCAAGGAACTCTAGACAGAGACAGTAAAATACGAAGCCAACCTCAGAGGAATGTAACAGATTACAAGCAGTTGACAAGGTATAAAAACATACCGTAAATCTGTTTTAAACATTTTCACAGCAAAAAAAGGAATCTAATTTAAAGGATCCTACTCACACTTCTTATTGCCAAGACAAAATTGATGGGCACAGTTAAATGTTATTGGGGAAACCACACACAGGAGCATGGGGCTGGTGGAAAGCACCTTTGAGACACATCAATACCATGCTATCAGCTGAACTGAAATGGTGCCCAAAATCCATCCTCCTGACCATCTGGCTCCAGATCAGTTGTCAAGGGAGGAACTGTGCTTTCTTCCTCCTGCAGCACTAGGCAGGAATAAAGTGCTGGGCCGCAGCTCTCAAGGGCAGAAGGAGGAATGTAGAATCCAGAAAAAAGTCCAGAATAAGGAAACTTTCAGAAGACATTTGGGGCACTGGGCTAGAAATGTCACTTCACATCTCCAGCGGTTTTGCTGGACCTGTTTGCACACATATGCTTCTCCTCAACCTCCATGCGCTCTACAGCCCAGGTCCCTGTAAGAAACGGAGTGCCCAAGCAGCTCCCTATTGCCCTTGTAACCATGCCACCACAGTCTTGTAATCCCAGCCCAGGTTCAGCCCAGTTTACCTGATGGATTACATCACTTCTGTCGGCATTAAGTGTTCATTGTGAAACCCTCTCAAGACAGGTAAAACTGGAGCTCCTCTCTGGAGATTGCCACAGATGACGCCTGTGAGGCATGTCCCTTTGGTGATGTACCTTTCCTCATTCAAGAAATCAGCACGAGATCCAAAATGACCAAGAGTGTCCCTGAGATGTCCTAAGTGTGCTGTCATTTTTCACAGCTAAGCTGTGCAAAGAATGATAAAGCCAATATCTATTTCCATTTGCATTCATTAAATGTACACAAAGAATCCAAAGCAGGACACAAAACATGCACACCCCACCACCCCTGGGGAAATCGCAAGTAACAAATGCCAGATTTTTAAAAACTCTTTTGGAATAAATTGATTGCATAAGAAAAAAAGATTTAAAACAATCCACAGGAGTGGTGGGCACATCTGCTAAATTATCAGATATGGTCTAAATCAGCAACCCCAAAGATAAATTGAGATCATGTTGAAACTCCTCCCGTCGCTGCCAGAAAAATAAACAGACTCAGCCCACTCTTCAGGTTTCATTTTAACAACTCTGATTGTAACCCAGGGCCATCCCCTTAGGTCATTTCTGTCCTAGACATCATCCATTATCCCTCCACACAACAGAGCAGTTCCAGCCCTGACTTCTTTACTTCATCCATCCAAATATCACCCCTCCTGCCTCCCTGGGTTGCATTGGCAGGTATAGTGGGGAGGGAGGCGACTTGCCCTCCCACCTGCAGGGAGAGAATATGAATCCCTTCTGCTCTGTGGAAATGCAGGAGCTGCCTATCACCCTGCAAGCCAGGTCTAAATTTATTATTAAATAATACTGTCTTAATTTTTGGTATTCCAGGTTTAGGAAAAGCCTTCATCTGATCTTATCTTGTGCTGTTTTCCTTATCAACCTCAAATTATGAAGCTGTGATCCAGAAAGAGTGTAGTGATCAGTATCACCGGATAGAATAATATGTGCCAAAATGCTCTTAGACCTACATCTACGCACATCCTTAAGATTAATTAATTAATCAGTTAGACCAAATTGATACTTTCTGGCAGCAAATGTCTGTTGCTAATTGAATTTTTAAAAAACTACTGAAAATATACCCTTTGCATTTTGCTAACATTTTAAAAGCCTACATGTAGTACTAAATACAGAATTATTTGCCTAATAATTTTAATAAAAATTAAAATATGCTAGGCTATTTTATTGACCTTATTCCTGTTTTTTTAAAAAAGCAAACTATTAATTTCTAAAAGTCCCTTTATAGATTCACTGAATAGGCCATATACTGCAGGTTTTTCTCTGTTTTCATCATTACTAAGAGTGTATAATTCAGGACTCTGAGGGTCCACAATTCTAAATAGTAATTAGCCTCACCAGTTCGGTCCAATAACTTATTGTTAAGCACCTGCATACAGGCTGTGACTTGTAAATTTGCATAAACTAAGTGGTGGGCATTTACTAAATCACTAAGGACTCATGGTATGTGACTGAGAGTTTTGATACAATTTGTATTAAATGGCTTGTCTGATAGGAGACAGTATTTTTATATGAGGAGTTATTTTTCCTTGTATCTAAGTACAGTACAAATACAAAACATAACAAACCAATAAAGTCATGCCAGCAGAAGGGACACTGTTGAAACACATTTCTAACTCCTTGAAGAGTCATGTTTTGTTGTTATTTAAGAGGATATATTGGTAGAATTAGAACTGTTTTGAAACCACACCTAGCAACAGTTCAAGGAATGAATCTGTTGAGCAAAAACTTCACTTACTAAGTGCACAATTTCTCTAAAATTTGCAGGATAAGAAAATGTTGAAGTAAAATGCAGTTTTCTATTTAAGTAGCTGAAGTTTGCTGATCTTTATCCTTAGTTACAGCACTGACCTCAGGTGGCCCCAGAAAATGTCAACGGAGAATTGCTGCCAGCAAACCACTAAAGCTCCATCCTGTCCTGTGAATGTCCCATTGATTTCAGTGGTGTGGGACCCATCTGAAAAGCTCTGCTGAGAATGATCATGTGCAGTTCCACTCTAGGATTCCTCTTTTAAGTATGCCATCCTCAAAAATTATTAGTGACAGCAGCAGTGTACTCTGGCCTAGGGTTTACCCTGAGTTTCTTTTTCTCCAGCACGACTAAGTAAAGCCCTTCTGCATTTTCATGTGCCTTCCATGCAGAAAGTTTAGCCTCTAAAGAGTATCTTCTTCTGTGGGTTCTTAATGCTTCAAAAATTGTAAGCTGTCACATACCTCAACCTAACAGGAGAGCTGCCATAGACTTTAATAGGGCACTTTAATAGCACATACTGGCACTTCATTTATGCAGTGCAGATGATTTTTTAATAACTTTCCAGGAAAGGAGAAAGTGCTACCAGCATATATGGGGCATTATTGTCATTTCTGTGTGCAAGGGGGTCTGTTGCAGAGAATCCTTTGATGATTTATGGTCCAGATGGATTTCAGAAATATAATTTCCTTAACAAGGACTGAGCCACCTCTTTGATTTGTTTCTTCTACTAATGACGAGTCTCCCACAAAGTTCATCATTCTTCAGTAGTGTGTCTCAAAGTGTGGATTGTGACTCCTTTGAACACCTGAAAGCACTCAGAAGAGGTCATGTAACATTAGCAAAAGCAGAGTTAGTCAGCTCAGTTCTTCCAGGCAAAGAGTTGTGTTTACTGGCTACCAGCCTTTGCATCAGCCCAGGAACTATGATCTTCCTCTCATTGCTTTTAATTGGCTGGCATTAGCTAGGTCCCTTCAGCACATGGGCATGATTGTTTATACTCACAAGCAGTAATTACCAGCAATTCTCACTGTCCCATCCTGAAGAGACTGACCTGCTGTAAATTCAGGAGTTGTACAGAAGAAGGAGAAACCAGAGGAGGCTGAATTTCAGAAATCCCTGATGTCTCATGGCTAAAGGAGAATAGATGGAAAACAGTTCCCTAATTTTTGAAGAGGTAACTAATACGTATGCTTGAAACGTGGAATAGAGGGAGAAGGGACTGAGCATCCAGATGGCTTCCACACCCGCAGAAAAACTTCCCTTTTAGGAGACAAGTCCACTGCAGGAGTTAGTTAGGAAGGAGTCAAAGTAATAAAAAAGGAGCGAGTGAAAGGGGAGACTCAAAGAACACTCATCAAAATCAAGATGTTGAGAACAAAATTAGTCATGAAGCCAAAGGATACAAAAAGAAGAAAAATATAGTTGCCTAATCATCAGCACCAAGAGCTGGATGATGTATGAGAGGGACTGGAGTTACAAAACTACACGCAACGTGACCGTGTTACAGAGCCCAGCATGATGAGTCTGTCAGAGCAAATTGCTAGGATCTGCGTGGGCACAGGGAACAGGGGAGATGGCCTTGCATTTCATGTAAGGTACATCATTACACGTGTGCAGCTCAGAAATCACTCACAGCTAAAAAATCTTGGCAAAGATTGGCCCATTCGGTTTGTGTGTTCAGCCCAGCCACCGCAAGCTCTTCGCAAACAGGCTGTGCTCTTTGCAGACCTGTTAAAGTTCTACCTCCTAAAACTATGATCTGAGTTGCCAGTGCTAAGGAAGAAAGCTATCTTGAAAGCTTATGAATTAATATTGTCGCTTATGACATTCAAGTTTTGCAGCCTATCAAATCAAATCAATTAGCTTGATTACCTAGATCCATAATCAGCTATCTGTGGTGCCAGAGTAAAAAACCGGCATTATCGCCCGTATCTTCAATCTGACTGAAGCATGCTGGATGTCTTCTATTGCCACTAAAAAAATGCAAAAGTACAAGTAATAATTTTCTGATTTTAAAATTAATTGCATCTGATATAAGATAAATCTATACTAGAACTTGACTGAAGACAGTTTGATGACAGAACTGTATTTTGGCACAGGGGAGTTACATGTCAAGACAGTGAAGAATTTAAAAGGACAAATGTCACTAGGTAAAAAATAGTTGTGAGCTAAATCACACAAAATAAAGAATTTAAAGATAAATGTGTGAACAGTAACTGGAAATTCTTGAGAAACTGTAGTAAATGTTTGATAAGCCACAGTTTCAAAATGCCAAGGGCAACCATCTCTTCCCTTAGGTATAGAATGTGAGGGCAGATATTGTATTAACTCCTATGAAGGAAAAAGGAAGCTGATAATAATTATTACCAACCAGAAGATAGGGACTGATAAAGAAATACAAGCACAATGGCCAAAAACATAATATGTTAGGAAGAAGAAAAATCTTCAATAATTAATAGATTCTACAGTGCCTCTATAGCGTATGATGAGATGAGACTGGTAAAATTATCAGTAGCAGCATACGAAAGGCAGAAGTGTTGACTAAATCCTTCTATTCTATGCTGGGAATCATCCCAGTTGGTATATAGTTGTATAAGGTAGTGATGAAAGGTGAAGCCTTGAAGTTCTGTCAGTCCCCCTGTTTGGCAGAACAACAGAATTCAAGTGCCAAACTTTCATTCATAACTCAAAATGTCGTTAATTAATCCAAAGACTCAAATATTCTTAATCTGTTGTGATCATCTAACCTGCCCTCCTACATAGCACAGGCCATAGGACTTACACAAATCCCATTTTAAACTACAGAAAGCCTACTAGAAAAACACCTACTTGTAAGACTAGAACTATGAAATTGAGAGCTTCCTTCTTGTCAAAGCTTGTTTTGATTCAACTTCTGGCCATCAGAGCCTCTTGCCCATCTGTTACACTGAGGCATTCATTATAACACAATTACAAAGCACTGTTCACAGACTACAACCAGGTCCCTCCTTTGCCTTCTCCCCAGTAAATTACAAACATTATGAGGCATATTTTGCCATTCCTCAGGACTTTGTTTGCACCCTTGATAATGTGATAGCATTCTTCTCCTGTGAACACTCAGACTAGACGCAGTATAGATGAGGCCACTGTGTTTGCAATAGTCTAAGTATGTGGAGGAAATCTGTGCTATCCCACTTGCCCTCACACAGAGAGAACCGAACCTAGGCCACCTTACTGATTAGAATAGATATAGACTCTATAAGCTTCTCCAGCCTACTTCCTCATATTTTTAACTAGAAGGGTCACAGAAGTTTGTTTTTTGCTGACCCACACCAGCAACTCATGCTCAGACAGTAATTCACCCTATTTACCATGCCCCTGCAAACATCACTCTTCCCCAGCACAGATTTGTCCACTCCATCTCTATGACCTAAGATTTTTGTTCTCTCTCCAATCACTTTATATTCCATCAGGTTAAAACCAGCAATCCAAGGTGACTTGAATTATAATACTGACCTTTGACATTTGCTAGTTTCTTGAGTATTAATGTCCTCTGCAAGCTTCATCTGCACTACTGTGCTTTCTCCCATATATTTGGAAAAAGTACCAAACATCATAGATAGAAGAACTGTTTCCCAAAGAACTTTGCTAAAACAAATCTGTTTGAAGAAAAGGAACTTTCACAATAAATATGAGATTATGCAATCTCCACCTGTGGAGACATCCCAAACTCAGGTGGACAAGATCCTGAGCAACTTGATCTGCCTTTGAAGCTGGTACTGCTTTGAGCAAGGGGGTGGACTGCATGACCCACAGAGGTGCCTTCCAGTCTAAATAATTCTGCGATGATTCTCCATTTGTGTTCAAAGACCTGTTAGCTGACCAGCTTTCAAACAATGTAAGATATGACATATTAATTTCATATTGTTTAATGGTCTTAATTGCTGTCTCATATGATGTTGGAACAAATTTTCCCATTTCCATCATCCTTATCAAAATGACTCACCATCTCATCAAAAAAGGCAGCAAGTAAGATTCACAGCATCAACTTCACATACAGTAATATTGACTGGCATTAATTATATTTTTCTCCTTGGATTTTTCTTTAATCTAGTCCTAATCAGCTGTTCATTCTTTTGCCCATGATTCATACTAGGCCTTACTGTTTCTACCGTAAATTATTCTGGATTCCCAGCTCTTCCAGAGTATCAGCAGCCACTGAATATCAGCCATGAGTAATTAGACACTCTTCAGAATAACTCTGCTAAAATGTCTGGATGTGAGTTATCCAGAAGCTTTGTTTTTAATGTTTAACATCTCCATTTCCTGATGGAATGGTAATTGTTTCATCTCAAACCATAGACAGGCATGCCACTCTTGACATCGCTCCAAACAAAATGTTTTTTCAACCCCACTGTCTCCTCTGTGCCACCGGCAGGTTTCAGGGCCAACTCTGGGCATCGCCAGCTGGCAGCCCGAGGCCCGGAGGCACGGCAGCTGTAGTCCTCCTGCCTGCTGTGCCCATGGAGCAGGCCTGGAAAGCCAGCCTGAACGCTGCCTTCTGCCGCCACTGCGGGCAGGGCCAGGGTGGAGCCCGGCATTGAGGTTGCTGGCTTGGGCTCGTGGGGACCCCACCCCACCGCAGGAGTCACTGCCCGCGCCCTTCCCACCCTCCTCCTCCTCGGGGAACAGCCCCTGCCCTGCTCTCCAGCCCTCCCCTCCAGCCCTCCCCTGGGGCTTTCCGTCCCTGCTCCTCCCTTTCTCCTGCCTCTGCCTCCCGAGGGCTGTGGCAGCAGCCGGGCCCTGACCCAGCTCAGCGCTGGCTCCTCCAGCTAGGCCAGCAAACACGTTTTAGCTTCCTCTTCTGAAGAGATTCAGCAGGCCCGGGGGGGTGAGCCCGGGGGGGGGCTGGGAAGGGATGATGGACCAGCATACTCATTGCTGCTCCTATAACGAAAAAATCCCTTGTTAATTAACTGCATGTGCTTCAGAACATCCACTACTTGCCAAGATAAGTATCAAAAAGTCCCATTTGTCATGCACAGCCCAAATCTTATCTATTTTGGTGTTATCTAAATTGCTCTTATTGGTATTGGCCAATCCAACACCAATACAGCCCAGAAGATTCTCACTTTTTTTTTTTCTTTTTCTTTTTTTGCCTGCCTTCTCAGCAGGACAGCAGCGGTCTCCATATACTTCTGCAGTTCATATTTGTCAGTACCTGTGGCACATTCAGAGCCAAATGCCAACACCCCTCCTTCCACTTACATCATCTGCCAGTGTAAGCAGTGGACTGACATTCCCAAAATATCACAGACACATTGACTGTTGGTATTTCTGTGCTTAGCATTGCAGCAAAGAGAAGATAAACCCTTTTTGTCCTTTTTTTTCCAGAATGCTGGTTAGTTTAGAAAGAAAGTTCAGTAGCCAGCATTGCATTTTGGTAACTGGCCTTAAAAATTACAATAAAACCTGACCTAAAAAATTACATTAAAAACTGACCTTAAAAATGACATTAATCATACCCACTTCAAGCTTGTGAGAAACCATTTAAATATGTCTTACTACCAGTTGCAAAATCAGCTATAATTTTTCACCATCGACCCTATGGGCTTTCCTGTGACAAACTGTTCTTTGGTCTGCAGCCAACTAGTGTGTTTTGAATCCTAGTTATTGCACGCACACACACAAAGTAATAATTTTGCCTATCACACTCTTCATTTATCACTTCCTGAAAAAATATCTACACCAGCTGATCTTTCCACTCTGACTTTAGTTAGTGTTTGGAGTGCAAGGCCACCCTCCAAAACACAGCTCTTATGCTCTCCTGAACTGGTGGAGTTCACTGGAGATGTCAAGGAAGAAGCCACAGGGAGTTTTCTCTCTTCCCTGCTCTACATACCGCCAGAAGTTAGGTGTCTTTAATAGTAAGTTCCTTTTGCCTGAGATGTCTTTCACAAACAGTAGTTAAATACGCGTGATGAATATGAGGACGATGCACACCATTCGCAGATCCTGCAGCCATGGCTTACTTAATAAATCATTGCTTTTGGCACTGGGACGTTAATCTTTCCCTCCCTAAAGAGACAATGAGACACCCTACTCTATACACCTTATCTTCCATCTCACTTGGTTTCTCTCTCCCGGTAGAAATCTTCAGACTGAAGTGTAGCCCTTTCATTTCTGAAGAACTGTCTTCAGGAGCACAAATGCCAAAGTTTCGTGAAAAATCTCATATTTATGACACCATGCAGAGCAGTTTTGACAAGTTAACAATAGCTCTGCTTCTGACAAATAAATATATGTGGGACGATCAAGAGATTACAGGGTGGGCCTGGTAATCAGCCAGCTTCAAGTGACTAAGTGGCCACATACATTTGTTATCGAAGGCCCTAACCTGCAAGAACTTCAACATATCACAGAAGAGTCCATCAGGTGCTGCTGAAATCAGGTTGTTTTTATAGTGTCATAAATGTGGAACAAAAAGGAGTCATAAACCCTGCCCAAAGGCTTACAAAGACAAATTGGAACAGAGTCATAATCCAGGCATGGAAATCGGCTTCTATCAGTACAGGAAAGCAACAAAGATAGAAATGCATCTCCAGAGAGAGAAACAGATGGTCCCGGTTCAGACATGAGCATGGGACCTGTGAGAACTTCTGGCAGTTCCCTTCACTTTCAGAGGCATGCTGTGTGGCATAGACAAATCACTAAGAGCTAAATATGTAATATGTAGGTTTCCTTCTCATCCTTAGGCATGCAGGCACCCAATGCCTTTCACAAACTCTTCATTCGCTGCCTGAGGAGAATGAGATGCTCCTGCAGCACAGGTGCAAAGATGTTGAACGTGACCTAGCATATACTTGGAGAAGTATGAGTACTAAGTCAGGCTTCTCCTGAAGTGCCTGTGCTTGAGTCCAGGTTACAAGGAGATGCCTTCTTCCAATCAGGGGCAAGATAAACCAGGTCAGTGATTGTACACAGAAAGAGGAGGAGGAGGAGGATGTGGTGGCAGAGATGACGCCCAGTAGCCCAAGGGCAAGAGAAGTCACCCAGGAGGTGGAAGATTCAGGTTTGAATGCCTTCTCTTCTGCCTGACTTGGAGAAGAGATTTAATCTCAGGTCTTCCATCTCCTAAACAAGCACTCTGAATGCAAGCCATCTATCACCAGACTTCTGTGTTAACTGCACTGCTTTGCATAATGTTTTTAAATCTTCCTTTGGCTAGAAAGAAAAAAACATGGTCTCATGCCCAGGTATTAGTGATCTGGGGTGAATACTCCAGCCCTCAGCCAGTGAACATTTAAATACTTTAAACAAACTGAAAGAGCTAGGGCGCACAGCAGAATATCCGCTAGTCTATTGCATTGTGCACTTCTCACAAGGGAACTGGGTTTAAATGCAGCAAAAGAGGGATTTGGACTTGAATTTCTACTTTGTCTGTGCAAGCTTTTGGGGCTTTGGGCTGGGGGTTCTGGTTTTGTGGCATTGCACATTATCAAGTTAATTTTCTTCACAGTAGCTAGTGTGGGGCTGTGCTTTGGATTTGTGCTGGAAACACTGTTGATAACACAGGGATGTTTTCATTATTCTTGAGCAATGCTTACACAGAGTAAAGGCTTTTTCTGCTTCTCACACCAGCCACCAGTAAGTGGGCTGAGGGTGCACAAGAGGTTGGGAAAGGTCACAAACAGGACAGCTCACCCCAGATGACCTAATCACAGAATCACAGAATGGTAGAGGTTGGAAGGGACCTCTGAAGATCATCTAGTCCAACCCCCCAACCAAATGGATATTCTATACCATATGACATCATGCTCAGCACACAAATCTGGGGAAAAAGAAGAATGAGGGGACACGCTCAGAGTGACAGCGTTTGACTTCCCAAGTCACTGTTACACATGATGGAGCCCTGCTCTCCTGGAGATGGCCGAACACCTGCCTGCCCATGGGAAGTGGGGAGTGAATTCCTTGGTTTGCTTTGCTTGTGTGTGCAGCTTTTGCTTTACCTGTTGAACTGTCTTTATCCCAACCCTCAACTTCAGTCTGTTTTACTCTTCTGATTCTCTCCCCCATCCCAGGTGAGCGGGCAGCTGCATGGGGTTCAGTTGCCAGCTGGGGTTCAACAACAACAGGCATGCAGAAAGCAGGACTTCTCATGCTTTGAGACAGGTGCAATGCAGAAAGCGTGCACTCTCAGGTTGCACATTTCAGGAAAGGCAGACAGACTTGGACCTGTGAATGCCCACAGCAAGCAGTCATTAGCAGCTCACAGGCACTGGGGAGGGGAGGAAGGATTCTGTGCATGCCCACAGCAAAAATGTAGGTGCATTATGGCCTTAACTCTTGTCATCATCAGCACCAAGGGACAATAAGTGCCTCTCAGGCTAAGCAGACTTTGAGCAGGGGGTTCTGATGATCTCAGTAATACTGAGCAAGCATCAGGTTAGCCAGATACCAGTTTAAATGTTAATCTAGCCCTTAATCTGCAGAGTGCGTCTCCATTGTGGTATGGCAGCATCACAAAGACAAAGCTCCAGGCCAGACTCACCTCCTATCCACCTTCAGGGCACGTTCTGGGGCAGCCTAGCTGGTACTCATGGGGATAAACTGTATGTGCACCCTATGCATTGAAAGGTACTCAAGGGCACGCTTATTCCTATACAGTGCAAACAAGTCCCAGGACTCTGTGAAGCATCTGCCTGGTCCATTTGCCCATGCAGACATATCCTATGACCTTTATCAGGTGGGCAAGAATGCTTGGAGTGAGACAGAAATGTCTCTTGCCACTGGCACAGATGGGATTTGTGGGCTGCCTATGGTCAGGCCAACATCAAGTGGGAGTGGGAGCATGAATGTGAGATGCTTTGCTGTTGGACAACCCTTGCTCCAAGCCATGTGGGAACCCACGTGTAGGCAGCAGAGTACTCAGAGCCCCTCTGCTTCCACACCACTTGCAGTAGCTGTGATCATCCTCCTACCAGCAGTGCTATGAAGATGAACATGGTAATGCATGTTCTCCCACCCAGTGGGGGACACCATAACGACTGAAGACAGTATATTTCAAAAGAGACAAGAAAGCTGATCTGACAAAGAGTAGAAAGATAAAAGCTCTTTCCTAGAAATAGTCCCAAGGAGCACAGCATAGAGAATAGAGAAGAAGAAATTAACATTGCCAAATCCCAGCGCACCAGAGTCATGAGTCAGGCCCCAAAGAATCACAAGATCTCGAAGGAAAATGAATTTTTTGTTCTTTCTATTTGACATCTGATTTTTGTGTCCCTAGTTTTCATATGAAAACCTTTCCTCCATCAGAAAAAGAAAGATGGGATTTTGCCCTAATCACTTATCTCCAGAATATGTGGTTTACACCAAACAGAACAAAGCTCCCAATGAAAGCCCCAGAGCTGAAAAGTCTCCTGTTAATCAGAGAGAAGGAAGATTGGATGAAACAAGCAGCAGAAAAAGGCTGCGAGCACCTCTTTAAGCGTTTCCTTAAGACAATAAGGGACTAGAAGATGGGAGGTGATCTAGGGAGGGTAGTAACAGTCATAACTTGTGGGAGAAAATTAAATTCTCCTTTGTCTGCCTTCTACCCAAATGAGACTGCAGCAAGTATTGAGTATAGGTAAGAAACTTAAATGCTGAATTTTATCTACAAAACTTAAAACTCAGATGTATAGTAAGGATAATTAGTGACATGGCTAATTGGTGACTTTCACAATCTGTTCTCCTACTGTGGAACATAAGATGTTTCATAGTTGTGTAGACTGCAAGTCTGAAAGGAATGGAAAAAGAAACATTGGAATATTTGCAAACATTGCATTGCTTGTTTTAGCAATCAGTGTGCTGTTAACAGAACTGCATTTGAATGAATTCACGGAGATTTTTGCTAATGCATGATGCACAAAGATGAGGATATTGTGGGAAAATGCACTTGGACATTTATTTTGTCTTCCCACATCTGCCACGTCTGTGCTATTTTCCTGTCCCTGCATGTTAGAGCTCCCTGCTCCTGCCTGGGAGAAGGCCCCTTGGATCACATAGCTGAGGTACAGATCTGAGAATTTTTATGAAAGCAGGCAACCCAGATGTCACTGACAGCTTACAGGAAGCAAAATAAAGAGGGGTTTGTGTCCGTGTTTGCAGTGCAGCAAACAGGTGAGTGCAATATCAGGCGTTAAATACATCCAGGTAATAAATCACACCACAATAAATCAAAGTCTTATTGTACTGCGAACAGCCTTTTTTCTAACTCATTCTTCTTTGACATGGAGTCTTTGTTCCCATTATGAAACTTCGTATTTCTCAATGACTTGCTTTATCAATTTGTCAATCAAGTTTCACAGCAATACAAAAGCATCAGAATTTTAATCCCATTCTAAAAAATCTAATGTTAAAAGCACAGATATTTAATAATTCATTACTGAAATGTCAGCTCAAGTCCCTGTCATTTCAACCAAGACTGTTCATTCAGATCCAGACACTTCTCTTTTTCTGTATGGAGTCCAGAATCATACTACAGACACCACAAAGAAACATGAAAGTCTCGGCTGAATCTACAGCTAAAATCTTTGTGCCTTTCTACATCAGAATAGCACGGGAACATTTTGGTTCCTTTAAACATATCGAAATAGCCAGCCTCTCAGAGAGGCAGAAATTTTACTTCAGCATATTGCTACAAGCCTTTCCCAGCATGACTGCTGGTGAGTCTTCCCCCGCAGCGACTGCAGGGAGCGAACTCACTAACAAGGAGGGTTTTATGGATAAAGCATGTAAAGCCTCTGTGTACTTTATGCTGCAGTAAAGCTGAGGGCATGCTGCTGGCAGCATGGCTTAGTGAGCCCAGATGCATTTGCAGGGAAATGTCGATGCCTGCCTGGGGAGCCAGTGAGGAGCCATGCGGCAGGATGGTGAGCCAGGGGTGCTGGTGATCCCCCTCTCCCCTCACATCAGGGGTCCTACCACCTTCATGCCCCTGTCACCCCACAAACTGTTCGGCTTGGGGCAAGGCAGAGCTCACACACACCTACCCACAGAGGAGTCTATGCTGGTACCAACAGCCACTTGCCCCAAAAACCCACCAATGTATCTAGTGCCCCTTCTCCTCCTCCCCAGCTGCTTTACCCACGAGAGACTTCAACGTCTGAAACCGTCAGGCATCTGAAGTGCAAGTTTCTCGAGGGGATGGTCTCTGCTAGGAGGTGACATGCTGATGGTGCCATTAGTCAGGTCAGCAAAGCAAGAATCTGAAAGCTCATCTATATTCACACCAGCTCAAGTTCACTTCCCAACACCCACATCTCTCCTCTGCCTGTGAGGAGTCTTTCAGCTGCACGGAACCTCTCTGGCTTGCATTTGCCTCGGCTCTTTCCCAGCCAGTGCCCTTCCGGAGTGAACACAAACATGAGTCAGCTTTTCCTTTGAAACAGAAGAAATTTGGTTCTCTTCACTGTTCCACTTTGGTGTGCTACGACAGAACACAGATCTGTCTTTCACTTTGTTTAGAAGATATGACTCCAGTGGCAGTTGTGGATTTAATTAGATTTCAGCTGGAAGAGAATCTTGGTTATGTTTTTTTCTGTCCCTGTTGACCTCAGAAAGACAGCTTTAAGCAGGCTGGGCGTTCTTTAATATCACTGGCTGTGGCTGGGTCTGACTTAGGTCCTCATAAAAGAAATTATTTATTTTGTCCAAAATGTTCATTTTGGTAATATATCCCTCTCATGTGTGTGTGTGTGTGTGTGTGCATGCATATGTATATTGAATAAATGTCATCATACAATTGTGTAATTAATTGTATAATTAATATTTGAATTTCATAATGAAACTGCATAATGAATGTCTTGGCACATAAATATATGTCAATATTCAAAATGTCTTTCATAGATGTACAGCAGCAGCAAAACTCAGTCATCCTTAGTCAGCACAACCATGACAACCTCAAAAGAAAGAAAATATATTTGTAAAGGCTGAATCCTCCTGTGAAACACCTCTCAGAAAAAAACAACTTGTGATAGTCTTCATTTTGTTACATATTTAACAATATTCATTAAACCTCATGCATGTTTCCTGTAAATTATTGCTTAAAGGATGTGTATCTCTGCAACATAGCCGTCCCCTTGGCTTAGATAGCTCCTCTGCTCTAGCTTCCTAAAAGTATGTTAGAGATGTTTTATTTGCTTAGTTCCAAACCAGCACCCTCTGCTTCTTTAAAGGTCTCTTCTTCTGGTGGGATTGATTTTTTTTTCATCTCAATTCGGTGACAGACCTTAACAGGCAGCTTGGAACATGACAGCCAAGGAGCAGCTGGTATTGCACATAGCAGTGGAATAAGTGGCACATCAGGATAATGAAGAGACACACACGTAGCTATTAGAAAAAGAGGGTGGATCAGGCCCAGTCCAGCTCCACAGCCATGCCCCACCTACGGCGGGTGTGGATGAGTGTGGGAGGCTGCATGCTCCCAGCCCCTCTGTGCTGCGCCGTTCAGCGCCAGGATCGGAGTCTGACCTAGCGTGCCTTGGGGCTCCTTGTCCTCTCCAGGCACCATTGAGGACCCATCTGGGATCACAGGTACTACTTCACCACAGAGGAGCTGAGCTTGAAGTCAAGTTCCAAGGGGGTAAAAAACAGCTTCTGCTCCAACCACTGCACAAACTCCAGTCCCCAACTTTCCCTAGGGACAGGCTAACTTGCACCCATCACTTCTCTCCTTTCCTCTTCCACCCCTTTCCTGCTCGGCCCACTCCCACTCCCATGTCAGTGGCATGTCTTTTGTGTGTCACTTGGCTGAACACCAGCAGAATATAATTTACATGAAGGCAATATAAGATACTTTTCTTCTGTCAGAGAATGAGCAGCCTCGAGGGGAGGTTGTTGCTTCTTTGTTGTGCTGGGAGTGGAAGGGGGAAAGAACTGACAAAATGATATTCTGAAGATGTAGTCCCACTTAATATAAATGGAATAAAAACAAACAGGGAAAAAAAGGGCAAAGGGGAAAATTTCTTCTTTCTACATTCTCTGTGCTATTTCACTCACAGCATCTGGGGGTTGCGTTGCTGCCGGCATGTTTTCCACTTAGGGCTGGGCTGATGGTTGGCTGCTTCTAGTACAACACTGCCATGGCAGGACAAGGTGATGTGTCCACCCTCGTCCTGAAATCCTTGAGCTGGGAAATAGAGCTTCTACATGTAGGCTGCTGCTGCTGGTATGGTAAAAGCTATGTAAGGCTGGATTTAAAGTGTATTCATTGGGATCAAAAATACCAGAACCCCGTGTGCCAAGGACCACTCTAGTATAGACTCACTCTGACAATTCAGACTGTATAAAAAATCCCTGTTGGGTTGTCACTGACTGGTACGTGCAAGCTTTATGCCTGACCTGTTACCATGTTTGCCTGACCCCCTTGAGGTTTTTGCCAGCCAGGCCAGCAGCAGAGGCGAGAGAAATGTGCTTTGAATGATGACAGAGAAATGAAATCATATGGCATGGCTGATCTGAATCAATTATGTACTTCTGGGAGATCCAGTCGTACATGGATCCAGCGTTAAGTCATGGATTTTACAGCCTAAGAAGTTTCCAGAGAGAAAACTACAGGCCCAGGAAATAGTCAGACATTCTCCATGAATTGAAGGCAAAAGAAACCATTATCACAAATTGCTTCTTTACATAACAAAGCTTGTAAAATCTTGTTCTTTGAAAGCTATCAATTAAGCAATTTTTAATTCACTTAATGCAGTGGGATTGTACTGCTGTTCTCTCAGGCATTTTTTCAATCAATGTCATGGGGACAAATGCTTTTCAGCAGTCCTAACGGGTAGCAGAAGGAGTATTGTTAGTCCAGTTTCTAATTTAGAGGTGGGGGAGAAACCAGTATCAAATTGAAATCTAGCTTCCACAAAGCCACATGTCTGAGTATTAATTGTGCAACTATCCTTTCTGTTCACTATTTGCAGGCCACAGCAGCCCCTCTAGGATGTTACTTCAGATGGAAGCAGTTCCATGTTCAATATGCTACAATTTTTAAGCACTAACACAGACAAAATCTTTGCAAGGCATCTCTGGGTGCTGAGCTTTAACGTTGGTGGCTTGTCTTCCATCATGCTCTGGGATGTCATGTTTAAAATGTGTAACTTCAACAGTTACCGCTTCACGTCTTGGTTGGTTGGCAGGAGCTTGTTTCTGCCCACACCAGGCAGAGCCGGCGTGGCCGGGTGTGTGCATCACAGCCACCCAAGGGCTTTGCACATCCCGCCCCTCCCTCTGCAACAACCCCGCTGGCCCGGGGGAAGAGAACTCCTCCCTGACCTTCTCCACAGGCAGTGGGCAAAAGTCAGCATACTTAGCCCTGGGGTAGCAGGCTGTTGGTCTCCAGTTCCCACTGCGAGGCAGGATTGACAGAAAATACACATTATTGTGCAGCCTGATCTGCTAATCCTCTCTAGGCTGCTGGAAATACTCTTGTCTAAGTGCAACACCCTGGCTGTAGGCTTTGGGGAGACTGCTTACAGTAATTACAGTCTGTCATAACTCCAGTTTATTACAATGGTCGTGTTCATGTAATAGACAGAAATGTTTGTTCCCTTATGAAACACACAGATGCTGGAAGATTTGTGTGGGTAATGCAAACAATAACTCCTTCCCAGAATACAAACCATGGCTGATCTGCATATACTGTGCTGAAGAAATAACAGCAGCAGTTTATAAAGTCATCTGCCTAAAGCCAAGATTTCAGTAAAGTATTTACCCTCAAGGAAGCGATATACCTTCTCTCAGTGATGCTTCTGGTTACTGACAATCACAAGTTACTTGATACCACTTAAAAATCAAGCATGAGCGGGTTGGGGGTATTTGTCTGCTGCGGAGGAAGATTTCTGTTGGCTTTTTAAACATGAACAGGCCTCTCCAAGAACTAGGTACAGCATCAGTACAGGTAACACTAACATAAGCAGGTTTCAGTTCCTGAACTCTATTATTTTGGCCGCTGTAGCAGGCACACTCTGAATATGGTGGCAGAGACCTTGTCTGCTGCAAAACAGGCAGGCATACCCTGCACTGCAACTTGCTCACAGTGATTATGGGAGCTGAAGGCCCCTTAACACTGAAACGGTATTTCTCTACCATTTTTGAGCAAAGAAACACCTAATTTCAGGATAAAAAATATAAATCCTCGAATTATTTTCAACAGTACAGCCACAAGACCTACGTGCCACTACCAAAAATATGGTTAGGCCCTCAGTGTTCATTTGGAGCATTTTCTTTCGTGGAGCCTGTTTCCCCAGGCTCTCATGCCTGGCAGCATGCAAGTACGGTTTACATGTATTTTATTACTTTGTGATTGTTTCAAGAAGCCTTTCTGAGGAGGTGTAGCTCATCTGCCACTCACAGACAGTGTTTTAGATGATGGGGCCCAAAGATGGCTGCGGTGGGCTGGCAGCTGCCACAGCAGAGGGCTTGCGCAGCTTCTCCGGCTACTCATTTGTGTGAACATCATCCAGGAGATGCTCTATGTCTTCCACCCAAAACACCACAGGCACCTCATCAGCAATAACCTGCACCTAGGCTTGAGACAGTTTCTGTGGCATGATGTAAATTTAATTTGTGTAAAACTGATACTTTTCTGTTGAAAGTTACATTTGCGTGACAGGGTTTGTAGCTCCACCCTCTTGCTTTCATTAGAGCAAAACTTTGCAAAGACAGTTACTTGCATTCAGCAAAATGGTTTCTCTGCACAAGCCAAAGTAACATCTCTTACTTTGTCATCTCTCTTCACACTGAGATGTCGGCAGGACACGCAAAGACAATGAGTGCGGCAATAACATGACTGTCCCTTCAGATCTGCTCTTGCCTCTACATAAGGTATGTTTTCCTTCTGAAAAGCAGTTAGGCACAAGTGGGGAGACCAATCAGTATCACTTGTTGTTTAGAAAGCACCACAAAAATACTTGTCACTTTAATGAACGCTATGTTGAGGAGTTTTTGCTGAACAAATGTGAAGGATAGTGCTTATTCTGCATAACTCGATTTAAAACTCAAGGTGATACTGTTAATGATTTAAAAAAATAATAAACATGCTCTTGAAAATTATGCTAAAATGTTCTCTACTGAATAAATGTAATTGCTTAAGTACTGCTTTGGCTTACTGCTCCTTTCAGAGCTCTCTGTGTGCTTGATGCTTAACTTCCTACTTCAATTACTTTTTGAAAACACAGAAGCCCCTAGTATCCACAACACCTGGTGCTAATGAATTCTGTGTTGACATGTTGCATGAAGTATCATCTCCTTTTATTTAACTTCCCACCTGTTGATTTCATTTGATGCCCCCTAACTCTTCTTCTGTGAGAACCAATAAGCAATTCACCACACCCCCCACATCTCTTCCTTTCATACTGTTTATCGATTGCTAGTTTATCTCTCCTTGGGCTCAGAGATCATGGTCTATTTAAGTATCCCTGATATGAAAGCTATTCCATATCTTCAACGATATTTGTTGACCTTCTCTATACCTTATATAATGTTACTGCTGTACCTTTTTTCAGAACAGCGTACAAAATTCAGATTGGGGGTGTATCATGGATTTATACGCTGGGGTAGTTTCACTGCTATGAGCAATTTAGTTCAGCACTAATTCAATTCACTTTTTGGAAAAATGCAAAATGATGGCAAAAAAGTAAATGCAAATCTGTTTGCGACTTCAGGGACCTCCCACTGATTCTGGGACTTGATAGTCAAGCTTAAGTTTCAAAAGTCTAATTACCGATTTGGAGAAATCTAATTGCCTTATTGGGGCATATAATTCTGAGTATTTTTGAGGCAGTAAGCAGACACTTAGGTGTCTACACTTGGTTTGATAACTCATCCCTGGATGGAAAAAAAAAAGCAATCTTTTTCTTTTCTTCTCCATATTGCTATGTGAGAATGGGGTGGGAATGAAAACTCCTCATCTTCTAAGTTAAAACTTTACTCAATCACAAATCTCCTCCCTACCACTTTTTTCCTAACTGTTATTTCTCTGTTTGCTCCTAGAAGCTAAAAAGACAGGCTGTCACTGTTACTGGCTGGAAACAGAATCTTAAAGAACTCTCTCTCTCTCTATATATATATATATATAAAAAATATTATATATGGTAACACATTAAGTACAGCTTTCCACTTCATGAAACTAGTTATATATACCCTATATACAAGGGTATATTGCATAGCTACAGCACCTCTTATCACAGAGCATTCAGGTACTTTGAACTAGACATAAATTGGCATAGGTTCTCTGAATCTAATGGAGACGTGCTGGTTTCAATTAGTTGGAATGGGATGAAGCAGCTCTCTGACCACTGCAGAATCATAACTCTCCTGTCCCTTTCTGAAGGACTTGCAAGGGTCCAAACAGCATGATTTACCTTGCTGTTGGAGGTCCAAACAATCCTTACACTGCATTTGCAGAGCTTTTTGGTCACAGCCATACTGCTGACAAAGGTATTATTTACACAGACTGGTCTGATAAGAGAATGTAAACACCTTAAAAGTGCCATTCCTCTTGCACAATTAGCTCCTGGCTGTTGTATCAGCAGTCTAGGGACAGCAGTTCCTGCCAGCCACCGCAGGTGTTCACCGGCGCCTATCTGTGCTGCCATCGCACCTTCTCTCTTCTTCAGGGCTCCGCATGAGCCTCTGACAGCCTAGAAAGCCTTTTGCCAGTCAGCAAAAGATCATTGTGCTCTTTTTCTAATCCCAGTATTTCATGAACTAACAGATCAGAAGATCAGCCAGCTGTGATAATGCTTCTTTTCACCAGGGCAGGAATAACGGGTGAGGATCTGGTCAAGTGCACTGTTCTTGAACTACCAAACCAACCAACCCCCCTAGATTAAACATATCAAGAATCACAGCAATAACTACCATCCATTTTAGCATATTTTAAATTTAAGTTCATCGGTTGTTATGAAAGCCCAACGACTCCACATAGTAAAGCACTGTGCTGTTCGGATAGGGACAGACAGACATCTGTGTTTGCACCACCTGGAATCCTTCATCCATACTGGGTAAAAATTAGTGGATTTAAACCACAGATAAAGGCTTATCTTTTATTATCTTGTAAGAGATAACAACAGAGCTGAATATATGGTCCAACGAGTGTTTGCGATCCTATTATTGCATTTTATAAGCTGCCACTCCATGCCTGTCCACGCATCCCTGAGTCATAGCTACTGAGCAGGCTGCAAGGCAGAAACAGACAGTGCAGGTGCTGCTCACCAGTCGCGATGACCAGGAAAACCAGATGCACTTAAACTATTTGGAGAGTGTTCACTGCAACTGTGATGTGGGAAGGTGCAGCGGGACAGAGCCAGGCTGCCCTTGGAGGCACAGAGTGGCAGGACGAGAGACACACGCTGGAACATGGGAAATTCTGATTGGATACAAGGAAAATATTTCCACTACAAGCAGAACCAAGCACTGGCACAAGCTGCCTAAAGAGGCTGTAGAGTCTGCATCCATGGAGATTTAACATTTGACAGGACATGGCTTGAGCAACCTATTCCAGCCGACCTGTTTTGAGCAGGGGGGCTGATGAGATGATCTCCAGAGGTCCAACCTCAATTAATTCTGTGATGCTGTGGGTTTATGGCTGCTTCACACATTTGAGGTTGTGGAATGCTAGTTAACAGGTTATAAGGATTTTCACATCACTGTAACTATCAAGGACAAGTAGCAATAAAGAATTAAATTAAATTTCAGTGACAAGAAAATAACAATCATCCACAGAAAAAACCAGAAATTTAGAGGTTGGTGAGGTGTTCCCCAACCACATTATCAGCTGGCAGCACAGCTCCTCAGGAAATGGAATTCATTTAGACCAGGGGAATTTCCAGCACACCAGAGACTGTTTTAAACCTGATTTGAGCTTTAAAAATACAGATGATGTATATTGCAGAAAAAATTTCCCATTTCAATTTTGAACTTGTTTGAAATTTTCCCACTCAAAACCCAGTTGTTTTCAACTTTCTACTTTATGAAGTACATTCTGCGCCCAGTGGACCAGCAGTTTCCAAAGGGAAATATCCATTTCAAAACTTTGTATCAGTTCAGCTATTCTTCCAAGAGCCAGTATCTTTGAGGAATATGGGCTTTCTTCATTGACACAACTTCATTTTTCTTGAGCCAGGATTTTTCTTTCCTTACAATAAAGAAGCGAATTCATCGTGTTTGTTACACATTCCTCTAGTGTTTCATAAAAAGACATCTACAAATTTTACTGCCCTGTTTCTTTCCGGACCACCCTAACAAACAACTTCAGCTTTATTTTTAGAATTAACCTTTCTTGCTGGCTTTTATTTTCCTGTGCAGACCAATGTGATTTACTGTAATTCAAATTTAAATATTAGCTTGCTGCACCATACGCCTGACACTATGGAACAAATAAGACTTACCTATTTTTCTCTCTGTCCAGGTACTTCTCCTCCCTCATCACTTAGGCTACTTGGGTACCCCAAGTATTGGCAAGGGAAAAAACATAAATAATATAACTTTCTTACTTAGAAGTGCAGAGGAGAAGTAATAAGATTAGCTTCCCAATGGTCCTAGCAATCAGTCCTCACTGCATTAAAAGCTGTTACACTGTAAATTATACTCTTGTAGAGGTGAGTTATGGCCAAGAAAGAAGGTTTGTATTTCCAGCAGTATAATGCCACTAAAGGTTGTGTTGGAAGAAGGAAGAACTCTGTATTACAGAGCTATCAAGAACCCCAATGTTTGAAACCAATGGCAGTGAAAAATGAGAGCTCTGGGCTGCCGCATGGTTAGTGTGTCAGGCAGCTGCTGCTCCATGGCTGGGCAGGAAAAGGTTAAGATTTTCTGGAAATGGCATCTCCACAGATGGCAAATTCCTCTTTCTGTTCAAATGAGACTGTCAAAAACAAAACAACTTCTTTCCCAGAGAAAGAAAACTCATTTTCCACGAAATCAACCCTTCTTTCTTCCACCATTTCCTCAGCTGCTGGTTCACTGCCAGGTCCTTGCATCCTCAGCTCCCTCTGGTTCTCAGAAAACACCATGTTTGCTGCTTGCTGTTGTTTCCTGGCCCTGGCTACCCTGCTCTTGTAGTGGACATGGCATCCTCCTTCCCCCTGCTCTCATTCCTACTTTCCCTTGTTTCCTTCATGGTTCCATCCTCGGTTTGCAGTATTACACACTGTTCAATCAAAAGATATTACCTCTCCCAATAAAACCTGACTCATTCACACTTCTGAACCCACAAAGTTAATTGCCTCGAGGTTCTTCTTCATCCCTTGACAGCATCAAGCTAAGCCCATTCTCCTAATGATTCAGTTTCAGATCTATGTATTGTGTTACCAGCTGCTCTTTCAGATCTTCTCTTGTTTTTCTGTGATAATATTCGTTTGCTTCACTGGGATCTTCTTTAACCTCGAGAGATTTCAGGAAATGCAGTTGGCAGGCTGTTTTTGTTCTCCAGACTTCCTCCAAGGCTGAGAGGCGTTGCTCACATTCTTTTTTTTTTTCTTTTTCTTATCATGTAAGAATTAACTGTATGTCGCTAGTAGGAGCTCAGCTATCAGAATCAAATCTCTTAATTAATTCTTGTATCCTTCTCTGAATGCCTGAGCACTCATCCATGAGAATGTGAATGTACAAATCTGTCATTTCTAAATACTTGAAATGTTCCCAGTAGCAGGCGTACCTCTCCAGCAAGTATTCTAATCTGTTCACATCCTCTGGATCTGGGGCAACAAGATAGCCAGTAGCTTATACATCACTGCATTTCCAGTTAAAGTTTCATTCTTCCATGCAGTTATAGGATATTTTGTTTTAAATTCCCATGAATTATATAAAAATCTGTCTAAGAATATAAATAGCCTTTATTAGGTGAACAAGCCAGCAGGGAAAAAAATTGCTTATCCTAACTTCCTGTGTAATAACATACTCATATGAGAAGGCCAAATTTTCTAGGAATTTCCATGAAATTCCTGAATCTCAGACTTTTATGCATGTCTTGGCTGCATGTGCACACAGATGGGCATTTAACTGATATCTATATAAACAAATCAAATGGCAAAACTGGAGCTGCCCACTGGTATGGCAAGGAGGGGCTGCTAGTGGCATGGTTGGCCATGGTGTTCTCATCATTTTCAGGCACCACGACCTCACATAATTGCTTTGTTTTGAACACATACAAAAACTGCTGCAGAGCTGAGGAAGAAAATCCCTAGCCTCTGAACAGCCAAACTATTTGTGCAGCTGGATCCCTCCAGCTCCTGCAAAGGAGATATCGCAGACTGCCACCTACGCAGCCTTTCTAGCCACCTCATTTCAGTGCTGTGCTAACCCATTAGATATGCCACTTTCCAGCATCTATTCTGCTTGTAATTCCCATGCACAAAACTCACAGAGGCTCCTTTTTTACTCCCTCTCCAGCTTCACACAGCCAAAAAACAAAGCACAGGCAACTATACTATATGAACTATGCAATAGATATGCACGCAGACACATTACTTGTTTTAGCTATTGCTCAGCTGATGAGCAACTCAGGGGAGGACATGTAGAGAGGCTATGTGTGCTTCAGAGGTCAATTAACCAGGGGGACCTCTCAAAAATGTTGTGCTTAGGGTACCAGGGGGCCAAGGCCAGCTCTGGCCTCAGAGGACCTAAGACACTTGTAACAGAAAGCCTCACTTCTGTGAGAAGATCCTGCATAAGATGTCTACATCCAGGAGAAGATAATACTTTCCATAGGAAAACTCTGACATCCTTTCATGATGAAATGTTATTCCTTATTTTCTAGCTATATGGCACATGCAAATGACAACTTCATTATCTTTTACAGCCTCTCTATACCTTTAACTCTGCTTTCACTCCCCACTTAATTCTAAACCTCCTGTTTAGCACCTCTCCCAAAATCAGTGATCTCCTATAGTGCCTGATTACTCAAAGCACCCTGTGTTAGCCTTAGGTGATGGATTCCCCCATGACTGTGCTTTACTCCGGATGAGAGAGGGCTTCATGGGCAGAAGGAATGAAAAGTGATCTTTTGTTTTGCTAATCATGATTCCCGTTATGCAAATGAGATCCGCCATGGTTTCTCTTATGCCTGTTTGGATGGTAGTAGCTGTGAATTGTCACACAGGCCTTGAGCAAGCTCTGCTGGCTGGCTAAGTTTTTCCTATAAATACTGTCTAGAGCTGTTAATACCTGGGATTTCCCAACTCAACCCAAGGGTGAAATGCAGCTTGCTCAGTTTCAGCTAAGGAGCAACCTGTTTCCCTGGTGCTCAAATGAAGTCAAGCTGGTCAGTTTTTACATCAGGAAATCCTTACAAAACATGCCTCTAGTAATTCCAGGGAGTTTCTTGGTTGTTAGATCAAACTGTGCCGTGACAAACTGGCACTTTTAAGCAATGTGCAGTCTCATAATTCTTGTATTTCTGTAGATAAACGAGAACAAAGTGGTGAAATTCCAGGTAGATTTCTGGAAAATTCCAGGTAGATTTCTGGAAAGCAGCAACGTTAATTTATTCTCACTGTAGTTTCAATTGTGAACAAATAAAAATGTTTAAAGAGGTCCAGGGTTTAGGCTACTGTGCATACAGTGAAGCTACAATGTTCTTCCTCAGTCTGGCACTCCCCAGAGATGTTTCTGTGTAAGTCCCAAACTTTTGAGTTTTATTCACATAATGGGGCTTAGGCTGATGGCTGAGCCAAGCTTACCAGGATGTCAAGGCATCCTTCCAGCTTCAGCTCCTCATTTCTCTCCTCTTTCCTCTATCTCCAGCATATGGGGGGTTGGCCCAAATATCTCTCAAGGTCCCTTCTAACCCCTACGATTCTGTGATTCTGTGATCTACCTCTTTTCCTTTCCCTTAAGAGATCACTGCTTTCCAGAAACAGGACATGATCCCCAACATGGCATTCCATCCCACTGCAGACCCAAAGGTGTGCTCCATGGTAGGAATTTGCCTGTTAAACGTTGCATCCAAAGAGATCTGTGACATGAAGAAACCTTACTCACTCTTCTATCATTTCCATTCTAGGCACCCTATATTCCCTAAAGTCTGCCTTGTTCATTTATAGAAGGGGAAGAAAAAAAAAGATAAAAAGGGAGCATTTTAGCATTTTTCTCCCTATTAGTAGAACTGGATGAAGATTTAGTAAGAGATCATAATTTTAAGGATACCCTCATATTGATAGATCCAATCCTACATCAATAAGAGGAACTTTTCCCCTTGACTTTTTTGGGAATCAAATCAGACCCAAACTCCCTTGGAATATATGTACAGGGACGACTGTATTTCCTGCTGGCTGTTCAGGAATGTGGCATATGAAAAATACCGGGGAGCTCAACACCGAATACATGATTCCATGACTCCTACAGCAAGTGTGACAAGCACGACTTACAGAACAAGGTGGCACACCCAGTATCAATGTTTAAAAAGCTGAAACCTGATCTGATACCTTTGCAAAAGGACAGAGAGGTAAAGGACTATTCATATGCATTAGGAAAGGGATGCAAATTCAAGCTGTGAAACATTCCAGACGGAATAAAACCGTGAGATAGGCCACAGCCAAAACTATAGATCTGAGTTTCCTATTTCTCTCCTACGAGAAACTAGAACCTTGGATACAACTGTACCTAAATCCAGGATTAGGACTTTAGACCTGGATATAATCTTTCCATCTTTGTCAAAGCAATTTCAAAACAATGTTCAGATTTGATTTTACATAGACTCAGACCCAGCCCGTAAATCTCAATTTGGTCTCAACTCTGCTGAAAATGAGTTATCCAATTTATGTCCCCCGAACCAAAATTTGCCCAAATTCCTGGGAATCTCAACCACAGATAAGATGATTCTGGAGTTCTACAGTGAAATTCAGACTGAGATGCCTGCAATGATTGGAAAAATTAGGATACATGAGAAATGAGGGAGAAAGCAGTTACACAGAGCACTTTCTGTTGATTCAACAGCCCATGCGGACCTCACTGATCAAGGAGACACTCTATGTAAGGAGGTTTATACCTGTGGTCTCGCTTGTTTAAGGCTTATTTCTTAAGTTCATCTCAGGCAGTGCTTGCACAGCAAGTGGTTGCTTAGCGTTGCTGCTCATTTTTCCTTCTGTCTTTCCATAGTACAGAGCAAGCAAGGATTTGTGGTTTCCTTCTTTATGGAGAACAGCAATACTGAAATGGGAATATTCCACATTTATGGAAATGACTTTCTCAGGGCTGGCACAAGAATTTTACCCTTTTGGTTTACAAGTGCCACATTTAAACCAAGAGTTTGGCTTTGATAGGAGGGTCTTCAATGGCTGAAGAGATGTCACTGGTTACTTCTGCTTGGGCCTGTTAGCCCAAACACGTCATGCCTACGCCGTCATATGTCAGTGTGTCAGCTATCTAACATACTAGATACCTGCTCACAGGTAGAAGCAGTCAGGTGCTATCGCTTCTGAGAGCAGTACAAGTCAGCTCCAGTCCCATGGCTGCATTGTTGGTTAGGATAGGAGTCTTCCCATTCCAGCAAGTCTACCTGAAAAGCAAGTTTTATTGTGATAGACACACTGCGTGCTGAAATATCTCCATGGCTTTCACACCACTTTTAATGTGCTACCTGATAGAAATGTGAACAGAGCAACACAACAGCGTCACCATCTTTCCCCTTTCTCAGTATTTTTTTCCTCTCTCAGCAATCAGCCTCTTGCTCTTTTGCTTCTGATTTCCACCCTTATGTTTTCCTCTTACTGTAGGAAAGGGGAAGGTATAAACCTCCTTACATACAGTGTCTCCTTGATCAGCAAGGTCCACATGGGCTGTTGAATCAACAGAAACTGCTCTGTGTAACTGCTCTCTCCCTCATCTCTCACATATTTACCATTGAAAGCAACTCCCTTAGGTGCCACACAGAACTGTAAAGGTCATTATTCAAACAAGAGAGATACAGGCAGAGACACGTGCAAAAAGCACCTTGCCACTGCCTTTGCAAAGGCAATTACATTGCAGAAATTCTGCAAAATTATCGTGTCCAATCCAACATGATTTTGTGGTTTGTCCCTTTCTGTTACCCACATTTTCATTTACCTACTTACACGTGCACATGTGAAGCCTGAGCATACAGCCTCAGGCACGGTTGCTGCTGGGCTGTTTTGCACATGGGTCTGTGCAAAGCTTCAACATGCACAGGCCAAGGACAGATTGCAGCGAGACCCAGACAGCGCGGATGGCTGCGCTGCAGAAACGCTCAGGGGTAAGATCAGGGCCACGCACAGAAAGGGAGCCCAGGCTATGGGCCAGAGATGCCTGACAGGGTAAAGAGGCTGGAAATTGCAGGCCAGTTCTGAAATTTGGTTATGACTTGCATGGGGAGACGGTGAACAGAAAACTGGACTGAGGGGAAATCCTAGCAGTGTTTCTAAACTTCATGAACAGGACAAAGCAGGAGCAGGAGCTATGGAAGGAATTGAGATCAAAGGTGGTGACTTTTTTAAGGTGGACGAGACAAAAGCTTGCTTGTATTGTGGGGCAAAAAGGGGCAGAGCAAAAAGAAAAGCAGAAAGCAGAAGAAAGTAGGGATGGGAGAGGTTCAGCCCAAGATCAGCCTCCAGGAGGGGTACGCTCCCTGCCTCTCAGTCCGCACACCCCTGTTACCTACCATAGGGTGCCTGTAGCTTGTACAGCACCACCATATTCCCTGGACAGCAGCTTGACTGCTGCCTGATTGTATTCATCATTAACCGTTATGGGATGAGCTTTAGGACCTTTTGGATCTACTTACCTCACATTATTGCAGTGGGCCCAAGAGCTATAATGTCAAATCTGAGTTGGGCTCTTGTATCTATGAGCCTGAACACGTAAAGACTTTTGGCAGGAGGGCAGGCTCAGGCCTGTGCTCAAAACACACTGAATTTTTTGAAGAAATTTTTCCCAAAATTGATGGCATAGTCCAGGAAATGACAGCTGGTCTCCAGGGCACTATGCTGGGACCTACAGTGCATTTTTTCTTTCGTGCCCCAGACATGACAATCTGTGGATCCATGCATGACTGCTCAAATAGTGAACTGCACAGAGACTTGACATTACCCACGCAGCAAATGATGGGAAGTATCTTATGAGTTAAAACATTAACCAAATCCTTTGACAGGCCTGGAAGAAGTTAAGGTGAAGCTTTCTTTTTTTCTTTTTCTTTTTGTAAGACATTCAGATTTTGGCTCAGACTCAACATGTTAAATGTAATCAGTGCTCACTTAGGTATGTGAAAGAGTTTGAGGATGTTGAGCATCCCATAGGAGCGGGGACACAGTCCAATATAGACTTTTCTTAGGAAATCATTTCAGGTTACCTTTAAAATTATAGGACAAAAGGCAACAATAAAACAGGCAATAAATTACTATCATAACCAGAGCCCCATATCACCTTGTAAGCAAACATCTGAACGAGACCAAACTACCGGCAATGCAATAAAACACAAAGGGTGTGGAGTTAGTGTAATATGAAGACGTAATTTCTGCTTCATGAATCTACTTATAGAAAGAGAAATGTATTTCTGGGAAGCAAGCAAGTTTGTTTAAACAGAAAATAAACTTCAAAGAAAATCATAAAAAGGGGAGGGTAAATGCAGAGATGACTTTGTTTTGAACTCTGTACAATTGCTCAATAAAAATGTCTTCTATTCAAATTTCTTTTTTAGTTTAAACATTATAGTTTCTTTTCCTACTTTTGGCAAAATGCTGCCCTTATCCTGGAGGCACTTCTGTTACTCCTTCCCTTAGGCTCTGACCTTGAGGCTCCACAGGGACACCGGAGTTCATCCCCACAGATTAGCTTCCAGGATTGGGGACTGCTTATAGCTTATCAGAGGGTGTGGAGTGATGTTTTTCAGATATGGACACCAAGGTTTGCCTGCAAAAACAGTAAAGTTAGCTCAAAGTTGGAGAAACTGGATGTGTCATTACTGTAGAAAAAATAGAAATACCATACTTCATAGCTTATTTTCAAACTACAGTATAAATTTTCACTATAAGGAACTTACTTCTGATTTTTAACTTAAAACTGCACATTTTCAGAGCAGCGGGGGTTATCTGGCATGTCAGCCCCTGCTTTTTCTCTGCCTCTGATCCCAATTCCTCCTTTAAAAGTCTCTCCATGATCCTCTTCGGGAAGGCATATCAGACACTTCCTAACCAAAGAAGGAGACTCAGAGGCAAAAGACGCAGTTTCTATTTACCCACATGCTGTCTTTGAGAAGAAGGTGAGAGTCTCTGGAAGGAGATGTGCTTCAGCAATACATACTCATAAGTCCTTCTTTTTAAACTGATATGATTTCAATTTTTATTAAAAGATATAGCCATATTTAGCCCACAATTTCCTTATTCTCTTGGGAGCTGAACCAGATGATATTTATGGCTTTAACTGTTAGCATGCTGCATGTGATATATACGCCCTCCGCACACCGCAGCAAGGATTGCCAGAAGTTTTTTAACAGTTGCATTTCCTACAGCTTTTAGTGGACCTAACTCCCCTTAGGGATCTACCTCCTTTCCCTGCCTGTGAGAATCCAAACCAATATTAATATTTAACAGTTTTTACAGCAACCCTTATGCCAGGCTTTTAATGTTCTTTAAAGAGATTAATGAATCGAACCTTCTAACACCCACGAGAGACAAGTGGTATTTGCATACAACAGATACCAAAGACCTCAAGAAGATAAAAAATAAAACCCAAAGCCCACTGGAGCCAGGGAAGAGACATGGGCTGACACCAGGGATGTTGGGATCATGGTTTTGGCCAGCCACTGCACGGAAAGCTGGGAATAAAAAGAAATTTCCCCTGTTTACCCACAGGCTGGTCCTTCTCTTATGCACATCAAACTCACTTGGGGCCTGAAATGTTTCTGGAGACTATGTCATTATTTTGGTCTGGTTAGTATTTCTTTTTATAAGGCTTTTTATCACAGTTTTCAAACACTGTTAGCACCAAAATGACCTGACACCTTTTATTTCTAAAGAAGTATGACTGGTCAGATTCGTAGGAATAACTATTAAAACCAGAGAGCATGTGGTAGCCAAAGAGCCAAAGGTCCTATACAATTATAACCATGTACTCCTATAAAACATTGCTTCAAGCAGAGAAAATGTGGCAGATAAGGCACTGCTGGATGACAGTTACATTTTCCTCAAAGTAGGAAAAACAATGTTGTAGTTCCCAAAGGCCCCATCTCTGCAGGCTTGAAATAAAGAAAAATAAAAAACAAAAACAAAAAAAAAAAAAAACAAAACACAGAAAGGAAAAGAATATGTAAGCACAGTTTTCCATTTCTCTGCCAGTAACTGCCAGTAGTAAAAAGACAATGGGTAAGCCTTTCCTGCACTGAATAGAATATTTTTGCTTCTTCATGACTGTTATGTATACAAAGTACACATGCACACAAATACACAGAGATGTCAAGAAAAAAAGAATGCCACTAATGCAACCACAGAGTTGAGAAATCAAGCATTTCAGAGGCGGCAAAACAGGGCCTTAAAATAAAATGGTCTCCCTGAACTTTACACTCCTGTATTTGTTATAACATATGGGAATTGTTACAGAAATTAACAGGAGAAATACTGGTGATTCCAACAGCACAAACAACATAAACCCACTTTTTGTACGACTCAGTGAAAGTAATGGTTGGCTCTTCCAGATCTATAGGCTAGAGAATTTCAGCTCAGCCAGTTTTCTGCAATCTTGTCATATTGAGTTGCAAAGGTCTATTAATTAAGCTAACTTTGGTTAAACTGTCTTACTGCTCTGCTGTCCTTGAACAAAAAAAAAATGTGTGGTTTTATCTGGGGAGAAGTTATTTAATGCATTTGGAATGAAAAATGCAGGAAATGCATTCTGCTTGCTGCAATGAGACAAACTATGAAACCAAATTAAATCTGGTACAATTGTGCACAGCTGGGACAAGGACATCAAAGTCTAAACTAAAGCTCTTCCTTTAGTACTCAATATTATTACTAATATCTTTTTTAACCCATTCAAACACTAAAGCTCTCATAAATTAGGCAACACACTCTGAGTACATCAATTTTTTTTTTGTTTTTTTGTAAAATAAAACCAAGGATAATGAATTAATCACATCTCTGCATTGACGTCTAACACCAACATTCCATTAAACACTTTACAAATTCACTGCTGAACAAAGTATTACTGTAGGTTAAAATGAAATGAAATGTAGTGTTAATTCCTCCATCAAGAGATTAGAAACAAGAATTTCTGCAGCACAGTGGATGCTATCAATTGTTCAGCCACATTACTTCAACATCCTGGTGACCCAATGGGAGCTCAAATACTACTTGAATATACACAAGCGAGAAGACTGAAGATACCAGGATCACAGGATGCCCATTACACCCATATGTCATTCTGAATTAAGTAATGTGGTCCTGGGATATTTCAGACTAAATGTTTCCATTAGAAATGGAGTAATATTCACAGCAACATGCAAAGCATCCTCACTGGAAATTTTCTGCATCAAACTCTGATCACCCGTTGTTTGTTCAGGAGGGATGAGTTCAGGATGCACAGACAGTGCAGATAACTGGCATGAGCCAAAGAATGGGTACACTACCATACATAAGAATACAATAGCCCCATTTGTTTAACCTAGTGAAATGAAGGTCAAGTAGGGATACAGCATAAACACCAGAAAGCTAAAATAACTTTTTCAGCTACTGGGTAATGCTGACACTTGATGGAAACTTGAATTTTTAATTTTTCAACATAATTTAGACTTTTAACAAGCAAATAAATAGGGTTCTGAAACAGACACTATGAGAAGTGGAATTAAAGACCGAACAGGCTTTACAGAGAAACTCATTTAACTTGTGAAAGGTATTTTATGATACAACTGTAACAGGAGAGACACAGACCTGAATAACAAAAAGGCCCTTTTGAATTGTATCATCCTACCTGATAGGTATTAATCCTAGAGAGATGGTACACCCCACACATTTTCTGGGGTTCAGCCACCCACAGGAGACCAGGCATCAATAGCATTTCAAGGCTTGCATCAGATGACAGGAACTACCACCTCAAAATCACTTTCATTTAAATGGAGAGCTCTCAGGCGATACCTACTCCTGTTTACTTTTTTTCCTGAAAACATTCCGGGTTGTTACAGCTACAGAGGCACTGTCAGTGGTAGTCACTGCCAAAAGCACCTTGAAGTTCACAGGTTCCCCAAGCCAGTGCTGTGTGGGGGTCTTGCTCTCATCCCTGCCCAGACTCCTCTGCCAGGCACTGCACAGTGACACATCCCTGCTGTGAACGGCCACATGTTGAGCACAGGCACTCAGAGAGCTGGAAACCCTGCACAAAATGTTTACATGAAGTAAACCCAGAGGACTGCACGATGGACTAGCAGTGTTCAAGCAGTCAGGATTCAGAAATTTTGGCTCTCAGCAGGACAGTTTGTTAACATGAGCTGTGGATCCTGGAGTGTTCCAAACCCAGCTCTTTGACTTCAGCCTGTTTTTAACAAAGACTGTCTTTTCAGACGGATGGGGTGGTCCCACCCAGGCATTGCTTTCTGGTCTGTCTGCAACCTTGTGACTGCACATGACCTGGAAAACTGCGGCTTTAGTGCACTGAGAAGAGGCCTTGCCCACCTACAGCCATCACCTGCCATTCCTCCCGCAATCTCATTAAGCTCATTAAGTGTTTTGCTTTGCTGACACCAAGGCTGCCAAAGAGATCAGCTGGAGAAGGAGACGGCATTAGTAATAAGGCTGGCATGTTGCCTCCTGCTGTTGAGCACTGGCTCTCCACTGGCACTCTTGGATGGATGGCCTAAAACTCTCTCCCTCTGATCAGCTTCCCAATGATGCAGTGTGCTTGCAACTGGGCTATTGCACTGGCCTTGCTCCACAGCAATGATAATATCTATAATTACTATTTTTCTTGCCTTGTATCTTGTCTTTCCTAGCCAGCCACCCGAGTTGTTGAAATACTCGGTGAGCCTGTGTCCCCGTTCTGTTCCTAAAGCTCCAAGCAGCCCCGTAGCCAACTCATCTTAACTCAGGGCAGCCACTACACTTCACTGGAAGATTTTACTTAAATTGTTTCTAATTTGGGTTAGAAACTTTCTTTTCCAGGCTTTCCTTTGTGAAACACTCATCCCTCTCATTCACACAGATCTTTTCATTTCAGAGATTAGAGATGTGAAGTGCAAACTGTCTGTCCCTTGCACAGTATATAAACAATGTTAAATGTAGCGTCTGGGATGGGGTTCATTTCACTTCACCTCAGCCATCTAAAAGTCGGCCTCACTCAATCATCTAGATTCCCGCTATAATGACTAGAAAGGAAAAATTTCTTTTGGAAGGAAAGCTTCTCTCATGCTGACAAATGAGGAGGTCTCACCCTCTGGAGAGGTCTCTCTCTGCTGAAGGTAGAGCAAGTCTAGGACACTTAATACTCAGAAAACTAAAGGCAGAGGAGACCGATGATTGATGTTATGCGTCTTGACAGTATTTTGTAAACAGAAACGAATTATTTCCGTCTCTTAAAAAGCTAAGTAAAACTTTCTAGCCCCTTCCAGAGAAGGTAAATAGAAGCAGTCAGAGAATCTATGACCTGTCAAAAGACAGACTGGCAATCACTGTCAGAGTCACAGGAAGAACACTGGAGATCCTCAATCACAGTCCTGTTCAAAAACCATTAAACCATGCCTCTTTCAACAAACATTTTTCTACTTGTTGCTAGCAAACATCTCAGTTTTACACAGGTTATTAATTGCTTGTAGTGCCGTTCCTTTGAATAGCAATAAAAAGTGTTCACACACAAAGGGTTCTCTGGAACTAGGTGGCCAGTTCATGTCCTCTAATCCCTAAATCCTTTGAAATGGCTTGAAGAGAGGAACCAAGTGCAGCATCCAGAGTGGTTTCAAGTCATCCTTCACTACTCTGGATTCAGTAAAAACCAGTGGAGACACAGTTGTGTCAGAAAAGGTTTTTTTTTTTCCTGGGAAAGAAGGAATATGAGGAAAAGCAATCTTTCCTCTGATCTAAGTGCAGAAAGTTTGCCAGCTCCAAACAAATTTTCTTGTGTAGAGCAAACCTCCAGCCTTCACAGGTACTATATCATCTCCTATCCATAAAAGTCAGGTCAATGAACTTTCAAGTTCATAGGTTATCCAAGCCACTATAAATATATATCTATGTCTGTATTTGTATTAATATATGTACATATGCATATATGGGTGTATCCAAGAGTGTCTGCATGTGCATTTCATAATTTTTAGGAACTAATTCTTTAAATATTTGGTCTTACAAGTCATGTACACAGCTCACCAGAAATTTCTTCGCACCTAAGGAGAACCCTCTGAGGATTTTTTTTCACTCGACCAAGCTGGACCCAGACTTCAGAGCACTGAAGGGACCCACAAGACCAGGAAGAAAGATGTATGGCTATAAAACCAGGGTGAATAATTAATGGTGCAATGAAGTTGTAAAATCACTGGGCAAATACCTGCTGTGTCCCTAGTCCATCGAGCTGTTCCAACTCCCCGCTGGCTGGGGAGGGCTGTGTCGTACTAGGGGCAGCCTGGGAGTCCTGAATTCTTACTGCCAGCTTACTAGAGAAGGATTTGCTTTCTTTTCAAACAGTTTGGTAACTGAGAGCAGAAAATAGCATGTATGTTTGTGGTAAGGGTAGTGGTGTATCCTGCACTCACTTTGCTACTGTGCAGAAAGAGAAATCGTAAGAATGCAAAGCAATAGTCTTTTAGTTTCAGGTTGTGAATGCTATACCCTGCTCTTTACACTGCATGCTTCATGCCATGGAAAAGCTGCAGCATACCAGAAAGGAGCTCTTTTTGAGCAGAAACAAATCTGTGGAAAGTGGAAATCTACATTATTTACTACATCTAAACCTCTTTCTTATGGTAAGCAACAGCCCTGGCCAGCAAGCCACAAAGGAAAAGACACCTTAATGGTCCAGGAAGTTCAGAGATCTTTGAGTTAAATATTGAGCAATGCAGGTGCAGGCTGCAGATGGGAGGTTTGGGTGTGAAAGCATGCCAAGTGCATAACAAAACTCGATTGAAGGAAGCCAATTTTAAGATCTCAGTTTGAATTCATTGCACATAGATGGCAGGAATTCCACAGATACCCTGTCTGAGAAACAAGAATTTTCAAGGTTCCTCAGTGTGCAAACGACTAGCATAAAAAGGAACCTTCTTTGCTTTGCTTTCTCCCAAGTACAGTTATCACTAGGCACACCCAAGAATATCTTCTGTGAAATGTGCAGGGACAAATAACTTCTTGGTGCAACTCCGCTGAAGTTAGCAGAGAATTTACTCTATATTACTGTATCAACTTTTTTTCCCAAGATCTGTCTCTATAATTATTTGAGAACTAAGAACTGAAGATTTTGCTGAAAGCAAGGGAGACAGGCCATTTATGTTTGAATTATTTCCACCTTGCTCCTTCCACTCATTTTTCGGGCGCTTTGTGTTCCCCTATCCACTAGGATATGCAAATCATTTTTAAGCCTGAAAGAAATCCCGTTTTGGTGTGTTCTCCTTATCTATCTATACAGAAACAGGAGCTCCACTTTGCAGAATTTACATATTTCAAGCAATAAATCAAATTATAAAACAAAAACCAACAAAGAAATGTTGGGAGGGGGGTATTTGGAAAGAAATCAGCTTAACCTGAACAGTTGGGGTGCTGACAGGCAGGCAGACTTTCCCATGCTTTTAGACCGTGAATTCTCCTCATTCCTGCAAGATTGCCTAATTAACAGTCCAGCATTTAGGGAAAGGAGACAACACAATGAAAATACAAAGCCAATATAGCATCTTCTTAAAGCAAATGCCCCTCACTTGGCTACACAGGAATATTCAAGCAATGCCTACCACAAATCTCAAACAGTGGCAACCACCCAAGAGAAATTCACCTTGCATATTGCATGTCACTGGAGGCTCAACAGCCTACTTAACTACTCACCTACTCACTCCAGAGTTTCCTTGAATGGGATCTTTAAAGAAAATCTGGGTATCTTCTTCAGTAGGCTCCCCAACAGCATGATGTATCCCGATTTAATCCCTGTTAATTTTAAAGTGAGAAAACTAAAACACCAGCTTCCTTTACTAATGCCTGGCTACACAGCTACACAACAATGACTTGTTTGGTTCCTTAAGATGCTTTCTCTTAGCTTAGTTGAGATATTTACTACTGTAAAAAAGAAGCAAATATTAATTTCTTACCCCATCATGCTATTTCATCTCTAGACTCTAGGAGACAATAACATAGGTGACTGTTGCACATAAAGCTTAGGGAAGAGGGCTGTATTTCGACATGGAGCATTGTCCATACAGCATTTGTAATCTATAAAGCCCTATGCATATGCTAACTACTCTGCTACTGTTGACACAAACTTAAAAGATAGATCTTACAATTTATTCTTCATGTCTTACATTTCTTTGCTTAGGCCCTAATTCTACCTAACCTTTACAGCAAGCATGTTAAATTTACACATTATTAGCAATTATACCAGAAGTATTTGCCATATATTTGGTTAGAGAAATACAGAAGTCTGTGCAGAATCTGAGATACTTGCTAATTCTCAAAGACTGAAATTCTCCTTTTCTGAGTATGCCTTTGAAATTACCCCTAAACATTTATTCCCACTTAAGGATGTAAATGGGATTTATCCAGGAAGTGGGCTGTTGCTGGTTGTTTACACATGGGTGAATTGTGTCCAGGGGGTGTGGATGTTGATTTTCCACTCTAGAACTTCTGATCCTCCCAGTTCTTCATTACTACCTGCCAAAAGCACTGTTGCAAGTTCTGGGGTTTTGTGCATATGGAGTCAGATTTATGACCTTTGTGGTCAAAATATTCCACATTTGATCCTTTTTCCATTCACTCTTTTCAGTCTTCCTTTGTCCTGTTAAAAAAATATAAATGGATCAGTGACCTTTTTATTAATTACTTGTGTAACTGAAAGCTAGTTTGTTAACAGAGCAAGTCTTGGTTTCTGGAGTACTGTGGAAAAGTGTGTCACTGAGGGCTTCTCTAAGTCAATGGTGCCTGTATAAGCAGCTCTAACTTAGTCAAATGCTTATTTCTAAGAACTTCCAGCTCCAAAAGACCAATGTTTATCTTTGCAACAACTTTATTTGGGAAGATTTGAAAGTTTAAGGACTTCAGACTTAGAGGCAATTTTTAAAGGAAGCACATAGCCCTTTTTGAGAGAAACATTAATTTGCATTTTTAATTATATAATTATTATCCCCAAAGCAATAAATTTCAACTGCTTTTGAATATGTTGGTTTTTCACCTTTCATAGTCTTTAGTATAATATTTCCTTTTCCTTAAAGCTTTACTCTTGTTTAAGCATCTATTTTCATTTTACATCTTAAATAGTTGACACCTTTTATCATCTCTGAAACCAAGGAAGTAAAAAATCTGATTTGAGACTTCTGTATGCTGAATGTAGACTTCTCACCTGCCATATGCACACTCCAAATAGAGATGCAATTTTGCACTAGAAAGTAATCCTACAACTACATCACATTTCCTTTTCAAAAGTCAAACATTCAAACATGGTAGAATAATAATAATAAAAGTTACATTAAGAGCAAGAGCCATTAAGGTTATCCAAGAAAAACACATTATTTTCTGTACAAAATTAGAGGCTCCACAAGCCCTGTACTCTTCCGACTATTCATGGAATATGAGGCTGACCAGTAGCAGTTTGTCCAGGACTTTTATAAGAAGTATGCACAATGTACTGTCCTCTCCTGAGGCCTTCTGCAGAGGCTTTGCAAAAGGAGAGAGAGAGCAACAGCCCCAATGGGAACAGGCCAAAATGAGGTTTTGGAGATCACAGACCAGATTGGATGCCTGCAGAAATAAATTTGGCCCAAGTGTCCCTTGAAAGCATGACTAAATGTGACAGGACACCTTTTTCTTGTGCTCGAGAATGAATACTGAGCCTTTGCAAGTACTTTAAATCAAGCTTCAGAACTGCCGCTGCAGATTTTTATGACAGTATCTCTAAATAACTGTTCACCAAAGGTTTTGCTGAGGGAGTTCTTTCGAGAGGTGATCACTGTACGAGTAGCTTTGCTGTTCACAAGGAATCCAAAGCAGCCTGAACGGAGCATGCCTTCAGTGTAGACACAGGAGAGTAAACTTTATGGAAAAGCCACCTTCATGTTCTCCTAGACTTGGTTTTCTCAGTCCCATGTAATTCAGACATCCCAGGCAGACTCTTCAGCTGGCGTGTGAGCAGAAGCTCTCACCCAGCACCAATATACTTCCAAGTGTAGACATTATTAACATCCCCATGGTTCTTCCCACTCCCGTCTCTAGTAAAACCTTACCAAGTTTCTGAAAGCATCTTTGGACAGCAGCCACACGGCTGTCCTCCCCCTTTTCAGGTCAGTTGTCTCCTCTCTGAAGACCTCTTCCTCTCTTCTGTCTCTCTTGTATACTGCAAAAGGAGATAATAGGGATGAGGATCTCATCTACGGTTTATATAGATCCAGCAACCCACGTTTTGCTGCCTGACCCGGGAGAGGTAAGACCTCATTTCTGGATAGTTTTCAGTAACTTTTTCCTGTTTTGGTAACTGTTTTATTTCTGTTTAAATGTTACTATAGATACTGGAATTCAGCCTTGCAAAGTTACATAACCAGCCTGTGCAGAGACGAGGACAAGGACATCACGAGGGACAGAACATCCTCCTCTGCGACCCCATGCAGAGGACAGCATTCAGCACAAGAGCACTGGGAGGGAAAGGTACACTTCACACCAATCTCCAGGTCTGGAAGGCTGTGTGCCTGCCCTCAGACCTGTAAGGGCCCAAATCTGTCTGAAACATCTGGGAATGATTGGGTGAATCTAGTCATAGGACAGTCATTGAAAATATTCAGAGGGTAACAGCAGAATTTGTTCAGACGTTGAGAGACAGCATTACACACAAGCAGACATTCCACAGCTTGGAAACAGCAACGAAGGTTCTTTGCATTTGTCTGGACTATTCAGGACAGAGACGTGCACAGAAACCAACCCACCTTGGAAGAAGCTAACCCCAGGCCCAGAGTGCCAATGTGGCTGTGCACCCTGACTAACCAGACCAAAAGCTGAACCGGTCAGTTGTCGAGTCAGCGCTGTCTCTGTGCCCAAGAACTGCGGTGGTGCCTGGCTAAGCACAGCTCAGAAGTCACCAGCTTGCTCAGAGCACACTGTGAGTGAGGTTACTTAACCACGGTGGCATGCTTGTGGCCTCAGGCATTTCTCTATTAGTAATAAATATTTCTTTATCATATGGTAGGGAAAAAGACATTTCTAAACCAACTTGTAAATACTTAAAAGCATATGGCTTTTTCACCACTGTGTTCATAATTTTGGAGATTACTTAGAAAAAGTCCACTGTCCTCAAAGCCTATCAGTTCCCTATTGCTCCGCCAAATACAACTGAATTCCAAGGGGACACCTGCATGTAAGAAGAGGAAGGATTTCCCAATGTTCTCATTTCTCAATCTTTTCAAGAAAGCTGGGTTCAGCTCTTGACCCCTTGAAACACCAAAGTCTAAGTCCATATTTCCAAACCAAGATAGGCATTTGAACGTTTAACAGATAATCTACTGATTCAGATGCCAATTTTCTCCTTCCCCTGCTACTGCTACCTCTGTTTTCCGTGAGTGAAATGGTGGCCATGCTTCCCTGTTTCACAAAAGCGCAGCAAAGAGAAACTCCCTTAGCAAGTATGTGATGCTTATCATCAAAGTTTGAAGGAAAAGCTAAAATGGAAGTGCCCTGCATCACAGGCATAAAATGCCCAGATGTTTTTTATTTAAACATCTCACTTTTCTTGACAACTACAAATGCTCCTTTTACAACCAGTACAGATGCTGCTGCTGCTGCTTCTGTGAAACACGGAGAGAGCGCAACAAGGTAGAGCTATAGGGCACAGTCATTTACAAAGAGAAATTAATAATAATGAATTAACATCACATGACAATATAAGTAGGCAGATTTTGTGAACAAATTTGACGTTCCCTGGGTTTTCTTGCATATACCTGACACCCCAGTTTTATACCTCACAGCTCCTCAAATGGCAGTTATACTGATACTGGAGCTTTACACCCACGTGCAGATTTTATTTAAAGAAAGGCCATTTAGAGACTCTTCAAAGGTCAAAATATTTGCAACCTACATGTGCAGTACTGTATTTTAAATAGCCTTTTGACAGGATTCTAAATAAGTGTATGGTTAGTCCATTTAAGTTAGTAGAATTTGCTCAAATCATATAAATCATATCAGACACAGGTCCATTGCATTTGCAGATTCAAAAGACAGGGTTCATGTAAATATAAAGAGGGACATTACATGATCAAGCACTGAGAAGCCAAGTGGGTGGTCATTACTCCAATGCTTGTAGTGCATATATATATATATATGTATGTATACATATATATGTATATATATATATATACAGACATTTCAATTCTATTTCCTCCTTCAGTAACCAGCAACAAAAATAAATTTAAAACAAAACAAAACAAAAAAATGGCCCAGTTTGGCTTCAGCAATGCCAATGGAGAACAATTTCTAGGATGTACTGACTCCCCCACTTTTTGACAATCTGATTCCTTCAGAAGTATTTCCAGATGCACATTGAAACACTGAGGACTTACACAGGACCTGGTCATTTTTGAAAATTTAATACTGGCATGAAGGAACAGAAATGGTGAATCGCCCCTTAAGGCTTAGACTGGGAAAAGTTTTCCTGGTGCTAGTTTTATCTGATTCATGAAAAATTACAAAGGTGTTTGGCAAAACACTGTACAAATGATTTTTCCTATTGTATTGAAAAAAACCCCACCCCTCTGGGAAGAACTGGAAGCCCTGCACATATTGTGAAACAGTTTCCTTGCCTTCATGTCATTTTAATCTCAATATTTTTTAATGAAATCCCGAACAATAAACTGAGCTGTAGGCAGGATACCTATGTAGTACCCCACTGTGCCTCTGGATGCCACATCCCCTTCAATCCCAGTATCTTTTTTTCTTTCACAATCCCATAGACTTTGAATTCTAACTACTTTCAGAGTATTTCAAAGAAATTTGTGCCACTTTAACTGATCATTTTAGTGTGGTTCTTTCCTCAGAAATGCCAGTGTGACCTTACCATTTGCTGAATCTGTAAATAAGTAATTATTTGGCTTACTTATTAAGGTAACACACCCTACCTAGAATGAAAAACCAGACCTACAAGATAATCCTCATCTCAAGTTTCTGCTGGCTGTACTGTCTCAAAGTATTTGCCCATATTGTATTAGTGAAATTTCATCTGTGTTTCATACCATAGCTGGAAGTGTGAGGCACAGGTGGTCAAAGCAATAGTCACCTAACAGGTGCTTTCTCTCATTAATTTATGAGCTTAGAATCCTGTTCTGTGGACAGAAAGATGTATTTTCCTTACTGCAGAAACTGTATTGGTGAGTGTGTAATTAAAATTTTCTGTCAAATCACTTTTCATTAAAATAGGTGGATCAGTTACTAGATGTCAGTGTAGAAGGCAAAGAATTACATTTCATATAAGGGTACTATATTTCACACCATAGCTGGTATCACCAAGAACATTAATCTTTCTGTTTATACATTGAAATGTGAAATAACATTACATTGGAAAAGTAATTTGGAAGCATCATGAAAACAGCAGCTATGTTAAAAAAAGAGACATGTTAATGTAAGAAAAAAATACATTTTTGAAAGGATGTGCAGCTTTATTTTCCCAAATGCTTTTTGCTTTTAATACTTAGAACATGCGATAAAGGAGAAATAATAAAAATTGATGGCATTGCTCATTAAAAAAAAGAGAGAACAGCACTCGTTCTCTGTTTTTAACCAACAGGTACCATTCTTGCTGGAGCACATAGTACTACATACAGGTATGGAAGGTGGTAGCCACTGCCTATTCCTTCACTTTGTTGGTAATGTCTACATTATGGTAATTTTAATTTGCAATTTGTTTTCATTCAGGTTTTGTATTTGACAAGTACATTTTACAGGTAGTGGCTGCCATGAACAGACTGACTGCAGTGTCAGTGAGTCAGGTTGGAAGGGACCTCAGGAAGTCATCTAGTCCAACTGTCTCTTCAGAGTAGGTTCAGCTCTGAATTCGGAAGAGACTTGTCTAGGCTTTGTCCAGTCAGATCCCAAATACCTTTTGAAAAGATTTAAAAGCCTCTCTGAGCAACCTGTTCCAAAACTTCATAGCAAAAGACTGGCTTATTTTTTGGTTTTGGCTAGACACTTCACACACACACCCCAACTCCCTGTTTTTATGACCGCTGTCTCCATTCTCACACCATGCTCCTCAGCTTCAGCTTCACCTTCTCAGCACCCTCTACACAGGTGCCGGGGGGGACCGCTGTTAGGTTCCCCCAAAGCCATTTCTTCTCTAGGCTGTCACAGCCTTTACTGAAATATTTTTTATATATTCGTATTTTAATGTACTGATATATATTTTCAATATACAAAACAATTAAAGATGGTGGTTAGTCCAAACTGGTCAGATTCTGCAAAGTTTTTTTCAAACAGCTAGGGAAGGAACCAAGATCATGTCAACTTCACTACATCACTTCAAAGGAATTAAATTCTACACTTTGACAAGTCATTTTGGGATCTCACAGATCAGCGAAGAAATGTGCTAGCCTTTCAGTAAGTATTTAATGACATTAAAGTAAAATAGATACAGCATTTTTCAGTCCCACATTAGCTTTTCCAATTCTGCTAGTAAACATTTTGCAAGAAAAAAACACCAGAAAAAAACCCCAAACCCCCATTGTTTCCCCAAAATGCATGTTTTTGGAGGCTGTTTTTGAATGTTCAGCGTTATGAGTCATTGTGACTGTGAAAATTCCAGTAAGTCAATGGTGTTGTGTCAGACCTGAATTACACTCTAATTTCTGACAATATATCCTGAGCTAAACAGGCAAACTCCCCAAATGTGGAAGGAGAAAAAAAATGCAAAAATGTGTGTTAGAATCTTCCGTATTTTAAGACACTTTTCAATTGCTCAAATTAGACCCAAAATTGTTGCTCCATTTCTAAAAAGACACCTAAAAACCTGTGATTTCTGGATATACATGACCTCCAAAGGTCAATCTGTGTCCTTCTTGAGTCATATAAAGCTGAAATCATACATAATAAAACCTGACAAAATGGGGAAAGAACTGCTTTAATCAAGCAACAACAAAAAAATTAACAGAGTATTTTAAAATGTATCTACTTCCCCATCAGTCAAGCAAATAAATAATAATTGGAGGTATAGCAGCCTTAACTATAGGCTACTATAGTTAGATAGCCTTAACTAGCTCCAGGAAGATCCAAGATCTGTTTTTCTCCTAGGAGGAATGTGGCATTGCATCCATTGAGTTGCCTGACTGAGCAAAACCAAAGTGACTTCAAGAGATATGGGCATAAATAGGTACATCTAAACTACTTTTTGCACAGTAAAGTCAACTTCCATCTGTTAACAACGCGACTTTCTGTCTAACTGGAGCATAAGAAGATTTTTTGAGAATAGCAAAGTGCAGAATTATTTCTCTGGACTTCCCATTGATCCAGGACTTTCACAGGGTATTTTGGAATGTGGAGCAAATCTTTATACATGCAAAGTCAACAGCTAAGCGAGCAGACTAGTTTACACTGAACTGAGCAGTGTAACTCACTTATCCATGTGTTTCCCACTGCTTGCTGTTGGGAAGTAACAGTGGACAGAAACTAAAAGCAGCAGAACTTTTATAAGCAAACCACTGACTGCATAGTTTTTGTATGAGCAAATCACATCATCTTTTTGCTTCCTGTTCTACACTTTGGGGAGAAATTCCAGCCCCAGTACCGAGGAAAATGTAGTAACAAAGCTCAAGAACAGTAGTAAGACAGACCACTAGCATGGGTAGCAAGACTCAACTACATCAAGTCTTGAGTTCGCATCAGCACAGAGTTGATAAGAGTTTGGTCTCCACACCTAACAATCTTTAAGCATACATCTTGGACATCAATACTTAAAGCAACCATTGTTCTACACTTCAAATAATTAAATTCAAGCCCATCTGTGTTCAGTAGCAGTTACACCTGCTTGTTCTCAAAAATATCAACAAGAAATTCAACACACCAGTCCCCAAATGTTGTCTCTGCAATTTTGATTGCTGCAGTGGCCTTGAGGGCTGACCCTTGGAGAGCTGGGGTTTTTATTAAAAGCAGTGATGTGCGACTCAGTGGTTACAAGAAAGAGCAGCTGTCCATCCCTCCTTCTGTGAGGCAGTGAGTACGAAAGAGCCCTGTGTTGTGGTGTTTGAAATTTGTTTCTGCACAAAATGATAATTCATTTCAGGGGTGAGCAACTATGGCAATTGTGATGGTCCTCGGGCCACGGGAAGGGGCAGGCATGGAGGAGGAACCTGGGCCAGGTCAAGCAGCAGGGCTCGTCATCCAGCGCGTGGGCAGGAGGGAAGCAGGGAGGGGTTCACGCGTTTGCCTCTGCCCTCCGCCCCGTGCACCTCAACACCAGCTCTGCCCAAACTCCTCCGGTGGTTTCCTCTTGCCTGCACCTGCGCGACAGAGCCGGGGAGCCTGGCTGCTTGCCGCCGCCTTGCCCTTCCTCCAAGCAAACAATAAGGTCCCAATTACACAAACAGGCTGCTTTACTCAGGGTTGGCTCACGTGCCTGACCAGCTACAAGATGAGGGCCCGCTGTTTCAATATGGGAAGTTTCAGTGCAATAAAAGCACATCTCATGTTGTACTGTTGAGTTTTCATACATGGAAAAGCCTTTTCTGGGGACCAGTGAGTTTGCACCAGCCACACAGCTCCAAAACAGCACGGGAATCGCCTGCCAAAAAACAAGACTGAGTCAGAATTCAGAGGAGGGTATGTCTACACTACAGTCACAACTGATGTGACTGCAATATAATGTAAACATACCAAGGCAAGCTGTAAATTAGCTAGCTTGGGTACCGGCTGTAGTCTAGCCATTGAGTTCAGGCCAGCCTAACCACTCAAGTGTTTAACCAGCTTTTTGGGCATGTTTTCCAGCCAGCTCCAAGCTCCATGCAGTCACAGCTGGACTGATACCAGCTCCACAGTTGACCAGTTTAAAACCAGCTCAGGTATGTCTGTGACTGCAGCATAGGCATACCTAAGCTTCTAAATAATTTAAATTCCTACTGTCTCAACTTCCACACTTCTAAAAACTTGGAATTGCAACACTGGCTTGTATAAGATTAAACATTCGTTGTTCAATAAATACCATTTTAGGTTTGAAATTTATGGTTCTTTCATGACATGAACTGTTTTTACCAAAAATAATGACTGTTGCTGGCAGTGTGACCACCTCTCTCACATACACTCCAGAAGCAGTTGAGTACCACGTGTACAAGGTGGCTATCTGACCTGAAACTCTGCAGGACACAGTAAGTTTATACACAGATATCTAAATACCTCCAGCATGCCTTACCCTGTATCTGTGGTCTAAGGGAAAAGTCCACTCATTTCAGTGGACGTTTCCCCTGCATAATACCACTTGCTGATACAGTGCATTTGTAACACAGAGGAAGTTGGAAGAAATGTCAGCTTAACACTTGCATCGCTTTGGAACAGCAAGCCGCTCAAACTTTGCTCCATAACCTCACACTGAATGAAGGACTGAGAAAGTAACACAAAATTCTTAACTGCTTCTTTTAACTGATTTTGGGGAAGAGGAATATGGCTTTTACTTCTAAAAAGCCATAAATCTGTGTTCATTTGAAGTCCTATTTATCACAGTTGTAATCTAGCTGATTTCATTTCACCATGACTGGATTTGATCCTTTAATAAACACCTGAATATATTATATCTTTTTATTTAACTTTTTAAACACAAATTTGTTTACACCAAAGATCCATACATTCCCCTCCACGCACACTACATACCACCTCTACATACCACACTCTACATACCACCTCCTGTCAGCTTATACCAGAAATATATTTCCTCTCCCTGGTGCTTCAGAGTATGGGTCCTCAAGGCCCCATCATGTCCAATCCTCCACCTCTTTCAATACCAACAACTTTGCTTTCACCAGGAATAGAGTTAATTTTCACCAGAAGCTGAGAAGGGGCACAGGCAGGACAGCTGACCCAAGCTAGCACAAGGGTATGCCACACCATATGATGTCATGCTTAGTATATAGTGGCTGGCCAGGGAGGACGGATCCTCCCTGGACTGGCTCAGCTTGGGGACTGGCTGAGCATCTGTCTCAGGCAGAGAGCAAATTGCATTCTGTATCACCTGCTTTGTAGATTCTTTTATAAATACTATTGTTTTCATTTTCCTCTCCCTGTCCTGTCCCAGTAAAGTGTCCTTATCCCAGCCCACATGTTTTACCTTTTTCTTCCAATTCTCCCCATCCCATTGGGGCAGGGAGGGATGTGCAAGCAGCCGCGTGGTACTTAGTTGCTGGCTGGTGCTAAACCACAGATTTGTTTTGAGAGAGAAGTCATTCAGTGTGTCAACGTTTGAAATGCTGTGGGCATGATGGGAAGAGCAGGGATGGAAAAGGTGTTGTGCTGGGAGATGTTAAGAGCTGCCATCAGCCAGTTCTTTGATCCAGAAACACTTCCAGACCCGGTTAAAACCACTGGGTCTGCTAACCAGATGGCAAGGACTCTCTGTGTTCTCACCTTCTCCTTCATGGTTTTTCAATTCCCATTAAAATCAGCAAGATTCTGCTCACTTTGGAATTTGAACATCCCTTCAAATTTTTGTGTTGTCAAAATTTGAAAACCAAACACAGGAAGGCAACAAGATGCTGACAGGTGTACAATCTTGCTTGGCATCGCAAAAGCATCATTCAACAATCCTCCCTCTCCCCTCATTTGCCAATATAAATCCAAACTGACTTCACATGAAGACAGTACAATTACACCGGATTAAGACAGGTTCATCTGAGGCCAGAACTAGCTAATAGTTAGCAGGAAAACATGGTGAATTTCCCAGGAGCAGCAATATTAAATATTACTGCTAAATATTTTGGCTTTTCTTATGATTTGCCATCCAAACAGCTCTGCCTTTAACCTAAGCGTTCTAGTTACCTGTGTAACCTTGCCAGTTTCCAGAATAAAAGAATGCAAAACTGGGACATAACTACTTTATCTTGAGCATGTTCATGCAAGAAAACTACAGCAGCTCCTTTTCACAGCCCTAATGAAATGTTTTGTGCCCATGTGTACATTCTAACACAGCAATTCTGTTTATTTTATTGGCTTATAATTAAAAAATGACACTTTATGAGCTACATGATAGTATTTCAACAATACCTTGTTGTGACATGATATGGTGTAATTACTTAGCAGGAGATACTACAATTTATTGTTATGTCATTGAGTCATACCCTTCAGGGCTTCAGATTGGTGTCTTAAGCTTGCTTTTTAAATCCATATAAACTAGCAAGCTAAGTCAAGGGATACATTAAAACATCCTAGAAATAAAGACATAGACCAAACATGTGCCTGCACACAGCAGTATTTGAAAACACTTCCCCAATCCTTTTCTCTTCTCTCTGCTTTTACAGCATTATTGACTAGATTAATGATATTTAAATAAAACAGAACTAACAATCCAAACATGCAAAAACCAGGTATGTTATATTAAGGTCTTATTCAGGTGATGATATGGAGTTGAAGATGCTCAGCAATACCACTGACGTTACCCACAAAATGAAGCAGGTGATCAGTCACAGAAGGTGACCTCTCCATCCACCAGAAGCATCGCTACCTTTCCATCCCATCCATGCAGTTCGCACTGCAGGGCAAGGCCACGCCAAGCACAGCATCTGTCTCATCCTTGTTGTCATTTTCATACCATGTATCTAATCAGGAGAGAACATGACTTTATATGGCACCCTGTAACAACTGTCAGCGCAATAAAGGGGATTAGTGGCAGCACCTTTCCCTAACCAAAGGAGTTGAGGTCATAGGGCAGGGTATTTTTTCTTTAAAAAAGCGTTCCTCCGAGTGAAGGCCTTTCGTCTCTCCGCGGGTATGGAGATAAGCAGCTCCCTTCCCACTGGCTGTATGTGTAATACGCCCCGACGAACACTGTCTCAAGCAGCAAGCGCAGCTTGGGTGAAATCCAGACTCCCTGGCCGCCACGGCGTGCCCCCGCGCCTCGCCAGGAGATGCGGGACCGGGCCGAGCAGAGCCGGGCCTCCTCCAGCCGCCCCCAGGACAAGGCGGCAGGCGCCGGGCGCTCCCGCTCCGCCGGCTGCGATAGACGCCCGGAGAGGGGGAACTCGAGGCTAAGGGGGACACCTGCCCCCAACCTGTGCCAGCCGCGAAACCGGGCAGTGTGGGTGGGCGGGCCACCCCGGGGCTGTCGCCTCCGCCGAGAGTAGCTGGCAGCGCCGCTCCCTGTCTGCCCCTTGCCCTCCCGCGCAGAGCTGCTCCCCGGCGGGAGTGCACCCAGGCAAGACGGGCTGATCGCAGCCATAAAAAAACACCCCGGCACGGGCCTCAGGCAGCCAGAGGCCGGCGAACGGCCAAGCCGGGGCGGAGGCGGGCCGACACCTCTGCCCCACGCCCGCCAACCTGCGCCTCGGCCCTTGGTTTGGTCACCACCTCCCCGGCGCGACGGGGCGCGGCGCTTGCAGCCCCGCGGCGGCAGGGCCGGGGGAACCACCGCCCGGCTCCGCGCCGCCCCGCTCCCTTTCCCAGCCCCCGCCGGCGAAGCCAGCTCGGCGGCAGCGCCCCAGAGCGAGCACCTCCCTTCCTTCCCCCCGGGCGCTGGGTGTTGCCGTTGTTTTGCTGCCGCCGCCGCAGGTCGGCCGGGGTGGGCGCGAAGGGAGGGGAAGGGGTGCGCTGCGGGGACGGGCGCCAGGCGCACGCCTCTGCCTGACACGGGCGGGGAGGAGGAGCTGGACGGGCAGGTTTGTCAGCGGGGCGGCGGCGGCCCCGCTCCCCTCCCCTCCCCGAGCTGCTAGGGATAATTAGTGTCGGTGCTAGTCCGTCTGTCCCCGGGAGGCAGGGAGGGCGGCGCGGAGTCACTGCGTGCCCGGCTGTTTGTGTTCGCGGTGACTCGCCCCGGCCCCTCGGCGGAGCCTCCACCCCGCGGGCGGGGAACCGCCCGGCCCGCCCGGCCGCGCTCCCCGCCGTGACCCTCCCACCGCCACTCACCCCGCCGGCCCGGGGAGCCTGGCAGGGCGAGCGGCGCCGGCGTCATGTGACAGCGCGGCCCGGTGCCAGGAGCCCGGGGGGAAGGCGAGCGGGCGGGCAGAGGGCGGGAGGCAGGGCGGCGGGCGGGCAGCTCCTCCTCGCACACGGACTCGGAGCCAGCACGGAGGCGCCTCAGCCGCGGGAACGCGGGACACGCCGGCCTCGCGCCTCGGTGCCGCTGGAGCGCCCCCAGTCCCCACCACCTAGCGCGACCCCCGCCACTGCAGGAGCCGACGGAGGCCCTGCGCCCTCCGCACCGCCCGTCGAGCGTAGGTAGGAGGGCGGGGGCTGGCGGGCCGTGCCGGCTGCGGGATGAAGGTGCCGGAGGTCGAAAGTTTCCAGGCGCTGCGAGCGGCGCGGAGCCCGGGGCAGCAGGGAACGAGACGCCGACGGCAAATCGGGGAACAGGAGCCGCGGGCAGGCCGGGAGCTGGCGGGGACGGGATTGCCGTCCTCCCGCCGCGGTGGGGAGGGGGAGCAGGGCACGTCTCGGCGGGGGGGTGCGCGGGGGCTCACAACAAAGCTCCCTCCAGGAAACTTCTTCCTGCGTGGCCCCTGGCGCGGTGAGGTGGCGGGAGCAAGGAGGTGGGGGGTGAGGGGGTCTGCTGTTGTCCGGCCCGCCCGGGAGTGCAGCGCACCTGTGTGGCCGGCGGCGCCGCTCAGGGCCGGCTCGCCTCCCCCGCGGCGCCCTCCCCCGCTGGCCTCGCTCCCTGGCGGGAGGGGGAGCGTGGGGCCTCCCGCCCCTGGCGGGGGGCTTGCGGGCCGCCCGCCCCTCAGGGCCGCCCTCCTGCCGAGTGGGGCCGCAGCCATCGGGTCCTGCACGGGATATCGTACCGGACGCAACGGAGGTGAAAAGGACAGCGTGTTCCCTCGGTTCTGAGGGCGGTGGGGGAGATACCAGGACAGGAGTTCGGCTTTTGGTGGTTCCCCACCGGTAGCGCGAAGCCGATCGGCAGCGCCGCGTTTCCAGTTTAGCGCCCGGTGAAGTCAAGGATGAGACCGCCTGTCAAAAACATATCCCTGGCATTGCCACCTAACCTTAGCTCCCCTTAGCCATGGTGTAGGCGAAGTTAAAATGCGTAGTGCTTAGGACAGCACCGCAGTTCAGGGCGGGGTTAGATATAACGACCACAGTGATCTTCCCTTTCTGGAGTCGAAGGGGCAATAAGAGTTACTTGCTTGGGACCTGTGTCAGGTGAGCCCCTGGCACCGCAAGGGGAGCCCTGGAAGAGGGAGGTTTAGCGACAGAAGCCGGTGACAGGCGATCGCAGCACTTCGGGAGAACTCGTTCAGAATAACACAAGGAATCATTCAGGAGTTAGATGACAAAATACGTTAAAGTAACTGTGTACTCCCCTGGCGATTTGGGTACTGTACCTGCACTGCCTGCCGTGTGTTACTTGCTTCCTTGCCTTTGGAAATTCAGGAAGTGTCACTGTTGGTGGAGCTGAACTCCTGAAGTTTCATTGTTGGGAAAAGCTGAATTTGGGTGGCTCATAGGAGAGCTTTGAAGAATTCATTAAAACTAATAACAATTAACGTTTATTACCTGTATTGAAAACAAAGGATTGTGCTGCTGGCCACTGATTATTTTTCCAGAGAATACTTTTAAGATACACTGTCCTGAAAATTGCATGAGGACCTGCTTTTTGTGTGAGGGGAATTACATCTGGATTTTATAATCCTGCCTGACACATAAGAGATTTACCTCGCGCTAACTTTCCTCTTGTACTTTTAAGAATATTTTATCTAGTATCAGAATACAAAAAGCCTGAAACTGACTTGAGTAGCTTTTTTTGTTGGTTTTTTTTTCACAGGCAGGCAAATACTTTTTCCCCCCTGCACACCTTGTTACAGATGTGTTATAGACTATCAGGAGACTGGAGGTAAAGGCAGAAAAAGAAAATAAAAGGTACCAAATGGTCTCTCCCTTCCCTGAGAAACTGCGAAATGTCCTCTTAAGTAGCAGAGCTGCGAGGGAGCCCTTAGGTACTGTAAGGATTTGATCTAGGCAACCCCTGTTTAGCCAAAAGCAAAAGTCTACAGATAAATAATGATGTAGATTACAGATTAGTCAAAGGCTCTGAGATAATAGAGATGGGAGTTATACAACCACCAAATTACATATATTTCCAGATTCAGTACAAAGATACTAAGAAACTGATAATATTGGCATAAAACCTACACATTGCTGTCCTGGCCAGTTGTCACCTCATGTGGGTGTTAAGTCATGAAACCCCCCAGTGGTGATTAGTGTTACTGTGGTACTCATCTACCTAATTTTTTGTAACACCTTGTTTGGTGTTATACATTGGATAATACTAGATGTCCCACACATGGTATGTAAAGAACCAGTGCAAAGTGTGTAAGAGAAAAGTACTTGAAACCACAGGGTTGAAGGAAAGCAAATGTTGACGTTACTCTATTTCATGACACCTAGATACGTTGTGCCTCCCCACTGCCTCAGGTCATCATCTTATTTAATTTATTCAGCTGTGTATTTGGATGCCTCAAAAATAAAAGCATTATACCATGGAAAGTGAGGTCCTGAGATGACACCCGAGTGCAAACGGAACAAGAAGTGGGTACACTGAGTGATGCTTGTCCTCAGCTATTGAGCAGTACAGAAGAAAAATGAGACACTGTCCAGGAGCAACCCCCAGCTTGACAAATCACTCCTGCAATGGTCTGGACCCCTTAGCTCTGCCTACAAAGAAGGTGTTGCTGTCAGGCTGGGCGCTGCCTGTTTGATGTCATGAAGCTACAGCTCTTCTTAGCTACTGGCATTCCGTAAATACACTAATAAACCAGCTAGTCCTAGGGAAGGTTTCAGCTAATCATCATGACCTGTGGTGTCTAAAATCTCCTGCTCCCTTAAGTTGAAGGGAGCCTGTTTGTAAATAGGGCAGGTCCTGTGCATAGGGACAGTGTTTTTATTCACACCCAATGAACAAACACCTCCACCCACTGTTGTTGTTTTAAAAGACTCCAGCTGCTCATGAATATAGGGTCAGGGAGGGCCGCCTAAATGTTTCTCTCTGCTTTCTCCTCAGCTCAGCCAGCAGGGCTGTTTCCTGTTCTTTGTTTCAAGGCTGGGGTTTGCGTCACACATTCCAAGTGGCATATGTGGTGCTCTTTCCTGTTTCGGACTGTTTTTGGGAGATTGGTGGCCTCGTCCAGGCCCCTTGTCACTGCCCCTCAACTCCCAATCCCCACCCAATGAGTTATCATGTCTCTGCACACTCAGGATTGCTTAAGATGCCTGCGTTATGTCATAACGAGGTTTCCAAGTTAACCTTCAATGCACACCCTCAACTTCAGTATAGTTAGGGGGTAAACTGGAGCCCTGTGCTCCTTTTGCTCAAAACTTGTACTCATATTTCCAGAAAGATGTGAGCCAGTTTTCTGCTCTCACTTGCTCATCAGCTGATCTGGAATGGTTCCATTAAAGTCACAGCGTTATACTGTTGTAAAGAGAGAAGAGAATCACATCTGTAGGCTCATAATTTGTTTTGGCTTCTGCCCTTACCCAACATAAATGGCCCACCATAAGCACTTTCTTTTGCCAGACCTCAAAAGGAATAGGTATTTTCTCATTATACAAACTAGAAGATGCACTGTCTTCCACATGTAATAGAGAAAATGTGGCACTGCTGGCTAACTTTTCTTTGAAATAAATAGGTATGGCTGTCCCACATTTTGCATAAAAATAAATCTTTCACTCCTATTTTTATATTTGTCTTCTCCCCCCCCCCCACTGTTGCAGGCAGACATAGAGAAATACCAAGAGGAAATTCAGAAAGAGAACATAAATCTTTCTGTTGCTTTGGATCTGACAGAAGACGAGCTAAAGGACCCAAGCCAAAGCTCATTGAAATCAAGAGAAAGACTTTCATTAACTTCAATGGGCTTTGTATCAGGCCTTGGATGAAAATGCAAGATGGAGTGTTTATTCTTCTCTGTTGCTTATGGGCCAGAATATGCATGGTTTCTGTACACACAGAAGTACTTCCACTTTTTCGTTTTACCCCTTTTTTGTTTTTAAAGTAATTTTTTAGTTCTTGCTGTTGCTGTTTTGGACACCAAAAGTTAGTTGTTTGTGATAACTGCAAGTATCTTTTAAGAAATATCCAAAATACATGCATTAAACTTTCAGGCCTTCATTATATGTGAAAAATAATTTTTAATGAATTATGTGCGTATCCTTAAATCAGCTTGTTTTTTTGTCTGTTCAGAAATCCAGATAACAAGAAGGATTTGGCTGCACAGTTTTGGTAAGTTGTTTATTTTCATTTGTTGTTGTTAGCTGGTTTTACTTAGTTGTTTTTCTGTTGATTTTGAGTACCATAGATGCATTTATCTAGTAGAACCTGATTAAATATCTTAATTCTGGTACTGTTACTTTCCACAGGATTTCAAAGGTATTTCTTTTTTCTCCATGACAGAAGAAAAGTGTTGCATTTAACTGCATTTAATATTGGAAACTGGTGTATAATAAATGCAGTACATTTTGTGGTTCACACCTTTTTGTAGCCAGAAGTTCTACAAAATCAGGGGCTGAGATTAAAATTATAATATTTTTGTAAACCAGCTTTTTAATATTAATTAACACTGCTAACAGGAGGTCTTTTAGAGTTCTTTCATGCTGTCAGTGTTGAAGCTTTGTGTTTTCATTCCGAGGCTAGTTGCTTCCAATCCAGAATATGAAGTTTGGCAGGGCTGGTTTTAGGAGAGATTTAACCCTTCCCTGTTAAGCATTCACTTGATGCCGAGGCTTCCTTTGAAGGTTTTGTAGCCATAGTTGGTATCTCCCAGGGGAAGGAAGTGTCGGTCAGCCAAATGGAAAGATAAAGCTCCATCAGGTTTTTAATAGTAAACTAAGTCAGAATGGAAAAAAAAAACAACCAAATGCATTGTCTGCCTATGACACAGGCAGTGTCTGTTACCAGCAAACTAATCTGATCCATGAAGGCATGACAGACTCTGAGTCTACACCGCTTCGATCATTCTCTCATTTGTACCTACTCCACTATCCAACTTTTCTCCATTTTTTTCCCCCCTACTTCTGTAGGTACATAGAAGTTCATCAACATTTGCCCTGTATTAAAATCCACATTAAAATGAATGACTTAGGCTATTATTCATAAATGTAGGCTTCTTTTCTTTAGGATTAGATTTTTTCTTTCTTTCCCATGCTTTCAAAAATGTTGAATCTGTTTCACATGTTCCATGAAATATCAGAACCCTTTATGTAAGAGAACACTTTTCTGTCATTCTTCCCTTTTAATAAAAATACAGGATTTGTATTTCTCCTATTAAATTACGTTCAAAATTAACCTCTTAAGGAAAACACAACAAAAAGACAGTTCAGTTTGGAAAGGAAAGATTATCATACCATTCCACATACTTCACTTGTTTTCAAAAGTCTGATCTTTTATCCTTTCTAGACTGTTTCTCCTTCTAAGAAGTAGCTTGAGACAGGAAACCAGACAGCAGCCTGCCGTGATAAGGGAGAATATTGTTTAATGGAGGTGCCTCAAGAGCTTTTTTTCCTCTCCCTTAGGTTCAGTAAATGTGGAACTGAAGGTTGAGCAGAGTTCATACGGGCTCCATTTTTTCTTGGAAGAGAAAATACTTTCTTAATGAGCACCGAAGGAACTTTTTCCCCCCAGTTTTTAGAATACAAGAAAGCCATTTCCAGGCATGTGGCTTCAAAGAGTCTGCAACAGTATTACCGTAAATTTAATGGGAATGCTGATTAGTCTGCCACAGAGCTGATCAATGATTATGCCAAAGCAATTCTAGGTCAAAGTGACGTCAGTTAAGTTAGGATGCAAAAAACCAGATTTTTCAGCCTGCTTGTAGTTCTGAACAGAGGAAGGTAAAAGATTTTCAAGTCAATAAAAAGCTACAATAGTCTGAAATACAGTGTCATGCTACAGAAATGTTTTACTTCATACCTATTGAGTAAAACTCTCAGCAGAAATTTTATCTTATGTACCATTTTCTTCTTGCACAGTATTCTAAGGTTTTCAGCAGTTATTATCATTCTCCAGTGGAAATCCAGTGAATAAACACAGAAGCTGCCAATCAGTGAAATGTTTTCATGGCATACTGGTTCTTCATGATTATTCCCCTGCTGTCCTTCATGGGCTGCCTGCTCTGGTCTCTTCCCCCAGCACCATATCTGGGCTTTTGCTCCTTCCCCTGCTCTTGCTCGCTTTGACTGAGTCTGGCTGCTGTGCTGAGCTGGAGAGTTTCTTTGCCTGATGCTATTTTGGGGCCCAGTGCAGTTAAGTGCTTGCTTACTTCCCATTAAAGTTAATGGAACTTTAGAAACACTTCTTTGCTGACTCAGGTCCTGATGAGCAACTAGTACAGCAAGTGCAACCATATCTTGTTACTAGCCCTGGAAAACTTTTCTTTTTCTAACCTTTCCAGGGAATTCTGCTCTCAGAAACTTTTTTCTCTGTTAGACTCTTTTTCAAAGTTCCACTGAAGAAGACTTCTCACCCAGGTTCAGGAAACCTCCCCACCCTTTGGATTTCATCAGTGGAGAGTCTTCTGATATTATCACTTCTCCTTAGTATCAGGGGAAGTTTGACTCGAGGCTCACAGAAGTTAATAGTTTCAGAGCAACAGGATAAGTCCCAAAGGGCCTGGGCTCAAGAGCTTTGGCCAACATGACTTGCATGGGCTACTGGATACCAACTGTGCTGCAAGACCTGCAATGTCTCTGTTGAGAGCGCTCATGCAGTACTAATTTGGCAGATATCATTACATTATTCTGTAATTATACCAACAATAACAACCATACCTTGAACCTTGTAGACGAAGCCTCACTGTACCACAGGGCAGCATTCCTTGCTCCCCCCAGCACACAGGTTGTGAAAGAAAACCCTGTGCATGCTTTCATGTGGGGTGAAGAGAAGCAGAAGTAATGGTCACCACCCCCTGTCCACAGCAAGAGTCAGGTCACTGCCTGCTCTTCCAGGTATTTAACAAGAGCAAAGTCTCTATGTTAGAGGGATGCTTTGAAGTTGTTGGAAATGCACAGTCAAAACTGTCCCTCCACCCCACCCTTCCCTTTTATAACGGGTCTGCAGAGTTGGTGGACCTTGAAGTTAGATGTACGGAGCAGCCCAGAGTAGCTGCAATGCAGTTGCTCTTCTCCAGCTGCTCTGCAGTCCAGATGTCTAGGCTGGGTGCAATCTTAAACAGCTTTGCTTGTTCATCCAGGGTAAATCATCTGTACAAGTCCTTACTGTCAGAATACATGTCAGGTATCCTTAAGCTTTCATTTACTCTTAATTATGTTTCTGAAACAGTAAACCATACCTGTCAGGAAGTTAATATTGAGAAGTCTTCAATCCTGACAAGGCGATGAGCTCTGATGATAATGAACTTCCCTCCTGGAAGGGATACTTCACTACGTATTGGATCATAAGGACAGAGTGTGTGTTTTTTCTGGCTTGCTGCCTTCACTGGACTTCAGATAGGAAAATACAGAGGGACTTTGCCTGGACTTCTACCTTGCACCTGCCTTATTTGCATACAAAAACCTATTGCTTCATTTGTCTTTCTGAAGTACAGGGTGTGAGCAGAATCTTATCAAAAGCCATGTCCTGTTTGGACAAGTTGGACTGACTTGGCAGAGATCCACAGGGTGGAGTGAATGGGCGGAGGCAAGAAAGTAAAACTGGGTGGCTTGTTAGCAGAAAAAGAGAGGGAGAGCAAAAAAAAAAAAAGAGGGTGGAATGTTTGCCTACCGGATTTTAGTTAATTATTTCGTTTCAGATTACATGCGTTTTAAATTCTTCTAACCCACATGAAAAAATCTTTCCATACAAAATAGTTTATCTAATAATGTGAAAGACAAAGGCCCTTGTTTTTTTAAAAACACCAAATATGAATATATTGTTGTTTCCTCACAATTTTTTCCAGGGTACCTCAGGAATGAGAGGCAGTATTTTGATTTTCCAGAAATTAGTTGTATTTATTAAACAATTTTCGGGCTTTCAAACAAGTGCATTATGAAATCATTGTGTAAAGTAGAACCCAACTGTTTTTTCATTCCTCTGTAATAGAAACAGATAAGGCTGTTTACCTTCCCTATTGCCCCCTTCTCAAATGTTTAGGAGAGAGAGAGACTTTGAGGTTTTGAGTTAGTAGGCATCATTTTACAAAGACCAGAAGAAACTCCTAACTTGTTACTGGCAGCAGCATGCTCTATTTTTGTGTGAGTGTGCATGCATGTATTTTTTTTTGTGAGTGTGGCCCAATCAATCAATATGGAGCATTATTTTTAAATACAAAGGTAATTGTTTTCTGAGTTTGTTTGCAGCCTTAGGAAAGTGTTGTCCTGAGCTAAACTTTAAATCCCAGACCAACGCTGGTTTATGTTGACTCTGTAGTGGCTGTCCCCCTCATCTGGACCAAGAGGACCAAGCATTTCTTGAAAATTGTTTTCCAGTCACTATCAAATGAGGCGAAGAAACCTGCTGCTTCAGTGTAACGTGTGATAAAGAAGTGCTCAATATCTGTACTATGATGCAGCAAAAAAGTAACGTCTTCCTCTGCTGTTCATAGATGACTGCACCTGAGAAAGACTGAGTTACTTTTCACTTTTTCTCAGGGCATTCATTACACTTTCCGTTGTCTATGTTAGACTAATTCCTGCACAGGAATTTAAAGCCCTCTCAGAAACACTCAAAATGTATTGCATGTGAAATGTGTATCAAGTGTCTTTCACACACTTTCTTGAAGTAAAAGGTAAAAAAGAGTATCTCTTAAACTGAAGGAAATACAATTCTGAAAAAAATAAAAATGACAAAAAGGGTAGCTTGGAAGCATGACTGCTTGGTTAGGACAAACTTCTTTCTCTCTTTCCTTTCTCCCTTCCCTTCTCCATTCCTTTCTCCTTCCACTGAAGTACAAATTGGCGTGTCACTTTACAATACAAATGGAAACCTGAAAGCAAGTAGTTCCAAATTCTTATATGAGGGAGGTCTGAGATGCTACAATTTGCTGTATTTTTTAATGTCTAAAACTATAGGGTTTTTTTTTCCTGTGTTTTTATACACACACACACAAAACCATGTAGGAGTGATGCATGTATTCATTGTGTAGGTGTGTGGTGTATTTCTGGGCAGTCTTCTGAAGTGTCTTCTAGCTATGTGAAATGTTAAAAACCTGAAAAATACAACTCTTCAAAGAAAAATCGTTAATAACTTACACACACTAAAAGTATTTACAAAATTACCACAACTTTTAGCAAATATGTCTTTTTCAGGTCTTTTGACTTCTGTAAGAAGAATTATGGAGCTACTTTTGACGCTTGTTTCCATTATTCAAAATGTACACCGTTCTATTTCCATAAGTCTATAAACTTCATTCATATACCTGAAGAATTACAGACTTGTAACAACTCATGCCTTCTCTGGAAGCTCTTAAGAAATTTTTATTTATGAGCACATGTGATAGTTAATTGCAAGATTCTTCATTAATGTAGGCTTACTAGTATTGTTTTAACTTGAGCAGGTACATCTTAAAATTTTAATTTCAATTTCTGGGAGAGTTTTCCAGCCCCAGCTACAAATTCTGTTGCTCAGCCCTTAGCTACTTCCTCAGGGTGACGTTGCCTGGATGGTGTAGCCTGGCTGCATTCGTTTATTTCCAGTGCCATCTGCTGGTCAGAACTGAATTGGTTCTCGCATTTTAATAGAGGTCTCACCGCTTCAGGCAGGGCTGTGCAGTGTGTGGCCAGAACCTGCTCCTTCAGCATCAGTCCTATCATGTGTAACCTCAAGTGATGTATAAAGCTTGACAACATCTAAATGTTGTTGATAACAACTTCCCTTTGCTTCTCTTGGTTTACTCTGTACTCTTACAGCTTACCCCAGAAGATATATCTCCTCCTTTTCTTCACAGCATCTTTCCAAGTTGACCACAGCAATTGTAGAACGATAGTTACAGCATGCTTTATGCCAAATAGTTTTACTTCAGGCAGTCTGAGAGAAGCTAGAGTTCCATGATTGAGGTTCAACACTCAAAAGAAAAAAACAACTGAAGCTGTAAAGAACATAAGCACATGTTTTGAAGTGCTTTTCTTTTGCACACTTAGCACAATTTGTTGTTGAATTGCACTGACTCCATTCTCAGGGAATCAACTGATGTATTTTTTATGTTAAGTCACCACAGCATATTAAATAAATCTCACCAAATTAGTCCTGGAGTTTAATTGGTTTGCATTAATGTCAGTGTCACTGTGAAAGTCTGATTTTTCTATCAGGACAAGAGGTACTCTCTTCAGAATCAGTTCCCTGTGTTACCAGCTAAACAAGATTGTTCTGATGTTATAATGCTGATGAGAAATGCATAGTCTAAACTGTGATGTGTTTATGCACTAATGACAGGTAATGAAAGGTGACAATTCTGTGATCTTGGTATGTTGACATGCACAATAAAAATTAAAATTAACATTCAATAAAATAAGCAGATGTCCATTTGTTTTAGTAGCAAGTGGGAAGATATAAATAAACTTAGGCTAAGTGAAATATTTAAAGGAAACCTAGTCAAATAGTGAAGAAGCTATGTTAGAGATGAATCAATATTCACATTAGTCTAACAAAATAGTAAGTTCTTACAGTTCAGAAAGTTGGTTAGGTAGTTTCCTCCAGCTTTCTAACACCTTGTCTTTCCCCTGCAGGCCAGGATACCAGAGGCATCAGAACAGGTGACTGTAAAAAAGATGCTGATGTTTGACCCAGTCCCTATCAAGCAAGAAGCCATGGAGCCTGTTTCAGTGGTAAGACTTAAAAATATTTTAAACTTTGTGATGGCTGTAGAGTTTTTCCATCTTTAAATTCATGTTAAACTTTGGACTGGTCTAGGAAAAGCTGTGATGTTATATTTTGGGTTTAGGGCAATCAAATTTACAGTCTAGGAAAACTATTTCTGTAGTTTATGACTTTATTGCCTGTAAATGACTTGCCCCATTGCCTCTGCCCATGCTTCTATCCCCAGAGCAGAGGTGAAAACATCCCAATAGCTCATGCTTTTGATGGATGTGGGTTGAAATTAAGTTACCAGACTTCACAGTGAAGTGGTGAGAGCCTGTGGTTTTGATGTTACACCTTCGAACTAAAGGAACAGCTGCTCACCGGCCCCTTTTCTCTTCTGATCTTGAAAACATGTCCCTGGGGCTATGTCTGCACACTAACCAGTAGAAGATTAGTCCTGACACAAAAAAGTAATGCCTTTTTGCTGGGTAAGATGGGTGCATTAACTTGCCACAGGAACAGATGAGAACCAGGGCATTGGAGGAGCAATGGGGAAAAAAGAGGAAGGGGAGATTTTTTGATGGCATTAATTAATCAACTTGGTGTGTAGGGCCAGCTCAGAGAAGAGTCTGATAAGCAAGAGCAGCAGGAACATGTACCTGGGAGGGGAAGAATTGTGATGATACAGGCTGTCAGGGAATTACAGCCTTAGGAAGCAGTTTCACGTAACCTTCACCTATTCAACTGCCAGCAACTGCTGAAGGGGAAGGTTTGGGCTTTTCTCCCCCTTTCCAGCTTTGTGTCTCCTTTTTATGACAAGCTATTGTGTGGCCACAGAATGATTTGGATCCTTTATGTGGGCTTATTGAGTGGTCAGAACTGCTAACCAACCAAAAATACCCTTAGTTTTTGGTCAGGTCAGGAAGCAGATCTGACCACTCCTACAGCTGCTCAGTGCCAGTGCAAGGGGAGGATGAGGGATCTGGACCTCCCCTTTCAGCAGTAGCCTGCAGTAAGATCAGATTAAGTGTAACATAAAACCACACCCTCAGAAAGGTTGATCAAGTCAGTGTGCATAAATTGGAGTGCTTTAAGCTTGTGCTGAGAATGGCATCTTTCAGTGAAGAGTTTGCTTCCTGTTTTATTTAAAATGTAGAACAATTGACATCAGTTTAAATACATCTCTAAGCAGCCTGCTTTCTTCACTATTAACACTTTTTGAGAGTTGTTGATATACATTTTAAAATTAGTTTGTCTTTCATAGGGTTTATTCACTTAAGAGCAGTAATAGAAAAATAATTCATTTATCACTGAGGGTGTATGACAAATTCAAGTATTTGGGTCAAGAAAGAACCTTAGTATTGGCCAGGCTGCCACTTCAATCACAATTATTGTATTATTAAGATTAGTGGTGATTAACTACGATGATCTGGGTATATCTAATGGTGTCCATCAAAGGCAGAAAGTGGGCTACTTTTACAATAAAAGTGTAATTACAGAAATAACAGAAAATCACTGTGGAGACACTGTGGGCTGTCTTTGTACACATCTGCCTTCATCTCCCAAGGAAGTTTGCTTGGAATGATGCACATGAGAGACACGGGATCCTGCCCCAGACAGCTGTGTGCTTCTGCAAAACAGACAGGGTTGGTCCCTCAACAGGCTGACCAGGAGAGGAGTGAGCAGTCTTCCCAGGCTGGCAGATGAAAGAAAAACTGCAGTGGGAGGAACAAGGGAACATTTCTGAGCCAAGTGCATTTCAAGGCTGTAGTTCCAAATGTTGCTTATTCTATAGCACGTCCTCCTTGCAGAGGTGTGGTACATTCCATGTGTTGGATCTCTGGAGTCGTCTTGGGTGTTCTTATAACTTAGGGTCATCACCCTGACCAGCCATTAGAGACTATTCAGAGCATTTTACCAAATCTGTATTCTTTCCCTTTTGTTACTGCATAATGCAAAAAGAAAAAAACAACACAAACCAGGAAAGGAAAAGTAAATCCAGAGGACATGACATTTTTTGAGAATCTCATGTGAGTTACTCTGGTTTCCCTCAGGTTGTGAGGAGTGTGTGTTTCAGTTTCTGTACCCTTACCCTAACCCAAACCCTCAAGGTCCTGGCTTCTGCAGCACTTCTTGGTGTTACAGCTCCCTTGGAGCCCTGCTGCCATGGCTGCCTGGCAGAAGCTACTTTGGAAACACATCTAAAGGGATAAATCACGGTATGAAGAGAATATAGGAAAGGACAGAAGCCACTGAGTGTGTTGGTTTCCTTGACCTTGTTTTGAGAGGTGGAAGGAACCCTGCTAGTGTGATGTTCCGGAGGTGCTGAGCACAGCGTTCAGTTCACTGTGAGCTGACAGAAGTCAGAACCCTTAAGTCAGGGTTTATTTGTACTCTACCTGCCATTCTGGTAGCATTAACAGAATCCAAACTAAATTCAGTCCCTTAGCAATTGTTCCTTATTTTACCTGAGCATACACTGTCCGTAGGGGTACAGTCTGTCTTCTCAAAACCCTAGTAGTCGGGGTGAGAGAAGAAAATGAATTACAGCTTTGACACCTCTGTATTTCAGGGTGTGTGGCTGGAAGGATTAGCTATACTTCTCAGATGACTGAAGCTCACACCCACCGTGTTTCATCACTCTACCAACAGCTCATGCTATTTATCAAATTGAATTATCGAACTCATTTTATGATAGTTCTTAACGAACTGGTGGCAAAGTCATCTAGAGGAGTCCTACCTGCATATCTGCTGTAGGGATTGTTAAACGTTCAGACAAAGTCTGGTTGCTGTTCAGTGAAAGAAGTTGCTTTTTTATGTTTTACCATGTGTCTTTAATTTGGAGCAAAGAATTTTTCTTTGCCCTCCCACTAGGCCCAAAACTATTTGTTTCACCCATTTTTAAAGGTAGTGATGTGGTATATGAGGGGTTGAAGTCTTAGGTAGCATGCTAGAGTACAGGTTTCTCATGATGAGAATGGGGTTTTTTGTGTATTAGCTACTATTTGGATTAAATCCTATTCATCCTTTCACGTGATACTCATTTGACAAAGAGTGTAAGCAGGTTCTTCACCTGTCTCTGTTTTCCCAAGAGGTAGGATAAATTTTAAAGTTAAATTCACTGGACTATGTTATTTAGAAAAGACTTTGTGGATTGCTTCACAACAAAGGAGGTGTTGCACTGTGGCAGCATAACAGAATTTAGCACATCACATTAGGTTAATGCTTGATAATGTCCCCTTGTGGTAGCAGCAGTCTTCTGGGAGGTGAGAGGTGTGCTTGGGACATACTTGGCCAGTCTTGAGAGATAGTCATGAGGAAAAGCATGGTTTTATTGATTAATTGTATAAGTCACTGGATTTTATTGTGGACAAACAATAAGGAAAGGTAAATTAATTGCTTTGTAAGGCTCAAAGAGAAAAAGTTATGATAACAAACATAAAAAATGAGCTAGCTGGAGACTTAAGGGAGAATATACGTTGAAATACAGTCCTGCATCTTTATAATAATCTTCTGTAGTGGCATACTAATCTGCACAGGAATGTTTAGGAAAGCAGAAATTACAGGAAAGTGGAAATCTGTTGGGTCATTTTCAATCCAAATCAGCCCAAAATCCTGTATAGGCTGTTAATTCCCACAGTGCAAATCCAAGGAAAATCTTGTCAGCTTAAATACTTAGGCAAACAGCCATGATTGCCAATTCTGCCTTGTTGCACTAGAATGCTTTGCTTAAGTTCAAGGACACATGAGAAGAAACTGCTCTTGCAGAGTGTGAAGTACACTCTTGGTTCTAGCTAGTGGCATTAGGAAGCCAAATAGCAGGAGTTGGGCCATTATTTGCCATTGTTAATGTGCCCTGTCTACAGAGAGAGACTGAAGTCCTCCGGACTCTCCCATCCCATATCCACCAAGGGGTACTGTCTGCTTCCCTGGCATAGAGAAGGAGAGTGAGTTACCAAATTTGAGAGCAGTGATTCTTACCTACCTAATGGCAATTGCTGTGTCCCAGGGAGCTAGAAACAAAAAGCTTAGCTTTGGGACCAGGAGATAGATCTGAGGTGACTTAACTCCAAAGTAACAGGGTTTCAACCACGCTTCATTGACAGTGGTGCAAAACTGTTGTCCATCAGAGTCTGATTAACAGCAGGTATTCTCCTTCTGCTGGTTGTAGCATCCTTCTCATCTTTCTCACCATTTTTTGTTCCCACACAGATAATTTGTTGCACCACATTTTTCCATCACAACTTTATCAACAGTTCAGATAGAAACATACCAATTACAAAATCTCAGAAGAAGAGTTTAGAATGATTCTGCTTCCCCAAACAGCCAGAAAAAAAAAATAGCTGACTTTAAATCAGTGCCAGTTTACAAGGAAAAGCTTCTATGCAGAATAGTGCAAGGTCTGTGAGGTAAAATACCAAGTTGCTACAATAATCACCTCTTAAAAAATCTTGGAAACTATTTTTTGCTTGTCTAAATGTATTTTACCAACCTTTTCCAGTTTACAGTTCTCAGCACAACATCTTAATGGTTGGGTAATTTTTTTCAACACGCACATGGTGTTACTTGAAGAGTTGAAAGGGTAGCTGTTTATATAGTAATTACAGCTTGGAGGTACTTCATTCTTTAATAGGCTCCTTCACCGAAAACATTCCCCAGGATGTAAATGGCACAGCTTTGTTCCTCTCCAGTATTCTTGCAGTGAAAGAAAGTTTGTAAGTAGCGACTCATCCCTGACGAATCCACATCACTGTAAATGCAAATGATACTTAGTGGAGGAGCCTGTAGTTTGTTGAAGCTGAATAACATTGCAGGGTAAACCAGTAGCAGCGTTTAAACTAAAGTGCTTCATGTCTCATGTGTTTAAATTTTGGGGTTTTGCCCAAACTTTTGCCCATAACTTGATCAGATTTAGTAGATACTAGATACTGTTCACTATTAAACTCTTATCAACATTCAGTGGCCTTCATCACTTAGAATGCTGTTAATTCCATCGTTTGGCTCAGCAGTGGTGCAAGTCTATAGAACTTGTTTTAGCCAGCATTGCTTTTGATAAACAGCCTTTCAGTAGAATTCTGAGGAACCAGTTACCATTGCAGATGAACATTTTTATAGATTGAATTTTTACGAATAGTCATAAAGAGAATAAATGGAGTTTCAGAGGTTTTAATGTAATATTTACTGTTCAGAGACAATCACCATTTTTGTATGACACTTGGTTTGAGTATTTTACAGAATAGGTGATTCACCTTTGTTTTTCATCACAGTACTATATGAATGCAGCAGGAAAATTTAATACTTTTCTAAACTCACTGTTTCAAACAATAACGGAAAAGAAGAACAATACATTTGAATCACTTTGCAAAAGCTCATGTAGTTAACATTAACATTTCAAATCAACTAAATGTCCCTCACAGGGAAGACAGAGGTAAGAAACCAGGAAGTTTTCACCCAAAGGAAAAAATAATTGAAGTGTCATGGAAATTACTGTATAAAGATACAGTAGTTTTATACTTCTAATCTGTTTCATTTTCTACCATTTTGAACACTTCTTTAATCTCATTCATCAAAGACTTACTGGTGCCAAAAAATTCAGCAGGTTTTTAATATTGGTGTGAAACTGCTTAGCCTTAATGTGAAGCTTTACTTGCCTAGAATCCAAAGATAGTATTTTATTTCAAAACATTTAGAACACCTAAGGGCAGAAAAACCTGTGTGGGTGCATTTTCTGTCTTTCTGCTGTGTTATTTTTTGTCTTAAATACAAAATCAATCTAGGTAATTGTTTAATAATACTACACTCTGCAATGATTGTTAATGCTTCCTGATTTACAAAAAGTATTTCCACTACAATGTGGAGATCATCACATAGGTCAAGATTAGCTTTGGGGTTTATATCATCTTGTAATGGGAATTGCAAGCTACCACTAACAGGGATGTGCTTCCAACATGACAAATGTTTATTCCTTGTACTAATTTTCCAAAATCAGACTGTCTGCTTAGATGCTTTATTTCTCCACAACAAAAAAGTTTGGCATTTACCCTTTGCACTCCTGAGGTACTTACCCCTTACTCATGTAGTTCAGCTGTGTATTTTAGTGCTTCTAGGGGTCAGATACACAATTGCTGGCTTTAGTGATGATTGTTTCCCAATTACTTAAGCAGTTGATTGGGACCCATGACTGGCAACCTAATTCCAATTTAACTCCCCTCTTCCTTGACTTCATGTTCCTCAGTTTTCAGTTACATGCTGGGCATAGCACCATGTATCTCCCAGGTCAATTAAGTAATGTGCAGCTTAGTGCATGAACAGCAGTTTTGAAGGGAGAAAGAGCTGAGTAAGCCGCCTTTTCATCATCTGTTTTGGGTTGCTTCTGAAACAGTTAGTGAATCAGTACTTGAGTAACTTCCTATGTATAAAAACTTAGGCTTGATTTAATTAACTTTTATTTAGAAAGTACATTAAAGTCCTTTCTTGAAACTTTCTTCATTTTGCCTCAGTTCTATCAGCTGCCTTTCTTTTTCAGCAGTACTTGTGTGTGTGTTGATTTATAGTTTGATTTTCTTTGTTTTTTCCCACTCCTCCTGACAGTCATACCCGTCCAATTACATGGACCAAATGAAGCCAAACAAATACAGCGTCATCTATTCTACACCAAGTATGTTGCACAATAAGTTCTACTCGAGCCCCGAAGGACTATCAAATGGAATCCAGATGGAGCCAGTAGACCTTACGGTGAACAAACGGAGCTCACCGCCTTCAACTGGAAGTTCTCCTTCCCCCCTAAAATTTCAGACTGTGCACAGGAGAACTTCACCTGGATTGACTCTGTCCTCACCCAGCTCACCCCTCAGTAAATTCACACCATCACCTCCAGGAGTACAGCCTATTTCCATGCCAATAACAATCCCACCTGTAATGGCTGCTGCTCTTTCACGCCATGGACTGAGAAGCCCTGGAATACTCCCAGTTATACAGCCTGTTGTGGTCCAGCCAGTTCCTTTCATGTATGCTCCCCATCTTCAGCAGCCCATTATGGTGTCCACAGTTCTTGCCGATGAGATGGAAACTCCAAGTAGCATGCAAGGTTGGTGTTGTCAAAGACCTTTATGTCATCTCATCCTGAGAAAATAGCTGTATATCCAAGCACTGTATTGTGTGCTTTTCACATTTTAGGAAATGGAACAGAATTCCTGTTCTTCTAAAATACACAGGCATGGAATTTTCTGTGTAAATATTTTACCAAACTTGCCAAGGTTGTATTCTGTTCTGATTTATACCTGCCTAAAGCTGTTGTCTGCTGAGATTTGGACCGATAAAAATGTGGGACTAATGAAAATTAGTAGAGTTGTTTTGAATCATAGTTCATCAGGACATAACTTGGAAGATTTTGTATTTTGGCACAAATTGTTGCACTAAATACAGAGCTGGAGGATTTGTTTTGCTTTAACTATACATTTCCATGTATACTTTTTATTTCCATAACAGTCCGTATTTTTGACGTGTTGCCTTCCCTCTCCTACCCTCCCCCATACAGTGCCTGTTATCGAATCTTACGAGAAGCCCGCACTGAAGAAAACAATTAAAGTAGAGCCAGGAAGTGAACCCTCAAAGACTGACTTCTATCCTGAACAAATATCACCTCCAATGATGACCTCATTGTCTCCGCAGCAAGTAATGTTGCAAGAGTAAGTAGCTCACAGTAGCCCCAAGATCAGCAGAACAAAAAGCAGTTAATTGCAGTAGTTTTGAGTGGGCGGGAGTGTTGCCTTGCTTCAGAGCAGGGGGTAAAGAAAAACAACCTATATCTCCCCCCACCCCCACCTCAAAATATGGAGTTGATACTTACTTATATGTTGCAAACAAATAGATCTGCCACTTGTATAATCCATTCCTAAAGTAAAGCCAGTCCCAATCCTACAATTTATTGAAAGTAGGACTCCCAGTAAGATAATGACACCTGTGTGTAAAACCAGCAACAAACTGGAAAGACACGATAAAGAATTCCATGCTGATTTCTGTATTTATGTTACATAAAATACCTTTCCTTAACCTTCAGATTCTTGTAACTTTCTTTCTTGGAGGACCTCTTTGTCTTTAAAAAAAATTAATGGCCACTTACTGGAAAGAACTTCCTGGGGCCTACAAGTTTTGTGTATGCAGTGAAATTCTGTGTTTACCTGAGACCATTGTTTTGTGGGTGGGTTTTTTTGGCAGCTCAAGTAGTTCCTGAAACTTAGTCCCCTCCCAACCATTTGTTTCCATCTCAGTACCAACTCATTGTGCTGGTACAGCTGTTACTGGGACCAGTGCACAAACTGAATCACTGATTTAAATGCATTTAAAACAGTCCTGTTTGCAGAAGGCAGAGCAAGGGCTACAAAATAAGGTCTGGAGCAGGAACTTTTCAATTGGAAATACAAAAAACTTCTCAGGAAGTACATGAAGATCCATTGGCATCCTTCTGTTTCCCATTTTCCTAGGGAAAATTCTGTTAACTTAGAAAATCATGGAATGGCCCAGAGCTTGGCTTATCCTTCAGGCTGCTAGCACGGCTCTTACAGAAGCTGAAATTGGAAACTGAACAGGGCTTACGGTACATGGCTTTAGAATCCATTTCTGCCCTGTCCTGCTCACTGTTGCCCTCAGAGCAGTTGTACGAGACCTCACCTCCTCGAGTGGGGAAAAAAGCTCTAAGCCAGACTGCCAAAACCAGCGTGTGAGTGCAGGGTGATTGAGGAAGGCAAAGAAAGCATGGGACATTGCTGTTCTGCTTATTCCTTCGGAAGGCAGCCTCTTCCTCCTGCTCATGGCCATTCCCAGGTTAGAAGGCACACTGCAGCTCCAGGGCTAACTGCATTCTGCACAGCCACTTGTGGACACCCCTCCTTCTTTTCAAGTCTCTACCCAGCTGAGGTGCAGCTTGTAGCATGCAGGCATTTTGCCATTAACTAGTTGCCAGCTAGCTTTTATAATACGCTGTTTATTTGAAAACTAATGTTTTATGATGATAAACATAATAAAATAGTAAACATCCATGTTTACTTGGTGGTTACTTATCTTCCATGATGAACCTGCAACACAAGGGAGTCAGGTCTGTATGTACTTGGAGCTAACTTCTGCTAGGTCAGGGCTGTCAAGTGGCTCGATTTACTTCTGTTCTTTGTTAGGCCTCTTTAGCAAGAGCAAACCAGTAGGTGCTGTTCCTGGCTGATACCCCACCCTTCCTCCAGGGCTGGGACTTCTGCAGCCTTGTCACTTGCATTAGTGATGTGCATTGATCATTTCGCAATGACTCCGGTTTCCGCAGGAAACCCACCCTCTGAGCAAAGGACATAGAACTTGGTATACGGTGTAGGTAGCATTGTTACAAAAGGCATTTGAAGAGTCCATGTTCCCAAAGCATCTTCTCTGCTTGCCCATGAAGAGCATTATGTTTATGGAGACCTTGTCTTCACATTAATAGCTTTTAAATTGCTTCCTAGCTATCTTGTAGAGCTGCAGTTCTTGGTTGTTCCTAAAGCCAGTGTTCTGAAGTTCACTGGAAGTTTGTAAGTGATAGTTTTGATCTGATTATCATCACACAAATTGCAAAATGAGGGACCTAGACCTTTATAAAATTTCTTGTTGTCTCACAGCTTCATCAGCCTCTCTCCCTCTCCACTGTAAGCTGCAGTTAGGCAATGATTTGTCATTTTTCATGGGCCCCAGCTGCCAAAATTGCACTATCAGATGGGAAAGCTACATTAAAGGGAGATAGGAAACCTTCGGTTGCACTTCTAAGTGACTGATTTTGCTTTAGTGTTAGGTTTTGGCATACACATGGTGAGGGCATTTCTTGTAGGGATTTTTGGGTGTATATCTGATAATTGATGTAACAATGCAGTTATTTCTAGAATCAAACTTGAGGTAATAATCTCTGACCAAATATAAGAAGCTTCATTAACACAGTATTTTCCTGCAGTCATGTGTTTTCTTGCAAGTGTAAGTGTCGATGTCTAACTCGTGCTGTCAACATACTGTGGTCTGTTGGTTAAGAAGGAGGAAAAAGCTGTTGAAATTCTAACATGATTTTTAGAAGATACTCTACTAAAGAATGACACTTGAATGATTAGATGTATCTGGTTGTGTAAGAGGGAATGAAATAATTAGGGCTGTGCTTTTATTATTGGCACTTCCTTAATATTTACCTCTGATTTTTGACCCCGCCTTAGCTATTTTTTAAAACTGCCACACCCTGTCTGATTATTGATAAGGTTCTATATTCTTGACAGCCTCCTTTCCTCTAAATGAAGAACGAGCTGGAGATAAATTCTCTGTGCTTTTTCACATGCTCTTAGATTGAAAGCCATCACAACTGGTGTACAGCCAATGTCCCTTTTCTCCCTTTCTCCAGATGTCCCCATAGAATCCTAGAACAGTTTAGGTTGGAAGGGACCTCAGAGATCATCTAGTTCCAACCCCCCTGCCATGGGCAGAGACCATATCCAGAACTAACTTCCACACACAAGGATTTAAACCAGGCTTGCTTCCTGTCCTAAGCCTTAGCTTCTCCAACAGCACTGATATGCAACAGCATTACAGCCGAGCATTGCTTTAGAGAAACATTTCTTTGGAAGCTAAAAGCCTGCCTTCTTCTTGGAGAGAAACTCTGTCTAGCATCACCATCTGGGGTTTCCTGCCTTTACAGTATTTGGAGGTAGATTTTGTAGAGGTAGGTTTTGAAGACTACATCACTTAACAGTCACAGAAACATCCAAGAATGAGAATTTGGCTCCCAGTTTCAATAATAAAAGATTAGTAACAGAACTAAACTTTTTCCACACTGGTAATTCCCATCCTGCTGCTCTGCAGAGTAACAGAAATTTTTTTTCTTGCTGAACCACACACAGGATTTTCTGCCTTCAGCACATCCCCTTTATTTTGCTGAGAGAAGTAGTTACTCATTGTTTCTGAAAACTGGATCCTAAAGGAGCTTCCTTTAAGTAACTAGTAACCTAGTGTTATAAACCATAATTCGATTGGTAAGGAAATGTGGAATACAGAATCAGAGAAAGGAACGGGAGTTCTAGAAAGCCTGCTTCTGCGGCATGGAGGAGCTAGGCTTGCCACAAGGAAGGCCAATACCTGCACATTATCTACTAAGCTTCAGTTAAAAGCTTAAAATAGATTAAAAGCACTGTTACAGACCTGCCAATGGCTTGAAAAATGCAACTTCGTTATTGAGGTTGCAAGGCTGGCAATGCCACTTACCTTTTTGATGAGCACTTATTTTTCAGCATTGGGAAGGAAGAAGAAATTGAGGTTGTTCCTAATCCTAGAGCAGGGGGTGCTCAAACCTAAACATCCACAGCCAGTGACACCTTGAAAGATGCTCAGTGTGTTGTCACACACACAAATGTTTATGTTTGTTACAGAAGTATACATGTAGTTAGTACATGTCTTACCTGCACTGCACCTGTAGGCTTCAAAAGCCAAAAATTATGTTTATGAAGGTGGAGGGACAACTTCAGACATCCTGTGGGTGTGCCACACAGGCTAAACTCTACTTTTAGGAATTGACGTCAGTGGTACAGGGAGGCCGCACCCTCCTGCCAGCACCAAACAGGAAATTCTTAATTACTCTGTAAAGGAGTGGCTGGAACAATAAAGATTGAGTTCTGCTTTGAAATCCTAAAGATACAATTGCTTCAATAGTATGGAATATCTGTTTCAAATTACAAACAAATTAGTTACATTTGAAGGAAGAAGAAAGATTGTGAACTCAGAGTTTGAGAAGTCTGGGCTTGACTGAAAAATAGGGATTTGAAGGGAGCATTTCTTTATAAGCATAAAAAAAGTTAGTAGTAAAAATGGCTACGTCATGCCCCAAACTGAGCAAACATTTAAAATACTACTGCCAGAACACAGAAAATTTGCAAATCCCTCCTGAATTTTTCGACGTGCATGTAATGTAGTTCCTTCTGCCAAGAGACAGAGTGGTGGTGAATAAAGGTCTCAGTCATGAATCATATTAGCTGAGGTTTGCTGAGCTGAATGTTTCTCATTTTTAACATTCAATCTGACTTTGCAGGAATCACCCTTCGGTTATAGTTCAGCCGGGAAAGAGACCTTTACCTGTGGAATCTCCGGACACACAAAGAAAACGCAGAATACACCGATGTGATTATGAAGGCTGCAACAAAGTCTACACTAAAAGCTCACATCTGAAAGCTCACAGAAGAACCCACACAGGTTTGAGCATTGCTAGGCTTTCCTTTCATCAAGTCTGTGGTAAAATAGTAGGCTAAGCCTTTAGTTCGTGCTAATAACCAGGTGACCACAGGTGTAAATGACAAAATGGCAGGAGTTAGATCTGGCATTGTTCTGAATGTAATTATAGGCTGAGCAAAAGACAGGAGAAACCCCCAACAAGAGACTGTAAGCCAAAGCAGGATCACGGTGTGTGCTGGTATGCTTTATGTTCACTGGCTCTTTGCTCATGTTCTGTGCAGTTACTTGCAGCTTACTCATTCTGTACACCCTGTAAACGCCAAATCAGTTCAAATTGCACTACCTCGCCTCTTACATCACTATTAAATCTGACTGAGACTTCCATGGGAGTAGCCCATTTGCAAAAGTTGGGGCTGTGTGCTAAATACAAACACATCTGCTTTGTGTGGACATGCTAACCACTGGTCTGATAATGCTCTTTCGTGAGGGAGTGTTGCAGTAAGCACATCCCCATCTCTGTTCCTCTTGGCATGCTGGATATGTACTTCTATGGGTTTTACCAATAATAGGACACTTCAGGGTAAAATGGAGCCCAGTTCAAGTCTGTCTTAGATCTCCTTTATCTATTGGGCAGCACAGTGGTGTTAAGAAGAAGGAGAATCACATCTGAGAAAGTAAGAATTGAGAGAGCTTGTAAGTTGAACTACTGGTGACAGTGGTGCCTGTTACTTGTACTACAGTGACTTTAAGAGTTATTTATACTACAATAACTTTAAGACTTCTGCCTGCTGTGCTGAATGGTAGCACCACTCCTTTCTACTGACTAATCTAGAGTATGAGGTCCTAGTTTTGAAAATACTTGAACAAATGTTTATAACCTGTCACACTTCTTTTCTTCATGAGACAAAACAAGTGCTAATATGGCAGAGGGAGGAACAGAGAGACAATAAAAAAATAACTTGTGGCAGGAAACAAAATTTTGATCTGTTGACTTTGACTACCCAGTTCCTAGTGCAGAGTGTTCTGCAGCCCAGGGCTGTTGGGAGGCTTTTTGAGTAAGCATTAAAGCAGAGGATAACTCTGTCAAGTACTGAACTGATGCATTTGTGTGCTAAACCCCCGCTTCTGTGTTTCTCTTTCCAGGTGAGAAGCCATACAAATGCACTTGGGAGGGGTGCACGTGGAAGTTTGCTCGTTCCGATGAACTAACACGGCATTTCCGCAAGCATACAGGCATCAAACCCTTCCAGTGCCCAGACTGTGACCGTAGCTTTTCCCGTTCGGACCACCTTGCCCTCCACAGAAAGCGCCACATGCTGGTCTGAGTGTCTTCTGCCCCGACTCCTGCCCAACTTTTGGTTTTGTTTTTTTTTACACTTGCATTTTAATTTGGATTCAGCTGGTCTGAATCTCTGAGTTTATACCATTAAAAGCTTATGTATGGTCAGTAACAGATATTATCTAACCCTTCTATGTCCTTGCCACGGGTCAGACCTAAAGAATGTGAACACTTTTGTTTTTTCTCCTGGGGGTGCTAAGCAAACCCTTTCTGCAGACAATATGTTTAATGTATCCGTTGTGAATAAGGGAATTTGTAAACTAACAGCTTTTGTTGGTTTCTCATTTAATCAAACCAGCATATACTGATAAAGTAGTAAATGTTACTGAAAATCCCAAATGCTAGTCCTTGCCAGAGACTTTTATTTTCGTGCCCTGTAAGGGATACACTCATTTGATGCTTCACAATGCAATGAACAGACTCTTCCCAACCATGTTGGTTTCTGCAACCTGGTTAATGCGACAGTTTTAGAAATCCCCTCTGCCCAGACAGTGAGTAATGCTGTAGAAATAAATCTGAGCAATACAGTTACTTTACAGAAAGATTTAGTTCATAGTATTGTTTACTCCAGTCAGTGAGAGAAATCAGCAGGAATTGGTCCATACATAATATTGTGCATCTAAACCAATGTCATCTGTCCTGTGCATTATAGTGTAGTATATGTCTTTGTTTTTATTGCCTGATACCCTGGTGGATTTGTTAAATGAAGACCTTGTGTGACACTGAATGTCTGGTTCCTGTGCAGAGGTATGGATGGGACACACACGGTACTCTCCTATGACATGGCATTAAATGATCCTCACAGAAACCCTCCGCACCTCATTTCAGGGATCTAGGCTGTCCCCCTACAATCACCCCCCTACATTCTCTCTAAATAGTTGTTTTCCTCTTTGCCATACCTCAGAAAATAGCCATTTTACATGAAAAATGACCCAGGCTGTACTGTTGCGAGTGCGTGCCACTTTAAAACACTACATTGTTTAGAACTCCCAATCCCAAACATTTTAATGAGAAGATGGCATCAAATACGAAGTGCTTCTGATGATAAATTGAGTCATTCTTCAGTTTTGGATAAAAACCTGCTAAATCATCCATTTGGTAACTGGTGTGTGACGGGTAGTCTCCCAGCAGTAGGCAGGTGAAGCCTTCCTGTGGATACGTCTGTGGCAGTAACACACCATAGCAGCAGGTGGTAACTCCCATGTCAATCAGCAAACACAATGTCATCGATAACCTGAATCCCAGCAACCTGCAGTTGACTCTAGAAACGCTCCTGTCTGTGGAAGCCCACTGGAAGGTTTCTGTCTCTCTCAGCTGGCAGACATGGTGCTGCGTGGGAACGGGATGTATTTCTCTGGGCTGTCACGCAGCAGTGTGTATTTCTTCTTTCCCCTATGTAAGGTAAACACCATTCCCTGCAAATTAAACATACTGAAGTCAGATTTTCATTTCTCCTGGAAAAAAACCACGGGAAAGTGGAAGGGTTTTGGGAGGAGGAGTTCCATAAAACTCTCCAGGAGGAGGCAGGTGGAGAGTCCACCAGCGGGTGGGTTTATTTGAGCTCGTGGAGCAGGTAGGTTCTGCTGCTACACCCTGACAAGTCCAGTGGCAAACTGAAGGGATCTTGCAGATAGAAAAGCTTGAGCAAGGAGCCTTCTCTTGGCAGTAGGACCTTATCAGCTGCTCTGCTGACACCCGCATGCCCATAGAATTAGGATTTTCTCCTGAAGAGGAAATGCTCCTACAGCGATTGCCGTGAAATAGAAAGTTTTGTTCCAGCTGTTGAAGGAATCTCGTGGGAATATGGAACCCGCTTAAAGGACTACAGCCCTGAACGTGTGCCCTGTGGAGGGGAGAACAGGGATTTGCAAGGCAGGGCTGGGAACATGGCTGCAAAGCTTTCCAGAGGAAGATGCATATGGGCTGTTACAGCATTGTAGGTCCTCACCGCCTTGCTAGGCCTGAGGGCAGTTGGGCCAGACCCACCTTGTAACTGGCCCTCATCTGCTTAGCCATATAGCTGAAAACCCTGGGAGATGAATCGGTCCTGTCTTTCCTAGTCGGACAGGTTGTTAAACATTTAAGAACTTGCAGGAAAGAGAATGATGCTAATGAGAGCTGTTCTAGAACGGGGGGTTTTGTTGGATATTCTGGATATAGCAGAACTGGCCTCTTTCCTTAGGCTCCAGGCTTTTGGTGGCAGTTCTGTGAAGGCAGACACATCACTGGAGAGGCACAGAGGAGACCCTGTGCCATTTTACACAAGACATTTAGTATCCTGGGATGAAAACTATTCTGTTCTAGAGGAAAAAGCAGATGAGAACCTATAGAAATAACCCAATGGTCCTATTTTTAGCCTAACAAATGCAAATGCATAAAATCTGATGTGTTTAAGAAACATTTCTTTCCAATGCTCTGTTTCCCTTTTAAGGTTTTCACAAGATGTTTTCTGTCCTATTTTCTTTTTTCTCTCTTTTTTAGATTTTGAATTTAAAAAAAATCAAGTACCCTAAAAGCAGAACTTCATTGTAACTAAGAGTTACTTTGAGGAATTTAGGTTATTTGCCATATTCTTTCATTAGCCTATGTACATTTTTCCTGAAAATACGCTAATGGTGGGGAAAATACAGTGGAGATACAACAGAACTTTACCTTTATCCACGTGCCTTGTGATTTAGGGCAACAGAAATTTAAATACTAAATATAAATATTTGAAATTACTTCATGTGAATGCCTTGCTTCTAGGATTTTTCACTCGTGTCTCTGGTGTCAAAAATGTCACAAATATGCTTTCATCTCTGAGCTGAAAATGTGAATTTATATCTTGGCTGGCTCATTGATTCATTTTATCGACTTTTGATTTGAGGGGTATCTGGTAGTTTTTTTCAATACACCCGAGTAAGAGAAGCCAGTTTAGGTACAACAAGAGAAAACCCTGATCCTGCAGAACGTGTCATTTCAAAGCCTGCGCCTTTTTTCCCAGCAGTGCTGCACTGTGCGGTGTGTAACAGATTATACCCTTTTACTGAAATGAGCCTGTTTAAGGCACCTGATTACAATACATTACTAGTTTCTAAGACAACTGCAAAAAGCTGATCAGGTGGGTTTATTTGAATATCCACAGTCATTCTGCATTGATAGTTCTAATGCCACATCTTGTCCAAATATGTTGTTTCTTTCCAGGTTGGCAATACATAGATGAATACAAATCCTTCCTATAAAAATTTACAAAGTATGTTACATATCTTAAGAGGGCTACACCAGTTTTCATTGTATTTTACAGATATTAGCACTTTTTTTTAAAAAGTACTTTAAATATTAGAGGGTCAAAATAATCTTTCTGCTTAGCATCTCTCACCTGCAAACATAGCAGGGATGTTATATTTACTTTAATACTTGTATAAACTATGCAGATTTTTTTAAAATAAATTGTAATATATTTTATAAGCTAATAAGACTGGGTAATTAAAGGTTTCTAGTGTGCATTACTATAACTTTCAAATATGGACACATTTTGGTAATCTTTTCTTACTAAAGATGTGAATGTTTAATGTACTTTCACTGTTTCCACTTTGGTAGTCCAACGGGAATTCAGTAATGACATTTTGTCATGTCAAGCTGTGAACATAAATTTGTACTGTACAGTCCTCATACTATATTTAGTATACATTGCCTATGTATTATACTTGTCAATAATAAAACCCTCAGAATATTGTTTGTGGTCATGTCATCATATGCTGCACTATAAAGAGCGACTACACAGGTACAAGGGTGAGGGGTCCCAGGGGCCTCTGCTGGCTCTGGAAGCTTGTGGGAGCCCCAGGGCTTCTAGTTAGGGTGAAATTCCAAGTAGTCCATCAGTGGGTCCAGAGAACCAAACATGGAAGTTTCCAGTTTTTATCATTCGCAGAGCATCTGTCTGGGCCTGCTGCTTGAGCTGTGCTCTTTCCAGAGCAGACAGTGCAGATGCTGACAGTGCACCCATCAATGCAAACGGCTCCTGCTCATCCCTGGGCACACCCACAGGCTTTGCTGAGAGATAATGATGATCTGTAAAACTGACAGAGTGGTTTTTACTTCCTCACCCCTCTTCAGATGCCTAAAAAGCGTGAGCCCAGTTTAATTCACTATGCATCTTTTAACACTTGCCCTTCTTGCTGAGGGAATTGCATCCGAATGTTGGTGCTCTGCTGCCTGGGACCCAGCAGATCAGTCAGATGAGCACCTATGTTACACTGTGGTGATGTACAGCAGAAATGAGGCATAAAAAAACCCTGCCACCAGTAAACAGAATCGAGTAACCATCCCTGGGTGTGATTTAAAAAAAGGTAGATGAAGTACTTAGGGATATGGTTTAGCATAGGGCAGGAACGGTTGGACTCAATGATCTTAAAGGACTTTTCCAACCTTGTGATTCTGTGATTCTGTGAATGTCAGAAAACCAGGATTGCTCAGTGTAAACCACATCAGTGCTCCCATCATGCTGTTGGTTTATAAGGCTCATCTGGTAGCAACCCAGTGGGTATCTGCGCTCCACAGCCCACTCGTCGGGAGGGATGGATGGCAGGAGCTGCCGTGACGAAGGGCTCATCCAGCCCACAAGAGGCTCCTGCATTTGCCGGGCCGATCCGATTCCCGCCTGCAGTTTTCCAAAGAGGCAAGAATGCATCGCATGTATTCATTCTGTCTAGCTATGAGCGATGGCTTTCAGCAACCAGCAATAACTTGAGCGGCCACTGGGTGTTCCCCTCGGGCTGGGACAAGGCACAGTTTCCCCGAGACTGGGATTCAAGAAAAGATTTGATTTCTCGTGGCTCGGAAGGCCTTCCCTCCATTTCACCTTCTCTCGCAGAGTGAGATCCCCTCATGCACAGACATCTGCTCAGGGGTTCAAAAAATGACCTTTGTGTCTCTCCTGCAAATTCTAGCCATAGAATTTGCTGGAGAACCTGTCCTCTACTGTTAAAACTCTGGCCTGGACAAGCACTAACAAAGTGTGCTGCCAGGCCTGTGAGCTCAGGGACATCATTTTTATAAATATGGCCCTTGGTACAAGGGCATTTCAAGTGCTCGAGCAGGTACTCGTGTCCAGAGGACTCCCAGGCTTCCAAGAAGCAGCTCAATTAACACATTTTTCAAAAAGAAATCTTAAACATTGTATTGCCTCATAAAAACAGTGAAGAGAATATTTGCTACGTTTGACCAAAACAAAAAGTAATTGAGCCTTTATGTACCTTCCCAACAGAAAGAGAGTTTTAGGGAAGAAGAAAATGGAAGTTCCAACAGAGAAGTCATGAGAAACACTGTCAAACACGAACTTAAAAACAAAACAAAACAAATAAAACAACCAAAAAACAATGACAACGAAATTAATCTGCTTTATCAGAGGAACCCAGAAGTGTATTTTAAGGAGCTGCAGTGTATGGTGGGTGCAGTATGCAAATAACCAAACTACTTGGCATGTACAGGAAAGATTTGTAAGGCAGGAAGGATGAAGGGGTATTGGAGGGTTAACAAAACAATATGCACAGCGGGCTTTAGAAACTATTCCTTTCACACCTACCTACAATGCAAGTATCAGAACAGTCTTGAACATGAGGCCCTGTACGTTATTTAGGACACAAACCCCAGTTTGCTGATAAATTACATCTCCAGAGACCGGAAAGCCTGATTTGAGACATTTTACTTCCTCTTCTCTTATCTGGTAAGCAGGACAGAATATGTGCCTGTTGAATCGCTACTGCTACCTGTGAATGCTATGCATGTCCTTAGAGTGGAATGCTTGGGAGTGGGAGAAATCTTTCAGGAAGGAGTGGCACAGGTTTTTGCTAGCATTCTCCACTGCAAAGCACAGCAGAGCCCTGGAGAGGTAAAGACCACCAAGCTCCTGACCAGCTGAAGGTGCACTGACCTCTGTGCCTGAACAGTTCCTGGTGTATCCAAGAGCTGTATGCACACAAGCCTTGAGTTATTGCCAGATGTAACTCTGGCTGTCACCAGAGAAGCCACTAAAGCTTACCAGACAACTGCCCAAGAGCAGACAGCAATGTTACAGAGAAAGTAAAGGACCTGCACCCAGAGGGATGCTGTACAGCTGGGAAAGACCTGTTCAGAAGGAAACACTGCAGCTCCAGCAGTGCATTCAGGCTGCAGCCCCAGGTTTGACATCACTACTTCTGTGGGTGCACCTTGCAGCCTGCTGTGACCAGCTGACTGGCACATGAGGCTTACGATGTCCTTCCAGCAGCTCCTCGAGCTGCCCAATGCCCCTGCCCGCCACGCTGGGTTGCCAAAAAGCACGAGTGAATCTCAGGGGAGGGTAAAACCTTCCTGACTCGAACTTCTGCAGAGAGTTAAGCTTCTGTGTCCTTGAACATCTCCCCTCGTCATAAATAACCTGTTTTTCAAGTGCACTGCACTCAGCAGCTCCCACTGAAGTGCTGAGGGTTTGGCAGTACACAGAGAAGGCTTGGTCCTGGCTTTGGGAGGGAGAACATCTCAGTTTTGTGTTGTCACAGAAGTCAGTAGCCAACTTCTCAGCACCTCTGAGCACTGAGAAGCTCTCCCATAGCTTCCTGTGCAGTGCTTCACGTAGCTACCACCACACACGCCTGGCAGGTGCTCAGCCAGCCACCTCAGCGAGTGTTAAGGATCACATCCTCTTACTGGCTTGCTCATCTCACATGTCACTCACCCATGGTTGTGATCAGAGGGCTTTGCATTTCCATTAAGCCATAAGTGTAATTACAGAACTACTCATCACCAGTGAAATGAAACCAGGAAATTTAGTAACAGCTGTAAAATGAGAGGTTTATTAGATTGTCAAATTAAATCCAAGCACAGCAAATTAGTAGGCGTCTCCTATCAAAAAAATAGCATTAATTAGTTTGATTTTAGAGAGAAGTTATTTCCCAATTAAAATTACTCCTTTTCCATCTGCATGATGACCCTCAGCTGATTAAAAGGGCAAGGTAACAGTTCGGTGGAAGACTAGAGACAAAAGGGGATTCACCTCCAAACATCAAGCTGCTATGTTTCAGAGAATAAGAAAACCAACCAGCTCAGTATAAATTGATGTGATCACAGTAGAAAGCAGCAATATTATAAAACTATAAAAAAGAATCAGATATTTACTATTATTTTGAAACAAATAGGAAATTCTATGAAATTATGACTTGGTAGGTAAATGTGGGCAAGTGGAATGTTTAGCACAGCAAAGGAAGACGACTAGTAAATGGGAAGCAATGGCTGCAACTTTCAGCTCTTACCCAGAAAAGTTTCTGCCCGTGATGAAGGGGAAGACTTCCAGGAATGTAAGGAGGCTGAAGATGTAGGGATACTGTGCCCTGGATATCTTGTATACCAATTTATGGGAAAGAATGTAAACAAGAGTTTTCTTCTTCTTTGTATTATTTAATCTTTATATCATCCTTAAACCCAAGGAAGCAGATCCGTGCCACCCTATACCCCACAATATCCACGTCAGAACCAAGGTTAAATGAACACTTTGACAGTCCCAATGACTTTGAACCAACCACTATTTTTATTACTTTCATATATGGCTTTAAATGGGAAAAGTCCAAAATAAATATAAACCAAGTCTATAAAAATACGTGCATCCACTAGGAATTTTATCTCTTCTTCTCATTGTTGATGATGGGCAACTGCAGACAACTTCTGACTACTTTCACAACTAGAATAAGCAATAGCATTGTCTGTAGGTATCAAATTTACATTTTGCTACAAACTAGGAATTCTATAAAAAACTATGAAAAATTTATTAACAGAGCTTAATGCAAGGCAGTCAAGTCAGTTATTCACATACAGACTTACACTACTACTAGAAGTTGTATCACTCTGCTGCTCATTTGCTTCAAAGGATTTTGGCAGTTTGATGCTAATAGCTGCCCTGAGGTTAGCCCAGAATAGGGGTCGCTTGCTCCTCTCCTTTGGCCACTCCAGGTAGGTTCGCTTTGCCATGAGAGCCTTCAGCTTGTGATACCTGGCAGGGATAATGTAGGGAGGGATGGGCTCCAGTAAAATGAGGATTAAGCTGTTGGAACTCTCGCTGAATAATTTGTGATGGGCAAAGTACAGCTCATAGTGACACCACTCGCTCTGCACAAAGTTGGGAGACAACACGAAGATCGACTTGTAGCTCTTCTCGATGCACGAAATGATGTTCTCCACAATGCTCCTGCCGGGGATGAAGTTCCTCTCGTGCTGGCACAGCTGCACACAGCCCTCCCCCTTCTCCAGGTTCGGGAGCAGCTCGTTCTTCACCCACTGCGAATCGCGCTCGCTGTAGGAAACGAACGCGTGAAACTGCAGGGCTCTCTCCTGCTCCTCGGGGCTGTTGTGCCAAGCTCTACGCTTCGTCTGCGTCCACTGCCACGTCATCCGCACGTACCACGGCACATCCAGGTAGATGCACAGGAAGGCCACGACAGCCACCAGCACCAGCGTCAGCAGCAGAGCTGTCACAAGCAAGAGCGTGGTGTTGCAGGCCAGTTCGCTCAGGTGGAAGTCCTTCAGCTGCGTTCCTCGCAAGTCCTCCGGGTACTCGCAGGTGTACGCCGCCGGCCAGCCAAACAGCCTCCCCCCAGACTGCCGCTCCACACGGATAAACTCTTGCAGGTCACAGGAACACTTGAACGGGTTCTGCCCGGCCTGCAGCTCCCTCACCCTCGGGCAGTGCTGGAAGAAGTCCGCAGATGGGGTGAGGATCAAGTTCATCTCCACGTTCAGGTACTCCAGGGACGCGAAGCCACCGCACCCTGGCAGGTCAGCCAGCCTGTTCGCTGCCAGGTTCAGCTCTGCCAGGGACGTCAGCTCAGCCATCCCCGTGGGGACACTGCTGATCTGGTTGTTCTGCAGGTCCAGTTTTTTGATGTTGACTGGCAAGCACTCAAAGACGGCGTCCGTCAACTGGTTTGAGGACAGGTCCAGCTCTCTCAGAGACTCAGCCCACTGGCACTGTGTGTCTGCTACATCGTGACGCAGCAAGTTGTGGCTCATGTCCAAGTATTTCAGTGATTTCATACGGCTGGTCATGAAGCTTACCTTCAGAAGGCTTTCAAATTTATTCCTCTGCAAAATAAGGAATTTCAGATCTGTCAGGGTTCCACAATTCTGGAACAATTCATCTGTCAGGGCATTGTGAGAAAAATTTAAATACTGAAACGAGCTGGTTCTATTGGGGCAAAGCATGTGTGGCATACATGCGTCGTATATTGTCAAACTGGCAATATTCATCTCTGAAAACTGTCTGTACAGAATCTCCTGGTTGAAATAATAAACCTTATTGCGAACATGCTCCAACGTTAGCCCTTTCATGGAGCCACCCAGGGAAATTACATGTTCCAAAGAGCCTAATAAAGGTAGAAATTCATATTCAGTCAGCTCCCCCAGTGGTCCCCGAAAAGTCAAATTTCTCACAGTCAGTTGCTCCACTGGTGAATACCAAATAAGCAGGAAAAGTTGCAAAATGATAGCCCATTGTAAGTCCACAGTGTCAAGCATAAGATCTTTTGTCTTGACTTTCTTTAGAAGTGTTAAAGAAGGAGAAGGAAAATCTTTGTAGCTCAAGCTGTATCTTAAATTAACTATTTTTAAACTTTCTGATGTGCTCATTCCATCATACAAGAGGAAAAAACTGAAGTTTTGGGTTGCTGCAAAAATAACATGCAGGCTCCTTGTATTCAAGGCCATCAAACTCTGAGGCTCATACAGAGAAAAGTCTTCTAAGGTTAGGAAGACAGTGTCCAGCTCCAAATGCCTGATATACCTGAAGTCCGACCTTCGTATCATCGTGGCACTTAATCCTAGGTACTCCAGATGAAACATGTTCCTGAATTCCTGACAGATGGGCAGGGCAGTAAACTTATTGAAAGAAAGATCTAAATGTCTAAGATACACAAGAGTTTGACAGTAAACTTTCAAAATATTATTATAAGATAAATCCAAGTACTCTAAATATTCATTAAAAATGAAGACACTAAAGTCAAGCTCTGTAATTAGATTGTGAGAAAGATTTAATACATGAAGGCCAGAAAGAGAAATAAATTCTGAGATACCAAGTCCAGAGATCCTATTATGTGATAAATCTAATACATGAGTACGGACTGGGATGTTTTTGGAACACTGGTTAGCAAACTGCTTGAATAATTTGCAATAAATTCATTTTCCACAGTTGGCTGGATGTTATTCCACAGTGTGAATGCAAAGACACAAGCAAAGGCATAGATATTTGTGAGGGATCTCATTATGTTTTCCAGGTTTAGCTGGGTTTTTTACAGAAAAGCAGAAGCGTATCTTTGTTTTCTGCTCAATATGTCTCAGTGATGAGTCTGGTCCTGTGAAAAGAAAACAAGGATTTTGCTGAAATTTTTGAACGTTTGAATTTGCTTTTTATTGCTAAATTAAAATTCAATACAAAATTCATGTAATAAACATTCTATTTTTACATACTCTTGCTAGAAGTTTTTATCAATTCCCCTCACCCCCATTCGATAATACCATTTCCTCAGTTAAGTAGAAATAAAGTCTTTTATAGTGGGAGGAATACAATCAGCAGTGGGGTGATAAAACACAGAGATGTTAGGAAATACAAATTTCTCAACAATCTTGAAAAATACAAAACCTGCACAAAAAGACAACAGCGAATTCAGGAGTAAAGGAGAACACAACAAGCCTCCCATCTGCTCTTTCCACACACCCCGTGTCCACACACACTTGGGGACTGAACTCCAAAAGCCCCACGGACCCTTATGGGAACCAGTGCAAACACCTCTTCAACTCAGAAGAGACAAAGAACATTCTTCTTCATGCCCCAAAGACCCAGGACATGGTCAGCCGAGCAGAGCAGCTGATCAGCTTTGTCTTTGCTCTAGCACAAAGAAATAGGGGTCAATTTTTCCACTAAGCAAAGACGCTTGAGGAGGAATTATACTGTCTCGTGAATATTCTAATGCTGGTCTGACCAAAAGCATCCTAACAGGAAAACTGCTGCAACACTGGACACTACGCATGAAGCGGCAGCACCCGAAATCTAAGAGAAAAAGATCCAGGGATTCCTAGGTGTCCTAGGAAATTTCTTTCATTGTCCAAATTACCCCACAGTTCCAACTTGAGAAAAAAAACCTCTCCAGGGGCAGTAAGGGACAATGAGTCTAGTTCTAAAGATAAAAAAAAACAACTCAGGGAGGGAAAGATTTTGTGGATATGGAAAATGACCCAGCAGAATTAATATCTGGCCAAGTCTATCAGCAGCCTGCACAGATTTGCAGAGGCATCAGTCCTAGCATGAAAAACTGTGGGCATTACTCTCCTGTTGTCAAGTGTTTAAAACCACACACAGACAACATGAAGTATGAGCAACTCATAAACTGTTTCATGAGGCAAACATCCCCAATTTTTTTCCTATGATGATTTTGTCTGTAAAAACCCCAAAACATTAAAATTCCACCCATGTAATCTTTTCTTAAATAAAACAATCAGAAGCCTATTTTTTCAGTTCTAGGTTATAATGTGTGTTACACCTAATACTTTGATTGACTGATACCAGAGCACATCCTTTCCCCTCCAAGACTTCTACCATGCTTAAACAAGTTTTAAGTAAAGCAAAAATATGTGTAATTAACATAACAAAAAGCAAGAAAAGAATAAATCGGTAAAGTATAAATTTCTACCTCATAGAATCCAATTGAGAGGTCAAACTGTCTTCAGAAGTTGTGCTAGGGTACACCGTATAGAATGGGATAAAGCAGGAATGTCTAGTAAAGCAATATTAAGGATCAACAGTTACCCCACAAACACTATTTTATGATGGTATTCAATTAGATTTGTCTGAGAATGAAAATTGCCATCCCAAACTTCTTTCTTTCCCTTTCTTCTTTGTTGAAATTCAACATATAGATCAACATTTTCAATGAAATTTCAAAACACAAGAATTTCTTCCAACAGTGAAGACACACTAGCACCTGAGATTTAACAGAGTCCAAAGTACACATAACAAAAAGAAAAAAGGTACAAAACATGGAGCAAATATAACCCACCTTTTGTGTCTGGAATTCATTTCTGAATAAAGAAGCAGCAGAAGTCCTCTGCATACTTGGTTCACATCCTCTAAACAGAATTTCAAACATATGTAATTTGCAAACTGGGGAATCTCCCATGAGATGCTAATTACTTAATGATTACTGCCCCAGGAAGTAGAAAGAACAAGGTTTTCTTAGATCAGCTGTATAACTTTCCTAATGATGCAGGTATTAAGAGCACAAGGGAAGGAAACTTGTAACAGTATGGACACAAAATACATTTGCTTCTGTTATATTCACATAACTACAGCTTAGGAGGAAACAGAAGAATCTGTGGCACAGAATATTCACCAAGGCAAGACTGTTTGAATAACTCTGCATTTCTAATTTCATGTCTGCTTCTGATGGCTACACAGATGTTCTAGAAATTCACCAGCTGCATGTCCTTATTTTGCACACACAGAAAAGAGGAAGCAGAACCCTCACCGCCAACTTCTCTTTATATCAAAATCTTTTGTTGCAGAGCTCTACCCTGCTGAGTTATTTTCCTCAGCAAGCAGACAAATTAATGTAGCATGCTGGCAGATGGGAGAAGCTTAGATGTCCAAAGCTAGGGGCAAACTGGCACAGTTCTAAAGCTTTACAGGTCAGTCATCTTCTCACTGGTGAAGCCTTGGATGGTTATCAGCAATACCCCACATTGTAGCTTCCTTCAAAAAATTGTAAAAAATTAATTATAGAGAATAATGGCTCTAATGCAAAAGCTGTAAAGAAGTCACAAAGAATGCAGTGATACAGGTCCATCTGAAGATGGAGGAATCCAATCAAGCAGGCATCCAATTAGCGTTTTGAACACAGGCATGAGCCTAGAAGGCAAATCCACAGAGCAGAGAGCGAGTGCATTGCAAAGCCAGATGTAAGTAACCAAAACCAACATCTCCCTCCCTTAGGCCTCCAAGCTAATACAACATGCTTCAGTGAGAATAATTAGCAAAGAAGCAAGCAGCAGTTTGAATATATGAATGAAGATTTACTTAATCTTAATGAATTTTAAGATTAAATTCATGAAGTCGGTAATGAATTCTTCAGGTATGAGCAAACTAGGGGGAGAGGGGCACCTGGGTTCAGTGTGGACTCACTCTGGAGCTTACCTCACTCCACAGAGCTGTGCCTTGGAGGAGAGCTGAAGGCAATAAGAGATTCAGCTAAAGAAGCATCAAAGTTTATTCTAGATAGCAGTGCCAGTTGTATTTCAAGCTTGCATTGGATTCCTTTGAAACTTTTCTTTTGAAATTTCCTTTTCGAATTTGTGAAGAAGAAATCAACCCTTTGCTGAAGTAAAATTTCTGGGTTTCATTTTGGGATAGATGAGTCTGAAACCATTCTGCTTTCCTCAGTGCAGTGAATGAGTAGTACATAACAGAAAATGCTGAGACACCTGTGCCTCACGACAAGACCAGGGAGGATGAGTATTTGTCCATAAGCAGCAAGTGTCTGCTTGTCAGCCGATACTATCCTGTCTTCCTATCTTCCAGTCAGTTCCCATTGCTGGGCATTAATCCATGAAAATGAGCAGACTAAGGTACTTGTTGACAGAACAATAATATCAGAGTTATGCAAACCAGTGGCAGTTTTACTTCTAATGTAATCCATGAAAAAACTCTGCTGCTTGGAAAACAAATACACCATCAGCTTTTATCAGAACTGACTCTAGTGTACACAGAGATGTAAAAAGCAAAGGTATCTACACCCTCACTTGTGCTATGTTTAATTTCCTTACCACCCTTCTTTATGAGACTTCAAAATACAGTCAAATAAACTGTGTGATGTAAAGAAAAATTTGCAACTAGTTAAAATAAACCTGGTACTCCTGAGCACCTCTGTTAAATCATTAAGAACGTTACATATTTTTACTAACCAATTCAGCAGAGGTTCATTTGGTGCTTGTTTCAGTTTACTGATTAAGTCATTTTGCATGATAGGCAGAAACTGGAAGCAGTGTATTTTTATTCATACATCCTGCAATGCACTGGCTAAATACCATCCTTTCCATAGTCAGCTTACGTACACTCATGCAGATGCCTTGTTCCACTTCTTAAGTTTATACTGCTGGGGGCTGGTTTTGCAGTGGATTCTATCAGTGTGCACCTATCTTCACAAGCAGCCTCTCCTTTCCTGTATGTTGTGATTACTTACCCAGAGAGGAACTGCCACTACACACGGCTGAGTATCAGAAGCTGTTCAGCACCATGCCCAAAGGTGAAAGGAGTATCTCCAACTGGAAATTAAGAAAGGAATTTATATGTGTGAAACACCGAGGGAAAACAAGAGACAGAGCAGATGGACTCATCCAAAGACTCATGGAAAGTTAACACAACTATTAAAGGTTGCAAAGCCAGTGTTTGGTCATATGGAGGACCTTATCTTCAACTCTCATTGTCACAACTTAACTCTGTGTGTCCAGTATGCACAATAAGGGCTAAAATGCCACAAGCTAAAGTGAGTAGAGATCGTATCGCATTTATGCCCAAGTCTATTTTGCTTGGTCATAAACAGCCACAAGGATTGAAGCTGTGGAAATCCAGCTGGTAACTCAGAGCCACTTTGTAGAATATGAAACTTTCTCATTTATTGTTTTATCAATATTGCTTCCTCTTGACCAAACAGTGACTACAAAGGAGCGTTATCATCAATCACGGTAAGTGTTTCAGAAAGAAAAAACAGCCAGACTGGAGCCTGGAGTAAAAACACAGGCTTCACAGAGGTTTTGAACCTTCCTCTCAGCAGAATACCTCAGCTCCATCAGAATCCCACTCCTTCCCCTCAAATGCCTTTCCCTGCTCTAACCCACACTTGAATTTCAAGGATGATGCTTTGTAATGTTCCTAAAGCTCAAAAAATGCAGAGCTCTCAGCAGGGCAACCCATATTGCATCAGGACTCCCAGTTCATTTTCCTTTACACTATATACTACTTAAATATACATAAAAACACACTTCCACTTCATTTGGCATATTTTCTAGGTTTTGGAGGGGTTTAACCCCCGTGTTATCAGTTGTGTACATTGATATTATGTATGTAAAAATAGCATTTCCCCCAGGCACCGAGATGACTAGTCAAATGCCAGGAATCTGCTCTGATACGGTATCGGACATCACACTACATATACACACTCCCTTTTCCTGATAACTGGAGTGCATTAGCAGTTCCAGATTTTGGTGCAGAACCAGCTGCAGACTCATGTCACCAGGGCACACAGAAAAGGGTAGCTACCTTCCAATACGTGCAGATGAAGAGGCTGACATGGGCTGTGAGGCTACACACAGCCTCATCTATGGGAAAAATTTCTTTGTGGATTGCAACTGGTTTTATAGAAAGCATTCAGAGTATGGCAGGGGCTACAGTAATTGTTTGAAATATTCTGATATGTATCACTTGAGAAACTAGTTTTCTCCTGTGGAGTAAAACTAGATGTAGTAATTCACTGCATGTGCAGCTGTTTTGTCAATTATCTGGCAAATGTCATGGACAAAAATCTAAGAGTATGTGGACTTTTGGTTCCGAAGTTTAAGCTTTAATTGCTCCCCCACACTCATCTCAAGCCTTTTTTTCCAGTATTATTCACTCAAGGATTTTTAACATATACCAGAAACCTGTAATTCTATATTCCCATGAATGATCACATCTGCTACATTGCTAGAGGTCATCTAGTTCCCAAGTTCTTTCCAAAGTGGCAAAAAAAATCCCTACTAAAACCTTACACTCCTGAAAGAAAATAATTAATTTCTGGCAACAGCTATGTGCTCCCACCTGAGTAAAAGCTGGAGCACTCTCTGATTTCAAAAGGTTTCTCTGTCCTCTATCCAACAGAAGGAGCCATACGAGTTCTTAAAAGCTTCACATACAATAGGGGAATGTCAAATGTATTACAGAATTTTCAAGGGCCACTAACCTAAAACTCTTGAGGCTTTCAAAGAACATTTTCAAGCAAGCCAGCCATCCTTGGTTGTGAGAAAGGAATAGGCAAACCCAGGTAGGTCTGTTCATCTTCAGTTTTCTAAGGGTTAAAGGAATCATACACTGAAGCATTAGTTGGAGGGGAAGGAGGAAGCACCGAAAACATGTATGAAACGCCTGCAGTTTGGCAATAGGCGTGTTATATTAGTTTTGAGGCTGAGTGGGATGAGAGCTAAAAGGGTTAAATTTGATGCCTACAAATCACGAACAGTGGCTCACAGCTCAAGACTTTTAGTCAAGAGACCTCAACCTGCTTAGACCTCAGGGGGAAAAAAAAGAGTGTTAAAAACATTGGAAGACGAGAATGAGATAGAATGCAAACATTCTATACTAAATGAGGATTTCATCTTATCATCCCTTCTTATCTTGTCTTCATGTTGAAACATGTTTTTGAAAGGAAAGCATCCTGCTTGCTGGCCATTCAAGTCTAGTATTCCAGAAGGCAAACACCTCCCCTTCTGGAGGCAAACAGGAAGCTTGCTGTGATCATCTCCAGCAGTTGTGAATGTTTGCCGGAGCCCAGCCATGTTTTCTGGAAGCCAAATCAGCACAAGTACTGGTACAGGAAACTGATGTATTTCTATAAAGGTGATCAAGCATTGTAAATGTGACTTGCCTTTGATTCTGTGAATAGAGGGTCTTACCTGCTGTCCCAAGACATGGCAATTTTTTTCAGCCTCTGACTGGTTATTGCCTCTGATCATAACTCTTAGCTATGCTGCGAAAGATACAGTTTCATCTGGAAAGGAAGATTATTTTAATAGTAAGCATAAAGGGAGACATATAAGTGAGAAGAAAAAAAGAAGAAAGTTAAAAAAGCCCCTGTGATGCAGAGAAGTCAAGAGTTTCTCAAGATTAAGCCAATGCTGATGACAGCAGTTCTGTTATTGCACTCAGTCCCTTTGGTCAAGCTACCTCAGGATCAGTATCATATAAGGACTCTACCAGATGATGGGAATTAGAGCTCTGGATGACAATTCACTGTTTCTCCCTCACAGCAGTTGACAAGCTATAAGCCCCAAAAGGCAAAGTAGCTAATCTTTACCTTTTTTTTTTTTTTTAAGAAAACAATCCAAATCTCTCTTTCTCAGTCCTCTTTTGTGGCATGCCCATTGTCATCCACCAGTGCTGGACGTTCAGAAAGATTTGTATCTGGGTCCTATTCTTAAGCTTCACTGAATATGAGAAAACACCACTCAGGAACCACCTCAAGCTCTGGACTTCTACACATGATGTCAGGATGTGGAATTTTTTCTTTTTCAAACCAATTTTAACAAAAGAAGTCCAGTGACCAAGCTGCCTAAACTTTGTGATTAACGCCGCTCTGCAAACTCTCCAGCAACTCAAGCATTCTTCCACATGACTATACCAACTGCTCCAGATTTTATTCTGCAGAGAAACATTCACTGCATTATTTCAAAATCCACTTCCAAACCCACTTGTCATTTGCTATTTTTCAATCAATTTCTTAAGACTTCCAGTAAAGTGAGTTGAATTTCCCTTTAATTATAACGCAGCATACACAAGTATGTGGAAACAAGGTTCTGTAACAATCAGTTAAATACACAGACAACCAATGGAAATCACAAAGTATTTATTGTTTCACCAACAAAAAAAAAAAATTCTATTAGGAAGATTCTTAATCTCTTTCCCCACATGTCTTTCCATTAACCACTGGCAGGTTAATACTAATAGCTGCCCTGAGGTTAGCCCAGAATAGGGGTCGCTTGCTCCTCTCCTTTGGCCACTCCAGGTAGGTTCGCTTTGCCATGAGAGCCTTCAGCTTGTGATACCTGGCAGGGATAATGTAGGGAGGGATGGGCTCCAGTAAAATGAGGATTAAGCTGTTGGAACTCTCGCTGAATAATTTGTGATGGGCAAAGTACAGCTCATAGTGACACCACTCGCTCTGCACAAAGTTGGGAGACAACACGAAGATCGACTTGTAGCTCTTCTCGATGCACGAAATGATGTTCTCCACAATGCTCCTGCCGGGGATGAAGTTCCTCTCGTGCTGGCACAGCTGCACACAGCCCTCCCCCTTCTCCAGGTTCGGGAGCAGCTCGTTCTTCACCCACTGCGAATCGCGCTCGCTGTAGGAAACGAACGCGTGAAACTGCAGGGCTCTCTCCTGCTCCTCGGGGCTGTTGTGCCAAGCTCTACGCTTCGTCTGCGTCCACTGCCACGTCATCCGCACGTACCACGGCACATCCAGGTAGATGCACAGGAAGGCCACGACAGCCACCAGCACCAGCGTCAGCAGCAGAGCTGTCACAAGCAAGAGCGTGGTGTTGCAGGCCAGTTCGCTCAGGTGGAAGTCCTTCAGCTGCGTTCCTCGCAAGTCCTCCGGGTACTCGCAGGTGTACGCCGCCGGCCAGCCAAACAGCCTCCCCCCAGACTGCCGCTCCACACGGATAAACTCTTGCAGGTCACAGGAACACTTGAACGGGTTCTGCCCGGCCTGCAGCTCCCTCACCCTCGGGCAGCGCTGGAAGAAGTCTGCAGATGGGGTGAGGATCAAGTTCATCTCCACGTTCAGGTACTCCAGGGACGCGAAGCCACCGCACCCTGGCAGGTCAGCCAGCCTGTTCGCTGCCAGGTTCAGCTCTGCCAGGGACGTCAGCTCAGCCATCCCCGTGGGGACACTGGTGATCTGGTTGTTCTGCAGGTCCAGTTTTTTGATGTTGACTGGCAAGCACTCAAAGACGGCGTCCGTCAACTGGTTTGAGGACAGGTCCAGCTCTGTCAGAGACTCAGCCCACTGGCACTGTGTGTCTGCTACATCGTGACGCAGCAAGTTGTGGCTCATGTCCAAATATTTCAGTGATTTCATACGGCTGGTCATGAAGCTTACCTTCAGAAGGCTTTCAAATTTATTCTTCTGCAAGATTAATGTCTCCAGTTTAATTAATTTGTCACAATTTTGAAAAAGAAGATCTGTTAAATCATTCTTAAAAAAATTTAGGTATGTAAAGGGACTGTTGGCCAAAGGACACACCATGTGTATCATCTCTGCTTCAGCTATTGTCAAAGCTGCAATATTCATGTTTGCAAGTATGTTGTACAGGTCATCTTGTGAGAAGTAGAGATCGGTAATTATAACTTTCTTCATTGTGAGTGCTTTCATAGAGGTACCTGAATAGTCAAATTTATATTCTACAATGTCCGACAATTGTGTTAAACTGACGATATTCAAGTATTCAATGGATGAGTGCCACACAGTCTGAAGAACTTCAAGAAAATCAACCCAATCCACTGACATATTTGTCAGTGTCAGATTTTGTAAGCTGGAGCCCTGTCTGAAAGTAGACAACAAAGTGATTAATATTTTTACATTGTGATTTGTGATTTCTGACAACGACAGACTTTCTGTAGTATTTTGTGTCACAACCCAGTCATAATTATCTTTGGACTGGTCACTATTTGTATACAGGAATGTCAGGTTCTTGATTTTTTTGTCAGAACCACCTTCTGGAAAATTGTTAGGCGTATATGTAAAGAGTTTCTTTTCCACAGACAGGCTGACATGGCTCCAAAAAGTTAATGCAAACAGACACTTGTAAAGAAAAATGTTTCTGAGAGGTCTCCTATATTCTGTCATGCTGGTTTCTGGTTCCTTGAAGACGCTGAATATTTTTGTTATCTGTCCATCTTTGTTCTAATCCTGTAGCAAAACAAAAACAAAAAATCAGATAGTATCATTAAGTCGCAATGTAGGAGCCATTATAGAAATGGATTTTGTAGGTTCCACTTCTTACCTCTCCATTTGACTCAAAAAGTAATGAAGGTGCCTATCAGCATTCAGGAGAGACATTTTTTATTAAGAGGACACCACTGAAATTTCTATTTGGCAAATATGATCTATTAATTCATAATGAATTTGTTTCTTATACATGTCTGATTTCGTAGGTGACTAAAATTTGCTGCTTACTTACAGAATTACTGCTGTGATTCAATGTCTTGTGAAGGCTTCCCACAACTATATAATACACTTCCATCTGAGGGCAGAACAGTCATCCTCTCCTCAGATTCTCCCCTGAAGAGTACGAACTAGACTCAGAGACATTTTAAATGGACTTGTGACTATAAAAACCTGGACTGAAGCACGGGATAGATGTTCAAAAGAGTGAATCAAAATCTGAATGTTTTTAGGTAGCTGAGATTGGCCATTAGTGCCTCTTTTAACTGCGGAAACCAGGGCAAAGGGTAGGATGCTCTATATTTCTGTGGACTTCTCTATGCTATGGAGAAGTCCACAGAAGCTTGCTTCTTGTCTGGGCTTGAGCATCTCCTGAATTTAGACTTTGAAAGTAGGGTGTCCCCATATCAGATTTGTTAGGTGTACACAGAGGACACCAAACACACACTGAAAATATTTGCATGCTGCATGAAAACATACCAGTTGTAGAACTTCTGTACACAAAATCTAGTTCTGATCTAAGGATGCTGGCCCCAAATGCCTCTATTAAGAGAGAGAGGCTTATTTAAACATAATTTAGAGGAAAATAATAGCCATAACTTTGCTTCTATTTTCTCTAATGGAGGACATTTTTCCTCTCTGAGTGTAGGAGTTTAGGGTAGCCAGCCTCCCTTTAAGTCAGCCATTGTGATACCGCCTTAAATCTCCTTTTAGATATTGCCAGAAATCCATGACACCACCTTTCTGAAAGAGGAACTGGTAAGAACTTAGCTAACATTTTCATATGTGTAGATCTTGATTTTAAGTTGTTTTCCAGATTTCTGAAACATTTTTGTTTCCTCAGAACATTTTTCCCATCATTTTTATATCACAATTGCAGTCTGAAGCTTTCCATAGTGCTTATTCCTTGATGGCGTCAGCTTTCAACTTACCCTTGATATCAAAATGGCTAATTGTGAGTTTGTACTTCTAGTGACTCTACAGTGAGACAGTAATACTGTCCCTTGTTGGACTAAAGCTACAACCTCAAGGACTCCATCCTCTGTACCATTAGCCATTCCACAAGCTTTCTTAGAATCACATTACTGGATCTAGACCGTACATTCTCCTTGATCTAACACAACCGATGTTACGAAACCTCAACAGTACAACAGAACAGTCCACTGGGTTCTACTTCTGTAAAGAATGCATGAAACTGGGCTTGGAAATCTTCAGGAAATAGTGGGGCAATAGGTCAAAACTTTTACCTCCTTTTCTCAGATTTTCATTTGGAAAAATTATATGCAGTTTTAACATCATAGCCTCAAAAGGCACTGTGCAGAGACCAGCACCCACTATCCTGTTCTTCAGATTGTCTGGGCAACACTTCTTATGTGTATATGATCAAACGAAATATGCAGCTTCAAGAGAAAGCTTCACCTGAAGAAAAAATCTACCTTTTGTTTATTTTCTTCTTTGGACAAAATTTTGGCAATATCTAGAGTCTAGATGGAAAGAAAGATATGATTCCTAAATCCTGACATTCAATCATATTATTTATGAGTAGCTTCAAGCCTTCTTTAAGACATCCTATGAAGCAACAAAATTAACAACTGTTATAACATATGACCCATGATTTGGGAGCTAACACTGGGGAAATTATCCTTTATAGTCATATACCTTTTAATTAGAAAGTATCTTCAAGTCTTCAAACTTGACAAAAAGAAAATTATCAATACATAAGCAGAGAAACAATCCAGTAGAGAATGCAAACAGATATCACAGCAAGAAATTACCCTGCTGTTTAAAGAGTGAGAGATCAAAATTACAGCTTCAAGGTTTTTTCCAATATAAACTTGGTCCAAACTGACTAAACCTTCATATAAGAAACCTAAAGAATGCATTATGCTATGATAGGTCCATATTAAGGCATACACAAAACTCAAATGTTAAAGATATGTCTTTCACATGGATGAAACATACCACGTTAGACGCATTCCTGAACTGTACAAAAGGTATTGCCATAAATATAAACCAGTTTTAGCTAATAAGCAGTCACACAAAACCAGTAAAATGAAAAGTTTCTCACCAGAAATCCCTGCTCTCCAAAGAAGCAGCAAAAGACAAGAACAAAACTTCCTGTAACTCTATCCTACTGTGCAACAATACCTAGGAACGCCCAAACTTTTTATATAAACGTTTCTGCCACCTACTGACAGTTTATGAAGTGGCATTTTCTTTCCTCCAGATGTATTTTCCACATTCAACATTACAGTAATTTCCTCATTATTTAAGTATTATTGAACTATGAGTTTGCCTGCTTTGCAACAGATGAAGCAAGGAACCAAAAAAGTTTTTTACCAACTTTCCTCAACAAATTATTGTGAAAAATAAGTACTACTTCTGAGCAAATTTTGCACAGAAATTCAAACATCTTTCTCTCAGAATATAATAATGATCTCAGTCTTTTTACATTATTCTGATTTTTTTTCTATTTAGTTATACCAATTTAGTTGTGACATTCTTATCAGGACTGCTTTATAAAATGACTGTTGTCTTATTTTAATTTCCATTTAATGGGAATGAAAAAATAATATCTCTCTCCTTGAGCAGTGTTATCACTGGGTTAAATAGTAGGCATGGAAACAGTGGGTGGGTCCTTTTTTTTTTTTTTAAAATAAATTAAACACTGCAGCAAGTTCAGTACTGAATGCCTAAACACTTGGGTTATTGTCCTGGCAAAGACATAAACCAGTCTCTCTTTATTTCTGTCTAATGGTGGTCAGAAATTCCATCTTAGCTGAGATCTAAATACAGAACTGCCACCCTACAACCAACTTTTCTGTGTTAGCATACCATCACACATTCATGATTTAACAGTTCAATGATTCAGAAGGCAGAGGAAATAATCTTTAAAATCACTTGTTTGCTTTAAAGTTTATTCTGTACATCATATTTCATTTCTCAGTTTCAAGTGAAAAGAGGTCATCCAAAACCAGAAGGGAAAGACAGGACAGGTAGTGACAGAATATGGACTATTTGTATCCTCTGCTGTCATGCAGAAGAGCTTTATGCTGTTACTCTACGATTCTTTCTCCCATTTCTGACAGTAGAGACGAGAGTATTCACATCTGTTTTCCAAATGACACTTTATAATGTTGTTACAATGTTGTGACACACAAACATCACCATTGTCTGACCTTAGCTGGAAAGATTTTGCTATCTATCCTTAGGATGAGATAAAATCCTAAGGTAAGACCATGCTTCTAACAAACTTTCATTCCTGAATTGGAATGTAAGAGTTTAACTGCTTGAATATAATCAGAGGTATGTTTGATTAACGTGTAATAACTGCCATAAATTAGACTTTATTCAAGAGTATCTCTTCAATTAAGCTGACCACTGGCACAGTTGGAGTTCTCCAGTTCTGCCTACATAAACAAGCATATGTTAAATAGCAAAATAAGTAGATTACCATTAATTGCATGCCATTAGCCCTCAGATTTACCAATGCAATCGCTGACAGAAGAAAGATATATTCCTGAAATGGTAAGCATACTTCTGTATTTTGTTAAAAATGGCCAAATGTAGTTGCTTTCTTCCACATCTTCCTTACATTTATATATTTGTTAAAAGGCACGTATCTTTTCTGAAACTCATCAGGAAGATGATGATGCTCAGCTTTGAGTAATAATGAACTTCAGTGAACTCTGACATTAGAAGTGTTCAATCTCTATTGCTTCTTTACTCCAAAACCATTTGCAATATTACACCATCTGCAATATTACCAAAGTGAGAAAATACAAGTGAAATAAATTACAGAAAAGTGAAAGAAAACCAGAAAATGCAAGTGCTAAATTCAAGAAAGTAATTTAGGAACTTAGGAAATGGAATACATTTTTCTATCCCAAATGACAGACATTTATGCACTTATAATGTTAACTTCATCCTTAAGTAGTAACTTTGTATTACAATTGTGATTAATATAGTTTCAAAACACATGTGGCCTCACACAGAAACTGCAAAACAGTGTAAGATCCACTTTACATTCAAAATTACCATCCAACACGGGCAACAACTATCTCTAGCTGTTGAGCTTCATCTACCATGATTCCTAAGCCACCGCCCTTACTCTTCCACAAGCCCTGATGAAAAGCAGAGTGAAATCCTTAGGGCCCATCTAGATTCAATTTTCAATAAATACATCTAAATGCCTTTGAAATAAATTTATTTAGCGTCAAACATCTGTTCTGCTACCACCTACCTTGATGGGAAATTTCAGAGACTTTTGCCTGCTAGCATGATCTGGACTTGCGAAGCACCCTTCTCGGACTGGAGCTTTATTGTGTAACCTCCTATAGCAGCTCTCCTCAGTGATTCACACGCCTTATTTACTTCCGGCAGCAACAGCATTTCTTTCTCTGGCACAGGAAAACCAGCGATAGATACGGTGCATCTTGGCCCTGCCTTTTACCGCAGCAGAAGGGCATGCTTTCCCTTAAAATGAAGGGACAGAAAGAGGAAACGGTATGAGGAATCGAGAGACAGGAACCGCAGGCTGTTGGGCAAGAGCCTGCAATCCGCTTGTTCCACCGAGCGTTGCTGCGGGCGCCCAGTGCCGACACTACCTTACTGGAAGTCTCCATGCGCACCTCCCAATTCCCTGTAGCGGCATTTCCCGTAAACACAGATAAAAGGAAGGTGCCAAAGGGCATCTGGAGCTCTGAGCTTCAGTTGATTAATTCGGCAGCCACGCACGGCAGTGGCAGGGGGTTAGCCGCAGCTGGCTTTGAGGCAGGATTACACTTCCTGCAATTTCGAAAAATAGCGACGCCAGCTCAGTACTGTACTAATTTATGCTTAAAACGCCTCGGTGTGAAAATTATCACATCAGCGTTGTCAAGTTTAGCCCTTTCACCTGTTGAGCGAGGACGTGGAGGCCGTCCGGCCGCCCCTCAGTGAGTCCCTGTCCCGTGTCCCCCCTCCGCGTCCGTCAGCCTTCGCCGGCGCTTCTGGCGGGATCCCCAGCGTGAGGCCGACCTCCCGCACCAGAAGACCACCGTGTCCCACAGGCGTCTGTCAGCCCGCGCCCCGCAGACCCCATCCGACGAACGGGGAGGCAGAGCTGGGGCCCGTGAGGGGTGATCATGGTGGCCGGGACGACTCTCCGCGGCGGGTCGGTGCTGCCGTCCAGACCCGCAGCCTGGAGCCGGGCAGCGACACGACAGCGGCCCGAAGCAACCCCTTCGCAACAGGCGGCCTCAGCGAGATTCAGAGAGAGCGAGGGAAGAGCAACCAGCCCTCCCTCCTCCCTGCGGCCCGGCCGGCCCGCGGCTGCCCTGCCTGCTCAGCCTCCTCCCCCACTGCTGCCGACGTGGCGGGGCGGGGAAGGAGCAGGGGGCGCGCCGGCAAGGGGACTGCTGAGCGGTAAGGACCGTAACGATTTCTTCTTTTTCTCCCGCTTTTGAAGCAGGCTGCGGGCTCCTCACTAATAACTGTGTCCCAGAGGGGATTTCGAAAAGAAAAAAAGCAATTAATAAAGGGAGGGGAAGCCGTGGCCGCCGCGGGTTTGAGGGAGCGGCGCTCTGGCCGCTCCTGCTTCGCCCTGGGCGCGGGGGCAGGTGGCACCGGGAGCTGGCGGCACCGGGAGCTGGCGGCGGCACCGCGGAGCGCCCGACGGGACGTCGCCTTTGCTCCCCCGGCCCGCAGCGTCCCGCGGCGGGAGAAGCGATAGCAGGCGTCGAGCGAAAGGAGAGCGCGGTCCCGGCCGTCAGGCAAAGTTATCCCTCGCGGAGGCGTTGATCCGCGTCCGAGGGCGCCCGTCAACGGCTCGTCTTTGCTCCCGAGGCCGGAGTAAACTCCGAGGGCGGCGGGTCGGCAGGTGACACCGAGCCGCGGCGGGAGCTGCCGCCACAGCCGGCCTCTGAGGGACGGCCGGTCCCTCGCCTACTGTCCGGTCCGGAGCTGGCCTTGGCATCTCCTTCATGAGCTATCTGCAGAGAGTAATTCCCTTTGGGCGGAGTTTCCCGAGTTTATTTAGATCAGTGTAAGCTCACGGATGGCAGGTTGAACGATGCCTTACCCCAGGGTCAAGCGTGGCTCGTGGCTTCTGACAGATGTGGTAGTTCACAGTTACATGCCTTGCTCCCTTGAGGAAGATTTGGCAGACCACTGCAGGGTCCTTGGCCCAGCTGGTCCCCAAAGATGGCCCTGTCCTCTGATAATTCATGTGCACATCAATTGGTGATCCTTTACAAATTCCGATCTAATCCTGGTGAAAAATTACAATGCATGTATGTACAGACTTTACAGGTTATAGTAGAGCATCCTCATATCTCCTCTTTGGAATTTGCTTTGTAGATAGAAAAAAATTTCTGTTGCCCATCACACAACGAGTACTGTTTAAACAATGGTGATATTTACCTACACGGAAGAATTTTGTAGTACTTGCTGTATTTGTAATGCAAGACTGCAAAAACTTGTGGCAGATGTAAAGATTCTGACTGGTAAATGCATGTTTTCTGAAGATAATTAAGTTACAGTGTGAGCTAAAATAAGTGGCACCAAGTGTTTATTTGTTTATTTTTCTTTTCAACCAAATGCTATTCTTGGAACTGTTCAAACAGCTGATCTACATCAAAGTGAGATAAACAGGCTGCAAAAGCCACATATATACATGATTCTGTAGGCTTTAATAAACATGTTTCTTAGGCAGACTTCTAAATCCCACTTACAGTTTGCTTTTTACCTTCTTTTTTTCCTGTTCCTGTCTCCTTTAGAACCTAGCAGGCACAAACTATATGTAATTAATATGGGAGTCAATGAAAAGACAGAATCTACAGAGAGGACTCCCTGAGTTTGTTTTATGCCATGCAACTCTTAATATAGTCAAGAGCTTACAATTACAACTCTGTCAAGGGTTATCTTCTGAGTAGACTGACATACTGTTATTGACAACAAATTAAGTGGTAGTAATCAGTGTACAGTAGTCCTTTTGGACTCTCAGTGCTGCTCCATAATCAGCTGCAGATCTCGCTCAATGGCCATCTCATTCCCTTCCTGGATCCTCAGCCTGATGAATATGAAGTGGTGGAAAATACTTAGAAAAAGAAAGTCGCATTGTAAGATAAGGAGTAAATAAGAGAAAATGCATTCAAAAAAGAAATAATAACTGTATCTCACACAATCTTATATTGGTTTCAGAGTTGAAATTTAATCACACAGCTTAATTCTGGAACTGATGTCTGGACTTCCAGCAACAGGTAGGAAGTGTTGCGCTCTCCAGCCAGTAAGCCTTTGAGACAAGTAATGCAGAAACGGTGTGAGCAATGACTGCTTCCCATCTATGAAATGGCTGCAGGGACCATGGCCTGTCATGTTCTCAAATTATGCTCCATCTCCAATACAGAAATATCACCACAGTTTTAGTCACGCTGTGATTATCATCCTTCTCTCCCAACAGTCCTCAGCTCAGTCTATAGGAGCCTCTGTGTGTGGAAATGAAGAAAAGGACAGCAAGAACTGCTTGGCTATTGTAGCTCAGATTATCCTGTTCTCCAGTGGTCTTTCATATATGTCTAATAGAGAACATAGGAATTCAACATGTGGAAGCTCTTGTATTTGATATGGGGATCCATGCTTCAGGAGGCCTTACATCAAGGCTGTGTTGGTTTTCAACAGTAGCCTGTGGTAAATGCTGAATATTTTACAGACATTCAAATGTTAATGGAACCTAAAAAACTTAATTTGTTTTCTATATTCAGAATTGAAAATGTCTGAAGACATATGCGATGCCATCCCATCTAAAGAAAAACCTGAAGTAATGGAAATGCCCAGCGGTGAGGTATTGAGTCATGAGTCAGTACCACACCTCGTGGAAGCTGAGATCTTGCATGAGTCTTCTCAAGATGAACATGGACAGGCCACTCAGAGTGCCAGAAATGGACAGGAAGGAGACATATTAATTAACGAAAACCCTTTGACTGAAAACATAATTGAAAGTCTGCCTGCCAGTGGAGAGGGAACTGAAGACATTCCTACTGAGTGTAATGAGACCGTAAGCCTTGACACAGAACCTGAATCTGAAGAAACATCACACGAAAAAAGCAGTTCAGTAAGTAATATTTTCTTTTTCCATAAAATCCATTCTCTCCCTTCTTTGTAAGGACAGCATTTTGTTTAACCTACATACTACTTTTCACAAAAGCCTAGGGAGTTATATCCAGAGAACCTGCATGGGAATAAAGTAAGTCAAATTGCAACAAGCTTTTGGAAACTTGGATCAGTTGAATTTCTCTTTGCCAGTATGATATTAAATTGGTCTTTCTAGCTTGGTGGCAGTAAAACTATACCAGAGCCTAAATCTTGTTAAGAATTGGGTCCATTTTGTATAGATATAATACTCCTGTGATTTTGTTATCTAGTGCTCTGTACAAATCTGCTCCATTCAGTTCACAGAAAGAACCTGGAAGGGGACAGAATTTAAGCTGCATGTGCAGCACTGAATCTTGTACTTCCTAATTTTCAAGTCATCAACTTTACAACAACTGTATGTTTCACAAGGCTCAGTGAAACGACCTGGTGGTTTTGATTTGTGATCCACAAACCTTTGAGAATCCTGTGAGTAATTGCAGGTAGTTAATAAAAGAAAACTAAGAAAGCCAAGGTTTTTTTATGATCCATAGCCAATACATGTGCCATAGCTCAAGGTGTTCTTATCTCCACTGAAAAATTTTCCGACATCAATAAATGGGGGTTGGACTCAATGATCTCTGGAGGTTCAACCCCTACAGTTCTGTTAATTCTGTGACTAAATTGCAAAAGTTGAAATCACTTAGTTTTAGTCTCTCTACCAGCGAGGGGGACCTACCTCAGACAAGGTGACAGGGAATCTCTACACTGCACAATGCAGAGCTGTCTTGGGAGACTTCAGCTGTTGGTTTTGAGTTGATTGTTTAGGGATGATATGTTACTGAAGACTTTCTTGAGACAACAGTTTCTTAATATGATTTAAATACAGAATTCTGTTAATCACTTAATGCCACACACTAATACAAAAGCTGGGCAGCACCTCCTCTGCCTGTGTCTTTGTTGAATTCAGTTGTTAGGAGTTCCCTGTGCACATCTCAGGGTTACACATCTGAGGAGATTTAGGCACTTTCAGGGGGACTGAATTAACCTTCCCATTCTGCTTTCTTTTCCACAGAAGCTTGAACTCCATATAATACCCAATCTGACACAGGCCATAAGCATTTAGGATCCCATTAAGAATCTGCTGCAGTTTTAGGAATGAAAAACTGTTAAAAATCTGGCCTTAGTGACCATACTGTGAACATAAAGGCAATAAAACTCAGTCATTGGAATAAAGCTAGAGAAGGGTATGTCTATCCAGGGATACTGTGTGTGAAGTAAGATTTGGTTTAGTGTGAGACCAAATTCTTAATAAATTCTCCATACGGACACTCTTGTTTCACTTGAAGTTGTAGTCATGTGTTCACTACACATATGTGTGCACCAGTATTAGCACCTTCCCAAAGAGATGTTAGAGTTAGTTCTGCTAGAAGTCATGCTCTGTAGTAGAGCATACAGAACCCATTATGGAGCCTTTCAGTCAAAGCCTGCAAGGTTAGTTTAATCCACTCCAGAAGGCAGTTGTTACTAGCCTACCTGACTTGATATTGAAACAGCCAAATGATCAGTTTCACAAACATCAGAGGGAGGTTGATGACCTTGGTTTCCTCCAGGGGGAAAGAATGATACCTTTCATGCAAGGAATACTTTTTGTACAAAAAGCTTAAGCATCTGTCAGAAGAGCTGATAGTGAAGATTCTGTCAGTCATCATCCTGTGTTATTTCTCTGTATGTTCTCTCTGTCTCTTGAGAATCATTCTTCAGGAGGCATCACCACAATTAGGGAAGCCAACTGTTTTATTACGAAGTGACTTTTCGGACTGTAGACCCTTGAAAGCAATGGCACAACCATTTTTTTCTGGTATTTTGTTGCCTGACAGGTTGTGTTTCCTCCTGCCGTTGGAAAAATATGAATTTCATACAACAGCATAATGTTTTTCTCCTTATAGGACACAGATGCCTCATCTAAAGCAAGTAGATGGGGAGCTTGGGGTACCTGGGGAAAGTCTCTCCTGTCATCAGCTTCTGCCACAGTGGGTAAGTGTTCAATCAGCAAAGTATGTGGAAATAAATCATCATTTTAACGGGTCACTAGACACATTAATGTTGTCTCTTAAAGATTCGTAGACAGTTTTGTTCTGGTATGCCTGGATATCATGGGATTTTTTTTTTCAATAGGAGAAAGGACCTTCCTAAACTGTCAAATTATTTCTTCAGGTCAGATTATGGACAAGGTACCAGGTTTGTTTGTAAAGTTAGTGAATTATGTCATTGTGGCTTCTTCACACAGAGGGTACGTAATCTGATAGAATTACTATCAGCCAAAGGCTTGTGGTTTTTGAAGTCAAAGCACTCCAACCCAGATCCATGGACACGCTTGTTTGTGCTCTGTACACCACGATTTCTATCTGGACAACATGAATTCACTTGTTGTAAAGCAGTCCAGTTTTCATTGACGCACAGCAAAACTGTTAAACTCTCACACCAGAATTCAGAGAGTACCACAACACAGGAAATCACAGACCCTGACCTCTCTCTCCCTGCGCTCTCATTTCTGATAATATGTCACTACCACATGTCCTTGGGAAGACTTCAGGCAAACACATTGAAATCTCTCATAGACAAAAAACAAATCATGGGAAAACCATGGTACCAGTGGGAAATAATTTCTCACAGAACCACTACTAAACTGTTAACTAATCAGTTCTCATAAAGGATTCACAAACACCTTCAAAGTGAACTTATGAATTGAAATTAATTGTTACCTACTAAAAAATAATGGATTAAATAGAAATACTGTGTTTATAATCCCCTATAAGGCTAGATAATTCTCTTCCTTATTCTGCCCTGTTCCGCGGTCAATACATTATTTTTGTCTGTTTCTCAGAGAAGGAGGAAACTTTCTCTATCTTCTCTTTTTTTGCAACAACACCCACACTCAAAGGTTCATAAGTACCTTTTCTTTCAGACAGTCCAACCAATTAACATATCTAATTAAACTCAGGATGGATTTCTAAGATGTCTTTAAATTGACAGAAGTGAAGGTTGCTGCTGAAAGGAGTAGGCCTGCCGTGCCCCAGCAATGTATTTCTTCCTTCTCTCATGCTGAGAGTAACCTTGTAGTGATATGGGGAGGTGGCCTGTGGGACTAATTTTGAAAAGTAAAAATGAAGTAAGAGCTGAATCTTCATCTGGATCAGTTTGTAGATGTCCTAATCCTGGCTCACCATTTGATCACCCAGACACCACTGAATGGGAAACAATTGGAACACACAGAACATGCCAATGGGGACAAGGGTGTCTTGACTATCTGTGGAACTGCATAAGTGTTCTCAACTTGTATTTAACCTTAAAGTTTAGTGTTTCTCTTTCAGATTTGAAGAAGGGCCTCTGTGTCAAAAAATTTTCCAGTTTTCCTAAAAAAGGGTACTGCTTTCACAGACCTCTATGGGCCATGCCTCTCTTACATTCTCAGACCATCATAACAGCAGCATTCTGAAAAGAATTTGGCCTAGTGTAAAATATTAAAGAAGAAAATTTATGTGCATAAAAGTAATTTTACTGTTGAACAGTTGGAATTGTAATCCTGATTAATTCTTCACTTTTATAGCTGCAGTGATGGTTTCTTGAAACAGAAATTTTTCACATCATTCAGTTTTTGCCTCTGAGATAGTCATATTGCATTCTAATGTTGTTTGTGAGTAACAAGATTATTTGTTATCACTTGCAGGCTTGCAGTGGCAATCTCACAGTCTTCTGTTGCTTAGGAGACTTGGCTTCACTATGCAGTCAGCTCAGAGTCACAAACTGTATGCATTTTCTGTGGGGCAGTATGGCCATATATATTTTCTTGCCCAACTGACGTGACCTTGCCTGAAATTGCTGAATGCTGTTAGAAAAAGTTTGGGGGACAAACAAGAATGTGTGTTGTATTTCTTCTTAGAAAATAAGTCATACCTTTTTACAGCTGTTTGTTGTTTTTTGTCTATAAAACCTGCTGCAGGCATTGTATCTCTATGGATTTCCATGAACTTTTTAATGTTGTGATTTCATTTTTATATAGGTCATCTAATATCTTGGCTCATATACATTAAAATTCATGCTTAATTGATACTAGCTTCTTAACATACTATCTGATTGTATCAGCATCATAGAATCATAGAATGCCAGGTTGGAAGGGACCTCAAGGATCAGCTGGTCCAACCTTTCCTGGCAAAAGCTCCATCTAGACAAAACCAAGGTCTAGACAAGATGGGCCAGCACATAATCCAATAAATCTTAAAAGTGTCCAATGATGGGGATTCCACCACTTCCCCAGGGAGATTATTCCAATGGCTCATTGGGAAACATTTTTCCTTGTGTCCAGCTGGATCTCCTAGGAGTAACTTGTACCCATTACCCTTCATTTTTTCCATGTGACTCCTTGTAAAAAGGGAGTCGCCATCATCTTTGTAGCCACTGTGTAAGTGTCACCTGGAACATGGTGACAAGGTCTTCCCTAAACCTTCTTTTCTCAAGGCTGAACAAACCCAGTTCTCTCAGCCTTTCCTCATACAGCTTCCTCATAGGCATCTCAGTGCTGTGATCATCCTGGTGGCCTTTCTCTGGACTCTTTCCAGCCTGGGGTGAAAACTGAACACAGTGTTCCAGGTACGGCCTGACAAGTGCTCAGTAGAGTGGGATAATGACTTCTTTATCTCTACTGCCGATGCCCTTGTTGATGCAACCCAGCATCCTGTTGGCTTTCTTTGCCACTGCAGCATGCTGTTCACTCACATTGTTGTCTACCCGGAGTCCCAGGTCCTTTTCCACAGACCTGCTCTCCAGCCAGGTGGATCCCAGCCTTAACCTTGTTTTCCAAGGTTAAGACCTTACACTTGTCCCTGTTGAATTTCATGATTATCTTCACAGAGTGTAAATACGTGAGCAAGTTTGTTGTCTAGGCAGCCTGACTTGGTCAGATTGTGTGATGTTGTCTGTTTTGAATAGGTGTATCATCACCCTGAGCACAGTTGGAACAGGTCAAGGTGCAAAGGAACATTCACATGCAGAAAACGAAAAAAGAAAATGTTAAAGTAATTTTAATTTTACATGAGAACGATTGCACATTCACACTGAAAGGCCCATCTACTATCCAGTTTCTGGGAGTGACCAAGAGCAACCAGGAAAGAGGCTAAAACTAGATTCTGTAAAGCAGCACTTCCCCTGGTTTTCTCTTCCTATTTCCTGGAATCTACAACTTAGACAGACTTTCTGGCCCTGGGATCAGGGCAGCATTGAGTTCCCGTATTACTACCTAATAATTTTGGATCTAACTTTTCTCCATGAATTTACTAAATAGACCTTGAATTAAGCAGATATCAAATACACATTCCTCTATCCCACAGCCAGATACTTCTCCTGTTGCTTTTTTTTTTTTTCTTGCGTGGTACCCTGAGTCTGATATTGGATCCTAAATCTTTAGGACAACATTGAAATTTATTTTCTATGACAATATACCTTGGGATGCTAAATCAAACATTATAATATAGTTCACTGAACTCAAGGTACCTTGGAAGACCACATATTTAACAAATAGCATAAAACAGCCCTGGCTGGAAGAGACCTCAAAAGATCTTTTAGTCCAGACTTTTGTGGGAAATGGTGCCTAGATAATCTAGCACCTTTTCTAGTCACATCTTGAAAACCTCCAGCAATGGGAACTCTGCCACACACCAGGAGAGGTTGTTCCAGTGAATGATCATTCTTACTGTAAAAAAATTATTACTTAGATTTCTTTCTCTTTAAGATGGAGCTGAAATGGTTGTTCCAGCATCTCAGTTTCATTATCCTTCAAGCCCCGATTTAGAGCTCCCAAGCAGATTAGTGTTTTTATTGCATGGCTATAATTGGTTCAGTATAGCTGATTTTAGTTTCTAATAATGTAGTTTCCTTATAGTTTCTATTTTATCTCTCTTTAAACGTGCATAGATAGTCAGCAATTGTTTTGGCGATTGGTTTGTATTTTAAATGATATCTGTTATCTTTGAATGGATTTGGGGATTATTTGGATCAAGGTCCCTGACACAAGGCAGATGTGATGCTTCTCTACGGTCTGTAACGCGTTTGGATTAGCAGCAGTCACCGCCTGAACCATGCTGACTGCCTGACACTAGGTGTCATACTAAGAAAGTTATTGAATCTGCCCCAGTAAGGTGAAGATTTTTCTTTCTTTTTTTTTTTTTCCTTTTAGTAAGTCAGTTGTTACACCATCCAGTGTTTTAGTAACAGTGTTGGTAAAACTCTGCTCTAACAGTGGGCCTGCAGTGCAGCTAAGCCACTCTAATGGCTAGCAGCCACTGAAATGTGCAGTCCTGCACTGCTCTTTTCCTTGCATTTCCTTGTTTCTTCCTCCTCCCTTGGTCACTGCTCCTCAGAGCTTCTAATAGCCCAGTTCAGGAATTTACTGACATAAGAATAACTCTACAGGAAAGAAAAATCCATTTTCTGCCTCTTCACTGAACCAACTCACTGAGGTAAGTGGCAGGACAAGCAGTAGGGACAAATAGGGAACATGGAAGGAACAGAACTTCCCATACCAGCACCAAGAAGCTATTAGGTCATCTTAGCTGCAACAGCAAACCTTTTATCCAAAGGGCTTAAGTGAGGCAAAATACCTTTGTGGTCTGTACTTGAAGCTGGTGACTTCTGGTTATAGAAACCACTTGTATGGTTGAAAGCTTCCCCGTTTGGGTTTTTTCCAACTAAGCTGTCTGCTAGCTTAATGAAAAGTTACTACCTTTTCCTACAAGCCTTGCCTTTCATGTGTTCTGTTGTCTTGCATGGGTTAATTTTGGTGTTCACAAGGTGTTTGAGTTTGTCAGCTTTAAGCTGCATTTCCAAAGTCTAGTGTGCTAATAGGACAGCCTCACAGTGAGCACAATGGGGTCCCACTTTTTGGTACACAAAACCAGACCACAGCTGGCTTTTCCACGTACCTATACTTCATACAGTGGAGTGATTCCCACCCAAGCTATCTTTAGGTTTCTTAGTCAGTGTCAGATGCTAATGTAAGGCATCAATCTTCATCCTTAGCTTGAACTACATGAAACTCCATTCATTTTATTAGAACGAATTTTGATTGGTTGTTCATCAGAAATGTCCCCATGGTGCAACACAGGTTGTAAGACTGTGGTAGCCAGAGTCAAAATCTCAAACTCACCTTCCCTACCTGTACCACTGAAGTAGGGAGTCTCGTTGTCTGGGACTACTAAATTGACAAGGGACAGTGATTCCTGCAGAGAATGGTTTAGGTTTGGGACATGCTGAACTGAACTGCCCTCCAGAGATGTCTGTTGGCCTCTTTCAGCTCTGCAGGGAATCCAAAGCTGCAAAGCTGGGAGGTGGAAGATAAAGCCTGAAGTGAAGTGGGATGGATCTGACTCAAGCGTTTGGTAATGCTGTAATCTGGCTTTGGGCAGATCAGACAATCTCAAAAGGCAGGCCACATTTTTAGACAGTGCTTGCAAAACTGTCTTTTTCAAATGAGAGGTTCCACCTAGCAAGAGGAACAACAGTATTCTGCTGAGATTGCTAGCCAATAGAAAGGAAAGAAATCATGTAGGCAAGAAAAACAAAAGCAACAATGCTGGAAGAAATGCATGCTTTCTTAAAAAAGCAAGTGGTTAACAATACTCATTGCACAGCTTTTCTGTCTCTGCTGTTACAGATGAATAAATGGAGGCATCTGAGATGTTCCCAGGTTTACAATACCAGCTCAGCTGCATTACCGCACCCACTGCAACAAAAGCAGCACACCTCTCTCTAAAATGTAGGCTCATCTCGTTTCTATGCCTTTTGAAATTACAAATAGTCATTTTAATTTTCAAAGTAACATGTTCTTTGCAGTGTTTGTACATGTGTGTATATCTAACAGTGCTGACTTGCTTCAATTGTGGTCTTCTGATCTCATCTGGTTTTGTTGTAGGCAAACATACATGCCATACAGCTTAGTTCAGCAACACTGCTCCTAGCTGACCTGAATCATTTTTCTTACCATTCTAGTATGTGTAACCACTGCCCTGGAAAGGCTGCCTCTTGTAAGTCTGCAAATACCAGAACAGCAACTGTGTGCCTCCTTTTCATTGAGGTACAATCTTGCCTGCAAAAGTATGAGAACTAGATTACAGAATGCAAAAAAAAAAAAAAATCTCACGTTTAGATACAGAAAAAAAGGTGGGAAATTAATCTGGAAATTCATAACTCATGAACCATCAAAAGTAAAGTTTTGCTTAATGTTCATAGTTTATTTTTGTATGATTAAAAGACAATATTTTGTCACAAAGCTGCCATAAAGAATACCTGCCTCAAAGTCACCGGGGCTGCTGAGCTTTGATTTTGGCTTTTCCTGGGCTCAGTTCAGAAGTTAAGTCCTTGAGAAAAATTGCTCCAATAGAAATAATAGAACTCTTCTGCTCATTTAAACAGTTGTGAGCAGGAGAAATGGAAAGGAAATGTGAACTGGAGTATCTTAGTACATTAATTTAAAAGCACAATTCATAGTAATTTAAGCACATCCCATAAATTTGTAGAGTAAATAAATGGCTCCAGAATCTATTCATGCTAATATTGTCATTGAGCCAATGGAAATGTGCAGGAGATTTGGATTAGACAGTAGTACACTGCTCTTCAGCGCTGCAGCAGAGTTTGCGAAAGGCGAGAAGTTACCCAGCAATGACTAAATCACTGTGGTGCATAACCTAGTGTGTTCTGTACAGTTGGGTGTACTGCTGTATTCTGTAAGGCATGAGATAAAATAGACAAAGGTCATATTTTCTTTAGACAGGTAAAAGCATTTACCTGCCCAGTCTCTCTGTTTCAGTATAAAACATCAGGACCCCGTGCAGCTTATGTTGTCACATAGAAAATTGTCTTTGCTCATCTTTTCCTTAAGGGACATCTCTTCTTTGTGTTTACCTCCTGATACTCCAGTTTTCTTGTATGTGATCTTGCAGTAGTGCTGCTTCACATGTTTTCTAGAGTATATTTATTGTTGAACTCATAGGGCAGCTGATGTGCTGCTGGAAATTCACCTGGAAATCAGAGTCAGAAATCCAAACTTTCATTCTTCCTGCTCCAACTGAAATGGTTTTCCTGCAACTATATTAAATCAAATGTTCAAAAACAGATTTCTATGACTACACACACACACACAAGTATGTATATTCAGAACACTGCAGAGAACTGGCAAATGATGGGCTGTTCTGCTGTAGTTAAACTCAGAAAAGATGCTTTGAACTTTTGTAATAGAAAGTGCACCTGACTGTGGGAAAGTGCGGACAACATTTAATGGATTCTTATGCTCAACTTCATGCCTTAGATGTCTAGGTGTCTGCCTGAGCATTTGTATTAATGGCTTTTCTGAAATCATTTATGTATTTACAATTCAGTTTAAGGTAACAAAGCAAACAAGTATGAAATTGGCAGTAATACGTCTCGTAAGCAGTTAGGCAGATGTGTATTATTAGAAGTGATGGGCTTTATGTGTGATGCAGTAAAGGTGTAATGTGCAAGAAAAATAAAGCAGGGTCACTGAAGCCCTCCTTTTATGTTGGAAAGAAACAAATATTGCTCACCTGGTTGGTTAGTTACTGTGTCTCTGCTGATGTGCAGAAACTTCCAGCTAAGGAAGATGTGCTAGCTGGTTCAGAAACATATAACGAACATACTTATGGGTATACCCAGAAGCAGAATTGGCAGACAATTTGGGAGTAGTCTTTTTTATTAGGAAGCTGCTGCCTCCTTTTGCTGACTAACAGGCAATCCCACCCTATCCTATAGCAGGATACTACCAGTCCACAGGATCTGCTGGTGTAATAAACTCTGTGTAGAAAAGCAGCAAAGCAATCCCGTTATACCAGAATTATTCAGATAACAATACTGATAACATATTCTCTACATTAAACTAGACCATTTTACTAGAACAGAGAGTTAGGGAATCACTATGCATGTCAGGTAAAGGTGGTAAAATATCTGTTAGATCAGCCACCACTGGAACAATAACTCTGTGTCATCTGGCAACAAAAGACTTTACAAATTATATTTTAATAGCAGCTTTGAGGAGAGACACTTTAGAATTTGACTTCAAATGAACAACTGTGATGCTTAAATCCTGAAATAACTTTGAGGATGTAGGTCACTATTCCTAAAGTACTTTTACCTAACAGCGCCCATGCAGTAGACTGAAGGCCAGATTCCTTACCTCAGCCCTGCAGTCACCCACAGTCCATAATTGTGGGTTAATTGTTCTAATCTTCTGAAAACTGGCTAAGGCCAAACCCTATGGCATTAAAAGGACCATCAATTTCTGTTTAAACTGATTGTAATAGAATAGCTAGCATTTCAAAAAGGGAACTAAACCTACATGTGCCACTGAAAGAAGTTTCAGATCCAGTGTCATTTGTATTGTATTTCAGCTTTATAATTTCTAGTCAGTTAATGTACTGGATAGAGTGGAAGATGTGAAATAGTAAACAATCGAGGTAAGTTTAATAGTTACTCTGATTGTTATCTTTCATGGAGTGTAAGAATACTATGCACTGTTAGTAATGAGTTTTCAAATGATATAATCTGAAAGATGCTTCTGCCACAGGTCATGGGATAACAGCAGTCAAGGAAAAAGCAGGTACTACCCTAGGAATTCATAATGCAAGTTCAGTGTCTTCGGAAACAGCAGAGCCTCCTGCAGCTGAAACACCCATTATACGTAAGTTGGAACAAAAGTCTTTGACACTGACAAATTAGTTCAACTTACAGAATTTTAAGGTTTTGATCACAGAACCCAGATTACTGTAATTTGTGACTTCCAAGTGTACTGTAGGTTGCCTTTTTTTTTTCTTTTGTTAGAAGCAGAAGATTCTCTGGACCAAAGCTCTTTCCAGAATGTTCCTTCTCCTTCATCTGGATCTCGCGGCATGTTGTCAGCCATTACTAATGCTGTACAGAACACTGTGAGTCATTTTAGCTGGCCTCTCTGCTCTTTTGTATTCTTTGTAACTTTTAGGTGCAACTTCACAGTAGGTCACATGTATCAGGTCGTTTATTGATTTGTGGGCCTTTGTAAGAACAGTCCTGATGTGAGGCTATTGAGAGTCTTTTCCATGGCGTAACAACTGTATCAGATTTTAAAATAAAAGTCAAACACAACTAAGTCAGTTACTACTTTGGCACCAGTTTCCTATAGTCTTCTCCTAAACTGTACAGAATTCTGCATAGTCTTGAGAAAAGAGTTTTCCATCATGTTTTTTTGGTGTTTTTACAGATAAAGCCTTCCAAGGAAAGTATCAATTGGTTACCATATTTGAAGGCAGATAAGAAAATGCCAAATTTGCTTATTTGAAGGCTTTTACTAAACTCTGTATTGTTAGTCCCCGGCCCTTACCTTCACCTCTCTATCTAGTCTCTCATTTCATATTAGCCTTACCAGAGGGTGGTCCAATTCCAGACTTGGTGAGGGAAAATCTTTTGTCCATGGTTCTTTCCTATTGCACACTGCATGTACTTTCTGTGTGTTGCACTTCATCTTTTTCTGGTTTTCTGTGTTTCAGGTTTTGCAAAATCCTGTACGCACTGTTTCCAAATCAGTTTTTCTGTCATCTTCTTCCCCAAGTTTTTTACAGACTATTACCATAGCAAATGCTTTCCTCTGAGCTTTTCAGCATGGTGTTTCCCTTGAAGTTAAAAGACTTTATGAGCACCAGCTAAAAAAAGCATAGGAGACTGATTCCCCATTGAGCGTGTTTTACAAAGTAGCAATTCTTTTTTAGTGCATATCCAGTTCACTCTGACTCATCACTTTGATATCAAAGATTATGAGAGCAGAGGGAGATTCATACAGACTCTTCCTGAGAATGTTGCTACAGAATCTGGAGCATCGTAGGGCTTCTGGGAGCTGGACACCAGTAAGATTGCCTGAGCATTGCATAAGTTTTTCAAATAAGAGAAACATGCTCTTATGCAAATCTAGAGAGGCTGTTATACCACAGGGATCAAAGGCACCAAGCCAAAGAATAACTTAAGGTCTCAATAAGTTGCCTCTATTGCTGTTGAGATTTTGGTATGGTTTTCCATTATATATCAGGTTATATCAGCATAGTATCTGACAGATACATAATGCAGATTGAAGTGGAAATCTTTAGCCAGTGCAAATTCTTCTTCATTGTACATGAAACATTGTGAGTGAGGGCTAATGCTAATACAGAGGCACAGGGTAAGTAACTGTGTTTCAATAGACAGTTGCAGAGTCATCTCAAGAGTCAAAATTTTAGAAATCAGTTAGATAAGGCAGGATCATCCTATTCATGATGGATTTTGGTCCATGTTATTCATATCTAAAATAGATAGTTCCCACAGACTAGATGCCACTTTAGGTGAAATTAAAATAGTATTATTTGTGATTTTTTTAAAAATTGGAACAGGTGTTACATTTCATCCAATATGAGTCTTTTAATTAGCTAGAAATATTTGTATAGTTCATTTTTTCTTTCTGAAAATGTATTCTGAGCAAAGTAACATAATTTTAGAAATATATCAATCCTGTTGTGAGGTAAAGCATAGAAAACCTAAGGACCTGAATATTCAAAGAGGGTGTTGGCAAAAGCAATACTCTTTACAGTCCACAGTAGCATAAAGTGGAAAGAAAATAACCACATTGCATTATTTTATACAGGGGAAAAGTGTATTATCTGGAGGCTTGGATGCTTTGGAATTTATTGGGAAGACAACCATGAATGTCCTTGCAGAAAGCGATCCTGGATTTAAGAGAACCAAAACACTGATGGAAAGAACAGTTTCTCTATCTCAGGTTGGATTTATTTAAATAGAGCTCTGACAATGCAGTTTCAGGTTGTTTTTCAAGAACTTCGTATGCCTCAGGGAGAGGCTTTATTTATTGCAATAGATATTGGCTAGGCTTATGGAAATAAATATTTTGCTTTATATTAGCTCCACTTTCTTCACAGAACCACACAAGATAATGACAAATCATCTTTTCTGCATAATCACACGTACAATAGCTGATTTTTATAGCACAGTATATATGGTGATGAATCATTACACTCTGGAGACAGAATCAAATTGTTGGCCACCTTTAACAGTTGTAGATAGGTATATTCCAACATAAATGCTTCCCTTGGAAATGACTAATACTAGAATGTGCCAGATATTTCATTAGGAATTAAAGCTGTAAAAAGTTGCTTTGTAATGTCTGTCTAAACTAGTGGTACCCTTAAACAGTCATGACCCATACTTTTAGAAGTTCAGAGTCATGATGAAAACAGAATTAAGTGTTGTCAGTACAAAATTATTTTAGCTCTCCAGGCACTGCACATTAATAAAGGTGTATACAAGATCACTCCAAAATACCAAAATAGAGTGTGGTTCTGCCTTGCCTTTGGTAGAAGTCAGACCTTATTAGGTCAATCCCTTATGTCAGTCTTACTGCCACATAAAACTGTCTTTAGTATCTGCTAAAAATATTTTATAGGAAATAATTATGTAGCTGCATTATTTAGTTGCAAGTAGGTATGTAGGTCCTGAAAATAGTCTTCTTCCCATTTCGTTGTCAGTGGAACAAATTGCATGACTTTTTAAGTCTGTGCATTAAATAGTCCTTTTAATTTTTCTTTCATTGTAATTGGTGGTTAAATTTATTATATGGCATCTATAGCTGACACTGCTCCGGAGAACCTAAGGAAGATTATTTGTTCGTTGTTTTGTTTTGTTTTTTTTAAAAAGATGGTTAGCAATTACTGTTGGGAAAATCACACTTAGAGTACTACTTAAATATTTTATTAGAGAAGTTTATCAAAAAAGTAGATATTCCAGCTTTAAAATTTCAGCTCTGCAGGTGTGATATAGTCCCACATTTTATTACTACTTCCTAGGCAAGCAGAAATTAATAAAATCTGTCATACCAACAGCAGTACCAATAAAACCACAGGAATGATGTGTATTTTTGCAGCTGTTGCGAGAAGCTAAAGAGAAAGAGAAACAGAGGCGGGCCCAGCAAGTCACAGTTGAAAGAACAGCACATTATGGCCTACTTTTTGATGAGTTCCAAGGTTTGTCTCATCTTGAAGCTCTGGAAATTCTGTCAAATGAAAGTGAAACCCAGGTACAGTATGTAGACAGCATAAATCAAAATTGTTCTTTACATTAATTTTGGTCTGCAGGTGCATGTGAAATGAACAGTAAACTTTTCATTAACTTCAGAGGAAGCTGGATTGGTCCCATGGGCCAGTCCTGGGCTTCAGGAAATCCATCTCAATACAGGTAAAACGTAACTCCAAGATTAACTCAAACCAAACAACTTTGCTACTGAAGGTTATTTTTGTTAGGCCCATCTATCAGCTTGTGACACTACAGATGTCTTTTTCAGAATTTGCTACGGGGCTGATGTCTTTTGGTTTTGTTTCAGGCAGTGATACTTATATTTAGCAATTCCAGACCTGAATTAATTCTGGATTACTTAAGCAGTTCCTGAGTCTTCTTTATTGTGTTAGGTTTTAAACTTACATAGAACTACCCCAAGATACAATTACTGGAAGTATGCAAATGTTGTATGTCTCTTTGAAGAACACATTGAAGTTGCTGAGGCCTATATGATAAATATATTTTTGAATTTCACCTGTCAGTAGATTAATAGAACTATTTTAGATTCCCAGCAGTGCTATTTTGTACTGAAACAGTTTTCTGGTTAATTTCTTAAAATGTGGGTTTTCCTCTTTTTTGTTTTTAGTAATTAGCACTCTTTACCCTCCAGATTATTTTTAATAAGAAGTAACTGATTTATTTTTTAAATGCTTTATTTGCTGTCACAAATGAGAGAAATGTGTTTTAATAACAGCTAGATGCTTATTGTCCATGTTGGGCTTGAAAAAGAAACCCACACAACAGGAAAAGATCAATAGAAATCAAACTTAGGTTAATTGCATGTGTTAACACTGTTTTTCTTTTACTGTTAAATACCACAGGTTAGGGAAGACTTGTGCAAGTTGTTATGTGAGGTTTCTGATACGCTTCATGTTATGTCCTAGATAACTACTGGCTCATCAAATTCTGCCAGTGCTCTTATCATAGAATCATGGAATAGTTTGGGTTGGAAGGGACCTTAAAGATCGTCTCTCTCCAATTCCCCTGCCATGGGCAGGGACACCCTCCACCCTCCTCACAGGTTGCCCAAAGCCCCATCCAACCTGGCTTTGAACACTGCTGGAGAGCACACAGCCACAGCTTCTCTGGGCAACCTGTTACAGGGCCTCAACACCCTCAGAATGAAGAAATTCTTCGTAGCATCTGATCTAAATCTACCTTTTTCAGCTTAAAAACATTACCCCTCATCCTGTCACTCCATGCCTTTGTAAACAGTCCCTCTCCAGCTTTCCTCTAGGCCCTCTTCAGGTGCTGGAAGGCTGCTGTAAGGTCTCCCTGGAGCCTTCTCTTCTCTAGGCTGAGCAAGCCCAACTCTCTGAGCCTGTCTTCATAGGAGAGGTGCTCAAGCCCTCTGATCATCTTTGTAGCCTTCCTACGGATTCACTCCGACAGCTCCATGTCCTCCTTATGTTGGGGGCTCCAGAGCTGGACACAGTACTCCAGGTGGGATCTCACCAGAGCAGAAGGATAGAATCCTCTCTCTTGACCTTCTTCTGATGCAGCCCAGGACACAGTTGGCTTTCTGGGCTGCAAGCATACATTGCCAACTCACGTTGAGCTCTTCATCAGCCTATGCTTCCAACTCCTCCTCAGGACTTATCTCAATCCATTCTCTGCCCAGCCTGTAGCTGTGTTTGGGGTATCTCTGATCCATGTGCAGGACCTTGCACTTGGCCTTGTTGAACTTCACATGGCTCACCTCTGCCCAGGTTCCTCTGGATGTCATCTCTTCCCTCCAGCATGTCAACCACACCACACAATTTAGCATCACTGGAAGACTTGCTGATGGTGCAAGATGTTAGAATGCCAAACAGTTAAACTGTTTGTTATTGAGGGTGCACTCCATCCCACTGTCCCTGTTGCCAACAAATATGTTAAACAGTGCTGGTCCCAGTGCCAGCCACTGAGGAATGCTACTCCTCACTGGTCTCCTTGGACATTGAACTGTTGACTGCAACTCTTCAAGTATGACCATCAAACCAATTCCTTATCCAACAAGTCATCCATCTGTCAAATCCATGTCTCTGTAATTTAGAAACAAGAATGTGGGGAACAGTGTCAGATGCTTTGCACAAGTCCAGCTAGTTGCTCTTCCCTCATCCACCAACACTGTAAACCTGTTGCAGAAGGCTACTAAATTAATCAGGCAGGACTTCCTTTAGTGAAGCCATGTTGGCTGTCACCAGTCACCTCCTTATTTTCCATGTGCCTAAGCATAGTTTCCAGGAGGATCTGCTCCATGATCTTGCCAGGCACACAGGTAAGAGTGACAGGCCTGTACTTCCCCAGGTGTTCCTTTTTTCCCCATTTTAAAAACGGGTTGTTTTCCCTTTTCCAGTCAGTAGGAACTTCACTGGACTGCCATGACTTCTCAAATATGATGGAGAGTGGCTTGCAATTCTTAGCTACTTACTAGCAAGTCATCTTTCCTACTGTCTTTATCCAAGCAACCCCAAAATTCTTACTACAGTTTGCAATTAGATCACAGTTTTATAATTCAGAACAAATGTTCTGGGAGAAAGTAGAGACCTGGTGATCTTGTGAGGCTGATGCAAGTTTTGTGATGCTCAACAAATTTTGTTGAAGAGAACTAAAAATGTGTCTACATAAGTTGGAAGGTTAGAGCCAAGATTTGAGCATAATGATAGTTTGGTATCAGGCACAAAATGGGCAATTTCAGTTTGTTGAGGAATTTCTTTTTCCTTTCTTCTACAGATTCAGTCATATTTAGCAACACTCGATGGAGAGCCATTGGAGACTGTGAAAAATGATTTAATTGCTATAAAGGAGATTTTTGTTCCAAAGGAATCAGATGATGAAGTGGCACAGACACAGAAAGGTAACTGGAAACACAGACCCTTGGCCATACGAACTGTCATTACTTCTGCATATAGTAATTAAAAAAATTACAATAGCATCTATAATTTTTGATATCCTCATAGTCTTCATAAGCAAGTCACAAAAGAGAATATTCTGAAACTTCTGGAAGCTGACCAATGCTTAATTTTTAATTTATATTGTAATTTAAGTGTGAGGGAGAGAAAATACAAGGTAAGGAAGTCTTGTGTTACTTTACTGTATCATCAGTGGAAGCAAAACAAAAATAAGAATAACCTTTTGGATAACTGAGGTTTTCTTGCAGAATCTGTTTATGAAGTTGTGTCATCTGAAAGTTTAGAAGTGTTTAGCAATGCTTTTCTCCTTAACAACTTCATCCTTACTTTGCACCCTCCTCTGCTAGGTAGGGAAATCAAAGTGTAATAAAGGGACTTAGAAACCCTGAACTTTCTGAAGGGAAGTACTTTCAAGCACAGTGGCAAAGCTGCTCTATAGGTATTGCTTTGCAAGATGTGACATGTGGAGTGTGAGAAAGAAGTTAAAGTAGCAGAAGTGTGCCAAGACTATGACATAGTGCACAGCATCAAAGAGAAAGGGGCCAGCATGGGAATCCAAAAGCAACAATAAAATTGGAGGGCCCTTTAGTTAGGGGCAAAATAGGTGTCTTCAACAGGTCAGGAATTTTGGCATTCCCCAGAACAGAAGGATAAGAACTTAGCTTAAAGCCACCATAGTTCATGTCTTCAGGCCTGTGAGATCCATACCAAAGCTCTTCTAGCTAGTAGAACAATAACCTTGGTATCACTGAGGAGTGACTCATGCCATTAACCACCATATTGTGTTTCAGAAACTCAAAAACATAGAAACAATATTTTTTCTACACCCTCTTGATCTTCTCAGGGGTGCTTTGCCCATAAAACCTACGTTCTGCAAGATGATGAGGTGTGATTCCTCTAATCTTCATGAAAGTTAGAAAAAATGTGTTAGTGTCCAAATGTTCTAGCTGGAAAGTCTTTCCTGCTCAGACTACTTTTTCTAGCAGTGCTTACTTGGTATGCCTGATCTCACAGGGACCTTATTGTTTCTTCTGCAGGGGAAAGCAAGTGTTAAGTGTCATCTTAGTCTGCTAGAGCATTGTGCTGGGTTTTTTCCCCATTGTTAATTCTTTTTAAAAAGTGAGTTTGTGAGAAATACAATTCAAGAAAGTATATTACCTGCTTAAGAGTGAGGATTCATAAGATATCTCTTGTTCCTTAATTTCTGTGGGAAATCATTCCTTGCTTTGAAACCAGCCCCTGGGAACACCTCTGTTTCTTGCACAAAGTGGTTTCCTCTGTTGATCAGAAGTTCTGTTTTTTTCAGTAAAGCAGAGCTGCTCATCATGCTCCTTGGAACATTAACTGGCCTTCTAAATAGGCTGAGACCCAGGCAATCTGCACATTAAAAAACCTGAAAAGACAAAATCAGAGTGCTGCAGGTTTTCCCTGCAAAAAGAAATCAGCAATGAAATGTACTCTCCTCTCTGTGACAGCAGAAAAAACAACCTCACACATGTTCTCTCCACCTTACAGCTGAATGGGTTTTACTTCAGGCTGCAGTTCAAAATTACTCAAGTCCTTTAGTGCAGTCAGGCTCTAGATGTAATAGTATTTGAACTGTAGATAAGTTGCTGACAAATCTGTGGTCAGGCTCCTAACGTTGGACATGTGGCCTTTACTTCTTCCTTCAGCCTCTCACCTATAATCCGTGCTACATGCAGCACTGCACTGAGTGCTCTTTATCATGGCACAGTGCTTTGACACATCCCCTCTAGACAGGGTCCTAGGCTGGGTACCCTTCACAGGAAGATGTTATCTTCATTAAAAGCTTATCAGAATGAGAGAAGGCTTCCTATGATCCTCCCATGTCAGGAAAACCCAACCCTTTTCCTGAGTTTGTTAATGCACAGGATCTGAGGTGCTTTTATGAAGTGCATCAAATGCATAAAACCTTGTAAAACAAAGAATTCCGTTAGGAGGCCCTTACATGACAGTTGTTTACCATTACTAGTTAAAAACACTATCCAGCACCCTTACTTGTAATGTTGTCTGTGATTTGCATGTCTGATGGAGCACAGTTTTATTAAACAGTTTCATGCTTCATTCAGACTTTGGTTTAGCAATCTTTACGTAATTTCTGTTGACTACACTGAGTGTTCTGGTTATTAGAAGTAAGCACACCTGATCTTTTAGGGTCTAGATTTGAGTTGGTTTTCATTTTTAAACTGGAATTTTTTACCTAAAATGACTTCTTGGGACCTTAAGCACATTTCACTGGTGTAATGATTAATGTTTACACCAAGAAAATGGGCTGTGTTTAATGTTAACAAAAGTTTTAAACATGCTTTGGCATCCAGCATAGGTAAAAGGCAGTGAAGGCAACAGGTTTGCTGATCAGGATTAAATATCTTGCTGTAAAGAGGCAGCTTTATTCTAGTTTGTGTTCTTGGCTCAAGCCATTTAATACAATTAAGGCCCTGCTAAGCACATTAATAGGTTTTACACTTATAAAATCAAGTCAGTAAGCCATATGCTCTTTTAGTATCATATTTTTTGTTACAGAATTATGTACTTTTACTTAAGCTAGCTAATCTAGCAGGAGGTAGCGGGGTATGTTAAATTCTGTGGAGAAATTCTGAGTTTTAATCCTGCTTGCTAAACAGTTTAAAACTACAACTAAATCACCTTCAGTAGTATTTTAATTTTTTGCTTCTTAGCTCAATAAAATTTGGGTTTTTTTTCCTTTATGTAAGGAAACCAGTCCCCTACAAAAAGACAGAGATCAACTAATGATGTTTGAAAACATTGAATCTTACCTAGCCACTGAGAAGTATTTGTAAACAAGTTAATTACCACTTACTGCTAATTTGTTGCCACTTTCTTGTCATCAAAGTCATGTTATTTATATGGTGTCATTTGTCAGTGCTATATATATTCACTTTAAAAAAAAAGTCTAGCTGGGAGGAAAGCCAATACTTTGCATTGGAGTGTTTGAAAAGGGTGGCTGCTTGTTTTATGTAAAGTCTCATGATCCCTTCTTATCCTGGACTCTCAGGATCTCATTCAGAGATGTTAGTGCTGCTTTTAGTCTCCACCTTAAAAACCTTCAGTTCTACACAAGAATAAATTACAGCAGTAATCTTGAAGAGGACTATTTTGGGAAGGGATTGAGGCTAGGCTTTGTTCTTGGTAACTTTGGAACTGGAATTGTAGGGTTTTGTGCATTTGCTTAACAGTCAGGTGCAAAATCAATATGAAAAGAAAGGGAAAAGGTATTTCCTGACAATAGTAAGAGAAAGGCAAATGCATACTTCTCTAGCATGTTTCCTTTCACTTTGATTATGCAGCCTTTCCATGTGTTTTTTCACTGCAGCTTCTTTTCAGTTGTTTAGGAAGCAATGAGAGGAGAATATAAATAATACAGTAGTTTCCACTACCTACATTTTGAAAGCCATTAACAGCAAAAATTTCCTATGTGAGCTTAAGGGATATGGTAACCAAAGTGAGGATTGTATTGAATTGAATACACCAGTTACCAACAATTTTGGTAATGCTGCATTGATCCAGTGAAGTGCTTACCAGCTTTCAGCATGCAGCCGTTCAAAACAGTTTGGCATTGTTTTAAGAACAAGTGAATTTGGTGTATCCAAGAGATGTTGTATTGCAAAACCTGAAAATCCTATTACCAAAAATGACTGATATGAACTCTGTGCATCTCTTTGGCCTCCCAGAATACACTCTTCTTCACCTGCTCCCCGGCTGGTAAGAGGAAAGCTTAGTCTCTTGGTCACTGCAGGTGAAGAGTTCTTTTTGCTAATTACTGATTTGGTTTATAGCACCAAAGATGGGCACTCTACCATGAGCAAGCTGAGGTGCCCTTCACTCTAGGAGACTGTCATCTAAGTGTCAGATTCCACTGTGTTTCCACATGTTGCAAGATGTGAACAGTCCCACCAAAATCCCCACACTCACTGGGGAGCAATGGCCCTCTTCACTCTAAAGCCCAGTACTAAAGATTTGCATAAAAATGGAAAATCTTGCCATACCTAATAAATAAACAACAAAAAAAAAGTGAGAATACAGCTAGATAAGAATTCGTTTTTGAAGTAGCTGGAATTTTATCAGGTTCAATATGGGGACTGCAGCCTTTTTGTGTCGTCAGGCTAAAAATCCTGGATTTGGTTTATACCCCAGGAAGTGTTAATGCAGATTCCAAACTCTGTAAGTGCAGGTGAATGAAAACAAGCCACAGACTAACTTTCAGGAGCTTAGAGCATGTTGGAATATGACAGCTGCAAGTAGCCAAAGAAACACCACTAGTAAAGGTGAAGATTGAATATTAGTGGTATTTATCTTTGCTCATAAAACTTTGCAATGCAAGTGTGGATTCTTCAAGGCTCATTACTCCAAAGTCGAACAACACACGTTCTTCATTTAAGCAAAGCTCAATCTTAAAACAGAAAACCCCCCACACTTCTTAGCTGTGGTTTGTAGACAGAGCAGCAGAGTCCGTGTTCTCCAGCATGTTTCCTCTGAGATTTATTTGTATCCGGCCCTGCTGCAGTTTTGAAAGATGTTAGTATCTCTTCTTTGGTTATTGTCTGGGTCATGGTTTATTTTTGTGGGTCAAGAGGTGGGTGTTTTTCTCTTTTCCAAAGTAACAAGCAGTAGGACAAGAGGAAATGGCATCAGGTGCCATTCAAGGGAAGTTCTGACTGGATATTAGGAAAAAAATGTCACCAAAAGGGTTGCAAGCACTGGAACAAGCTGCCCCCAGAAGTGGTTGAGTCACCATCCATGGAGGTATTTAAAAGACATTGATGTGGTGCTTAGGAACATGTTTTAGCTGAGGACGTGGCAGTGCCAGGTTAATGGTTGGACTCAATAATCTGAAAGTTCTCTTCCAACCTGAAAGCTTCTATGATTCAATGTGTTTTTGTAGGATTGCTAGGGATCATACAGTTTCTTCTCCTCTTACCTGCTTTGGTGAAACTTAGTGGGATGTCAAAGTGTCAAGCTGGCATATCTGGCAGTACAAGTATCCTGTTGCATTTTGTCTTCTTTGTTTGAGGGCACACACACACACACACACACACACACACACACACACATACACACACACACACACTCCCGGTTGTATCACTGTCATTGTCTTTCAAGTGCTAGAGTGCTTGGGGAAACTATTTGATTCTGTAAAAATATTATGGAAATAAAACCTTAAGAAAAAATTTCTTCTTTTATTTTTCAGCAGATATGGGAGAAGAGTTTGTCAGCATGCTGACTGAACTGCTGTTTGAACTGCATGTTGCTGCCACTCCTGACAAGCTTAATAAGGTCAGCACCTGTTAGTGAGCTGCCCTCTGTTTCTTGGGCAAAGAGGAAGGGCTTTGTTTTGAAATCTGACACAGAGCAACACCTATCTCTGTTACAGTCAGTTCAGAAAGCAAAGAAGGGGAGTGTAGCCCTAGAATGATGACTCCAGGAAAGTTTTTGTAGAAGAAATGAGATTAGTAAGGTTGCAAGGACAAGCCAGCACAGTGGGCCATGTTAGAAGGTCAGAGGTGTCTCAGCTGAACGAAGTTCATGGGCACAGCAGATTTGGTCTTTGTGGTGGGATCAAAGTTGAGGTTCAGAATTATTTTCTTGCTCATTGTGAGCAAGAGAGACTTCTGCAGTCCTTCTTAGCCAGAAGCAGAGTCTTGAATTTGTCTCACCTAGCTTCAGTCATCTGAAAGTTAGATGGCTAGAAGGTAGTCACATCACTAGTCACATTTTTACTATCAGGCTCTTTTAAAGGTGATTCACTTGCTAATATTAGGCTTTTTTTTTTTTTTTTTTTTATTGGGGAAGATTATTTCCATGTAAATTGCTTGAAAGATACCTCATAAAGCTGAAATATCAGTAACTTTGGTACACCAAATACCAGCACTACATGTGGGTTAGGAATATCATACCTGTACAGAAATTACCCCTGGCTGACCTGCCTTTATGCAGTCAGAAATGCTTCTCCCAACAGCTTCTTAGATATACACATAACTGCATGTTACACAGAGGCTTGATATGTTTAAATTTCTGAATGTAAAATGGAAGTCATTAAATGTATTGTTAATTAATGTTCAGGAGCATCACTGGATATTCCCTACTTTAACTCAATTTTGGGGTTGGATTCTTTGTTTGGCAGGCTAGGAAAAAGCTTATGAGTGGCTGGAAGAAGCCGGTCTTTCTACCCCTGGAGACATAGAAGAGAAGCTAATAGAAAAACCTGGAGAGCCTGGTGAAGAAAAGACTGGTGGTGAAGAAAAAGGAGATAAAACTCACAGTGATAAAACAGAAGTAGATAAAAACAATAAAGTGGAGGTAAAATAGCTTTTGGAGCATAAGTTTCATTAAGCAGATTGTCGTATTTTGTTTGATAACATTACTTCTTTGTGTGTTGGCTCTATATGTTGTCTTTATTTTTTAAACTCATGGAAGTATTAAGAAGTATTAATATATAACATCACTGTAGACCTAATAGAAAACTAACTTAGATATTTTTACTGTTTCTGTCCCAGTAAGTAAGTATCAGGGTGGCAGATCCTCTGCTATTGCTGCCACATTTTTTGTGTGTGTGTGTGTGTACAGAACATGCAGTGAGCTGAGGCAGTGCATGGTACAATGGTGTAAGGCTGGTAGCGCATTGAAAGTCCTATCTCAACATTCCTTGGCAGCTCTTTCTCTCAGTGACAGTACATGAAAAAAATCTCAAGCTTTATTTAAATTCTTAGACAGTTTAAATCACAAACAGACAAAACAGAAATACTATTTAGGCAATTCACAACTTACTGTTACTCTCTATATGCAAGATAGCACTTAACACTAAAAGTATTGTGTCCATTTAGACAACCCTTCTTCTTGATAAGGTTAATTGTGATTGAATATTTTACACCAAGCTGTAGCAATATGAAATGTGATTGGTATCTTTGTCAAGATTTTTTGGATTAATCCTAATAAAGAATTTCTCTATCATGTTTCCTTACAAAAAAGGTCCAAAGAAGGAAACAGATTTACACTGTATATATTACAGAATTTTTGTTATTGTAGATCTCCAGCTGGCATCACTTTGTGAAAGCTCTAACACAATAGTACTAGGTAGGATTTTTTACCATTGCTGATAAAAGCCACATTTTTACTGGGAGTGTTACCTGTTTCTACTCTGGAGACTCATATGAGGGATGACTCAGTACTTTTGGCTCCATGTGAAAGCAATTATGACTTACTCCAGAGTTAAAGGATCTTTGTAATTGTTAGGTAGGTTTAAAAATGCTATGTTAGGAATATGAGACCCTGAGCTAATTCATGTCCAAGTCAATGGTAGGGTTGTTCTTACTGATTTGTAAGGATTTTTCTGTATTTTATAATCTGCACGTGTATCATTCTTCACTGTGGTTTGTGCAGATGTCAATATGGCTGATACTACTTCACTCGCTATGGGATGGCATTTCCAGTTGGGGTTGAGAGGGCTCTTGTGTTTAGAATTATTTTATATGTATATATCTATATGTATTTTTATCGGTGTTGTAATTACTGGTTTTGTTATTCCCTGGTTTTAATTTAAGGAAATCTACTTGCTCTCCATTGGAAGTCTGGCTGAGGTAACTGCTCGTTGCATCGAACAGCTTCATAAAGTAGCAGAATTAATTCTACATGGACAGGAAGTAGAAAAAACAGCTCAAGATCAAGCAAAAGTACTGATGAGGTGAGTATTATGTATTTCATACATGAACACTTGACATTTGGTCAAAACTCATGAAGTTCTGTTCAGCTTTTGGCACTCAAAGACACACTAAGTTTGTGGATCAACAAACAGCATTTGCTTTAGGGCTCCCGGGGCTGAATTGTCTCATGTAATGAAGTCACACAGGCTAGCTGGCATTCTTTGAGGTGGCTAACATGCTGAAAGCTGTTTAGCCTCCAGCCAGCGGATGCAGTGCTAATTTTAGGTTGCATTTCCTGTTCCCTCTGTAACAGATACTGTGCTAGCATTTACAAACCTTGCTTCTTGAGTGCACCATGCAGTCTTACCTGCAAATAGTTTCCTTATCTAGTGTTTATCTGCCAAAAGTATACAAAAATCAATCTGTCCTACTGTGAACAGTGAGACAGCATTTGTCAGCAGTGTTGTGGTAAACCACGACCCAACGGCCATAAACTGAAGAAGCCAGGTTATCTCGTGGGACTCAAATTCAGATCTCAAGCTCTCTGTAGTTACCGATTCTACTGATTTCAGCAAGCTTTGACCTTGAGATATTGTAAGCGCTTGAGTCCTAAGAAAGTATTTAAGCAAGTGTCTATTAAGAATGCTGGTAGCAGTAGCTAAGTCCATAGGAACACTTCATTCTGGACCAAAGTGTTTTTCAGAATTAGGCCTAAGGTATGGGACACCTTGCAAGGTGAAGTTCTGTGTGATGCACTTAGCAAAACTGAAAGATCTAGGAAAAGGACTAGATCTCCTCGTGCTTTTGTATTTTGACCACAAGGGTACTTCCTCCTTCAGTAGAGTAGATGTTTTATTGCTTATATAGGAGAATTCTCACTGTTCTCACTAAAGTTTGATTTATTTCCAGTATTATTTCTAATACAGTATTGTGTTTCTTCAATCATCAGAGAAACAATAGTTAAAAGAGAAGTTTAGAATTTTAAAAATTGAAACACTGCCCTATCAAAAAAGACTAGTGTTTGAGTCAAGATGACATCATTTTGCTGCTGGAGTCAACAGTGGAGTCAACTATATTATGAGCAAAGTCTACCCCAAAATATTTAAGCAATCATTAGAAGCAAAATTGCCTTAAGAACATTCTTGGTTCCCAAGGTGAAGTGTATGCCTGGGGCAGTCACAGGACTTTTTATCTGTTGAAAGGACATGGATGTATTTTTATATTTATCTCTCTTTTTTATTTTCAACCAGTTTAACAAGTGCCATGTGCAATGAAGTTTCATGTTTATCAAAGAAGTTTTCTGATTCTTTAACAGCAGCTGGGGTAAGATAACAGCATTTTCTGTAGCGTTTGGTGTATTAAACACAGTTCACTTCTTATAACAGAAGCCATTTCTCAAGTCCGGTGGCTTTACATGACGTACTAGCAAAGAGCGCACTTCTTTCCTCAGATCAAGAACACAGAGGTTTTTTACAGCAGAATTCCTGTTGCAGAGGAAGTTTATAAGCCTTGATAGACTGCAGTGTGTGTCCTGCTTTCTCAAATACTTCTAGACACCATTTCCCATTTTTCCTGATCACCACTCAGCACTTATCTTCTTGTACTGAAAGGGACCCGCATTTGAAGTTTCACAACTTGATGCAACATTCTTCTACTCAGTCTATGCTTTTGAATGCATTTGTGTAAAAGTCATTAACAGATAACACTTCCAGTACCTTAAGCTGGTTTTATGAGCTGTCTTCTTAGCCTCTGCTAAATCCCCTGGCCTAGGGCCACTGTGTTTTCTGAAGGTTTAAGAGATTAGAAAATCTGTTTGGTCATCCATCTTAGAAAAAAACATTCTTATATCTCAAGATTTTTCATTTAGGAAGATCCATTTATCTGAGAACATCTTTGCTAGAAATAGTATCCTGCCTTTCAAGATGTTTCAAAGATGACTGACATTCTAGCAGGATCCAAAGACAAAAATTGTGCTTTGTGCTGTTGCTGAAATTGTCCTTTAAGCATCAGAGAAGGAGGAACTCTGGCTCCCCTGATTACTCCATTAAAGCATGAATATACATCAAAAGAAATTTTTCCACTTCTCCCATGAGCTCTTCAGCACATCTCTGAGAAAGTTTTTTCAGAGTTATTTGTAAAGAGCATGATTTATGGGGCTGCTTTTATTCCAGATAATTTACATTCCTTCCCGTTACTTTGGGAGAAACTGCTGGTTTTGCATTTTGGGATTGTACTTTAGCGTATCTTTGGGTGACACTTGCAATAAATACACACACAGACATATAAAAATACATTGAACATGAAATACTAAGCTGGTCCAACTCAGAAATTTGGAAACTAAAGTTTTCATAAACATTGCACTAGATTCTGTTCTTACCAACCCTGTAGTCAGTTTTTAGGACCAGACTGCATAGGAAATTGAGCACAAAGACACTTCCCACTGCCAAAATGCTCTATAGAAGAGCGTTTTATTGGGCAGTTTTACTGGGAGATGTGGGCCCTTTGCTTATCACGAACAGCAGAAAAGGAAGGAGCATAAGGACTGTAGGAAACCTACATCTTCCTGCATGTTGCAGTGGTTTGACTTGCTCCTTAGCTTGCGGGCAGCACCTGGGTTCACAAACCCATTCCAGTATCCTGCAAAGTGCATTCACTCATGGGGAACTGAGAAATGGCTCAGGACAGAAGATACTGGTTTTTCCAACACCGTGCCATCCCTGGAGTGCTATCTGTGAAGTTCCAGCACTAGCTGTAGTGCTGGCTGTGCATGGGGTCTGAATGTTGGCAGCATTCCTGAGAGAGCAGCAATGCAGAAAGAAGAAGTAACAGCGTTGCTTGCTATGCAAGAGTTCTTCCAAACTTTAACTTACTGCTTCATACTATCAATAGTATGTCATACTTCCCTCTATATGCTTCAGTTCACTGACAATCAACTAAACAGTGCAATCTGAAATGGACTTTCTAGTAACTGACAGTAAAACTGCTCTTCTTTTCTCTAACCCTCTTCCCTTTGTCCTGCCATCTTTCTCCAAACTAGAACTAAGGTGTTTCAAGTTTCTTTAAATCTGAAATATGAAAGCTATGAAGTTGGAAGTGGAAAACCTTCAGTTAAATTAATTAGTCTTGTGTTCCCCTTGTTCTAATAAAGTCTGTCATTCAGTATTGAAAAAAACCCAACTTGTGGTAGAGGTTTCTGTCATTCTAAAAATAACATGATGCAAAGAACAGAATTAAAAAGGGAAGAACTTTTGCCATTTTACAAAGCAGAAGAACTGGCAAATCTCAGTTTTCTAGCCTCTGGTAGTGTCACTACTCATTGTACTCATCTTTGTTCCTGTTTGGTGGTTGAGACAAATGTGATGCATGCTGAGCTCTGTTTGCTGGCCAGCCAGCGTTGCCCAGCTCAGTAATGTGTACTGCCTTCAGTCTGGGGTCTGAGTTTCACGTTTTCCTTCTGTAGGGGAGCTAGGCCTTTCATTTCCTCATAAGCACGGATGTTGGTGAAACTCCTAAGGGCTTCTCTTTTCCTTCTGACCTGTATTTTTCCTACTTGTTTCCCTGAAAATGAGCAAGGCGTTAAAAAATTTCGTGGGAGATGAAAAGGGCACAGACAGACAGATGGACAGACAATGTCATCACATAAATCTCCTGTCCATAGGAACCAGGCAATTTGAAGCTCTGTGGTACATAAATGGATGAAGAAGTAAAACCCCAGGCCCGTTTTAGTTCATTGTACTCAGTGACAGAAGTATGTAGGGGCTACTGAAGTGTGTGTGAAGCCTAGACACAGTTAGCAGGAATACTGTGATATACAGTCTGAAGAAGAATCAAGGTGAAGCAAGACCTATATAGAGTTAATAAAACCATTTCTCAGATATATTTCTGTTAAATGTATTTCTTGTCCTGGCATTTCATTCTATTTTGTGGTTTACAGAGCAGCATGAAGGCAGAAGTTCTTAACCCCATCATCAACAGTGTGCTATCAGAGGTAAGCCTTCACTTTTTTCACATTAGGAAATGTTCTAGGAAAATGATTTTGGAATGAAACAGCCACATTTATGGCTGAAGAAAGAACTATATAAAAAGTAATGACAGTATCATTCAGGCTGTTTGGTGCCAGCTCATAAACCTCTTGGGTTTGTGTTCAGCCTTTCCCACAAATACTACAGCAGTCATATTGCATGTACTGAGGATTCTTAAGAACTGTATGACTGAAGTGAGACCAGCTGGCTCTGAAGCCCTGCTGCTGTATTGGTCAGAGCAGGCAATTCACAGTGTGCTCTTTAACCCCTTCCCAACCTGTTCACAGCTTGCCTGGGATAAGTCTACCTTTACAGTTCCGTTACCTACTTCAGGTATTGTAAAGTACTTCTGACCCACAGATAGTTTCAGACCATTCTGTTATCTCAAGTTTGAGGTGCAGGTATGCTACAGGGCTCCCCATCCACGGGCATTTAGGTTTCTACAAAGATTCACAGTCTAGCAGCAGGCTTGGTCAGTCCATGGGTAACCACGTGCCAGCCATCACCGAAATACTCATGAGTGATTGCTTTTATTGGACACTATGACCTATGAGTGGCCTCTTCCATCAAACACCATGAGCTGGTTTTCACCAGAAACTCACAGCAAAGTGAAAACGTGCCTTGGTGTTACTGAGAAGAGGTCAAGAAGGAGTAGTGTGCTCATAAGTACTAAAATTTGTACTCTCTGCAGCACAGATTCTTTTAACTCTGCTAATTAGATCACACTTCCCTTAAAAAATAAACAAACATATAGTAGTGACTACAGATTGTCATTCTCTAATAGTTGCATTCCCTTAAAAATGAGGAAGAGATTGGTTTATGATAAAGTTTTGCACTCAATTAACCCTACCTTTAAAGAATCATGGAAGCTGAGTAGAGCTGGAATAAAGATTACTATACAGTTTCTTTTGTTACAGGGCAAATTTGCTGTCATAGCTGACACATCTTTCTGTGCTCCAGGAATTGCAAAACCTAGGAATGTCCAGAATTGTGGAATAGAATGTTTTGTACTTCTTACATCCTGTATTTATATACAAATCCATATTAGTGCAGCCCAGGTTCATGGAGAATTACAAGCTGCTACATCGTTCAGTATTAAAATTTAAAAAATAGTACTGTGTGTTAGAACCAATGTAATAATTCAAATTGTTAATTTCTGTGACACTCCTTCCACCTACAACACATTCAAAATCAGTCCCGTTGATGGGAAGACTGCTTGGTTTGTATTTTAAAAGTCAGATTGCTTGTGAACTGAGGCATTTTAATCTACTCACATTACAGACAAAACTGTCCGAGAGGTGGAACCAAGGGGAAGTCAGATTTTTATGTAGTGACTCAGGCTATCCTTGTCACCTCTAAACTGTTGTAATTTATTCCTTTTGTCTTCTACAGATTCTAAAATCTTATGTGGATACATATGCTAATACAGCATGACACAGATGCTAAAAAACCCTTTTTATTTAAAAAGCACACTGTAATTCCTGAAATAATGACAGCTTTACTGATGAACCACGTGTTTTCTCTCTCCATTAGGGCTGCAACAGTGCTACTTACATTCAGGATGCTTTCCAGCTATTGCTTCCAGTCCTACAAATTTCACATATCCAGACCACTTGCTTGAAAGCACAGGAGTGACAGTTACCCAGCAGTGGTCACCACGGGGCTTAAGGATGCCACAGCCCTGTGTGTTGGATGGGTGCAGGTAGAAGATACGGTATGAGGGATGTCTGGCCACTCTGAGTCCTTTGGAGACACTAAATGCGGTTTTGCACATACAGTATCGATCAACATTTGCAACTCTTTCAGACTTCTAGACTTTAGAAGTAGCAAAGGGAGTAATTTCTTCTCCATTAGGCTATATCCTTTGCATTAATTTAAACTGAAGTTTATTGATAATAGCATTGACTAACGTGGGTTCTAAATTTTGACCCTTTCAGTTGCAGACAATGTACCAAGCAGATTAGCATGGAAAGATTTGAAAAACTTCTCAGCCCAAATGACCATTTCCATTGTGTGCATCCTGTCAGCTCCAAATGTGGACTTCAAAAATGGGTTTCAGTATTTCATTTTAGCCAGTGAACAAATTATCATAGTGTTCTGCTTGTTAAATATTTTTTACAGTAACAAATAATGACATCATCATAATCTGTACCACCCAACACTTGGGGTTGAAAGAGTTGTACAATGATAGGCATTCATTTTACTAAATGAAGATTCTGGAGAATATGCATACTGAAAAGAAATATTCTCAGCCAGTTTAGAGTACGGGTAAAGCTCTCTATTTGCTGACACATAATTTTATATTCATTTATGTCTATTTCTTAATTCCAACAATTGAACAACATAGCAGGCCAAAGTAATCTTTTCAGTATACAAGGAATAGAAAATTTCCCCTTTATATGGCTGTTCAAACACCCCCAAAATAATCTCCCCCCAGATGTGCTGTGATGTTAGCACTTTGGGGGCTAACTTGGGCTTTAAACACTATGCACCTCTTTATCCAATGAGGTTACTGATACTGACAAGTCAGAAATCCAGGCGTCGGGCACAGAAAGGAAGATGTGAGGAGAAGTTAGGAGAGAACTGCCTTGGGTGGAGAGGTCGTGTGTCAGAGCAATGACCTTTTATCTGCAGTAGTAGCCTGACAGCATAACTGAGCAGCAGGCATGGCATTTCATAGTAACACCAGCAACCCTGATTTGCCTGGGTCCTTAGCTTAAAATCCTGAGCTGTGAACCTCAGAGTTTGTTTAGACTAGTTTACCTCGTAGACAGGAAGAACCTTCCAATACTTTATGTAGCCTGTAATCATGGATTATCATGGTTTATTACATGTCTTTCAGCTATTTTGTATTTTCTCCTCGATACACTCATAAATTGTATTTAAATGCTTTTAAATTGTAGTTAACATCTGAATACATTTAACCATAGAAGCATAGTTTCATACACCATAAAAATAATGGATATATGGCATGAAGAACTAGTCTCCTTTTTGTTGGAAGTAAGAAACCACATGTGTGTTTCACACACAGTAACTCTTGTGAGTCCAACTAAGAGAGGACAGAAAGGTCTGTTTGTGTCTTATGCTGTTGTGGTCCCCGTTCTGGTGTCACACACGTCACTGTTCCATCTTTTGTTATTTAGAGAAGAAATCTTAACTGTCCCTGAAATAAGGTTTATTGCACAAAAATCTATTGCCTGCCACCATCTGGCATTGCTTTATTTCTGAAAGTGTATTACAAAATAATGTCTGGTTGAAGCAAAACACTTGAGCTCTGGCTTCTATGCTTGGAGGGGAAGAAACAGCCTCGTACCTACTAGTCCTGCGTGGCTGCTGGAAGAGACTCACACATGTTCTGACCTGACCAGGGGTCACACTTGTGCACACACTTGTGCACACACCCAGAAGAAACCTCCTGGGTGCGGATTACTGAGCTCCACATAGTTGTTTGTGAGCAGCTCCCAGCCTTAAAGATCTGGACACTAGTGACAGCGTTCAGCAGCTTGTGAAGAGGCTTTTTTGTTTAAAATGGGGGTTTTTTCTGTTGCTTGATGCTGGCAAGGAGAACATAGTATCTGTTTAACAGCTTGTTTGTTTTTTAAAATTAAGACTGAGGAGAAAAGGTGTTTTCACCTGTCAAACATTACATCTTGGATTTATCTTTGATCATTACTTTTCATGCAGACGCCTTTCTGCCCGTGTTGGAGTAGAGCTCAGCATCAGGTGTCTGTGAGCGTGGTATTACTGTGAGTCATACAACCCAGCCAACGCTGCTTCGTACTGTTCCTGGGCCCAGTTAATGTTTTCAGGCACAAATGATTTGAGTTACTTTTTCATACAGACCTTTTTCTCCAAAATGCAGTGCAGAACAGAGAGTGTCAAACTTGTCAGAGAAACGTGTTGGCTAACGGTGCCTTTTATCAGAGGCTGAACAATGGAGTATTAGACAGCCTCAGGGGATAATGTTTGGAATCCTTGAGGGGCATTCTTAAGGCAAAGATTGCTTGTCTGAGATACTCCTTACTAGAGGTTTCACTGTCTTACTTAAATTATGTACTGAATAAAGTACCTTACCCTGAAGTGAAAGAAGCTGTAAAAAATAATGTGTGGACTTGAAAATATTTACAACCACACAGTGTAGGAAGGGAAATAGGGCAGAATATGAGCGTAGGGATACTTCATCTGATCTCAGATGCAATCGTCTTGTCCCAGAGAAGCTGAATGCTCTATCTTTAAATCAATTTTAGGTAAAGAATATTTCAGTAGAAAAGCACTATGTGGATGTACCCAAAATATTTTGTTTACACTGGTTTGTATTTTTCCATCAGTCAAATAAATCATGTGAGATACTGAACTGAGACAGTTTACTCCAACAGAACATTAAGAAGAATAATGTGATGAGAGGATGTGTTCAGGGAAGTCTGTCACTTTCTGATTTTGTGGTTTACCTTTGGAATGATAAGCGTGGTTTTGCTGAGAGTCTGACACAGACACTGCCCTATACTTCTAAGGGAGACTGCTTTTCTTTCACCACCACCTCTTTCCAGGTCGGTACACTGGGTGAGCCTTGGCAAACTGCTGGGTTTTAAGTACTTACTTTAAAAATAACCTCAATTGTGAACATTACCAGCTCTCTTGATCTGTTTTTCATGCTGTTCCGTTCACTTTTGACCACACCTTTTTATGCAGAGACAAAGGAGACAAGCTCTTGCACTCACTCAGTTGAGAAATTTGTCAGGGTGAAACTAAAGTCATGTCTGCACACCTGCAAGCTTGCAGATGATCCACTACTGCAGGTCATCACTGAAGGGTGAGCTGGAAGTAAACCGATAACCCACGTGCTGTATCTGTATATTAAAGGCATTTGCCTTCCCCCGGCCTTGGTGAACAAAACAAATGAAGCTGCAAGTTGTTTGCTGCTTTTAGGGTGTAGGCTGTTCATGTGTAAACATCTCTTCCCCATGATTTGCTCCTACGCTCCAGCATCCATTGCCAGAGACAGCTAAACAAAAGAACTGTCTCTTCCATTTTTTTCATGCTGTTTAGATCATGCTCTGGAGCCATCAGTACCTTCCTCTAACACGTGCCTCGATCACACAACACCAAATCACAAGCAGCACAGGGTAAGATGCTTTTTAATGAAGCTTCTGGTGTCACCCAGCAGTCAGGATTCGTAACAGCTCTAAGGAGTCTGAAACTCCACAGTGTTTTGAGTGACAAACACAGATTTTCACCTTATTTCTGATTCAGAAAAGTGTTCTTTATCACAAGCAGCCACCCAACTCATAGGATTATCTCTGAGACACTCCACTTCTATTGCAAATGACAGCCCTGTCCTTTCTGTTAGTCTCAAAAGAATGTGAAGAGTGGAAAAGGAATTTCCTGAGTTCTTTTTGAAACCATCTCGGAGCAAGGCTTAACGTGACACCATCAGCCAGTCTGACCTACTTTGAAATTCTTACAGTCTGGCTAGAAAGCCCTCTGGACTTTAAACACATTTTTCTATCTCAAGTCAATCTTTGTTGCTGAGAATATGAGGACATAACCAGCTGCTTTTAGTGTGTGACCCGTGCATTTTCCATGCTCCAACTCCTACCTCAGCATTCATAACACTGACAACAGTTGGCAGCTTTAGAATTAAAAAACTGAAAATAAAATGTCAAAAATTGAGCTGCATTAAAAAGATGAGGGGGGGAAATTATTTTCAAAGGAATAAAACCGGGCCATGCTCTCTGGAAATTGCAACAATTTTCAAGGTTGGATTAGAGTAAAGTCTCCAAGAGAATTTCTCAGCATTGTTCAGAACAAACAAGAGATGACACCCGATTAGTTCCAGCAGAACAGGAATAATGGCACTTCCAAAGTAAAATGAAAACCTGCTTGAACTTGAAGGAAGTCAGTCAAAGCTAAGGACATTCAAAGAGGAAGAGCTCAAAGGAAAGAAGACGTAATTTGATCACTGCAGACCTTTGGTGCTCTGGCTCCCTTTATTGCCTGCACCCCAGAAGTCCCTGAGCACACACTGGCTGAGAACTTCTTCTTAGTCTCCCCACTTTGATCTCCTTTTCACAGCTACCAAAAAGGTGCTCTAACAACTAAAAGCAGAGCCCTAACTCTTTACTGTGCCTTTCAAACCTTTTACTAGAGGAGTGAAGGACTGTTTTCTTATGCAATGCTGTAATAATGTGCAAAAGGAGTTAAAAACCTGCAGCAAGGGCTGATCATAATTCCTAGTGAGCTGAATTTGCTTCTGCTGTAAAGAGGGAGGTGTGAAGATGTTACTCAGACAAACGTGTGCTGTTTCTCTTTGGTCCTACAGGGATGAGGCTGAAAGGCATTTGACAAAAACTGCTTTTCTGGAGCCTGACAGTGTTGCCCAAATGAAAGCCAGAACACTGGGTAACCCAAACAGCTGTTGGACACCTCCAGAAGCCTCTCCACCCAGTTACTAGACTTGCAAAACTGTCACCCTACTCCTCCTGTGCTTGCTTAGCTCGGGCACTCCATCATCAACCCCTGCGGTGCTGGCAGGGTGGTCTGTGCCTCCCTTCCAGTTCCCTTAACACTCCTGCGTGGTTGTACACCACCAGCTCTGCCTTCCCCACCGGTTCTGTTCACCCCACTCTGCCCCACCTTTACATCTCCTTCTCCCCAACTTTCTCAGGTTCTTCCCTCCTGCCCATCCCTGCGTGCCTGAGTGGCTGCCCCAGGACATCCTTCCTCTCCTCACATGTTTGGGTTTGAAAAAGCCAGGCGTGAAGACAAGGGGTTAAGGGTACAGGGGAGGAGAAAAAGCAAGAGGATCTTCAGAGAACATGAGAAGACACTAAACCTGTTGCTTTTCAGTCCCCTCCTTCCTCCTCCAGTATGAGGAGGTTGCACTAGAGACTGCATGAGGTCGCTTCCAACTCGAATTACCTTAGGATCCCTTTTTTCCTTAGCAGCATCTCCCTGTTCTCCCACTGTTCCCCGTGGTTTGGATCATACTTGCAAGACAAGGTAAGCTCTGCTCAACACAGATTAAAATCTTAAAAGCAGCCTCTTAGGTTTACTCGTTCTGTGTGTTTTGTAAAGGCATCTTGAAAGACTGAACCTGCCAGGGAAGTAAAACCAAACGCTGGGAGAGCTGTGGCATAACTGGGGGTAATAAAACAGTCATTGTTGAGTCACCCAAGGAAAAGAGGGAGGTTATAGGCAGCAAGAGCAACACAATTAAATTACAGGAGAAAGGAAATTAAACTGGGGTCACAGGAAGCTTGGCTATCCCTATCAACAAGATCTCTGGATTACTGTAGGGGAAGAGTGATAGATAGTGCCATCATTTGAAGCATTTAAACGCTGACTAAAATAGCCTCAGCAATTCTGCAGCCATTTGAGAGAGATCCATCTCCTCATCTGTAAGCTGCTCTTCTGTAGGAAGAAGAATGAAAAAAGAAAAATAACAGAAACAAATTGTGAGAGGTTTATTTAGAGGCTGTATTAAAAAATCCATTTCTGAAAAGCTTTAAGTTATTACCACAGACAGGCAATAAAGCCTCAAAAGCCCCCAAATCAAGAAAGTCATCATTTTCTCTGATTTATTTTTTTCCCTACAAGATGGTAACAAACAATAGAAACAAATGCTTCAGACTTAGCCACTAAATATAAAAAAATCCATATGGCCTCAAATTGTTCAGAAGCTAATGTTCACCACTATTCCTATTAAATCTGAACTGCTTGGTGCAGTATAATGACTGGAGAAGCAATTTCAGAAAGCTTCAGGAGGGAAAAGCTGTATAAATGTGAGGGATGGAGGTTATGAAGTATTAACATGATGTGAAATTGCTGCAGATCATATTTGCAATGGGCAGTTTACAATCTGTTCATCCTGATGGATTTAGCACGAGGGAGTTTGAGGTCCTGGTGCTGCAGTCTCTGTCTCTGCCTGGTAATTGATGGTTGCATCGTACCCACAAGTAACGCCTGAGCACCGAAGGGGTCTGGGACCCCGCTCAGCCCAAACTGCGCCACTGCACTCGGAGCAGCAGCAATAAACGGCAAGGAGGGAAAACTTCCAGGAGATAATGAGCCTGAATGCTAATGACCTCAGCTAGTGCCAACCATGGAAATGCGCTTTATCAAAACCTATGAAACCCATTGGGTATCTCCATGAGTTATTAAAAACCGCTAATAATGATTTTGTGGTTTGAAGCCAAATTACAATTCTTCTCCATTTTCCTTTGTCCACTAAGATGTTGCAGAATTTAGGAAGGCCTTCCTGGTTTGCTGTAGAAACTAAGATGTGCTGCAGGAGGATTCTCTCCCTTGATCATTCGGCCACCTTCCTTGACAGCCAGAAGTTGTATCTTTCAAGCATCTTAGTCACTCAGAGCACTGAACAGCTGTGAACTGTGCTAGTTTCATGAAAGCAGAGGATCATTTCTATCTTTAAACAGGCATTTGTATCCTATGGAGAATAAAAAATAAGTGACTTCTCAGACAGAAAATGAAATCATTGCAAGGATTATCTCACATCCAGGTGATTAAGTATAAATCCTGAATGAACTGAAAATAGATGTGAAATCTATACTCTCCTACTGAAGCTGATTCTACAGCACAACATGTTTGTCCATCATTGACAGTTTCTTGATGCCAAAGAACTCTGATGACAGATGAAAGGGAGTTTCTCCACTAAAACACGTAGTTGGCATTCACATGAAAAGCTAGGTAACAGCTCCACAAATTGGAAATGGAAGCACTGTGGTGCAGGATGCATCTTCTTCCATCCAGTAGTCATCATGTTTCATATGGTGACTTCTGAAACAAGCAAACAAATCAGGAAAAAAGGGGTTAAAAAAAGTTGTCTCTTCCAATTTCTGTTAAATGTCATTCCTTTGATTTTCACAGTAATTAATTCTCTTTATGGGAAGACAACAACATAACTAAGTGGCAGACAAAAGAGAAGCTACACATCAGATTGGAGTGACAGACCTAAGCATGGCCCCTGCCAATAGGATGGTGGTTCAGGTACCTGCCCTGCTGAGTGCGATACAGGGACCTGAGCGAGAAGCATGGGACCTCACCTACTTCCAGAGAAGTTTGGCAACCTGATCGTGGGCAGAGCCAGGAGCTGCCCTGGAGAGCATTCACCACATCCAGCTGGCTGAAGGGCACTAGCAAGGTTTTCCTTCTAGCATCTCTGGCTGGGTTTCTGCAGTGTCAGGCTCAACCTGGAGCTCTCTTTCAAAGGCAGATTGTGACTGATTGCTTTCCTTCAATCAGCTGAGCAGGTGTCACTCCCCTTCCCTCCTGACAGTGAGATGAGTTTAGTGTGATACCTGTCTCTGCTCCAGGATCTCTTGCTCTGTGTTAGCTTCTTCATGAACTACTCCACCTGTGGCACTGTTCAGAAGTCAATCTGGGGTATTAACGAGGTCATACTGCAGCTGAGCCACAACAAAATAAATTATCCTAATGGGAAAATATAAAAGTGGACCAATCTGAGCCACAAGCTGGGTGGAAGAATTTGCAGACCTGAGCCTGACTCCATTCTCCCTATTACACTCCTGTGCAGCAGGAAAAATTTGGAAGCAATTAAAGAAGATCAGCCTTTTCCACATCACCAAGTGAAAAATACTTCTCAGTAACCATCAACACTTTTGAAATTTGGACTGCAGCTTCCAAAGTAGTGTGTTGAGGAGCCTTGAAATGTGCAAGTGCCCAGACCCAAATTAACTAATCTTTAGTTTTCAGGGTGCTGTGCCACACCAGGGGTAAAGGCCCAGGGTTTCTGTACTTGCTCTCATGCTGAGTGAGAAAGCAAATGTAGCCTGTCACCCGTTCATGTAGCTACAGACCCAGTAACAACAGCTGTCTCCCTTTACCTTGTAGGAACGGGGGTGGCAAGTGTTTCTTTGGCTGTGAAATCACAGTGGAGGCAGCAGCTGCTGAAGTGAGCCAGAAAATTACAAGTGTAGGCAGGATACAAGGCATCAAACATTGATGCTGGCTAATGGGACAGGGGGTCTGAGCAGCCTGCACGGTGCCCACCGCCGTCGGTTCTGCAAGCGAGCAGGAGCCCTTCCCTTCAGACACCGCCAAGTGTCTGCTTTGGAGAGAGACACATCCTGGCATGCATCTTATGCAGAGCCGAGGATCGTGCCAAGCACCCGGGACTGTGCTCAGCAGTCTGATTCTGTGAGCTCTGCTGCTGAGAGGAGGTTTCAGTTTAATGTATGGTTAAGACTTAAATCTATTGTGGAAGTGGGAACAGAGGAGGAACTACCTATCATGATATTTGAAAAATAAATATGTAACTGAATGGCTGCATTCAGCCCTGAAAACAACTGAAAGCTGCATGTGGGCATAATTTTTTTTCAGAGTTATCTACAGGAATCCATGAAAGTATAAAAAATGATGCTGTAAAAAATGGCCAACAGACAAAGGCAGGACGTCAGCGCTAGTAAGGACTTCTGCCTTCAGCAGCATCACACCCAATTTCATGATGACTTCAACCACAGCACTGTCACTTCTGAACACTGAAATGATGCTTTCTGGAAAAAATGTCAAAAGGATAATTGGAAGGATCCCAGCTATTTAAAATCACACCTACGGTTCTTTACGAATACATGCATGATTTATTGAAGCAGCTTTGCTGGAATCTTCCTCCGGTTCCTGAGTACATTCTAGCCTTTGCTGGAATGTTTTGAACTGAAAGTTTCACTGTTTCCCCTGCATAATTTATATCTGCTGCTTTTTGCGTGGGTGTCTTGCTCAAAGACAGATGAGAGATGGATTCTTTTGAATATGAAAACATTTTTGTAAAGCCACAATCACATAAGGAAATGCAGACAAGGAATATTTTTAGTTGCCTTCTCTGTTTGTGTTAGTAAGTTCTGCAATGATGGCGCTTAAAGACCTCTTCAGGAAGGCAGCAGGGGGCCTGAGCCATAGCCCAGGTAATGCCCTAGGTGGGCCTGGCACTGGATTTTCCTGCTGTTAGGGTACATATACTCTGCACAGTTCAATTTCTGAAATGCTAGGGGAGGGAATCCTTAGAAAATGACAGCAGTGATGATGCTCTGAATGTCGCTGGATAGGAATCAGCCTCTCATACGTGGTCACTTGCTGATCTCTTGTGCCAGCTGCCCCACATGGGAGGCTTTGTGTCCATGTGCTTTTAGATTGTAAGACACCCATCTACTTCTTCTATTTTTGAATTTCTGTGAAAGAGGTTTTTACCTTTTTAGCCACATACATGTACATCTCCCAGTCAGTTACCTGTCATTTTGTCCTGGTTCTGGCCAGGCCAGAGTCAACCTCCCCAAGCAGCCAGCTCAGGTGAGCTGAGTTAGCCCAGGCTGTTTCCACACCACCTGACATCACTCCCCATAAAAGGGGCTGGTCAGGGAGGGATACTGGCTTGGTGCTTCCAGACCAGTCTGAGTGGGGCTGCAGTGTTAGTTTGGGCCTTGCCCTGGGCAGCCCTCTGTAATCATTGAGTTGGTAAGGTGCTTTGTGTTATCACTGGGTGTGAGTGTAATTGGCTGTTATTGGTCTATGTTCACACTGCTTTTGTCAGTAAACTGTCTTTATCCCAAACCAGGGAGGCTCTGTCCCTTTCTCCTCTGGGAGTGAGCAAGTGGTGTGTGGTGCTCAGACACTGGTTGGGGCTGAACCACCACACATTTACCCTATGTTCCAATTTTATAATCCATTTCACTTGGAGAAAAGATTTTTGCCTTAAATTCTATTCTGTTGGTTGGGAGACCAACTTGTCTTACCTAACTCTATGGTTGCCCTGTCACTCAGGGAGAAATGGAGAAATCATAGAATCATAGAATTGTAGGGGTTGGAAGGGACCTCGAGAGATCATCGGGTCCAACCCCCAGCCAAAGCAGCTCCCTAGGACATTTCACTGAGATAGGCATCCAGACGGGTCCTGAATATCTCCAGAGAAGGAGACTCCACCACCTCCCTGGGCAGCCTGTCCCAGGGCTCTGTCACCCTCACTGGGAAAAAGTTTCTCCGCATGTTGGTGCGGAACTTCCTATGCTCCAACTTGCAGCCATTGCCCCTTGTCCTGTCTCCACAGACCACTGAAAAGGGGCTGGCTGATTCCCCTGCATCCCTTGCTTAAGATAATTGTAAACATTAATTAGGTCCCCCCTTAGTCTTCTCTTCTCAAGGCTGAACAGTCCCAATCTTCTCAGCCTTTCCTCATAGGGGAGATGCTCCAGGCCCTTTATCATCTTCGTAGCCCTTCTCTGGACTCTCTCCAGGAGATCCCTGTCCTTTTTATACCAGGGAGCCCAGAACTGTGAAGCACCTTGTGCATTCAAGGATCTCAAAGCTCTTTACAAAGGAAGAGGAATTGCAGGTGGTGAATGGTGATGTACTAAAATTGTTGGCAATTGTTGATGTGGAACTTCCATTAGCTTTTATGCAGCCTTTGACATGCCCACCGCTGTTTTACTAAGAGAACTGATGGGTGGCCAGACACTAAGGTGACTCTTCATGCTACACACCTGTGACTTTTATTCCTCCCTGACCGCTGTAAGACTGATGTGCACCTTTGGCATGGAAGAGGCTACTGAGAGCTGCACAGCCAGCCTGCCCAGAGTCCATGTGGCAGCACCATGGGGGAAAGGCAGACTGCCACAAAGGTGAGTCACATAGAGAAATCACTCCTTGGGACTTAAGGCTCCTTTAAGCCTCCAAGGGCAAGTTTAGCCCAAACCTCCCCAACATAACAATGACTTCATGGCTAACCACAATCACCTTGCCAAGTGCTGTAATACCTTCAGATAGGCTGCTTGCCATTATATTCAGGTGTTCTAATGGGTGTGGCAATTTGACTCTTATTTGCCCACTTTTATTCTAATAATTATGTTTTTAGAGAATGGCCACTGAATCAAGCATGTTCAGAAATGTTAGTCCTCTTATGGTTTTACACACTGCATTTTTTAAGTAATGGGGGCCCGTAGCCTTGCTTCAGTATATAAATTTCATGCTTATCCTGGTCTGCTCTCTCAGATTTCTTTCTGTCAGTCCAGCTTCTGTCTGTTCATCTGTCACAGAAGAGCAGATTCACTTCAACAAAAAAAAGGCAGACCCAGTTACACATCCCACAGCATTTTAGAGCTGCTAAAAATAATAGTTGATACAAGTGGTGCTTTTAAAGTTAAAAGTATTAGCTGATGCAAGTAGCACTTTATAAAGTTAAAAGCACTACACAAGCTCTGTTTTTGATGAGGATAAACAGCTGTTACCATGGTGCAAATTAGTAATGAGGTGCCACTGGCAGAGAGAAGTTAGGTCTGCAGAGCCTTATCTTAGCATGCTGTCCCCTGAACAGCACTGCCTCTGAAGGCAAATATTTGCCCTGAATAAAATGTTCATGCTTCCTATTTAAATAAACAGCAGCCTTGAAATTTGCAGCAATTAATGTCACCTTTTGACAGCAGTAAGGAAATATAGCTACACCTGTCATGTGAAGAGATGACTGTCTTAAAGCACTTGAGAGAGTTGGCTCCTTGATTTTTTCAGGACAGTTGCTTATGTGGTGGTTTAATGAAAAATGGCAGAAACAGAGAGGGATTCTTGACTTCAGCACTAAAATGTAATAATCACAGTTACCATGAAAATACACAGAGACATTAAGTGCCCTATGCTGAAAATATTCCCCTTTGGCAAAGGTACGAGTGCAGAAGCTGGTTCGTATTTCTATTAGCTGTCAGCAATAGCAACCTGTCCTAGTGAGCTGTCAGAGGGAGTGACCAATGAAGGGGAAGCAGTGGGGCGTGTGTGTGTCTGTGCACGCACACAAATACAGATATATGGTACACAGAGCATACCACTAGAGTGATAACCATGACCCTATGAATGTGTGGGGTCATGTGTGGTCATAATATGTATTAATATATTCTGTGAACAATAGTGGTGTCTTAAATATGAATATATTAAAAGGCATTTTTAAAAAAGCAAAAAGAAATGTATTTTTGTGTCATAAAAAGAAAAATTCAGCAGAAAGTAGCAATGTGTCAATGATTATTGTTCTCTCTCCATCTATTAAGAAGAAAAATACTCCCCTGTTGCAGATTGGAACAACAAACAAATAACATGCCTTATGCTTTGCTCTCCGGTCTGATCTGGATTTTAACTTACTGAGTTCCTGTGGCTACATCAAGGAGCCCTTCAGCTCTCAACGTCATGCCAAGGGCCATCGCTGAGGCCACCAGCAGGCTCTCCAGCTCAGGATGGATAATGGCAGTGGTAAGAGCCAGCCTTGCTTTTCCATTTCCTCCTACTTAGAGCTGCTGTCAGACCCGCCTCACCTACTGTGCAGCCAGCCTCCCTGCACTAAAGTCAAAGGAAGGTGCTGTGCTGTGGGTAATGCTTTCCAAGTGCAGCTTCAGCTTGCTGGTAACGAGGAAAAGCGTAACTCCAAAGGGGTTTGCCTGTCCTCATCCTGCCTGCTTGATCCAGGGCAGGCATGGAGGTCCTCTTACCTACAGGACTGAAGCCAGCTCTGAAGCAGAGAAGGGCAGAGTAAGCACTATCCCTGGGGAGCTCTACAGCTCAGGCTAGAACCCTTCCTTGTTTGACCCTTCTCTATCTGTGGTTTGAAATTGAAGTGCTTCAGCAGAGCAACTGGTAGTGTGATAGAACGATGATGCTCTTCGATCAAGAAGCTCCTCAGACACACTTGTTATCTTCACCTCCTTTTCTTGGCAGTAAAACAGGTTTTATCAAATTGGAGTTTACAACTGTCAGTTCTGGGAATCTAATCATCTTGGTGTTTTTCAGTCTCAGTACTCAGCTGTTCACATGCAACACTTGTAATTGCAGCCAGCTCATCCCTGTTGAGCAAACTAGTTTTTAGTAGCATTCTAGAGACTTTATAGAGACAACCCTAGCACTCATCTTCAGAAGAGTAGACCATAATCTCCTTCCACAGCCAAAGTAGCCCAAAGGGCCTCTAGTGCGCAAGCTTTCCTGTAACTGCAGTGTCATTAGCCACCAAGGCACCCATGAAAACAAGTAGTTGTGAGTTGAATCTGACCTTGTCAGAAGGAGGAACTGTTTCTTTGCAGGAAGTGAAGCAATATGAGCAGGAAGTGCTTCTAGCATTTTCAGAGTATTCAGCTTTGAGGCAGTATTTATTTGAGAAATGTTATTCAAAACCTAGTGTGATGAAAGGCAAGATCTAGATCTCAGTTCTTGCTTCTCCAGCCACACCCTTTAATAAGCTTTCCATGTAATGTCACAGCATTAATCCCATCATCACATCACATTTGGCTTTCACCTCACCGCCAGCAGTCCTTAAGACAGGAAGATACCTGGAAAGCAAACCTGCTTCTATGCAGTGCAGCACTGGAACAAGGTATTTGGGGGTTCTCAAGGTACTGAATCTTTCAGTTACTGACCCAGAGATTAGGAAGGGGACAACTTCATCGCGAAGTGTCCTGGGTCTCACAGAGCAATCATAGATCTATGAAGTTGTTCCATCTCTTCTTTCTATCCTTTAATACACAAGACATGACAATGAAAGCAAAAGGTGTGCTAGCAGGTCAATTCCAACAGTTACTCCCACCTGTAGGACCACAAAAGTTGTATTTGCACAGGGCCATGACAGTTTCTCATCTGCTTCTAAAAGATGAGTTCTGGTGAACCAAACATCCTGGAAGGACAAACCATGCTACTTGTCAGCCGTAATGCCGTATAAATGAAGGCACCGAATACTACTGAGTGCCACCTTAGCAACACATCCTGTTGCAACCTTAGAAATGGCTTATTTTTTTACCCAAGAGTAAATGCTTTCAACAGGAAACAGTTAAAGTTGGCAGGTACATGGTAGACATGGATAGGGGAAGATAAAGGTTTACATGAGAAGCAGTTGACAGGTATCAGAAAAAGAAAAGGTCTAGTGCTGTAGTGGTTGGGAAGAGTCCCTAAGGAAAGGAAGAAGCTGCCCTATGGAAAGGCTGATGAACCTCTGGGAAAGGGCCTGCTCTCTCAGCAGAAGTTCCTGATGTCATCAAACAGCTGAACTCAGATGATCTGTGAACTGCTATCATCTATGTCATGAACTTCCCGTGTTATCTTTCTCCACCTCCTGACATCCTCACGTTAGAATAGTAGTAATGACAACTTTCCATCTTTCTAAGTCCTTGTAAGATCCATGGATGAGAATCACTTAAAAAGTGGTCAGTATTTTAAAGATCTATACTATGCTGTCTTCTAATCCAGCTAGTCTCTCTCAAAAGCCAAACAATAATCTTGCCTAATTATTACTTTGTTGTAGCGGTGTCTCATCTTTCATCAGCAACACTGTTCAAAATTTCTCCTTTCGCTCTGCTCCCATCATACAGCTTCATTGCTTATGGTTCCACATGAGGCACAGAAGTCAAACCTTTCGTCAATTTTTTAACGCATTAAAAGACAGCAGCACAAGACAGTGAGTTTTCAATAAAACTCCACCCAATCAAAATTGATGTAGAATAAGGACCTTAAGCTTTTCACCTAAAAAGCTCACTGTAAACACTATTATAATCTTTGCAAATAGTCATAACCTTGTCTATGCAATTGATCTATTAGTCTGTATTACTTATCCAGGTAGCAGCTGTTTCTAGGCATTGCAAGTATTGCCAGGAAGAGGTAGGAATCTCCAGCTGCGTATTTCTTTTCAGACTTGTTTCCTTACATCTGGGCTTCCTGAAACAATTACTTGAGTACAAGGGCTGGAGAAAGTTAAAAGTGGGAGACTAGTTTTAGTTCTGAGCTGAAACCAACTCCTTGTCACTCCTTCTGTCTGGTGTAGTAACAATAGAGCGATTGATTTCTTTTGTTTGGGGAATTTGATTGGCAAACTATTTCACACACATGGTTCTCTTCAGAGATCATTTGCAAAATGCTTCTTTCCTTTGCCTTTGTCAGAAACAAATCTCAGCATCATGCTGAAGTCCAGGACACAGTTTTCCATCCCAGAAAAACAGTGTCAGAATTTGCACTGAGGCCTTCAGGGACACAGAGGCCAACACATTAATTTATAGATGACTATTGGTAGCAGAGGGAAAACTGATTTTGTTTCCCTGCAACCTAGGTCTGAAAATTCACATTTTCCAGTTTGTTATCTCTCCTACTTGGCTAGGAGTAGCAATCTATTTTTAGCAGACATTGCTTACTATTAATTCTAAAAATATGAGGCAAAACAGAATAATTGGAGTTGTAAGATATTTACCTACCTTCTACAGTTGATGCACCCACATGACAATGCTCTTGTTCAGGAATTGCGGGCAGTATCCTTGTGGACTGTGCAGCAAGTGGCATCTGTTGTTTGCTGGTTTTCACTGTTGAAAATGAAAATAATTGTGTCTGTATTATTAAACAGCACAAGCATCTGCAGAATGCTAAATGTTGAATCTGCAAGTTTGAAAAGAACTGAGATCTCTCTGAACTCAAGGCAGAGGTGGGACAGCCCATTTTTCAGCGGGATTTCAGTGTCTGGAGATGCAGATACCTGTCAGAACTCCTGGAAGTACTGTATTTAACTTCCTCTTGATACTAGTGGGACTACAAACTGCTTATCCTAAGTCTCCTTGGAAAGCAGCTGAATTGTTCTGGGAAATTTTGCCAGTAGTGAAAATACAAAAGCATGTGAACTCGGCGTTAACTGAGCCTCCCAAAACACTGAACCCTGCAGCTGTCCAGGGAAGCAGACACAACTGAGATTTAGAACATGAACTTTCTGATTCATTTTTGCTTAAGGGCAGTCCAGGTTGCCACTCAGGAACATGGGATGTGGCCTCAGCTAACTTGTCATAGACACACAGGGAGAGGTGCTGGGCACCATCCACTCCTTAGCAAAGATGACAGCATGGGCCTGAAAAGCAGGGAAAGTGGTGATGCCTTTAGCACATTGGCAATGCTGATACTGATATATCTTACTGGGATGCAGATAAAAAAAGCACAGAAACCACACTGTTAGGCTAATGAATTAGGGTTGTTGATATAACATGTTTTTCAAAGAACTACCATAGAACACAAATAATACCTTAACTCCAGGCCCATCCTTCCCCCAACCATAACTTTGCAAATCTACAAATGGGTTTTCTTCTGAGTTCATAACAAGAGGACAAATCACGTCACTAGTATATGGCTACATCCCATATCCACTTGATACATCATTTGGGCTTCTCTCTTTACGAAATGCCATTAAGAAATGGAGTTTTGATCTTGGTAATCAAGCAACTGCATATGAAAAGCAAAGTTAAAATAAAACTGGCGTGCTTTTAAAAATAGGAATGGAACTTGTTTCACACTCGGGATAAACGCGGAGGGAATGTAGGCTGCTTATCCCTTCGGAGCCTGTGTGCAACACTCTTCTGCATGCACCAAAAATGAACAGAGAAATGGCCCCTTGGGTGTCAGTGCTCAACTGAAAGCATGCAGGCATTATGAAGAGCTCCCTAAAATTACTTTCATCCTATAGATTTTATCCTCCCTTCTGAAACATAAAAAAGACCCAAAGAGGTAATAAGACCTCACATTTTTCTTTAGAAATCTTGTGTCTGAGTTGAGTACTGTGACAAGCTCTGCCTTTCTCAGCATTATTCATCTAAGTTGCAGAGGACAACATAACTATTCAGCTATGTCAGGAACTGAGAAGGATCAGAATCAAATAGGTGATGCTTCATTTGGCCAAGATTAAAGAGATTTCTCCTTTTTTTTTTTTGTTTTGCATCTATTTGCTGTTGTAGAAGATGTCTTTTCCTGTTCTCTATGCTAAAAAGAAAATGTTATGCAGAATACAAGAAGGAATTCATGGGAATGCCAGTCCTGATATTACTGAGCCAGCGTTTCTTCTGTTTCCAACCTGTCAACTAACCCAAAGCTGTAGCAATACATCAGAGAGATGATAGAATTTCACCTGTTTCCTCTAATCTTGTAGGAGAAAAGCTTACTTTAATAGGATAGCACAGGAAACAATACAGGAATTCAAATGACTGAGAGGAAATTTTTCTTCTTGTTTCTTATGTGCATATTACAGCTGTGAAGCCCACTTATATCAAAGTTTTGGATGTCACAAAAATCTAAAGTGTCCAGAAAACTGCTGGCCAGCAACCCCATGGTTTTATTCTGGTCATCACAATGATCCTACAATGTCTGTCTTTCAGGATGAGTTACAAAACTACCATCCATCAGAATTAACTTTGTGCTACTGTGAGCCAGACAAGTGAATTGAGAGAATCCTGTATTTGTATCCTGAAATGGAATGAACCAAACTGACTCCATGAGCCAGTGGGCTACCACTGAAAATGAGAGAAGTATCCTGTCTGAACGTTGGAGAGCAAGGCATCATGTTTGAACTAAAGTTGCCTGCACAGGCTGTGGAGGAATGACATGATGACATTAACACTGTGATTCCCTGGCTGCACAGTCCCACTGTGGCACAGCAATGGGAGCAGGACTTTTTTTCCAATGGACCTTATGCTGCTTTCAAAATAGGATAAAAATAAACAAAGAATGTCATTCTTGTGCTAAGAAAAGTAAGTCTAAATGGGAATTAATAGTGGTAAACTTCTAGTAATATAAATTCACCTTAAGTATAACATATATTAATGAAACCTCTAGTATAAAAAGACCTTGCTAGGTAAATTCAGTCTAGGTATTAAATGCCCTGATTTATGTAATGTGTTTCCTGGTTTTTTGTGGGGTTTTTTAAAAATAATGTAGTGTACAGTTCACACAGAGTGGCCTGCTCCCAGAGAGTAATTCTGTGCCACATCTCCAGGCTTGTTTTTTTTTAGGATACAGTCATATGTGAATAGCTATACTAATCAGTGGAAAAGGTACTAAGGTGTTTTAGTGTGCTAAAGGAACATAGGAGCAGGGTAAGTACAGCTGCCTTCCCTTTCTCTGGACCTGGGGCTGCTTTAGGCAGTAAACTGCATATGACAGTTTAGCAGTTTCTAGCTGAATTCTTTTAAAACATTGTGGGGAATATTGTCAACTCCTAGTTGCTATTATTAATTTCTTAAGTTGTTCCAAAAAATACGCTACTGCATCTTCAGTTTGAGAAAGCTCCTCAATTTGTTACCAAATTCTTGTAATAAAAGCTTCTTATGTGGGAATCTCCCTAAGATTCTCTGTCACGAACCAAATCAAGGAATAGATTTTTATTTTATGGATCACTTTCTGTGTGCTACTACTATCAAGTCCTATTTAATACAAAAATCCTCTGTGTCTGGAAATACAGATCATCCACTTAAAGAATATATACTTCTTCCCTGAAGAAAAAGCACCTTGTACTCTTTCCCTTCTCTTGTGGCTGCATTTAAGGGCAACTGTGCTTTGTCAATTCATGCCATTCAAGGGACTGTTTTACAAAATTGCAATGTCAGGAACAGATCCCAAGTCTAGAAAACACCCTCTGCACAGCCCATGCTCTAGTGCATAGGGTTTTTTGCTTAACAGCACAATGTTTAGTCAACATTTATGACTGGAATGCTTTAAAGCTCCCCTATGCTCACTCTCTGTGCCTAATCCTTTGTAGTACCATGAATTTGGAAGGCCATTATTTTAATCCTACCCCAGAGAAAATCTTTCCTCCTTTCCACCAGACTTAATGGTAATTAATGGAACCACTAACAGTTTCACAAAACTAGCATCCATGCTGTAAATGATCCCTTTGTAGGACCACAGTGAGATTGACAATTTCCTGAGCCTGACTAAGAAATCATTCTCACCCTCAAAGTATAGGTTTCCTTATTCTCTTATCCTTTCTGAACTTTGAATAACCTTTTAGTACCTATATATCTTTTCATCTATATGAGATTCTGTCACATGTTCTCAGATACATGGTTACTTATTATCATTGCAGTGTTTCCAGGGTGGTTGTACTGTCTCAATGTTTTATTTCAAGATTCCAAGCTTGCTAATGATAGCAATAATATTATTAAGGGCTGTTGAAGAAGCCGTCTATAGCTATTTATAATCCATTATCACAGTAGCAAATCTTAAACTTAGCAACTGTGGTCAAAATAAACTCTGTTCATGAGGTCTTGATTCCACTGTAAGTTATATTGGTATGAATCAGGAAATTGAATGGATTGACTGGAATTATGATGTGTGAAATCAAGGAATTTACTATAAAAATAAAATCCATTACAGTAGTTCATGCAACTAAACATCTTTCTGAGTTAAATGGATAAATTGAATTGGGAGGAACATACGAATAAGAATGACCAACCAGTATGGGATTCCTATTCTCTTCAGTAAAATCTAGTAAAGTGAGATTTGTATTTCCATAAAACGCCATCATTAAAAGCGCCTTTGGACACACAACACTAAAAATGTCACTGTGAGCACACTGATAAAACAGGTATGGTATTAGTGAAACTGCTCAAGACAAAAGATGTCAGAAAGAGAATTCCTTTCCTGCAGGATGAAAATAATGAGCTCATAAATACAACTTAGAGGTAGCCAGTGCTTTAAAAGCAAGAAGCATAAATTGTGCTCCCTGGAGCGATAAGACAGTCAAGGAGCTATTCTCTCTTTCCTTGGTAAAATTGAAATGCCATGAGTTGCTGAGTTGTAGAGAAAAATTATTGAGTCTCCTCTTCCTCATGAAGAACTGACAAAACAAACAGGGAGGTACCCAAGCCTGGCCAAATTTAAAACCGTGGTTTTCATTTGCTTACTTTGTACTTGTTCTTCTTTTGGAGTGAGGTTGGTGTGCCGTTCAGAGCTGTTATTTTATATGTCCACATTATTTTTTTTAAAGACATATCTCCCTTTGTGAAAACAGAATCCTTAGAATTTATTAAAGCATATCCCTCCTCTATCAAATCAGTAACTCTCAACAGCTGTTAATTTCCCTTTACACAGAGATTTGTTACCAGATCATAATATCTGGAACTAAAACTTTGATTTTTCTCATGCCATTTAATTTATCTGTGCTAAACACACCGCACTCTCAGAAGACCACATTTTAATTCCCATCTAAGACTAGAAAAATGTGCTATGTGGGGATTTTTCCCTACATTTTTACTACAAAGTGCCAATAGAGTCATTCTCTAAGTCCAACCATTGCGTTCTTTGGTAGTGGATTTTGTCAAGGGTCATAAACACAGAGAGTGTACAGACACAGGTGCCTCTATACTTCTGATATGCACACAAAGCACTCAGCTGCCCGACCTCAAATGTGGCACAAAGCACCATCAGAAATTAAAAGGAGGTAAAAACCCTGAAGTCATTAATGCAACACATTTGGAAGACTGTGAGAAGTTCTCCCACATGGTATGCATAAGTCTTCTTATAGTTTCATCATTATAACTATTTGTGATATAAAAATGTTTCCATAATATAAGTCAGGTCAAATTGAGACTCTGAAAAAATATAAAGCAACCTCTGACAGGAAAGACTGAAAAGGTCTTTCTTGATCTTCTCATGCCTCAAGATTTATTAAGTTTTAATTTTACTTTTCCATTACTTACCAGGTAAAGAAAGAATGTTAGCAGCAGATATATTTTTTCTTGCATCTCTAGAACTCTTTCTTCTGTGTTTACAATCTGTTTTAAACAAAATATGTTATTCTCAACTACGGATTACATTTAGCACTGATTAGATGGAAAGCTGGTAAACACTTTAAACTCTTAAAAAACTTTCATGAAAATCACACAGGGAGGTTTTGAAATAAGGTGATGAGGAGAACCTAGGGCCAGATGTTTTATATTTTCATGAATGAAATTTTCTGGAATTTCTGTTCAGGTTTACCCCTTTCAAATTATTCCTTCCCTTCTCTATACTGTATGCCGGGAACAAATTTGCAAGGTTATCAGAGAAGTACATGTCCCAGGAAAGATTCAGACTCATGCTACTAACAGTGGAATAGCAAGGATGGAGCGTGCTGGCATCCTAGGAAGCTGATAGGCTTTTTGCAAGTGTGGGGGTGTTGTTCATCTTTGGAAACACAGTTGGAGAACAAGCTCTACACCACCCAGAGACAGAGCTGGGTTGAACACCTCTGACTGTCCACAGCAAGTTCATAAATTCCCAGTCTTGCCATCCTTCTGCTCTCTCAATACTGTGCTCTTAGTGGGTTTATTGCAGTTGATATTACAACTGTTATGGTTAGCCCTGTTCTACAATGATAGCAGTTCAGGGCTCAGCCTTTGATGACAAGCTTGCTCCAATTCTACTTAACAGAACTGACTTTTTTCTTTTTACTTTTGAGAACACTGGAGAACTTAATCTTTAAGAAATTAATTAAATTAGCATTATTTAGGTCGTGATTTTTTTATGAATAGCCAGCAGAGATCTAATGCGCTGGAGCCCTTAAGAATGCACTATAACAGTTAATGTCAGAAGAAGCTCTAGAAGACAAAAGTAGAAGGAAAAAAGCAAAAGGAGCAATTTCTAATTTAGCTCTTTTGTCATGGATTGGTAGACCAATTTTATTTGGAAATTTATTTTATACACTCATGGAAATAACTTCATTAATGTTTCAGGGATTCTCAAAGCCTGCCTAGCAGAATGTCTTGGAAGGTCTCAAGAGGAAATGAATAATTCTGTATTTCTTAACAACTTTCAGTAGTGCTTAGAAATTAAGAGAAAAAAATAACTGAATTATGACTGTAAAAATTCTTAGCAGCTGTTTTAGGCACAGTAATATTTTGCTGTAAAAGGCAGTATGTAGACTTGCAATTATAGGTGACAGCATAATATATACACATAAGGAAGACAACCCTTAGATCTGATTTTTATGTGCTTGTCTTTTTGCCAGTAACATACTGATGTTGTTTATAATGTTCCATATTTAACTACCAAAAACACTATTCTTCTATTAATAAAAAATGTATTCTATAAGCAAATCAGTAATTAGAAGCCTCAAAAGAGCATCTTCTCCTCCCTGCTTGTGTCCATGACAATTCTGAAAAGCCTTAAGAATAAAGGCATTAAATCCCTAATCATCCATACTAACAGTTCTGCGTTTAAAATGGAAAGTTATGACTCAAAGCATAGAAAATCATACTCACGACATTTATAGGTAGCTTTGAAATTACAATAAATGCCCTTTAAATTAGAGCATGTAATAGCTCACTTATAAAGACCTAATTTACACTTTGTGAGATTTTTATATACATAAAATAGGTCTCAGAATTCGGGTCTAGCAATAAGTAAAAGATCATGCATTTTAACCAACATAATCTCGTAAGGAGCTTCTTTAATCATTGGGGGGTGGTGATGGGGAGAGACACAGATTTGCTATTTTAAGCAACTGTTTTGCTTATTAATTTAAAATACATGCATAAAATATTTACATTATGCAAAAAATATCACAGAAACGTTTTGTGTGGGGGCATTCTTCTTCCTCCTGTTCAGTTGTCATTAAAGCTAGACTCCTGTTGTTCCTTCATTACAAAACTGCCTGTGGCTACAGTTAGGATGATCAAGGGAATCACAGAATCAGAATTGTAGGGGTTGGAAGGGACCTCGAGAGATCATCGGGTCCAACCCCCCAGCCAAAGCAGCTCCCTAGGACATTTCACTCAGATAGGCGTCCAGACGGGTCTTGAATATCTCCAGAGAAGGAGACTCCACCACCTCCCTGGGCAGCCTGTCCCAGGGCTCTGTCACCCTCACTGTGGAAAAGTTCTTCCGTGTGTTGGTGCGGAACTTCCTGTGCTCCAACTTGCAGCCATTGCCCCTTGTCCTGTCTCCACAGACCACTGAAAAGGGGCTGGCTGATTCCCCCTGCATCCCCTGCTTAAGATAATCATAGACTTTAATTAGGTCCCCCCTTAGTCTTCTCTTCTCAAGGCTGAACAGTCCCAACTTACTCAGCCTTTCCTCATAGATATGGCTTATAATTTTTTTACTACCCCTGTGACCGAGGTCCCCATTTGGCAGCTCTGGACTACAAGGGCAATAGACATCAGCCTGGTAATTGCAAGTAAATGTTGGTTCTCTGGAGGCATTCTGCTCACTCAGGGCTGACACTGAAAGTCTCAGGAAACTGCTGCAAAAAGTATATAATGGCAATTATCTCAGGTAAGAGGTTAAGTAACATGCTTTTCACACTGATGAAAGGGAGTGTGCTTCCTGTACCACCCACCTCTGACTTCGGATGAAAAACAAAGATCAGCAGTTGACAAGCGGTCAATTTTGTGCATTGGTTTTGTGCAGAGGACTTTATCTTGATTGCTTAAATGTCTCCTGCTCCAGTGGCTCCTACATTTTTATTCTTGCTTTCCTCATTGCATTTCTACTGTACATCCTGTTTTCTGCCTGCAACTCAAGTGAATTGCATAGGAAAAGCCTGTCTTGGCTGGTAAAGGCATTGTGCAGAAACATTTCTTTCAGTCTCTGAACTAAGGACAAGTTCTTTCATAGCAAAGTTTCAATCACTAGGAATAGCCAATAATGCTGATTCAGAGATCGAAGCATTTTTAGCATTTGCTGAAATAACATCAAAGAGAAGAAATATTATCTGGGCTTAACCCAGCTCTGGGATTAAGAAGGCAGAGCTTGGTTGACCTGTGCATGTTTACATTGCCACTGAATTTAGATAATCAGTTTTCAGGACATACAGGTGAATGCATATATCCTCATGTGTATCCTGTAATTTTTCTTGACCGTGACCTAGGATGAATCATCTTCAGGAAGAAAAGAGTATTTCACCCTGCTTATATTGGTCACTGGCATTTCTGCCTAAAACCTTCAATGTATTTCAACTGTAATTGTTTTATGTATTGGAGTCATTCTGAAAACAGAACTTCCTATCACCAAGGATCATAGGCCACCAAATATCTGTCAAAAAACCTATTTCATTCACCATCATCAAACTTGGATTTGCATCCACAATTCAGAGATGAGAGGTGACAGTATCAATCATCTGAGTATAAGAAGCTTTTACCAATTAAAATATTGCTGTCTGAAGCACATTAATACTCAACAGCTTTGTCATCACAAATCAATACATTTTTCATTGCATGGAAATTTGTGCAGATTTACTCTGTGTTACTTACAGTTTTGTTTATTTTCTTGGACTATTTTGTAGATGACGATTGAAATAGTAAACAAAAAAACGACTGGGATCATAGTGAGCCAAATGATCTTCGCTGTACACATCGGATCTGCCCATAAAATGTAGAAGAGATAAAGTGAAGCAGGAAATCACTGGCAGAAAAAAGTAGAACAATGCATTTTGGTAGGTTTTTTGAAAATGCCTGTCACCACAGATGAAAATTTAATGCAAAACAAAAGATGGCTCCTTTTTCTTTTAGCCGCCTTTGTTGCTTGAAATTGTTTCCTATTTTTCCTATTTTTCTATTTAGCTTCATTTTCAACTGTATCTTATCTTCCCATGTCTGAAATAGTTACACATAGCTAGATGAAATGAAAACTTCTCCTATTTGTATAACTATTACATGCAACTCAGCCAGGAAGAAAAAACTTCGAAGATCTACTTTTACATTTAAGGTAGAACAAGGACAATATATATCCCTTCTTTCTTTAGATGTAGCACAGAAGAAACTGGTCCACTGTCCAACACTGACCTGTATTGCCATTCTCATCCTCCTGGTCTGTCTTCATATATGGAAGAAAGCAAGATTCTCCATACAGAAATTGTCTTATCACAAAGTGAGGAAGTGCCACCAACAAAACCCCTTGGAGGAGTTCTTTTAGCCAAAGCTAAAGAACTTGGGGGAAGAATTACTGTGGGAATGGGTGTAGGAGGTAGGCTCCTCTTTCGGACAACAGCAGCTGCAGAGATGCACTCACATTCCACAGGGAATAGTTGAATAACTACCACAAACCAAGACTATATAGCACAGAGAAAGGATGTGGGGAACTTTCCTCCCTGTCTGAAAGACCTTTCAAACTTTGTTAACTTCTATGTTAATGCATACCTTAGCATTGTCAAATAACTAATTTAAAAATCAACTATGTTACTATGACTCATATAAAATCAAATTTCAGACTATAGCCAAACCACTGGGGTTTTTTACCTTGATTTAGAACAGTATAATGAGACCTAGATCAACTTGTGTATCTTCTCCCCTGAGAAGTCATGAGGTAAGTGTGAATAACCCCATGGCTCTTCGAGGCAAGCACAGCTCATACCTCCTAATTCAGAACATACAGTCATTAAGCTCCTTGCAGAGTATGGTACCTCATCTTGTAGTGACTTGTAATGACTTGTATATCAGCCCTGCTTAGATAAAGTCCTGAGCGCTGTTCTAGCTTTGTTTGAAGTAAATAGAAAAAAAAAAAAAAAGATAATGCATTGTTAATTTTAATTGTTAATTTGAGATAACTACTGCCCAGGCAAATTCCCATTAGCTTATAGTTTTCACACAGGTTAGTGGGGCAAGTTACAACATACACTCCTGTCACAGGTAGACCTACTTAATTTTTTAAAAAATAAGCTGCCTTCTCTTCTCTAGGATTTTATCTGAACTCACTCAATGCAGGTTTAGCCAACCCCAAAACACTTTTTTTTTTTGTTTCCCAGCAAAGGTAGAACATAAAACACATTTGCCATACCAAACTAAATTAATGTAATAATTCAGCAATTCCCAGATGGCAAGTGTTGAATATAGACGTGCCGGAAGCCCTGACCAGGGTCAGGCAATCAGCCAAAAAACTCCTGCAACACAAAGAGAAATTTAAAAAGCTGACAGGCTGTCCTCTGGGAAAGCTAAGCTTAGCTCAGCTGAAGATTTCTCTTTAAAGTGTACAGTACTAGGGCTGTGTAACAGGATGTTACAGTACGACATTAGGAAAAGTCAAACCTGTCTCCTGTTTCTTCTGTGACTGAAATGAATTTTTATTTACCTCCAAGGCAACAGGATTATGCCATCATCAGGGAGGAGGGAAGGAAAAAAGTAATACCAGGTTTTGTCATACATGCAATTTGTGAGTCTGTCACCACTAAGCAAAAAATTGTACACTTACTTTGCTGTGTACACTTACTTTTTGAGGGAAAAAAAAGCCACAGCTAAACCTGCTTCAAATCACTACAAAAACCTGTCAGCTGCCTACTAAAAATTGTCTATTACTAATGGATTATCAAAATTGTATTATTTTCTTGTGAAATACTTGAATACTTCCAAATGATTCCTGAAAGGACAGAACTACCTACTGGATATTTTTTATGAGATTGATATTGTTTCTGGTGTGATTTCCATTTTGACTCTGCTTTGTAACTTACATTCCACATAAGACTTCAGTTGCAGTGAAATATTTATACAGTCATTTTGGTCTTCCATCATTGCCACTAGACAGGAATGATTTAGGTATTCTTCAGCTTCATTTCTTCCTCTGACTATAGAATTGTTGATGTGCATTTCCAGCATGTAGTAAGTAATATATTCTACTTCCTCTTTCTTGGAAACGGTAGTGAAATTAAAATATTTATAAAAATAAATATCTTCTGTTTCCACTTCAAGCGAGCCTTTTGCTTTTGGAACTAAAAGATAAACAAAACTGTTACACAACATGTAGTAGACAAGGAGACAATTCTCAGAAAGACTACAAATAAGTTCTCTGACTCCTTTGCAAAAAACATATAGTAGGCTTTTGCATTATTGATCATGATAAAATGGACAAAAGGATGCTGTATAAAGTTATTCTGAGCAGATCTGAAAAGTATTGATTATCTATATAAAATACATTTCCCCTGAAAATTAATGGTGCCTTTTTCACTTTACTACCAGCTTCAGAGCTTTTCAGTTTCCTGTTGTTTTTTCTCTGTTCTCAAAGGTAACAGACAAAAATCAGGCTATGAAAAAAACCAACCGAGTAAAAGACACGTGATGATAGAGATTTGAAGTGTACATCTAGTCTATCTGTTATCAGCTGCAGAAGGTCCTTGGTTTGTTTCAAACCCACAAGCTCTGAGACTTGCACAATGTCAACAAGAAACACAGGTAGGCAAGACATTGCAAAAATGTTTAGAGCTGCACAGGTAAAACAGAACAGAGCTTGTCCACATATTTTCTGTTGTGTTTTTTTCCATACTGGTTAAGACAGCAATTTTGTAATACAAAGCTGTTAGAAAAGAACTTCATTTCTAATATTCAGGACTTGGCCTGTTCCCCCAGTTGCTGACAATGTCAGGAAAGCAAAATTCAGAGGCATCCTTTTTCCCAAAGGTTTCCAGATACTTTGCAAGTGTATATGGCACAGAAGGAATACACTGCTGCTGCTCTGAAAAGATGTGGATGTTGCCAAACTCTTCTCTGTATTGCTGTGCCAGTCCTTATTCAGTGCCGCCTTACATGAAACATGCAAAGCCAGATCTGGTACCACACAGTGATGGATATCATACACAATAAGTGGAAAAATGGTTATTTCTTTGTATAGTTGCCAGATGAATAGATATCATCTTCAAATCAGCCCTTCACATACTTGCTCACAACCTATCTAGATTTCCACAATGACATTTAAAAGCAAATTCTGCATGAAAACTGATCAGAAACTACAACTCCTTAAAAATAAATGAAATTTTTTTTTTAAATTTAGCAAGATTAAAAGAATAAAGATGGGGCTACAAAAGGGTTCGTAAACGCCAGAGAGCAGAGATCAAACGTGCAACAGAAATATTCCAGGAGGCTGCTGGTTAAGGGACTCTTTTCTCACAGCACCCTCTTCACAGACCAATACAAAGACCCCTGAAGATGACAAACACCCCCTCCCCAATTTTATACAAGATCCTCAAAGAAAAGAAATCAGCATTTCGCTACTGACATGTTTCACTGACAGCCAGGAATGAATGCCACTGATAATCTGGCATAAAAGCTGCATTTTCTAGCCATGCAAAGACAAGCTAAGAAAAGCCCACTGTTCATAGATTTGCAAGGACCACAGAGATCCAGCAGCATATTATAGTTTTAACTACCAAATAAAAATGTTTTTTATATTGTAATGATCAATTTCAAAATTAAGCATTTCTCTTCCTCTACTTACTTTCTTTAGCTCTTGACCCTGATCCTTTGTGATCAACATTCACTTCTCTCTTGGATTTACACTCTGTGTGTTTAGTGTGGGACTGTTCTGTCCCGGAGGACTGGCAAATACACACGATGTTTTGGAAACTGGAGCGGTTTACAATGGCCTTCAGTAAAATAAGCTGGTTTTCTCTTCTTTGTTGCACTGATGTTTTGCAAGAATTGTTAAAAGTACAAAGTGGAAAAGTGGTGTCATTTGATGAGCAGGTATCCACACATGACAGGATTACAGTGTCAGCTGAAAAAAAAAAAGAAAAAAAGAAAAAAAGAAAAAAGTACTATATTAGCAAGACAGCATAGAGGACACATGGACACTACGAGCATGGAAGCATCATGTCATAGAACCTTTACCCATCTTATGGTGAAATAGTGAAATGCACTTTCTTTCTTGAGGGTTATGGCAGCACATTGAACCCATCAACAAGTGAGAGAAGGCAAGCAGAGTTTTCCCACAACCTAGAGACTGGATTTTATGGCTGATCTGCATGAAATCTCTTGTAATACTAACTTGAATTTGTGGTGCTAGCTAGTCACATTCGTGTTTCAAAGCTGCTCCAATTTGACTGTGCTTGAAAAGAAGATGAAAGCACTCATGTTTGAAGGTGGAACTCAGCACTGGATCTCTGCAGTTGCAACACACCAGTGCAATTATGTTGTAAAATAGCTACAATTAGAAGGAAAACTTTCTTTCCAATGACATTGAAACCACACAGTGAAAATACAGACAAATGCTGCTGAATGCTCTGACCCAACCCTTCACATTCTCTTAATTTGTGTCAAAAGACAAATTTTAATTGTGACCACTGGATTTGGTATTCATAGTCAAATTTCAGTATCAGATTACTGTAGCTAGATCATGTTAATGCAGCTCTGGCAAGTAGCAAAAGACACACAGAATTAATTGTTAATGAGTGTTATTTTAGCTGTCTTCCACATTAAAGTAGGGCTTTACTGTACAAATCATGCATCTTTAACTTTAACTCAAGTTAACTTTGTACTATTTTTTCAATATAAAAAAAAAATTAAAGAATAAAAACCTTCTGGGGCCCTGACATGAAATACGCATTTATGAATACAAATAACCACATCCCGGAGTCGATGCACTAACCTATAGTTTTGTAGCTCAGCAAGTAGTACCCTTCCATCTCTATGAAAGGGAAAGTTTGCATCTAAATTCCATTATGAGTAACTGCAGTAATATGTACACAAATCCTTATGTATACAGAGAAAAACGTAGCTTTTAATTGCTCCAGTGCTCAGCTGCAATCTGACAGCCTCAACAGGCCACCTGTACTCACATCACAGCAGGCTGACCTCAGAAACTCTTCAGTGGAGGATTTCGCACAAGATGCAGAAATAAAATCCAAAATCCAATGCCAAAGGCAATTATCTTCACTTTACTAACACTACATCAGAGAGTCATAACCTCCTTATAAAGCTTAAGAATTCAAAATGTAAAATGCACATCCTATGCTGGTAAGGAAAGAATTAATTTTCATACAAAAAGGAAAAATGTCAGACAAAATTTAGGGCTTGACCTTTCCCTGAGGCAAGTTAAAACATTTTCCTTGAAACACTTATGATCTGACTCACAGAACCTGGAGAGGTACAGGCTCCCGAGGTCAAATTCTTCCAGCTGAAGGAGACGTGTTAAGCAGAGCTTCTCCATGGAGGTGAAGTCAGGAGAACTGAATGCTTATTCTGCTCTCATGGCAAGGCATGTGTGCATCTGGCCAACCAGTCTAAAACCACTGCTGCAGCTCTCCAGGTCATTGTGTGGACTTCACACAATGCTAAACAGGCTCCAGAGCTGCCCATGAGCCATGCTGTTGTTATGTAAAAGGCATGCTATCTGAGAGGAAAAATTTTGAATGCTGTCCTGTTAGAGAGGGTGCTTCCTGTCCTCTTGAAGTATCTTTACTGAGAAAGCCATTCAAGTTACATTCTATCATCAGTAAACTGCATTTTCTTCCAGCTCACAGGATGGTGGACTTTTGAGGGAGGGCTATCTATTGTTGAACACTGTATGTAGGGCTGCAAAGGAGCAGACTTTCCCAGCAGATTACATGACAAGACAGCCGTACCCGCAGGAAGCTTGCTCCTTGCTGCAGGACTGGGAAGCACCCTCCCAAAGGTGAACAGCACCAGAAATGGGGAAAGGGTTTTCTGCAATCTGAACACAGACAAACTGAAGAGTTAAGAGGATCGCTGAGATGAAACCATGCAAAGTATCTCTAGGAAGCTGCTTTATATGCAAAGGTCTGTAACCCACTTGATTTACTTTAGGAAGATCTATGAAATTCCTTTATTAAGCCTCCATTTACAGGGTGGATTTCCATAGAAAATCCAATTCCATTAAAAAGAAATTAGTCACAGGAAATATATTAATTTGTACAAAACTTGATTCTCATTAAGAAAACCATAAATATTTCATTTTGGATCAGCTTGACTTATTCATTTGATCTGTTGTATTATGTTCCAAATCAATTCAGCAGTATATAAAATTGCATTTTTTATCACCTCCTTACGGAAATGATAGCTGTTACAGAATATTGTGGAGATACCAGGTCTGCAGTACAAGTTGGGGAATACACAACTCACAGATTAAAGGAGATACACTCCATCAAGTAGCTGGACCCAGAGGACAGGACTGGGATTGAGAGCAACAGACTCCAAACAACAACCTCCTGTTCTAAAGCAATGTACTTTAAAGGTTCGATGACTCGCATCCAAAGAAGTGGGTTGCTACACAAATATAAAGGAAACATTTCACTTATGTCAGTGCTGAACTGTATTCTTTTGATAAATTTTTAAAGGCTTGGTTCTTCACAAATTGATTTCCCGTGAAATTGCTGTTTAATGAGAAATTTGCATTTTTATTCCCACTCCAGAGTGGATATAAACGCTGGAACTTCCCCTGGGATAAAACATCCAAGTTTCACTTACTTCTATCTGTGTACTTCGCTTGCCTGCCACTTCAGGGGTTATATTAAAAACCTGAAGTACCTACAATGTTAATGAGATCTTAGAAAAGCTTGTGGAATTGGGAAGTCTCTGCCACTCCTTTAGGAACCCCTCACAGAGGAAAACACAGGGACTGCGTTTCTGTGTAGTGAGGCTTCATGGGGTAATCAGCGATTTGACACATCTAGGGGAAAGTAATTCTGTACATTTTAGTCTTGCCACAACATCTGAAATGAAACCAGTTTCCAATAGGTTTTCAATGAACCAGAGACATAAATTCTTTGGAATTTTCAAAATGAGTAGCTCATTTGCTTTCTTGTATAGTTTGGACACTGTTATACAGCCTGTTATACAGTCATATAGTTTTAAGAACATCCAAAATTAGGCAATGATTCTAATTTCCCAAATATAATTCACCACTGCATTCTGCTCATTTACTGCACAATCTTACTTCAGACATGCTGTGATTAAGATCATATGTAGACACCAGAATTGCAGTGACTACCTACTGCAGCATAAGCATCTCCAATAAGAGCAATCTAGGAAAGTTACCATGGAAAAATACACAATAACTCTTTGATGTCTAACAGTAAGGTCAATGTTTTCTTCTGATAATAGCCATGTCATTGTATATTTGCATAGTTGGTGCTAGCAAATACTTTGATTACTTCTGCATGGAGGCAAATCATTAATTATTCCAACATCTTAAGCTGATGCATCAATTTTATGATTTTTGAACTTGTGACAGCTTATCTGGTTTGTTTGTTTATAAACAAAAAAAAATCTGCAAATTATATTCTAGTTACTATTGTGTTTATTCTTTACAGTTAATGAAAACAGAAATTTAAATATAAGTAACCTAATCTGTATATTTTTCCCCAGAAAATTATGGTTCATAAATAATTTATGTCGTCATGCTTGGGAACACACACCATTTGTCAAAGGGATGCTTTTACCATAACATTTATCTATTCAAAAGCTTACTTAAGAATAGTTGTGATAAAACTGTTTTAATATTAATTTATTTGTGGATTTTAAAGAAAGCCCTGAATGTGTAATTTACACACATAGATTTTTCATGCATCCTAAATCCAGTGTCGACCGTTAGGATTATGAGTTGGGGATTTATGTTAAAGAATTGCACCTCTTCTCTACTTTTTGTCAGATTACCACTGCATATCTCTTTCACAGACAGCATCTCATATCAGATAATAAATGTTCACAATTTTATAGGCATTTAAGTATAGAAACTTTAAAAGAGTTATTTTTTAAGAGATGAGTACCTGCTATAAAAAAGTAAGTATTTTAACTACTTTCTTAATGATGAAGATAGTGAAAATACAGTTGCATGGTAATAGTTACTAAAAAATTATCTGTGTATGCAAATAAATGACACACTCATTTCAAATTACCACAGAAAATGAACTCTGTCAGTTAAAAAATCTAATGAAAAAATTCTATATGCTCCACAAAGTCCACTTGAATATAGCATCCTAACGATCGCTTTTAGGAAAGCACGTGCTGACTTTTCAGTTGCAATCAAACCTTAGAATCAACAAAAAGCTATTTTAAAAACTGATCACTCACCTTCATGGATTTTGAAAAATTCAGGTAAACAAAAAAAAATAATGGTAATTATTCCAAGTGCTAATCTGAAGACTTCTGGCTTTCTCAAAAGCAAGCACATGTCACCGAAGCACTCCCATCTACCACAAGTGGTGCTAACTTCCTTCCTGGGTTAGCTTTCAACTTAGTGCACTTTGCAAAAAAACGTCCATGCATTTCCTTTTCTAACACGACTCAGTACGTTAAGTCATAGAGAGCTAAGTTCTGTTCTTACATTGACATAGATGAGGATGATTCAAATGAACACACTGAAGATAAAACTCATGTACCATGAGAAAATAAGAAAAATCTTGCATAGAAACTATTTTACTCATTTGGGGTAGTTTTGGTTTAGGAACACCACCCCCTAATGGCCACTTTCATATACCTTCTAATCAGAGAATGATTCATTGTGAAGGACTGTGAGTCGGATATGGAGATTTTATTGTTTTATTTATATACATATGCATGGGGACAGGAGGAAGATAATTTTATGTAATACAGAATCTTTAATACTTTAATAGACTATGAATTTGATCATAATTTCTGATCTGGCAAATAAGTGATGTACAATCAACCAGTGTGAGATGTTTGTATTACCACTGCTGCAGTATTCTTAAAAGATAACAGATGTGTTGTCCACCTGAAGAGCATTTTCAGTTTGTATGTTTCTATCACAAGAAGACTGGATAGAGCCATGACTATTTCTACACTTTGTAGTCACAATTTTTCAACCTAACTTTACAGTTATAAAAGCGAAGGTTTTCATTCTGACAGCAACCATGATATTCCATAAATTCTCCTACAGATGAGACTGCAAAGAACATTTCTGAAAGAGTATATACAGTAGGAAACAGTTAATTCAGAAAGCTCTCTTCTGACACAGTCTTAAATATTGAGTACTACCAAAATACAGCAATGCTGTTCAAGGTAAAATAAGAAATGTAATAGAAAGTTGAAATGTCATCATTGTCATCTAGCTATCTCAGAAGATGAGTAAGCCAGGTGGAAGTACATACAGTATTTATTATATAGAAAGACTCTTAATGGAGTTAATAGAAATTTGTTAATCTGATATTTTAAAAGTAGCACTTTTCTGCAATGAAAGCAATGAGACCAAACCAAAATGAACTGTGTTTTTTTTTGACAGTACGGTACAACAGAAGTAATAAAGATACAAAAAAACCCCATAGGTATGAATTTAAAAATAAAATATACCTACTGCATAATTTGTATTTGTCATCTGTTAGCAAATTAGCTCTACTTTGTGAGAGATTCCATTGCCACTTAAGTATCTTCTACATTAGTTGTTTATATTTTCCTGTTTTCAAGATTACATGGTGTATACCAATTCTTTTTGCCCAGAAGGAATGGAGAAAATACTGTAAAATAACAGGAGGACTTTGTCAATTAATATGTGTATCTATCCCTTTCTGATAAACTGAGACTTTCATTGTTGGTATTGCCCACCGTCAGAATAGAAATTGCCCTGTAGTTTAGCCTGATATAATAAGATTGTTGAATGTGTTGAGTTTCAGATTCCACAGAGGGTTTCCAAGAACTCTCTGGTAAACAAACGGTTTAGGATTGTTAGATGTTTAAATTATCTGTTTTAGGGCTATGTGATGGCATATAATAGTTAGGTTTCTAAGCTCAGGAGGCCCACATGTGATCTGTCCATGCATCCCCTGGGGACACATTCAGCTTTAGACGCTATCACCCTTAGGCAGTCCTGTGTGTGAACTAGCTGAGCCCTGTGTGCACTATGTGGCCTAACCTGCCAAATAATGTGATAAACAAGAGTTTTTCTCCTCGGGGACATGATTGCCTCAAACTACCTAATATTTTTTACACAGCTGAAACAATGAGTAACTTTGAAAACCCTATCCTTTCAAATTTAGCTAAAAATTGCTACAGCATTTAAAGTCAGCTGGGGTGAGAACCAGCAGACAGATGAAGCACACAGCCATGTAGGCCAGATTTCCTTACAGAATTAAGGAAAGACAGCACTATATACCTCATTACTGAATCAAACTTGTACCGCCACACCTCAGCAATGATCTTGCACACCCTTAAATCGGTTTTATCAATTGGAGGCACATCTGACTGTCACACAGTCTATTAATTTGGAAAATTATTGTACTTTGGATTGTGGGGGTCACCAGCAAGGCATTGAGTAACAAGGTGGGCAAAGGCTGGAGTGTGTTTGCCCATTAAACGGTGAGTACAGGCTGCCTCAGCACTGCACAGAGCCAGGCATCTGAGGGGAGGTTAGCGGCTGCACACTGTGTCACTGCAGATTTATTTCATTTAACCGGGGAAGTGGAAAGTTATGGAAATGCTTAGCTTTGTGGTCTTAGAAGGCAGGAAGAGTTTCCAGGGCCAAGGTAAGGCCTTTTATATGATTAACCCACAAAGGGGGAAACTGCCCTCCCTCCGCCATTTCATCTGCCCCGACGGAAGAGGGAGCGCAGCACGGGCGGCGCCGCAGCCTGAGGGGAACACCTACGGCCCCGCCTCCCTGCCACACGCGGCCACGCGCGGTACCCGCCTTTGGGCGCGCGGAAAGCGGCAGTTGGCTGACTGCGGCGCGCGCCTCCCGCCTTGGGGCAGGAGGAGGAGCCGGCGGCCGGGCGGGGTGGAGGCGTGGCGTGGCGCCCCGCCCCGCCTCTGGGTCCCATTGTCCCGCCCCGCCGCGCTCCCGCGTGCGCGGCCGGCCCAGGGACTGGAGCCGCCCGAGCGCGCAGGGGAGGAGCCGGGAGCGGGGCCCTTGGGGACCCGTTAGCGTGGGGTGGGATCGCTCAGTGCCCGCGGCCTTCCCCGGCAGAGCGGGAACGCTGGCTGCCGCCGGGGCGGAGCCGGAGGGGGCGGGACGGGAGGGGACGGGGGTGCCGGCGCCTCCCTTGCGATTTTTTTCTTTCCCCGCCCCCTCCTAACCTCGCCCCCTTCCCGGACCTTGAGAGGTGAGAAGGGCGGTCGGGGCTTCGCAGCCAAAGGAAGGGTCTGGGGCTGCCGGGAGAGGGAGGAGAAAGCAAGGAGGAGGGTGAGGGCTAGGGCTAGAGGGGGGCGGGCGCCCGCTGTCCCTCCCGTTCGCCGGGGTCTCGCCTGCCTGCCGGCTGTGGGGAGCGGCTGGCGGCAGCCGCCCCGAGCAGCCTCCGGGGGGATGGGGGAGGGGTAACGGTCCTGGGCTGAGCGCGGGCTGGTGTTGGAGCAGCCCCGCCGGGCGGGGGCCTGGGGACAGTGCTGGCACCCCGGCGGGGAGGCGACGGCCTGATGCGGGACGGGGCGGGGGCTGCCGTACGGCGGTGTCTGCGTCCCGCCGGGCGCGGTAGTCCTCGCGCCTGGCGCGGCTGGAAGAGTTGAGAGCAGAGAGCCGGTAAAAGCGCACTTAAGGCTACAGGCTGCCAGGTGGTACTCGCCCATTCGTTTGTCTCTAACCGGCACTGTCACAGTATGAAATAGTGAAAAACTCTTTATTTTTTAATTCGAGGCCGGTCGAGCAGAGTAGAACAGCGACTGCTAACTCACCGGAACGCGGGGGCGAGGGAGGGGTTGGGGTGGGTGGGTTGGGGGAGAAATAAATGTCGAGCCTCAAACAACTACTGTTTATGTATATTTTTGCTTAATTTTTTCCTTAAAACCGTTCTGTGACTTCGGGCTCAGAACTCGCTCCCGTTTATCTGTGCGAACAATGATGAAGTGTAGCAGTCCAGTTGAAGTCTGTCCATCTGTGGTTCGTTGTCAGGGTGTGCCAGCAGTAATGCCCAAACAGGGAAAAGGGAAGCCTTGGGTTTACTGGTTTCTTTTACCTGAAGGTTAATTATGAAATTATACAAGCTAAACTCCAAATACATTATTGTGTTCAAGTAAAAATACCACTCAAGTCTTACCACCGTTGATAGGAATAAAAACTTGGACTCATGGTTGTGTCAATGTAGCTTTTGCATCCAGACAAACACGATGTATTGTGGGGGTGGATCCTTTTTAAAAACACATCACAAGATGTTTTCTTCATGAGCATTTCCTTAAATTCATTGATTTTGCCAGAGGTATTTCTGGATGAGAATTTCCAGAGACATAGGTGGATGAATATAAAAAAAAGAAAAAGTTCTTGAACTTAATGGGTGCATTTGTGGTAGGGGAGATTGCATTTCCATCTGATGTTTTTCCTGTTTTCCACTTGAGGAACAAGGCGAATTAGTGTAAACCGGGATGAAAACAAAATAATAGGATCCCTCATGTGAGCCAGATAGTATTTTCCTCTATCGTATATCAGCTTTGTGGAACTGTTCCCGGATGTCTTCTGGGTGGGCAGGTCCACTACCAACGCCAGTATGTTTTCTCCATGGCAGAAGGTTTTAATACATTGTGTTTCATAGAAATGCGATGTCTGCAAATTGAAAATAGAAAATAACTTGAGGTAAAGATAAAAAATATTCCATGAGACGGTTTGACCATAACTTATGGAAGATTTTATATCTTCCATGTAATTGCAAACCGTCACCAACAATAACAGTTCATATTGATGAATTTATTCAAGCTCTCTGGATTCTTGTATCACTAGTGCTTTTAAAAAGACTGTTCTTTGGTTGTATTGGGTTTATGTAGTTTTGTTGATGTAATTCAGTGTTTCGTGATGTTGTAAAGATGACCTCATCAGACATAGTATGACTTGATAACAGAAGTTGCTCTAGCTCTTAAGAAATTACGTGACTTTATATTTCCCTTGCAAAACTCTTAGAATAGGAAAGTTTGCCTCCTCTCCTATTACGTAAATCGCCTTTTATTATCACAGTCTTACCAAGTAGAAGAATGTATTAATTACAAATCTAACTATCCATGGTTTGCTTTTTTCCCCAACAACAAAGTTACTGTTAAACTTCCATTGAAAATGGCCATCAAAACAACTGCTGATCATAAATACATGTATTAATTGGCTGTATGGCCTTAAAAACCAGTCATCTGGAGGGGTGAGGTTATGTGCTCCAGATGCAAGAATGAGGTGACTTCATTATTCAGGCAGCTAGTAGAAAAGATCAGATCATGAGAAGGCAAATATTAGGGATTGTGTTATGGGTGCAGGTGCCTGGTGGGGTTCCATTTTCTTTCACTTTACAGTGCACAGTTTGGTGCCGAGCTGAAAGTAGACACATACTATTTCAGCAGGGTAGGTTTTCTGCCTAGAGCTCTGTCTTTTCCTGGAAAATTTTTAGTGGCCTGTAAATTGGAAAGGGTTGAGAACCACTGTGAGTGTGAATTTCCATAGAGCTGGTCCGTTTACTGAAATGTGTTCAGTGGTGGTACGTGGCTTTATTCACTGACACAGCTGATGTTAGTCTTTGGCAGCAGTGTTCAGTTTAAGTGCTTCACGTAGCAGAGCAATTCTTCACTGCTCTTTCCTGGAATTAAAGCTGGCCAAAGACAGAAGTGAAAATGCACTAAGGTTATTTAAAACAAAAAAATCCCTGTCTTGTAACCCAGTGTTTCTTGGAAATTCATGTATTCAAATTTCGTATCAATTTCCCATCTTCCTTTGGAGTCTTTGTTGATGTAAGTGTAACTTGAAGCTGTGGAAGGAACTAAGGTGACAGTTGTGCAGTGACACACTTTTGTTGCCTTCCTCTCAGAAAGTTTAGGAATTACGGGGCAAATGGAAGGAAGTTCTGTCTGAATAGAGTATGCAATCTACTTTCAAAATTTTAATTTTTTTTTTCTCCAATGGTTGGTTCTTACTTATTTCTGTTGTTGTTTTTCTGCCTCTAGATTTTATTTTCTGCTACCTCACGTTTTTGGAAAGAGGAATGCAAATGGAACCGCATGAATCTTTGAACACCTAGAGATCATTCCAGCATTACAGGTAATTATTGTATTTCCTCAAGTCTGTCAGTAACCTATGCTACAAGGAATGTGATTTTAGCCCGCAAAGGTACTGGATCTTTCTTACATCTGAAGTTTCATCTTTTTTGTATGCCATATCTTGTGAGGGCTTCCTTCAGGTGAGCATACAGAAGCAGGAATTGGCACTGTTTTTGTGGACTTGCCATCCCAGTGTAACATTGTTATGTGATTTCATCACTTCTGCTCTTTATAAAAGCATGTTTTGTAGAGCACTCTAGGTATTACTATAAAGTTCAATTTTAATCTTTTCAAAATACTTGAGAAACCTCTACCTTTAGATCTCTTTAAAAACATAGGCAAAACAGGAAAGGTTGATACTGAGAGAAAATACTGCTTTAGAGAATTGGTTCTGAATAGGGGCCCACCGACTGCACAGTCAAATCTCGTAACTCCAGTAATACTGGCTGGTTTTCACTTTCTTTCCTTTTTTTTTTTTTGGTGTTTTTTTTTTTTTTTTTAAGCAGGAAGGTGCTGAGACTGTTCTAAGCTAAAGTAATTTTCAAAGAGAATAGTTTGACATTTACACAAAGCAAAAGGATAAAAGAATGTTGAAAACATGAATACATGCAAGAATCTGGCTTTACCTGAAGTAAAATAGTGCTAAAAATATTGGCAATGATGAGAAAAGCAATCCAGTTAATTTAGGAATACTCCTTTTACTAAAATGAAAAAAAAATCTGCTTTCTTGACTCTGAGATACCTGCTTTGGGAATGTTGACAAAGAAGTGTACTCTATTGTCAAGATTTATTCACATGATGATACAAATACAGAAGAGATGTAGATGGTCTTTCTCACTGTTCATGTCATCATCTGTCACAATTTACCATGTACGTAACGTTTTTAACAGTAGATGCCTGTTTGTTCTGTCGTGTATTTTCCTAACTCTCCTTCTAGATAAACTCTTTTGTGTAGTATATTATTAATTGTATTTTGGGGGATTATAACCTTTGACTAGATTTACAGAAGCAAGAAGGCTAGAGGAATGTTGCAATTCTACATGCTGGAATAACAGGAACCCTATTTCAAATACATTTAGCCCAGAGTAATAGCTGAGCACCAGATGCAGTGTCCTTTGTGACTATCTGCTGAGAAGTATTTCTAGCATAGAAGTTCACAACTCTTAAGACATAATTTTCATTATGGGTGATGACAAAGCACTTGAGATTCTGTGTGTAGTTATTACAAGGTCTTGCTTTTTGTATACATAGAAAAATATATCATAATAGCACTTTAGTATTCCTATTTCCCTGATGCCAAAGAAGAAGATGCTCCTAAGACATATAAGGAACTTGTTCCAAGTTGATGGTTGCCAAAGTGGTACAGACATTGGCAAGTAATTGGCAGTCAAACCACTGACACTATTGTAATCATCAGCACCAACATTAGAAGAGTTGTTCTTTACTTTGAGGGCGACCAAGCACTGTTAGAGGTTTCCCAGAGAGGCTGTGGAGTCTCCTTTTCTGGAGATACTCAAAACTCCCGCTTGGACACAGTCCTGTGCAAGCTGCTCTAGGTGAACGTGCTTTAACAGGAAGGGTGGACTAGATGATCTCCAGAGGTCCCTTCCAACCTCTACCATTCTGTGACTCTATGATTCGGTGTTGTATTAATCTACTGTGTGTTTTCCTTCAATACAGGTTAATATAACACCAAGACAAGAACCTCTCACTCTGCATTGCTCTTGTTGTGGTGGGTTGACCCTGGCTGGAGGCCAGATGACCACCAGTCTTACCTCTCCTATCCTCAGTTGGACAGGGAAGGAAATATATAATGAAAGGCTGGCAGGTTGAGATAAGGACAGGGAGAGACCATTTTGCAGTTAGCAATTACCATCATGAACAAAACAGACTCAACAAGGAATAAAAGCCATCTAATTTATTACCAAATGAAACCAGAGTAAGATAATGAGAACCAAATCTTAAAACACCTCCCCCTACCCCTCCCTTCTTCCCAGGCTCAGCTTTATTCATGATTTCTCTACCTCATCACCCTGAGCAGCACAGGGAAATGGGGATTGCAGTCAGCTCATCACCAGTTGTCTGTGTAGCTCCTTCCTTCTCAGGGGGATATTCCTCACACTCTTCTCCTGCTCCAATGTGCCTTGGTCCAACCAAACCTTGATTGACATAGTTGCTGGCATATAATAGGGTTTATTTAATTTCTGGTCGTAAAGGATTGATCTCTAGGCCAAAGGCTTTTTTTCCCCTTTCCAATTTCTTTCCCTCCTCACTCAGTCTATATCCTTGTTGATACCTTCTGTCATAGGTGATATCAACAATTTTCTGAGCTTTAATAATTACTATGGTTCACCAGACATTACTTTGAGAACAGGCTTTTTGTTTTCACTGTTTTGCAGTAGTTCAAAATATGGTAGGTCTACTTACTGACATAGCTGACCCTCTCAAGATTGTCAGAATTTTTAGCCTTCGCCTGCACCCTTTTCTTTAGTCACTATGGAAGTTAAAAAGAATTTGAAGCAAATGTCAAAATGTACTCCAAAGAGAAGGAACTGAAAAGGTGGATGACTATGGGGAAAATCCTTATTCCCATCTTACTTCAGGTTAGAATGAGTAATTACTAAGTAGGGCTGCTGATTAATAATTATGTCTTATGGACTATGCTGGCATTTTTCCAGAGGATAAATTTCTGTAAAGTTGAGAGAGGTATTGATTTCAATCTGTTCAGAGGAATACTTTGCCAATTAATTACCTCTTCTGCCAATTCTAAGTGCAACTGATGTTAAAAATCCTGATGTCCTCTATAGCAACAGGATATACTTTGAAGAATTTTTCATTAGTACCTTGGATTCTTCCAAGGGCATCCATAAAATTCTCCAGAATTAATGGAAAATTTTTTATGATGTACAAGAAATTTTTGCAAAACACTGAAATTTAAGGTAGAGCACTGGCTTCATCTCTTTAAAAACGTTGGGGTAGACTTGGCTCACTGCCTTAGCTGATACTTTTGTCAAAATAGTCAATATAGTTATATTGACTTTACTGAAAATAATTTTACCGAGAATGTAGCCAACTTGCTTAAGATTTGTTGTGTCACTTAAAGCAACATTCTGCTTTTGTTTTTGAAAACAACTTTGGCCCTGTATTACACAGTCAGTGGTGATGTTTTTTTTTCTTGAAGGAGTGTATTGTTCTGGACATCTTTTTAGATATATTCTATGTGCTTGTCTGCTTAAGTGATAAATACCTTTTAATTTTGAGAAACGCCACCCCTTACAGTTTCAAAAAGCTGCAGCTTGCCTGAGTGTTTTGCCTAATTACAGTCTTCTAAGCCATTGAAAAACATCTTGAAAATGTAAGGTGTTTCTCATGCCTACGCTTACTGGATTTTATATGGGGGAGAGGAGGAGCAGAATGTGTCTTACCTAAAAAGAATGAAAGTCTAAGCAACTAACAAGAGTGCTGTGAACATTTTCATGTTTCAGACCTTTTTCTTATAATCTTCCCTTCATTATTTCCTGTATGTTGCAGTTGAAGACTTTTTGTTCAGCTGGATAGGCCTTCTGTCCACAACAGTAATCCAATTCTCACCTTGGCAAAGCATTACAGCAGTAGTATTGGAAAGGACAATATTAAATGAAAAATTAATTCATTTTGTAAAATGCTGCGTATTAACTGTGACTACTTCTTTCATCACTCTTTGTTTTATGATTATAGTATTTTGTGTTTCTTTAAAATCAAATCCCTGCCCTCCAATCTCAGTTTTGATTAGAAATTAAAGCAGTAAGAAGGGAGGCTCAGCAGGAAACACTTTGTTTAGTTCCTAGTGGTTTCTGAGTTACAACTTTCTTCTGAAATGCCATATTAGTAGCAATTGCTGAAAAAGAAAAGGAAAATACAAGACTATTTTGAAAAACTAAACAGTAAATAGCTCAACTTTGCATTTGTAAGTTTGCAGTTGAGAGAACTGTCTCTTTCAAAACTATTTCAGCTTTACTTTCTACTAGTCTTCCTGAAGTTCTTCTAAATTTTTTTAAATCAGTTTAATTAATAAGCAATGTATTTTAAAAGCTGGGCTTAGAAGATTAGGAAATATATTCTACTCTTTTACACAATTTTTTTCCTGAGTAAGTGAGAGGGTGTGGTAGTATGCTCTGCTTTGCAACCCTTTCATGCTCGGTGTTGCTTGTTGGCAGCCGTATTCTCAACTGCAGGAGCTGTTTGCACATAATGTTTTTAATATTGCCTTAGAATAAGATCTTCTGGCCTATCAAACTGTAAGCAGTTTCACTTTCTAAATACTCCTCTTTTTTCCCCTAGCACTTTTGAATCCATTTTCTGTCATAAAAATGAAAATGCAATGAAGGAAGAGGAAAAGAGAAAACAAAAACCAGTGGTCAAGGTCTTTATATAATCCTGCTCTCAATTTACTTCAATGCTATTGTGCATTTATAGCTATTCAGAACCAAGAGAGGAAAGAACTAGTTGATTTAGTTGGAAATAATATTATTTTTAAAAGTGCACTTACTGTAGCCTCAGTTTCAGAGCCAACAGAACTTGTCAAAGTCAGGCTGAAGTGTATCCATAGAAGAGATGCAAATACTCACAGTACCTGCCTATGTAATATGGTACATATTCAGAGTGTGCAGTAAGACCATTATCAAGATTAGAGAGGTTTATTGACCTGAACTGTAAAGAAAACAAGTAGTAATGTGGCTCAATTTCCAAATTAATTGAATGTAGAAGTATGTTTATGGGGTGAGAAGAAATAGTAGAAGCTCTCAGGAAGGTGAGGATTTTTGTCAGTGTTTTTGGTGATTGGATTGTTTGTAAACAAGTGCTCATTACCAGAATTGACATTTTATCTTGACTTTTGCAGAGATGAGTAATTAGCCTGACAGTTGCCTTCCAGATAAGTAAAACATTCTACATTATTATTCATTATATCTATATGAATTTGTCTGGTAGATCTTCTAAAATAATATTCTAATATTCTAAAAAGAAGTACTTTTGAATATTAAATGACCACTTGGTCTTTGCCACAGATGAAATCAAAGTTTAAATCTTGATCTTTAGCTGCAGGAAGAGAAATTGTATTTTGGATGCAAATGTAATCACAAGCGTATGCATTCAAACTATAATTAAAACATTAAAAAATAGAGCATTTATAGATGTTATCATAACTTGATAAGGCTTGGCAATTTCTCCACCAAAAGCCCTAGCATTTTAAGCTTGGAAGTATTTTCCAAGTAAATAAAAGAAATTAAACAAAACTAATGTATGAGTTTATAAACATGTAGGCAGATCAAGTGATAAGTTATAGAACTTCACCTCCTCTCACTTCCCAATAGCTTTTTTCATTAACAAGTAAAAATTACTTCAAATTTGTAGTTGCAATTCAGCACTTTTATGTAAGAAATTGACCCATGTTTTGTCCAAAGAACAGCTGTATTTAAAACAGATTAAATGACTGTTTCAGTAAATACTCAGACATTATTGTTTGAAAACCTGCAAGCTCAATGAATGAGAAATACTTTTTGTAAATAGTGAAAACTAAATTAGGAATTCTTAGAACTTCAAGCTACTGGAGAGAATAGATAGGCAAATGATTGTAGACCATCTAAATCTGATGAGATCCATAGGTGGTAGTACAACACATGAGTTTTGTATTTCCTTTAAGATTCAGAGTTGATAGGAGAGAAAGAAACACTTGGTAAGCAAATAGCAAAATGGTGTTTTTCTTTTTTTCTCAATTCTGCCTTGTCCTGACAATTTATCCATCTGTTTTCAAGAGTTTCCTCTTGTTTGAATGTGCTGTGTCAGTGGTGGACCTCATGCTCCTGAAGTGCCAACTGCCATGTTCCTTCTGGCAATTCATCTGTATTGCTGTTGTCCACTTCTCATTGTGCAGAACAGGAAACGCTTAAGGAAGGATTCCTGTAAAAACAGGGTGAGACAACTAAGATGGGGGATCAGTATGCCTCTTAGGATAGCTCAACAGTGAACTCTGCAAGTACTTCAGTGCTTTAAAGGTTTAGTATGTGGTCTAGGTTTCTACCATTGTTGTCTCCTTTCTCATGGTCATTTCAGTTTTACATGACTGTGGAAGGGTAGCTCGTGGTTGTGTTTGAACAATCTGTCAGTCAGATACTGTGATGATTTCTGTTCACTGTGTTTCTAAATTCTGGGCTTAGCTTGAGTGGCTACAGTATCACCTAAGACTCATACTCAGAAGCAAAAGATGGGAAGCTTGCAAGTCTTAAGTTTTCCAGATCAGTTGGATTTATATCTTCTGGTTTATCAGTTCCTCCATAATGTCATTTCTGTCTACTTGCCAATTTCAGTCAAACTCTGACAGAATGGAACCTTTATAGTGCTTAAATTCCTGAAAGGTTTTGAAAATATATGGGTAAGTAGGGAAGGACAAATAAGTAATACTACTTGACCTGCCAGATGATGAGTCTGTATGCTCCTGGATCTGAATATGACAAAGGATTTGCTTGTCCTGCCTGTCCTGGTACTTGGTAGGGAGGGATGTGCATGTGTGTAAGACTGTAAAATGAAGCATGCAGGGGAACTGGAGTTGTAAATAAAACAAATAATAGTGGGACACTGAGGTTACTTCTGCATGACACTGCAAAGACAGAACTGAGAGTACAAGAAACCAGTTTTCTGATTTTATGTAGGAATACCTGGTGCCTTGATACATAGTTTAATCTGGGACTTGTTAGTGTCCAAATATAGAATTAAAGAATATTTTTCCTTATGTGCCTCAGATGTATATTATTTTCAGCAACATAGGCAGAGGACTTGGTTTTGTTTTAGAGTGAAGAGAGTAATTAAATGTACTGTGATTTGTTCTGCATGTTTTTTTTCCTAATAATACTTCCTTGAGCTAAATCACTGGTAAAATCAATGGAAGCCTTCCATTAACATCTCTAATTTAATCATGTTGCTTTTATGACTTTGTAAAGCTTATTGTAACATGAAAAACATACTGCCAAGACATGATGCTTGTAATTAAAGCAAGTAATACAAAGCATTTTATTGTGTATTTATAAACAAATATGTGTGTGATCCAATTTAAACATCTCTGGGACTTTTTGATTGTTAATACTGCTCTCTGGTATTGATTTCTTGTTTCAGTGCTTAATTTCAGATTTACAGTTACTGTTGTAAATGTCAAATAGGATGGAAGAGCTGGGTCTACCATCTACAAGATAACACTTTCTAGTAATGTGTATCTGTCAGCTACTAGAGTGTGTAATTATAAACAGGTTTAGTGATTGGTGATGGTTCATCTCATACATCCTTATTTGGAATATGAAGACTTAAATGATCTTTCAAAAATCTTTGCTATAATAGATATATTTTATAAGAAACAGAATTTCTCTGTGAGGTGTTTCTTGTGCAGTTGCTGCTTCATCTGTGTTCAGTGAATTGTGTAATCAACACTGTCAGGCTGAACTAGAAAAATGTTATTCTATACCAGACTGATGTATTAAAGTAAATCATGTATATTTAGAGTTGCCATAGAGAAATCTTAATACCATACTGGAAGGAAGAGAACTTGTGCATGTACAGTATCCTTTTGATAACGTTGTAACAAAATGCTTCTAAAGTATTTAAAAAGTTGGAGGTACATTTCCATTTAGTAGCATGGACGTGATGTGTTTAATTCCTTTCCTCCTGTGCATCTGTTTACCATGCTTGGCAATCATATTCTGTACATATTCTGTAAGGATCACAACAGCAGGTCAAAATGTTTTCTTTTTCATCTGTCTAACCTAGAGTTTACCAAAATGGTTTATTTCTATCCAGCTGTTACTTTTAAGGCTCAGATGGCATAAAGACACTTAATTGAGTTAAAATGAGAATTAGGATGCTCATTTGATAGGTTATGTTGCTTTAGTATTACTTGTATGATAAATGCAGATTGTTATTAATTAAAAGAAGTCTTTACCTGTAAAAGAACCATTCCTCTGGAGGTCATCTGGTCCAGCCTCATCCGTTGCAAAAGCAGGTTGCACTATGTCCAAGGTTGTAGACCCCACAATCTTCTTGGGAAACCTGTAGGCAGTCATCCTCACAGTGAAAAAGTATTTCCTTATGTTTAGATGGAACCTCTTGTGTTCTAGTTGCCTGTTGCCTCTGGTCCTGTCACTGGATACCCCTAAAAAGAGCCCGGCTCCGTTGTCTTTGTACCTTTCCTGCAGATATTTGTACACATTGGTGAGACCCCCTGAGTCTTCTCTAGGCTAAACTGTCCTGACTCAATCAGACTTTCCTCATACAGGAGATGCTCCAGGCCCTTAATCACCTTAGTGGCACTTCACTGGAGTCTCTCCAGTATGTCCTTACCTTTCTTATACTGGGGAGCCCAGAACTAGACTCAGTACTCACCAGTGCTGTGTAAAGGGGAATGATCACCTCCTTCATCTTGCTGATTAGTCTCCTAATGCAGCCCAGGATACCATTAGTCGTCTTTGCTGTAAAGGCAGCTGGTGGCTCATGTTCAACTTGGCAAATCCCAGATCCTTTTCTGCAAAGCTGCCTTCTAGTTGGGTGCCCCACAACGTACACTGGTACATGGGGTTGTTCCTCCCCAGGTACAGGATTTTGCACGTCCTTTTGTGGAACTTCATAAAGTTGTGAAGGCCCATCTCCCTAGCAAAGACAGAGTCAGAGGGCCATCACTGCCTCAGCCATGTCCTCTGTCACCAGGACCCTTCCCCATTCAGCAGCAGGCCCACATTTTCCCTAGTCTTCCTCTTGTCACCTATGTAGCTATAGAAGCTCTTCTTGTTGTCTTTGACTTCCCCTGTGAGATTCAACTCTGGGTGGGCATATGCTGGTAGCATTCTCTATATTGCAAGGATTTTTATGAAGTTCTGTTTGACATCTGTGATGTTATGCACAGTTGAGTCCTAAAGTGTCATAAGTGTGTGTCTTGTGTCAATGTAACATTATTCTTAAAAACTAAATAAAGTTCTGTTTTTCATGTTAATGAGATGTTAATATGGTTCACATAAACAGTAATTGGATACTTCTAGACATGGATATGATTCTTAGAGGCATTTTGCTTTTTAGTATGATGATGGTTAGTTTTATACGTTGATCCACTTATGCTGCCTTTCTGTGGACCCTGTATTCTACACCACTGTTTTTGAGTTGTGATGATCAATTGCATACAATGAATTCCAGATAAGGTCACACCATTTGTTTTATAAATATGTAATAAAATATGACATCCTCATATATTATCCCTTAATGCAGCTGAAAGTCTCAATTGGGTGGTGGAGTGGGGGGTGTTAACTGAAGCTGCTAATTAGACAGAGGTCCTCATTGAGAGAGAAATAATGAGTCTCTTGAGGTATCTTTTAGTGTTAAATCTTACATTTGGAATGTCCAAGTCTCTCTCGAAATTGTTAGCTTCAGTAGCTGTGGATTGCATAGCTTGACTTTTAAATACAGTGTAAACTTTTTGCCCTGAATGTCTGTGTATTTCTTAGGAGTTCGTGTAGTCTGGCATGGAGCAGTATCCTGTATTGCCTCATCATTGGCAAATAAACTTCTTCACTGTTCTACTGTGTTGTAATCTGGTAATTTTCTGTATGGGGTTTGTGAGTTCCTCTACTTTTTACCAAACAAGCATCCACTCTGCTGGTGTCAATGTTGGTAGTGTTTTTCCTTAGCCATTTTTCTGTGGGTTTTTGTGGAAAGCTCAGTGCCTCTCTGTGAAATAAAGCTGCTGCTGTCTTGGAAAAATGTAAAAATACCTTTCTTCAGTTTGACTGCAGATCTGCCATTAAAAGTGCCCTTGGCCATGTTTGTATTATATTGATAAAATGAAACTATTTCCATGTTATTTTGTTTGAATTTTCCACAGTCCTTCAATCTGTGGTATATGGCATTTTGTAGTTTTGTTAGACAATACCTTCCTAAACTTATTCTAAAGAATGGCTTTACTTTTGGCAGGAGCTCTTTAAATATCTGCACAAGAGTGGTTTTGTTAACACTCTTCCTTAGCAGTAACATTTCTAGAGATGATGAGTGCTGGTGTATTACTGTCTCTAGATTGATTACGTTACCTGGTTTTCATTAAAATCAGCAGTGCCAGTATCCCCAGAGTGTATGAACTGGGAACCTTTTGCTTGTCTTAATCCTTGCATGGCTACTTGAGCCTTTTGGTACAGAAAACTGGGTTTGTGGTTTGGGACAACCTTTCACAGTGTTGTCTGTTTTGTGCTATGACTGAAAACCAGCAACTGAGCGGGGTATAAACTTTTTGAGGGTGACTAAGGGTGACTAAGTGCGTTTACTCAGGAATAGCTCTGCATTACAGTTTTAGTTGTAGATGATGCAGTTGGGTAGTACTTGGCCAGAGAGAAATTAGTGTTAGTGATTTAATGTTAAAGAAACTTAAATGTCTTGGATTACAGTTATTGATCTGTATGAACCAGTATAATAATGCTTGAGCTAAAAAAATCTAGGATCTGGCAGTGTGGTCTTCTGTTACATAGGAAAAGCTTTCTCCTTTTTTCTTTTTTATTCTTTCTCTTATCTGAATAAAATACAGAGTAGCAGCCAGGTTTACTGTTTATGGGTCTTTTCATGCTACTGTTAAGCTGAGTGCTTTAAAATAAATGTTTCTGAACATATGGCTTGCACCTCTTGAGGGAAATGTGCAATGCAGAGTGGCAGAAAGTTGCAGTGTAGTGCCAATAATTTGGCTGCCACTGACTTCTGCCAGCCAGAACAAAGAATTGAGGTACATACAGTCAGTAACTGTAGGGTTTTTTCTCCTGGATGAACTGTGCTGTTGCCACTGTAAGGCAATGTTCACATAAGCGTGAACCAGAAGTGTTTGTAAGAAGAGAAATTTGGGAGAGGAAGTGATTATTGTTTTATTGAACCCCAGAGCATGGACATAGCTATCTTCTGAAGTCTTTTATGAGCTATTTCTATATTTTTTTGGCCTGGAATGCAGGCATAAGGAAGAAAGAACAAAGTAAGCATTTACCATGTAATTTCACAGAGGCATAGTTATAAGCAGAATTACAGTTTGGGGTTTGTATATAGCAGTTTTTGAACAGCTATTTTAATGTTTAAATTAACATATTTAAGTTTTAAAATATCTTTTAAAAAATGTTAGTTTTGAATGCCCGTTAATGATGTAAGTATGCATTTGATTAATTGATGAACATCTTACACTCAGTGAACCTTTCTTATGCTTTAGAATACATATCTAGGATTTGTAAACATGGACAATAGTATTATTTCATCATAGTAAGTCTAGTTCTGTCTAAAAGATATTGTTTACACTTAATGCTTTTGTTAAGCAGTAAGGTATTTTTGAGGAAACAACTCTTGCAGTCAAAACAAAAACTTCAGTTGTTTTTTTTTACATTTTCATTCTCAATTGGCACTTATGGGGACTAGCTGATAGGACAAGGGGAAATGCCATTAAGCTGCACCAGGGTAAGTTCAGAGTAGATGTTAGGAAAAAAAAATCTTCACTGAAGAGTTGTCGGGATGAGGAACAAGCTGCTCAGGGAGGAGGTTGAGTCACCATCCCTGGGTGTGTTTAAAAGACAGGTAGATGAGGTACTTAGAGATACGGTTTAGCATAGGACAGAAACGGTTGGACTCAATGATCTTAAAGGTCTTTTAGTGATTTTGCAAGCCTTTATGCCCCTAGATCTCAAATTTAAAAATGGTTCACTTAAAATCCATTTGACAGACTAAATACCTTGAAAGTATTGTATCTGAGGTACCCTGAAGTTGGGTGGTGATGGTTCTTGAAGCCAAAACATAACAGTGACAGGAAAAATGTTACCATGAAAAGTGGTGTTGAGATTCAAATCTTAAAAATGCCTCCAAAAAAAAGTCCATAATTTATTTGAAAATTTAACAGAATTCCTAGTGAAGAAGTCATAATGAATAGAAGTGCTTAGACCCGATTATTTAAATAGCAGTTTTTTCATATTTCCCAATGATGTACTTACTATTTAGAGAATATCTTCTTTCAAAATATGCAGAAGTATCTTTGGAATAAAAATGTTGTCTAAATTTTAACTAATTGTGCTGGGTTGCAGTATGAATAAACATGTAATATCAAAGAATGTCAGTGTAGTAAAGATTTTCCTTGTTAAAAAAAAACCAAAACGTTTCTCTGTGGAGGTTAAACTGTTCTGAAGATCTTGAAATGAGCAATTTATTAAGCTGTCATGCTATGTTCTTGGAGTTACCTATTTGTCCAATTGCAGACTTAACATATGGTATGCATTTAAATGTTTTCCTTTTGTTCACAAGGCAGAACTTGGGAAACTGTCCCTGCTAACTGCGGGAACTTATTATGTGGAACTGCTCACATGAGAGCAGTTAAGGTGCTTAACCACTGAGGTGCTCCACACTTAGGGGGATCAGTCTGATCAGTCAAAGTCAGAGTACTCAAAGCTGTCTTTTCAGTCAACTTACACAACCTCCGTGATGTGAACAGAATTATGTTCCCAAAGAGGACAGTGTGCCTGTATTTAAAATGTGGTTAGGAATCACCACAAAATAGAAAATGTTTTTTCAGCTGCAACAGTGACAGTCATCAGAAAAAAATGGCTGTAAGTTGCTCCTGTTTTTTTCATTGAAGGAAACCTTTTAGGTTAGTAAATGGAAAACAATATTTACGAATCTTTTCTGAGTCTGTGTATACTGTGTGTGACTAAGATGGTACTGTTTAGTTTACCTTTTTAGCAGTTTTCTCAGCAACATGTTAGTGCATTGGAAAGACATGTGAAGGGGGGGATAGAGTAGGTGTGGGGGTTTGGATTTATGAGCACCAGTCACCACATCGTGATCAAAGATGTGTCAAAGGTGAAGTCTGAGTGATCCTAGTAAGTGGAAGTCCTAATCATCATATGAGATCACCTCAAAACTCTGTACTCTGAGCAGGGGACCTGATAAGAGCTATCACATTATTCATAGTAGTAAAGATAGTCCAGAACAAGAAGAGGCTCTCAATTATTTCCAAGCAATGTTGTCAATTTAAACTGAAGAATTAAGTGGCACTTGTCTCATCTTGTCATTTGTTATACAAATTTGTATGTAATTTATATGAAACAGACTGCATGAATATCTGAAATATTTCTCTGTCTTAGAACTGTAATTTGGGAGAGCATATAGAACCACAGACCGAGGAGTGAGAGTTTGCATAATCTAGAAAAATGAAAGAAAATATAAAATAGCTTTGTGTTTGGTCTCGTAAAACTATGGCACATTTTGTTTTCTAATCTCTGTTTGAGCCTGTAGCTTCACAGCCAAAGAAAAACAGTAATTAGGCTGTATTTCCCAGGAAGTCATGAGAAAGTGCTGAAAAAATGCTAGAATTGGGAAATCTGCCATTGTTTTAGTAGACTGCTATTGGGACGGTCTGAATTTTAAATGAGTCTGTCTGTTACACATGAAAGAATCCAGGTCAGTCCTTATGTATAATGGATTTACTGTGCCAGCAGAAATAAAGGTATTTAAAGCTTACTTTTCATAGTTGAATAGTAATTAAAATACTACTGTGATGATTATTAACAAATATACCGGTCTCTTGTCCTGCTTCTCTACCCTTGATGAACACCTGATGCCAATACAAAATGTAAGGAGAGAATAAATAAAAAGTGGCTGGTTTGTTATTTAAGCTGTGCTGTAGTTTCACACAACTTGCAGTTACACAAATGATGGTGTTTGAGCACTGCAGTTAAGCTTCTAACAGTTAGCTGGATGTGTACAAGATGAGTAGGGTCTACATGTCATGTGAGGTTTCGGTGAAACATCCTTTCAGTTTTTGTGTTGATACATTAGATCATTAATCTCCTTAAATATTTTCCTGTTTGTGTTCAAATGAAATCCCCAGAAAAGATGGTAACAATGCTGTATATTCACCTGCTCAGTCATACCTTCCAAATACCTTCAGCTGTTTCCAGACATGGTGGAAAGCCCTTAGTATATAGCACCTGGTAGGCCAGGGTGCTGGCAGGGTACACACACATTCTGAAATGCAGCATCTCTTTGTGGAGAACAGCTGGAATGCTGTTTCTATAGAAATGAGCTTTGCTAGCATTTGTGAGAAGCACTTTTATAAATAACTGTGTTCTGAACCTAGATGGGTGAGCTTTCTAGGTTTTAACTAGCCCTTTCAGCACTGTAGTTCCCAAGGAAATAACATGATTTACTCCTGGCACTGAGTATGAAACAGAATGGTTGTTTTTTGGAGGTAAAATTGGGCACTGTTTAAGCTTTCCTATGGATTCTGAGCATAACCTGTCTTAAAGAACACTGCAGGTATCCTAATTACAGGATCATGTATTTTGTAGTTCATGATGTTCATCTGAGAGATAGTGACTTTCACTTTTGATAGAAACTGGACGTAGAAAAGAAGCACTTCTTGTAAATTTGTTGCATATGTATCCTGGAGAGTTGAACAAACTGAACTGTGAAGGTTGAAAACATAGATGTGTTTATCAAGGACTGATAAAAGCCAGTGCCTTTGTTGATCTAAAATTGTTATTACTATTTGCATGTGACTGGAATGAGTCTCAGCATTTTATACCTAACTAGCTCCATATGTCATAGAGGAAATAGGCTGTTTTGCATAGGAAACGTGAATAGGTCCTTGTGTACTTTGTCCTTGTGGCTTTCTCTTCCTCATTCAAATAAACTTTTGTTGGATATTTTAATACGACATAAATTACCTATTTGAGGGAATTGTTTCAAAAGTATGCATCTCTCTTTCACTGTTCCATCACAGTACTTTTAACCTCATTTGGAACAGCTGATTGCATATGATCAGAAAGAATCCTTTTGAGAACTGTTTTTTGTTGTCTGTATTTTGTAGGGGGTGTTTCTGGTGTCTTGGACAGTGACTACTTAGCTTTTTCCTTGCTTTCACTTTTAGTGATGTGTAAGTGAACAGAAACCATTAGCTCATTTCAGATAGAAACTTTCAGTTACTGCAGACCTAGATTTGAATCAAAGCACATCAAGATGAAAGGCTCTATAACCCAGAACTAGTCCCTTGAGCCTTCCAGGCTGTTCTTGTCCTTTTTAAGTTAGTGCATGTCCTGTAATGGGAAAAAGAATTATTTACACTTCAGTTTCTCCTCAGCATAATCAGTTATCTTTGGATTGGTTTTCAGTCTTTTCTGTAAATTTATTCTTTGGCAGTGCAGAAAGAATTTAATTTGCTTTTTGTGTGGATTTTTTCGCTTTCTGTAGTAGCAAGAGTTAACAGAACGAGAAGCAGAGATTCTAAGATGTAGTACAGGAATTACTTCTCTGTCATTTGTGGTTTAAGAAAAGGGGTGGTATTCAACTCTTGAAAGGGCTTTAATGAATACTGTTTGGTGGTTTTGAAAGCTAATGGTCGGAGGAGAGCAACAGAAACAGCCTTGAAGCTTTCCAGGGTAAAGTGATTAGCATTTTTCCTGATTGAGGTGATTGTTTCACCTTTTCTTTTTATCTCAGGATTTTTCATCGTCTATCGCCTTTTGTTTATATTCAAATGACATACCGTTACAGAAGCCTTTTTTACGTGAATGCAATGCTTTCTCCCCTCCTTCTGTAGAAAATCTGCTTGCCACAGACAGGCAGAGCATGTGTTTCTCTTGTCTTGGTTGGGTGCACAAATCTTCTTTTATGTGTGCTGCTTCTTACCCTGTTGCCTAGACGATCACTGGCTTTCACTAAGGATGTCTGGTTCTCGTAAAGAGTTTGACGTGAAGCAGATTTTAAAAATCAGATGGAGGTGGTTTGGTCATCAGGCGTCAGCTCCTAACTCCGCAGTTCAAACCCAGCAGGGAGACTTCTGGAATAGAGGACAAAATGTAACAGCTGGTGGCACAAAGTTTTTAGATTCAAGTAACCTACCTTTAGCATCAGTTGGCTACAGGAGGTCCAGCCAACAGGATTTCCAGAATTCACCTCCTTGGCCAATGGCATCCACCTCAGAAATCCACACATTTGAATTCTCGGCAGAAGACTGTGGAGGAGCACGCTGGCTTGACAGACAAGAAACAGATGATAGAGCAAGTGAAGAGGAAAATGAATCGGACAGCAGTTCGTGCAGGTTAATTCTTGCTTTCCTATTCTGAGAAATGTCTTTTCCCTTCATGTTTACAGAGAGCATGCATATATAACTTAGCCTTTATTCTAGATTAAAATGCTTCAGAAACGTAGCAGCAGCTGTGAATGGGAATCAGAAAGCGATTTATAATCGAGCTGCAGTGTGTTCACTAGGACCTTTTTAAAAGACAACTTTAGCCATGCAAATGTGCATGCACTCACTTGTGTTTTAAACAGTATACCAAGTATATGCTGCTGTCAGCAAGGTAATGGTAGTATTACAGGATGCTTTCTGAATTATTTTGAAGTGACGCTGGTAGTTTAGTCGTGCTGAGACCTAGTCCCATACCAGTTCAAAGCTATGAAAATGTAAGCTGCTTGTGACTCCTATCTGATGTTTCCACATGTTTCTATACGTGAGGGAGATGAAACTGTAGATGTTTTTTTTTCCTGTGTATACACATCTTGAATGAAATAAAAATGACAAGCTTAATCTATTTAAAAACAACCCAGTTTGTGCTTATAATAATTGCAGTTGTCCATTCAGGTGTCTTAAACTGTATATCTACCTTAAAAAGAAAAAAAAAGGCTTTATTTTGTCTATAAAGATGTTTTGGTGGTGTTCTCGTATATTGTTGCTAAAGATGGAACTGTAAAATTTATTGTGAAATGAAAGATGTTTACCAGCTTTTGTAAATTAAGAAAGTTAATAATCTTTATTGTTAAGTTCCAGTTTAATTCTTCTATTTCCTTTTACTGCATAGGCCAGCTATTGTTCGCTGGAAGCATTTTACCTGTTTTATAGTATACATAGTGTATAACAGCTTACCATTTCAAGTACATTTTATGATGTTTGCTTTCTCACTTTTCAGATAACTTTGCAATGATAAGGTATTTCAGAAAGTGTGACTACTTAAAAGGGACACTGATAAAGCCTATTAAGGATGTATTAATCTAGCTATAGAAATTTTGGTGGTGTGGGAGAAGAATTAATTTAATGTGAGTGTAAAGTAGTCCAAATGTAAACACTATTTATGGTTTATATAACCTTCAAAGATTCAAGGAAAGAGAGAGGATAAAAATGCTTAAGAGTCGTCACTGTTTTTATCACTGAATGGCAAAAGTACTAGAATTACAGGGAAAGGAAATCTTGTGTAGTGTCTTACTGTGTCTAACAGCGCTCTTACTGTGCTGCAGCAACTATATAGCTAGAAATAGCATACTTCTGAAGAGGTCTTATTTGCAGTGATATTCAGTTACGAATTTTAAAATAGCTGTGTCGCTGGAAGATATAGATATATATGATATAGGTGTACTACCACCTTCCATTTCAGCAGCAGCTCTTTGTGATGTGAAATTGTTATGTACAGTGTTACCCCAAATAGGATATTCTCAGCATAGCAAGGCAATCAGTATTGAAAAAACATTTTAAGAGTTATGTGCATAGATAGAAATTATTACAAATTTGTCTTTAATTGTAGGAGAAGGATTTACATATGACAAAACTGATTTGTTACTTTGTAGATTAGTAGAACTACAGATACTTATTTGGGGGACAAACTTTTAAGAAATCTGTATAACATTGGGGGCTTTTGGTTGTTTGGATTGTGGGGTTTTTTTGCAGGCAGAATTGTATCCTATGGGAAATGTACATAGGATTTGGACTTATTAAATCTAAAGTATCTTTTTAATTACTCATGTATAGCATCTAGAGTTACTTGTAATTCCTTTATTGTCTTGGAACTCTTGTTGGAGTTTTACTTTGCTTTAAAAATATTTTAGATAAATTATGTTCAGCATTGCTTTGCATTGTTATCTGTATCTCTGCTCACAGAGAGACTGTACTTAAACCGTGTTTTGTTCACTCCCTTTATTAAGAATGTATAAGCTGTTGAGCAGACTACGTGTCTGCCTAACAGCTGGTACTTTTCTGATGTTAAGAACTTAATTAAATATGGTCTTCTTTATTAGTCTAAAATGCAATTTCTTATCTATTGTCTTGAGAAGAAAATATACCAACCAGCACCTTTGTCTGTGTAGATTTCAAAGGGGCTTTTTCCCCCTATTAAGACAAATTGTGTATAAAAATACAGTTTTTAAAAACTTTTTGTAGAAGCTGTGGAGTTACCTTACTTCTTCACTCCACTGTAATGCTGCCCAGTTACAAGCCTTGAAACTGTGAAGTGAAAGAGGCAGCTTTACTGCTTTATGTGTGTCCTTCCTCTTTGCCATGTCATGTAGCACAGATAGAAAAGCATTTAGCTCAGGTCTTTGTCCTTATGAAAGCTTTAGATCATTATATGATTCATTTAGAGGAGAGCTGCTGTAAGATACTTTTCTTACTAGTATAAAGCTTGGTGGCATAAGGGATAAGCAAATTCCAAGTTTAGTACCAGATGTTTTGACAAAGGCTGCATCTGAGATGCAAACGTGTAATTTGGATTCAGGGATCAGAGCCAGTCGGCTATAACACTGTTTGCATCATACTTCTATGTGGTGTCTGCAGCCAGCGTTAGCTTGAATGACTCCTCACTGGTCCGGTGAGGTTTGAATTCTTTTGATGGTTTCCATCTCCTAGATTTCATCTGCTGTTGCCCTTTAAGTCTCCTACATTACTGAGGTGATGGTCATCATTTTTGATTTGTACACTTTAAAAAAATTTCCAACAGCTGTGCAGATTCTTGTGCAGCAAATTTAAGCCTATTAGCAATCAATTTGTTTTTTTAAACTTTTTGTGAGTGCCGTATCAGCAGTTCATACACCTTGAAGACACAGTGGATATCAAACTAACAATACCTACTATGCAGGGTATTGTATCTGGTTCATTTCACCCAGTTGTGCATTAAAATATTGGAATTATTTTACTGTAGACTTAAGTATGGAAATGTATTCAAATATAATATAAAATGCATATTAGAAGCAGTATTTCAGAATTCATCTGAATGTTTAGTAAAATGTCTGTAACTGATTTTAAGACAAAGTCTGAATGTACCAGGTGGTAGCTGGTCTTGTAGTATTGCTCTGTTTGAACAGCCTTGGGGTTAGGATGTTGTAACTTACAATTTAAGTCTGCCCTCCGCCCCCTCCCCAACAGTTCTCAGGCTACAGAAGCCTTTGATGTGTATTTCTCTCACCTCAGCATTACTGGTTTCTGAGGCTGTAAGCTCTTTAGGGCTTCCAGTTCTGGTGTGTATTTCTGTTTATCTCCCATCATAAAGTAACGCAAACTGTTCAAATAAGGTCAGTTGATAGATTCCCCAACTGTGACATGATAGTAGCATGATATACTTCAAATTACTGAAAAACTATCTGAACAGTGCTTTTTTTTTCTTAGATGTATGGATGAATTGGACAAAAATAAATGTTGTTCCTGAAAGACAAGCTATTTTACAGAAGAAAAATCTCAAGCCTCATTTCTTTTCCATGCTACTGCTAAAATTATTATTTCTCTGTGCATATTACATCTTCACTTGGGTTATGCCTCTGTACTTTTGAAAGGAGTTAGTGCAGCACAGTTACCTAACATGTACGAGGCAGATTTAATCTAAAAAGCTTGAACAGTAGCTGTTGCAGTGAAGATAAGGTAACAAGAGGCTTCAGCGTGGACTTTGCAAAGCCACACGGGATTCCAGCTGTTCGTGTGGATGGAATGGGCTTCCATGCAAGTTCACAGTGTTTTTGCAGTGATTGTCAGTCAGGTGTGATTTCGTCCTACTGTACTTCTGGATCACAGCTTAGAGCATACGTGTCTCTGTTGGCCGGGCATAGGTAACACTGGGGTCTGTGCTCCAACTAAATTAAGGTTAATGCAGATACACTTGTGTTTGCTTGAACCTTTGCCTTCAGATTTATCTTTAGCTGGTGCTATAATTCTTTAGAGTAAATCACCAACCCTGAAGTTCACATGCGTGTATAGTCTTACTGAGCTCTTTAGTCTCTCTAGAGGCACTTTTGCCCGCTTTCTGTTTTCTTATCTTAAATTAGGATCCAGCATATTAAAGGATACAGCATTTTTATCAGTCTTTATTTTAACCATCTATGGCTTCCTCCTTTTATTTATGCTCTTCCCAGCCATTGAAAGAGTCTTCTGATTTTTACAATTTGCTTGCTCTTCACAAGAACCCTTTCAGCATCCTTCTTTTCAACAAACTATTTTCTGCGGCTGAGGTTTTTGTCTTACTAATTTTGAAGAAGGAAATAATTTAATCCTTACAAAGTATAGTATAAAATCATGCAAGCTGACTTAAAAGCTGGCATATTATTTTAGTAAGTTGTGTTCTGGTCTCTGGGTGCAATAAAACATCATCTAGCTTGGCAAACAGCATTGTAAACAACTAAATTGATGAAAAAATAGTTTTAAAACCACTTGGAAACATTGTATGTAAAAACTGCAATGCAGCAAGCCATCCTAATGCAGCAAGAAAGCTGCAAAATTAGGATTTGTTTAAAAATGCAAAAGATCTATCTTAATACGTATCCTGATTTGTTCAAGGGGACACATACTCTTCTTTTTCTAAAGTGTATGACCTAAACAATTAACTACCCTAGCATAAAGGTGACTTGAAATTGCAACAGAGCTTCTAATTATGTTGTTATAAAAACCAAAAATTACCTTGAGATCATGGGTTTGCTATTCAGTATAGCAAATCCAGTGTCCTCTCTCAAAGCAGACTATTAGGTTACTTTTTGGCTGCACAGAACTTTTTGAAGTTAGAAAGCCCAGTTACTGGAGGTTTGTCTGTTCTAGTATCAGAATAAATGCTTCCATTGGTTTTGAACAGTAGTGAAAGTTGTAGCTTATTGGTAATAGCTAGAATAAATTCCATACATTTAATTTATGATTGCAGAATTCTGCTTTTATCTGTCAAACATTGGTTTTTGATCTCATTGATGTTATTCTTGGGTTTGTGTTACAAACATAAAAACAGGAGCATGTAATTTATAGTCAGTGGTATTATGCATTTATTTTTCTTCCTTTTATTATCTTCTCTAAATGCAGGGCAGTCACACCCATTTTCCTGCACATACTTAATCATTTTCATCACTTATCTCTAAGCCTCTTCTATTACTCTGAACATTTTTGAAGGTTTTTAGTATTTTTCTTCTTTGAAATCCCATGGGGGTTTTTTAGTATCTGTATATGATGAGAAGTCTATATTGGTTTGTTTATTTTCTGTGTATTATTCAGATTTAAAATGCTGATGGCAGTTAGTTCTCTGAGAAACAAAGTGCTGTCAGTGTTGGCTATTTCCAGTGCTTTTATGTACACCCAGTTTGTGTTAGAGAAACACAGGTAAAACAGAATTTAAGCAGAAGTCTATGCACAGGTTATTCTCATTCCAGTTCCCATTTCACACCATTTCCAGTGTATCTGAAAGCCATCTGGGTTGGTGTACAGTGCTGCCTGCAAATTTCTGGTGCGTAGAGCATTTGCTTTCAGCTTGGATTCCTAAAGGGACCAAGCTTATCATACACTTCTACAGTTGCGTTCTGCAGTTGGCATCCACCGTTTCCTTGGGAGCTTTAAAAAGCCATAGGCTGTTTGCAGCCTAATGTGGGGGTCGGCAGAAGTCCCAAAGATAATATCACTCCTCACAAATGGCAGCTAGTTAATGGAGAGAAACCCAGCTTATTCCTTCCCTGAAAAAGGGCAGAACTCACTGCTGCCAAGCTGGCTGCACAGCACAGCTTCCCAGTAGTCACAGTATTTGCTCTCTCTTGCCTAGGGAGGCAATAACTTAAGGTATTGAGGGGAAAGGAGAAGAGCTAGACTTGTGGTGGTGGATGGAGTGGAGAAAAGGAGACAGAGCATAGGAACCTTCTGAAAATAATCAGGCTGCATTTGTTGATTCTGTGAACCAGCCAGTTGAGTGGAAACAGTAGCAGTATACCTGGGATATTTTCTCTATCAAGATTTTGCAGACAGAAATCCCATTGTAATGCTGCCCGACTCCTTTGTCCAGTCAAGGCTCTAGTAAGCAGCTGCACTTAAACATGTTGTTCTGTCAAAAGAAATACGACTTTTTAATGCAAAGAAATAAGCTGTTATTTGCTGTAGAAGGTTAGGAGAGACAATATGCAAGGTCAGAAACTGTACTACATACCCTTGATCTAACTGTGTCACTCTTACCTTGCAGTAACACTACATTTTTGCAGATGCATAGGAGTTCACACTATCTTCTGGAGAAGTTGACCTGTTTTTAAGGAGTATGGATGAGGTTACAGCTAAATTGGGTGAACTGATTGTGACAGTTTTAAATGCAGGTGTATTTACACATAATTTTCAGATATATAATTTTTTTTAGACAATTTTACACAATTTTTCAGAAAAATTCTAAAATTAACTTCAAATTTTGAATTTTGTCCCTCTCAGTTCCACAGTGAATAATTTGAAATGCGTATTTAGTCATCATCAAGTCATTCTTGCTTCATTTTTATTTCAAAGACAAACTTCATAGTCTAAAAACCACCTTCCTAAAAATAATTTAAAATAGATAAAATAAAATGTTTAAAAACCTGGTTTTTCAACCCTAGTTGTAGCCAAGGGTTATAGAATTTATAGGTTGTTAACTAATATGTGTGATTGCTATAAAATAACCATTGTAGCTGCTCTCTTAAAATGAGTCTCAATGCTTTAAAGTAATTAAAATAACAAATTCTGTTAATAGGAATAGATTGTGCTTCTCCCATGTAGAATTTTAAAAACGCTGATGTTCCACTTTTGAGAGAGAGAATTTAGTAAAAGTGGGAAGAAAGAAGGCTTTTATGTGTTTTGGTTTGTTTTTATATTGAAAACTGTGCTGTGACTTTGTTTAAGCTACAACAATGAAGCTTGAAACAACAGCAGAAGGCAAGTTCTGAATTCAGCACACCAGTCAGTGTCATCATATATGCTTTTATTTTTTGAAACTCCTTTATCATCACGTTACTCCCAGCTCAGTTAACTGCTTCATTGCTTTGCAATGATTAACGGTTAAAATGGTCAGTGCTCCTTATGTCAAACATCCTATTTCAAGAAATCCCCTAAAAATCAGTGGGTTTATAGCATGGCTTGTATGTGATTTTGATTTCAAAAGACATATGCTTCCATAAATTCTTTATTAGACAGATAATGTTGAAGAAAACTAGTATCTTTAATGTATGAATGTTTGTCACCAGGGTACTAAAATATGTAGCTAGCATGGGAAAAAGACTTTGTCCTTAGTGTAGCTTATATTTTCACAATCAGCCTGAAATTGTACCATAGTTTAAAAAAAGAAAAAAAATCAGTGCTAGATAGGATCTTTCTGACATAAATAGGGAAAGACCAAGAACAGTGATTGAAGTTTAAAAATACCAGAAAACCCTACTGACTAATGTCTGAAGATAGTTGTAATAATATTTCCACTTAATGTGTTAAAAATACTAACTTTAATCTTAAAGGAATATGCAGAAAAGGTTTTTTGAGGCTGTCAGTGCACGAGATGTGTATCAATCTTTAATGTAATTTTCAAAGTTGTATGTGTGAGGTGTGCAGAAGTAGCAAATACCTCTCACCTCTGGGAGGGGGAGTTCGTGCTGTACTTAAATTGGAGTCAAGAGCCAAATCCAAAAAGAGCAGAGCCACTGTGATACTCAGAGCTGTAGGAGCTCGCAGCTGGGCCGTCGGGCATGAGTTTTACAGTCAAGTGATAGATACCCAGGTTGCCTCTATCTAGGTAGAGCGGATGTAGGCGAAGAATTTTGGAAGGCATTTCAGTTCTGCTGCTAGGAGAGAGAAAAGCTCTGTTCTTTCCTTGCTTGTGTAATCTCCCAAGCCATCATTGCTGTGACAAACTAAACAGATTCATAAAGCAGTTTGGGGAGGGAAGGAAATTTGAATTTTTCATAACCAGTCATTGAGTAATAGTCATAAGTAGCCCTTGAAGCTGTATCATTCCTTTTTGCAAGTACCTCAACTATCTGTCTTCCATGTTCTCTTTATGGACCACTGAAGCTTGCTTTCCTTCTTTCCTTCATTATGGAAAACAGTTTGTAAGGACAGGGCTGAACTACACATGAGAGGAAGAACTAAGCTTGGTTCTGTCATGTCCTGAGTAAGTGCTTTAGGTAGTGGAAAACAGACACCACTGCAATTAGTTTTCCTCATTGAGCAAAAGTGGTGACTGCCAGTGAGTGCTTTGCAGAATGTACATGTGCAGTCTTGGGGCTGGCAGTAGTTCTGGTGAGAGTGTGCTCCAGCAAAGTTCTGGCTTAGAAAGTTTGTTTTCCTTCTCCATAGTAGTTTGTTGGTTCTTCAATTCTTTCAGCACAACTCTTTGTGAGGTTGTAATGCAAATCAAATCCCTGGTATCGTGTCAATTTTTTGTATCATTATTAATGAGGGTTAATTTCAGGAATCTGAGTTAAAATACAGTTCAATAACAAAAAAAAAAAAACCCTGAAAATCCCAGTCCTAAAACCAAACCTGTATCAACACAGTTGAGGATGTGATAAATTGTAATAGGGAACAAGGGCTTTGTAACACTTTCTTGTTGACCAGCACTCTGTTCTTTCCATTTCTGTTTCTGTTGCAGGTTTGAGTTGCTTTCACCGAGTACTTCTTGCACATTCATTGTGAGAATGCCACCCAGTTCTGCCAGTATAATGTTTCTAATGGTTATGTGGTTACATTTTTCCTGTATATGAGTTCCCTGATTCAGTTTTCAGAATGGCCACAAAGAACACTTGTAACAGCTCATCAGGGATCTACATGATACACTTTTATGACCAGCTTCTCTAGCTGGGTAGCAGTATCTTGCCACAATGGAGAAGCCCAGATGGGTTTGCCTTTGCACTGCCAGTTGCTCTTGTTTTCTTTGCTGTAACCGTGCCCCCACACCTCCCCCCCGCCCCCAGCCCCCCGCCCTGCCCCAGGGCATTAGCTACCATCCATGAATCAGTATACAGGTAGAGCATCAGCTACTTTTCTCTTACAGCAATGTCTAAAGCCAGCTGGATGTCTTTCACTTCTGCAGACTGCCTTGACTCACCTTTTCTTCAGCAGTTTCTGTGACTTCATATAGAACTCCATTCAGCAGCCTCCTACCTCCAGTACTTTCCCACAATGCAACAGGAGCCATCGGTGGATAGGGCGTATGACTTCTCATTTTCTTACACAGTGGGACCTCTTGAACACACATCACCTTCTCTGACAGTATTCTGAAATCTTTGCCTTCTGGCCAGTCTGTGATCATTTCCAGAATTCCTGGGCAATTGGGATTTCCTATCTGATCCTGCGGTGTGATCAGTGCGACCCACTTACTCCATGTAGCATCAGTTGCATGCTCTGTAGTGGGGACCTTCCCTTTGAACAACCAGCCCAGCATCGGCAGTCAGAGTGCCAGAAAGAGCTGGGCTTCAGCACCAATCACTTCTGAAACAGATGGAACCCCTTTGTATGCTGACAGTATCTCATTTTCACTCGGGGTATAGCAGGCCTTGGATCCTTGATATCCCAAACTCTGTTAGGGTACACTGTGCACTTGTGTCCACTAGAGCCTTGTATCCTTGCAGATCGTATATGCCAGGCCACTGGATCCACACGGTCCAATAAACCCAGTTGTGCCTCTCCTCCACCTGGCTGGGCAGGGCCCCTCTAATCCTCATCATATTTGTTACTCACTTATTGCAAAAATTACTTAGAAGTCCCTTCAAGAGGACCATAGAAGTTTAAATTACCTTAAAAGTTAAATTACTTGGATGTCTCTTCATAAGTATGATTAGGCCTTCCCCCTCGTCTGGGGAACTGTCTCTTGGAAACTGGAGTGGCATTTTTCCTGGAAGAATCCCCTTTTGTGACTGCCTTTCCTTGCAATTCACATACCTGTGCCTCTACGGTTGAGGTGGGTTTTTCATTCCACTTCCTCATGTCCTCTCCATGGTCATGTAGGTAAAACCACAGGGTGTCTCATGGTGTGTACCCTCCGTATTCTCTCTTGAGCAGAGGAACGCTTACTCCTAATAACTGGAATAGCAGTCCATACAGGTGGGGAATAGGACATAATTCTTTGAGTTGCTTGACTTTCTGGGACAGTCCTTCCACAGAGAAGATGAGGGAGGAAGAAGTTTCTTTGTATTGACAGAGTTGGCCAACCACTTCTCTTGCCATTGGTGCCTCTGCTTTTCTGGTCTATTACTGCCAGTGAGTGGGCACACTATGACTGTGTGCTCCATACAAACCTTTGCCACGTGTGTCATGTGCATTGGACTTCATCAGGATCTGTGGGTAGCTGCACTCTATCTGGGTCATAATAAGCCATCTCCTGCACAGCTAATTCCTTCAGGCACCAGAGACCTCTCTGGTCCACTTGCCTGGATGACATACAGCAACTTCACCGAAGGGATACCTTTCCCTCATGCCTGACAGAAGCCTCCTCCAGAGGCTCAGGGCGTGTGTCTCTTTCCCAATTGCCTTGTTGCCCCAAAAAGGACTGCTGTGATTTAGCCTCAGCCAGCAGCTGAGCACCATGCAGCTGCTTGCTCACTCCCCTCTTCACCTCTACTAGAGGAGGAGAATTGGAATAAACAGGTGAAACTTGTGGGTTGTGATGACAGTTTACTGGGACAGCAAAGGAAGAGGAAAATAGCAACAACACTTAAAAAAGGTATATATAAAGTGGGTGATACACAATGCAAGTTGCTCATTGCCTGGAGCTTGATGCCCAGTCCACGAGAGCAGTGATTCCCCTCCTCCCCAATTAGCTCCCTCCCCTTATATACTGAGCATGATGTCATATGGTATGGAATGTCCCTATGGCTAGTTAGGGTCAGATGTACCGGTTCTGTCCTCACAGCTACTTGTGAAAATTAACTCAGAACTGCCATGCATTCCTTTTCTGTTTCCTCTTTTCTCCCGATCTGTGTGTATGGACAGGAATAATTCTTTTCATTATCTGCCGTTTATCTTTTTCCCTGCATTGGCTTCTACAGTGCTAGATCTCTTGTCAGACACATAAGGCTTCATGCAGTAGGACTGGTGGTATGTTGATGAGTTTCTTCATGTTGTTTTCCTCCTGCATACCTGTTCTCTCTTACTACCTCTACATGTGCTGAATTTTGTTCTAACCACCTTTGGCTAATGTGAAGCAAGACTTTAACATATGTGGCAGGGAGAGGCTTGATTCCTTATTGCATCCCTCCACTGCTTTTTCAGTTTGCAGGGTCTTGGTAGGTATCTATTCTTTCTGAATGATCTGCTAACACTATGAATATGGTTGCTGGTCTGTTATATGAGCTGTATAACATCAAATGAATATACATTTTTCACAAGGGTACAGTTCGGAGGAAGAGAGAAAGCATGACTATGAAGAGAAAGAAGATGGCAAGGGAATATATATTAAATAATGTATCTCATTTTAAAAATCATGTGATTTTTATTTTATCATCTGTGCATAGAATTGCTGCACCTTAATATTGCATGAACTAAGATTTCTGTTATCTATTATTTCTGTTATCAGCAGAACCTCCAACAGCAGTCATACCTTATCATCTTGTCAAACTATGGAGCCCTGTACCTCAGATGAATTTTTTCAGGCTCTCAACCATGCTGAACAAACTTTTAAAAAGATGGAAAATTACCTCAGACACAAACAGCTGTGTGATGTGGTGTTAGTTGCTGGTGATCGTAGAATTCCAGCTCACAGGTAAGTTTATACAACCGTCTGTCGTATGTCATCCAGCATCGAGAATAATTGTGATGTTTTCATGTTTTATGTCTTCAAGCATATAGTAATATATTTATTTAAAATAAAACCCCTAAAAGGCCCAAAAGCACCTTCAGAATATTCCAAGTAGTAGTGGTTCACATATCATAGAATTAAATTTTAAAAAATTCTTATGTTTTATTTTTTCTTTGTACTAACAGTTAAGTTGGTGGGGTCATAATTAGTAGTAAGGATGGTCTTCTGTCTGCATGAATTTTTTTTGCTCCCATAGTGCAAGTAGTCCCTTGATAGTAGACTACTGAACACTGCCAGTAGGTATTAGAGGGCTAAATTAGATATAACATTACCCTTTCTGTCATCTCTGTAATTAACAGATTATATAGCCACTTAAAAGCTAGGAAAATAGCAAAGATTGTGAAACAAAAGTGTGAATAACTGAAGCATGTTGCAGTATTTAATGCACAGTATTAACAGCTCAAAGAGGAACCTAGGTATAATTAAGTTGTGGTTTCATAAGATTAGGTCTACAACAGAAATAACAGCCTAAAGCCTTCCTATTTGCCTTTGTTCATTACTATCCCACAGCAAAACTTAGTGCTGTAATACTAAGAAAGAAATGGGGAGAAGTTGCTGGTTCTGGTTTGGTATTTTTCTTACAAGGCCAGATCTCTGCTTTTCTTCAGGTATCATCCACCCTGAGGATGATTCCACACAACTGAGGAAATGATAGCATGAGGATGAGAACTGACTTGAGGATCCGGGGGCGCAAGTTATGCCATAATTCGCTGTTACCCTCAGAGACTGCATTTTTAAGGTTAAGACTATGCCTGGTTTTCCAAGCTGATTTAAGCAAATTTTACTTCAATTATTACTAAATTGGGTAGTCCTGCTCTCCACCCATCCCCTGCTCTGAATTGCTTTGTAAACACTTACAGCTATGTGGCTTTGCATGATGATGAATCCTTTTGGGAGAGACAAAAAGGTGAGCAAGATGACCTAGCTTTGCCTGTGGCTCCAGAGTTGCATAAAAACAGTCTTCAGTTTGTTCAAATTAATTGCAAATCATAGAATAGTAGGGGTTGGAAGGGACCTCGAGAGATCATTGGGTCCAACCCCCAGCCAAAGCAGCTCCCCAGCTCATATCACTCAGATAGGCGTCCAGACGGGTCTTGAATATCTCCAGTGAGGGAGACTCCACCACCTCCCTGGGCAGCCTGTCCCAGGCTCTGTCACCCTCACTGTGAAAAAGTTCTTCCCCATGTTGGTGCGGAACTTCCTATGCTCCAACTTGCAGCCATTGCCCCTTGTCCTGTCTCCACAGACCACTGAAAAGGGGCTGGCCAATTCCCCCTGCATCCCATGCTTAAGATATTTATAAAAATTAATTAGGTCCCCCCTTAGTCTTCTTTTCTCAAGACTGAACAGCCCCAGCTTATTCAGCCTCTCCTCATAGGGGAGATGCTCCAGGCCCTTAATCATCTTCATAGCCCTTCTCTGGACTCTCTCCAGGAGATCCCTGTCCTTTTTATACCAGGGAGCCCAGAACTGGACACAATACTCCAGGTGGGGCCTGACCAGGGCAGAGTAGAGGGGGAGGATCACCTCCTTTGACCTGCTGGACACACTCCTCCTGATGCACCCCAGGATCCCACTGGCTCTCTTAGCCACCAGGACACACTGCTGGCTCATGGCCAACCTGTCATCCACCAGGACCCCCAGGTCCTTCTCCACTGAGCTCTTCTCCAGCAGGTCATCCCCCAGCCTGTAGTGAAACGAATGGTTGTTTCTTCCCAGGTGCAAGACTTTACACTTGCTTTTAAATTTGCACTGTCCTTGTGGAAAGAGGGAATTGGATGAAAACTGGGAATGCACACACCCCTCATGGTTTTGCACCCACTGATGTAATTTAGAATTCAAAGAGCTTTAGAGTAATGTAAACAGGGAAAATAGTGATTTTAAGGAAATAATTTTAATTCCTTATATGGCCATAGTAGCATGTTTGCAGTATATAGTATGGTTTATTTAATGGTTAAAAAGTGTAGAAAGCTGTGAACATCTTGTAAAGACTGGAAGATCTTTTTGTGCAACAAGATAAACAGAAAGACAACAGCTATAAAGCTGCTTAATGTGGTTTGTACCTGTTTCTCATTTATTTGGAGAATTGTCTTTGCAGCTCCAGTTTCTGCCACTGTGTCTGAGTGCATTAGGCATATGATACCACCTGTTAGTAGCTCTGATCTTCTCTTCCTAGGAGAAGAAACATCTTGCTGTAGCTGGTATTGTGTTTTTAATAAGCATGAAAGTTAAGGCCAAAGAAACACTCCCTGTGCTGTAGCACGAGGTTGAAAGGCTTATGATTGTCCTTAGTTAACTTTATAATAGTGGAGCAACTTAGAAAGCAGCTTTGCCTTTTGCACAGTAAGTTCTTTCTCTTACTGTTTTGTTTTCACAGAGAAACATAGCGATACCTACAGTTTCCATCACAGTATGTCCAAAGCGTCTCACTGAAAATGGAACTCTTTTGTAGTGGGAAAGATAAAGATGGAAATCTTAAATTTGGTTCAGAATTTTATAGAAATTCAGGAAGATTTGCATTATATACCTGTAGTAGCCTATGTTATAAGAAAACAAAGTCTATGATTTTTTTCTTGCCTGCATCCAAGTTTTTAGGTGTGTAGTTACATAAATGAGTGTTCATATATAACTAAAACCCAGTAAGTGTTCAAGGCCAGGTTGGATGGGACTTTGGGCAGCCTGGTCTAGTGAAGGGTGTCCCTGCCCATGGCAGGGGGTTTGGAACTAGATGATCTTTGAGATCTCTTCCAACCCAAACCAGTCTGGGATTCTAGGATTCTGCAATTCAGGCTATGAGTCTACAAATAAGAGTATCAGGTACAGCCATGATTTTTTCTGTAGATGACATGCTATATTATTCTAAGACTGAGTATCTTATTCTGTGCTGAAATTATATCTAGGAACTTACTTAGGAGATCAAGAAGCAAGTAGGAAAGGGGGCAGTTCTCTACAAGGAAAAATGTCCTGCTCCCTTAGCTTCCAGTTCCATAAAGAAATGTTGCCAGACTATAAATTAAATTTACTTAAATTTTTATTATGCTTTTTCTATGTCAACTGCAATTTCAGATGTCTGAATTTCTATTTATTAGATGCAGCTAACTGCTATATACATAAAAGTTTGCTTTGTTGTGTAATAGCCTGCTGGTCAGAACATTCACTTAAGAAAAGGGAGGTCTCTGTAAATTCCTGGCCAGAGTGGATTTAAAGCCCACACTGCATTTTTCAACCAGCAGTCTGAAAATCTGTGCAGAGCTGTTTTCTTTATTCCTGTTGACACTGCAAGATGGAAATACGAAAGACACAGGACTAGAGGAAAGAAGGCAAATGGAAGCTTATGTACTCCAGGGGTTAGGAAGCTTGTTTGGAAGAGCAGAAATCCTGGTGTTCAGCCATTTTTTTTATCTTGAGGCTTCTTTATCTTTGTACTGCTTTTCCATCTGGATTAATAATACTTCCTCTCTTTCACAATCTGTATTGCCTTAGTTTGTAAATTCTTCACTTCTTGTTTGTTTGTTGTTTTAGCTACATGTTTATAAAAGTTTAACACAGTCTCTTTCTAAAAAGTCAGAGTATGTAAAACCCAGTTCTGTGATGACTTTATGTTAAAAGCACTATTGTTTTTAAAAAAATGTACTAAAGGTTTTATTGTAATCATCATTTCAGTGTCAGAAGCAGCAAATTAATTTTGAAAAGTTTGATTTCCCTGGAAGAGACCTGTAATTGGAAATCATTTTAACATATACATACTGCATGTATTTTAAGTATTGCTTGCTTTAAAACTAATTCATATAAATACAGCTATGTTAGCAGTGGGAGTTAGCACCATTTCCCTATGTTCTTTTTGTTATGGACGTGTTTTGTTATCAAGAATAGAAAGTAGCTGAAGCCACCAGTATATGAGATGCTTCATACTAGGATACATGAACTATTCAGTCTCACCTTCCAGTTTCGGTGAATGCCGTTAGTGTGGTGTTGAGTTCCCAGGTCTCTCTTCAGCTGTTACACAGACACAAAAAAGGGAGTTGCCTAGGAAGTGTCCCTTTTATCTTTAAGATGTTAAGCAGCTTTGCTTCATTCTGTCAGGTGAATTAGGTTGGGAGATGCTAAATCTGTAAATTGCCAGGTTTGACAGCTATCATCATTTTACCTAATAATTGCTTTGAAGACCTAGAAAACTGTCTAGGTGATGCAGCTCATGGCAATTCCAGCCAGAAGTCCAATTTAATTCTGGCATGTCACCTTGCTTACACATATTTTATTGTCTCTCAGTAAATAACAGTGAAATTAGAAAACTTTTCAAGTAAGTTAAGCTGTCAATGATAGATCTTTCTATTTTTAGATCAGTACAAACCACAGAAATGAAAGATGTCAGTAGCATTGGAACCTCCTGTAAGAACAGGGAGGTGTAACGAAACACAGATTTTGTCAGTATTTAGCCCATAGCTATTGAGTGTTTTTCCAGAGAGATTAACTGGTCAGACATTTTATGGTCTCCTAGATGAAAAAAATCTGGTATTCACTTGTTCCTTTTTCTCTATGTTTTTTTCTATGCACTGGAAAAGACCAACCAATTTACTGCATATAATTCAGCAGCCAAATTCATGTAATCTTATTTATGCAGAATTGAGTATTTGGCAGTAGCTGGTAATTAGATAAGGAGGAGAGTAAAGATAAATATCTTGAATATCCACAATACTATGCCAACTATATTAATTTTTTTTACTAAAAGACCTCTCTAATATACTGATTTCATCTGCATTTTAATTATGCCAATTATGGCATAATGATTACTCTTAGGTGAAAAAAAAGACTATAGATTGAGCATCCAAAACCCACAGCTTCCTTCAGATCCTAAACTGAGAAAAGGCAGTATTTTGTAACAACAGTATTTTCCAGTGAACTCTTTATATGGATGAATATGTTAATTTTAATTATTAGTAAATAACAAAGAGATTCTTGTTATGTTAAATGCTAGCAGAGCCATGATGGCTCTACTTAGCAAGGAGATTGTGATTAGAAGTGTAGTTTTTGTAGCTGTTGCAGATTTTCTTTTAAAAATTCATACTTGTCACTTAGCTCTTTTAGAGATTTTTTAGCAGAAAGATCACATATGGATGGTGAAAGTTTTTGTGGATTCTACAGTTACAGGAAGGTATCAGCTGTTTCACATTGGTTAGTCTGTATGTAGGAAAGCAGTTTAAATTCAGACAATCCAAGAAAAGGTTAAAAAAAAAGTGAGTTACTAGCTAGGAGATTAAAAGGTCAATGAACAAGTGGGTGTCAAATGGCATAAGTAAAGTAGCAATTGATTTTTATTGACTAGCAGGAAAAACATATGACAAGAAAAGGCCAGATGCTGGAAGTCTGCCTTTGTTTTCTTTTATTCTAGCTCAGTGTCACCTTGATGCATTGTCACTGTAACTTTTAATCCCCTTTCTTTCTTTGAAAGAACTTTTTTCTAAACTGGTAGAATTGAGAGCAGTGTGTGGGCAGCTGTTCTAAGACTTTTCATTGTGAATATGACTCTTGGCTAAAATGATTATGAAATCATTACATTATAATTTATGCTTTGGCATATTACTTTAATTGATCTACATCTGGGCTGCACATCCTGTTTCAGCATATGCAAGTCACTCTCTGGAAAGCACCTAATGCTGTGAAGCATATATACCTTCTCATGAATCCAAACACACGTTTGTGAAAGTAGTAAATGGACTGCATTTTAAATTTCAAATAACTTCTTTTGATGGACTTCAAAACTGGAAATAGCAAGGAGAAATTTGCTAATATCACACAGATGGTAGAAGGTATTTGTCTGGAGTCTGACTAGGTGATCCTGGAGATCTTTTCCAGCCTTAATGATTCTGTGAATACATACCAGTGCCATGATGATGAGGTTTCTTCAGCAATTAATGCATATGTTTTTACTGTATTACCAACTTAAACACAATAACATAACGGAACACAAATTGAAGCTACAAAACTTGAATCATTTGAGATGTTAAGATAAAACCAGTCTCTTCCCCATGCACTCTTAATGCAACTCTGTTGCCTCAGCAGCTAGGGATGGGGCAGGGAGGAGATTACCCTGCTTGTAGGCCTGACCAAATGGTCGGTGGTCCAAAAATCAGCAAGAAAAAAGGAGTTGAAATTGGTCAACAGTTTGTTTATTTCCTTGCAGTTAGCTAATTAAGAGGCAGTTCTTTGTAGTTCATGACTTTGTGTACCTGCAAATCCTCCTCATTAATACACATTTAGACTTACTCCTAGGCATCAGTGCTTACATTTTCAATTAATTTTACTCTGCTTTGTAGTTCCTGACCTCTGTTATCTAAACAAGCCAACATCATGATTCAGTACAGAATAACTTGACATTTCATGAAGTATTAGATTCATTGAATGTGTGCAGATAGACTGTGTAGTACATTTGCAGCAGGTTTGGTTCTTGAGCTTGCTGTTTGCGTAGCTCAGTTTATATGCAAGTGTATTTATATCTGAACTCCCTGTGAGCAAGGCAACGGTTATTTTGCAGCACAAAAACTGATCCAACCCCCAGGGCTATTCCTGGAGGTCTCTTAGGGAAGAGACCAGCAGAGCTCATGAATAGTTACACTAGGCTCCATACAACAGAACTGTATGTTGAATATTCCTGCTCGACATGATTTCTTTTTTACCCTGGTCCTGTGGATACATTCTGAGACATCTAAATTCTTGCACATTTTGTGGAGTGGCATAGTTATATATATTCAGTGTTTTACTCTCAGTAATGCAAAGAAATGTCTGTTGAACAGCAGCATTTTCACTCAGTATCTTAAAATATTCAGAATCATTAACAAATGGCTAAAAACATACCTACGAAAGAGATCACTCTGTACCATCTCCATGTTTACTGTGCTTAGCTCTGTCATCAGTATTAGCAAATGAACGCATATGTGTACAACAACAGTAAAAGCATTATAAAGCACTTTGAAAAGGACTAGTAACTCATTCTTTCACATTTAAAAAAGTAATGATATAAATGGAAGTAATTTTTTTTATAATATATTTTTATATTCCATTTCCAACTTATGTGTTTTTGTGGGTTTCTGTGTTGGCTATTAAAAGTCATTGAGCTTTGAGAGGGTAATTCATTTACTTCTGTAGCAAATGTAGATTCAGTAACGGTACTTCATTATTCATGGAAGGGAACCGGAGCATGAAGCAGTTTGTCAATTTTAAAGTGTTTTTCTCAGTACAGTGTTTCTTCAAAGGGCAAAGTAATGAATCATAAGTTAACAAACATCAGGTTGACTTTTTTTTTCTCTTTTCCTCCGTTTCTCTCCTTTTCTCCTCCACGCCACGATGTACACAGATTGGTTCTCTCCTCTGTTTCGGACTACTTTGCAGCCATGTTCACTAATGACGTAAGGGAAGCAAGGCAGGAAGAAATCAAGATGGAAGGTGTGGAGCCAAATGCGTTGTGGGCTCTGGTTCAGTATGCATATACAGGTACTTAAAATGAAAATGTGAATTTCATCTAATGAATCTTCCTCCTGTGAGCGTTATATATTCCATTGCTAGATTTCAAATGTTCTTTAGAAATTACTATTCACGTTATTTAATTCCTTATAAATAAATAAGAAATCACAATTGCTGCTACCAGAGGCAACCTGGTAGGATATACTTTCTCTGATGATACCATAATCTGCTAGCTAACAAATTATGTGAAGATTTTAAATGTTCACATGTCTGACAGAAAAGGAATCTTACTAGGATTCCCATTCCTTACATCATTAAGTAAGGTACTTATGAAAAGCTGGTTATCTGTTGGAGGGTGATGTTTGCTAAGCCTTACATTCTATCATATAATCTGTAAATAATTATTTTGCGTCTGAATTTTAGGGAACTTAACAAATGATAAGAACAAAATGATGATACCTACTTTTTCATGTTACTAGGTCGCCTTGAATTAAAAGAAGATAACATTGAGTGCCTGTTGTCTACAGCTTGCCTTCTTCAGCTCTCTCAGGTTGTAGAAGCATGCTGTAAATTCCTAATGAAGCAGCTTCATCCGTCCAATTGCCTTGGAATCCGATCTTTTGCTGATGCGCAGGGTTGCACTGACTTGCACAAGGTGGCTCACAATTACACTATGGTATGTTGTTATTTTAAGTCTCACACACTTTATTTAGTAAGGAAAATACAGAATGTTTGCCTGAATAAACTACTAATGTTTTTCCCCTAGAAAGCCTTGGTTGTTTTCCAAGCAAGAATGCACATATGTTCCCATGATGAGAAATGACAAAACTATAAAGTTGTTGGTTTAGAGTTGGAAGGAAAAAGGCAAGCATAAATGGGTCCCTCTAACAGCGATGGGAGTGTGTGATATGCATTGAATAAAATCATTCAAAAGCTCATTCTTATTTCTGTCAGTCAAAAACTGCAAACTTAACAGTGGGCAAGCTGCCACCATCTAGACCAAAATAACACATTGCTACATGAAATTGTAGGATTCTTTTCTTGTAATGAGTTGGAGTAATCAGGATCTAAGTTAAACCTGGAATATGAATGTGAGCATTCATCAATATAATTTTTTTCTTAGTAATGTGATGTCAGGATGGCATAAACAATTTGCTCCTAGGCTAGACGATATGTGGCTAAATACAAATTTTCTATGCCATTTTCAGAGTTAATTTATAGGGAGACTGACCTGCCAGTATAATTAAACTTCATCTTCTTAATCGTTATCCTCTTATTTTAATGTAAAATGTTCTTATTTTCCTTCTTACAAGCATATTTTAGTAATGTTATCAGCCAAAGAAGGCAGGAGAATTATCTCTGAGGAAAGTCAGTTCATCTATTCTTTGCAGTTTTGTGAGGCATTTTTCTCTCCTCTTGATGAGATTTCGCCTGTGTAAGCTCTTGGGATCTGAATGAAGGCATGTAGATACTGCATAAGAGGTGTGGGAATGAAGATAGTACTTCATTTGCTTGTGTGGCATGGTGTTGCATTGCCATTAAGCTGTTGGCTTAGATGCAAGAGGTGTAATTTCTGGTTTGTAATTACTATTAGAAATCCATGGTTCTTCCTCTTGCTGCCTTGTTTTTTGCTGGTTTAAAAACTTTTTTCAATTATTTCTTCTTGGATTAAAATAGTTTAGTATGTATAAAAGTTTAAAATAGCTCTTTTTTTAATATATGATGGTTTTCCTCAGTAAGTGGATCTCTAATGTATTTAAAATCATGTACACACTGAAATTTACGAAAACAGGTCAGATTGTAACTTACATGTTTCTATTCTTGATCTCTAGTTATTGCTCAAACAAGAAGGAGGACACTGCAATTAGGGAAACAGTCAGATGAAACAGTAGTGATAAAAGTGGTTTATGCCTTTGATGAATATTAGAGTTAACAGTGAGCACAAAAACTATGCAAAAAGAGAACATCCGTCCTCTGACCTATTTGTTCTTTTTTCATAATAGGCATATATTTTGGTCTGTGCTACTTATATGTGAACTGCCAATATCAGAACAATAATAAATGTTAGACTAAAGCATCCTCAAAAATGAATGTTAGGGATTACAGTTTTGCTATTTTGCCTGGCAGTTCATGACTTGTGGTGGAAAGAGGCTGTGAACTTTCTAAAACCCACTATTTTTAAGCATCTTGTTCAGACCACAGGAAAAAGAGTTACATGCCTGTTGGCCATTGTTTACTTCAGTGGCAAAATTTTAAGCTTTTAAGGCTTTGATGTGAATGAAATTTAAATTAGGTGGATTTTAAAAAGCCATTTTCAAAACTAATTAGTGGTGCTAGATGGATTCTTCCCAAGGCCTCTTTTAATGTTGTTTAGTTCCAACGGAGACATGAAATTGAATTTTAGTAATAATGAGTAATAGAGAAGCAGCTTCTTTAGTTTGAAATGAATGTTGCTATGGAAACTGCATAGAAATGTATGGTCCAACTGAATCGTCAATTAAAATAAATCCCTAAGTAATTTCATTTGTTTAAAAGCAGTTTGAAAAAGAAAATGTTGAGGGGTAGTAAGTGCCAGCCACTTGATGCTCTTTCCATTCAGAAGTACTGGAGCGTAAGGGTTAAGTGCACTGTAGTACCTGGAAATTCTGTTTGTTAAAACGCTGGATTACTTTTGTGCTGTGGTGGGCAGCATACAACAGTGGGGGATTATACTGAGTGTACTGTGTACTTTTCTCTGTAATTCTGATGGTTTTAAAGCATTTGGAGTAGAAGGTAGTGAATAATACAGAATACTTTCATCTATGTACATTGCTTTTATGAGTTATCCTTTGACAGAAGAAAATCAGATTGCCATGTAACTGTTCTTCTACAATTAAAACAACTGCTCACTTTTAGAGGGTTTTATGCTACAATTTGATAAGCATCCTACCTGCTTCATTAGAAGAGTTCCTTACATGAAGACTAGAAATTCAGATGAAATAAGCATTTGGTTAAACTGAAGGACCAATCAGTGAGTTGTCCCAGTAGGCCTACCTCTGTTAATAGACCCGCTTGGTCTGAATAATGTTCATTAGTGTCATTGGAAGGCATTAGTATGATTTTTATGGCACAATTTTAATTGCATAAAACAGCAAGATTAAAAAAAATAAATGAGTAAGAAGTATTTGAATGCTGCAGTTCTTCACATAAAGACACAGATGTATGTTATGCTAAAAGGACTTAAGTATTGCACTACTTTATTGCTTACTGTGTTGACAGTTGATAAGTTGCTTTTTCAGAGGAGAATAATTTTTAGGGTTATTATCAAAACAGGTCAATTTTTTGGCACTGAAAACTAAAGCTTGCAAAGTCCTCAGGGTGTATTAAGTGAAACATAAACCTATCTGTTGTGGATTTAATGCTGCGCTGTATAAAGAGCAACTCTGATTTTCAGGCATCAGGGAGTTAAAATGCAGTTGATAGAATCATGAGATGCATTTGAGTAAACTCTTTTGTACAAAGGTTATTCTGTTTTGCTGTAGTTTATTGGGGTCAGACAATTACACCTTTAGGAATTTTATTAAACTGACAGGAGGGTATCCATTGGCTGCCTTTTTGCACACTGTACTTTCTGTGCATTTTTTTTTGCTGTCTACACAAAGTCAAAAGAAACACCCCTTTGAAGCAGTTTGTAGTGTACCTTTAATTACAACCAATAGCTCCTCTTTCACAAAAAATGTAACTCAAAGGGAAGATGAGGAATAGCTAGCCTGCATTGTGTTCAGATCATCTGTATCACTAGTGAGGTGTTCAGGTACGTGTCAGTAGCTTCTTCAGTAGCCAGATTTTAACTTTCATAATAACAGCCCCCTCACAAAACGCAGACATACCAAATATTATATGTGATAGTGCCTGAGTCAGTCCCTGCATAGTTTTGTAATCTTTGTCGCTCAGCTTTGCACGGTTAAAGCAGAGTGAAAGGTCATGTTGATTTTCATCTGAAGTCTTCAGAAGTGTATGAGCAGTGATCAAATGTTATGATTCAGATAAAGTAAATTTTGGGATTTTTATGATTTCTGAGTGTAGCCAATGGCTGTTCATAAGAAGAAAAACTTAGAAAGGATAGAGTAACAGACTGGGGTCAAGCACAGAAGCTAGGAATTTTGCACAGTAGATGGAGAACACTTAAACTTGCTGTCTTCTAAGGCAGGAGTTGAGTAACAAAAAATCATTACAATATGGAGTTTATTGTTTGGGAGGAATAAGCAAATATCTCTTTTATTCTTGCAGCAGCCAGGAGAGTTTGTTCTTTTGGTAGGGGGAGCGTGAAAAGGGGATAAATTTCAGGAGTTTTTGTCCACAAAGGGCCAGACACAAAGACTGTGTTAGTAAAACACGGGTTTTATATTCTTGCACCTGAAATTGCAGTCCAAAATACCCTGCTGAGTAATCATCTGGCTTTCAAAATAGTCACTCATGTCTTTTTTCACCCAAGATATTTCTGTCTGTCAAGATCCCTAAGTTCTGCCTAGCACAATTGATCAGTACTGCTTTGGCAAACCTAAATAGGTTTCTGCATGCTGCCTAGCTTGTTTTGGAATCCAGATACTATGCAGAGAGGAGTCATGCTACAGTAGTTGTACTCTAAACATACCCTGGGCACACAGAAAGCATTAGGTTGGTTTATCATTTACACAGCAGTCAAAGCAAACTAAAAGGAAACTAGCTGCTATCTAACATCTCTCTGACTATTAATAATTTACCAAGAGGTCAGATAACTCAGTTCTTAGTGAACTCATACCTCAGCTGACCAGCTCACTGAAGCAATCAGGAGACAAAATTACATTCCCTGTTCTCATTCAGATCTTGTGAGTCAAGCACCTCTTGCTTTTCAGCTGTCTAGGCTCAGAGTTTAAACAGAGCCCTGTGGTTAGAGCTGCCTTTGGAGCTGCCTCTGTACTGTCCTCAGTTTGCAGGGGTTCTGATGCTCTCCAAGGTTCTAGTCCTCCTGGCACAGTGCAAAGGTTAGCCTAACCATCTCACTGGACCCCACCGTGGGTATTAACTACCGCTTAGAAATAAGTATGGTGACTTCTTACATTTTATGTGTTCCTAATATTTTTGTGCTCTGCACCAAGACAGACATGAAGTTAAGAATATCAGTGTTACTCGCCCTTCATTTGCTGAAGGGTGAGTTTAAGGTTATGATGTGAGTGAGCAATGCACATCATTGAGCACGGGGATTGTGTTGGCCCTGCTTTAGCTGATGCATAAACCCCAGGCTATTCAATTGGTAAAAGTTACCAAGGTGTTTGAGGAGCTAAGGTTGGGGGTGGGAAACTCCTTTTCTATTTTTTTATTCCAGGATCAGAAAGCAAGGGACTGAAACTGCAGACTATTTGTTCTCTGAAATATCCTGTTCTTCCACAGAGAGTTCCCATAAGAAGAAGGAAAGAAAAGGCTAATGAGGAGGTTAAGAATGCTAGGAGATACACTGGCACCTCCTTTTTGTCTTCAGAATCTCTGTCTTTAGAGGAAGAGGAATTGTCAGATTCAGATCATAAAAAAACCCAGACGTAGGCCAAAGAGTGGCTGTATTCCCATGGAATGCTTTGATACTGTGCTCAAAAGGCCTCTCCGCTTTATAAATAGAATGGGAGCAAGAGGAAGTTGAATCTGTTCCCATCCGAACGCAATTGTCTGCAAGCAACAAGAAGGAAAATCAGGCTTTTTACATGCAACAGCTGTTGAAGTGATTAAATCCACTTGGAAAAAAGTTTTCCAAAGAAGATCCTTGACTGACTTAATACAAGATCAGCTTGTCGTTGCCTTCAGAGACGAAGGAAACTTTCCATGCAGGTGCTTTCCCCTTTTTCCTGTGACCTGGATAGTCAATATGGAAAGTTTAAGGTAGTAAGTGTTGGCTTTTCTCTTTGTCAGTGCTCACTGCCTGTGTATTCAGCAAAACTAAAAGCACAACTCCAGCTTGCATACTCTCTAGGTCACAGAATCAACCAAAAACAGCAGTGGAAAAAAAATGAACTGAACAGAATGTGCATTTCTGTGAACTGTATGTTTTAACTCTGGAAATAACTTTGATCATTTTCAGCTTCAATTTTACTCCCAGGCATTTGATATCAGAGTTAAAAAAAAGTGTGTGTGTATGTATTGGTGAATATTGGTACAGTCCCTTCACTGTTTTTAATTCCTGTGTTTGCTCGTTTTCTTAACTTTGATTCTGTATTAGAGGTTTAAACTAATTAAAGAGGAAAAGATGGTTCTATGTCCCTCCTTGTCTGTGAGTTTTCACTTGGAAGCACCACCTTTGTGTAGCCGATTGAATCTCCCTAGTAAGAAAGCTTTTCAGATATTAAATGTAAAATTTTCCTTTCCAAATTCTCTCCAGCAATACACAGTTGTTACGTGCACAGATAACACTTTCAATTCTTTTCCTAATTTCAACTCCAGACTTGCCTGTGGAGTAGAGCCACTTTGGTCTTTCCCCTTAGACATCTTGTAGCCATCTCATGCACATGTGGCTTTCATGTAAGGTGGACTAGTTTAGTCCTTACTATTTTTTTCCTCTTTGCTCAGCATTCTTTAATTAGTTGATAATTTTGGAGTACTGAGACATAGCTTGCAAAAGTTTAGGATCAGCAATAAAAAGGAAGAGGTGTTACCTTTTTCACTTCACTGACTTGCAGTCCTTTGCATATGCAATGCCAAACAGTTCATACCTGTTTTGCAGTGCAGTCCAGCTTCTGCTCCCAAGTTCCTCACTGATCTTTTGACCTAAAAATTCTGTATGTGCTGCCATTTGGCTAGCTATCTAGCAATCCACAAATTGATTGTAATGCTGTTTTATTGTCATGAAGTTGCTCTCAGTTTGGAGTGTGAGGTTAACTGAGGTTTGAGCTGCTAAAATGTTAGAACATGGGATTCACAGACTGCTTTTACTTTCCCTTGCTGCCTCATAAAGGTTGTGAGGGAGGAGGATAGACACAATCTCACCCTTTTCTGTTACATTCAGGCTTCTCACTATAACATAGTGAGAAGTAGTGTTGGTTTCTACAAACATTTATGCTATTTCTACCAAGTTCATGAGAAATCCTTATAGAATATGCTGCAAGTCCTTGAATTCTGAAGTAATAGGATATCGATGGAAGAAATGTTATATACTGTCACTTTCCTGTTTTAAGTAAGGATTTGTTGCTGGAAATGAAGCTGAAAGTTAGAAAATTGAATCCTCTCAAAGTAAATATTGTTAATAAAGCAAGATGTGTTCGATATTGTGGATTCTTTGTATGTTTTTCTCTCCAATCAAATCAGCTGTATAAAACCTACAAAATAGTAAAATAAACTCAAAATAATCTGTTTAAAATCAACAATGAAATTGTTAGTGGTGTTTATTTCCTCTGAAAATTTAATGCCATAGCTTAATCCAGCAGTAATGAAAACAGTACAAACGTGCACAGTAGCTGTAGCATGTTGTGCTCTTTGCTTCACAGAGTATCTTATGTGGTATTCTACGTTGTCAACAGGAACAAATTGCACCTCATCTGTTATATTATATTGCAGAAATAATTTCTTCAGTCTGCAGTGTCAACATAGAAACCCCACAGCCTATTGCTCATTTCTGTCCTTGCACTTCTCCCTCAGTTGTTTCAGCACATCTGCCTGTGGGACTGAATGATACAGTTGGGAAAATGACCAGAGGTCAAAATAACTCAGTATGTTTTTATTTTCCTTTTTTTCCCTCCCAGGTCAGTTCTCCAGTGGTATTTACTGGCACAACTGAGAGGTGGCAAGAGTGGAGGGAAAAGGCAGGAATATACAGTAGGAGTTCCATTTAAAAGGTCCTCAAAGTATGATGTCACCTGTATTAAAAGTACTTTCCTTTTTCTTTTTTCAGGAAAACTTCATGGAAGTGATAAGGAACCAGGAATTTCTATTATTGCCAGCCACTGAAATTGCGAAGCTTTTAGCAAGTGATGACATGAATATTCCTAATGAAGAAACTATACTGAATGCACTACTTACATGGGTTCGACATGATTTGGAGCAGAGAAGGAAAGATCTCAGTAAACTCCTGGCTTACATTAGACTGCCTCTGCTTGCTCCACAAGTAAATTCTTCAATTCCACTCTTGTTTATACCACAGTTCTAGTGGACATAATGTCTACAGCATTGTTATACTGATAGTGACAAAGCATAAAAGCTTCAGGATTCTTCATGATTTGAATTCTTAGAGCTGTATAGAAGGACTGAGCATGTTGTGTAGGCATTGATAGTTTGTGTCAGTTTGAAGTGCTGCATATTCTGATCCTAGCCTGAGATCAGTCAGGACACAAGAAGGAGTAGAGCTGCTTGGAAAAAATTGCTTCTGTTGCATAGAAAAATGCTTCTCAAAAATATGTTTGTCACTAGAAGGTGTGTCCTTTTGAAATTTCTTTACAGCATTTGCACAGTTTATTAGGATTGTTACATTTCCTTCATTAAAATATAGCTATCATTATGATTTAGGAAATACAATTTGAAAAAATCACTTCATAGAATCATAGAACGGTTTGGGTTGGAAGAGACCTCAAAGATCATTGAGTTCCCACTCAGCTGCCATGGGCAGGGACACCTCTCACTAGACCAGGCTGCTCAAGGCCACATCCAACCTGGCCCTGAACACTCCCAGGGAGGGGGAAACCACCACTTCCCTGGGCAACTTGTTCCAGTGCCTCACCACCCTTATAGTGAAGAATTTTTTCCTAATATCCAATCTAAATCTACCTCCTTCCAATTTAAAACCATTCCCCCTCATCCTATCATTACATGCCCTTCTAAAAAGTGGAGGGATTTTTCTTCTATAATTTCTTATACTGTCTCTGGGGACTTTCTGTTCTTCCCAATCAATAATACTTCTCCTTCTAGGACACTCAGACATTATTTATTTAAGTAGTTGTGACTTATAGTTTTCCTAGTCCTATATGAATTACTAATATAATAGTTCCTTGCTGGACCTTTGTTAGTAATAGTTAAGACTTACTATACATTCAAAGGATTTTGCTTTACACTTTTCAGTTTGCTTTGTGAGAATTACCACTATTAAATGAAAACTATTTTTAAGGAACTTGAATAGGTAAAAATCATTAAAAAAAACCAAACCCTGAGCTCAGTTCATTCACAGTGATAAACACGTACACAACGTTCTGAGTATTACTGCTAATCTGGCATCTTCTTGTTCAATTGGAAGATTCACTAGCAAGAATTTTAGTATTAATATTTTCATACTGATTATTATATATGCAGTGGGAGGATTTTCTCAGTTGTGGCCTTGACTTTGTAATACAATTTTTTAGAAACATAATGCAGTATAAACCAGTTAATCTGGAGGAAAGATTTCTTTTCTTGTGCATTAAGTTAATTGATAACTGAGTAACCACTGCTGTATTCTTTTTACTCAATTCACTGTAACTGAAACATCTTTAGAAACTGAAAGCGTAGAATTTATCCCAGAAATATGTGCTGAAATAAAATAATGTCCACTCAGTAACTGACTAGGAAATTAGCAGAATGAAACACAAAAGCAGTATCATATTTCACTTATTCTTTTATCTTTAATTTTTCATGTCTTCTCCAAATATCTACCTATGTTTCCAATATAGTAATTTTCTGATGCCTTTTTTACTATTTTCTTTAACAAGGTGTTTAAGCTGTTATTCTAACATGGCAACAATTAGTGCATTGAATAAATTGAAGTGCCCAAAACAGTCTTAAGTTTTTCAGAATGAGGCTTTGCTTCAAGATCACATGGCATTATGCAATCTGTCAGCTAACAACATAATGAAAGGATTTCCAATTTATGGTTAAAGGGTAAAAGCTATTTGGAAGAAATTAAATTAGAAAATTGAATAACTTGTTGAAATCAATAACATTGCAAGCAGAGATGCAAAGAATATTAGATTCACACAGGGTAAAAAAATATTGGGAAATACTGTGAAACTGCAATGCTAGAAGCAAAAATAATCAGAATGAATGATCAGTTTTATTGGTTGATTGTGCATAGCATCCTGTTGTCTTTTTGGCTAATGCAAGCAGTCTCTCTTTGTTCTTCCCAAGGCAAAAGATGAGTATTTGTCAGCTTCTTAAGCTGTAAGGTGGCAGGTATTCCATCTCTGATAAACTAACGAAAATGACGACTAAGGAATTTCTGAGTTAGAAGATGGTTCAGCTTCCTTTTCAGACAGAAATTCTTAGCACCTCAGTACCTGCACTACCGTTCTCTTCATCAGGTTTCCAGTGACTAAAATGTCCTGCTAACACACCATTTGTACCTGCTGAGTTATGAATGCTTTCAATACACCTAGCTATGTAAATAATAAAACTTGGGGAAAAAAATAGTTTTCATTTAATGAAGCCCATTCCAAGTGCTTGAATAAAGAATAGTTACAGAAAATCCTAATACAGTAGGGTTTGGTTTCAAGAGCATGCGGGTTTTCTGGGTACCAAAGCAATCTTAGTTGACATTACTTTTAAACTGAGATGAAGTTGGGTTCAGAGATTGAGACTGTGCACCATGAAAAAACCCAAACTTCTTTATAGGCTGGTGGTGGGTGACAAACCTGAGAAAATACCAGTTGCACCTTGTTGCAAAACTCATATATACGCACACGGTGTTGCTTTAAATATTAAATGCTGCTTGTCTGTCAGAAATACCTACTGGAGGTCTGAATTGGTCATGTTGTGTAAAAGCTTTGTTTTCATGCATGCAACTATGACAGGGTCCAATTTAGGACAGTAGTTTTTATTTTGTTTTATTTTTAAAGTGCATGCAGTTTTATAGCATTGTATGCTGGAAGTTAAAAAATGGTTTTTAGTTTACTATTTTGTAATCATAATGTGTTGCTGTGAAGGGATACAAATGATAAGTGGTTCTGTGGGTGAAGAGAGTGAGAAGTACTGAAAGTAAGGTATGAAAGTTAAGATGTGGCTGTTAATTTGTATGAGAAAATTTTAATTTGCTACTTTAAATAGAATCAGAACAGTAGCCACTTAGAGAAATGCTGCAAAAATTCAGGCTCAGTTTTCTGAAAAGCTGCTGGTGAAGGGCTTTGAAAGTTGGGGAGGTTATTCTCTGTGTATGTTAATTATGTTTTGTGTCATGGTTTCTGTTGATTTGCCAAATATAATGATGTTCAGGCTTAGCAATCTGCACTCTATGGAATCATAGATGTCGTATTTCCTACTTTGCAGTCCTAAGGCAGCTTTAAGCGAGGGATATACACACCATACTATGCAGAAGTATTTCATAAGGAGTCCTTTTAGTACTCCTGATTACTAATTTCACAGCAATTTTGTACCTGTTGTTGGTTGACTGTCAACAGCTCAACAATGACATCTTGTTCTGGGTTGTGGATGTACATTACTAATATTCACAAGGCCTTTGGATTTTGTGACAGCAGTTCGGAGGCGTTTGCCTTTTTCTTACTGTTCTGACAACTGTCCAGGTCTCGGTGGGGCACGTTACTGGCTTTTTTCTCTGTTACCCAGGCCATGTCTTGCAGCTCAGACAAATGTCAGATGTCTAGACTTAGAATAATTACAGTTAGTACAATCATCCTACTAGCATGTTTTTCCTACTGTCTGACAAATACGGAGTATAAAAGACTCCAAAATCTTTAAACTTAGTAACTTTTATTTAACTTGAATTTTATTTAAGTCAGATTTAAAATACAACACTTGGCAAATTTGTTTGCATCCTTGATCTTAAAAATTTTAACAAAGGCTTGTATTAATTGTTATGCTGTAACCCAGGTTGTGTTCAGAGTAAGGAACAGAATATATATTAAAGTATTCAGGCTGTGCTGGAAGCAAACCTCTGGACTAGATGGGTCCAGGAATAAAACTGACTGACTTATATGCCCTGAATCTGATTACATTTCCTGGAACATACCTGTAATGGAACATGAGCTGTTGTTTTCTTCACAGGACCATTAAGCTTTAATCGTGCATTCATATCAGATGGCTTGCCTTTTTTTTTTTTTTTTTTAAACTTAATGGTTTAGCTTAAAATGGGAATGTTTTGTTACTAAGTTTATCTTTACCCTAGTCTTTTTTGTAAGTGACTGTTTTGAAAATACATTTAAAATCTGGCAGTGGAAGTCTTTGGATAAAATGTTTTCTCATAACCTAGTTTTTATTCTGCATGTGGTTTATAGCAATACAGTTTGTTTAATTTTCTCTCTTTCTCACAGTTTCTGGCAGACATGGAAAATAATGCACTCTTTAGGGATGACATTGAATGTCAGAAACTCATTATGGAAGCAATGAAGTACCATCTGTTGCCAGAGAGACGACCTATGTTGCAAAGTCCTCGCACCAAACCTAGAAAATCTACAGTGGGAGTGTTGTTTGCAGTTGGAGGAATGGATGCAACAAAAGGTGTTGGTTTATGTAACGATTAGTTGATGAGCTGTTTCGGTTCTTTTGTAAAAGCATCTATCAAGCTGTTCTTTTTAACATGCTTATTCTAGAATGCAAAGATTCTACAGTGTAGAACATGAAAAACACCTTAAATGTACACTGTTTATGAGGTTAAAAAAACACCTATGTATCTTTGAGAATACTGTAAACATTACGTTAGAGTAATGATTGATTTGGAATTATCAAGGGGATATCTGATTTCTGAGTAGTGAAATGCTGAATTGAGTGAAAACTAATCTTTAGTTACTCAAGTAATTTGGAAGTGAAAGAAAATGACAAACAGGGCACAAAGTTGACTTGCACATGCACAAAATTGAAAAAGAAAGTGATTTAATTAATTGTTAAAAGGTTCTGTCAGAGCTACTTGGATTTTCTTTTTTATAGACGTTTCCATACTGTCTAATGGCAATTAGAAAGAATCTGGAAAGTTAGAACAAAGAAAGTGATTTCTTTCACTTGTTTTAAAGTTTGCACTTTTAGTACTTCATGTCACACCCATAGCTTCAGATTGTTTTCCAATATTAAAAATCAGTTCATTTCAGTATATAAATGCATCGTGAGGGTTGTTTTATTTCTAAACATTTGTATTTCTGAAGCTTGATTCTGCAAAACAGTTAGAAAACCTGCTTTTTATCATGAAAAGCACTGAGAAAGTCCTTTATAATGGTGCCATTTATGCCAGAGGAAGTAAAAAAACCCACTATTTGTATACATAGAATTAAGAACATGCTGCAGGATGTCATGCTGTCTTGTAGCATCAGCATATTGCTAAAATAAAAGCTATCCTGATAATTCAGACCTTTTTTTTTTTTAATATATAATTTGCATATGTTGTCATTCAGGAGCTACAAGTATTGAAAAGTATGAACTTCGTACCAACATGTGGACTCCTGTTGCAAACATGAATGGACGAAGATTGCAGTTTGGAGTTGCAGTCTTAGATGATAAACTCTATGTTGTTGGTGGCAGAGATGGACTGAAAACATTGAACACGGTGGAGTGCTACAACCCTAGAACAAAAACTTGGAGTGTAATGCCACCTATGTCCACTCATCGTCATGGTCTTGGTATGTTGAGTTCTGTAAAGGCTGAATGCATCTTTCTAAAAGATGTATTAGGATTGAGCAGAAAACATTCTGAAATTGGGGGAGTGGGTGTGGAAACTTCATTTTAATGCCAACTGCTTACTGAACAACATCTCTCCTTCAGATTACATCCAGTATTGGCTACCAAAAGGACATTTCTTGTTTTAAAATATTTTTAGTGTACACTGGGCTGTCGCTAGGAAAATGGGATCTTTTTTCCCCTTATCCAGAAGCCATTGGTTTTTATGTCTGTTTTTTTAGGAGTAGCTGTATTGGAAGGTCCCATGTATGCTGTAGGAGGACATGACGGCTGGAGCTACCTGAATACAGTAGAAAGATGGGATCCACAGGCTCGTCAGTGGAACTTCGTAGCTAGTATGTCAACTCCAAGGAGCACTGTTGGTGTAGCAATATTAAATGGAAAGTATGTGATGGCAACTTTCGTTTTCTATCTCATTATTTTAATGTAATTAGAGGACCATCCTAAATTATTATCTCTCTTCATAAATACCTGCTAATAGCATTAAGAACCAAGTTTCTTCATTCACAGAAAAAATCCTGTGTTGGGTCAAGGAATCTTCCTGACAGAATCACAGTACCCCTCAGTATTGCTTATGAGACACCATCTCTATGGGCAAATATGTAGTCACCATCTCCCTCAATACAGAAGGGAACAAATGGTTGTTCTCTTTCACTGAGACTCCAGCAATTTCCTCTTACTGTGACAGCCTGAACCATCATGCAGGAGTACTCATGTGATACTGCATTAACTCAGAACAGTAAACTCTGGCAGAATGAATCTAATCTGGAGTGGGCAGAAATTTCTGCAGCCACTTTTCAGCAAAAATATTCCTAATTCTTAATACAGAGTGCATCCAGACAGCTAGGTCATCCTGCGTTGTAGTCACAGGACATGGTTAGAAGTACCTTGGAACTGCAGTCTCACATGCCTAAATTAGGTCTGAAGTTTCCTTCAGCAGAGGGCCCTAGGGGTGATGAAAAGCACCAGAAGTGGAGCCTCATGTTTCTCTATTATTACAGAATCTTGCCTAGGCTTTTAATATAGGCAGCAACACTAGATGCCTGTAGCTGAAAAGCTACATGCAAATATATTGCATTTCAGCTGAGGGAGCAGTAACTTCTGCACCTTCTAGTAATAATCTGTAATGTGATACATTTCAGATTATTTGCCCAAAACTGTGTTTTATTAACAACTAATTTTTAGTGGTGAACTTTTTGGAACTGCAACTTGATTTTTCAATAGTACATTCTTTACCTTAAACAAGTATTAAACATGGGAACTTCCATGGAAATGTGTTTGTTATTAAAAGGCATTAAAATTACTACTGAGAGCTACTAGGTTGTACAAGATGTTTACAGTCAAGTTTGTGGGTCAGTATCTTTAAAAAAACCAAACAACAGAGTTTGGCAAACTGGGGACTTCTTGAACTGTTGTAGATTGTTCACACTATCATCATATACAGTATCTAATGTTTATTTGATTATTTAACCATACCATAATGTTCTTTAGGCTATGACAGGATTTCGTTCCTGATGTTTCAGGGGATCTCTCAAACTGGACTTCACTCCTGATGTGGTGTTTCCTCTTTAGAATGGCTTCTGAGTTCCTTCCTTTCCAAATAGCAGTGTTGGGTACTTCTGATTCTGAGTGTAGAATGCTAATAAACTGTGCATAAACTCTTTATCAAGTTTGATTATTTGATTAAAGATTCATCAGTGAAGCAGTAGTTCTGAAACCAATCTTTCCCTTCTATCCCTATTTTCAAAAAAACTGAAATCCTTTGTTAACACAGGATGCTAAACACCTTTTTGTCAGAACTGAGCAAACTGGGCCACCTAGTGTGTGTGAGGGATTTACCAGAGCGCTGGCAGGCATCAACTAAAGCCCAGGGCAGGAGAAAAACTTGAATGCCTAAAGTGAGGCAGGGCAGAACTGCTGCATGCACAGATCCACTACTGAATTTTTCCCTCTGACCCAGCCATAGAAACGGGCCTTTGTCTCTCAAGTCACCCAAGTAATTCTGTAAATGTAAGCTATCTGCATTGGTTGGAACATTATTGTTATGTATTGATCACAACAATAGGAGAAGATTGGAGCAAAATCTTAAGAGTTTTTGCAACTGAGCATTCTTTAAAAGTTGAAACTCTCCTCCTAAGCATCCCTTTAATAAACTTGACAGTCCGTGAGGACAGTCACGAAGATGCTCAGAGGGCTGGAGCACCTCTCCTATGAAGATAAGCTGAGAGAGTTGGGCTTGTTCAGCATGGAGAAGAGAAGGCTCCAAGGAGACCTTACAGCAGCCTTCCAGCACCTGAAGGGGACCTACAGGAAAGCTGGAGAAGGACTTGGTTATCAGGGATTGTAGTCATAGGACAAGCAAGGGGTAATGACTTGAAGCTAATAGAGGGGAGATTTAGATTAACTACTAGGAAAAAGATCTTTCCTGTGAGGGTGGTGAGTCCCTGGCGCGGGGAGCCCAGAGAAGCTGTTGGCTGACCCCTCCCTGGCAGTTTTCAAGGCCAGGTTGGATGGGACTTTGGGTAACCTGGGCTAGCAGCGGGTAACCCTGCCCATGACAGAGAGGTTGGAACTAGATGATCTTGGAGGTCCCTTCCAACCCAAACCATTCTATGATTATGGTTCATACATCACTGGAAACTTTGCCTTGTTCAGACAGTATTTATTTACTTTTTTTTTTTACTTTGTAGGCTTTATGCAGTTGGTGGTCGAGATGGAAGTTCTTGTCTTAAGTCAGTAGAATGTTTTGATCCTCATACAAACAAATGGACCCTCTGTGCTCAGATGTCAAAACGAAGAGGTGGCGTAGGTGTAACCACCTGGAATGGGTTCTTGTATGCAATAGGTGGACATGATGCCCCAGCATCAAACTTAACATCCAGGCTCTCAGACTGCGTAGAAAGGTAATATCCTGATGAAGGCATTTCCTGTTAGTAATTTGAATAGTGCTAGTCCATAGGGTAATATATGGAAGAAGCTGAAAGGAGAGTCCCAGTAAAATAGCTGTGATGTTTTTAGCACGAGCAGAGGAAACTTGCCTAGTGAATTCTTCCTAATGCACTTAATCTAGGATTCTTTTTCTAATGACCTCATTGGGTCAATTGATTGATTACTGAGAACAACTTGGGACTGAATGCTTTTAAAAATGGAGTCAAACTTCTTTCACGCAAGTTCTATCAGTTGATATTATAACTCTTAAAGGAGTTAACAGTCAGGATTTGTGGATTCTTCCATCCTGTTCTTTCTTGTATCCCCTGATTGTGCTGGGAAACTGGAATGTAATTCAGTCATTCCCAAGTTGGTTTGTCTTTGCATGAAGTTGTTAATGGATAGCTGGATTACAAATTGCAGAAGCACGTGTTAAATAATAATTAATTAAAATTAATTATTTAATTAATTAATTAAAAGTGACAGTAAATACTTCATAATGAACTCTATTGTCTTTACTGGCATTTTAAGTATTTCTGAAATATGCTTTAATTCTCTTTTTTATTTTCTCAACTTCAGCAGCCTGTGGTTTGACATACAATAGTTACCACTTAGAGCAAGCACTTGCTCTAGCACAGTGTAGCAGCAGAACTGTTTGTGGAGTGGTACATTTAGATGTACAATGAGAAATGTAGTAACAGCAGCTGTATGTATATATATGTATTTCGATATGGAAAGCAGCACAAGGTAGATGCGTAGCTAGTACTGACTAAAGAAACATTTTCAAGCGTATTTGGCGGGAAAAAGTCCTTTGAAATTAACACCCAAATCTGTGCTGACCCAGTAACACCTGTTTTCTGCTACCTTGAGAATGCAGACACCAGTATAGTTTTTCTGTTGCGTCTTGGTCGTATTTCCAGAGTGTAACACAAATTACCTTTTAGGTACGATCCAAAAACAGATATGTGGACTGCTGTGGCCTCAATGAGCATTAGCAGAGATGCAGTGGGAGTATGTCTTCTTGGTGACAAGTTGTATGCTGTTGGAGGATACGATGGTCAAACATACCTTAATACTGTGGAGTCTTATGATCCCCAGACAAATGAATGGACACAGGTATAGTTTCTGATCAGACCATAAACAACACGTATCTTCTTATTTCAAGAGTGCCTCTTTTCCAAAGAGGATTCAAACACTTCTCTTAAGAAGCACTTTCTTACTAGTTTGTTGTCTTTTTTTTTTTTGGTCTACTATCTCAAGATGATTTACATTGGAACAGACAGTTGCTATCTTTAAATAAACTGCCCTTCTATCTTTGGCAAGAGTATAGCTCTTTTCTTGGATAATTTCAGCTACTGTTAATAACATGTATTGACATGTTCCCTAAACTTTTCATAAAGGATTCCTTTTGCATCTCTCTGCAAGTCCTTTTGCAGAACTTCCTGTTCTGAAGATAAATGTTGATTAGTTTTAGCTCTAATATGTCTCAGCAAATTTATCAATTTTTTCAAGGTTTTGGTTGTCTTTTCATAAACCCTTCCTGATGTGAATACTATATACAGTGTGTGCAACTTTGAGGAAGCATTTTCCTATTTCTTTTAACCCAGCTCAAAAAAAAAAAAAAAAAAAAAAAATATGTCTTCAACTCATAGCTTGATTATTTCTGGGTTTTTTTAAAGCTCCAGGAATGTTCCTCTCCACGGGAAGAGCACACACAAGGACATCGTAGGCAGGCTGTCCTTTGGTATCTACTGCCATTTCAGACACCTTAGTGTCCATAGAAGGGTGACAGCCACAGTACAGAACCTATGAGAGACCAAGGCCCTACCAGAGTCCAGTTGCAGGCCAAGATGAATGTCCAAGGTCATTAAAATAGTAATAGACACCGCTATTTAGGTATCTGAATTCTGATCTCCTGAATATGCTGTCCCAGTAATAGCCCCAAATTGCTAATTCTAAAAGAGAACTGAACTGTTCTCTATCAGAATCTTGGTACTCAGAAAATTGAGCTGTCTGTTTTCCCCCACCTCATACTGCTGCAAGATCTTAAAACTTGGGCCACCTAGGAAGCTCATTAGAGCTTGGGGCCTTCAGTGGCACTACTGGTAATGATTTGTCCTGCTGAAGAAAGAAATAAGTCTAACAGAGATTAACAGTGCTGCTCAAAAGAGGGTAGTAAAATTTTCTCCTTTGTTAGAGCCATAGATGATGATTCAGGATAAGTCTGCTCTTCCTGGGAAAAAAGGAAATAAGAGAGTTGGCATAAACACCCTTTATTGTCTTCAAGATTATCTCTGTGGCACACATAGTCCCATACTGTGAAGTGTAAGAGAGGAAGCTAAGGTGTTAGAAACTACCTTCCTCTTTTCAAGACCAAAAGAATCTCAGCAGAAAAGGGTCCTGATAGAATTGACTTCTGTTTACAAAAAAACTTTAACAGAGACCGGGAAATTACTCTCTTTTCAAGAACTCTTAGTGTGATTTTATAAAATATTTAAGTAAAAAGGAGAGGTTGCCCCTCTCATGTTTGGCATTTGCTGTTTGAGACAAAAACGCATTGTTTTGCCAACAGTTGTCAGACTCACGTGTCCAGTTTGTACCATAACAAAGGATTATTTTTCCTGTAATACCAATTAAATGAAATGATGAATAAGAATTGTTGCATATTATTTGGGTTTGCTACTGCTTTCAAAGTGCTTCACTCTATCATATAAAATATCTTCACATTTTCTGTACGTTTTTATCCAAATTTTGAACCAATATGCTATTTTTTTAAAGTTATTTGGCCAGAGCATGGGTGATACCACCACTCTGCTGCAGCTGCACAGCTATTGCTACAAACATTAACTAAACACTGTCAGTTTAGGGGAAAAAAAGACATAAAGCTGACTGCATTTATCTCACAGATGTTTTGGTTTTTTTCCTTACAGGTTGCACCACTGTGCTTAGGAAGAGCTGGAGCATGTGTTGTGACTGTAAAACTGTAAATTATTTTTTCTATGAAGGTGACGTTCTCTATAGACTCAGATGACTTCTTTATTCCTCAAGTATACACTACCAGTGCACGAATGAACATGAGGTGCAAGAAACCTACCACAGCAAAGTGTTTGGTCTCAAGCTAACTTGTACATGTTGTTCTTATGGACCAATTATTAAGCACTTTTTAAAAAAAATCTTTGTTACCAGTATGTTATAAGAATTCTATTTGTAAAAAAAATCAGCTGCAACCAGCCAGTTGCCTGCAGAGGACTTCTGCTTAGGAAGTGCTAAGAAATGAGTGAACTCATTAGCGAGCTCACTATACTGATCAAATGCTACAGATCCAGAGCCTTGATCCCCCAAACATGCAGAAGAATGATGCTATAAATGGATATTTTTTCCCCTGATATAATTGAATCTATCTCTGGGTGAAAAAAGTTATTGGATTGGACCCCTGTATATTTAATTTGCCTCTAAGATAAATGTTTCTGACAGACCAATGCAAATGGCAGACCTAACGCCTGCCTGGGAAATGAAGTTGTGTATTTGGTGAATCTTTTGCACTTTTATCATCATTCCTAGTTTAGCAAACTTTTTATTTAACCAAAGCCTTATTTTAAATATTGTCTTATTATGCTAACAGAAACCTGCTTATTTAATAATTTCTGCTGGAGATTTCTGAGATCCAATGTACTTTGGGGATTTTCAGAGTTTTGATGTGAGATGCAGAACATCGTACCTTTCCCTCTTCTTTGGTTCTTACATATACTTTGATATTTTTAAGGAACAATCTATAAGCCTGAGTTATTGGAAGGATTCTAAAGCGTGATTAAAAGCTAACTGATCTTAGTCCAATGTTTGCACTTTGGAATATTTGAAGCATTCCATTACATTGAGACTAGTTACATTTTACATGAGGCTTTGCACTAATTCTGAAAGTGTAATTTTATAAGGTGAAACAATTGTGTGTGCCTCGCAGGATTGCATCCAATTAGTTACCTTATTTAACGGTTCCCCGATGTTTTCAGATGCTTTGTAATTTGCCTTTTTTGAGCCCCGTGCTGTTACACAGAATTGCTTTGAACGGTCTGAATGTTCTCCGAAGGTCTTTTTGTATTTGCTTTTCTGTGCCTTGCTCCTTACGTTTCCAGAAGAGCGGGTAACGCACGCCTGTGGCAATGGCAGTCGGGGAGAGGTGAGCTCCCGCAATGATTTGCAGGAGTTTGAGGCGTCTGATACCCAAAGTCTTTGTACGTTTGTAATTTTACATGTGTCGATGCTCTCTCAGTGAACTATTTATTGTTTTAAAAATAAATAAATTACTAAGCGCTGAAACTTATGTGATGAAACCTGCACTGTTTGCGACTGGATACAGCCGAACTTGGGCGCGGTGTTTTTCCTCCCGCCTTCCCGCTGCCTCGCGTACCGCAGCCGGCGCGTCGCGGCACTGTTAAGAAACGCCACTTCTGCTGCTCCGCCTTCTCCTTCCACCGCTGCCCGGTTAGGGCTGCCGGCGCTGTACCGCTCCCTGCGGCCCACAGCCCTGGGCCGCGATGGCGGTGTCCTCCCTCCGCCTTCCCCATCTCCGGGGTGACGGCGACGCCGCGGACGGGCGGGGTTTCCTTCACTGGGCGCCTGGGAGGGGGTACGGCGCATGCGCGGGGGCGTTTGCTGCGTAGAGAGTGGTGGGCGCGATGAAGGTGAGTGTCTTCTACCGCTGTGCTTGGGGATGGAGGGCGGCTGTTGGGGAGCTGTGGCCCCGGGGCGGCGGTCGATAGGCGCCGCGGCTCCCGTTCCGCACAGCATGATGCGGGGCCCGCTCGCGGCGGGAACGGCCCGCTCTTGCCGGCCTCCAGCGAGCGGGAGCCTGACGCTGCGCAGGGGGCTCCCTCGGAGGAGCCGAGGCCACGGGAGGCTCACGCTGCGGCCAGGCTGCTTCTCCCCTCAACGGTTGCCCGAGCCGTCGCCTCGACAGTTACCCCCGCGCGTCGGGTCTCGGTAACGTGTCCTGCCGCCGGCTGGCCGTGCCGCGCCTCAGCGCGGGCCCTGGCAGCGGGCAGGGGTGCGAGGAGCTCCCCTCGGGCAGCCGTTAAACGTGTGGGCCGAAAGGAGTCTCCTGCTCAGGCCCCTCGGGCCGGTGTAGCTTATGCACTGCTGTACAGCGAGAGCCTGAAGGCCTTGGGGCTTGCCTGCCCTCACACGATGGTTTTCCTTATCGTTCATTTACTACAGATTTTATTAAATTTTTTTCACAATCGAACATAGTTGTCAGATGTGCTTTGTGCTTGTGACTTCGTGAGTAAAACCCAAATGCATTGTGAGGAATGCCTTCATTTACCCTCATCCAAAAGAAGGGTAGGCTTGAGTAAGGCAGCCAGGCAGTTGGTGGATAACCAGGTGTTGGTGGTTATCTGTCTGATGAGGTGGGAGGGAAAGAAAGTCGTGGAAAACTGAAAGAAAGTTACGGGCTTTATCTTCCACCCAGGTTAGAGAAAAGTCTGTGCAGGTAGTACGCAATGAGAAGGAACTTAAGAAACCTTTTCGGTCAGAATATCTTTTTAACATTGAGGAGCTTTGAGGTCTTTTAAGACCCAACAATTCAGAGAGAACGAACTAGTGATGTATCTTTAAAAGCACAGATGTTGATCGAGCCTTCTGTTTTACATGGTATGGATGCTTTCTGATCACACATTTTTTTAATCAAGTTTAGAGAACTAAACATTCTGGTTATCTTCTGGACACGAAGGGGAGTCTCATGAAATTATTATAGTGATTCTGTAAGAAAAAAATAAAAATAGTTGTGACAAAGTCGTCATAGTTTTCAATGCAGACATCCAGTTCCAGAAACTTCCGTTTTTCCAGCACAAACCAAATGTTTTTCTGTGGAATTTTGGCAGTTTGGTGCATTATAGTCACCCAGAAGTTCATTGGGGGGAGAGGAATGAGATGTTACTCCACAGTTCTCACGGTTGCTGATGTGTTAGGAAGTTGTTCATTGTTACATGCTTGTAATTTTAAGACATGTAATTTCCCACTTTTTTTGTCTCCCAGCAAGTATTCAGTGTACTAGAAAAAACGTGGTCTGGTTCCCATTTGCAGTTTGCTTGGCAGAAAACTTTGGGAAATTTCCTTGCTGTAACCGGGTAAGATTACAAACATTAATTGCATTTGTCCATTGAAATCAGTGATGAGGAAAGGGAATTATTCAATATATGAATCTTTTTTTAGAGGTGATCGTGCTGTGAAAATTTTTGATCGTCATGGTCAGAAGAGAAATGAAATCAGCTTACCAGGGTAGGTACTAAATTTTAAATTCATTTCTTTGTGTTTTTTTTCTTTAAAAATGCTTCTCTTCTGGTGAAGCACTTGTACAATGTGAGACTTCTGTAGGAAGAGCTGAGCATACCTGGTGAACATACCTGGAAAAGGAGATAAAATGATAAGCGCATGTGGAATCTGAGACAGTCAAAGCTGAACTCATAGTAAGCTGTTAAGGATAGCCAGAAAAATATTTCTCCTACCCAAAGCACTCCTTATTAGTAACAAACTCAATCTATTTCAATAAAATGTTAGAAAAAGATCTTAGTCAAGGTAAAATTCTCATGAAGGCTTCAAATTTGAAGCCTCTGATCTAGAAGTCCAGCTTTAATTTCTAGAATGTCTCTTACATATCACCATGTCATTGGTAGCTATAAGCCAGAATCACTCAGCTCCCCAGGAACTCTCTAGAAATCAATGTTTTGGAGTTCATGGTAGTTGCTGCCTTACACCAAACCAGGACGTGCGATTCTTACTGTCTTCACTGGCCTCGCTTGTATCTTACAGACCATCGATCGCATCTTGCTGTCTGGTTTCAAGACAGCTCCTGCTCTGGTTAGGTACCATTCATAATGTGGGCTGGCTGTGTCAGTCTTTTGCTTGGTTGTACCGATCACCTAGTTCATGCTGTGTTGCATTTTGCACAGTGTGTGGTAAACGCTCACCCTCTCCAGCAAACTGCCGGAAGGGAGGAAAGCTGCTTGCAAACCGGTCTTGAACTCCAAGAAGAGCTTGTGTTGGACTGGAGATCCTCCTTGGTCGTGTGTGTTGGCAAGGGTGGAGTGAAGGGGAGTCTGCCATACAGATGGGCACTGATAGCACTGCTTAGTGAGGGACAGATGTGACCCTTTAGGAAACATGAAACATCTACACCAGCTTTAAAATAATGTTGTGTTCTCATGGCAAAGCAAAGAGTGGAAATAACTTGTATGATAACCACATACTCCAAAGGCTTGTCAACATAATTACCATCTGCTTATGGTTGTTTGAATAGTACTGGCTTTTTGAGGCCTGCCAGCAAAGCTACCTAGGTTAGGTACTTCAATTCTTATTTCAAACCTTTTGCTGTGATGGAAGAATAAATTCTCTGTAATAGTTACTATTAGAATAAAATTAAATTTTTGTGACACACAGTTTAAACAGAAACAAGTGTGCTTATGATGAGGTTTTCCCCCTCAGGCCAAACTTCCTTTTTTATTTGTTGGTGAACAGTTAACCAAGTGCAGTTACTAACTGCTGGACGTCTCCTTGCCTAAGAATGGAGTTGAGAATGTCAGATACTCTGCTGTGATAGTTGATTCTGTAAGCATTTTCTTACCATTATGTTGACAGAATTTATTTTGTTTCCTACATATCTGCATTTTCCCCTGTTTTTTCCTTTTTGTCTTTGTTATTTCTACTCTTGATTTTCTGATTGGCTGTTAAGTATACATGGGTGTATTTTGGGAATACTTGCTCTCTAGAATAAACTGCTACAGGTTTTAAAAAGAAATCTGGATAATTTGGAACTGGAGGCTTACTGAATTAGTTCTCAGCATTACACTTCAGTAGGACACTTGAAATTGGGAGCTTTCATTTGAGCGGTGATGACAGGGATACCTTTTTAATCTGAAACTATCAACTGATTTATCTAGAAAGAAAAAAAAGTGATGTCATGGTATAGGTTCTTAGTCTGCAGTATATAATGCTTTAAATATGTATTGTAAACTACTCTTTGTGATTCACTAAACTTGTAAGTCTGCTGTCCTCTTCACTTTGGGAACTATTTGCAAGTGAAACTTTTCCTGTTTCTGCATAGGTTTTGTGTCCAAGTTCATTTTGTGTTCAAATTCATTCCTTCTTGAAATATGAGAAAAATCATCACAACACTGAATAGGCTTTAGCAAAATAAAACCTTACAGGGGATTTTTACTGTCTCTTGAAAATTAAGGTGGCAGTGTTCAGGGTACTAGAATGTAGGTAGCATGGCCTTCATTTCAGCCTCTCTCATTTCAATGAGCCGTGTGGTCACTCTAAAAGTACACTGTACAGATAAATCTGCAATACATCACGGGTTTGTTTGAGGACAGAAAGGAGGGAGAGGGACTTCCACTGAATCACAGAAAGACAGGGATTGGAAGGGACCTCTGGAGATCATCTAGTCCAAAACCAATGCTAGAGCAGGGACACCTAGAGTGGGTTCCTTAGGACAGAGTCCAGGTGGGTTTTGAAATAATTTTTTGAATAATTCTGTCTGTTTCTGTACATTTACGAATATTTTAATGTTATCAGTGAAAAGTTGGTTTTGTTGGGTTTTTTTCTTCAGTAACTGTGTTGCTATGGACTGGGACAAGGACGGAGATACTTTAGCAATAATCACGGACAAATGTAGTGCCATATTTCTGTGGGATGCGAACACAAACAAAACAAGCCAAGTAGACAGTGGCATGAGGTAAGTAAAAATACCTAAGTGTGTTTTTGAAGGCTTGGACAGCTGGGTCTTGTTGATGTGGAGGATCATGTCATTGTAGCACATACCCTGTTAACTAATATACTACTAATGTTGATAAATTCATTTTGGTATGATTTGCTGATCTTGAAGTGCTTGTTGTGGGTGGGGGCTTTGGGGTTGGGGGGGAGTTATTTTTTCTTGTCAACAATGCCAAAGTCCAAGGAGAGCTTCTCTTAAATGTTTCCACTCTCTGGTAAGAATAAGGATGGGTGAATTTTTTGTGTGTCTGCATCAGATCCGCTTTCTCCAAAGGATTTCACACAAGTAAAAGGGAGCTTAAAAGTAAGGGAAGTTATTTTAATGATGCTAGGATTTTTTCTCCATAGCTTTGTAAGGGGACTAAAATGCTGTTCACAAAGCAGACTGGTTTAGGATGGGAGGAGATATCTAAGGTGATGCTACTTCAAGGTTCAGATCTCTACTTTTCTGAATTTGGGCAAAGCCTTAAAACTCTTCCTGAGGCCTGTGTAACAGTTGAGCATTGGGTTAACAAATAAGCTGGGTTTAATAATTAAATTTCCTTGAATGTGTTCCACTAAACTATAACAGTCTACGTAAATACTGTATGTAGTAAAGAGAGTGGAAATAAATGTCCTGTTTGTTAGGGCATGTGTTTTAGCCCCTCACCTGAGCAGAGAAACAGCTGATTTTGGATACAGCTGCTAGTGTATTTACTTGTGTTGAGACAGACTCCTGATTTAACCCTTCATTTCTATATTTTCTTTGTGTATGTTTCTTTGGAGGGGGTGGGGGAGATTGTTGGCTTTGGTGATTTTAAGTAGTCAAAAATACCAAAATTTATGTTTCATCTATTAAATAACAAAAAACTCAGTTCAGCTGGAAAAATTGTGAGTTAGGGGGTTATGTTGGTTTCTGTGAGGGTGGGTTTTTTAGATTTAGATTGAAAACTCCATGGCTGGAATATGGAAACATTCTGTATTTCCATTCACATGTACCCTTGTGCTTTGTCAAACTCATTTGGAATATGGGTTATTTGATTACGCAGTTTTCCATATGTTATAGCCTGGTATCCTATGCATACATTGAAACTGAATTTAAACTGTACTGAAACAAAACCTCACTTCTATACTCCTCAAGAAGTAAGAGAATTGCCACTTGGCACAAAATACACAGTGACTTAACCTGTATATGATTTAATGAAGTTATGTTTTGAAGATTGTTTGTCAGTAGAATCTTAAGTCATGTGTTAGTGATGAGACAGTTTCAAACCAAGCACATGATTGTATGTGCAAATGAGAAATTGAAAGTGATTACTTCTTCCTACTGTCTTTTTAATTCTATGTAGCATTATATAGGCATCTTATTTAGGTATTTGTGGATTATATACTTGTATATTGTGCCTGTTTTTCATATGTGAACACATATTTTGGGAGGGAAAGTAACTTGCTGGAATGCAGGCAAAAAAGAGCCTACAGGGTACTTACCAGAACGGAGTGTGCAGTTACTGCAGTTCCTTCCTGATCTTTCTCTCTAATGTCTGAGGTAAATTCTTACTGTCTCCCTAGAACAGTTTATATCAATTTAAGCACCCATTCCTTCTTCTGTCACAGTGTAATTGCTTAAGCAGAAGAAGCACTAAAACATATAAACAGTGTGATAATCAGGCTTTTCTGGTATCTTCCTCTTTTTGAAATTAAACAAGCACAAACAAAACTCCTCACGTGCAAAGCAAATATATCTTGGAGGGCATTTCATGTGTCATAGAATCATAGAATCCTTAGGGTTGGAAAAGACCACTAAAAATATCAGTCCTACTGTCTGTCCAGTACCACCATGTCAACTAAACCATGTTCTGGAGTGCCATGTCTACATGTAATTTTTTTTAATACCTCCAGGCGTGGTGACTCCCCTACCTCTCTGGGCAGCCTGTTCAATGCCTGACCAGTCTTTTCAGTGAAGAAATTTTTCGTAATAACCAATCTAAACCTCCTCTGATGCAACTTGAGACCATCTGCTCTCATCCTATTGCTAGTTACATGGAAGACCAACCCCCTATTAATATCTGAAATTTGTTTCAAATTTCTATTGCATTTATTGTACAGTAAAATTGAAAAAAAAAGGGAGATACTAATAGAAATAGTGGCACTAATTAGAAACTTTTGATTATAATTGTTTTGCTTAAGAGGCTTTTTAAAAAATATGATATGTAGTATTTATCTATCTACCCTTAAATATACACCAAAATAGACCTTGCTGTGTCTGAAACTTCAAGATGAAATGGCCCACTAACTCATTGCATTGGTTAGAACTAGACCTGTTCACTTGGAGTTGGCTGGATTCATATGATTATTGAAGTACAAAACACCAACACAGAAAGTGACTGGAAAATTTCCCTTAACTTCATGGTATCTTTTAGTGTTTTTTAAAGCTGTGTGTCTGGCCACATTACTTGTGATTCTATCAAGGACTGTGATGTTTGCAGACAAGTTTCCATTTATACAAGTCTGACTACATTACCTCATCCCACTTATTACTTTCACTATTTCATGCACATAATTCTGTACTTGTTGTATAGAACATTTTCTTAATTCAAAAATTCTGCTTGATCTGTGAGATTTCAGAGAACTTCCAAACAAAAAGGCAAAATGTTTTTATATGTAGAGCACATGAAAGGAATCTCTTCTATACAAAGTAAATTTTTTTCTTTATTTTAGGGATGCGATGTCTTTCTTACTATGGTCTCGAGTTGGAACGTTACTTGCTGTTGGAACAACAAAAGGAAACTTACTTATATATAACCGCCAGACTTCTCGCAAGATTCCTGTGCTTGGTATGCGCTGGTTTGAAACTCAGCTTGCACATTTGAAAGTTTCACTGATATACTTAGATACATTTTTAGTCTTATATATGAATATGCAAGTTAAAAATGTGCTCATACTCAACTTGCACCTTCTGTTTTGTTGCACTTCCTGGAGAGTTTTTATAGTACAGTGAGTTAAAAATATGTCTACACACACCTGATAACACAAGTTTCCTCGTGAGGCAGTATCTTTCCTGCAAAGGATTTGTGAGGTGTTTCTTGTTGGGTTACTCATTCTTACCTTTGAGTTCCTCTGGCCAATAAGGTTAAGGATACAGCACGGTGTCCAGGAATTTGATGCAGAGGAATGGAAGAACAGGGGCTGTGTGAGTTTCTGTAAGGTCAGAAGACTTCCGTTAACGAGTAGAAGATTTTTTTTTAAAAATCTAAAAATTCACTCTTGAATTTGTAATTACTCTGTAGATCGTTTCACATTCTGACAAGCTGTGGTTGAGTGCCCAAATGGAGCACATTTCCATACCTTTTTTTTGTGATTGTATTCATTGGTGTTGTATAGGTTTCTTTGTTTTTCAGGTAAGCACACTAAGCGGATTACCTGCGGTTGTTGGAGTACTGAAAACCTTCTGGCTCTAGGCGGTGAAGACAAAATGATTACTATAAGCAATCAGGAAGGGGATACTATAAGACAGGTAGTATTTATAACCACTATTTGATTTTATGGCGTACATTTAATACTCTGGGTTCTCTAGAAAGCTGGGACCCATGAGAGCTTGCATGGGTCTGCTTTAAAGGACCCACTGCTTTAAAGGACAAGGAGAGTTTGGGAATCCTCATATATGATGAGGGCATACCTAAGCATCTGAGCCTCTGTATTATGCAGTGTGATTTATGATATTAGAATCTCTGCAGTTCTGCTGCGGTCCTCCCTAAACGCACTTCCCGCATCCTTGATCTGTATCTGTTACATGACAGTCCTGTACCCGGTAAAAGCACAGGACAACTCTCCCATGGCCATCTATAAGGTCTTTAGGCAGTGCTTTTACTGTTTGTTTTGCTTCAAGTTGGTTATATGAAGATCTTGCCTCGGATGTGTCAGGATTACTCCTAGGATCTCCATCGCGTTGTTGAGAAGCTGATTCCAGTGCTTCCTCCAAGCACACTCAGATTCTCTAATCAGACATCCTGTTTGTTTACCTACATCACAGTCCTTCCGAGCCATGACAATTGCCGAATCACATGCAAATGAATATAATTCACTTTTTTTACTTTAATAAACAGCGTTTCACTCAAGATTTTCAAAGAACAAGTCTTCCATAGTTCATTTCATATGGTCCCATCTTTATGCCTGAAGATCACAATTGGAGAACAATACCCTAATAAATTTTTTAGACCACGTCTGTGCGTTAAACTAGCTGGCTTAGGTAGTAGAATCAGTGCAGCTGAGGCAGCAGAGAGCTAAGCAAGGCTTGCCACTGAGGTTTTGTAACCTTATATTGACTACAAAAACAACTAGACTGTTATCGCTACCTAAAACAAATCAGGTATGTCTATATTAAAATGCATTGTAAATATTTAATGTGCATTCTTATTCTTGGTCTTCTTCCTTTGAATTTGCATTGGAGTGATCTTGTTTGTACTACTCTAGATAGTACTATCTGTTTAATGCTATCTTGCAAGCCTTTCTTCCTCTTCTGGATTGGTTCTTCTCTATTTGGATTTGGGTTTCTAACTGTTTTGTAGGTATTTTTTCAGTAATTTCCACATTAACATGTCATTAGGATCCAAACTGAGGCCATGTTTTCTCAAACTTTTTTGTTAGTTTTGGTACTAAATGCAGTAACAACTCTATCCTTAACACTAAAATGTACAGGGCAGGAAAACTGCAATTACTTACCAGTATTTGCTACATTAAGTGTTGATTTCTCAATCTGAATTTCTTTCTTGCAGACCTCGGTGAGCTCAGATCCGAGTGATATGCAGTTCTCGGTTATGAAGACTGATGAAAGAATATCAACGAGGGAAAGTACGGTAAGAAGTCAATGTGAAATACTGCAGGAAGTGTTAAACTGATGTTTCAGGGTTTCTGCTGGCAATGAGTATGGGCCAGGAAGCAATTTGTTCCTCCTTGACTTAACATTTGGTGTTGAACATGGTGGGTTTTTTTCCTTTTCCAAGCTTTTCCTTTAAAGTAAAGCCATACCCCTATGTTCGTTAAAGGATGTGTTCATGAAAAGGGCAGTGGTTACCAATGTGACAGGTAACACAGCGGGTTTGCCAGTGGGTAGAGGTGTGTGCAGGGACTTAAAGAAAAATCACTTCTTATATGTGGGGTAATTTTAGAAATTACAGGTCAGAATATGAGTTTATGATTCTGGAGTAATGGATTTTTAGGTCAACATATGCCTTTTTTTCTCAATTTGAAAATACCAGCTTTGTGTTTCATTCTTCCAGCTCTTACTTTAAGAATAAACCATCTTCTCCTTTTTAGACAAGGAGAGCTGGAACAAAAGGTAAAGTAAGCTTGTAAATAGTTCTGCAATGTATCTGTCAAAGAAGAAGGTGAGACAAGCTGTTCTTCCTTGCTTTTTCTAAAATCTCTTGCCTGACAATAACACCCACTCTGGTAACAAAAATAATCTTTAAAAAAAACCCAAAGTTCAACCCTTCTTCCACTATGAAGTCCATGGGATTCATCAAATAAAATGCACTTACCTAGAGTGATAGCAGACTTTAAATACTGCAAGTTTAATGCACACTGAACAGGTGATTTCATTTGGAATTCTGTTTTTGAAATCTCAGCAAGTTGCTTGAGATAACAGTGTTGTGATAGTCTTCCTTTCAGCCTTCCAGATAAAAATTCTGTGGATCAAAAAGCACATCGTTGTTCAGGTGAGAGTAATTCAGTAGAGTACATGTGCCCTGCTGCCTGTCCTCTGAGGAAATGGAGCTGATGTAATGCTTCTGTAGGAAAGTCTCAAGAATTTGAGTTGCATGTTCTGCCAGGCACACGTTTAGATCTGTGAACCACTGGCTTACAAGGGGAATATACTGAAAATCTCTTCCACTGCTGATGGAGATTCAGAATTCAGATCCATGGGATTCTTAAGGATTATTTGAAGTCATACATCTCATCTTTTAGTGAAGATTTAAAGCCTTATTTTAAAGTGATGCCATTCTTACCAACTTAATTTTTCCTTTCATTCATTGGCAGGTAAGCGTAGTGGTCGGCAAGAAGACTCTCTTTCTTTTTAATCTGAATGATCCTGATAACCCGATTGATCTGAAATTTCAGCAGCCTTATGGCAGTATTGTAACCTACAGATGGTGAGCAGAATTTTCTTATGAAGCATTCTAGTACTAATAGGCTGAAGATTTTTCCAGTAGTACTGACAAATGCTGGAAATTAAATTATATATCCCTTGCTTACACTGCATTTTTGTTGGAGGTATTGTAGCTTTTTTAATAATTCTTTTTCAAAGAAGTCCAAGTTTTGTAACTGTCATTTTATAGACAATTCAGTGTCTAAAAAAGCAGTATTTTCAATTATAACCGCTGTTGGTATGAACAGCTTTAGAACACTAATACTGTTGCTGTCCTGACAGTAGATTAGGCTGAGGATTTTATAAGTTGTTTGGATGAGTAACTGATGAAAGAGCTGGGGGAAGTTGTATTCTTCAGCTAATTTCTTGGTTCACAGCGTTGTGCAAAGTGCTTGTGGGGTCTGTGCTATGTAATCCAAGCGATAATGTTCCTTTGAAGAAATCCCAAGATAGAAATATCAGTCCTGTACCCAAAAAGTAGCTGCACTGTTTCTGTATCCTTGAGTCATGGCACCATGTCATTTCATACCTGTTTGTGTGGAATTGCCATTTATTCCTTTACACTAAAACTGTGTAAGAAAACCTGTAGATGCTTCTTAATTTATGCCTACATGTCTAACAAGCCCATACCTGGGGTGGTTACATTGCAGTGACTTTTCTGCAACTAAGCTTATGAGATACTGTATGAATTCATCCTTATACACTGTAATTATTTCTGCCTTAACCTCATTATTTCTACTTGACACCATGAAAAGTAAACAGACTCTTCACAAATACAGATTGTAGCTTTGGTACTTCCACTGTCTTTGCAGTGGTAGACCTTAAGGGCACAGTGTCTGGCATTATTATTTTTAGCATAACTTTGATGGGATCAAGTCAGCAAAAACCTTGAAATGCAAATTTTGTTCTTCTGTCATGTTTATTCCAATGAAGATACCGGAGATCTTTCTCATGGCATTCCTGCCATGTGTGTAGCTTGCTGAAAGTAAAGTGGCATTGTAGAATGTAGAAGAAAGAAAGAAGATGGCTTATGAGTGAACTCTGGGTACAAACATGGTTTTGTCCTTTAAGAATCATTGGTTGTTTTCCCCTTAATCTATTGAATACTGCATTGTTCTACATTATAGACATAATTTCATGTAATTTGGTTAGGTTTTTTATGACATGGAGGCATTGACAGTTATCCCAGGAATCTGAAAAAATGCATTTTGTATATTGCACAAATAGTTCTCTCAATTACTTCTTTTTTGCTACAGGTATGGTGATGGCTACATTATGATCGGTTTCTCACGAGGGTGTTTTGTAGTAATTTCTACACACATTCGTGAAATAGGTCAAGAAATCTTTCAAGCTCATAATCATAAGGATAATTTAAGCAGCATTGCCATATCACAGTCGTTAAACAAAGCTGCATCATGTGGAGACAATTGGTAAGTGGTAGTTTTATACATCTCTCATAATTGTAGCAGTTAGGTACTAAAGGCAGGCTACCTATAGCTTCAAGGTTCCCTAACAAGTCAGTGCAGAAAAGGTGAGATGATTGCTCTGTGTAACTGCCTGAAGTTAGGAGACACCAAAAATATCTGTCATTGTAATTAACTTTGTTGTAATTAATGGTAACAAAAAAAATGCTTAAGCTTTAGCGTGGATTATTCATTTTGATTCTTTCTTCTTTGCTTTGTCACTTGGCTACAAAAATGTCCACTTTTCATTACTATGACTTATTGGACTTCTGCTTAGCAATAGGAGGACAGTTCATTTAAGGCTGTATAGACTATGCTGATACCCTGATAATCCTTCTCGCTTGTGTTTGGTCTTACCTGCAATCTAGACAAATCTATGAATGTGTCAGCAATTAAAGAAAAGGAAAAAATAGAGAGACTGAAGTTTTTCCAAAATACCTTGTGCATATGACAGAATATCTCCTTTAGCTTCTCATCTGCTAATGCCTGGTTCTGTGATACCTGAATTCTTCAGCGAAAAAAGATCTGAGGGATGGTAGGAGTCAAACCGTTCTGCCTGTCCTCTGTTCTGTGGAAGACCTTACCAACTGCTGGTTAATGATACTTACGCATTGGAAGTGGTGTAACTATGAGCAAAATGTGGTGCCTCTAAAGCACTTCATTACCATAAGTATTATTTCTTTAAGGGTTCTTTAGCATATACTGAGTAACATGACAGCATAAGTAAACTCTGGCTCTGCTCCCTTTTATGTGAAACAGGACTGGCAGCTGGGTTGTTGCATCTGTGTTTCAAGCAGTGCAGGAATGTGTGTTTAACCTCCCCTGTACTGTAATGGGTCAGAAGGGAATAATAGTGTGTGTCCCCCACCCCTGAGCTCTTCGGAATTGGATTTGTGCCTTTGCAAATTTTAGCTCCCTGAGCAAATATTTTTGTGCAGTGGCAGCAATACGCTGTTCAGAGGGATGGATAACATCATGTGTCTTTAGGCAACGGAGGGCAAAAGCATTCATGCTCTGTTTTTTGTTCAGTTAGGCTGTATTGGTGGGGTTGGGTTTATTCCAGTTTATCATGACTGAGATTTATATTAGTGAGAATAACTGTTTATTTTTATTTTAGCATTAAAATCCATGATCTGTCAGACCTGAGAGAAATGTATGCCATAATAAACTTGGATGATGAAAACAAAGGTATGTTACCAGTTCTCATGAGGACAGACTTTTTTACAAACTAAGTAAAACAGAATTTTGATGGTGACTCAAAAGTCACCACCAATTACAAATTCATGTGAGTGAAAGTACTGTTGGTGGATAAACTGTTAAAACAGAACGTATCATAAAGTCTTTCTTTCCCAACTTCATTTATTAGATGACCCATAGCAAAATGGGAACATATTTTATTTTATCTGTTCAAAGTAGAGAGGAGTACAGCTCTCAGAACATTTGATCAGTTAGTGGTTTGGTCTTTTCAATCTGTAATACAATATACGCAGATTATGAAGAGAATATATTGACTGGTTTCTGCTTTATTTGGGGGGGAATATGGTGTGGTGTGTGCTTTTCAGCCTGTTTTGCTGACAAATGATACTTAATCTGTTCTCATACTGATACACAGGATTTGTGCCTGTGGCTTCCTGAACACTGTTGCAAGTCTGTGTTCTTGGATAATGAGTTACCACCATTACCTCTTCTTGTTTGTAAATACTTCAGTTATTGTCAAGTCTTCACTCTTAGGAAAATGCTAAGTTAGTATAATTACAGGTTCAGTTTGAGTGATTCCAGTTAATCTTGGAATTATGTTCATTGGTTATATTTGAGTACATTGGTGTATATATTCTTGGGTATGAATTCCTACCACTTTCACATTTTAAAGCAAAATAATTGTTTGCTGGTTTCAGTACTTACAGGATTAATTTTTTTCCAAAAATAACTTGTGATTATTTTAGGTGTAGATAAGCTGGCTTGGACTGATGATGGACAGTTGTTGGCAGCATCTACACGAAGAGGATCCCTCCATGTTTTCTTGACAAAGCTTCCAATCCTTGGAGATGCTTGCAGTACACGGATTGCATACCTCACTTCTCTTCTTGAAGTTACTATAGCCAACCATGTGGAGAGAGTACGATAACCTCTTCCTTTTGAACTACATCTAGATATAAGTAAAGTAAATATTAATAGTGGATGAAAATTGTTTTAATTTGTTCTGTTTTCTTTCAGGAGGTACCAGTCACAGTGTCTGTTGAAGTAGAGCCCAGTTTTGTTGCGATTGGTGTTTATCATTTGGCTGTAGGAATGAACAATCGGGCTTGGTTTTATGCACTTGGAGAGAATAGTAAGCATAAATTTAGTTCTCTTAAAATAAGACTATTGCATTATTATGTCTTATTTAATGAATTCAGTATTGTGTTTAGTGGTTCTGGACATTGCACATTGTGCAATAACAGCTCGAATTGCTGTATGGTCCTGTTAGGACCAAATAACAGTCTTTACAAACTGAAGTAGTTATGACAAGGCATTGTAAATAATAGAAATAAAACTTAAGGTTTATGATACTGGTAATGAAATGTAGAATGTTTCTTTTGTTTCTTTTTTTCCCAGATCATGTTGTTAACCGATTAAGGACTTCTAAGCTTTTGAGACATTTGACCAGCTCTTTAAATACTGAGTTGGGCAAAGTGCTTAGGGGCTGTATGATCAGAGTATTTAAATTCTAAGTTTAGTGGATACTCACATTGTTTACTTGGGGTGGGATAAAAGGGGTTATGCCATGTCCAGATCTTGGGTGGTGGATTTAAAAGTTTCACATCTCTCTAAGCATCACCTTGTTTGACTAATAATAAATTAATCAAAACTGTGAGAATGCTAGCCAGAGTTGCCCAGGAAAAGAGTTTCTCTTGTACATTCTAACCAGTTGTCTGGTTGCTAAGAACAAAGTGTCTTTAAATGTGACTCGTGACCTTTCGGCTTGGATGTTTTTCACATCTCAGCTGCAAATTTAGAAAATAAAAAAGCAAAATATTTTTACCTTTTCTTTTCTGTTTGAATCCTTTAGATGTAAAAAAGCTTAAAGATGTGGAGTACCTGGGGACAGTAGCAAGTATGCATCTTAATTCTGATTACGCCGCTGCTCTCTTTGAGGGTAAAGTCCAGTTGCATATGGTAAGAGCTCTGCCAGTTTGGAGTGCTGAGCTAATAAGTTGGCCTAAACTGAACAAGCTAATGTCATGTAAAAATGAGATAAAATGGGAGTGATCTTCAGTTAATGGAGATAATTAGTTCAACATTTTAATTTTTGCTGGCTAACTATAAAGCTGAATTTCTGTAGACTTTAGAAATACAGCCTAGTCTAGAATAGGTGAAGAGAAAATGTTTCCTTGTTCACTATTTGACAGGTTTTATTTTAAAAGTCTGTCTGGGAATGTGACAGAAGCAGGTGCTGGATTTTTAAAGGAAGAGCATGCAAGTCTGTTTTCATCTCATTTCCTTGCAGTTTGATACAGGCAAAACGATGATATCTTGTTGCTAACAGCCGAGTTTTTCAGTTCATTCTGTTCTTTCTATGTAGATAGAAAGTGAAGGTTTGGATGCTCAAGAAGAACGAGAAACTCGACTTTTCCCAGCAGATGATGATAAGTACCGAATTTTGTGCCATGCTTTAACTAGTGACTTCCTCATATATGGTACAGATGTGAGTATTACTTCTGTTTTCAGAAATACATTCCATCTAAAATATTTTTTTAATTATTTGGATTTTTACTCCTACTTTTTGCACAAAAAAAAAGCTTCTGAGCAGTTTACAGAGGACTATTTTCTAAGCAAGAAGTTCCTGCATATACAGATAAAATAGCATCCAGCTTCCTTTAACTTATATGCGACATGTTGCCAGGAAGGTTAAGTTTTGCTCTTACTAGTGTTTGTTGCAAAACACTGATTTTAATAGCAGAATTTAATTCTGATGCATTAGTGAGAGGGTTGGCAATCAAACGATCTTCCAAATAGAGAAATACAGCATTTTTGTTGCAAGTTTGTTGATTTAGCCAGTGGTATGATAGATGTGGCCAAAAAGGTAGTGAGGTAAACCAATATGATAGTGTAAATGGAAGTCTTGGCTTACTATTGAAGCCTTTGCCCAAAGAGAATTTAGGTGTTTGAACCAAGATAGGAATTAGGAGACCACTGAAGAAGGATGCGAACATCCTTATGGATTTTTCCAGAGATTTTCCTATGCATGAGAGGCAGTTTCTTTTCTCTTAGTACTTTCTGGGGCATTGTGATCTTCGTGAGCCAGACTGATGTATTGATGTCCCAGGGGAAAGTCAGAATCACTGAGACTGGTGCTGTCACTGTTCAGAAACTTGAGTGGTTTTGTGGCAGTTGAGGGCTTTCCCCTCCTCCCTGAGCACCTAAACTGGTAATGATAATTTGAAGTACTAAATTTGGAACTAATTATTATGATGTGTGCAAATTTTACAATTGACTTCCAAAGCCAGTTTTTCAGCTCAATGGCTTTTCTGTCCTGAATTAGGACATCTGATCTTTAGAATGTGTGGCTCTTCCTTGGAGGCAAATTTTTCAGCTGTGTTTGAAGGTTAAGTTTCTGTCAGCAACAAAGCAGGCTTTAAACAGACTTCACACTCAGCTCTAAGATGGGAGAAACTACAACCAGTTTATCTGTTTGCCACTTACTTATGTAATTACTAGCTTCTTCTGTCTGTCCTCGTTAGACCGGAGTGATCCGTTATTTCTATGTTGAAGACTGGCAATATGTGAATGAATATCGGCACCCTGTCAGCGTGAGAAAAATTTTCCCAGATCCCAATGGAACCAGATTGGCTTTCATAGATGACAAAAGTGATGGCTTTGTCTATTGTCCAGTAAGTTTGTGTGGAATACCCATACAGTTATATTTACAAGCAGGCTCTTCAGCTCAGTAGTGCTTTTAATGGGGAATGAAGAAGCTTTGTCACTCCAACATGTATGTTGGTAGAAGCTGTTGCCAAGAAAACTTGTAGGTAGTGTAAGGAAATAAAATCTATCATACCAGGACAATGTCATGATACTAAATTCCTGATCAGTAATTTTCAGAAATGGTTGTATTCAAATACAGATGTTTTAGCTCGTTAACAAGAACAGCCAGTTTCACTGCCTGCCCCCACACCTTTTTTTCTGAGAAAAGTAAGTAATATTAATATAATGTGCATTTTCTCCATTTACTTCCCTTCTGAATTAAGCCATTATGTTTGAGTCACTGCTTATAAGGAAATTTTTTCTTAAATATTTTCTTATATTCCTGCATTATATGTACTCTATGTATCTGCACTACATATTGGGGTTTGACTCAATGATCTTTTGAGGTCCCTTCCAACCCCTACGATTCTGTGATTCTCTGTTTCCTTTTTTATTTTTAGTATTAACTGGGATGAATATTTAGTTTGTGTCCTCAGTCACTTGCCAGTAATTTTACTTACGTGTTATTTGTAGGTAAATGATAGATTATATGAGATTCCAAACTTCTCACCAACTATTAAAGGAATCCTGTGGGAAAACTGGCCCATGGATAAAGGTGTTTTTGTTGCTTTTGATGATGATAAAGTGTACACGTACGTTTTTCATAAGGATGCCATTCAAGGTACTCTAAATGCTTTTAAAAACTTATTGGCTATTTTAGTTAATAATGTAAAATATGTTTTGAATCTTTCTTTGTCTTAAAAATTTTCATAACTGGATATAAAAATAAATAGTACTGCAGAAATTTCTAAGTGCAACTGATAAATAGAAAAGTAGTTGTTTTGTAGGCTTCTCTGTAAAGGTCCACCAAGGAGTTTTGGTCTTAACTCCCTAAGCTTCTTGCTATTACAGCCTTTCATCTGAAATACGCATATTGTGCTTCAATTGCATTTTGAAAGGTTAATGAGAAAATCTTAAGATCAGGGTCACAAAACTTGTATCTACTGTTAACCAAGATTGTAATCATAGCAATTTATGTAATTGTGATAGAGAAACATTAAGAAACATCACCTACAAACACTTGGGAAATGACTTTGCCAGTTTAGAGGATTTAAGATACGTGTGTTTCCTGAAGATTATGCACTGCACAGTAGATGGTGACTGCCAGAATTAGAGATGTTGAATTAATGCCCTGCAAATGTGCATTGTATCAGCTATGACTGCTTGCTACACTTTCTACCATGTAGAGATTATTAAATGGTATCTTCTTTTCTTCCTGATCTCTGAATCTAGGATCGAAGGTAATTTTGGCAGGTGGCACGGAAGTCCCTTTTTCCCATAAACCTTTGTTGTTGTATAATGGAGAATTAACTTGTCAGACTCAGAGTGGGAAAACAAACAGTATCTATCTAAGCACACACAGTTTCCTTGGCTATTTGAAAGACTTTGGACCTAATGAGCTAACACAAATGCTTACTCAGTCTTTAATGTTGAAAAGGTACATTTATGTTTTAATTACATTGTGTAAACTGTTTTCTTCTGTGCTTATAACTCCATAGAGCATGTCCTGGTGATGTAAAAATGTCCTGCTGACTATTGATAGATTAGATTGATCCATAAGTCCATGTAGCTGTCTGTGTGGAATAAGCAAAGTGACTGGTGACGCTTTCTTTGTTTTTCCACTGTCAAGTAAACTCTAAAGGAACTCTTTTCAAGACTGATTTTGATTCTGTGGCAATGGCACTTTGAAAACCGGTTGGAGGGGCTTCTTGTGTACTCTCCTCCCTCTGTAATGAAGCAATGAAAAAAATCAATATAATGAAAAGAATGCCAGAATAGGGAAAGGAAATTGTTTGCTGAAAAAGTGTGGTAGAAAGAGACCTGTTATGCATTGTTAGGCATTTTTGTTTCTCTCCGTGGCTTTTGTTTTCCCTGCTGTGGTATTTTGGGGAGGGATGGGAGGGAAGTGTTCGAGATGGAATTTTATTTATGAGTAATACTAGTTTTAAATGCATTTTACCTCCTGTAGGTTTTCTGAAGCATGGGAATTGTGCAGACTTCTGAATGACCACTCTGGTTGGAATGAGCTGGCCAAAGCTTGCTTATATCATATGGAGGTGGATTTTGCGATACGTGTTTATCGGACACTTGGTGATGCTGGGATGGTAATGTCACTAGAGCAAATAAAGGTAAAGTCCCTTTTAAATAGGAAATATGGTGATTTATGCCTTTAAGAATTGCTCAATTCTAAAGGGGTCTCTTCCAACCAAGACAATTCTATGATTGTGTGGTTCTATGAACTCATCTTTTTATGGGGATTTTCCTTTTTTTTTTTTTTTTTTTTAAATAGAGGTGAATTATTTTCCAGGGAGTTAATAGTTACAGAGGAGAAGGTGTCCAAACCACATAACTTGCTTAGTTATCTGTTGGTGTGGTTGCATTCTCTCCTGGAATGTGCAACATTCCTTTCTGCATTTGCTTGAGAGTAAGCAGAATATGTTCATGTGTTTGGAGGCATTTGGGGGCTTTTTTGCCTTTTGTTATTTTTCAGAAAATGTTTAAGCCCACTCATTTTTATTTTTTTTTAAACAAACTGACAGTTTGCAATTATACATCTAAAAGTGTGCATGGAACAGTACCTTAAAGATACACTGCCACAAGTTGCTGATTTGTGAGTGTTAACTGTAGTGTCTTTGAGCTACAATAGGAAAGTAAGGGGTTTTTTCTGGTTTGTAGAATCCAGTACATGTGGTTGTTAAATAAAAGGATGTTTTGGTTTACTGTGTTTACTGGATTGTGTTACTTACAATAATACTTTGCTCCCACTGTGTCTTTTTGTAGGGAATAGAAGACCACAACCTTTTAGCAGGGCATCTTGCCATGTTTACTAGTGATTTTAATCTGGCTCAGGATTTATATCTGGCATCCTCCTGTCCTATTGCTGCACTTGAGGTATTTAAGACTGGGGGAAGGGGGTGTTCTGCTCTTTTCATCTCCACTGTAATTTTTGAGTATTTTGCCTTCTGATAATTCTGCCCTTTTATAGTTTTGTTCTTGCCATTGTGTGATTGACAGACATTCTTTCTGTCTCTCTCCCAAACTGTCTGAATCTTTCTAGAGTAACAGCTCTATATTTGTATTGTAGAATAACAGAGAGTCCATATTAGAATTCATAAATTGATAGCTGCAACAGAAAATGTTACTGTTCTTTCTTAATAGATGCAAAAAGACTTGCAGCACTGGGACAGTGCACTTCAGCTGGCTAAGCGTTTGGCCCCAGACCAAATCCCCTTCATATCAAAGGAATATGCAGTGCAGCTTGAATTCACGTAAGTTCTCCTGCAGACTTGCAGTGTAGGAATAATAAACCAATACTCATGCTCACTAGAAGAGCATAGAATTGAGATACTTCAGTTGACGGTATTGCTGAGAGAGGATTCTGTGAGGTCTAGCAGCTGTAGTGCAAGGCAGAGTAGCTTTGTAAGGAAAACTTCATGCTAGAGACATATGTTAACTACTAATGGTTGTTTTTGATTCATTTCAGTATATCTGGTTTCTCTGCATTTGGTAGGTCCACTGTATAGTAGTATAATCTACTAAATGAATACTTTGTTGCAGGCAAGTGCTTGGAGAATAAAGTTCACACCATTTAACACTTCTTACATTGGACTAAAGCCTTGCCATTTCCCTGTCGTTCCTTAAATATCCAGAGGCCTTCCTTTTTACGTAATTTAGGTAGAGGAGTGTAAAATTTCAAGGCTGCCAGTCCCAGAAAAAGAAAGAAGGTATTAACTGTTTCCCATGATTTTAAAGTCTATTTATAGCCAGTTCTTCCCTGAAGAAACCTGGTCTGTTTAATGACTAAATTAAGAGGAAAAGCTCCTACCTGTTAATAGAGTTTTTAGACAAGTCCTTCTCTCTGGCAGTGCCAGAGTGAGCGGGGACGCTTATTTTTCACAATGCAGCCATCTGCAGCTTGAGCTTTGTTTTCATATTGCAAAAATTCTAAAGCTTAGAAGGTTAGTTTCATTTATCCTCCAGGAGAACGTGGAAGTAGAGGTGACATTATTGAGGTGTATTGTGCAGATAGATTCTTTGCCTGCCTTTCGCAGGAGGTTTACTGGTCTCAGTGTAATGGAATCAAGAGGTGCCATGACATCCTGTGTAACTGTTCATCTTTTGCATACTTCGCACCCTTGGATGGAGCCGTTATGTCTAAAATAAGACAGATACATGTATAATCTATAGTAGGAAGGTGGCCATCTCTTCCTATTCAAATATTCTTCCATATAACTTCCAGTTTTCTTTTAGGGGTGATTATGTTAATGCTCTGGCACATTATGAGAAGGGAATCACTGGAAACAATAAGGTAATTTATTTTTAATAATGATCATACTGCACATTAAGTGGTCATGTTTCAGACTCGTTTGAATTCAGGGGTTTTTTTTCTTCAGCTCTGAATCTGTATGACTTGTTTTTGGGATAGTAGTTTTTGCACTTTAACATATAGGATGGTGCTTTCCCTGGGTATAAAGCAATATTGCTGTTGTACTAACATGGCATAACTAGACTGAGGATTTTATAATTTGAGTAGTTTCATAATAGACGTGCAGATATCAGAGAAAATACTGCTAGGGTTTACGTTGTTACAACAAAAGTCCTAATTATTCCGCTGTTGTTCTTTATTGAGCTGTTACCTAGCAAGGTTTATGTTAAAAAACAAACATATTCAGTAGACACTCCCTTATTCTGATATTGTTTCCCCTAATAGTTGCAAGATGTCCATTATGAAGCAGCTTAAATGATAGCATGGGAACATGATGGGGCAATAGCAGTATTTTCTGAATTCAAGCTTTATGAAACATCAATGACCTTACCACCTTTAAAAAAACACAACACAAAAGGAAATACCCTCTTTTGCTTGTAGTTTCTTTTGATGTGCTGTTGGTTTTGAAGGAAAGAGGAAAGTAGTACTGAGCTGACTGAAACAGATTCTTTTTGTGAATGCTTGCTCTGGCAGAGCTTGTAAGGAAAATACGGAAATTAAAGACGAAGCTTGAGAAGAAAACTCAGCCAGGTTCTCCTAAATAAGTGACAGCAGCTAGGCAAGAATGTTGAGACAAAAACTGATTTAACAAAACACATAATGTTTTCTTCACTTTTTTCAGTGCTTAGTTACTGTGGCTTTTGCGACCTGTCATCTCTGATGTGTAATGTACAGTTACTGCTTTTCGCTTGCTTGCCAGTACCAGGAACACGATGAAGCTTGCCTTGCTGGGATGGCTCAGATGTCCATACGAATGGGAGATATCCGCCGAGGGGTAAACCAGGCCATTAAACATCCCAGTAGATTACTAAAAAGAGACTGTGGAGCTATTCTGGAAAGTATGAAGGTATTCAGAAGAGTTGATAAAGCTAAGGCTGATCATTAAGCTATTTATTTAATTATTTTCAACCTTAATTTAGAAATTACATGTTAATTTTATTTCCAATATTGTAGCAATTTTCAGAAGCTGCTCAGCTTTATGAGAAGGGACAATATTATGACAAGGCAGCATCAGTATACATCCGGTGTAAAAACTGGTGAGTACAGGAAGGATTTGTTGTGGTGCTCTTTGGAGAGGAATGATTCTTAGAACAGCAGAAATGTCTCATTAATTGTTTCATTGTTTTCATTGTTCACTTCTCCAACCTTAAATAAGGACAGTGTTGTCTCAAGCTTAGGGTTTTTTTAGATACAGTGTAACTGTAAAGGGGAGAGAGCCTTCCTTTTTTCTTTTGTTTTTTAGTTCTGTTATATTTAAAGTTACCTGCAGTTTTGAGTCCTTTTGTGTGTGCATATGCAAAAACTTAGTAATTTTGGGTGTAGCTACTGCTCAGTTTATTAATTGTCTCCAGATACAAAAATACATAGCTGAGACTGAACATTCAGACAGTTGGAATTCTTAGTTGTTGGTTCACGTGGAGTCTGTATCATCCATAATGGCTGGCATTATGTTTAATGCATTTTTAATTTTTTTTAAAATGAAATTGATTATTGTCAAGATTCCAGTGGAAAAGTATAATTTACTGAGAGGCATATTTAAATCTTGCTTAATTATATTTTATGGACTTCTAATATTAAGAACTGATGTTCTGAGGTCAGAAAGACCCTGCCTCTTTCACACGAGCGCTCTAAAAATGAGGTTGGAATGAGATTCGTTTACTAAGGAAAATTTTACTCCATCATTAAAGTTTAATTGTCATCAAAACAGACCAAGAGAGCACTTCAGTAAGTAGTGTTGATATTATGATAGCCTTGATTTGAGTTGGAAAGCGTGAGAGACAAGCTTTGTTCCCATCAGCAGGAGGAGGTTCAGTTTGGGGAGTGCTGTCTTGTGGGCAGAGAGGTGAGAGTTAAGGTCGCTTCTATTCAGCCTCTCATATCCTATCACTTAAAAGGCTCACTGGCTTTTATAGGTTGCAGCACTGTGTGCAACTCCTGAGCTGGATTTATGGAAGGACTGACAGTTCTGTGTTCCTTCACACTGACGGTTGTCAATCTGGTTCTCGTTTCCTAGAGTTCTCTGTACAGCCTGTGGCTTTAAGCACGCAATCACAGTAATGACAACTGCACCTGCACAGGTGGTCTTTTCTACTCTTCTGCACATTCTTTTAGGTTACAGTTTTAATACTGTGCTGCTTCTGTAAATAAACTAGAAAATACCAGTGGTAAAAATTACTGGTCTGGCACTTCTTACACTCATACATCTCAAAAGATACTCTGCCCCTTTACACCTGTACATTCATGAAACAGCCTATAATTTTCAGTTCTTATATCTACAGAGTTTTGTTATTTGAAAATATTAAAGTGCCTTTACAACTTAAACATTATTTTCAATTACTATTTTTTCAACCACCTTTTCAGTGTTGATATAAATATGCCTGGTTTACTGGAAAAAATGTGAAACCAGACATATTTATTAAAAAACTGTTAACTTGTCTTTCTAGGGCAAAAGTTGGTGAACTTCTTCCTCATGTTTCATCTCCAAAGATTCACCTACAATACGCAAAAGCCAAAGAAGCAGATGGCAGGTATGTTTGGATGCTTACCTTTTTTCATAAACCATGTTTTTATTATTTTTATACATGTAATTTTTTATAAAATAAATTAAAAGACAGTCTTTGAATTTTGTGTAAGATAGCCTTCTGAAAAGAGATTCTGAAGGATGTAAAATGTTGTGTAAAGATTTTAAACATAAGGACTAATTCTAATCGGTTGTTTTCCTGTATAAGCAGTAATATCTTTTTAAGAAGTCATGAAAGGTTTTAAAGTACTGCACCCAATGCAGTGTTCCCCTTAGTAGAGTATTGAAGTTCAGTTGTTTCTAACGACTCATTAGGTGTGATTTTAAAAGATAATTTAAAGGGGAATAAGGAAAGATTTTTTTTTTTATTCTGTTCTGCAAATTACTGTTACATCGTAAAGGCTGCACATGCAAAATATCTATTCATTTGAAATTATTGGCTGAAATGAAAGCCCAAGATGGGTTATAGTTAATCACAAAATCTAATTTCTGCTAGTCCTTTCCTCTAAGTAAATGTATTTCAGAATAGGGATACTTTATAATATGAAGCAGCACCAAAGCTAATGTTTGCATTGATGAGACTAGAAAATACTGTTTGTGTCAAGTGTGCAGTGTGAGAATGAGACATTTCTTGATCCTAGTTACAGACAAAACCATCTTATTTTTAAAATTACACAACTAATTATCAACTGTTTTTTATTGTTCTCTCACTCACAAGTTATTTCATATGGAACTGATCTAACCGGTGGTGTTTGTTAATGGAACAGATTAATAGCTTTTAAGATGTAACAAAAGGGATTCTGAGAATAAGTAAAAAAAATAGTATTGTGGTAGACATTTTTCTGTTGCCACTGCCTTTCATTCTCCCACAAGAAGAAGAATGAAGTAAATGCAGAACAAGGCTGTGATATGCAAACTGAAAGGAAGGCGCCATGGAGTAACCTCTCAGAAGTAAAATACTGTGTGTTTCTTTCATGCCATATTGTAAAAGCATTATTTAAAAGTTAGAAAAGCTGATGTGGCAACATTATTTTGCAGGTACAAGGAAGCTGTGGTAGCTTATGAGCATGCAAAGCAATGGGACAGTGTCATTCGACTATACTTGGATCACCTTAATAATCCTGAAAAGGCTGTTAATATCGTGAGAGAAACACAGTCTCTTGATGGTGCAAAGATGGTGGCCAGGTAACAGTCTGTTGTGGTTTAACCCCAGCCAGAACCAGGCACCATACAGGTGCTCACTCACTTCTCACCTGGTGGGGTGGGGGAGAGGATCAGAATAGAAAAGGGAGAAAACTCATGGGTTGAGATGAAGACAGTTTAATAGGCAGAGCAAAAGCTGCACACACAAGCAAAGCAAACTGAGGAATTCATTCCCCACTTCAATGGGCAGGCAGGTGTTCAGCCATCTCCAGGAGAGCAGGGCTCCATCATGTGTAACTGTGGGAAGAGAAGCGCCATCACTTCAAACACACCCTCTTCCTGCTTCCTCAAGCTTCATATGCTGAGCACAACATCATATTTTATGGAATATCCCTTGGCTTTGTTTGGGTCAGCTGTCCAGGCTGTCCCCCCTCCCAAGTCCTTGTGCACCCCCAGCCTACTCGCTGCCAGGGTGGTCTGAGAGGCAGAAGCAGCCTTGACTTCATGTAAGCACAGCTCAGCAGTGACTGAAACATCCCTGTATTAACAACATTGTTTCCAGCACAAATCCAAAACATAGGCCCTACTACTATAAAGAAAATTCTCTCTAGCTGAGCCAAAACCAGCACACAATCATATTACACAGGTTAAAAGAAAAAAGTGGTAGGGGCCATACCTGCAGGAAGTTGGTGAGGCTCACTAACATGCCAGACTCTGGTTACTGGTACTTGGCCAGTGACTACATATTTTGGTTTCTTGATATGAGTTCTCTAAAATTTTAACAGCTCTAGAGGTGGTTTGTTTGGAGTTTTTTTAAAGTTTTTGATTAAAATTATATTAACCTGAAGTAATAAGTTTAGGCAATAATAAAAGTGCCAGTGTTTGTAAGTTAACTTAGTCATCTGTTTAAACTTATCAAGATATAAAATAAATCAGAAATGTATAATATTTGTATGCCACAAAATATACTATATTCCTAAAACATTTAGTGTATTCATTATGCTAATTAGTACTAAGGTATTAGTACCTGTGACTAGCGGTGTTCCCCAGGGCTCAGTGTTGGGTCCAGTCCGGTTTAATATCTTCATTGACGACCTTGATGAGGGAATGGCATTGACCCTCAGCAAGTATGCTGATGGTACAGAGCTGGGAGGAGTGGCTGACACGCAGGAACACTGCGCTGCCATCCAGCGAGACCTGGACAGGCTGGAGAGCTGGGTAGGGAGAAACCAGATGAGGTTCAACAAAAGCAAGTGTAGAGGAAGAACCATTCATATCAGTACAGGCTGGGGGATGACCTGCTGGAGAAGAGCTCTGTGGAGAAGGACCTGGGGGTCCTGGTTGATGACAGGGTGGCCATGAGCCAGCAGTGTGCACTGGTGGCTAAGAGAGCCAATGGGATCCTGGGGTGCATCAGGAGGAGTGTGTCCAGCAGGTCAAAGGAGATGATCCTCCCCCTCTACTCTGCCCTGGTCAGGCCCCACCTGGAGTATTGTGTCCAGTTCTGGGCTCCCTGGTATAAAAAGGACAGGGATCTCCTGGAGAGAGTCCAGAGAAGGGCTACGAAGATGATTAAGGGCCTGGAGCATCTCCCCTATGAGGAGAGGCTGAATAAGCTGGGACTGTTCAGTCTTGAGAAAAGAAGACTAAGGGGGGACCTAATTAATGTTTATAATTATCTTAAGCAGGGGATGCAGGGGGAATCGGCCATCCCCTTTTCAGTGGTCTGCGGAGACAGGACAAGGGGCAATGGCTGCAAGTTGGAGCACAGGAAGTTCCGCACCAACATGGGGAAAAACTTTTTCCCAGTGAGGGTGACAGAGCCCTGGGACAGGCTGCCCAGGGAGGTGGTGGAGTCTCCTTCTCTGGAGATATTCAAGACCTGTCTGGATGCCTCCCTGTGCAATATGAGCTAGGGAGCTGCTTTGGCTGGGGGTTGGACCCAATGATCTCTCGAGGTCCCTTCCAACCCCTACAATTTTGTGATTCTGTGATTCTGTGATTAATTTGTTCATTCTGATTAGATTCTTTCTGCAGCTTGGTGACTATGGTTCTGCCATCCAGTTCCTGGTCCTGTCCAAGTGCAACAATGAAGCTTTCACATTAGCTCAACAGCACAACAAGATGGAGATTTATGCTGATATCATCAGTGCGTATCCTAAGTTGTTAATTTGCTTGATGTATGTTTTGCTGTTCTTTTAATTAGTTTAGACCAGTTTGAAATCGTAAGGGCACCATTTTTTGTGGAAACAGTTTCATGTAGGCATTTACCAAATTATCTCGTGTTTTCAATTAATCTCTTCCTTTAAAGAATGTATTCTTCTTATTAAGGCCATAAAAACCTGACAGCAGCTATCTAGCTTGGTAATCCACTGTTGCAGGTGCTTATCAAGGTGGCCACTATTTTTCTCCTATTCTTTATACTGTCTTCCTTCTCTCCCATCCAAAATAGGATGTCTCAAATTGTAATCTAAGTGGGTGGGAAAAGGGTTTAAAACTACCTTCCTTCAGTGTAGTGGCTGTCTTTGGTTTACATGTGTACAGAAAAATGGAGTCTTGGCTAGAAGACTGAGTACTGTTCCCACTGTCGTATGCTTATGTTGGTCTCAGTAGTCTTGCCCTGCGCAGTGCCCATATACTTGTGTATTCTGAAACTGAAAATAAGGCAGGTGATAACCTCATAACTACTTGCTCTGGTTTATTGTTGTGAAGACATAATGGAAAGATCCATTAGTAGGTCGCACCATTATATTTTGTCTGTTAAAAACCCGGAATCCTATTATGGTGAAAAACCTATGGAAACAATTACTTCACTGCATTATTAGCTCCTAATGACTTTAGTCTCACTAAATTGGGGAAAAAAAGTGTAAGAGATAATGTGAGTCTAGCTGGCTTTGGTATTTTGGAACATCAGTAGAAAAAAACCACAACAGGAATTTGTCTCTTCAGTAGGGCTTTTGTCATATTAAGTAAGAATACTGTGCTGTCATTGATAACTCTCTGTTGCAGGTTCTGAAAGTTGTAGCAATGAAGACTACCAGAGCATCGCGCTGTATTTTGAAGGAGAAAAGAAACATTTTCAGGCGGGAAAATTTTTCTTGTTGTGTGGTCAGTACGAACGGGTCAGTATGTAAAGAACAAACCAGTGGTAATTCAGTGTTCCTAGAAACTCTTCAAAACACAGTATTTCAAAACCAGGAAGATTCATAGTAGACTTTAAAAGCTGCCTTAACTGATGATGTTCTGATAGTTTTAAAACATGTTAGAAATGTGAGTGAACTATTCGTATTTACAGTGACCTGCATTGTATTCTGTGAATGCTACGCTGCTGTGCACATAACTTTGTCATGGCAGAAGGGGCTCCAGGTGGATCAATGACACAGTAATTCTTAATGAATCTTGAAATGTCATGAACACAGAAATAGCAATTCTTTGTATTTCATTAGCTTGATTAATGAAGACTTGGTTGCTGACAAATTAAATCATTGAATACTACAGCATACCCTAATGTAAAGCTTTTTTTTTTTAAAAGGAAACATATTAATTGAAGTATGTCAAAGCTTCCTTTTGCTCAGTTACAAATCAATGAACTGATGCTTATTAAATGGTTTTGCATACTGCACACATACCCCAAAAAATTACTGATTTTGTCAAATTGCAACCATTGTGATGACTCCTTCAGCTGTGACATAAGTAGGGTCCAGTGGCATGTTAATCATTCATTTCTTCTCACTGTATTGCTCTGAACATCTTTCATAGTTAGATGAAGGTATACACCAGAATATGGCAAAGACTCAACTTTTCTTTTTTTGCAGCAATATCTGTAAGAGCAGCTGCTGCCTCTGTAGTGTATGTGGTTATCCTGGTGGCTGTAAAATACAGCCAGGGTAAGCATTTGGTGTGCCACTTGTCTGTCAAAATGCAGAGAAATAACTTGATTAAAAATTAGTAACAAGCCAATATCATGTGTCTCAGTTTTAACTTTTCTTTTGTATCATTTTAGGCATTAAAGCACTTTATGAAAAGTCCGAGCACAGAAGATAACTTGGCTATAGAAATGGCAATTGAAACAGTAAGCAACTTTGAAATAACAACAAATGCTTCATCTTTTCAAGTTTACTTCTTGAGATTGCATTGAGGCCTTTTTTTAGCATTTGTGAGTATTTGGGCAGATGATGAATAGAAGGAAAACTGTATCAGTAAATGTGATGTCTAAACATTAAAAATGTAGAACAAGTTAATACTGACACCAGAGGAAAGTGTGTTTTCAGTCTTCAAAGGATGGTTCATGAATTCATTCAGATTTTTGTGGTTGTGCAGAGGAGCAGCTCATGCTAGTAGAGACCTATTTAGTTATATTCCCTGACACACAGTACATTAGAAATAAATACGAACTACTGCATGACAAAGCTGATGAACTAAGTAATCATCTGGTTTGAACACAGAGAACTAAAAAACCATGTTTTAAGTCTGTTTAATTTCAGGGGTTATGGAAAGCTGCCTTATGAGTAAGTATTTTTTCCTTTCTTTTACATATCTTAATTTCTTCTGTCTTTAATAGGTGGGGCGGGCAAAAGATGAAGCCCTAACAAATCAGCTGATAGACTATCTTATGGGAGAGAGTGATGGCATGCCCAAGGTACTGTATTTCATCACTGCTATTGTGTCACATTGCTGTGTGACAAGATGTCTGTTGAGCTCATTTTGTTCAGAAATTTGTGATAGACACAGATTGATGTTTTAGCTTGGTTTCATTAATGTGCAAGACTTACATGATCACTCTGGGCATCATTCAGCCAGTAACTCCAGTGTCAGAAAGATAAGAAGGGAAGAAAGTATCTTGACTATAATCCTCTCTCTCCAAGCTTGATAAAAGCAAGTAGTTGGGCAAAGGAGACTGAAATTCATGCTCATATAGAGGGAAAGTGACAAATTTTAGCTGTTTATTCATGCCAGTTAGCCAGCTGGCTGTTGTCTTTCCTGGATTGACTGTCAGCATGTGTGTGTCTCAATCTTAGCTACGGCACTGGGCCCTTCACGTGGTGTGGGGTATTGATCTAACTGTTGCAGTGGAAGAAAGTAAGGTAGGAAATAGGAGATGAAGGACAAAAACCCAGGGATGATGAGGCTGCATTAGTTCCTGTATTCACACATGAACATAAGACATAAAAAGCTGTGAACAGATTTTTGACATTACCAGCTCTGTGTTGATTTCTGAAGTGATTAATGACCATGTTTTCCAAGCAAGTTTAGCCCAAAGGAATTTAAAAAATTGCCACTGAGATGACTTGAAAATAGAACAGCTTCATGTGGATGAACATATGACAGTTAAAACTTACTAAGAACATTTTCTTTTAAATTTCTTATTATGTAGAAGTATTTGGTGTTTGAATTTATTACAGATACAGTATCATCTGCAGATACAGGCTGTGGTTCTGTTAACTAAACCACAGAGTGTCTGTTCCATGTGGGAGAATAAAGTTATGTATTTATGGTAGAAAATTTTAAAACACAGGAAGCACAATTGAAGATTTTGGTTACAAACCTTCCTAGCCTGAAACTTTGATTAACTAGAGGAAAATAAAATAGTGTGGACACTGACTTTTATGTTTTCACTCCTCGCTGTCATAGAAAAATCTTCTTTGGATCCTTAGAACCTTGTTTTTCTTCTATGTGATTAGGAGGTTCTCTGTGAGATAAGAGATACTCTGTGCTGTGAGGCTTATTTTAATGTCATGTGATCAATTAATAAAATTTAGAAAGGACATTGCCCTTTATTCTGGGTTTCCTGATTCTTTCTTAAAAGGAAGCCATTCATTGGGTGTAATAAAAGGCTTCTGACAGACAGGTAGACTAATTAATCTTTTTCCCTCTTGGATTAAGGAGTTGGAAGATTCTGGCTGACAGATTTTCCTGTATTAGTTGCCAATGCCTTAGGTTTGGTAATAAAAGAGTTGTTCACAGACTAAGCATAACATAGATTAGATCTGTTCTATGAAGGTAATACAAGAAGTAGATTTTGACTATATTGTGGTTTGTTACGTTTTTTTCCAGGACAGATTAAAGATGTCCACTGTGCATTTGATGTTCAGCAGCATTTGCGGTTAAGATGCAAACAGCCTTTCTGCAGAGTGACTGCTGATGGGCTCTGTGGTGTCTCTGAGTTCCAACTATAGAAAAACAGGCTTCACAGTCTGTGGCTTTAATGGCCATAGGGCTTATGGAAAGTTCAGTTGTATTGGGGCTTGAGTTCAGAGAACTACGTGGCTGAGCCACATCAGGTCTTTACTCCCTGTTAAAGCAGAGCTTGAGTGTGAGCTCAGTGGCACCGCACCCATGTCTTTCCATTGTGAAAGCCAGGCTTCAGGGGCAGACATTGGAGTCTGCAATTAATTCTTAGTCAGTGAGTTTAAGGTCTCCTACAAACTCACAGTAAATACAGTCAGGTGCAAAAGGAGATATATGGAAGCATAACTTCTGCCTTGCTGAGCATGGTAAGGTTTGGTAATGACAGAGATGATGTGGTCTCAGTGCAGTAAGTTTATTTCACCCCTGATACTACTGTTGAGTACTGTTGTTCTGTTGGGAGATTAGAAATTCTGTCTCCTTCCTCTTCGTATAGTGCCTAGAAATGAAGACCTTGATGTGGTAGGCTTTTAAAGACACTGGATTGTTGTTGGGCAAGCCGAGCTTTGCTTTTATAAAATGAAAAAAAAAAAACCCAAACCACTCTTCTATCTCTTTATTAAAATTCACCTCATATTATTTACCTCTGATTTGAAATGTAAACAGTCATAAAATTGAAAGAAGCAAAACATAGTGAAAGAAACAAAATTCAACTGCAAGAGACCTAAGGACAACAACACTGTTTGAGGCCACAGATGAAGAGCATCTGCAGTGTTGGTGCAGTTTCGTATGTACGCTGCAGGTTGGGAGGACAGGCAGCCTAGCCATCTGGCTGAAAGAAGTGGATAGGACTGGGTAAGGGAGCTACAGGATGTTCTCCACGGTGAGAAGGCTATAAGTCTTTTAGAAAACACTCTAGGAATGTTATGAATGCCATAATTACCATATTCAACATTGTTTTGAACTTCAATGTAGAGCTTTCTTTTCCTTGTTTAAAAGCTCTCTCTTGTTCTTCTGAATGCATTAATCCAATCTGCCATAGTCTCTCTCAGTGAGTAATGCAATTTTACTTTATCAAGTCATATATATTTGTTTAAAAAACCTACTTGAAAAACAATTCATCTTTATCCTTTTTATGCTGCAGAGACAGTGTCTTTTAAATTATCAAGCAAATGGGATTGTTTATAGAAAATAGAAGCTTTTATGTGGTAGCATTTTTGTAAAGCTAAAAGTAAGAGTGAATTTGAAGTAGCCATGCAGCAGAAACTTGCTAATCTTTTCAAGCATTGATCTTCAAACCAGATCATCGCCCACAGCAGCCTGATTGCTTTAAATCTTGCACAGCCAACAGTTATGTGGGACTTTAATGGAGTACCATGTTTTCAAAATTATGCTCACCAAAATTTTGCTATACTGTTTTCTGACTAAATATAGACTATTTTTAAAAATGTGTTATATCAATTGTTGTATTTCTAACTTTAACATGTAAAGATTCTTAATTTGTCATGTGTTGTGCTCTGAAGTTTTTCAGGGAGCATTAACTAGCAAGGTTCTGCTGTTTGCTGTGTGCATGTTTTCTAAGTACATGTGTTTTAAAATGCAAAACTGAATTAAAACCGTGGTAATCTAACATTAACATCAGTTAGACTGCAGTAATAATTTTTTCTAAAGACCTTAGGAAAAGTTGTTTTCCATTGAAAATTCCTTCCTTCATTTTGCTTTTTAAACAGCTGACCTTATAGGTAAGAGCATGAAAGTAAAACATGAGGTTAATTTCTCTTAAATACCTTCTATTTTTGTATTTTTTATGCATCTGGCTGCTATGTAAATCATTGAAGGATATTATTTAAGTAAAATTAGGGACAGGGCAAATACCATATAAGAATACTGGTCCATGTGGAGACAGGATCCTTCTGCTGCAGCAGGAGAAAAAGAAAGGGGAGAAGGCTGTCTTCTACTCTCACCAGTGGAATGGCCATCTGTGATCATTAGGAGGTGTCAGAATTTGGAAAGAATTACATCATAGCCTACCACTCATCATAATTTTTGTTTTAACCCACCCAGGCAATGGCAATTGCCCTTTTTTTAAGGCAGATTACAGTGGATAAATACTGGCCAGTAATAAATAGTTGTGGTTACTTCATTATCCAGATAACCATTTCATTATTGCTAAATTATGGTTCTTATGATGTTCGACCTTTTGATCGTGTGTTACTTGGAATTCTGTTCCATCAGCAATTTAAAATTAATTACTTTTTGTCACTTAATGGTGATCCTTAAATTGCAACTTAAAAAGAAGAATTTGACTGGCCTTGTTTCCTATGGAGTGCCAGTGCTTCTGACTTTCTGTGATCTTTTTGTTGTTTATTTTTCTTGCCTCTCAAGTAGGGGGTGAATCTGTGCAGTCATCTTCTGTATAAGGCAGTGTTTTCCCATTGTCCTTACTTCTGTTCATTTGGATTTCTGCTTTTTTTTTTGCTATGTACTTGGGACTAGGATAGAAAACCCACACAGAATTCCAGGGAACAGCACAACATTGATTAATACAATTCCTTTTAAAGACACTTTTATGCCATTTTAACACCGAATACACATTGTAAATGTCTGGGTTTGCTACTCCTAATACTGCACCCCGGTTTGGACTTTTGCCAAGCTGTCTGTAAAGCTTCCAGTGTCTCTTCTGGTTCATTTATTGAAGGTGGAACCATACCATTATAGACAATCTTTCAGCTTTGCTTGGTCTTACTAGTTCAAAGACTTACAAACAAGGCAATTTAATTTCGTGTTTTAGCTGTGTTTTTAGGAATGATCTCCTTATGGACCTCTTAAGAAAGAGCAATTCTCTCTTGTTGTTTTGTGGGTTGGGGTATTGGGTTTTTTTGCTAGCCTGCTCAAAATGTGAGTACATGTTTGTTTGCCTCAGTACTGCCATCTCGATTCTTAAAGTTCTGGGTTTGAATTCTTCCACTGATTCTCCTGCTGTTGGATTGCCAATTCTTGGGTGAAGGCTTTGCTCCATTTGCCATCCTCCAGTCCTGGAATATGTCGAAAGAACCTAGTATAGCAAATTACAAATTTTATGCCTTTTGTTAGCTGACTGGCACGTTAATTGTCAAGTTTTTAGCTGTCTTGGATATCTGTTCAATTAGTATTAATTGCTTTTGTATGATTTTAATTAAGGATGCCAAGTACCTGTTCAGCTTATACATGGCACTGAAGCAATACAGAGAGGCTGCAAGAACTGCGATAATAATTGCCAGGGAGGAGCAGCATTCAGGTAAGTCTCTTCTTTCCCTGACAGGACAGCCCCTCTGAGACAGGACAGCCCCTCTGAGACAGGACAGCCCCCCTGAGAAAGGACAGCCTTTGCAGTACTTAGGCTACTGCTACTTATATAGGACTATACATGGTAAAAACACGTATTGGTTCTTAACTGTATTCAGGTTGAACTTTGCAGTAGCCTTTGTGGAAAAGTTGAAATTCATACCTGTGTATTAAATATTGGAAAAAAGAAAATTGTGGAAAATATCTACATTCTTCATTACATTAAAGTAGACTGAGTGCCTAAGATTGTCTGCAACTTCAGTTTTGCATATATAGCACTTCTTAGAACTGCAGTTTCTTTCTACGTGTGGTTTATGACTGGAATACTGATCCTTTAGTACTTGCATGTGATTTTTTTTCAGTGGGAGATGTTAAAGGATCAGATCCTGTTAAAGGATCAGATACCTGCTTCCTTAAGCCTTGTCTTCCCCTATAATAGGTAACTGAAGTTAGAAATAGAAAGAAGTAATAAGAAGGGTCAGGGCTAAAAGCAAAACAGCTATCACCTCTGTCACTTGCTGTCCTCTGGAATCAGGGCAACAGCCCTAACATAACATTGCTTGGTTTTCATTTCAAGTGAGGTAAGAAAAATCTCACTAAAGGAAAAGTAGCAGCCTCAGGAACCGCCCAGGCAAATGAACATTGATGGACTGCTCCTCAGCACTGGGCTAAGGAGTAGAAAAACCAAACCCTTGGCCAGCATGGGGCGGCGGGGTTTGGAACTAGATGATCTTTCAGATCCCTTCCAACCCAAACCATTGTATCATGGCACTGAATTGTTAGAATCACTTGGGTTGGAAAGGACCTTTAAAATCGAGTCCAACCATTAACCTGGCACCACTTGAGGTGGTTTTCTTTTGTCTTACTGCTTGTTACTTGGAAAAAGAAACCAACACCCACCTGGCTGGAACCTCCTCTCAGGTAGTTGTAGAGAGTGATAAGGTCTCCTCTCAGCCTCTTTGTCTCCAGAATGAGCTGCTTCTCATCAGACTTGTGCTCTAGACCCTTCACCAGTTTCATTGCCCTCAGCACCTCAAAGCCCTTCTTGTAGTGAGGAGCCCAAAACTGAACACAGAACTCCAGGTGTGGCCTCACCAGTACAGAGCACTTCCAGGGGGACAGTCACTTCCCTAGGCCTGCTGGCCACACTGGGCACACTGCTGGCTCACATTCAGCCAGCTGTTGACCGACACCCCCAGGTCCTTTTCTGCCAGGCAGCTTTCCAGACATTTTTCCTCAGGCCTGTAGCACTGCTCAGGGCTCTTGCAACCGAAGTGCAGTACCTGGCACTGAGCCTTGCATTGGTGCTGATTATGTAAGCAGGAAATGGAAAGACTCAAGGGTTAAAATATTTTCTGGCTCCTCTGATCTGCAACCATACACCTAAGATGCAGTTTTCTGTCTTGTATTTCATATTCCCTCGCAGTACAGAGGGGTTCTGTAACAGTGTGATCAGCTCAGTGTGGTGCTCAATAAAATAACCGATCTTGCAGTAACTGTTTCCTCCTCAGAGGCAGTTTTAGATTGTCCCCTCTTCCTTCAAGAGACTGCCATGAGTTTCCTTTTGAAGTGTGCACCAAAATCATTTATTCTTTCCTTCAAAATCAGTTTGGTATTTTCCTTGTTACGTGCAGTTTTCCTTTAAGTTGTTTTTATGTCATCACATGATTTTGAGACTGATCCTATTACACTGAGAGTAGGTAAAGAAGCAGGAAAGGTTAATGTTGTTTCCCAGCAACTAATTCTGGAGTGATACATTGCTGCCTCACACAGATTCCACTGGTGGATTCAACTGCAGCGTGTAAGGACATGTAACACATTGCTGGTAGAGAAATATATGTTGAAGGAAAAAAGTGATAACTCCACGAAATCCTGTGGTTTCTGGGCAATCCTTAGGAGTGACCTTGAAGCAGTATAGTCTACTGAATTAATGTGCGAGTTTTAATTACCTCTCTGAAAGGTTTTGGGGTTGTTGGGTTGCAGAGGCATGGGGTTGTCAAAGAAAATTAGTATTTAAACAGCAGCTTTTGAAGATGGGAGAACAGAAAGAGAACATCTCCAAATGCTCTAAAAATACCTGTTCTCTCTAGAGCTGAAGCAGCGTATTGGATACAGCATCTTCTGGTTTTTAAGTGTCATCATGTAAAAGGGTTACCCACACATGTGCTTTACTGCTGTTGAGAGGAGTTTTCCAAGTGTAATGGGTTTTTTTCTTCTTTAACCCCCTGACTGCCATTCTTTAGGGTACTGTGACTAGCAACTGTTTGGGACTTTCTTGAGTAATTTTTGTGCAAATGTTTTGCTCTAAGAATCAGCATAACTTCCTGGGCAGCTCCTGTAAATGTCATTACTAAAGAAATTGTTAAGAAAAACTAAATTTACTGTTCAGTGCTGTTTGTTTTTAAGGGAACTACCGAAATGCACATGATGTTCTTTTCAGTATGTACTCGGAGTTAAAGACCCAGAAGATTAAAATTCCTTCTGAGATGGCTACAAACCTCATGATTCTACACAGCTATGTTTTAGTGAAGGTAATGAATTGAGAACCTGAATGTAGGCGTGAGTTGCACAGTCTCTATTTATTGAAGCGTACGTGTGGATGCTCTGTGTACATAAATTCCATTGCATATAGGTTGTGTCACAGAATCCAAGTGCATGCTAGCAGCAAGCTTCAGGAGGATAACCCATGGTTGTTTCTGCCTCTTTGATTAGCATACTTCTTTTAAATACTGAATAATTAAAGCCTTCATATGACTTCCTACGTTTCTTTTGCATTCACACTCACAAATGTTACGTTGCCAGTACTGTTATTAGGTGGTGGGTTTATTATTAGTGGTGACAGTGCTATCATCTCTAAGTGGATGGCTGCTTTTCTGTAACTGAAATGAAGCAGGGGGCTCCAATGATTTCTAGCTGTAAACAGTCTTCCTGGCCCTGAGCCACAAGTCAGTGGTCTCTGTCACAGTGCAAAGTACACCCCTGCTGAGTTTCGTGAAAGAGCCGGGCACGTGCAGCCCCCACAAGGATGGACGCCAGGAGCAGGCCCCAGGAGTTCTCTCTGCAGTTAATTAGATACGCTGCTTGTGTTCCAGATCTACGTGAAACGTGGTGAACACCTGAAGGGAGCACGTATGCTGATTCGTGTGGCCAACAACATCAGCAAGTTCCCATCACGTAAGTGCCCGCAGCGTAGAAGCACGTCCCGTGCTCTACAGGACAACTCCATCAGTGCGGTAGGAGGTGCAATCTCCTCCTGTGGTCCCATAGGGCATGTGGCTGTAAATACATGGTGGGTGTGCTCTGCCGTCCTCCACAGGAAAGCTTGTCGGCATATGGCCTCCAGAATGGGTTCCTCACCAGCGGTCCAGTCTTTCCTCACCCACCATAAATGCAGTACTGGGCTGCCTGAACCCCATGCAGTCTCAGCTGATGGGTTCTGTTTAAAATCACAAAATTGTAATCAAGTCTTCTTTAGAAAATACTTTTTGGCTACATAGAGAATGGGGACTGAAATGTAGACTTCAGATAGCACAGACCAGATTTGGGAGAAATGGTTATTATAGTGAAAACATTCCTGCTGCCATGATGAACTTCATAAATGCAAGGCAGAGAGAGGTAAAATCATTATCTTGTTTTATATGGTTACCAGAATTGCACGAATGGTGCCACTGTGTGCCACGAAGAAGGCAGCAAATACTGTCATTCTTCATCAGCACCTGTTGGCTCAAAGGCTGTCAGCATTAGTATCGGTAAGTAAGTATTTCACAACGCTGTTTCCTTCTCTTACAGACATTGTGCCAATTTTGACTTCAGCTGTAATCGAGTGTCACAGAGCAGGACTGAAGAACTCAGCCTTCAGTTTTGCTGCTATATTGATGAGACCAGAATATCGTAACAGAATAGATCCAAAGTACAAGAAGAAAATTGAAGCAATGGTCAGGTGAGCAGTGTGAATATTTCCAAATACCAGGGCTTTATTTGTAATGCTGGCTTTGCTCAGAAACCCTGTGGGCTTCATCCTGCATTCATCTTACTTCACTGTCTCAGATTTGGAAGGCTAAGAACCATTTCCACCCTTCTCTGAAAATTACAGGCTCTTCTGTCCCCTCAGATGTGATAAACCTCAAATACAATGTGCATGTAGAATGCATCCTTGCTGTGTTTCATTTTCCTTCCATCAGGTCTGTTTTCAGGACCTGAAGAGGCTCAGCTCACATAGCTCATCCTTTATAGCTGCTGACCCTGACAGTCTTTCTCTGAATTTCTTTTACGGCCTTTTTGGCAGGGGCAGGACCCAAACTGCACATTTTATTTGGGGTGTGGGCAACCCCTGGATTTGTGTAGTAGCAGAATGACTCCATGTTCTACTCTTATTTGCTTTAGCCGCTTTTAAAGCGAGCTCATGTTTTCATAGCATCTGTCGTCAGTTTGCTTTGCCTGTCCCCCACCCGTGTATCATCTTGTCACAGAGGTCTTCTGGAATCCCTTGAAGCTGGCTCTGGTGTGTCTCAGCCTGAGCGTTGTATTCGGGCTGTGGCATGACCTGATTGCCGCTTACACTTTACACGTGGGCAGAACAGCAGTAGGTTACCACAGCTGTGTGTGTGAGAACTGTTTAGCCTATTCTCTTTAGTATCTTTTAACCAATTTTTTAATTCACATGAAGCTCTTCCCTGTTAACTGCTTGCTAATGGAGGCATGAAGCTCCAAAAGAAAGCCATTGACCTGGTTCCAGGGTTACTAGGCTAAACATTAGAAGGGAAACTATGCTACAAGCTGTCTGAGCTCTTTGCCTGTGATAGAAGGTTAAATGTTAGCTCCCACCCCAGGTGTCCTGCTGTCTGGACCAGAACCCCCCTTCTGACTGGGATGTGGCTGAACACAAGCCTGGGCAAGACAGTGTAATGAGCTGTATCGCCCTACCACAGAGCTAGGCTTAGTCCTCATTACTTCAGTCCCTTGTGGTCACTCCTGCCACAGAAGCACACTGAAGTACAGAAACCACAGCTCCATACATGCAGATGATGAGTTTTGAAAGCTTTCAAAGTATTTACTGTGATCTGTTGTGGTTTTAAAAAGGTGGTATTGTTTCAGATTTGATGGAAAAATTACCTATTTCTGAGTTTACGTAGTTGTGACAAGGCTTGAGTGATAAAATTACCTGGTAGAATATAAAATAGCACCTGGAATCTATGCAGGTAACTCAAAACCACTAGTGTCAACTACCACAGGCACTGTAAAGCATCTTTGTCTAAGTTGAAAGCACTTAAGGTTTTTTTCTTTACCCTTTGTATCTTTTAGACGTCCCGACACAACAGAGACAGAAGAGCCAACAGCAGCCTGTCCCTACTGCGCATTCCAGCTCCCAGAGTGCGAACTCCTGTGTCCCAGCTGTAAAAACAACCTCCCCTACTGTATCGCAACGGTGAGGGGCTGCTGCGTTCTCTGCGGGCTGAGAACCAGCTCAGAGCTTGGCTTTAGTTTGTGAGTGGCTTCAGGGCAGTCCTTTCATGGGGTTGGGTTGCTGGGGGGTTTCCTAAGATGTTTTAAGTGAAAAACTCTTGTCTGTTACTAGCATGGAGTCACGTTGGTCACCACCTACAAGTTACAGGCACTTAAAGGTGATGGTGAAATCACACAGTGGTTCAGGGAGGCTTCACCTTCCAGAGGAGGCAGCTGGTGCTCCCCTGCCCCTGCAACAGGGCACAGTTGGGGTGTTTGGGAGAAGAGAGGCAAGGTTGTATGCAGGTGCCAGCTCAGTAAGGGCAGTGATGAAAGCCCCAGCTTTCTTCCCTGCAGAGAAGCTTGTGGATGGCACAGCCCTCCACCCCAGGTCCAGGCTGCCAGGACTGCACATAAAAACCAAAGCCAAACCACCCTTCAGAAATCTGTTTTGGGGGACATCCAGAACATAACAGAATTTTTAGGCACTTCCCAGGTTAAGTAGTGGCTCAGCCACTGACCTCAGCGTTTTACTTACAGTCCTTACAGTTTTTGCTAGAGGATACTTCAGAGGGCGCTGGAAAGTGGGACTGGGATACGTTTCCCCATGGAAGAGCCGCACATCTCACTCAGCATCAGTACAAAATTCTTATGCTGACGTTGGCTACTGCATAGCTGACATTCCATTTATACTAGGTGTGATTATCACACTAGAATTACAGCAAAACCACTATTTACTGGAGCAGGAATTCAATGCTGCAGTAGGTTAAAACTAAAATACTAAGAATGCTAAGCCACACACAAAATATTCATAGGAATTCTCTATTTTTTATTTGATTGGTTGAACAGAGTAAGGTGACCAGTATATTTTAGAAACACTATCTTAAAAGCCTGGCTCACTTTGATTGTGTGTATCTTTATGGGCCAAGTGTAGTATAGATACTTGGGTACATGTCACAGTAGTACTTAGGCTGCATTGTGGTTATAGTTAATTTACATCACAGGTGTTTGTAACATCAGCAGGAACACAGCATTTTTAAGTATCTTAAGAATGTCAGAAACCTCCTGCTGCACATCTTACTAGAACCTAAGTCTGTAGGGGTAGTGCAGGGTGCTGTGGTGTTTCATACAAACATGAGAACTGTTTATATCGAAAGCAAATTAGGAAACATGCCCAGAGAGAGGAGAGAGTTCCTGGGACAAGAGGCAAGCACAAGGCACTCACTGTGCTCACACCTGGGGAGTGGCAAATGCAACCCCCCTGGGCTCACGTGGCTCCTGGGGCAGTTTTTGAATGTCATATGCCACAGAAGTCATCCCAGCAGGTTGACATGCATCTCACAACACAGATCCAACAGGGAACATTCTAGAATTGGCAAACTAAAAGCATATTATAAATTGTAATTCAATAGTCTCAGACTTCCTTATTCAGAGGAGGGAAGGAATTAGCGAAACACAGCATCTCACCTTTCCCAGTTACTACAGAAGCACCGTGGTGGGTTTGCTTTAATTCCTCCAGACATTCAGAGCTCAGTGGCCAAGACCTTTCCACAGCAGCTACACACCAAGCACCCAGTGTGGTAGGACACCACATGCCCTTTAATTACTTGTTTAATGACTTGCTTTTGTGCACAGGGACAGCATATGGTACGAGATAACTGGACAGTCTGCCCCCACTGTGATTTTCCTGCCCTCTATTCAGAATTCAAGCAGTAAGTTGGGATTTGTTTTCTGTTTGTTCATGTTTTAGGTGCAACTCATTTGATTTGGGACTGAAAACAAGTAGCAGGGGTGAGGGGGGCGGAGGAATGCCCCCTACCTGACTGTTTTGCCCCACATACCTGCAGAACAGCTCTTCAAACTGGGCCAGAACCTCTGATAAAGGAAGTGCTCAGTCAGAGCTGCAGGGCTCCGACCACAGTAGCCATCCTGAAGATGGGTGGTGGGTTGTGAAGTTCTTAGTTCCTTCCAGGAAGGGGACCTGTTCTGAGCCTGGGGAACACAGGCACAGCAGCAGGCCCCAGAAAAACCACATGCACCCCTGGGTGCAGACTGAGGCAGCTAGTCTCAGCCCCTGTAATCCTCTGTGGGAGAATGGGAAGAGATAGGCTAGCTCTGTGCCATTGGCTGAGGCTGTAGAAACTTCATGCTGCACCCTGAGTTCCTTTACATGTTTGTTTTAATTGCCAGTTGTGGCTGCAGCATTCCTGCTGAAGTTAGTTCCCAAATGTTAAAAGCAACCCCCCCACCTCTGCTCTGCCTAGACAGAAGCAGCTGTTGTTCCGGCCTGTGTGTGTTACGTGGTGTAAGTCAGAACTCTGCTGGCTGCTTTCTGCCTCAGGCCCAGCAGTTCCATTGAAGAGTGTTAGAATCAGCCCTTGATCAATCACCCTTCCTTTAAAACAGCATGTTACAGACTGAGAACATATGTCCCATGTGCTCTGAGCGGATTAACATCATTGATCTTAAGAAAATAAGTGACTGCACACAGTACCTGACACCAGAAGATGGGGACCAGTAACTTCAGGTATGTACTGAAGCACCAACTTTGTCCTTGCACTGTGTCACGTCCAGGGGTTGCTCCCAGCAGGGGCAGTGCAGGGTTCAAGCATCCAGCCTGTGCTCCAGTTAAGCAACAGCCAGCAGCATCTCCTCTAGTGCTGTTTTCCCTCAGGCATGCAGCCTCTGTTACTGCAGAGAACCTGGTCATTAAATGGGGCTTAAACACAGCTTACCTGTATGATCATGGTATCATCTGCAATGTGTTGGGAACGTGTTCCTAACACCACTTGTGTTTCAGTAGCACAGAGAACAGCTTGCAGATGTCAAGTCCTCCTACAGACCTACCAACCAGCGTTCTAAGTGTAGGGATGCTCAGAGGAAGGAGCAAATCCAACATACTTGTTTCTCCCTTTTCTCTTTATCAGAGCACAAGGCCATCATATCTCACAGGACACTGACAGTATTTCCTTCACATATTTGTGTTTCCAGAACAAGGCTACTGCTCCACCTATGCCACACACACTTAGACCCAAGACTTTGGTTTTGCTAAAGAAATTTGTCAAACATCATTAATTCTGACATTTGAAGGCAGATATACTGGTACAAAAGCCTCCTGTGAAAAGAGGTCAGAGTCACAGCACAGTGATGGTACCTTTCCCCCAGGCAAGAAGGCTGCACAGTTTACTCTCAGGCTCTGTATCAGGGAACATGACTAATGGCCTCTGTTTATCTTCAGAACTGCAGGTGGTGTCCAGCAAGCAGCAACAGCTCTATCACAACATGACACCTCTCTTCCCCACTAGGATTTCATGACCATCATCACCATATCACTTCTATTTTGTGATAGCCTATAAATACTTAGCTTTTGATAAATTTTGTACTTTGATTTATTATAGTAAATAAAACTGATTGATAGTTCTTCTTACCGAGCAAAATCTGCATTTTATCTGCACCAGAGACAAGAGCAGGGTGTTTGCCAGGCCCTGGGGTCTCTTTCAACAGCAGCTCTGGACTTTTGTGACTCCTCTATTCAGCATTTCTTACTCTCCAAGTACTCCTTTCTGGTTTTGATTAAGAGTGAAACTCATACAAGCACAGACTCCTCAGTCAGGTTTGGAACTAAACCCCCTCACTGCTCTCCTGTGGCTCCAGCTGAACAAAAAGGAAGCTGAAGGAAAACACTGCCAACCACATCCTGTGCCTGCAGGAAAGGAGAAACCATGGAAGGACAGAGGGAGAGTGACAGAACGCTCCAGGAACCTAATCAAAACTTTTTAAAAGTCCTGTGAAACATTTTATTGTCATTTTATACACTGCTTAATTTCTACAATGTACAAATATGCAATGGGGGGAGGGGGTTGCATCATGTACTATTTACAGAGTTGACCACATAATACCAGGGGATTTATTCCAAGAAAAAAAGAAATGAGATGTCAGAGGAAGACTGAGTACAAACACCAGGTAACTAAGCATCCCATTTTCATCATGTTCATGCACCCTGGTGCTTGTTGCACAAAGTATAGTTGTAGGTTGTAATGTTGTAGCACATGAAGAGTAAGTGCAGCACAGCATAGTGTGAGAGTACAGTAGCTACATCACCTCTATAAGAGGAGCATTTTTAACTCACTGGTGCTACGTTCCCAGCTCCTGCACAGGCTCCATGTCATGTTCCTGACAAGTTAGGTAAGCAAAGCTGCATCCAGAGCAAGCAAGATTTTACTGTGTTTAATGTCTTGTTTTCTCTTTTCTCTTCCCATCTTTCTTCACTGTTTCTTCATTTTTCTCTCTCTTTGGCAGCTTGGAAGACTTTGCCTTTTTTTGCTACAAACAGACCACACAGAATGTTTAAAACCCAACTGCAGCATGATAAAAACATCAACAATCCTGTCAGCATTAAACGGCATCTCTTCTCTGCCCCCACCCAGGCAGGGATGAAGTCACTGAATGCCCTGGGGGGTACAGACTCACAATACTCAGTCTTATGGGCTGACCCCCTGCCACACAGAGCAGGCAGCACTGCAAAGGTCTGGGGCTGCTCCTTACAATGGCACTGTCCCAACAACATCTAAGTATTCCTACCTGCTGGAACGATGCCTTACACAGCAGTTCACAGCAATGTCTCACTTGGGTCCAACATTCAAGCAGAAGGCAACAGAAGTAAGGCTCTCACACTACTAGTTAAGAGTTTAAGAGCTGAGATAATGTATTTCCTATCTCCCATGATTTTTTTCTCAGGGGATGTCCCAGGTCCCAGAAGGGCAACCCAAGAAAGCAGTTTAGTGTGGGAGAGTAACACTAAGGAGAGCAAGTTACCTTAATCATCGCATCACTTTCAACAGTGTCTTGCTCATCCTCATCAGACTGGATCTCTTCCACATTCAAGTCTTCATTCAGCTCTGAGCCCATTGCAGATACCGACTGCCTTTTAGAGGTCTTGACCGAATTGAGGGAATAGGGAGTCAGATGTGCCTCTTTGTTGTAGGCACGGGTAAAAGCTGCTTTGACCTATTAAGTTAGAAGGAAACTTGTGAGGCAGAGATGTCCTGACTCCAGCTGCCACATCATCTTTCCTTTGGGAAACCAAAAGACACGTAGGTGCCTTGCGTCCCCTCTTCTAAGAGCTGGATGGTGCGAGCTCATTTTAAGTCCCCCGTAAAGCTCGGGTAGCGCATCTTCACATGCTACACAGCCCCAAGCACCCGCTGCATTGGAGCAGCACATTCAGACCAGGCATGAGCACCCAACAGCAGTGCAGGTTTGGGTGTCAGTAGAGAAGATTGCTCCTCCCCTGAGCACCCAACCTGAGATGGGGGATCATGGTTCAGATCTCACACCTGCCTGGGTGGGAGCAGGGACTTGAGCTTAAGCTCACCTTGTCCCAACCATGCAACTGTCCCAGCCAGATTCTAGGGGAGCCCCCATGTCTGGCAGCTCAGTCTAATCAAACTGTGAAAGACACACGCTGCCAGCAGGCCTTCAAATTCAGTGCCTATGCTGCTGTACACACAGTTTGTGCCTCTGCACAGTGCCATGAGGGGCAGGGGCATGCCTGATGGGCATGCAGCCAGCAGGTTCCTTGGGGCAAGCTAGCAGCTTTCCCCATCCCTTCTGTGTTCCACTCCTATGCCCCAGGCACAGTCACCTCCCAGTGACCCTCCACAGGAGGAACACCAGGTGTAAGGCCCCTGAAGGAAGCACAGGACAGACCCCTTTAGGACACACCCTGAACCTTTAGTAGCATCTCTCTGACAGCTGATGAAAAAAGATTGCTGTTAATTAAGCTACAGTTAATGAGCAGCTTCACCAACTTCAGCCTTTCTGTGACACAGCCATGCCACAGCTACAATTCAAGGATTTCTTTTTAAAGGTATGGAAGAACAGAGAAAAAATTCACTACAGAATTTTACCTTGGGATCCAGCTTTGAGAAAGGACTGGGTTTGCCTCCCCACATGCTTATTTCCATGATATTTTCAATATCTTCTTTCATCAAACAGTAAGAGCCCATGAATGTTATAGCTTCTTGTACACCGTCTGCTCCAAAGTCAATCAAGGGCTGGACAATTGCATCCCGCAAATACGACAAATACTCCATGTTTACTGTCCTCTTGCACATCTGGGTTCTTTGTCAGAGTGAAAGTAGTGAGGAAATCTGTACAACCACCACCACCCGCTTCTAAACACAAACAACCTGTAGGTATGGTCCCTCAGCAAACTCATAATCGGCTGCTGTAGGAGCAGACTGCAAGTGGTGCTGTACCATTCCCTTCGCCATTCCTGCATTAGGGGTGACCAACATGAGGTATCCCACCACCAAACAGACTGGGGAAACATATCCCTAACTGAGAAACAACAGCTTCAGGTGGGAGTGAGGGGAACAAAAAGGTCTCAGTACTGCTGACTGTACTAAGGGTGTTTGCGGTCTGATGTTGCCCAGACCAAGTGCTAAGAAAGTGTCTCCACTACACAGGAGCACGTTCACTGAATACTGCAGGGAACCCTGCACTGAGCTCAGCAAGGAACTGACAGTCAGTAACAGACTCAACACCCAAACCGATGTCAACCAGCAGAGGAGTGTTGGTACTACCTGAGACTCATGTGCATTGCCAGTTCCTGAGTGATCCGGTCGTGTTTGCCTGTGGATGAGAATTTCCCCAGCCAGCTGGGAAAGACAGGAAATTGGGTCATGGAACCTCTCATCAGCTCCCCGGGGAGAACACTGGCATAAATGGCCTGAAAAAGTAACACACATCCCAGGCTCAGTGACAAGGAACAAGCCTCACTGACACCGTCACACACTGGTCTGAGAAAAAGGGGCAGTGAAAACAGCTCCACAGTGGAAGCCACTCATTTTATGAATTCTCCTGGTTGCTTGTTTCTGTTCAACCCCTTTTAGGGGAAAGCTTCATCTCTTGTACCACCTTATTTGTTACCATGTTCTAAAGTGCCTGTGAAGTTACCTGGGGTTTAAATACCATTAAAAACCCAACCCTGTTTCTCATGCCCAGTTCAGAGTGCAGCCAAACAGCTGACTTTACACAAACATGCACTGTAACCTCCAACAGATGGAGACAGTGACAGAACATTTCCAGAGAATACCACAAATCCACATAACCCCCAGCTAGCCAAGTCCCTCAGCAATGTAGCTGAACCTGCTGCAAGCAGTGGGGAGGCCTAGCTGAGCTCCAACTTCATCTACATACAGTCTTTGATGCTGGCAAGGCTTGCCAGCGTTTCAGGCATCAGCGGAAGCACAGTGGTGAAGCTTTGGTCCTCTCTGCTTTGGGAGAGACACTGGCCCAGCGACTGGCTGGGACAGGAAGCTCACCAGTAAGACAGAGCAGGCTTGTAACTGCACATCAGAAGTGATACACATCGTGTGCTCCTACACTTCGTAAAGAAGGGACAAGTTTTTCAAAGTTCCAGAAGACTCAATAGAGTGTGTTGGCATGAATAGGGGAGCTACAAATAGGTGAAACCACAACACCTACTCACCAGCAGAACAGAGAACACTGCCTGAGGTAGTAGCTACAGGGGTCATAGAGTTACACTGAAACACCAGCTTCAACAGATCAGTCTTTTACACCAGACACCCACAGGACATGCAAAGTTAGTGTTAGCGGCTCACCTGTGTTGGGAGAAGATTCCAGTTCTGCTTGCTACGAATCTGTTTGTCCACTATATCACCATCACATATACTGTCAGCTGCTCTACTCAAGAGCACCAAGTGCTTTTTCAGATTTCCTCTGGGAGAAGACAAACAAACAAGTTGACTGTATTACCAAGCAGAAATGTCTAGACAGGTTTTACTCTAGTTTTACTCCACGACACACAAGTCTGTCAATTCAGGGCAGGGAGTAACTCACCCAGCAGCAGCTGGTTTCACATGCACATAGTTCTCTTGGACAAAGAGAGGTGCTAGAGAATAATCATGGAAGAAAAGATCCGATTTGTCTATCAGAGACATACGAGAAGCCTCCTCTCCAGAAGCAAAAACTTTCCGGACAACATCGAAAGGGCCCTACATAAATGACGTGTCAGAAAGTCAGAGGGCTGCAGGTCAACACAAACAACAAGACAGCACAGGATCAACAAAACTGCTGCTGAGTGATAGTACCCAACAACACCTGGACTCATCAGGGTAAGTTCCTTGCTCAGTACTTTCTAACACTTCAGCAGTTTTGAGAACTGCATTGTACTTCTGATACTAAGAGAATTATCTCCTAATTAGAGAGCTCGGGACAAGAAGCACGAGCTTTGTAATTGCATCTTATGTAACAGACCAATACATTAAAATATATACTCAGCCCTGGCTTTACTGGTCTTCAACTACTTGCATCCCAGTTATCACTGCTTTAGTTGAGAAGATGCTTGTAAAAATCAGATGGTAAAAGCCAATCCAGTAATTTACACTTACCAGTTTGATATCCTTTTTAGCTCTGCTAGCATCTGTTTTAGCCTCATCATAAGTCAATGATTTATCCTTTGCACACCACATATTCAGGTTATGTAAAACCTAAAGGACAAAATATACAATTTGGCAGCATTCAAATGGAAGACTAAAGAGAGAGAACATCCTGATCTCTATACATAATGCTACAGTGGCGTGAAGGACTTGTACACGATGTGCTCTCTGAGCGGACACTGACCTGTCTGATGTCCTGATTTGCTGCCAGGATTATCTCCTGCATGGCAGGTGGTGGAATTTTTAAACCTTCTTTAAATGCAATAGACATCATGGCTCCCTGTAACACACACAATTGAGAACGTGTCACTAGAGACTTTTGATTCTCTTCCCCCTACAGAACACATGAACAAGTCTACACAAGAGCATTACCATGCCTTTTTTTAAAGCATGCATAATTTAAATTTTCTCTCAGAAATGTCCTTTGTCACTGGTGTAGAAAAGCACATGACGATTTAAAAAATAATATTTGGATACATTTAAGATAGACTTCTAGAATCTGAAAGGCTTTGGGATACTTCACATTCTTTGGGGAGAAAAGCAACAAGTCAGAGAACCCATTCTGAAAAGCACTGAGGTGAACCATTAAGCTTTCAGCAGCATTCCCAATTCTGAATGAACTCTGCCACAGGAGGACAGAAGCTACTGATGGGGTTTCAGTGCAGTTCCTACACACGCAGCCTCCCTACCTTAATCTGTTCCAGACGAGGCCTCTGAAAGCGAAGATCAAAACAGTAGTGCACCAAGGAACGCATTTTAGGATGGTTGCGATCGTTACACATACAGATGATGGGTATCTTTGTGTGTCTAATCAATCCAATCAACTCCTGTGATTTAAACACATTACAACAATTAGGTCAGATAACAATTAAAATGTCATATGAAGCAGCATTAGTCCCTGCCTTAATCAGAGCCTTGACAGATGCAAGTTTGTAAAACCCCTCCAGCTGGAATCACATTTCTGCGCAGTGAGAGCCTCACCCCTCACCTCCTGCTTTTACTTGCTGCTCTATCCAGCTGCAATGTATGTGCACTCTATCCAGTTCCACTGCCCACTCCCAGGAGCCACGCTTGAGCTAAAGATCCATTGCCCAGAGTAGAGATGTCTATCTGCAGAACTAGAATTCACCTGTCCCAAGGGCAGTTCAGCTGGCCTACACCCAGAGGGAACACACACTTTTCTGACTGCACCCTGCCACAACCAATGAAGCAGCAGGGAGTTAAAAGACCAGCCTTTCTCTGCTCAAAGAGCCCACCCCTGAGGCTCCAGCATTGTTAGGCTTACCAGAACAAACTTTGCCTGCTCTAATGAAATTCAGATCAACTTCATATTCCTGCAGTGTAAGCATCTGCATCAGAGCTCAAGATCTATATGCCCTTGTTTGTGCAAGTGTTGCACATGGCTATAGGAAACCTTCAGAAGCTCAAGCAGGAGCTGCTAAGGAGAACAAAGGATAATACTGCCTATGCCATGCTATTTATTCAGCATTACTGCCTAGTGAAGAGAGCAATGGTCCCAGACAGATTACAAGCCTCCCACTGCAGGCAGACATCAACTACAGAGACCCTGGGATAAATCCACCTGTCCAGGAACAAACATCTGAAGTGCATGCACCTAAGTTCATCACTCCAGGTTTCCTTTACAGAATTACCTTTACCCCCCACACACACCAATATGTAAGTCTTTGTACAGAAGACTTCTAAAATAGGTCAGATAACTACTCTGCAGAGACTTTCTATGGACCATGGGTTGAGGACAGCAGAATGGCTTGAAGTATTTCGTGTCACATATGGCATGCACCCTTAGCAATGGCATCAGCTAATAACTATAGCAGTTTCACCTGAATCCCTCCTCTGTCTTCATTGCCTGCCATACCATCCACTTCATCCATGATCAATACATGTTTCCAGCTAACTGATGAGGATGTGCCTGAAAATGAATATGGACAAGAAAATGAGATGGGACCAAAACAGGGTCTTGCTCAGAGATTTACCCGATGCTTTATACGTTAGGTAACCCCATCCTAGACAAGCAGGGTGGTGGTGAGCCTCTTGCTCTGCAACTTGATCACACAACTGACCGTAACCTCACATCATCTTCCAAGAAACAAATTCCACGCACCAGATGAGCAACTGCAAAGTTCTTGAGCAGTCTGTGGAGATTAACAACTGATTCTACTGATAGCAGGATTTAATTCTATGACTGAAGGTGACCTAAAAGTTTACTACATGAAGCCATCCCTATAAGGCTGGATCCCTCCATGTGATGAGCAAGTTCAATTCCTTACACTGCTGTGTAATAAGGAAGTTCTGACCTTCCTGTGACTGGACTCTTAACACAACAAGAACCCTCCTTCCAACAACAGACATACCGGCACAGAAGTCTTTGATGCTGGTGTTGTTGAGTGATTCAGCAACTACTTCCTTTAGGCTGTTCTTACTGCGAGTATCGCTGGCATTCAGCTCCACGTAGCTATACCCCAGCTCCTAGTCCAAACACATACACCACACAAAAAGTGAGATCACTGATCTGAGGAGGAGCATGCACATACTCAGAGTTAGAAACAGGATTTCAGAGTTCCAGGTGAAGGCTTTTACAGCACTGTTTTCACACGCAATTTGTGGGTTTGATTCCTTTCTCCCCTTACACTCCAAAAATACTTAGGATGAGACATGGAACAGAAATGATGAAAAGAGAACTGAGGAGCAGGGAGGTGAGGGGAATATTGGCTCAGATTTAATTCTGAAGGATTACCAGAACTACCACCAGGGAAAGAAGCAGAACCATGAGCCAAGGCTGACTAAGTTCCATGGTATTTCCAGCTGCGTATCAAAGCCTTACACACAAATAGTCAGGACAAGAAACACGCCACATCCCTCTGAGAGCAGCAGCTTCTAAGTATTTAACAACTAGGGACCACATGGCTCCCCCAACTGTCCTTCCACTTCAGAACAGGGCTGGGCTGCATGTTGGTCCCTGAAAGAATCCAGCTACTCCTTTATAAGCAAACTCCCCTGCCAGAGGGATGCCACGTGAGCTCAGCACAGCTCTGTTCATGCAGCTTCAGCAACCCAGTTTTGTTGACTACCCCTGTGGAGCACAGTGAAACACTGTGGGGACGTGAAGCAGCTGAGAACAAGCCAGGCTGGAAACCAGAAGAGACCACACTAGTGCAAAGCAAGCCCAAGTCAGCACATCCAGCATTCCTGCAGGTCTGGGGTGTTTTTTTGGTTTTTTTATTGTAGGGGTTGGAAGGGACCTCGAGAGATCACTGGGTCCAACCCCCCTGCCAAAGCAACTCCCTAGCTCATATTGCACAGGGAGGTGTCCAGACTGGTCTTGAATATCTCCAGTGAAGGAGACTCCACCACCTCCCTGGGCAGCCTGTCCCAGGGCTCTGTCACCCTCACTGGGAAAAAGTTCTTCCGCATGTTGGTGCGGAACTTCCTGTGCTCCAACTTGCAGCCATTGCCCCTTGTCCTGTCTCCACAGTTTTGGGGGGTTGCAGCATGAGCTTGATGGTGCAAAGCTCTAAGGCTAGAGAGGTGGCAGGGGGAGTGCACACACAAGGGGAGGAAACAGTTACTCTATAAAGCTCAAATATTGAGGTAAGTAACCATTGCTTCCCAGCACAGAGATCTGAGCATTGACAATAGTCTCAACCCTTCAAAGCAACCAGTTTTTGCAAGTCAAAGAACAAAAATAATCTGAGACTTGATACAACATCACTATTAACAAGTTAGCTTTAATGGTATTTTTACAATATGGAGTTCCCAGCTGACTCTCTCAACAGTTAGCAGAACACAGTGTTCCAGCTAAATCAGGAAAAACTGGTTTTTAAATTCAGATTTAGAAATGGACACACAGTCCTGCAGACTTATCTCATTCTAATGTAGCATTTGAATTTAGAGTCTAGGAAAGGTATCTGTGTAAGATATATAAAAACCACAACCACATCTGTCATAGAAGCTTCCTAAAAACTTGCCAGAATTTGACTCCCGCTAAATTAAGTGCAAACAGTCTCTGACTTGCAGAACTAGTGCTGAGCACTCATAATTCTTGAAAACCATTTCAAATTGTTTAACATACTATGATATACTTTCTCTCAGTATAGCAGAAACACACACAGACCCCCACAGCTATATTCTTGCCCCAGACCTGAAAAAGGCATCTAAACAACCACATATTCTCACCTGTAACACTGTTCTGAGGAGGCACAATTAGGCACTGAGAGGATATCTGCACATTGTATACAGACACAGCATCAAGACATAACAAACAGCATAGGAACAACTGTTACTATGAACTCACCTTACAAACCAAAGAAGCTGTAGTAGTTTTACCAACTCCAGGTGGACCAGAAAGTAATGCTGCTTTAAAGCCAGTACCATCATCTTTGCCTCCAGTTTTATTAGCCTTTGCTATAAAATAAGATTTCAGGTTTTATCTAGGTATTCCTTATAAAACAAATTGCATGTTTCATGCAAACTCTTAAAGATATCAAGCATCACTTGAGTTTTTCCTCGTTTAAGGCTTGACTTTTCAAAGACTAAGCAAATCCTCAAAGCATTTGTCTCCATCTTAGGAGACAAAAATCACCCATCAGATCTGCATCCTAACCACTTGGGGAAAGGCTGTTTAAACCATCATAGGTTAAGATCTGCAGTGATACTAAACCAAAGAACAGCAGAAGTGCTATTACTGCAATACAACCATATCCACAATTCTCTCACAACCACATCATAAAAAAATCCAAACCCCAATAAAAACTCCACGAACCAAATCAGGGTGGGGGTGGTAAGTGAACAACTGCTTAAAATAAAAAACTCCACAACACAACAAAAAAAACCCAACCCATACACCACTCAGGCTCAACTGTCAGGAAAAAGGAAAAAATCAAACACACCAACCAAAAAAAACCCCCAGCCCCACACAAATAAAAACACCCCACAGACTAACTTAAGCATTATTCCAGACTTCTAGACTCGCTCTGCTATCCCCAAGGCCCTTATCAGTCCAGTTCACCATGCTAGTCACCTTGTCCATCTTCCAAGGCATTCTTGTGCCAGTTTCGGAGCCATCGGAGCAGTTTGTTGGCACAGCTTTGCTCACCCTGCTGTCCAATTATTCCCTTGAGAGATACAGGCTTGTATTTATCTACCCATAGCAATCTCTCTGTTTCGCCTTCGGTACTCTCAGAGTTCCCCTTAGGTTTTGGGGCTTCTTTCTTCTCTCCAGCTTGCCATTTAAAGTCCGTAAGCTTTCGAGCAGCACTGGTTTCTTTCTTAACAGATCCAACAGTGCCTCCTTTTTCAGGAGTAGACTTAGGTTTTTTATTATCAGTGTCCCTTTTGACAGGGCTAAAATTCCTTTTCCCGGCTTCAGCTTTTTGTGGCGACTTTTTAGGTCTTGACTCTGCTTTCTTTGCCTTAGGAAAATAAAGGTAAGAAAAGGGGAAATTAAAAAAAAGTACAGTAAATAAACATGCTGCCCTAAACACATGTACAGGAGCGCTTAGGAAAATAACAAAGCTTATGTGTTGATGAAAAACGTGAAGAACAGATAAAGAAATACTGCTCTCTGGAAAATAAAACACTGTTAGACACGATGCCACCTGGTTCTGTAGCACAACCCACAAGAGAGGCAACAAAACCTCGAGTCATTCCCAGAGCAGAAAGTCCCCTTACTCACTGAGCCTGATGCATCTTTTTAAAAATAGTGTGAAATGGAAGATTGTTCAGTCAGAACAACTGGGCCAAACACCCATGATGCTTCTGAGCTCATACACTAGAACAATTAGCAGGAGTAGCACATGGGTAAAAGGAACAGTTATTTACTAACAAATAAAACCATCCCAAAAACACCAAATCACAAACCTAGTGTTCAATCCAAAAAACCCCTCAGTCAAAGCAGTTAGCCAGTATGATTAGAGTTGTTTTGCCTTAAAACACACCAGTAGTATCTTTACACACAACAATGTCTAGCCCCATCAGAAATACTAAAGCAACACATATACTGACTGCACAACACGTCAGAGCTAACATGTTCTATCAGCCACAAAAGACTAAATTAAACTGTGCCTAAAAGACTTGCTACTGCTTATACCATATTCCCTAAAATTTACCTTGAATATTAGTTCTAGTACCCCATAAAGACAAAAACCTGTTACATATACCAGATGGTTTACAAATAGTTGCCCCATGTTTACAGTTCGGTTTGATATTGGGCCGATCTGGGTACCACACAGCATCAGCCACAGTTACTTATTTCAAAGACTAAGCAAAGGATAAAACTGAAACCATCTAAGGAGACAAAAATCACCCCCTGTCAGATACCTAAATACAGAACATCAGAGAATAAATAAGAAGTGAGAAAGCCCCCTCTCTCATGCACACGTCTCATACGTAAATTCAAAATTTTAATTTCAATCCTTTTAACCTTGAAGGTCATACTAACAACCATAAGGTTAGTGTTACTGGGGCAGAAGATCTAGATTCCTTTCTATTAAAAACAAACCGAAAGCAAAACCAAACACACACCCCCCCAAGTTTAAAATAAACCAACCTCTGTTTCAGCTGCCAGCTCATACTTGGACTTTTTGCCTGGCATAGTTCGAATAAGGTCGAACAGGCCATCCTCATCAATAACTTTTGTCCCTAAAGTTGAGGCCTGGAGCAAAAATAAGAATTAAAAGTCAAGTCAAGTTAGGAGTTAAGTAACTCATTTCAAAGTGCTTTCCAGTGAACACTATGTTTAGGGACACAACAATAACAAGGGTTTGACGGGGGGTTTTATGCCTGTACATCTAAGTAAAGCAAAGCCCTAAAACATTGGCAGCTTTTCCTTTTTAACATGCACTTCATTTGTAGCACTGCCCCTTATGGCGGAGGTACAGAACACAGATACAAACAGTTCTGTTTCACTTCTCCCTTGCCGGGGCAGAGGAACACTCACCTTTTCACATTTAGATTGGCCACAGTCTCGCCCCATAACCAGGTAATTTGTCTTCTTGCTGACATTGCCAGTCACTTTTCCTCCATACCGTTCAATCAGAGACTTGGCCTCATCTCTTTCAATACACTCCAAAACGCCAGTAATTACAAATGTCAGGCCTTCCAAGCAGTTTTCAGCCCCCTGGAGAACAGTAATGTTACAGAAAACGCCCTTACTGGATGCAGTTCTACCAAACACCTCTTTGTCATAAACTTTAACCCCCTATCACATCAAATAACCAACGAAACTTTAAAAATAAGCCTACGCTACTTAGCTAGACAAGAGTTCTCCAACTTGAAAAACTATTAAAAGGAATAGCTATCAAGAAAGCCTCACACATTGTTCACCTGACTGAATGTACTTGTAACACTGTGCTTCATGCATAGCAGGTCAGTCAAATGTATGACAGCAACCTTCAACTTGAAGACGAGTAACTATTTTTCATTATCATGATTTCACAAACCAGGTACTGAATTCTTAGCAATTTCCTTACACGTACTCACCACTTTGAGCTACAATTTAGCTTTTTCCAATACATACTTCCTATTTGGAAAAAAAAAACCAAAAAAAAACCCCACCCCACAGTTTTAAAATAGTTGAGCTGATACTTGCTAGACCACTTACACCATTTAGCCCTGTCGTGGTTTCACCCCGGCTGTGGGCCGAGATCCACGCAGCTGCCTGCTGCTTAAAGTAAAAGAGCAGGGGAAGAGGGAAAAAAGGGGGAAACAAGGGAAGGGAAAAGGAAGGGGCAAACAACTCCAAAACCAAGAAACTAAGAGGCCCGTGGGTTGGGATAAGGATAGTTTACTAAGATAACAGAAAGATAAAATATAACAATGCTAACAGGACTTTAGAGCAAAAGAATATGAAACTATTGATACACAATGCAGTTTCTCACCGAACCACACAACTCAGGCCGTACCACCCCAGAGCTGTCCTGGAACCCAACCGTCCCCCCAAGGAAAACGCGTCCCACCACCGTCCCTCTTCTTCCTCCCATCAGCCCCCCGTTATCCTGGGCAGGACGTGATTGGCATGGAATACTCTCTTTGGCTCATCTGGGTCACCTGCCCTGGCTTTGCCCCTCCTTTCTCATGAATAGAGAAATACGAAGAAGCTGAGAAAGTCCTTGACTGTCTGACTGCAACTAAGAACATCAGGGTGTTATCAGCACTGCTTTCATTTTAACTCCCAAACACAGCATGCCATCAGCTGCTACAAATGAAGTTAACTCTATCCTGACTGAAACCAGGACAAGCCCATGACACAACTGACTTCTATATATAGACCTCTGCTGTAGCCATACTTACCTGAGGTATCTCTTTGGTACCCAGAGCTTTCGGACCCTCGCGATTAAGGAAGCTTCGATATGCTTGATAATTGATTCGCTTCTTTTCAGAGTCCTCAGGACTTATAGACTTGGGCAGGAGAAGAAAAAGATTAGTACACGTTACAAATATAAAAACAACAAAATAAACTCAAGCACCACAGTTTAAGATGTTTTTATGCACCAAAGGAAAAGTAAATTCTAACACTTATTTGTAGGGTATTAACGTGCAATGCCAAGGCTTGCTCTGGCTTTGCTACCTTGTGTTTTGAGGTAATTTTTGCTGTTTTTTAAAAAAGATTTAAAACTTCCAAGACTAAAGAATGTACCTATTGTTTATTGTCAGGTTTCCATAGATTAATCTCTATTCCATGTGTACTTGCTCAATTCATTGATAAATTGTTGCTTTAAATTCACATTGTATTTTATTTCAGGATGATGATGAGGTATAGACAAGTTCTACACTTAGATGAAGTCTGCTTTGTTGTGTTTCTACTTTTAGGAGAAATTTGAACTTTTTAAGCAGTAAAAAAACCAAATTAAAGCTTACCCCAAAAAAAGCTGCAGGCTCTCCCTCCCAATTGCAACTGTTATTTAAGTGTCAAATTCAGCTATTTTCTACTTTAGGATTTTAAAAGTACATTTTGAGGTAGCCAATAACTGCCAGTGTGTTGAATAATTTCAGTTACCAAACCAGACAGAAAACTAAATTATATTCCTACATAATATCAACCATAAGAAATATACTTCAGAACAAGAAAGGGAGGAGGGAGGGGAACAAAGCCACCAAATGATGCCATTTATCATTCTACTAGCAGCATACATCTACAAGGTCACCATGCTCACAGAAACAGCAAGCTTTCACTCAGTGTCAGAATTCCTGCATTTTTTCAGGAAAGTTAAATGCAAAAAAGAACTGAACTTATCTGGCAGTGTACAGGCATACACTGAGCGTTAAGGAACTCTCAGTTCCTTCATGCATTTAATTTACACTTTTCCAGATGATTTTCCCCCCTATGTTCTTAGAGTTGCTAGGAATTAAAAGCCTTAACAGAATTTAAAGTCTTAAGAACTGCCCAGAAGATTCAAAGTACCAAGTTACAACAATGATACAAACACTAATAAAGGAAAACTGTTTTCCTGCAAACTCCACCAAGCTAACCAAATTCGTTTTGACAGCTCCTACCTCAGTCTTTTTGGGAGAAATTTTCTCCTTCTTTGGTGTTGTCTTCTCCTCTTTCCTCGAAGCAGTTTTTTCTTTTGATGCTAAACTTTGAGCACTCCTTTCCTTCTCAGCAGTCTCTTCTTTTTGTTTCAGAGACACAAGCTTAGAGCTAGGCTTCAAAGGCAAGGTCTTATCCATCGACTCTCTTGCCATTTTACCATCAGATGATTGTGGGGACAAACAAGGCCCTTTTGAATGTTCAGATTTAGCTTGCTGCTTCATGGTGTCACTCTTTGTTCCACCTGTTGAGTTTGTTTCTTTTGCTTGCAAGGAGGCAGAGGAAGGACAGCACAGTTATAAAAGTCTCTCATTAACACTATAAATTGGGGAAATGTTTTCTATGTCAGGTGTCCTACCTCTTTCCAACTGCTTACACCTTTCTGCCGTGTTTGGACTGCTCTTGATGCTCAATACAGCTTGCTCTCCTCCTGAATCTTTCCGAGCCTAAATAAACAAACAATGCCAAAGTCAAGAGACACCTGTCCCAAGCCATCACTAAGTCCAGATCCCCACGTTTCCTTACCCTTAAGTACACTGGACTGAATGACATCTAACAAAGCTGATCCCTACCACAAGGCAGAACAGAGTCTCTATCAGAGGCAGGTGAGCAAATTCTGCACTCAGCCATGCACATAATCATTCCGTATGTCAGAGGCCAGACAGACTTCCTGGTTACAGTAAATTTCAATCCCAATCAGTTTACTCACTAGTCTGGAGGTACTAATAGTTGTTAAATTCATATTAGCAATCCTAAATCCTAAGAGGTACAACACAGAAAATATTTCACTGTGCCTTAACTTCCCTATGAGAAGTAGGAAGACTCCCACCACTAGGGTTTGCCTCAAATACTCAAGATCCACATTTGCCTGTTCTTTCAAAGCAAGGGGAGTATTCTCCTTCCTCTCCCTCTGTCCCACCACTTTTCACTAAGTTGTGCCACTGACTCATTTCACTAGATCTGGTCCTCCCAAACCAAGAGAACCATAGCTGATCTAAAGCACGAGTCTTCATTAACATGCTTGTATCAATTAGAATTAGAACTTAAAATCCTGTATCAACAGAAGCAGGTAGGACAGAGATACAATGACACCTGCTGTCTGATTAGGAAGGATACATTATTTACTGAGGGAAGGAAATCCAGTAGGAAAAGTAGGAAAAGCTGCTGTGTTATTTTTATGCAGACTCTTGCTGGTTTTAATGCATTTGTATGGAAGTCTCAAAACAAGGGTTAGATGTGTAAAGTAAGAACACTCCCAACAAAATTTCTAAAAACCAGTTTAAAAAGAATTCAACCTTTTTCTTCTGCGGTGTTTCATCCAACATGGCCAAAGTTTTAGCAAATTCTTCATCTTCATGCAGCTGTCTCTCCAGCTGAAAGGAAAAAAATATTTTTAGGCTCATGTCTGACAAGTTTTAATTTTACTTTATCTTTTCTAAAGCTTAAGATGAAGAACTGATCTAAACTAAGACAGCACATAGCTGGAAAAAGTGCATCTTACCAGAGGCAAATACATTTCTGAAAATGGCACTGAAGAATTACTTGTTTCCCCCAAACAGAGAGACTGAAGTCTACTGAGAAAAGTAGAGTTTGGATTTGCTGCACAAATAGATTTATTTTTTTTAATATTTATACTTACACAATCTATTTTCTTTGACAGAAGAACCAGTAAGTACAAATACTGCACATGGAATCTGAGAAACTTAGTCATTAGTTTTAAAAAACAAAGCCAGGTTGGTTTCATTTTTATTTCACTTAAGAAACACAGCATCTGCAGTGATAACTGATCATCAGTTTAGCTTTCCTATACAGCATAGCCCCTTCTTCTATTACCTCTATTCCTCAATAGTGTATATTCTTGCCAATAAATACTGACTGCTGTTTTAACAAAACAACAAAAATAATTGTCTAGAAGCACAACATGCCATGCTGTATGATTCAGAGAATGACTTCAGAAAACCAGTATGCCACAGGGATTATTTTCAGGTGCACTGGATAATGAAATGCATCTGTGATTCCCTGTGTCAAGTGAAAAAGGGGAAAGGCAGTGACTACCAATCACAAACCTGAGGCGTGTAATAATCCCCAATTATGCCCAGAAAAATAACCGTGTGGCTATCATAGAACATGTTAGGTTGGAAGGGACATCTAGACCAACTACCCTGCAGTAAGCAGGGACATCTTCTCTAGATCAGGTCACTCAGAGCTCCATCAAGCCTGACCTTGAACATCTCCAGGGATGGGGCCTCCACTACCTCTCTGGATAACCTGTTCCAGTGATCTACCACTATTACATTGATAAAAATTTTCCCCAATACCCAACCCAAATCTGCCCTTTTCTAGTTTAAAACCATCACCCCTCCTCCTATCGCTCCATGCCCTTGTGAACAGTTCTTCCCCAGCTTTCCTATAGGCACCTTTCCGGTATTGGAAGGCCACTAAGGTCCTCCCGGAGCCTTCTCTTCTCCTGAACAACCCCAACTCTCTCAGCCTGTCTTCATAGGAGGGGTGCTTCAGCCCCTTGATCATTTTTGTGGCTTCCTCCAGCTGTGCTCTAACAGGTCCATGTCTTTCTTGTGTTGAGGGCTCCAAAGTTGGACTCAGTATAAGTGAGGTCTCACCAGAGCAGAGCAGAGAGGCAGAATCACCTCTCAATACTTCTTTTGATGCAGCCCAGGATGCAGTTGGCCTTCTGGGCTGCAAATGCATGAGAGCCACCAATGTCCAGCTTCACATCCATGAGTACCCCCAAGTCCTTCTCCTCAGGGCTGCTTTCTAGCACATCATCTCCTAACCTGTATGGATAACAGAGGTTGTCCCGACCCAGGTGCAGGACCCTGCACTTGGCTTTGTTGAATCTCATGACATTCACCTGGGCCCAACATCTCCAGCATGTCCAGGTCCCTCTGGATGGTATCCTGCCACTGTGGCACACTAACCTCACCACTCAGCTTAGTGTCATCAGCAAACTTGCTGAGGGTGCACTCAATCTCACTGTCAATATCATTAATAGAGATATCAAACAGAACCAGTCCTAATGTTTACACAATAAATATCTAGATTAATTTTATTACACTTATTTAAAGCATACATGGAGAGTCAATCAATTTCTTAAGAAAAACAACTAAGTCTAACCTAACTGTTCTTAGCATAAACCAACAAGTTTATATATAGAGCTTTTACCTCTGAATCTTCCTCAAGCTGCAGTTGCCTGGCAATGGCTTCATCATCTAGTGTGCTGTCTCTGCTTTGTGAAGACTATATTTAAGAAAAAAAAAAGACCAACAGTTCAGTTTCCCCAATACTGCATAAATTGTAGTAGTTTTATCTGTAGAGATTCATTCTGTATAGTCCTAGAAAGTGTCTGGGAATGAGACACGCAGCATTCCATTCCTAGCTCTCTAGCCTACATACTATTAAACGAGGCTGTTTTCAAGAGATTTTACTATTCAAACAAAGCCATGCTATAAGACAGCTTGAAACAGAAATCAAAATTACACTGTGATTTTTTTTTGTTTTGTTTCCTCCATGCTTTATTTGGTGCTTTGTTATTCCACAAATACATTTGCCATAAAGCTTTGGAAAACAAGATCCTTCCTTTGCCTCCTGCCCCCTCCCTCCTACTATATGCTATCCCATCCACTCAATCTCAGAAATCTACTGAATTTTAAGAAAAGTAACTTAAAAAGCAATAGAGAAAACACCATTTTTCAACATCGTGCTATCTTCTCAAAGATAGAAATGCTATTCTAAAATAGCATTTAGAACAGCCCACACATCTCATCAGAATTAACTTACACTTGAGTGGTTATTAAACAGTAACATCAAGAAGGACAAGCCAGTAAGTACCTCCTTGCAGTCATTAAATGGCCATTTTGATCTGCTAACAGACATACAAGCAACCTGAACAGAATCAGTACTCACTTCTTTCCTTTTACTTGCTACCAGTTTCTTTTCTGATCTTTGGACATTGCTTGCCCCAAAATAATCAAGTGGTGATGTGAGAGTCTGTTTCACTGGAGACAAGGGCTTGCTTTTAGGTCGTGGTTTTACACCTTCCTTTTTAACTGTAGTTGTTCCTGGACAACCAATCGTTGACGTCCCATTCTCCTTTGGTTTCAGGGAAATTCTTTTGTGGACAAAGTCATCTTCTTCATCTAAACATGAAAAACATTCTGTTACTTCTGCTACATGGAACTTTAGTTCTTGTAATGGAACTGTCAAGAGAACCATCCTGGCAGATTACATCGACTAAGATGCTAAGGAAATATTATAGATGTGTAGAAGTTATTTTAAAAAAAAGGCTGAGGTGCACATCACATAGTATTTAGCCTCTTTTAATAGCACAGGTCAAGTCTGAATAGAGTACTGAAATAGCAATGCATAATACCTTACTTGTGTTCAGACATGACCTCACATTGAGAGAGCTTAGCAAAGAATGCCTTCACTTCTTACATATAGAACAACAACAAAAAATCTATGTCACTGAAATTTAAAGCCTCTCCTTAACACAGCATCAATTTGAAGAGCACAATTCTTCCTTCACATAAAATGTGAAGTAGAAAGCAACATTTATTTTATTACTTTCCAGTATGCATTAACCGAGCAGCTAATACAGGCTCTGGAGACTTGTGTACTCTTAAGAATCACAAAATTTCACTATAAAGCATGGGAAAATATTAGGGCATACTTTCAAGAAGTTTCTTGAATAAGCTTATCAGTTATTTGTCAAGTACTGCTCACAGCTTATGAATGGTTTTTAGCAGAAACACTAACACCATGTTTTACTTTTTCCCTTTTACTCAGAGATTCTATGAGCTATTTCTACATCCTCTATATTTCTGCACTTAAACACACTCTCCCTTCCAGTGCAGCCAAAACCAACTCAAAGAAGAGCAGCAGTTACACAGAAACCAGACAAGAGGTCAGCATATAAAGTAGGGGTGTTTTTTCAATTTAGAAGGAGGAAGAAGGGCATACACGGTCTCATTAAGAATTAGCCCACCGACCTCTGAACAAAAACTCAGTCTTTCCTTTTAGGTCTCTCCTGTAACATCCAAGACATGGTCCTCCCCACAATGAAAGACAGAAAGAGTGTGTGAGAGCCATTTCATTCATTCTGGAGCTAAACTCTTCAGTTGGTCAATCAACCAACAAGAAAAAAAACATACCAAGGACTTCAAAGAGTTGTGGCACGTTGTGAAGTCTTACTGACAGTTATACAAATGAAACCCTATCGCTGAAGCATGCAAAAACCTGTATGTATCACTGCCAAATTATCAGATTAAGATGACAGCACAGTAGTCAAACATTACCAAACTTCTTAGTGATAAAAGCACTTTCTTTGCGAATTCTTCTAAAAACCCAACGTCTGCAAGTGCTCAGAAGCCAATTGCAAGAAAATCTCTAAATTGAACACTAGACACAGAAAGAATTAAGCACAAAGAACTGAAAGGAGCAGAAACACAGACTGTCTCATTTTCATGCTGCTAACTGAAGTCTGGTTTTACTTTTCTCTCAGTAGAGCTGTTTCAGACACTCCCCATATCATAAACACAGAAATTCTAAACTTGTTTTATAACAGAACTTGAATTGACAGCATTATTGCAAAAATATGTGCATTTTACCATCAATAATTTAACTCCCCATATTTCCTTCCATACAAAAAGGTTATCTAAACTTAACATTTTTTCTTGATAGCTTCTTTATGTCTGTAATCTGTCATTTTTGTTATCTACTAGACAGAGATAGAGGGAAACTGTTTTGTTTCACCTTTGTTCAGTAGACGGTAGTAACTGTTTTAGGGATCAGCTGGAGCTTTACACTACTGAACACTCACTAAGCAGAACACAACAAGTAAAAAGGGGAATCCTGATTGTTCTTGGGAAAGTTCAGAGAGAAAGAATAAATATATCCTTATTTTAAGGGGGAAGCTGACTCATCAGGTAAATCAAAAACACCTAAAGCTAAAAAAAATTATCTACGAGAAAGTGGCATTTCAGCCAATTCAATCCACAAAGTAACATATGGAAGAGAATATTCAAGCCCCAGCCCCTCAGTTGACTGCAACAAGTCTTACCACTAAGCTAAAAGCTTCACTATTCTCAATGAACTTTCCCTAGCAGCAGTAAATACTGCACTTAGCTCAATTTAACTATTACATACCTTTGAAACTGGGACACTAGATGCTCCCAGCTCCTAATTTACAACAGTTTGAGTTCTGAATAGGAGATTGTATCTCAAACATTATTTCAGAAGTATTTTTACTTTAATTTTTTCAGTTTAACAAGATAATATGTTTGCAGGACTAAAACGTACCTATTACTAGAAATCAACAGCTAAATTCCTAACTTATTTTGTTATGGAAAGAAGATACCTTCAGCTCCCTGGCTCCCACCTTTCCTTCAGCTAAAGACTGTTCCATACTAAAAAAGAATCTTTACTCATCATCACCACTATTTTTATCAGAAGATCTGCACACAATATTGATTTTTTTAATTATTAACTCATAGCCATTTAAATAACAAAAATTAACAGGATATTGCTTTCTCTCAAGTAGAAAGAAGCAGAGTAAATATAATTAGGTTTTAATTTAAAAGTATGTGGATTTATGTCATTTATGATGCTAGTACTAAGCATTACCAATAATTAGAGCTTTAATTATGTCCTTCCTAGACATAGCATTAAAAGCATTTATTGACTGCAAGTGGTGGCTGAAGAAGGGCAAGAGAATCACAGCACTCAAGAACAGTCATCTATAGAAGTAAATCAAGAGGAGGCAAAATGAGAACATAAAGCAGTTGTTAGGAAACAAACCCACCCCCATTCTATTAAGTGGCTTTCAAAAAGATGCTTTAGAGGACAGGTACTCATGCTACAGTTTTATACCAGGTTCAAGAAATTCATACGCACATCACAAATCTGTGTGACCTCCAGGTACTCCACTTGAAGCACTTAACATCATCAACTTTTCCAGTAAAACCTTAACATTTCTTCCTTGAAACAAATTGTCACAGAAATGAACACTGATGTTAGTCAGTCACATGCTTTGAGTTTCCTTACAAGCATGAAGGTGACTTCATTTACAACTTCAAAAATATCAGGAGTCCTAGTACTACTGCTGGATTCTTAGTCCTAGACCTGCTGCTTCAGGTCAGCGTTTCAACAAGTGACTGTAAAAGTCATGCCTCATTCCTACAAGCTCACCAACAATTTGTGGGACAATAAAAATCAAAATTCTTATTTTAGCTTAAAAAAATTGTAGATTAGTTGGATTCTTATAGCAATTGCTCAGCAAACAGCTGAGATAGCCTTACAAGGGGTCATGGACTTCACAAAGAAACAAGAACCAATTTTATCAACTATCTCACTGTTATGTTGCAGGAATCTTTGTAGGGCAGAACAAGAGTATTCCAAGAGCAGCATTTCCTGTTTGCACTGACACATTTTTGTGTGCTATGCCATGAAAAAAAATACCCTGAGTGTGCACATTGGAGGGTGTTTTTTTTTTTCCAGGATTAGCTCAGAATTGCAAACAGAAATTAAAACCATGTATTCCAGTCGAGTTTTCTGGAAATTAAGTAGATGCAACAAAGAGAAAGCTAACCATGTGATTAATGAAACAGACAGGCATGACAACCAGGAGATTGATTTTAATTATTTTGGATGCAAACACTACACATAAAAGCAGGGACCTGCTATGCCAGGCAATGTAGAAAGCCAAACTTCCCTAGCAACAAACAACAACTGTTAACTCCTGAGCATTTTAAGAACTATTTAATGACATTAAAGCACATCTGGCTTTTATTTTATACAGCATTCTACCAGTAGCATAATTAGGTTAATAAACTAAGGCCTGCAGCCCATCTGTAACTGTTTGTTATTCTTCTTCCTCTTTCCTATCCTCACCCTTTCTCAAGAGGCTTTCAGAGCAAATGTGTAGTTGTTTCCTAACCAAGCTCTATCAAAATTACCTAAGCTGTTTTAAATGTTTCATTAAATTTAGATAATTTTAAAAGGTTCAGACCCAGGAATGACCCCAGACAATCTAAAAAGGGAGTGATCTATTGCAGGAAGGGACAAAAGCAACAAGCAGCATGTGACAGATCTTCAGACAACCTTCAGAACAACATATTTTCTTCATCTTTGTTTATTATTTCTGTACAAGTACTGCTGTCCAAGCTAAACTTGAGGGTGAAGAAAAAAACCTGTGTGTATATGGAAATAAGTCATTGTGTTGGGTTTTGATTATTTAATATGCACTGGTCAGTACTCAATTTCAACACTTGGTAGGACTGAGTTTTGCATTCTCCTTTTGCTTAAAATAGATCTTTAAGATTGTAGGATGACCACCACTTCTCAAAAAAAAAAACCCCAAACCCAACACAGTAGGTTTATTCAAACTCAACCCACATAACTCTTCCCAAAAAAACCAGATGCTATGTGTTACTAGCAAAGTGCTAGTGCTTTGCTTTTTTAAAATCTTCCTCCACATCTAAAAACACAGCATTTGCGACCTACATTTCAAAGACTGGTCTGCAGAGTCATTTAGATTTTGTGTCATTTCTCAACAAGCTAATTGATTTTAGATGTACTACAAACATGCACTTTAAACCACAACTGTCAGCACTTTGCCTATATCGACATGTCACAGTTCCATGCTGTTATAAAAATATAAAGCTTACCAGAATCACTCCAACTTTACTTCCCTGACATGACATTTACATTTGGATTTTCCAATTATCAAAGATAATATCAAGAAGTTGCCTCTGCTATATTTTTCACGTTATGGCAGAAAGGTTCTGAGATCCAAGACCACCATGCAATAACTGCCACGTCTAACTGTAATTATACGCTTTAGTGCCAAACTACATAGTCCAGTACACACCAAATAAAATTCTTAATCAAATATGTATAGTTATCTTTTAAAAAATATCTTTAGAAAGAAGTTTTGGGAGCCTTAAAATATAGGAGAAGCTGAATATATTTGAACTGCAGTAAGTTATCTTCATCTACAAAACCACTGCTTGGAAGGAGTTGCTATATTTGAAATACCCTTGCCATAGAAATTGCTGTATTACATGGATATGCAATTAGAAATAATCAGTCCATTAACTGTTTCCAGTTTATTCCAGAGAGTTTGATTCCCTTCAGCTGGCTACTTTTACCATAGTTTTATCTCACAAAAGCAGATCTGAATGCCTACCATGCAAAGAAACTTCATGTTCTGGTTCGATTGCCTAAAGTTTACTGCATGATTGGAATATTCATTAATGCCAAATGAATATAATTAGGAACAGGAGAGAAGTAAACTTGAAAAAAATCCAGGCAAGTACAAATGCATTCATTTTTTTGCCAGCTGCAGCTCAGGCAGCTCAACATCCTGAGCCACACAGGACATAGTGTTCCTTTTCAGACAAAATGAACCAGCCTAGCAAAAACCACATAATTCCTCTTTTACATTTTAAATTAGTCTAGCAGATTAACTTGGTCATTTACAAATAAACCAACAAACATGAAGTATTACAGTCACAGAATGTTCATACAAGCAAGTGGGAACTAGGGACGTTCACCTGCCCAAGTTTATAATTCAAATATAGTGAATGGGTACAGTAAGTTTACGGTATTTCTAATCGAAGGTCACTTACACGAGTACTCAAAGGCGGTAAATGCAGAAGCTCTACAGCAAACAACATGAGCAGTGAGGTCTTCTCAAATTCTACTCATCTTCTCAAAGTAGCATATATACTCCAGTGCAAAAATTTGCCACCTCTTTTCACATACTTTGTGAAAAAAATTAGAGCCTACAAGGAGCTTGTAAAAACCCCCAAACCTCTTATCTCACCAAATATCTTAAAAACTAAACTACTGAAAAACTACAAAGCAAATAATGTAATAGGTGCACCACATAATACCTCTGCCATTAAAAATCCCAGTAAATGAACTCTGAACCATAACTGGCATGAGGAAAAAAAAAAAATCTACTTGCAAATAAGTTACTTGTATCCACAGCACCTAAATGGCTACAATAACAGGATATAAATTACTGATGTAGGAAAGGCGGCGTTGTTTTTCAATGGCACAGCGAATTTGCAAGCAGAACCTGCATGAGGATTTTTATGTAAAGTTTTACTCCAAAGACTCCTAAGTCCAACCTTAAAGATGAGCACACAGCACAGAAGAAACCAGGATTTATTTGCACTTACAGGACTAAAAACATTGAAATCTGGTTATGTATCACAAATTTTTTTAAAAAAGTCAACCTAATCTTCAAGTGGATTCATGAGCCACTCTGGAGATGGAAAGGAAAACAGCCATTGATTGATAGAAAAGAAAAAGGCTGTTCCCTATGTTATGATTTCCATGGTACTACTCTAAAAGCTTTCCTTTTGAGATCTCAATTTCCATTTTAAACTAAACCTGTTCCCTTTTCTAAATAGATTTTAAAAACTGTTTGGGCTTTAAAATATTGAAAGCAATGTACAGAATCGATAGCTTTCACACAGAAGTAATTTCTTAAAGGAGGAACAAGCATGAAGTACATGTGAAAATTATTTTCCCAGAAAGTTTCCTCAAAATAAATTTACAATAAATCATTTTGTAATGAATGGTACAGCACTATGGCTAACCAGCTGCCTGACCAGAACATCTTCTAACACTCCTATAAAAAGTAGTACGATAACCAGGTAGTTGTAAAAGAAAGTACAACAACATCCTCATTATCATAAACATTAAATCTAATCTCTGTAAAAATTGCTGTTACACAGCAATGAAATTATTTCATGCCCTGCCATGTTTGAAATACAGGCTGACAAGGCAGTATTAAAGTAATCACTCTGTCTTCCAATAAATGAATCCAAGTCTTTTTTTTAATTCAAAGTTACCACATTTATTTTTCAATATTGCTGCTATCCTAGTTCCTACAAAGAAAAAAGATCACCTAAATTTTATTTCATCCACACCTTTAGTTTTCACTTACTCCCCTATTCAAGGGGACAACTCCAGATTAAAGAAGCCAGATAGGAAGCATATGATAGTAAGCTTAGACACTACTGCTCTCACATTTACTGTTACAGGACCCTTACATTGAGCCACTGGTACTCCTGAACTTAATTTTAATGGAGCTTGTTCTTAAACTCCTTTTACATTGACCTCTAACACTAGTCCCTGCTTCTTCATAGGATTTCTGTCAGAACCTGCGTTCTCACCCTCAAAAATATTTCAAGTCAAATTCACTTAAGGTTCAACCACATATTCTCAAGTGAAGAACAGAACACCACATTAGAGGAAAGCTGGTACAGAGAATACTATTTATCACCTTCACCCATTTTTACATAATTATAGCAATTTCATTAAATCAATACAATATCAATATTGCCCAGGAAGCACCAGTGACAATTTTTTATTCCCCTAAAGTGTTACAGTGCAAGACATGCATGTTCACGGACAATCTGCAGCTCACTTGAACCAGCATTTGGATGTAGGAGACTTCTTTTTGGCCGCCAATACTAGCACTTGACTCAGCCCTTTTTTTCCCTGTAGTTTCTAGCCCCTCTCCACCACCTCTCCCCCCCATATACTCTTTACATTAACGAGCAAGCACATTCACAAGCTATCCTCTTCTTGTCCCATCTTCAAGCTCTCAAGGAACAAGTTTCCAATGACCTGCAATCCTACTTGGTTTCTACCACCTTGTTTTTTCTACCTTTATAAGTAACTCAGTCTACCACTAGGCTTTCCCCCGCCCCTTAAGATAGGTTTTACAATATTCAAATGACCAAGGCAATTGCTATATGTGCATAATTACTGCTACATGATATATATGAAAGATTATTAACCAAAAGTGAAGTCACAACTCCTGCCAAATAACCACCTGTGATAAAAACAGCCAAGATTCACATCTTAACAACAGGTTATCTTGTACACAGTTCCAGCTTCCATGGGCTTTTGACTGTTGAATTAAGTTATTTTAACAAGCACAACAAACACCTGTACTTTTTCCACTCCACCAAGACTGGTTTTCTATCAATAAAAAAGGGGTTTTTTCCTTGCTACCTGCTGGAGTAACTTAAACTTTGACCATCAGTAAAAACAATACTTAAACTCATTTTTTCACTAGCAACAAAATATTCTAATACAATTACAAAGAGCAATTATTCTGGCTTTTTTTTTTCCTTTTTAAAAATGCAACTTCACAAACTAATAATAAAGCAGCATAATGATCAACACCCTTGTAGAAACAAAAAAATTAATTCTGTCAACGTTTTTGGAAATCTGTATCCCACATGGTTATAGGGAAGAGCTGAAAAGAAATCTGAGAAACAGGAAGAAAGTTTCAACTGAAATTACAAAATAGATTGAGGCAATTCTGTATTACCTGATACCAGAAGGCTCTTTCAAACACACTGGTATGGACAGAGCCTTTGAGAATGAGATTCTGACTTTTGAGCAAGTCCAACAAGCATATTCTTAAGTTTTCAACTGCATAACACTAAAAAGAAAAGGTTGATGCCTACAAATTCAGTTATGATCTTTTCTACCTAATATTTCTGCATTCTTATTCTTGTAAAATGTTTCTCTCAAGCCAATAGCAGTATCATTACCATTAAAACACACGCAGCTTGTCTTTCCCAATATTAGGTTTTATGGCCTTATTTAAGGACATATCAAACAATCCACCCCATTTGTAACATAACATACAATGATATATTTCTTCCATTACCTGTCTCTGAAATATAAACAACAGGATCCTGCTTTGGAACTTTAGCAAGTTTTGAAGTAGCTGCTTTTTTCTCAGATGGCTTCTTGGATTTTTTCACTGACTGCACCTCCTCTTCTGAATCTGTATTTTGACCACAACATAAATATACATTTCCTCCACATATGTACAGACTTTAAGTAATAGATCACATAACATTAATTAATGTGTTCAGATACATTCAACTGAGTGAGAAAAATGTATCACATGAAAGGTCAGAGCAAGCTTTGTTCTTCTCTACCAGCTAATAGTCCAGACATCATTTATTCCAGCATATACATCACCAAAGGGAAGTTTGGTCAGAACTCAGTCTGGACAGTGCTGTTAGTTACATAGAAGCATTTTGTTGCTTCTTCCAAGAACTGCTATGCCTGTATAAAAACCTTTCCAAATAAGAATGCAACTGCCAGAGTACCACATCAGTTTACTAAAAAACAAAACAAAAATCACAAACAAAAAACCCCTCCAAACCACCACAACAGGCTTTTAATATAGATTCATTAGCCTGATTATATTTATATAGTATATTATGCTGGTGTATTCCACAACACCTATTCCAAAAGCTAAAAGACTAAAATAAATAAATGATTTTCCAGCTCATTGTTAGACTGCCATTCACCAGATCCCAAAAGTTGTTAAGATGCCAACCTTATACTACTGTACATTATATATCCCAACATCCAAATGATTAAGCAGGACAAGCAAAGAAGTCAAGACAACTAGCAAGTTTAACAGAGAACTACCCTTCAGAACCTACCTTTTTCCACGATAAACTCAAATATATATTGTAATTATTAAAAAAAGGACATTTTTGCATCTTCAAGAACTTTGAGCACTATTTCTATTTTGCTCTTCTACTACTAATGGCTTACAACTTATAAAGTCTCCAGGCAGCATCAATATTTCAAGAGTAGCAGTTGAGTTACAGATTACTTTTGTACTCCACCTTTTAATGCAGGAATATTTCTACTGCTCTTCCTCACTAAACAGGAACTTTTTATAGAATACTTGATCTGAAGATTTAAATCCATTTTTCTATATATGTAACAGCATTATTCTGACAAAGGTTTATGTTATTTTTCTTCTACAAGTGAAGCAATTGTCTATTGTTACGAAGATTGCTTCTAAAAATTCAAGCTGAAAACTTCAGTAGGAGTCAAAACTCTTAGAAACTCCTGAAATCTTTTCTAGTTTTGCAGTATTTAAGATTCAGAATCCAATCAGGGAGTAAATAATGTGACAGCTCACAAAATTTAATTTAAAAGCTTGAAATTTATTAACAGGCAACAGCTTGTATGTTGGCTTGAGGTTTTTTTGTCTTTCTGTGATTTGGTTTTTTGTTGTGGTTTTTTTAAGCTATAAATGCTGTAAAACAGATTTCCTTTATTATAGCATTCCATGTAATATTTTTAAAACGTGATAGCAGTGCTTTAAATTATATTCAGCATGTTCCACACAGTGAATTTAAAATTATGGGATGAACGTTTATGAGATTTTTATTTTAAAAGACACATATGGAAACACAAGTTGGCCTTTTAAAACACATCTCCTGTATTATGTTCATGCAGTGTACAGAAGTGTGAAATTACAGGATCAGCCTCCAAGCCCAAACATAGTATGATATTTATCCCTAGCAGAAAAGGAAACCTAAAACTCCCAGCAATTTATATACATCTTCATAAGCAAAAAAGTTCAGATAGTAAATTCTGTCAAAACTTCAAAAAATTTTTTTTTTCATTGTTTGGGGGTTTTTTGGTAGTTTCTTCTTCTTTCTTATACATTTGGGGTTTTTTTTCCAGATGTTATGATAAAAGTTACTTTGCACTGTATATTACATAAATGGCACACTGTGCTCATTATCATCAAATGTATCTAGCTACCCAGCAAGAATTACTGAGAAAAAATTTTTAGTGTACTAAAAAAAACCCACACCCCCTGCTCCAAGAACCAAAGCACCACCCATAAGAAAACCACATACTCAAAACACAGTTCACTTTCAGAAGGCCCATTTACCTAGCTGATCTTGAATGGTGATGCAAGAGATACAAAGGAGCATTCAGAAATAACCATGAACTCTACCTGAATCATAGATTATTCTTCTTTTCTTGTTTGGCCGCTTTTGTCTGGGCTCATCTTCACTGGGTGAATTATTCACCTAAGAATAACAGTCCATTAGTTCAACAGGTCCTCCAAGCTTTTACTCAGTTAAACATTCAGATTTCTGAGAATCAAACAAATTCTGACAGATTTTTTTTTTTTATTTCCCAATATTACAATTAAAAACAGTCTTGTGCTAACTCTCAAGTGGGAGGCACAGGAAGGGTGCAGGGCTGAGAAAATAAGGAAGAAACTGCAGCAGTGAAGATAAATGTGCTTCAAGCAACCCACAGAGGATTATGTTGAGAATTATTTTCAAGTTTAATGCAAGTTAAAGTAAATGAAGCAGATTTTCAAGTATTTCCAACTTTTTATCCAAACAGAGAAACTGCATGGTTCCACCAGAAACGGAGAAGGGACAGGCCAATAAGTTACTTATACAGAATTCAATTTTGGTTCCATTCGTTGCTTTGCTGTAACCACCAGAATTCAAAACATCTTAGAGTAAAGCACATCCAACTGAAAAGGGAAGAAAACATACACCACAGCTGAAGCTAGACTGATTTCCTAACTCAGCGTCCTGGTTGTTTACAGCTTCTCCTCTCACTCATTAAGCAGGACAACTCCCAAAAGAGATTGCACCAATGGTCACAGTGGACAAACATGTTCTATCTAACAGCAGCTACTATTAAACTGTCCCAAGGAACTAGATTTTTTTGGTAGGTTTTTTTGGTTTGGTGTTGTGGTTGGTTTTGGTTTTTTTTTTTAAGGCACTGACAAGCTTTAGACATTTAGAAAAACCACAAGCCACACAGGTAGGAAGCTTCCTGTGCCTACCAAACTACCAAGTATGCTTGCATTCTAGTCACAATCAGTTGTAAATGCATCTAAAGATGTAATTGCAGATAAAGAACATACATATATTATTTATGTTTATATGTTATAAACATTTTATAACCCACATTATTCCAAAACTTGTTAAATCCCTGAGTGCAAAGTACAACTAACAGATCACCTAAGACAACTGCTGTGGTCTTTCAGTTCCCATGAACAGTCCTTTATTTTCACATTGAAACAGTGAAGTTATGCAGCCAAAATATTTTTAGAGTTGCATCTTACTTTTGATTGTGATGCTTCACATTAAACTTTCTATCCTATTTGAAATCTTTCCATTCTCCATGTGTTTGTAAAGCCCTCTCTAGGCACTCCTTCCTTTTTTACACCACAATTAACATGAAAAACACTGAGGCTAGATTATTATCTGATTTTAACCTGTCATTTTACAGCATTTGGTCTTTGCAATAGGTTTTCCTAGGTGACCCTGTCTGAAAGAGTCAGTGTTAATGCTTTCCTCACCTGTTTAGGCTTCTGAACACCTGGTCAAAAAACTGGTTAGAGGGTACCAACACCACAGATTTCACTTTACATGAAAGCATGGTACCTTTATGGTAAGTCTACATCTATGCATAAGCATCAGTCTTGATTATAAGATAAACAAGCAGAGCTACTTAGAGAACCATGGGCTATGGTTCTAAAATAACTTCAAGTGCATCAGATTACTTCTACACTAGCACCTAACAGTAACAATTTCTACTACCTCTCCTCTGCTCTACAAGTCAAACAGTTTTAAAATTAGCAATCTTCTTCACCTACAAAAACCCGATGCTAGGTGTCACCAAGTGGTAGTTTCCTGCCATGCCTACGATTGACACACCTGAGAAGAACTGTGACTTTAAAAAAATGCTAGAGATGCAAACAAGCCTATGCAAGAGAAACCAAGCACTTAGTAAGAAAAGCAAAACTAACCTTAGTCTCTTTTCCCTTTTTCTTCCCACTTGAAGGTCCTTCACCATTTTTGATTTTTTCACTCTTTTTCACAGTGTCACATTCCTGTCGCTTTCCAGAAGGTACAACACCAAAGAACTTCCGGATATCCTAACAGAAAACACAATTTTTTAAATACAGACAGTTTTTAGAAGTTTCACACTATAAACAAGGAGAGCACATAAATAACTTCCAAAACAGCTGTTGCATTTGTTGATCTTGAAACTTTGTTTACAATTAAGAAAAAGACCAGCTCAAGGTAGCTGCAGACACCTCACCACCTTTCTCTTGTCTTTGAGCCATAAAAAGTTTATTCTTCCCTTAGTTGGACATCTCCACCAATATACACCTCAGAACAAACTTCATAAGCGATGAAATAATGACTCAAGGTGTATAACTTTTTTCCAATTAACTATCATAAACTTAAGCCAAAGTATTTCTATAGTAAAAATTATCAAACTTGGGTATGATATACTGTCAAACACAAGAAGATTGAAAAGCACCGAGAACTAGAAAGCAGTAGTGGGACATTCTGCATCCTTCAACTTGTTACAAGTTTAGAACAGTAATTCCCATGTCACTAAAGAAAAAAATAGTCAGCCAGAAATATATTACAATTTAAACAAAGAGAAAGAACTTAATATGAAGAACCCAAAGAGTCTAGTTTGTAACCTTACTATCTGCCCACAGTTTAACTATAAAAAAATATATAAAATAATTCAATAAAGCTTAATTTTATTAAAAAAAAAGCAGAACTCTTGTACACACAAAACCAAATCTGACTACTGTTGAAAAAATAGTATTTCAGTTTTATTAAAAATAAATTCAGAAAACACATACCCGTCTGGAATCACCACCTCCAGTGGTAGCAGCCATTTTAGAGAAAAAACATACCCCCTATGGCCTAAATATATAGCAGGCAAAGGGTGAGGCTCAGACACGTTCTGTCCAGCTGACAGCTATTCCCCATCATAGAGTTCACCTGGGCAAGTGTTTATTATTAGAGGGAACTACATGTAAAGTAGGACATTCTTAAGGAATCTCCATAGAAGCCCGATCAGAGGGAGTGTTTCAGGCTCCTTTTCTCTTAGGGGTGAGTTCCCCGGTGGTTTGGATTATCAGAGCCTATAGGGCTTAAAAATCAATGGAAAATGTAATTTGAAAGCATACACAAAATATGGGATGCATTCAGGTGTATTTGATGTATTTAGCTTACAACAATTTTCTGGAATCAGCAATGTTACTTACTTCCTGTAAAAATTTAGACTCCTCATGTTTTCCTGCATATTATGATATGGATTCAGTAGAGACAATGGTAGATTAGGAAGCCTTCTTCCTCAGCGAGACTTCACACAGTCCCATCTATGGAATCTATGCCTTGAGGCACAAATTCTCAACACTGCTATGTTACACATACTCCTACAACATAAATGCAGTACTCTGTAAGCTCTGAAATTTTGACTGCTGATACCTACAGCTAACAGGTTTGAAGAAAGCATTCAGTGATCAAGTCCATGAATTTTAAAGTCTCAGAGCAAATTCGTGGACTTGATCACTCAATCATTAGTACTGACTTCTTTTTAGGCTTGAGACAACACAGGCAACAGAAAAACATTACAAGTCTCCTTACCCCTTTTCCACTGCAAAATAAATCTAATACCACAACACTGTAAATATAAAGGGAGTTTGAAGTTTTGTTTTCATTTTTATAGCTGTTACTTTTAGAATTATATGCCTCAAGAATTATCAATTTTAGATCAATAGTAAGACTATTTATTCTAGTATTTTAACTAAAATCTGTTAAGTAGCAAGCTGCTCAAATATGGCATACAACACTAGTTTTAATGGACTTATACGAGGAAAGTCTATCATACCCTGGCTTATGAAATACAGACTTAATAAACTGACCTGTCTGCCCCAGCTTCTTTCACTATTTTAATATCACAGTTCCTAAGCTTTGAAGGCCCAAAGTATAACCTGTAAATTATTATTTTCTGCCTCATCAGTTCTCATGAGATATCAAGTTAGCTCTTCATAAACACTTTGAATTCACAAAAGGAACAGCATAGCCCTAAGTTTAACATTCTGTAGAGGACTGAAATTGCCCTTCAAACTCCTCAGAGTTGACTTTACAATCCGTTTTCCCCCAAATCACTTCATAAACACCTAAAACACATGGGTGGGTCAACTGCTACTATCTTTTATAATGCAGGTAGTATTTCATTATAATAACAAGTCAAATGAGAATAAACAATTATTTTTTTATTATTCAAAGCAGCATCTTCTATTTATTAACAAAGCACCAGCCATCCAAATACTGTTACTTCTTTGAAAACAGTATGGTGATACAGCAGCTATGCATTCCAAAAGTGCATCCCTATTACCACAACCCAGTCTATTCTCCTGAATAGAACACAAACTACACTTCAGTCCTCAAGAAATGGCAGCTTTTTTCCTTTTCTTTTCTTGTTACAAGCTTGTGTTAAAGGAGTTTCTGAAAAAGGAGTTTTTCAGAAAATACTGTGAATGTTACAGTACACAGTCCACCTAGAGACTTCTGAAAAAAAGTTTGGTTTAAGGTAGCAAATTTTAATTTCCCAGAGTGACCATCTACTTCTGACTGACTAAACTACATAGCCCTAAGCTACAGAGGAAAACTGACATCTACACACAATCTTCTTTGCCCTTTGAAGTTATGAGTCCTACAATCTGCTTCATCAATCCCACTCCTTGGAAGAAAATGTAACCTTGTTAGCCACTGCTGGACTACAACAGGTGGTAAGTGTGGAATTGCTTAGGACAAAAGTATGCCACAGTGCAACAATAAAGATATATCTCAGTGAAGCTTTTATCCAAGATTTGCAAGAGAAATTTTTTCATGTCACTTGAGATGCCAGATAAACCTTTAGTTCACTGCGTAACTAACTGCCACATAAATATCTATCAGACTGATTTGCTTCCAGCACTCTGAAGACCATTTATAAAGTATTACATAAGCTTAGATCCCACAAGGGATTACTTGCCTCCATTCTGGGTTTATCTACTTAACATGCTGAGACTGACCATCTTATTGGTACATGCACATACATGAGTTCACCATGCAGAAAAAATGCCTACGTATAGCTTTTATCTGCGCTAGTCCAACAAGGAAAGGTGTGTACCAATGTAACCGGCAAATTTTCTTCTGGTACAATATTCCCCCCAAAACCACGTAAGTCATCAGCTTTGTGTACACTGGAGATACACTCACCAGCATGCCTGTCCCAGGTGATCCCCTTGCCCAGAAAGCTAAAATTAAAGAGGCCAGCTGTATTAGCGTGGTTCCCCATGGGTGCTTCAGGAGCACAGAAGCACAAGGTTGGAAAAGACCTTTGAAGATCATCATGTCCAACCATTCCCATCCTAAGCTAAACCACATCCCTAAGTACCTCATCTACCCTTTTGTTAAACACATCCAGGGAAGGTGACTCAACCCCCTCCCTGGGCAGCCTGTTCCAGGCCCTGACAACTCTTTCAGTAAAAATTATTTTTCTAATATCTAATCTAAACCTACCCTGGCACAGCTTTGTGCCATTTCCCCTTGTCCCATCTCCTGTCACCTGGCTGAAGAGACCACCACCCACCTCTCTACAAACTCCTGTCAGGTAGTTGTAGGTGGTGATATGGTCTCCCCTCAGCCTCCCCTTCTCCAGGCTAAACAGTCCCAGCTCCCTCAGCCGTTCCTCATATGATTTGCTCTCCAGCCCCTTCACCAGCCTGGTTGCCCTTCTCTGGACTTGCTCAAGGACCTCAATGTCCTTCTTATGGTGAGGAGCCCAGAACTGGGCACAGCACTCGAGGTGTGGCCTCACCAATGCTGAGTACAGGGGCACAATCACTTCCCTAGACCTGCTGGCCACACTGGTTTTGATACAAGCCAGGGTGCCATTGGCCTTCCTGGCCGCCTGGGCACACTGATGACTCATATTCAGCCTGCAGGCAACCAACACCCCCAGGTCCTTCTCTGCCTGACAGCTCTCCAGCCAGTCTCCCCCAAGCCTGCAGCACTGCACAGGGTTGTTATGTTTCATGTGCACCACTCTACACTTGGCCTTGTTAAACTTCACCCTATTGGCCTCAGCCCACTGGTGCAGTCTGTTCAGATCCCTCTGAAGAGCCTCCCTAGTGTCATCTGCAAACTTACTGAGGGAGCATTCAATCCCTTCATCCAGGTCACTGATAAACATGTTGAACAAAACTGGACCCAGGACTGAGCCCTGGGGGACGCCACTCATGACTGGCCTCCAGCTGGATTTTGTTCCATTTACCATCACCCTTTGGGCCTGGCCATCCAGCCAGCTTTTAACCCAGCTGAGGGTCCACCTGCCCAGGCCAGTGGCAGCCAGTTTCTCAATCAGAATGCTGTGAGAAACCGTGTCAAAGGCTTTACTGAAGTCCAGGTAGACCACATCCACAGCCTTCCACTCGTCCACTAAGTGGGTCACCTTGTCATAGAAGACGATCAGGTTACTTTGACAGGATCTACCTTTTGTAAACCCATGTTGACTAGGCCTGATCCCCTGGCCATCACACATGTGCTGCATAATAGCTGCCAAGATGACCCTCTCCATGATCTTCCCCAGGACTGAGGTCAGACTGACAGGCCTGTAGTTCCCTGGATCCTCCTTCTGACACTTCTTATATATGGGTGTAACATCTGCCAGCCTCCAGTTGAGTGGAACTTCCCCAGCCTGCCAGAATTGCTGATAGATCATGGAAGTGACAAGTAATGTTAACTTTGAGCAGTTCCACCTAAGAGGTGGAACTAAAAAGAACTTCTGATGGCTCTCACTAAATTCTGAGGTAATTAATGCATAGCATCTGAACAGCCTAAAAAGCTGTGTTCAGGTGCACTGGTTCCTCCTGAGCTATCTTAGTAATTGTATGATCTCAGTAACGGCTGTGCCACACAGTTCTTGCCAGTTTTGACTACTGCTTCAAATCCTCCAATGTATGCAATACTAGCACACCATTGCAATTAATCATGTCAGATTGCAAGTTTTGTCTTGAGAGATTTCTATGTCTTTTCAACTAAACGACATGAATAGAAACTGAAACCTACAGTAGTAGAAAGACTGGTTACTCAAAGAGCTTGTCAGGGTGACTTTTAAGATCTTAGTAAAGGTCTTTTTTGAGACCCAGCTCAAAAAAAGTCAGTTATAAATGTCATAAACTCTGCACTTTTTTATTTCCCCTGCATTTCTAAACCCAAGACTAGCTACTCCAACATTTTATGATAGAGCCATCTCAACCTAACCATAACAGGCACTGTGTTTTTAGACTAGTATTCAGTAAGGCAGGATATTCTCCAAAGTAACATCATATAATTCCATTTGCACCTCAAAATACAAGACAGAAAACTTTATTTCACCCACCTAGCTCGATGACTGCAATAGAAAGTAATTCACCTTATTTCAGGCATTCTGAAGTGTGTCCATGAGGGCCTTGCATCAAAAGAATCATTTCTTTACAGTCTGCCTATTTCAGTGCAAGTTTAGTCCAAACATCAGGTCCGACATCCGGTGTGTCCAGAAAAATTGCACTAGCTGAAATCAAGTTTATTGTATTGCTTCAGTGAAACCACTAATACTTGCTTGTATAACGACACTAATTAATGTTTACCAATAGTAGTAACTGCAGCACCGGTACTACACAGTATTTTTTGAACAGTATCACAGTTTTAAGTACAAACTAGCTGATGCTACAGTTTCAACCACATGAATGGCTCAGCTAGCAGCCACTCCATGAGTGAGCCATTCCCTCAGGTGTACCAGTATAGCTCTCTGTTTGGGAATTGGGTCAGACCACTAATCCGAGTTAAAAAAAAAATTCAATCCTTTCTGAGACAGTTAATTGTGTAGCTCTACACACATCAGTTCAGCACAGCTGCTTCTTGTATTTGGCACTACATGAAAAAGTTACTTTGCAAGGTAATGATACTAGATTCCAACATGCTTGTGCTGTCAACGACACACAGTGCAGGCTACACAGTTACTACTATCACTGTATTTTTGTCTTTATCTCCATAGCTGCCGCAGTGATGGCTGTACAGTGTCTTCAGCACATTAAAGGGAATGGGCTGAGGCAACTCAATCGTTTCCTCAAAATGATGGTTGTCTTCCTCCCTTCTAGGAAAGTGCCATGACATCGAGATATGTGACATTCAGAAGATTACACAGAGGCAGAAAATCTCTGTCCCAGGAAGGCTGGAAAAGAGGAAGCAAGTCTTCCAGTAAGATCACTTTTCTAAAGAGGTGATGGCAGGACAACAGGAGAAGCAGTCTTGTCCTCGTACATCAATTTAAAGTCATGTGCCACCCCTAACAAACTGAAATTATCAGATTTACAGTTTCAGGATTCTTTTGCTGGCAGACCTGTCAGCGCTGTGAAAAACTGAGATTGTACCTTCCATTACTGCTGAGCATCAAGTGTAACAAATAAACAAGGTTAAACTCTGTGGGGAGTCCAAAACCAAAGTTGAACCTAACTGGCTTTGAACAGCATTAGTAGTTAAGCGAGTAAAGCATGTGCACAGACACTCCACCTGAGTGAAGCACGTTCATCTGAGCCAGAGATGAAGTGGATACCACCTTATAACGGCCGTGCAGGTGGGCAGCCTTTGGAGAGCACACAAACACGTATACATGTATATTTACCAACTCTACATCCTACCGAGGGTTGCATCCTTCATTACTCAAGGTAAGTGCCTACTTCTTGACTTCCAAATTCTTCTTTCTGCAACCGAGCGGCAGCAGTGCCTCTCGTACGCCCTTACTGATATTGAGGGGAGAGGTGAAACTCGGGCAGACCGCGCTCATCGACAGCGGGTAGCTCGCCCGCCTTTCTCCCGCCAGACGGACAAGCCCACGGTCCGCGCCTAATTCGCCACCCGGCTCCGGGTGAGGGGCGGGAAGCTGTAGAGCCTCCGACGCTTCCCCCTCGGGTCATGGGCACAACCGCCACCGCTTCCTGGGCCGGGAGGTTGCTCCTAGCACGCGCGGGGAGCCGGGCCGCGGCCCCTCAGGGCGGGAGCGGCCGGGAGCGCGCGAGCCCTGCCGGAGGGGAGGAGCGGCCTCTGCTCCGCAGCCTCGCAACCGTTCCCGCGCGCGGGCCTCCGCCGCTGCGCCACAGCGTGGGACCTCGGAGCCCGGGGCCGCCCGCTCACTGGGCAGAGGACGCCGGCTGGGCAAAGCTAGGCTCGGCCCGCCACAGACTCCGCCGTTCCCGAGGCTGCAGTCACGCGTGGCGGAAGACGCCCATCCAGCCCCGCCGCTGGCGGGACACTGCGCAACGCTCCCCTCCTCCCCCAGCCCGGGGGAGATACCGCGGAGGGGGGCGGGGGAGAGCAGCCCCGCGACCCCCAGTGCCGCGCGCTCACCATGCTGCCGGCGGCGGTTTATCTCGCTAGCGGGACGCCTCCAGCTCCATGCCTCCCACCCCCTCCTTCGCGCCAACTCCCGTAACCCGCCGCGCAGAACTGCCGTCACAGCCGCGACGGGCGGGGCAGTAGCACCGGGCCGGGACGGCCCAACGGGGAGGAGGGAGGAGGAGCCGGGAGCAGGGGCGGCGCAGGGCCTGGCGCTGCTGCGTGTGGCCGCCTCTCTTGACAACCTGCACTCGTCCCTGTTTCTTTCTTCCTGCAGACCGTAGCAATCCCCCCCCCTCTGCGGAGGGGTTTAACCGCTCCGCCGAACCTCGGCAGTAAGCTCGGGCAGCTACTGCGCGTTATGGCCTGTTAGTAAAGGGAGCGGGTGTAGCGCCTCTCCTCAAAATGGTGGGCTGCTAACTGCCTCAGCTGCGCGAGGAGAAGCCGTGTCTTCGGTCACCTTTGAGAGAGGAGAGCTGCCAGCCCTACTAGCTCTAACAGTCAAGCAAACAGTGCCAGGCCGCCGCGGGATACGTTGTTTTGTAGTGCAAAGAGCAAGCGGAGCATCCTAACTGGGCGCGCAGGTGGTGGCACAGGAGTGCAGTCACCATAAGTCGGGCCCAGCTCAGCACATAAAATAACTTCTCTGCAGTAAGGATGCCTGGGTCCCTTCTTTCTTCTTCCTCGCTGTGAAGGAAGTGTCAGGCTTTTGATTCCTCATCCGTATTTTCTCTCATGCATTGAGGCTTGGTAGAGCTCAGAGCCTATGTCAGAGAAGAAACTGGAAACAACGCTCTGTCTTCACCCACTGTTGGATTTCTAATACATTTCTAATGAAATACTGAGATTTTCCCCCACTTTTTTCCTCTGTTGCTGAGCAGTGGAGGGTACAAACCTGAGCCAACCGAATAAAAACAATTTCTCAGTTATTACTTGTCCGACGCTTAGATTCTGGCCACCTCCTGAATTTGTAATCATTGCTCGTATTGAAGAGAATGGACAGGTCAACCAAACCTTGTGGCATTAAAAATACATCCATTGGTTTAGAAAACCACTCTTTAAAAAAAAAGGGAGGGGATACACATTCAACTTTTACATGTTGCATCATGCAGTTTCCAATGCTATCATTTATGTACCTTCTGTATTACTACTTTTTTTCTCAAAGAACAGAAGATTGTCTACTTGACATTCTTTGTCTATGGTAAAACTCCAGCAAGGACAATTACATAGAGATGAAAGATCTTTTTGTCGTATCTGAGAACATGAATGCTAATATTACCATTCCTGTTTAATTCTTTAAATTGGACTTTAAGTAATTGTAAGACCCCATTTGTCTAGAAGTTGCTACTGTTTTATGAACACACATCGTTAGGAGGACTCATATTTTCAACACTGAATTTGGATTTCTTCATAAGGAAAGCGTGAGAGGACCAAGTAAATGTGGACCTACAGCACAGGCTGGTTTGGAGGTTATTCTGTATGCACTCAACTATAACAGCTATGCAAACAAAACTGGTATTGCTTCAGAAAAACATCTCCAGAAATATATTTGAATTTAGGTATTCTCATTATGTAATTTTTAAAGCTGTGTGTATTCCTGATACGAAAGCGTATTTAAAATGGCTGATGTTTGTAAGAGCTGGGCAAACTGTTTAAATAATGCTAAAAGAATTATTGCAGGTGGTTATCTTTATTTGTAGTTGATAAAGCTACCTAGAATAACATGCAGCAGAGCAGTATCAGCTTGTGGGCTTGTGACATGTCCATGTTTCTTGGAAGGCAAGAGTTTAACCCTTTATGAAGAGATCAGACCGTGTACCTGGAATGACTGGATTTCACTCTGGATAAGGCAAGGACACAATAGCACTGTTTCTATATGCAAGGCTATTGCAGCGCTGGAAGTGGGAAGAACAGTGCTCTGCAACAGGAAACAAAGCTGAGTACTCATTGTATTATGATGGGCTTTGCAAGATGAAATGAAGGCAGTATCCCTTTAGAGTCTATAATTTACCATGGGTCATGTTTTAAAGGTGTATTACCTAATTAAAAGTACAGCTTTTTAAAAAGCAGCAAAGGTACACTCAATAACATCACTACTTAAAACTGAGACAAATAATTAATGAAATTAGACTTGTTTTCTACCTTTCTGAAAATCACAGACTATTTTTGGCTTTTAATGCCAGTCGTCTTTTCCAAAATACATGAAAAAGTGAGATACTAATTCTTGAGCTTGATTTTTACCCCCATTGAATAAAAACAGTCCTACTGTTGTTATTATTACTGAAGGACTTGTCTTGCTTATTGAGAGGGAGGTTTTTTTTAAGAAAAATAAATTTTCTTACAGTCTGAATTTTTTTTTAAGTTGGTGTTCTTAGTATTTCCTTGTTTATTTTATTTTCAAATTTTTGTATATTCATATGTTGATATGATTTCTGAATTGAAATAAGCTTTTATTGCAACCTTTGAAGCAATGTTTTATTTGCCACTCTACAAAATCTGGATTTTGTATTGTTTGACATTTAATTGACAGTCAAGGTTGATACCTGTAACTTAACACTGAGATAGTTCTGAAATTTGTAATGCAGTGCTTCTCGTGTGTTTTAGGAACAATACACTTGGATCATTTAAGAAATTTTTATACTGGAACAGAGATGTTCTGAGCTTCATATGTGTCCAAAGGACCTGAGGTAAGGAATTGTCCTGAAGAAATACAACATGATAATGCTGATATAACAAATGTGTTTTCTGAAACTGAAATTTCAGGTTAAATTATGTATTTTTTTCATTGCATTAACAAACATTAAAATACTCATTTACTAGATGGTAGGCTCTAATTTGAAGGAATCCTGTAGGGAATATTTTGCTTGCTACTGTCTCTAGTAAGGAAAATCAAATTTCTCTCACATGGTAGAAACAGGATTTAGCATTTTGTTGCAATCCAAAAATTCCCCAAAATCCTTTTAAAATCTGTTGTCTAGTTTCTATTTACATTTGGCTTTCTATAGTAACCATCACAATTACGTGTCTTAAGAAAAGACTTGATCCCATCTCAAACAGTTTGTGCTGTATAAGGTAAAGTTAAAAGTAAGTGAATTGCATCACACCGCAATTACATAAGTTGTGGCTTTTTGGGCACCTAGCACTAGTCTGAGCAGTTGATGTTAATGTAAACATTACTCTTTTTTGAAGTGAACTTTGTCTTTAGGTCTTTTCTCTCTCTTCATTTGCATATCTAGGCAGAATGAACGTGTCTTAACTCAGCCTACCATTGCATATGTTCAAAACTCTATTCCTTTCACTAACGTGATAGCCATTTCTGCAGATCAAATCCCAGGTTTTCAAGCCGAGCCCCTAAAATGAGGAGAAAACACATTCAGTGAGTGTGAAAAGTTGTTTTCATGATTTGAATCACTTGCCTTGGCAGAAGCAAGGATAGAAAAGGAAATTTGATTGCTAAGTCAAACTGAATAATCATTGAGCTTGCCAACTACTGTAACAGTAATGGCAGGTGCGCTGGAGACCTCAGTCTCTCCCAGTCTTGATTCATTCTGAAACCAGATTCATTAAGTGCACGGCCAGAAGCAGGAAATCCCATTGTGCAGCACCACCAGCAGTGTCAGGATTGGAGCCTGTACTGATTCTCCCACTTGAGCTCATGGAGTAATTAATTCCCTTTGCACCCTTGCTTCTCAACAGCCCCTGATCGCATCTCATTCGTTTGTGCTAATTATTTTCCAAATGAACAGTCGCACTGTTTCCCCAAATCTTGCCTCAGCTAGTCAAAAGCTCCTTCCAAATTCAAATCACTGTCTGACTCCCATCAGTTAAATCACTCCCTCCTTAATTTATCAAGTAACATTATAGCCCTAACAATTAAATAGGAGAAAGCAGTAAGAAAATCGATTCAGAGCCTTGAAATATCGAACCATTTTTAAATGTAGAATATAGCATGTTCCCAGTCATACCAATAGTAAGGAAACAAATACAGCTCTTAACTGTCCAGATCAAGCATCTGGGAGCGTAAGTCTCTGATGCACCTTTCACCTCTCATGAAGATGCAACAGTCAGCAATAAGGTGCCAGTGATACTTACTCTGCTGTAGTTAGTGAGAGAAGCCTAGTATCGTTGTCAGTATGTTGCCATGATACTAACAGAGCTGTTGTGGGTGTTTTGAACTCAAGCATCTGGTAATCATGGTAACTGACTGCTTTAGAAGTATTATGGCATGCATCATGTCTTGTATTTGGGTTTTCTTTCATAAAGTATGATACATACTATCAAAGCTTTTAAATGTTAAAATAGAAGGATTGTGTTCACACAATAACTATCCAAATTAGCAGTTTAAAATGCTATTCCACAGAATAAAAAAGGAACATGTCAGTATATGTTGTAGATCATCTTGGTACAGTCCCTATCTACTCCTTTCTCAGCCTTTGGCAAGACCCTGGGTGAGAAGTGTGGATCAGATACTTCAGGTAGTTGAGAGAGTGCTGGGGTTTGTTACATGGGAGAGAGTGGTGTTAGGTGCATGGCTGCCCCACCAGCAGAAGATGTCAGCAGGAGCTTTTTTCACCATCTGTGGTGAAACTGTTTCTCATAAAGGTGGTAGAGAGACATGCTTACAAACATGCATTGAGGTTTCGTTGTTTATCATAAAAACAAATGTCTTCCATATTGTATTTATTTATTAGCTTTCTTGTTAAACTGAAGGTAGGCCTCAGTGGCATTATGCAACGCTGCAAGCTGCCTCACAGGTAGCAGGAGCAGTAATGTGGCAGTAGCCCAGCAGTTCATCTAGACTTCAGTGTCCCACATGCCAGCAGAGCTCATTCATCCAAGCACAGTGTCCTACTTAGGTCCCCAGGTTCAGATCTCAGCACATTATCTTTCTTGCCTGTAAAGTCACTTCACACTACTATCTCATTCTGCAAACCTCTTCAGCAACTGCAGTCTATGTGTGGGTACACTTTATATTACTGTACCCCAAGAAAAGCAAAAATAGCAGGCAGGAGTCTTGCTGCATGGAGTAAACTGACAGTATCTCAACACATGCAGTTTTGCTTTGATTTGAAATAGATGAAAAGATTAAATTATATTTTGTAAGATATTCACTGTACCAGTGCCCCAGCTGTGTATATCAAGATTGTTAAATTAATACTGAAATAGTATCTTTCAGGGCTAATTATCTTTGCTAATTGTGTTTATTTGAAGAAATCCAGGGCAATTGCTCAAGGACTGGAACAGACCCATGTTAATTTTGTACTGCTGCTGTAAGTAGGGGAGACTTTCATACAGGATTGAAAGACAGTTTTGTGTGTTTGAAAGAAATACTGACTAGCTCTGCATTTTTATACAGTTAGTGGGATGTGTGTATATCTCTTGTGCACAATAAACTTTCCTACAAGTCCAGGAAGAATTTTTCAGCAGAAATAGGGTGTTTGAGCAGGACAAGACTGAGGAATGACACATTGCCCTTCCAGCCACCCAGTTACATAGACAGGATAAATTGCCTTTTAATTTGAGACAGATTTGTAGTCTGAATTACATTTCTGACACATTTTCTTGAAATACAGCTGCACAAGGAATAAAGGATGCGATAGCTTCTTAGCACCCTTGGTCACCTATATGCTCCCACCCAAATGACCGAGGTCTAAATAATGATAATTTAGTTACTAGTGTTTATATTGTTCAGGTGCCCTATTTTCCTGCAGGAAGAATCCAGCTAGGTGTCTCAATGGTCATACAGAAGCCACCTCCCTAAAAATTACAGCATTCTCTGACCCGTTCTAGGTCTCACAGTTCAGGCTAATCATTGACAGGGCTTTTACGATCACAAGCTTTAAGTGAAGCTTTGATAAGACACTCCAGCAGTTGATGGCAAATGAAGACAGTCTGCACAGCGGCCACTCCAGCAGATGAATGGATTTTTTTCAGCGTCAGTGCAAGGAACCTGACTTCTAACACTGGCACTGTAAACTGGCGTAATGTGTGGCCAACAACTGCAGAGATTTGTTGCATTCTGGACATTAGTTTTCATAAGGATAGTTACTGGGCTTGCTGGAGAGGGAAGATCTGTGTGGAAAAAGGACCCCAACTTCAGCCCCGTGAGTGAAACACAAATATTTTTGTATGACACTTTCCCCAAAGAGTTTCTCTGGGGTGCAGGGACAGGGGCTTTCCAGGTGGAAGGCAGCTGGAGGAAGGACGGGAAAGGCTCCTCCATCTGGGACCGCTTCATCCACTCGGAGTTCAGAGATGCTGACAGCACAGACGCCTCCAGTGACAGTTATACCTTGTTGGACAAAGATTTATCCGCTCTGGAGTTTTTGGGAGTTACCTTTTACCAGTTTTCAATTTCATGGTCAAGGCTTTTTCCCACCGGAGTGGTAGCAGCTCCCAATGAAAAGGGACTCCAGTACTATAACACCCTGATTGACTCACTGCTGTACAGAAATATTGAGCCTGTGGTTACGCTGTACCACTGGGATCTGCCGCTGATGCTGCAAGAAAAATACGGGGGATGGAAAAACGAATCAGTAATTGATATCTTCAATGACTATGCCACCTTCTGCTTCCAGACCTTTGGGGAACGTGTTAAGTATTGGATTACAATCCACAATCCATATTTAATTGCTTGGCATGGGTATGGCACAGGTATTCATGCTCCTGGAGAGAGAGGGAAAATAACAACCGTCTACTCTGTAGGACACAATTTGATCAAGGTACAGTATAGTAAGATGTTACAAACTGATCTTGTGCTGCCATGGGAAGCGATGGGAGCAATCAGTCATGTAATCAGTGTTAAAAAAAATCAAGGAATGTGAAAACACTGAGAACTAACCCTTAGCTAAATCCACACATTGATTTTACTGTTTTTGTCACGACAGCTGACTCAGTAATTATTTGTTTTAAAGTCCTTGTTTATTATTTTATTTAAATTAGGCTTTGCCTACAAAATCTGGCTATTGAAGAGCACGCTTTTCCTTTCGAATTCTTTCCATTTAGTTAAACACACTGACATAACCATTTGGCTACACTGAAATGACTATTCTATTATTTTTAAATTAAATTTATTTGCATTTGTTTATTGGATCAATTCTAGCAATAGAGAATATGTAAAAAATATTACTAGTTCTAACTTAATACAATCATACTGCAAAATGTTTCTTGCTAAACTAAGAAGGTTGACAGTTCTTGGGTTTGGAAGAAAACAAATGTCCTCCTCAGTATTCCAAGAGTTTTGAAATTACATTATTTCCTTGATGTTTCCAGCATTTAAAATTTCACATCAGTCTTATGTATCAGCTGTCTTCTACAGAATTACACATCCAAAAGGCTCAATCCCATGATCTGTAGCTTCAACAGCTGCAGTACTAGGTCCTAAGTGGTATCCTTTCTTTGAGAAGGACAAAAAGAGAAGTGTGAAGTAGGTCATATTTTTTTAAAGGAGAAAGTGCAGATGTAGTTTCTGGTAATCTCAACCACATTTCAGTGTCCACGCTTTCCTCTGACAGATTATTAATTTCATTCTACCAAGTAGCTAGTTTCTTTGCAGAGGAGCTTATATTCTTATTTTATCCTGCCGTAATTGAAAATGGTTTCCAATAAAAGCCATTTAAGATAAGAATTAACAATATCAGTACATCACTTTTTTCATCTGTAGGGCTCAAAGTACTTTACAGAGCAGGTCACTACCTTGTCTCTATTCAATAGAGCAGCTAGTGTAATTCTCCTTGCTGAAACTATTCCTAGCTGGCACAAACAGAATTTTTCTACTACCAAATATACATGACAAATGTAACTAACAAATAAATCTGAATGTATTTTTGCTGCAGAAAGAAGTATGCATGAGGGGAAAAATAACTGCTAGAGTAGTTAAAAATATTCTGCAACTGGCCATTTCTATTTCTTGCATTGCTTCTGGGTGTAAACCTGCAGAACCTCCTTTTTTTCCGAAAATTCACACTGCAATCAATAGAAGTTTTACACACAGAAAAGTCATCGAGCATCCTGAGTCACTAACTGATTTCAGACATAGCATGAGAGTGATTTAACTATAGAGACTTGTGAAGCGTCTCAAAGAGAACTGATGCTCAACCACTTTTTTTTTTCTATTTTCAAGTGCTATATAAAATATATTTGATGTAATACATGTAAAAAATACAATGTTAAATTGGTAGCATTTCTTGCCTTCATTTCTGAGTGGCACACCGGGATATCAACAGCACATAGGGAGCAATGCCTCTGCTGCAGAATCGATGGGGTGTTCCAGGAAGCCAGGCAGACAGGTCTGATACACAAATTACTGACCTGTGTTCCTTGGTCAATACTACTTAACTCTCAGACTCAATCTAGCTTTAAAGTCTGCAAATCTGAGTAGAAAATAAATCACTTGAATGAAAGAGTTAATGAGACTTTCAGCCACACACAGCCCATTAACTAGTATTTTATTAAACTTGGGCAGAAGTTATTTTCATTATATCTCTCTTACAGCTCCATGAACATTACCTAATGTGTTAGCAGTTCTCTCCTGTTGCACTGTAAAATTTCTGAAGGTTTTAGGTCTTCATAAAGAATCTCAAATTTGTAGTAATGTATTTGAGGAACTGGAATTTGATGTTTGGGGTTGGAGGAGGTGGAATGGAAGCTTTTGGAGTACCAGTTGGCATGAGTAAACTCTTCTTATATTTATTTTTTCTTAATAAATTGTAATGAAAGACAGTCATTCCACAGAAATCATAGGTCCTATTACATCTTCCAAGCCAAGTAGCCAGAATCTTAGATATTTTTGTGGGTATCTAAATGTTCAGTTTGTTCAGTATTGTTGACAATACCATATGAATATAATGCACTGATGTACAATCAGGATTCCTGTGTTATGAAATGTCTCTCCACTGAAAGGCAGGGAACGTTACAAGAATCTCTCTTTAAAGAGATTTCTCGTGGCTTTTTATTTCAGGACTGGCATCTGCAAATCTGTTCCTCAAGCACTGAATTATGGCTACCTTCTAAGTTACCACTGCAAACCAACAGTGTCCTCCCCAAAAGGAACAACCAACAAAAATGTCAGGATTTGGCAGTGTGAGGCAAAGCCTGTTAAAGCTGTTGTAAAGACTGCCAATTATGTCAGCAGCTTTAGGAAGAGACACGTTCTTGTCCGTGTCAAGGCTTCATTTTGCACAGGCTGTCAAAAGGCAGTATTCTCCATGCCACCCTATGTACACTACCAGGTCAGCCCAGGAAAAACAGGTCTGTAATGCTCAGAAGAGACTAATCTGGACAACACTGTTACACAGCAAATTGCTGAACAGTCATTCTCAAACCTTTTTGAAGAGCTTAAAACTTCAATTTAAAAAGCAAATGTGCACATTACTGCGTATGCCATTCATACACAGAGGGTAATAATTCCTACTCATCCTTTAAAAGGACCTGACACTACCTCCATGGAAATTAAAAGGAAATTTAAAGTTTGATGCTTATCAATTATAAATTGCTAAGTGGGTCACCTAGATAAATCTCTGTCCCATTGTATGATCATTGCTGCTGACAGGAGGGGCATGTGGAATATTGCACCAGATGGAGAGTGGCTGTCAAAAGTGTGTATCTCCTCTCTTCATTAAAGGAGACTTTACTTGACAAAAGCAAGATCAGAAAACAATTAATGATAGCATGTCACTTGCCATGTGACATTTGAAAGACACATCAAGGAAGTTATAAAAACTATGAGCGTGTTTCTGAGGCAGCTGTCATACTGAGGCAGAGAAGAAAAACCCGCACACGGAAAAACTAGATGGATTTCTGTGATTTAACAGTAAATAAATCTGACAAGAAGCAAGGAAATATAAAGCAGATGAATCATCGTGGCAGGAGCTAAGAGAGGTATATACCTGATATATTGCTACCATTTTTTCTGGATATAGTTATGTTCTTTTATATTTAGATTGAGGTTCATAAAGATCACACACTGCAGACCAAAGCTCTCATTCCCTTCTCTCTACCAGTCCCCTCCAGGCAGTTCTGCCTTTGCTACATAACGGGCAGAAAGGGAATTTTCCTTTTTTCCTGTTAAGATCATTCCCACTCCTTTTCATCTGCCAGAAAAGCCCAGGAGAAAACTGTCAAAGTAATATCACCCTAAAAATTTTCTTCATGGACACACCTTCACATCACATAGTGGGAAAAGGCAATAAATTCCCTTTCAGACATAGTGTCTCCAGATAGATGTGTCACTGATGTGGTTCATCTCTGTGCCCAACTGCATTACTCCCAGCTCTTTGGTAGCTCTAGCATAGTGAGAGGATCTCTTTGTGGACACTGCTGCCTTGGGGAACTTTGGATGAGCATATCCCAGAGAAGTCCTGTAATTTCTTCTCCTTAAAAACAATTTTCTACTGAATGAATGGGGAATAATTCGTATCTCTGCATCCAACCAGGCGCTCTCTTCCCTTCCTCCCTAGGGGCTTCCTTTCCTCAGGATCTAGAATGATGAAACTGCACAAATCCCTGTATTTCTTAGAGAGGGAGGAAGATCTGTCTCCATCAAGTAGACCTCTGGGGTAGGCAGCAGAATTGTCTCTGCATGTAAATGCCTTTGCTGGAAGATTTTTCAAACAGTAGTAGCTGTCAGCAATGATGTAAAATTCAGCACTGATTCACGCTTTTTGGTAGGATTTGTTATTTCCAGGTTAGCTTTCTTAAACTTGTTGGAAATCATGAGGAAATACACAATCCAAATGCAAGACGGTTAGCACACAACAAATCTGATAGTAAAGCCTTAGTCCTTCAAACCACCCTCTTAGAAGTTTAATTGCTTACATCTCAAGAGCCCTTTTTTCCTTCACCAGGACTGAGCTTCAGAGTCAGTTTGCAAAATAAGGGATTTAGTTCTACTGCGTGTCATCTTTACCACAAACCAGAAGGGCCTCAAACTGAAATAGACTCTCCAAATAAGCCACACACACCCGCCCTTCTTCTAAAGTGAAGTTTGACACTATCATCACCAGACTCTCTATTGTAGCTCTTCATGGCTTGAAAAACAACTAAACACAAAGCCTGAATAATTTTCTTAATACTTTTAAAATTCTAATTTTCCTAAATGCTGTTGCACTCCAGCACACTAAAATAATGCCACATACCTCTGACATCATTTCGTCTGCTCATTGTTGAGTCAGTCAAGGAAAAATGCTTGACTTTAGTATATCTTAAGAATTTTAAAGCATTGGGTTTTCAATAGTAAACTCTTTGTGTACATACATGATAAATTATAGGATCAGAGTTTGAAGAGAACATTTTAAAGAAGAAAGAACAATACTGCTGTCTCAATTTTATTAAATTGACTTATCTTACTTAGCCTTTTTACAGGGTTAATACTAACCAATTTAGTGCACTCTGTGACTTTTAGGTCTATGGAATAATTTCTTTACAATACCAGAAAAACATGCTGAAATTAATGTGTCATATATATCTAGAATAAATACACAATATTGATCCTGCTTTCACTGTGTACTTAGCCTTGACATTTGTCCTTCATCTAACAAGGAAAGTGAAAGATTAGGGATTAAACTCTAACTGAAAAAAAAAATATTTGTCAAGATTTACTCAAAATAGCCAAACTGATGTATGATACAGCTTTTAACATTCTTCCTCTGAGAATGTTAAGCTGCTTTCCAGCTAATTAACAACTGAAACAGAATTACAGGCAAGCAAATGCTATTGTCTCTGCTATGTCTGTAAAAACTGTCTCTATGGACAAGTGGCTTTTTTTCAGTAGTTAACCCTTAGTGAGACACATCGGTGATACATACAAATCTGTGTATGGGGATCCTGTGTTGACCCATTAAATGTATTTGGTTGTACTTGAGGCCTGCTCCAGTGGCTGGGACTGTATTCTCCACTCCGGGCAGTGTTTTTAATAGTAACTTTACTGTCTTCTAATCAACCTCTTGGAGGTGCTTTTAAATACAACAAGTTGTCCACGACTGCATTTTACCTGCTGATACTGCAGTCTAATTAGCTGCTTTTTGATAAATGGCCTTTCTCCGCTTCACCTAGAAGCGCGTGACTGCCAAGACTTACCCGCTGCTGTTCTCATGCTGCTTGGCCCTGTGCGTAACACAGATGGCTTCAGCAGGTTTTTTCTTGTTGAGCCAACGCAACCACAGAACTTTCATTAAACAGTAGTGTTAATGGTCTGTATCTAAGGGAAAAAAACATGTACCAGCCAGGTGAGAAATCACTAGAGGCAGAGAACAGAGCGAGCCTGGCCCCAGGACTCACCCCAGGCTCAACCTTTGGGAGAGGACAGTGCGGGGATCACATTTTCTGATGAGACTGGTAAGAAATCCATTTTACAATATTTTAATTGTATCTCGCAGTTTGCCTCATGAGTTCAATTTTGCTGACTTCCTTTTTCAGCTACAGAACCTGCATTTCAAAGGTTAATGTTACTTTATCAGTATTTTCAAAGACAGACCTTGAACAAATGTTACAAGTGTGACCTTAGAAACCATAAACAACTGATACACAAAATTTCACAAAGTGTAATTCTTCAGTACTCCCTAGCTTAGCCAACTATCTACCTGACATCTAGTCTTTTGTTTTTTTAAACTGTCAAGGCTGTGTGTTCCTAGATAAATTAACTGAAATTATTGTCAAAGGTAAGCAATGCTATTTGGCTTGGTAATGATGTCAGTTTAACTCGGCATTCTGTTTCACAATGCTTCTCAATGTTTCTTCTGGGTGCAAACAGTTATTTTCTTTCCAGCTTAAGAGTACAGAGCCCATGTCAGGAATAAAGTAAACCCTGAGTTACTTGACAACTCCTCAGCTGGGAGAGGTCAGCTCCCCTCCCCGTGTGAGATCCTCTGGCATGATTCACGCTGTGATCCATTCACCCTTCTCTGACACCCCAGCTCTCCCCCTTTCCTATGGGGCTCTGACAATGCTAGTGGTTCCTCAGCCTCCCATGTATTCCTTTTTTTGTGTGTGTATAGATTTTGACTGCTGTATTCTCTTAATTAAGTAATTAACAACATGACATTTGAAGGCAATTCTGGTGTGTGACCATGTTAAGCTTTCTAAAACACGATGATAATCAGAAGAATGGAATTAACATTCCATACAAGGTATGCCTCCATCATCACAAACAAAAATAGCAAAACTCCTGTCTGTCCTAGGCAGTCCCTGTTTGGCCAATGAGAAGTACAGAAGCATACCATACCCTGCTTATAACCCATACTCTTATAAGCAGTTCTCATGAGATACTGCTGCCAAATTTCCATGTAAAACCCAAGTGGTGTTGCTCTCTACTTAAAAATTAGTAAGTTTCATTCTGTGCTGTTGTATGTACTGTCAGAAAAATTATTATTATAGCAGCTTCAAAGAAGAAGTGAACTAAAATCCTGGATAAAAATTTTCACACAGGACTATGAAACTTGACATTTGGGTTCAAACTTTGCAGCTGGATAAACTTGGGTTCAAACTTTGCAACTTGGATAAAAACTTTATCCAAGTTTTTACATTCAGGGACTGTTCAAATGCCAAAAGTTTAAGACTTCCTAGCATGATAAGGCCAAACTAAAACAAATGTATCCCAGGAGGAGGGATCAGGGGGACATGGTTTGGTCAGAGTAAAGCCAGGTAACTCCCCATAGCACAGAGCAGTTAATAGCACAGAGCCAACACCAACAAAGGAAGCATCATTTGAGATTAATAATTCATGGAACAATTGTAAAGATAGTTTAAAATTTTAACTGTACCAGCAACTGCTGCTTGACACAGAAAGACCTAGATTGGACTGTCTATGTCATGGAGTTCAAATCCCACATTAACAGCTGTTTAGTCCCAAAGCGTGCATCTAACAGCTATTTACATCCCTGCTGGGACCTCTCCTGAGATTCAGACCTATGTTAAAAGGAAAAAGGCACAGCCCTAATGTGTCACAGAGCAGTGCACATCCCATCCTGAGCATTACCAGCACCTTGAGGTGCCGTGCAGTACAACAGCAATAGCCTATTACAGCTGTGTGTGCCTTTACCTGTTATAATATTTCCATAGAAGTCTGCAGTGGATCAGATGCAGCTAGCTCTCTGTTTAGCTGCTGACACACAGAGATTTATTGGAGAGTTAGAATCTAATGCTGTTTTTCTCTCATCAGGCTCATGCAAAAGTTTGGCATAACTACAAAAAACACTTTCAACCATATCAGAAAGGGATGATGTCCATAGTATTGGGATCCCACTGGATCGAGCCTAACAAATCAGAAGATGCCTTAGACATATCTAAATGCCAGCAGTCTATGGAGAGAGTACTTGGGTGGTTTGCTAAGCCCATCCACGGGGACGGCGATTATCCGGAAGAACTGAAAAATGAATTCTTGTTTTTGCCACGCTTCACTGAGGATGAGAAAAACTACATAAAGGGAACAGCTGACTTCTTTGCATTTTCCTTTGGTCCTAACAACTTTAAACCTCCAAACACTTTACCAAAAATGGGACAAAATTTATCGCTTGATTTGAGGGAAATACTGAACTGGATTAAACTGGAATACAACAGTCCTCGAATCTTGATTGCGGAGAACGGCTGGTTCACTGACAGCCATGTGAGAACAGATGACACCACAGCCATTTACATGATGAAAAACTTCATTAACAAGGTTTTACAAGGTTTGTACGTGGGTTAGTTGTTGGATTTTCAGGGAACTCATTTCATATTTAGCTCTGGAATGATTTAATTGTTGTGGCTTTTTTAAAAGAGATAATGGCAACTAGGTTAATTATTAATATTGCATGAGTACAAATCGTGGATCAGGATCTACTGGTACTATGTGTTGGACAAACATGGGAAAAAACCCTATAGTCCCTGTCCCAGAAAACTAAAGTCCAGCATCTGAGTTTTATTTTAAAACTGAGTGAGTGCAAAACTCTGTCAGAAATGAATGAAAATGAATCTATTGGATCACTTTTCACTGCTGGCAGCCCAGCTGTAAATTTTTTGTGCAGGTACATACTTGACAGCAGGAAAACAAGACAGGGATTACTGTCTGACAGACTGTCACTGCCATGCAGGGTTCCTACTCCAGCATAAAAAGCACAAAGGAAATCAGCAGAAGGGCAGTTGTTCTTCAGGGTTACTGTATGCCAAACAGAGATAACACAGTTTTCATTGTGGTATTTGCCCTTTATAAAGCCAGTGTACAGGGGTATTCTCTGAAGGCAAAAGATTTAATTTCGTATGAAACATAAACGCTGCTAGTACCTAAAGCCTCTGCAAAACCAGCTTTTCTTTTCAACCTCACCCAGTTTGTAGGTTCGGTGCTGGGAGAGGGAGAACCAGTGCTCCCAATAGCCATCCTCCCAGCTGCAGTGGTGGGATGGTTTGGATCCCTTTACAAAAACCTTTCCTATCCGCAGAAAAGGGAAAACACAAGTAATTGTTTACTCCAACACTGAATCAGGAATTACTCACCAAGAACTGTAATTAAGCTCCAAATGAAGATTATCCAGATACATTTAAAATTGATTCAAACTGTAAACTTCACACAGCCCAGCTGTGCAGTATGTCCTGCCTTTCCCAGGCTTTGAGGAGGCCACATTTCAGTACTTGGTTTGTGATATTTACCATGCTGCAGAGCCACAGCAGGGAAGTCTCAATGCAGGCCTGGGTTCGGAGGTGTGAAACAGGTAGATTTCTGGACACATACTTTCTTGGTTTAATCCTCTACAGCAGACCTGGCTGTAATAAACATCCATGAATTCATGCTTCTGAAATACTTGGTCGATGTTCAGTAGTAATTACTTCTTGAGAAGTAATTACTTCTTGAGAAGTAATTACTCATCTGCATTTGTATGTCTGCCTCAGAACACTGGTTTATCTCTTAACCTGTGTGGGTTTTTTCATGAAATGAACTTTGTCTGATAAGGAATAACATTTGGAACACATTTTCAGTTTCATTTACAGAGAATTCAGGTATAAATTTGTTGTTTGCAGCAAAATCAACTAGATGACATTAACCTCAAAACATCATTTACATAGGCCAGATTGTCAGGGGACGGTGGCTGTTAAGGTTGCATGTAACAGGCTATAAGGAGCTACTGTGTGGGTTTGAGGAAAGCACTGTAAACAGGTAAAGTATGACTGTCCATCTGTCTGTGTCAAAATCCTCAGTAACCCCATGTGGTCACTGCTTTACCCTTGATACTGCAGCTTTTATAAGGTTAACATGAGGAGTTGTCCTGTCTTATTTCCTAGCTTAAAGCTGGCGATAGGCAACTAACATGACTGAGCCTGGAGTCTGGACTGCCAGGCTGCCAGCTGGCACACACCAAAAGTGGGTAACAAATGTTGTTGTTAGTTGGTGTCCAGCAAGAAGCTGCTTTGGAAGTTCTGCTGCCTTTCCTGGTGAATTGGGTTCCAGGTCTGAAAGCAGTTATTTTGTCATCTTTCTCATATATATATTATGTAAAAGATTGTACATAGGGTCCTTTGCAAGGTGGAGGGACATCAAGATTGCCTGAAGGAGGACACATGTGCTGCACCCTTTCCATGAACAGACCAAGCACTTCAGTCTCTGGGTCGATCCACCCAGCTTCTAAAGTCCTTACATACCTCATACCAACACATTTACTTTTTCAATACAGGAATTTCAATTCCTACATGTTAGAGCTTGCACAGATCTTTCAGCTAAAGGGAGAGAGTTTTAGCACCATGACAAATAAAAATTCATAAACTAGATCAACTGTTGCACCCTTAATTTTTAGTCATGATTCTCTTCTTTTATTGGTATATGATTTGCACATCATCAAATGAAACTTAAAATCTGGATGTGGTACAATATTTCATGCTTACTCAGAGGAGAAAAAAACACACTACAGTAATTTAAGGAACTAGTGATGTACGTATTTTTTAGTTAGTAAAGACTAAGATGCATAATGTCTGCCACAGTTTTGCAATTAATTATGAAACTAAGAGCATCAAGAAAATCCTCAAGATTTTCAAAGAGAAGAATACTTTCTCATAAAGATCTAGCATATATATAAAGGACCTTTAAGACTCACAGATGTTACTTTCTCCTGCAGCTGTTAAATACGACAACATAAATGTGTTTGGTTACACAGCCTGGTCACTCCTTGATGGCTTTGAATGGCAACATGCTCACAACATCAGACGTGGATTATTTTATGTAGATTTTCAAAGTGAAAAGAAGGAAAGGATTCCCAAGTCATCTGCACTTTATTATAAACAAATCATACAAGACAATGGCTTCTACCCAAAGGAGCCTACCCCAAGCTTGCAAGCTCAGTTCTCCTGTGACTTCTCCTGGGGTATCACCGAGTCTGTTCTCAAGGTAAGTGTAAAATGCTGGGAAGACCACTGGAGGCAGAGCAATCAGCAACTTCGTGGTTAAATGGCTGTGTCCAGCACCTTGTGTTCAGGAATCTCAGCGCACGCTGCAAACAGAAGTTAAGCCTAGTCATAATTGCATAGGTTCAGCTTTAGGTACTTCACAGGTTTTCAGGTGAGCTGGTCACACAGCACTGGGTGCTCCTGCAGCTGCAGACACTACTGCAGGAGCCCTTCCGAGGCTGGCCCTCCCTCTCCTTCCCTTGGCTTGCGTGTCCATGTGGCATATCAGATCGGGAAAGCAAGAAGTTGACCCCAACCGATTGTTCCTGAGTTATTTTTTAACCAGGGGAGTTTCCCAATCCAGTTTGCAGTGTATCCATAAGGATGCCTACGAGAGGGTGGCACAGGGCAGGGACGAGGTGGTTATGTTGGTGGCAGGCTCAAGGTGTTGTCTAAAGCTACAGAACAAGGCAGAAACAGATTCTAGCTCTAAGTGTCACTTAGACAGGAGGGTGAGAAGCCATTCTTTAAAAAGATCACTGCAGCAGAGACATCTGCACACATGGCCCTTACCATCTAAGCTGCCACTGAAAACATATCCCACCGCCTTTTTTCCAAACTGTTTTCTACAGTATCTATTACTATGTTAAATCTGGTAGATAAGCTAACAGGATGTGTGGCCAGTGTTTGAATACTCTTTTTGTCATCACATATGGAAAGACAGTCCGATGACCAATGTCAGCCTCAAAAAGTAACAATAAAACTCTGTAAGTTAACCTATTTGCTGACAACCAGGGAAAAAAAATAAAGCTTTTATATATATATTCAAAGTCCATTTTCTTTTAAAAAACCACCAGATTTAATCTAAATATTTTAAACTTTACTATACTGGGTTACAAATCTGACAACAAGCATTTTAAATAATGGAATAGGGAAAAAACCCAAACCACATGTGCTACACAGAACCATATTAACTAGTAGAAGATAATAAAAGACAGAACTAAATGCTACAAGCTATTGGTGTCAGATACTTTCATAGGCAGAAGGACTATGGGTAACATGAGGGATCACTGCCACAGTTCCACAGGGTTGGTCTCAGCTGCAGTGCCGAAATAATCCATGCCTGACTCATATACATGCTGGTGCTTATTCTTACCACCCTGGTCTCCCACCAGCTGCCTGAGAACTGCATGACCACAGAGTTAAGTCAACCCAGGAGATATATCTATGTGAAAATAGGTGTCACATGGTCTGGTGGCAGAGAAAACTCCAATGTGTAGCTGGATAGAAAGAACTCAATTTTAACATTTTCTGAGGTAGGAACAAAACGGGTAAGACAACTAGCACAGACAAAGCCCAGTATAGGTGAGTAAGTTATCCTCTTCCCCTCAGAGCGTCTGAGCAACACCTTCTGACATCCATCACTAATCCTACAGCCAAGCACAGGCAGAAATGCAGACTACGAGCAAGCATTCATTTCAGTAAGATCCACTGTAATGTATCATCATTATTTCCACAGGCAGAATCCATGGCTTCCTCACCGCAGTTCTGTGATCCCAGCCTGTACCTCTGGAACATCACAGGAGATGGGCTCCTGCACAAAGTTAAAGGGGTGAAGCTAAAAACCCGCCCAGCACAATGCACAGATTTTGTCAGTATTAAAAAGCAACTTGACCTCCTGGAAAAAATGAAAGTCACCCATTACAGATTTGCGCTTGACTGGTCACTAATTCTACCCAATGGAGATCTGTCAGTGGTCAACAGGCAAGTTCTCAGGTATTACAGATGTGTGGTTAGCGAAGTGCTGAAGCTCAACATTCAGTCCATGGTCACCTTGTATTACCCAACTCACGCCTACCTGGGCCTGCCAGGTCCTTTGCTGCAGGCGGGGGGTGGCTGAACCAGTCTACTGCCTATGCTTTTCAGGACTACGCAGCTTTATGTTTTCAGGAGCTCGGCGATTTGGTTAAACTTTGGATTACAATAAATGAGCCCAACCGGCTAGGTGATATCTATAATAGGAGCAGCAATGACACGTATCAGGCAGCACACAACTTACTGATAGCACACGCCATGGCCTGGAAAATATACAACGAGCAGTACCGGTCCTTTCAGTACGGCAAAGTGTCCCTGTCCCTGCATTCAGACTGGGCGGAGCCTGCCAACCCCTACTCTGAATCTCATTTAAAAGCTGCCAACAGGTTTCTTCAGTTTGAAATAGCCTGGTTTGCAGATCCCATATTTAAGACCGGGGACTATCCAGCTACTATGAGGGAATACATTGACTTTAAAGCCAGAAAAGGCCTCTCACGCTCTTCTTTGCCATCTTTTACAAGTGAGGAGAAGCAGCTTGTCAAAGGTGCAGCTGACTTCTACGCGCTGAATCATTTCACCACCAGGTTTGTGATCCACGAGCCTCAGAACGGGAGCCAGTATGAATCTGATCGTGACATCCAGTTTCTGCAGGATATCACCTGCCTGAGCTCCCCTTCCCGTCTGGCAGTGGTGCCCTGGGGACTGCGTAAAGTTCTCAGGTGGATTAAAAAAAACTATGGGGACATCGACATTTACATCACAGCTAATGGGATAGATGACCAGTCCTTGGACAATGATGAACTTCGAAATTATTACATAGGGAAATATGTACAAGAGATTTTAAAAGGTGAGTATATGACAGATTGAAGCTCCCCAGAGCCATTTCCATAGCACAGACCAAGGCATACCTTAAGCAAGCAGAAAATGAGATGGATCTTACTCATGGCTAAGCACAGCTTCAGATTACTCTTAGATACCAACAAGAAAGAGACCATCCCCCTCCAGTACTTAGCTCTTTCTCCATTACTGGAGGACTAATGAGCATTTGCCAGTTTATTTTCTCTGCTCATTTCACGTTGCAAACAAAAGAACAGTAAGTTATTAAAGGGAAAGATTGTTTAAATGGCTCTTATTGATTTCCAGATAGCATAGTTTAGAGTACTCACAGGAAGATCCTCCCTCCAACCATTTACAACGTTCTTGCTTCACCTGGGTCACATTCCCAACTATGCAGTCTCTTACACAAGTTGGAGAGATGCTTTCTCACCAAGGACTGCTAGTTATGACAGTACTCTGACCCAACACTTGGGTGCAGTGGTAGAGCAAGCCATACTGCAGGGCTGAGCAGCTGTGGTTGTAGAAGGTAGGAATTTGCAGAAAGCTCCTCTCATGGCACAGAGGTGCAACTGCTCCCCTGGAGTCAGGGCAACTGAGAGAGCAGCATCTGGCTCTCCCTAGGAAAGCTGTTTCCCAGCTCTTACCCTATTCAAATCCAGCTTTCACAGAGTAGCTTAAGGAAATTCCAAAACTTTTTTAAAAGCCAATGATGCATCGTTTCTACTTAAGACAGCAGGAGCTCAGTATTGCTAGAAGCACCAGGTGCCAGTAAGTATTTTATAATGCAGTTACGCTTTCAAAGTTGATAATAATTTGAAATCTGAAATTATTACCAGAAGGCTTAAAGGTCATGCAAGGTAACGTGTGTGGTTTTTTCTCCCCCTCCTAGCATACTACCTTGATAAGGTCAAGATTAAAGGCTACTATGCATTTAAGCTGACTGAAGAAAAATCTAAGCCCAGATTTGGATTCTTCACTTCGGATTCCAAAGGAAAGCCTTCCATAAAGTTTTATAATAACCTGATAAGCAACAACGGCTTTCCTGCCGACTACTCAGCCTGCGGTCCCTCCAACCAAGAAAAGCAGTGTAGCTTCTGCTTGTTTATTTCTCAGAAGAAGCCGTTAATATTCTTTGCCTGCTGCCTTTTCTCCACCCTTATCTTGCTTTTAACCATTATTGTTTTTCACAAAAGAAAAAGAAGAAAACGTTTTAAGGCCAGAAGCATCTGGCACATCTGTGTTTCATTTTAAAAAGGGGCACAAGCCCGCGTTCAGTGAGATTCATCACTATTTGCATTCTACAGAGGACGATGTGCATCAGCCAAGTATAGAAAAGCACTATGTGAGTCACTCCAGTCATACACACCATGCATTTCATTGGAAAACAGAAAGTAACCATTTGCACAGAAAGAAGACCTATGACGACATTTCTTTCCGGTGAAATTACTTTTATCCACCCTCTGTATGAAGATGACGATAAATTCATCTATTTAAAAAAAAGAACATGTCATGCTTCTCCTGTGCCTTGGAAAAACCTTTCACAGTTTGACTTGAAAAGAGGTACTAGGCTGTGAAAACTGATAGGCACTTTTCTATGAACCTCTCTGGACCAAAGCATCCTGTGATGTATGGTCTTGTTATGAATGTTGTTGAGCAGGAAGCTGCAGTTGTTCGGGTTTACAAATAAAAGTGTTATTTAAACCCACAAAGTTCCAACTAAATACAAAACCAAGAAAGGAATGCGCTGGGCCAGCTTCTGAAGATACTAATCCAAGCTAACTCTGTTACAGGGCAACATACCTCCCTCCCTCACATACAGGGAGAAACAGACATCAGGTGTCAGTGGTTTGAGCAGATGTAGCTGGACCCATAGAAGACAAGTCAAAATAATACACAGTCTCTCACCTCCAAAATGGAGCAGCTGTGAAAAAATTACTAGCAGAGAAGACCAAAACCGCTATTAATCCACTCAAGAGTGATGAATAGAATTCTGAATTACACTTTTTCATATACATACATATTATCACCTTAGCTCTTGTCAGGTGCCAGCATAAGCCATAGGTGCGGTTAAAGCCCTGAGCTTACTGCTGCATTAAACAAAAGCTACCAACCCAGGCATAACGTTCTTAATGGATAAACTACTACTGCATTTCAGCTCTTCAGGGACCAAACTTGAGGTTTCCCTTGGTCAGGTTTGGGTACTCTCAAAATGAGCCCAAGATCTTTGCATGAACTGTAGCATCATTTAAAACTCACACTGGCCAGCTTTTTCAGTCACAGCATCAAAACACACACTCAGCTCATCACTGCCCAGGCAGGTACCACACACCTCTGGAGAGGGGTAGAGAGCTGCTCTAGGAATGGAGAGAAGGGCGAAAAGGGACATCAGTTCAATTCCTGCTTCTCACAATCTTTCACCATGGCTTGGACCATTTTCAAGACAGTGAAACCCCCAATCTCTTCCCATTAGAAGCTTGTTATCTCAAATCTTAAGTTCCCCAGAGAAACTTTTTCTTCAAAGTACTGGTCAAGATCACGGAAGGTTCATTAATTCATCAAGTACAGCACACCGATGGGGGACTCTGGCCCATTTTACACTGTAAAAGCATTCTACCAGTGAAGAACATGGGTGTTGGACATGCCTGCATCTTCCACCACCCAGTAACATGGACCAGTTCTCAGTCACAGCAACTGGTGAATCAAGCTGAAGCATACTACACGGAGACTCCTCAATTGTGTGCAACAGAAGCACAGTTTTGGGAGACTCCTTTAGCTGCACAATTTGCACAGCACAAGAACCCATCTCAAATATATTAAGCAGTCCATGCATGAAGCCCATGCCTGCAGTTTAGCACCACTCCTTTGCCAGGCTGAGTGGCACTGCACACCGCTGTGAACTCAGCAGAATCATGCAAGTGGGTGCTTTGGGCAATTTTCTGAATTTCTCAGGCCTGCATAGATGCTCTCTTCATTAAGCTTTAGGCACTTGTTGCCAAATACATTTCTGCACTACCCTGGTATTTTCTGATATCTTTTATCAAAAATTTAACGTACCTAGTGACAACGTGGCTTTTACCATAGCACAGAAGGAGCACAAAATCCCACCTAGGTGTAGCTATGCTCTAAGATTAATAACCAAAAAAGGTGACAATCCATTGTTGATGTTAACTCAACAAGCAGCTCTGCATGAACTCAGGTCAAATCCTTGGTTTGCTTAATTAAGCAAAATAGTTAAACCTGCTTTCAGACTTTCACTGTCTGTACAGTTTAAATGGTCTTACAAATATGGTTCTACCAATTCCAGTTTTGCTTTTAATCTACTTCAAATTCTGCCATCACAAGCCTGAATTCCCCTCCAGAGACTGTACAGAGAAACCAGTTCTATACAGTTTGAGGTTCTGAAGTGATGTGAAAGAACACTAGCCTCCTCTCCACAGGAACAATGTAAGGATTAAAAATAGCAAAAGCAAACTACCATGTCATGAGGGTTCTAAACCAGACTTCATCAGTCTGAATGCCCTCGGAGATCAATAAAGCAATGCGTACACAGTGCTAACATTATCTTGCATTACTCTGTGACAATCTTCTTTTCCAAAAGCCAAAGATGTTGGAACAGGTTCACACAATTACCAATTATTTCTTTAAAAAAAAAAAGAAGCCAGAATATGAAATATATTTTATTTTCTTAAACCTCTCATGGTGTTGGGTTTTGAATCAGGTTCTTCAAGTTGGCATTTCCTGATATCATGTCTCATGGTGGTTTATGTCAGCTTCCAGACAGCTGTAAACAAGAAGTGAGGAACTTTCAGAAGGGTTTTAGCACTGCAAATGTACAACTGAAAGCTTACAGACATAAGACAAGTTAATTTATCTGATAGTTTTAATGCAAGACATTAATTGCTGAAAGAATTTGCTTTGTTTTATTTAGACAGTATTTCTTAAAGATGCCTTCAAACACCACAGCTCGTGGTTGTTCAACAAGCAGGTAAAAGGTTGTTCTGTGTCTCAAGAACTCAGAACACCGATTTTTTCAGCTTGCAAGTCTGGTACCTAACAAATCTAGTTTCTGAAAGTTACTTCATCTGCACCCTGTGTCTCAACCTTCTTCGAGCAGAAGGCACACAACATTTTTTATTTGCAAGTCAGCCTGTGTCATCCTGCACAAGTGTGTGTGCCATGCACGGAGCCATCCATAGCTGAAATGCACCAAATTCCTCCAGCAGTTAAAATTCTGTATTATCCAAAACCCCTCGTACTGAGAGTCAGTAACAAAAGTAGATACACAATGTAAATAGCTACCCTAAGCAGACCTCTGTTTGCAAGCATTTACACACCAACTACACAGACCTTTACATATAAATTATGTGCTGACCACTTTTTTTACGAAGTCAGCAACCAATCGGGAGGAACGCTGGTCTTAAAGTCTTCTCTGGGAATAGCTGTGAACCAGTGTGTCATGCTAGGACAGCTGGTTTTACAGTCAGCCACTCCTGTAGCTGGCATTCACAACACAGAACACAGGACATTATGGATTTCTCTGCGGCACAGCATAATACCAAACTGATGATAGATGGGAAGTTGCTGTCAAGAGACCTAGCAAAACTTCAGTTCTGTATTTCTCACTATGCCTTTTAGAAGCTCAACTGCAACCCTGTTGGGAACCTGCTTAATGACAGCCTCCTTCAAGTAGATAAACCTTGTCAAGTCCCCAGACTGAGTATATCTTCCATGCAGAGATGGTTAAGATCTCTATTAAGATGATACCAACCTATTACGAGTTTTACTCATCTGCCTGCTGTACTGTTCCTTTCTCAGAGACATAGATACCATCCAAGAACTTCCTGATATCCTTGTTCTTGACAGTAGTGGCTTGCTGGATCAAGGCAGCTGCAGACAAAGCAAGACCATCAGCACAAAACAAAAGATCCAAGTCAACTCATAGCCTTTGCTTACTTTGCAATGTTTCAACTCACAACCCAACTGTCATTTGGAGAAAGGAATTACCAACTTGAAATCCTGACAGCTCTAATGAAAGCAGAATGCATTTCACTGACCCTGTCTTGGCAACCCTGGGCAGTGACAGGTTATTACTGCACGCAAATAAATGAAAAGCTGTAAACTTTGGTGCCAAAAAGTCCATCAATGCTAACTGAAAAAAAAGGTGGTTCTGTGGACTTGTAAACCCACCTATATGTTTAGGAAAAAAAAAAGAAACCATGAAAAGCAATTAGGGTGACTGGAGGGAAAAAAACCCACCAAGCTGTCATTTACCTCAGGGTTTGCAAAAAATGACAGTGTGCTGACATCTTTAGATAAAATTGGCTGCATCACTGTATCTTCCCATGCCTCTCCTTTCACAAACCTGAATTGGAGACCAATTCAATGTCATTCCCTTCAAGGATCAGCTCATCTTTCTGGGCTTGAGACACTGCACAGGAAACACCTACAGAAAGGAAGACACATAATCTACATATTTGGTGAAGATGTTAAGTTCACTGAAGAAACAGTATTCACATCCTACCCCAATTTACAGATCTAGCAAATAGCACTCTGGGCAACAATTAGCTTCTATTTAAAAGAGCCCCCAAAATCCGTTCCCTAACTGTGCTCCCCCACATAGCTTCAGAACTCAAAAAAATTGTGTGTGTCATGCTCAGGATTGAAAGCAACCAAGTGATATCCTACTTAAATGTTACAACATTTCAGCACTAACCACTGCCAGAAATTTGGCAAGCAAGGCTTCATCAGCTAGGTGGTGCCATTTTCCACATTCTTATGTTCATTAAGACAAAACTGGAGTCTCCCTGATCAGAAGTCATGAAAGATCCCTCCTCTCAACATGTCTGGCACCAGGTTTATACTAGCAACGCTGAGAATACTCACAAGGAATAAACAACGTTCAAGAGTGTAAGAGGGAATTTTCATTTGCAAGGAGACTAACACAAGTATGTTTTTATAATTTGATCTATATAGTTCTATATTTTATAATTAATAATGTTAGCTTTAAAGCCAGTACTTTCTTTGAAATAAATACTGACTTAAAAAAACTCCTATACAATTATCAAACCCTTCCTTAACGTCCCACAGAAAATTAAAGACACCATGAGTAACTCCGCACTGTATTTCTGTGTTTCTGGACAAGTCTGATGCTTTCAGTTAAAGCCACCCATCCCACTGGGATATGGGAAGTGTTCCCTACAGTCTTAAAGTAACTGACATGTTTTGTCCCTTCCTTTCAGAAGTTTATCAAGCTCCATCAAACACCTACTCTGTTAGACATTTTGCTAAAACTCTAAAAAAACCAAGATGCAAAACCAACAGGTAAAATGGTAATTTTGAAGTTTATCAGGCATGCCCTAAGACCATCCAGAAATTCAAAACACAACACTTCAAACACCAAAAAGAAGATGTGGTGTGAAACTAGTTCACAGACAACGTTTAGAACAGAAGCACAAATCTAAAATTAAGTACCTGTAGCCTGCCCACTATAAACACTGTCGAGATCATACAAGGACCAAAGTAAACACTAGGTTCCTTCTAACTTCTAACTTTAACTTGTTAAAAATAAGCAGCTCTAAACTCGTTACTAGCTAGCTCTCATTACTAAAAAACAATTACAAAAGCCTTATTATTAATAAATGTAAACCATGGAAAAGGTATCATAAGATTACATAAATTCAGGCAGGAAAATGCTGCTTTAACAACTGTGCATAACCTCCTGTTATAGGTGGCAGAGCCTGAAGAAACCACCTTAGAGACCCCAGTTAGCAATGGTGAAGTCCACCTCTGGATACACTCACCTGGCCTCATACGCACTCTGCGGATGTACTTCTCTCCCAGGAAGTTTCGTATCTCCACAAGTGAGCCGTTGTCCTGTATAACTACGTTGATTGGGAAGTGAGCGTACACTGACCTCATCTTGTAACGAAACCCCTAGGATAAAGGGCATCATCAGCTACTGAAAGCAGAACGCATCTGTAGGGTTAAACAGATGGTTAACTCCGACTGGATATATCTAAACCCCAAATATACTGAAAGGAGTTTCTTAACAAGGGCAAGACAGTGATCCAAAGGGACATCCAGAGCTTACAGCTCATGCTTTCTTCCAGCTGCAGAATGTTTGATAGCACATGCAAGGAAAAAAGAAAAAACAAGAGAGGAGAGAAAGCTGCATCTGGAATGCTTAGAAAAGCTTTCACTAAAATAAAAGGCTGCCTATTGTCAGTAAAAAAAATGACAGGTTATCCTATTTCAAAATGAAACTCACCAGTGTAACACCCTTTATCATGTTCTGTACATGGCTGCAAATTGTGCGAACTGTTGCCAGCTCCTTTCTGTTCCCCCACCACTTGTCCACACGTAGCTGCGTTAAAAAAACAGCATTAACAAAGCTTCCAGATGCACTTCAAAATTACGTTCTTGCAACAAAACTGAACAAGACATTCAGGTACGTTACTTAAAAACCCTCTAAACAAAAGCACAAGGGTATATGGTTTGAAAGACTATTAAAGGTACACTTAGCTCAAGCCTTTTAAGTCCCAACCCCAGATGTATGAGAAGTATTTTTTTCATCTCTCATTACTAACTAATCTTAAAAAAAGCTGAGAAAGACTGTCTAACATCTTAAGCAAAAAGATGTTTCATCAAGTGCTAAACAGTAAGAGAGAGTTCTAATGTCACCTCCTAGGTATCCTTTATCAACGTCTTAATGTACTCCTATGCAGGGTTCTAGTGATGCTCACAAAAAAGGTAGCTTTAATCTGCCAGTTTTCCCTTTTTTTGGGTAGCTTTTAATTCAGTACAAAAATATTATTTAGAAAACATCTGTCGTCCACAATACCAGAAATTAAATGTAGGTAAGTTTATCTAGCTAAAGCTAGTCTGTTTATAAAACATAACATGTAATGCTCAATCCAATCGCCCTCCCATTAACTTTCTGACAGCAACTACAAAAGGAAATCAAATCAATAAACTCACTCCAATGTAAGCAGAACTTCAAGAATACCACGGTTCCCAAGGAGGTCTCAAGGTTCCACGAGACCAGCCTCTTTCACAACACACAGTATACAAAAAAATGACTAGCCTACCCGTGGCTAAAAATTTTGGATTGATCTCCTACACCATCAAGAAATTTTCGAGCCAACAGTGAAGCTACTTTGCCTCTCTTGGCAGGGAAACGGCCTCTACAGCACTCACCTTCTTGTGCTTCTTCCCCAGGAGGGAGAGCTCCACGTTGATGTGGTTGAAATCCCTCCGCAAGGTTCCTCTGGGGCCCTTTACAATGACTGTCCGGCCCTTCAGGGAAACGCTGACTAGAAATCAAAAGACAAACGCACGTCAAGTGGCGGCGGGGTCAGCGCCAAACACGACTTTCAAACGTCGGCGCAGACGTACCTTGCTCGGGGATGTCAACCGTCTGGTTGCTGAGAATGGTCTTCATTCTGCAAACGACAAGGGAAGAGGCTGTAGACCCTCAAGCGACGCCCTTTTTCTGCGCCCCTTCAGCTCCTCCCCCGCACGGCCTCTAAACGGCACAGCTGCGGACAGCCGACCCGGAGCCCCCACTCTCCTCTAACGCCGCTGAGCCGCCGCGGCGCCGAGCTCCGCTCCCGACTCCGACACGTCCTGCCCAGGCCTCCAGGGGAGCGGCGGCCCCTGCGCACAACTCCGCAGCTGGGCCCGGCCCGGGCCTAGAACCGCCGCGGGAGGGGGTTGCTGGGAAAGGCGCCGTCCCGGGGACATCCTCCCCGCGGGGCCTGGGACGGGACTCGCCGCTGGGCCCGGCGCCGCCCCAGGAGGCTGCTCGCGCCCGGCCGGGGCGCTCAGGACGGCCGCCCGCGGTGGATGGTACCGGATACCACCGCCGGTCCGCGACTTACCTGGCAGCAGGCAGAGCGGAAAGAGACAGCGCTTGACGTCATCACGTATTTGTAGCCGCTGCGGCAAACTGGCGTCATCACGCCGACGTAGATGTCTAAGAGGCAAGAGAAACCGAGTACCGATGCGCGCGAAGTAGCTAGGGTGGATGTGCCGGGTAGCCGAGTGCTGAGAGGATAGATTGGGCCGGCCGCTCCGCGATCGCTGCCATGTCGCTGCTGCCGCGGAGCCGCCGCGAGGCCGCTGCTGTCACGGCCGCTCGGCGGCTGCTGCTGGCGCCTCAGGTGAGTGAGCGCCGTGTCACAGCCATGTGCCGCAGGGGGCTACCGGACAGCGGCCTGCCGAGCGTACCGGGTGTGCGCTGCGGCCCGACGGAAAGGAGGGAGCTCGGGGCGGCCGCCCGGTGAGGGGACGGGGCGCACCTCGGCGGCAGAGGCGATGCCGTTACCCAAGCGCGTCTCCCGATGGCTCCGGGCCGCCCGGCTGGCCCCTGGGCCGTGACAGTGGCGTTGGTGACGGGCAGAGCGCTGTTGCCAGCACCGGGCGGTGGTGCTGCGGCGTGAGGCGGCCGGAGCGGTGCCGTGCCCGGGCGCCCGGAGCAGCCGCGGAGCCGCTGCAAACCCCGTCGCGGAGCCGCTGTCCTTCCGTCGGGCCCTGGCTCGGCAGCGCAGGGTTACTCGCCTGGTCGTCCTGTCTTGTCAGCCCCAAAACCTCAAACGAATCCGTCCAAGGCTGCTTTTACCTAAGAAACTTATGTAACTTAATTTGGTACGGAGGTGTTGTGGAAATCACACTTCTTGTCCCTTTCACACGGCTGAGAAAGAGCATTCGTACGTGTTGGACTTACAGGCAGCCGGGCAAAGGTTTACACAGGCTCTGTGAGGGGTGTGTTAGCTTGTCCAAAAGGACAGGTGGCTGTCTAGTACATAATACCGGTACATCTGTAATTCCACAAGCGTTGCATCTTTCAGGTATCCAGGAGCCGTGTGTGTAACCAGTACAGGTCGTCGGGCTCTTTGCCAGAGGAAAAAAAGAGTTTCTGCAAAATGGGCCAGACTTACAGGACTTTGTATCCGGAGATTTGTCGGACAGGAGTGCGTGGGCCGAGTACAAAGGCAATTTAAAGCGTCAGAAAGGAGAAAGGCAAGTTGTGGTTTTAAACAGCTGTAGTTGCTTCTATGCATGTTTACTGTGAACTGCCAAATGCACACAATGTGTTTTTATTAAGATCTGTCCTGCTGGAGTGCCAATTTCATGATCTTTCAAGAAAGAGCAAACACATTACTAACTTCAAATATGTAACAAAAGGTGAGGACGTGCTGTTGTTTTTTCGGGTGCTTGTGTATTAAATGGCCAGTGTGCATCAGTAGGTGAGTGTACCCTGCTTTGGTGTTGAAAAAATATTATTGCTAGAGTAGAACAAAAAAATGAAGACTGAATTTAAAAATGCATTAGCCCCCCATATTTCCAGTCATAAATCTGATCCAACTTTGTGATGGCTGTGTAACATACACGACCATTAATTGTTGTGGTGTACAGTGTGGCGCTGTTGAATCCCACCAGTACAGTTAACAGTTTTAAACCTCCCAGTGACAACAATCTCCTACTCTGGAATGTTGGGGTGATAAAGATATAAGGGAGAAGTCTGTTGTGACTATGAATGACGTTAATATTGGTTGCCAAGTTAGTTTTCAAAGAACCTTTCCTAGTTGGGATCTGTAACAAACTAAAGCAGATCTATGAACTGGATTAATGGAAACTTACCATGTAAATAATGTATTAATCTTTACCTTTGTTGGGTGTTATTCAGGCTGCGACTTCCTCCATGGCTGAAAACAGAGATTCCCATGGGAAAGAACTACAATAAACTCAAGAACACCTTGAGAAGTCTAAATCTTCACACGGTAAAACTAATACCAACCAAGATTTCCTGTAGAAATGAGTAAATTTTTACAGTTGCAGAATTATTTCTTTACAGCAAACAGATAGAAATTATGTCTTGCATGACCTTCAGTGCTGAAATGAAGCTCAGTGCTGATCCTTTTTACAAGCAGAGAATTTTACCCATAAAGAATAGAAACAAATCCAATAGAGTATTTAATGTGTTTCTTACTGTGATTTTAAATACTAGGGGTTTACTACTTGCATCACCAAAGAGATCAGAGGATGGTATGTGTGACTGCTTTTACAGAGTTACGTACATGTTTTGCATGAAAATAAATTACAGAAATATATATGTTTCATTAAATATACTTTCCAGGTGGTAAAAAGTGGTGGGTGTCCATGGAGAGCTTTATTCCCTTTTTTTTTTTTTTCAGAGTAGGATCATGCTTTGATGAATCATAGACTGAACATTTTAGCAATTTCTAATTTTAATGTGTTAATGAACGTCTGTGCTAATTAATAAGGCAGTTATATGGTTGAGGAGTTTTTAGAGTTGTAAAGTAGGGGAAGAGAATGGTAATGCATGCCAGGAAAGAATTCTTCTCTTCCTAGCTATTCCACTGGCCTCTTAGAAAACAACATGCAACTCTGTTAATCTCACATATCATCAATTATGTTTTGTTGAAAGGCTGCCACTGAAATTTGTGAATAATAATGATAATAATATTCAATAACGTCATGGAAAAAAAGACAAGTATGTTACTGTCTTTTAACTTTAGGTATGTGAAGAAGCACGTTGTCCCAACATTGGAGAATGCTGGGGAGGTGGTGAATATGCTACGGCTACAGCTACTATTATGGTAAGCCATTTCCCGAGTGTTCTGTTAACATCTGAGCTGTTTGTATTGTATTGGTGGATCTGCACTGTGGTGGAATGTGTTTATTGCAAGAAATAGAGAGTAAAGCTGTCCAAGGGGGCTTTTTGCTTACTGTTGGGTTTGAACTGACCTAGTGTGTGTGGCTGTTTCTCAGCTGGACAATAGTGACATGCACAATATAAAGGTAGGAACATCTTTCTTATTTCAGCTGATGGGTGACACATGCACTAGAGGCTGCAGGTTCTGTTCGGTAAAGACCGCAAAAAACCCACCTCCACTGGACCCCCAGGAGCCTTACAACACAGCGAAGGCCATAGCTGAGTGGGGCTTGGATTATGTCGTGTTGACGTCTGTGGACAGAGACGGTTAGTGTGTTGTCAGTCATGTCTTCCAGTCTAAGTTCTCATGTGTGTCACAGCAGAGGGATATGCACAGACCTTGATAAACATGTATTGCTTGGCACAGTTGTTGAAGATGACTATTTTATAGCAGTTGACAGTGCTGAAACTTGGAAAGTGTCTACATATCCTGTGTCTGATGAAACGTAGTAGAAGTGACACTGCTATTAAACATTAAAATATTACAGTATTTTGTTACTGGTTTTTTACAAAATGCAAGCATATACACAGGGGTTTATTATTTCAGCAGGGGAAAAAGACAATACAAACATTCATATACAATGCCATTATGGAACTTCCTTCCAAAAACTAAACTATATTATACATAACAAAACTGGAAATTGCCTTTTTCTGAGGTTGCAGTTGTTGTCTTCTAAGGTTTTAGTAGCTCCTTTGTGGTGACACCACATAGGTGGAGAAACCCATTGTAAAGACTGTTGAGTATGGTGGGAAGTCCAGTAGCTTCGAAGCAGCCTTCAACTAAAATAAGTGATAATATGTATGTCTTTTGACTTTTGTATAACTGTTTCTCAGACAACAACCATAACTGGATGAAGCCATTCTGTGCTCAGGCTGACAGTGACCCTAGAGATATGTAAAATCAGAGGAAAAATTTGAAATACACCCCAGGTGATCACAGACTTTGTGCAGAACAACACTTGGTAGAAGATCTGTTGTATACCTTTGACATAAGCAGTAAGATGAGACTGGGGTTCGACTGCTTTATTATTTTGTATTTTAATTTGAATCTGTAGGGGTTTTATGGCTCTCCTAATATGGAAATACATTTCTTGAACAGAAAGGTTAACAAATAATTGAAATGCTTCTAGATATGCCTGACGGTGGAGCAGAACACTTTGCAAAGACAGTCTCTCATCTGAAAGAAAGGTATATCATTAATGTGTTACTTTTAATAATAAAACTTTAGAATGTGGTACTGCATATAGGTCAAAAATACCTTTAGCTCATTATTCCAGGTGCTGTGCAAATCCAAAAGTCTGGCTTGGGCTATCCGTGTCCCCTTGTTTTGTGTTTTTCATCTTTCTCATGTAATAGCCCTGAAGTATTTTGAATCTGGATGCATTTCCAATGTAGCCCAGGCTTATTTGAAGCTGAGCACTGGATTATTTCTTTGAACAGGCAGCTGGTTTACTAGGAAATGAGAACATACTTTTGAGGTATGTTCATTCTTGAAGCTTGAGGCTCAAACACAGAGGATTTAGATAACAGTGTCACCACATGACAGAAGTCAGGTTTCTCTTTCAGCAGTGATGAGATTGCTTTGCACTCTCCCACAGCAGCTGTCTCTAAGCCTGTGATTGTACCTTCCTTTCTCAGTCTGTGCCACCTTCCCTCTCTGCAGTGGTGCCCTGTATGCCATTTGATAGTGCACTTGTCTACCTGCAGATTTAATTTGTATAACCTCATTTAAGCCTTTATGCAGTGCATCTTGGGCCTCAAAAGGTTCCACCTTTCTGAGCTGAAGTCAGGCTCCTGGACACCAAGATTCCAGGGCAGTAATCCAGCCATTTTATCCCAGCAGGCAGGATTACAGCTTGTATTTTGGAGATACGAAATTAAGACTTAGTGTTAAGTCAACCTGCAAGAAAAGCACATGAAAAATAATGCATAAACAGTGAATGTGATTAAGAGGCTGCTGGAATGTTTTTTGTATTTATTTTTTGTTTTTTGTTCTATTTCAGCTCACATCAGTGAAATCAGGGATTAAACAAACGATGTTTTATTTGAACTGTAGTACTTTTGGAGTTGTATCCTGAATTAACTCTGCTTTGCTTGTCAGAGCATTATTTATGTAGTTGTGTTTGGGTTTATTTAATATAGTGAGGGTTTTTTTACTCTACAGTGACACAGATCCCACAGATGGGTTCATTTTGTCTCCCATTTTTCAGGAACTCAAAAATCCTGGTAGAATGCCTAACTCCCGATTTTCGAGGGGACCTCAAAGCCGTGGAGAGAGTAGCCTTGTCGGGGCTGGATGTGTACGCCCACAACGTGGAGACGGTGCCCGAACTACAGAGGTGAGCAATAGCAGCACCTACAAGCAGAACAAAGCCCTCCAAGGCGACGGCTTTTCTAAGAGGATTTTGTTGCGCGGAAAGAGACGTCCGCGGCCGTTTACAGCCGCACCGAAGTTCTCGCTGGCGGCCCCGGCCGAGGCGGGGCTCGGCAGGCCAGGGCTGGTGGGGCTGGTCTGGCCTAGCGGAACGGAAAACGGCAGAGCAGAGCGGGCTGCGCTCGGCTGGCGGAACGGGGCGGAGCAGAGCAGGGCGGGGCTGGCGGAAGGGGGCGGAGCTGACTGGGCACGCCGCCGCCCGGGCCGTGAGGCGCAGGGCGAAATGGCGCGGGGCGCGCCGCCGGCCGGTCCCGCTCCCAGCCTGCCTCGCGCGCGGGGCAGCGCCCGCCGGCAGAGGGCGCCCGCGCCACGCGGCCCTCGGGCAGTGTCGTCTCAACCGGGCCGCCGCCTCACCCCCTCGGGCGGCGGCCGGGCGCTGCTGCCGGGCGCTGCTGCCGGGCTGCCCGGCTTTGGAGCTCAAATTGATAGGCCTCCCACCAGCAGCGGTGCTCCTGGGGGGAATTCTGGCTGTGTCAAACTACGCAGCTAAGGGCTCTGAAGTTTCCCCTGAGCAGAAGCTAGCAAAGCGTGCCTTTCTCGGCGTCTAACTTGTGTGCGCCCTATTGTGTGGTTTTCCCCTTGTGCTGGAAACACGAGAAGGAAGGTCCGCGATCCCCGAGCCAACTTTGAGCAGTCCCTACGTGTGCTGAAGCATGCTAAAGAGGTCCAGCCTGGCGTCGTTTCTAAAACCTCCATTATGTTGGGGCTAGGCGAGACAGATGAGCAAGTATATTCCACAATGAAATGTAAGTTCGTGTTGAAATACATGCCAAAATTCACAGGTATGAATTCTGCTGTGCTGGGAAGCACACAAGCATCTTTGCCTCTGCATGCAGATCGGTTTGCCGGTGCAGGAAATGTTTTCTAAGCTTTATGGGGAAGAAAAAAAAAAGTTTGGTTAAAGATTGAACTTCTGAAATACTTTCCTTTCATATGGCTTCCAGATTTTCAGACGATTTGATGGTGGATCCAGCTCCTGTTGATTTCAATGGAAGTTAATAACCATGTGATTGTATTGATAGTCTCATCTTTTACTTTTTTCTTATCATTACTTAAATAATGGGTTTGCAACATAGTTGCTTTATTGCACATTCCTATTTAGGAATAGCAGGCCTTATTGTTTAAAAGAATTTATTTTGTCTTGCTTAGATGCAAAAGTTATCATTGGAGCTGTTGCATGTTCACGTGTTTTCATATAGATGTGTTTTTTTAAATGAGAAAATGTCACAGTGGTAAGTGAATGCAATGTGCCATAAGAAGAAATTCGTAAATCCCATAGCATTTGTCCCATATCATGAAAGAATGCCTTGCTGGTGCTATATTTTGTGTACAACAGTTACCCATATTTAGAATGCAGTGATACAGTCTTTTTTCTGCAGCTGCCCCAAAGTCTGGACTATAAAATTACAGTTCCTGTTCTTTCCATTCTTCCTGCCTAACATTTCCTAGCCACAAGAATAAGAAATTTCAGATTTGGTGCTATTTGTTTTCAGGCCACTTTCACAGATGTATTCAAAGACAAACTCTTGCCCACCACATTCATTCGGTTACTCTTAATTTTGTTCCACTTCCCTTGTCTGGGTGCAAGTTAAAGAATATGTAAAAGTGTTGATGTCAGACCAGTTTCTTGATAGAACCATATCAATCTAAACAGAGGTTCTGCACTGACAGTGAGTGTAATGCTGTTGTCAAAACACTGTCTTTTTCTATTTGATGTGGGACAACCACCCCAAGTAGCCAGAAAATAACACGAAGATGTTGATGCAAAATCATATTCTTCAGCGATCCCTTTGTTCAGAATACCCACTAGCTGCAGTGAACATAATTCTCCAGGCTACCTATCAGATTTTCCTCTGTAAGCAGACTACCTGAACACATTTGCTGTAAATTGATTCTACTACATACTCAATTTTTAGCAAAGTTTAAGAGATCGTGCAGGCATCAATATCCTAAGTGTGTAAAACTGGCAAAAAATGTGGGCAATTTCCCTTGGGTTTATAGTCTTAGAGCTGTCTGCATCTTTTCAGCATGAAGACAGTGGAGTGGTGCCAAGTGTACGTGCATGCATCCATTTTTTGTCAAATGCAGGCTCTGACCTAAAGACACAATGAAAAGCATTAAGATAGGAAAGACAAGAGCATGTCATCTCTGAGTTGCAGCGCATTGGTTCCCTCTCTAAACCAGATAGCTCAAGCCTTGCAGCAGCATGGAGCTCAGAATGAGGATGTGGCTGTTGTTCCAAGAGAGTGCAGGTTCCCTTTGCTGGAGAGCAGAATGTAACCCCTGCAGAGTGACCTTTGGACTCGGAAGAAGGCTGGTTTTGGATTGCTGACAATCCCTTGTGATGCTTCTGCCACTAACAAGGAATTTTGGTTTTACAGTATTGCGGGAAGCAGATGTAGATTGTTTGACCCTAGGACAATACATGCAACCAACAAAACGTCACCTGAAGGTAAAAATACTTTTAATTTACAGGCTCCCTTATGGTCTATACTGTGCAAAGTCAAGTTTCCTCTCTCTAAATTGAGGTGTGAGGCATCCTTACCTTAACTGCGTACATTGGGAAAAATTTCCTTCCTTGTTTAACCTGATCTTCATATGTTATGGACTGTCCACCAAAAATTACCTCAGCTATATAATCCCTTTCATCTTCTGCACACTTCTCATTGCTACTTTCTACTACGAGCTGGGGAGATAGCTGGACATAAAAAAGTTTGCATGAAAGGATTATTCCAAAACAGTGAAAAAAATTACAAAGCAACAACTGGAAATAAAATTCTAAACTCTCCAGCTAAATATGAAAAGCAAGTAAAATGGATTCTTTTGGTAGAAAGCAGAGAGAAAATTCCATTTGTGACTCGACCGCTGAAAGTTTTGGAGTGTAAATTTTAGAACTTGTGATATAACCACGTTTCATGTCCCTACACACTAGCTGTAGCCATTTCCTGTCTTGTAATACCTGATCAAAATTAATTCTTTACACTTAGGTTGAAGAGTATGTAACACCTGAAAAATTTAAGTACTGGGAAAAAGTAGGAAATGATCTTGGATTCCATTACACTGCTAGTGGGCCTTTAGTGCGTTCCTCCTATAAAGCAGGTAAGCTACTGAAAAGGATTAGATTCTTTAGCATATTTTAATATGTACAGTCAGTGACGTAATATGCAACAAAGCTCACCTTAGCTCAAGGACACCTTGTAGAGTCACCCTTTCTTTAATTATTTACACTTACTCTCTTCTGTGGGAAATCTAAATGCATCAGTATGACAAAATGCTATTTGTGCAACTGCTGTGCTGCTTAAGCTATTTTCTTCCCAGATTTAGTTTGTACTAAGTGTGTGAGGCAGAATAAAGGGTACCCCATTTGCAAGTTTTCCTTTACATTCCTCTCTTGGTCACGTCAGGGTTTAATGGTGCCCTTGGTTGTGATGTAATTTCGTTGCTTTAGACAGAATTTATTTACAGTGCCCTAGAAACAGTTAGACACATTTACAACAGAGCTTTTTCTGACAAAGCACTGAGCATTAAGTAGCAGCTGATGCTGACAGAACTGGTGTGTTTGTCCAACGCCCTGATTTTTCCTAAGGAGAGAACAGAGAAGGCTCATCTGGGGCACCTTGCATCTCAGACTGTTTTAATGCCAGTTCAAATGAAATTTATAGCAGGTTTCACTATAAGTTGCTGATACTTCATGAAATAGGAATTAATTTTTAATTAACTCAGCTCACCATTGCCTGCTGGCAAGCACAGAGAAGCAGAGCTATTTTGTAAAATTGCACATGAGGAAAATTAGGATTTTGGTTGCTGGTTTATGGGGTTTGGTTTGGGGTTTTTTACATCCTTGTATTTATTTGAGGTGCTGTTGTATAGAATTTAATTACTATGAAATGCTGGTAAGAAAAGGTGTATTGGAGAATAGAATACCCAAGAATGTGTATTGTTTTGTTTTGTTTCAATGAAATACTTACAAATAATTTTGATTTTTTTTTTTTTACCTTTTAATTAGGTGAATTCTTCTTGAAGAATTTAGTAGAAAAAAGAAAGACAAAAACTGTCTGAAAATGAGAGTGAACCTATTTAAAGCAGTGAATTTTAAGGATCCTTTTTTCAGTGCATAATTATACTCAGTTCCAGAAATGCAGAAGACCAGATGGTGGATGTGCGAATAAACTTACTCTCTGTCCAGAACACTTTTCTCTCACCAAAAGACTTCACATTATTTTCCCTAATTCCTCCTGGCAAGGCTGCAACTACATAGTACTTCTAGCATTCAGCTAAAAGTCAGAAGAGAGAACTGATTTTTCAAAGAGCGATGGAACTGAAGGGGAAGACATGTAAGCTGAAAAAGAAGTAATAACATTTAGGAAACAGGTTGGATAGAACCGCCAGTGTTGCTGCAGTTGATACTTGTGATGGTGCTAATAACAGGTAACGCGAAAGGTACTGCGATTTTGGGGTATCATGCCATTATGTAAGCTTGCAGGGGCTCTGGGAAATAGAAGAGTTCTGAAGCAAGGCCCTGTACCTGACAAAGGACTGTATTACAGCTGCCCAGAACCACACCAGAGAGGGTGGTGTTGATGCCTTTTCAAGAGGTGGTGTCTCTCACTTGCATCTTAAGAACATGAGCTGTACCATTCCCATAGCTAACGCTTTTCTGGTGCTTGCTGGTCTCAAAGCAGGACCCTTGATAAACACAAGGTATCAAGTTGAAGAAAATGAGCCCTTTGCAACAAGACAATTAATGCTGTATAGATACTATATATAAAGCATGTGGAAAACCAGAGTCGTTGTAACAGCATCAATAGAGCTACCCCTAGTTTGGGTACATGAGTAACAAACCCCACAGAGTTGCACAGGTGTTTCTTTGGTATTGGATATGCACACTGCTGCTTTTCTGGACTCAGCTTCTAGTCCACAGGTATCATCTTTAAAATCATGAAATTAAAAAACCCAGTCTAGAGGGGAGGTGGCTACATTTGATTGATGTCATTGAGACTTGGTCTGGCTGTTGATTCTGAATGCAGAGAAGTAAACTGCATCACCAGTGAAATGTGAAATCTGCTCTATCATACCAAGCTCAGGCAGAAATAAAAGCATGGCTTATGGTATACTGGCAACTGTAAATGCTTCTCTTTGCAGTCATGATAGTTCAAAGTGCCTCTCTCCCTAATTATTCTGAGTTGTCTGCTCTGGACATTAGATACATTTTTTGAACTGGCTTCAGCTGTATCTTCTTAAAGTTATTTGTGAAATGTGCCATGCTTTTGCTGCCTGGTCCCAAACTCACATCATGTAGGTAACCCTATGGCTGGCTCCAGGGTTTCCCCTCTACTGTATCCCTGTGGAGAAAAGCGGAACCTCCGCCTGCCCCCTACTCTGCAGTATGTTAGAAGGAAGACAGCTAATTAGCAAGTTAATGTGTAGGAGAAACTTGGTACTGTCATTAACAACAAAAATCAGATTACTAAGGCCAGTGATGCACCATTGACACTTCACAAAATGAAGTACAAAGTATAGCAGTATTAAAGCACTATGAAGACAAATAGTCTTCAGCTAGAAGGAATGTACTAATTAAGCAGTGTTATGGAAGTGTAAATTAGGGGAAGAGAAACCTGAGTGATGAGGAGCAGAGGTCTTAATAGCTGTACTTTTGTAGAGGCAGATAAAAAGGCAAAGCTTTTTTTAAAAAAAAAATTAAATATAACATTTTAAAATAATAATGCTTTTTAAAATTTAAGAAAAATCTGACCCCTAGTCTTGGAAAGACCAGGCATCCTTGAGCCAAAAATGCAGTGCTTCAGCTGAAGTACACTGAGTACCAGTAGGTTACCAGCTATGGTAAGGAAATTCAGTGCTGCCTCCACAGTGGCAGGGAGGGGTGCAGCCTTAACTCCAGGATACCTACACATCTAACAACTGCCTGCCTTTAATAGTATTAGAGGCTCTACTATAAATAATGGCTTTGACTTGCCTACACAGAGTGTTGCTAGAGCTTTTGCCAAGTTACTGCTCTTCCAGTACATCAACACCAGAAATAGGGGAAAAAGGAATTCTGAGCCACACAGCTATTACCAAACTCTGAAGAGAGGACACTGCACACTGGTTATCCATGACTTCTTTACAGTGAGAAAAATAATGCCTCTTGAAACACATGTTATTTCATGTTAGAGTTATTTTATGAGTTGCTGTTTGGAAGATGATGTCACACTTCTGCACAACTGTCTGCCAGCTGGTACCGAGTTTCAGAAGCTACACAAGCTGTTTTCTAACTGCGTGTTTTGCTCTGGTTTCTGAGAAAAGCAGTCACATCTTGACTGAGTAGATTTTTTTTTCTTATGTTTGTTTTTAAGAGCCTTTGAGGACCTTTCACAATCTGTACCATAAAATGACAAGTCTTAAAGTACTTTCCCTACTTAAGGAGTCATGCTTTTACAGCCATACTTCCCTGTTGCCCAGTTATGTTAAAGCGCCAGTCTCCAAACTGCTGCTTATAAATTCAGCACAGGTTACATGACTCAATTTTGTTTCTGATCAAGTTTCATGTTTAGTGACATTTTCTTTTTGTATGTCAATTGCTTCATTCTGTCAGTTTGTTTCACAAAGCAGCCATAAAATATTTTAAGAAACATTAATCTTCCTTGCAATCAGGAAAACATCAAACTGAGTTTTGGGAATATGATTTCAGATTGACACAGACACTTTAAAAGAACGAGTAGTCTTTTTTAGCATCGTTACATCAATCTGCTACACTCTGTGAAGCATAATTAAATGTTTTGCAGCTGACTAAAAAACTACATCTTCCAGTGCTTTCAAGTCTTTAGGTTAAATCAACAAAGCCAGTGAGTTCATTTAAGAATATAACATTTTTCCTTCTTGATCAATAATTAATATCGTATCCCCTTAATTTAAAAATAGAATGTCCAGTATTTATGCTTCTTTGTTACAAGATGGGGCAAATTGTTGCAGGTTTTCAGCTTGCAGTAAGAATGCCCAGCTTGGAATACAAAAAGCAAGTAATGAAAATTGATGTGGATAACCCGTTACGCCTTCCAGTGTTGTTTTACAATTCTTTTCAAACTTCAGCTGTTGAGCAAGATTATAGCACTACTGTAAATTCCAGACCAACAGAAGAACCTCAAGTGACAGGAGTATAAGCTTGTTGGCCAGTACAAAAATCTCATCACTGTTTCACTGTGCAAACCTCATGAAGCTCAAGAAGACCAAGTGTCAAGGTCCTGCACACAGGTTGGGGCTATCCCAAGCACAACTACAGGAATGGGAGAAGCCTTGAGGGGCACCTGGGGATGCTGGTAGAGGAAAAGATCAACACCATCCAGCAATGCACACTCACAGCCCAGGAAACCAATTGCCTCCTGGGCTGCATCAAAACCAGTATGACTAGCAAGCCAAGGGAAGCAATTCTGTCACTGCTCTTGTGAGACCCCACATAGAGTACTGCAACCAGCTCTGGGGTCCCTAGGAGGAATGCCATGACAATGATCAGAGGGCTGGACCACCTCTCCTACAAAGACAAGCTGAGAGAGTTGGGCTTGCTCAGCCTGGAGAAGAGAAGGCTCCAGGGAGACCTTACAGCAGCCTTCCAGCACCTGAAGGGGACCTACAGGAAAGCTGGAGAGGGACTTGGTTATCAGGGAGTATAGCAACAGGACAAGGGGTAATGGCTTTAAACTGAAGGAGGGTAGATTTAGATTAGAAAATCTTCCCTGTGAGGTTGATGAGGCCCTGGCACAGGGTGCCTGGAGAAGCTGTGGCTGCCCCCTCCCTGGCAGTGTTCAAGGCCAAGTTGGATGGGGCTTCGGGCAACCTGGGCTAGTGGAGGGTGTCTTTGCTCATGGCAGGCGGTTGGGACTAGATGAGCATTAAGGTCTCTTCCAACCTGAGTTACCCTGTGATTCTATGACAACTGCTCCTACATAACTAGTCTTGTCAAAAATGTGTTTGTTCTATTCACTTGCAATATCCTGGTCTACTGTATGCCTGGAACCAGGCTAGTTTTAGCTGCACAAAGGGTTGAACACATACACAAAAAGCCCAGTACAGCTTGCCCGGCATTCACAGTTTGCCTATATGCATCTTACTTACGCAGTTTATATCATGCTACTCATAGCCTTGTTAAAGCTGGATTCACTTCAGCTGTTGTATTCACACATGTGCAGTGAAAGGCAGTGTTACTGTAGAATTGTCTTTTAATAACCCCATAAAAGAAGAATTTCAGAGTACAGGAGTCCATTACTTGTCCCACACAATCCTTATCAAGAATTACATGCTGCAAGATTCCATAGACAGAGACTCAATAGCATTAAAAACCATCTCTTCCACACACTACTCAAGCCATGAAAGCAGGAATGCAAGTCATCCCTAATTCTTATTTCCCTGGCAACTGTACTCTGAAGATGATGGCTTACGATTCAGAGTGCTGTAAAAGCTTCCAAAGCTCACTCTTTTGGCCCATGATAAGGTTATTTTGCACGTACACAAGGTAAGCACTGCAGCATCCCACAGGCATGTGCTACTGGCTCTTCAGACTGATTCATCCCACAATCCCAGTTTCCAACTAAAAGACCACAGCCACCAAGAAATTAAATAAACTGACTCTCCCAACAATGCAAGAAAGTGCCAGTACCAGTTTTACCCCTTGTTGCTCCTCAGAAAGCACCTGCCACTCCAGCTTTCCTAAGAAAAGGGAGTTAGAGTGATCCCACTGTAACAAACACCCATTCTTTATCTTACAGTGAAGCTGCAAGTCACTATCCAGGCTTCAACTAAGCCTGTGGGCAAAAGAGAGAAGGAATAGGGATGCAACACCTTGTTTGTCCATCTCTCCTTGGAACCATGCATGAAAAGCCACTTGAAGCTTCAGGAACCCTAACCAGCCTTACAGCTCTTGCACATGCTTCCCATCAGTTTCATAGTTCATCCATCCACTTCAAACTGACAAGGACAGGTCCCTCTGAGGCACTACTATTATAGCTGTGTCCAAGTTCTGGAAAAGCACCCCAATTTTCTGAAGCCTCCCTGTTAAGATGAGTCCTGAAATAGTCCTGTGCTACCCTGAACGTGGTTCAGGGTAAGCGATCTCTTCAGTCAGCTCATCAGTACCCTCTTCTTAGTCCCCAAGGAGAAAGGACCAACTTGCCCTCTGGGGTGCAATCAGGGCAGAGGTAGTCAGGAAGACACCTGCCTGCAAAGAAAGTGTCACCTACCATCAGATTACAATGCTTACAAATACTACAACTGTATCACAGGGTCCTCCCTACCCTGTGGGTGTTGGATGAGGGTAGTGCTACTGAATTGGGAAGAGATGGCATGATGAAAGATCCGAGTTTGATGTTCAGCACTTTGATTAGCTTCCGATGTGCTCCCCACAGGAGAGTCATGCTGTAGGACAGGGAGCCCAAGGCCTATTTGCTCAAAGCACCAAGTGACTGCTGCATACTAAGCCCTCCTGTAGAAGCCATTAATGAGCCAAATTCAAAAGTACCTGGCTCAAGGACACAGCTGTCTCAGTCAAGCAACCATCTTGTGTAACAATTTGTGTAGACAGTACAGTTACCAAAATCTTCAGATTGCTGTCCTAAAGCTTAAATTTTGTTTCTGTGAGTAGTGTTGATAACAGCACTCACTACCAGGACAGCACTGATCTTAGCCTCTGTTTCACTACTGATAGAACATACATGTATGGAATAAATTCAGAAGGTACTATGTGACTAGTTACAGGATATTTCTCTAACACCCCAACACTATTACTTGTTAAGACCTATATGCTTCCTAGCCTGAAACCTGTCCACAGTCATTCTTCTCTGTCCTCCCCTTCATTTCACAACCCCATGCAACAAGCCAAACACAAACTCTGTCATCAAGGATTTTAATAGCACTGGCCAACTGATAATAAAAACAAGTAGAAATAGGTTAATAGTAAATGCAAAAACAAGATAACATAGGAAGTATTCATTCCTGCTAATTAAATGAGGTAGCAAGCTGACTAACTTACGGGGCTTTTTTTTAAAAAATATCTTAACAGCAGAGAATAATTGTTGCAGATTCATTAAGGAAGCTGCTTTCAGATGAAGTATGTAAGCAGAAAGGAAGGAAGAGATAACTGTCAGGTAGCTCTGAAGCCAGCATTTGCTTTCTACTTGGACTGACACCAAATGACAGTATTTCTGCTTCAGTTCAATATTCAAACAAGAGCACTCCTCTGCTGAAGGTGGGTGGTATTGCTGTTACTTAGGAAAATCTTGCCCCAGGGATCTGATTAGGTCAATAATTTATATGGGTGCACATGGAATGTAGGCAGGACAATCAGAGAACCAAAAGTGAAGATCTGCCAGTGGATCCGTTTCTGGCTGCTCATCCACTGTCATTAGTTACATGATAGATGCCTGCAGAACTATCTGGCCTCCCAAGAGATGCAGTTTAGACTGTATCAGTGGCCACTGATCCAACTGGGATCAGGGCATTATTAGTACAGTTAGCTCTGGTTTAGAGCTCAACCCAAATCTTACCAAATTCACTCAGAACTACTCTTTTGACTTCAATGCCGGTCAAAGCAAGTATTTAACTGGGCAAAGAATTACCCCAGAAGAAAGTGAACAATTGGAGAGATCAAAACTCCCAATCACTGTCCATAACTGGACTAAGCTAAAAAGATGTTCTGGTTTTTATCTTTCATATCAGTTGAAAGATTTAAAGTGCAGTTTAGGAACGTTTCTGGAAGCAGAAGTCTGCAGTTTGAAGGTAACTTCTCCACTTAAAAGACAAATTGTTATTAAAACCAGGTCTGTACCATCTTCAGTAACAAAAAAATTGCTATAAAAATAGAGATTTGAAAATAGATTGAATTCACATGTACCAGGTACCATTTGTAGTGTAAAATTCGTTTTTAGTGTTATGAAAAATACCTTTCCTTAAAAAACCCATAGGCTTACAGTTCTCACTAAGAAGGTTCACAGAATTCCTTCAGTACCTATTAAACATTATACTCTAGGCTTTTTGACAGGTGGGTCCTGGAGGCTGAACTTGGGGATTTCACATGAAGAAGCAAAAGGAATTCTTTTGGCTGACACCTTCTTCCCAATTGTTTCAATCTGCAAGAGAAAACACATTTAGGATGTGAGTGTGGCAAGCTAATGGAATCACATCAGCCCATGAGGGATCTACAAGCTAAATCCAAAACCACAACTGCATTTCACAAACACTGGAATGACACAAGCCAGAAAGCACTGTGTGCAGGGACAGTTTCTGGGACTGGAGTTGCAAAGAGCTTTCTAAAGCCAGTGTTTCACAGGTGCCTGCTTTGCTTATTTAGAGCTGTGTCTTCCTAATTTGAACATCCATGTGCTTCAGCTTCTGTAAGTATCATAAGTACCCTATCAGTACAAGTATCATAAAATGTTTCCGGGTATTCAGGAAGTGTGGGGTTGGCCTCCTTCACCTAAAGATTCCTATCAGGTAAATTTAGACAGAAGAAGCCTTTTCCCCTCCTTAATGCAGTGGGATGTCTCAAACAGGCTCTGAAAGCGTCGAGGCAGCCAACTCTATGTAAGCCTGTAACACAGCTGACATACGTAAGCCAGGCACTGCAAAATCCAAAGCGAGAGGGGTTCCTCTCACTTTTTGGTCAGAACTTGTAAAGGACAAAACACCAGTCTGTAAGTAGTTCAGATGCTCAGCACTACTGTTAAGATGCACAACACCAAGAGATAAACGTACATCAATTTTAAATATGTAACAAGCTTCAGAAAAAAACCAACATGTTCTAGACATGTAAACAGTACACCTCTGGAAAGAGCATACTGATGTAATCACGTAGTTATGTCAGCTATATGTACTGTATTTGCCCATAACTGCTTTGATTCATTGGTTAAAGCAATTTCTACAAGCCTGTTCAAAACAGTGTAATAGTCATTTGTAGTTTAAGCAGGGGAAAACCAGCAAGAGTCTGTGGCTATTGTGCAATGATCAGAGTGCCCAGGAGTCCACTGACCAAAACATGCATCTGATCTGGCTTTAGGATTTTGCTCTGATTGTGCCTGGCTCAAATGCTTCTATCGGATTATTCAGGTGGTTCTAGTATTAGTTACACTCTGCCTATGCTGGCAGTGCTTCAAGGCACACTCTCTTCAATGCTGATGGCTTAGGCTGATGTAGCTTGGTGGCAGGACTGAAGTACAGAAGGCTTTAGATTTAAATCCTCACTTGAAAAGGTTGGGTTTTTCCTTGCCACTCAGTCACTGCAGAGCAAAGGCAAGAGGGAACAGAGAGCAGAAGGAAAGAAACACTAGGTATCAGCATCACCCAGGTGATTACCTGGAAGCCAATGACTTGTAGCTCATTGTGAAGATCATCTAGAACTCTCCTACCATCAAAGATAAATGCAGGCTTCAGCATCTTCTTGTGAATGCGTTCATAATCCAGCTCCTGTAAAGGGCAATTAAAACAGACAGAATAGATTAACAGCATAATACCCTCTCCCCCCTTTTTTTTTAAACTTAATTTGAAGATAACATTTTTACCTTAAACATGTCCCATTCAGTGCAAATCACAAGGGCATGAGCTCCATCACAGGCTTCATAGGGATCGTTGCTTATAGTGACCAACCGAGACACTGCAACAGAACAAGAATGAAGTTTTATTCTGCACACTTCAGTACCAGTCTGGAGCTCACCAGGCAAACCAGTCTCCTTCCTTGCCCTGCTCAGACAAGCTGCATTTCAGGTCACTCGTCTACATACAATGCCTGTCAGGACATTTGTCACTGATTTTACTTAGTTAAATGAAAGCAGCTTGTACCCCCATAGTGTCAGGGCACCTAACCATCTGAAGTTAAGCATTCAAACTTGATTTAAACAGTCAGGAGCATCACTAGAATTAGGACTTACTATAGGGGGTTCAAATGCCAGCTCTCAGAAGGGCCCCTGCCTGTACAACACCAGCACACCACAGATGCTATTTAACACCCAGCTCACACACCTCAGTAGGGGCTGCCTTTATCCTCTGACTGCCCCAGCAGCCACCTAGAGGTAACCCTCCCATCCCTCTGATGTATGAGTGTGCCAAATAATGCACACCCTTCACTCTTCTTCAACACAACTCATTTTCCTCCATTCTCCTCACCTCTACAAGACCTATCTATCCTTCCCCTGCATCCATCCCTCATCTCCATTCTCCTCAACAGGGAAAGAAAAAAAAATCCAAAATACTCCCTGCTTCTCCCCAAGAACTTTCTAGTCATAGGTGATTACTTTAAAGCCTTCTTGAATTTAAGGGAACAGATGAATTTGGAAATGATCTGAGGGGAGGGGAAAGTGCTCTACAGAAAGTTCCAGAATTATTTCATTCTCCTTTACATATGCAAGCAAGAACTAAGGTAAGAGAGGATTCAGGACACAAAAGAGCCAAAAGAACAACACTAGTCTTTCCTGCTTCTAGACATTCTTCTTTCTCTTCCTTTTAATTATGCAGAAATAAAGTTCTTTGCACGTACTCAAACGAATATTTATTGGAAGAAAAATATACAATAGTGCAGAATTAGCATTTATCTGTAAAAGCTATGGGGAAACAGGGAAGAGTTACAGTAATCCTCCGAGCTCTGGTGTCTCCAACAGCACATCATTGCCATGGTGAAAGTGAATTTAAAATACCTGAACAGACCTTGTGTGTTTTTGGGAGCAGGGTGGCATTTTTCTTTTTTGGAGACAGGAGGGCCTGTGTATGACAGGAATAAGCTGTACATGAGCATTCTTACCTTGGTTATCTTCTGAAACACCAGGATGTGAGAGATCCAAGATTATTTGTTCCTTAGGTACTTTGGGATCATAGATATGGAGTTTTGCTCCTTCATCCATTAAATACTTGCTAATGTAGATACTGGATGACTCTCTAGGGAAGTGAATCAGATAACCAAATGGCATGTTTTAAGTAATGCAAGTCTTCGAGTGTCATGGTATGCAATGCCAGGGTGGCTTTGGTTTGTCTGGGGGTGAGTTTGTTTTGGTTGGGGTTTTTTGGTTTTGGGGTTTTTTTTTTGTTTTTACACAAGCTTTACATTAAACATCTCAGCAGTAATCCATGTCAGTTTAAATCCAAATTTGACATTTTGGGGGACACCAAGGAAAGTAATACAAAAAACCAAGTCTATATCTCTCTTGCTAAAAGATACTAAGCCCCAGGACTTCTATTGCCTGTCATTAACAAGGCATCAATCTTACAAGCATTCCCCACAAACTACAGTTGGGAAAGGCTTGGCCTTTACAGTAAAGCAGAATTAACCACCTCCGAGACACAGAGCTGAAACATTTGCATCCTTTTCCACACAGAAAGGAAGACCTCTGTCAAAACCTGTCTTTGCTTATGCAAGTTAATAAGGACTAGTTATCTGCTCTAGCTTTGAATGACTGAAGTGTGTTGTAGAGGTTAAGAATCAATAGTCTCACCCATTTAAGAAAGACTAATCCTTGTTCATTGGTCACAAGAGGAGAAGGGGCCTGTATTTGATCTGCTTTGGACACACAATTCAATTGGGGAGTTTAGCTGCATAGCTGGTGACACATGTAGGGAACCCACAGAAGTGAGCTGAATTTGCTTTCTTACCTTGTGTCCCCAGTATCCTTCTTAAATGCAAACCCTAAAATAGCAATCTTCTTATCAGTGACAGTATTGAACAAGCTGTCAATGATGCGGGAAGCAAATCTTCTTCTCTGGTAATCATTCATATCTATTACCTGAAATTAGACACAACATGATGGTACAGAAGGGAGCTATTTTAAGCTATAAATTGATTCTATTAACAATCAAGCAAAGCTACCCATATAAGTTCAGAGCTTAAAAACCTGTTTTTACTCAGTGTAAGTAATTTGAAGATAAATTTATCAAATTCTGAGACAAACCCTATTTTAATCAATGACAGTTTAATCTACAACTTATCATATTCCAAACAAAAACATGGAAAGCAATTTCAGTGTTAAGCGTATTTGTTACATGGACATCCTATTGTGTGATGTCACATGGGCCTATGTATCATATGTAACAACTGTGGGAACATTTTTAGCCTTTTTAATCCACACTAACAGATTTCTGTGTTAGTGTGTTTACATCAAAAGTGCCTCACTTGTGCCATTACATGGAACTGAGTTCAGCCAGCCTAACTGGTGCTGTGCTTTCCCTCACAGCCTGCTTCATACTTTGAGCCCCAGCCCTTGACACAGGGAGCACTGGATCAGTAGTGGAATAGACAAAGTAGGTTCCCCCACCTAGTCAGTGTTCACCGTGGACAGGAAAGAACTACACTTCCCTCCTGATTTAAGATATTATCAAACCAAAATGAGAATTAACATTAGCAGCCTATGGAACACAAGGTACAAGCTATGCAGTAGAAGGGCTCTGATGAACCAGCTTTATTTGAGTAAGAGTAGTAAGGCCATGAGATTAATAAAGAACTTGTACCTGTTGCCAGTAGCGGGCTACCTCAGGTAAGTTCAGTGCCTCGCAGAGGTACACTAAATTCAAGACATCCTTCTGAAAACAGCTGCCCCCAAACCCTTGAAAAAGAAAGTGGCTATTTTACTGGTGATTAAGGTACTCCTGTAACACAATCTTTAGGATTAACTAGCTTTTAAGCCATCATTGGCACATCACAGCATTTTAATTTTTCCCAGTATCTCACTGCTAGAAAGTGAAAACCTTAAGAATCTCTCAAAATCCAACTCCTGGACCTACCTTGGTCAGTAACAGAAGCTCTAAAATCTCCTACAGGTCCCACTTAAGTCAATGGAAGTTTTAAAAATTAGGGGCCTGAAACTGGGTTGTTTATGGCAAGTGCGTGAACAGGCTTCTGGGTTTACTCTCAATTCAAGATTTAGAGAAATACCTCTCAAAACAGCTATGTTAAAATTAGGTTCTTTCCTCCCCCATCCCCAAACGGATATGTAATCATTCCTAAGAAGCAGAGACCACCATGGCTGGCTAAGGGAGAACAACTAATAGACAGATCCTTGATCCCTAGAACTTCACTGAGAATCCCAGGAGCACCACACTGTAGAAAGAATTACTAGAACCTAATAGGAATTTTAGTAGTGTATTTGCCATCTACCTTTCACTCTTGCATAGAAACCTCCTAGAGTCACACCTTCTCTTTCTAGCATGAAAGTTGTACCTATATAAACAGACTTTCTTCTTGTCCTGAAAGTTTCCTGTACTGATCACCACTACCACATCTTACGCTCTAGTAAATCTAAGCTGAATTTATCACACAAATTAGAAGTTGCCATCACCCATTCTGATCTGGAGGTATCCCCTTCCTCAGGCAACTGAGTTACAACTGGGAAGGCACCTTGAGCACATTCACCAGTCATGCTTCAGAAAAATAAGCTACAACTTTTCTTTCCAGTGTGGCAGGCAGGATAAACTGTGCTCTCTGAACTCCTGGGTTTCAGATTGCCAGGGTCTAAAGCAACCTCAGACCTACGTGTTTCACCAGAAACACTTGGTTATGCTACTCCCCTGTAACAGTATTTCTACCCTAAAATCTTCAACAGCATGTGTATCAGATCACTTCAAAACATTACTAGTAGATCTATTGCACTATTAAACAAAGCCCAGAAAAAGAAAAAACCCTATTTTTCATTTACCAACACTGGCTTTGAGAAACTTATTTCCAATTCTTTGGTCTGTTCCAATAGCTCTTGCTACTTCTTCAACATCTGCTCCTGTAGCTTCACATAGAGCACTGATGGAGTTAATGCTGCTGATTCTTTGGGCAAGGAAAGCATTAGCTGCCTGTAAATAAAAAAACCCCACAGTAAACAGAACTTGATTCTTCCAGAAACCAAGATGCCCACAGTTACTTCTGGGAGGGTTACTTTAACAATAGCTAAATGGTAACATAACTAGTTTAATATATGAACGCCAGTTAATGCATTTAGCAAAGTGATGTAATATTTAACTTGCAGAGTTTGACAAGTTTTATGATGGTAACTAGTCTCTGCCACACCCAAGGCTTACTCTTAGTAATAAATAACACCGCAATAAAAGCAAGGGAAAGATGTAATGGAAAGCTGATAATGTATTAGCTCAACTGAGATAACTGGAAAAAATATACTTTGACACATACACTGGGTCCTCCCAACCTCGTCTGTCTTTCCTAGCTGCATCACTCAGCACCAGTGAACTTCTGCTTCTGAGTGCTGTCTCACAGCCTTTGCTCACTGCAGGCAACAGCAGTGAGAAACACTAACCAGTTTAGAAAGTTCTGATGACCAGGTATTGGTTGTGAGGATTTTTTCTTTGGGCACCCAGTGCTCATAAACAGCACAAAGAGCATGGACAGCTTTCTGTCCTTCAGGAGAATCATCTCCACCAATAAGCACTCTGTCTGGGTTCTTCAGGTCCTTGATGGCTGTTCCTTCTGCAAGGAACTCTGGGTTAGACAGCACCTACAGGCACAGAAAAAGAAAAAGCACAACAGATAAGCGCCAGAAGCAACAACCACCCTTTAAACACACAACCCAGAGTATGCTTACCTGCAAATCCAAGTTCGGCTTAGTGTTAGCATCAAATATTCGACGAATGCTCTCTGCAGCACGTACCGGGACGGTGCTTTTCTCGGTAACAATTTTATAGCCATTGGAGTTCTGCACAATGCGCCTAGCGCAGGCTTCAATGTACTTCAGATCAGCTGCTCGGCCTTTTCCCATGCCATACGTCTTTGTTGGAGTGTTAACCTATTTACAGATAGATGGAGGGGGAGGAAACATTATAGGTCTCAACACAAGAGCAGCTGAGGAGGTGAAGCTGTTAAGAATGAGGGACACTTTCCTTCCCAGAGTCCAGCTTGCTTCCACCCCAGAATTATTCTAGTCACCGTATCAGATGAAGACCTAATAGCTTTCTCAATTACCCATTTTGTCTTCTAAAGAAAGCTCACTGGCTTCTATTCAAATGGGATTCAAACAAGAACAATTCATAGCGGCTCTGCAGGCTTCAGTGAAGCCTGGTCCTTACTCTGGCAACAACAGTAATTTCTTCATGATTACAGCCAGCCACCTTCTGTTTCCTGTTGCACATTAGGAGTGCAAAAATCCACATTGTAAGAATCTTGCAGCTAGTAAGGCAGTTAGGAGTCAGGTCCCACTGCAAAGCAGGTTTAAATGCAGACTGGTAGTATTTACAGCTGAGAATTGCTATAATGAAGTGCACAAAGGCAACATGAGGGAAAACACGTCATTTCGATTAAGACAGAGGGTCCTTTTCATTACAAGCTCAGTGAAGAAACAGCAACAATATTAGAGCACAATAGCATGTTTTAAGCCAAGTACAGGTGCCAATATCTGGCCTGTATCACTGGCAGTCATCCAGTCAAGCAGCATTTATTTTAAACTTAATGAATGGAGAAAAATACTATCAGAATGGGAGCTCTGTACTGGGGTGCCCTAATAAAGAAGAACTCTGAAGAAAAAAGTGCATAAGTACCAAAAATAACTCAACTGTGGCCTACCAAGATGATTAGCAATAGGTTCTTTTGGATTCTGGATTAGAAACAGCCTTACCGATTACAAAATGTCATTTTGACTGGTAGTATTTACAGCTTCAAGTTACCAGAGCTAGAAAATACTAAAGCTAGTCCCTCTTCCATTAATACACTGATTTTAAAAGTTTTAGAAATAAATCACCTTTATAACCCAGTAATCAGTACATATTTTGCATCCCTTTCTAGGAACCATATCAATATTATTAAAACCCTGGACTTACACAGTCTTCTGCAATGACAGATCTGCACTGTGTTCTGCTCTAAACCCTCACATGTCTAACCAAGATGAACTCCAATGTTGTAATTTTTACTTAGAGCCTGTTTGTTTGCCAAATGAGCTTCTGGCTAGAAGAAACATTAAAATAAAGGGCTGGACACTTTTCCCACAATACACAGAAAGACAAGGAGAAAACTGTGAAACACTGACATGACATTGCTAACTGAATTTGCATGACAAAACAAAGGCCTCTTCCTAACCCAAAAGTAAGATGATGTGATAGCAAAGGGAAAAACCCCCACAAAAACATACACACATCCACCTTCTCCACCTAAACTTACAGAAATAAATACAAGATCAGCTTCTCTAATGGCATCATCAATACTGGTGGAAAAGAAGAGGTTTCTTCCTCGACAGGATTCAACCACTTCTTTTAACCCTGGCTGGAGAAAAATAAAAGCATAAAAGGCAGTTAAGGTTAACTCATGTTTTCACTTTGTCAGATGTAGAACAAAGTTTTTGTAGATTTACTTATTGGAGAGGGAAAAAAAGCCCTTCCTTACTCCAAACACTCAAAACACCATCTCGAAACTTTCAACCACACCAAACTTATTTACACAATGAGATTTTAGGCTGCAGTTATTCCTGTGCTCGATTTTATTACTGTGAGCAACAACTGAAGAAATTCCTGTAGTGATGTTAAGTAGATTCAAAAAGTCTTACAATGTTCCCTAGACTGCAGAAGAGGAGGTCCCAAATCTCCTTCTCCCACAGCTACACATCCCTCAGTCTCTCCCAAGATCAGACCTAAAACAGACTGAGCACAAAAAACCCCACAAAGAAGTCTTCCACCAGATTAGCAAGCCCAGATCCAGTGAAAGGAAGGCAGCAGAGACACACAGGAGCTAGAGACCACTCCTTTTGACAACTAACTCATGCTTGGACCAGATTAAGTTTATCATGGCACCACACCTGCAGCATGGAAGAATCACAGGCACAGTTTGATGAGATTGTTTCAACAGATACATTCTATGCCAGAACACTTTCTCTTCCCTTAACACCTCCACAAAAGCAAGGGGAGCAGGAGGCCATATGTACATGAGCAATCCTCCATATATAAGAGGTCTGCAAAATGATATAACTAAGCTATGGTTGACATAGATAAAAGAAGCCTTTTTTTTTTTTTTTCCAAACAAAAAGTAAGAAGTCATGCACTTTGGCAATCAGATCTCCAAACTGCCTATCATGACACAAACTATTTGATTAAGTGCCAGAAAAGCAAAGGTTCACTGGAGAGAGAAGACAACAAACATAAGCTTTCTTATGCAAGACCTTTTTTTGCTATCTCACTTTATAATATAACATAATACCTACCTACTTTAAAGGAAAACAAAGGTCAGCTGGCAGAACAACATGGGTTACAACCCATCAAGTGTTCCAACTATGTCTTACTGGGTGTAACAGAAATGCAGCCCACTAGATAATTCTGACACTGGAAAGAAAAATAAAAAAAAGAATACCAAAAGCCTCACTGAAATGACTCAATTTTACAACTGTCTGAACTAATTCCTGGCAGTTTTTGCACATTCTTTGTAAGCAATGGACACCATTCCTGGAAACAGATGTTGCAAGCTTACTTTAACTCATTCACTTTAAGTGTTTATAAAAAACAAAAGTACTTGGTTTTGTGATCTTTATTCATGTCTCACCTGCTAATCTCAGCATTATACAATTTTTTCTTTGAATATGCCTGGCAAAGGAGATTTATTAATCTTTACTATAAAAGTCAACAGTGTAAGCTTGGTTTTAGGAGAAGAAACCAAAACAAAAACCCAACCCCCTATATTGGTGGTACAGCACACAAAGGATTCAGAAGTCCTCTTACAGCAAAAGGGTAACTGTTAGTACCAGGCAGCAGGCTGAGTTTTCACTCCCATTAAAGAGAAGAGCTTCATATATCTTCAAATTACACTAATTCTGTAGTGAAGGAGTCAGTGGGACACACTTAAACCATTTTTACATGGCCTAGTCTTCCCAGGCCAGATCAGGGGTTTATGGTACAAGTGAATCAGGAGTATGACTGTCCCCATCTTACAACACAATTAAGATGAGGAGCACATACTGGATTCTGGGAATAATGCTTACCAATCAGTATTACACATTCACGTTGTGCTACAACACAGCAGATATTACCTATAGCTGAGGAAGAGGGCTATGTTCAGATTAAATCAGGTCCCAAAAGAAAGTCTGCACGATTTAGCACAGTTCACTATACATACACACACAATTACATTTTTAAAGTAAATTTTTAAAAAATCTGGTTTAATGAGCCATAGTGACAAGCAGCTGTTCCAGAACACTCTTTTGAAGGACATCACTGTTCTTAATAAGTACATCATGCTTCAGAAGTGGGCCATGTAGAAATGCCACGTGGTGGTATGGAAGCAAATGCAACAGTAGCTGGAAGAGGAGACAACAGTGAGACGCAATTACCTCATAGATTGGGAGTGTATCTGAATTCCAGGCATTGATTCTGGCCTCATTGACATCCACAACAGTGACTTTGATACTGGGACACATCTGTGCAATCACACTACAGGTTGGGCCACCGACATACCCGGCACCAATGCAGCAAATCTTCTTAATCTCGAACATGACTGCTCTAGTAAGAGGAGGGGGCAAAGAGGAGAATCAGGGGTCGTAAGTGAAGAAACCGGCCAACAATCGAAGAAAACGAAAGAAATAGTGATCTGAGACTTGATTACGCTGCCGCGGAGAAACACTCCCTTCCAGTCTATCTCTGGAACCGACCGGCAGCCGCTCTCTCTGCCTGGGAAGGCGGCTGGAGCCTGCCCCGCTCCGGGAGCGCCAGCACACACAGAGCGTTGAGGAAGCGCTTGCTCTGGCTTTCCGTAGCGCAAATACCACCCCCTCAGGCCGAGGAGCTGCCGGAACCGCAGCGCTAACAAGCGCGCGGCGACCACCGTTCCGGGCGGCGTACAGAGGGAGGGACCGGCGCGGCCCCGCGGCGGGCAGAGCCGCGCCAGGCCGGGACCCCCGGACCGGGCCCGGCCCCCGCCCCGTCCCCGAAGCCGCTCGGCCAGGAAAAGGGCCGCCAGCGCAGAGGCCGCAGCCCCCGCCCCCTCCCCAGTTGGGATGAACAGGCCGGAAAGCGAAGCCTCAGCCCCTCGGCGGTTGAGACCGAGGACCACCCCCGCGGACTCCGTCCCCGTTCGAAAGGTTCCCGCCAGCAGCGGCGACTTCCCGACCGCAAGCCGGCCCCGCGGGGTACCAGCTAACAGGAAAGGCAGCGACTCCCACCACCGCCTCGGGGAGCCCCCAGAGAAGGCTGCAAGGGGACCCGCGGCCGGCACCGAAGCCGCGGCCCAGAGACTTACTGTAGGTAAGGTCCCGCAGCACCGCCGTGAACCAAGCTGGAGCGCTGCGACGAGGACGCTCGGCGAACTCCAGACAACACCCTTCACTGCAGAGCACCGTGGCAGCTATTTAAAGGGCTGGCGCGGGCCTGAGGCAGAGAGTCGCATCCCAGAGCCGAGAAAAAGAGGCTGGTGATAGCGTCTTCTTTCCCCCGGGGGCGGGGGCCGAGGCCGAGGCCCGGTAGAGCCCGCCCCCGCTTGCCGTCAGAGACGAAGACGAATGGGCGCGGGACACCTCAGGCGCCGCCGCCGGCCTGGCCAGCATGGGCCATTGCGTGGGAGGCTGAGGAGCCACAGGGTCTCCAGGCCCGGCTGGGGTCTTCGCGGCGTGGCCTGGACCTGCCCCACTGTAGCGGCCTCCCTCAGCTTTGAGCAAGGAAGAGCGGCCGCCAGCCTCGGGCGAGACCTTGCCCGCTAGTGGGCCTTCTCCGCATCTCGGCTTTTCGTTCTGTGTGTGTGTGTGTGTGTGTACCACGGAGGCCGGGCCGGCGGCTGGTCTCACCACTTCTCGGTGGGCGCGGGGTCTGGGCTGCCCCCAGACTCCCACTACAAGGGTGCCCAGACCCTCGCGTACCCGGGGTGCTGGGACGGGGTGGTGCGGTGTGGTGCGTGCTGCTCTGAGCCTGCCACCCACCCTCCCCGTGTTCCCCAGCAGCTCTGGCTTTGGGGCAGGCCTGGGCTACCGGGGTGGGGGGGGTCAGGTGCTACCAGTGAGGCAGGGAGTGTGGGGTGGGCTGCTGAGCCGAAGTGCTCCCGTTTTCTATTGCATCTTTGTAAGAGAGATGCATTTTGGTGGTCAGGTAACGTGTGTGAACGCTTTTTATTACTTTAGCTATGTTGGCTGGGAAACACTGGGCATGTTCTCTCCCATAGCATGGTGCTGTGGCTAGGAACATGGCTAGGTAACGGTGAAATACAGTGTTTAAAGTCCAGATGGCAAATATTGGTAGAGTAAGGAAATACACAGAGCTCATGCCTTCTTGCCCTTCTTATCTGGGCACCGCCCAGGGATCTGCTGCCTAGTTGTAGTAAAGATCTTGGGGATTACTCTTCTTTTTTGTATAAATTCAATAGGTTACTATACTTCATCTGCCTTTAGGAGCAAAAAGTCTGTGAGTAATCTGTCATCTTTTATTCTCCATTGCATTCAAGTTCACTTACACCGCATCCCCTAGAAGATGGGGGCTTTTTTGCTGTGTCTGCTGTACTGAAGTAATTTCTGCTTCTAACAGCTTACAGTAATTTCTCTGTTACATGTTGCCAAATGAGGTGGGGAATATATGTATGTCCTTATTGATGACGTGAATGAAGTATTACTTCATTCTGCTAAAGCACAGAAAAAAGAAATTTGAATAATTGTGTCTGTTTACTATTTTACTCTGGAAGATCTGATCTTCCCCTAGGAGAATCTGTGCCTGCTTAAGTGAATACATACTGGCCCTTTGGAAATGGAACCATAAAATATCTGTGTTCTACTGAAAGAGCCTACTGAGGTTTGCAATCTCGGCGTGGGATCCCAGTGGAGTCAGCATGGTTAGCCAGAGAACTGCTTGGCCAAGGTACGGGCTGCACCGTGTTTATCCTGAAGTAAAAACAAGTAATGCCTTGTCTCATGGCTAATTTGCACAGATGTCTCAATTTTGAACACATCCCTTTTTTTTTTCCAGGGAAGCCTAGGCAAAGCAAACAGCGGCTTAGTGAGTTCTCACTACTGAGTCAGTCTTATCTGTACTCCCGTCTTCAACTCCCCCGTCTATCTCCTTGGGTCTCAGAGTAGCCATAGGTACACATATTTGTACTACTACAAACTTCATGCAGTCCCTCTGTATGTGCCTGTTGCTCTCTTGGTGAGGCCAGATCCACCTCAGATGCTTGACGTGGTCCCCAAAGGGTGTTGGGGGTAAGTGTGCTTAGCATGAGCCTGACAAGCAAGGAATGGATTTTCTCAGTGCAATGGTGGTCGCTGTGTGCGAGGCCATGTTTGTGAGAGGGAGCTGCCTTTGCGTGTTGCTGCATGTATGGGTGGTTAGTCGCTCCTTGGAGACAGCTAATACATCCTTACTGCATTTGCTAAGAATGAAGGCAGGAACTTCAGTGCCTTCTTGGCTGGAGGTGTTCAGACACGCGTATCTCAGGAGAGTGCTGTGTCTGGTGGGTTATGGAGAAATGTGAGAATCTAGTTCTCGACCTGCAGCTACGCTGGTTTGCCAAGGAGATGGAATAGTGTTGGGGTCTGGTAACCACGGCCCTTTCCTGCGAGGGGAAAGGCCTGCATTGTAGTCTATGACTTGAGAGCTGTTTCAGTGTCTGAACAGCCCTCGAGCAGGTGGTGGACCCTATCTCTTCTCTTTGCAAAGGGCCTTCAGTGGTAGACTGTGCTGTCACACCCCCTGCCTGTGTCATGGGCCTTGAACTCTCTTTTGCAGAACCACTCAGCTTCCCTGGAAGGGATGACGAGGGCTCCTCTTGTTTCCCTATAGCCTTCACTTGGGTGCTTGATGGCACTGCTGGCATGGGCTCAGGGTCACCACAGTGAAAAGGATGGGGAGCTTGAATCACAGGATGGGGTATTCTGTTCCAGCAGACCCATTGTTTCCCAGCACGTAGAATTTTTTACAGCGCTGAGTTCTGCTCCAGTTTTTTGAAGGCTCAGTGTAGGCTGTGAATCCTTTTTCAGTGCAGGTCAGTAACTTAATGCAAGGAACTGGATTTCAGGGATGTGGTTTTCTTTAGTGTTGCCAGTTGATTAGATCAGACCAGATGGATCCTTCTCCTAGTGTATTGGCCAGTCTGGACCTCACTCCATGGCAGCCTTTCCTTCCCGCTTTGGGGAGTTTGTGAATCTAACTCCAGGCCATAGAGTCCCTTCTGATAGGCAATACCTAAAGATCAGGTGAGAAAAATAAGTTTTACAATGCCCTTTTCTTGCAGGAACTGAAATTTGATAATAATCCTTCCTTTGGATTAGCAAAACCTACTGTACAAAAATTGAACCTTGACAAATTCAAGTTCAGGGCAGGTGTTTTCTAATAGTGAAGATAAGTAACCACTGAAATGATGCAGAGATGGTTCATCTCTGGAGAGTTCTTCTAAAACATATTTTCTAGTGCAAAAATAAATATAATTAATACTATTTAATCCTAGGGATGTCAAAACAGATGTCCCCATTCCCCGTCCCCCTGTGCTACTGGAGGGGAGGAGGTAGAGAAAATGGAGTGAAGTTGGGCCTGGAAAGAAGGGAGGGGTGGAGGGGTTTTAGGGTCTGGTTTTATTTCTCATTACTCCACTCTGATTTGATTGGTAATATATTAAACTAATTTTCCTGAGTTGAGTCCTTTTTGCCTGTGTCCTTATCTCAACCCACGAGCCTTTGGTTAAGTTTTCTCTCCCCTGTGCAGCTGAGGAGGGGAGTAATGGAGTGGCTTTGGGGGACACTTGGCCTTCAGCCAGGGTCAACCCTCTTCAATTATGCAATATTTTAACTAAAATACTCCCTTAACTAGTTGCTGAAAGTTACCTTAGCAGGGCATCCATCAGTTAAACAATAAGATCAAGGAAGGACTGCCAGTACCCTAATGAAGTTTCATAGAGAGCCTCCCTGCAGGGTCTTCTTGGTGTTCTTTCTTTTTCCTGGTAAATTCTTATGTGTGTTCTTTTGGAATGAAAATCGAGAGAGGTGCTGGTAGGACCGTGAGTCACTGTTCCATTCATCCAGGATTTTACATTTTAAAGATTGTCATTTGCATAATAATTTACCTGTAAGTAATCTGTACTTCCGAGGGCACTGCTCACTGCATCCTGCTAAAGCACTCTCTTCAGAGCCTGGTAATTAACAGCCTGAACTATAATGCATGGAAGCATCCATGTCCAAGAAAGGTCATGATTCATACCTGCTTGAGGAGAATAGGCATTTTTAGAGACACTGCTGGAAATTTTAGGTTGCAGATACACAGAGGATAGAGTTAATAACCTAGTCAGTCTTAGGGAATGGACTCCAAAAGATACAGAAAATCAGAAGATACTCAAGTTTTGACAGTATGCTTCCATAGGTACCTAAAGGTACACTTTCTGCCTCGGTCTAATCTGGTCTGAGTGCTTCAGCTGCCCACCTCATATCTAAACTTGATCTGATCCTGGAATTGAACAATCCCTTTGCTACATGCTCCCGTAGACCTGGCTTTAATATGTGGTCAGGCAAAGGCCCAGGCCAGCAGGATCAAGAGCCATGCAGTCCAAAGAACGATGACTGCTTCACAACAAAAGCCTGGGCGAGGACAGTGATAGTGTCTTTTTAATATAACAGGTCAATGGCTAAAGCATGTATAGAACATACGTCAGATCTGCTGTGTGTCCACTTCTCCATGTGGAACATTGTGGAGGAGGTTCAAAGCCTTACCTCAGCCTTTCCAGATGCCATCCAGCGAAGGCCAAGCTGAATGCCAAGTGGGTTTTTTGGTGGGGGGAGGGCACTCTTCACCCCTTGTGTATGAGCTGATTCATTGTGCAAGGGAGGAATTGTGATCTATGGAGGATTTGGGGGAGGAGGATAAGGGAAGCAAAGAAAGAGCATGTGAGTGCATGATGATCTGGCCAGCACCATGCTGCTGAAGGTGAGAAGAAAAGCCACCAAGGAACCCTAGATATGAAAGAAGTTTTGTATCATATCTGGGGAGTGTTTCATGTCAGGCTAATTCCCCAACAGATTTAGCCAATCATTAACTATGGGCAGCTGTGTTTGTGTAATCATACAGGAACACTGACATCTGACAGAGATTTAACTGTGACCGTGGCCTATGGAGCTTTTAATGTTTGACACAGCATGACCAGGAGGTAACCCTGCATGTGATGGGGTAATCTGAGCCGCTCGGCAGCAGTCCCAGGCTGAGGCACACGGGTGCCCAGAGGACGTGCCTGCAGACCAGTTGGATCAGTATTTGAATCCATGCTTTGTATTTTATGGAGCTACAAGGAAGGAAAGAAACGCAGCTGAAGGAATTACATGGGGACGTGTGGGACTGGGCATGTGTGTTCCTCTGGAAAAGGCTCCAACAGCTGCAGAGAGCAAGCCACACACCAGCTTTGGACACAGGCAGCTGAGTGCCTGAGCTCCTGTACATGGTCAGAGCCAACCGTAACAGCCCAGAGCTACAGCTACGAGAGACGTTCCCTGCCTGGCACAGCCTCCTTCTGCCCTCTCCTCACCTCTCTCCCCTGAACTTTGACTTTGCCATTTGGACCGAGAGTTTGTCCATACAGTGTACAGCTAATCTAATGCAGTGTTTTTGTGGGTGACAGCCAGCACCCCAAACTGCAGTTGTTGTTAAAGTTGGTCCCAAAATGCAGCGAGTTCCTGGTCAGGCTCAATGTGCCTCTTTGTGTAGGGCCCAGAACATGGAGACAGTGATCTGAGCTGGGCTCGTGGACAACATTCCAATATAAATACAAACCAAATGCCATGTGAGATTAAAGCAACATTTAAAAAACAGAGGAAGGCCACCCTGAAACCTCTGATACCTGAGTACATCCTCTCAAACTCTGTTCCTTTAGTTTCTGCAGAGTGTTTTGTTTTCCAGCATATGACCTTTCTCTAATTAGATTATTTAAGTCTCTCAGTATACACAGAGATTATTCACTCTTCCAGCCAGGCACGGTTCTATTTAATGCCCTTATCTATTGTTTAGTGAATGCCACTTCTTCTTCCCCCGATGTTCTTCTGGGAACTGTGTGTGTTACACCAGCCCTGAAAGCTGTTGGTTCCTCCGGCAGCAGCACTGTGGGCAGCAGCACTGCTTCCCTGAACACGGAGCATACCACCTCTCCCAACAGGAAAGCTGTCTCAGGTGTAACAGCCATTTTGATAAAACAGTGAGGAAACCTTCGATGCTAAAAGTAATACAGGGGGAGTAAGAACAGCCAGATAGGGCACAGCTTTTCATCAGAGCCCCTTTGGAGGGAAATCAGCTTGTAGCGTGGCTTTGAAGGTTTTACCCAGCGAAGTTGTCCCATCGCCATAACGGTTGGTCACAGAAAATATGGTGAAGATTTGATCCACTGTTAGGGAATAGCTAATAGCAAACTTGGCTTTAGCTCTTCCCTCTACATACTGAACCCAGAAAGAGCATGCAGCCAGAGGGGGTGTCAGAGACAAGATGCACTTACATTCAAATGGCAAGCTAATATTTGGTCAGGTGGGAAAAATTATGAATTTGGATTGTTTCATCTCTGTGAAACTGAGGAGGGAAAACAGGGCCCTGTGAAATCACTCAAGAGAGCTGAAGGAACGGGCTTTTTACTCACCACCACCATACCACCAAAGCCCATTTTGATGTGATGCCATTTAGTGCAGTGTCAGTCCCATGGATTTTTTTCTTGCCAAAGTCAATTTGTCATTTGCCCTTTCTTGTACAAGTTCTGCTCCAAACTGAGCTCCCACATCTTTTCTAAGAGTAATTTTTATATCGAAGCAATGACTCTGACCGTCAGAGTGTTGTATGATGGTAGGAGGTTTTTTTGTTGGTCTAATTAAGAAACATTTTCTTGCCTCTAATCTCTCACATTTTAAGAGTGTTTTCTGCACCAGAAGGTAACAACCTTCAATAATTTAAAAAAAGGTTTAAGTCTGAAATGACATCACCACAGGAATTACTCACTTGTTTCATCATTTTTATCTTGGAGGACATCATAAAAAAAAAACCCTTCAATGCAACTTTTTTTAAAGCTTGCTACTTGTGATCTTTGATTAGAAATTACTGCTGCATTTTCTATTAACATTGCATAACACATTTTATAGCATCACTTTACACCAGGCAAGTAAAACCTTTACAAAGCTGGGTATAGATGGTGAATGAATAGCTGCTTATTGTCCTGTACTGAAAAACACTTCCTTCAAGCACCCCCGTGACCTGCAGATGTTCACAGGCCACTGCAGAAGCCAGACTCTTCCAGCTGTTAGATTGAATGACAAGGTGCCAGCTCAGGAACTGGCAGTAACTTCTACACGAGACCCAGTAATGCAGGTTCAGTTACACCTTCTCTCTGAAGGGAGGCAAATCTTAGCTGGTGCCAATGAGTGTAAGAGAGTTGTGATGCTGGTTTGGAAGTGAGGATGTGTCATGGTGGGACAGTCACCTGCTCCCCCCACTCCGAGGACCACATCTCTGCAGTGAATTACACTGAAGGCTCTTAGCTGGCACTCAGCAAGGGCAGGAGAAAACAATATAAGATGTCCATTTTCCTAAGGCACCCACTTCAGCTCATGGAATATTTTGCTGCAAGGGTTCGATGAATTTCTCCCAAACATCCTAGATAGGACACTTGTTTTGGTTTTTGCCCTCAGGCTTTGGGGCAGGGTAATCTCCACTTACCTGGTGGTCTTCAGCAGCGTGCAGATTCATAGGCCATAGTTAATTTAAAAGTGTGGTCATTTCCTTTCTGCATCCTTTCTGTAACCTGCAGACTTTAACCAGTGTACTTACAAGTGAAGTTTAGCTTTAGCAGCTATTTATAACTGCGTTTGAATAAAAGGGGGTGTCTTGATAAGCAGACATTAAGGATCTCTGATTAAGATCATACAGTTTCTAAATTGAATCAAATGCCTAAAGCATTTGTTATTTTTATTATTACTACTAGTAATAAATTGAGATTTTGTTTCTGATCCTCTGGTATGTATTACCACTATCTCTGGATATTACACTGAACCCTAATTGCTCCCTGATGTGGCATTTTCCTTTTTTTCCTTGGGTTAACAGTGGAATCCCTAACGTGGGATCTGAGCTGCTGCCAAGGCAGCCCTCAGTGTTTCATGATGAAGGAAGGAAGAGTGCTGCACTCCATGGGGGCCATGAGGAAGCTGCAGGTCTCTACTACTTCTGTATGGTGCCTTGGATCTGCTGGAACATCTTCCTACCTCAGAGTAGCTCCAGGTCCAACACTGACATGGATCAGGACTAGAAAACAGACTGCAGATCCCAAAGTAGCAGGATTTGATCTAAAAGTAAGTAACCTAATTGGTGTATTTGGCCTCAGTCATTACTTTTCTTACTGCAGTATTTCTAACTTCCTAGGTTGCATAACTACTTTGAAGAGCAAAAGGCAAGAGACATCCATGTTAGTCATCATAGTATCTCGTAACTTGGAAACTGCTTACAGTTATTCTGGTTCCGTGAGACACACACAGAAGGCGAGGGGCCACTAAAAAAGTTAGAATTTACATTTAGTAATTTACACAGGTGACATTTTTACTGATACTTCTTTCTAGATGATTTCAAATTACCTTAGAAATTGAAAGGGTGGAGCAGTCCTACACCTTGTATAAAGACTAAGAGACAAAGCCAAAAGGTTACTAATGATTGCTATTTATTTTGTTAAGTCAATAAAAAGTGCATAGTACAAGCCCTTTATCCCAATCCAAGTACTCGGTAAGAGATCACTAGGAGACTGCAAATGGCACGATGAATTTTCGTTTGGCGCAATTCAGACATTTTAAACCACCGACTGACATTAGGTACATCACATCATCACTCTTCCTTTTTCAATCATGAACATTACAAGGCTAAGTGATCTGCAGACAAAAACATGAATACATATGATTTCTCATTTCGGAGTATAATTGTGTTAAGCAGATTCTAAAAACACTATTGTTTTACCAAAGTTCTAAGCTAAGGTGAACTTCTCTCCGTATTGCCCAAGTTGCTACAACTCGCCTCTCTCGCTAACCCAGCTTAAAACCCTCATTACAGAACAAAACATATCCTGAAGCTTCACATACCACTCATCTCTTCCACGCCTCGCAGTATTGACCATAGACATCTGCAACCGTCATACAATTATTCCATCGCAAACTACATCACTGAAGGCCAGATTTCTGCCACCCTTACTAAAGCTGCTACTAGTACATTATCTCAGAGTAGTCCCACAAACTTCAGTGTGACTACTTGATGAGTAAGGCACTATTTAACATGAATAAGAGTGGCAAAATACAGTCCTACAATTAATTACTTTGATTTTAATTAAGAGCGGCAATCTGAGGGTTCTATCTTGGAGTGATTATCTGAATTGAAAAGGCATACCTTTTGGTGTGGGATAGTGGCCTGGCTCTTTAGTAAAACATTTTACAATAAAATATTTCCAATGCTTTTTCTTGTACGTAGAAAATTTAAAATAGCAATTTACATGAGGAAAGCATACATGTATAAAATTACTGGGACAATTACTTAAAGGAATTTCAAGCAAAGACAGTTCATTTAACTGTAAAACACAACATTACTCTGAACAAAAAGTTCCTTTGCAAAGACTGTTAGAGCTGGGTGTGCATGGTGATGAACAAATACACCCAGGTTTAAGTACAGCGAGACCGATCCCCACAAGTGAGGAGCATCCGCTGTACATCTCACCAGCTTCCAACAGGATGGAGTGGCGCTTTGTCTGAAATGAAGCCCATTTGGGTCGGCCTTCTGACCAACTGGAAGCCTGTTAAATGCGTCTGATAGCGAAGAATCCTGGCCAAAAATTCTTGGAGAAAAGGTCACTGTAGATTACATGTATTTTCTTGTTGGTGCTGTATCACTTGTTCTGTTCGAAACAGCATTCCAAACATAAACGTACACAGAAGGCAAAAAGCAAACACAGTCAGATCGCTTGTCCCAGTGACACCTTTACACAGTGTTTGTGGCCTCTACGCCATTAGATGTAACAGGCCAAATTCTCTCAGCTTCTCTGCTGCAGCTCCACTGCTTGACGTGGCACTGCACCAATGTCACTGAGAGCACCTGGCCCGAGCTTCACGTTCTACAAAAATGTATTTCTTTACACATGCTCCTACGCTCAGGAGCAAACTATTCCACAGAAATCCAAAGGGCAGTCACATCAAATTACAGAAGCCTTTCTTCAGGTCTACGCTGTACCTTTACAAGAGGCTTTGCTGGCCCCACCATTTACCCTGAGGAGGAAAACCCTGCGTCTGTCAACCATGGGATCTGCTGTGAGAATTTCATTAGAGCCCATTAATACAAACCTTTATGCATCCTAACAGTTAGTCCCTTCAGCTCTGTAACTGAGGCGCTCATGGAATAAAGGTTTATAGAGTAAGGCTTTGAATCCCCATACGTCTGTTCTACTGACCTTCGAGGAAAGAAGCTTCATGTTGGTAACATAAAAATGTTCTTTACATTATTCTCATCAATTTTTCAAATTGATCAAGAAAAATATACAGTGTCGCTTTTCTGTACATCTTTAAAAGGTTCTTAAATTAATGTACATAAAAAAGGCATTCCCACTTGCTGCAGTGGAAGATGTGCACAGGCATGTGCACAGCCACGCATACGCACACAGAGACACACCACACACACACACACAAGTATCAGAGGGAGAAGACATGCCGTATGCAGTCACCTGCAAGTTCTGTTATTCTACAATTACAACCAGCAGATAATGATGAAATGGTAAGGATTGCTGATAACACACAGGTGAAAAGCCTGGATATCCAGAATACGGTGTATACCAAAAGTTGGTAACTATGGTAACCTCTTGGTACAATTTCATCCTGCCCCAGATACATTACATCGTGGCTAAAAACTCGTTAGGACACCGCTTATTAGAATACTATACCAGGACAGAAATTTCTACCAAGTTCTCTCTAAATTTCTCTTTTCATTAAGTCTAGAAGTAAAAAATTCCATTTTTTGGAATATTTTTTTAACAACACACTGAATAAGTTACATAATTTATTAACAAACAATATTTAATTTATTTAATTTTTTGGTGGTATAATCTTTTGTGTAAAGTTCCCAATATATATGTCAAAGCTTTGATGGTGGCAGTTACCACACTCAGGTCTCTGCACGCACACGCACACACCCCAAACATAATTCTAGTGGACAATCCATGTTTTCGCCAGCAGCCCTGAAAACTGTTAGTGGTCCAAAGACCAGACTGAAAGCTGCTCTGAACCCAGGGCAAATAGAAAACAATTTCAGTTTTTCACCATATAACTAAGCTAATAGTTGCAACCATAATATAACTCGCAAAAGCATACCAGAGGAAAAATACAGATTAATCTGAAGAAAGGTCAGTAACCTTCCATTGTTAGAGATGCAGAGGGATTTTCTTTTAATGCATATCAGAAATCACTGCAAAGAAATTCAGATCATTGTAACAGAAAGAGACTGAGTGGAATGTCCACAGTAACGGTGACAACCAAAAAACCCCTGCAATGCCTTATCATTATTCGAATTACAATCTACTAGGAATTGTAATAACATACAAAGCAAAAATTAACTTGAAATTGAAGTTGCTAAAAGCAGTTAATGAAAGTAACTGCTGAATGATAATTCTGCTCTATATAAATGAGAAAAGAAAACAGTATTGAATGGGGCTTAGGAGTAATCTGGTCACTTCGATCATTTGGTCGTGCTAGGTTTTAGCTGCTGAACTTTTCCAATGCTGAACGCTCTAGTCCACTGGTGGGGCTGGTGGTTCTTGTCCCTAGGGGGAAGGAAGGAGGAGAAGAAAAAAGCAACCACATACAGGATTAGGAACGGTGCTTTACTGTTTACTTTAAGAGGATTTAGCAACAAAAGTACTCAGAAGGGTTACACTGCTTTTAAGACCTTTCAGTATGTCTTTCAGTTCAGAGTAAATGAGCATCAAAACCCAATACCGTTTCCTGCACTGACAGGGATTTTTCCAGGACAAAGATCACCTTCCTAGTCTCATGCTGTAATTTTGTTTACTGACTTCTCTAAAAGCTGTGGTTTTCCCCTTATGCATAAGAAGGCAGGAGGCAGTTTCAACCAGGGACAGCTGGTGTTCAGAGGACGCTATGACCCATGCTCAGTCACCCTGTGCCTGCTACATCCCATGGTAAGCCTCAGCAGGCCATGAAGTTGGCCTTCATGATTCTACTTTAACTCTGGGTTTGCTCATTTTCACTGATCACGGAGTTCCAAGAAACTTCAAGGATAAAAAACGTAAGGAAAAATAGGGATAGGATAGTCTGTATCACAACCAAATACACTGAAGCTCTTGTAGGGTCTCAGCAGGGCACTTTAAGATGCACTTACATTGTGTGGGCTGGTTGGCTTTCCGGCTGTGTTGGATCCTCTCAGATTACTGGGTCTCAGTAAGAACAAGACAAGTGCAATCACCACCCAGGCCATCATTATCATGGCAAAACTGATGCCATTGTCACTGGAGGAGTTTGGTCCTGGCACTACAGAGAAGGAAAACTCAAGTTAAAACACAGCGTGACAGCAGGATTCTTTCCCCAAAATGAAAACAAAACCACAACCTAAGGCTCAGGTAAAAACCTGAACTATTTTTCAATTGAGTTCTCTGATCAGTTGTTCCTTTCAGCTTCCAGACAAGTAATTCTTGGTTAGTGTTACACTGTTTCTTTTATCTCATTTCTTATTCCTTTGCCAAGAGACCCTATTTCAGATTTTTGCACTGAAATTCTCAGAATATCATGACTGTTTCTTAGTTCACATTAACTCCTAATGAACTGGAGATGAGAAATGCACTGTGTGTTTAAGAAACCAAACTTGATACCTGTATCTGATGTTGTTCTTGATGCCTCAAGAGACTAAAGAGACAAAAGCTTAGACTCCATTGTTAGACCCCTCACAAAGAACATAGGAGTTCTCCTAAGAAGGAAGCAAACTAATGGTTATAATTTTGTTAGCTACTGTAAGTTATTTATTGAGATCCTGAACAAGTGTCAGTGTCAATATGCCACATCTCCATGACTGATCATCCAGGTCACGCGCTACTTCTGATAGCACCAAGGAAAACGTCATCTGTCACGAGGAGCAGAAACTGCTGAGCAGAGACATGAAGTAGTGGAGCCCAGGGATACAATAGAAAAATGTAACTCTTCATTTCCATACAGAACAGCTGAGACATCAAAGTATGGAAATAAAGGTGAGAAAGTCCCCTCAGACTGGGGAGGGCTGGTCAGTCTTGTTGGATCAAGAAACTCTAGCAAATACCTGCACATTGGAAAAGAACAACTTTTCCCCTCTGAAATGTAACTTCAAATACTCAACCTGTAACTGATGTTGTCAGCTGAAGAGCAAACCGATGTACAGCCTTTTTAAGAGAAAGTGGTTTCTTCCTGACACAGCTGAGACACAGCAGAGGGACACTGTGGGGACAGATGCTCAGAGCTGTGCCAGTCACAGCACTGCTGTCCTGTGGATAAAACTTCATGAGATGGGGCTGTTGGACTGATGTTCTTGCCAACATTACAAGCACTCAAAGCATCAATGGAGAAAAAAGCCATATTATGGAAGTTCCTGCTTCCCAAAGCACACACCCCAACATTAACCTGTACAAGCAAATTAAACTGCCAAATGGCTCATGCTTTTTAAAGGCCCAAGCACAGACATTTCAAAACTTGAGAAGCTGCTAATGTAGAGGAATGTTATGATTAGATTAGAAGCATATACAGGTGGCAATGCTTTTGGAGACCTGAGTGAATAAAGGGCACTGTCTATGAGGAGAGGGCATGGTGCAAAGAAAAGAAATGAGAATGCTGCAGCCTCTAATTCACTGAACTCTAACACAGAATTGATTTGTATGGAATTGTGCAGGTTCAGAGTTGAGACCTGTAGCAATGTTTAAGGAAAACAGCATTGTTATCAACAGGATATATCAAGAGTTTAAATCCTAGATGACCTTTCCACATGCAATCCGGTAAACTAGCATATATCCAGCATGAGAAGAACAACTGGTTTATTCTGGGGTTTCCAGACGACGTTACTAACCACCCTGGGACTACCTTCAGCAGCACATCAGACAGCCTGAGGTACCAGCTTTGGGCTGTATGTTCAGTAGAGCACTGAAAATTCACGTCATCTGCTGGGCTGGATTCCCCATGCAATGTGGAGAAACAGGGACTAGCTGGGCTGCTCGCTGGAATCTTTGCTGAACCACAGGGTCCATGGTTAAACAAAAGCTGAGGTAAGTAAATGCTGCTAGGTCAGCTCATGCTATGGGTCAAGGAAGGGAGCAGAAGGAACCACAAAGGGAAACCACAGCCGTTTGTGCAAGAGGCAGTTTCCAGCCAGCCTGCACTGTAATTAACGGCTCAGATGGAACCAGATTTGCTGAAACATGTTCTCAACTAAGTGAAGTGAGACAACAGCCTGGCCCTGTACTGCCTCCTCAAAGCAGCCAGGTACTGAAACAGCCACAACACTGTTCATGCCACTCAAGTACCAGTAAAGCCTTCTCTCACAAACGGCCACATGTGTTAATGGGGATGTGAGATACCTCAGAATCTGTTATTTAATCTCTTAACCTAAAGAGATGAGAGTGGGGAAAATCAAGAGAACAGACAAGAAGCTGTTTCAGCTACTGGGAACAATAATAATATGTAGAAGATGACAATCTTTTGCTATAAAGGCCTCCATCACTGAGATCACAAGATGATCAGACAAGACCAGCTTATGGATAAAGAACAGTTGAGTGAAGCTGAAACCAAGCAGAATGGAATTTATACCAAGGGGCAGAAGGAAAAAACACCTTATTTCTAAAAGCTCACAGCCATGGTGTTTTTACCTGTAATGGATATTTTTTGCAAGTAATTTAAAAGTGTTTTTCTGATTACTTGAAGAATAAAGGCTACCCTTTAAGAGCACCTGTGATGATATTTCTTGATATTTCTTAGTATTTCCAGAAAATTCTAGAAAATGTCCCTGCCACCATCCATTTTGATGCATGGATCTGGTTATTAATCTCCAGTGCCTGGGAGACATAGACTAGTACAGAACGTAGCCATACATATTCTTGTGTCACTGAGTGACACAGAACTCCCAGTCCCTCACCTGCCTTTCCACACAACACCAAATACAGCCCAAGGTCTTTATTTTCAGAGTAGCTGAACCCCTGGGCTCAGCAAACCTATCATAGAATCTGAATGTGTAAGGTTGGAAGAGACCTTTAAAGGTTGTCTAGTCCAACCCCCTGCAGTAAGCAGGGACATCGTCACTAGATTGGGTCACTCAGAGTCCCATCAAGTCCTTGAATATCTCCAGGGATGGGGCCTCCGCTATCTCTCTGGATAACCTGTTCCAATGATCTACTGCCCTCATACTGAAGAACTTTTTCCTAATACCCAACCTAAATCTGCCCTTTTCTAGTTTAAAACCATTACCCCTCATCCTATCGCTACATTCACAGAATCACAAGGTTGGAAAAGACCTTTGAAGATCATCAAGTCCAACCAATCCCATCCGAAGCTAAACCACATCCCTAAGTACCTCATTTACCCTTTTTTTGAACACATCCAGGGAAGGTGACTCAACCCCCTCCCTGGGCAGCCTGTTCCAGGCCCTGACAACTCTCTCAGTAAAAAATTTTTTTCTAGTATCATCTCTGACCCTGCCCTGGCACAGCTTTGTGCCATTTCCCCTTGTCCCATCTCCTGTCACCTGGCTGAAGAGACCACCACCCACCTCTCTACAAACTCCTGTCAGGTAGTTGTAGGTGGTGATATGGTCTCCCCTCAGCCTCCCCTTCTCCAGGCTAAACAGTCCCAGCTCCCTCAGCCGTTCCTCATATGATTTGCTCTCCAGCCCCTTCACCAGCCTGGTTGCCCTTCTCTGGACTTGCTCAAGGACCTCAATGTCCTTCTTATGGTGAGGAGCCCAGAACTGGGCACAGCACTCGAGGTGTGGCCTCACCAATGCTGAGTACAGGGGCACAATCACTTCCCTAGACCTGCTGGCCACACTGGTTTTGATACAAGCCAGGGTGCCATTGGCCTTCCTGGCCGCCTGGGCACACTGATGACTCATATTCAGCCTGCAGGCAACCAACACCCCCAGGTCCTTCTCTGCCTGACAGCTCTCCAGCCAGTCTCCCCCAAGCCTGCAGCACTGCACAGGGTTGTTATGTTTCATGTGCACCACTCTACACTTGGCCTTGTTAAACTTCACCCTATTGGCCTCAGCCCACTGGTGCAGTCTGTTCAGATCCCTCTGAAGAGCCTCCCTAGTGTCATCTGCAAACTTACTGAGGGAGCATTCAACCCCTTCATCCAGGTCACTGATAAACATGTTGAACAAAACTGGACCCAGGACTGAGCCCTGGGGGATGCCACTCATGACTGGCCTCCAGCTGGATTTTGTTCCATTTACCATCACCCTTTGGGCCTGGCCATCCAGCCAGCTTTTAACCCAGCTGAGGGTCCACCTGTCCAGGCCAGTGGCAGCCAGTTTCTCAATCAGAATGCTGTGAGAAACCGTGTCAAAGGCTTTACTGAAGTCCAGGTAGACCACATCCACAGCCTTCCACTCGTCCACTAAGTGGGTCACCTTGTCATAGAAGACGATCAGGTTACTTTGACAGGATCTACCTTTTGTAAACCCATGTTGACTAGGCCTGATCCCCTGGCCATCACACATGTGCTGCATAATAGCTGCCAAGATGACCCTCTCCATGATCTTCCCCAGGACTGAGGTCAGACTGACAGGCCTGTAGTTCCCTGGATCCTCCTTCTGACACTTCTTATATATGGGTGTAATATCTGCCAGCCTCAAATCCCTTGTGAACAGTTCTTCCCCAGCTTTCTTACTGGCACCTTTCAGGTACTGGAAGGCCTCTATTAGGTCCCCCTGGACCCTTCTCATTTCCAAGATGAACAATCCCAATTCTCTCAGCCTGTCTTCATAAGAGAGGTGCTCCAGCTCTTTGATCATTTTTGTGGCCCTCCTCTGGCCACACTCCAACAGGTCCGTGTCCTTCTTGTGTTGAGCAATAAAGCTGGACACAGTATTCCAGAGCAGAGAGGCAGAATCACCTCTCAATCTGTTGGCCACGCTTCTTTTGATGCAGCCCAGCATGTGGTTGGCTTTCTGGGCTGCAGATGCACATTGGTGGCTCACATCCAGCTTGTCATCCGTAAGTACACCCAAGTCCTTCTCCTCAAGGCTGCTTTCCAGAACATCATCTTCTAACCTGTATGGATAACGTGGATTGTCCCAGCCCAGGTGCAGGACCCTGAACCTCACGAGGTTCACATAGGCCCAGTTCTCCAGCCTGTCCATGTCCCTCTGGATGACATCCCATCCCTCTGGCTATATATCTCCATGTACTTCTGAATGAAGCCTGTGAGCAGTTGTGCCCCTCTGCATACCTGGAATTTTTTTTTACATCATGGCTGAATTATCTCCATGCAGGATGAAGCTTTATGAGGGGCTGGTCTGAGACTCTGGGATAAACTCTCATGGGAGCTAATGACTACAGTGAATCCTATCCATTGCTCCACATACAAAATTCAGTTCTTTGGCTTGCTTTTTCCTATAGACACAGACAAGGCCACATAAACTAGTGTTCTCTGGAATAGAACTGGAAAAATAATCCTCTGTAACATATGTTTGCCACCTTATTTAATGTTCTACTAGAAGGTGCAACTGAAATCTCAGGAATACAATCTTAAAATTAATAAATGCCCTTGTTAAATACTCCTTAATGAACTTAGTTCTCCTCTTAAAGTGATATTTTCATTCAGTGTGAGATTCTACTCTAGAGAAAAAGAGGAAAGATTGCATTTCCTTTACTGTAAACTTATATTCCATGTGGTGCTTGTGCTCTCTCATGGCAGAAACATCTCCTTTTTCATCTTAAGGATTTTACTGTTTAACATCTGCACACGGAAAGGCAAAAGCATGCTCTCTGACTTGTGTCTCCTTCTTATCACCATGTTTTTAGCCTTGCCTCTTCTGCAAAAGAAAGGCAGGAAACCATATGAAGAGAAGTACCTTACAGAGGAATCATCAGGGAAGGCAGAGAGCCTGGAGACCTTCAGCAGACACTCTCAAAACTAAGGATAAGGAAATTGAAGAAAGCCAAAAAAGACTTGCGTGGAGGAAGGGAGAAGGGAATTACCAGAAAAGGGAAGAGTTGACAGACATTTCATGCAGTTAGGCTGCTGTGACTCCCCTAGATGAGTACAACTCAAGATTAATCACAGATATGCACTGATATTAAAGTATATAAAAATCTGGAAGTAGACAACATTGAGACAGTAATTTACAAGCTAGAAGAACACTGAGAAAAGCATTGTATGAATGTGGCAAGAGTCTAGGTCACAACATCTGGGACTAGCTAGAACAGAGAGAAAAAACTCAGGCGGTGGCCCCTCGCTTCCTTTGCTGTGGTAGGCTGACTGTGAAGGGCCATGAGCCATCAGAACAGCTCAGGGCCGGGTGGGGATCCTCCCTGAGCTGGAGGAACTGTTGATGTTGCAAATGCAACGCACTTCTGAGCAATCTTCCCTGCATCCTGACTGCCGCCCTTATTCCCCATTTCAAGGGAACTGTAAGATCTTCTGATTTGCTGAGCATAAACAAGCCCAACAGAATATTAAATGTATGTTCCATATTCAAAACCTGGAGCCTTTTTCCTCCCAGGCATGTGCTGAAATGGAGGGAACATCATCACACTGATACACGCTTTGCAGTCACAGCAGATATTCCCATGGAGAATCAGCAGAGGAACAGCCACCAAGCACTGTGCCCAAATGCTCTCTGAAGCGGTGCTTGTATCCTCTGCCACGTAGGGGTACAAAACCAAAAGCTCTTGACCCTGGCAGGGAACTCTCTTCAGGGCAGTCACTACTGTACGGTGCTGCCAACAACCATAAATGTGCATTTACTAACAGGAAAAGCAAACGAGGGAGCCTCAGTGCTGCTGCTTTGATATGGCTCCAAAAATCTAAGAGAGATCTGGAATCAGGAGTTGAAAAGACAAAGTGTGCTTAGGAAGAAGCAATGCAGGGTGTTTTTGAGAACTTCCAGCTGGTAGCAACAGCAACATGACGCTGCCGTGACACTGGCTGAAACACAGCCCTGACTTTCCCAAAACAAAACCACATACGTCTCATCAGTCATTCCACAACCTTGCAACTTAAGAATCTGTGTATGACAACATTCCCAGCTGCCCTTGCAGAAGGAAGATCAAATCCTGGGAATGAGCAAACGGGTGGGAGTGAAACAAGATTTTTTTATATTGAGGTCCTGAAATGAGACATCAAGTAACGGGAAATGGAGCTCTGGGACCTAGGGAAAAGGAGACCCACCTCAAAAATAAGGTCATCACAGTATAGCTCATCAGAACAGGATGAAGCAATGGCCAGACGATGGGCCCAGAACTGGTTTAGTCTGTCTCTGAAAGCATCTCTAGAAGCTTCTCCAGGTTCAATCTGGTTTTGCTTCTGACACCTGGGAGTCTTTTAGAGCTCATGTTGGCTCAAGCACAGAATCACAGAAGCATCACAAAATAATCTGACAAATAGGCAGTCGGTGTCATTGCATCAGCAGAAAAATACCTTTGCTGGAACTAAATTTAAGGCAATATGATAATGTAGGAGCGGTTTTACTCTGTAATTTGTGCTTTGGTTTTTGAAACAAAACCACTGGTTTGGAACAATTGCTGCCAAATTGCTGGCATCTGCAAAGACTGTCATTGCAAGGATCTCTTTCAGGATGGAAAGCTCTTTGCTGCAAACCGTTCACATCCCCACTGTACTTTCATGCTTGGTAGCATGAAAACTACCCCACGAGCTCTGTGCCCACACCTAACAGAACTTGCTCATTTATACAGGCGTTAGTTTAAGAACTTCATTGTAAATATTGGTGAGCCAAGACTCCCAAGGTTTTGGTGAGAATGATCTACCATCGCTTGGATCTGACTATGGGCTAAAGCTCAGAAAGCTGCCCCGCCTGGTCCGTGCCTACTTCTAACAGAAAATACTCCATCTCCTGTCATCTGCCTCTTTCCCTTCCCTACACGCATGTGATTTAAAAAACACCCCATATATTGAGGCCTAAGGTGTGGGAGATGAAAAAGTCTGGCCCAGGATAGGTGCATTTGAGAGCAGAGGGTGCTGAAGTCACAGACACATGGCGTAACTTGAAAAGCCCTTAAAGAAACAATGAAGCCAGCAGCACAAGTGTGCCCCACTTTTTTTTCCAGGGGTTATCTGGGAAAGCTTATAGCTTTTCCCCTTCAGCCCACCACGGCAATGAATCTGGGACTGTTTCACACTGGGAGGTCACAGTGGAAGTCAAGCTAGATGTCCATCTCTAAACAGGTTTTACTGGGGAGTGAAGAGTGGGGGAACATGAGAGTGAACTAAGGCAGCATGCCCTTTCCCCGGGATCCTGGGAACCTTGACTGCACTGCTCCTAGACCTTTAGAAGACACGGACACCAGCAGATCCTGCTTCCAGAAACACTGCCTAGGTGCTCCTTGGTCCCTCTGAGCATTACAGTAGTCCTGATGCAAATTGAGTGAGTTCATATGCTCAACTGGGAAGGCAATATAGGAAAACCAAATCCACTTCATTTTTATTTATAAGCATTTGGCAATGTTCCCTCTAGACCATGAAGTGTAAACTAAGCACCTCAGGGCAAGCTTACATTACTGCCTAACCTCTGCACAGCTATGCTTCCCTGCAGATGCTGGTAACGTCCAACTGTCATAGTTATGTTCACCATTTGGGAGAGCTTTTTGGATGTATTTCACAGCAAATCTCAAGCAAGTGTACAAATCAGTACTCTGCTCCATTAACTACGCAGCTGCCATATCAAACAGAAATGCAGTCACCATGTGTGTCAACTTCACAGTCTGAGCTGGTGGGGAATCTCCTCCCCCTTCAGAGAGGAGCAGAGGGTTCATGGTACTGAGAGTAAGTTACTCAGCCCCAGCCACAAACATTGTGTAGATGCAGGGGGCAGTGCTGAATATCCACCCTTCACTGGTTAGGCTGCTATGACTGTAAGGAAGACAAATTTTCTCCTTAGGGAAAAAATGAAATCGTCCTGTTTGGAGGCTCATGGAAAGCTTGGGGCCTGATAATGGTCATAACAGTATACTGATACCTCCAGCCTCCACTGCTGCTTCTGTACCATGCTTCCAACGTACCCCTGTTAATGTGCATCACAGTTACCCAGAAATTACCTCCCCTACACTAACAGCCTGAGTATCATAGTTATTTGATTTCATGTAATACATTCCTATGATATTAAATCAACGGCTGCATTTTAAAGAGCAGTCAGGTTCTACGATTCTCTGACTGTATTTTAATTACCACTGTGTATCTTACTTCCATGCACCTGATCTCGATAGCTACTCACGTTCCTGAAGGCATTCTGTGTCTGTGCAGTACGACTGGGATTGTCTCAGCTGAAAGAGAGAAAAAGAAAGGCACGACACTCAGCGAAGAGCCTTGGTCAGCTTTTACCCAAATCACGATTTCATACATGTCTGAGCCCAAGTTCAAGATGAGTTAGATTATAACCAACCCTTCACTGCATCGCACTTGGCTCACGGTGTATGGAGAATCTCAGGAATGGATGTAGTTTGTGAACACTTTACATGATACCTTTACATCACCTGACTAAAGTGTTACTTGCTTCCACACAGGTTGAAGCCACTGTATTCCTTTGAAAATTCAAGTTAAAAAACTACAGTGATATAGACATTGTAAGACACAGATATACTCTCTGTGCACATTTTGGGATTTATAATGGACAGGCGTTACTACTACCTAGATCGAGTGACATTAAAATCCTCTGATTCCATAACAATAAATAATGGTTGAGCACAGGGATGCTGAATTAAAATTTCACATTTAAACTCAGCAATTACTATTTTTTCCACCTTAGATCTTTTAAACAAACAAAAAAACCCACCCAAAAAAAGCCCAAATACCACCCCCTCCCCCATATTTTAGTATGTATTTTACTGGTTTTTCTCTTCACTGATGGGGAAAAAGTTGAAGTGCTTTTAGCAACTGCAATGACGGTTTGCATTTACGGACTAGGTAAGCTTGCTAACTGCAAGAAAAGTCAACACTGGATAGCCTGCAAATCAGTGTCACTATTTTCCAGATGGCAGAGTCAAAGAACATTCTTTATCAGGCACAGGGAGGTTAAATGGATGGGATTTAATCTGCTGTATTATGGAAATAGGTTCTTCCTCTGCTTAGGTAAACTACACTGATTAATAATAACAGTTGTAAAAAGTACAGAATTGTTACAATGCCTTGGTTAGAACTGACATTTGCTTTTTGACAGCTTCTATGTCATGGTAGCGTCACAAATCTCAACACTTTCCGTCACAACAGGCTAATCTGTGTATTATCAGTGTAAATACACACGAATGTACAAGTGAAGAAAAGATTATGTTTGTTCCTCATGGAAGAAATACATGAGTAATTTCTGCAGACACAGTTTCCCCTCACACTGGCATAACTGATCTGCTGTAGGTAGTCATAATGTTATGCAAAGCACGTCAGGGAAACAGATGAGCAACTGAAGGAGGAAGGCATTTGGGAAAGTTTAAGTTCCTTCTTTTATCATAATGATTTTCAATGACTGATGCATTCAAGAATAAAAAAAATATAACTGGAGATGGATCATATTCATTCTTTCATTAATATATTAAGATGAGCTAGCAAATTTAGTGAGACTACAAAGAAGCTCCTTAAGGAGTTCTGGGAAGGCTGGATTTAACCTTGCAGCTACTTCTATAGTTTAAAAAAAAAAAAACAGTAGAGGAAATTCAAACTTCTACTTACCTTAAAAAAACCCCAAACCTATAAAACTACACATATTTCCTGCCCTTCTAATATAAAAGCAAAAGATCATTTTATTTTCAAACTTTGGAATTCATTCTCAGAAGGGAGATTTCACTTTAGCAGTGGTACCAATTTAGAGTATCTGACACTGAGAGATTCCTGATCTGGGAAGACCAGCTATTGCTATACCCACATTTTAGAGAGATCAGCAACAGACTCAACTTCTGCTTTATTAATGGTTTAGTTCTGGAGAGGGTTTAATTTATAATCCTTACTCTGTAAAACACACTTTACAGCTGTTCTTCAATATAGAATGATGCCAGGAATTCAAATGGGTCATAGGCATATGGTCAGAAACATCATATAGATCAACAAGCATATAACATCTAGTTATGCCCCTGGCCCCAGGACAGTGGGTATTCATACAGCGTATCTAGTTTGCCCAGACAGGCCACACTGTCTTGGGGTGTTATACTTTATCCAAACACAAGTTTTTAAAGCCCATGCAATTCAAGTTTCTATAAAAGCCATCTCAAAAAATGGTGCTTGTACTTTCTGTTGCTGTTAACATCCTGTTCCTTCACCTGCTTCCACTGCTCCCATGAAAAAAAAGATGGAGCTCCAGCTTTGACTGATGTGAGCATGTTAGCCACCTGAGAAGCGTGTTCAACAGAACCATAAAGGAATTCTGGGTACAGCTATGCCGTTCTTGAAGTGTGATCACCGGGGTGACCACGATCACATCACCACGCTTTGTCCCTCACTGTCCCCTTGATCATGTCTTCACGAAAAGCCAATACATTGTCTGGAAATGCCAGCTGATGTAGTAGGTCACCTGATTAAAACACAGGAACCATTAAATATGAGATTTTGTGTGCCCAGAGCCTGCACTCAGTTACTGAATTTTATCCTTCAGGCACCCTTGGTGACTTCTAAAAAGATAGGACAGGCTCCAAGACCTTAGAATTCAAAGGTCTGCTGGAAACACCAGTGATAGAAATATTACAGTAAGCAAGCAGTCCTAAGAAAAATACCACTCAGAGTTGCTCTACCAATCTCTGCTGAAAAAAATACTCTTATATTAGCTTATATCCTGCCAATAAGGAAAAAAGTCTGCTTGTATATGGAGGAATGATGTAAGAACCACCTTTGTAAAGCACAGAACTACCTGTACTCTGAAAACATGGCTGTGCTTTCCAGAGGGCTTGGCCAACAAATACTGCATGTTTTCCAAGGGGATTTAGACACTGTCTGTTCAAGGTAGGTTTAGAAACCTCAAATTATACTGTGAAACAGTTATAAAAGTATGAAAAAACTTCATTTTTTAATAATTGGTATGAAATTCCTCTAAATTGACAACAATACATAATCATGCAGTCATCCCACTCAAATAATTACACTTTGTAGTCTCTGTGACATTCCCATCCAGCAACACAAGTATTTCTTAACTATTCCAGGTAACATGAACATTTCATATAAAAACTCCTTGTGCCGGAGAAGCTCTGGTCAGAACAGCACCACCCAGAGACTCAAATAGACGTTAAAAAGCCACAGATCACATGATAAAAACCACACTGAAGTTCCTTGAAATGCTCACTTCCCCTCCTGACTACAAGCACATGCTAAACCCTCAGCTGGGCAGAAGCGCTATGAGGGCTCTGTAGGCCAGGGAGCCAGGTAGGAAATCCATTTGTAACAGCTTGGCGACAGGCAGTGTTTTGTTCTCCTGGGATGAAGCACGGCAGAGCGTGGAAAACTAGCAGGGGTAAAACCAAGTTCTCATTTCACTGGGGCAAACCAGTTTCTGACTCGATACAAATCTGATCCCTTGTGGTCACTCAATTAGTGAAACGGTGAGAAATAATTCCGGCACGTGTGTGAAATGCTTGTGTAAGCTGAATGGCTGGGCAAGGCAATCCCTTCTGTTGAAAGAACACTGCTTCTACCAGTTAGCTCTCTCTTGGTAACTACACCCTTAAGGACATAGCAACTGTTGGAAAAACAGGGAATGTTTTTTGATGAATTTCCATCATCAATTCATAAACAAACAGTCCCTTGCATTCAGATTTTCTGTTCCTATGTGGAGGAGGCGTTTGGATGAAAGTTTGTGGAATACTAGCAAAAAATCAACCCAGCCCATCCTTCTCCTCAACAAAACCCTCACAGACTTTCCAGATACACTCAGTGTTTTTCAGACTGGAACACAACACATTTTTGGATGAGAAGAACCTGAATAAAGAAGCAATTCTTAGAATACATTAAATCTTATGTACTTAAAGGCAATGGTGGGTTTAGATTTATTCATATTTCAGAGATCCTTGTGTTGTCAAAAATGTGAATAAAGAGGAAGATTAATAGAATATAGTGGAAGATTAATAATTGACTCCCTGATCTGCACTTGCTAAAGGCAGCAACAGCTTTTTCATGTTTTCCAGTATATTCTGGAACAGGCCCTTAAAAAGAACACAGAAATTAGGTGAGAGAAACAATGAGGTTTACTCAACAAAAGAAGAGAGTGAAAAATATTACAAAATTAAATATTTATAGAAATTATTATTTTCTTTCATTTAAACAAAGAGGATTATAACTTAATTTTAACATTCTCTGTGCAGTTTCTCATCCAAATACAATAAATGGCTTAGTGCACGTGAGCCAAAAAATGAACTAATTTATCTCTTATCGTCCAAAACGAATTAAACACAAATTGTAAACAGCATGAAAGCTCAAAGGGAGCTAAAAAGGCTACAGAACTTTCAGTTTTAATATGATGCAAACTTGCAGGCAATGTAAGTAAAAATTCTTATTATAAACGCACATAATTTAAAATACAATGGTGAACTTTAATTCCCTCCAACTACATTTAAAATCTCAAATAGCTTAAGTTAAAATAATTTTAAAATAATAATCCCCACAGCACAGGAACTCTTGGTCAATATGAGTATTTGCTTTCTATGGATAATTTTTTGGAATTGGGAGGCACCAGAGACTGAATTACAGCAAATCAGTGCCCACTTACTGACATATTTCAAATATAAACCTAACACAGTGCTGAGAAAAAAGAAACCAAGTTACTTCGAGTGGTAAGAGACAAAAGGACTTTCTCTCACTCTCTCCCCATGACACTGAAATTCTCCATTTCAAAAATAAAAAGAGCACATTTAAAATGATTCCCAGTTCAAATTTGAAATAGCTCTATCTTATTTTCTTCTTCTAAAAGACACAGCTTTTACTCCCAGTTCACGCTAACACAACAGCATTCCTGCTCCTTTGACACCATATATACAGCTTTAACATGCCATCTTGTGGATCAACAGCACCTACCCATCAAGCACACCCGAAACCTGACTGTGTCCTGCTCCTTCCCTCACCGCAGATCCTGGTGCTGACAGGGGCCTGCCAGGTTTGTAGCAAAGACAGCCTCCACTTTTCACAATCCCCAGCTGTGAACAAAATGTGGCCAGTCACAGTAAAGGCACTGTGTGCCCATCGGCCTCTGGAAACTTTTCTGTGAAGTCACTGTATTAAGTCAAGTCTCTCTTTTTTTCATGTGCAAACCTACTATGGGGACACAAACATGCCCCTGTGTAGCGGCAACAGGGTGTGCACTTTTACTGCATGTTAGCTGCTCCACAGAATCCCTGAACTCCAAGTGAAATAGTAAGCTCAGTGAAACAGTCTCATCCAGCTAAACAGAGAGCTTGTTTTTCCAATACAGTGACCTCAGCCTCTGGGATCATTCTGGTCTCCCCATGAAAGAGGTTAGGCTGCTTCGCATCTACCCTTATCACAGACAGCTGCTGTGGAGAGGGAACTTCAGACCTCTGCTGACTTCCACAGCGACTCATTCTTGTGTCTCACTGCTTCTTTACAGGAGGTTTCTGAAACTCTTCAGGTGAGCGTTCAGAATTTGGTACACAAGAGTTGAACAGCCTCACACACACCAGGACTGGCCCTGCAATCTCTCCTCAGACAATTTGGGGCTTTTTTATTAATGTCAGTACTATCCTGCCTGAAAAAATTTAAAACTTCCTACCCAGTATGAACACTTTTCTTTGTTAAGAGTTAAGTGTGGTTTTAAAGAGTTAAAAAAAGATCAAGCATACAAATACCAGGAAGATAGTGATGATCAGACAGTTCACCACTTTGCCATTTTTCAGAAGAAAAAATGGCATGATCCGTGTCCAAAAGCCCTTTCCAATTCCAGAAATGGTGTGACAAAGAAGTAACAAAACAACAAAAGTAGTGGCAGGAACACGGTGCAATAATCAACAAAGTCTCACATGAATGGCAGATGAGATGAAAATAAATTATTTCTGTAGGTATAATTAAAATAATTGCCTTTTAGAGTAAGTTTTGAGACAGGTCCAAGCAGAAATAAGTCCTCAGAAAAGACACAGATGGAAAAAGAGCTCCATACAAAAAAAACTGGGATGGAAGAAAGCCCAGAGAAACATGTGAAAGAAACAGATAAATGAGGTACAAAGATAACAGAGCAGAAATGGATGATCGTAGCAATGAAAAGGACAGTCAAGTAGGAAAGCCAGGGCAAACAACTAACTTGACGTGGTCATTTATCCCAAGAATAAAAGTCAATTTAAAATGGAATCAGAAAGACTGTTGATAGGAAATTTTATGTGATGTTAAAGGCAAAATATCATCTGTTGTGAAAATACTTTTTTGCAATTTAGACCAGTTGCAAGCTCTGCTTTTTCTCTCCAATGATGCCAGAAGATGACAACACCATGGCATACACCCGATTGCGTTCTCACGCTTCAGGGTAATGAAATCACTGTTTAAGCTGTGTTGGCAGCCATATCTGTTCTGTACAAAGGATAGAACTGATTTAGTAAACACCATGATAAATAAATTGGTGTGGTAGGATAGGCCAGGTTGCAAATGGAATTGTATCATTATCCATAGAGTTCAGATTTAAAGATGCAAAATATGATACCTACATGTGTTACTCTGATACAAGCTAGCCAAGAGAAAGAAGAGAAGGATAAGGAGGAAAGAAAGGGATACTGATGGACTTCAACAGTCTCTTACACTGCACTAGCTTCTCTCAGAGGAATAAACAATGAAAAAGTGAACACTGCCTTCCCCACCCCTACATTTTCTATGAGCATATGCAGAATTAAAATAGAATCATAGAACAAGTTAGGTTGGAAGTGACCTTTAAAGGTCATCTACAATAAATTAAATGATTTTTCATACAAGGACAAAACAACAGTCTGTGATAAAAATATGGAGCTTGGTCCTGTGAGGTGACAAGTAACTTTCTCTCCCATGGCAAATGAGAGAGGACAGCTGGTAACTTTCAGAATAATATTCCTAGATTACAAACCTACTCTGAAGCCCCAGAACCATCACCCGGTTATGACAGAGGGAGAATGTTAACTTTCATACTCGAAGACATGAAATCCGATCGAGTAAGACACAGCAGATAAACAAGTCAGAGAGACCACTGTGCAAACAGGAGCCCCCATTCAGGCCAGAACTCGCTCTTCCCTTCATTTCATCGCTCCCAGGACTGCTGTTTCACCTCAGTGTCATCTCGATTCCCCTTTTTCCACACTTCCCTCCCTTTCCTACAATTGCATGACTTTTATTGCTACTTCATTTTATAGTTTTGGTGGCCTTGACGAGCAGTGATATCAGCAGCATCCTGCTTTTAGGGAATGCAGAGCAGGAGGAACTACCAGAACAGGGAGAGTCCAGGCAAAGAAGATGAAGCAGTGTGATGGGATCACGACGAGGAGCTCGCAGCACCTCTGACTACACGAAATATTAGACAACAAATGGATAAGGTACAATATTACACAGGATTACTAGAGGCATCAGAAAGCATTTGTGAACAACACACACAGTTGTCCCAAGAGAGCATTAGCAAACTTACATCTAAAGTATAAAAAAAGAATACACGTGGGTTTTTTACTAAACAGTTGAGTATCTTCTGCAAAATGATGCATATTAGCAAATGAAAAGGGTACTCCCACGTAGACAGCCTTGAGGAAAAGGCTTAGAACTAGGAGTTCCAGCAGATAAGTACAGTTTGCTCTAAGCATTGATTACATCCACATGTGGCCTGACAGAAAAAGCATAATTTTCTCCTTTTTCCTCAAATGAGACGGCTGCAGCACAGCTCTGATCACCCAACACAGTTCAGCCATTCATAATACAGGTTACAGCTATTAATTACTTCTGGAATATCAAGCTGACAGAATTTTCAATGTGTAATTTTCTACACTGCTTGCAATACTGTCACGCTACGCATGCTCTGAGGTGGTCATGAGGCATCACTGAGATTTTAAAAATTTTTTATTTTAAATATATCCTGGTTAAGCAGCAGCAGCTTTCAGCACACTGCAAAGCTCAGGAATGGGAAATGCAAAGAATGACAAGCCCTTTCAACTTAAGTCCTTGTATCTAACCTCTTACAGGAAAAATGTGGTCACCATGGGACAGAGGGAAAAAAAGCCATGAAAAATGGTGTCCGCTGGGGTCTTTTTTTAAACATCCGCTTACCTGTCTAGAAAACAGTCTCCATTTAAACTGCTCAATCTAGAACTAATTTTTGTGATACAGCTTTGGAGCCTTAACCTGTGTAACACCAGCACCTTAAGTACCCAATGAAGGTGGGGAAAGGGAAGTCAGCAGAGCAGGAGTGCGCAGGAACAGACTTGCACCCTGCTACTCCAACCTCGTGCTTTATTCTTTTGGCTCAGTGCTTTTCCCCTACATCTCTTTGTCCCAATAAGTAGCCTACAGTTCAGCTGTTGGGAAAGGTCCTTTTTGAATCGGGTTGAATGCCAAGAAATTGGGAACTAAAGGCACAGTTCTGGAAAAAAAGGGGCAAGTGAGAGCCAAATGCAATTTCCTGCTCTTGGGGAGGTTAATGGCTAAGAAGGGCTATGGTCTAGAAGCAGTAGGAACTGCTATTAAAAAAGATGAATTAGAAGGCAAATGCTGTGGAACACATGTAAGAAGTCTCCAGGGCAACCTCCATATTTAGAAGGTCACTTCATCTCAAACATATTGAGTACAGTTCTGCTGTGACAGAGCTTCTACAGATGTAGAAGGCCACGTCAGTAGGGTAACTCACTTTTGCTGGTTGCCTGAGGGACTGTTTAAGTCAGGCTTAGCTGTGCTGACATTCTGAGAGCTTTTCAACCATTTGCAGTAGACAACACTGATCTCTTAGTCATTTGTGCTTCTTCTGCGTTGTTTGCACAAAGTCTCCCCCAGCCAAGATTCATGGCTATGCGAAATACAATTCCAGACTATGCCAGTTTATAATAGAAAGACTAAAATGACCTGGCCAAAGAATCATGTGGAAACTTGGTTGACAATAGTGTTTGAAGCAATTGTGTTGAAATAGTTTGAGAAATTGCAACTTTAGCTAAGAAAAAAATCTAGTAACACCTCAGAATACAAGAGAGATTAAAATAAAGAATAGTTTACTTTATATTCCCAAGAGTTTTTGAGACATTCAAGTCTTCTGGTAGAGCAGCATAACTAGGCACGGGCCATTACTTTGCAATTAGCTACAGAACCACAAAACACAAGGCTGTAATTCCCACAGAAGTCGGTAAGGCCATCAAATCTCTACAGTAGAACTGCTGGCAGTTCATCAAAATGGGTCCTCCTGTATTACAGACTTAGAAATGTTTTGGGTTAGAGAACATACTGCTCATTTTCATAGAAACTTGTATGGGAGTATTCTAAAGTCACACTTTATGTAAAGCAAGTAACACTCTAGCAGAAGGGGGCAAGAATGTTTAAACCAAAGTTACGCGTATTAACAGACTTGCTCTGCCATTTCTGGCCACTCTTAGTCATGAACAGGTCTTGGGCTTCATGGAAGATACTCTGTGTATAATTATCTACCCCCACCACCTACACTGCATTTTCACTCTAGTTTTCAGACTTGAACTGAGCCTTGGGCTGGGAGAGTTCATGGATCAGCCTTGCTTACTTAGAGAGCATCGAAGTCTGGAGGAGTAACATAGTACAATTGCATTTTTAGTTCAGAAAAGAAGTGGAAATAGAGAAAGGGAAATAAAGAAGGGAAATAAAAAGGTTTAAGTATAACATCACTCTTTTTCCAGAGATTTGCTGTCCTCTGCCACAACTAAGATGGGAACCATTTCCTCTGGATACCAGAGAATGTCTTTCCCCATGGCTCTTGCAAGCAACTGGTCCCTTGCCTGACAGAGTTCCCCCCATTAAAGTACTTGATGTGGTTTGTTGGTCCTCATTCTTGAACTTTGTCTCTTCTTGTCAAAATAAGTTTTGCAGATGGAGGACACTGAACAGGAGATAAAGTCATACAAGCTAACAGGCCTGTCATTGTCTTTTGACAACTCCTGTGTATCTGCAGAGGATGGGATATTTTTCTTGTGATATTTTTCTTGTATGCTTACTTCCTCTTATGGAGGTTCCCAATTATCTGCTACATCCATAGAGTAAATAGTGAGCTCAACATACAATAGTCAAATTGTTACACAACACCACCAAATCATAACAGATGTTGCTGCTGGTATTACATAATAGAAATTATATTTATGAAGATGCACCCAAGGACTTAAGATTTCTGTAGCTTCCTAGGAATATCTGGAAATCATAAGGCTTGCTTATTATTCACAGTGGCCATACTACAGAAGTTTACCATGTGAGAAATTTTCATATTTTGACACCAAGGAGAACCCTGAAAAATCCACTTTAGGAAAATGGTAGAGCACTGAGCATAAGAGAATTCAATGCCCCTTAAACTTGTAAAGCCTGAACAGTATGAACAGTACCTCCCAGTTTACCTAATGAGCAGCAAAAAATCTTTTAAGTATCATACACGTTAGAGATGTACAGGCCACTGTCTAGCAAATCTGTCTATAAAATTCATTGCATTATAAATCAAGAAGAAAAAAATCTCAACAAAATAAATTCCTGCTTAGTCAAGCAAAATGAAGGACAGAAAAATAATCAAGCCATGTAGCTTAGGAAGAGTTAGGCTTTTTAAAAACAAACAGCTCTCTTGGTTTTAATTTTCTGTGGTGTAGCAGAGAAGAGTTTAAATGACAGTATCTTTTTTTAACTGTATAAGCATTACATTTAATGACAAGATGAACTGTAGTCTGCATTTTTAGTAGAGATTTAAACTATATGCTCTATAAAAAAATGTATTCATCCACAAATTGCACCTTGAATACCAAATGCATTTTCTAAGATTTTCAAAGTAAATAGACCAATTAAATTAGAAATTAAAAGTAACACTTTGGGAATTAAAATGGAAACTTCAGGTTGTAGAGGCAGACATTTTGACCTCCTCCTGACCTTGGCGTAGCAACATTGAAATTTCCCATACTGTTAAATCTAGCAGAAATCCTGTGTATTTGTATATCCTGTGCTGCCTTCATTAGCAGAAGCCTTAATTCTTATCAGCGTTGTTCTATACAGGTACAAACCTATCAGTCCGTAGAAAACAGTTTACTTTAACCCAAATGCAAGTTATTAAAGTTTACATCAATCTGGGGTGGTTTTACACAATGTTATTACTGGAGTGAAGAATCCTAGAAGTACATTTCCACATGTGGGTATCTCTTATCATTACACTGTTATTCTGTTTAATTTAGTCTTCACTCTGAACTTGTGGATTTACAATGCTCAGTTTGGAGATAATTATAATCCTGACAAGTACTTCCAGCTGTAGCACCATCCAAACGTGCTCTGGTGTGTTTTATACCTGTTCAGGTTAAAAAGAATCAACAATTAAGTAGGTATGGGGAACCACTCTGGGTATGCAGCATGTAGAATTTTTCTCCCCACAAGCTGAATGACTAGATTGTCTTGCTTTCTTCTATCACAGTGGTTTTGGAGTAAAGGTTTTGAGAATCCAGCTTTCAGAGGAAGTGGGCACCCAGTCTCCATTGACACTTCTGGGGTTCAGCAACTTTGAGAACCCACATCCAAGGGTTCCTTTTAAAGCAGAGAGTAAAATTCTTGTCTGCTCATGTTGTGTAAGATTGAGTGACAAAACAGCAGTGTAGAAACTCTTACTGATGCATAAAAGTTAGATGATGAAGGTGTAGCAAGTCAGCTAAAAGCATGCAACAGGTTACTTGAGGATAGTCTAGCTGCTGACTTGAGACTTGTGAGACTTTTCCTTTCTAGATTCTGCTGAATTATCCCAGCTAGTGATTTGCTCTTATAAATATTTAGAAGCATCTGCTTTGCTTTTTAGGACAGATGAAATCTGGCATTTCCCTTTCCTCCTCACAGTTTCAAGTGCTAATTGGTATGATCTTTTGGGAAGCTGGACATTGAGCAATAAACTCCATTCCTGCAATTACACAGGAACACTGTTAGACTTGTCTTGGTGGCTACCCAAGAGGGTGCACCTTCAACATGCCGTTTACATTCACAAGGCAGAAACTAGTGCAACTCCAGATGATCCATTTGCACCCATCATAGACTGACTGCATGGAGCAGCCCAGGAATAAAATCTCACAAACCTCTGTGGCACTTCTGACTTCAGACACAACTGGCCTGAATGACTCATGCAGAGAATCCTCCAGCTACAACATATAGAGAACTGGCTGACGGGTGCCATTGGCTGCCAGCATCTTCTGGCAAAAAATGAAAAAAGCACCGAATCGGCTGGACCATACTGGCTCAGATTTGCATCTGACAAGCCTCAGAGGAAAGAGCCACCCACGCATGTCTTCCTTTTTTCACCTTCCAACACCCTGAAACTTGGTTCTGGGGGTTCCTTTGTCATCACATTGACATGTGTCCAGAAGCCTCAAGGTCCAGAATCAACACAACTGTGGGATATGGCACAAATGTCATGTTGAAGACAAGAGGAAAATCCTTTCTGGGAAAGAACATGTGCATGAGCGTCCACAGGGGGCAGCAGGAAGAGCTCAGTTTTTGAAATTGTGCCTCTTACTGGGAAGCATGAGCTAGGATGTCTGGGCCCTGACGTAAAGGCTCCACAGAAGACACAACTGTTCTCCACAGAAGCTTCAATTTTCTACACCCTTGTGCCAACAGCACTGACCTTTAAACAGCATGCAAGTAGACTGAAGGATGCGATTACACCCCTGCAGTCAGCACTTTAAGCCCATATCTGGAATACTGCAGCCAGTCTTGGGCTCCCCTACACAAGACAAATTTGCTGCTTGGCAACTCCAGCTTTGAGGCATAGCCCAAGGGTTGCATGACCTGTTGAGATGACAAACAATTGTCCTTTCCTCTTGTGCTTGTGGGGGATCATTCTGTCTTCTGCTGCAGCCACTGATGTAGTCCTCCCACCGAGAGCACCTGACCTAGGGTATTTTGGTTTCCAGTGTGACCTGGGTGTTTTCGAGGAGGCATTCTGTGTGCACAGGCCAAAGGGCATGGTGTCAGAACACAACGGCACAGGTCCTCTAGTGCTGTGTTATGGACATGGGTGGTGAGCTCTACTGGCTCTGAAGAACCATTCTGGAAAATGGGGTCATCCAACCTCCCTGAAAACCCACACAGGTACAGCATCTGCCCAGGTTTAGGTTCTTCACCTGGCACTCCATATGAGAGTGTAACAATACATTCCAAGGCCAAGAAAGTGTGGACACTCAGGATCATGTTCAGGGTGAAACAGGGATATAAGAGTTCAACCCACACATTTTGAAGGAGCAGCTATATGTAATCCTTGCAAAGCACTGTTTAAAACAAGTTTTTCTTTTGTGGATGTATGCACATGGAGGTGCTTTTCACGTAAATTGATTCCTTCTTCCCAGACATACATTCTTTGGGGGCTTATATATTAACCCTACTCATATCACAGGCTAGGGGAAACCATATTTTCCTCATAACCTTTCTAATATACTGAAAAAACCTCTTGAAGAAATGTCTGATCCTAGAGAGTAAGCTCTTCACACATACTGCCTTGAGCAGCTGATGTACTCAATTATTAAAAAAGACATTAATTTAAGTCCTAAGAAATACAACAGGATAAAAACAGATTTATGAAAATTAACAAGGGGAAGTGTATCAAATGAAACTGATGTACAATGTGATCTTAAAACCCAGTTGTAACCAAGTTCATTTAATTGCTCACAGTTCACAGTTGCTAGTGTTATTTTTTAAAAATATACACTTTTACCTACAAAAAAAAAAAAAAGCACTTTGTAGCTTTTCTTCAATGACAGTGAACTAAATTTCACACAGAAGCAAAGAATCATTGCTATTTTATAGGTCAGTAAGAGCAGTGCAAAATAACTTGTTTGAAGTTGCTCAACTGTATCAATGACACAGCAAGAAACAGGAGTCAGAACTCAAAATCACTGGATTTTCAACTTCAGGATTTTTTTAAGGCTAGTTTTAAGAAATTCAGACATTAATCTCTTGCCACATGAGTATGTGGAGTTCTGTACGTGTGGTACCACTTTGAACTCAAAGAGTTTGCAAGGTGGTTTGTTTTTGTGCACGCTAAAAGAGGGTTATGAAGAAATATTCCAATAGAAACACTGTTAATGCTGTCAAAATGCAGCTCTGGGAAAGAAAGCAAGCCATCATTCCTATTACCTATTCAAAAGCTCATCAGAAAGTCAGAGGTACAGTTTCTAACAGTACACACAACTGAATAAGCAGAATCAAAAGCATCAGTAACTGCAGATCTGCAAGAGCTGAAGTAATGTCTGAATAACCACCCTTCCAAATATCTTCATGTTATCCTTACCAGATTAATCAGTCTTCTCATTGCATGTTCATGGGAGCAAATGCATTCACAAGGATCAAATCCACCTTCTGCCATGGTTCCCTGGATAAACCTGAACTTGCCTGTGAACACCTAAGAAGAATAAGAAGAAAAGGACAATGAACTCTTTTTCAACTGACCTTATTTTCCAGAGACTCACACATCAAGTTTCAGTTCATTTAATGCCAGGGTGAAAAAGCAAAACAAACCAGGATAATCCTATTATTCCTTTGGCAGCATGAATGAAGAAGTCTGGTATGTGCAGCTACATTTTGATGTTGCTGAAAGCAGTGTCCCACACAGGAGTCCTTGAAGAGCCAAATAATTGTTTTGCAAAAATCTGTGTGTCTCCCCTGGGTTTTCCCACATACCGTTATGAAATACATCCTAGCAAACAAGAACCACCAAGATTAAATTCTGTTCTCTCATCTGCATAGTGGGACTTTTAAGTGTACAAATACAATTTGGAAAGTCAAGGGAGCTTGTACTCCTAAACCCCTAACAAACTACTGGCATCTCCCCGTGGATCAATGTACAGGAAAGTAATTTAAAACCCGCTAACTTACTTGCTACAGGGAGAAACAATCATCCTCATTGTATAGTGAAAGCAAGCAGCAGGGGTGCAAAAGTGGATATACTTGGAAACACTTCAAAAATGGAGATACGCTAATTTTATATCAAAGAAGTAGGTCATTCACTTAGCAATACAGAAAGTTCAAATAAACTATAATGGCCATGGTGGGGAATCAATTCTAGGTTAGTCACCTGCTAAACCCACCAACACCAGACACGTCAAGCATATACAAGCATATCTCTACTATTTACCAATAGCTATCTCAGTGAAGCTTAAAGTGGGTAGCAGATTGCAAGGCATTTCTGCTCTTGTGGTCAAACCAGGGAGTGATTTCTCTCAAATGAGGATTCATAATGCTGTATTAAATCAGTTCTGCATAATGATACTTTCAAAATATTTTTGTTAACTTGGCATGGACAAAGCTCAATTTAGATTGTTTGTGTTGCATGCACTGGGGCCCTAATGTGAGATAACTGGCAAGCTTAATAAATGCAGCAACACAGAGCAGATACATCCTCTCAATTTCCTGAAACAAGTAGTTTATGGAGCTGCCAGCCATTTGATAAGGGTGTGCTCAATCAACAGATGTGCTCTGCAGTCATCGTCTATGAAAACTTACAGCCTTGATCACACAGAAGCATTTTAACGTTGTAACTTCACTAGAAGAAATAGGAATAACCCATATGGCTGTGAGAAACCTTCATTCAACACAATGTATCACCACAATAGTTCTATCCTCTTGGGAGAAGAGAGAGATGGAAAAAAGAAAATGCATTTGAGAAGTTCGTCCTGTGTCAATGCCTACTAGGCTTCTCTATTATTCTCTGCCATGGTGGAGAGACAGATAGTAAAAGAAGGTAAGAGATAACTGTATCTTCATCACGCAGTCTGAACATCAGTGCCCTTAGTCTGCCAAGGCTGCCACTTTCTAAAAAGAATACTGAAAATAGGAAAAGAGAAAAAAATAGAAAAGGGGAGGGAGGAGCCTTGAACACTGTGGCCTTGAACACTGCTAGGGATGTGGCTTCCACAACCTCTCTGGGCACCCTGTTCCAGTGCCTTACCACCCTCACAGTAAAGAATTTCTTCCTAAAGTCTAATCTAAACCCACCCTCTTTCAGCTTAAAGCCACTGCCCCTTGTCCTATCACTACACTTCTGAGTGAACAGTCCCTCTCCCACTTTCCTGTAGGACCCCTTTAAGCATTGGTACACTGCAATTAAGTCACCACAGAGCCTTCTCTTCTCCAGACTGAACAAGCCCAACTCTCGCAGCCTGTCTTTACAGGAGAGGTGCTCCAGCCCCCTGATCACTCTTCTGGACTCGCTCAAACAGCTCTGTGTCTTTCCTGTACTAGGGACCCCAGAGCTGAAGGCAGCACTCATGGTGGGGTCTCACCAGAGCAGAGCAGAGGGACAGAATCCCCTCTCTTGACCTGCTGGCCACGCTGTTCTTGATGCAGCCCAGGACACGTTGGCCTTCTGAGCAGGTAGCGCACACGGCTGGCTCACGTTGAGCTTGTCATCCATCAGCACCCCCAAGTCCTTCTCCTCAGGGCTGCTCTCAATCCATTCTCTGCCCAGCCTGTAGTTGTGCTTGGGGTTTACCCCAAGGCATCTGAACTGTAGGCAACAAATTACCTTATGAGTTAAAATAAAGCAGAACATGTCACCAAGTAAAATGCCATCCAAGCTTTCAACAAAAGATCCCTTACCAGCTTTCCCACTGTCACACGATGCTGAAAGGAGTCATCCTTTACCTTGCCTTCCTATAAGCCTGTAACAAGCTCTCTCATACCAAAATCCTGTTCCAGAGTTGCAGTGTGCTTCCTGCCTGCCTCCCCGTACTTGCAATTGTCTGATCTCACGTCAGTGGCTAACTCGCTCTGCCCGGCTCTGACCTCGCTGTGAGTCACACCAGCTCTCCACCTTTTGTAAATACATTTGTTCTTCTACATAGAATCTGTCACAGAAGAAGGGAGAATGTGCTTTTTCTTTTCCTCGTGACCTGGAGAAAGAAGCAGCAGCAGCTTATAGTTTGGTTTGGGGTTTGTTTGGTTTTTTTAACTCTGCTTGTTTGTCAGTATGGTTTGCTGTTAATCATTACCTTGTTTTTCCTGGAATTACAGAGTAACTGGTAAGGCAGTTGGTGAGGCTTGGACATCAAATACGTGCCAGTACTCTGACTTAAAGCGTTACTTTTACTCTACTTAAAAATAGGGTATTTTGGTTTGGCCACATTACTGCTAGGAGAGTATTTCACTCATGGGATTTAGAAAAAGCCGGAAGATACATTTGGTAAATACATCAAAGTGTCACTGATGACAACCTCTAGGTAATGAAAACTAATAGAAAGCATAAAAAGGAGAGAATTAGTAAATGTGGACAAAAATGATGTACCATCAAAGAGTCAATATGACCTTTCCTGTGTAAAGAGGCCTGCAGAGGCAATCATAAACACTACTGCTGAAATTAAAATACTGAGGTCAGAGCTGGAATTACTATACTTTGGAAGCAAAGCAGATGATGGTCTCTGATAATTTAAGAAGAAATAAAAGCCCACCATTAACTTCTGACTTGAGCATCTATTTGAAATTGTCGGTAACAAAGCCATATTAAAAAATATTTCTAGTCTCTCATGATTTAAAAAAAAAACACCCACCAAGACAAAACATTCTGGGTTATAGTAATTATTATAAATGGTTTCTTCTTTTGTACCAGAAATAGTACAAAAGGACGTTTTGTACAAGAAATAGTGTGGCCAGCAGGACTAGGGCAGTGATTGTCTCTACGTACTTGACACTGGTGAGGCCACACCTCAAGTTCTGTGTTCAGTTTTGGGCCCCTCACTACAAGGGCTTTGAGGTGCTGGAGCATGTCCAGAGAAGGGCAATGAAGCTGCTAGAGGATCTAGAGCACAAGTCTGATGAGGAACAGCTGAGGGAACTGGGATTGTTTATTCTGGAAACAAAGAGGCTGAGGGGAGACCTTATCATGGTCTACAACTACCTGAGAGGAGGTTCCAGCCAGGTGGGTGTTGGTTACTTGGAAAAAGAGACAAGTGATAAGAGGAAAACATCTCAAGTTGTGCCAGGGGAGGTTTAGATTGGATATTAGGACAAATTTCTTTGCCAAAACCATTGTCAAGCACTGGAACAGGCTGCATGGGGAAGTGGGTGAGACACCATCTCTGGATGTATTTAGAGAACAAGTAGAAGTGATGCTTAGGGACAGGATTTCATGGTGGACTTGGCTGTCCTTGGTTAATGGTTGGACATGATGATCCTGAAAGTCTCTTCCAACCTAAACAATTCTATGATTCTGCAATTCTTTATCTTCCCTTATAGCTATGTATTATATTTTATACAACCTATTATCAAAAAAGCAACCTTTATGGCTACAATCTGGTATTTTTTTTGTACCTGAAGGACTCTTCTGTATTTAAAATTTCTGCAATGACTATACATATTTCCCAATTCAGCAACACCTCTTCTGAGTAAACAGCATGCAGCTCGTAAGCTCTGGGAGACAGAAATTCTACTCTGCCTTTCTCCACCCTAATCATCACAAAACTGGATTCTTTCCAGCATGAAGGCAAACCAGAAGTTTTGTCAATTTTCCCTGTGCTGGATGCCCTCCAGTGTGACTCCACTGTAACGCTGATAAGCAAGATAGCCAAAGTGCACATATTGATGATGTCTACTCCTTGGTATAAAGGAGCGTGCAAAAGTATTTATCATTCCAGTATTCAAAGAAATACTCACTCCATATGATACATAAATCAGAGTCACTGCAGATTTATAATGGACTAAACCTGACATCTTTAGCATCAAATCTCTAAACCCATTAAATCTTATCTTTCCTAGAGGCAGACACTTTTAAAATGTAGACTACCACACACACAATACATACAATGCCTGAAGATTTCCTCTGCTAAGAACTATTTTTTATATATTGCTATTTTCTTGAAGATTGAAGGTAAGAAATCCTCAGGAGGAAAATACTTCACAGTACATCAGACAAGTAACAGTACTCAGTACTTTAAAGAGAAACAAAACCCTATTCAGGTCCCCATTGCTGTTTTTTCAGCCAACTGCAGTAACTCAAAGCACAATTGTCAAATATAACAAGCCATAAAGTTCATTTTGCTTCTGAGTTCAGTTTGAGAGAAGCACAGCAGAACAAATGAAAATATTTATAAAACTGAAAGCAAAAGCACAGAAAGGAAGCAAATGACCTGTTATGCCTCTGCAGGCATTCTGAAAAATGATAAAGGGCTAAAATAGCAAAAGCCATACACAAAGCATGAACAATTCACTGCCCCAAAGATAAAACATTCATTTTTATCCCACTGTCAGAATCAGAAACCCTCTCTCCTATACCCTTGCATGATCTCCAGATTTTTCTGGGTTTGTTCTCTTGCCTTTTAACCTGCATCCAGGACGTCTTAGTATTCATGTTTTCTACAATACTGGACCCTTTCTGTAAATATTTTCTTCACAGCATGCCCCAAATTTGGTTCTTCCCTATCATCTTACCGATCTCCAAATGACTTCCAAGTATTCTCTTCTGGCATCTAAAGCATCCTGTACATTGGCCTTGTGCAGCCTAACACCCACACAATCCTGCACATGAAGTCCTGTTCCAGAGAAACTACCAGGCACTGGGGCTGTGTGACCACGGGGTGGAAATTTGCTTCAGTGAAAGCAAGACAAGACTGCTGTGATAGCTCCTCAAAGCTCCTGATCACTGCTTTTATAGGACTGTCTCTTCTCCTCCTTGGTCACTCCATCCTCCTCGGTACCATCAACATTCCAGGGGCAATTGGCACCACAGATGACTCATTACTGGGCATTTCAAAATGCCTCTGGTACCATTGTTTACTCCAAAATCTGTTTCTAATGCTGCCTCTTCTAGTGACAGGACTCACTAAGCCCTGCCTAGTCACACAAATCCAATTCAACATCCATTAGGTATACAGTAAAATAATGGATGGAGGTATCTTCAGTAGGGCAATACCACTTACTAGTGACTAACCGATCAAAAGGAGCCTAAACATCCAGACCCAATGAATCCCAGCCAAACTCAGAGTTTTCTGTGTTTGTTATATAATGCATTGTTTATTTCCATCTGCTGTAATATTTGTACTTCATGCACATCTACCCTCCCACAGAATCCTGTGTGGTTTTTTAGCCTTTTGATGAACTACCTACACCCAACTTAGTAGTCTATTATTTAGCCTCCTGTTATTTCAGTTTTACAGCTAAACTCTGTGAGTAACCCAGGCCAGGGAGTTTTAGCCATTGATTTCTCCATCAAGGTTCTCTTCAGGCGGGGTTAGAGCACAGAGGAGGAAAATAATATGCAGAGATCTGTGGTTTCTCTCTTTAATAAAACAACACACCAGAGATATGCTTAGATAGGACTAGCTGATTTCACCTACAAAGATTTTTTGTGACATTTCTAGTTTTTTCATTTGCTGCTACCAGAAATGCAACACACTTCCTATCACTGGAGCAATATAAAGGAGACACAAGGCAGAAGTGGTAACAGCCATTAAAGAAGCAAAGGAAGGGAATAACTAAACACAGTATAAAACCACAGGACAGCGTAAGGAAAGAATAGTGTTTGTAGGGTGAACAGGGAAGAAACGTCACAAAAGGACTACAGAAATAGAAAATACAAGAGAAAAATCAGCAGTACTTTAAAATAAATAAATGCTATTCTGCCTGAAATTAATAGCTGCATTATCCTAAGGCAATGGGGGGTGTGGTGTGTGTGGCATTGCACTACATCAACATTAATCCAGAAGCCAAGGGTCTGGCATATGTATCTAGTGGAGATGGTCTGCATTTTTATGCAAGAGTTTTAAATTGTCAGGGTTACAGAACTGAAGATTTCTAAGGAAAATGCCTTAACAAAGGAACTTCCTCTGTTCAAAGGCAGCTAAAAATAGGTTCTATAAAAAAGAGGAATCTTGTATACAAACTGATACTAATTAAAACATTCCAGGGATCTGTTCTCTTCTATTCAGATAGTTAAAGTAAATATTCCCTCACAAAGTCAAGTCTGAAAGTCTGCAACATTATACTTGGCTTTTTTATAATGGTCATTTTTGATCCTTTTTATTAACATGCAACAGCTCTCTCCCATCACCTCTTCCACACTTACAGCTCCATCCTGCTTTTACTGAAACAAATACCAGCACTTCCATTGGCTTCAGCAGACCCGGATCTAGTAGCTCTGCAAGGTCACAGATCTCTAGAAGACGACTGATGTTTTTTCTACCAAGCCTCCTCCTGAGCATTAAATTGAGTTTTCAGGACAAAAGAAATCCAACTGGCTGGCTGGGCAGCAAACGCAAAGCAGCAGGATATAAATGTGGGTCCTGCCAGGAGGAGTGCTGCCACAGTAAAGTGTGGCTCCAATTATAGCTTTCTCCAACTAATTGTCCCAGTTCAGATCATCCGTTTAGCTTTCTTAGGGAAAAGAGCTGCAATGGTTTTGATCGCTGATACAATGCCCAAAGAGGGTTCCTAGACATCACAACATTTTCAGAGCATAAAGCAATCCTCTCCAAGCTCTTTCCTTATAATTCCAGGGGGTGGGAGGGAAAGCAGCTGATTTTGTACTTGAAAGCATCAGGACGTCTCCCTGGACTTCCAGCTGTAGCCTAATGAGTTAGCAAGTGTATTTTTGCACTGCAACTTTTCTCAGGATAATTAACAAGATCTAAGATGAACCTTTCAACGCACATTAAGCTAAACCAGTTCCTTTCCTCATGGAAAAGGCAGTGCTTAGCCATGCACACAGATGTACAAAACTAGTGCTGGTATTATTGGTTTCAGAGACATCACTACCAGCAGGAGCCCCACAAGAGAACTGTTCACCCAGATGCATCATGCTCAAGACATACCAGTGGGTAACTTTACTACTCTCTCACAAATCATTTGGTACGTAAGTAAATTATGAAGTAACTTTCTACTGCCATCCATCTGGTGCTTTGCACAAATGATAATTTAATACAAAACAACTCCTTAAAAATAGAAGCAAGCCCAAAGAAACTAAGAAACGCTGAGCCAGCCACTGAAGATGCTACAGCAACATGCCAAAATCAGGGAAGGAACTTTTAAGTAGGGACAGGCTCAGAACTGAGAAATAACTGCTAAGAATCTTCTTGATGTTTTTTTTTTTCTGATGGTTTCATAAAACTGCTGGAACACTGGTACATCCCTTGTCCCCACAGTATGAGTCCACCACTGCATCACCACCACAACATTGTGAGCACTGCTGGGCCACTCACATTTTCACTCTGATATGGGCATTTGGACTTGCTCCGAGTGGGTCGGGAATTTCTTCTGGCAACTTGGCCAACAATGCTAGCACAAAGAGCAGAGAAGCAGGAGCCAGAGCATGAAAACTTAAAAAGACTTATGATTATGGTCAAAAGCCCTTTCACAGCCAAGGATCACAAGTCTTCTCTCACTTAACTATGTGAAAAAGCTGCATCACTTCAAAGGGTGGCAGGATCTAGTAGGAACGTGGTAGGAAACTTACTATTTGTGGACAAAGCTAACCACGGTTACAGGTATGTTGAGGTGCATCAGTTCAACATGATAATTTATCAAGGAAATACAGACAATGACATAGGTACTTTTTTTGGTTCCATTAAGGCTTGTCAGTGTCAAGTCCAAGTCTCAGAGGACAAGAACCCACACATTAAAACCCCTCTCTGTTCCCCACCTTCCTTTTCCTGGCCAGTCCCCAGTACACGAGGAGGGATATTTCAGGCTTTAAGGCTGATGTCAGCCATCAAAACTGAATTCCCCAAAGGAGCTAAAGAAGTTCAAGTAAGATTTTTTTAAAGCTTTTTATTTATTCCTATGCAGGTGGCTTAACATTTCTTCTGGGCAAAACACTTGAAAAGGAGCTAATTATGCACATCCAGCCATGGACCAAAAAAGCCATCCAGCTATTTCAGAATTCATTTACTGATATTTGATACAGAATGCTATTGCCAAACTCCAGCTGTCAGCATTTGGTCATCCTTTTGTTAAAATGATGACATTTTTCTGAAAGAAATCTCTTAGAATATGAAAGATAATTAAGAGAAAATGGCAATGACACAGAACATTGTCCAAGAATAATACCCTCTTTCTGCTAAGTAAATGCTTCAGCTTCACTTTAACGTTTATTTCTAGTGTAGGAGGCTGTGACAATGGTTTAGGACAACAAAGTTATTCTTATTGCACTGAATGACTAATGGCTATTTAATCATTTTGTTTGACATATATTAATGGGAAAGGGTGAGCTATCCTCTGTAAAATTACTAGCGCATTGTATTTCAGTCAGTTTACAGAGCAAACTGGGAGCCCTCTCCTGTGGTCTTCAAGAACTCTCATTGACTTCAGCAGGATTTTCCATGGTAGTGGTAAGCACAAGAGCTAGGAGCTAGCTCCGGCACAAGTTTGCTTACTCTCCTGCTTTTAGTCCGTGTTTCTGGCACTACAGGCTGCCCCACTGCCTGTGTTGACATTCCTCTGTCTGTTCCCCAGCAACAATTGCCAATATCCTAAATTCAGCACCCCTGCAGCTGAGCTCTAGGGGTGATGCAGTACTGCTGGAAGCACCACATATTGAATATGAAACCCCTGCTGAGAGGACTTCTACATCAGCACCAAGAGGACATCCATGCTGTGCCATGCTACAGGCTTCTGTTGTAGTGGCAGAGCCAATTCTGAATGAGTGACTACAGATGAAACAGGGGCTGGCCATACAGGGAGCAGACTTGTGCAGAGAAGCAAGAATAAAGGGTACTATCTGCAGATAGAAAACAACAAAGGTGAGCATCTTCCACCAGTGTCTCCATGGGAGTAGAACAGGTAAATTGATTTTGCTGTCGGTTACCCCACCCAAGCAGTGTTTTGCACTTAGCATTTGGGATTCGTAATACAAAACTAATCACTTGCTTTAACAGACTAAGTATGAGAAAATAATGTGTTCCTGTAACAAACTATGTAACCTACCCATAAAATATCTCTGCTCTTATTCCTAGATTTATGAATCGATATTATAATCAATATGTTCAAATATACCAAAGCAACTTGAGAGCTCGAGGCAGATCCAACCTTAAAGCTCCCCCAGTGAGGCTCAGGACTCAAACTCATGAACAAATTACTGTGGTGTAACAATGCCACTGCAGGGCAGCTGAGCTGGGACAGAGGTCTCAACACACGCTCCTGGCCCATGGGAATTGTGAGTGAATGTCACTTGGCTCAGTCTGTAAGAGAAAGAAGTTAAGCTGAGACACTCCAGGGCTGCACAGAGCCAACCATGAGCACCCAGGCAGGTACTGCAGCTCAGGTGGCCTGCACTAACTCAGTAATCTGAAGTCAGTTTTTTTGGAGGGTCAGTCACTCAGAAATATTTACATTTCATCTCCCTGCAAAAATAAACAAAACCCCCTCTCTTTTCACTCTTTCATAAAAATGTACAATTTCAAAACAAATAAAAGTTTTTCCACTATATTGAGCCAGCAAGTGCAGCCCTAAACCATGAGCTATGAAGTTCTGAGATTCATTTATTAAGAATAATTTGTTTAGATTATAAAATATCTTACTAAATCCTCAAAACTGTAAAAATACACTATTCCTTAACGTTACTCCAATCACATACAAACACAAAATTATACTGAACTTCTTTGGGATATTTTCTTTTTTTTTTCTCCAGGGATGACATATGTTTCTAATAACTTGCCACTGAGCAAACAGATTTAGCAGGGTAGCAGCATGCTGAGAAAGATAGCAGGATTTTCAGTTTTCAGATGAAAGCAGCTCTATTCCCTGGCAGCCCTACTCCTAACCCCTTTAGGCCAGATCAAATTTTATCTGAAGCTAGCTGATGCCTGTCTTTGACTTCAATGGAAGTTGAATCAGGTTTTCTACATACCTGCAGTAAACAATTTGAAGCTTATCAATTAGAATACTTTTCATCAGTACTTATACCAGAGGGAATCTGTACCAATTAACAGAATTTCTGGGCTTGGTTATTTACATATGTTTAGCTAAAAGATGACCCAGTTTTTACCAAAGAATAACATTCATCTAATTCATCAGACTCACAGACTAATTTAGATTATCAAAAGGAAAGCACTATGCAAAATATCCAAGTCTCCCTTGTACCTACTAACAACAGATTTTTAAATCTATTACATTCATTTGCACAAGGAAAGTCTACAGTACTATTTCACAAGATCAGGATTAGTTTGCAACACACATCTCACCTTCAAGCTCCACAGTTTTCCTGCAGGTCAGAAGGTATTTTTCATCTTTAGACACATCTGTTCTACATACTAACTTGAAACGGAAGCAGCTGACAATCTCTGTGGCTCAGGAAAAATCCATGTACAAGACTATTTCTATATTCCAGAGACCTTTCTGATAAAAGCTTTATCTAGTATTTTCAAACAGGGGTGCTTAATGACAGGTGTCATCGCATCAGCCTCACCTCGATATGAAAGTGATGAGCCCTGAATGACACCATAAACATTTGCTCAGGAATTTTTGTTAAACTAAGGCCACTCACACTAGGAAGCTTTGTTTCAAATTTGATTTAGTCCAACTATTTGAAAAGTTAACCCCAACTTTTCTTCATATCTCCATGTATTTTCCTTCACACAGATGTTTTTTTCCTAAACTAACTTTTAAATGTATGAAGACTGACATAAGCTATTTCATCAAGTTCTCTATAAAAATATTGCTTTACTCAAATTAAAGCTTTTATGATTGACTAGTGGTAAATATATGAGCATATACATGGCAACAGGTGAACAAAAAAGATCAAAGGTCTATTACTTGAGGTCTGTATTTGACAAAGATTCAATAAATAAAGCACTGCTGCTCTTTAAATCATGCAAATGGTTTGCACTACATTTTTGTAGAGCTTTTCTGTTCTTTCTGATAAAAATCTTTTCTTTCCTAGGAGAGCTCAGTGCTTTGGATCTGACATTTGTCTAGCAGTTTTAAAAAGTAAGGATGAAACTATATTTAGCTCCAGAAAGCCATGGTTTTAAATGCATGCAAAGCTGCAGAAGATTCAGAACTAATCTTAATAAGGAAAACTTTTATCAAGTGTAATTCTACCTGTTTTCACCCAAATGGGAGTAATTTGTTCCCTTATCTGTAAAAATACCAGCCAGACACTTTGACTAAAGCCTCTGAAGCATATTTGTGCAATTAATAAGCATGCAAATGCACAACCACTCAGTCACGTCAGGGGCTGCTCCCCAAGCATCTTTAAATCTTTCATGAAAAGCCGTATCAATCATCACTAAGGGACCTTGTTCTTGCCCTAGCCAATACCATGGAACAGGTGATGGGATAGAAAGAGGAGCAAAGTACCATACTTCTCCATTGTCCTGCTACTAAAATCCAGCAGACACACAACTAACACAGACTGATCTTTCTCACACCCCTGACTGCACTCCTTCATCATGAGGAACTGAAAAGTCTGTCTCTAGACAAGGCTCCTTGGGAACTGGGGAAGCTAGCTATTGGTGAGTCAGGGCATACAAGGTGAAGGAGTTATTCTGGGAAAAGAATTCTTTTTTTTTTTTTAAACCTGAACAAGAACTGCAAGATTTGGCTCTGTGGTATAACCTTACACAGTTTTAATAGCTTCCACTGAACTTACAGAGGAATTGGGAACACTTCGATCTTCCAAGTAGCACTCGGTGTCTTGCAGAATCAGGTGCCTTGTTAACAACTAGGTAGATCTTTATGTATTAATAAACTGAATCTATAACCTAAGTAGTTAAAACAGTAAGCGTGTTTAACATCAAGTTTAACAGCATCTATTTAAATGCATGTATACAAAACATGTATGAATAGCATGTGTACAAAGCAGGCTCACAGGCTCTTTGATTTGCTTCCCAAGCAGAGTATGGGCAGATGACATCAATTTTTCTATGTATAAATGCATCTGCCAAAATATTTTTGTATTTGTTGTGATGACTAATCTGAAAAGTGTTCAAAACAGAAGAGTGAGAATGTGATACTTAGTATTGTCAGGGCACTGTACACCTTCTCCATTCATACATGCTTATAATAAGAGAAAGAGGACCCAGCTACTTTCCTTGCACTGGTCCTCATGATGTTGTTAAGCCCAGTTCTATGGGCTATTACAAATTTCAGCAGCGACAAAATTTGTCTTTAAGAATGCATATCAAGTACCTAAAATAACAAGCAGGGAAAATTCTGAAACATGAACATAGACTTTGTTTTATTACGCATCTGTTATGCAAATAACATTCACACATCACTAATTCTGAAGTCTAAATATATGAAAGGAGAAAATGAGAAGTTAATAACAATACACGAAGTTGGTTAAAAACTAACTTTCTCTAAAACCAAATACCAAACTTCTGGAAGCAGGCACAATAGCTACAAAGCAATTAAAACCATAATGCATCTTGAAATGTTTTTTCTGTACACCACTTCTTTAACAAGAACAAGGGGAGAACATGAACTGCAGAATGTTGCCCGTGTAACTAGGCTGTGCACTTTGGACTTAACAGACTTGACTGTGTTTTGGCCATGATGCTGAAAACACATCACAATGTGCCCAGTATAAGGAATTTCATAGGACCATGTTCATTATATTTCTATAGTCAAGGAAATAACAGCCAGCTAGGCTAAAATAAGACCCACACAGAGCTAGAGAATGGCTGCTACCCACTTCTAAAGCAGACCCTCCTGGCTCATGGCCCAGGGTGGGTCAGGGACAGCCCTGCCTGCCAGAGAAGCACACACATGGGACATTACTTTGTGGCATTATCAATAACACATCCAGAATAGCTTTGCACTTGCTTAGCACCTTATACAAAATTATATTAAGCCACTTAAAATACAGAATTCCCTACATCTCTAGTTAGACAAACATTGCAAATCTCACATTTCACAAAATGGGGCAAAAAGAACTAAAGAGGTTGGACTTGCTTACCTCAGTGGCAGGAGAAGGAACAGTGCTCAGGACTGAGTCAACTAATGTACTGCTAAAATTACAATCACCTTTGTTTTGCCAACTGCTCCTACTATTTCAAGTGACACTGTCAGTGACAGGGTCACTTTTTAAAATCAGTGATCAACAACAATAACTTCACTTCTTTCATCTTAAGGAATGGAAGGAATTATCGAAGATTTATTCTCTCTCACTGAATATACAAAGAAATTAAGATTGAAAGGGTTTTTTTCTTTTGCTTTTTTTTATGTCTGCTTTTGGAAAGTAACAGAGATGAGTAAAGGTAGATAGCACTCTAATAGCTAAGCATGTGAAGACTTTTAAGATGTAACCCACTCATGCTCACTGCAGATATGTACCTTTCCCAGTAGGCACACTAATAACATTAACATAACCTATTAAGACCAAAAAAGCTAGATATCTTCACCTCTAAAAACTGGAGATGGTTTTCAAGAGTTACCTATATGCATAGATGTGGGTGTTCAGCCAGCATACAACATGAACAGTCCCTACACCAAGAAATCTACAGTCTAAAAGACAGTCATGAAGGCTGACTAGACAAACAGGTGTTTGCCAGGAAACAAAAGTTTTTGATGTGGGTCATGCAGCCCATTCAGGTCAAAGCACTGGTTAGCTGGGCCTCAGAACTGCCATGGAAGGCAGTGGCCGAGCTGCAGGGTATCTGGGGAACCTGACACGGTGGCAGCTACAGAGGAATGACCATGGACGGTATCTTCTTGTCTCCAAGGCCAGTATACCCCTTCCCCACTGTAATCCACGCCAAATCACATCTTGTAGAGCACATATGAAGAGGTTCCTGGCAGGAACCCTATCTTTAATAAATTAATGGCAGTGTGACACTGCCCCTTCCCTGAGATTACCTTCCACAAGACACTGTTCAATTGCTCCCACTTCAGTTGCACAGGCTTTTCAAAAAGCAGGGAGCAGTCTGGGCGCACATACCCTGGTGTCAGCACACCACTTCCAGCTACTTTAAAGAGAGGAAACTAAACCCCTTCGGCTCAAAGCATCAGATCGAGATCCTTAACAAAAAATTAGCAACCAACACACGAGTGCCACTTTGCACTGAAGCCCCCAACTACCAGAAAAACCCCGACCAGACCTGCGGCAGAGACGAGGGGACGTTTCCCTGGTTTGGAAAAGGAAAGTGCTGGCTAATAACGAGCGGCACGGCTCCGGCTCTCCCCGTGTTTACCTTCCCGGGTACGGGGCGAAGCGGCGGGGATGTTTCTGTACTTCAACAGGCTTGAAGTTACCCCGCAGCTCACTCCGGCGGCTCTGCAGGCTCCGCGGCCACCCCCAGGGCCGCACCGCGCCCGGCGAACAGAGGGACGGACGGGGGTTTTCCGCGAGCAGCAGCCCGGTTCTTCGTGGCCGCGGTCGGCCCGCGCCCACCCCTTCCCCGCCGCGGCGCCCACCTCTTCCCCGCCGCGGCGCCACCCCCCCCCCAGACCGCGGCGCCCCCACCCCGCTCACCGTGCTCTAGCAGCCGGCGCGGAGGACTGCAGCGGGCTGCGCGGCTGGGGCGAGGGCAAGGCGGCCGGGCTGGTAAAGGCGGCCCCGCGGCTCGGCCCCGCTGCTTCGGGCCGGCTCACACGTCAGCCGCGCCACGAGACCCGGATCTGCCGGCTCCCGGCGCCGAGCCCGGGGCGGGGCCGCGCGGCTCCCGCCCCCCGCGCACGCCCCTCCGCGGGGCGGCCGCCACCCCGGCACGGGCTCCTCGCCGGGTAGGGACAGCCATGTCCGGGCCTCCGCTCCCCGACGGCGGCAGGCTTGGGTGCTCCGCGGGGCGGAGGACAGGCGGCTGCGGTGGACCAGCGTGCAGGGCGGTGTCGTTCTCAAGCAAGGCATCGACCTTAAAAGAGCCCGGTAAGTCAGCGCTGAGAAGGCGCAAGGAAAGTCGCACCTCTGGAGCCAGGTGTGCCGGTGGGTCTGCTGTAGCCCCTGCTGTCGGGGCTCTGCACCCCCGTCAGAGACACGGCCATGTCAGTTACTTGGCCCCCAGCCATCACCTCTGAGGCAAGAGGGAATTTACCGTGTAGCTTCTCACCTAGAACTCCAGAGCCTGTTTAGGAGCTCATGACTCACTAGGCTTCCCTGCAATTTAAGCATCCATCAAAATGTGCATTTAGCTGCTGCGGAATTAAGTCAGAAAAGAAAATTTCATACCACAGCTTCTCACGTCAGCAGTTGGGTTTCCATGTGCCTAGCTGAGGAGCTGGGATGTCGTGTCCCCATATGGAACAATGGGCCTCATCCTGTGCTGGGGACAGCAATACCATGCCATAATGTAATGGAGATTACACAGGGCAGAAAAATCTCATCCTCCAATATTTCCAAACACAAAGCTATCTAAGACAACGGTGTCAGAGTGTGGTCGTAAGCAGATCAACTGTAGCTGCATCCTTCCTTCTACCTCTGCCTCATCGGTCCTCCTCATGTTTCATTAGGAAACAAGCCATCCTAGAAGCAAGCAGAGACAGCTTCCCAACACCACTAAGGAGCCTTGCCTATCTGTCTCCCACACCTAGCACACAGGGCTTAGTCATTGTTCCAGAAAACGGATGAGAGCTCCTGAAATCTCCAAAACAGATGCAGTTTACCACTAGTCCTGGCTCAAACAAGAGAGCAGGGCAATGGCAACCACACAGCAGTGGAAAGGAAGGTTCCTCCCGTCAAGCTGAGGCAGGAACACCGAACACCAAGCAGCCTGCGGTTGCTAGAAGGATGTCAAGCAGACTTGGAGCAACTGTTGCAATTGGAAAAAGAGCCTCATAGTGATTGCTCATTGGAGCATTGAATGTGTACCATTTTAAAACTGGAAGGGCAAGACTAAGTGATCCAGATGATGCTTTGTCAGGAATAGTATGAACCTGCAATGAATCTGTAAAGGAGATGCAGGACCTCTCAGGGATGATGATGGGGTGATCTGCAAGAAAGCAGTATGCAGTGATGGCACAGCTAAAGCTGTGATGTCTTCTTCTCTTCCACTGAATCAAATGCAGCCTCCTCAAAACTCGGCACATCACATCTTTTGGGCTCATTTCTCATACTACCCCATCCAGGAACTTGCTTCATGTCTGGTACTCTCTTGAAATTGTCCTTTGATGAGGTGTGCAAACAGCACTATCTGGCCAGCGAGCCCTCCAGGTGAGTGCACACAACCACACCAAGCAGCACCCCCTCCCTACTCTTGTTCTCACCCCCACCATGTTGTTACTGCAAAGTTTCTGTAAATAGTTTTACAGAACTGGTCTCAGTAAAGAGCTGAGCTGTTCATCCAGTATTGTATTCTGCATGATTCGCACTGCCTTTCTGACAGCAAAACAGTAAGTATTTTCCTGATATACATGTATGTTTCCATGTGCAGTCTTGGAAATACGGGAAGCCAATGGGCCTACTGAAGGATGGATTCATGAAAGGGTGATCCTCATGGATGAAACTTGCTTATTCCTTTCCAATAAGCAAATAAATCCATACATATATAGCAGAAAGTAGCTAGGTATTCTGCATAAAACATGTTGCCAGAGCATCCCTCAGAATTTGGCCCTCCTGGTTCCCACGGGCAAATGAACAAGTCATAGCAGGCACTGATTCTATCTCAGCTTCCCACTTCCAGGCTTCAGCCATCTGCTCCCCCTTACACTCGCAAATTTAGTGCATGATACAGCAGTAAAATAGGATCCTGATATGGAGGCTGTTTTCAGACTCGCTTTATGAAGTCTCTTCTCTGGTAGTCAAACTATGATGACAACAGTGATGACTTAGGCTACTTTATGAACAAAGGCATGAGATGCATTCAAGATCAGCTAGTAACAAGGACAGAATAGTAAATCCATCGATTTTGGCACACAAAAAAGAACTGAGCTGCCCACTGCCAAGCTAAAACTATGGAAACAACTCTCTGTGAAGTGCAGAAGGTGGTAATGTTCCTTCTACCAATAACCCTGTATGATGCAGGAGGGTGGGAGTTGAGCAGATCTTACTACAGCATTCTCTACAGCCGTGATCTGAAAGTAGTGTGGTTTGAGCACTTTGTAAAGCAACAGGCAGATGTCACATTCCACATTACAGTGATAGCTTTCAACTTTTTTACCATGAGAGACAACAGAAAAGCAGGAGTCACACTGGTGACCTAACTTGCCTAATAATTAATGAGTTTCTTTACAGATACCCAAGAACTTTACTTTCCCTGTAGTTGATGTTCTTATCTTTGCTGCACAAGTCATGCCACTATGCACTGTATCACTTACATCCAGATACTTTGTGGAGTGGAAATCCTTGCCCTGCAATTCATGCAGTTTCATCAGATCTGAAAAATTACCTAAAAAAAGGGGCAAATCATCTTAATGTGACTCCTTTTCTGTCTGCTCTCTCCTTTCTTACATGCAGTCCATAATGAGTAGATAACGCTATTCCCAGAAGGAATCTACAAGAAACACTATGGCAAATTCTGACACTGAAGAGCCACTTGGAAGATCTCTGTAGTATGGTCTGAAAATGGCATCTAGTAGCAGAAAAATACCATAAAACACACTTGCAAGGGAGGAGTGGCCCTTTGGCAGCAACAGTGGGTTTTTGGAAAGAGGGATCTACTTTTGGAAAAAAGAAGCCAAATCCTTAGAAAAGTTGCTCACAGACATTCCTAGAATTCAGCTGGGCTGGCATCTCAAAAAGCACTGGAGAATTGCAAAGCACTTTGGGATACTAGGCAGCAAGCCTGTGAATTAGCTGGCACAAAGACTGTATTGTGTACTTAGGCTAATTTAACAGAAATTTACTCATGTGATCACCTCTGAACCAAATATATACTGCCAGGTTTTCTGTCCATGTACAGATACAAGCTTAATGAACATCCAACCACAGCCTAAGCTGTCAGTACTCACAGGAGAAAATATGGAAGGAAGAAACTCCACTGAAATTGTCAGAAGATCTATAGAGGGCTTTTGTGCTCCTGAAATATCAACACACCAGAACAGAGAGAGATAAATCAGCCGCAGCCCAGGGAAAATGATCACAAAGGATTGCTGCAATGCTGCCAGATCACAGCTGCCCGATGAAGTTTTCCAAACTAGGAAATGGAGGAAGAAAATCTGAAGCTGAGAGGATGACAAGCATTATTTTACACTTAATTAGAGCATCGACAAGTAACTTAGAGTAACCATGAAATGCAAGCAGACCAACTGGGACATCTACAAGATTGGGCTTGCATATTTAAAAATAGAGGATGAATATCCAAACCACCAAACGGTCAATGGTAACACTTGCTGGGAAAGGCATACCCATGTGGACTAGGCTGAAATGAATCTGTAGAATTAGAACAGTAAGTTCTTAGTAACCACACAATTAGACAAAAGTCCACTAAATTTCACTGTGATAGATAATTGTGCAATCAGTGCCAGGAACTTAGCTTGCAAATACTTTGGGAAACCCCCTCTAAAAATGCAGTCTAAGTGAACCATCACTTCTATAACCTTAACAAATTGTATTTCTTCTGGGGCAGAAACCATAATAGCAGCTGCCTGATTGTGGTGCCTTTCTTGCAAAGAAAAGATGAGAAACAGTGTGAACTGCTTCTTAAGCAACTGTAGTTCACAGCCATAAGCTATCTGCAGCCATAAACTTACCAGCATCTAACATTGCTATAGTCATCTGAAAATTGCTGCCACTCGGGAAAAACACATCTCACATCATCCTCTCCCTGCATTCAGAGCCATTTCAGCATTCAGTCTGAAACTGCCTCTGAACATGAGTCAGAGCCCTCAACTGTTAAGGTTCTCAGAGTCTTGAAATAAAAATGAATCCCTGTTCATTTACCAAGTGAACATCTAATAGAAGAAGCCCTATCTAATAGATGAACCACAGGCACAAAATGCAAGCCAGTAGATTTGATGAATGTTAGTACAGAAGAAAATATGAGAGAAAGAAATGAAAATAAGGTCCCAAAGGTTTTTTAAATTTTTTTTAAACACTTTACTACTTCTAAAGAAGAGGCAGTAAAGAGTTGGCATTTTCTGGCCAGAAACTGGGAATTACTCTGATCTGAAATGGATATCTGAAGTTTTGCAGTTGGTATTAAGCACTCAGTATATGACTGAAATTTAAGACCATACATCCATTAATAAGCCAAGGCATTATTTACCAAGAAAAAAGAGAGAACAAAGAGAGAAGGCATTTCATGCATCCCTGAGGAGATCAGTATTCCATCACATAAAATATGGCAGAATCTCTGTATGAACTGCAGAAAGCAAAATCAAACTGTTGCAGAAGAATCTGATCTGTTATCAGTGTAAGCGGTGCTCTGGTTTCCGTAGCACATTTCACGTTACACGATGCTTTTCATTTTGGGTGTCAGAACATGAGTATTGACAAGTGAACTAGCAGTGATTGCTTTCTCAGCTGGCCAAGACCTATCTGTATCAACATAATGCAAGGGTTTCAGCTTTTGCACATTTGCTGTTTCAGGATGTGGTATGCTATGGCTATATGCTTGCTGCACTATGTTTGCATGTCAAACCTGCTGAACAGGAGCTATAAACCCTACAGGTGGCTTGGTATAAGGAAAAAAATATTGTCAACTCAGAAAAAAAAGATCTGTAATATTCAGCTCACAGTTTATAAATTTTGCAAAACCACTGCACAGTGTTCAAGAGTGTGAATTTACATTTTCAGTGTTTAAATGGGTTCTTGTGGTTACTTTGTGTTAAGCTACTAACATCAAAATTGGACACAGAGGTTGTCTCTAAAACTGGAAATTATTACTGAAAAAAAGATAAAAAGTTTTGAAGCCAGTACCATATTATAGCATAAGTGAAATTCAACTCAAGTTGAGAAAATGCTGAGGGAGCCAGACTCTTCTCAGTGGTGACAGGGCAAGAGCACTGGGCACAAACTGAAACACATGACATTCCAGCTGAACATAAGAAAACATTTATTTACTTCTGATGGTGGTTGAACACTGGCAGAGGTTGCCCAGAAAGGTGGTGGTGTCTCCATCCTTAGAGATATCCAGATGGACATGGTCTTGCTAGGCAATCTGCTTGCTGACCCTGGCTGCCTTAACAAGGGAGTCGACTAGGTGATCTTGAGAGTCCCTTCAAACCTCAACCATGCTGTGGTTCTGTGGTACTGTGCCACTCAAGACACAATCCAGGAGTAAATACATCTGCAGAGCACTTTCACCACAATTTCAGTGGGAGTAAAAGTATTTGGGATGGGTGATATTAAAATACAGGGATAGCAAGACACCCACAAATATCTGCAAGAAGACACTATACATATATCACAGAATCACAGAATGACTAGGTTGGAAAAGACCTTTAAGAGTCCAACCTGTCATAGAGTCGTACTTGTCTCTAAGTACCCATCTTTTAAACACATCCAGGGATGGTGACTCAACCACCTCCCTGGGCAGCCTGTTCCACATCCCATATATATACACACACATTCCTATTCCATGTCAATATCTGTCTGCTCTACCTTTGGGAAAGGGATCAACAGCATAACCTCACAACATTCCTACCGCTAAGAGTTAGGATCTGCAAAATCATGAGGGACAAGAATATAGCATGACTGAATCTCTCCCAGCGTGACTAACCTCTAATTGGGGTAAGAAAGATAGAATCTACAACACTGCCTTTTAAAAGGTGACAACTTCTGATTTACCATGTGATCTGCACTCTGTCAGATGGGAAAGCTGTAACAGGGAATTGTATGAGATGGGTTATACTTCACTGAAACTGCTGTAATTGCCAAGTCTCATTTGAGAAAAATGTACAACACAAGAAGCTCTGTACATCTAAACTAGATCTTCCATCTAAACAAAGACATATGCTACTACTGGAAAGAAAGACACATAGAATAGCAGGGATTTTCCAGCTACCGTTCTGTGAAACGGTGTGCCTGACAGAGATCCAAAGCTTAACTTCTGCTGTGTTCAGGGAAATTGTACATGAGCCTTGTTTGTTTAACCTGACTTTATCCTCAATTTTTTCCTCTAATAACTTGCCAGATCCTGTGGTCTTACTGGCCACATAGCCAAGCTGGAGACAATGAGACTACAAGAACAAAATCAGCTTGTCTTTTGTATTCTTGAATTAGTCCTTTCCAGTTTCCATTACAGAATCACAGAACATTAGGAATTGGAAGGGACCTTGAAAGATCATCTAGTCCAAGCCCCTGCCAGAGCAGGATCACCTAGACTTCAAGTGCAGTTCAATTAACTGTTTCCATGACTGTGGTCTAAACAGTGACTAGTGACTTAACCCTAAATTAGTATTCTACCATAGTTAAGGTCAATAGAAAAGGGTTTTTTTCCTGGATACAAAATTGTTCTAGTCTCCAAAATGCAGATATTTTAGGATGGTATCAACAGCAATACAGCTTGATAAATTACCCATCTGTCATGGTGGAGGTCTTTCTGGATGATCTCTGACAAACTTCACAATTTTGTAGATTTTTATTGTAGACAGCTCCAAAAGACTTTCATCAGTTGTGGATGTGGGGCCCATCATGATAGATTATACTGTACTTTAGGAAGATGCCCATCAACAGAAATAAGTTCAAATTCTAGTTAGAATTTTCAAAAAGCTTCAGGACCCTGAAATGGCTACATCAAGCAATATCAGCTGAATTCACAAGCTCCAGTTTTGGTTTATTAGAAGGAACGATATTTTTCTACCTTTCAGGATCCCTAAAAAGTCTTGTGTTTACAAAACAGAGAGATCATTGAAGCGATTCATAACAATTGCCAGTGCAAGGTATACTGGAGTATGTTCTCTCTGTAGTTTGGCTTCTAGTAGATTTCGGATTTTACTGTGTGTATTCTTGTTTATACTGTATTATACTCATACATCTTTAATTCATATTCTCTTACAACTGGACATCTTTTTTGAGTTGGGACCACACATGCTGTATATCAACACTGTTGCCTGTGGGAGTTTGATCCCTGTTTTGGTTACACCTCTGCAGCCTGCACTGATGGCTTGATGTCTTAGGTTACATAGAGGATGAAGAAAAGGTGTCCAGTCACATCCTTTTCTCCTGAGAAGACACAGCAGTGATGTAGGAGGACAGTTTGCAACATACGCTTCCTGAAGAAGTGTTGTCTGTCCCCTCAAAGGAAAGGCAAGAAGCCAGGCGGAAGCGTCTTGGAGACCTAAATTTTATCTACATGCTGTCAGTTGAATCAGATTGTACACAATCAAGTTCTCAACAGTAAGCTTATCCACACTTTGAGGAATATGAAAGTATTTTGGCAATTAAAGGTCACTACCAGTGCTATGCAACTAGGCTGTGACTGACTGCATTTACTTTTTCTCTAACATAAAGTATTTGTATTTCTTTATTTATTCTGGCTTCCCATATTCAATTAAAGGTTCACAATAATTTTTTGTTTCAATTCTAATTCTAAACTCAAGTCCTCTAATATGAAACCCCAATTCCACCCCAAACAACCATTCCAAAATATGTCATTTTATTTTCTCTTCCTTACTTGCTGCATTTAGATACTTCCCCAGCTACCACTGCAGTGAGCAACAAATTCCAGATTCAAAGTCCCGTATACTTCAGTTCTTATGACATTTATGAAATTAAGGTTTTCTGAGCATCAGCTTGCATCTGATTTCAGTCCTTATTATTATTAAAATAGTGGGAATTGTTATTCAGTCACAAATCGTAAGGATATAAGGAGAAGATGATGACCCACTGTCCAGGAAAAGCTGTCCGGCTGCCCTTTTACAGCAGCTCTAAGTCCCTTTTGTAACTATCTATGAAAGGAAGACTGCCATATTTAATTAAATAAAGTTATACAGATTAGATAATGTACTATAGGTTATTACATTAATAGATGGCAATATGAAATGCAAATACTTCATTCAGGGTAGGAAATGCTTCTGAGCAGAAAACAATATACCAGCAATGTAGCATGGTGACTATACACTTTCTATTATTGGCCAAATCCTCTCTTCCATTATAATAATAGCCACGCTAAGTTGTGAAATCTATTTCTGCATTCCCAGCTTGCTTTCATTTTGAAAGGATCCTAAAAAAGATTGCTATCTTCTTTTTGTAGTAGGAACACAGCAGTATAGCTTTATTCCTTTCTAAGAAATGCTTTTAGTTCCCTGTGGTCACCTTGTCAGTCTGCTGATACCTTTTTTTTTCCCTTTCATGAACCCACAAGAAACAGCCCCTAGATCCCAAGGTGTATGTACAACCAGTTAAAAATTGCTCCACAAACAAGAGGAAGAGGTGTTTTTATAAAAAACCCATACAATTATTTTGCTAACAAACTTAAAAGCATTTGGGCTGCTTGTCTCTAGATTTTCCTACTGAAAAATGTCATGTTCAGATGTAACATTAAATTAGAAGATATTGCCAGGCCACCAAATTAATGAAATGGCTAGGGTGCTCTGTGGATTTTTAATAAAAGCCCTTAGCAAATGAAGAAGAATAGGATGTTATCAATAAACTACCAAGAATTCCTGCACATTCATTATTTAATGAAAACTTTTCTAAATCTTGTTTAAGCCATAGATTGATTGATGCTAAATCAATAGCTGAATCAATTTCTGATCTAACTCCACTAAATCACGTGAATTGCATCACAAGAATTCAAACTGAATTACTTTAGGTGACAGTGATGTTTAGTTAGTACACTCACAGTCTTTTAAAGCATATGTATTTAAGCTGCTAATGACATGAAAAATACCATTTGGAAAGCACAGACATCATGAGTGAATACCGCCTCTCCCTACCAGGAACACCGAACAATTGCTGTTGTACCGGTTTTAGGCATTTCTGCCCTCAGAACTCCTACGGGTTCTTCCTCAGTATCTGTAAACGTGTTGGAGAAGACTGGCCAAGGCAGCTTTGCTTTACAAAGAGCTCCCGAACGGAGGAATCCGTCTCATAATGAGCAAGCCAATCTGCCCGGTTCCACCCAGGAGAGGGCACTCTGACACCTGGACACGCAACCGGACGTGGACACGGATAGGAGGAACAGGAAAGTTGAGATGACTACTTAAAACTCGGTCAACTTGCACAACCAGTTAGTTATTTTTATGATAAAGCTAATCTTCGGAATGAGTTGAGTCACCCAGACGCTGCTACAACAGGCACACAATATGACAGACAATAACCGTACGGGCTCAATTTATTTTCATAATCTCTGAAATGTGCTAAATGCTATGCAGATAGAAAAGACAACTTCTGGCATGCAGGCCTCTCTCTTAAAAGCTGGGATGACAGAGAGCTGTAGGTGTAATTTTGATGGAAAACGAGGGATAAATTTACAAATAACCTAGTTTTATGATTATTATTTCTTGATATTATTTTTTAAGTAAAGCATTATTCCAATGAGCATATGAAGATTTAAATGCAAAGAGCGTACCATCTAATACTAATACAGCCCGTACAGTTAATCCTCGTATGGATGCTTCACAGAATAAACAAAAGAAGAATTAAAAATGTGTTACAGGTTCAACCCCTGTATCTAAAGTGTGTGCAATCAATACACAGATCTCTTGAGACAGCTCTCCTCGTCAAGAAAAAAATCCTGCAGCAACAACGAGAGAAGATCAAGCTTGACATTTTTGATTTTTCTAAACTAAAGAGGCCAAGATGAGGAGGGGGAAGTCTTGTTATGCAAGACACAAAGCAGGAAATGAGGAACAAAGTGTTGCATGCTGGAAAGTTACTGTTTAAAAAATGGTGCTTCCTTCCAAACACTGGGAACAATCTCAATTCCAAACTCTCTAGACTAATTCTAGAATAATTCTGCTAGAAAAAAAATCCTGTTAATATGAACAGAGTAAAATCAGTAAACTGGAAATGAGAAAGTGATCATCAAGAATCTTAACTTGAAGAACAGAAATTTAATTATACTTAGTGCTGTCATAAGGATCTTTGGAGTGCCCAGGCAGTATACTGGGGTTGGGGGCATCCACAGTCTCAGACAGATGAACCATGCACACAGTAACTCAAACTGTCAGTACAGCAAGTGAGTCCAACGTGTGCGATTTGTGCATGAACAACGGTCACTTCTCCATGAAAATGTGGGAAACTATTTCCTATATATAGGCTATTGGATAGATCTGATTTCCCATATTACAGGGTTAATGATATAGTATTTAGCATCAGCTAATGAATACTGACAGCCTTTCCATATTGAGAGCTTGGGCTGAGGTCTCACAACCACTGATCTTACTTTATACCCACCGATCCTATAAACTTAACTGCTGTAGTAATCATACATAGTTTTAACTTCACTTAATGTACTTAATTAATTTCCTTCACTTTATTTCCTGCTCCCACTTCCAGAAATATTTCAAAACAATATGCCAAACATATTAAGCCATGTGTGGATACCCAGAATTGTACTTCCCACTCTATTACTTGTGATCAACACCAATAGATACAAGTATTGACCAATTTGCAGCCAGTTTGTGAAAGCTGCTATTGAAAGAACTGGTTAGTATAAGGCTAAATTGATGATGGGTTCAATGAAAGAACCATCTCCTGAAGTGTGATATACTACAAAATTTTGTAATTCAAAAAGTGAGCTGACTGTGTTCAAGGTTTTACATTTTGTGTATGGATTTTTATAAGGGTGAAAGACTAATGAGAACTTAAATCAGAAGATATTTACAGACCTGCATTATCGACACACTATAAAATATATTATGAAGTCAGACATGGAAGTCACTGAAATTATACAAAGATGCCCTGTTCTCATTTTTTTCTAAGCCTTTTCATATTTCACGAAAAATCCCTAAATCAAAACCAAAACCCAAACCACCTATTTAAAGACTGCTAGTCTATGGTCCCCTTCTGGTCTAAGCCCCTGAAGTCTTCTGTAAAGTAGTAAACTATAGTAAAGCATCAAATAGTATTGAAGTACACAATGATAACCCTGGTATGCTGATTACGTAAGGTACTGACTTTATGCAGTATTTTAATTCTGGCAAAACTCACCATGACTCTGTTCTACTCCCCCAAAAACCTTTCTATATTCTCTTTTATCAAAGAGAAAATTAACAAGGGAAGCGAGTGGGTTATACTAAGGAAAAGAGATACAGTAATTCAGATTATTTGATTTGCTTTGTGCAGTAACAGCCTCTGACATTTGTAATCCAAATGAGCACATGAAAATGAATCTAGATACAAACCAGGCAAAATCATTGCTCTTTACTGTGGCTGTTATTGGATGTCTACTACCTATAACATACAGGCATACTCACAGGAACACAAAGGATTCTGACACTTGATAAAGGTCATGTTTTCCACTCCATTCAGAGCAAAATGTGAATATTAGAAGCTCAGCTTCTGAGTTGTCCAAAAAAGCACAAGGCATTTAACTCACATATGTTTACATGCTACCTTTATAATTTTTGTCTCTAGTGTTCAATAGGAACCCAGTGCATCTTGAATCTAACTCTCATCTATGAGCTCCAAGAGGCAGAGATGAGTTAGTACCCTTATTTTACAGGTTAAAGCAGGAGGCACAGAGAAGTCATGACCTACCTTCTGAAAAGGGACTTAAGACACATCAGTGGGACTTAGATGTCTAAATTATTCTGAGAATGAAGGCCCAAGATCACACTAGAAGTCATTAAAAAGAAATCAGGCCTAGTGCAAAATGATCCTTTCCAAAAAGGTACTAAAAATGCCATTATGTATTGCGTTAAAAGTAAGTCTTGGTCTGAAGACCTAATTTGGGGAACAGATGTACATGGCACCACATTCTTGCAGGATAATGGACTTTTTGCAGTCAAACCATGGGAGAAGAGTAAACACACAGAGAAAAAGCCAATATGCATCTGTATACAGTTGCCTGACAATTTTTCTTATCCCTTGAGTCTATACTTTCTTTACTGTGTATATAATATTTAAAATGCTGTGTATACTAATGGAGGTAAATAAACAGCACTTGCAAATGACAGCCATACCAGAAATAGACACTTGTTGAGATAAATGTCTATGTTGTACATTGTCCTGCACTGCACCGTTAAGAAGAGGCACTATAAAATCTTCCTATAGACCTTAATGTCTTGAAAGCCTCTAGTTCCTGAACAAACAACAATTGTAAATTCAATCTCACGTTCCACTCTGAAAATCTATCTATGCTTTTACATACCATACCGATTTTGCGTACCTCAGGCTAGCAGGGATGGTTTACTGGTATCCTATTTCAATTGTCTAGACAGACCGACATCTGTGGCTTGCCATGTTTGCCTCTGTAACAATCCATTAGACAGGACTGACATTCACCTTTTACTCTAGTTTTAAGATCTTGTAGCAGAATCCATAAAAAGGAACAGTTTGTTACGCTGTCTCCCCAGAGCTCCCGGGCCTACCCGGCCTGTAAGTTCCTCCCTGTCCCGTGTGAGGGAGCAGCGGCGGCCCCAAGGGGAGGGCGAGGGTGGGAAGAAGGCAAGGAGGGTCAGAGATGCGTACGGAACTCCAGTTTTCTCAAGCGAGCATAAGGGTGGTAAACAAAAATAGATGGGAGCTGCTGTACGGGCAGGTTGAGCAGATTCTCACGGCACGTGAAACGCCCCCGGTTATTTTTGTTCAGGGACTTCACTAAAACACGGCAGCGGTTCCTTGAGCCAGGTTTCCCTCAGAGACACGCAAACTTTTCCCCTGCTACCTCAGAACCCCTCGGCCCGGCCCTCCCGAAGACACTCCTTCACGCCCTTCCCTGGCACGGTGCTTCAGGCCTCCCCGCTGCTGCGCCCTGCGGGCACAAGGCCCGGCCGGGTAGGTGAGGCCGGGAGGGCCGCGCTGCTCGCGGCGGAACCATGACAACACAACCACCTGAACTGCTCCGGGACCCGCCATCGGCGGCGTCAGGGCTCAGCCCGCAAACACTACTCCTCACGGTTTCGCTAGGCGCCGCCGGGGACCCGCTCGGCCCGCGACGTGGCGAGCGACGGCAGGCAGACAGGTGTCTCCCGGGGCGGGCGGCGAGCGGGGCGAAACCCCCGCGCCTCCTTAAGAGGCGGCTGCATTCTTCCCTCGGGGGCAGCGGAGGGGAGGAAGTTGGCAGGGGGAGGCTAAAGGCAGTCGAGTGCGTACCTCGTCGCCCTCGCCGGCCAGCACTCGACCCCCACCGTCGGGGAGTCCCGGTGCCCGCTCCGCGCATACGGCGGCCCCTCCTGAGCGGCGACGGCAGGGCTGGCCGTGCTAGCGCGCATGCTCGGCGCGGGCGCCATTTTGGTGGGGCCGGGAGTTATCCAGCGGGAGCGGCGGCGGAGCTCGCTGGGCCCGGCTCGGAGGCGGCGGCGAGTGGGTGCCCGCTGCGGAGATGGCCAACATCGCGGTACAGAGGATCAAGCGGGAGTTCAAGGAGGTGCTGAAGAGCGAGGAGGTCAGAGCCTCACCCCCTCCCCCTGCGTGCTGCCGCCACCCCTCCCCGTGTGTGTGTTTCTGAGTGTGGGCAGCGGGGGAAGGTGCGGGCGCCCCGCCGGCCTGCGCGGGGACCCCGCTTCCCCCTCAGCCCCACCTCCCCGCGCTGGGGGTGGGCCCGTCCCACGGCCTCGGGGAGGGGAATGGCGATTCCCGGGGAGACGGGACCCGCCAGCCGCCGGGAGGGGGAGGAGAGGGGCGCGGAGCCCCTCCCCCAGCGGGACCCGCCGGCGGCCCGAGGTCGGGGGGAGCGGGGCCGGCCGGCCGGGTTCAGGAAGTGTGGCGGCGGCGGGGGGCGCGGCCCGGGGAGCCTTGGCGGGCAGAGCTCCGGCGAGGGCGCCCGCGGCGGGCGGCTGATGCCCGGGAGCGCACTGCCAGGCCGGAGGCTGCGGGGCGGGGTGGAGCCTGCCCGGCGCGGGGCGCCCGCCGCCCCCGGCCCGCGCTCTCGCGCGTCCCTCCGCACGCGCGCGAGTGCCGCCGCCCGCGCGCGGCCGGGCCCACGCGCCTCTCGGTCCGGGAGAGGCTTCTCCGTGCGGGCTGGGAGGTGATGAAGCGAATTGGTGTGGCTGAGGTGGAGGGTCCATCGTCTCGCACATCCCTTTAACTCGCCCCTCTGCTCAGCCGGAGCCCGAGGCTGCGGAGGATGGCGTTAACTGCATTTTATTTCCAAAAGGGTTGCAAGCAAACCCCTATTTACTTAGGCTACTTTAATACAGAACTTCCTTTATCCCACTGCAGGCTTACTCACCTTCAGGTGGATGCTTTTAAAGCCTCACTCATGTCAGTCATGTTACCTCCTTTCCTGAACAGTATGTTCTGAGGTATGTGGTGGTCAGTAACAGAAACTGGCTGCTTTCAGGGGGACATGAAAGAAGTTCTGATCAGTTCTGGGCAATATATAGCAGTGTTCGCAGTGTTGCATCACTACAGCTTCTGCTGTGTCTGTATCTAAGTTGGTGGACGTCAGCCAGATAGGTTTTAATGGTTGTGTCGTCACTGTCGTCCTACTTGGGATGATGTTGCAGGTTGGATGCTTGTGAAATATTAATGTGAATATGTAACTCTTAGTGCTGGTGTTTTAGAAATCTGAAGGTATTGACAGAGGAAAAATTAAGAGGGTAATTTTTGAAAGATACTAATGATTTGAAGGAAATGTATTTAGGGTAGCAGTAGTTGGTGTGCTTTTAAATTGTGTGCTAACAGCATTGTTGCTATGCAGCTTGAACTAGCCCCTAGAAAAATCTAAGGGCCTTGTTTTACAGCTGCCTTTTGGAGCCCAGGCTGATTTTGCCAAGCTATTGCACAGCAAATACAGAATTGCATTTAAACTAACAGAAATTTCTAGTTGGATACCTTTGTAACAAAGCTAGAAAATCTAGACCTGGTAGCCCATATAACCAGCTGATATTGTGGGAACAAAGAAGCCTTTATTTGGGAGTGCTGTCTAAAGGCTTTAAGACCCTTTCTCTTTGCTTTAATAATAATAAAAAAACCCAAACACCTTAATTTACACAGGTTTTGGGGGAGATCCATGGTAAATTTTCATACTTGGAAGATGAAATCTGGTGATGAGCATATTTTTCACTATTCTTACTTGTTTAGTCCCTTCACTGAAGGGCTCAGTATAGAATGTTGAAAATAAATAGTATTATGAAATAGCCTTTAAGCTGCCTAAAGCTTCCCAGAAATAAGACAATTCTTAGGAAACTAAAATAATGGAATTTTAAAATGACAATGCAGAAGAATTTGATGCTACCTCTTTTTTTCTGCCATTAGCCAGGTACATGAGAGTGTTATATAAGAGTATGTATAAAATTGCAGTTTACAGAATATACTGACTGTCTTGAATACAAAATTTCAGCATTACTCAGTGACTGTTGAAGTTGCAGGCAAAGTTTTTTGTGAATATTTGTGCATTCAAAGGCAGTCAGACTAGGGTGTTAGTACCACCGAGTATGAAAACACATGGACTGAGATGGTGAATGGAGGTAGTAACTACCAATCACAAAGGAAAAAAGTGGGTTTTTTCTATGATTTATGTACTAAAATTATTAAACCTTGTTTCTCTAAAAAAAACCTGCCAACTTTTTTTCATGAATGGTGATACTAAATTTGTTGTTTCGAAGTTTTAGGTCCCTCTCTGAAGGCCACTTGTCTCCACTTAAATTATTCTTGATTTGATGCTTTGAGCTACACAGGAACATGAAGAGCAGCCCCCTTGTTTCCTTACACATGCAGTATGAGCACAAATGCCTGGGGGAGGGGGCAGGCATACTTAAAAAAAAGTGCATAGGGAGTTTGTTCTGTGTCTTCTAGTACTCACCTTTGGGCTGAAACAGTTGTGGAACCAGAAGTGGTTTTAAAAGGGAGCAGTTGGATGGCAATTAAGCCCTCCTATGTTTGGAATATCTTTTGGAAGCACCAAGTTTCACTTCTAAACATCAGTGAAGAAAGAGCTCTGAAAAGCATGCTATGGACCCTTGGACAATGGTGCTGTGGGTCCTTGCTATTCATATGACTGACAATACTTAGTGCTTTCTGGTTCCTTGACTTAAATGGCATTTCTGGGAAATCATTAACATATTAATTTTAGATGATCTTGCACTCTGTCTTACAGATAAGATGAAGACTTACTGTTATTTTTTAATTTTTTTTTAGTCTGGGTCGTCTTGCATTTTTTGAAAAAGCATTTAAAGCCTTTTCACACTTAAGCCACAAAAGCATTTTTGCTCTGCTTGCTTTCTTCTAGTTTTACTATAAAATCTATACATTAACTTAAGAAGTGGGATATGTGTATTTAAAAAATATCCTTATATCTTTGCATCTATTTAACATTAAATAGGTGACACTAACAACAATTTCTTTGTCAGGAGTGCTCTTCAAAGTATGACTTAAACATTTTACCTTTGTATGTTGAAAAAGCCTTAAAATTTTAAGGTAGATGAGGTAGTGTATCTTTAACAAAGATGAAGCTGTTAAGGTAGCCTAGGTAGTAACTTGACTGGTTGAATAAGTTAGAGGTACTGTACTATGGTTATATTAAAATTCTAAAATGAATAAACAGTGCATTAAATCAGATCATACACCAAATCCCAGTCTAGGCAAGGCACCAGTTGCTCAACTTCATCTCTTTCCTTGTTCTATTGTTTTATTAATCTGTTATCTTGTTGGTTTTATGGGCTGAAATTCTAAAGCCACAAAATACATTTTGAACAAAGTTTGAGGCTTCAGCATGATGAAGAAACCAATGTATAGGTGGAGGGAGAATAGTATCCCGCTTTTGGTAAGTGGGAGAAGGCTTTGGTGAAGGTTAGCTGATATTCTTTCAGAATGGAGTTACTGTAATGCTGCAGTGGGCAGCCAAATCCTTACCTGTTTATAAGCAGCTAACTTATGAGAGGAACACCTCTCTGGCATTTTAACAATGAATGCAAGCATGTTGAAGAACTTGTGGTCACTTTGATGCTGAGAAGTGATTGTAGTTTGTCAGATATGTTAGTGTGATTTGTTTCCATATTTCAGTAGAGCATTGATGTTAAGCTTTAAAGAAACTGTTAGCATCAAAGGAGTCAATGTTTAATTTGTCATTCAGTTTCTTCTATCATGTAGAAAAGTAAGATGTTTTCTCACCACCTTTGAGATGGAAGCTAATAGGTATCTCACAGTGAAACCACTGCTCTGGTACTGAAGGTGACTCACTGGAAAACAAAGCTTTCTCCTAGCAAGAAGAGAGTTGCTGGTGTCTCTATGACAAAATGTTCTCTTAATGAAGGTCAAGAGGCAGGGGTTTATCTGCATGGGAGGTAAACCCAGATAGAGCTCAGAATAAATTAAACTCAGCTACAGTTATGAAATACAGGCATCTGCTCAGGTGGATGTTTGTAGCTTGTTTCAATCCAAGACAGCCTTCAAGCAGACAGTAGGTTAATGGTAAAATGTGAAGTACTTAATTTCCAAGAAGGAACTGGATGTTTGTTTTGGAGTCTGCTATGTGGTTTTGTCACTTGCAGGAGAACAGAAAGGTAACAGGTATCTGCTATGCCAAGTCCCTTCTTAGGCTTTTAAAGTTCTAGTAACTCTGGTGTTTGCTTTTACCATTGCCTGTAGTGGTCCTGTGATTTGTGTCTGTTCATAATGTGGTACATCTTCAAATTTTTCTTGTTATTTTGAAAAGCCATAAACATTTAACCTGCACACTCAGAAAAAGTTCATTACTTTGGTTTGTTTATATTTGAGCAGTCTTGGGTACTAGAAATTGAACCCACTAAGATGGAAACTTTTAGTAGTAATGGTGCTTTAGTCTTACTAGAAGGGCCTGTTGAATATTGTGGATGCTTCTTTTTCTTCTGCTTAGGATGTAGAACCAATGCACACATGTAAGAATGAGATGTCTTCTATTACAGCTCCTGAATCAGCAACAGATTTTTTTTTTTGTCAATTTTCTGCTAATACATATGGAGTCAGTAGAAGTTTAATAAGTGCAGAGGGACTATTTGTGAGAATAAAGCTAAAGTGTGCCTAGTTAATTAAAAGGCTTTTGAGCTGCCATTATTTTGGTACCAATCTCTGTTCAGCCTCCCCAGAAGGCTTGCATATCAAAAAATTAGTAGCGGTGGTGTGTCAGCGCATTGGAGTGCGGGGTGCTATGCAAGGGTATCTTAGCAGGCTGGAGGAATGAATGGGCTGACTGGAACCTTTTGAAGTTCCACAAATGTACCAAGCCCTGTGTCTGGGAGGATGTAATGCCGTGCATCAGGACATACAGCGTGGAGCCTGACTGGAAACAAAGCAGGCTAACATAAAGACCTGCATGACAGAGCAGAGAGCGAGTTGAATGTGATTCAGGAGTGCTCTTGTGGCAAAGAAGCCCAACCACGTACTGTATTACTTCAGCAAGAATGCAGTCGGTGGGTTATGAGGAGTGATCGTTTAACTCTGTTCTGTACTTGTGTCCTGTCTTGGTCTTTCCAACGTAGAACACAGCAATGCTGGAGTGAGCCCAGCAGAACACCATCAAGGTGGTTAAAGGGCAAGAGCACATGGTATGTGAGGAGAGGGTGAGAGAACTGATGTTGAGAGAACTGTTCAAAGGGACATCTTCCTGTCATCCATAAATACCTAACAAGAGGCTCTGGAGAAGAGCCAGACTTGTCTCAGGAGTGCACAGGAGTAGGATGAAACGGACACAAACTGGAACATGGGAAGTTCTGACTAAACACTGGGGGAAAAAATTACCATGATAGTAGTTAAACATTTAAACAGCTTGATCAGTGAGATTGTGGAATCTGTATTCTTGCAGATGTTCAAAACTCAACAAGTTTTTGAGCAACCTGCTCTATTTGGACCTGCTTTGAGGAGGAGGTGGGACTAGGTGTCTTTTCCTACATGATTCTGTATTTCTAGTTTTTAATTACTGAGGGGTTTTTTCTGTTTCTGAAAGAAAATACACAGATAGAGGGTCCAACTCTGTTGCCACACCTGGTAAAGAAATCCAAATTTTCCCTGTAAACAAACTGAAGAATTTTAAAGTAGATGTTTTAGTTGAGAAGCTTCCTCTGTTGTAAGACAATGAGTTCTCTTAAAATCAGAGGTTCAGGTTTTTCTGGTGGATGCAAAGCTGTTAGGGTGGTTAGGTTGAACAAATTTTAGGTTGAACAAGTTCTGGGTTGAAACCCTAATGGTAGAACAGTTATGAGAGCCGTAATGGCTCTTTAGGCTGCGTTTATCTGAATTGTGAAGACCATCTTAACTTTAAAATAGTTGTTAGTGAGATCCTATGTATGTTTTCGAAAATAATTTTGTCCACTGTGTATTTTAAGCCATGTCTAGGCAAGACAAGGTTTAGACCTTTTCCTATAATTACAGAAAAATTTACTTTTCAAGTTCCATGAATGAATACCACTGCACTTTTCAGGCAATATTACATAAGACCTAATAGGCACTAGTATTCTGAGTATCATAAATCTATGATTCAAAAATCCTTAACATAAAATGGCAGTGATCGTTTGACCAGAGCTACAAGTTGGCCAAGTATTGGTAGCGGGAGTATTTGTGCAGGGAAGGCAAGATCTGTTGCTCATTCCTGTGGCATTTTTTCATATTAACCTGGATACAGTTGAGTTGAGATTTCTAGTGGATGATCTCCATATCAGTTGGCAGAATCCTAAAGATTTTGTAAGTGGAAAATAGAAAAAAAATTCCTGGTCTCCACTGGAGTCAGGCTCATTTGGTTGTTGGAGGTAATCTCTTAAAAACCCAAGAAAAGAGAGCAATCACTGATTACAGGACTGGGTTCGTTTAGGATTAGGAGTTAGTCTGCAGCTACCAGGTGGTACCCTCTGACCACAACTCTTTGTGGGCCTACAGGTAGTAGGAATTAGCCAATCCTTTAACCTTCCCAGTCTAGCATTCATTCTTCTGTGCTTGTTTCCAGGAGTTTGGCTTTAATAGGAAAGAAGTGTACGAGTACTAAGGTTAGTTCACTTTACTCAGTATAAAATGTAAATGAAGTTAATATTTTATCATAGTAAATTTGTGTAACTGTAAACTGCAAGAAAGTGCTGGCTAACAGTCCAATGCTGAGTTATCAAACGGGTTTTCAGTTGCATTAAACTTGTTAAAATGGTGCAAGTACTTAGTGTAGTTCTTAAATTATTTACCTGTTAATTTCTAGCTTGTTTCATAATCCTGGTAAGGATTGTTGTCATTTCTGTACTTCATAACTTTAGCACTAATAGTTGCTAGTGGTATTAAATTGAGAAAATACTTTTGGCTAAACTTTTATCATTAATAGGCAGACTCTTTTTGTCCCTGACAAACTAGGTAAAACTTCACTGCAATTCAGATAAGGAAGCAAGGAATTTCATTCTCTCATGGCAAAGAGTGTGGATTTTGAGAAATCGTTTTGTAAGGCACTCTGGGGAGGTAGTCCACTTTTGCACTCCTGACTTATCTAGTGTTTTCCCTCCAGATTATATCATTGTTAATACTTGTGATATTTTAATTGGGAGCACTTGAATATGCTTGCTATGAGTATTTCATAAAATAGTATATGCATAATATATAAAGAGCAGGAAAAATAACCTTGTTTGAGGACCAGATGTGTATCTTATTCTAGTCCATTGTAACAGAATAGTACTAAGGGTATGGATCGCTCCTCTCTAGCCTTTGAAGTGTCTGCACAGGAGAGCAATGTTACGCATTTTCCTGGCTACAGAAGAATCTTAATTTGGCCCTTGTGCTTTATTGGATACCATAAAAATCAGTCATATGGTGTAACTCTAATTGGTTGTGCTTATGTCTAAGAGATGAGCTCATACTATGTATCATTCTTCTGTTGGAATGCTAATAGGGACCCATCCCATCTACCTTTCCTGCCACAAGACCAATAGGAAACTAATTTGACTTCATTGTTTCATCATTTCTATTTAGTATTTGCCAGTAAGATCAACAGTTCATTGGTTAGGGCAAGACTAATTGTTCAAATCTAGTTACTTTGGAAAAATCAAGATTTAAGGCAACATGCCATCAGACTCTAAAATGTTTGTACAGTGTTTTACGAAGGGAAAAAGAACCCAACAAACCCACAAATATGTTAGTCCTTGTTTATTTCAAGCCAAGTATATATATCTTTTCATGCTTTCAGCTGGAAGTGAACTGTGAGAAAGTCTTTTTAAGTTTTGCTGTGCTGGGATGTGCACTAGTAGAAGGCTATTGTGCACTATGGTAGCATATGCAAATTACGGTGTTGGGAGTTGTGTTGTATTTGCCCCCTTTCTGGAAACTTAGAGCTTTCATGGTGTTCTGGTAAACTCTTCCACTTTGGAATAAGGGTGTCCATATGGGAAGCTAGCACAGAAAAACTGTTGTGAGCCATTTCTGCAAGTCTTCAAGCTCTAGGACTGCAAGTGAATTAGTGTAATTGATTTAAAATGAGCTGAATCCTGGGATTCCTTTATGTGTAGAATTACTAGCAACTGAAAGAGAATTCACTGCAGAATCTGCATCAGATAGTTCTGTGTGTTTATACTATGACTAATTCAAAGTATGGTTCAAACTGATTATTAAGCATACTCTTTATCTGCAGGGTTTTCCAGTTGTTTTGCATCAAAGACAGAACTGTGGCTAAAAAGATAAGGAAAATGCATCATCTTGCATTCCTGTAAAACTGCTTGTTCATTTAGGCTTTCTTGAATAGGGTTGTCCAGAACAGAAGTGTGCCCATTCTGATGCAGAGTGTCTCATCAGCACTTGCATTAGGTTTGGGCAGCTCCTGCCCCTGGGTACTGAAATATCTTGCATAGTTAGACATAGGCTATGCCTGCTGTAGGGCCCCTCACACCACTATGAGTGTGTAAGTGTCCCATTATATACACAGCTTTCATGGCATAGCTTTACCAGTTTAACCATGCTACCCCTTAGAGAGGCAGGCAGTGATTGTATAAGCTAAGGCTTATGCCAGCATAGCTGTGTCGGTTACACCTCTGTGTGTCCGTGACTGACACAGCGATTTTGTCAGAAATAGTTTAGACACTAGAGCTGAAGTTTCAAAATTCTTTTAAATAAGTTACCCTAAGGCAGTGCCAAGAAGCAGTGTCATGTTCCTCTTACAGCCTGGTCTCCTCTTCCCACTTTTGTGCTCTTCTTACACTTGAATCAAATCAGAGAGTTGGGTTAAAATGGAAGAACTTTGTTACTAAGATGGTTTTAATTCAGATGTTTGCTGTGTGGCTGTATGAACACTTGCACAAAATCCTGCCCCCTCCTTTACATTAGTTCCAGGAGGAAAGAAGGACCTTGGCAGCTGTTAGACTGGCTTAAATTGCTATGGAAGTACAGTGTCTTACTTTTTTTTTAGTAGAGTGATGTTTTAACAGCTGCAGATTAGCAAGAATAGGTATTTAGATATCTAGTAGAAAAAGGTTTTTCTAAAACTTGGCAATGCTCCAGGTCTGACTCTTGTAAAATGAAGATGTGTTTAGTATTTGAGAAGCTTTGTGTTCTGGCAGTGAAAAAAAACCCAAAAACCTTCAGTATTGTTCTTGTATGTAAACACATGTCATAATACAGAATTTTAAGGTTGGCACAAGTTTAATCTCTTGTTAATGCATTTTATTAAAGACTTGTATTGAGATGCATTTTATAAGTAACGCTGTGATAAATACAAAAATTCTTGAGTCTTATTACCAGTACCACAGAATTCATATTTTTAGCTCCTTAGAGACATGAAAATACAATGTATGTTTTACATAGTGTATTGATTAAAAAATGAAAAAAATCAGTTTGCAAAAATAATCTCACATTTTTTTTCCCTAAATAGGCCTAACTCTAGAACATGTGTGATACAGGGAGACAAAAGAGAATGTGAAATGTGAATGAACTTGCAGATTGAAATTGATAGCAAGATCAAAGAACGTGAGAGCATTCTAAGAAAATGCTTTTTTTGGGGTTGACCTTTTCTTATCTAGGAAAACAGCTCCTTAATGTGCTTTAGACAGGCTTGTTTTGCTTCCTCTCTCTTCCTTGCCCTGCTCCAAACATTCGATGGTTTCACAGATGATTGCTCTGTGTTTTGAAGGTCAGCAAGAGCTCTGTCTGAGAAGGCAAATGTGATCTGCTGACCTCAACTGATAGTGTAGTGCCTATACTTTGTAGCCATGACTAGTAATTATGTGACATTTCTGCTTCTGGTAATAAGCTCGGGCTCTGGAGCTGCACTTGATTTGGCTTTTAAGCTGGGGTAAGTCTGAGGAATACTCGTGGAGGAAGCTGTTCAACTATTCCCTTCTTTCTTTGGTAGCTCTTTGTGAAGGGAAAAAAAATACACAATTTCACAAACCTCCATAATTTTGAAGTTTAAATTGCCTCTACTTTGTCCTGTACTTTGCTTCCAGTAGAGTGATCTACCCTGTCTCTTTCCATTTTTCCCATTTTTTGTGGAAGAGTGAGCTAAGGGGGTGCAATTGACTTATCCTGAGATACTCTGTTAGGATCCTCCTTTTTTGGCATCGATGAGAGAGCTGAATCATCTGGACTGAGTGCAGAAAGGTAATGGTGTCATAGCAAAAGAGTGTAAGAAAATAATGTAGCAACTATGGCAAAACAAAATTACTTTGAATATTTATGCCCAGTTTTGCAAGGAATTGGTAAATAAGAATGAATTTGGGTTTGGTGTTAAATTATTAAATAAAATAACTGGTTAATGGAGTAAACTGTCACTGCAAGGTGGAGTTTTCTCCTCCACAGTTATGCTGTCTCAGAGTACTCATGGCCTTTTACAAAAATAGCATTATGGATTTCCTTATGATAGATGATCTTTTTCTGTAAATCTTGAGATATGTTTATGCCAGATTTTGGTGTAGAGTAGAACTGTGGTGGTAGAATATAGAATGGGGGAGGAGGGTAAGGATAGTTTCCTGAGGCGCTAGTAACTTTTTAGCACCATAGATAATTTCTGCTACTATGGCTTCAGAATAGTGTTTCTTACTGAATTTGGTCTTAGTAAATATTGATCCATATAGCTTCATTATAAAATGTTTCTCTGTTCAAAAGTACCTACTTTACATCTGTAATTACTAACTGTATTAAATAACCTACCTAAAATCTAAATTTTAGTCAAAAAGTGTTTATGGCCACTTTCTCTCATAGAGAAATCAATGGTTTGAAATTCTCTCTCAAAGTATTGTTGGTGCAATTGGGAAATAATTAGTGACAGAAAACATCTTATTTTGAGTGCACACCCTCCCTCACAAGATAATGGACTTTGTCTTTAGTTGAGAGAATTTTGGAGAAAATCCTTATATTTATTGCTTAATCTTTGCTGAAATCTTAGTGTGTATGTTCTTTAGTGTTTTTGTAATGTAAAACTTTTCATTAATGGGTAAATTGCTAGTCTTTAAAGCACTAAAAGGCTACAGAGTTTTAATACTTAGCTGCTTTTATTGCAGCTAGGCTTGTTTTTCTATACACATAATTTACCACTTAGTTAAGTGTTAGGGGTTTTGGGGTTTTGTTTTTATATGCATATGTTTCTAGAATTTTCTATGAGTTACTTTCTGACCTGTACAGTCAGACTGCAGATAGCGAATTGTGGAATGGAATAGCAGGGGGTGTTTTTTAGTTACTTTGTTTTATTTTGTTACTCAGGAGTAACCACTGCTTTTTTTGTGGAAGAGCTTTTCACAGTGAGGGTGACAGAGGCCTGGGACAGGCTGCCCAGGGGGAGTGGAGTCTCCTTCTCTGGAGATATTCAGGACCCATCTGGACGCCTATCTGTGTGATATGTCCTAGGGAGCTGCTTTGGCAGGGGGGTTGGACTCAGGGGTTTCTGGAGGTCCCTTCCAACCCCTACAACTCTGTGGTTCTGTGAAATTCCAAATCTAATTTTGTTAAGGGTGGGGCTTTGCTTGTGTGTGGTGTGGGTTTTTTGTGTTTTAAATCCTTATTTACCATCTTGGCATTTATACCCAGAGATATTCAGATACCACATGCAAAATTCCTATCAAATATGTAAGGTGAGACAGGTGCACTTAGAACATACAAGTAGTAATTCATTCTGACACTATTCTCTTTAAGAAAGTTATGTGTTGAAATGAGGCTATTAATATGGCTAATAAACATTTCTTTTCCTTTTTTTGTTCTGACCAGAACAGTTTAACACATAGTATGTATGCTAATGGACGCATAGTGGAGGATTTAGCCTGTTACATCTCTTTAGAGTAGTTTTGTTATGCAGGAATCAAAGCTCTAATGCTAACATAATGTCATGGGGGAGTAAGTAGACCTGTTTGGTTATAGAACAACCTCACTCAACATTTCCTTTTTTTCTATGTTGTTATCATCCCATATTAAGTTTAGAATATGCTTGGTAGCCACAGCATGGAAGTGTGAGGGATGTTTTAGAATTGTTTTTTCTTCCATGAAAGCATGTTCCACATAGAGGTCAAAAACTGCTGGCCATATAATTAAACAAAACATAATTTAAAAAAGATCCTGTTTCTGCATATTTTTTTTGGTAAGCCTTCTAGTATCCATACACTGCCAGCTCTGTTAATAGGCATTTTAATGCCAATTACTTAAGGTTAACTTTTTCTGGTAGACTATTTACCAAAATAACTGTCAAATTTTGAGACTTTTTGGAAAACAAAAAATTGTGATGCAGTTGCAATTCTTACTTCTAAAACCCACAGCCATTTACCTTCAGTCTTCAAGAAGTAGATTTATCTCAAGATCAAACTTGTCTTAACATGCTCCTGTGGTGCTGATGTGTTACAGTTTTGTCTTGGCTCTCTTTTTTGCTTTTTATCTTCTGTGAAGGAAAACTTTTAAGAGTGGATGTACTGGGCTAGTAAAGAGTGTAATAGGCCACAAATAACACATTATTAAAAGAGTAAAGGCGGATTGGAGAATAGAGAGGAGATGGCATAAAACGATCAGGAGGAAGGATGGATTAACTGCTGAAAGAAGGCAGGCCCCTCTGAGGGACTCCTTGTTAAGGCCGTTAGACCATGGTGGACCATAAGAGCTTGTGTGCTGAGAGTAATATTACAAGGTCCAGAGTTGCTGTCATAAAGGTTTTTAGGAGAAGTGGAGGAGACGTGTGATAGTCATCATAGTAGAAGAACTTAGATTGAAAGTTTCTGTTGGAGTGGATTTTGTTCTGTACAAGGAGGGTAGTCAGATAAAAAAATAAATCCAGAATTACGTTGTATAGTTTTGTAAGATGAGGAAGGCAAAGACAAGTCAAAACATTACTTGATCAGTAGCTGCTGAGATAAATATGATTGAGTGTATAGTCTTTGGGAGACGTTACAGAATGACTATTGATGGAGGATTAAAAAAAAAGGTTTTTTCAGTGTTAAGACTTTTGAAATGGATGAAAATGCCTTCCATGAATCTTTCTCAACTTTTCTACCTCACACTTTAGTTGCTGCTTTTGTGCTTAATCTCTACAAAGCAGAATAAAACTGGTAAGTGTCACTATAGCAGTGCATAAAGGGTCTCAGCAGTCTGGGTCTTAAGTATGGCATATGTTTTGGTTAGAGCCCAAGTGTGAAGTAGGGAATGCATTTAAGAAGAAAAGGCTATGCATAATCCAACTAGAAAAGGGAGGGGAAAAAGACATTGGAATGCCATAATGCAGTGCGTAAGATGTTGCATGAACGCTCTTTTCTCTTACTTTCTTCTGACATTATGGATCAAAATAATTTATAGGTTGGAGGGGCTTTGGGCAACCTGGTCTAGTAGAGGGTATCCCTGCCCAAGGCAGTGGGTTGGAACTAGATGATCTTTGAGGTCTCTTCCAACGCAGTCTGTGATGGGAAGTTCTGTTGGTGTAGCGTTGGACTTTTAGATTCCTCGAAAAGGAGTTTGTAGTTGATGGAGTGTTTTCATGTTGGCAAGAAAGGCTAGTGGGAGTTGTATTGTAACAGAATTTAACTTCTTTGAGGTGACAGGAAGAAATGCTGCTAGTGATGGCATGACTCAGATATTTCAGGAATTGCTAGCCCAGTGATTTAGTCACCAGGTTGTTACTGACTCAACAGGAGGTGATGCTATTTTAGATTTGGTATGGAAGCCTAATGAGGTCTCTGTAGAAGAACTACTTCTGGAAAGTCAATTTGTGTTGTGAGATCACAACTTGATTCATAAGTACTGTGCCAGGATCATTGGTGTCAGAGGCATGCTTTTGGACAACTGCTGGTAGCATTTTAGAGAGAGCTCAGGTGATTATGGTGGAGGCCAGGGATTTACTATGTTAGAGCTGCTAAAATTAAGTAATGTTATCCTATGTGATCCTCATAAAGGGGGAATGTTGTAGGAAAACATTCCAGATCTGGATGAATAATCGCTTCAGTACAGTTAAATGTTAGTTATTACTCTAAGGATGAAGGAAAAAACAAGAATTGGCAAGGTCAAGCTGAGCTGTACCTTAAAAAGTCTATCAGAATAGCATAGAAAATGTTCTTCAGCTGCATAAATTAAAAACACGTTCATCCCATGGAGAACCTCGTCGAATTTAAGCCTGAATGTGAAATTAAATTATTCCTCATGCTGAAACAGCCTGCCATTTTTGTTCAAGATTCTGTACCAAGGCAGGAAGTGTGTGGAGATAGCTACACCTGTAGTAGTAAAGAGTGGCCATATCAAATGGGGACCCAGGATCACTGACTCTAGAAAGAAATTGAGCTTAGTGATAGGGGTTGGTTTGGTTTTTACCCAGTTTACGCAGTCAGGAAGGATTTGTTGTGAAAACCAACCAGTGTGGTACTAACTGGAACCTAACATGAAAGTGATGATCCAGTGTCCTGCAAGTGTGCAGGGTGCTGAAGAAAAGTGAAATGAGTACAAAATGAAGAGAGCTGTAGCATGGGTTAACCATGGATTGTATTACTGAAATCAGTCTCTTTTGCTGTTGATGTTCCTTAAAAATGGAAAATTATGGGTTTACTTTGCAGAGAACAAGAACTGCTGCTGTCAACTTGGAGTTTGCCAGGTGAAGTTGACAGTAGTTTACCAGTTGAGGGCGAGCTGAGAACCTTGAATAGACCTTAGAATGACAGCATTACCTGCCTAGGTAGTTCTAGTGACTTGTTAACTGTAGTAGCTATTTAAACCAGTGTGCTGCCTTGTATTACCTTTGCTCACGTGTGGCAGTACCTCTTGGCAGCACAGGCAGTCACTGAAGAGAGCAGACAGGAAAGCCTTGCTGGGACTCTGTCGCTTGATCTGAGCCTCATGTCATGCTGCCACAGAAGGCAGCAAATTTGATCTTGGGATATGCTGTTTGTGATGTATTTTCAGTGAGTGCAACAGAGTGTTTGTGATTCTGAGACTTCATTCATAAATTCATTTATGCAGGGCTAGTTAGGAGATCGTAGGATTTGGAGTGGTGAATTTTTTTCTAAAAAAGTCAATGTAGCAAAATTGAATTTTCAGCTTGTTTAGAGCAAAATTAAGGCCAAAAAGGGAGATTTTTATAAATACGATATATTTTGTGAGGAGAATATATGCTAGAGATACAAAGGAACTTGTTAAAGTTGGGAAACAATGCTGTCACCAGTGGGTGTAAATAGATTATAACTTTACCTACATTGTAATTCAGAAAGCTTTTAACAATTGTAGGGCTGTGGAATGAGCTGCCAGTTGGAATAGTGAGAGCAAGAAACTCTAAAAAGAGGGGTTGGAAAGCTTGCAAGAGGAATGTGTTGCCTGTGAGTTTGAATTCAGAGAGGGAGTTTCTTACAGTGCCGGGCTGTTGGGGAGGGCTGTTTCTACAGGACAGTCTGTCCTGATGCTGCTCAGTATTATGGAAACAGAGCTTTGTGAGAAAACTCTTTTGGTTGCTCTCTGGTCAGGCTACTTATCTGATCAGTACCAGAAAAAACATTTTAGATTTATTTTCTTAAAACATAATTTTACCAGTTCTATTAGTAGCTTACTTTCTTTGATGTCATAGCTAAGGTCATGAAAGACAATGCGAGATCTGATGCTGAGCTTAAAACAAAAAGCTAATGTATAGATGTAAATGAGTAAAACAGACCCATTACTAAATACCAGCTTTCAGTTTTGGAGGTGCATGGTACATCCTTAATTTGTAGTATGGTTGAATCTTTATTTTTTGAAGTGCAGTGCTTGGCTTCAACTGCGTAGTTGCAGCCGCTGCCTCAATTTTGTGGGTTGAAGGGTTTTTTTTTAACTGAAGTTTTAAAGACAAATGTTTATAACCATACATCACCATTGGGTTTTAGTGAAACTTTTAATAAAGGTCTTTTACATGAGGAAAATTCTACTTAAAGTTTGTGTATTCTTTATATATGTGAATGAATTTCACCAGTGCTGCCCTCTGGACTTGGGAGGGAAATTCGGTGGAATGAGTAGCTCTCAGTAGATGCTTCTGAGAAGCAATTTGTAGAAAACATATGTGCTTTTTCATTACCAAAATCCAGTGGTTTTATTTGGTAGGCAAGTTGATAAGGGGTGTGAAAATGTTGAGGCGGCGACAATGAAATTCAGGTGTATAAATAAATTGTATCTCATGCCTAAATATTAAAGACAAACATGATCTTAAGACTACAGTATTCTGTTTAGATCATTGTATCACTTAAAATAGCGAGCACTCCATTTTGGGTAGGTTTTCTGTATTGCAGGGAAAGTAACCATCGTGTCTATTATTAATTGCTCTAAGCAAAAACCCCTCAATGTGTAACTTGGTCAATTTAGTTTTATAGTTTAAGATGTGTAGAATTAAGAGTTGATTTGAAAGATTGTGGTCTCTTTAAAAATACAACTTTAGATGTTATGTTACTGGGTTGCTTTGCCTATTTTAGTGTAGCATAAATAATAACATTGTAACTTCTAATGCTTCACAAATAGTCTACACTTTAATGAAGTAAAATTCCAACTGAAAGATAGCTATTTACTTTAGGTTACTGTATTTATTTTTTTTAAATTACTCTCCTAAAAATTTGAGCTACCATATTTTGGGGAAATCTGTATGTCCAATGTTTACTTACAACTCTTTGTTTCTCTGTTTATTTTTAAGACGAGCAAAAATCAAATTAAAGTAGATCTTGTAGATGAGAATTTTACAGAATTAAGAGGAGAAATAGCAGGACCTCCGGACACACCGTATGAAGGCAAGTAATGTTTTTGTGTATGCAATCATTGTACACCTCAAATCATGTGTCATGAGATATTTTGTTTGTAAAATTAATTTGTAGCACAAAAATGTAGACCTGTGTGTTCTAGAGTATTGATTTTTTTAAAATACAAATTTTCAGCTTAAAATATTTCAGTTCAACTTCTGTGTTTCCTGAAGACATCTGTTCTTCAGTAGGTCATATCCATTTAATGCCAGATCAGAGGTTAATTTACAGGTATAAATTCTGCAGTGTATAATGCTGACTTTCAGTTGTTTACCATCTTGACAATTTAAGGTCTTTAGCCAGGAAGCATCACAAAACTGCGCTTCAGAATCTAATGTAACTGTACATGCATTTGTGTGATCTAATGTGGTGGAGATTCAAAATCATCATGCACTTTTCTATCTAGGGGAGAAATGGCATTGTAAATTTGGGATTGATCTTGGACAACCATGGGTCCCAGTACTTAATTTATAGTGGAGTGGGGGACTCTCTACTAGAGCTTCATGGCTATAGCACTCTTCAAAAATTACACCTTACTGACTTAATTATGTAATTGTGTATCTCTTCCGTATGGAAGAAGCAAGATAACTTATTACATATAGAAGCTTCAACAGAAGCTAATACAGCATCCTGCATCAGAGATACCAAAGTACTCGATAGTGCTCATACTTGTAAGCTTTGTGTGTTTAGGCAGACACACCTTCTATTAAAGTTCCTTAATGATAAATGAGGATTACTTAATTTATTTTTAAATTGAGGAGTTATTAATAAAACACCATTTAAAACTATTTTCTATGCCAGGTATCTATGTTGAATTGAATTTGAGCTTCCAGTAAGCAGAATGACTCCAGAATTGTTACAGGCAAATAAATTCTTTTGTTGGAAACTAAAACAATTTTCCAGGTTCTCAGTTGCTCTAGTTGCTCCATGCCTTGGGAGTTGAGTGGGGCTGGAATGTTGTTCAGAGACACATGCTGTCGTTATTTTGAAAAGTAAATTCTTATCCAGTGGGGAAATAGATGTGCACACACTGTAAAGCATTAGTGGCTACTGGTGGCAGTGTGGCTGTTGCATCTTTACTAGGGAGGGCATCCCTTGCGATTGCTTCTCTGAGCTAGGAGCTGTTGGTGCAGCAGCAATGAACTCGAGAGCTAGGAGTCTCCCCAGTGCCTACTTTCCTTGCTGGGGCCCAGGGCAGATAAAGGATGAGCCTACCAGAGATTGACATTGGAGAATATTGGGTGGGTGTCAGAAGCTGAGGAGAAAGCAAATAAGCCTGAAAGTAGAAGGTTCTGTGATGGTAGGGATGCGCCCCTGCAGAGTGAGTTCCAGAGTTCCTCTACTATCTAGGAAGTAATGGTGGTTCCCCCCACCCCTCCTTCCCCCTGTATGTGTCTCTCCTCATCTCATGAACCGCTAGAGTTTAGTTAACAGAAGATGATTTCTGTAAAGAAGATAATTTCTTCTGGTTACAGCATGGGCCTTCAACTTAAGGAGAACAGTGCTGTGGACATACAATGCGTAGTCATACTGGTGACCTGTTTGGAAGTGGATCACTGTTTAGTGTAATACTTCTTTTGCAAATGCAGCTGGTCTTGTAAACCCAAGTGTTATATACAAATGTTAAGGTGCTGCTCAGTTAATTGCAAACTAGGAAACATTTGAATGGTGGAGAAGGATGTTGGTTTGAGAGCTTCTGGTGATTTGTGTGGTGGGTTTTTTGGTTTTGTTTTGTTTTTCATTCAAACAGAATTCATTCTCCTCGGGTGAGTTGGTTTGTCATGGCTTGCCTTCCCCCCTGCCCCCAGGCCAGCATTACCTCTGTTTATACAATGGACCTTTTTTTGAGAACGTATTGAGAGTTATTTGAAATGAAAGATGTATTCATGTGTGTCAAAAGTTAAAAACTGCATAGTAGTTCATGAAGAGGGCAAAAAAAAAAAAAAAGATTTGAATGCCTGTCTACAGAACTGGATTCTGTTGATGCTGGATAATTCAGCCAGACCAAAATTCCAAAAGCTGAGCAGTGTCTATTCATATAATCAGCATCAGCTGCTGTTAAAACTCAGCAATATGTGTTTAGTGCAGAATTTGGTATAGAATGAATGCATACTTTCATACATATGAGTACATTTAATGATGAGGATATAATAAATAACCTTTTTTGGAGGGGCCAAAACTATTATGAATTCTGGTTGTGACAGGGAATTAATGGAAAAGTAATGTGCTCATATGCTTACTTTGATCTAGAAGGCATATGCACCAAGGAGCAAAATGACACTTACCAGCAGCCCAATTTCTGATGTTTCCTGGCACTTGAGTCATTTACTTTGGGATGTTAATATTTCTGTAACAGCTTTATGTATTTGTTCCCTTATGTAATTAGGAAGGGCTTGCCAGTGCGCGAGTCTGTGTAGTTCACGCTTTTATGACTAATGCAGTAATGCATGCTGCATAATTACTGACTGATCTCCTGTCATCTATAGTCTGAACCATGACACAGCAAGAAGTGCTTTGTGAAGAAAAGGTAATTAATGCAGCAGTTCAGGTTGGACAGTTCCCTGTCCAGAACCATTGTGAAGTGAAAGAGCAGTAATATTTATTGTTGACCATAGTTGGTGAGGCATCTGAAGACAAACAGCTACTGCAAAATCTTTTCATAGGTGATGTCAGGACATTGGTTTAAGTATGGCTGAGAGGAAGAATGCCATCTGTTGTTAACAAATTTTACAGCTTTTTCTGTCAGTAATGCCAACTTGTATTGATAAATTATTAGAATCTTGCAAGATGCAACTTCAGTTGAAACACATTTGCATGCCACATTAAAATATGTATGCTTGGAGAGAGGATCTTTGAAAAATCTAAATTAGCAGCTGCTGTTTTCCTTGATTCAAGAGCTTTTCAATAGATAAGTTGGGGTGTTTTAAACCCTATGTAACCATGGTAGTAATTTCAAGCAAAGTTCACACGTGAGCCACAATAACTGCATAACTTATACTAGGGGATTTCTTGAAGAAAATAGTTGAAAGTTGCTCTAACTCATTCAGGCACATGCTTCAGTAGGAGTACGGAAGGAATATTCAGCTTGTATTGGTTAATTTGATCTCAAGTATTAAATAGCTATAAAAAAGCCATACATACACATACTCTTAAAAATATCTGCAGAAATACTGTGAGGTAGAAGTTAGCATGTTAGTCACTTGCAGTTTAAATGTAGTATTAAGGAAGTAAAACTAACAACTCTGGATATTAAAATCTCAAGTCTGTATTTTTAACTGTAAACTTCAGTGCGCAAAAACAATATTGTGTAAACAATATTACTGACTCATTAGTCCCCACAGTTTTAAAACTTTTTGGGACTTGCACATTCCAGGTGGGGAAAAAAATGGTGATTGAATAGCCTGTTAATGCAGAAGGCTGTACCAGCCTGTATTTTAAAGGCAAGTTTTAATAGTAAGCAGAAGAAATAGTAATACCTAAGGATAGGTTCTTTATTACCTTACAACATGGTAAAATCATAAAGGAACTGATGCTTTTTTTGCAGTTCAGGAACAGTATAATTGTTCTGTTTCTTAGGAAAAACTGCTGCTGAATTATGCTTCAGACAAAAAGAAAAGCAAACTTACTCTTAAGGTCTGTTGTTGATGTATGTGTCTGCAGAAATATTTCTTCTGGGCTGTTCTGCAAACAAACATACATTGAACTTCAGAATTACCTTTTATATTATTTATTGACTTCTACTGTATTTTCTGTTAAATCTTCTCAAGTTACTGTAGTATTAAGTGAGGAAAAAACAACTGTCAAACTGTAAACCACTTTCAGGTGTAGTGTATTAGACTGAATTACATTTTAAGTGGGGGGTGTTAGTACTGGCTAACGTGTGTTATGGCACAGATAAAAAGGTGCCACAGACTGTAACTGTTCAGGGTATTCCTTTGAGGGTTTTTGCCTGAGTGTGAATCTTGCTGCCTCTATTTACTTGAGAGCTGGTTTGGTGTAAGAATGATTTGCAACAGAGTAAATAAATCACTCTTGAAATTCCAAAGGAAATAGAAAATAATTCAACTTTAATTCAAAGAAACTTATAAATTGTAACAAAGGGAGGGAAAAGATTTCCTTGTAAATGAGCAGCAGTAGGATGAGGAGCAAAAATTGCAAGTGAGGAGAAATGCTTTCCATTTCTGTAAAAACTAAATGTCTAAATTGGTGTATGTGTTTTGTTGTGCTCTGTTATTTTTGTCATTAAGCTGCTGTCTGGCAAATGATCTTCAGTGGGCAGAGATAGGCTGACATTATCAGACATAAGTACTGATAGAAAATGTGAATGTTAACAAAACTGTAATTGAAAGAGACATAGGTAATGATACTGTAACAGGGAGAGAAAAATGAGAAAAGTTTAGAAAAGGGCAGTAGAAGGTGGTACTCATACTGTCCTTTATTGCATGCTGTAATTCTGCAGACTATATTAATAGCACTAGTGTGTCAAAGCGTCTGTGGAATTGAAATAGAAGTAACTACTTCAGGCAGTAATGTAGAACGTAGTGGAAATAGCATTGGAGCCTTCTTTATTTTTATTTCCCCAAAGTGCAGGAACTTTTCTTAAATGACTTAGTGGAATGTTCTTCAGTTCCAGAAAGTTCAAAGTGAAATACAGTTAACTTCAATTATGTAACTGTAAGAAAATTTGTTGGCATGAGGTATTAGAAAAGAGTCAAAGTAATGTAATATCCCATGTTCAGCCTGCAGGTTCCTATGGCCAATTTAATTTGTTGTGGGAATATTTGGTTTGTATTTTGGTATATTTTACTAAAACAGAGCATGAAAATGGCAACGTTGGAAACAAGAAACTGTAGGAGAATATACACATTAAATATACCTAAGAAATAAAATTTCTGATTTGCATAAGCAAATATGAATATTAGGGTGAGTTTATATGCATTTCTTCATAAATATATGACACTTAGAAGTATCTTCTATCTAATATTTCTGAATAAATGTGAATTAATTGAAAGTCTGTCCGTTTACAAATTAAGCTTCATTGATGCAAAAGACTAATGGTCGTTGGTTTTAATTTCTAAATTTTTCTTGGCTTTTGCAGGTGGAAGATATCAACTAGAAATAAAAATTCCAGAAACATATCCCTTTAATCCTCCTAAGGTACTGTAAACACTATTTTGGATAAAATAATTTGGCTAACAGGTTGTTTTTGAGAATCCTAACTTCCTTGCTTGTGTGTGTGTGTAGTCTCTTTGTAGTACCCATTTTATTTTTTTTTAAATAAATACAGTTTTCAGATAGCTTTACTTGATGTGGAGTGTATGGCTATCTTCCCTTCCCCTCAGTTTTATTGAAGAAATGCTGTAAGAGATAATTATTGATTCTTTTCATTTCTTGGGCTCCATAAGTTATCTTTAGTAGAGTCTTGGATCCAACCGACCAAGTTTCGCATAGTAGTTGAGTAGTGAGGTGTGCGGTGGTGAGACTTGAAGAACCAGTAGAGATGTGTAATGGGCTTACTGCAAGTTTGTTGAAGGGAATTCATAAAACGTGTATGTGGATGAGACAAGAGAAGTGGCTGTGGTAGAGTCACTCATACATTTTTCACAACATCCTGCCCTTTCAACTTTACAGTATCTTCCTAGCACTTTAGATTTGTGACTCTGCTTCCATCCGAAGTGGATCAGTCTGAATAGTGTTCTCCATAGCCATGTGCAGCTGCACTTTATATTCCTGTGCTCTGATTTGGTCCCTTCTTCAGTGGCTTCTGATGAATCAGCAGGCTCTGGAGTTGTCTGACTCAGCCTTTTGATTGGCTTTCTGTTTGTCTGAAAGATGTCTTTGAACTGAGAATGTGTTGTAGATCCTGATTGCTTTCACACTGGTACTTAATACTGGGAGGGAACTAGGGAAGAGGAGGAAGGGAGAGGTGCTGGAGGCTCTTGGCTCCTTGGCTCTTGTCCTTTGAATGACTTCTTTGAGGCTGGAGTAGAAGACACAGAAGAAAGTCTTAATGAAATGTTTGTTGGTTTCAGTTCTTTCATCTGCGTGTATTCTGGTGGGAGCTGAAACGAGGAGACCTGAATCAGGTTGTAGATGCTGAAAGATGGGTCTGTGGACCATGGCTTAATTGCTGCTTTAGGGCTTGGTAGTTTCCATTTCCAAAGCTTATAGGCAGCTGTTAGAAGCTCAGAGCACTGTAGCATAGTACTGCTTAGTCTGGAGTCTTGAATTGGAGGTCTTTTCACTTCAGTCTAGCCCTGTCTTTCATCTGAAAGATTTCTTTATCTTGTTCAGTACATGCTTGGACAGCTGTTGTTAGACTTCATTTGCTGTAAGAAATTACGTAGTATTTATATGGCTTTTTATGTTTTCTAAGTAATTTAGAGAGTTGAGCTAGTTAATAAGTGGCTCAGAAAATGAGAGATCATGTCAGCTGTCCTGGAAAGCAGACTGGTATAGTCTCTATTTATACACCATGATTGTGCTGATTTCATTATAGCCCTATATAGAAAATCTATTATATATATAATAGATTTTTTTATAGCCGTGTATAGTCCTCCAGCCTTTTGCTGTAGTGCCTGACAAATAACATGTTCTCAGCACTGACTTGCTTGCAGATCAGGGCAAAAGTTGAAAGATCTGTGCTGTACATAGTATGTTTGTAAGGAACTTGGGGTGAGGACTTGGACCTGTGTCTCAGTTTCTCATCTCTAAGTCACTAGAAGACAGTTAAAGTGCAACCTGAAATAAGGGATTTGAAGGAAATGAAAGAGAAGTTTAAGGCATATATTCCTTTCAGAGAACAGCTTTGAATTTTGAGACTTCTAAAAGAAAATGTTGCTTTTAACGTGGTTTTAAAAAACATAAACTGGTTTTAGTCATGCTTTCTGACATGAATACACTTTATTTTAGTGTTAAAAAAAAAGACATGATAAGTGAATGAATGCTGAGGGTAGATCCTTTCAACAGTGAAGAATAACTGTGATCTGGTTAGGTTTTGGTGTGGTGAAGAGCTTTGTGCATACAGGTAATGGCACTGGTTGGTTATAGAAGTAGTAACATCCACCAGAGAGATTTTTATACTTTTGTAGCTACCAACAATTTGGCTGAGCAGTGAGATCCAATCCTTAACTTAGGAATTCAAGGATTGTTTTACTTTTTAGAAGTGGATTTTCAGGCATTTGCAATGGTCTAAGTTTTATGTTTGTATTTGACCATCTGCTTCTGTCAAAACACTGGTACTGCCAGAGGGCACCTCTGAGTGGCTTTGTGATGCAGGGATGTGCACGCATGACAGTGTGTGGGAAACCAGTTGGGAGGGAGTTTGGTGTCTTCAAACGGGCAGTATTCTGAGTAAAGCAAGGCTCTAACAAATGACCTTGCAAACTTGAAGCCTCCTGAAATAAGCATTTATCATATGCCTTAGTTCTGTTTTGTAACTTGATATTTCCTGAATTAGTATTTATAATATTATTAGAAAAGGTACATTTAAAATGTTTGCTTAATACACTGCTTTTAATAACGATTTTTGTTTTTTTAAATTGTCTTGTTTTCTAGGTGCGGTTTATCACCAAAATATGGCATCCTAATATTAGCTCAGTCACTGGGGCCATTTGTTTGGATATTCTGAAAGATCAATGGTAAGATGCCATATGGATTTAAGTATGCAAAATCAAATACACCAGTATCCCAGATAGGAGCAACATCTCATGTTGCTTTTCACTTTGTAATTTGAAATGTCCCTAAAGTTTACTGTTTTTCAGTAAAACACAGTTTACTGTATTTTGAGTTGAAAAGATGCAAATGAAAATGATTGGGTGGTAATTTTGGAAAGTACTAAGTAGGTAACATATGCAGAGAATGTTTTCCAAAGACTTTAATGCTAGGGTTAGGGTGAATGTTTCATTGTTGTTGTGTGTTTTGGGATTTTTTTTTTATAGAAAGGTTTCTAAAACTTATTAATTTAGTCCTTTTCCATTAATAAGTGGTACTGATTGCCTCCTGAACGTTGTCCTTTCATCCTCCTGATTTAATAAGCAGAAAAAAATAATCCAAGTGCTTATCTTCATTCTGGCTCTTAAACTTCCAAATGAAAATTATTTCTGATAGAGCTAAAACAATGCATGAAGTGAATCTGAGAGCATAAAAGGTAACAGCAGTGGGAAAGGGAGAAGCTGACTATTTTGCACCTCTGTAGACCATTTTTGTATTAGTTGTTGGTTGTTGACTTTTGATTACTTAATGTTACTGGTAAAAGCTGTAATAGCCATAATCAATGGATTAGACCTGTAACAACTGAACTCATTGTTAATTTGTTTTTCCAAGTGATACATTTCACGTGCTTTGAAGATCATATGCACCAGTTGTATGGTAGACATTATATATAATAAGAATGGAATTCATTTTTGTTATTTCTTCTATATCTGCCGCAAAAGAGTAAGACTGCAATTCCCCAGCAGGTAGTATATAATGCATGCAAGCTTCAAATGCTTGTCTGAGCAGACATCAGTTGGATTTGAAAGAGAAACTCTAGAGCAGGAAGCTTGAGTTGAGGTCTTGCAGGTGACACATCCAGTGTATTCATCTTTTACAGAGTGAGAAGATCATGCAAATTGTGTGGCACAAGATAGTGTCAATTATTAGTAGTTGTATTCTGTGGGGGTTTTTTTAATTTCTGGAACTGCATATTATTCTTACAGTTTGGTAGCACTCTGTCCTTCCTGGCAATAGAATCTTTCAACATACGTGCCATGGTACACAGTATAATTTTTTCTATCAGTAAAGCCAGTCCACTTTTATACCTGCACCTAGTTATTCATACCTCCCTACAATTATGTAGATAGGAAGGCATTAATCTCCAGTAAGTAGATACCATACTCTGAACCACATTAATGAACGGGCATGAAGTTAACTGGTTGGTTTATGTGCTGGGATTTTGGTTTCTTGTTTGGTTTTGGGTTTGGTTTGTTTGGCAAAACAAATTTTGGAGGGTGTGTTTTTTATGGGGATCACTTCAGTGATCTGAACTAGAGCAAATAAACTTGCTCTCCCAGATAGACTAATTTCATTGATGGCAAGGCTTGCAGAGAGGACAGGGGAGGTAAAAATTCTGTCTTTCTAGCAGCAAAGGGGCTTAATGTGGAGGTGCATCCAGTTGTCACTGATACTGTCTTAAATTTATGCAAAGTTTTTAAGCTCAGGGTTTTGTTTCTTCCTTCTGTATTTTGGTACTCCTTTATGCACTGTCTAGTTGCTTTACTCATAGTATTAAGGTCTGTGAGTCCTAACAATTACTTTTCAGGTTTTACAACACTTGCATAGGTTCAGCCCCCATGAAGTTCCTAAACATCATGTTTCTCTAAGATGATACTTTCTTCACATTTTCCCCTGGAAACTTTCAGGAAAGACAGTCTGTAGCAGAACTCATGCTTATTTCTCACATTCTGAATTAAACCCAAAGTAATTTAACAACTTTTCTTCTTTAACATTTTCTTGTTATTTTCATGTTACTTTAATATATTCCTTAGTTAAGTGTTTTCTGTGGAGAAGAATCAATGACATTGCTTCTGTAGCAAGACTGGGATTTAGGAGACAACATTTTGGCTTCAAGCCATGAATAGGTCTTTTGTTGGCTTTCAGCACTGCCAAATGTTGTGACTTGAAACAGCTTCATGAAATTCAATGTTATCCCAAAACTTCTGCTTTAAGTAGTTAATATCATCAGTCTTAAAGTTTCTGGCCTTTGTGGTGGCTGACCAAGCTAAAAAATTGCAAAATACTAAAAGGCAGCCAAGACCTAAAGAAATCATGACCTTCAATTTAAATTAATTTTTTTTTAATTTGGCAAGAAAGAACAAAAGAGGTGAATTGACTTATGTTCTTGTAATCTTTGAAAGTGTTGTCTTGCACAGATAACTTAATCTGTGTTTTATTTCTGCCTGACAAAAAGAACATTAATACTCTCCTCCATGAAGATGTATACAAAACAGATGTATTGGAACAAGAATTTACCTTCTGTGTATTTAAACCAGCTGGTGCAGGAAGCACTGATACTATGCCACTTACACTGTTAAACTCCTTTGAAAGTGTTTTCATTTGGAAGCACTAAGGAAAGAATTTCACAGAACTTGGTGGTGGAACGGGAAGGCTTCCTATATATATATAAAATTCCTTTTCAAATAATTCTTAATGTAGTGATCCCTTATTTTCTAATGGTGCTCTTTGTAAGTTTTGTGTTTTAATTATAGAATGATAAATTAAAATCCCTTGAGCATTATTGAAGTGCTTGTCAAAGCCTCTGGTCCATGTGAGAAGAGGAAGCTGTTGTGGCTGCCTCCATCCTTTCTTTTATAAAGGATTTCAGTACTGTGATAGATAAGGCTTCTTTTCTCAGTAGCTTCCTAAAACTTCTTAAGCCATTTGAATGGTTAGTATTGTTTAAATAAGCTGTTTGCTGTCTGCAGTATATGTTGCTTTAGCTATTTAAACTGAGAAATGCCCACATCACCATGTTTAAATTTTCTGTATGTGTAGGTTGAACAATGATTTTAATTATAGTTTCATTGGAAAGCAAACAAAAACCTCAAGCAATACCCTCCAACCTCAGTAATTTAATACTTAATATATTTCACCAGGTATTCAAAGGTAAATGGGACAAATGCAATTCTGAAATATTCTAATGGCTGCATTCTAGAAAATATGTTTAGTTCCACAGTCTCCCATGTCAAAGCAAGCTGTTTCTGAAGTGCCACTTCATTGGCTTGTAATGCTCTTAACTGAATAATGCTGCTCTTGTTGCTGTGCTTAAATGTAAGTCACTAATTCCAACCCACTGTGTTTCTCAGTGAGGTTAGTGGTAGCTGAAGGTCAGAATTTGGGCCTAAGGGACTTAGTTTACTAAACCTTCCAGAAATACTACTGATAAAGTACTCCTTTATATATGGTGAGCGCAAATACAAAGATTTTAATGTGTTCGTTATAGTTTTAAAAAGTCTCTTCCCAACTCACCCATCCCATGATAATGATTTTCTGTTCTAGTGAGCATAGTTGAGATATTGTTATGCATAGTGGCAGGAGGTTTCATCAGTTTGCAAAGCAATGTCTTTAAATGATTTTTTAATGAGTTTAATGAAATTCTTTCTCCACAGTATTTGCTTGATGCTGAAATTCTTTGTGGTTGTGGATTTTCATCATGTTTAGATTTGTAAATACCTGCTATGCCAGTTTGTTTGCAAAACAGCTGCTGTTTGCTGGTAGAATTAAAATAGGAATATGATTTTGTGGAAGGATCACTTTATGTTGATATGACTTTTGCTGTGTGGTTTCAATTACTGTAGCCTATCTTTATCTTCCAGGCTAGTATTCTATCTTAAAATTTTATTCTTAAATACTAAATTTATCTAATACTGTTCATTGGAACCTGAGAACTAAATTGCTTGGAAGCTGTTCTACATAAATCCCTGGAGCAGCGATTATCGAGTGCATGTGTTGTGGCTGTGTGCCTGGCTACAGAACACTCACGGATGTTACGGTTTTCACAGTCAAAATAAAAATGAATTCATTTTTTCATAATGATTTTATTGGAGGATTCATGCTTCAGTTTTCATTTAGATGCAGAAATAATCATTATAAGAGATAATGCAATTTTTATGGATACATAAGCAACAGCCAGCCCATAATAATCATCACCTTGGGCATCTAAAACTGCTGGGTTTTGTCTGGGTGTTGGAGGAGCACTGAGGCTCTTTAAATCTGTGAGAAAAAACAGAGAATATTAACACTGTTTGAGGGAACTCTTCAGCAAGCGGACTGTCTTCCCCCCTGCACTGTGTCAAAGCTTTCCTATTATTCTCTTTTTTTTTTTCTGTCCCTTATGGGTGACCAGTCTTGTATTTCTCCTGTAAATAGTGACTGTGCAGCAGGCTTCCCCTCAAAGGCCTTATTCATTCTCCCTCCACTTTCTGATTCCATAAGCCCTTGCTACAGGTTCCCCAAGCTTTTCTGTTGAATTAACAAACTTAGTTATTTCACAAATGGAATAAATATTGCAGGTCATTTAAAATAAAATAAAGAATCTTTCCCAGTAGCCATGTTTGGTTGACAGAGTGGAGTAGCAATCTGCTGGCTGCAGCTGTTGTGGTGTTCTGCTGGGCATCTCAGAGTAACTGGAGAGATTGTTTCCAGAGAAGAATGTACATAATGTAAGTAACAACTTACTAAATGGAAAATTACTTAGCCTTCAAAAATGAAGAAGAAAAAGGAAAAGTGGCAGTGTTTTGTAATCCTCTTAGGACTCTTTCAGCTCACTGAAAGGTAAGAGATTTCTTACCTCAGGCATGCTGGGCACAGCTGGCTTGCTGTGCTTTTCAGTATTATCCCTATATTCACCCTAACTAGGGGTGCTCTTTTTTAAAGGAAATGCCCCAAGATGCTACCTAAAAAGAAGAAAAAAGTGTAAGTGAGTACAATATATATCAGCTTGCTTTGTTTAGATTCACTCCAGGTTTCACTTGCTGTTTAACAAATGCAATGCCAATAGAAAGCCTGGGTTTCAGTTAGGGTATCCTGAGAGGAGGCTTTAATTTGAAGTTCTCAGAGAGACACCGCTTCCCTGTAGCGACTTCTCTGCAGCCCAGGGGTAGGTGTTGCTGCCCTCTCATCCCAATTTGTCAATGTCAAACTTGCAAGCCTGAGTAATTGCTAAGCAGCATTTTGGGATGAGGATGGGAATCAAGGGTAAAGTTCAGGAGAAAACAGGAACCAGTTATGTCATGGAACAAAGAGGCTGTGATGTTACATGCAAGGCAAATAGGATGCTGGGGTGTAGGTAGGAAGTTTTACTTGCAAAACTGAGGATAATAAGCTGCCTGCTTTTTATTTATGATTGGTCAGGCTTCGTTGCAGTGGTGTCCTACCCACCGTGAGCATTGTATCCCAAGAAAGATGGGAACCATAGGAAAAACTCAGAATAAAGTAACGGGAATGACAGTCCAGGGAAATACGACCTGCAATGAAAGACTGGGAAGCCATTTTAGCATACAGAATATCAAGGGTGGTGAAGCACTGGAAAAGATTTTCCAAGAAAATTGCAAGGCTCCAGTGAAGAACAGATGAGAATAAAATCTGTCAGGACAAAACCTTGCCTTTGGCAAGAAGGAAAGAAAAAAACTCAACCCAAGCATGCAGCTAGCTTGAGTTACCAAAGGGAATCACTTCAGCTCCATGAGATGTTGGGTGTAAATCCACACCTAGAAATAAACTTCAATTATAAGAACAACTGGAAATTAATTCTTTTTCGGGATCCTGTTCTGAAAAAGTAAACCTTGAGGAGCACTGGAAAACACAGATGATGTATCTTTCTTCTACAAGTTTTTTTTTAAGGAAAATACAGCTTCTTTTGCAGCACATTCCTCTCTAGCTTGAGGGGAGATGTAATGAGGGTGGTGAGTTGGGTTTTTCAGTTTTATGCCACTATCAGCATAGATTTTGCTGCAGAACTGATCATGAGAATTGTTTTTTGCTCTTTTCTGATGAGGATCAGGTCTTGTTTTAGTAGTGTCTGTAAATGTAGTGCTGGGCAGTCATCTCCATTCACTTCATTCTGCCAAAAGAAGGTAATGGTGAGGAAGAAAAGCTTTTTAAGGTACTTGGGAAATGAGAATCTATTTCTAGCTCTCCAGTTTCTTCTTGGAATCTTAATTTTCTGTCTCAAAAATTAAGCCTACCGGAAAAAGAAAAAGCTTTCTTTTTCATCAGGAAAACCAATTGGTGTCCTAAAGGTAGATGTAACATGAATATACATTAGTTACATGAAATAGGCCAGATTTTCTTTACCATTAATCACAAGCTTTAATTTCATTTTATTAATACAGCAGCTGACACTGTAACAGGTTTTCTTTTATAATTTCAAGATACTTCTTTAAATGCTTGTTTCCAATGAAGACTTTGTCGTCTTATGCATGAGATGTGAGAGCAGTTTTGAGACATGAGGCTTGAAAATAAGTTGTAAGCTACATTTTTAAACCTTTTTTACATACATAGCTAAACTGGTCTTGTCTATAAACTTATTATTTTAGTTTGAGTTCTGTGAACATATAGCCATCTGTATATGTAAATGGATGAGGTATTTATTTTTATTACTGATTTTGAAATTGGAATGTCAGAGCAGAAGTTCAAGTCCCAGTATGTTTTAGATTAAAAAAAACAAATCTGCAAACATAACAAGAACAGGGACTGAAAGGACCTGGCAGTCTTAAAAGCCAGACATTACTGGAGCCAGCATAAACTTGTGTTCTAGGTGTCCATGGTACCTTTGGTCCTCAGTAATGCCCCCTGCTCCCCAAGGTGTATTTTCTGCTCCTGGAAGGTACGGTGTAAATGGAAGCAAATTGTGTGTAAAGGTTGTACAAGTGGCTGTGATGCCTTTTGTGGCATCTTCTCACTTTAAATAATGGCAGGATTTTCAAGTGTCTCAAGTAGAAGGTTTTCTGTAAAGGGAAGTGCAGAGTAGCTTTTATTTGGTGACAGTAACTACAGTATCAGTTACAGTTGATGGATATTTTGTTTAAGTCTAGTCTTAATACTGCACTAAGTAGTGTAATAAAATTACTTAACTGGGAAAAATGACTTCAGGTTTTATAGTGTGTGTGGTAGATGTGGTAGTTCCTGAAATTCACTACATAAAAATAAAAATGGTTAAATCCATTCAAGTATAGCAAGGCCTGAAAGACTGAGACACTTGGATGCTGGAATAGTTAACATGCAGTATTACATTCATTTAATACAAGCTGGTACCACTGTGAGTTGCATCATCAATGTGAACATTGAATAGATTAATCTCAAGACAGTATAAATCAGTGGCCATCACAAAAACCAGTAAATTGTAATAGTAAAATAATGTAGGTACATATAAAGCCAAAATTATTTCTGTGCTCTTTTACTGAGGGTTTTGTGTGTGTGATTTAGGTGTGGGAAAACAAGACGCTTCATAGGCATCATTTACTGTGTTAGCTAGGCTTTCATCGGGCAACTGAGGGTATATTTCAGTAACAAGGTGTTCTTTATCTGGTTAAATACAATCTTAATAGTTAATCTCCAGCTTTGTAATTTAAAGAAATATTCTTTGGTTTGGAAGACATTCAGCTTGGAACCAGAAATAGGTAACTTTAACTGGAAGAGAATCTGAAATGATGTAGAAACAATTTAAAATGTTTAGTTAACTAAGGAAAAGGTTTGGGAAAGGAGAACTACATGTGGTGAAGGTTTTGTGGTTTGTCAGAATTCAGATCCAAAAGCATCAGGGGTTTTTGAAGATTTAAGTCTGCAAAGTTCAGCTTCAGGGACTTGAAGCTGATGTGGCAGTTGGAATGAGACAATATGTGCTAATTAAAATCTCTGTCACTTGGGATGTTTCTCACTTGCGTTTTGATGTAGAACACTGCACTGTGAAAGCTCAGTGATGATTATCAAGCTGAAAAAAATGAGTTTCTAGGAAAAATCTTCTAGAATTAGAATTAGGGAAGAATGCCATGTTTGAATGCTTAGTAACAGAGCAGGAAAGCTGTAAATGTGAGCACCTAGAAAGACAATATTCGGGTGTCACAGATGTACCTCTGACACTTTACCAGCATCTATTCTCTGTTCATCAGTGTACTGTGCTACAGTACCTCAGTGCTGTTCCTTGCTAGTGGAAAATACATACACTTCTGAAATCTCAGACTAGAAATAGATTTGCAAACTGTTTCTATCTTAAACCATCAGGTCAAACTCTTCCCCACGCACTCCTTCACTCTTCTGAAAAGAAGAAACTATTTTGTTGATTAAAAACTGCATGGTTTGTCTGTAAGAAATCAGATGCCTGTGTTTCACTATTTTCCTCAGGCATTTCATGTGCCATAACTATTTTTCTCAAATCCTAAGATGCCATGTTTTCCTCACTTAGATTTCTGCCAGCATTTAAGCAGAATAAGCAGGTTTGTATGTTGGCTTAAAACATCTGTCTGTGCCACCACAACAACTGAAAGTCTGCTTAACTCTTTAGATCAGGTGACATACTGAACTTTCAGATCTGTGGGGTACTTGTTTGGTTTCCAGTGTGTGCCAGCTGAAATGGTAGATCAGAGATGGTACTGTTGATCAAAATCTAATTAAATTGTATATTTAAAATGTTACAACATTGCAGTTTTACAGTGTGTAGCAATTTTACTTTTCTGAGTGTTTATTGACCTTTATGAATATATCTGGTTTTCCCCTTCTAATACTAAAGTCTCTTATTCTGAATACACTTTGAGCTCAAGATAAATGGTGAGAAAGTAGAACCTTATAGTTTGGTTCTAGAACTATACGACCTTCTGCAGGATTCTTCACAAGGGTGGAAGTGACTTTGCAGCAGCACCATGCCTGCAGAATGCCTTCCTGCTTCTGACAGTCGCATCAGGTTGAAATAAGAGGAAGCTGAGAGAATTTCAATTGCATGTTCTTTAATAGCCAAACCTTTTCATTAATTAGTGAATCACTAGCTGTAAAAATATATGTAAATTAGTAGGTTTTATTGAAAAATTACATATTAAAACTGATGCAATGCAAGAGATACCTAATGTATCAAATTTCTCATCTGCTATAATGATTTAAAATATAGGTCACTCTTTCTGTGCACACTGCTTTGCTATCAAGAGTGCCAGCAGAGGGTGCACACATGGGCTACCAGTTCTGTACCTATACCGTACGCAAGGTGTGCTTACTGGTAGTAAGGAAGGGTGACACAAACTTCAAATTGGTGTTGTGGTTATCTTTTTCCCCCCAAGATGAAATGAATTTTAAGTGGCCACAGTCAAATGTTAGGTCAAAGACTGTATTTTCCAAAAGCTTAAGAAAGTCCACATTTAAAACCCTATTTAAGCACACACACACATATAGTGGTGTTCTAATACCTATAAAAAATTACAATTCTTACACTTAAAAATCAGTATGTGTACTTTTATATCATCTATGATAGTAGTCCAGCCACAAAGGTGAGTACAGACATGGGATTTGGTAAAGTAACTTTCAAATTTTTGATTTTAGGGCAGCAGCAATGACTCTAAGAACAGTGTTGTTATCACTGCAAGCATTGTTGGCAGCTGCAGAACCAGATGATCCACAAGATGCAGTAGTGGCAAATCAGGTAAGATGCTCAGTTGACACTGAATAACACTTCTGTAACCTTCACTAATTCATATTTGATCCCAAACTGTGGGGGAGAGAAAGAGTTTATTGGAATTTTTTAAAGAATTTATTGGAAAATTGCCTTACAGTAAGTGTGAGTTACTACGGTGTTTTCTACTCTTTACTCTCTGGAATCCAAAGTAAGTAGCAGTTACTTTACAGTGTCAGGAGGTTTTTGTTAGTTTTGTTCCTTACTTAGCTTGTCAAGAGATGTCAGGAAATAACAGCATAGTAAAATGAATTCCAGTATAACTTACGTTTTAAACTCTTAGGTTTCTAGTGTAAGAAAAGAAATGTTGTATTGGTTTAAAGTGAGTTTTAACTTGATGATGTTCATTGGATTTGGCTTATGTAGCTCCTCTTGCAGATTAATATGAATATCAATGAGCATTGTATTTGTTTAATGTAAAAATTTTATGAATTGTGACTTCAAATGAATTACTGTTGCATTTAATCCTGAGGAGCAGTTTATCTGAATGAAGCACCCTATGTGTTTTGACCTTTGCAAGTACTTGGGATAACTATTCTAGTCACTGGATGAACTGGTATCAGTAGAATTCTACAATCACCAGGATTTGTTACTTTTCAGGCAGTAGCAATAACTTGTAAAAAAGTAATAACAATAAAATGTCAGTTGGCTCTTATGCCATCCCGGGGCTGACATGGTTCTTTTGAAAGCAGATGAAAGATAGGAACAGTCATTCTATAACTTAGGTCTGACAGTTTTCAGCAGTCCCAAGTATGTGCTGGGTGCTTTCCTTTTTACTGTTGGGAGAGAGAAGGCCTGCCGTCACTACTGACTGGTAGGAAGGGCATATTTCAGTAACAAAGGAACAAAGCAAGTAGTAAGGTTCTTCCTGCATCAATCTCATCTATATACACTGTAAATCTGGACCCTCTAGGATAAGGGTGAGAAAGTGCACGCTCCTTCCCTCTAAAAGCCCTGTGTAGGCTGACAGATTAGCAGATTATCAAACCTCTCAGGTTTTGGAGGGAAACACAGAGATCATATGTAGCCGATTGCACTAAGAGTTGCTACCTCTGTACTCAGTACTAAGTCCAGGAGGCTTGCTTGTAGGGGTTGGGATTCTGCGGTGCTGCAAGGCTGCCCTGAACAAATGTCCCCGAACAGCTCTGTCAGACTGAATTGCTCTGCACAGGGAGAATTGCTGCAGAGGCCAGCAAGGCCACCAGGCATGTCCCTGCACGGGTCTTTGTTGGGTGTTTTTCCTGCTGGATGTGTGCCCTTCCTGTCACACTCTCTCCCTATCAAACAGAATCACTTTTTCCTTTTTTGACAAAAGAAGAGAAGTCTCTCCCATTCTGGCCCCAGTGGTAGAATTTTGTAGGGGAATCATGAAGTCTCCCAGAAGTGCTTGAGCTGTAAGGAGGGTTTTTCCTCGACAAAAAACTTCCCAATACTTCCCAGAGACTGAAGAGAGGGTTTTTTCAGATTGCCTCTCAGGTCCTTGTGGGGATGTGTCCAGTGGGACTGTGGGGTGACTGATGTGGGGCGGATTGTTTTTCCTATGCCCTGCAAATACCAGCATGAGAACTGTGCTGCGGTTTGGCTTTGAGTTAGAAGCACGTGTGTGGAAGTAGAAAGTGATTGTGAGGTCTTTGAGAGATGTGGCTGTAAATGCCCAGTTCCTTCACACATCTCATTTGGTGCTTGAGTCTTTTTTAGCTTGTTTGGCTATTTTTTCCAGAACAAAAACTCACAAGGAACTGATTATCCTTTATGCTAATTTTTCATTATGTTAATTTACTACACTTATGTGTCAAGACTTCTGAGCTGTCCAGGTCCATGTCAGTGTCCTGCCAGCTCAGTGTCCAAGAGCTGGGTCCCAGGGAAAACACGGGGAGAACTCCTGTTTGAATAACAGCAGTGTCTTCAGACACCAGCTGCTTGGTGTTAAAGCTTCAACTAGTTGTTGGGTTTAAGTACAACAACACTTAACTGCCTCTGACTCCAGATATAGACATCAATAAAAGGTGCCTTCAGGCTTTCCTTAGTTTGGTGAGAAGCTATAGATTATTTACAGATACCTAAGTAAAGGAAATTCATAGGACACTTAAATTCTGAATAAAATGCAGTTATGACTAATACTTTGCACTTCAGCTGGTTGCTTTCTAGGCTTGCCAGTGTTTTCAAAATAATTTAAAACAAAAAAAAAATGGGGGAAGATCTCAAGAGCAGAAGATGATGGTACTTCAGGATGCTACTGAAGCTTAACTTAAACCTTCCTCTCTTTTTAGTCATTACAACCAAAGACGTTTATTACAGAGTACTGTATAATGCAGTGACTTACAGCTCACAATGGATTGTGTCTCATTTATTTTAATGCCATTAATAATCAGATAGTAAACACACAGGTTACTCCATGTGGAGCAGAATTAGTGGGATGTATACAAAGCTCACAGTGTGGTGTAGTTGCTGTAGGAGAGGTGAAATGAAATGTACAGCAGTGAAAAGCATTATATTCGTTTTGACAGTGCTTTAGAGATAGAATGATGTCTTTCATGTGTGAAGAAAATGCTTAGTGATCATCAGCCTTGCTTCTGTCCTTAAAATGCATCTAAATATTTGAATAATGTATGTCTCAATCCTGTCTTATTCAGTGCTAAAACTGAATACCTACTCTTTTGGGGTTTTAAAGTGTAAAAATGATTAAGGGAAAGAGTCTTTTTTTAATACAAAAACCTTAAACTTGATATTACATACAAAAGTTGCTAAAATAAGAACCTCATCTTGCTTTTCTGAGTGCCATTTGATGGATGACCCACTTTCTTGGCTTTTGAGTTCTTGATGCAGGCTGAAAACTCTCTGTGATAAGCTCCATTCTGTTCTTAATTAAAAAACTTGTCCATGATTGGTGCAAAATAACATTTACGTCCCCTGTATGATTCCCCTCCCTCTGGTAAATAATAGCCTCCTAACTTCTTGCACACGCTCACCCATTTTTTTCAGCCCTTCTTTTGTCACATGTGCTATCAATATCCTTACTCACAGGAGGAAGCTGGGCAGTAAAATGTCAGCCCTGACTGAAAAATGGCAGGCCTACTCACAGTGTGTAAAAACCAGGCATATTTTAAAGTGATTAGGGGGATACATGAGAGCTGTGTGCGGTACGTACAGTCAGGAGATGTTAACACAGGGATAATTTGTGCTCTATCACACCGAATATAAATTCTCAGTAGCTGTGCTAAATACAGCTGCTTTACTCTGGTGGGTGTGATGGAGAGCAGAACACAGGAAAAGGCCTGTAGTGTGTGACGTCACCTAGAGGCACATGTATTACATCAGGTGCTTGCATGGGGTTGCTGTATGTGTAATCCTTGCCTCCAGATTTCATTTTAAAAAATGGTATTAGTATCAGTGTGAAATGCTGTTGAAGATATTGTAGAAAGAACGATGGATTGGAATCTGCCATATCACCTTGCCTTTTGGTTGGATTGCTGAGTTGATTTAACTTCCCCCTTCTCCTCCCTCCCCTCTCTCTTTTGTGTAGTACAAACAAAATCCAGAAATGTTTAAACAGACAGCTCGACTTTGGGCACATGTGTATGCTGGAGCACCAGTTTCTAGTCCGGAATACACCAAAAAAATAGAAAACCTCTGTGCTATGGGCTTCGATAGGGTAAGTACATGCAACTTCAAGTATTTCTCAATAGGGGCAGGGCAAATATACGTATCTAAGTACAGGGAGACATTAGCATACTAAAGCTGACTCGCTAATTCCATGACCTTTCCTAGGTATAATCGTTCTGTTTTGCTAATTAGTATTTTAAAACTCTTAAAAATTAAGTTTTACTAACAACTTGTGAGCTACCCTGCTTTTTTGAAACAGTCTTCCTATCGTTATTAGTTAGGACTTAAATGGTAAACTGATGTGTTCTAGTTAGTTTGTGAAGTCTTAATTCCAATTACCACAGCTGCAGGTTCATGCACTGAAAATATTACTGCTTTTGTTTTCTCATTGCAGAATGCAGTAATAGTGGCCTTGTCTTCAAAATCATGGGATGTAGAGACTGCAACAGAATTACTCCTGAGTAACTGAGCCATGTAGAGAGAGCTGCTTCAGTAGTCCAGCTTACCCCTTCTGGAGGAGCATCACCATCTGTTATTTTTAGGATTCTATATAGATTCTCTTTTAAAACTGGCACTCTTGCCTGATGATGCTATCTAGGCACTATTGGAGACTGAAAAAAACCGCTCTGTAAATAAAGCTAATTAAACGTCTGTGTAAATTTAAAAAAGGGGAAATACTTTAATTTTTTTTTCTTACTAAATATTGTAAAAATTCTTTGAGCTCGGCTAAAATAACGGGGGAGACATGCCTACGTTAGTGCTTAGCAGCGTGACGAAGACTGGCAGGAACTTGCTTCGGGATTTTGAGTTAGTAATTCAGAAAGCAGCATTTTTTGAGTGTTAGTCATCAAAATTGTTGGTGCCACGCATCACAGCTATCTTACTGTTTTTAACATGGATCCTATGTGCCTGTGGATTGACCTATATTTGCATGCTTGTACTTATAGACATATTAGGTAGGGTCGCTGAAGAGAGCACCATTGAAATACTCGAGTGTTCTTGTAACTTTTTTTTCCTGAAAGACTTTCAAGACTTTCCCAAAGTTCCAAATGGTGACCTGTTCAGAACCGGTTTCTTTCTAGTTTATTAATTGGGAAACCCGATTCTCCTCTCCCTTACACCATACAGCTAAAACTCCTCCCTAGTTTACGTTTCATCATCTGTAGGTATTATGTGTGCCATTTACAGTAGTCTAGGCTCCCCTTTGAATCATATATTTTGAATTATCAGTAGTTCTTTTCATCCATCATGTTTCCCACACGGCCTCGTAAGGAGCACGCCTCCATATAGCACAAAAAGATGGAGCTGGTTTTCTTTCTCTTTTTTTGTGGTCACTAGATGTAAAATGTTCTTCAGTATGTTCTGGATAATATGATTTTTGCTGGGTTTGCAGGAGGGAAAAAGCAAATTCTCTAGCATACTGAGAATTAAAAACCATTTTCTTTGAGTGCTTGATATGATGCAATCAGCTGGGTTTTGCAGCGCTCTTCTAGCTTTATTTTGGGCTTCAACTTAAGGATTGCTTACCAGGTACTTCAAAATTCATCCTTGCTTGCGTTCTTCTCTAGTTGACACATGGAGGCTGTGTTGGTGTTTTTACTGTACATACTTCAAATGCTCATAGAAGTAGAAGTGTGTTCTCAACTTAGCTTTCTTTTGGATTGATGTTTCTGATAAACGAGAACTGAAATCTTACCTTGGCTTGTACATACAGTCAGTCTTTTTATTCGTATTAAAATGACATTTCATCCCGAGTGCAAAAGCTTGAAAATTATTAGTTTTGCAACTTCAAACACTAGTACATCTATTTAAAGAGAGCTGTAATGTCTTTGTGAATATGATGCTGACTTTTGAGAATGTATCTGACAAGGAAGTTGGGAGAAATCCTGAGACTAGAGAGTGGGGATGGTGGATAACTGAGCACTGTATAATGTCGTGACTTTGGGTTGTTTTCTCCTGAACAGTGGATTAGTGGGGTGGGAAAAGGAAATATATGTCTGTCTGGGATTTTTCTGGAGCTGTGAAGTACAAGTTGAAATCGTTTCATGCTTCATAGACGTGTTTATAAATCATACTAGAGGACATCAGGAACCTTATTTGTATCTGTTAAATATTTGGAGCAGAACCAGAAAATAGAGCTGTAGAGAGCTAGGTAGTTCAGGGACGTGCCCTGTACTGCTCTGTCTGTGCCCGAACGTAAGACTATTTCAGGGCACTGACAGTATTTACATACTTTGAACTCATATCAGTGCAATACTAAATGCATTTGCTTAGTCTTTATACTTACTGCTTTTTAAGGTGTAGTCAGTGATATTTTTTTTTCTGGGGTTTTCTTGAGTTCATGTAAATCATTTGCAATGATGCCAAAGGAAATGAGTTGTTTTGTCTTTCCTTATATTTATTTATTTTTGTAACAAGACGCTGCTACTGTTCAGCTGGTTTGCCAGGTGAAACCAGGGGCGGTGTGAAGCTGTGGCAAAAGGCCACTTGTGTTAATCTCCAGTCGCTGTCTTTTCTGTTACACAGGCTAAGAACTTGGTTACTCAACACCTCTTTTGTTTGTTTGGTTTTTTTACCCTGGTGGTAATTATGAATTGCTGACTACTCTCCCTTGTTCTTCGCTGCTGTTTATCAAAGAACTTGGAAATCGTTGTTGGGGACATAAAACTTCTCAGTTATGGGCTTCTGAACGTGTCTTTTGATGAGCCTCCTAAGAACAGGAGGCTTTTTCAACACTATGTGAAGGGGTAAAGGAAGCTGGGGGAGGGGAAGAAGAGAGGAAAAGGTTCTTAGGTGAGTGTGTTCACCTCTGAGACAATGCCCTGTTGAGTTTTATTTCTCTCATGAAGTTACCTCATTTTCTTCTCTACTGCAAAACACTCACCTTCCCCTTTCCTCTTGTGTATAGATGTTGGATACAGGTTTTTTGTCCTCCATCCTTGTGCTTGGTAGCAGCGATACCTTGACGCCAGCTCAGATGCTGGCAGGAGGGAAGCTTCTCGAGAACTGAGCTGGGATGGAAGCCTGACCCAGCATTTGGAGACACCTGTGGTCTGAAGTCCCTCTGAATTTTGAGATGTGAGTCCTTTATAAGGAATGTTTTTGTATTCTTGGTAATTATCAGAGTTGAATATAGGGATAATGTTGTACAAGGTTAGTTTCACTGCAGCTGGGGCTGAGCCCTGGGCATTTTGCTGTTAGTGTTCAGTTTATCCGTGCGGGTTTGTACATACAGAAGGGTAGTTCTGTTCTCTGACTGACTGTTGCTACATTCAGGGCCCTGTGCATTGGCAGATGTGGAGGTGCCATGCAGTCTGCTCCAGCTGCAGACTTGGGCTGCGCATCTACCACTTGCTTACAACAAGAACATAAACCATGGGTACAGTTGCTTTCCAAGTACAAACAAACCCTGCATTGTCTTCTCCTGTTGTGTAGGACAGCTAGAAGCAGTATTTTTAAAGTCCAAATGACCCAATTTTTCTAAACAAGGTATTGATAATGAAGCTCCCTGGTTGCCAGAGCATCAATCAGGCTTCACTGCTGAAGGCTTTAACCCGTGCTGAGTGAAGCAGCTTGTCCCTTCTTTGTTTTATCAGTGGGGAGCAAGAAGCTCCTCTGCCTGGTTCCTCAAAAAATAAACTCCAGCTCTGCTCTAAGGCAGAGAAATGCCCTTCCCGTTGCCAAAATCCTCACTGTCCCTACGAGTGCCAAAAGCCCTGACTGTATCCCACCCCCACTTGCCAAATTCACAGCTTCTTCCCATTGCTTCTGCGAACAAGCTGTGTTCTCAGTATGACAGACCAGTGCGTTTTGGAGATGAAAACTCAGAACATATCCTTCTGGGAAGATGCAGCTTGGTCCTGTTCTCTCTGCATATTCCAAACTTTGACTTCTTTTATTATTAAAAAAAAGCTTACCACAGAGCCTTGACTGTAATTGGAAGTATTTATCTGAGCAATTAGGTACTAACAGTGTAGGAATATGTCTTGGGTGTTTTAAATTACCATGTATTTAACTGTGTTCAGAGTGAATTGGTATTGGAACAGTGACTTCTTGTTGCCTGCAAGGAGAAATTAAATATCCAGAAAGAAGCTTACCTGGTAACACCAAATCTATGTTACATGGTGTAGGGAACAGAAACACTTAAACTATGCAAATTAAAGCTTGGAGCTGTGAAAGACTCGGCACTTCAGAGCATGTGGATGGCTGATTTAACCATGGAAGGGAGGGAAAATCAAAACATGGTTCTGAGGGTGAGTTCTTGTTTGCTGCCCTGGTTGTACACTGTGAGGGGGAAAGGTTCTGCTGTCAGTGCAAGGGGAGTCCTAACTCTCTGCGTGGCCCTCGTGTCCTTCCCAAGCACCCACACAAGCTAGCTGGGGCTTGGAGCCTTGCCCAAGGAGGAAACCTTAAATAATTTAACGATGAGAATTAGTTTTACCTAGTCTGCTGGTGAGCTGATGCAATGAGATGTGGTGTCCTTTCCTGCTGCATTCTGTTGATACAGTTGATGAGGAGCATCTCGAGGAGCATGGCCACTGACTTCTGATCAGATGGTCGGTTTCGTACAGATTTGATGGGCAATTGACTAAAGGGTAGATAGTGAAAGTGCATTCATCATGCCATCTGTTGGTGTCGCAGGACTAAAGCACGGAAAGGAAGATGCTGGTTGGGTGCCTAAAGCTTTTTTCTGGGAAGACCACACAGATGTTTTCACTGTTTATCACCCTCCCTTTTGCAGGAGGCAAGGCAGAGGGCCAGTCACTTCTGTCTTCATAGCTTTCTGATCTATTCCGAGCCCATCAGTAAATCATGTAGCTAGCTCTTCCTGTTTGTGGTGCTGGTGTCATCAGCTGATTCATTGTTAGGCTCCCAAGACCAGCTGTCCTGAGGCGCTTTGCTCCTTGCTCGGTTACCCAGCCGCAGTGCTCTGTAGGTAGCTGCTCGACTTCAGATTTCTTCTCAATGGACGAACTCCTGCAAATCATTTGCACTGTACTGTGATGTGATGTTCCTTCTCTGCTGTTACCTGCTCTGTAGGCATCCAAATAGCCAATGGCTTATGGTGCTGAGCCATTCATCGATGGTGTAAGTTCTGTGACTCAACAGCTGAGGAAATGTACTGTGAAAATGCTGTACTTGTCTGTTTCACGAGTTGCGGCAACCGCTGGTGCTCTGTTGTGGTGTCTGAAGGAGGCAGCCATCACACCAATGCTGATGTCAGTTGTTGAAGAACCCTGCTTTTCACTTACCTTTTCCATCCTAAATCCTGACTTTTCTGATTAAAAGAAATACCTGTTGATAGAAACAATGGCAGGAGGTTCATTCCTGAGCATCAGACTTCCTGTATGGGAGGAGCGGGTGGGCCGGAATGCAGCATCTGTGTGTTTTGTCTTGAAAATAAAACCTCCACAAACACTTTTGTACACAAATGATTTTTTAATAAACACACATTTTAAAAGATGTGGATTTTCACTGGGAATGCTTACCGAATAAATGCATGTTTCCCTGAAAACAGTTTTCACTTGGTTTCTGGTAATTCACATTGTTCTGAGGTTACAGGGTCTGTGCTGCATCCATGTGAGTAGAGAGAGGGGAGAGAGGAAGGGATGTTTGAGTTCGCAAAGTGCATGTAGCATTTGAAACCAGGGATTGTGTAAATGGCTGTGCATTGAAAGTGTGTGTTCCTCCAAGTGGGGCTGCCTGGGGTCTGGGCCTGAAATGAACATGTGTGCGATGCCTCGTGTCGCCACGCAGAGGCCTGTCCCAGAGTCAGTAACTCATAGAGGAAAGAGTTTTCTTCGGGTTTTCAATTACTGCTCATCTCCTCTCAGTGCATTTTAGAGCTCGTGCTTCACAAACTGCAGCCTGGGGAGTAGTGATGCCCCCGCCTCCCTTGGCATTAGGGAGGAGCTGGTAGAGAATGAGTTGGGATGTGATTCCCACCAGGACACACTGCTCTTTCCTTGGCATGGCTAGGTCAGCAGTTGTTAGGTGGCAAAAAGTGTGAGGGAGGCCCTGCCTGGCCAAAGGGAGAAGTGGAGAGCTGAGCTGGGGTGCTGGTTGTACCGGTGGTGCTTTCAGGTCTGTCCGCCATCTTTGAGGGGTGGAAGGTGTGTGGCCCTGCACAGGTAGGGGTTTGCAGGTTTCCAGGCAGGCTCTGCCAGATGGGACAGGACTGCCTGGTTTTTGGTGTCCACACGGCGGTGTGAGGGTTTGGGGGCTTGTTTAACTTCATGTTGTATTGTGGTACCTCAGTCAGAGGAGCGAGAGGGGGAGCTGATATGGGGGGCTGCCTCTGAGCCTGCACATTCCCTCAGAAAAATAGAAACCCGAAAAGTGAGCGTTTCCTTGTGGCTGTAGTTAGTGGCTACTGCGACACGAGCACCGGTGAGCTGCTTTATACCAAACACTTGCAAAGTTGCCCTACAGCCTTGCTGTGTCTTCCAGTGCTCTAAAACTGGCAGCAAGTTCACAGTTGAAATGGGCTAATGGTGCTTACTGGTAGCTCGATGACTTGTGTGCTTAACTCTGTTTGGATAGCTGTGATGCTGACGCGTTTAGCTCTGGGCAGGTAATGCTGATACTGCCAATACAGCAAATCCAGGATTTTAAATTGTTTTAAGGTCAAGTCTGGATCTGGAGCGTCCATGTCTGGTATAATGTCAAATAAATTGTACTGCTTCACTTAGTGGCTGCTTTGTGTTGAAATACGCAATGTCTTCAGGTGGGTTAGCGACAGCCTGATGTAAAACAGATTGTAATTAGCTGGGATTGTGAGGAAAAACAAGTCTGGTGTTGCTGGAGGGAAGGTAGAAGAGAAGTGGTTTTGTGCTGGTATTAGGGAGCCCCAGCGCTCCGAGTCCTCACTGTAGAGCTGTGGTCCTTCGCTCACAGCTGTGGGTCAGGGCATGGGCTGGGAAAAGGGGCTGTGCCCAGCAAGGGCCTGGCTCTCCCTGCCTTGGTCTCTTCCCTGCCACCACCTTTGCCAGAACAACTCTTCTCACTGACAGCAGGTTTAAGAACACGTTAGGCAGAGGGCGGTCAGGGCTCCTGCCTGTCCTGTTGGAGAGGTTTGGGAAGTTTCCCACAGCCAAACTGTGTTACTGAGTGATGGGAGCAGGCCTTGCTTGTTCTAGCTGGCTGTCCCCATTCCAAGACATCTACCCACTGCCCGGGTGGAGAGTTGGGTATGAGGGTGGCTTCCTTGAAGCAGGAGTACCTTCCTGACCAGAGGAGGTATGCTTCAAGGTGGATTTTGGCTCAAAAAGCAGACCTAGATCTGGCTGGTCCCGTTTCCCGGAGCAGCCTGGCAGATGAGCCTCTTTGGTGTCACAGCAGCAGTGCTGGAGCTCCTGCTGCTGCCGTGGGTTTAAATTTCCCTAATTGGGAAGCAGAAGAACAGATACCAGCTGCAGACCTGGAAGCAGCAGCCATCTTCACGTGGCTCAGTGAAGCAGTGTTGGGTGTGAGGTGGTTTCTCTGGGTAGGAAGTGTTTCAGAGGAGCTGATGCTGTCGGGTCAGATGGCATGAAGCCCCATTGCATTTATGGCTTTTGCTGTTAAAAGGGACACTGCCTGTGAAAGGAAAAAGGAGGCCTGTTTCTGAGCTTCCCCAAAGTGTGTGTGACTCCCAGTTGGGGGTGAGGGAGAGTGGTGCTCTCCCTCTTGCCGGGGATGCACATACCCCAGTGTAACATCTTCCACATTTGAGTCCTTAAGTGGTCTGTCACACATCAAAAATGCCAGGAGGGAACTGTCTGTAGGTCACGCTCGTCAGAACAAGCTGTTTAGAAGTCAAAGTGCATGAACAGAGCAAAGCAGTTACCAAAAGTTCATTGAATTGGGCACTGCAGAGTTTAAAAAAAACAACTACCCCAAAGGTTCTTTAAAGAACGAGTTCTTCATGATGTTCTTTTGCCCCCATCCTTGCCTGTGAGCTGTTCAGCAAAGGGAAGCACAGAGTCATGCACCCAGGGAGGACCAACCCCAGGCACCAACACGTGCTGGGGCAACTGGGCAGCAGCTTGGCAGAAGTGGACCTGGGGCATCCTGTTGGACACCAGCCATAGATCTGGCCTTGTGGCAAAGGCAGCAGGTGGTGTCCTGGGCTGCATTGAGTGTTTGGTCATCCCACCCCTCAGCTTGGCACAGGGGAGGCAACACATGCAGCTGGGCTGCTGTGGTATCAGGGGTCTGTGTCTGGTGAGGACTCTGCAAGGGATGCAAATAAATGGACACAAAAGGACCCCATAGGTGTGAAATGACAAAGCCCTCTGCATAGCAAAAAGGTTACAAGAAGGAAAAAGAAAGTCCCAAACCCCAGACATTCCAGCTTAAAGGTGTGATGGTTTGGAAGGGAAGCAGCGTGAGGATGCTGAGTCACATGCAATTCTGGTGTCACCTGGCAAAGAACTGCTCTGGGCAGCTTCCAGGAACATCCTCAGGGAAGACATCGTGCACAAGGACAAGCTCTAAGAGTAAGAATTGGCCCTTGCTCTCCTGGAAGAGGCAATGAGTGGCCTTGGTGTGTGGTACAGCTCCCTGGACAAAGGGTAGGTGGGAAGCGGCTTGGGCATGGGGGGCGGGTACGTGGCCTTTCGGAAGGGGGTACATGTTACCAGGTCTGTTCAGAGCTGAAGAGTAACCAATTAAGCTGTTGAGATCCAAAGAAGATGAAGAGTTTGTCTCAGTTTAAGAGGAAGGCACCTTGCCCTGGCACTGGCTCTGGGGGAGGCAGAGGTGCCTTCAAAAAGGCCAAACAGTGTCTCGTACCTGGTGGTTACAGGGGAAGGAGTTGTGGTGGTCAGACACAACAGGCTTGGAGGAAGCATATAAGGAGCTGAAGCAAGGGGCTGTTTGATCAAGTGAGTAAACGCAGCAATGGGCCTTTCTCTGGAGCCAGGTCACACACAGGGAACATGGTCTCAAGGTGCCATTAACTGGCCAGGCCCAAGTTTGGCCTGGAAACAAAGACATTCTCCCAGGGCCCCTTCCAGCTCTCTGCTCCCCTGGAAGAGCCAACACTTTGCATTTCTGCTTTAGGTCTGCTCAGGCTTGTGGCCCCAGGGCCAGGCAGAGCTTCAGGTCCGATGACTCAGGTGGCCATGACACCAGGCGTGTGCGGGGTGGGTCTGTGGTTTAAGGAACAAGCACCTGCTGGATCAGACTTTTAAAGATGGGCCGAGGTGCAGGCCAGGAGTTTGGCCCTTCTGAGGGCAGCACAGGGCTCTTGCTCTGTGCAGGGTGGCCACAGGCCCGATCCAGCACCGTGTCCCCTACGCACAGGACATCCCTGCCAGGCCGCAGCAGTGCCCCGGTCTCAGCTCCACACTCACACTCGTGTGGACATTAGGAGTGCTGCCAGCCTGACCCGTAACCAAATAAACCCAGTAGTGGTTTGTTGTTCTTTTAAGTAGGTGAAAGCTCCCACTGTTATCCTACTTAGAAGGATTTTGGTAACACCTGCAGCGTCAGGGCATCGGCAGGGACGGTGCCTGAAGGTTGCAGGAGATTACACAAAAAAGCCCTTGTGTTATTCCCACACGCCGTCCCTCCGGGATTCGGGTGCCGCTGAGCCTGCTGAACTCAGTGTTAGCAACTGCTGCTGTGGCAAAGAAAATGCAAGAGCAGCAGAAAAGGCAAGGGAAAAGCTCCTCCTGTGAGGTGGAGCTCAAACACTGGTTTGCAAATATAAGACCAAGCCTGAGTAATGCTCAAACTGTAGTGGGTAGCTTCAGAGGTGTGGGAGTCAAATACTCAAATCAATTAACCCCCCATTTCTCTAGGGCTGTGCTTCCACACACAGCTTGGTGTGGTCACTGAGCAAAGCCCGGCCCTGTTTGTTCACACTCTCCTATGTGGGAGATATGCCAATGGATGATCTTACCAGGGAGAGGTCTTTGAAACTTGGAAAGGAAGAGAGATGACAGTGTCTGCCTCATGCTCAACACAACAGGGCTGTAAATGCCACCATGATCGGGTATGTCCAGCCTGTGAGGGATGGGTGTTTTACACGGCTGCGGTAAACCAGAAAGGATTAAAAATGCACATCTGGCTGGGGGGGATGCTGGATCTCTTGAGATGGCTTGGAACAGTCCACAAGGATCCACAAAGATCCACAAATTTCCCCTAAAGCAGTTGGATATTTGGCCATTCCCTGTATGTTGCCAGACTCTGGGCCAGGTCCCGCGATGAGCTGCGTGCAGCTCACAGACTGGCTGCCCTTATGGTGCCATAGGAGTTACTGGATCTGGGATTTGGGTGGTAGGTGTGCTGTGAGAAATGACTCCCTCTGAAGGGACATACAGGCAGAACCTGTGCTGGGTGAGGGGTGGCTCCTGTTTTGGCAGGGAGAGAGTTTCCTTCCTAGCAGTGGGCATACTGTGGGGTTTGGATTTAGGATGGGAATGATGTTGGTAACATGCTGGTACTTGTTCGTCGCTGACCAGTGTTTACACCATGTCAAGGACTTCTCAACTTCTCATAGTGCCCAGCCAGGGAGGGGGCTAGGGGTGCATGAGGAGTTGGGACAAAAGCCAGGACAGCTGCTCCCAGCTGACCAGAGGGATGTTCCGTACTTTGTGGTGTCATGCTCAGCACTGAAGAGCTGGCTGGGGGTGTGACTGTGGCCTGGGAACTACCTGGGCATCAGTTAGGGGCAGCACATGCTTGTCCTGCACCACTTGTTCAGTATATCCTTGGAACTGTTGTTCTCTTCCTTTTCTGTCCTGTTTAACTGGCCCTGTCTCAGCCTCTCTGACTCTCTGCTGCCATCCCATTGTGGGGGGAGGACTGAGCAGACGGCTCTGGGGTTGCCTTAGCTGCCTGCTGGGTTAAACGTTGACAGGAGGACACCTCCTCTGACCACGGAGAGTCCCTGTGAGAAGTGGAGCTTAAACTCTCATTACTAACACAGTTTGATAAACGGGGACTGCAGCCCCTCAGAGGCATCAGAAATGAATCGTGACATGGGGTCCTCTGCCTCCCCCACCCTTTTAGGCTAGAAGCTCAGCTCACGTACAGGAAAGCGAGAAGGTAATGTGGAAGACACAATGTGCAGGCATGGATGGACAGCAAAGAGGCCCTGAAGAACAGCTGGGAAGCAACGTGCTGCGATGGGAAGGTTGAGAAAAAGAGGATGGGAAGGGGCACTGGGTGCAGAGGTCATGTCTGCTCCCTGGCTTTGGAAGGTGCCCTACTTGTCCGTGCCCCAGCCTGAAGTGTGTCCTGGAGTAATGGCATGAGGAAGGATGAGATGCAAACACTGCTACCACCATCCAGACAAATTTATCTGCACTACAGCTCGCTCCCTCTCTTTCTGGGAGTACTCAAGAGATGAAAGCAGCCATGAGGTGGTGGCATTAATTACTTGGGCAGTGAGAACCTCTGCCAGTGTTGCAGGAAGTGGAGAAGAGCCTAGCTGTGGGCAGCAGGGAGCAGCACGGTGCCTGTAAACCTCCTGGGTGGAGGGGGCTGATGGCTCAGACCTCCACCGCTAGCACAAGCCCACCCCCATTTCACCTGAATATAGAGCAAAGCCAGTGATTATTTTGAGCCCTGGCTCGTACTACAGGGCAAACTATGCTGAAGATCCCAGCTTCCCTTGGGGCAGGCCTCCACCTGCTGCCCAGCCCCACACCGGTGCTGCAACTGTACCGGCCCGATCATCGCCCATGACGTTTGTGGAGCACGCAGTGATAACCCACCTGCTTCACAGCGATCAGACCCAACGCCAAAGCGACTCACTCGGCTCACGCCTGGGACTGCTGCCATCACCCACCATCTCTTGCTTCAGGAGCTTTGGTGCATCAAGGTCAACATCTATCAATCTCCACTTCCAGCGCCGTGAGAGGAGGGTTAAACGCCCCAACTTAAGGAGCAAAACGTGTCTGTCTTGTTCTGGCGCACGCCCACGCTGCGGAAGGCGCCCCTGAGCCCCTCTGGCTGTTGAAATACTAGTCCTGCCGTGGGAGGAGGACACTGGGTGTACACAAGGATGGCTGGTCCTGTTTTTTGCTTCAGTTGGCGTGAGAATACCCTGCTGCAAGCTTGACTTCAGCAAGTCATAAGTTATCTTGGATAACGTATCCACCCCCACTGAAGAGCAGAGGTGTCTCCTGACAGCTGTCCCTCCATACAAAGTAAGAGGACCCATCTGCGCTGCCCATGTGTTGCCTGTGGATGTCTCGGCTCTGCTGGTCGTGGATACAGCTGTGCTGAGAAATCCACCAGGGTCCAAACTGAACATCTTCTTGCCAAAGCTAAAGGGTCCCAGCTCTTCCTCCTGCTGGCTCACAACACCCACCTTCTACAGTGTCATACAGTTCCCCCATCGTGACAGGGATCTGCTGTCATGACGTTTTCTGGGCAGAAGCATAGAGAAGATGCTCTGCTGAGGGTCGGAAAGGTCTTTCCATCAGGCTAGCAGGACTTCTCCCAGGGTAACACTGCCATCACTGTACACTGCCTGTTGCGGGCAGTAATGCCAGTAACGCTTCACATGCAGTTTGTGTCAAGCACGAGTGAGTGACATCAAGGCACCTAGGAGTGACACCAAGGCTCCAAGGAACACACATCGTCTCTCAGCACACGTGATGCTGTCTGAGTTCAGGTTCAATACTGCTCCCATAAATCATTGCAGCAAGCATGGCTTCAGCTTTTGTGCTCTGAGTGAGGTTACCTGAGGTGGAACAAGCTTGAAGTGACCTCTTGCTGTAAGAAGTGACTGATTTCTTTGGAAGCAGGTGTACATGCCCCAAACTTGCTCACTTCCTTTTGTGCTGCAGAAAGCAAGGCTGGGAACTCACACTGGAGTGAGAAGTTCCTCCTGAGAGTTCAGAGCACTTCTAGTGAGTCAGATTTGTCAAAGTAGTCATCCTGTGGGTCACCATGGCCTCTTGGTGCTAACGAATCTCTGATGGAGCTGTGGGGACTGGCCACCCTCACAGCATAGATTGGAGGGAGACTCTGGGTCACCCACCCGCTTTGGTCTCATGAGGCAAAACTACGGGAGTAAGAAATTTGGGATGCTCTCTCCTGCCCCAGGCTGTGCAGCAGGGAAGGGAGAAGCTGTCAGCCACCACCTCAGCTTCTGTACCAGGACTTCCAAATTCTGCTCCCAGGGAAGTCTGGCGTTGTTTGCTGCCTTCCAGTGGCCTCCCTTGGATGGATGGATCCAGAGAATGTCAGGCATAAATACTCTGTAAGCGTGGAAGCTGCTGTTGGTCCTCAAAGTTTAGGAGTATTTTAACTTAGGATTTGAGCTTCCCCCAACCGTGGGGGTACTAATTGTCGGGGTGACTCCCTCCTTGGCAGAAGTTTCAGCATTCCTTCCAGGAACAGGCCGAGTGCTGCTGTACAGAAGGACTTTGTTAACTGTTTTACACCTTGTTGTTCCCCACACAGATGTGCTCAGCACCAACACACAACTCCTGGGGCTGGGACCAGCAACCCTGTGACTAACAGCTGGTTATCAGTGACACACACCCGCAGCCTGGCTGGCAAGGAGACCTCTGTCCAGGCACTCTGGCTTGGGCTACTTCCCCCAGCACTGTTTTAGGACTTGATTTCTGCGCACAAACTAATGGATTACTGCTGATAAATGCACCATGGGGCATGCATGCAAGCGATTTACCATCCACATGGATGATGTTCTTAAAGAGGCACATTCCCTGTGTACTGAACATGTCCAGCAGTCCCAAATCTTTGGACCTTTGGAGGACACCGTTCAGGTGCAGCAGCCCCAGCCTGAAATGTAACTTGGAGCCAGTGTGACGTTGAGCCCGGTCCCACAACACGTGCTGCGTATCCGCCAGCCGAGTACATTTTAAACGAGGATTTGCTATTCAGCAGTTCTAACAGGCTTGCCAGCAAGAGTGTCTTGACACACAAGAAGGTGTGTCATGCATATTATTTTTCTTGTTTAAGATTGCTCTAGAAAGAGTATTTTGTCTAAACCAACTATTCGGAGGTCATTTTGTTGAGTGAGAGAGTGTTAATTTGGTAGGTTACAAACTGTTCTCAGAGCAGCCTTCCTCTCTGCAGGCCAGGACACAAAGGAACAGAAATAAATGCATGTGTGCTAAGAAACAAAGCCACAGTTTTATGAGGATGGGAACTTAAAGACAATGAGAAGTTAGCTCTAACGGAGTAACTGAAGGTGAAAGCTCAGCACCTCTGACTTCTGTGCTGGCTGAAAGCCACCGACACGGGTTTATCAGGTTTCCTTTTACTCTTTATCACACTTTAACAAGTGAAAACCTCTGAGTACCATTTCCCTTATGTATGGGCAAGTACAGCCCCCTCCCTTCTTCAGAATAATTTACCTTCAATTCCAGACTTTTATACCGATTGCTCTTCAATAGATTTCACTTTCAAAGCATCAGAAGCACCAGCAATGCATAAAATAGCTGTGGGTAAGAACTCTGCCTCTACTTCCCCACCTTTGTTACAAAGGTTGATGGTTCCAACAACTTGCTGTCATAAGCAAGACTGCTGCAATGGCCCTGGGGGATGATGTTCTTACAGAACCACGTCCCTCATCCCCTGTGCTGAGGCAACTCTGAGCTGCACAGGTACATCGGAGCTCTTGGGACTTCGGGCTTGGCTGAGAAGTTCTCTATGTGGCCTTGTCTGGGGCAAGTTCTGAGAGGAAAACATTGGGCCAACAAACCTTTCCTATAGTTTGTACACTGCATTTTTGCTCAGCCAATTTCAGCCAGCCAGCATCATTTGCTGCATGACTGTACTGGGGTTTTTTTTGAGTAGGTTGATAATCAGAAGTAACTCAAGCATCCCCTTAAAGGAAACAGCAGGAAGAAACTCTACCTAACTCTTTGTAGAAAGACAACTGAACACCCTGCTGCTCAGAGCATGGTGCTGAACACCTAAGAAACCCCTCCTAACAAATTATTGTATTTGTTCCTTGAGTAACTTGATATTTAACTGATTAGAAACACCCCCACCCCCCCCCAAAAAAAAAAAAAAAAGAGAAAACCCCAGCAATTATCCACTTCACAAAACTCAAAAGCTTTGGAAAAGAATTCATTTTTAGGTAACACCTAACAAGCTTCTAACAAAAACACTTCAAAAGTGGTTAAACCAAACTACAGTAACGTTTGCATCGGGGAAGTATTTGACCAGAACACTGAAAAGAACCTGCATTCTGATCAGTAAATCCATCTTGTGAAAGGATTTCAGTTTTAGGAATCAGTCCCTTGATGGATGCATAGTCAAATGCTTCCAAAATCTCCCAAAAGCATTCCAAGCCCTTCAAAGCCAATGCACCGGCTGCCTTAGAAAGCACTGCATATACTGCTTTGTGTACGGTTTCCCCAGGTTTCCCCTCTTAGAGGAAAGCTAACTGGATAGAAACCAGTACAACGCTGGATGAGAGAGACCCCAGGCATTGTTTATTTACCAGCACACAGCCACACCCTACCCATTTTTAGGAGTGCTGGTAAATCCTTAACGAATGTCAACAGCATCCAGGTCTTCTACAATGTGCCCAGGGATTTCAAAATGATCTGCAGAGGAGAAACGGGGAACTGAGGCACGGGGAAACAAAGGGGCCTGTTCAGTGCCACCCACACCCCCAGCCCCTTCTTCCCATCCCAACTCACAAGACTCCCTGTGACTCCACCTAAGCCCCCTCATCTTTTGCACTGCGGCACTGGCTGCGCTACAACTTCCTTGCTCAGTGGGGTATCTCTATGAACATCCAGGGCCATGCACAGAGATAGCAAGTAGTTTTCTGTGAAAGGAAAGGAAAAAAAAAAAACAATTGGAAAGAAAAAAAATAAAAATAAAAGACTGGCACATGACACCTAGAAGCGTTTATTTTATGCAACAAACTTAAATATGATCGTGTGTACATAAAAGTGTACACTGTATCTATGCTGAACAATGCCAGGAAACGTAATATTGATGCAACAATCTTCTAAAATAAACATTAAAAATGAGCCTGGACAGGAAGACAAAATGCAAAACAGACTTACTTCCAATCAGCACAATGCTTAAAATTGAGAGCAATCCTAAACATTTCCAACTCTCCTTACAAAGCTGCCAAAGTCCAACTATTTTTAAAAATTGATTTTTTTTTTCTTTACATCAATAATAAAAATCTGGTGACAAACATTATAAAATCAAATGCTGGACTGTCTTTACTCCTTTAAAATTTAGAATATTCCAACAGAACCGCAGGAGTAAAAACACTTAAAAGTGATATATGTTTTTATAAAACAAACATCAATATGTACATTTATTGCAAATTATATTAAACTAAAATGGAGGGAAAATTAAAAAAATGAAATGTCTACTTGCGAATTAATAATAAATTTTAAGTGATTACTTTCCCACTCTGATAAAAATCAGAAAGCAACATTTATAAAATTGCCACCACATGACTTTTCATAGCAGGGAACTGAAATCTGTACATCTTATTTTTGCAGAAAAGTAGGCAGGCAGAAAGAATTATACATAAAACAGTCTCCAAAAGTAAAGCAAAAAAATTTTTTTGTTATTTTTTTTTTCCTCTAGTCTTGTTTAAAATCCATTCAGTAGACTTCTACTTTTTCTGTGAAACATGGGAATACCTGGCTCTAGGATCGTGAATTTTCAATGTCAGTGTAAGGACCTCCTCTGACTTTCTTTAAAAAAAAATGCAGCATGAAAATTAATGGTGTAAATACACTTTTAAACTCCAGAATGCAGGAACTGGAACCAAGTGTTAAGCAATTTGCTTAATTATTGACTTTTCATAAAAAAAGTCTCTGGGGAAATAAGTACAGATGCTTTTAGCCTCTTTCTCAAGAGTTTCTGCTTTACATTTCCATTGAGAAGGATTAATTTCATGTGAAAGGGAAGCATAGTTTTCCTTCTGGTTTCAGAGCTGAAAGCTGTGTGTTTTGAAGTAATTTCAGTTCCTGTACAGGAAATTTCTGAATCCTAGTTTTTGCAGAAGCTTGGAGCATGCCTTTATTTGGCCTTCATTTCCTCCCTTTTCGAGCGAGTTTTCTTTTTACCTTTTTGGGGGGAGAAAAGGAAAGAAGTTAATCACAAGGACATAGAAATGACAACTGATTCTGATTCAAAAGCCTACCTATGTCATTTATGCTTTAGCTTTTACACTCTTTACACTGCAATACTTGCAACTCCATCTTGTATCTTCCCAACGATTACATCATCAGTTGAAGGTAACTGTATTTCCTTGTGGCACAGCACAACTGCTGACAAACCTGGGCAGGCACAAGCTGAAGTAACTGTAGCTGGGAAAGGTTCTTTCAGCGTAAACAGAAATACATTTATCCACAGCTTGCACTGGGAGCACAGGGTAGGAATGGTAACTTGCTCCAATTAGCTGTATTTAATTACCCAGGTTTATAAAAATAGCCCATCTTACTTAAGAACAAGCACGACTTAAAATGTTTTTCAGTTATTTACAGTAACTTGTATCCATCTACATAAAAGCAAAAGAACCTATCAGGCACAGCTATTTTTACATACATTTTTCTAGAAGACAGATAAATTTCTTTGATTCCTTACTGTATAAGCTATAATTAAAAAACCAAACACAGAGTTGTCCTATATAAGATGCCTGCTACACCTTAGGGAAGCCTCCCTCTGCTATCTCTGTATCCTCAGTATCTTCCTGGCTGCTCCCACAGGCCTTAAAAAGATCCATTGCATTTTGGGAGTATTCTGGACTCGACTCTATCTCCAACAGTGAATCTCCATCACTTCCAAGCACCTGGCTTCTGAAAAACGTTAACAATGTTTTGGTATTTTGTCCAAGAAACACGGAGGCATCACACATTTCAAAGCAGCTGATACAGGTGGCTTGTTAAAGGCTACGGATAGTGCGCGTGGCTGTGAAGGCGTAAAGACATTTGATGTCTGAAACAAGCACTGCAAGGCAGTTCACAAGTACTGCTCTCCTGAAAGACTCAGCAACGGGCTAGCCCATGAACCTTGCTGCAAGAAGAAGAGGTAATTCTTTTTGATCCAGGTTTTCTGCCAGATCTTTAATTTACAGAATCTCTAGGAAGAAACCATGCCAATGATTCTTTCTTTCTTTAGATTGATTTGTGACCTCTTGCAGCACATGGGTTTGGTGACCTTATCTTATCACTCTACAACTCTGGACACTTTTCTATTAAAATTGTTGCTGTGTCAGATTCAGTGAAACAAATTTCTCAGTGTTTATGCACATTTGTGGTGTGTTTATACTGAAAATCAAATCAACACATTTAAACACTAGAGCACAGAAAAATAATCATCCAAGAGCTGATCTGTAGTTTGCAGTTCCAAGTTCTGCTTTTCATTTACATAAAAAGATATTAAAATAGTGTTAATACTAAACAAGCACAGAAAATAATTATAGTCAGAATCACAATTTGTTCTGTTCATTAAAGACTGTCAGTTTTCAAGCCTTTGTTATCAAAGACCTGAAGCAGAACACAGCACGTGTACCTGGCATTCATGAGTGCACTGAAACACCCTCCCTCAGCTCTTGGTTCTTTTACACAGCTAATAGAGTAAGGGGAACCAGGACACAATGACAAAAAAGATACAATTTGGTGAAAACAGGTTAGATTAAATCTGTTTGGTCAGAATATTTTTCCAATCCCAGCTGCCCTGGTACTTACTTTGAGACACAGAACACAACACAACCTATGCTGGCCCACAGTGTTCATAAATTATTGTGGTTTAGTTCCAAGCTCCTTGTAACTAGGCTAGGTCTGTTATACCTGTAACATCAGGGTCTATCCTGAGATAGGAAAAGCCCCCCACCCCTCCCCCTGCCCCATATTTTATTGTCTGCTTGGCTCTCATGTTTTTACCTTTGTAGATCAATCTGTCTCTGTGCTGCTGCTGGCTTTTTTGCTGTGTCTTGCTGTTTTGGTGCTTTGGCATTACCTGCCTCTAAACTCCCTGGACCTTCTTGACTGACGGCTGCCCTTTTCCTTCCCCTGACAGGTGGTTTGTTTGTTTCCTCATTTTTTGCAGTGGTGCCCTGAGGTTCAGGTTTGGGTGGATGCCCTCTCCTGGTTTTTGCTGCGAGTGATGGTCCTGTTTCATCTACGGTTTTCTCTTCTGTTTTTTGATGAATATTCTCAGTTCCAGATGCTGTTGCTGTTCTTTTTTTCCCACGTTCAGTGCTGTTTCCTTGTGAAGCCTGATCAGAATTGATCTCCTAGAAAATAAAAATCATGAATGTGAAGGGGAAAAAAAAATATTCCCAAAGGAAAACTCAAATTGTTACCTCCCTCCACCAGAAACAGGAGTTTATAAAACAGGAAGCAAGTGTTCTTATGAAAACACATCATGTGGCCTCAGACCTAGTTAAAAGTTTTACTAAATGGGACTTGAGACACTAAGATTTTCTTTCTGCACAGTGTGCAATGTTAGTATCTGCAAGCAACCTGCTGGAAAGTGAGGTTACACTAAGACAAATAACGTCAGCTCCTCCCAATGGTTCATCTGGACCAACTCCTTTTACTGCCTCTTTGCCAGCTGACAGGAGAACCCAGGAGCAAGAGTAATGATATCTACTTATATGTATATACATGTATATGCAAATTTTGAGACCAATCTGCAGTAGAAGTGCAGACCTCTAAAACCCTAGATACAAGGAAAAGAAAAACACAAGGCTTGCAGGGAACAAGAGGGAGAAAGACCCAGACACAAACAAAACTTGCTGTCTCTCTTAGTTCTCCCTCATGTCCCAATAGGCATGGCCTATGCAGGTGTTTACCCTGAGCAGGGCACTGGCAGTGATGACGTCATGTGGTGTCTGCCTATGTCAGACGGAAAGGGCAGGGACACCGGACATCTCCACAGAGGAAAGTGTTCCCATGGAAACAGAGGAAGCAACTGGTTGATGGATCTCCATTTGAACACGGGCTTCCAAAAGGAGTTTAGGAGGAGGGGCAGAGAAGAATTATGGCTGGGATGACTTTGCGTTTCCAACACACCAATTAAGGCCACCGACTATTCTAAGTGCTGTGTCTGAACCAAAGGACATTCTTGTTCGATATTCTGTCATTATTTCTTTAAGAGTCAGTAAGTTGGGCAGTCTCTGGAATCTTCATTTCAGTTCCAGCAGCTTCACAGCAGACATTTACAATTTCTATTTTAGGAATTTCACAGAAAAACACTCTCTGAAAATTTCAGCTAAAGGCAGGTTTCAAGAACCAAGAAAACATTTCTGAAGGGGTTTTTTTTTCTTTTTTTTCTTTTTTTCCCCCCCCAAAATAGGGAAGCATTTATGAAATAAAAGAACCATATGTTGAAATTTGGGATTTTTTCCTTCTTCATCACCTTATGGGAGTGAATCTTTTGAAGTAACATCCATGTGATAGTAAGAAAAACCCTAACTTTTCTACATGATGATCCAAGTCCAAACCACCTGCTTATTACTCTGATTTCATATTAGACTCGCTCCCCCCAGCTTCTCTTCTCTAGGCTGGATAAACCCAACACTTACAACCTTTCTTCATACAACTTCTCTGAGCTTGTATCATCTTGGTGACTCAAAGGTCTCTCCAGTGTTTCAGTCTCTGTGTTGAACTGGGGAGGACGCAGTATTCTGGACACAGTATTCCAGCAGGTGTGGCCTCCAGACTGTCAGACAGGGTGGGCTAATCACACCCCTCAATCTGCTGGCTGTGCTCTTGCTGATGCAGCCCAAGACCCAGCTTGCCCTCACTGCTGCCAAGACACGCTGCCAACTCATGCTCCACTGGTTGTCCACTGTCCCCAGGTCCTTCTCTGCCAACCTACACCTCAGCCAGGCAGATCCTGATGTTGTACTGCTACTTGTGTTCAAGCTATCCCAAGTGCAGGACTTCACATCTACCTCTGGCAAAATCCATGCAATTGTATGTTTTGTAGGTTAAAATGTCATTAGGATTGTCTTGGTTTTGGCTGGGATAATTTTCTTCATGGTGTGGGGCTGTGTTTGGGATTTCTGCTGAAAACACAGAGATGCTTCTGTTGTTGTTGAGCAGTGCTCACACAGAGCCAAGGCCTTTGCTGCTTCTTCCAGCAAGTGGCCTGGGGTGCCCAAGCAGTTGTATGGGGATGCAGCTGATTCCAAGTGACCAAAGGGATATTCCATAACATATGACATCACATTCAGCTTAAGGGTCTGGGAGAAGGAGGAGGAAGTGGGGGGACATGTTCAGAGCACTGGCATTTGTCTTCTCAACTAACAGTTACACCTGATGGAGCCCTGCTCTCCTGGAGATGGCCAAACACCTGCCTGCCCGTGGAAGTGGGGAATGAATTCTTCAGTTTGCTTTGCTTGTGTGTGCAGCTTTTGCTCTGCCTATTAAACTGGCCTCATCTCAACCCATGAGTTTTGTCACTTTTACTCTACTGATTCTCCCCCTCATCCTGCCCAGTGCAGGAGGGGAGTAAGCAACTGGTTGTGAGGTGCTTAGCTGCTGGATGGGGTTAAACAACAAAGATGTTAAGCATGTTGGTATCTCTCTAGTGGAAGGGGAAAAAAGCATTAAAAGTTCTTAAAATTTAAATAATATTTTAGTTGTGAGACAACCTGACAGATGTTTTTTTCATGCTAGAGGACCACTTGAAATTTTCCTGGCAACATCTTCAGTTAAAGCTACAGGTGTCAAACTTCACTGTGAATCACAGCCTTAACTGCTAGTTATACCAGGAAACACAGATTAAAGGTGGGAATCTTTCAGAATTTTAGAAAAAAGAAGGAAGTTAATTTCATTTGCCTGTGCAATTTTTGAGCACGAGCTCCACTGATTACTCTGGATAAAATAAATGGTAGTTTTGAAAACAAGGGGTCTTTTACTGTGCTAGGAAAGAGATTAAGCTACATGAAGTTAATTTGGACATTACCAGATCCTCAGAGATCACCTGCAGTGACGTGTACTGAATAAAACTCCAATGCCAAGCTTACTGTAGAGATACAGTCCATAAAATCCCCAGACATACCTTGTTTTTCACAGGTTCTGTCTTTGCTGGTGTGACTGAAATAATCCTCACGGGATTTTCATCATTCTCACTGACCCCACTTTCTGATATATCTGAACTTTGTTCCCTGGTAGCATAATTGAAGACAAATTAAAACCAAAACATACAAAATAGAAGAAGAAAAATGTTTGCAGTTATTTAGAAAAATAAAGTAATTTTTTTTTAAAATTATGGCTTCAGGCAGGGTTGGTTGGGGTTTTTTCAGAGAAAAAGAGTTGAATTTGCTTGAGACTACACTTATATTTTCCTTCCCAGTTCTGGGAAAGTTCTGAAAAGGATTGGCTAGTCACCAAGCCAGATCCCTTATTAACAGGCACAATGCCATAAATGCCATGTAATTCTTTTTGCAGACTTAAGACCAATGCTCTAAGTGAGACCATGTTCTTTTTCCAGATACAAAAAAGCTGATACAGGCAAAGGTAGTCAAGACAAACAGAAGACCAGCAACACTCAAACTTAGAATCATAGAACGTGTAAGGTTGGAAGGGACCTTTAGAGGTCATCTAGACCAACACCCTGCAGTAAGCAGGGACATCTTAACTAGATCAGGTCACTCAGAGCCCCATCCAGCCTGACCTTAAATATCTCCAGGGATGGGGCCTCCACTAGCTCTCTGGGCAACCTGTTCCAGTGATCCACCACCCTCATAATGAAGAATTTTTCCCAATATCCATCCTAAATCTCCCCTTTTCCAGTTTAAAACGGTCACCCCTTGTCCTACTGCTACATGCCCTCGTGAACATTTAATTTACACAAGCATACAATAGTTTTTAAAAAAACCCAAAGAAGATTATTACAGTAATATATCATGCACACTTATAGAACAAATTCCCAACAGAGTTTTACTTCCCTTCGGCCTTATGAAATGTTGCAACTAGAGCTGACTATGTCCTTTCTTTAACCCTTATCTCAGCCAGTTAATCAATTCCAAAACAAATTAAACAAGTCTTAAAATTTGAAAGCATAACCGTTTCTCCAGACTTGGGACAAATTTAAAAACTCTGGATCCTCAGAAAAGTAACAATTACTAGAAGACAGACCAAGTATTACATCATATATTGCATCTTTCCATGAGATCCTGGTCCTCTTCAGCAAGCTCTTTTTATTGTTCTTTATCTTAAAAATGGTTCTTGTTGGGCATCAGGATTAATACTAATTTATATCTCAAAATTGTGTGACTTGCCAAATCTGTTTAGAATTAATTATTGCTGGTGTCTTCAACTCATGTAGTTTTCAGATGTAAAAATACTACGTATATTAACCACCAAAATTTCAGACAGTAGTCTCTCCTCTGCTGTATGACATGCAGTTACAGGTAGGCCACACCTAAACACTGTACTGAATTTTAGTCTACTAAAAAACCCCTGAAACAAAAAGAGATTCTACCTGCAGAGAAGCATTTTATTTCTCAAACCGGATTAAATACAGACTTCTCAAACACACAGGCCCACACTCCAAACCATCTCCTGCTCTAAAGCATGCAAGCATGCTGGAGAACACAAAGTAAAAGCAGTTAATGAAAGCAATTTCAAACTCCAGTACCTTGATCTGTTCCCAGCAGAAGAGCTCAGCTCAGAGTTTACACTGATATTGCTTCCAGTCTCTGATCCTGCAGTCCTGATATACGGTCTCCTTCCAGTTGCAGATAACGGTTTGTTTACTGTACCTAATACACCAGTTGGTTTTGGCTAAAAGAAAATATTTAATCTTAAAAATGGGAACTTCAGCTACATACATCATTTAAAAAAATATTCTGAATATTTTCAAATCCATTTTTCTGGATTAACAGTCTCAACCATGATGCCATCAGCTCAGAAATACAGACTTCATCTTCACTTAAAAACCACCATCTGTCCTACTTTCAGCTGCTTTGCTTTCTCTCACGCTTTGATAAGATAACAGAAGTCCCAACAACCCCCAGAATGTCAGATAATATTACAGGACTGAAAAGGTGCATCAACATCCTGTATCTGCAAAGCAAATACAGGATGGAAAAGGCTTTCCAAGATGTGATGCAGAATTAGGTTACCTACAACAGTAGAAAATGTATACGCTTACTATGCAGAAAGCCAGTGTAAAAACATTTACCACAACCTATCTAATCTGGGCTTCTCCTACACAGTGATGGTATTTTAGATCTTGCTACGACTTGTGTCTGTTGACTGATTTGGTCAGGCTGGGTTGGCACTAGGAAGTTTTTATCTGTGGAGAAAAGTCAAGAAAAGTTTTCATAACCAGCGTGTCACTAGTGGGGTTCGTCACGGCTCCATTAGAGGTCCAGTTCTTCTTAATATTTTCATAAACCACATGGACACAGGACTAGAGAGTGTCTTTAAGTAAATCTGCAGGTGACAGCAAACTGGGAGGAGCTGTTGTCTCCACTGAGGGTGGAGAAGCCTTACAGAGAGATCTGGACAGATGAGAGAGCTGTGCAGTCACCAACAACATGAAGAACAAGGGCAAGTGCCAGATTCTGCACCTGGGAAGGAACAACCCCAGCTGCACATACAGACTGGGGGATCAGGTGCCAGAAGCCAGCTGTGCCGAGAGGAATTTGGGGGTCTTGGTCAACAGCAAGTTAAATATGAGCCAGCAGTGTGCCCAGGTAGGGAGCAAGGAGAGCCAACTGTATCCTGGAGTGCACCAAGTATGGCATCACCAGCTGGTCCAGGGAGGTGACTGTCCCACTCTACACTGTGCTGGTGTGGCCTCACCTGAAGTGCTGTGCGCAGTTTTGGGTGCCACAGTACAGGAGGGACATAAAAACATTGGAGAGCATCCACAGTAGGGCAACAAGGACGGTGAAGGGTCTGGAGGGGAAGACTTATGAGGAGAGGCCGAAGTCCCTTGGTTTGTTCAGCCTGGAGAAGAGGAGGCTGAGGGGAAACCTCATCGCGGTCTATGGCATCCTGACCAGGGGGAGCAAAGGGGCAGGTGCCAATCTCTCTTTGGTGACCAGTGACAGAACCTGAGGGACCGACATGAAGCTGCAACAGAAGAGGTTTAGGTTGGATGTTAGGAAGAGGTTCTTTACTGAGAGGGTGCTCGGGAACTGGCACAGACTCCCCAGGGAAGTGGTCACAGCACCCAGCTTGGCTGAGTTCAAGAAGCGTCTGTACGATGCACTCAGTCCCATGCTCTGACCTGGCTGGCCCTGTGTGGAGCCAGGAGTTGGGCTTGGGGATCCTTACCGGTCCCTTCCAACTCAGTTATGTTCTGTGATTCGTGTAATTTTACATTGCCCCATTAAAACATTCTCACAAGAAAAATTCATTCCCACATGTTGAAATTATGAAGAAGCAGGAAGGAGAAAGGTACCACAGATGCTTGGAAACTTTTGGCCAGCCAAAAAGGCAACAATTTATGTAGAAACGGCTTGTTACCCAGCACACGTTCAGCAGCTGCATCATCCTCATGCTAATCCTGCCCATTTACTTAAATATTTTATATAATATTTTTTCTATTTACTGAGTATTTCATAAGAAGTAGGAAGCATTTGGTGTAACTAATAGGAAAGAAAATGTTTAAGGGAGGAAAAAAAGTGCTTCTGCACAACCAGCGGGTTGCAAATTTCTGGCACCCGCTGCCACAAGAGACTGTGAAGGCAGAGCATCAGGAGGTGCCAAACCAGAGCAGACATATCTGTGAGCAAGTCCGCAAGCAGACATCAAAGCCAGCATGCAGGTGCAGAGCCTGGCATCCCAGTATGCAAATCGTTAATGCTGGGGGAGAACGATGGGGAAAGGACTGCAGAAAGTGGCTAGACTCTAATGGCATGCTCTCCCTAATTATGCTGGTTTGGCCCCTTTGGAAGAATAATCCAAAAAAGGACTGCTGGTCAGTTGGTGGGATAGCCTCAGAAACCTGTGTTTTCCAAAGGGGAAGTAGATGGAAAAAAGACGCAAGTGTCTGCACATTCTATCAGAGCATGGAATAAATGTCCATTTTCCCACAACACTGTAAGTTACCTAAAGAATACTAACTTGATACTGGACATTCCCCCTCCTCTGAACAAAATGCACAAGAAAAGGCTGTCTTAAATAAACAAAATATTTTAGTTGCTGCCTGCCTTATCGAAAGAGACACACATCCAGTTTGAAGCACGTTTAGATGGTTGCATAAAGTTATAAATGCTTCACTGACTGTATTTGAATGTTATCTGAGATACAAAAATAGGTTACAGAATCACAGAATGACAAAGGCTGGAAGGGACCTCTGGAGATCATCTAGCCCAACCCCTGTTCCAGAGCAGGTTCTTGGTTTTATGTCTGTCTGGGGATTTTTGGTTGGTTTTGGTGTGGTTTGTTATCCCCACCCCCCACCCACCCCCCCAAGTATTTTTTCTACCCTGTGACAGTAATAGCCAAACTATGTCTGAAATGAGATGTTCAATAGGGTGTAGACATTTGCAGTAGAATTTAACAGCTATATTAAAAATACTGATTGAAAATTTAAGACCTCCAATGTTAGTGGTGTCACAAGTATCTGCATCGTAACTTTATGCCGTGCTATCTGAATAAAAGAAAAACCTGTAGTTACATGAAAACCTGTAGTTAAATCAAAACCTATGCCTCAGCGTGCAGGTATTGTGTACTCACCAGGTAGTACATTAAAAGTGTTGATCATACCATCAAATAAAAAAACCCACAATTTCTTGTACACAAAGTCTTAATAATTCTGAAATCACAGTAGTCCAGAACATTTAAAAAAAAAATCACAAGTCGTATTCAAAGAATCGTAACTTGTCAGAATACAGTACCTTTCCTGTCAAAAGAAGAACCCTTGTCTCTTCTGAAATGTAATTCCTATCATTGCAGAAATCCTGTATACAAAGAAAAAACAAGTTTGTGTTTGGCATGTCAATCTTGCTGTTGCGTTTTATGACTGCCTTCTCAAATATCAAGTGCTACATATATTTCACACCATGCAACCTGCTGACAAATGAATCAATCTAATAAAGACAGGTCAAACTAGTGTTTTGAAGGAGATCTGTAGAGACCACTATGCAATGACAGTATGCCACGAAGCTGGGATTAACATTTTTTTCTTCTTGAATGACACGAATCATTTGAAGTAAATCAAAACTGCCCTTCCTATTTTTTCACTTCCCATCTTTTCATTGGGAAGTCCAAAGAGAGGAGAAGGGGTATCGTTTTCCCTAAAGAAGGTCAAAGTTGCTACCTTTGTCACTCCAAGTACAGTTTACACAGACCAAAACTCTAAATCTGAACAACTGGAGGTAGCTATCAAAGACAGCTGCTCCCTGTCACCGTGGCATCTGCCATTTCACAGGAAATAAGCAAACCAAACTTTGCTTAAACAGGCTTGGGACAAGCTGTTAACAGTCTGACGCTGGAAAATGTGAAAAGTATTCTTCAGTACAACCAAAAACATCAGGTCTGGCCCAGAGAATTACTTTGGTTTCATTTATGCTTCCTCAGAAGCCAGCCTCTTAAAGAACAGCAGTGCTACTGCTGACAGTAAAGCTGTACTCACCAAGACTACTACTAAGCAATAGGAGAACCAGCTTGTACAAAATACAAACAAAATACCCAGACAGCTACTGACAGATAAAAACAGCACCAGTGACATAAAAACGTTCCCTCTTTCTTTTTTTGTCCCCGTTGTATTCTACTTCATGTATTCAGTTGGAATATACATATATTCTCACTCAGATACACTTGTAAAACACTTTAATGAAGGGATCTAGCAGTACATACTAATACATCAGTATCTATTCTAATTAGCTCTCACCCAGTTACAAACATTTCTGGCACATGATCACAGGCATAGATAGCATAGCATCCAGCCGGTGTTAAATGTAATTGCTGAGGATAAAAGATAAGCATTTTCTCACCCACGGTATTATGTTACGGAGATAACCAGCTCTCGATTACACAAGTCAAAAGTATTTCCCTTTATTGCTTTGGAAAGTAAATTAATAAATGTACCTTTTCAGGTTGTGTAAAAAATTTGGTTGGCAATACAGGGTCCTTCGGTGAATCTGCATTGCATGAAGCACTTTTGCTGTTGATTACACATAGTGCTACATCACATACTGTGTAAAGTTTCTGAAGAAGAAAAAAAAAGTATGCTTTAGGAATGACTGTTTTCACAAGGTACAGAGAATGTACTTCTTTAAAAAGATTAATCTATGCATTAAAATATCCACCACTGATGACATATTTTGCAATTATATCATTAACCATACTTTTGGCTCTTCAAACCCTATTTTTCATACAACTCTATTTAATAAAAACTAGTAATATCTTTACATGCCTATGCTGTACAATAGAAGCTCTTGCTCAATCAAATCACCATAAATGGTTTCTCATCTCAGGTAGAAACTAACAGGTTTAACAGCAACCATATAATACAGTATTTTCCCAGCAGCAGAAGACAGTGTCAGAATACTAGGCAGTGGGAGTCAGTAAGGCCAGGCAGGCAGCAACAGGAATATTTAACAAATTTTGTTTATTAACTTCATTAGCTGTTGTGGGCTGTTAAGGTCAACAAGGTTCTGCAAGAATGAGACTGGGAACATACAGACAATGCTTGCAATTAGCATTCTAAAAGACCAGAAGTGTTTGAGCTAGTACTTTCAGACTTCCTGCAAATCCTGTTCATCAACTGCTTGTGAAACCTTCAGCCCATCACCCAACACTTATCTGAGTTGCATTTCTTACTTCATTGGCCTTTGGCTCATCAGGAGACTGAGCATCTCGGGTAAGCTTAATGTTTTCTGCCATCTTTTTCATGAAGGCGTGGCTATTGTTCTCATTCTTTGTCATTAAAACTTCAAGCATGAACCACAGGCACCTAAAAAACCATGAAACCACAGGCAATTACATTCCAGCTTTTACACTGCAGTTCCCACATACAGCAATGTCTTAAAACAATTATCAGCTATACTACCTTTTTCTTAAGAAACCACAATCAATTAGAAGATATCATAAACAGTTAACATCACAGAATTGTTTAAGTTGGAAAAGTCTTTTAACATCAAGTCCACTGTTAACCTAGCACTTCCAATTCCACCACTAAACCATGTCCCTAAGCACCACAGCTACACATTTTTTACATACCCTAAGGGGTGGTGGCTCAGCCACTTCCCTGGGCAGCCTGTGGCAATGACTGACAACCCTCTCAGTGAAGAAATTCTAGATATCCAATCTAAGCCTCCCCTGGCACAACCTGGGGCCATTTCCTCCCTTTCTATTGCAGCAACACCCACCTGCTCCAAACCCTGTTCCCATGGCCACTCCTCACAAGGCTTATGCTTCAGACCCTTCACCAGCTTCGCTGCCCTTCTCTGGACATAGAATCAAGAATTCTGGTCCTACCACCATTTGGCTGAAACTCTGTACTCACTACCTTGGGCTACGTCTATGTTCCTATAGCTATGTACTGTGACCACACTTAAAACCGGATTAAACAAATCATACTGCTGCTAGACGGTTACCCACACTACATGGTTTGATATTGGGTCTCACACAGGAGAAGAGACCCAAAATTGAACAGGTCAGATTCTTGCTAATGCTACACGTGGTAGGAGAAGAAACCCTTACAGACAGACACAGTGGAATTAGCTTACCAAGTTTTCTTTCTTTAAATCTCGGTTATTTATAGGGAGAGCCCATTATATTTTGACTAAAAGGCTGTTTTAGGAATTTTCCAATTATGATATAAAGCTGTTGTGGTTTTATGTGACAAGGTTTGGGGAGTAGGGGGGAAGGGGGTGTGTATGTTGGAGGTGGGGGTGCTGCAAGAAGCAGCTAGAAGCTTTCCCTAGGCCAGACAGACTAAACACCAGCTGGGCTGCTCAAGGACGGACCGGACTGCTGCTGACCAAGGCTGAGCCAATCAGCGATGGTCACAGCGCCTCTGGGAATCATATTTAAGAGGAAAAAACCCACATGTGGCTGCCTTCTGCCACCAGAGAAGGGATAGACACTGAGGTCAGTGAAGATGGGGAGGCACTCCAGGCACAGGAGAGAAAGATTCCCCTGCAGCCTGTGGAGAAAACCATGGTGGAGCAGGTGTCCCCCCACAGCCCATGGAAGATGATGGGGAGCAGAGACCCCACGTTGGAGCAGGTGGAGACATATGGAAGATCTGGGATCCACATTGGAGCAATCTGCTGGGAGGACCTGCAGCCCATGGAGGGAGAGTTAGACAGACTGACTGACTCACACTGGAGCAGGTTTGGTTTGGGGACTTGAAACCAGGCTGGAGCAGTCTGGGTCTGAGAGACACATTCTATGATTTATGACTGCACCCATAGCAGTGACCCACACCGGGGCAGCTGGTGAAGAGCTGAAGCCCCGTGGGAAAGGACTTGTGTTGGAGACGTATGTGGAGGACTGTATCCCGTGGGTGGGACCCCACAGTGCAGCAGGGGAAGGGTGTGAGGAATGCCCCTTTCCCCCTCACTAAGTAGTAAAACAATTTGTGAGGAACTGACTGAAACCCCCATTCCCTGTTCCACACACCACCACCTGCCCCGTGCCACCCCAGAGGGGAAGAATCCAGGGAACTCATTAGTAAAGTTAAGTCTGCTAAGGGAAGGGAAGGGTGGGGGAGATGTTTTAAGAGCAGGGTTTACTTCTCATTATCCTACCAGGGGTGGGGGATGGGGGTGAGGTGCATGTGGGTGGGTGCCTGTGTGTGTGTTGTAATACATTAGATTTTTTTGAATTATTTTTCCTTTCTTTCTTTTTAGCCCACGCTGAGTCTGCATTGCCCGCGATGTTAACTGCTGAATGATCTCTCTCCCATTCCTCTCAGTGATAGTGACTTTGGTGGGCATCTGGCCTCCAGCCAGGGTCAAACTACCACAAAAGCTTAACTAAGTCTGCCGACGCTATCATTTGCTATCAAGCTTTAGAGCTGTATGTGGACTAGAGGGTCACTAAGTCATAACACAGTAAAATAATACTTAGTTGGGAAAGACATATGGGTGGGTCTGAGAGATGCAAACATTGTCGGTAGCTAACTGAATTCTGAAGCTCTGGGAGAGATATTACCTTGTAGAAAGAGGATAATAAAAAAACATAGAAAAACAGGATGATTAAATATTAGAATTCCCTGTCCACTAAAGCTTAAATCTCGTAAAATGATACAAATGGAACACAAGAAATGAAGGAACCTTTATCCCAAAAATTTGAAGGAAAAGTGTTGTGCTCCAACAAAATATTTAAATAGTTATCTGATGTTCAAACGAAATGATATGTCTATATTCTGACTTGCACCCAAGAGCTGTAAGTAAGTAAATGTGCTAGATACCTTTACAGCCACCTATTCACTATTCTCAATAACTTAAACTAGATGAATACAGGGCCAATAACATACCACACTGACTCAGCTTCTCTAAACCCCTCTGTTGTCCTAAGATTACTGCTGAGACTAATTTTACTTAATTCCAGTTAACACATGTGAACTTCAATAGCTCCATTTCCTCACTAGGTCAACAAATTAAATAAAACATTATGAACCTGGAACAAGACCTTTGCATAGCAACAGTGGGGTTTTACCAAAAAAAAAAAGAGCACCTAGAAGAACAGAGTTGTGGAAAGTTCAATCTCTGTATCCTCTTCAGTATTTCTGGACTATAAATTCAGAAGAAAAACACTTCATCTCAAGATAAAAAACAAACTTGACCCCAAATATACCTCTTCAGGACAAGCTCAGAAAGCTTCCTAAGAATAAATGCCACAGTTCATGGTGAAAGCGCTTGCTAAGCACGTACTGACATTACGTGACTGGATTTAGGCCATGTAAAGCCAAGACCAACTATGGAGACAACTACAAAACACACGGCCAGCCTGCTTTTCCAAGTTTGCAAGCATCTATGTTAACACTTTACAGTGAATGCTGTGACTCTCAGTACTCTTGAAAGAAACACTGTATTACATTGTATGAGAAAAATGTTTTGCATTTATCTCAGGAGACTCTTCAGAGAAGTAGTGCTGCCAAAATTCCTGTACAGAGTATTCCTTTGTTTGGAACAGTATTCTCCAGCTAGCTCAGCCAGCCTGTGACAAGCATGAGGGAGGAAACTTGACAATGAAGGAGAGCCATACAAGGGGTGTCCAAAAAAGCTCTGTGCACTAGAAAACACTTCTCAGAGAAAGTATTAACTCAACAACTGCAAATCTGAACTTGTTCCATGGATTCTGGATAAAGTGCACGCTGGAGAGTGCTTTCAGATGTTGCCAGGAACAGGGAGTCCTGGGACAAAAATGTAGACTTGATGATTAGGTAAGAAATCTTCACTGACTCCGGATTCTGACCAGGTATGAGTCAAGTAACTAATAAATCAGAACAAATTAAGTTTTTCATTTTAAAAAAGAATTGGACATGGACTCTCACAGGAACAAAACGAATTAAGAAGTGAACTGGTCTATTTGTGCCAAGAATTAACTGGTTTTCTGATGATGTATGCTGCAGTACGTGGTAATAAATGCCTCTGTAATACCAAAACAATATAGCTCACTCACAGTTCCACCAAAAATAAGTACAAGAAAAAAGCCCCAAACACTAGAACTAAAGCTAGGGAAGGACAGACAACACACTTTCAGAATTTTTAAAAAGTTTTAAAATTAAATTACTTTTTAAATTCACTACAAGACACAAAGGAATAGAAGTTATACTTATGCATGAAAGATTATCTGAGCAGTAAAAGAAGGCCTCAAACTGGAAACAGTACAGAACAAGCTTCTGTATGACAGGCTTGTGTACAATAATCTGTGCTGAATTCATGAAGAAGTACTAAGCCAGCACTGCAGGCATATTGTGCAAACAATAGTGCAAACGATAAGCCAGCAGCACACTTTGCTAGTAGGTATGCATAGGGGGAAAATAAGAAAGAAAAAAAAAAAAAAGAGGGGGAAAAAAAAAAAAAAGGAAAAAAGATAAATAGTTTCCAGTGAAGCAGGTTTCTGACCAAGTGCCCAGCACTACATTTTCAAGTCTTGGAGAAACTCTGTATTTTATAAGTTCCAAAATATCTGAACTGACATAACATGGCATCTCTTTCAGTGTGCTAGGAAATTCTACAGGTACTCCTAGGCATGAAGAAAAAAATCTGTAATCATTGCTTCCCTTTAAAAGAAGCCTAGACAAGTGACTAATTTGGTACTCTATGGTGGGACTACAGGCTACCTTTCCGGCTTTCAGAAACACTGCTAAGCAGTTGGCTGATGCTGCCTTCTCTTGTTTGGAGCCTTAGACATTTCCAAGACTACTGTTTTGCAAAATACTGGAGTTTCTCTACCTAATCAGTTTTCTTTCCAAGCAAAAAAACCCCAAAACACCTCAGTATAACGATTTCAGAATCATTCGACACTTACTCTTTGACATCACGAAGCTGATCAACATCCTGAGGTTTTGTGAAATCTGGATCATGTGCCAGTAAGTGAATCATATATGGTACCACATACTCAGGCAGCAAGGATAGCAATTTTTCTACAGTAACAAGAAATAATCATAAATAACTTCTGTATTACACACGAGCACCACAAGAAATGACTTTTCCAAGTATTACTTTTTCAACTACAGAATGGAAACTTTCAACTTGCACTTTCTTCCTACAGATTTTACTTTAAATGAATCATTAAAATTAAGCAAACAAGTTTTACTACTACAAAACTACCCGGTCCTAGTTCAGGAAGAAAGTCATAAAGCTGGAAATATCAGAAAACATTTTATTTTTTGGAGCAAAACTGCCTCCACAATAACAGCACTGTATTTTACATGTGTAATTCTCAGCAAGGCAGAGAGAAGTATTTTATGGTTTATGCTAAGCCTAAACCAAGTAAATTTATATTTGGATGTGTCTAATATAAAGATAAGGAAACAAATTAAACTTATCCAGTGTTTCTTTAGAAAAGCAATTTGCTTAAGTTTTAATGATTTCTCCTTCCAGCTTAGTATTTGACTGAAAATTCTTAACAATTTTACTGAAATACTAACCGTTAGCCATAGGATTCTGCTTAATATATTCTCTTCGTATACTGATGTTTTTGAGCAAGCACTGTCTGGCATGCGCTCTTCTCTCTTTCACAGGGTCTTTGGCACACAAAGCAAAGATTGCCATATATTCCAAAGGGAGCAGTAATTTCACAAGTGCCTTATGCAGTTTCTGAGCAAATATCTGCCTCACTTGGTAGCACTCATCCTAGAGCAACATAAAACATAAGAGCACATCCATGAACTCTTGGTCTCAGGACAAAAAAAAAGGAAAAAGCATTCAAGGTGGTATTATGAGGAGACATTTTAAAAATATCAACAGCTGCAGCACAATAAATATTTGAGATCACAAGAACTCTTTTGAAAGCTGCAGTGAGGGACAGAAAAATACTCAATATAGCAGCAACAAAAGCTCAGATGCAAGGACTCTGAATTCAATTAATTAAGAGTCACTTCAATTCAAATGCAGTTACTTACATTAATGACAAGTGCACAGAGCTGGAACTGTTCTGGGGTAATTATTTCATGGTAACAGGGTTCCTGTGCAAGCTTCATTATTGCACTACCAGCAGCTAATCGCAGTCGAGACATGTCCGATTTGCTATACAAACACGAGAGAGAAAAAAAAGGAAATCCAAAATACAACTCACTACAGCTATCTTTTAATTACTTGCATGTCATGACTTCTTTTTACAAGATCAACGAGCAATGAAGGTTTTTCCTCTGTGAGACAGATCACAGTTGTATAGCTTCTGATCAAGCTAAATGTGAAAATAAGATGTTCTGTTTTCCCCACAAAAATCTTAATTCCAATAAAATAGTGAAGTGAGGACAGTCAAGTTTCTTGTTTTCGTATCACTGTCTAAACAAAAGCAACACTTTTGCCACAAATTTTTCTATTTTCTTTCCTTCAGCCTCAGAATGAAGTGCAAAATTACCTCACTGCTGGAATAAAAGAAGGTCCACCCAAGATCACCCAACTCTTAAGTGTGTTACATCTTATCACTCAATTATTTTCCAAGATACTCCTGGTCTTTGACTCTCTAGAATGTCTTTCATTGTAAAGATATCTACATGGTCCTAAATTAGACTATTAGTAAATTACAAGAAAGAGGGAGTATCAAGCATATTTTTATACTGCAATTCCACTCCTAATATCAAAATTCCAATCAAATCCATTTTCTGTCATTCCACTAGCCAACACTGTGCTCCCTTTAAAATCCTAAAAAGCTCCAGAAGAATTAACATCCTTCAAATTCTATAACAAAATTGAGGGAAGGCTGAAAGGAACAAGGTCTGACCTGATTCGCTTCTGTTCTGTCAAGTCCCCTTCGCTGACGAGCATAGCTGATAATAGCCGGAGTGTGGAATTTGCAGACTTTGACTGGTTGTTTTTCATACCCAACAGCCAGCGTACCAAAAGTTTAATTGCTTGCACCTATCAGACACAAACAAATCAACTACAAACCTGCTTCCTGAAGTTCACTAGGTACTAAAACCCTACTGCTGTCAGATAGAAATTTCCACAGAGTCCTATTTATTAGACCTGATATCTTTTCAAAGGAACAGAATGAGGCAGTAAATATTTACAGAGTAAAGAAGTAGTGTAGCAGCCTTTGTGACATCAGGACATTGCAACTACATTCTCAGAAGTGCATCTAGAGAATGCATGATACTTGCTACATGATTATAAGTACGAATCTAGATAAACATTTCTAGAAAGGGCCATAAGTAGATTCACAGTAAAAAGCCTACAAAGACAAATGAACTACATTCAGCAGGGTCTCAACATATTTCAAATCTGTTTACACTCAGTGAAGTTGAATTACCTTTCTTGGAAGGCAAAAGTTTTCAATCTCTTAATTTTCTCAACATTCAGCATAATACCAGTAGGTGAAGATACCAAACTGCACAGTTTCTACAACCGAGTGTATAACCCACAAAAACTCTGGAACACCGCTTATTCTAAGGAAACCAATACAAAAGTACTCCCAAGGGATTTATTCTAATACTCTTCATTGCACAACTTGGGGGGGAGGGGAGGAGAAATCTTTAATCTCAAATATACACGTTACTATTGACAGCAGATGATTCACCTTTGCTAGTACTTCTGGAGAAACTTCTTCATCTGGAGACCACAATTTTCCATTTTTCTCACCTGTTGACTACAGACATTCATGTCAGTTTAAGAACTGGTTCAACCCATACAGAAAATGCAGAAGTAAAAATGGAAGAAGGTTGTGGATTAAGCCATCTTTCACACAAAGACCTTTGATGATGCAGTTATTACTGTGCTCACCATTTACAGAACGTTCCTTTATTGATTCATTTAACAAAAAAATTCTGTTCTTCACAGAGTTAATAACAGGCAAACAGAAGAGTAAGGACTTACTAAAAACAGAAAATCTTACCCTGTCATTCATTAGGAGATCTTTCACAATGAAATTTGCAACAACAGATTTCATTGGAGAAGCAAACTGGTCTGGAGCCAACATGGAAATATGGCCCAAAGAGACTAATGGAGTTATAAGTTGTTCTGGTACATCAGCATTCAAACTTCTACTAAGAGGCTGAGGAAGGAAAAAAAGAATAATTCAAAATTCAACTACAGATAGGTAAACTAGCATGCCTAAAAGCAATTTATTTTACTGCTGGATTGCTGATGAGTTTTACAGTTTTTCCATAAGAATTATTAAAGTTAGTAAACCAAAACAGAGAAAGAATGCAATTTCCTCATTACCAGAGTAACCCCAAGTCTCAGGTAAGATACGGGCAGAACAAATTGTATGTTCTCCTGTTTTAATGGTGAAACACATTCAAACCCCTGAGACATGGGGAAAACTGGTTCAACCCAGGAGTTGTGAAAACCTGACTTGGAGCTGCAAATGGCAGGAAATAATGGTAGGTAAAAAAGCCTTGGAAACCATCAGGGACATTTCTATCAGCACTCAGTATTTCCCTTCCAGGTAACAGTTGGCTGGATAGTTCCGTGCTGCTGTATCACCCAGCACCTTCATGTGCTGTTCTGGTATTAGGGAAGGAACATGCACTCTCACAGAAGTCTAAGCAGAGATCAAACTCTGTAAGCTTTATTTAAGCTTTTCACACTTATGAATTATGCATGGGTTCAAAGACAGCCAAGATTAAGAACCTAAGATATTTTACAAGTGTAGATTAATAATATTATTTGAGAGATCACTGTGAAAAGTAATAACCTCTCTGCTCTAAGGTGACTTTTTGCTTTACAACTTGTCTAAGCAAGCTGTAAGTGAGCAGTAAGCTGATGTCTGAGCTTACAGTCAAGTAGTTATTCTGCACTAACTTCCTCAGAGAGAAAGTGCTGTATGTGTGAAGGCCTTAAAGCACAGTAATTTATAATACAGTTTGAAAGGAGATGATGCTATCTCTCATTTAGTATCCGCTAAATGTGTCCTCCTGGGATTTAGTGAAGATCATTCCAGCACATATAGCTTATTTTCCTGTGTAGACAAAAAGGAATATCTTATCTACCAGACATCAGAACATTACAAAATCGTGACTGTAAGACACAAACATTAATTATTTACTATTGTAAAATTAATGACTTAGCTACTATGCACCTGTAGGCTTCCTGACCTCTTAAATTGTTATCTGTTAATAAACAGTATGAATTAATGTTAATTACCAGTATCAATTAAGAACAACAGAAGCAAATCTTAAAAACAAAAAGTAAGACATACCTCAAAGATCTGTGCAAGTTGCACCTCTTTATTTGAAAATATGGCATGTATACAGTGAACAGCTTGCTTTGCCTGATGAGGAGTGCCTCTCTTTGCTTTCTGATGCAAAATCGGAATTAGTGTTCTGTGAACATTAAACAAAGTATTTCAAAATGCAATTTGCAATCTACCAAAAAAAGTAGCTCTTCACCTGTACAAATCTATCCTCACAGTCTTATAAATCAAGCATTCCTTTGAAGTCTGTTCAGGAAAGATCATAATCGTAAAGTGAAAAGCAGGATGGAACTGTATTTAGCAATACCTGTTGAACATCTGACTGTACACAGTGAAGCAGAAAAAAGCCCATAGGGAAAAAACAAACATGAAAGAAAATAATGATCAAAACAAAGCTGTTTAGGAAGTCAAATATAAGGTGGGGGGAACCCAACACGTTCAGCTAGGGTAAAATCCTGGTCTTCTTATCCAAGCTTGAAAGAAACAGCTGAAGAAAACTTACGAAAACTAGGAATAACCATTGAACACCCATGTGTTTATAGGCCTTTACACTTTAACTCTGGTCTTGAATCACACTGTATACTCAAGTGAACAACTGCTTTGTTCTAGGCTTTGAATCCCCTGAAATCTGTCTGCTGGGCAGAGACCACTGAAGGAAAGAGCAGGGCAGAAACCAGCAAGAGACCATGTTGAGGTTGGTCAGACTGTTCAGTCCCGCTCCTGAGAGCGCACTGGAAGGCAGGCCTGTCCCCTGAGAGGTCACTACCTGAAGATTACCACACAACTCACCCAGCAACTGGCACAATAAAATGGCCTATAAAGCATCTGACACAAAAGCATCTTAAAAAAAAAACCCAAAAAAACCCAAAAAACCACAAACCACAGAGAAGTCCTTGCTTTCTCGGGAGGCTCAGTAACAACACAGCATTCAGTACACTGACTATTCAGCATCCCAGCGTTCACTGACACATTCTATATAATCAAAATCAGCAGCAAGAGGTGGAAGAGGAGCTTGCAGTGTTCAAAGTGGTCTCAAATATTTCCTAGAAAACCACACTCCAAACAAAAGACCCCTAGAAAAATGTTAACGGTAACCCTGAAGTAGGACCATATCCCTTCTCAAACCTGCTAAGATTCCACAAAAGTTGGATTAAGTAAGAACCAAAAGAGCAAAGCATGTCAATAAAACCTAGAGTTAAAATATTAACTTCAATGCCTAACCTACAGTTTTCATAGTGTAAATATATGCGTACTGAAGGGCCTTTGCCAAGTGCTGGCATCAGCATACCTCATCACTCCCCAACTGACATAAGCTGCAAAAGGTACTTCTGGGGATAGCAGGCAGCCTGCTCAAACAAGCAGTTTAAGAAAAACCAAAGAGGTTAACTTGAAACAAGCTACCTTGATGAGGATATCTAAATATACAAAATCTGAAACATATTCTTGTCCTTAGACTTCTTTCTCTTTGTGTCAGTGTAAACGCTGACCTGATCTTGGCTTTCAGAGCATTAACCCGACTTGCCTGCAAACCTTACCACAGGCAAGACCCCAGTTTTGCAGTTACATTTTAAAATTACTTGAGTCTGGCCAGACTATGCTTCAGCAACACCTGGCTAAGGCATGGGACCAAAAGAAATGTCAGCAATTCCAGCTTCCTTTGACAGGAGATGCCATACTCCAGCAATGAAGTCTCCACTAAATTCTAGTCAGGAATACTGGGACAGTGTGGATTGCTGGACTTTTCCTTCTCTTCTCTCCTACAAATGCCTTGAAAGGTCTATCATACATGAACTTGTAACATCTTTCTTTCGCCCAAAATCTGATTTGAATCCATAAGAATCGCTGAAGTTACATCTTCAATTCACTGGGAACTTAAGGTGTACACTGCTATGTATTTTATAGCACGGTAATACCCAAAGTGGTCTTTCAGTAGATGAGAACTTGAAACCTCTGCCTTATAATCTAGTTAGTTACTAACAGGCTAATTTTAGGGTTTTAGATATTACCCACAAAGTTTTAAGTAGTCTGTGAATACCTACTAGATTATGCAGCTTTAATCAGCAGTTAAAGCATGATTGCATAATGACAACTTATAGACAGCCAATTATTCTTTGTTAGAAATTCATGCCTGCTTTTGGATCTTGTTTCCCAACTTGTTTCATAACAGAGCTGCTAACCACCAGAGATTATATTTTCATTCCTTACAAAGACAGAAAAATTGTGTGAAGGACAGATATGAGTAGAAATGATGCCAAGGAATTACATCTTTGCTGTATTTTTGCTGTTGCTTATTTTGTAACCTGGGAAACATGCTAAATGCTGGTTTTAATGTGTCTATTATAAGAAGATTTTTTAAAAGTACCTATCATCTTCAATAAATACACAAAAACTGTGAGAATGCAGAATTTAAAAGTGAATCATGAAAGAAAACCTGTACATATTTACAATACTACAAAGTAATTATAGGGGCAACATACTGAATAACCTACCAAGAGGCAGAATTACAGGTATGAAAAGCAACACATAAAGAAATACACTCACGATCTTATCTGTGGCAGGTCTGTTTCTATTTTGTGACCCGTGTTTCTGAAAATCTGTATGGCTGCCTCAGCTACTTTATCATCTTCCATCCTGAGGCACTGCAGCAGAGATTCATAGGTCTCTGCAGAGTGGAACGAGGTAGGATGTGTAAAGGACAGAACCTGTAGACAGACATTTAAGCAAAGGTGTGTTTGCTCATCATAAATGAATCAGCAGGAAAACAAAACTATGGCTTTACCATTACCATCAACATAAATAGCTATTACATGCTCCTATGAGATTATTTGGGAGAAGATGATATGAATTCATCTATGCTTTGTTCTTCAGAGGTCTTCCCCCCTCCAAATATTTAAGATACTACATAATCTGAATATATAAATAGATTTATTAGAATAATCACTTATTCAAAAGTATTCAATTACATTCCAATTTACCTAAGAATGCTTTTTTACAGCTTAGTTTAACTGAACTGAAATCTTAATTTCTCTAGAATCAACAGTCCCTGAGTAGAAGAGAAATCAAGAGGGTCAAGGTATCTACAAACAGAACATAGATTACTGCCCTTTTTATCTAAAGCTAATGAAATATAACACATTCTGTTAAATAGGAGAAACATGAAATAAGAACTAAGTATGCAGGGAGTCAAGGCAGGACAAGAGAGAACTAAAGGTTATCCCCAAAGCAAGCTTCATTAAGTATAGTAAAGTTCAGGTAACAAGGTAGGGAGAACAATGCAAAGTTGCATGCATTTTGTGTATTCTTTGGATTTATCTTGGCTTGATTAGAGTTTCCTACTCACATGAGTATCAATGTGTGAAGTAACATATTCAAATACATCCATGTCATAGCAAAATAACTTTCAACCTTGACAGATTTCTTTTCTGAGCTACATTAGCAAACAGACATTACTTCCTTGTATACTTCTGTTCAACTTCTTCTACACTTCTGTACAACTTCTTCTACCCTGGTTGCCATCACCAAATTTGGTGAGATATGCCTCTATAAACTCCACCTCCTTCATTCATACTTCTGAAAAGTTTCACTTGAGTTAGGTAGCTTTCTTGGCCGTTCCCTCCTATATTTTATACTGCCCTTTGCAACATGTGCAAACTAAAGTCTCATTAGTGCACTGCCAAATCTATCACAGATGTTTTCCAGGTATTTAAAATCCTTCTTTCTCCCCCAGCCATTTCTCATCATCCCTCAGAACACAAGTTCTCTCGTCCCCTCTTTTTCTTCTACATAAACTTGGCTCTTGAGTGTATTGCTTGCTTTCCTCCCAGTATCATACAGTCCCCAAAGAACATGACTTTCCCAATTTCCTCATTTCTCTTCCTCTCACTTTACCTCTGCACCTTCCACAGACTTCCCTACTTCCCTTTCTACTTTAATGTGCGTATTTCAACTCCTGGCACCCTTTTCAAAGCATATTTCTTCCCCAAACCCATCTCTTTCATTATTCTTTTTGCAAGTGAGCATTAATAACCAAACACTTTTATACATTAAAAAAAGTAATTATCTAAATAATAAATCTTAAAACCATGCTAACATGAAGTCATTAGTCATACCACTTTTGTCCCTTCCATTACAAGCTACAGCTGCATTAACACAGATTACCTTGAGAAGTTCAAGTCCTGCACGAATAGCAGTATCAGGACTTACACCCTCCTCTTCATCATCAGCTGTCCCCTCTATGGATTTATTCATTAGTTTTACTAGTGCACTGAAGTAAGAGATACAAAAAGAAAAAAAGCAAATGAATGCAACAATGTACAGTGTTAAAGGCTGGTGATACCACCGAGACTGCCTGTTTTTGACAATAAATAAAGAGAAGGCACTAGTCCATTGGTGGGGAGGTTTTGTGGTGTTTGGGTTTGGTTTGGGGTTTTTTTATTATTATTTGTGAGTGTGGATTTTTTTGTTGGTTTGTTTTGTTTTTTAAATCTGCTTTTCCATTATTTTTTCTTTCTGACTTTGCTTTCTGCAAAACTAATTCTTAGGAGGGAAAAAAATAATCAAAAAGAACCCCACCATGTTGGCAGCATTTAGATCAACACAGAGCTGCATGAGTTTCAGAATGTAATTAGGTTGCCAGACAAGTCTCAAAAGAAATCCAAACATTCTCTTACACAATCCCACAAAAGCTAATTAATTCAACTGCTATACGGTTGATGGTGTTGCAGTTTAATACGTGAAAATAATGATCATAATTTTCATCTTGAGCCCCACAAATAGTAGTTTCACTGGAAATAACTACTGTATTTTTAAAAATCATTTGCAAACAGCACAGCAAAGAAGTGGCAAAAAAAAAACCCCAACAACTAAAACCCCACATTCTCTAGGCTACTGGAAATGAAGACATTTACATATACATACATAAAAAAAAACCCAACCAAACACACAACATATTTACTGTTAGGATAAACTAATCTAAATCCCAAGAAAATACTTTCTTGGTTTGTGTGATTTAAACAATCTTTATAAATGTGATCTTTCAAACTTACCTAATGGCTTCAGAGTCAATATGTACAGGGGCAATTCTTTCCAGAAGAAATTTAACCATTTCCAGAAAAGGATTTGTTGGCTGCTTAGGATTTGCAAGTTTCCGGGCTATCTCTCTCTACAGGAATGTTAGATACAAACAAGAATTACACTCATTTTACTTACTACTCAAGAATTTTGAATATGCTGAATATAGCCACTTCTTTTAACCACAGAGATTGTCTACATAACCAGTGAAGCCTATTTTATGGGAGGCTGTGATTATCTCCAAAACTTTATCACATTATAGTAAAAGCAGACACAACTTTACCAAACTATTTAAATGTAAGATGCATTTAGCTTTCTAGTGATAGTTCTTCAGAGTTTCTTTAAGCATTGTAGGCCAGATCCAAAACAGAACCAAAGAAGAGCTAAGTGCTAAGTATCTATGTTGGCAAGAGCAATCCATAGATCCATAGGTAACCTAGTTTTATGGGTGAGATTTATAAGGAACAACAAAAAATCTACACTACAAGCCACAGTACTCAGATGTGCAGAAGCACTACACTACCTTGGCTACAACAGATGTTCAGACCCTGTGACCTTGTCTATCAAAGTTTTGGATCCCCCAAATCAGTTTTTCCTCTCTGAATGTCCCAAATGCCAAGAACATTAAATTCAGCTGCAAACCCAGCAGAAAGTGGACAATTAGATACTTTTTGTTTTCCACAGGAGCCTAAAAATCTCTCAAAGAAATGACTTCTTGACTTTCCTTCTCCTCCTCAAGGGTTGGAACCTGCAGATCCTACAAATGAGGAAACTGAAGGTCCATTAGCCAAAAGCCAAGAAGTCTGTGTTTATTTGTTGATACTCACTATGGTGATTTCTGTCAAAGATACTGCTTACTTATTTTGGGACCATAATGGGAAAAAACCCACCCAGTGATTGTTGGCACAATCCGTAACTCTCTGGAAAAGTCCCATTTAGTATTAAGGTGTGTATTTTCATCAAAGAGGTTAAACAGATGAGAGAGAAAAACTGATCTCAAAATAACCTTCTAGGAAGAAAAATAAATTAATAATATGCAGGGGCTTGTCAAGATATATTTGTCTTGCTGGTACTCAGAACGTTCTAAGTTTCATCGGTGTAAGAAGACAGTTTAGGAACCATACCATAAGAAAAACACTTGAAATAAAGTTGGGTTTTTTTAATTAATTTGGTCTTTTAGATTTTATGCTTGATGCTCATCATCCCAAGAAGCAATAAAGTTTCTGTTTTCTTTAGAAGCAAGATAATGATCATAGATTATATTTTCCATAATATCTACAGTTTAACCAAGTATTTTATGAAAATAGATGACAGTCACATTAAGGTATCAAAAAAACCTTGTTAACTGAATAACTGTTTTAAGCACAAGTATAAAAGTTTGCTTTTCCATTTCCTTACCACACAAACATCTGCCTGTTTACAAGAACATGTAGGGCTAATTAACAGTTCAAGTTGGGATCGAAGTTTCTCATCATCACCCAGAACCTGGTTGAATTTCTTCACAAAATCTTGTGCTTTTCCAGGATCTGGAAGGTTTTCTGTATGATGAAACACAAGTTAATGTAAGATAAATCTGTCACTTCAGTATGCCAAGTTTCACAGAAGTACAATTTCCAAGAACTGTTATAACAGTTTATAGAACTTATTAACACTTACTTGCTATGGTCATCAGCTTTCCAAACATGGCAGCACTGTTTGCTTCTGACTGAGGACAGCAGCAGAAAAAAAAAATTAAAAAAAATTCAGTGATACTTCCCTTATAAAATATACCTTTAAGCTGCTCAATTAATTTTTCTGCTGCACAATTCTAATCCAGAATCTTATGGCTTTGTTTTAAGAATAAACACTAGACTAGCGTAACAGTACCAGCAGCAGCTACTACATAAGAAAAAGGGAAAAAATATTCTTGCAGTATCAAAGAACTGGGAAAATTCACTAATTCACAGAACAGATCAAATTCAACTCTTGGAAAATGACCTAAAAATCCCCACCAACACATACAACCAGCCAAAAAAACCCCAAAACAAATAAAGAATGCCCCCAAGCCCATTTTATACTAGAAAATAAGAAACAAAAAAAGGTCTGTCAAAAAGCAAAAACTTGGTAATTTTTTAAAACTTTTTCCAAGATTATTGACCAGTAATATAAACTAATGGTACACATAAGGAGGCCACATACCTTTAAGCATTACTGAAGCAACTTTACTTAATGAGAATGGGACATGGTCTACATATGGACATCAACAGAATAATAAAGTCACACTGAACAAATAACATAGTATTTTAAAACCCCAGTAAATAAGTCTAACAAGCCCACAGAATGAAGTATTGATATTTTCAAAACCGTACAGTGGGCTGCTTATGCAAGTCTAGTAATTCTCGTACGTGACTCCTTAGCATGTTCTGGCACTTCCACATCTCATTCAGTGCTCTGCAAAAGTGCAAAACCAGAAAAGGAAAGCTTAACAATTGTTCATGACAAGAGCGTGCTGAATGCATTAGTAAACAAGATTGTTCATTTATTTTATCTTGCAGATGCAACATCTGCTAGGTACAATAAAAACATAAAAATTAATAAAAATAATTCCAAGCAAGGTGGGACTAATTTTCATTTTTGACTAAACATCACCTCTTGTTATTCTACTTGGAAAAATTTCACATATGCAGGATGGCCACAGTATGTCTTACAACCCCCCAACATTATCTCTAAAAGAACATTTTCCAGGATTCAGTTATTAAGTATCTCCACCAGGGACAAATCTACAAGTCATTTCTTGAGTATTTTTTACTCTGTGCTGTTCTCACTGGATGAAAACAAATGGATAAACCCACTCTTCTCAAATATCAAGTGATTTTATTGTCTCATGGACATGTGGAGTTTGTATATAAATGGGAAGTGGTTTGAAATACTACTTGCACATCATGCTAAGCCTCAATTACTTTAAATCATGGCAATAGGAGTAAGACAATACAGGTGTCGGAAAAGCCTGAGAAAGTATTGCTGAATACAAGCTGTACTCACTTGACAGCATTTGGATCCAAGCTAGCATACAAATAGTACAAGCACTTCATTCGCTCTTCCGTTTCCAAATTGTGTGGAACAAGATACTGAGCAAAGATTTTCTCTACCAGTAATCTGCAGGAAAAGAAGAGATAAAAACTACATTTCCAACAGTGGTGATTCCTTCCAGACAAGCTGAAAGAACAAGAAATATCGGAAGTCATTCAAACCAGATTTTCAACAGAGAAGAAAAAAATGCACCGCTCTTTTTCTTATCTGTAAAGATCCTTTCCACTGTTGATAGATTAGACAGAACTGCTTCTAGAGAGCTTTTCTTTTACACCTCTAAGAGGGAGTAACTGCTTTATTTGCCATCACCCAAATTCTCCTTTTTCTTTAGGCTCTGAGAATTTCCCTTTGTTCGCTCTCATATGGAAGGGATACAGACACTAAAAAGCCCAAATGAAGGAGAATACAAGAATATAACCCAAGGGGGAAGAAAAGTAAAAATCTGAAGTATCCTTGATTGAAAGGTTAAGGTAAAACTGTGGTATTGGAGAAAAATAAAAACATTTGAAACTACTAACTTTTCTAATACAGAAGTAAAGGTGGAGACAAAGGAACATCAAAATATATACAACAAAAGGAGCTAGGAAATTACAAAACTAATTGAGAGCAATCCAAGTTATCAAAACCATTCTTCAATTTTCTGTTTTTAAAAACAATAATATGTATTTAAAGTTTTACATAAAATACAAACTTGAACTACAAAATATGACTGTACAGTTCATCTAATTTAGCCCCCCAAATGAAAGAACATTCAGACATCAATTTAATCCACAGCATTGAGAGCTGTGCACAATGTCCAGCTACACAATCTGATGTTTATGGACAAGTATTTCCTGTGCTTGAATTTACAAACTTTTTTCACTCTGATTCCTATTAACTAGTGTGGGAATGCCTTATACAAAGTGCAGGTCAAACACACAGTATCCCTGTCCATAGAAAATTCCAAGAGACATGATGGCAAGGCAGAGGAACAAAAGGATGATCATGAATATGGATACAGCTATCTCAAGGCACCCCACTACTATTAAAGAAAACTTGGCTTTCTCCCTTTAAGCATACATTTTATCACTGGAAAAACTAAATTACTTGGGGAACAGGATCTTCAGATCTCAGAGAACTGTTTATGAGAGTGTACACACAGAAATGACACAAAGTCTGCTACAGTAGAGGTATCTGTTTAACACACTAGGAGACTGGGGGTATCAGACTTATCTTACTAATCTGTGGCTCTAGCCATGTCTGTACAGATACATGTTCTAGAAGCTGTCAGGACAAAAGCCTTCCCTGGTCCATGCCAGTTAGGATAAAGATTTACAAATAGAGAATACCTCTGAGGAAAGTCATCAGCTAGCCTATCCAGAGCAGGTAACGGGGCAGTGTTTAAGATGTTATTTTGCTCCCTTCTTTATGCATTTGTTGCAAAACAAAGAAGTTTGCAGTACACAGATGATAAGCAGTTCCTATGGTTAGAAGTTCTTGGTTTCAAGTAGACATTCACATCAATTGTCAAGTAACATCAAAAATATTGTCAAGTGTCTGAGTTAAGGATGAGTGTAGAGAATTTGTTCTATTCCACTTCAAGACTGAATACTGTGTGCTACTACATGATCTTCTGGAAGAACTAGTGTTACCCCATGCACACAATGGAAAATTCTCCCAAGGCTCAGACAGCTGGTCACTGTTAGTTTTTATTCTCCTCCCTCATTATGGAAGGAAAACAGGCCACATTTGGCTAATTTTGACCTCTGCTTATGTGTTTAAAGGATTGGATCGACTCTGTCTTAGAAGATCACAGCATTTCTACAGCTCTTCAGGTGCTAAAAGTACTGATGTTGTAATCCTGACAATAGTAACACTGAAATGCACTGGTCCTCTACACTGAGATGGGAAACCAACCCAGTAGTGTGACTAAGCAAGAACTTCATTGTCAGCCTTAAAAGCTAGTAGAATTTGGATTAAAATTCAGAGTACCAAACTGAACTAGAGAAATACTGAAAAAGCAGTGATGTCAGAAAGAAACTCAGCTTTGATGACATAGTCTTTCCTTAAAATTCCTTGCCTTGTTTCCCTGACAGTGTTCTGCATTTCCCAGGAGCAGGGATATTGAAAACATCTGTCCCATTCACTGATTAATTCCCTGCTATCAAATCTCTGTATTGACAGTGAGACATGAACGTGCTAGGAAAAAACCCACAAACTAAGCTCTGTATGCAAATTAATGCATATTGATGCATACACATATGCAGAATTATCTTTGTATAAACTATGTGGATATTTCCTGATTTTTCACTATTTGATACCTCTACTGTAGCAGACTTTTTGTCATTTCTGTGTGTACACTCTCATAAACATTTATTTACTCTTAAATAAAACCAAACAAAACCTCTACAAAAAAATACAACCCTCCAAAAAAAAACCCCAAAACCAAAAAACAGCCAAAAAAACCACACCACCACCACCAAAAAAAACAAACCCCAAAACAAAACAACCAACCACCACACAGAAAAACCAAACCACACACACAAAAAAACCCCAAAACCCAGAAAGCAACTGATCACATATGTATCTCTGGCCCAGTCATGACCCCAGACAGATGAGCAAACTGAGAGCTTTCACTGCTGCAGTGCTATGAATTTACTGTCACAACTGTAGGGAACTGAAGAGGCTACTAGCCCATTCAGACTAATCACTAGGATCACAAAACAGTGAGGTTAGCAAGCTGTGTAAGAAAGATGCTAAGAAACACTACAAAGAAATGGATGATTTCTAAGTCTGCTGCATTAAAAATTTAGGCTGAAATTTTGTCTTTGTGTGATCTCATATTTTGGCTTTCCTTGTGAAAGACGAAGAATTAATAGTGAGAGTCGAAAACTATCTTCCAAAACCTTGGCCAAAACACTTTTCTGTAAGCATTCAATCCTATTTCAAAACTTAATGGGACTGAGTGACAAAACAGGGAAGACCAGTCTGTTCTACCTAAACTGTCCATTTTTACGTAGTATACCAAAAGGAGATGCCTGTGCACATACTGTGGTGCATACATGCACAATACTCACAGATCATGAATTTTAACATGGAAGCTCTTTTGAAAGTTAAGGCAAACAAGAACAGGGTATAGTAAATGCAAATCTGACAGTTTTATCCTATGCAGTGGTTAGTTAATGACAATCTACTACCATCACAGATCTAGTTTCATCAGTAAACAGAATCAGTGTCTGAACAGATAATGCGACTACCCTGAATATCTTGGTACACGTCTTAATGATTATTAATTTAATACATCATGCTTAAAACCACAAACACAGAATGTGATATAACACCTTTCTCAGGATAAGCACATATTTCTTATCACTAAATAATTAAAAGTAGGAAGGTTGACTCACTTGTCATCAATGCTATTTTGATAATATATGTGCAAAAGTTTATCCTTTATCCAGCTCACTTTCTCTGCAGCATCCTTCCCAGCCTCGGCATGAAGACAATACTTCTTGTAGAGCTGGGCGAGACCCATCATAGCTTCTTTTCTTACTCGCCACTTGAGGGGGAAGAAATTAAAAAGAAGGTAGAGAAATGGTTTTGTTAAATAAATGTTAAACACAACAAAATACAGTAAAGAAATACAGTATAGAAATGTGAAAGAAAACAGCCACGTTCCGGTCTCGTACGTTTAGATACTTCAAAAGCTGGACAATGCTGTTTAGAGCCTCTAAATGAGAATTTGTAAAGCCTACGTACGTAAGGGGTTTCTTCTGTGTACTATGCAGATTAAGCATTGCCTGAACAGAGGAATGCAGTACTCCTCTGCATTGAGCAAAAAATATCTGGGAGCTAGACAGCATAAAAAAGTTAAGTGCAGCTTAGTATGTATGCCAGAGTAAGTGTCTTCTTGAGCCAGGACTTGAAAGACTTGTCTGTTCACAGACAGGCACTAGAAGTGGCAGCCTTCTTCCCCTCATAGACCTTCACTGTTTAGTACCAAAATTGTCTAGAAACAATCTGGAGCTCAGCTCACCCCACTAGGGCTTGAACTCTTTGGTCACTTTCCAGGACAGTGGGAGAGACTTTTTGCTGAAGCCTCAAAATAACTGCTGTAAAACTAAACATCCACAGATGAAGTTCCTGGGTTCTCATCTTTGCTTTTGGTGGTCACTGCTTTATCCCCTCATGTAAACAGGAAATGTCCCATTATTAAACATTTTAACAGACAAGAGCCATAAGCTGTCCAATGCTGACTTCTGGAAGGAATCATACCAGAACAGGCTGAGGATTAATTTAGAGAGAATAATGTCTCCCGATGGATGATTTGCAGAGAAAGCCTCAGAAGATTTTCCCCTCACCATTTAAAAGAGCTGCATAAAATTCAAATGGAAAGAATTTCTTCCAGAACACCCTAGATACCAATTTTTGGCCTTGAACTCCAAGGACTAACAATGCCCAAATAATTTCACCTTATCAAGCATAAATGTAGATACTATCATACACACTGTGCCTAACACATACACACTGTGCCTGTAGCCCATGGAAAGGGCCAAGACCCCACCTGCAGCCCATGGAGAGGCCCCATGTTGGAGCAGGTGGAGACATACAGATGATGCTGTGACCCACACTGGAGCAAGCCTCTGCCAGCACTTGCAGCCCGTGGAGGGAGACAGAGACACAGAGATGAGGGAGACAGAAAGATCCACACTGGAGCAGGTTTGCTGGGGTGGGGTGGGGGGAACGGGCAGGCTTGCAACCCCATGGAGGACCAGGCTGGAGCAGTCTGGGCCTGAGAGACTGAGAGACATTCTGTGATTTTATGACTGCACCCATAGCAGTGACCCACGCTGGGGCAGCTGGTGAAGAGCTGAAGACCCATGGGAAAGGACTCATGTTGGAGACATTCATGGAGCACTGTCTCCCATCGGTGGGACCCCATGGTGCAATAGGGGAACAGTGTGAGGAATGCCCTCCACTATAGGCAGTGGTGGACTTTGTTTGGGTTTTTGGGGTTTCTGTTGCTGATTCTTAATAGCTGTAATCATTGTGCAAATGCCCAGACAGATCGAGTTAGCTACGGACATTTTTTTTTTTTAAATGAAATATTGTCTTTTAGCCAAAAACTTATACCCCAAAAAAGTCATTAGGCTACTGTTACTAATATCATGCCAGTTAGAATATGCTCAGGAGAAGAACCAGATCACATAAATGGCATAACAGTTGGCATGATTTAAAGTTTTCTAGATACATTATTTTTGAAGAAAAAAGGCAGAATTGAGATGACATATTAATGTGTTTAAACAATCTTAAGCTTATTGGCCAAGTGTTCTTTTTATAGTAATATCTATACTCATTTGATAGATGATTGCAGGACTAAAAAGAATTTGATGAAGTCAAATTGATGAATGATCACTTAGGACTTTGCAATAGATTAGTCCAACAGAAATCTAGCTACAAAGGGTAAATGCAGTCAGCAGAAGACAAAAGAGTTCTCTGAAGCAAAAGAAAAATTAAAATAGGTATAATGCACCATGTCTGGAACTGACAAAATCCTACATAGGGGGAAAGAAAAAAAGCTGAAGCTGGAAGTTTACAAGTCCTTGATATTCATTTTATGATGCTAATTATATGCCACATTATTAAGATCTACTTCAAATTCTAAGTATTTGTTGCAGTCACTTCTAGTCAAGCCTCGATTTTCATTTCTCCTCAGGATGTATTTTTGTTAAAGCTCTCTCTAGACTTTTTTTTTTTTAAGAGAAACATTATATCGAGGTGACATTATTCTTCACTGATGAATGCCTGAAAAGGCACCTAACCTTGAAACACAATCTATCATCAAACCTATGACTGGTGTAAAATGACTGAGTCAAACATATTAAGGAACATTAAGTACCACCACACTGGGTTTAGGCTGTATGAACCAAAATATATCCCTAGCTACACAAAAATGCATTTACAGCTGTATGACTGACGGGTTCTTAGCAACGGCAACACACTGAAGGATATCAAGGACACTCTGTAGAAGACACAGTAACAATCACCCCATTCTGCCTAGGTGAACTCCCACTAGGAAGTGGTAGTTACACTAAAAGTTTTTAGATCTCATAAATGACTTCTTGGGCACATTTGTTTAATGGATGAAAAAAGAAGGAAGGTTGTCTTAATCACTCCCAAAAAATGTGCAAGGTCAAGCTGCAGGTACAGCTAACCAAAGAGCTGCTTTATTACAGTGAACATATTCAGTATCAGTATTTCTCTTTGTGCAAAGATGACATCCTATCCTTGAAATATGTTAAAGCAACACTCTCATTTCAAAAGGGGAAAATACTAAAAAAAAAAATTTAGAAGAATTAAAGTAACAAGCTAGCATGACATTAAGTTATAGAAAGGATGCCCCCTAGAAAAAAGGAACAATCAAAATGGTTATACAGCACAGTGAAGTCTGCTAGTAAACCATCATCCTCCAAAGAGCATGGAGCTACATCCAAAAGGGCGTAAACAAGAAAGAGTATAAGGTCTAGCAAGTTTAAGGTAAATGCTTGATGAAGCACCGCAGAAGTTTCAGAAGCAAATTATAAAACGTATCATATATTCAGTATCTTCAGCAAAGCCTCCAGAAGCCTCCAAGACCCTTTGGTAGAACCAAAAGACAAACAAGATTTATTTCAGGAGACAGGTCTGACGAGGTTTCTCTTAAAGAATTAGAAGACCTTTTAAATTAATAAAGGGCTCAGTAACAAAATCATTAATACCAGGTGATATCCCACTCACAACTTCCACAGGAATTTAGAAATGATACACCAAATACTAACTATTCTGTTACTGCACTCTGTCAATGAAGAGACTGACCACAGAAAATGTGAAAGCAAGCAAAAGGGTGACAAGAAGAACAGAACACCTGATTTTGGATGGACAAACAGGTTGAAGCAAAACAGTAACAACAATAAGAAGAGTAGACACTGCCGAAAAAAATGAAGTTACAGGAATGAGTCGTCACACTTTACAGAACAGGAAGTTTTGTCTAAGGAAAAAAAAATTTAGCATATCCATAAGTATTATCAATAAAATACATAAGGGTTAAAAAAACCCTTTCCAACAAAGTCTCACACCAGAGGATCTTATAATAAAAATCCTGTTGTGAATTAATTATTAACTAAAACACAATGTGTGGAAATAAATAACTGGTTTTCACAATAAACTGAAAGTAGGGAACCTACTGATGGAGTCAGAAGTTAATCTGTGATAACTAATGAAAAATCATTAGAAAACAAACTGAATGACATGCATAAAATTTACTGAGGTAGTCAGATCTAACATTGTAATGAAGAACTGCAGAAAAATGATATGCCACTGAATCCTACATGGGAAAAAAATCAGATTTTCCCACATGCATTAAACTTGATGCAGATGCCATGGATGCTTGTAGAGTACAAGTAAGTTCATGGAATAAAGTTCCATTGAAAGCACTGACGAACATGATTAAGCAAATTTAACAAATCTTTAAATCACAAATTGCTGGAAGCCAGAAGTGACATTATGAGAATTAAACTCCATTATAGGGACCTTCAGCCTAAACATGTAGCAATTCTTATGTTCTTACAATATGATTGTGTTCCTCACATGTCAGTGTTGGTGCCTCCCTAACATGGAATCTCCATTAAGATGTTCTGGTAAGAAACTTATTTTGTCCTCACAGCATTCTAGGTGGCAGTCAACTCTAAGATGCTGTTTCAATGGCTTTGGAATTTTGTTTTATTTTTACCAAACTATATTAAAAGCAGATATTCCTGAAAATAAACTACTAACACTTACCCGTTTGTCTAACGTTCTTTCCCTTACAAAGCCAAGCAGCTGGTCATTGACTAAAGAAAGGTCTCTCTTGCCCGCAGTAATAATTGTAACGATAACATCATGTCGAATGGCTTCTTCAGGGTCATGTGATCTAACCTTCAAATATTCTGTTACGACCAGAAACAAGAAAAAGCTTGGCTATTTTATGTAGATATGATGTATTCAAATGTGTTAATAATGTTAAAGCAATTAAATGTCAGTCACATATCACAACCATATAATCTATTAAACCTATAACTGCCTACAGGAAACATCTGTTCCATCATTTTTTATGTTAAATATAAAACAATTGTAGAACTGTAAATATCCAAATATTATAAAAGTGGATAGCTCTTACAATAACCTCATTTGCAACAAGCAACCAAGCGAAATAAAGCTGATTAGACTACACTGGCAAGGGGTGGGGAGAGGGAATAAAAAGAGCAGAAACTCCAATTCTCAAAAAGCTAAGAAGCTAAATAATAAAAGTAGTGACAATAGCTGTAGGTTAAGCTTGCATGAAAAAAGAACCAAATTTTCAGTTAAGTCTGAAATCCTGTTCATAGCTAAAACAGTGCTGAAGTCAAGGAAGAAACTTCATCATATAAACCAGCAGAATGGCATTTTCTAAACTAAGTGGGATAGAGCAGATACTGGGGGCAACAATGACTGATTTTGAAAATAAATTCAAGATGTTGCACCAGTATTTGCTTTGACTTGCCAAAAGTTTCATTAGAATCTGAAATTACTTAAAAACTCATTCTGAAATTGGTAGCTTCTCAAAGACTTGCTCTGTCCACAGACAGTCACATAGTGCCCTCTCTCTAACTAGCACTTGCCTACTGCAGGAAGGAATTACTCGGTAGTTAGCTCTTCCACCCAGCATCAAGCACTGGACTTGATACATTTTAGAATTATACTGCTATGTACAGAAATAATTACATTATTTCTTGCTCATTTCTTAAATGATTCTAAACCCCTGTATGAGCGTCTTACCAGTGAGGTCTTTTGCTAAGTCTGGATGGTTCATTAAACAATGACTGGCGAATTTCACACTCTCTAATCTCACAGGGACGTGGATATCATTGAACCTAGAGGGATGGAAGATGATGAATGTTAATTTTTAATTAGCCTTGCAAATCAAGACTATTCTCTGTGTAACAACACGTGTTGATAGTTCTTTTAACAATTAGGATAATTTTATGTGGAAAAATAATACAACAGAAATATTTTGAATTTATCTCCATAATGCACCTCATACAGATTTTTTTTATTTATTGTGCAATTAAGTCAGGACTAAACAAAAAAATCAGTGCATTATATGCAGTGTTGACCCAATGGCTTTTGCCCATTAACTTCTGAACATAATTCTCCATACACTATCAACTGTGTGTTTCAGTGTGATTGCGTGTGTATATATACGCATATTCATATATATGTGAAATCAGAAATATATAAACTGCCACATAACATGCACCATTTCAAAACATTTATTTTTTAAAAAAAAGCAAAAAAGAAAAATGTAAATCTTAATAGTTAATCACTCAAAAAGCTCAATCCTAAATAAACCAGATACAGCTGCAGATGCAGCCTAACAGAATGAAATTTCAAGCAGTGCTGGCATACCTATTGTGTAATTTCTGCTATGTATATAACGTGCCCTCTATCTAACCCATATTCCCACAGCTGACAGCAATGTAGCAACAGTCCTTCAGGCTTCTTCATTCTAAAATACAAGTGTATGCAATTCTCTGCTTCAAAGATTTAACAAAAGAGCTTGTTCAAATACAAACTGTTGCATCCTCTAAAAGCAGAATGAAAAAGGCAGTGCTATTAGAACATTTAGAATAAAATTAATAGAAATGCAGAATTCTATCCCCATTTCTCTTACCGCCCAAGAAAGCACTGCCAGAGAGGACGATTCTGTGTGGCCAGATCAGAATCTTTGGAGCCAAACAGTTTCGCCAGGAGTCGAACGACAGCCAAACGTTCTTCACCATCATTGCTCTACAAGTCAAAACATTGGAAAGGAACTGTAAAACATTACCTGCAACATCTTAATAATTTCTGGATTTCATGAGGTAAGCCAACTACAGCCTGCCTACTTTAAAAATTTCATGTGAAATTCAAAGATTAAGTACATGTAACTTTTGTGTTAGATCATATATCATTATCATAATTATCTATTTTGTGTGCATAGTACACGTTTGCAAGTACAGAAGGCACACAATTATATCAATTTTTCAGTGTCCTTCCTTAAATATTACATTTTTCTTTAAAATAAAGTGATAAATACAACTTTTTTATACATCTAGTAGAAAACTTATTCAAACTCTTTAATATCCACATAAATTTCATTACCTCTCCAATGCTACACTGTGACCTACCTTCAGCTTGAATTCAAGCTGTGGCATGACAGACAGCAGTAAGTGAGGATCTATGGCAAAAAGCTCTTGTATCAAGTCAAACACATGTTCTGATAAGTCACTTACTGAAGACTTTCCCAGTACCAGAACCTGGTTAAAAAACTAGAATACAAAAAAATTTCTTTAGCAGATGTTCCTTTATTAGAGCAAACACTGTTTTTAAAAATTAGAAAAGTAGTATCATTAACAACTTCACTCTAATGGAATTCTCAATGTACATTTTTTCACTACATCAAAGCATTTCACCTTCTAGGTTTTGGCTGAAGAAAATCATAAACATCCTTCATAATTCAGTTCTATTACTTCCATCAGGATTGATTAATTCATGGCAATGGGGTAATTTAAAATAGCAATAACCATCTCTCCAGAAAAATTAACTGCTAATAAAAGAATTTTTAATTTTGAAATGCACATTCATGCAGTAGAAGTTGATTTAAAAAATCAGTATCTTATTATTTTCTTGTATTTTAAACCCAATACAAATTGCAAATCAGCAAATGCTGAAAGCCAAACTTCCCTCCTTTTAATCCATTTTAAAATATGTCAGATAACTTTATGAAATGTCTTGTGATATTTGGCAGTAATGCATCAAGGTTGTTAGCGATCTAACAGGGAAAAAAACCAACAAAACAAAGTAGCCTAAACCATAAACAATTTCTTTTGGATTTGTTACATTTTAATACACCTGATATACTTCCTATTAGATACTGTGGGTTAACATGAATATTATTTGAGCAGTGCAAATACTACAAAGCTATTACACACTTGAATAAGAAAGTAAGAAGAATAACATTAAATCAAGTAGAAGGTCACTCTATGCACTATCCTGTTTCCAGCTATAACTGATTTAAAAAGCTTAAAGAAACAGGGGATTGGAAAGCGGGACTTGCTAGTGAGACTCCTCAAGCTTTTAAAACACTTACCCATTAATCTTCTATGAGTCTGGCTAATTCCCTTTTTAAACTACCCTGACTTGTAAGAATTCTATTGTCTTCAGCACCAAGGAAAAGTAACGGAATGGACCAGACTAAGTCCCCCACAAGTTGCTATTTTAATATGTAGAACAAACACCACTGAAATTCAACAAGAGGGATTACAGTAGAAGGAAACACTGTAAAAAACTCAGTTCTTTCAGTCTTCATTACTAAAAGACATTTAGACACACAAAAAACTAACAATTCCTTTTGTTGCAACAGGTGGTTTTGGTGGTCACCTATTTTCACAGCATAGTTTTAGGCTTAACTTTAGAGTGAGATGGATGGACAAAAATTAAGCTCCTCTTCACTTATCTGAAACACCTCACATACTTAACAACCAAGCTAATTAATATCCTACTTGGAAATTGGTATTCTAGTTGCATTATAAAACGTAACTTTTATAAACAATACTGTTAAACAAACAAATCTCCAATAAATCAAGTCAGGAAAAAGAACATTTTTTACTTGTAAGTAACGTGGATTAATTACTGTACATACATTGGCAATACACGGTTCAATGGTCTGGACGGTCCTTTTCAACAGGACTTTTGCAAGATCAAACGCCTGTCTATTAAGGTTCTGCAATAAAGAAAAAATAATATTAATTTTTTAAGAGACAAACCATTTCAAACAACCTTTCTCTCCCAACCGTAAAAGACCGTTACTTTAGAAAGGTATGTTTTACTACCACCTATTTGTTTTCAAAGCTACCCAAGTTCAGTTATGTTAATTCCACAATTGGAGACTTAGAAAAAACTTTTGAAATAGTTGGACACACTTAAAAGATCCACACACTTAAAAGAAATCTAACCCAAACCCATGACTTCCTGCACTCCAGTTATTACTTTTAGCTTTGCATTCATCTATATAGAACATTTTCATATGCACTCACATCAAAAATTATGAGGAAGTGTTACCACACCTCCATACTTTAATAATTAATGCACCAAATTTTGCCCCAGAAAAATGAGCTAGTCTATTTAAATGTGTCTTCTTTTCACCCCCTACTCATTAAAAGCACACCCTGTAGCAAAGTTCAGCCATTTCCAGTGGGTAAAACTGCACTGACTTCTCCATGGACTGGACTGTATACTCTGAGATAGCCCACAGAAAGCACCTATACTTGGGGCAGAATTAGCTGCATACTTTCCAAGTAAACCTTTGGTTGAAACGTAACAAATCTGAACACTGCTCTTATTACTCTCAAGAAGATAAGGAATGTAGCTGTGCATCTGGGAAAAAAAAGTGACTGTCCCCATCTGCACAAATTGCAATATGCAGTAGCTCATCTAGGGATTAATGCAGCTTGGGGTGGGGAGCAAGGTGGATTAGCTGATTGCCCCCAAAATTACAAACGGCTGCAAATAAAATACAGGTAAAGCCTAAGGGTGACTGATTCTTGTAAAGACAGTATTTGGCAAGTCTACATTGAGAATGACTCCCTCACGTTCTTTTAGCTGATGAGATGACACACTGAAAGACAGTTCATCAACTGATAGTAAAGAGAAACAAATGGCCAAAGGCTCAACTAGCTCCTCAGTCACCAACAGCACTAAACTGATGTCTCATTACAGAAGACAGTTAGGTATAAACTCTTCTCAAATTCAAAACAAATCAGTTTCTCTCCAAACAAGACAATAGTTGGTATCTTGCTGGCAGGTATGTCTGTATTAAACTAAAGAACTGCCAAACTCATACAGAAAATATATTTCATTTGGATCTTCAATATACCTTCACAACGAACCAACCAAAAGAAAAAAAAGAAACAAACACTAAACCCCACAACACAAAATGAACAAAAAACCCCAACAAAAAAACTGCCAACACCACCTCCCTAAAACCCAAGCAAAACAATCCAAACACAAAAAAGAACCCCACCCCCAGGAACCAAACACCAAATAGCCTAGAAAGAAATATATATTCATCAATAAGCAACTACTGGTAAGTAGAAAAATAATAATGTTAAGAGAAGAACTCTTACTCTACTTCATATCTAGGTATTGGCATATTTTTCCTCTTTTTTTCACTGCAGTAGTGTCAGACAATGTAAAAAAACCCAAACAAACAAAACAAAAAACAAAAACAACACATTGAAACCTAAAAAAAAAAAAAAATCAAAAACAGGGATTACATTATCCAAAATACGTGTTTCATCTCCCTTACAAAGATGAACTTCCATTAAGCATAACAGAAGTATATGCACAGCTAGACTGTTATGTCATAGGAGAGAATTATTAGTATTCAGTTCCTTTGCATGGACATAAAAACATTTTATGTTCTCTACAAGAAAAGAAACTCTGCTTTTTCCAGCTATGGTGCTTCTGATTTACATACCTAAGGACAAACAATATAACCACAAAATTTCCTAGGAGATCTGTTCATGAAAGGAGAAAATAATTACCACAGTCAAACTCTGCTAGGCAGAGCAGACAGAAGAACTTTCTGGTTTGCCTTTTTTCTTTTTTTTCTTTTCTTTATAACTACCACAGTAAGGCAGTAGATTAAGGTCTGTTGTTACAGGAAACATACAAAACAGACCAAAATACTGACCAAATTATGATACTTAGCACCAACCAAACCATATTATTTTCTCAGGCATACTGGCCATGTGCCAGTAAGGACCAGCCACCAGTCTAATGGCCAGCATACTAAGTATGCAGTACAACCTAACATTTACACCAAGTTTACCTCCCGCTATCAGAACTTTGCTTGAAAATTTAGTTAAGTAGGTGAAATGATATGAATAAACTAACATTGTATCATACAAAGGATCATAGTCACTTTGACTTTGCCTCCTCCAAGAAGTCACAATATAAACCTTGTTTGGTCGTACAACAGAGCAATGCTCACCATTGTTAACAGCATCACCCAGTACCTGACATGCCCATCTACACTCTTCTATTTCCACTCTTGATCTGTACTGCCTGTAAACTGTTTCTGATCAATTATAAAGAGGAGTTTACTTTCAAAAGCATCGTTTTTTCTATTGTTATGAGTAAGAGGCCTCCTTTCCTGTTAGCTGTTTCAGTAAGACATCCTCTTGTTGCTATCAATAAAAGTGAGTTGATAGAATGATATTCTCATCTCATAGTCGTGACAGAAGGAATGCAAACTGACCTCAGACAAGAGACAGTTTTATAGACATGTTGCTGCGATTTCACAGGGAAATGTAGAGCTACCCTACAAATAACCCCTGCTTTTACACTAATTTAAATTTAATTATGCAGTTATGGGTGGAGCTACTTTAATTTGGTCGTTATTTTAAATTAATAAATGAACAAACAGAAACACGTACTTGGAAATAAGAGTACAGTCTACTCAACGTAGCTCATAACTGAAACTTGTTATTCTCCATACAATTTTCAGTAAGTACAAGTGTTTCTGCAAGGGAATTCTCTTGGACAAAGCAAGGCAACACCAGCCTGCATCTCACTTTTCCCTGATTTCACAGCTAAGGGAGTTGCGTTTATTCTCCTTTCAACTTTATTTAGCCATTAAGGCAAAGGTACTTCGAAAGCTCAACTGCAGACCCAGTTACCAGAGAATGAAACCAGGACAGCATCAGTGACAGATCATGAAGCTGACTGTAAAGGGGGAGTCTCTGAAAGCCTGCTGAGGCAGCTGTGTAGATGGGCTGAGACAACACCTGCATGACAGCTGCAATCTGCTAGAAGGCGCACACTCACTTATAGCGAGATAAAGCATTGCTGAATTCTACGAGGGGCAGATAGATTATGGAACTCATAAAATATGGAGCATTAACAGCAACCAAATAATACATGAAAAAAAGTAATAATTAGGGTTTACTAAAACAAAAGTTTAAGGGGGAAAGACACTGGGGTGGTGGCGAAAAAACCCCACAAACAGAACAACTATGGAGGCAGAGAGGAGTCTGACTGGTGAGAAGTCTTGGGGATTTTTCTTGGGTTTTTTTAATTAAGAAAAATACCTCACATCTTTTCAATTCAAGAACCCCAACAAACCCAAAACCCTTAAGATATAATGTTCTCCTATTACACATTACATTTCCTTGTACTTTATTTCTGTTTCAGCACAAAGTTTCTGAAGTGGCAAGGAGGCAGAATCTCTTGATGCTGAATAATCTAGACACAACTAATAAACAGCACCAAATAATGCCCAAAGGAAATTTTCAATCCACTGTTACAATGCTGGGGGGATAAAAAGCAGTCACAACGGCTGAAGTGTGTGGAGAATTAAATAAGCAAAAGACAATAAAAATTGTTATAGCAGTGTACTACTATAATATTTTACTTTGCAGACCTTGTGTGCAGGAATGAGGTTAATCAAAATGGAGTCCAGCAGCTCCTGAGTTACTCCATCGCCTTCCATGATGATAGAACTCATCAAATCCAGCATATGCATTTGTACCTTCTGGTTGTGGCTATTACTAAAACAATAAAGAATATTATCAATACAAATTTTTAGATCCTGACAAATACTATTAAGAAAGCTTGCCCCCCATTAAACTCTACACATCTCAAAAATATTTTACATGACACTCCTCTTATAGGAACCTTCCAAAGCCTAGACTACCCTAGCTTTCAAAAGTGAAACAAAAGAAGAAAAAAACCAACATGGAAATACAAATGTAAATGACTCAGAATAAAGTACACTGTTGTAACACGTCTACTTTTAGATGCATCCCCCTTTATATTGTCAGCAAGTCACACTCATTTGCTTTCCCTGCTTCCCAAATTTGTTCTATTCAGACATGTTTATTTGTAGATTATGCAAGGATTCAGTCTATTCACCAAACTCATGATATTTTGACAGTTTAATATAATTAAAGCAATTCAACTTACTTGATAACTGAAAAAAGAGTCCTAAAAAGCTGAATAAAAATTTCATTGCAATCTTCCAACTCAAAGCAGATGTTGTAAGATTTAACCCAAGCTAAATTCTAAAACAAAAATAGGATATTCAGGATATTGCAACTTCACTTTAAGTCACATAAATACAATCATGTTAGTTACATTTTTTCTATTTAAGGAAAAATATTATACAATAGATTGTCAACCCTTTTGGGGAAAGAGACGGAGTATTTGTTGCTTTGCTTATGAAGAGCTCTTAACACAAAGGGGCTTTGCAATATACACCCAGAAAATACTAAATATAGAATAATCTGATTTCTTATGTGCAAAAGGAGATTGACAGAAATTGTTAACATAACAAAAATCCATGTTTATAGACTTCATGATATGAAACAATACAGTTTTTAACATCAGTAAAAAAGGTTTACAAACAAGATACTGTTTCTAAATGCACGCTGATAAAAAAAAAAGAGAATGTTTTTCTAATCTTTTTAACTCAAAATTGTATATTCCTTCTCCCACAAACAGTATAAGCAGATTTGCATTTTAATCAGCATTTGAAATTCTCTCTTGGTGAAGTAAGGTGCATGATATGAAAAACAATGTATAGAGTTGTAAGACAAAAGCTAAATGTTAATAAATACCATTTGTTTTAATATATTCTCAACTACAGGCTGCATGAACTTATTAAATGCAAACAGAATTGTAACAGCTAAAAAGAAGCAATTCACCGGACTTTAATGAGTCTGGTGTGATTTACAGAGGAAAATAATTTTCCCAGGCATACTGGCACATCTGGAGAAAGACTGATCACATTTGTTAGGCTTACAGAACAAATACCATCTACTGAAAGTTACAATTATTGTGTTACCTCTAACAAGTAAAAGTATCTGTTAAATTGAGGGCTCTTCGTGTCCTCCAAGCCTTTTAATTGTCTTGTAATAAACAAGAATATGTCCTGTCAAAAAAACGATAAGTGTTTACAGGCTTGATTTGGCAGAGAATACAACCTTTAGTAGTGACATCTACTCACATTTACAAATGATGACAATGTTAAATTGCCTTTTTTAGGCACTGTCAGAAAGCCATCAGCAAACACAGATACTGGTTGTGTAGCATTCCTTTACACATAACATACTGAAATCACGTGTCTCTCATAAAAGTGAACATCAGTATAAATTCAAGTAAAAACTTTTTTTTTCAGGTTGTGGGTTTTTGTTGGGGGTTTTTTGGTTGGTGATTTTGGTGTGGGTTTTTTTTGGGGGGGTGATGTGGGTGGGTTTTTTTCCCCTCAGTAAGAGAATGAGGTAGGAAGAAAACCTTTACTTAATAAAACATTTTTACCTTAAGTTTGTCATGTGAAGTATACGGAGCTTCAGGAGCATAGATACGAAAGATATCAGCCAAGCAACAAGCTACAAGGAGGCGCACATCTTTATTAGGATTCCTGAGGAAGAATTCAGATGCAAGGTGCAAGGCTAATGGGAGATACTGCTGCTTCTCATCCTCCGAGTCCTGGTCCATATCCATGAAGGTTTTTACCACCATCTGAAAAACATGGAGGGGGAAGAGAGATATTTGAGCGTTTTCTGCTTTTATTCCTAATTACTAAACAATACTGATGCATTGCAATCAATATATGTTCCACTGCATAATCACAGTAATACAATTTTTTTGTTAGGACAAACATCAGAAAAAGAGAAGACTAATTTCTGATACAGGCTTATTGAATTTGGTATTTTAAATTAAGATCCTGAAAAATGCTTTGCAGCTCTGCCTATTTTGCCAATCTTAACCTGAGGTACAGCACAGAAACTGCTGCATGCCCATAAGGTTGGAAATGGCAGCACCTCTTCATCAAAGCAGTCCCAGGCCACTTCAAATTGAGGACTTGCCTCGGTATGGACAACACAAGGGGCTGGAAGCCATCTGGCCTAATCTATAGGCCTCAGTATAGTGCAGCTGCATTAAGAGCTAGCCAAGTCTTGAGAAGAGCCTAAGAGACCAGTGTTACGCTCCGCCTGTATCAAGGCACAGAGCTCAAGAATAACTTTACATACACACAATCCTTTTATCTAGTTTAAATAAATAGATATCAGGCAAGAATTTAATACCTCTTGTAAATTAAAGCTGAAGATCTGTTCTTTCTAAATACTCAAAACTGCATCTATCTGTATAATCTTATCCATATAATGGAAAAAATCAACTATGTAGTTTCCTTGTTTCTTCTAGCACAAATAAGAACTACTAATTCCTATGAAATGTAACCAAAATTATATAACCCCAGTTAATTGAAACACCTCGACACAGTGATTCAGCAAAAGTGACAGTGAGAGCTTAGTTTGAAGAAACTGAAGGTTTAAAGTTTTGGAATAGGGTTTGTTAAAGGATGAGGTTGACTTTCAGGATGTCAGCACAGAACCGGGAGGTCTGCCACAGGTTCCTAGTATGACCTTAGTCCTATTGGTCTTTATGTTCCCTTCTGCCATGTCACTTGAACATCCTTAGAGTTAAAAGACAGACATATTTCATACCCGTAGAATTTAGTATACCCGTTACACACACACTATAAAGAGATAGAAAACACAGAACGAAAAAATTTGATGGCTCACATTGGCATCCAAAATAGTAACAGTAAAACACAAGAGGAGGTTAAGCCCACACAACTAATAAAAGGATCTCTTAACTCTCACCACAGTTTTTCTGTTACCACGTTACTCAAATGACAGTAAGGTTGTTCTTCCATTAGTAAGCATGCCCCTGCTTCCAACATGAAAAGTCTGTCAGCTTTACCTCCTCCCTCAGATTTGGAACACAGTAGATCTTATATATTAAAATAAATGTTTGACAGCAACCTTACCTACAGTACATTACTTAAAACTCCTCCTCAGCTTCTATAAATGTGCAAATATGTTCATTTGGGAAGCAACTTTCAGCAAAAAAAGAAAAAAACAACAAATGGGGGTGGGACAAACAAAAAATTTGACAATAGAATAAAAGAGCTCTACAGTCACAGAACATAAAAATCCGAATTCTGGCCTGTTTCCCTATATAAAAATTAGCTATATTTTAAAGCATTAGTTGAAAGGACAAAACCATTCTTCTACTGACAGCATAGGTCTGTTTGTTAGTGTTACACATCACCTGCCCTTCCTACATACCATAATTTAAGAAAAAAGAAAAAAAAAAAAAAGAGTAACTTCGTCTTTTATCCTGCTCTAGCAGGGGGACTGGACTAGATGATCATTCAAGGTCCCTTCCAACTCCTAACATTCTATGATTCAAAACCGACTAGATCCTTTCAATAAGGAAGGTTTTAAAAATATATAAATAAATAAAAAAAACACTACCCTCCCAAAACCTAATATGATTAAAACAAAACAAAACTCCAACCAAAAATCTAACAGCAAACCCCAAACCAAAAAAACCCCACTGCACACTGCTCGTAGCAGGACAAGGACTGATCTTGACTTACACTACAGGATACAGGTAACCATTACTGAAGGCTTTAAGAACTGAGTAGAAAGGACTAAAACATCTGTGAATCCTACCCTTGAGACTGACAATAAACTCTAGGGATACCATATAGGCATGTCTCATGAAAATTCCTTCCAATCTTTACAAATTTTATAAGATAACCTTTCTCATAAGCCCCATCTCCATTATCCCAATGTGTACTGTATGCTTCATAACCAGAACAGCCTCCTAGATTCAGATCTTTCTGAGTTACCATACTCATAAGACAATATGCATAAATCTTGCATATATCCTTTCTCTGATATGTCAAAGAGAAGGTAAGGCAGCATGGTTTTGTGAAAACTCACACAACTGTCCCATTTGGTAAGAAAACATTAGGATATTCTGGTATTAATGAAACTTGTCTTCGGCACTCTCTTGCCTGTTTGAAAACATTATGTATTTTCCTATGTTGCTCTTGTATTCGGAAGGAACAGCCAACAAATATCTATAAAGCCTTGTTCTATTTCCCTGCAAAGTATTCCTTGGTATTTCTTTTCTAATAGAAAACAACACTTGAGCAGTAACTTGGGCTGTTGGCAAGCTGCAACTGCTATTTAACATACTGATCTATGCTTGCTCCAATGTTTCTTTACAGTCCCCTATCTGCTTGTCTTTGTGTGTTGTATTTTGGTTTATAATAATGTCTTTGGTGTGTGACATTCTGTTTATGGCATGCACAAGAAATGCACAGAATGCTATCTTGGTCTTTATCTAGCATCACAGATACCAAAGCAATACAAGTAACAAGTAAACGTACAGGGTACCCAAAATATATAGCATAATACAAATAATGAAAGTAGTTAAACAAACTACTGAGGACTATCCCACAGTTGAAAGCATGATATAAATTCATGCTAGTGACAGGACACACAAAAGGTTTTGGGAAAAGAGAATTAATAAAGACTTGCAATTAAGTACAATCCATAAATCTGTTGGACTCTGTCATCATAGTTCAACAAAATAATTCTATGCATTCCTTGAAGATATGCAATTAACAATATATCTAAAATCCTACAGCCTGGGAATAGTCTCTGTAGCCAAGCAACAACTGGCACTGATTAAGGTATTACACAATCAAATTGTTTCCAAATGCCTGCTAATCTCTGTATGAGATTAACTGTTAAAATAGAAGAAAAAAAAAGTCCAGATGTAATACAATATATACTTGGCTCTTCACACTTGCTAGAAAGCCAAGAAGGCTCTCAAAATTTCACCAGTGATTGTCACTGTTGCCCTGTGGCATAACAGAGGAAGTAGCTACAAACAAGAGAGCAACTTAAGTCTTTGCAAGTAAAAGATACTGTATGCTTGCTGAAATCTCTTAGTTGTAACAGAACCATGTATCCTTGAGTACAACTCACCAATCAAGAGCTGTTCCATCATTTCCTGGGGTACTCCTGTCTTACTCCCCCAAACTATCCGTTGTCTTGTTTCCACTAAGACAGGAACTACCATCCCTTCCTTCCCCCCATGTTCATGCCACATCTAAAGCAAAGTCTTGGTTAAGGACTATAGTTCACAAATATGTTCATGATGCAAAGAAACAAACTTGCAACATACTGAGAGTTCATTTCTGTGTTAAGGCCTGATAAGGCAAAGTCACTTCTCGTCACCTGGCATTGGTATTACTCAGGATACACAGACTCAATAGAAATAATGATACCTGACGTTAAGCGCACTTATCCAGCACTTTCCAAAAATCTCTCTTAAATTGTACTGCAGTTATACTTCCCACTCTTTGTACATTTCATGTAACTTCATTACATTTCCTTTTACAAATTATGGGCTTTATGGGGGGGAGGGAAGCCATATGCAAGCTGCACAATGCCTAATAAATATTGATAGCATAAAAAGTCCAAACCAAGCAAAATCTCCACTCCAGTTTCTCTTGGTGTTAAGGTTTTCAGTTTAGATCTGAGAGGACTCTTGATTCCTTGAAGTTTTGATTCAACCATTGTATAAATATTTCTCTAGCAGAATGAAGTCGTTATTTCAGAGCAAGGTACTAATTATTACCATGCTAAGTCAGTTTTATTCCAGGAAAAAGTGATTAAACCATAACAGGAACTCACTAGTTTTTTCAAATTACAGTACCATTGTCTAACTAAAGTCTTGCTGTGCAGTTGAAACAACCTACCTAGAGCACTAATATTCATGCATATAAAACCCTACAGATGTAGTAGCTTCCATCACAGAAAATTCTTACTGTTCTTCTGTGCAAAAGAGGAGACAGAAAAGTATTATTTAAACGTATTATAACATCATCCATTCTTTTCCAAACAATTAAACACTCAAACACTAATTGCTAGCAAATGTAAACAAAGTAGAGCTATTAATTCTCTGCTAGTTTTGATTTAATGCATCTCAATATAAAGTTATCACATACTGGTACTTCAGTTACCTTGCAAAAATACAAGTACTGAAACTATTGTAGATATTTTCATTAGTGCCATTTTTTTCATAGTACCTTGAAATTCTAATTATCAGACCAAGATCTCACTCTCCCAGGCTCTGCATGGAGACACACTGGAGACTGTAGATAAATGCAAACTCCTTCATTCAAACTAGCTAGAGCAATTAACATTAAGACTGCTAAGTCACTCTTAGCACATTATGAACACTGAAAATTAAAGAATTCAAAGCTTTCAGGGAGGTGTTCATCCAACTGCATAAAAATACCCACTGTGTATGCCTGTCACTCTGGGCTGCCCTTTTCGCTGGCTGCAGAGAAACGCAGAGCCCGCATCTTAATTCAAGCACAGTTCTCTATGATGACATCTACAGGCGTCAGCTCAGTTTTGCCCTGGAGTTCTCTCACTACTACGCAGCTCAGTGTCACTAGATGTCTGAAATGAGTTGAGATGAACTCTACCCTGAATCTTCTTCTGAGACTGTCAGCCTTTCAACTGCACTGAAACATACACCAGAGGTTGCCAAAGCGTTGTTCACAGTCTGCCCACACCTCATATGCAGTTTTCATGAGGCCTGCTTTCAAAGACAGTAAATCAGCATGGTAGCTTGCCCTTGCATGACTCAGCTGCATGTGGCTCTTGTGCAAGACTCGTGCCTCATACAGGAATACTGGCTTCTGCTGTTCAGATCTTGGTTTGCGTTTATTGACCAGGTTGATTTCAGTGTGTGGTTTCTTCTATCAGGAAGCTCCTGTATTGCTGAAATATACTGAGGATTCCAGCATTGCAGGGGGAAGAGCTATATAAACACAAAGAGAGGACAGAGTGCATCTAGGAAAGCCTTGCTGCAGTTGGCAGGACAAATGCAAATGATCAAGGTAGTCACAGCGTGGAGAAGGTGTGTGCAGCTTGTGTTTTATTTTACTGTTCTTAGAACAGCTTATTCAAAATATTCCAAAGAGGTAACATTTAACCACCCTTGGCTTGAAAAAAAGACCAGGGAAAGAGGCTCAGTGTTTAAAAATTCACATTCCAATCACCAGAAGAAGAAATTTAACAACTGAAAGAATGATACAATTTATTGTTATAGGAATAATATTAGAAGTCAATTCAACATTAAAATTAAATTCAAAATATATTTCTAAGTAAAATTTCACTACATTGGTGTGAGTGCAAGTTGACTCTTCAAAAGCTTGGACAGCTCAGGGAGAGATGCCAAGAGCAGGCTGAAATCAAAGTATGCCCAAATGCTCAATTTTCAACTCCATCGTCAGAGCATTTTTACTTATTATTCTCATGATTTAAGTAGTATTATGTGTGACCCTTGCCATTAGCTATTAACAAATTACGGGGTTTTGACTAAGACCTAATTGTAAAACAGCAAAAATCCACACATGTGGAGGGAAAAAAAAACCCACTACCACCACAAACAAACAAAACCTTCTACATGGTACATATTTAGGGTGAGAAGTCTTGATCTCTCTCAGATATACTGCTATCTATCAGCTGGAACCATCAAACAAACATGGAAAAAATAGAATTTAACATGTGGATAGAAACAAAAATAAGAGATCTCAAGATACTCAAATCAGGAGGACCAGACGATTGCTATTTCAGAATCTTTAAATACCTGACAAATGAAATCACAAACTTAGCAAAGCATGTTTTGTTTTCTTTTCTTTAAAACAAACAAACAAGTCACCCCACACAAACTAACACCCAAACAAGGAGGATTCCAACTGGCCAGAAGTTAGCAAATGTTAGCCTAATGATCAAGACAGGAGATCTGCCAACACATCTAACAAGCTGACATCAACACAAGTATACAATACAAACCTAATTTTGGAAAGGCTAAATAAACACAGAAGAAAATCGAGATAATGCATAAAATGGGAATTCCTTTGCTAACCTGACAAACTTCCTTTGATAAGATCATCAGCTCTCTAGACGAGGAAGGACACAACACACACTCTGAATGTCAAGAACAGCATCAGAGCCACGTGGAAATTGAGGATGTCAGAAAAGATGAAGCTTGGCCCAGTGTTGGCCAAATGTTAAACTGAGCAGGCCTTTGGGATCTGCACAAATTTATTGGTGGAGAACAGTGTCATAATTGATCTTATTTGCTATTTCTGTAAAACAACTGTGGTACAAGAGGCAGGAATGAAAAGTAATGACAACAGTAGGGACTGGCTGTAGGGAACAGGATAATAGATGAAAAGAACAGAAATACCAAAAAATAGGAATTTCTAAATGATCATATGTATAGTCCTTAAAACCAAGAGCTTCTGCTATTAAGAGCTTATCAGCTAGAAACAACAGGAGAGGCGAAAGATGGACATTTATTAAGCAATTGTAAAGAGATTATGAGCCAGCAACAGGCTATGCGAATAAAAACAATGGAAATGCAATTGCAGGGTGTGATAGAAGAAGTATTCCCAGTCGAGGAAAGGAAAAGCAGCAATGCAACTCACCAAATGCTAACAATACTAAATGCTGAATTGAAACACATCACTTAGGTCTGATTACCCTCTCGTGCAAAAAAAAAAATTCAAAATGGGCAAAGTCTCAAAAGCCTCTTCTTGTAAGGAGACATTTATTTGTGAGACTGTGGTTTGCTTAATCTACCAAAACAGCAGCCTAACGTCTCTCTTTTAATATGCCTTTACTACAGGAGTGCCACTTATGCACTGGGAAAAGACTGCAAGTATAAGTGGGTAGAAAGGGGCCACCAGCATCTCCAGCCTGAGAACTGGGACTGCTTTCTGACTACAGAAGCATTTGATTTGAAGCACCGTCCTCTTGCAGAGTTTCACTTCATGGCCCTCATCAGGGCCCACATTTATAAGAGTCGTGGCTAGATTGAAGTAGATGCCCTAATTAAGAAAGGGGCATAAGTGAATCGTAGAAACAACGAACTGGAAAGGAGCCAATGCATTTTTGTGAAGTTTTGCTGCTGTCATTACTAAAATGAAAAGTAGCAAGCCCTTCCTGGTACTGGTAGTGACCCCTGAAAAATACATTTTATTGCCCGATTTCCACTAAAATTCTATCTTTAATCTGTACTCTGTGACAAGACACTTAACTGGCTCTGAGTAACCTGGGTGAGAAAAAATGAAGTTGAACAAAAGACTACACAGCGTACTGTGTACTCTTTGGAAAAAAGACTATTCGCCTTCTTCCTTATACCCTGCTCACTGAGCAAGTGACCAAAGTTTCTAGATGTGACTGCAGATGTATCATAAAAGATGTTAAGCTTATGCAGAACAGCAGTAGTGGCCTGTACAGTAATACCCCTCCAACCAGGCAAAGTTTAACTGGCTATCCTTCCCCTGGGGACTAACCTACACTGGGCTTTTCTTTGGAGCGTTGGCCAACTGGCAGATCACGAGCAAAGAAACATAGAATCATCTTGGTTGGACGGGACCCTTCAGATCATCAAGTCAAATCATTACCCTAACCTGCCATCCACTACTAAACCATGTCCCTCAGCACCACATCTTAGAGTCTTTTCAGTATGTCCAGGGATAGAGACTCCACCACCTCCCTGGGCAGCCCGTTGCAATGTGTAACAACCTTCTCTATGAGGAAGTTTTTCCCAATATCCTATCTAAACCTCCCCTGGAACACCTTGAGCCCATTTCCTCTTGTCCCATCACTCGTCACTAGGGAGAAAAGGTCAGCCCCTGCCTCTCCACAATCTCCTTTCAGGTAGTGGTAGAGATCAATCAGGTCTCCCCTCAACCTCCTCTTCTCCAGACTAAACAACCCCAGGTCCTTCACCCATTCCTCATAGCATTTATTCTCCAGTCCCCTCACCAGCCTCATCACCCTTCTCTGGACACACTCCAGCATCTCAATGTCTTTTCTGTAGTGAGGGGCTCAAAACTGAACATAGCACTAAAGGTGGGGCACCTCACCAGTGGGATGAGTACAGGGGGACAATTACTTTCCCAGTCCTACCCACCACACTATTGTAAATACAGGCCAGGATGCTGTTGGCCTTCTTGGGCACCTGGTCACACCATTGGCTCATGTTCAGCCACTTTTCAACCAACATCCCCAGGTCCCTCTCTGCCAGGCAGCTTTCCAGCCACTCTTCCCAAAGGCTAGTGAGAACTTCCACCAACTCCCTCAGTACCCTCTGGCGGATCTCATCTGGCCCCACAGACTTGCATACATCTAGGTGTGGAAGTAGGTCCCTCACCATTTCCTCTTGGATTACAGGAGCTGCATTATGCTCCCCATCCCTGTCTTCTGGATCATGGGGCTGTGTACTCAGGGAACAACTGGTCTTGCTGTTAAAGACTGAGGCAAAGGTGGCATTCAGCATCTCAGCCTCAAAAGTCACAGACCTGCAATTTACCACTACCTTTACATTAGTAAAACAGCATACTCTGTATTATTGAGTGACTCTGAGACTATTTTCCAGGAGCCCCCATTAACTTAATCTGACATATGAAAAAACAGGAGGACTGGCTACTACTTGTGATAAAAACTGTATACTGAGAAGTTCATTAATTATTTGAATTAACTTTCTTGATACATGTGGGTTGTGGTTTTTTTTTTAAGTAACTACATAATGAATAGAAATTTCACAGGCATACAGCATCATAATCAAAACAGGACAAGTATTGGTACCAATTTGGGAGAGAGGTATACAATTACCCACAGCTTGTATGTCCATAATTAAGACACAGCAGAATTCCACTTCTGCTGGAAATGTAGAAGATTCCTCAAATAACATAAATGCAACAGATGGGGAGAAATGGTAAATAAAATGAGAAAAATCAAATGCCTTAGCCCAAAATGTCTTACACAGCACAAATTAGAACATGTTATTTAAATAGTGGTGGAATGTTTTGCCCTGCAAAATCAGCCATATAACGCTGACATCTTGATTACAGTAACTTGCATGGAGTGCTGCAAGGAAAGGTTACAAAAAAGTATGCTTCCCAAGATTACACAGCAGAAAAGGAAGTAAAAAGACGTCCTTCCTGCCCAGCAGAGGGTAATTCTAACAGTTAACCACTGCCTGTGATACATCTTGTACTCTATGGCCACAAACAAGCCCGTGGGAAAAATCATTCCTGATGTGCAAAGAAATTACTACATGCCCTTCACTGTAACTTGGACAAAATACATCATTATGCTCAGAACTGACTATTTTAAACAGTATCATCGACTATAAATTTTCATTGCAGTAAGATCTGGAAGATTCAAAACCATTTTATACAACTTCAGTTCCTTCACTGCTGCACGTATTAGTGAGGTGCTTTTCCCTCCAAGCTAAATGATACTTTGAAGCCAAGCTTATTTCTTTTGCCTTTAAGTAGGTACCATTACAACTTGTGTAAGAACATCCTTTAAGTTTATTTACATCCCCTGATGTTACAGTGGGTGATCTTTTTCATCTCTTTCAAGATGCGGACTATTTTAAGTTGTTAAAATGATAATAATAAAAACCCCAGAGGCTGTGCTTTTTTGTTTGGTTGGGGTTTTTTTTTGTTCTGAAGATGTTAAAATTTGTCATTAAAGAGAAAGTAGATTATAATCAGCTTTAATGGCCTGGAATTTAACAGAACTTTCCTTGTAACTGACTGTCTGGAGCACTCTCTTTCTTACAGCTCTGTACACACTGACAGGCAGGGCAATAACTATTGAAGGAAGACAAAGCAGAGACAGAAATTCAGACCTGTCTGCCAACCAGGAGCCACAGCAGTACACAGTTCAAACTCCTCTCCCAGTAGCTATCATTTTGGTTCCACATGACAATATGGAGATCCAGTTTAACCACTTGCTGCCACCAACTCCTTCCCTCTTTCCCATTACTCACCCTGTCCTCCTTCTGGCTATGCAGTGCTACTCTGTATTTTATACTGACCCCAACACTTGTTGAATGAGTCAATTTAACTTACTAATTAGGCTGAAAACCTCCTGAGAAAACGTCTCACATAGTTTCTAGACAGGCATGATTAGATCACATTAGATCTTATATGTTCCAGACCCAGTACAAGGGAAGGTAGATAGAATTTAATGGCCATGACCAAAGAAGAAAGAATAACCTTGGGTGTTGGTACATAAAATTTTACCAAACCACCTAACAGTGACACAAATTTTTCACCTTAAAAGTGGCGAGCACGTGAAGCCTGAAATGGGCAGCTACATCCAAATCCTACTAATCCCCCCAGAAAATTTACCTTTACCTCTATTCATTAGAAACTGGTATAAGATGACTCACTGATCATTTTAGATCCGAGGTCTCAAAAACACATTCTTACAGCCATTTCCCAAAGCTTGTAGCCAACAAAATGATTTATTCATTTTAATGTAATGACACATTTCCTGGTTTTGTATCATGACATGAGACAGCAGAACTTCATCATTTTCTTTTCCAGGCCACCACTTTTACTTTGCCTTCCAGGTTCTCATTACTTTCACCATATCCTCATCTCCTACCTCTGGAGGCAGAGGTTCACTAGACCCTCACTACTGCACGGAGCACATTCACACAGTATTCACACATTACTCACACAACCACACCCCCCCAATTTATATAAGGGTTGTATACAACATCCATAGTGTTCACCCTTTGGCTCTTTACACAGCATCATGTTCCATTAGATTTTTGGACAGATTTCACTGAGCAGCCTAGACTGATGCATTAGTCCTTTCCTTAGTGCCTGACAACTTCATAATATCGGCAAATAATCTTCCTTTCTGTCACCTTCTATTGCTCACCTTGCTTTTATTGACATTTAAGACTAAAAGCTTCCACTGGATCCACCCCACTAAGTCAGGAATTCTGTGGAATCCTTGATTATGATCAACCAAACCAACTCAATTAATCGTGTTCCTTGTTTCCCACAGAGCTGAAAGGTTTTGAAGTGTGCAGAGTACTACCCTTAGGACACAGCATGGTTTGTCATCAACAAAAATTATTTCCTTACATCTACTTTTTCTTTACAGTCAACTTTTGATGCAAGACAATACTTGGCTACTCAACCCAAGACCTTTTAAAGTAATTCTAATTTCAGAAATGTTGAAATATATTGTTAGCTTGACCTTACCATATTGAAATTTTTCAAGTAATTTGTTACCCATTTTTTAAACTGTTTCACACATTTTTTCTATGACACAAATTATAATACTGTGGATCAAATCACACATTTTAACAATATATATGTATTTTTTCCTCAAATAAAGACAAGTAGGAGACACTGCACACATTTATCAGCAAAATTATCTCTTCACACTTGTATTACTCACCGTCTCTTACACATCCATGCTTTCAGTGTGGTGCCATAGCACTGATGCTTTTTATTGTATTTTTTTAAAACAAATTCAGTCTTTGGCATTATCTAGTCTTTATTACTGGAAAGATTTGTAATGAGATTCTTTCCAATTTTCCTGCCAAAGTCTAACAATTAAGTAGTCTAAGGAAGATTCTTAAAATAAAACACTGAAAGTCTTTTAAGTTCTCAGAAATTTCACTTCCATGCATACAGATAAATAACAAAAGAGTATTTGCAGAGGGCCTAAAAAGAGCCTATTCTTCAAACATTTTAATGGTAATTCAAGACATCATCAGTTAGAAGCATTTCATTAAACAGTCCTTTTCCCCTAGGTATACTAGTGAGTGTTATGGCTGGGGAAAAAAAATTCTTAACAGTGTATTCCCCACAGTGAAGGAGTTTCTATTTCCATACGAAGCCTCCCAAGCACTTTGATAATAGCCTCCAGATGTGAAGGAGAGGATTGTTTATAACCACCTCACTGCTGTAGATAACTCATTTCTTCTTCCAAAGAGAAGGTGGCACTGGACAAGAACAACAATGGCATTTTCATTTTTACTGTGAACTATAAGGATTAATTTTGAAGCGAATATTTAGTCTCAGTTCTCGTAACAAGATGACGTGTTATGAGTTTCACATTAAAACACAACTACACGGCTATGCTTCCAGTAATACCAATGTTTTAAAGACTATATCTATGTCTATTTCTACATCACTGTGCAGGTACATCCCGTGATAGATGATACAGTCTTCCTAACTCAGTCATCCAGAAGCAGTGGGTGTATGAAGCACACCAAGCTCTCTTGACTGCCTGTGTTCCAACACAATTAATGAATGAGACCAAAAAAAGGTGTGAGGTTTTTTTTTTCCTATTTTAGTAATTTTGTAAATTGTGGTGAGCTGAAAACTTGCTATACCTACTGAAGCAGAAAATTACTCAAAATATTTGTACCGTGATATTTAGCTCTGAACACACAGTCTGTGACAAAGAATAAATAAATTAGAATTTCTTTTGTGGAACTCATCCAAAGACTGGCAATTGCATGCAACACCACCATACTCAGTAGCACAAGAAGGTACCAAGGAGAACAAGAAAATACTCTTCAGCCACAGCATTCACTTTCTGGTGTCTTTAGAAGCCAGACTCCACCGAACCTTAGGACAGAACATCAGGATATAAATTACATGAAACCCCAGGGCACACACATATCTCGTGATAAAAGCACACTGAGTAATTCTGGCTATGTGCCTGTCATCTACTGGAGGCTTAATAAAGGATTCTCACATTAGCAAAGATTGCCTAGAATACAGACGATGTGGGTTACAGGCTAGACAAAAATTAGAACTGTAAAAAGTTTTGGTATTTCACAATCAAAACTAATGCTAGCAACCAGCAGCAACAACAAAAACCCCCTAACGAACAGCACATCAAACCAGAATCTGCTCCCCAGCAGGCACTGCCTGACAGGGACTTTCCTGCTCATCTTGCTGCAGCAAATTTCAGCCAGGAGCTGGTGGCGTAACAGCTAAGCACCTACCAAACCACATACAGTTCTGCAAAGAACTTCTTTTCAGAAACATTAGCTTTCCCCAATGAAGCACTATTTTACCAGAAAATTCTGCCACCTGTTGAGCACTATTATCCATATTATTAACACACAGAGTAAATTTTCTCTTCAGGTAGCTAGCAAGCTCAAAAATAGGGCACTCTAGAACAGACTGAAGGCAAAATGCCAAACTTGGCTTACTCTTTATGTGGCTGGTGGTTTCAAGGTATTTTTAAATAGCCCCATTAAAAACAAAGTTTTTGGAAATTCTTAAAAGCACAGGAAAAAAAAATTGGTGTGTGAAAAATTGGACCTGAAATCTATCTGGAGTGGTTTCCTGTCTAGAAGTCTTATTTAATTCTTTAATAAGAATGAATAAAATAACTTATAATTAGTTCAGGGAAAGGACTGCATTGGTAGAATTAATGTAATATGTTTAAATTATTTTAATCTGAATAGTGACAAATATCCTTAGTAATAAAGCCTGATTTCCAATACATGTTATAAGAATAAAACTACATTGTTAAGAAATTTTCAGTGTTTAATGTTTTCTTTAAAGTATGGTGGGAGAATAAAGGAAAAATAAAAGATGCTAACATTGCTGATACAAGGATATGAAAGTCAAATCCACATCGCTCTGCAACAGGATGATGCTAAAGATGCAATGATTCTATGTAGGATATTCCATTTCTGAAAAATAAGCCTGGAAAATTAATATGACAAGCCTCTGTATTTTATTATAATGTAGTTAACAAAGAAGAATATGAAAAGCCTTCAATAAATTTAACTTGCAATATTACCATCACAATTGCCAATATCAAAGTGTGGAAATATTCCAAAGTTAACATATTATTTACGGAAAGCATTTTGGAGGATTCCACATGTAAAAGTTTTTACTGTTCATTTCATGATAAAGTATTTCCAGTCTGGAAAAATGAGTGAAGTGCATTGATATGTCCAAGGAAAAAGTAAAAATGAAAAAGGCAAGGCAGGAAACTGCAGGGGGGGACACAACATAAAAACCCCAGACTCTTTCCCATTCATGTCTGTCTTGCATGTTTTTACTTGCTGCATCTTGATGTTTACACCCAATCACCAGTCACATGACTGTTTTTACTTGGTTCTAACTTTGCTGAACATTTTAACAATATTATTAGTCATACAGCTATACTGAGCTGACTGAAAATTATCCCCCACCCAAAATACATATTCTCTTTCCAAAACACTATTTTTAATTAAAAAAAGAAAATCAAAATACTGCTTTTACAGAGCTCTACTACATGTTTCTGGATTAGTAATACTATTTTAGAGGGCTGTGGTGGCTTTGACGACTTTCTGCAGCTATTTTAATTTCAGTCTAATAAAGTCTCGACTGGCAATTCTTCTCTAGTATTTTGACATCTTTAAGTAACTCCTGATTTCCTCCACAAGAGTTCTGCAACTATTTTGCTATCAATTCAATCAAATACTTGTCTTGTGGATAGCTCAAATATGCCCGTAACTGCTGTACCTGTCCCTCAATGGTCCTCATATGTAATCACAGTTTTATAGCTGCTGATTTCCCTAAGATAAGAAGCAGGCAACGTACCAGAAATAAAGTGTTCAGGCAAGGCACTTTTTGTTGCATTTTTGTTGGGGTTCTTTTTGATGTTTTCAAAATATTTCTAATTTTTATTAAGAAGTTCCAATACAGAGTCTTCCTGAATTAAAACTTTCTTAGTAGAACATGTTCAGTATCCCCAATGTCCCAAAAATCATAGAGAGTGCTGCAATTTCCTTTCTTTGCTGGAAACAGACTTCAGGTGAAGATTTCACAGTATGACCATTCCCACTACAGACACCAGGTACCCACCATTAGACATCGATTCCCCAGGCCATTCTCAGCAAGCCTACTCGTATCACCTGCATTCTGTAACTTTTTCCCCTTTTAACTTCTACATTCACTTTTGCTTTATTCTGAAGCTCTCCAACTAGTAAAACAATTTCATTATCTAAGACAAAGTATGGGATTTTCGGGGAGGGGCGGAGGAAATCGTGTGACTCAAGAACTCAAATAAGGCAGGATTCTCAAAGTTAAAGGTTAAAAAGCCACTATATGTATTTTTTATTCAAAAATGCACTTTTTATATATTTAATAAATGTATTTAAATGTACTATTGACTTTCAGTCTCAGAATTAACTATACCAAATTTAGGTGAAAATGACATTTCATTAAACTACATTGTTGAAATCAGCATCCTGCAAATACTGAGCATCATTTAAATAGCTGGCACCTACATTCTCATAAAGAACACCTAAAACAGGGATCATAGGAAAATTTTAGAGGTCCGACGCACTTGAAAAAACCTCATGGCATAGTAGCTGTGTTTGCAAAATACACTGTCATGTTTATCCAGAAAAAAAATCCCTTACACTCTCCATAACAAAATCTGAGAAATTTCAACCCCAAGAGCACAAAACCTATGAGTCAATGCACCTAAATAACCTAAGGTTATGCCCCTAAAATTACTGTAACACTTAGCTTAATACTTAGTAGAAATACTTTGCTGCCTGCTATATTTTAATTTTTCAGAGTACAGTTATTTAAACTTACTCAATAGATTCTACCAATACAGCAGAACCACTGTCTCAAGACAGTGCATATCCTGCAGCAGAGAGGAACAGATGAAAGATGCAGTTGATTCATGTTATAAGACCAGACACCTGAAACAATACTACCAGTACCCCAAACATGAACATAAATTTGGTACACATTGGCAGAGGATTTGGTCTGTGACAGAGACAGGGCCAACCCTGCAGAGAGAGCAGCAAGACTCAGCCCAAAAAAATTACGATTGCTCAGAACACCAAAGAAAGTGCAGGCTTCATCAACAGTACTGGACTGAAGTGGCCGGAAGCCACAAGCAAAAGTAACACCTCATTGTTTACAATGTTCTTTGTTTTCCTTTCTCTGACAAAAAAAAAACTGGAGAGAGACTCAACTTCACTTGCTCACCTGCAGTGACCCTGGAACAGCAGTCCAGAGTCCACACACACGTACTGGAAATTTAAAGAGCAGCAAAAACATAAAAAAATACTAAGAATCCAAATAATTGGGAAAACTGAGAAAAGGAGAAGAAATGGCACCAAGAAAAGATCACAACAGATCTCCCACATACAAACTCTACAAACAAACGATAACTAGTTTACCAGGTGACTGTCAAAATAAACCACTTGATCATTCTTAAGCATATGCAAGACATTATGTAAGTACAAAATCTAACTTTTACTTAAAAAGACTCTAGACTGTATGGTCATTGCCTTCAGGTCCTCAACCCCATATAAGTTTCTTGTGTTTGCCTCAAGCTGTACATACAAGATTTAAAATACATTAAGTTTCACTGGTTTCATTCTTCAAAAGCCAAAGCAGGACAAAATTCATTCGTGTTCTGGAGGCTGGTGTTGGGGTTTTGTGTATGTTTTTTGTAGGTCTGTTGGGGTTTTTTTTTTAAATCACTCTCATGATGGTAGCATGCAGGTCAGTAGCATACTGAAATAGTTTACAAAAAAGCCCTTGTGGAATGTATCTTGCTGTTTGTTTTCTCATCTTCTCATCCTAAAAAGAAAAATGTAACAGTGCAATATTTTACGCTGGATGAATGTGTGTTACTGGTTGGGGTGGGGGGAGTAGAGGAGGTGTGTGTTATATTTTGGGTTGGAGTTTTTTGGGTGGTGCTTTTGGGGTTTTTTTCAATTTAAAACCAAAACATACCACAATACATATTACAGTGAGAAAGGAAGACTTCAGAAGTCCACTTTGGCCTGCAGGTTGTGGGGCTCGCAACAGCCTTCGATAGCTGCAGAAGTTCACTGAACATCCTAAAAATCCTGTTGTCTAAAGTTTATGATCAAGAGACAAAAGCTTCCAACTGTAATCTTTAGGGCATAAAATCCAGGCATTAGGCTAAAGCCATTTAGCACCCTGAAGAAAAGGGCTGAGACCTAACATTTGTCTCTGAATTGTATGGGAAATTAGCGGAGGAGGAGCCAACAAGTTGCTGCTGCCCAAATAATTTATAGTGAGGAAAATCCTTCAGCTATATTAGACAGTCCCCAAATACTAATACATTCACAATGAGACTAATCACAGTATTAGATTCCAGATGTTGAGAGTAAAGGAGATAACTGTAATCTGGATAGGACTAAAATTCCTAGCCAGGTAGAGCCAGAAGGTGTTACTCCCAGATGCTACTACTAGGCATTTCCTTACTAGTAGTAAATACAGCCCTGTGCAAAGGACCAAAAAGAGAGAAACATCCAGCAAAGGTGACTGAAGGATGAAGAAAGATGTTTCCTGCTGCCTGCCTGAAACCACTGCTGTGCTCAGCTTTAACCTTATGCATCTGCCTTTTACCAGAGCTCCAACTGCTCACACACAGTATTATCTGGACAGTAGTAAAATCATGGGGTAACTTACAAATCAGAGAGTAGCCACCTGCACAGAAATTCACACTGTGTCTACAACATTTGTTTTGAATTTGCTTAGGAGCTACTTTCAGCTGTCAAAAGGAGGAAGGACTTCAGAAGACAGTCCTGTGAAGTGTCCAAGTCCCTGTGAAGGGCTGAGGGCTAGAAAAGTGATTTTCCATCACTCAGTATATTGTTCCAACTAAAGCATTTTGTATCCTGCATGCTTATCAGTTCTTCTGGGTGAGAAAGCAGTATTTCATAGCAAGCAATCTCAGAGAACCGTTTTTGTATTGGTCAAACCTCTAAACATTTGATCCACTGGTTATAGATGTTATCGGTTACAGGTTGGGTTTTTTCATATACCTTTAACGACTTGAAAGGTAATTTTGAAATATTGAATCAAGACTCACTTAAGGTCTCCATAATTTATTTACAAGCAGTAAGACTGAACCCCAGGAATACCAATATTTTACTGACTAGTGAAAGCATATCCACACATTCATTTCTTAACTATTATTTTTAAGCTTTCTGAATTGAAGAATACAAATAAAGATTTGCTTTAATAATAATGCAAAATACAACAACTAAAACCAACAAGCCACAAACCCACTCAATAATGAAATGAAATATAGTATTTCAAAGTGAGGATTTGTATAATAAAAATTATCCATACAATTTCATCCAATAGTCTCTGGCAACATTCTCATACAGCTATTTACATGTAAGTTTCCATATACAAACAAATTACTACTAGAAAAATGAGGAAATTCAGTTCTGAAGTTGGTTTAAGTTTGACAACTACAGAATTTCAGTGCATATACACCACCATGAAAGTGTCAGCTCCTTGTAAATACTGTCTCTTCAAAAAGTAAGTAATTATGTTCAAACCTTTTTCAACAGCAGCTGGACTTTTGGCCTGTCAGGTAGCCCCTAACAATATATTCTGCACAACTCTCAAGTGCCAAAGTGTAAGAAATACGAGTTAAATGAGTAATACTTGAAAAAGGGGTTTCACTGTCTATGAGTAATTCTGGAAGAGGTTCATGTGCAACAGTAAAGTCTGTGGTCTATCCCTGCTACGAGCCCCAGGGAGTGTTAATAATGCTGCTGCTTTGGGATGACATAAAAAAAAAAGATTCTACTACTTGAATTTATCAGCTCATGCTTGGGGTGGGGCGCGAGGAGAAAGCGATTTCTGGTGTCTGTTGGGGAGTGCAAAATTTTTCTGAATGTGCAATTACCTGGAAATAAAGATTCACCTGTATATGTCTATGTATGCACAGAAACTTTTCTCTATAGATAGACATTCTACAAGGTGGTACAAGTCTTTGTTTAAAGAACAATCAACTACAGCAGGCATTATGAGGAGAAAAAAAAAGTAAGCATGAGAGCTGGCGTGAAGACAAATCTGTTTGCAAGCACTGGCCTGTACCGCCTACTCTAGTTGAAGTCACAGCACAAGACTCAATAGTTTGGACTGCAGAACAGGAAAAGACCAGTCTAAACATCAAAGACCACATCTCATAATCCTAATACCAGTATAGAACTGTGAGCCATGGGGCTTACGGAGGCCTGAAAAACACTGAAACCTGAAATTCTTTTTTTTTTGTAAAAATGGGAAAGACAGTAAGAGAAAAAAAGAGGAAACCAAACATCTGTAGAGAAAGGAGAAGTATATGTAAGTACCTCTCACTAGATATTACCACACCAATTCTGAATTCCAATATAAATTTATTTTGGAAGCAATCATGTATTAGGATGAACTCTACGATCCATTACAGCAGCTAGTGAGCTGAAACATTAGAAAATTCATCATGGATTCCACAATGTTCAGTTAGTTCAAATTTACTGGCACCAGCATAATCCACACATCTGTGTATTAAAGCGGCACCAATTTCAACTGTTTCTAACCTGAGAGCATTCACTGTATCTTAGTTTCTTTTTCAGGCGTGGAAGAGTAGCACATCATTCACTACATTTCAGTTGGCAGCTCTCAAACAAGGGACACAATTTTGTATACAGATACTGCTTCACCAAATTGAGGGGTGAGGGATGTTGGTAGGATTTCTCAGGGTACAGTTTTACGGCAGTGGGAGTCCACCCAAATCTGCCAGATTTTTTTGTTACTCCAGTACACGTACAATTTTTTACTTTTCTTCTCTTACTCTTCAAACTTGATTTGTTTCTATGACTTTGAGAGTGCTGCTGACTCAAGTAAGGCAAATGTCTTTGAATCATTATTCTCCCTGAACAGCAAGGGCAGCAGTGCTGAGGATGAGTAACTGTTTCTTTCAGTAGCAGCAGTAACTTCAGAGTACTGAAAGTAGTCAGGTACAACAGTGTCAGCATGACAAGCTTCCAAAACACCATTCTGGAACTCCGTAAAGAGGTCTTACCTTTTTTTAATTTTAGATAAACTAACTTGCTTTTGACTATGCTAAAATACCCACTAGGCAGGTCAGCTCAGATTACAATACACTGCAGAACTACCCTGTCATTATTTAACCCTCCAGACCTTTTCACCCTCTTGAGGAAATTTTTCGAGCAGAAGATTGGTATCAATAAATCCTCTAAAAATGTTAACAATATTTTCCTCATTTATAAAACCTTGAAGTAATGGGCTAGTTTTAAAAATAATTCTATGGGGATGTTGCATGATGCCAGGCCTTTAAACAAAGTGCTGACAGGCATTACATCAGATGGTATACTGAAACTTCAAACTCATCACAGCCCATATACAGACAGAAGTCAGACAATGAAGTCTCCTGATGATGTGAATTAGGCCACAGCTCCACAGTATCATTTCTCAGGAGGCAGAGACAGTGTTAACAGTCCCTGAATATATGTCTCACACCAGCTTCATTGCTTGGTAAAAGGTGGTGGTGAACTCCATCCTCACAGATGTCTATGTACATTAGAAACCCGTTTTAGCATCAGAAATGCAGTGGGGTACAGAGAGCTGCAACTCTAGGATGAGTATGTTTTAATCTACATAAATCCAACTCAGACCAAAACACTCAGATTTGCCCAAGAACATAAAGTTAGAACAACAGGAAAATGCTTCAAAATTAAACAAAAAATAAACAGCAGCCTTTTCCCTTTGTAATCTGACTGAAGGTGTTTTAACCTTTAAAGGGAAATAAAGGCTAGGATTGAATGAGTACAACTTTGGGAAACATGACATGCCACTTTCCCAACCAAGGTTTAGCAACAGTCCTTTAACTTGGTTTTCACTCCTGGTTGAAAGATTTTTTTTTATTATTTTTTTACAACTTACTAGGTTTTTTTACTGACCTACTTCCAGTTGCACCCATGCATATATATTACACAAAGATACAGTTTTGGTGAGCCCTCCCATTTCCTAAAGCAAAATTGTCATGATTTTACAGCAGTCTAGTCTACCAGTTCCAACTGGAACAAAGCTGAAATCTAATTTCCAGATTTCCCAATTTCCCTTAGGCTGCAGAGTTATACCTACTTTCATATTCTACATACATTTTCTAGGAAAAAATGTCACTAACAGCTCACAAATGTAGCTCCTAGACCTTCATTTACTGACTTCACACAGCCAAAAATAGTACTTCTTTTCTTGCCACTGGAATTTTCCTGGTGATAGCAGAAGTAGGAGTTTTAGAGAAGAGATGGATTGGAAGTTTTTCAGAAATAGTGACACATGCTTACTGCAACTACAAAAGATGAGTGAAAAAGGTATTTCAATAAACATGTATTTTCAGCAAAAAGCTTTAAAGTTGCCTTGCATGTCTTTCTTTGGCTTTGTAAGCGAATTAATGTCAACTCTGCAGCAGAGCTGAGAAAGAACCACCTGCAAAACCAAAACACTCAGGGTAACCTTTTGCACCTCCCCTCAGAATGCTGAATTCTGTTGCTACCATCAAAAGTACTGAGTTTACTTTATTTCCTTCTCCTCATTGAAACAGCTTAAGAATTAAACTTCCCTTCACTTCCCCTACAATAATACATTTTGCCATTGTGTGAACAAGGGAGTGTAATTTCTGAATGATTCCTCTTTACTTTCATGTAAATGAAGATTTTTAAAGAAAAACTATCCTTTCTGACTAGGACATCAGGACTAAAGCACATGGAAAGCCACCACAGTCAGAGTTGAGTAAAACCTGATACTGGGTCACTGTTTTAAAATAACAAGAAAAGAGCAATTTTTATATTCCTCAAAGCATAATTTAAATTAGTTCCCTACTAAATTTTTACTATGGCTTGATTAATTTTCAACAATGAGTTTATTACTGATAACTATTACTGCATTTTGGATAATTAAGTACATTCATATATTTTCAAAGAGTAACAGAAGAAGAAAACAGTTAAAACGTAAAATATTAGAATAACAGGATTTGCCCTACTTCGCCTACTCTCTGTCTGAAGGTAAAAATGTATGGGGAAATATCCAATGGCATTTTCATTTCATTACATTGGTAACCAGTTTTGGGTTGGTTTGTTTGGGTTTTTTTTTAAGAAACAACTTTAACAAACTTCTTTTCACACCCACACTATGGCATCATCATATGGCTCACACTGCAAATTTTCTTTCTCTCATTAAGTTCAACCGTTTTTTCACTGCACGTATTTTGCTTCATCATTTGCACCACCATCGTGATACTAAGCAGCCAAATTAAACAGGAAAAAAACAAACTCTGTAAGAAAAATACTATAGAAAACATTAAAGAACAAGTATTTATCTTTTGATATCTTTAGGTACTTCTGAGTGAGGGTTGTTTTGTATTTGTTTTGGTCGTCGTGGTTTTTCGGGGGGCCGTGTGTAATTATTGCTTTACCCTTCCTGTAATAGCATATCACACAAGCAATTTTCATCAAAGACAGTCAAGGAATGCAGGTATAATTTTTAATTGCTAAAACCCACCACTTGAAGTTAAAAAAAAAAAAAAAAAAAAAATCAGTCTATTTTCAAATACACAGCCCTCTACCAGCCTGAGTTAGGTGAGTTTTAAGAAGGTTTTGTGCTTTATTTCAGCTTTTTACGTCCTTTACTGCTATTATGTGAAATTAGTTCTACCATAAGCAGCAAAATTAATAATGGCCAGTTTCCAACAGATCTGTTCCCCATCACTCTCCTCCAAAAGGGCTGCCAACTCACTCCCTTCTGCATCCCTTGGCCTCCTTCCTGCATTACTTGCCCACTTCCCTCTGGGTGCCATGCCTGGAGACCTGGGGAGGGGGCAGCACATTCCCTGCAGCATTTGAAACATCCACGTGGGAATCAGTTTACTTTATCCCAGCTAGCACAAGGGCTGCTGCCTTTTGACATGTTTACAGTGCCAGTCCATTTTCCTTTGGATAAAGATGTCTCTATTCTGCTCAGCACCAATTAGACAAATCTTGCATCTCTGAAACCTTTGCCCAACTGCCAGCAATTTTTGAACTAATGTAACTTCAGGGAACATCAGTAGCAAAGAAATTAGACTAGCTGATCAGATAAAAACCCTTATTTCATTAGGAAAGTTAAAATTTCATTGGTAAGTTAAAATCATTTGTTCAAACAAAGTGCTAGCACATATACAAAGTGAACTGAAAAACAAATACATTTTCCTTCCATTTTTCATAGACTAATACTTGGGCATTTAAAACTACAGTACTAAGATTTTCATCTTAAGTACAAGATTTAAGTTGGCCTTTCAATGGTCTCTCCTGACAGATGCAGTGATTAGAATAATTTAAAGATCAGTATTTAGACAATACCCCCCAAAAAAAAAATTGTAAACCTGCAAATCTCCAGCTACTCCCTGAAGGTCAATCAGGTCATTTCCACAGAAAGTCGTAAGAGATACAGACACTACAATTGCAAAGGAAAGGAAATTCTGTAATGACTGCAAGGAAATACTACTAAACACTAACCATTTTTTTTAAGCAAGTGCGTTTTTCCAGGTGCTGTAGCCAGCAACAAAGGGGGTCAGGGAAGAGTCCAGAAATATTTGATTTCTCTAAACTACTCTTAAATATTCTTTCTCCTTCTCTTTAATCTTCAATGTCTCTGTCAGTTCAAAAAAAATTTTGTAAACAGAAAATACATGTTTCTACTGCTCATGAATGTATTTTGCCTGTACAAAACCTACTCTCTTCTTCAACAGTTTGTAAAGTTTTAATAAATCTTCTGGAGGTATATGTCATAATTTCTACCATAAGATATTAAAATACCAAACTAAAAACATAATACAAGGTCTATAATTGCTAATGACTACACCAAATAGTGTTTCAGCAAAAGGTGACAAGCTCTAATCAAGGAAGACAATAGAGTGGCATTAACATTAGGTAGTATTACTGAAAAACTAGGAAGAAATAGGAACTCATTTGAGAATAACTAAGACATGAAAAACGCTGACCAGTCATCAGAGTAAATTTGAATGCTTTTCTTCCTGCACTGTGGCTGCAAAACTGAATCTAACACTGACATCTCCATCAGAAAAAAGCCTATCGTCTGTCTCACATAAATAAAACATGCACTTAGGATATCCCATCTAAGTACAACAAAGTTTTCAATCTTCCTTTCTAAGCAGGAACATACTTTGTGGCAATTTTATCTTTTCTTACCTTTAAAAGTACTTCATCATGCCTTGCAACAGCCAAAATTCTGATGTCAGCACAGCAGTGGGAATACAGTTCATTAGTTTACTGCAGCTGCAGAGCCAGCAAACACACACTGCTTTGAGTGACGCCAATAATAAGCATGTGGTTTAGATTTCTAGGTAACAATGGTGATTAAGAAGATATTGCAGTCTGGAAAAAATTCATATATGAAGAATGTTTAACATAGATTGGGGACTAGACAAAAGATTGGTTTCTTAAACTATCTAAATGGCTATGATATGTATTGTGAATGGGTGATCTGCTAATTGTTTTGTCTGTTGTTTTTCTTTTTGGTAGCAAAAGATGCACATAGGCATTAAGCAGACAAAATAATACAAATTGATTAAAGGGACAAGGAAGAAAAGTAACCTGAAACGATGTTTGATTTCCTTTCCTATCAGTCATCTCCATATTACTGTCTGCAAATCAAGAGATAATTTCTCTTTCACTTTATAGTGCTGTTGTGAGAGTAACACTTCATTTATTATAGCCTTTGAATGTAGCTAAGGCTCCTGCTGTTTAGCAGACTTATGCATACAAACTCCTCATAAGAATGCAGTAATATGTCAAAGAGTTTATATACAGATTTTACCTAAAATGTTTGAATACACAAGAAATCTCTCAGGTTATACCATAAAAACCTATAGCAGCAGGTATACCCACCTAAAGCACGTCACATACAAAATACAACATCAGTTCAGTTCTGTTCTGCCACATCCTTCCTAACCCCAAAAAATTATTGAAGGTCAAATATTTCCTAAGTTTTAATTTCAATTAATGCTTTTTTCAGGAGAGTGGGGCAAAACTAGCAATTCCTAATTTAGTATCCATCACTTGTTATTCTATATGCTAACAACTCTTATTACTCTCTTTGCCAAAGTAAACAATCCTATACTTCTCAAACCTCTAGGGAATCACATAAATCCAAATGTTAATACACTATTTAGTAAGTGATTACACTCCTTTGTTTTTTTATTTTCTTTAAAAAAGATACCAAACTGAAACCACACAAAAACTTGAAGCCATGACTTCATTCAGTCCACAGAAAGGACTTGCTCTGGAGTTAATCGAGGTTGTTTGGTAGAGAAGCGTATTGCCCAAAGGCTACATTTCTTATTTACTGAATCTGGAAGGCTATAACTGAAGGAAAATGTTGCAGGGAAGGAATATTCTATACTACATTTTGAAACAGCTAAGCCTGGAGTCTTGTAGGATAGCCTTCCACCTACTAGAAAGTTTCTCTATGCAGCTTGTTAAACAGCCTATAACAAAGTTTCACAGAAAATTTTCTGGGTTCTTATGCAGAGACAAGGAAGCCTGGTTTACAGAAGTGCTAGCCACTCAAAAATTTAACTGACACCATAGGAACTTGTGGTCTGAACACATAGAGTACCACAGTATGCATAGCCACTTCAGAATTCGCAGGTTTGAAATGCCAAATCAGGCATGAGAAGCCTTTCTTGTGTTTGTGTTGGGTTTTTTTCCCCTTTCAGTAGCTGTTCAGCTCACCATCTTTGAACTTGTGATTAACATCATGTCCTCACCTCACAAAAAAAACACACCAGCACAAGAGTAAAATTAGTAATTTTTGAAAGTTTACAATAGAATAAATGAGGGCATAAGGACTTCTCAACTAGTCTGTCCATTCTGGTGGTCAATCAACAGAAGTTATCATTCCTAATTCAGCACCCTCTGTTTTCCCCCCTTTAAAATAGGAGCTTCTTGTCTTTCTCAATATATTTATCTTCCTGTTGCCAGGAAACCATTAAAAGAATAATGTACATGTGAAATTGCCATTAATTACTGATGCACTTGTAACAAAAGAAAATTATCAGATACAAAAACAAAGGGTCTCATCATCAATCAGTTTGAAATTAAGTAACATCTGGGTGAACTGGGTGAGCCTAGACAGTCTGTTTCTCTAAGGACTGATTAAACTGGGGCATTTACAAAGCAAACTCCTAATATTCTACTGGAAAAGAAAATCACAACAAGGTTTCTTCTCTGACTAGTGGCCTGTCCTAGTTAATGAAAAACTTGATTGTTACAAGAGTCAAACTAATTAAAAAGATTAAACTATGAGCAAAATCAAATTAGAAATTTGGCTTTAGGCTTATGTGGCCAGCAATATCTCAAGAACATTGCAACTGTATTCTGCAGTTAAATACAATTAATGGAGGTTTTAAAATCATTAGAATAATTAACTATGGATCATTTCTGTAACCTGGCTATATAACCTCCACAAAACTACTCAGAATTCTTAGATGTGAACATGTAAGTACATGCAAGGCAGAGGTCTAAGCCATGAAAATACTATTGTCATGTATCTAAGTCTTGCCAGCAAATAGTATTTACTAATTAATACAATGCAATATACTCAGTATGTATACCTTCTCCCCCCACACATGCCAGATTCCAGCGTGTGATACAATATAAAATAGATTTTCTTCTCCCAGATGATACTCCAACTTACATTTTTTTTGCTTCCTTCAAAATAACTACCTAAGCATAGCAAGGACAGATCAAAGGTCCATTTAACTACAGCCTCAGACAGTGGCCATTAACTAATGCAGAAATACCACGGTAAGTAAAGAGCAGCTTTTGGTTTTTTCCTTTCACAGATCTCCAGCCTACTTCAAAACCTTTAAGCAGCAGCAAAGAGAAAAAAAATTAAAAATAAAGCAACCTTTCTCAATTTTAATATTATGTGACAAATGCATAAAACACACCCGTGCATAATATGATAAATTACTAGCATTAACAATTTCTAGTGATACGAGGATAATCTTCCAAAGATAAGGACACATCAGGTCCAACTACAGAGAGGCCAACATCTAATAACCAGAGGAACGTGCAGAAGGATCATGGGAAGGAGAGGGAGTGTTGTTTCACTCTGGCACAAATGCATATCAGATAACTAAGAAATGCCATGGGACAAGATAAGGAAGACTTCAAGGCACAAAAGGAGTGATAAATTCTCCAGGTTAGCACAAGCCAGGCCTTGGGATGGGGGACAGAGGGAGAATTGGGGAGAGAGTGGAAGAGGGGTGGGCAGGTGTGCAAATCGGAAGAAACTTTCACAGAAAATGCCCTGCCAGATTGTCACCATGGGCAAAGCAAGAAGACTACTGGACTGATCAACAAAACCACAAGGAAAAATCACTCCCCAAAACAAGAAAAACAAAAAACAGAATGCTACCCCCAGCTAGATAAGGAACTGCATTGCCCCCAATAAATTCTAACTGATAAGCCTCAGAATTTCACAGACAGGTTTCTACCCTGCCTTTACCTTTGTTAAAAACCTCTACGTTGAAACAAAATTATCATTAATTTTCTTCTTGAAGGTTTCAGAAACTTCCTCTTTTTTGCTGTTATTGTGCTTTTGTATTTTTATGGTCTGATTACATGTGCTTTTTACAGATTTTATGAATTGGCACTGGTTACACTGATACCTAATTGGTAAAATAAAACACTGCTTTTACTAATGCCTTTTTTTTTTTTTTTTTTTACAGACTCATACACTTTACAAGAGTGTGCAGTTGGTGGTCCAAAGCTATTATCTAAACCTGTTATCATGCATTACTTCTTTTACTTAAAAATGTAGCAGGTAAGATAGTTTTGTAGAAACAAAGCAAAAGTCCCAATCTCTAGCTCAAAATACACCACTTGTAAATGTTCACATTCAAATTAGTTCTGAATTTCCCTCAACACTCTAATGCAGGACTGCCACAGAAAGAAGTTGCCCAGGACAAGCATTTGTGAGCTCTCCTGATAAATCAAGAAAAAAAAATATTCAGACTAAAATTAACACGGATTTGGTTTTGGGTTTTTTTCCTCCTAAGTTTTAACCCAGATCTGTTCACCCATCTGTTTTCGCATGCCACAAAACAGAATGCTTGTAGAGAGGGTACAGAAGAGGTTGGGACAAGCAGCAGAAAGCTCCGCTTCCTTTGGTGGCAGTTCTGGCTTTGCCTACAAAGGCTTAATGTTTAAGCCAGTCTCTGAAAAACTCCATACAATTTGGATTGTTTGGGTTATTTTTAGTGTATCTGACAATTAAGTTCACTACTATTAATCTTATTCATAATGACAAGGTTATATATAAATAACTGAAGAAAGTTGTATCTGACATTTAATAGTATACTGACAACAATATATACCTGGAGTTTGACAAGGCAGTAAAATATAGCGAATTTAAAAAAAATAATCAATTGTCATAGAGGAGCTTTGCAGCAAAGAAAATGCTGAGTTTCTAAAACTTCTTTCAATCATCAACTATCTTACAAGAAAAAATATTGCTAGTACAAATGTTCTCAACTCCTATTTAGTTGCTTGATTTTGGAACTGAAGGACTACCAAGGTGCCTTAAATTGTCTGTTGTTTTCCACTTCTGTTGCTTCGTTAAAGGTAAGTTATCACCTCTCCAACAAGCCTTACTAAATTGACAAACATCTATCTGACTTACAGTCCTGACACCCACCACTATGCAACTTGAACACCACACTTTAGAGAGGAACATTACCCAAAAAAACCCCAAATAACAGTAATTTTGTAGTCAAAGTACCATAAGCCTCATCTCTGCTAAATGCTAGTTTGGTTAATCTTAATTGGGTCTATTAAATGGACACTTGTCCATAGCCATAGCACACCACAGTTAAAATAACTCTTTCAATAGCTGGAACTATACATCACATACCGACTGTCCCACTCCAACAAGGCACCAAACTCAATGTAATCTAACACACCAGAAACCACTTCTGATTCCATTAAGCACCTGAACTGGTGTTTCATTCATCATACATATGCAATCCAGAGGCTTTTCAATTCTACGCTGCTCAGAAGGTGCGTGTTCATTTTAAAACTCAGTACTTCCATTTTCAGGACAGCGCTAATGTTATCATGCAGATATATCAAAACATTGTCAGTTAATCTGGACTACATTTTATTACCCATAACCCCAAGCAGAAGGAGGGAAAGGATAGAAAAACATTCTTTCTAAAAGTCCTTGGCACAAAAGCTGCTGCTCAGGCACTCTGGGACAGGTGCCCAGAACGTCTCAAGTTCCAATAATAAGAAAAGCCTTCATTACAAGAAGGGATCTGGACACAAAAACACAGACGCGGTATCAGAAAAGTTGCTATTAAGAACACAAATTTGTAACCAATTAAATTGACTGTGACTTCAGTAAGGTAAAAGAACAAGAATTTGCAGGAACTGACCCAAAGCCAAAACACTGAGTTACACACACACCTTCTGTTAAGAGACACAAAGAGCGTCTTCAGATCACACATGGTCAAGGAGGTGGCAAAAATCCTGCAGCTTCAGATTGATTCATGCCTGAATCTATAGATTCTGCTAAAGCTGCCTTTTAATATTAAGTCATATTTAAAGTCTTTTAAGTGAACTAAACTTTGTCAACCATTTTCATCCCAAGCACTGCATCACTGTAATACTCCACGTGCCAAAATGAATTTGTTTCATAAACTTAGTTGATATAAAGATTTGGATTTCATAAATAAGTATTACATATATGTCCATACAAAAACATCAAAGAAAAATACTTGTTGGTTTAGTTCTAAGGCATACAGTACTTGCAATTTTCTTGATGCTTCAATAAATTCAGTATCTGACAAAAAAAGTCCTCAAACTCAGATTAAGCAGTACCAACAACACTACAAAAAGAAAAGATCATCTTCTGTTGTTTCAGTGATTAGGTCCACTAGCAAAGTATCTGTTCCCACTTAAACTTAGTCTACCATCTTAAGAATTGTTCATTAAAAAAAGATAGGAACATATCTGCTCTTAGCCTGATAAATGTCACACACGTGTGAATTTAGGAAAACGTATATGCATGACTTTGAAATTCTATTATTCCTATTATCTACAAATGGCAAGCTCACCACTCCAAGTTTTCCAACTGGGACAAAATAAAATACCCATTTCAGCGAGCACCTCAAAACTCATCTCCTCTCCATTCCACAGAAGACTTTGATTCAAAGTCTCTGTCCAATCAAAACTCTAGAATCTTCTCCTATAAACGAAATATTCCACTGGCATTTTGAAAATACTGGGCTGGACTTGAACATTTAATAATTTTCAAAACTGTTACTAGACAACAAGGCTCATTTTCCAAGGAACAACTGACACGTGCCTTGCTACTCTGAAAGCAAAGCACAAAGCCTATGCTTCTTCATGTTTATAGGGAAGGTGTTTTTTGATGCACCAACTAGCCAAGCCCGTGATTTCTATTTTTCAGTCTTTGTAGGGTCACTGTTATGATGGGAAACAGATCATGGGATGAAAGGGTATTTCTGATCTCTAAAAAATTATTACTACAACTTCACCCTGGGCACAGGCCCAAATCCCAGGTTACGACAACTTTCTGGTCCAAAGACCGTAGCATTAACAAATGAGCTGTGCCAATATTTGATCAATGCTCAAGTTTATTCTCCATTTGCAGCATAGAGTTAGGAAGTAATACTACTGCATCACTGTAACATTTCATGTTTCCAGGGAAAAAAAGAGATTAATGAATTTTAAAAATAAAGATAAGCTTCACAGTCCCCCAGGATGCTGTCAAGCAAGCAGAGAAAGTGCTCTGGTAACAGTTACTTTTGCTTATGAAAATTTAGCAACTTTGCCAACCACCAGTTATGCTGAATAGGAAAGTAACAATCTGCATTATATCCAATTGCAAAAATCTGAAGCAGGTTTTACACACAAAACAATTTCAAAATTCCATCTACAAACACCTGAAATTAATCTTTGCTCTTTGTGAACAGTGTTATCTTTTCAGCTGAGAATACTTGTTTTCCCTGCTCACCTATGCTTGCTCAAAATGCTGGAACCCACAAAAACATTCTAGCTTACCAATAAAGAATTTCACTAGCATATTCTGCAATTATTATTTGGGATTCCACTTCAGAGCTCTCCCTTAAAACGATGGATTTATTTCACACACAAATTAACAGTTTAAAGCATGAGCTCTGGCTTTGAGAGAACTTGTAAGAGTACAGTCCCGAATTACAAAAATGGCTCCTCCTTTAAGCAAAAGCAGGGAGGTGGCATTCCCATAAAGGCAGGCAAGGAGAAGACATTTCAACTATGACAAGGAAACAGTTCTCCATCAGTTCTCCTTTCCAGCGATGAAACGTTTACCTTTAGAAGCAAGAGTTGCAGGGAAGGGGATGGTGGTCAGGATTGCTCACCTTTAACCGTTTAACCACTTCATCGTTGGTAATTTTGTCCGTAATCTCCTTCACTCCAGGAGGATAGTAGATGATTTTACCATCGGCAGCAGGTTTTGGTTGGGTAGCAGGGAAGTCCATCCTGGTGCTGCTGGTTATAAACTTTCCTTCTCCACAGTCCTCTACCGGCCTCTATCGGTCAGAAAACAAAAGTTCAGCAGAATGGAAACGACTTTCTAACCCTCTTTTTCCATTTCTCACCCTCAATTTCGCAGAAGGCCCCGGTTATCACCCCGCCGGCTGCGCCCCCGCCGCTGCCCCCACCGCATCCCCCCGCCCCGGGCGGCGGTGGAGCGAGGTCCGGCCCGCCGCCGCTCCCCACAACTCCGGCCCTTCCATTCCCCTCCGGCGCCTCCTTTCATTGCGGGGCTGCTCCAGCCCAACACTGTTAGTTCGGAGCCGACGATTTTACAATGAAATTTCGGGCTCGATCGAAGGATGACCCAGGGCCGAGCGCTCGTTACGGCCCGAGGAGGCGCCGGGGGGTTCAATTCCCGGCCCCGAGCCGGGGTTCAGAGCCGGCACACCGGCCCCGGAGCCGGGAGACGAGGCCTAAACAGTTAGGCCTCAAAACTATCAGGAGGCAGAGAAACCAACAGGAGAGGGGGAGGGAGGGAGGCAGGCGGCGGCCAGCACAAACAAAACACCCCCGCCGACCCCTCCGTCCGGCGCCGAGCCCCTTGCCCGCCCCCCCGCGGCGGCGGGAGCCCCCCGGGGAGGGGGCCAGGCCACTCTCCACTTTCCATTTGTTCCCGCAACTTCATGTCCCCTCGCCCCGCAGCCCCTCCTCGCCCCGTCGCTCCGCACCCGGCCGGGCCCACAAAGAGCACCCCCCCCCCCCGCCCCCCAGCTCCGCGCGCGCACACCCTCCACCGGCCGCGGGCGACGGGGAGCGGGGGCGGGGAGGGGGAGCGGGGACGGAGGGAAGCGGGACCCGGAGCCGTCTTTACCTCATGCAGCTCCGGAAGGTGCAGCATTGAGTAGCCTCCGTGCCGGGTGGTCCTCGCCGCTCCGCCGCCACCCCCGCCGGCCGCTGCCCTGACTGCTCCCGCCGCCTCCCTGCTCCGCGGTGCGGCGGCGGCTCCTGCTCGGGGAGGGGTGGGGGGAGGGGAGGCTGCTCGGTGGCGGCAGCGGCGGCGGCGGCTGGGGAGAGGGGAGGCTCCGGCGGAGCGTGCGCCGCGGGGACACAGTGCCGCTCTCCGTCCGACCGGGGAAGAACAGCCCGGGAGGAGGCTCCGCGCCGCCCCCCTGCCTGCCCGCCCGCCCTCGGGCCTGGGGCCAGGCCCGCAGCGCCGCCCAGCCAGGATCCCCCAGCCCCAGGCCCGGGGCAGGGGCGAGGTGCGGCCAGTAAGTCTCGTTCCCCGCCGAGCTCCGTGCAGGGAGGCGGCGACGGTCAGTACCGGGCACGGCCGCCGCAGCGCTGCCTCCCGCTTGGCGCCAAAACCCCCGGAGCGGCCGGGCCGGGTGGGCCGCGGCCTCAGGGCCGCTCTCCGGCCGGGCACCGACCCCGCGGAGCCCTTCTCCTGGGTGGCGGGGGGCAGCGGCCGGCTCGGAGGGCAAGGCCTGGGCGGCGTGGGGCCGGCTGCCGGGATTGCTGGGGAGGGGGCCGGCGGGTTCCCTGCTGCAGGGCGGCAGCGCCGTGTGCGGGAGGGGGAAGAGACATGTTTGTGCTTCCTCATGGAGCCGGGCTGCTCATGGCTGCGCGGTCTCGTCTGGCAGGTCCCGCAGGCAGACAGTGCCGGTGGCGAGGCCTGGTCGGCACGATAAATAAGATGGGGGGAAACGGTGCGTGTGGTGGCACCGGGAGTGCGGTGGCTGACAGAGGCAAATAGCCCTTCTCAGACGGATTGGAGGGAAGCGCAGTATCCACACGGCAATGTCCGATTTTTTCTTCCTCGAGTTTCTCTAGTCGTGAATCTAAAGGAGAAGCTTAAACATGCAGACCAAAGGAGCCCTTGCCAGCTAATTCAGGATATCCTTCTATGCAAAATGTCTTTGTAATTTAATATTCTTTCATATTTCCAAGAGATATGGGGTATGTCTGGAAAGTCAGTAGCAAAGTGGGATACATCTATCTGCATCATGTGCCCTGCATATCATAACTATAGGTGGCTAGGAGGTGTTTTTCCAGATGCCTGCCCTGCTCAAAGAAGGGGCATGACAACTGAATGATGACTTTTAACTGAATTTAGGGTCTTCAACTAACTAGTCTTAGTTACTCAAACCACGTAAAAGTATTGGAGTTTTGAAAATCTCTAAATTTTCTGTTGAGCAAATAGAACTGGCTGGGACCAGTCTGTGTGGAGGGTTGGGTTTCTCTGCAGGGGTTGTGTATGTGTGACTGGGGCCTTGCTGGGCACAGCAGAGAGGCTGGCATGGTCTCCCAGGTGTGCAGAAAAGATGCAGGAGGGTGAGGGGATGGGAAGGTTGTAAGATAATGGTCAAGTATGCAGCTTCCAGATTTATAAGGTGGGGGAGGAAATTTCTCTCCACTTGTGTTCCTTGTTTCCCTGCAGTTGTCCTATAGGAAGTAAAGCCTTTATGAAACCAGCTCGGGAGCATTGCAATGGAAATGAGAGTTACAAGGAGCATTTAGGAGATCTTGGATGCCGATTTGGAAATCTAGAAGGTTGCCACCAGATGAGGCGTTTAAATCTGGCTGTGAGTATAGGCTTAGATAAAATGATTCTCTCCAGGCTTAAGGATCCATGAATGCATTGGGGCATTCACAATGGACGGATGACTGTTAAGAGTGGGATACACGATTCAGTTTTAACATGGTTGTACTGGTTTAATAAGCAGCTAGCAAAAAGCTTTTAATCTTTTTCCTGATTCAAACTTTAGTAACCATTTAGATTTGTATTACAGCCGAAGTACTCAAACTAGCTATCAACTGTTGTTTGTTGTCAAAATAATGTACTGTCAGAACTGTTATACTTTCAAGGAATTTGGATGGGTTTTTTTATCTTTACGTTTGCCATATTAGGTACTTTGCTTCCCAAATCGAATGACTAAGCAATTAATTTTGTGTAGATTCCTTATTTTTAACACACTTGTATTAATACAATAAATCAGAAACAAATTCTGGAAAATTATTCTGTAACTAAAAAAAGAAAGTATACATAAAAAACCTACATGAGCTGTCTTCAATTGAAGTGGAAAAAGAGAGAATGTAAATTAGTAAAAATGAGGCAAGAAATAAATTTGAAGTGACCTTTGCTGAGGTTTTTTTATGACCCAATTGTAAAGCTAGGAAGATGTTAGGCAGGCTTCTCTTTAGGGAGAATTGAAGTATTATGGATGTCATATTCTAGGAATTTCACCTAAGTCTCCAAGCTTCCTGGTTTTTAGTGTCTATTTTCATGTTCTGTTTTATTGTTACTGAAAAGCTGTATTTTGTAGACATCAGTAATATGACCTACAACATTACATTTTCTTGTAACCTTGTGGTTACAAGGCTTTCACAAATTGATGCAATCTTTACGTAGAAGTTTTTATACAACAGGTCATGAAGTGGCAATAAGAATGAAAAGTAGAGGTCCAACAACTTACTTTTAGGCTAAGTTAAGGACAAGCACAGAGCAGAGCCAGTAGTATGCACTTATAGTCACTTTTATTTTCCACTGAAGATAAACTCTTGGGTTCTAAGGCATATCTATGCTGTAAGTAACATGTAGTTAGATGTGGAACTTAAAAGATTTCTCTATAAAGTGCCAGGCAAAGTTTGCTCATTTAATTAGAATTTTATTTCATCTTGAGCAAGTTGTTTTTGAAGTTCCACACTGGAGTACTCTTGGTTGTGGATGGAGATCTATCTTCTTGCAAACTTCAGGTAATGAAGTTAGCAATTACTGTGGAGTAGTGTTTGAAGATTCTTAATTCTCTTAATTCTCTCGTATCTGTAGAATATAACACAGAAGAAGTCCTGAAATAGAAAGCTGAGTATCTGGGGGAGATTCACAGTAGATTTCTGCTTTCACAGGTAAAACTTGGGCTGTAGTATGAAAATTTTGACCACCTCCCACCATCATTATTGATGGGAGTCCTTAGCCATTAAATGTAGGTGCAGTTTCTACTGGTAGATAGTTCCATTCCCAGTATAATTTGCTGCCTGACTGTAGGTTCTGGTATCGACACAACATAGCTGACATACCCTAGGTGGACAGTCAGTATTTTGCCAGCATACTAGAATAAAACCAGATTTTTTCATTAAAATGTCAGAGTGCTCTTAGGATAGCCATTAATTTAGATACTGTTAGTCAGATATATGGCAGTTTGAATGAGTCTTAGATAAATTACGATCAGCAAAGTGGTTGAGAGAGGAGGTGCAAATGCTGTAATCATGGGGTGATTAGGCAGTGGTCCATTTTTTTTAAGAGAAGCTGGGGGAATTCTACTTCTGCACCCTTTGAAATTCTAAAGGGCTAAAACAAAGTGTGTAGTTATGATATCACACCAAATTATTGGAGGTATGAATGAACACTTAACTGCCAATTAGTTTTAATATATGCACAGCATTTTCAGAATGTGCAAACATAAAAGCTTCAGATAATCTGACCCAGGTACCCTTAATCTGAATAGTCCTGAAATCTGCTCACAGATATGATTACAGCTGCTGGTGTCTGGTTTATTGCCTTTGCTTGCTTGACCTTCACCCTTCTAATTTGAGCAAGCAGTTGAGATCTGACTTGGACTCTGCTTCTTGTACAGCTGTAGCCAGGTTCACATGATCTCTTGGGTTTTAATGGGTGTCTCTGTCTAATAATAAGACCCAGTCCTTTAGTCTTTACCTGGGTTTTATTGAGTCCCTGGACAAATTTATGTTTGAAATTATGTATTTCCACTGTTCTTACAGGAGTGTGCTTACTCCAGTTGATTTGTTGGTTTTGTTCATTAATATGGTTTATATTACCATTGCAAGTGTAATTTATAAGCAGACTGAAATATAAGGTCCTGAACATTGTTGTGGGGCAGTCTCATGCGGTGCTTCATTCTTTATCATGTCAGGAGATGACAGAGGAAAGTACAAAGAAAAGAGGAATGTTGTGGTTTTACTGGTAGGGAAAATAATGCAGCACAAGATTTGTAGAACAGTTTCAGGTGAAACAGAAGAGAGTACGGAGTGATTAAGCACAGAAAATCCCTTAATTCATGTTGATTAAATTAAGCTATGCTCATGTCTTTCCAGGAACAGCTTAACAGTTGTCCTGAGGTCTTTGTTAGTACAGTAGGCATGGACAGTAATAATGATCAAGAACTAAACAGTTAGTAGCAAGACATAGAGTGTGTCATGAACTGCAGAGGAAGTCCTATCTGTCAGTCAGCTGGGCAGACAAGTCAGAAATCCTATATGGTGGGTTAGGAAAACACTTGTCTTCCTAATAATAGCTATGCTTTTGAAAGTTCTGGCTTTGCAGAACCAGGTGGTGGAGCGTGGTCCTTCACTATTAAATGTTTTCAGTCACAGGCAAATAGGTCAAGAGGGGTGAAAAAAAATTTAATTGTGTTCAACTCTAGCATTTAGCCATTTTTTAATACCTAGCAGGTTGCGTGCTGGCAGGTTGCTTCCTAATTATAAATGCTTCCCCACCACCTACCACTTTCTGAAAGCCTAGTTTGTTTTCAGTGACACATGTATCTTTTTCTGCAATACACCAGCTTCCCTGAACTTGGTAAAAATCAAACCCTGGAATTTTTTTTTGTCATCAGTTTTGCACAAAAGCTTTCTCTCTCAGCTTTTTCACTTTGGTGTTAGTCCTTGTTTCTGGTCATCTTTCCTCTTTATTCGTCTGTTCATTCTCTCACAGATGCAGTTGCACACAGCTTGTCCAGTTAAAATCATAGCCTCTAAATCTGCTGCATCAGAGAGATCCTTGAGGCTTCTAATCAAACCTTGCACTTCTATCTTTGATGACAATACCTATTTGTTTTAACTACCTGTTTTTCTAAAAGAAGCAGTATTTTTTACATCTGCTGTAAATTGAGAACAGTGGTTAGCATCATCTGAGTCAAAGGTAGGTTTCTTCACAATGTGTGTTGCCATAACAAACGAATTCCAAAAGGTGTCCTATTCCAGAAGGTATTTGGAGTGAAATTACTCCTATCTAAGAATAGACCAGGAAGCATATTTTGTTCTGAAAACAGGGACTTCCCTGTGTCTCTCATGATCTATATTGACAAAGCAAAATCCATAAAAGGGTGTAGGAGGACTCGTGTTTTATTATCTCAGGAAGACAATCAGCTGTAGACAAAGGGCTTCCTTGGAAAAGAGGAGAATCCCATGACTCGCTGACTTTTCATGGAATACTGCCAGTTCTGAATAAAGGGAAGGATGACATACTCCTTTGAAACTGAGTCCTAGCCATAATCTGTCTGAATGGTATTTTGCACTGGTTTAGGCAAGGAGGGCATTCTTCCATGCTGTCTGAAAATGTCCTTATTCTACGTCATACTTGGAGACAGGGCAGCTGTCCTTGCCACCAGGTTTTAGTGGCATCGAGGCACGTTCACAAACGACAGGGATTCTCACCATCAATATATTTAAGCCTTTGTGAAAAAGTGTGTGCTTTCAAATAATGCTTGTCATTTACAAAACATTGTATTAACAGAACAATTGCGCTTGTCTCCTTTGCTTGCAAGTGAAATAAAATCAATTTATTGGTACCTTCATATTGGTGATTTCATAGGAGGATTTGTAGAAGCTTCTTTGATCTATTGCAAGTTTTGAGCACTCAGAAGCTGAAGTCCCAGCAGACTCCTGTGTGCCAGCTATCCACCTCCTTCTAGCTGCTCGCTATTAGGATGACTTGTCACCATTCTCTTCCTAATTACATTCTCAAGGTTATTTCCATCTCTACCCCTGATGTGTCCAAAGCACGTACATTTACACCTATTCATTTCTGACAACCAAGTCTTCTTTTCTCCAATAATATATTTAATATGGGCATTTATCATTTCTACTCAGGATATATGCGAGTGTCTGTGCTTGCACCACATCTCAAAAGCTTCAATTTTCTTCCTGTCACTATCCATAATTTCTCAGAATTCACATTCTTAAGTTGCTACAGCAAAAATTAAGCATTTCACCAGTCAAATCTTTCTGCATATTGAGGTGAAATTTTTTTTCAGGCTTTTATAAGGGAAGCCATGGATGGATCAACTATTCTTCAAATTTTCCTGGTTTGTATTGGACAGGTTCTGATTTGATAAATTTTATTCCATGTAACTGAATTTATGAACATTCTCTGTAGCTAGACCATTAAGCGTGAAGCTATCTTATATTCTATTTTTATTAATTAAGTAAAGTTATTTTATTTATTGCACATTCAAGAATAGCCTGTATTTTATGTTAGCCTTTTACTGGCTCTCTAATACTTGCTGCACAGCCGAGGAGGTTGTGATGAAGAATGTTATTTTGTCAGCCAGAGGTTGCTTAAAAGGAGTCCACTGCAAATTCAGCCTCTCTTGCTCTGTAAAGGCCTTCCCAGATTATTTTTTTTCCCCAGCCAGGCTGCAAGGAAATCTGCAGTCACCTGCAGTTGATACAGCATATGGCTCCTTATGTTTGCTTGATGGGTTTTTTTTCAAATAATAAGGCAGATTTGGGGAATTTCTCTGAGTGTGTGGGGCTGCTTAGAGGAAATACTACCAAGGAAATTGGGGAAGTGTGGTAATCTCTTCAGCCCACGGCAGGAAGCCATTGCAGGGAAGGCAGAATGAGTGGAGTCTCTCCCTCTGCCCCATTAGATGAGAACTGTCCTGTGCTCTGTTAAAAAATGAGATGATGTGTAGTACTAACAAATTCCGATTAAGGGTCTCCTTTGTGAAAAGTATCGATCGTGTTTATGATGCTGCTGTTCCTAATTTGTTCACAGATAAAATATCTGCTGCTTGCAGTAAAGAAAAGGAAGATGGGAAACTTTACTAATTAATATGAACTTGGAATTTACCATTATGGTCGAAGAAAGATCTTTGATGAATGGATGCGCAGTCTCAGAGCTGTACTGTAATGACGGGGTCATTTCACCATGATGGATAAGTATCTGGTGTACTACTCAGAGGCTTAAAAAGATGTTGCATTTATCAAACCTGGGGAAGCATCAAAGTATTTGTCTATGAGACTGAGCAATAGAATCATTACAATTTGCCTTTGAACAAAATCAGGAAGTATATTGATCATACAGGTTTGTGTGGCTAGGAAAGCAACTAATGATGATTCAATTAATGTGTTTTTTGAACAGCTTGAGGGGATAATCATTAAAATGTTACACTACTACACTATTTTGGAACTTGAATATGGAAGTTGGAATTTCAATCCCTTGTAAAGAGCAATTTCCATTTGAATTTACAAAATAAAATTACTTCTTTGGATTGTGCAGCTCTGGTCACTTCATCCTTAAGATTCTGCTTCAGTAAATGCACGGGATGTTTGCATCCACACAGGTCATCATCACAGCCAGCATGACAGAGGAGCAGCACATTGATGACAGTGATCCAGCAGCAGGGAATGCTATCAGTGGAAGATTTTCCTAAATTCAGGATGTGTGGCGGCAGAGAAGGTAACTAAGGTCATTTGAGGCAGTACTTGAATGGGTATTTAAGAACGCTGAGGATGATTTGGTGTCTGAAGGGGACAGAGTATCAGGTATTGAGTAGACAAAGTGAGTAGTAGGCTAGACAAGGCAAGAGCAAATAGATGATAAAAGCAGTCTTGACAAACATTCACGCTTAGTAATACAAAAGCTGTGTTCACAACAGTCAGAATTCTAACCAAAAATTCTCCATGATGGAATATAAAAAAGTGGATGATGATAGAGTGATGGTTGAAGGTGATGATATTAAATGCCAGCGGAGGGATTACTGCTTGTAAAGTAAATAGACACGTATCGATTTACAATTTCGCCAACATCTAAGACCACTATTTATATCCTCTCTGAATTTGGCAAGGCAGCTCATGTGTACTCAGTGTTATATACTAAAACTACACTGTATCAAGCACGTAAACACTTACTTTTGTAAGTCTTACCTCTGTACTGTGTAGTAGCCTGTACTATTCCTTTTATCTTCCAGACACTGCATACTTATACCTAATTATATTTTTAGGGCAGCACACGGTAAAGTTGTAAACTTCCTTTACCTGAGACCATTAAAAAGGCAAAGACTTTTAGCCAGATTATGAACATTTAAGTCACTACTTTAGATGTACCTGGTTTTATGCTTATGGAATTTAATCAATAGTTAAACATCCTGCCTGGATTCAGTTAAGTTCGTATCTTTGCTTCAGAAATTACAACAGTATGTTCTCTCACACAGCTGCACAGTAAAAAAGATGTAAATTAAAAAATATGTTGATAAGTCTATCAGATTCTGAATATAGTAAAGGAGAACAGCAAAATGTTACTTCTAGGGGAGAAAAACTACCTAGCCACAGGCCCTTAAACCCCTAGGGAAACAGCTTCATACAGCAAGTAAGAAATAACACTAAAGGAAGTACACAAACGCTGACATAATCTGTGAATAAAAAGCCTCAAGGGCTTTGAGCTTCCTGAAGTTAAGCAAATTTGCAGTGATGTTTAGTCTGTTTTACCAAACCCTTATTTTGGTGCTTGCCTGCGAGTGCCTTCTACAAGGTTCGGTGCTTGGTTGTGCTGTGCCTTCTACAAGGTTTATCCCTTGGCCTGTTGCTGGATATTAGAAATGGGGACACATGAAAAGGTATGAATGAAGATGAGAAGTGGGAAGGAGCAAAGATGAACACGTGGTAGAGAGCCTGCAGCTGACTGAGCACTAGGAAGTTTCACAAGAGCAAACAAAAAATGCAGAGAGAGAAGGTGAAATAGCTCTGAGTGAATCACAAGTTTATTTTAAATATTATTTAACTACTTGAAAGTACGTTTTTGCTAAATTCAAGCTGAAGTGAAGAAGGCAAATTCTGAGAACAACACGATTAAATGTTTTAAAACTAGTTATGCCAATAGTTATATTTACTTAATATAAAGGTTCCTTTCAGGATCAATTCGGGCTTTGCATATTTGGAAGCCACAAAACCAATCTTTTCTAAAACTGGCTGAACAAACTTGCAAGACTTTTTAGAACTAGCATACCATTAAAATTCAAAGCTAAAAAGGAGATTGTTGTGGATTTCCTTCACTCCCTCTCCATTTACATATGAAGGGGAGTTCTAGGTCAACTGGAGAGCTACATCAAAACATGTGGGAGCTTTTGTTTCTGCTTACATGGATCCTGCCTGCTGTTTCGATGCTGCTGTGGTTAGCAAATGTCTTCTTGCTGAGCCCAAGGAAGAACTGCGTGATGGTGGCTGTAGACACACTTGGGAGTGACACAACCTGCCATCCACAAAGAGGTGAACCTCACAGTGTAGAGTGCTGATAGGTAAATGAAACAATCCTTAAGTATGGAAGTGGTGTTTGGTTTTTATCCTAATAATAGTTTTAAATATAATCCAGGTAGGGATTTACTTGCACGTGCCTTTGATCACTGCTGAATTTGGAAAGATGTAGAGATGTATAGGTGTATAACCAGCAACAAATAGGAGAGGCCCAAACCATTTGCCTTTAAGAGTTGTCGGTCATAAACTGCATAATGCTGCTAAGGATAATAACTGCCAGTGTGTGAAAGGATGATGGGAAAACTCACTATTAACTCTGCTGCTATTTAACCTTTTAAACTTTCTACTCTTCTGCTCTGTGTAGTATATATAGTTTATTTTCTGTACATAGAAAGTAAGTGAGTTCATAACACTGATGGAAAGGTAAAATTCTGATACACATTGTGCTCTCCTATCACCACTGCACAGAAGAAAACAGCTCAGAAGTTGAAGAACTACATAGAAAATATGAACTTCTCATGTTTCAATGTTTAAGTTAGTGTGTTCTTTCCTACAGATTTTGGGGAATGCAAACACAGGAATAAAGTAATTGAGAGAGTTCAGTGGTTGATCATCTATGCGAAGAAAGCTGGAGTATGTTTTCGTACTGGTTATATCAACTGTTTTGGTTTTTTAATAAATTCTGTATTACACATGGGCCCAGATCCAGTTTACAACACCTCTCCTCCATCCTGAATGGTGTGTGTGAGCTAAACCTGGCTACAGATACCAATCTGAATATCATGAACTGGGACAGAGTGGAGTGGAGTTTGTCTTAAGATCTGACTCCCTTGTTCTCTGGACTTTGAATTGGCGTGAATTTGGCAGGTATGAGCTAACAAATTTTCACCTAATCCTCAAATAATTTGGGAGCCCTGGACTGTCCTGTTAGAAGGAATGACTGTTGATTGTTGATATATGTCCCTGAAACTGTAAGGTGGTCCTAGCTGTTAGCAGCTTTCTAAATCGGAGTTTATTTTGTTGCTGGTGTTACTCACTGGGAAAGAATGTGTCCCCATTTACAGTGACAGAGGGTGTGAAATGTTAAAAAGTACAAGTGTTGGGTGGATTTTAAAGGGGGGGGGGGAATCAGAGTGTACAGGAAAGGAAAAGAAGGCCTTGTTCCCTATTCAGCTGCGACCAAGTAGCCATGGAGTCAGTTTCCTATCTAAATAATTAAGTTCTATCATGACAGTTAAAAAGAATGACATACTGAACAAAGGATTTCCTTAAAAAAAAAAAGTTGATACAGCTGTTTTTAAATGAACATCACTCCGTGTTCCCTTCCCCCATCTCCCTGGCTTGTTACAGCACAAGACATTCAGCATACAAGTTATTCAAGTTCAGAACCTAGTTAGTGAAATTTAATTAATAAATGAGTGCTAGCAGGTTTAGACCACAACAAGCTCCCTAATTTATTTTTATAAACAGTTGGAGTAATTTGCAGACGTTTGTGACACAGGTCAAGTGCAAGGGTTGCTGGAGCTGCAGCTCCAACAGCTACCACTGTTTGTGTAGCAAATGGTAAGTGAGGAAAATTGAATCTAAGCAGGGTATTTGCAAGATGTTTGTATATCTTGCCATTTTCAGTTTTGAAGCCATTGAGTAGTGGTATCAGAACATTTTGCAAAATATGCAGGTCTGGATTTCTGTCCTTGGAAATAAGGCCTCTATAAAACTCTTTGAGGAAAAAAGTTACACAGATTTTTGTATTTTTAAAATTTATTAATTGAAGGTCATTTAGGAGATCAAGCAATAACAGCATGCTGGCCTGAATATCCCAAGGGTATTCAGAATTCTCACATGCTGTCATAACCACCCTGAAGGGAAAAGGAGAGGTAAAAGAGCAGGCAAAAGTATATCTCTCTCACACACACACACCCATCTCCATAGATTGGGTGCAATTATTAATAAATTCTGAGAGATACCATCCAACTTCACAAGTCACTACCACAGAGTACAGCAAAAAGGGATTACATACAGCAAGTACAGGTTTATATAATTCACCTGAACAAGCAAAACACCATTGTGAGCAGTGACTATTAACTAATATAATAAATGCCTATAACAATTTTGTTTTAACACGCTCTGGTCAGATCTGTGGTTATCTCAACTCCTTAAGGCCCATGTTGGGCACCAAACAGGCCTGTCCTGCTTTGTTCCCAGCCCACAGCTCAACAGCACAGAGTTGCTTGCTCACCCCTTCCCCTCTGGTGGGATGGGGAGGAGAATTGGAAGAAAAAACTCAGGGGGCTGGGATAAGGACACTTTACTGGGACAGCAAAGGAAGAGGAAAATAACAATACTAATAGAAGAATACACAAAGTGGATGATAAACAATACAGTTCGCTCATCCCTGATCTCCAGCCCATCCCAGTGATCCCTTATCCCTGGCCAGCACTCATCATACTGAGCATGATATCATAGGATATGGAATACCGCTTTGGCTAGTTTGGGTCAGCTGTCCTGACCATGTCCTCTCCTAGCTTCTTGGGAAAATTAACTCTATCCCAGCTGAAACCCAGGAAAACAAGTACAGTATGTTTTAATTTTTACATGCAATCATGAAGGTACACAGGTCAGAACATAAGATTATTTTAACCCTCTAGTACATATGATATTGTTCCAACTAGAAGAAAGCAACTTCTTTCCCTGTCTCTGACCCATATTTTTCTTAGTGAAGACAAAGCCTAATGTGGGATGATTTGCATTTGGCAGCTATCACTTACGTTAGGGACTTGACTCTTGATAAAATCTTCTCCTAAAGAGCTGCCCAAGAAAACAAAATGCTGAAGTCTCACTGCAAAAAATTGAATGATGTTAGTTCTGCCATAACCTAGAAAATTTTAGCTGAGTTCAAAATCAGTGCAATTTCTTCTGCAGCATGGCTCTCCTCTTAACAACAACTGCCTGAAGGAAGCTACCTTGCAGATGGGAAACCTGGAGATTTTCTGTCCTGGAGCAGTTTTGCTCTTACAGCTCTGGCTTTGCCAATGAACAGGAGTCATTAATGATACTATTCCTTAGAAGTGTCTTGTAAAAACCTTTAAGTAAACTCCATATCCAGGTCAAATTCGAGTTCAGGTAACAATATTCTGCTTATGAGGTTCCTACAATTTTAACCAGACAGTAAATTGCTATCTGTTAACCTACTCTGTGGTATTGCATGGTGTAGTTAAACAGCAGTTGTGTTTTCTTTGAGAGGTGATGTCATCTAGATGATGTATTATGTGGATCCCCCATGGCTTTCAGGTTTTTTGGGTTTTGGTTTTTTACAAGGTATTTTTGGAATGGTAGAAGTCACAGAAGTATCAGACACTGGTTTTTTCCCTGATAAGCTTTGTCTAATTACTGCAGTGCTATAGATTCATTTTTTTTAATTATACAGAAATGCAGTTTTACTGTTAGCCTTGTTCTTAGGTCATGTCTTAAATATACTGATCTGTAACATCTTTGATATTAAATTTGCTATGTGAGTGGGTCAATGAAGTTTTAAAACTAAAGATAGTGATATTCAACAAATAAAAACTTGACAGTTACAATGAAAGTCAGCTTACTAGTTTTTATCATGTGCCAAGGAGGCATATTAAGCATTGCTTGGTTTTGGTTTCTGTAGTTTAAACAGGTCAGAATGGATTTTCAATATCCATTAAATTTGATGCGTCAGATTGAGAAAAACAGAATAGTAGGAAACATCCAATACAGGTCTCTGATTCACCAGAAACAAAACTGAAGTGTGAGCTTATTCCAAATTCAGAACATCCTTGTAGCAGTGTGGCTTCTGTCAGCTATGTAAGCATGACCTCACTCTTTGCCTGCAGAGAAGATAATATTGAGTATAATTCCTTACTTATTGTAACAACTTCTTGTTGTCATCATCTCTCTGCACCTGCTTTCCAAAAACCCAAGCATCTTTGTAGTTTATGTATCCTGGTGATGTTTAGTGTATTAGGTATAACCACATTATATCTCTGTTCTGCAATATATTTGGAGTATCTCATTAAAATACTTTAAATGAAGACTAGTAATACGCTGCTTTCGAGTGCCTTTACACACAAATTTGAAAATTCACAACCATTAAAGTTCAACAGTAACTTTATAAACTCCTCAATTCATTAACATCTCAATTCATTAGTGGTATTAGTGGAATTAATGTGACCTACTGACCTAAAAATGTGATCCTAGGGAAACCAGCAGAATCTTTGCTGTTGTCTCAGGTGGGCCAAAAATTGCACCATAATCGAGATTTTTGCAGCTTCTCCATTCTTCTCCATCTCCAGGGATGGGGCCTCCACTACCTCTCTGGGCAAGGTATTCCAGTGATCCATCACCCTCATATTGAAGAATTTTTTCCTAATGTGTATGTGAATTAATTAACACTACTGCAGTGATACCAATCTGTTTCTACAGTTAACTACAGAATTTATAGCTATATGGAATGGAAGATGAATGTACATCAAGTATAGAAGCCAGATGCAGAGCTCCTTTATGGAGGTAAACCACCACAATTCACTATGCATTTGATAAGTCTGGAGTGGAGTGGAGGAGAAAAAAAGTTATATTACTTATTCTGCAAACATTTATTTTTCTAAAGCTTCTATCTCTCTCCCCCTTCCCCCCTTTTTTCCCTTTTACTTCAGGAATTAAATTTCTACTTTGGAAATCAAATTTTGACTGAGGAAAGAATTATATTTTTGTGGAAACACAAACTCCAAGACCATGGACAAAGTGATATTAACTGGAGACCCTGACTTTCCAAGAAGCCAAATTAAATATTTTAAATCAGCATTAAGGTAAACCCATTAAAAAAAAAAAAAAAGGCTGGGAGGAAGCCAACATTTCTTATTTTCCCCAGTGGTAAATGAAACCTAAAGCTGACAACAGGATGTGGAAGGCTACTTAGGAAGACAAAAGCTTACAGCATGGAGGGCCTGAATTGACTTTTATGAAAATGTTTTCTGCAGGAACTGGATGAGGGTTCTTTTCTTCTCTCCTTTCTGAAGGACAGAAAACCCACAGTAATTTGGGGCTTTGATTGTATATATTAATGATCTAAAGTAAAACTCTGGAAAATGATAAAAACTCTATCTTAAATTCCAGGATAGAAAACTCACTCCAGATTTACTGCAGGAAGGCATGAATTTTTAATGCATGCTAATTTATCAGGTATTTTCCTACAGAATTTATTACTGTATATTCATTATTACTGTAAGCAAAAATAAGTCTTTAAAACTGACAAAATTAAGCATGTCTTTCTTGCCACACCTGAATGTTTGTCAAAGCAAAAGTTTAGCTGCAAATTGGTTTTGCAAATCAAAATCTAATCTAATCTTCTTTAACTACAGACTCCCAAAGACAATTTGAGCATAGAAGAAAGTAAAGCACAATTTTATTGAGTAGACTTAGACTCTATATAATCAGAAACATTAGAAGGGATGGACATTTCCTTGTTTTTATGGCTCAACGCTGCTAATAATGCTATTTTTAATGTGAGTTATACCATAAGCAGGAACATAGAAAAGTATTTGTCCTTTGAGAAGGCAACATTGTAGAACTGAAATGGAGTATCTGTTGTTAAAGCATTCAGGGAAGACCAGACTAAATGTGTGATCCAAACAGCACAGATTAGATTCAGGATGTTCAAGCCACTCCAAGTGCAAACAAGCCAACTATAGACATAAGGAGAGACAGTAATGAAAAAAACCCCACAAACCAAAACCCCAAACAATAGGTGATTATTGTGTTCTGTTTGAAAAAAGTTATGAGAAAATTAAAAAAAGAGACACTTGAGAGAACTGCTGTTACTGTTACTACCTAGATACCAAAATCCCTCCTATTTAAAGTGTTAACTATGGCAGTGAGAAACCTGCCAGTACCCAAACCAGTCTGGCATTTTCACGGAGTCAAATACTGTACTATGTACAACTTGCACAGGACAACATAGTTTCATGCATCAAGCGCCAGCAGCAATGCCCTACAATCAGTGCAGTTCAATGGAGGCTATCACACTTGGGTGTACTGAAAACCTATCATCTTCCTCTTTTTTGGCAACCTTCAAAATATAAAGACACAGTCATTAGACTGGAATTTACATGACCTATTTTTCCAAACGTATGATTAACACATTACCAGTGTCACACCCTTTAAGAAAACCGATTTTCATTCTGATTCTTGTCCAGACACTGAACATATGAAGTAGGGTAACAGCTCCTGGTATGTACATGAAACCATCACTTGACACCACACACAAATTGTGATGAAGGATTTCCTCCAGATTTTTGGACATGTACTGTATCAATGTACTGAATAATTATTTTATTGTCATGGCAAAAGACATTTACAACCAGACAAGTTTCTTCTCTTAATGACATTAAAACTAAAGTCACATCTGTAAATGCAAACAAGTCGGTCCAGGTGGCAGAGGGAAAGGGTCTCCAGGTCCCAGAAGGAAGGAGCAGTTCGAATGGGGGTGACTGAGAACCAAATCTGGCCGGTACTTGGCCTTTACTGGGAGGCGTGTAAAGATTAAATGCTAAACACTCAGCGCTATAGTAAATCTGACAGAAGACTCTTCTCATTTCCCTCTCTGAAGAGAAATAAAAGGACGAGTGAGATTCGGGAATGCTCCTCCTCCTAGACTGGGATGAATCACAATGCGAGATACCTCAGGGCTGGGAGACAACCTCACTCCCCTCGGGAGTGGAAATGCTTCTCCCTTTTCAAGGGAGCGTCGATGCTTCTCTAAGATCACAGCGGGACGCGTCCAGTCCCCCTGAGGCACCGTGCCCTGATGAGGGGCGGTGGAACACAGCTGGGGGGTGGTACCTCAAGACGATAGAGCATGGGAAGGCACCCATCTCCTTCCGGGAATCGGATGAACTAGCAGGAAGAAGTGGAGACCCGACCTGTTGCCTTGCTCGGGCAGGCAGGGAGGCAGACGACAAGTATGCCCGTGGCTATGCAATGAAGAAATTATTAGAACTCGGTGATGGGTAAAATTAATCGGTCATTTTCTAATTATATTTTAACACACACTTGTTGACCACGAAATTTCTCAGATCAACAAATTTATACAAAATGACAGAAAAGTTTTCCAGGAGAAGTTTCCTCATCTTCAGTGTTGGATTTTTATTTTTTTTTTCATTTTAAGAGATTTGCCCCTTTTCTTGTGCTGACAAATTTGAAACTCATGTTCAGATCCCTAGTTGCCCTCATGAAGGCTTCACAGCAGCTCCACTTCAAGAGCTGCTTATCACCAACTCAATCTGTCACCTTTCCATAATCTTCTGCTGTCCATCTCCACCAAGTATCTGGTGCTTGTAGCAGATAAAGAAGTTGCTTCTCTGTTCTCCGGCTGTAGCTCTACAGTGACTACAGTCACCGATGCTGGATCCCACCAGATTCTCCACAAAAGCTCTCCTTAAAAGTTCACGGGTCTCTTCTCTGCCACTCACATACCGTTCATGCTCCAGCATCCACCCGCAGATCCACAGCATCACTCGGGACTGCAGCTTTCTCTTCTGCTGCGGCCTCAGAGATTGCTTAGTAACACAGGGCAGCGGTACCAGAAATTAAACATTCGTCTTTGTTACCGCGGCTAATCCATTTAACTATAGCCGCCTCGGCCTCTGTCATCTCCGGGAGTTTGCTGAACTCGCCTGCGTTCTGTCACAAGCGGCATTCCCGCTACAGGCAAGGCCCCTCTGCTCACCGCTCTCCCATCCCGGCCCTGGGGTTAGTTTCCCTGCTCGAAGGTAAGCACCTGAAACAATATCGGCGGTGAAGTTCTATCGGCAACCGCTGGAAGGTGGCGAGGGCTGCCGCTGCCCTTGGCTTGTAGAAGGCAGCACAGCGCCGCCCCCCAAGTTTCTTTCCTTTCTAACATGATCCGTTGGGGGGGCGGTGCCAGCGAGTGGCCGGGACACGCCACAGCCGAGGTCCACCGCCCGCCCGCCCCAGCCACTCGGGGCACCCGAGGCCGGGAGTGGCAGCTGCCCCCGCCCACCGCGAGGCCGGCCTCGGAGGCGGCCCCTCGGGACACGGCGGCGGATGCGGCCGAGCGAGGCGCCCCAGGGCGGGAGCCGGTCGGGGCGGTCCTGCGGTCCTCGGGCGGGCAGGGGAAGGAGGGCGGTGCGGCGCGGAGCCTCCTCCCGGGCTGTTCTTCCCCGGCCGGACGGAGAGCGGCACTGTGTCCCCGCAGCGCACGCTCCGCCGGAGCCTCCCCCTCTCCCGGCCGTCACCGAGCAGCTCTACAGCCCCCGCGTCCGCCGCCGGCCGAAGCTGAGCGAAACGAGCGGCGGGAGGTAAAGGCCGGCGGGGTCTGGCGCGAAGCGGCGGGTTCGGGGAGGAGCCTCGCCCTCCCCCTGCTCCCGATAGGGCGCGGGTCCCGCGCTATCCGCTTGCGGCCTCCGCCACCTCGGGGGTGGGGAGGAAGTCGGTCATCGCGGCGGCTTCGGGCAGCTTCTCCTCGTCGCCAGGCGTGCGGGCCTTGCCCCTCCGCGTCTCTGAATCGCGGCGGGGCCGGTGGCGCTGAGGGACCCGTCCTCAGGCGTCACGGGAGAGGAGTTGCCTGTCGGTGGTCGAGGGGAGGGAAGGAGGCAGCGGGGCGGGTGCTGCGCGGCGGGCCCGCCTGCAAGCCAACCCGCCTGCAAGCCAACCCGCCTGCCTGCCTGCCTGCCCGCCTGCCCGCCCGCCAGCGAGGGGCTCGGCCGTGTGTCGCGTGCCCCTGGTAGCAGTTACCCTGCGCGGGGCCGGGGAGCGGTGTCGCTAGCGGAGGGTGGGTCCCTCCGCCAGTATGAAGCCGCCGCCCGGGCCTACCCTGCCCAGGGCCTTTCTGTGGGCCATGAGGCTGGGGCTGCCGCTGGGTTGGCTCTCCTCGCTGTTGGAGGGAACGTGGCGGGCGCTCCTCAGCGGCAGCCGAGGTGCTCGGCCTTCCTCTAGCAGTCACCGTCTCCAGCCCTGGGAAGGGCCTCGTCCTGCCCAGCCCTGCCCGGGACGACGCGGGAGAAAGGCTCAGGGCTGGCGTGTCGGGGAAACGCTTTGCCCCACGTGTCCCGAGCAAAGGACGCGGAGTGCCCGTGAGCTCTAAAGCTCCCTTCCAAAGAGTAGAGCTCTGGGAGATAAATCACCCCGTGCAGGATGCAAGCAAAAGTTTCTTTAGTGCTTTCACGCGTTGTTTTGAAGGGTCAAGAACAGCTGAAACGTGTTTATTTCAGTTGTGCCTTTCGTAGTGTAGTATTTTCACGTGCTTCTGATGACGTCAGTGGTTTTGCTGTCAGATGCCCTAAGGTGCTTCCGAGGAGCCTGACTTCAAAGGAGAGGGAGAAATTACATGTTTCATGTTATTTTTCTCAACTTTTGTTCTAAATGACTAAGAACAGTTTGGATATTAAGAGACACTTAAAACTTTAATACAGTGCCTTGACAAAGTTCAATATGTATTTTGAGTCTTTCAGTTGGACATTGCAATCAAAAGGTGAGAATAATTCATATATAACAAGCAAAAAATTTTGGAAAGTTTTTCGGATGTGTCAGGTCAAGCAAAAGAATAGAGGAGATAATCATACTGTTCTTCATATGCTTCACCTTCTCTGGAACAAAAGCTTTACATAGTATATCTTGGGATGTGATTTAGGAGCCAAAGGTTGAGCTATAAACCTGAAGCAAATGACACAAGGGCAGAAAAATTTCCGTATGGTATACGTGTGTAAGCATGGGAGTTCTAGCCCTGATTCATGCGGGTACAGTCACCAGGACTAGGGCAGGGCTTGTTTGCATCCTGTGTTACAGCACTTCCAAGCTCAAGTAGTTGGTGTGCCTGTAGATTGTGTAAAGAGCTTGTGAAGGAAGCTTAACATCATCAAAGCACATCTTAAAAATCCTTTAATTTCTCCTTTATAGGCTTTCTCCCGTTGTACTTTGTTTTTAACTGTGAAATCGTCCTGGGCTTTTTTTTGTGGTCTTGTTTACACCTTTTTTTTCAAGGACTTGCCCTCTGTTGTATTCCCATGAATGCATTTCAGTGGGGGCAGGCACTGTAGGGGGAAGAGAGGTTCTTGGTGTTACCAGTGTGAAAGTGCAGTAGAACCTGACAAAACCATTGGTGTTAGGAAACATTCGTGACATGCTTGCTGCTGTTGCACTTTATAGCTAAGGTGGATTGTTACCTGAGACTGTCCGTTTTACAAAAGAGAATTATGTTGTCCTGAATGAGCGCATGAATATGTTGTAATGGGGACTCAGGGAGTTTGCAGTTCTGAGGTGTTGCATGGTGTCTTGTCTTTCACTCTTACCAGTGTACTGGTCTTCAGTCTGTGCTAAATGGCTGATGTCATCAGTCTAATTGTATTTTAAATAGAGTTATTCTGCGTGTGAATTTAGCTCTGGTAGAAGTTCCTGAATTATTAATCCTTCAGTTTTATGAATTTGCTGCCTTTCTTTTTCAGAAAGAGTCTCTGCTACTATAAAAAATCAGTAGGGCGTTAACTAGCTGTCAGTTACACTGCCTCAGAATTACATAAGAAAGTACATTGATGTTCTCTACTGAATCTGGCTGTAGCTATGGAAGGAGTTAAGTTTTTCTGGGTGCTTCTTTCTCACAACTCCACTGGGGATTTTTCATTTACTGTGGGTTGGTTTATGTAACCAATTTGTGCTCCATCTCAAAAATTGCCTGTGTTAGCTCAAACCACCATTTAAAATCATTTAAATGGACCTGGCTGACATTTTTTTACAGTCATATAAGGTGAACTCATGTTGAACTACTTTCTGAAGGTAAATAACAGGCTTAAATTTCTATCAAGTAAATAATGACTATCATCTGGAGGCTGTAAGCTTTTTGTTTATGTACATAGATCAGGATGAGGTCATCTGTCTATGGTTTACATTAAATTCAGAATACTTTTTTAACAAGTGTGTGGTGGTTCTGTGCGTGCTGTGTTCAACTGGTCCAGTGGCTTCAGCAATGCCAGTGCATTTGAACCTATGAAGTAGATAAAGTTGCCTTGATAGGTCTGTATAATGTAGTTTCCAGCCAGGTCTGTGTGATGTAGTTTCCAGCCTAGGACCTGTTAAGTGACTTTAGTTTTTTTCACCCAGAAGATACGTAGGATGCCTATGTGAATAAGCTGTTCTCATTCCTATATTGCTTTCTTCATATGAATTGGTTTCTTGCTTTCTTCTTTAATTGTATGACGCAACTTGAATTGGTGTGAGTTGGCAGTGTATTACAGTGTATTAATATAATACACAGTGTATTCTATGTCACTATACTATGTTCCTGTCTGGGAAATCCTGGAGTGGTTTGTACATGGACCTCCATCAGTGTTCACAAATTGCTTTCTGCCTCTTTCCAGCGGAACTCCTCAGCTTCCTGGTATGGGTGCCTCTGATCTGAGGTTACTGATTAATACATAACACCTTGGGGAAGAATCTGGCTTATGTTCCAGTGCACCCAGTGTTTCTGATTCTCCAGCAGTCATGATCTTCTCATTGGTCTCCGGTTCTTGCAAGTGTTTTCTGAAAACTTTAATGCATCTTAATTTTGTTTTGGTATTTGAGCCCGTGCTGAAGTTAAAAATTTTCTTAGTCACAGAACTGAAAACTCTTATGAGGCTGTTAGGGGGAAGTGACAGCTGGGAATGACCAAGGTGCAGCACCCTATGCATCACAGACTTGAAGGTCTTAAGCAGACTTTCAGGTAAGAAGAGAGTACAGAAAGTTGACCAGACAGTGCTGCCTTTGAGTTGTTGTGTGTCATGCACAAGGGAAAGGTGTGGAGTTGAGAAGATACTGTGTGTGGAAGTGCCATAACCAAGACCTGGTCACATTGAAGTCCTGTTAGGTGTCTAGATAGGTCTGAAGAACCGTGTTGGAGTCTAAGTCTTTGACAGACACTTGCTTTGTTCCCAGCCATGTTAAGAGTTGTGGCATCATCTATAAGAATAAAATAAACCTGTCTTCATTTGCATCAACAGCTGAAGCAAGCCAGGATTTGGGGAAGTTGCGTTTGCATTTGTTGCCAGGCTTGACTGCTGCCAGTGCAGAAAACTGCATAATAAATCTTTTTAATGTTCTGCTTTCCTTTCCATAATACCACCTGCATGTGTGTGCTTACAATGAAAAGTGTCACCTGAGGTCTTCAGTAATGCTCTTTTATGCATCTTTTCATCTTGACAGGACCAGTTCTCACCCTTGCTGTTGCCCTTTTGCTGGTTTTCCAAGCACTAAAACAACTGCTTATCCTTTGGCCACGTCTCAATTGCAGAAACAAAACCCCCAAAAAAGTCCCTTAAGAAACAGGAAACAGTAATATATCAGAATACAGCAGTATTCAGTTAAACCCATTAAGAGAGCCTTGCTCAGCTTTATAATGTGTTACTTTCTGCTTTTACCAGCGTCAACTATTTTGTGCATTAAACTACACCATAGCTTCTTTACTAGATATTGCCAGAGATAGTTGTAATTTATAAAAGATTCCAAACTATTTCCAGCACCAAGAGGTACACCCAGTCTTGAATTACAAAATCCAGGCTCCACTGTCTGTGTGAAGCCTTTTCAGAGAGGGACATGACCATTCACCTGGAGAGGATGAGAAAGGAAATTCTGTTGTGCTGAGAAACAGTAATTCTGCAGAGACATGTTACTTTTATTTGCTGCCCTTCAGCCTGACTTTTGGGCAGAATCTCTGGAATCTCATGGTGTGGGAAGCTGCAGCTCCATCTGGCAGGAGTTTTCTCTTTCCGAATACCTTTCTCTCACTGTTTTATAATGTGGAGCAGGAATAGAATCTTATGCAGTAGTACTGTTTGCGGGTGTGAAACTGCAGAAGCACCACCATAACCACAGATACGGGCTCATTTGTTGCAGCCTGTTATATTGCTCTGGGAGCCAGGCATAGGTCATGGCAAAGCAGCTGAGCTATGTGGAGTTTGTGCTGGGGACAGCCCAGGTATCCTGAGAGCTCTGCCTCCTGGAAGATCTGCCATCAAAGTCAAGTTCAGCATGGCTAACCCTTACTTCAGTTAGCATGCTTGAGCAGAGCTGTGCAAGAGCTGGATGGGAGGCTACCAAAGAATGGAGGAGGGAAGCTATAATGTGACCCAATAGCTCTCCTAGGGCTGGAAAGATGTTTTGCAGATATTCTTCAGAAAATAATAAACCCACACCAACCAAGCAAGGAAAACAACTGCTTGTTGATTTTTCTATCTTGTCATGCTGCATATTGCTCCATAATCCCAAGGCTACTTATTTTTGCCCCATCCCAAGTTTTGACCTTCAGCACACAGCAAAAGGAAATTGAGTACAAAAACAGTTCTTCCCAAGCACACCTGGTGCTGGCCAGAGTGCGTACTGGTGGCTCCCTTCCTCCTTCATGTCTAAGAGCCTTTTCAGTCCTTCCTAGAGAACAGAACTCTCCTCTTCCTGAAGCTGAATTTATGTCCTAAGCATCTACTTTGGATGAGCTTGTGCTGGTTTTGTATTCTTGAACAGTGCATGTAGTTGATGGACAACATTTTTGTTTTCTACTCAAAGGAAGATTTATTTTTTGGCTTGTCACTGGACCAGGCCATACACGTGGCTTAAAAATCACAAAAGTGGAAAAACCTCCTAGCAGAGTAGATTGCATAAAGTGAGTGCATTGAGACATACGTGTCAGTGTCTTGAATTTTGACAGAATTTGATGTGAAAAATAGGACCTTAGTTAAAACTATTGAAATAGCCAAAGCCCTTGGAACAACCAGTGGGAATAATGCTGAGTGGGAGAAGGAAAAGAGCAGAGAAGATGCTTGAAGTGTTCTTAAAAGCACTTGTCTCTATCTGGGTTTAGATTTTCACATTAAATAACAAAGCGTTTAGGTGGCCTGTTCCATTGCTGACTGCTGGCAAGAAACAGAAGAATCCAAAGGCTCCCAAACTGTCTTCTTTGCTGCTGTTACACTTACTGAGAAAAACATGCTGGAAGGCATTTCCTTTTTTCTTCCCTTTTTTTACCTGCTGGTTTAGAGGGGGACTCAGATGTTGTCCAAAAGGGAAAGCTGCTTGTTTTCTAAATGCAACTAGAGAGTACAGTGATTTGGTCTGTTTGATTTCATTAGCTGCTTTTTTTCTTTTCTGCCTGTATTTAAATACTTAATTGTTTTGCACTGGTTATGAGACTTCAGAGTACAAGTGGACAAACGTGGAAGTAACCCTTGTATTTTAATGCATGTGTTAGCAAAGCCCGCTTCATTAAGCAGCAATCTGAGGAGTGGAATTACCGTAGCAGTGCACTGTTGTCAGGTGCACTTCAGCCTTTTCATTCCATTCTGGGCTGAATTTACATTCAGAAACAAAACGTTCTGTAAAATTGCTGAATGCCCTTTCAGCCTTTCCTGGTGTGGTTTTTGTGGAGTTGCATGTTTGAGAGCAGGGTGAGCAGCTTTCTCTGCCTGCAGCCTGGTCTTTAATTCGCTAATTTGGATTCTCATCAACAAGCGCTTGCTTTTGCGAAGGGCTCTGTGTGTTTTGATGGCAATTCTTAATCACACAATCACAGAATGTTAAGGGATGGAAAGGACCTGGAAAGATACCTCATCCAACCCCTTGGAGCTGTGGAGTGAGGTTAGATGCCTAACAGGAGATGAGTTTCCCCATTTCTTGTGAGAACTGCTACAAAGTAATCAAGCCATAGACCTGCCATGTTAGGAGTGCAACAGAATATTGGTGCCATATTCGTGTCTGATTAGGTGTGTATGCTTGTGGTTTGATTTCTGCTTTTATTTTAAATTGATTGAAAGCACCAGACTGTTGTCAAGAATGTGAGCTCTGTGCTAATATGCACACTGGAATTAAGTCAGGCTTTGAGTAGACCCAACATCTTCAGTGTATATGATGGATTGGGAGTTTGCAGCCACTTTGAACAGAAGTGCAATTTTTTTTAGCACTGATAGGGCATTGCAAATTAGTGGTGTATTTATATGTAACATATTCTGGTTTTGATGTACCAGATTTCCTTTGCCTAATACCCTGCGAGATGGAATGAGTCTTCTCTTGACCAGCATGGATATGTAAACCTTTTCAAGATGGTTAAGAGCTGTGGTGAAGAACCAAGTGGAATCACAAGTGAGGAAACTTACATTTATTCTGCTGCCATGACGTTATTTCTTTGTGATGTAAGTTAGCTTTTTTAGATGAGAAATTGGTAACTGAAATCAAGTAGGTATTCTTATCCTTAGGAAAACTTATATTTGAATTCAACTTGGCATGGTGGGTACTTTGTCAGTAAAATTGTTAGCTGTGCTTAATCTTAATGAGGATTTCTCAGTGTTAAAACTTTGCTTGAAGTTGTATGGTCTGTGAGTGAATTCTAATTTATGTTCTGATCATTCTTTGTCAGGAGGGAGGCTCCACTTCTGCTGACATTCAGTTTCTATGTCTGAAAGTATGGTTTCCTGACAGAAGAGTGCATTATATATTTTAACAGCAGATCTTTATTAAATGTACCAGCAGTAGTGGTTTTGCAAAGATGAGAAGGGACCTGCTGCGGGGCAACTCAGTGAAGCTGAAAATGTAAGTTCTATTTCATTACTATTTTATTTCAATTACAAATACAGATATTTCCCCCCCGCCCCCTAGTCTCCAGCATGTCAGTATGCTTTGTGTGTCTGTGTTTTAAAAGCCAGAAGACTCATTACATGACAACAAATATTTTATGTAGTTTGAAAGTTATGAAATTGTTTAAAACCTCCCCAAACCAAACAACTCTCCCCCCTCCCTTTTTATATATATGTATGTTGTGGTTTAACCTGGCAAGTAGCTATAACAACCATGTGTCCATTCATTCACTCTCTATTCTCCAACAGTGGGATGGGAGGAGAGATTTGAAAATAAAACGGTAGAACTCACAGGTTGAGATAAAGACAGTTTGATAGGACAGAAAATGAGGGTGGTGACATTGTAGTAGTACTGCTACTACTTCTTCCACAAAACAAGTGATTGACTGTTGGTAACAACCTGAAGCTCAGCTAGTTCATGAGCTACACTGCTTCCTTGCCGTTACGTACTGAGCATGACATATGGTGTGAAACATTCCTTTGGCTGTTTTGTGTCAGTTGTCCTGGCTGTGTCCTCTCCCAACTTCTTGGGTGCTCCTCGCCGCCTTGGTGGCAGCGCAGCATGAGAAGCTGGAAAGTCCTTTACTGCTGGGCAACAGCTAAAACATTGGTGTGTTATCAATGTAATTCTTCAATTACAGAGAATCCAAGACACAGCACTGTACCAGCTGCTAGGAAGAAAATGAATTCTATCCCTGCTAAAATGAGGACAAAGGAGTTCACTTCCTTAAATTGCAGAGAATCAGAGAAATTAAAAAATATATCCAAATTAATCTGCTTTGGTCATATTGGGTGAATCTTACATTGTATCAAGGCTGTCCTTCAATGAAGAAGAGAGAAATATTGATAATTTGTAGTTAGAACTGGGTTACAGTTAACCAGAAATGGCCCATGTAGCCAAATGCTTTTAGTAAACCTTGGATAGTGGTTAGACTATTTTGTAATTTGTTTGCTTAACAAATAAATTATTGTAATGACTTTGAAAAAATATGCTTGCTGCTTACTGTTTCCCAGTGCAATATGTGTTTTAAAAGAGCTTTATGAATACTTCTGATATCAACTAACTCAAAAAGTATTTTAGTGTGTTTCTTCTTTTATTATGTGTGTTATGTCTCTTGAATGGTACCTGTTTCCTTCCTTTACTTAAGATTATACATGTAATAGGACTTGCAGTCAGCCCGCTCTATTCAGGAATTGTGACACATCTTGAAAATGCAGCCTGCCATGTGTCATTTCTAAGAAGGCATCCCACTGTCAAAGATGTATGATGGTTCTTTGGATGGTTTACATGTTTTGAATGCTTTAGATGATGTGTCGTAAGAAAGAGTTTACTTTTAATTCTTTTAAGGACAACTTAAGTTAGTAAAGTTACAATTTGTTTTACTTGTGTTGGGGCCTGGTGGCTGTTAGTTTGGTGGATTGGTGGGGTTTTTTTCCCCAACTTTTTTTTTCCCCTGTTTATGTGAGGAGTCTGACCAGGATGACTATTACACTCCCACTGTTTTGGATTCATTTTTTCTATGGACAGTTGTGTTAATGAAAATAAAACGGAACCTTATGTGCTTGCAAGGGAATTCCTTTGCAATAAGTATGATGATTGAAACTCACTCCATGTTTTATGGAAGAATTTTCCTATCTAGTTTCCTAAGACTGTAATCCTTCATCAGTTAGCTTCTCCATTTACATATGTGAGTGCAAAAATTGGAAAAAGACTTTTAATATTTTTCCTCTTTTCTGTAACTGACAGACGGTTTGTGTTTATTTGCAACATGGTCATCTGTCTTTCTTTCCCCTAGGGAATTAGAAACACCTTTGTAGAACTAGTTTGTGGAAAAGCTAGAAAAGGAAAGTTGAATGTTAGTAGCATGCTGGGATTGAGACTTGACATCTTGGTCCATCCTCTTGCTGTGCCAGGTTGTCCACTTCTCTACACTTCATTGTGCTGCCCCTCAAACAAAAGTGTTAAGTTGATGACTTCAGTGCCTGCCTGTTTGTGTAGTGACTGGTTTGCCCCAATGGATGCTGATGTGTGGATACACATCTATAATGCATCCATACAGCTCCTTAGGGGTAATAATAATAGAACAGGCAACGCCTGAGGCTACCATCAGAAATAAACTCTGGCCAGCTAGAAAGATGATGTTGAAGTGTCCTGACCTGACAAGTCTACTTTTTCTTCTAGGTTGGTAGGGTTTGAAAATTATCTTACACTGTAGAGGATGCTGGTGTGCATCTCTTTGATTTGTAAGATTGCTTAATTTGGAAGGTGATTTTCATACAGGCAGGTTTTTGTACATATGCTTGTTTGTGGTAGCTCAGTTATACTGGGAGGGGATCCTTAATGTCAAGAGACGTGTATTTCTGAAGAACTATGAGTGGGGAGGTGCTTGTGGGTTTTGTTTTGCTCTGTTTTTAATGGTGAAGTTTAGACTGCCACGGGAGTATTGTTTTTCATCAGTGCTGAAATGAAACAGCTGTTTGTTCTAATTGGATGTGTATCACACAGCGGTACCCAGAACTGGCTAGCAAACCTCCGAGAATATTGCAGCCTCTGGCTAATTGTCTAGAATTCCCTTTCAGTATGTTCAGCATAGCCCTGCATTTCTAAATCATTGTGTTATTACAGCTCCATTTTCGTTGCGGGGGGAGTGAGGGGAAGGGTTGTAATCCTTCTCATCCACAGCAGACTGCAGAGCGTTTTGTGTTATGCTATCCAGAACCAAGGAATATAGCTGACCTGCAAGTCTGGCTGTTGGGCTAGTCAAAATTATTTCCTCTTTCATAGTAAAATATTTTTAAAAACAGAAACTTGAGTATCTGAAAAGGCAAGTCCCCAGATAAAAACCTCTGTAAATTTCAGGGCATACTCTTAGAATGGAGTGCAAACTACTCCTTTCTGTTCAGCGTGTTAGTGTTATTTCTTACATAATAAAGTACAGCGTGCTTTGTATGTGAACAGGCATTGATTTTTATATACTTTTATTGTGCTTGGTAATATAAACAGAAGATCTTGCCCACGTATCTATCCAGGAATTCCACAGAAAATACTGTGGTAAGCAAAGGAGATTCCGTCAAAATACCTGTCTGTGGTACTGGCTGTGGTAAATACCTTATTTAAATTAAATCCTGGACAATGATGAATTATCTCTTTTATAAGTGTAACAATTTCTGCAGTTTTACTGACTTTAGATGGAGAGGTGGTACAAAATGTGGATTTGTGCATTGCCTTAGCGTACGTAGATGTAGTAAGTCACCAAGATTTTGACCTGTTCAGAGGTGACCAATGTGCCTGTTTTCCCCTTCTGTCATTGTGATAAACATTTAAGATGCAGTAATCCCAAAGCAATGCACTGTAAACTTGTTGATTGTGATTCATGCCAACTGAGGTGCATGGCTTTGTTAGGTCATTAGAGTAACATATCGTGATATATAGTGGGATACACATCCTGGTGCAAGAAATACATTGGGAAGGGAATATAATATAGTGAAGAAAGGCAATTGATTTTTAAGTCCTAGCTAGAGCATTTTTTTCAGCAGCAGGTCCTTACAGGATTGTTCGTTATAGAAGTCCAATTAAAACACTGACAAGAACACTTGGAGCATTCTGCTTAAAGTCTCTTGGCATTCAGTAATGCCAAGGTGCATGAATACCTTTCTCCCTTGCAGGATCTTTTCTTTGTGACTGAACCTGTTTTAGCAGGAACAATCATATCTTTTAGCACTGACACATTGTCCAAAGTTAGGTCTCAAATTGTTTTACTGGCTGGAGGGTGAATCAATGAGAAATATGGCAAAAGTCACGTTTTTCAAAATTGTAGCTTTTTAAAAATTGTTTTGCTTGAATACTATTTTGTGACAGTGAAAAATGGTGTAAAGATGGCTAATCAAAGAGGTCAGCCAAAAAAAGTGCAATGAAAATTCCAGCTGCAACTGTCTTGGCTCAGTCTGGCAAACTAACATCTTCCTCTGTAATTTCTTGTTTATTTTTGGAAGTCTGCTTCTTCCTTTTCCTGCTCATTGCTTTACTTGTGGTGCATTTCAGACTTCCTTGACCTCTTCATTGTTTCAGACATCCGTCTCGCTTGTCTAAGGTCCATATACATATGGTAGAAACTCCTGGGATCCTGAAGCTGTCTCTTTTTCTTACGTATGACTTGGGACTGTAACAGCCCACCCTTTTCTAGCCGGTACTGCTCTTGGATGTTGAATGGATTGCTAGAGAATAGAGGAGTGCTGTCCAAATCTGGAAGTGATCTGTCATCATCATTTGTATGCCAGTGATCCAGGAAGAGAAGGATTAAGTGAACTTGGAAGTGCTGATATTGATTTATCTGTACGTGTTGAATTGGTCATCACTGGCAAACCAGATTTTATAAGGCCTACTCAGTAAATGTTGTCACGAAGTAGTGACACTTTGCTGTCGTTAATTTCAGATTCTCGGCTTACCAAGGTTTGATAGTCTTCCAAATAAGTATTTGTAAAAATTATTAATTCATTTATTACGAGCATCACTAGAACACAACAGAACTTTGATGTTATTTGATGTCACAAAAGAGCTTATGCCATATTTTGTGTCTGTACTTCAATTAACTTACTTAACTTTCCTTTGCTATACAAGATTAATGCAGTAATTACAGTTGTTATAGATTCTGTCATGTTTTAACTAGAGGTAGGGTGGTTTTAACTAGAGGTAGGGGGTTTTAACTAGGGGGGCTGGACAGAAGCCTCTAATTGCTTTATGCCTTATAAAGCTGTAAAATGCTTTTAACAATGAAAATCCCCCACAGGATGAGGTTGGAAAGCACTTCTGGATATCATCTGGTTCAACCGACCTGCTCCAGCAAGATCACCTGAAGAGGGTTGCTCAGGGCCATGTTTGGTCAGGTTTTGAGAATCTGCATGGCTGTAGTCTCTACAACCTCTCTGGGCAACCTGTGCCAGGGTTTGAACATTGAAGAAGCCCACTGGTTTACTCTTAGTCACGAAGGATGTCTGTTATGGTTTCCAATACTTCGGTAAAAAGAGCAAGGTTTTTGAATTTTAACAAAATATAACCATTCCATAGTGTTAACTGGTCATCAGTAGGTGCTAGCAGAGAAATGTTTGTGAACTGTCTGCCTTGCATTGCTTCATTTACTTTTTTACTCTATTTTATCTGTTCACCCTTCCAGGCATGGATTTGATATCTAGTTTGTTGGAAAATAAGGCTGCTATTTAGCTGTCAGCCATTTGAAAATAATAGAGGCAGCCTTCTAGAAAATGCTTTCCTGGATGCTTATGCAATTTTTTTTCTGTTTTAGCTATCTAAATAGAAGACATTGAAATGTGACTGTGTATTTTAATCAAATTTCTCCGTTCTCTTTTTTCCAGGTCTGCTATTTCTGTTATGTGTATCCCAGTTACAAGAGGCTTTTTGTGATTTCTGAGTTTGGTGCTGTCAGCCTCACGTGAGCAAACTAAAAGGAAAAGCAAGCTGACTTTTAGGAAACAAAATGCCGCGGAGAAGGAAAACTGGTGGGAGTCCTTCTCCGAAGAATGGCAATCCTGACAGAGCTGCTGCCGCTCTATTCCAAGGGGACCCAAGCCACTCGATGTCACAAGCAGTGCATAATGTCAATAAGGAAGAGCTCTTCAACAGCATGTCAGAGATGTTTTCTGACCTAGATCCTAGTGTGGTTTACATGGTTCTTTCTGAATGTGATTTTAAAGGTAAATAATGCGTAGTTGGCATTAGAGTTTTCTTGCAAACACAGTCAGCTCTTAACTAGGGTGACTCCAGAAAAGTTGCTGTGGGTGTTGCAAGTGTATTTGTGAGTTTAGCTTTTAATGAGTAGGTACGTCATAATATTTGGAAATTTTATAGCTCTTTCCGTGCAAAATTCTTTGTTTGAGCTTGACAGTGTTTCTATGAGGCTAGTAATTTGCAGCAGCAGTGGGTTTCATAAACTGTACATCCATTAAGTGGCTTGCTCTGTGACACAGAGCAGGTGGTGGTAGAGTTGTGAGGAGAATCTGTTTTTTCCAATTAGGTTCTGTGCTGTATCTGCCAGATGCATAACCTGTTTAAGCAGGAGAGGTATTTTATGTTCTAGATTGTAATTTTTGAAGACAAATCATGCACAGCATTGTGTCCTGGCAGTGTTTGCTTTTCCTTAAATACTTTAATGGAGATTTTGTTTTACTTTGTATTTTGCACTGTTATCTTGTCATCTCAACTGAGAACCAGGTTTTGCAGGATAAATTCTGTTAGTCGTGCTGAAATCTCTGCAGCCTTCCTTGGGCTGTGTTTCTCCCCCTGTATTCTGCCAAGCTACATATCCACCTCTCCTGAGATATCATTTTCATGTCTTTGCCCAGTCCTTCCAATACTTTCATGGTGTTAAGATTAATAGATGAGATTCTGGATAGCAACACCTAAGGAGGAGTTATTTGGCAGGAGAATAAGTAAAATACAGTGCATTTTAATCAGTCCACATTCATTTGATCAGATGTGATTAGCCAAGATTTTTCTAAGACTGTTTGCAAGGAAGACAGAATCTGGCTGCTTTTTATATGTATGAAAGCTTGGTAGCCATTGAGAAAACTGCTTTTATAGGTGTTTTTACTTCAACTACATAGTAGAAAGTTTATAACTTAATAGCTCTATCATGTGTGTTACACTTGTTATTCCTTTTAAAATTGAAGTTGATGGAATTATTGATTCTTACTTTGAACTCTCAATCAAATTTACCTTTATCAAAATAACAGATATATTTAGAAGCTTATTGGAGAGTTCAGTAAACACACTGATTTCCTTGTCATCTTGTACTATTAAAAGTAGTTTAAAAAAGGAAAGATCAGCGTCTTTTCATATGAGTAATAAGTTGCTCTCAGAAAGTAGAGAAGATGGAAGGACAAGATTTTCTAACATGCAGAAAGACTTGCACTTCAGTGGGCTTAAGACTTTTTGCCACACTGGATTTCTGGAAAACAGAGGCTTAGCTTTAGGGCTCAGATGATACTTGTGCCAAGTTTTCATTTTGTTCACATTGATCCCAGGCAGCCTATACTTCATTTAATGGCTTTACAAAGAATTAATGCAGATAGTGCATTGTTCAGACTGTATTAGGTATGACATTTACAACTGGGCCTAGCCATAATGAACATTCTTGGCGTATTTTTCTTTCTCTAGCCCTCAGTACTGTTTTTCAGTTCATTTTACATTATTTTGCCTACATGAGATGTGCTTAAATAGATACTTATTTATAACCTCAATTTATTTTTTTCAGTTAAACTTAATTTTTAAACACTATTTACTTAGTATTTTTTATGCTGGTAGTTTTTATTTTGTGATATGTCTGTATTGAATTCTGCCTTTACCTCTAATGAGAAGGAGATCAAGGGAATGGAGAAGATATGTTAAAAGACAAATTGTTGAACTTCCTTTTGGTTTCCTCTTTAGTTTTGATAAATACTCCTTCAAGTAAGAAATTGTGTTCATGTTAGCTTGTGTGTGTTTAGTTGACACTGGTTTATTCTCTTTGGGTTATTCGACAGTGGAAGATGCTATGGATTATCTGCTAGAGCTGTCCACCCACGCCAAAGGAGTAGCAGCTTCAAAAAACTTGGGTTTTGATTCAGCAGCATCCTCACTGGCTCTTGTTAGTCAGCAAAGATCTGTTGCAAATGGAAGAACTGGAGAAAGTACTGCAGAAGAAGAAAAAGAAAAGGTCCTATCACCTGATGTGCAGCTGAATGAAGAACTGGATTCCTTAATAGAAAATGTCTTTCAGAGATACAACTTGAGTGATGAATTGCCTGATTCTGCAGATGACCAAACAGCACATAAGCACTCTATAGAACACGATCGCTTGAGTGAATTTCCTGAGTCGGAAAAATCTGGTTTGGGTTGCAATGTCCTACTTTTTCCACAGCATACAACGACAAATAATGATGTTTTAGAAAACTTCTACTGTTTGAAGCCACCAGTGAGTCAGGTGAATGTCCAGACAAGCTCACTAGCTGCATCAGACACTTGTGCACAGGTATTGGAAGATTCTGACTTGTCAGAAATACATGTTCAACCTGATGTAGCTTCAGAAGACTATAAAAAATCAAATGGGGAAATAACATGTGGAAATTCTGAACAGACACAAGATGCTGTTTTGGATCAAAAAAGTACGACTGCTACTTCTGGTGATTCCTCCCAAAGACCTCTAGAGCTTGGAGTAGCTATCACTGAAAATCCTAATTCGCAGTCTCTGGGACAACATGAAGAGGTAGTGACTGCCTTTAACAGCCACCAGAGCACTTCTCTTCCAGAGGCATATGCTTCTCTTGAAACCTCCAGTTTCAAAACACCAAAACCTGCAGATTTTCAGCAAACTGAGCAAGGACACAACTTAAATTTTTCTACAACATTGTGTCAACCTCAACAACACTGGAATCTCTTGGCTCCTGTGTTCTGTCCATCCAGTAGAAGTCATACCTTTGTAACTCCTGTGTCTGTCAGTCCAGGCCAGTGGAGACCTGTTTCAGACTGTAGGACTTTGGAAAAAGAACTGATTTTTTCCTCTCCAGTGGTTTCAAATGCCTGGGATAGCAACCCTTCTCTGAAGGTATGGGGAAATCAAGATAAAAACTCAAAACTGAACCACTCACAAGCACAACAGCCATCTGCTTGTCACATGAGAAAAAAGATGAACCTTATAGGTGAAGTTCTTGTTCTTCTCAGAGGTGTTCCAGGATCAGGAAAATCATATTTGGCAAGGTAGAACATCTATATTGTGAGCTTTTAAAAAGAAACTGTTTAATTGTGTACAGGATTTAATAGTGCAGGCAATTTTCTGACGTTTGTAAAGTTATGGATGTACCCGAATTACCAGCTACATGGTACATGCAGCATGCGAAGCAGTAATAACTGCAGAGAGCTGAGTTCTGCTTGCAGCTCCTTGACCTCTATTGGAAATTGAAATGGGAGGAGGTTTGCTTAGCTTTAACTTCTTTTACTGGCCAGAGGAGTTTGTCAGCAGAGGATCATTTTAGTTGGTCTTCTGTGTACTTCTAGTCCCTGTTTATTTCAAGTGTTTCCTTCCAATAACACATATGGAAACATGGCAGTTCTTTATAGGCTATTTGAGTTCTTTTGTGTAGGTAGTACATGTGGAGCTTCTTGGGTTGAAGTCTTGATTTCTTTTCTAACTCTCTAAAAGCCTGGATTGATCTTGAACTCCTTTGGCTGGCACCTGAAATACTCAGTGCACTTAAGACTAACTATATATTTATTTGTTAGTGTGAAAGTGTGTCACTGGGTGTAGACAGAAAAAAACCCTCCTGTGTTGTTTTGAAATGAATCTCGTTGGGGAACCTCTGTCATCTCTTTCCCCCTACATATCCTCAGCCTGTATAGATATCTTTTGTCTGGAGGGTGATTTTTTTTGTGTGTGTATGTTAATAACACCCCTGCCCCCCAAAATTTGCTGTTTCCATTCCAAATAATCTCGGATTTGTGCAAGCAACTGAATACAGAGAAGACTTACGTATGGTAGCAGATTCAGGGCTGAGGAGAAGGGGAAAAGCTGTTTATTCCCTTGATCTTTCACAGGATTTTGCTTGAGGATAACCCAGGTGGAATCATTCTCAGTACTGATGATTACTTTTATAAACATGGACAATACCATTATGATCCCGATTGCTTAGGAGAAGCACATGACTGGAACAGGAAACGAGGTGAGAAAAGAATAAGGGATTATTAGCTTGCTTGTTTACAGTTCAGTGCTGTGTGCTGCTTAAAAAGCTGCCTGTCTTGTAATGCCTGTGTCACATTTATCCCATCAGAAGTATTTTTTAATATGTGTGTGGAAAAAGAGTATGAGCACAAATTCAGAAGTCAGATGTCTATTGTGTGTTTTCCAATTAAAAGTGCCAGTGTCTCTGTCAAAAGATTGTTTTGTCCTCAGATTTCATCATGGTATGTATTTTGGGTTCTGTCCCATTTCTGGAGTGGTAATTTGTACAATCTCCCAGAAATGTTTTTTTCTGAGATAAGCTATAACGTATACATATGCAGTAAGTAATGAGGATATTGATACAAGTAACACACAGATGTTTTCCTATTCGTTATTTTTGCTCTTGAGCACTAAATTACTGTCAAATATAAAACAAAATCGTAAGAACAAGGCAAACTTTTCATAATTGGTGTATTTTTTGATAGTGGCTCCCACTAAGCTCACTATATAACAACTTTCTAAGCTTTTATTTGCTGAATTTGAACCATGATCACTTTTCTGCTGTCAGATTTCTAACCAGTTGGCAAATGAGTTAGTAAGAAATGCGTGTTTCAACAATAACTTTGGTTGTTCAGACGCATTGTAACATAGGTATGAAAACAGGGTGCTGTATCTCAAAGCTAGTGATTCTGAACATTTCATTACTGTGTATTTAAATTTCAATAATTCTTTTGATTTTTTCATATTTTATGCAGTTTACAGAGTGGACTAATCTTAAGACTGTTATAAAGCCAAGAATTTTGTATGCAACAAAGAAGTCCACTTTAAGGTGATCATGTAGTTTTTTTAGTTTCATTTTACTGATTGATTAGTCATCTTGGTGCATTTTACATCTGCATTTTCCTTGATTTGTCATACATAATGTTAAGTCAAAAGAATAATGTGTTATCTCATAGCTTTACATGCGAGGGGGGATTTCTAAAATAAGACGGCCTTGAAACAAATCAAGCTGTGGCAAGAGTTCTTTACACAGTGGTTAATCATTAAGGATAATTTAGAGAATTAGTATAAATATTACACGTCCACCTTATTATAACAAAATTAACTATATTGCATTTTCTTGTGCATGTCTGTCTGTCTTTCAGCCAAAGAAGCATTTGAAATGAGAATATCTCCTATAATAATAGACAACACAAACATACAAGCATGGGAGATGAAGCCTTATGTTACTTTGGTTAGTATTACAGTTTTATCAATGTGAAAAGGGGTTATTGACCAGTGTAGAAACAACGTATGTTTTAAAATGAGATTGTCTTTCTCAGTCTAGCTGTTAGTTCACAGGAAGGTCTGGAGTCCAAAAAAAGTGTTACTTGGAATCATATTACCCAGTGTCATATTCTCTCCGCCTCTTGAGTATTGACCTGGCCTAGTTTCCAACTGAGAAAGCCAAACGCTTTGCACTTGGGATCAAAAATAAATATTGCTGAGGAAACTGAATTCTGTTCCTCTCTTACATGACTGGTAAAAATCTAGGCTTCTTTTAAAATATAACTAGCACTAAGAGAGTGATGTTTGATACTTGATGAAACTTGGAAACTCAGTTTCATCCTAAATATGACCTAGAGTCAGATACCAATTGAGCAGTTGGAGGGCTAGAGTTTACAAATGTTGCTAGTTTGCCTGAAGTTATGCAGATTTACTTAATAATTTTCATTGCAGTGATGTAGTCAAACCAACGCATCTGCACTGTTTTGTGTTAGTAGTGTAGTGCTTTTATTTAGTGACTAAAACTGACCAGCTTTAAAGAAGCAGGCTATACATGTTGTGTGGTGTTTCACAGAAATCAGACATGAGTGATGTGGCTTGTTCTGGTTTGTATCTGTTCTGTTCAGGCTCAGCGGTTCAGATACAAAGTCATGTTCCGAGAGCCAGACACTTGGTGGAAGTTTAAGCCAAAAGAACTTGAACGGTAAGAATGTAAAGGGAACTTTCATTTCTGTATCTTTGACAGTCTGTAAACTATGATTTGCCAAAAGGTATTGTTTTGTACAGTGACTGGTGAAGTAGCAAGATAATCAGTCAAGATTTTTGCAATATTAAGTAGCTTATTAATATTTTTTGCAATTATTCTGCATTTTAAGGTACAGTGACTGCTCCTTTGGGTTCCTGAGGCTGCAGAAATGATGTCAGGTTGGGGCTGGTTTTCCGTCCAGCTGGTCTGTTGCCTTGAGATGTTTCTGCTGTCACTGAGTTTAAGGCAATCAGCACCTTCTGGCCTGAGAGGCTCAAACCTATGTGTATCACCATTGTCTTTAGCAAGACCTTCTATATGGTTATAAAGCCAAAGTAAGCAAGATGTAAACCCCGCATAAGTGAATAAGGTAGATAGAAGATTGAATGGCTGATCATACCCTTTGAACCTGACATCCACCCAAAGTCCAAGAGGAGGCTAATGTCCCTCTACAATGAGTACTAGGGCTGCTGCTATTTAATATCCTTTTTATGACTTAGCTGAGAGTGCACTCTGTCCCAACACCTGCTTTGCAGATGATACCTAATTGAGCAAGTGTAGTTTGTTCAGCCTTAAGAAGATAACATTAAGGAAGGGTCTATTGTCTTTAGCTACCTTTTGAGTGGTTGGAGAGAAGGCTAAAAAGATGTCTTCTGAAGAAGAGTTGTACAGGTATAGGACAAAATAAACATAAGCAAGTTGGAAATTTTGATTACATAAAAGGAAAAAAAAAACCCCACCACCAAACTAACTTTGAGCCTGATCAGACACTGAAAGAGTTCCCCCAGAGTTTGTAAACTTGCAGTCACTGGGGATATTCAAATTTTGACAAGACAAAGCTCTGGGCAACACGATCTAACTCTACCTCGTCTGAGTAGGAGGTTGGACTGCATGACCTCTAGAGGACCCTTTCAATATAAGTTATTTTGTAATTTCATAGTATCTATTGTCATCTGAATTTGCATGCTTAGCTTAAGGTTGGTCCCTTTGCAAGTGACATAAGGAAGATTATTTCCTTTCCTAAAATAGAACTTAAGCAATTTCTCCCATACCATCAATTTCTGTTTTGCCATCCTTGGCAGGATTCACTTGTTCTAGGTGGAACTGCTGCAGATCACGTTGATAGTTGGTATTTAACAGTCAGTGAAAATTTCTGGGCAAAAGTTGTCCAGAATGAGACATTAATAGGTTTTCCTCAAGGTTTCCATACCTAGTTTGATACCCTGCATCACTGTCAGGATCTGATACTTAATGAAAGATGATGTGTTAGTGGTTAGGCTACAGATGAAGTGAAACATTCTGTTGCAGAACAGGGCCACCAGGTGGGGTGAAGTCAAGTGGAGCAGCGATTGTCTGCTTACCCTGTTGGAATGCCTTAGTGCACTGACGCAGGAAGAATTGCTGTTCCACGGCGTTTTCCATGCCCCTGTGAATTCTCTGTTTAGCCTTGCTATAAATTTATTACTGTTAATTATTATTAAATTACTCTCTTCCCTTGTAATACACAAATTTGAAATGTTTCTTTTTTGAATTCCCAGGCGAAACATTCATGGTGTTTCTAAAGAAAAGATCAAAAGAATGTTGGAGCGGTACGAGCGCTTCCTTACTGTTAGTGCAATACTGTGCTCTTCAGTCCCAGACAAACCAGAAGCTGCTGGCTGGAGTGAAGATCCTTGTCAGGAAGAAAACCATAGGTGAGATTCTTCTACTAGCTTTGTAATCTCAAATAAAGGGCTAGAAATTCAGACCTCATAGCAGCTGAACCTGGATGATGCTGGTGAAGAGTGAATGTATTAAAAGATTAGTTAAACAACAAAAATGAAATACAGTTTTCTTTATTTTTAAGAATGTTAGGATATCTGGAAATGAACAGGCAAGAGATCAAGTCAACTGTTCGATGCCTTTTAATAAACTTCCAGTATATGTGTGTGTTATGCTTCAATAAGCCATGACTTATCTTAGAAATATGCTGTTGGATGTATGTTGTAGATAAAAACATTTAAAGTCTATATGTGTTTCAGAAGGAAGTATTCACAAATATGAGCAAGTTTTCTTCTGATTCTGGGTTGGTATTAGATGACCTTTTTTTGGTGGCAGACAGTAAATTCTTCATGCAGTAGTAACAAGTTATCTACTTGCTCTTGAGTAGAATTAATTTAGCCTTGTCTAGATTTATGTTGGCTGTATACAATTTTGTAGTGGCTAATCTGAATAATGCTGCATATGCATTATAATAATACATAGGAAATCAGATAGTACTGCAGTTATTATTTCATTTGGGTTTTGCATACTTAAGGCATTTGAAATGAAGTGGGTATTGATAATTAATGAAATGTAGTTCTTTGTGAAAAATGGGATGACAAGAAATGGTACATCCTCTCCTAGTTAACTTTGTGACTCTCCTTAGCATCAGAAGAGAGAAAAAGGTGTTAAATGAGAGTGTTTACTATGTTTACTGATTTGAAGGGGGAAATGTCTGGCAGCAGAGTGCTTCAGTAAATGACTGAATGCTGGGAATGGGGAGAACTGACTCCTGATAAGGTATTCTTAGCCCTTTGCTGAAGTAGAAAAGGGATACTTGCCAAGGAAAGTTCCACTTTACTTAGCTTGTTCTTTTTTATAATGGAGTGTTGAGGTTAGGGTAAAGTCATCTTAAATTTGTTTTTCTCTCAGTAGAGCTCTCCAGATGGATCATTAATGTCCTAAAAGGCAGTTTCTGGTCTGTAATTTGAAAATACTAAATAGCCAAGCCAGAATTAAAATGTGGACAAGTGCTTAAAGAAAGTTTGAAATGGGTTTATCTTTAATTCCAATTTCTCTTCCAGAGAGAGGCAGGCACATTCTGATGCAGAGGAAGAAAAACCTTTTCCTTCTTATGTGAAGCCTCCTGAATTAGCTGAAGATGATAACATGTTTCCCAGTGCTTCTCTAACATTAGAAAGTAACTGTGGACCTGAATGTTTTCAGAAAGAGGAAAAAGAAATGGAAAATAACTCAGTGGAACAGAATTCTGAGAACAGTACTACTGTTCAAGATGACTTGGATGTTTGCTTATCAGATTGTGTAGAGAAAGAACTGCCCTTGGAGAAGAAAGAAGACAAGGGAGAGAAAATAGAAAAAAATACTGAAACAGAAATGGGTGAGGTTGATGTGACCGTGACTGAAGAGACTGCCTGCTTGCATGCAGGTGGAGTTGAGGAAGACAGTGATGACAACATTGTCAAAGTTCAAACTGAAGTTGAACAATCTGGTGAAATGTGTGCAGAACCAAAGTCAACGCAAAGTGGTAATATGGTGGAAACAAGCAGTTCAGCTTCTGACATGTCAGGAAAAGCAGAACTACTAAACTTTTTGGGTGACTGGCCTGTAGAACAAACAATGGGACAGAGAGTCAAAAGAGCTAGAAGACTAGAAAAATGTCTGAAGAGTGATATGGCAGGTAAAACTCCCAGTCAGCAACATCCTGAGTTAGCTACAGAGCAAGCAGGCCTGCCTGCAACCTGTACTCCTGAACAAGGATGTGAGGAAGAAAATGTAACCTCTCGCTGTTCCTCTGTTAGCTCAGATAAAGTTACACCGGAATTGCAAATGATGGGACATTGGCCTGTCTCAGACTCATTAGAACAGAGACAACAAAGGTCAAGGAGAATGAGAAAGACAGGTTTAAATCAGTCTGATGAGGGTAGAAATACTGAAGGTGACATTAATAGAAATGCTCTTGAGACCATAGATGTGCTTCGTGGAACACCTGTGAACACTACAGAGCAACCAGATACAAAGAATTTGCATATGCACCAACCTGAAACAGTAGCTACTGAAACAGTAGCTGAGAAGAAAACCCAGCAAAGTAAGAGAATGAAGAAACATCACAAATTAGCCCTCACTTTTACAAACAACAGTTTGCCTCATCCCAAAGAGGAACACTTGTCTATCCTTAATGCAGCAGAAGAGCAACATGACACTTACTTGTGTAGACAAAAAAGTAGCCATTCACAGACCGAAGCACAGGACTTTGCTGTCCTGTGGAGATTAGAAAACAAAATGCTTTTTCCTGAGACTGCCAAAGTGTTGCATGGCAGACTAGATGGCTTCAAACCCAAAGATGTAGGTGCCTCAGCTTCTCAAGAAAAAATACCCTACCGAGTTACGTATGATAAAAGTACATTTGTGGAAGAAAGTGAACTTCCTGATATTGATGAGTCTGAAAAGCTAAATATGCTATGTAAGCTCTTTGAGTCTGTTTCATTTGAAGCTGTGAAAGATCTGTATGAAAGATGTAACAAAGACATAGACTGGACCACAGGTCTGCTGTTAGACTCTGAGGAGAAGTTGCGCAAAGATGTTGATATTGATTGCTTTCAAGTAAGAGAAGCTGAGACGGTTGTCACAGACCTTGATTTCAAGGCAAGTACAAATTACAGTGAGAATCTCAAAGGCTGCGAACAAGTGCCACAGGTAATCGGAGGTTGTGATACCTCTGAGCCTTCAGATGACAAGCACTCACCGCTCAGCACTGCAGAAAGTAAGGATACCAAGGCAGCTGTGACTGATGCTGATGTGGCTGACTTGTTGACTGCTGCCTCATTGAATGATTTGGTGGAGCAGAAAAATTCTGGAGATACAGCCCCTAGAAGTGACGCAGGCAGTTCAGCAGAAGGTATAGAGCCATCTGTTTCGGGAATGCAGAAGATAGAGTCTGAGAGTCCTGTTAAAGAAACTGTAAATAAACCATCAGTCTCACAACTTGATGCAGATTTATGTGTACCCATGACTCTGCTTCATGGACCTAATGCAATTTCTACCAGTTTGAAATTGGAGTTAAATAACAAAAGTGACAACAACCCTTCAGAAAGCAATACAGAGAATTCCAAAGTGACTGCTTTATTACTAGAAATGGATCATGCACCTTTAGTGGGTTCAAAGAATGGTAAAGAACTGGAGGCAGATACAGAAACCCAGGGGAGTTCCAAGGAGATATATGGTAAAGAAGAAACTGAAGCCTCACACTGGGATGAAACTAAAGCCAAGATACAAAACCCTGTACCAGCATCACGCACAGCCTTCAGCATAGATTGCCTAGAACTAACATTGCCTCCTGAACTGGCATTCCAGTTGAAAGAAATATTTGGGCCTGTTGGCATCGATGCAGGTATGGGTATGATTCTATCCACATTATTATGAAAAAAACAAAACAAACCCTGACAACCCAATCCTTTGGGTAGGAAAACCTTTATTTCTTTTGCTGTGTTATTTCTCCCTTCGTGCTTCATTTTTAGGGAACGGATTTGTACAATTCCTTGTGACACTGTTTTCTTTTGTTAACCCAAAAATAAAACTGAAATAAGCATAGAAAAAATATAAATGCAGTAGTGCTCTATTCAGCCTTTATCTTTCTGTGTATGTGTGTACTCTAAAGGCATAAGAAAATACATTGGCATATTTGCATTTTGAGCACTACGCCATTGAGCCTATATTCAAACTCTGAAGGGATATGAAGATGATGAGGAAGATGCAAATTACCACTGGCTGGTAAAAACAAAAGAAGAAAGCAAGCTTTGGGTATCAGGTTGAGGAAGAAGACAAATGGTTTGAAGAGAAGATAAAATGCAGCTATACTTAAAAGATGAAAACAGGCTAGTCTGCTGAGAGACTGATGAAAGCAGCTTGACCATACATCACAAAGTTAAAGATTGATAGGAAAAGGGGAAAAAGACGACACAAGGAGTATATAGCTTGTTTTATCTCTTTTTTTTCTCTCTTTTTTTTTTTTCCATCCTTTTCTCTTGAAAATTACTTGATGTGAAACCTGAATACCTGATTTTATTGCTGGGTTTGACTGCTGGCCTCTTCACCATCCATGCCAACCTACTCCAAAAGAATGTTTGGTTTTGAAAGGAGTTCTCTTGTGTCTGAAATAAGACCAGACTCCAGACTTTTTGTTTGATGCATACATACTTCTTGCCCTTTTCTTTTGAAGGGGTTATCAGAAAGATCTGTAAGGGAAAATACATATTACTATACCATGATAATTCCTGTCATTTCCATTAGAATTAGAGGGGATACTGGGAGTTTCCTTCTCTGAGTTTATATGTTTGAAAGGAGGAATGTCACTCCTGTGAATATTACTTGTTTTTATTTTATCTTGGCAGTATCTGATACACCTTTCAGGCATGACAGTTTGTGCAGAATCCCCAGAATTCAAATTAATACTGTACTTTATTGCTTAGATAAGTTTCTGTAAAGTGCTTAAATAACACAGTTTCTTTCCTCCATAAGGATCGCTAACTGTTGAGGATTGTGTGGTTCATATTGATCTGAATTTGGCAAGAGTGATTCATGAAAAATGGAAAGAATCTATTCTGGTTAGTAGATTTCTTGCTTATGATACAGTATGGCATGCTTGTGCTTTGTCAGGCTATTTGCCTCCATATGTGTTAGTGTAATTGTGTAAGTTGTAAGTATCTTTGCAAGAGCAGTGATAAAATATGAGAGTAGTTTGTAAAATATGTGGAGTATACCAGCATGTAATCATCAGAGCTGCTGCAAGGCAGTTTAAAGGAATGAAGAAATGGCATGTCATGAGGGCCTCATCATGAAACCAAGATTCTTAAAAAAGAAAGATCATAATTCACGATTTCACTGCAAGATTGATCAAAAATTCCGCTGGCCAAAAATAATTACTGGCCTAAAGAGTTCTTTTATGAGTAACTAGGTATACAAAACATCTCCATGTACATTAATTGAGAAGGGTTCTCTCACTAACCTCCGTTCCTTCATAGCCTTATGAAACCTGGAATGCTTTTTGGCAAAATTTTGGCTTGTGTTATTTAATTATGGCTCTGAAATCTTAGCAGCAGACCATTTTTCTCTTTTGTGTGGTCAGGAAGATAGTTCTGTCTTTTAAACCTCACTTCATAATTTTTTTTTTAAAATATATTTCTTCTAAAATATCCAATCTTTGAGAAATACCGTGAGAAGTTATTTTGAAATTGGTTTACTTAGAAGCTAACACTTGCAAATTTTTTTTAACTGCAAAGCTTAGAGCTTACTTATAACAGTGATGATTATACTGTTTTTATTTAGAAGCGTCAGGGGAGACGTGAGTCGTGTAAGTTGTCTGCAGAAGGTATGTTATGTATTTCTTTTAATCATAGAAACAATTCATGTTATAGTAAGGTTGCAAATATGCTGGCTATTGAAAAATGATGTGTTCATTTATTAAGCTCAGCTTTTACTTGTTGCACTTGGTTCCACTTACCATTCTCTTACGGGGGTGTGTGTGGGGAATTTAATGATAAGCAGAATGACTAGTCCCAGGGAGATGCAAGGAAAAAGATGATAATTCTGAATACTTCAAAATTTAAAGAGAAGCTGTGGCTGGATCAGAGCTGTTTGGTAGGAATTCTGTAATCTCTGTCAAGAAAATGCGTGGCCAGAGAATTACTAGCAGAGTAGGATTTCTGCAGGTGAGAGGAGGAGGTCAGAAATGCAACATTCACATGTCATTGTACTTGTCAGAGGAATTAATTAGAGCAGGAGAATGCCCATTCCTGTTCAAAAGGTGTTTAAATATTTGGCAATCTAGTTTTCATTTAGATCCCAGAAGAAATGTCTCTGTACAGCACAACCCAGCTACTCTTGGATTGCAGTGTGGGTGCAAACTTGAATGACTAAACAGTGCTGTTGACAATAACTCCTAGAAGTGTAAAACCAGGTTGTTAAGCAACTGTCATTAATTTTTAGATGAGAGGCAGGTAAACATGTAAACATATGAGTCCGTAACTGTCTTACACAAAAGTAAACAAATCTCCCCACTGAATATATGTGCAAGGTAGTTTAGAGCTGTAAGATGTGTCTTGGTACTTGAAAACTTGTTGAGGGAGTCTGATGGGTTTGCTTTTGTTTTACAAAATAGATAATGATTGACAATATTTGGAGAAGTGAGGAAAGCAAAAACAATGTGTTGTTTTCTGGTTTAGCATTAATATTTTTCTTTTAACAAAACCCAAACTATTGCAGTTGCAAAATTTTAATGATTTTGACTTGTGTAAATCAGCTAATACTTGTTTTATCTGTCGCCTCATTTTCATTGCTATTGAAGGTCCTCCTGTGATTCAGCAAATAGATACAGATGACTCAGAAACACTATCATCTCAGAATGCAGACAGTAAAATACAGAAGAAAAAAATGAACTGGATTTCAGGCTCATCTAATGACACACAGACTAAAAATCCAGCAACATCAGACGTTTTTCCTTTTATGGATCACTGGAATGCTCAGATTCAGAAAGTTTCTCTCAGACAAATAATTTCTGAAGAAATAGCTATGCAGGAGAAACAGGACTTGGTACGGATGGCGCAGGTTTTTTTTATGTACTTTAAATTTGTTATTAGTATTTGAGCTGAATGTCTTACCTGGTGACTCATCTTTGTGCTGCTGATCACAGGCTAGTTTGTGAGACAAATGCATGGCAGTTAGTAGTGTTGATTACTGTGATACAGGAGTTTGCTTGTGGTGGAAGTTTCTGTTTTAAAAATACAAATCTCATTTTAAAATTTAATATTTTGATTGTTTCACAAACAGATTGTGTCGCATTTCACTTCCAGGTTAGCATTTGTGTTTGGTTGAATTGTTTTTTCCTTTCTCATCTTAGAGATCATTTTGGTTTCAAACCCTTTTTATTGGGAGGGCAGTATCAAGAGAAGCTCTAACATAGCTCTGTGCCTTGTTTGCTCCGAAGTGGATTGAATTGGTTTGAACATTTTTTTTCATATATATGGAAAACCCACAACATTCCTAACAGACAAGACATTAAAAGAAGTACTTGAGGTTAATGTCAAACAGGTTTCTGTACCCACTCCTCAGAAAACAGTAGTTGTTCAAACGATTTTTACTAATCGTGTGTGTGCCACAGTCCCCAGGCCGGTGTGGCTGTGTGGGCGCAACGCTGCCCCTGCTGCCCTGCAGTTGTGTGGTCCCAGCTCGGTTCCTTGTGATCACCCCAGAGCAGTAGCTGTCCTAAAAAAGAGCAGCTTTATTTCTTCAGGGAGAGAAACTGGGATGGATTAGCCTGTACTTTGAAAATGGCTTGGGGATTCTTTCTTTGAACTGCATGTCTGTGGCTTACTGATAATAACAACTGTGATGTCCACAGCTTTATTTTCAGTTTGGATTCATGGAGCTTGGCTTTGTTTTGGCCACTTTTTTTTTTTTCTAAATCTGAGTGTTGGAATGATCAGTCTGCTTTATTCTGGACTATAATTATGTTTTCTTCTCAGCATGGCTTCACAAATATGAATATTTATTGCAGTACAGCTTCAGATACATCAAACCAAAATTGTTTACCCTGTTTAATAATAAAATGTTGTTTCAACCCCAGGCCTTTGATACAGAGTGATGGACTTTGCAGAAGCTTAGCTTTGGACTAGATAGACTAGCAATGAATGCATTATAAAACTCAAATTTCTCCTAAAGAAAAAATAAGTCCTCGTTTTGCTTTGTCCAAGTTATGAGGGCAACCACTGCTGAGGCAATCCAAACGACTGCAGAGCATTGCAGTGGTGTGGAACACAACTCACCTGTCCCTACTCTGTTCTCCTCAAGCCAGTGTGGCAGGCTGATGTTGGCACATTGTCATTGTTGTGGGTGTATATCCACTGAGTAGATGCTTTTTGAAATCTTAGCAAGTAACAGTAAAGTTGGATTGGCTCTGCTTTTTCTGTACTTTGTTCTAATTGAGAACTTGTAATTTTCCTTCTTCTGGGTAGAATCGTGTTCCTTCCATGGCTAGAAAAGACTGTGCCGCTAAACTAAAGGAGAAACAACTGTTTGAGATGTTTCCAACTATTAATCAAAATTTCCTAATGGAGGTCTTCAAGGACAACAAGTAAGAAATCTTTTAAAGTTCTTTGTAAAAGTGGTACTTGGTAATACTCTATAGCGCACAGTTAATGTATTAAACATTAAGAGTTAAGATGTTGCTAAAGAATGGCCTTTTCCAAACTAGCATGGCTTATATAGATCTAAATAAAGGCAAAATTAGCAGGTCTTAAAAGCAAAAAGGGCATAAAACTGCTGTGTGCAGATTTGTTTGGGGTTTTGTTTGTTTGGAATAGACAGTTTGTTTCGTTGGGAGAAGAATGTCTTTGGGCTTTGACCTCTGAGTGACTGTCAGGGCAACTGGTTATTTGCTCTTGAGATGAGGTTTAAATCAAGTGAAAGATGGATCAAGTGGGGGTGGTAACAGTGGGTTCACAGAAAATGGCAGCCACACAAGAGGAAAACTACCATCACCTACTGTTAGCTGTGAGTACCTTTCTGGTTACTACGGCAGCTCTGGAGCAATGAGCCATCTCTGCCTCATCCTGCTGAGGTTCTTTCTCTTTTCTGCATTACCTTTCTGGGGTGTTTGGCTACCACCTTAAATCCAAGTTCCCGAGAACTTTTTTTCAAGAAAAACTTCTTTTTCCATCCTTGGCCAGTCAAATGTCTGATCTGCGAACGGGTTTGCATGCCTACTTGTAAGTCTTTCTGCTTGTCCAAAGGTTTATGAAAACTTTTCCTTGTGGGATGTTTTAAATACATCCTTCATCCATCTCCACAGCTCAAACATTTCGCCATCTCTTATTTTTCCCATTCTAAATTCTCTTCATAGTGGTGTTTTCCCTAAAACCTATCTTTACTTTTGATCAGTCTTCCTCTTGTCTGCTTACTGAATAGCAAGAAGGGTAAAGAAGAAAGAGGGCTTATTAGAAATCCGATGGCAGCTGATGTCCTATTCTTATTTCATTGCATTTACTAACGAAGCTTGACTGGAAATACGAGGATTTTCCTGCATAAAGGTTTCAGAAAACTGAACTAGTTTTAAACCAATTTGTACTAGCTATCCCTCACCAGAGAAGACTTATGATGGAAGTAACCTATCTAGACCAAAAAACAGTGCTTATGTCTGAACTAATGTTGGTTTGATTAAGGTGCAGGGTGCAGTTTAATTCAGGATTTCATTGTTCCTTTAATATTCAAGTGCCCCTCAATTACATTTCAGTCAGCCAAGGCTGTGCGTGTGTGGCGATGGCAGTAATGCGGTACAGTAACAATGCAAGCCTCTTGTGATAAGGTGGGAAATTCCATTCCGGTGCTTTATTTCCATTGCCATCTATTTCTGTAACAATATCAAAGGTTGTACTGTGCATTTTAATAAACAGAGCAGCTATTAATGTATTTGTCAAGTCACAGATTTTACTTATACTTTACAGCTACTCTTTAGAACAAACTGAACAGTTTCTGAATTGTGTTCTGGAGGCAGATCCTGTAAAAACAGTTATAGCTCAAGAAAGTGTTCAGCAAAATGAAATGGCTTCTTCCTACAGTGCTGCAAAGAACCGGGAGAAGAAGGTATTTTATTTTCTTTTTTCTTTATCTTTTTTTAATAATACTAGTTACTTATCCAAAGCTATGCTAGTGAATATACTCTACAATTCATGCTTAGCTTCTACATTGCAAATTCCTACAGGTAAAAAAAAGTAAGGAAGAGGATGATACTTTGAGTGAAATATTTCAAGATTTCGAGTATCCACAATATGACGATTTAAGAGCGGAAGCTTTTTGTCACCAGCAGAAGAGACAGGAATGCTTGATAAAGGCTGGGGAGGCCTATCGCATGGGTATGAAGCCTGTGGCAGCATTTTATGCACATCAGGTAAATGTAAATATTGTGCTTTTTGCCTGAATTTAGAGAGGTACTTAAATACTGAATTGAAAGTGATAAGAAGAACATTGCATTTCTAAAATTGAAAAGTTTGGCCTGGTACTGTGCCCTGTGTGTTATACTGAGAATCCCTTTACAAGTAGACTCCTTTTCACTAGTAATGTTACTGGTACAGGAAGCTAATGTAACTAAATTCAGTCTGAGACCTCATGAAGGATGACATCTAGTGTTAAGTCACACGAGCTCATTTTCTCATAGCTCTCAGTCTCACATTCACATTCTTGTAAGCATCAAAATTCTTGTCCGTGTGGTCTGGCCAGATTGACTCATGTGTGACATGGGCTGCACAGTTTTCAAATCCTTTGTCACTTGGTTTCCCTTTAATTGCAATGAACCAGTTTTAGACAGGTCTTTTGTACTCTTTCATGAGTCAGGTGTTGTGATCTTTTGCCTCAGAATCTTGCTTGCTTCATCCTCTGTAAATCTTGAGCAAGATTGCTGCCCTGTCTCTGCTTCCTCAATCTGTCTTCATGGCCGCAGTCTGTCCTGGGTTGCGATAAACATGGTGTGGTATGCCATGCTTTTCTGCCATCCATCTGGTTTAGGAGTGTAGATCTGCTGATCAGTCTTATGTGCTCTGGCCTTGGAGCTCAGGCTCTCAGGTCTTGATTCATTCACATTCCTCAGTATATACCAGTTTGATGACTGTTGATCATTGCAGTTGGTCATATTCTTGATTATAAATATCAACTCTTCTTGTAACTGTTCCTGTACGTTGGCTTCTTGGTGCCTTCACACAAGACCTTTCCACCCACACTTCATTCAGACCAATCTGAAGAATTTGTGTGGGTATCTTCAAAGGCTGTGGCTTTTCCCTGATCTAATAGCATATAAAACCTTGTGTAAGAATTCACATTATAGAATCATTTAATTCTAAACTATGATTTGCATTATGAAAGAACAAAAGTGTAGTAATGAATCACATGAATTTGCTTATTACCTTTTGTGCAAATTGGTATCACACCAAATGTTGAAATTGTTACTGTCTACATAGGAAATGCTGGTTGTCAGTCTCCACAATGGCCTCTTGATGTTCTTGGTTTATATATTCTTGAAGTTTGGAGAGATTCTAAACAAAGGCCTGCATGATTTTGACCTAGAAAAGTAATTTCAACTCCTGTCTTTTGTTCTTAACTACAAGTACAATCTGGAAATTTATTACACATTTCCTTATAGGTAATAAAAAAGCAAACTAAGCTACCTTTATTAATGAAAAATACTTTGTTTGGTAGCCTTAATCTATCTGGGGAATCCTTTGCAAGTGGGAGTTACGGGGCTGGTGTCTCTGGTCTGATACTAATAACTTTTGAGACAGTCATTAAGACAGGCAGTTTCTTCTGTTCTCCTAAGCCCTTTTCAGTCCAACACCTGGACTTAAGTCTTCCCTTCCTTTTCAGACTGTGCCTGCAGATCTTCAAAGACACTATTTGTTCCTTAAGTCTCTCAGTCTCACAGCAGAGTTCATGGGAAATAGTTGGTACTTGGTCACTGTGTAATGTGAATAACAAATAATCCTGTACTGCTCCTTGCCCCTAATTCCAACAGGGACTCTATTCGACAGCCTGTCAAAAACACTAGGAGAGACAATAGGCAACAATAAAAAAAAAAAGTAAAAATAATCTAAAAAAGGGTTTGTCCTTGGCTTGTCTGATTTTTAGGGAATGCCCTGAGAAGAATTAACCTCAGCTGTAACACTCAGCAGGTTTTTTCTGCGTTGTTGGGCAGTTTCTCTGACATTGTTTCATTAAATTATTTTGCGAAATACTTTTGGCAAGTAAAGTTCTATTATTAGGATAATAAATCTGAGAATCTGTGCAGAGTGTGACTATTTAGGTTATGTAAAGACCTTATGGATTTGTACTTTTTCTGGCTTTTTTTCTGTAAGGCTTTTGTTAAAATTTCTTCTTTGTGCCAGCTTTGACTAGTTTCATAAGAGTAGATTTCATGAAATCTCCTTGTGAGTAGGTCTCACTGAGCCTCTTCCAGAAGTTCTCTTGGGATTATAAATGTTACTGTTTCAAACTGTGAGCTAAAAGCACCCTGCTAGTGCTGTCATTCTGAACCCAACGACCAGCCTGGAACTTAAATTATGTCTCGGCATGTAATAGTTGCTGTGCTTATGAATAAAGGGGCGCCTTCATGACCAGAAGATGAAAGAAGCCAACCATGCTGCTGCTGTGCAAATCTTTGAGAAAATAAATACTTCCTTGCTGCCTATGAATGTGTTGGATCTGCATGGTCTTCACGTGGATGAAGCTGTGAATCAGTTGTCCAGAGTGCTGCAGGAAAAAACTGAAGGTAGGAGTAAGCTAATAATTCTTGCCCCCTAAAAGTTCTTCTCATTTTCTACTCAGAGATCACGATATATGGCAATACCAGAGGGAATTAATGTGATCTAATAACATCCAAAAACAACTGACTTGTGTTATTTTCAAAGTTGTCCTTTGGAATGGCAATAATTCTTTTTGCTCCCTCTCTTGCCTCCTGCTTCTTTGCAAATCTTTCTTTTCTTTCTGTTTTATCCTTTTTTTTTTTTAACTGAAGACTTGATCTGTCCTTGCTGGCATTTTTTTAACAGAGGTGGTAATGCAAGCATGTGTGTTATCTTTGCATCGCTTTGTCAGAACAATGTTGCTTTTTTAATCTTTAAAGAAAAATCATTAAGTTGGAATTCTAACCACAGTGATTATAGTGTCTTCAACTTTTACGTGAAAGCATGTGATTTGAGCTATCTTTCAGAAACTTCCATATTGATTTGTCAGCAGGATCTCCTGAGATCAGAATGCTGCTGCTTCTTCCATAAATGTCATTTTGTGCGGTTTTGCTTGAGGACTTTTTTCTTTTTCCTCCCAGTGGAGTGTTCAAGTACACCAGGAGTGTTCTTGCTGTAAAAAAGATATATTTGCTGCGTTATTAGTTTACCCTATAAATTAAAGCAGACTGGGAATGCTTTTATAAGAAATATTTCTTAGGCAAGGTACCACTGCACTAACCTAATTTTTTGAAACAGCTACTCCACACAGTAGAAGTAAGTGTTCAGAGGGGCCTTAGATAATCCTTTGCTTTCGATACCCATCAGAGATAATTAAATTGCATTATCTTGTGCTATTCCTAAAATGATGTTTGTCTACTTTAAGCTGTAATCTAATGCTTTTTAGAGGTAAATTTCCTGCCCTACACTTGGATCAGGAGTCCTATAATGGTGGTAAGGACTCTGTTCAGTCCATCCACCTAAATCTAAAAAAAAAAAAAGCTAATTTTAGTGTGCATACATGGGACAGGAATCCATACTAGGCACTTAGTGCTGGCAGAATTAACAGTAAACTAATATAAATCCCAAATAAAGTTAAGCAGGAGAAGGAGGGCAGTTGAGGAAAGATGTTGTCAACTGATAATCTTGAACTGGCAAATCTTGGCTTCTTGTGAGAATACAGCTTAATTTATATTTTTTACTCTTTTTCAAACTCTTCATCAATTTAGGTTGTTGTGATCTCTGGGAGAAGAACAATTTATTTTGTTACCAGGGCTAGATGCCCTCGTAAAGCTCATGTGAGGTATTGATCTGTTCATTTATGTGCTTCAACATAGAAGTTAGTCCAAATAAGTGGGACTTAAGTGACAAAAAAACACGTGGATTTATATTTTCCTCCTTTCTTTATGCAATACAATTTTATCTCTTTATTCACATTAATTTCAGATAAAATGGGAACAATAGAGAGAAATATCACTTAAAAATTAACTAAATTACACCCACCTCTTTTAATTATGCGATTTTAATTTATGTGATGTAAATTCCAAGTGAAGATTAGATGATAGAAGCAGTAGAGCTGCTGTGAAAATAGGATTGTGATGATCGCAACATGCGTGCTGCAAGCAATCTAGATTTAAAAGCTTGACTGTATTTTTTCAGAAAAGAGGAAAAATGACCGTGTTTCTGTAAAAGATGGATAGCCAGCATGGGGAAGCAAACTTCTAAATCAATAGTGAGAGTTTTCAGAAGAATGGATGGAAAGCTTATACTGAACACTGAGCCTCTGCTGAGGGAGAATTTTAACCGTTACAATCCCTGCTGTTACAGAGTACCAGCAGACTGGTGGTAAACCATATCTCTCTGTTATCACGGGAAGAGGAAGCCATAGTCAGGGAGGAGTTGCTCGCATCAGACCAGCAGCTATCAGATACCTCACAAGCCACAACTTCAGGTGAGTTTAGATTTTTGTTACTGATACGTTTTTTGTTAACCCACATTTAACTAACTGAAAATTGAAGGTAGTTCTAGAATACAGTTAAACTACTGAAGCAGATTAAGGCAGGTCTGTTGTTGGAAAGTAGGTCCGCTGTTTCATAAATCCAGCGCAATTGTGTGACTACATCTTGTATGGGTCATCTATTAAAAGTTAAATCCTCCCCTCTGAGGTAGATGAATTATCTAGTGTAGTTTAATTACATATTTCCATTGAAGGTTGCTAGCTTTGCTGTGAAAAGTTGTTAATCCTGCTTTTTATAGGTGTCCAATACCTGCTTTGGTGCTCAGTTTCTTATGTGGGGCAGCAGTTGGACAAGTCTGGGCTGGCATTGCTCTGTTCACTCCTTTATCTTTACAGGAGCGTATGAACGTGGCTGTGAAGGTGGAGCTTGGAAATAACAAAGGCTTCCCATTTCCCTAATTCCTATAGAAGGCAAGGGAGAAAATCTGTTTTGAAAGAAGAGGGAATGAAAGGGGAGTGGGAAAAGAGGAGAATTATTAATCCAAGAATATTGGGCAGCTTTTTGTAATCTTCCTCTTGGTTCCCGCAGTTTCCAGCTCTTCCCCTCTCCAGACCCTATAAAACCCCCCTTTACTGTCACATCTAGAGGACACGATGCTGATTTCCTGACTCTCACATGTACACATACTTGACTGAGAACCGTATCGCTTTCCATATGCTTGGTGAGGGCTGAAAGAGATGGCATTGCACTTCGCTTTCACGTTGAAGCTTCATCTTTTCTCATTTCACAGGTTCACAGAAATAAAACCAGGCTGCCTGAAAGTCATGCTGAATTGAAGGGCTGTCAAGTAGAGAAGAGGAATATAGAAACCAAGGTGTCAGATTACTGCTAAAAACTTTTTGAACAACTGCAGTAGTATTTTGTAATCTGTTTTAAAGGACGATACTTTATTAGAAATGGTCTCAATTTGCAGCAAATGGTTTTGTCAGTATGTTTCCAAGAAAATTTTTGTGTGGAATAGATCCTTTTTTTGAACCTGCCAAAAGAAGACACAAGATTTTGAAGTCTTAGAAATGCAGATTAAGTATTCCAAGCAGTACCTGTTTTAAAGGGAAGTTGAGTTAAAATTTTTCAATATAATTGTCGTCTCAACATACCTAGTCGATGTCTCTTCACCCTCACTCATTTTAATTGATGTGGATCCTGAGCTTTTAAAACACAGTACCTGAATCACCTATTTTGTGATTCAGGACTTTGTGCTAAGAGCACATGGGAGGTGGGAACTTGGCAACTATTGATATTTCAAATCTAGTTACAGCTAAGCACTAAATATTTCCAGGTGTCTTCAAAAGTTCAGTGTAGTTTGTTTGGGTTTTTTTCTTTCTTCCTTTTTTTCCCTTCTCTTTTTTATTTTTAGGGGTTATATTGTGATGGGTTGACCAGTTCTGTTGTCCTTTCTCCATTCTAAACTTCTCCTGATACTGATGGAACTTGCGTATAAAGGACTGTGCATTAAGATCAGCCATGTGTTTGGTAATTTTGCAGACTTACTGTGATCTATTAGAAAGAAAAATATGATACTGTAGTTCAGTGGCTACTTACACATAGCTAATTCTGTAATTCTGCCAGAAATGCCCGCCCTTTCCTCAACATCTACTGGCTTAAAAGCATTTCTTCCTTTATGGGTTTTTAAATGGAGCAAACTAAGTACTGTTTCACTTTACAGGTGTCTTAGTGACGTGCCTCTGTTCTGCGTGTATTGAATTTAGCGATTTCCTTGTAGAAAATAGGATTGTCTGTGAGACATTTTAAATGTATTTTTAACATGTATGCTACAGTAGTAATTGCCTAACTGGAAAGTTTGGGAGTACCAGAATTACTCTGTTGATGGTGTTGTTGCATCAACATCTAGAAATACCTGTGTTAAAAAAAAAAAAAAAAAAAACCCAAAAGTGACAACAACAAAACCCCAAACACACACCACCCCCACCCCGAATTGAAGATAAACATCTTGGCAAGTGTTTCTAGCAAGCAATCAGAATGCTTTTTTAATCAAAATATTTTCTAGAAGCATTACTACTTCTATTTAAATCTTTGCCTCTTGAAAAGCATACAATTTTTGTGGTAAGGCCTTTTCAGAACAGGTATGAGTTGTATATTAGGAATGTTATTAATAGGTTAAGGATTAATGGGAAGAATTTTTTAATTTTTAAGCCACTTTTTCAGTACATTTTATCCAGGAACTGCATGCACATAGAATTTGTGTATGAATCCATACGTATGTGCAAGTTCTGCCATTTGTCTGCATGGGTTGTAATAAGCAAGGAACTTCTGTGAGAAAAGCTGTGCACAGAAACAAGTTTCACTTCAAAATGTGTCTGTGTAAGTTGCTGACAAACTGAAAGACGTTATGTTTCCTGAATATCCCTGTGTACTTTAAGATATACACAGTGAATGCAATATGTGGTACACTTAGTTTTTCATGCTTCAAGAGATACAATAATCTTTTCATGGTGATTTCAAGCAGAAGAATAGCTTGAATAATATTTAATCAAAGGGACTCTTTGAAATAATGGACTGTCATAAGTTACCTCACTTTGTGGGTTCTGAGTGGGTAACTTACTTTTGTGGGTACTTCATCTGAATTATGTCCGTTCTCTTTTTCTTTCTCTCTGGGCAGCACTGGTAACCAGTGGGTGCAATGCAAAAGATCTGTGCTCCCCAAACAGCACTAGCAGAGCTGTTTCTGCCACAGCGCCATGTCCGGTATGAGGAGCCTGTGCTCCATCCTTCGTGACAGTGCCTAAAAGGGTCTGAGATGTCATTTAGGCACTTGGACTCAGACAGGAATTCAGACTATCAGCTATCCAGGGCTGCAGATGTTAGAATTGCCTCAGCAGAGACCTTTCTGTTGGACCAAGGAACTTCCTTCTGCTCCTCAACAGGTTTTCCTTAGTGCTACTGTTTGTAATGAACAGAGGTGCAGCTGTCTGGGGGCAGCTCTTTAGAGTATAGTCCCTGTGGCTTGGTCTAAGTTGGCCGAGTTACCCAGCAAAGGTCCCAGTGTACACTCAGAAGTGGTGTGTGTTTTGCTGCCAAGTGCCCAAGACCTACGGTGATGTGCTTGTAAACAGGGAAGTGCCAACACTTCCTTGTTTTGGGAGGGGACCTGATTCACTCAGCATGTTCACACCGTTCCTGACATGGACAAAGCCTGCTTAGATTTCAGTTCAGAAGACGAGCAAAAAAAGTTGTTGTCTTGCCCATCTGTTCATCATCATCTAGTTGTTGACAAGTTTACCCTGGAGATGAGAAACACGGCTTTTTACCTTCTTCTGGCCCAACAGGGGGGTGACAATTGACTCTCACTTCCTCAGAAAATGCTGTAACAGTGTGCTCAGGGGTATTCTTGAAGTCACCACTTCCTGAACCTCTTCCGAAATAGCCACTGCAAGCTAAAACTGCAAGCTCAAGGGGACAAATGAGATTAAAGAATAAAAAGTGCATTAACAGTCTATTGGAAGAGGGCTAGGACTATTCAGATTGAAAAGAAGCTGTTCCCACTGATGTTCAGTGTTTCTGCATATTATTACTTTTGTCTCTTGGTCCTATTTGGACAAATGCATTAAATGTGTTCAGGGCAAGACATCAGCTGCACTCTTGACTAGGAGAGTTTGTTTTCTCCAGTCTGTCAGTATTGGAGTACACAGTACAACTTGAAGTACTTCTCTTTCCCCCATCTCTGTTGTTCCTTTGGTTACGGGTTGAGGTTCACTAAGGTATCCAAATACCCTCTCTGGTTGTAGGTTGATCATTTGCCTAGTAATTGTTTGATTACAGGCTGAACTTTGATGGAAGACAATGGTTTAAAACCATAATACAGGCAGAACTCATCTTGCCTTTATTGAAGTTAGTGACAGAGCCTCTGTCAGCTTCAGCAACTCAGGATGAGGCATTGCAGCTCCAACTCAGAGAAAATATGATGAGCTCAGCTTTTTTCTTCTGTAGGAAGCTTAGAAGCTGTGCTGCGCTGCATAGGAGTGGAGCAGAAGATCTTTGCACAGAGAGAAAGAAAGTAGTCTTTTATTAGTAAGGATCTCCACACCATCAGCTACTTGCCAAACTGTCCAGAAAAAAAAACCCACTGGACTTCTTGTATTTCTTTGACTGTTTTTATAACATATAGTGGGATGAACTATATAAAATATAATTGCTTCAAAGTGGTATTTCAAAGTGGGTTACATTTTAGAACTTCCAGCCATTCTGATGTCTTTTGCAGTTACATCAGTGAGAATCCTGAGGTATTGTGTTAAATTCTTTTGTCATCTTATACTTTTAATTAAAGTAGCACTTAGCAGCATTGCCACCAGCACTCTGAAATAATGTGTGACTGTTAAAATACCCATTTTATGTACCACTTTTTATTCTATTCTTCAGCAGCATGTGATTGTGATGACTGATAGCCTTTAATATGTGACTTTTGGTTTCTTTTTTTACAAAAATGTATATCCCAATTTTTAATTTAGGAAAATGCTCTTTTTTATACAGAATTTAATGCTTGTGCTAACATTGATAAGTAATCTTACAGTAAAAGAAAAAAGCCCAGAGGTGCAATGAATAAAGTTGTTCCCTGAAATGATTGTTTAAAAATCTATTTCAGTTGATGGTGGAAGTAGTATGGGAAAAGTGATTTTGAAATTTTTTTTTCTTCCAATTTAAATATTTTGAGACACCTTGATGAGACTTTAATGTCTCTGGCTTTTCCTTTTGATAGTACGTGGTATGACTCCACTTAACCTCACTGTTATTGTAGGCCTGTTGATGGACACTGCAGGTGAAGTTAAGCTGACGCTTTTGGGGAGCTGTTGGAAAGCATTGTGACTTGGGAATCCCCATTTAAACAGTGTCCAGGTGCTCTAGTCATAACCTAGAACAACACTAGAACATCTGGAACCTCCCTGGTACGAATATGTACGATCTCAGGGAAGATCTTGAAATGCTTAGCAGAATGTGTAACCAAATTGTTATTTAATCTCACCACAAAATACGGTGGGAAGACAAGAGAATAATTCCACTGCTGGCAAAGAAGGATTAGTATGAATGTGATATGAGAAATTATACATAGACTTTGTTACTGACACATCTTCAAATGCAATTCATGTTTCTGGAATAATCCTGCTGGCTTTGCAGAGCTGAGAGGATTGCATAGGAACGCTTTAACAAGGAAGAGTTCACTGATTTACCACAATTCCCAAGTATCATGTTCTCTTGAGAGAAAAAAAAACACACCACCCACCAAACCCAACCAAAGCCCAACTGTTGATGCTATTTCAGCTAAAAAAACTGTGCAGAGGATTAAACGATTACATGTGAATATGCATGTAATAAGACCTAGTATTGCAGCTACCACTTGTAAAAGCTGTTAGGACCAGTACATTGGAAGATAGCAATGTCTATTTTTAAATTAAAATTTTAAGAAGTGATTTTTTTATTTGTATAAAGTTGTAATTTTGCTGTTAACTTTCATTTTTTTACTGAGATACAGTTTTGTAATTTGCATCTAGAATTTCTAATGTGAAAAGGAATTTACAAAATCTAGTTTAATAAAGGATTTTTGCCACAAAGATAGCCTTCTGTCTTTCCTTGGAAGGGTACGTTTCAGTTTGTATCAAATTTTGTCAGATAGTAGTCTTGGAGTTCTGCATGAAAGCCACTTGCCTTGACTTCAAGATACCATCTGTAGGGAGATGAAGCAACCATCTGCAGGCGCTAACAGGAACAGATTTGTGGCCCGATTTTGAGAGTTGTGAGTGGGAGCCGAATGCTCACATTACTGGAAAGGAGGGTCATGGTTGCAGATTTTTATTTTTTTTTCCTGAAGTAGCTGAAGGGATGTCATTCAGGCCCAGCTTATTTTGTGGGAGACCAAGGGTAGTGGTATATATTGGGGGCGTGGGGAGGAGTGGGGAGGTATGACCAGTGTAACGAGTTTGCGGGGAGGGAAGTGTTCTGGATAGGCCTCAGTTAGCAAAACCCCTGGGCTCAGGGGCAGTGACAGGTCGGATCCTGAGGAAGCAGAGTCACCATTCACATTGAGGATTCAGAGCTCAGGCTGAGGACAACTGGCTCTGACCCGAGTGAACTCCTGCAGTCGTCCCTGTATCTTCACTGCCTTGTAGCTTGGATAGGCCACAGAAACAAGCCAGGGTTGTGCATTTGGCACAGCAAAGCCCTAACTAATCAGCTGTTCAAGACTGTGGGGAAAAGGGGCTTTGGGAACTCAGGAGGGTTTTGGCAGGTGCTGGCTTAGGTCTGACGCGGCTGAGCCACAGCTCCTAGCCCACAGAACCAGCGAATGCCTGTTTGGTTGTGTGTCCCTTACACTCACAGGGGCGTGTGCTCCAGCTCAGGGTCAGGCTAAGGGATTAGTCTCCCAAATTGCCATGTTTTACAGTGGAGATACTGGTGCGGGACTTGCCTCCTTACAGCAGTTCAGTGTGGAGACTCAGCCCAACCAACCCAGCTCAACTCCTGCCCTTGCTGGAACAGTCCTGATGCATCAGCTTCTGCTTCACTTGATGACTGTATTTCCTCCAGGCTACCTCTGAGCTCCTCTCTTCCTTGCAGCTGGGAGTTTCTGGGGATTTCTGGGAGTTCCTTTTCCCTATTTAAATACAAAAAGCAGGATATTTTAGTCTGTCCTAACTTCTGAAAATTATTTGAACTTTAAGGCTGAAAATTGAAGTGCAGTTAAATAAACAAACTGGTTGAGGCAAACAAATTTTCAGCCCGAAGCATTAAAGTACAATTAAATGTTGTGTCTGCTGGTGGAATGCATCGGGAAGCTCGACAATAGGTGGTGCCCTTGTCAACGGCATAGAGCGATGGTGGGAGCAGCGTCTACTGTGCCCTCAGCGGAGCTGTTGTTTCTGTGTACGACATGCGCTAGAGGATGTTACTAACACATCACGTGCTCTTCGCTGTTTCCTCAGAGGGAGAATACTGTATTCAGAGTATTGTTTTGGTGATTTTTTTTCTACTTTACAGCTGGGTGGGGTAGAGTTGGTTTTCAAAATATATTTGCTGCTCTGTGCTCAAGATGGGCAAGCCAAGTTCATTTTTGCACTCAGATTTGGAGATGATGACATCAGAGTTTCTCCTTTAGCTACCCTGTGTTGTTTTTGTAGGTTAGCTGTCTGGATACCTGGACAAATGCCTCTGTTTGGAGATGACACGAGGATGCTGTGGATGCTTTGGAGAAGTCCTATGCCACTGTGGGTGTTGTTTGTGGTACAGAGTCTTGAAAACCCTCGTGGCGAAGGACCCTCTTGATGTTGTTTGACTTTCTGCATTTCAGGGCCTGGCTGGGATAGCAATGGCTTCTCATTAGTTGCTGTTGTTAACTCCGTGGGATAGGTCAGCAGATAAAAGTTCCCTTTTTCTTACAGCCTGAGTGGCTTCTGCATGGCATGGAGCCAGGAGGTGCTGTCTTTGGAGGATTAGCTCAGAGAGCCTTTCCCACAAACAGGAGCTGTTTGTCCCAAATGACAGGAGTTTCAGAGGATCCATCTCTCCCTGGGCCTATCTGCCCTTATGTCTCTGAGAGCTGGAGAACCTTTCGGATGCTGAATTAGGTCTGCAACCTTCTTCTCCCCACACCTGAATGGCAAATACATCAGAGAGGAGGTGAGGGAACCCATGGGGCACAGAGATGCTCTATAAGCTGTAAGAATCTTGGGGGGAAGATCTGAGGAGGTATGTGGATGGGCTGTCTGAGGGGCATGCATTCCAGTGCAGGCACAGACCCTGGAAGAGCTGTGGAGAAGGCTGGCTACTGAATCCAGACCAGTAGCAAGAGGCTGCTGAGGTGAAGAAGAAAAGCCTATTATAGCACGAGGGGCTTTTTGCCTGAGGATGGATGGTGGCATGGGGTACAGCATGCCAGTGAACTGAGAGGATGGCAAACACGAGAAGGAATCTGCAAAAGCTGATAGGGAAAGGTGGTGGGAAAGGTGGTGGGTGGGCAGTGTAGAGGTGTCCAGGAGACCCTGAGGTGCTGCAGGGCCATGGTACCATGCATGGATGGGGCACTGCTGCTGCTGGGGCAGCCCCTTTCCTCCAGCTCCGGCAGACCAGTGCTGACAGATCCAACCCAGCATCTTGAATCAGACTTTTGCTGGGATGCATCATTCAGAGGTCTTGCTGAATTAAATATAGTAGATAGGGCTCAACATCCTGTGATCCACTTGTCTTGTGCTGTGTTTGGGTTTGGGGCTTTCTTTTAGCTTTATTTATGTAGGTTTTGTATTTTAAGGATGCTGCAAATCTTTGTCTTGACCAAGGCAAAAATTATGTTGCAGATTTTGGGGGTGGGTAAGACAGAGTTTTGGTAGCTTTTCGGTGAACAAGTGGGGCTTTTGGCATCCATTCCACGACAGACAGACGTGTAGGTGATCCCTGCTGCTTCAGGGTTTGAAAAAGGCAGCCATATGTCCCAGTGCCACCAGAGGTCCCCATGGCCTGAGACCCTGGTGCTGTTGTGCTCTGTGATCTTTAATTCAAACTGCGGAAACATACAGTACTGGGGAAGAACACAGGATAAAAGACACCATTTTGCTTTCCTCCCTATTGTCCTAAGCTGGTTTGTGTCTTCCGTCACGGTGCTCCGTCTAAAATTAGATTTGTGTAAGCCTTGGGAGTCGGGAATATTTTATAGTATTGCTCAGGAGACACCTTACATGACTTGGGGGGCACTAAAATAATAAAAAACGTATCAAATGCTGATGCATTTCCTCTGTGTCATCAGGATGTGTTATCTGTGGCTTGTTTTGGGCAGTAGGACATTTGAGTGTGGTAGTGCTGGTATGACAGATCCACTTTCTACAAGCTTGGTAAGCAACTGCAAGGATCATTATTATTTTTGTGTTATCCTGAAAAACAGGACCCTCATCCTTCTAACATATCCATGGCTGGTCATATACACTGGACAGGAGAGTGAGCAATGGAAATCCTCTGCCTGTGCTACAAATTTAATTGATTTGGTCTGTAAATGGAGGAATGGTAGTCCTATCAAATCGAGCTGTGGGAGCTCTGCATAACAGTGTTTGCTCTATGTCAGCTAAATCCCAAGGCATTGCCTCAGATTCTCACCTCTAAGTCAAGGGAAAAGTCTTCCTCACCTATGTGTCCTTCTTGACTTTCCACAGCCTTTTACTGTCTTGCAGCGCCATACAGGCAAGCCATGGATGACTGGGAGCTTCAGCTTTTCAGCGTTTATCAAGAGCCATGTAAAGTGGCTGTCTTGATGGACCACAGAGGCAACAGAGTGTCCCTGGAGGGGTGATGCACCCCGGCTGATAGGGGGGGGGGGCTTGTCCCAGAGAGTACCTACATCAGGGTCCTATTCTGAGTCTTCTGGGAAAACATCCTCATGTTCGTGGACTGGAAAGAAGAAACAGACTGGTGAAGCGGAGAACCTGAGAGTGCATGGTATGACTACCTCCATCTCCCTCATCAAAACAGGAGGAAGTGGGAAAAGCACATTCAAAACAAAACCCAGCTGCTGCATCATCTTGCTGATTTTCCCAAGAGGAACTCCGGTGGTTTCTCTGACTTTGCTGGAGGGGAAGGCCTAGTTTGCGCTGCATTTCTTTTCTTGACAAGGCTAGTGTACAGACTACAGAAATAACAAGACAGGGCAGCATGGCAGGGTGGGAAGGTGCATGAATGGAGGGGGGCTGGGGCAGGAGCACCCAGTCCTGCTTGGTGCTGGCAGGTTTCTCAGGGAAGCTGTGTCAGCGCTAATGTTGCTGGTGTCTCCCCTGGGGCCAGGAGCCAAGCTGCCCTGAGCTGCACTCTGTTGGGGTGTGGTGCCACTGCAACTGCACTTCGGAGGCTGCTGGGCAGGAAGGGAAGGGGGACCCCTGGGGCAAATGGGCAGTGGGGTCTGGCCTGGGGCCACCTCGCAGCAGGGCTGGTGAGAAAAGCTGCTTCCTCTGGCACTTACCCGCCATGACAGTGAGCTCTTTGCCATCCTAGGCAGAATGAAAGGATGAACCAGTCTTCTCAGTGTTTCTGGCCTCTGAAGGCATTTCGTCACCTGCACAGCAGGGCTGGGGAGAACCTCAGCTGCTCTGACCCTCAGGCAAGGCCTAGGGGTGAGCCTGGGAAGCTCAGGTGGCCCTGAAGCCATGGAGTAGCCTCGGGTAGGGTGTGATTTCACAGAGAAAACCACTGGAACCGCCTCCCTCATGGTTTCAGCAAAACCACTGGGATTATTTTTGCATTAAATCCAGATGGGGAAGGAGGTGTGAATGTCCCCAGGGAGAGGGAGAATTGCAAAAGTCAGGCAGTTTGCAGAAACATATGTGGATTTGCACGCTATGTGTGTGGAAGTGTTTGCTGGCAGGAGAGGGCTGGCCCTCAGAGCCCTGGGCTGCAGAGTGGGGCCTGCCCGCCCTGACAGCTCCTTCATGGGCTCTCCTTTGCCTACCCTGCCGCCATGGCCACCTCCTGCCCACTGCTGGCAGCCCACCTGTCAGGCCACTCTTGACTTCTCCCTGTCAGCTCCCAGCCTGCATTGCCACTCTGAGCACCTTGGGGCTGCAAATATCTCCTAAGAGCTCCAGCAAAAAAAAAAACCAAAAAAAAACCAACCAAAAAAACCAGTGGGCAAATGTGGAAGAAATCATGTTCCCTTCATAGGGCGAGGCAGTATTTTGGGAATTAATACTGGATTTGGGGGAAGACGATTGAATTTGTTCTTAGTGATGTGACTGCTTTTATGTTGTCTCAGAATGTGAGACACCTCTGTTAAGTAACGCTCAGTGCAGTTCCTAAGCACACTTCCCTTTCAAGAAAGGGGAAGGAGGTTTTCATATTCCCCTAGAGGAAAGCACTTCCCATACATTGTCCTGACTGCCAGCTCAGCACTGGTGTCACGGCAGGAATTGTGCTAGGAAGTTAGCACACCAGTGTCTGCTTATCAGATACCAAGGAAAGAAAAAGTGTACAGCATACATTGCTCACAACCCAATCTCAAGAGCAATATCCCAGAGAAACAGCTAACCAGGAACTGGTACATTGCAGGAAAACGTATAAAATCAGTGAAGAGTAGTTCTGTAGTTAAGATGGCAGAAAGCCATGGTCTCGGGAAGTGCAGAAATCTCTGCCTGCCTTGTCTTGTGTGGGTTTAATGTATGGACTGTAACTGTTTCAGTATTGATTCAATGATATGTAATAATGCTGAATAGATTGATATAGATGTCCAGTGCTGCAATAAAGAATACCTGCTCAATAGTCACCAAGGCTATTGAGTTTTGATTCCAGCTTTTCGAGGCTTCAGTATTGGAAAGAGGATGGATAAATGTAGATGTCTGCTGCCAAATGTTAGTGCCAAAACCAAGTTTTCATTTGCATCATCATTTGTACAAATCAGGGTTTTCTGTTTTGAGCCTAAGAGGTCTGTGCTGCTCAGATGTGCCCAGGTCTGAGTTACTCAGCACCTTGTGCCCATCTCACCACTGTTTGCACCCAAAAACCGGGTGGCCTGGGCCCAAATGCCCCCAAGCAGGGGTAGCTGGAGGGCTGCTCTTTGGCCACCTGAAGCAAAAGGCAAGCCTATCACTGAAGGCAGCTCCATTTCTGCGTTACGGGGGGACAGATCTGCTTTTGCTGGGCAGATGGAAGTACTCCTTGGCCAACCCTACCTGTTATACTACTTACATTGGCAATGCCTGGGCTGTGCCTACCTCAGGCTGCTGCCTGCCTCCTGATGGCCCTCGCATGGCCTCGCCAGGTGTGGGATGGCAACCAGTGGAAAAGGTGGTTGGAGGAGGTACCTAGCTGCCATGGAGTCCATGCCCACAACAGTGGGGATCTGCAGCTGTGGCCCCAGCTCCTTGCTAGCAGCACTACACCTCTTCTCCTGTGCAGAGTGGTCTTGGCTCCTTTGGCATGCCTTAGGAAATGGCCATGCCTTGGTAAAGATCTCAAGAGTAGAGTTGAGTTGAGGATTGAACTTTGTAATTTGCTCTGTAACACAGGAAGGAGGAAGGAGGATCCTTGGGGACAGGGTGGCATTTCAGGGATGCCCCTGCGTTTAGTCTTCTTTGTCAACCATGCTCCAGCCTCAGTATGCTGGAGGGCTTTGACTCACTCTCTGAAGATCTCTGATGTGTCAGGGACCCATCTCACACTAGGTTTTGGATTCTGATTTATTACCACATGCTTCAATTTGTGCCACTGCAATAGCAAAACTGAAGGGTGTCTAACCACTGTGTTAGTTTGGTAAGAAACCAGAACCTACATTCATCGAGGCAAAGTAATTAATAGTGTAAGAACTGTACCAAAATCCATGCAGGAACTGTTTGTGAAACTGCATTTTCATTTCCCCTCATCTTCAGATTTAGTTCATTGACAATGAGTAATGCTACAGAAGTTTCTGTCTACTTCAGAGACTTCAGCAGCGCCCCTGGGAAGGGGATGCTTTAACCCCCAGGTTGAAATGGGTATAGCCAACCTACCTGATTTCCCCTGTCCTGCCCAGGAACTCGAGGGTAAGCAAATAGCCACATACCCACTTTCCCAACACAGAGCTGGATTCTTGACCACATACATTTTTCCTGCCTCCCTTTGAAAATGATAACAACAAAAACAACAAATAGGCTCTTTTTTAACTAAACAAGCACACTTTGGGTGTGTTGTTTCTCTCTCTGGTGCAGTGCCTAGTCATAAGCAACAATTAGCTTTATCTTGTATAATTTGATGATCATCTAGGACAGGAGAAAAGCTTTTAGGGCAAAATACAATGGTATCAAGACTGTCATGGTTTACTTCCTGAGCATTGTGTGTACCATGACTATTTGAGGCAGCCCAAAATGAGAGCTGAGCGAATCTGAGAACAAGAAGGAAATCAGGCAGTAGGGACAGGAATAACTTCCTTCCCGGAACTCAAACCCCTTCCTAATATCATCAGCCTGCTGTTTTCAGAAATCAGTGGATTAAGATGCAAATGTGACTTTTCATTGTAAACTGGCCCTTGTCTTTACATGACAAAACCCTGGATAAACCCTTAGTTAATTGAGGCTGAAGACTTTATTTTTTGCTATCAGCTTACTGTTCAATGCAAAAATAATTTGCAACCTTCCACTCCACCCCCATAAATATTTTCCACAACAAAGTGTTTTTTTCTGAAACTCCCAGAGAATGACTCATACTGAGCTGAAAAAAGGAGAAGCAAGGTATTTTTTATTGTATTAACAATATTCTCTCACAGCCAGATGTTCCCCTTCATTGCACAGCATGAAGAGGTAAAAAGCAGCAGAAAAACTGCCGTGAGAAAGACACACAAAAAGCACAAGGAACAAGAGAAATATTTCAGACTTTGGAATTGCCTATGTGCTGTGCAGAGAGCATGGAGCTGAGGGTCTCCTTGTAGAGTTCCAGGTCACAAGGAAGTGAAGTCATGGAGCAAGCACATGGACCATGTGCTTGCTCCAACTTCAAAAAAGCTCCAAAAGAATGGAAGAAGCAAAAATAAACCTGACATTTGGAAAATTATTAGGTCAAGAATCTCCAGGAAGCACAGTGGAGGAAAAAGGGTGGAAATCAAGATGTGCTAAAGCAGTTTTCTTATTCTACAGTCTTAGCTTTTTTTTTTTTTTTTCTGAGCTCACTGGATTCAAAAGTTGTTTAGGAAGTATTTTACAGATGGATGCGTACACTCTTTATCCAAAATGCAAACTGCTTAGCCAGATGGCCTTACATCTGGATTAGTCTGCAGCACAAACCAGAAAAGAGTAGTTGCATTTTTAAGAAGCTGGTCTCTGTAGCAGACCTGAAATGGGTGATGATCACCAAAGGCACTTATATAAAAATAATTTGTGAATGGTATTTATTTCTCTGCTTCTGACAAGCCACAGCTTGGTGGAAACATTTCAGAATGTCTGGGTGTCTGTTTTTCTTTATCACAATCACAATGGAAACTTACTGCCTGATTGCATGCACCGGTGTTGGGAAACCCAAACCCTGTTAGAACTAGAAGAATAGGTGTTTAACGTGAAATTAAGTAACACAAATTCTCACGTAAACTGATAGCGCTCTAAAGCCCCTTATCCAAAACCTTGTCCCAAATTAAAAGGAAGATTGAAGCTTTGAAGAAGACAGTATTCCACAGTATTCCAAAAACACCTTCTGTGAGCCACTCCATCCCTGTTGATAATGAACTGAATAAATTTCAATTCATAAGGAAAAGAAACAAACTGATCACCCAGCCTTACTGTGCAGCGCTGTTTTGCAAGCTTTGTATAAGTAGGTTCACAGCGTGTTTACACAGGTTATGTTCTTTCTGCAGCTATTTATATTTTTGGCAACAACTGCCTTTCATCTACACATAAATAATCTTTTTCCTTTATCTTGTAATTTATTCTATTGTTTTTAAATCGTTCTTGGAAGCGGTATGACTTTGTCTTGGAATGCATTGTACTGTTGTAATGTTAACGTAGACAAATTTGTTAGCTGTCTTCAGAGAGTTCCCATGCTGCAGGGAACACAAAATGCATGGTTTAGATCTGGATCAGGCAGCCTGTTCCGACTGCTTTGCGGCTACAGATGGTCTGAAATGGCTTCACCGGACCCAAGATGGTTTCTGAAAAGGACTTGGGTTCCAAAGTTCTCCAAAGAAGACAATCTCTTGAGCTCACAGCTCCTGCAGTAAAGACCTGGGGGTTCCAAAGTTCTCCAAAGACGACAATGTCTTGCGCTAACAGCTCCTGGAGTATAGACCTGGGACTTGAAGCCCTGAAGCTATGCTGGTACAGGCAGGAGTCTCCACGCCTGTGGACCCTCCTGCTCAGCCTTCTTGTGCTGGTGGAGGAGACGATGTGTGCCAGTATAAAATAATACTGGTCAATCCTAACCAGTGCTACTGGGGAATCCTCACTGAATATCAGCAAATCCCTATAACCCAAGGTTGAATCAGCCCAGAAGTGCCTGCCTTGGGTTTTGCACAAAGTCAACTAAACATACAAACTCTTTTTCTAACGTCAGGGCCACTTCTCAGGCAGCTGTTGCTCTGCTGCTTTTCTCGAGCACGTACAGGAGTTGCTGGTCTGCGCTGTGCCATTAGCCGCTGTAGCAGAGAGGAGGTGGCCGTAGGAACAGCAGAGTGTGAAGAGAAAGCTTCCTGCAGTCCCCCCTCCCCCATCTTGAAGGTTTTTACATCTGCTCCCATAGTCACCAAAGAGAGAAAGACATAGATGTACTCATATACCAACCCACAAGAAAACCCACACAGGCAGAGCTGAGGAGCTCTCACCAGGAAGCTGACTTACCCAAAACCACTCCGCTATTTCTCGTCACACTACATCTGGGTTTGCTGTCACTGCTGCCTCCGGATGAGCTAGACCCACTTGCCAGGACTAATTTGGCCCTTATGTGCAGTGGTGTCTGGTTACCTCCTGAGGTTTCCTCAATAATATAATTGTTCTAGCCTGATAAAAAAGAAGTCCACCTGAAAAAAGCCAAAAATACAGAAGTCCACTCTTCTTTTTTTTCTCTTCCCCTCTCTCGTCTAGAGTAGTTGACTTCCGTAACGTTTGTTTCCAGCAGCCGCTTTCAGCTTCCTGCATCTGGTGAGTTCATTGCATTTTCTTTTTTTTCTAGAAGTCTTAATGTGAATTGATATTCTGAATCAAGTTCAGTATCTTTTGTTTTACTTTTATTAATAAGTTTATGAAATTGATACACATAATTACTTTCAATACCATCTGTTAAATACTTAGTACTGTGATGTCCTGGTAAAGAGTGGTCTAGTCCTGCCCTAGGCTATGTATCCTCTAGATTATCATTTGTTCCACTTCAGCAGAAAAAGGCCTTGTATAAAAGTAGAAAGTGGGGTGTGATGGGCTGCACCATGCCAGTATTTTCCGTGTTAACTGATGTAAGAGAAGAAGAGAGAAAATGAGGATTACTCTAAAGAAGTTCGGTCTACTTCCGATCCACTTTGCTGTTGTATGAACTATGAACACAGGAGAGAGAGGCAGGTGTAAACCTGCAACACCTCAAAGGACATCTTTCTTCCCCATTTGTGAAGTAATTCATGGTTATGAGAAAGCTGCTCTGCTTCATCTTAAATGTTTCAAAGCAAATTTAGGTGAAGATTTTATTGTGAGAATCTGAGAAAGGTGAAATTTAACTTCTTAGAACTGAAATGAAATTCAAAGTATTTTGAATTGCCAACATATCTGTCACTGGGTCTGATTCCAGTCGCTGCCTGGCCCCCTGGGTCTGACAAGTGCTTCTGCCACCTTCTGAGATGGAAGGGCTTTATTTGCCATCTAAATGGCGGCGGCCGTAACCCTTTGCTTTCATCTCACCCCCGTTGCTTCTTCTCCTCAGCTTTCTGAGCCAGCCATGGCATGCTTATGGCGGTGGATTCCTTTAGAGAGTACTCTGTGTGTGTGTGTGCTTGTGTGCACATCTGTGCACACCCTTCTTCTAGACTCTGCTTACAAAGGCTACATCTGATGATGCTCCAGCAGCAGTGGGATGGTCTTGTCACATTGCCAATGAGCGGTAGTTAATCTAAAAGGTGAATGAGAAGGGAGTGCACAGAGGCCGGAACCATCCCTCCGACACAGGTCCCCACAAAAAAAATCTGAGTGTGGCTTTAAGATTTCCTAACTTCTTCTTTCAGTCGTGTTTCCACCTGTGGATGGGGCAGGAGTGGGGCCACAGCTTCTGGAGGAGGCCAACTTTAACACAGGATTTATCCTGAAGAAAATACCGTGGAGGAAGAAGGTAGGATAAATGAAATTAGTTAGTTGATAGCAGCTACACCTGTCAGCGATTTTTGGGTGTCAGCACATGCCTGTTTGCTGCTGCTTCCAGAATATGGTATGATTGTGCTGTTTTTTATTTCACCATTTAGATCAGGGCATGTTTACAAATGATCCAGTAGAAAAGACAGTACATGTATACTTACTTGATTTTAGGGCGGGGTTTAATCTTATTTTTCAGAGACAGGTCTGAAGGTGCACCATTTGAGTGACGTTCAATTTTCCAGAGAAATTAGGTACAGACTTGATGTGAATGACATCTTTGAGACTTGGACAGCAACTGCAGGCTAGAAAAGCCCCACGTGCTCTCGTTCCCTGATATGTTGAGACAGCAGGCCTTGGTGGGGCATAAGACTGAGTCTTATATTCACTAGATTAGGTGCTGCAAACCAGGAAAATATAGTAGTTTTGTATTTATAGAGAGTTTATGTTTTTGTAAGTAATCTGTACTTACTAAGTTCCAGAGCAAATAAAAGCAATTTAAAAAATAGGCTTGATTTTCATGTATAGCAAGACACAAATTCATAGTCCATTGGCAGGGCAAAGTGGCTGTAAATTACTGTAATTTAATCCCATTTTAAGGGAATTTTACCGTGCCAAAGCAGTGTGAGATGGTCTAATGGCAGAAGAACATCAGGCCTCACATGATTGCCTGTATCAGGACAGTCGCTGTAACTACACGCAGCACAGTAAAACCATGAAGTTGGAGCTATGCTTCCAGTAAATTACTGAAAATACTTTTCCAGCCTGGTGACCGGCTTTTGCAAGAAAATGTTTATATGTAGAAGTTTAACAGATTCTGGCTCAGCTGCTCCATTGGGAGTGTGAATTTGGGGATGAAATGAAAGCACTTTCCCTGCTGCATAAACCCAGCAACTGAGAGACGGATGTTAAAGTCACATCAGCCGGTAACAGCTGCCAGTGCCAGTGATATCAGGGAGGCAATCTCTTGTTCAGAGAGGGGCGAGCCATATAAATCCTTAAAGATGTAAGTGGATGCTTTGCAGTGTACCCAGAGCATGCAGGAAATGAGCAGAAATTGTGGTGGCAGTGTTGCAGACTGCGTCTTTGGCCTGTCTTGTACAGCAGCAGGTCTGCACCAGCAGAAGCTCCCAAGGAGCTTTTCTTGGTGATACTTTCTGATAACCAGCTGGGAGGACCCCCAGGCAGGGGGATGAAAATTTGCTGTTTCTCCCCATGATTTTGCTGTGCAGCTCTAGATGCATAGCAGCAGCTGAGGTTGGACCTTTAAATTAAAAATATGCCACTGCAAATTACCTCTTCTTTTGAAGAAGATATCCCCATTTGTGGGGGGCAAAATTCTAGTGCTGTGATTCTGTAATTTTCATTAAGAAGCAATTGAATGTTACTGAATTCATCCTTCAAGTGATTAATCTGATTTGGCATTGACCATTCAATGAAAAACTGCAGATTTTTTTTATAGTACTTTTGATTATGGTCTGAAAAGAAATGAAAGGAGTAACTGTGAAACTTGCCTTTTTCAAAGTCTTAATGTGACATTTCAGGCATCACGCTAACATCATTTCCAAATTAGGTTCTCACTTTTTGGCTGGCACTGTGTGGTTTTATTAAATCAGTAGTTTTCGAATGTTTCCATGCTATGAGTACAGCTTACAGCCGAAAAATGTCTTGAGATAACCCCAGCATACTAATTAAGAAAGGAAGTTGGCTGTGGCTGTCTCAAGCCCACTGTTAAAGTGTTACTTCTTTAAAGTACTGGACAGGATCACACAAATACAACAAAGCAATGTATCAACAGAATTTGTGGGCTGTAGCTTACCATTAGCTCTTCTCCACAAAACCAAATATGGTTTCATATGTGTTTAGCAGAATTTAGTCGTGCTTCAATTCTGCGTCAGGGAAGAACTGGAAAACATTCCTTATCCATCAAAAGTGTCAGCCTACAGTGGAAGGGGAAACATTTGGAGCCAGCAAAACCTCTCTAATGCAGCAGTGAGTGTGAGCACTGGAAGTCATGGGTGCAAAACTTCGGTGTATCACCTTGAAAATGAGCAGCTGCTGAAGTAGGGAGCAGGGAGCAATAGTCACAGCAGTCATGTTCTGCTGGAGGCTGTGCTGGAGGATTGCTGTCACAGCAGCTGGAGGATAGCTGGGAAGATGATCTCAACACTTACTGTTTGCATGTGTTCCTAGCAGGGTGGGTGCAGGGGGATGTGCTTGTGCCTAGCCCCGCTCGTTGCAATGCCCTGCATTTGTTGCAGGTTTTTTGATCTTTCCCACCCAGCACAATCGCTTGCTGCTGTGTCTGCATCGTGTTTCTTTTGCACAAGAAGTGTAAATTGGTAAGGGATGAGGGGGGCCTTAACTTGGCACACCTGTCTTTACCTGACAAAATGTATGAAACTGCTGGAAACCACATGAGGATTCTACTATGGTTTTAGGGGTTTCCCCCAAGGGGGGCTGTGGTCACCTGTCACATAGAAAAGACCCAGCATGTGCCGGAAAGGGAACAAACACATCTCCTGGTAGAAATTGGCACGAAGGGCTGTGGTTATGTACTGTGCACAATGCTGCTTGTCAAGCGCAAGTGTGAGCATGGCGCACCAGTCTCAGTAACGGACACTTGCCTGGTTTGAGGTTGCTGTACCGCCTGGTGAGATCTCTTTTCCTCATGAGTGACAGTTAAGGTTATCCTGGCTTATGTCAAATTACAGATGAGACTGGCTCTCTGAATATAAAAGTGCAAGACCAAGACCCCTACGTAGTTAGGGGTCTGTTTTGGTCATCCCTGCACACATGGTCATTGAAAGAGTATGAAGCCGCTCACTCTTGGCAGAAAACTTCTTCCCTTTTGTTGATAGGCATGTCAGTGGGCACACAATTGGCAGCTTGCTTTTTTTAATTTTGCTTTGTTGAATGACTGTGCTTAAAAACTAGTAAAGCCTTTTGTGCTCAAAGTTATTGAATTAATGACTTACTGATTTATCTATTAACTTCCTCTCATCATCTGTGTGCTCGTGTTTTTCTCATTACCAAAATTCAGTCTAAAACATCTGTCTTTAAAATCCCTCATGTAACTTTTTTTTTTAGTTTCCATCAATTTAAATGCAGGTTGAGTTTTAATTCTAGACTAAAAGCCACAGAATAAAATATCTCTGAGCTTGAATCAAGTCCACCAGGATTCAAAAATAAAGCATGGGAAATGTTCTCATAATGTTCAAATGTTAGGTCTCCTAAAATATCTCTCTTTTCATATGTGTGATCCTTTTCATGCAACATATATAACAATCAAGAAAATCAAGGAAAAATTTCTATGCTTCCTACTGAAAAACAGAAACTCTGCATTAAGCTTTGCCATAGTGCGGGGATTTGCATGATCTTTAAACCAACGGAAAGCCAACTAGATGTCAGCTTTAAGTATCTGAAATGGCTTCTCAAAATATTGAGCTGAAGAATGAGTGAGAAGGATTTATGTATTAATATTAGTGGTAAAGAGTAGAGGCTTTTATCCTCTTAACCTATTCCATATGACCCAGCGCTGTCTGCAGTATTGTATGTTTTATATAAAAGTGACAAGAGATTAAGGTTACATCGGAATTGGAGAAAAGTGAAGGAAAACAGGCCTTGAAATAGATATTCTGCTCTGGCATATGGTTGGTGTAAGATAAAAATCTGAACTACCAGGTATAACTTCTGCTAACTCTAGAAAAAAAAAAAAAAAAGGAAAAAAAAAGAAAAAAGTCTTGACAGCATGTTCAGCTGAAATTGGGCTTTAACCATAACTACACATAGGACGCAGGCAATTTGATGTAGGCAAGTACGCACACCCATTTATTGTGATTAATTTAATTTACTACAATTAAGGAATTCTAAGGAGGCTACATAGTGAGAAAAAATGTTTTCCTACCTGTCCTAAATATACATATTAACTCTAATTTATCCTTGTGCTGGATACAGCGTGTGAATACTGAGTTGTGGGATAGAGTGTGGAAGGCATCTCATTTTTTAATTTATAAAAGAAATCAAAAGGAAAACGGTTTTAAATCAATAAATGCAGGAAAAATTATGATAACTGTATGGTTTTGTATTGCACTTGCAAAGTAATTGAAATTATTTTTAAGCAAGCCATAAATTTTTAACACTTTAATGTACATGTGCACACACACAAAAATCTACAAATTAACTAAAAAACATGGTGGTTTCCCTCTGGCTGAAATCTAGACTATGATTTAGCAAGAATTCATTATTGTGAATCATTTGATCAACTGAAGCATCATTATTTGCTGCTCAAAACACCTATGCATTCAACATGGTTTATTCTTATCACAAAATATGCAAAAATATCTTCCACCAAACATAGCTAATTCTGTTCTAACTAATATTTTCCTCCTCCACCTTTACCTCCCACTGAAACCGAACTTATGCAAATACATAACTTAATGAACATGGAGAACCTCTTTCTCCTCCCCCTGAGGTTAGGAGGAGAAGATCTGGGCTTGAGAGTCTCCTTATGTTGTGGTAGGCATTTTATAAAACCAGAGCAAAGTTAAACCCAAATAGACCTCTGTAAGTAACCGGGGATCCTGCAAAGGATCCATGGGGTGTAGTGGAGAAGTGGTAGGACAATTTTTTAAAGACTTTGTAACCGTGAGGAGGGTGTTGTGTCACCCATATTATTCATATAGATTAGCTTTCAGCTATGATATTAATTTTGATCAGTTGGTGATATTTAAGGGACCCAGTCAAGAAGATGGAGTACTGTGCAAACATGAGAGAGGAGTGCAGTCCTACCCCAAGCTATAGCCGAAACACGTGTTAGTCGGCCCTCTCTACTGCAGTGGACTCAACACGGGCTCTGAAAGAGAGGAAGCCCCTTTGTCTGCAAATCCAAGTGTCAGCGTGGATTGAGTTGCCAGGTTGTTAGCGTTAAGATTTCATCGTGTTACACAACTGCAGGTTTAATAGAAACCCATGCATCTCCTTAACAAGAAGTCATTGTCACATATTGTAAAAATATATCTAAAAACTTAACAGCTGCACACACATTTCAGGTGTAATTGTTTACGAGGTGTGCCTATATAATTTAGTTTTATGTGTAAGAAAGACTCTTACCTATCAGTCCTATACCTAGGCTATTGCAAATCCAGGTTTAGCACAGGACTCATTTCTGCTCATGTGTATGCAAATACACCTGGGTACTTAAATGTAGAATTAAAGTGATTTAAAGACCATGGTAATTTCAATAATGCATCCATTCTTTGATGCAAAATATGTCTGCAGGTTTTCAAATGACAGTAAGATATCTTGCCCCAAATATAACTCTGTTTCACATAGGAATCTGTGGCAAAGTCTTCTGCAAATGAAGGAATATCTATATATTTTTGTCTATAAAACATACAAACACACATGCATGTATATATGGATGTATTTTTTTTTTGTACAGGGATGTATAGATTCATTATTGAAACAGTTGTTTTTAAATATACGCTGATTTATTTTCCCTGCTTTTATACATATGTATATGCATGGTCACATCTATACATCCAGTCTAGCAAATAATCCATCATTCTGCAAGCAATCGCAAATGTTTATTTAAAACTAAAAAATATTAGTTGTGTATGAAGGGGAAATGGATATTTCATGATGACTATGTCTGTATCTGCAGATGGTCCAAAAAAAATAAAAAAAACCAACAGAAATTTGGAAATGGCTAAGCTTTCTGGAAAGAAAACAAAATCATTGCTGAAGGTTGTAAATAAGAAACTACTTCACATATTGTCAGCCAAAAAAATTTGGGGAGATTTTGAAGAGTTAAACTTGTTTAAAAAATCTACAAAAATATAAATGCCTTTTTGATTTGTCTCAAACTTCAAGAAAGGTGAACTGTGTTAAAAGAGGATGTGGCATGAAAAATTTGAAGTGGTTTGGGGCCCAAAGCTGCAGACATTTCCACATTGAATAATTCGACACACACAGTAGTTTCATTGAAGTAAATGACTTAAGTATCATGCATTTTTTAATATCAGTTCTTCAGTTTGGCTACAGTGCATTTAGACTTGGGTGCAAATTTGCTTTTTAACCATGAGTCCATTCTGTTAGGCAGAATGACATTTCATAGGTACGTGTGATAGCACTACAGGCACTGCATAGCACTTTATCCATGTTCATCTGCAAGTGTATCTGTATCCCCATCTGGACCCAAAAGTACTTCTATGCTGATGGTGAATATATATACACACATATATATGTATGTGTGTATGTACAAAAACAGAGACTATGGGGGAACGCAGACGGACAGATGGTTGGCGAACTTCTGTGCTCGAACATACACACGTGTGACATTTGCACGCCAGCTGCTCCACGTATGGCTGTATCTGTGGTGAGACTCAAGAAGAATTTCTTCTCTGTTTAAGAACAGAGAAGAAAAAATATCACAGGGAAGGGTGGGAAAGGAAGATGACAGTATCTTGCGGAAGGGAAACGCTTGGTAAGCGCAAGGGCATGTGTCATGCTTTGGTCATGACATGCCGCTCCATCTCTGCTGGCTTTGGACTATGTTGGATCAGACTGAGAATGGCACATGAGCTAGTCCTCTGTCAAGGGGTTACTTTCTTACACTTGATTTACCCAAGTTTTAATTTGGAGAGGGTGTAATGATTATACTGAAAGCAGATCATTTTTGAAAATGCTCTGTAGTGCCATGAATTCCATATAGACTGTAATGTACCATGTTATACCATAGATGTGGAGAAAAATGACTTCAGGCTCATGTCTTGAATTCTGAAGCGGGTACTTAGCCCTGCCAGATTTCATTGACTTCTATCCAGTTTAGGATCTCAGATCAATACACGAGAGTCTTTAGACTTTTCGTTAATTTTTCAAGTGGTTCTAATAATTTGTGTTCACGTTTAATTCGTAAGTAGCTGAATCAAGGTGTGATTAGTGACAGCTAAAGGGCTCTTGAAAATAAAATATTTATTTTGTCTAATTGGGTAATAAAAATGAAATTTAAATAGTTTTATTTCAGTGACTGTAGTGAATTGAATAGATCTTTAGACATGTCATTATCCATTGCCTGTATATTCATTATAGGTACTATTATTAAAGTAATAAATTAGCATTTTTAGAATTTGAGCTATCTCATTATACAGCTCTAGACATATGTGCAATGTATAAGCATGTATATAAATATGTACATTTTCTTACATGGTGAGCTTTCATCCATTACTAGGACTTCACGTCTCATTTCATCTTGTAAGTAACATTGATCTGTATTTGTTTTTACCTTATAGCAAAATTCCCCAGTCTCAACATGAGGGAATTTCTTTTAAATCTGAGTATTTGAGTTCCCTTGCTAAAACTAAAGTTGGCAAGGTAACTGAATATTTGATCATAAAACCTTTTCTTCCGTTTCAGTTGTTAAAACTGCTGAAGAAAGAACCCGACGTTTAAATTTTCAGGTGTTGTCTTGATCCAAAAGTAATTTTTGCAAAGGCTCCTAAGAAAGTGGGTGTCCATTTTCTTTACACTTCATAAATTACATTATATATATATATATTTATATATGTACTTTTATTTTACAAGAAAGCTCCAAAATTTGAAAACAGAAACAGGATTCAGATTTCCAAGTAAGGGAGTGAAAGAAAAAAATTCTAAGTTTTGTCTGCAATTTTTTTTAATGCTGGAAGAAGATTGTTTTTGAAATGACAATACACCCTGGCTTTGAAAATACAGATTCATTGTATGTTTCTTGCTCTTCTAACTTTAGGAAGCCATTGAAGTTATGATTGTACTTAAGGAAAAAATATCTGTATTAAAGCTCTCACAAAGCTTCTAGACATCCTCTCAATTCTTTAAAATATAAAAGCACATTGAGATTGTCTGATACATCAGTATCATACACATACGGGATAGCTGAAGATTTCTGACAATCACATAACCTGCCATCTTGTGCATGGGCCAGAGAATGAAGATGGCCCCTGGGGTAGCCAGCTTGGGAAATGAACAAGTTGAATGCAGATTACTTGGTGGAGTAATCTGGGGAAAAAATGGAGCATCTTGCAAAGTTATGGGCTGCGAGCCAGTTCTCCTCCATGACAGCCGTACCACCACTGAATGCTACTATGGACTGAAACACTGACGCTGTCTGAGGCGGCAGGAGGCTGTTTCCTAGACGGGCAAGACAGGGACATATCATGCTATAGGTCAAAATAGTGTTAAAATGAGTTTAAAAAACCAGGAGGCAGCTAACACAAATGTCAGAGCATCAGCTTAATGAATGCATGACAGGAAACTTCTCAGAAAGGGACCATTTGCTTGCAGAGCAGCTGCAGTCTCCAGGCGGACCACAGCCCTGTGCTGTGGCAACAAAGCTCCGTGCAGCAGTCTGGAGGTTTGCACCTGAATGGAGCAAGTACAACTTGGCCTTGGGCTTGAAAACAAGGTAGCCTGGCCTAGGCAACCTGTTGAGTTAGCTGAGCATCCAGACTGGACCCACAACAGCCGTGGTGTCTCTGTCGTGGGGGTCAATCATCTCCTTGCTGCTTTTTCTGCATTCTGCCCCTAAGCAGACAACAGCATCTCTGCCTTGTCTTGTTTTGCTACCAGCCTTCCTCTTCCTCACTCTCCTGCTTGCTGGAGTCGTTCTGAGGCCCCGTCTGTGCCCTGCAGTGCCCACTGCACCTACAGAAGTGAAGGTGTAAAGCCCGTGCTGTCTGGTCAGTGTGGTGAGTCTCCATGTCTCTTTCCTCTCCTCAAGAGCCTCCAACTAAGAGATGCAAGGTGAGCTTTTATGTGTCTGCGGTACAGTTAGAAGAAGCAGTGATTACAATCAACACAGCAGAAGGAGAACTGTAAGCGCTGTTTTGCAGACCCCACCTCTGCGTGAGGTGGGACTCACAGGGGTATGTGGGCAGGAAAAGACAGTATGTGCTTTCAGGTATTGCACAGCAAGTGGAAGTCTCTCTGGTGGTTTTCAACTTTTAAAATTAGTATAAATATTTTTGTTTCCTTACAATGTCAGGGTTCTTCAAGAGTTAGTGTACCCAGTGCTCAAACTGAAAAATCAGCCTGCTTTTATCCTGCTATCAACAGGAACTGCACTGAGATGTAATTGCGGTAGGAACCAGATAATTGCAATAATAGTTAGCATGTTAATTGCTTTAACTTTCTGAGGCATTTTGTGACTGCCTGATCTAAAAAGCCTGTTGTCTTGCCTGCGTGGTTTGTTTATGTACGAGCTAATTCCTTCCAAAGCCCAACCTACCTGAGGGTGCACTATCAATATCCAAGATAGGTTTCGAAGTTAGGAGCTCCTGACTCTATGTATTTCCCCTATCATAAGGCACTGTCCATGCCCTGAAGATGCTTTGCCATAGTGAGCCATGCTCACAATGATCTTAGAGTAGATGCCAGAGGCATTCCTGGCATAAATGAAAATTCCGTTTGGTTCAGTTGATAAGCTTACCCCTTCTGTTAAAGGCAGTCCTGCTTCCTTTTGTTGCTAGAGCTGTTTCAACCAATATCAATTAGATTAGTTTTTCATGGGATGTATATTCATGTGAATCTTCCACCTGCAAAGACCTTGGTGCTGCTGTGCTCTTCTTCTCACCCCATCTTGTAACCATTGACCTTCTCCATATTCTATTCAGCTGTGATCAAGTGTGAGCTGCAGGACAGCCAGTGGCCAGAGAGTGGCTGTTGTACGGCTTCTGGAGTTCATGTTGTCAGTGAAGTCGAGGACTGTATAACCGCACAGCAGTGCCAAAGTTCTGTGTTCCAAAGATGGAGGGAACAAAAATAGGAATGCAAAGAAAATAAATGTTACATTAGTTACATAGATACATGATACGGTTGAAAAAACAGTGCCCTGTCTAAATCTGTGCGAGAATTTTCTTTGAGGTTACTCTCAAAGTTTATTAAAGGTCACCATTCAGTATGGCTGCATCAGAATTAGCCACATATTCTTACACTTAATAATATCAACATTCTCACCCTATTCAAATCAAGTCTTCTAGTTTTATGAGTGAAGAAAGCATAAACCAAAGAAGTGTAAAAGAAGATACAAGTTTGTATCTGAAATTCCAGATCCAAAATGGACTTGGTAAAGTTAGTAAAATTTGGAAAACCAAGCTGGGGAAGAATGCAATCTGTTAGTGGCTTAGACTCAGCTGTGTGCAACCAGAAGATTTTGTGCAGTCTTTTAGTGGGCATAGCACAGTGTACTGTTGGACTAACATCATAGTATTCTCCTATCAGAGAGAAAGGAACCAAAGGGTTTGCAAATATTTACACAAATGGTTGTATGCTGAGGTGTGGAAGTGCCCAGTAGTGGCATGTCCTTTAAAGTATGTTGTTTTCTATTTTCTGTTGATGTTTAAAGAGTTTTTCCGTTAGTTGAGGTGAACTTGCATAATTATTTTAATACACCAAAACTGCTCTTACTCCGAGGCTGCATCAAGGACAGGCTATGTACATAATTGAACATACATCTCCAGTATGCACGCATGTAGTCCAAACCATATATGAACACATGTGGACTCCAAATGGCTATGAACAAGAACAAGATCAGGGCCACTGATGGCAATCTGAACCCAGGACAGGAGTATGGACCTTGTTATATATTGTTCATTTTTATTTGTCAATGAATTGTATAGCAGTATAATTTGACTTGAAAACAAATCCACATTGTCATGGTAGAATATTTCAGCTTTTGTTATTGTGTGTGTCAACTGGCTGTATTCAGTAGTCCTTAAAATCTTTCTCAGTCTTGTATATACTTTCAAAACAGCCAACATAATCAGACCTGGTAATCACTAAGCCCAAGTGCCAGAACAAACCTTTTTTCTGTCTTTCTCTGTTCTGGCATTTATGAAATAGCAAATATCACGCTTCAGGCATCCTTATTTTCCTGCACGTTTGTATATACACAAAAGAACGATCCTGAGGGCATTAAGGACCACTTGCACCAAAGAAATGTTTGTTCTGAAAAGGAGACTTTGTGCATGCTAACTTTCTCCTGGGAGCAGGCATCTTTGTCTGAATCACACGCTACTGGCTTGTGGTGTTTTCAAACTGTACTGCTGACACAATTTTGAAGTTGAATAACCTGAAAGAAAGATGATGGTGATGTATTTAAGTAATTGGACTGTGTATCTTGCATATACTTTTCAAATTTTTCATGGATGTATTTTGTAAATAACTTACATAATTCCCTTGAGAGCATTTTTGGGGCATGGAGAAGGTGAGACAGTAGAGTTAGACCTACTGAATCTTTAAAAGCAAATTTCCAACTGCTGCGACCAAAACTTAAATTCACAGAGCAGCTTGTTTCCTGGCAGACAGGAATGTTGTGAAGCAGCCTCAGCCTCCATCCCACTTCCTAGAAGTGAGCTGAGATGGTGAGTGCACATCGCACCGGCAGATCAGGAAGCGCTGTCTGTTGCAATGACTTCTCTAGATACCAGTAACTCAAGTACGCACGAGGATGCCATGCAGGTTTGGTGCCGCCTCTATAAAACCAAGCTCCGGCCAAGCCACTGACACATCTTCTTTTGGCCAGTGCATTGGATGGGAGAGATGCAGGTGTGCCAGCAGTACGAGAGCAGGTAGGGTACTCACCGCCTCATTGCAAAATGAAAGCAGGGGAGTTGCACGTAGCAGTCATCAGTGCCTGTAAAACATTCTAAGCTACTGTAGCACTGTTCTCTTCTTTTCCTTTGTTTTTCCCCTTTGTGGAGTAAGCAAAAGCTTTGAGTGTACTAGAAATGTGTGTGTGTGTGACGGGGGGGAGTAAAGGAAGTAAAACTGGAGAGTGTGATGGTAACATGGAGTATATGCGCTTTGTGGCTGTCATTAATTTCTGTGCAAATAACCTGAAGCTATGACTTCCCTCTTCATATACAGAGATAGAAATACATTATTTGTAGAACTCACACGAGACATTTTGAAATTATGCAGTGATATCTTTTTTTTAATTACTTTTGTTGATCAGAACTAATTTGCCTTCAGTTTTGCAGCCAGTGATTTTCATAGCATCTTGTGTGTCGCCCCGTGTGAGCAGTGAATGTTGCGCACAGCTAGCGGGGAAGAGGCAAACGCTTTCAAAACAGGAAAATTTGACTGAATGCTGGCAGGAGCTCAAAAGCAATTACACACTCTGAAGAGGTGCTCTCAGTTCGGCTTTACACGAGAGTAAATGTCAGGGCAGCTGTATCCCCTTCGAATGAAGTCGTTTGACTGGGGCAAGCACTGGTGGTGTGGCTTTCCTGGGCTTGTGCTTCTTGCTTGTTGAAAGTGACTTGTAAGAAAAAAATGTTTGAACTTATGTGTATTTTTCCTGTGAATCCTTCATTGCTTTTGAAAACTGTTAAGGTTCATGCTGCTTGAGATTCACACCCAAAGCCTCTGCTTCCTTGTTGTCACAAGTGGTTCTGCATTAGTGTTCATTGTAGAATTGCTTAAATAGTCAGATTGGTGAGTGAAGGGCTTTTTTCCTCTTGACTACCTCTAGAAAGCACGGGAATATTTTCAAGGGAATCTGAACTGATCGGTTAAGGGGGATTCAGGATTCTGTCAGTCTTGCTGATAGTCAGGGGGAGGAAATGTCTCACTTAAAAGCAGGTTAGTTGCAGTTAGACCGAAGTTTAAATTGTTTTATTGGCGTTTTAGGCAATTGGAGGCAAAAAAAGTTGGTGTCAGTGGAGAATGGCAGAGATGATAGGACTGTTATCCCCATTGAGCAGCAAGGTTATTTACCTAAGTGGCTGTTGACTTGTATCTGGGAGGGAACATCAAGATTCAGCATCCTTGATGTGGGGTACTCACCATGGCTGTCCAAAGACTTGTCCAGGTGTCTTTATGTTGATGAAGAATGGTCTGCTCTCTGCGGATTATAAATGTTACATTTTAATTTTACTCTTCCAGAAACGTCATTTGACTCACTGAAGAACTAAAACCGACAGCACCACAGAGCCGTGTGGGAGAAAAGGGGATTTTAGACTGAAGTGACACAATCAAGTCTTGAGAAGTAAAGAGATTTGGATGGTTTCTCACCAAATGGAAGTTATTTAGAAAGCCTCTGAGACCACTGCATTTGTCTATCCCACTCCTACTGTGCAGAGACGGTGCTCTTGGCCTTGGACGTGAATAAAATGCTGGATTCAATCAAGTGCGTTCTGGTTGGAGACTCTGCTGTGGGGAAAACATCTCTCTTGGTACGTTTCACCTCTGAGACTTTTCCAGATGACTACAGACCCACCGTATATGAGAATACTGGAGTGGATGTCTTCATGGATGGTGCACAGATTAGCCTGGGTCTTTGGGACACATCTGGCAGTGATGCCTTCAAAGGCATTCGCCCCCTCTCATACCAACAGGCAGATGTGGTATTAATGTGCTATTCGGTGGCAAACCACAATTCCTTTCTGAACCTGAGGAACAAGTGGATCGGCGAGGTCCGCAGCCATTTGCCCCGGGTCCCCGTTTTGGTAGTGGCTACGCAGACTGACCAGCGCGACACAGGACCTTACCATTCCTCCTGCATCAGCCCGATAGACGGCAAGCGGCTCGCCCAGGACGTGCGAGCCAAAGGCTATTTGGAGTGCTCTGCCCTCAGCAACAGGGGGGTGCAGCAGGTGTTTGAGTACGCGGTGCGGACAGCAGTCAATCAAGACAAAAGGCAGAACAGGCGGAAGCTATTCTCCCTCAACGAGTGCAAGATATTTTGAGGACTGCTGGCAGTGGTTTTGCTCACGTTCGTTCTGTCTTCGCACAAAGATACTGTGGCAGAGAGAATGGGAGGCAAATTGAAAGGAGGACTCCTGGCAGGACCACAGTGCAGGTGCCCATAGCGAGGCAGATGTATGCTATCTGATCTGCTCCCTCTCAACACACATTGGAACTGTCTTGAAAAATGAAAGGTGCAGGTACATGTCCTTGTTCACAAGCCTGTGTTTAGACTTTGCTGGCCTGGCATGGAGTGGACTTAGCCTGGACATCTGCAGATAATAGCTGTGCTGATTTTGTTGTTTCTGTTGATGTTCCTCAGTTGTTGGTTTGTCTGCATTTATTTAATTACTAACTTCTGCCTAGATCATCCCCTACTTCTTGACATGTCTGTCCATGTTGAGTTGTTTGGGTTTTTTTACATTAAGAACTTAGTGTATAAAGTCTGACCACTGTGCATTTTATTTAAAAGACTCTTGTATATGTTGTTGTAAAATCCTGACAGGTTTTTTTTTTGAATCTTGGAGGTTCTTACTTTAGCCAACCACAGAAGCAAATTGTCCTATCCATATAACCAATGGCCCGTGGGCACACCTAGCATTCCTTAGACATGCCTGAGTCACTGTGTAACAGTAATCAAATCCAGAACATCCAGCATAGGAGTAACCAAAACTTAGTGGCACTTGACAGCTGTCCTGTGGATTTGTGAGATTTTGTTATCTTGGTCTTGTTCCTCAGCAATCTGGTCAAAGGTGGCACAAATTGGGAGGAAACTCACCTGATTCTTCCTAGTCCTCACCTGGTCACACACCCAGAAGGGCTGGCTTGCAGTCAGGGCTGGTTTAGACATTAGCTCAGGGTAGCAGAGATGAACTTGTGCTATTGTCAGCACTGTTGTCCCTGCTGTAATTCTGGAGGAAAAATATTTCATTGTCCATGGATGGAAGGTATTTTTTCATGAGCACTAAAATTCTCACATATTTTTAGGACAGTTATTTTTGAAACGACGGTTTTGCTGTCACCTACCATAATTAAAAAAAAAGTACCCAGCAATATTGAATATTTGTAGTTAGAATGGGCAAATAACTTTTTCTCTTTTTTATTGAGTTAGCATGCCAAGCATAACCACCTGGGTTGTATCAAAATAAGGCTGAAACAGGCTTTACATCCTGGAGAGTCTGGCAAGACGAAGAGACAAATCCTGACATACCTACTCAGGCCAAGTTACCCTCCGGCACAGAAAGACAGGCTAAGGAGGTGGAAACTCCAGTGTATATAAAAGAACTCTGTGAGAAGATGGAGCAGGGTCAACACGCAATGCTGTACATTCCTCGTGAGTTACAGTGTTTCCCTCCTTCTCAGGTTATCTGTCCCCTCTGCCCCACAACGTCTCTCAGGTTTTGCAGATCTGTCTCATCCCAAGGTTTCTGCTGCCTGTAGAGGGAATCCCCTGGGGGATTCCTTAGTGCAGAGAGAACTTTTTCTCCCTTTCCCTGTCCTTCTACTAGCTCAGAACTGACCTTTGAGGGGCTCATACCATGGTACCATAAAAGATGGTAGGGTGATTCCTTCTCTGCATGGATCCCGAAAGAGTGACCTGTGTCTGTTTTGACTGGGACCCGATTCATGTGTTTCAGCAGGAATGGATGCAGAGGATTGTCTGAGTCAAATCCAAGGTGAGACTTCAGCAGTGTCCCTACCAAGCAAATAAGCTATAGCTCCTATCTTAGCTAGCTATAGTCTGTCCCTGAAAAATTAGTTGGATGCTCATCTTCATGCTCTGTTCTACCTCTGAGCTTGACCATAAAGACAAATTCCAAAATAAATCATTCTCCTACAATGAATCCCAGAGATGATCTCACCTGTGATGTAGGTGAGCAAGTATTTGCATTGCAGGCACCTTGAACAGCAGTGGTGCATGGGACACCTGAGGTTGTGATTGTCTTGCCATCTCCCAGGCTGGTGAATATCAGCCACTCATCAACTTGATTGTAAGGGAGGCTTCTGGTCATAAAAATGTGCTGGCCTCATGTGAGGTTTTCATATCAGCTTTAAATCTTTGCCGCTTCTGCACCCGAGCACACAAGATGAGGGCCCCCATTGCCACCCATCTTTCCTGTGCTCTTATCTTTTCTACTTTCTCTGCAAGTGTTGATTGCAAATCCTTTGGCCCCTGAAACACTAAAACTGGCATATCTGTAAAAGACCCCGAACGGTGTGATGCTTACACGGAGTTACACAAGTGGTCGGGTATTTGCTGTCATTGGTAAAAAACCTTTTGGCTTTTGGATGAAATAGGTTTCTAGGTCTCAACTCTCACAGTGTCTCTTCACTGAAGGTTTTGTTTTTTATAACCCTAATTTAAAAGTGGCCACTGTTTGAACATTAAAGATCGCATGCAAAACGTCATGTTGTGAATCTTCAAATGTGTTACGATTGTGGACTTTTTTGTTACGGTCTCCACCCTGCTAATGGATTTAATGCCTGGTTTCAACTCTTTTTGAGACATGTTTTTGCTAGCATGTTCTACTAAAAGGTCTTCTCTTCTCTGTGGGTTGAGCTTTGTTTTCAACAATTGATACTGCTGTTTTTGTGTGTTGAAGGGCAGTAACAGTTAGGCCAGGATGCTGTGTTGTGGTATCTGCCGTGGGATGCTGGGTTCAGGAACCAAAAAGGCTCCAGAGAGTAGTCGTACCACACAAATCCTGATGAAGACGTGCTCCAGAATCATGCCATAACTGAAAACCCCATCTCAGCCGTCTTTGCTTCACAAGGCAAAATGTGAATGTATTACAAAATGAGGAACTCAAGGTTTGCATGCAATTCAGTGAAGCAGAGTGGATAAGCTTCCCTGAGACACCAAACTGACGATATAGGATGCACAGGGAATTAATTTAGGGGTAGCTTGACATACTCTTGATTGTGCATCCTAGAGGCAGTGCAAAGCATGAGGCCACCAAAAGCTGGCTGACTTTTTGAAATCAAATTGGAGAGGGGACAAAGCAACAGCAGCATTTTGGGTTGGTGCTGTGTGGAAAAACACCAGACTGCTCCAATTTTCACAGCCTGGTTATTTTCAGAGTCTCAGAGCTGAAAGGCGCTTTTCACTGGTGACAAACTGCAAAGCACAGCATTGTAGTGCCTAATTATGTAGCTTTCCCTGAGCCGTAGAACTGATGTGCTCCAAAAGTGTGGCGACTCGCATGCAGAGAGCGAAACCCAGACATGGCAGAACTGACTTATTGGGATGGGGTTTGTACAACTGCTGCCCCAGGGTGGGAACAGTGAGGGGCTGCTGAGGGCTCCCGTAAAACCCTACCCGGGGTGGTTTTGGTAGCGTTACTTGGGCAGCAGGGCCCCTGGGTACATCTCGGTGGTAAAAATCTGACTCTAATATTCAAAGTACCTTCAAACGACAGCTGGGCACACGTGTTAGCTTTCAGTTGCTTTGGTCTGAAAAACAGCAGGCTGGGGGGAGACCAAGGCAAAGCGCAGCTTCTCCTCAGTCCGGCTGAGCTGCTCAGCTAAGAGAAGGGACCTTGCCCAGATGTTCCCTTTCTATCTTCTCAAACCCATTCCTTTCAGTGCGTTACTCCATCGCTAATTTTACTTTCGCTTGCTATTAAAATAGGTTAAAAGTTTAAAAAAAAAAAAAGATAAAATACTTAGAAGTTAAAAAGAAGACACTGGTATTTTTGTCTGAGTCTGACTTCTCTTTTTCACAGAAAAAGTAATTCTGAGTGACTAATTCTTTTACCGTATTGTGCCAGTGGGTTAAAAAGTTGAATAGTTGAATTGTGATTTAAATCAGAAGGCATTCTTTTAGCAGAAAAAAAGAAGTGCTTTCCTGTAGTAATTTGCAAAATGTGGTGAGTCCATGATACGTTATTTTAAATACCCTTTCCCCAGTCTTTTTGTACTTACTCAGTCTCTAGCACACAATATAAATATTTTCTAAGAATAAATAAGAAAAATCTGTCTCTGATGTACTTCTCATATGGGAAGTTACTCAAGCTTGTTAGATATAATTGAAACTGTTTTGCCAGATATTGGCAATTAAGAGTTTGCAAATATTTGTGAGGTTTTTGTGAGTGCTCTGGGATTGCTGAGGTGCCTGAACACATGCTAGCCAATTCTAGTGTTGATAAAGAAAATGCATTTAAAGCAGTCTTTTTGTACACGGCACCACAATGAAATAAATCACCACAGGGATCAGACATAAAGAAAAAAGAAACATCGGCACCCTGAATCTCAGCCTTTCCTGCTTTTGAGTGAATACATCCATTAAAATAATTTCAAATAAATGGGGCAATTCATGTCTTTTAGCACTTTCTCCTAATGCCCGTGCTACACAGGGCTCAGGTTAATATCCAAAGAATAAAAAGCTTAATTTCAGAACATGATAACAGCTTGTCTGCTCTTGCCTTTGTGAGCAAGTTAACTACCTTGACTTAATTAAAAGTCAGTTCAGCCTCTGAAAAAAAGCCAGATATGAGCACAATCGGGTTAGCCAAACTCCTTTGTTAGAAACGACAGTAATGGATGTGAGGAGACATATGTTAACATTTCAGAGATTTCCTTTGCAACTATAAGCACAAAAAATCCAGACCGGTTACTGCTGTGTACCTGTCCTAGCTGACCCAAGCTCCCTTCCCGTTGTGCCCTGAGCAGCCAACTGCTGAAAAAACACTCAGGAAAAAAACATCTAGACGTTTACATTGCTGTAACCGCTTAACTACAGCTCCAGTGGCCTCTCCCTTGCCCTGGACCTCTTGCTCCATCACAGTGTGACCACACAGCGTGGTCTGTGTTGCTGGGGAGGCAGAAAGAGAGCATGGCCACTGAGCAGCCCTGCCCACGCTGCCCCAGAGAAAAGGTTTTTAAACTGGACAGAAGTGGTGCTCCTCCAGGCTCCCACTTACCAAGGTATCCCAGGGAATTGCTCTGCTCTGCAAACAGAACTGGCTCTGCCTCACTCACACTTCTGTCACCTGCAGCTGCCCTGGCAGATTTCTTTTGTGTGCTGTTTCTAAAATCAGTGTTTCTCTAAACTCTTTACCCAGGCTTGGTTTCTCCAGGCACCGTTGTGCTGGTAGCATGGGTTGAAGGGTGCATCTCCCGTTTGCTGGGCTCCAGATGCTGCATTTCAGGGCCCGGGGGGGAGAGGTCTCCAAGCACTGAGCCACAACCTGTGGTACATCCCTTCCTGATCATGGAGAGCTGGCCTCCAGCCTCGCAGGGATCAGTGGCAAGAGCCCTGAATCGGATATTAGCCAACGGAATGAGAGTTGCTGCTGCCTTTCTGGTTATGAAGAAGTGAATGAGCGAGATGCCTGCCCCGAGTCTTTCACAACCGCCCTCCCCAGGGCTGGTGGGGGGATTTCTGTCATTACTCCTCTCACCTTGGGCAGCACCAGTATGATTCATGCAGGGGCGGGCTAGAAGGGCACAGGCCCGTGTATGGTGGTGGTTGCTTCTCTCTCTCTGGAAAAGAGGAAGGAAACGACGACCAATGCCTCTGCACGGCGTGAGGTGCTCGCTTGCCTGCGTCTGCAGCATTTCCAAGAAGCTTCTGGCAGACGCTGGCTCCCACCAGTGCCCCAGCAGCTCCCAGCCATGCCTTGGAGGACATGGGCCGACCCACGGTAGCTCTCGTGCCAAGACCTGTGTGTCTCCCTCCACCCCCTGCGCTGCTTTCTCAAATGCTCCATTGCTGTTCAGGTACCTCAGAAGGGTGAGATTTTCAAAAGAGAAGGCTTTGCTTTGAAAATCAAGATCCCTCAGAAATGTCTGCTGCCCCAGATGGGGCTGAGTGGGTCAAAGGTGCCTGGCCAGCCGCAGGGGATGAGGGGAAAGTTCCAAGACTGATTGATACTCCTCAACTTGGTACGTGAATCAATTACATAGAAGCATCTGGAGGAACACTTAGTATGTTATATGCCAAACCTCTTGTAACACATAAGCAACTGCTGAATTATCTCTTTCTCAGAAAACTCTGGGGTTTTAATATATGAAATGCTAAGTGACTTTCTGGCTATAAACGCTTGCTTTTATCTGCCACCGTGACACCAGATCTGCTGTTTAAAAGCCAGTGTCAGCGCCATCCTGTTGTGAACAACGTAGCGTTCAACACAGCACACATCTGAGTAAGAGTTAAAGGTCAGAGGATTTCAAAAGAGTCTGGTTTAGGATTTCTAATGGATCTTGGGTACTAAAATATATACACATACTTTAAACTAGTATGTAGTATGTGGAATTTGTGCTGGTATCTGGTCCACCATAGAATTATTGGCCAACTAAACCAGAGCTGCAGCCTTAGTTCATGATGAGGGCATTGGCTTAGACAACAAATTCTGCTGTCTCATCCCTCTCCCATCACACAGAGCTTGGCCAAAGCCAGGTCAGGTCAATGGAGAGCATTTAAATTTAACCAGGCTCTGAACCAGGCCTGTGACATGCAACTCCAACTGACTGTGGGTGTAACCAACCCATTCAGGATCTTGCTCGACCCAAATGGATTCACCCTGCCTGAGCCTGCTCTGGCTGACGGGGGAATGGCAGGAGTATGACCTGCAGACATGAAATGCCACTGCACAGACACCCTGGCTGCGACACCGGGGGAACTGCAGCTCTGCCTGTCCCCCAGCTGAAATGGGGAGATGGCAGTGACCTTTTTTAAGTGCTTTTGGATGGGTGAAAAAAATCTTGGTGCTGGTGGGTACTTTTGAGTTTGCCATGTCCCAGGTCCCCTGCTGAGAAATGTTTCTGCTGACAGGTGTGACCTGCAGAATTTGCCCTGAATGGATTTGTAACATGACTTTATGGGATTGGGACTTTCCAGCCCTAAAATTCACTGAAGCTGTAGGGAGTAGGTAAGCAAAAGGAACAAAAAGAGAAGGGACGATATTTAGGTACGCATTAAATACTCTACTATTTTAACAGATTGCAATCATGGCTATCAACATAATGCCCTTTTCAATTGTACAAGGCATGGGTATGGGCTGAGCTAACAGCTGACTCATGCTGAGTGGCAGGAAGGGTAAAGCAGAGGGAAGGTCCCTCCATGCTCACTCTTGCATTCCCTGTAGTGACCGAACTCTGGCCTGGACTGATCTTGATGTCTGCAAAAGGGGCATTCTTACAGTAAGGACTTGGTGCCTAATTGGCAGGTCACACTGAAATGCCATTGCCTTGAAAACATTCCTGTTCCCTTTATGTGTGAACAGAAGAGACAGAACACAACCTGAGCAAGGATGTAGATTTAGCCCAAGCAGGGAGAGTAGCCATAAGGTGAGCAACTATGGTCTTTTCACCCTTAAAATTTCCCCTTTCCATGACAAAACAATAGGGATAAATTACTAATATTCCCCAAATTGTTCCCTTGTGATAGGAAAGGATTAGTTTTTTCTGCAGGGGGGACAGTCAGGGGTATGTGCCCATATTGAGACTCAGGCTCTCAAGACTGAAAGAGAGGAGCTTCTGACTCCTCCACATCTTCCACAGCTTTCCAGCTGTCTGCCAAGAAAACCAATGCACTGCCTTCTCTGGAGCATCCCCAAGTTTTAAGCTCTCTAGAGTGCAGTGCCATAGCTTTGCTATTTTCCCCTATTGCTATTTTTAAAGAAAACGATGCATCTGTACACAAGAAGTTCCCACTTTCATAGCTGACACGTGTTTTTGACTCCCATTGCAGTGGTATCACAATTTAACTTTTAATTTACAGAGGAAAGAAATCCTATGAGGCTTGCCTAGCAAAAAAGAAGATTAGTTGGGAAGTTGCTTCCCCCCCACCCCTCCCAGGAATGGTGGACTCAATATTTACCACAGGGGTCAGCCAACACCAGTGGAGTTATCTCCCTGCAGAACAGCATAGCAGAGACTGGAGGGATGTCACCACATTGCATATGAAATCGGTGAGTGCTATGGCTTTAAACAGAGAGTACAAATAGCATACGAAAAGAGACATGGGTTCTGGAAAGATCTGAGGCAGAAGGGGTTGGTTAAGTGGGTTCCTGAAAAAAGACTAAGTTCTGATAGGGATCTGGGACAAATCACTCAGGGATGCTATGGCATTATCCAGAATTAAGAGGGCATTCACCGAGCAGAGGAGCTTAGATGTCTGCAGGGTAGTGCTCTGGCATTGTGCGTATGACAGAAGAACCAAAACAGTGGGAAGGCTAAAACCGGAGGCAGGATGGCATGAGAAATCCCTGCCCTTAGCTCCACAAAATCAGTCTGCTGAGCTGCTGTGACGGACGAAAGCTGCGAGTGTGCGGGGCATGAGGAGGGAGACACAGAAGCAGCAGTGACTGCGTCATGTCACAGGAGTCTGCAGGCACTGGGAGAAGCCACCTGGGGTGGGAAGAGGGGAAGACAAAAGCCAGGGAGCCCAGAGTTGCACTTCACAAGAGCAATGGACAAAAAGGCAGCAGGAGATGGGCAGAGTCAGAGAAATGTGAATGGAAATTACATTCGTTTCTGTCCGGACCAGAGGCACACAAGCAAGTGAGGTGCTGAAGGTAATTATGTAACATTTAAAGAAGCTGGGGGAAAAAAGCTGAGCCAGAGCCTCTGAGGACTTGCTGGTACATGGGAAGATAAGGAAATAAAGGCCTTTGCATCTGGGGCTTCCAGAGCTTCTATTACTTTGTGAAGGTGACACTATGTTTTTCTGGTGGCAAACATGGACAGTGGGGACTCTGAAGCACGGTTCTGTGCTGGTGTTGCTCTGGCAGGTACATAATGATTGAGAAACGAGCCACATGTTCTCTGAAGCCCAAAGGGAAGGAGGTGATTTTGCCAAAAAGGTCTCAGAGAGACAGCAGCCTGAGAAAGCTGAGCCACAACCAAAACATGTTGATATCTGGGGTGGCAGTGATGGGTCCACAAGGCCATGCTGATGTCCCAGAGGCTGTGGCAAGACCATGTCTGAAACAAGGCTGAGTCTAACTCTTGCCATATCCTGGCTTGGCTGGGATGGGGATGAGAGAATAGAAAATAGGCCTCTGAGGGACATCCCTAGCCCCTGTGGGCCGTGGCACACAGAGATGACTGAACTAAAGCCACTGGTCCCCAAAGCAGGGAGTGTGTGTCTGTGCTGATTTGGCGATGCACCACAATACCGGGTCACACTCTGACCTGCATTTAACAGGGTGTAACAGGCTTCAGGATCAGGCTGCAAGACACTGAGAGTGGTTGGAGCACCAGAATTTGCACAAGAAGTGTGCCAGGACAATACAGCAATCACAGCAAGAGGTGCAAAAAGATGGAAGTAAAATAATGAGAATTTCTTTGCGAGCCTCCAGCGTGTGCACAACTTTACACGACAGCAAGCAGCTGTGAGATGTGACCTGGCATCTCATGACTTGGAGCTCCCAGTGGGATGCAGGTGAAGGAGCCACAGCTGGATCAGGAGGTGGCTGTGAAGGACTGAGGTCTGCTTGTCCTTCATCTCACCATTGTTGCACAGAGGGCAAACAGGAGGCAGAATTGGAGTCAAGCAGGGTCAGAGTGTGCAAAAGGAGGTTTTCTGTGGACATTCACTGGCCATATAGGAGTAATGGAAGGCATCTGGTAAAACATCAGCTAGGTAGGTAGGACCAACACTTACAGAGGGTTGTGCAGGAGCTCGATTTTCTTCTGTGCATTGACAATCAGGGCACAGGGTTGGGACCAGACTTATCTGAACTCAGTAAAGAGGCAGAAGATGTGGGAAGTGCGGTTTTTGTGCCTCATCAGACCAACCAGAGATGTAAAGCATCCATGGCATTTGACAATGCATCACACTTCTGCTTCCCTAGGAGGAACCGAGCTTGCCCAGGGGAGCCAGCCTGTAGGACCGTGCTTCCATTGCCCATGGCACATGCTTGGGGAGCAAAACTCCCCTGTGAATTCCTCTGCATCCATCTTCTGCAAGTTGTTTGGGAAGGTTGTTTCCTGCAGGAATGGAAAGGCCACCTCCTAATGTGGTGAGCACATTCTCAGGTTGGAACCCACTGGCAACACAATGGCTGTGGGGCTGCCAGCTGTCACAAGAGCGGTACATCTCTTCTTGTTGCTGCCTGTCTGGCCAGCTTAGTGCAGCAGATCCACACCTTTTCCAGATGGAGGCCTTCACTGTTGATCTTCCCCCACATGCAGTACAACTCTTGCAAAATCATTTTCCTTTTGCAGGCTGAGTGCATATGTGGAACAGAACATGGAGAAACAGATCTGAATGTTTTGCCTCCCTCCAGCACGGTCCCAAGTCAATGGGAAAGCTCCCTCTTGATGCAGCAAATGTTGATCCAGCTGCAAAGCCACTTGAATGTGACAGAGATGCTGCTTGGACACAGCAAGGTGGCTTCCCAAGTAAGTCCACAGCAAATGGCACAAACAGCAATCTTTTGTTTTCTTTTCTCTTTTCTTTTCTTTTCTTTTCTTTTCTTTTCTTTTCTTTTCTTTTCTTTTCTTTTCTTTTCTTTTCTTTTCTTTTCTTTTCTTTTCTTTTCTCTTTTCTTTTCTTTTCTTTTCTTTTCTTTTCTTTTCTTTTCTTTTCTTTTCTTTTCTTTTCTTTTCTTTTCTTTTCTTTTCTTTTCTTTTCTTCTCTTTTCTTTTCTTTTCTTTTCTTTTCTTTTCTTTTCTTTTCTTTTCTTTTCTTTTCTTTTCTTTTCTTTTCTTTTCTTTTCTTTCTTTTCTTTTCTTTTCTTTTCTTTTCTTTTCTTTTCTTTTCTTTTCTTTTCTTTTCTTTTCTTTTTTCTTTTCTCTTTTCTTTTCTTTTCTTTTCTTTTCTAATTCTCTTCTCCTTTCCTTTCCTTTCCTTTCCTTTCCTTTCCTTTCCTTTCCTTTCCTTTCTCCTTCTCTTTCTCTCACTTTTTTGATCTCTTTCTCCTCTCCTCACCTATCCTCTCCCTCCCCTTTTTCCTTTTTTTATATTTTTTTTTCTTTTTGTCTTTTACAGACCACAAACCTGGACTGAGTGTCAAACTCACAGACAGCTCTCATTGCAATGAATAATTTCCAGTTTTGATGTGCATATGGTGCAGTTACAGGGAACTTAGTTCAAACACATGTAAAAATACATCTTACCGGGAGGGTCTGCGCACCTGCAGATGGGAACATCTGAAGAGCAGTTTGGGTTCAGGGCTGTGCTAGACCACTTGATCAAAAAGTAGTGAAGAGCCATCCCAGCAGCAGTGGCGGCAGCTCTAACAATGAGAGGAACATAAGGATGTGGTTTGCTCTCAAGAAGGTCTTGAAAGAAGGTGGGAGGGGGAAGGAGGAGAGAGAAGTGGGCTGCTGTAAGCAGAACGGTAGGAGCTAAAGTGTAGTGAAAGAAAATTGCTGAGACTGTAAAAAGTGAAAAAGGTTATTGAGAACTGAAGAAATCAGAGAGCAGATGATGTGACTGAAGGGAGCTTTTCCTCAGCTCTGTGCTTCTGTTTTCCAAAGCTGCTCACTTGGTGTGCTTTGCAGCACGGGAGGATATTTGGACAGCTTACTCTGATCGTTCTGCTGGCAGAAGAGCAACGAACATGACACTCCAAACTAGGAATTCATTGATCAAAGGAGAACATGAGGAATGACCTGCATTTGCTGGTCAAATCAAAGAGCTCTCCTGCAAAGTTGGGATCTGCCACACAGAAAAGTGTGGAAGGATGGCTAAGGCCCTGGCCCAACACTCTCAAGCAGAGTTAATGCCAAAGTCTGACCTATCTCCTTAAAACAGCAAATTTGCTTTTGCCGCAGGCTGTGACACCTGTGCAGCACCCCACACTCCCTTCCCAGTGCCTATTCCTCTCCCAGACCTCTCCCAGGATTCTGGACACACATGTCCCTACCTCAGGGGACTGCGGCTCAGGGGATGGGGAAGCTGCCCAGTGACCAGCGTAGCTCTGTCCAGGGCCAGGAGCTTGGCCCTGATCCCATGAAGAAGCCTGAACTCAGGAGTGAGCTTGGGTGGCTGTTTCTGGGTCAGGGGACCGTGGAGAGAGGATAGAGCACCTGTGAATGCCACAGGGTGCTGGGAGTCACCGGATTTGTGGCACCCAGTGACACCAAGTGGTAGCAGCTAGGGTACAGAAGTGTCTGTGGCGATGAAATTGCTGATACTTTCCTTGGTGCTCTGGAGCCTGCAAACTTGCTACAGACATGATGAAACTGGGAGGGAAACCCAAGGCTTGGTGACCTCACCCTAAACAAGTTTTGCATCCGACTGAGGAGCTTTTCACTCTGCTGGGGCTGAAGCCGTGGCGCTGATCCTGCCCATGTTTGCCACACACCGCTGCGGAGCACGTTGCCAGGCATCCAGCAGTTTGCACAGTCTCATTTGCCAGTCGAGTGATTGGGGTAAGAACCACCTTGTGCATAAATCGAAGTGACATGGAAAAGCTTCAGAGCATGTGCTGTGGGACCTGTGTTCTGCTGGGAAGCCCTGCAGATGCTAGAGAGACCATGTGGCTCATGGTGACACGTGGTGCCCCCAGGATATGAGCTCTACTTAGGGGTGGCTTTTGGTAGGGCTTGCTTTTGGAACGTTTACTGCTCTGGGGGTAACTCAGCAGAGCTGCTGGCCCAACAGCTGGTGTCTCAAGGTGTTTCAGATCCGTGTGCCCATCTGCACAGCACTTCAGAAGAATCATCAAGTGAGAAGCATTTGCAGAACTGAACAGAGACGAAATATTAGGAGTCAGCAGCTCTAGGTGGCGTGGTCGTGGGCTGCTCCTCGCTGTGCAACAGTATGCTATGCTCACAGGCTCCACCGGCGCCAGACATTTGCAGATGTGCAATGGTGTGGGCAGGGGTCGGCTTCTGCCTCCTACTCACTTTCCCAAAAAGCAAACCCAGAAGCGTAGCAGAGATGAATAGGTACTTCTGACATATAATTCTTTTGGTCTATTCCAGATATTGGTAAGGTAAACCCTGCCCCAGAAAACCATCCCTCACTCTCAGCTGTAAAAGGAGTCTAGACAACTCAGCTGTAGGTGTCCATACTGTGACAACGCAGAGATTCATCCCACCCTTGTCTACAGACACTGCTTGGCTTCTTGGATCTTCTTCACCCTTTGCTATACCAGTCTGGTGAGTCCTGCCGCTGTGGTGCCTGTGTGCTGCAGCAGAAGGGGTGAAGCTGTCTTTTCCAGGGATCTGTTTCTCAAAGGTGGATGAGTTCAGCTGAGATCATGGCATTTTCACTTAAGCTGTTTGCATATTTCCATGACATTCTTCAGAACTGAGTATCTCTGAGGTTTCTGCTTCTCCAATGAACATTACTGAAATTTGTCAGTGCATGAAGGAGTTGTTGGAGAGGAGAGAGCCATGCAGAGAGCAATCACAAAATCCCTGTTTACTAAGGAATTCAGGCAACCAGAGCAATCCCCCTTTTTTTTGTGGTTAGGCTGATCCCTAGGGAAAAATCTTTCCAAACAAACAGCGTGTTCTGCAACAGAAAGCACACGGTTGAGATGCTGCTGTTGAAACTGTGGGTGGAGGAGGTATAACAAAACAGATTTCTACTTGCATTTAAACCTTATATTACAACTCCATTGAGAGGGATGGAGGCACTTGTCACAGCTATTTTTTGTCTTTCTGAAGTTAATTGCACTGTAACAGTGTTGTTTCCCCACCTGTCACACCAGAGGCAGAACTAGAAACTGCCAGGAATTACTTTGCACAACAAAGCAGCGTGAAGATCTGATCATCTATATTTGATGTAGAATCAAATAGAACTCAGAGGAATTAGAGACAAAGGTAAGCTTATGGTTTGAAGCTCAACTTTGGCATCACAAACAAGACAGGCTTATTCTACCCTGGAGATGTCAGGCATATAATCTCATGCTAACTACTTCAGAGGCTTCCTGTTGGACAGTGTATAAATTTGGCTGTGACAAGTTGATGTCAGGTTTAGGATTTATTGAGGCAAGGATGGACACTGATGGGGTGCGAGGGATGTGCAGCATGAGCACATGGCCTGATGCGATGGCTAAAAGCCTCCCTCTTTAGCCATCCTCACTCATAAAGCAGTCCCCATCCACTCTGTAGCAAGAATTAAACCCCGAGGGGAATCCAGAGTGCATTTTGCCACTGGATTAATAGTGAAACTTACCTGCTATTGGATTTTGAGCTGTGAGGTTTTCTGCCCAAGCAGGTGTGTGTTAAGAAAACATAAATGAAGTTCACCAGTTACTCATTAAGGTTAAGACCTTAGTGTCTTTCATTAGGAGGTGCAGTGTTTGGGTGGTCACCCAGCCTGAGTGCTGCCATCTCTCCTGCAAGGAATGGAAATTATGAAACTCAGCACAGGTTTCGCGAGCTGCAGCATGGAAAGAGAGCGGCTCTGACTCATCTACTCTGCAAACAACCGCATGAGACTGCAGTTTCACTTTTTGATGTGGTCTCCTTACAGAAGCGTATGCCAGCTGAATTATCACAACGAAATACTATTCCTTCCACCTGGCTAAGCACTTGGTAATTTTACCTGAGGTTCTGGGGGAGGAGAACTGAGGCTGCTTCAGTGGGCGTCGTACCCACAGTTGGAGTGATAATTCAGAGCTTGGTGCCTCCAGGGAGGAACTGAACTCTCCCACCCACTCCCTCTATCCCCTTCATTGAGGAGAAAAGGGAGGTGCATGCAGAAAGGACTCGATCTTATCCTCTGAGGTCCACACACTCATAAGAGACCATTCAAGGAGAGTAAAGTGAAATAAGGAGGCCTCTGCCAAACACTGTCATAAAATGTTTGGTGAGATTAGGACACACTCCTGTGTTATGTCACGATGATGTCATGAGAGAAGAGGGAGAAGCTCTTAGATGCATAGTCCCTCCTTTGGTATCCAATGAACCTTGCTCTCCCTTTCAGTGTGTGTCTGCACATCACTGTGATGTATCACCACTATGATGATTTGGGAATGCTTTTAATTATAAAGTATGTCTAGTATGCAGTTATAAATTATATGTTAGCTCTATGGCATCTGTGTTAGCTCTACTGAGAAGCAACTACTGGCAGCCACTGGGCTCTGCCTACTGGACACCTCTCCTGTTCTGTGGTCTTCAGTCCCATTGGGAGGGGATGCAGCACATCTTCCCACAGCAAACAGCAAACTCTCCCTTCAACATCCACCAGTCCTTGGGTAAAACTTCTCCTGGAGTATTCCTTGCAAAGTGATTTCAGGGCAAAAAATATTTCACAGCATTCTTACCATTTGTGATTGATAAATGTCATTGAGGAGGTGGTGAGATGCTACTGGGCTGTTTTGCATAAATTAAAGTGACCACCAAGATTTTGACTCAGCCTAATCAACTGCAAATGTACAGCTCCAAGTCAGAAGATAAGAGAGCTCTCGGCCATGTAATCTCACTCCTCTTCTGAATTTTAAATGGGAGTTCCTACCTACAATGAAGAGAAACACCATCATATAAATAAAACCACCAGATAACTCTCTGAAAGTCCAAGGCCCACACTAACAAGCATTTGGCTACTGGTTCCTTTTATCCCCTACTTAACGGGAGATAACAGGTCCTATTCAATGAGATCCTGGCCCTCCTCCCATTTAAAAGGAGTTAAGGTCTTCCTTATCCTGTACTGCACACAAAAATGACCCCCCCAAAATATAGAGATCCTCTGACTAAAGGATATAAGATTTGTCTTTGCCAGGGAGCTAATTGCCTGAGACAGAGAGATGTACTCTGGACTGGGTTAGGCCAGAAGTGCAGCAAAGTTTACTGTGGAGCAAGCTGCTTGGTTAAAATGCCTCTGGGTGAATGCTTGTGCTCTTGGAGGAAGCATGAAGTAATTTATACCTTTCTACCGTGTGTTTTGCTGAGTGGGCAGGCATGGGTAGTTGCCATGGAACATATGACATGCTGTAAATTCACACCGACAATTAATTTCTTCGTGTGCTCATGCTCTTAGAGGAACACCCTCGTTCTGGATGATGAGTGCGAGGAGGTGTGAGGAAGATGATACACTGTCAAAACAAAGCTTTTCTGTGCACACGTAGTAGGAAATTCAAGTGGCTGTGAAACCTTATGGCCACAAACTGTGTGACTGCGGCTTTCCCGCCGTCCTGGCTGTTTCAAAGGGAGCACTCTGTGTCTGCCCTGGAGAAATCAAGGGGAAGGGTCCCACAGGAGCTGGAGTGTTCAAGGTGGCATCTCCAACTCAGGTGCCAAGAGCCCCATTAAATTTGGCAGGCACCCAAACCCCTTCTTCAGGGTTTTGTAGCCACAAAGAAAAGAACAAGAAAAAAGACTATTGCTGGCTTCAGCAGGACCAGGTGGGGAAATTTTGTGGAAGAAGAAAACAGATGAATTTGTTGCAATGTTTATGGTAAGATTGGAGGGTGTAGAGGTGGGCATGTCCCCACATCTTTGGCCCAGGGAACCTTTCTTTGCTTCCTGCAAAAGGCTTGGCTTGGGCTTGGCTGTGCTCTGCCCATGCGATTATTAGCACATATTCCATCACTGGATTTTTGGATATTTCCAGCTTCATTTTGCTGCTTAGTTTTCCTTCAGGAGCCTTCAGAAGTCTTTCTGTCAGTCTCCCTGGTGGAAAGAAGGAGGGTAGCCGCACTGCCATTTGCTCAGGTTGGGATGGGCACATCCAGTGACTGGGATGTATGCAAGGGGCTGGGAGAGGCTGGGAAACCTCTCCTGGGCAGGGGAACTGCTGCCAGCACCCACAGCACCGCTGCCCCGACCCAGCTTTTGCAGCTATGGTCACAGAACACCAAGGGGAAAAAAAAACCTTTTTTTTTTTTAAGTTACTTTCTTCGGGTAACATTAACTACTGAGGTTAGCACTGGGTGTTAAAATACTCTCCTGGTTCTGGATTTTTTTTGCACGGGCTCAGATAAGGTGGGGGAGCCGCTTGTGCTCGGCGCCGATTGGCAAATGAGCTGAAATAAACTACACGGCTTAACCACAGGGGCCTGTTTTCTTTCTGCACCGGAAACACCTGCCAAAAAGACTGTGTTCACTTGGGCTGTACGAAGAAAAGCCCCAAATGAAACTTCCAGCCATATAACAACAGGTCAGGAGGTAATACTCAGTACACTGGTTTGAACTCAAGGCAGCTCACCGGCTCGTTTCACCAGGTGCACGGCAAAGATAGGGGCACGGGGCAGCGGCCTCCTGTGAAACACATCTTTCGCAGCGCGGTGAGCTCTCTGGGAAGCACATTTCTCCTGCTGGCTCAAAGGGGGTTGGAAAAAATAACCAGCAACAGAACCACTGTGTGTGATTCGTGCCCCACACTGCAAGGTGCTGGCAGTGGAGCTGCTGGCCCTGTTGTGGAGGTACAGTGCTGTGATCCAACTGGCCCACGATGCACCGCAGGGAGCAGCTCTTTCTTTGAGCATCACCACCATGGAGGAGGTGGTGTGCGCTGCGTTGACACCCACCCTGGTTCCTCAGGCACAGAGGTGCTACAGCCCCAGGGTGCCCTGGCCCCTCCGTGCCCCAAAAGGGGTACCATGGATGATCTTGCATTACCATCATCTTGAAAGGCCAGGTTGGTGGTGCTTCATGAGGAAGAGCAGGTGGCTGTTTTTGTCCTCTCTGAACTCATTGACATCATGAAAGGCCAGGTCACAGCCCGAGTGCAATAACATGCAAGTGCTGCACGTGTGGCTAGCGAAGTGCAGCCCGCAGAGGAGGGGCAGCCTGTGACGCCTCAGCAGACAAGCAGTTAAACATTGCAGCAGCTATCTGCTGCGTGCGATTCACCGCTTGTGCCCCGCTGCACGTCAGCACTTCTCCTCCAACAAAATGAAGGCTTTCCAAGCTGGGGCACATTTAAATGTCAAGATCTGGAGAAAAGTCATCCTGCCTCTTTTAAACTTTGCTAAAACAGGCTCAGTAAAAGCACAGGCATCTTTCAGCAATCTGGTACATTGTCCACACGCACTGTTTGCCCAGCAATCAGGTCTAAGTTCTAGCACTGGGGACACCAGTGGGGACAGCGCCTGTGGCCCATGAAAGCCATCCCTTAAGTCTTGCAAGCCCAGGTATGCCAGACAGCTCTTAATGCTCCAAGCATCACCTCCTACTCACACCTCTGGGCAGATGCATGGATGTGTGGATGCACAGATGGGTGTAAGTCTGCAGCACACTGAGCTTATCCGATCCTTCCTGATCATGAAAGCAGGTGATCTGTGTGTCTGCAGTAGGGGTCTGGCATGTTATGTCACTTGGCCTCACCCCTTGTTCCATTCAGGTGTCCCTATGGGTGACTGCAGTTAACAAGTCCTGCAGAAAGTGATGGCTCTGAGGGCTGACCGTGTTTGTGGCTGGAGGACAGCATGGGTTTACAAGCTAGTGTACCCTGAAGGGCTCACACTTGTTGTGAGCACCACCCAGTGCAGAGCAGCTCTCAGGGCATGGTGGATGTGTCTTTGAAATGTCTTTTGGCATTTTTATTTGTAGTAGGTCAGCTTTTGTGAAGTTGTCAAAGTATGGCAAAAGGGTGCACGCAGCCCAGGCACTTGCAGAATCTACCTTGGGAACTACATGGTGAGGGACAGAACTTGCCTTTGGCAATCATCTCATGTCCAGGAACAAAAAGACATGGGATCAGTTGAGGGTTAAAACTTAAATATTTATTGAATGAAAAATATATTTATTTTTTTAAAAAAGAAGAAAAAAAAAAAGGCCAACAGGAAATGCCCTGACATTAATGTGACCTCAGTGGTGGAAAGATAGCCACCTCTGTACATTCAGAGTTGGAGGAGGTACTGTAACAGTAACAAGATGCTTGAGTGGGTTGCTGGAGCTCTACAGATGACATGCATTGCCTGTTCCTCTCATACTTCTGGAAGTTCACCTTAGTGTTACATTTCCCTCAGACATTGTGCAAAGGGGATACTGGTCACTAAAATTACATGTGCTGGTTTATTCTATTGCATGAGCAACAACAATGAATTTTCGGTAAAATTCTCTGTGATATTTGCTGTTTAACCCCCAAAAGGCTTTTATTCCAAAGCTAACTAGCAACAAACTGCACAACGTGCCTGTGGCATGAGGACGTGAGAGCTGGCGCTGCTGAGCAATGGGGGTGAGCCATGGAGTGGCTAATGCTGCAGCATGCTGTTGTGAAAGCCAAGATGAGACATGAGACCTGGTTCCAAGTCTTAAAGTAAACCTGAGTTTCTGAAGGAATGAGGGTAATGTGCCAGGAAGTAAAGAGCTGCGTAAATCTAAAGGAGTGGCTTGTACCAGATATTGGGGTCTCTGTTGGAATTTATAGATGAAGAGTATTACATAGCTTTATAAATACTCAATGCAGAATGCATGTGTGTAAAATAACACAAGAAACAAAAGGCTTTAATCATTTTAAGGTCTGAGCTCTCCGGGTCCAGATCTGCAGGCTTGATTCTGAAGCTTGATCTCCTTAAGAAGTTTATGTGCTACCTCCAGTCTTTATGCTAGTTTCCCTTGACTTTATGATGATTGTGTTTACGTATGATTTTGCCCCACTCTGCTGCAGACTGACTCTGGAAAGAAGCAGCCCCTATATGTAAGTAAAGTCCCTATCTACATCTATCTGGTCACATTGCTAGGGGAGAACAAGGTTAAATTTGTTTGACTTGCCAAATGATTCCCCTTCATTAGGAAGCTGCCACATTTCAGTTCCCAATGTATTCCAGAGTTTTTTACACCCTGATGCAAAGCTTCTCCCCTGTGATGTGCACGGTGCTTAGCAACCTGGCAGGGAAATGCCTCAGTTAAAGGGATGTAATTTCCTTTCCCTTGCCTGGCTCTGTTACCCAGGAGTCATTGCTGCAGTACCTTAGCCTCGGGGTACGCAGGAATTAAAACTGGGTGGTTGCACTGTGAGAATGCCCCAGAGGGACTACTTCACAGGGGTTTTAGGACATAATTTGATGAAAACTTTTTTGCAGAACCAACCTATGCCATTTTCTTACTTGGCCTCAGCTGGGTCAGTACAGCTTTTTGTAGATTTACACAATAAAGTTAATCTGATTATTTTTAAGCTGCATTTGTTTCTGTATTTGCTTTGTGTTTAGCCATGCAAAGTGCACTAGCTGAGGGAGACCACACAGAGGGAACCAACAGTGGTGGGTGAGAAAGGACTTACTGTAAACTGGTATTGCTGCCAAGAAAACCCTTGTCAACCCATAGGTGCAGCACAGCCCAAAGTATTTGTTCAGAAGCTCTTCTCCTCATTGGGAGAGAAGTAACCATTGCTGGTAGAGCTGCAGAGGAACCACTGTGAGACAGCTGCTCTGCACACCAGTGTTTGGATGACTTTTCTGAGTTCTTCCTCCACGTCATTCATCCCTGCTTGCTTGGTACCACAGGGATCATCACTGGGGACACCCAGAGAGCCTTCATGACTTTGAGTCAGCTATAGTGAGCTCTACATCCTTTCTTGTCACATCCATTAGATGGCCTGTAATTACATCAGTGTGGAAGGACAGCACACTTCTATCTTTTAGCACAAAGCTGTCATTAATACCCCCATCCCTCCCAGAAAGTTAAGGAGTAGTACAAGAGCATTGACCAGCACTAGCTGAAAGCACACTTCTGTGTGCCTAGTTGTCTCCTGAACACACCCATGTTACACAAGGTGACATCCAATCTTACAAAATCCTGCTTCTCAGCTCGAGTGAGTTAATCTGTATTAAGAACCTTCCTTGAACTGCTCCAGTAACAAAAGCAGGGTTGTCTCATCCCTCAGGTTTATGTTCTCTGCTACAAATGGTCATCTTTGATGTGTTAGCCACACTTCAGTTAAAAGCTACTTCTGGTCAGTATTCAGGTTTGATGAATCCTTAAGAGGGATCAGCAAAGGATCCCAAGAACCATTAAGGGGAGTGTTACTATAGATAAGAAGACTGAGATGGCAGCAGCAACCACTGAGGTTGAACACAGTGGCAGTGGAACTACAACTTGGACAACAGTGTCAGCTTCCCTGATGGTGTCACATTCAGCAAGCAGCTAAATTCCCTCCACACCCACAGCTTCAAATCACTAACAACCAGCTAGCTTTACTTCTCATTACATTAGACAGCAGAAAACGTGCTTGTATCAAGTTAACTTGTCACCACTGTGATGACTAGCCTTTGACCAGGCACAACAGAAAGACTAGATAAGTTACTTGAAGAAATTGCACTTTAATAAAAGATTGCACAAGGTCAAAATACAGTTAGAACAAACACATACTGCCCCACAAGTCAGAGCAGCTTTTAAAATGGTGACACTCCATTCCCAAAACCATCCCAGGTGGGAAAGGTCACTTTGCACTAGTTACTCCCCTTCTCTGTAACTTTACAGAGCACAGAATTTGGTCTGTATAAAGTATAAAATTTCTGCCTTGCAGAAGATACCATTTACTATGAAGCCCAACAGATAGATGGAAAGATGTCATCTTCGGGATCTTCAGTACCACCTTGCTATTCTGTTGATAGCTTCATCAGAATACCCATGAGATGCTGCTGTTGCAGCAGCCCCCAACCAGAAGGAACACACACCATATTGGTTTGGTGGAAGTCCAATAAGCCCAAGAGCACGGCGGAAGACAGTTAGGAACTCCCTCTTTGTCACTGCCTTACTGTCTGAATGCACAAAAAGAGGGCCCTCCCCTTGTGGCCGTGCTGCCAGATACATATGGAGAGCTTCAACAGGACATACCCACATCTCTTTAGATAATCTCAGCTGGATCAAATACCTCTCCTGACCCACATGAGATGTATGCAAACAAAGGTTTGCACTCCCTTCAGCCAGCTGGAGGTCACTCAAGTACAGCAGCTCTGGCTGGGCTCTATTTCGGTGATTTGTCACCATCTCTTCTATATGGAGTGCACCAAAAAAAGCTACAGTAAACATAGCACGGAACAATATGCACTCATAAGGAGAGCTACACACAGATTCCAGAGTCCCCAGGAGAGACCTTAACACTTCAATAGTTACAGGAGAGTATACATAACTTGAACGGCCAGTCCTACATTTCAATCTTGATATCACCTGACAGATAACAGGATCTTTAAGAAGATCAGTATGATCTACCAGTCTGGAGATGAAGGACAGACCTTCCATATACTTTATTATTTTTGTGGGAGGAAGATTCTGAGAGTCCATGACAGCCAAGAACTCTCTTGCTTGATCCACTGGAATTGGCCAGACTGCAGAAAGTGCCATGCGTTCTCTGAAGGCAAGGAAATTCTTGAGGCCCTCATAGTAGACCTGCCATAGGTGGCTATCTCCCGAGTCCTCCAGTAACATCAGTGTCTTCATGGGCCAAGGGCCCAAGCAATGCTTCTCAGGGTCCTGGCTGAGTTCATCTGCTGAAAGAAGTCTACATTAGGAACAGCAAACAGGGTAGGCTCACAGGCAGTAACCATTTTCCTCTGTTTCAATACACCTCAGCTTTTGCTTGAATTTCTCAGGAAAAAACCATCCCTTGCATTCACACAACTCATGTGCACAGCTTTTAACAGCTGGAGCACAAAACAAGAATTCAATTATCAAAAAACCTCCCAAAATCCCCAACAGCTTTTCTCTTTAAATCAAGACCTCAAGCCTGGTTACAGACCCAGCTGAGCACAGCAACACTTCCACAACTCCAGGCCCCCATGGGCACAGTGGATAGAGAGCAAGGCAGCAGTGCCGTAGCAGCCAATTCAGCAGTGCACACATGCCCCAGAAGCCTTCCAGCACAGGGCCAGATCGCACAGTACACCCCACCAAGCCCTCACCATTCTCCCCAAACAAATAGGTGACCCCCCAGGACAATACTCACCAGCTCCTCGGCTGCCACCAGCCTCTGCACCACCAGCGGTCCACAGCCCAGCACAGCTACCCAGCCCACGTGGCAGCCACCCCATACCCGGCTCCTGCCGCAGCAGTGCCAGCATCGCCCAGAAGGGTGAAGGGGTATCAAAAGCTTCGTACCCGCCGCTCTGCATGGCTGCCGAAACACTGCCCGATGAAGAGGGAACTCCAAACACTGACGCTTCACCCAAGCCACCGTGATGCCCTTTTATAGCCTGGCTCCCAAGCCTAGCCAATCGGAGCCTCTCCCGCCCACCCTCGCCCCTCTCTTACCCAATCGCGGAGAGAACCGCGTGACTCTGCGCTCCGCTCCGCCCCGCCCCAGAGACCGTTGCTGAGGGACGGAGCGAAGGCGGTGGGGCCCAAGCCCCGTCCTGCCTCCTGCGCGGGGGCCGCGCACCGGTCTGGGTGGCAGTCGCCTAGAAGGTGGGAGTTCACTGCCCGGAGGTAAACAACCCGTTATCGCCTTCATTGTACTGCAATTGGGGTCTAAGGGAGGAGCCCGCAGTGACAGAATGTGTGCCCGCGGGCGCAACCTCCGCTGTGTGACTCGGTCGCTTTCGAATCTGAGGGTGAGGAGGCTCCCGGGGCCGCGGTTCCAAGGTCACAGAGTTGTAGGGGTTGGAAGGGACCTGCAGAGATCACCAAGTCCAATCCCTGCCAAAGCAGCTCCCTAGGACATTTCACTGAGATAGGCATCCAGACGGGTCTTGAATATCTCCAGAGAAGGAGACTCCACCACCTCCCTGGGCAGCCTGTCCCAGGGCTCTGTCACCCTCACTGGGGAAAAGTTCTTCTGCATATTGGTGCAGAACTTCCTATACTCCAACCTGGGTCTCTACACGGCTCCGTTCAAAGGGAACCCCGCAGCGTCAAAGGGGACCCGGCAGAGTGTGCCAGCATCCAGGAGCCCTCGGGGTGTGAGGCTACCCTCTCCCCAGAGCAAGGCACCCCAAAGGCAGTGGGGTGCATGGGAGCACACCGAGCTAGGAGCTCAAGCTGTAGCTATCAAGCACAGCTGTTTCATTAAGCTATTCGCTAAGCACTTTTGCAGGCCGCTTGTAATTAATGATTGTGACTAAGTCATCACAATAGGGTAACGGATGAGGAATTCCGAACAGAGCTGGCTGCTCCAAGGCGTGCTCCACAGGAAGCTGGCTAGGAGTTGTACCTCGGAGTGCCCAGGGGAGCAGTGAGCAGGTCACCGTGCACTTCTCTCCCTTTGACCTTATCAGCACATCCATTCAGACTTGTAAGAAACGCCCCTAGGCCTCACGCCTCTCAGCTGGCAGCCTCCCCCCACCCCGCACCTCCCAGCGCTAATGGCCGATTAACACCCCGGGCGCTGGGAGGGGTCCCGCCTCACCAGAGTGAGTGCGGGCGATGTCTGGCGGGCAGAGCACCCAATCAGAGGGGGCCGTTGCATGCAACTCCGCGGCTATAAAAGGCTTCGGTGCAAGGTCGGTTGGACACTGTGGCTGTCTTCCTGCCATGGCCTGCTCTGCTGGTGCTCTGGGTGGGCATGCCGCTGCGCCCTTCTGGGACATGTTGGTGCTGCTGGCACAGGAGCCAGGCATGGAGTGGCTGGAGCAGGGCCTCGCCGCGCAAGCAGGCGCCGTCTCGCAGCACAGCCGAAGAGCTGCGTGTAGGACCGCGGCAGCATTGCACTCCGGCGGCTCCCCGCGATGCGACGACGGCTCCCGGCGCTGCGAGGAGCGTGGTGCGACAGCAGCTGGTGAGTGTGGGCCGTTCTCTAGGGGGACTGCCAGTACGTGTGGGGGCTCGGTACCTGCTCCTCCGGGGCTGGGCTTTGGTGCTAGGTGGGGAGGGGGAGTCCAGCGGCCGAGGCTTCAGCGGCTCCTGCTGAGTAGCCTTTCCTTTGTTCTGCTTGAACTCTAAAGCAAGGCTTCTGGAGGGGAGCATCAAGGGAACCCCTCTTCCTGGGCTGGGAAATGGGCTGTGTTCAGGTGGGAATGTGCTGTCTGTGTTTTGTGTTTGCAACTTCTGTAAGCTGTACTGGGGAGGTTTGGTTTTAAACTTGTGCTTGGTTGCCTTCCCTGTTATTAGGCCACAAACTTGTAAATTATCAGAGTGTTTTTGGATCTATTGCCTGATGTGGGCCTAGTATGTTTCTAATAGTCTCCCATTTGAAAAATAGTTCTTCAGCAGCTCAGGGGGTTGCTATGTGTAAGTTGTCTTTTATCAAATAAATGATCGAGTGCTGTTCAGGGGTGTATTGCTCTGACAGATGTGTCTATATTGCTGCTTAAGTGAGAGGTTTTCAGCATGTGCTAATGTTGACTGTCTCTTACAGGAAGGGAGCTTGCTTGTCCTCGAAAACATTGCTTGGGACCTTGGCCTCTGAAGACTTTGTCATTGTTGGAGTGCTCAGGGGATAGTAGGCTTTGGCAAGCCTACCTCGAAGGTCTGAAGAAATTCCTCAACTTTAGAGAACGCATGGGAATGTCTGCAACCTGGCCAGTTCCACAGGAGCAAGTTAGAGGGTTTTTGGCTGTGGAATCTCGTTACTCATCCTCAAAGACACTGTTGTATGTGGCAGCACTGTCTTATTTATCGAAATTGACTGGTAACTCTGATCCTCTGGAAGATCCTATAACCCGTTGCATGGTGGTAGGGTTGAAGCGTCGAGCGGGCATCCTGAGAGATAAATACTTGCCTATAACAATTGAAGTGTTGAGATCTCTCTTAGGAGCTCTGGAGTCTGTATGCATAACTCACTATGAATGCTTACTGTTTCGAGCATTATTTATTGTAGCTTTTTTGGAGCACTTCGAATAGGAGAGATGGTGGCAAAGCACCGTGATGTACTGCAGCCGGAGCTGCTGTACCTGAGTGACCTCCAGCTGATGGAGAGGAGAGTGGTGTTTCATTTGCCTATCTCTTCTGCGGGTCAAGAGAGACATGTCATCAGCCTTGGGCTCTCTGGAGAGCCATGGGTGTGTCCTGTTCTGGCTCTCCGGAGCTATGTGGCAGTTCGTTCACAGCGGGAAGGGCCGCTCTTTATGCACTCCAATAACATGGCTATAACCAAGAGAGAGTTCCTGTCTGTTCTCCGATGTGCCCTGCAGCTGCTGGGGCTGAACCCAGAGCAGTATGGTGTGCATTCCTTCTGGCTGGGGACTGCTGTCACTGCTGCACGCTTCGGGTATCCTGGGGAAGACATCACTCGCCTGGCAAGATGGCCCTGTGTGATCCTGTGTGATCATAGCTCTGGAGATCAATGAGAAAACAGATGCTAAGGAATTACTTTCTGTAGGGTCGGCTTTTATCTGTACAGTTTCTAGTCTTTGTCAGTAATTTTGTATTAACTCCTGTAATGAGCTTTCTGCCTCACAGTGCGTTATGAACTCTGAAGTTCATACACAGTTGCTGCTTGTGCTGAGGGTAGGGGAGTGTCAAATCTGCTGTGCATGCACCTTGCCTGTCTGTCTTGACCGAAAGTCTGCAGACAGTTTTGTATAGTATGAGTTAATAAATGTTTCATTTTTAAAAAAATAGTCTCTGCCTACTGGTAATATTGTTGCCTTTTACCCAGAAGAAACTGTAGTCTTGTCTTGAGGAGCAATGAATGGTAAGTAGGCTCATGTTTTGCAGGACAGCTCTTGAGGTTTTTAAGGTAACTGTAAAACAGGGGGTGTAGCTGTGCACTAAACACTAATTGTCCTGGGTTCAGTTAAGATAGAGTTTTCTTTCTAGTTAATGCGGTGCAGAGTGATATGCTACAAGTGACATTGCAAATGCTTTTTTCTTGATCCCTTTGGCAGCCTCGTGCTGGCTGCAGTTTGCTTTTGCTTGGAGGGGCATCCAATGCACCTGGAATTGACTGCCCCAGGGTGGGAACACAGCCATGGACTGATCCATTAGTGAAGGGTGAAGCCCCAGGGCACCTGCAATACACTGACATCATATGGGACAGTACAGCAGTTTTTGAGAAAGGGGAGAAGACAGTCCAAATCAACTAGCTTTCATAGCTTTGCCATAAAATGAAGTAAGGTCAAGGGACCTGCACAGAAGACCCAGTTTTAGGAATAAAATTGCAAGATGGATGTCATCATTCCAATGGATGTTATCAATGAAATAGCAGCTATGTTTCAACCAATCAACAAAAAGGAGACAAGCTTTTTTGGCATAGTAGGTTTCTAGCAAATGTGTATGCCAAGCTATAGTCTAATTGTGAGCCCTCTCTACTGTGTAACCTGGAAGAAGAATGATTTCCATAGGCCCCCAAGCAGTAACAAGCCTTTGAACAAATCAAACATGAGATAGTCCACACAGTAGCCCTTGGGCCTGTCTGGACAGGGCCGGATGTTAAAAATGTGCTCTACACTACAACCCATGCAGGTGGGGAGAATGGCCCTACCTGGAGTCTCTGTCAGAAAGCATCAGGGAAAACCTGAGGTTGACCCCCTAATATTTTGAAGTTGGATACAGAGAGTCTGAGGCTCACTACACTCCAACTGAAAACAGGATATTTTCAGGATATTAATGGGTTCAATCTGCTTTGAAGTGACTGGTACTGAAGTCCACCTCTTCCTGGCACTCCAACAGCCAGCGCTGGGGTGATGTTCAAAGGGAGGGTCCCCTCTGCACGTCATGCAACTGATGCTATATGGAGTAAGTGGGTTGCACTGATTATACAACAGTCTTAAATAGGAATCCCCAGTTGCCCAGGAATTCTGGAAGTGATCATGGACTGGACAGAAGGCAAAGATTTTGGAATGTCATGAGAGAAGGTAATACATGCTGAAGAAGCCCCACCATACAATAAACTACCAGAGAATGAGAAGCAATATGCCCATGGCATACTGTGAGAAAGTGTCAGAGGTGGGAGGCTGCTGTATGGAGTCCTACGTAGTGAGTTGCAGAAGTTGCTGAAGAAGGTGAATCAACCTGGTTTGCAGAGATGAAGGCCATCCAGTTAGCTCTGGACATTGCCAAAAGATAAAAGTGTTCTCATGGACAGGACCAAATGCCCTGTGGGGGTAGTTACAACAAAGGAAACAGCAACTGGCAGCCCAGGGACAAACCCATCTGGGCTGCTGAATTATGGTAAGAGCTTGCTGCCTAACTGGAGAAGCTGGTTGTAAAAGTATGCTGTGTAGATGCCCATGTATCCCAAGAGTCAGGCCTTGGAGGCACATCAAAACAATCTGCAGGTGATCAGGCTGCTAGGATTGAAGTGGCTCAGGTAGACCTAAAGTAGCAATGTTAGTTATTTATAGCTTGATGGGCCTATGACACCTCAGGCCGTCAAGGAGGAGATGCAACATATAGACAGGCTTGTGATTGAGGGGTGGACTCAGATGTGGGTGCCATCTCACAAGTCATCCATGAATGTGAGATGTACTGCAATCAAGCAGACTGAGTGGTTAAAGCCTCTTTGGTATGGAGGATAACAGCTGAAATATAAATACAAGGAGGCCTGGCAGTCTGATTATATCACACTTCCACAGATCTGCCAAGACAAAGAGCAACCATATCTGGAAATGTATCCTGTGTTCCATGCCACTGCCAGGAACGTGATCCTGGGCCTTGAAAAAGCAAGTCCTATGGTGACAATGGAATGCTGGAAAGAATTGAGCCAGACAATGGGACTCATTTCTGAAACACTCTCATAGACAGCTGGGTCAAACAGCATGGTGTTGAGTGGGTATACCATATTCCCTATCAAGTACCAGCCTCTGGGAAAATCGAATGATACAGTGGGCTGCTGAAGACTACACTGGGAGCAGTGGGTGGTGGGACCTTCAAACACTGGGATACACATTTAGTGAGGACCACCTGGATAGTTAACTCTAGGGCACCTACTGATCATACTGACCCTGCCCAATTGAAACTTCTATGTACTGTAGAAGGAGATAGGGTTCCCATAGTACATATGAAGATTATTTTGGGGAAAACAGTCTGGGTTAGTCCTGCTTCAGGCAAAGGCAAACCTGTTTGTGGCATTGTTTTTTCTCAAGGACCTGGGTGCACTTGGTGGGTGATCCAGGAGGATGGAGAATTCCAACGTATAACCAGTATAACCAAAGGGGATTTGATTTTGGATGAGTAGAGCAAATATAGCAAATAAATTAGAAATTGTATGATGTCAATTGCTAAATAACCCTGCTATGGTATACTATCATTGCTACAATTGCTATGTGTTACATGAACAGTATTACAGTACGAATCAGAAATTAATGAATGACAAGTGCCATGATGATGAAACTAGAACTGACCTCAGCCACTGGCACCTAGCAACAACTTTGAAAATCAACACCTTCAGTCTGAAGACCACAAGCATGGGGTCTGGGGATGGTCCAGCTTTGGGATGGGCCTGAGCTGTGTGGTCTGAATGGTGTGGTTTGGTGAGAAACTGCATCATTTTTCACCAGTTTTGTATTTGCTATAATGTTCTGTTGTTATTTCTCTCTCCCTTTTGCTCTGCCAGTAAACTATCCTTCCCCCAAACCATGAGGTTTGCCTTTGTCTTCCTGCTTTTTTTCTTCCCCCCTTTTTCCAGGGGGTGGGGAATGAGCAAACAAGCAAGAGGTTGTACAGTGCTCAGCTGCTGGCTGGGGTTAAACTATGACGCTAACATGTCACTAAGGTCAAAAGGGAGATTCAAGCCTGTTGTTAGCTCAATAACAGACACCAAAGGATGAGCTTTTAAAAATACTGACAGTTAAAGATGTTCAAAGTGATACCTTGCACTGCTTAAATGGGACACAGCAGCTTTTCTATTCATCAAACTCTGAGAATATTTTATTTAATCCTCTAGACCTAATTCCCTGTGAGCATAATTAGCCTAATCAGTATTTTAAATAACAAAAATAGCACATGGTTCACTTAACAGTTAATGATTTCCTTAGGATGTGATACTTGCTGTCCTTAATTTAACCTGCTTTTTTTTTTTTGTACTCAATTTTAAGTTCTTAAAATTAAGAAGTTTTCAACCATAGTCGTGAGGTGCAAAGTTTTGAGTCCTAATTATAGCATTTGTGGTACTTGGATAGCATGCAGTAGAATACATTTTTCACCATATTTCTGGACTGGGAAGGGAGTTGGTGAGTCAACTAGTCCCCTGGCTGAGAACTACGATGAGCAAGCCTTTTGATCACCCTTATTACTATCACTACTCCAAACCATGATTATTGCAGGCCAGTTTTGCATTTTACTCTGCCCTTCTCTAACAAAATTATGGGTTGTGGTAGTATGGGAGCTTGCTGAAATGTAATGTTGGCTTTATCTCCATGTGGATAATCAGCCATAATTTCTGAGACTTTTGATCAGTAGAAAAATTAACACTGTCTGTGTAGGACAGCATCAATCTGCTGCTCTTTACTGTAAGAGTGGCATTGTGTTCACTGTGGGAATTAACTACAGTGCAGTGAGACTTCTGTGGTTATAATCATATCTGAGATCTTTGTTTTAACTGTAGTTCAGCTAAAAGCTGGCTTTTTCATTCTGTGGCTTTGTTCACTGAACATCCTTGTTGGTATAGTAATTCCTGTTTCTGTGCACAAAATCTAAGTGTAAATAAAGCTAAGGTGGTGCAAATGTAGTATCGGCCCAGGAGCCTACCCTGAGGTGCCCACCAGCTGCTGCAGGCTAGGCTGTGCACACACTTGGAACATGCCTGCAGAAGGAACTGCTTTGTGCTCTGTGGAATCTTTGATAGATGCTTGCTGTCCCTGGTGTAAGCAATGTGTATGCATGCTGGCTTGTGCTGTACGCAGGCATGCCAGCTTCTAGCACTGTCCATTGCCGTGCTGTGAAAGGTCCATATTGCCTATATGTGGTGTGGGTTTGGTGCTGGGGGGAGGTGGTACTGAATGGGTGACCTCTGTAGGAAGAGGTAAGGGGCAGCCCAGTCCATACTTTTGTTTCTAATTGGCAATAAACTATATTTTTCCAAGTTGAGTCTGTCCTACCTGTGATGGTAATTAAGTGGTCTCCCTGTCCAAGCAGATCAAAAAAGCTGCACTGGTGTTATGGGCTCTTGTGGTTTTGCCCCAGCTGGCAGCTGAACACCACATAGCTGGTTGCTTGCTCCCCGCCCAATGGGATGGGGGAGTGAATCAGAAGAGTAAAAGTGATAAAACTCGTGGGTTGAGATGAGGGTAGTTTAATAGGCAGAGCAAAAGCTGCACACACAAGCAAAGCAAACCAAGGAATTCATTCCCCACTTCCCATGGGCAGGCAGGTGCTCAGCCATCTCCAGGAGAACAGGGACCCATCACACATAACAGTTACTTGGGAAAACAAAAGCCATTGCTCTAAATGTGTCCCCCCTTCCTCCTTCCCCCCAGCTTTATATGCTGAGCATGTTGTTACATGGTATGGGGTATCCCTTTGGTCAGTTTGGGTCAGTTGCCCTGCATCCTCTCCAAACTTCTAGTACACCCCCAGCCAGTCTGCTGGCAGGGTGATGTGAGAGGTAGAAAAGGCCTTGACATCGTAAGCACTGGTCAGCAGCAACTAAAATATCCCTGCATTACCAACACTTTCTAGTGCAAGCCCAAAACATCACCACACACTAGCTGTGATGAAGAGAATTATCTATCTCAGCTGAAACCAGAACACTGACCTGTGAGGAATCAAAATGAACACAGTACAAAACCAGCTCAGTGGATGTGCCTGACCACTTACTTCTCATCCCTGCTAGGGCTCTCCCATTCAAATGATTTCAGCAATACATTGTGCTTCCCAAATGGTGGCACAGGAAAGCCTGGCAATTATATCTAAAACTGTAAATAAATGTTATAGTAAGACAGGAACGACTGTATTAATGCTAGCACATATGTGCTGTTTTCAAAGCTTAGAGGTAAGTCTGTCATCTGGGGAACCCAGTATTTGGCAAATAAACACTATGATGGTTGGTCCACAATACTGGGAAAAATAGATGTCTGACTTACCTGTAATTTCTACCTCTGTGTGATACATGAAGCAGAGAGAATTACCTTTGTCTTAATTCTACATATGTTCTGTAGCCAGGGATTTTGGCATTGTATCTGCCTAAGTGAAGTAAAACCTAGGAAGTAGCTGGAGAAATGATGAAGACCCAACTATAATTATCAACCTCACCGAGTTCTGATCCCAACAGTAGGAAGGGAAATTCGGTATTAAGGAACAGTCATCAGCGAGGTAATTAGCTTTTTAAAAAGCCCCATTTTGATAGGCTGTCGTGTCTTCAGATAACGAGGTTATAAATGCTGTGCTTGATCTATAATTACTTGTTGGAGTGATAGGTCTCCTTTCACATGGCAAATAAAGCTGAGACAGTTGGTAAGTAAATGAGACCACTTTTCTCCTGAGTGTTAGGAGTTTCACACCTCATCAGTTCAGAATCCTAAAATGGTTATCTCTGCCACAAATTAATATTTGCAAAGTTCTTCTATTTAGCTGTTTTAAAGACCCTGAATAGAAGCAGAAAGGGATATAAGAAGGGTATTTACTTTAGGAAGCAAAATAGGGAATTATTTTGGAACTCAGAGTTCTTTCTTACAATGTTAATTAATGATTTCACACATTCCTAACATGTTAAGGGTGAAAGGCTAAGCATACTGACTCTAGAAAGAGCTAAATTACTCATTACTACTGATGACTGCTGTGAGAATTCACTGTGTTATGTGGGAATCATTATTCATGTGAAAGCATTCTACAATTTACAATTGTTGAATTTAAGTAGGTTCTTTTCAAGAATAAAGGGGGAGTGATTAGTTATATTTTTATTTAAAAAAAAACCCCAAAACTATATTTGTACACCTGGTTGGTATGCATTTGATTATTCTGATTGTGATGCTTGCATTAAATACATATTCCTTAGAATGATAGAAATAATGTTACTCATTAACTGCTACAGTACTAATTAATCAAGTACAAAATGCATGCCCTTACACAGTTAACATTTTCAGTGTTGAAATTGTGCCTCAGAGTTTATGCTTCTGAAATGGATGAAATTTGCAAGAACTGGCTTCTCTCTGTGTCTACTGAAAGTGATTAGGTACCTAAATCAGGTGTTTGTCAGGTTTTGCACCAGGATCCATGAGTGCTTCTTGTTTGTAGGATGAAAGCATCCCCTGCTAGTCTAAGCAGTATTCAGTGTCCTTTGATAGCAAAGACCCAAGTCCAGAAGGCTAAGGGCAAACAGGTAAATACCTTTAAACATCTTGGGAGGTTTTTTTCAGTGGTTTTATAGAAAATTATTTGTGCTGTAAAATGTGCTGAGGAGACTTTTTCAGACAATTTGCAAATGCAAGCAATTGCATCTCCCATACTTTTGTTTGTTATTCATGATCAGCACTTGGGTGGGAATTAACTAGCAAACGATCTTAAAGGTTGAGGGGTTCCATTGAGTTGTGTGCCTTTTGAGTACCCAGAAGTTTTTTTTTTCTTTCATTTTTGTCACCTTATCTAGGGGATGTATATATATCCATTAGTTGTGATGTTGTGGTCTAACCCCAGCCAGTAACTAAGCACCATGCAGCTGTTTGCTTACCCCTCCCCTCCAGGGGATGGGGAGGAGAACAGAGAAAAAGCCTCGTGTGTTGAGATAAAGACAGTTTAATAGAACAAAGGAAGAGAATATATAAAAATAATATGTATAAACCAAGTGATGTATGAATGTAATTGCTCACCGCATGCAGAAGATGTTGCAAGTGGGATCTTGCCACCCAGCTAGTTTCCACAGTTCTACCTGGAGCATGATGTTACAAGGTCTGGAGTATCCCTTTGGCCAGTGTAGGTCAGTTGTCCTGGCTGTGCTCTCCCAGCTTTCTAGGCACCTGGCAGGGTGTGGGAAGCTGGAAAGTCCTTGACTTGCTGCTATGTAGTTGTCGTGCTCGCACTAACTAAAACCATCTGTATGTTACCAACATTACTCTCATACTAAATCCTCAACACAGCACTGTACTGCCTACTAAAAGCAACTCACGTGCTCAGCTGAAACCAGGACAGATGTTTACCTTTACACTGAGAAAACTAGACCATTCTACTCCATAGCAAGGAGGACACTGACATTCTGCAGCAGCTCTAACAGCAGCTCTGTTTACCCTGCTCTGGTTTTCCGTTGAATGCTTCATTTCATATTCTTAAGTCATACCATCTCAGGAGGTTGTAATTACTAATGTTGCAAACTTGAAAGCAGTATAGGCATTAAAAGCACAGTTATTCTAAGGTATCTAAAGGAAAAGCAATGCTTATCAATCAGGGTAGGTGAAGATGGCTCCATGTTATGTGTTGTGATGCAAGTTTGGCTAGAAGCATTACTATAGTGCTAACTGCACCAATTGTTACTGACTCATTGAACCATCTCTTCCAAGGAGATGTCATGATGTGCTTTCCAGTAGCACGGTCTCATTCTGAGCCTGGCTGTATAGCCACTGCAGCATGTTGCTTAACCAAACCTGGGTCTTTGCTTGCTCTTTATATTGCCTTGAAGTATAGTCAGAAAGGAAAGAGGGAAAGGTGTGTACCACGAATCCCCTGCTTTTTCCTTTATACATAGCTTCCTACCAAGAACAAATTAATTATCCAGCAGAACCCAGAGCTGACTTAATCATCTGTCATTATTAGCATTGCATTAGGAGCAGCTCTCCGAAGGGCCATGTAACGTGCTGCACTTGCTAGAGCCGGGGTGTAAAGCCAGTATGGAACTTGTTGCTAAAGATTGTACCAAGTTATAGCAATTTTTTATACTAGCGCTTTTGTACTGGCCTGAGGAACTGTCTTTTGCACTTTTATATATGCTTCCTGAAAGCTCTAACTGCAGCGTGATAGTAGAATAGTATGTACTCTCACAGCTCTGCTATAGCTGTGCAATAATCCCTCTTGCCTTTTCCCCAACTTCTTGGTTCTGTTTCCGAATAAAACACTCTTTGTGCCCTTCCTTAAGCTAATGGCAGCTTAACAACTGGCAAACGTAATTCACAACGCCCTGCCAATTGTTGGCAGGCAAGCTGCAAATGTTTTCCAAAGCCCACAAACCAGGTATAATATGTGATTATAGTAGCATTTTAATGTTAAAGGACACTTTTTGGGGGGCTTAACAGTTTTTATACCATATATCACCTTCCACAGAACTTGAAAAACAGCAGTTATTAGAACTGGGGTATTCAGATCAGCGTTGTAGGCTAACGCTTCTAGATGGCAAATCCTTTGTCTTTATGGGCAAAACATTAATTTTTTTTTCCAGCTCTGTTACTAAAGAAAAGGATCTTCCTTGGTGGTGACTCCCTATATTAACACTTGAGCTTTCCCCCTCAAAATACCAAGTCTTCATTTCAACATACTTCTTGTGAGTTGAAAAGAAGCAACTAATATCTTGGCATTAGACAATTCTTAGAATTTCTGCAGATGCAAACCAACAGTATGAATACAGCTTCCCTTAACTGATCTGCAACCACTGTGCTCAGAGATGCTTAAGACAAGGGATCCTGTCTTCAGCTGAGATGGTGGTGCTTTGTCCCAAGATCTAAACACTTCCATTGTGCCAGAGTGTGCATAGTTGCAGAGTTTGAATAAAACTGCAGATTTACTACCATATTTCTTGTTTTGTTCTGCCCAAAGCACCACATAGCTGTGCCGATGCTAGGACATCTAAAGGCTGTCAGTACCTGTTTACCATAGGATGTTGCAGTAGCTAAAATTGTAATGTGTCAAAAGTTCTTTGGATAAATAAGGCTGCTTGCATTATCCTACCAAGAAGTTTGTTCAGGCATAAATGCACTTTGAGAATTGAATTTGTGTCCTCCCCCATGTAGCTCTGATATTTTTTTTAAAGTGGGCAGCTCTGCAATATTTGTAAGCTTGGAAACTAGTTTATTTGGTTTAGGAAAAAAAATAGTTCTCAGATTGTTTTGCTAAGGTGGATATTTTGCACTCTTGAGAGTAAAGCAATATTTTTGGTTTTTTCTGGCAAATTCTGAGGACATGGAGAAATCCCCCAGGTAAGTTGATGTGTGTGAGTAGATGGAGCAGAAACAATTAGACAGTGCAAAAATTTTTGCAATATAAGTGTTTGCTTAGTGTCTTGGTCCAAGTGTAAATGTATTTACTCGCAGTGCAAGTAATATTGTATGCAACACCGTTCAAGTAGCATGCATGGATACCCATGGATACCGTTTGAGCAGTCATCTTACAACTGGAGTTCTGTGAGCTTCTTGAAAACCGAGTTAAAGTTCAGGCTGATAAATTACCATCCTCATGTTTTTCTTGTCGTCTTCATCTTTTGGCATCCTGCCTTTTCAGCCAGCTGCATTGTTAGTGCAAGGCCTTTCTCTTAGCTCTTTGTAGGGAACTCCTAAGCTCTGAGGAACTCAGGTAACGCCACAAATTTAAATGTATCGTATTCTGTGTTGCAAGGTGGATGTGAGTTTATCAGGAAATGGTTTTGGGGATGCTAGACCCTACATGCAGATACCCTTGTGAACACAATGAGTTTCTGTGGTGTTTTAAAGGGATGCTCCTCCCTCCTTTGAATTTGGGAGAGGGTGAAACTTTACTTTGAGTTAATATCTAAGCTGCTGCACTTCAGTCTTGCTTCTTCAGATATCAGGTTAACCTCATTTTTTTGTGATGTGCAGACAAACTGAAGGAATTGCTTTCCAACAAACCTAGGGGTGTCTTCAGCCTGCAGTGGTAGCTGAGGGGCTTCCCTCTAATTCCAAAAGCTGAGGAAATGTACTGTCTTCCATGGCTCCAGAGTAAGATGCTTGAGATTGTCCACACCCTTGTAACAGAGTAGAGACGTTGCTCTAATTCAGTTTTTTGGAGCACCAGGCAGCCTGTCAGCGCAAACCTGTTGGAAACAATCTCAATGAGAAAGAGCTGTCTACAAAATAGCTTTCTGATAGCTAAAATGATAAAATACCTCTGTTCTTAACCCTGCCAGGTACTGGATGTTTCTTCAGGGATGGACACAAAAAGGGTGAACATGCTGCATTTTAGGTCACATTACATAATGCAAGGCTTCTAGGGCCAAAAGGTTTCTCTACTTCAGGTGCCAGGAGGCTGTCAGCAGAGCCGTCTGAGTAAGTGAAATGAAATTTATAGTGATAAAACCTCCCAACTCTAATATGTAAACTAGGATTTTCCATCTCTGGAAAATGTGGCTAATGTTTTACATTATCTCATGACCTGACATTGTGAATGCATCCTAATGTATTTCGTATCTTCCATGTGTATGGCAGAGTGGAAGAAAATATGAATGAGTGTGCAAGTTTCAGGTGGCAGGGGACTTTTAGAGAGAAGGAAGGAGGAGGCAGTAGGTGGGTGTGAAAAAATGAGCTGGAGAGAAACGCGCCGCATTTAAATGAAGTGCTGTATTTTCCTTCTCCAGAGCAGGCATGTTGAGGCTATTCTGTCAAGAAGAGCTTTTGTTACCCATGCTGCTAAGACTTCAGTTAGTCTAAGGAGAGAAGTCTGACTTTGAAGAGTTAGTGAGCTGCTTGACCCCATCACAAGATAATGTTCTGTAGTAAATGCTGTGAAGAATGTGAACGCAACAGCTCCTGGGGAGAAAAATTGGCAAGAAGGCAAGTAGAAGCAGACTGTGAGACACTTCTTACAAACTGTGCTTGGAAACCAATCTGTTCTTCTTTATTGTTCTCTGATGAAGGGATGGATTATAAATGGTACAAACAGCCTTGAGGCCTGTGATAATACAGTATCTGTAGCTTTTCCAGTTGGAGGCTTAAAAAACTCTAATGCTTTCCATGCAAAAAAGGGTAAGAATCTGTAAAAAAAAAAAAATTCTAAAAATGTACATGTCAAAACCTCAGCCTTGGGAGCAAATTATTATTGTAGGCAGCAGAGGAAAGATTTATTTAATTGAAAGAACAGCATTGGTAAATAAATATTTTTAGACTTCTTTTCCTGCTTTGCTTATAGTTTGGCTAAGATAAATACCAGAAGTTGGAAGTTTTAATAAGAAAGAGAGTCCTCCTATGTCACCTCCACCCGAGTCGGTCCTTAGAGTGCACGTGAAGTCAAACTCCCCCTACGTGGCAGTACGCTGAATACGGGTTTTTAACTGTTGTCTTGACAGCAGCGTGTGTGTTTGTCTAGAACTACAAAAAGTCACCTGTGTCACACATCTCAATGCTCTGATGAACGGTAGGCTCCTGTCTCACTGAATGTAAGCCTGGACACAATGTTCTGCTCCGTTAATAGCCTGTACCCATTTTCACAAAGCCAAACGTTTGAATATAATATGTGGAAGCAGGGCTGGACATTGTGCCACGGGCCTTAACTGCTCTCTGCATCAGCAGAAATGGCCTGCGCTCTAAATATAGCTTCATATCGTGCAGCTGTTGACAATGATATATATTTGCTTGCCCTGAATCCCTCTCGTGACCGGCCTCATGCTTGGTAGGCAGGCTCCAGAGCCCGGTTCAGCCACTAAGCGATTATCTTTTTTCTTCAAAAGAACATCTTGTCTCCACTTGCCTTGTATCAAATGCAAAGCAAATAAGCAGTGAGATTCATCGAAGTAGATTAAAATGCGATGTGATTTTTGTGTGATAAACAAAAATTGCCTTTAGTGTCTGGGTGGATCAGTAGGCTGGCTAACAGGGCCATCTGCTGGCAGATGTCCTCTAACGAGATCGCTTTGAATTTTGGGAGAGGTTAATGGCTTGATTCGAACTTCCAAACACCAGCGACTCTTCTTAAATTATCTTTGTAAGCTGCTTCGTGCTTTGTGTTAATTCCTGACTGCATAGCAGGAGTTCCTGCTGTAAAACTAGAGAACTGCTTCACTATAAATTTAAGCTTGTTCAGATGTTAAATGGGATGTTTGATCTGGGAGCAGCATTGCCATAGATTATGCCTCAATTTAAAACTATATTGCAAGGAAGCATGGCTGTGTAGATGAACCGCTCAGATCAATGAGCAACGATTCATGTTAATACTCACTCGTCACACAAAATGTCTACATTAGGGATATTTTGATTCAAATTACAGATCATATTTCTTGTGAACACATTTAAAGAAGCCTCCTAAGATCGTTAAATTTCTTGTATCTTAAATATTGAAAAGGCATCTGGATGTATCTTAGGTTTTTTTTTACAAACACTGTGTAATTGATGCAGAATCTCAAACATAACAAGTGTATTCTTGCATGTGAGCGCATGTTTGCCAGTCTGTATGCCCAGTACATGGCAACTACTAGATGTATCTGGCTGGAAATATATTGCATCATACACGAGAGGTTATGATTTATCTCTTTACAAGTTTATAGTGAATAGCACGTTGAATATATGTATGTATAAGGTTAAACTGAATAAACACGTGTCAACATGCTGCTTGTTCTTGTCTTTGGAAGACCCCCAGTTTCCCTCTAAAAAGATGTCATTGCAATAAAGGTATAGGGTTCTTTAATATATGTGATCTTATGCAAATTCAAGTACATCAGCCTGCACGCCTTGGCAGATATATATTGCTGGTGTAACAGATTCTCAAGCAAAGCAAGCTTAGTCTTGGTTCCAGTGGTGTTTATATCAGCAGTGGACTTAAAGCAGGATCCCCGTTCACTCCTGTAATTATAGTAAGAGAAGCAAAGCAGGAGCTGCTCGCTGACATAAAGGCAATGTACTGTACTGACTCCCCTGGGAATGCACTGATCTGGCTGTACCCAGGAACCTGTCATCTTTTGTTGTCTCTAACAACACATACTTTCTTCCCACACAAAAAGCCGGTCTTTACATGCTGCCTATGGGCTGCTCTGACCTTTTTGATTTCTAAATGATTTTCTACTGTATTCCCCTTTGACAAGTCAGCAAATGAAGTGATGGAGATGGATCTTGTTACAGGTGCTTTGACTGAAATTATTTATTGCTTACTTATTAAATCTGGCCATATATGTCATTGATTTATAGACCCCCATGAACATACAGACATTAGCCAATTAGTGCTGTGAGTGCAACTACACAGAAATTATGTATGCAGGGATGTGCTCTGAGTAAAGCAACAGTATGTTATACTTTGTGTGGATCAGAACTATTCTGGACCAATTCTTTTTGCTGGTACTTCATTCTATATTTTTACTTTTCTATTTTAGGGACTGTTTTCTGTTATCTATTCTATAGGGGTGGCAAATGTCTCTCTGGAGACATTAAAAATCCACCTGGACATGTTCCTCTGTGACCTAGTCTAGGTGATCCTGCTCTGGCAGGGGCAGGTTAGACTAGATGATCTTTTGAGGTCTCTTTCAACCTCTACAGTTCTGTGATTCTGTGTGAAAATGGACTGCAGTGTACCAGGAAGGATGGATTGGACCATGGAAAGGAGTAAGTAGCTCTTCCTTGTCTGTGAGGAACTTGTAAGGAAATGCCTACAGTACTAGAAAACTAATGTGTCAACACAAAGAATACACATCTACTGAAGTTCTGACCACTGGGGTAGATGGGAGGCCAGGTGTAGTATTGTTGCATAGAAATACTTCTGCAAGTCTTGGCTAAGTGCAAGAGCTGTCCAGTAAATGTAATTCTTTGTAAAATCTTGTCAGGTTCACCTGGGAATAATTGTACCATATTAAGAAGTGTCATTTTGTCTCTGGAGTCTGTTTTTGCTCCTGGTGGACTGTACTGAGTCCTAGTGATTGTCTGTAGCAGTGGAAGTTCTTGCTTGCATGGCAGTATTGGACTACTGCAAATGTTGCCTGTCTTGTCTGACTCTGTAGCTGCATCTCTTCCGTGTGGCACCACCACGTCAGCAGGTGAAAACATTGCTTTGCCAGCATGAGAGTAGGCAGGCTGGCTTTTTTGCTGTGACATGTTGGATGTGTGGTGCATGGTATGACTGTACCAATTAAAGTACTGAGGCAGATCACTTCTTTGTGAGGGTCTGCAGCTTCCACAGAGCTGCTTCTGAGCGAGCTATTGCTGAATGTAGAGCAAGAAGACCTGGCACACCAAAGACGGGCAAAAAGGCTCTTAATAAAGTTATCAAAATCTTACTTTTGTAGCAAAAAAAAAAAAAAAAAAAAGAGGAGGAATGCGGTTTTCCTACTGCTATGCCATCTGATGTCTTCTCCCTCAGCTTTAGCTTCAGTGCAGGCAGCTCTCAGGTTACAGAGGGAGGGAGGGGAGGGTTCATCAGAGTGCCAGGCAGTGTCTGGGACTGAGACCATCCATCCCTCCAGGACTCTGACAGCTACTGAGGGAGGACCGAATTTCTTCTAGCAGCTCATCAGTGATCAGTGCCTCGGCATCTCTACATTGCTGCACAACTTGACTTTTTTGTTTGCTAGGTTTGGATGGTGATAAACGTTTTTGTGCCCTTGAGCCAGCAGGTTTTCTTAAGGTGCTGAAATGAAGAGAAATAGCCTGTCCTTTTCCAGCTCTCTCTGGTTGCTGTTTACAGCAGTGATGCTTCAAGGTGAGAATACGGCTTGATGGCTGAATGTTGCATTGAGGGTTACTTGACTCAGACAGGAACTGGCACCCTGATGTGTCTTACACAGTTGAGCTCCCCAAGTCTTTCACCTGTTTTGTTTTACTTTCTCACTGATGCCTAGACAAAGTGAATAATCGTGTGTAGCCAGAACTGAAATGCTCTTTGTGAAGCTTTGATTTGTTAGGATTTCTTTGTAATCAGGAAGGTTTGCGTTGAGCTCTCGTTAGTCCAGGAAGTCACCGTGAGTCACCAGAGAGTGTACTCCAAAGTACTTCCTACAGAGAGCCAGCTGGCACTTCATGCAAGTCTTGTGAGTGTTACTGCCCTTGCCCTTGGCTTGCAGAAATAAGTGGATCTATCTAAAGGTAGTACAGAGACTGCCTACAGAAACTGTGATGCATAAAACAGTGCAGAACAACAAAAGCAGAAGTGTCATTTAAAACCTAAAGTTTCAGTGAATTATTTGTAGTGGCTAAGCCTGGATAGCAAGAAGCATCTCCAAACACTTGGCTTGGGAAAGGCCTCAGTGCAAGGATGTGCCCATAAATTGTGCAATTGGCAATTTGTGGAGAAAAGCAGCTGCAGCTCAGACTTTTTCCACGTAGTAGTTGAAAAACAGTAAATTCTAAATGCAGCATGAACCTACCAGTGCTGCATTTAGGGTTATATTGCAAGTCATTAGCCTGGGAGCAGGTTTGACTTCAGACTTTGCTTCTAATTTTAGTTTGGCAGATGTGTGACTAACTCAATAAACTCTACGCTTATGAAAGATATCAGTAAAATAAAATTATATTTGCCTTCAAAAAAGTCATGAATCTCTAGATGTAGAGATGTGGTTTTTTAGTGGGTACAAAAAGCTAGTATTTCTGCTCTAAATGATACATTCTACAGTTTATGAATGATAAATATAGGAAGTACTACTTGAAGCTGTAAAAAGAGGGTGTCTTCTGATACTGCTCAGTGCTTAATCTGTTATCTAGCTGTAGAATCAGCCAAAGGAAAATACGCTCACATGCTGTTTAATGACCTGTTTGAAAACTACTCAAATGCTCTAAGACCAGTGGAAGACACAGATAAAGTGCTGAATGTCACCCTTCAGATCACATTGTCCCAAATTAAAGACATGGTGAGTAAGAGTACAGTTCTGTGTTTCTCAAGATGTGCTGAAATGTACTAGCTGTAAACAGTTTGCTTGTAGTAGGAAAAGCAACTTATATTTTGTTGTGACAACTTCAGTAATGCTTCCTTGCAAGGGTCATATTCTCCAGTTCTTTGTAGATTCTTATCTGATTGCAACACTAGGACTTCCACTGTAAGCCTGTGAATTACAGCTGCTGAGTTAAGGCTCCTTTTGTAGTTAAGGTGTTGGTATTGCACCCTCCAGGCAACTTTTGCTGAGTTTTAAATAGAAAGAGCAAAAGCTTTTTCTAAAGTGCAATTAATTTCTACATAAACTCCCTACTTTAGTCTTCAGTAATGTCCATATATTGGGTTTGGTCAAATACTGTTAAGTACTTAAGCTTTTAAGACAAAAAATCAGTCTGGAATGAGAATGGAAAATCTCTTTTGTGACTTCTGAGTTCCTACAAGGCTTCACTGAGCTTTCAGAGAATTTGTTAGCCTGAATCTGTTAACTGTTGGTATTCTGAAGCTCACAAAAGGAAACTTAAGATACTGAGAGCCTTCTAATTAAAGCTGGATAGCATGGAGGGGGAAGGAAGTTGGACAAGAGAAAGTCCAAATAAGCTCCCTGTACAGTTAAAGGGCATGTGTACTTGTCTGAGAAGTACTCTTGTGGCCTGTCAGCATTCTGACCTGCTTAGGGCACTACTTAAGAGCATACAACAAATGCTGTCTGCATCTAAGATGTGATTTCATCACCTCCAGCTAGAAATATTTCTACCTTTTATGCAGGATGAAAGGAACCAAATCTTGTCAGCTTACTTATGGATTCGACAAAGCTGGTATGATGCATACCTCAGATGGGACAAGGATAAATATGATGGGTTGGATTCTATCAGGATTCCAAGCAATTTGGTTTGGAGACCAGATATTGTCCTGTATAACAAGTGAGTGTGACTGGAGAAAATAATTTTGAATATTTGAGGGAGGGAAGGAGTGGGTTGAAGGAGGAAATTACCCACAGAGCCTAATCTTTAATCTCTTCATCTTGCCTCAGCAAGGGGTTGGTTGTCTGAATACTTGTTGATCATCTAAATATTTTCCAATAAAGCCATGGACAGGATTTGTCAATTGATTGTACTGCACAGGAAAGCTGTTCTGAATTTCTCTGCACTGGGAAGTCTGAAGCACTTTCTGCTGCAGCTGTTGAAGAGCTCTGGAAGACAGTGTGTCCACAGAAAAGTGGTTCACAAAGGCTACACTCCTTGGTCTGCTCCCACAGGCCAGTAGTGACTAGCAGCTTATTTTCATCTTTAAATGGATTCTTATACTACTGTATCCTTTTTTTGGTGTTAAGTTTGAGGAAGCTGTAGCTGACAAATACAACTTAATTTAGCAGTACTGATGTTTGGCATTAATGGGTGCTGGTACTCATAAATAATAGTTAATAGTAAGTTCCTAATAAGATTCAGTATAAATGTATATTCTGGAAACATGCTTTTAATGGCATGAAGTGAGGGTCTTCCATAGCCCTTCCCTGGTCCACACTTAAGTTGTTGCCAGTAGATCTTGACTGTCACTTTTCTGTCTTCTAGGGCTGATGATGACTTTTCAGAACCAGTGAATACTAATGTTGTGTTGAGATATGATGGAAAAATCACTTGGGATGCACCTGCTATCACAAAGAGCTCATGTGTAGTGGATGTATCTTATTTTCCTTTTGACAGCCAGCAGTGCAACCTTACATTTGGGTCCTGGACCTATAATGGTAATCAGGTAGACATCATCAACTCTCTTGACAGTGGTGACCTCTCTGACTTTGTAGAAGATGTGGAATGGGAGATTCATGGTATGCCAGCAGTTAAGAATGTCATCACTTATGGCTGCTGCTCCGAGCCTTATCCAGATGTGACCTTCACACTGATTTTGAAAAGGAAGTCTTCATTCTACATATTTAATCTATTGCTGCCTTGCATTTTGATCTCTTTCCTGGCCCCACTGGGGTTCTATCTCCCTGCAGACTCTGGCGAAAAAGTGTCTCTGGGTGTTACGGTTCTTCTTGCTCTGACTGTGTTCCAGCTGATGGTTGCAGAGATCATGCCTCCCTCTGAAAACGTGCCTTTGATAGGTGAGTTTGATGTGCTTTGTCTTTAAACGTGGCTTAGTAGTAGCAGGGCTTTATGTCAGGGCGACCCTATATGCAATCTGTGGCTTTTGTGAAGGTAAATCTTGCATGTTTAAAACATAGTAAACTCCTTAGAATGTGTGTGAAATTTGTACAGGTCTGCTGAAGCTCTTCAAAATTATTTTCTGTTTATTTTAAACTACATATAAGCTAGCTATTTTGTATTTATTAAATATAATTAGACATACAGAAGGATGTTATCACATTGTAATAAGGCCAACAGTGGAAAACAATTTCAAGAACCAGAGTACAAAGTGTACACAAGAGCTTGCACACAAAAGGCTGGACTGTTTCAAGATATGTTTCTGTCAGATCCAGTTGGTCTGGCTGGGACACTCAGGGGTCACTTTGTATCTGACTGATGGTTGGGTTGAATTGTAATGCCTGGCAATCCATTGTGCTGAATTGGAATCTGTGCCTGAGAGTTCAGAAGAGGCAACATGTATTGAGAAGGGTGGTGTTCAGCCTTCTGGTCTGCCTTCTGCCAGGACCTTCCTGCCACTGACTGATCCACCCCCTGGGGCAGGAGGCTGCCCAGCTTCCCTGGTGGGATTTCTGAAGGGCTACGAATGCAGTTACCTCCACACTGGCTTCCAGCTTCATTGAGATAATTCAGATCTTGTTATTTTTGTTCCCATTATTGCTGTTTACATGAAAATGTGCATGGCTTAGCTGAGACAACACACTGGGCAATGATTAGGAAAGTTGAATGCATTTCCCACACCAGTACCAACTAGTTCTGCATAGGGTATGGGCTTGCTGTACTGGAGTACCTTTCCTACCCTCCTGCCATATGGTCTAAATTAAGGAGCCAGGACCTAACCTCAGTATGCTTTCTCTATTCTGTCACCGTCCTTTCCAACCCCCTTGAAAGCTGGGATTACATCCTGCTTGTCTGTGGTGCAGCCTGGGTCATTCCTGCCAGCCCTCGCTTTCCCTGCAGAGGCTGCAGAACAGCAGGGCTGGGAGCTGCCTTTGCTTTGGCACAAGCCACGCTAGCTTAGCTGGTCAGCAGTGCCCTTCGGGTGTGGAAAACAGTGGCTGAGGGTTTCTCCACTTGCTGTCCCTGGCCAGGATGAACTTTGTGCCTGTTTGGACTAGCTATGCTAAAATTTGTACAGTCTGAACAAAGTCCAGGCAGCAAATCTCAGCCGGCTACAGAGCCCCCCTTCAGCTCTGTGCCTGGCCTCCCAGCTCTCAGTGTGCTGGCTGTGTGGACACCAGCAAGGTCTGGGGATCTGCTGGCCTGCATGCCTGCAAAGGCATCTGTCTGCTGATGTGAGGTGTGTCAATCGCTCCAGTGGAACATTACCCCACCTGTTAGTACATAGGAAGTACATGTGCCATGTGAAGCCATCAACACTAGGATTTTACAGAAACCAGGAAGCGAGCAAGGCTCCTGATAAACATTTTTAAGCTGCTTTCTGAATGGGTGCGTTTCCAGAAAGCAGAGGGTTTGCCTTGCAGATATTTACCATGCTAATACAACAGTCACTTGCTCATCTGATAAAGGCATGCTGGTAATGAGTATGAGGTTTTACTTTAACAGTTTTAATTGTTTTTTAATGGCGAAGTAAGTGTGATCTAAGTACAGAGAATCAGGGTGATTGAAAACTTGTTTCACTTGCACTTATTGCTAGCACCAAGTTGTCACATTTTATTTCTGCATCGACTTTTAATTTTTTGTCAATTAAGGTAGCATTTAGTATGGTTTTATTTTCTGTTCCAGGAAAGTATTACATAGCAACTATGACCATGATCACAGCTTCCACTGCACTGACGATCATTATAATGAATCTCCATCACTGTGGCTCAGAAGCAAAGCCTGTTCCACAATGGGCCAGGGTGGTTATTTTGGACTACATGTCAAAAATCTTTTTTGTTTACGATGTGGGTGAAAACTGCACAAGTCCGAAAAGAGAGAAGGAAGAAGAACGTAAGCTAGAGGGAGATTATGGGTGTCAGAGGAGGCACAGAGAGGTAAGGGGTCAGCTTTCCAGTAGGAATGATGACTGTGATCTCAGCGAGAAGCTGAATGGAAATTTGAATAAAAGCTATGGAATTCATGGTGAAAATGTTAGGGAAACCATTAATTGCTGTTCCTGTTATAAAATACTGATTAAAAATATTGAGTATATTGCTAATTGTGTTCGAGACCATAAAGCAAACCGGGCCAAAGGAATTGAATGGAAAAAAGTTGCAAAAGTGATGGACAGGTTTTTCATGTGGATTTTCTTTATCATGGTGTTTTTTATGAGTGTGCTGGTCATTGGGAAAGCAGCTTAACTGAAGATGAACACATTCCTTTTGTACATCTAAATATACTGGTTAGCTGGTTTTGGTGGAGCTCTGGGAAAGGTGCTTTGAGATGCCTTGCCTTCTGTAACAATAAACAAATTCTGCAGGCTGTTACAGTGTGTTGAGACATTGCTCAGCTGAGGGCTTTGTTAATGAGTGTCCTTGCCTTTTAGTAGGGGAGTGAAACCCTGATGAAGTGGTTGGATTAGCACTCGGTGCTCTGTCCCAATGGGTGGTGGCCATGGCTTCCGGCTGGATGGGTTGGAGCACTGCAGCCAGGGAGCAGACAACCTAGCAGGCAGCACTGTGATCACACACTGCATCTCTTCACCTTGTAATTTGACCAAACCTTTCTCTTCCAAAGAAACATATTGTATTGGTGACATGGTGGAGTGCCTGGAAACCATTCCTTCATGACATTGCTTCTTTTTTTTTCTTTTTTTTTTTGTTTTTTTTTTTTTTTGTGTGTGTGTGTAAGCTTCTCTTCCTAATGTAAGGTTTTATTATGGCTCTTTCTGGTCACTGTTCCTATAATTTCATAGGCTCTACAGGTCTATCTGTTGTGCCTTTCACTTCTAATACTATTAAGCTTATTGAATAAGATGACTATCATAATCTTCCTCTTTATCATTCCCTGCTGTTGAATATTACTCTTTTGTCACCATGATTCCAGTAAATCAGATTCCTAGGAGTTCCTCCTCATGAAGTCAGAGGGCCTCTCTTCCATTCTCTGCCTTTTGAGCCCAATAAAAGGAAGGACCTCTGCTGTCCTTCCTAAATGTCTCATTCCCCTGGGCATTTGTGCAAGATGGGCTTTAAAAGCTATTTGAGACTGCTAAAATCGGAGGCTGTGATTTCTGTCTCTGCTCCTTTTATTGTCCTTCACCAGTGCTCACCACACCTGTCCCTTGCCCAGTCTTACATCCTCTTTTGGTACTTAAATTTTAAACTATTTACAGGAGCACGAAGGTTGCCCTGTGCATTACTTAGCACGGAAGTATGATCTTACAAGCTCGTTAAAGCAGTGCCATAATCAACACTCCTTGCTCAACACCTTAGTATTTATATGTACATGAATGTGTTTGTTGCTCACATCACCAAAATTCTCTCTTCTGTGTGTGAATTTGTTAAGTCTCTCAGACTAATAGAGATCTGGAAGGCGTCTCGCATAGTAAAGTGAGAAGCTAGTACCCCAGGCAAACCTGTGGCAGATAAATTGCTTTTACAAAGCACCCTGAACTTTGAAACCGTGTTATTCTAGATGCAGTGGGAGAGGCAGAATGACACTGTAACGGATCCCAGTCAAAAGTTCATGTGATAAAACTAATTTTCCTAATTGTTGCTGTTAATAGGAGCATACCTGTGAAGGTGTAACTTAAGAGCAAGGAGTCAAAATGACAAAATGATGCAGTTGTTATGCCCAAATTTATTGGAAGACAGACAATTGTAATTATTATTATTATGTAAATGATATATTGAATTGCTAATGGGAGGTTTTCCTTTGTGTGGAATAATTAATGCTGTAAGCTTATCTGGATTCTCATGCATAATGCAAGCTTTAAAGTCCAGGTCCTAATGTAAAGCTAAACTAGGTGAGTAGCCAAGAATAAACTCAGTGTGTGGAAAAAGTCTCAAGTATGTTCCCTGTAAATTATCAGTTCCCAGTCAACTGGGGTAACTTTGAATAGCTCCTTTAGAAGACAAGCTGCTCACTTTCACTGCAGAAAAATGGTTGCACCCCTTTGCCGTGGAATTCAGGGTCTGGCTCGTACCCTGCCTGATTGAGGAAATGGACTTGTTCTTTGTGTGGAAAATAATATTGTCTCAAAAGCTGAAGGAGTGAAGTATTTAGAGGTAAGGGTAAAATGGTCAGAACATGAGTACTCAGCATGGAAAACAGATGAGCAAGGGTTTGTCCAAGGTGACAAAAAGGAGACAGCTCACTGTCTCTTCTAATACAGGAACAGGAAACATTAAATATACAGTGTGTAACACTGGAGGAGTCTGTACAATGTGTGAGAAAGCTGAGGAACTCCTTGCAACAGGATTTGTGAATGCTGGAAGATTATATGGGTTTAAAGAGTTGGGGAAATGCGTGGGAGAAAAAGCTATCCACATACTATTAAATACAGTCATGAAGTGTTGAAAGGTGGAGCAATATTTTAGGGATTTGTGACTATGATCTGTGCTCTTCATCCCATCAGTGGCATCCATAGGAGACAGCTTCCAGGTTTAGACAGACCTTTAGTCTGACTTAATATCTCTCTTAGAAATTCAGACTGTGCCCATGCCATTCTGTTCAAGGCAAACTGCAGCATGTGTGCACACATGCTGTGTGGCCTTCCCAGGTGCCAGGGGAAGTTTGCAGTCATAGGTGGATCGTGGGCCTTTTTATCATGCTGGTGCCTCCTCAGCATGCTGCAGGCTTGGCTGCTGTTGTCACACTTCACACTTCCCTAGCATGTTTCATGTAAAGATGTGATAGTACTAAAGGTTTTTTTCTTACAAGGTTATGATTTCAAAATTATTTCTAGTTATTGAGTTTAAACACTACATTTGCTTTTTTATTACTTTCTTCTGTTATTGTTTTTGTTGGATCATCAGGCACTCTCTAGTGTTTCTCTTCCTTTATTTACATATGCTTGGTCTTCCAACACTTTTCTGGTTTTAGGTCATAAGAGTCAGATCCAGTAAAGAACGTGAGCAGCAGAGGATGGGATCTGGTAGAAGTCAATATGATGCTTCTGGTGACAAGGCTGGCCCCAGATCTATGCAAGTGCAGCCATATGAGGGCTAGTTACTTTAAACCTAGCTCAGGAGTTTCTAACCAGAAGGAAGGGGCTGTAGTTTAAGTGTCCCTCCATATTTCAGTAATCATCTGCTCTGAATCAACCAAGTGTGTTAGCAGTCAGAACTGTACATGACGACTCCAGTGCTGAGTGGCAACAGGAAAGTTTAAGTTAATTCTGTCTGTCCTGGTCTCTTCCTCTTTCCTTTGTGTCTCATGCTTAGATCCAGTAATCTTTAAATCCAGAGATGATGAATGACTGTGATTATAGTAACAGAAAAATAACTATTTATGCACTTGTTTGAGTAACTCTGCAGGCTTAAAATGAAGGCAGCAGGGTGACTTTATACTGAGGGGATCAATAATGCTGTAAATGCAGTTTGAGATCTGTGTGCTGCAGAGGCCTTTGAGGAGTGAGCTGACAAATTTTTTTGCCGTATTATCTCTTGGCAGAATAATCACCTCTCCCATCTTGTATTGAGTCATTGCAGTGTTAGCTTATTTGTCCTCATATTATCTCCTGTGATGCTGTCAAGGTGTTGTCTTCCATGATCAGGACTGCAGAACTGAAGATGACGTATGATGGGATGTTGAGTTGTTGACTTTGCAACTGTGCAGAAAGGTAGGAGATGCCCTTAGCTCCCCCAGGAAATTGTCTTCTCTTTGTGGAAATTGTAGCCTGAGGATTTAGTTGAAACCTAAAAGGCTCATCCTGGACAGTAAATGACACCTTGAAACAGAAGGGGGTTTCCCCATGTTTCAGGAATTCAGGTGTTACCTCATAAGCTATCTGCATGTTTCATCCTCTGGTTAGCAAAGCTTGGTAAGCTTGGTTCTCTGACCCTGCTAGAAGTATGGGAAGTGTTTGAATTGTTTTTCAAGAAGTAGGGGAAAGAGGCCAGAACTCTTTGTTGTGCACCTCCATCACGATATGAGAGATGGAAGACCTGCAGTGTGGTTGTCTAGGAGCTCATAAAGGAGAGTGTGGGGTGAGAGGGAATTCCTTTCATTCTGTTTATAAACCTGCAAAGATTCTGTCTTTTGTTTTTACAAACTTATGCTGTTAAAGAAAATAATATGTTGAGTCTTGTTTTCATTCTTAAAACCTTTTCATCAGTGACAGGGGACGGGACCAAAGGTGACCTCTGGAGATCGTGTGTAAGCACATCCTTTGTCCTTGCAGGCAGAGTGGGTAACCTAGAGATCAATTAAAGGAGGAGAGCAAGCTGAACCTCTCTTTTCTCACTGTTTCTGAAGTCCACTGAAAAGCAGGCATCTTTGTTAAAGACAAGTCCAGCTGTGTGGAAAGGACAAGGGACTTAATTTTCTCCAGACACCTTTTAAGAGCTCCATTCTGCAAGGTGGCAGTGAACAATACTGTTTTTACATGCAGTAAGGAATAACTGACATTACAAGTGCTCAACTTGGGTTTGTTCTTCTCTCTTCCTTTCTAAATACTTTAGTGCATTTTGTTCTTGGGCTGTAGTCCACAGACCACGGAAGGTCTGCAAGGCCACCAGGAATGCACAGCAATTGTTTGATTAAGTTGTACTGGTTTAACCCCTCCTTACCTGTGGGAATTTATGAGGTTGTTTGACCTCCAAAAGTTGTCCAGCCACTGGGGTGGGCAACACAGACAGTGTGTTTATCAAAGAGTTACTGTGCTAGTAGTCCTTTGGGTCTTACAGGCCCTATTAACTCCTGGGAGCTGCCAGGCACACAGGGTGTTCTCACCCTGTCCAGTCTGGCAGCTTTCTGGATACCTGGGGTGCAGGCACTCGTCTTGTAGCAGGCTAGTGCTGAACTAAGCCATGTCTGTTCTTGGTCACACAGGGTCCTGTGTTGCTTTGGCTGGCCATGTCACTTCTGCATCTCCAGCTGAGTTCTAGCCGCAGTGTATTGGAGAAGGCAATCTGGGGTGGATCGCAACACGGGGACCTTTGCAAAGGGTAATCCAAATATAAGTGTTGGGGAGCATAGCAGGGCAGAGAATGTGGCCTGTGGTCAGTTCCAGATGCAGTTTTTGCACAGAACAGTTTTTGCTTTGATCTATTCTACACTCTACACTGTGGTGGTGTGGCCTCACCTCGTGTGCTGCATGCAGTTTTGGATGCCATAGTACAAGAGGGACACAAAACTATTGGAGAGATTCCAGAGAAGGGCAACAAGGATGGTGAAGGGTCTGGAGAGGCTGAAGTCCCATGGTTTGTTCAGCCTGGAAAAGAGGAGGCTGAGGGGAGACCTCATTGTGGTCTGTGGTTTTGTAACAAAGAGGGACAAAGGGGCAGGCACTGATCTCCTCTTTTTGGATACCAGTGATAGAACCTGAGGGAACAACATGAAGCTGTGACAGGGGAGGTTTAGGTTAGATGTTAGGAAGAAGTTCTTTACTGAGAGAATGCTCAGGCACTGGAACATGTTCCCCAGGGAAGTGGACACAGCACCAAGCTTGACTGAGTTCAAGAAGTGTCTGGACAATGCGCTCAGTCACATACTTAGATCTTAATAAGATGTTATCAGGAACAACTATGCTGGCCCTGTATGGAACCAGCAGTTGGACTTAATGATCCTTATGGGTCCTTTCCAGCTCAGGAGATTCTGTGATTCTTGGGCACTCCTGCTTCAGGTGTCAATCTAGTGAACATCCAGAAGCCAAAATCAAGATTAAAAACTGCCAGATACCATTTTTCATTCTGGTTCCTGAAAATGTTTATTTAAAAAATGATTCAGTGCTACCTTCTAAGTAAGCCACCTTGAATTATGGATTTTTCTGGAGAGCAGGAATTGCTGTTTGCTTCTTCTGCCATTCTGAGCATTTATCTTTACCAGGTTCTGTGCCTTGTGACGGTCACACTACTCGCAATAAATTTCTACCTCAGTTCCAAAAGAGCATATAACAGATTTTTATATGCCATATTTCTATTTTTCATACCATTCTTCATTGAATGGGATTTTATCTGTGGCTTTGGGAGTTGCTGGGTACTGCATTCCCCAACACCTGTCCTGCATTCCCCTTCGGTTTGATGAGGCCTTGATTTTAGTGACTCTGAATGCAGTGACAGAGCTGGCAAAGGAGTGAAAAATGATGTGGGTTTAAAAATTGCTGAGACCTTACCCAGATTATTGTAGGCATAGTGCTTCAGTAAATAAAATGAGTAAACTGAGATTCACTGAGTATTTGTATGCTATGTGCCACTACCAGCAGATAACTTTGATTAATAGTGTTCTTAGATACTGTATAATAATGTGTTCTGGTTTTGTTTGCTTGTGAGTGCTCTGTTAGCATGCTTAAGAACATTATAGCAGGAAATTGTTGAGCCATTATAATATGAACAAATAAGAAATGATACTGTGATTAATGCATGCACCTGTATGGTTCTGTTGTTAGTATGCCTTAGAGAAGTACTAGATCTGGCTTCAATTCTGGCCAAATACTACTAAGCTGGTCAGTAAGTTTCAGTGTCAGGAGTGCCTTTTATTAGTGTTTCATGGCAGCAAAAATGGACTCTAAAGTTAAACAAATGGTAAAGTTATCTGGAGTAGTCTCCAGAACTTAGAAGCGCCCTTCACGGAAAAAGCACGTGCCTAGAATGTGGAGTGGTGGTCAAAGTGGTGGTGTGACTTCCACAGGGCCAAAAGTTGGTTCGAGGACGGCAGCAGACGTGTCTTTTGTAAAATAACACTACATGGTGTTTGCAAAATGAGGATGAGAAAAAAGATGGGCAAAGCTAACTAAAAATGAGGTGAAAGATGTAAAATTACCAAGACTATTGTCAAGCACCTGTGAGTTCACAGGGGCACATTCTGGCTGTGCTATAGCTACTTCCATTTCACATCCCATTCACTGGCCAGCCTGTCACAGAACGCTGGCAGACGTCAGGCCTCCTCTGGAAGAAACCCACGTTTCAGAGCTGTGTAAATGTACTGTTGTGTCCACGTTTGTTTCGCATGTTGATGTTGTAGGTGACTGCCAAGAAGATATTTGTGGTGAATGAAACTTGTGCTGCTGGAAACTAGTGCACAGCTGGAAACAGAACAGTGATCAGGAGACAATCTCTTTCTTCAAAGCTAAAGGGCAGGATTTTTTTCATAAAGGCTTACCACTGACATCACAAACCCAGGGGTAAACTGGCCCCTCACCCCCTTGCACTGAACAAGTAATGTAGTGCAAGTGAGCTCAGGGTTATGGTGGTCAGATACAAGCAAAGCTTGGTCACTTCCAGGTATGCTGCCTTAGTTCTGCTTTTCAAGGCCATATTCACACCATGTAGAGGCTGTTTGAACTGTAACACCTTTCTCAACAGCATGGTTCAAAGTGGAGTGGGCTGGACAAGTGCTTATTTGGCACAGCGCCCGTGAGCTGCGTGACTTCTCAGAAGCACTTGAAGCCAGCAAGTTTTCTATCACTAGGAGCATTGCTCCAGGACCCTTGGTTCCCGAGGCATCATCAGTAAACCAGCCTGGAGGTCCTGCACCAAGGGGAGGAGAGGTGAAGGGTGGTAGTGAGAATGATTCCAAGACCCAGGTGTCTGTGCTGTCAAATACAGCACTTTACAAAACTCCTCCTGTGGAGATAGTTCCTCACCTAAATCCTGAGACCTCTAGAGGTCATGCAAGTGCTACTGTCGTTGCAGGGTGCTTCAAGGCAGTGCTTATAGGCGATTCTTAAATGTTGATCTTAACCCATACTGTTCTGTTTTCTCCAAGATGCCACAAGTAACGTAGACTTGGTTGCCTGTTAGAACAGTTGTTCCTCTAACGTCTTATTAAGGTCTAAGTAAACGAGTAATTCTGGGGATACAGGACAGGAATTTTTCATAAAGGCCATTTCATGGCTTCCTCAGAAGCCATGCTTTAATTTGTAGTATGATCTGGGGCTAATAGTCTTGTGAACAGAACTAATTTAAGGTAGTCTGTTAGTCCTCAAAGTACTGTAGATTGAAGGCTTTGTGAGCAGTGGGAACTGATCAGGACAGCCTGGCATGTTGCTGAGACAAAGGGAAAATGCCTGCTGAAGGCACTGAGCATTATGGCAAGAGGAACTTGAGCCCTCAGAAAGGTCAGCAGGGATGTGACTATTTAGGTTTTCTGACCAACTTTGGGTAGCTTGGAAAAAGAGAGGCTTCATAAAAGGTGGCTATCTTTCATAGATCTCACTCCTCTCCGATTTGTTTCTAGGTTCTTCAGCCCTTTTGCTGTAGTCATTCTAGTCTCTTCTGAGAGTAGAAAGAAGCCTTTTATACCCTCGATTGTGACTGCACCCCCTATGAAACAACTTTAGCATCATGGTACTGCTGTTCCCCGTGCCTCACAAATGGCTCCTTGAGCTCAGTAGCCATGGATGTTGACTGGATAGGGCAACATCCCTGGCATGGAAGAAAGAGGGATCATTTGCTCTATTGCTTTACATCTAATCTCACCCCTGCTCACTGCAAACACAAACAGTAGTGTGAAGGAGGGTCCTCTCTGGTATGAGACTCCCTACAGCCAGCTGCACTGAGAGGGGAAATCAATGAGGTACTTCAATACATGGCTTTCACTTCAAAATATGGACACATTGGTAAACACCTTCAGAAGGCAGGAGGAAGCTTTCTGGCTGGTTTGTTGGTGTAATCCAAGCCTGCACTTGCTCCTCAAAATGCCAATTTAAACTTACACTGTTGCATCAGATTGCAATGAACTGGAGGATACTTGAAGCATGGAGACTCTGCAACTCGTATGAGGTAACAGATGTAACGAAACTGTCCTGGTGGTAGTTTGGTTCAGTTCAAATGACCCACAGCACTTACATTGCAGCCAGGTTCTTGCCTATGAAGCCAGGTTCTTGTTCTATGCTCTGACTTTCCCATAGGACACTGTTTCTGCTGCACCTGCTTCTCCTTGGAAAGGTGGTCCTCTTGATCCCAACTAGGCAGGTGTCTCCTTCCCTCTCTATCCCAGAGGAACTCGGACCTGAAGCTCTCCCTGCACCTGGCAGAAGGGAGAAGGCAGAATGGCTGCAGACACTGCCAGGCTGTCATCAGTCTGGGTATGTTTGTGTGAGCGGTGGTATGCTCAGCTTGGGGAGCAGGACCTCATCTTTGTGCAGCAGCAAAACATGCCATTGTTTGTTTCCACTGTGCTGCAGCTGTGACCATCAGAGTCATGATTTGGAGCATGGATTTTCCTGAAAAAACCCAACAACAAACACAAAACACAGAACAAGCAGGTAATTATTAAGTAGATTTTTATGAGTATTGGCTTAAATTCATTAAATACATCAAGCCCTATAATGAAGGAGCATGGGATAATTACTTATTCCAGAAATTGCTGTCCATACAGGACATCTGAAAACTCAGAGTTGAACTCTGAAGAAACAAGCCTTGGAGGGATACAGCGGGACCTAAAATTGCAGGTTTTGCATGTGATGATGGGGCTTTATCACAGACTGGAGAGAGCAAATGGGCAGATTTGTAGTGGTTTTGCACCTGTTTTTGATGAGATATTAGAAATGAGGCACCGAAATGTCATTGTTGCTCTGGGCCATGGTTCTGCTGCTGTGGGTCCTGCTGAGACTGTGGCCTACTGATGTGGCTCACCTAGCAGGAAGCACCCTATGGTTTTCTTCCAGGAGAATGAATGAATTGCTCTAGCTAGAGAGGTGTATGTCAGCCAGAACACAGTGATACTTTTTTCCTATTGCCTGATATGTTTGGTGGGGATCCTTAGCTAGGATAGTGTGTATCAGCAGTGATTTCCCTATTCCTTCTACTTAATTACTATAACTTCCCCCCCCCCCAATTAAGCATTTATTGACAAGTTTATCCATGGTGCTTGTAGAAATAGGGAATAGCTGCTTTGTCTAGGTTCCGGATCCTGCCTATGCTGGTGCCATCCATGGGTGCTTCATGCCCTGGGAGCTGGACCACCACACTGGAAATGTCCCAAAGGGGTGTTGGGCTTGCCTATAGCTCTGCAGTTCTCACGTGGTGACCCTTTAGGTGTGCCCAGGTGTTATTGCTGAATAAACACACATAGGCAATTTCTATTACAGAGAGAAAGACTTCTCTTAAAATGGGTTAAATCTGCAGGGAAGGGAATTGAGAGTCACTTTAATGCAGAAAGATTGGGGGGGGGAGGGAGGAGGGGGAAAGAATGTGCCCAGCAAAACCCAGCTTTGATAGAATTTTGTTACTTTTTACCTGGTACATGAGGTTTCTTTAGTTTATCACTCCTATGGATTAGGCTGTCTCACTGTAATATCTCAAAAGAGAAACTTTATCTATACAAAGTAATTCACCTAATTGCCTGCTATTGAGTGAAGAGGGTGCTCTGGGACTGAGCTAGAAGCTCCAAGGTTCACTGCAAAACTGGGTGGAAAAGTATCTTATCAGGGATCTGTACAGTCACTTCCAGTTTGCTCTTGTTCCCTCAAATACTGTCCAACAGCTCTAGATTCTGTGTGAAATAGGTGGGTTCACTTTCCTGACCTTGGTATATAACAACGATGTGGTGTTTCGAAAACCTGCTCTGGTGAGAAGCAAAACCAATGCTAATTCTTCTTGCAGCAGCCAGGCTTGTCTCTTGGCTTCTCTGCTTCAGCCTCACAGAGTTAAGTGCCAGAGGTTTATTACATGTTTTCTATCTGGGTTATGGTTTTTTTCAGTCTCTCAATCTAGTAATTGCCATTTGTAATTTTTCCTGGTGGTAAAGGTCACAAAGATAACTTGGCCCCTATACCTTAACCTCTTGGTGCATCTCAGGTTATGAAAGGCGGTCTTGAAGCCTGCTGATTAAATTAATTACTCTTCTGAGTTTTCATCATAAAGAAAGACTATTTTGCCTTTGTACTTCATTTCCATCCCGTTTTTTGTATGACATCTCAGAGTCAGGTTAGGAACCTCTAATTTTACTGGGGTGCAATCAGGTAATAGAAACAGCTTTGTCAGACCAAAAAAAAACCCCAACCTATCATGAACTGTCTGTTGCACAGACACCTTCCCTGACTTCATGAGACTGGAAACCACACTGTTGCTTTTGTTTTCCCTGTTATGCCCTTGTTAGGAACTTCTCCAGGCTGGTGAAATTGGAGCAAAGCCTGAGAATAAGATGACGGTGTCTTGGTGCCTAAAGCAGCATGGGCCAGCACTCAGCATTCACTCTGCCCTCGCAGAAAACTCACTCATGAAAGTGAGTGTTTGTGAGGGTCAGATTTGCTTTCCAAAGCCCTACCTGTGTACTAACAGGCTGCCCCAAACCAGCCTCTTCCTGTCTGAGGGAACCAGGGGGAGTTGGCAGCAGGATGTCTTCATAGAAGCCTGGTTGTCCAGCTGCTTCCGCCTAGCACTCCTGGTTAGCCTTTGCTCCCTTGCACTGAAATGTGTGGGGCTGTCTCTGCTGCTCTTCCTGGGAGTTGCACTGGCACAGTCCAGCAGGATAGGTAGAGCTGAGTTAATCCCAAATCCTGCAGAATGGCCCTTTGTGAGCATGTGTTGAGAGAGAGGATGTGCAGAAGAGGATGCCCCTGTCCTTTCTGCATGGGTTCCCTTCAGTTCATCTTTGCCAAGGTGGTCCTACTGTGTTCTGTCACTGGGGACAACACTGCAAAGGTGGCATTGCAGCTTCTCTGGAGCTCTTGTGGCATAGCTGGTCACGGTCTGTGCTAGAGGCTTACCAAAGTTTAGAAGGCTCTCCAGAGCAGCTGAAGCAGAGAAGACCTGCAGAGATATTCAGCCCAGAGACGTGCACAAGTCTCAGCTACCTCCTCCTTATGCTTCAGGATCCCTATGGACTAGCCTTGCCTCCCAGGAGCATCTCTGAGGCAACTGTAGCAAAGCCACTGTGCTACCTGTAAAATGTAGTTTATGAGTACGGAACTAGGCAGTGAAGCACACTTAGGGCTATGTGAATCGTGTGACAAGATTGCAACCCATTACATTAAATGAGAGAATCCTTGAAACTCTTATGAGGGTTCATCAAAAATAAGTAACAATGTGAATTTCTCCACCTTCCAAAGCACTGTGTAGGTACTCGTGTACTTGCACTAGTGAATCAGCTGGGTGCCAACCCATATTCTGGTACTGCACCCCAGCGTATGTGGTGGGGACGGAGCCTCTGCTTGTGCTCAGGTGTTCTCTGCCAGGGTGCTGACCTCCCCCTGCCACTCTGCACAAGCCCAGGCCTGCAGAGGTTATGTAAAGCATACGGAGGAGGAAGGTTTGCTGTAACATCTGTAATGTCCTTTTATACTGGAAAAGCTGATTTCAGCTGTCTCCAGCCCCTTGCTGGATTATTCTTTAGCACACAATAGGGATGCAATGATCAAATGTGCCTTAAAGCAGCATTTCAGGCAGCATGTGGAAGAGCTAGGGCAGCTTCAGGGAAAAAGTTTGGAAACAAGATCTGAAGGCAACATTAAACATTGTTCTTAGGATATGCATCTGCCTACATTCCCTTTCCAGCATATTCAGTCCTCAGGATATGGGAAAAAGTTCCCTTTTATTCACTCACTGCATATCATTTCTATAAAGCCCAGCTTCACAGCTCCTCTGCTCCAACATTTCCCAACTTGGAAATCCTTTGCAGCATGTCTTTGGTACTTGATCTCAGACAGATGAGGTTCCAAACTGAGCCAGCCTTTGTTTCACCTTGTGCAGAGGACATACTGGATACAGGAGCAGTGCTCAGCCCAGTTTGCCCATTACATCTGATCCATTTCTGTCAGCTGCCAATCTATATTCCTAACTGGTACAGTGTTCAGGCATGATCTGAATAGCCTGAAAACCTGTGGCACCCTTTTGCACCGAAGATGCCATCTACCTGCCAATACAAATCCGCTTTCTGCAATAGCTGTGTGTTGTAAGCTTTAATTGTTCCTGTGGGCAGAGTGTGGCTGCTCTTTCTCCATAGGCTAATCTGGAATTGCCTTGTGGAAAGTAGCCCTCTCATCCATAATGCCTTCCATGAAAATGTTGTGTTTGTTGCTATTTATTTTAAAAGGGATCAAGATGAGATTTACAAGGGCACATTGCTCTAACCTGAGTGTCTTCAGAACCGCAGAGCGTGTCAGCCCAAAATACTGCCCGTCTACCACAGTCTCCAAAGATGAATGCTCTGTGCCACCTTCCCCACAATGAGACATTGTCCTATTTCTAAGTTTCAGGCCCAGGAAATCATATATAGTATAAATGGAAGCACACATGTGACAGAAAGTACGGGGAACTTACAAACCTAATCAAAATAAAAAGGAAGGATGGCTGATTGAGCTGCCTTCAATTTGATGTGAGAGAATACCTGGCAGAGATGTCTGTCAACAGTTACTAAATAAACAGAAAATACATTCAGTTGCAGAAGTACCCTGAGCTGGAAGTGCCTGGAGTCCGGAGGAGTGCTTGGGCACAGTAGATAAACTTGCCCTGTTCTTTTTCTTCTCTGGTTATTGACTTCTGCCATTGCTGGAGACTAAATCTTGGGCTAAATGGATTCTGCATCAGACTTGGTGCAGCCGCCCATGAGGTCTGACTCTGCAGCTGCTAGAGAGACAGGAAGATCTTCCTGGGGAATTCATTAATTCCCTGTTAGGCTGTAAATGGTGTGGAAGCAAAAAAATACAATCACTCTGCTGCTTCTACTCCATTCATCTTGGCCTACTTTGAAACACTGTCTTCTCTCTCAGCATTCCTTGTAGTAGCAAGCAAATTTTAGGTAAACTCAAGCTACTTGGCAGTTTAGGCTGAGCAAACTTAGAAAGGAAAGAGTTCAGAGTAGACACAGTTATCTCTCTTCTGGCAAAAAACCTCACATGTTATGTTGGACCAGAACAGTCACTGCATGAGGCTCCTTATAGTGGGAATGTCCAACCAAAAATCAAAATTTTATGTGAGCCATCACTTTGGCAACAGACTGCTAGCAAGCTGTCATTCAGCAAGCTGCCAGGGTAAGTCTTCCTACCAAGTGGGGAGGTGTTGGCAGCTCGAACTTGCAAGACCCCTCCTTGCAGGAGCAAAAGTGAGGGGCCAGAACTGCAGTATGGGGGCTGACGCTACAGCTGCCCAACACTGCACGGCTTGCTCAACGTGTGTGGGCTGGTCCTGCTTGGGATACAGCTCAAGATCAAGCCTCTGAACAGCTTTTTGGCAGAGATCTTATAATGGTTTGCCCAGCTTTATCATTTGCTTGTTCCTCTATCACTTCATCCTTGACACCAATCCTTTTATATCATCTATTTAAATGTATATATTTCTAGCTTGAGCTTTGTGTTTGGGGGGTGGGGTGAGGAGGAAGTGCTTTCTTATGCCAGTCACTAGTTGTCCGAAAGGGGTTTTTTCTCACTAGAAAATTGTAACCTGCTTCATTTATTTTTCAATTAGTGATATTAGCTCATTTGAACCTGGCTCTCGTTTTTGATCAATTGTTGTGGTTTAGCCCTGGCTGGTAACTAAGCACCATGCAGCACCATGCAGCCGCTCGCTCACTCCACCCATCCCCTCCATGGGATGGGGGAGAACCATCGCGCACCCTTTGCTCTTCCCCCAGCCCCTTATAAGCTGAGCATGACATCATATGGAATATCCCTTTGGTCTGTCAGGATCAGCTGTACCAGCTGTGTCCCCACCCAATTCCTTGTGGACCCCCAGCCCACGCACTGGTGGGTGATTGAGAGCCAGAAAAGACCTTGGCTCTGTGTGAGAACTGCTCAGCAGTGATTCAAACATCTCTATATTAACAACACTGTTTCCAACACAAATCCAAAGCGTAGCCCTGTACTAGCTACTATGAAGAAAATTAACTATCTCAACTGAAATCAAAGTGGAAAAGTAACATATACGGAATCTCCTCCATTTTCCTTAGCAGTCCTTTGCTTTTTGAGAAGCAACCCAGTTCCTTGTCTGTTTTCTCTTCTGCATTCTCCCAGGCCTCATCTACTCTTCAGTCTTCTATTTTGGGTTACCATTACCTTCTCAGTGCAAGCAAAGCCCTAGTTGCACCCAATTTCTGTATTAAAAGAAAGTAAGCAGCAGTGCCTTTGCCTTTCTGCAGTGAAACAGCCACTTGCATAAAGCTGCCCTTTGTTTCCTTTGTTGACTTCTTGCAGGTTTTTCCACTCTACCTTCACTTTTTTCCCTCCCCCTTCTGGTTTCATGAGAAGAGTAGCTTTTGTCTTTTGCTCTGTGTGCTTCCATATGTATTCATGGTCTGGCCCTTTTGTACTGCTTGTGTGTCAAACTCGATAGAAGTGGGAAACTTGGAGGAAACATAACCTGAGACCTCTAAGCCCTGTTTAAACCCATGACATCGTCCTGACCATCACAATGTTTGTAATGTCAGACTCCAAGGAAAAACATTCTGGAGGTGCATGTGGATATCATTTTGTCAGATAATGAATATACTGCCACCCCTTCTAGTCATTATGGGATGTAAACCTTTTGGGGCTTATGGATTGACTAAATAAGTAGACAGGTAATAATTTAAAAATAATAATTTTTAAAAGTCTGTTCTGTTAAGACTGGAATCAACAACAGGAAAATACAGAGGGGCTCTAGGAAAGCTTGCCAAGCATAATTTATAATAAGGCTTTCAGGTTTGCAATGAACTATCAGAAGGCTATTGCAAAATATCTTTCTGGCAGGCATGTTCTCTTTTTTCCCCAGCATAATGTGTGGTGTCAGGATGTTTTAGTAGTCTCTTCTTAAAGACATGTCTTGAAATATCCACAAAGCCATTGAGTTATGAGTAAGTTTATTATATGCAGTTGTTCATCTTATACAGGCCATTTCAGGGTTTTCCTAGGTTTTGTCAAAGTCAAATTTTTGAATGCTTCTTGGTAGGAATTTTCCATAGTGGTGGTAAGCTGAGGAGAAAATATCTCTCCACGGGCAAAGTCTGAGCTACACTAGTCACATTGGGGCGGGATTTGAGACACACAGAGGAGCGATGTCACAGGAAACTCGTGCACCTTTCAGGTTCCATACATTTTTTTGCCTGTTCTTTACTCAAAGGCAGTGTAACCTCCGCATTTCACAATGGCCAGGTTAGCTCTCCCTGCAGCTTTCCCTCTTTGCAAACCTGCAACCCGTTTCTCGAGTTAACTGGGGTCAAACCTCTTGACAGATGAGGGGGGTGAATCGCTGTGTTTGCGGGGGCTGCCATCGGTAGGATGATGGCAGGAGAAAGCTGGGGGGAGCAGCAGCGGGGGCAGTGCTGGAGCTTTCCCAGGAAGGGAAGAGGGGCAGAACAATTTTATTTGCTGCCCTGACGTGAGAAAGAGCTCTTGGTGCTTGATCCTCCTCTTGCTAATGACGCTTGCAGCCGGCCCTACGGCCCTTCCTAAGCCTTGAGGAGGTGCGTAATGCCATTACGCAAGTAGCAGGAGAGAGTCAGGAGAGCAGATGAGCAGAGGCTGGCGGAGCAGGCCCTGGGGGAAACACAGCTGGGCTGCTGGCAGGGAGTGTGGGGCCACGCTGGCCCAGGAATTATCGGGAAAAAAAACACTGACAAGAGTAAATGGGTGTAGGAGAGCTGCTGGTTAATAAAAATGGCTCATGACAGGAAATCCTGGGGCTGAGTGTCAGCAGCCTCACAGGAACAGTCTCAGTGCAGTTATAAGAAGTGACATTGCTGAATTTCACATATGAGATGTTTTCTGTTCTGCAGGTGGGGCTTTTGCATTGCTCAGCCTTGCTCACCTGCCCCGGGCATTGCTACTTGTGTGTTTTTCATGTGCTTTTGCCACTGTGCCCTCTTTATCACTCAGTGTATGGAGGCAAGCTGAGACGGGAGCAGATGACAGGCTGCACCTGTGGAGCTCCTTTAGGCTGTGCCTGTGGAGCTCCTTTAGGCTGCACAGGCTTTCCCCTCTGCCTCCTCCCTGTGCCTGTGAAACAGTTCATGTGGGGACATGGCAGACCGCATCAGGAAGCTGAGTGGGGTTAAACACAAGCCCTTGTTCCTCCCCTTCTGCCCAGCACCAGGGCTGGCAGCAGCAGTACTGAGGATGGTCATGGTGGTGTGCATCTTTGGGTGCTTGGGGTGCCTGGCTTGCCTGCTCTTGCTCCAGGCTGGTCAAAGCTGGCCCAGCTCAGTCTGGCAACACAGACGTGAAGCTCTCATAGCACCTGAGACAAGAATCCTTGCTCAGCCTGTGTGAATGCACAGCTGGCATATTGGAGGGGTAGCTGTCATACCTTCAGAAAGGTACTTTCAATGTTAGCTGTTACCTCGCTTAGGCCAAGGTTTCCTTGGAGCCTGAATTGAGCAGACTGTAGAAAAAAGCTGTTTAGGTAGTCACATTAGTGTTACCTGTGTTAGCACATGGGAGTGCAGCCAAACAGAAAAAACAAAAGCAGAAAGTAACAGACCTCAGAGATCAGCAGACAGGCTGCTCAGCACTGGAGATGACAATCTTCAGTGACTGGCACTCTGACAAACACAATCACACTCATAGGTCGTTTGCAGGGCGGTTCTCTGTGCTAACAGGAAAATGGCAGTGTGTGCCCTCGTGGGCAGGACAGACCACACTGTGGGCAACATAGGCACAGCCTGCAAAGTTTCTGTTGCCATTAACATTTTCCCAGCCCATGTCCTCATTTCAGCTGGTGACTAATCCTTACCTCACCACGGATGCTCCTCCACTCATGACCTAGTGTGCTGGAGAGGTGTGGGCTGGCCTTGTCACTGCACACGTGGCATGTGGGTCCCCAAGGACAGGCTGCTGTCTCCTGGGGGATGCTCTGGCTGGGAGGAGGGTTGGCTTGAACTGGCTTACCAGGCTCCCAGCTTTTGTTTCAAAAGTTGATAGTATTTTGGAGGTGAAGTAAAAAATTGCAAAGTGTGCTGCTTCCTGGAGTGAGATGGTGTTAAATAACTTCCTAGCAGTTTACATCTGAGCGATTGCTGCTGCTTTAGCTCAAAAAGTAGTTTGCTTTTGGAAAGCCGTTACTCATACTCTGTTTGCAAAAGCAAATGGTGGCAATCCTCACCATGTTGCTATGTCCCCAAATGTCACAGCTGAGGAGAAATAGTGAAGCTCACTGAGAGTTTTCAAGCTCAGGAGGGGGATTTGGTCAAAAAGAGCTGCCCTCTGCCAGCCTTCGCTATGTTAATCAACCCCACACCCCCACCCCCTTCCCTCTTGTGGGCAAATCATTTACTGTAATTTAATGATCACGACCACATAAAACTCATTTCCTTGTGTTAAAAAAAAAAAAAAGGGGATTAAATGTCTCAGTTTATCTTGCCATGTAGGTCACATGGGCCAGAGCTGGTTGTAAAATGTTGAAAAACGAGTTTGAGGTGCACCCGGTGCCAAGTGCTGCACATTTCTGTGCTCTCCCTCCCCTCCTATCACTCACATAAACGCCACAGAAAGACAAGGAAGTTTGCTTCTCAGGGAGTGGATTTTTTAAAAAGAAATTTAAAGCAGCGTTTATTATTCTTAAATCTAATCCTTTAAGACCTCGGTGCTGTCCTAGTCTCACTCCCAAAAGGAACAGCCTGAGAAGAACTTGTATGAAAGCCAAAAAGTCACTTAAAGAGAGTGTCCTAAAACCCCATGCATGCTGCAGGGTCCAGGACTCAGTTGCCCCAGTGAAATTAAAAAATGTTAGTTGAGCTCAGAAGGAGATCCTTGTGCAGCACAAAGCCTCTTGTGCAGATAGCAATGCAGTTCCCTAGTTCCCTGTGGTGTTGGGGTATCCACACACCCTTTTGAGCCATGCTGGGGGCTCATGACAAGCTGAGGTGGCAAAACCTTACCTGCCAGGGACCCTGAGGAGGTAGGTGGGTTGGATCAGCGTTTGGGAATTTGGCTTCAATGTAACGGGTGATGGGTGTGAAGGAACTTGTGATTTGGAGACAGCACGGTACTGAAGCAGACTTGATTTTTCTTCCCACTTACAAATTATACTAGATTTCCATGATGTTTTTTTTTCCACAAGCAGCAGGCTTGTGTTGGTTGTGCTGGAAGCTGCTCCCGGGGTTTCACAGCTTCGGAGCTCTGTCTGGAGCTAACCCTGGCAACCAGTGAGTTCTCATCCACTGCTTCTGGGCAGTGGCAGTGCTTGTGAGTGCTGAAGCTGTGCAGACACCTTGCTCAGCTCAAGTCTTTGTTACTGGCAAAGCTTCAGCTGAAGCATTTAATGGTGGGTGAAATTCAACCCTGTTGTGGGACCCAGCTTGAGGTCTGTGTTCTGCTGAAATCCTCTTCTGCTTCGTGTGGGAAAAGAGGGAAACTACAGGAAAAGCACATTGCTGGTTAGAATGGAACTACATTATTTAAACAGACAAGCACCTTTGTCTGAGTATGGATGCTGTCAAGTTTTAAGGGGCAGCAAGCGAAAGGTTCTGGATGAGCTTCCAGTAGTGCCTATGAGGAAGAAGGAACTTTTTTCCTAAGCTGAGATGCACTTAATATTGCACCTTTGATGCCTACCATAATGATGTCTGTAATCTTACTGGCGTCAGTGATAGAGGCTACCTTGCTGGTAAAGAGCTGCTCAGCGTCAGAGCTGTTTAGAAAACAGCCTTCTTACTCCAATATTGAATACGAGACCATAATTTGATTTTTAGTTACTTTGCACATGTGTATGTGAGTATTCCTGCCTCCTGGAGAGATTCAGCTTTTCTTTGCTGTACATTGTATTCAGTATATTCCCTGGCAAAAGATAAACAAGCTGCTGTTCCCAAATGGACTGACAGAACTATTTCTGTTTTGCAGGACCCTCTGAGAAAAAAAAATCCTGATTGGGATGGAGTGGGAGGTTTCAGCCAGGTCAGCTCTGTTACTGCCCTCACCATCTGTGTGAGAGCAGCCATGGGCTGAGGGATCAGTTCTGGTTGAGTCCATTCCCAGCCCACCCTTATCCCATGTGCAGTCTGGGGAGGGCTGGCTCAAAGATGAGTGCAATATCTGTCGTAGGAAGGAAGATCACCCTCTCTACGCATGAACCTCAGAGGTTCTAGGAGGACAGAGGGATGCCTAGCCAGTGTGCTCCTGTCACTGCCCTTCTTGGTGCACAAAAGAGAGAAGTAGGCAAGGAGTCCTTGTCGGCCTTTTGTGGGTGTTGTCTAACTTGCCCAGCCAATGTCCTCTGTTTGACAAGCAGATAGTGGGGGAAAAACCCTCAGCATGGCCAGGTGCATCAATGGAGACCTGCTCTGCACACCTCTGGGGGTAGAATTTGTAGGGGTTGGAAGGGACCTCCAGAGATCATCGAGTCCACCCCCCTGCCAAAGCAGGTTCCCTAGGACATGTGTGCTAAGCCTGATGTACTTCACCTCGTTCTTCTTGGGGTTTGTCTGCCACAGGAGACAGCCTTTGGTGTGCTCCAGGACCCTCTGCAGCACCATGGGCTTGGGATGGCCAGCAGCATTGCCAGGACACCACAGGAGGGTGTATGTCTTCTTGGAGTGTGGGGTGTGCCACAGCTCTCTCACGCTGTAGCACTCCACTGTTGTTTCTTTTGGAAGAGGTTCCTGCAATGCTTTGGGCAGTAGCAAGAAGCTACCCTGCTGGTGGTAGCAGAGGGGAAGCCTGGACTGTTTACATGATGCTAAAGGGCAAGGCTGTTGGGCATTTTCCTGCTTGTATATATCCTAGGTGCTCATTGATGAGGTGCTGATGCTTCCCAACTTTTTGTCTCCTAGAGCCCTCCTGAGTGGTCTCCAAGCCCTTGGCAGCTGCACTGTGACTGCCTGGAGGATTATAGGATGACAAGTGCCTCCAAGGTGCTGCTTGATTGCCAGTGTTGCAGCTCTTGACTAGGTGTCCCTCTGCAACCTGCACAAAGGCTGGTGAGCCAAGAAATCTGTCTGCTTGGAATGAATCCAAGCCTTGAGGGAATCCTTAGCTTATCCATGTGTCCTGAAGGCCCTCCTGCAAGGGACAGCAGCTGAAATGTCACAGACTAGAGAAACTAAGGATGCCCCTTGTACAGTCCCGTGTACATACTTAACTAGTTTAATAAGTAATCCCTTGTCTTTGCATGCCCTATTGAGTGACTGCAAGACATCCTAGTCTGTAGCCTACAGATCTGTTACAGGAGTGAGAATTGCTTATTGTAGTTGTTGCTGCAAAGCTTTGGAACAAAGGAACTGCTCCAGGTGTAGGCTGGTTTGCCTCTGACCAATGTAAATGCATCTCTCTGCTGGTTTAGCTCAAGGTCGCTCCTGTGGTTTATGTAGGCTGTTTGCAGGGCTTTTTCCATGCTTCAGGAAAATCTTCTGGCTTACCTGTGGCTTCCCACTTCCCACCAGTGTGCAGATCACAAGCCGTGGCCCAGCTAATGCCCAACTTGAGCCACATTGCAAAAATGCTCTTGGGCAGGCTCAAGGAGCCGTCTGCCTGGCAAATCTACACGTGTGTTTGGAAACGGGTACGAAAACTGAAAAGCATTTCCTGCTTCAAAGTAAAAGTACAGCTATGGGCAACCAGACCATGAACAGTGACCCAGCCTCCTTCAGCCTGGTGACCATCCTACAAACCAGCTGCATGCAGAAGCTCAGGAACAGCCTGGGTGGGCACAAACCCACAACCCAAACTAGGGATCTTGCATCTCCAAATGCCCGGGGGAAACAAGGATGTGGGAGCCCTGGGTGGATGGAGCTGAAGCCTCAGGCCTGCCACAAGGCAGAGCATTGACTGGCACAGCCAGTTTGGATGGAGGCACCTGTCACTGCGTTGGGAAGACGTGTCTGTTTGGTGCGCTAGGGACGAAGGTGAGCACATCTGAGCTTTTTTCCCCTATGAAGTGATCTGGTGAAGACGGAGTCCTTGGCTGCTCACCTCCCACAGGCAGGATCTGCAATTTTGTGGGGACTATGAGGCAGAGCTTCTGTCGTCTTTGATTTTTGAAAGCAGTAAACTCCAGTCATGGTCTTCTGACTGGAGGAAAAGAGTATCTGATATGATTCACCAGCTTGACAGGAAATACTTTGCAATACCAGATTTCTAAAACTTTTTATAGTCTCTTTGCCCTTTAGCATCCCGAACAACCATCATCACATGGCACGGCTTGCCTTTGTGCCAGGAGGGTCGACCTGGTGCCACAAAACTGCCTTTTTTCCCCCCTTAATTTGCATCTTCTCCGCACAACACCCCTCTGACCATTTTGTTGCCAAGCAGAACTTGGCCCTGAAACTCAGTCTAGTGTGATTCTGTGTTTAGTTGACACATGGGAGCGTAATACCTGACTTTGCTGGCTTTTGGATGCACAATAGAGGTAGTTTCTTTTGTTAAGAGGTAGGTCTGGGGTTTATTTATTTCACAAGTCAGAATGATGGGCTAGTTTTGTGGCTGAGAGACCTACAGACAGCAGAGCATTCAGGAGGTGCTCAGAACCCAGCCAGACCAGAGCAGGAGCAGATGAGGTACCGCATATACCTGTTCCAATGTGTCACAAATGCATTTTGCATATACTTTGTGCTCTTGTGCTTACATAAATGAGATGTTGCAATATCAGAGTGGTGTTAATCCACTTGAATTTCTTGTTAATCTGTTTATATAGCAGCTGTATCACAGTTGGATTAATGGGTGGTGTTTCCTGAAGAAAGGCAAAGCTGGGTTTTAGTGATGTGGGTCGATACCAGCCCAAGAACTGCACATCTGCTCTTCAAGATCATCAAGATGTTCAGAAAGGGAATGGGATCGACTTGGCAGTGTGTTGAGTTGTCACAGTGCCCAAGACTTCAGCAGAGCTCCTGACATTCCCCAGGCAGCAAGGTCATCATGAAAGCTCTATTGCATTTCTCTGGCGTTGTTTATGTTAATATCCTGAGAATGACTTACAGGTTTCAGGCTTATGATGGGTTAATCATTCATTAAGATCTTACAAAACTGAAGCCAGAAACCGTCAGTCTAGGAAAATTAAAAAGATAAAAAACTTGTAGAGTGTCTGTTTAGGAAAAGCTGCGTGGACTTGTTTTAATCTTGGGTAGCTTGGAGAAAGGGAAAGAGGAAAGAGAAACATGTTTCAGTGTGGCAGCGTTCTTCACCTCACCTGGAAAATGTTGACTTTTGGGAAGGACATGCCTCATGGTTGAACTCCTACAAGGGGCTGTGGTTTGATGAATGTTTCTTTCTTATCCAAGTGAACACAGGTGGACCTCTGGTGTGTGGACAGGTCAGCAATGGATTGTGGGGAAGGCATTCGTCGTCCTGTGTGATTTGGTGATTTGTCTGGCAGGTGAAGTCCTAACGTTCTGTATCTCCTTGAAAGCTGTTTTTAGTGTCGTGTCAATTACCCATTCCCTGGGCAAGATAGATTGACCTAGTAGTGGAAGAGATTTCTGGGACACGCAGACTACTAAACCAAACTTGCAATGTTTATTCTGGGAAAATAGGCAACATTATCTCTATCCCCACCCCAAATGTTAAAATTTGGCACAAATTATCTTGTCCTAATTGCATTAGGAGAAATTATGCTTGAGGTAGGAAGTTGCAGAACCTTTTGATTTCTTATGAGGGACATAGGAGCTCATGCAGTATTTATTCTGCTCTATTTGGCTAGCACTAGTCCGTGCTGTAGTGGCTAACACCTCTCCCATCTCTCTGCTCCGCCTCAGTTTGCCTCTGCTCCCTCTCCATGCTCTTCTCCCCAGACTTGGTATTTGCAGGAAGTTTTCTCTGGGTGGACATACACCAAGGAAACAGCCAGGGATTCTGGAGGGCTGCAGAAACTGCCACCATGTGCAGCTTGGCTTTCTGTGTGTTTGAAGGGTGGAGTGTGCTGAGATGGAAAATCACATTCCAGTCCACAGCACTTCTGCCCTGGGGTGAGGGCACATGCCAGAGCTACAGGGGGTTCTGTGCTGGGTGGAAGGAAAGCACAGAGGGATGCCAGCCTCAGCTCCATCCACATCCAGGCACTGACTCTAAACTGGATGGGAAAAGAGGTTTTGGGGCTGATTGGAGGCTGTGAGAAGACTGGGGAGATGGCTACTATGCTTGCTGTGAAGGGCACAGTCCTCTGCAGGTGGTGGGACTGGGAAGTCGGTGGGACTGTGCATCTCCCCTCCATGCTGGAGCCTGTGGGGATGCTGGCTGTGGTGCCCCGCTCCCCCCATGCCCCAAACAGCTTCTACCCAGCTCAGAGGGGAGCACAGCCTTGGTGGAGTGGCTAAACCTGGCAGTGGGATGCTGCAATGAAATAACAGTCTCCATTTTAGAAGAATGCTTTATTCACTACATCCTAGAAAAGTACCGTAAAGGGAGCAAGAACTAAACAAACGCAGAGGCTTCTGACAGTACAGACAACAGAGATACAATAAAATTCCTAAAATATCAGCTCTTTTGAAAATAAGGCACACTAATTCTGTTGTTTGCTGTTTCGCTGTGTTTTTTTAAAAATATTTTTATTTATTTTTTTAAACAGTTTGTTCTTAACCTAAAGGTGTTCACATTTCAAGTTACCAGACTTACCTCAGTAGTAGTGTACATGAAATGGTTTAGAAGCAAGTATGAAGGGCATGGGTGGGAGGGTCAGCATGACCTGGCTGCCTGTGTCCCCGTGTCCTGCCTGCCTCCCTGCGTCCATGGGTCCTGCTTGCTCCTGCTCCGGTGCAGGCAGCAGCCACCGATGGCCTGGGGCACCTTGGGATTTGCCCTTGCAGCTCCTGTCTCTCCCTGCCATCTCTGCAAGCAGCAGGACCCTCGTCCTGACAGCAGAGAAGAGACAAGTGGGAAGGGAGCCATTGCCCTTCATCCCTCCTATGTGGGCTGGCTGTGGTGTGGGGCTGGAAAGGAGCCAGCAGAGACCCAAACCACTCGTCTGCCTTTTCCCAGCCCTGAGGGTGTTTGTGCAGAGCTCACAGAGCTGCAGTGGCATTTAAATGTTGAGGCCTTAGCTGGAGAGCCAGAGGAGGCAGCACCAGGGTCCTCATTGAGGGTTGCCCTCGGGGCTTTGCTCAAATCACCTCCTCTTGCCCTACTCAGGGGCAGAGCCTCAGGGCTGAGGTCTGGGTGCGCTTTCAGGAGCACAGGGACTGACAAAAAAAGTCTCCTGGGAAAGGGTGCGGAGGGGCAGAGTCCGACCTGATGGTTAACCTCCTCACAGTGCTTCTGCTGACGAGTCAGCAGGGTTAAGGAGAGCTCAGCTCGGCTGAGCAAGAGCACCTGAAAAACAACTGCTCGCTTTTGAGGCAGGGAAAAAGAGTGTACTAAAAGGTCACTTAACTGAGCTGGACGTGGTCTGGAAGTGGTTCAGTTGTCAACATATACTCCATAGGAAACCCCTTTGGTCGGTACTTGCATCACAAAAAAAGGTAAAGGAACATTATTTACTCCCTGCTTCGCACCTCGTGTCACCAGAGCTGTTTGCAGGGCTGCTGCACTCCATACAATGGACAAGATAGTTCTTTACTGTTTTACTATACTTTACATTCACCACACTACTAAATAAAAGCCTTTAAACAGGCCACAAAACACTGCAATAATATATTTACTTCTTAATAAAACAAACTTTTTCAAAACATCGCAATAAAAGGTTTCTGTTTTGTGGCAAACCACATACCATGTAAATTTGCAACATAAAATGAACTTTAAAAATGCATATGAAAAGATATGTACAAGGTCTAGGTCTTATGATCATCGGGTCTAATCCCTCCCACCCTTGATGTGCATGTACAGCTCCACTTGTGGAGAAGGGGGATTAAGCGTGGAAGGGAGGCTGGGAGGGAGGCTAGCCCCGTTTCACTAATTCCAGTATCACTACCTCCCCTAGTACCTTGGAAATTTCTCAGGGAACATGATGGAGCGACGGGTAAGTAACGCTGCGCATCCTCTCGGCGAGCGAGCGCTCCTGCCAACAGCAGCATACATTCTGGGTCACTACAAGATATACTTCAAAGAATAAAATAAAGAGCATTGAAAAGGAGCCTAGGCTTTATACTGGATGAAGTTCTAAGTCAAGACACCTCAAGCGAAATATTGGCTACTCGTTTCTGCACATGCTCCAACTACAAGTAGCTTCAATAAATAGAAAATCCAGTTGTTAAGGAAAATTCAGAGCTTTTCCTTTACTAGACACAAGCCTGTGAATCACGCTATGGAGACGTTTGTGTGAGGAGGCTTTTTCCCCCCACACCCCTCCCCTCCCAACCAGGCAATATTCGTTACTTCTGATTTCATATAAGAATTGAGCAGATTGTATTAATGCCAGCATAAAAATGCAGAGGTCTTGCACATTTTAAAAATTGCACTTTCCAGTATAATTTTTAAATAAGATACTTGTTGTTTTTTTCTTAAAAAAAAAATCTAAGGTATGTATTCTTTAAATATTGAATATATTCTTCAAAATATATTGTTAAAACTTTCCCTAGCTGCTCAGGTGTGCTTTTTTAATATATAGCTGATATATTATTAAAGGCACTACAAAATAGACATCTCTGGAGTGCAGAACTTACTAAAAAATAACCTTCATACCACAAATATATTGAAAATATAACTGCTAAAAAAAAAAGACCCTATGCAACCCCACTAGGATGTGTATAAATCCCATCAGCTGGGCTGGATGCATCGAGGTCCTTTAGAAATGTTTTCATACAGCTGTGTTAAATTTTAAAAATAGCCTAAAAAAGTTAGTGAAAACTTCAAGCATAGAAAATATTTCAACCACGTATTTCTATGACATTCTTCGCTTCCTGCATCAGTTTACCCAGCCCAAATGTTTACTCTTTCGCAGCCAGTTCTTTCTTCATAAATAGTAAAGTGTTCCTTCAGTGTGTGTTTCTCTGCCGCCCTCCTCTGCCATCAGTCTCAGTACGTCTGGTAGACATCGTGGATGGGGACCTGGATGGTGGCAGCTGGGAATGCGGGTGGGATGTAGCCAGCATATCCCCCATAGGCAGCGGCGGCGGCAGCGGCGGCGTTCTTCTGTAGCGTGGCTATCGCTGTTGTTGCGGGCGCCGCAAACGGCACGTAACTTGTCCCGTAAATCCCGGCAGCGGGGATCCGCTGCACGTTGGGAGCCATGGTGTACACCGGCGTGATGGGGCGGCCCTGGAAGGAAAGCATCAGGTTCAGACCTCAAAAGAAATGCTTAAATGGCTTCCAGCCCCCAAGTTGCAAACCCCCTAGAAGGAGACTAAAGAAGGAGTGTAGGCAGTGCATGCCTTGTTGAATGAGAGCTATGCTATCATGGGGAGGCTGTCCCTTCCTTCTTTCCCTCCCTCCCTTGGGGGGAGACCTGATGTCCAAGACGGGTCAGATGAACTCTAGGGCCGTTGGGTGCTGTGAGACCCTTGACAGCATCTCCTGAATGGGAGCATGGCAAGAGACCGGGCTTCCTCCCACCCCAGGTATGCAGAGCAGGACATATGGGAAGCAGGATGTGTGGGGAGCAGGACTAACGTCCTGGACTCACCTGGAAGGGGGAGGTGTTGACACAGCCGGTATTACAGCTGCAGCCGCAGCCGCTGCAGCAGCCGCTGCGCTAGCTGGGTCCTGCTGGACGGCTATTGGGTTGATGATATGCTCCACAGTGTGGATTTTGCCATCTTCCATCATCTTGGCAGGCGGCGCGGCCTGAAACATGGAGTACTGGGCACTGATGGCAGGGATGGCCACTAGGAGAGACCAGACACATCGAGTGCGTTGGGAGAGGGTTTCCAGGACCTCACCTCAAAGAGCCCTCCCTCCTGGTTGTGCTGGCTCTCCTGCAATGGTCCTGCACTGCTCTTGTCATGACAGGTAGCCCTGAATGCTGGTGGAGGGTCTGGGGCACCTCTGCCCTTCTCATGGGTGGGAGCACCGTGCCTGAGCACAGCGATGGGCTGGGGGCTGCCTGCTCCACCCTGCAGTCCCCCACAGCATAGGTGTCCCAGGGCCAGAGTCCTGCTGGGGGCTGGGAGCTATGACACGGGTTTACACAGCCCCTTCTGACCACCACTGTCCTCCACCTTGGCCAAGAGTGTGGCCTGAGCACAGGGATGGGTGGGAGTGTCCCAGTGGGGTCCCCGCTCCAGCTTTTGAGAACAAAGGATGCGTAGTTGCCATAGGCAGAGCTGATGCAGGCGGCAGTCGGTGCTTTTTACGTGTCACCCTTTGGCCAACCCTGTGAAATATCAGCTCATTTACTAGCATGCATTTCCCAGGACTAACTTGATTAAATATATTTTATCCCATCTCTCTGCTACAGGATCAGTCTATTTAAGGACATTAAAAACAAACAAAAAAAAGGAAATGGCTCCTTATAGAATTCTCCCTCATGCCAAAGTTGGACAACACAAAATCATTAGAGCTATGGTCTTCCAGACAAAGGGAAAACACTCTGGTTAGAATGACAGTGTTCACAGGTGGTGAGTTTGTGGTTCAAAATGGAGTGTTGTGGCACTGCTTAGGGAAAAACATGCTTTGCTGAACATTCCCAATAATCACAGTAACTGGGCATGATCCAGCAATGTATGTTTGCAGCTCGGAAAGCTAATTGCATCCTGGGCTGCTTCAAAAGAAGTGTGACCAGCAGGTCGAGGGAGATGGTTTTCCCCCTCTACTCCTCTCTCACGAGACCCCACCTGGAGTCCAGCTCTGGGGTCCCCAGTAGAAGGAGGACATGGAGCTGTTGGAGCAAGTCCAGAGTAGGCCCACAAAGGTGATCATAAAGGGGGTTTATAAGAAGGACGGGGACAGATTTTTAGTAGGACATGTGGGAATAGGACTAGGGGTAACAGTTTTAAACTGAAAGAAGGCAGATTTGGACTGGATGTAAGGAAGGAATACGCTGTGATGAGGTTGATGAGTTCCTGGCACAGGTTGCCCGGAGAACTGTGGCTACCCCCTCCTTGGCAGTGTTCAAGGCCAGGCTGGATGGGGCTTTGGGCAACCTGGTCTAGTGGAGGGTGTCCTTGCCCATGGCAGGGGGTTGGGACTAGATGATCCTTAAAGGTTCTTTTCAACCCAAACTGTTCTATGATGCTATGATATCTGCCGTTGCCTCGTAGTGCACACTTCAGCACTCAGTCTGTGAGCAGTAAGGCTGTTCACAAGGCAATGGGACTAATCAATAAATGATGGACTAAGAGGTGGTGTTGGCTTCTATGGGAGGATGTGCAGCCAGTAAGCCAGAAATGAAGCCAAATATGCACATGGGTTTCTTTCACTGGGACTTGCAGTGTGGCAGTAGCTGATTCTATCTGTGGGAAGGGCAGGTGCCAGCAAGCAGTGTGCTTGTCTTGATCCTGGCGACTGCAAGAAGGGACCTGATCGGATATCTTTGAGGAAGAGATGTCTCCACCACCAGTGGACCACCACTGTTTCCTCAAGCAGAGACCTGCCTCATCAGCTTTTCCAGGTCTTCTACACAAAACCTACTTGGTCGGCTCAAACCTGCTTCCAACATGGTTTAAATACCTCTCACCAAAGCAAAGGCAGAGACCTCATGTGCTCCATTCTGCCGTAACTTCTGGCAGAAAAGCAGTAATGGGCAACGCCTCTTGTGAGTTTTCTAACCATTTGCAATAAAACGAGCTTTAAGGTTGTTCTAAACAGTAGGAAACTTTGCTGAGTTAGTACATCTCTACTCCTCTGCTCTGGTGATGGGCTTTCAATGTCATACCCTTTTAAATAACCTTGCTAGATCATCTGATCTGGTGGGGGAGAACAGACCCAATGATTCTGTGGTCAGAGGCTGTGCTGGAACTGTAAGAGAGGGTAAGACCTGATAAAGAAATCTCAGTCTCAGCATGCTCAACATTTAGACTTGAGCTTCAGGCTTTTGTTTGGCAGTGGAATGAATTACCGACACCCCTAACAGGCGTGCATTTGAAAGCCCACTTTTCAAGCATCCTTTAGTAATAACTGGAATTCCTGAAGAATCTTTACAAACAGGCATACTGGCAATATTTTCTGACTGTGAGTGGGTAGTTTTCTCAGGAAGCCCGATCTTCTTCGGAAATGGCTCTAATCTTAACTGCTTTCCTTTATCTCTTGCCCTCTTCTCACATCATCTCAACCACTTGTTACAGAGAACTCTTCACAGCCTTCATTAGGTGCAAGCTGTAGTTTCCATTGACAGTATGCAGCATGATTTGGGAAAACACTGCAGCTCTATTATTAAACACTGCTTAGGCCCTGCAGTTACAATTTATTGGGACAAAGGAATGGAGAGAAGACCTTGAGGACTTCTGCAAGAGGGTTTGACCTCATCACCTGCAAGAAACTTCTTCCTCAGGCTTCTTTTCCAAATAAAAATATTTCCAAACAGGATCTTGAGGAATTTCAGGGCTTCATCCCGTTTACCTGTGAGGGGCAAGGGCTGGAGGCTCAGCTGAGGATGTGGCAGAAGGGGGTGATTCCTGCCCCAGCCCTCGGACCAGCTCCCCACAGCCCCAGCAGAGCAGAGAGCTCTCCTGTAGGCTTGCTGCAAGCTGGAGCTTGAGGGCTCCTGGCATTTCTCCTTCCCCATGCCAACGATGGCGCTGTAGGAGTTTGCCTCAACCTGGGGACTTCCCTGAAATGGAACCTAGTAGCACTGGGGCAATACAAACTAAGCCGGGGAGAACTCTGACCTGGCTGGAAATCTGGGATGGGAACCTTCCAGGGTGAAATCATCATTGAAGAAATTAAAAGAGAGGAAGTGTGCTCTTAGTCACCGTGCTCTAGTGTACATGACTAGATGGAGAAGAAAGCCCACTTCCTCCTGAGGAGGTGTGAAAGGGGACAGGAGGGGTGGGCACAGCTTCACCCCTTTGTTCTTTGGACTGAACTGCTCCCAGATGACCATGTTAACCCTGTCCCACTGCATGCCTCTTGTTTGCAGAAAGCCCAGCCAGGGCCAGGAGGCATCCAGCACAGGGGAGTGCTGAACCCTGGCTCTGGGGCTGTCTGCATGGCCACAGCTGTGGGCTGGCCCTGGGGGGTCCCAGAATGCCTGACATGGGGCTTGGAACAGGGGCTCTCCCACCACCTCTGCCGTCCTTCCCTCATCACACATACTAACCTGCACCAGGCTTGATGGCCACTGGATTGACCGCAGGTAACTCCAAGTTGGGTACCAGCTCGTATCCTTTCTCTTGCTGTTTTCCTTTGCCTTCGTGGTACCTGCTGTAGATGCCACGGCCGGCGGAGTACCCGCCCAGGTAGGAGCCCCTGGGGCCCGGGGCTCTGTTGCCAGCCGCACCTCGCCCTCTGCCTCGTATGCTGCCTGCTTATGATAACAACATAGAAGAGGATGGTGAATAACAGAGAGTGACAGCCCTGCAGGGAGCTCTTGATGCTTCTGACCATGCATTAACTGCTTATTTATACTGATGGGACTCTTGTGGCCAGCGTTATGGCAATACACTCAGCGGCTAGAAGTGGGCTCCCCCAGGGTGATTTCTGTGCAGCAGAAACAGCTCTGCTCTCAGCTGTCCTCCAGAGGAGACACAGCCTCTTGGCTGGCAGCCATGGGACCCCGCAGAGATGGCCCCAAGTTGTACCTGGCCTTTAATCAACTTTGTCCCACCATTGCACATATGTTTTTGCCAGTGTTGCTTGTTTTCTCTGCTCTCCAAAAATACTGCCTCTCTTTATCTTAGAGACTCCACGCATGTTAGGACAGTACTTTGGGCGCTGTGGGATTAATGCACGCTGCAATGGCCCAATCGAATATTTAGACTTCTACATAGAAGAACTTCCTCTCAATCTCCAGATTTGCACATTGAGAAGAAGTTCTTGATCAGCTAGTGTTAAAAATATTTCTTGGTTTATGTGGGTGCTTTAAGAAAGTATTCATCCCCAACTGCTTGATACAAGGAAATGCACATTAAATTTCAGGAAACTATGATTCCTGTAAGTACAGGATAAACACCAGTTATAGCTGCTAGGGTTTTTTTGTGGATAATTGGGTTTTGGTAAATTTTTATGTGCTGTAGCTGATACCTAATTGAAGTATACTTAAGAAAAAAGTTGGTTTGCAGTTACATGATTCCTTCTGCACATAGTTTTCAAATGACTTTATAAAGGACACAGCACTACTGTCAGTTTAGAGTGGAGGGCACATGACACATGGAGAGCACCCAGCTGAGACCTTTCCTGACACCCTTCCCTTTGGGTGACCAGGTTTAAGTTACCCACGCCCCCAGGAGAAGGCAAAGGGAGCACTCTGTCAAGATCTCTATTTGTTAGCATCCAGCTCTTTGTAAGGAGGCATGAGAAGCTGGAGTCCTTGGGCTTGCTCAGACTTAGTACAGCACTCATAAAAAGCAGATCCTGCTCTTCCCCGTCCTGTGCTTGGTTTGTTAGCTCATATTATTGATGCCTTCCTCATACTAGACTGTACATTAGCATTTATTTATAGATAGATACACTCTGTAGAGTCATAAATTGAGACTGAACAGAAATAAGGCAAAAAGATTTTTAGAAGTGTGTTTAAGAAAAAAGTGCAGAACACCAGCTGTCCTTTGGCTCAGGCAGACCCTGGGTCGCACCAGCCTGCGATCAAACCTGCCCATTGCATCCCCTGATTGTGCTTACTAACCTTTCACAAAGTAATCTCTGTTGGGCCCGATCAAGGCATTGTATGGATATCCATAATACGCTAGTGTGTACGGATCACAAGAGTAAACATAATTAGGTTGCTGAGTTACTTCGGTCGTTGCTGCAGCTCCTCCTTTTGCTGCTTTCTGGTAGCGAGTGTATTGCTCCTTGTCTACTGGCTTGGCCAAGGTAACCTCCAGGCATGAGCCCTCCAGTTCGACACCATTAAGGCTGTTCATGGCGTGAATGGCGTCTTCCCTGGTTGTAAAGTGCACAAAGGCGTAATCACGTATTTTTTTCACCCGCTCTACACAGCCAGGATTGAACTGCCCAAAGACCTTTTTAATAGTGTCCTCCGCGGTCTCAATCATTAAATTCCTCACATAGAGGATTTTAACAGTCTCCATGATGTCTTCATCCACATCTATCTCTGGTTCTGCCCAGTCAACAGCAATTTGGTGTCCCCACAGCTGGATCCTTCCCGGCATGAGTTTCCTCCTGGCCATTGCTGCTGCTCGATGGCTCTCATACTCCACAAAGGCGAAGCCTCTGTTCTTCATCTTGTCTGCAGCGCTGGCGTACACGATGACATCCAGCACACCTTCCGTCACCTTGGCGATCTCTTCCAGGATCTCCTCTCTCTTCTTCATCTTGGGAATGCCTCCGATGAAGAGCCGGCAGTTATCCACGCTGCAGCACACCCCTAGGAGCCTGCCAGGGCGGATTTCGTAGTTGTTCAGCTCCCTGACAGCACGCTTTGCCTCATGCTTCTGCGTGTACATCACAAAGGCGTAGCCACGGTTCTTCCCGTCAAAGTCCATCATCAGACGCATCTCATAGATGCGGCCAACGGTCTCGAACACGGGGACGAGCTCATCTTCATAGACATCGCGGGGGATTTTGCCCACAAAGACTTCGCAGCCACGAGGAGGGTGCAGGCCCTCCCAGCCAGGAGGAGGGCCGCCATACTTGCGTTGCCCATTCTCCTGGATCATACTATATCCAGTGCGCTCCATGAGGGCCAGCAAAGCTGCCTCATTGGGTGCACCGGCAACGCCTTCAGGAACCTTCGTGGTAGCCATGTTGGAGGAATCATTGTTCATCCTTGCAGTAGAGTCCTCAGCAGTCATGGTGTCAAACTCATTCACAGCCTGATAAAGCCTGGGCAAAGGAAGAAGGAGGACACTTGTTAGAAGCTGTTAGCTACCAGAATCTCACCCCTCCCTTTTGTCTTCCTGTAGTTGTTCTGTGGGTTCATTTTTCAAACTGGGATTAAGGCAGCAGAAAAGCAGATGGCTGAGTCACACCAGCCTGAGCACTGGTACTGCAGGGAGAATGCATCCAGGGTGTGGGCACAGCCCCTCTTTGAGTGGAGCGGTTGAGAATCACCTGCCTATATCACCCTGGCACTGAGGGGTGTTATAGCAGGAGTCTGAATTTGCATGAACAGATGCCACCAAGCACCTTAAATTCCCAAGACCCAAGGGAGGCTTGTATCCTTTTTGAAAGGGTAGAAAGGAGCTGCCATGAAGCCAGTGGTTCTTACCTCCAGAGCCTTCTTCTCCCTCTCAGTCATTCATTGACTTTTAAAACTGGAAATGTCCAATAGACCATTTAATGTGAGTGATTGTGTATGACACGGACTAGTACATTTTATTGTTATTTGCACATTGAGTCCTATTACATTTGAGTAAATTATATCTTCCAGAAGGACCTTGGGTTTAAGGACTTGAAAAGCTGTAGACCCCACCACCTACCTTTATAGCTTGTTTGCTAAGCAGTCCCCCAGACAAGCATCTCATGAATTTGTCTGGCTTTTGCTTCTGCCTAGAATTACTTGTTAAACCTTTCTCTGATAGACTAAAGAGTTTTTCAAGACCTCTGCTTTTGCCTAATGATGATGATATTTAAGTTGTGTAATCAAGACAGAACTCTGTGCTTTTAATAAAACCTGCAAGCTGAACTCCTTCATTCCTTCACAATCAGTCATTATTTTCACCTAAAATAGTTCTGTGGCTCTTTTGACAGTTCTCTAGGCCAGAACCAGGGCACAGCCCTTTTCACCCTTGCTCTATATAGGGATGAAGATCATCCCTCTTTCTTCTCCTCATGTCTCTGTATTGCCAAGGCCTATTTCTCCACAGTTTCTCACTAGCAAGCCATGTGAAGGTTTTTTTTGTCAGTTCTAACCCAAAATCCTTTCCAGAAGCATGACTTGCTTGGCTTACGTGGCAGACATGCCTTGTATTTGTTACTCCTAAAAGTCAACCCAACTGCCTTTTGAAAAGATCCCACCTACTGAGTGCTACATCATTGGCTCCTCCTCATTGTTTTTTACAACTCCATCAGCCTTTGCGTCATCCACCGATTTATTTGCGATGATTTCCAAGCATGACCAGTTTGTTGATGGAACTGTCAAAAACCATGGGCCCCTGGAGGAAACTCTGCAAACCACCAAAAGAAATGCTCCCAGTCAGGTTTCACAGGCTTATTTTTGTAAAAAGGGACAAGGCTTTAGCCAGATTTATGCACTCTATGTAATAGTGTCCCTCAGTGGGACACGGGGTTTCTCTCTTTCCCACAAGGACCCTGATAGATCATTAGAGCAATTTGGCCATTTTTAGTGCACTGGTCACCTTGCAGGCAAGCCTTTCACTTGTACAGTAGGCCTAAGTCAACAGAAATACAGATGCAAAATTGAGGCACCAAAGTGTGATTTCTGTGCTCCATAAAACCTGCTTAGACCCTACTAACCTTAACGCCACGTATTTTTTTCAGTAAAGCTCTCGAGCTGCCCAGAGTCATGCTGGTCTGTATCTAGAGATGCCTCTGCACCAGCCAGGGCAAACACCACTGTGCCTGGTTTAGGTCCTAAATGTGTTTATGATTGGGAAACCCGACCTCTGAGGTAGAGCCTGATCTCACAGATGAATTTGGGCCATAGGTGTTGACGCTTCTGGGCTCTTTTAATTTATAAATATTGAGAGCAGAGGGGGGAGGCAGAAAGATATAGGGTAGCAATAGTGATGCTGATGCCCAGGCAGCACTTTAGACAACATAATTTCTTTGAAGCCAGGTCTTTTATGCAAGTGCATCAGTTCTGGTAGCTTCTTGCTTTAAAATGTTATTGATAAACATGTTTGTCTCAGATTCAAATGTTCCCCCTTTTTAACATGTCACAGTCAGACATTTTCATTTTAGCCCTGGGCATTATTTGACATAATGAAAAAAAAATTGAGGCAGAGAAAAACATTTTCATTTTTCATGTGGCACTTTGTTCCTAACAATGTGACTTCACCTTTCCCTGAATGGAACCAAAGCTTGTTAAACAAACACTTGACCAAGGAATAATCATTACCTTTGCAAGGGCCACCCATTGGCAAGTGAATTACTTATAGCCCCAGGTTTGGGTAAGTTTAGAAACGAGTCATTGTCATCAGTTTTAGGTCAACTTACATAATAAAAGTCTCTGATTTCTGTTACCTGCAGGGCTCAGTCACTGGGCTATAGCCTGGAAAGTTACGGATTTGCTCTGGGACTGTGGAGAGAGGATAGATGGAACAAAGCCTTCCCTGCCCGCTAGAAACCAGCTGGTGGAAATTAGGTGGCTGTCCAGGAACTGGCATGTCCTCCAACACTTTTCATTGCACCAACTGGACGATTTGTACTTGAAGCTGTTGCTAAGTGCTAATGGCCACTTTTGCTGCAAACACCACCATACGCCATTTGTGATAGTGATTAACTAAAACATCTTTGTGAACTTAAAATGTATTTATCCCTATGTAATTTATTAGGAAACAAGATTCACAGTCAAATGTGTTGAATTTTTTCCTGTGCATCTCTATAAAGATGGGTTTCATAAGTATATACTAAGAAAATTATAGTGCCCATGTAGTCCTACTTGATGTAGCTAAATACACACTTAGCATCATTTATTGCCGTATGACACAGTCAACACCTTCACAGAGTTCAGATATCATCTACCTTGATGAGAAGAAATGCAGGCTTGTCTGGTCTGACCTCTCGCCTCCTGTTGTTACAGCCAGCACAACCTAGCACTTTCATGTTGAAAAGCAATCACTCTCAAGAAAACTGTTTCAAAAAACCACCTATTTCCAAAGCATTCAAACCTACTTATGTTTGGTTCTTTTAGTCCACAGTAGAAATAGTCCTGAAAACTTGCTACGGTGTATTGTGGGTGTGCACAAGGTGTCAACTAATACTGTGGGTTTAGTGGCCTTAATAAAGCCAGACCCGTTTCAGGACATTGTCCAAGTGTGATTAATGCTAGAAGAGGAAAAACATATGCTACATTAAAAGGTAGTGTCTTGTGAAATATAAGTGCTTCATTCCTAATCTCTGAGAAGGAAGGTACACCTGATCTCGATGACGCAGATTCATAAGAGACAGACAAGAATATTAATCGTTAATGAGAAAGGTTGTGCTCTGGAGACAACCACATTTTGAGTTACTAATTGTCAGGGCTGAAATGAGACTGGCTTCTTCTCAGAAGGTGAAGTCTGCTTGATGCTTCCGTGCCATGTTAGATGGCTGCTGTCTTCCAGTCTACCAGGAGTCAGGCTTGTGAGCCCTTTGGTACAGCGTCTCTGCTCCAAGGACTCTCCCTCGCACAGGTGAACTCTCAGACACACACGTTTCACTGAAACCATTCAAATTTCACCTCTCCTTGCTGACAAAACTCCTTCCCTGTTGCCAATTGGATAGGTGTAAATAATTCTTGCCCTAAACATTAATTACATTAATTAAAAACATTACAATTAATTAATCTTGGAGCATAGGAAGTTCCGCACCAACATGCGGAGAAACTTTTTCACAGTGAGGGTGACAGAGCATTGGAATAGGCTGCCCAGGCAGGTGGTGGAGTCTCCTTCTCTGGAGATATTCAAGACCCGTCTGGATGCCTATCTCAGTGAAATGTCCTAGGGAGCTGCTTTGGCAGGGAGGTTGGACCCGATGATCTCTCGAGGTCCCTTCCAACCCCTACAATTCTATGATGATTCTATGATTACCTTCTTTTAACCTATCTTTTCTCTCATCACAGCTCAGAACATGAAACAGTAAACTTACTGTGTTGGCAGCGACTGACCTAAAGCATGCTGTGAGCAGGCAGGTTAACCCAGGCAGATCTTTTGTTTTAAATAGAAATACCGTGCTTTGCTTAACAGCAACGTGGGGCCAAATGCTGGTGTCCCCGGTGTCAGGGCAAAGGCAGCTCGTGGTCCCAGTGAGAAAGTGATGTCCGCAGTCCTAACCCTGGGCTTGCTGGGCCCTGGGCAGTGCCCTGTGAAGTTACACAGCCACCTGCTCCTCTGTTGATCATGGTGTGGTAAAACAGGCTTTTACAAACACAGGGACACAGCCGGTGTCCTTGTGGCAGCAACCACGTGTCCACTCTGCTCACGTGCTCCTATAAAATGGGGCTGTTTATGTTTGTGCTTAATTCATCCTTCCAGTTTTGTGTTACATAGATTTAGTGGCATCATGTGTCCCTGTGTGGGCAACACTGCCGCCGGCAGTCACACAACACAGAGATGGATGCCTGCACCACGGTGGGCAGCAGGAGAGCCTGGGGAGACCTGCTGGCTCTGCCATAACTGGAGAGAAGAGGGGATGGGGACACCTGTGCCCCACCTGCAGACCCTGGACCGTACAAGGTCCTGCTGAGCTGACATGGCGTGCCCCTCAGGGACAGGGTACAACCACCTGCGTGCTCTGAGAAACCTCCACAGTTTTGCATTTTCAACCACAGCTGCTGCGGAGGGAAGGTCGGTTGCTGAAATTTTAACTAAATACACCCTGTTGACAGAGGGAAATAACAGCTCCTGGTTTAAATGTGACCTTCCTAGGTTTTTTGGTTGGAATAATAAGGGCAAATGGTAATCCTGCTATTGATGTTGAACAGCAGTTCCAGAAGCATGGCTGCTGTTAAAGCTCTTTATTTTTAAAAGCTGACTCTTTTCTCATGGCAACTTTAGATGCATAAAATGTGTGTAACAACAATAGCTTACTAAGAACAGCTGCATAACTATCACAAACATCAGATATCCACAGAAAAGCTCTTGCTCAAAACCCAGTTTGCCTGTTTACAAACTTATCAGCTGAACAGAAGGACACAAGGGCCACATCAATGCTTGAGCACTGCTTCAAGTGTAATGTGCACGTTACCTCCCCTTTTAAAGATAACCACGGTATCATCATACATCAGTTTTCTTTGTATTGGCAAGACTGTCTCTCCTTTCCTGTGATTTTTTTTTTTTTTTTTTTTGCATAAATGAGCCAAATGAAGCTGGTATCCTTGGGGCTGTTCCTGAAGCTGAGCCATGGCGTGCTTGAGTGTAGGCCCCGGGGCCAGCCCTGCAGCCATGGCAAGCAGCTGGCATGCAAGGTGCCCCTTCTCAAACTAACGGCAAAGTAGAAAGTCCCACCTCTTTTACAAACTTGCCTAATGCAGCCACCAGTCCCGCAGAGCGCTTGCCACACTCCCATGTGCTTCTTGGCTCTGTTTGCAATCAGCTTAGGAGATGTCCTGCTGGAAGCAGCATCCTTGGCTCCTCTCCATGCACGGTGCAGACAGAGGCCAAGCAGGTATGGTGAAAAAGGGTCTTATCTTGGGTGAAAAATCCATGCAAAGACTTTGCCTGACTCCAAATGAATTTATACTTCAAGTGTCAAAGGCTAGTCCTCAGAGTGTTTTTTCTACAGGAGCTGGACCACAGCTTGGTTGCCTACCTAGTGCCACTAATAAAGTGCAGATATCTGAAGTTGAATCTTGTGGTGGATCAGTGCAAGAGAGAATGCAGCTTTTCAGCATGGCTTTTTGTCTAGAGGCCTTTTCTGCAAGCCCTTCATACAGGAAAAGGAAGGTTACTTGGGATGGATGTCTTCAGGATTTTAACTTAAAAAGCAATACCTGAGGCCAACAGGCTGTGACAGTGTCTGCAGTGTGACAGACACATTGCTTTAATTGCAGCTGAACCGGGTGAATAAGTTGCCCCAGGCTATGTAAAATACTTTGAAAGGAGGAATTTTCTTTATTTGGATCATATTGGCAAAACTCTGTGGAGAAAGCGGTCAACGGCATCAGCAGACCTGAAAGTGCAGGAACATTGACTGGCAAGAGACTTTATGAGGAGCTTGTGATAAGCAGCTAGGGAGAGTAATCTCACAGACCAGACTGGCATGGGTTATTGACAATGACATGTCTGTCTGCCATCCAGGTTATCTGGCGCCAGCGCTGCTACAGCACTGCACAGTCTCGCCAGCGCTGCTACAGCACTGCACAGTCTCATTGTCATGCATGTGCATGATCTAAGGCAAACAAACCTGTCCATCTCTGGCTAGGGTCACCTGGGAGAAACCTTTTGGCTCCAGTGCTGCATGGGATCCAAGGAGATGCCCATGCAGCAGCATTTGCCACACACCATTTCCCATGTATGATCAGGCACGAACATGTACAGCAGTGGCTCACTATCATCAGGGATCTGACACTCATTTCAGTGGAAGAGTTTGTAAGTTCAAGATTAAACTTCAATTTTATTCTAGTCAGTTCCCTTGCATAGGGCAAGTTCATGTTCTGGGCCTGAAAAGCATTTTTCAGGGTGGAGCTACTGCAGAGTGGGTCCATGCACGACTCTCAATTACCTAAATTAATCCTAAGCTACCTAAGCACAGTAAAAAATGTTTGCTTCCATTTAAAACACACCAAAAACTGTTGGCTTGGTCTTTTGATTGTGTTCTCTTCAAAGAAGGATCATAAAGAAACAGAAAATGAAGGGTGATATTTCCAACAGTACCCAGCACTACTTCCCCAATGTCATTTATAAGACTCTAACCACTTTTATGGGAATATATTTAAGATGGTGATGAGCACTACTGAAAGTCCTGCCTTAAAAGTCTTGCAGGGACTGGCTATGTCCTCCAGGCACCAATCAAAAGCAGTGCATTTGGCTTAAAAAAACATAACAAAATTACCATAAATGTGTTCTTTGATTTCTTGCTTCTTTTTAGGAGGAAAACACCTGAAATTATTCTCTAAATTAACACCCTGGAATGTACCAGGTTAAAACTTGAATGCTGATCAGATAATTGAACACCAAATTTGTATAGTCAACAATTGGGTGTAACTTCAGACTGGGGCTTGAGAGTTAAACTTATTTTCATCACTAACACTAAGAACAATAACAATCACAGATCTAATTCTCTTAGCCATACGATACCCATTCCCTTGCCATACTAATCTTAGCTCACAGCAATTTTATGTACAATTTTAAAAAATGGAGCTGAAGTTGCGATTCCCCTGCTAAATAATGTTACCTTGTATTGTGCAAACTTCCCGCCTATTCTGTTATCAACCCTCTCTGCATCTTTTTAAGGCATATTTAATTTGGGGTGTGATCCTGCATAGGTTGTCAAAGGTTCTTCTTGTGCTATCCGTAAGCACTGGTGCCTAGCGGTGACCCTTCCCAGGATGGAGGTCCCTCAACAACCTGACCTCCTGGCCTAGAAACGGCAAAAATAGTATTCAATGAGAAATAAGTGATGATATGTCAAATAATAAAGTGAGAGCCTGGCATCTCTTGTCATTGCTTTTTGATGATCGCAAGCGAAAGTTCTGTTCATGGATATGTGGTTTTCCCACGGCGAGAATTAAGCAAAGCTGATGAAAAGGTTACTGATGTGCAAAAGGACCCACCAACACCTAGAGTGGCCTATCAACACGATGGTCATTTTCCCTGCTTCTACAACATGAATTCTGTCACTGCAATATGTGTTTGAGTGTTTTTACTCTACATCTCTCTACACAGATCCCAAACCACTGCTTAAACCCCTTCTGAAGGGAGTTTGGTTAAGTGAAACCCAGTCTCCTCCCATATTTTATAATGTACTTTGCGGACAGTCATTCAGACTTTGTCCTAACAAGTTGCGTAACCTGTGTGTTGTACTGTTTGCCCCAGCTCTGCCTTTTCCTGAGTCCAACTCAATATAATTCTATAACTCCCAGGTACTTTGATAGGACTGGTCGCTGGCTGAGACTGAAGATATTGTCCTGCAAAATACTGAAGCCACACATCGAGGAAAGTTGAGAAGATGGGAGATGGGTTGTATAATCATTCTTATCAGCTCTTCAAAACAGGAAACAACACAACCCTTCCCTTGTCCCCAGATTCCCATATTTCAATCTGTTTGACAAAGTCTATTATTACCATGGTTAGACAGGAAAATGTATGACATATAAATAAAGGGCAATATAGTCACTCGGTATATAACAAGTCTTTCTTATCCTGGATGAGCCGTATTCGATGGGAAACTTTTTGAGGCGTTTGTTTACCACAAATGCAATTAAACAGCGTTCTCTGCAGAGATGCTGGTACAGATAAGTGTGTCTTCCTTATTAACTGTCTGCTTTAAAAAGCATTCTTTCTAGGAAAGGAAGAAACATTTCATTCGGTGTGGCCTAGGAGCTTGCGGGCTTTTGCCGTAAGAAACATGGGAGAAACCAATCTCCTGCAACTGCAAAACAAAGCCACAACTAGACTCATCTGTTAATTATTATACAGGAAAGAGAAGACAGTCACCTATTTCACTGCTTGCCTCTTCAAAGAAATACCTTGTATATGAACACGGTGATTTAATTTGATCATTGAAAAAGCCTGGGGAAGGCTTTGCTGAACTCTGAGGAGCAGGGATATGCATGCACGTGCTTGCACGAGCTTTTTCTTTGTTATTACAATGCAGAACACTCTGTCTGTCTGTCTGTCTGTCTATGTAAACATTACAGTAACACATTCCACTCTGCAGTGCAACAAAGAGTATCTACAAAAGTTCATAAACTACAGTTCCTGTTTCAGCCTTTCTGATCTAACTTTTCCAGCTAACTCTTCTGGAGATCCCAGAGCGCAACATAACACATCCTGCCTGATTGTACAAAGTCTACTCAATTAATCCTGAAACAAGAAAAATAACTTCAGACTTTTCAGTTCACCCTCATCTCATGCACTCTTTTATGTTACAGCATCATCAGTCTTGTGTTCACCATGCAAACACCACAACAATGGGGGGCCCAACCTGCAACCCTGCCTTCCGCAGGTGGCAGAGATTTTGGGGAAAGCTAAAAATGGCCCCACATATTACACACACACACACACGCGGTCACAGAAATGAAAATCAACATAAAAAATCCACGGCTGGGATATGAATGTTCACTGCTGAACATACATTCAAGTCAAAGCATTTGGCTTAGTCAGTGCTGGGTGGTTTGGGTTTGGGGTTTTGTGCTTTTTTTTTTTCCCCTTTGTGCACCGACATTTGACCCCTTTTATAATATGCACCTTGCACCACTGAAACCCAGCGAGTTATTTATTAAACTCAGGTACCAATGGCTGACTTGTACCTATCATGCTTTTAACAGCCTGGTGCTGCCAGTGTGCAGAGGAGAGGGGGATGAAAGGCAATTGTCTTTGCTGTGAAATTCTGTCATATCGGCAGAAAGGAGCTGCAAAGTGCAGCAATTTGTACCCGACCTCTGATCTAAGAAGCTTGTAGAAACCTTTGAACCTTGGATTGAAATTGAGAAACAAGATTTACAAGTACAAGGAAGAGATTTCCAGCACTCTCTACCTGTGCCTGGGGTTAATATTATAAATTTAAAAAACTGAAAAAAAGTTTAACCAAGGCAGGAACTCTCTCAGGAGGCACCATTCCTGTGCTGGGGGAATTCTAGACTTAACTCTACTGAAATTACAGCGCGGTTGAAAATACTTAGGGTTTGAAAATTAAATTTCTGTGTGATTCAGAAAGGGAGTGGGATTTGAGACAGATGTCATTTAAAATTCTCCTTTTGCTGACTTTAACTGTTTGGGGTTTTTAATTAAAAGCTGAAGAAAGAAGACAAGCAACATTTGGTTCAGTATTTCTTCAGCAAAGAATGGAGCTGAAATGCAGAATTGAATAGAAATGCTTAAAGAGTGCAAAATGGCTCTTCCTTTGTTAACTTTATTTTTATCCAACATTATCTAATCTCAGTTATACAGTGCAGAGTTATATGAGAAACCCATGGAAAAATAATCAGACCAACAACATTACAAGAAGCTCTTGATAGACAGTCATATGGCCTTGTCTTGACAAGCAAAAAGGACATGTTTCGCGTTCAGTTAGATTAACTCTGTTCATTTAATTAAAAAGCTCTCTCAACTCTTTCAGACACTGGAAAGGTCTTTGGTGCAACATCATCAGCTAACACCGGCATGTGCCACCATGGACTGTGTTGGGTGTGAAGGCCCTCAGAGATCAGCCACGATAATGTGATCAAAAAAGATGTCCTTCCTGCATCCCAGCCTGCCAGGCCACAGCAATGTTTTGCCATGACATCCCTGACACTGTCTAAGCACTGGCTGTCATCCCTGGCAAGCTTAGGTGTCCAAATGGTGAAGGAGCATTTTACACACACATTTTGAACCACAGCTGCAATCCCACCTAGCTCGGGACAGGACAGCGTTATACACAACTGCTGCATGTGTTCCATGTGCGAATGGACAATTTTGTTTCTGGTTTAAATCAAACCTTACTTCCAACAACTACATTTCCTATTTTTTTTTCCCTACTTTTTTTTTTTAAAGGTTTTTGATTCAACCAATTTTTTCCAGATTTAAGTTCAAACTTCACCATTGTTATCAACACTCACCCCCCATAAAGCAATAAATGAATAAATAAATAAATATGGGTGAACAGATTAACATCACGTGTCCAGTGTCATATACAAGTCTTAAATGTTTCACATGCTGCTTAAGTAGGATATGAATAGAAAAATACCAGAACTTGATTTTCTTAAAACGCTACTAAATTTTCAGTACACAGAATGAGTTATGTGGATTCATTTGTATTAATAATACTTGCATATATATATATATCTATATTCCCTGCTTGCTCAACCTTCCCAGCCACCTTCAATCTACAAGCTCCAAATTCTAAAAGCCCCAAATACCTAAAGCTAATAACCAACTTTCAGTGCTTGATTTTTATGTCGTTCTCTTGAAAAAGCAGAACAAAATGCCAGCCAGCTCAAACAGGCGATGTCAGAGACAGACAAATTGAAAACACCACGTCAGGAGGTTATAAATGGCTACCTTTCACTTCATTAATTTAAAACAGTAGAAAAAAATACCTCTGAGACACGATTTTATTTGTTGTCCCTTGTATAAAATATCAGTGGTTTAGTTTTCACTGTTCTGACATTCACTTTGCTATTTGCTACATGAATTCTTTTAGGCATTCCCATGTCGAGCTTGTAGTTCAAGCTTAGAAGTAGTTGCTTCCTTCTCAAAGAACTCTTTAGGACCCTCTAAGGGAAAGCAAACCCCAAACCCGATACCTTGACAATGACATACTTTCAGTCTCAACTTCCTGATAAATGAAAAGCAGATAAAAAGCCCTACAGAGCAAACAAGATTTCCCTTACCTCTCCGGTACCGCGATCGAAGTGCAACAGGTTAAGAGGACTTGTGCCTTTGCCCGAGCAACCTTTCTTCCTAATGGCAAGAGCCGTGTAACCTGGTTATACAGTTTATGCATCTCATTATTGGCCAGCGAGCGTTAGCCATTTAAATTCCTTGGGAGTCATTTGTTAAGGGCTCTTAGGCTGAGGCTAAGTGGGTGGGACGGGAGGGAGAGGGGATGTTAGCGCTGCCAGACGCAGAGAGCTCTCCAAAGCGGTTTGAAGATTAATAGAAAACCATCTGCAATGAAGAGATCTTTGGAGGGAGGGCTGGGTCCAAGCTTCAGGGAAGCTCGGGGAAGAGAAACCATGACATTTTCAGAGGGAGAAGGATTTTGAAGAGAAAGATTTCATCCAAAATCCAAAACTTGAGGGGGAAAAAAGGGAGTGAAACATGTACAAACAACTCCTTCCTAGCACAAGGCGTTGTGCAAATAGCTTGAGTTACTCACAACAGATAAGATAAGGGCATATTTTGCTTGATGGCATGAGGTTTTTCAGTGAAAACCTTTTTCTTCTTTATTTTTTTTTTTTTTTTTTTCTTTATATGTCTGGCAAAACTATTTCAGGCTGTGCTGAATCCATTTACCTTCAGTTACACGAAGAGAAAAAAAAAAAGGCCTGCAGCTCCTGGAGCAAGAGGTGGGCTTACAGATCTCAGCAGCGGTGGGCCGGTAGGAACAGCTCAGCCTGCGCCGCGCAGGCCGTGTGCGCCTTTTCAGCGCAAACACGGAAACTCAAACGTGTTTGCTTGAAATTGAAAAAAACCCCAGCGAGCCTGGTGCCGAAGTAAAAGCACAGGGGTGGTAAAACATGAATCATGACAGCAGAAATGGTCTGTACATAACAACGGAGCATTAGGCCCTGGGAGCACTTAGGCAAAGCAAACAACACACCTTCTTGAGCAGCCAAGAGGAGGAACTGCACCAAAACGCTCTTTGGATGATGGATTTGCCCAGTCGGCAAGCAGGGTGCACAGCCAGCCAGCGGGAGAAGAGGGAGCAGAGCATGCCTTGGGACACAACTAATTTCTGGGGAGGGACAATGCCTGCAGAAGGTGAAAAGCAAACAGCATATTGCAGGGGCAAAACAACTACAGCTTTCAGTCCTTTCCCAGGTTTTTTTTTTCCTGCTGCAGCCATTCCTTTCTTTTTGCTTTTTTTTTTCTTCTTTTTCTTTTTTTTTTTTTTTCCCAAAAGAATTTATTTTTTGCAAAGATTTGATCCAACTCTCCAGCCAAGCAGTTCACAGGCAGCAACCTCAGGGCATCCTAGTGTGGAAGGAGAAGTGTCTTAACCTCTCAATGATGGGCTGTGCACAGAGGAGGATTTTGCAGAGAAAGCACTGCTGCTTTGAACCTGCTGCTCCTAGATAATAATTTGCTCTTGTCCTCTGAGTGGAATAATCTGGGCATGTAAAATTTAGAGACATTCCTGTACTGCGGAGTCAGAGGCTGGCCAATAGAGAAGAGGGGCAGGAGAGTCAACAGGTACAGAGATGAGAGTCAAATTAGAAGGCTCCAAGTTAGAGAGAGAAATGTGGGGGATGGCGAAAGCCAGCAAAAGAAGCATCCCTGTGGCAGTCTGTGAGCCAACAGGCAGGATGGCTGCTCTACTCACAGTGCAAACGCACAGGGCGATTTCAGTCACTCTCTCCTGGATTTTTATACTTGTTTACTCTCAGTACCGCAGCCATGGTGTGTTAGGCACTGTACAAACACACCTGCAGCCCGGATCCTGGTCCCAAAATGCCTGCAGCCCAAGTCTACTGCACAAGTCTCCCTGCACATGTTAACTCGTTAGCTACAAGAGCCACAGAGAAGCAGGTACTGATCGCTGGCAGGGAAGCCGCTGCATGGAAATTAAGTCTTTGCCCAAGACTATGAAAGCAATCAGTCTCAAATCCAGGGATAAAACCTAGGAATTTCTAATCCAGGGATAAAATCCAGGAAATTCTGCTAAAATCACACCCATGCCTCAATCCCACCAATCTATACAAGGAAACGGGTATAAAATATTTAGCTGGTATAACTTTGTGAAACTCCCCTCCAACAGATTAATTATTTTAAGTCACTATCCTACTCTTTGCATTGTGTTTTTCTGTTGGAAAACAGACTAAACTTGTCACCATAAGCATTGTAAAGCCAGTCCTGCCAGCTACAACCGTGCATGTACTCAAATGCACAGGGAAGACTTCTGGCGTGAGTGGAATGAAAACGCACCAATGCTCATGAGTCAGTAGGGTCATTTTCAGACGGCTTTTCAACATACCATGTTGATTAGGCTTATGTCAGAAGGCCACCCAAACCCTTGACTTTTTCACTTTATGCTTTCACTTTTAAGTTCATCTTGTTTCCAAGTTATGCTCCCATTATTGTCTCAAGCAGTGAACGTCGGCAGATCAGGCTGCTGCAGGGAATTCTGAGGTGCTGGCATCTCCAGCGGCAGAATTTGAAATACATTAATTTGTCCTGAGGGCTGTGCTTTTATAGGGAACCAAAGGAGTACTGCAGGCGAGTCCCCCACCTTTCCCTGCTGTTAGGCACCTACCTCCCTTGGCTTCAAGCACACTGCATTCACAACAATGACATGGCTTTTTATGTGCCTCTTTCTGATGAATCTGGCATTGTGAGTCAGATACACATAAGGCAGAGTGGAGAAGTGTTACAGGCAGAGCCACCCCAGCAACAGGGAAGATGGGTTCTGTGCACACACACATACTCCTCTCCTCATACAGCACCTGCTGTGCTGGTGTAAGAATATAAACACATCCTTCTTCTCTCCTAACACACAGGTTGACTGCCACAGTGAAGCATCACCACTGGTTACAATAGTGCCATAAACATTTAGCTGTTTCCTCTTTTTGATGGTTGACAGCTAAGCAGGGGCTGAAGCCTAAGCTGTGACAAAAGAGTCCATCCAGACCAGTTCATGACTGTTTCCCACAGACCTTCCCTTTCCTTTTATTCTTTCCTGTAGTGGGACTACACATGAGAGGTTTTCCTAACTCATTTTTCTCCTGAATACAGTGATAGAAAAGCCAGACATTTTCAAAGACAGTGAGATTCACCAGAATGTGCTAACGCCTTTCAGGCAGGGACCTGCTCTCTAGCACAGAACAGGTTTGCAAGGGGGTGCTGTGCTTCCCCCTGTCTGGCTCTCTCCTACAAGCAGGCACAAGATCTGGCCTCCGCTGAGCCAATGCACTGGGCTGAGCTGGTGCACTGGGCTTCTCCACCAGATGACAAGCACTAATAAAACATAGATTCATAGAATGCTTTAGGTTGGAAGGGACCTCAAACATCATCTAGTTCCAACCCCTGCTATGGGCAGGGACACCCTCACTAGACCAGGTTGCCCAAAGTGCCATCTAACCTGGCCTTGAACACTGCCAGGGAAGGGGCTTCCACAAGATCTCTGGGCACCCTGTTCCAGTGCCTCACCACCCTCATAGTAAACAATTTCTTCCTAACGTCTAACCGCTTTCAGCTTAAAGCCATTGCCCCTTGTCCAGAGAACAGTCCTTCTCCCACTTTCCTGTAGGATGCCTTTAAGTATTGATAGGCCATAATTAGGCAACCAAGGAGCCTTCTCCAGGCTGAACAAACCCAACTCTCACAGCCTGTCTTCATAGGAGAGATGCTCCAACCCCCTGATCACATTTGTAGCCGTTCTCTGGACTCACTCCAACAACTCTATGTCTTTCCTGTACTAGGGACCCCAGAGCTGAAGGCAGCACTCATGGTGGGGTCTCACCAGAGCAGAGCAGAGGGACAGAATCCCCTCTCTCGACCTGCTGGCCACGCTGTTCTTGATGCAGCCCAGGACACGTTGGCCTTCTGAGCAGGTAGCGCACACGGCTGGCTCACGTTGAGCTTGTCATCCATCAGCACCCCCAAGTCCTTCTCAGGGCTGCTCTCAATCCATTCTCTGCCCAGCCTGTAGCTGTCAGTTCTGCTCCCTGAGATTTTTACGAAGATCAAACCCAAATGCCGTGGGAGCTCCAGAGGCTGATCACAATATGGTAATTTTATTGGGGTGGGTTTTTTCTCTGTATGAGAGTGAAAACTTTTGGTGATGATGGAAAGAAGGATATTGGCTTTCAGGTGGTATTTCAGATTGGCAGCTTGGTATCATGTGACATGGCGTATAAGAGGGTCTAGACTGCATGACAGTGCAAACATGTGAGCAAGTGAAAGGAGAAGAGAGAATAAGGAGTGAGCAGAGAGTTGGCTCTTATGGTTATATTTGGACTTCAAAAACTACTGAGAGACTGTAAAAGAACAAGAAGGAAATGTGCCAAGTAAAATATGTGTCCAAAAAGACACAAGAATCTACAAGAGACCTGCACAGTCTCTAATCTCAATTTCAGAAAGTCTTTACAGTTTATCAGTATATTCACACACAAGCCCATCCCCAGTCACAGTACAGCCACAAAAATTAGGAGCTCATCATGAAACAGCCAAGCTTTTTTTTCCTCCTCTTTTCTTTCTTTTCCTTCTCTTTTTAACAAAACCACTTTGTGTCTGGTGGAACAGGTTCCCATGTGTTTGTAAAACCATTTTATTACCTATTTGAATGTTTAAAGAGACAACACCACTTTATTTAAACGAATAACATGTTATTTTACACCTGTTCTTACACCGTGTCAGTTAATACAGCACAATTCATCGTTTCCTGACTTTCATATGTTATTGCAGACAAAAACCAGGGAGATCCTTCAGAGAACACACAGTATGTACTGCAACACTCTTGTTTTTTTAATGGGTGGGTAGGATACAACAAACACATACATAATCATACACCTCAAAACAACTTTACTATATAGTCTTAAGATATTTTCGAGGCATTCAGGGACCCACGTAGACACTTGAAAGCACCAGCTTTCCAAGTTCTCTCACAATGAAGCTCTTTCCAACCATATACTATGTCACTGCTTTGACCTTTATCTTGCCATAGCACAGAGGATTCCCAGTAAATGCCCTTGCAAAGGTGAACTACCCTTCTACTCTGCCAGCTCCAGCCACATCCCCCATCCTGACACAGAGAGGACTAAATTAAATCCCTGATGGTGGAGACCCACCTGGGGGGAATATTTGGCCAAGGACACCTTGGGCTTTCTCCTTTTGTTTCTTAATCTTAGGCTTCTCTAGTTCTTGGGCAGTAAGAGTTGCCCTGATAACCTTATGGTCACTAGACAAAGTTTTATTTCTAGTAAACAATGTCATTGTCATTTTGCAATGGAAGTCAGCACAGAGGATCACTCTGGAGAGTAAACTCAGTTTCCCCATGTGCAATTCTGTGCTTTTATTTAAACCTGAAAGCAGGTTTTAGGTTCCAAAATGTAAGAAGAAATATACCAAATAAACCCATGGAGTGCAATAGATGTTAATTAGCACATACAAATGAAGGAAACCAGCAAACTCCAAAATTTTTTACATAGCCACAACAATTACATTTCTGGGGCATGTTTGCTTTCCATTAAAATAAATACAGGGTGGGTTCTGGACAGTTGTGTCTACAAGGGAGGTTAATATGACAATTGCCTTTCAGTCCCTGGGTAAATAAACACTCTATGGGAAAACAGTTTAGCCCTCAGTAGCCTGATGTAGCTGCTCAAGACCAGTGTGTCACACCACAGTGTCATAACCATGTTAAACTGGAGCTGCCAAAGTGAGATCCCGCTCCATCCGTCCCACAGCCACACCATGCAGCCTTCGCACACAAGCTACTTGAACACCTGTGCTGGCAGAGGGGAAGAAGAAGGTGGGACTGGTCCTTCTGCCAGCATTGCTGGTCTAAAGTGTTTGTTGAATCACCAGCATTGAGCAAATTCGTGAGAAAACAGGGGAAAGATTTCTTTTCAAGCCTGCTGAATCTAGTTTCACAGCTCCCGCTCTGGGGAAGCCAATGAGAGTTCACGGTGGGGTAGGTGAGAGTCTTTCTGTACCAAAAAGGAGCTCACTGAACCATCCAGAGGGATCGTAGGGTAAAAGAGTGAATTTTAGCAGTCATTGAGAGGCTGAAGGTACTGGAGGAATCAAGGAGGGAGACACAGTGGGGTAGCATGGGCTCCACAAGTTGCTGAAAGGCACCTGACAGTCACCTCCAGTGGCTAGCAGGGACATCCAGCCAGCACAGACCAACCATGTACCAACCGATTTTGATAATTAAAAGGTTCCTGGCAAATACCATTATACCATTCTCACTGGCTCCCTTGGAGGGCCCTTTTTGCAAAGCAGAGTATCACAGGGTTTTGTGGTACGTGTTCACAAGAGGGAGGATAAAGATCTCCAAACTTCTATTTACAGGATGCTTCCAGAATCAAGGTAGGAAAATGAGCATATGAGCACATGTAACACTTGTTTCCCCTCTTCCAGCAATCGCTCTGCCTTTTACAGATTACAGCAGAATACAAGAATACTAAGGAAAAGAGCTTTTCCTCTAGCCAACAGGCATCACCCCTAGTTAGGGCATAAGCTTTTCTACTTTGATTCCTGATATCTTATTGAAAATAAGACAATACATGTCACTTGGAAATTGTTTTTAAGAAGAAGTTATTGGATAAGGGACCAACACAGTTTCCTTCAGGAAGACAAACTTATTTTCCTGCCGTTCAATAACATGAAGGAAAAGTTTAAATGGAAGGGGACAGAATGAGCTCAATATTCTCATATTCCAGGGTCTCTTACACTACATTGTGTGACATATTCGCAACTTCGTGACTGAGAACACTGATTTATTATCAGAATTTTAAAAAGCAGCTTTTGGTTGTGTCAGTAGAGTGACCTGCCATGCACTGAGAAGGCATCATTACCGAAAAGGTCTGTGTTAAGCAGACAAAGCTTTACAGCATTCCTACACTGCCAGAATTCAGGGCTTTACGTGGTAAAAAGCTGCTGTGACTGACCCGCCCATCAGTGGTGGGTGCTGCTGTGCCTCAGGATCAGGGTCACACCTCTTGGCCCACTACCCTGCCTCTGCACGGCACACTTTGTCCCCCTGGCCCAGCACAGATTTGCCCGTTCTGTCACATGCTCTCCCTTTACCTAACCTCACCTCAGCTCCCCAGCTCCTCCCACACCAGTGTTTGCATCCTGTCTGCTCCCCTCCACTGCTGACCTTCGCTATGGGCAGGCGGGACCTGGGCTGAGCTTTCTTCTCAGCAGCCAGCATTGTGCCAGAAACCAGCTGTGGGTACGCTGCTCCAAGCCGCTGCAGTTTGCTCTGGTTTGGGGCTGATTTAAGCTATGCTGCTAGGCTAAGATGTGCTTCTACAGGATGGATGTGCCAGTTACTCCACCAAGTGCTATCTACAGCACGAGCAAGCCCTGGAGCTATGTCTATACCAAGTCACTTGCACGACTTGCAGAAACCCAAGTGTAACATAAGCGTCCCTTGGTATGAACTTTGCAACCCCGTGGTAAAACCACCCACTGTAACCAAACACGCCTGATAGAGTAAAAAGGCACTTTCACCTCACAGCTGTGCTGGGGCTGGGGCTGGGGCTGAGGCCCACCGCTGGTGCTGGGCTCTCAAGCATCATCCCCCTGACTGCCAGAGCTGCCCTGGGTCACCCTGTGGGTTAGAGCTGGCCTAATTAAACTTGAAAGTGCTCAAGGGCTGTGTTAATGGGCAGCTCCCAGTAATCACAGGAAGGTGATTTTTTTACAGGACTATACTTCTGCTGTAAAACACTTCTTTCTCAAAGAAAGATCTCCCAGACTTGTTGACATAACTTAGCTTGGTAGATATTTGACAAGATAAAACAGGCAAGGTGTCTGTGGTTTCAAGGACAGTGATAGCTGAAACATTTAGGAATGAGAAGAATGGTCCGAATGGGTGCAATTATTAAATTCATTAGTTAAATTGCTATTTCCCATCCTTGGTAATGAAAATGTTTCTGTAGTGACCTAGGCTCTGCCACTCCTGAGCCACTCTCAAAGCCTGAGCAGGAGGTATAGCTCATTCAGGGCACACCTCAGCCCCATACTTCCTATTTCTAAGGGAAGGTTTCTATTTTCAGGAAGATATTTCCAAACTGGCAACAACCATATCCTTGAGTTCAGACTCAGAAACTGCATGAAAAAGTTCCCAGAAAGGAAGATCCCTTTACTTTGTCTAAGGGAGGGGTTGGAGACACAGAATGAGCTCTTCTGAGCCTTGTCTGCACTCTCAGCCCTGCCCTATTTCTGTCTCCCATTTCTTCTTTTCTGCAGAGTGGGTGTGTGTAGACCCTGGGACTGGTCAGCAAAGATGTAACCTATGAGAACTACTGTCCTCAACTCTTGGGCATAAATAATGCTGTCTTTGCACCTGAGAGATGAGCTGTTTGCAAGAAGGCATCTGTAATTAAACAGGAAATTGCAACGTCTCACTGGGTTAACCAGGTGACAAATGACTGTCATCCTGCAGAGATACTCCCCTTTTTTGGGGAAAAAACAAAACAAAACAAAACCAACAAACAAATCACAAATCAAAACCAGTTAATATCTTCTCAGGAACTTTAAAAGGTCAGTGACTTCACCTTTCTCAAAAACATGCAAGGCAACCTGCTAATGGAAGCACATTTAATTGGTGGGAATACATATAGGGTGAATTTTAAAGCTAAACATGTTACCAAATAACCAGGGAAAGAGCTGCTACAGCCTTGGCGGAGCTAAGATGGCAGAAGCCTGACCTTTCTGGGGTTGTATCCTGCCTTTCGAGCGCCCTCAAAGGTAAGCACAGACTTCCTGCTGCGGTGCAGGAGGCTATGCCAAGAGAGGAAGGAAGACCTTTTTGTGCAGCCTGTCCCAATCTTACAGCATTTAGTGCAGAAACTCTGAATATGAAAATGTCAGATATTGCTGTCCAGTACACAGCTTAATGTTGCAACAACCAGGATGTTTGTTGCAACTATCTTTTAACTGTCTGAAGACCTATATTTCCACCACACCTGAGGCCTGAAATTTCTATCTACAAAAGGAATTACTTGCTCTGTTTATATTCAGGTTGTATGTGAAGAGATGGTTGAAATTTTGTTGGTGCTTAAGTTTATCTGAATCAAGCCAATTCACTCTTGATGGCACATTGTCATGCTTGACACAAACAATGTTACATCAAGGTTTTAATTTGACTTTTCATATATGTTGTAATTTTGTGTCGCTGGGTTCTGGTGGGGAAGGGGGGCTGCAGGGGTGGAGACTTTGGTGGGTGCCGGGCCTCAAGCCAGGGTCAAACAAACATTATATATTTCATGGTATGGAACTCATGGTACGTACAAGACAGTGCATCCCAGAAAATTCAAATAAAGCCATCAGGGTGCTGAAGTTTTCCTTGTTTTTTATCTTTGGCCCTTATAAAATTAAGCAAAATTTTTTTCTGAAGATGTGCCACAAGACCACAAGGTTATACTGAGGCTTTCGACTGCTTTTCTTTGGAACCTCTCAGCTCTTTTGGGAATGATTAATGTTAAAATAAAATCTAAGTAGATTAAAATTGCCTTGCTACTTTCCTAAGTATATTGATGATGCCAACAATGTATTTTCCTTATGCAGTCACTGAACTACATGATTTCAGGTAGGTGAAAACATAGTATTTTGAGTTTATGCATTTACCCCTGAAAAGACCATTTTATATATGAGTAAAGGTTACTTTTGGTCTGCTATTGATCACCCTAGAAGATTAATGATAATGTTAAAAGAGCAACCGTGGAGTACAGTGCACTGCTGTGCATGCTGTGTACTACTCTATGGCACAGGACGCTTGCAACCTGGAAGACCAGGAGCCTCCATCATGACTGCCCATCTCTATTGATGATACTCAGTTGTACTCAGAACACGGCGAGCTTCACAAAAGAAACAACCTTCCCATTTAAAACATGAGACAGTCATTTAACAATTAGGAAGACAGATCATTCTGAAGCAAGGATTTTGCATCACCTCTGTGAACACTTACACTGTGTTTTGGGGCATCTGCTGCTGCCCAGGAGGCTGAAAGATGAGCCTCACTGACCAGGCTCCCTCCAACACAGCCTGCATCCCCGCTAAATACCATAGGAAATACCGCCATAACACTGCCGCAGGGTACGGGTACTAACCTACAGGTCACTCCTCAGCCAGCCAGCAGCAGTAGGCTTGTGCCCTGCTAAGCCGCCACGTGCCTGGTGCCACCGTCGCCGTCAGGTCCCCAGTACCCAACTGCCTGCTGCTTCAACACCTCTGCTGGGCACTTTGTAGGTCACAGAGAAACAGCAGGACAGACCTTGTGCTTTCAGATGCTTTTTTACTGAAACTATCAAGGGAATCTAAATCATTACAACCCCTAACGACAACTGGAGCTGATTAAAGGGCACTTTACAAAAGGTTCCTCCCTGGGTACACTGTGATCGTGTTTCGCCAAGAGCAACCAGATTCTCTCCTACCTCCACTGGCCAAAGGTCAACATGCTGAAGTGAACAAAGTCCAGAAGTAGCTCATGGTTAAACAGCTAAACAGCTAAAGCCACTCCATTTTACCGCTAGTGCTCCAGAAGTAAAACTCCCGTGACTCTCAAAGCTCACAGGTATAAAGCACTGCAGAATTTGGAAGGGGAGGGAATGCGTTTCAGCACAGAGGACAAACAGCTTTTGCTGCTGTGACTGGGCAAACAGACAATAAATGGACTCGTTGTCTTTGCCTGGGAGTTCATTTCCCTGTTTGCACATCGTAGAACTTGCACGCTCTTCCTGGTTTTGCTGAATGTGCGGTGTTCCCAGCACAAGATCCCCAAACCAGCCCCACAGCCCACCCCAGGCGTATGAACTCATGCCGTGACCACCAGCCCCGGTTCCCCCCGTTCACCACTTGCAGACCTGCTGGCTACCTGCAGCTGAGCAGCATGTGAAGGAGAGAGGTCCCGGGGCTCCTGCAGCTTTAGGGAAGCTAGGGCTAACTCAGAGAGATGAAGTTTGTCTGGGGCTGAGGGAGAGGCAGTTACAGCTGTGCCTTTCCCCTCACCCTGAGCAGCAGTGCCAGCAGGGCTGGTGCCTGCCCGTGAGGGCAGCCACCTAGCCTGCAGGGAGGGTGTGCAGAGCAGAGCGAGGTAGGAATGCAAAGGGTGGGAGGAGCTGGGGACACGGGATGGAGCCAGAATTGCTCTGCATTCCTAGGGCGATGTTATAGAAAACCAGACTTAATAAGTTCTGCTATTCATAGATCAGCCCGTTATAACGATGTTAAATCCTCCAGTCCTTGTCTGTCAAATTCACACAGAGATAAGTAGGAACTAAGTATGCTCAAGAGCCTTTGAAGGCTGTGTAAGTGCCTGGATACCAGCCCGGGGAGGTCTGACTTTAAATACCCCTGTCCTAAAATGACAACATATTAAAAAAAAAAAAAGTTCTGTCTTTCAGAAACAAATTTTAATCATTACACTGCCCAACTCACAGAAACCTTATCAACAAAGCTATGTAAAAAGTACACAGTTACATTCTGAGTAAACCCAAAATTTCTGAGACTATGCTACACACCTTCATTTCACTAAGCATATTACATTTTGTAATTAACCTAGCCCATAAATGATCCTTCCACCTTCAAAAACACTAAATTTAAGCTCCCTTAACTAGACTACAGATAGAGATGTGCAGTTAGTGGAATGTCACAGAAGTAATGACAAGATCTGGAAGTATGGCCTACAGCAAAGGAAAAAAAAAACCCCAAAACCCCCTTTTTCCACTTCTGGAATGGGGAGATGTGTGTGGAAAATCCTGGCTGCTGATTTTGCTATTTTCAGTTCATTAGTAGACGTGCTGTCTCCAGAAAGAGCTGCTTTCCTTCCTTCCCTTCCTCCTGTAGGAAGAGGACAATGCAAAGAAGGAACAAAATGGTTTGAAGGAGAAATTGCTTTTCTCTTATCTTTTTCCATCTTTCAGTTGCTCTTTATAACAGCACTTGATTTTAAGGCAATAGTAACAAAGGAGGTGTATTCAGAAAGAGCTGACCTTCTAATAAAAGAAGGAAGAAACACCTAGCATAGGTAGAAATTTGAAGAGTCAATGATGCCTTTTAATAAGGATGTATAAGGGAACAATCCCACTAATTGTCTGCCTGGTGGTTTGGAAACCCCTGACAGCTAACGCACTGCCTACCATTGCACATTTATTTCAGCAAAGGTAAAACCCAGTTTATTTATTACCCTATTATAAGGATTTGTTTCTGATGTCCTTCCTTTCAAAAGCAGCAAAAGCACCAAAACAATGCATTGTTTAATATCAAACAATGCTCTTATTTCTCACCAGAACAGGGAAATCAAGTCTTGCTCAACAGCACAGCCAGAAGAAATATAATGATACATTTAGACTGAGCTTATCAAATAAGGAACAGCATGAAAGCAGGTGAAATTTATAATAGGAGAGAAGGGAGCCCGTCATTACCTGTCAGGAGTTTCTCTGAATGCCTGTCAAGCTGGGAGCACGAAGTTTTACAAACCCTAGTGTCAGTTCTTAGCTAGAAAGATGACCTGACAGCTAGAGCTGTGGTCTGGGGAAAACTGGCATGCTGCAGTTAGGTAGCTGATGCAGCCAGAGTGCAGGTTGCTGCTGGGGGTCCTACATTTTGGGTGTGTTCTTTGCCCTCACAGCTTCTTTGGAGAGGTTCTTTCTCTTGGTTTGACCGAGAAATCACAACAGGCATGAAAGTTTTAACTGAAACTGTGAGAACTTCTGAACACCTTTACTTCTTTTTAAAAACAAAACTACGTTTTGTTTTTTAAAAAGAAATCTCAAAAAGCCATAACATAGGCACATAACCCCCACTTAGCACTTGTCTCTTGTGGAGGCACTCCAGATTCTCCCTTCTGAAGAGGGATCACATCTATTCCTACAAAGGGAAGTCAGAGGAGATACCCCATGAAGGCAGTGCTGGACCACTGCCAGTGCTGTACCTCCATTCAGCCTGTGAAACTGCAGAGGGGTTGCAGAGGGATTCCATTGCCCTAGCTGGTGAAACCTGCTGCCAACTGCTCTTGGCAGTCCCATGCTCTCTGCACATCTGCACCATGCTACAGCTCAGTTCTCCACGTCATCTCTGTCCTGGTCTGCTGTGCGTCCACACTACATCAATGCTTACTTTTAGGCCCTCTTTTGGTCAGAACAGATCAGCTATTCCTGGACAAAGCCCAGATGTGGCTCCAGGGACAGATAAAATGGTCTAGCCTGTGCCTGGTGGGATTGCCTGGGCTGATGTGGCACCGTCTTCCAAGAGGATCCCTGCAACAGGTGTCCCTGTCTGACTCTGTGCTGTGGCCAAATGCACACCCTCAATTTCACGACACCCCTGTGCCACACTTAAGAGCTGACAGCTAACTAAAATTATAACTTTGCCTTAAGACTGAGAAGGTCATCACAAGTGCTAGAGAAGACCCAGGACACATGTTGTTTGGATAAGTCAGCCTGGTCCTGAGGGGTTAGCAGAGCACCACATCTTCTGATAGAAATAATGAATTTACATTGATTTATATTAATAAAATGCCTGCCTTCTACTTTTTGCTTTCCCCTAAGCAACACAGTGTAGTCAATATAAGTGAGAGCTGCTGGTTACAAAAGTTACTCCAAACAAAAATAATGTCTAGTAGGCTAAATGAATTTGGAAATCTGATGCACCAGCTGCAAATATCTGGTGTCATATCTCCAAAGGACTTGGAGGGATTCTACTGAAACCTGCCCTGGGCTCAGGTGAGGCAAAACTTGTTTTCCTTCTGGTTCCTTGGAAGCAAAGCAGTTCTCTGAAATGCAGGCCCACAGCTAAAATGTCTTCTAAAGGCTAAAAAGATTTAGAAAGGCTAAAAAGCCTTTATAAATGTGAGGAAACTTGCATCTAGCAATGGAGCATTTTGAGGGAGGCGTAGACATTAACATGCACGCCCCCACACCCCTGCCTGCCTCCCACAGGTATTTTCAGGGCAAGTGGTTAAAAAAAACAACCCTAAACAAATGAAAATGGAGCCTTCCCTGGGGAACAGACAGGCAGAGGAGACAGAGGCGCCTCACTGCACAGCCTGCCACCAGGAGCATCACATCGCTGAACAACACAACTGAAATGCTGTGCTATTATACCCAGCTCGTACAGAAAGCGTCCTGCTGCTAGCAGGTGAATGGGAAAGTTGTATTCCACTATCAGATTTCAGCAAGGGGGTCATGCTCTGGAGAAGAGAGGCTGGGCAGAAGAAACAGGCTATTTTTAAAAGTCAAGCCAAATGCTCGAAGAAAACCTTCTAGAAAGTGGCGGCCAACACAGCTGTGTTTATGGGTCTGGTCAACCCGTGAGTAGCTGGCTCATGGATTTCCACTGCAAGTAATGATTTAACATCATGACCCAAGCAAGAAACTGGAACACCCCGAGAAGCGATTTTGGCAAGGGTATATTTAATGAGTCAGTGTGTCCTGTTATCTGATGGCATGTTTTTACATGGTGGGAGTTATTTTAATTGGCATATAATAACCTGAGAAGCTGCAAAGGGTTGAATACTTCCCCCCTTAGAGCCAGCCCAGGCAATGCCAGTCATGTTTTTCCATTATACCCTCCTCAGCAAAGCAAAACTGCCGGCTCCCCACCAGACCTCCCAGACCTCTCTGGTGATGGACCTAGGTACGGAGCCATCAGGCACATGCCTTCCAGACCGCTGGGACTGTGAGCTGGCCCAAGCTCTCCCACCCTTTGCTGCGCATTTTCCTTGATTTTAGGGCTGGCTGGGGAAGGGATCCCATCTTCCTGATGTTTGTGTCTGTTCTTTTTCACATGAGCAGCCACAGGAAGAAATGAGAAAGAGTGTGCTCATGAATCAGAAATAAATCCTCTTTGAAAGCTGACTTGAACAGATGAATTGGACAGGTACATTTATTCTGGTGATGGTTTTCTTAAAAATAAAAACCAAACCCACCTCCCAGCCTTTTCACTCAATTCCACATTAATTTTCTTTAAAAAAACTCACAAAACATTTGACCCTCTCTGTCTCTTACTGATGGGAGACTTATACCCACTATAAACCAGCTATATGACTAAAAACTGTTACTCTCAAATATTTTTCTAAGCAAATGGGAAAATCTATTGCATAGAAAAAATACCACCAATATAATATGCTTATCCAAGGTCTCAAAAAACTGCCCTCACAGTTAATGTTTATAAAGCTGCTTAATTAAAAAAGTAGTGGGGTTTGTGTTTGCTTGGTTTTTTAATCTGATGAAAGTTAGACCTGGAATGGCCAAATGCCAGTCACTGAGCTAGGTGCAATGGCTCCTCTGTTGGGATTGGCTATCATCTCTAATATAAAAACTCCACCTGCAGACATTGGAGTACTGAACATTTTCTTCCAGGGCCAAGGTGGTCACTTGGATTAAAGAGGAGAAGCAGAGGGAAGTTGGACTCACTGACTTGCTTGCAAGTCTGTTTGTCGGATCCTTGCAGATGTCCCCCCTTACACCAACTCACAGATTTGCATGCTAGCAGTCTGAAGGACATAAAACAGAGATATTTTCAGTTTTTCACTTCCCTTAAGAAAGATGTGCCTACTGCCATAACACAGAAACTAGTCTAGAAATTAGAAAAACCCTTTTTGAAATTACTTGGACTTCACTCACAAAAACATAACATTAACTATAAGCAATTTACATAATTACAACTCTGGAAAACCTGAGTTTAAACAAAACAGCAAACTCACTGGAAGTGGATTGGATGAGCAGAAAAACAAAAGAGGAGACACAGATCCTATCTCTCCGTAGCCTGGCATGTTAGCACAACTCTATTCCCAAAACGCTGTCAAAATTGGACTTCCTAAAGCCCTGTCAAAATTTGACTTCTTCAAAACATTCTTTTTTCTTTTTTCTTTTTTTTTTTTCCTTTTATCATCTTTTTCCTTTTACCTTTTTTCTTTTTCCTTTTTTTTTTACATACCTCTCCAGTATATTCAAGAACAAAACTATCATGCCTCAAAGTTCAGCATCATGATAAATCATAGAAACACAGACTGGTTGGGGTTGGAAGGGACTTCAAAGATCATCTAGTCCCAACCCCCTGCCATGGGCAGGGACACCCTCCACTTAGACCAGGTTGCCCAAAGCCCCATCCAGCCTGGCCTTGAACACTGCCAGGGAGGGGGCAGCCACAGCTTCTCTGGGCAACCTGTGGCAGGGCCTCACCACCCTCATTGTGAGGAATTTCTTCCTTATATCTAATCTAGCTCTAACTTCTTACAGTTTAAAATCATTACCCCTCATCCTATCACTACATTAAACTTAAGTGCCAGTTTATAGCTTGCCAAGGAAAGTAATCACAGAATCTGGATACAAAGTCTAGTGAGGTTGATGGAGAGTGCTACATGGGGCTAATAGAGATGTGCACCATGAAGTGTTGTTATGGGGTGCTAACACACAGCTTCTTCCCTTCATCAGGAGGAAGCTGAAGAAGGCTGCTTGCTTCCCTAAGAGAAGAAAAAGAAGTCACGAAAGCATGAGTTTGCCAGTTTTGCTAGTGTCCATCAGACATTCTAAGGTTTGACTAAGAACGATCATTATGTATGCTTCTGAGATAATTCCTTCTTGACTTCTTTTTAACCTAGTTCTTTAGTTTTACATTAAAGAAATCTCTAATTAGACTCCTAATGTAGCAAAGTATCTAAGCAAGTGAAAACAGCTAAAACCTCATCTACGTAAACCACAATTACAATGTATTTTAAATGAAACATGTGCTTGCTGGGGCAAACCCTACCCGCCTCTCCCAAAATGTAGCCAGAGGTCTCAGTAACCTCCCTACCACTGCAGTTAATGCACAGAAGAGCTTTCACTGCCTCAAAGACACTCCCAAGTAATTCAACAATTTCTTTATTGAAACTTCCTTGTTTAAATGCAAATGAAGAGCCGAGCTGAGCCTACAGTGCTGAATGAACATAAACTGAAGTGCTGCAACCGGATTTCATTTCCATGCCATCCCTCTTTGCTTCCGTAGGGGAGATGTGTCATTATGAAGTTTACAAGAAAGCTCTCTATGCATCCTGCTTCTATTTACAAAAGGCTGCTCACCTTTCCATTTATCACTTTAAAAACTAACTAAAAAGGAACACGTTCTTCATCAAAGAAAGTCCTTTATGTCTGTGCAGAAGGCAGTCTCTCTGACAAACGTTCAGTTGCAGACATGTACAGTACTCTGGTTAGTCATAGCATTGGTATCCAACATCAGCATTAACTCATCAGCCATTTACATCAAAATATTCTGCAGCTGAAAATAGATTACTACCTGGAAGAAAAAAAAGCCTTAGCATCTAGAACTGTAGCGTATGAAACAGCCGTGCATGGCTCTAGGTTTAATATGGGTGATCTGCAATTGTGGTGGCAGTACAGAATCACAATGATGGTTTTCACCCCGGCTGATTGGAAAGAAATTCTTTTCAGCCCCATTGGAGCAACTGCACAGCACAAAATGGACCAGGAGGGTATTCGCTGACTTTAGTCTAGGAGGAAAGTCCAGCAGGGCTTTGCGGAAGAGGACTGTGGCCTGGTGAGATTATCAAAACGCATTTCCGTTGGATTTACGGGGCATTCCCCTTAACTCCAGGTTGTGAAAAGGAGGGAGAGTATTGCCTGTCAGCCTCTGGAAATCCTTCTCCTTCAGGTGTGGTACCTGTGGTATTTTGGTGTACAGAGGATATCAAAGGACACTGAAGCATAAAGTCTTTCAGAAGTAGAAGTTGAACAAAAGGGAGAAATAGAGAAGACGGGCCTTGTTCAGGCCCCTTCTGCTTCTCAGCACTGTCATCTCAGATTCTCACCCGTTATGACCCCACTCTGCTATGGGTTCTGATAAGCTTCTGAGACAGGCAGCCCCTCCAACCTCCAGATGGCTGGACATCAAGCCCATGCTTGCTGCTCCCCCAGCCTCCTCAGCCACTGCTCTCCCTTTTCATTTCTGTGATACTGCTCCTCTCCATGGGAGTCTTTTCACCAGGTTATCTTGAGACACCAGAAGCCCAGAACTCCTTTCCCACCTTCCAGCCCTCCCTTCTGCAGAGGGCAGCAGCCCTCCCCCACATTCACCCCCATTTCATAGAATCAAGAATCACAGATCAATTTTGGTTGGAAGGGACCTCTACGACCATTTAGTCCCAAACCTCTGCCATGGGGACAGCAGGGACACCCTCCACTCTAGACCAGGCTGCCCAAAGCCCCATCCAACCTGGCCTTGAACACTGCCAGGGAGGGGCAGCCACAGCTTCTCTGAGCTCCCCGTGCCAGGGCCTCATCAACGTCATAAAGAAGAATTTCTTCCTTATATCTAATCCAAACCTACCCTCCTCCTGCTTAAGGTCATTACCTCTTGATCTCTCTACAGAGAGCTCTGGGATCAGTGGTGCTTGTTTAGGTGGAGGTGCTTGATCATCTCAAGCTCCTACCTACGCTACTGTTTTTGCAGCCACTGTAATTATGGCTGTACTTACAGCATTGCATAGTTTGAAACGATGTCCCCCTTGCTAAGGGATTCCCATCTGACCCCTGATGCTGAGCTAAGCTTTGTACTTCAATGCTGATTTACAAGAAGTTTTAAGTAGAAATGAAGTTGTGGTGATACCTCCTGTAACCTCTACTGTACCTACTCCCTGACATGCGTACAGACGATACCCACCACCAAGACAAACAAGTTTCCATGCAGTAATCCCAGCCACTTTTCCTACACTTTCATGAAGATATAGCGCCTGAAGAGACTTCTGGAGGTCCACAGACACATCCTATACATTTTTAGTACTACAGACTGAGTTTTCTCCTAGAATTCCATTCAGAGCCATCCCTGCCATTATGTCTATTTAAGGGCCCAAGCAGGTGTAGCTCTATCAGAAATAGCATTTACTCATAAGCATAGCCTGATTAAGTCTCTTCAGTATGCAGTATGAAATGGCATTTATATACATTATCCCAAGGATAATGTTAGCAGGAGTAAATATGTTATCAGGTAGAGAAGGGTTTGCAGAATCAAGATTTTAACTATCAATCCCACCGCTTAACACCAATGGACTGAGTAATCCCAATAAAGTCAACCTGAAGGTGCCTACCCATGAATTTTCTATTGTCAAGTTCTCAGTTCCAGCTTTATTTATAAACTAGTCTGCCCACACAGAGCTAATTACAGGTGTGGCTTGAGCATCTCTGGGAGCCGTTCAAGTGGAAGAGCTTGATGATAAAGTGGCTGCCCTGAGAATTGCTTGGAGAAGCATTAACAAAAGTGCCATAAACCAGGTTAGAAAAAGCTGTTTCTGTGCATTATAGAATGTTTACATAGCAATTTTACCTTTAAAACGACCCAAATTTTTCAGGTGAAAGTTTTCAGTTCAGTAAAGCTTAGCATGATCCCAGCCAAAAGGGCTGCTGCTGGGACTGCTTTCAGTTGCAAATACAGAAACTGCCCAAATGAAAGAAGATCCAAGCAAGAGGTGCACCATTTTTTTCTGGAAACAATCAAAAATACATCACTGCTATAGCCATACAGCATTTGTCTGTGAAAATGGGTAAAAAAGTGGTAAGAATAGGTAGAAAGTCTGTAAAAATGGGTAAAAAATGGGTAAAAAGGACATGTGGAGAACTACCAAGCTGTCAGCCTCACCTCTGTGCCTGGGAAGATCATGGACCAGGTTCTCCTAGAAGTTATGCTAAGGGACATGGAAGACAGGGATATGATTTGAGACATGACTTCACCAGGGGCAGGTCCTGCCTGACCAACCTGGTGGCTTTCTATAATGGGGTGACCGTATCAGTGGACACAGGAAGGGCAATGTATGTAATATATCTGGACTTCTGTAAAGCTTTTGACATAGTCCTCCTCAACATCCTTCTCTAAACTGGAGAGATATGGATTTGATGAGTGGATAAGGAATTGGTTGGGTGGTTGCAGGTGTCCCTGCCCCTGGCTGGGGAGTTGGAACTTGATGATCTTTAAGGTCCCTTCCAACCCACACCATTCTATGATTCTGTGGTTCTGTATCTTTGCAGGAGGTGGGAAGACCTGAAATAATCACTGTTTTCTGCAGAGAATGAAAAGTCAGTGGAGGCTTCCCCTCTGCCAAACATGACTTCCTTCACTCAACACTCAAAAGGTTTTTGTTTGAATGATGTGTCGAAGAGCCACATACTCATTAGATACAAGACACACAATCTGATGACCTCGCAAACTTGGCTCCTTCCAAATACAAAGGTTAAATGGCACCACAACCTTTTGTCAGTGTCTTTTGCTTTTCACTCTCATGGCTCTCACAGCCTGGGAGCAGACCATTAAATCCACGTGAATCAGGAATACTACAACACAACATGTAAGCCTTCCTTCAGTCAGCCATTTAAAAAACTTGTTCCTGCTAAGATTTTTGGTTGTTATTTCTACTTTTGCCTTCCAGTGTGTAAGCAAGTGCCATTCGATATTGACAGCAGCTGTTGACTACTGGAAGTAAAGGGAAACACTGTGACCCAGCACAGAGGAGGGCAGGGCTGCCATTCATTTGAATAGATATGTTTAATCATCAACTATGTACTGCACTCTGATCTGGGCAACATCTGAGTTCTGATGAGATAAAAGTTCTGAAAGTTATTACTGCAAGCAATAAATTGCAGAAAGAAATATTCTCATTGAAAGTACGCGTTGCAAAGGAGAAACCCCAAAATCAAGATCTACCCATTCATTTCTCAGTGACATCGCTGGGAACGGCAGATACATGCACCCAGCAGAGAATAGTTTTGGCACTTAAAATAATCAAAGCTACTTCATTTCACAGAAATTATATTTCATGACCAGATGCAATTCATGGGTTAACACTTTGTGTTACTTTAGCAACACTGGCAAGCTGGGGTTTCAAGGCATTGCCAGGGCTTCTGCTCAGCTGGAAACATGCAAGGGTACGTTTGCTGGGCTCTGATCAGTGGCCTTTGCATTTTACCTAACCATTTCATTCACTGCAACAGAAAGAGGAAAGCCAGCTTATTGTCATAAAAATACACTTCTGTGGCTGGCTCTGCAAAGGTGAATCATTTCCCTCCTGTAAAAGGCAAAAGTCCCCCAGTAAAATTCATACTTCTGCCTTAAGGAAACAAACCCTTAAATGTTAACATTTTAAATGGCTCTGAAGGAGCTATTCTGGTCATGTGGGTGTTACACAAGTGGCCAGCTACAGAAAAGATTTTCTGATATTCAGAGGGAAAAGCAGGGAGCTGTGCATTCATGGAAGGAATGAGGCTCCTGCCAGAGAACGTAGAGATGTTCACTCTTCTGTTTCAAGCCCAAAGCCCCTGCAATGACCATATCCAGGTGCCATGCAGCTGCTGCGTTGGGGTAAAAAAATGCCAATGAAGGTCTCCACTCAAGGTAAGTTATTAAACAAAGAGGTCCAGCCCAGCAAACCTCAAGTAACCTGTCTGATCCAGGCAACTTGTTGTCCATATATGTAATGGGGAATCAAGGAAAGCAATTTCAGCATGTCACCCATGGTGTGGCAGCTGCTACAGAGACAAGTAAAATAAACAAATGAAAGCCACCGGAACAAACGCTTGAGTGCAGGATCTTACTGAGTGCACAGCTCAGACAGTCCTTGTGGCACCCTCCCAGTGACAGCCCTATCACCCACCCATGGAGACCAGGGACTGAGGCTACTCTGGCCTGCAAGGGCACCACTCAGCATGTGGGCCCTGGGCACATGGCAAAGCTGGAAAATGGTGATGCTTTCCAGGGAGGAGACAGCAGAGTTTCGTCATGCCCTTGTTACTCTTCTGTAATCCTGGTTGCATGGGGGCTTTTGTTTGGCAGGGTTGGGTTTTTTTGCAATCCAAATATTTGGCATCTCTATTGAGAGTAATTCTCCCTTCCAAAGTATCTGAAGAGATTAGTCCTGTATCCCCTTAATATGGAAAGTCAGGAAAGTATCACAGAGATCTCTGTGGGATCCATGAGATTTTATGTTACGTAGGTCTAGCAATAATGCTGGTGTCACAGGGACTGCCTTTAAAGGTGAAGAGAGACTTCTTTTAAACTAGAGACTCTGAATCCAGCCCAGGCTAAGCACCATTCTCAGTCTTTTCTACCTTGTATATTCAGAAAAAAGACTTGGCAGACCAGGATATCCTTGTGATCCCTGTGCAGCCCTGCTCCTTTCAGTGTATGGACACAGGTTTAACCAACCGAAACTTGGTAAACAGCTGTGCTGAAAATCAAGCCCATGGAATGAAACCTGCTTGCTTCATTTTAGCACATAATAATATGTTATTATTTACAGAAACAATTTAACTTAATCATAATTTACAGATAGTTATGACCCCCTTGCCATGAAACTTGTCTATCAGATGATGTTTTTCCTTGACTCCTTGATTCCAAGACCAAAAAGGTTTGATGTTGCTCTGAAAGGAGTCCTCCCTAGTGCAAACAGGACCCAAAGACTGAAAAGATTTTATCAACAGTGCTTTTCCTTCCATTTAATCTCCCTTAGAGTCACCAGCTAGAATCCTATCTCTGTATGAAAACAGACAAGATAATAATGTCATCACTGCATTTCGGTTTAGATATTTTATTTTTTTTTAAATTCAGTCTCTGTGTACTCTGAGACAATATTTGATCTCTGTCTTTGGTTACTGCAAAAGAAATTCCTACATCAATCCAATTTACTGTTAAATACTGCAACCCCCGTTCCTGGGAGGAGATGACAAGACTCACACATCAGCTATGACCCACATGAAAATCACAGGCTTTAAGCATAGTCATGCTTTACATCTACAAACTCACCAACAGACTGAAACTATGGCACAGCCTTTACCAATTTTTTTCTCTAATTGTATTTCCTTTCTTTAAGGCAGGTACTTGTGGGAAGCCAGTCGCTTTGTTCTCTGGTAATTTTCCCCCAGCACTTGTTTTAGGAGTTTTAGTACTGCTAAGAACTGAAGGCACACTTAGGCTACTTTTAATGAAGTACACGTGTTACCACACTTCAGTACCGCCTAACGCCACCGAGCATTTACCAAGCGTAAATAGCATGTCATGTGCAAGCCCTGTTAGCAAACACATCAAGAAAATCTGTGTCACATCAGGGAGGACTGAGGTAAGCAGCAAGCACAGCTAGGGCCCCACACTGATAAACTGGAAGCAACAAATCGGGGAAAAAATACCCCACAAACCCAACCTTTCTTGCATTTTCTTCTGCACGCAAAACGTACTGTACATAAATTGTGAGTAGTGACTACAGGATCGTCACACTGAGACCTCTTCAGGATTCCCTGACAGTTACCTGGCATGCTAAAGGTAGTTTCTGGGGAGTCACCACATGCACTTATGTAAAGACACATCCAGACCAGCAAAGCACACACGGAGGATGGCTCCTGCATGAACGAGTCAGCTTTCACCATGCGGCAGAAACTTTCAGTCACCGAGCAAACTTGAAACAAGTATTTGACTCTACTCAGCTCCACCTCTCTCGGTGGCATATGCATAGGAGGAACTTCAATCCTGGTATTTTTTTCTGTGTCTACTGTTTTGGGACGTGGGAAAAAAATCTTGAAAAATTTAGTCACTTTGCCTCTTTTTGCAAATCTCATTCAATAATCAGCAAGGATTTTTCAGCTTGAGTCACGACCCACATCGTTACTGTGACGGATTACACATTTTAATTAGCAACTCTGACTCCCGTTCCTACTCTTCAGTTAGAAGATGAGCAGCTGTTTTGAGTTTGATTAGAAAACCATCAAGCTTTCAAATACAACAGTGCATCAATTTTGTTTGCCTGCTGAAGGTACAACAAAATAAAAACAACCAGCCAATTTAGGATGGGTTAATCAACCCATGAAAGTCAACTACAGTTGACACAAGCAAACTGCAAAATAACAACGCTAACCCCTCTTCTGACTTCTAGGGAGCCAACCTTCGGCAAACTTTATAACTGAGCGTTGTCACCCTCCTGCCTCTCAAAGCTAGGAAAATTGAAGTGGAAAACTGTACCTGGGGAGAAGCTGGTGCGTTCCCGTGGGTGCTGGCTTCTGCCGGGCTCCCGCTGCCTGCCTCCCTGGGCAGCCCAGCACTTCCGCAGCCACGGCTGCCTGCACAGGTCAATGTTTTACCAGGCTGTGAGCACCCACCGTCCCACCCTCCCTGCAAACACCCCGTGGGGAGGGCAGCACCAGGGCCACGGGGGCAGAGCCGGTGCGGAAAAGGTTGCCTCTCTTCTACCCGCCCTGTCCTCGGCAGGGAAAACAAAGCACTCCAAAAAAAAAAAGGGCAACCTGCTAAGAGCGGGATGTAGGGAAAGCATGCGATGAAGGAGGGGGGTGAAAAAGTACATAAATGGTGCTATTAATAGATGATTTGTGGCAGGTAAGTCATGATAACCTTTCTCTGTATTGTTCTAAGGCTGCGTGCAAGCCTAGGCGTGCCTGGCTGAAAGCTGAGAGGGAACTCTTAATTTATGGGAGTACATAAATTTCTAAATAAATCCTTAGCATAAGAAAGCAGCTGTTCAAATGACAGCTAAAACTTCAAAACAACAACAAAAAGGTCTGAAACTGTGTGATAAAATAATGCAAAAGGACCCTAAACACAAAGATGTAGGGGGAAGAAATGGCCAAAGCAATCTGCGATGTTTTACCTCAGCTTCTCAGCTTGGGAGTGTCTCAGAGTAAAAGCTCTACCCACAATAACTGTAGCTTTCCCATTCCCAGCAAGTTAACAATTACAAGCAGAGGGCAGCCGAAACAGGCTGGCAGCCGAGTGTGGCACTGACAAGGTGCCGCTGCTCCCAGAGGAGGAGAGGACAGCTGCCGAACTTGGGAAGGACTTAGAAACTGGCTGGGACACGGTGGCTGCTCCCAACCTGGGAGACCCTTTCCGGACCTGTTACATGACCTGTGTGCTCATGGAGGAGCAACAGGAAAATCTAGGCTGTGTACTGGTTTTGTGATACTGCCTCATCCGTCACAGCCTTGCAGTCTGGTCTGGTGAAGGGTGGTTCATTTTCTCCAATCTAGGATCCCTGGCCTGAGCAGTATATATTTTATTCCATGCATTCAACGAGAAAATCTACATCACCATCTACTTTAGCTAGTTGGATTAGCTGCTAAAACCTGCCATGGTGCAACAAGGAGTATGTCCATGTGCTGGGTTTGTTGTTGATCTGATCTGGCACAGCCTTGTACAGGGATGGGGTTGCCCACTCTCAGTGATGCTGGGCTGAGGGAAACCAAACAAGTCTACTCAGGTTGGAGAGACTTTCTTTGCCTGCTAAGCACACTGCAGCGTGCTCATGGGTGGCCAGGGGGAACCGCTGTGTCCAGCTCTCCTGCCAGCATGCACGTGGTGCAGCAACAGGCTGTGGCTGGACTTGAGCAGACATGTCACCAAAGGCAGAAGCACCCTCCCTGAACCAGGACTCCAGAGGGGGCTTCCTCAGAGCCCAAGGCAAGTCTGCAGGGGCTGATGTATGGCCAGCCACTACAGCAACGCAGGCCCCTTGCTGTGCACAGTGCACCTGAAGTCCATGAGCCTGCTCGGCTCTTCAAGGTGACACCATTTGCTGTGGGTGTTTTCAGGTGTGGTGTTCCCTCCTGATGGTCCACACTCACCTCCCCTCTCCTTGTGCCTGGAAAAGGAGAGGCAGAAGAGGCATCTCTCACAGATTTGGTATTTAAGGCCACTGTAGCAGCAGCCTGTGACTCCCTGGTACAACAGGCTGTTGCATGAGCAGAGAAGGCACATGGACTTTCCTACAACTGCTAGATACAATCCAGCTGCTGGAGGACAACCTGCAAGACCTGGCAATATCTTTTACATAAGTCTTATTAATTCCCAACCACCAGCTTGCCTTCCATCCAGATAAAAACCCCCAAGCCCTCACAGCTTCTTTACAGCATCTGCTCCCAACCCGTGAGGCAGAGCGCTGTGGTGAACACACAGGGGTGCGAGAGACCCATATTACTCTGCCAGCTTCTGGTGCTCACAGCAAGGCACTTGCCACATCACCTTAACCTTCTAGTGCCTCTCTGATTCCCCAGCCATAAGTGGAGGTAATAATAACCTGCTATTCCACAGAACTGCTTGGAGCCTCAGCTGTTGGCTATCACCTCTGAGACCCCCAGGTGGAAAGAGGGGTCTTATCTGAAAGGGCTGATCTGCACTTAAGACCCTGTTTAACCAGCTCCTGGGAGCAAGAACTACTAGTAGCAGTCTTGCTCCACCTGGTATTGAGAGCTGCTCCCAGAGAGGTTCACTAGGTGGGCCTGGGGGAGATCCAGCCACGCTGTTTCTGTCTCCTGCTTGGATAAGGACTCTGATCAAGAGCTCTCTTCCCAACAAAAACAGGGTGGAACAGGTGATTTTTTGGTGAAAAGGTCTGCTTTTGGCAACTTGGTGCTTTCTGGTTGCATAAGTGTTCCAGAAGAAGGTTTTGGGGGAGTGCTGCTTGCTCATTTGGATTAGATCTAGATTTTACCAAGTTTGCTTGATTTCCATCAAGTTTCATGTCACCACACTGCCGGTCCAGTCTTTGGCAAGGTTGGGAACTGAGGCTGCAGTGGCCAGATTTGGAAGTGGAAGAACAGCAGAGCGGTTCTCAGGTTATGGAGCCAGCTCCAATCCAGTTTGCTTGGCAGCATAGGCAAGGTCGCTGCCTGTTATGGGAAGGTTGTACAAAAGCTCGCTTTTCCACTGTGCTAATGCTCCTGCACAGCACGTTAGCCTGGCACGGGCCTGAGAGTCACATTCTGCATAGTACTGACCCGCTTTGAAGGCCAAAGGACTTGGGAGAAACTTAGTTACCAGTCCCAGCTGCCAGGTGTATAGCTACAACAGAAAAACAATGGCTTTGCTGTGGTACAGCCGAGGTTGTCACGCTGGACAGTTGTCACACTGGACAAGTAGAACTGTACAGCTTGATGGGTCCTCCCACTGAATCTGCCCTTGTAGATAATCTGTTATAAAGTAACAGAAACCAAACAGTTTTTTCATTGCTGAACGGTGCAAGCAAGAGAAAAAATATGTATGTTCTCAGTGTTCCTCTGCATAGCTACCATCTTGAGAAAACGCAGCCTTGCAGCCACACAAGCTTGTGCCACTTTTTCAGAGATTAACCTGTGAAGGAAAATCGTGCAAACACGGCGGGTTTTACCTTTCTTTGTAAGAAAGTGATAGCAGTAATGATTTTTATAGGGTGTTACATCTGAAACCAAGCTGCAAACATGGATGACTGGATTAAGTACCATTGTGAGGCATTTCCCTGAAGTGCTGATGCCTTTGGCTCTTCACAGGCTGGAGAAGGCTGAGATAAAGTAATTTCCCAAAGGTCACACAGCAAGACAGCACTATGCCTGCAGTCAGTTCTGCGGGTATCATTTCCCGTGTTCCTGAAACGAGTGCGGTCGGCTTCTGGCCAACCTGAATTTTAGACGATTCTCTTTATTTTCCACTCTCAGAGATGAGGCTTTCACAGCCAAGGGCTCAGAGAGAGAGGCGTATGCTACCCGTGAGGCCAAGTCTGTCCCTGTGTCAGCTGGTCCAAAGTCCTCTGCTTTCGCAGATAGCTGGGGTGGGTTTCTGATTAATGCATGACTGACAGGAGGGACTCTGACCCAGGGAAACTTGGCGTTTCAGTCCCTTCTCAGCGCACAACCTTTGTCACAGAGCACAGGTTTCAAGGGCAGTGTAACACTTTCATATTTACTTACCGCAAATGGAGGAGGTGCTGGGTTGTACAGCACACAGGCTGTGAAGTCAAACATTAATTTAGTACAGACACCCTATAACTTCAGGCTGGCTTGGAAGCAAGTAAAGTAAAAGTGAAAAAGCACCTAAAATTCACAGGCTTCTGGGCTTTAAAGCACTTTCAATGCAAGACCAATTTACTTACAAAGTGTTAGCAGCCTTAACAACACATAGATCAAACAACGAAACTGAAACGTGAGGATCGGGTAACAGAAGGGGAACTTTCTGTGAATTTTAAGTGGGGTTTAATTTTGTTCCAGTTCTCTTTCAACAGATGCATTTGTATTTCATCCTGCGTGGCAACACTTGCTTAGGGAAACAATACAGACAGCTCCAGAGGGGCTCCTGCACAGGCTTTGAAAACTTTACATTCCCAGTAAAGAACCTCCTGTGCCTGAGCACACAGTGCTGTCAGGAATATGTTCAGACCCATCCCTAAGCAGCGTGTTGAAACCACCTCCCCAGGAAATACTGGAACAACACTGATCGCCTCCAACGGGAGCTATGTCCCCTTCTCTGGAGCAGAAGGACTAGCAACTACCTGCTGCAAAAGAAACAGGTGGGAGGAGGAAAATAGTCGCTGTGAGCCATGGAAGATTGTTACTGTACAGGAAAAGAGCAGAGACATGAAGCGCGAATTGAGGGGGCTCTTCAGCAGTGGCCTGAAGGTGGTACACATGAAGACACCTCTCCAGCTGTGGCTTTGGCTGGGTGTCCAGGCTCTCAGAAATCATACCTGGCCATGCCAGAAGTACAAGAGCTACAGCCTTGCTTTATCTACTTCTTCCTTTTGGTGTGTAACTGAGTATCTTATGCTGAGATTTCAGACCAAAATGCCCTGTAGGTCTTCACCTACTGCACAATGAGTCCTCAGCACTAGACAGACAAAGTGCTACTCGGCTGATAAGAGGGAAGAGATAGTAAGGGAATTATTTACAGACTGCCTCTACTAGCTGATCCCAGAGCTGTTTTGCTAGTGGTTCCACTGGGCAGAATTTCAGTCATCCCTATTCCCTCAGAGGGAACAAACCTTGCAAAATACAGAAGATATGTAAGAAAACTTGCTAACGATTCATGGGGAAATTTAACGCTGATGGGAAAGGACATTTGCAAGCAGTTTCTGTACAGCGAATTTATTAGACACTTGGTTAGCAAAGAATAGGTATTGCTGGTAGAGAATCATAGAAATCCAGGCTACAAACTTCCTAAAAGAAGAGGTTTTATTCAATAAACAAACCACCCCATCCCACCTTTCTTGTTCATTCCCTTATTTGCAGCTTCCCCCCTCCCCCGCAATATTTGAAAACACAAGGCTTTCTTAAGCACTGTCTGTTTTTACTTTATCTGTGTTTTGTACGACCACACTATACTGGTGATTTAGCAACTTCACACTGCAGACAAATATTTCACAATATTCCCATCTTTGCAGCTGCTCAACCGCTTTTACATGCATTGCTGCATCGCATGATGCCACCCACAGTCACAGTTAGGAAAGGACCAAACACAATGGTTTATAATCACAGAGGTGCGTTCCCCATGGGTTTGATTTTAGTGCAAAAGCCACTCAGCTAAGCTGCTTCTGGGATTTCCCTGACATGACAATTACTGAGCAGAGGGAATTAGTCTCATGCTTCAGAGGTGCTGGTTCAGTCAGGATTCCTCACCAGGCATTTGGTGGGTCTGAATGGTTTGGGTGCTTGAGCAATGTCCTGGTTGTGACCCCAGTCCCTTGTGTCCACCTCTGCAGACCAGAAGCAGCGGAGCAAACAAGCAGGTTGGCAGTGGTTTGGGGGGAGATGACCCCAGGAGTACCCATGGCACCAGGAGTGCTTGGCTGGAGCATCTGCTGTGGCTTCCCATTCAAATGGCGCTGGGTGCACACAACAGTGTCCATACATTGGGGAGTGTGACAGAAAGGTATCCCAGAGAAGCTGGAGAGCTTCTCAGCAGCAGTGGAAGATTATTACTACTTCAGGGAGAAAAAACCAGACTGCATAGAACCACATTTTTAGAAGAAATCACTTCTCCTTTAGGCACCAAAATAAGCCTAAGCCCAAACCAGAGCCCCACAGATTACCTGGGCCCAGAGGAGTTGTGGAGTGGTTTTATAAATCAGACCCTTTCCTGGGGATGTTGGCGTGGCCATTGCTACCGCCCAGACTGTGCTTGAGCACTGCCAGCACCAACCCAGGGCATTGGGCTTCCCTGCAGCAGCCAGGCAGGGTCTGCAAGGAGTCCCTCACAGCCGGTGCCATTGCCGTGAGTTGCTGGACATGAAAATATACTGGCACAAAGGATTTATAGATTTCTGTGACTGTTGCTTAGAAAATGTCACAGTTTGAAAAAATAAACAGCTCTAGTATCAGCATAGTGCTTTAAAGGGGTATTACTAGGAAGAGAGGTTTCTTCTACTTACATTTCAGTTAAGACCTTTTAAATTACTTTTTTAAAATACATGGATTATGCATATGAATGAAATAATTATAAACCGCAGCTTGGTACGTGACATCTTTAGTTCCGTTCAGATATGAATAAAATTGTTTACTTTATATGGGAGAGTACTTGAATCAACATCAGACTGCTGTCTGCCTGTACCTATCTACTTATCTATTACCTATCTTTCTGTTAAAACACATTAGGTTTTGCAATGCTTTGGGACATCCGACTGGGTACATGGAGCTGTAAAATTAAGAGTCTCTGATAAAAGAATGTACATGTGTTGCTAACAATGCCTTAATTCTACTTTCTCAGGCTTTAGCATTGGCACTGAAACCAGCCTGTAACCATTTTAGCCATGAGTGGTCTTCTTAGAACTGTCCTTAGTGCCTTATGTAAAACTTGGGCAAATAATTTCCATCTAATTTAGTACCTGACATGAAACATCTTCATCAGACTCTGCAAGTGCAACTAGTTGCTTTGAATAAATCCCAGGTGATAAGTAATGTTTCTGTTTAAAAATCAAGCTTAAGATAATATATACAGAGATTTTACAGCTGAAGGGAAAAGCTGAGACCGAATCAGCCCTTCCAGCAGATACAGCCCATCTGATGAATGAAATACTTTTTTGTTCTTATTTTCTTTGCTGAGAATCTCAGAGGAGACACTGATACAAATCTCTGTGAGGCCAGTTCCTGAGGATTGTACTTGAGCACTTGGAAGTTATTATTTACTGCTTAATTAGCTCCATGCAACCAAAACCATCCCTCAGTTTCAGCACACAAGATGTCTTTTATAGCACGTCACCTCATTGCCAAGTTCAAGGCGCAAGAAATGACATTTGTAGATGAGGATGAAGGGATGAAGGGCTGATCCACACAGAGGACCCCTGGCTTTGTGGTTTTCCTATTGTCTTGCCATTAGAGGCCTCTGGCTGCCTCTCGATCCTCTTTTTGGGGGGAACCCCAAGGTGGAGGGAGGCTTTCTGAAACAGAAAGAACTAGAAGGGATGAGGGGCCTAGAGGTAGCAGCATGGCAAAATTGCAAGGAAGATTGAGGATGCTTAGGATGGAGCCAGGGACCCGGTAATGTTAGGAAGGAAGTTAATAGAGAATCATAGAGACAATCAGGTGTGGTTTGGGAGGAGCAGGAGCTGTGAACTGCTTACAGGGCAGGTGATAGCTGGAAAGGAAGGTGGGGCAGAGCTGGAAGGCATCTTGCTGGTAAAGGAGATGAGAGGAAATCCATCATTTCTGAAGGGAAAAAAATTAAGATATGAAGGGAAAGAAAAGGCAGGATGAGGCAACCCAACTGCTGGGGTGAGGTAAGGTGTTTTGGAGGAACAACTGATGAGACATAGAAATGCTTGTGAGAAAGGAGGAAATGTCTAATCTGCAAAGAGAAAATGAAGGTTGAATTGGAAAGAGGAAATAGTAAATACATGATTTATAAATGTTGGCTCTGAAGAAATGTGAATGATTCAGGTAAAACAGTAGTGTACTTGAAAGGATATCTCCAAAAGGACAGCTAGACCCTGGGTGAAGGAAGGTTGTCTGCTTTTGACCCATGCATTTGACACCACCATACATGCTGCTGGAAGCCATACTGGCAGAAAGGTGAAGGAGATGGAATCCATCTAGAGAGAGAAAAGAGTAGTAGGTGACAGCTCAGGGGGAGCTGACTACAGTAAAACAGGGAGGTTAGGGCCAAAAGTACTTGTCATATGGAGCTGGCCCTGAGGCAAGGGTGAAAAGAGGAGTGGGAACTAGAGGGGTAACAGTTCAGAAAGAATAATGAAACAAGGAACTATTTTCCTGTTTATGATAAAAATAGCCCCAAGCAGATTTTCTTACTTATTAAAAATCTTTGCATAAAAGGAGCCCAGGAGAACCAGCAATACCTTCTCTACAATAGCTGCATCACGTGCAAATAAAATATGCTGCTAAACTTGTTTGGGTTTTTTCCTATGTAAGGACAAAAACCAGATATCATTTACTCTGGTGCACACACAACCAGTCACCCTTTGTGGCTGCAGTGTTCCCATCCATTGTATGGAAGCTGGAGAATTGAGTAACGCTACATTCTGTACCAGAAAACTGCAGTGTTTAGCCAGTGTATCACAGCTTCCTAGGGCAATTTTGTGGCATTTCTATTCTTTAGATCATCCATTAACACTCTATTTTTTCCATGCGAAGGACTACTTTAGGTAAAAAACAGTAATGCCTATTCCAGCAAGCACGCTGATGCATTTCCTGAGTTCGGAGGCAAACTGACTGTGATCCAGCTGTCCTGAGGCTTGCAGCACGGTTAGTGGGAAAATCCCAAGTCCAACTCCCAAGCTGTAAAATCCAGCTTGTTCCCACACATTTTTAGAATTCAAAAACCTTTAACCAGATTCTGCAAATTAACACTGTAATCTTTCAGCTTCAGCAAGCACTGTATTTTGAGAGCTGTCATACAGAACCTGACTGTGCTCACTCCTATGAAAAGAGCTGCTGGACACATGTATTTTAGTGACCAAAAAAAAAAAAAAAAAAGGAAAAAAAAAGTGCTGTCTATTTTTATGCACAGGTGCCCACATTTATGGTTGGCTGCGCCTCAGTCCAGCTTACTTGCAGGCTACAATTCAGATTTGAGGCTTGGATTTGATTTATGTTAAGACTGGAATGACACAGTTTGCTCTCACAAACGTTTGCATAAGATAGAGGGGCTCTTGGGGCCAGCCTGTTCTTGTGAGAGTTCTGCTTAGAACAAAACCTTGCTGTGGGCAGGGCTTTGCATTTGAGTTGAGCCGCATCTGTGTGTGCTAGAACCAGATCTTTGGCTTTGTAGGTTCAAAACAGTCTCCAGGCCAGTGAGGATTTAAACACCTGGAAGGATGGAAGGATGCATTTGATTCAATGCAGCTCCATTTATTCCATGTGGGAATTGAAGAGTATTGATGTTTGCCTGTATCGTGAACTCCTAGTAGTGTCATTTTTATGGTACTGCACATCAGTCACGGACAGCTAGATGGTTTTATTTTATAAACACAGGGAAATAGGTGTATGGAAAGTGCTGTTCTGAAAGAACATACATCCAGATAACTAAATGGATTTACAGACCATTGTGAAGAGAGATGACAAATCCTATTTTAAGGATTGCCACACTCCAAGCATCACCAGATTGTGAGAAAGGTCTTACAAGATGCATTAGGAAAGATTGCTAGGTGGCCGCCTACGAGTCACCCAGCACTAATACAGTACCAGATTCTGGACCAAACAAGCCATTAGCAGTCTGGCGATGTTGGCAAGTGTGAGAATGGCACTGCAAAGGTGAAAGAGGATTTTTTTTTTTTCATCAATTGTACTATCCTTTTTCTTATGCAACTTACTGCCTGAACCTAGACCCAAGCATGGTTGGTATTTTGGAATAATCGTGAAGTGTTGTGCAGTGATAGTTGGTATTTCATATTACGGCTACATACGTGTAAGCTTTTAAATGCTACTCATGGTTTACACTTGTACAGCCTTTCCCTTAAAGGAATCCCAGCTCACTTGCTGAACTATGTTCACATGGTGTTTTCACCTCCTTTCACAGACAGTCAGCTCTGAAGGAGAACACAGTGTGAAATGATGGCTAGAAATTAAAAATGAAACCCACTTGGTTTCACCACAGTTACTGGGAAGGTTTTGAGAGAGAGAATGCACTTATCTGATCTCACACATTAGCTGACTACTTGTTAAGAACGTGGAGATGACTACGCTTGGGAATCTGAGTGTCTTGGCCACTTCTTAAATTTCCTTTTTTACAAAAGTACAAGAGTACCAGCAGCAAGCAGCATTCATCCCAGGAAAAGTCAAAAAGCTCTCATCAAGTTAATTATTAAAATATAAAAAAGGATCTAGGTCACAAATAGTGTTTCCATACCCTCACCCATTGCCCAGGTAGGAAGTAGGGACGCACTACCGCTTGAAAGTGAAGAACTGTGGAGAATGGGAACACACCCAAAACAACAAATCTCTGCTACGTGTGCTGTGGGGCCAGCCGAGTTTGCACCTGCAAATTTCCTATTTGGCACTTATATTTTCTCCACTAAATTTAATACATTATGTCCTGCTAGGCACCATGTCTGTCTGAGCAGAGGGGAGAAGTGCCAGTGCAGTGATTTTGGCAGAGCTGCAGCATGCCACCAGTGAGAGCCTGCCCTACCAGCTGGCACCACCTCCAACCTGCCTCATTCCTCTCTGCAACCTCATTTCTGGGTAGGGGCACAGGTTCAAGAACCGGGCTTGAGAGCCTGACACCGGGGCGGTTCTCCTGCCGCCCTCCCCCGGCCACAGCGCTCACTTCCAGCATGGCTGGGAGGATGCTGGGAGAGCGGCTGGGGAGCTGAGCCGTAACCCCAGCACATTTAGGGGAAAGGTAAGGTGTTTCTTCACACTGAGCTTCTCTCAGGAACGAAGGCAATGGCGTGTTGGAACACTCCTAGATGCAAACAAGTGAGGGAGGCTCAGCCAGTACAAATAAACAAATAGAAGAACAGAGGGGAAAAAAATTGCACCTTTGGGATTTGCTGCTATTCACACGCGCCTTGACGCTTTGATGCTATTACAATAGATGCTACAGCTCACTTATCGATTCGAATCCCAGTTACTCAGCCCATGTCTAGTTCTTGGTTGATGCCACTCTATTGACAGGCCGAATACAATTTAATTTGCTTGAAGTTAAATAAATCACCAGTGTCAATCAACATTTTCTTGCGGTGCTAAGCCCACAAAAACCCTGCATCAGGCAGAGCGGTGATGAATATAAGCCTCTGGGATCACACCGTGTGTGAGCCTGGAATTCCAGGCTATGAATCAGTCTGCAGGCTGTGTGGCAGGGCCTGCAGTGATCTTTTGCAGAAAAATGGCATATGGATTAACACTTGCTGAAACTTAATCTTCATCAGTATGTTAGTCAATGTTTTGGGTGTTAGCATCTTGCTGGTTGCATTCTTTGATAAGGAACTGAAAAGAAAGTGGTAGCTCACAACTCCTTTGGCACGCAGATCTCCCAGCCATGATACTCTATCTCTGAGGGGGGAAATGAAGGAGAGACAGGTATACACTGAGGGATTGCCACTGGTTAATCAAAGCACCCTCCATCCCTGTGCTACACATGATGATGCTGGTCCTCAGGAGCTCTGTAAGATGCTGGGCTTCTGCAGGTAGCGGAGCTGGTGGTGAATACTCTGAGGGAATTTATTTCTAGTGAGCAAATAGTCTAACGTGTCCCCTGCCCTAGGTTAGCATCCCTTGGGTGCTGCATGGGACAAGCCAATGCATCTCTTTTTAGTCCTGGAGGCTCTGTTCCTTCCAGTGTGAAAGGAACAGAAATGGAGGCAGGGCTGTTGTATTTCCTTGATTCTGCTCCCTTTCCATGTGTAGGCCCATAAGAAGCACTATGAAGGAAGGAAAGAAAATAAAATATGTTCCAGAGAAGATAAAAGGAATTCTGCATGGCCTCATTATAAACATGTATCCCTGGGAAATGGATTTCTAGAAATTAAATTTTCTACTGATTTTATTCCAGTTGAGTGAAGAAGAAGGTAATGGTGGGACTGCAGCAGTTTTCACTCCTTTCATATTACTGGTGACACTCTTGCAGAAGCCTGTGTCCCCAAGGTCTTTTTTGCCTTGTGACTAAGATGCAGAAGCAATATCTAAGCTAAATGTCCACATTTCTAACCTAAAGAAAAACGGTGCAGTGCTCAATCATGCGAATTAATGTATCAGTCAGAATCCACTGAGTTGTCTGGGGTATCAGATTATGATTTGAGACAACTTCTTTTAACCTAACGAGCCTGCATTCTTCATTAAAGCAAATTATCCTAATTCCACTACAGTCAAGGTAGCTGTACTATTTCAGATACGTTCTTATCACGTGAGGGCTTTGCAGCAGACCTTTAAACAACATGACTAATATCAGGAGTAAGTCACTTTATCCCCTCTGAGACAGAACACAAAGTGCCATAGCAGTTAATGCAACTCAAAAAAAGCCAATACCGTTTATAAAACTCGTTACAGAAGAGTCTGTATTACCAGCAGGACAGGTATGGACAGACCGCAGAAAAAGTCCATGTGAAAACATACCCCAACCCACTGCAGACACAGAAAGAAAACTCACAGTTTACAACAGGAAACTCACAGCTTACAATGGCAGGCATTTTGCACACACGTGTGACCCAGTTTGCACACTTTTGTGCATGTATGTGTGCACCAACGCTGCGGTGTCATCTTTTAAAATTATTTTTAAATAACTTTTGAAGTATTAAAATAATATTTATCTATTTTTAATTAAATAATTGCTTATTTAATTGGCTTTTTTTTTTATTCTTGAGCAATAGTAACATCAGAGTGGTTTTTTCTTCTGATTTCTTAACTTACGTTGCTTGTGCTGTGCCACGTTGGCACTGGGATTATAAACCCACAAGCACAGTGGGCCAGAATCAGCTGGTCAGTCTCCCCTCCTGACAGCTCCAAACTCCCAGGAAATGGCATTGCACTGCTCTAATATGCTTTAACAAAGCACTTGTGATTGCTGCATTATAAGAGAGGGGGATAAATAGTGCTTGCTTTTTTTTTCCTGGTGGTCTGAAGATAAGCAAGTTAATTTAAGCTACTGAGCATAATGTCCTCAAGTACAAGGGCAACACAATTTCACTGCATTGCTGCAAAGGGTGTTTTACCTTTTTAGAGGATAAAGGAAGAACTCAGGTAATTTGTTAATCCAGAAACTTTGCAACAATTATTTTAGTTTCACATAAGAAAGTACAGAGAGCTCAAATCTAAGTCTTCCAAAGCACGGAAAGAGGGACAAAAGGGGGTAGGGGACACAGAGAAGAAGGTGCTCTTGGCTAAGTCAACCTTGTCAGGCTAGTTTAACAGGGTTAAAAAGACCTTACCAGTGTAAATATCCCAGAGCACTACAGCACGCATGGGTAGCATGCCTTCAAAGAGCTCAGCCTGAATCTTACCGGACCCCCAACTAACACACACTGTCGTGCAATGCTCCTGCCACCCAGCTCTGCCGTCCTCCTCTGCACCTGGCACCTACAGCCATGGTACAATGGGAGCAACCCATTTCTCACAGGTCCTGCAGTGCTCCCTCCTCCAGCTCAGGCACAGGCGGGAAGGCTGAGCACCCCGAGTTCATCAATACATCAGAAAACCAGCACAAAATTTCTTCACCATCCAAATAGAAATGCTTAGAACAGTGTTTTTAAGGCCTATGTAGCACTACAAACTGACCTGCACAGCAGAGGAAGAGCAGGACAAGAAAGGAGGACTTAGGGGTGCTGATGGATGACAAGCTCAACGTGAGCCAGCCGTGTGCGCTACCTGCTCAGAAGGCCAACGTGTCCTGGGCTGCATCAAGAACAGCGTGGCCAGCAGGTCCAGAGAGAGGATTGTCCCACTGCTCTGCTCTGGTGAGACCCCACCATGAGTGCTGCCTTCAGCTCTGGGGTCCCGGAAGAAAGACATAGAGCTGTTGGAGTGAGTCCAGAGAAGGGCCACAAAGATGATCAGAGGGTTGAAGGGAGCCTGAAGGCAGGCTGCGAGAGATGGGCTTGTTCAGACTGGAGAAGGCTCCTTGGTGACCTAATTATGGCCTATCAATACTTAAAGGTGTCCTACAGGAAAGTAGGAGAGGGACTGTTCACCAGGGAGTATAGTGATAGGACAAGGGATAATAGCTTCAAGCTGAAAGAGGGTAGGTTTAGGTTAGATGTTAGGAAGAAATTCTTTACTGTGAGGGCTGTGAGGCACTGGAACAGGGTGCCCAGAGAGGTTGTGGAAGCCCCATCCTTGGAGGCATTTAAAGCAAGGTTAGATGGGCTTTGGGCAACCTGGTCTAGTGAGGGTGTCCCTGCTCATGGCAGGAGGTTGGAACTAGAGGATCTTTGAGGTCCCTTCCAACCTAAACTAAACATTCCATGATTCTATGTGGTCATTCCTGCAAGTCCTTTTCTAGACTCCAACCACTTTCAGCTCGGGACACTCCTTCAGCCTGATGTAGTTTGCCCAGTGGTGGATCTCTCTTCCAAGTGGTCTCTTTGCCAGAGCCTGAGACTACTCTGCCAGAAGCTAAGTAACACACACATGTTTCTTGCTGCCCAGGCTCCCTACACATCTGCAAAACTTCCTTCCACACTCACTAGTTGGACATTAAACGTGTTGAATGTAATATTCATGCAGAGCTTGGTGTGGACCAATAATCCCAAACATTTAATTGCCAGCGTGTCCATGTTATAGGAAGACATGTAGAAATCCACCCTCTTGCTTTGGTAATCAGTGTCCTGGCCAGCTACAACACAGCATGTCCAACATAGTTGCCAGACCATGAAGTCCAACCCCTGACCTCCATGGACACATCCACAGGAAGACCTGTCCTGCAGGAATGTTCATTAAGGAAACTCAGATTGCTAAAATAAAGCACATATATTCCTAAAACTGAATGGAAATTTGGAAAAAAAATAGGGCTCAGTCTCCACTTCTCATGAATACTGTGCATTATCTTCTTCTTGGATATTGGATTTATGCAGCCTCTGCAGTTTTACTGCACAGCTCTCAGGTACCCTATCTACTTGACAAGTTTTTCAAAGATACCAGTTCCACTGGCTCTTGGGACTCTGTCAAGTAGAAGAAGATTTTGCTTTATTTTGTGTACTATACTACAGGATATTAAAGCTAAGGTCCCCTCAAAGATGAGTATCATTTAGATACACTTGCTAGCTTTTAGCTATACTGCCCAACATCATGTTTCCTTTCCATCACAACGTTCTGCCAGACTTTCATTTGGCTTATGTTTTAATTTCAGTTAGCTGTAAGAATCAGCCAGAAAGTGGACTTTGTAATGGTATGAATGTTGCCAGCACTGTGAGCACTCATACTGTTACCTGCAAACGTCTACACGTGATGCTAGTGAGCTAAATAACCTAACTTGCTGGACTCTGTGAGTTTTGCAGTTGCCCTCTGAAGGAAAAAAAATCATGGTGAGCTCAGCAAATTTGTTTAAAAGCTGGCTTCCTAAGGAACAACTTCTAATACTTCATGTTTTTGCTATTTTAACTTCTCTCAGTAAGTGGTCTGTAATGGAAATTCTGCCCGATCATGCAGGTCTTCCCAGGCAACATACTTTCAACTGATTTTACATCCATTCCTCAGAATGATTTGCTTTAAAGCTAGAACGTGGTCAAATATGATTTAAACCAAGTGCCCTGCACCTAGCATGTGAACCATATGGCTGCCTGGTTTTCCTCCCATACTGGGATGGGAGGGCATTTTTAATTGTTTACAGCAAGGACAGCTCATCATAACCACATCCGTAAAAACCAGCTTGGACAGTCATTTTCCTCACAGGTCTGTGTGTGCTACAGCAGAGAGCTCATTCCAAGGGCACATCAGACCCTGCTAATGAGGTAGACCTTCCAGGCATCTGCTCCCCCTGCTGAGGCAGGACCACCCAGCTCTGAGAGTTAGCACTGGCATCCTAAAGAGGAGCAGCTGGAGCCAGGAATGAATAGGTGGAGAATGTAAGGACAAATGTATGAAATACCTTAAGTTAATTGGCAATCGGCTAAAGCTGATGTCTAGACAAGCTCTGAGTATGTTGTAAAGTCAGGGCTGAGATCGGTAGATGCTGAGGCTTCACCTCTCTGCAACTTTAAAGAGAAGATGCTCAAGAGAAGATTTCTCAATTATTTACTTATTTATTCCTGCTATGTTTTGACATATACCAAAACAAATTTAAGAGGAGCACATAGGCAAAAAATAACTCCATGCAGCACCCTCGGTGACTCCAGCAGCATCACTCCTACTGGCAAAGGTGTTTTGAAAACTCCACAGTGGCAGACACAGCAGAAGAGATTACTGCTGAAAAAGTGCATCGAAGCGAGACCACTGCTAGCCACCACTCATTTTGTCTTTCCCTCCAATCACAATATTGTGCTTGTTTCTCCCAGACCTGCCTAAGGGGCAGTGCTACATGCTCCACACGGCCCCACAAGATCACTGCTGACAGAGTCTGCCCGAGAAAGAGTCTCGACCCTGGCCATGGCCCTGGCCCTGGTTCTGCAGAGCTAGTCTCAAGTTAATAATTACATGTTCAGCATATTATGCAAGTGTTCACTCCTGCTTTTTTGCCAGCGTCCATTCTTCCGCTTCATGATAGCCACTCCTTTTCTCATTTGATTCCATGCACGGCAGGAGCACAGGTCCCATGAGCACCAGCACTCCCTCCCCAACCTTGCCTGCCCCGCAGCAGTGACCCTGCACTTCCTGGGTTAGGCCCCGTATGCTGCTCCAGCAGCCTTTCTTCTGGATTCAAATTACTAAGATCCAAAGTTCAGCAGGTTCAATTCTCCCTCAGTCTGCTAACGCATTTATTCACTCCTGTAACCTGCCCGGTTTTCAGCAGTCCTACCAAACCCATGAGAAGATCCTTGGCTTCCTCCAGAGCAGGCTGGACTTGGGCAAGTGCAAACTGAGGGGCTGCTTTGGAAGGAGAGCAGTGATAGGGGGGCTAGCAAAACACTCCAGCAAGTTACCAGTAAAGAATGCTGCCCACTTAAGTGGAAAAACTGGGTGCCAGCAGCTCGCAGACCCTGTTATTCAAGTTCTGCAGCCTACAGCAAAGGGCTCCTAGAATTAGCTCTTCCAATCTGATGATGAGACACCTCTGATGTCTGAAGCCGGTTTGCCTTGGGGTTGTTAAATACCTGCTCCATGTGATTGGGCTAATTAAAAGTTTTTAGCCAAACAAATCCCTGTTTGTGAAGGTATAAAAGCTAAGAGGATTAGACGTTAGTTAAAGTAGACATAACTGAGAAACAAAGTTGTTGCTGTTAATTCTTAAAAATGCTGCCCTGGTCTGAGCAGGTGAAAGGAGTGGATAACAAAACTAATCTGTGAAACGAGTCTCAGATGACAGTCAAATCAGGCAGATTCCATAGGAAAAAAGCATCTCCCTCGAATTCAGTATTACCACATAACAGGGGAAGACTTTGTTCTACACACAGTAGGCGAAACCAGCTTTAATTAAAATTGTTTGATCTCCAGTATTATCCTTGTAAAGGAAATGTAGGGATTTGCTATTATTCTGCAGGTTTGCACCGTAGCCCAGTGTCTATACAGGTACGTACAAATAGCATCAAAAGCTGGCTAAGGACAACGTAACTCCACACCTTCATCAGAAGAATTGCCTGCTTTAAACTGAAAAAGCAGATGTGTCTCATTCCTGTTGTACTGACCAGCCAGGAAGTCAGTGGCTCTCAATGACTTTCCACCCTGTCCTTCCACTGGGCTCCCAAAGAATTGTCTTCCTTTGCATATCCATGGGAATCAGAAGAATCAGAAGTCAACTGTTTTCTTTCCCCAATACGGAACCCCACAGCATCCCCAGTAAGGACAGATTAGGGAAAATGGAATTTAGATGCCTGCTCAGAAATTCTTGACTTTATTCCCAGTGAGACTGCTCAGTTTGGCAGCAGCCAGCAGCCCTCACCATCAGCATTTGCTGCTACCTGTCATTTTGCCTTGTTTCGCTGTGTTTTCCCGGACAGGCATCCCACAGAACGCAGGGTTTTATCTTGATGGCTCCATCCTCCCCTACCAGCCTCATGCTAGAACACTTGCTAATGCTGGTAGCACTAATTATACTTTTATTTGAAGGTGAATACTTTGCTTGGGGACATAATAAGTATACACCTGCTTCTGGAGCCTCTGAAAGAAGGCTGTTGTGCCAATCAGTGCCAATAAGGAAGGGAGAGATGTGAGAACTACCTCTACAGAAGTGAATGAAGTTAAATCATGTCAGCCAGCATTCCTAGGTGCTGAAAACTGATTGCACCCTTTAAGGACCAGGACAGCCCCTGACATTCTTTGGGCCCACATCATTTAAAGAGCAGTCACCCAAAACTGAGGGCAAATCCTGCTCTGCCAGGAGCAGGCCAGGGGTCAGGGTGCTCTTCCTAACACACAGTTTGGGTGCAGCCGTTTGGTTTTGGTGGGTGAGACAGCATCCTCTTCTGGAGGCAACCAACCTCTGTGCCAGGGAGCAATTCTGGACATGTTAAATTTACTAGCAGAGATGTAGTTAATGGGGAACAGAGATAGAAAACCAAGCTCCTTCCTTAACAACCAACATAAAGAAATCTTTTGCATCTAGAAATATTGGGGAAGATGATCAAATAATTAGTACTGCAACAAGTTTGTATTGCCTGCAGCTAGAAGAACTGCTCTTTGTGGAAGCAGGAATGTGGTTGAACCTGCAAAAGCACGATAAGGGATCTATACCTAATATTTTTGGATGGTCTGCATATGTCAAAGGTATGTCTCCACAGAGCTGAAAGAGCACCCAGGATTAAACACCCATGTAAAATCTTCCTACTCAAACCAGCTGAAGATGGCTTGGCCATCAAGTGCCAGTGCCACATCTTCATTCATTCTGGGAAGGTGAAAGTATCAACAGTAGAGGTGCATCAACAACCCTTTTTCTTTCTATCTCAAATTGACCCTGGAAACCACAATAACGAAGATTCTTTTCTCTTGCCTTTCTTGAAAAAAAATTTTTACCGTTTTTTTCCTGTAGTGTTGCTTTAAAATTTCCTACGATTTCCACATAAGCTGCTCCAAATTGAAGAGCAGAAATATTTTCCTTGGGATTTTTATTTTTACACAGAACAGATTATTTTACAAACTTGACCCAAACTCACATGTCATTTTACTTTTACAATATCTTTGCATTTTGGTAACTGTGCTCTTTACACACTATTTCTCCCCAGCTGGACTCCTGATGAGCTTGCATATTGGAAGGAAAAATTGCACAGATATAGATTTCTATGTTTCATCACGTGTGGGCTGAAACATAGAAACCAGCTCTAGGTACAAAATACAAATTTAGCATATACAGATCTTGCTGATCTGTAGAAGGATTAAATAATACATCTCCTAGCCCTTTTACAGGAGGATGATTCAAGCAATCCGTAGGTTCTTAGGCTTCTGCACAAGATCAGTTCCTGATCACACATGTGTGATGGCATAAATAGATGAATAATAGAAACTGCATTTTCAGTCCCACCCACATTTCATCTTATTTTTTTTAAATCTCATAACACCCACACACTTTGCTTGGCTAAGACTGACAAACACAGAGTACAAGAAAATCAATATATTGTTTTCTGTGTTTGTGTATCTCAGGAAGAAATAATAGCTGGGGTTTCTTTTTAGCTTTTTTCCCCCCTTTATTTTCTTCTTTTAAGGAAATAAACCTGATAAAACGGCAGGCAAATGGTGAAAGCCATTAGTTGCCACGGGATTTCAAACGGTAAGTCCTTGCACAAGCACATGTGGGATTGGACTGGAGTGGGAGACAGCTGACCTTCTCTAAAATCCTGCTGCCCGGCTTCCCATTTGGGCTGCAGTTGGCTCCAGTGCACACCATGACCTTGCCTCTTTTGAGAGCTGGGAGAGTATTGCCCTTGACTTGAATGGAAGCAAGCCCTACCCAGAAAGTTTCGTACGCTACGTGTCGTATGTGCGTGCCAGCATTATGCAATGGGGTGAAAAATGAAAACCTGTCAGGCACAGAACCGGTGCACCCAAGGACATACTGTTATTTGTTTTGCAGCTTTGCCACTCTAACAGGGATTAACAATGTGCCATTGATAGCTGCCATGATAAAGTCAACCAAAATGTCTCATTTTTTAAACTTTCAGGACATGACCTAAACTTTCAATGGAAGTGGCTTGCTTGGCCTTAAGTGTTTGGCTTGGGTTTTTTTAAATTACCTGAGAAAGGATTTACTTTTGCCAGCCTTCTCTCTCCACTTTTCTCTTCCTTTGTCCCCCAGCTAACACAGCGGCAGGTTCCATTCACCTCCCAATTCCTTTATTATTTATTTTTGCAACCAAGTCAGTAGGTATTGTAAGTCGCCAACCTTTGCTTTCTGGAAATTCTTTAGTGTATTACTGCATAGCAGAGTGGTGTGACAAGGATAAAGAGATTAGAAGTAATTTCATGTAACTCCTTCTGTCAAAATCTGCAGAGGGCTTTTACTGGTAACTAGGAATGTTGCTGAAATTCTTCATTAAAAACTTTCAATATACAGGCAGGAAATCTCTAAGCACTAAGACATAGAGTAACTAAAACAGAGGGAGAGAAGAGAAAACTAAATCAAAGTCTGAACAGGGGGAGAGAATAGGAAAGAAAAAGACCTGCTCAAGTACAGCAAGGATAATGCATGTTATTTCCAAGGGGGTTGACATCAATCCAGCTTTGAAAGCCAGAAAACTGCGTGCCAATTTTCACCAGTTTCAATAAATTAGGCAGACACAGGCTCTCCTTGCCACCATTAGACAGCTGAGGCAGCTGTGAGCTGCTGCTGGGTGGTCACAAGCGTGGGCTGCAGTGGCTCACACAAAATTCAGTCTGTCTCCCATGTGCATTGTACCACCATGCTGTACATACAGCCTCTATGGGAAAAATCTGGCCAGCAGATGTGGGCCTTCTCCTGATAGGGTCGTTGGGTATGACCCCTAGTTTTGTCAGTGGAGGGATGCAGGGGGAAAGAAGGAATTAAATATCATCTGGCCAAAACAGCTGGGCCGGCCAACATTTGCACTGTAGACCTGGCCAAAGCTTTGAAGATGAAAAGAAGGTGGCTTGCATTCTGTATGAACGTCCCATGAAATGAGCAGAAGAATGGACAGACATGATAAGATAACAACAGTCCTGCACTCTAGAAAATTGCTAACATGTGTTATAAAGCTGCTGTCATGCACTGCAGGCCATCCTCAAAGCTGGTGACCTTCCAAAAGAACAGAGGAAGAGCTGATGAGCATGGGTGCAGGTGCATGAAAGGGAACTTACTACCACACTGGGTTAGCAGCAGAGTTTAAACACCGTGTCCCCTATTAGAGAGGTACAAACTTTTCTTCTGCTGCTTTTTTTTTTTTTTCCTTTTTTTTCTCTGTGAATCATCCACCCACTGGTTTTCATAAGCATGTTCACAACTCAGGCTTGCTCAATGAGGGCTGAAGCATGATCTGCTATGCTTCAGCCCACTTGAGGCAGCAGGTTTCACAGAAACCCAGACTGGCTTGTGTTGGAAGGGACCTCAAAGACCACCAAGTTCCAACCCCCTGCCATGGGCAGCAACACCCTTCGCTCTAGCCCGGGCTGCCCAAAGCCCCATCCAACCTGGCCTTGAACACTGCCTGGGAGGGGGCAGACACAGCTTCTCTGGGCACCCTGTGCCAGGAACACACCAACCTCACAGTGAGGACTTTTTTCCTAATATCTAATCTAAATCTATCTTTAACCATTTTCTACTTGTGAGGGAGGTTACTCTGTGTGCTGTGTTTGTGACTCTGGATTTCAAGCTGTCTGACCAGGGGCTGCCTTTCTCTCCACTGTCTGTGGTGCAACAGGCATTTTTCATTCACCTGCTTCTGCTTCAGAACAGTTCATTAGAAGAACTAAATCTTGGCCAGTTCACTCTGCCTGAGACACAGAAAGCGTGCAGGCTTCAATCCTTGCACCTTTCAAGTCACTGGGGCTTTGGGGATGCCTCTGTGGGAGGGGAAGCAGCCCCCTTGCATGGCTGTGCTGCAGCACTAGCCTGTCTGAAAACAAAGTGCCAAGCAGAGAGAAGGCAAAGCACAGCAAGCTCCTCTGAGCCTACAATCCCCTCATCTCAGGCTCCTACTGATGTCCTGTTCCTCACCTGAAAACAGCTCAATTTCTGGTAATTATCATTTGCAGTTATTATCCTCCTGGAGAAGCAGAGCCAAACACCCTAGCAACATGGTGTGGATCACTACATTTTACTCCTGCTTTTACAAACCACTTTTGTTAAAATAGGTCTCCAGAAGGGGTGTAATGTGGTGGTCAGAGCTGTGCTTGGACATATTCCCTAAGCAAGGAAACATCTAGCACTAGGAGACCTAACAAGGGCAAAATCCCAGCCCTCAGCACTCTCCTCACTATTCATTTTCTGTTCTCTCTCCCTTCTTTATCCTCCTGTATTTTCTCATCATGCTAAGGACTCCAGCTTCATTTATCTTTCCCACAGGCTGTTTTTCCAGCTGTAATGGTGTCAGCGAGACTACCCCTGCAAGATACTGATCATTGTCCCTGCTGAGATGGGCTCATGAGCTCTCCAGCCTGACAAGTAAGGTTTCTGTGGGACCACTGTGTCCAGAACCACCCCGAAAATGGCTCCTAACCCAGCACAACTCAGAGCTTGGGTGACTCCTGCCCATGAGAGGCCGACGTTTGCTCCTACCTCTTTTACCCAACAGATAAAACACAGAAACGGGCCATGGCACAGACATGATATCCCAAGATTCCCCCTTCCCAGCCCAAAACCAGTTGTTGGTGGCGAGGATGTCTCTTCCTGTGGTTTCTCCTGCAGGTCCCTGCAGTGGGAGAGGGCTAATGCTATCCCACCCCAGCTGCCTGCCCCTGGGCATACACCCTGACATGGCTTTGCCAGTCCAGAAGGGATGGAAACATCGTGGTGCTTTTCCTGGGTACCCTCCATCCTGACAAGCAGTACCGCTGCCCCCAACCCTGTATTTCACTAGGTTAAGGTGCCAGCCTGGGTCTGGAAGGATGCTGCATACTTGTGCATGGGGGAGCAACTGCTGTAATGTGCTGCTCTCCCTGAGAAGGGTTAGAGGTCTCCTGGAGCGCCCAATATTTAGAAGCTGGGTGCTGCAAAGCAGATCCCATGCTGTCCCAGACCCTCACAGGAGACAGTGGTCTCCTTCATTCATTGTGTGGTGCAGAGGTTGGCCCTGATCTAGCAGAGAAGCTGGGTTTGGGCACTGATGTTGGCTGCCCCACCATTATCACAGAGATGTCAGAGGGAACATGGTCCCTGATGCACCACAAGAAAAGGGAACTTGTAGCTAGGGCAGATAAATAGTTTCTTGATTACTGCTTTCTGTCCTTGGTCTGCACATGGATCCCATGTATCACTGGCCGAGTCATTTGAACCAAGATTTGTACACAGTCACAGACTGCATGTTCCTTATTTTGGGGTGGGAACATTTTCTGGTCTGCAATTTGCTTGCAGAAGCAAAGAGCACTTAAAGCTGCAAGTGAGCTCACTGGGAAATGCACTTTGAAAATGTGGATCTTGAGCAAAACTACATTTTCTGGAAAACAGTCATAAGGCGAGCAGTCTGACTGACTCATACTGCTAGCTGAACTCAAGGGGGGAAAGAAAGAGGCAATTTATTAATTTATTTTGCCCCGAGGAGAAAACGTTTCATTTCTGAATTCTCTACCCCATTTTTATTGTTAAATTGTTGAATTTGGTCATTGAAATAAAATGTCATTCTAAAGCAAAAAAACTTGGTTGCATTATTTCAAAAATGTGGAAATAAGACTTCAACGTATTTGCATATGTTTATTTCTGATCACCCAAAATAACCTCTCAGCTTGATATAAATCTATAGCTAGAGTTTGTTACCCCTAAAGCATAAGGTGAAGAGGATCTTTAACTAAAAAAGTTCACCTATCATCCTAAACTGTAAAATCTATGGCAAACTTCTGAATTTATATTCTGTATCCCTATTTTTCCAGAAAATAAATATCAAAAGGTTGTTGTGCAGGCTCTCTCTCATTACTGTTTATAAGTATTTAAACGCTGTAAAGATGCTTTCTATTAAAAAGACGAGTAATAACTCTCTTCAGAACTACTAAGCTATGCAAGAGCATGAACCATTTACTTCCTGAACAGCAGAAGAAAAGAAATATAAATATTTAATGTAAATTGCTTGCTGACTACCTTCCTTTTCATACATGTTATATGGCAATAATCCTACAAAAAGCTCAAAAGTGCTGGATCTGTCCAAAAAAATGGGATCATACTGTATACATACCAGAAGACAAGTTAGGATTGTGCAGGCTATAAATCTGACACTATCTCAATTACACACTTTGTGTTTTTTCTAAGTAGCTGTGCACTGTTTCCTAAGCTTGTATGTCTTTTGGTTTTGGATGCAAACTGAAACCCAACCCCAAATTCCATCATGTGGCATCCTACTGATGCCTGTGTCACCCGGAGTGGTAGCACATGAGATTTACCACATGGAGTTCTGCTCCATGAAGTAACTGAGTAAATCATAGAGCCAGGGCAGCAGCCCAGCCTGACAGTTGCTGGCAGCAGCAGTGAAAGAGGGAACAGGCAGGAGCAGGGGGCTCCTTCCAGCTTTTGAAGGGAAAGGTAGTGCTGGAAAAAGCCTTGGATTCTGGATTTATATCCCCAAGCACTCCAGCTTGGGCTCTGTCCAGGCTCCTTGGATGACCTGTTTCATTGCCCTCTCCTGCCCTTGGTGGATACCAGTGCCCTGGGCTCACACCATTACATCCCTCTGGTCGTTACCTCTCACCTGGAGTTCCCCTACCTGGCTGGCTCCATTCGCGGCCCCCCATGTCAGACCCCGCTCTCAACAATGTTGTCTCCCTGCCCACCCATCAGTTCTCAGTCCCTTCCATTTGAGTTATTCCCTCACATCCTGCTTTCTGCCAGCCTTCTGATTCCCCATCAGCTTTTCCAGGCTGTCAGTTGTCTTCCCTTTCCTACCTCCCTGTCCCTCTTCTCTCCTTTTCCCTTGCTCTTAGATCAAACCTGCTCTTCACAGCCCCAAGCCCCGGGACCTGTTTCTTTGCTTCCTTCACCTTTAGATGCCCTGTACAGTGCTCTTGAAGGCAGCAGCATCGTATCAGACCTGCAACTAAAAGTTTTGCTCAGAGTGGAGTGTATATGCAGTGTGAACAGTGGTTCTGGCACTCGAATGTTAAAAGTTGAAGTTTCTACTGAAGATACTGAAACTGATTTTCAGAGGTTTATATCCTGCTTGATGCTGGGTACCGATGTGCAAGAGGCGCTTCCCTGCTCAAGGCCAGGTGGCTGCCCTAGGAGGGAGTTGCAAAAAATTGGAAAAAAACAAACTCTCTAAATTCTCTAACTTTGATTTTCAGAAACAGTTGAACCATTTCAGGTTAAGCAACTCTCAGGCCTCTGTCCTGGCAAATGCAGAACAATTCATGTGCCTCAGGTGGACATCTTACCACGCAATGTTTTAATCCAGGGACTTAATCCTTTTCAAGATTATGAGGAAATGAAAAGTCTCCTACTAGAAAATGCAGGGTGTTCTTATTAACCCAAGCTGCTCTGCCTTCTTCCTTTTACATCTGCTTGTACAATGGGAACTTCTGGATGCGGAGTTTCACGCATGTGGAGCAGCAGGTACAGTCCCAGCTCTCTGTAAGTTATATCGCATGCACATTTTATTCCAGGGTGGGATAGAACAGTTATTAATACTAAAGTGGTTTAGCAGTGCATTTCAAACTGCTTTTCCAAAGGCAGTGATCTGAAGCAGATACCTGGGACTTGTCACAAGCAGGACCCTGGGGGCTCCCAGACCTCCCCCATCCCTGGGGTTTCACAGCAAGCACCATTCACCCCCTCTGGCAGTTGAATTGGTTCTCACCTCACAAGGGCACAACTGGAGCATGAAATGGAGCATGAAACACAACTGTCTGGGCAGTTCCCCGGCCTCCCTTGAATGGCTTGTGCCATTGGTGATTACAAAGACTGAGAGAGTACCAGCAGCATGTCCCAGGGCTGCTCAGAACAGTCTAGGAAGGGGACCTGAGGCAGAGTCCCCAGGGGCTGCCGGAGGTCTGGGTTAGGTGTCCAGCTGATCTGCACAGAGCTGATCCCTGCTCCCTCCCCAGGGCTCTCACTGCCCAACCCTATCAAAATCGAGTTGTAAGCCAAAGACACGGGGAAAGCCCTGAGATCTGCCATAACTCCCCAAAGACAGGCCACAGCAAAACCTCACAACCCCCCGGGACGTTCAGCTATACCGTCAGAGACCAGTAACCACAAAACAGATATCTACAGCATCCAGAAACAACCTACTTGACCACATTGTCGTGAACTCATCCGTGCCATTTTCTGTGGCAAGGCAGGGACATGAACCCAGATTTCCTAAGCTTTGCACCGGTGCCTTTCCTGCAAAACCTGTCATTTTTGCTTCTTGCCTGGCTTGTTCTGCACCCTATTGCACATAGACATACAATAGCATGTGTGAACTCAGAAGAAACCTTTATTTAATAGTGACTGACATTTGGAAGAGCTTTAAGAATGCAATGATTTTGGCATCGGTTACTTTCCAGGTAAGGATTAACAAAGCAATGAGTTAACGACCAGCTGATGTTCTTTGTTTTAAACAGGCTGCATTTCAAAATGGAGGCAGCTCTCAGATTTTTTGCAGAAAGATTGTGCTTTGATTTGGAAATAGGGAAGCACAGCAAGGATTGCAACATGAAGGAGATAAGATTAGACCAAGAGGAAATGCAATAGAAATGGTTTGGATCTATAGAAGGAGCAATAACGTGTCTCCCATTGTTCATGTTTACAGTGCTTGTTTAGGGAGACTCTGAGCCAGTGCCCCCATGGTCAGAGGTGAGGCCAAAGCTCAGCCCTTCCTGCCTTGTCCCATCATGGCTGGAACCCAGATTTAAACAATGAAGAAATTAAATTAAAATGAAAGCCTGATTCCTTCATGTTGTATGTCATTCAGAGCTCCTGACATTGGCAGGGAGGGGGTTCATCCCTTTTGCTTTTCCATGGTATCAGCATCTCTGCACCCAGATATGTAGCGCTCTGAACAGGCTTGTAAATGCCCTGGTGCTCCACAGACCCCTTGCTTAGCAACCCCTCACTTTGCATCCTTGCAAACGTGCATCCTGCTCCAGGATCCCTGGCCACAGACCCAAACTCACTGATGGACACGGGCGGAGCAAGCGGGGACTGTGGGGTCCCCAGCAACTGGCACCTGTGCAAGAAGGCAAAGGCAGACATCGTAGGATGGGGAAGCAGTGAGTCAGCAGTAGGCAGTGCATGCTGACTGCCATATTGCACCCTATGGTTGCGGTCCTGTCACTGAGGAGTTACAGCCCTGTGGTTTTGGCCAAGTTTTGCTTTGAACCCAGAACTCAGAAAGAAACTTGCACAACAATGACTAGCAAGCTTATCTAATCCTCTCTGCACCAGCCTTAGCTCAGGAAAGGGTTTGTCCAATCAGTTTGTGGGTATTCCCGGGGCACAACTATACACATGGGGACGGATAGCCACCTATCTGCCCTGTGGTAGCACGATTACAGTTCCCAAGCTGCAGCAGGATCCTTTCTGATTACTTTGGAATACAAGAAAAGAAAAGAAAGTTGCTTGTGTGCTAAAAACACAAAGGTGTGTCCAAAGATACTATAAACTTACACCCCTACATACAGCTCCTCTGTGCAGACTGTGCCTTGGCTACCTGCAACATTCATGGAGAGCCATGACCTTTAACTGGTTTCACTGTTACCACTATGAAGCTTTATTGCAAATCTAACCTTCTAGGCTTATGGATACATGGCACTTTTCATAAACCTAAGTTTATTATACTCCCCATAGGTAAGTAGATTCCCCTGTCAGCTATTTTGCTTTCATTTTCTTCGGAGACCCTGCAAAACTTATTTATTTACAGGAAAAAATGTTGTGTCTACTGGAAAATATAAAAAAGTGAGAGATGCTTCATGCTAGAAGCTGGTGCATCCCTGTCACCTCTTGCATCTGTTCCTCAAGAGTGCGTTTCTAGTGTTTCAGAAGAGGAGAGGGAAAAAAAAGTGTATTTCCTATCTGATGGTGGGGAAACTATGGCACAGTAAAGTGAAGTGATCCCATCAAGATCACCCCCCTAAACCAGAGACAAAGATGGTATAACTAAACCTGACAACTGATTGACAATGCTCTGGGAATTAAAATCCTGCACTGAGACTGATTTGTGTTGATACCTGCTGTGCATATACAGAGAGGCCTACATCTGTTTAGAAGCAGCAAGGTATCTCCAAACAGCTGCAAAGTTAAGCTTACCAAAACCTTGTTCTCTGCACCTACAGAGGTATGGAGCAGTAAACTGACTTTGCTGAACTCAGTGATCACTGATACCAGTGTAGAAGAAAGGCTAAGGAGTGAAATAACGTATAAATATACAAATTTTAAAATGTAAACATATAATTATATAAATATACAAATACAAGTAACACACTTTTCCTTTCTTTCTCTTTTTTTTAGTTTAAAGCTCAGTGATACACAGCTGAAAATGCCAGGATCTGGCTCAGATTTCAGCCTCTTCTGTAAAACCACAAGCTGCGGCTGGTGGAACAGGCTCAGCCCTCCACTGCTTTGGGAGGATGGACACCAGAGCAGTGCCAACAGCCTGCTCACACTAACCCCCAACAGCCCAGGGGCTAACAGGATCACAGTAAAGCACCTCTCTCAAATCCCTGCCGTGTTTTAATGCTGCCTCTCTTCCCACTAGCATACCACTGTCCTCTTTGGGAGATGACAGGATTTGAAAAACCAGGGTTAAAACTCCAGATAATGTTGTAGCTAGAGGGTGGGAGTGGGAGGGGCTGGGGCAGGGGGTGGGGTGGGGTAGTGGTAATGCCTTGGAACTGCCCTGTGAGCAAAACAGCCATTTGCATAGGGATTTTCTCCTTCTGGTGAGAAGGCCAAGAGCCAAGGTCGCCAGTGCCTCCAGTTCAGCAATACTTAACTGCACTTCCAGCAGTTCATTCCACATCCCTCAGACTTGGGGGATTTATACAGCGCCCTATATATCAACCAGATAGTGAGCTGACAAACTTTCCCGAGGCAGGTGGCCAGGGGAACGGCCAGGAATTTGCATGGGAATTTCAACAGGAATTTTCTTACTTAGAGCCATAAGGTCAATCGACAGTAGAAAGGAAAATTGTTTGCCAGCCTGTCTTGTTGTTTACCAGGAATGTAAGCTTGCAGGTGAATGCCTGCAGAAAAACAGAATTTTCAAGAGAAATAAAAATTAAACATCAGAAGACACGGTCTCAGATCTTCTCAGCAACTCAAATCAGGACCTGCAAACACCCATGGTAAAACACGGGTCAGAGGAAAAGACCTTTCAATATCAGGCCATGCTCCAGGGCCAGTGGGCGGCACATTACAAGGCAGTGAGGAACAGAGCAGCCACAGATGTATTCAGGAGCTGCTGCCCATCTCAGATCGTGCTCACTCCCACCGATCACACACCACAGGAGGCAGAGCACCCTCTTAGCATACCAGACACCCCTTGTCACCCCTCCCTGCTTGGGAGGATTTATTCTGCACAGGTATAGTCTGACCTGTGACTCACACAGGTAAGACAAGACTTTGGACTTCAGTATGCGGAAGAAGCACGTAGAAGTCTTTTTTGTTTATTATAGCTCAGTACAATTAGCTTCCATGAAAATCATTTCATTGTTTGGGGTTTTTTTACGCCTTCCTTGCAGTCCTGTTTGAACTGTGCCCAGGCTGAAGCTTGCTCCTGGGCCCTGGGGTTGTGCAGTACAGCTGGGTACATCTGCAGCCATCCTGGCCCTGGGTGCTCAGGGTGAGCAGACAACCTTGTCAGCATCATCGGCTCCACCCTGTTTACTTCATAAACACCGAGTAAGATACCACACATGCCAGCAACAATAGGCATGTTCAGATCAACTTGATCCAATCTGAAGTGCCTCCAGCTTCCTATCCATTGAACGTGAGTGTTAAGCAAGTCAGATAAGGTGGATCTTTTCTTACCCACTTCATAAGGCCAAGAAGCCAAGGACAGAGTCAGACTTCAAGAGCCACAGGCAGTACTGCAATCCCAATAGTTGAATACACCCATCCATGAAATCTATCCCTGCTTGCAGTTTTCCCTGCTACTATGCCCCTGTGAGCACAGGCACCCTATTAGTGCTTTTTAATGGGAATACTAATGACAGTGAAATGTTCTTGGTGAGGAATAGCCCTCACATTAGGATGTGGGCGCCAGTGTATGAACTCTGGTGAAACTGCAGCATCTACAGCCAACAGAAATTTTACTGCCAAAAGCATGCACATGACGTGGACATGGCCTAAAGTCATGTTAATAATGTGAGTATTTTATGAAGGTGAGTTGAACATGCTCTTTTGCTGTAAAAACATGTCTCTGCGTGCACATTTGTGTTTGACTCTTATCTTCCCTCCTTGCCTTTGGTGCCTTTTTTCCCAGGACTGGCTGTTCCCCCTCCTCAGCCCTTGAGAGCTGCTGCAGTAGTACCCTGTGTGCTGCCTGCCCAGTCCTACTCTAAGTCTCACTCCAGCATGCACTACATCTTTAAAGACCTCAGTTAGCTAAAGTCTTCATATGTCCCTCCCTCCAGGTCCTAAAACCTTGTTGGTTTTTTTCCCCTCTTCCTCCTCCTTCTCTTTACAAGGATCCCTCCGTTCTCATTCACTCCCTTACCTGCCTGGCAGACACCTTCCCTTCACCCAAGTCCGCTACCTTCTTCCACTGGTTTTGATTCTCCATTTTCCTTTTCTCACTGTTGCTGATTTACACTAATGACTCATATCATCCCCTTGACATGCTGTGTCCATCTCACCTATTCCCTTCCTCTGCTGCCCTGGTCCTTTTCTTTTACTCTTAAAAAAAAAAGACTGCTTATTTGGCATGCACTGCTCAGACTCCAGGCTCTCCACTGATGATTTTCCCCTGCACTAACCTTCAAGTGGTCCCATTCAGCACCATCCATTATCCTCCCCCATTATGTTCCACCATTCAGCCTTCCTGTGATTTCCACTCCATCAACCTTGATGGCTTCTCTTTTGCTTTTAACCCTTGACTTTCTACCAAGTTCAATTGCAATTTCTCCCTATACTTCAATTTCCTTCAATTTGCTTTCCCATCAATATCCAGACCAGCTGATGCCCCTCACCCACTTTTTCTGGTGTCTTCTGAAAAACTGTCTGCTGAAAGCCTAGCCATCGCTTCCAGCTCAATGTGGATAAAGCAGAGTCCCTAATACCCCCACTCTCAAGGGATATCCATAATCTCTTTTCTCTGCTTTCCTCAGTGACAATTACTGCTCTGATTGCAGGCAGGGCAGAGTTTTTATTTGGGCAGCCTTGTTTTCAAGGTACAGCTACGATCTGTTGATGCTTTCCACTTACGTGTCCAACGGTGCCTATTCCATCTGCTCTCATAGATCAAACACATCTCCAGGGCCTCACCCTTATATTATTCCCATCATAGCAGGATCCTTTTCTCTGCTTTCATAGACATGTTCTTGATCTGCTGCTTCATCTTCCAAATGCAAATACAAGTGTCATTTTCATAGCCTGATGCTTTGTGTATGACACTCATTTTGGTGCTTCTCCTGACCAGCTTTCCATTCCCTAACAAATAAAATACAAGACATCCTTACACACAGCACTTGTGCAGGCAAAGCTGAGTGACAGGTGAGTGCCTTTTGCAGCTTTTGAACCCAATTTATACTTCTCACCACGTATCTTTGCTATTTTCCTTCATAATTCCTCCCCAGGAGTACCGCCCTGGTCATAACTGCAGAGAAACTTCACTCTTATCTCCTAAATTACCTCTAAAAACCTCTCCCTTGCTGCTTAAATAGCCCAACAGCTGACCTCTCTCAGCATTTCCTTCTGCTCCACCGCACGTCTAACCTGTCTCTTGCCTCTCACCAATTATTTAATGCGTAAAACCCACACGACAGTGACAGTCCTTCCACTCCACCTGTGGAGCAAGTACACACACAGCAGCAACACCCCAGTCAGGAATCCCGGGTCTATGACAGTGCAATAATTGACATCTTTAATGTTACCAAGAACTCAACTTGCTGGGGCTGAACCTACACCCTGACTTGTGATGGATCTCACTGTTTCACTGATAAAAGACAGAAATGCAGGGACAGTATCTCAGTTTATTTCAAAGGTAGGACTCAAGGACATCCACTGGGTACTCAAAAGGCAAAAACACCAATGCAAATCCTGAGCTACGTCACTGGGGGTGGTGCTTCTCCAGGGTAAATCTCCCGATGGCCTCTGCATGGGCGAATAGGAGAGAGAGGATTTTGGTTGTCAGTGGTTAGTTAAGCCACATCCACTTTGGAAATAGCTGAAATCTACTTTTGCGTCACGATTCTTGGTAGAGGGTTCCTGTGCTTTGTTTCTTCCCATCTCGTGCCAAATAAACTCATTTGTGCTGATTTAGTCTCAGCTTTATGGCTGAGCTAGGTAAAAGATAACATCCAGACACTACAACTCTACATATATTTTTGAAAACATACACTTAAATCCAAATAGATAGCCACTCTCCATTTCAAATGAAAGCTTGCTTGTGGTCATGGCAAATGAAATACTGGAAAGGACAAAAATGCCCTCAAATGCCAGGTAGCCATCTTTGAAGTTACTCAGAAGTTGCTTTGCTCTGTTGAGTTTAACTTGTCACCAAAACCCTAACGGCCATAGCTATACAAAGCCTGCATTGTCTCAGCAAGGCTACTGAGAAGATGTTCCTGATCTTGGCAAGAGCTAGGTGTACTCAGAAGCATTTTATTGAAAGAAAAAATTATAACAACAGAAAGGAATATTATTTTAGGCCTCTTACTGGAAAGGTTAAAGGTCAGAGCCCTTCCTTCTGCTAAAGCAGCATGCACAAATATCCTGTTCACAGAAGCCATTTTACAGCCTTCAAACTTTTACCTCAAAATCCCCATGTGAATCAAATTTCAAAACGACTCAAGTGCAATATAAGGAAAGATTTGTCAGTTTGGGACATCAGTAATTTGGAGCTCCCGAGTTCCTGACAAAGGAGGCAACTGCATACACCCATACACTGGCATGGCAGTAGTCCACACTTAGTCAGGCAAATCTGCTTCCTTGCTACAAAGCAAACCTGATCAGTATGTTCCTCTAAGCCACCGATTTCTTATTTTCAACAGGAACAGGATCTGGCAGCATTTCCTCCCAAAGAACACGTATTTTCCCCTATTAAGTTTCTCAGTAAATCAGAGCAATGTTGATTTGGAAAACCATGCGCAGATCATCAGGGCTGGCGGTCTGAATAAAAGAAGTCAAGATTATGTTACTGCTTCACCTATCAGTGTGTGTAACATCTGACAGAGTTTGTCACTAACAGTGCTCCAGTCTCCGAAGGTAAACCAGCAGGTGCTTGTATGCCCGCTCCAGAAGAGCCCCCTGGATCTACTTCTCAAGCTCCTCTGGTAAAAAAATAGGATATTTAATAAATTTTGAATATGTCATTAGCAACCCAATGAACTGGACGTCAGTATATGCTTAAAGCCATAAATTGCACTGGTTGTCAGAGCCAGTGATAAATCTATGATGGTAAAAATACGAATCACCATCTATGCTGCTGGGATTAAGTATTTTTAACCAGCTTCCAAATTTTACCAATGTGGTCTTCATTTTCACAGGAAGAAACAGCAGACAGTGGGAAAAAAAAATCCCAACAAGCAAAAGCAAATCCCTCTGCCTTCTGACAGGCACTCGCACAACCTCTGCACAAGAGGGTGTATCATTTCACAGAGAGGAGCCCCAAAAGGAGACTCCTGGGCCGGCCAGGCGTGGGCCACAAAGGGTCGAGTTTTCAGACCAAACTGCCATTGAAACAGTATTCCCTGAAGCCTCTGCCATCTCTGACACTTATATTAAATACTTTTATTCCTTTTATTTTAAATCTGCTGTACTGACGGCGGCACATTCCTTTACTCCTAAAACTTGCAAGATTTTGCACCCCAGGCTGGCGAGGGACACAGAGAAACGATTAGCAATTGTATTTACGTGACAGCCAACCCCAAATATTTCCCTAACACCCAGGGCCCTGACCCTGCGTCTTAGACAATGTCGGTACCTGAAAGCAGCGGAGAGAACCAGGGTCTCCCCGGGCAGGGAGGTAACACCCTCCCTCAGCTCCTGGTGGGATGCACGGCTGTATATAAAAAAAAAAAAGCTATGCGAAAAACCTCTGCAGGGACGGGAACAGGCAAGGGAGCGGGGAGAGGGAGAGAGAAAGCGCCCAGAAGTTGTTTGTCTCTTCCTTTATCTCCCAGACAGCAGTTTGTTAGCCTTTAGCAATTGTGTTGCGAGTCTGCCGGACACCAAACAGCGGCGCATTCCCGGCGTTATCTCCGTTCCCTGTCCAAGAGCGCACATCGCCTTCCAGCTTTCCAGCCGTATACCAGGCTCCGGTTAGCACGGCGGGCGAGGTCCCACAGCCGCGGCCTGGCACCTGCGGCACGGCGGCCCGGGCGCGCAGCCCGCCGGCAGCCCCGCCGGCAGCCCCGCTGGCAGCCGGCCTGCGCCCGGCCGCTCGCTGCCTCCGCGCTTGCGAAAGACGCCCGAGTTCCCCCGCTCGCATCATGTGAACTCGGCTCGGCGGGTGCAGGGTAATTGCGGGCTTGCCCAAATTACCGTTAGCGAAGTCTCGGAGGCGCAGGAAGGCTACAATATTCAACTTGCGTTAGCCCCGGGCGGTTCATTTCAGCCTGGTCTTAGGCTCCTGTCCTCTCTGCCAGGTCAGCCCCGTCGAGCTGATAAAATTTAGGAGGGATTTTGCAACCTGTTAGATCCCTGCCCGCCTTCAACTAGTATAATACTTTGGCTTTAGTTCAAAATTCTATTTTAAATTCCTAAGAAGTAGCGAGCTGTGCAGCTTTCCCTCATAAAAAAACCCCAAAAAACAAAAAAAAACCCCAATCCCAACAAAAAACCCAATCCCAAACCAACAAAAACCTAAAAAAGAAATCAGCTATTTCTTTTATCACGAATAAGGACTCCCTGGCACTTCTCATCTAATCACACATACCTCAGAGTGCAGGAGATGCCTGACCTCCTGATACATACATGTATTATAGACGGTCATCAGAAACTTTTCCCAGATAAGATCCCATTCTTATGCTAATGTCTGTAACCGGCTGGCAGACAGCAGCCTATCTCAGAGCGCTCTTGTCACCTCCCTGTCACTTGTGCCACCGCTCCGCTGTCTGCGCAAACCACAGTATTTTACACGTTGAGAAAGAAGAAACAGCCATACAAGCAAAACATTCCTTCCAAAATTTCCTCCAAGGACACTAGGTAGGTCACGGCGTAGTTTTTTTTGGCACGGAGAACCACAGAAATTTAAGTGTAAAACACAAATCTGCAGATCACTTCTCGCTCTCTCCTTATTTAATACCCGCTTTAGCCTCTCATCTCTCATCTTTCCACAGCATCACCAGGAATCTGTCACTTGGAAAGAGTCACCAAGACTCCACCAAGAATGTCTAAGTTTGCCTTTCCCCCCAGAAAAAATACTCTTAAATGTATTTTCCAAGCTAACTTCTGTCGTCGCACGTTGTCGATCCAATCACAGAGGAGTAAACCCTCAGGTAAGGACAGAGGAAGAGCAGAGCAAACCGAAAAGCGACGGTACCTACCTGGAGCCTGTCTCAGCACCCAGCACCATTCGCAGCAACAGCGATGTTTCAGGGCAGCAACCTAATGCATTTTCCTCTCTACCACCCTGCTAAATGAGAGTTGAGCAACTCCTCACACTGCTGCTTGGAGCAACAGCTCTTCCAGCCTTAACCCCGGTCTCGGCTCTTTGGGGGTTTTTTTTTTCTTTTTTTTTTTTTTTTAAGCAGAGTTTTTGCTCACTAAAACTTGTAATTAGTACCAGCTAAGCTAAAGCCCCTGCTCGCCCCTGCCCTAAGCAGCACGTTCACATTCCAGGGGCGCTGAGCTCCTCGCCGGGACCGCGCAGCTCTTCCAGCCCCGACTCTGCCCACAGACTCGGTACGGCTGCGGGAGCTCAGGAACACCGACTGAAACTCGGACAGGGGAAAAATTGGTCTCTCATCCTCAGCCTGGGTGTTGGGTTTTTTTAATCCTTCCCCCCCTCCCCTCCCCTTCGCACTCACAGTAGCAAGGTTGTCTCTTGACTACTCCCTGCCTTAAACTCACCAAACCAGATTTTTACTCCCAACACCTTCCCGTAAATCTGAACTGAAATTTTATCCTGCTCGCTGAGCCTTGGCTGGCTGGCCCAGGGCCAGTGCAGCATTCCTGTTGTTTTAAGAGGGCAGATTAAAAAAAAAAAAAAGAATGAAAGGATGAAAAGAGAGAGAAAGCTGGAGGGATGCAAAGGCTAGGAGGAAACTAACTTTTAGAGGTGCTTTACTAAAAATACTGTGGGAGGAAGCGAGTCCCTGTTATATCTAAAGGGGTAAACCAGTGGTGGTTTTTTTTTTTTTTCCGCAGCGCCAGTCACGAGAACGTACCCTCCTCAGCCATCTGCATCCTTCAGGTGGATGGAGATTTGAAAAGAAAATAAACTTCTGGTACTCACCTGAAGGATAGCATCGCCGGCGTTAGCATAGCAGGGAGAGGAACCCACACCTTTGCCTGATCCGGTTAGCCCAAGGCAGCGGTAACGCTGGTTAAAGAAATGCCACATTTTACCCCTTTCTGACCTAAAATTACCCACGGTTTCTAGAAAAGGAACAAAAGAGAAACCAGTTTATTAAACAAAAAAAAAAACCCAACAAACAACAAACCCAAAAAAAAGCCAAGCCTTCTTTTAACCTCCGGGTGATCCCTCTGACCGTTGTCTCGATGCTTAAAGAAACAATGAAGCAAGACTGTAAACTTTCTCACCCCCTTTTACATTACCTGTCTGTGCCTGGCTACGGGCTTTGATGTATGGAAACAGAGCACAAGATCTGTTTATAGTAAATGAAACCGACCAACAGAAAGATCTAATTCTGACTTGTGACTAAACAAACTGGAACAGGAAGCACACAACATTCTTTTAAAGTAGTAATTCCTGCTTGCATTGTCATGCAGTGGAGAAAAGGAAAAAAAAATCAGCTTCTCCCCTCAGTCAATTTTGTTCAAATGTCTTTTTTTTTTTTTTTTAAACTTAGTACAGGCCACGTTTCATCACTTATATGCAAATATTTAACAGAACAACATTTACCACCAGTAGCGATCTAAAAATCTTACAGTTGCCCCGTGCAGAACGTTTCTGCGACTGATTGGTTCTCCCTTGCTCCCCTTCCCCCTCCCCAATTAATACTGATGACTAGATGGAGGATCTTCATCTAGGAGAGCTGGACAAAGCAAGCCCCCAACAGTAGATTATCAATCCTACAAATTAAATCTTTAAAGAATAAATATTATTGGTGGTTAAAGCTAGTGACAGAAATTAATTTTTCCTAATTTTAAAAATAATTATTAAAAATTATTCTTCATTAATTCTCAGGAATTCTTAATTAAGAATTCTTAATCCTTAATTTTTGAAGGAAATATTCAGAGTTGACTACACACTTATGTGGCTTTGTTGCTGTTGTATTACCTATGCTTTTTGAAAACAGTTTGTCCTTCTAAACATGTGCATCTGGAACTGCATTCATTCTCCAGTAGAGAAAAATCCCTCAGGTTTTACCTAAGCAAATCCACCTTGACTCCCTAAGAGAGTTTTGCTTGAGGCAGGAACTGATGAATCAAACTGCTGTTGGGATAACACGTTTAAGCCACACAGCCAAATGTTGCAAAGTTCAAGTTAGCAGTGTGTTCTCTGCAAGCTATCATCATTCAAAAGTTGATAAAGGGATGTGATTCCTGTCTTAGCAAATGCATCAAGTATAAAAGTATCTGAAAGAGACTTTAAACCGTCTCCTGTTTGTCCTAAAGCAAGGCTTTTCCATAGTGTCTTCATCCAATATGTTTGCCAATCAAGTCCCCAGGAAATCCATCTCATGTAGAGAGAGCTCATGCTCCACTTGCTCCGTTTAGAGGAACAAAATAGGCATTACTGGCAGAAGTGCCTCTTTGCCAACATGTACAGATTACTTCTCACTGAGAGTATTTGTAACACAATGAGTAGTATAGAAAATGGCAAGACATGTGAATACAGTGCCCTGCGTGCTCCGGACGCGGAGATACTACCGAGAGCTGTGACTGCACCAGTGTGGTAAAGCCAACTTCTGTAAGGTATGCTGCTAAAAGCGTGGCCCTGCCTCTTTCCCTGACTCTTGACACGCACTTGTGGGTCTCACCTCTGACTGATACATCTCTGAAAAACAAAAAATTCCTCTTATTGTAACAGCCACCACAGTTACCATGAGACACCCTTGTCAGCGCTGGTCAGACTGGATTTGGCCTCCTCTCTGAAAGCCAGTCACGTGGTCTTTTGTGGTGGAGGATCCACATAGGTTTTGCTTTGAAGATACTGAAGATTGGAGGGAGTCTGGCATTTTTCTTAGGCAGTTCAGTGCAGGTGAAGAGTGTTACAGCACATGGGGAGTCTAGTTGGAGCTAATGCCAGGCAATAGCTCATCCAGAAATTAAAATACATGTTACTGCCCACTGACTGTGTTTGACAAGATGTTTTCTATGGGCCACAGTGATACTGCATGCCACCACCTCTGCTGCACGCCCCTGCAGGTATAGAGATGACCACCACACATCTGCTCACAGCATTTTAGTGGATTTCCAAACTGTGTCAAGGACAGCGATTTCTGCACTGCACAGCTGCCAGCAAAACAGTAGTGCAAAACCTGCACCATTTCACGCTTGTGGCACTAAATAGGGTATTTCACACTGTACTCTGATTCATCGATTCCAGGTCAAATGACAGGTAAATGTTGCCAGGTTGTTCCTGAAGTGCACTTCCCTTTCTCAGCATACAGCGGCCATTCAGATGCCAGTAGCAATTCGGGAAGCTCTCTTCTTGGCCACCAAATGCTGGATCTATCACAAGCTGAGATGGGATGAAAGCGTCCTCAAAAATTTATGAACAGTCATAGGGATTGCTGCCACTGGGGGTTCAGGTCAGATAAAATTAAACATTAGATCTAATTGATCTAATGGCAGTCTGAGGCTTTTCTGACATCCAAATAATTTTTCTCCCTCTGTAAGTCACAACTGTTCAGCTGACAAAGTGCTCTAAGGGTTTGTGAGCCCTTTACATAGGAAGGAAAGAGTGACCCAGCCGTAATTTGCTGCAGCACCCCCTAGTCTGTGGGTTAAAATGAAAGAGCAGTTGCAACCCTGTAGCACAGATTTCCTGTTCCTCTGCCAAGCCATGGTAGGGTTTCGACCAAAAGAAAAGGATTTAATGAGTCCACAGCAAAGCAAATTAAGCTAAGTGCAGCATGATTAGGCTGTGAACACTAATCTTTAAAGGCAACAGTATTTGATTAAGAAAGGCATCCTCCAAAACTGATCTTAAAATCACAGTAAAAAATATCTGACTAAAAACACTTAATGTTGGGGGGCTGGGTTTTTTTGGGGGGTGTGTCTGCCAGTGTGCAATGCTTCCTTCTGAATATGGCTTATTGTGGTGTCAGTTGCGTAATACCTGTTGTACAGTTTATCACTACTGTCAAGAGCTGACTTTACTGCAGCAAGAAACTGCATGTTGAACGTTTGGCGACAGTGCTTCATTCAGGAGATTATGAAAAAACTCTTCTTTCTTATTTTTTCTTTTTTTTTTTTTTAACCTTTTCCTCCTCTCCTCCTAATTGGGAAACTATGAAAAACACAAGTGAGAAAATGTGTTGCCCAGGAATGAATAGTTTCTAAATATCAGGAAACTAATTGGAGAAGTAGAATATTTGCTACTTCTGTAAAAAGGAAAAGTTCAGAAGCCTCTATTTCAACTCGAAATTTTTGGTTTAACTTTCTAGCACAGAATGTTTCCTAGTACATGAATACAGGTTAAATATTTGGATATAATTAATTAAGCAAAGAGAATCTTCAATTAAGCCAGTATTTAAACCTTGCAGTGTTTGATTTTTTTTCCCAGTTACAGTTGAAGTTTGGAGGGTTAATGTTTCTGAAAGAAGTTTGTGAAAAACTGACATTTCCTATGTAAAAGGTCTTAGTATGCTTAGTCTGTGACACAGCACCTTTTCCTCCAGAGATGTCTTGTGGGAGCAGTCCTGGGACCCTATTTCTCAGGAAGAGGGGATGAGATGGAGAGGGCAGCTGATGAGGAGAGTAGAAAGAAAGAGAGACCCCAAGGAAACCCTCACAGGTCTCCCTCCAGTCTTCTAGGACCACCCCGTCTTCTGCCCTAGCCACTCTCCTGGGAGCTAGGATAGCATCAGGGCTGAAAAATCAGCCCTTTGTCAGCATAGCTGAAAATATGACTCTGCCTACAGGTTTAGATGCCTCTTACCAACAAAGCTCCCAATACTGAAAACACCCAACTTCTCCTCAGAACATATTTATAGATTTTTTTGTGACTGGTACCAGTCCAGAATCATTAAACTAATTCATGTCACTTGGGACGTGCAGAGAGATCCTGTGGCTTGGATACAATGCCTTTTACCAACAAAACTGACTTGGTTCAATACCAGTTTTCACCAAGACCAAAAGAGCATAATGTAAGAGAATGGATTTCCTTTCAAAGATCAAATCCAGACACATAACTTCATGAAGGACATCGCAGGCTTCTATAGAAGCATTTGCTTAGAAATATTTTATGGTAAGAAAAAAATCTTGTCTCTTTTCCTCATGGGGCTGTGAAAATACCTAATCCCATCAAATGTAAAAGTTGCGTTCAAACAGCTGAAATTATTCTTGATAAACCAAATCATAAGGATTATAATTGGAATTATTAAGAAATTGTAGCTTACAGGATTTTCCCTATCATCTTGTCCTCTCATGTTCTCTCATCTGCTCTGTTTTCTCTCTCATAGTTCCATGTGGGTTGACTGCAACTTCTGTCTCTGTGGCTTCTCTTCCTCTCTATTGTCTCCTCTGAGACTGTAGGTTTTGCCTTCCTGCTTGGTGGTTTGACCATTCTAGCCCTCTCAACAGCCTTCTATCTACAGACTTTCAAACTCAGGCTTTCATGTAAACCCTTCACATCTCAGCCATCCTCATTCTTTCCTTCATCTCAGCACTTTGCCTCTGCGTTGCCATGACTCCAGCAGTGCCAGCCCCAGTTACACTAATATTTACTTTTCTACAAGAAACCTCATGTGTTCTTCCATGCTGCCCTCACATGAAATAAAATCTCCAAACTAAAATCAGGTAAACCCCCTGGTGCCTTTTTCTTGAGTCCGTCTTGAGGATGGAGGTCTGTCGTGACAGAGGTCAGAGATTCCCAATGTTATGTTTTGAGATGGACATGGCATGCTGAAAGGCATGCCCTTGCCTGGCACTGGCAGATACTAGGCAACCAGCCTGGTTGTGCTGCAACTTGCTGTCCTCTTTTTACCCTTCATCTCACTGCAATGACTCTCCATGACCTCTGGCTCCCAGCTGTCCATTGCTCTTCACCCGGTGTAGGCAGTTATGCCTGTGGGAGCCAGGTATGAAGCAGTCTTTTGATTCTGAAGTTTGCCTTTCCTGTGCACAGGAGCCCCCCAGCCACAGTGGCTCTGTGGGCTGCTCCCCTCTGCCCAGGGCCTGCGAGCTGCGAGAGGCTCTACCCCGCTGCAAGCCCCAGTATGGGGATGTAATGGCATCGCCTATCTCTGACAGCAACAGCTCTATTTATCTTTGATGTAATCCCTTTATTCAGGGAAGCAGGTAGAGTTGGTATGTTGTATGCTTCTGCAAACAGTTCTTGGGGTCTCCTGGAACCAGAGAAGTACACTGGGGTGCTTTAGTTCTGGGATGTCTTCACAATGCACCTTGGTTGCATGTAAACATGTCCTTAGGTAACCCTCACTGCACCTCCAGCCTCAGGCCACAACTCACAGGGTGCTGCAGCAAGCTGCTGCACTTCTTCCCTCTTGCTTTTATTAAAGATCTGGAAGGAAGAAAGCTCTGCAGTTGCACACAGCCATGGGCAGTACCTCCTCCAGCACAGAAATAGTAACGTGCTTTCTGTTATTACACTGACCTCTCTTGCATATGTGAAGTGGTTTTCCAGTCCTCCTAATAAAATGAGGAGCTGAAAATGCTGGGGTAAAAATCTTTGGATGTGGCAGTGCTCTTCTCTCTTAATTCCTCAGGTCAGAATAGTGGACAGTTTGCACAGGGGATCTTGGAGACGTTTTCTGCCTTGTGGAAGGTTGAGAATTCACAGACAAAACCAGGTGCTCTCTTCATAGCAAACATACATTTCTTTAGCTCAAAGCCGGAAGCCATTGCTGGTGAAATCAGGAGCTGGGTAAAATCACAAAGCTTTGTGGTCGGGTTTAACCCTGGCTAGGAGACATGGAGTGCTGGTCTGGCATTTACTCTGAAGTCTCTTCTCTTGGAAGGGAAGTGAAACAGGCAAAGTGCAGCAGAAGCAATCCAACAGGAAAACAATTGTTATGTACCAAATCAAGCTCTAAGAACAGAACAAAAAACCAAGCCAAGTAGAATCCAGCTATTTATTAAGTCTTGTAAAAGGTGAAAAGAAAACAAAAGAAGTTGCTTAAGCTAACAGTTTGCACACAGGAGCAGCAAGGTCTGAGAGGCTCCTGAGACAACATCAGGTATCACTGCAGCACATGTAGACACTTGTGTGCTTGGCTGGGTGTGAGCTTGTGCAGAGGTCAGGGAAAAATCTAGGAAGGTTTGTGCCTGTGGGAGGGATGGGGTGCTCACATGCATCCCATAATAGTCATGGATGGTTTGCAGAAAAAAATGTACTCAAATGACTCAGTGACTTGAAAGTAATGGTGTGAACTGAGCCCTCCCCTACACACCCTCCAACAGACAGAGGTACTCCAGCAGGACACAGGCTGTGGGACTGTAAAGCAGAAAAAGGAACCCATCAAATGGGAAGGTCATCCAGACACACGAGACCTCCGTCCCACATAAGCCTTATGTTAATAAACACCCGTGTTCTTTTTGACCTAAAATTAAAAGGTCTTTTTGGGTTTTGTTTTGTTGTTTGGGTTTGTTGGGTTTTTTTAAACAGCAATTTGCATCAACACCAGGAACATTTATTGCAAGTCAAACTACTTGCAAAAATATTTAGTGTGTGATTTCTTGGACGTGGAAGAAATCATATAATCATGAAATCGTTTATTTGCAGCAACAGATAACACTAAACCATGAGGCCCCTCGGTGGGCTTTCAGTAGGACTGTCCACTTGCCAAGCTGTACACTGTTCAGCTTCTTCTCTGTTCTGTGCATCTACATCATGCCAGGCTTTGGGGAGCTGCTGCACGTCCCCACTTGTGAGGAAATCCCAAACACCAAGGCTGGGCAAGTGACAGCATCTGTCTGCATGTCTCTTGCCCTCCAAAAAAGGACACAGAAATCAATAACTAGTGATGTACAAGGGAAAAAGAGGGTACAGACTACTGGGAGAGCCAAGCAGCAGCAATGGGGGTGGAAGGAATAATTAAACATTACAGAATATCTACATATCTTGCTGATAAATAGGGACAGAAAGCTGCATAACAGGAAATTTTCCAGTTCACAATAGTCTCTCTCCTTTTTTTAAATTTCTTTTTGTAAAGCCAGGAACGATAAAAGCAATACACACCACACTGAAGAGCATATTGCACACAAGCTGTTGTAAGAGGTAGAGTTGCACGGAATGTCTGCTGTTCCAAATCAGGTACAGCAAGGTTGAAAACACTGCTTGCCTGTCAAACCAGCTTGAAAACTAGAATGAACAACCAGCTCTGGCAGGAATACTCTGAGGTGCACTGAAGTCCAGTTTTGATAATTCCCTTGATAGTTATTTTACAATGGAGCACATGAGACAATGCTGGTGGTAATAATGTAACAGCAACAGAGTGTGTCTTGTTCTAGCACTTGAAGAGCACCCCTACCCTTACCAGAACCTGTAGATTCAGGACAGTAAGACAAATAGTACAACACAGATTTGCAATTTTATACAAAATACATGTTTACCAGTTCAATCCACCTACTTGTAGCATCCTCCAGTTTGCTAATGATGAACATCTGTGAGTTTCTGGTTTTTCCTCTTTTCTTGGTATTTCACAACATCTTTTCAGGTTAATCTGAGGGTTCAAACAAGACAGTTCTAAGGAGGAATGAAATCCTTCCTACCTGAAAGTTTCTTAAAAATACACATTGCAAAAGTTAAATTCATCTAGCCAACGTGAAAACTGCAAACCACATACACAGTCTGTTAATATTCATGTGTTATTTCATGCTTATTTGCACTATTCTAAACAATTCACTATTCTTTAAGAAACTAACTTAGAAGCTGTGTTTAGGATTACATATATCATTCATACAGAATAAGATCAAGATCAAAATAAAACCGCGACTTTGGATTACACACATGGTAACTAGAAACATTTGTGATGCAGTCACAAACAGGGTCATGGACACAGCTAATTTGACTTATGTAAAAGTACAGAAAATAACAAAAGTGGTAATTCTTATTGTGTAATATTTCCAGTCCATATGTATGCTATCCTGAGAAAAATCTGCTGACAGATTGTCTCTTCAGATGGTAAGTTTTGGGGGAAGAACATGGTATGTGATCCACATTTGGCAACATGTAGCATAATAGGGTCCTGATCCATGACCAAGTCTCTCCATCACTGCAGTAAGATAAACTATACAAGTGATCATCATAATCATTAGCTCCTCTGTAGCTTTCCCAACAGGAACCCTGATGAGATATATGACAGGATGATGAATGGGATTTGCCAGAAGAAAAAACTAATGGCTTAGTCTGGTTTTAGTCAGAGAAGGCCATATAAATCTGCATGCCCTAAGACAGTTTCTTGCTAAGAAATGCACTGCCACTTGGACAGAAGTGTTGTTTCATATATTATGCTCCATGTCCTGGCCATGCTAGAGGAATGTAGAGGGCAGTGGTGGTTGGAAGCTGTGGGAGGGTGATACTCGTTGCACGCCTCCACTTGAGGGTAGGTCTCTACTGAAGATAAAGCTCTAAACAGAAAGGTAAAAAAGAAAGAAGCAAGGAACACTTAATGAAAAGGAATGGTGAATATGTGTCCTGGCCAGCTGAGGAGGCACAGGGGTTAGTTAACCTGGAGCAGAGTGGAGTAAAGGGAGGTGGCAGGAAGCAGATGCGGAAAAGATGAGGCCAAGGGGTTTACACTTAACCTGGAAGTGCAAATAGAAACCAGTACTAACTCATCTGACCATTCACTAGATTAGCATTTCTTTTTGTTAATTAAATTAACCAGAAAGAAGCATAGATTGGAAGGAATTGCATCAACTTAATTATTCAATAGCTATTACTAATCAAAGTAATCAATAGTTGATTCCTTCACCTAGGAAATAGAATAGAAATCTAAAACTGACTTTTATTATCTTGCACTAAGCAGTTTTCCAGATTCCCTCCCACATCTGCTGAGCAGTATGAGTTGCTGCAGACCTGATGACTTACACTGTCTGGAAGCTACTGGGACTTACCTTCAGTGCCATGTAATGGACTCTGCCATCCCTGCCAGACTGCTCCTACAGAAGCAGAGAGTATATATGAATTTTATAGGCCCTAATTGTTTTATTTTTTTCTTCTTAGCAATTAGTGGTTTGTTAATAATAACCTTGGCAAAGCCAAAATATATGCTGGCATTACAGGCAGAACTGTTTGAAGCAGGAGACATAGAGAAGAATGCGGTGCACTGAGTCAGAAGCACCTTCCCTTCAGCCAATGCTGAACCATGACATCAGCAGCATTTTCTATTCTGATAGCCAAGATGCTTTTAAGGTTTGGTTTTGGTTTGGTTTTTTTTCCTGAGTAGTACTCTAGTTTCTTCTACTACTTTTTTCTTCTACTTCCATAATCTGTATTACATTTCACCTCTTTTTCTTTTCTCTTTTTCCCAGTCATATCCATCCAGCCCCAGTTTATCTCAAAATTCACTGGTTTTACCTGCAGGTATCTAAACTTGAGCCAACAGAGAAAAAACATGTAAGCACTCCTAAATGCAGTTCAGGTCAAGTCACCTAACTCAGCACAAAGAGCCCCTGAGCTACCAGCAAGGCAGCAGAGAAGGCATTGCCTAGCTATTGAGGAACAGCCACCACTTGGGACCACAGCTGGTCATGCACAAGAGCTACTGCAGTGGCACCAGCTCCATGCCATCACAGTTCTGTTCACACCACCATCAAGTAAAGATTCACCAGGTTAAATATTTTTCCCCTATAGAAATTAGGATCTTTATTTTTAAAAATGAAAAATTAATGACATTTTAGTTTCCTTGTGGAAGTTAGAAGAGCAGTTCTTTTCAAAAAGCTGTATCTCTGAGATATGTTGTTTTCATTCATTCTTCTCCAACATAAATCTGTTTCCATTGAAGCTGAGATGAAAATAGTAGTTTTACAATGCATGGTGGGATTGAATTCTAAGAAACAGCATTTATTCTCTAAACTAAGAAGGCAGCAGGACACCTACTGCTGTCCAGGCTCCAGTTCCAGGATCATACATTACAGATATCACAAAAAGCAAAAGTTTGCTTCATTAGCAAGAACCCTTATACTGTAAGTGTGGTAAATACTTGGAGGAAAATTTTCAAATACTCCTGAAAACCAGGAGAGTTTTGCCCACCTATCAATGAGTTCTGCTTGCAGACAGAAGGATGGGTTTTTTCCTAGCTGATAGTTGCAGAGCTGCAACTTGAAAATAAGGCTAGGGTCCTTTTCTCCTCACATTATCACAGGGTCAAGGTACTGGGAGAGCCTTTGCGGTCCCCTGCCTAAGGGGATGATCAGTTATTCCCATGCTGCTGCTGACAGACACATGTCCTTTAATCTTCACTGTCAATAGTGATCCTGGAGACCACATTGTGCCCACAGTGCTTGCAGTGGGGGCTGTACAGGTGAATGTGAGTAGGTTTTATTAAGCTTCTGATGATATACAGTAGTTTAAGTAAAGGATCCAACACCCTATTTCTTAGCTGTTGGTTTAGAGAGACAAAGAAATCCAAAGGAGAGGGGAAGGAAAGAGTAATTTATACTAGCGTAGAGCCAGGATTCTGAACACAAAGGTTCTTCTTATGTTGAGTTTTGTTTTAATTAGGATCATACATTGTAGCAGTGATCATGGGAGCAATGCATGACACTTCCTAGCAGAAATCACTCAAATTCCTGCAAGCATTTTTGCAGTATGTAGCTCTTTCAAGCATAATGGTCTCAGATACACGAATTTACTTCTTGTAAATTATCAAGACTGTAGCAGAGAGATTCAGGATCCCAGAAGGAAGATTTTCTTCCTATCATTTCAGTGCCTGTTTCTGTGGCACCACAAAAAACCTGTAACCGCTGTGCATGTGTGATGGATCCAAGCAGAAGGCTTTACCATGCCAGGGAGCTGTGCTAAGACACAACAAGAGGTGTCTCCCATTTTGAATAGTCCCAGGAGCAAGAGAATAAATCATTCAAATGTTCTAGTTGGGATGTCAAATGGCTGAAGGAATGTCCTTTGCAGAGGCAGAAGGCCTAAAGAGGGAGAAAAAGAGAGGAAAGGAAGGAAGGTGAAGTGCCTTATTCAGTTGCTTCTGCCAACTTGGATAAGAAAAATATTTTCTTCACACCAAGTCAGCAAAAGCATTTCCTGCCATCATGCTCTCTGTGATGCTGGGTTTTTTCATTGAAAGCAGCTTTCTAAAAGGCATTTTTAAATATGGGTGCTGGTAGGGGGAATGCATTTAACTGTCTCCAAGCTTCAAGCTGACTGATACAAAAGCACCTAGGCACTGTCCATCAGGGATGCTCCCTCTGTGCCAAGGGTCAGCTTCGCTTATGCTGCAGAGAGCAGGCGGAGAGCGCAGGACATGAAGCACCACGAACCATCAGCCAAGCAGAGCACCTGCGTGCAGAAAGCCAGTCGTGGGTGCCAGATTTAAACTAAACCCTAAGACAGCTTTCCTTCAAGCATTCAAGTCTGGAAGATGCTTTTGGGTTTCCCTCCTCACCTCCAGGCAAGTCTGTAGCTGAGTGCAGCTCAGGGTTGTGCTCTGTCACCTCTCAGCTGCTGTGAACTGAAGGGTTTTAAACTCATTAGCGCTGTGTGAAACAGCAGTGAAAATATTTCTCTGAGTAAATCAAGCAAAGCGGACCTAGGGCAGGATTTGTCTCTGCTGTTTCTGAAATCTAAGAGGCAAATAGGGACTACACTGCCTAGAAAATCTCACCCAGGCAGAGCTGATTTTACTTTCGTGGGACTAGTTGTCAATAAATTCAAATTTTTCCTTTTATTACATTTTTAGTGAGAACAGTGAAGTTTTGCAGTACAGTTGCCTAAACTGCAAAAATCTGTTTGCATGATATGTAGAACTCCAGGAAAAGGAGCTTAAGAAAAAACTGTAAATATTTTTAATTAATGTAAACTATTCCATTCACTAGTGAGATTCAGGCCCACATTTCACCCTTGCTCCCATGCCTGAAGTGAGTGAACACGGGGAAGGGAAGGAGTGGTGGGTGCCCAGGGAGGGCAGCGCTAGTTGCAGGATCTGTGCTGCCAGAGGAGGAGTACATGAGGTGGTCTTGCCAGGGATGGTTTCTGCACAGCTGTGTTGTGCCCCTCTCCTCACCATGTTGTTTGACAATGGCTAGCTTAGGGAGAAATGTGGGCTGCACCTTTCTGAACCTGTGGTGAAGCCACTGTCCCTGCACGCCCTGAGCCAGAGGGGTATTTCTTGTCCAAATTGCAAAGTGGTGAACATCCTCTCTACCTCCCACACACAGCGATTTATGCAATTATGTCCTATTAGGACACTCCAAAGAGACAAATTATTACGAGTACATGCAGTGCCCTGGATGACCTGAGGTAAATCATCACAGCAGACTTGTGTTTTGTTTTTCAGGGGTGCAGAGCAGTCCTTGCCAGGCCGGACAGCAAATGGCAGCTGCAGCGGTTTGCACCCGGCCGCTGAAGTACGCTATTGCTAACGCAGGTCCTGACGGACACATTTTAGCAGCCCAGTTCTGAACTGGAAGCGAACCCAGGCCAAGTGCACCTTCTTACTTTGTGTTATAAATAAATGGTAGGCAGCAGCACGCCCTTTTAGGGAGATGGCCGTCAGTGAAGAACTCTAATGAAGAAAAGGAAGAAAACTGCTTCCACCAAATCTCTCCATTATGTGCTGATTCTTTTTTATGTTCTCAGACGAGAGGGTTTTTTCCTCCTTTTTCTCTCTTCCCCTGTTGCTAATGAGCACTTGAGAATTTGATTTAGCTCCTTGGAATGACTGCCACTTACTGCTAGAATGTTAATCTGTCTAAACCCATTCAGCTCCTCTTACTTGGAAGTCAATCACCTGGAGCCTGCATTTCAAAGAGATGCTGGCTAAGGCACTCACAACAGCAGAGATGTTTTGGGACAACTCCCACAGTTGGGAGTGATCTCAGAAAACTCAAAGCTACTAGACAGCAAACAGATTTGTGTTGATTTCCCCAGATAAACAGAACTGGAGTCATCCCTGACAAGAGACCAAGAGCACAAATGTGGGGGAGATGGGGAGGTTGTTGAGCTACAGATCACACAAGGGATGCTGCAGCGGCATGTTGTGTCAGCTCCTCCGGTGGACAATCTTTAGTTTATGGAGAAAGTAACCCAGGGAGGATGCAGGTAAACAAGCACAGCAGAGATATGCCAGGACACAGCCAGAGCTAAAGCTTTCAAGGGTCAGAGGAGTTGTCTGGCTTTCCAGTAGTAATTAGAGAGCAGATATATTTTGTCTTGTACTGGGCAATTTTTTAACCCCTGCTTGGAGGGGAAGAACATGCATAAAATCCCATACTAAATGTAGGAGACATGGTCATCACCTGAGACAGCTGATGATGTCCTGGAACTGTGTATCTGTGAATCATCCCACCATGCTCTTCTGGATGTGTTTCTCTTTTAGCTTCCTTAGCATGCTCAGAATCTGCTGGCTGTCAGAGGGTGCTGCCCAGCCAAAGGGGCAGCTGCAGCTGGGGCTGAGTGGGACAGCCAGAATCTGGGAGTGGAGGGGAACACAGCATCCTTAACTACCAGAATTGCTCCTGGGCAATGCTTTCCGTTCCTTACATGGAAAGAAGGGTGTTTCGCCCACCATGCGCCCCATTTCTGCCACTGCCCTTTCACTTCCTGTGCAGTTCTGTGATGGTAAACTCTGTGCAAACTACACCCTTGCAGAGACAAGGTGCAGCAATTTAATAGGAAAGGGGTGCTTTGCTGCTGCTGTACAGGACCAGGCTGTGATCCCATGTGAAAAAGCATGTTTTGGGAATGAGAGAATATTCAAAGAGCAATGTTGAATAAACCTTTTAGTTCTTTCTAAATAAGACATGTACCTTTAGAGTAACCTTATAGATGAGAAACACATGAGGAATGTCGCAGCATGTATTCTGTCAGTACATGCAATCCTTTATGAACAAAGATGGCCTGAGATGGAGCTGGGCTTCATTCAGGTACTTGTGCATTTGTCTGCTGTCATTGTTGTAACATGAAAAAATACAGAAAATTAAAAGTAAAAGCCACCACTATTGTTACTGATTTATAAGCAAAATGTAAGATTATAATGTTAGAATGTAAGGAACTTGGAAAAGAAACATGACCAGCCTTATACACTCACAGCAGAGCATGATCAAATGTGTGTTTTAGCTGTAGCATAACCTAGTACCTAGTTTTGAAGTAAACTTTAACTTGCTTATTAGTTAGCAGAAGCAGTCTGAATGATTGAATATATCAGTAACAACATGGTTTCAAATTCTACTCAAAGTTTTTCTGCTATGCACTACATTTGTGAACTTAATTCTGATTGTCCATATACTTTGAGAGGAAAAACTAGGAGAAGACAAGTATTTTTTCCTTTCTGAAAATTTCAGACGAAAATAATGGATTCAAGCCTCTGCAGTTACCAACAACACACTCACTGCCAAGTCCCTGAGGGAAAAGCCTGGTACACAGTAGCACTAGCAACTTGCTAAACCTATAACCATACCAAGCCTGGTACACAGTAGTACTAGCAAATTACTAAACTTCAAAAGCCATTTTTGTCTCTCTGACTGCCAGGATTATTCCAAGAACAAGATGTTTCCAGGAATGAACCTCTGCTGGAAAACAGAAAGAGCATAAAGTGCAGCCAGGATGCTGAGCTAATATGGCTGTCTGGCTTAATTTTGAGAAGCCAGAAAAATCTGCTCTTGTTCATGTTGTGACCATATAGCAAAGAAAGCACCCTTGGTGAGTGACGAAATTAATGTCTTCTCCATGTATTAACATCAATGCTTGGTGAAGAAATGGACAGATTGTAAGTACCTGTACACAAGCTTTCTGAACTCCTGTCAACTGGAGAAGCCATTTTTTACAATGAGTAGGTCCCCAGTTTATCTTCAACTCACAGATTTCAAGCTTATTTTAAAGTTTTAACAATTTCTGTTTGACTTTAATTATCTGAGGTCTAAAGTAAAGTTGGTTTTTGACACACAAGAGTATTCAGAGCTTTTGGCAGTGATGGGGAGATGATAAAGAAAAACTTTTTAATGTCTGGATAAAATAACCAGACCCGCCAAGAGATTCCTTTGGGAGGTGGAGCATGGTGGAGGAAGAGCTATCCTCAGGCTTTTCTCCATCTGTCATTGCAGCTGAATGACAGATGAGCACCTCATACCAGTGAGCCCATGCCTGTGTGACAGCCACCTCTCATCCCTCTGCATGGGGGCAGCCACCCTGGGCTCTGAAGCATGGAAGGGAGAGCCAGACCAGCAAAGCTATGGTTCCCTGCTAGTGCACCACTGTCCTTGAAGAAAGATTAAAAGACCTTTATTTGGATTACCCAGAACACCACCATCCTCTAGCCTGCCTCAGCTCAGCGTTTGCTCTCATGAGAAAATGAGGCCCACATAGTTACATTTTGCTTGCAAATGCTTGGAACAAAGCCTGACTTTGAGGGAAAGCACACTGGGGAAAGGCATGGGGAGTGCTATTAGTATTTTGAATCGTACCTGCATCACTGTGTTTTACGGTTTTTTTTTTCCAGATTCTCAGAATTTTCTGATGCTTCTGCTTTATCTCTTAAGTAAGCACAGGCACAGATGGTGCTAAAGCTCCTGCCAGCTTAGCTATGTTTTAAGAAGTGCAAAATTAATGACTTTGCCTGTTCAAGAAAAAACCAGTGGCTTGGCAATTAGATTGGCAAAATAATTCTTTGCCCTCTGTTAGACCATATACTATTAATAGACTATTTCTACTGTTACAAACTATGCTGGTAAAGAAATACTTCAACTGTTACAAACTACCCCTGTAAGAGGCTCTGCCACTCAACAAATGACACCTTCCTAATGCAAGGAGCTGTTTAAACTATCACTCTGCGAGGATATTTGAGGTACCTACATTTTAAGATCTTTAAAAAGCATGTCAGCCACAGGCTTGATCTTTAAGTATTTTGCATGAGTCCTGCTCCCTGAAAGTAGGGGTTTGTTGTTAAATATGGTTGTCAATGACTGGGGTTAAGCTGTAAGCTGAACTGGAATTTTTTTAATAAAGTGCCTATTATTTGCAGAAAACTGCTGAGTAAAGCTGTTCATTTGTATAATGCCACCTTATATTTAAAAACCATCATAATAACATAGAGTTAGGCATACATTTAACCATGAGGTCTTGCAAAAGGCATGCACCAGTCAAACTCCAGCATGCAGCACTGGTACCAGTTAATACTCCACTTGTATGCATGGCTGCTAAAAGAACTGAAACCCCAGTGCAGTCAAACATGACTGCCTGCAAATTGCAGGCATATTCTCCAACCCTGTGGAATTTCAGATATCCTGAAGAGCATCAAGATCCAGCAGTACTGTCTGAGGTTAAGAGCCTGAATACTGGGAAGTTCTCTTCCTGAGTTTCAGCCAACTGAAAACGACCAGATAAAAACTCCTTCCAGCTGAACTTGACATCTACAGCACAAACTCCTCAGCTGGGCCAGTTGTCTTCTGCTTATACAAACCTCATGTCTGAAAGCTGACCTCACTTGTATGAGCTAAAGAGAAAGGTATTCTGGAAAAAAAACTGCTGCTACGATTTTCTTCCATGTGTTCCAGCCTGGAGTTTTGAAATCACAGGCTAAATCCCAGCCATTACCACTGTCAGGAAAACCCAGAGAACTACTGTGTATGGGAAAATTTCTATATTTGTTCCCACACTGCTCACCAGTTAGTGGACATTAATCACACTTGCATTGGGATGTAAAACTTTTTGGGTTTAAACAAGCAATGTAAACAGAAACTGGTAGAATCAAGTGATAGGGAAAAGCATGGCTTTAGAAAAGCCTAAGAATCTTCTTATTCTAATTGCTAACTTCCCAGAAGTGAAAGGCCTTAAAAAATCCAAAACCAACCACCAAAAGAAACTTTGAGAAGGAAGCCATCTGATTCCAGGGAACAAAGAATGGGAAAAAAAAGGAAAATAGTGCTAAGGTTACAAGCTCGAAAATGGATGTTTAGAGGACTGGAGTGAGACACCAAGCAGAGTGCCCCAAGACCACCCACCACTCCTTGAAGCTCTCCAGAGAGGCAGTGGCCACCACCCAGGGTGCTCTGCATGGGGACATGAGAGGACAAGATGCAGGCACAGGCCCACAGCCATCAAGGTGTCCCACACAGCCTTCTCCTCCTGGTGGCACGTGTGTCCAGCCTGGCCAGGGCCAGGAGGAGGCTGCTGAGATGCTGCTGCTGCCAGATGCAGGCTTCTTATATCCCTTACAACAGGATGAGGAAGCCTTGTTGTTATTAAGGGCCCAAACATCCCTTTAAAGCTTTTGGCGAGCCACATAGTAGCCCTTCTGTCTGGTGTTATCCCAGGTAAAGCCACCACTGTGGTGACATCCTATTAACTCCCTGGTGTGGCTGTATGAAATGATAGGACAGGCTTCCTGTTCTCCTGCTCTGAGTTGGGAGAAACGAGAAGAGACAGATGCAAATTTAAAAGCTTTCTTTTCCTACTCCCTCCCCCATCCGATTTTGAGAGTGAACATCGGCCCTGTTTTATTGATGGCAATGCAAATAACCTTGAAATAACCTTGTCTTCCTCATAATGAGTCATATGGTAGAATAGTGACATAATTCATTTAGGTGACGTGGCAATTGAAACCAAGGGTACTGTGCTCTTTTGCCGTTGCAGGTGGTGTGCTGTATATGCAAATTGTTCTTACAGCACTCAGCTTTTCTGAAAAACCTCTGTGGTTAGTTACTGCTGGTAAATGCTAATCCCTGGGGGCAAGAGTGGAACAGAGGGAACTCTGCTTTGTGCCCTTCCCTTAAAGCCTCAGGAGCAGAGGATACACTGAGCCTCAAGCCCCAAATGCAAAGGGCTGCTATCAAATAGGACTAGATCTCAGGAAAAGAAGAAAAAAGAAAAAAAAAAAAAAGAGCATCTTGGTATTTCCTTTACAAAAGCCTTTACAATTATCATAGTTAGTTTTTTCTGCAGGCACTCCATATACCCAGCTACATGTATTCAGTACAATCAGGCAGCCATTCCTATAAAATACATGAACAAAGAAATTCAGAAATATGTCTCTCATGAAAGGTTTCAGACAAACCAAGCAGATGAACAAAAGCTCAGTAAGGCCCTTTTTGGCCTGATAGCTCTCTTCATAGATAGGCAGGCTTTTGTTTAGGTTCTCGGCATTTTGCAAGGGAATAAAAGGGTTCTAATATATAGGAAATCTAGAAGCTGGAGTTTTATTTCTTTTTTAAAAAACATTTTTAAAGCATTCAAAAGCATTGACTGGGTATAGATCACCTTACCTACATCAAAGAATGGAAAGGCATTGTAGGAAAACATTTGTTTCCAGTGTTGCAAACACATCATTGAATTAAACAATACTGTCAAATTCACCAGCTAGAGCAAGCGTTTGTAAAGTATTTGGGGAAACATCAGTGACAGAAAAATGCAAGATGTACAAGACATAGGGACCTCTCTTAAATTACTTCTGAGATCTGTAAAAATTACGCTGTTACCAGTTTTCTTTCTTTTTTTTTTTTTTTAAGCTGGGATTTTGCAGACTGTGGCTCTCCTCAGAACTTTCAGCTGGCTTTAAGATAATGATGTGCTTATTTTTGATGAACAATAGGGAAACCTTTTACCCAGCAGCATTGTTTGGCTTCTTTTGTGTTGGTCTTGTGACAAGTAAGCTATTCAATGTCATTTCTCTTATGGATCCCACCATCCAGTGGAGTAGCCAAGGCCTTATGACAAATCCTGCAACATCCTATACAAAAGTTGAGAAGGTAAATAATGTTGTAGTCTATTGGAAAAACAGCATGTGCTGAGTCTACCACTGCCAGGCAAAATGGGTCCAGAAATTTTGTACCTGTTCTCCACATATATAGTAAATTAGCAAATCAATACAATGGAAGGCTTTGGAAGTCTTGTATGAAGAAAACCATGTTGGTAAGCCAAAAAATTACAAATACCTCAGTGTGAGGGTCTCACACAATTCTTCATGAACTTTGGTACCTGTCTGAATCCTCAGAACAGGATGCTTTTCCTAGAAATTAGTTGTTTTGGTTCCAGTTTGAAAAGCAGCTGTCATTCAGCTTTGGGGGTTCAGCCAGTGCTGCCTAGTAGGGGAGCTGTCCTGGCAGAGGAGGGGACACCCTCCATAAGACAGCTGAAGCAGAGTGGTTGGGGACCCTCTACAATGCCCCTGTTGTACACTACTGACCATCACAAAGGCCATGTGGATTCTCCTGCTAAGCCACATCTTGCAGGTGAAGCCATTCTAGAAAGCAGAATGTCTAAATGCATCGACAGGTGAAATGCATAGAGAGATAAAAATCCTTCTCTGCCTCAAGATATCACTCATGGTCACACAAAGTCTATGGGGCTTTGCTAAATGAGTACTTCCACATGTCCTTGAACAAGTTAGGTAAGCTCCCATTTCTCATTTCCTCATCTATATACTGGCATAATAGTACATGAACTAGAACAGTCTTTACTTGCTTAAGGGTTCATTATGTGATCCAATGTAGCAAAATTCTGTCATAGTATAATGCTCACTGAACATTCCTGAATTTTGATTTAAAACAACTTAATTATTTCCAAGAACTGGCCAAGTTTTGATGAGCTATAAGTTACAAAGCACTTGAGGACTTCCAGGTGTTATGTGAAAGATTCGTTTTAGGCCTCAAATTCACATCTTTGTGTTACTGAGACGGTACAAAGCACTCAGAAAGTCTGGAACAGACAGCCATTCACCTTATTACAGATAAACCCTCACACAAAATTAAGCTGGTTGCAGTACACTTATCATCCACCTACCACAGAACAAGTAATTCAAGGTAAAATATGTGCCAGGGTCTCACAGGTTCTTGAGATCCAGAGCTGCCCAGGTACCACTGTAAGCCTGTGGTTCCATGTGCCTTTTTTCCAGTAGTGACACAACCATAAGCATTTCATCCCACTTCTTCCATTTCTGGTGTTAGTTTCCAGCCCCCATAGATAATTTCAGATTTGCAGGCCGTGTCATTGTGGGAATGAGCACCCAGGAGATGGAGGGAGAGGGAGCTGCCTGCACCAGCACAAGTCACCAGAAACATCCTTGGAACCACAGCCTGAGGGATGACAAGCTCTTTCTTCCATCCCATTTTTGGCTACAATGAGCAACATGGAAGCACTGACACCCCTTGCTTCCCTCTCTGCTTGACCACTTCTCTTCTTTCCCTTTCCTTCCCTGGTGCCTGTATCCAAGAAGAGTACATTTAAATGCAAGGAGAATTTAAAACACATATGAACACAAGTATCCACAAATACCTTTTTTTTTTTTTTTAAAGCAGATGCAAAGAAAGAAAAGTGAAATCAATGCTTGGTCCAATCCAAAATTTCCATTCCAGTGGAGATGCACTAGTTTGAATCAGAATTTAAGACAATGTACAATTTAACTTTCTCTGTTCAGGTAATTCTGTCTTGCCACTTTCAAAAATTTTCTAGAAATAAAATTACTACCTATCATATACTTGACTGGTAAAATAATATGAATCCCCACCTTGTTCTTCTATGCTGTTGAACAATGGTCTTTTGTCTGATATTAGGAACTCTTAAGGGAGTTCATATATTAAAAGCAAGCTATAAAAAACTGTGATGAGGGCTCCAACATGCAGACATACTTCACTAGCAGCAGATCCCAGAAAATTTACATGTACAGCTAAACCAGGCCTGAAGATTCCAAGAGACCAAAGTGAGCGCCTACAACTGGCCTCTAGCTCGTATAAGCTCACTGAATAGGTTTGCCTTGGTTCTTCAAAGGAAAAGCTTCTCCTGCCTCCTAAGGTGACATTTGAAAGATGCATTTGAATGGGAACCTGTTTCAGCCCATTTTATCATGAGATCCAGCATTTACTGGTGCTATTTGGTATCATTAACAACTCCTTTGTGTATCACAAAGCCTCTGGAAATCCATGCCGAAGTAGTTCTAGTCCAAGACTTCAAAGTGTTGTGGTTCAGCCCCAAGCAGTGGCTGAGCACCACACGCCATTTGCTTACCCCAGAGGAGAAACAGACAGAGCCTCCACGGGTTGGGATAATAGCTCCGAGCCCTACCTTTTCTACCACATCCAGGTTGCACTCTCCAATATTAAAAGCCACCACAAAGAACTCTCCAAAGCAGTGGTATGCAATATTATGCCTATTAGAGGCACAATCTAGACGGTTTAAGTATGAAAAGTGAGGAGCTGCTGGTGTCCTGCCTTATTATCAGAGGTGAAAGGGGAGTTAAAGGGTATTCTGAAGGAATCAAGTTGCGTGGCAACATGCAGCACATGTTACCTGTAAACAACAGAAATTAGTGGCAGGAGCAGGCAGCAGGCTCTGCGGCAAGGGGAGAAAAACAGAACAGGGACAATAGCAGGAAGCCAGAACGCTCCACTGCAGCACAAAACGGGAGAAAAGCCCGACATACACCAAGTACCTCTATGGATTTGCTTTCTGAGAATGAGAAACAAAGGGAAATGCTTTGATGTTCAGCTCTCTGGATCACTAAAAGCAGCCTGGGAGTCATAGTAATTGTTATCTCCAAGTTCCACCCAAACAAGTACTGCTCTGCCTTCTCTTCACATTAGGAAGGAGTGGTTTGCTAGTTTTGCAGCAAAAAAAAAAAGAGAGGCATGTCAATACAAATGATGCACAAAAAGTGCATCTGGAAAGTTCAGTAGGGATTATTGTTAGGTGTGTTTTAAGGTTTTACTTAATAACAAGCAGCATTTCAATGACTCCTACCTCACCTGCAAAGCCTTTACCCTCATGACTGTGTACATGCATGTGTGACTGTTATGATTTAAGGAATGCATAAGCAATTTTAATAGTTTTAAAGGACATGTCTATATTTTTACATAGCCACCTTTGTACTGCTCATGATGTCAGAGCAAAAGCTAAGTGCAAAAGTTATGAGGCCAGGTCATGAAACAACATTTCCTGGTTAGCTACTTGGGTACCCCTCTAAACAGAATGAAAAAAAAAAAAACCAAAACTAGCAGGGATTTTAATTGTGGTTGCTACTTTGAAAATATTAATGTGTGACAGCTTGAGAAGTCTGAAGAATAATAGCTTTGCTCTTAAGAAAAACTTGAAAAATGAGCTCAGGTATAGTCCAGACTGGTTATGATTCCCCAAGAGTAATGCTACAAATAAAAATAACCCCAAGCCCAAATATATTATTAATTACCTATCAGAGAGCTAAAGGGCACATCGTAAATGAAGATAATGAAAAACTGTACTAAATGCACAGCAGTAATTTATCATTTTGGGGGGAGGGGGGTGTGGGGCAGGGAGGAGGATTAGGGACTCTATCATTGAGCAGACCATTGTACAGAGATACTCCATTAAAATACACGAATCTCTCTTATTCTAGCAAGAAATGCCAGAATAAGACCCTGCTGCAGTTGGAGCTACCCATTCACTACAGGAATCTGTATGAGAACACTTCTGCTATTCTTTTGCTCAGTATTCAAATGAAGCAGTTCTGCTTTTTTAGATCAGCCAAGTTTGTTACAAGCTTGGGGACCAAAACAGCAGATACACGTTTGAGGCAACATTTCTGCAGGAATTGGATGCCATTGACTGTAAATTCTCCTGCTCCAATTCCAGCATGAAAAGACACAGGGATTATTTCCTTAACAATGTTACCAATGAACAATGATAATTTAAAATGTTAGTCCATTAACGTGTATTTTGTTGCCTTTGAGAAATTGAGCTAGAATCAAGCCAAACACAGAAGTTATCTGACATTTGATGATAAATTGCGTATCTTTTAAAATCAAACACTATATTATACTTATTTATATCTACTTATATTTTTCTTTTTAGCCATGGAGAAAACTTACTTTCTGTTTACATCCATGTCTATTTTTTATAATTAGAACATCATTGATGAAAGTATTTGTCCAAGCCCTGGGCATATTTAGAGACCAAGTTTGGAATCCTTATTCTTGATTAAAATCTAATAAATAATTATGTTACATAGATGGATGCTTACTAACTGCAGAACTTCCAAACCTACATATCTTAAAGCTAAATCCATTGAGCAGGATCACTGCTCTTAACAGATGCTAAAGCAAGTGGAAGCCATACTCAAATGCATACACAACTAATGCCACCTTTCAGGCTGGAGATAAGGTGGTAGTTGAAAAAATGCAAGTGATAAAAGGGGAAGAAAAATCCCGTTCTTTGTAGTCTGAACGGGGTGGCAGACAAGTTTTGTTTCAGGAGTGAGTAAACAAAGGAAGGGCTCCCAGAAAAATGAATTTGAGGAAGATAATGGTGAATTCATCCCTTGGAAGTCAGACTGAGTCCCAGTATTTCCTAATGGCACTTTATCTCAGGCAGAGAACTTGGAAAAAGTGCAGTTGCTCAGACTTTAATAAAGTGCAGCTAGGTGACCAGAAGCAGTGCAATTCCTTCACAGTAATATCAAATGTAGATCCACATATTTTTTCTTCCTATTTTCAAATGCCTGTGTTTCAATGCCCAACCTGTGTGTATGCATGTGGTTATCAAGGGTGCAGCTGGGCCAGATTCATGCCTCAAGCTGCACCTTTCCCTTTCCAGCTTAAGATTCTAGATTGAAGGTTATCAGAAAAGTTATGAAAAAAGGATGCCAAAACCACTGGGTCTTCAGTTTCCTACTTGAACTCAAATATCCACATCAGTTTCCCAATATTTTACATTCGTCAGGATCTTGGGCAGACAGATGGGGATTTCCTAGAAAAGCCCCAACATTTGTGCAGCCACATCTTCTTACATCATCTCCTCACACCAAAGCATTGTGACCTGGCAGAGACAGCCCAGCTTCCCATTTTCTTCATTTTCTGTTCAAGCCTTGCACAGCTCCACAGGGACTGCTCCCAGCCTGGGTCCTCTGTGGTTATCTCATGCCTCTGTCCCACTTCCACCTATCAAGGAGCTCTAAAAAAAAATCAACGTGTTCATAGTGAGTGACACAGGCTAAAACTTCAGCCTTTTGATTAAAAGGAGACAACCTAACATTATTGTCTAGTCTGGCATGGAAAGCTTCCAGAAAAAGCTCTGTCTTTGCCTTACCCATTTAGTGAAAAGGAAATTTCTCTGTCCCAACCTGATGGAAACATTTCCTGACAGTAACAACTCTGTGAGACACAAGACCCACATAATTCTATCCCCAGTGAAGTGGTTGTTAATGCATTTTTGGACCATGTGATGAAATAGGCAGATAAGACATACTTCATCTAAGTAAAATTCTGCTACTTTTTTATCTGGATTTAGGAGCATGTCAGGCTGATATAACTAGCAGACAGAAGAGAAGGAGGAGAGCATGGTTGGAAATTAATATATTCTACAAACTGTCATGTTGACTCTCACAACCGTGGCTCCAGGGCTTTGAGGATGCATTGAGCAAACCACATGAAAAAGCCTGTTTCAGAGGCAGCACCAGCTGTGAAGATCTGAATTCCTATTTAAATCCAAACTTTGCTAAAGGATAGATTTGGGTATTTTCTACCTGGCCTGGAGGCTTCTTCTGCTCTACAGTTTCGATGCACACCTAATGAAGGAGGTAGTTTTTTAACAGTCTATCTTAGAATGAGCAGCTCTACCAGAGCTGCACAGGTAGCATGTTTATAAAAGGCTTTTAGGGCAAAAAACACTGTATAAGTATCTAATTATCATGGGCCCCAAAACAATTTATATTCATTCCTTGTACATGAATGCCAAATGCTTTTAAGATTTTGCCAGTTCTTTTTGTCTTCATTATGGTGCCAAGCTTGGTGAATGAAAGATACTATGTCTTTGTGTAACAAATGCTTAATGACAGAGGGGAAAAACAATCACTGGGACACTGTGCAGTTTGAGAGAGTAATGGAAAGCAAAGATAATAACCAAACCAGCCAGCAAAACCTAACCAGTGGGAAGTTATGGGATAAACCTGGTAAGAATAAGGCCCACATCTTACAAAGAGCTTTGCACTTGCTTCACTTAAAGCATGCAAGTTGTCTATTTGCTGCTGTTGTTCCCCAGGTCTACTTGCATTCCTACTACCCTAAAAGTACAAACATGCTTGTGGACACAAGGGTAGGAATGAAATCAAACCACAAACCCCCTCAACAACTTGCCTGGGGATCTAATCCTGACTGACTACTACATTAGGAAACAAACTTTCACGAAAAAGAGAAAGGGTACAGTCCAAGATAAAAGGGTATAGACCAAGATAGATGTAAAATGAATACATTTTAGTAATGACATAGAACAATATACAGGCAAGGTAGGGGGAAAATTACATACTGAAGAGATGTATAAATTATAAAATTAGAAAGGATATATTTTATATACCTCTAAAAATAAATTATATACCTTATAAAAATATAAAATTATAAATTTTATACTGAATAGATGTATAAAGTTCCCTTTATCCATAATTATCCATAATTAAATATTAACATGCAGAGTCAATTCATTTAGGCTGCCATTTTAATTTGCTTATGTCACACTATACAGTTTGTTTAAAAATTCTGCAATAAAAACAAACCTATACCTTCCCTTAAGACCATATCCATGCCCTTCTAACTGGATTGCACGGCTATCATGTATGCAGTTGCTAATGACTGACTGCCAAAACAAAAAGAATCTTGTGTTAATGAGTACCTAATGTCAGGCCCTGGCAAACACTTTCTAATTGCATGATAGAGCTTTAACTCCTCTGCAAAACTAAGATTAAATGTAAGACTAATAACAAATGTGTCTCTCATAAATGTCTTACATTTGACCTGTTGTACAGTAGCATAGACAAAGGGGAATTTGCCTTACTAATGATCACAGGTATTTTTCTTTAGGATTAAGTTTGAGAGAAATTGGCAGGATTGTTCCTACAACTCCACTTGCTGGACAAGCAGTAGAGATGCAGGGAAAAAAGTAGAATAGAGTCGCTCCCTGCTCTCTGTGCTGTAAGCAATTGCCAAGATCAGTCATTTTTCCGTAGCTGAATGAAACCTTTCATCATTTAATAAAGGGAAATGCCTGAAAATATCTGCAGCCATAATGCAGAACTAAAATAGCATGGTTATATGCCACCAGTCCTTATGGAAGGAAAAATGTTGCCTTCTGGTTCGCGTGCTTGTTAAATAATCTGAGATGACCCTACAGTGAGAAAAAATGCCAAAATGCACTGATAATTACAGTGATTTACACATTAGTCACTACCAGTCCAGACATTCAGTTACACAGATCTCAGATGACTAGTTGAAAAACAACTCGGAAGTCAACATCCATATTACAGCTACTGACCTCACAATACTGTTACTGTCATCAGTGGAACCCTGAATGATGACCTTTTTACCCAACCAGCTATTTGAATCTAGTTAAATTTCAGTTCATGACCCTGAACAAGGAAGAAACAATGTCTCAGAAGTTTCTCTTTCAATTAGCATTGTGATTTCTGCTCTATTTCAGAAATAGCACACCCATGGGGTTTTGGTTTTGTTTTATTTTTTGCATTTAAAATGTTCTTAATGGAAAGGTGGTAAAAAAGTGCTGAGCTGCCAGTCCTGAAGGTTGGCACATTCAATTTATTCAGAGGAAAACACATCCAAAACCTAGCCTTAGTTCTGCCATACTACATTATAAAACCTTCAGTAAATTATTTTCCCCTTTGGAAAACTGCATTTAAAGCTACTGATGCAGGAATGCTAAACTGCTGCTATTAGTTCAGGTCCCCCTGTATCTTGGTATGTTTTCCTGAGGTGTTCAAATACCTAGAGACCCTCTGCACGCCTGCTAGTTTTAAGTCCTCACATAAGCATTCTTTCTGTGATAGAGCTTCCCACGCTTTCTTCCTCCAGTGTGGTCAGGCTAGAGAACATTATCTTCTTTCCCAGGATGCTGCTGGTGCATGATGAGTTTCTCTGCAGTCAGTGCTATCTTTTCGCCTGTATTTGCCACTGAGTTCTTTACAGGTCTACAAAATCTAATTTAAAAATCTAATTAAAATGGTTTCTCTGCTGCTGTAAAGCTGGGCATATTCATCCCACCAGAGGCACAGAAGAAAAGCTATATAATGCTAACCATATTATTTTTCTGCTGGTTTTGTTATAATTATTAACAACTCAGCAAGCGAATGTTTTGATATATTTCTGTGATTTAAATAGTAAAGGCATCTGTAAAATTATAAGGGGATGTGGATTTTCTAAATTTAATGTTAATATGTTTCACATCCAGCGAGTTGAAGAACACTTAAATTAAATGATAAGTCTTTCACTCTACTTTAAATAAGACCAAGCTCTTTGTTAAAAGTCCCCCAGTGAAAGATATAGTAGAAATCAGATGCCAAATATTCTCAGAAAAAGTAGCAGAAGTTCACAATGCTACAGCTCTCAGCTGTACATTACCCTCTCTGAACGTGAGCCCCTCTCAGTTCTGCTCATGGAAGGGAATATATGGACATTTTCTATGGTTCACGCAAAACCCTTCAGCTTTGCTTGAACCACTCTGCACAACAGCTTAAATTAAGCCATCAGACTTTGCACTGATGTGGCTGAGGAGTGTTTGTATCTGCCATTCCACCAGTTGTATCTGGCAGAGAGGCAGTAAATCCCAGGGTGAGAGGTGTGGTAAGAAGGCTTTAGCTCTAACTCATTTGTTAAACCACCGCATGTTTAAGCCTACCTTTACTTTTGTGATGGCTGTAGATGTGCCCCTGCCAACTACAGGTTATATGTAAGAGATAAAAGGAGAAGCAATGGCAAGAAAAACGAGGCTGTAGACTGCTTCCCGTTTGTTCTGGCTACTAGTAAGGAAATACTGGACTTGGCCCTGAAGTGAGCTGACAACACATAAGACAAGGCAGATGGGTTGAGGACATCTCTCATGCAATGACAGCTTCTCAGCATAGCTTAGAATTTGAAAATGTGGTGAGGACCTGCAGTGTCCTATTTCCAATCCATGCACATCACATACAGGGAAACACCTTTATATTGCTGCACACGGGTTTTCACACAATGCAAGCAGGAACCCCGGAGCCTTTGTGCCACATCTTTTGTTGTTCGCCAGTTTTCCCTACAGGGCCAGAGTCAGGCAAAAAAACCACAGGAACACCACGGGGAGTTACCTTGCCTACGTCGGAGCTGGTCGGGAAGTGAAGAGGGAACGGCTGTCCAAGCAGAAGCCCAGGCCTCTTGCTAAGGCAGAGCCTCCCAGACCGGTGTGCCGGGACTTGGCCGGGAGGTGGCAATGCAGAACTGGAGACCATGCGTGCTCTTGAGGGCAGGACGAGCTTTCCTTGTGCAGATGACAGCTCTGCATCCGAGCTGACTACAGATCCTGCATGCCCAAGTGTATGCAGAGTGAGTTATTCCTTGCATTTCGCCATGCATGCTGCTGCAGGTGACAACTTTTTTTCCTAGATTCCAAACAGTCTGATTGAACTAGTTAACACTCGGGACTTAGCTACAGAATGGTCTCTCCAATACCGGAGGAGTTTGCTGAACCAGCTAATGATGCTGCTCCATTTGATGAGAGGTGATATTTTTTCACAGCAGTTGAAGTGATGGCGATGAATCAGAAATCCAGGACAAAAGCAGATTGGCATGTGGTGCTTGACAGGCTCTGACTACATTCAGCTTAGTCACAGATACATTTCATGACTTTTATCATGTTTAAACATTATGTTCCAAACATGAAAAAGTTGGTTCTGCAGTTTTCAGTGTGGGGCTGAATCCAAACAATAACACCAGGAGTCACAACAGTAATTCAGTTGCAGATGAAGTTTGAGTTCTGGACTTCACAAGTTGTCCCTAAGTCCACTTTAACAATGTGCTGTCTCTCCAGTCTCCGTTTCTTAACAGTGAACGAGATCTTACCAAAATGTGTGCTTTTCTATTCTCAGAGATCACAGCTGTCACCCACTCCTTTGATCCAAGACTTTCAAAGAAATGGGGATATTTTCTTATTTGACTCCAGGGCTTGGATTCCAACTGGGAGAGATATAAAGACAGAACAAGGAGAATTTGGATATGTAGCATTAATGCAATCAGATAACTGAGCTTTCTGATCAAACATTGCCAAATTGACCATGTCATCTATTCAATTCATAAACATCTTTTGCGTAGTAAATTTAATGTAAAGTTGCAGGATTTTATTGTAACTTAAAAAAAATAGATCTGTATTATTCTGGCAAAGTTCAGTTTGAGAAGATTTTTTTTTCTCTGTAATTTCTTTTTATGATAAGAAGTAGCTGACAGCATATTTCCATTTACAAATGCTTCAACTGAGGTGTCAGGATGTGTGACCAGAGTTCTCCAAGATAAAGAGTCTGAACACTGCCAGAAAGTACTAGAATTATAGAAAATTCAGCACCAGGTTCAGCTCAGGTTTTAACTATCACTAATTTTTCTCATGGTTGTAGTAAAATAACACAGCTCACTGCTAGAAATCTTTTAGATCAGGAAAGGAGCCCCCTATCCCATAGCTGTGCTCTCTACATATCCCAGGAGCTTCTGCATCATGGGGAGTTATTGGTGTGCAGAAGCAGCCAAGTATCAGAGCTAAAATCGGTAAAAGAAATATGAGACTTTTGGCATAAGTTCTGCATGTGTCATTGGACTTCATGCTGTGAACTTGAAAGACAAACTTGAGAGAATAAACCTAGAAGGTTTCTCAGGAGTAATCTGATGCCTGTTTGAAAGTCAAGGTTTGGGTTCATCATTGGAACATCACTGAAATGAACATCATTATAATTATTACTCATTTTCACTGGTATAACATAAATCAAAAGTTTTGCTAATTAAGTAGCATGAAACTGCTGGGTGAACATCTTCAGGCAAAATTAAAATGCTTTTCATTTGTTCTAGCAACTATTATTAGTTTTCCTAACTGTCAGTCACCTGAATGATTATCTAAGAAAGGATGCCATTCCGCGTAACAAGGGCAAGTTTCATTCAAACCTTTAGCTCATAGAGTTTCAACTCAAGCTGGGTGAGTTAATGGAGTATTATTCCGTGTCCAGGGCTTGCTATGATCAGTAATAACCTGCTCAAACCAAGAGGAACTGATCTGAATGAACAAGACAGGGATATAATAAATTAGAAAAGAAAGATTAAATAATCAAGGACTCTTTATGTAACTTAAATTTGAATCTATTTAAGATCTTCATTCAGAAAAAGGTGCTTAGACTTTCATCCCTTTATTTTCTTTTAATTGAGACTTCTACAGATTAAGAAGAATTCAGAAACACATATGAAACTGCTGTCAGGAAGAATAAAACCTCAAAATTACCAATAAATACATTGACATCAAACAATCAGTGTTTTATTCATCCCTTTAGCAAGATGAAAACTCAGGGACCAGTCCTTCTGTTATGATTAATGCTGTCACTAAAGGTTTTAACCACTGAAAGACTGCAGCAGCAATGACTTTCTGTGTCATTTTATAATCTAATGTTATGGTATCCTTTAATGGCATAACAGAATGAATGCTTCACAAAGAACTTAGAACAAGTAAAGTCTTGGAAAAAGGAGGTGGATGAAAAATCCAAAAATACTCTCAATCTTTTATTTTCTCTTTCTTAATATTTTCCCCTTAGTTTCCTTGTAGTATTTTGAGCAGAAGCATTTTTTTTCTCCTATGAAAAGCATCACATCTAATTCCAACAGTCTCTGTGGGAAGCCATAATGTTTGAGATTGATTACTAAGTTGTGAAATGCTAATGTACACAATGCTCTTTGGCTTGAACCAGACCAGCATACAGATGCAGCTTGAGTGAACTTCTAAATGGAAGCCTGATGGCTGTTTTGATTTAGGACAGATAAGCACACTGCTGTTTCTGTTTAGGAAAGTTTTGCTCAATATGATCACGGTAGCGTGCAATGGGATTCAACAACCCTAGCCATTAATGTTAATGAATTTAACCACTCAGAAAATACAACCCTATCACAAACATCCACTGAGCAATGTGAAAAGCAAATAAGCCATGAAGTCAAGTGAAAGATACACTCAGGCCAGTCCTCAATGAGAACACTGAGAACTGCAAAGATCTTTCAATGCTAAAGCCACAGGGAAGAAAATTGTCTTCTCCACTCCATGTTGGACATTCCCATATGGAATTGATGCCTTTGGCCTGCATGGGAACAACTAAAACTTATCAGCACCTTGTAAAGCTAGTTTTCTGAGCCTGTAGCTTGTACGTCTCTGTCTACTTTGACAACGTGCTGCTTACATCAGGCACATGCACTGTTAATATGAGGCTATTATTAGATGCCTGAAATCAGTTAGAAGGCTGTGTTTTCTAAAGTGCACTCTGTTTTACAGAGGACTTAAACACTGTAGGGTAGAGGCTAGGGAAGTGCCAGACTTTTTATCAGGTCACTGCTTTTATTTTAATCAGGTCACAACTAGGAATACAAAGAGAGGAAAGGATAGGCACTGTGGGGACAGGCTCAGAGCCTCAGCAGTATCTGTCCTATTACACAACAAAAAGCCAAGGTTGCAAGTCATTGGGGTATGCAGGTTACTTGTTTTACAGACAATAGGTCTGAAAAAAGCCACTAATCTGAGATGTGTCACAAGGCACCCAGCACCATATCCTAATTTCAAGTTATGTCCTGAGCAATATTTAACTCCAGCAAAAGACCAGAGCACATACCACAAACCAAAATTCCTCTTCTTTATCCTCCTACTTTAATGAATACTCTTAGGTTGCCTCTGCTAGTTGTGTGAATTAGATTATTTTAATCTCTAGTTGGGAGAACTATTTAATTTTGGTTCGTTCAATTATAAGAAAATGTAACTGTGACTTGTCTGAACAAAGAATGTGCCTTTTCATTATCTCTGTTCACTAGGCATTGGCAAAAATACAATGGTCACACTAAAAAACTTGTCAATTCATGTTATTAACAGACTACTTTGTTATTATTGCTGGAAAATCGTGACAAAGTATTCAGAAGGGAAAAATGGCCAATTTCATGCAAGGGCACTTATCTAGTGAGCTGCAAATGGTAAAAAGCATTGGGAGCACAGTGTGTTTCTTACTCCTATGACTGCATAATAGATCAAGCAACCTCATCCCCAGCCAATGATTTGATGACACATATGCACCACCACAATAGCTGCATTGAAATTGTATTAAGAAACACCTTTCACAAATCTGTTTCATGAGAAATACATTTGAGAGGGAACTGACTGATCTTGTGAATAGTGCTGAGTTAATTCTGAGACTTAAAATGCTTGGTGGCATTGCAAGGAGAGTTACACTTGTGACTTTCTCTACAATATTCTTATCTGCAAAGCAGTGCCAGAGATTTCTGAAACAGGACTCAGGTTTATCAGCAGAGAAAAATATGTACAGGCACCATGATGAATGTTCTTAATCAGAAAGATGCCCTGCAACAAACAGGTGTATCTTAAACTGCAAAGTCAGCGTATTGACATTCAACTGAGACTTAGCTCTTGGATGAATAATTTTCAGTAGGCAAAGAAAGCATGGAAGTCATGACAAAGATGCTCATTTTCTGCCTCAGTTTCTGGGTAACAGCCTGATCCAATAAAATCTACTGGATGATGATAGGATTTCTTCCAATCTGTGCCTCCGTGTTGAGGGCTTGAGCCCTGGAAGTATGAATTTCCATCTTTTTAAGCTTTACAGTTGTTTTTTTAGCACTGCCCAACACATATTGCAAACTTTTAAGAGATACATCATAATAGCCTTGGCTGAAAAGAATGCTGTTAGAAGATAGCGAGTCACAGAGAAGACCACTGGAATGCACGGCTTGTCGACCCCAACATCAGACGCAGGACCACTGTATAAACAGGCAGAGCTGTAAGAGCTGTTTGATCTGGCAGACAGATACTCTTAGTTTTGTAACTAAGGGGCTGGAGCCTCAGTTGGAGACATAAGGAATCTGAAAACTGGAATTCTCCAAGAAAAGGAGGAAAACAAACCAAGCTCAGACAGATGCTTAGGCCTATCATTGATTGTGCTAACAATAAAACTAAACACAGTAAAGTATGTGCTTGTGGACATTAGCAGCTTTTGTGTTAACTTGGTTTAGGCACAGATACCTTAATGTCTCACTTAGACTTTATTGGCCTTGAGATGTGACTCTCACAGAAAGGGCAAGATCAGAGGAGACATTGTCCTGGTTTCACAGATTTGTGGTCTCTGTAACTGAAACTCTGACATCACAATAAGAGAGATATCAGTAACGGAGTGGAGAGCTAGAGCATGGAAGGGAACAAGTGCAATCGCACACCACCAGTCCTCCCATGCAACTGGATCCTTACAGTTTCCTTGTGAATGGAATGAAAATTATTTGGAACAATTGGCAGAATGAACTAAAGATGTCAAAGCTGACACTGCTGGTAGATACTACCTTGGCAGAAGCATGGGGCAACAAAGCCTGATCCTGTATCACTAAACTCAGCAGGAATGTTTAAATTTAGTTTGGTGGATGCAGGTGAAGAATAGAGCACGCCGCTTCCTTGCACCTGCTCAAGTTGTCCTAGACGTTCAGATTGTCTTGGAACCTAAGTTATAGGAGAAAAGAGGAAACCAGAGAAAGTGTTATGCACCATTTTAGATATGTGCACAAAAAAGGTATTAACAAGGCAGGTTATAATTTTATTTCTAACTATGGTGACAGGAGCAAAATCTTTTGAGCTTCAGTTCATTATGCATTTATAGCTTCAGGGCTTTCCATTGTGTATAGATGTGCTTACCTTTGCACAAGATAGAAATTAAACGAGTTGTTTATGTCACTAAAACCTGAACATGTTGTCCCTGACAGGTGAAAGAATGTTCTCTCTTACACCTTGCCAAACTGCACGACTACTGCTTTTTGGTGTCAAATTATCTGATTGTGCTTTACTTCTCTGAACTGTATCTATCTCCTTTATCTTCTTGGCAGACATCTTTGCAATTTTATCAGTAGATACATAAATCAACATTGTCTTGCAGAAATGGTTTCCATGGAATGTATGCACTACTTTTGTTTTTCTTGATGAACTACAAACAATGGCAACTGAGATGATTCACATGTTAAATCTTTACATTTGAGCTGCAATTAGATTACACAGGGAAATATTTGTAGTGGCAATTGTTCTCCAGTTCTTAAATTCAAGGAATATTATTATAAATGTATCTACATTTATTTCAAGATCATATGAAAGGCTGTGGGTTGTTTTGGTTTATTTGCATGAATATGTCAAACTTCAGATTTGCTAAACAATATTACTTTTATAAGTGTCCATTTATGCAAACAGGAATATCTCTCTGTGATAGAAATGTCTATAAAAAGTATTTGTGATAAGAAAATCACTGTTAAATCCTAATGTTAGCGGATTACTGTATTAGCTAAAGATCATAACCATCAGAAACAAAGAACTCAGGCTTGCATTTTTCTTGGTGAGTAAACAATAGAAATGCATTCACATAACCTATGAATCAGAAGAGGAATGTTTTGTTGATACCCTGACTGCTGTGGGTTTTTAAAAAAAAATCTTAGTCATATTATATGAAGACTTGGAAATGTAAGGTCATGGGTGCCAAAAATGTAAGTTACTGCTGCAATGATGGCCATTTTACCTTGCTTGTCTGTGACAGAGAGTTGCACTATTCTTCTTTGTTCCTTCTCTGAAAGCCTCTAGCTAGAAACTTTGGCTCTGTTTCCTCTGTCTTTGACTACCCCTGAAGCAGCTTGCTTTCCTCCAGTTCTTTTCCAACTTTCATTAATAACCCTGCTGTTTTCTACCAGGGTACTTACTAGTCTCAAGTCCTGTTAGTTGTTCTGTGCTATTCTGAGTTGCAGCCATGGTTCTCCAAGCTGTAAAATAAATGGTGAGAAGAGTGAAGAGGGAAAAATTATAATGTTTCAGATCAAACCAATTTTTTTTCCTTATAAAGCAAAGTCCCAGATTCCTTGTAACTGTTATAAGAGAAAATTAAATAAAAGCACAGCTGCTGAGTAAAGAGCATAGCCAAACACTCTTACCAGAGAACAGTTGATCATTCCAACACCATTAGCAATTGTTGGACTCTTTTGGCCATTAGCTTTAAAAAAGAAAAATTCAGAAAAAGTAGATGTCAAGACTTGTTCTTCTGAACGAACTCCTTACATTTTGGGGTGGATTTGCAAGTAGACTAGAAAAGGAGGAAGATTTGGTTTATCACCTTTAAATACTCAGTCATTAGACTCCAGGAAGTAGTTTGTGTATGGTTAAGTGGTATTGAAGGCTGAAGTTATTAAACTGCATTCAGATTAACTCCTAACTCTAATCAAAGACTCTTTGCTCTAGAACTTGCATCTTCCACTTCTGAAATAGGAGAGCTGACCCTAACCAGGATACCAACAAATATCTCAAATTTATGGCAAGTCTAACACTTCAGTAAGAAGGAATGGCATAAAAGAAAAAAAGAATTTAAAGTAAGATCTCATATGTTTTTCACAACTGTAGCTCCCTAAAGGCTTACATTTAAGACATGGTACTTGTTACGTGGTTTGAAATGCAAAATAATTACATCTTTGAGTCAGATAAAATATTACAGTGACTCTCAGTTTCGAACCATCAAATTTCTGAAAAACTCTGCTACAAAACCTATTTTCTGATTAACTATAGTTACTCACAGAGCATTTCAAGGAGAGAAAACTGGGAAGTCTTTGTTCAGTTACTAACTCCTAGTTGCTATACAATAGATCTGTTTGCACATTAATTTCACAACTTGTGTTGGGTCAAATAAAAAATGGCATCCTTCCTCATATCTTTAATCCAGTGTGTCTGAACTGTGCTATCAACAGAGAGCAACACAAAGGGTCAGGTTCCATAGCCACCAGGAACAACATGATGCTAAGTACAGACATGCCCATTACACACGGCATCCTGGCAGATAATATTAACGACTTTGTATTTACTTGCAGTGAATTATTTACTGATCTTCCATTATAAAGAACCTCACAAGCTACTAAACCCAAGTTCCTGTGGATGAAATGAGCAATGAACACTTCTACAAGGGGAGAGGCTTGGATGAACTGAAACTCATGTGAACTGAACTCATAGGCTTTGATATACCATGTCAGTACCTGCCACTTTATTTGAAAAAATCAAGTGTTTGGTGTTCCTTCATTTCTTTGAGAAATCCAGTGTTTCAGATATCAGCACAGACAATATCGGCAGGTAAGATGTTTGTGGACACTGACTGGTTGGGCAGATTTTCAGCTTTTTGCCTTTGCATAATTTAATATATACATGCATTGCAATTTTAAAATAAGAGGGTTAAGAAAGGATGTCTTTGCATGGAAGAATAATTGGTGAAAGGACAGGAAGGGCAGGTTTGAAGGAAAGTCATCAAGTCTTCGGTTGAGTTCCGTAGTAATTCATACTGGGAATGTTTTTATCCAGCAACAGCCTGCAAAGGGAGGGGAGCAACGAGATGTGATGGTTTGTCCATATATGAATGTATTCAAAATAGTGAGGATGATGGAAGGTGTTAGAAATGAGGTCAGAAAGACCTTAAGAGACTGAGTGGTCAATAAAATGACAGATAAAAATCAGATAAATGACATACATAGGAAAAAAAATGCTGGCTTCAAATGCAGGCAGGTAAACTCTGAGCTGGAAGTTGCTGCTCAGAAGGAAGATCTCCTTCCCATCACAGGCAGTCCTATAAAAGTATCAACTCAGTGCACTGTACTGTCTTTTGAGTCACCAAGTTCAGGTTTTCCCACAACCAGTCCTTGAGTAGTACAAGTTTAAACCAGCAGCTTACATTAAAAAAGTCTAATGGCTTTCTAATACTCCACTTGAAAGAAACAAATTCATATACCAAATTTGACATGATTTAGCCTAACAAACATATTCAAGAATTACAACTTGCGCAGGAAGAAAATTAAGTTCTACCTTTTATTCTGATACTTAATGTTCCACTCTGTCACCAGTTCATTCATGCACCACTTCGGGGGCCAAGCCTGCAAACCGGTGAGCCACTTTAGCTCCCACTGAATAAACTCTAATGAGATTACTCGGCTTCCAGGACATGCTAAGCTCCATGAAAAAAGGGCCCAGAAGAAACAGAATGATAATTCCTTTTTTGTCCCCTCTCCACGAATCAGCTGAAAGTACCCAGGCTAAAGAGATATGAAGGAGCCTTAAAGGTGATTTCAGTGAGAGGACAGTAGCTAAAAATGTCAGACAAAAAGGAGACGAGACGGTGGTGCTTATTATATAAAAATATATTAACATTTTCTATATTATATATAATTGTGTGTTATTATATTTTAATAGAATATTTATATGTATATAAACATATACATATATAGAAAGATAAACAGGTCCTTTTACTAAAAATTCTTAGCAAAATGGACAGAGTTTCTGCATTTGCAAAGAAACAAAATGAAGAAAACTTCCCAAGGGTTGGGTGTGGGCTTATTTTTTGCTCTGATAACTATTTTCTTTTACTTTCAACAATTCAGGAGAAATACTCTTATTAATGAGTATGAATTAATCAGATGTACAAAATAATTGCAAAAATATCAGGGAAATAATGACCTCAGTTACACAAGTAGCAGCTGTCTGCCAGACAACAAACACAGACTCACACTTCCCCTGGTCTCCGTGTCTCTACAGCTCAGAACATCCTAAAGCAGTCGTAGTGGGTCAGCTCGACTACACAAATTCAGCAGCAGATCGGCCACCAGCTGCACACATTTCTGTTACATACAGCTGGGTAACAAAAATATGTTTCCCTTCCCCTACAGTCCCAATGTCTGCTCCCCGTGTGTCACATCCAAGCGTTCTTCCTGAAACCACAATGCTACAGTAAAAATCCCTGTGGTAGCTGGGTGCTGCCTGCTTCCCCATTCTGGAGAGGGCAATGACCAAAGGCTCTGCGCAGGTATCATGCTGGGTGACAGCTTCCCCTGGCAGGTCCCTGCACTCCCCTGACTTGGCAAATAAATCCAAGGAGCCCAACAGATGTCTGAGAAGGTTGCCATACAGCACGGCTTGCCACCCTCTGTGCTGGCCAGCCCTATAAATCAGCGCTATTTGATTTTTCAACTTCTTTTCAAATGTCAGTAACAATATATAAAATACTTAAGTGTTTTCCTGAGGAATGCTATTTTCTGCAAAAGAGGGAAAACTGACTTCCTGAGCTTTCAGTTCCTCTCTATCCATATTCAGGTGGCTTCAATGTGTGTGGCCTCCTCGTTTTGACTTCTAACACAGCCAAACAAAAATAAGACAGGCTAATCCATACCAATTTAAGGGAAATAAAATTCAGTAAAACTGCATTCTAACAAAAATGAAATAAAATTGCTGATGTCAGACATTCTAAAATGGCAGCTTTTAATGAAGTGGTTTGCACAGGCTAAATCCTTGATGTAAGACCTCTCACTTTCCATGCTTCTCTTGAAAACTGTTTACAGAAACAGTACTGTGTGGTCAGATTGAACAGTGGCCATGTGGATGAAAAAATTCTTGGTTGAATCTTTTACTGTGTATTTTTAATTTATTAGCCCAGGTCATGAGCTGTTATTTCATTTTCTAAACCAGGATGGTTCATCAATATTCATGCTTTATGTATAGAGAGGTACATGATACATGTAAGTTTAGCAATGCCAATAAGGTATATGAAAAGAGGCTTTCTCTTAGTTCCAGAAAATCCTAAAACACATGCTTGGAGCAAAGAATAGTCAGACACACTCCTCAGTGGGTGCTGAACAGTCAGAAACAGCGTACACTCAAATTTAGGATACAAGACTTCTTACCCCACTCCTGTAAATCCGGCTCAAGAGCAGCACTGCTCCAAACAGTTCTTATCCAGAGGTAACCAGGAGACTGAAAGCTGCAATTTTAAGACATCTCTCTCTGCCCAAGTGAGCAGAGTAGTGTGTTACAATATGGAGTTCAGGTCACCAGAAAGAGCGTTTTAAATCCCCATTGGTATCTCCCTGCTGTTTTGGTCATACCTTGGCTTGTTATGATTAAAGTTGAAAATCTGTAATGATTTCATATACTGAAATCATCATGCATTTGAATAGGAAAACTACTCATCTTTCCCAAGTCTTTTTTCAGGTTTCTGTTCATACAAATCTGAAGGGATTGTTGTAATATTTAACCCATTCAGATACTTTTGAATGATATGGGCTCTTGATTTAAAAGCATCATTTTGATGCATTAGGCATACTCCAGTTTGTACAGAAGTGCTTAATCCTTTATTTCTCAGACAAGAAGGAATCCTATTGCCTTTAAAAGCACAACTTGATTTCCATCACCTTCCACTTTGAGCTTCTCCTGTTTGCAACTAATCTGCTAGCTCTGACTTCTCTCATTACTTTCTGTTTTTCAGTGTCAAGACCCAGATATAACTTCAGGAAGAAAACCTGGTAAAAAGAAGGGAATTTTTTTTGGTCTTCAGTAGCAAAATAATACTCACCTGAATAATATTCACCTTCACTTTGAAGGTGAAAGAGCAGTGCACAGGAACGACAATGACATTGGGCAGTAATTTCCAATCAGGTCCTTTAAATAGAGCTACCCTATCTATTTGGGCAAAATGAAATAGCACAATAAACCCTTTCCACCTGTATTGTATCTAATACAGTGTTCTGCTGATCCACAAAACCTACTATTCATGTATTCCTCCCCTTCTTCAGGAAGGATTCAAGATTTGTTTGAACAACTACATGAAAGCTTACCTAGCCTACTTGGTTCACTGTGTAATTAATTGCTGCCGTCACGATTGCAGCAACGTTGCCAGAGCACGTAGCAGATCCAAACCAGAAAAATGTCTTTGAACACTTTCTTAAAGCATCTTTAATTGTTTTTAAATCTCTAAATTTTCTAGTCCTGATGTGTGTGATCACAGAGAGATGTAGCTTGGTTTGATTAGATATCTCATATTACTGATACCAGAAAGGCGTCTGGCTAATGTCCAAGTTTTGGCAGGGGAAACAAAGGTTTGCTTGTGTGTTTCATTGGAGCTTGTTCCGAAAGAACTCTGGGACCTCCCAATTTGTAAAAACACAGATGTGTCAAGATTTGTACTGAGCTTTACTAAATGTAGTGTCAATCTAGACCAAAGCCCCAGTTACTTAGTTTCTGTGCTGCCCTACTGCAGAAGTCTGAACTTCTGATCAGGCAATGTCAGAGCAATTGTGCCTGTGGTGGGTCTTTGTGTGAGGTCATCGGCAGGACCTTGATGGAGAAGCAGCACAACCAAGGTCATCACAGATTTTAATTTAATCATGGGGTTTTTTTACCATTTTCCTTTACTAAGGGGAATCTAAGGTGCCCCTAACAAGCACTGATGTAACAGGAATAAAGTCTATGGGGAAAAAACAGATTTCTAACAGGGGCATGTCTAATTTATTGGTTGATTATTGGACTAATTTAAAGAAATGCCTTCTCAAAAAGTCTGGAAACAAACTTAAAACCTGATCCAATTCTGTGTTTCAATAAAAGCAGAGGTTGAGACCACTAAAACATTACAAGAACATGGTCTACAGTTAGAGCATCCTGCTAATTTCAACTGCAGATGAAATCCCAGCACTTTATCTGGAGCTATTCCTGTATTTTCTGGATTTTCTGTTCTCTAGCTGGCAGGTGTGTGTATGTGTGGAGGTGGTTTGAATGCAATTAGAAACGCTATCGTAGGTAAGTTTTATATTTTTAGAGCGAAATAGGAGTTCACAACAACTAATGCAGTTTGGGGAATTAAAAGTTTTAAAACCACCACAAAACAAAGCCAAAAAGGGAACACGCGAGCAGCCCTCAGGTAACACGTCTCACGCCCACGCGTGTGTGCCATTGCCAGGGTGGATCTTGGCATTTTGCTATAGTATCTTAATTACTTATGCGACTCTTGGAGAATCTGAGGGCAGGGCTCAGCCCAGCATCGGGAGACGGGCACCGCTCTGCGGTCGGGCGGCTGCTACCTGAGCCCGTCACCGCCTCACAGCGCCGCCTCGTACCGCGCCCTCGCGCCCGCCACGGCGCCTACCAATGCCCCCGGCGCGGAGGGGGGCTGGAGGCGGCAGGCGCGGAAAGCGGGGCTGTTGGTCAGGCAGCGGCCCCGGTCGGTGCACCCCTCCGGAGGGCGGTGGCGTCGCTTCGCGAACTCAACGGCCCCTGGCCCCGCCGCGGCCTGGCTCGGCCCGGCAGGTGGGGCCTGTGGGCACGGTGCCGGGCCCGCGAGCGCCCCGGCTCGGCGCGGAGCCGCCATGCGGGGAGAGCCGCTCCCTGGCGGGTAAGGGTTAATGGGGGCGTGCGGGGCCGGCTAGCGAGGTGCGGAGCGGCGGGGGGTTTTCCTCTTCTGCCCGGCACGGCGCGACAGGGATGTAACACCAGGCGCGGCAGCAGGGCTCCGGCTCCCGGGCTATTCCGGTGCGGCCCGGGAAAGCCCCTCAGGCACGGCGGCAGCGTAGAGCAGGCCGCTGGCGGGGCAGCGTTCCTTCTCAGGAAAAGGAAGGGCCCTCGGGTTAGTGTAAGGGGAGGAGGTTAGAGGTAGCCCCGTCCACACCTGTGTGGTTTTGCGGAGGTGGGTTGGTTTTTAAGGCCTTGCAGCCCCGTGTTTCCAGGAAACCCTTTGCATATTTATGTAAGTATTTGGTTTTTTCTACGTTACTGTGAGTTATGTACACCATTTCTCATAAATAAAGCAGAGTCTCGTGTGCCTTCCTGGCTTTCACTGATCTTCATCCCCCTCCATCTTAGTTAACATGGGTTGGGGAGAGCAGAAGCTTTCCACTCCCTTGATGCTCTGTATCCGATAGTTGACGTTAGAAAGCAGATGCAGTCATGTATACCCATAAAATTAGAAAAGCAGAAAACTACAGAACATGGCTGTTGAGGATTTACTGTTTGTTGGTGTACCAGGAACTGTGTCCCTGCGCACAGAGCCACTTCTCATGAATTCCTGTTGAGGTGCATTAGTATTGGGTGGCCAGGCTGCCTGACATACTCGATAAAATGTTTATTGTTTATCTCTTTTCCTGAATTGTATAATGATAGAGGATTCCAGAAGAGGTGATGACTGAAGTGTAATCCTTCCCCTGTGGCTAAGTTTGTCTTGGGTTAGCCCTCTTTTGAACATTTAACGTGACTTCGAACCCTTCAAGGATTGTCATAAATACATTTTAGAGCACCCAGAGCAAGTAAGGTAAATCCAAGCACTGTGATAGATACACTTGAAGTAGGTTTTATGAAGAACTTAAGCATGTTTTTGGATTCAACTAATGCAGAGGGTTTTTTTTTTTTAAGCCCACTTCCACCTCCAGGGAAGGTAATTTTTAATGTATTGTTTATGTAGAAAATTAAAGAAATGCACATGGGCACATGGAGAGTCAGAGGCTGCCAGAATGGATTTCCTTTATTTAAAATGGTGCTGTTTAGGTAATACATTAAATACATTAACACTCTGGTCATCTCCTTATGCATTTTTAGGAGCAGATATGCAGTTCAGTGGACAGGCATGTGGAATGCACTGCAACTCATTTCAAGATGGTTCTTCTTTGGAAGAGACGGCTGCTTTGAAATTTCTGTAGTGTCTTTTTATTAAAGGAGAATTGCTTGTAAGAGATGCTATTCTGTCTGCCATAAAAATGCTTCTTATTAGACATGGAGAATCAAACCTCTGCATATAGTCTGTTGAGGATCATTTATTGAAAAGCCATGACCTCTTTGAAACAAGTAACCAGTTTTTGCACCTGCATTAGTGAAAATAAGCAAGCTCTTACAACTGTCTCTCTACTATACGTAAGAAGATAGATCTATCGAAGTATAGATGACATGTATGTATGTATTTGCAGGATTAGTGCTTCAGAAAGAAAACAAATTCTGTTGAAAACCTGAAGATTAAGGAAAAAGTGTATTCTAGGGAAAGAAAATTTCATAATTCCACACAAACTTTGTTTGTTGCAGAGGCAGCAGGATTGTGACTTGTGCTTTTATGATCAGCAACTGGAAAAATGCCAAGTTCTAAAAGTAGCTCGGTGTCTTTACATGAGGATGGTATAAATGATACTTCAGGCTTGAGTGAAATTAAAATTTTGGATGAAAAAGGATCTGCTGGAAAAAGAACAATGGCTCTGATTGAGAAGAATGGCTATCATGACTCCATATACATAAACGCAGCTAAGGTTTTCCAAGGCATTCGTACTGAAAAGCGTAAGGACAGAACATTGGTGCAGTACGGTGGTGATTCAGTATCTCCCCTGCTGCCTTTTAAAGATGAATATTCCCAGCGCGTATCTTACGAACTGGCTTTCAGTGCCCTAAAATGTAAGTACAAAACTTTTCCAAGAATTGCCAACAGAAGTGATACAGCAGAGAAAAATGTGTAAAATCAAAGGGGCCAGTTTCTGCCTGACAGCAGACATCTGGGGCATTTTTTGTTACATGACAGGTTGCTGCTTGACTACTTGTGTCCCTCAAAGATTTAAATATATATGTGGTGTTAGCTTTTTGTGTAATCAAACATTAAAACTATGCTTTTTCTTCTAAAGGAATTAGGTAGAGTTGTTACTGTTTGTGGTTGAATTTATCTTTAATTTTCATGATTTTATAACTTTCAGCTTTTTCTGTAGTGATTTGTAAGTTGTTTTTTTTTTCACAGAATCTTGCAGCTTTCATGGTGTAACTTCACATTTTTTTCTTTTTTTTTTTTCAGATCAAGATCTTCTTGAAGAAATATTGTTAGATAGTTGTGTTTATCCATGCCATTCGATAGTAAGTGAACATTTTTGTGAGGAAATAATGATTTTATTTTCTGAGTTGATGTAATTAGAATCTTTTCTGAGTATTCTGCAACATTCTTCAAAACAAACTTTGTTTTTTTGAACCATTTGGTAGTCTGAGAGTGAAATACTGTTGTCCTTTTAGTTAGTTGTCTAAAGCATCAATCTCCAAGTACTGGACATGTTGTTTGTGAGATTCTTGTTGAACCTGACTGCTGGGAATCAAAACCTTCAAAGAAAGAAGGTAGGAGAGCAAACCATAATTCTTACTGCAGTGTAATACCTGCTCAGTGATGTCTATGAGCCAGTCCATGTGCTTTCCTTCATAGCTGTGTTCCCTTGTGAGTGAGGGGGAAAAAAAAATCACTGTCCCTGGGAGCTGTAAAGCTGGGGTGAACCCATCAGACAATGCACTGAATCCATGTTTCATTTCCTGAGCAAACTGTAATATGTACAAATACTGCACTGGCAAAATTTAGTCCAGCTCACTCTCTCAGCATGGTTTCCTGCTTTGACATGAACAGGAAAATCTAGACCTGGCAGAGTAATCTGCTACTCCTTACATTTTAGTTTTTGATGCCTTTGAAAATCACAGGATGAATTTGAACTAGATGTTATTTGTGGAGATGGATGGGAACAGGCAGATAATCAGTGTATTTCATTGTTGGCTTGTTTTTGTAAGGAAGTGAGACTTAGGTGGTAGTGTTTTGTGTTTGGGGGCGTTTACTTAGGAAGTTTTCTAGGTAATTTTGCTCGTAGTTGTGAGACGGTAAGAATTTTTGGAGGTGTAGGGATTGCATTCCAAGATGTAGACAAGAGTGACTCAAATGGTGTTAATGGCTGTCCCTAAGAAGGAGCTGCTCCCTTACATGAGAAGGAGATTTTACGTACAAGAGACGAACTGATAGAAAAAGGTTCTGTTAGCTATTCAGGGAATTACTTTGTGAGGAGAAAATAATTTAGAAGTTAAGATTCTGAAAAGCTGTTAAGAGATAGAATATAATCTCTGTGTATGGAGAATGTTTTTAATTTTGATTAAATATTAAATTTGAGTTTCTAAAAACTCAATTTTAAATTGTATTTGAGTTTTTAAAAACCTCATTCTTCAGTGTTTTACTAGCTCTCCATCAGGGATTACTTTAATTTTCTTACAAATAATCACTTCATCGGAGTTTTTAACACCTCTTGCATGGGAGACTGCTGTTTGACACGGGTCTTCCTGCAGAAGGCACACTTTGCATCACTTTCTCTATCCGGTTGCTTTTCTGTTGCAGCCAGATGACTTAACCAGCTTGCTTGTTGTGATGCTCTATGACCTACAAGACCGAAAGTTTCAGACACGAGAGATTTTTGAAGAGGAACCTATAACAGAAGTTCAGACAGTAGAGCATTATTTATACAGGTATAGATGGTTTTTTGATCCTTATTAGCAGAAATACAAATTTGTATGATCAGTGACTTTTTTATAGTTGTCAGTTTTACAGATGTCTTTCAGCTTCAAATTTTGTGGGCTTTGTTTTTATTTCTAATGAGAATCTAATTTGAAGGGAAAATTTCATATTTCTATAGTAAAGAAAAATACAGCTAACAAACCACCTTTGTATTGTGGGTTATTTTTCTAGAAAAAGGTATTTTACTTTAGAGTTGTTGAAGCTTTCCATACAATCTTAGCAAAGAATTATTCATAAATATGAGTGTGATGGAGTCAAGACATCATGGAATGGAATAATATCCATTCCATGGATAGCAATACTTTTATTATAAAACTGTTGAGTATTTTTTATTTTGATCGATTAGAAAAAAAAGAGGATGTATAAAATAAACATAGTAAGTGGTGTGCAAGTATTTCTTTTGTTAGCCTAGTGATGAACTCAACAGGCATTTGTTGGACAAAATTGTGTTGCTGCTGGATTTGGAACAGCCCAAATAGTTCATGAGTATCCTAAGTGCAAGGTATTCCTGGAGGACAGTAAGTAACATACCTTGACACCTGAAGTAGCTCACCAGCAATTTTTGTTTGCTTTGAATTATCACATATCAAGAGTATGCATAAAGTGAGGTAAAAAAAAAAAGACTGGGAGTATTTCCCCTGAGATTTTAACGTAACAATCCAAAACCTGACTGCTGGTTGTCATCATACTCGTGTTGTTTCTTTATATGTTTAGAGCTCAGCTCTCCTCAGATGCTCATTCTCATTGTTTCATCAGATGCTCATTCTGCTCAAACATGTGGTTGTATCTTCAAACGTACAAGGAAGTCTGGTGATTGTGTTCCACAGATTGCAGTTCCAAAACTGGTTTGTTTTAAGCTGAGTAAATGGATGTATTTGAGAGTCACCTGTCACCATTCCAGTCCCTTGTGCACTTAAGTATACAGTCTTAGCTACGTGCTACTACCTTGTGTCTGCTGTTGTCTGGGGTAGGGAACATCCTATACCCGTGTGCTTTCTGTAGCAGCATGCAAAATGAGGCCTCAGCTTTGGTTTTGGTTTCTGAGCAAGATAGTAATATAATAGAGATACTGAACATAAATAGCTGGGGTAAATGTTTATAAAACTTATTCAACTTGTGATAATGTTTTTGTAGTTCTAGAACCAAATTGGCAGCTGCACTAGCAAGATGTCGCATCAAACATGATGCTGTTTCAATCAAATACATTCTACCAGAAACTATACGGAAACAGGAGCAAAGGGCGTCTGCTTTACCTTTATGTGTTTGGATAAACACATTTAAAATCAGGTAAGGGCTTTGAAAGTGTCATCTAATACACTATAATAAAACTATATGGGTGAGTGAACTCAGTGATGGAAAACAGAGGAAGAGAAAACTTCTTCAAAGTATTTTTGTAAGCTGTAACATTGGCAAAGCGTGTTTTCAAGAATTCTTTTTCAAACTCCTGTCTTGGACCAGTGTTCTGTGTTCAGGTTAAAGGCTCCTCAAAGAAGAGATGGGATCTTAACGAAGGCTGGGCTGAAAGGTGCTATGTTTGACCCTGTGGTTCGCGTACCATCTAAACTTAGGGCACTGCCTGAAACTTTCAACAAATGAGTCTTGACTTTAAAGACTTTAAAGCCTTGAAATATGTGGTATTTGACTCGCAAACCTCAGCATTTATGCCTTTATTAAATTTACACATGGATATTTCAGGTATTGGCCATTGAATTCATTGGTTTGCTGGGCTAAATTGAAAACAGCTGAAAACACTGAACTATTCCAGCAGTGAATTTGCTGCAGCATCTACTGCGTGCTTTGAATCATCTGCTGGATACATGAATCTCTCTTAATTTATCAGGTCTACTAACTTTATTGTTTCAAAACAGAATTTATTTGCCTAAAAGAGAGTTAATTCCCCTACTGCATTTGGCAGTATTCAATTTTTTATATATCCCCACATATATATTTACACAGTAAAAAGTAAAAGGCAAAAATCCATATAATCAGTGTAAACTGTACTGCATAACTGTTGTATATTTAGTAATCAGAGTTGTATGTTAACAGTCTTGAAGATGTTTTCAAAGATCTGAAGAAAAAGGGATTCACCAGAGTTGAGACTGTGTCAGACTTCCATCGTTACACATACTGTATGGACCAACACTGCCACGATGTATTGCTTTTTCCTTCCTCTCATAAAGAAGAACTGCTGAATTTAGATCTTTTTGCAGATTGCAAACTCCTACTGCAGGTGAGTTGATGTCACCCTTGAGTGGTATGATCAGCAGACTAATGCTTTGCATTAAAGTGAAGTCTTATTTTGTGTGACTGTCCTATTAAATCTGTCAGGCAGCAACACACACTCTGAAGGTTTTCGATGTTTTTAACAATTGGGAGGTTAGAAACTCTTCAACTTACTAAATATAGCATGCAAATGCTAATGCCTATAATTGATAGCTACAGTTAAGGCAGTAGAATGTTTTCCATTGAATCTCAAAGCTGTTGAAGTCAGTGTCAGAACTGGTCAAAGAGGCAGTCTCACTTGTGAATGCATGCAGAAACTTTCTGTGTGACTCTGTATGCATTGCCCCGGCTCGTACATCACCGTATGTTGATTTTGTAATGCCTCTTCCTCTTCAACTGCCTATCTCTGGGGAAATGATGAAGGTTTTGTATAGGACACGGACAGAAAAAAATATACACGAGAGCTCCACAGGTCATGGGGACATGTTCTGAGTATTACTAATTACAAATACTCAAAGTGAGGAAACATGACCTTCAAAAACTCCAGCTTTTGGTGGGATAGGGTGGAACTTGATGTTTGCTGGATTTGCTGTACAACATGGTACCTGTGGTCTGTCTCCACTCTTCTAAAGTAATTTGATGGAGACATATTTCGCTTATCTCTTTTTCTCTTCATCACCTCTAGTATGAGATTATGTACTCTTGTTGAGAGGTCCCTGTGCTTTCTGCAGTCAACTGTGCCTTTCCAGTGTTCACATTTCTGCAAAATCTTGGTCTTTGATCTGTAAGGGCTTCAATTCTCATGTAACTGTTGTCAAGAGCTATGTGAATCGTTTTGGGTTTCTCTCCTAAGCTGCCTCTGAGACTAGGTTCTGCATCCTGTGGCCTATGTTTGTCAGCAGCAGCCAGCTGCTGAAAGAGTTCCTCCTTACGGGGATGATATGCACTTATATTTTTCTTTTGCATTAGTTAGAATTATTTACATTTAGTGAGTGTCTTGGTAAGATGTTTGAGTTTGTACTTCATTTAATTCCTTATTAGCAGCATTGCTGATCAATTTTTCTCCTCCCTTCTTTCCATTCTGCCACAAAAGCAATGAAATACTTTCCTCATTTGGAAAAGAAGGTTGGCACTTACAGAAAGTAAATTAGTTGGCTGTACTTAATGTTTGCATCATTACTTTCTAGGATAAGTCTCGCAGCCTTGCTGTACACTCTGCACAGGCGCTGTTGAACACAGGTGCTGACGTTATAGTGGCCCACGTAGGTTCCCACCTGACCATTGTCCATATGTCAGCGCTGACAACTCAGAGCAAGTCCAGGATTTTTGTTTGTGGTGTGAAGTCTTCAGCAAAAGAGGCAGAACTGAGGGACTTGTTCAGTCGCATGGGATGTAAAGGTAGGTGTTAAAACAGTTGGTAGGTATAAAGTGTTGCGATGTAGATGTTTGTGATTTCCACAGATAGGGTGTAATTCTCACCTGAATCGTTGTTTGAGGACTCAGGGAGGGTAGTAACAACTTACTGTTTGTCTCAAGGTGAACTAGCAACTCTTCAGCTACAGTGAAGCTAATTGAAGGTTGCAGATAATCATGTCAGAGATGCAGAGTCCTGAAATATAAGGGTGAAGTTTTCCATACAAGCTCTGTGGAAGTCTCTGACACCACAGTCTCTTCACCTTTGTCACATTAAAATTAGGCAGGCTTGCTTGCATGTACAACTGTTGAGTTTTTCCCATTGTTGCAGATATTGAGTTGCTAAATGAAGACTTCACTGACATTGGACCAACCGACCCGAGACTCGAAAATGCAAAAGTTATAGTGCTGCTGCCGCAGTGCTCTGAGCTGGGCGTCGGCAGCCCGGTAGACTTCATTTTAAATGAACACAGAGGTAACCTGTCATACAGTCGCTAGCTCGTGCTTTCTGGTAGAAATACTATTGAAGTATTATGGGCTGGACATCGTAGCTGCCTCAGTAAATTCTGTAATTTTATTAAAAAAAAATACTCCTTGTTTTAACTATATAAAACGTGTTAAGTAATTTGCATAATTCTGTGTGTCTGCCTCAGATCAACAATATGAAGTTTGAAAGTTATTCTAGGGAGCAGAGTGTACATATATAATCTTTCTTTTAAAGTAAAAAACAGATACTGATTTGTGTATAGTTTTCCATCGACTGCATTTCCTTTAATTCACTCTTCGGGTCTTAGTCACTGTACAGTTTTCACTAAACAGAACCAAATAAGAGGCAGTAGTAATTACAGGTGAAGGGGGAAAGAAGAATCCTTTGGGCACTCCTTGGTACTGGAAGTGGTAAGACCTACTTTGCCCCTGCACTAGTAATAACCAGATCCGTTACCAGAGCATTTTCTGCAAACAACTGAATTTTAAGACACTTAATACCAGTTGCAGTAATAAACATACAACTCTTTGTATTTAGATGCAGGATTGCTGAGAGACCTTTACAGAGGATGTGTGTCTGAGGATAAACTCAGTACTCTTGCTGAGAGGCAGCTTAACGAGTTGAGGCATGCAATGACATGTAAGTGTGCTAGCTCCCGTTTCTGGGAAGACCCTATACTATCAATTCCACTGTAATAACGCCAGGTTTTGTATCACTAAAACTACACTGATTATTAGTTAACAGGAGGTGTGTAACCAGACCCCCTCTATGACAGTCTTCTCAAGTTTGAAGGTGTTTCTGTGTCCTCACATTCACCACCCATTAATACAGTATTCTTCAGTGCTGAGTAGAGAACTGCCTTCCTGACCTAGCTCATACTCTGCTCTGGAAACACTCACTGTAGTCTGACTGTGCCTTCATGCTGTCACTTTCTTGCCTTCTTTGGTAGCTGTGTGAAATGATTGGATGCAGCTCTGGATTTGTGCTGAAATCTGCAAATATTTGAAAAGATTTCAATTATTAAAAAACTAGAGATTGAATACTGATGTGTGCAGGAGAAAAGTGACATCCATGCATGACTTCTATGATGTTTTCAGTTCTTAACCACCACTGTGAGCAGGAAGAATCTGAACAGCAGAATTGTTTGTTTTGTAGTTAATGTACGAGCTATTGTTTACTGCACTTGCTCAGTTTACCCTGAAGAAAATGAACTAGTAGTGAAAAAAGCACTGGAATCTGCAGCAGAAGGAGATAAACTACAACGATACAGGTATGGGATAAGTAGTTTTGTCCGTAGAATAACTGAATTATTACTTTAAATTGTAGCATAATTCTTATCCTAGGGTGATCTGTGTTTGCATTAGACTTAACGTGTAAAAGAGTTTGTTGCAGTACTCTCTCAGTACTCTAATACCATCAAAAGGAATGAAATAAGTAGCTTCCTCTTGACTTTTTAATCTTGGGTTTTTTTGTTCCCATCTGAAGTTGAGATGGGAGGAAAGCATTGCTGGTTGGCTATAATATTGCGGTGAGCTCCTGATAGAGCACTTTGATTCGATCAATATTCAGAGAATGAAGCTAATTTAAAGTAAAATGGAGAGTAGAGGTCAGGGAACGTGCAAGCAGTTCAGCCTCTGGCCTAGAATGATCAGTTCCAAAGGAAAAAGAAACCAAGTCTTAAAATGGGAGAGTAAGAACAAGAACCTGTGCTGTAGGATTGCTCATTCTTGAATGTAGATGGATGACTTTTTGGGGGGTGGTGATGACACACACACGGCTGGTTACAGTAAGAGATCACCCTGTGCTATCAGAAAAAGTACAAATATATGGGAGAATGAGGATGTGCTTGTGCATCCTTTGCACTGTGTGCAGCTTGTCTGGAGCTGTTAAAAGACCAGTGGGTACTTCCTGGATTTCCCTCTCAGTCACAGCAGATAACTGCAGCTGGCACTTGGTGCACTTTCATTACAGGATCCATGTTCAGAGTTTTTTGCCCAAACGGCAGGGGAGTAATACTCTATTGTTAGAATTGGTATTATCTTACATGACGTTAATGTCTAGGCCATTGTGGGGGAAGGTACTGTGGTTCCAGGTGCCATTCAGTGTACTTACATTTACCATTTTAATCCTGCAAAGTTTTAAATTGTATTTTTAAAAAATGAAGAGAAGTCTCTAGGACTGTCACTAAAAGATGTAATTTGTAAATTGCTTTTAAAGTATCATTTATTTCCTTTTATATTAAATATTCTTTTCTGGTGTTTTGTTTCTGTAGGCTTATTCCTCCCGTTTTTTCCTCTTGCTCCAATGCAGAGGCTCCCACTGATGTCTTTTTCAAAACGGAGCCGTCGGAAATGTCCAGTGGCTGTTTTCTAGCTGTCCTTGCAAGAGAGGTAAGCTAAGAAATCTCACACTCAACAGCACTGTACAGAAAAGGCAGTTTCCCTTTCCCACAAAAGAATATACAAAATGGAACATTAAAAAGAAATTCCAGGCTACTGTTTAGTTGCCTTAAGGCAACTCCCGGTTTTATGCTGAGCATGGTTGTCCAACACATGCCTTTTCTCCTGGAGCTGTTGGAGATCCGAGCAGCTTCATGATCTAGGTCAGTGCTAGGAAACATGTTGTTGCTGTCACACCTTGGGATGAAATACACAGCATGGTCAGACTGGGAATAAATGGTGTCTAGTAAAGTTACTTGTTACGTCAGTATGTGTCACTGGGATTTGCAGGTATCCAAGCAGACAGTGTCACCCCTAGGGATTAAGATTTCATTACAATTTGAATAAAATAGGTATGAATATGTATCCTTCCAAAACCAAGGCATATGCGAATCTGGCCTGAAAGGCAGGGGGCTTTTGCTGAGTAAAAGGAAAAGTCTTGGCATGGTGCCTGAGGAGAGGCCTTAGAGGGCTTGCTTGCATCTCTGAGCATCAGCGTTTTCCTCTGTGTCAGAGAAAAGCAGGACCTTTTTCACCAAAAGAGGAAAAGGGGGAGCTAATTAGAATTTAATTGAAAGTTAAAAAATCTGAGCTCTGATTTGGTTATTTGTACCGCTTTCTGTCATGCTGCAGCTACAAAGCTTGGTTCTTGAGGGGATTAGAAGAGGAGATTTTATTAGAGAATCACAAATGAAAAGTCTTTCAAGTTATCCTGGACCTCTTTCTTTTCAATCTGAAATATTTTTAACCGGTCTCCCAGAGCTAGTAAGTTTTATTTAGTCATGCTGTGTACACCTATCTATCAAACTGTCTCCCTCAGGGGAAAAACACCACAAAACCTTTTGTTTCAGGTAGTTAATTTGAATAATTTTTAAGTCAAATTCTAATGCACAGAAGCAGTTGCTCCTAATTTTTATGCAACTCTGGAAATGAACATCTTCTGCAAGGCAGAACGCAGACCAGCAACTTGACCTAAAATTGCTGGCTTAAGAAGTGCTCTTCTTGGCTAGTTGTGAACAGTTTCTTCAACAGTGCTTCTCTTCACGTATTTGGATGTTGTCCTGGTTCCTAGTTAATCAGCTTGGAGAGTTCCTTGCTTATGTATCATGAGCAAGGATTTTCACGATCACGAAAATTACTCATGTTGCTGATACTTCTGTATTTTAGTAACTAATTCTGGTACACACTTTTATATATATAAAGGCATTTATATATATACAAAGCTTCATGTTATTACAGAGTGTGGGAGATCAGTAGTACCAAGCCCAGAATTCAGTTTCCCCTCCTCAGGCCTGCAGAGGGGAAAGTCTCTGAAGAGCAAATGCTGCGAGAACTTTTTGCTCACCAATCAAGTTCTCTTTTTCTTGACTAAATAATTTGGTTAGCATTTGTCATATGTAACGTAAATCCTTCTGCTAGATTCTGCTGTAGCTATCTCATGGATGAAATTCTGAGGAATCCTGGATTTAAATGCTGAGTTTTCAGCTGTGTGTTGTGTCTTGGATTTATTGCTGTTTCTTTGGGAATTTTCAGGAAGATTCTTCTGAAAATCTGTCTGTTAAAGACATTTTGGGTCGGGCAGCAGCAAAAGGACTACTAGAAGACATTTTTGGAGAAAAGTCAAAGGAAGAGGAGAAAAAGTGCCTGAATGTTGGAGAAAAGTCAAAGGAAGAGGAGAAAAAGCACCCGAAGGTAACAAAGCATAGCAGTAATACTCCTGGTCGTGGTATAGAGCCGAAGATTGCAGACTTCCTCCGCCATCAAACTGTACCTAGCAGTAAGGCTGAAGTTCCTGTACCTCCACCAGTCAGTAAAACACAACAAAGGAATGTGACACGACTGCACAGCTATGCTCAGCAGAAAAAAACCATCAAGTCTGTTCCAGGCGCAGCTCTGCCCAGCGCGCCGAAGCACACAGCTCTGCCCAGCGCGCCGAAGCACACAGCTCTGCCCAGCGCGCCGAAGCACACAGCTCTGCCCAGCGCGCCGAAGCACACAGCTCTGCCCAGCGCGCCGAAGCACACGACTCATCCATCACCTGCGGGCCAGCAGACGCTTGCTAGGAAGCCACGAGTGGAACGTAAGAGGCTCGTGTTGAAGCGCGTGGAAATTGTTTTCCCTCCAGTGGTAATGCAAGGGAACAAACCCAGGACAACAACTCACAGTGGCTTTCGTGGCTGGGCTGGCACAAAGGGCTCGAGCAGAAGGATACTGCCACCACCTCTGTCTAAAGCCATCAAACCAGCTGTGCTTGGCCATCCTTAACCATGGCTGTCAGAATCTTCAAACTTTGCTCTTCCTGTATAGAGAAGGTAAAGATTTCTGTGTATGTTCATCCATGCTTTTAGATTACAGCGTATCTTTGTGCAGGATAATCTTGCTGTGGGATATTGGGTAGCAGGTTTAAACTCGTAACCACACTTTACAGTGAATGCTGCAGCCCAGCTGCATAAGGGTGACAGACTCTTGGGGGGAGTGAGGTCAAAAAATGAGACCACCTGGCTGCACACTTTGAAGTGGCAAGTGAAAGTGTATGTTTCCACACCCCTGCCCCACAGCCTGCATACATCTGTAGGAGTCCTCTCTTTCAAATCCATGTTTTTAAAGTGAGGCTGCTTTTTGCCCACCTCTGTTTCTTTCTTTGCAAATAGCCATTGGCTTCTTACCTGCTCCCTCTTGCCAGCAAATATAAACCAGCTGTTAAATGGCATGGTCTGAGCAGAGGATACAAGAGACACAGAGAGATGCTTTTAAGAAGGATCTGATTTAATACTGAATCAAGCAGTATGAATAAGGAAAATGGCAAACAGTGATGGGATGACTGTAAGAATTGTATGTAATTTAGGTTATACTGCAGAGATGGAACAAAGACTGCATAGCAATATGGCAGCACAAAGGTAGCTGTGGCCCACAAGAGCAGCTTCTCCAGGCTGACATTTAAGATATCTGGCAATGAAAGTACTGCCCCTATGGAATGGAATCTTGCCCTGTTTGACCTATAACTGACCCTGGATGTAGACCCATCCAGAGTAAATGTTTTAACATCTCTGGTTTTTTCCTTACCAGTCTGTGGAGCCGGATCAGCACCACCTTTAGAAGAGGGGATGTGAATGGTACTACACCAGCACCATAGACAAGAGCCAGCTAAGTATCCCTGACTTAACTGAATCAGTGAAAATTTCTTTTAGCATTTTAATCTGAGCCAGCCATCCAATTCAGAGGCATCACTCACCTGCTGCATCTCCCTGTGACTAACCCATGCTCCAGACCTGTTCCAGTAACAGGATGAACGTTTCTGAACAGCCTTGGAGGGACAGATTTAGATCTCTGCACATGCAATGCACAGAGCTGAAAAAAGAAATCCTTGGTTTATTTCAAAAGTGTTGTAGAGGAGGAAAGGTTCAACATGTCAGATAAAAGGGGTGGACAGTAAGGAAATAGCAGGGTTTTTCAATATGGTTGTTAAATGCTTAAAATAAACTTAGAGAGTCTGCAGTTTATTTTTGAAAAATAAAAATCTAATTACTAAATGTAATCAAAATTACTCACAAAAGAACATATGAAGTGTCTGATGACAGAATTTCTGGACTGCTTCCATATCATGTGCCTTGATGTCCCACAACCAGCCCCATCTTGGTTTCAGGAGTTCACATCTCGAAACATTTCAGAGGCTAAACCAGTTAGCATCTTGATGTCTTACCAAGAGCATCCAAGAGCTGAAAGGCAAGAATTTGATTCTGCAGGTCAGCAGCTTGACGTTGTAAGCACCAACCATCACATGGTGGCAACATCTGCGACTTGACTGTTTGGGTAGCAGCCTGTATGCTCAGTTAAGCACTTGATGACTTTCATAGTAAAGCTGTACTGCGCATAGTGATTTTCTGTAACACAGTTACAGTTTTGTGGTTTTCCACTGGAAACAGTTGGTTCAGCTTTCCCCATACCAAAGTGTTCATTGTGCTGCTATTGCCTCTAAACCACCAGCATGTTTTTCCCTCCCCTCCACCACGATTTGGAACAAAAGAAATAATTTCCCAGTTTCATGGATCAGTAACAGTTGAGACAATCAGTCATTTAATGCAGCTAAATTTATTCTCGGAACAGATTACACTTAGATGTGGAGAAGTGGGCAACAGCAGGGACAACTGTCCTTTTCCGTGTCACTCAGGTGCTTTACGTAAGACTGAACTCGCTGAGGAACAGTGGGTGTATTTCCTGCCTTCTTATTGCTATAAAACAAACAGAACCTGCTCTCCTGGCTGTACAGCACGAGTTTCAGCGAGGTGTTAATAAACCTGCCCCAGAGGAACTGGTAACGGCAATGCTGAAAGGCTGAGCTTGTAGGAGGTTGTAGAAAGTTCTCTTTTCTGTGGGTGATGTACTAACAGTTTTAGCTCCCTAGTTAAATGATCTGTGAAATGCTTGGTAAAAGAAAAGGGATGTTGAACTCTCCTGGTGCCACAGAACTGGCAGAAGCGATGAGATGCTCCATAGTTCGTGTTCCTCTGTCACCAAAGGCCGCTTTTCCAGGAGCCTGTTTTACTGTGAATGAATTCTGTGCCCTTCCAGGCAACTGTTGCTGTTCCTGTTCAACCCACAGGAGTGGCTGTCAGAGCCACCTCTCTCCCGCAGTGTAGGTTAAATGAAACCTCAGCCAGCCTTGGCCACGTCAGAAGAGAGGTTTCTATCTCGTGGCTGTTGACTGTGAATACACGTCGCCTTGCTTCTGCAAGGGAGCGTGTTAGTGACGAGCCTGACGTGATACTCACCTCTAACTCGCTACTTGCGTGGAAAAAAATTAAGAACTTGGCTTTGCTTTACATGATTTTTCTACAGACTTCAATAAAAACGTGACTACAAATCATTACAAAGCTTGCCTTCCCTTAGGCAACCCACAGTATACAGAGTGGAGAATGTTACAAAAGCACATCCAGTAAAGACAGTACATCAACATAACAACGCAGGGTCTTTCAGTAAAAATAGAATAAATAAAATAAAAATACTTTAAGCTGTATTTAACAGGTTAATTTAAAATAATGGCATCAGACATACAAGGCGCAGTGAACATGGCTGCCTGCCTACAGCATCGCTAGGTATTACAAAAACAAATGCATAGGTAACTGAAGGGTCGCTAGAACATCAACTAAACCAGCGGCAGTTGCTCAGACACACGTATCCCATACATACTTTTTTGGCCATGGTAAAAGGAGCATCTTAATTAGAGTGTCTTAATAATTGATTAACAAAAGGTAACGGGCTTTGCAGTATCGGCCTCTGACCCTGCAAACACCTGGGTGTATGTATCATCTTTTGCAGAAAAAGGAGTTCTACCCAAGCAAGAAGGCCTCACACAGCCGAAGCATTAAGCACGCTACTTCAGTATTTGCAAAGTCAACAGCATTTTGTTAACAGACACAGAACTCTAAAAACTCGTATTGGCAAGTGACCTACGGCTTTTCAGATACCTTTTGACCTTCTCCTTGGCCCTTCCTGTAGCTGCTAGCGAAAGCTAGTGAGATGTTCACGGCCTTGACACCACCTACGCAGGGGAACCTTCACACTGCTGTTTGCCAAGGGTTGGCTTAGCTTAAAGGGAGTCAAGATCTTGGGGGAAGCAGCATGGCGCAGATGCAACTACAACATCCAAGTACAGAGCTTAAAACTGACTGTTGCAGAACATGCTTCAACATGTGGCAGCATGGGCACTTTAAACCACTGGTACCACGAAAAGAGTTGGGTTGGTTTCTGTCCCCTTGCCTCCTCTGGATCTCCTCCTGCCTACTTGGCATATGCAACTTCTCCAGGCGCAGGAGTGATGGAGCTGGTGCAAAGGAGGGAGCAGGTTTCCGAGCCCTGTGAGGGCAAGTGCATCAGTGCCTGGGATGCAGAATCATGGTCAAAGAGATCTGGGAGCTCTTCAGAGAGCATTCTGGACTAAATTTAATGACAATAGTTGCATAGCTAGCCTTCACCCGACACTGCTCATACACCACACTGAGTTAGGTTTAATGATTTTTCTGCATTTTTCAACGCAGAAATTTCTTGACTCATCGTTCTTTTCCCTGTATCCCAAGTTGCTTTGCCCAGGTGCTGCCGTTAATTTCTGTCGAGAAGGAACTAAACAGAAAATTGTTTCTAACAGTCTCTTGCATAGTAAAATAAAAACAGAGGTTTTGTGATAACAAGCTTGCCCTTCTTCTTTTAAAATTACAGTATGACCAGATTCGCAGACCTTGAAGACAGTTAGAGTTTGGAACATAGCTATAAATGGAGCCAAAACATTTTTAATGCTAGTTAAAAATACCTTTAACGTCCCATTTCCAAAACTGTACCCATCTGCAGGTCTAGGGGAGGAGATGGGAAAGGGACAGACTCAGGACACGTCACTGCATTTGGAAATTAGCCTGAGGTACAATTTAAGGAGTGACACTGGGACGACTTTGTCAGGGGCTGCCGTGCTATGTAAATCAAAGTGATTTGATGAAGCCTTTGGAGCAAGAGCACTGGAATCAGTTTGTACCACCTCTCTCCTCTCTTCCTATTTTGTCACAAAATTATTTGTAAATAACCAAAACAATAATTTTCTTTTTGTGGCACCTGAAGTATTCAGCAACAGACTCCAAGGGGAGGGGGAATTGTGCAACCAGACACTGAATCGAACATCTCATCAAACGCCTGTATGGAAAAGGTATGGAGTATTTTAGTCTTTCATATTCTAGGAGTTGTAATACAATAAAATTCCTGACTAGCTCTTTCTTACTCCTGATTGGTTTGAGCCCTGTGTGAAACAAATGGTGTTTTTGATGACTTAATGACAGGTTGAGGAGAATAAATTTAACAGCCGTCAGTTGCATTCCTATGTTTAAAGCTGAAAAGCTTCAGTGGATCACCCTGCAACTCAACTGCTGAAAACACTTCTGGGTTTCTCAGCATGGGTTTGGTATCATACACGAGTCTTCTCCAAGACCATAATGTGTAACCAGGAGATGAAGTAACAACGCTGGGATTCAAAAGCATGTCAGAGAGATATTAAAGCAGTTGCAAGACCAATGCTGACAAGCAGTTTGAAACTAACAGGTGTAGTTCTGTAAAAAATAAACCCTTGGTATTTAATCTACAGTAATTCAATGGTAGCTAATACATGGTACCTACTCCAGTGTTGAAAACAGACGAAGTGCTGTAGGATTTACGATCGGTTTGTGACAAATCCAGCTCAAGATGGTGACACTATCAACTCAGGCATCATTCACTCCAAGGACTTTACCATGAGTTCACTGGGAGGCACATGGCCATACTGGGTTTTGTTTGTGTGAGTTTAGGCAACGTTCATTATTTACAATCAAAGAGACCTTCCATTGCTCATGATGTAATTCACTGACAGCAAAAAAATTACTCATGCTTCTTTTCATATCACACGATGGTGGCGAGAACGAGAGAACATGCTTGTCTAACATTGTTTTGGTAAGGGTAAATTCTCTGAAGACAAAGCATCAGCGGTTAGAAATGGAAGGCCAGACACTGTCTGTTCGTTTTCCTTAGTGTAGCTACTGTTTGCTTCAGTTAAACACGAGGAGAATCTTCTCTTACGCAGCTATGGCATCTCGGTGACGGGGCGTTTCTGTTTCAAAGTGTCAATGAGGGACAGCACTCCTCGTTTTACGTTGGTCGTAACTCTTCTCGTCACAGAGTCTGCGGGAGGTGGAGGCGGCCGAACCTTCTGTGAAGGAGGTCTGGCTACTAAGCACTTCTGATACCGTAACTGCAAGAAAGCAAAAGCATTCTGCGGTCCTTACGGTGTCCAACACTTAGGCAGAGCCCTTCCAACACACCTTTAATACTTCCTCACAAAATAGTCAAATCCCATTTTGGCTGCAATAAAGAGCCCAGTGGAAGTTAACAGGATGCATCAACCTGTGGGCAGGAGCTGTTCTTGAGCACATGACAGATACCAAATCACACCAACAGCCCTTTGAAAACTGGAAAATAAGTTTTCTGGGTTCAGCTGTTCTTGGACAAAGATTATTTTCATCGCACTGTCACTGGGTTGTATAACCCAACTCTGAGCAACACCTTTTTCCTGAATGAGGTAACTTGTGTAGCGAAAGAAGGGATGCCCAACTTAGACAGAAGTTGCAGAGGTTTGGAGGGAAGATGGTTGAAATGGGCATCATTCACTGAATTGACATTTCAGACTTAAAAATCACAGAATCATAGAATGGTTTGGGCTAGAAGGGACCTTAAGGACCATCAAGTTCCAACCCCCTGCCATGGGCAGGGACACCTCTCACTAGACCAGGCTGCTCAAGGCCCCATCCAACCTGGCCCTGAACACTGCCAGGGAGAGGCAGCCACAGCTTCTCTGGGAAACCTGTGCTGGGGACTCATCACCCTCACAGGGAAGAATTTCTTCCTAATTTCCAATCTAAATCTACCCCCTTCCAATTTAAAACCACTCCCCCTCATCCTATTACTACATGCCCTTCTAAAAAGTCCCTCCTCAACTTTCCTGTAGCCCCTTCAGGTGCTGGAAGGCTGCTATAAGGTCTCCCCAAGCCTTCTCTTCTCCAGGCTGAACAAGCCCAACTCTCTCAGCCTGTCTTCATAGGAGAGGGGCTCCAGCCCTCTAATCATCTTCATGGTGCTCCTTTGGACCCGTTCCAACAGCTCCATGTCCTTCTTATATTGGAGAACTCCAGCACTGGACACAGCACTCCAGGTGGGGTCTCACAAGAGTGGAGTTGGGTTTTAATTGACAAAATATATCCTATCCCTTTTGTCAACTCATAAATCATATAAATCATAATCCTACCAGCCAATTCCTTTTTTTTCCCTGTTCTTTTTTTCTGTCTCAAAATTAATGTAATTGCAAATTTGGAAAGACAACTCTTTATGGCGGCAGTGAAACACCTAAGTGCTATCAAGTGCCTTTGAAGAAGGTCACTTACCATGCAAGCAGCCTGAACAGCTTCTGACACGTTGCCTGCATTTGGCTCGCACCAGAAAACGTGGCACTCGAAATGCTGGTTTCCTGTGTCCATGATGAAGGCGAATGTGTGAACGTCCTTGCCTACTCCCATGAAGGACAGGAACCTCACACGACACTCCACCATGATCTCCTCTTCATTCTGGTTACAAACCAAAAGGATCAATCATTACCACCAGATGCTCTGTGGAACATTACCTTCCAGTTCAAGCTGATGAAAAGGGGGAAGAGACCAATGCAATTCTGTGGAATTCCTCTTGATCAATCTGCAGGTACCCAGCGTGCTCATGCCTGGGCTGGAGCTCCACTTCCAGGCTGCTACCAGAAGGTGGAGGCTTTGGGTGTTAGCACTGACCATACTGTGAAGAAACATGTGACTGTAATGACTTCAAATGATACTGCACTACATCAGAGATGTTGGCTGAAGACCTCATCAATAGACACACAGAAAAGATACACTTTGCAAGTTTCACTGTATTAATCTCTATGGAAAAAGCTCAACCAAAGGATGGTGATGTGAAACACAGATCTGAATGCTAATCTTGGCTTCCATACCAAGAATAAAGTAAATACAGTTTGGAATTTAGCACTGCTACTTAGGGCTTAACCGACACCATTTTAGGCTCAAAATTCCTAGAAAGAATAACACTGGATTTGTTTTAAGTATCTAACGAATACTCATTGTATCTTTGAGGACATGCTTGGAATGGTAAAGCTGAAGCTGTAACAGCATCTGCAGATTCAGAGCCCTGGAAAGGAATAAAATGCAAGACCAGCACATGAGTCCTAACACAAAGGAACTCTTTCTACTAGTGTTTATGTGTTCCTGGTTTCCAACACTTATAATATGCTAAACGTGTTCTAAACAAGACAATCTGCCTTACTCTTTCGTTGATGACTGTGACAGTAGCGTCGGCAACATTCATGGTAACTGGCATCCAGTCTTCTTTGCTGGAGGAAGCCATTAGACTTTCAATGGCACTATTCAGAGTATCCATTCCTAAGGTAGAAGGATATGTGATAATGAAAAATAAATACCTAAATAAACAATAACAAAATACTTGTCACACAGTAGTACAGAAAACTGACTGGACTCCTTGTTAGAATGAATGTGATGACAGAATCACAGAATCACAAGGTTGGAAAAGACCTTTAAGATCAAGTCCAACCATTCCCATCCTAAGCTAAACCATATCCCTAGGTACCTCATCTACCCTTTTTTTAAACACATCCAGGGAAGGTGACTCAACCCCCTCCCTGGGCAGCCTGTTCCAGGCCCTGACAACTCTTTCAGAAAATATTTTTTTTCAACATCTAATGTGACCCTGCCCTGGCACAGCTTTGTGCCATTTCCCCTTGTCCTATCACCTGTCACCTGGCTGCAGAGACCATTGCCCACCTCTCTATAACCTCCCTTCAGGTAGTTGTAGGTGGACTTTACTGAAGTCCAGGTAGACCACATCCACAGCCTTCCCCTTGTCCATTAAGTGGGTGATGGAAGGAAAGGCTGTGTAGTTGGTTTCCTTCAACTGCAGAAACAAAACTGGTGCATCTGGCTTAGACAAAACCAGCTCACACCCTGTTCAGCTGCTGCCACTGCAGTTCTGCAGGGCCCTTCTCAGTAGCACAGCTCATTTTAAGAGAAAGCAGTAGGAAGAAACTGCCTGCTTGGCAGGTCCCAAAGCACTCCGGCTGCAAAACACATCTTCAGGAGACCCTGAATGCCAGACCCCTTCGCACCTTCCCCTTTGAAAACCAGGCATTCACACCTGGCTGGCAGAGCCCAGCCCTTGGACATCATGCAAAGTACACCAGAAAACACTTAGGAGCAAGTGTTACATACCCACAGGTTTAGCTACAGGTAGCATGCCCAGGTACTGGACGTGGAACTTCTGTACCAGTTCTGTCTTTGGTGTTGGGAAATCTACTGCATGGGAACAAAAAAAATCAATGCCTGTTTATCAGCATTCACAGCAGGGAAAACAAGTAGTATTTCCTCAGCCACACAAGCCAGTTTTCCCAGGAACTGGACTCTGAAGATACTGTATTGATTAACGCAAATTCTCACTCCCACTGGCAGGAGCAATGCTCAATAATTTGTAAAGGAATTAGGAATAACTTTGCATTACCTAATTCTTGATCTAAGCTAGGTCACAGTACATTGCTGTCATATTAAAACCAGAAAATATAGATGAACGTGTCTCTGAGACATATGGTCCCAAATTTCACTTTGTAACTATGTAAAATCTCGAATCTGCTTTTAATTCCATCCCTGTTAACAGTTAAACACAGCGTATAAATAATCAATACCACTGTCTGAGCAGACAATTACACAAGCTGATGGTTGGGAGGAAGATACTCGGTACAAACTGGTGGATCTAGAAGTATGTAATTTCCTGTGGAGCTAACACAAAGTGTGTTTGTTCTCCTGGATTACTTTCAAAATAGCAACTACTAAGCTAGGACTCACAAAGGCATGCAAAAGCAACTCTCTTTTACCATGCCTTCGAGCATGCAAGAGACCCTTAAGGCAGATGACAATCCACTTGCACCTCTTGCCTTGGACGCTGCTAAAATTGATGCTGAAGCCTAGGAGGAGTCCTCTTAACACCCCCCTGAACCCACATGATAACTGGAGTATATTTGGGTTTTAAGGAAGAATTGGCCAATTTGTCCAGTCAAGTCATGAGGTATTCTGATGGGAACAAGACAGTGCGTGCAAGTAGCCACAAATATGTAAGACTGCATTTGTCTATTTCAAAATGAAAGAGGAAATGCACACCTTGACGTAGCTGAGCAACTGTCAACACAACCAGGAAAAACATTTGATGCAATACAGTAGCAACTTGGAGTCAGATACAGTCTTTAGAGGACAGGATTTTGCTCCCGACCTCTACACCTGATGTGCTCCATTTTGGTCAAAAGCAGCATCAGAAACAAAACTTATCTAAAACAGGACCAAGGAACCGAGCTGTAAGACACAGTACCTTGCAGAGGAACATCAAGGGTGACATTTGTTCTCTCTTGCAATGAGCTGCAAGCCATCGCTTTAGCATTCTTCCGTTCAGCCATAATCTGAGAAGACAGCGGTAATACAGCATTTATTTCTTTATTTAAATACAGTGTGGTAGCAATGACAAATATAAATTTACTCCTATCATAACCCTAGTTTCTGAAATCTGAAATTAGTCAGAAGCTTCATGACTAAACAGGTTATTTTTACTTAAATAACAACCTTAATTTTCCTCCAGTTTATTCCTTAACCACATGAAGAGCTCAAGGGGTGTTCAAGCCTAGGTGAAAGACAGATGTAGGAGGAAAAAAGACTTTAGCCATTTATATCAACTTCAAAATTGCAGTGGGGAGTAATATAGCAAGAAATATAAATATTTAACACACAGAGGAGAGTGTTCATTATTCATGTTCCTCTCTGGTTTATCTTCTGCTCTGTTTAATTTTTTCCTCCATTTTTATGTTTCTTCTGGAATTAAAAATCCCATGTAAAATACAACCTGCTCTTCCCCCAGAATGTACAGTATTAGCAAAAGAGGAAAAAAAAACCCTGCCACTTCAAAACAACCTCTTTGGGTGATTACTCCCTACAAATATATGACTATGAAATGACCCAGGGAAGCTAACAGAGAATTTCCAAAGCTAATGTAAGAAGCAGTGCTGTCAGCTTCTTTATGCTATGACTGTTAATCATAATTAAGCTATAAAGATAACTGCTGTTCCAGCAGGTGACACTTGGGTCTTAAGATGCTTACAGCAAATTTATCTTTTTTTTTTTGGTATTTTTAGGTTTTGTATTTTGAAAGCATTTTCTATTGCAGGAACACATGTGCAGATGAGAAACGGTGCACACCAGTTTAGGAAGAAGGCCTGATGCAGCAAAGAGGTCCAGCAAGACAGTCAGTGTATGCAAAGTGCTTCCCTCAATCAGGATTACATCTATTGCTGACTGAGGAAGGAACATGCTCTACTTAACAACGCTATCCTGTTTTGTTCTGTTCTGTGTTGCAATTAGCTATGGTTTTAGATGCTTAGCTATGGTTTTAGATCCTTCCCAAAACTAATGCCAGGAGTTTTGTCACAGTTACATAAAGGACAGCTCTGCTGCCCTCCTGATACCCCTGCTGATACCCCTGCGTATAGGTACCGTGGCATTTACTTGATATTGACCTTCCTGGATAAACACCGCTGCGGCAGGGCCTGAGCAGCGCATTCTTCCCTGCTAGGCTTGCTGGAAACATCGTTGAGAACTGAGAGCTGGAGGAAGCCACAGGGCATAGCAGGGCATGTCTTCTCCAGCCAGGCACTGCTGCAGTTCCTGGTGTCAACCTTCACCAGGCACACCCTGCAGCTGCCTGCCCAACCTGAGCAGCTCCCTGAGCCCTGCCACCTGCATTTCATCTGGCTCCAGAGCCAGGGCCCCGGACCTGCCAGGCTCTGCACAGCTGCTGGGGCACCTCTGGCCACTGCCTCAGCCCAGGTTACGGTAACACACGCTGTGTAAATGCTCATGTTTGGGTGAAGCATCACAAGTTCAGTAGCCATGTCTGCAATGCTGCAAAAATGAAAACCTTGTAGACTGGCTACAGAGGGCACCTGACAGCTCTGACCTCCATTCCCTAACGGGAAGACAAAATATAAAGAGCAAATGATGGGCATGCAGTAAATTGGCAGAATTTTAAAACCTGAGCATTTCCTAACTCTGTTTCTAGTAGGGCTGTGACACATGAGGAGGGACAAGATAACACGGGACTAACTGATAAGGTTATTCATCCCCACAGCCTGCTTTTCCTTGGGTGCAAACTGACATGTTTTAAAGAAAACCAAAGCAAGAAGCATAATATTTTCAAAAAGGGGGATGCAGCCTCAAATCCACCACAGCTCAATAAAAGAATAAAAAATAGAGTTTCAAGTAGATTGGTCTAACTGCCTCTCTAAAGAAAGCATTTCAATCCAACTTGTGTGCTGTAAAGGACATGCTGCCTTCCTACCGCTGCGTGAAATGACTGCACAGACGACACTCATGAACCTATCGTGCCAGAAACTAAGAATTAATAACCAGGGAACGGTGGCAAATCCATAAGGAAGGTACGATGACTGAAAAGAACAGTCCTCTCCAGTATTACAGACAATACTTCCACAAGCAGGAACAAAGATCCTTGCTAAATCCTCATTACAGCAGCTCAACTCCCCCTTCCACCCTGATTTTTAAAGCAGGCAGTGTAACGCTAGCAACTCTTTTCCTGTCTGTCCTGCTTGAAGAATACCATTCAAACAGGGCCTCATTTATTTATGAAGTTTAACGTCACCATTTGCCATTAGTTAACACTGCATGTTCTTCTTCCCTTTTCAACCCACAGCTTCTTTATTATTCACATAAGCCTTCCCTCTCTATACACACTCATCATATCAAAAGCACACATCATCTTCCTCACATCTGAACGCTCACCCTCCCGTTACTCCCAGCCATTTGCGTCCTTTCTTTGCAGATTCCCTATGCTGTTCCTCATTGCAGCGATACAAGCCGAACTAGCGCTGCGTACGATGGCTGAATATATGTATTAGGCTCGGGGATGTCTCCACAGACAAACACATCTTTGCCTCAAAAGACTCTAAAGCCACTTGCCTTGGAGCAGATCTCGTGCAAACTCGTGGCGATGGCTTTTGCGGGCGTGTCACATCGAAACACATGACATTTCAGGATTCTCGTGTCTTTGTCTCTTGCCACGTACGCGAAGTCCCTGTGCAAACAAAACGAACCCGCGTGTTAGGAACAAGCAAGATGAACTAAGGCATGAGGAATGGCAACATCTCCAAACCAGCAAGTCCTGCTGCAACTGAACGAGCATGTGTCTCAGCTGCCATGGAGAACAAAGCACATCTACGAGTGTAATAACCTGCATACCCACGGAACACATGTGTAAGGTCTGGCGCTTCATCTATAGAATTAAAGAGCTCGTTACAGTTTCCTAACACTGTCAGCTTATTGAACTCACACCCCATAATTCCAACTGCAATTGTAAATACACAGGAGAATTTACTCGAATATTTTCTTGAAGATAAAGCAGGGAGAGAATTACAGACTGAGAGAGAAAACACGCACAGCTCTCGCGTGCTGAACAATCTGAGGAAAGCACACAGTATGCTGGTTAGAGGAAAGTCTCAAAGGACTGTATAAAGTGTTTAAAATATGCAGACAGTAATTAACAATCTGGTAAAATAAGGGAGATGCGAACCTGCTGAGCTCTGCTCACACTAATTGGCCTAAATTTCTGGCCTTATTTTTTCCAAACATTAAAGCTGCCCTACAAAAGAGATCTTTGCACCATACAGGGAAATCACCAGATATACTGTAGCTTTTGAGCAAGGGTGGTGGATGTGTCAGGATTATGTTTATTTGTTCTGAGGCTGTTTAAGACTTAAAACTCTTCTAAAAGTTGAAGTGGGACCGTGGTGCTAAGACAGCATCAGGGTTTGGATACATCCCAAATTTTGTGATCCAGGTGTCTTTAACCCCAGCCAGTAACTAAGCACCATGCGGCCACTAACTCACCTGTGCCATCAAGGGGATGGGGAGGTGAATGGAAAAATACTTGTGGGTTGAGATAAGAAGTTTAATAGGATAACAAATGAAGAGAACAGTAGTACTAACAACCCAAGTAATGCACAAATGCAATTGCTCACCACGTGCAGAATGAAAAGAACGATGCCCAGTCTGTTTCCCAACAGTGATCCCACCTCCCATCTGGCCTCCCCAGTTACATATATCTGAAGCATGACACTGTGTGGCAAGGAATATCCCTTTGTCCAGCCTGGCTGTGCTCTCCCAGCTTGTGGTGCACCTGGCAGAGCACAGGAAGCTGACAAGTCCTGCACTTGGTGTAAGCACTGCAACTACCCAGCACTGACTAAGACCATCCATGTGGGATCAACATAATTCTCATATTAAATCCAAAATACAGCACTACGCCAGCTACTAGAAACAGAATTAACTCTGTTCCAGCTGAAACCAGGACACCAAGTTAAGGACTGTTCCAAGAGCCCATCACTACAGTTCCACGGAGCCAATTTGCTTTCATGAGCCCCTTGGGCCCCAGACACCCATGCTGGGAACCTGACACTGGTTTGGCAGGTGTGCAGAGATGGCAAGCAGGCAAAAACGGCTATCTGCCTGACTCCATTATCTCCTTGCCATACCACAATCCATGCTCCCTGATCTCGCACCTCTGCCTTTTTCACATCCTCTGAGCAACTACAGCCCAGTCCTACTTTGTGACCCTCCCACTATCTTCAGGTTTCTTTGGGATTTTACATCCTTAGCAGAGCTATGCTGAGTAGCCAACTAGAATCCAACCAGACAGGGGAAGATGGAGCTCCCAAACGAAGTCTCTGTTCAGCATCTTTTCTCTTTACACAAACAATTACCAGAGTGAAGCAGTAGGAGGGATACTGCAGGCAGACAAAAAAAATACTGTCACTCCCCTCCTAAATGGCAGGTTTTCTGTACAGGAATACTTTGGTTTATACTGAAGTCTGTAAATATCCCAAGCTGAGTTTAATGTAATGTGGATTGCCAATTTCTTTGTTCATTGCAGATGCCCAGTGAATGGAAGAATTCTGTACTGAAGTTATCCAGGGAGAAGCAGAAACTGCAGCAGATGGATAACTGAGCTTCCAGCTCTGTATGAGATACGGACATTGTCCTGGATAGAAGTACCTTCCCTTAATCTGGCAGCAGTAGATTTTGTCATTAATGAGTCCTTGCAATGAAAGGGGTAGTTGCCCACAGACGGGGCTGCTCAGTGAGAGGCACATGTTGCACCTCCATTTAACTGCTTTACAACCTGGAGCCTGGTGAATAATACTTAACCCTCCCCACAAACCTACCAGGAGCTGAGATTTGGAAACGAGTCCATGTGACTGAACTGTGCAGAAACACGGTGAAGCTGGGAGGCACCTCTCCATCTCACTGCACTCCAACATGTGATGGCACACACTGGGGCACAGCAGAGACGGGAGGCAGCAGGGCAGCACGTGGAGTGTGTTGCCACCTGAACACTTCCTGAGTGGGGAGCACAGCCCATGGACTGATTTGGCTGCCATGGGCTGCAGCATTGCCCTACCAGCATGTGTGATGCAGATCCCAGGAAGGGACAGTGTTTCACCCAACTGCGGGAAAAACGGCAAAGCATTAATCCAGGAAGGTGCTGTCTATTAACAGAAGATGTCCTGAGGTTTCACAGCTCCAGCCTGATCCCCAAACACCTTGGCTGTGATCTGCAAGAGCATTTTGGCATGCTGTTCCCTTTTGCTGCACTTCAAGTTCACAGAGATGCCGAGTTCCAGCTGGAATCTTGCTCCTAGGAAAAAAAGCTGTTGCTTTTTAGCTCATCTGTACTTGTGCCAAGCCTTGATTTAGAATGGCTTCTTCCTAGCCCAATGTTTCAAAAGCAAATTGAAGACTCCTAGCTGGACTCAAGTAATGAGGGGGTACAGCTCTGCTATGGCCTATGAAAATTTAGAAGCTATGGGGAAAAAACATAACCAAGTGCCACATAGAAAAGCTTGAAATTTCTGCCTTTTGAAGTAAGCTTTCCACGTTACTGATGCTCCTGAAAGATCTGCCAAGCAGTTATTTGTAAATGCTCAGGCCCACAGGAGTCCCACATACAATATCCTGAGGTCTGAAGAGACTTCACCTGGCTTGAGAGCTGTGAGGAATTTCCCGACATCCTAAGCATTTGGGATTTTTCTTTTCCATGTGCTTGGCATGATCTGCCAACTTTTAAATGCCCTTTCAGACTTGACATCTTTTGAGTCCAAACACCTTCCTTTACAAATATTCTAAGTGCAATATGGAGGCACTGTTTGCTGTCACACCTTCACTGAGATTTCCCTTTTATGTGCAGGAAAAACCTGTGGGCAGTGACCATCACTGCTGGGTAGCAAAGACTCTTATGCAAGCAGACTGCATGCCCACCTCGCTCCTGGATCAAGGCCTATTCCTCAGAGTGCAGAGGTAACAGCCAAAAACTGTGTTTGCATTACAGTACTACTGAAAGCCATCTATGAGCCTGTTATGTGGCTATTTATTGCCATTCACGAGCATTTACCTCAAATCAATACTATTCCTTCAAGCACCACACCAGCTACTAGACAGAAAATTAACTCTATCCCAGCCCAAACCAGGACAGACTTATAAACAAGAGATTTTTGCATTCCTTTACAAGATGATCCTGGGAAGAGCACCTGTGTGGTTGCTTGTGCTGCTGAGAAGCCCACCTGAAAAAACAGAAACCCCAGGAGCACTGTACACCACTGGGGATTAGATGAGGCCATCATCTATCTTCAAGGAGTTGCAAGACAGCTGATCTCTTTTGTTCGCAACACAGCTCTCCATTTCAACCTCCTTTTGTCATTAATAAAACCCAAGGTGGGACAAAGCCACCAAGCCAAGTCATCTGGGCCTGGAAAACATAACATGTCGCCAGCAAACCCCTCCTTTGTAACAGCCCAAGAAATTGTGGCCTGACCTTTGATCAGTAGCTCTGGCAACATCCTGGCATACCACAACTGCTCCAATGAATGACCACACTTTGCTGTTGGAGACCACGCCAGGCAGGGCATCTCCACTGTGCTGCCAAGTCCCTGATGCATGCTAGAGGACAAACCCTGAGGCCACATTAAATGTCACCTTGCAGAGTTTATCTGAGACCTAAGGTTCAATGCAAGGATTTTCAGCCTTAAGGGAATCTGTAAGGTAATATTAAATGTGTTTAGTCAGCACATTATCTCCCAGTGGAGGCAGGACTCAAAGGACTGCAGAGATAAAAATGAGGCGAACAATTTGAAACTGTGTTAAACTAAAGACTGAAGTCAGCAAGGATCAAAGATTTTGGTCATAAAGAAACAGAAGTCATAATTATGCCCCATAACTGGGAATGGGGCAGAGATGAGAGCACTTTCGACAGCATCTTAAAGGCAGAGAGGTGGACGGGGGCTGCCTCCTGAGCCTCCTTTCTCTCACAAGTGTAAATTTACTTTTCTGATCAAAAGGATCACTGTGGAGGGCAGTGCTGGCATTTAATGAGCTCATGTGCTTTTCAGTGAGAACACTTCTCCATTCCTGGAAGGCTAATTACAGCCAGATGAACAGGCCACCACACAGAGCCTGGCTCAGTAACTTCCCTGAATGGTAACACCTGTGGTGAGGGCAGGGAGAAGGAATGCGATGAGAACTATGGATGTGATACCTGTAGTGGGACACCCTGGTGACAAGGGGGATCACCTGCCACACAGGTACCTGCAACCCTGTTATCCCTGTGGGAGGAGGAGGGCAACAGAGCTGATGAGACGGACTTGCTCCACACTTGTCAAAGGGCAGATACTGCCCACAAAGATGCTGGTTTTAGTCAAAATGCAATGTACCAGTCTTCTGCTAGAGCTGGTAGTGACCCCCATATATGGGCTACCAAACACTCTCCTCCACAGACTGCCGTAGGGCCGCTCGTTGAAGAAACGCTGACTGCAGCCAGTCTCTGGCCTGTGGCCTGGAAAGCCCCTGAGGCTGTGAGTTTTGCCCCTGAAATTCCACTTGTGTTGAGTCAACTTTAGGAAGTGCCACTTCCAGCCTGCGGGGGTGTTGGTGGGTACTGTGAAGGTGCTGCCAGGATACCAGTCCCTCTCCTCAGCCCAGCAAACACTGCCTCAATACTGCACATCATGCTCCTGTCACAGGCGCTTGTTCCTGCAGCTTCTGTAAATGTTTGCGTGTAATGGTATACATTCATAAACAAGGTGGTACAGCACAACTGCACAAGAAAACATCAGCTCCGACTACTGAGCTGATAAAACCCTTGTGGTGGAGGTTCAGACTCACACACCAGTGCTTCACTTTAAGTACCTGAACAGCTTGAACAAAGTAAATCAGCTAATTACATGCACAGATTGTAAATACACATAAACCTTTCAATGATCAGGGCCTGTACCTGTAAATCTGCTGAGACAGAGGAGGAAACCCGAGTTCTTCAAAACCTGCGGTACTGCATCGTTCACAACCCTGCCAGCACCATCTGTTTTCAAATCATCAATCAAAATTAGCAAGTGAACCATCCTCTTCCCTTCCGACAGCATGCAAACAACACTACCTATTTCATTAACTCATCAAGTCACTGAGATGCTCATGCGCTTGCATGAGCTATCCTACATGGCAGCCCAGTAGCCAGGACTTGTGGATGGTGGTACTGGTTGGCAGCAGCCAGCTTCTTCATCAGTGGGAGCCTTGCAGCCTTGCTTCAGGCATTTCTAGGCACTGGGAAAACAAATCTCAGCCCCGCATGGCCCCTTGGAGAAGAGGAGCATGGCTTTGGGGATCTGCTCCCACCAGCCTCAGGAAGCAAATAAAACTTAGGAAAAGTTTTGTGTTTCCCTACACAAGAGCAGAAGGCAACAGCTTCTTGTTTGTCCAAAGCCTTGGACACCAAATACGCCTCTCTCATACTTCTCTCACTGTGGATCCCTTCTGGGTCGCTTCATCTGTAAACCTTCATTCAACTGCAGCTCACTTGAAGCTGATTAACATTTAAGTGAGATTTATGTGCAGCCAGTCCCTTTGATAATGAAGAAGTGCCAACTAACGTGTTTGCAATAGAAATTTATGGAAAAGGGCAAATGCCTCCTCTTACCATTCTCCTGACTTTACACCTTGCTGGGAAAACACAGGGGCAAAAACATCCAACCTCAAAAGCCTTTACAGAGCCCATGGCTGGACAGATAGTGAGCACGGGGTGAACAGATCACACCTCATCCAGCTGGAGTCTTCTCTGGCTCAACTATGTGTGTGTGTAAACGAAACGTATGGGACTTGAACCACACCTCCCAGTAAAATTCCCTTCCATGTCAGTGGGGAGATCAGTGCTTAGTGGGAGGATAACGTAGTTCATTGCCCAAAAACACCTGAGTATTCTTAAAACTTTACAACACAAGTGCACCACTTCTGTTGACACCGGGCTACAGAGAAAGGGTGCTGCAGAGCAAAGATAGATATCTATATGTTTAAATCATTTGCACGTGTAGCACATGATCCCCTAGTATCTTTCTGGTTACATGAACTGGATATAAATCACTACTCTGGAAAAAGGTTAGAAAATCTGAAAAATAGGTAGAGAATATTATTTTGCTGCACAAATGGGCCCAACAGTTAAAAAATCAGTAGATTTCTTAATTTTGAAAGAGTACAGGACTACAGAGAGACATTTTAAAAAGCAACTTAGAGAATTACAAAGACCATGTAAGGTGCTAAGTAGAACAGAATTTCATTTTTATTTGCTCTTTTACCCTCTTTAATTGGCAAATATGTACAGTAATTGACTAAAACTGAGATAGCTGTACCTATTTAACACCTGGCTAAGCATGACTTAGCTGCCCAACCCTGGGTGCATATAATCACATCCAATGCAATTTATGCTAACGCTGTCCTGTCCGTGAGTAGCAGCCGGAGCCATTTGCCGCTATTAGGCTAACGTCCTAGGAGACAGCCCAATTAAGTACAGCCTGGAAGTGCAGCACACCCTCCATTACCTTCTCACTATTAACCTATTTCTTCAAAGGAGTGTGGAGCTGCATTAACCTTTTTTTCCCGTTAGTTAAACCCCCAACACCCTAGCCTTCACATCTGAAATACAGTTTTTTGCTCTTATGAATGAAAATTAAATTGCTGCTATTTAAAACAACTATATTAAACTGATACACGTGCAGGGGCAAAAAAACCCATCAACTGCTTTACAGGTTTATGTATTACAAATTGTAACAAGAAGCCTTGAACCGGAAAATGATATCCTCTGAGCTTGGCTGGAAATTGATTGAAATTCATCCAGGGTAGCCTACAGAAGGTGACTGTTGATTTCTGTGTGCTAGTGTGACCCTACAGACTCCTGCAACCGCAGAGTCAGAGAGCACACGCTGCCGGGCTGCGGGGAAGCCACCTCCCAAGTCTCCAACCTCCAGGCTTCGCTCTGCTTTCCTGCACACAGCAATCCAGTCGTTTGTGAAAGCAGGAATGGAAAAATAGAGAGCAGCCCCTGGTATGGCAGAGTGGGGTCAGGAGGCACCTGGCAGGAGGCTGCAAGTCACCGGCGAGACATGAGCGTCCTTAGGAGCAGAGAAAATGAGCAGAGGAGAAAAGCAAGGGGAGAGGAGACACATGAGGGAAAAGGGATAAATGTCACACCAAGACGACCATACTCCGGTGGGGTTTTTCCATGACACACAAATACTCTAGAATCATAAACAGTGCAGAAGATGAGGTGCACAAACCCCTGCAATGATATCTGTGATTACAGATCTTCTGGATTAACGCTTCAATTTTTACATAGGAGAAGGGGGAATGATTTATAGCCCAAGTGAAGTCCGGGGCTCTGCTCGGTTCACTTTTTATTAGGGTCACAGCAAAGTGACCATATTAGGGTCTTCAAAGTCAGGGGGAAAAACCTGAAGGTAAGAAACCAGAACTAGATGAAACAAGGAGCATTCACACAAGCTGCAAAATCTGTTTGCAGATTTACTGAGGACCTTTCACCTTTCATTTCACCTAACAGATACCAGGCAGACACTGAATGAAACCACCGCTCCCCTTCCACTCCCTCCAAAGGAAACCCACAGCCCCTTCTCCAGGTGACTATACCAACCATTCTGGAACCAAATCCAGCTGGAGGAGGAAGACAAAGAACTATACCCACCAGTCTTCTCCATCCCATTTCTCCCAGATAGTCCCAGTACATTTAACCACATCTTTCCTCAGTGATGAGAGCTGGAAGAGATATGGGAGGGAATGAATTTCCCCATGATTCTGACAGGTGCTAAAAACACACGAAAAGTTTGCCATTTTTCTTCCCTCCCAACACTCCACCCCACAGAGCCCCTGCACTCCTCTGGCTGCTCCCCAGCTACAACCCAGAATGGAGACTTGGCCACCACTATATTACCCTGGTCATAAATTTTTGATCCAAGCAGTTAAGATGCCATCCCAAGAAAAAGACTTATTTCACTTCTCACACAACTTGAAAATGGGTTTCCTTGCAGCAAAACATCAGTTCTGCATTTTTAAATTCTCCTCAAATGGCCTGGCATTGACACAGTGTAGCTTGTTTTTCTAATTCATGCATAAAGTTTGTAGGGCAAATTACCCCCTGCTGAAAGGCTGTTTGCTTCACTCCTTGATAATGTCACTTGCTAGCTCTCAAGGAGGAGCTATGGCTACTTTGTTCAATACTCAGAGGCTTTAATCTGGCAGCCCTAAAACACACAGCCTGCTGGGTTTTCTTTGATGTCTTATCATTGCCTCAGTTCTGCGTGCCTCCAAAATTTGTTAAAACCCTCACAGAGCTGATACGTCTGATACCCAGCTCAGCTCTTCTAGGCCAGTGCTTCCAAGCCTGAAAGCATTTCCACAACTTTCACTCCAATTTCCTTCCTGCAGACTGATCCTCAGGAAGCCACAGAAGCTGTTCCCCCAGACAGGCTTCCCACATCACAATGCTGCCCACCACCTCCTCTTGCAGGGGAGGGGACAGGATTCCTGTCAGCCTTCCTTTGCTAGCCAGAAAGATGCCTTTGAGATGTCACAAATCATTTCCCTTTCTACTACCAAGGGCTATATTCCACCCCTGCAAAGGTTCATGGATTTGCATAGGTGGAGTGATGTCAAAGTGAGATTCAGAACCTGAGCTCTCCAGATCCATGAGCTGTGTTAACATCATGACAACAATTCAGATTTTACAGAGAAGATTTACTTTCCATGCTGGTTCCTCATTCCCAGCCTCAGCTCCCAAACTCCAGTATTAGAGACAGGGCAAGAAGGACAGTCTACCAAGTGTGCTGTGGTCACCACCAAGACTACCCGGGAGACTGTGCCTTCTCGTAGGACCAGCAGCATGGGGGTGGTGGAGGGCAGCTCACATTCATCTGGTTCTTTAAGGTCAGGCAGGGCTTACTGCTGCTCACCAACAGACCTGGCATGATGAAAAGTCAAGCAGGAGCTCAAACCTCAGCTTCTTTTACAAATGGACTGAAAGGAAGACAGATCTTCTGTGACAGATGCCATGGAAATCACTGACCACTCTCTTTATTGCCACGATTTTTTTATGAACTGTGCAGGAATGAGGGGCTGCCTTCCTACCCTGTGGAGCAGCTTTCAAGGTGAAGGCACACAAATGAAGTCACGGCCATTGTAGCAGCCGCCTCTCCTTTGCAGCACCACAAACTGGTGGTTTAACTCCCCAGGATGTCCAGCCTAGCGTTTTTGACGAATGCTGAATTTCATTTAAGTAAATTAGCATGCTATTATGCCTGTGAACCTCTGAGCAGCCTCTTTGCAGAAGATCCTGTAAATCTGAGTTTGACGAATTAGTATCTAGATATTTTTGACAATGCTTCTACCTTCCAGATCTGAGTGGAAGACGTGGGCCTTTGTTATATGGAATATTTAAAGATTTAATAAAGAAATGCATCAAGCTGAGATGCTCGAAGCAATACTGCAGATTTAACTGCAGAAGATGGCAAACTACACCAGAACAGTTAATCTCTCCAGTGTGATTTGTTTTATAAGCAACGCTTACTAGTTCTCCTTTGTCCTTTACTACTCTGACAGAGAACACAACAGTTCACAGCCACTGCCCGTGATCTGCTTGCAGCATACCTTTGCCAGTGTTTGCCTAGGAGGATCATCGCTTCCCACACGCGTGAAACCTACATTAGCTTGCAAAGCCATCATCAAGGAAGTTCAAACATTTCCCCAGGCCAGCCAACACTGCCTAAAGAATTGATTAAAAACACAGCCAAGCCGGGAAACCATTCTTGTTATATTCCACAAAGCAAACGCGAGGAACGCTCTGCATCTCCAAACCACATTCTTTCCACTCCACCCCAGTATCAAGTCCTTGCAATTTAGAAGCGCAAACAACCCCAAAAATCTCATCTGAGGGATGCAATTCTACCAGTAAGAGCCTCTGGAGTGGCTGCAGCCCTTGTGCTGCAAAGCACCTGACTACAATGCCTCACTGTCTGCGCTCCCATGAAACGGGAAGCATTGTGGAGAATCCCAAATGATCCCTTTGTGCACTGAAACAAATCAAACATGCTGGGGACAACTTTTCTTCAAACTTGAAAGACAAGCAACTGACCCAGCTGGATCTGAAACAAATACCAAAAATATGAAATAAACAACTCCAACTCTTGCTAAACTCAGCTCTTCAATTCCCTGCTCTATGAATAGCGGTTATTATTTTTGTTTAAGATAAAAGGTGGGATTTTAATACCTCTTCCCTGCATTTCAGATTACAGAGAACAACGACACCTAAATTTAAACCCCAAAACACCAGAAACAAATATCATATCACGGCACCAATGTTTTAGAACTTGAGGCTTTGGGACCTGTAAAAAAAAAATATAAATCAACTTGGCAAATCCCGTTAATAGCAAGGTGAAAAGGTGACAGAGAGAGAGCAGTCTACTCCCTGAAGTTCAGCTTCACTTCACAGATACAAGCAAACCGATACAAGCATTATTTGGTGCATGCTAGGAGGATAAACACAGAGAATAAGGGAAAAAAACGAAAATCATTTACCTCTCTCTGTGTCCAGGGAAGCATGAAGAAACAGAAAGAGCAAGTTAGAAAGCACTCGCGCAGACAGAGCTCCAGCGTATGACAAGACAGGGCAGCAGAGAGAAGTGCTGCGTGTTTAACGCGTGCTGCTTGTCCGTACCTAAGCACGCTGCCACTATTTCCTCTCGACACTTATTTTGGTTGAATCCTGTTGCTCTGAAGTTTGTATATTTGGAAACATGCGATGAAGCCAACAGGCATCAGCTGCATTCAGCGAGGCAGCACAGACATATCAACATGGGGAGGTAATCAAGCTTAAAATACCACACACAAGTCTGGGAAGTAGTATGCAGAAAACATAAATAGATATATAAAGTACATGAACCTGCCTTCTTCCAAAACAGCACTATTTAAAGCAGACACTGACAAAACAAACAAGAATAATTCTTCCAGCAGCGAAAACTTTATGTTGTTTAATAGTAGAAAGATAGTAATGAATTTTTCAATGCCTTTTCCAAAAGCTCACACCCCAAGGTCATCTGAGTTGCTATGAAAGTTGCACCCTAAAGAAGTGTCAGCCTGGGGAACAACCTCACACGCGCGCCAACCTGGAGCCAGGACACACAAATCACTACACGCCTTCACCTGCAAAGCCCTTCAGCAACCACTAACTCCTGTATGACTGAACCAACACCCCTTTTCCAAAGGCAGAGGCAGGCAGGAGAGGAACAGGCTTCCCAGGCCGGGGTTGCCCTTCTCCTGCTCCCCACAGAGCCCTGCGGAGGGCTCGCAGCAGGTCGCCAGCACCCATGGCAGCTGCCTGCTTTCTGGGTCACGGCAGCCACCACGGCACACCAGCAGCGGGGTCACAGGTACACGTGTGCCTCTGGAGCCGTCACGTGAATAAAGCACACGTTTTTCCATGGTGTTATCACTAAGGGTTAGCTGCTCTGGGGAACGAGGCGGGCAGGCGCCTGCTTCTGCCCACGCCTCCTTAAAAACAGGACACTACTTGATGCAATGTATAGTGTCTCTAGAGGGATAACCACCCACAAGAGAGCTGCTCTCCTGCCCCTGCCTCTGGCACACACCTCACCATTCCCCTCTTTTACAAATGGCTCATCTCCAGTGAGCATCCGAGCAAGGTTCATGCCCTGTGCACAAAAGCCTGTGACCCTACATCATCCTAGTTTGTAACAGACTGAGAAAAAGGTTGTGGAGTGGAAAAATCTTCCCGTCTCAAGCAGTGAGGGCAGTATGAAAGACAGGGAAGGGATCCAATTCCCATTAGACATTTACTTTAGCAAGCTTGCAAAGGGATCAAACTGTTGGTTAGAAATGGCTTAGTGAGCAGATCTGGAATAAGCATAGGCTTTCTAAGCCAGGTTTTAACTAAATGTGCATATGGTTAGCTAATGCATCCATCCAACATGGGAGTGCATATATACACTCTTCATCTTTCCTATGTCAAGATGAAATGTCTCCTGGTGCAACTTATACCCCTTGTAATCTCCACGTGGCTCCTTGTGAAGAACAACAGTTCACCAGAACAGCCTCTCCAGGGACATGATTTAGTCCCTATCATGGGAAGTTTTCGATATCCAGTGGTGACCTGTGTAAATCTCCCCAACCAAAACCCCGCTCATTCCTTCACTTCAGCTACACGGGCTTTCTACTTGGCTTTGGAGAATCAGCAAGGACTTCACCATGCCTACTGCTAACATTTTATAAGTTAAGAGGTTAAAATTAGACCTAATATTACAAATATTAAAAGTTTTTTCAAGCCTAAACAGCCCTTGATTCTGTATTTCAATGTCAATTTGAAAATCAGAATTGAGAAAGTAGCATCACTTCTACTTTCCTAGAAAATACAGTCAATGTTTCTCAGTAGTATGAGAAGGAAAACATATAATTTTCTACATGCATTAATCGTTGGCATTATATAAAGTGGGCAAACAGATTATCTCTCAGAAAGAGCCTTATATTGGAAAAATCTTCCAGCGATTTAGACACAAGGGGTGTGGGGGGCAGGGGGAGGGAAAAGAAATGTCTTGGATCTGAAAGCTAATTTTGAACCTAGTACAATTAAATGCAAAACATGACCTGCTGGTACAGACTCTTAAAGGGAGATGTGTTAATTCCCCTGCTGTTATGTGGGATACAATTGTACAGAACCACTACCACTGCAGCTGCCAGCACAAAGGAAAAAGTGAGGGAGGAAATTCAGAAAGGTGAGAGAAACATACAAGCAGTTGGGCTGCCGGACATCCCTGGGCAGCGCCGACAAACGAGCAGGGCTCTGGCTGAGGGACTCCCATGCTGTGGGATGCATGTGAGTAAAGGAGGGATGTGCCCTGCTTCTAACCAGTTAATTACAGCTTTCCAATTAACTCAGTATCTCCTCATGGAGTGTCTTATTAATTATTTTCACACCAAAGACTATTTGCCTGTAGCCCCTTCACATACTGGTGGCTCAAGTATGGTTGAATGATTTACCTTCAGACTCAAGTACACAAACGGATCGGTGGATCACCCCCAGGCTCCAACGCAGCCGCACAAAGTTTTCAGTTCAAACGGCAGATTTTGTTGATGGCTCCAAGTGCCAGAAATGCTACCAGAGCAGCTGGGCAAGTGCTTCACTATGCTGCTCTGTATATCCTTTTCCAAGCTGACTGAGCTAAAAGGGGTCAAGCCAGAGCCTGCCAATAATGTGGCAAGATGATACCTAAGAAATTGTGTCAGGGCTGCTATGCAAGGTTGGAGATTCATCTCTGAAGAGAAAAGGGCAAAACCTCTGTGGAACCTCCCACAACCTTCCAGTCTGCAGAGGTATGAGAAAGGAGCCCCCCTTCCAAAGTGAGCCCTGATGGGATGCTGACTTCCTGGGAAGGGGGATGAGTGTCTACTCCTCCCCACCACTTCTACCAGGTGCATTCATTCCAGGTTGCTTTAAAATCAGCACCTTCAGAGGCAGCGCATTATGGTGCTGCTCAGGGTGCGTGATCCCTCAACACCCCCTTTTACCTGCTCTCCACTTGTAGAGGGTGATACCCAGCCCAGGGACACAGTGGAGGCAAGATGGTTGCAGACAGCAGTATTATTGATGGACATCATCCTGTGGGCGAGGTCTGCGCAGTATGTGTCGATGCTTGAGCAGAAGACAATTGGTCCCTTGAGCCATGGGGTCTGTAGATCAGTGTCTGATGCAGGTACTGTCGTTGATATATGTGCTGCGGTCCTTTCCAGTAACATTGTTCCTGTAACAGGAACGTCTCAACCCACAGGATGGAGATGTGCTGTGCAGATGGACACAGCAATGCCATGTTTATACAGATGAGCAGCCTATCTCAGCAGTGGGCAGAGAAAGGCTGTCAAGGGATAAAACAACATGCCAGAAAGCCCTAGAAGCTCAGGTCCCCTGTGTGCCCATCCATCCCTGTGACTGGGATAGATGTCCTGGCCTCCAAATACTCCACAGTTGCTACTGTCGTGTCTTCTACTTCAGTGAGAGCGGCTGTGAGAGTGCAACACGATCCAAGGAAAATCAGCTGACAAACACAACAGGTTTTGTTCCCGTGGGGTCTCCAATAAGATATTTAAGGATCAAGGAGACACTCCTACATTCGGCTAAAGTTTTAGTGGGGCAGCACACTGCACATGAACCTGGGGGAGCATTAGGAATCTACTCCCCTGTACCTGGCAGAGTTAAGTCTACAGCCCAACCATTTTTGTGGCCAAGGCATTGGTTAACATGTCACACCTCTTCCTTCCTGTAGGCTTCCCCTGGAATCTGCCTGACTGCAACTTCCTGGTTGTCTTTTTTGAGCAAATCAGCAAAAACCAAGGCTGCCATGTGTCACCTACACCCTGAACAAGTACAGAGTCCAAACCTCCATGGTCCTTAAACATTTTCACACAGGACTACACCCTGGCAGCACCAGCCCTGACCAGTCTTCCTGAGAGCTAACAACCAGCTGAAATGTCTTTGCTTTCAATTACTGCAGAGTTTTAATGGAGTAAACCAGATTTTACTTGATTAAAAATAATGATGCATGGCACGAGCCTTTCATCTCTATTTACAGTCGTAAGTACTTGCCCAAGCATATCCTCTGAGGCACAGAAGAGGCCCTACTCTGGTTTTCTAATTTGTAATTATGAAGTCTAGTAGCACTTAAGGCAGCAAAACATTTATGTAAAACATATTTACACCTCTACAACATAACATGAACAAATAAAGGAAACCACCTTCATTTCTGTGGATTTGGAAGCCTCTCCACTGCTTAGAGAATGATTATGTCCTTCACTTATGTATGCCATTACTGAAATATAGCTGCTTTCACTGAAAGGAAAAAAGCTATGGTTTATTGCTTTTCTAAGGACTTGGTAGCTTTTTAACCTTAAAAAAAAAAAAAAAAAAGTTATTTAATTAGTCCTTAAGCCTTTTGTTTTCCAACAAGTATCAGACTATTCCTGCAGACTGGCCTTGAGTTTCTGGGTCCCTGCCACTACCAGGATGGAGACCAACCAGAAGTACAACTAATGCTTTCTGCAGAAATCCCCTGCTCACTCTGGGCCAGATTGTGACATTAATTTTTAAGCAATTCTCCACTGGTAGCAAAGAAGATTTCTGCTTAAAAATTGATGGCTTGATCTAGCCTTCTGTTGCTAATCATATATTATGAAGACTACTATAACCTAGTCAGATTCTATTTTTAAAATAAAAATACAAAGCAATCTGACACATTATATGAATCCATATTTTGTAAAGACTCTGAAGATTAAAAGCTCTGAATGAGTAAGTCCTACTGATGGTGCCAGACATCACACTGGTATCTAACAGGCAAGCTGGTTCCTTGTTATTCCTCAAGTCCTCTCACTACATAAGCAGCCTCAGGTCACTTATCATTTCTTCAGGGTTTCCCTCATCTACACAGACTGAGAGTGACTGAAGACCTGAGATGAGAGCGGGTGCACTTACAGCTCCCTGAAGCACATGGCTACTGCAGGCACCCCTTCTCCTATGGTAAACCAAAGCCATCTTCCAAAACCTGCTGCAGACCATTTCCCTCTCGCTAGGAAACATTACATTTGGCTTTTTAGGGAAAAGTAACACATTTCTGGAAGCACAAAAAGAACTTTGAATGGCAGGCAGCCTAGATCACTAGATCACCATTTGAGATCAGTTGGAGATGAGATTTTCTGGGGTGTTTTTTAAGAATAATTGAATTCAGACATAAAGATATTTCTAATTTGGAAACTTCTTAAAACATAGAGAATGCTTTAATATCACATCAAAACAGAACAACAACAACAACAGAGGATGTTGTTTTCTTCTGCAGATACCAACCCAAACTCAGGAATGTGCCAATTATTTTCCAGTAGGAGGAAATGAAACTGAACGGTTCTTTCTGACGTGACATCCCCTGATTTTGCATTATTACATTTCAGGTTTCTGACCTGGATTAACTTCACCCAGAAAATAAAGTTAACTCAGCCAGCCTATCTCAAACTACACTGGGGCAAAGTCTGCACTCTAACACACATTAAACTATACAGAGCAGTTGAATCAATACTAGCACTCTAATAGCAATTAGTTCAGAATTCTGGCCCCAGTAACAGAGTTTTACTCCATGTCATGAAACACAGGAAACTGCATGGCAAACCAGAACTGGATGCCCAGCAGACTGTAACAAAACAAGAAACACCACAGACCTCCAACACACACCTTAATTATCCTAAGTACTGATTCACACAGATTGTTGGATCCTCATCTGTATTGCAACTGATCAGTGTTTAAAATATCTTCATTAATAGGGTTATTTACATAAGTCTACTGTTGTAGAAGGGAAAACTAACCTGTTCCTAAAAAATTAGTTCCAACTGGTATTACATAATAAAGCCTCACTATCTTTCTCTCTTTTAACTCCTTATGAAAATAAATAATTACTGAGAAATGCTCCAGGGCTAAATAATATCCTTTTTCTCACTCACAAGTTGTTATAATTGCATTAAGTGCAAGGCAACAGCTACAAAAACATAATTAAAGCCATAGTTTTAAGAGATGAAACACTTAATATATTTCCCTGATAGAGATCACGACTCAGCAATGTTTGCTACCCTTTATGAAAGCAAAAATTACTGCACAGAACGGGGAGAGCAACGAGGTTCCATAACATGCAAGAAACCTAATTTAAGAGTGAAGCCGCTGAGTTTAGAGAAAAAGATAAATGTGCTTGTCTCTCTTCTCTTCCCTCTGCACACCGTGTAATGAGGATTCAAAGCTATATATCAATTAACAAATCAATGAGATTTCTCCTGCTGCAAATTCTTTATGAATACAGATAGGATTAAGCAAGCACACAGACCTCAAGGCAATATATTACATTTAAATCATGAAGTTTTCTCTGCTGTTGGAAGAGCCATTAACCATCTCACTGCAACTAAATACGTTTTTACACACATGTATATCCCCCACTTCTGTCTTTAAACATGTTTACTTCTTTGGAGCTCTACAAAGGCTTCAAATTGCACAATCTCCATTGTGAATTACAGGCTGAAAGAAGAAAGCCCAGGCTGGCGAGCTAGAAGTTAGCTGGAATTACACATAAATAATGATACAGACACTGTGTTTGGGGAGAAACACAGGAAGGTTTCTTCCCTTCAGTAAATGAGATTTCTGCTGTTCTTAACTACAGCATCTTTTTAGCCATTAACGCAGCATTACCAGTAAAAGCAAATTACGATCATCCTCTGCAGAATCAGGCTGGTCAACATGCAGCAAGTAACCGCAGCTGTTTTAGGAACGTGTAATTCTGAGCTGAACACAGACCCCCAAACCCATTAATCATCACAGTTTAACACATTAGTTAGCTCACTGCTCAAATGAGCAACATCTGAAGGGATAAAGGAGAGGGAGAATAGCATCAAATACTTACCGCTCAGCACACAGCCCAGCATTTCTGCTACAGTGCTCTCCTGAAGGTTGTTAAGTGTCAGCTCTTGGAGAAAAGAAATCTGACTTGCCTTTGTCACACTAGGCGCTGTAATTTGCCTTGCAGGCATCCACACAGAAGCTTTAGACTAATGGACCATAGCTTTGAAAATACAGCTCAAGACAAAGGCTACTCCTAATGTGAGACTGTTTTCTGGGGACGGGGAGGCTGAGGTTTTCTTCTTGTCACTTTTAAAGTTTCTTACCTTTTTGTTGCAGCAAAGAGGAATTGAATGCCAGGCACGTCATAAGCAAACACCCAACTCAACCCTCTGCCTGGTCCCCGTCTCTGTTAACGAATATCTATGCATCAGATGATGCAAAGTTCACTTGATGTAGCCTTGTACTTGCACTTCAACCACAGGGGCCGAATACCCCCGAGAACAGCAGCTCATTCATTCTGCACATCATGTCAGCTCCCACTCTCCTCACGGACTGTGCACGCTTGTGTTCGCCGGCTCCAGCTGTGAGCGAGTGGGTGCTCCTGCCTGGAAGGCACCGCTCCATCAGGGGTGTGTCTTCTCCTCCCTTCCCATCGCTTTTACCGTTTGACCCCCGAAGAGGCCCCTCTCCCCCCTTTTAGCAAAGCTTCACTGCTACGCTCTGTGTTTCTAGCCTGCAAACTTCGATGATTAATCCGCTGTGATGGAAGCAATCTTTTGGGGAAAGCTGAAGCATGCAGGGAGGCTTCCTCTCCCAGTTTTCCAAACCCAGAGCAAAGCTTTCACACTGTGACTCTGAACTGAATGCAACAGAGAAAGTCTCCTTAAAAGGCAGCAGAGATTTACAGCCAAATCCGAGCATTCAGACAGAAGTACAGCTGCATTTACTTCAATGAAATTACACCTGCTTATGCTAGAAGTGAGATTTATCCCTGAGCTGTAAAAACAAACACACCAAATAATTTGATTTTCCAGAACTGACACTTGCAGTAACAGTAAATTTAATTTGGAGGTGTTGCTTGCGCTAAAGGTGTCAGTAAACACACCGCTCCTGGAGCTCCGGCTTTTCTGGGGCAAAACTCCCCATCACATGTGCTCAGCCAGCAATAAGGAGCCAACTTCCCAGGGCCTGCATTCCAACCCCATCCCAGGGCGTGCAGCTTTCACAGCCACCCCTGGCACTGCACATCACTCCTTCCAGACGCAGGGGAGGCAAACTCCAAACCAGGCACAACTGCAACAGCATAAGGACATGGGTCACCACCCTGCACCTCACTCTTCCCCAGCCGAGGGATTCGCTCCTTCAAACGTGCCAGTGGAGCTGCTCACGGGATCACACCCTGCTCTCCGTAAGGAAAATGAGCCAATGTAGCAAATGCCCACCAACCAGCTTCTTCAAATTACCTGAGCTCAATGTTGAGTGAAAGCAGGACAGGGAACACGTATGCCACAGGTATTTCTACCAGCAGATCTGAGGGTGTGAAAAATAGATAAGGACAGTTTTCTGGCAGTCATTTCTTCCAGCCACACAGATGCATCAGGACCAGGATGTTTGTTCACAGCGTAAATATACCCTAAGAGTCTAGTGAGGTTCCTTCCTTCCTTCCTGCATATCATCAACAAGGTTTGGCAGGACCAGTTATACTCATGCAACAACCTGTGCCATTCCAAAAGCTTTCTGCTGACTTCCACGGAAATAACAGGTTGGAATTTAATAAACAAATCTGTTGATGCTGCCTAAGAAGAAACAGATCCAACTCTCTCTTTCTTGGATGTGCTGGATGCCCAGCACTAACAAGAATTCAAGGCTGTGCAATAATTTTTGCACTGAAGCAAACATAAATCCTTGAGTCTTGACACAAATGTGGAACTCACTTGTGGGGAAAGAAATAAACACTTTTATGGACAAGCAAAATTGCACCTGAAACTGGTTAAATGCAGTAAGATACAAAAGCACTATGCTTTTTATCCAGGTTTCAATATGTATTCAACATAATGTGTTTCAACTTGCAGATGAAGACAGAATTAATCTGGTAACTCTGACAACTGCCCTCTCCATCGTTGTTCTCCTCTCAGCAAGTAGCATACAACAGAGTATGGTAGTTTTCCAGCTGGCCAAAGAACAGCATTCACGAGAACAATGTCATACTCTGACTTAAAAGGCTTCTAAGGAGAGAAGCCAGACTTTGCTGTTTTTATATGCTGGAACAGTCTGTGGGAGAGAACCACTCTTTCCCAAACCTCTCCCCATACAAGAAATGAGATTCAGCAGAACTTTGGAATCCTGTAACAATAAGTGTATTTAAAACTACATCCCAGTCTGAGTTTTGAGCTGGCTATACAGTAAATTAACTGGGACTGAATTCTAATCCTGTGTTGGCTGTGATATCCTGGTATGTGATAGATGCAGGACTTACTGCCTGTGCACCTTTCAGTAATGATATGGCTAGATACAAACATGCTGTCTCTGTTGAGAAATGATTTGTCCTGGTATCAGCATTTCAGCTTTGTTTTCCCTTGCCTCATACCCTCTGCTCCTCCTAGTCGCGGCCTATGGAAACGCACACCAAACTCTTCTTTCTTGAGCTGGGTTTTAAAGAATAATCATCAATAACTCAAGGTTCGAAATGAGTTGTGGCAGTTGCAGCACTCGACATCAGCTGCAGAGTTTGGCTGACAGGCTCTTCTCAGCAGCAACTGCTGCCTCGTGAAAAAATCTCTTGTGCAAGCACTGCCTTGAGTCCCATTTCCCACTGCCCACCAGTGCTGTGAACCTGCAGCAGGTAACAGGTCAAATTTACACTGACAAAAAGGTGACAAGCAGCCAGCCCTGGCAAGGTGCAAACTGCCCAGGAGAGCTCTCCGCTGATGAACAGCCAACAAATTCAACCCTGCACTGCCCAAACTGCCAAACTCAAGGCAGCGGGGAGGCTTGGGGGCATGCCTGGTATATAAATACAATGCGTGTTGTTCCAGGCTCTCCCAGCTATCACACGCTGCCCTCTCATGGGTCCCCAGCTGGGTTATATGTCCCCAAGCTGCTGAGTTCCTCACTGGAGATAAAGTTGAGCCAAGCTCATAATCAGGGAGTGGATATTTAACACTGTAAAGAATCTGGGCAGATCTCCACGCACTTGGCAGTGCCGATGTGCCCAACTCTTGGTTAAACTGCCAGCGAACAGCAGGACACCCGAGTAAATGAAATTAGCTTACACTCCAGACAGAAGGGTGGGACCGTGTTCTCTGCAAACGGGTGAAATATTCCTACTGCAAGGCCAGAAGCTGCTTACCTCAAGAGAAAAAGAGCAAGTATCCCATCACACACAGCCATAGCCCTGGTAATACCATGAGTGGCTGAGATCCTCACACTACCCTCTGGCCCCAGAATGGGTGCAAGGACTGGATCGAAAGGGTTTCACATACAGAAAATTTTGAGGAAAACAGAAAATGAGTTTATAAATTCGGGTGGCAGTGTATTTCAGTGCGAACAAAGGGAAAATGGTATTATGGCAACAAATCCATGTTGTGAGGCCAAGAGTGTATTTTTGCTGCAGAGAGACAGTTAACAGCTGCACTCACACCGCTGGCTCACATTTGTAGACCTGTAGACTTGTAGCCCTCCCTACGCTTGAGACAAAAAGAGAGGCTGGTTTGCATCCCAGATCCTGCACCTGCAACATTCAAAGCTCCACTTCTGCCCTCCTGGAAGAGAAAGAAACGTGTCCCAAGCTTGCCCTGCCTTTTGCTATTCTGGGGCATCCCTCCTATCCTGAAGAAAAAACATTTTGAACATTTCCTGGAAACAAAAAATTATTATTTTAATCAAAATTCTGAGCACAACAATTCTGTTTAGTCTTCAACAACCTAGAAGCTTAAAACCTCCCATCCTATCACTGTGACCATCAACCTTCATCACTAATTACTAGGCAGGAACTGCACTGCCAAATCTTCTAATTAATCTGAAATTTCATATTATTTTCAAAAAGAGGGGACAAGGTGAGAGGAAACCTTTCAGAAAGTTGAAATCCTGGATTCAGACTGGGATATGAGAGTCTCCAAATACACCACACAAAATAAATTCCCAGCACCCGTGGCTGGATGAAGAAAGTTTGAATTATACGTTGCATCTTCAAGGCTCAAAAGGGACAGACTGCATGCCATTTATGAATACTAGAGTTGGCAAAATCCCAGAAGGGCTTTGTTTGTTTTTTAAGCTAAGGCCCTTGACACCATGTATGTATTTCATAAATGAACTGAGAGCACGACCAATTCCTCAGTTTGCTTTGCCTAATTCATCTCATTATGTTCCTATCAGTAGCTGAGCAAAAGTCGAGGGGGAAAAAGCAATTTTACTAAAACGCATGAGTGCCCAAACAGAAGGTAAAAGAATCCTCCTTAGTGCACCTGTTTTCTTGTGGGTTGGGGTATGTGTTTTTCCTAAATGTATCCATACGTTTTTGGAAGTGCACATGTAAAGCTTAGATTCTTCAGACAACACCAAAAGGAGTGGGCAGAAAATAAACTCCTTAATCAAAGAGGGTCTGCAAAGCAAAAGCTGTTCGATACACCCTTAGAAACTGAACTAGACCTGCTATCAGCTTGCCAAAATAAGGACCTTAACTACTGTGAGACTGTGTCAGCAATGCAGAGCACAGGCTGTAAGGACCCAGGGACCCTTCCACGCTGAGCCACCGAAAAATTATTCCTTAAGTAATCTACAGCTCCTCTTTCTGCATCTTCCTGACAAACAGAGCATCATCCTAAACACTGCCATGTGTCAGTAGCAGGCTGCCCAGAAGACATGCAAGCTCACTTTTACAGGTGCAATAATTAATTTACTTTATCAATGTTAAACATAAGATCAGCAGCATACCAGGTCGAGTACCATGGCCAGTCACCTTGCCTGACCTCGAAAACCTCAAAGTTTTCCATAGCCTTCTAAGACTCATAGCAGGCTCCTTGATTTTCCACATTATTTTGTTCTTCTACATAAAGAGCCCTAACCCTGCTGAGAAATAACATTTACACCATCCCGCCACTCCCAGAGGTATTACACTGATTTTGCTAAGCAGTGTTCAGGTTTTTCAGGTCCATGTCTGTAAGTTATGGACTAAGCTAATTCAGTTGAAGTTAATAAAAAAAGTTCCCATCGATTATAAGAGGAGTTTTGTTAAACTAAGGGGCTACACAAGCATATATCCAGCCAGCTTTGGAATTAACCAAGGAAGGAAAGAAGGGAGCTTCAAGCAGTAAAATACTGAAATTTCAGAGACAATTGAGTTCTATGTTTAATGTATCATTCAAATTATAAATTGAAATTCGTTTTATGGCATTAAGATGAATAGCATTTATGTGAAGCAGACCATCATGATGAGAGATATAATGCACACAGGTTTTTCAATGTCATTAGCACAACTCTCTTTTCGCAAAAACACAGGTGTTCATGTAACGCAGTTTCTAAACAGAAAAATTACTCAGTAATGAAAAAAAATCCCTAAGTATTTAAGACACTTCAATTATCTGTTGAAAAACATTTTTTAGTTTCCTCAGATTAGTGTTTATGTTTCTGCTCATCAGTCTGCACCTATCAAAAAGACTTCAGTAGCCACCTACCTCCATCGCCAACGGGCAAATTGTGCTGAATACAGATGACAAAGAAAGGCCCTTTTCCCTGATGGAGCCAGTGTTAGGAATCAGGCCAACACACCATCCTCAGAATTAAAAGCCTGAAGTGAAAAAGCTTTCTAAATACATGTAATGGATAAGACAGTATATGCTATGATTTACATAAATACGTACCACATATAAATATTTGAATTGCTGTCAGCTAGTAGCAAGTGTGGAAAAGCATCCCAAGGCAGATGCAGCATTTAAATAATTGAAGTGGTAAGTTGATAGCAAGAGCATCCTCTGATATTTCAGAGGCGCATTCCAAATTATTATACCAGTGCAATTCAGTCAAGTTTGTGACTGTGCCTAGGGAGACACACAGGACAATATATGGACCTTATTTTACAGTACCGTATACCAAATTCCAGAAGACCTTTTTCACTGGTCTACAAATACACAGGCATGTCACTAGTTCCTTTGATAGCAGGAGTGTAACACTGATGCACGCAAGAAGCCTTTTTATTTAGGTGGGTATAAGTATTTACACAGTAAAGGCATATCTAGAGACATCCTACCTCTCTGAAAAACACGGATACAGCACTGGCATACAATGTTTGGACAGGAGGAAGGACTAGAAACAAGTCATTTTCTGGCTGTACTTTTGCTTTTTAATTTGTTATCTTAGAAAGTGGTGAATGTCCCAGTTTTTTATTAAGTAGTGTAACAGAAATAATCAAATGAAACCCTTTTCATTGCTTAGTACATTTTCTCCTCTGAATTACTGTTTCAGAAATTACTTGCCTGGTATATTAACAATTTTTAGGAAGTCTACAACAGAAAACACAAAGTGTAGTAAATATTTACCTTACAAAAGGCCGGTCTTTTCAAGTAAGCCACCGCACAACAGAGAAGTCTGTTACTGCTCATACCAACATGCTATAATCACAGTAACAAAGGGCTGTATTGAAAATCTCAGCCAGCATGGTGCTTTTAAATATTCCTAGCACATTTTTTCTCAAAACACTGCTCTTTTCTTCAGTGGTCTATGCTCTCTGTGGCGTTTTACATGCCCACCTTATTAGCAACTGAACAGCTTCAATGTAAATTAGACTAACAAAGTGAAATCACTAGTAGACTAATTTGATTTTGTCTTATCTGCTACAGAGATCTTAAGACTAAATAAGGTCTGGAGAACAAAAAAATACAGGAAAGGGTTTAAAAATTTTTTTTTCTTTATTTTTTTTTTAAAGGAAGTGTTATTGACTTGGCATTATTAATTCTCTTGTGAAAATTTATTCCACAGGTGACTCCCTCTATGCAAGGCCCTACTGTGACACACCATCTGGCAGATGTGTAACTAGAAGTTGAACTTCCGTGCCACTGAAGATGAGGTGTGAAAGGCAGGTAGGTGCCTTCCATGGATTCCAACTGGTTTGGGAAGGAGGATGCTATTTTTTGTTAGCACAGCCCCCGTAAGACAAAGCAGCAGACTGTGTATGCACTCAAGCACATGAACAAGCAAAGCAAATAAGATAAATTTAAACCACCTTTGATCATCACTTAAGAGCAAAGCTTCTCACTGGGTGTTGAAAACAAGGAGGGTTACAGAGAGCCTGGAAGCAGGATGTTTTCTGTTCACAGCTGCAGAGCCAAAGAGCAGCTGCTTTTTGCATCATTTGCATCACTGTTTTGCCACATAGTTAAAGCAGTTAAATATAGGAACTCAGCCTGGATGTAGCATCTGCTTGATTAACATACAGTGAGAAGAATAATAGAAGAAAGTATCAGATTTCCACCCAAACCTGTTAGTAGGCTCTCCTGAGCCACAGACCCTTTCACAGGCAGCTCAGGCTATTCTTGAGGGACCTGCGTGAGAGCCACTGAAGTTCAGATTACCCTAGTTGTATCCTGAAGTACTGGAGTTTAAGAGCTGAAATTGTAGGGAATGTGTGGGCAATTTCTAGCACAAATCTGTAGAAATACTTTACACCAGGTTCTCAGTCAATATGCTGTCTTTTTCATTAATTGAGACAATTTGATGACATCAGAGTGGTTATTTGTAGTTCAGGTTTAGACATATCATTTGTCTTAACTGAAAGCTTTACAATTCCAAGTACCATTTAAAAAGTCTGCCTCCCAGAAGAAACGCTACATACAATTTCCCAGTTATATGCAATATTCTCCACTATTTCCTAAAAACAAATACACAATACAAAAGACATTCTACACTAAAATACTTAAACCAGGGTTCTGTTTAAGGTGACCAGGCATGTGTTGACATGCTCAAGCTGTCAGCACAGCAAGTGACACGTTTTAAATGGCTGTCTGGTTGCTTTTCCTAATTAGAAGGGTAGCCTCCCTCCTGCTATTTTTCCCACTTCTTTACAAATAAACACCATGGCACTACCCTGAGCTCTCCTTCAGAGGCTTCTCTCTTCCCCTTTCCACCTCCCACTGAAATCCTTACCAATCTCCTCGTCTGTATTTTACCCAGTTCCCTTGGTTCATGAGACATATCTGCACTTGAGCTAATCTACCAGCCTATTCTACCGCTCCTATACTTCTTAGCTGCTGTTTCTACAATTAAGCTTTTCAAAGGTTACCAAGTATCTCGAGCTTCATGGCCAAAATTCTCCCCAAGCATATCCTTTTTTCTCAGCTGCTATCGAAGGGTGAATCTGTTGTTTGTAAGCACCTGAGCTGCTTCACTCATCTGTAAAACAGAAAAATCCCTCACTGTCACATCATAATGTTTCCTCTCATTAGTGGTATTAAGCAGAAAGGAGAGAGTGATGTTGCCCTAAGACAGCTGAAGCCTCTACTGTTACAAAACCATCGTCAGGACAAAACTATGAGTCTATGTCAATGCATCTTCAGTCCACTATGTCTTTCACATTAAATCCCACAATTAAAATAAACCAACTTCATTGATCAAAGAAAGAATGCACACATACAGCTTTTAGCAGTCACTTAACTATATTTGTTTGAAAATATGTTAATTCTGTAAGCTTAACTGGATTCCCCCTTTCACAGCTGTATTGTTTCATTAGCCCTTCCTATAACACGCTGCATTCGCCAACAGTGATGGCAAATGGATCCAATCTTATGGATATAAATGGGAAGTTTTGTATAAATAACCACCTAAACTATTTCTTGGGGAGGGGGAGGGAAGGGAAATGCTATCAAAACACACAGAAAAGGATATTAAGTAGCAGTTGGCTTAGGGAAAGGATTACTCTAAAAAAACAGCTAAGGATATAGGGCAGAAAAAACCAGTACAATCCTTTTCCTCCAGTGTAATCCCTCACCTCTGCTCTATTTATGTGATTCCTCACACTATGCTTTGCCCTTATTCCAAGGTTACAGGGACCGAGGGGAATAGGTAATATTGATTAATGGCCTCTGAGTTTGAGGAGTTCAGCTGGAATTACACATTCTTTGAAGGGTGTTATCTTTTCAGAAGAGCAGGTGCAAACACTATCTAATTTTAAATTTATTTTATATTCTGCTTTTCTTGACCACATCTCTTTGATGCAGAAGAGAAAGTTTATTTTATCTCATATGGCTTGATAAGCTTCTTTCACAGAATCAGAGAAAGACTCAATCTCAGAGCACATTCAATCATCACCTTGCCTTCCTGAAGACCATGAACACCTCCCTGAAGGACACAGCTATAAGCCACATTACATCACTGAAGCCCAATGTTGTGTTCCTTGTAAACAAAGTATTTTCAGAAAGGGGAAACAATTAATTACTGGTACAACAGGATACCCCAACCTCGGCAAACTTGTATTTATTGTCTGTTCTTCTCATAGCTTTTAATCGTCTACTTAAGGCCAGGTATGCCCCCTAAAAATCTCATGTCTGTACGATAGACATGCACTGCAGCTCAGGCCAGGTAGTATTTGTAAAATGCAGTTTCAGACAGGAAATACAGATCACAACCCATGACACAGGCACTTGACTGGTTGCACAGCTAATAAATCTGTTCTTGGTCAGACACACTGCTATCCCTCTTTAAAGCCTGAGGCACACTCAAACTAAAAATAAAACATTTAACCTGCTGTAGCTCCAGTGAAAACTCGCAATTCCACATGTCTAGAAGGTGGTTCCTAAATCTGTATTTAGATGTTTGATTTTCAAAAGATTCCAAATATATGGAGACCCCACTGAACTCAGCATACAGGGCAGGTACTAATCACCCCTGAAACCAGGCCATTTTTATTTAGCCATTGACACAGCAAGATAGGATGCTATTTTTAATTCCCCATATTTTGAGGAATCTGAGCCATCACTTTAAGCCATTTCTTCCTCATCTTTACAAAACTTTGTCCCATTTTCTCACTCATGTCCCCACTAGTTTTCTCAGCTCTTGCCCTAACAGCTCCTGTGATAAAACAGCTCAGTGACTTGCTTACCTTCCAGCTTTACAAGATTATGTTCATCTAACTCATAGTGCCTATCCATTTAGCAGTCTGCCCTCCCTTTTTGAGGCAGCTTGATGTGTGCATCACCTCTCAGCCTTTCTCCCCTTTTTGATTCACAGCCTCTTTTTACTCCCTGATACCCAAGCAGCAGAAAACCAGCAGCGGTTCAGAGCAGCAGGGCAATGGAGATTCAGAGACAGACAGAATTGCCCCCTGCCCCACCTGCCAAAACGGGCATTATTAGGGCAGAGGAGGGAGCACAATCCTTTCACACTGTCAAGTCACGGGACCTAAGATCAGAAAACCCCAGTATCAGACAATCTGCCTCTCCATCACCTCAGAAGCAAGAGCAACAACCCTCCCTCCTCAGCCTGCCAGGGACACATGTAAACCATACAGAGAAAACAAACTTGGGCTACGTGACGACAAAGCTAGTGGATGACCAAAGACATGTGCTGTGAGTTTTCTCCAACATGCGAGGTGCTCATGCCATCCAGCAACTAGTTGCATATTCAGTACCATTAAAGCTGTCTCCCAAACCCAACCACGGCCCTCCTGGCCATCTAACCACGGGAATATACTGCTGCTGCATAGAGACACCATGACAGAAAGAACTGTGTGACAGAAGGAACCCATATCTTTTAGGCAATAAAGTCCCACAGAGGTTGAAGCAGGCTTTGGATTTGTGGAAGGGCAATGAAGATAAAGGACTCGGGGAAATGTGCTAAGGAAACCTTTACAAAATTGATGGGCCATCACCTCTTCTCTCTTCCTTGTTAGCAAGCTGCTCAGAAAGCAAAGGGTATGCACCAGGAGGTGAGAAGGTGAGACAAAACCCAACCTGAGGAATGATTAATGTACAGTCCTGAAAAAAAGTGAAAAGAATGAGCCTTTTACAGCTTCAGTAGCCTAATATATTCCAATGTGCTTTCAAAGACCAGAAAAAAACATGCCATGGGCTGCTTGCTAAGAAGCAAACAGCACGGACAATTACTGTGTACTTGTGATACCACAAACCCTCCATGTGACAGTGACCTTACTGATCCTGAAATCAAACTACTTAAGGAAGCATGAGGACTTTTCTTATTAACAAATAATACTAAATGAATCATCCAGGCTCTAGTTTCAATGCAGCAGGACAACAGGACTGTACAGAGTACAGTCAAAACCTTGTCACCCAAGAAACAGAGTCGACTGAAAAGGTGGACAGACACATTATGTTTATTTTCCTTTAATGCCCACGCATACGTATCAAACATAGGTGCTCGGAGTCTATACATACATATGTATATGTACACATATGTATATATACTCATACATAACTACCAACTTTTGTTGTGGCAACCTGCTTTTGTTCACCATTTTTCCAAGGTACACCAGGCTTCCTTAAGGTCCGACATATTTTACTGTCCCATTAACTGAAAACAAGGGATGCTACCTTTCAAAACACACGATCGCCATGCAGCCTGAGTCAACAAAGGATGAAGCCTCTGCTTCTCACAGAACCGTGTGAAATAAAGTAACTCTAGAGGTCAAGATAATAGTGCAACATCTGGAGAGAGTGACTGCAGCCTCCTGGAATACCTATCTGCCTGAGGTGAGTTAGCAGACACATCTTCAGATTAAACTTTCATCAGCACATCTCTGTATTTCATCAATCTTTTATTATGGCATAGCTTAGAGTATCATCTGGTCAGGTGTCACTACAAAACCTTTTCATCTTCCAAAGTTAAATGTACCCAAATAAACCACTACAAGCAAAATACAGTTAAAAAAACAGGGCCTGCAGATCATTACTGGGTTCAAATAGCTCAAATAGAGGAAAATCTACATTTCTGCAATATTTTAAAATTTAAACACTACCTTTCACAGTAAGTCAAGTATATTTCATTACACAGGCTCTCGGACAGAAGATGCAGCTTATTAACAGCATACCTGTGCAAAAGCTTCTGCAAGAGGTTCTTCCTAGAACTAGAACCTTGTCAACTTCGGGGTAACTATTCCTCCAAAGCTGCAAGGTGTTCCCCTCACTCTTTTCTGATGATAGCAAACGCATAATTAGGCAAAGCTGCTTTTGCAATCAGTAAATGGCTCTGGTGTTTCTCACCTCAGGACCGATACGTAATTTTACCAGGATGAAGCCAAGGATTGCGTGCTAACATACACATGAAAAGACATAAAGTGAAACTCTAGCTCAACAATATGATTCTCTTAGCTCAGGTTCTCATTTTTTCTTGTGTTTTTGTACTTGTTCAGCAAATTCTACATTATTTATGCTACCTTTCAAAGTATGTTTCCTATAGTGATGGATGCTCAAAACACACCATACCATCTGATTACTAAGCATTAAGTGTGGTCTTTCTGCTTGTCTTTTGGATCTTCTACCTGCTATTTAACAACACATGCAGTTTGACTTTACTAACAAATAACAGATACAATGCTTTACTTACAATCTTATTTTTTTAAAATGGTTGATAAGCAGATTAAATTTCAAAAAGAATGGGCTCCATGTCCTGAAAGCCATACCAGACACAAGATTTTTGTAGAAGCATCTATCAAATTTCTTATGAATGACTAAGAATAGGAAAGTTATGGTATCAAACTACTTATGATGAAAAAAGATTCCAATAAAAATGGCTACTGCCAGCATTACATTACTTGCCAGCAAATGAAATATTAAGGCTGGTCTTGATTGTGTATTTATCTATTAAAACTTCAAGTAATTACTTTCTGTTGTTGCTTACAGCAGCCGCTCAAGAAAAGCCATGTTCTCTAGGAACAAGTGCTCCGTTCCAACACAGAAAGTTTAATTGCCTCTTTTTGATAGTAGAAACACAAGGAAGAGTATTAGTTTATTTGTTCTTCCAGGTTCTCTGTACTGTCAATGTCACTAAGAAAATCTCTTTTCAGGCAAAGAGTAGAGGAAGCTTCTACCCTTTTACGACCAAGAGGGTTTGTTTTGTTTTGAAACGTTGATGTACATTTCACTCACACACTCCACAAGTACAGTATTTTTCTTAATAGAAACACGTGTTTCCGCTGAGGTCTCAACAGAACTGGAATTCATTGTTGGTCCCCAGATACAGCATGAAACTGGGCAGGAATGGGATCAGCAAACCTATTTCCTGTGCCTTGTACACAGTTTTTGGTAAACGTTCTTGGATACCGTAGCAGGTCAGAACAGAATGACCTGCACATACACAACCTTTCTCACCGACTCCTGTCCTATGGATGGGGTTTTTATTTACCTAGGAGAGTTTGTTATTGCCTTGCATTCCTGGGTAAGTTTCACCAAAACCTTATGGCAGTCTTGAAGCCAAAGGTAAAAGGCACATTTCTCTGAGATGTCCCATTTCAATATCCACATTTAGATGACCAGTTTGGTCTTTAGGACAAGTTACTTATCCAGTCTGGAGAAATGTGTCTCATTATCCTGTTTTATAAACAACATAATGGAATGATTTTATTTTCCAAAGAAATTTAAATATTTGACAAAAGAACTGTAAATGCTTCAAAAATAATTAATGAAAAGCAAAGCTGACTTCCTTTACTCTGTAAAGCTGCATCACATGTAGGTGCCCCTTAAAATGCTCTATTTATTTCCTGACTAAAGCAAGATACTACAAAATCTGACTTGAAGGGAAATGTGCACTGCACTCATTCTCTGAGGCAAACAAAGCACTGTAATGGCTTATTCATAAGAAGGTAAAACCTCTTTACTTCTCACCATTTCAAACTGGATTTGTCCCTTTTAGATCTCCCAAAAGTTTGTACCAATGGAAGTTAAAAACAGTTAAAAATACCCAAACAAAATCAACCATCAGTCACTTTCTAGAAGTAAATATTTAGAAAGATGGAATTGGGTCACAGAAATATTTATCCCCTCTCCTTTTGGAAGTTTAGCCAGCAATAATGGGAAACTTTGGTGGGGGATTAAAGACATTCCACAAAATCTTTTACTGGGAAAGATTTTTCAGATCCAGAATGACATTTCCCACCAAAAGTCAGAGACAACCCCCTCCCATCCCTACTATTGCACATATCTCAGTAATCAAAGCTGGACACAAAAAGCAGCAGTTTGCTAGCACGATTCAATCCTTACTGTCCATGTGGCAGGATGGGCACTGCCTGAAGATCCTGGAATCAATCAATGTGAATGGAAATGTTATTGATAGATCAAAATGCTCAACGGGACAGGGAGACAGCTCACTGTGCCACTCTAAGTAGGTCATCTTCACAATCCTGCTCCCACCACAACGTTACATGACAAAGGGGGATGCTACCAAAAGGTCAGTCAGGAGGGCATGCTAAGGACAGAGGCCTTTAGAGTGCACTCCTGGTTGCTCCCTACCACAAGGGAGAACTTCACCTTGCAGGCAGTCAGGTTTCAGAAACAAACCTTAGTTTTCAGCAACGCTTGGAGGAATTTTCTTGCATTAAGATCTTTAAGTAATAGTAATGGCTTAAAACCACGCCTTTAACCTCAGTCCAACCCTTTTCTCCATCAAATCAAGTAACTCAAGAAACTGGAAACACATGCATAGAGTCAGAGTGGACGACATGCTTTCACTCAGCCAGGAGAAACATGCTACAGGACATATTTGAAAACATGGGTTTATATAAAAAAGTACCATCTGAAACAAAATAATGTTGCATGGGCACTTTTATGCACCTGGCTGAATTAATCTGAAAGGTTTGCTCAATCCTGGCGTAGCAAAACAACATACAAGTGATAAACTATGGAAAGCAGAGATTTTAAAAAGTAACACCAGCAAGAAAAAGAAGTTACCCATCCTCTCACAGCCCCTGGGACACAATGACTCAATTAAATGATACTTAAACTTGCTCCAGGTGTGTGTGTACTCTGTATCAGCAGGCAGAAATAGCACCAGGTTGAATGGGATAAGGAGAGCAAAGACTCACCGGCCATTGTCACGACCCACTCCCCAGACTCTGATGCTCACAATGGGCTGCGAATGAAGAACTGTGCGGTCCATGGGGTCAATCAGGTTCAGCATGTCATTTTCCAGAATAAGGTACATGTCTTTGCCCTGCAACTCCAGAGAAAGTACAGTTACACAGTATGCCCCCTCTCAAACTGACTGGGATCAAGCTGTTAGGCCTATGGTGTTTAGACTTGCATCCTCTTAAATTGCTCGAGGTGTTGGTTTGTTCCAAGAGAACTGAAAATAAATTCATTTAACTTCTGGTGTGAAAGAGATGTAAGATAGTATCTTGCTGACACTGTATTTTTCAATGATCCCAGTCACAAAAAAGCTTTGATGTCTTTTAAATGAAACTGACTCATTCAACCCCAAGCTACTGAGTTATTCAACAAATTATGGGTTTACCCTTTCTTCAGTAAATTCCTGCAAACGTATAAGAAGTCAAGAACTGTTTTAATTGTAAAAGCTTCCTTCAAAACATGTAGTCTAAAGGCAGATTTTTTTCCCTTCAAACAATGTGCTTTGTTGTCATAAACTTTAACCAATGGATCATGGGAACAGACAGCAATTTGTACCTGTCAAAGGATTTATACAATATTCTCTGGAGAAAGACTAATTAAAGGGAAAACCCTAGCATTTAAGACACAAATGTGAATTCTGCTGGTGACTGCAGAATCCTGGAGCCAGGATCTCTCCCCAATTCTTTTGGCATGTAAGAATAAGGACAATGCTTAGATGAAACAAATTTAGAGGCTGTTTTCCTTTTGATGCTAAAATCCTAATCTTCCACCTATGGCTAACATTTGGAAAAGGTCTGCTGCTGTTTCTGTCACATCTAGTAGCTCTCTTCTCAGAGGCTGTACACTTACTCTGCAGACTATGAAATCCCACAGAAATCATCATGGTCATATTGCCAAGAGGTAAGACAAGCTCCTGCTGATAATGCGAAGAAGGTGGGAGCTATCAGCTAAACATAGAGTGATTTGCTGCTTCTCTATTGTGCCAGAATCTTTAAATGAACTGAAAGAATAGAAAGGGTCTGACTTCCTTCTGACAAATGTTTCAAAAAATGACCTTTTTCTTCACCTCGGTGACACAGAACCCTCTTCCCACTTGGTTACAGCAGCTCAAATTGCAATGACATCTCATTTTGTGTCTGTCATGTCACCCTGAGAGGGCCTGCTTCCAGGGTTTCCAGGCTAGGCAGCAAGAGCCAGGCACTGCGGCTCACCTCTCCCACCCTCAGACCTCCTAACGGGGATTCAAAGGGGAGCTGTGACACAGAGCCAGCGGGGCAAGCACTGAGAGGGCTGTGGGAGAGGAAGGGGACTCAGGCTGGTAAATGCGATGCCAACACAAGAACATTGTGACTGATGGATAAAGTACAGCTGAGATACACAGGCTGCTCCTGGAGAAACAGATGTAGCTGCAATCACCATCCATGTAAATGGGGTCAATCAGCAGCACGGAACTGCTTGTGGTGTGCAGAAAAAGAAACATGGGAAATAAAACACAGGAGCCAGGTTGGCACCAGGCAGACCAAAATAACGATGGGAACCATAAAGAAAACAGTCTTCACAAAGAAAAAGGGTGAGAAATTTGCTTGGAGGTCAGAAGCTGTAAACAGATTGTGTGAAGAATGTTACCAAGTGTGACAAAGATTGCTTTTTGGACCCATTTTCTACTAATATATTTGTTCCAGAAGGAAATCATTACTAAAAGGTAAAGTCTGTTCATCATGCAAAATACAGTAGGACTAGGGTAATAAAACTGAATCCAAATTAGCTGGAAAAGATTGGAGAATGAGCAGATAAGCAATATAAGTCACAGAAAATTATTCTTGCAATGCTCAAGGGACAGCTTGGCCACAGCCAGAAGCAATATATTCTGCTAAGTTTTGTTGCTGCCTTATACAAAAGCTATTTTGGAGATTAAAACACTGCAGAGGGCAACAAGAAATAATTTAGACAAACTGTGAGCTTGAACACAAGGCCTCAATGTCTCAGACCGCTGAAGACCTGCAGAGACCTGATGGTGCAAGCCAAGGAAGGCTCTCGTGAGACAAGTCACACAGGGAAAGTGAGTGAGGAGGGAGCCAGTGCCAGCCTCTTTCAGGGAACTGTTAGATACTGTGGTATATGAGGTCAATGGCAGTATCATGGAAGTGATTTAGTAATGTTCAGGAACGTAACGCATGGCAAAGTAGCGACACAGATGAGTCATGTTTTTTCCTCTGATTTTACCTAACTGTAGAAATTAGATACTTAAAAGGAATTTATTTTGGAGGGAAGTGGAGAAGGGCATGGAATCCTACAGTAAAGCCAGTGAAAAGCTTCTGTAGGGTCTGGATTTTATACAGGTTGTGTGGTTTTTTGGGTTTGTGTTTTTCAAATCATGAAAACTTGGGGGTGGTCTTAGTCCCAATTTCACATTCACTATATTCCAGTTAAAGCATATCTTTAGGCAATCTTAAGACCTCTATCTGCAGTCATCAGTTCTAGGTTTATAATGGATTTCTGCTGCATGTGCTCCATCTGATGTGTCAGTGCTGAGCACACTTTTTTCAGGCTCCTCTCTGAAATGTGCTTCTTCCAATCACTCCTGAAGCGATACACTGCCAGCAGAGAAATGTAATTGTAATGATTTCTTTTAAAAATCAAGATGACAATTTACTTCAAGGCCACCTATTCAAGCATAGTATCTGTCTTTTCTGTCAGGATGATTTTGGTTTTGTTTTTTTTTTTTTATAAATAGCATTCTTAATTAAAACTTCCATTCAAGAGGACCAAAACTTTTCATCAGTTTGGCTTAAAAATCAGCAAGGGTTTCCAACAAAATCCAATGGGATTGACAGAGAGAAATATGGAAAAATGTGAACCTTAACTCTTAATCCAGAATAGAGCATGTGATTTCAAGGCAAACAATATTTCAGAGTTCTGAAAAATGGATTGGATTACACACGTGTAGAGAGTGGGGATTTTTCCCCTCATTGGGTGAGCAGCAAGTCTGAAGTCCATGACTGACACATCTCTAGTTGTTTCTCTAGCTGTATTAATTAAATAAAACTGTTGCCAGAATTAAGAGAGAGAGACCAATGTATCTTGTTCATTTATATGTACAAAATACACTTCTGAGATAGAAAAAGCCTTCTGAAATCACTTTAAGTAGACAGGGGACTTGAAACATCACTTCCATGATGCCAATGGGCACCTTCCCCGAGTTGCTCCTCTAAAGCATCTCTGCATTGTTCTGGTCATAGTCAAGACACTGGACTGTAACAATAACTCGGGAGACTGAGGATATTTTCCCTGAAATTTTTACTGCAATAGACAAGTCTTTAATTCCTCTTCTGTTTGGCAGTGCCTCTTCTCTTAGATCAGGCAAGTGGAGGTTACAACATGCATCACTTTTGCATTCAGATCTCATGTAGTAATTCCACATTAGCACAACCCTCCTGAAAACACGGCAGGAGAGAGGCTCAACATTTGGCTGCCGTTTATCTTGCTCCACAAACAATCGGGCAACAAAGACCTTTTTCTAGGGGTTGGTCTCCTACGTCCTCTGGCTTTGAACCATAACCTCACTTTCTCTGTCTTTTTGTTTCACTGTTCCTTCATGTTTCCCCCTGAGCTCCCACAGTGTTATCCTGCCTTTGCTGTCAATTCAGAAAGAAGCACAGAGCTTGCATGGTTCAGGTGATGAAGGTGTACTGACCCGTCAACAAATCAAGAAAGAGAAGAGCCGGGCTGTCTGTTTTTCCCTCAGTGTGGGGGAATTTGGCACACTTCAAAATTGGATGACATTGGTGAACAGATTCAAGAGTGACTGGAGAGGAACCAACAGACAGACTGATGACATAAAATTAATTTCCTTCTGAAATGCTGATAAAATAATCATCTTAAAATAAGCCATCTGTCCATCAATCTCCATCTTCTCATACATTTCAGAACCACTGGTCACACTAGTGTGGTTTTCTTAAAGCCCTTTTATCCCCAAGAATCCTGTGAAAATGCTGTTCCAAAGCACCACTCTCAAACCTCTGGTCAGGAGGAAGGTTTCCTTCCACTCCTTTAATCGGTTTGGCTCATGTGCCCTCAACACTGTTACTGCAGAGGTGTGTAAGCACAGATGTGAATAGGAAGGTGAGATCTTTGTGGCAGCTGCTGTCCTGAGCAGTTTGGAACAAAAAAGTCCACACTTTCCTTAAAACCTTTTATTATTTTGGCAGAGCCAGCTAGGACAGGGAAATCCCAAACACAGAGAATGGACATTTTTGCTTACACAGCTGTTCTCTGAAGATGTTTTAGGACACTAGAGGGATGTTCCAAGAGAAGTTCACCGCATTCTTACCTCTCCCCAAATGCCAACAGTGTCTCTGATGTCATTTTTACAGTAAGAGAGTTGTCTGATGCAGTTGTTCACAGCAACACTGCTTTTGCCAGGAGCCAGATCTTCTTCTGCCATCTCCACCCAGCCCAGGGATCGCACAGCAAAGCACTAGAAAGAAAACAGAAAATATCTGCACATGTTTCAGAGCACACAACACACTGCTGTATCCAGCCATGGAAATCTCATCATGCAAGAGAAATTGGTCAGTTAAGGTTAAAAGATCCCTGGCTAGGAGGGGAACAAAACCAAGGCCTTGTAGATGAGCTTATACTCAAAGATCAGCAAATTAAAAAACAATTTGAGAATGGCAAGGTGAAAATATTTGAAGGAACAAAGAACAATTCATGATGTGCCAGGAAAGGTATCTGTGGAGGTAACAGTGTACTTTTGTTAATATAAAGGAGGAAATAAGGGAGCAGTAAATAGTGCAAACACAGAAATAAAAGAAAAAGAACTACAGATACAAGATAATTGAGATTTTAGGTAGTATCTAGAGCTCCAATTGAAAAGCAAGAAAATACTGTTGGATTATGTCTGTTCTGAGATTCACACTTGCTGCCTGGCTTTTAACCAGAACATTACATTTTTGTAGATTACAGTAATTATTTCTACAAGAAGTTTCAAGTACCAAACAATAACAAATTCAAAGCTCCAACAAAAAGATAATCTAGCATAAGAGGAAAGCAGGCTTTTTTCTAGAAGTTAAAAATGACCTTTAAAATAAAACAATCTAATTATACTGTTTTTTAGCAGAAGGATGTTTAGCCAACCAGAGCACTCAGTTGGCAGAACAAACCATGGTGACATTACTTTGCACATATGGTGCTTTTTGCAAACAAAACAAAATGGGAGAAATTGCATGGCACCTTCATTTACTAGTGTAGGGAATAAAAAGCTTTAATTCTGAATAAAACCCCTGCACATTTGCTCTCAGGCCTTACACTGGGTGGAATGCAGACCTCACACTATGTCAGTGGGACTACAAGACCAAGATTTCCTCCAGAAAACGTTATGGGTGTATCACTCCCTCATGGCAGTGTACCAACAGCAAAGGATGCACAACAGACTGACTGGTGCACCTCCTCAATATACACACCAAACATCTAAGATGCCCCCTAAAAGTTCCCCAGTATTTCCTGAATGACCCCATTCCAAATTCCTGCTAGCTTCTATGCATTTAATATAGCAACAGACACTGCCATCGAATGCTGCCAAATCAAATCCCAGCAAATCTCCGAGCTCTGGTTTCCCTGTGACTCTCTGCTCGAGTCACTGATGAGACACGACATGAAGTTGCAATCAGTTCTTAAATTCAGATCTTCTTTGCTAACTGTGATACTGTCTACAGAGGTGCAGGATTTTGCAGCCACAAGTTCCACAAGCAGAAGACAGACAATTTACAACAAATAACTGAAAACCTGCCTTCATATAGCATCTCTGTTCTTTCATCTCAAGTCCCTCCTTGCCAGGGCAGAACTAGTACTCAGTCCTTGGTGCCCTGCTTGCTTCAGAGTTACTCATATGCATCTACTGAAATGCTATGCTGTCTTGAAGTGCTACACTGTTCTGGCAAACTGATCTGCAACTGTGTCAGCCAACCCAGTTCCCTGCTAGGTACTGGCGCAAATTTGACATCCCAAAGACAAACACTCGTTGTCCAGCGCTGCCGCCTTGTGCCACAGGGCTTTGTTTGCTGTCAGCATCATCCCACAGGCCCTCGGGAAAGCAGGGAACGATCCTGGGAGCTGCTTGATGGAAGCTGGCACCGGTAACCACTGGGAATCCCGTTGCCTCCAGCAGGACCCTGCCCACATGGGCATGTAGCCCAGGAGCAGCAACAGCAGGTCCACCCTGGAGTTACCAATTCATTCCTCTTCTCAGGATGCAGTAAATAAATCAGCTTTATGGTTCAAAAGCAGATACTGAATATTCATTTGATATCTTCTAAAAACTGCCATGAAGTCAGTGTGTAGATCAAGCCCAGGACCATCACTGGTGCGCCACTTGGGAACTGCTGTCCTCAAAAAGAGACCCCAAAACACCAAGGTATTTTAAATATGCATAGTATGTCAACTTTAGCAAACTAAGGGAGGAATAAAATTCACTAGTGGGTAAAAGGATTAACGAGTTTCTCCTTCCTTCCCCTCAAAACTTCTCTCCCCCTTCAGCATTCTTTCAGCTTGCATGATACCCTCATTCAGCCTACTTTGCCAAGCAGAAAACCCAGCCTAGGAGCCTGCCTGCCTCTTGTCCCTGCTCCAAGGAGTCCCTACCAATGCCTCTCTTCTAAGGCGTCCTGCAGCAAATACACTGCGAATTGTATGAAACCCCTTGGTGAGCCTGGGTAAAAAATGAAAGCTTCTCATGCCTCTAGATTTTGTGTGGATTTTTTTTTTTCCCTTTGCAAAGAAGGAAAGTGATATGCAAATTCTCCTGTGCTGCTGCTTCCCGACCCAGCTCTGCTGGAAACCCACAAAAGCGCTGAATTTACAGATTTTAAAGTGAGATGATGGAGAAGGTGAAAGAGGAAACAAAGGAGGGGTCACCACTCAGGGGTGCTCTTCACTTCAGGGCTACACAAGATACTAAAATACCCATTTTTTTAGCAATTATTAAGGTCATCTAATCTCAAGATTGCAGAATTGGTTATGGCAGATCAGATGAATCTTGCTGAAAGTGCTGTGATGCCCATTGGGGTATTAAATATTTATCTTTGCAAGCTTTTAAAATACAGACTTTTACTGTACCAGTAGAAAGGCTTTTTACAAGCTCTTCAATATTAAATTCGGTAACAGAATCCTAGCAAAGAGAAACATTTTCTAAATCATCTTGAGAGGTGAAGAACTAAATATATGTAATAACCATATTGTTTCCTCATTACTCTTCCTATCTCAACCACACCTGCAATTTTTTAGCTGCTTTCCAAACAAAGATAAACACAGTTCTTGCCTGAAGAGAGTATACCTTAAGAAGGGAAAAAAACCCAAACCAGCGAAAGACTATCACAGTTCAAGTTGACAGCAGGTAAATCTTTTGTTAGTAAAGATGGTGAACAGTTTTGGTGTTCTGGCTATATTTATTCTATGTTTAAAATTCTCCCCTGGTGGGATCCACTGTATTTCCTTCCCTTCCCAGCCCACCGTTAGGCCAGCAGAGTGAACTGACTGGGACACTCTTGTCCATCCCACATATTCCCCTTTATGTGAAGGCCTTGACTTCCTTTCCCACTTCCATTCCTCTCAGCCCTTCCAAACTAAGTAGATGTGGGATACCTTGCTGACTTCTGGCACCTGCAAGGTATTGTTTGTGTGCAATATGAGCTATGGAGCAAGGGGGTTGGACCCGATGATCTCTCGAGGTCCCTTCCAACCCCTACAATTCTATGATTTATAAGGAGCCATTACCATAACACAAATAAAATGCTACGTTATAACAGGAAATAATAATTATAATTATTAATATCTTCACACACCTCCCAGTGGGGTGGGAGAACAGTGCAAGAGTGTACACACATGCTCCAGTGCCTCCAGCCTGCAGATTGCCAGCAACTGCGTTATAAAAGATCCACTTCATGTTGTATTGCTTTCCCCCTCTAATTATTTGACCCAGAAGTTCTCTTTAAAACAAAAGAGCATAAAAACCAGTGGAAACAAACCACCTAGTGTCACAAATCAGGTATGACCTAATTCTTAAAACCAGAACTAGCTGAGCTAGCCCAAACATAATTGCTTAGTTCCTTAGCACGCTAATCCAGACCCGAAAGAACTTTACTAATGCGCCCTCTCCTTTCTCCTGGAACTGACATCTAAAGTCAAAATAAAAAGCCAAGCTGAAAACCGGAGTGCAGCTGTCCTTGACTAAGTGTCTATGAGCGCAATAAAATAGGCATTCCTGGTAATGCTGCTTGGTTAAGTGCCTCCACTCAATGCTCACAATTACTGGCAAACCATAATTATTGGCCCATCGTAATTTCCAAGTAAACCAGATGCCAACTTTCGGCTCACAGCAGTCTACATAATTTCTTTTTGCCTACAGAGAAGAAACAAACAAGACTTGTATCATGTTTTACACTATTACTACTAAATTAACAAAATAAACTTACAGTTTTGTGTGCCTGGCTGGACCTTCTGCTTTATCTTAAAATCAAAACTCTAAAAAGAACAATTTAAATAACTTTTTAAGTGAAACTTTATTTTCCTATATGCTTGTCCCCCAACTCGTTCCAAGAGCTGGTGAAGAAAAAGAGGTTTGAAGAAAAAACAAAGGAAGTTGATAAATACAGCAGGATAAAAGAGATTCAGGAATCGTATACTGTATTTGGATCACTGCTGTTTGGGATTGGGCAGATCAAAGATACTGCTACAAACACTGCATGTCCGAGAGATGTGAATGAAAAAAAGTCATTTAAACCATGGTATATCAGTAATTTTGTATTTTCACATTGACTGGAGACTGCATTTCCTGCAAGGCTACACAGGACATTGTCCAAAGAAAATACACAGGGGAAAATGATCACCTTGTGACAGGCTGCCCTGTGAAAAGGCAGGTGAACAGAAATGAAAACACAGGTATCACTGCCCAGAGCTCTACAGTTCTGAGGAATATTTATGTGCATGTCTGCAACCCCAATTAATGTTTCAGGGTTAATGATCTGGAGCCAAAGAACCAAATTGATAAATGCTGTAATCCAAACTCTGCAAAAAGCTGCAAACCTCCCTCCCTTGCAATACAGTTCTGAGCTAAAGCATTGCCTAAAGTGTGGGAGCTTTAGGCTTGAAGGAATGAATGAACTGTGGACAGCACTTCTGATCTTTGGAATTACAGAAACTTCACCATAGGGTAGGGTTCTGCTCTGCAACTCGCTTTCCAAGAGGGACTCCAGAAAGGAGCTTTGATAGGAATGCAGAACTGTAATAAATCTCAGCACATAAGCAAATGCCATGCTATAGCTGTTGCCTCATACCTCTAAAAATCAGCAACAAAACCCCAAAGCAAACAAAGAAAAGAACCTCAAGAAAACCAAAGCAAATACAATCGCCTACCAGACAGAGAATGAGACACGAGTTACATGTGACTGATGGCAGAGCAGTATTGGAAACTGGGTGGATCATGAGGGCATGAGTAGAAAAGATCTCATTACAGGAGTAAATGAATTAGAACACGAGTTTGAGGAGAACAAACTAACAGACATTACAGAACCACGGACTGATTGTTTTCCAGATCACGCAGCTGTTGGTAGTTGCTACGAACATCTGCATTATGGTATGTTTGCCTCGGTGACTGATTTGAATCTGTGTTACTAGTATCTTCTCTACTTGAGCCTTCAGGACTTGGTTTTGAGCAGTTTCTCTTTGTTGCCCTTTATGTTTTTCCTTTTTAAAGGTTATATCTGTCTGCAGACACACATAAATCATTACAGTATCTAATAAGGCCTTATATCACAGACCACTGAGCAAGCTTGTGCCCGAGACACAGCATGTAGATCACATAATTAACTGTTTCTTATGCAGCCAACACAATCTGGGAAATTCCACTTACATTTTCTTTAACAGTTTTAAAATAAAACAAACTATCCTAGTATTTCATGCTTTGGAAAATCATGTACCATAAAATATAGCCACCGTATTCCTAGAGAGAAGTATGTTCTAGTATATCTGCCTGATACACATAAAAAAGCTTGCACTGACTCCAGAGGAAAATAGTAGAGATGATCAAAGCTCAACTGAGTAACTGCAATTAATGAACAAGCAAACACTTTCATTTAATTGACATGAGTAGACCACAATGCATCTGTTTTCTGAGACATATTGACAGTTGTCACATAAACGTTCTTAATTACAAAAAATTTTTATAAATACAGAACAAAAACGTTTCTGCTGCAGCTCCTGTGGTATATCTGAATACCTGAAAGTGTGTATGCACTGTAAAGTAACCTTTAGAATAAATTACTTCTCTAGAGCAGGTCAATATTGAACTTTCTGCTCTCACAGTACTTTACTCATTCTCCAAGACGCTACAGTCTCATTTTTTCCAGACTCACAGGCTCCAACATGTCAGAAAACAAAAGTCCCTCTCTTGTTCCGAGTTTAATACTTCTGCCTTGGTGGTTCCTGTTGGCTCACAGCCAGAGGTCAAATTTGCTCTATCAAGGCAAGAAAATATTGCAGGACCATTGTGCCAGTTCAAGATATTTTGAATCCAAATTTCTTATTCGTTACTGTATTCCTGAATCAAGTAAAGAAATCTAGTCAGTTGAGCAAAAAATAGAAATTATTTTTCTCTACTAACACCCTTTTGCTATATGTAGTTCTGAATACATTAAAAACACCTTACTCTTTTCTCCAGTCTTCTCAGTAAAGAACAGGCTTTGATTTTAGATGCTTTGTAGACACCTTGACATCACATCCTAAAGAGATGGGTTTATGGGCTTTGCTTTGAGGTAAGGGTGGTTTGGGTTTCACTTTAATACACAGTGAAATAAAAGCCATGCTTCCTCAGTGAAGAAAAGGCAGTCGTATTTTTCACCAGAAACTAATAAAGGATGACAGTCACAAAGACGTTCAAATTAGGGTCTCTCTTGCAGAATAACTGAGCTGTTAGGGTAACTCAAGCAGGTTTCATTACTCTGTGATGCACAAACAAGCACACATGTGCTTTGTCCAAGAAGACAAGCCCAGCAGGAGTTTACAGGGCACGAAAGAATGTGTGCATTCCTTTCTTAAAAAGACTAATGCGCTGCACTTGCTCACAGATGAAAGTGGCTCTAACACAGCCAGCAGCACTTTGTTTAGCATTGCGATGCATAATTTTCAAAGCTAATATGCATGACATCCAACTTTAAAAAAAAAAAAACAACCATAAAACCTTTAAGTGAACTCTTGACCTTACTAAATCAATGGAGAAAAACCTTTTGTCTTCACTAGAGTCAGGATTTCATGTCTCTTCGGAAGCAACCTTGTTAAGAGTAATTTGTTTTCTGCAGAAATTATGTTTACAACAGGATCCAAAGTCAATGAAGTTAAATCACACTATTTTTCTGGACTGGGAATCGATCAAGACTCAAATAAACATGAATCCCAAGTCTCAAAATCTTGAGCCCTGTTGGGCTTCCCACATTTGGGGACCAACTTACTATCACGCTGCCTCCCTGCAGCACCACAGGGAGATCATCTCCAAGCATAAGGAATAACACATCCCCATGTAGGCACTACAATGTACTGCACCTCTCATGCTTTTATACCTCTCATGGTATTTAAAGCTCCCTTTTGTCTTTGGTGAAGTGAAGGAAATTTTGGCAAGGAAGACTTCTGATTTTTTAAAAATGAAATTTAGTGTAAGAAATAATACTAAAATACACATATTGGCTAGAGTTATCTAAATATTGCTTTGTCATTCAATACGTTCCATTTTAATTGATTTTTTTACCTTAATTTCCTCCATAAATGTACCTTTCAGGAGGTCCACAATAGACAAATAACCTACCACACAATGAAATGACAAACCTTGTGACACTGTAGACTGGAACAGGCTATTCCCTTGAGCTGCCCTCAACTGGCAAGCTACTGAAAAATAATTGAGGAGAGTAACAAAAATATCATCTGATCAGCTCATTTGTAGCAGCAAGATGACAAGGGACATTCTGGAGGCAGTTCACCATCAACAGGCCATTCTAAAGCTGGAGCTGACAGAGGCTGTATATTGTTTTAGGGATGAAATGGTTGGTCTCCAGTGTGGGATATGAAGGGTGGCAAGCTGTGATTACCTCTGCAGTGTATGAGCAAAGATGCCGGGCATGCTGATGGCGAGCTGCCAGCAATATCAGCAGAGGCTGAGCTAAACCTGGAGCTTCCTGCTGTCCTGGTTTTTGGAGGGGATGGCCATATGATGTCATGCTCAGGATGCGAGGCAGGGGCTGGCTGGGGAGGAGGGATCACTGCTCAGGGATGGGTTGGGAATCAGATTCTGGGCAGTGAGCAAATTGCATTATTTATCACCTGCTTTGTATATACTTTTATTAGCGCTGTTATTTCCCTCTTCCTTTGCTGTCCTATTAAACTGTCTTTATCCCAACCCACGACTTTTTATCTTTTAATCTTCCAATTCTCTCCCTACCCCACTGGGATGAGTTGCCAGGGAAAACAATCACAAAGGGGGCTTCTTCCAGGAAAAATGCTGTTAAAACGCCCCTCCAATCATGAACCTCTTGAAGGAATTTCTACATCATTTTCACAAGAAGTGAGTAACAAATATGACTACAAGTATCAAAGGGGCCCATCTCCAGCCAGGTGGAAGAGAGGGACAGCTGGGTTTTATTGGATCCAGTGGCCTGGCACATCAGCTCTGCAAGGATACAAGGCTCTAGTGGACACCAGTGCACAGTGTACCCTAGTGCCACTGAGCCATGAAGGGGCAGAACCCATTCGTATTTCTGGAGGGAGGGGGCTGACTACTGGAAGCTGAAGTGAGTCTAACTGGGAATGAGTGACAAAAGCATCCCATTATGGCTGGCCCAGAGGCTTGGTGCATCCTTGGCAGAGATTACTTCAGGAGAGGGCATTTCAAGGACCCAACAGCATGAAGTTTAATAAGGGCAAGTGTTGGATTCTACACCTGGGAAGGAACAGCCCCGGCTGCACATACAGACTGGGGGATCAGGTGCCAGAAGCCAGCTGTGCTGAGAGGAATTTGGGGGTCTTGGTCAACAGCAAGTTAAACATGAGCCAGCAGTGTGCCTAGGGAGCAAGGAGGGACAACTGTATCCTGGAGTGCACCAAGCACGGCATCACCAGCTGGTCCAGGGAGGTGACTGTCCCACTCTACACTGCTCTAAGTGCAGCCTCACACCTAGAGTACTGTGTGTAGTTTTGAGCACCAGGGAGTGATGAGTAGAACTTGCTCAGACTTTAACAGTCTCATATGACCAGTGTGGAAGTCCAATGAAGAGTGCTGACAGTAGACCATTGTGGCCTGAATGAAGTCACAGTGCCACTCAATGCTGCTCTGCCAGACATGCTACTCACTTCATGTAAATACAAATAAGAAGCTCTTCCTGTAATCTGCCATCCTACTCTGACTTGGGAACTATTCACCGGAGACTGGAGCAGCAGTTTTCCTATTTGGAATTATTTTCCCATGCAAGTCATGTACCCATGCCTCCAGTGTTGAGGTGGGTTTTCCATCACACTTTCTCATGTCCTTTCTGTGGTCACACAGTTAAAACCACAGGGTGCCTTATGGTGTGTACCCTCTACATCCTCTCTCCTGAGCAGAGGAACCCTTTCCTAATAATGGAGATACTGATCTGTACAAGTGGGGAACTGGTGGGGCCAGTGAGATAGCAGCCACAAAAGTACTCAGTTGCTAGCTTGGGCTAAGCCAGACAGCACCAAAACCATCGGTCTGCAAAACAGCAACAGGAGCTTTTTGCCCATGTGACATGAGTATGACAACTGCTTCTACTCCCAGTTTCTGTCCACTGCTGAGGGCTCCTTCCCCAATCATACACAAAGTATTGCTGGCTCAGAACAAGTTTATTGTGCTGCACCACAAACCAGTGACTAAACTGTCATCCAAAAAAGAAACATGAAAATACTAGGAAGTCCACAGGGAGAGTGGGCACTGGTATGCACCTTAACCACACATGCAACCTGGTCACTCATGGCACACACAAGGCAGTAATTGCTTCAAGGGAAAAGTGTGACCCACACAGCTCCCACCTACATCATTTATCCTCCTGCATTGTAATTGCTATCTGTGTTGTTACTACTCCTGATCAACAGGCCTGTCACAGACAAAGTTGCTGTCAATACTGGAACTTTATGGGCCAAGACAATACTCTGATTTGAAATAAAAGTGTTGTTATATTTTCCTTCCCAATCCTGTAGAAATCTGGCAGTGTGGTGCTCACCTTCTGTATCTTAATAAAACAAATAACAATAAAGCCCCCAAATTCAAGACATGATTATGGCATGAGAATCCTGGGAATTAACAGTAAATTTTAAAGCAGTTTCCATTCTCTCTCTTATGAGGAATGGCTTTGTGACATATTTTTCTAAGGAGGGCTACAAATAAAATCTCTCTCTGCATCTCCCCTGCTGTTCAGTCACCCATGTCTTGATCCTTCATGAACGGTTTGCATCTAATTAGATCCCAGAGATATGTGGGATTTCTAAGAGTGAAAAACTGCAGGATCTAATTATAACTACTGAAGGGCTCAAGAAATTAGACTAAACTATTGGATATATTTATATTATACATATAAAGCCCCATATTTTAACTCTGTATACTATTAAAAAAGTAAATTGCTTAGATTTGGGAAAACACCACATCTTCCTCTGCCCTGGAGTAATCTCCATATTTTATTAAACAAGACTCCATTTAGGGACAAGGTGGAAGAAAATATCTTTTAGATGGAAACCTGTATTATGATGTACCTCATATCATGGCATTATCACCTAATGATACAACAGATGTCAACAGTAGTAAGTATCAATCATGGGGAGATAATGAAGGAGCAAACACACTCTCCTAAAGTTCTAATATACAAATGGAAAATACACTATTAAAAAAGATACATATTGAGATGTATTTTAGTGCTTTAGTCTGCTATTTCTAAAAGAAGTTTTGAAGTAGAATGTTTTTTAGCACCTGCATCATTTACCTGCAGCATGCCAATAGCTGGGAAGGTGCCTTAATGCTGCTAATGGCAGACAGCCTGATTCAGAACCGAGCAATCAGTTTAGAAACTGCCATCCCCATCATTCACCATTGCTACACAGGTGCTACAAGGATGGAAAAGAGGATAAAGTTTTGCTACATCATAGCAGTTGACAAGACTGATCACTGATTTCTTTATTATTCTCTGGATGCTTCAAACAGAAGATCTGTGTTTTGGCCCAGTCTGGGAAGGGACTAAGATCACTATCCAGATGGTGGGAGGGGAAAGAAACTAAGGGCACCTTCTTGGTTTTGAAAGAGACAAGGAAAAAACACATACCCCTAAACACTACAACTTTTATATTGGTTTTAGGCTGGGGTTTTGATTGGTTGTTTCTTTAAAAGATTTTATTCCCAGACTGTCATTCCTCCCTCTGAAAGCCTAAAATAGCCCAATACCAAAAGGCAACATTTTCTTTTAAAAAAACCTACTTAACTCTTCCTCTATAGTTCTTTTGATTTAAAATACTTAAGAACCCCATTTAAGGAAGACCCATGAGCACCGAGCATAATCTGCTTTCCTGCATTTTGTGAAACCATTTCCCCACCATCTCATCAATGCAAAAATCAGTACCTCCAAAGGCACTTAGCTTTGCATTGGCAGCAGCTCAGTGTCAAAGGAACGGTGTGTGCACCATTTAGGCTAATCCCCAAAATACAAAATTCTGCTGTTCACAAGAAACATTCAGCTACTGGCAGTAAGATTCTGTCAAAAACCAGAACAATCCAGTCCTCCCTCCTGGCCAAAGTACTACTGAAATTGCTGAGATGAAGAAGAGAACTTCTCTTCTACTCACTCTGGAAAACACTGGTTACAATTATGGCTTAAGCTGCAACTTAACTGATTACCTACTCAGGAGTTGAAAATGTAAACAAAATTATGTGTCAAGAATTTTTTCCAACAGGGAATATGGACATTTGAAAGCTCTACCCTACAAGATCCTGGAAAAACTCCACGCAAACAAACAAATCTTACTGCCCGTGGTTAAAAATAAGAGACAGAAAACACAGTGCTGCTACTGCAGTCCGGGAAACAGGGACTCGAAAGAAGATGACAACCCTCCTAACCTCATCATGAATAATTAAAAGCATTTGCCTTGCTTACTTTAATAAAGCTAAACTGAAGAGAAGACATAATTGCCTGCTATAAACGCACTAGAAGATGGCTAAACATAGAACAAGGGGATAAAAAATGGCCTCAAAAAATTTAGGTTAAAAGGGTTTTGACCATCAAATGAAAGTAATGCTTGACTCTGCTTGTCAGAAAAACTAGTCAACAAAAAAAAGCCAACAAAAATCATCCAATCCCAAAAACATCTAAGAAATTTGGAATGAATACATGGGATTATATATTGTGGTTCCCTATAAAAGCGAAGGGATGGGTTCAAGATTTCTTCTAGTCCTCTACCCTGTAACGGGTCCTGTTTCCTAGGGAATGAAAACTAAGGGTTGCTTTGGAAAGAAACAAATTCCTATTCCACACAAGCAAAAATACCACTTTGAAAGAAAAGCTGTTGAAGGTGCCTATTTTTTCTTTTGGATTTAATCTTTTTTTGTGAAGAGATTTAAATTGGAATAAACTCAGATTTAATTAGTTGAGTCTATTAACTGAAATGAACTGAGGCTTTTCTAGTGCTTCGCATGCTCATGAAAACATTATATGCAGCACGAGTTGGACTGTGAAACTGCTGGAAAGTGTTGAACAGTCCATGTTTGCACCAATAATTTTAGAAGATCCTCTGTGAGAAAGAATTATGGACTTAATGTGAAAAGATAATCCTTTTATTGGAATTACTACACATGGTAAAACCTCCTCTCTGGTGAAATCTTCACTTGCATCAGAAATCAGTCATCTCCATCACCAAGGAGACATGCTGCTTATTTACAGATGGTCCTGCATCTAGCTAGGCTATTTCCAGCTGAAGAGCACCAGAAACAAGCAAATGCAGGATGTCTCCAAAACACAGGTACTTGCCTTCATGGCAACAAGGGCAATAGCAAAATGGATAGTAACTCTCTGGAGGCCAAATAGTATTTTGTAAAATGTTTCTGATGGGGCTATTTACAGGCTACATTTGTGACAGCTGCAATTGGTCACCTTGTCATAAACATCCCTCACATGATTCTCAAAAAGCCCAACTGGTTAATCCCTAAAACTCAGATAATCTATAGGACTTCATCACCAACTCACTTCCTACATCTTCGTCTGTGTCTTCATTCACCAACAGGTAAGTCATTAAATGTAAATACCTAGTTTCAGCAACTCCTTCCTCTACCCCCTTGAAAATATTCTCCTCTTCTTTCGAGATTCTGAGCATTTACTAGTTTCCAAAGCAGAAGAAAAAGACCTTTGGAAACTACTCTAAAATGGCAAGGCTGGAAAGTGAAGCTCTGCTGAACAGGGTAATGTGGACAGGGAATTAAAAAATCCATGCTTAACACAAGAAGACTACATTAACCCTTAGCAGAAAACCATGTTTAAAAGGAAAGAATTAAGGCAAGCCCAAATGTCAGGCCAAACTGGACAATTCTGAAAAGATTTTGAAGAAATTGAGTCACATGAGCTTTCCATTTATCATCCCATTACCAGTGACAGAGACAGGTTTCCCAGGAGGTTCAGCTTCTTTGCATGACTGCAAGGAAAAAAAATTAGCATATTTTTTATACTTCTCCACATGGGCATTGTATTTTACAACAATGTAAAAAGAGACAGCCCAGAGGAATTTACAGTCCAGGGCTGGGAAAAGCATCTTTTTTACCTCCCTTGAAACTCAATTAGGAAGGCACAGGTTGCTCTATAAATTCACCGGGAAGGTTATGCTCTGTCTCCTGGGAAGTACCAATTCAAAACTCATTTCCAGTTGTGCATGCTTCTCATGCAGAATTAGGATCCTTGCCAAGCACAATGAGCCACCTCTTCAAGAAACTCCCAGCAAAATTATTGAAATCAAGAAGCCGGGTGTAATTCTGCTCCCCTTTCTTCTGCTTCCCCTTCTCTCTGTGTCCCTGTGCAGACAACCTGCATCAAGAAGCCAAGGATATGAAACACTGAACTGAACCTTAAGCACATGATGTGTAGAGAAACATTTGTTGTTTATTGACAACTCTGAATGCTTAACTGTGTTGCTGCATAAACCACTCTTCTTACAAGAATTACAAGAATTTTGAGACACGCTTTTCTCGAAACAGCCGTTTTTGCAGTGTTACAATCACTGCAGGTGACACACGTGGGAAGATAACTACTTCAGCTTTCCACCAGGTGGCACGGTTCCCTTTGCTGAAAGACAGCATTACTCGATGCCAATGAGGAAATTTAATTTTTTAATTTAAATTTTTTCCAAATGTATTGACTACTGTCAGGTTTAAACACGTTTAAGTTTTCTAAAATATCCCTAACAAGGTTCATTTTAACAAATTCTTCCAATAAGGAGTTTAATGAGTTTAAAAAACTTCCTCCTCATGCTGAAATGAAGAAAAAGTATCTGCACTTGCTGACATGCAAAAGCAAGCTTCAATTAAATAAAAGGCATGTCATGTGGTAGAGGAGAGCCTGGGGAGCTAAAAAAAAATATTTCATCTTCCAAGTCTCATGTCATCAGTTTTAAGTCCAGCAGACTTCTTTCAGTCTTGCAAGGAATCTACCTATCACAGCCCCTTGCTATCCACAATTAAAGGTCCCAGAACATTTTCCACAAGTGAAGATTTTCCCTGCTGTTTCCAGACCACTCCCCACCCCTGGGAAGCACCACCTATCCTGTCCTTGGGGCAAAGGCAGATGCACTGAACAGTCTCTCCCACTGCAAAGCAACATCAGCGCTGCTGATCTTCACCAGTGGGACCATGCACACCATCACTGCTGCCCCAGCACAACATCCCCATGATGACAGCCAGTAGCCAAGGGTGCTTTGACTAAATTGATTTGAAAAAAACAAACCAGAGAACCAAACCAGCCCAAACACATATAGTTTCTTCTCTATTCCTCGTCTTGCTCCTCCTCAGTCACTTCTGTGAATGTTTTGGTGCTCACTTTTGAATACCTGTTTAAGCATCATGAGCATGGGTTTGCCTGAAGAAACCAAAGCAGCTGTGACAGAGAACAAAAGAGGACAAGCTTTTGGCATTGACCCACTTCACAGGCATCAGATGGGTATCAGTTCCTTAAATTTTTTAAGTATAAAAATCAAGCCATAGAGGGAAGGGAAATGATGACACACGTTATACGAACACTGCCATGCTTCCCCCCATGGAGGAAGGGCTCCTAACTGCCAATCACCCAGTAAAGAGTCAAACATATCAAAATATTGCCTCTCTATAATGCTTTCCATACTATAAGGCTTATCTTGAAAGGAACAGCTTTCTGGTTCTGAGGACTGGTACCTAATACTCATCACTCCTGCAGCTCCATTTACTACGCTCAGGATTTAGTGCTTGTCATTGCAAGGAGCGCAGCTGAAACCCCTGCCTTTTAACTGCCAGCCTGCCAAGCAGAACACATTTATTCACATCTGATTTAAACATCACAAGCCAAATAATCAAGATGACAAAGAAGTTTAAGGACCCTGATCAGTCTGTTTCTCTCCTATAATATATCATTAATGCTAGTACAATTATTTACTCTGTTACATATTGTCTTTCTGCATATAAGCAGCTTCTGATCCTGTCAGTCACTGCAGGTGTATGGCACAGCCAAAACACTTGTTTAAATTACTTGCACTTCCAATTATAAAGATTCACATACATCCTTAAAAGAAGATGCAAGCACAAGGCAAAGCCATCAACAAGACAAAACTGAAGATAAGTAAAGGCTCCGATTTCATTACGGTGGTTGTTCATATAATGGTCCCATTTTTCTCTATACATTTTATCCTCAAAATAGGTTGTATTCTCTGCTCTAAAATACAAAGCTCCTTGTTCCATAAAGTAACTTCCTTGTTACTAGCTGTGAGTTCAAGCAGCCACATAAACAAGGAAAAGTACTTAAAAAGGGGACAAACTTGAGAATAAAGAGCAAATTCTGTCACCGAACACTGCAGGAAGCTATCCAGCCATGACAAACAACAGAGCCCCCTCTCACTCAGGGCAGAAAACTCAGTTGTGCAAGGGGTCAGTTATTACAGTTGGAAAGTAGAATCTTCAGCTCTAATGCTCAGTTTCTCAGCTTATGTGATTTAAAAATCTTTCCTGATCAAATTGAATGAAGCTTTAAATTTGCAAATTCCTTTGATGGAATTAGTCTCACAATGGTCAATCTACATTGTGCCAAGAGGAGGAGTACAGGTAATTTCACAATGTAGGACACATTCTACACCTTGCACGACTGCAAATTTTTAACTGTTATCCCTTTGTGGATCTTCTTACAGACCTTGGCTTCTGGATCACTGTTGATGCTGCAAGAATCATCATCATCGGACTGTGGACCATTTCTGTGACAGGGGGGAAAAAAAAAGACAACAATCAATCTTAACAGCATATAAAAATTACAGCACAGCACAAGATGGAGCTGGTGACCCTGCAGAAACTTCTGAAGTCACTGTACCTGAGCTTCAAAGAGGCATAGCGTAACGTTGCTCCTTCAAACTCTTTCAGACTTGGGTCTGGGTTCACAGTGGCTGCATGCAGATCCTAGAGATAAAGGCAGTGCTATTAATATAGTATTAAGTGCTATTAATATAGCATTAAGTACATCACAGTGTTATTTTTTATTTCAAAGGGAAATTAAATCCTCCCTGCAAAGAAGCAACAGTGTTTCTGGCTGAAGTTGAAGAGAGGCATGCATAGATTCTCAAGCTGCATTTCATTCAGTGCAGGCATCTTACTGGTTACGTCATGGCAGTTGCCCTGCTAGTTTAGGCTGAATCCATTCCAAGTGGAAAGTTCAGAAAAGGCAGCATGTTTGTGAGCTAGACATCCCTAGCAGTACCCCCTTCACTTTGGCCTAGGTTATGAATGACATTCATGGAAAAATAAAAAGGGAAAAAAACAGCCACTGCCATGCAAAAAACAAGGGTAATAGTATTAAAGGTTCTAAAATCTGACAATATACTTGCCTTCCAAATGTCACTATTAATCTTTCCCCCATTCAGTACAGCAAAATCACTCCATGGCTGTTTCTAGACACATAATTATTCACACAGGAAGAAGCACATTGATAAAAATAAAAAAAAAAAAAAGAAAAAGAAAAAAGAAAAAAACACAAGACACTGTTGTTAGCATTGATATTTACAGGATGGGTTAGGGAACAGATCACCTCAAACTTCAACTAATTACTCCACTATACCATGGCATTTGGAGGAAAGGGGAGAGAAGACATGCCTCTAACAGTTACTTACCAAAACAAATGATTGAAACAAGGAAAGTTAATATAAATTAGGAACAGACAATGAAATTACTCTTTAACTATGATCTTAAAAGCAAGCAAAATGAATCTGAATATGAATGTTGGCCACAGCTGCTACAGCCTTTGATAAACAGCAATTAAGGGGAAACATTAGGATTTCCATTTGATTGGCACTTTCGTTAAAAGACCCTAACACTACTGGAACTAAAAATACTGAAACACAACAATATATACAAGGGTAAGATACATACAGGGTAAAAAAATCAAATATTGCTAGAGAGAAATCATGAGAAAAGGACAGCAAAGGGAAGGAGGATTAGTAAGGAGTGCAGAGAGATTTCTTGCTGAAAAAGTAGTTTTTAAAGTCTAGTAGCTTTTCTGAAAACAGAACAAACCAAAACCCAAACCACCCACCCTCTCATTTTCCATTCAAGTTTCTCAAAATTTTCTCAGAGGCATTCACTGGTACAACCAAGTAAGCAGCAGTGCATTTAGCATGACAGCAACCTGAGGGCTGACCTTCTCTGTAAAGCCTGCGAGGAGCAACTGATGTTGGAGTTGCCCCTCTCCTTTCCCCCACAAGGACAGAAATCCCACAGTCCTGAACAAGAGCCAGGTGGGACAGGAGATGTGGTTGCTGAGGGACCCAGAGCCACCTCTTTGTAGCTTCACCAAATCAAGTATTTCTGTTATTAGTAGCCCTTTTAAGATGAGCTCTCCCAGGCCTGAGATGAGGTGACACCTATTAACACAGCCCAAAACATTTATTTGCAGGGTGGGCCTCTCAAGTGTTATCAGTACATCCGTACTAGAGGAAACAACTCTCAGGACTAACTCTTCCCTCACACACCTTTGAATTAAATGAGTTGTTAGCTTTTCCTACTAAGACCCTCCTCTAATTATTAGCTGCCAGTGGTTATGTTACCTACAGAAGAACACCTCTAGAGGTGATCTGGGCCTGAGATGTGTCAGACTATAAGATGATGTAATTACCATCACCTATTTCTGCCACGATGTCAAAGAAGCTCCTACTGAAAGTTAAACCCTACAGCTATTTCTCTGCACAGGAAATTGGAGAGAGGCAGCAAAATCTCTACGGTTTGGGAAAGAATGTTACAAAAGACAAGGATTCACAAAGAAAGGCATTTGGCAACACACAGGAGAAAACAGTCTTCTAAAACTAAGTCAAATTTGATCAGCTGTGCAAAACTAAAATACATTTTCATGCTTTTGAGTGGGAGGAGGGGAAGGAATGTTCCAGGTTATTCATATTTAGCCTTCATTAGCATTTTTGTTAAATCTGCGGATTTTTGCATAATGCTTAACCCGTAATTGCTTTGGATTGAAATTTACTGATTATCTTGTGAAAGAAAAAATTGCCTTCCAGCCTGTGCAAAAATAAGGCATTTTTGCATTTTTTCCTTTTTTAAACCCTTTTTGCCATTTGTATGCATTACAGCATCATTCTTTCCTATCCTGTTTTTTCTCCTGATTCTTCCGTTCAACAATAGTAACTGCTTTTCTTTATACTAAATATCCAGAGTAAGCTACAACTTAAAAATGGCTGACTTGATCTGTTCTTTGTTGACTGCCCTCAGCTGTGAGCCACATTCTGCCAAATTCTGTATATCACATCATTTAAGAGACAGGGACACAAAACAAATTAAAAAGAAAAATAAAAGGAGGAAACAAGACAAAGGGTAAAAAGGCATTACACGGAAAAAAAAAGACAAGAAAAAAACCAGTCTTTCTAAGTGTTTATTTGATAAACTCAAAAGCTGTAAGAGCCCAAATAAACTCAAGACTAGCACGCGATGCTTCACAGACAAATGAGATAAAGATAAAAGTAATTTTAATGGACTTATGGAAGTCTGCTGGAACAGATATGAAATGCTACCCACGCCATCTTCAATCCTAGATTCATCTACCTAAACCCTATATATCCCCAACCTTTTCAGAAGAAAGCCATACAAATTCCAGCAGTGGGAATGAGCTAACCCATCCCTCCCAAACCAGATAATCTTGGAGCACACACTTCCAAAGAGCAATGAGGGAACCAGCCATACACAGCTTGCACGTGGTGTAACTTGGGGCTGGAAGCTGTCCATGGCAAGTGCTGCTGCCAAGGGTAGCATCAGGATAGAGGCGTTTGGGAGCCCCAATTCCAGATCAAATTCCACATCATCTGTGAAGCGTCAGATCGACATCCAGTTTAATTCTTTACAGGGAGGAAGAGGGGTAGCACTTGGGGTAGGCTGCAGCACAGTGACAGGGACTGAAACCAGTATCACCTACAAGTGATGCGGAGATGAGGGGCTGGCCATATCAATTGCAAAGAGATGAAGAACCAAAGATTCACAATATCTGACACTGCTTAATCTACATTGTAAACTGTTTCATTACCTACCCCTACCTCTTAAACCCACACCATAGTTTATTTCACTCTCACTGCTCTGTAGCGGGGTTCTGCTCAGAACCAGTGGAATCCCAAAGGATTCTTCTTCCAGTTCCCTCTTAATAAAGCTCAGCATCTGCAGTTTCAAGAAATTCAAGACTTTTCCTAACAGTTCTCATTATAAGTCTTGTAATGCCTCTTTGTAGCAGGTTCAGAGTTTGGCAGTGCCCAAAGTCCTGAGCTCAAATCACACTCTCATTTTTTACTCCATTACAATACGCCTGATGGTTCTGTATCACAGTGCTATTTTAACAACCAATGACCCAAAACATCATTATTGTTTAACTAATGGTATGTAAGATGCTTATCAATGACTGCAGAAACCTTCAAGAGATGAATACCTTCATTTATACTGACAATTAAAATAACAATATAATATCATATTAATACAAATCTTCAAAATTTGCATCATTTTTTTGCACTACAGTACGTTGGTTTGATGCTGTCACTGAACTCTATATGCAGAAATCTTTGCTGGATCAAATTCCTTGCTGAATTAGAACTGCCATATCAATGCCTGGATGAGCCTCCTATGTACTCACCTACATGGCATTTTAGAATGACTTCTCAAATGTCTTGTTTAATACAACTACACAGTATTAAAATCTATGTTGTTACAATTCATACATTTTATGTCCACAATGCTGATGAGAATTAATGATCATTATAAATCACAAACTATTCTTCATTTAAAGCAAACAAAATTGTGAAAGGTTAAAGGTACCTCTGCTACATTACCAGCAGACCTGACATTTTCATTGTAAAGACATTTTAAACAGAGATAGAGAAATATTTCAAATTAGTATACACATTTTCCTGCTACAATTTACCAATCATACTGATTTCTGGGGGGTTGTGAAAGACATCTAGAACTTACTAATTAAAACCCTATTATCCATATTTTAGAGTAAGAAAAATACTTGATGGTGAAGTTATAGCATTCATGTGCACATGACAGGAATTTGTATGCTGGAAGCACATCCAGCACTTCACATTCAGCATTTCTGGGTTGTTTTGTTTTTTTTTTTCCTTATTTTCTACCTAAACGATAACAACCACTGCACTTTCTCCATGACCCTCTAAGAAATAATTCCCGGCATGCTTGGTGCACAGTACATTCCACAGGAGCTTGACTAATGGAAACCAGAACCGAAATGTTGTGGTCGAGTTGGCAAACCTTTTGAGTAGCATTTGTGAACATGTGGGAACAATCTTTCTAAAATAACAAGAATGTACACGTTTAAGCCTATACAGGATAAAAGTTTTAGGGTCAAGATGGTAACTTATACTTGAATGTCATCAAGAACTGAAGAAGAGTCATTATCTAAATACATCTTAAATTCACCTAGGGACTACCTGATCCAAAACTCAAAGCTAGTACAAAGACATCCCTTCATTTCATAGAACTGTGTGGACCACTTCCTGAAAAGTTAGTATGAAACAGAATTAATTTCAAAACAATTTGATTTTTTATTAGTATCTCATTCCACAGAAGTCTTCCCAGCATGCTAAAACAAAGTGATTGCGTTTTTTCATGCATACTCTTATTTCTGCTAATTTATTTTCAGGATTGTGCCGGCAAGGATTATTTTAAAAGGCAGTGCCACATATTGCTTTCAGCACTTGTGGAAGAAAGAGTGTGTTTCTTTCAGTTTGTAGTTAAAGGACCAACTGTGACAGTGATACACTTGCACTTATTTTGTACTGGCAGGATATTAAGACACTTACACTTGAGAATGCTTGATGTTTATTCAACAGAAACTACACTGTAAAGGAGCTAGTGTCCCAAACGAAGATTCATGTGTCTTTGTGTGATACTCCTATCGACTGAACCAAAAAAGAAAGAAGATGCAAAGAAGAATCCAGGCAAAAGACTGCTATAATGTGCTAAACTTTTATGTATCCTGTATCCATATGATGCAGCAACGCTTCAGCACATGTTACGGAACTGCAGTGGTTTCACATTCATCAGGCAGTGGTTGTCTTATCTGAGGTATGTCTGTTTTCAACCTACACATCCAAAGTTTCGGATGTTTCATGAGGCACAGCCACTAGAAAATGCACATAGGAAAAACCAGATACTTAAAACGTATCATCAATAACTAGCTACACTGTGGGATGTTTTAAAGCTCAGTCTGGCTAACAGTTAAACCTGTAAGTTCAAAAAGTTACTGTAATATTCTTTGCAGTATGCATCCCACAAGCAGACACAGTATGTTACCTCAGTTTCTGGAGTAGGAGATGGAGTAATGGAACCAAGCGACCCTTTTCGTGAGCCCTGGAGATCTGTTGGGATGGACACGGGACGTTGCCACTGAGTTGTCCCTGTTGGTATGTGCCAGTAGTAGATCCCAGCGATGTCATTGATTTTTTTCCAGCCAGGCGGTAAGTCTGGGTCTGTCTGAAATGAATGGTCACTCCATATATCTGCTGGGAACAGGAGAAGAAAAAAAAAAAAGGAACAAGAAAAAAAGAGATTAATCAATGTTACTAACAGTTGTTCCATGGGTCTGCCCCTGAAGCAAGTGATGCACAGCTGACACTGCTGTTGTACAGTTCCTGTACAAATGAACACCAGAAAAACATACTGCATTATTGAGGCTCAAAGTAAGGTGACAAAGCCTGGTTTGACCTGGCATAAAGCAAGAGGGAAAAAAATGCACTACTGACCAAAGAGGTTTTCTATTATGGCAGCTATCTCACACCATCATATAAAGAAGCTCTTCTAATAAGGTTTAGCTTCAAGTACATTAAATCACAGCATATAAAGAAATATTTGCAGTTGTGATGCACTTTATCCTCTTTATCACAGCACCCTCCATTGTCAATGCAGGGTAACAGAACATATATTTCTGCTATACAAAACATCAAAACAGAACCCTCCCCTGACACCATGTATTGGGTTTACTTACAACAGCTAAGATTGCTAGTTCCAAACAATGAGAACAAAAGAACTAAGCCATCATTTTACACACCCCAATCACCACAAACAAACAGGCTGTTTTCAGTGGGGTTTATAATAGGGTAGGTAAAAAAAAACCCAAACAACCCTCATCTGTGCCAACACAGAAACAAAATACTAACTCTACTGAAGAACCTCCTACTAACTTAAGAACGCACCAGTAATTCATATAATAGAGACATTACCATATTTACCTGGGATTATAGATGCATACAAGTGTGGCATGCAGTGCTTTTTATAAAGGCAGGGGCATCACCTATGTGCAAACCAGCTCTACGCCAGCAGGGGCAGTTACCTTCTGCTGGATACATGCTTTCCAGAGGCTGGGAAGGACACCAGCACTCTTCTAAACTTCCCAGCTGAACTGCTTCAGTGGTGATGTTATGGTATGGGCTATTAACCAGCTGCTATGGTCTACTCCAAAGGACCATCAAGTTCCAGGGAGAAACAAGTGAGTCCCAGACTTACACTTCCACCAGCACTTGAGCAGATATGTCAAATGCTGACAGCAGCACAATGAACTGAGCTAGCAGGAAAAAAAGCCTAAGAAAAAAAAGGAAGCACCATAACAATGAGCCTGGCAACTTGGTTTCCAACCTTCAAAGCCAGTTTTCAAAACACCTTCAGTGGATGACAGATGAATACCCTGTTGTTATAGTGTTGTTCTTATTCTTTTTTTTTTTTTAATAATAAGTTTTTTGCTAGTCTATCCTCAAGTCTCTTACTAGATGTTTTATCACCGTTACTTATTTCTTAATCTTTCTCATTTCCACTACCCACATTTACAGGCATACACACAAACAGCATCATAACTCTTACACTCCACGGCACAAACCAGACTATTTCTTCCCCTGAGTCACTTTGGAGTTCTTAAATTACTGATGTACCAATTGAGGACTAATCTGAGCAAATTCTGCAGAAGAAGAACTAGATGATATCATTACACTTAAACTCAGTAATGAGCCTCACCCACTGGCCACTGTCTGAAACCAGCAACATTCATAACATCTGTTCCAGAAACTCCCCAACAGTCCAGATACACGTGGGTAAATGTAAATAACTGCTTCATAAAACTCCGACCTAACACAATCACACCAGTATTCATAAACCTGACACACAGGGCCTTTCAATGCATGCCAGAACAGGAAACTAATAAGCTTTTATTATGGAGAGAAGTAAAACTTCAGATCAGTACAGGTTCATACAGTTTAGAGTATTAAACCACCATACTTCAACACTGCCAGGATAGGAAATGTTATTTTCTTCACTTCAAGACAGGCATTGCTTCTTTCCTTGCTGTACATACACGTCTGTGTTCAAATACACAGTTAGCAAAGTGTTATGCTCCAACTGCACTGAATTACTCCTTTCAAACAACCAAGATGCAGAGGAATTCACATACTGCAACTTAAAGTTGTAATGACATACAGTATCAGGAAGATCTAAACAGAAATAACTTTGAAGTTAAGCAGACAAAAATCCCAGCAGAAAGTAAGTTGTTAGCCCTGAGACTCAACATCTACACAACATTTTGTTCGAAGAGAAGAAGTTCTCATATGTAAATGAATACTTGTAAAGAAATTATGTAAAACAGCTGAGAAAACATCACCTAGCTGAGTATTATTCATTTTCTTTGAAAACGTATTCATTAGCAAAAAATAAATACACCAAAATATGTTCACGTACACTTGGAGATAAAATAGGAATTAAATTTCAGGGTTGTTGGGGGTTTCCCCCACCCCCAATTAATACAGCTCAGGATTTTCCCTGAGCTGCATCTTGCACACAAAATGACTCCGATTTATGCCTGTGCACAAGATGCAAGTCGCTGGTGTGTGGGTACTCCTTGTGCAGGGGCACTGACCTCAGCCCATCCGATAAGCACAGCTGAGGAGGACAGTGCCAGACTGCATGTGTTCAAAACGAAACACAATTCCTTGAGCTAGCTATGCAAACCTACTTGGGAAAGCCAAAAAAAAAAACCCCCCAAACCCCCAAACTGTGAGCCTGCTTGCCAACACACCTCAGGATCAAACAGATGGGTAGGGATAACCTTTCAACAGACTCTGTGCTTTCCCACTGGGAACAACTGGAAACTTTTATTTGAATACGGAATTACAGGTAATAAAGTAATTTCCTTCTTAATTGAAAATCTCCATTCAATGGCACGACATTGAGTTGAAGTTTTCATTTTTGTTCCACCTCCTAGTGTACATCAGTGCACTGATGTACATATAGATCCTGTTACATTAAATGGCCTTTTCCATCCCAAGAAAGCATGACAGCAGCAAGACAGGGGAGAAAAGAAGCAGGTATCAAAGACGTGTAGACATGGCACTTAAGGACATGATCAAGTGGTGGACATGGCAGTGTTAGGTTTATTGCTGAAGCCAATGACCTTAAAGGTCTTTTCTAACCTAAATGAATCTATAATCTGTAAATCAACCCAATTCCACTGGCATGGCATCAAACAACTTGAATGAGCCAAACCCAAGAGAAAACAGAACTGAACCAACCACTAGACATCTTCACCTGAAATTGAGAACCACCCTTACATCTGCAAAGTTTTATAGGTAAAAACATTACATGGAAATGAACATTACATGGAAGCAGATGACTAAGCCCTTCATGCTTCCTCGGTGGCAGATGATTTATGGTGATGGAAATTTTTCTCTAATTCCCTCCAAATCATTCCTAGGAAGTAAAGTTCTGTCCGGCATCTCCTGGCCTTTTCCATACTGCCCTTTACTCATACTGAACCAGAACCCCACAGTTGCTCATACAGCTTCTGGTTTTAAAAGTATTACTCCTCTAATAATATGGAAGGCATGGCTTATTACAGAAAATTACAGCACGGTTCATAAGAAGAACGTATCTGTTTGTATTACAGTTGGTTTCCCAATCATGTGTATTACAGTAAACCATGATCTCCTGAAAGGCTATACAGGTAAGATATTTCTTACATAAAAGGCATAAAGTGATAAAAGCAAGAAAAATTATGTTGAACTAGAATAAGAGAGCCACTGTAGCTAAGCTGTGTGAGAAAGCAGACCTTAAGCATCTTTAAGAAACCTGGATTCATATTATCTGTATAATTTGTCTTTCTACAGCAAGAGATAGTCAAATTCTTACCACTGGAAAGACTATTTTAAGATGTAACCAGTTCAAAACTTTGCAGTGGAATGGGGTACATCTTTACCCTGGCATCATGCAGACTCATACTGCACTGCAGACCTTTGAGAGACAACTCTTTTCCTGGAGACAGACCTTACTGAACAGGGTGGTTCCACTGCCTGCACACATCCAGAGATGAAGTCAGCCCTCGCTGCAGGAGACCAGACAGGCAGCTTACAGCTGATCCTTCACCTTGCTTTCTATCCCTGTCCAAACACAGGGTGCACTAGAGCCATCACTAGCGAGGCTTGGCTGGCTCTGATCCCAGAGCTGCCCGTGCCGGTGTGGACATGCTGGCCAGTCCCCATCAGCAAGCCGCTACCTGGAAATCTGCCTAAGATAAGTGTGAGCTGTCGCCACCCAACTTCTGAAATGCAGCACTGCCAGCTTAAAGGTCAACATGGTTAGAAGCTCACAGCTGGCCTTCTGCAGGCAGATTCACGTGAAAGGGCAGGTCGCAGAGAGAGGACTGGTATTTCTCAGCTGAAGTTTTGCCACGATAAAGACCAATTATTAAGTCTTGTCCATATGGGGGAAGGTCCTCAAACCAGCTATGCATGGGGATGTTATTATGGAAGAAGCATGGGACAATTCTGGGGTGGGGGGTGACATGACACATAACAGTGAAAAAGATGTGGTAGAGTATTTTGAGGACTAAAAGAGAAGCTTACATACAAACATGAAAGAAGTGCTTTAAGACAAGAATCTAACTTCTTTTCAGGAAAACTGGAAAATAGAGAGTGGACTTCACTGGGCTTTCCTGCTTCCATCACCTTCCTGCACCAGTCTCTGACAAGTCCCTCAGGAAACCACACCTTTCCTCTCTACCTAAAGCTTGCTTAGAGCTGGCAGTCACAGCTCCTTCTCACAGGATACTACATGGTGGAGCACAGGGCTTATCCCTGAGAACTGGTCTCTGCAGAAGTCAGCGAGAGGAATCTGCTTGCTGCACCCCACCACACAGACTCTACTTCATTGCTTCAGAGACTCAGCAACACAGCAATGATAGGAACATTTCTCAGAAGAGTGGAAAAATGGTGAAAAAACCACCAATCCTGATCAGAAGTGAGAGTTCAAGGGGAGGGTGGTGCCTGCTATGCCTTATCATTCCCTTTAAAAACAAACAGGGAATTTAAAATTAAAAAAAACAACAGAGAGAAAGCAAGTACCAGTAAGGCTTTAGAAAAGTGCCAAAGAAAGAATTTGTTTTTTTTTTAAAAGAGGTATAAATAGCTGTTTCCATTTTAATAAATGTACAAAGGCGTAAAGCAGTCTGAAGAGATTCCCACTTACTGAAATTGTCTGGTCAAGTTTCACTCAGAAATAAATGCTTGTGTCTGAATTTTTGTCTGAATGGCTGAAACATGGCACCTATGATAGAAACCCCCTACCCTAATACATCCTTTCTCTTGGTATCACTATGACTGAAGAGACCAGTTAAAACTTCAAAAACATGCAAAAATACTCACAATGGAAGCATTAATTCACTCTTATGGAGGTTGACCTCCACAAAACCATAAACACAGCCATGTTTAACTGGCAATTCTTCCTAGGAGAGCTTCATGCACACGTTTTGTGTTCTGAGAGAGAGAATAAACCCCATACCATGTAATGTATTGCTGCTTGTAACTCCGTTCCCCAAATGTCAGCCTCTGCCAATTTCCTGATACGCAGCAGTGATAAATCCCATGCTGTAGCTCAGATACTAAGTTTGACACAATAATTAGAAGTTTTAGTAATGATATTTATATTTCAAGTTAAAATTATTTTATGACTGAGGCTGAGCTAGGAAAACAGCATTCCTGTACTGAAGAGATGGTGCTAAACAATACAAGTCAGTCACTGAAGAGCACGTGTAACTGATGATCAAGCTCTTTGGCAAAACTAGTATTTTTACCACTTAAGAAAGAATTACACTGCAGTTAAGTGTTCAAACAGAAATGGCTTGGTGCTACAACAAGGGTGGAATGGAAGAACATTGGCAAGATGCTTCGTTTCCGCTGAACCAAATTCTGGTATCTAGAAAACCATTTTCTCCACCATCCCTAGTGAAGTCTGCATTTATCAGCATAAAAAAACCCCAAATACTGCACCCACCACTGTTATTAGTTGGTTTATCAGCAGTGCAGTACTAAAATCTGACTGTATGACATCGTGCTTGTGCTAAATTAAATAAATCAAATTCTTTTCTTGATAAAAAACATGAAATATATCCTGTTATTTCAGTAACAAATCTCATCACTCCTGTCTGGAAGGAATATAAACTAGCTCCTTCCCTTTCTGGAGGTAAGGTAGTAGAAGATGACTGGTGTATTTACATGTTATTTAGGACTAGAAAAAGAAGATCACATTATGTGATAGAAAAAAAAGAGCTGATAATAGATACCTCAAGGAAAAACACATCAACAAAGAAATTGTACATGAAGAAAAAAGATAATCTAAAATAGACTGTAGTAAACAAACTTCCTGCTTCCCTTCAGATAAACTAAACAAAACTAGATAAAAGCAGCAACTAGGTGTTAACTCCACTTCGAAGAGAATTCGGTTATGATGACAAGCAAGGTGCTGGGACAGAGACCAAACTGTTACTGTCTCTGTGTAAGTCCTTGTGCACGAGGGAACCAAAGCCTCAAACTTAGGGCACTAAAAACTAAGCAAATCTGCTGCCTGAACAAAATACTCTTAAGCAAGGCACCAGGTCTAATGCAATAAATTTGGTATTGAAGTGGGAGAACAACTTGAAAAAACACACATGTATTTTGGATGCACAGCTGATCTTTAGGTAAACACAAATCCCACCAACCAACATGGTCAGGGGATGAGAAAGTACTCCTGCATAGAAGGAACTGCAGTCCCAAAGCACTCCAGGGTGGCAGCACATGTGACTTCAAAATGGAACGTGTAGAAGTGCTGAAAATTCTGTACCTGGGAGGTGCCCAGTGATATAACCTATGCTGCAGGACAATTTTAATGGCTTTATTTCAGTTTTAGAGCTTTTTTTTTAAGTTGGGAAAAAACACCAAGGTAGATTCACACTAAGACAAAAAAAAATGTATTCAGAGAAATCTGAGAGGTATTGCATCATTAAGGGGATGTGTGTGCTTTGCTTTTTAAGGGATAAATTTCAACATATGGGCCTCACTTCCCCCTACTTGGAAGTAGCAACAGTCTCTGGCTGATGCAAATGCAGCTCTACTGGAGCTAAGCCTGACTTTCAGTCAGTCTTTCCAGCTAAAGATGACGCCTTCAGTGCACTGTGGCAGAATGACCAAGTGAGACAAGGTTCAACAATACTTGTGAGCACTTGATCTACATTATCTAAATAGGTTAGGAAATAAAATACCCATACTCTATAAAGATAACTGACTTTTTTTGTACTCCTAGCTTAGCTATCTCAATTCTTAGGACTGTTGTGTAACAGTTTTGCTGCTGTAAAAATCCTCAGAAGAAAAGGGCGACCATCCAAACACAGGATTTGACCTAGACTTTTATTATCTATCTACCACTGTCTCAAAAGTGTATTTCCACAGTGAAAAGTTAACTGAAAAAGCATGTTCCCTGTCCAGGCTAAGAGCACAATGGTCCAAACAGGGACACATTCAGAGTTTTTCAAACCTATAAAAGTAATCTGGCCAGTAACAAATCTGTAAAACCCCTTCTCAGTCTCAGGCTCCCCCACTGCTCAGATCCCAGCACCGCATGCACAATGTAGGTGAAGGATTTCAAACTGCAGAGTGCCTTGCTTGTAAAATAAGACATCTGCAGCAAAGTCTCCTATGCCAAAAATTGCAAAGAATGGGATGGTGACAGTATCCAACAAGATACTGTCCGAGTGTTCAGGCAGCAGTGGGAAATCACTAGCTTCAAATGTGATGGCTATCTTCATTGCCTGAATGAAGCCTAAGGAAACAGCTGGCCCCACAACAGCACATGTGTGTTACAGGTACCATCCTTCTGGGCACACAAGGGGAAGCACGAGAAAAAAGTTGGGAAGACAGGAAGATAAAAAGGTTTCATTAAAAGTGAAAGGTATGGGGGAAAGTGGGATTCCCCTCTTCTGAACTTCCAAAATCTTGAAATAAATATGCTTTTCTTCTGCCTGCTGGGAGTAAAGGAAAGCAAAACCCACAAAACCACAGAAACTTACATCTTATGGAGAAGATCCCAATGTCTTCAGCAGATCCAGGATTTAATCTTAAAGGGCGTGTAATTCCCTCACCCTATATGCACACTGAAGATCAAGGCAGGCAATGGAAAGGAGGGTAAGACATGCTGTCTTCATAAGTGAAGGTGAACAAAGAAAGGAGCACTCTCCATTAACTGCACGATAGAAAGAACATGGACCCTGAGGTGCTTTCATACCATTTATTTCCTGCAGTGGGCTCAATGTGTAAGTTGCCCAGGTTTAACAAAAAACGACCCTGAAAACAAATTTCCTCCTCACTTTGCATGCACTACAGCATAATCAATGGTACTACCTGCCCTCGTAATTCACAACGATGGTCAGCAGGAAGTCTTGCCTAAGCATCATCACAAGAACCATGAATGCTATCTCAGAAACAAATGCAGCAAAAAATGCAAGCCACCAGGACAAGTAATTATAAATCACAGAAGTCTGTCTAATTTGGGGAACATTACTCAATGAGGAGTGATAAACAGCCAGAAGCTGGTCATTTGGCAACATCTTTCCTCACAGTATGCCACTGGTTGTCATGACAACCCTGTCATCCTCCTTGCTGAATCGCTGAACCAGCCGCATCCGTTTTGTGCGAGGAAGATTGTCAAACAGGATCCAGGAAAAGCACTGCAATGTGCCATTTACTGGCATACATGGAACCAGGCATGATCTGTGCCAAGGTGAGCTGCCATTCTGATCACCTGTAACATACACCATCATCAGAAAAGACTGGCTTCTTAAAAATCCTAAAGGTAGCTCAGGGTAAATCACCTGTGCTATTTCTTTCATGTGATCTCCATCCTGCTGTATAAATCCTGAGTTACTACAGGCATACAAGCAGAGATGACTATCTTAAGGAAGAGAGAAGAAAGCTGATTTGTCAACACTCAGAAAAAAGCCCACACCACTAAAACCCACTTGGTTTTGATGTTCTGGCTCCTCCCTCTCACCCACCAAGCTGCTGACATAAGGGCCAAAATACTAGAACGTTAGCCAAAGAAAACCAAGGGCAAGAGACTTCCGGAGAGAAGTTGAGAAGAACCGATGAGAGCCCTGGATGAGTACTCAGGATGGTACTACCTGTTCTGTGGTAGAATTTCTGGGCCTGAGGTGTGAGAAACTAAAACCACAGCCTGGGTTTACAGGAGTTCATACTAATAACAAAGCAGCCCGGAAAAGTACCACAGGAACACTGTGAGGAAAGGTCCATGTGTTCCTTCCTGGAAAAATGGACAAAAATAGGTAAGAACAAGAGGACTATCCTGTTCATCAACCAAAACCATCCAGCCACAAAACAAGTGGAGTCTAGCAAAGCAAGGAAGACTTAGAGGTGACCTGAACTGCTGTCTCAAGGGGGATGTTTTGGCAGAAGCTCAAGAAGACGACAGGCTCTGGGAAGACCTGTGTCTGCTTAGCCAGGAGGAGCAGTGGTGGCAACATGAAATGGCAGACAGAGGAAAGACCACCTCAGCTCAAGCAGAGGGAGATGAATCGCTACCTGAAAGTGTTGTAGTGGAGGCACATCCTACGGCTCTTGCACAAACGTTACTGTGTGAGATCGCCATCTCTTGATTAGGGGGCTGATGAGCATTAGGGAAGGTGGGCAACTAAGAGGCTGTACTGTGGTTTGGATGAAGTTAAAATTTTCTTCATAGCAGCCTGTAAGGTGCTATGTTTTACATTTGTGATCAAGACAAGTGTTGAAAACACACCAGTGTTTTAGATATTGCTGTCATAGGGCCAGATCTTCTCTGTCTCCCACATCCAGAGACTGGTTAGGCATTGGGTGTGCTGGTGGCAGGTGGTCAGTGACTGTGTTTGCATAACTTGTTTTTTATTGTTTGGTGGTTGGGTTTTTTCCCTCCTTTTTTTCTTCACTTATTAAGCCATCTTTATCTTGATCCATGAGGCTTTGCTCGCTTCTGCCCTTCCAATTCTCTTCCCCATCCTGCTAATAGAGTGAGTGAGCCACCACAGAGGCACTGAAAGCATGGTGGCCAAGACAAGAATCCAGGGAGGAGCAGCCCGTTACCCTCTGGGGTGGACAAAAAGGAGTCCCAAAATAGTGAGATTAGCATACAAACAAATGCCCTCTTCACCAACTTTGTGCTTAAATGAAATAGTTTCAAATACCATGTGAGCAAAATTCATTATTACCTTGAAATATTGGTCATAAGTCAGAATAACTTCCTAGTTCTAGCCAGTGAGTTATTTCTGCTATTAAATATGCTTTATAATGACCTGTATTAGTGGGTTTCTTGCTTATTTGAAATGCTAGTTCGCTATTCTTTCCACTAGATGGCAAAACTTTTACTTAAAAATACTTAAAATAGTCCAACACACAGCAGAGTGTGCCTTTAGCTTAGTCTAAACCCACTGTGATTGCACACTGTGGGACTGCCCCAAGGGACCCTCCTCACCATGGAGGACTTAAAGCAACAGATAATTAATGCAGAGCAGTATCTTGTTCCTCATTAGCAAATCACTAAAAATGGTCTTGTGAGTTAGCAGAGGGCTAAAACAGTCAAGCAACCTCTATCAGCTTTTCTGATGCACAGCATCTCTTCTTCCCATGCCTTTCTGCACAGAAAGCAGCAGGAGGGTGGCAAACGAGATTGTGTTCAGGGATCACACCCTATTTAACTATTTTATGCTGTTTTAGAACGGGGGTGGGGGGCTGTCTAAAGAAGAAAAATCAAATGGCCATCTCAGCCAAGGGACTGCACCACTCACAACAAAGCCTGAAGTTTCAACTGAGGAACAGAAAGATCCTCAATAGTTTAAATTTAGTGATGTTAGTAAACAACTCTAAACTGAACAAAAGAGACAGTAAGTGTAGAAGGAAGAATCTGACAAGCAGACACTATTTTCTTCTCCCTTTAGAACAGGAATGGCAGAAAAAATTTGCATAAAAAGTCAGGTATTGGGCAATTGGTAATTTTCTTCATCTAAAATATGATGAAGCCTACTGACTTCAGGAGAGAACAACACAGAGAGAGGAAGGGCTGTGCTTCTCTGGAGAACATGCTGTATAAATACATTGATATATTCTGAAGTTACAGAAGTGCTCATTAGTGAGTTTTGTGCACATGATTGGCTAATTAAAAGCTAGAGAGTTAGCCAGTGGCACAGACATACAATTCAAATGGTGGGTTGACTAAAATTGCTTTTCTTTGACAGCTTCATTTACAGCACTGTGAAAATGCATTAGAAAAACCTTTTTCTGAATTTAATGATTCAATGAAAACAGAACATAAAATTGAATTACAATGGAGTTGCTCTCTGAAATTAAATGCTGTGCTTCAAAAAAAGCAAAACCTGCAAAGAACAGACATTTCCCATCTGAGATGCAAATTCTGCTCATTCCTTAGCTCATGTGGACGCACAGCTACACACAAGGTCAGGCAGATGCTCTAGGATACCCTAAAAACAATGATTATCGTCACACTATCCTTGTGAGGCAGGAGAGTGTGAGTTGTTTTAAACAAAGCCAGTCAGGGTCAGGAGGAGAGGTCTAAGATGCATTAAATAACCTGCCCAGAGTCATGCCCAGACTGCATACTTCCCAGGATCTGTGCAGGCTCCCTGCACTCAAACACCACTAACAACATCAAGGTACACAGACAGAGACCATCCGCTGTTCTCTGGTGTGTCTGTGTGCCAGAGACTCCTGTCCCACACGAGGGGCTGCTCTTCCTGATGGGGCAAAAAAAGTACTTCTTGCTCCATCCTACCTAGTTCAGTCAGGTCAGTACTACTGGCAGAAACCAGACAATCTGGATTAGTTTACCACTTTAAAGCTGTAGTCAAATCTGCATTAGAGAACAATCTGAATGCTTCTTTTTCCCCTGACATAGAAGCTGAAGACCTCATGTTTCCCCATCTCCAAATTAACTTCACATTGCTACAGTACTGAAGGGAAGGTAGAGGAAATTCCAGCAAAAATCCTGTTTTACCATTACAGATGCACAAGCTCAGGAAGGCAGGCATCAGCCCTTGGGGCCTACAGTTTTGCTTGCAAAGAAAGACGTTCAGGGAGAAGCCTGGGCACATCAGGCAGCGAAAGGCTGTGTTGAGGCCTTGTAAGACGTGAACTCAGCTCCACTTCCCAGCCATCAAACTTTGAGACTTTTTTAAAAAGAAAAAAACCCAAACCACCACCAAAAAGGCCCACAATATTTTAACCTTTTCAAGAGCAATCTTGATTCAGTTGAACTAAGTCTTCTCCTTCATAGTGCATAAAGCCATATATGAAATGGAACACGTAGCCTCTGCAACAGGAAGGCTTTACAAATAGGGGCCTCTGACAGCAAATGCACACATCAGGGGAGCTGGCTGTGTTTCCCCTCCTGTGGGAGTGGGAAGCATGCTCATAGTATACGAGGTGGCTCTCGTAGCCCAGAAGTTTGTTTCACATTGCTACATTGGTATAAATTTTCTATTAAATCTTTACTCACACCATTCAGTTATCTTGGTTTTAAGCAGACTCAGAGACATTAATGAGCTTTGAAAGCACCCACCAAGCATTAAAAATGCTATTTTTATTCTCATATGTCCTCCATGGCACTACAGCACTAAAGCATATCCAGTTTTCACAGAGATGGATTTATACATGTAGTTGAAGCTGGATTCAGAAATGTACATTTAATGAGCTAGAAATGGTATCTCTGACATAGCCACTAACAAGGATTAGAAGAAAATTCAGAATAACAACTGTGTCACCAATCATCCTAGTAAGTCTAACTTAACAAACAGTAGCCACACACAAACCTAACACTCAACAACTGGACTCCTATGCCAGACAAACATTTAAGGGAGAAAAAGGGAGGAATTACTTTCATAGTTCTACAGAACCACAACAGAATTTCACTTGCAATTAGCACCACCTTCATGTATTAGCAAAGTAACTACTTGCCCTGCAAGCTTAAGGACAAACTCTCCTCAAAGCTGCATACATCGAGAATATAACAACTTTGTAAGTTTCCTATATTGTGAAACTGGAGCTAGAACCTCCCTCAAAACAAACACCTGCTTGGGAAGCCCAGTAAAACAACACACAAAAGTATATGATGCACCATAGGCACTATGGAAAAGACAGAGCTAACTGTCATCACAAAGATGAGAACAAGAGATGCACAAACAACAGCATGCCCCCCCCCGCCCCGCCCTGCTAAAACCAGTATCTAATCTTTGGTGAAAACCTTACATCTCATGGACATGCCAGAAGGCTGCAGGTGACCTTGAGAAGCAGGAAGACCACAGTTGCGTAGGATGAGAAGATTTCCCTTTCTGGATTTACAATTATTTTTGTTGCTGTGCATAAATAAGACTGCAAATAGGTCCTACGGGATTAGGACACACATGGTTTCAAGAGCTGTTTTCCTAATGCACAACCTTCACTTTTCAGTTTCCTTCACCCCACAGATATCCACCTCCTGGTTTTAATTTCTTAAAGTTCCTTTACTGTTACTTTTTTGATCCGCTACTTAAAATCTTTATATAAAATGTGATGCATTAATTACTTTCATTACATTAAAGACATTAGTCTGGAAGGATCAAGGTCACCAAGTTTCTTTTGAAAGTAGCAGCTCAGCACTCACTGGCATTGAAAAAGTTTATGTTGGGAACTAAAATCAAGACAAAAATCCTGATACCTACTGTTCTAATGTAGAGTGGAACTATCACAGGACTAGTGTGTGCACTAACAGGTGACCTATTATAAAAGTGGACACAGCAAAACTAGAAAAGACACAAAGGCAGATAGGTAAAGCTGCTTCTGCAGACAGACACTGAGTGTAGTAGGAATATGAAGCCTAGAAAAGGAATGGCAAGGAGGAGGGAAGGATGTCACAGATATTTGTGAAATCATGAATGGTGGGAAGAAGGGAAGGATGGAAAGGAAGTGATCGTTCTCTGTCATTTACTGCTTCCTATAACAGAAAAGGAGTGGGCACCTAATGAAATTATTGGAGAGCAATTTTATAACCAAGGGAAGTACTTTTTCCATACAACAATTAAATTGTGGAGCTCATGGTCACAGGATGTTGTGGATGACAGAATACAAATGAGACCAAAAATGATTAAACAAATTAACGTTAGAAAAGTCTATCGAGAGCAATTTTAAAAAAAGGTAGTATGAATACATACCAAGTTTGGAAGCCAGGAAACCACCACTTGCTTTAAGTGACAAAGACATGATAGGGCGAGGACCGCTTTGTGCTAGTCCTGTTCTGGGTTTTTTATTGCTCCTGTAAGTTTCTGGTACCAACCACTGTCAGACGCAGCCCATATAGAACTACATGAGCTTAAGGTCTGCAGGATACAGCTGTTCTTTACAAGCTGATTACTATCTGGTGATGTATACAACTGAGCTGTAAGCTCTGTAACTTGCAAAATTGAGCTCTAGCTTCCAGGCAGCATATTATTTTTGCATTGGAAATAGTGGAATTAACATTATTGAAAAACTTCAATAAAAGTAATCACACTGATTATGCTGGGTCAGACTAAAAAGCCCCATCTGATATGAGAACCCTCAGTTACATCCAAGGTTCCTCTATGGGATATTTAGATTCCCTGAAGTAAAATCCACAATAAATTTGTTCTCATAAGCATGAAAGCTTATGAGTACACAGCTTCCTACCCTGAGATACACAATAACCTCCTATGACAACAGCAATACAGAAATTATGGGCGCAAATATCATCATCCTTACACACGTATTCCCCTTCAATTTTATATTAACATGTATCTAAAAGGAAGATGTTACTACTTTTATACTAAATTGTACAGTCATCTAATAGGCAGAAATATCTTTATAGACAAATACATCTGTTGGGCTTAGGTATCTTTATGAACAAGGAGGGGGAACACATTAGAATAACCACGAAGAGCAGTAACTAAAAGCAGATGTCATCTAGTGATTACTGCAGAGCGACCCACTTGAACCACAGACTTTTACATATGACAACTACTACAGTTCAAATGAGCTCTTATGCTACTAAATGTTTACAGTCTTGCTTCCCCTTATATTATTTGCATTACAGAAAAATTCAGAAATAGAAAGGGGAGATGACAGCAACCTACTGGATGCGAAATGCTAGTTAGAAATTCAGTGTTTCTGCACTGGTAACAAGTTCTCAGCAAATCCTGCCACCTTCTGAAAACAAGAGTAAGCCCAAATAAAAGACTGGAGCTAGCACAACATACAATCCTGACACAGCATCTGTAAAGTGATTAAAAAAAGGTCAAATCCACCCGATCCATGGGCCTTTATCACAACCCTTTTACAGCAATGTTACCAGAAAGGAAAAAAAGTTCTCTCTCTCTTCTAAAATTTGACCACCACCAAGTCTTAAAATAACAAAACGTCTTTAGTGTATGAACAAATGAAGTAGCAGATTTGTTCATCACTGCAGAATTCAAGCTGCAAAACTCAATCTGTTAAAAAAGTTTACTTTTAAAATACTAAAGAAATTAAATACTCCTCCTGTGAATTTACACTTGTTTTCACCGTGTCTGACAAATTTCTACAGGTTTTATCATGTTTTGTGATATCTGGTACTTTTAAAATCTACAGCTTGTAGGATAGTAAGAGAATTGCAGCTTGTCCATAAAAAAACTCCAAACAACCAAAAACCCCCCAAAAGCTCCCTCAAGCTCTCTCACTACAGAATCTCCCATGTCTCCCTATCAAAAAAAAGGAAAAAAGAAAAAAAAAAAAAAGATTAAAAAAATGAGAATGAAAGCTTAATCCAAAAAGACAAACAATGACTTAAAGTTGGTTCTTGTTTTTGAAGACACTCTTTTTAGACTCAGGTTTGGGGGCAGTGTGTATTTGTTGCAAGGAGAATAAATGCCTCTATACAATTTTTCTTACTCATCAGCACTACGGCCTTTATAAATGCCCATCTATAAGCATTCTTGTTTAATTAAAGAGAGGATGTAAAATAAATGTGTTAATAATAAAAGGGTTCCCATGTGTCCAAAAGAGCGTTTCTGCTTCCTATGCTCCGCCTGTCCCACCTGGCCTGTCTGCTGACAGGGTGGTTTACCGTCAAAATAGTTACGGCACTGATGTTAGCAACTTTTGGAAGCAGTGAATCTGAAACACTGGTTGAACACACAGGCAGCATCTCTTCTGGCAGAGACCCCTGAGAGACAATCCACCCCTCTGCATCATTCCTGGAAAAACACATCTCTTCCAGAGTCACTTCTCCATTGATTTTGTTGGGACAGCTGAAGCTTGTCACAGACAAACAACAGTCTCTCTCAAGCTACAGACACCTGACCACCTAGAAGAGACAGAGGTTTCCTCTAGGAAGCATTAAGCACTCTGGACCACGCATAACTGTTTTCTGGACCAGCTCCTTGAAACTAGAAACAAAGCGTACGTAGACAGAAGGTGCTGGGAGGAACAGAATGGGGCAACTTCCATGTCATCCAAAGCACCTTCTTTCAAGAAGCTGTGTTTTCCCTTCTAAGTAATTGTAGGATCAGATAACCTCACAGAAGATGAGCTTCCCATCAAGAAGTATACTCAGTAGATTTCAAACAAGGAAGTCTTCAGTATAGTTCTGAAAGTGAGAATTCAACTGTGACATGAAATCAAGAGGAATACAGAAAACTGATCTTCTATTAACGGTCAAGTACTCAATTTGACAGCTGCATAAGGGCCTTATTTCCTAGATGTATCCTGAATATACATAGGCAAAAATTTTACAAAACCCAACACACCCATTTCAGTGGAAAAGATCAATCCTGTATGAAAAACCCCAAACAAAACTCCTATATTTATGCTGGTGGAAGCTTAACCCTGAAACCTCTACTTTTCTGATGTTGCCTTCCTAATTTCAGATATCTTTGTTAAAAAAAGAGCACAATTAACTATGGGAAATTAATGTAGTCAGCAGACTACAGAGTTCCTTACTCGATCTGCTGACAGGCTCCAGTGGCAAAGAAGTGAGACTCATTGTTCTGGTTAAGTTAAGCACAAGAGAAAATAAGGTAATGAAGTTAACACTAAATGTTATCTTGAAAGCCTGCTACAGCTACAGTGTGTGACAAATGATGTTGGCTTGCCTCCAAAAGAAAAAAGGAACTAAATTTCAAATAATTCTACAAAAGCCAAGCCACTATTTCTTTTCACTACTTTGACATTTTAAGAAGTAAATGCAGCTATACTCTTTAATTACAATACCACAAATGAAACCCAAAAGTTGGTTAAAGGTTTTGTGTGAACCAGCTTTCCAATGAAAGACTGTTTCTCTGACCTGGCCAAATCGATTTAGGGCTGGGAAAATGAACAAAATAAAAGGTCCAAGATACGAGTCAATATTCTTTGGCAGACCCCACTCAAACACTGGCTATAAACCACCTCACATCTCTAACCTCCAAAACATGATGCAGTACATCAAAATTTGCTTTACCTTGAACTTTAGGGAATGGCATGGGGTACTGCTCTTGTATTATTTAGACAGACCTTTTCCTCCCCTGCAAGGAAAACAGAACAGTCCCAGGGGAGGAATTTGTGACGTGTGAAGTCACAAGAAGTCTGGTTCACAATGTATTTTAAGCCAACGTAAAACCCTTTGAGCTCTGTGGATCACAAGGCTAAAACACCTCCTGTCAATTCACTACTGAAATAAGCCTTCGTAAAGATACCTTTACCCTATCAGCTGCATGCCATGCACTCTGCAACTTACCCTGCCAGATACTGTGTGAGCTTCCACCAAGCAGGATTTTTATTAACAGATAAAATAATTGCATTCAATATCCAGAGCTAAGTGACATTGTCAACCTGAGCTTCAAAACAGAAAATACAAAAGAAGTGTTACTTACAGTTACTAGATGCTCCCACATAGTTCAACACGTACTGATCTGCTACCAGCATCCTTTCAAGTTTGCTATATACGTGTCCCAACAGCTTCATATTCTCCTTCTGTGTAGCATCTCCAACTCAAATATGGGAAAATACACTGCCATGTTTAAACACACACTTACTTAATTAGTCTAATGAGGAATGTTGCTTTGGGTGGGAGAAAAGAAAAGCCACCCCCATTCAACTGCCGGCAGATGTAACAGAGGAAACACTACATGTTGACCACATAAATGACAGCATTTTCTAATAAGCCAGGAAAAAATGAGAGGGATGGCTATACAGGAATTACAGCAGCGCGTGCATACAGTGCATTCTCCACTGAATTGATTCCAGCTTGCAAGACATTGATGTATTTTCTGACTGACTCTGCTCAAGAGACAAGCTTTTGAAACAGTACTTTCAGCCCACAAGCCTCTAGATATCAATCACACCAAGATTTAATCGGCTCAACTTTAGACCAGAGCAGCTCCTCACCCTGCAAATCAACTCCTAGAAATATATTTCTGCTGGGGTTTTTTTTGTCCTTAACTGCCTGTATAAACATGTAAAGAAAAGTCTTGGAAAAAAATGAATGGCAAAGATCCACTCCTTGAAGAGAAAATTCTTCTTTAAGCTGCTAACCTCCGACTCCCCAAAGGTGCACGGCAGCAATGGTAGAAATTGATTTAGTGAAAGGCTTCTATTAGTGAGCGCGCTGTTCGCATCACAAAGTCCCTCCCCTTGCTATAATCAATAATTTAAGCAAAGCCAAGAATCATGTCAGCCAAAAAGGCCAGGGTAACTTGACTGTCTCTTTCTTGCAGGAAAGAAGTGAGGTAAAATTAAATTGAAGTTTAAATGCGAAGGCATTCTAATTTTAAAATTATTTGGCCAATCTGAGTTGAACAATTTGGCTTGCATGTTGAGAAGGGGAGGAGGGATGGGCTCCTTTGTTCCTTACTGAATACTTCCCAGGTTCAGGAAAGAGCCAAAACCCACTTTCAAACAGAAAAAGCCATGATCGTATTTTATCAGTTACGCACAAATAAGAAACAGGCTCTACAGTTACAAGTCTCACTTCAGCATTATGTCAGCGCTAGTACACCTATCAGTGCACTGCAACTATCTCCAAGTTAAGAACTGAAGAAGTGTTTCACATTTAAAAATTAGCCCTGCAGAATCTCAACTCAAAAGCAATTAAAACCAAACTAATAGGAAAAAATAGTTAATATTAAATTATGTAACTGTTCAGGAAAAAATAGTTTCATTAAGAAACAGTTTCATGAATAGTGCCACGACTACTTCAAGGCTTTTGCTTGAAAAACTTATTAGGTAATAAATTAGTCCAGTGTATCAAATTATGTACACGTAAAATGATCAGCACAACAAACAGTGGTTAAAAACTGTCCTGGTAAAACAACATCATACAAAAATGAATAAAAATGCCCAAGGAACGGTATGAACATGGAGCAAAAATATATGCTTCAGATTTAGGGCTGTCCTCCCCTCTTCCCCCCATGGACTTCTCATCACTGAAGTATCATGGATAAATCTACTGTGCAAACCAAAGGACACACACTGCTAGGCTTCAGAAATCCAGACATTACAAGAAACCCACTTAATGTTATCTCAAGCTCTGTGGCATCCTGATATTGGACATTTATGACCTAATGCCGAGTACCCAGGGGCTCCATACATCTCAAAATGAAGCAATTGAGCCCTAATGGCAGATGTATGTGCTTTCACGGGACCGCTTAAAAAGGGCTTTGTGTCCCTTAGGGCAAGGACCATACATCCACTCTCAAGCAAGGACTGAGTTCAGAGCAAGGTCTCTGCAGCATGCCAAGTCCCATCATACAAGACCTCTCCTGGCCCATGGAGATGCTCAGTACTGCCCTGGATCTACCTACCTTCTCTGCACACTGCAGCAACAATCCCAGGGCTGCCTGCAGCACCTCCTCGTCCATGTCTGGGTGGTTTGTCCTATAGGTTTGTGTTTAACACCACAGCCTGCTACAGCCCAGCTGTGACTTGAGGGGTCCATGACCCCAATTCAGCCAATCCCACATGGTTGGTTAAAGCTGAACTAAATTTCAATCAACTAAAGCTGACCTGTGGGAGAGTTAAGGACAGGAGGAACCAGTCCACTGAGAAAAAGGAGCCACTACCATGGAGAGATCAAAAGAAATACCTACAGGTGGAAGTATACGAGGGCAGGAACTCAAGGGGAATTTCAGTCTCTGTCACTCACTGCACAGACATCATCCACCAGAGCCTCAATCCAGCCCTGAGCTAGGGTTTTACCTTCTTCTAGCAGCAATTCATTATTAAGTAACTTTCATCTAGAGGTCCCATTTTTGCCTGCTTTAACTTTTCAGAATTTCTCTGAAGTATCATTCCAGCCTCAAGCAAATTCCCCAATACTCACTTCTCATATTTATTGTAGCTGTGTTTGTGCTAGACCTGCTTGCCTTAGCCTACTGATTATGAACACTCCTGCTTGCTTCCAGCTCCTGCTTCTTCCAGCTTTCCTAAGTTTACATCCACAGCTGCAGTTATGCTCATTTTGCTTCCCCCTCCACTGGGTCATTCCTCTCAACAAGCCCCTGGGTCACACTTCCATCTTCCAACCCTTCCTGCCTTCCTCCCCAGCCCACAACTCTTCTTGTTCCTCCATCAGCTTTCTCCTCTGCTGAGGCTGCAGTGAGACAAGCCCACCGCTGCTACTAGAGCCCAACGCTGGTATCGCTGCGGATGCTCAGAGAAACAACTGCAGCGGTCCAGGGTTTGTGTTTTACCCTCTGCAAGGGATTTAACTGCACAGAGGCAGGAATCACTTCTGAGCAGGAAACTCCCCAAAATGTACCAACCATCCCTGCCTTTGTGCACATAGGTGAAGCAACTGTGAGATCCTCCAAAAGCCCAGGTGCCACTGTAAAGGCTGGAGACTCATTTTGCTGAGTGGCAATACTGTTGCTCTACCATACCTACTGCAGCTGAGACACAGGAGCACAGAAAATGACAAGTACCCAACCAGGCTGCAAAGAGCTCCAAGAGCACACAGAACCGACCTGGCAGGATATACATGCTCTCAGCTTGCCTTAAACAGAAGCACATAAGTTGAGCCGTCCCAAAGGTAACCCTGATTTTTTCCTTCCCTTCCTCAGAGACTTCTGTACCTATTTCAAAGCATCAATCAGGTGGATTGAAGTTTGGCCTGAGTTCTGTGCAGCATTCAGAAGTGCTGAGGCAGAGGTTTACTGGATCGATTTTTGCCGTAATTTGATATTACTTGCACAGCTTCATCAACTGGGAATTTACTAATTTTTTTAAGGAGGGGTGGTTACGCTGGTATTAGTTGATGGTGGTTTTTCTTCCATGCAACGTCCTGCCTTACCAACCCTCTGAAAGCGCCAGAAGGATCCTGACTTTTCCCCATCACCTTTCTCTGGTTTCTCTTCTGCAGTTTCTTTTCCCTTCCTCTTCACCTGGTCCTGCGTCTGACTGGACTTGAACTCTTTCTGTCTCAGACACACAGTCCTAGGCACAGAAGAGTGTTTTCAGCAGAGGCGTTCAACCTCAGAAATGATGTGCAGGCTCCAGAATTACACCTGCCCATTCCTGAAACAACAGAAGCTTGAAAAGCTTCCAAGCATAATTTGTCAAGTTAAGTACCAGACATGATTAAGCTATTCAGCACCTCCAAAGCTTAAGTTTTCGCTCCAGATGCTCAGAAGTCTTTCACTTTGCTACAACACACAAGTCCTGTACAAAAAGCACATCCTAATATCTCTTAACATTACACATGTGTCAAGGCAAACTGCGCTACAGAGTTCGGGGAAGCTTGTGGTGCTCTGAAGTTCTTGTGAACTACGTCATAGCTTCCACCCAGATGGCAATACAATGCTGGCATTCACATTCCTGCACTGTCTCACCACAACCTCCATTCCCTGTTGTCACCTTTTACTGTCCTCTGCCAGTGCTCACATGTTCCAGCAGCCAGGCCTGCAGGCATTTGTCTACCCCAGAACTACACATTTCTGTATGAAGAAAACACTCATTTTTAAAAACAGTAAAAATCAAAGCATTGCACTTATACAAAGCAGCACTCTGCTGCTTAGGAATTATGTTTTACTGTGCTAGCAAGCAAGGTGCCCCTGAAAAAGCAAGCAACAAAAAAGAAATGAAATATCAAGGGCAAAACAAGCCAGCTTGTTAAACTCCAATCGAGTTTAGTTGGAATAACATCAAAATTAATTAAACTATGTCAGTCAGAGCAGGGCCAGAGCTGACACTATTTCAGCCAAAGCAGCAAGTGAGGCACTGCAATATTTTGCTAGGTCAAGCACTAGAAAGCAACTGTCTGTGAACTCAATCTTCCCTGGCCTCAGAGCACGCATGGATAGATGTCACGCTGGGAGCGCTGTGTTTGGAAACAGTATGACAAACCATCCTAGACCCTTTAGGCACAATAAAGCAGAGATTAACCAAGGGGTGATTTTTCAAACAAAGCCAGACTCAGAAGGCACAAGTTTTGTTTCTACGCTGCAGGGTAGATGTGGCAGGCTCTATCCAGCCAGTTAATTTATCTGTGCGCATTACTTGATGTGCGTCCCACTTAGCCTGTGGTTGCTCCTCCAGAACACAAGTCCTAGTTTTTGCCTCCTGTCTGCTGCCTGTCTTGACAGCACCAGCCAGGTAGCTGAATCAAGCCCTCCCCAGGGAAGAAAATTAATGGCTCTGATGAAATAAAGAATCATTCTTTATCTTTTTGGTGAACAGTAAGTATGAAACTGCAACCGTGACCATACAACACGTCCTGGCAAGCCTCCTCTATAGCCCCAAATTCTGAAAACTGCAAACAGAGTTTGGGAGAGGGTACTAATCAAACATTGTATAAAACATCTAACCTCCCTTTCCTGAATTTAAGCACATTCATTCACTTCTACATATCTATTTTTATCAACTATCCCAATTCAAAAAGGTGTTGGTCACGACTCATTACCATGAAAACTTTGGGGTTCATGTTAGAGCACTTATCTGAGCATCCAAGGTGCAGATTCAGGCAGCTGCACTAAGAACCACAGAGCAAAATCAACCCGACTGCCCCAATACAGCAAGTGGCCTCGCTGTGCAGCTGCAAGCGCTAGTGTGTACTCGAGACTCATCTTTCAAGTTCAATTTACTATCGAGTTCAATTTATTTTATGGCCTTCTACCAGTAGCCCCTGAGTGCTGGTCATAACTGTGAACATTATTTAAATATGTGGCCTTTTCCGTTTTATTTCTTTTAAACTGGCTTCCTTTTTCTTCCCTGAAATCATCGTACATGGGTAGCTGAAAGAAGATAAACATGCACTTAGTTACTCCGCAGAGTGTTACCTATACACTGAGGATATACAGCAAGAGTCATAGAACCATAGAATAGAATCGTAGGGGTTGGAAGGGACCTCGAGAGATCATCAGGCCCAACCCCCTGCCAAAGCAGCTCCCTAGCTCATACTGCACAGGGAGGTGTCCAGACGGGTCTTGAATATCTCCAGTGAGGGAGACTCCACCACCTCCCTGGGCAGCCTGTCCCAGGCTCTGTCACCCTCACTGGGAAAAAGTTTTTCCACATGTTGGTGCGGAACTTCCTGTGCTCCAACTTGCAGCCATTGCCCCTTGTCCTGTCTCCACAGAGAGAGTCACCTTCCTTATTTCATAGAGAGTCAGCAAATGGTGAAAGTCAAGTCTGAGACTACAAAGCACACACCGTTCTTCATACACGACTATCTGTAACATGCAGGATTAAAAATAACAGCTTAATATTAAGAGTTGACAGGATGTGTAGTGCCTATGAACTTGAGCCACTTATTCCTGAGAATGTGAGAACTGCATATTTACCTAGAACCTACTACTGTATAGATAACATATTCTATGATAATCATATATTGTATGATGATAATATATGCTGTAACTGGTGTTACAGGATTGGTGTTTATCCACAATGTAACTGAATGTATTTCTACTACCATAAATCTTTTTCCGCACTCAGGAACACAGAAAACATACTCTATCAAAATAAAACATACCTGTTGTCTGCATCAGACAGGTACTGCATAGGAAAAATGGGGCTTTTAAGAGGACAAACATTTTAATTTTGTCAAAGATGCTGGTTAAAAGCAGAGGCAGAACTGGCCACTGGCATAAATCTTTCTGACTAGCTCATGACTTGCTGTAATTTTTACTGTATCAGAGGGTTATTCTACCCAGACATCCTGCTACTTCAGAATACCAGGCTCTGTTTACAAGAGTGACACTCCTGATCCCTGAGGGCCAAGTCTCATCGCTGTCGTTTCTGCACTGGGTTGAACTCATGCAGTCATAACCAGCTATTAAACTGCCTTGCTGGATTTGCTCAGAGATCAGCAGCAGCCAGGCATTTGGTATATGGCAGTCACATACAGCGGTGGCATTGCCTCAAAAGAGGACCCTTGTACTTTTGACACCCCTCTGAATGCCATTTGCAAGCAGTGAGATACAAGCTGCTGTGCGAGCCAAAGGTTGAGAAGCTGGGGAGCTGGAGGAGGCTGGTACCCCAGTGCAGTCTTCCAGAACTCCAGAGAGCAAGGAGGGCAACTGTTCCAGAACAAGAAAACCAGCAGGCCTCTAGAACGGAGTGTCCCACAGCTCAGGGACCTTCCTAATTACAGGGCTATTCCTTGATCTGGAAGGAGCCGGTTTTGTTCAAATTCTGATAAAACAGGAAGCAACATTTTTATTAGCTTTGAGACAAATAGAATTCTTTTTTCCCCCATCCAGGGAATTCTCATTCCTAATTCATTAGAGATTACTACTAGAGACTTGTACTTCCCTAAGGAGAATGACTTTCCACTGCAACTGTTTTTCAGGTGACCGGAAGTTGAAGAAACGTATCTGCCTTCTCCAGATGTTGTGGTGAGATTAATTAAAAACAAACAAACAAACAAACAAAGCCAGAAACAGAAAACAGCACTAGCATCACCCTCATCCTGCCCTAGGTTTGGGCTACAGAGTACCCAAGGTTTGGGCTCTAGAGTACCCATTTAACTCCAGTTGTTTGCCCCATACATTCATACAATGTAGAGGAAGCTGGTGAAACGTAGAGATAAAGAATAGGTTCAGAGTACAATAAATACAAGATGTGTTCCCTTTGAAAACTAGACTAAGGAAATTTTCTGGAGATTTAAAACCAGCTCTGTGCCATTTGCAGTTTCAAAGACATCTGGAGCTGGTCTTTGGTAACCCAGAACACTCTGAATGACAACACAGTCAGCTGGATGGGTGCCATCAGTCCTGAGGTCAGTGGAGAAAAGCTACATGTCCTTATAAAAGAAAAATAGATCTCAAAGCTGAAGTTAATGTAGCTCCTGTCAAGAAGCAGATATAGATAATTTCTTTGGAGGAGAAAAGTGTATCCCCAAACCGTAATTCTTACACTGTTCTGTGCTTGTGGTATTCGGTGCCCATGTTATTAATAGGCTCTATTGGAAAGAAACTGGAAACACTTAATGAAACCATTTTATCAGAGTGGAGGTAAATTCAAGATAGCAAATAAACCTGAGAGACAGATATCCGTAAGTTGTGTGCTGCAACAGCTGGATGTTTTTAGAGTCCAGGAATACTTACATATAGAGGCATCTGAAGCCCAGTGACTAAATCTACCATGAGAGGTCCTATGTCCTACTTAGTGCTCTTTGACAGTGACCACAGGGAATAAACACGTCTACAATCTTAATCTTGAAGGCAATTTTATGGTTTTCTAGGGTTTTCTTACTCTTTAACAGAGAAACTCAGATAACTGGACATCTGCTTTTCTGTAACTGCTTGTAACACAGTGATTGCCAGCGTGGTGAAGGCTGCAGAGGATTTATAAAAACCCCTTTCTTCTGCCTTAAGAAGCATGGCAAGCTTTGAGGGCTTAATTGATGTGTTTCCTTTTTTTTTTTTATAAAACAAGGAAACTCCCCACACTCAGCAGGGAAGATTCCCTTTATTTCTGTAGTGGAAACAAACCACACCTCAGCTTAGACTTGATTACTCAAAAAAGCAAACTTCTCACTACCTCAAAACAGAAAGTCCCCCTTCCTGCAGGCTGAACAAGCTCATACACTGTACACTGGTAATACACGTGTGGGAAGAAAATTTTGAAACAAAGTTTATGCCAATTCTTGTCATCTTACAGCACCCTTACTTAGACTACTTGGAATTACTCTAATTTTGTTTTCAGTGAATGTTAAGCTTTCTATTCACAGTGTCTCACTGACAAACCTGGGGCAAGTACGAAGGCACAAGGAGCCAACAACTCCAAAAATGTTACCAGTGCTGTCGTGCATATTATATCAAGTACCCCAAAAAATACTATTAACCCCAACAGCAAATATCAGTAAACTGAAAATGTGCTCATTTTGCACACAAAGAAGAGACTTCATTAAAATTTTCTCTCTTAACAGCAAAAGTTTGTTACATATCAGGAAGAAGGTCAGAAGATCCATTACATGTTACACAGTGGGAATTTCTGGTTGTAATTTAAAAACCTCTACATGTTAAAATAAGAATCACTATTGTCACAATCATGGATGTGTAATACAGCTGTGGATTTGGACCATGGTGACCTCCAAACAGTATATAATCTCTGTGCTGTAATAATGAAATCCCTTAAAATACAAACAATATATGATGAACTTCATTAGTCCCACATCACCCTTATGAACTGGATTGTCTCCCATTATTTTGACAAAATTGTACCTTATATACTGGCTTGGATATTAAAAAACCCCGAACGGACAAAGTCCAGTAACTGCAGTAAATGAAGATCTCTAGAGTTTTCAAAGTAATACAGATCTGTTGTAAATCACAATGGAGCCAGTGCAGAAGTCACCATTACTGTTCAAATAATTAACGAGAGCCCAGGCTTCCAAAACATGACAAGCCATGGTTTCAGCTTCTGAGTTACTGTACAGAACTGCTACACAAAGAAACAAGACATAGAAATTAAATGATCCAAGGTTTGGATTATTTTTTTTAAAGAAAAGAGTATCAAATGACTCAGGGCAGAGGGGGTACAGTCACAAAAATTTGAATTAGAACAGTAAAAATCTTTGCTGAACCTAAAAATCACTGCTAAGAAGTTTACTGTGCTAGGCAGCTGCCAGTAATTCGGCATCTCCAGACAAACACATACCCTTAGATTAGCGAAGGGCAATTATTTATTAACTAGCAAAAGTTGCAGTTTGCAGATGTCTGTAGCATTTGCTGGTGCCTTTCCTAAAGCAGCAGCAAAACCAGTAGGATAGAGCTGGAGGCTGTCAAGCGTTCCCAAGTGGATGAGGAACTACATGCAGAACCTGCACTTGCATTTCAGTGCAGTTCACTTCACCAGAAGCACAGCTGAAGTGCCTCTCTCAGGAGTCAAGCAATGTATTTCTAAAACTAAAACAGTGCCTGCGAGCAGACTTTGCTTTGCATACCTGTTTCATCGGGTGAGCTCGGCGAGGCGCTGTCCTGGGACAGTGTAGTCCAGCTGGAGTCCTCATCACTTGGAGCCAGGTTTTGAATTCTATGGAGGGCACAATCTGTTTTGGCCCCAGTTTTTGGATGGTCTTTCTTAGTCTCAGGGCTTGATGACACTGTAGCAACTTGGCCATCCTCTGGGCTTGACAGCTTGTTTTGTTTCCGGGGCAAGACTTCCCCATTCACAATAACGGTAGAAGCATGGCTGTTGCTTTGTGCAGATTTATCTTCCATCGCAACAAAACTCTGCTCAAGCTCTCTAGCAGATGTCTCTAGATCTGCATAGTAATTCAGGAAGCTCTTGGTCCTCCTTGGCTGCGAGGGTAATATTTCACAGCCAGAGGAATCCTGCGGGATCGGCTCTTTGCCTTCAAACTTCTCAGAAGTTACATTTATGCCTGCAGTGGTACTGAGGTTTTTGTTGGGATCCTGCTGTCCCTGCTCGGCGGCTTTCCTGAGCTGGTTTTCTCCATTCTTCACCAGCTTTATATTGGCAGAGCTGTTCCCCAGAAGGGGCTGCGCTGCTGGATCGGAAAGACCCATGGCTGTCTGAATGTTAGTCAGCGCGTATTTTTTCCTGCATTTTGGAGGAGTGCTGTTCTTGGTCTCTGTGTGCCTGATTTCTGCATTCAGAAGTTCATTGTGTGAAGAGCGCAGGTTAAGGGTGTTGGGCGGGGTGGCGGGGCTGTTGCAGTTCACAACGTCCGTCGTGCTGCCGCTTGCCATAAACACTGCCAATGCGTCCACGCCAGAATCGACTAGAAAAGCAAAAGAAAGCAAAACCATCATGAAATACATTCATTATATACACTGCTTGCTTTGCTAGGGCTTCTGGTAAAGGGATGTGGCACTTCCATAATTGCTTTATAGCAGGAAAATTACCACAACCTAAGTGGGTGAGAGAATAGACAAAAGCGTAGCTTATTAAATAAGGAAAAACTGAGGCAGAAAAATATAGACAGATCATCAGTACCACAAAGCTGAGTAAAAGCAGAAAGCCTGACCCTATAACAAGGCAGATTTAAGGCAGTTTTTTTGATGTTTGATTCTGTTGCAGGCAGGCCTGGGGGCAGGAGAGGTGCCCCTTGCAAGTGCAATGCACTTCCGGGAGCCCAGTCATCCACCATGTCACCTCTACCTCTTAGACGGAGGGGAAGAGCTCCTTGAGCTTTCACTCATCGCTAGGAAGCTGAAAATTTGAGAAATTTCTGAACAGAACACAAGCAGATGCTACTCTTTTTTTTCATCTAGAACTCAGGCACTGTTAATTTTAAGCTTGGCAGGCCAGTCAGCTGTTGCCTCTTAACACCTGCATTTTCTCTTTGTCCTTTTCTCTTCTTTTTTTTTTTGAAGGGGGAAGTAGAGCAGTGGACAGAAAGCAGGTAATGCCAAAAAAAGGAGTCTTTTGCCTTACTGCGTTTGATTTCAGGGAGAAATTTGACAAAATATCTTGCTCTAATCTAATTCAATCAACTTTAAAAAAAGAGCTGCTCCAGAGGTGAAGATGGCTTACTCAAAGCGCTAACTCAAAAGATAAAGCATACATCCTAGGGCACAGTACATATAATTCACAGTGAAATAAAACCATTCTTTTGTCTAGTTGTAGACAAGTTTCTGGTTTTTATTAGTCAGGGGCACAAGTCACATATTGAAAAATTGTTTGTTGAGGTAACAAATTGTTAGACTGTGATAAAAATTAGCAAAAGCTAGTCTCTTTTTATGAACTATCATTTCTTCCTGTACTTCCTGTTTATGGTGCCCACTAATCTACACAAATACTCCATGAGCACCTCAATTTACATACTGTAAAGTCACTGTTGTTCGACACCTGGCAACCAAATTAGAGGCCAATTAATAAATCATTCCCATCTGCCACAGCATGAAACACCCTTTCTGTTGTTCCTAATTCTCAGACATCACTGGCTGCTTATATTGCACATAAAAACGTGTCTGGGGCTTATCCAGGAATGAAAAGCTATAATTTGAGCTAGCTGATGACAGATCATTCCAGATGAGTTGTGCTGCATCCTTATGTATGTGATACATGACAGAACTGACTGCTGTGCAGATTTACAAGAGATTAAATATATGGGTTTTAAAAGAACATATACATAAACACACAGTGAAAAGGAGTACTTCACAACGTTACCTAAATGCACACACAGTCGCTAGTGTTTCCTCTTTGATGCGCTGTCAAAGCTGCACACTTCCAACTACTGCTGTGGTTCATTTAAAACCAAGCAGACCAAGTCTACTCTGTTCCCTGAATCACCCACCTAGAAAAACTTCTAAAACTTGTCCAATACGTAATTTTAATGAAATTTTACGAATTTTCATGTCTACCATTTCCTTGAGTCCCAGTCAGTTAGTCTAGAGCAACCCTAAATTCTTCAAAGACAGATTGCTCCCCAGACACTGTGCAAAATCCATCAGCCTAGGTAAGAGGTAACAAATACCCTACAGGCAATTTCAGCTTTAGCCACAAAAGACTTCTAAAACACAACCATCATGTAATTTTAAGGAACTGTATAAATTTATTTCTCAAATACATCAATATATGTCGCCTTCTGCATCTTGCCTAAAAACAACCAAGTCTAATGTAAGCAAGGTCACATCTGATCCTATATGATGTTACCAAAGCACATGTTTTAATCTAAACCCACAAAATGGCCTGTGTTTATGGTCTGGATGCTTTATACTTTTTTCTGAATCAGTTAAAAGTTTGACAATCTGAAAGTCACATCAAAAATAAATTAATCAGGCAGGATAATGTTGACCCACTGCCTGACCTTTAGACTTTATGGAATTGCACAGTATCTACAGATTTCACTAGATTATATTTTGCTTCATGCTTCAGCAAATTAAAACAAGAATTATTTTTTTCATCAATAAATACAACTGTCACAATCTGGAACAAGACTGAAATTTACTCTTGTTCTTTGTTACAAGCGAGCTGCTTCATGCAATGTTTGCCACTATTTTTACCACTGAACAAATTTCTTAAAAAAATAATCTCCCTAGATAAAGCCTAAATATCTGCCTGACAGATTATCTTCAGCCAGCCTCCTACCAATAGCATTTCACTTATCAAAAATATCATAGAGACATAGAAACACTGAAACAAAATGCATTACACTTTACTAATCTGCTTGATAAAGCTCCCCCTTGGATTTATGATGAACATTGGAACACTGATCAAATGATTGAGCCAGAGCTTCCAGAAGGTGCTAAGGTGGGTTGGACTATGATCGTAAGCAGAAAAAACCTTTCACTATACACCCCCTCCCCTCCTGACCCCTTTTTCAAAGGATCCATTGATCAAATCACCAGGATCAAATGATCAATGAATATGCAAAGGGTGCCATGAGGTGCGCACAGATAGGAGCAGGCTGTCCTCTCACAGGACTGCACTCCCAGCCAGGCACTGGGATGAACCTTCTGGCATCCCTCCACTCTCAGAAGCAGATACAAAGGTGGCAAAAAGGGAAGCAACAAGAAAGGCAAAAAGAGAAGAATAAATACAGTTGGGAAGGGGCAGGTCTTGTGCTTCAAGGGCAGAAGCTGCTAGCAGCCCATGAGTAACTGAAGTGCTTGAAAAATGTTTTGATTCAGGAAATGCTTACGTGTACTGAATGCACCACCACCTCAACACACCCCACCCCCTCCCTCCTCCCCAACCCTGGACTGCATAGAACAGAAGGGGGAAAAGCAATGGCCTGTCCCTCTTTTACACAGGACATGGTGACGCTTGAAACACGTCACTATTCCCAGAGGAAGCACATCCCAAGTTCCTAATTAAAAAAGTCAAGGAAATGCAGCTTCTTGCTGTGCCTGTAATTTCAAGACCAAAATTCCCAACAGTGACTTCCTTTACCTTTTATTTGGTCTTCCCCAGTGACCCCATGACCCTTGCTGCAGGGGTACCTCCCACATGCTGGCGCTGCGCCCCTCACCAGCCAACCAACACCCTGTACCAGGGGTCCTGCACCCAGGCACCCTGCTGCAGGCAGGGCCTATCTGCCCCCTGCTCAGGCAGCTCCTTGTACTGCCTGGCCACTGGTAAGGAGAGACAATGCCACTGGCACAGGGCACCCTTTTTCCACTCCTCTGCCTTCTGTTGAAGGAGGACAAACAGACCGGGCATCACTGAGTCGATCGGTCGATCTCACCTACAGCAGGTGAGAAATACTAAGCTACAAGCAAGTAAAAATAGGGTATTATAATAAAAAAAATAGGATGTTAACATTACTGGGAATAACCACATGTTTATAAAACGTTGGTGCTTAGGTCAGCACTTAGGTAGATGTCACAGCAATTCATTAATAGCTTTAGCTTGCTTTTTAAAACAAATCAGTCTCAACTGCATACTTGTAATGTTTAGAGAAATACTTACAGACATAAATTAATATACCATCACCACCATAATGTGTTTAAGACAAAGCAGCCTCAATTTTCTAAGCATCATAATAATACAAATAATACTATTACTTGAATGGCTTTTATTGATGTTTTTCAATCTTGTCATAAACCTTACAGAGCTAGGAGAGAGAAAATGCCACTGCAAACAGAAAACAGTGTGTGACCGATTTGTCTTTGCCTCTATTAAGATTTCTTTGCATTGTATTCTCTATAGGAATGGTTTATAAAAAGCTGAATAGAGAGTTTATTAAAAAAGGCACTGTTAAAAAGAAAATAAAGTGCTTGCTGTTTTTCATGAGTGAGTGCAAAATGAAAGCAAAATACGGGCCTGGGAATAAGAAGGAAAAGAAGAGGAAAGTTTCACATATTTGCATAGCAGAATCTTTTAAAGGGCATCTGACCTGGAAGTACTTCTGACATGGCTCACGGGGCGTCAGCAATGCATCAGGATATAGATTATAATTTGAAATCTGAAAAGAGGGATCATTTAAGAATTAAAACCAACGGAAAACATAAAATACCACATTTCAGATGCTCCTGAGAGACGTTAAGCATTCTAAACAAACCCTGGTATGTAACAGTCAGGATCTTTTGAGCTTTCAATGATACTTGACAGTCATTAAAGTATGGGAGAGGCCATTCTACAGCAATGAGAGCAAGTAATTAAAAATAACCAAGACATTTTTCTTATTGTACAGTTTAGTAGGAGCACAAGTTCAAGATTATTCTCCCGCTTTAATTAACGTACTATATCAAAAACTTCATAACAATAGAAAATCTGGTGTTCTCCCCAGTTACTCAACTAGAGCTTACTGGGGAAACTGCAGCAGCACTGGGAAAAATAAACACAGCAGTAAGGCACGTTCACATGAAAATTTGCAGAATGAGATCCAGCACCTGAAATTGAAAAGCATAGTCTGCAGGATTTATCCCACAGGAGGGAATCATAAAAAGCAAGTTAGGCAGCAAGTTAGTCCTGTACAGGACACTTTCCTGGTCATCTTCTCACAAGTCAGGTCCCTTTTTGCCTTAAAGTCCCTGGTCTGGGTGTGAATGACACACAACTGTGACACAAGGTACTCGTATTGCCATTGTGCCTAGGAAACACAGGAAAGAAATAATACAAGCCTCTTCACAAAGCAGGCTGCCTTTCTGCAAGGATCCTGAGTACAAAACACCTAACAACAAGCCCATACTGTGGGCCTGCAGCCTTAGGTCCTGTACACTAAAGCCTAAGCAGCTGAAGAGAAAACTTCTGTTATACCATGATTGTGACCCAACACTAGGTTCAACTTCCTCTGCTTCAAAGGGTGAAATGAGAGAATTCTTCTCTCAATCTGCATTCATTCTTCAGCTGTCAGCAGCTAAACAGTTAAACACCCCAGCCAAAAGCATTCTAATAAAGTCAAGATTTACGTTAACGTAGCTGAAATCAGAATCAAGATTAGAAACTTTCTTCATTTCAAGTGTCATCGTGTTCCTTTTTGCCTATGTACATACACACATTTCAAAGGATGGAAAATTCCCTCCCCACTTTCAGGAGGGAAAAAGAAGGAACACACTTGAATCAGGTGCTATAGTGGATCACAGCAACCAATGATATTCCTACAGACATCGGTTTTCTTCTCACTGCTCCTTCCAGCAGTAACATCTCTGTGGGACTGAACTTGCAAGCTGGAGAGAGAAAGCTCAGCAAAGCCAGGAAAACAAATTCCAATGGTGGGCAGAGCAGTTTTGGGAATACAAGAGCAGGAAAGGAGCAGGGCTGCAAGCAGCTTGTGCATGCACTCAAAACCATCTGCAGACTCCTCCACACAAACCTCAGAGCTGCTGAAGATATGAAGAGCCTTTCAAGATCCAAGCCCCCTGCTCAAGCAGGAAATTACTGCTGCCCTTTCCACTCCACCCTGGCTCTGTCCTCCCAGCAGAACAAAATCACCACTTTGACCTGTTTGCTAAATGCAGTGTCTCCCATTTCCAGCTATTTCTGCTTCACCCAGTCCTACTGAAATCAGCATCCGGTAAGCAGCTTTCTGTCCTGGCTCCTCCATCCCCAAGAGGCACCCTGCCAACCCCTGCTGCCACAATAATGACATTTTTCCTTTTAGAGCTAACTGTGCTGCCAACCTACTGCAACAGCCTAGCAGCAGTGCTGTTTCTGTTCTGGTGATGCTTTCATTAATGGAAATCCATAATGCTGATCTGTCTTTAAATAATGTTATTAAGGGAAAAACAACGTCAGATCCTGCAATGAGTTCTGGCACTCAAGTGGAGTATGTATTCCCAATTTGCCATTTTCTCCCTCCCCTTTCTTACAAAGCCAAATTCCTCATCCAGCAAAAATTCGGAGACAAGATGCCTCCCAGAATCAGATTGTAACAGCTACAGAGGAAAAACAAAAACAACAAAAATAATGATGACAAAAAGAAACAGGCTAAATCCATTGTTCCTTTACCTATAATTCTGTTAGGACAGATACACCTAAATAATCAGTGTATATTTGACTATCTGACTGAAACTCTGTGGCAGACAACTTGGGTCTTATGCTACGAGACTATTCTGAAATCAAATGATCACTTGGAGAAATAGCAAGCTATTCTTCCATTTATTCCATGACATGCAATCACGACTAATCCTGCATTTAGTAAGGGAAAAAACAAGATGGCATACTAAGTCTTTTCCAAATTAAATTTTCTCCCTTTAATTAGATTCCCCCCAGTATAGAATGGAACAGTCTGGCAGCAAAAACAGTCCTGTCACAGCAAGAAGATGGAGCATGTCTTATCTGTTGGCTACTTGCAAGCACAGATAATAAGACCTTCTGTCGTTACATCTATACATTCACAAAGACATTTGCTAAGGTAACCTCACTCATTTTTTCTAATCCTGTACTCCTGAGCCTTAATGTTTGGGGCCTTTTTAACTGATGTATAAATTACTCCATCTCTACAATGAAGATCACACCCCAGACTTATTTAATTACAAACAACTCTAAATGCACATGCTAATATAGGGCACAAGCATAATTCTGTCTTACACAGAGACACAAACTCAGAAATTCTAACTTAAATCCCTTCAAATGAGATGACAAATAAAGCAAGGACAACTGGGTCTTCCATACCCTGCAATTTCAATCTCGTCTTTTGCCATCCAAAAATAACTCTTACCACATCTGAAGGTAAACATTGTATAATCAAACCTGATCAGAATTACCAAAGCCAAAGCATGATGCCCTATCAAAAAGAAAGCTAGGATAAACTGTCTCAGGGAAACAAAAAGGTAACCAAACTGTTCTGTAGGAAAGGCAGCCTGCCCAAATGCCTAACAGAGTGACTGAAAGGAATTGATGGCCATGGATTTGGTTCTTTTTCAGCCCCACATAAATTTAAAGGAGATCATTCGACAGCTCCTAAATTCAGCAGCTTCAAAAGATGGTCAATTCCTTAACAGGGTTAAGGAAACATGCAGGGTCCGGCACCAGCTTTCCAGCTGCTCACAATGGCGCTAGCCCAGTACCAATCTCCTTCATCAGGAAACACAGGCAGTGCAAGTAGGAAGGAGATTAAGCATAGGTCACAGCAGTATTAACAGAAGGAGCAAAAACGTTAACTGAGCCCATGGCAGATACAGTGGATGAGTTAAGTTCCCACACAGCATCTGTGCTGGACACACACAAAAATAAATCATGAAATAGAGGATTATCATTAGCCACCTCCCCACACATCCTGTCTGTGGCCCTGCTATTTGCAGCTTGCAAACACTCAGCTGTCCCTGCAGAGCCTAGAAACAACACTGCATACTCCTCAGCACAATCCCCTTCTCTAACAACTATCTGCATCTATATAAATGCAAACATTTCAGTTTCTCTTTTTGAACTCACACATTTTAACAGATACACTTCCCATGGCCTGGCATCATGATTTCACCTGCTACAACTTCATCTACCCTCTGAATTACATATAACATATTTATGGCTAGTTACACATTAAGCTCTTATCAATGTTACACAGAAATGTTTTTACCCTCAAATTACCCAGACTGGTAGCAGTAGTTTTGAGCCACCTATTATCACCACCTCATAGCTGGGGACTCAAAATGCATTTGAAAGCACAGTACTCCAAAATTGTTTTCTTGTTACTATAAGGTTGTGCTTAGTGTCAAATTGGGTTTTAAAGATGAAAATACCAAAAACTAAATAAATGGGAAATCTTTCAGTAGACTCTCTACAATTCTACATGAAAAGAAATAAAGAATAAAAATACATTTGTATCAAAAGTTGCAATGTAAGGAATAAAACTCACTAATTTAATTAATTCGTAAGCATTTGCAAATAAATTCCAATTGCTAACAGTAAGTTGAGGGCTATGAGCAATAATAAAAGAGTCCCAGTCTTAGTCATAGAACAGAGCATTAGACTGATTGCCAGGTTTTGCAAAAGGAGACTATCAGGGCTCTCAGGGAGAGGGAATTAAGATTTTGCACATTGACAAATTGCCTCTGCTCCACATACATTAAAAGCATTCTGTATCTCACCTAGGCAAGGTTATTATATATGCCATTTTAACTACATCTGCTAAAACTATCTTAAAGTTGAACTCCCATGTCCTACCCACATATCCCTTGCTCCCAGTAATGGAACAAGATGTACTTCTGAGTACAGGATGCAGTAAGGCTCATTACACAAAGAGCTACATCACAGCAAGGCTGAAAGTTGCCTGCAAAGTTTATTGTCTTTAACTAAACTTTAACGGCACAAATCAGTAATACTTCAAGACATACAAACAGTTTATAAATCCAAGTGTAGCAGTACTGCTGAAGCTGACAGAATGCTGAGAGATGATGAGGTGGCCATACCTTACAGTAACCCTCCCGATGCAATTATGGTACTAGAATATGGGAACAAGTTTAATCTTGGCCTGCTGTAACAAGTAGAGCTCCCTGAGAATGCCGGTGTGCTACGCTGAGAAATTTCTACCGATCGTGCTTGTATATAAATCAACCCCCCAGGCTCATAAATAAAATCAAAGTATCGCATTTGCTTTACGCTCACCGTAAACTGAACAGATCAATCCATAATAAAGTGGAAGGAGAACATAACAAAAAAGCAACTGCACTTAATTCCATTTATATTAATTACACTGAAGCATGTCTAACTGTGGGCTCAGTTTCAACAAACTGCAAACCTGGCTGTACAAGACATTGAACAAGCTACTAGTATTACTTGCCTAAATTTCAACGTGGAATCTTCATGCTAGCCAAAATCCTCTACTCCTGTGTCTTCACCTACAAACTCACTGACCTTCACAAAACAGCTTAACACCAAAGGGACTGGGACCACCACAGGATGCAAATCTGGTACCGTGGTAGTTCTCTGTGAACACGCACAACCCCAAGTGGAGCTACCAGGAAGCCTTCAGAGCACTGTAACCTCTGGTTTCACCATGCAGAACAGACAGACCTGTCAGGCTTCTAGGATAGAGGAGCTATTTAATTATGCTAAGAAATAAAACCAGAAGTGACAACGTGCACTTAGAATAATACACAGTTCTTCAAGAAAGCTTTTTATCTGCAGGCTCTGAGTCAGCTCCTATCTGCAGGACCTCACCCAAGAGGCCTTGATGAGGTTGTGAAGCTTCCTAGGAGAGGTAGAAACCTAAACAAGAGAGGTTTTAACAGGGAGAGCAGTATTACAGGGTGCTTCTGTAATTTTCTCTCCATTAATCACCTGCACCCACACCTTCTCAGTTATGCAGCTTTACAGAAAATTGTCCCCTCTGAGCAAAACCTGTGCAGTGCTAAACCTCAAGTCTCATTTACACCAAGGTATCTTTCTCCAGGAAGAAAAGGTCAGGAGACACAGGAAAGAATTTTGCAGACATAGAATTTTACTGGGATGCTTCTACCAAGAGTTGCATGGTAGATCCACTCCTCCTTGAGGGCCATGGTGGCTCTCTAGGTGAGTTTTCTATTATTCTGGCAGTGGCTCTAAGACAAGCCCACAGAGCCACCCCACAGTACATTTTCACACCAAGTCATCTTGGGTTAACAACACCAATACAATTACTGACACTGCCTGAGACACGGGAAGTTTGGGGGATTTTCTTCAGGTGTTTGTTGTTGTTTATGATGTCACCATTCTCACATTTGTTTCCTTATTTCACTGTAACAAAGCTAAGACTTTCCAGCAGTTTCACTAAGCAACAGCCCACTTGCAACCAGCAGTGGAGGACTGTCCCAGTGCAAAGAAGGTCACAGTTTGGGAAGCGGCAGACACAGGCAGAACAAAAATGTCAGTGTTCCTGGAGGGAAGTCAAGCCCCAAGTTTATAACATCAGCCCCACTCTCTCTGCCCACAAGTATACTGAATTATTTATAAGAGCAGCTCTAGCATGGGAGATGATCAGGAAGAACTGAGGCTCAAACCTCCTCCCTCTGCAATCCAGGGGAATGCCTTCCCACAAGGACTATTGCATACTAATCCTTGATATATGAACATTTCTTCAAAATGCTAGTTACCCAAAAAGCTTTGCTTGGGAGAGAGAGAGAAGGGGGAAAAAAAAGGAAAAAAAACCCAAAAAAATCACCCTCCATCAGTCATTTCTGAAATCAAACTCCAGTTAGAGCTAATAATTATATTGGCAGAATTATATCAGTAAATCATTCTATATAGATTCTACTCTGAATCATTTTTAAGAAAGAGATTTCTAATAGTTCAAAAAGAAACAGAAGTCCACCTCTTCCTGCCACAAATCAAGAGGATGACTTCCCGGTGGGAGAGGTGGTCCTGTCCTCTGCGGGCAGCGAGGGCTGGTCACGGAGCTCCAGGTGCAAGCGGGTCCCTTTCCCCTGGTGAATGCTGACGTGCCAGCGCAGGGCTGCGCCTCCTCCACCCCGCACACTCCAAAGGTCAACGAGTGCTGAGAACTACCACCCACAAATTCCTGCACTTCCTCACTTGCAGTGTCTTCTGAAAAAGAGGGCTTGTTTGGCTTCTTTTAAAGCACTATCACAAAACTGTGTGTATTACTATTTAAACCCTTCCTGAGCATTTAATGCCAGCAGACTGGCACTGGAACCAATTCCATGTTCTGCTTTGCTCAGATTTCACTATCTTAACAAAACACTACTAAAATGAAATAAATGAATTATAATTCACTGGGACATGATATGCATGGGCAACCTGTTAAAACGTTTCTTCCAGACATACAAAACTCTTTTACTCTGTGCACAGGAAAAAACCCATTTAGTATGAAAGAAGATTTGAGGCTACCTAAACAACACAACAGCAGCATTGTTTCAAAAGAGCTGCTGCAGCCCATACAGAAAAGTGGGGTTTATAAGCAAATATTAGACTAATATAAACAGATCTCGGGAGGAATTAATGAAGGAAATCTGTTTACAAAACCTAGTTTCGCAGTAGCTGGAGTGTGCACATACTTAGTCGATATTTTTCAGAAGAAAAGCATGGAAAAGAAAAAATAAAACCCAACAAAACAGCACACAAGGGAGTGTTAAGTCAGCAGTGCTAGACAGAGCCAGGGATACACCCAGGACTGCCTTGTTTACTGTCAGTAATCAAGGCAGGTCATTGCTCTTTAATTACGCTTTTAAAAAGCCTTAAACTAGCATGCACCTGTTAAAATTCACAGCTTTCAATGTTACATTTTAAACCCCTTGCTTCAGCACCTGTATTTCAATGGTATTTCCTAGCACTGGACTTCAAATAAGCCATTTTCAGTTTAAAATGTGACATGTTTCCTAGAATGTAAACACTTTTGCTATTCTAAGACTACACACTATCCCAGTCATTAAAATTATGAAATAAGACAAAATGGTCAATGTCATCGATAGATGAAATATCATCTCACCACCAAAGATGCAATACCACTGCCATAATCCACAGAGATCTACAGCCTGTATTTAGGTATCTTCAAATATACATACAGAAGATAAAAGTCAGGGACTAAGGCTTAATGGTGGTACAACATTAGGATTGCAGGAACTGGGAATGTGAAATACAATAGCTGAGGTGGTGCAATTACTCATTATTTATGCAAAGAAAACAAAAGCAAAATTATGTATCTTGCCAGGACTTTCACTGAGATCTAATCTGCTATTAGAGATTTCATTCTGATCTGCATTTCCCAAAGACTGGGCAATTTCAACGCCCTTATTGTTAGATACTGAAACTGATTGTTATGTTAGGCACCAGGAAGTCGCACAAATCATATAGTAACAAAACCAAAATTTAGAACAGTTTCCTGCCTTAGAAACTCTGACAGGTTAAGGAAAAGGAAAACTTGGCTTAACAAAAGCATAAAGCAATCATGAAGTACGTATTTTGACATCTTTATCCTCAAACAGAGGAAGGTCTGGCACCAATTGATTCTGACCCAAGTTTTAGGCCTGGCAGATGATGATGAACTGGCTCAGCCAGACACCAGGAAAAACATCCTAAGTTCTTCTGCTAAGAATGTAATGCCTGTTACTTTAAGTAGGAATGGGAAAGACTTCATTACTTATCTCTACACTAGGTCATTTTATAGCTCTGAGCTTCAGGCCTGAGACATTGATACCGTGCCCTGCAGTAAGCAAAGAGCACATGTTTGAAGGCTAGTGTCTAGATTTAATGTGAAGTGATTCAAACTGAGCAGTCCAATTTTGTACTCTAGCTCTTGGCCACCAGAGAGCTGTCAAAACTGTAATAACCAGTTATTTGTTCCATTCTAGAATCAAAATACCCCAACATTAATACCCAAGACAAAGTTGTATACAAGTTGGCTCTAATGCAGCATTTTAATACACATCTTCATGACATCTATGAACAGTCTGCAGCAAAGAGTAAAAACCTGTTACCTGTTATCCTTCATAGGATTTAGCCTTGTGGTTAAGGAAAAATTCCACAAAGTTCTGAATACAGGACATCACCACACAGTTCCTCATGTCTGATGGCAAAGCCACCATAGTTTGTCCCTGTCCTGCTACAGCTGTACGTTCTCACTGCAATTTACTACTTACATCAGCCCACACAAGTATGTGTGGAGCTGGATGCCTGAAATGTCTGAGGCTTTTTTAAAGAAGTCTTTAAAGGAACAGAAAGGACAGTATAGAAGTGAGAGCTTCTTAAGCTGGGTTTTTTTCTTGGTATCAAAGCCATGTGGGATCATGTTGTTCTGCTACAGCAGAAAGAAGAGTGAATACAAAAGTTAACCTACCACAGCTTCACTTCAGCAATCTGAGGGATCAACAGAAAGCACACAATGACCAGCAACAGCCTTCCAGAGTCAGGGCACCACCCTACAGAGCTCTCCAGGGAAGGTCACGTCAGCTCACTGTCACACAGCCTGCACTATGGAACCACCACGGTGTGGGAGCAGACATCTGCACTAGCAGGAGAGAGGTCTGCTTACTCAATGGAAGGTGCATGTGATAAATTTTAGAGTTGGCTTTCCAATTTTACAGAAGACAACCTTCAGTAAGAGATAATGTAATATAATCCAAGAGGATACAATTCAGAGAAAAAAATCCCAATGTGAGTAGTATTGAACTCAAGCATATAAAGAAATCTGGAGTTGCAAGCAACTAAAGCTATAGCGCACCGTCACATTTTAGGGTAAGCTCAAGTAGTTTGTTAATTTGAAGGTATCTGGTACTAAAAACTTAGGATGGGAGTAAACTTTTGAACCCTGTAGTAACTGAAGTTGGAGACCTTGAAACAGCATGGAACACAGCACACTGCAGTAGATTTGGACAAGTCACACCACAAGCCGCTTTTTTTGAAGTTCTAAAAAACACCTTTGCATTTTAAACATAAATCAATACACTTACCATTTGGGTACACACAGAGGAGAGCTGGCATCGATTAGAATATGTCAGCACCCTTTAGAAATACTATTTTAAAATTTATAAACTTAGCAGCCTTCAGAAGTAATAAAGCAACAAATAAATTAGACCAATTGCATACATACATGAGCTGCTTGGCCGATAGTGAGCCCCCGGGTACCGCCTGCCCATAGTGCCAGTCAGCACATTACCGCACGCTGTCAGCTGCTTTCAGAGTAGAGATCGAAACGCTTAACTGAGGGAGAAGAAGAAAAAAAGAAGTGAAGATTTAGTACAACAGCTGTATCTTTTTCATTAAAATGCTAATGACCCCTACAAATTTCAGTATAACTACAGCTATAAATTATTCATAGTCATGTTGTCAGAAGAGACGAACTGTTGTGCTATACATGCAGCACAAATTTATTATTAGTGGTTGGCCTCCATTAATAAGCTCACATAAATTTTAAGGCACAAAGAAGTCTCAGGTCATACAGTAGCATCTTTTGGCCCGTGATACAGACAGAACAAACAGTGCAAGAAAGAGTTTGCTTTTGGCTTTAAATACAGTTAGCCAGTAGTTGAGATTTAACAGCAGTGTTGCCTTAAATTCTGAGGCAATCATTATGCAACAGGCTTGTGAACAGCTTGCCTTAGGAGCATGCTTTGATTGCTTTGAATCTGTCCCTAAAACCCAAAGTGTCTTCACAAGAATGCAGGCTATTTACTAGCATCTCAGTTTTCTCAAAGTATCAAAACCCCAAGCAAACAAGCAATACATGGTATATCATATCGTCAGTTTGGACTATCAAACCCCAAAGCCAAAAGCTTAATTGAAATGCTACCAAACCTGTCAAATAACTAGCATAAAACCTTTTAGTCTAAAACAAAGTCCCACTGTTTCTGTCTACGGTGTAAGATTTTGTACTCAAATAAAACTTTCAGCTGATTTTCAGCTTTGCATTTTTCTTAGTGTATCTGAACAGCCTTCATGTTTCCCAGATGCCTTCCAATACGCATTGCATATCAACCATGCAATTTATAAAGACACATTGCCTTTTATTTCATTCTCTCCCTTGACAGAAGGGCCAAAAAAAGCAACAAATTCTGTTTTTTCCTAATTCATTAAGGGTTTTTACTGTCTTGGGCTGCAGCTACAGGCACAAGCTTGGTACATCCAGGAAATGCAAATTTCAAGACATAGATGCAATATCACTGCACCAAAACTGGGAGAGTTCCACAAATCTCCAGGCACTTCAGTTCCCCGATTGAGACCACCACAAGTTTACTCCTGAATTAGGGAATCCTTTCATGAACTGTGTGGGTACCCACACAGTTCTCTGGTGAGCTGGTCTGGGAGCCAACACAGCTGAAAACTCCACACAAAGATCTATTTTCAGCCAGGTTAGGCTCCTGGCTGGGTGGTTTGCATGAGTATCAGTAGCCAGTGAGGGCAAGTGGAAAGAATGGGTCCACAGCAGCCTGTACTTAAAATGCCTTAAAATACCATCTCACTGCACTGCTACAACCTCAGTGGATTACTTGTGAAATACAGAAACCTGCAAGGCTGCGTGTCTGACAGTGCAATAAACAGGTAAAGATCTCCATTATTTCCCAAATCAGTGCTGGCAAAGCCTGTCCTGTTCAGCTCTCCTTAACGGAGGAGGTTCCGCAGAGGAGTAAGACAGTACAGTACCCTCTGGTAACAAAACCAAGAATTCTGGCTAAGATGAACAGTGATCCGTGAGCAGTAGAATTAACACTCGGGCAAAACCTCCTGCATTTCTTTTGCAGGACAATATGGGACAACTCCTTGCCATGGGCCAAACAGACCTTTTCAAATGCCAGAGGTGGCCTACTAATTCAACACATGATAATGTTGTGCAGAGACAAAGGTGCAGATGGCTGCACCTAATCTACAGGAGTACGCGCCACGCACCAGTTACTAGCAAAAAAAATTAGGCCTCCCCCTCACCCCAAATTCATTAACATTTTAACTTCCCTCAAATACCTATGCACCAAGTTCAAAACCCATCACAGCATAACAGAACAGTCCTTAGTTGTGCAAGGATTTAAAAAACCCAAATGACTTACTGAGGGCAAACAGAAACTGAAACCGGGTGACAGCATTTACAGTTCTCTTCCCTAGCTTCTGAAAGAATTTGATCACTATGTATGGAGCTGCAAGATTACTCATTTTTCATAAATGTATTCTTGGCTTTCTAGGATATATTACATTTCTCTAAAGCGGTAACACTCACTAAATTATATCAGATGTCTACATTTGAGACACACTATTCCTTCCCTCTCTAGCACCGCAGCATTGGAAGGAACCTTCTACCCCACACCACAATCAAAAACCCCAAACAACAGACATAAATTAAAATCCCAAACCCCACAATTATACTCTCAAACAGCTGAATAAAATTAGAGTACGGTTCTCCTGAAGAAGTGTGCCCATCATGGGCATAAATCACTCCTTTGAGAAGCCAGGTGGGAACCCAAAGGTACTACCATTTTAAATATTGCATTTTAAAACCCAAGAGATCTCAGTGGAAAAGACAACGTAACGATACATTCTCCTGATAGTGAAGGTTTCATCAATTATCGTATCTAATGGGAACCACAATGATTTACCACCTGGATTAAAGCCAACTATCAAAAGTCAATTTAGAAGCAAGTACCACACAGTAAGAAGTTAAACTGCCTTGAAAAACACAAGTGACACTGGATTGTACGTCCTAGCAGAGGCCTATCCAGATCAAGCCAAAGATGCTGCTTGAGTTTGGTTTTTTCCTAGTTTTTTTTCTTCTAAGAACTATCTTTGAATTGTAACCAGAATAGCCACAGCAGCCTGCCTTTTATACACACCCAGGTGACTACCAGAGGGACTCCTGAGCTTCAGCAAGCGCCAGTAACTCCCACAGGACTGTAAGGGACCTTCTTGGTATCCAAATGCCAGAGCTAAAGCACGTGAAAGGTAACACTTGTTTTCCATATAGATCTGTGAGAAGAGTAAACAAAATGGAAGGAGGTCTGAAATAATCCTATTGAAAGATCCAAGTACAATATATGTACAAGTTTGGGATTTGTTTTTAAATGTACAAACTGTAGATACCCAAAACTGTAGATAAATACAAGTTAAACCTGAATATACACAATGCGCCAGATCGGGTTGTCTTAGTATCCTGCTCACTCACATTTGTCCTGTAACAAATGCTTTTTCTAACACCCTTCTGGAGTTTTTTATTATTATTCTACTGCAAAATTACTTTTCAAGTGTTTTTATAGTAATTTCTACAGATTTATAGTTACATTAAAAGCTATGTAAACATAAACATACAAATAGCCTCATGGTTACTCTTCAATAAATGTTTTGATTTATCTCTGCCACAAGATTTATAGTCTCCATTCTTGATGATGCTCCCCAATCCGTTCCAGGTGATCAGCCCCATGCTCCAAGCAATTACAGGCAGCCATGGAAACAAACCCTGAGCACTATCACGGCATACCTGACACCCAGGGGAGCACCTGAAAGCACTATCCACTTCACCTCATGCCAAGTCTTTTCTAGGAGCTGTGGTGACAGAGCTACCAGCTACTCATCATCACACATAATGAGGGCATAAATCATCTCGCAGAGAGGCCTGCCATGACTTTCAGCTGAGGCTGTCATCTTCCTAAGCCATTTTCTTTACAGATCTTCTTTTGTTGCAGCTCTTTTACATTTTAGTTTTTATAACTGCTACAGAAGAGTTTCATTTTACTTGTATTAATCTTTTGACACTACTGGGGGGGATGGAGGGGGAAAATGATAAACTGAGTTCTGATACCTCCTCCTCCTCCCCCCCCCCATTTTTTTAAAAAATGAGTCAAACCAAAAGTTGTTGATGCAGCAGAGACACAGCATGAAGTTTGTCTGAACTACTTCTCATCATCGTTTGTTTGAGGACAAACAACTCGCAGTCCAACCTCCATACTTCTAATGGGCACTAAACCTTTTTCAGGTTTCACCCAGATTCATTTGTCCATGCATGCTGCTGCTTCTGAAGGTATTAAATGGCCAGGTGACTCCTTGACCTTCCCTGGTTCTCTGTGAGCAACATTTGCTATAAATACATGTGTGTTCAAAAACAAATAGGTTCATAGCGGCTGCTGTAACATTATAAAACAGCCTGCCTGCAGACCTACCCTCACATGCCCAAGTAAAAGGATATAGGGAAAAGAGATAAATAATAATAAAGAGATATGACTGCAAATTACCTACAGAAGTCATCCATGTATGACTGACTACATCATTCAGTGCTTGCAAGAACAGCTACGTGCAGTGGGGAAAGAAAAATGGTTATTGCATGACGTCTCTCAAGGGACAGCTACTCAAGAAATTACATTTCAGTAAACTCTGGGTGATATTCTGGCAAACACCAGAGTCCCACTCTTAAAGTCGTTTTGAATACCAGGAAATGCTCTTGCTAGGAAATGGGCAAGAGGAATGCCTTCTTTTTTTAAAAAACAAACAGGCACCTGTTTGTATAGGACCTGGGGCCCACCATAGCACAGGGGTTCACACACTGAAAGAGACAGATATTAAATAGATCAGAAAAAAAGAGAAAAAGAAAACCCAGCCTGTAAGACCGGGGGTGGCTCATTTTGAGATAAGAACCTGTATTTGTATATACACATAAATTTTGTGTACTTGTGTGCACGTACAATGCAAATACGCTTCCCAGAGACAAGTGCTCCTCACTCTGCCTGCATCTGGAGAGCAGCCTGGGGCATCACCGGAGGAACGATGCAAAATACCAGTTAAACAAGCAAAGTGGGCAGCCAGGCCATTAGGAACCTGTGCTGCTGACTTCTGGAGGCACACACTGAGACAGCACATTTGATTTCTGTGCTGGAACACCTATCAGATGTGGATCTCTCAAGCCAAACTGCCTACTGGAGAAAGCGTAACTTTGTCTGTGAGTCAAATATCTTCTGTCATTTAGAGTGTGACCTTTTTTGAGGTCACTGATGATTTGTATCAATTACTACTTATCTGATAACTACCACCTTTTTGTAAAAACATATTGTCTTTTCAGGGATTTTTATTTTTTAAGAAATTCTTCTGTTACCCAAGAGACCTTTCCAGTTTTGTCTGGGAGCACTCAAGCTAGGAGGTTATGCTTTCCCACCACCTGCCTTTGCAGAGAGGCAGGAAGCTCACTAACACAGGATAAAAACCTTCCAGGAACCAGAAAGACAACCAGAGTCCCATAGCCGAGGGGATATTCTGGCTGTGCTCCAGCCCTGCCACATTCACCATGGGTTTTACCACACTTGGACCTGTCCAGGATGCAGTGTAATCAGATACCACAGTTACTCAGAGGGTCTTACCCTTCCCAAAAAGCCTGGCAACTCCACCATTTCTCCTTCCAACAAATTCACACTAACTCAAATTATCATTTCTTATAATACTTCGCTTGCAGTTCTGTTCTGTATACTTTTTGGCTGCCTTTGTGCTTCCCACTTGGATACTTTCCTCTTCCCCATCTTTGGTAAGTCCTTCATGAGGGCTCTTCCCATTCCTGGTTGTCTTTTTCAGGTACTGTGTCACTTGCCCACTTGGTTGAGGTTCCTAAACACTATTTGAGGATGGATGGTATCATTCCCCACTCTGCTCTGGGAAATATCATCAGTGTTACTCACTTGGACAAAATTCCTACAGTGTCTCTCATTCATATTTGAAGTTTTGTCAGAGTCCCTAATTAGCTCAGCAAAAATGTGTTTCACTGAAGTTTAGCATTTCGGTATTTCTGCAGCCAAATCATAAAGAACAAGCTGAATTCAAGCCATTCGTGTCCTCCTGACCCTAGTCCCCTGCACAGACTAAACACACTTTCTCAGTAAAACGCACCTACTTTTTAACATTTATTTATTCTATGTTAAGTTATATTGATGCCGACTGTGTTCAACCAAACAGTAGAAGAAAGCATCAGGACATTTCGTGTGGAACTACACAGTCCATCTATATTTTATCATTAAAACCCCACTGTCTGTAGTATTGGCAGTCTGCTATGAATCACAGCAACTCCATTCACTCCAGTGCAGCTATCTGAACTGGTGTCAAGCCGGCGATTCCAATTTTACTTCTATTTTTTGGGAGGATTTGTTACATTAGAAGTAAAGCTGCAAACACAAGTTACAGAAGTTCAAAATTAAGGCTGAGGAGACCACCACAGCTGTGCTTTGAGCCTCTGGGGTTGCAGTGAGGTCCGGCAGCATGCCAGAAGGAAGCCTGGAAAGCCCTGGAGCTGTGTTGGAGTGCAAAGGCATTACATGATCAAAGCAATCATCACCAGGTAATGCAGATCTTCCCATCAAGTTTAAAACAAGAGAGCAATATTTGGGTTGCAGTGATGCATTCTGAATCTCATTTACACCAAGAGCAGTGAAAAGCACTTTTCAAAGCTGAACTGTGAGCTAACAGCAGTAATCCTAAATGAGACAGTGTTTTGTTTTTTTACTTTTTTGCTTCTGAAGTTAGAGGTGCCACTGTGCTTTTGTCTTCTGTGAAAAGCTTTTCAAGCACAGCTAAGGTTTTCTGGTACAGCATCCCTAATTCCTTGTAGGAATGAACACAATGTTGCTTGCTGTCCTTCCAAGAATGGATGCAAAATTTGGAAGCTGAGACAAAACAGAACCAGAAACTCCAGAAAAATGTCATAATGTCTGCATTTGACAGCTCTCAATTAACTAATGGGATGAGCTATAGCTTCTCTCTGCAAACTGATATATCTGCTAAACCAAACATTTGTCAACTGTTCAGACAGAAAGACAAAAAAACCCCAACCCTCCCCCACCACCTTCAACTTGCTTCTATCCTCCATTAAAGACTGAAACGTGATTCAAGAGAATTACTTAATTTTATTACTCATTACAAAAAGTCCCAGTTTACCCATCTTGTCCATTTGCATCTAAATGACCTGATCTGCACTCCCTGTGTTTTACCCTTCCACAGAAGCAGGGAGCACAGCAGAACCCACCTACTGCCAGTCGACCAGGATTTCAAAACCAAGGCAGTTTCTAACTCCCATGGTTACTAGAAAGCCCTCAAAAGGCAAGCTGAGTGTAAGATAAAGCTGAACTCAGCTGTTCTCCTAGCTGTGAGGACAGAAGAGGAGAATTGTAAAGCGGTACAAAAAAATCTGCACTGGTATTTCTTTAAACAGTTCCTTCTGGAACGGTTGTTCCACCACCAGCAGGTATCTTCTGTGACTTTCCTTACTGCTGTCCTGAGCAGCCTCCGCTCTTTCTATCTTGAAAGTAAAATACCAAACCAAAACACAACAATTCTATTCATATTTTACCACTCATTCCTCCTGTCATCAGAGTTTCCTATTTTTCTTTAACCCAAGTGCATGACATCCCCAGCCTGCAGTGCAACAGTCGCAGCATCAGAGGCTGCTGCTCCCTGGGGCCCGCGGGCAGCGGATGCAGTAACACACACAGTCCAGGCTGTATTTTGAAACTTCAGGGTGGAGATTCTTCAAAAGAGTTTACTCTATCATTAATATATAGATACACACACTTATTAGATATTTGTATTTTTCTATCCAAATAGACAAAATCTTAAAATGGTATTTGTGTGTATATATATACATATATATATAACTGCTTCCTGACCGCTGGACAACCACCTAAAACACAATTTCTAATTCACAGCAGAGGAACAATGCTGAAACAAATGGAAGGCTCTAGGACTCTACCACAGACTTCCTCCATGCTTGATTTTTGATTTCAGACAGAGAACACACATGTGTCAGCAGCCCAGACAAGACCAAGTATTTTCCAAGTATTTTTCAAAGACCATAAAACCAGGAAGACTTATGGGCAGAAAATTATCAAAGCTATTGTAGAAAAGCTTTGATGTACTGAGGGAAGCAAGAATGTTTACCCAGAGGGGCTAACAAAAGGGAAAACAAAGAAAGATCTAAGTAAATGGTACAGTAGAGGCAAACCAGGAACTTCTTTTGACACAGTAAGAGGAGAAAGGAAAAAGCAAATTAACTGAAAGAGTGGAAAATATCACATTATAAAAGAAAATTTCAATTACTGTTATCGTTAATGATCTTGTCACAAAAGGTGTTAGTGAAATCTGCTGGTGACACAAGAATTGGATGCTTTGCTGCAAAGAGAAAGATGGAATCACAAAAAGGAAAATTGGATGGTGAGAAGGAGCATAATAGAAATGTAATGAAGTAACATAGAGCACAAGGTCACTCATTCAGGGAACGCTACGAAATTCCACTGTCAGCGCTGGGCTGTGATGCAGATATTTGGATGTGATGAAAGAAAGAGACCCAGCTACGTATCAGCAGGGTACTGACCTGCCCTGAGCTTCCAGTCTGTTGCATGCAAGGGGGAAGGCAAATGCATCTTCCAGTTACAGCCTTTCCTGTAGAGCTCAGAAACCACTGACACCATCGTGCGAGGTAATACCCAGACCTCATCTGAAACAGCCTGGTAGCATCTGGTCCCTCGCACACCAGGGATTAATGGAGAAAAAGGAAATTGAAAGATAATCGAGGTACCAGATTTCTGTCTTGACCAAGGATATTAAGGCTTTGGCTTACAGCAAAGAGAAGTCTGAGAGAAGCAACGAAAGCTTTAAAGTGTTACATTGGCACAAGAAATGAGTGCATGTAAAGCAGTCACTGCTAAATTTAGGCTGGTAATTAGAATATACCTAACATCAAAGAAAGGTATTCAAAGAATGACCTTCCAAAAGGTATAAAATCATCTAACATCATCATATTTAAAGTTAGAATTAAGTAATAGGGGTAAGGATCTGAATGGGAGGTATTTCTCTTTGGTACCTGGTTTTGGGGTTTTTTAAAATCACAAAGAACATAGACAATTTTTCTGTGGAATTCAACAGCAGGTTGACAAGAATCTGAACAACCACCTCTGCACAAAAATCCAGCAAGGTTATAAAACTGTATGGATAGTAAATAGTAAGAACATGCAGACTTCAAGACAACACAGAATACAAAGTCTCGTGGATTTGGGGTTTTTGTTGGTTTGGGTTGTGGGGGTTTTTTTTGGGGGGGGGGGCGTTGTTTGTTGTGGTTTTTTTAAAGCCAAAAAATTTCAAACACCTAAGATCTGGGGTATAAATTTCAAAGGTTCAAAGAATAAGATGGCTTTCATCCTACAGGACTTGGAAGGAACTTGGTGGAACAAATTCTTTCACTGCCTTCTGCACAATTTCTTGGCCTCCTTATTTCTCTGAGGCAGTCAAAACCAGGAATGCTGAAAGCAGATGAACTATTTCTAAGGTATGATTTGGAATTTTAATTTCTACTGTGTTTTTCCCCTCCTTTAAAAAGCACCTTCTTCTAGGTGCAGTTAGCAAGCTCACGTCAGCATGTCTCAATTTGCCATAAACTGAAGAAGAGCTGTAGCTCTAGCAACACAAGCAGCACGTTTCTTTCACTTCTGAACTGAAAGAAGGGCCAGAATGGTACTGTAGTAAGCAACTCATTTACATTTTTGACAAGAACAGTTCAGCCCTCTGAAGGTTGTTTTTTAACCCACAGGTATACGAAGGAGAACTAAATTTCAAGACATGAGGAACTCATATGGACAACAATGGTGTAGTATCCAAATAAAGATTACACAAAATAAACCTCTTTGTTTCCAGTTTGGACAGGTTTTATGACAGAGCCATTCGATACAGAGAACACTCATGCAACACCTCTATTGACTAAACAGTTGTTCATCACACACAAAAGCCCACCAGGCATTTAATATATACAGAAATGCTGGAAAAAGCAATTTCTGTAGCTTTAGAGGAAAAAAATATTACTTTAAGATCAGTTAATGTATTAAGGAAATTAAAAGCCAGGATCTTTTGTTTGTTTTGCTAGAAGGATACAAGCTACCTCTAGAGCAAAACTTCACGATTAATGTATCCGCATAGTGCAGTACTGAAATCTTTCTGAAGTTAAAAATAGCAATTATACCCAAATTATAGGGGAGTTTTTGTCAAGCGTCACCTTCCCTCAAAAACAATGGCTACAAGAGACAGCCAAATTGTATAACGTTGGATTTGTGGTTAATTATTTAACTATTTGAAACCCATGTCTAGCATACGGAGAGAAAACTCTGGTCAGTCTTTTTGGATGTTGAATGACATACAGCCATGACCCACCCTGCATCTGAACTCAGTTTTATACTAGGGTCTGTCACCAAAATCCCTTGCCTTAACAACAGAAGAGTAGTTGAGACATATGCTCTTGTTGAGGCACTTTGATTCTTTCCCCAAAACTAGAGATGACTTGCATTTAGAATAATCTACGTACCTTCCTGGGTACCTCCTTCCTTCTCCATTCACAACCCATATTGTATTGACAACTGCTGCAACACAGTGCACATTGTGCCATGTTTTCCTATGACAATGCAGTGCAAAGGATTCTCAGCATACAAAGAGAAAAATGCATTAACCGAGTCCTAAGTCAAGATATGGTTCCCTGGCTGCAGTTATCACATACGTGTTCCACCTTCTGTGATGGAAAAAACTTACTCTTATGAGAAAACAATCTTTTTCATAATGAAACATCTGTCAGAATAGCAAGACCAGAGCTTCATGTTGTCACTGATGCTTCCTAATCCTGAGCCATGAATAATCAGGTTAAATATTGCAATGCACCATTAAAAAACCAGTTTTATTTAACATTTTCTAAAATACTTCATTTCTATCTCACGGTAACATTTTCCATTTTTTGACAAGTAAGAGGAGTCTGGAGACAATAACCTACTGGCTCCAGACAACCAACCAGCTAGAATTCAATTATTTCTTTTCAGGTCTGCCCTCTCCACAATACCCTCCCCCAAGGCCAGAGCTGTGTCCTTGGTCTGCAAGGACAACTGCTATCAACATAGCAAGAAATTTCATTCTTTTTGAAAGAATGAATACTAAGGTAAAAAAAGCTGAACCATGTCCTACACTACCCAGTACTACATCATCTGCTGCTGTTACCAGTGGCAAAAGGTAGTGATGAATGACAACAACACTGGGAGCCGAATGGGCTATTCCCATTCACCTGCTGCAACTCGAGAAGTTCCCCCAGGATTTTCTTCACAAATATTGCTATTATTAACCAAATTAGGCACCAGAGGATTAGCCTGGTTTTCTGAATAACATCTTCCACTAACAAGCACCTATTCTCTCCAGTCTTAAGTAAGGACCAACATAGCAGGAACTTTCCAACAGCCTCTGCTAAACCATAGAGAAGGCTTGCATCACACTACTGGGGAGCTGCCATGGAGGTACTGCAACCATATTCATCAAGCAACAACTACTATAGATTATCTCATATGATTTCAGCACCAAAACAGACTGAACTGAGGTTAATGAGAACAGGACCCATTAAACTCATGTCTTACCAGTTCTCTACAAAGTATCACAGAATATAGGTCTTTTAGGCCACATCTGGACCTGAAGTTCAGGTTCAACCATCCTCACTGCTTTGTAGATGACAGATTAAAAAAATTAATAAGAAACTGTTCAGCTAAAGAGGGATCACCAGTACAAGTACATCCTGAGGTAAGAACAACCATGGATTCTCTACTAGCCTTCTCTTCTTGTCATGGACTTCCCCCTTTAAAATGCATTCTGTAGACATGTTAAACATGTAAGCGGTAATCCAGCAAAATCTGGAAAAGAATTAGTCTACTAGCATCTGTGATCTCAGAGACAACGTGGTGAGCACCAGCTCCACTGTGAGCATCACATTACACCCATGCCTTGTCTGCAAGGCTTGCTAAAGACTCTGAAAAGCAGTGATCGCTGCTCACGTAGTTGAAACCCCACCAACTCAACTACCTGCAAAACTCAGCTATAACAAAAGGAGTAACTTTTCCTTTTACTTTCAAAAGTTAGGATCTGGCAAGCTGCATCCTCCTTGAGCAGCTGGGGCGAGGAGCTTAACTGCACTGAACAATGGCTGAGACTGATACACAAAATGACTTAGGACAGAACCAGGGCTTGTGAAAGGGAGAGGACCAAAAGAGAAGGAGAAAAAAGAGGAGAAAAAAAGACGACATGGGAATGACCTAGTGTATGATATAAATTAATAACATGTATGGCAACTCCATGTTTTAGAAAAATACTGCTCAGTTCCCATGTAAGAGTTGAGGCTCTGTCAAGTAGGTACAGAGGCTAAAGAAAAACACCTTGGAAAGTAAAGTTGCATCGTTAGCCCAGCCTCCTGTATACAGACCACACCAGGTCTGTCTGAATAACAAGCAAAACCCATGAAAACCAAGACTAGCCATGATCCCTTACATAAGCCCTTAAGAGCCATCCTACTGCACTAGCTAAAACATTTGTGTCTCACACAACTGCAGATCAACATGAGATTAGCCCTGGCTGGAGTCCCATCATTCCCTTTGTGCAAAGATTGCTTTAATAACAAGCATCTCATCTCACTGGAGTGTAGCTTTATCTGGGTGGAAATAACAATAAAAAACCAAACCAGAAAGCCTCTCAAATTCTTCAGGATGAGAAGTCCTTTTTAAATAAGGAATTCTTTTGGCAAAGTAACATACAGCATGAAAGACCATTTTCTGCATCAACATCCCAGCTATGTACTAGTATTTATCTCCTCTCTACATTTTAACTAACCAGGTAAAGAGGAAACCTACAGAGTAAGAGTTTGCAGCTGTGCACACACAAGCAAAGCATGAACTTGAGGCATGTGTAAGATTTGCTCAGTGACTACAAGGCTGGCATACATCTGGAAGCTCTGCCAGCTCACCTCCTTCAGTTAGGACAGTCCAAAATAACACCCTTGTAAGGATGACATCAGCAAAAGCCCAGAAAAGTTCTGCTGCATCTCAGGAAGGTGGAACAGCAGTCCTGATGGAAAAACTTCAGGCCTCTGCTGCAAACAGTGCAGTTTCTGCACAGGGTTCTGTCAGTACAACTGCTTGTATGGTGCAGGCAAACCAAGAGATGTGCTCAGCACACAACATCACTTTCTTTCTTTCCTTGTGGGCAGACAGTGCCAGGCCTCTCACATATCTGAAGAATCTCAGGGGCTTACCAGGCACTGAGAAGTATGTCCCCAGCCAGGAGAGCCACAGCCCCAGAGACTGCTGGGGAGTGTGACACCAGCTAATCCTTCCACACTGATAGCCTCAGCTGGTGCCAGAAAGCAGCTGCTGCTATGGGACTCCCTCCCTCTCTGAGCCCCACACAGAACCACCTGAACACATCTCAGGAGACTGCACTTCTGCAGCATTGACATCCAACATGGGTGTCCCCATTAGGAGACAGCATTTCTGACACCATAGAGAACAGCACTACAGTGACCCAGCTCTGCTATGTACAGCCTTTTCTCACAGGAGGTGGCAGAGCAGGTCGTAGTGTTCTGTTGCACAAATACAGCTAACCTGCAAGAACGGATAAACCAAGAAGTGCCCTTCCTGGAGTAACTAGAAATGCTGGAGCATCTTTCTTAACAAACATCACAATAAACAGTGTAAGTATGGCACAGAAATACAAGCACCTAAAGTCTCTGTGTTAGGAGAAATCTTGACAAGAAAAGAACATGAAGAGCCCCTCACCACCTCCCCAGAGGATCCCTGGACACAAAGCAGGTTACTTACTCTCCCCAGCTCCTTGGTGGAAAGCCTGTACCAGTCCTGGGCACCAGCACTCCCTCAAGTGGCTGGAGAAATCAGGCAAGCTGCAAAACAAAGTCACAAGTTAAGAATGAAGAAATCAAAGCTACTGAGCTTACAAAAGTTTGGGTTACCAGAAGAAATCCACCAGGCCGCTCTCTGCAGCAGTGGGAGCCAGCAAGGCAGCACGAGCTGGGAATCTGACCAGCACAAGCAGCGACTGAGTAACCCAAACCACCACCTTCAGTTTAAATCCTTAAAAACCATCTGCATTCAACAAAACATTCACAGGAGAAGTAAAACAGAATCTGTCTATTACAGTGGAATGATCTCCCCAAACCAGGCAGGTGTCCCAAGCTGCTGTTGAACTACGACAGCTCAGGCACGTGGAAGACACACTGCAAAGCATACCATAAATTCTCTCACTCTGTGCTACATTACAGAGCTGCAGGTTTCCCCATGCACAAACACTAAATATCACAAAGAAAATTAATTTAGATGATAGACATGAGCCCCAAGTTAGAAAAAAAGCAGCAAAAAGTCCTCACTAAACAGCACATCCATAACCTATTTTAGAAAATCAAGTGAAAAATCATCTTTTCTATTATGCTTGTGTTCAGTAGACATCAAGTATACAATTTATTTTTGCAAAGTCTGTATGCTCTGTCAGTTATTCCCCACCTGTTCTGCTCTCTGGTAAAAGAGGTTTTGATACAAAAAAAAAATTGGGATTGTTGCCACAAAGTGTTCAAAGCAAGTCAACCAACTCCTTATCCAGAGAGTGGTGCATCAGTCAATCCCATGTCTCCAATTCAGAAACAATTATGTTGTATGAACCATCTGCCACAGTCCCAACACAAGTCCAAGTAGAGTTTATAGCTGCTTTTCCCTTACCCACCAACACTAACCCTTCTGTAGAAGGCCACCAAATTTGTCAAGCACTATGTGCCCTCAGTGATGCCACACTGGCTGTCACCAATCATCTCCTTATTTCCCATGTGTAAGAGATGAGACTGACCATCCTGTAGTTCTCTGGATCTTCCTTTTCCCCCTTTGTAAAAACGGGAGCTATGTTTCCCCTTTTCCAGTCAGTGGGAACTTCACCAGACTGCCATGACTTCTCAAATATTATGGGGAGTGGCTTAGCAGCTTCATTTACCAGTTCCCTCAGGGCTCACGGATGCATCTCATCAGGTCCCACAGACTTGTCCACCTTCAGGTTGCTCATGTGGTCTCAAACATGATCCCCTACAGCTGGTGTTCTCCCTTCTCCCAGTCCTTGCCTTTGCCTTCTGTGATTTGGGTAGTGTTGCGAGAACACTTCCCAGAGAAGACTGAGGCAAAAAAAGACACCAAGTACCTCAGCTTTCTCCATATCATGGGTAAACAGGTCTCCCATGTCGTTCCGAAGGGAGTCTACATGTTCCCTTGTCTTCCTTTCATCACTGACATACCTATAGAAGCTTGTCTTCTTGCCTTTGGCATCCCTGGCCAGATTTAATTCTATCCAGGCTTCAGCTTTCCTAACCCAATCTCTGACTGCTTGGATGATTTCTCTGTGTTCCTCCCAGGCTACCTGCTCTTGCTTCCACCCTCTGCAGGCTTCCCTTCTGTGCTTGAGTTTTTCTAGGAGCTCCTTGCTCATCATTGCAGGCCTCCTGCTGTCTTTGTCTGACTTCCTCTTTGTTGGCATGCCAATTCCTATTTGTTAATCTGTCAATCAAACTATGTTCTAAGATTCAAGGTATTACTCAACTTTAAATTTCTTCTCTCATCTGGAGAAAACAAATATACAAGACCAAAGGTATAAAATCTCATCTGCTGCAGAGCTTTTTTTTTCCTTGGTTAAAGCAATAGCCAGGCTGAAGCAAGCCAAATCATATTCCATTTTATTTTTTTTCCTGTCCTTGTTCTAACAGAAATCCAGGATCTATAAATCCTAGAAAGTGCAGAGACAGAACAGATCGTATAAAAGAGAGCTAAAAATGTTCTCATTAAGAAACATATTTGTCATTTGGAAACTTGAAAATCAACCTTTTATAACCCAGGTAAAAAACAATTTTAAAATCTAAAGCTTCTTGAGGAAATCAAGAAAATATACTAATTTTCGTTTCAATAAAGAATTATCTTTTTTAGAAAAAAAAGCAAGAGGGGGAGGAAGAAAGTAGAACAATGGTCACTTGACTCATTGGAACCCCCTTAGCAGGCACATCGGTGGACTTTTGTATCAAATGATCAGATTTCAGTCTTCAAAAGAAAAAAAGAGGAAGAGAAGGAAAACACATGTTGTGTTAACACCTTCATATCAGTAAAGCCAAGAAACTAGCAATTTCCTTCTGTTTCAAATTCACAGGTTTTATATAAAACAAAACTTTGTGGGTTAAGTGTTGAGACCCACAGACTGGGCATGAATGCTAGATTTTTTCCAAATAATTTTAAGGGGTTTCTTCCCAAGATAAGCAGATGCATCAGTCTGTGCTGGCACAGGCTTTTTTATAATAAACCCTCTTCCTCCTATATATGCAATGCAATTTGCTATAAACCAAGCCCAGTCTAATGGAAACACTAGGTTTACATTCCATGAGGCAACAGCTCAAAAAGCATTTTATGCCTGACAACAAGCCAATTTTTCAGCTCAAATCAAGACAGGGTCAGTCACTAGTTCTGAGAGAGAGGAGAGCCTGAAATACTGAATCCAGGTCTCAAAGGTAAGAACGACCGAGCTCGCTGGTGAAACTGCAGAGAGCTGCAAGACAAGTTTCAGCAAGAGACATCTGGCCTCAGATCCAAAGGGATATTATTAACACTGATGACAACTTCCTGAAACTGTGCTACCACACACCAAACATTTTCTGTTTCCCAGCTGAGAATGTCTCTCCCAACCCCAAGTGACCTTCCCTTTCTCCACGTCCTGCTGAACACGTCCACCTCTCTGCCCGCCGCTTTACCGCACTGCCTGCCTTGAAAACTGGCAGACTTGAAAACGACTCTGGTATGAAGAGAGGAATTCTTTTTCTTCCTGTTTATAAATCCCAGTATTTCAAAGGAAACCTCAGCCAGCCAACAGTGCAACAAGCTCAATCTCCCAGACCTATGCAAACTAGAATAATTTCTTTAGGACTTCATTAAAAGCAGTGAATTGGAAGGCAGATAGAATGCAGGTGCTGGTACCCTCCTTCAAAAATGAACCAGGAAATGTTTAACACCCACAGATGACAAAGTAGGAACATACGGTTACAATTAATGGAATAAACAACTGGCTGGTTGAGGCAATACTAGGGGCAAGTTTAAAAATAATTAAATAGTCCCTATTTCTTTCTGTTGCAAAGACTGGACGCTAGCTATATATCCTCAAAGTGGGATTAGATATTCCTGGGTACTTGGATTTCTATGGGACACAGACCTGTGGCCCAGTCCTCAGCTAGCCTCAGAAACAAGGGATCTCACAGGTGCCAGCATGCCACTCATCTTGGGCACATCACAAAATATCAGTTAGAAATACTAAAAAACAAACAAAAAATACCAGCCAGGAATGTCTCAAAACAGACAGATGTCTACCTGAGAGAGACTCCCCATCAGTTTGTAATTCTAAACTTGGACCAAAGCTACTTTCTTTTTTTTTTTTGAGGTTCAACAAAAGCAAGTGTAAAGTCTTGCACCTGGGAAGGAACAACCGTTTCTATCAGTACAGGCTGGGGGATGACCTGCTGGAGAAGAGCTCAGTGGAGAAGGACCTGGGGGTCCTGGTTGATGCCAGGTTGGCCATGAGCCAGCAGTGTGCCCTGGTGGCTAAGAGAGCCAATGGGATCCTGGGGTGCATCAGGAGGAGTGTGGCCAGCAGGTGAAAGGAGGTGATCCTCCCCCTCTACTCTGCCCTGGTCAGGCCCCACCTGGAGTGTTGTGTCCAGTTCTGGGCTCCCTGGGATAAAAAGGACAGGGATCTCCTGGAGAGAGTCCAAAGAAGGGCTACGAAGATGATGAAGGGCCTGGAGCATCTCCCCTATGAGGAAAGGCTGAATAAGCTGGGGCTGTTCAGTCTTGAGAAAAGAAGACTAAGGGGGGACCTAATTAATGTTTATAATTATCTTAAGCAGGGGATGCAGGGGGAATCAGCCAGCCCCTTTTCAGTGGTCTGTGGAGACAGGACAAGGGGCAATGGCTGCAAGTTGGAGCACAGGAAGTTCCGCACCAACATGCGGAAGAACTTTTTCACAGTGAGGGTGACAGAGCCCTGGGACAGGCTGCCCAGGGAGGTGGTGGAGTCTCCTTCTCTGGAGAAATTCAAGACCCATCTGGACGCCTATCTGAGTGAAATGTCCTAGGGAGCTGCTTTGGCTGGGGGGTTGGACCCGATGATCTCTCGAGGTCCCTTCCAACCCCTACAATTCTATGATTCTTGAGGTTTGTCAGGAGTTTACTGAGCTAGGGATCTCTGCAGCTTTTTTCCTCCTGCTCCACTGCAGTCTGCGCTTGTGCCTGGTGGCTTCCTGCCAAGACCTAGGAAGGTTAGCATTGACTGCTCTCCTTTCAAGCCTCTGTGCTCTCTGTAAGGAACTTCAAAGTTTAGGCTAAATATGCGAGAGGCAGATTTCCAATCACCAAATTTCAACTGGAGTTACTGAGTACCAAAATAGGGTTTACATTTCAAGTGACTCTTTTTTACCTGAAGCACACTATACAAATGATACACCAGTGAGGTTCTCAGATTCTTATATTGACTTAAACTGAGCCAGCATGATTTAAATCCACTTAATCTAAAAAATTAACACCAAAAAATAGAGATTTACTAACTCTTCCCCCTTCCCCACTAAGTGACTGCTGCTCAGATGGCTCCAGCAGAAAGCAGTCAGGCTGGGCTTGGGGGTGGCACACCTTCCCAACGTAAGCAACACATAAGCTTCATCTAAAAAGTTTGTTCTACCTATTATCATGAGGGAATACAAATTTTAAGGATTACAGCACTCTGGAGCACTCCTCCTGTATCCTCTATAGTAACAGCTATATATTACTAGCAGCCTGCAAGCCTGTCTGCACTGGGCAGGGTGGACGGGTGTAAAATCAATAACATAAGACAGTGTGGGTCAAGCTGCTCCAGGAAAAAATAACAGATTTCCCAATTCTTGTGCTTTTGGAATGGAAGCAGTGTTCAGGACTTATGCCTGAGGCTGAGGATATTACATAGGTACAGTACTCATCCCAAAGATGAGTGAACTGATACCAGTACGAAACTGGTGGCAGTTTTCAGACTGCAGTTTCCTCTGAGCACACACAGACGTGCAGGTATGCGGCCCTTACGTTACTCAACCAGGATCTCTGTCATCAACTGTCTTTGCAACAGGAACCACAGGATCACATCTACCCCTCCATTAAAATTTCCACCTCCTCCTCCAATTTAAAAATAGAAGAAAGAAGTAGTCCAACATTACATCAATAATTAATAAGTACAGCATGCTCATCTATCTTAGGGACAATTGTTTTTCCCTCTTTCCCTCTAGAAAGCACATTATCAGTTTCAAAGCCCAGTCTATCAGACAGCCCCGAGAACCTGGGCTGCTGGGGTTTGTTTCTGAAAGGAGGAGGAGAGAAGGGAGAGCTGACTTTGGTTCTGAGATTTCCAGAGGCCTCAGTGTGGTAATAGTTTAAAAGAAAAACCCCAACACATTATGTTTTTCTTAGAAACAACAACAAAAACCCAAACCCAAGAGAAACAAAACCCCACCAGGTATATTAACAAGTCGCATTTCAATCTGACAGACATGGAGTACTCTCATGATGGGTAAAAGACTCTTTAAAGGGGGGTGGAGGAAAAAGGCTGCTGTCACCACCTCAAGATTTCCCCAGTGCTTTTAGCATCTTTCTTTGACTGCATCTTACCTTCTTTGAAAGCAATTTTTGCCAAATCCACAGACAGAAGCCTCTTACACATTAGTCCACTTACTGTCCCAGAGGGTCAGAAGGAAAACAACATAACCTAGATGGTATTTTACCTTCCCAAACTTCTGAAGCACAGTTTTTTGAAGGTCAGGAAGAAGCTTTTCTTTTGCAATTTGTGGCTAAAGCACTGAAATGCATATGGCACTGTTCAGTTCATGAACTCTGAGAAGTCCAACAAAACTGAAGAGATTTGGTTATCCATTATTTGAAGGACAGGTCCCACTCTTCCCCTTCCAGGTTAAAAAGCATACTCTGGGCACCTTCCTGAAGAGGACAGATAATGGGTCAGGTCCTCCAGGACCAAGAAGGAACATGGGCATGGGTCTTCTGCCTCCTTACAACATGCACTGGCTGCACAGAGTCACTATAGAAGAGACTGTGAGGAAGGACAGCCTTGATATTTATGAACAATACTCTATAGTCTGTCCTCTTCATTTTGGTGATTTATTTAAAATGTCTAGAGTGGAAGGTGTTTCTGTTTTTCCTTTCAAAGTTTTTGCAAGAAGAGGGGCGTGGAGTGGAACAGGAGAGGAAGAACCAAGAAACTTTCTTTTCATGCCAGTCTGGACCAAATCTGTTTTTTCATTTTAGCAAATCCTCCTCACCATCACCCTCAAATCACTTACACAGACCTCCACAGTGCCAGTGACTGCTTCCAAACACCGTGGTGCTACTTTGGTCCTCTGCTGCATGACTTCGTCCTTTTCTCAAGTCTTACTGTTTGCCAAGCTGTGTTGCACAGACCAAAGCAGAGGCAAGCAAAGCCCTGGGTCAACACTGAAGTGGAATTCATGGTCAGCCTCGTAGAGGCTGGTATCTCCCACTGCACAGCACTGGCTCTGGCTCACCTAAGCCTGTCAGATTGTGCACCCCAAAAAGCGTGCTTCAATTTGTGTTCTGCTTCTGTAGTTTCCATAAATCGTAATATACTCCCAGTAAAAGCTTTTATGGAAATACCCTGCAGGAGTTGGTATTCCCACTGGTGAGAACCTGCCAGCCAGGGCAAGGAGCTGTTCCAGAAAGACATGCTGTTCTGGTACTAGGTCTCAGCACACATACATGCAACGCGCAAAAGCCAACGGAAGAGGAAGAGAGCACAGAAATATCCTGAACACAGCTCCCACATGCTGGGGCAGGCAGTCTGCAGCGTGCTGAGCATGCTCCCCACAGCACAACTAAGCCTTGTGTCCCCTTTTTCCATCCCTAAGCCCACCCCTTCTCTCCAGCTTCTAGCATCACTGCCCTCGTGACTTACAACAAGAACCAGACAAGTAGCTGCTATTACAAAACTGCCTGAGCAAACAGCTGAGCTGAGGCTGACAGTTTCTGGGTTATTATGTCAAAGGCTCTGCACGACTGACACAGTGGTACATTCTGCTCAACATCACCTCTTCAAGCACAGTCCAAGTAGTACCAGGGGCATTTCCCCCTCCCCCCCCCGTGGATGGCAATCAAGCCAGATTCCCTGTTTGCCCATCCCGCTGGACCTCAACTTTACTGCTCAAAAAAGCCCAACACAATTTGCTGTTAGACTTCAGCAGCAATGAAAGTCTGCTCAGACAGTGCTGAAGCAGCTGAGTTCAAAAGTATTAAAAAAAAAAAATCTTCAGAGTGGAAAAAAACCCTAAACTTGAATCAACAGTTGAAAACAAAACACCCTCAGAAAAAAAAAAGCAATCTTATCCTTTGCACAATGGGGTGCAACTTAAGTGGCTGAACAGTTTCCTAAATACATGTTAAAGATAAAACTTACTTTCACACAGGCATCAAATTGTAAGGAAGGAATTGAAAGCTTGGGAATTCATGCTGATACATGTGACAGAGCTCAACCATGAGGGTTAGAAACAAGTAAAGATGCTCAGCCACAACCTGAGAGAAAAACATCTCCAAATGATTTGACTTCTTAGCAGACATACAATACTTGAGACCAGGTTTTATCTGTCACTTAGAGAAAGACCTGTGGGTGATGAGTATTCAGGTCACACACACCTTTTCTGCAGCAACCCACAGCACAACTATTCATGTGATAAACATCCACGTCACAGCAGAAGCCAGTGGCAATGAATAATGCAGGAGATCCAGTCACTCTACCACACATCATACCCATGGGATATAGAGGCAGCATTTTAGTTTAAGTCATCCTTCCCCCTCCAAGGCACAAGCATTTAGTTATTCTCTCCCCACCTCCTGTTCTACACACACACTAACAGGTCAAACCCAGCAAAACAGGATGAGTCGTTGCACAAGAAACAGGGACATAGACAGAAATGCAATACATCCTCTCACAAGATGATATTAAAATATTACATCATCTGCTCAACCCAAAAGCTCTGCAAATCAGCCACAGTTTTCCCAACAAAACGGTCCTTCATTCACACTTCTCAAGAGATCTACTTTCTCAACATTAAGATAATTTCACAAAGCATCAGCTAAACCAGGAGAAATTAAAACGGAGCCACTCACCACCTTAGTCTGCAATCCTGCATGAATGAAGGCAAGTTATTAAAAATACACTGCAAACCTGAAGTGAAATCTGAATTTGCAAGTCAGCTCCTTTTTAAAAAGGCATTATCATCTGTGCTCCAACTACAAACTCTCCTAGTAACTGACTTCAGTTATTCATTCCTATTCTGGAATACTATTATCATGTATAATTCTCCCCAACCGCTCCTGGCATTCTCCAGTACTTTCCAGCTTATGCTGCACACAGCAGGGTGCTCCATCCTCAAGCATCCCTGACACCCGCCATGCCAGGGCAATGCACAGAGCTTATGGAATCACGGGACAAGGCACTCTGCAATGCCAGCTTGGCTTCTCTGGCACTCTCTGCCTTTCAACAGCCTGCTTAGTCAACCACCCTGCCAGCACTGCTGGCCTTCATGCAGCTTTCACATTAGCCTGGGCATCCACTCACGCTGCAGATTTATTATGCCATTAGAAGGGTGTCTTTGTCTTGCATCTGTGTTGTTTCATTCTATTTCTTTTACATTTTCATTTAAACAGGAAAATCTATACAGAAAAATTTGTCCAGCAGGAGACCAAATTCCATTCATGAAAGCTCAGGCAGACTCTCAGACTGCGCACTTAAAGTGAGTGCTCTACGAATTAAAGAAAAAAAGGCAGAATACAAGGCTCAAGTCTCCTGTTTTAGTCATGATCAATTTTAATGATGCTGTTAGAAGCCCTCATAATTTTGGCTTCAAAGCCAGCTAAAAGACAATCAAGAACCTTTAACTTTGGCAACATGCACTACCAGAAATCATACTGATTCTGCACACCAGGACAGGACAATCTATTCAAAACTTTTTGCACAACAGCTGCTCAGCTGTAAATCAAATCATAGAATGGTCTGGGTTGGAAGGGACCCCAAGGATCATACAGTTCCAATCCCCCTGCCACAGGCAGGGCCACCTCCTGTGGGTCATCTCCTCTACCTTACAAGCCTCTGTCCTGGTTTAGGGAAGGGGAAAATAGGGGAATCACCTTAACGTATTGCAGCAGGTTTTTTTCCCCACCACAATAAAGGATCATATGCAAGCCTATGGAAAGTTTGGAATAGATCATTACATACAACCTTAATAGAATAAAGGTAGAACCACTGTTAGAAGTAATTATCAGACCCATCCTGTCTCCACCACCTCAAATATAACAAACATTTGGTTCAGATTCTTGGTAGGGGTTTTTTGTTGCAATTTTTGTAACAAAACAGGGTCAGCAAGTTATTGGAATATTTCCTGCTCAGAATAGCTAGTGGCTAATAGAAAAAAAAATCCTTATTTAATTTATTCCTTTATTAATCATCTGTGCCAGCTAGCTGACTCACCATCTAGGGGTGATCTCTTAAGGAAGCAGAGTGGATGAAGAATACAGCAACTGTGGTCTCACAATTCTCACTGAAAGATATTTAGATCTATTTTTTTTTTACTTAAGACCACAATTCTAGCACTGTGCAGTATTTTCTCAATTCCCTACTTCTGACATGGAAACCAATTAATGTTGCAAGAACCTGATGAAAAAAATGAAACTAATTTTCTGTTCATCTTCAAAACCAAACAAGCATACTACTTCCTACTGTGTCAAAATCTGTTAGAAGGTCTAAACCCTCTTACCTAATCCATACAGTTTTAGGGGCTGGTTGGTTGTCAGTTGTTTGGTTTATTTTAAGCCAACTTGAGGCTATGTTAGAAGAGATCCTACAGCTTCTCCTGAGAAAATGATGATTAAGTATTGTAGCAACAACAGGAAAAAAACCCATGCTTTTCACAGAAGAGAAATTAGGAAGATAGAAGATACAAAAAACATCAGCTACAGAAAGGTCACAAGAACCACTGCCTAAAGACCAAGTTCAAGGACAGCAGTCAGATGACAAGAAATGCAGTACTTACACACCGGAGATGTTACTCCTGTATTACACATTTGCTTCCTGCTTGGAGCAGTGACTTCCCCTCTGACTTCAGAGCAGTATTGACTACATAACACAATACTCTATAATACTCTGCCTTAAATCATAAAAAGTTTTCCTTAACCATCCTATAGGTCTCCAAAGTTCTTTCCCCTAAACTTAGCCATATTCTACCCTGAAAGTCACAAGCAAAACCTGAATTCGTTTTAAAAAGACCCTTTCTGACAATTGCAGACAAAAATAATTACACACTGTAGGACTGTACTCAGCATTTCCACTTTGCAGGAAACCCATAGCGTTTCTCAGTAGTCGCTGCTGCTCATGTATGATGATTGCACAGCCAAGACTTACGCTACGTGCTCACAAGTCCAATGTGGCAATTATTCATAAATTTTTTTAAAACCCCAATATTTTTATTTAATTTATTAAATATAAATGAAGTCACTTGGTTAGGAAGGTCTTTTGAAATACTATCACTTTAAAAATGTTTTGTTTTTAAAAACAAGGTTGCAGGATTAATAACTCTTGCTACGACCCAAATATGCTCACCTAGATTCTTTCAAAGTTCTCCATTCCTGTACGTTTTAAGACCTACATTTTCACAGGTTGTGCTTTTCAAAAAAGCCAAACAAGAGCTCAGACACACATGAGGAGAGGCAGCTGTGTCTGTATCAAATCAAGTTTCTAAATTAATTTCCTCTTGAATTGGAAGGAAATTTTCCTGCAGGACTTCAAACATACTCAATTACACGGCCAAATGATTATATTTACACTTCATGTCAATACCACAAAAATGAACATTGCTGCAATACCACTGTGTCCTCAGTAAAATACCCTATGCATTGCTACAACCACTTTCATTAAAACACAAAAAAATCCCATCTCCAAACACACCTGACAGTAGCTATTACCAGATGCTGTAAAGGAAGCGACAAAATTCACCCTAATAACATTCTCTCACCATAGCTCACACAGCCCTATCATTTCTGGGTTACAACCTCCCACCAGTTTTAACTAAGGCCTCAATCCAGAGAATCACACTGAGGTTTTTTCCCCCCAATTCATGCAGAACCATCACACCATTAAGAAACCAAGGGTCATCATACATAACCACAGCAAGAGGGATCTGATTTCTGAACACTGTTCTCCCAAACTGAATTTAACACCAAATAAGACTTTCTTCTTTTGTTTTCTTCAAGGTTTTTGTTATTCAAGGTTGCCTTGAATATGCACTGCAGTGCTTTGTCCTAGTGCCCCCAAATTCCCAACACACCCACTCGTGCTGTATCAAGAATGCCAGCTATGTTTAGCATTTTGGTTGGAGGTACTGAAGGAATTTAAGGTCAGCAAGTAGCCACAGGCAGTCAGATTTACTCAAAACAGTTAAATTAATCAATACAGGGGGGAAAAAAAAAAAGAAACTTCTTCACTAGAAAAAGTGAGGCTTTACATCATCTTAAAATTGAGTACTGGTAATGACTAGAAGCACAAAAGGGATGCTGGCTTGGACAGGAAAGTTCTGGAGCTGTTTGAGTATTGATCCTCTCTGGCTAAACTGTGACAGAAGATGCAAAGTATTGTGAAATTAAAATGTAAAGAGAAGATGCTCTACAACAAGAGGCAAAACACATAACAGAATAAACTGACCTAAGTATTGATGGAGAAATCTTGAGGAAGTCTCCAGTAAGTCAACAGGAATTTAACCACTAACTTCCCGTAACCTAGACTGCAAAATAAAACTCAAAACTCTTTTCAAGCTGTAAGGAGTTCTTCGTCACACATGCCACCTCCAAGAGGTCTCAGAATCCATTAAGAGTACAAGTGAGAGTTACAGCTCTAGAAACAAAATCACCAACCAGTCACACCAAGATTCACCACAGATGGACAAAGTGGGACCACCAGAAAGTCAAAACTTTGTACCAGACCCTTCAAAACCTAAATGGTGCCAGAAGTTGCTAGAAAGCAATATGAGAAGTGAGCACCTACAACCTCAGCCAAAGTCCACAGAAGCCAAGAGGAAGAACTGCCATAGTGTCCAGTTTACCCACCTAGGAAGCTGGCTGTGCTCAGAGCTACTGGGGGAGAATCAGTGGCTTCAAGACTTCCTGTTAAAAATATGAGTGCATGTGTAAGTATATATACATATGTATAAATATGCCTGTGGATAGACACAGGCACACTTTTTAGATGCTTGCAAGTCCAGCCAACTTAAAGTCTTCATTTAAAAGAAAATTTCCCGTAGTCAAAAGCAACAGTAATACCAAATTTCACTGTTAAGCACAGTAGAAGCTCAAAATATGCATAAACAAGAGCTGGAACTGTCTTCAGCTTCATGCTGGCAGAACTCAGATGGCATACAGAGTCCTGGACTCAACAGGTTAAACTCTGGGTAGGAACAGGCAGTGCTCATCTCAGCTTAAGGATTCATTTCATGTACATTCATCTACAGAGAGTAAAAAGTCAAAGTTACTGTTCCACAGCTAGCAGAGCAAAATGCTTCGTGTAAATGGTACAGTTTTAGATCTCCTCTGATTTAAGCCAGCTGTCCCTTTCAGCTGCAGTTGGCCTTTGGACTGGCTCAGTCGCCTCATCACAATGACAGTGTCACAAGGATGCATCTTCTTTGAGGGGTTAGTTTTCCGCAGGGTCCTCAGATTGATCAGCTTGTACAGGAGGCCATGGGTGCAAGGGAGGAGAAAGTGTGTTTTAACAGCTTGGAGGTGATGGACAGACACCCTGCCTTTAACAGTTGCTGGAAACAGCCTTTAAAAGATTGATTTTGGAGCAGTTCAAAGCAGTGTGAAACCGTGCCCATAACCTTTCATGACACCTTTAAACTTCAGGAAGATGTCACATCCGGCACATGTGACAGGCCAGGAGCACTGCCAGCACTAATGACTCAGATGACACACATAAGCTCACCAGTGTGCTCAACATTGTCCTTTCCACTCTGTGGTTTCAGTGTTGTTTAAAAATAGGAGGGGGAAAAAACACAACACAAACCAAAATATTCATTGGGGTGCTATCTTAGGCTTGCAGAAATCCACACTGGGAGCCGTATAAATTTCAGATGGGAGCCTGATCTAATTTCAGCACAAATAGGTCCTCCTCTTCCTCTGAAGATCCAGGAAGACACAGTAGCTGACACAGGGACAGCCTGGCTCACTCCTTGCCTCTTGAGAAAGGAAAAGACGTGTGATCCCAACACTGGTCAAGCTCAAGTCCTCCAAAAAAAAATCTAGACATATCTGGCATACGCCACCCACAGTACCAAGCAATTGTAGAGACATGTCTTTTGTCAGAAACAGGCGAGTACTCAGAAGCCCTGGGAGCTTCAGCAGATGCGGGAGGGAGACCACAACAAGCAGCAACAGGGTTTCACTTACAGAAACATCCCAAGAGTCCTTATACACTGGTACCCGATCAAAGATGCCAGTGCTCCTAAAAGTCAAACAGTTTACATAACAGTCAAAATACTACTAGAGAAAAAAAAAAAAATAAAGCTTGAGAAAGCACCAACACTAAAGTTGGAAGGCAGCTTAAGTTTAGAAAATGTATTAGAAAACAAGGAAGTGTTCTGCATCCTTTTCTTCCACAGGGAAAGGTACTTTCAGTCATGGTAATTTAAGCATGGCCTTAAATTCAACGGAGGATGCTTTGGTGTGAGGGGAAAACCCTGTTCATAGCAGTTAATTTGCAGACAAAACCTGTGCACAGTAAAATCAGTGGGGCTAGGATTCAGCACCCTGTTTCTCTAACTATCACAAGGGTTTTTTAAGTATTCCTTTTCAGTTAGAATTACATTTGGCCAGGTCTTTAGCAAATCCTTAGAAAAATCACTGCAGTCCATTTTTTAAAACCCCTGCACACCTTTCCTATACTGTGCCACCACAAATCAGGTTTTTAAACACGTATCTAAGAGAACGGTTTACAATTCTCAGTGCACTCGTGCCAGTTGCCATCTGCCCCTCCAACTCCTGGGGTAGTTATTACTGATCATCTCTCCAATTAATCCTGTTTCTGTCTGTAGTTCTAACAAGCAGCTTGTGAACTCACCTAAGGAATGCTAAGCAAATCAAGGCGACATCTAGTTACCACAAAAAATCCATAATTGGTACAGCACAGGCATACTGTTCCATGTTGAAACCTCAACACAGGGTTATTAAAAACCCGTTGTCATTCAGCATGTATTCATAAGAGACAGGCTTATCTCTCTGCAACATCACCACAGAAAAACAGCAGAAAACACATAATACTTTTAAAAGTTCACCATATTCAACACTACTCTAGAAGACAAAGTCCCAATCAGGGATACCCGTATGCACAATGTATGCTGCAAGGGGACGCCTAGAGCGGATTGCTAGCTTACAAACTACATCCTTCAGAGTCAGGTGCTGTCCAGGCACATGAAGACTGATGTTTAACACAATCCTAATGTGGGTGGTGGTCAGCAAAACGAGAGCTTGCAAACCTAACGGTGTGGGCTAGCTGAGCTATGGAGAGAGCAAGTTATTTGCCTGTGGCACTGCATTAGCTGAGAACAGGGTAGTCCACCTCATATCTAACAAAGATTGGCCACAGCAGCTTCGAGATTGGCCACACAACCAAAGAGGCGTATGCTGAGGGCTGACAGACCAAAAAGCAGCAGCAGCTTCTCTTCCCATTTCCACGTAAGAAACCAGTAGTAAGGAAGAGGAGAACAGTTAAAAACCCACAAACAGTTGACATTTCTCACAAGACAGCCTTCAAAAATCCTGCAAAGCCTCAAAAATCCATAACCGGGATAATTCTGTGATTCCTGATAAGCAGGAAAGGAAGTGACTGTACTTTGTATAAGGCAAACAAAAATGTCTATTATGAGGGCTTAATAAAACACACCCCAAGAGAGGAAATAAATGTTACCCAAGTCATCTGGCACATTTCCCCTGTCTCAAGTGTAGATAGATGCAAACCCTTCTAGACCAGGGACAGCATTTCCTTGCCAGGCTCACATCCACATCCCACTTGGTAAAGAATATTTTCAAATAGTTTCAGTTCTGCCATGTAGGTTCTGATGGGTTGATTGTACTCCTTATGCATCTCAAAAAAAGAGAGGCTATCAGGTAAAAAAATAACCCCAAACCATCTCCTCACTAATATTAGAAGAGTTCAATGCTGTTATTAAATCGGGCAATTAGACTTCTAAAGGGATACCTTTTAAATAAGATGACAGTCCTCTCTTCCTTCCAATTAGCATGCTTTTTTCCAAAGCCAGGTCACTGTGGTGGGTTGACCCTGGCTGGAGGCCAGGGGCCCACCAAAGGTGCACTATCACTGCCCTCCTCAGCTGGACAGGGGAGAGAAAATATAATAAAAGACTCATGAGATGAGGTAAGGGCACGAAGAGATCACTCACCTGTTACTGTCATGGGCAAAACAGACTCAACTTGCAGAAATCAATTTCATTTCATAGAATCATTTAAGTTGGCAGAGACCTTTAAGATCATCAAGTCCAACCATAAACCTAACACCGCCAAGTCCACCACTAAGCACTTTTTGCCCTTCTCTGGACACACTCCAACACCCTCTTGTAGTGAGGGGCCCAAAACTAAACACAGTACTCAAGGTGTGGCCTCACCAATGCTGAGTACAGGGGCAATCACTTCCCTAGTCCTGCTGGCTACACTATTTCTCATACAAGCCAGGATGCTGTCGGTCCACTTGGCCACCTGGGCACACTGCTGGCTCATATTCAGCCAGATGTCAAACAACACCCACAGGTCCTTTTCCACTGGGCAGCTTTCCAGCCACTCTTCCCCAAGCCTGTAGCACTGCTGGGGGTTGTGACCCAAATGCACAACTCAGCACTGAGCCTTGTTGAACCTCATACAGTTGTCCTCACCCCATCAATCCAGCCTATCCAGATCCTTCTATTAAAGTCTTTCTTCAAGCAGATCAACAATCCCACCCAACTTGCTGTCACCTATAAACTGAGGGTACACTTGATCCCCTTGTACCAGATCATTGATAAAGATACTAAAGAGAACTGGCCCCAGTACTGAGCCCTGGGAAATGCTACTTGTGACTGGCTGCCAGCTGGATTTATGTCCATTCACTACAAGTCTCTGGGCCCAGCAATCCAGCCAGGCTTTTACCCAGATAAGAGTGATTTATTACCAATCAAATCAGAGTAATGAGAAATAAATGTGAAATAAAACCAGATCTTAAAAACACATTCCCTTCACCCCTCCCTTCCTTCCAGACTCAACTTCACTCCTGGTTTTCTCTACCTCCTCCCTGCCAGCAATACAGGGGGAAACAGGGAACAAGGGCTGTGGTCAGTTCATCACTCCTATCTCTGCTTGCAAAAAACCTGTCCCTAGGTTTTGGGGGTTTTTTCCCCTGTTCTTAACTCTGTTTCCCCAGAGGCACTACCACCATCACTGATGGGCTTGGCTGTAGCCAGTGGCAGGTCCATCTTGGAGACAGCTGCAATTGGCTCTGTTGGATATGGGGAAGCTTCTGGCAGCTTCTCACAGAAGCCATCCCTGTAGTCCCCTCCACCAAAACACTGCCATGCAAACCCAATAGAGTCAGAGAGGCACATTAGGCCGAGGTGCCACCAAGCCTCGCAAGTGGTTCAGGAGATGGCCAGTGCCAGGCTTACCTTCTCCTGCTCTTCCTGAACTCCGGGGCTACCCAAAAAATGATGAGCCAAACTGCATTTGTACTACAGGTAGTCTAACTAAATACTTCAAAGCTTTAGAGTTTAATCTACACATCACAGAGGGCCTCTGCCTGTAAATGCCTGGCATAGCACCCTGCCTTTTCCAGCCTCACACTGCATTTTCTCTCCAGCCAAGAGGAAAGGTTTGATTTTAAATGGTAAAAGTCTTTTGTTTACAATAGTTCATTAACAAATTACAACAGTTGCTTTGAAATTAACGTCAGTTTTCTGATACATGAAACAAGACATAAAATGGTATAACTTAACCCAACTTAGACAAAGCCTGTCTTCCCCCATGAAGATACATGCAAGGCACTATAAAAGTTCAAAATCCTGTATTGCCTTTGCCAAATTACAACAAATGCAATTCCTTTAAAAACAGCCATTGAAAACACTTCTTCCACTTTGTCTATCACACACAAAAAAAGCCTTTTCTAAATTGTACTATGCAAAACAACAGGTAGAAACTAAACCTAAGGAAATCACATACAGGCACCTTTTTACTGCAGTCCTTCCCCATGACATGTGGCTTATTCACCCATGTATAGACACAGCAGAGCCCTGCTCAGGGTGAAGCTGGATGTTGAGTTTCATGCAAAAAGAAAAAAGTGATAGTGATTACTGAAGGTAATGAAACATAAGAACAGAGATTACAGCTGGAAAAGGGATAGATACTGTAGAGGTTTCATTTCACCTGATAGCGCTGAAAGATCAAATTCTTCTTTTACACTTCCAAATCATTTCTCAAGCCCTCATCTCTTCTCCAGAGATGCAGTTTAGCAAGGATAACATTTCTTTTGTTCACACAGTAAAGAGCACACCTGGAATGCAAATAAACCTCAGGCTTCCTGTGGCTGAATCACCCTCTCAAGTACGGTAAAAGGTAAATACCTGCACCCAGGCAGCTGTGTGAGGTGTATTCCTGTAGTTAGCCACAACTTACCTTACTAGGCACTTGTGTGTCTTTCTTTTTAAATGTATCAACTGAACTAGCATCACTTATATTTCTTGAAGTATTAAGCTAATGAAAAATCATAGCTGAGGCTAAACACAGAACAGCAGCTCAGGGAACAGAAGAGTAAGGATTTTATTTTACTGTTAACAGCAGGAGAGGCCTCATACAAATTGCTTAAGCTTACTGTAGGATGAGTTAGTAACCTACTAAAAACAACAAGTAGAACCTGTGGCTTCTTGACAAATATGTTAGAACAACCTGGAAGAGATCTCCTGTACACCTTTACAAGTGTATTAACAACTTATTCTGACAGTGCTTTAGAGAGCCTCCATTTAGGTATATCTTGTGCACTAAACATGGAGTCAGAAGAGTTTTTCACAATTTCCAAGCCAGAGAACCACAGCAAGAAACCAATAAACTAGTAAATGAGACCTGTTATGAGCCCCACAAAACCAGTCACCTATTGCTCACAAATAAGAATGTCTCAACAGTCAGAGGAGACTTAGACTAACCGTTCTTACTCCAAAGCTCCTGCATGACAAGATGGATCTTCAGGAATTCAGCCAAACCTGCCCACACCAGGCACACAAGATGAGTGAAGAGCCTACTGTCACCTACTGCTGTAGTGCAGCTTGCTGCTTAGAATCATCCATGCTCTGATATTCTTAACTCCTAATTTCCAGGAAGAGAGAGGCTTGCTGTAAGTCTGAAAAAGCATCTCCAGAGCCACCGACTAAAGATAATACACAAATACATGTTATCATCAGTAAACCTAAGCTATACTGTTATTTTGTGCTCTCTTGATGTCCTTCATTTCAGATACAGGTAAGGCACTTTAACACAAACAACAACAAAAAGCTATATAAAGATTGTTTGTTTAGGTGATAAATAAAGAAGAAATTTAGGCTAGCTAATAAGACAAATCTATTCTATCCACTTAACGTTCCAAAGCATATGAATAAGCAGGTAACAAATACCCATATCAGAGCAAAGTACAAAGCTAACTGTGGGATTAATCTTAACTCCAACAAAATCCACAGGTCTATAACTGCTCCCAATCCAGTAACATTTTTTCTAAAGCAGTCCACATAGTTGCTCTGTTTGGCAGAACCCAACTGTGAACAACAATAAACACTGAACTGAACACTTTATAAGCTATAGAATAATATGCATATCCGTGTCCATGACTGGAACATGTAAGGAGCTATTGCTTCCCTAACAGAGCTCATCTTTTAACTACTACACCAGCTCACTAGTGATCAACACTGGAATCCACAGGAGCAATTTCCAGCACCAAGACATAATAATAGTGTAGTTTTGATTCTCACCCATTTTACTATGCTGTGGTTGAATTGTGAGTAAACATGCAGCAAGTTAAATCAACTTCTTGCTTCAGAACAAGAAATACTGAAAACCAGCTCAAGACCCATCAACCATTAAGATGTGATGAAACACAGATTTTTCCTTACAATTACAGGAGATGATGCTTAGTGTCTTACAGGATTTAAACAGATCCTTACAGGGCAATATCTAGGACAACTAAGATTATCAAAATGCATCTCTTTATATAGGTTTCTCCAAAGCATTTAACACTGATACACAATTCCACGACAGGAAAAAAATCTTTCATGGTGAAAGGGACAGAGCTGAGTTCATGCAGAACATCATCGCTCTCCCCAGAGATGCTGCTGCTGTGTACCCAACTGCGAGTACTGGCTGTCAGAATAGCTGTCAAATGCAATGACTGATTCCAGCCTGATACCAGCTGCAGCAGTCTTCCACAGCACAGAATTTTTATACTGCTGATGCTTATTTAGAAAAGTATTAGAAACATTTAGTCTCTAAGCCCACTGATGTTTTGCAACACTTTCTTTTCTGACCGATTACTGAAGTATAGTACCTGTCTGATGTCTGCAAAACTCAAGGCCAAACTTGGGTCAAAGGCTCTTAAGCTGGCAGTGGAACAGAACTGCTGCAATTTAAAATGAACAAGGAAATTGCACCATGTAATCAAAATGCTAATTAGTGTATATTTACTTTGCCCAAGGAAGACAAACAGGGCAAGTAAGAAAGGCTCTGTAACTACTCTGCTGCTGGAGGAGATGCCTGGTTGTATACAGGCAAGAGGCAGTTTCTCATGAGCATGAAACAGAGGTCAGCCTCCTCCTCCTCACACCTGATAGGAAGCATGAGACTCATATCTCTGACAATTCACACCTTCAACACAGGCATAAAATAATCAAGTGGATTACCACCTGATCAGGAACACTGATCAGAAACAGCAGCAATATATGGCAAGATACTAAGGATTCAAGAGTAGAAAGCTGTATTTTTACCTACTGTAAAGAGCTGAATAGAGGTGAATACTGTCTCCCATGACATCCTCATAGCAAAGCTGAGAAAGCATGGGATTGATGAGTGGACAGTGAGGTGGGTTGAGAATTGGCTGTCGGACCGAGCCCAGAGGGTCGTGATTCGTGGAGCAGAATCTGACTGGAGGCCTGTGACTAGCGGTGTTTCCCAGGGCTCGGTGTTGGGTCCAGTCCTGTTTAACATCTTCATTGACGACCTTGATGAGGGAATAGCATCCACCCTCAGCAAGTACACCGATGATACAAAGCTGGGAGGAGTGGCTGACAAGCAGGAACACTGCGCTGCCATCCAGAGAGACCTGGACAGGCTGGAGAGCTGGGCAGGGAGAAACCAGATGAGGTTCAACAAAAGCAAGTGTAAAGTCTTGCACCTGGGAAGGAACAACCGTTTCTATCAGTACAGGCTGGGGGATGACCTGCTGGAGAAGAGCTCAGTGGAGAAGGACCTGGGGGTCCTGGTGGATGACAGGTTGGCCATGAGCCAGCAGTGTGCCTCGGTGGCTAAGAGAGCCAATGGGATCCTGGGGTGCATCCGGAGGAGTGTGGCCAGCAGGTCAAAGGAGGTGATCCTCCTCCTCTACTCTGCCCTGGTCTGGCACCCATTTAATAGGGCAGGGAACTGACATAGGGAATTAACTCAGTGGAACACGCAGAAGGAGTAGGATGAACCCAAACAGTGTATTTAACTGCCAGGGATGGATATGAGAAAGGCCCCAGAGCTGGCTGAAACAAAGGTGCAGGCTACATCACACATCATCTAGAAAAAAGGAGCAAGGATAGCTCCTTCCAGTAGTAATTCACTAGCTTCGCCTTAATACTAGTTTTCATTCTACTCAAAGCCATTTAGCTAGTAGCTTGTTCCACAAGAACTCCTCTCCCAGAAAGCCTCCTGTACCCATATGCACAGGGTGCCCAGAGAAGCTGTAGTTGCCCCCTCCCTGGCAGTGTTCAAGGCCAGGTTGGATGAGGCTTTGGCCAACCTGGGCTAGTGAAGAGTATCCCTGCCCACAACAGGGTTGTAGTGAGATGATCATTGAGTCTCTTCCAACCCAAACAATTCTGTGATGATTGTATGATAAATGCAGCAAAACTGACAACTGCAAAAGCCTTGGCTCTCTCCAGAGAGCTGCCAACTACCTACCTCACCCAGCCAGAGCTGCTGGGACAAGGTGAGAACTGGGAGAAGCAAAAATAATTAAAAAAAAGTTTCAATGAAGTGGCACTACCCTCCTCACTTCTCCCACCCAGAACCAGTGCCTGACTTTTGCCACACCTGCAGCAGGATATTAAGCAGCTACTGGAGCACCAACACCCAAAGAAGTACTGCACAGAATTATCCAGTCCAATACCTGAATGTGATGTAGGTGTGAGGACTGCATTTGGCTTAACTTCAGATGACTAGTAGAGCTAACTTTGAAACTTCCAAGAGCACAGCACCTTAGGAATACAGCTACACTGCTCAGAGAACTGTTGGGAATCAGTACCAGTTCAGATTTGCCCATAAAAAACCCACCCAGTTTACCCACCCATCATGTAGTGCAGATGCTTTTTGATTTCCCCCATCTGTATGCTGATGTAAGGGTAAGGCTCAGTGACCTGGCTCTGGAAATCTGTAAATTTCCATTTTGCTTTTTAGATACAGTTTTTAATTATCAGGAGAGAGAATAAAACCTCCTCTACTTTGAAAAAATGCAGAACATTTTTATTCCCATTACCAAGCCAAAAACAACACCAGATGGAAACTGATTTAAAATTCTTACATGCTTAGCTCTCTTTCTGCAAGGACGTTACTACTAACAGCCAGTCAGCCCTAGGAAAAATAAATCATTTTAAAAAAAATTCAGTTGAATATCAAGTGATTTACATTATAGAAGCTGTCTGGAAACAGATGCAAACTGATTAAATCACAGTGACTACTTTAAAAAGTCTTATTATTTACTTTCAAAACAATGGAAAGTGGTGAAAACACCACTGGGTCCCACCAGTTAAGACATGCACAATATGTGTTCCTAAGGACAGCAGGCAAAACCTGCAGCAACTTTACTCTGCAACAAGTCTCCTAAAGGAGACTTAAAGGGTATCAGGTCACACTGACTTGCTGCAAGTTACTTGTAGCCACCCAAAATCCAGCTTGCTGCCATGCCATGAGTTGAGTGAGAAAGCCAGATCAGGGGAGAATCGAGTGATTCCCAGAAGAGCGGCACATTTCCAGACAAGACACCTTGATGCTTCCAGAATTTCAAGCTGCAGCTGGCTTTAAGCTGGCACTCTGTGTGTCACTGGGTTGCATTTCCCACTGTAATTACAGTAACAGTTCTGTAGATGACTCACTCCATAAAATCTTACACATTTTGCAGCTCTCAGAATTCAAAGCAGCCTTTTGTTTGTTTTGGGGTTTGTTTGTTTACCATGGCCAGTCTCAACAACAAAGTGATGTTAAAAAAATCAGTAGTGGGAGACTTCTCCAATACTGAGAAATATTAGAGCAAATACAGCACTTTTTCTATAGTGTAAATAGAGCACTTTTGGAGCAGTTTTATCCAGAATGTGTGCAGCAGCCCTCACTGATTAGTTACTAAAGAGATGTGAACAAAAGCACGTCTTTTTAAGAAAATGTGAGCTGTGAAAGTGCTATGTTTACACTATTTGCAGAGCATTCTTTATTTAGATTTCTATGGTAACCAGTAAGTAAAAGGACCACAGTTCATATTTTGAATGTTTTCATTCCCTGTGGTCTCAAACAGCAGAATCACTGCAACTCCTTCTTAGGAAGGAATGATAAGTCAAGTAATATGCTTGTTTAAATAAGCCCAATCTTTACTGATTATTTTAAGATGGAGCTCTTCTTGGACACAGGAACAGTATGTTTATTTAAGTTACCCTGTTTAATGTCACTTAGTAACAGAACCAATCTGGCATGCATTAGACACCAAGCAAAGCTTTATCAAAAATAGCATGTCTGCTTTTATGTCACCTTACCTTTCAAAATACAACTAGTGCAGAGGAAATGACTTTTGTTCTCACTCTGACCTGTAAGGAATCAGGTATGATGTTCAAATCACACCTGCTGTGGGGGTACAGTACTGTTACTGTAGGAGGAAGCCCTGTTCATTATTAAACCACAATTAATTGCAAAAGAGCACCAGATAGCATCCTGCAGTACAAAGTCATCCTACACTTCCAGAACAGCCTATAGCCAGGCAGGTCCCACTGCAAGGTCTACTTGCCATAAACACTGCAGGGCCAGTGAGAGCAGTGCCAGCTCCCTCATGCACACTGCTTATGCAGAACATGGCTTTTCCCCATCAATTCCTCCTACTTGCATGCCTCTGGAGTAATTCTGGGATAACAAAACATCATGGAGAACAATATAATTGCTCTGTTTAGCAATTAAATAACCAGAGCTCAAAGAAAGTGGAATATTTCATTTTTTTTAAGGGAGAACTGCAAAGCAGAACAAAAATCTACCACTTTCACAATGAACAAAATCTGTCCTTTTTAACCTCAGATATTTACATAATCTCAGATACTCACTCCCCTCACCTTTTGCTAGTCTTCATTTCTAAAGAGGACACCAGCCCCAGCCCTCAGTCAGTTTTCTGCCACAGGTATCCACAAATAATTTCCAAAACTTGGAGAGACATGAATCCACTGCCAACACCAACTAATTTCTATGGAATATTCCCTCTCCTACATCCCATGTATGGCTACTCCTCTCTCAGCATTTTGGCTGTCAGAGGTGGCACCACACACCTACCCTCTGGGAGCTCACAAAGGCTGCAGGAAGTGCTTCCCAGCAGGCAAATTTATGCCTAGTCCATTGAGTTAAGTTTCTGGGAATCATGATTCCTCCCCAGGCAAAGACTATTTTTATCAAGGAGAGAGGAAATCCTGCCCCCGTCCGCTGCGAGTTTTAGCACACATCCACAATTCCCAAGTGAAACTGCACAGGACTGTGAGAACTACTGCACTCCATCAAGACTACCAGGACTTCAGTAGCAAGACAGCCCAAAAATACCTAAAAGAAAGCAAACACTGAATGCATTATAGCAAAAGCCCTCTGTTGTCACGTTCCCCTTCCCACTGCCCAGAATCTGGAGGCAGTAGCAGAATGTCAAGGCAATTGCGCTGTGCCTGGAGTCACAGCTGAGGACCACTTGGTCTTGAAAGTCAACTTTTGCTGAATCTATTTACCACAGGACATGGCTCATACTACAAAAGCTTGACCAGCACAGGGCTTGCCTGGATTCAGCAGCGCTCAAGATGGGACAAGCGGGGCTCCACCAGCGGCCCCACAGCACAGAACCTCATTGATGTCTGAAGACCGCAGGGAAGATGGCAGAGGCACTCCACATTCAACTACTCAAAATACTCTTGAGCTCTGTGCAGCTCAGACTACTTGCAGAGCTCGGTAAAACAGTGGGGAAGGTATACTTTACTACTAAGGCCCTGTGAATGGGTACCATTTTGCCTGGTTCCTCTGGGGGCCTGTAAGCATCAGCCACCCGGCCCCCTCCCACCAAACCCCCTCCCTCCAAACAGTGGCGCCTGAGCACTGACAAAGCTATCCTGTTTTAATGCACCACTTTATGGCAAGAGCATGAAATGGCAATGCTAGGCAGCAGTCCAAAAAAAATAAAGAAAACAGAAATTCTGTGAAACAGAAAGCACTTGCAAAGCAGCGTGTTTCAGTGGGACGTGGAAGCAGTGAATGAGCACTCAGTTTTGCTAAAATGCTTACTTCAGGCTAGTAAAGCATAACATTACACAGTACAATAAATCTGAAATGTAGAAGCTTGTTGGATACAGCAAAACCAGAATATGTTTTCTACCCATGGCTTATATTCTTCCTTTGATGTCATAAATCCAATTAATTTCAACATCACCGAAGGAAAACAGAGTACTTCAACTTCTTCCCCACCAATGTAATGCAACTAACCTGCCCAAACTGGGAGAAAGCACAGCCACAGTGAGACATGTCAGCCAAAGGCATGCTCTTTGCAAACAAGACTGCAGCGTGTTCACCTCTGCACCCCCAAACCAAGCCTCAGCAAATCTTCCCTCAGAAATTTCTTAGCATGAGCTTTGCTGAAATAACTACTCTGTATTCTGAAAAAAGCACATTGCAACACATTCAAATATTTCTTCTTTCTGCCCTTGGACACGTTAAGTCACATCTGAAAGAACCACAACCACCCACTGTTTAGGTGGTACATTTTACTGCATTATCATCACTCTGAGGCATCCCCCTGCACTCAGGTGACTTCTCTGCTTGGCAGTGCTAGCTTAAAAAACACACTTAGAGTGCACAGATCATGCTGCACGCTAAGGTTTTGAAGCAACAGCAGACTCCAGTCCACAACCACTTTTATATATGCTCAGACAGACATCTGTAGGGAGGGATAGACATTATATCCAGCTGAGTTGTTTTCACACTTAGGAGAGCAATTCCCAGCCCATCTCAGTGAACTTGGCTTACAGCATCCTCAAGAAAGATGCTATGATAGGAACATCTATTCATCCCATAATTGATGATTAGACCCAGACTGTCCCTGCTGGAGCTCAGAAAAAGCAGGAGTAGCAGAGAGAAGAACGGAGAGGGGCATCCAGAAGCTTTAAAATTATATACCATATAATATATAAACCATATTTTGAGCCAAAACACACAAGAAAGTAGCTCCTTCTAGACAGCCGATATGCCGCTTCAGCAACAAGAGTCCCAAGGAGACCACCAAGAGGGGCAGTTTGGAGAGCTACTGCACAGTCTCTCACACTTTTAGGTTTTTTGTTACAAACAGCAAGACTCCATTTTGTGAAAACCCAGACTGACTTACATCACAAGAATGCCAAGAATCCTCCAGAGCATTAGAACCCTTCCTAGTAACAGATAAAGCAAATCACCCTCTTTGTGCACCTGCTTAAAATAGCACACTCTCCAGCTATGCTGGACCTGCATAAGCAGCTACCAAAGTCAACACTGCCTAGCTCCAATCAAGTAGAGCAGCCTTAACCAAGCAGTAGATGGCTGCTGGGTCTTGCAGAATTACATCAGCATAAAGGTCACCATCAGTGACAGTGACAGCCAGAACAGGATCTCCCTGCTCTCAGCCAGTGCTCCAGTCTTCAGGAATACAGTTCCCTTTGCTAACTGGAAGATGTGCATGTCAGCAAAGCGTCATACGCACACAGGGCAGAAAAACCCCAAACTTCATTTATTCCATATGCTCATAACTTTCTGTAGCACAAAATACTGCAGTGTGATACTCACTCCTATGCAAGGGCACTTGCTTTTGAACACAAGAGGTGATGGGGGAGAAAAGTAAAGGGGGGGGAGGGGAACAAAACACACCACAACATGAAAACAACAACCCCAAACAACCCCAGAAACCAAGATCTCACAAGAGGAAAACACTGCTCATGCATAATCAAAGAGCTGTCATCTTGGCCACCTTGAGAAGTTCTGTCATGCCTGCAGGTAGCACTGCAATCCACAGGGGCTGCTACTAAAAGAAACACAGCCAGCTACAGCACAAAATGCTCAGAAGAACAAGGCAGCAAGACTTTGGATAGTCCTTTTAGAAATATTTAGAGCAAAAACTAAGTCCTTTAAAACAATTCATTTCCTTTTTGCCCATTTGCAGCCTATTTTTACAAGCTTTTTCATTTCTTTTGACTGAACTGATGTTCCCACTGTTTATCCAAGTAACCCAACAACTTGATACCTGAAGTGCTCACTACTCCTAACACAGAGTTCATGTCATTGATGATCATTTGCTTGGAGTGCACAAAACCAGATGAAAAATCCCTGCATAGTTCCAATGGCTCCAACACCACAGGTCCAAAAAGGTCCTGGAAAAATACCTGTGACTTCCAGGTACAATGAAAGGAGAGTACAAGGATATACAGTTCAGCTGGCCCAGACAACAAGTGACAGGCTTCTGTAAGTGAAAAGTAATGCCAGCTTTAACTACAGAAAACTCAGGCTAGGACTGAAAAAAAACTTAAGAAAAACCCCCAAAACTCACACAAACACAGCTATTATAAGGAACACCATCACAGTATTTTGCTACATTGCTCTCCACGGACAGTTTGCATTTTGTGGTTGTATATAACCATCCACAACAATCTCATGATACAAGTGAAACTGAAGACCTGTAATGGCGCTCTGGGCTTAGGCTGGCCTTAAAAACAGCCAACCAACAACAGCTGTAGGGAGTGTGAAGGTAGCACAGTTATATGGTAGCATTACAGAAGTTTCGATTCTTTGGGGTATCTTTAAAGCATTACTATTCTGCTCCTGTGAACTATCTGCGCTCCCACCCCAGCAGACAGAAACACACATCCATTGCTAGGGAAACGCAGCAACAAGTCCAAGATCAGTCACTCTGCCTGATACTCTGCAGGGAAGCAAACTGAGCTGAGAGGATGCTCAGCAGCACCCCACAAGCTATATACCTGAGCTGCCAAACCTCTTCAAGGCACAAGGGGGAACAGGGAACCTTCCTTGCTTCTCAGCACCAACCTGAACAGTCAGAAACTATTTTCTATTGTCAGATAGCAGCTGGCTTTTGGAAAGTTAAAAGAATCTGATAGCTAATCAAGGAAATTCCCCAGGGAGGTGAATGCTTACTTTCTCCAGAAATTATTAAACACATCCAGTTGCTTCTAATACAAAAGTCTGATTATGCAGCAACCCATACCACTAACAGTGTATGGGCTGCTGCATAATGCACTTGAAGCTTGCCTACAAAGGCGTCACCAGCAAAACTGCCAGCTTATGCTGGCTTATACTGCCGTTGAACACCACTTTAAGAGTTATTGCAGTAGCGTTTTTCTTTATATTAAAAACTGCAGAACACAGAAATATGTCAAAAGATAGTTTGAAAAGTTAGGTTGTGTACTTTCTTCTTAACACAGCTTTCAAACAACAGATCACTGGCAAAAGAGAAGACCTGGGAATACCACAGGGGTGTGTTCTCCAAATATTTTGTTTGTAGGGCTACCACAAAAAACGCTGAAGGCCTCAAAAAAAAAAACCCCAAACAACCCTGCTTGGATCTAGCCAGAAACCCGTACCACACAAGCACAGTCCTTCCACTGAGAAAGCAGCCTTTGGGGGAGTTTTGTTTATGCGCCAATTAGGCTGCTGAAAGTGTTCAAAGGTACCCCACCTACAAGGGAGCACATTCCTCAGCGTGCAACAACAAAAGTCCTCTTTTACACTGAAGATCTCTAAAACTAACAGAGAACAGACTGTTTCCTAAGCTCTTTCATACAACCCTGTGCTGCTGCAACCGAAACACACTTTTCACAGTATTTAACTTCCTCCTCATGTTATCCCCTTGAACGTATCAGCACTGCTTTCCCCACAGAAACCAATGCAAATTTATAACCAACAAGACTTAAAGACCTTCAGCTACAGTGCTATAAAAATGACATTGTAGTAGAGTCCAAGTGTTGTTGTTTACATGTATTATAACTTTATTCACATTACAGACTGAAGATGCAAAGGACAGAATGGCGAGCCAGTTGCCTGTTGGCACAAGGGTAAGTTGGGTTTTCTAATGTATAAAGACTTTTCTTTTAAATACAGTCTTGCAAGCATAAAAACAAGAGTAATATAAGTTACATCAACTGAGGCACAGGAGCACATCAGAAACAATGGTGGTGATGATTCTAAAGCACAGAGATCCACCTTGAGATGGCAGCAGCCTAAACTGCCAAGGCTGCACATTGCTGCACAAGCTCAATGACATTGCTCCTGGCCCTGAACTACATTGACCAGACCAGCTCAGACCTCCTCTGCAGCCACAGCACATTTACATGCAATGCAAATACTCCTCCTGTGATAACCCAGTGCAGGAGGGCATTCAATACAAGAAAAATTCCAACAACACTTGGCTGAACAAGGCAGAGCAGTCAAGCAGCATGTGCAATCCTGACCTGAAATGTTCTGCTGGGGCAGACAGGCGGTAGCAGTTCAACAAAATGAAGCTGAAAATTCCTCATTCTTATTTCAGTATACCAGCTTTATGAAACAAAACATATCCTTCAGCAAAGTAAAGGATGAAGACCACACAAGCAGCATCACCTGCCCGATATCACTGACCATGAATGGAAACTCAAGGTTAGAGACTGACTCCACTGAAGTCAGCTGGAATTCAGAAGAGGGTTTCACCAGCTCAGGTGTCCTAATCAAGTTCTCTATTTACTACATTGCACTGCTCTTCAAGTCTTTTATTTGAGACCCCACCTGGAATACTGTGTCCAGTTCTGGGCCCCTCAGTTCAAGAAGGACATAAAACTCCTTGAAAGAGTCCAGTGCAGGGCCACCCATACGATTAAGGGAGTGGAACACCTTCCTTACGAGGAAAGGCTGAGGGAGCTGGGCCTCTCTCTGCTTGGAGAAGAGACTGAACGGTGACTTTATTAACATTAATAAATATATAAAGGGCAAGAGTCAGGAGGCCAGAGGCAAGCTCTTCTCAGTGATGGCCAGCGATAGGAAAAGGAGCAATGGGTGCCAGCTGGAGCACAGGAAGTTCCATGTGAATATAAGGAGGAAATTTTTCACTGTGAGGGTGACAGAGCACTGTAACAGACTCCCCAGAGAGGTTGTGGAGTCTCCTTCTCTGGAGACATTCAAACCTCGCCTGGATGCGTTCCTGTGTGATTTAGTCTGGGCGATCCTGCTCTGGCAGGGGTGTTGGACTAGATGATCTTTCGAGGTCCATTCTGACTCCTAGCAGTCTGTAATTCTGTGATTAAGTTAATACTTGCTAGAGCACTACTTAAAAAACAAAACAAAACAAAACAAACAAGTTCCCCTATAAAACTGTGTTCTGAAATCCTGATCTCAGGAGAAGATACTGGCCTGCAGGACTCCAACTTTTTTTTTCCTCATTTAGCATATAATAATAAAACAGAAAAATGAAGAGATCGTTTTTTTGAAGGCATCCTATTTCTTCACTGCAACCTGGCACAAAATGCCAAATGCGATGCACCAAGTTTTTCAAACACTGTAAAGGAAAGAAACAACTATACTATTCAAAATGAACACCACGTGGGCATGTGTGCACCCAAGATGTATTGGGAGGATCACAAATACAAGCCAGGAAGAATTTGATGAAAGACATCAAGTTTTCAATGCTTCTAAAGTAGCTGAAGTTTCTGGGGAAAACAAACCAAACCACAACAGAACAAAACAAAAAAATCCACACAAAAAACCTACTTAAAGCAGCTGCAATCTTGGACAAGAGAAATAACAGGTACCATCAGCACACTATACAAAAACCAATTAATTAAGAGCTGGGAAACGGTTGACCTATATATATAGAATTATTGACTAATACTCAATCACCATTTGCTCTTGGCAGCTGGGCTTGCATTAGGAACAGCAAGGCAGCATTCGCACACTGACTGATAAATTTTCCCAAAGTAACACACAAGCCATTACCGGGTCTACTCTTCCAGTTGCTCCTCAAGTCAAGTCATGTTTACAGAGAATTTGGCTTTATTTGGGGTGGAGGTTTTTTTTGTTGGGTTCTTTCCTCTCTCTCTTTCTGTGTATTTATATAAGTGTGCATTGAGATCTCAATAGGTGGAAGTATTTAGGCAGGCAGAAAGCACCTTTTGTAGAAAAATGACAGAAATCTGAAGTTCTGACTGACTATTGTAATTTGAAAACAAAGCCATCACGATGAACTGTAAACTTTTGTTTACTTATTACTATTAGAGTGCTTCCTTGCTTTCATATTCTGGCTAAAATCAGAAGTGGAAATGACAGAAGAAAGAGTGTTTTTTTAACACCATTAATTTTAAGCCAGAACAGAAGCAGGAAGTACTGGAAGTGTCGCAGGAAAGCCGGTCAATTCAGTTTTATTGCCAGAAGCTACCCCAACATTGCTGTGAACACTTGAATGCAGAACAGATAGGAATCTCTGAAAGTTAAGGTTCATGTGCAGTCAAACCACAGCAATACATGGACGGGTGCTGCTATCAACCTGAACTATCGTTACATCAAGTTCACCACGTGTATGTATTCTGCTGTGATGTTTTATTTAATCAAGCAATCAAGCCTTGGGTCCTTGGGTTAAGGGCTATGCATTTTTGAGTTTAAAGGAAAAAAAAAAAGCAAGCCATTGTAGATCATTAAAAATAAATATGGAATTGCCACCTCAGTGCTCAAAGAGTTTGACTATCACACAGAAATACTTGGAAAGCTGTATTTCAAAGCAGATGCTTTTCAATTACATAGTGTTACTGAAACCGTAACAATCAATTTTGGATAGGGGTGATGGAAATCAGCTGGGAACCGGAGCTGAGCCCCCTCCTTGGGCAGTTCTGAGCACCCAATGCACCTGCATCTCACCAGATGTGAGATCCCCTCTCCGTAAGTTTTAACTACTCTAAGTTTTTATGCAGGGGAATCAAACATACACTTTCATCATTGCTGCTTCATGTCAATTCCAAACAGAGACTTTTTAAAAGTAGATAGGATATGTATCTGTATATAAAAGGTGGGCTAAAAAAAAAAAAAAGAAAGGAAAGAAGAGTTCTTCTGTCTGAGTCATTGGAGTTGGTGTTTCTTGGCATAAAGCTAAATAAGGAGTGGAAAGGAACAAGGCTGGAAGGTGAAGCTGGAACATAGCCAAGTTTTTGAGGCTTCTAAAGCAACTATCACTTATGGGCCAAGGAAGAAAACATTTTGGATCGTTTAAGCCAAAATATTCCTCCAAACTTCTCTCATGAGCATGCAAAGTAACCCTGGCCAACCCCAACACGCACACCAGTGTCTGAGCCGCCCTGGCATTCAGTAGTTCCTGAGTCGTGCTGAACGGGGCACGCTTTGTGTTGCCTACCCTGCCAAGGGAGGAGGGAAAGGAGGACTGCCACATGTACCTCCCCAGGCAGCACGGGCTGGCCAGGATCAGCAGGTGATGGGCAGGTGGCTGGATGCACATGTATCAAACCCTGGTTAGGAGACCAATGACAAGGGTAAAAATAGAGGCTCAGCATGCAAAATGGCAAAGACAAGCATCAGTCTGGCTCCCATGTCCTTGTGTTGTAAATTATTTCATAGTCCAATGAACTGAAAGGAGCTGCAGGAGGAAGAGATGAATAGCAGGAACACCAGTAGACAACTTCTGATGTAAAGCAGTATCTGACAGGACCATGAAGAGTCTGCAGAGAAGTAAGTGACACAGATGGACAAGAAATATAATACTGAATTCCACTGGTGTTAACAAGTGCACACTGAATGCAAGCTTTTATGCTAGTTATAAAATCTCACAATTTTTAATTAAGCCATTAATTAAAGATTCTAGAAAGGGACATGGAACAGCTCAGCAAAAGTCTCTGCTAAAGATACAGCCATGCTGTAAAAAGCCATGAAAAACAGAACCACAAACCCCATAGCCCTGCATGAACAGAACTGAGACAAAGCATAACTTGAGTCTATCAAACGCCTTCTAGAAGACACTAGTGCTGACTCCTCTCTAACAATGCCCAGAGACACTGCTAACCTGGCCAGGGTTACACCTGTTTGGGAAAGAGGTAACGCGTCTGGCTCTGGGAGTGGAAATCCCCATAGAACAGGCTGTCTTCCTGAACAATCCCATCTGCTGAAATACATCCAATTATGATAAGACAGAAAAAGCTTTGGAAAAAGGAAGTCTGGCAGTTCCTGTTTGCACATTCAAGAACATGTATGGGTAAAAATACAAACTGAAACAAATTCCTGCAAGAGGAATATGGAAGTCAAGTGTAGTATGTTTTATGCGAGGACCGAAGCCAGGCACAGTTGTCTCATTCTGCAGTTTGTTGCTAAAATTCATTTGTTGAAAAACCTTGAAGTTGTGGGTCTACCTCTAGCCATTACAGACCATGATAAAACAACAGTGGGAGAGTAGGAGAGATTACCCTGTTAAAACCAGAGATGCCCCTTCTTTTTCTGCTGGAAACATACAACACTGACACCTTGTAGGCAGGACACTGGGAAGAGAGGGATGCAGGATCTGAACCATCCTGACAGTTACCACAGGTTCAGACTACAGGTAGCACACCGTCCATCTGGCACAGATGAAGCACACTCCACAGGGGGTCTGGCTCTGGTACCAGACAAAACGAACCCTGCAGAGCAGCAATATCTGCTGAAATCAGACTGGGCTTTAAACTGAAAGAGGGTACATTTAGATTGGACATAAGGAAGTTTTGAGACATGCTGGAACAGGCTGCCCAGAGAAGCTGTGGATGCTCCATCATTGGAAGTGTTCAGGGTCTGGCTGGATGGAGCTTTGAGCAACCTGGTCTAGTGAGAGGTGTCCCTGCCCACAGCAGGGGGAGGCTGCTGGACTTTATGATCTTTAATGGTCCCTTCCAATCCAATCCAAGCCATTCTATGGTTCCACAACTCTACCAGCCCTATCATCTTACCTCTGCCTTTCCTGGCTATCACCTCACACAAAATCAACCTGGTTGGGAAAACAAAGAAGCATCAACTGCGCACTGCCAAGAGCCAAAAAGATACAAGAATCAGAAAGATCACCATACAGACAACCACAAGGCCCAGCACACTGAAGCCTTAGATCCTCACACAAGTGGGACTGACAGCCCCATGTAACAGTACACAAGGGCCTCTCAGAGAAGAGCTTAGCTTTTGCAGAGCCAGCTACGGCTCAGGAAGGGAGAGAAGCCCTCCTTTGAATGTTCTTGGATCTCAGGCCCACCTCTTACACAGCTCTGGAACAATAACTTTGATGTTACTTTGGTGCATTTTCCATCTGGAGATTTATCATGCCTTCTTGCAAGGCATCTAACCCAGCCACAGAGCTCTCCTCCTCTCCTCACTCCACACGTAACAGACACAACAGGGCCCTCTACATAAATTGCTCAAAGTTTAAATTGTTTCAGAAATTGCATACTCAGCATCTGGGAACATGCACATTCCCTAATAATTTTCTCAGTACTGCATGTGCTGCTGAAGACTTTTCAACCCCTTCACCTCAGGAAGCATATATTTAGAGTCACGTGTGGGCAAAGATCTATTTTCTCTGAGAACTAATATCCTGCCTTGAAGCTTAGATAAATCGATAGCCCTTAGATTAGAGCATCTTGCTGCCCTCAAGACAAGCCCAGAATAATTTCTCCCCAACTGATGAAAAATAACACTTTTATACCTTTTTCTGCCATTTTGTAAGCCAGGCAAACACAATTAATTTATTTGTGTTCACAGTTAATTAAATGGTCCTTGGAGACCATCAAGATTCATCATGTCATCTGCCTTTCTGTACTTGGAGAGCAACCAGTATTGTTTCCCAAGTCAGTGCTTTTCCAGGACAACAGCTCCAGCAGGTAACCTCTTCCAGGCTCATCCAAATCAAAGGGTTCTTTTGAAAGTCTCTTTGGCCTACAGCACAGGCTCAGGAAACATAACCCATTCTAGTCTGTGGGGGCCCATTCACTTTCTCTCCCTCCTGAAGTGCCAGTCATCATCTCTACCCAAACAAAAGACAAGGTTCTCTTGCTCTCCTGATATCAATATAATTGAAATTAAGTATATAAATGTGATCAAAGCTACTCTATACTTGGGAAGAAGCTCCATGGTTACCCTTTTAAATTAAATGTAAATTCTTCCCAAACAGCCAGTTTGTCCTTATTTTCAGGATGTCATTCAGGTTCTGTGGATTTCTACACAGCCTGAAACAAAGAACAGGCACTTGCAAACACATGACAGGAAAGCACAATGTACATTCTGAGCACAAAATCTATGCTTCAGCTGTAATAAAAGGATGCTTCTGCAAGCAGCAGGGCAGTGCAAAACTGAAGACAACACTGACTTCTATGGCAAATAGTACATCACCACATTCAACATTTCACTGTGGACAGCATCCTAGAAGGAAGGGGTGGGGCAGGAAAATCAGAGGGGGAAAAAAAAAGCACTGAAAATAAGAACATATGATCTTGCCTGAAAACCCACCCACTGTAACTGCTCTCTTCATTACAATGGGGTGAAAATCCTCTTTATGCAGCAACTCTGCAGCAGTGACACTTGCACAGAGGAGAGGGAACTGAGCCCACCTGCTCCCTGAGATCCCAACCTCTCTGAGGAAAGCCCAGCCATGATGTGGCTGTCTTCTGCAGACAATAGGAGCCAATGCTCCCCTTCAGACACGAGCCATGTTGTACAGGGAGGGCTCAGTCAAAGGAAGTTCACAGGCAGAGACTGCATCAGGTACATTTATACAACTGTGTACCAGCTCCATGTACACAAATGTGTACCAACTCAAGTGAGCTAAACTTATCATTTTTCCCACAGTGCCTTCCAACATGCTTTGCTCATTGAAAAGATAACTTGAGGAGTTGTTTCATTTATCAACCTCTGACACACTGCAATCATAACTGGGTAGCCCAACCGCTCAGATTATTCCAGTGATTCAACTGCACTGCAATACAAATGAAGATATCTCCATAAAGTGGGCTGCAAAGTACTAAAAAATAAGACTTAATTAAGTTATACATTTGTGCATCATTGCCCTCTCTATTAGAGTCTGGAAATTGAAGGCAACATGCTATTATACATCATGTGCTATTATTCACATAAGTGCCTAAATTACAGAGTTTGGGAGATACTAGTTATGTGCTTATTAAAAAGCCATTTAATTCATCATATAATACACAGACTTCTTTTGAGATTGAAACAGGAAACATGAAAGCAGCATCTGAATAGCAAGTCTCAATCAGAAATTATTTCTGCTGCCATAACAACAGTTTCTCCCTTGAGATTTTGGTTTCCCCTCTCATGCTGAGCCACAGCCGGGGCTGGAGGAGAGTTTCTGAAGTCTGATTCATGCCCTTCACATTCACCTTCTTTTAAGGAAAAAAGAAAAAAAAAAAAGAAAAAAGTCTGGAGTACAAACTGTGGGATGAGTTCATCACAACTCCTCAGAAAGCTGTACAAAACCACTGATATAAACCAAGTAAGAACAAAGCTAGAGGACCTGGATAAATCAGCTTTAGTCTGAATATTTAGACCAGAATTTCTTGAGGGGCACAGAGGAGATAAACATCTGCACTGGATAGAACAGTGACACAGGACCAGTTATTTCAGAAGCAGAGGACATCCTTGAACATGCAAGGTTAGATGTGGGAATACAGTAAGTTTGTCTTTGCAGCAGATACAATGGAAGTCTCAGCCCAGCTTGCAAAGACACAAATGAAGATGCTGAGTAGCTGTCAATCATGTGGCCCTTAATGAAGCCCTGTTGGTGTTTCACACTGAGCTATTGCTTTTTGTTCTTCTTCCTTATCCTTTTCACCTTGTGCCTAATTGATTACAAGCTTGGGTAGCTTGAATTTGTTCAGCTTCACAGTACACCAGCTAGGAGGGGAGCACCAAGGAGGGGCTTCTGCAGTACCAGCAGCCATGCAAAGCAGTGGCCCCCTGGCCGAGGCGGCAGCAGCATCCCATCTGCCCCATCTCTGGCAGCAGAGCATACCCAGGGATTGATGCCAGAGCCCAAAGGGCACCTCAGGGCAGCTCACCTCTGGCCCTGTGCAATCATCCACTTTTCAATAAAACTCTCCGCACCCTATGAATGCTAACTCCCAAAATCCAAATTTGGGGTTTTATCAGCTTAGCTTTTAAGAAGCCATTTAAAGTCAGAAAGAACTTTCTAAGCACTCTCTCCCTTCTTCCTCAAAGAATTTCACAAAGCATCTGCAAGACAGAAGAAAACTTCCTCTCAGAATGTAAAGTATTTTTAAATGTAAGTACATTTTCAAAACAGGTTAAAATATTTTTTAAAAATTCCTAAACTGTGGTTTGCTTTGTGGGAAGGGATGCATGTGTCTACCATAGAAACCAGAGCTGTTATAAAGGTGTCCAACATTCCATTTTTATTCACATCATTATTCCTTCAACAGTAATTCACATTAGCCACAGCGTGTCTTTTATCTTAACAGTTGATAAGAATTTCTCAAGAACTACTTTATACAACTTCTACTTGAGTTAAGAAGGCTATTACCATCCTCACGTCAGTGATGGATAAAGCCACAGCTGCCCCAACGCTGCATGACGCCGAAGTCACATAAGCGACATCTTTCCCAAATTGCTCCTTTAACCATTAAATTATGTGTGTTACAAACACCAAGGAGAATGCAGTCCTCCTCCACAACCAGCTTTTACCAAGCATGCCACACACTGCCTTTGTAATGGCAAGTTATGGTGCAACTAGCTCCAGTGAGAGATACATGTTATCCTTTATCCCATTTCTCCACCTGTTCTTACAGCTCCTTCTCAGTGTCACAGATCTGATGCTCTTGAAAAAAGAGCACAAATCTAAAACTACATATGGCATGTAACCTGAATGGTGTCTTTGAGGGTTTCCAAGTCATATTTCCCTTGGATTCAACAACTAGCTCTTGGCAGAACTAACAGCAGCACCTTTCTTGCAGATGGGATGGCTGTGCCTACAGCTAATTCCCAAACCTTCCCTTTATAGCCTCCCCTGGCTTGGCTGCCTTAGATCTTCAGAAGCAGAGGGGAAGGAAGAAAAAATATTAACAGAAAAGGAAAAAAAAAATAATTAAAAGCAACTTTTCGCCTTTTGTTTTGACCTGTCTTACTGTGAGTTCATTTACAACTAAAAGTGCAGTTTTCAAGCCACATAAAACCCCACACAGTATATGAAAAAAACCCAACTATCACATTAAGGAAAAGAAAGAGGTTGGAACAGACTCTCTCAATATTAATGCTTCTAAACAGCTGCACGGGAAATTCACAACACGCAATCCTTAGCCATGAACATGTGGTGCTTTCCATTTAAACATTCTGATACATCACGAATTTCAAGCTTCTAACTGCACATATGTCAGGGCATCAGGTACGTTCAGAAAAGAAGTAATCTCTTCTTACTCAAGAACACCCAGAAACTTACATCTTCAAGAAAGTCTCCTCATCTCAACTTGAAGAGCCCCCAACTCAGCACCATGGAACACTTGTCCAGCACAGCCCAGGCTCTCACATAGCAAAGTTGCTGGTGATCCTTCCCCTCCTCACTGGCTGAAGAGATCCCTGCTGGAAGAAGAGGATGATGAAACACAAACAACTTCAATCAGGGTCTAGACAGCTACTTTCTATGCAACTCTTCCTAGTTTCCATGCCACAGTAAGGCCAGATTGATGAAAGGTGTTACAGGCAGCTAAAGGCACTCTGGTAAAACACAGCACCACAGCAATAGGAGCCAGGAGGCCAGTGCAACTGGATGCATTTGCAAATCCTGCCAGGAGAAGAGAGAAATGCTCCTGAGCACATGCTATCAAAAACCTCTGTCAGCTTAGGCTGCCAGGCTGCTAATTCTTCTTGTTTATAAGTTTTTAAACAATCTGTTGGCTAGTCTTTTCAAGGACAAACAGCCTGGCACTGACTCAAGGTCATTTATGAATTCTTTTCTTGTCTTAACCATCTATAATAAAAGAGGAACTGAGCTGCAAGTAAACCAACAGCCAGCCAGCCAAATTTCCCTCGTGCCAGTTCCTGGATGTCACAGGATCCCTACAGATGTATGACCAAACAGTCCCTTGCAGCTGGCACTCCTAACGCCAGTGCTAACAATGGAAGTAGAGGAATCTTCCCCAGGGGCTATGGAAATCAATGCCTAGGACACCTACCTTCTCAAAACTATGACTCAAGACAAGGCAGATGCTATCTATTTTACTATCAACTGCACAACATTACTCAAGTCACCACCCTCCACATTCTTCCCCAAACACACACTAACACAGTTATCAAATATTTAATATATGCAGGAATCCTTACATAAATTAGATATTAGAGCATGTTTTAAATCCCCCAGCATGGCCAACATGGACAGATCCTTTCGTGTTTAACACAACATGGTTGGTTACATAGGGAATGGAAGGCAGGCACCTTTACAGCAACACCCATACTCCCTTGTTCTGATGACTTGCAACACGGTTGCCTTAGTAACATATATCATCTTATTGGTCATTAAATACTGATTTTCCATAGATTGTTAAAACTGTTCCACAATAAAGTCTTTTTCTAAATACAATGTTTTCCCTGAACAATGCAAAAAACACTACTTCAACCAGGCTACTGGATACAAACAGAGGGTTTAAAAAGAAAAAAAGTAACTGAGACCTTTAATTATTTTTTTTCTTCTTGGCAATACAAATGAGAAAACCTGAGGATCAGAACCCTTCAGCTACACGTGATTTTCTCATCCACTTTAACTTGGAGGAAAAAGTTGTATAGCAGGCAAGTCTTTATTAATCTTTCTATTTCTGGTCACACAGGGACACAAGCAATGCGACTACAGGTTACCCATACCCACGGGGGAGGGAGTTGTTTACCTGACTGCAGTTAAAAGGTATGTCTGTACAGAAACACCTCAGACAGCACCGCGAGTTTACGTGGCCCTTGGCCGGGAGCGGAGCGCAGGGAGGGAGGTGGAAAGGGGATGTTTATGGCCCGGCGCTCGGCGGCACACTGAAATAGGGCCAAACGGCACATGTGCTTACGCCTCCTCTGCTCTGCGCCGCAGCTTCCCTGCCTCTGCCCCCGCTTAATCATGTACGAAACCCTCAGTAATCTTCCATTGCTGCGCTCCTGCCTTCAGCACAAAGCCATGCATTTTCTGAACGCTGCTCTGCATCAAACCCGCTGCGGTCAGTAACCTATTGCTAAACACAGCTACCCTCTGTCACAATGTATTTTAGCCTGGTTTTGGAAGGAAAAAAACGTCCATAAATCTTAAGCTTTGCGTAATTTTGCCTTGTGCTTTGCAGCTTCTTTGTAGCAAGAATGGTATTCTTGCTATAAAGACGTGTTACTTGTCAAGAGCAAACATTTGCAACTAAAGAATATCTTGACCTCAATATTTCACCAATCTAATCCGGTCTCCAGTTTCCCCTCATCAGACAAGTAGTTTCTCTTGGTTCTTGGATATATATCAATTTTAAAGAAATACCAGCTGAACTATTAGGACTAAAAGCACACAGCTGAAAAACAATATCCTGAAACTACAAAGGTCACACTGCCTGCCAGGAAAGCATTGAAAACATGCTCCAACTTGGCTGGTCCTTAGACACTGTCAGCCTAAAGCCAAACCAGTAGACAGCCAGATCCTTCAAGCAAAAGCAAAGCTGTCTCTGGCTTGTGCTCTTTAGGATGAAAATGACCCAGGAACGGGATGTAGCATTTAGGGAGGGAGAAAGCATAAACTCATATGGACAAAGTGACATGCCTTTTAAACATGATTCAGGCCACAGCTGTATTGGAGGGAAGTACTTCTTCAACCCATCTAGCCCATTAGCATCAGCAGGCCAAAATCAGGGTTCTGCAGGCACTGAAAGACTTCTTAAAGTACAAAAGCAAAGCCAAAGAATGAGACATTACTATGCAGAATGGACAAAATACTTTCCTGGCAGGTAAAGATGTTTTCCCAGAACATCAAAGTCTCTACCATATCTCAACAGCAGCATTCCAAGCCATTCAGATCCAAAGGTCTTTGAGGATGTTGGAAACAACACCTTTTACAGAATTAAGCATGCACAATGCCATATTTAAGTCCTGACCAAGAGCAATTCAAAAAGGTTGCTTAAAAGTAGCATACCATGCATCGTGAACAAGGGTGGCAAATACCTTCCTTTAGAGAAGAAAAACATATTTCCCATGCTGTTCTAACACAGGACAGAGCTTGCCACTTGAATAAAAGGTCCAACAATGACTTTACATATAAAATCTTAAACTGTTGCCATGACAGCAGAGTATTTAGGAAAGCCATCCCTCTTCCTTGCTCTAGTATCTTCCCTATCTACTTTACAGAGACACCTTCATTTGCTACGCAGATCTCCATCGAACAAGAAGGGACACTACTTAGATTGTCGCTCCATCTTTATGGGATGGAGATGAACCAGGCATCTCCTAACTTACCTACCACAAACTGGGGATGGGTGGTAGCAGGAAGCTCCTAACTTTGCTCCTGGGACTGCTTGCCCTTCCCCAGCGGTACATTAAAGTTACAATCACTTACCCACAGTAGGGCTACGCTGACATTTCAGGAGCAGGGAGGGATGATGGTGTTTGGTATTTTTAAGACAACTGTAAAACCCAAACAAAGTCCCAAAACTGGGGGGCTTCAAGTTACATACAACCTGACTATGAACTACATTCAAACAACAGCATTTAATAAATAGAAATGTCTTCTGCAGCCTTCTGTATGTAATGAACTGTTGTTAAAAATACGTATGTGCTAAAGTCCCTGCAAAAGGCTTTGCAGCAAGCAGAGAAAAAACAAAACTCTGCTGATGCTTTTTTGAATCTGCCTCCTGGTAAGATCTAAGAAGCCAAATAGGAAGCCTGAGAAACTGCATGGACACGAGCAATCCAAAGCCCAGAAACTATAAAGCACTTTTCCTCCTCTCCCAGGCTGAGTAAGACAGCCCAGTCATCCTAAGTGCCACTTCCAAAGACAATCAACAACCTCGTTTCAAGTAGCTTTTCCAGAGCCATGAGCACAGAGCACTGTATGACTTCAGAAAGAGTGTGATAAAAAAGAGGCAAACTGATGTGGAGCTGGAGAGGAAACTGGGAAAGACCAGAGAAAACTAGAGAAATCCCAGAGCATCCCCCCGCAAAACGCTGGGTACTACTTGGGGCAAAGCCAATGCACGTTTTCAGAACGAGGAGCCTTCTTATACTGAGTTGGATTTAAAATTATCTTTCTCACTTTTCATTATCAAAATGATTCATTTCTTCCTAGACAAGATTTCTACAGTACAATATATAATGGCTCAATACAACCACATATCTAGAACATCTCATTTAATACCAGCAAGATGAACACATCTTTTAGGTGTTCCTAACTTCTGGCTGCCAAAGTTTTTGTGGCAATAGCCCATTCCTAGTCTTCCCCAGCCCGGGGGTCTCTCCTTTGCCCTTCCATTAGTTCCCCCTTTTGCCAGACCTTTAACTGCTTTGTAACTCTTAAGGACCCACTCCTCCACTTCATGCCATTATAAACGCTTTATTAAAGACTAAATAAAATCAGTGTATTTATCCCAACTCACATTGGGGGCGTAAGGAAAAAAAAGGTGTCCTTTACTCTGGGACAGTCTGCCTACAGATAAACTTATGCTGCATTTTGTCCCATTTTCTGTTCATGGTTTTAATTACTCTTTCCTTTAACATTGGTTTTAAAACTTCACATATTAAAAGATTAACTGCTTCTTCTGTAAACACACAACACTGCTTTAAACACACCAGGGCTGTTGCTGTTTAGGAAAATAAATAACTTTTGCACATGTTCATCCTCTATTAGAATCAAACCCAAGAAATTTGCAAAGAATGAAATCACAATACTTCACTGCTCAGGGTAGAAGGTTAAAAAACCCAAAAATAACCCCAACCATAAAAAACCCCAACCCAAACTCCAAGAAGTTCTCTTTCACTACAAACAGGGCTGACATGTATGTGGAGATCAATGTGTTTTGTCACCCAAGAAAATACAAGCTTTTCCTACAGCTTCTAGTTCACTTACTCCAAGAAGTAGCAGTCTGCTGAGAAACAGAAACTCAAAGTCTGTGTTTTCCCCTCCAGACAGGAAAAGGAGCCCCCAAACACCCCACCCCCATTTTCCTTAAGGAAACATACCCATTAATTTCCCTTCCTTATGCAATACCTAATCCCGATCAATGGCATTTCTGTCTCTGTAACCAACACCAGTACCCTCCAACACTGGGAATTAGCCAAGCAACTAATTGCAGGGAAGCGTGATGGTGCCACAAGCCTTGGGAGGAAGTGTTAAGCAGCTCTGTGCTGGGGAAGAGACACATGAGACATTCCAGCTCAGCTGGTGGCATGCAGCGCTCTTCCTCCGTATCCCACACAGCTGTCCCCGCTCACACAAGTGTCCCTTCCTACACAGGGGTCACCAACATGAAATTAAGCCACCAAATTTAAGCCAATTTTGATATCTGAGAGCGTGAGAATGAATTCGGAGTAGTAAAGCTCTACTGGTTATGAGTTCCAAGTTTATCTGGAGCAGCAGCTGATGCTCTGCATGCAGAAGATTTCCATAAACATGCCAATCTTAATAGCAATCACTCAAACATTCCCAGAAGAAAATCCCAAGTATTACAATGACTTCCAGCCAGGATGTCATATGTAACATCACCTTTGGACTGCCCAGAAGTGCATGCAATTTAAAAAAACAATAGAGTTCCTTAATAATAATAATACAATGCCAAATCTAGTGGCTGGTCACAACCTAATGAAACAAGAGCAATTAGAGATTTACACAAAACCAGGACAGAAACTAAAAGTAAGATTTGTTTCCTCTAGAGAAAGAGGCAGAAGGATCTAAACATTAATGATTACCAGGAAATATTCAGGCAAACAGATCCCTTCTGATAAAAGCAACCTGGAAGAGTCTAGTATACCCATCTTTGCTCCTAGCTCCTACTTTTATTTTAAAAAAAAAAAACAAAAAAAAACAGGACTAGTGGCTCTTGTACTCAGAAAATTAAAAAAGTACTTCCTCACTAAATAAGCCACTCTTGTTGGGAGGAGAGAGAGGGATTGAAGAGCAACAATTGGAAACACCCCGTTTCTCACCTTTCTTTTTCAATCGTTTTGGAATTACAGTCCTTTTGATTCAGAAGGGACACCACAGACCCATGGAAGCAAGCCATGTACATGCTCCCACACCCCAAAGACCAGGCATCCCAGCTGAAACATAGCTAGTGCAAGTTTCACTGAAATACATTTTTCTGCCCTTGAAACATGGGCAGCAGTTCATCACCATCTCACAAGAGTAAAATCCAATACATGACACTTGCCTGAATGGTGACAACATGATCACTACTGATTTGCAACTTGCATCCAAAGTTTTCAGTCTGAAAAATTCAGAGTTAACAAAGGTTACATCCCACAATCAGTATTTTGAGGGGACATTCCCTGCCTAGGGAGCTGAGGACATCAGGTAGTCACCTGGGCAGTTCTGACCTTAGCTGGCCCACTCCTAAGCCCATTTCTGCCAGCTGCATGGCCCTCCACAAACCTTTATTACTGTAGGTTGCACCTCTGAGCAACCCAACAATTGTTACAACACACTGTGGAAGTGATGAAGTTTTCTGCAGGGAGATCCCAAGGACAGTGTAACCTCACCACAACAGGTTACAGAACACAGCAGGTACCTCCGCATTTTCATTTAGGATGCACAGGAAAAAGAAGCCAAGCCAAGACTTGCTGTTTTCCCTTCTCCCACAGTAGCCTGTGATTCATTTCTGATGATAAAACTTCTCGTTTCTAATGTACATGAAATGTTTATGCTTGCCTTACTGGATGTGGAAAAGACAGTGTAAAAAGAGTAACCAGGTCCAGAAGCAAATATCAAAAGTTAGGTTAACATGGAGAAATCCATGTGATAACAGGAAAACCAATGGATCTAAAATTTCCTATTGGCATGCTATTTCTTAACTTTGCATTTAAAGCATCTAATTAAAAGCTGCCAACCCCATGCTAACATTACAAATGCTTTACTCTTAATCTTTGATTATAAGGTTGTTTTAAGCACAAATTGTTATACCATTAAAGAGCAATGTGCACACGAAGAAAATGAGCACGTAGAGGTCTCCTCAGACTGCTCCTGTTCAGACACAAGGAGCAGACTTTCCTGATCTCAATTCTTAAGAATTGCCTTTCTACAACAGTTCAATTCCTGAAGCCACCTCTGGTGTCTCTTAAGATAACAGCTAGAGTCAGACTTCTCAACTGAGTTCTTTAAACGCCTACTCCCCCTCAGAGGGGATCAAGCCCACACTGATTTCACCACAGTGCTCTGCCTCCCTCCAGCTCCAGCAGCCACTCGGTAAGTCCCATCTGCTCCAGCTGCGCTACTCTCACCCTGCAAAACTGCGAGGTTCTCTGCATCCCAACATCCTTTAAAGAAACCGGTTTGCTTAAGCATTTTATTGAGCTTAAGATACTGTGGTACTTTCCAGTTACAGCTTACAACCATGAAAACATCGTTTTCAAAACCACCAATAATTTTACTACCGTTTTCCATATGGTGTGCAGATACAGTCTGAGGCAGCAAGTACCAGCCTCCAGAAGAGCCAAGCGTTGGTGTGTACACCACTCAGCCTGGAAGAAAAGGTTCTTTCACCCACAGCTTTTGAGAGAGGCAGAAGCACGGCTCATCCAGGAGCTCGGCACATTCAACTGACAAGCCTTTGGAAAACGCCACTTTTTAATCATCCACTTTTACCAGCCATCACTGGCCATCTGACAGGCTGTGCATGGGGTCTCTCATGGCCTTTTGAAGTTTCCTGCTGTGCTGTGAAAGAGTTTGAGTTAGCTTATGCTTTTGAATTAGAAATACTAAGAAGTACAGACACTACTGCAATAGAAATGGCCAGGAAAATGTAAAGGAATGTAGCTTGTGTGAAACTCCTAGACCCAAGGTTCAGCTTCTGTGAAACAACACACTTTTATTTTCAAATTTAGGTGCCTTCTGAGTATTTCAGGAGAAACTCAGGCTCGTCCTTGAAATGGACAATGAGAGGAAAGAAAGAAACCCAGGAAACATTTTTAAGTGGATTTGTATTTTACATGGTACAGAGCATGCCCCCCCACTGCTCCACACAGGAGTTTTATTTCAAGGTTAGTGCCTAATTCTATGCAAGTGATTTAGGCTTGTTTTATGGCAGCATTTCGGAGCCCATTTCATCATCTGACTCCTCTGTGTAACTAAAATTCCTCTTCAACTATTTATGTGCTAGCTCCTGCCTCCACCTGAGCCCTCTGGCAAATGCCTTTCCCCAGCCAGCCTTTAGGAGCTTAAGTATCTTCATTCTGGAATCCCAGGGTATGTATGTCACTCTCCTCTGAGCATCTCCATCTGTTTTTAAAAAACTACACATATTCAGCCTAACCCTCTACCATGATGGATCCAGAATTTCAACACCTCCTTTCAAGCTCACCTTCTTCAAGGAGGCTTCACACCCTGCTGTAACAGCACGCTGCATTTACCCATGCCAAAAACATTTGCTTTTGCAATCTCCGTTCAAAGAGCAGTCCCGAAATGGGGAAAGCCCAGTTCCCACCTTGAGAAAGTTCTGAAGCATTCGCATTCAGCAGTGGGAAAACTTGGGATGTGCTAATACCACATGCCAAGCAAGAATGCCCTACTAGACCCCAATTCCTCTGTGCAGCCAGTATCCACCCCATCAGTTTGAGAGAACTAATGATATCAGTACAAACAGCATCCCATGAATTTCCCATCCCTGTACAGCAGCAAAAGCAGTAAAGGCAGCAGGAGCTGACACTCAATGCTAGTTGGGTTTGAAGTTGCATCAGTAGCTCAGTGCCTTCCAAATGTGTTCCACACTTTCCAGCTCTGGTTTTACCACCAGTGTGTGGTATGGGTTAGCAGTCTTATTTAAACCTTGGCACACGTGTAATTCGCAGATTTAAAACACTGTCAGGACTTAGAGATGAACCTTAACAGTTTGCTGGGATCAACAGGATTTATTTGGACAAAAAAATTAAGGGGGTTCAAACTCAAATTTCTGATTTATAGCAGAAGTTCTTATTTCTTAATTTAAGTCCTAGTGCAAGCTGGAATACTGTCAACCAGATTGAGTGTTATTTTTTCCAGCTCTATATTTACATTCAAGGATCATGCAGAAGCACAGAGCAGAAGCAGAGAAGCCAGCCAAATGCCTTAACACGAGCCTTTTGGGGAAGGTTCAGAGAAGTCTGGGTTATCTGTCTTCAAACGTGTTTTCAAAGCGGTATAGATCTAGACAACCACAAGAACTCAAGGAAGGAGAATCCAAGCTTTAAACTTAGGAAAATAATCATTTCACCTTGCACATGCACAAAAAGTTGGGTAAGCACTGCAAGGAAAGGGGGTTTCTCTTCTGTCACGAAGGAAGGCTCAGACGAAGAATTTCAGCCTCGCCCATATAGAATTAGCTATTTATTTTGGATAAATCCCACACAATTTTTTTCCACCCAACCAGCACTCCTACCTGCTGGCTTAGCAGCAGTGGGCCAAAGCTCTGTGCTGCAAGATGGCAAGCCGCCAGCCACCAATTCCTATGCCTCTTCAGAGGCTGGGAGGGTAAGTCTGCTCATTAAACCTACAGGTTACTGCAAGGCAAGGACAGTGGCAGCTCTCAGCTGCCGGGTCTCTGGGGCTCCCAGTGTCACCAGAGCCACTGCTACCAGGGAAACGTTTTCATGTGACTCCTACCAGCATGGTCCGTCACAAATTTAAGGATGCACCATGCTATAACCTGCCTGTCAGCTGTTCCCATCACTGCAACAGAAAAGAAACAGAGGCAAAAAGAACAGAGCCTTACCTCCTGACTCACCGGCTGGACTGAGGCAGCACTGAGGGATCCCCCTTCCTCTGCCCAAAAATTAGTAAGTAAAACCACCTCACACTACTGCAATTGTTGCCACACACTGGCTGGTAAAAAACAGAGTGCAGAGACTCTATGTCAGAACTGGCATGCAGTAGTGCTGCTTGATTTTTAGCCTGCTTTGGGCTAAAAACATGAAACATGACAGGAAACAACTGAAACATAACTCCTGCCTGAGGTACAAACCTTGAATGATGCTCAGAGGGTCCCATCACACCAGGACTTCCTTGACATTGAGCCTCACTGATGTCCCTGGGGGCCTCCCAAATGCCCCACTTGATCGCCCTTCCCCACACAGATCCCTCACTGAGAATTCCTGATTTTTCTGTGGTCTTCCATGAGTTACACTTCAGTGCAAGGGCATCACAGTATCAGTGTATTAGGCGGCAAAGGTGCACTTCCCAGAGATCCCTGACAAACAGTACCATCTTTAGCATATTAGCCTCTACCACAGAGCTTCCTATACATTGGCCTATATAGAACCATGATGTTTATCCAACTTTAAATCCATCCTTGCATCAAAGGGAAACATATGGGTTATCTCACTGACAAGCTTAGACGTTACCAGCATTGGAAAAAATGCAGTTAGATAAAAGCTGATGTAACAGCATGCAAAGATTATAAAAATAAAGTTAAAACATATCTATATAGTCAATAATGGTTTGCCAGCAGCTCTTGCACATGCTTAAATAACAGCATGTTTAAAGCAAACACTGCTTTGTCACCAAGTTATTTCAACATCCTTGGGTAGTCATCTTACCAGCCTACACACTTACCTAACAAGTCCAACACAGAACATTTCTGAGAAGCAAGTATCAAGTAATTAAGAAGATTTTTTTCTTTTTTAACGCTTTTCTCTTTAAATGCACAGGTATCATCAAACTTTTTCTTATGTTTGGTAACTTTAAGCTAACAAACATCAAACTCCTACAAAAAAAAGTAATCTTCTTTGCCAGAAGATAAGCTCCTTTTAATATACAGATGTGTTAGTTACATCATTCCTTTTACAGATGGTGCTCCTGTTGTTTCACTGTTTTCCTGAAGCCTGGCAATAAAAAAAACCACACTGGGGGGAAGGGGAGAATAAATGCAAGAAGCCTCCTACAGGACTCTAAAAATATGAGTTATATCCCAAGCATGCAATTCTCACTAGCTTTCTGATTCAAGTGAAATTAGCTTTATAACCTTTCTCTCTACCTATCAGTATATATTCCATTTTGATTGTATATTTATGCTTTCACCCCTACACTTTTAGGAATCAAAAAAGTATCAGAGAAAATCTTAATTTCTTGAAGGGCTAAGAATTTTTTTAACATTTCTTCTAAAAATCTCACACCATAATGAGAATTTATCAGTAAGAAACAGATAATACAGTGCTGTTCTGTTAGCCTGGATTGAGAGAGAATCTGGGTGGGGTATTACCATGTTATACAAACACACACCCACTGCACACCATTATCTCATGAAACTATCTATCATCCAAGTGGGGGTTCAATCTATCACCATTTTTAATAGACTTCAAATCCTACAGTTACCCAGCCCTGCCACAGCAATGGGATGGATCGAGACTGATGATGTTCACACCACCTCGCCCGCCCCTGCCTGCTGCAGCCAGCAGGCTTGTACCTGGGCAGCACAGCTTCCCATCCTGCTTCCTCCGTGCCTGGGGCAAACAGTCCTCTCCCAGACAGCAGCATGCTCTTTCAGCACCAAGGCTGAAGCAATACAGGACCATTACAGGTGGTGAACACTGTACCCCAGTCTCTGCGGTATGGCAGGGGAGAGGGCAGAGCTGCAGCAAGACAAGGAAGGAGACACGGGCTAATGCTATGGTACAGTCCCTCCACCAACACAGGATTTCCTTTTCCAAGCCACACCAAGCTCCACACCACCCCTCACCTCCCAAGAACAGGTATCCACTGCAGCACTGGACTCCTGCTATCCTAGCGGCAGGGCTTCATATCACCACAGAACAGTTTAGGTTGGATCAAAGATTATCTAGTCCCAACCCCCGTCACGGGCAGGGATGCCCTCCACTAGCCCAGGTTGCCCAAAGCCCCATCCAGCCTGGCCTTGAACATTTCCCAGTAATGAGGCACCCACAATTTTGCTGGGCCCCCTGTGCCAGGGACTCACCACCCTCACAGTGAAGAATTTTTCTTAATATTTAATCTAAATCTACCCTCTTTTAGTCTAAACTCATTAGTCCTTGTCCTATAACTACACTCCTTGATAACCAGTCCCTCTCCAGTTTTTCTGTAGCCCCTTCAGGTGCTGGAAGGCTGCAATAAGGTCTTCCTGGAACCTTCTCTTCTCCAGGCTGAACAAGCCCAACTTTCACAGTCTGTCTTCATAAAAGAGGTGCTTCAGGCCTCTGATTATCTTCATGGCCCTCCTCTGGACTTGCTCAAACAGCTCCATGTCTTTTATGTTAGGGACCCCAGAGCTGGATACAGCACTCCAGGTGGGTCTCATCAGAGCAGTGCAGAGGGGCAAAATCCCCTCCCTTGGCCTGCTGGTCACATTCCTTTTGATGTGCCCAGGACACAGCTGGCTTTTTGGGCTGCCAGTGCACATTACTGGCTCACGTTAAGCTTTACCTTAACCAACACCCTCAAGTCCTTCTCTGCAGGGCTGTTCTCAATCCATCCTCTGCCCAGACTGTAGCTGGAATTGTGTTGACCCACATGTAGGGCCTTGCACTTGGGCTTGTTGAACTTTCCAACTCTCAAACCTGTCAAGGTCCTTTTGGATGGCTTCTCCCCAGATATTTTAAGACATTAAAACAGACTTCAAACTTACCTGGTACGGCAATAAAAACTTTGCCTGTTACCTAGTTCCTACATTTTCCTATGTCAAATGGCTCCAGACATTCAAGAGGGAAAAAAACCCACCCAAACACATGACAAAACTATTGTATAAATTACTTTTATTTATTTGAAATACTCTGTATCATTCTATTAAATGGAGGTAGCAAGATTAAACTCTGTCCTAATACTTTTATCCTTGTGCCACTTTCTGCTTACCAGCATCACTACACTGATTTAGACATTAGACATCCAGCACCAGCCATTTCACAGGCAAACAGACATTTCTGTGACAAAACTGCTGGGACAACCCCAGCATCCCTGGCCACTAAGACCACATGCTCCCAAAGCACATTGTTTTACAAGCAAATGGGTATCAGGGAAGGGATCACATGGAGATCTTGACTCTCCAGTTCACATACAAGGCATGTGGGATGCTAATGAGACATGGTCATCACAGAGAGCTGGGAGTTTCCTTAACACCACGTGTACCAAACCCCCAGGTTTCCTACTGTATTTACTTCCGAGATGAATCTTTCCGTAAGTTCACAGATCATGCCCGATATGCATATATCTTCAACTCATTAAAAAAACCCCAATTAAACTAGCTTTCCTTTGTGCTACATCTGAATCCAAATTTAATCCAGCAAGCGCTGAATTCTCCTTGTAAGAGCAACCCTCCTCCTTATTTCTCTTCTTCACAATTCCCTTTCATCTTTCATGCTGGCTCTCTGCACAGCTTCCTCCACCGCTCCACAATTCAGTATCTTGTTAAGAAGCATCCCTTCCTAACAATAATCCTCCATGCAACTAGAATTAACAAAGCAAATGTAAACACGGGAGCACTGAATTAGTTGTCATATTTACCCCAACTACTGCTGCCAGCTCCTTGTAATGCAACTCTGTATTAAATACATAGGATGGTTTAATGTCAAGCTCCTCATTTGCTGAATTAGGCAGCTGGCCAGTAAGCACCCTGCAGCATCTCCCTCCAACCCATCTGAGGCTTCCGATAAAGGCTTAACTAATTTGTGCCAGTATTAGTCACACCAAATTATTGTCATCTAATAACTGTGTGGAGGGCTTCCTATCCCAAGAATGCTGCAAAGGAATGACATATTTCTACAACAAAACAGCAAAATACATAGTTTAGGGTAGTTTCTTCTGTTCAAACAAGTTACTTCATAAAGGTAGGGAACATTTAGTGCCTGCCAGCTTCCTTCCCTTTGGAATCTGTGCTTTACATATACTAATTACACCAGGAAACCTCCCTCCATAACCAATTACTAAATGTAAGAAAAAAAAATAATCAGTTTAGACTAACAGAGTCCCACATGAAACACATTTTAGCACAAATATCAAACCCTAGGGGTATTCTTTAAACACATATTCTATGCCTGAAATCTGCAGAAGTAGTTTAGAAATGTTCCTTTCGGTGCCTTTGAAAATTAAACTGCACTTGCACAACAGGGGAGGAAAAAAAGAGAAAAAAGAAAAAACAACCAATCTTCAACAAAAGAACTAAGCACACCACAAAACTCCTTAAAAGCCTATCATAGCAAAGCACATCTAGTGCTTCCACAAGGGTTTTCCCAAGGGCAGGCAGAGCTGATGCCTGTCTGACAGGATATATTACCTGGGGTGCAATATAACCCAGTGAGGAAGACAAAGGCAAGAGAAAGATTTCTTTTCATGGAAGGACAGCCAAACAGTAAGACATAGATGGCTAAATCAGTGGGTTACGACTCTATTCTGGCATTACTACAGGAGGACACCCCCAAGATTCTAGCAGCAGTTTTTAAAATACAAGGTCTAAATGATTGAACTGCCACATAAACATAAGTCTGCCAGAAGTTTGCTTGTAATCTACAGCAGCAGCACTATTCAGAGGTAAAACAAAGCAGAATCACAGGCACTGGCTATCCGCTTTTGAGATCAGAAGTAAAAATTTACACGTTTTATATTGCAGCAAACCTTCCTCCTGTCACACTTCATTACTCTTACCACACTCCTAAAGTCAGTAGTTTACATTCATGAACATCCTAGAGTAAAGTGCATCTGACTTCATTCATCAGATCGGTGTTCAGTACCAAACACAGCGCAGACTACTGATAAAGGCAGAAATCTGCATCTAATCATCCTAATTGTTATGCAGACCACTTAAAAAAGGCACTAATCAGTGTTATACACAGATGCAAAGTTTGTTCAGCATTAAAAATCACCATCTAAACGCTTACCCAAACAAATACCACATTTTCAGGGGAGACAGAAGCTCAGCACATTTTAATTAAGAAAAGAAAATGGCTTTGATAGTAGGACACCGAACTAGACAGGTTCGTTCACCTTAGATCTTTAGCTAAATCAAGTTTGATCTTTCAAAAGCATTAAAAAAACCCACCACACAAGGTCACAGAATCATAGAATGGTCTGGGTTGGAAGGGACCTCAAGGATCATAGAGTTCCAACCCCCTGCCACAGGCAGGGACACCAACCTCCAGGCCTGGATCTACACAAGGCTGCCCAGGGCCCCATCCAACCTGGCCTTGAACACCTCCAAGGACAGGGCATCCACCACCTCTCTGGCCAGCCTGTTCCAGCACCTCACCACTCTCTCTGTAAAAAACTTCCCCCTAATATCCAATTTAAACCTTCCTTCCTTTAGCTTTAATCCATTCCCCCTTGTCTTGCCACTGCCTACCCTTTTAAGGAGTTGATTCCCCTCCTGTTTGTATGCTCATCACCCTGCAGATGATGGAGGCCAAGTGCCCACTGTCTTTGTCATGGAAGGCTCCTATGTTCAATTCCAGTCTGCTGCCCTTAGACCCTTAGCAATAGGTTTGTGCAACCAGGACCTCTCAGACGAGACAGAGCTAAATCAGCATCCACTAGCAATCCCAAGGCACTCTCCAAATGCATTCAGCCAAACACTTCTGCCAGAGCTCTGCAGCTTCCTGCTTGAAACATCCTCTGCGAAGGTTAATGGAAAGTGGAGAGAGACACAATCTTAGTAGGGATCCAGGGAAGTGCAGAGCTGCAAAGCCCAATACCTCTACAGAGCTAATAATTAACACAACTGATGGTAACGATAAGAGGAGAGAATTTGGTCACCTGGATAAACAGTCTGCTGGAGAAAAGCCAGCAGAGAGAGAAACACAGCCTATCAAATCTGAGTTCTTCCAAGGTACCAAACGTGGACAAGGTGCAGCCCTTCATTTTGACTTATCTGCATTTCCAGCAGGACTTAACCAAGTCCCTTCCCAAAAAATTAAGGGCTTTCTTAAGGAAACTAGGAAGACAGAGGTAAGAGGAAAGGTCATATATGGAGAGATACATGGTTGAAAAAAAAACCAAACAGGGTAAGGGTAAGAGTAAATGGTTCCTCCTTAGAGCAAAGGGAAGTCGCCAATGAAGTTTGACAAAGACCTGTGCTCAGACTTTGGCCAGTTGACATATTCATGTGAGACAAGGAAAGGGGAATGAGCAGCAAGTTCAGTAAGTTTGCTGCTGATGAAAAAATGCATTGTGATAGCAAGGCCAGGACATGAGGAATTCCAGACAGTCCTGGGAGACTGAGTCAATAATGCTGTGGAGGAAAGCTAATGCAAATAAACACAAGAAATACAAGACACACATGGGAAAGGCACAGCCACAGCTATACATAAGTGAGGAATTCCAAACCAACTGTACTCCTGAGCAACATCGTGACGTGATGTCACAGCACCATGACAGTAACTCGCCAGCAGCCCAAGAAGAAAATCATACATTACAAATTCTTAAGAAAAAAAAAAAAACCAAATAGCAAAACAACCAACATGGTTATGCCATATAGCCCCAAAGCTAACCTACACAATGAAACTGTATAAAGCCCTGATCTTCCCATCCTAAAAGCACTGGTAGAACTGGGATGGACTGCTGAAAGGGATGGTCATCATCAGGAATGTCTTCCTTACAAAGATCTGAGTGGGCAACTCTTTAGGCAGGTCAAAAGCCTACTTGATGATGAAGACAGAAGCCTACAAAATCATGAGTTGCCTAATACAGGATCACTAACCAACTCCACCACAGAAAAAACTAAGAGCTGACAAACTAAGGAAGCCAGCTGAGAATGAGAAGGATGGGATTCTTTACACTGCCAGAAGCAGACCCACAGACAAGCAGCAATCCTGGCCAAAGGCTGTGGAGGCTGCAATGACATCCCACAGGGCTACAGACAGACAGACCAGACGAGCATTTGGAACCAAAAGTGACCAACAGTTTTGAAAGAGAGAAAGGCTACATCTAGCTCTGGCAAGCTCAAGCTAAGAACAGCTAGAAGCTCAGAGAGGGCCTACAGAGGAGGTTTTGAGTAAGATCATCCTGTTTCTATTTTCCCTTGGGCATCTGTCTACAAGGAGAGGAAAAAGAAAAAAGTTGCAGAAGACAACACATCAAAGAAGGAGTGTGCTGAAAGTAAAGGGTAAAAAAACCCCAAACCAGAAAACTAAAGCAGGAGCCCACACAAAGCATCCCAACAGCACCTTCTGCTCCATAAAGCTCTGGGAACAGCAGCCATTAGTCCTCTGCCCAGACCCATAATTTGACAAGAGAAGAGCCAGAGGTGCTGGGTTCCTGGCCGTCAAGTCTGGAGCCCATCAGCCCATGGAGCTGTGGCCAGTTCAGACAAGGGTTGGGGAAGGCTGACAGAATGTAGGGTGCCAGATTAAAACAAAATACACCCATAAACTGAGGAAGAGGCTTTGGAAGAGCCAGAAGAACCACTGCACCCTCATGCATTAGATGTACATGTCCCAAGGTCTTCTTTTCCCTGCAAAAAGGATGTGAGTCACAGAGTCAATGAGGCGCACGATAAATGCACCCACTTTCATGTTTCCTCAATTAATTTTCTCACATTTGATTTCAGCAGGCAACAGATTAGCCTACAGTCTAAATCAGCCTGTAAGAACTCCTCATCCCTCCTGAGAGCAAGAGATCACTTCCTGTCACAGGGCAAGGACACAACACACTTAGAGGCATCTTCAACGTGCTGCTTGGAGGTGAAACCAGCCAGAGGTGAACAAGCCATGTGGTGGCTGTTTTCAAGTCCTGTGTGGCACACTGGGATGGAGAGATGAACCTTTGGTTCGGCCCATCACAGCTGCTCTTTTGTTTCTTTACTTATTACATCTCCTAGAAGTGGTCAGGTACTGCTGGCAGTCATAGGACCCACTGATCTCTAAAGATGGAGACCAGACCGTCTCCAGAGGTCCCTTCCAACCACTGCCATGCTGCAATTCCGTATACAGCATCCACAGCTAGGTGCACTGAGTGCTGCACACACGGTATTTTTAGGACTGACTACAGACTTCCATACTGCAACCACCACACTAGGTACCTCTCAGCTGTTCTGCATCACAGCAAGTGAGACAAACCCCATGCACAATTAGCTTGACTAGACTTGTTCTCAAAGTTGCTTTAAACTTGATTTATTCCAGTTCTCCGGTTACAGTGTAGCTTGGAGCACTGGCCTCAGAACCCACCGTGTGGATCTGTTATACAACCCCCCAAAAGGTTGGGTTTTTTGGGGGGGGATTTATGAATTGCTTCAATTAAAAAAAAAAAAAGGAGGGGGAAGGTCTTGAGTTGATTTTTAACCTGAAGGATAAGCTCACATACACACTAACATCCAGTCTCCTTTTTCAGTTCTGACTTAAAGAAAAAGGAATTTCCACACAATTAGATGCAGCTGTAAGCCACCACTTCCCTCACTGGACGTTTCAGAAAGCAGCCACTGAACGCATCACAGCCCTTTCTAAGTAGTGATACAGATTGTAAAGTAAGCCTTTTATTTTTATGCCAGTTTTGAATGTCAGATTTTAAAAATAAGCCACACTAGTGTGGACAATCTATATTCAGTTAACTCAGACATACGGAAAAGCTTTTCCTGAGTCACCCAGCCTCCCCTCCCTCTGCCACAGCCAAGCACACAATATAAACTTCCTCTGTACAGCCTCAGGAGCCAGCTGGGGGGCTTGCTCCCACTTTTCCCATTTGACAGTTTTTCTAGAACCTCACTCTGTGTTGAGAAGACACTGTCTAAACTCCAACTGAAGTTTATTCATACCAGTTTATAGCCATTTGTTCTTGTGTCAACATTGTTCTTTAGCTTAAACAGCTCCTCTCCCTTCCCGGTGTTTACATCCCTGCTGTATTTGCAGACTGCAATCATATCACCTCTCAAGCCTCATTTGACAGGCTAAACAAGCCAGACTTTCCTTGTCTCCTGCAGAAAAAGAGGCATTTCCAGCACTGCCCAGGAGCTCACACTCATCCCACCACCCCTCCTGCCCACATCCTGGCCTAACACACTCCACTGTCACCTTTGCTTTCCCACAGCAGTAAGACAGCAGCAGCTCAGTAACCAATGAGCTAATGCACCCAACACATCTCCTGCTCTGCTGTTCCCAGCAGCGGAGCATCTTGCTCACAGCAGAGAACAAAAGGCAAGACTTCTACTAACAAGGGATATACATCAGGTATAGCTTGGTTTCAGCATGGATGATTTGTTCAAGTGTGGTTGCACAACCTAGGTTAGAGCTTCCAAAGTGCATAGATCTGCCATCTGACAGATGACTGAGATGTAATCAATTGATTACCTACCAACTACCAGGATTTATTTTAGCTTTTCACAGCCTCTGCTAGAAAAATCCTTACAATAGGCAGTCTCAAGTACTCAAATTCCTCCTTAATAACCTCCTGAAGTCACCACTCTCCAGCACAAACCCTGCAGCAGCCCTCTCTAGGATCCTCTGAAATTTCCTAAGGAAGTCACCATCCCTCCTGACCAAGGGTACATCAGAGTCCATCCACCCCACCAAAAATGACCACTTCTGTCACTATTTCAGACTTAGCTCCAAATCCAAAAAACATATGAAATAATCCAGGGTTCCAAGTCATGCATCCCCTCTCCTAGGAAATTATTCCCAAACTGTTGTGATCTACTGCTTAGATGCCTCCTTCACTGAGGAAAGCGCACATCCATTCATGCTGCTTCAGAACCAAGAGTATTCCTCCTTGTTATAATCAAGTCATATATTCTTCGTAACACAAGATAAGACTCCTCTTCCTCCTGAAGAGTCCTCTTCAAACCTCAATTTCTCTCAAGTGGCAAAAAAACCCCAAACTAGGAATACAAGCCAAAAAGTATTACATCAAATGCTCGTCACTGTTAAAGAAGAACAAAAATATCCAGTGTGGCTGTTCCAGACAAGGAAGTTAATCAGCCAAGACTTCATCCCAAGGTCACCGTAAGATGAAATCTCTCCTTTTAAGTGCTAGAACATCTGCACACTTATTTTAACCAATTGCAATTATGCAGGAAGAAAATAGTTTTAAACACAGACAAACAACTTGTTCAAGCTTTCAGAAAGTACCAATGCCTGAAATGTTAGATCTAGAACAAACAGGAAGAACGCACCAGCAAGCCAGAGGACACAGCAAGCCTGCAGCAACCCATCCCTTAGCTTTTGGAGCAATACAGCAGATACTAGGTAAAGCACCATACCCTGCTGCAGATACCGTTATCCTGCACAACTTACTGCAGATGCCATTACCCTGTACCGCTACCAAAAGCATCCACGATGCATAAAGCCTACCAGTCCATCACCAGTGCAGGTTTGTTTGTTGGCTTGGGTTTTATTTTCTTCCTTGGCTTTAGTTATTTTGTGCTTACAGCTCGGAACCACACTTACCCTTCCTGGCAAGCAGGAGCACAGCCAAGAATAAAACACTGCAAACAAGCTGGCAAAGTAACGAAGCGAGGAACTCAACCACCGCACTTTTATTTTAGCTGCCTGAATTCGTTCTCTCTCTCTCTAGCCACAACTCGAAGTCACTCCGTTGCTGCCATGGGACCCAAGCGAATTCCTGAGAACTTCAAGGGGGAATTAGTGGGGCCGCATTTTGTTCGGGGAACCGTATTTCTGCATACTCCCATTTGCAACCCCACGTGCAATGCTCAAGAACGATTTGATCCTAGAGCTGAACTCGCAAACCCACTCCAACAGTCACAAGGAAAGGAAAAAGGCGAGTTCTAGGGGCACTTTTGCCACTCTCCGTGCTTTTTTACCTTCCCCCCAGCAGAACAAGCCCGCGCCGCCCCGGAGGAAGCCCGCACTCGCACGGCCGCTCCGGCCAGCTCCCTGCAGCAGCACCGCAGCAGTTCTGCGCGGCGGCGGAGCAGCGGGAGGGGGAGCAGGGCGGCGGGGTGGCGGCGGTACCCAGCAGCCGCAGGCCGCCCTCGGCTCCCACCGCCCGGTGCCGGTATGCTCCGAAGCCGCCCCGGGCAAGGGCGGCGACACTCCCCCGGTCTCCTGCCCGCTCGCACCGGCAGCGGGCGGGCCGGCCGGAGCGGCAGTGCCGCAGGCGGCCGCGCACCGGGAGCCCTGCGGTGGCAGGGCAAGCTGCGCTGCCCTCCGTTCCTCCCTCCCTACCCGGCCGCAGAACGCACCTGCCTGACGCTCCGCGCTCGCGCCGCGCCGCCCTCCCCGGAGGCGCCCGTAGCCCGCTGCGGGATGCGGCCAGCCTTCCGGAAACGCTTCCTAGCCCGCTGCGCTTACCCAGGAAACGATTCCGGCCGCCGGCCGCCGCGGCCCCTCCTCTCCCTCCGCCCCGGCCACCGCCCAGAGCCGCGGCCCGCAGGGGGCCAGGCGGGCGGAGCGAGGCAAAGGCGGGCTGTACCGCGTCGCCATGTTGTCTGCCCGCCGCTCGTCCGGGGCGCGAAGGGCAGCCCCCACTGACCCCCGCAGCGGCGTGGCACTGAGGGGCTTTCAGTCGGTAGCTCATCGGTAGCTTCCAGAGCAGGTGTCGGTGTGTGAAAGGGCAGGTTTTATCCGTGGGGGCAGGTGTACCCCTGAAAAAATTGGAGAATCATTTTATTCTCTGGAGGAGAAAGGAGTCAGACTCCCGCTGGCAAATGAAGTAACACCCTGCTGAAGGTGAGGCAGTAGCAGTTACAGTCCTGAAATGCCACCTGCTGTATCCCAGGACTCCACTCTGAGAGCCAGAGAACCTGAAAGCCAAGTAGGTTTGGAAGTCCACCTAGAAAAATGGGTGGCTTTCATACTGGATAAGGTCTCAAGTAACAACGTGAGGCTGGGTTAAATGCCCACATGACTGACAAACATCAGCAAACTCCACTGGTCATGGGCTAACAGAGGGTGCTTAATCCAGTGTAGCACTCCTGGCAGTGGTGGTCAGGTGGGCCGCAAAAGTTCTGTAGTCAGCATGGATAGAAAGAAAGAAACAGGGTGTTCTGAAGTGCAGAAAGCAAATAAGGGAAGGGACTGGCTCTGGAAGCCTCATGCTTGCAGTAGCACAGAGTAAGGTTGAGAGTGAATCCTTACATCTTGAGATGAATGATGAATCCCAGCAACATCGTGGACTGTTAGTAGCAAGGTTTAAAAGAACACACCCATGAGAAGATGCTTTTGTTTGAAGCCTTTCAAATATGTGGTATTTTGTCTGTTCAATCATGACAGGTTTTTGAGCTTACAGGAGAGGAAACCGCTCATTGCTAAAGCAAAAAATATAACATGAGACAGCAGCTCTGTAGAAACCATGTAACTGCTAACAGACCCTTTACTGCTACACCTTCCAACACCGAGAAAGTCCGCAGGTGCAAAACAATGACTGCATTTGGAGTATCCGGCAGACATGCAAGGAGGTCAAAGAAGACCATCATAATAATGAAATGACCAGTCTCACTTTCTCCTGAACAAAAACACATTCAGCAATCCCACCGAAGTGCCAAAGTCTATGTAAAATATATCGCACCATTTAGAATGGGAAATCTATTTATCTGGAAGGAATGGCTTTTCCTGCAAATTCCAGAACCACCTTGAATATTTTGTTCCCTAGCTTTACAACTGCACCCCTGATAACAGCAGAATGCTCATCCATTGAGTAAATGAAAAGGATCATTAAGATGAATAGGAATACAGCAACTTTAATTAGAAATATTTATGGTTTTAGAAGATCATATTGTCATGCACCAGCCGAAAGAATGGGAAAAAATTGCAATCATAAGCATTATAGTGATGAACAAGAAGCAGCAACAATTAGGCAAAGATATAATAATTTAGAGCAAAGTACCTAGAAATTATACTGTTAATAGCTTACTCTTCAATGTATTTTTCTTGCTTGTAGTGGTACCCACATTTTTCCATTTGTCTTTAAAATGGACATTTTTTAACCTTCCGATTTAAGAAAGCAACACTCTTCTAAGGTAACACTCACATTTCAACTGTTATTTTTAGATACAGGACTATGAGGAAACTCCAAAAAGAGCCTCCAAATAGTTCTAGTGATCTGTAACAGAAATTTGTCATCATGATCAGTTCTGGAAGGACCGAAGACCTCCTGAGACATGCAAAGATGATTCATCAGACTCCAGCATTTGCAAATTGGGGTACTTCCCGCTTCAACAAACTACATCATCCGGCAGGAGGAAAAGTTTTTAGACTTTGACAGCACACTGGAGCAGAACCCTTCCTGAAATTTGCACTTTATCTATTTAAGAGATGCAAGACAACTATTGGGTTACCCAAGATTATTAGTGACCAGCCTATTAATCTATTTCCCTGACAGAAATGGCCAGGCAAGGTACTCGTAATTCACGTTTCTTTAAAGAGAAGTGTAAAAGCACAGCATTGTGGTTTTCACCATGCAGTTAAAATTATGATTAACATTTAGTTACATACTGTATATAATGCACTTTAGATTGCAGTGTAGTAAGCAGAGTCATAAAAATGAAATGTTGGGGAAACTAAATAAGGAATTTCATATACATCTTAAGTGGGCAGCCACTCAATGCACTCAGACTTCTCAGAAACATTTCCAGCTGGATGTACTGCTTGCATAGGCTCGGCCAGGGTCATCAAATATAGATCTCTTGGTTTAGAGCAGTCTAATGTGTTAACTTTCAAGTACAGCGAAATAGTTCCTGCAGTTGCGGCCTCTGGGAATTGATATAGAGCACTCAGTACCTTGGTATATGAGACACAAACATCTCATGAAACAGCATTTATAAACACAGCACAGAAAAAAAATCATGTCCTTTCTATATTATCAGCTCATACTGAAATAATTTCATCATCACCTTGCCTTTTTCTATGTTCCAACTATGACTGCAAATTTATTTTGGTACAGCACGGGTCTGCACGGGTCTGCATCAGGCCTGACGATGCCCCCAATGCTCTCACAGGCGAAGTTCCTGTTTTCTTCCCCTGCTTTCTTTTATATACCAGCTTTTTACTTCTTGGGTAGTCAGTGTGTGTGGGAAGTATGCAGTGATCCCATCTGAGAAATGGCTTCTGGCTGCCGAGGCCGGGAGAAAGGTGAATATGAAGTAAGCAAGGCTACCATCTAGTGGTGCAATTGTACGTGCGTATTTCAACGGATCCTATATCACCAAATAACCTTTTTTTGATCATAAACCTAAGCCCAACATAGAAATTTAAGAACTAAACTTGTAGCATACGCTTTTCCATGACAGGCTCGAACATGCTCAGAGGATTCAGTTACCTGGATGCATGGCTTCCTCAGACCAGTGTATCACTCGTGTTGTCTTGAGTTCCTGTCTCCTGAGTGTTCCCTGGGCACTGAAAGACTAATTCTGCCATGGACGATCTTCCCTGTGATATTTATGGAGAAGCAAAGACCCTGAGACATCAGGCTCAGGTAAGATTACTCCAGTAGTTTAATCAAGGCTCTGTCCCGTCCACTGCATTAGCTACCTCAGGCACGTTATCGCTACATTGATGAAGGCCGTATGGGGGCAAGTTCAATCTGGAGCGATTTGCCAGCCAGCAGTTTGCTGGTTTCTTGACATGCCAAGCAATGCAGAATGATAATTTCAAAGTTTCTTTGCTCTTCAGGAATGCAAAGCCTTGCATCCAGGAATAGTTGTAAAGTAAGGTACAAATGTTCTCCTAGACATGTGACTAGATGTAATTCTCCAATGTCTCCTTTTCCTACCCTACCTCCTTACCCTAACCCTCAGGCATAAAAACTCTCACATTAAATTATGTGCTTACCCACTCCCATCCATCCCAGCCCCCCATCCCCCATCCAGACAGGAGCAACAGGGGCAGCTCTGGTTTTTTATCATTACAGGCAAATTCTGGGGGAGGTGAGCAGCATGACTGTGTTAGTTTGCAAACAACTGCAATATCTGAAATAGGAGAATTTACCAAGTGACCACCTCAGGAAAACAGTCCAGTTTGGACATCCTTCTAGCTGAAGGGGCCAGATAAGTGAAAGCTGCTGTCTGTAAGAAAAAGCTGCTATTAGTGCCGTTTCTAATTCTTAGGCACTTTGCTAGAAGGTAATTGATAATTTCAGATATGACTTTTTTTTCAGCAAATTCCGTTTACTCTTTTATGTGGCTCTGGCAGACAAAAATAGTCTAAAGTTGCCACAGAGCAAGGCCTGTAATTACAGGTAGTCAAATAGAATACCTCACACTGGTAAAGCTAAGGTGTAGCTAGATTTTCGTGCCTTGGGTGCTTAAAATGGAAGTATAGCTCTGCTTTCTGATGGCTACTAAAATGTATAATCTGATATTTTTCTACATAGGAGAAATAGGAATATGAAACAATTTTTCCATATCTTGAGAAGGCAGTTGTTCAAACAGCACAAAATAAAGCAGTTTCAGGCCAACACCTCTCTGCTGGCAGCAGTTGCTGGGTTTCAGCCCTGGCGCTCTTGCACCCTGGAGCTTTCCCTGAAGTGCTGTGGTGCTGGCTTTGCTTCCCACCGGGCAACTGAGGTGGTGCAGCAGCCCAGCTCCTTGCAAGGCAGGCAGGAAAGCCATGTTTTGGGCCAGAATGGGTAGCCCACTCGTGCTGTATGTGCATGTATACACATTCACATCCACTAATGCACATTAATTAGAGGTGTAGAAAGCTAAGGTAAAGTTGGAAACACTAGGTTCACTGACAGCAGAAGGCCAGTGCTTTGTCTCTGAAACAAGAGAGACAAAAGTCCAGTGTCTAATGTCCTAAATACATCTAGAAAAGCCCAGGCTGTAAATGCACTCAATGGGAATTCTGCCCTACGTGTATAAACATACACTGGAAAGAGCAGCATGTTTTGCGCTTATATTTGCAGCTGCAGAATGTGATACAGTCCCATTGTTTTTCTGATCCATAGCGTAGTTTCCCATGTCATCTAAATATTTTTCACCACTGAGGGGGATTTGTTGTAACGTGCACACTCATAAGGTAAACACCTCCACTACAACAAAAAGGCTCAAGGGCCAAACGATGGTGTTCTTCACACCCACGTGTGCTTCGATTAAACATTTCGAAACACTGATGGTTAAACTGATCTTCAGAAAAACAGTTGCTCCATCAGTGACAAAGACCATCTAAATATTTCTCCGGAGGTGGGGGGGCAGAAATATTCCTCTCCTTGAATAGCGTGGAAAAATTCCTGAAGCAGAGAGAGAGAGTAACCTCCCTTTCTCACTACTGTTGATGCTCTGAGAGCAGCCACTGAAGACGCGCTGGAGGATCTACAGAGTCAGGCTCTGAGAGTGGCTTGGGGCGAAGGCAAGCCTGGAAGGGACATTTCACTGTGGTTTTAATGCTAATTGCTTGCAGTGAAGCCAAGACTAATAACCTTGCCCCAGCAACACCCCTGCACTGGTGTGTCCCCCAGCTGTAAGAGCAGCACGTACCGCACAACTGCTTTGCATTAGCCATACACTGGGTGGTCACCATGTGTAAAATGCTTTGTGACTCAACTATGGGTTATGTTGCCAGATGTACTTCTGGAAAGTGGTTACTAATGGGGGGTTGGTTCTCACATTCTTACACATTTTAAAATCAAAGACTTGTCTTATAAGTACAAGTGAATAGCTACTGTTAATTTGTAATTAACATGGCCGTTGGTATAGGCAAGACTTTGGAGATCTCAGCAGCTAAAAAGTTCATTCTGAATTTCACCAGCACAACAAAGGGATTTGTTTAATGCTTCTAACTCCCTGTTACAGGGTGGAGAAGCAAGTGCAGCTCAGATCCAGGTCTGTGAGGCTTTATTTTATCTACCATGGTCACACTGAGAAAGTGGCAGTGCTCTGTTGCTCTGAGTCACCAGCCTGCCAGAGCTGCACACCAAACATATATACATACATACAATACATACAGTGGCTGGGAACTCTAAGATACGCTGTAGAGTGGTCAAGAAGTTTGAGAATGGCTCAGATGCAGAAACTCTCTTTCCCACGCAGTCCCACACAGCCAGTGCATTTCAGGGCAGGACTAGAAAGATGGATTGCTCCTGCCTATAGAGGAAAAAGGATCACTTGCTAACACCACCAAAGAAAACATCTGAGGGAAAGGAGACACATGCCGATAGTCTGGGTGCCAGTATACTGTCTTCCTTATCCATGGAGACAAGCCTTGCAAGCTTTCCTATCAAGTAAAAGCAGATAGTATATCTAAGACAACCTTGTCAACAACTATGTCCCTTCTGCTCTTCTTTGTGGAACGTCACTCTGTCCTACTTCTACCTTGAAACAAGAATACAATCCGTGCTTCTGGTAGACACCATCACCATATGGTGGACATGATTTTGCAGAGGAACAAGGTGAAGACGCATCCTGCCAGACAGATCTGAATTCAAGAAAACCATGACCACACTCTTCAGAGTTAAGACTCTCAAGGCAGGCCTTCAAAGCTACATTTTAGCACCTTAACACTTCCACCTACAGACTTGCAGAAGAGCTGCTGCATTCTGCAGTTTGTTTCTTACATGCTGGAGGATTTGGCTGTAGTTCAGAGCAATTGCATTGCAAAGTCATTACACAAAGGCAGCCCCTACAGAGCAGCCCCTCTCATAAACCTGACCCTTTTACCTGGACAGTTTCAGTGTGACCCCTCTTTAGATGAGTTTACTCCAGGGTTCACATTCTTCAGCACATCTCCTTCTCAGCAGTCCTTTGTCGTATCTCTCAGCCAAAACATCCCCTCCTTGTGGAGAAGGGGGACAGGAGAACATACATTTTCCAGCCTTTACCTTAAATAAAGAAAAATGTGGTTTTTTTCTCTTATTCTCAACTCACCTCAGATCTGCTTTGAATTTCTTTCACTTCCCAGTCTTACTTCTACTTGACATTTAAGACATTTCACCCCAGAGCTCCTGGCCTATGGACCCGGGGAGCAGCTGCCAACAGCCAGGCACTGAGCAGTAACTGAACTTACATCACCCCACAGTGCTGGTCTGCAGTCACTGAGACTCCTCACAGAAGTATTTAAATTAACCTGGATGCAATTCAGAAACAAACACATGCCTCTCTTCCCTGCTCAAAGCTTTCATGGACCCAGGCCCTCTGTAAAAGCAGCCATTTGTACTTGCCCTCTTGTTCCCTCTGATCTTTTAATTAAAGGCTGGGGCACTCACACAGAAATTCCTGTTGTGCTCCGGACAACTTAGCAGAAGAGAAGGGGGATGTTACTGCCTTACATAGATCCCTGGCACCCACTGTCCCTTCAGTGGCCTTAGATATGTTTGTCGTGTTTTATGTTTGGTGACACAGTGTACTTTTTTCTGGCTGGGATGGAGTTAATTTTCTCCTTTGCAGCTGATATGGGGCTGTGGTTTGGATCTGTGACCGAAACAGAGCTGATAACACATAGATATTTAGCTGCTGCTGAGCCATGCTTGCACAGCATCAAGGTCTTCCCTGTTTCTCACGCTGTCCCTGCAGCCAGTGGGCTGGGGGTGCACAAGAAGTTGTGAGGGTCACAGTTGGGACAGCTGATCCCAACTGATGTAGGGGTTCATTATGTTCAGCAATAAGAGTTAGGGGGCTTGGGGGGTTGGGGGTGGTTCCCAGGGGCCCACAGCTCTGGCACTGGCTGGTGTTGAATGACTGCTTTCTGCATCACTTGTTTTTCCCCTTTGCTTATTAAATTGTCCTTATCACAACCCACAGATTTTCTCACTCTTGCCCTTCCAGTTCGCTCCCCCATCTTGCTGGGGAGGAGTGACCAAGCAGCGGTGTGGAGATTAGCTGCCTACTTTGGTTAACCCACAACACATTTAACCCACAGTATCCAATCTAGGGGAAAGGATTTCTTCAACCAATATCTCATTCTGGAAAAGCTGTATACATTTGGTGGTACAGCTCGATAGCAGTGCTGGTGGTATAGCAGTGATAGAGAATATAATACATCGCTCCCCACTTGATGGAACCTATATGCGAGTGTGGCTGGGGGCAATTCCCTTACATCTGTCCTTTACAGTGATGCAGACATAGATGTGCAGACATGTTAACATGGAAAATATGAGTGGTGGCTGTAAGGACAGTATTTTATTAGCTTTCCAGTTACCCACTGCATGCTAGGTGCCAAATAAAAGGAAATTGCCTTGTGTCATAGGCACATATCTACCATGTTAAAAGCCTGTCATGCAGAAATTTAAAGCTATATGCCATGATGCATACACAATCATATATTATCATAACAATTACTGTGAGCTGCAAGGTAAAAATATGTAGCCTTCTCTCATTACCAGGCAGTTAAGATTGGATCCATCCATCTGAAAGCCAGTGTCACCACTGTAGATGTCTACACCTGAACTGGGTCCCACAGGCTCCCTTGATAGTTGAGGGAGAGAAGTCAGTGTTGCTAGAGCAGTTTGCCTCAGCCCAAAGCTAACACTGACTCATGCTCTCAAGTGTCTTCTTCTTGTTCCTGATTATGAAGGTATCCTAAATGTCTGTATAATGGATGGATGGATACCACCTTAGTTATCCTATGACTTACATCAGAACTGGCCTTAGGCAAAAGTAGTCCTAGCAACACTTCAAGATGCTGCATTTCTGTTTAAGTCAACCTTCTTTAAGCACACTGCTATGGCAGAACTGAGCTGTCGCACCAGCCCACTGGCAGGATTTACCCCCAACCAGCAGATGTACTTAATTTCAGTAATTTCAGATACCTTTAATTCGCTGTAGGGTAAGTGCAAACGGGCACCAGGAGAGTGGTGATGTGCTGTAACACTTTCTGTGGCTCCAGTAGCTGCACCACCACATAGCTGTATGCTGCTGCCCTGGGCACCACCAGTCAGCTACGGATGGCAGTAGTTTGCTTGGAATATAGGGAGCAAGGGATTAAGGAGATGGTCAGGAATAGGTTTGGGGTCCTTCTTTTGGGAAGTGAGAAGCAAGACACAGGTGTGAGGTGTTTGCTAGGAAGGTGCATATAGCACAACTGAAGATGAGGAGTAGGACTGCCTCAGGGCTTAGATTTTGGGAGAATAGGAAAATTGTTTTCTAAAGAATAGTTTACAACCTCAACTTCCACTTCAGGAGCTCTTGTATAAGGTCGGCTTTGTCTCCTACATCACCCTGCTTGTCATAGCTACTTGTTAGGAGATCTGAACTCAGATACAGCCCTTAACTGTAGGTCTAGTTCTTCCCTACATAAACCTTCAACCAAAACATGCGGAGAAAGCAATTACTACCACCAAGCCCTACATTTAAGAGAAAGAAATCTGCTTGAAGATTATACACACAGCAAAGATTCTTCTGCATGCACTTTCTAGATCAGACATCTGAGTGAAAGCTTCATTTGCAGACAGTGCAGATCACCACAAGTACTACTGTTATGTTGAGATGGACAGTGCAGAAAGTTCACAAGTATTTCCAGTCATTTTTTCATTGACTTTACTGCAGTAATGGGAATGTATGGGGTTAAATGTGCTAGGTACTTCTGCCTCCAGTGACAAAAGATGATCTGGAGACCTCCTCTTTGCAAGGAGGTAGGTGAGGTCTGGATATGACACAGCACTCACCTTTTACATGACTTTCCAGAGGTGGACATCTGTATCTTGACCCTTCTATGGTTGTATTTCAAAGATTAAACTGTAAGCTTCTTTCCCTAGGAGCTAACTGTAAATCTAGTAAGGCTCATAAGTAGGTATCAACTCAAAAACATAGTGTGTACAACCACTTGATGGGACTCATTCCCCCTAAATCACAGGATCTAAAGACAATTTAAATGCACTTGAAATCGGGCAGGTAAAGAAATTTTGCTGCACTGTGGTCCGAATCGTTCTCAATCAGGCTGGAAAACCAAAGGAAGAAAGTAAGCAAAACCAAGCAGGCTGCAGACATTCAGCCTGACTATTCTGTTCAGTATTTGCATTGTTTGAAAGATAACTGTGAAGCATCTCTGTTATCCACAACGCTCCCGTCTGGCTGTTTACCAGGAGATCTGAAAGGCTGTTTGGCCTCCACGTGATTCCTAGTATTTCAAGCAGGTTGGTGATGTTCCCTTGTGCAGAGATGCTCAAATTAAAGACATTACGTGGAGAAATTGTCAGGTCATGAGTAAAAAAGCCCACTATTTTATACCTGGCTCCTTTGGACGGGTTCAAGAATTGGTTCAAGCTGCAATCAGCAGGCAGGTGACTTTGTGACAGCTTTGTATCTTGCTTAAATGATTAAAATCAGTACCTAGTGCTCATGGAGAGCACCAAAACCAGCACATGCTTTATGTGATGCGCAGCAGGGCCCTTCGCTGAGGGAGCAGCCAGGGACATAAATGCTGACATGCGCTTTCAGAATAAAGAGAGCTCAGGGGCTGATGGTGGGGGTAGAGAAACGTGCGCCCCCCCGGTGATGTCGGTCGCTTGCCCCCCCCCCCCGGCAGCGCTGCCCGGTCCCGCGGGGAGGGGGGACGAGGGCGAGGGAGCGAGCGGCCGGGCAGGAGGACGCTGCCACCTCAGCCCCGCCGCTTCTAGCACTTTCTCCACACCGACCTAAGGCGGGCTGGGGTCCCCCCTGCTACCGGCCGCGGCCCGCTCACGCGGAGGAAGTCAGACTCGGGGTCCGGCGGTGCCCCCAGCCCCCGCCCCCCGCCGGTCTGACTCTCCGCCGCCCGGCGGCTCCCCGACACCGAATTCCCCCCCAGACCCCGCACGCCTGGGCCTTCGCACTGCAAACAGCCGACCGCACTCACTCCACCGCATCCCCCGCCCCTCAGGCTTTGGTCGTGCCCTGCTCCTCCCTCTCCCCCGCCGCGGTGCAAAGTGAGCCAGCCCGCCCCTATATAACAGCCGGCGTGGGCGGCTCCGCGCTGCAGCGTCGACGGCGGTGGGGGGCTGTGCGTGGCAGACGTTGTCGTGTTTGGGGCGCAGCTTGCCTTCTTCTCAGCTCCCCAGAGCCCTGCAGCCATGGCCTGGCAGCCTATGGAGATCAACCCTGAGGTAAGCGAGGAGCGGTTGGGGAGGGGGTCGCGGCCGTTAGGGGCGGCGGGACCGGGGTGGGCGGTGGAGCGCCGTCTCTCCCCGGCACTCACCTCTCTCTTCTCGCATTGTCTTCCAGATGCTGAACAAAGTGAGTTCTCGTCGCTGGACCACCGCGGGCGGGAGCCGCCCTTTGCCTCCACTCCTCAGTATCCCACCGTGCTGAGGCAGCGCCGGCCGGAGCGGCACGGAGCGGTACCGCGGCACCTGCCGAGTGGTGCTGAGGCCGCGCCCTGCCCCGCGGGCGCTCCCTCAGGCGGGTGCTGCCGCCGGCGGTGCCTGGGTGCGGCCGGCAGGTGGCGCCGCGGTGCCGCGCGTTGTGCTGTGTCACTGGGGCGGTGGGGTGCCGCCGCGGGCGCTGTTGGGGGTGGGGGCAGGATGTCACGGCCGGGCCCAGTCATGAGGGGGGAAGGGATGTCGTGGCCGTGCCACCCGCTCGTTGTGCCCTGTGCAGGTGCTGTCCCGCTTGGGGGTGGGTCCCGGCTGGCGCTTCGTGGACGTGTTGGGCTTCGAGGAAGAGGCGCTGGGTGCCGTGCCGGCCCCGGCCTGTGCCCTGCTCCTGCTGTTCCCCCTCACCGAGCAGGTAGGTGGTGGGTGGGGGGCGCTTCGGGGGCGGGGAGCGGATGCCGTGCCATCCATGACGCGCCGGCCTTCACCTCCTCTCTCAGGCCCTCTGGACTGCACCTGTGGAGGCGGTAGCTGTGTGGGCGGGGTTCAGGCGCTGAGTCGGTGGCTGCTCTGGTGCAGCACAATGGCTGGCGCTCTGCGGGGTTTCTGCTGCTGTCCTGGGTGGGCTGGCGTCTGGCCTGTCTCTAGAGGGAAAAGCAGCGGCTATGCCTGTACCTGCTGGCTGCAGTCAGGAGTATGCCTGTGTCGTCTGTCCAAGCATCAGATGGCGGGGAGTGGGTTTGGCTTATACTGGGGCTGTAGGTGGCTGGGGGGTGGTGAGTGGTACATGCTGGGTGCTTGGCTTCAGCCTCCAAACAGCCTGAACTGAAATGAACCGAGCAACAAAACAAGGCTTCTTATTTCAGTGCTCCTCTTAATCTTTGCTCTGTGTGTCAGACTGAGGAAAACACATGAGTGGTCTTGAGTGTGAGGAACAGCAGTTCTGTTACCATGCTGAATCATTGCACTTGGAGAGGCCTGAATTACTTCGGAATGATTAGTGCATTTAATCCAATCAATGTGAGGAAATAGATGAGGAGATATAGATACTTCAAAATAAAGTGTATTTAACAGGTCCTTAAAAGGAAGGGTTTTAGCCTTTTGGTAGTGATGGGTTTACACTTGTCTATGTACTGTTCTCTTGGGGAAGGCTTCAGGAACGGAAGTAACCAAAAAGCTACATAGACAAATTATTGCAGAGACATGCTGAGTAGCCTTATTAAATGGACCTAAACAATTGAAGGAGGATATAAAAGAGCCTATCTGTTATGATTTCCCACTCCAAGCTATTTCCAGTGTACAGAACAGATGGAGAAGCTAAGAACAGTGCCTTTGATATGACTGAGTCATGCAGGTAGTCCATTAAGGCTTGGCCTCTATCCAGTATAGACATACAATGTTTTTCTGGACCTGTGCCACAAAGATGGCTTTATGGGTAAATCTTTGCCCAGTCTTGGTATTGATTCTCCTGTGCAACACTTCCATTTAGTAGCTTGCACAATAAAAAGATACTGCTGTGGTGAAATGCTTAAAACTTATGTTTGCAGCATGAGAACTTCAGGAAACAGCAGACTGAGAAAATAAAGGACCAAGAAATCAGTTCCAAGGTGTATTTCCTGAAGCAGACAGTCAGTAACTCCTGTGGCACAATTGGTCTGATACATGCAGTTGCTAATAATAAAGATAAACTGAAGCTTGGTGAGTATGAATGTTCTGAAGTGCTTTGATTTCTACTTTTATGACAGGAAGGTTTAGTGAGTATGGGCTGTAGAAGATGTCTGGGACTTTCATGTGAGCCAAGTTAAGGCATACTGTATGGCTTCAGGAGGTGAGTCTTTCAGCTCCTGGACATGGGCATGTGGTCTCACCTGCTGCTCAGATTGCAGAGGAAATGTGCTGTGACTCCTGTCTGCTTCCTGCAGAGGTGCTGTCCTGCTGAGCAGTGCAGGAGGAAAAGGGCACATAGTAGGACTGACCAAAGTCCGCTTGTAATGAGGCAGTATCATGTTCAGAAGTAGCTATTGACATGGGTGTTCATGTCAGCTGAAGAGATTAAGGTCTTCATGCCACTTATGTCTAATGTAAACAGACTGGCTTGGGGTAGCTTTTAAATTAGTTTAAAACATGTTTTCTCTTCGCTGGGAAAGTGGTATAGGATAAGGACCTGTTAGTGGACTTGTCCTGCATAGGGTGGCTCTCTTCCTATAAAAAAGGAGGTAAAACTGGCCTAGGCAACTGGTGGCTGGAAACTCCTATCAAATAGGGCTACAAGTGCTCATTAAAAAAGGCTGTCACTGATTCCAGGAAGTACTTTACTCAGACTGGAGATCTGCAAAATACAACTTGAATTATCCCAAGAAAATCTGGACCCTTTGGGTGGTGTGGGCTTCCCTTTTACACAAAGGAAAAAGCATTTGAAAGACTTAAATGGGAGCAGCTTTACTCATCTTCTGAGGATGCTGAAATAACGCATTCCTGATGAGTGAAATGAGTGATGCTGCAGATCTTTCATGTAGGAACTGAAACAGCACATCTTGGCACTGTGCTAGTAATTTATGCTATGGAAAACCAAAGTAAGCCTAGTGTGAGCAAGTGCTGTGTCCATTTGAAGGTAGTGAGACCACCTAATTTCATCTAACCATATTCTGTTGGTACTTGGTATCCTTACAGCTGGTACCTTTTCTGAATTTCCTAAAACAGGACTGAACACTTTGCCCAGTCTGCAAGGGTAAAATTGGAAAAGCTAAATCTCATTTGAAAGGGAGTTCAAAGACAGGCATCCAGAGTATCCTTGAAGCAGTTGAGTTCTGACTGTTTGTAATAGATTGTTACAGCTTCTGGATAAATAACTTGTTTCAAGTGATAGTTAAAATAGCATTTGCTGGAGATGGTTCCAGGCTGAATGCAGTGACTCCTAGTCAGTGCAATGAGCATTGATTTCTGTGGCTGCATTTGGACTGTAACTGATCCTTTAACTGTACTGAATAAAACCTTTGATCTTCTCGTGCAGATGAGGGGTCTGCCCTGAAGAAATTTCTTGAAGAAACAGCTGACATGTCTCCTGAAGAAAGAGCTAAGCATTTTGCAAATAATAAGGTATATGAATGGTAAAAAACTGCTGACAGCTATTGGTGCTGAAGGATGTAGTAACTTGTGCCTGCTTTTGTCTGCTTTCTCTGAAGGCTATACAAGAAGTCCACAACTCGGTTGCCCAGGAAGGACAGTGTCGGGTAAGATACAATTGTGTAAAAAAAAAAAAAACAACAAAACAAACCCAACCCAAAACCTGGGAGAGGTGGTTAATGAAGGTGGCTGAGCAATACAGTTTTTGTCTGGAAGATAGCTGTTCATGAGAAAATGAATGAGTGACTAATATGTGAATGCTTGTGGCTTGTGCAGTGTTTCTTCCTCCAACATGGACTGAAAATTTGGCTTCAGACCCAATTTGAAAATGTGACTGTACACTAGGATTTCTGGTGCTTGACCCAATAGATGTCTTGCAGAGATCTTAAGTCCTTTGCTGTTGCTTTATTGACATCTCCTCTGTCCTGCAGTGACAAGTAAGGGATCACAGTGCTAGGCTTTTTTCAATCTAACAGATGTGTCTAATGGTCTTTCCTAAGGTTGAGGACAACAGTGTGAACTTCCACTTCATCCTGTTTGTCAATGTGGATGGGCACCTGTATGAATTGGGTAAGGTCCTGAGAACTCTGTTGGGCTGGGCTAACTTTACACTGCACAGCAGTGTTGGGAGCTGGGGCTAGATCCTTGGTGCTGATGAAGCCCTTCACAGGGGCAGTCAAGCCAGATTTGTATCTTCACCTGGCTTAACTGAAGGTGGGTTGCAGTGAAGGCCTGGGTTGTCCTAAAGTATACCATCTCCTGTAGAGCTGGGAATACTCAATCCACTTCTCCCTCAAGCTATGCACTGACAATTTATTCTGACTTCCCAAGTATCTTAATGTGTGTACTTCCTGTGGCCTGCTATGCTTGGTTCTGCTATGTGAGTTAAAGCAGTAAGTACACTGAGTGACAGGACTTTCTTCCACAGATGGGCGCATGCCATTTCCTGTAAACCATGGCACAAGCTCAGATGACTTGCTATTGAAGGTAAGACTCTTGCTAAAAACAAGGTGAGAAGCCTGCATTCAATGTGCAGCAGCCATAGCTACTTGCTGAACATGTTGGTGCTGCTTGCTCCATGGCAACAAGGTAGTGTTGTGCCACAGAGCTGGAGACCTGTGTAACCGTGCTTATTAGCTGGTGTTCCAAGACCTTGCAGCTTAGGTGGTAGGACCCAGAGAGGAGGTGCAAAGACTTGGTCTCTACAGCAGGTGTGTTCTGCTGGTCTAAACAGCTTTTTTCTTTCTCTTCCAAGGATTCTGCGAAGATCTGCAGACAATTTACAGAACGTGAAAAAGGAGAAGTTCGTTTTTCTGCTGTGGCTTTCTGCAAGTCTGCCTGAGACTCTGAAGAGATGCAAGGAAAGCAGTCTAATAGCACACCAGTAAATGCAGTCTAAACTCCAGTGCTTTCAGTACTTGTTAAACACAGCTGTTCTGGTAACTTAAATTGTTTCCACCTTTTGCTATACACAGGAGCAACATCAGTGGAGCTTATGCTTAAAGATGAGCTCAAGTTTTAATGTGAACAGTTTGGACACATGAGATGTCTTTAGACTCTTTTTTTCACATGTTAAGTAGAACATGCTTAACAGGGCTTATTTAATCTGTGCCATGTTATTTGAGCTGTTGGTTGATATTTCCTTGTCCTTAATGAGAATAAAATATTCTGTTGGAAGACTAAATGGACTGGAGTGATCATTAACTTTCTCCAAAAAGAGTTAAGTGTGGCATGCTACATAAACCTTGTTTTCAATGAACTCTTCAGCTTTCCCCTGACCAAAAAGTTAATGGTAACCTCAGGTTAGCAGGACACTTGCTTTTCCTGGTGTTGAAGAAGGCCTCCAAGGATGGGGGGTGTATCACCCTGTGTGTAACATGTTCTAGTGCTGCACTAGCCTTCTGGTAAAGCTGTTTCCTAATGTCCAGCCTAAAACTCTTAGGTTGCAATTTTCTACCTGAAACACATATTTTGGGGGAGATAAGGTGTGATAAGTAATAGTCAGATGCCAAGTTGAAGGTGTCTGCTTTGGGAGGCCACTTGTCCTGGTGCTACAAGCAACAGGATACCTGCTGCAGTGGTTGGTGGTGTTTCCTTATATAAGTCTGGTTTTCCTCCTCACCTCTGGCTAAAGATCCATTGGCCAATGCTGAACATCGTGCTGGGCCAGCCTGTGTGTGCTTACTGTGATTGTGTTGGGTAACAGTCTCTTTCAAAGCCTTCCCCCCAGCTTATCTAAAAAAGGAGAAAGCCACGCTCCCTGCATTTTTAATAGCAGGGTGACAGTTTGGGTTCAAGTGGAAGAAAGCTATTGAACATATATCGCTTGGCTTCAACTTAGTGACTCCTGCAGAGACTCTTCTCACCTGAGTCTGGCTGCTGGTATGCTGCAGCTCCTCAGGGTAGCTGTAAGAAGGGGTAAAACATGCTTCACAGTCTGTGCCTGCCAGCTGTGTTGTACGGTGCTGGGTAACTCAGTGTTCTCATGCAGGCCACCACCTTCGGCTGCTCCAAGCCTGGCTTCCAGGCTGTGATTGAAGGGTAATGTGACCCACAGGCTTTTGTCAAAGCTGTGCAAGGGCTTGAAGGTGTGTGGTATTGTTGCTGCTCATGTAATTACCTGATAGCTGGAACTAGGAGGGGCTTGTAACCCATTTTTATTCAAATTCTGAGGATTAGCTGGACTTCAGACTACTTCAATCTGAAAGTTGGTCTCTCCCAGTTCCAGTTTGCAGGAGGTGAAAGCTGCCTGCCGAGAAAAGGCCCATTACATGTCACTGGTTCTCTACAATAGCACCTTATTCTGCTCGCTAGCCAGAGCTGGCCCAGGTGGAAAGAGGCCTCCTGGGGCATTGCAGCCTCAGCCTCCTGCTCCAGCACAGGCCTGGAGCCATGCCTGCAGCAGCAAAACCTGCCAGAGGGGAAGTGTGGGGGGCATGTGGCAGGAGAGTGGAAGGAACCCTGGGAGGAGAGGGCGGGAGAGAGAGCAGGGCCCACTGAGCTGAACACCACACCCGGAAGCCTGCTTTCATTCTGTGGGGTCCCTTTCTGCGCTTGTAAGGCTGTTGCCAAAGGGGACCTGCTGTAACCGTACTGCACAGTCTCTCAATGCTGGAGCAACCTGAAAGTGCCTCTGAGATACCACTGTACTTTTTTATAGCAACTGCAACAGTCAAATGTTTCTGGGTTTGTGTTTTTTCTTTCTTTTTTAAATCTAGCAATAGGGATGTTTAGTGCTGCTGGAGTTATTTTAGTGTTTCATAAACATTTTTTCACTCTCTTGCTCAAGCTTTTATGTTGAGAGTCTTCTGAGAGGCAACCTTTGGGTACTTCTGGCCTCATGGAAAAATGGAAAGCGTAGTGACAGAACTGTCTTATTTTCTCACTTTCTGGTCCCAGCTAAAGCTTCAAAGGATGGAAATAAGGAGAACAACTGAGGAATGAATGTTATCCATCGACTTACATATAACGTTGCTAGCAAGGCTGTTTCCCCCCACACTAAAATTGCCCCAGGGGCCTGTCAAACAGCTAGGCTATGACTCTAAAACAGCCTGGGTAGAAAGGGGAAGATAAGTTCCTGGGCATGAGGAAGATCTCGGGAGCTGGGATGGAGCTGACTCAGATGCAGGGGTCTCAAACAATGGGTGAGGGTCTGGTAAGTTGAATATATGGAAGGCAATGCTAACAGTGCAGCTGTTCCAGCTGTGTTCCTGCATTCAGAAGAAAAGTCATCATACATGGAAGCCTGTATGTGCCAAGTCAAAGCCTTAAAGAAAAAGCCATAGATAGAAAAGATAGAAGGTGTTTCAAAGTCATATCAGGCGTGTGGTATCTCAGAATAATGACATTTATGCATGTTTTCCAGCTATTTTTACCTACGTACAACTTTTTAAATGTTAATCTTTGCCCAGTTTCAGTTTCCCACTTTAGCAGAAGTGTTTGGACCAAGAAGTATAAAGGTCTGTAGGCTTTTTTAGAGTGCTATGAATGAAAACACACAGTTTTCATGAGAAGATGCTCTCCTAATTTACTGTTTTCTGTTGCTCATATCCTAACTAAAGAGAAGAGTGTTTTGTTTCTCATCTTCACTTGGTTTTTCCTCTGTTTTTTTAATCTTAAATCTGTAATTCCTTATGGAACCTTGTCCCTTGCTTTGATTTTGAACCTGTTACCTGGTTTGATGTCCTGTGCACCCTCCTTAATTTAATCAGCTCTTCTGACCTTCTTCATTTCTCATCTGCAACCCTACGTGGTTTTCCTGAATTTACTCCTGACTTTTCACTGTGACAACTGCTGAGATGGGAGGAGCCTGTGAAGCCTGTTGTGTGCTTTATGCCTGTTCTGAGGGAAACCTGTAGCTGGCTGTTGCCACTGATGCTCTTTCAGAGACGTGAGGAGCCTATCAAGCACATTTCTTCATTTCAATTAACAGGTTCCTGCCGTTTTTAAAGTGCAGCCTGCCAGAAACAGGCTTTTCACAATGAATATACAGAACTATCCTTGGAAATATTGGGGAAATATTTAAGAATCTCGGGTAGGGCTTCAGGCTTATCTGCGTAGACCTGCCTATTGCTAATTTAGAGCCACACCCAGGGTCGACTGTGCACAATATATCATTTTCTTAGCAGTTTCTCTCTCTGCGATGTCGAAGGCTGCAGTTAACCTGTTCTGTAGGTGGCAGCATTGGGAAACTTTCAGCAACAAGTCAGATAGAGGAGCCACCAACAGTAAAACAGACCCAGGAGCAATTTTGTTCAACCACATAGGTAACGTGAAGTCCCCAGGTAGCCCTACCCGTTTCAGTGGGACCACTCTCTTGCCTAAGAACGCTCCTGATTTCACAGCCAAACATCCAACCAAGCCTTAACTCAGTCAAATGCTAACTCAGGCGTAACAGGCGTTTCAATAGCCTTTGGCTTAGGGCCCTAGCTTTTTGCAGCTGACACAGCACCACGCCACCCCTTTGTCCAGTATATAGCACTGTGTGATACATGCAGCACTATTTCCTTGCTAAATAGGGTTCCTGTTTTGCAGAGTAAGGAAATAAAGAGTAGGAATCACTCCCACAGTATCCAGCTTTCGACACACAGGCCACCTTATCAATCTGCAGGTATTTAAGTTGGAGAAGTAGTTACCTGAAAAAGGGAACTTGCCATACTAGTATCCACTGCCTTTGATGCAGAGGCACCGGGGAGCTCTGGAGCCCAGCCCCCCCAGCCTCTGTGCTGGCTGTAGGGAGAAAAATGACACTGGCAATAAACCTCACATTCACAAGATCCTTTTCCTGGTGCTGCTGACAGCCAAGAAGAAGAGGTTAATGACAGGACTGCAGCTCAGTGAGACCAAGGACCAAATGTGAGCAACCAAGCCCTGGGGAAAATGCAACCAGAAGCTGAGTAACAGCATTAAAATCCCTTTGTGACCAAAGGAATTAAAATACCACATTTTGTCACTGTTAAATTCTTGCACAGGCTGATATTAAGTCATGGGGAGTGGCTGACATTCCAAATACTTCAAACCTGAGGAACCTCAACAGATGAGAGGATCGGGCTAGAAGAAACCTGACAGAGTTCAACATGGTGAGGTGCAGAGCTTGGCACCTGGCTGGAGCTACCACATGTCTCTGTACAGGCTGGGGGGCAGCGGGCCAAGCTGCGGGCCAAGCTACAGTCCTGCTTGACAGGCCCTGGGGGGTACCAAGTTCGGTAGACGTCCATGCGTCGTGTGCTTTCCTCCTGAGAAAGGCCAATTGCATACTATGATGTGAGCTAGACTAGGAGGAGTAGGGCCCGCAGATAGAGGGAAATTATCCATCTCTGCTTGGTGCTGGTGAGGCTGCACCTGGAATAGTGTGTCCAGGTCTGGGTGTCCCCCCAGTCCAAGACGGACGTGGAGAAATCTGGAGAGGGTCTAGCAGAAGCCACTGAGGCAGCCAGAGGCATAGAGCATTTGGCCTACAAGGAGAAGTTGGAGGAGCTGGGCGTATATAGTCTGGCACGAAGGAGACTACAGGAGGAACTAATTGTAGCCTACAACTACTTCAAGGGCAGTTGCAAAGACGACAAAGCCAATTCTTTTTCTTTCTTCTTGGTAGTGGGAGATGGTATATCAAAGAGCAGTAGCTTAGAGAGTTCAATTTGGGACATTCGGAAACTAGAATCATTCTTCTTCACTGAGAAGGTGCTACAGTACTGGAACAGGTAACCAGAGAAATGGAGGCATCTCCATCCTTGGAAGCTTGCAAGGGACCGGGATTTCACCACCAGCTTTTGTTAAACTGCCCTGGGTTACCTGCTACAGTATGAAACTATGGAACCAGTGATTGGTGTAGCTCCAGCCTTGGGAATGGAGTGCTGTGTTTCTGGATATGGAGCTAATGGTGAGTCTTCTCTCTGCATGATGAGCTGGGGGACCCATTCCCTGCAGCAAGAGCTGAAGGCTGATGCTGCTGGCTATTGCTGTTCTGCTCTGGCTGTGGTGGAAGGTCAGGAATGTTGCAGGAACACCAGCAAATACACCTAGGAGGAGGCACAGATTTTTGACGCTGGTGGGGCAGTTGTCACCTCGCAAAGAGAAGGGGAAAGCAGAGAGCAGGGGCAGATCTGAGCGAGCTCTTCCATGGCCCATTAACCACCAACAGAAGTGTGGGATCCTCCCTGAGGATGTGTCTAACATCCCTAAGGGTGACAGGGAACCCTACCAGGGGTGCTGGAAAGGGAGAATGCTAGACAGGGAGAATGGGAAAAGCAGGTCATCTTCACAGCAGTACTACAAACAACATGAGACGGTCCAGTGAAGTTTCCCAACCCCTTGAAGAACTGTCGTGCATCAGAAATGTAGTTCTAGATGAAGTCCAGTGCAAGTAAATGAGCTACGTAGAACTGATCTGAAAATTTCTTATGTACTTCTTGCTTAGATGAGTTTCAGATGTGGTTAGCTGATATTGCAATGCCTGCAGGAAGACATAAAAAGTGAGGAGATCTGCATGACATTGTAAGAACAAGACTGGGCAAAGGTATGTCAGTGGGTTTAGCATTTCAAGCAGAGTACTATAAAAAACAAGACAGTCAATTCCACTGTCTCAGAACACTCTGTACCATACTGAGAGGTGTTATTACTTACAGCACCGTAGCCAGACTGAACTGCAATTTCTTTTCAAGTTTTTAGACATCTTAACATCTCACTAGAGCAGCTTCCTCTCCTCATGTGTGGAGAGTGGGAGAAATGCAGTTTTACTATCCCTGCTTTGCAAGTAAGGCACCGAGACACAGATTCAGTCATTTGCCTAAGTTGATACTTGAAGTTGTTGGCAGAGTTGGAATTAAAACTAACTTTATAACTACATGTGAGTTGGGTGGGGTTTTTTTGCAGGCAGAAGTTTATATTTGCACTAGTTTGGCTTTGGGCCTGAGTTAATGCACCCAACCTCTTAGCATGGCTTATTAGCTAAAGCTCTGTTAGGCTAACCACAACTCGATTGACTGGGAGAACACTCGGGTGAACTCACGTCTGTCTGCGCGAGTCTGTATGGACACACAGACCCTTGGGGCTCCTTCTGCGCCTCAGGATATTTCTCCAGTAAAATTCTAGTGCATCGTGACTCAAGAAATACTACTTTCTCAGTCCTTCTCCTCATCCCATTCCACAAAAATATGTTTAGCAACACTGGGAAGTTGAGGAATATGTGTAAAACAGAATTGCAGATGATTATAGAGCAGAGGCTGGTTGCAGTATCCAGGCTTTCTGGCATACAGGAGCCAGGTGGCAAAGCTGTGGATACACTCCTGGTGGTTTTATGAAGTAGTATTGATGAAGGAAGAAGATCATTTGGCTACCGTGATACTTTCTCTGACTTTACCTTCTCCTTTTACTGAATGATGGACCTGAAGATCAAGTCATGTCAATAGACACCATACTTGACAGGATCAATTCTTCCTAAACAAAGCAAGAGAATGGTTTGGATGCTGGGAGGTTGGTCCCTACTGCAGGCAGGAGATATTAGAGATTTCCAGTGCAGCCCAATGCTGTATATGGAAGCAGGCATGATTTCCCTGGAATATAAGACACAGTTTGGGACTTGGTTTTCAGTTTTCTGTATCCTAACTTCTGGCAACAAGTCATGAAGTAACCCCTCCTGCATTTTGAGAGATGCTCAGCACAGACAGTGACCACAAACGGTAAGATGTCACGCAAATCTTTTTATAAAATACCCTGGATGAGCCCGATGCGGGCACGTGGGCCTGGGTCAGGCTGTGAGGGTTCAGGGGAGTGCTTCTGCAGGCACACATTGCTCTTTGGGAAAGCACAGTGTTTGGGGCAAGGAGAAACTGCTGGTGAAGCAGCTGGGGATCTCATGCAGCAAAAGTTCCTTCCTTTCTACAGTGCTGTGTGCTGCGGCTGCTGCAGGGATACCTGTCACTGGTGACTGGCTGTAATCCTTCGCTCAGCTGCAGTCTAGGTGGAGATCATTCATGGATGCCACTCCTGAGGCTTGCAGTAGGAGAGTCCTGGGAGAGCCTGGAACTGCTGCCTGTGCTCCCTGCAGGGAATTCACTTGCTGTGTCGTGAGCAGAGCATCATGCACTGACAGACTGAAAAACACATGGGAAGAAAGACCTTAAAATGGCTGGTCTTCAAAGCTTGAGGTATTTCTCCCACCAGCAGCTAACAAGATGCAGGTCTTGGGTTTTTGGTTTTATCCTATAGGCTTGGCTGGCACATCTGAAAGGAGAATCCACATGTTCACTTGGGCCCCAGTGAGGTGTGATCCAAAAGGATACAAACACCCCTTCTCAAAATACCAAAATGACTTTTGTTACTGACGTTCATTTGATCTATGCATGTTAGGAAGTGTCATATTGTCACTTTGGCAGTAGGCAATACTAGATTTGGTGGGCCAGGGAAAAGTTCTCTGCTCAAATACAACAGCTAGACTCAGCTCCTAGGCTGAGACAGACCTTATTTTTAATATCACCATGTACCGCCTGGGCTCTGATTTTGCAAGACACCTCGGCTGGCGGTGAGTCCATGCTTTCAGCTGAAATCAAGCCTTCAGCTAGGCTGGAGCATGTGGCTGAGGTTATGTATAGGCTGAACTTATGTATAGGCTGAACTTACGTATATGCTGAAGTGGTTTCCTTACTCGGGCACTTGATATTTCCACATCTGCTTAGATTCGGAGCCTGATCCCATCATCTCAGGAGGGCAAAAATCCACGTGCTTCCAAGGAGAAGCCCCTTGCTTGGTATTTTCACTCTGGATTGGGCAGAGAATTATCAAACTGCCAATTCTTCTCACAAAATTATACCAATTCTACTACATCAAGTGGGACAGCTTTCCTTAGAAATGTTAAACTTTTCCAAGATTTCATATCCTTCCTCATCAGACTCAATTTACTGCAGGAAATGGCAGTTAAGCTGTATGAAGGCTTTCCCTGACTAAACCAATGTTTATAAATTATAACCAGGCAGAAAATGTGGATCTCCCCAATGTAAGGACAGCCTGAAGTGTAAGCATTCACAAGTTCAACTGCTTTCCCAAATGTTTTTTACAGCCACAGTAGTAACATGAGTTTGTATAAATAAAGTATACATTTTTAGCATATTTGCACACTGCATTATAATAGATAACATTTGTGTGTACTAGAAGAGCGCAGACCTGTGTGGGCTGTCTCTGCCTGCATTCTCAGACAGGAGATTTTTGGACTTCTCAGTGGTGGTGACCACCAACAGAGCAACTTCCCTCTGTTCTGGGTTTGGGTTTTTTTTTTCCTTCCTAAGAATGCTGCTGGAAAGCTTCTTTAGAAACAAGCTCTATAAAACTTCTTAAGAAATAAAACAATAACAAGTTGGGTATGGTTAATCCAATCCCACATTATTTCTCATGTTTATGGCAAGATCTCAATATTCTTCCTTCCAGCACTTCAGTGCTCAGGCCAAGGAACACTTCTCATTCTATCTGCAGATTAACTTCATACCTACAGCACGTGCCACCAGGTGAAGGAAGGGCTCTCTCCAGAGAAGAAAGCAGAACTGGTGGCAAGGAGGCACAGCTCTGGCCACACAGTTCATCTTTCGGTTTTCTTGTGCTGTCCTGAACAAATCACAGACTAGACACAGCTCTGTGAATATCTGCACTGGGTAAAATATGCAGCATACAACACAGATCATCTTAATATAGAGAATGATTAAAAAACTTCTAAGTTTAAGTAAGAAATCATAAAACCTGAACGCCGTCAATACATCCTGAAATGCTTGAGACAGAGCTACTGCTCACAAGTGTGTTCACGTGTTAAGAGGAAAGGATTAGGAACAAAAAGAAGATGAAGCAGTGCATCCCATTCCTGGAAGGTTTTTTGCACACTCACCACTGTAACTGGTGCCATTGCTTTAAATTTCTCGGTTTTAAATTAGGCTCTCAGTACCTAAATGCAGATACAAAGTGACTGAGCTCAACTGTATTTTGTTGACCTGCTGTTGTTTACGGTGACCCCTCCAAGTATCTCCCCAGAACACTGCCAAAGTCACCCAATACAACCAACCGCAGTGAACGTGTGGGATGGGGAGCGTAAATGAGGGAACTTCAGCACCGGGCTAATGCTTGGCCACGGGAGGGGACTTGACTCCCTGCGAAACCAAAAACAGTTAAGCCAGGCATGACACTCAGCATTCCCATTTAGGGCGAGCTTTAAAGAGGAAAAAGCTCCACTGAGCACAGACGAATTCAGCTCAATTGAAAATGTTAGCACCCAGGAGAATTCTGGCCCATGACCTAGATAATACAGAGGCACACCATTGTCTGACTGTCTCTTTAGTAAATGTAGTACCACAGTCAGCAGTCTGCAAACATACTCATTTTCAAAGCAAGCTTTCAGTGAAGCTTTCAGAATGACTTCTGTTTCAGGGTGGAAGCACAAAGGCGGGTACTAGAAAGAGCTTTCTATGCTTTAGTGTTTATTTACTTATATTCATTCTTATCCGGGGCAAAATAAACGCTTGTGCCTATTGTATTTGCAAATAAGTCATGAACGGTGAAATCCATAATGGAGAGAAAGGGGTATACAGCAGCACCCTTAAAAATCCAACCCAGATATGTAAGAATGCTAGCTGGGGGAAACCTCTGCCAACACTGTAAACTATACGTGTACTTTGTAAGCTGCAAAAAGGAAGAACTCACCAATGCTGTAGGAAAGCCCTCTGAAACTCCTGTCACTTCTTGTAGGGAATTAGAGTTGACCTTTCTGCACTGAAAAAGGGAAGGACGTCAGTAATTATTGGAATGGACTGCGGGAAAAAGCTTCCCAAACTGCAGCCAGTTTGCTTATGGCATTCAGATACACAGGTGCTGCCCGCAGTACGGACAGACAGGTCTCTCATTTCATGGTTCACTTAAAACTGTAGCTGATCTAAAACATGTTCACAGTCTGGGACGGTCTTTTTCTCTAGAAATGAACTGTTTTCTAACATACAGACTGTACTGGAATCAGCACTGAGTTCTGCTAATGTCCTGTGGTGCAGATGTGCTCGCTTTAATGCATCCCTAAGTCCAACAGTCTGGGAAGGCCTCAGGATGAGACACAACAGAAGCAACCCAGGTCTGTGTTCACAGAATCACAAAATGACTGAATGTTAGGGTTTGGAGGGACCTCTGGAGATCTTCCAGTCCAACCCCTCTATCAGAGCAGGATCATCTAGATTAGGTCACACAAGAACATGTCCAGGCAGGTTTTGAATGTCTCCAGGGGAGAAGACTCCACCACCTCCCTGGGCAGCCTGTCCCAGTGCTCTGTCACCCTCACAGTGAAAGAGTTTTCTCTTACGTTCACATGGAACTTCCTGTACTCCACTTTGCACCCAAAACTCCCTTCTGAACACAATGATTAACACAGAACCCCCAAACTTGGCAGAAGTGCAGGAACGACAATTCCCTCGTGGTCAATCACACACACTCACCTTGGGGAGGGCCCAACAACAAGCTGCCCTACCCAACAGTGGGACTACACCCCCCACCCCGAGAATTAAACTGGAAAATACCCATCCGTGCAGGGTGCAACAGCAAGGGGCATGTGCCAGTTGGGCTCATGGAGCCTGGGACACAGCATCCAGCTTATTTGTGCAAGCTACTGTTACACTTGAGCATGCTTGCATCCCAGTCCCTAGGTCACTGACGCAAAGGTGTCACACACATCGCTAGATGAAGGGGTTTTTTGCCTGTTTCTAAATGGAAGGGGGAGAAAATGAGCCCCAAAACCCCACCAAAACAAGCAATCCCCTACAAAAAAAAAAAATCCTCATACCAACAATATATTGTCCTACTGAAGAAAGAGAATACAAGAGCGTGTTCTCAATTCAGAACGGATGCGCTTGTAGTATGCCCAAAAGGTTGGCAGAACCTCCCCTTCTTCCAGTCTCAGGAATGCGAAAAGGTCACCCCAAATTTCAGTTGCACTGTTAATAATGTAACATACAGCATGCTGCTTCTGTGCTCATTGTACAACAACCGACAAGGCTGGTCTTGAAACATGAATGGGCAAGGGAACACTGTTGTCTTCCGTAACAGAGATCCAATTATGATACTCAGCTTAAAAAAAACAAACTACAAATCAGGGTACTCAAAGTCCTAAAACTCCACACACACACACCCCCTTGCCTGAAGAGGCAGAGATAATACAGTCAGGAAATCCAAACTGTAAATTAACTATTGTGCCATTAATTTTGCTTTACCCAAATGTATAAAAAAAACTGGTTTATAAGCAAAATCCTTCAAACAGGGTGGTTTTTCCAAACTACACTAAACTCCTGATAGGCAGCAAGGAAAGAAAAAGAGGAAGAAAGCAGGGAGATTTCTCCTTTCAAACCAATTCAGAATTGTGTACACTGTATTTAGTTAATTGAGGAGGTTTTTTGTAGTAATCATTAAGCAATTAATAATGTTTAAATTCCTTCGCAGCAGCCACACAGCATGAGCTGTGCTGGAGTTTATCTGACATGCAACAACATGGGGATTGTTTTCCAGAACAGTCTTTGTCGTAAGATACCCCTCAGTTCCCACTGTACCTTGAAAGGTGACAGCTCCCCTCCACAGAGGTGAAGAATACCTCTGCGCAGGAGGCTCCAGCGAGCTCTCACCTCAGTGGTTCTCATCGTCCTGCCCACAAGAACAACTTGTGGCATATCATCTTGCTCTGTGCTGTTTTTTACCAGCTGGTGGGCAGGTAGAAAAAAAAGAAGCATTGACTTAGATGACAGGCAAAGGAAGGTGTTGGTGGTGAAAGAACTACAGGTCTGTACGTCTGGAATGGCAGCATCTCAGCTAGCCAGACTTCCATGATTTAACAAGGATTTCGGTACTTCTCTGCAACAAAGATCATAAGCATTTCATTCTCCCTGCTCATGCAAAATACCTCTCCCAAGTCTGAGCTATGGAAGGCTTCTGAAAAGGTCATATAGTGTCATCTACACAAAATAAATTAAAAAAGTAGCTTTCAGCAGTGAAAAACTTTACATTGCTTGTTTTTAAAATGTCTGTGTGGTTTTGTCTTTTTAAAATTTGTTTTTGTGTTCTCTGAGTTGTTTTGCAAGTAGTTTTTTTCTGGTGTTGCAAACAGAAGCACTTTGCTGCTGTAAGTAGGCACAAGAAATTCAGCTGCACGGTGAAGCTGTTTTGTCTGATCTTACATCATGCAGAATCAGCCTCTGAACAAAGTAAGTTTGGGCAAGAAGACATTATGAAAGTACCTGGAGTTAATGGTTCCTTCCTTTAGCTCAAGAACAGTTCATCAGGTTTCTTCAGGGCTACAGAACTGACTCCCAAGCCAGCTGAAGTTGGTGGCAAAACACCAACTGATGGTAAACGGTACCACATTAGGTGCAGATCTTCTTTTACTCGCCTCACCAAAACCTATGGACTTATAAGAGGCAGAGACACAATGTCCAAACCCAAGCCATTATTGCCCAAAGCAATAAGGATGCTTCATGATAAGCCACAGTGCTGTGGCCAACTGATAGGAAACCATCGGAGGTCTGGGTGGTCAGGCTAGGCCAGCAGAGCTTTACATTTAACACCCTGCTCTGCCACCAGCGTTCTTGAGCACACAACACAGGGCAAAGCCCCACTCCCACACATTCTGTCACTCAGGGAAACCTCAGCCTTCAGTTAGGCAGTGCGATCCCCTACAAACCCAGTGGGAGGAACGAGGGGTTTATGGCCAGGGGGCACAGAAACCAAGATCAGTGGGGCATTGCTTAAACTGGCTGGTGGGAAATCCTGAGTCTAGGCACAGGTTTACTCCGTAAGGACTTAAACTTGGGATGGCAAGAAGGATATTTTTGTCCCTGCTTAATACTTTTCTAATGTTAGGTGCCCTTTCAAATGAGAGAAAAAGAAGAGACATGACAGACAGCCCTGGGCTATGTTCCTTCTCTGGCTAGGCTTTTCTCCTGCTCTGCAGCCAAAACACGCATTGAAGCTCTCTGATTTAATTTAACTACTAAGCTCTTTGGCACTTCATGGTGATCAGTTCTCTCTTCCTCAACTTTGTAAGCAGTGAAATAGTCACTGGAATAGGGATGGACTTGAATCTGATGCTTCCACACCAGTTTCTAACTCTTCAACATGAAGTCAGCATCTCAACCTCACTTCTTAGCTTAATCCAGTTTCTTTACAGAAAACGTAATTCAGGGACCTGTAGCACTCACTGCACACTGTAACAGCCTGATGGTGGGCACCAGGTCCTAAAATGCAGAAGCAGTGGCTGCAGGTGTGACAGGGAGATGAGGGTAGAGCCCTGACCTCCCAGTCAGAGCCTTTGCTGCTGGGTGATCACTAGACCTGCAGGCTGAGGATTTTAAGACTTGGATCCATTCTGTCTGGTGCAAAGCCCCACCTTTACTACCCACCATCCTGGCAATGGGAAAGCCAAGCTTAAAGGTACCCTGGCCCTTAGCTGAGACTACCAAACAGCTCTGTGTTACCAGGAGATGGAGGCCTACTAGAAAAAATCAAATGCAAAACTGGGACAGAAGTACAGTCTGAGGGGACTAAGAGAGAAAGCTGCACAAGTTTTGTGAGCATTTCAAGTAGAGCCTAAGCATTCAGCAGAGTGCTCAGAGTTTTCTGTTGGATTTAATGTTTAGTTCCAGCCAATGTTTAGAAGAGTGACCTGGTTATTGAAGCTACAAAATAAGGTTTTTGAAGGCAATGAGGACTCAGTTTGCCAGCTGGTGCTGTGTTCTTTCTATAGATGGCACTGCAACTTACCAAATGCTTTGCTTCCCTACCCATTATTTTTCCTGATGCTACTATCAGCACTATGCAATCTCAAACAAAACCCCACCAAACCCACATTAAAGGTAACTCCCTTCCCCTCTAAACCCATCAATAACATTGAGATGCACCTCAAATCACAAGTGTGATTTCTGGTCTCAGGAGCCACATTTTTATCATTATACTGATAAAAAAGCACCCTCATTCAGTATCCAGCCCCTGTGAATGGCCAATAGTGTGACCTTGGGGCGGCGTACGGGGAGCTGGAGAGACACCCAACAGACAGATGTGGCATCTCTATGTTTAAATTTACATGCTTTTATTCAGGGAATTTCTTCAATTGCTTTTGCACCCTTATAAACTTTAAACATCCACAGCAAAACAGACAGTCCTGGCTGAAGCATAACTTCTGACTGTTCTCCAGTGAACGTAAATCCAAATGCATTGGAAGACATCTGAAGCAATTAATGTGCAAATGATTATCATTATGAGCAGGAGCTAACTAAAACCAACTGCTCAGACATGACAAGTCATACATGGTTTCCTCTGTTATCTTTCTCTTTGCACATAACTTTCTCACGATAAGGACTCTTGTATCTTAACAGCACCAGGTACAAGCAGCGCTGTCAGCATCCTTAGCGCTCATCAGTGTTTTAGCCAACATCATCCTCAGTAACACCAGGACCAATACAGTGGTTCATGTAACTCTGTGACCACAAAACATTACTTAAAATATCATTGATTGAAAACACCCTCCATAAAGACTGGGTAGTTCATCAAATTCACAGGAGTATCAACAATTTGCCTTGATTCACAGAGCTAAAACCCGTTGTGAAATCCACACAGGCAGACCAACAGCCTGGCTTCTCCTCAGGACTCGGTGCTCACACTACAGCAGGGGCTTTCCAGGTACTACAGGGAGAACACAACCACACACCCCCAAACACTGCAGACCTGAAAGCAAAGTAAGGAGTAGTTACACATCCTAGATGCTGTGCGCCCAACCACCAAGAAAAGCACACCATGCATTTTTCAACAGTAACACAAGGCATATTTCTGTTTAATGCAATTGTTTCAATTGTGGCACACAAAAATAAAGTTCTCTCTTCAATAATCTCAAAATACACACATGAAAAAGTTTGCAAAGCAATATCAGGAATCTGTTTCCAATCCCAGGTGCAACTTTGGTTGCCAATGGAATTTAAACATAAATGGTTGTTATATACCTTCCTGTCCAACAGTGCTCCTACTATTAACACCCAGAAGTAGGAACTTAATACCCAACAAAAAAACCCACCTTAATTCCTTTATCTTTAGGAAATATACAGCAGTGTTCTTCAAAAGTAAATACAGATAGTAGAATGTATACAATAACTGAGCCAGATTTATGATTACGATTATGAAGAAGCAGGCCCCAATTTATGCCTGATAAGCACGGCGTATTTATTCTGTGGAGACCAAAAGATTTATTATGTGTTTAGGCATTCATTTCCTTGTTTTTTTCAGGTTTTTATGTAAAAGATGTGTTAACTGCAGTATGATCACTTGAGAACTTAAATGGGTTTGGAAAGTCAGTCCTAAGTTTTGCAATCCCTCACAATGTTATAAACTAAAGATATCTGTTGATGTAAACATCTCCCTCCCTACTTCTAAATGGTGTTTCTGTAAGAAGAAATTGGTCAGAGGATGGCTTTTGTATTATCACAAGCTTTCAAATGCAGAATGTTCCACTAAAGTCATTTCCATTCAGGGACTGAGGGCCAGAAATTCAAGAGGGAGATAAGAAGTGGGTCCTGGAAGTTAGGATGTGTTCTCCCCTCTGTATTGCCTCTACTCTGGGACCGGATGCAGGAACCCCATCTCTCCCCTCCACAGTCTTGAGCACTGAAAAGTACAACTGTATTCAGAATTTAGATAATACTTTTGCCAAGTTCACAAGAGGGGCACAGCAGAATTAGTAAAAAGCCAACAAAGGTCCACATCTGATGGATGGAAAATTGGAGTCTCCTTCCTCCTCCTCACAGTTCCTTCTCACCTGCCAAAGGGTTGAAGAGTTCTTGACATCTTACTCTTTACCCTGCATTGCTCCTGGAGGCCCTGGCACTTTCAAGCCCTTGGAAAACAAGAGCTGTACAGCCTTTTCAGTTAAGCAGCCTTAAGAACTGGCAGAGGCTTGCTGGAGCATGTGTCCAGCTCCCACAGTACAGCATCTCCAGCATGTGTGTACCACACCACAGCAGATACCAGCTGAAAGCAAGTGCTCCATACTCAACTCTCCCATAGTGTTTCAGCAGCACAAGATGAAGCAAAGAGAGACTGTAGCAGTCTGGTGATGCTGGGACATGCCCACAGATAGCATGTGCCTTGAAGAACCATTGTTCTTCTAGACGTCACGCTGTCCACACAAGAGCCTCCATTTTCCTGGCTGAAGTGTCCCCCATCCCCTAGGTTTAGATCATGAACACTCAAGTGCTGTATTGACATCAGCTACCTCAAAGTACAAAGGAGAGAATTTCACACTGCAAAAGCTCTCATAGATGATAGCCCACTCACCCTGCACTGCTGGAAGATCTTCCACTCTAGAACCACTTGCACGACTTTCCTTTCTCATTGGGACAAAGATTGTGGTTGCCAACATTGTTTGAGAGTCTTTATTCCTGACAGGCTCATAATTTCCCAGTTTCATGGAGACATGTGAGATGCTGACCAGTCTCACAAGGTACTCCAGAGGTTGATAGTCCCTTCCTGCAGAGCAATCTTTGCTACATTTGGGTTGTTCTTCTTAAAGAGAAGGATTTGCAATGAAGCTTGATTGAAAAGTCTGGAAGTCTTGTCACAGACACAAATTTGGTAAAAAGACTGGTCTAATTCAGCACTGAAAACTGATTATAAGACTCATTTTCAGAGAAACATCATTCCACAAACTGTCTAAAGTTAACTGGAGGCCCCTTGTCCCTCAGAAAAGGTTGATAATGAACTGAAGTTTGCCAAATGATTAATTACTTTAGTGTTTCCCATGGTATCTGACCTGAACTTAGAACTGTGACTTCTACAAGGTTTTCTTAATGCTAACACACCGATCTTTTCGATGCACAAAATCACCATTTTGGTCTTTTGCTGATCTCCTAGCATTCTAAGCAAACATGGTGTCACTAGTGTCTTAGGACTGGAATTTTTTAAGGCACAAGTGGGACTTATGTGCTTGATCCCATTAATTTTTATGAGATTTGAGCATCTAACTCCTTTAATGTCTTATGAAAATCTCTGTCCAGTTTCCTGGGCATGGGTCGCCAATAGGGTGAGGACACATTCAATGAATACTACGGTTCAAGAAGAAAAAACACCCAGTAAATATGGTTCTTTAAAAGAAGAATTATTAGTGAAAAAAATGTAAATATACTCAAAATGCTGGCTTGGATTAGCTACAGCTATGACAGTTCTGCAATTTACGAGTTTCTTGTCCTTTCTTCCAGACAGATCTGGAGCTCTTGTGATAGGCAGTCCCATCGGTGGCGAAAAAGAGCCAAAGAATAAGACAGACATTAGCAATAATTTAAGTAACATGGATTATCAACCCCAGAAAGTATTTTTCAACATCTCAAACTATCAGTTGAAGTTTTCTTGACCTTTGGGCTTCTTTTGGAGGCCCACAGAGGAGCACTGGGGCCTCTAACCTGGGAAAAACTCCAGACACTTTTGCTGGCCAGACAGAAAGACTTAATTAAAAAAGTAATAATAAGAGAAACTTATGAAAATAACTTTAAATATATTTTTTCCCCAAATTTTGTTATTTTAAGGGCAGCCCTCATGAACTGTTTTGGCTGTACACTCCATAGCAGTGAGTTTTTGGCAATCTCATTAGCTTTCATATGGGTGGGCAGCTCTCGTATAATAAATCATTTAGCAGCTCAGACAGCGATTCAACCAAGTGGAATATCCTTCTCTTCCATCACAGTTTGTCAACATGGACTAAAATAGGACTATGTCTACACAGTCCAACAGACAGACCTACGTCACCATATCCATTCCTGGAAGAGAGCCAGCTCTCCTCCAAAATGTTACCCATGGTACTTAGGCTTGAGCAAATAAGCCCAGCTTGTTAAGCCAGGATCAGTGGTACAGTAATGGTGGTGCTGTTTTGGAGTTGGCTCACGTCTGACAAGCTGGGAGCAGAATGATCTTATGTCTGGGTTTGAAAGAGCAGAGTATAAAGCTTACGCGAACCCTTCCGACCCCAAGAGGTGTGGAAGGCCCTTCTGGAGCCACACTCTTGAATGACAGGGCCTCATAAAATCACAGGATATTAGGAGTTGGAAGGGACCTCAAAAGATCATCTAGTCCAGCCCCCTGCCAGAGCAGGATCACCTAGACTAAATCACACATAAGTGTGTCCAGGCGAGGTTTGAATGTCTCCAGAGAAGGAAACTCCACAACCTCTCTGGGCAGCCTGTTCCAGTGCTCTGTCACCCTCACAGTGAAGAAGTTTCTCCTTATATTCACATGGAACTTCCTATGCTCCAGCTGGCACCCATTGCTCCTTGTCCTATCAAGGCCATCACCAAGAAGAGCCTGGCTCCATCCTCCTGACTCTCACCCTTTACTTATTTATAAACATTAATACCTTCAGAAAAGTTCCCAGGGATTTCAGTGAAGTCACGTTTGATCTCCAAGAAGTCCAGAAGTAATTCTTTAGGAGCACTGAAAGGTTATAGGAAGGCCCAACAAATAGTTGCAGTATAGCTTGTTTCTCTAATACCTCCACGTCTCACATAGAGAAGCACTCTGTTCCTGCAGTCACACTTTGATTTATATATTCTGCTGTCAGTAGTAGCTCAAATGAGTGAGCTTTCAGCTGGTGGGGCTGTGTGTAAGAGGTAAAATAACATCGCTAAGGCATATGGTCCTGTTGGTGCTTGCAGTTTAGGGATGTACAAGAAAGGCTGCTATCTGGGGAGATGTCCACAGCTCCTCCTAACTCACAGAAGTAATTTAGTCAGGGTTGCAAATAATATGTTGTGCTTTGAAATGATGGGTGGAGCAAAATAAAGACAACATAATAGCCTTAATTTTGAGTTCAGCCTGATGGCTGACTGTTGACACCCTGACTCTTATGAATATGCAGCCATCATGTCTGTGATCGCAGGACAGATACTGTCTGTCCCCGGGAATGGTGCCTGTCGCACCAAAGCACCTCCCCAGGCTTTAATGAGTGTCTTGTTCTGCCAGGAGTGGCATGCTACAGGAGATCACTGAACAAGCCAGCCTGCCTTTGGGGAACAAACTCGCCTGTGTCTTTGCTGTGCTGCTTTCTCCTCCTTCCAGTTGAACAGTCCTCTGCTAAATATTGTCCTTTAGTAAGTCCATACATGGGACAGAATTATAATGTGGCTAAATGAGACACAATGCTGGCCTGCTCCATGAAGTCATTGTTTTTCTTCTTTTTTCCTTGTTTTCTACCTCTGCTTCCTTTTCCTTTCCATTTTCCACTTTTAGCTGACTATTTCCTTAACTTGAGTAAATGAATATTCCAATTCCCCGTGAACCAGCTAATACCCCCAAAAAATAGCCTAGTGTTAATTCCAGGTACAGGTTTTCCCTTTTGATCTGCACCAAAAGGAAAGTTACTATGGAAAGGAAAGGGAAGATAACATTCACCAGTTCTTTCTGGATGATGCAAGTGACTGCCAAAATTCAACACTGAATGTCATGTACCTTTTCCCAGGTTTCTCAAACTTTCACAAGCAGCTACCCAGCAAACAGCTGTTCTAACATCAGGGGCAAGGGAGGGTGGGAAGTGCGTTGCCATTTCTTTTGCACTAAGAACAAGGATGTTTGGTGAACTACATAGTTATGCCACTACTACACAAAATTTGTTGTAAACCAAGAAAAGAGACATCTGATCCCAGGAATTTGCTCTGGAAGCTAGGTTTGTGAAGCTACTCTTTCCACATAGAATTTTCTTGCAGAGGTTATCCCATTTGACACCAGTTAAGCAAAAGTTTCCGACTGTGTCCAGTGCATGCTGCCTCAGACATGACAGCCCTTGCCTTCTCCCAGATAACCACTTCTTTGAAGCTACAGCTTGCTGCAGAGGTTTGTGGACTGCACACAACCTCCTCTGGCAACTTAGTGTGTCATGTCCTGAGCCCAGAGACACTTGGCCGCACATAGGGAGCCTGCAGCTGGCATGGCATCTCTGAGCATCCTAGCTGACTTGGAAGACCCTCTTCCTAGGTGATGGCACTATGAAAGAGGTGTTTAGGAACATCTCCCTGAGGCTACTAAACCCCCTCTAACCATGTAATGCTATTCCTCCCTGAGAAAGATTTGAGTAACTCTACGCATATGAAAATTTACCCAGGATGGTGAAATGGGATAAGATTGGGGTACTGGGTGGGTGGCAGCAGGGAAAGATGCTGCATTTGAAAGAGCAGATTGCAAAATCAGCTGGAAGATTACTGCAGATACATACTGGAAGTGGAGACTTCTGCTCCAGATGGGACTATGTTTGGAAGAACACCCTTTTCAGGCTTTAAAGAAAGAAGTTACAAGAAAGTAGCTGAAAAGCAGACAAACTCAGAAACAAACTTCAAGGGAAATACTGTTTTGCCCTTCCTTAGAGCTTCCAGCTCAGCATGGAAGCAAGGGCTGTTTGTTTGTTAGTTTTGTATTAAAGAAACCGGGTGTCCCATCAGCAGGTACACAAACTTAGAAACATCGGCTCCCTACTAACCCGCTTTTGTTCTAGAGGGCTTAAGAGATCCTTGATAACAGCTGGTGAAAAGCCCATTGTCCTGCCACATCCTTTTCCCAACTTGTCCTGTTGAGAGTGCAGAACTCTGGAGCTCTGGGCATACCGCGGGTGGGAGAGTCACGCTTTCCTTCAGACTCCTCTTTCAGCAGCTGGTTCGTGCAAAAGGTCATCTTCCTGTTGTAACATGCTCTGCCTTTTACAGGAGGCCCCAGAAGAATCATGTATGGACCGGGACCTTGCTGCACTTGATAGCTATGAACACAGAAAGAAGGATGCTCCCTGGCCTGACCAGTTCACTGATTTTAGGCTCAGGCTTACTCTTTCCTTTACCTTGGTACTCCTGTATTTCAGGTTGCTTCACTTCCCTTTCACCACTCCTCCGCTGCTTTTTTAATGTAATTGTTCTCCAGTACAACCCAATTTGTATCTTTTTAACCTTCCATAACTTGGTATCATTTGCCTGTGGTACTTCTTTCATTAGTCTTCTTTCTGCTCTTCTCTCCCTGTGGTTTTCATGGGTCTTACTTATTATGTCGTCCCTCCACCTACTGTGTGCAAACAAGAGGAGAGGAGAAGTACCGGGAACCAGAGAGACAGGGAATGTAGTTAGAGAACCGAGAGGCAGGAGGCTATGGCAGGCTGGGATGAAGAAAAGTGGGCTGCTGAAGGGGAAAATGATGCTCATTAACAAGGAGGTTGGATATAGGAATTTCCTACACCAGAGGAAAGGCAGGTCTTGATGAGAACAATATAAAGAAGGAAGGAAGTGGTTGTTTGGGTGAGTGGGAGAATTGACCGTGGCTGTGGATGAAAGGAGAAGCTGAGCCAGGCTCTGTGCAATCAGCAGAGCTATCAGCCTGCGATCTGGAGGCCTCCAGGAGAAGCAGAACAGAGAGTCAAAGCCAGAAAGGAGGGCTGGGCAGGGGGAAAACAACAACCCAAACACATAAAAGCACAACAGCACTCAAAACACAGAGATACTGATCAGGGATTTGTTACACAGGGAACAGAGAGGATGGTGAGGACCCCCAAAATTATGCTTTCTAAATGACGCTGAATATTTGCAGGCATTTATGCATGGGATCTCTCATTCTGAACCGCCTGCGCTCTGATTCCTTAGGCTGATAGCTAGCTAAACAGCAACATGTGTAGTAGTACATCAGATCTTGGATAGTCAACAGCTTTCAAAATAAATCTACAAATTTAAATAAATGCAAAGGCAGGCAAGTAGGAAAACATCAAATGGTGCTCAGCCACCAAGAGACAAATGAATGTATTACCTTTCAAAAACCAATACAAACTTCCAAAATAAAGAAAAACTGCTTCACAAAAGGGCTTCACACTTTCCTGGGACAATGTGAGAAGGGATAATACTGTTTTGCTCCAAGGAAAGAGCAAACTCGGATAATCCATTCACTCCTGTAAATCCCAGAATGACAGAGAACATCAATGCCAAGTGGGGCAATATGTTGCTGCGTGAGTGGTAGCAGAAAGAAAGTGACTGTGAGAGAAGACAGCATGGCCAGGATAAACAAACAGGTGCTGTCAGCCAAATGCTGAATGCCACAGAGGCACCACAGCAGATGCCCCAATTAAATAAAATGTGAAGTCACAACATTTGTTTGAGTGATTGAAAAAACCAAAACCTAATGTGCTCTCACAGTCTCTGATTCATTGATTTTCATGAGAATTAAAAATAATTAAATTTCTGGTGATACTTTTCATTTAGCTTGCAAGTTTAAAAACCTTAAATTAAAAAACCTCTCAAATGGGAACAATCTTCATTTGAGTCATTTTTCAAAATCTGTTTTTTCCTCTCTCTTGTGTCTGAGTAGATATTTTTACCAACCTGCTCTCAAAGACAGGCTAGGCTACATGTGATGGAATTAAACAGCCTTTGAATTTAGTTACATCAAGGAAGAAGACAATACATTTCTGGTAAAGACCTTCCACCACCCTCCTCTGCCCTGAGAGATGCTGCTGTAAGGGCTCTTCTCATTTGCCCACTCAGGTCGCCTCTCAGTTCCCCCTTTCACCCATGACATGTTGTGTAAGTGTACAACCTGCCTTCGGCAGTCAGTAAAAAGATCTCCGAATACCCTCAAGGAGGATTAATACCTGTTGAGAGGTATTAATGCCCAGGATGCTTCATGCCAGGGCTGTCTAACTCCCACACCATCACCACGCAGCCACATTGCTCTTTGTGACAGTGTGAGTCCCACAGCAGCTCAGAGGCTGCATCACTGAGCAGTTCCGAAATCATCTGGAGGTTATGTGCAACGGGATGTGCCTACCCCTGTCTTATACTCTAGAGAATGAAGGAATGCTAAGCATAATTTTTACATTAAATGCCATACAGCCTCAAGTTCTCTCTGTGACATTCAGTGGTTTGTTAAAGGGACAAGCAAACAGAAGAGATGTGTAAAAGTCCTTGAACAAACAATGAAGATGCTTATCCAGAACAGCCCACTTATGGCTCAGCTCAGATTTTTCCAAAATCTTTCCCAGAATTGTGCAACATCCCTGACTATGACCATTATGGTCTGGGGTAAAAAGAAGCTCTGCTCAGAGAATATCATGTGGGTCTGACAGATTGTAGAGGAGATAAGGAGGCAGCAAAGCCCTGGTCCCAGAAGGATAACTTCCCATCTTAACCAGCCCAGGGGCCTTGCTGGTTTAAGCCACATTTATAAAAGCTCACAAAAATTAATAAACCAGGTAAAATAGACTAGCAATAGAGGGTCTACTGAGGTTTCACCCATTTGCTCTTTGTGAAAAGTTTTTTCAGGTAAAAGTAATTTGTTTTCCCAAATGGAGTGTGTCCATGTTACTGGAAGCATGTTGCACCAGGTATGTTTGAAGAAAAAGGTTTATTGTCAAGTTAATACAACCAGAAAAAAAGGAGCTAGAGCACAAAGATGCCATATAGGAGCAGTTTTGCGCAGAACTGGTTTGAACACTCAACCTGTTCCTTCAGCGAGACACATTATGGCAGCAGAAGCCATCCAGGGCACAACTTCCTCCATGCAAGCTGTTGATTGCTGCTGTGGGATAAGACCAGGCTTACCATGACACCAATCAGGCCTTATTAACTCCCTGCTTCTACTATTCAAGAGGCTTAAGATTTTTAGATGTTATATTGAAGACAACTAGGAACAAAAGAATTCCTCTTCCCAGAGGAAAAAACCTAAATTGGGTAGAAGACCAGGCTGGTTAATACAAATTGAACCCTCACTCTACCTGAAACGCAGCTCAACACTGATGCCAGCTCTACTATAGGATTTCTCCCATCTAGTAAGCACAGATGCAAGTTTGTTGCAGGTGGTAAGGACTACTGAGACACTAACTTGAGTTTCACTGGAAAGAAAAATAGAGAAGCTAAATCCATGCTTTTGTTTTTTAATGAAGAAGAGCTTTGCAAACAGCTACAAAACAAATTCTCCCATTTTGTTGCGATTACAGATGCCACGCTATGTTTCTGGTAACATCTCTGGTGAGGAGAAGCAGAGTGACCTCAGGAAAACCTTGAAGTTTCCAAGATGCTCTTTTTCATTTTTGCCTCCTCTAACAGGAAAAGGAAAACCACTTAAAAACCTGTGACTGGTATTCAAAGGGCTTAGAGCAAGCCCTGCAACTCTCCAGGCAGATGGTGGCTTAAAAAAAACCAACAAATAAACTGGGCTGATGCTGGAAGTGCGTTTCCATAGCAACAGGGAGGTAGGGATGCTGCTGGTACTTGACCAAAGAGGAAGCAGGTTCAGGATTAGGATTAGGAAAGAAGTGGCCAGGTTCCTGCTGCCATTCACGGTGTCTTTCATGCTCCTAAATACAAGACGAGGTCTTTAAAGGACTGCACTAGCTCCATATCCACACATCTTTGTATGGATTTAATCAATTTTAAAAGCTGTGTATGCTTGAATCTAAGTGTGCGTTGAAGAGTGTGTATAATAGTACATATAAAAAAAAGCACATCACCTTCATTAGATTATGAAAAACCAAATGTATAAATGAGAAATGAATGTCCACCTCTAAAACAAGGTATGTGGTCTCTGTGTGGGATGATGCTTACCCCAGCCCACTCCAGCTCTTCTATTTCTCTGAGAGGTGACAGCAAAAGCATACATTTGATATGACAATGTAATAAAAACAGAAAGAAAAAAAATTTGAGAATAGGTAGGGTAATTACTTCAAACTGTTAGTCTTCCACTACCCCAGGAGAATAAATCCAATTGATGTCTGATACACATCAGTGTTATTTAAATCTTACAAGAATCAGAAAATAGTTTGCGTTAGTGTATTTCAAAATACACTTATTATTTATCTTCAGATGTTTGAGAACAGATTAGCATTCATCGTGTTGCTGTTCTCAGAAAAATCCCTATAAACTCATCTCCTGTTTCTCGGGCCTTTGTTATTCCAGCAAATTTCAAACAACAAACAGAGACTAAAACAAAAGGTAGAGAACAATACAGACAAACCCCCAGACTGTAAATAGACCTAAATATACACATTTACGTGATGTATTTATATTTGAAGAGTCAGTGGGGTTGTGGGGTTTTCTTTCTTTGACAAATTATAACAATAAACGATTCAGAATCCCAAGCTTTGAAACAAGGAAAATTCATGCCTAAAGAGCATGCTGAAAAGGTGATCTTGCAGTTTTCTCCTTGGCAAAATCTGGCGCTTATGAGAAGTTGAAAGTGTGACCACCTACCACCCCTCTCAAAAAAGCCCTCAGTAGCAGGGGTTAATGTCCACATACCTGTGTTTCCAGCACTGGATATCTTTCTGTGCTGCGATCAATAATAAATAACTTTGGCTCATCTTTCAAAAAACTTCTGAGTGGAGATTTTTAGGATTTGCCTTTAAAAAGGCTTTTATTTTTTTTTTCTTCTTATTTCTAGAAACTTCCATCCTCAATCTTGGCCTAAAAAGCATCTCGTTGAGCCAGGACTATTCACATGACATACATTAGGCATGTGGGTTTCTGCAGGACAGGGTTACTGTTACCCCCTGCATAAAGGGAAAAAACCTTCAAAGAAACAACACCACCATCACCCCACATTTTTTTAAGCACACCTTGACGCCTGCTTCACTTGAGAAAGCAGCAAAGCGCTGCCCGGCTCCGTGCTGGCCCTCCCGCGTTTTTGCGAGGCTGCTCTCGCTCCCCGGCAGCAAGAGGAGATGCCAGAGGCACCTGCCGTTGCTCCGCTCCCTGGCAGGGGCCCGCGGCTCCCAGGCAGGTGGGTGAAGGCCCGGGCCGAGGGTGGGCAAAGGATTTTTCCCGCCGCGGCGTGACGGAGGCTTGCGGGTCCTTCGTGTGATAACACCAGTGAAGCAGGTGCTTAACCTAGCAGCCGCAGCCCGTACCTCGCCGCCTGCACGGGTGCACGGTGTCCCCCAGGAGCCGCGAGGCGGGAAGGACGGCTTCCTCCTGAAGCCGGGGGGTGATGCCTTGCTACCGTCCCCCCACCCGCGAGTGCTGCCCGGTCCCGGCCCCGCCGCCCCCCGCCCCCGGTCACAGCGCCGCCTGGGATGCGATGGTCGCAGCAGGGAGGCGGCGGCGCGGGCATTTGCATGGGCTGAAGGCAAAGCGGCTTCGCCCGTCTGTTTTATTTTTAGCTGGCGGCTCAGCTCAGCGCAGCACAGCTCCGCCGGCGGGGCGGGCGGGGCGGCAGGCGAGGGAGGACCGAGCCGGCAGGGCGGGCGGACGGGGCACCGGCGGAGAGAGGTTACCGCAGGCGGGCTGCAGCCAGCCGGGCTGCAGAGCGCCGCCGCCCCCGGCCCCCACCCCGGCGGCTGCGAGGCAGGGAGAGGCAGGCGGCGGCCTTCGGCGCTCCCCCCGCTGCGGCCGCAGCTCACCTCGGGCTGGCGGCTCGGTGCCTGGCTGCTCCCCCGCCGCAGCCGCGGCACGCCGGGGCCCTGCAGATGGCCAGTCCCGGGCTGGAGCTGGGAGAGGTTCAGCCTCCTCCCGAGCCCCCCAGCCGGAGTTGGCCTTCACCGAGGCTCAGAAGTGGATCGAGGTAAGACCGCGGGATGGCAGGGCTGCGGGCGCCTGGTCCCTATCGGGGACACCCCGCGGGACGACCCGGTGTCCTTCCCCTCCTCGTTGCGGGGGCTGTAGGCATTTTACTCCACGCCGAGCTCCTTCTCGCCGCCACCTACCCCCGCCGCCCTTCCCCGCTTTGCCCGCTGCAGGGAAAGCAGCCGGGGCCCGCGGAGCCGCGGCGCAGCCCCCGCGCGTTGTGCGCGCCTTTAGACGAACCCCCGTCCCCCTCCCAGCGCATCTCTTCCAAACTTAATCTCTTAATCGCATTTTCCCTCCCCGCCCCCGGGGTTGGGACGGACGAGGCAGCCGTAAACAGCACCCACGCAGGTGCGCGGAGCTGGCGGGGCTCCCGGAGCCGGCCAGAGCCCCCAGCTCGGCTGAGCAAACCTCCGGGTCTGCGCCTTGCTAGCTCCCCGCGGCCGCGCAGGTAACGCTCCGCAGTGGGCGGGGGGCCGGGCCGGGCCGGGCCGGGCCGGGCCGGCAGCGCTGCTGGGATCTGGGGAAGGGGGGCGGTTGCAGGGGCACGCACAGGGGGCCGGGCAGCGGTGTCCCGCGGGAGAGCAGCCCGGCAGCCCCTTCTCCCCGTCGCTCAGTGGAGCCAAGGGGACGCATCCAGCCTCGCTCTTCGGGCAGGGCAAACAAGCAGATCCGTTTGCTCGTGCCATAAAACGCAAAGACAGGCAGGTGGCGGGTGAAATCTAATAGTTAAATATTTTGGCATGTAACAATAGAGACACTTTAAATAGCTCTTCCCCTGATTGCTGGCACAGAACATGCGTGAAGGTGGTATAAACCCAGATACCAGGGTAACAGCTCCTTTCAGCTGCGGGCTTCGGATTTAATCTGCAGCTTTTAGTAAGCCTCGGTGGATTCTGTTTTCTGACAGTGTTAGGTAGATTGTTGTTGAAATTGTTGTGCCTTTAAGGTTCCCTGAAGCCCTGAGAATTTCAGGCTGTAATGGTTTGCTCCAGGATCAGCTGGAAAGGTAGTGCTGTGTCAGACCTCAGGGAACTGGCACTGACACGGTGAGCTGGCTGGTGTAGGACCAGAGGCAGAAGAACAATGAGGAATGTGACAAAAAAGGGCAGTTGTGCCAAGGAAAGGTGAGTATGCAGCCTGGAAGAGGAAAAGGGATGGCCGCATAAGTACCAGTTGTCTTGGGAAGATGAGTACAGGGGTTTCTATATAGCTGCCTTTATAATACTGGACCAAGGCTGAGGCACATGACTCCGTCATACATACAGTACATAAAATACCTTGTGTTCTGCTGACTGCTAATGAAGCCAAGAACCCAATGGTGAAGCAATTCTCTGTAGGTACCGAAGCTGCCAGCAATCACTCCAGGCGGGATAATAATTAAGGGAGTATAAATCTTCCTGTATAAGAGCAGAGAGTTGTGGGTCAGGCAGAAACTTCCCTCTTGGGCGGTTTATTCTGCAGTTCACCGTGACAGGAGGTCCCGTGCCTGTTCTTGAGTGACCTATGGCCTGGTGAGCAGATCCAAAGGGCTCTTAACTCCTTGTGCCCTCTGTGCAGGCCTGAGAGGTCCATACATACAAAGGAAGCTGGCTATAATTTATATGTCCCCCACCTTTTTTAATCTGCTTGATGCATGGATGACAAAGCTGTAATGTGCATCACAGCACTGTTACTATTGATACCATCCTCTTGCCTGAGGGAGTCTGTCAAGTACCTGGAGCATCGCCATGGCTGTGGTGTGAGGGAAGCATCTGCCTTTCCAGCGATGCCCGGAGTCGATGCTTCTGCTGAGAGAAAGGAGGAAGAAGCTGCCAGTGAAGCAAATGTCCTTAATTTGCTTAACACATTAGATTTCCTTTTAATCCCAGTTTGGCTTAAGCTCTGGAGCATGAGGGTTATTATCTCTTCCAAAAATCTAGTCAGCATTCACCATTCTAAATCTGAATGATTTGGACTGAAGAAGTTACGCAGCACTTGACATGTTACTTGAGGGTTACTGAAAAGCAATGTTAGTCTTAGCATTCCTTGATTTTAAAACTTTATGTATTTTTATAGGCATCAGCCTTCAGTGTGCCAAGCCCTGTTTGAGTGAAAACCAGAAATAGGGGTCATGCTGTGTCTGGCTACCAGACCCATCTGCTTCAGCTGGCTCTGTAATTGTCTCTCACCAATTTATTCTTTGGCCTAGAGATGTTAGCAAGTGTCCAGTGTGGTGGTGTGTCTTCCAGCTTGCTTCTTACCATTTGAAATTACGTGTCTCTCAAAGGAAAATAAAATAAAAGGTTATGATTTCAAGCAGGACCAGTGGACCTTCCTAGTACAAACAAGACAGGCTAGTGAGGATGTTAGAAGTGTAGGACAGCTTAAAACCTGCCTTAGGCTGAGAAATAGTGCTGTGCAAGGAAATTAATGCAGAAATGGATGGATTGAAAACTCTTGAGTTTGCTGTACAATTTTATTTCTAACAATCAAGCTGTGTGACTCACTAGTTGGACTCTCATCTGGTTTAAATCCTCCTGTGAGTGCTGTCACCATTGTGTAGCACAGACGGGAATCCACCCTGTGGTCTGCAGTGCGTTTCTCCTCTGGTGGGGCTGGAAAGGGAGGCTGTCATCTTGTTACAGTCAGGGAGCCAAGACACAAAGTGTTGAATGTCTAGATCTGCAAGGATCAAAGTACTTCCCTTCCTCTGGTCCAGAGGTCTTAGGGGTCCCTCATTGGGTCTGTGACCTTTCACCAGAGAAGGTCTTCTGGGTGCCAGAAGTCTTTTTCCTCTGCCAGTGTTACTTTAATCTGGACGCTGCAGGATAGGGGAGCCTAAACTGCACTGAAGTTTGGGTGGATCCTCATGACAATCCTCTTGGCTCTCCCTGGAATTCTGAACTAGTATAACTAAGGTATTCCCTTGAGCGGGGAAAAGCACCAAAGCTCTGACTCTTACTATGAAGACTGATACATACACACACACGCACACACATATATATTTATGTATATTTAACAGTTTGTGTTTTGTAAGAGAGTGTAGATATATCTGGTGTCATCTGCATGTTGCAGAAGATGGGAATTCTGTGGACTTTCCACTTAGATCGCAAGTCACTTTGGGTAGGAGGCTGGAGTTCAGCCTTACATGCCTGTTTAATTTTGCATAAATATCAACCACACTTCCCTCTTTGTAACAGTGAACCCATACTATTATTTTAGTTTAGCTTTGCATGTGCTACTTAGGTGAAGAATGCCCTCTTAATGATAAAATGAACCATATTAGTAGCACTCAGAGGAATTAAAGGCACCAAATGAAAAGCCTTGTGAGCGAGCTGCATCAATCTGCATTATTAAAGGTGCAGTATCTCATTTCAATTCATGCATCTCAGTTTCACTGAAAGAATATATCAGCCCTGCAAAGCCTAGTGGGTTACTACAGCGAAATAACAAATCTAATTTAATCTTAATGGCCTGTAATTTTAAAATGTCAAGGTTCCCTGTATGTGTGTTTTAACTAGAATAACTGATGGCTGAAAGAACATCTGTATAAACAGAGATATTCTTGCTGCAAAGATTTGTAGGAGAGGAATACAGTAATAAAGTCACATTTAATACCGGTGTAACTCCTAAGGGTATTGTTATCTCCTCATCGCACCTCCTAGCCTTGCCTCATTAATAGGCTCTCTCCTCATTGTTGGGACTTGGTTCAATTAGGGATGGCTTTTCCGTAGACTTATATTCCTTAAAAACTTTGCCAGCTGATAAGAATACTTCCTTTATAGTTGTATAGCAATAATAAACCGCTTGGGTTTTTCTGTCCCCTATGGCCAGCACTTGTCCTGGCTTATACACATCTAGAGGAGATGGCAAAACCCCATCAGCTTCCAAGTCTGCTACTCTTCTCCTATATATAATATATATATACACATACATATATTCCCCTTGAGAATTCTCTTGTTAAGAGGAAATTAGCCAGCCAGAGGGGCTTGGGGGTTATTTTCTTCTTTTTCCCTTCTAGCAAAACACTTAACCTCTGTTAGATTTCCATTTGAGTTGGTACTTAGGTACCACTGTCTCTGTGGAAGAGTATGAGGGGTGTGAAACCAGGAAAGTGTCTCAGGCAAATAAACTTTGGGTGACTGTCTTGTGCCAGGAGTCTGGAAACAAGGATTCTTCAGGGTGTCTGTCCTTTGTGTGGATGAAGTGCAGGAGAGCCGGGGCTTATGGCGCCCACTGCAAGAACATAACTTCAAAGAACATGGAGGTAGTTAACTGAGAAAAATCTTGACTACTTGGTGAAAGGATTTGATTGGAAAATCTGCTCAGGAGGGTGGTCCAGAACTTGAGGAATACACAAGTTCATTTAGATGACCTTCAAAATGTGGAATGACACTGGGTGGGGTGCCCTGACCTTGAGGAACATCAGAGATAAAGCTCTCTTGATGAAAAGCTTTCATTAAGCTAACTGATTCGCAGATTTGACAAGTAATCTGTGTCCCACAGTAGTGTTTCTGTTTCCAAATATGTGTAGACATCTACTTTTCCTTTGCTTTGAAGGTGATTTTAAGATCCTCAAACTAGTTCCTCTAGACATTGTTACAGTTCATAGAATGGTGGTGCCTCTGGCCAGACTGGGACCTTTGGGTGCTGCTGCTGTCTTGCTGCTCTCCAGATAGGAATGGATCAGATCCAACAGTCATTTTCTCCAGTGAGAAATTCTGGAGAAGTCAGTCCAGCTGGCTATGAGAGTGTTTGAATACAACCATTTAAGTGTCAAATGATGCATGGTTTTATTAATCAAATGTTGTAGGAAATTTGCATTAGCCTCCAAACACAGTCTACAGTTCAAATTTCTCAATGTTTAGCCTTTCTTTTTTTCTACTGCTGGAAGAGTGTCTTATCTATATACTTGACATAATTGTGAATTAATTTATTAAAATTAATAAGTCTGTTTTCAAACTAGCATAAACCTATGTGAATGGCTTAGACAAGTTGTCTGATTTGTGACTGGGTGAATCCTTCCTGCAGTGTCTCTAAAGCACCTATGAGGAATCAAGAGGTGTGTAGCTGGCTTCTGGTCCTAGATGGATGTGAATGCAGAATAACTTTACTCTGGTTATGGTGACTGGACTTGGAGATGAATTCTTCACTGCTGTGTCTACATCTCCTTCTGGGCAGTGCTTGGGGACTGAGGAAGGGATGGTCTTCATTCTGGCTTAGTCATTCGGTGGAATGGAAGTTAAGTTGATTGAAAGGGGGTGGAAGAACCTCACCAAACTCTGACCCTATCAGACTACCGCCTTCTAGAAATTTTTTCCTCCCTTAGTTGCCTGGCAGCCAACCTCCTGTCCTGTATACATAGACCCAATTCCCTTGTCATGAGATCTGTTTAAGCCATGTTGCAAGTAGCACTTAGCACAGGGGTAAGAATAATCAGAACAACAATACTATTGATAAAGGGATAATGTCAGGGAATGCAGGGCTGAGCTGTTAATTGTCTTAAAACTGAATTAATTTCTCCTTTCAGTACAAAAATTGTAAAATAGGTAAAAGATCTGCCCTTAACTCCATAGTCTGGAATGGTGTTAGGCAGTTGGTGTTGGAGATCATTTAATGCAGCTATGTAATCTTACTGCCCTTGTTCTACTAGTATTAACTACACTTTAACATATTTTTTAAAGGAAAATATTAGTCCTCTAGAGAAGAAGGTGGAATATTTCTCAAGTACAGAGAATAAATAGCAGACTGAGATGGCAAAATTATTTACTAGCTTCTAAAAACTATTGGCCAATCTGGGAAGTGTTGTTTCACAACAGGTTATAAAACTTTTTTTTTAATAAAATCTCCCAGTCTGGAAGGTTTTCATCTATAGATGAAACCTTTTGTGCAGTGGTTCTCTGCAAACACCCCAGGAAGAGCAGTTTTGGAACAATGTTACAGGAAAAGCCAGATTTATAAGGCTGCAAGTGTCATTTAAAAGGGCAGCTGCATAGGGGGGAAGGTATGAATGTTTTGGCATGCAGACCCTGAAGCTCTAAGCTTTCCCTCCTTCTTCCAAATAGAGTGTTTAAAGAAGAAAGTACTGTTTTTCCCAGCTCTGTCCTTTAGATCACAGTGACTACAACAGCTACTATGGTACCAGGTAACATCACAATTGGTAGCTGAAACTTCTCCCAGCTATGTTAATTGCTGTCTCAGGTGAAAGGGCTGCAGAGTGTGTCCTTGAGACAGCCTTGCAAGAATGTGAAGAACTATAACACACCCCAGCTTAAAATGAAAAAAAAAATTCCAACCCCCAAATGTTGCCTATTAGTACCTTTTGTTTTATAAACAGAATTGATGTTCTCCCTGTACCTGGGACAGGGTGGGGAGAGACTGCCAGAGGAGCAGCTGGGCTGGAAAGGACCTGGGGGGATGTGTGGGACAACAGTCTGCAAGAGAGTCTGCAGTGTCCTGGCAGCAGGAGGGGTTGTCCCTTCATGGTTATGCTGGGGCTGGTAGATCCACAGAAGTGGTAGTTGCTTCTGCTTGGCACTTGCTAGGTCACTCCTGAAATACTGCGTCCAGTTTTGGGGCCCAGAGTGTGGGAGGGATAGAGGCAAACTAGGGGTAGATGACCAGAGAGGATTTGCCCCTGGGACAGAGCCTGACGGAGCTGGGTTTCTGCAGGAGCAGTGGCTTTGCGGGGATGAGGCAGCAGCTCCCCTGGCACCTCTGGGCAGGTTTTTGAGAAAACATAGCCAGGGACTTCAGAGGTATGTATCAGAAGAGTGAGACACTTGTCATAAGCTAAAATAGGGAAGGTCATGACTTGGCATAGGGAGAAGTTTCTTCGCCACGAGGCCGGTTGAGCATTGATGCAGATTACCCAGGAGGCAGGGAGATCACCATCCCTGGAAGGTTTTGTGCCCGACTGGGCAAAGTTGAAAACAGCCCAGTGAGACCTGGGAGCTGCCCTTGTGTGGGCTGGGAGGTTGGACTGTAGCCCCCCAAAGTCCCTGGAAACCTGGATTATTCTGTGCATTTATGACTCCTTGATAGGGTGTGAGTGAATATCACTTGCTTTTATTTTTAATGCTACTTTACTGGTTGCTTATATTATTGTAGTGCCGAAGAGCCTGTTTACACGAACAAGATCCCTCTCTATAGAAAAGCAGAACTCCTAAGGCTTATGGCACGCATTTACGCTACTGAGTTTCCTTTGTAGAAACCCCTTGAGGCAGTGTAAACTGTGCTTGGCTTCCAATCCAACTATTTTTGCTAAACCCCTTTTTATTTCAGAAAACTGTAAAAGTGATTGATCCTTGCCTCAGTGAGATCTTTTTTGTTTTATTTAATGAATTGTGCACTGCTATAATTAACCATTGAGGAATTGAAATTATTTCCCTTGCTTTTCAGATCTTGAGGAGATGATGTGCAGGCTTCATTCTTGAGAATTCAGATGCTAAATGCTTAAGAAGGGTTTGGTTTTTTTGTAACATTAGTTGGTTGTAAGAATCCTCTACCATGATAGTCTAGTACTCTGCTCAGTTCTAGTATAACTTGCTACTGTTAACTAGGGTTTTTAAAATTATTGTATCTGTGTTTATATTGTGGTTATTGCTATTAAGCCTTACTTTAGCTGAATGACTTGCTTAATGATACAGTTAATAACAGAACTTGCTCCTGATATTAAAACTGGCTCAAACTAGTCCAGTGACTTCTTGTCTCTTGGCGAAAGGAGAAAATCTGCTTCATTTGGCCTTTTGAAGAGAAACCCTTTCTTGTGGTTTTCTGCTGCTCTGAGGTCTCAAAGTATCATACCAAAGACAACTTGATTTTGAAATCAACATTGACAAGCTAAGATTTTGAAAAATAATACTGGTGTGACTTGCTGGCTCTGGCGTCACTGTCAGTGATTCACAGAGCGCTTCACAGGCTAAGGAGCAGCGTGCTAGAGACAGGGAAGCAATTCTTTAATTCTGCCTGGTACGGCTGAATGAGTAAGGTAAGAGGTAAATGCTCTTTATTTTTATTAATCTTCCTTTCACAGACTTTTCTCCACAGCCCTGGTTTGTGCTGGGAATAAGACAGGTATTTTTGCACCACGCAAACCCACAGCAAGTTTCATCAACAATGTGAATGGAAAAAAATTCTCTGTGGTGTCTTTTCCCTCTGCTGTTCCAACCTCCAAAACCTGTGCACCTACATCAGACCTTTCCATGGGCTTCAGAAGAGTCCCAGCCCTCTGGTTATCCACAAGCTGTAGGGAAAGTGGCTGCACATACTCAATGCAGTGCAAACAATAGGAGTCCTCATTCTGAGACAGTAAAACCCCTTCCCTGTTGTCTCCTTTCCTGTGGGCACTGGTAGGTCTGGCAATTTGGTGAGCAATCAGGTCTGTAGGTGGATTACAGCATCATTTAAAACATAAATTAGGCTGTTACCTGCCTTCTGTTCCTCAGGTCATACCTTGCTGTGATTAAAGGTTTTTTCTTCCCAACAGTGAGGAGCTGCAATCTGTAAAATGATGAATACACAAGAGGTCCAAAATTTATTTTGGATCTGAAAAATCCAGCAAAGTGCGAGTCAATGTCTTTAGCACATGGGATTGATAATGCTTGATAGCACTGCATCCTGTGAAATCTCTTACGGGGGATGGGACTCTTGGAAGGAGAAATTGTGAACCAAAGATGGAGAAAAGTGTTTCTTCCAGTGTTGGACATTTCCATTTCCAGAGTGGAAGAAAAAAGGTCCAAATGACCTTTCCACTAAAACTAGAAGGTCAGGAAACTCAGATGAATTTGTACTTCAGCAGCAGGCCACAGACTGGTACGAATAGTTGTAACCTTTGCTCTGACTTGAAGCACAGTCTTGCTTTTGCGTAAGCAGAGGCCGATGCCCATAAATAACTGATTTTGAGTGGGAGCAGAATGGTTGCATGGCTACAGAGGGCAGGGGGCTGAGGTTAAAACCTCTTTGTGGTGCTTTGCTTTGCAAGCGTTCTTTTCCTTGCGGTACATGGGGCTACATTATGCTGTTGCATCACAGCAGAACATTGTGGCTGTGGTGGAATTTAGAGGTCTTCCTACAAGGTCTTAAAACAAAAGTAACCCCCAAATCCAAACGTTCATTCCAGCCTCAAACAACACGCAAATACTCTAGGAAACTGTGGAACTCATCATGATTTGATTTCTCGAATATCGGTGATCATGTTTTATACCTGACATGGGTGTATTGGGTGCTCCCCTCCATCTCCTCCCAAGAAAACTCTGAAAACCCTTCATCTAAATGGCTACTTTACTAATCTAGACAATTCTTAAATAAGAGAATTTTCTTCAGTCTGCTGTCAGAGAAAGGAAGCCTCGGTGTCTGAGGAAAAGCACTGAGGCCTTCCCCCTCCCTCCCCCCCAGTTTCTTCATAATTCATTGTTTTATTTAGTATTAACTGTTTACCTTTGTTAACAATTTTTCATGTGTTTTCCAAGGTTTTTTTCCCAATTTAAAAAGGAGCCGTGGTGTGTTAGCTAGTCTGTTATTTGGCTGTGAGCATTCTCTGACTGAATTAAGATGTGGGCGGGGAGGAACGAGGAGAGGCAGAAGTGACCACCACATCTCTGTCAGACTGGCGTGGGCAGGGATGCTCAGTGTGCCAGGGTGTTCAGCACTGAATCCCTTGGCTCCATTTCCATGTGATTGTTGTGATTCATTTCAGTGGGATAACTTGCATGTGTTGTTGCAACAAAACTCTGGAAACTTTTCAGTGCAGAAGCATAACTGCAAATATATGAACTAAACAGAAAAAAAACCCAAACAAACAAACAAAAAACCCCAAAGCAGCAACCATGTGAGTGTTTTTTTCTGTTTATCATTTTCCTGATTTTGATGCATTGTTTTTCTGAAGCTGGGGTCTGGAAAAAGGAAAGTCCTGATTCAGGAGCGTGCTTGTGCGATGTCTGTCTTCTGCCAGTGTTTGGACCAATTAAAGACAGCCAAGAAAATAAACTACTTTCTTGAAAAAGATTATGCTGGCAAGAAAAAGGAGATGTCAAAAGTAGTGAGTCATAAAGGTGACTCTCTTCTGAGTTGACAGAAATTATATAAAAGCTTAGCCTAACATCCTACCCCTCCCAAAACCAATTTTTATTTCAACAAGGGGCCCTTTAGTTTTGGAATAACATGAAAAAACTCATAAATCAACAAAGTTCAAGCAACTCAAATGATCCTTTATTAGAAACAGCTTGCCTTTTCCAAAGAGAAGAAAAAATACCCTCAAAACATTTTAATTATGAACATGCAGATCTTCAGTCTTGCTGGGGCCTTCTTTTCTCCTTCCCTCATATCAGTGCCACTCTATCCATGTCACTCCTGTGCTGAGGGCGCTGGGCAGATGGATGCCTTCTGTCCAGGGAGGTACTTCTGTGGCTGAAGGTACAGGGGGCAGGCAGCGTGACACTTATCCCTCTGGATGGCCCAGACACGTGGCCACTTCTGAAAGCGGAGGTGGTGGCTGTTGCCAGGTGGTTCCAGCACAGGCGGCTGTTGCATTGCTGTTCCTGGCATCCAGAGCCTCTTAGATTGGCACAGCACAGCTGAGGGTTTAGATATTCCCTGTGAGGAGATGAGCATAAAGGGACCAGGGTGTTAAAAATAAAGCTGGTAAAGCTGCAAAGTAATTTCGCGTCCTTCCCTTATCTTTCGGTGATTATTTTTCTCCTGAGAAGCAGTCCCCAGATAGATTGGTTATGGGTGCTTTTCAAAGATGAACATTAAACTGGATTTATTTCAGTCTCCCACAAGAAGGATGGGCTGCAGTCAGTGCTAGAGCCTTCTCAGTATCCTAAAAAATAATAAAAAAAAAAAAGATACATACTTTCATAGCTTCAGGGGAGAAAGTAAGCAAAGCTGCAGACAGCTCTGGGCTAAATTAATGAAAACTCACAGGGGTAGCGCTGAGGTGACATTCCAGTAAGATTTAATAGAAAACTTGTCTACCAGTGCTTGTGGGATTTTATCCATTCATTTCCATTCATTGTAGTTTGCTAGTATCTCTGATGTAGCACTGCTGAATAATAGTTTTAATTCTTTACTTTTTATTTTTGGATTTCAACCAAGACTCTTGTGTGCATATTCTGGTTCTAGGCAGATCTGGTATTTGTGGTTTTTCCTCCCCCCTCAATATTTGTTAGTTTTTCAGTGCAGTGCTTAATTCTCCAGTGCTGTGCTGGGTTTTCTTTTTCATTTTAGAATTGTGTAGAGAAGACTTGCATTTCATCTGCCCACATTAAGGGACTTAAAATCAATAGATCAAAGCCAGACCGGGCTTCTTGAAAGTGGTGCAATCTCAAACTGTGTTGAAAGCTTTTGTTTTCTGCCTTTTTCCTGTCTTTTAGTATCTCCCAAGAGAAGGAAGAGCATAAGGGGTATCTCTGTATAGGGCAAGGGGAGTATCCCATCACTGTATGCTTGGGGTACAGGGCTACGTGACTACCAGAAATAGTGGTGGTGGCCTTTGTACAGGATGGAGAACGTCAATATGAAGCAGCAGAGTGACATTTTCCCCTGGCTTGGTCTGGGATCCAGTACTCCCAGAAAACAGTCCCTCTTTGAAAAAGTGCTGGTGCAGAAAGGGCCACCAGCTGGCCACCATATGCCCAGCTCTGGGCAGTGAACATTTTCCTGTGTGTGCAACCTCAACCAGGTTAAAGTTTTTCCTTTAGGATTGAGAGGGAGAAGACAGTCCTCCTGTATGCTGAAAGACATGGAGAGAGGAAAACATAAGCTCCCATGTTTGTATTTGCTGGGGAATGGAAGGGCTTTAAAATCAGAACTGCAAGGCATAAGTGGCTGGTGAAGCAAACACATGAAGAGTCATCAAAGTTGAGTTGCCTATGCATGTCAAAAACTCTTGTGGGTACTCTGTGTTTACTTTGAGTATGAGGAATAGCCTTCTTAAAAAGCAAGTTTAAAAACCGTTCTTCTACAACATAGAAAGAGTCTGACAAAGGGAGAAGGTGATTCCAACCATGTACACTCATGTGCTGTGTTATCTGGAGGTGAATCATAGCAGTGTTCCTCAGGGCAGCGCCATGAGAAGAGGAGCTGCTGTCTGACGTTTTTCCTCCACAGCCAGTTGCATTTATGGATGGCCTTGAAAGTCTTGTGAACGACTGAGCGGCGTGTGCTGGCCAGTGCACTTGTCCGGCTCCTCTCTTCCTGCCAGAAGTCTAATGAGGCTGTTGGAGGGAAAGAGCACACTTGGGAATTTCCAGTCTGGTAACTATAGCTTTTTCACTCCCAGTGCAGTGACAGATTATTTGGACTAATACAACTAGGAGAATGATGACTTTGTTCTTGCTAATAAAGCAAAATGCCTCTTTCTTGTTCATCAACAGCCCATCTGACTTCAAATCTGGCTGTTGACTAGGGGGCTCTGGGCCATTTCACTTGCTGTTTCTGTGGGCAAGGTTGGGGGACTTTGTCACCTGCAAACAAGTGCCCAGCAGCCCCTCTGTTAATGCTGAGTAGTGCAGGCAGCAAAACACACTCACTTGATGCATCAGTCACGTGGATGCTGCCAGCTGTCTGCATCCTATGTGGCCTGACTGCTTTAAATATCTTTATGTAGGAGAACAGTTATCACAAGCTCACATGATTAATCTGTGTGTAGTTGGTTGTCCATCCTCCTTATATCTTCCTATCTTCTGGTGCATATAGCTTCAGAGTTCTTCTTCCAAAATTGTTTCTGGGTTTCTGAATAGACCCTTATGTTCAGGACTGTTCTGAAGAACTGATAAAGCTGCATTGCCACTTCAAGCACCTTCACAGGAACCAGAGAGTATTTCTTAGGTAAGAAATGCAGTACCTTTTATTTCTTGTGCTGTATCTTGTTAAGTAGGTACAGTTACCAAGCAGGTAAGGTCTTGGCTGTGAGCAACTGCTATGCTTTCAGCTTCTGATGAAGGTCTTATCCCATTAGATTGGGCATTTTTAATCAGAGAGTCTTGCTTGAAGTCAAGATCATGATGCAGGGGAGATGCAGCACTTCCTACTAGAAATACAGGATAGCAAATCTGCCTTCAGCAAGCTGCTCAGCAGAACCTAATAAAGCTTGTCTGGGACATTGTTTCTGTGAAGTTGTTTCCTTTCTGAACAGTTACTCCATGCAAGCGTTTAGTATCCCTTTCCACCTTAGTGGAAAGTGAGAGGCATTGAGTACAGATAGGTATGGACTTGCTGCTTCTCTTTGGAAGAGACTTGGGTAACTCTCAAATGAAGCACAGAGTTACACTGCCATGTTTCTGAAGAGATCGGTTGTTTCTTTGCTGCTTCTGTCTTCCTCCTTCTTATTCCCATTTTTAAAGTAGAAGAGGGTGTGTGAGTGGCAGATGTTAAACTGTAGTGTCAGCTCCTGTTCTTCACTATGAAGTTGCGCTGTACATACTGCTTTCCAGCTCTAGGCTGTTGTTCCTCTAGTCGACTTGAACAGCATTTCATCCTGACAGCTGTTTTGCTGACATTATTCCCAGTTAGTTATTCACTGGGATTAAGGGATTTCTGCAGCCAGAACTCTTTGCTGGGAGTGTGCTGTCATTTGGCAGACCCATTAAAACAGTAATTCCATAGTGCTTAAAATTTTTAATTTGCCCTGCATCCTTCATATTTAGAGTTCCAGCTTAATTGCCCTATGGGCAAAGAGTAAAGACTACCATAAATACTCTCCTTTTTCCTACTTTTTTTCCTCCCCTGCATTATTTTTCAAGCCAAAACTTTAAAAGTCAGACTTTGTTCAGCTTTGCTTGTTCCTGGGGCACCATAGATACCACGTGTGTGCTTGGGGCTCTCTATACAACTGTTCCCTGAACACTTGTGGAAGTCCGTAAACCACAAGAAGGTCTCTCTCTCAGCCTGTGTTTGTGTTTTTCATTCTCTGAGGTGATTACTGCAGTTTCCAAATCTGGTTCCAGGAGTAGCAACGTCTTGGAAAGCAAATTTATGTAATGGTGGTGATGATGGCATCACCGCCAGTGCTGAAGGTGCAGGTGTTGTCTCTTCAACCTGGCCTCCTCTTTCATGGTTCTTGTTGGCACACTTGGGCTGAGTGTAGCTAGAGAAGAGTACTGTCTATTTTGGGGACACTTGGTGCTTGAATGGCCACTCAACTTGCTTCTCTGCTGCTCAATGATCTCCAGACGCCCCTTCCAACCTCTATCATTCTGTGATTCTGTGACAGTCACCTGGAAGTAACTTGTGTCGTATGGTTTGGTAGGCCCGGTTTTGAGCTAATGTATGAGCACTTGTCCTGTCATTACAAACAAGAATCAGTTCTGCTTTGGATCTGTAGCTTAGTCTGTCCTGGCCCTGGCCCAGGCTGGATGGAGAGGCTTTGTTTGCTTTTGCAGGTGGTTTTGTTGCTGATAAGCAGGTAAAGGAAGAACCTGCTCTCACCACATCTGTTTCTTTTCTAATGCATTCCTCACTGGCCTTGGGTCTCATACATGATGGAGAGAATGTTAAGCGTATGTACTGGTCTGTCATGGTCTGCATCTGACTTCAGCTCTGGTGACACCTATCCACACATTGTGTCTATAACGATCAGTGCGATTCTAGAAAGAACTGAGATAACCCTGTAATTTTTATGATACCCATACCCTTCCCCTCAGCCCATCAATTTGTTGCTGCCAGAGTGCACTGAATGAACTTGATATGCTTCTGGTGAGCAGTTCTCTCGTGAGCTAACCATGGGTGTGAAAGGAGAAAAACAAAGATGGTTTTCATTATTGGAAAGAACAAAGCTGTGAATAAAAAGGCAAAAGAACTGACGTCCCTTTCAACAGGAGATAAATTTCCAATACCCTGTTCAGCTGATGTCTTGTAACTTTAGACTGACCTGACATCAAGACATTACCAATTTCAGATACCAGCTCGTTTTATATTTGGAAAATATTTTGAAATGCAGGTATGTGTTTGTGAATACGACCTGACACAACAGAATCCTGGCTGTATTAAATCCTATTAAAAAAAAAATCTGCTGCTACGTCTGTAACCAAAAGGTTCATCTTCTTGAAGCTGGAGACAGAAGAACTGACTTGCTTTCTTAAATTTTATGAGCATAAAGATTGACTAGGTGGGTACTGAGAAATTTTTTTTCTTAAATATAAAACACAATTGACATGACCAGCTTCCTCTGAAAGACAAATAATTAAAATCCCATGCCTTCTGTTTGTACTGGCTTGTACTTGGCTCTCCCAAGGGTAGGTTTGGGACCACATTGCAGACCAAGCAGATGATCCAGCTAAGCTTGGTAGAAATGGGAGTGGAACAGTTTTCTAGAGCTTTTTCTTTGCAGAGTAAAACCTGCCAGCCCTGCCCTACAAACCCAAAGCCCATTGGTGCCCAAATGCCAACTAGCTTGCTTACATTTTCATTTTTATAAAGTAGCCCGTAGAGATTCCTGTGTAATGTGTCTATTACCAATATTGCCTGCAGTTTGGAAGCCCTTGACAGTTGTCTAGGCTGGAGTTGAGATTCTAGATCAAGATGAACTCTTTAATTATTTAGTCCCTGATGGGGAGATTTCATGAGTGTGTGTGTCTTGAAAGATGACATTTTTTGCATTTCCATCATTGGTGATGGCTTCTTATTTCCTTATTGAATCCAGACATTCTCTAGTGCTCTGATTTTAGGATAAGTTTTGTAACTGGATAGAGTGACTACTTCTGGTTTTTTGGTGGTTGTTGTTTCTACCATAAGATTATACAGTTGCATTTTTAGAAGGCATTTATAATTATGCCTTAGAAATGCAGCGTACTAAGAGCAACTTAGTCGGTTTGCTCTCTTCTTGTGGCTTTGTTAGGGTCAGAGAAGTAAATTCCATAACTCAAATGGGAAAAGCACTTATTTGCATTTAACTCCATTGATGATTTTTTTGGTAATCTGTTACGAAGGTTTCTAATAGCACACAGATCAGTTGGTGTAACATTGCAGAGAGCCAAGGAAGGCTGTGTTCCTCTAAGAATACCTGGGTTTCTACACCAATAGAGCTTGTGAGCGTGCAGCACCAGAAAATCCAGCTTCACACCCTCGTGAGCAGCAGAGCTTGTGAGAAGACAAGTGAGTACTAATGCAAATTACTATTTCCTGTATATGTAGAGTATCTCTGCTGTGCATGGGCTACTGCTGGAGTTTTAGCCTCCACTAAAGCCCAGCCAAGTTTTTTGACTTCAGGACAGCATGAGAAAGCTTGTTCTGTCGTTCTTTCGGCACTTCAGTGCTTGCAGTATTAGTTAGACTGAATAGCATGTACCGACTCAAAAACATTAAGTTACCAAGAGGTGCGCTGTATTCTCTCTGGGGAAATAGATAGATTTTTACTTTACTTGTCCAGTACCCAGCATCTTAGAACCTGATCTCTCTGCACACTGCTAAATACGAGTGAAGTAAGAATTATCTGAATAATTACGTGTTAGTTTCTGTCTTCAGTCTTGGAGAACGTGATGAAATTTGCAAGGTCAGGCCTCTAAAATAATACAATAGTGTTGTCTCCGCCAGCTCAATTCTCCTTCATGGGCATGCATATTAAATACATGGTCACTGCTGTGTTTCTTCTGAGTATCTCTTCAGTGCGCAGAATGAATAGCGCAGCACTTAATGAACGGCTATTCAGTGTTTCACTTTCTCCTTACTTACTGTTCAACATGCAGTCCTATGCCATGTTTACTGCGTGCTATTCACATCAAATCCCAAGGACAGAATTACTTCATCAGACTTTGGTGGTGCTCATCACGACAGTACATTTGCAAAAAACAATAAATCTTTGCAAACATGAATCTTATTTGGTGCCATCAGTGTAAGTACCAGGGCTGTGGTACAGAGAAAAGAGATTCAGGACTGTATGCTAATTTGAGACTCTTAAGACCTTATATTCTTTGCCATACACTTAGCATTCTGTGGCACTGTAGAGGCACAGCTATGGCTCTGGTCCATGTGCCGGGATGCCAGGCAGTCATAGCAAATGAGCAACGTGTGACTAGTAATCAGCTATCAAAAGCTTGATGTAAATGACTTGACTAGTAACACAACTCAGTACAGTGGCACAAACCAGGAGAGTATGCAAATCTCAGAGCAGGCCATGTAGCTGGCTGGAATATAAGATAATCTTTTCAACTCCCTGCAATTCTTTCCTACTTTTGCTGCCTACATACAATTTATACAGGCAAGGAAATATCATTGTCCTTGCCTGAACTGTTTCTCTCTAAGGCTTTTGATCTCGGCCTCCTGTGATATGAGCGACCTAATGATTTTTTTTGTTTAAATACCAGTTCTTTGCTCTTTATCATTCTCAGGCAATTTAAATTTCTCCTGTCTTCTCATTTCCATCACTGTCATACCTCACTGGCTGTGTGCTTTAAAGTTGGCCCCAGCCTAAATGAGAGAGCAGTGTGGGTGCTGCTGAGTCACGAAATGTGGGACCTTGTGGTACCACCCTTGCCTGTCCCAACAGGAAAGAAGCAGGGCTGAAATGCCCTTAGCTAGGAAGCATTTTATTTAATTTTTTAATCCTACCAGAATATGGTCCTAGTGATTTATTTCCTGTGCTATAGATAATAAACTGCTGTAATTACTAGCTCTCTTCTGACTAGCATTGCAGACCTTCTGTCTTCACCTCCCTGGATAAAGCTCATCAAAGACCTTGTCCAGCATGAGTTTTCTGGCTTACTATATACATTTCAACTGGAATACAACATTTTTCATGTTTACGATCACTTTTTTGGAAATAAGAAGTCGTGATGAATTAGGAGTCGGTACGTTAGGAATTTTTAAATGACCTGTGGTAGGAGAGAGGGCTGGGCAGGCTAGTCAGTAACATCTGTCCTGGTGTGTGGAGTCGTCTGTTCCTTGGTATTCAGGTTGTCTGAATTCTTTGGCTGAAACTCAGCATGTGAACATTAATAGATGAGAATTTGTCTGTCATAAAGGCTGTGAAAGCTTACTCTGTCAGTTTGTCTTGGTAGTGGATCTGCTTGCTATCATTATGCTATTCTAAATCTGCTTTATCTCAATAGCATCTTCACTGACTTCTGTAATTAAAAATCATTAAATTATTCATTTAATACCCACTATGCTCATTAATTTTTTTTTACACTGTACAACAGCATTTGTAGTATTCAGCTCTCTGAAATGTCCTGTGGCAGATCTGAATATTTTTTAGTTTAAGAATCTAAACATTTCACTTTCCCCTTTTGCTCAAGCTGTTAAAACCTGCCTTAAGGCTATTAAATGTGTTGCATTTTGTTATGGTGGAAGGAGAAAGTAATTTCTTTGTAGTAAAGGATCCATAATAAATGGGACTAGGAGCCATAATAAATTTGACTTCATCTTGGTAATCAGTAAATCAATTCAGTGCTATGGAAGTGGGATGACTTAGCGTCCACGCGGTATGTCTGGTGTGGCCCACAGTACAGTGTTTTGAACTTCAACGTGCTCAATGTTCACAGGTAGCGGGCAGTCAACAAAATAAAGGATTCTTAAGGGAATATTGTGGAGAACCTGTGATCCACCTAAATCAATACAGTTGACTGTCTTTTGGTTTTTTTTACTTTTTTGTCTCCATAGCCCCTTTTTAGGCATGTACAGGTCAGTGCAGATGTAGGGACAGCGCTGTCTCAATGTACCACCCTTCAGTTGTAAAATATGCCAGATATTTTTGAGGCCAAATGTTGGTAAGTTCGGGTCCTGCTAGGTGGTGATTCTTTGTGGTACCAGGAAGTCTAAAGAGAAGATGTGTCCCAAGTGTCCACACAGGCACGCCAACTGTGCATTAAAATTGATGTTATACTTCCCTGCAGCTAATTCTTGGAAGGCTATTGGGACAGCAAAGTGATACTATCACATTCAGGTAGGAGGTGAGTTTCTCGTTCATCTCAGAGGATCATTCCTGCCTTGGAGACTCTTCAGGTTTAAAAAAACAATAATTGGCTATTTCCAAAGTACATGGTGACCCTTTAAATGGTATGATAGAAGTTTGTTTTCTGTATCTGCTTTTGTGCCATGACTGTAACATGAGCTGGCTTATCTCAAATAAAAGCTCCAGGGAATCAGAAAACTATATATTTAAGTTAAGTTTTAGGATGCCATTGTAAGACTTCTGTTACCATTTTTGTAAGATAAGTGTTGATCGGAAAGGAAACCTTATCTGTCTGGCTTTGGAGCGCAGGGTCTACATCATATGAGTCCTGCCTGGTGTGCTGGCATGAAATCATCTCTCGGAACAATAGGTGCACTATGACAGTGGACAGAAGTAGAGGACAGACTCCCAAATGGGGACACAGGTAAGCAGGATAAAAGTTTTGGCTGGAACCCTGGGAAAATGCTTGCAGCTAGTGTCTCTTGTGGAAATGAGGAGAAACTTGAGATTTTAGCACAAGGTAGCTTTGTGCACGTTTCTGTTGATGGCAAAGAGAACGTGGAAGGTTGTATGGCAGACACTTGATAACCAGGCACCAAGAAAAACACCTTTTGATGTTAAATCCTGTAGGTCCAGGTGGTTTCTGAAAAGCTGATAATACACCTTTTTTTTTTCCCCAAAGTAGCTGACCTTGAAGTAAGGTGAAGAGCTGGCAAAAAGAAACTACCCAAAAGAGGCTCAGGCAAGCAATATTTGAAGATGGACTGTGGCTGTTGCAGTAAATTGATCAAGGCATTATCTTGTGAGGGCTTTCAAAAAAGCCCCAAATACAGTAAAGAAGGTAGTTATATCCTGCTGGCAAGAAGGCAGCCATCATAACTGAGCCTTATTTATGTTTCCCATTCCTTCCTATATGTGAGCACCATCAGTTTCCCACCTCTGAAAGTCAGATTTTCTGTTCTCTAAAGGGTGGAAGAAAGCAGCTGACAAACTCCCTCTGCTTTCTTGGGTGCTGTTGCAGAAAGCCTTGCAGAAGACAGGCACAATTTATCAGTCTTCATCTAGCTAACCTCAACCCTCAAATTTCAGGATATGGACAGTAGGATATGCTTTTGTAGGGTCATTAATAGCCTTTTCCCTGTGGTTTCTCTGACCAGGCTCTCATAGTGTTTACCTGAAAGTGTTACTACTCTTCTAAGTCTTGCTGTGGTTTTGTTTAAGAACAACATCAAGGACTTGGAATAAATCATGGTGCTTGGTGGATATCTTCTACTGCATGACCATTCTGTTCACCCATTAGATGTTACTGAGGACACAGTTTCTAAATAATAATACCAACTGGGGAGAGAATAAAATGAGCAGACAAATATACATTATGAAGAGATTTGCAAGTTAACTCTTAGTCACAAATTTGAATAAACAAAGTTGATTCAAGACTTAGTCACATCTTACCAGCTCTTAAACAACTTGATAGCTTTTCTTCCAGTACTTAAATAAATGTGGGGAATAAAAATTCTAAAGCCAGATTTTTCTTAATTGGTTTTGTCAAATGTAGATAATTGACTCACACAAAATAAATATCAGAGCTTTATGTAAACTCTTTTCTGTGCATATTAACTTTTGGCTGGGGAAAGATGGTGTGGAAGCTTAAATTTAGTCTGCAAATTCCGTTCCTGTGAAGGTTTTTGTGACTGCCAGCATGAGGAGCATCTCTATCTTTATTTTAGGGGAAAATGAGTTGCAAGATAACAATGTTATGACATACTCAGCTGAAGCTCCTTTGACAAATGTTCACATGCATTTGTGAGTCAAAGCAGAATGACACACAGAGACAGAAGTAGGATTTTGATTGTCAGTCTTCAGCTGACTTTTATTCCATGTCATATAAACACCATTGAATATGTGTAGGTACAGAACACCTAACTCTTTCATCTCTCATCTCACCCTTTTAGATTGAGTTAAGAGATCAAGGTGGTGACCAGCTTCACCCAGCTAGAGGCTGCTCATGCCACCTGCTCTAGGCTGGCCCTTAGCTCTAGCCAAAAGAACACCTGTCTCTGATGGCTGACCTCAGAGATGGACTTTGCCATGAGGTGAGGCTGGATGAGCACAGCATCCTTTTCCATCATACTTGGCTGGCCTGCTGGGAAATAGCTTGTTTGTGGATTTTCTTTTTCAGTTGTGAGGGTTTAGCTTGCTATAGCACAGATCTCATCATTGCTGTACCTGGGAACGTGCTCAGCTTTTCATGTGGACTCCTGCCAGACTTCTGACCTGACTGTGCTTTTAAAAGCTTCCTGGCTGTTGCTGCACAGCACTTTTAAGAGCCTTGATGCCTCAATAAGGCTAAGGGTCTACTGCTTGCAGCTCTTCCTCCCAAGCCACTGAGTCCCTGTGGCAGTATTTTTCCCCGTATTTTTCTCCTGTTGTTTTCATGCTGTTGGTTTCTTGGCCTTGCATCTGTGACCCTGATGGTGTTATTGGGCAGGTTTCCTTGGGAGGTAATTCTCCCTGGCTTGAGAGTTGCCCCTCTTTTGCTCCTTCTCCTTATCTCTTGCTTCGTAGATTTTAGCTTGTATTAGAGAAAATCAAGACCTAGTGCACAGAAATGTAGAGGAATCATTTGAATACTTGGTAACTGCTACCTGGTGGTATGTACATGCAAGATCTCAACAGCTAATCAGTACAAGATCCTGTTACCTAATTGGAGAATATCAATCAGCACTAATAGCATCTTATATGGGAACAACTGTCTTCCTCCAACATTCAGGTGCAAAATCTGCCTCCAGTTGGGCAGTGGTGCAGGTAAATGGGCATCATCCTCAGCTGGATCTAGGAAAGAGATTTTCAAACATGGAGGTCAGAAGGGAGACACAGTAGCATTGGCCAGCTTTGCTGCCCAGAAAATGTTGTGATAATTAGTGATGTGTGAGTGCTTCCACTGAAGCACCTTGCCTGTCAGTTTGGTGCACTATAGCCTGTTTCTCACTGTGCCGGGCTGTTTGTGGACTCATCTCGCTGTGTCACTGATGTCACTTAATGGGGAATACTCCAGAAGTTGAAGACTGTATCAAGAGCACAGCTTGACTGGCGCCTGTGGTCATCTTTAAGCATGCCATTCCTTTTCTAAAGCATGCAGTGAAATCAAATACCTCAATATCGCCAACTGCTCCTGGAATTCCCTCCTCCTCCTGCTCCCCAGAGATCCTGATGACATCTCTCCTCCTCTGTCTCACCCAAGACATTTGCTGGCTTCTAAAAAGTCTAGTCCTAACCTGATGTCAGCCACTCTTCCCAGCCATGAGACTTGGAGTGTTTCCTCTCTGTTTTTTTAGTACTGTGCACTCTGCCAGCAGAAGGGATGCCATGGAGATGGCTTGCTGTCTTGGGTACCTTTTTAGCCCAGCCAAGACCCGTTCTAGTGATGGGTTGACATACTCAAATGCTGAGCAGGCTGTGCAGTGGCCTTTAGGTAGAGCTTTACCAGGGAAAACGTGTCAACTGGAAACCTTTAGATCAAAATATGCCAGAATGTGGACGTAATGTTTGATTTCATGTCAACTTATATATGAGGAGACTTACCACTGTCATAACTCAATCCAAGAAGGAGGGAATGTGGTAGACACCATTATTGACCAAGCCTCTAGCTTTCTTGGGGGCAATGGGCTTCAAGAAAGGGTATATACATTTTTATCTCCCAAGCATCATTGTGTTCAGCCAGAAAAATGGCATGTCCTTGCTGTTCTCAGAGCTACAGGGGCATGGCTGTGCTGTGGCAGCTGTCTAGTTAAAAGTGGGATGGCTAGTCCTAAACGTGCCGCCAGGCGATGCTTCACCCCAGCCTCCCAGCGCTCCAGGTTAACCTCAGACCACAGCTGCGGTGCTCATCTCCACTGCAGGACTTCCCAGCTGCTCCCAGGGCCAGAAGTGGGCTCTCGTGGTTTCTCTGTTTGGCTCAAAGATGAGACAAAAAATGAACTGGCTTGGGAAAAGGAAAAACAAGCCCAGAAATAAAAGGACTGCAGGATGCTGATTGATATACGCAGATTTTAAGGAGAACATGGCATGTAAGCTGCAGCTTTTTCTTCACAAATATGTTTTTTCAGAGAAGCAAATGATAGCACCACCCTTTTCTTCTGCACATCAGTCATTTAGAGGCAGCATATGTTCAAGGACTCAACTTTTGCACTGAAGTGAGCTCCTGCAATGGGCTTAGCAGATGTTCTGCTGGGTCAAAGCATTTTGGAATTCTCAAGTTTGGAGGTTTTTTCCCCATTTTCTTATCCTACCCACCCACTCTCCAGAAACTCTGTTCATGTGGGCTTTTCCAAGTTGTGCTTGCATGTCGCTTTTTCTTTTTTTTTTTCTTTCCCCCCTTTTCCCCTTTAAGGGGCAGTTATGAAACTCCAAGAGTTTCTGGATGTTCTTATTTGCAGTTGATGTGTGTGGCTCATTTTCATTGCTGAATGGGAAAGAGGAGGGCTAAGTTGTCTCCTATAGTACTCTGTCCAAACTTACTGCAGAAAAAAACCAGTTTTGTTTGGATTTATATGAGTAAAATAAAAGTATCTCAGATTTCACTTGATTGCCCATTGCTTGCTGGCATGTATATATATTCATTAAATTATCTCAGCAGTGCCAGGGAGGGCAGCTGAGGTAGTCTTGCCGTGTGCCAAGTCCAGTGGCATGCTCTTGTTGTGACATTGCTTGCAGCTGCTGGGATGAACTGTCTCAATTAGTTGTGGAATTAATCTGGTAGCAAAGAGCATTGTTTGTCTTTTGTCAGGGAGGTCTTCAAAATACTTCAGGTCTGAAGCTTCTGATTCCATAATTTTTTTTCTGTCTTCTATCCTTCTATCTTGTTGCTTTTGCAACAAGTCCAAATGGTTTCTTCCTTTTGGACAAATTTAGGAACTGCTATCGTGTTGCTTGTGGCATGCAGTAGAACTGGGAACAAATGTCTGTACAATGATATATTTGATACCATTTGATCTACGGAATGCTGCATTCCACCCCATCCCCCAAGTAATTTTTTAATTTTTTTTTAAAGCCTGGGGGTTTAAAATTCCACCAGCTCTTGAGAAGAAAAAAAAAATATCCACATGTTGTACAGAAAGACCAAGATTATGAAAATTTGCTATTTGTAGAACATGACATTAAAGCCTTTATTACAAAAAAAAAAAAACCCAACAAACCAAACAACTCCTTCAAAAATTAAAAAGGTCTGGTTATGAATCAGGCTTTTGGAGCATTCTTAGTGGGCATGTGTATTGAGTCCATGATGTGAAAACCACTATGAAGCTGCAGTTGCTTAAACCTGCCTGCTCTGTGCTTACTTTCTTGTGGGATGCTGAAAGCTTTCATTGATATATTGGTTTCTCCCTCCGTGGTTGATGCTGTGACGGTTCTGCTTTCTAACCCATGTTACTTAAGCAAGGGGAAAATTAAAGCTCCTGTTCACAGATTTACTGTCCCAAAGAATTCATTTTAACAGAGAGTCTCTGGGGATTTTGTTTTGTTTTTTCCATCTCCTTTTCCCTGGCTGTTCAGCATATTTGCAGTGTGTTGGAAGAGTGTTTCTAACTTATGGCTGTAGGAAATAGAGGTGTTGGCTATCTCACACAGTTGTTGTCAGTGATGAATTTAAAAGTTGGTAGTAGATGGATGCCCTGGTTCTGTCCAGGCCAGAGCCAACCTCCCCAAGCAGCCAGCCCAGGTGAGCTGAGTTAGCCCAGGTGAGCTGAGTCAGCCGGGGCTGTTTCCACACCACCTGACATCACTCCCCATAAAAGGGGCTGGTTGGAGAGGGGTGTTCTTGGATGTTTCTGGGCAGTCTGAGCGTGGCTGGGTGTTGGGTTGGTCCTTGTATCAGTGCAGCTGTCCTCAAGTTGGTAAGCACTCTGTGTTATTACCAGGTGTGAGTTAAGTTTACCATGGGCTGTTAACTGTTCCCCTTTCACAGAGCTTTTGTCAGTAAACTGCCCTTTATCCCAACCTATATGGGCTCTGCCTGTTTCTCTTCCTGGAGTGAGCAAGAGGTGTGTGGTGCTCAGCCACTGCTTGAGGCTGAACCACCACAACTGATCTCAAAAGCATGGCTTTCCTGCTTAGCTTTACATAGCTTATGAATAAAGGGGTATCCCTAGCAACCAAATTATACTGGTGTTTGGTTTTTTTCCACAAACCCTAATGTTAATGCATTTGTGTTATTAGTGAAGGTTGGATGGGCTTTGGGACAGCCCTGGTTTTGCTGAGTTTTCTCCTTTTTTTAAAGCTGAAGGTGGCTGGATTTATTGAACAGATGCTACCTGGTAACCTTGCTCTTGGCATCGACTCCTACTGTACAGGTCGGCGTTGCAGCATTCACAGTAGTGTGGAGGTGATCTAGCTGATACATGGCACCCATTGTCAGTGCTGAGTCCCTGGCATTGGTGGTTGCATTATCATGGTGATTTCTAGTCTGTATTATGGTGACTGAAGGTGTAGCAGTAAGCCAGCAGGAGGTAGAGGATGGCTGCATTCAAAAAGTAGGAGTATGCTAACTCAGAGGGATGTTTGACTTGGAGCAAAGACTGCTCACTAGTCTCCAAGGGAAAGAGAATGCAGTGGAAACGAACCATTCTTCTTCAGAGACATCAGCTTTGTCTAGTGCAGAGGGAGGACACAGTTTGAGACTAGATGCTCTGCAAAAGGTTCCTGTGAATCCTTGTGGATTTTCTTTCTTTTTTTTTCCCATGCTTAGCTGCTTTTCATGTTTCAGTCTGGTCCTACCATGAATGGTCTCTTGCAGTGCACCATGCGATTTCTTACTGGGGAAAGGGCAGCCAAATAATAAGCAGTAGATTTATGTTTGGTCTCTGCCTGTAAATTAAAACAGTTCTTTTAAGCTGGAGTAGTGCTGAGGTTTGACTTTCCATAAGTCATATCTCATCTGTATTTTGCCAGCATTTCTGGCCAGATGTAACACAATGGTTTAAATCCACTGGAACAGAATTTTGGAGGACTTATGTACTCGGTCACTTTACTTATTAGTGCTATCAAATGCCATCATAAATTTATACTGGTGTGTTAGTTTTGCTCAGCCATATGGGTCAGAACACACATTGGCAGGAAAGGTCCCAGGTTTAGGGGACAGGAAATTACATCGGACAGGAACAATGTCACTGCTGATAAAGGCATGAGTCCAGCGTAGGTCGTGGCTGTCAAGTGTCAGGATTGGAAAGGTAGCTTTTGGGTTGCATTAAGTGATGTTATGATAAGGACTTGGGCAAGAACATCCAATTTAGTCTAGTCAAGCAAAATGGTTTCTGTGTGGAGTTGATTTGTGTGTTTTGTGCAAGAGCTTTGCAAGCAGCAAGTTAATACTCCCCACTTCCATTTCCTTACTGTAAACATACCTGTGGCACAGTAAATACATACAAATATATAGATTCTTTGCTCCTACTCCCAGTCTGTAATAATTAAAGCCATTTCACAAGAGCAAATGACTGAGGAAGTGTTTGTATGGTGACACTTTTGTGCCTGTAGTACTCTTAGTAGCTTTGAAAATGTCTACTATTCCTTACTTGGGAGGGACCTTATAAAGGAAACCAAGTAATTTATGGCATTCATTAAAATTAATCTTGGGTTTGACCTGGCACAGAAGCTCTTCATGAAGAACTGCAAATGTGGGAAGATTTGGCTATGCTAAATACACAGTTAATATAAGTAACAACTACTTAAGGTATGCATTAATATTCATAAATGCAGGGTATTGGTTTTGTAGAATCCCATTATTTGTCCTTTAAAAGTTTATTTTCCCAACGGAAGTATTTAAAATACCACTTCTACAGATTGCTTAAGCCCATCAGACCCACGGGTGCTGCTTCAAATCCAGAACTGGGGCAGAAATGTAAGTCTGTTAAGTGTACATAGGAGAACTCTGACTCTCTTTACTCATTACGAACTTGCATTCTTTAGAGACTGACAGTTAAAGAGGAGTCCTCCCTTATAAAGAAAGGAAACTGGCTGTATCTTTCAGCTAATCTAACCAAACTCTTTGGTAAGAAATGCAGATGCTCTCAGGACCAAAATTCTTATGGGACTGAAATGAAAGACAGTCTCCAACTTGCAGGTCATTTGTGATCAAAGTAGTTATTTCTCTTGCAGTCTGGTGTTAAAGGCAGCATTTGTAGGTGCTGTTTTCGCCATTTGATTTAACAGCTAACTCCTTGAATGCCATGACTTAGTGCATCTTGTGGAGCATTGTGTAGAGCACAGAGTGCTGCCAGGTGGATTGTAGCTGGGAACTACTGTCTTGATCAGGCCCTTGTGGTACCACCAATTGAACTTGAGTTGGCACATCATGTGAAGCGGGACTGAGTGAATGGAGAAGCAGAGTACTTCTGAGCCTTTCTAGACCTTAGTGTTTCAAGGAATATAGCTGGCTTCCCTCATTCCCCACATCTTACTGTAGTCACAGCTGTATATAGAAAAATCAAATCTTATTGCAGCTCTATGTCTAGTTAATCAGATCAAATAAATTCACTTTCTTCACTGGAAACTGTGATAACAGACCTGAGATTCCTTTCAGCTGTTTCTCCAGAAGCTGGTATGATCCCAGTCAGTAATTCCTACTAAAACCACCTGTCCCTTGTATACCTCAGACTAACTCAGTGGTTTCAGTCCTTAAACCAGACTTTTACTGATACTTTAGCTGAAGTACAAAACGGTCTTGCTATGACTCATTCTGCAGCTTGGCCCTCCTTTTGGGAGTAAAAAACTTTCCCCTTCAAATTCTTCTGTCTCTTTCACACTTTGGTACAGGTTGCAGCTAAAACCATTTCATATGTCTACTGTGTAGGATTTCCTCAGCGTAAGGATTGAAAGCAGATGTGTGAATCCATACATGCATGCTCTCCCGTGCTCACATACAGGCATACAGAGCTAATGAATTTTGACTGAGCCACAGAAGATGCACTAAATCTATATGGCAGGTTTGGGAGTGTTGCCACTTGTAGATATATGCATATGGTACATCCACTTTCCTTTCTGCTCTCTCCTTCTCCAGTATGACTGGCATCTAAACAAAAGGCATATCAGAGTGGCCATTGGGAATGCTAGTATGAACATATTCTTTTAATTTTGTGACTTTTTAAAAGTTTATATGCAATTCTGGCTTGATTTTTGTAAAAAATATTTTTTCCCTCCAAAATTATGAAAGATACTGGCTGATAATCTTCCCGTTAATACTGCCTTTCCATAGCATTGTGTTAGGGTATGGAGTGGCTAGAAGTTTTGGTAGGTGGCTTTGTTATGTTTCTGGAGGGATTCAGGAGAGAAATGCTTGGGGCTAATGCTCTGAGAAAGTGGAGTGCTTAGGGTTCTGTACAGAAAGAAAATCAGCCTCCCTAGCAGTAAAGCTTGGAAGTGACATAATCTGTATCATTCACTTCCATCAGGCTCATCCTTTATGCAGTGCTTTTGCTAAGGACAAAATAATTGGTGGCTGTGTCAGGATAGTAAATTATGCTCTCCTACTGAACACAAAGAGGAGAGGCAAGCAAAGCTTCTCTCTTGTAAAAGGCATTTGTTTTCTAACATACTTCTACAGTTCTTCCTGAGCTCTTAAGTCCATGTCACTTTCACAATCAAGGTTTCGTTAGAAGCAGGCAGCCACATCTCCTGAGGAACCTTTATCTTTTAGAGAGCAAGCTGGTTTTACCCAGTGTTCCCATCCCAGGCCCCTTGACCTGTTGAAGCAGCACAGTATCTCTGCAACTCCGGCACTGTGTGGGTTGTACTCCTCTTGACCATTAGCACTGCCTCTGTGAAGCAGAGGAAAGAAACTGCAAGCCAAGAAAATACTGGTTGAAAATTGACTTGGGACTGTGTTGTGGGTGATGACTATGATGAATGGTTTGGCTATTTGAACATCTTTTAAGTTAATTAGTCATACCACGTAGGGTCCCCTCTCTGACTCCCACCCACAAGCTGACAGGAGAAACCCACTGCAATTACATATGACAAATCCAGCTATATTCATTGCAAAGCTGCTGTCCATTGCCAGTCAGGACTGACTGGGGAATATTACAGGATAGATAAAAAAGAAAAGCTGTCATAGGTTTTACTTGAGTTTCTGTTCATCCTTACTAAAGTTGTCTCCTTAGAGGTTACTGAAGTGCTGTACCAGGCAAAGAACAGGTAATTTAAAGTGGGTGTCTGAGCATTAGGGACCACTTTAAGTTCTGCACCTACACCTCATAAGCTGCAAAAACTCTAGGAACTGCTGCTTCTCCTGTAAAGATCGCCTCAGTTTAACACCAGAGCTTGGTACTACCTCGAAGTTCACAATGATTTGCATAGGAGTGAATGATCTGTGGCTGTTGGGGTATAAACTAGAGAATATGAAGTACTTTTCTGATCAGCTGGAGGCTTTTCCCTCCCACATCCCAGACACAATAGTCTATGTCAAGTTTTGAATAAATAGTTTTTCAGAGTTAACTTTTTTAATGGTTAAGACTCTGTTATTTACAGTTTGTTGTAGTGAGTCATGCTGGATGAAACAGACTGCCTTTTTAGCCTCTAGTAAAACACAATCAGTGACGTTTAGTGTAATGAATGTGGTTGAGAGGCTTTAGCGATATAAGAAGCTGAGATAGATCACCCCTAATGCAAATTTGGTCTTGAGCTGACAGAGCAAAAACCCATTAAATGAATGATTTAGTCATGAGCCAAATAATTTCATAATGTAAACTTCAGTATCTACAATTGTTTCACCTTTTCCACTTCCTAAATCAAGACTGTGGACATGCAATTGTGATGACTTCCATTGAAGGTGCTTGTAGCACAAGATTCAAGTAAGTAGCTAAATGTGTGGTTTCAGGTCTCTTGATAAACCAGGAGGGTAATATGAACAAGTTCATATGCTTTCTGTGGTATTAATACAAGTGAATTATGAAAGATTTCCAGAACTCCGTTCAGATTTGTTCTCGGCAGTAGATGGCAGAAAAAATGCTGGCTTGTTGAAAGGTTGACTGATAGCAATTTTCTGCTGGAGAAGATAGAAGATGGGTATGGTTGAAAATGGTACAGGAATTGCTATGACTGGAGGTGAGAATATCTGTCTTTTTAACCCAAATTTTTTAACTGAGAAACCCGAATAGTTCTTATGAATTCTTTTAATGCAGTGTCTGCTTCATGTCTAGTGCTAATTAGTAAATTAGAAAGAACAAAAACTTGAGTAGGAACTGCTCTTGGGGCTGTTACAGCCAGCATTTGCTGATTACAGCATGTGTAATACTGTAATCAGGCTCTGAACAAATGCTTTTTCTAGTGATACAGCAAGGTAGTCCTCTGCCCCTGGAGAACCTTGCCCACACTTCTGCTCTAGTTTTTCTGGTTTCCCTGCTGACCTGTGACACTGAAACAAAGACAGCCTAAGCTTGATAAAACAGGGCCAGTCAGTAGTGGGAACAGCACTAAAAGTCTTGCTAAACTGTCTCAACCTTAAATCTCATTAATTGTGTTGGCTGCAATGTGATCAGCAAATACATGTCCATTGCAGAGGCTTCATTACTGATCACTGTGCCTTCTGTGGTGGTTTTGTAGTTAGGGAAAGGAGAAAATATAAATCCCATTGAATTTCAGGGAGACTTACATATGCATCCCTGGCTTGGAGCCTGCACCTGTGGTTTTGGAGCCTGTCTGGACATTCAGATATGGCCAAGTTTTCTCCAGAACAGCTGTTCTTATAAGATTTAGAACAAGAAGAGGAAATCTCCCAAGAACTGCTGATTGTTGTGAAACTCCTTGCCATTTTGGCAGAAAACTTGCTTTAAAAATTAAGGACAGATCCTAAAGTGCTTAAGCGCATAAGTAACTTTACACACCCGAGTAGTTCTACTGCACTCAGAGGACTTCCTTCTCTATGTGGAACACTGCTGCTGCACTTGAGTGCTTGCAGGCTCCGGCTGGGGTAGTATTTTGCTGATGAGACTCATGATCTTGAAACTTGAATCCACATATGGAGGACATATAGGCAGGAGTTTTGAAGTCATGGGAAAGGTAGAGGCTGAAATACAAATAGCATAAAACTAGATGTTGAGTATAGTTATACATGTAGAAGCACGGGTATCAGTAGTGTTCAGGTCTTAATTGGGGGATAAGAATGAAAACTAAGTAATGTTAGATGCCTTAAGTTGGGGCATATATGGGGCATCAAGAAAGAGAAGGAATTAGTTTTCTTAGGTGTCTGTAAGTCAACAGAGTTGGGTCCTTTCAATTGAGCTCCTGGCAGAAAAACCTTTGAAATAAGGTGACAAAGTTGGTTGGTAGGAATTGTCTTCCTTGCCAAGTGTCAAAATGCTGCCAGTGTAGTCAACACTAAGTGGATGCAGCTCCCAGGGATGGGAAAACCCAAGTTCAGTCATTATTTTAAATGGCCAGACTGCAGAGTAACCAGTAATTGTCCATAAAAATGAGTGAAAGTGACTTCTGATGCCAGATGCTCATACTCAATCAAGTGTAAAATCTGAAAGTGTTCAATGGGAGCAGAAATGCAGTGAGAAAGGGGAACGGCAGTTAGGATGAGGTAGCTGTGGTGGTGCTGAGAGAGGGGCTCTCTTCTGCTTCTGTTGAAATTGGAAAAGCTAGCTTGCTTTTGTGCTGCATGCGTAGCTGTGTGCAGGGAGAGCTGCTCATACTTGTGTCAGGCTAAATAAAGATCCCAGAGAAAAGCAAACCAAGACAACAATATTCTGAAGGCATATAATACATAATCTCTCTTCAGGAGATACACTGAATATGGTCAAGTTGTAATTGTGCTACTAGTTCTCTGCTTGAGATCATCTGTTTTGTGTGAAAGCTCATAAGGGGAAGTTCTGTGGTAACTTAACTGGTGCTGAGATGCTAGGATAGACCAGCTTGCTTAGGGCGATTTCTCTCTCTCTTGTTTTTATTTTTATGAAAGATCCTTCTTCCCCCTCCCAATGTATAGGCACATTTCCAAACACTGTACTAATGAATGCACTAATTTAACAGCATGCAGTCTGTAGTGCCAGATTTGGGAACTTTCTATGCACAGATGGAATTCCCCCTCCCAATGAACAGATGAAGTGAGAGACAAGACAGGCTTCTTGGATTTCCTAAGGGTTTTCACTGGTAAGAGGCTGAAGCCCTTCTTTTGTAGGGGTAGACTGTGCTTCCCTGTCAAACTTGTATGCTTCAATTCAGAGTAGTCTGTGACCAAGTCAAGTCTGTGACTTGCTTTCAGAGTTCACTTTCTGAGTATGTGTGGCTTCCCATTGAAGGCTCACAATAAAAAAAAACCAAAACCACCCAACACTTCTTAAAATGTGGAATGCTTGCAGCTAAAGCCAACTTGTCGAATTGCTTTGAAACGAGACAGCTTAACTGCTGGGAGATGGAGTCAGTACTTTTGTGCAACTCCTTGAAGTCATTGCAGTACTGCTCTAGTCCAAGATATTTAACTTTCCAAGCCAGTGAAATTTACTGCAAGAGTTACAGGTTATTGCTTCGTTTGGCTGCCCCAGCCACATCTGAGTTACTAAATTTTGTAGAGGTGTCAGCAGAGAATCTCATGAGATGAGGACGCTACATTGATGGATGGAATGGGAATGCTTAACCAGTTTTAATAGAGTGGGGGCTAAACTAATTAGATGGTAGCCTGTCTTTTTCAGAGGCAGTACTCTCAAAACACAGGAATAAACTTTTACATTAGTACACAGGATCTAGTGGGAATCCCTTTATATCATTGCTGCAATTACTCTGCAGATGTGGCTCCTTGGGATTTTGTAAGCTTCTTTCCAAAATTAATCTGGCTGCTTTGGCTTTTAAAGAATTTTTTTCTTTTGTCTGTGAAAACATGTGGTATCAAGTCATTAAAAAAGAAAAACCACCCAACAAAACCCCCTTTACTACATATTGCCTTTAGTAGTAAATGGTTACCAACTGTATAAACAATGAAAAACTTTATGAAAGTCTCAGTTTGCATATGTCTTGGTGTGTAGCATGTCTTCAAGTACCTGAGGCCTTGAGTTAGCATGAACTGAGACTGTTAGGTGGGGATCAGGAAGTCTTAGTCAAATCGAAACATTTTCATTTTGTTACCTGTTAATTTTGTAAAGGATACAACATAACAGGTCACCTGTTTTCTCTGGAACTTGCTCTGTGTTTTCCCATTGTGAAAGGGGAAAAACTTTGTCTGCACTTGAATCTTATGTTTTAGTCTCAGATTTTTTTTGGAACAAACATGGTTTGTTATTCACAGAATGGCATGCATTGGAAGGGACCCCAAGGATCATAGAGCTCCAACCCCCTGCCACAGGCAGGGACACCAACCTCAGGCCGGATCTACACAAGGTTTCCCAGGGCCCCATCCAACCTGGCCTTGAACACTTCCAGGGACGGGGCATCCACCACCTCTCTAGGCAGCCTGTTCCAGCACCTCACTACTCTCTCTGTAAAAAACTTCCTCCTAATATCTAATCTGAACCTTCCTTCCTTTAGCTTTAGTCCATTCCCCCTTGTCCTGCCACTTTCTACCCTTTTAAAAAGTTGCTTCCCCTCCTGTTTGTATGCTCCCTTCAGGTACTGAAAGGCTGCAGTGAGGTCCCCCCGCAGCCTTCTCTTCTTCAGGCTGAACAAGCCCAGCTCTCTCAGCCTCTCCTTGTGGAGGAGGTGTTCCAGCCCTTTAATCATCCTTGTGGCCTCCTCTGAACCCTCTCCAACAGTTCTATATCTTTCTTGTATTGGGGCCCCCAGATCTGGACACAGTACTCCAGATGAGGCCTCACGAGGGCAGAGTAGAGAGGCACAATCACCTCCCTGTCCCTGCTGGCCACCCCTCTCCTGATGGAGCCCAGGATACCATTGGCCTTCTGAGCTGCGAGAGCACACTGCTGGCTCATGTTAAGTTTCTCATCCACCATGACACCCAGGTCCTTCTCAGCAGGGCTACTCTCCAGGAGCTCTTCTCCCAGTCTGTAAATATGTCTGGGATTCCTCCGACCCAAGTGCAACACCTTACACTTGGCAGTGTTGAACCTCATGAGGTTCACCCAGGCCCACCTTTCCAGCCTGTCAAGATCCCTCTGGATGGCTTCCTTTCCTTCTATGGTGTCAACCACACCACTCAGCTTGGTGTCATCCGCAAACTTGCTGAGGGTGCACTCAATTCCATCATCAGTGTCATTGATAAAGATGTTAAAGAGCACTGGTCCCAAGACAGACCCCTGGGGGACCCCACTTGTCACCAGCCTCCACCTGGACATAGAGCCATTGACCACCACCCTTTGTCTACATTCAGTCAACCAGTTTCTTATCCACTGGATGGTCCACCAATCAAATCCACATCTCTCCAATTTAGAGATAAGGATGTGGTGGGGGACTGTGTCAAAGGCCTTGCACAAGTCCAGGTAAATGACATTGGTTGCCTTCCCTTTGTCTACCGATGCCGTCACTCCATCATAGAAGGTCACCAGATTGGTGAGGCACGACCTCCCTTTGGTGAAGCCATGCTGGCTGTCCCGGATCAGGTGCTCATTCCTCATGTGCTCCAACATGTCATCCAGGAAGATCTGTTCCATGATCTTCCCAGGCACAGAGCTGAGGCTCACCGGCCTGTAATTCCCCGGGTCTTCCTTGCTCCCTTTCTTATAAATGGGAGTGACATGACCCATTTTCCAGTCCCCGGGGACCTCTCCTGACAGCCACGACTTTTCAAATATGATGGAGAGTGGCTTGGCAACCACATCAGCCAGCTTCTTCAGCTAGGTCCTCCTATCTGAAGTTCTCAGGTTGACGTGGCAGGTGGTCTGTGCTGATTTTGAATTCAATAGGACATCCCATTTTGGGGGATCTTGAAAGTTCATTAGAATTCTTCTCTTGAGCTTTTTTACCTGCCAGGCATGCTTGCTGATCTGTGGGCATATTTTACCTGCAGTGAAGTGGAAGAAAAGCAGGGACAGGCCCTCTTCTCACGTGGGTGCAGCTTGGGTTGCTGGGCCAGTGGGATTGATTGTAGTGTTGGATCTGCTGGGTGGAGTGAGTAGAACAGATGTTCTTTGGGGTTGTGGGGCCAAACACAACAAGAGTTCTTGTTGTGTAGGGAGAGCTCATCAAGAAAAGGTAAGTATCACTAGCATACCAAAAACCTCTTCTGGAAAACTTTACAAAGAGGTTAGTTTTTGGGATCAACCAGGTTGTATACATGTTGTTGGGAAAGGTTTGTGCCTTGGTCCTAGCAGAAGCACAAAGGACACAAGACTACAGACTTCACTGACAGAAATCTTGGTTTTGAGGGTTTGAGGCACCTTGAATTTTCACAGGATACAAAAATAACAAAGTGTTTCACTGTGAAGCAGCTGATTTAGCTGTGCCCTGTTAAATCCAAGCTAATATGTTCTATTTTTACTTCCCTTTGATTTGAGCTTAGGCTGCTTGAAGTTGGGCAGATGTTGGTGTAGCTTCTTTCTGTCATTTTATAGAAGCCACTGTGGCTACAAGACAGATGTGTTGTTTGCATTGCTAGCTAGCCATTAAAATATTTTAAACAACATCTTCTCTAATTACTTTACATAACTTGATGAGCAGAGCTCAGTGATTCTAAAGTGCTGTATTTAGTGACTTAACATATTTGAACTTAGGTGGTTTATTTTTGTCCCTTAAAATGATGGCTTAGTGACTAGGAGATTATTAACCTTGTTTTCTTTTAAGACTGATTTAGATTTTTCATTTCTGAATGGTATTATGTGAATTTCTTAAGTATTAATTTAGTTTTCTTGCTGTCTTAATGCATGGGCATGAAGCCTTCTTTGGTGCCATGTGTGCATTTTGGTAACGTAACAAACTCAAGACTTTTTCTCTGTCGGTTTTAACTAAATGAAAATAAACAGGCAGCTGGCTGTGTAATGACATCAGAAAGCCCACATAAGCCAGGAAAATGTTACAGTCATAGCTAAATTGAAAAGATGCTCTCAGAAAAGTCTATTCTGATGGAGAAGCAATCCTTCCACCTAAGAACCTGCAATATTGTTGTTTCTTCTTTAATGGCAAGTCCTAGTAGGCATAAACAATATTGGAAAGAGTTTTTGGTGTCCTGTAGCTTAAATAGAACTGGTTCTCTTTCTCTGGGTCATGAATGCTTACTTTGGTCCAAAGGTACAACTGGTTTAATACTACAGAGTGAATGTAGATGAGTGAGTGAAATGTAATTTGTAAGATGAAATGTCATGAAATATGTTATTTATCTATCAGTAGTTAGTGGTAACAGCTGCTGGTTATCTGTTGCAAAAAATCCCCTTGTGTTTGAACAAGAGGGAACTTTATTCTTGAGTTCCTTTCTTTTTGGTAGCCCTTCTACTTTGCATCAATCCCTTCAGACCATATTAATTACATTTATGACTATTTTGACTATTTGTGCTTGTAAATGGGTCTGGAATGTTTCACAGACTGCTAAGACTGCATGCTGGAGATAGCTGAGTGAGATAAGGGATGAAGAACTGTCACTGGGGAAAAGTAAGCACATGTCTTTCCATCCCTCCATGTGCAGAGATGCTGCTGAGAAAAAATGTATGAGGGGTGCTATGTATCTTTTGAATAGAATAGTGTTCTCATGAATATAGATGGACCTTCATAGACGTACAGAGCTTCATCTCTTGTAATCTGTGACCTCAGTGGCCAACTATGCCCACATGTGCAGTATTGGAAGAGGGAGTGTAAATTGCAAACTTACTCTGTTCTTAAGGAAAATATTATTTGTTTCACAAAGCAAAAAGCAAGGGCATGTAGAAATGTTCCCACATGCTGAGGGGTGTGTAAGGTGTCCGTGTGGAAAACACTGCCAGCTCTGCACAGTAATTATGTCGATGCAGGGCTCTGCTGGAAGCTAGCTGGTCTACTGGGCATCTTACTGATGAGAAGCTTTCCAGTCCTTCCTTCTGTACTTTCAGTGCTGCTTTTTTCCCTGTTAAGCTTTTCCTGAGCTGTGCCCAAATCATAGTAATTCTGTGGGCCTGATCCGACTCTTACAATGCTATACTATGAGTTGTGGGGATAGAAAACAAGGATGATCAATGTTATTCCCACAGCAATTATGCAAAGTTCCTTTATTATTTATTTTTAAGCCTCTTTGGCAAGGATTTACAGGTCTTAGCACTAACAACTCTTTTGCCAGGTATCAGTAAAGATTATGCATTCTTGAAATTCTCAGTATTTTTCACTATCTGTGCAGTCTGCTTTGGACTTCCAGTTGGACTTTAAGTGTGGAGCGACTTCCAGTAGCAGGAAGGTAGCTTAGGAATTAGTGAAACGTTGCTTATTACTAAAGACTGTTCCTGTGTGTAGTCACTCCAGAAGACCTCTTGGAGGGGTGCTTGTGTGTGTTGGGTCTACTTCTTCAAGCTGGAGGATTCAGTGTTTTCATACTGTGTTTCATGAGTATAGTATGAAGTTTCACTTCCCACCTTTGACTCTGACAGCGCTTTTGCTTGGAGAGTAAGTTCTAAGTATGGTTATGGTTGCCAGTATTTAGTTGGGAAAGGTACTGATTGAAAAATTACATTGGCAAACCTTTCTTCAGCTGAATGGTCTATACTGTAGACTAGCAGAAGAGCAGACATGAAGCCACTTTTGAAAAGGATGTTGTGTGTATGTCTTCTGACAGTGTGCTTCTAGCTAAGAGTAAGATGGCTTTGCAGGGAGCAGAAGTTGAGGAAGCTTGAAAGTGTTGTCCACAAAGGTCAAAACCAAAGCAAATCTACAGCTAACTATTTAAAATGCTGCAGCCTTGTGTAGGCTCTTTGAATCATGATTGACTGAGCCACGGCAGTATGATTCTACAAGATGAGGAGATGACCTGCAAGGCAATTTCAAAATTCTGCCAACTGAAAAGCCTGAGGGAAGGACTTCTGATAAAAATCTTCTGATTGAAGATGACCTCCGTGTTTTACCCTTCCTTGATCCATGCTTAACCTTAAAGAAGAAAAAAAGTATTTGAACATTAGTCTAGACCCAGTGCAGTTTACTATCAGTCTCTAGTTCTTAAAAGACCTTCTTTCTGTAGTTGACATCCAAACATTCATTCAGCTTTCTCATCAGACAATCATATTTTAATACTCAAACAGAATATAAATATACCAGACTTCTTTCACTCTGGCTCCCCAACAACAGTACACAGGCTCTGTTATTTGGGTATTGGACATCTGGACTCTGTTTCCCTTCGTGACAGTCAAATCCTTCTGAAAATTCTATGTATGCTGGAGATCAAGATCCTCAAAATGATAAACAAAGACTATGTTGTCAAATTCCATGACTGCCTCTTTCATGTCTTCCTTTTCCATTTTCTTAAGAATACTGAAAAGCTAGGCTGACATCAGTGCATATTCCTGATGCACTTAAATTAAGCTCTTCAGCCTCCAAAAAATTCAGATGGTCACTAAAGGTATGTTGGACCTCTGTGGGAGTCATGCCTGAAGTTGTGCCTGGGAAATGCCCTTTGTCAGATCCTCTGTATTCCATAAAAAATGGTTTTTCTGTGCATTATGAGAGAGGAGCAAAGCCAGAGCACTGATTTTGGCTGTGCTTTTGGACTGTTAGTTCCCAGAATCTTATGTAAAAGCAGTATAATCAATGATGAACTGTCAGGGAAGGGACTCCATTTCTCAGTCTCTTCCAGTCTGGTGTGCAGGAAATCAGGGAGGTGCCAGTGAGTAGGGAATTGCTGATTGTATGGAAAGTGAGAACAAGGAGGTGCAGACTACCTGGAAGGAATACAGAGACTTTACCTGGGCATGCAGGGAGCAAATTGGGAAGGCCAAAATTTAGTTGGAGTTGAAATGTATAGGCAATATGAACAGCAACAAAAGGGTCTTCCATAGTATGTTGGCAGTGAGAGGAAGACTAAGGGAAATGTGGACATTCTGCTGAATGGAGCAGAGGCCGTAGTGATCAAGGCCATGGAAACAGGTGTTCATTGCCTTCTTTGCACCTGTTAATATCTTGTCTCAGGCCTGGGCTCAGTTTCCTGTGCCTAGTGACAGCATTTGAGGGAGTGCTGCTTGTCACTGAAAGGTTGTGGTGATTGGGAGAGTTCTGCAATGTCTGGAATCAGGTGAACAACAGGTTTGTCTTCACAAGGAGCCCTGAAGGGGGCGGACAGCCTCATCTTAGTCCTCAGGAAGGTTGTGGCAGAGCCATTTGCAGCACGGGGTGATTTGGAACAGTCAGCTTCAGTTTTCTCAGGGCAAATTATGGCTGACCAACTTGATTGCTTTCTGTGGTAGAGATAACAGCAGGTGTCCTTTGCCTTCATTTTGACATTGTCTCCCACGGTGTTATTCAAGAAAAGTTGGAAAGCAGTTTGTCTGACAGATAGGTGGAAAATGGGCTAGACAAGGGACTGGGCATTAGTAATCGCTAAGTCTAGCTGGTGGCCATTTACTACTGGTGTTTCTCTGGAGATCCATATTGTGACCAAGGCTGGTCCTTCCATTCTTTCCATCTTTCTGGTTTTTCATGTAGCTTTCTGTCAGGACACTTGTGGACTTTCAGGCTGATTCATCATTACCTACCTAGCCACATGCAAGTATGCTTACACTGTGTCTTCCAAGATCCCACACTTCTTTTGTTACAACTGTTAGTCATTGAGCTAGTGTTCTGGATTTTGCTTTCTACTCCACCATACATCATGCAGCTGCCCACAGCCCTTTGCTTATAAGTGTCCTTACACAGCACATTAGTTCTTACACATAGTGACAGGACCTGGAGTGTTCTGCTGAGCTCAGTGTAGTTGTGTGGTGCAGGTTTATTTATTTTAATGCAGGGGTAGGTGTGCATCTAATACGTTGTGCCATGCTATACAGACGACAAGGAATTGCATCCTGACTTGCGTAGTTCACTGGCTTTATGCTCTGAGTATCATTATTGTTAGCTGGGTTTCTGTAGCTTCACAGCTGCTTTGCACATCTTGGTTCTGTTAGGGACACCTGTCTGTGAGGCAGGGAGGGAAGATAAGAAAGACCATAGAGGCCAGAACATGGTTTCTCTGGTTTCTGGCCACAGGCAGCCTTTAGGAGAACTTATGAGCAAGCTGGCTGAAGATACCAAGTGCCCATAATTGTCAGGTATTTAATAGAACCCCAGACAAAAGAAATGGGAAGGGAACACTTTCCTTTTAAGGAGGGTTATTGCTTCCTTGTGGAAAAAAAGTCTCCATTTAGGGCCAATATTTCTGGGCAATGTTGTAGTCGGGCATGCAACACGGGTGTAAGAGGTCTTATATGTGGAGAAGTTAGAAGAATTTCTGTGTTCAATGTGTCTTAAGAGGCATAAATGCCAGAGCTCAGGCTGGATTCCATGCTTAGGCTCCTTTGATGCCTGACATTTAAAACTATTATTGGTTCTATGACAGGTGAGCTGTGGTGGTTTCAATTACAAATCAAAAGAAATCTTTGTTCTGTGCAAATCTGTGTTTAGCCAGCTGCTGCATGTGTTGGATAGTGAGTAGTGTATGAGTGAGAACTAGTGAGAAGCAAAAATCTGCTTAGCAGTCTTCAAACACCAGAGCAGGACATTCAGTCTGTTGGCTCCAGCATCTGAGACATGAGGCGACAAGAATTCTTATGTGACCTGCTTTGCAACACAGACTTTGGATCATCCAAGTACATTGGCCTTTTTGGTCAGGAGCTTTTGGTTTATCTAATCATAGTCAAAGAAAATTTTTCTGGAGGCTGGCAATCTACACTGTTTTCACATCCTCTTCCAAATACTTTTGTCCTTCATGGAGCAAAACAAATGTGGAATTGATTACTTCTGTGGAAGCTTGTACATGCTTGTCTAAGTATCTGAGCTACCTGTTCTAGGAGATGGCTGTTCACCTGACATTTCAGAGCAACCCTTGGCAATGTGTGCTTATCATGGAAGGCTTTCCTTAGAATTAGGAGCACCTCATACTGAAATAATTTGCATGGGTACGTGTTTAGGACCTGCTCTCAAAGGTAGTACAAAGAAGTAATCATCCTAATTTAACTTGCAGTTTTTAGGGCTTATCAAATTTCTTGCATTTATTAGAACTTATTGAATACTTTAGATTTCTTCCATGATTCAAACACGATGTAGCAATATTCACTTATGGACATTCTAATAAAATGTCATAGCTATTACATTCCTTAGACAGTTTTAAATTTGTATTCAATATTTGTATATGAATTGCATTATAGTAGTAAAAAGAAAAAGTAGAGTCAATTTGAAAGTAAACACTCAAAGGATGGTGTCAGTATTTAGTTTGCCTCCCTAGTCTTGTTTCTAAGATGCAACATAGGTTGTGGTCTTTACTTACATGGTCGTAGGCTGTCTTTTTCCAGCAGTCATTGTTTCTTTCAATGTGTAAGACGCACAAAGCTAGGGCAGCTGTTCAGAACTGATCAGTATTTGATGTGTGGCATCACTCCAAGCTTACTGCGGAATATCTCAACACAGCACTGACAATCGCTTTCTCAGTTCCTTGCTTTGAATTTTCACCCTTGTCTTTTTAATTGTATTTCAATGCTCCAGTCAGTTAAGTGAGTTCATAAATAGGAGAAGAAAAAAAACTACTTCCATGTAAGTAGTCCTAAGAAGTCCTTAGGACTTCAGAGTTGACTCTGCTTCACTTACAGAGAACCTAATCCTAGCATACATGTATTTCGGCCTTGAAATACCACCAAGAAAAGCCAACATATTACAGTTCAGCAGTTGCACAGGTGTATGTAGCAGAAGATATTAAAAAAAACACCTGAATTCAGCTGAAATAGGTTCACAGAAGACCACTGTACAAAGGTATGGATCTACAGTAGTTGTTGAGGGGAAAATTGGCATATGTGAATGGGGCCAAAATCTTGGCTGCAGCCAGTACTAGGATAGTTCTGGGAAGAGATCTCAGAATGAAGGACTAGAAAGGATAGCACTGGGTGGAAATCCCCACTACTGCAGGCAACTAGGGCATGTAATTCCATAAAGCCCTAAGATGGGCAGCTTAATCGTACAAGTAGTAAAAAATAGCAAAGCGATGCACCTATGTAATTCCAGCTGAATAGCCCTTGAGTCTTTCCATGACTCTAAATTTCAACCTAGATACAGTTGTGACTGATATATGCTTATTTATTCCTGTGCCAGTGTTATCCTTTGACTTAAAATAACTCTTCTGGTTCCAAATGTACCTAACTTTAATATACAGGCCTGCAGTCTCAACAACAGGAGGTTGAAAAAGTTAAGAGTGAAAATATATGCTGTGGATGAGGTGGCAGTTTGAAAGCTAGCACTGCCTTGGGAACCTTTTGATAAGGAATAAAAAAATAACAAAGCAAAAAACTTGAGTGCAGAACAGAACTTGTGAGTGTATGTATAGGTTACCATTCAGTGTATTCCACGGAGGAGGAGGTGATGTCTCAGCCCCAGGCTCACTGGAGCATCGTCAACACAGGTTGTAATGAGAAACCCGAAGTACGCCATCTCTGAAATACAATTGAAAATAGACTGCTGTTCAAGGTTTTGCGTAAAAAATTGATTACATACCATTCCAACTCAGTAATATTCCTGTGAAACTGTATTTTGGGGTGGGTGATGGTGGTGGTGTGCTTTTCAGTTCCTTTTGCTTGTGGATAACAGCATCACAAGCCCTTCATTTCCTGACTCTTCATGCAGCAGGACTTCAAGAGCCTTTGAATTGTTAAGTGGTGAAGTTATCTTTGTCTTTATGTTTTATGTGCCCTTATAACCAGTGTAAATTGTAAAAAAGACAGTATTGATTGCCTTGCAGCTGTGCTTTTGTCTGTTGAGAGTGTGATGCTGGTGTGTGGTAGGTAACATCGACCTTTCTCCCATTTTGTTTCCCTCATAGCCAGGCTGCTTCCTTAGGTGATGAGCTAATTTGCTCTTAGCACGGATGAGGAAAAACCAGTCTGAAGCTATTTCTGGGGGAGCTGTGTGGAAGAATTGCTTCTTAAGGGGTTAATGATCTGGAATTTCACACATAATACAAAATGATTATGCTGTATGCATTCTCTGCGAATTTTCTCACTGATTACAAAAGACTTTTGTTTGGTGTGCTAGAATGGTCCATAGACTAAACATACCCTGTTCTTTTAATTGGATGGAAAATAACTCTGCTAATTGGAGAAAACTGAATAAAGCAGTTGGTGCTACATGCTAAATGACAGATCTTTTACAAGAAATACACCTTGACCTTTATATGCATCAACAGAGTTCTAGTATAAATGTATAATGCAGAATCAAGCCCTGTGTTAGGAAATCACTCAGAATCAGTTCTGTCATTTTAGAGATGAGTTTTAGAAGGCATCCTTTGAGCTGGGTTAGTGTTTATTTTGCAAGCTAAGGCAGGTGTAGAAAATTGACTTTGCCTGAGAGAAAGGATGTGACTGAGTGCTTGATGAGATCGATGGCATTTCTTTAGTATTCCTCCAGCAGAATGGCCTCTAATGCAGAGGAAAAGAGCAACACATTCCCCTCCACCCCAGTCTGTGTTGCAGAGGGAAGAGCTGGATGCCCTTTTAATAATGACTGAGTCCTTGGTGGGGAGGATCACAGATTTTTAAGATCACGACCCTAGCTTGTCCATTGTTGACAAGAGTGCCTTGCATTTGCTAGTAATTTACTATCAGGATTGATTAATTTTAATAATAAAGGCTCAGAAGGCTGAAAATGCCCCACCAGCAGAGCTTTATTCCTTTTATCCTTTTGGTGAGGAAATAAACATCACTGGTGAGGATTCCTAGATAAACACCTCAGCATCCTGATAAAAATCCCCTAATCCTTCTAGTATTGCTCCATAGTGTGAAACCAGGCTGATGGTGACAGTACCTTTTGCAATGTTGCCTTCTAACTTAAATGCTTTGAAAAAGACAGGGTGTGCCTAGCCAGGGTGAGACTTTGCAGGAGATTCCAAGTTCCAAGATCTTTTGTGCTGCATCCATCAAGTAACAGAACAGAAGGATGCAGGTGGCATACAAATTGTGTGAGAATGTGTGATCTACTAACTTGATAATTTGAGAAGGGCAAAGATACTTCTTTCTTTGCTTGGCACAGTAATCTAAATCATGTCTGTCTGTTTTTTCAGACAGCCACCTTCATGAATTTGGGAGAACTAGTGTTAAATGGATGTGAGTGGAGTAAATGCTTGGTTTGTCTTCAGGCAATATATATACTATCATTACTAGGTGAAACAATACTGGGGAGGAAAAAAAAATCCCAACCCATACATTATAAAATAGAGAGGATACAACTGAGGACACTTGAATGGATATAAATTACTCTGTCTTTAAAGTGGTGGAATTAGTTCTCTCTTCAGGATGAACAAAATAATAAGATTTCATGAATATAGGCAATAAAATTGTAGATACTTCCTTTTATATTGTTGGGTTTTGTCTGATACAGAATAAACAGAATGTGTTGGTGGACCCTTTCTGAAGGGTAAGTAAAAGAGAAAAGTGCATAGGATGGCTTGTTGGGCTGGTTTTTTATATTTGAACTATTCTGGACCCAAGGTTGTCATGTGAAAAACACGGATCTCTGATGCATTTGACTTCTAAACAGATCTGCTTTCATTCTTGTTTGTACTGTGTGGAGCAATTCTTGGCATATTACCATTCTTTCCCCAGGACAAATAATGAGTCATTCAAATACACATAGTAAGCACTTCAGGTCCCCCAAAGTTAATTGTAATTGCTTTAGTAAATTGCAAGCTGTTGATAGAGTGTTAATGTAGCCAACAGAACTTTTTGTAGAGTTCATTGGTTATTGGAGGTATTGAGGGATAAGAGTTGCATGAGATTAAAGAAGAGCAATTCAATGGTTTTTTACCTTTTATTGTGTATCTCTTATGAGTAAGGTAGCAGAGTACATCCAGCTCATCCTCCCTCATCGTGGGGTTTGCACTGTAAGGTTTTTATAACTCCAGTTGGAAGCTCAAACTAGCTGAATCCAACTTCTAAAGATGTATCGAGGGACAGCAGCTTGTATGTACCTCTGTTTTTAAAATCTGTTTTCAGAAAGACCCTTTTAGTTGAGTTTCAAAGTTAAAAATGGTTCAGTCCAGGCTGTTTGAGGAAAACACCCACAAGCACTCCAGTATGTGGTCCTGGGTGGTTGGTGAGCTGGTCGTGGGTCCTTGGTTAGTCAGGGTGGTAGAGGGACACTTGAGCTTCTCTGAGCACCCAGGGGCAGATGCAGGTCCTTGGAGCCAGTGGGGAGAGCAGGGACCAACAGTGTGCATCCTTCGTGGCAGTGCCCCCAACTTGCACTGGAGGATCTTGTCCTTTCCTAAGATGTGGGAGTCTATAGGTGGGTCTCATCTTTTGGCCTACACGCCATGGGCTGTGTGCTGTGATGTGGATGACATTTCACAGTGGTGGATCAAGTGCCTTTTTCTGTTGATTTTCTTTCTATGAGGCTTCAAGCAGTTTTTTTCCAGGCTTTCAAGGTTGCCTTTCTCCATTGACTAACAACTGACCGTCCTCAAGTTTCATGCAGTCTTGGGGTGTCTGTTGTCAGACTGTTCCTACATCTCATGGATTTTTCTGTTATCCTACCCTTATATTCCATGGTGTAATGAGCAACACTGGGCAGCAAACTCACACAGCTCATTCTCCTGGTATGTTGGTAACGAGCCCAGCAGGCCAAGACTAGGGCACTGCAGAGTTAGTGTGAGGCATGGTTAGCACAAGGCATGTGGCCTCCTCCTCCTAGTGATGGCAATATTGATTTTATGGTGTCACTGGGCAGTTCAAGGGTGTGTTAATCGTCTGTCTGTGCTTGTTTCCCTCCTAAATTTTCATACTATAGTGTAGGTTTTGGTTTGGGTTTTTTCTTTGAAACCTGTGAAGTCCTGTGTGAATGCAAGTGGACTGCCAGAGATGGTGCGTGGTCTGTTACATCATCTGTTAATTTGTGGAGTTCCAAAGCACAAGGAATTTATTTCTCCTTAATGCCACAGCTGAAATGCATGGATTTTGATCCTGTGGCTTAGAGGCTTTAGCATTTTGCTGATAGCTATCTTTGCATGTAACGCTTGTTTTAGCTTGCTGCTGTATTTTCATTCACACATATAGCAGACTCCATTCTTTCCTGCATACTAGGTCATTCTTATAAAAGAAGCCCAGTGAATTCAGGGTGAGATTTTTCAAAAGGAATAGAAGCCAGCTCTTAACAGAGTCAATAAACCTCTATCTGATGTTGTTGCAGAAGGAGGCTGTTTACTGACTTCCATGTCATGGGACACGGAGGGAATCGTGGCCTTCAGTGGTCTGTGCTTGCTACATATCCTCCTTGTGATCTGCTTCAAGGACAGAATAAAAAACAGTTTCAGGCTATTCTGCATCAGTGGTACTGCTTATGTGGGTTTTTAGATTGATAAAGTGTCAATATATGTTACAGCTAATGCCCTGACAGTACTGGAGCTTAGAACAGACTTAGAGGAAAATGTGCATAACTAAGAATTAATCATTAAAAAGAGTGATTTTCTTTGGATTTACTAAGGGAAGAACAGTTGCTGCTGTGGAAGGGTTTTCTTAGTAATGGTTAATATCAAAATTTTTGGGTTTATTGAATTTGATATACACTGAAGTTCAAGTTGGAAATACTTGATTCAGCTTTGAGGCACAGTGATTTGGCCTCTAAAGGGCCTTTCCGAACATGAGGGGTTTTCTTCCAGCAGAGCTTCTAAATGAAACAAGCCACCTGGGAATAATGCAAAACACAGCAATATTACCATCATAATATAGGAGGAAATGCTTTTATTTATGTTCTTACTCCTTTGGAGGGTGTTTACTTCAAAAGGTAATGTGCAGACTGCCATTATATCTCTTAGTTGTAGCTTATTACATTTTGAGTGACAGGTTAACCAGAATGTTCTCTGTATTCACATGCACTGGGATAAGGAAGATGCTGTGGTCAGCTCTGACTTGGCCCAAATGTCTGCTGAATTGAATTCTATCTACCTTTGAGGGGGACTGAAAATTGTTAGTGCAGAAAGTGAGACTTGATCTGAGGAGGAAGAAAAACATGAGAATGTGAAGCTGGCCATTGGTGCCTCTTTGGTTTGGGAAGTGGAGAAAAGCTCATCTCCAAAGAGAGTAACTGAGATGGCATATGCAAACTGGGACATGAAAAGCATTTTGAGCTGTTTACATGTCTTGTCTTTTTAGCCACATGACTAGTGGGAGCCTCAGGAACTGAGATTGGTTTGGTTTGGTTTGAATTGTATATGGTTTTCTTAAGACAAAATGCTAATTGTATCCCATATAGGGAAAGAAATTTTATCTCTAAACTGTGGAGAAAGCTTTCTATTTGTTTCTATAGTTTCTACAGATAAATATTCAGTTTTCAGAAGTTATTTATTTTTAATGCAGAGCACATTTGAGAAGGTTTAGCATCTGTTCCTACAGAAGTATTAATCCAAGATTGTTGCATGCCTTTCTCTGTGTGTCCTATTTAATCTGACAGTTATGAACAGTTTTGGGTTGTTGTTTTTTTTTTTTATTGTAGAGTGCCTCCATCTCTAATATATAAGTACTTTATGCCTGCACATTGGGTGGCCTGACTTGTGCAAGGTAACTGTATTGTGTGAGAGACTGGTCCAGAAAAATAATTAGACTTTAAAGGCTGGTGAGAGGTGCATTGTTTTGTAAAAGAACATACTGATTAAATTGTTAACCTCAAAGATAACATTAAAAAAGTCAGTCCCTGTGCAAAGAGAGATGGAAAACCCTGGCCAAGTGGCTAGGTTTATATAATGCAATTGATACATTGAGATTTCTGACTAAGCCAAGCAGCTCATGGCTGAGCTGCAAACTGGACCCAGATATGTGTGTCTTAGGCATCGTAACTCCAAGAAATCTTGTTTTGGCAGTAATGCTTGTCCTTTATCTCCTGCTGAGTTCCAGCTTTCTCTAGGATTCACTGGTGACCCTGACAGCCTGGGAGTGGCTGCGAAGTTTTTATCCAGCATCTGGTGTTGGGAAGGGGAGAGCTTCAGCAGGAGCTGATGATGGGAGGTGGCATGACAGGGGTCCCTAGAGGTATGCCAGCAGGGCTCGGTGATGCTGGGCTGGTCGGGTGGTGGCTGACGGAGTTGCTGGGATGCAAGTGCAGGCATCTGGCTTGGGTTCGAGGGGAACAGGGAATTCCCTGTGCCCTGACTTTTGGATCAGATAGCTGCTTTTATCTCATGCCTTGGTCATATGAGTAACTAGGATATGGGAGGGGAGGATAACCTCTCCAAAGCATGCATATATTTGGTGTGGCTCCATGGAGTTCAGAAGGTGCACAGCTGGATGTTTCTAAACTTCTGGCTGTAGAAGAGAGTTCATTTTGCCCTCTGTCCCAATAGCAATGAGACTGAATTTTGAGCCCAGTGGGAAACAGAGAAAATGTTTTAATTGCAGGAAGCACAGGTTTAATCTTCATTTCATAGATCTATGTGTTTAACAAGTCTGACCTTGGCTGGGTTTTTTCCTGAAGAAGAGTTAGATATTTAAAACCTATTAGCTCCTTTTCAAAAATAAATTAAACTCTTAAACAGAATTTTGAGATGAAGCTTTGGCATCTGTTCATTGAATCAAATGCATATTAAAAAATTCCTAGCTAAACCACAAATAGTTACATGAGAAACAGTAAAAAGAAATCAGAAGCTGAAATGCTTCCAAACAGATTTTTAAAATTAAAATTTGCTTTTATTTTGCAGCTTCCTTCGAAATTCTTTAGCACAGGTTATGCTAATGCTCATATCAAATTAAGTTATTCAGACTGTTTTGTTTTATTTGTTACTTGATTTTTTTTAAAGATTCAATGAATATAAAAATGGTATTGAATATTTGTGATAATAATATATTTAATACAAGTTAGATTTGGCAACTGCCGATACCGGTGAGACTGAAGTTTCTCATTTGAGTCAGCTGCCTGCCGTCAGGACCTGTTTAGTCACACACACGTCGCAGACATGGACACAAGTGTGTTAGCAGCATAACCTCAGGGTTTCAGTAATGTGTAGAGATGCTTTGCAGATGATGGTCTTGGACACAGCTAAGAAACCCTCGCCCTTTTGCTTTCCACTTCCTCTCCTCTCACACCCTCAAGCCTTTACGCTGGGAAGCTCTGCCAGTATTTCTCAGCTCCCTCCTACTCTCTGGGGCTGCAGTCAGCCTTAGGAGCTGGCAGGTTTATTGCTGGTGTTTCTTTTTTCCCCGAGCTAATTGCAAACAGCCTCATTAATATCTTGTTCTGTGACTACGTCGATTTTATTTATTTATTTTAATTTGGAAAGGTACTGTCTTTTAGGGGCTGGTCTCCCAGCATTAATGTGACTGAGCAGAGATTCAGGTTGCGCTGTATTTCTGAGAATTTGGAAATAGTTCTGAGTCTTAAAGTATGGGAAAAAATATTCTAGTGGTATTTGTTTATGCTAATACTTCAGTCAGCACACACCTTGTTTTGTTTACTAAATATCTTGTGAGGACTGCAGATTTTGTTTGTTTTGATTGTGAGACATGTAAGTGTTGGTCCCTGGGAGGCTGCTCTGCACATTTACAAACTGATAAAACCTGTAAAATGTGTTAGCATGAGTGATGTCTTGTCTGTTAAACTGTTGGTTGTGTTTAGCTGCTGAATGAATGCAAATCAACAGTGTGAAGATTTAAAAGGCTGTTATGTAGATAGACACAAAAATGATAGAGCAGAGAGAGATTAAAAACTTACTTTCATACATAAGGCCATCAAGAGTTGTGTAAGATCTAGCAAGGACTTGGAGAAACCAGCTGTTTATAATAAATTGGATGCAATCAGGAAAACCTTTGTTTGATTTTTCCCATCTGGTCACTCCTGTTACTACCAGGGGAAGGAACAAAGGGTTTTGTTTATTTTAGGGCACTTGAAAGAAGCAGCAAATCTCAACCTTCTCACCCTAAGTGGAAGTTAGGAGCTGAAGATAGCAGTAGCTTCTTTAATTCTCATACAGAAATGGGCTGCAAAGAGTTGAACTGGTTAAGACACAGTTAGTTCCCTATTGAGAGCTGAACGGCATAGTTTTCACTAATCTTAATAGAAGTTGTGATTACCCTGGGATCAAGCACCATGTGCCTAACTGAAAGTGAATGAGAAACCAAACTGGAAGCTCAAGGGATGTTTAACTAGACATTAGCTTCCACTCCTATGTGGAAATACCTATTTTCTATTCTTAGTGCAGAAAACTGGGTAAACCTGAGGAAACGTGCTACTGTGGCTGTAAGAGCCGGAGAGACAGTCAGAAATGAGAAGATGGATGGTACGTGGGTGTCAACAGCAAACCAGAGGGGTCTGAAGAGGTTCACAGCCATGTCAGTAAAGATGAAGGGATCATGAGCAAGCGTTAGGAACAGACTGAAATAAACTTTGAATGTTCACTGTTACCTTGATCTCCTACATGCTGTATTGGGACAGCTCATCTTAAATGCATCGGGTTGGATTTCTGTTGCTTCTATTTGTTGGGTTTTTCCTCATTATCCACATATTTTGCAGGAAGAAATCACAAGGGTTATGGGTGCTGTGTGTCCATGTGGGTCACTGACTTTGTCTGCATGAGTCTCTTTAAAAAGACCTTGCCTTTCACCTCTGCTCCGCTTTGCTGGGGTTATCTTGTGAACTGTTACAGAGGAAACAAACAGCAGATTTGGGCATTTAGATGTAGTGGCCTGCTTCTAGTTCCAAGGTCTGCAAAACACCTGTGTTGGTGATGGAGCAAGGGGCAGGATGTTTGTTATGTAATTGGCCTGGTTGATACCGCTTTTTAATTTTGGCGGTATATGGGGCCATTTCATCTTCCCTTGCTATCCAAAGCCAAAAAGAATGCCACTAAAATGCAAAAATGCGAGGTCATTTAATCTGAAGCTTGTCTCTACAGAACCCTGCTTGAGTTCCTCTGACAAGTGGCCAAAATCAGCTCTATCGTATGGAGTTGTGCTGGAGGGGAGTGCGGAGAAAATGTCACGACTGCATCATGGAGAGGATGTGGTTTTGTGGAGCAGCTCAAGAGGCAGCTCCGACCTAGATGGAGGGGTGCTAAACAGCATTCAGAACCCTGCTTCAATTGTCTAAACGGTCATTTGCATTTGCTGTCTGGTTTAAATTGTAAACCCTGCTATGTAAAAACAAAGATTTAAAGCAATGTATCTGGTTTTAACCCAGTAACCAAAGACCACAAAGTAACTTAACTTTTATTAGTTTTGGAGAAAATTCGAGTGCTTGCTGGCTTGTGGTTTGGATGGGAAACACACAAAAATCCTATTATTTTTTCTGATGTTGAATCTGGTTTTTTAATATTAAAAGACATCCAGTTTTGTTCCATTATATAATGATTCTTCAGACAGGCAGTAAGAAGACACAATTAACTCCTGAGACACAGTTTATTTAACTTGATAATTCTGTACTAATGCAAATGCCTTTGCATTACTGTGTCAGCTCATCAAGATAAAACTGAAATGACTAGAATGGCTGTTGTGAGGCCTCTTCTTGTGTTACTGGAGTTTGGACAAACATGGGCTTTGTAATTTTTGGAGACAGCAGCTGGGATCTAACCTGCACCAGAAGGACTTATGTGTAGCCCCGAATGGATAAAGTACTGCAACTTCATTTTTATCCTCTCGTGTCTTCTCTTACTGTTACCCAAGTCAGACTTGGAGAAAGCACAGAAAACTCCTGCACAGACTTCATCTGATGATAGGCACAAAACTGATGGGATGCCATGCTGTGCAATCAAGGCATCTAGCACTGCTTCTCCTTCTCATCCTCCTGCCCCCTTGCCTCTACTATTCACCATGTGTTGTGGCAGCAGGAAGATTAACTTTCTGTCTTTTAACATCCCTTTATTCAGTTTCTTTGTGCCACGTAAGTGCCTGTCCTGGTAAAGCTTTGTACCTGCTGGCATTTTGTGATTGAGGAAAAAGTTCTCCTGTTATTGCTGAGGGGTGAAAAAAAAATCCCTGTTGTTTTGAAAGGTAAAGAGTGCTCAGTATAAGCAAGTAACTCTTCAAGCTAATTGGGAGAAAATTTCTAGCAGTTCTTTAAAGTGTGGAGTCAGAGTGCTAAGTATGCAAAAAGCTACAAATTATTTGACCAACTTTTGGAGTGGATGGTAAAAACAGATGGTTGGAAACTGTGCTGGTATTCCTGTTTTGGCTAAAACCAGCCAGCTCAAATTCAGATACCTGGTGCCTCTCATCATGTACAAACGCAGCAATGGTAGGATTGATACTAGGAAGAAAAGTTAGTTTTAAGACACATTAAGTGGCATAGCAAAATCAGGCAGTGGTTGCAAATGTATCAACATATCGGTCTTGGCAAAATAACATCGGTTTTCCAGTGGCCTCTCCAACTCTGTATAAACCTTTTCTTACTCTGATGAGCAGCCTGCCCCTAGTCATGGAATGAAAAATGAGGAAGCATGTGAAGAAACTGGATTGACTGTTAAGGTGAATCTGTCCAAATTTCAGTGAGGTGTCAGCTGATGCTTTTGTAGCAAATAACCTGTGTCTATTGCTTTTTTTGTGGGTTTTTTCCCCTCTCATGGAAGTCTACACAGCTTGCCCTTAATTCCAGGTGACAGGTTGTTATCAGACAGCTGTTCCTGGTACCTTGCTGTAGGTGAATGCTTCTTCCAGCTTAAGCTGGGCAATACTTAGCACAACGGGTTTAGAATCTGCACCTATTAGAGTCAGCTGATTGCAAGAAATGCTTTTAATTTTAGCTAAGGAGAAAGAAGCTTTGGGTCTTTCCTTGAGCTTTCGCTTTTAAAACCTCACAGGGGTTATGATCTTTGGTTTTAATATGGCTTTGGTGCACGTGAAAGCTGTCAGGATTGGAAAACTATGAGCGTGTCAACTCAGCCACAAAGCTGATGCTGTCACGCAAATACCTTTTCACATTAACAAGCCAGAATACGGCCTCCTTTAAATGAATGCCTTCGAAACAGTAAATGTGTGGTGATGTCCAAAAGCTGTTGGCTGATACACACATCATCTATTATTTAAGTATGTTACAGTGTTGTTTTTGCTGGGGAGGGGAGGGTGGTATGTTGTGGTGGGGGTATTTTTGGGGGTGTGGTGAATTTGGGGGTTCTTGTTGCATGGTTGTTTTTATGCTGTCTATAATTTAGTTGTTCAGTTTTTTCCCTGCTGTCTATAATTTGCTTGCAGATTAGGCAGGTATTCCTGTTCTGACAGTTCCGGTTCCTTTCCCTGCTTGTAAGACAGTAACGCTTTTCCACAGTTAGTGTCATATTACTGATGAGTGCCATGTAAAATTGTCAATACCCACGTGGCTTTTAACAGGAACAGAGAAATTTCTTGATGGTATTTCCCTTAAGTCCATCTACTATTTTAATGATACGTGAAATTTGAACATTTAGGAAATTAACTTAGAGAAACTTTATTTCCCTTTTTACATAGTTGTATGATTAATTAAGGAATAGTATCAAGATTTTTAAAAATTATTTTGGATTTGAAGAAGATTTCTAAGTGTTCATGAGTGTCAGGAAGCACAGGGAAAACCAAAGTGCTGGTAAAGAACTTAAGCCAATCATGCTTTTTCCTCTGATTTTGCCAGCTGAAATTAATTTGTGGGTTAATCAGCTAATTCTGAGAAGTGCCTTCTAGTCCAACACTGATAATATTTAAATATAATTTCCAGTGTTGAGTCCTGTGTTTGAGTTTCCCTGTTGGCATGAGTGAGGTACTCCGGATTGGTAGCATGAGGAAGCATGAAAATGTTCATGGGACAGGTCTGATTCTGCCAGGGAAGCGGCCAACTTCAAAGATTTCTTGGAATTGTAGAGATGTAGCAAATGTTTTGAAACTTGCAGTTGTTTAGATTGGAAATGTTACTCATGTTTTTAATAGGCTTCTTTTCCACTATTAAAGCATTACAGCGAAATAATTACATTCCTTTCGATCCATTTTAGACCTTACATGGTTTCCACTAACAGTGAAAATAAAAGTAACAGCAATTAAAATACTTGTCAGGTTTTCTTCTCTCTTCAGGAATTTATTACTACAAGGCTAAACCAGCAAATTTCGTTGAGGTGAAATTCTTTTATTCCTCTATCTATATTTGAAACAAACGCTTAATCTAATTGTTCCTTGCATTTGTTTCACCCAGGAAGAGAACTAGTTCTAGTGCAGCAGATTGATCTGATAATAAGAGGTTGCTTGTTGCATGCCCTGCTCCTCTCCTTGGCCGGATCTGTTGTGCTTCTGGGGCCTCTGGATGCGTCGCCGCTGGCGCGCTGCATAATGGATGAGCCTGAACTGATGGAGGCAGCAGGTGCTCTAGCAGTAGTAAAGAGCAGTGTTTGTTATTGTTGTAAGCATCATCAATCCTCCTCCCTTTCTCACTCTGTTCTCAATGTCTTCCAAACAAAGACTCCCTGTATCTGCAGCAGCAGGGGAGAAAATAGCAACAACCCTCCCTGTGTAACATTGCTGTTTTTTGTCCGGCGGACGACCTGGTAAATAGGTCTTGATTTGATGCTCAGATTGGTAAGTGGTGTGTTTATCATTGCAGGGGATGACAATACTGATCTATGAATTCCATTTAATGGAAAAGTCTATCAGTACCTATGTGTAACTGCCCTATCCCACCTAAACTGCATGAATGAAAAATGGCTTTCAATCCTAGGACTCGTTATTCGCTGCAAGATTGCTAGCTCTTGTGGGAGCAATCTGCTGAAAGATAGGTCTCAGCATTCTTCAGTTGGGGAAAAATGTGGTTTTGGGAGGTCAGGAGGAAGAGAGATGTAAATATTGAAGAAGGGGGAATAGAGAATAGGAGGTTCTTTTTCTTAGCTTTATCTAAACTGATGGCTGCTTTTAGATGTGCCTTTTCAAGAGTATGCCATGATTTGACAGGTTACAGAAGATTTTCTTCTCTTCTGTTTACAGGCAGTCAATTCTACCACTATATGATGTCCACTTGGTCTAAAACATCAGTTGGTTCTAAGTGTTTGTCTTGTCTGAAGCAGTAATAGCAACCATCATTCCCTTCAGCAGGCCTATTGCTTCTCCTTCAGGGCTTGGGACCCTGGAGGCGTGGAGCAGGGTGGAGGAGAACAGAAAACCAGTTAGTCCAGTAGAGGCTTCAGAAGGGTTTCTAGCCTGCTTGCAAATGTCATCATAATTTGGAGAGAAATGGTCATTCTATTTCACCATACCTTCCTGTTCCTTTTCATCTCTCCCTTATGGCAGCATCCTCTTTGTGGATGTGTCATTCTCTACAGTTGTCATGCAAGATGTGAGGGGAGAAAAAAGGGTTTTTTCCATTGCCATAAGATGGGTGAAGTGAAGCAGTGTCTTGAGAACCAGTAATTGCTGAGAATTACAAGGGTATTGTCATTTTTTTTGGTGTTCGGAGTATCTGGCAGCAGAGATGGCATTTCCAGTACAAGCCGTATGGTTTCTCGCTCTGTTTCTTCCTCCTTGGTCACGTTTGTCGTGACTTCGGAGCTGGAGCTTCTGGAGTCATAGCTGCTGGTGTGCTGAGTAATGCTGTAGGTACATTGTCTCCTGGATGGACCTCTTGTATGTTGTGGCTTGTGTCCGTTCCTTGCCTTTGGTCCAGGCTATTCGGTGAGCTTTGGACCCACATTGTAGCCTTGTTTCTATTCCTGTCCCAGGCTCTGTCTCCTTTTGTTCCTGACTGGGACTCCCTGGACAGACCCTGCACCCAGTTCATTGCTGGGCATCATCACATCTGACACTGTGGATAGACCCAGTTACCAGTTCCTGGCTTTACCTGCCAGTTCATGCTCTGTGCGACTGACCCCCACCAGTGGGAACACAGGTGTGCTGGGCCTGCCCTTCGTTCCTGGCTTGCCTGCCCTTAGGGAGCAGATGGTCCTTGCTGCTCACTAACAGCACTATGAATACAGCTCACCCTTGCTTGGTGGCCAAGCAGTGTTTAAAACTGGCTTAGCTGGAAAAACACTTGGAGTGTGAAAGCTTTTCCTTAGCTCTGTTTCTATAGAGGCAGGAACAAAATAGATCTACTTCCAGAGTTATTTAATAAGACCTCAAAAGCATATGACTGAAGTAAGGTTAGCCTTCATTCTGCAGGGAAGTGGGTAATTTTTCTAGATTCTGCAATTTTTGAAATGTGCTGCTTTTTTCCCTGTTGAGAAGCTGGTAGTCTTGCAGTTTGTTTGCATGTGAATGCAAAAAGCTGTGGCATGCAGCTCTGCTCCTGCTGGAGAACATGCCAAGTGACGATCCAGTTTGGAGGGAACATCGAAGGAGCTCAGATATTGCTGTCAGAAGTGCTGTGTTGTTGTTTTTTCCTCTTTTCCTTTTATTTGAAAGGAATAAAGTTTTGCAGATGGAATTACACTTTGTAGCGGTGTCTGTATGAACTTATTTACTCCCCATAGTTTCTTACTTTGTTTGCTCTGGGCTTCCAGGCTTATTGTCAGGAGAACTGGGGCTTAAAATGCCTTTCTGAGCTATACTTTTAGATATGTGGGTGTCTATATATATATTTAAATTGTACAGACTGTAAATGGGACACTTTACATACAGACTTGTCTTGAAATGACTTGATGACATTAAATTTAAAAGCTTCAAGGTAGACTGGTGCCTAGTGATGCTCATCATCGGCACTTCAGAGGCTCCACCGAGACCTAAATATGGTCATCTTTAAATGGTTGGTTAAATTCAGTAATGGTTTGCTCAAGTGAACACCTAATTTTTTCAAAAAGAGGAGCTGGTGTCTCCTAGCAGACATTTTGCATTACTGAGCATTGGTAGTCTCTCTGATAGTGGTTAATGACAAGCTGAAGTGTTGGCCCCCTCTAGCTTGGAGCGTCTTGTGTGTCTGTGTTCCTGTCTTAGTCCAGCTTTAAATGTGTGCGGTTTTAAAGCTGGCTGCCAAGATGCACATTCCTGGCAAAAAGCAGTGTGCTGGTGTCAAAAATGTGCTCATCCAAGAAGTAGCACATTGGTCTTGTAAAAGACAAGCACAGTGATAATGTAAAATAGGTTAGAGCAGTGTGAAGTGGGGATTAACGAATCTAGATATTGCCGCGATCCCATCAGCTCCTACAGGGCTGTTGATCTCTTCATTGCTTTGGGGGTGAGACAAGATGTTGGGCTCACCACGGAGTCTGCTGCCTGTGTTTTGCTCTGCCTCTGCAGCTGTAATTGGTTGACAGAGCTTTAAACACTTCTGCTTCAGGACTGTCTAAACTTTATAAAGCTGGAGGAGACAAAATAGGGTTTATTAGCAGATTCTTAAGTCTCAACATGTAGATGATGCTATGTAGTGCATATTCTGGAGGAGCAGTTTTTCAAGACCATGGGATACTGCAACTAGGGAAAGGAGTTATTCTAATTCTTTGCTCTTTCAGAGGTGGCCAGAAACCCAGTTTCCTGTTTTGATGGATAGTTGCTAGCGTAATCAACCTGAGGCAAAGGAAAAAATTTCTCTTGGCCTTTGCTAAAGAAGTTTTGGCTTGGTGATAAAATGTGAGGCTGACCTGTATTGGTCTGACAGCTAGTCTGAGTTCAGTAGCCAGAGCTCGAGTTTCCTCTCTCCATCAGCACTGATTCCAGCTTCAAGAGCGATCACATTTGGGAAATAAAGGGCTAAATCAATAGTTGCTGCTTTTGAGAGTAGTTTCCTATTGTATACTTGTATTTTTTTCTGCATGCAACTGAAGAAAAACAGTAGGACTGCAGGTGCTTATCTGCCCATGGCAACACCCAAGGAATCACAGTAAAGAAGTTGAAAAATTCATAATAACTTGAATCAGCCTTTCAGTTTTCAATGAGCAGACTGCTTGTTTAGCCTGGTTGGGTTAGAAAATAAGACATTGGGACTTGACCATCATCAAGTATAAATCTCTGTGAATCTGTGATAGCTAGTAATTATTAGTCATCTGCTCCTCTTACCTTCAGAGGTGCAGGAGCTACCATTAAGTACAGGTTCACCCTGAACTGGGAAAAGCTGTGCAGAATTGAAAGGGGTATTGGAATGAGAAGCTTCCTCCGGGCAGTGTAGATGAATGAGGCCAGGCTCTCCAGACAGCAGGGACGAGATCAAACGTGGACCACGGGTTGAGGAGGTGTGTTCTGAGCTCGGTCTTCTGGTGTGTTGTACGTGTTGGCTCCGCAGCTTGCTGGCTAATCCTGATCTCTGCTCCTCTGACTGCCTGCATGGGGTCTTGTTTTTATGGAGAGGAGTACAGAGCTAAAGAATGTAGCATTACAGTAAGATGTAGCTCCCATCAAATACAGGTTATTTTCCTGCAATAATACTTCATTCCTCTTCTCCCTAGTGAAGAAGGAGGATGAATACTTGATTGGTAAATCTATGGCAGGAGCCTACAACTTCCACTTTAAGTTGCATTAAAACTAACAAAGATGTGATGGATCCCACGGTACAGGAAATAAGCTTTTCTCATAGAGACCTTCCCCCCCCCCCCCCGCCATTTTAGCAATAAAAAGAACCCTAAATTGAAACACCGATTATCTAAAGGTGTTCTGCCATGTCTGTCATCTGGTATCTAGTTCTGATAATACTGCTTGAAGTACAGACAAGAAGCTGGTTACCCATAAAACAACAACGCAATAGCAATTTACTGACTGTCAAATACAATTGTGATGTAACTGATGACCTGCTGTTAGGTGAATCTTTCAGGACCTGATCTGTAGCCAGGAGAGAAGTCAGCCAGGAGAAAAGTCTGATGGAAGTCGCTTTTAAGCTCCCTCTTGCTGCTCTTTTCTCCCAACTGTTCAACCCTGAATGAAATGTTTTCTGCCCCACCCCAGCCCAAAGGGAAAGCTGCAAGGTTTGGCAATGCACCTGGGAACGTATACAAACAGCATTAGAGAGGGGAGATGAAAAAGAAGGCTGATCTTACTCTATCATTAAATTTTAACACTCCTTAGCAGCTTGCCAGCCAAGTGGAATTTTACTACCAGATGTCCTGGCAGAAAGGCGTGCAGCTCCGCGAGATCATAAATCCAAACAACGTATGGCAACCCTGCGTGTGTAAGGCTACTGTTAGCAATGCAGAACTTCAGTGTGGAAAGCTCTGGTGACGGGCAGGATTACTAAGGACAAAACCTTCCCAGACTTCACTTTAAAGCCTTAGATAGGTCATAGCTGCTGATGGCGACAGCCTGTTCATGGGAAAAAGAGCAATATAGTGATGCCTGTGCTTTATCAGCAGCAGTAAGCCCCGTTTGCTGGCAGTGTTCTTCTCTCATCATGTCTTGGCCTTTCAGCAGGCAGAATTGTAGTGCAGATGCTCAGAGACTGATCCCTCCTCTCTGTAGGCGTATATACGAAACCGCTGAGGGGGTGTTGTCAAAGGCTTGCTAAACTCAAGGTCTGAGTCAACAGAGCGGTGCTTGTGGTTTGTCCTGTGTGTAAATGGAGCAATGCTGTCTTCCTCTTGGCAAGTTCTTGTTTAATAGGAATAACCAGGATGGTGGAAGTTTATCTACTGCGTTTGGTTTACTCTTCTTTCTGTGTTTCTTTTGTCATGTTTCCTAAATGGAGTACTGTCTGAACCTGTTCTTTCAGTCTGTGCATTAAATATAAAAGCCTGTGTCCAGCCACAGTCTCATTTACTCACTAAACTATGCAAAGAGTTGGAAAGAATTAGCTGGTTTGTTGTGTCTCCCTTCCTGAAAAACAAAGGGCACACACTGGCACCTTGTAGCAAATTATTAGTTTGGTGAGAACTTAAAATTGGGTGTGCTGAGGCATTGAGGACTATGTTTGTGTCAGTGGGTATGGTTCTCCCTTGCTATGCATTGACACCAAAGTTTCAGCTAACCCAGCTGATATGTGGCAGATGGAAATATGAAGCAAATAGAACATGCTATCCCCTATTTTTAGCCTGTTGATGCTAGGGAAAAATTGAGTTCCTATCAAGTGTGAAAAAGAGTGGGTCAATTCCCTGGCTCTTCAAAGAGTAGTACTAGGGTGAGTAGTCAGAGGAAAAGAACAAAGGGGACTTAAGCAAATTGCAGTTAAACTTAAGAGTCCAGAAAGTGGAAGATCTAAAAATAAATAATGTTAAGTGCTTTCTTTGCAGATTAATCTTGCTGCCCAAGTGTGAAGTCTCCTCCTTTCCTCTCGTACATTCTTTACATTTCTACAGAATTCAGGTGGTTCATTGCTGGCTACACTAGTCATTCTGAGCTCATCCCGCTTTTGTCCTTGAGAGTAGAAATGCACACTAAAGATATTTAAGTTGTTTGCCCCTTTATTGATTTTAGAAGTAGATTACTTCACTACTGTAATGCCTTGGAAAGCTTTCTGCAGAATGCTTGTCACTGTTCAGCTTTCCTGGAAGATAGCTACCCCTAGACCAGGATGGAAGCTCTGTTCATGCACTCTTTGCGTTTGTTGGTGCTAAATCAGCTAGTTTACTAATATTTGTAATTCAAGACTGGTTTATAATGCTATCATATTATCAATTTAAATCCCTCTGGTGTGGAGTAAGAGAGAGGGAGCTTATGCCTAGGTAAGATGGGTTTGCTGTTGCAGATGGAGTGAAGCATTGCATGTGCAGGACATGGCAGAAGCAGGACCCAGTGAGGGTCTTCAAGTCCCATTGTGCTGCTGTAGCAAGTGATGTGGTGCAATTCTGGTCTGCAAGCCCGAAGCTGGCTTTAAATTTGTCAGTGGTGTTTAGTTCAAAATTCTTTGCTATGCTACATGAGAAAGGAATTTAATTTGCATATTCATGTTATTAGCTCAACTAATACATGAGAAATGGTGAGGCAGGAATTCATTGCTCTAGAGGTACCAAATCCTGATGCCCTAAAAACTGCCATGCTGCTTTTGGTGTTTCTCCACTGCTTATATGATCCACTGCTTTCTATTTACACATCTGTGATTATTACAGTTCAGGCCTTAACTTCCACATCTCTCCAAAGTAAAACGAAAGTGGTTTCTAGTTTGGTATCAGGGTGGACTTTTTTCATTAAATAAAAAATTATATTGGGGAAAATGTGGTTGTGCAAAATTGCAATGCATTGTACCCATATACAAAGGAATGAACAACCTACCAAACTTCTTTAAAATCCTCCTTTCCTTGCTGTCATCTCCACAAACTCTCCAGAATGTGTAATGAGCATGAAGACCTCTCCCTGCTGTGTCTTATATTTTATTCCCTGTTTTACATGCTATTTTCAGATCTTTCTATGTGTACATAGAAAATGAAGATAATGATTGTCAAAGTGTTGCCCTGATGACTTAGTGTTTATTCAGCTCCTTACATCTTGTTGGCCAGATAAATTTCACCTGAGGCCAGCATCTGCTCATCAATTTGTCACCTTTTCTATTTCATGCCCTCTAGCTGTTTTGACACCAGAGGCTTTGCAAGCTCCATCTCAGGAAGCACCAGCAGCAATACAAAACGCAAGGAAAACACTGTGAACTGAAGCTTAGTGAAAATAGAGTTGTGTAATATGGCAGTAGTTAGGGGCTGGATTACAGCCATCCTTGATGACATAAATTTAGTGGCATGCGTAACTGCAAAGAACAAAGGAGTTAATCAGCAGTGATGCTGTATATAAGAACTGTTACTGTGTGTAAATACATATTAAAATTGTTGCTGTAAATTCGTGATAGGGAGTCAGTGTGCTGTGGTTTAATCTCCTAATATTACTTTTGGAAAAAAATGTATTACTCATTTTAGGTTCGTTTTCTGGGTTGTTAAGTGGCAGTGAAACTGATAAATGCATCCAGCAGTCAAATAGTTGCCCTGGTTGAAGATGCTTGCAGCTTTTTACAGAGAAGAAAATATCATCCAGATGATGAATAAAAACAAGTCCTCCTCATGTAAGAGAAGCGCAACAATAAATTATATTGTGTTTTGCTTCCACTCTATTTTCACAGTGTCATATGGAAGGGTAGCTCTTTTCCTCTCAGCCTTACAGAACTCACTAAAGAAGTGGTAGGCCTTTTCAGTAATTTTTTCTTTTTCCTTTAAGGTGCTTCATTCTAACTTGGGTACCCATGCACTGCAGAGAGTTGGAGTGTGCTGGTATTGCAGAAGAGAATCAGGAACTCACATGTATCGTGCTTCCTCCTGTGTGTGCTGCTCCGTGCCGGTGATGTGGGGTGGTGCTGGGTAGCAGATGGAGCTGTGTCTTGAAAGTGTGGTCTCTAGAGGGCTTTGTGAAGAAGGGCCAGTTGTCACAGTGTTCACTCAATTAAGATACTGGTTTGGGGTTTTTTCCTTTCCCAAAGGCAGCACTCCAGGGTACAGACTACCTTGCGTTTCTTTGTGACTGTTTCTACAGGTTCAGTTCTGAACATTGGTTCTCTGTAGGGTAAATGCTGATGGGCTGAAGATCTGTTACCCCATTTTCCAGTTTTCTGCACCTGACTGAAGATGTACAATTTCCCCTTTTTCCTGTAAAGCTCCCCAGAAGCATTGTAAACACTATCCTCTAGTTCTTGTGTGTCAGTGTTTTCAATGTTTCACCCAGCAGTCAAACTGGAGGCTTTTTCCAAAGATGGAAGAAGATAAGCTGGTAGGAACAGACCAGTCTTAGATTAATGTGACCCTGGTCCTGTGATGCAAGCAACAGCTTTGTGATACCGTGGTTAATGCACAGGCTTTCCATTTTACACAGGTGTGGGCAAACTTTAGTATGCACTTAGCTATGAAAGACTCACTTTGCAAATATGACAGCACCAATTCTTTTTCTTGAAGTCACTTTACGTCCTTGCTCCTCCCCCTCTGTGTGCTGAGCAAAGGTTATCTTGGAAATGTGCATGAGGCTGGCTTGCCATGTTCTTGAAGGTATGGTGCAAAGTGGCCTCCTGCAGAGAGGAGAATGTACATGTGTGCTCAGATGCATGTGTACGTGTCCACAGCGGCCAAGGAACTGAGCCCTAACTTCCTCTGGAAAAGGTGGACCCAGCTTCTTGCTCCTTTTGGGTTTATCTTTGTCATTTATAATGTTATCTTCATGCTCATTTTTACTTTCTAGCCTTTCTCTGTTTAACTGTTCTTAGAGGTTAATTGGCGAAATCAAGAGACTTATAGCTGATTAATGTTTCCGCTCTGTAGCTGAATCATCTAGAATAAGCATAAACCTTTCCACGCCTCATTCACTTCCAGTTCCTTTTCAAACAGGCATGCACTGTTACTGGACCTCCATGTCTTTCCTCACCTGCTGTCAGTTCTGGTTGTATCTCTGTTTGGATGAGTTGTTGTTCCAGCTGTGCATTTGCATGTCATGATTTTATTCAGGTGGCCAGAAATGAAGTGTGAAACCTTCCTACCTCAGCAGTAATAACCTTGATGTTCAGGTGACAAGCTTTTGGCAGGTAGATTCTTACCTAAATTCAGTTGACAGTTTCAGTACTACTCCATGGTGAATGAGGGTCTTCAAACGACACAGAAAGAGGTTAACTTTCATAGCTGGAGCATTTGATGTTGAGGAGTGAAATAAGATTACTATCTTTTTATTATTTTTTTTCCTGCATAGATAAAATCACTGCGAGTCAGGCTGTGGTGAAACAGCTCTTCCCACTCCATTCTGTGCTGTACTTTATCCTGTGGATCAAATAAGTCAGTTTTGATGTACTCCGTCTATGATTCATCCCAAATGCTAATGGTTTTATTGTCATGATTTCCCTCTGTTCCAGCAGATGAAGATTAGAGATTATTTACTGTGATTAAAAATAGTTTAAATTATTAGAGGTCATTTACTAGTGGCAAATTGCATCTGGTTTCTTGTGAGGTATGAGGGCAACACAGTTCCACCTTCTACTTCATGCATTTCAATAAAACATGATTGCTAACTGATGTCTTCTCAGAGTTTGGGGGGTTAAAGTGTGCACATTGTCATACCAGTTTGCTGGGTGAAGTTCCTTCACACTGGAAAAAGAGTATGTTTATAATTAAGTAGGGAATTAGGTTTTATAGGCTTTCCATTTGCACTTCAATTCCAAAAAAGTGGTGTTCTCTGTAACACCGTGCATAGCTATAACCAGCAATTGTGGAGCTGGTACATTCACTAATACCGTGGGAAAGTGCCAAACTTGTCAGATTTTTATAAACTGCTGTCTTTATGACAGGAAATTGGGAGGGGAAGGGTCTTGTATCTGAATGGAACAGCAAGGAGAAAATGGGGACATACGGACAGATGTGTCCCTAAGTCCCTATTCTCTGTGGTGGAAGCAACGCCCAGAGCAAGGGTCTTGCTGAAAGATTGGATGCAAGCCATGAGAACTCTATAAGCATCCGGTAAATGTTTTGGCTGGGTGAGGAGAAGACCTCCTGGAGGACAATTAAAAACTAGGCAGGCGTTTTTTGCTTTGTTTTGTTTCTGTTTGGTGCTTTCTAAACATAGCAACTGTTTTTATACATTTGGTGGTGGTAATAAAAAGTATTCTTTTAAGTGAACATGACATCTGTTGAGAATGATTTGAGGATGAATGGCAAGCCGTTGTCAACGTGGCAGTGACTCATAAACGGGTTCAGTCATGCTTGTACCAGCCGGCACCCTCAGGCGAGGTTGAGATTCCTAGAGGGTTCCTAGATGGTTCGTCCCTAAGCAGCACAGACTGGTTTAAGAGCTCCTAATGCAGAATGGATTTCCTGGGCCAGGCATCACTGACAGCCTGCAGACTGTGAGTAGGGGCTTAGACCTCAGCTTCCTCCCAGTTTGTATTCACACTCATAGTTGACTTGATGTGACATATCACTTAGTATGACCAGGAGTATTGTGATGTGTGTCTGAAGGGCTGTAACTCATGCGAGCACTTTTGCCTTTGCTTATTCTACAGAGGTAGTAAGTTAAAGGCCAAAAGTTCAAGCCCAGCACAAGATTTTGACATGGTGGGGAAGAAAAAACAGCAGGAAAAAGACATAGCTTGTGTATATACCATAGTTTTAAAATTCAAATTGCTATAGAATATTTTAAGTATTTGGGAGGTTACATTGTAGGTTTTGGCTTAATAGGTTTTGGTTTTCTACTTCTAGAAAACAGCTTTGCTATAACATGTAATAGCACAGGCCAGAGTAAATACTTTGTTCTATGTGTTAAATAGATCGATGAAATGGGAAGGAGAAAGCTGGCTGACGGACACGACTTAGTCCTTTGGCAAAATTTGTAAAGCTCATGTGTTTCCAATGCAGCAAATGCTTTAACTGAATGTTATGAATTGCTCTTGTCAAGTTTACCTGCTAATCGGTTCCCTCCTCTGTCTCCCCCTACTCTTTTGCAGCAAGTGACGGGCAGAAGTTTTGGCGAGAAAGATTTTCGTTCGGGATTAGAAAACGGCATTCTTCTGTGTGAGTAAGTAACACTTCACAGTTTTGAGCCTTGAATACAATCTTAACTAAAACTGAAAGGAACTGTAGCTAGCAAGTCCAATTGTTGGTTTCCTTTTGGGAGTTTCGACATTGTGCACGCTGGTATTTTGCTGCAACATCATTTCAGTGCCAATGCTATTGTTATGGTGAGGATTGAAATGTGGCTTAAAGAAAACAGGTTTTGCAAAGTGCTTCCCTCACTCCACCCCAGCTCCTTAGCTGAGTTACATAAAACAAAAAAAAATGTTTGCTTTCTGCTTTCCTTTTATTTAAAGATGTTAACCGCAGGTTGGGAAATGGTGTTCCACACCTGCCTGCAGACATCTCTGCAGTGAGGTGTTTTGGACCAACTCCAGGTCTGAGCACTGTCAAGAGTTAGCCATCTGGATGCCATTGATACTCAGATGCTTTTATAGTTTCTGGAAAGGTTAGGCACCCTCTAAATTTTACTTAAAGGTGTATTTGAATGATGTGGTTTGTAATTTTTGGACAAGAGATCCAAGTTAATTTTTGGATGTTTCTCTCTGGTCTTACTAGCTATTTTTTAGGCAGAGTCTTCCAAAAGGTTGTTGTGGGCTTAGATGCCAAAGCCTGGTGACTTAAGAGCAGTTTGGAAGAGTGTGCCCTAATACCCATTAATTCATAGATAATTCCATGAAGGATGTCAGGAGTCTGGGATCTGAACCACCTGTATGGACCAATTTCTTTCCTTGGGTATGCAGGGTGGTCACTGAAGTTGGTAAAAGCTGTCCCTGCATGCCAGCAGGATGAAGCTTGTGCAGAACTGAATGCATATTGAAATTTATAAACGAACCTCTTGAGATATTGAGCTGGGCCATTGTGGTGATCAGCTGTTTTATACTATGAAAGGTACTGGAAATTGAAACCTGCTTCCAGCGGTAGATTTGAGCTACTATCCTATAACTCAAATCCAGGTGGCTTACAATAGTTTTGAACCTACCTGTATAAATACCGTTATATATCTTACAGGTGTCATTAGTCAGACAGCTTGAACTTTAGCTGTGAAAGGGGAAAAAAAACCCAAACATAAAGGAAATGATATGATCTGGTTTGATTGTAGTTGCATGTCTTTGCTGAGGAGTGGCTTTGGGAGTGGGGAAGTAGTTGTTATTGTTGATCAAAAGTTACATAACTCGGAAGGAGCATGTAGCTTACCCCTTTGTATTTAAGGGTTGCCTCTTGCACAAGATCTCTCCCCTCTCTGTGTTCAAGGGAAGTACTGTGTGCTGAATCATTTCACATGCTCTTTAAATGTTAAGGTTGAATTGTGTTGCATGAAAAATAAGGGATGTGTGTTTCAAGATTAGATTGTAATCTTATCTGCAAGTACACAGAGGTAGTCTGATTTAAATGCTATAAATCTTTAAGATGTACATCTTAGCTAACTCATGTTCTGTTAATGAAATGCATAAATATGTATTTCTTAAGAGGCTGTCAGCTCCAGTACTAAGCAGGTCACAGAATCATGGAATGGTAGAAGTTAGAAGAGACCTCTGAAGATTATCTAGTCCAACCCCCTGCTAGAGCGGATCAGGTCAAGGGACACTTGGTTATGCTACTAAATTGCTCTGTGATGTTGGGCAAATTGCTTGCCTTTGGTTTGCCTTGATCCACAGGTAGTAAACAATCTGAAAAGATCTGTCTTGTCAGCCTCAAATCTGAGAGGCCATGATGCTTGTATTGCATCCCACTCCTGGTAGCAGTGGCTAGTGGATAAAAACTCCGTAGGCTACAGAGCACTAACTAGAGAGCAACCCGTGCAGCCCTCATTTTGGTTTTCTGGTGATGAACAAGTTATGATGCCAACAATAGAAGTATGCTCCTCACTGGTTCCTCGTCCACTGTAAACTAAAGGACTGAACAGAAATTTGGGGAGTGGCACTGAGAGCTCTTAATCTTATCTTCAAAAAGTGCAGGTTTCAGGAGGTGAAGCACTGATAATTTTTTTTCTCTTGCTCAGTGAAGAAGTGCTAGTGAAGCTGCCACAGACAGTATTGTCTCTGTAGACCGAAGTTTTCTCATTTATCAGAGACCAATCTGGGTACCTCATGAACAAGACCTAGTGGTATTTAAGCTCTCTCTCAACTTCTTTCCTATCTGTTGTGCTTTTATCACAGCAGACCTCAACAAGTAGATGACAATCTGATCTCAAAGTCTCTAATAAGCAACTGAAGGCAAGAAAGAAATTATATCTGTCTCAGGTTTCTGAAGATGGAAGGATTCATTGCCTGTAGTCTGGTTTATCTGATTTGTTAATATTTTAGGGAGAAATGTCTAGAGGAGGAATGTTGGAGCTTTAGGCACAGTGGTGCCAAACTTCCCTCCAGGTGATCCCGGTGTCTATAGCCTACACATCCTGTAGACTCAGGCATACATTGCTACACAGATTATAAATGATTCCTTCACATCTAACAGCTATCCCTGTATTTTAATAAATGAAAACTAACACAAGTCCGTGCTGCCAAAAGCTTGGACTCTTGGGAGGGAAGTGTTACAGACCACCAACCTGATGAGCAGAGCAGCCCTGCACTCTTGTGCAGGCCACGGGCACCCACAGGCCTTGTGCCTCCCTCTCTGGTTGTGTTTACACTGTGGCTGGCGTCTAGATCTGGCCTCATTACAACACTTTTAAAACTTGCACACTCAGCACACAATGCAGGAGGCCATAAAGCGGCAAGCTGACAGATGAGAGTAATACAAGCTGCCCTTCTTTCTGGGTATCTGAAAGGCCATTTGTGCAGCTGCCCTGACAGTGCTGGCTCTAACTGTTCACCCAGCTGTGCTGAGAGCCACTGACTGACTTCTGTTTGTCAGAAATGAGGTCACGGCTTTTTAGCATAGCTGTCTGACATCAGTGCAGATGGTGATTTCGGCAGGGGACATCATAGCGAGATCGAGGCTATTATTGCTCAGTTCTTGCTTTCTGTATTAAATTCTTACATGCAAAGACTGAGGAGTTTCCTGGCTATACCTCTGCGTGGGTGGGCAAATGTGCCCTCCTGGGGACATGGTGGAAAGCTAGTTGAGGCAGGAATATTACACTAGTAGGAGGAAATATCACTAGAAATCCTCAATTTCCACTCCATTGCAAGTTCATTCTCACTGCCCCTCCCATCCCCACCCCCTGCTTTTTTTTTCTTGTTATATAGCTTCAACATAAAAGTTTGACCCAGATACAAGAAGCTAGAGGATGAATTGGAAATAAATTACATCTGGTTATTTCCATCTTAGGTGTTCTTATTCTACAGATTCAGACATTTTAATAAAGGCTGATTGCAGAAGAAAAATAGATATGTTGTCCCCATCTGCTTGCCCCAGTGATTTGGGTAGTTCTGTTCCCTTTCTGAGACAGCAGATAAGGAAGCTGAAGTGGCTTTTATTTCTAAGTATGCAACAAGTGCTATTAACAAGTTTAATAGTTACTACCTGAAGGCAAAGATGCATGCATTTTCCTGCAACCTTGCCCAATTGTTCCTGCAGTTCCATTCCTCTCTTTTGCCATCCGGCTCCCCTTGCCCAGCTCTGCTAATGCAAGGTTCCTTCTTTCCCACTGGGCTTTCAGCATTTAGAAAGGTCCTTGTGGGGATGTGAGACCTGGAAAATGCAAGTTAATTATTTGCTTTGACCATCCAAGGGTGATCTATATCCAGTGTATCTGTAAGCATTTCTGACATGCAATTTGGATCATATTTTCTCTCAAGCTTTACCTGGAATCAAGCAGTACTAGGAGGCCAGCCACCCTGAAAGTTTGTGTTGGTGGTAATGAGAGTTTAATGTCAGGATTAGGACCAAGCCACAAAGAAGAATAGCAGCAAGAGCTGGGACATGGATCCCAAGCAAAGGACTTTAAACAACAAAATCAAGTGGAATCCACGTTTAGATATCAGCAGAAATTATTTGACTTTGCAGTGGAGTCCAACAGCATCATGATTGTATGTAATACCTTGGGTTCTGCAAGTACACTAGCTGAGCTGCGTGTCTGTTGTATGTTTGCATGTAAATCAATTTATAGCAGTAAATGCAGGCATAATAAATCGGGATTTTTCTCAAGTGTGAAAGTCATAACAAATATTTAAATGCATACCTTGAGAAGCCATGGCATAAACATGTGAAAGAGGAAAACGGTGGTTAAAGTTGGATGTCACCTGCACGTGCAGTTCTGGATATCAACTTAGTGTTTTCTCAAACTTTTCTTTGTTTCTTAGAGAGAACTATTTTGTATGTTAGCTTAAACTCTGTTTATTTTTTCAAATCGGGATTCTTTGACTCTGTAACTTCTTGTTTATTTTATTTGAAAGAGCAAATAGAAAGGTATTTTGTTGCTTTTAAATGACCTTGGTAAAACTGGATACGTACAATGAATTAAGGAAAAAGTTTTACACTTTTTCTCACGTAGAACAATATTTAGGAAAGGCAGTTCCTCTTCAGATGTTCATTCTAGGAATATATGCTCTTAAAAAGTACAAGAAAGTTTTTTAGATTTTACTCCTAAATTTAAAAAAAATGTGAGTAGTCATGCACACAGCTTATCTTAGTATTTAAAGAAAAACTGAAGTTTGGCTATAAAGCTGTGTGAGCTGAAAATGATAATAATTACTTAATGGAATTTATCATTTACTCTGTCATGAGAATAATTTTCTTGTGTAAATAAGAAATCTCTGTGGCTTGTGTCCTTCATGTCACTGGTGATGAATGAGCTGCTTTTTCTCAGAGAGCAGAGTTTCTTTGGGCTTGCATCATGGTTATAGTGCATCTGACCAAGCTTCGGGCTGCGGTGAATGCTGTTTTCAGCAAGGGCTGGATCCGTGCCAGATCAGTGGCAGTGTAATGCTATGGAATAGTAAAACTTTGTCTTCTGAGTCACTGGAACTGTTAGGTATGGAGAACAGCCTTCATTGTATACATGGTGCTTCAGTTGTTTGGCTGTTTAAAAATCAAGCTGTTCTTGCAAATTAATGTCACTTACATAAAACTTCCGTGCCAGTTGTGGAGCCCTAGTAGGGGTAAACAGATACTCAGTTGTCTTTGTATATTGTAGGACTTTGCAGCTATATTATTTGACTTGTCTATCAGTGGTATAGGCCTGGCATCAGTTCAGCACTTGGCTGCATAGTGTACAGTGCAGAGGCTCTTGCCTTGACAGATACCTCACTGGAGAAGTTAGTGGATGCCCAGCCCCTTATGCTTAATTAGGCTTTTGATTGAATTTCCTATTCCTGGAAACTAAGAAGGTATTTGAGTTTCATAGGCTTACTTGGAGTTTTGAATGTGACCCGTGCCTTGAGGTGAGAAGGGATTGGTGTTCTCTTGCGGTTTTCAGGCTCTGCGTTGTAAAGCCAAAACACTATCAGCATCATAGAGCTGGCATGTCTCCAGTTTAGAGAGAGACGGGCCCCAAGGCTCATTAAGCATTAAGGTTTAGGTTCATGTGAGGACATTTGAAAGAGTTTTATGTGTGAATCCGGAGTTTTTAAGTTTTATTGCTGTTATAATGAAGAGCTATTTATTAGTATGGTTTAGGTGAGGGGTCAAAGGTAACATAAACCGTAACGCTCAGCTGTGTGCACGAGAAGAGAATAGCCATTGAGGGGCATGCTTCAGTACACTCAGAATGGCCTGTCTTTGTATTTACTTTTTTAAAAAAGCATCTCAGCAGGCTAAATCGTAGAGGTTTTTTCAGTGGAGCTCAGTAATTGACAGGGCAAGAGACTGTGGAACACTGACCCATTCAAATGGAGTGTTGCTGAAGTGCAAAGCAAGGTAATCCTGTGAGAGGTTTCAGCTTTCCAAGAGGGTACGTTTAAGAAATTACATTGGATGGATACTTCAGGCAGTTATCCATGGCCACTGCTACTCGGTGTAAAACTATGTGTGAATTTTAAATTTAAACCTATAGGTGCTTGGGACAGACTTCGTGTCGTTCATTGTGGTGGTAGGTTCTGTGTAAATAGACTATGAAGAAATTTACACAGTATTCTCCATTGCCTTTATTGAGCTGTTTTGCGAGGCCTCTATCTTGTTCATATTTTTGGTCTTTGGCAAAGCAAGACCCATGCTATGCTGAGTTTGGCATTTTTGTTTGCTCAGTCCTACACATTTGCATAGTTCTTTATTCACCTTTTACTTATCAGACTGGACTGTGAGCCCTTTATAGGATGTTAGTTCTGTCTTGCTTGTTAAAAAAGCACCTAGTTCATCTGACCCTAAATAAATAACATCAGGGACATCATTAGCAATCACTCAAGAATGTTTTCCCAAAAATATTTCTGTGACCTCAAGAACAACTCTATAATTTGAAACTTGATTACCACTTCCTTTGCAATATTTTGACTTCTCATTGTCTGCTGTTTCAATATGATTCTCTCATCTTTAAGACTAATAGGGTGGGTTTTTTTTTCCCCTTTTAAACTGTTTGGGGGCATTTTGGAGCTGCCACTAGAGCATGAGTTTAAAATACATGTATATCAAAGCCGTCCAAGCTAATAATTATCAAGTACTGAAAGGCTGCTTGTTAGAATGTAGATCTGTAAAACTTATTTTCAAAAGAGAAATGTCTCTGTGAAGGTTTACTGTGGATAGAATTTCATGAACTCTCAAATATTAAATGCCCTTTTACTTTAAGATCAGGTCATTAGTCAGCTTTTCTTTTTAGTAATATGATCTGTTATTTGAGCGAAGAAACTCTGTTGGATACCTATCCCTTCAGCCTGGATTGATCTGTGAACACACATCACTTCAACTTTTTTTTTTTTCCATTTCTGAAGCTTATTCTTTGAAAGTACTTCTCTTCCATTTCCTCTTAAAAACAAGATCTTCTTGGAGACTGGATTTTGGCAGCCATCCCCTGAATATTTTCTTAACTGACGCTTTCTTGTAAGAATTTCATGGGCAGTTGTCGTGATGCTTTTCATTAGATCTTTTATCAGCTGTTGCCTGAAACGCCTTCTTTTCCTGGCAGAAGTTTTTTTTCAAATTCTTAACTGGTGATAAACAACCCCAGGAAGGTCTCATAGGTTAGTCACACAGTGGCTAGTACTGATTTCAGCTTGTCTGTCCTGCTGGGGAGATACCTTATCTCCTGGAATGCCAAGCCTTGGGGACAGCACCGAATAGAGCAATTGATTCTTCCCACATCTATCAATCAGAGCTGTTTTTTGTCTGGAGAAGGAAATGACCTAGCTTCTCCCTATAAGTGTAGGGATGGAGCAGTTTTCCACTTCTACCGTGCCCTGTTGTTTCCATAAGGTAAGGCAGCTCTAAGGTTTTAGCTTCTATGCTGGGTTGTAGCATGTTTCATCTAACAGCCAACTACAGCAAGAAACCAAGACAGCACCTGGTCCAGGGGAAGCGAGAAGGGGTGTGTGGGATGTTGGGCTGAAAGGGGCAGGAGGACTTTGAGAAGTGAAGAACAGAGGATTGTCCTGACTCAGGACAAGTGCAAAAATGTCAGTGGTGGTGGCCAGGAATCCCAGCTTGGAGCCTGAAGGGTCTGGAAAATAGGTCTGGTGCTTATAAAGAGAATTGGTTTGTTGTGGATGGAGCCTGAGGGAGGATTGGTTTTATCCTGTTCTGGGTTATTCTTTTGGGTGTTCAGTTGTGACTGTTGTGGGTTTTTCCATTCATCACATTTTCTTTGAATTTTTAAGAAATGTTTTATCCGTATTTACTTTTGTCATATCTCTACTACTTTCAGTGTTAGAAAGTTCCTTGAGATTTCATTATCATGTCTTCCTTCTGGTCGTGTCAGAGAAAGACTGATCATATCAGCCTCAGTAGGAGAAGTCATTATATTACTGTTCTTTCTTTTTTTCTTCCCCATGTCAATTAAGTTCTTGCAGAAGTAGCTGTTAATATTCCAGAATGTTTTCTGTGATAATCAAGTTGGCTGAAAACTAAAGTTTTAAAAAGCCCTCCCTGAACTTGTTTTGCCAGTCATATCCAAAATGTCTTCCAGCCATCAAATCCCAGCTACCAAAAAGAACAAGCTGGGGGAATGAACCTGGGTTCTCCTTTTGAAAACAGCACTGAGGGATGTTGGTTTATGGTTTGTTTCAACAACTGTTCCTTTACCATATGGTGTCAGACCTTAAGTTAGCAGCATCTTACTGAAGGGGAAGGGAAAAGGGGAAAACAATGGTAAGTGTAAAATTGTCCAGTTTTGTTATCTCTCAGGACTGCTTAGTTGGACTTATCCCCATTGACATCTCTTTGCCTAGATGCAGGAGTATGAAAAATAGACCAATACCTTAAAGCCAAAACCCACAAAAATTCCAAACAAACAAAAAAACCACCCAACAAAACCAATGCTTCTTTGCCAACTTTGACACTTCTGGTCTCTGACCATTTAGACAGTAGCTCACTAATGTTGGCATAGTACAGTGTGGTCCACAGTGATATAAAGGTTTGGCTTTGTTCTTTAGAAGATGCATATCTTCTCAAGGATTTTTCTGTTTGAAGAGCACACCTGAACAAAAACCTGAATTAAATTTACACTTGAGAAGACCTGGGCTTGCAGTTGCTGGTGAACTGGGGAAAGACTGGGGTCTGAGATTGACACTAGGAGCAAGCGATGTGTCTGTGTCCTCAGTGCCCTCACCAGGATGAGGAAGGCGTGCATTAGGAAGTGTTTTCTCCCCTACAGGTCCTTTTCCCTGGGCTGTGACCAAGGGCCTCGTACCAGGTCCTCCGTGCAAAATGGTGAGGGTTTTGCTTTGTCCCGTATTTCCACAGAAACCTGCTGGCGCTAATGAAACTTTACATATCAAGACAGGTGCTCCATATGAGTCTACATTGGCATGGAAAATTCATTTGTGTTTGTTGACCTGTGTAGGAGGTATATTCAGTGGCTTTTTCCAGAAGCAGGAACAGATAGTGACTGTGTGAGCGAAGGCTGCCATTGAGGCACTCTACATAGACAGTATGGCTTTTCAGCAAGGTTGGTGGCCGAGCAAATTTAAGCCACTCAATATTTTGGCATCTGGACTGCTGCTCTAGACGAGGCAATAATTTAGAAGCAGCCAGTCTGCTCTGAAAGAAATCTCCCTTGGCACGTTCTGCAGTGAGCAAATCCTGGAGGCTTTAGTGCCAGACTGTTTAGAGATATTTCCAACAGGAGGTAAACATTTTAATAATGGAGACCTTTCTTCCTCAGGCTTTTCCATATTGCCTCATCCCATTTCCTCCCTCTTCAGACTCCAAACAGCAATCTGATATGTTGTTTATTCTCTCCTCTTTTCCTTCCTCTCATTTTATCCTTCTCCCATATTTCACAGGGAAGCCTGTACGAGCCATTTTGAAGATTTATTTAGAGTGGGCTTTGGCATGTGGGGTTTCCATTAAGACCTCTTTATTCCTCTTTATTTTACTTTCTGTTACTGTCTATGGCTTTTGATCTGCACCTGCAATATTGGTTATGGTGCCTAATGTATTCATGTTTGAGTAATAAAGAAAAGAGGGTGCCTTTAGCTAATATATCCCTCTTTTCCTGAGACAACATAGGGAGATTGTGGAAATCACAACAGAGGTAGGATATTTGGAAAGAAGTTTCCTGACCAAAAAACCCCAAAAAGGTGCCTGCTGTAGTAGCTAAATGGAAAATAATAGTTTATAGGGCTGCTGCCATGCATGCCTGAAAGGTTTTTGTCTTTATGGGGACAAAGAGATAATGCTCATTTGTCATATGTGAAATAAAATGATAATAGGAAGTGAGATGTGTGGTTCTTTTCTTGCCATTCTGTGCATCTGGCTGGTGTGTGTGTGAATTGTGTATAAAAGTATATTCTTTCATAATTTCTTTGTAGGATTGTAATAGTGTTAGATTCTACCAGAAGCAGAAGGCAGGAATCCCACAGCAATCTGTATGATCTTGGATTGCAAAGTTTTTAACTTTGATCTTTTAACATGATCAAGAAAATATTTCCAGCTCCCCAAAATGTCATTCATAATGGGTTTGTTGCCGCTCCTGATTGTGGTGGTGTTGGAGATGTAGGGACTTCAGGTGTGTAATAACACAAGTACAATTTAGGACAGGTGTGACAGAAACTTTATTAACTGTGATCACAGAAACATGTAGAATAGCATCTCCTCCTCTGCTTCCCTCTTCTGCCCAAGTGATTGCAGAGACTCAACTGCAATACTGTTTCAGGGGAGGAAAAAAAAAAAAGGTGAGGAAAAACAATGATTCCGGTGTTACCAAAATCAGGTTATCTACCCTTGGGAGGGATGGACTCTTTAATGAGCTTGCTAACTGCCACAGTGCTAAGGAGGAGTAGATGATGATGTAATGATGTGACAATATGGAGAGATGGCTCTTGGATGAGCCTGTAGGCATGGCACCACCCTATTGTTATCTTAGCTCAGAAGAAGGGGAGTTGGAAACAATCACATGCTGTTAGTTTTTAGTTTAAAAGAATGTTCTTTTAATTAAGATAGACTTCTTAGCCAGACCTCTCAAATCTTCAATATTCATATTTTTACCACCACAGTAGGCTGCTAGAAGAATCAGTTCTTGAATGGAGACAGTGCCAGCACAAAGTGAGATTCCTCTCTCCCATAGTGGGTATTCTAAGTTTAGTTTTCCATTATCACAGACATTTGTTTCTCTTCAGAGATCTTGAATTTGGAATTGTCTTGACCTGATGATTTTCTTCCATCGCAATGTATGAGACTGGCTGAATTTTATTCCATTGGCTAAAGGCATAAAAGTTTTCTCTGGGGGGAAGGGTGGTGAAGAAACTGTTTGTTGCAACAGGATTTTATAATTAAAATTCCCACTTTCAGAAGCTTGATCTGGTCTTTGAATATTCTAACAATGAACCATGGCAGCACTTCTCATTGCGTGTTCATGGGTGATGGGGAACTTTAGAAGGGTTGCTAATCTTTGGACAGTGAACAGCATTCAGCTGTGGCATCACTGGCCTAATGATATTTTCAAGATGAGGTGGTTTGGTTTTTTTTTTCTGAGTCCCTTTTTATTTGTCTTCTTACTTTTATGCTTTATGGGGACCTCTGTTCTCCACAACATATGCAAAGGTGGCATTTTATTTGAAGTACAGATGCAGAAAAATAGACAGGCCACTCATAAAGTGTATGTCCTTATTCACTTGCATGCAGAGCAGAAATTGCCAGACTGATGTTCCCAAGTTAGGGCAATACCCAGATGTATTCTGGGTTTCTGTTCTCAAGCCCTTCTAGGTGTGACCTGCCTCTAGGCAATGGAGAGAGACTGATGTGACAAAATTCATCCACCGCCTGTGAAGACTGATGTGATCTAGATACGTTCAGTGTATAAAAGAAATACTGCTGTTGTACTGTGCTCTGGATATTTTTCCTCCTAGTTTTTCTTCATTTCAGTGATGGATCTATGAGTACATGCATGTGTTTTCAGGAGAGGAGAAAGGGGAACATCCTCCTTTCCAGCCATGCTGAAAGCCGTATTTGCTGGGTCAGGTGTTTGATAATTTGGACTTTTGTGACTTGCCACTGATAAATACTCCTTTCTCTTAACAGGTTGCTGAATGCAATAAAGCCAGGATTGGTAAAAAAGATCAATAGACTACCAACCCCCATTGCAGGTTTGGTGAGTATTTCAAATCGAGAAAAAAACTTTCAGTGCTGCTTTTTGCACCTTGATTGTTTGACTCTGTGAATTAGATAGCAGTTATTCTTGTAATTTGAACTCTTCTACTAAACTTCAACAGTCCCTGTGAAAGCTCTCTGCATAGTCATCTTAAGGCCTTCCAGTCTTTTTTTCAAAAGTAGGCAGTGTCCGAGAGGAAGGGTATCTTCTTCGTTACATGTCATCTTCCACTTGTGCTACCTTTAGAGAGATCAGAACATACATGTTAGAAGCCATCTTCACAAAAAGATAGCTTTTTAGAAAGAAAGAGGGGGGAGGAAGAAAGGAGAGGAAAGGAGTAGTTGCATATTTTGTCTCCATTTACCTTTCTCCAAAATACCACAGTCTGCAGATAATGCTCATTGTGGGACTATCTAGGGATCATGTTGACTTTAATGGCAAACTAAAAGTTGGTCACAATCTGTTGCAAGCAAGGAAGATCACAGAGGATGTGCTGACAGCCCATGGGCTCTCAGGAGCGCCGGGTGCTCGGGAGGTCACCTCAAGGGGAGGCACAGTCCTGTGCAGGCTGTGCGGGAAGAAGAGTGGGCATAAACGGGTGTTGAATCTAATGGGATTATCCACATAGAAATATGGATGTATTGATTTTTACCTTGAGATGTAGCTGGGAATAAAAGGGACCCTGAGCTTGTGGAAGGTGGCCATCCTCAATTTAGTCTAATGACATACACACAGTTCTTTTCCATGCTGGCACTACTCACATTGTAGTTTAGTTGTGCAAGATTCAGAACATGTTACCTGTTGATAGCTGAGGTTAATGTTCATTCATATAAACCACATTAAGAAGTTTCAGTGTATTAGAAACCACATTACATTCATTTTTAAATTGGTTCTATAATGCAATTACATAGCCTTTGAGGCTGGGTCCTCCAATCTGTAGATTGACAGGCATAGTTCTGCATGAATACTGCCTAGGTTTAGCATTTAATTTGTGTTCCCCCACCACCCTTTCTCTAAAGCTCCCTCGTATGCCTTTCTTTTGCCTCTAAAACCCATCTAGTTTTATTCTTATGCAGTTCTATTTGAAAGGAATATTTTATATAAACAGCTGCAAAAGATACCAATAGTGCAGTTTTCTTTTCCTTGGCTCCCTTTCAGGAAAGACTCAATTTTTGTTATGACTGTTTTAAGAGGATGATATTGAATTACATTGGGTTTTTTCCTTATTCATATGTAAAATCCCAGAGGTGAGGTGGTTGTAGTAGGAGGGACATAGAAAAAGTCATTATGTGTGTATATTTTTCTTATTCCTTGAGATAAATCTTTCTTGCAAGATGCATATCTTCAAAACATTGCCAAAAAAAAGCAGTGTTCAGACTATTGGTGATACAGCTGGAAAGTGAGTTTTTTACTTTTGTACCTGGATCCTCTGCTTACCTTTAGTAGTAACTTTTCTAAATATTTTTCCTAATAAATAATTGTTGTATTTAAAAAGTTCACTGGTGCTTCTAGCTTCTCGAACATTACCAGTGGGTGTCTTTATCTGCTGTTCTGTGAATAAGTTCTGCCAAGCAACACAAGCCATCCAAATGTCCCCACACTTTCTAGTTCCTCTCTGGTTCCATACCTGCTGACCTTTGTTGCTGTTTTTACTTCCAGTGGTGAGGAAGTGGCTGTTTTAAGGACTGCACGCGTATTTCAATGATTGTGTATTCTAGCCTGTCATGCCCATTTATGGTGCATTAAAAGACCCACATCAGGTATATGTTTGAGCACAGAATATATTTTTTTTTTCCTCTTACCTGTACCTTGCCTGTGTGTCTGAAAAATTAAAATATTGACATTATAGTCTAGAAGCAGTTACACCTCTGACATACGAGGGACGTTCCTTCATTTATTACCAATTTTTCTTTATTATCTTAGCTTTGGTTGGCTTGACAAAATATAGAGTTGACTTTTTTTCCAGCTATTTCACCCCAGTGAGTGTGATTTCCTCTAGTACGCGTGGAAGTAGTGTGAAAGCTTTAGTACGTATTGTGACTTGTGTGAGGTACCTGCTTTTGAACTTGTAGGTACCACTTCTGCCTAAACAGTGTAACTCAGTCATTCTAACAGAGTTAATTAATGAATTTTGCCCTAATAGCTGATGGAATAAGTATTTAGTTCACTAGTGGAGACAATGGGTAGGTTTTCTTTTTTACGAAGTCGGAGCTAAGACTTAAGAGTGATTGTGAAGTACTCAAAGTGCCTTTTGTTTCATCTTTAACCTCCAGAGACACAAACAGTCATATATTATGTAGCTCTACAAAATGTCTGATTGAGTCTAATTCTCTAGATGATACCCTATTTTTCTCCTTTGTTATTGTAAGGGCAAATGGTGACGTATGCTTTATTGAAGGAAAGTAACAGTAAACTTAAGGCCTGTTATCAGAGACATGCTGAGATGTTCATCTGGGAGTATTACCAGGTGTAAAAATTTTGCCTGTATTTCATGTTTGAGTGATTTCTCATAACACTGCTCTGAAGTATTATGTATAACTGGTCTCGTGTTGACAGATTGAATTCTTCAAACTTTCTGTGGTGTTTAAAGCTGGATGGATCTGCAGTTACTCGAAATTCTTACCAGCCACTTCCTCACAGGGTTTAAGTTGTGATTGCTTATTTGCAGACCTTCTGTACACCACAGCACCAAACATTTAAGCAAAATTCACTGGTGGTAGTGTTCAAGTAAGGACTCCAGGATCTCTGCACCACCATACGAAGCACAGGCCGTATAAATACACAAAGATGATCTTTGTCTAGTTGCAAGTCAAAGTCAGGATGTGGATTGTATGCAGCATTATATATAGAATTACATATGTTCAGCTTGGCGGGCTTGTTTGCAATTTGCTTTGATCTCCAGAAGTGCCGAGTGCTTCTGTTATCACAGCAGAAATGATACATTGCTTTAATGAAATAAAATGTGGGACCAATGGTTTGGTATTCAGACTTGCAGTGAGTATTAAATTTGATGAAATGCTTTCTCGTTCCTGTTCACTGTTCATTAATCCAGAAAGCTAATGCTCCCACCAAAAAGCAAATTAGCAAAACATCCAAAGAACATACTAAACCTAGGTAGGAAAAACAGGCTTGGCTGAAAGAACCATGCTGCCAGAAGACATTGTCTCAGGTGAGAAACTGATACTGAATGTCTTTGTTTTAAGACTGTCAGCTTTCCAGAAGCATCATTTAATGTATTTAATTGTACAAGGCTGGAAAAGTATTTTGGCAGAGTTATTAATTAAAAGACCATCTGAAGCTGTAGGAGTCTTACAGAGATGGATTATTAGAATACAAGAACTATAATTAATGTCTACATTATTTTTACAAAACCAGCAATTTTTTCAGGGACCTGCTGTTGTTTTTTTTCACTTCGGCATTCATAATGGGCACAACTAATTTTAAGGTTTCTATAAATTCTGTTTTGTACAACTGTGTTTTACTATATATTCTATAGAAACAAAACATTTCCAACATCACCATAGATAAGCTTCGTTCTGTAATGCTATGTTGACTATCTTTTGCCCTTAAAATAATGTCTAGTTTTTGTTTCCTGTCCCTGAATAATGTCACTCTGTGAGAAAAGAAAAGGTTTCTGCCTTATCTTTTGTTTGACAGGGTTTAGGAGAGTTTGTAGCATTACTTCAGTTCCTTGAACAATCCCCACAGGAGTTCAGACACTTACTTCAGAGGCTGTGTGAGAGAATCTCACACATAATAGTAGGAAATAGTCAAGACAAGGTTGGAGGGCTGAACTTCAGCTTGCAGCTTGGCTCATGTTTTGGTACTACTGAGTAAAAATCTGTTTACCATGCCATCCAGTTTTCAGCTTGTATATAGTCCTCAACTCTGTGACACTTGCATGATTTAGCAATGGAAAAAATAGCTCTGCAAGTCACCTGGTTGCACAGTTGTTGCTCCAAGATGAACAGAGCTGTAATGTTCTGTTTAAAAAACCTTGTTCCTTTGAAAACAAGGTGGGTTTTTTTCTGTGATTATTTTCCTAGGAAGTTTCTCTTGGCAAAGTGTTCTCTGGGAACCCGCTATGAACCTTATTAAGAACAGCTACCTGTCTGCTGGTGCTGGTAACTTGCTCTTATGTTGTACTGGTGCATAAATTCCGGTGGGTTTTTTTGGATGTCAGATGGTGTCCCAAGGAAATTTCAGCATTGCATTAGCTTTCAGGAGTTTGTGCTTCTAATTAAGTTTAGCAAATGAGATCTTTTTTTGTTCATGCAGATACGAACCTGAAAATAAAATTACAAGACCCAAATATAGTGCAGTGCATTTCACACAATTAAAAATAGAGAAGACAGAGAAATACATGGAACTGTAACTGATATGCATTGTTTTTCTCACTCTTCCAACTATTTTTTCTTAATTATCTCCTCATTCTTCCTTTTAATTTCTCCCTTTCCCTTTAATTCTTTGTAGTACGTTCTGGAAAGAGCCTGCTCCTATTGTAGTAACTAGATTAATAATACATGATAATTTCTGTTTCCTTATTTTGTACTTCATCTTACTGCTGGACAAATTTGTTTGCCAGCACAACTGCATCCATGAAAAAAGTCTTGCAGTGTAAGTTTTAGTGTATGAGAAGTAAACAGAAGCAAAATTTCCTGTCTAAAAACAGTAAGTTCTTGGCACTCACATCCCAAAAACATTTTTGTGAATGTTGATGTAATGCAAAATGTCAACATCATAGCAAATGTTGTGCAAACCCTTCTGCCGTGGTTTCTGTGGATCTTCCTTGCTAATCTGAACCGGATGGGGCCACCTTATAAAATTCCTGTTTAATGGGTTTACTCGTAGGCTGTGTGCACAAACATTTCCAAGTTTCTTGAAGAATACAAAAGTAAATTAACAGGTGTTTCTTAATCAGGCTGTTTGTAAACAGAATCTGTGTGGAACAATCTACCCTGATGGTGTAGTTAATTCATCACAGAAGAGGAAAACAGGCATCAGTTCAAATCTGGCAGGAAGCACAGAGGAAGCAGCATTGATGGGGGAAAAAATGAGATGCAAACCAATAAAAATGAAAAATTTACATTTAAATCCAGCTGGGTTTTTTTGGGGCTGGATTGAAGGGTTTTATTGCTTCCAAGTAACCATGCAAATGCTGTCCAGAAAGCACTGTTCTCCCATTTAGAGACAAACTAGTGAGTTACATGCAAAACATAATGCTGGCATCTCATCTACTATTTTATTGGTTGAAATAGATGTGCTTAGTCTGGTGTTGAGTTTGGCTCCAAAACTCTCTTGCTTTTGATGCTGGAAACTAACCGATCTGACAGTAGCATATGTGCTGCTGACATACTCCACTGCTGCACAGAGGTTCAGATCATGTTGCCTAGGCTTCCAAGTCTGAACCTTAACCTGATGTATGGAGATAAGAGAGGATGAGATAATAGGAAATTTAATAAAAGACCTGAACTATCATCAACAAACAAACAAATGAAGGGAGGTAAGTGATCCTACCTTGTTTATTTGCTTTTGATGGCCTGAGCTACATTTAGCTGTAAGATGCACCCTCTGAGAAGTGAGTTCAGCCAGCTCCTAGTAGCCTTCATGTTCATCATCCCACTCTGGCTCATGAGCTGTCCTTTACAGTCATGAGTGGTCCCTTCTGTCCTTAGCCACCAGCTGGAGTATTGTGTTTATGGCTGAAGGGGAAACTTGAAGTGAGTGATACGTTGTTTGCTTCTGAATTGGCAATTATTGAGCCCTCCCAGGTTTCTGTGTGCTTCCTGCAGACCAACCTCACTGCTGGCCTTTAAAGTCCCTCCTTCTGGATGCTCCTTTGCACTGCTTACAGTGAACTCAGTAAGCCCAGCTGTTTGTTGGCTGGGGCCGCTACTTGTCATGCAAAGGGTATGTGCCTTTCTGCCAATGTCCAGGAATTAGTCCCTTGTGTCGTGGTTTAGCCCCAGCCAGCAGCTAAGCACCACACAGCCACTTGCTCCCTCTCCTCCTCCTTTCCCATGGTGGGGAGGAGATTCAGAAGAAAAAGGTGCAACTTGTGTGTTGGGATAAGGACATTTTACTGCAAAGGAAAAGGAAGGTAACTGAGAATATACAAAGCGGATCATACACAATGTCATTTGAACACCCCTGGAGCCCAGTGCTCAGCCCATCCCCGAGTAGTGATCCTTACTTCTCAGCTAGCCCCCTTTCTCTACCAAGCATGGTATGGAATATGGTATGAAATACCCCTTTGGCTAGTTTGGGTCAGCTGTCCTGGCTGTGTCCCCTCCCAGCTTCTTGTGACTATTAACCCTATCCCAGCTGAAAACCAGCACTCTTTATTATAAGCTGAAGTCTCTCATTTAGCCCTCAGAGCGCCCTGAACAGTTTCCCTGTTGGGTCAGGATGGCACCAGCCAAGTAAAGCTTTGTAGGACATGCGTGAAGGACTGCTGTGAACCTTAGCTGCTGTGGACAGATGCAAACTCTGGCATGTTGTTGAGGTCTGTTTCCAAACTCCACTGATCAGGAGTCGAAGGTGCAGCAGTTTCACAGTCAGCCTAAGCCATGTCCTGAGCCTGCTGAGCTCTGCCACTGAGAAATGTCATGACTTGATTTGGCCAAATGCTAATATGTGTAAGCTCTTTGTAGCAAGGATCATCTGCTAGTCTGTTTTTGTCTAACACCTCACCCCATGAGTCCTGCTCCACAGCCAGGACTCTTAGACAGTATGTTAATACAAATAATAAATAACACTTACAAAAATATCACAGGCATTCCTGTGTCACACTCAGTCTGTTTTTAGACTGCTCTCCTCACTTGAATTTTTAACCATGGCTCTAATCAATATGTTTCTAATTAGCTTTATCGCTGAATAATTTAAATCGTTAATATGCAGATTCAGAGGTAAGGATAACCTTTCTGTGTTAAAACCAAGAGAGGGTGGTCACTGCAGAGGATATTCTTTTTGATTTACGTGATTTTTTCACGCAGAGATGGTTTTATTGCCCAGCCTTGAGCGGGGAAAGCAAACTACCATGCTTCAGAAAAAGTGCTTGATTAAAAGCAAAGACTATACCTGTTGAGGCTGTCAAGTGACTTCACAAATATGTTATTTATAAAACCATAAAATAAATAAAAACTATAAAATAAAACTATAAATAAAGGTTTTGTGTAATGATTGTTTACTTTGGGGGTATAGGAAGTTTAATAAAGTGAAGGATTCCAGGCATAATATTTGAAATTGGCAAAAAGAAAAACCTTGCTGCTGCTGAAGCCCTAATGCTAGGCAGCTGAAATGTGAACTTGCCCTTACCATGGCATTAACCTTTTCTATAAATGCCAGTCTTTCTTCGGGTTGGGGAGGGCAGCTGGCTTCCAGGAGAAGCTCATTTTGTACCTGTGAAACATGCAGGTTGCCCGCTATATTAATTTTTAGATTTGCTTTCAGATCCTAAAATGTCCTTCTGCACATTCAGCCATGACTTGCATGATGTTGGTCTACTGACTGGTCAAGAGAGTATTTCAAAAAAGGCAAGCTTTTGAAGAACAATATCTAAGTGTCTCAAACTATGAGGGGGAAAAATAGATAGTTTAACAAACAAAATGCCATTCACCGTGTAGCTTAGGGCTGCACTAAATGAAGAATCCAGTGCCTCCCTCAAGCTGTTGTCTGAGAAACGAAAGGCCTCCTGAGCAGAATGACTTAAACTCTTCAGGACAAATCCCACTGTTGAAGCTTATGACAGTTGAGCAAATGCCATGTGCTCCAGAGGTGTGTACAATTTCCAGGAGTTTTCAGTGGAGGGGTTGGATGCCCTGAGTCTGCAAATGTGTTGCCCATGCCCTGTGATGAAGGTGGTGTTGTTGGAGGTCTGCCCAGTCATTTGCAATCTTTGGGGTGAATTCTGTTGCAGAATTGATGAGTTTTCCAAGGAGGATGTAGAAAGATGCACTGGGCTGGTGTGTTGCATGGGAGCATGCACAGTGAGCTACCAATATCCATGACTTGAGGCTGAAAGAAGTATTCATTGTGTTTTCTGCTTTTATCTTTAATAACAAAAACTGGCTTGAGGCTATGGTTGCTTGCCACTGTTCTAAATTTAACTTTCCTACACCTTCTACCTTGCCAGCACCAGCCCACCAGCTGGAGCAGGCAGCTGGTCTGGCTGAAAAACACCCTTCTCCTTCATCTTACACTGTGTAACTGCATGAGCAGGCAGGAGGGAAGGAAGACGCTCACCATGTCGGGGAAGTAGCTGTGAAGCTGAAGCTAAGGAGTTTAAACTTAGATGCAATCCTGAAGTTATTGGCCAAAATTGAAGGACACAGGGACTTGGGAAAGTCTTATCTTGAAATCCCTGGTTTAAAGGTTGTCTGTGTTTAAAACTATACTTAGTAGTACTCTCACTCCCTAATTCTGGAAAGCCTTTCACAGGTTGGAGTCTGTAGGTCTGCGCTATAAATACCATCTCTGATCCTCAACTGTCTCTTTCAGTGACACGTAGCTTCTCCTGCAGGGAACAGCACGATGCCAGTATTTATCTGACAGTGAGAGCCAGTGAGTGTAAATGGAGTTGACCAGAGTAAGAATATTTGCTACTACTCTGTATTCTCACAGCGTCTAAGAGGTGGGTGCTGCTGCCTGTAAAATCCATGTGGTAGTGTCCAAAGAATGTTGATAACCAGAGAACAGTAGCACTGGAGACGTGAAAGACGAGGGTACCTTCCAAAGGACTCTTAACTTGAGCAGTCCTTAGGAAGCAAATGGGAATAGTGGTTTTCTGGTCAGACTGACAGATCTGCCACCTTAAAATGGGCCAGGGAGGCTCAAGCTTGCTGTTACCTCCTCCTCTTGTGAACAGGGGACAAGCCTGAGTTAGTAACACTCTGTTGTGACCCCGGCCCTTGGGCCGAAGATGGTGGCAGAAGAATGCTGTCTGTAATCCCCTTCCTGGCTGTGAATCAACTCGGTGAAGTCTGTTGCAGTTTATGTCTGCTAGCAACTGTTGGTACTGTTTCTATGCTGAAAACCTTTCCGGGCACTGTAAGTGGATTTCTGTCAGATGATGCGCGTGTCGCTAGCAGGAGCATACGTGCTGAATGCAGATGATGGAACGTGTCTTGCTCCAAAGATCACATTGCAGTTGTTTCCCCGGCTTAAAACAAACAAGCAAAAAGGCAAACTAGTGGAAAACTACTGTCTTAAATATCCATGCACGGTGATTTCTTTGGTTTAAGAGCCTAGTAAAATTCTGCAGTCCGGTGCTGTGGTCAAGAGTTCACAGAGGCTGAAATACCTGACACTGAAGTCTCCTTGCCTTCTGCATTCCTCAGTGCTCCTGGATTAAAGCCACTCGCTTCCTGCTTGGCACTGTACTTTCCAATTGTAATGTGCTTCCTCTTAAATGTCCAGAGGTCTAATGATACCATTGTAAACCTGTAAAAGTTAATGCTGCAGAGGAAGCAGCTTAGTTAATTGCTTGTGCAAAAATGCAGTTGTAGGCTGAACTATCTGACTGAGGGACATCAAAGCCATTAACTATTAACCTTTTGAAAGCTGAATAGTCTTGTAAATACTATGTGGAAATACGTCCCACAGCTTAGTAGGAGAATTACACATTCATTTCTGGACAAATAATAAAACTAACAGTCTAGAAAATTAAATAGCAGTACAGAGGCAGTCCTTGGCTATTTGAAGTGGTGTCCTTCTGTTAAAGTCCTCGCTATTGCCATGTCTTTGCTTGCTTCTGCCTCCTCATTTTCATGCGGGAAGCGCTGTTAGATGGTGAATGTATGTTTGTATTTGGGGCAATAGCACACACTGATTTATTGCTGAGGGATGTGTGAAAGGGAGTTTTTTTTTCAGGCTTTTCACTTAGGGGAGAGTATTGAACTTGCTAAATGTGTGCACGCATCCAAGTGTGTGCTGAGTTCAACTCGGCTTTTTTCAGTCCATTCTGTAACACCCCTTCATCGCGTTGGCCTGTCTCTTTGAATTGTACTAGTTCTTATGTGCAGTTTAGAATCAAGCTTCTGTTTCCCCATCGGACTGATGGAAAACATTATGCTTTTCCCCCTTTCCCCTTTCTTTTCCTTTTTAGTGGTAATGTTGGCGTTATTTGCTTTCCTTTTGCTGCAACAGCTAGAGAGATGTTACTTGACTCAGTGTGGTGCTACATCGTACCCGTGTGTTGTGAGGCACGTTGTACTGAGTGCAATGTATTACTCTTGCACCTGTTGTGGGGCAACAACTCCAGGCTTTAAACTGATGGCCCAGGCTGCTGGTGCGCTTCCTTCTTGCCTTTTATAACTGTTGGGTGTTCTGTAACTTGCCTGCACAGCCAACAAATCCCATGGGTGTTTCCGAGCATTCCTGGATGTTTCTAATACCTTATCTGAACGAAAGCTGCCTTGTCACTGTTGTCCTTTGAATACCGTTTCTGGTTTGGTTGGAAGGAGGTTTGCTGTTTTTTCCAAAGCCAATTCTAACTTTTCCACTCTAGCTTAGCAACAGCAGAAGGGATTTTAAAGCTAATGCCTGGCATTGGATGAATGCATGCGTTGCCAGTAGGGCTTTGCAACCTCATCTTTGCATTGAAGCTTCGGTCATGCAGTCATAGAGGTTCCTGTGAAGCTGCTTGGTGAGCTCCATCAGGGAGAAGCTGCAGGCCTGATTGCCTGGTGATGGGCACAAGGAGCTGGAACCTAGTAGCCAGCATGCTAAAAGCTCAAATGTCAGTGGGATGTGTACTTGAGCATGCAGGCAGCAACGAGTCTTCCGCTGACTATGGGGAGGATCCAAGGTCATTTTGTCAGCTAGGGAGGGCTGGACTGTGAAGCAGCTCTCCTTGGCCAGCAATGCATGGATCAGGAATGCTGCTCAGTGCTTTTCCGTTTTAACCTTCCTGTCCTCCTATCTCCTATCTCCTCTTGCTCCGCAGCCCATGGCAGTGAGTAGGATCATGCTATAAATGCTCTGTGCCTTTTGAGCCTGGTTTTCAGTCCAAAACTGACAGGCCTGCTAGATAAGAAGTGTGATGTTTATGTATTAATATCTGGAGTTCCTGGGATCAGCCACAACATATTAGCACCACCATACAGTATGTGCCCTGTTATTTAAAAGGGTGGGTAGTGAATAGGTTCAGTTATTTGAGGTTTCAAGTAATCCAGGGCAGTTTTCAGTGTAACTAATACATGTCAGGAATTTGACCCTTGTTGGGATAACAAGAAGTTCTGGATAACTGAGGTGATATTATAAACAAGTTGTGAAAATTGTGCCAGAAAACTGTCTGCACAGGTCAGTAGCACAAGCTAATATAACTTCTCAACTTCTGATCTAGAAAAATAATTTATAAGCTTTTACTTGATATAAGCAGAAGCAGAAAAAAACCCTCCTTCTTTCTGAACAATTCTCGGATGTTTTCTTTCATTAAGTTTCTCCTGTTACCCCTAAAGAGGTCAGACAGTTGTTGCTTCTTAAACCATAACAACTGCTGGAACAGCATAACTTGAAATGTCCTGAGAGTGCCACAGGCAGCAGACTCAGACACAAACTTTTCCAGTGCTGTTCATTTTCAAAGAAAATACAAACAAATTTAGATAATAACCTCACAGACCAAAGTACAACTACAGGCTTGATACTGCCTGTTGGAAGCAATGTACATTTCATAAAACAAATGATGAGCAAATGCAGAAATAGCATTGATCACTGGCAAAACTAGTTGCAAACTGTCAAATCAAATAGAACAGTCTCCAGAGAACACTCAGAGATTTTATAAAAGCCTATAACCAGGCAGAGAGAGGTAAGTAAATAAGTAAGTGTTGTGCACCGAAAGAAAGCATAAAATTTGTTGCTAAAGCCTGTCTTTAATAAGCCTTATGTAAAATAAGTTTGTCATGGGAGGCTGAGCTTTGTTTTGTTCTGGGATTTTTGAGAAACAGAGCCAGGGTAGCTTGAGCTTCCTTCTTAGTGTGCACGCCCACAATTTATTTTTACAGAGGTGAATAGGGGCTGGGGGGAAACTGATATGTCAGTGGAGTAGAGTTCTAGAGAAGGAAGAAGCAAGATTATTACATGCTCTTGGGGAAGTATTGTGGTCAAAATAAGCAAGTTATTAGCAATATTCTATTAGAATGAGCAATACTTTATCTTCAGCAATATCACAGCAGTTGTTACGTGCTTTCATTCTGTCTGAAACGACTGAAAGAGCAAAAATCAATCTCACATAATTAGATTGGAGTTTAAGAGCTGTGTTTTCAGATGTGCCTGGCCTCAATTTCTGAGCGCCTTAGATCTTTGAATGATACGTTCAGCGATGATCAAAATCTCTTTTCCTGCAAAGTATCAAGGTTATTGCTATGAGTCTGCCTTCAGAAGTTTTTAATTAATAAACAAGACATAGATGCAGTTAGAAAGGAAACAGAAAAAAGTTACTTGTCAGCGCTATCAGCAAACCTGGGATCTAACTGCCATTGGCTGTTTGCAGGTGTAACTGTAATGCAGAATTTGGGGGAGGATCACTGGAGTGGTTCTAGTGAAACTGGAGGAGGCTACTCGTATGCATGAGGACTGTGCGTGAGAAAATACAAAATCCAAGATCTGCCTCGAGTCAGCACCCACAGTATTAGACTAAGTTGGCTGGTTCCCAGGGGTGTTTGAGACCTTAAATGCTCTTTAGTCCTTACCCTCTGGTTGATCAGAGATTAATCACTTGCTTTTTTAAATACTATTACCCAATCTCTTGAGCCACCCAATCCTGATTAAAATTTACTTTCTAAAATATGATCTTGGAGAACTGAAACTTCTTGGATTCCAGATTTTAATGTATTTTTTTGAAGAACTGTGAGTTCTTGGTGTTCTTGTAGTACTTGCATCACAAATTCTTGGCGATAACTTATCTTCCTGAGAGCAGCTCACCTTGCTTACTCTATTTATTTCTGAAATATGATGAGCAATATTAGAAATCCAGCACTCAAGCCTGCATACAAGCTATTATGCAAGCAAATGCAGACCAAGAACTTCAAAGATTGTAGTCAGTATCCTTCTTCACAGATTCTAGTATGATTTATTCACTTTGTATAACAGCGTACAAATGTTCTTGTCCTTTCTAAATTTACAATACAAGTTGGAGGAATAAAAGTAACAGAACCAAGGTTAGGAAGCGGATGGGGAGTAACTAAGAGGAAAAACAGTCAACTGCTCTATTCAGAATAATGGAAGGTGGAGTTTGGGATATGCCACTGAATGTAAAATCTTGGAATAACCTCTGTGTTGTGGGTGTGAATAGGCTGCTTCCATTTGGCAGCAGCAGCAGCCATCACCCTCACTCTGCACAGCCACAGGACAGCTACTCAATGCCAGCACCTTTCCCATTCTGGGACAAGTGTCCCAAAGGCATGACATCTGCTTAAGAGTGTAGCATAGCATGTTTAGGGACTTCCAGGTAGCAAAAAAGCCTTGTAAAGTGGGCACTACTTGTGTGCTAGCCAACTCTGCAGACTCTACACAGTCATATGCAGAACATGGGGTGTGCTAAAGACCCTTTGTAGCTTTGGGCAGACACACAGGTACAAAGCACACATGTGCCCAGGGTCTGGTACCTCCGGGGTGGTTGGACTCCCTGTGATGCAGGTTGGGTAGTGTTCCCGTGTCACCTAAGGTGGTTCCATAGCTCTGCAACCCCTGTATTTGGACGGAGCTACATCTATTTGCCTTTTAAAGCCCAGGTAGCTCTTAGTAGGGTCTTCAGGTTTAAGGGCTGATGAGCTTCAGTGCAGTGCTGAGCCTCAGCTGGACCCCATGCATTCAAGCAAAGCAGTAGTGTCTGATGAATATTCCCCAGTAGTCAGGAAGGGCAGTGTAGAGGTGCTTGCCAAAGCCAATAAGCCCCGCTGGCCTTGAGCTGATTTTGGGTAGCCATGTGTAACATTAGCATTCTCCAGAAATCTCTATCTGTGGGAGTGATTTGGAGACATGGGAGCTGGCTGGGGACAGGGGCTCTGCAGTGCTTTAAATCAGCTAAATTGCTAGTGGCTTCTTGTTGGCTTTGGAGCTAGTACGGCTGCTTTCATGGCCCATGAAGCTTGGCCTAAAAATCTTGCTGGACTATACTGGTTCTGCTGTCTAGATACAACTCTCCCTGCTCAACCAGCTGAACTAGAGTCCCTCTGTTGAGGAAAGGAAAAAAACCAGCTTTTGCTTTTAAGTTCCCCTTTTGCTTTATACACCCTCACTAGCAAAGTTTTACCTCCATTTATATAATGTGTCTTTAAATTGCAAAGGTTTTCAGAAGTAGCATGTGAGGATGTGGAAGTTTGTAGTTGGAAGATGAGTGAACATCTCTGTTAGCTTTACTGGTGACTGTTCTGAGGAGGAGCCACTGGTTATACTTAGGTAAGCTGAATTCTAAGCATGGTTGGCTGCTGTCCTCTACAAACAGAAAATGATCTCATATCTAGTTAAGACAGGGGCTAAGGTATAAATAAAAGTTTTAGGAATAAATTATCAGTGATAATTTGTTTCCCCTATCTTTTTCCTCCACCAACAAATGTGACAAGGTATTTCTGCCACCCCCATTCCTTAGTTCCTGTTCCTAAAGACTTAGCGTGGGGCATGTATTCCTCTTCCTACCCTTGTTGTTTTGTGTATGAAGGGTAGGAGGGGAAGGATGTCACAGAAGTATGGCTCAAGTACACCTCTGGTGTGTTGATGGGAAACTGAACAACAGGAGTATCTGTCCTGTCAGAGGAGAGATCCTTTTCTGTTCCTTTTCTGCTGCCCAGAGGATCCAGAACGAAGTCACTGTGAAAGAGCTGGGCGAAAGCCTCACAATAGCAATACGCTGCTTCTTAAATACAGTATATTATTGTACTACTTTTTATTCCTCCACAAAGCTTAGTCTTCACAACTGCAAATGACTTTGGCATCCAGATGTAATCTATGAATCCTGCCTTCCAAATAGCCCTTCAAAGGCATATTTGCGTGACCTCTATAGACTTAATGAACAGAAATAAATTTGGCTATTGTGCATGGTCCATCTAGGTTTGCAGCTACCATAGCTTCATGAATAATTGTGCCAGCTCCTGAATCATATCTAGGGAATGCTTTACTGGTGGTTGAAAAGGAATGGGAAAGAAATGACTGCCAGACTATTGGAGAGCTCATCTTGCCTTGAATATTTACCACTAACAAAAAAAAGAAAACCAAAACCAAACTGAAGATTTTCAAGATGACTAACAGTTACATCCATGCTACCTAGTGACACTGTGTATGGTAAGAAGTTAAGGATATGCACTGAATGACTTAGCAACTTTTTGCATAGATATTTTGGTTGTCTGTAAAATGCACTTGCAGCAAATTGAAAATTATTGATTTTCTTCCCCTTCCTTCACTGTAATCATTCTAGACATCTAAATGTGAAAGCTTTCTATTTATTTTTTTTAATTGGAAGTAAAAACAATAATGTCAGTTTTCTGGGTAGAACATACTGGGACTTCATTGGGTACAAAAAACAATTTGAAAAAAACCCAGTGTTTTTTGACTCGAGCAGCTCCTTCTAGAAGTATTTGCAAGGAAACCCCAACCCAACCTGTACATTAAAGATGTCCAGTATGTTTTATGTAATGTTGGCATGAAAATGCAAAGCTATGAGTGGGGGGAAAATATATGTCAGGTATCATGTAACAGCAGCAAAGAGATTTCTGATGTTTATCAAACCCTGAACACCACGGATTATTAAAACATATTCCTTGGCAATAAAGAGTAGATGTTTAATTTGAAAGGAGAAATGGAATTTGTTGCTTTTTTTTGTGGAGGTCATGAACTGAGCAGGAATGAGTCCTCTTTGGCGGTTTCACTATTTTGCTGTTTGCCTTGGGGAATAGAGATTTGGTCTGATTTTAACAGCTACTGCCAGGCCTCCGGCCCCCACAGGCAGCTTTCTCGCGTCTTTTGAGGCCCACCTACAGCAGTTGTACTTGGACATTGGAAAGCAGAGGCCCTCCAACGGCTCTGGCTCCACAGTATCCTGATCTTCACCTAGCAGATTGCCTTCTTTGCAGAGAGAAGTCTGAGTACTGGCCAACTGTGACTATTTTTCGGCTTTAAATGGAAGGTAGCTTTGTGTAATATACCAAGCAGGAGATAATATATGTAAAGGAAAGGGGCAAGAAACTAAAGTAGTGTTAGTAGTGACTAGTTGCTGCAATTAGAAGCATTAGGAGACTGCCAGGTGGTGGCCATGCATTTGCCTTCAGAGGTTTTACGTCAAATTGATTTTAATTTTAGGTACCACTTTCTTTCATAGCTTTACAGTTTCAAGCCTGTAAATAAATAAACTACAAAATTTCAGCTGTTCTCTGTCCCTGGATGTTCAGAGCTTTATGGTCAACGAGTTCAGTGCAGCTGGATGCAGCAAAGCTTCAAATGAGATTCATCATGCACATATTTTCATAAAAATCCCACATTTTCTGGAATTATACATTAATGAAACCTACTTCTGTGCCCGAGTGGAAAGACAGCTGATAAATGACTGGGGAAAGCTAAGGACTGAAGCTGTAACTCCAATACATCTTTCTGTCTCTGATTAACTAGGTCCTTATGTATCAGAAAAGCATTGTATGTAAATGGCACTACTGCTCATTTTCAGTTACCTTTCTTTGTCCTTGCCAGCTGCTTTGGATATAGTGAGAGAGGAAAAGTAGAGACAGTCTGTAGTGATCACAGGCTCAGAAGTATTTTCTCAGACAGTGAATGTGCATGTAGGTGCACTGATTATACTTTAAATTACCTATACTGGTTTATAATGGATTATGCTGGTCAGGTAATTAATGACATCCAGACACACCTTTTCAGGTGGAGAGTCTCATGATACACAGGATTTTCCCTCATTTTTTTCTCTGCTAGCCCCACTCCATCCCAGAGGTCCTGTGGCAAGTTGCATCTGACATTTCCCTGCAGCTGGTTCTCTTGAATAGTCAACATTGCTCTTCCTGGAAAACAAGGTTATTTTCTCTACAGTCAAGTCAAAATATAGAAAGCAGGCATTGGGTAACAGTGGCCTGAGAGATCAGATGTGATCAAAGGGATCCCATGAAGCTTGGAGTCTGTAGGCAGAGAAAAGAAGGCAGGATATGTGAAAAAAGGCAGTATCTTTTAGTAGATCTGCTAATATGCTTAAAGAAAACATGGAATAAACTTTAGCATATAGATTTGCTCTGCATGGGTAATCTTTTTTACCACCATAGTACAGTATCTTGACAGGAACACATAAATAGCTTTTTTAAAGCATCAGTCGTGACATGGCTTGACACCATTGCCCTGGCAATGATCAGGAAAGGTAAAGGTTGATTTGGCAGTGTTCGATTGTAGCAGTGGCTGTACGTAACACATAAAGGGCCTGCTTGTGTTGGAGCTTATGTTATTTGCAGTGTTCCTTTGGTTTACCCGAGGGCTGTACTTTTGGGGGTGTATCATTTGGGAGCTAATTCAACTTTATTCATCTACAAGTTTCGCTTTTTTTTTTGGTATGCAGGGTGATAAACTTTAACAGTGTGTCTAGGGAAAAACCATTCTCTCCCATAATTAATGCTCAGGTTACATTTTTTGTGGTCTCATTGCTTGGACACTGCAGACCTATAGACTTATTTCCATAGTGTCTGATGTAGTAGGTCATATGACTTATAACTGTAGGTTTAAAGTTTTTGTATTTTTGTTTATTTATGCCAGGGGTTTTTTTTTGGATGGCTGCCTTTGAAATCTTCTAAGTCTGTAGTCAGACTGTACACTTTCTGGCTTTATCACTCCTGATAATTGCATACAAATAAATCAAATTTAGAAAAGAGCATGTTCTCCTTAGTTGTGAATTTCTTGCCTGTTTTTTATTTTGCTGTAGATCTCAGTTGTGGGGGCAGCAGCTGCAGAGATGTGCTGAGGAGAATGGAGGGTGTCCAGTTTCCCCAAGAGGCTGTCCTGAGGGGAAGCATTGTGGTACTGGCCATGGTTTCAGGGTTCCTTGAAATTGTGTTTAGGTTCATCCTATTCCCAGCACTCATAATGTGAGTGTAAATAAAGGTCAAATTTGTCTTTGTGACCACTGTTCCGCCTCCACATAGAGGATGCAGAGCTCCAGTTGCACTGAGAGCACTGTCGTTGCAATGTTTCTTCCCTTCTTGTCTTTTCTGTAGCTCTTTTCCCAACCCACTCTGCAGTTATGTTTTGTACTGATCCACTTCATAGCCCAACCATCAAGGCAGAGCAAGATACCTAACAGTCTTTTCCATCGCAGAAGGAACCATGCTTTGCTTTTTTGGTGGTGTCTCTCCTGCCCTTGTGTTCTTACCCGTCTGAGCCTGCAAATGCAAGGTGAATTCCCAGCAGGAGTGCTTAGCTGCGCTTCACTGCATGTGGGCTTGTTTTTAACCCTGCCCTTGGTGAACTTTATCATAAAAGATGTGAAAGGTGAGTAACAGAAAAAGTCATGAAACTGAGGCCCAAACACAAGCCAAACGCTATCATCTGGTACTAAAAAGCTGTGGAGAGGGGCTGGAAAGGAAATGTTGTCTTCCTTGGCTATAGCCTAGCTGTTACCACAGAATATGGAATTGGATAGGCTTCCCTTTTCCAGGATTGGGTGAAATCTGACATCTGGCTGACATCTGGATGCGATTTCATCAGTATTGGAGAAAGTGAATAGCTTGGAAATGCTTTGGGCTTTTTTCCCTGCCTGCCTATGTTGTCCTCATTGCTGTAAACAAAGCCATCTTACTCTGGGTGTATCTCGGGTTTGGTAAATTTGAGGGAATGCACATCATTTGATTGGGCTTTCCCCAGTGTTTAAAAGTTTTATTTCTGCCTTCAGGGAAGATGACCTGATGCAGCAAGGAGAATTATCAGGACCTACTTAACTAGTGAAGTCATAGGGTCAACCTTGTGCTCATGCTGTGTGCACCCCTCCCATCCTCCCGTGGTTTGCTTTTGCTTGTTGAGTTGAAGGCTGCTCTTGCTCATACTCTTTTATATGGTCCCTTCTGCTTATTTTTTCTCTCTTCCCTGTTACCCTTCTGCTTTCCTGTCCATGGTGTCTCTTCCCTCCTTTTATATCATACTGTGCTGTAGGGATTTGAAACTCATTTTTAAAACTTGCAAAAATAAGGTACATCACCCATTCTGTACCCAGCATGACAGTTGCACTACCTGCCCAGGACCTGCAGTGCCATTTTATATTCTGAGCTGCTTGCATTTGCCTTCGGTTATAAACAATACGGCCAAATCATTATAAACAATATGGGTATTTTTGTTATATCCATCATACAAATAATAGTAATAACACTGCACTGTGTAAGGAGCTTCTAAATCTAGAATAAAGTTGTTACAGGACAAAGATCTCAAAAAGCAAATAACCTGATGTTGAAGGACAGATTTAGGCAAGTGCCAAAGAAAAATTTTTGAGTAGTGCTGCTGTACTTCTGATTTTCTCAAAGAATTGCAAGCTTTTAATGTTAAACTTTGTGCTTATTTTGATATCTGGAGGACAAGGGCACTCACAACTTTATCTAACTCAATTTATTTTGGACTTGTTTTTGAGAGACCCCCATCAATTCTCATAGCGTGATTTTGAGGGGGTTTTTTTGTTGCTTACTTTGCGTTTATTAATGTGGATTGAATGTGCTCCTGTTTTTATGAGTCTAATGATTGGAAGTATTTGATTTTGTTGCATGCCAAAAATGCTGAGTGTCTGTCTGAAGAGATAAACGGAGTATGTTGTTTCCTTTGCCCAGCTTTCCCTTCATACTATCCAAGGAGTGTAAGTTTTATATGCCCAGAGTAAAGTAGTGATATCAAAGTCCTGCCCTATCTTCTTGCTCCAGGCACTTGCAATTTTCTGACGTAGTAAGCCTGGTTGGAAGCAGCAGGGTCTAAACACCTTGGTAGTAATTTGGCACATCCAGCTAGACCTTTGGAGTCTGGTACTGAATATCTTCTGGCAGTCTTAGAAATTATCTGAAGATCACATAGAGCTGTGCTTGGGGTTTCTGCTAAGTGTTTTTTAGTTGTGGTATGCTCCCAACAGACCTATTTTCTTGGTGTTTTTAAGGGTTTTTTTGTCTTTTTGTTAAAGGAGTATGGCTGTAGTTTGAGGAGATACATCTTTTTCTTGTTGATTGTCCAAAAAGAAGTGGGAAAAGGCTTGGCTTTCTTTGCAGTCTTTGCCGCCTTCTCTGCTGAGCCCTTAACGGTAGTGCTTGCCAGGCTTTCTGGCCTGCTGGTACTGCTGCCATGCTCAACCTTCTCCCTGCTATTCCTGCAGCCCTGCTTCAGAGTGCTGCAGCTTCATCTCCTGCCAATGTGTGTTATTCCTGCTGTTTTAATCTCATCATCTCTTTATGCATTCTCAGGACGTATTTTTTGCCTTTGAGGCTCACATGGTGATCATTTTCCTCCAGCTTTTCTGCCACTTTCTGCCCATGCAGGTGCCGGGAACTGCTGCTCCAGGGAGGGAGGGAGCTGAGCCAGTGGCCACACGGCAGCCCTGGCACGTCTCATGGTTTCGGGATGGTTTCGGGGTGGTGTCCAGGGCCGCACTGCCGGCTCTGCAGCTCCGGGGATGGTGGTGGGTGGTGTTTGGGGTTTGCAGACCCCGCCAACAGCAGCTGCACAGCTCCCAGCCACTCCGCCTGGCTGGCTGTCATTCCTGCTGCTCCGCAGGTTTGGGAGAAGAGGACTGAGTCAGACGGACAGGCTGGTAAGTCCTGCTTACCCTCCCCAGTCCTGGGGTCGCTCTTTTTCTGTTTTTCCCCATGTAGTGCTTAATTTTGACTAAATGAGGCAGTTGTCTGGCAGAATCCTTTTGGGGTGCAGGTAACTTGTCTCCCCTTACTGCTCCAGTGAGGTTTGCCTTTAGTTCTGGTGCTCTGTCGTGCTTCATCTTCTGGAGATTAAGCATCCTAAATTACTTAGTCACTGTGTCCTGACTGCAATCAGGTTTCTTCCAAATCTATTGATTTGAACTCTGTCACAGAAAGTGATGTTTTGAGAAAGTGTAGTTTATATGGTATGCTTTACTGTATACAAAGTAAAACATATATCTAGTAAAATAAATACAGCAAAGCATATTGGATAAATAGTAAAAAATATATAGGGGTGTGTGTATATGTGTATATAAATGAAAATACAAAAAAGGTCCCAGCCACTCTCATAAAACTTCTTTCCTGGTAGACTTGAACAGAATATTGCAGTGTTTCCTTTCTGTCCACTTGTGAATCAGTCAAGACCCATAGCTTTTATATAAATAAATTATCAGTACTAATTATTTCTATAAAATGGAAAAATGAGGGAATTAGGAAGAAATGTTGAGAGTAAACAAAAGGCTTTTAAGGGTCTGTATTGAAAATTGCTCAGAAAAGCAGTTTGGAAATATATATTTTTAGACATCTTTCAATTTATTCTGGAACAGGGAAAATTTCAGCATTCCAGAAATGAAAAAGGCCACCTGTTTGTCTGCAGCTGTCCTGCAAAACAGCCCAGTGCTACTGGCAACTAATAATATCTCCAACTTGCAGAAGTGGCATGCACTTGGCATTTTATTCAGCGTTCTGTGCAGACATAGAGCTTGGCTTTGCTTTTGTTTTCCCTGAGCTTATCTGTGTATCTCATCCAGGTCATGCAGTAGCACATCTGACAAATGATGGTTCTGCAGCGCTAAGCTGCAAGTCCGATTTGGTGTGTGGATACAGGGGGAATATTTTCTATACTATTGTGGCAGATGAAAGGAATGGAATTGGGCCAAACTCAAGCTGTTTGCCATTGCATCTGATCAGCAGATCCTATGGAGGGAATTTGCCTGCTGTGAATATTTGATTCTCGCTAGCTTCAACTATCTTGTGTGTTGGCACTGCAAGTGTGTGAATTTGCAGTGGCTTTCCAGGGTGTCTGTCCTGCACAACTGCCAATTGCTGGATTTTTTTTCAACATGGTCCAGGATTTTGTGCTCTACGTTGTATGTGAGCAAAATGACCTAATGCTATGCAGTGTATATTTTTTCATATCTATAGCTCATGGGTCAGCAGCCTTTTAAAACCAGCAAACATGAGCAGCATATTATTTTCTTTCTCCTTCCCTCCACTCTTGTGGAAGTGTAACCCCTCTGCCTTCCATTCTCTCTGCACTACCAGCCAGTGATTGTCCTGGCAAAATGATTTTGTAGAGGTGAGTCATTCAGAAAGGATAAAAAGGTGACGGTGTTGAAATGCAGTCGTGAGAGCGACTTTACAGTCCCATCCTTCTCAAGCATCCTCCTGACTCTAGGCTCAGGGGTGCCCCATGTTCCTGTTCATCCATCACTGCTCCTCCTTGGCCTTCTTGCTGGATTGTGGCTGGCTTTGCCCGAGAGTTTGTAAAGTTTTGTGTGTTGGTTAATTTTCCTGTTCTGAATTTCATCATAGCAAAACATTTACATTAACTCTTCTGTTTCTGATGCATACGAGTAAATGACATTGCTTATAGTGCTGATCTAATAGTAACTGCCAAGAGTCTGCTTAGGCAAGCAGAAAAGGGTTGGGGCTGTAACCTATCAGTGTATCCTGTGCTTGTGTCCTCTGTCTGTCACTACACTGAAGTATTTGTCTGTAAGCAGCCTGTTCAGAGTTTATGTCATTTCATAGAGCAAACATCAATAACATTTTATAGGTATCTATAGATGGTAGATTTACAGATATACAATTATATAGATAAAAAATAGATAAAATTTGCAAAAGATTTAGAGTGTAATCTGTAAGCTCATTCTTTCTCTGGGTGTACAAGGACAAAAACCAGACAAATATTTTTTGATTGAGTAGTGATGTAGACTGAAATGAAGAGGAGCCAGCAGGAGCCAGCTGCAGGTCCTCTGGGGCCATAGGAAATGACATGCTGACCAAGGGACCCATCCTCTGTCTACTTCAATTCTGCAACTGCAGCAAGTAACCACTCAGAAAAGGCAATACCATCTCTATATTGAGGAAATTGTGTGTTAGGGCCTTGTAGGGTCTGTGGGAGGGACTGAATTGTGGCTGTGTGTCTTCTGAGAGCACTGTAAAAGATACATCCCCTCTGAGTCACAGCAACTGGCCGCTCCGCGATCCTTGCCATTGCAGTGTGACCCATTTGTGTGACCTATTTAACTCTGCCAAGTTGTAAGGAGCTGGACATGCACATTAGGTGTGTATTTTCAGTCCCTTATTTAAGGTAGGGATGTTGTATTTATGTAACTGCTTGTAAATATTTTTCTTTTTTAGTTTCTTCAACAGCAGCAATGGATTGGCATTTTAGATGGCTAAAAAACTTGTGTAGTTACAGCCAACAGATACAGAACTATAATTTCTCTCAAAAGGTTTAAGCAATACCTTCTGAGACCTGAAGAAACCAGGGCTTGGCCAATGCAAGGTGTAGCAAACAAGAAGGAAAGCTTTCCTGGGAGCTGGGTCTTCATGATAAGACTACTTTCGCCTTCTAGTCGCTTAGGAGTGTTGCTCTCTAGTGTCTCAATAGAACTAGCAAATGCAAATTTCGACTGTGCTGAAGCAAGCCAGGAAAAGTTTAGTTTTGCAGTAGTATGAGATACATTTTGGCTTGGGCATGTGCAGCCTCGGCAGGTTTACCTGAACATCTGTCACTTGAAAACAATTTCTTTGTTAGCTTTTTTTTTTTTAATCCATCTATAAATAAATTGCCATTTTTAGGACCACTGGGAAATAAAATTATAAGATTGTTAAAAGAAGCAAAAACTTTCAGAGCTCACTGATCGCATCTTGTTGACATGCATAGTTATTTATGCCTGTATAAGATACCAGCTTTCTGAGGATTTGTTTGGGTGTTAGTGACTGTTGGCAAACGTTACTATGATACCATAAAAACATGTAGAAAAGTAGGCATAGGGTGGTGACGCTTTTTTTTTTTTTGAGAATTGAGCATTTGTTCATCAACAGAAGAACCAAGTTTCCAAGCTACATGGCTGCCAAATGGCTTGTAATTTTTGTTGGTGCTTATCATAACTTGGATGTAAATTTTTGTCATAGAGACGGGTACAATTAGTTATCCCCAGAGTTTCCCCTCCTTTGGTTGTTTTCTAAACTTACTAGGTTACTGTGCCTTGTATGTCCTGTATGTTTTTGTTGAGAAACATTGTTAGGAACAATTTTTTTTAATGCTTTTGCATTTTTATTAGATTTACCCATTGCTCCACCCACCATTTGGAAGTGACCAAAACTGTCCTCCATCAAAGGCTAAACACAAGAGTTATTCATGTTGCATTTGGAAAAATTATAATGCAAACAGTAAGCCAGATGGGGAATTTTACAAGCATCTTTTCATGTTGCAAATGATGCTGTCTCTCTGGGTTATGGGCTCTCTGCTCTCTCAACTGCTGTTCCTTTCCCTCTGGCTCCTTTCCAGAGCTGTTAAGTTTCAACCAGGGAAGAAAGGGAGATTGGGACTCCTCTAAATTTCCTAGTCCGTGTTTTTTTGCGGTGTGGCTGGTGACAGCGAGCTTTGTGTGCGAGAGCGTTGGCATGCCGAGCGCCGCAGTGATTAGCATGCTGATCGCTGCGCCCCGGCAGAATAAACAGGCCTGATCTCGCCGAGCTGCCGCGGTGCCACCCAAACAAAAGCCTGAGAGCAGATGTGGGGAGAGCCCTGCTCGTGAATCCTGCTCTGTCATGCAGGGTGGACAAGAACGAGACATTGCCCGGGCTCCTCTGCTTCCCAGCTTTATGAAAATGGAGGGCTTTTCCCCATGCTGTTTGTTCTGCTCCTCTCTAACTCTTCACGTCACAGCTTATCTCCCGATAGAGGTTTGTGATGAGCTGTATGTTACATCCTTACTTGTTCACTCATCTGCCATTGCAATTGCTGGCCTAGCAATATGTGTATTTAAAGGCTTGTCCTCTTCTGACCTCTGAGATTTATCTGTACAAGATTCACTGGGTCTGTGAAAGGGGGATGTTGTACATGCATGTGCGTAAGCAAGTATAAAGCATACACTGAATGTGTATGACCACATACAGATTGAGTCCCCTCAATGCAAATCCATGTAATGTTTGGTTTGAAAGAGGCTTACATCAGTTTGTGCTTAACGTCTCTTAGCTATTAGTTTGGGTTGGGTTTTTTTTTACATGTTGAAAAGTGTAAATCCACCATAAAAAAGTGTTACAAAACTGGTGACATTTCTTCTTGCAGATATTGGTCATGTAAAGTGTAGCTTCAAGCGTTTTATGTGGGAAGAAGGCACCTAACTTTCTGGCTACTTACGGTTGGAGAGGCAAGAGACTGATTGTGTTAACTAGGAGTAACTGGCCTCTTTTCTGAACAAGCTGCTTGCTTAAATGGTGGTGGGCAGTTTCATATCTCCCCTTTCTGCTCCCTTCAGAAATCCAGCCTTGCCTTTTCTGCCTACAACATGCTAAAGCTGTTTTGGCAGCCTACAGCAGTAGGTGGGTAAATTAGCAGGGGGGTTGCCATTGAAGAAGTTGCCAACATCTGGGTTTGGAAAAAGAAAAGTCAGCAAGCTTGTTGCAGTCACGTATTAAAATAAGGGGGGGCGGGGGGGAAGGGGGAAAAGTCTTCTTTCATATTAGTCTGGTTTTCAAAAAGATGTACTGACTTCGTAAATTATGTGATTGGAAATATCTTTGGTTCTCCATTTAACTAGTGCTACAACAGTTTCTGAGCTGGAACTGAGTCAGGGAGAGGTTGATCGGGTCAGTAGGAATATTTTTTCAGTGAAGAAGAGTTAAAAGTATTTTATTTTTGCCTCATTTCAGGATAATATCATCTTATTCTTAAGAGGCTGCAAAGAGCTGGGACTTAAAGAATCTCAGCTTTTTGATCCTGGTGATCTGCAGGACACATCAAACAGAGTAACCATCAAGTAAGTACAGTGGCAGCTTGTGATTATCATATTGTAACTTCAGATGCATGTGAGGCAATAGTAAGTATTTAAGGATGAGCATAAAGGCTATAGAATTGTCATTTGTATAAAGCAAATAGGAAGCTGAGATCTGGGAAACCTTCAGTGCTGAGAAGGATACATTGTTCCCTTCAACAGGCTTTCCTAAGGGCTGTTATTTTTCCCAGAGGATCAACTGCAGTTCTTTTCAAATGCTGTTTTAGTTAAGCAATGAGATTCTGTGGGACTTAGAGGTTTTCCTGAGTTGAAATTGATGGCATTCTTTTTTGTCTGACCAACTAATGAACTATATAGACTGGGGAGGAGGAATCCCAGCTCTGTTATTTCAGATTTAACAGTTTTGAAGATGCATTGTAGGACATTTATAGGCCTCCCAGACTCTAGAAGGTGCAGACATGAGCACAGTTTGGTTTTTTTCTAACAAGAACTATAGGTTGGGATGTGATATTTGGGTTGAGGATGCCTATGTGAACTGTAAATCCACTATCTAGATACTTTTTCACCAAAGCCACACACCTACTACCACACAAATTGCCACACTCATATTAAGAGGTTCTCCTTCCTAATAACCAATTCACTTTTTTTTGGGGGGGAAGTGATTTTTTTTAAAATCTCATTTTAATCAGCAGCTTCTTAGCCATGGTATGTGCACATCCATTGCTGCAAAGAGTACTAGGTGCTTAGACTCCAATGCTTGTATTTTCAGTATTTCACCCCACAAAGTGATTTAAATTATAGATGTGAAACTTGCATAGAATGAGTTACCATTTTGCCTAAGGCCACACAGAGCGGGCTTGAATCAAAGTCCACACAGTCATAGATCAAGGTCTTAATTAGAAATAGTCGTCCCTTTCAGGGAAGACTTTGTCATCATTGACTAGAGGACCAGAAGAAGTCAAAATGTATTTTTTCTCTTGTTTATGTTAATGGTAATCAAGCTTCCCACCCCCAAAAGCAAGACCACCCCACACTTCCATAAAATGAACAGAATTTGTAATTGAAGTTATTTAGAAGTTTTCCTAAAAATTTTGGGTCTATCGTGTATAATACTCAAAAGTTCCTGCTCTACAGACAAGCAAATACTGCTGAGTTGATTGAACGGCCCTGTTTCATTTGGCCAAAAAGATCACTAGCAAAATCCTGGGCAGACATACCCATTTTAGAAAACTATATGGAAAACTTTTACTAAATTTCATTGACATTCCTTTGTTGGGTGGGGTTCTTTTTTCTTTCTTCTTCCTTGTGGTAGTGGAAGTTGGACACATTTTCATTGTGTTCAAGCACTGAATTGGGAAATGTAAAGGTTTTGAAAATCAAATTGGCAATTTTCCTTCTTTTAAGGAACAGTCTCCCACCTTTTCCTCCTTTCCAAGTTCCTAGCTCTGATATGAGGTTCTCTCACTTACAGATACCAGTGAAAAGGGACAGTGCAATGTATTTCTTCTAAATCTGGTAATACTTCCGCGAAAGATGTTCTTCCATGACATCCTGTAAAATCGTGACAGTTGGCTGGAGTCACAAAACAAACCCTAATCTCCACATAAAGACCCTTTCTCTCTGGTTTTCTTATAAGGAACTTGATCTTTTGGGGTTGAGCATGGTGGCGTACCTCAGAGGAGTGGTGGAGAGACTGGGACTAGCCTGGAGCTCCAAAGAGAGCTGTCCAGCATGTAAGCAAATTAAACCAGGAGTAATAAACTCTACAGAGCTGGCTTGGCCCTCTGCTAAATATGATGCTAGATCAATGTGATTTTTTTTTTTTCACCCCATCAACTCTTCAGAGAAAGCAGCAGTGGAAATGAGCCAAATGTTTTCTTAGCACTGTCCAAGTTCACGCTGAGTAACTGAGCTGAGGTGCACAAGCCAAGTCCATGACTGTTGTAGAGAAATATGTTCAAGACTGTCTTCTGCTAGCTAGTTCCCAAAGCATGAAGGTGATATTTTTTTCCCCCTCTTTGAAGTTCTTTTAGGTTAATTTTTAAGCATGGTAAAAATGGTATTTGTTCTGTGGTAAGGGATGAATATGACATTCTTGCACATGATTAAGGTAATGACATCTTTAACCAGTTTGTTTTGGGGGCTTTTTTTTCCTCATATAGATGTTAATTGAGGTATGCATTAGATCTATTTTTTTTTGGAACATTCAGCTTATAAAAGTTATGAGCTAATGCTGTAAAGAATTTCTTCTTGACTTGTAAAACAGGACTCTTTTCCACTGTTATTTTATTTAAAAAAAAAAAAGACTGTCTTATTTTTCTCTAGTACATGGGTATTGGTGGATAAAATTTTGGCTTTAAAAAGATGTTATCAAAAATACTTCATTTTGGTACTGCCTATATTTAGGATTTTGTTGTTTGCACAGATTTAAGTACATTTATTTTTATTTTTATTAGGCAACCTTTACTGCTAGAGTGGCAATGCCATTATAAATAATCAGGAGACAATCTGTACTAAATTCAGAGTGCTCTTATTTATTTTACAGCACCTACATGTGATATACACATTTCCTTCTTTTTAATGGTTTCTTTGCTTAATTTTGAATGTTGTTTATGTTTGTGCAAAGTTTGTACTTTGTTTCTAACATAAAACTCCCATCCTTTGAACATTGGTGAAGAACTGAATTGAGAAGGATGCTGATGTTCTGTCTCAATGCTTGAGTATACGTTCAAAAATAACTACATTTTCCACAGCAGGTTCTGTTGCAACTGGCAGGATCTTTGTTGCTTCACCCATCTACTTTGTGGTGCTTGTTTCCACAGAAGCACCTGCTCCATTTCCATAATGTTTGGTGATCGTTTCCTCAACCTCCAGTGCACATTCAGTTACTTCCAGAATCTGTATGGGTTGCATGGTTTATTGTAGGGCAGAATCAAACTGTCAGATTACTGCAGAATGCATTTTAGCAGTGAGGCCTTTGGTCTTTTTTGAAGAAATCAGCAACACTGTTTAAAAGGAAATATGTTTGGCACTGTCCTATTTTACTGTGGGACCATTATAAACACATTTTCTTTTTGTACTTCCAGAATTCTAATTTAATGATTGAAGTAATGGTGACAAAATACTCCCACATTATGAATAAATGAATGTGTGAACTACATATTCTTAGCTTTTATGTGTTTCCAGAAAGCAGAAGCATTCTGCAGGCTTTTGTTAAGAAAAATGTGATTTGCTGCATACAAGCTCTTTCTGATTTTTTCTCTCCTTTGTTTTTTTTTTTTTTGTGTGTGTGTTCAACCAGGAACATTGACTATAGCAGGAAGCTGAAAAATGTAAGTACATGTATTAGAGGGTTTTTTTTTTTTGTCTGGTTAATCCTGAGTTTGGCCTGATCAAGAATTATTTCAGTAAAAACTTAGCACAGATGTGTATCACTGAAAAATGCTTCTGAACACAAACCTCACCCAGTTCTACTGCAAACTTCAGTAGAGTTGCTCTGTCAAAGTAGTCTTATGATAGAAATACAATAGAGAATGTTTGTCTCTGCTTAATTAAGGGATAAAGAATGTAATCTCTGTGCTGTCCATCATGGTTTTCACTGAGAATGGTCTGATTCACCCATGAAGCTGTGCTTTTGTAGCCCTTCATGAATATACAGGCAAAAGTAAATTTGCAAAAGTATTTAAAATGAAGCGAAACTGCCACTAGATCTGGATGCAGGTCTGTCCTGTCAGATTCACTAGCTTTCTCCATGTTCTTCCAAATGAATGAGTGTTTTCCCAGAAAGGCTAATTCTATAAAACTTTAATTTCTTGTTGATTTAAATTAATAGCAATCATAATGGACTCTGTAATTGTCAAGTAGAAAAGAAAATTACTAAACTTTGCTGATCTCAGAGCTAGGCTGAAGCCTAAATAGCTGTCTGTCCTTAGTGAGCTGTGAACTGCTATAGATTAATTTTATATTTGGCTCCCATCTCTATAAACTGCTAGGAAATGCCAAGATCTTTTCCAAATAACTTTGCAATCCAGTAATCATGACTGCAGGTAAAAAAAAATAAATATTTCTTTAAAAATAAATTATTAAAACCTCAAATTATTTCATCCTGTCTTTCCCATCATCAGTAGAGTACAGTGAGGGTGACAGAGCGCTGGGACAGGCTGCCCAGGGGGGTTGGGGAGTCTCCTTCTCTGGAGATATTCAAGACTCATCTGGATGCCTACCTGTGCGAGCTGTCCTAGGGGATCTGCTTTGGCAGGGGGTGTGGACTCAATGATCTCTGGAGGTCCCTTCCAACCCCTACGATTCTGTGAATCTATCAATCTTCTGCATCCAGCACACAAAGTTGCAGGGGAGCAGTTCAGCGTTGGCATTTTAGCACCATTGTGGGCACTGGCTAAATATCTATGTATAGCTGTATAGGTTTAAAGATAAAGTTTCCAAAAGTATCCTCCACAATGTTCTTGTAGGCAATAATATGCTTTCCAGGTGCATGATACTGCAACCTTGGCTGGCAGCCAGTCGGAATTGCTTGCAAATGTGACACTATTTGGGGAGGGAAAAAAGTGGATAAAGACAGGAAAAAGAAAGTGATCAAATGCCAGCAGAAATAAATAAAAATACCACAACCTTCATCAAAGAACTGAGTGGCAAAACGAATTGGACTGTTTCATGGTTGCTAGGAGTACTATATTTGCAAGTGTTTTCACTTAACTTGAGAACATGTACTGTAAGAAGTTTTTACATAAATCCATTGAGCAGCGAGTGCTGGTTGAAGGAAAACAGCTCAGATAAAATTGTTTCAAGACAGAAAAAAAATACAATCAGTACTGGCAGAACAACCCCCTTTCCCTCAGCACAGTAGTATCAATTTGCATGTAACTTTAAAAACAAGGGAGAAATTTCTGAACTTTATTAAAAGTATTATTCAGTTATTTCATGGCATGTGTATAAGCTAAAGGGAAATATAAACTTTATTAATATATAAAGTATAATATCTTTTACTTTATGCACCACAGTTGTTTTTAAAAAGGGGATCTGTATGACACATGCTGTAGCCTTTTCTGGCAGGGCCTCAGCTGGAGTGCAGTGGGTGATTTCAGACATCCTGCTTCAATGAAAAATGGGGATGTTAGAGAAAGTTAACGAGAAAAGACTAATCAGAAGCCTAGCATATGTGACTGGGGAGGAAGCACTGAAGGAATGTGGCTGTATGTTTTAGGGAAGAAGAGTCTGACAGATGTCTGTCTCCAACACCTCTTTGGGATTTATCCAATAGTTCACCATATAGTATGAATTATATGGCCCTGTTCCATCAAAACATAAAATGCTATATCTTGGTTTATTTAACTTTTTTGATGCAGATAACAGCAGCTATTATTTATTGTTGGTTGCACATCTTTTCCAGATCAAAATATTTCCTGTTAGTTCTGCAGTTACATACTCTGCAATGTCACGGAATATGCAGGAATAATGAGCATTAACTGAGCAAAATCCTTCCGTTCTGAGGTGGTGGTTTGGCATTTTTAACCAGTACAAACCACTGAACTGAATTGCCTTTGACAGTCGGTTTCCAGTCCAAATTGCTGCTGCACAGGTACCATTGCAGACATCGTTTTAAGTGGAGATATATGTGGGTGCAGAGAAGGACTGATTGCTTTCTCTGCGTGATACAAATATCAGCACTTTTGGAGGTGTTGGGTTTGACCATACTGAGCATCTTAATTTCTTCTTTCCTAAAACAAGTGCAGCACCAGCAGTGCTGGATCAGATTTCTTTGCTACCTAAAGGAGTGCGAGGGTATATAAACATTTGCAAGAGCAATTGGCTTTTTTTCCTTGCTAGTTTTGAGTTATGGAGAGACAGCAAGCCAGAATTTGAATGAAAACACTCTCTTTCTGCTTCAGCCTGATAGAAACAACCAGATGCTCATGGCTTTTGATTAATGTTGGGCTAAGCATTTCTTAAGCAAGCAGAATCCTGGAAGTAAATGTTCCCGTGTCATCAGGTTAATTACATTAACTTGAATAAAAATGGAACTACCTTTTCTGTCCTTGAAATAGGCAGGCACACATTTCAGACGTTTGTTTTAGTCTATTAGTCTTAACAGTTTTAATTAGTGACCACTGCTATTGGTAATCTTTAGGGATTTTTTTCCCCTATTGGATTTACAAATTCATATTTACAAATGTATCTTCTAGACAGCTTCAAATATCTTGCCTAGTTTTTCTATTCAGATTTGGGCTTTGCTGTTTATTTTCAAGGCAGACACGACGGCTTCATTTTTAGAGAATTACCAGGGAGATAATGTGTTAAGTTACATATTCTGTGGGACTGTTTAAATTTTCATACTTGCCCAATGCTTAGCCACTGACATACCCTTCCCTTTCAATTCTGATTTATAACAAAATACTGTGCTGCTGTGCAGTTTAGAATAAATGAGAGATGCTAAAGGGAAGTAAATTTAGGTAAGTGACTGTGTTAGATGGCTTCAATTAATTCTTATTAACTTCTGCAGGTATTAGTCACCATTTATTGGCTAGGGAAAGCGGCAAACAGCTGCACATCATACAGTGGATCGACCTTGAACCTGAAGGAGTTTGAAGGTTTGCTGGCACAAATGAGAAAGGTATCTTTTTGATATGCTTTGGGAATGGAAATTTCATCTGAATTATTACTCCCATAAATAACCTGTTTGTTGCTATATATGAAAGAACTGAGGTGCTGGAGTGCAAAATTACTTAGTAAACCCCTACGTCTTTTGAAAACGTTTCTGGCTCTACCAAGCCATGAATACGACTTTCTTTGGCAGTCAGTTTTTGTGGTAATACCAATAATGAAGCACATGATGTCAAACAGGGGTTTAGAATTGTCACATGGCTCTGTCATCTTCATTTCCATCAGTTTTGGTTTCACTTAACTTTTTCATTTATGACACAGAGTTTCAACCAGAAGAGCTGGGACTCAAAAGTCAAGATGGTGGTACTCTTAGGAACAAAGATTTTTCTTCTTTAAATGAATCAGTTGCACGGGCAGCTCTTTTGTTTTGAAGTTGCAACATAAAGCATCAAACCAAAGTATCTAAATAAAGCCCAAGGAGAGAGAAGGAGTGGATTATGTTTCACCAAGGGGATAGTTATGATGAATATGTGTTTTCCCAGGCTTAAATTCTGGCTGAAACTATATTTGGTGGTTTATGATGAACTGAGCTTTGTTGGAGAGGAAAACTTGTGCTTGCTGTAGGGTGGTTTGGGGACTTTTGGCTGAGTGTTCCAGCATGCTGTGAACCATGACCTGAGACGCTTAGCCTATGTAATGGTCAGCATTGATAGTCAAGCATGCATTCACTGGGGACGAAAGGGGTGAGCAGCAGGCATGTAAGAAGGGGGCAGCACCTGGTACTAGCATTGCATTTGTTGGCTCATGAAGGCCATACAGATATGTTCTCCAGCCCGCGGAGAACTTCATGCCTGCTGCTTCCTCCTTATCTTATGTAACAGCCAATCAACACAGGCAGTAGGGTTTGGGGGCCGTGGAGACTTTGCTCTTTATTCTTCTCAAGCTCTGTGCTATTGTGTCTGCACCAGCTGCAGTTCGTCATTCTGGGATCTCAACACTGCCTGCACTGGATTGCCACTGGAGAAGGTGAAATACTTGGCTGACTAATAGCAGTTCCTACACCCTAGTCTTACCAGAGAACCTTAACTAGATGGGTAAAATCCTGTTTTGTGATACCAGTTCCTGTGAAGAAGTAGGCGGAGATGGAAAGGAAAAGAGAACATCGTGCTTCTCTGTAGAGGTTTATTTTGGTCTTCGTTTGAAATGACCTGTGCTAATCACTCAGGACTTCGCCATTCGTGAATGATATGACTGAGACCAAGCAGTAAAGAGATAAAGTTTATACTTGAGTTGTTTCCAAATAGAAGAAGCAGGGAAGGAACAGCCCCCCACTCCAAAGGGCCTGAAAGGTAAAACAAAGGTGAACAAGGGACCTAATGCAGAAAAATTGCCATAGTGCAGGTAGGCCATGAGCCAGCAGTGTGCCTCGGTGGCTAAGAGAGCCAATGGGATCCTGGGGTGCATCCGGAGGAGTGTGGCCAGCAGGTCAAGGGAGGTGATCCTCCCCCTCTACTCTGCCCTGGTCAGGCCCCACCTGGAGTATTGTGTCCAGTTCTGGGCTCCCTGGTATAAAAAGGACAGGGATCTCCTGGAGAGAGTCCAAAGAAGGGCTACGAAGATGATAAAGGGCCTGGAGCATCTGCCCTATGAGGAAAGGCTGAGAAGATTGGGACTGTTCAGCCTTGAGAAGAGAAGACTAAGGGGGGACCTAATCAATGTTTATAATTATCTTAAGCAGGGGATGCAGGGGGAATCAGCCAGCCCCTTTTCAGTGGTCTGTGGAGACAGGACAAGGGGCAATGGCTGCAAGTTGGAGCACAGGAAGTTCCGCACCAACATGCGGAAGAACTTCTTCCCAGTGAGGGTGACAGAGCCCTGGGACAGGCTGCCCAGGGAGGTGGTGGAGTCTCCTTCTCTGGAGATATTCAGGACCCGTCTGGATGCCTATCTCAGTGAAATGTCCTAGCGAGCTGCTTTGGCTGGGGGTTGGACCCGATGATCTCTCGAGGTCCCTTCCAACCCCTACAATTCTATGATTCTATGATTCTTAAGTTATATGGGCTTCTTTTTTAATGTTCAGTCTCGCAGCATGAGGCTCCCCTTTGTCCAGGTGAAGTTTACCCACCAAACTAACCATCAGAGCATTTTGGAGGTCCCATCTTGAGCCTTTTTGTGAGATGAAGTAGGCTGGGGCCAGAAGGCAGTGTCCTCTGGGGAGGTGATTGCAGAGAGCCAGCCTGGGCAGTGCTGGGTGTTGCAGGTCAAGGACAAGAACAAGAGGCTGAGGCTTGATTCATTGCAGATGTTGGAGCTGGGAGCAGAGAAGAGATCTCATAAAAGCTGAAGACTATATATTCTTTTAATGTAAAAACTGAGAACTTTGCAGTCCCGAAAAGCCTTGTTTAGGTAGTATTGTAATGAGGGCCGCTGGCGTTATGTTAAGGTCACCTCCCCACTCCTGCAGGATTTCCACTGGCAATTGTGGGCTTGTCTGTTACTGAATTTGAAGAGGATTTGGTTGTAAAATTGAACATGTTAATCATGCTGTGCAACACACTGATGTTCTTTATAGCTGAGCTTGAGTGATGAAAAGACACTTTATCACGTTCTCTACTGGCATTTTTTTCCACAGAATTTAATAATTAAATCATCCATAAATTCAGTCTGGTTTAGCTTTTCTGTTATAAATCCTCCTTGCCCTCCTTTTTTAATAAGAAAATCAAAGGACAGCTCAGATGTAAGTTGTCTCGGATTCATCTTTTTCTGCTTCTCATACTGAAAGGGCTATTCATTTCTAATTTTATTCATGCTACTCTGTTTTTAATTTTATTAACTGTTTGGATATCCGTTCTTCTTCATTTACTTTTAAACTGGAAGTTCTCAATGACAAAAAAATCCATGGCTTTTTGATTATATTTAGTGGGTGGAACTTCCTGGAGAAACACATCTTACATTTGGCAATCACACTTTAGCTACTGCTCAGTGACATACTGTGTTTTTAATTAGATAATATGAAAGACTAATGTACTGTTGTGTGTCATGTTATGGTGTTATCAGTCCTACAGATAAGCACTTTCTTTTTCCCATTGATAACATTTGGGAGATGACGTTTGCTTAGAGCAGGACAAGTACCCATCTGTCAGACGGCGGTGGGCTGGGAGAGTAGTTTCGGCAAGGGGAAAGCTGTAAAGAACATGTTTACAGAAGTCTAGGATCCCATCCTGGTGCCTGCCTCCTAATTCCTGGTGAGCAGCATGCAAAATTAACATCAACAGGCCTTTGAAAGTGGGGTCTGCAGAACTCATTAGTTCACAATTGGACTGTTTTCAAACTCTGGGAAATAGTGAATGCAGGATGGGGCTTTTTGCCTGAGTTTAAGTCCCTGTAGCTGCTGAGCAGTTGTGTGTCATTCAAATACAGTAATTTAGGAAAATGGAAGTGTGCCTGAGGATTGAGAATAGCTGATTGGTATGAAGGGATGAGGGGATTTAGGGAATTTGGATTTTCAAAAAGATTTTTGGATCATGTCACAAAAGGGATTTTGATAGGATTTTTAGATTTGTTCTTGGATAACTCATGTGGATTTCAGGGAGACAGGTCTTTGTTGTCTAGTGTTTCTGTCAGTATTTTAGATCACTAAACAGGACCGGGGAAGGAAATTAAGTAGCAGTCGATTACTATTTTGTTAGATGTATTTTATTTCTGTTTAGAAAATACTTTCACTTCCATTTGCAGGGAGGTTACTTACTGACATTACCACAGTTTATCGTGGCCTTAGGGGACCTTTGCTGCTGCCCTTAATGTGGTATTTTGGCAATGTAACAGTGAGTGGCACTAATTAAGCCTTCTTCCTGAAAAGTCTGCAGGACGTTTGGTCTGCTCTCTCCGTCTCGCTTCAAGCCTCCTTCTTTTCCAGCATGGAAGCCTTGGTGTGTTCCTGCAGGGCTCTCCTCCCTCCATCACTTCTCCAGCAAACCTAATTTCTTGTGGAGGAGGCCCACCGTAGCATACTGTGATGTTCTTGATTGATCTCATTGGCGATAGTAGTAATGGGTAAAACTTTAGCAGTCAAGGACAGTGAGAGCTGTGTTCGGCGTAGCCATTGTGCTCCAGCTAGTAGTAAGCAGCGGGTGCTTCTTAATTAGGAATTAATATTCAAATGTTTCTGGGGAAAAAAAGAAAGGGGGGGGGAAGGGAAATCACATTCCAGCCTCCTTGGGTCACAAAATGTCAGTGTGATAATGGCACCCACATCTCTGACTTTATTTACTGTCAGGGGAGAAAAAAAACAGATTTATCTTTGAATAAAAGTAGTTATTTTTGTTTTTTCCCAGCCTGTGCAATTGTAATTAATGTTAAGACACTCTGTAAAACAAGGGATTTATTATAATGCAAGGGTGAGGATGGCTTCTATTGACCTTTTCCTCTGCTGGAGTTTCAGTGTTTTAGTATGTGCTGCTTGCACTGGAAAGAATTTATAATCACAGGGCTGTCAAAGACAACCATTGTTCTCCCTGCTCTGAACATGTGGGTCAGCTACAAGTGCTTTCATATCCCCCAGAGCCAGGAGCTGGCAAAGAGTAAAGAGCACAACTGAATTCTTCTGAGGCATCAGGAAAAGCATTTTGCATATTTTTCATTGCTGATTGCTTCAGAAAGACATCCCTCTTTCATAACAGGAATTTCTCTTCAAGGTAGAGGGAGGCTGGGGCACACTGCTTCATTATTTTGCCGAGCTGAAGCAGCAACAACAAATGCTGTCTGCTGGTGTCCCAGCCAGATACAATAGATGGGCAAGGAGAGGGGGGATCTTTTGGAAAGCAGCAGACTTAAACCTGATGCAGGCACGGTGTTAAAATTGTAGTGCCTTTGCCTGTGCTATGGACTATGGACGACAAGTCAAGTTTCAGGTTACTTTCAGTTTTGATCAGTTCATTAACTTGCCTACTGCAACTTTTTTCTCAGTTCATCGTCCTAATCTAATGAGCGGGGTTTCCACTTAATCAGCATAAAATTGGGGCTTACTGCAAGCTTGCACTTTTGCTCTGAAGGGGAGAAGGGGCAGAAAACAAATCCTTTTTTTGAGGGAGGAGAATTTTAGTCTTTGGGAAGACGCTTTGTTGTGTGCTGTGTAAGGGATCTCACAGGTATGTCGGCGGCTTCTTTATGAAGAGGTACCTGCTGTACTTCCTTGTAGGAAACGGAGGATATTGAGAGCCCAAAGCGCAGCATTCGTGACAGTGGCTATATAGACTGCTGGGACTCGGAACGCAGCGATTCCCTCTCCCCTCCTCGCCACGGCAGAGATGATTCCTTTGACAGTCTGGACTCCTTTGGCTCCCGCTCGCAGCAGACACCATCTCCAGATGTAGTGCTCAGAGGGAGCAGTGATGGTAAGTACCAGTCACAGTGAGGCACATGCATAACGTTGGGACATAGAAGTAATGTTTCTGGAGCAAATGTGCCATTGGGGAGCTGGACAGAGCCTCTGAATCGTGTTAATCCTGCGGGAAGACTCCTCTGTGAGCGCTGATTTGTGCTTCTGGAGGTTTAGAGGACTTTGCCAACAACTTACTCGAAGTCTGTCTCGGTTAGGATAGCATCATGTTGAAAACGAGTTACACCATTGCAGTGTAATTTTGTGAGGAGGAGAGTGCTTTTCTGCATTCTGGTGTAAGAGTAACTTATAACTCATTTTAACATAAACTAGGCTGGAGAAAGGACTAAGAGTGCGGGAATTGGGGAAACACTGAAGTGAGAAAAATGCTGCCAAAGTATACCCTGGATGGATAAATACCTTGAAAATGTCTGATACTTGACAGAGTTTTGAATTCTGATGTATAACATCTTACCAAATGTCAAATGTCTGTTCGTAGTATTTAGAAAATTGGGTTACTTGATAGCTCCTGGCATCAGAGCTGTGGTCATCTTTGGACACCTTTGGGTGAGGACATGCAGCTCTTGGCTTCCAGAAGGGATGCTGCTTCTCTGTTTTTCTTGTCTGATTCCCAGAGGCTTCCAGAGGCTTGTAAACAGTGTACTGGGTGAGGAAGGATTTGCTAGCACATAGGTGTGCACTTATGTTACCTGTTGTGAGCACAAAAGGATTCTTGATTGAAGCTCCCTCTGCACAGTTACATTCCCAATGAGCAGGCGAATTGGTCAAACTTGATCATCAGATGAAGTTATGATCCACACGTGGATCACTTCTCCTTAGTAATGTCATTTATTTAATGAAAAAACCAAGGGCAGAAAGACTTTTTGGTAGGAACCAGATGTTCATACTGCTTTTGGCAGTTTGAACAAAACTGGTGCTAATCATAACCGGACACATGAGAGATTTCCTGAGTTATGGGGAACTCCTTAAAACTGAAAAGCTGGCAGGGAGAGCTGGTATCTCAGCTGAATTATCAACAAGCTGTGGGTAAAGCAGATCTAAGAACTGCACTGCTGTTCTGAGTGGTCTGTGAGCTATTGGGGCTCTTGCTAGTTGACCATCCAGAACCCAGTACTGGGGCTGATTCCCAGAACCAGCCTCATGCCCTGTCGGACACTTAACAGTGCAGGCTCCACTTTAGAAAACATTTTCCTGCCTTTCCAAACGAGACAGAAGTGTGGTGTTGGCAAATAGGAACACCTCACATGTCCTAATGAGGAATTGTTGCTCTGCCCTGGGTGCTCAAAGAGTCTCCAGCGTCACTGCCTACTTAGAGCTGCTGGGCAGCAAAGTACATGTCCCATAGCTGCTTCCTATCAACTTTTGCTGTATTAGCAGATTTCAATAAGGTTTTGTGGTTGGTTGCTTGGTTGCCACAGCTGAGACATACTGTCTGTCACATTCTTGAGTGAATAACAAATACAAAATAAGATGCAAGCATTCAAAGCTTGTTCTTAAAAATTAGTCTTTAACTATATCCAGACCCAGGGTGCCTGCAGATGCTATGTGCACATATGACTTGTCCAGCTGGCCCTTTCTAATATGTCCCATTTTCCTGGCTTGCTGCTGCCATAATTTCACAGCTGTCTCCTCCAAGAGTTGCAGGTGAGGTGTAGTTTGGCTGACTTCTTTTCTGCTGAACCTTTTCCTGTGGCCTCAGCAGGCCAGTGTTTTGCTCAGCTGCATAGTTTTTTGATAGAAATACTGTATATGCAAAGCTGGATGGAGGAAGAGGTTCTGCTTGTATTACTTCTTTCTCCATTCAGATAGGAGTATTATAAACCAAATAATGCAGTAGTGAAATAAAACTATGATTGCTTCCACTCCTAGAAAAAAATTCATGCATGGAGATCTTCTAAGTTATATTTGTGTGATGGAGGAAGCAATGAATAGTATCACCTTCACAAATACCATCTGTGATAAGTCCCACTGTTAGGAACTCCTGTGGTGTCCTATGCAGACCCTCTCCCTTGGCAAAAAGCAAATAAAACCAGTGGTAGAGCAGAACAGTTTGTTTAAAACACAGTAGAACAGCAGACTGACCTCCCCATAGAGTCACTAATGTACTTGGGAATGAATAAATACCCTCTGCTTGGCTGGCAGTTATGTGCAAGTCCTTCTATGAAGGACCTGTTTGCATTTGAGGTGTCTGGTTGCTCATTGCAGGGTATGGAATCCAACTGCTGCTGCTGCTTCTTCTACTTGGAAATGCAGAACAACAAAGTAAAGGTTATAAATGTAGAGCACAGCTGCATCTTCCATTCAGTGCTTTGGCTTCAAGTGCTTTTTTTTTTTCAGATTTGAGCTGAAAATAGTTTCATGAGTAAAATAATGAATAATTAAAGAAGCTGTTTGTCTTTGAAGTACTCAGCTTGGGGATGCTGGTAGGCACTTCAGTAATGAGAGCAGAATCTGTTCTAATTTCTCTGCTACTGTGGTTATTTATCCCAGAAGCCCTGTCTGCTGGTTCAGGACTGGTTTTCATGTGATACAAAAATAAGCACCGAAACAAAGTCAAGAGAAACAGACTAGCATATGAGAGTAAAGGATCTTTTCATTTTCTTTTAGCTCCTCTGTGGCCATGCTCAGTCCAATGATACTATAGTTCTTCAAACCTCAGCTGTCCTCAGACACCCATGATTCTGTGGTCCTGGCTCCACATTTTGTTTAGACACGGACTCAAGTTACCAATCATGGTGCTAGTTATCATATGCTTCTAACCAAAATTCTCCAAGCAGAAAGATTACTGGCAAAAAGTGCATTGTGATTTTTCTAGCTAGCTCATTTCCATTGTGTCTTGTCTTTTCTTACTGTTCCCTTTCACTCTTCTTCATGTCTCTCCAAGCAAACATTGAATAACTTAATCTGCTGCAAAAGCTCTTTGCAAATAACATTCCTAGCATATTTAGACCTCTTTTCCTCCCCCCAATTTGAATTATACACAAGCTACTTGTGATTTTTATGACTTCATTGTTTTCGGTTGTTCATTAGGTAGCTCAGTGAATTAGCTAGTAATTTACTAGCATGGTGAATTAGCAAGAGGACACAACGTGGGTGGCTTCCCCTCACCCCAAAGAGGGGAACAGCTATTGCATATGCAAGTGTTGCCAAGGGCCAGAAACATCCAGCACTCCAAAGCTGGGAGGAGGTTTGTATGCTGGTGGGAGAAATGGCTGAATATGCTCTGTTTCCCTCCTCAAAACAGTGCCTGGCTGATGATACACTGCTGGGACAGAACTGGAAGCTTCTTTGTGAATTACTTAAAAAGGCTCGTGATGGTGCAGGGAATCTAGTGAATGTCTATGAAGTGGGTTCCAAAATGGCTGAGGGCAGTTCCACTGCAGATACTCTGTAAGGTATTTTTGTTCTACCTTTTGGGAGTTTGGTTTTCAAGTTGGAAAAGTCTTGCCTAAGTTTCTATGAATATATATTTTTAAGGGATTGTAAATATCAGGAAGCTTAGTTCATCTGAACAAAATAGTCACTCATCCCTGTTGATCTCCCATCTTTCTCAGCAACTCTTGTTTTTTCTCTCACCGAATTTCTTCACTTTGCAGTAAAGTACTCTTCAATCTTTGCTGTACTGATCTAACCTGTAAACCCTGAGATCCATTCTCTCTCTCCTAACCCCTTTCCATCTGAGGATCAAGTCTGTTTTGCACTGTGCTAGACTGAGTGACCAGTCAGTCCACCAGTGAGCCTGGGGAAACACCATCTGAGTCTTCTGTTTTATAGCAGCTGATGTTTGTTCTCAGATTTTGATCAAAGCTGATGTGTGAATTCAAAATGCTGTTAATACTTATCTACAGATTCCTGCCATTCTGTAAATGTACAGCATGCAGGCCTTTTTTGGTTGAGCATGTGCCATGCACATTTAAGTCCAGGTTCAAGAGTGTGAATGAGGTCAAACATACCCATATGTACAACGAGGAGTCATTTGGGCAGGTAAGCTACTGTAGCTGTAAGTCAGGTAAGCTTCTGTAAGCTGTCTGGTGTGATGAAAAAGTCTGGCTTAATCTGGCCCTGAATTTTCTGATGACCCATGGCTGAAGATGAGGTTTTTGGGGGCTAGAAAAGAAGGCTTGATGGAAAAGCAGCTGTTCACTGTCCGTTTAGATATTATGGCTACTACCTTCAGTGACTGATTTTAAAATACAAATACAGGTTAAAATGGCTTCATTTTTTGGTGTTTGCATGCTAAACGTCATTCTCTGGTGGTGTCTTCTCTAACTTAGAATTAAAATAAAATGGATGGAAGTGAAAAGCAAAAGGAATTTTTTTTCTCTTTCCTCACTAGGGAGAGGAAGTGACTCAGAAACTGACCTGCCACACAGAAAGATGCCAGATGTGAAAAAAGATGACATGTTGGCGAGGAGGACATCACACGGTGAACCTAAATCAGCTGTGCCTTTTAATCAGTACCTCCCGAACAAGAGTAATCAGACTTTCTATGTACCCGCTCCGCTGCGGAAGAAGAAAGCCGAACGGGAAGAGTACCGGAAGAGCTGGAGCACGGCGACCTCGCCGCTAGGAGACAGGCCTTTCAGGTAAGACTGACCTGCCCGACTTTTCCCAGGCCCAGTGATGACACCCGAAGACGTGCCTAATTTGGGGGTTATTTTATAAGATGTATGAGACGCCTTCTGTAGTAAATCTCTTGCTGAGATGGTACTGATAAATTGTTTGTAGCCGTTGATGAAGGTGGTAGGAAAGCAACAAGAGGAGAATGATTGCCTTGATGTCATTATTTACCAAACAATGCAATGTATACCTTGTGTTTCTCAAGATGTTGGTTAATATAAGTACTATGGATGTTGACTCAAACCCAAGGTTGAACAAAATTGTTGTGGGTGATCTGTCTCAGTTCTCAAGACAGTTACTTACTGACAAATGATACTTATGTTTATGTATTCAATCAAAGTATTTTTGCTGTGCTTTTTATAGTGGTACAGTTTATATAGCTCTGACTCTGTTTCTGCATGCTGATATTTCACCTCTGATTTTGCCTAAGAGGCAACTTCCACTAAAGAGCATAATTACCTTCCTGGATCATTCATCAGAATATCCTTTGGTGCCTTGATATTAACAGAATGTGCTTATAATAAATAAGTGTACATGTTCCAGGCACAGCATACATTCAACTACCTTGTATAATTCAATAGCAAACCCCACCCTGAAACCATAGAAGAAGAACAGAATGAAACATCAGAACTCTGTGAAAAGGAGAAAGTGGGCTCCATGGCTCCCGAGGAAAGCCCCTTAAAAATCAAGTAGGTTTGAATCAAAATGAAGGAAACTCCATAGACCAGTCTCCTTCATGTAGTGCAAAAGAAACATCAGCACCCAAGGGGAAGGACACAGAAGAGATCAGAAAGTTGAGAAGGCTCGAAGAAGCTGGCATTAAGGTCATGTCGGCAGCCCAGCGTTACGGCAGGTTAGCCCAGCGGTGTGGGAAATGGTGCACGCTTCACGTTTTTAGGATTGGCTGAAGTGTGGGTTTCCTCAAGCTGCTGTGATTTCACTTCTGCTAACAAAAATCCGGCCTGCTAAGCACTCACAATTGCTAGCAAAGGTCTTCGTCTGAAGAGGCTTGTGATGTGACAGATGTGGATTGCAGAGTTGTATGATGCTAACTGCATTTGTGTTGAGAAATTGTATTGTCTTATAGCTTAATGTAAACAAACTCCAGGAAAACTGCTGCACAGACTACTTGTCATCTCCCACCTAATGCTTTCTTGTATTTAATGGAAAATACATACAAATATACATTAAAAATGCCTTGTCTAGGCAGAAGTTTCAGAAACTTACGTGCTGCTGATCGGATGGTTTAGTTTACCAAACCACACTTTTCATATGGTTAATATTTTTAGCTGTGTTAATAAATGATGTTTTATTTTTAATGGCAGGAACTATAAAAGTACAGTGCTTGTTAACACATGTACCAGTTAAAAGCATGGAGGCATAGTTCAGCAATCGTAATTTGACTGACTTTGGCATGGAGTTTCAGTAGTTATTCACTCATTACCTGTGTTATTTATTTTTGGATGTTGTTCAATTTGGTTATTTCCTGTTCTTTAACTCAAGAGCTGAATGATGGCTAGGCTCTCTGCCCATGCCTTTCCATCATCTGATCCTGGTTCCTTATGAAAAATACCTCTTTCTCATGGGGATGGCCCACAAAGCAGAGTTTTAACCAACTCTTGCCTCTTATAAATGATCAGAACGGTTTGGCTAAAGGGTAAGTGTCCAAATGTCCTCCCAGCCAAGACATTTTGTTCAGGATTCTGGAATGAAATCCTCACAGTGAGAAGCTTAGCAGATGCTGCTCTACACTCTGGGCTTTAAATTTAGTAGTAAAAAGTACAGCTCTTCCATGATACAGCTTGTTTATAGATACAGCAAAGCTTGTTTAGGGTCATACACAGATATGCCTTACACAGATAAAACAGTCACAGTATATATGCTGCCAGATGTCCTCTTCTCAGGTTGGCCTCACTGCAGTCAAGCTGTAATGAACCAGTGTTTGTGCATGGTCATGGGGTACCACCTTGATAAAGCAAAATACTGGCAAAGAGGAACTCAGTCATAAATGAGTCCTTTGGACTGAGTTAGTGTTTTAGTTGATCAGGAATCCATAAACTGGTAGGATACTACTAGGATAATCCTGTTCTGAGTCCAAGGCTGAAGCATTAATGGTAGTAATGTAGTAATACGTGGCAAGATGTAATAATAGCTTGTGTTCAGCAGTGCTGTGCACAACAAATAGCACCGCGTGCCTGTGGATTTGGAGGATGCTCATGGTGTTATTTCAGTCCTTTTTCCAACCCTGTGCTTGTTCTGCTGTTTTGATCTCCGTGAAAGAAGCACATGTGATCAAATGTGTGGTTCTTTGGCATGAAATCAGGTCTCCTTTTTCCTTGGAGAGCATGCTCTCCTGACAGTGCTGAAGGAGAAGGTAGCAGAAGTAACAAGCCGTTTTCCTTCCTTGTTCTCAGCAGAAGCAACTCCTGGAATTTGGCAGCTGGAAGGAGGAGGTGCCACTGGTTTTCTGCCCCAGCTGAGGGTTGAAGAGCAAAGCTTTGTAGCCCAAGCTTTGCCATAGTGAACTAGGACCATACTCCTGGGGATTGTAGGAGAATGCAACAGAAAAGGCACTGGGATCAGAGCTCTGTAAGGAAAAGTATTTGTGTATGTAAGTGGAAGAATAGTGGGTGAGGAGAAGGAAAGAGCTCAGGAGTGACACTTTAGGATATAGAGGAGCATTTGATCATCTCTCCTAAGGTCTTGTTCTCTTCTCTTTTCTTGGCATCGAATTCAATTTTCTATATATTAATGGCCCTGAGCAATTTTCAGTCCCTCTTCTTTCTGTATTCTGATCTTTTTTTTTTTCTTTTGCCCCTCTTACTCCCTCATCTTTCTGTGATTCTGGCCTCTCTTTTTTTCACCTGAGGTTGTCAGTTGTCTTCCACTTACTCAGAGTTGTTTACAGGCTTTTTCCTCTCAACATTTTGACCTCTGGAGAACACCCACTGTGACTTTGAGTTCTACAAGGCATCTAATTGTTCCTAAAGCTGAAACTCAGTTGCAGACCTTTCTGGGTCTGGCGCAGGAAGGATTTGAACTTGTATGCAAATACTTTTTTTTTCCTGGAATCAAGGTACTTACCTCTATTGCTGCAGCATGTTCTAGGAAAGGACTCCTTTGAGCTAGATGTTATACAAATGCATGCCAAAAAGCATTCTCCTTTCCCAAAGGAGTATATTGTCTCTTTGTATCATGTTATAATGCTATGTGATCCTCCTTGCTTGCTTGTTTGTCTGCATCTGTCTCTTACTTAGTGTTATATCTGAAAGGCAAAGATCAGCTTCATGATGGCTTCCTAAAAGAGGAGAATCAAGTGTGTTGTAATAGATGATGGACAGGAGGATGTAGGAGTGAAATGTGAGCAAACACGTTTTGCATGCTTGTTGCAAAAGGGATGCAGACTCCTATCTTGATAACACGTAAGCATGCAAAGCCCTTCTGTTACTCTGAAATGCAATATAAGCCTGTATGAGACCCTGCTTCAGGGAGTGCAAACACCCACAGACTGACACTTGAGAAGCACATGCTGTACCAGCATAGACCCAGGTGGTATTTCCTCAAGGGCTGGAGCTGGGTGTGCGAGTGTGATTTGCAAATGTGCAAGTAATTCTGGTCCATTGCAAGCTTCAGTCTTTGCTACCTCTATGGTAAACTGGCCTTAAAAGGCACTTTGGAAACCCTTGCAGACTGACTAGGGAGACCCCAAAATGTCACAGCTAATCTGTGATTCCATTTAAAACAAAATGTAAATGAATTGAAAATATTCTTAACCTAGAAACTGATTGTTGAAGTCTAGTTACTAAAAGTTCTAAGCTCTTCAGTTATTCATTACAGTGACTCATAGTTGCTCTTTTGAATATTACAACTCTATATTTCTTTGTTGCCAAAACCACCCTAGTCAGAAATGCTACGTTTGATGCTCTCAAGCTTCAGTAGCATAGGCGAACGTGGGTTTTTACTGAAAAATCACTTGGTTATACATAGCTCTTAAAAACTAAAAGCATAAAACAATAGCCCAAATCGAACCAGCTGAATAAATACTGATCATCCTGATTTTCATTTAAGAAGAAAATACAAACAAGATTTAATGGAGTATTACATGCCTTTATACATGCCCTTCATATCCAGGGTTCTGAAAATTATTTCCAAATTATTAGACTTCAGAAAACGGTGATGGTACCAGGATTAAAATCTGATTTAAAAAAAAATGGTTATTCGTACATACCTAAGCTTATTTGAGAGAACAAGTCCCGGTGTATATGACTTTTAGATAACTGATTTCCTTTGTGCCTAAAACATTAGGCACAGTCTATATATTTCAGATTTTCTCTAAAGTTTTCATATTCTTGTACTGGGGAGAAGAAGATGTCTTAGGAAACCATAAGTGGGAAATCAGACTCTTTCCCTGGTGGTCGTCTTGTACTTGCAAGTTTAAAAAGCAGATTGGATTTGGGCAAATTATGCTTATGTATTGACAACCTGTGATTTAGAACTGAGTGATGTAATACACATGTTCAGCGGGGAAATTTGAACCTGTGACCTTGTAGGGCTGTGGAAGACCCTTGTAGAGTATTGTTCTAAGTAGAAGGTAAGGGATTGACTGCTGTTGCTCATGGAGGGTGTATGCAAAGTGTACAGCAGCTCAGAGTCGTCTGTTCCAGCGGTTTCTGAAGCTGTTGTGAACACAGATGCTCAGGAGGGACAGCAGTTCCCTTTGGAGCACTGTCATCCAGTGCTGTCTGTTGCCTTTCGTGGAATCTTGACCCTTTGGAGGCACCTAAGGAAAAAGTTGCCTTTGGCTAGTTTGAAAGCACAGTCTACATGTCGCTACAGAAGGGTTCTGTGCATTGCAGCATAACAAGGCAATGGCAGTTAGTTCCATATTGCTCCGCTGTCCTCCAAGGCCTGAGCCAGGCTGACCTGTCAGGGCTGGTTTATGGCTTCCCATAACTTTCTCCAGCAACTTCATTGAGCAGTACTTTGGCAGGGCAGCTGGGACCATATAAGCAGTGTGTATAGTGGGCTTGCAGAGCTTTAAAATATTTAAAAACACAACCAATTATAACTGTTGTTTTTTAATAGAGAAACTCAAAGAAACCCCTCAGCTGTTCAAATTCGCTTTCTTAATGTCAGTCTTTTTCCCTTAGCAAAGCAAGGTGTGCTATATGAAAGAGGAAATGCAAGGTATTTGCAGCCTGCAAAAGCACTGTATGGAAGAGTCTACTACTTGATACCCAACTTCCTAAAATATCAATAAATACAACTTGATTTTTAAAGGGAAGAGTTGCCTAGCTCTTGCCATCTGTCTTTTCAGTTTGCTTAAGAGTATTGGCTGTTGCAAGTTGAAATAAGCTTAGTCTTTCAGGGTACCAGCTGACTCAATGGTCTTTATTGTCGTAATCTTCAGTAACAAGAAGTCTGTGTTGATATCAGTCTCGTTCCTGACCAAGGCAGATGGTCATGTATTCCAGCATGCCAGTATCATTGGCATACTGGTGCTATCATTGTAGCTACTGTATATCAGCACTGGCATAGAGGCTTATTCTGGGGCAAAGGGAAGGTTAGTTAGGGAAAGAACCAAGCATGGATGTGTGTGAGACAAAAAGCAGTTAAGAATATTAGGGCAAGCAGCCTCAGTGATTACTCGGGTCTTTTAAAAAATAGAGCCATTTAGAAGAAAAAGTGCCAAATATCTGGTATTTCAGGATTCAGCGTGTTGGCCAGGGATCAGGTATTTGCATCAAATCTCTTTCTTTTTTTTTTGTGTTCAAGAAGTTTAAAAATGCCATTACAGTACTACATTCACTGCATCTTGTATGTTAAAATGGTTCTTAATTACCTATAGCTAAAATAAGTAAAGATCCAACATGCTGATTTTCTCTGTGAAAACCTTTTGGATTTGTTACTTGTATATGGTAAGTTATATTTATAACAACAAGGCTTTGCCCAATCTAACAGCAGCCTGGAGCATATTTGATTAACTCTGCTTGTTTTATGACCTGGAGATGGGTGCTGCCACTGCCCTCTCCTCCCCTGGTGCATCAAGAGGTTTACTTAATTTTGCTCTGTGTCAGTAAAAAGCCAACATGTGAAGACAACAGAAGCACTCCAGATATCATCCTTCGCAAGGACAACCCCTTCATGACACATTATCAAGGGAAGGATTCTGGCTCAGAAGATGAAGGAGCCAGCAGAGTTCCTGATTTAGAAAAGGATGACTTTGCCGCCCGGAGAGCCAGAATGAATCAACCAAAACACATAGTTCCATTTAACTCTTTTTTAATTGGACCCTATACAAGTAAAGATAAAGGTAAACTGGAAGACATTAAAAAGCCACTGCAGATGGAAAAGCAGGAACACGCAAGGTGTGCATTCATGGTCTTTTTCCTTCTGTTATAATGCTTGATTTCACATGATCTATTGCTGTGCTGGACTTAAGCTGCCTTAGCTACAAAAAACACAGGCTAGAGTAGGTGTAAATGCTTTATCATGAAGTGAACAAAACCGAAAACCCAACAACAAAAAAAAGATGTAGAGAACCAACTTTATTCTTTTGAGTATCAGAACCAGGAGCTTAAATTGACTGTGAGTTTAAATAGCATAAACACTAGATGCTTTTGTTACCTAAGCTCATGAAGACAGCTCATGAGCTTGAGTAATTGAGAATAAACTTAGAAGATATGTTTTGTATCTTAGCTCTTTCAATGAATGCTTTCAGTGCACATTTTTGAATGCATTTGTTTCATGTAATGCCCTCTTAATACCTTGCCTAAATGTGGGCTCAGCTAAGTCTTTGGGTAAGGCACTGAATACACGTGCCAGTTATACTGCACCGACTTGTGTTGCACATAGTCCTAATGTCTCTTACACAGTTTGGGGAATGAAGCATGGGTTACAAGATTTCAGTGTAGAAAATCTCTTCTTTCTTCAGTTCAGTGATACAGACCTTTAAGAAGTTGCTTAACACAAGTATCTGCTAGGCACAGATCTTCAGGAAACAAGTATATTTGTTTTATCTGTGCAAAGAGAAGTGACCCTGGATAAAAATAACTATATATAGGTTACAGTGGACCTTGACTGATACATTCAGAAAACATCTTTTACTATGTAGTAGCTCTTTTCAGTAATGTAAAATGTGCCTTTCAGCTGCTGGCAATTTGATTATATTAACATTTTCTAATGACTGTCTTGGCAGGGCATCTGAAGAGCACATAATCAAATTTTAATATTCTAATGCTATTGACATGACTCTTAAGATCAAAGACACTCTGAGTATGTTTGCAAGCAAAACTTGAATTCACTTTGTTAATATGAAAATGAGGTATTTGTAACTATTTAAGAAAAAGCTTATTGCAGAAATACAGTAATAAGTTAAAGATTTTTCTTGCTTGAGCTAGGAATAGAAGTCATGTGGTGAAGTGGTCTCAGTGCGTAAGCAGGGTAGTGTAGATGAGAGGGTTCAACTTCAAACGATTCATTCCATGTTTACTCACTAAAATTACCATTAAAATAATCCTATAAAATTCAGTTTTATCTTCTTGCACTCTGAACCTCTTCTATTGACACTGATTTATCATTACTCCTTCAAAATATCTCTTCTTGCCGAACTGGAATGTGCACAAATTAGAAGACGACGCGTGCACATGGCATCAGCAAGACAAACAGTGACAAGCAATGAGAACCCACCTCTGCAAACTGAGAAGACTGAGTCAGAGGAGGAAAAGCAGCTGAAAGGGCCTGATACTGATAGAGATGATCTGGCTAAACGGAAATCTCAAAGTACTCTGCCCCAGCTACAAGAAGATGTGATTTTTGCGAATGCCTCTGTATCAAAAGCAGTTCTGGAGACCTGGAAAAGACTGAAAATGTCAGGGGAGCCCAGGTATGGTTTCTGCCCGTGGACAGGATTGACACTCTAGGAAGCATGTTTGGTTTGTCACAATCTTCTGCGTGTGCTTGTGTTTTTAAACTTGAAGAATGCCTTGATGACAACCAGTCCTTACCTATTTTAGTTTTCAGGAGTCAAAAATCTCTAGAGGGATGCTATCTATCATGAAATGAAAACAAGCCCATCGTTTAGAGCTCTGCAGTAGTTTCATAGTCACTTCCCTGGTGGACACTCTTAATATCATATTGGAAGGGTTCCTCTTGTCTTGTGACTCAAGCTGCTCAGACTTGAACAGCACAAGTGTCCAAGTAGCACACCTAACTCAGTAGTGCCATGCTGCTGCTAACCAAGCTGTGTTCAGGGCTTGGGGCATTATAGCTTTGGAGTATTACCTGAGGATCAGCATCTCTTTGCATTAATGTGGCTATACTGCTTTTGAGACCTGAGCTAATATATCTGCATGGCATTGTACTCCAGTGCTGAGTGAATATACCAGCACTGTTTGTCAGGGCAGCAGGGATTTCGGGAGCTGTATGGTGTAGATGTGCTCTTATCGTTAACTTAACCTCTGCAAAAGGAGCTGGCATAAAGCAGTTTCTCTAAGCTCATTCCCTATGGAGATGGGCTATAATGTATGCAGGTGATTTGTGACTCCAATTGGAAAGGATAACAACCCCTAGCCTTCCTGTTTAGACATGGGCCACCTTCCAATTAAAAGGTGGCTATTTGTTCAGGCATTCTTCTAACAATGTGGTTACTGTGCATAATTTTAGCTCTAATAACAACCAAAACTCAGTCTCTCGTCTCAAAGATATTAGTAGTCTCTTCAGTACTTTAGAGGTAACATTAAAATCAAGATGCAGTCCCCTTGGTTTAGGATAAGGGCATTGCCCTTGCTAGTGCTCTCCTTCAACTGGAACTCCTCCATGGCAAGGTGAGTGTACTGGTGCTATGAGGTCCTATATAGCACTTGGCCTGGGTCTACATGACCAGATAAGGGAACTATAGCTTTGTTAGAGTGAAGACCTGAGTCTGGAATGGTCTGTATGCTACCTTCCTTCCCCTGAGGAAGAGCTTCCATGGATGTGATCCCAGAGCTTCCCCTGACAGGTCTGCTGTTAGATTTATCTGTCATTTTGAGCCTCAGCACGCCACAGCTCTTTGTACCCGTGTCCTTGAATTTTTAAATAAAAACCCTTTAAAACCTCAGGAGCATTTAATTTGCTTTATTCTGGGGTCTCATGTTGGGGGGATTCTTTTATTCCTCATTCTGACTAGTGAAGAAGATTTCAAATGCTCCAGTGACACACAGCCGCCAACTGATACTGCAGTGAAAGCAGCAGCCCTTGATGATTTTGCTGTCCGCAAAGCCAGAGCAAACAAAAAGGCTGGTAGCCCCAAGCAGAAGTTTGTGCATTTTGGGCCAGTAACTGAGATTGATCAACAGAAATGGGACAAGCTCGTTGTTGGCAGAGCTTCATCCAAGGGTGGAACAGAAGAGGAAAGCAAGAAAGATGGCGTGGAGAGTAACTCTGGTGTTGAAAGTTCTTCGACAACTGTTGGCAGCCTCAGTTTTGCTGAGTGCAGCGATGAAGCATCTAAGCCACAGAATGAGTGCAGGTATTTGGTGTGGCTTAGGAAGCGCCGCTGTGCTGGAAATGAGACCTGTTCTTGCCAGATGCTGATCTGCATGGGGGTGGACTGCAGCATAGGCCTAAGAGCTGTTTACACGCACGGCCTTGTTCAGAAGTCATCTGACGCCTTCAGAGTATCTTAACATGTTTAGGGCTATGCAAAACAGCGCTGTGCAAAGGTATTCTGAGAGCTTGCCTCTGAATTTCTGATGAGTGGTGAAATCACTGGTGTCTCAGAGTCTGAGCTGTCATTCAGGCTCTTTGTGCTGCTTGAATTCCAGCAGCTTTGCTCCGCCTGCTTTCAGCACCTCAGGAATTTGTCCTCCAGCTTGCTGGCCTTACTGATGTTCAAAAAATGCTTTCTTCAAATGTAATGGATTTACTTTCTTTTTGAAGATGTAATGCTGAAACCAAGGTGTATCAGTGCTCTGTGTTTCTGGCATTTATCTGGAGGAGAATTACAATTCTGGGAAGTTAATGTATTAACAGAGCTTACATTTATTTGGCTTTTCTTTAATTGCTTAATCTATGGCTGTAGCAAGAATTTTTACTGAATGCTTTTAGCAAGCAATTAATTCAGTTTAGTTTGTGTGTTTATAAAGCATTTACAAACTGAGTTGGAGGACTCTTTTTTGCCTTTCATTTGACCTGAGAATGTTTTGTCTGTCTCACACCTCCTCTCAGTCTCATCACTAGTGAGGTAGCCAAGTCAGGTACAGATGAATCTTGCAGGAGAGTGCTATCACCTGTCCTGGCTTTTGGCATCACCTCTGAGAAACAAACCCTGAGCAGTTTGAACAAACAGCAAGAAAGCACCGAAGAAGAATGCAACCGGCATTTACCAGACATTGAGAGAGATGATATGTTGGTTAGAAGGATGGGAACTTTTCAGAGGCGTACCACTAGCCCCGCTCCTATACATTGTCCTTCCCTGTCAGTAGCTCCTCGGCTGCTCCAGCAGCAGCAGCAAGGGGAGGCAGTAACTCGTGAGAAGGTTTTGAAGACTCCACAGGAAGCTGAAAGGTCAGAGAACAGAAGCAGACCCCTCTGAACCTCATGCCTGGTTTGTGTGTGGTGTTAGCTTGGATCAGTCAGCAGTGTTCCATTCTTCACATGGCCTTTAAAGATGTGTTTTACTCATTCATCATGGCATGTGTTCTGTTTTATGAAATTACTTACAAGAATGTATCACATTAACATAAAACAGTCTGTTTTCTTTCATAATATTTAAGTACTTCAGTTGTTAATTGGTCTTCAGCATGAAAACAGTCTTTCATCTTTGGGGGAATTTCTTTTGCAATCCATGGTGCTTTGTCCATACTTTTATGCCAGCTTCCAAGTGAATAACTCCTTGTATATGTTTTTGTGCAATCCTCAACTTCTAATGTATCACCTACATATGTGTGGCATTCAGCATAGCTTCCTCTTGCTCTCCCTCCCTGCGCTGTAACTAAAGATACCTGGTTGTCCATCACTCTGCAACCGTGCTTTGAGTAAGAGTACTCCACGTTGCCTGAACAGCCACTTGCTTTGGGGTGTACAAGCGAGTGTTATAATGGAATAGTGTCACTTGTCTCTCTGAGCAGTACTGTCACACGAGAAGAAAGCAGAGAACAGCTTGAAATCCCTCAGCTGCAGGATAGTGGAACAGAAAACAAACTGAAATATCCAGATCCACAAAGAGATGATATGTTGGCCAGAAGAACTGGAGCTTTTCTAAAACAGCCTGGGCCCAGTGTTAAGCAGTTCCTTCCCATGCCATTTTCAAAGCAGCAGAATAAGCAGGGCACAGATAGAGACCTTGAGAAGAAAACGATGAGGTAAGAAAGTTGTACTTCTCTCTTCCTTGTAGCTGGCCCTGTGGACTGCCAAGATCTCTTCATCAGGAAGAGTTGCTGTTGGCCCAGCAGTGGTTTCTTCCACATTTGTCCTTGATTCTGTGCCAACTCTTTCTGCTCAAAAGAAGGCAATGCAGGATGTCTGGCCCCTTCAATAGAGACCTGTAAAGACACAGAGCAGGGCTCTACCAGATGGAGGATTCTAACAGCATGTAGAAATGGGTGTGCATTATATGATTTTGTTATTTGCAGAGGTTTCTAGTTAAATGTGAGCTAATGTTTACAGATGTTTCCAGATAGAAATAGGAGTGCTGGATATGGTAGGTTAGATGCTTATCTATCTATCTTAGATGGTGCCAGTGACTTACAGACAGGAGATCTAGAGATATATCTTGGTAATGTTTGGTGTCTTTCTAAGCACCTTTGCTCAGATGCACAAGGCTACATGGACATATTGGTCGTTTAAGCATTTGAACAGAGTTATCATTGGCTGGTTGAGTCACATGCAAGCAGTAGTTCTTACTCATAAACCTCTTCAAAATACATGGGGAGAAGGATATGCATGTGTCTGTGCATAAACAGATGAAAAACTAGAGCACAGCTCAGCCAGGAGGAGAAATGCTGTCATCTACTGTAGATTTGAACAGTGGTTTCATGTTGAGAAGACTTTAAGTTGGATAGCTTAGTTAAAATCATTTAATCTTTGGTGATGTCCAAGACAGTTTGTGTTCGTTTCTGCCATTCTGAGGAGTAGAAGTACAAGCCTGCCTTACTTATGTCAGCATCTATCAGCTATTTGGGTTTATGGGTTGGGTTTTTTTTGTTAACTTAAAGTTATGCTTTTCATTATGTATTTGTGATTTTTCAAATATTGCTTAATACGTCTCTTTGCACTGCTGCCTTTGGCTCACTCAGGCCTGAAAAATGTCCACAAGTCTGCGTTAATAGCTCTGGAAAACCTGTCACACAACCACCACAAGAACAGCAGCAAGGGCAGGAAAAATGCAGTCTCCCTCCTGCAGGACAAGATGAGACAGTGTGTCCTGCCCACGAGGGTGAGGGTAGCCTTAAGGAACTCCACCTTGGCCAAACATCTAAGCTTCAGGAGGTTCCCCAGGAAAACACAATGGAAACATTTTCATCCAAGGATGAACACCTGCAAACGTGAGCTCTGTATGGTGTGAATCACGCCGCTTGTGCAGCCCTGTGTGCACACGTCAGAATTCAGATTGTGCGTTGCCTGGTGTGTTTTCAGTCCAGACTAAAGTACCATCTATCAGTAACACGCTTCTTAGAAACAAAAATAGTTGTGTAATGTATTTTCATCTGAAATATTAAAAAGAAAACTAGGAAATACTTTACTACAGTATATATGTTAAATTGCAAAAAAGGTTTATGAACAGCAGATTAAACTGGACTCTGCTTTTTAGAGATGTATTATCTTGCTGCTCTGTGATTAGAAAATGTTGCAGTGTTGACTCTCGTACTTGATGTTCTTTTATGATAAATCCCAGACACAAATATGTGGTTTGCATGGCTTCAAACAAAACTGTCACCTTAATGAATGACACTGATGTGTATTATCAGTACCTTTTTTCACCCACACACCCCACCTCCCCCAAAAGCCAAACAACAACAGCAACAAGGAAATCCTATGGCTCACTTTATGCCTCTAATGTTTGTCTCTTCCATGCTTTGGTAATGGTGATGCTGAGCACTGCTGTGGAATGTAACTGTGAATTTTGTCTCCATTCATCATGTGTGGCACTTAATGTAAATGTTCATGTATCGTCTATTTTCAGTTACTATTTTCTACACCCATTTTAGGTATACTTAAGCAGATTTTTATAATGGGGGCATTACTTTGGGGTCAGGGAGGGATGGGTGGTATTGTTGTTTGACCTCCAGATGATTAGGTAAGTCTTGTTTGCTGAATGCATAATCCCTGAACAGTATGGTTCTTTGGTCAGCTTTACTAGTGTATGGGTTGGATGTTCAGCTGACGATTACCCTGATTTTATGGGTCCAGTTGCAATTATTACTTAATGTATTTATCAACGCTCTAATTTTATATTTGGTCTTGTAGATTCGGCCCCAGAACTGCTGTGTCTGATGACGCAGAGTAAGTTGTCTTGTGTTCACAAGATTCTATTTTAAACAACTTACACTGCATGCTTTCCCATCTTTCTACTAATTTAAAATGCAGTTGATGCCTCATTATTATTTTGCAGTGTTCCAGCAAATAAATTTTTCAGGAAAGCACTGAAAAATGGAATGCAATACAGCTTACATTGCAGCTAAAAAAAGTATATAAAAGCCCATAAAAACTGAGCATAACACTAATGTCCAGCTGTTGCTTGAAGTGTTGTTTCCTCCTTTTTTCTTTTCTTTTGTTTTTCTTCTGAATTTCCATTGCCTCTAATCAGCTACAGGTAAAGAGAGTTGAGTTGAGGGCTGGGTGTTGAGGAAAAAAATTAAGGAATCCAAAGTAAAATAAAATACATTTTGATCTTCAGAGTAATTACCAGGAAAAGACATCTTCAGCTGTTCCTTTATTGTCTTTTTAAAAATTTCTCTTGGATTTGTTCTAGGTTGGGTTTAATTTAATAATGTACTAAACTTTGTTGTTGTTGTTCTTTGAAACTCTTCACCTTGATGCTTTACTTTTGACAAAAGGAGTAGCACTGTGACATTTATTGCACTCAAACATTTTAATTGTATGTGTTTGTACGTAAACCATAGTTCAGAGTAGTATCTAATATTGTTTAGAAAGCTCTGTGAAAGTATTAGCCATTCTTACAGACATTTAGAAGCGAAGAAACAGTTGGGAACTTCCCACACAATAATATCTTTAACACCCTCCTTCTCTTCACAGAATTGCACGTGACCTTCTGTGTCTCCCAGGTTAAATCACAAAATTGAAACAGCATGGGAGGTTTTTTTATAACAAGTATATAGACTCTCATATATGATTTCTCACCCTTTCATCTAATGATAAAGGCTGGAATCATGGACTGAATATTCTTTTCAAGATTTGCAGTGCCTTTATGCCGAGCAAAGCCTGTGTCCTCTGACCACAGGGTAAATGTGACCATTTTCAAGCAGTAGAAATCTGTTAAATTCAGTGAAGAGATGAGATAAAAAGAGCATAACAACATAGAAGGGGTACACTTAACAATGGAGACTTCTCTGCCATATCAGAGAGCCTACTTATCTGATTGATTTGTTCATGTGTTTTCCCACATTTTTGCATATCTGTATTAAATGCAAACGTGAGAGAAGGTACATGGAGTTGTCTTCAAAGAGGCATTGCAATGCATTTGGTTGTATAAAGTTAGAGTAGCAAAAACTAATAAATAATATTGTTTATTCCACATTGATTCTGATTTTATTTTAAAAGGCAAACCAATAAATGTTCGAGCCTCATTGTCATCCTTTCCAGATGTGCCACAGTTTGTAGAGCAACTATTTTCCTAAACTTTCTTTCAAGTTCTTACAAATGTGAGATCGTGTTTTTTCCCTCTGAAGATGAAGTACTTACGAAGAGTCTAAGAAAATTTGGCTCTCAAGTAGGAAAACTAGATTGAACTGACATTTAAAATGCTTCCAAAATATTTGTCAAGTCTCCTTTGAAAATTTTGTAACTTGAATTCAGTCTTGGACTAGGTACTGCTTATCCTAACAGCAGAGCTAGAAACAATTTTACAAGACTGACAAAAGTTCCCTTCCCTGGTTAGTGTATGTGAGATACTGTCATCAGCCCTGGTCTGTCTCAAGGCCCAGAAAAGGCAATACTTACTCTGATGCTGCTGCTGGGCCCCATTCCCATCTGCTAGAGTGATGGGGCTGAATTCTGGTAGTGTGACAGTCCAGTCTGAGTTTAGGCTTATGCTTTATGCTTTAAGCCTGACAAGCAAATAAGTGAGCTTATAAGAGAGATGAGGTTTTTTTGAGTATTAGTTTAATAGAGTCTGATTCTTTAGCTGGCCTACTACTTTTTATGTTTTCTTGGGGTTTCTGAAGTCTTAGTATGCCTGTAAAGTGGTAATGCAGCCACTTCATAGTTGCCTTGCAGAAGGATTTTTAATATAGCCTCATAAAATTTTTCCTTACTTTTAAATGAAGTAGTCTGAACACTCAAGCCCCTGAGGACTTTTTTTATCCAACACCTGTTCAGACTTGTTAAAAAAAGAAAAAGCTGCATGATATCACTGTCAAGAACATCTGTAATTTGCAAGAGTAAAGTAGCATAACTTAAAAATCACATCATCTCAAAAGACCTAGACTCCCAAATACACTGTGTTTTTTTCCCAAATCTTTGTTACAACAGCAGATCTGGTGCGCTGGTCAGCAGAAAGGCCTCTTGCTTCCAGACAGCTCTGCTAATGGTGGAAAATTCATAAACATGATTTTGGTACTGTTACATCTCCCCCACCTACTTGCAAGCTGTGTGCCTGCTGGCCCAGCTCAGGTGGAAGGAAGGAATAAATCGAGCTCTGTTCATGCAAGTGTTAGTGATGGACTGGACTCATTTGTAGTTTATCTGAGGAGAAATAGGAAGAAATTATGTGGGACACAGTGAAAAGTGTCTTTTGGCAGAAACTCAGAGTTTTGACCTCTGATTCTTTTCTAAGAATGAACTTGTCAGGCAAAGAAGTTGGAAAAGGCCAACTTGAAAGCTCTACATCATGTACAAAAAGTAGGTGTCTCTCATTAATGGCTATTACATGTTGGTCAGAGCAAAGGACAATGCTTTGAGATGAGAGTCCTTCAGATTACATGTGTGTATCTTCCCAGGAGAGCAATAACACGTTGCTGCAGAGCTGATGTTTTTACTTGAACCTATCTGGTTACTCATCCGTAGCAATGAAGGCCCAGCAGCAGGAGGTGACAACTAGAGTAAAAGTTGCACATGGGTTTTACTGTATAGTTTGATTCTAGGCCTAGGCTGAAGCCTTTTTTATTGCATTGTTAATAGCCATAAAACTTTTGATTCTGCTGTCTCTGCACGCTGAGAGACCGTGAGCAAACTCAGGGAATAGATAGTAACATTCTGTTAGGATATCAGGGAACTCTTGGTAGAAAGGTGTTTTATTTTTCCCAGTCCAAATGGCAGAGGGCAAGTACTCATGCACTCTGCTAGAACCAGTAACTAGTGTTTCAGGCCTCTTGTTTTCTTCTACTGGATGTCAACAAATATTCCCTGATGTGATAAGAAAGGAGCTACACAAAGCTTGACCCAGTTAGGCACAAGGGGGCAAATAGTTAACACTATATAGTCTTCCTTGGGTGAGATTCAGAAGCTCTTAAGCTGGAGTAAGTCCTTTGAGGGTGATTTTGAGTTATGCATCTCCCAGCTTATCTCACCAGTCTGCAAAATATGACTGATATTTTAATGTTCTTTTGTAGGTGATAGACCTTTAGTTTTAAATACAACAAAACATGCCATTTCTATGGATTCTGTTATTTAGAGCTCTCCAATCCAACCCTGAGCAATGCAACCCTTAAACTACCTGCAGATAAACCCAGTGTACCCATCCTCAGCACTCTGTTTATAGGATGAAGCATGGGTAGTATGCTAACCTTGCTCCATGCTTAAAGGCAATAGGATGTGTGTTCTGTTCTTCATTACTGAATAAACGCCTGCTAACAGGATGGGATCTCTGCATGTCCTTGTTCATCCGCTGTCCAGGCCTTTCAGTTTTCCCCTGAGAGTGGCTCACTCCCATCTTTGCTTGCCTGAATACAAATATTGACTAAATATGTATTTATACACAGCTTTTTGTGTCTATTCACTTTGAATACTGTGTACATGGTTGCCTACAATTTTATCTTACTTGGTGCTTCTCCTGCTAGTTGGCTCACCTAAAGCTGCAGACGACATTTGAAGACTGCTGTGAAATCATGTTGAACTGCATGGCTTTTTTTTATTTTTCTTTTTGGCTTTTTGCTTTTAATGGCACAACTGAGGTCATGTTTCACTAAGAATAGGTAGTAGGGCTGGAGCAGTAACTTTGTGTGAAGATATTTATATAATATAAACGGATGTGTAATATCAAACCATCACCTTTTTTTTTTCCCTTTAACTCTCCAAAGGTCGGGGACAGAAATAGGATGTGTATAAAGAAACTCTTTTGTCCTGAAGGGTAGCTTTTCCTTGTTAGGTTAGCTGTGTTAATAAGTTGGTGCTGATAGCACTGAGTTTCTTCAAGGCAGGGAGGGGAGAGGAGGAAGTACCATGCTGTTTGTGCTGCGTGTACTTCTCTGGGCAGGCTCTCCCCGGTTCTGTAGCAATAGCATTTAGCCAGCCACACTGCCCCTCGTGTACTTCTCAAGCCTCTCTTGTTTTACATTGAAATGAAAACTTCTGTCTGCCATGTTAATTGGAGGGGTCTTGAAAACTCACTGGGAAACAAGTCTTCAGAAAGGAAAATGTTCTGAACTCAGCTCTGAATGGAAAGATTTTAGTAAGAGCTATTGATGTAATGTTAGTAGCACTTCTCAGCGTGAGAAAAACTTGCTGTCAACTAACAAAAACAAGAGAAATTTGAGGAGTATAATGCCTGAAGGTACTGCGTGGGAAGCATAGGGATGCAAACTGGTCCTTCTAGGAGACTGCTGCTTTTGGGAGCTTCGTAACGGTGCAGGTGTCTGATTCTGCTGTAGCACCCTCATGCGGCTTTAGCTCTAACAAGCAGAAGGAATATAAACCTCTGTAACTCTGCACCTCTTATTATCCCCCTTGTTTAGGAGTGTGAGCATGTTTGACATGAGATGTGAACAAGAAGCTGTGACTCAGCCTCATAGCAAAGCTCGCCATGAGAAACTGCAGAACATACACAACCAGCTGAAAGAGGACGAGACCAGGTGGCAGGATGTGAGTATGCACCATCGTTTGCAGTGCTGGCATTGAGGCTAACTCAATAGGCAAAAAAGTGCAACGTGCTAAACCTAGTTGTTCTCTAGCACTAAAATAAAATAAACAGGGGCTCTTTTTCGTCTTTTTTTTTTTTTCCCTGTTTTCTTTCCCAATGGGTTGTTACTAAAAGCAAGGAAGTTCATGATTTGGTGTAAATTACAGAATACAAGACCTTCTGCTGCCTCTGCATATGCACCAGGTGTTTTGCTTTCTAAAAAAAAAATAATTAAACTCTGATTAGGTAAAAATGGAAGCAGAATTGCTTCTAACTGCTGATTTCTCTAACTTTTATAATTAGTAAATGCCTGAAGTTACAAAATACAAGATTAAGCAGAACAGTAAATAAGTAGGTTGGACCAGGTTTTAATAAATTTTCATAGATACAGAAAAGGCTAACATTGTCCCTCTTGTCCAAACAAACAAATTACCCTTCAAGTTAGCTACACCTGATTTGGGTTACAGGGTCTTTCCAAACCCTCAATGATTTATTTTTAAGCTGTCCTGGCATTTGGCATTATCATCAGCAAATTAGTAAGGATGGTAAAGCATGATTTGCAGGTAAGTTAGTATCAGGAGTTTTAGTATCAGTCTTGTTCATTCCTAAAGACTGCTTTTAAATGAAGAGTTTGAGGCTTTTTTTTTTATTTAAAGCCAAACAACAACATCCAAAAAAAAAAACCAAACACATCCCTTCAAGCAGCTATTACAGGAAGTTCCTATTATAAGGACAGCTACCATGAAACATTTGATAGAGGTTTTTTTAAAAAAAATTCAAAAAAAAGTCAAAAAAAGAACAGTATATAAATCTAAGAAATAACTTTTCATAGTAGAACAATAAAGGATTTCAGCTGAGAGGTCTATGTGTGTGGGAAGCCATAATTTCCCAGCAGAGATAAGAATGAGTCCAAAGGCATTGAAGAGGTTTGAGAACTCTTTGCTGTTGAATGGAAAATCCTCTAAACTAAAATGCCTGAGTTTTCCAGGCCCTCAGCACCTTCTACACTGAACTAAAAGTTCTGAAGAGGTACTAAAAATGTCCTTTCTGCAATGTCCTTGGCATTCAAAGGGCTCTATGGAGATGATACTGCATTCATGGTGGGATATTTTTTATATGTCCATGCTGTAAATTTGCCAACAATTAACAGTTTCATGGCTTTTTTTTATTATTATTGTTATTCTAAAGCACATCAGTTCTGGAAAAGATAAACATGTCTGTTTTTTAATTACAAAAAGAGGATGAGGGCTTAAGTTATGAAATTTGCTAATGAAAAACTAATTTCCAAACAATAGGCAATAGTGGAAGTAGTTGAATAAAGAAATGATTTGGTACTTCAATGAGAATAATTAGTAACTGAGGAAAATGAAAGCCCTATGTTTCAAGAAGGGGATTATAGACTGATACATGTAGGTCATGTGAAGAAATACTTTAATGAGCATTCCCTTGAGTGTAATGTCAATAATTTGTGGTTTAAGCTAAATTAAAACTGACAAGGTTTGTTCCTGGTTTTAATAAAATAAGTTATGTTCTCAGTACCTTCTGCTGTTTACCAGTAAAAATGCAATTAAAATATTTGGGAAACCATGTAATTAATGAAATTGCCTTCAAATTAAGTATGTGTACAGAATCTCTGTTTTTTATTAAAACCAGAATGTGTTAGAGTGCATGCAATATAATCTGTATACTAATCTCCTGATGTTGTGAAGCTAATGACAAATGTGCCCCTACAGTTCCCTAGGAAGTTGTTTTTCTTTGCACAAGTTCTGCAGAGGTTATTTATGCGTGTAAGATTTTGTTCTTTTACTAGTTGGCTGCAAAGAAATTTCTCAGCTTAGGAAAATTCTTCCCTGTAATACTTTTGCTGTGGAAAAGATCTTGTCTCTGTACCTCCGAGATGTGTGGGTTCATCACCCAGGCAGGATGCAAGACACAGGTGCCTGTAACGAGCATTTTCTGTGACTCTCTTGCTTAGTGTCAGGCTGGTTTGGCAGGAAAGATAACGAACCATTATCGGTGATTTGATGGACAATTTTGGAGAGAGTGCTTCCAAAAAGAGTAAGATCATTGCTTCAAGAAAGGTATATCTACATAACTGCATTCAAACCATAGGCTTTTTGTTCTGTCATGTCTCACATCAACCAGGCGTGAGCCACTTTAGTCCCTAACCTGTGTTGCTCAGATATGGGCCCAAAATATTGGAGGGTGCCCATGAGGAAGTATTGAAGTTTAGTTGCCACACTGGATATTTCTATCAAAAAAAACCCAAAATAAAACCGTGGGTTAATGATGCTTGCATGTAGTTGACTGATTGCATGGGCACGGTATAAGACTATCAGCTCTCCAAGGCAGACTGTCACAGTGAAGCAACATGCCTTCCTCCAATGAACTTCTGCCTCCCACGCATTTCATGATTAAACATAATTTTTCCACTTCATCTTCCTGGGGAACCAGGCTTTGTCCCTAGAGTTGGTCCAAGTGAAAACAAGTACATTGACTGGTCTCTTTAGGCCTAATTTCCTGGTGTTATTACCTAGCAAGCTTCTGTGGCACTGTAAAGTTAAAAAAAAATAATAAAATTAAACCCTTGTTGGATCCTGCTGTTAGGAGAAAAAACAGAAAAACAGCCAGGCAACATACTCCTTTTATGGTATAATCTCCTTTTCTCTTTAAGATGAACATTGCTGCCTGAAGATGATGGGAACTTGGTCCACAGGCCAGGAGCAAGTGTTGCAAAGCTTTGTTTGTGTGGACAGTTTTTAGCTGTTTGCAGCTTGGCATTCAAGTGCCTGCCTTCTCTTGCAGGACCTGGCTCGGTGGAAGAGTCGTCGAAGGAGTGCTTCACAGGATTTGATAAAAAAAGAAGCTGAGAGGAAGAAAATGGAAAGGTTGTTGTCTGGAGATGGAGCGAATGAGCGCAGAAAAAGCATCAAAACCTACCGAGAAATTGTGGAAGAGAAGTACGTTGTTCTACTGAAGTGCAGTGGCATGTCTGAAAATGCTGTGTGGTCATAGACCCATAGAGCGGTTTGGGTTGGAAGGGACCTTTAAAGGTCATCTAGTCCAACCCCTGTGCAGTGCGCAGGGACATCTTCAACTAGACCAGCTTGCTCAGAGCCTGGTCCAACCTGAACTCGAATGTCACCAGGGATGGGGCATCTACCACTTGTTTGGGTGACCTGTCCCACAGATGGGTGACTGTGAGCAGCCGTGCCTGCAGACCTGGGGTGAGGGAGCGGGAAGAATATTGATGGCGCAGAGGAAATAGGCATGATGTTCAGTGTTAATTTTATCGTGGTGATCTCTCTTGTGTTGTCTCCCATGCAGAGAGAGACGAGAGCGGGAGCTTCATGAGGCATACAAGAATGCAAAGTCTCAGGAGGAGGCTGAGAGCATCCTCCAGCAGTACATCGAAAGATTCACTATCAGTGAAGCTGTCCTTGAGCGTTTGCAGATGCCAAAAATTCTGGAAAGAAGCCATTCAATGGAGCCAGATTCCCCACTGAAAGACCCAAATCCTCTGAGATACTTAAGGCAACAGTCGCTGCCTGCTCCAAAATTCACTGCCACCATTGAAGCAACCATTGTCCCCACTGCTGAACTAGAGCCCAGCAGTTCAACGGACCGTACATCTCCCACCAAAAGTGTTGTCTCCAAGGCTGTGCCTATGCTGACACCCAAGCCTTACTCCCAGCCCAAAAATACACAGGAAGTTTTAAAGAACTTTAAGGTAGGATACATTGCACTCCCCAAAGTCAGTCAGGAGGCAGAGATCCTGACTAAATCATCTGAACATACAAATCCTTAATGCAACTAAGTAGAAAAGGGTTGAAAATTCTGACATTACAGAACTCAGCTTCATGCCCTCTGCTGCATAGCCTAGTGGTCTCTTCTTGGCTACCAACTTTTTTAGAATCTTGACCTGTTCAGACTGAAATATTTCTGCTGGTCATTTTCCTCAGCCTAAGTTTGTTTGGAGAAAGACAGGGAAAGGGGAGCCTCTAAGAAAGAAGCAAGGCATTTTGTGAGAAAGAGGTTAGGAAAGAGTATGTTGCCACAGTTTTTTGGTTTTAAACAAAAGGGAAGGGGCAGGGACTGTGAAGACCCTGGCATCTGGAGCAAGACCTGGACTGACTTTTGTGTCAGGGCCTGATTTTTGCCTTACTTAACCTTAAGTCTGTCCTATTCAGCCAAGTCATAAGCCTTTGGGATGCAGCGTGCATCGTCCCTGCTCCTTCAGTGTCAAGAGCCAGTTTGCCTGAAGATACTTTCTGTCCTAAAATGCTTTTCAACTGGGATGAATTGGGAGATCTCCTTCACTGGTGTAAAGCGGGGAAGGATATAGGCTGTCCATTCAGGTTTAAGGAGAACTGATTGATACAGGGGCAACAGTGTAACTGGGGATTGCTGGTGAGAAACAGGCAGTAGCTGCTTTGGGTTGCAAGAGCTGAGCAGAGATCATGGGAATAAAACCAGCAAGTGAACTTGGATGAAAGTAGAGATGCCTGGAATAAGGAACCAGCTATGAGATTTGGGGGGAAAGGAGATAAGAGAAGACACTGAAACTGGGATATGAAACCTGAGGAGACTATCTTTGGACTGTTTGGATGTAGTGAATTGGAGTAAGATACTGAACCTGTGATAGAGAAAGCAAAGAACTTGGATACGTTAGAGACAACAGGCCAGAATACATAAACTTTGAAGAAAGCTGCTTCTCGTGGTGCCTGTATCAAAACTGGAGCTTCCACAAGTCTCATTGTAGCCTTGCTGCAGGCAGTGGGAAGCCTTGTGGCAGGGTGTCCCCAGCCTGTAGAGGTCCCCTTGTGTCTGCCATTGCTAACTTAATCTTTGCTAATGCCAGGCAAGGGTCGCTGCAGCCCTCCTGATGTCCCAATAACATTGCTACCCTGTATATTCAGGTTGTTAATTTCTTGAAAAATAAGTCAGCTTTGTGAAAAAGCTTGTTGTGGTGTCTGTAATTTCAGTGGAAATCCCCCTGCAGTGTTTCCTAGTTGAAATGTGAAACTGGTAATTCCTATTTCTCCTATATTTCTGTTGGTATTCCCCTAGAGTTTACATTTTAGACATCAGTGAATCATGGATCTTTGGGTATTTTTCTCATCCCCCGATGCTTTTTTCCTCAGAGGACCAAGATGCATATGTGCTTATCACCTTCACGTTAATGCATATATAGTTCACTTACATGGGGAGAAACTAACCCATGGATGCTTCTCCCCTGACCAACCACTATTAAAAGTCTGTCTAGATCCTGTTTGCTTGATGTGGAAGAAAGTGAATTGTTTCAGTAGGAATCATTCCCTAATGCAGGTAGCTGTAGCATTATTTTCCCCAGAAACACCAGTCTGTCAATGAGTCTCAGCTCTGGTGACAATGTGTTGACTTGCTCCAGATCAGAAGGAAAGGAGTATGTTTAACAAACTCATCAGCCAGGGCATCTGTCCTGATCATTCCAACATTTAGTTTTCCTCCCTAACATAAATAGAGAAATGTCTTAGTCTAAACAGAGACACCAAAATGGATAGTTCAGCCTGCCAGTGTTTTCCTGGCTTTTTTATTTCTGAGCTCTTTCATGACCTGCTTCTCTAGTAGATAATCCAGAGCACAGTCACAGAAGACATGGGGCTCAGTGTCTGCCCACACTTGCATTTGGAAATAAACCCTAAGAGTAGTACTGTGTGGAGTGGATGATGGCAGTGAGGAAAGGGAGGGAACCTTTTCATCTGAAAAGCAGTCAGAAGGGGTGAAACCACTTCCAGTTGGGCTGTTTCTCCTCTGCCTGGGAGCTGGCGGCATGAAGTGCCTTCACCTCTCCACACTCCTGTCAGAGCTGAGGAAGCCCAGCGCCTGGGACATGGCCCCTTAGTTAATCACCCTCAGATAGAGAACAGACCTCTGGGTGCACGAATACAAGAAGCCAATGGGAGGAGTCTGTCCTCAGCTTAGCACTGGTGGCAGATGCTAAGTTGGAGTGCTGCTCTTGAGGTATCCAGGCTGTTCACTCAAGAAGTACTGAAGATAAGTAAGTGGTGAAATAAGAAGTGGGACAGGGAGGATGTGATGGGAAGAACTTTGTTTTCTTAAACTCTGTTTCAGTTCAATAAAGCCGTTTTGACACTTATTGCATCAGTTTTCAGTAACAGTAAATTAAGCGTGACGTTCTCATGAAATGGCTTACCTCTGGCTTGTTTTTACGTGTGTTGTTTTGTTACACAGAACCTCTGGAGAAACCTGGAATGACTAATCACCATATATATATATATATATATATATATATATATATATATTCCAGATAGCTTCTCTAAGGAATCACTGTTCTATGTCATTGTTCCCCTGAAGTTAAATAATTAACAGAGTGTCCCCATATTTACTCCCTCACCTTCGTGTTGTCTCCTGTGATGATTTTGCAAGGAAGGATCTCTCTACATAGAGTAGCAAAGCCCTCCTTAAAAATCTATGTAAAACCGACCCCCACTGACAAGCCTGTTAACCCCTGTGCTGCAGCTGTGTGGGAGCACCATGGTGTTACTGATATCTGGTCCTCTTCTGGTCTCTCTCCAGCTGGGCCCTCTTATGATAAATGGCTTGTGAAGTCTTTGTAGCAAGACTTTTTCATGTATGTCACAGCTTCTACAAACACCCCTTCAAATTGAAGGAAGACTTTACATGCCACCTCCCTTCAGAACATAATTATGAAGTATTAAAGTCCCAAGAGGAAGCGGTAAAAGTGCAAAGGAAGAAGCTAGGGTTTATTATATATTCCTTGCTAAAGAGTTACTTGGTAGGAGTATATGCCCACCAAGGAGACAGCTTGACCCTGAGAACAAAGAAGAGAATTTGTTTCTCCTTTCCCTGGAGACAGCACAAAATCATTTTCTGGGAAAGTAGCTATTTATTTTATGACCTGATGAAGAAGGGGGAATGCCCAGTTTTATTTTTTGGTTCCTTCCTTCAATGTTATGGACAGTAAAGCAACAAGCAGAACAACTCTACGGCTTCTGACCCTTCAAAGTTCACGTGACAGTGCTTCAGAAAGCACAAACTACTAGTACTGTGGTGTGATCATCAGGGTATGTAGCAGTCCATCAGTGTAATTAGTCAGAGAGAACCTGTTTGCTTTTTGCATGGGGCAAGGCAAAACCCAGCACTTTTGGTCTAAATTTAACATAAAGCTTTGTTGTTCTTTTAAAACCCATTGACTCATGATGCACACAAAGGGTGTCTGTATGTTACTGGGAGAATGAAATGTGGGAAACCAGGGAATCCAGAAAAATTATTACCTTCTGTCTACATTTTGTTTATGACAAACTCCTGGAATAGGGTTTTGTTCTGTCTTGGCCTGTTGAACAGAACGTGTCCTTCACTGATGGCACAGACTGTGTTAACATTGTATGTTGAAGTCCTAATTTACTAAATTCCTTTGAATGCTAATTGCCTCAGCACATTTATTTAACTGTATTCTGCAGGTAGATGGAAAAGTCAGCGTGAACGGAGAGAATGTCAACGGCGTGGAAGAGAAGGATAAAGAATGTACAACAGTAATGTTTACTCCTTCACCAAGCAGATCTCTGAAATTTGACGGAGTAGCCAGAGGGGACAGGGCCCCAGTCGAGTTGAAGAAGGACCCCACAAGTGTTGAGCTCAGTTTACAGAGGCCTGCCACTAAGAGTGTGCACAAAGAGCCAACAGTAAGACCAACGCGAACAAACCAGCCTTACTTTCTCTGCCAGTTTTCTGTCTCATAACGTATTTAATCGCTAACTAATGAAAGCCAAGTGCTTATGTTTGCTTTATTTCAAGAGGGTGTGCCCAGACCAGGGAAAAAAACCTACCAAAATCCTTTGTAAATTAAAGGCTTCTTCCTTTGGGATGTGGGTAGGCAAATATGAGGGGAAGACTCAAAAAACCTTTTGCAGCCAGCGTCTCTTTTTTCGGACGTCATGCAGCTGATAAGCGTGCTTTAAATGTGCTGGGCCAGGGAGAAATCGACTCTGTGTCCCAGCTATTGTGCAGATTTATTCAGCGCTTCTCCTGATGTTAGCTGATTAGATCAGCAACGTAATTGGACTGTGAAAGCCATAATTAGTCTCAGTTTTCAGTTTTCAAAGAAGAGGATGTGGATGTGCTTGCAGTTTTGAACATTCAGCTTTAATTCCCTTCTCAGAAATATGAGAAAAGAGGATAAACTATTGAATTGCTCGGAGGGGCCAGTGGGCTTCTTAACTGCCTTATCAAAGAAACAAATTAATTTTACCTTTTCATCTTTCTCTCCCCTGCTTCCCCAGAGGAAAAGTCAGAAATAAAACTAGAGCATATCACAGCAGGAATCTAGATGCTACAAAACTGTAATAAAAGTAGATAGTAAAAACAAAACAAGAAATAAGGACCAGACCTCAAATATGCAAGTATGTAAAGGGGTTGCAAACAAGTGTCAGAGAGGGAATTCTTGCCCTTCTCCCCTGTGTAACAACAAAGAGAATCAGAGATGTGGTGAGAGCTGGAGTATGATAATTTTTTGCTTTCATCTCAGATTCCATCCAAGCATTGGCCAAACAGTTAACAGGGAGCAGGCAGGGATCTGTCTCAGGGAGTGATGGCTCATTCACGCCAAATTTCTTATGTCTTATCTCACTCCCCTGCTTCATGCTGCTCCCTGGCCATGGACAATAAGCTGTGGAGCCTACAGCAAACATGGTAGCTGGGATGCACCGTGAGCACGGACTTAATCTTGTCAGAGGGAACTGTTACGGAGTTAAGAGTGAGTGATTTTCAGGAGAGCAGGCAGGAATGGTAGAGCAGGGGCTGCTGCTGTCAGAATGAATTGGCTGTAAGGGAAAAGCTAGGTAAGCCTTGGATCTGATGTGGGAGAGTTGGTAATGGCCATGTTTGGAGGGTAGAGAAGAGCCTCAGGTTACTGTAGATTAGAAGCACAATGGCAGTCAGAAAAGGCACTGAACGGAAGTTAACTGTCTCCGTTTTTACGATCTCCATGCCAGTGCAGCTGTGGAAGAGTTGAGAGGAAATTCAGCAACAGAAGCCACTGTTTGGGCTTGACGGGCTTTATACCTGTTTGATGCTATGTCATCCTTCCCTTTCTACAGATTTGAAAACGATACGGCCAGTGGAACACAGATTTTTCTCTGTCCTGTTCCTGCTTCCAGTGTCTTAGCCCTCCTGATGATATTGGCAGAGGAGGCAGAAGAGTCTGAATTTTCAGATTTGTTGTGACTCTGACATTTGCAGAACACCTCTTGGTTTGTCAGCTTGAGGGTACTTAATACTGAAGCCTTTTAGAGAGAACAGTCATGCACCCAAATGGTGCTGTTGTCAGAGTTTCTCTAACTAAAGATTTTATATCAGTTGCTTCACAATTTCATCAGTAATGTGACTGGGTAATGCAAATTGTTATAATTATTCCTGGTGCTTCAGCTTCAAGCAAAGTTATGTGTGTCAAGCACATCAAGGGCAGAGCAAGGAGAGGAGGCTACTTTGCAAGGATCTTACTTGGGAAAACAAGTGGAAAGAGGAGACCTACCTGTGGCTGAGGGAATTTGACGGCCTAAAACAAGATTACAGGTTGTGTTCCTTCTAGATGTTCACTTCTCTTTTCCCAGCTGCTTCATTTATTTTTCCAGATCCTCTTAGACTAAGGCTTGAACAGTAAATTAACTCTCAAGCATACAGGAGTGCCCTGGTTCATGGACAGGAAGGGCTTAAATGCCAGGTTATGGAGATGGGGCATGGTGCTGGTGCATGGTTTCTTCACTGTGTGTGATGGGGCACAGACCAGCACTGCTATAAGCAGCTCAATACAGATGCAATCTGGGGCTTACCTGCAAGAATCCATCAGGTACTGGACTCACTTCACTCAGCCTTCTCCCTGTACCTATTTTATTTTCATTTCTGGACAACAAATGTAACGATGTCAGCATGCTTCTACAGAGTCTGAAATGCTAAATTCTGCCTCTGAATGTATAACCCCTCCTAGGAAGGTTGGGAAACAAATTAGGAAAGAAAAGAGCCTCCCAGGCTTGTCCCACTCCTCGTGAAACATGGCCTCTTGCTGGGAAGGATGTTGAGTATCCAGCTGTCATTCTGAGCCCTACAGAGGGGTAGAAGGGGTTTGCTTTTTGCCCCATAAGGATAGGGCTTCCAAGCTGTGTGTTCTTGGAAGTACAAAAGCCGCCTGAAGCTGCTGCAGTATCACCTCCCACAAGGAGAAGGAGAAACCAGGGCTGTATTTTTTGTCTCATGCTTAATCCTAATGAATTTTTAGGAGAGGAGGAGAAGATTACAGAAACAAGGATAGAAAAGCAGCTGAGATGAAGAAGCAGAGCTGTCAAAGCAGAGCTGTCTGGGGTGGAAGAAACAACATTTCTTTCACCTTCAGAAAACTGTTTCAAATTGACCATGTTTTCAAAGCTTTTTCTAAACCTGTTTTCACTGCCTTTATTTGTGTATTTTCCTTTATTGATTCAGTTCTCATTAACTGTGTCCTTCCTGGGCTTTGAATAAGATACACAGGCCTTCTAGCTGTTCTGAGGTTTGTTTTGGGTTTGTATTTTATTCGTTCATTTTCTGCCCTGAGTCTCTTTTTGTGAAGTATATATTCCTTTTTATATATACGTTACCTTTGGCCGTTCTGTCCTCCCTTTCTGATTTTTTTCCTGGTTTTTGTGTGCCCCTTCCTCCTCCTCCATCCCTCTCAAGGCTGCTCCCCTGCTGTTTCAGTTCAGTTGTCAAATGGAGTAGCCCTGTCTTCTCTCTGCCTGGCAGGCATCTCTTTGAAGCTCCGTAGCCCTGCTCTAAATCTGTCCGGCTGGCCTCAGGCGTTGTCTGCAACACAGGAAGATGCTGTGCAGCTGTACTTCAACAGCGCTTTTGGCCTGAAGTTTGGAAAATGGTTTAGTCAAGTTGCACCACTTAAAACACTAATATGATTGAGGTTTTAGGGGAGCTAGAAAAGTGTAGGGATCATTTTGTATGGGTGAGACTTCAGTGTTGGTTGTCTTTTTGACAGAGAAGAACCCCATCTATATGTGAATCAAATAATGATTGGCAATCAGAGACGGATTGAGAAACATATGTAACTCCTGCCTAAATTCACTGTGAAATAAGATGCAAAAAGCTGCAGCAGGTGGGAAGGAAGATAAAGAAAAACATTATCAAGAAACTATTGTTGTGCCTGTAATGTATGGATACTTAGGTATGTAGGGGAGAAGAGGGGGCAGGTTTTACATGAGGTGTACCTTTACTCAAAGGAGCTTATGAAATTTTGCCTATGATGTAAGGCTAGAAATGCTAGATTTGGCCTATAAGCAGGACAAATACATCCCACTGGTGTTTGTGTAGCGATGCGGTGCTAAGAGAGAGAATAGATAAAGCACACCTCTCTTACTGCAGCTGGGAAAATTGGGGCAAAGGCCCAAAGAATGACTGATCAGTCAGTGGCAATGTGAGAATCATCCTCTCACCCCCATTCTGCCTTTCAGCCATTAGGTCGTGTTTTCCTTTCACTGTACAGAACAGCAATGCAGATTACAAATGTTGAGGAGCTGTATCCTCTAGCTCTTTGAATCAGAAGTTAGCAACATAAATGTTTTGGTTTATAACAATATTTGTACAGATTTTAGTGAAGGGAGATCAATTTGTCAGGGTGTAACATCACTTTATTTTAACCAATCTTTGAGCAGTTAGAAATTATTGGCTTGTTGTAGCTCTAATTATACTTTGATCAAACAAAAAATACATAGACAGCAACTTTAAAAAGATCAGGGAGAGGTTTTTGGCTTTCTTTTAATTTTTCACTAGCTAGCTTAAACTTGTCCATTTCATCTCACAGCATGCTTGGCATAAAATAATTTATTTTTTTTCTATATCCAAGTAACGCTCTCCTTCATCTTCAAAAATCCACTGATTGAACTGAGATTAAAGTATAAGCTTTCTTGTGGTTGAGAATTGTTGGCCAAGCTATAGGAGACCAGGGTTGAAATCCTGATTTGTACGTATCTGGTAGGACAAGTCTTTGTTGTTTGATTCATACAAGAAACACTTGCAGAGTAAGTACTTCTGTTCCAGATTGACAGCTTTGCCTTGAACCACACATGGGCAGATGTATGGAGGGCTGGACTACCTGAAGGAAAAAGGGTTTAGGATGAGAAGTGAAATCAGCAAAGCTTCAAAGCAGCTGGAAGGGAGCTCTGCTCAAGATTTGGTTATGAATCTAGCATCCACATCTCTTGTCCTCTAGACATCCATGCACTTTTCAGTGTCTGAGTGACAGGAGCTTATTTTATATCCCAATTGAGCGGTAATGACTCAAGAAAAATTACTAGCAAGAATATTTAACACTGTTTCTTGGAACACTTTCAAGGCTTCCCTGTCAATTACTGATCCACCCTGATCTTTGGTTGTAATAGCTGGCCTGAGAATTGCATTATACAGCTGCCAGATGCAGCAGATGACTTAACGTGTCAGAGCAGTGTTCTGGCTGTAGTACTGTACTGGCATAGCTTGCAACGTAACTGTTGTGGCAGCCCAAGGTCATGCTGCTCTTACCACTCGCAACAACAGAAAGCACTAGCTTTGATGAGGAAATCACAGTACTACAATTTTTAAGTCAGTGATACGTGTATGATTTCTGTCACAGAAGTCTGAAAGATATATCAGGCAATCTCTACGTGCAGCTATTGACACTGCAGCCAGTTTCCTTCCTGAGTCATTTAAACTGTATTCCTAACCCAAGTCTTCAATTTACAGTAAGGATTAGTAAAGTTGTGCTGTAACTTCCTTTGGAGTTTGGATTCCTACAGTAGTTGTGCTGTTTGGTGTTGTAGGAGTTTCCAGTTACTGTATTCTTAGAGGGTTGTACAGATACAAGGTTCTGCCACACCAACAGGCAGTGCAGCTATTTCTGGCTTGTGTGGTCTTCATTAAAGAAATACTAGGACTGATATCTTACTTTATGAGATAAAAATCCTGTCTGTCACAAACTGAAGTAATTTTTTTTCCTGCCTAATACTAGGTGTTTGATAACACTATATAGTGAGCTGTGCTTCTGTCCTTGGTAAATGGACACCTTGGTTAGCAGAATGGAGGTCTTCCTTTGTCCTCTATTACTGTTGTGCTCATAACTGCAAATGTAATCACAATATTTAGCTTTTTATCATGGACTAGGGCTTCTAAATACCAAGTGGGGAAGTTCACTTTAACTCCTGGGTAGCTAGATGCATGATGTAATAAAAACACCAATCCAAGTAGACACATTCTTCAGCTCTTAGGGATTGGTGAGACCGGTCTTCACACCAGCCTGGATCTGGGAGCAGAGATAACCAGAGCCCCTGCTCAGCAGGATTTTTCCTGCTTCCCTTGAAGGCTTCATTACCTATGGCAGTGGAATAGCAGGTATTGTGTGACCTTCCTTTGTAGGTACCTGCAGCAGAGCCAGTGGCTCTGTGGTCCTGCGGAACGTCACCTCTGCCGACACGAATACGTGTGGTTGTGGCCACGTGTTGCCAAGAGGCTACATGGGTCCTTTATCCCAAAGCGTGAGATCTCCCCTGAAACACCTCAGAAACATCACTTGCCATGTTGTTCCTTTTTGCAGTGTCCATGTCAAAATACGATCCTCTTAGGTACGGTGCAATGCTTGTATGCCTTTTTCATGTTCAGTCACACCGTCATTTGATCACAAAAGATTTATGAATGTGAATGGTGATGGTCTGCAATAGAGCAGACATTTTATCAGCTGCATCAGTACAAGATTTTTCTTAAATGTATCATACACTTGTGCATATTGGTATCATATTGGAATTCGATGCACTGGGAATGAGAGTGCTCCCCAGCGAAGATGACTTAATATTTTTTATAAATTACTTACTAATCAGCTTCATATTTTTAGCTGTATGTCACTAGCATTTAATTGCTCAGCAGAGGGAGGAGACAGTCAAGTCTCATGAGCAGGAGCTGAACTTGTGCAGCATGCAAAATTCAATTTTCCTGCAGCAAGTAGTAGCTTTTTTTTATTTTAATCCTCTTTGACAGAATTTCCATAAATAACATCTATGTCTATACCCGCTTCAACCTCCTGGATATAGGTTATGGGTAGATTTAGTTACTGCACTTGTGCAGGATAGCTTCACAGCACAGTTTAGTTCCTGAGATGACTCCAGACCCAGAGGTGATAGAAGTGCATCATGTCTGTGCATTCCCTTAGCTTTATAAACCTTCAGAGGACACCACTGTGGTCTCTGCTCTTTCCCCAGCTCCAGGTGCTATCAGTGCTTGACTTCACTCAATGAATGTAACCCTGTTCAACACTTTTTCTGTCATCCCCAGTTTGTCATTGTTAATAGCTTTGAAGCCTCTGAGGCTCAAATTAAAGCTGATTTTTTTTTTTTTCCTCAACTTGGACAGTTGCTTCTGGAGAGTGAAGGGCGACCTGGAGGTATTTAAAAGATGTGTAGATGTGGGACATGGTTTGGTGGTGGACTTGGCAGTGTTAGGTTTGCAGTTGAACTAGATGGTCCTAAGGGTCCTTTCCAACCTAAGTGATTCTGTGCTTCTGTGTGTCCTCCTGCAAAGGTGAGGGTACAGTGGAAAGTGCAGGGTGCTGGGGAGGATGTCAGCCAGCCAGCCATGGCAGTCACTGGAGGAGAGACACTGCCACTTGTACGTGCTCATGGCTGTGACATCTTCTCAGCCACATTCTCTGTTCCTCTCCAGAGCATGCCTCCCTGTAGAGAGAAGAGAGGCAGGGATGTCTGAGCACTACCAACAGCAAAGCTCTCTGGAGCCAGTGTGTCCACAGGCACTGGCATCCTGTTGGCAGCCCGAAGGCCAAGCTGTGAGGGTCCAGTTCTGCCCTTCAGCAGGCACAGATAGATGAGGGGCTGTAGGCTCATGTGGGTTCACAGGCATGGGAAACAGGATCCACACAGGAGGTGGAGATCCTAATCCTGCTTTAGAAAAGAGGAAATTTCATCAGATTTCTTCCTTTCCAGCTGTTAATGAGAGGGGTGAGAGGAAGACAGGAAAGCGAGTCTACAATAGACTATTTCTGATATATGTTACTTTTTAAACATAGTCTGGGTTTTTTGGGTGGGTTTACTGTTTTTTTTAATTTCCCTCTGATGAATGTGCCATTTCTAGATCTTTCATGCATTAGAAGCAGTGTGCAGTGGCTGGACAGTTGCTGCAGATTTGCCTACTGGGAAAGCGGATGTATGGTGGAGGCTGCTAAATAGATCAGCTGAAGTGCTACCCTTGTTCTGACAGTGTGGTTTTAGCTCTGCAACAGCCTTGTCCTGGGTCAGGAAGCTGGCTTTTCAGAGGGATTTGGATTATTGGCTCGATATGCTCTCACCATATTTTTTCAGCCCTCTCTAAATAGAGTTTCAAGTATTTCATTACCTTTAATACTGACTCTGGCTTTTCCCTTCAGATAACAGATTGTTTAGACAACCGTGAAATAAAGGAAGTATTTAATTACTTTGCCACTTTTCAAACCCTAGTATGTGCTGTGTATTCACTAATGCATATGTTTTTGTGTTATTCTGGAAGAGGAAACTGAGGGTGAAATGTATGCTTATCTCCAGCTAACACAATCCAAGATATCCTACGATTTTAAAAGCCTGTAGTAGCTATTCCAAACCAACTGCATGATGGTTGCTGATGAAGGGTTTGAAAAGGAGATTAAAGCCCAGTGATTCAACACCCCAGCACCACATACCTACTCCTCAGCTCCCTGCTGAGCTCTAAACCAGTCCGGTTCAAACACGTTACAAAGAAGCAGCAAGTACTGCCTTGAGGAATTAACACATACTTTTATTTCCACTCTACTCACTGTGTTTCTACTGTATTATTCTCTGCAGGCCTCCCCAGTGGAAGCAGATGGGGCTGCCAGCCAGAAGGTCGAGGCCAGCCCAGGAAGTGTGGGACCTGTGAGCCCGGTGTGCCCATTCCCAGGTGGGTTGTTGCTGCTGCCCTCACCCCTACCCTTGCCCACCAACCAAGCTGGGGTTGAGGACCACCCTGCAGCAGAAGTCCAATAGCTGCATCTGCAGCGGCACCAAGAGGGTTTATTAGAAAATGCAGAGGATGTCAGAAATGTTGACATAATAAAGGAATTTTTTATGGTAAGAACAACCATCACTGCAACAATCTCCCAAGCGACGCTGTAGAGTCCCTTGGGAGATTGTTGCAGTGAATGGTCCCTGTAGAGCTGGAGGTTTTCAAGGTGAGACTGGACAGGGTGCCAGACAATCTCCTCCAGGCTCCTTTTCCAGATGGAAAAGGTCCAAGTGGGACCCAGATAATCTTTCAAGGTCCCTTCCAACCTGGGCTGTCTGTCATTCTGCGATTGAAATGACACACCAGAGTGCATGTTGCTCAGGGTGCGAGTTGTCTGCTTTGCTGTTTGTGTGAGTAGAACGCTGGTGCCACAGCGTGTGGTAACCGGAAAGCAGTCAGGGCAGAAACGCTCAGTCAGGAAGAGGTTCTGTTTGAATTTCCACCTTCCCCACAACACCCCAAGACATTAAGAAATGGAAAAGGAGAATAAGAAGGGGCACTTCAGTCCTCATAGGGACTTTAAATGGACAGTATTGGGCACACTCATGATTTTATGCTTTGAAACTTTTATTCTTCCCCAGATTCCTAATCTGGGGAAAGGAATTTGCTGGTAAAACTTGAAGCTATTTTCCTCAAATGGGTATTTCTGAAACATTACCTTTAAGTGGGCATTTTATCTACTGCTTCTATCGCACTAAGTTCATGGGGGTTTTTTGTTTATTTTTAAATGGGTCTGTCAAAGTTCAGCTTGGTATGGGTAAGTAAAAAGTCCTATTTGAAGTAGGTATTTAAATGAGATCTCTGGCTGTAATTGGTATATAAGCATAGTGCTCCTATTTGTTGAGGATAAATGCAACTTCAGCAATTGAGCTTTGCACTCAGACATCAGTGGGGTACTATTCTCCCGTGATTAAGAGCATATCCAGCCTTTTCTTGGTGTTCTGCAAGTCTGGAGCACATGGGCTTTTAGCAAGGGTTCATTAGCTGATGTAGTTACTTTGGCTCACAGATGCCAAAGTACAGAGGTTAACAATCTTGATTTGCACCTGGCAGGTAAAGTAGAAGCTGCAGTCTTGTGGTGAACCAACCAAATTTTCTCAAGAGTCAGCAGTGATGAGCTGGTGATATTTGTCTACAAATCACAAAGCCACCTTGTGTCAGGCTCCACACCTGTGAGAAATGCTAAACATTAAGTACTGATAGCAAAGTGTAATATTGGCCAGCAAGGAAAGCTGAGATAGCATTGCAAAAATTCAAATGGTAAAGCAACATCGCTTTTCATTAGGTCTGTTTTGGAGGGATAGATGTGGGCCAAACTGTGTGGCCTTCCGGTAGAATAAGCAGCCTCCTGTGCTGTTCAGTACAAGCAAGATACTTCAGTGCTGTGACCCCTGTGCCACTAATGGTGTGGGAACGACTCCAAAGTGGTGCGCGTTTGCCTGGCAGCAGGAGCAGCTCTTGTCTTTGCTTGTGTGCAGCTTCTCAGTGCAGCCTTGGGGTGCATCTCTTCCTTAGCTCACTCCACTAGCCTGTTAAAGAAGTACATTCAGAAGATACCACTGCTGCCACGGTTGATGGGGGGACAGGATCTGAAGCAGAGATTCTGCATTAGGAGGCTGGTGAGATGTCTAGGTGCTTATGCACTGCCTGAGATGCTGGCAACCGCTCTGCTTCCAGTGGTGGTGCCAGCTGGCGTTAGTTGAGCTGCTGGTGCTCAGCTGTAGGCCTGTGCGTTCCTGGTCCCTTTTCCCATACACCAGCATCAATTTGTTGTTTTTTTTTTTTAAGAACGGAATGACAACTATGTTACTTCAGTCCAAGGCATCCTGTTAGCTCAGTTTGTTTTCTCTGTGGTGCTTGGATGATGTGGTTTAGTGGAAACAGACAGGCTGAAATATCCTGCAGTACATACAGTGAGACCATGTTAACTGTGGAATAGCGCCTTGTCTAGGCAGCATCTTAGGTTAGGATTCATCACATGATTTCAGGAAAGAGATTTGTACCTCAGTAGCCATGTGATAGGTTACAGTTCATCTCAGCTGAGTGTCTGTAGTTGGGTGACTCTTGCCCAAGAGCTGCCCCTCTGTTGACCACGAATACCCAAGTCAAGTGTAAGCAACTACATTTCGTGAGGTGAATTTCACTATTAAAGTCTTCTGTGAGAAATTAATCTTCCCTGTGGTTTTCAAAACATGCAGTAAATGGGCTCGCAGTATCTCCAGTAAGAAAATGCACTGCAAGAAATAGGTCTACATTTTATGTGAAAAAATACCTTAACCTTGCAACATTATCTCTTACATGTTTGGATTAGATTCCAGTCAACAGCAATTCAAGTCAACTGCAGCTTGTGCTAGCCCTGTTGTGAAGAGATTAGAATTCCTTCCCAGTCCTGTCCCATCAGACGAAGCTGCTTCAAGTGGCAAAGATGTGAAGAAACCTGAAATGGAGCAGCAGAAGGAATCAGAGCTCCGTGCTACACCAGAGGTACATGCAGGCAAGAAAGAGAAAACCAAAACCAAAAAAGAAAGTTCTCAAATGGAAAAGTTTATTGTACAACTTGGTACTTTTTATATACTATCACTTAAGGAGTTCACTGCAAACCATCTGCCTAGGAATGACCCTGGAGGATGGTTTCTGTCCCAGATCCTATGGTTATCAGAGAGTTCCCCCTACAAAGGGATTCTCCAGTGATTGCTTGTAGTTTGAATCTGTAAACTGGCTGGAGCAGAAACAAGAATTAAACCTGCAAACCCCACTCTCACCACGTGTTGGAAGGGCAGAGTGTATAGAAGGTGTAGACAGTGGAGCTTACTCTTAGTCCTCCTGAAGTGGTGAACAAGTACAAGTGGTGGCACAGGTAACAAATGGCCACTCTGACCATGCCACTCTGACAGAAAAGTTAGATGTTGGTCCTGGGTTAGGATTGGTTTTGGTGTGCAGGGCAGTGTGAATGTCAGCAACAAACAGCTACTGGTTATTTCCAGGACTTCAATGCTGCAACTCCATGTTTGAAAGCTCGAGATAGAGGCTTCATTTTTGATAATGTTGATTCAGAAAATAAATAGAAAGGGTTTAAGTTAACCTCTGATTGAACCTGCTGATTTCTGAATGCTGTTTTCTGCTCCCAAATGTCTGAACAGGTGATGAAACCAAAAGCCCTGGAACAAGAGGGGAGTGTAGTATTGCCATTTTTAAAGAAACTACCCGAGACCAGCCAAGTTACCCTGCAGAATTCTGGTCTACAAGGTGAGCAAAAAGCATTTGGAGAACTCAGCTGGATAGTAACTGAGTAGGTGTGTGTGCTGTTCAGGGAGAAGTGCCAAATCAATGGCCTGAAGGGTTTTGGAGCTAAAATGATTATTTCTGACTGACATTGATAACACACCTTCTGTGATGCAAAGGGGTCTTCTGGGCATTCCCTTTAAACACAGTAGGAGAATTATGAAACGGCGGAGGAAGTGCAGGGAGAGCTCTCTATTGCACTTACCTGGCCGAACAATAAAAGCTGCGTTACATCAGTGAGCGTTATGATGAAAATGGCTTAGCAATTGGTTTTATCTCATAATAAAAACTTCTGGTGATAAATTTTGCACTCAGCTGCTCACGTGGAGCTCCTTTTTGTAGGTGAGCAGTACAGACATTTGGCTGTGACCCTGAATTTGACCTGTGCCCATCATGAGTTCTTGCAAAGCAGAACTGGTTTTTTGGTTTGCTTTCATGACAAAGTTTTGCTTGAGATTGATAATGCTTAGTAGTTTGATTTTATATTGATTTTAGAGATGCATGTATGTTGGTACATGAAAGTAAAAGAGAAAATCATCTGAAGTTCTTTCCTTGGGAACTTCCTAGGTTGTTAGTTTATTAATAGATGACATACTGATGATGCTGGTATTTTCAAGATTGAAACTGAAAGTGGAAAGTGTTTTCCACTGTGGAAAACAGAATTGTCTGAAAAGGAATAGAAGTCTCACTTGTTTTAAGTGGCACTTTCCAAACAGGCTTTGAGAACAATATCATTTTATGTTAGGCATAAATCAATCCAAATACCAAGTAAAAGTCTGTAGGTGTCTCATCTATTTTCTGAGTGATGCTGAAACACTTGGCTGCTCTCTAGTGTTCACAGCATGTACAGTGCTGAAAGGATCACAAAACCCTTTAAAACCTGTGTCTCCAGTAGGAGTGAAGGCGAGCAGCATGCAGAGACTTGAAGGGGTGGCTGCCCTTGATGAGCATTAGTGTGCTAGAGCTCTCCTGTAAGGTTAGGTGCCGTGGGGCAGAAGTAGCATTTAAATACGGGCAGTCCCTTGTAAGCTGCCTGCGATGGGCCAAGGCAACTGTAGTCAAAATCCTTCTGGTGGCCGAAGTGGCTCGGGCCTGAGACCTTTTGTCATCACCTGTTGACCGCGCTGTGTTTCTTGTTTTGTCTCCGTGCCGTTGCCTGCAGAGCCGGCCCGCGGGGCCGCGGTTCCGCTTAGGGTTCGCAACAACTGGCGGCGCTCACAGTTTTTCTCGCAGTCAGGTAAATGCGGCGCTAAGACCAGCTTCAGCCCTTCTGCTGCCTCCAGTCGTAGGTGTCTTCAGACCTGGGGCTGGGGTGAAAGTCGATGATCACCGGGACTTATTCTACCTCTCGCTTTCATAGAAAGTGTCTATTCCTGCTGCACAGTTGACAAAGAGCTGTTGGGTTGCACGCTGTTGTGATGCTCTGGCTTCAGGCACCCAAATGAAATCACTTGCCTATAAATACCTTTTCTTTAATTTCTTTAAATCAGCCTAATTTTCAAAGCCGTTTGGATAGAAAATGGCAATGGTTCTCTTGGTAACTGTGGCTCTTGAATAGTGTTGTCCCGTCCTATTAGCTTTGCTGTGCTTTTCCCTTCCTCCCACTGTATCACGAAGGGAAAAGCAGATCAAAGTGGGTAACGCTCAGTGTCCAAACACTGCTAGTATCTGTGGCCAGAAGTAGATAGCAGTAGCTAGTGGTAGAGTAGAACCTGATGTTAGTTAATATTGTGCTCCTCTATACCCAGAATAAAAGTAGTTTTGTTGGTGATGGGTGTAATCTGTTTTTCTGGTTTACTTGCTTGCGATTAGTCCTTCCTTGCATTTGGTTGTGGGAGCAAATAGGAAACTAACATGAAGCTTTTTTATACAGATACAAGTAGCTTTCATCGCAGGCTAAGCGTATTTTGCTGTGTTAAATTTAATTTTTTTCTTTTTCTGTTTTTCTTAATAGCTGATTCTGATAGTGGTGACAAATCAAATGTGAGTACCTTTTTTACATCATCATTTGGTTTCAAGATACACGTTTAACAAAAGTGATTTTTTTTTAATGCAAACTGACTCGTAACATCCCCAAATCAGAATGATTTCTCTTTTTTTCTCTGAAGGGAATGGTAACTCTCCAGTACTGGGTTGCTGGAGCCGCTAAAGCTCCACAATCTCAAAACAATATGTAACTCTAAATTACCTATTCTGTTTTAAATGCAGAGTAGAGGAGCCCATAATTTTACTGTCTCCTCAATGAAATAAAGAAAAAAAAGTCCACCACTAATGCTACTCTGAAGTACACAGTATTTCATATTCTATTTGTCACATCAAAAGTAGACATAATCTCTTCCTATCAGATTCAAATACAACTCTTAGTGCAAAGGAATATGGCATCAAGTGTCTAAAATTGCCCTTGATTATAAGGATTTTAAACATGTAAATGTATCATGTAATGGGATACTTAGTGATGCCTGAGACTTTCTTTCATTATGGTTAAAAATCTAAAACAAGACTATAGGTTGTTGTGCTGGAAGCCATATGAAATGAGAGAATTTGTTTTTACAATCACAAACTGCTTTGCATGTTGTGCAGAAGATTATAGAGAAGCAAACCAGATATTTTCTTTAAATTTGAGTACCTGGAGGTATCTTTGTTCAGTGCTGCTTAGAGCTTTTTTTCAGATCTTTTTCCTTTTTTGCTTCTTCCCCAGTTGAAGTTTCCCAAGCCTTTCTTTGCAAACCAAATGATTATTTTATCATTTGAATACCTGTGGGCAATCCCAGGTGGCACTGAAGCTAAGAATATTGTCTGCTAGCTCAGAGAACTATTATCTAGTTCTAAATTTCCCTTTTAATATCATTGCCAGGGGTAGTCCTTGTGAAGCATAGCTTTCTCTGGTAGCCTTGTGAAGTATAGTGTCACAATCTAATAGCTTGGTTTTTCTTCACCTAAGCGTTTCAATTTCTGGTCCTGGGATCCAGAAGAAGAGCGAAAGCGCCAGGAAAGGTGGCAGCATGAACAAGAACGCTTGCTTCAGGTAGGGAAGAAACTGTATGTCTTCCACCATGAGGTTCAGCTGTCGAATTGTCCCTTTGGACAAAAACCGAGCATTTTACCTTGTGTTTTCCATATCATCTGTGGGTGCCTGAGCAAATGCTGTGGCAGATGAGCAATAAAATGAGCGTACACACATGTTCTCTGTGGTTTGGCCACTCTTATGTCTCCCCTACTTCATAGAAAGACCAAAAGGATTTAGTTCTACATTTCAGTGTGGAGTTAAACACAATGTTGATCCTCAGCTACATTCAAAGTATGCTGAGCGTAGACTGTGAGGTGCTTAATGACTTGGAGCCTCTTTCTTGGGACTGACAATTGGCTGACTCTGACACTTGTGCATCTCTTCTTTAAAATTATGGGTTTGATAGATTTTTGTAGACTACTGATTTGTACACAGACTCTTATTGGAAAACATCAAGCTAAATTTGGACATAAAGGGTTTGGGGTAGGGTTTTTTGGGGGGGAACCCTCTCAAAACAACCACTGGGTTTGCCTGCTGTTAGAGTAAGCTACAAAATGTCTGGGTTTGTGTTCTAGTTGGGAGTCTGGAACAGACTGCCCAGAGAGGTTGTGGGGTCTCCTTCTCTGGAGACATTGAAAACCCACCTGGACACATTCCTCTGCAATTTAGTCTAGGTGATCCTGCTCTGGCAGGGAGGTTGAACTAGATGATCTTTCAAGGTCCCTTCCAACTCCTAAAGTTCTGTGATTCTGTGATGTGCTGTGGCCCTGAGAACTTGAATTTCCCCATTAGTCAGTAGTGTCTTTTGAAACTGTGATTAGGTTTGGTCCCAAAGAAAACAAATCATTTCTCCATGTAACAAGAGCAAACAACTGTCAAAGCATGGAGAATGATAAAATGGAATCTTATCATCTTTTACAAATAACTGAGTGTCTCCCTATTGCTTTCTTGAGATTATTTCTTTTTAGCTAATATGGTTGTTTTCTCTTAAAATGGTGTAAAATTCTCGTAATTTTTCTGGCTTATGTGGGAGTTCTCTCAATAGTGAATGCACCTCTTCTGGATTAGGTAGATGTGGTTTCTCATTTGAACAGAGGTTGGAACTGGTGTAAAAAGGATATGGAAGTCATTCTGTCAAACAATTTTAAACATATCTCTAAGATAATTTTTCATGAAAAACTGTATGAAAACAATTCTCAAGAAATAATTTCATGAAGGGGGAAAATAAGCTACTTAGCTAATTATAAGCTTCAAACCTTTACACACTATTCATTCATCTATTAAGCTTGCACAGGTATTCATTATTCATTGAATTGTACTGGCATCTGTCTTAAATTAGTACCAGTATCTTCAAAACCTGCTTGTTTATATGCTACTTTGCTCAAGTTTTTAATGTAAATTCCATACCTAAGTGTTTTGGGGGATGTGATAGCTTTTTGGAACTCCTAGTAGTACTGTATAACAAACCAGGAATTATTGAAATTGTTGAGCATAAATTTAGTTTCTGACCAAGGATTTTAAAACTTCTGACACATTGAAAAGTTCCTTGTGGTTTGAAGCTGTTACATGTAAGTGCTAAAAACAAGTGGGAGAGAAGTGAAAGATGCTTTTTTTGACACCCATGGATGTTTCAGATTTTTATCTTTCTATTTCATAAAACCATAGATTAGTGGATTCATTTTCACTGTGGAGATACTACAGAATTTAGTCCTAATACAGAATGCTCTGTTCTTATCTTTATTTGCATCCTCTTACAGGAGAAGTATCAGAAGGAGCAGGACAAGCTGAAGGAGGAGTGGGAAAAGGCCCAGCGAGAAGTTGAAGAGGAGGAGCGTAGATACTACGAGGAGGTATAAGGCTCAGAGGAGGAGGTTGTTCGCTGACCTTTTTTTTTTCACATTTAAATGCACCCATTACATAATTTAAAAAATCCCATACTTAGATTAATTAATAAAAAGCTTTCTCAAGGCTAAATTCTCAGGAAGTCTGTTTCTCTTAAACACCACCACAGGCACTGAGGAAAAAATATTTAAATATTTAGACAGGTATTCTCAGAAATTCTGCATCAGTGGAGGTGTCTAATTGCTGTGCAGTCAGAGTGAGTCAGTACAGTGGTGTCTGGGCACGCTCAGACTTCAGTCTGGAGGCAGAGCCCTGTGCGTTTTGGCATATACTTGGTGTCTGGACTTGGTGGAACTCCAGATGAAATCGATGTCTGCTTTAGGCTTCATCATGTAGACGTTTTGTAAACTGGCCTTGGTTTAAAAAAAAAACCAAACAAAACAAACCTCACAGGAAATGTTCAAAGCTTGCAGTTGTAAATGTTAACGCCGTAGAAGTTGGTGGTTTTCTTCTATTGCATGTGGGTCATTATTTAATTTGAAAATATTCATGTTTTCAGTTTGACTAGATGTACATTATGCAAAATGGTGTCTTATCATCTGTGCCTGAGGGCCATACTTGTGATCTGACAAAGAAACATTTTTTTCAACTTTCAGCAGTTTCTCATGTACCATATTTTTGTATGAAATTTAATAGACTGGTGTTGTGAGAAACAGTGGTGCCATCCCAAGTGGAATAATCCTGTCAGTTTTGGACATCCCATCTCAAAGATGGTAATGGTTGAAAGGAAAGGGAGTGCAAAACCTGGAAGCAAATTAAAAATTGAGGTATTACCATTATTCTTGGTACCACAGGTCCTAACCAAGCCATCTAAATGTGAGAAATGTCGCCAGACTTCTGGTTTTTAGTACATAGTTGACAATCTGTATTTTTATACCCCTGCTCTCCCCTGATATGATTGTTTTTTGTAAAGGAACGTAAGATAATCGAAGATACTGTAGTTCCATTCATTGTTTCTTCAAACTCTGCTGAGCTCCTCTCCTCCTCTTCCTCTACCACTGAAGGAAACAAGACAGCGGTGAGTTTCTCATGGATTAGTAAGGCAATAAAGACTAAGCTATTCTCAGTGTAAAGTTTCTGTTTCTATTTGATTTAACTGCCTTCTCAAAGCCAACAAAATCTGAAATTATTTCCCTGCATCCAAAATCTCTACTGTAAGCATATCTGAGATGAAACAGAATCCTGTCTCCCCATTTTTCCTCCTTTTCTCTCCTACTATCCCTCCTAGAATGCAGAAAAACAAACCAAAAAATGTTAATTCTCTTTTGGTTTATGTGGCACAAAATATTTAACTTGATGCATCTAGTATCTGAATAAGTGTTTGACGGAGATCAGAGAATGACACTGCAGGTGAGATCAGTAGAATAAGTGTGGGATTCCCAGGCTTCGTTTTCTCCTGCCTTAAGGCACCCACACCAAAGACAACATTTGCCTTTTTCCATTCAAGTCCAGGATTAGGAGTACTGTATCATCTGATTCTCCTCTCACCATTGCTGCCCCTCTTATGACTCATCCCTGCACAGGGACATTAGCCATGGCCCTTTTCCACACAGCTGTGTAGCAGTAACTTCCTGGATAGAGTTGCTTATGCCACGTTCAGAACAGTGCCATGGCTTACTAATGCTCCCCCAGTCAGGGATGACCGACCCAAGTACCATTTGGGTAGCAGTACTGAGGTTACCATTTGAGAATGCCCGCAGCCTGCGAGTAATGCTCTGCCTCCTGGCAGAGTAAAAAAGCTGATGTAACTCACAAAGTCCTCCCAAGTCCAATGGGAAACCATCCAGACTATCAAGTCATTCAAAGATTTCTGCTTGAAAATATGTAATGGCAGGTTTTATTTTATCATCCTGAACACCATCTCATCATTCATCAGCCCTGCAGTGGCTTTTTTTCATGTTTAATTTAATACAATTAGTTGATTGTTTTAGCTAAAGTCCTTGTTAAAATCAAACGTAGCCTAAGCAAGGTCAAATGATTCCACTGCATAATGTGAGATGCTCTTTCCAATAATAAGGCATGTTGACACAATATATCTAGGGACAGTTTGTGCTTTTCTCATGTATGTGCTGATGCCATATTCAAGGGAAGCTCTTTGTTCCCTTCCCTGCTCTCTTGTAGAATGCAGCTGATTCAAACAGCTCCCCAGAGGAAGGCAAACCAAAAGAAGCTACAAGGCAGAAAAAGCTGCTCTGGGAGCAGGACTGTATCCCATCTCCGAAAAGCAAGGAAAATGATCTCTGGCAAGAAAAGAGGAGGTATGGCTCAAGCTTAAGTATTTCTTAGCCTTATGGAGCTTTGTATTCTGTGGAGTTCTGGGATGGCACCCATGATTAACTCTGGAGCATTAGCATCTGATGGCCTGGTGATAGGTATAAGGTCCCCATGAATATTCACTTGCCACAGGCTTACACATACATGGCACTGTGCAGTGCTAGTTTGGGGTATCAGAAGGCTTGCCTGTTCAGTATATGGCTTTGCTGAAAGGTCGTCACATCAACCAGATCACAGCTTAGATAGCTCAGATGTCTGTGTGACACTGCGCCGTGTCTTGTGTACAAGTTTCACAGGCCATTTGGAGGAATAAAGGAGTGGTAGCTGTTACCACCCAAAATCTGTGTGAGATTGGCTGTCTATCTCAGAAGTGCTGTACCCAAACTTGCCGTGTGGTGTTCAGAGCCCTGGTCTTTGCCCAGCTGCTAATAACAGCTTTCACAGTGTTGAGAAGCATCTGATGATACTGAACACAGGAAAGAGAACAGTGAGAAAAGGTGTTTCTCTGGCAAAGAAGCCATTTTCCACAAATCCAGAATGGTCTTTATTGCATGTAAGTGACAGTGAGGGAAGTAGGGAAAATCAGCACATTTGGAGACTTGTTAATTTGGAGCAGTTCGTCCTCATTGTTTTGTCATTGCTGACACAGTAACAAAAATATTCTTGCAAAAAATAGACTGGGACTCAAAAGTCTCATTTTGCCATGACACTCTAGGTGGCATTTTTACACTCATTATCTGTACAATGTGTCTTTTTTTAATTGGCAGTGGAAATAAAGCGCTCTCAGGGCACCCAGAGGTGGGTATCTTGAGAGGAGGAGGTGAACAGGACCACCAGGTGCTGCTGATGGAGCGCAGCTCACCTGCCAGGCTGAATCTGCCGCTGGCTCAGGGTAAGACTCTTCATACACATGTATTTTTTTCCCAAACAGGAATCTCACAGGTACACACAGACACTTGAAATGTAACTCAGAGAATTTTGGAAGCTAACAGTGCACATATGTCTTCAAAATTTTAATGTCTCAGATCCAACATTTATTTCCTGTTAGAAAGATAAATATGTTAAGTTGAAATTTAAAATCTTGTTTTCATCAGAGATTAACATTTCCAGGTTTTATTTTTTTTAAAGCTCCCATAAATATTGATGGTTTTTGAACGAAGGAATTTCCTCAAAACGTTACTGTCAACAGGGTCACCCTAACAAAAAAAAAAAGACAAATTCACTAATTTAGCATCATCATCTAGTGCAAGTGAATGCAGAGTAAATAAGTAGAACTCAAGATTGTGAAACTGAGCTTTAGGTTTTTGTTTTCAGTCTAGCATCAAAATTGTTGATTATAAAAACCAGAACATCTGTGTATAGAAAAGGTTTCATGCTCCAAATGCAAATTCAGTTTGTTAAAATCAGCAGGTTTGGTTTCACTGTCCACAGCTGTATTAGGTTCTTAGTGCTTTGAAAAAGGTTTCTCAAAAAAAGAAAACAAAATAAATTGCCCATCAGTCTATCCTTGTGGATTTGTAATAGTGATTAAACAAACTTCAGAGATTTCACAATTTTTAACAATTTCTGCTAATCAGGCTTTTTCCTAGGTTCTCTTCAATTACTTGGTCTGCTACAAATATTTGGACAGCTTCTCTCTTGCCCCTTAACACAGCACATCCTTGCTCTCTCCTTAAGTCCATAAACAGTCAAGACTAGGATTTTTTGTTGTTTTTTGGTCTTGATATCAAAAACAGGTAACACACCTTTCATTGGCCCCAGTGAAGGTTTTCTTCTCCTCTAAGCCTCTGTGTATGGCCCTCCCTAACCTGCAAGCCACAAAATTCATCTGGAATGATCCCAGGTAGGGTGCTCTGTCTCAAAAATGGGACGGGCGGCTGCCTGGGCATCACAGATCACTGCGTATTGCTGGGAAGCTGTTCCTGTCACTGAGCCTGGTGCAACCATCTGCATCGCAGAAGGAAATTACAAGGGAAGAAATCTGTTTATCAGTAGGCTTGTGGAGAGCAGTGACTACTCACACACCCCCTTCCCATTGTAACTCTTCATATTGAGAAGTTTGGATCACCAAGCACTACTGGAAGTTTCTGTCTGGTCCTTCCTTAGGACAGCAATACTAGTCCTAGTGCTATTTGCAGATAGCTGTTTGGCCTCTCCCTTTCCCCATTTGGAAACTGAGGGTAGGTCATGTGAATGGGAGGGTAGTGCAAGCGATTTTCTGGTGTAGAACAGCCTCTGACTTTGTGTGGGGTTTCTGAGAACTTATTTTTAAGTAGCAGTACATCTCATGTCTCCTTTATGGTCTGCCCACAAGGTGTGCTGGTCTGTTAATATTGACAAAAGCATTTTATCACAAGTACTGAGATTTCCCCACCTCCCATTGTAGACGTCTCCTGGAATCAGCAGTTGCTGACAAAGCAGTCGCCACATCACACAGAGGACATTCGGCAGAGACCATTTCTGGGCCAGAGTGTGGGACAGCAACCAGGGTCCACAGGAGAAATGAAGAGGTGAGAATGTAAAATAAAGATCACTGCAGAGGTTGAGAAGTCCTTCTTGCTCTCTTCTCCCTTATACTCCTCTCAGCATTCTTTATTCACAGAATTGTAGGGGGTTGGAAGGGACCTCCAGAGATCATCAAGTCCAACCCCCAAATTCATTCAGTTTCACCATTAGTCCTGCCATGTGCAGACACCTTTAACTCCTCTCTCTCCCACCAGGACTGCTCATGGTTATCCATGTAATTTCCCATTACAGGTACCCCAGTAACGAGTTTCATGAGGGAAAACACACCCTGCTTGCCACTGTCTGTCTTTTTTTCTCCTTAGTTCTTTAAACACTCATCTGCATAGTTGTTCATTTGCTTCATTTGTTTTAAGTCCCTAAGACAGACATTTATAGCTAGTAAGTGGTTAAATATCAGGGTGGGAATGTCAGGAAGAATCTGCCTCTCTGAAGTTGGTATCCGAGAGCTTCACTGCCCCACTTACAAACACACTTTCTAGCTCTTTAAGGATTATAGTTTTTAAAATACGATACATAAAGGGTAGTATTTTCTTTCTGATATAAATTTGGTGAGGTTTTTTCTTCTTTGATGCTTTGCCTTGTGTTTTTGAGTGAACGTTAATAAAAATAACACCAGTTCTTTCAGTAAACAAGGGGGATGTTTACCTAATATTTGCAAAAAGTGTGCATCTCTAATGAGAAAGGAACATCTGTTTTCATTAGCATATATATGAACAGAGTGTTCTGCAAGATATGTATCCAGTCAAAACTAATGTAGATTGAGGTTTGATTACCTGTTCCACAACAACAAACAGCTCGTGTGTGTTTGAGAAAATTGTCATTTCATCTGTAAACAGCTTTAAGCAGTGAGAGGTTGAATCAATCCTGTGATTTCTGATAACAAAACACAACTGTGTTTTTTCTCACCAAATTCTTGTAGGGTAGAATGGGCACAAATAAGAAAAAGACACTTTTCAGTCTTGGTACCTTCCTTTTTACTCAATAAAGGGCACAGACCCTCCATCAACAACTGCACATCTGCTCTATCGGTGTACGTCTCTGCACATCCCCTGGGGAAACAGAGGGCCAGGCCCAAGGTGATGTACCTTGGCTTGACCCTCCTTTACTGTGATGTGAGCTACCTTGGGTTGTCTACATGGCTAGGAGCCTAGACATGGATGATTACCTCATGATTTATCTGAGCGAGCAACAGCAAGCAGAGGCAGAAACAAACAAAAAGACGTGATATTTTTCATTGTCTCAAAATGGCAATGGGCAGCAAACCCATACCTCATATTTCTTAGATCAAATCTTTAGAGCTGGGAGTCCTGAAATCCAGTAGCTGGAATTTCTCAATACAGAACCCCTGGGTTTAATTGTTTTTCAGCTGTAGTAATGCATTTTCCCTCCTGTATTTTAGGGCAGGCTATCACGAGAACTTCCGATCTGGGCCACCATCTCCCTGCTCTCCTGCCGGTCCGAGTCAGTCACCCAACAGGTACAAAAGGTCAATAAGGAATTTTGCAGATCAAATGCATCTTGTATTTGCCAGTGAACTGCTGCAGTGTAAATCTCAGTAGTATCATGTGGATGCACTATTAATTCTTTTAAATGTTGCTATTCATAACCATGCATGGAATAAACACATAGCTCACTCTTCCATGCTTCTTGCCTACTTCAGCAGTATTGTTACGTTTTCACATAACACAGTTCAGAAAGCAGCTGTAGGACTCTGCTTGATCATTGAAATCTCAGTGAAATTGAAATGAGATGATATAAGCCCCAGTTAAAGTAAGCAGTAAAGCTGAGTTTGGAGCACTTAAGCCAAAGGATGTTGTCTTTACTCTGAACAGTCGCATGCCCAGGAGCAAGGTGTGTTCTAGATGTTGTCACTGACTGACATTTCAACACTTGCTGACTTTAAAAGAAGTCTTTCCCTTAATTTCCAAACTTGAAACACAATGGGTTTTTGCTGATGATTTTTAATTCATTTTTTTTTCTGCTGGTTTTTACATTTTCTACATTTGTACTAATCTCCAGGAGGTTTGATTGGCTCAAGGAATGAGCTGTGCAGCTTTCTGTGAGCTATGTGTACCAACTCAAAATAAGTGTTAACTGTAGCCTGATAGAGTCACTGACAGTTTGAGGTATGTTAAAATTGGTTGGCTTATTAAATAGGGTACATTAATGCAACTCAGAAAACATAGCAAGTTTTTGTTCTATTTAAATAACATTTTTCTTCATGTTTGACAGCAAAGCCATCCTTCTGATGCCATTTGCATTGACATGAAACCATTAGGAATTTTTATGTGAAGAATTTCTTCTGTTTTTTCTTGTTGTAGCTGCAGTTTTGGTGGGATTTCAGATGATTTCTTGCTACGTGTAGCTAGTCATAATAGCTACTTCATATTATGTAGCAGCTGTACCCTGATCTAAGACCCTTTTCCAAGATCTTTTCCTGAAATAAATCTTAGTTTTGGAAACAATGGGTAGGATGCAATTCATTGTTCCACTAAAATATTATAAAACTTCTCTTAAAGAATTCCCAACGCACTTTATTCTTTGATCTAACACTTTAATCTGTCCTCTTAATAACTTTGATAGCAGAGAAGTGAAAGCAAAGCTGGACTCAAGAATAACACAAAGGGAGGTGGACAGAAGTCGTAAAGGTGTAGGGGAGGAGAAGAAACAGGGAGATTATTCTAAGAAAAATAATGTGAATGAAGCAACAAGACAGTGACATGCCTGTGCTGTCAGTGTATGTGGTGGGATAAAGAATGATGGGCTCAGCAGCAGTGACAGAGATTAGATGGAAGCAAGGGCAGTTTTTTGTCTGTTTTGTTTGGGTTTTTTTAATGGCTTTTTTACCATGCTGCAGCCCAGATTTGAATGTGTTGGTGCTTATTATGTTGTTGTACCAAAACTGTAAACCAAAGTTTTGTAAACCTATATGTGTACAATTTCATCAAGCCATCTTCTCAAAACTCATCAAGTATTCCAAAGTTTCTCTCTGGGTTTCAGCCCTGGCTGAAAAAAACATGGATGGCACCTAATGACAAGGGGATTCCTTTGATCTCAGGTTCCTCTCACCAGACAAACATCAGTTCTGGCAGGCTGGCAGACAGGAGAGAAGGGAAGATGTGAAACACTTGGAAGCGTGCACCTGCACTGCCATTAAAACCATGATGAAAAAGGATAACAGTTATTCCTGGGGCTCTGATCCCTCACCCAGCTGTCATCACACAGCTGATTTACTAGAAAGGTCTGGACAAGACTGAATCTTAAGGAGAGAGTTGCAGGTTTTTTGCATTGAAGATGGAGATCTGATTTCAGCTCTGACTAGTTGCAATACTAACAGGCAGGTTACTGCAAGCAGGACAGACTAAAATTAGTTACCAAGTGCCTGGTGTCTGCTCTGCACTGCTGTTGTTATGCTGCTGCTGTTGACTTTGCCAGATTACTTGGGTGTAAGAGCAGCATCCCTGCCTTCTGACTTGCAGTAAGCAAACCCATTTGCAAACAAACAAATGTGCAGGCTGAGAGTCTGACTCAGGTAATTTGTGTGAACGTCTGCTTTGATTGCTGTGGCATCAGTGGGTCTCGGTAATTCACAGGCATGGTTCCCACCCATCTGGGTCGCTGTTAAGAAACTTGCATCTCCCTTGGTCTAGTACAGCAGAAATGGGTCTGAGCTGCCATGCATTCAAGCATTTTAAATGCTCTGCTTGCTTGTCTGGAAGGCAGGCGTGCAGGCTGGTCAGCAACATAGTTGAATGGTCAATGTGTATTTATGTGACACCCTCCAATGCTCCTTCCTCCCATCCTGTCCCTCACCATAAAGTTGTGTAAACATTTGGATACATTTTAGCATCAGTTACTGTGCTGTTCAAGTTTTGTTTGTCTCCTAGGTCTGTCAGCGGAAAGAAGCTTTGTTCTACCTGTGGGCTTCCTCTTGGAAAAGGAGCTGCCATGATTATTGAAACACTTGGTCTTTATTTCCATATTCAGTGCTTCAGGGTATGTCTCTTGGCTTATTAAGAAGAATGTGCGGTGTGAGGAGAGAGTATATTGAGATATATTGTGAAATTGAAAATGAGAGGACCAAGGGATTCACATGTCTTATGTGTGTTTGTAGAGAAGGAGAAGTTACAGGCTTAATGTGTTACTTTGTTGTCAGACATGTTCATTGGACTAAACCCAGTGATTTTAACAGGACAACTTAGCTTTCTCTCTTACAGAGGGAAGCATCATATAATCTCCCACTTGTACTCATTGCTCTTAGATATAAAATTAGTTACCTTGTGAGGCTTGTATTTTGGGTTTTGTTGGGTTGTTTTGTTGTGGGGTTGGGGTTTTTTTCAAAAACCCAGTCAGTCTCAAAGCCATCTTTGATCTGACCCATGGTTCAAAAGCTTTGGCTATGGAATGGACAATATCTTCAGCCTTACGCCAGAGCACTCAAGGAAAATATATCATGACTTTTCTTGAGTGTCTGAAGACAGTATTTTCCAGAGAACTCAGAAAGTGTCCATTTCCATTATCTCTGACTTGATTGCTTTTAGACATTCATGGAGCCTTTTTTTGTTGTTGTTTAGATGTTTACCCAAACTAAGCCTCTGGCCTCTCTGAGCCTATGGTCTGGCATGAATAGGCTGGCTCCAGAATGCGACATCAAAATCAAACGTCCCTTTAAAACCAGTAGGTTTCACTTCAGTATAAGTGGAGACTGCTGAAAGCCAGTCCAAAATAAACCACCTGCTGAGCACTGCTCCCCAGGAGTATGGGCTGGGTGCTGGGGGTTTCAGGAACTGTTGAAACAAAAGCGAAAATTTGGGGTGAGCTGCAACAGATGATAATAGGGCATGGCCTCTTACTTTCTCTGTTCTTCAATTGACAGTGTGGCATTTGCAAGGGACAGCTGGGAGATGCAGCAAGTGGGACAGATGTCAGGATTAGAAATGGTCTTCTTAACTGCAATGATTGTTATATCCGATCCAGAAGTAAGTACCAAGTCCTGTCCAAAGGATAGTGAACACTAACAATATTGCTGTTGTGATATTAACTGATGAGTTTTTTCTCCTGCTAGAAGAAATGTGTTCTCCCTTATGCTCAAATGGCTTTGCCAGCCAGCCATGGGAGGAGGAGATTTCTGTGCTATTTTAATTATCTTCTTGTATAAAAAAATAATTTCCAGGTCCCCTAAACCTTGCCCAGAGGATCTGTGCTCAGCAGTATTAGACTCAAAGGCTGTTTCTGTGCATAAATACAATTCCAGCATTGTGTACACACATTGCATGTGCTGAAGGCTTAGATCTCTCACATCTCATGAGACAAGGTAGATGTTTCTTCTAGGTCTAGAGCCCTGGGCCTTGTTTGGAGAAGTTCTCATTTTTTATGTCTCCAGGGCTCTATTTGTGGACAAAATGGTCAAAGAAAGTATTAGGAGCATTCTGTAACTCCTAATGAATCCTTGTGGTGGTATGTCCCAATGCGTTACTTCCTGCAAGATATGAAGAATGACCCAGACAATTGCACGTCAGAAAAGTACTTGATGCATTTTTCTGCCTTAGAGCAGGTCACTTGAATGTCCTTCCTCATCCTGGATTTCTGTGACTGATACCAAATTCCTAGAGCACTCAGCTTCACCCTGATGCCATCAGTGATATGAGATGGCTGGTGCCCATGCTGGCTTTCTGCTTTGTGAAAAACAGTAATGCACAGAAAAAAAGTCACAGGAGTAATTGTTGCCTTCCAGATAGATGTCACTGCTCAATATATGTGCTGCCTACCGCCCTAACCGCTAAGCAAAGAGGTAGAGCTCTTCTCACCTGCTATTTCCCTTCACCTCTTTCAAAAGCAGTGGCTGTAGGAGTCCAGGAGTGGGAAAGGTACCTGCCTACCTTTGCTACCAGAATAGATTTGGTTTTTCCCTCGTGTTTCAGAGGAAAGGTATTTCCCCATCAGCAGAGCTAGAGGGTGCTATTGTATAACCATTGCTAGGTGATTTTTTTTTTTTTTTAATTCTGCTAAGAAATGTTAGCGCTGGTGCTTCTCCTTATTATTATTAACCTGGCACATTTAGAAATACCTTTTCCTCTTCAGGCTTGATACTATAAACCTGCCTCATGTGGGGAGGTCCTGACCCTTAAAATACATGTTTGCACATCCCATCTTCACGTGCACAAAAAAAAGAGGAAGGTGATAAGAGTCATATTTTCTTTTCCTTCTCAATCCTTTTTGTTTAAATAAAAATTGAGGCCCCTTAAGAATAGATGAAGGTGCAAATAAATTATTTACCAGCTTACCCACTATAGAAATCACCCCTTACATCATCATTCCTATAGCAGCAGTGCTAGAGAACATGGTACAGAGCTGTCTGGTAAGGTACATACCTAGCACAACGGTAACCAGGCCCGTGACAGGGGATAGGTTTTGAGGAAATGTATGATTCCTGAAGAACAATAATTATGTCAAGGGTTTGTCCTTTTTTTCTAACAAGTTGCCTCTTCCTGCTGTGTCCACTCTTCATGCAAAATCTCTGAAATAAGAGTTAAGTTAAATTTAAGTTCCAGTCTCTTGTTGGCAGTTTATAAGGGACTGAATTTGAGAAAAACTGCAAATATGATTAGTGTCTCATTTTTAATTAGAATTTGATGGACTCCATGTCTGAAAAGAACAACAACCTTGTGAAATGTTACTGTTTCACCTTTTGGTTCTGGGAAGCCTTATGCTCAATATAAAATCAGTTGCCTGACTGCACAGCTCATGCCTTCCTCCCCCTGCGGCCACATCTGAAAACCTACGCAGCAGTGCCCACCACTGACAGTCTCTGACTGACCCAGAATCAACCATTTCTGTTTTGACAAGCTTATGGACATCTCAATTAAATGTTTGGGCTGCTGGAATCTTATTTGAAACTGCAGACGATTCTGTTTCCAAGTAAATTATCAAAAACCTTAAGAAAGTAAAGCATTAAGGATTATGTCATGGTCCAGGCTCCAAAGTCTTTCTGTTTCTCAAATAAAAGTGAATGGGGTTTTACTGGTAGGTTATTTCTCTACAGCAAATCCTGACAAGAAAGGGAACTTGGTGTTCAGTGTCAAACACGGGGAAAAGCTACAGGTTTGTGAGCTCTGAAGTCAAAGGCAAGAGGTAAATTCACAAGGTTCCCTGAATGGCCAACTAAGACAAGTGCCCTGCGTTACCCCGTAACACAAACCAGGCACAGCCAAAGATGACTCCTCAGTCCTTTGCTTTTTTTTTTCCCCCTGCAGAGCCCAAAAGTAAATACACCTACAAGTACTGTGGGAGCAAAAGGGAATAAAAGTGCATGCAGAATGCATTCGTCCATGTGGCATGGAAATATATTTCCACTGGAATTAGGCTGAATCGTTCTTTGCAGTTAGTTCCTCAGCTTTGCAGGAGGAAAAAGAAGCGGGACACAAATTATATATATTTCCAGGTGGGGGGTGAGAGGAGGAGAGGGTGTTGTAATTGTAGACATCACGTAAGGAAAAGCACATATATGTTTGTTAAAATGAGTCAACTAATGGTGTGGTTTGGTTTTGTTTTACCCAGCTGCTGGACAGCCAACTACATTGTGACATGACTTTCAGTCCTAATAACTTTCAAGAAGGAACTCTCTTCTCATATGTATCGGCTGCCTCCAGACAATCACTTGTAAGAGCTTGAATCCATGGGCATCATGGCTCTCATCTCATTTTGAAAAACTCATAAAAGCGCTGCACCTGCTCCTTTAAAATGCAATAAGTTGTTTTTTCCCTTTCTAAGAAATTTGCAAAATATGTGTGACCATACTTGGGAAGGCAAAGCCTAAGTACTATTAAAAAAAGAATAATCCCACCTTTCAGGTATGCTTATGATTTCCAGTCTGTTACCTTGTTCTTTTGAAAGTAATAAGAAAAATAAACATGCAATAAATCTGTTTTGTTTTAACATTTCTAGGAATTAAAAAGTTTAAGTTTACAGAACCTTTATAGAATATGCCAACTCGAGCTGAGAAGTAATTTTAAGATAGTATCTAATCAGTGCATTTGAAAAACTAAACATCACAGCACAACTTCTCTGTTATAACTGAAGCTATAACTTTTTTTATACAGAGACTAGTTTGATAATACATCCTGTAATTCTGAAGCATTTTGTGTTTATATTACCTTCAGTGGAGGGGTAGGAGTTATACAAATAAATTATTGCATCTTTAGCTATAGGATTTTTTTTGTTTGTGTACCTCAAGTAATGTTCATGACTATAGCTTAATATTCTCTCAAATAAAAATTTCTTCATTAAACCTAAAGACTGTATACCATTAACGATGGCAAGATTCCCATTAGGAGCAATCCTCCTTGCTAAGTTCAGCAGCCCATGTTGTTACTTAACATGACACAAGGTGATGTGGGGGAGAGGCGGCCGAGTGGGTGGATGCAGCTGAACTGTGAGTCTCCACGCTGCGTTCTGGTGCTATGGTGAGGCTTTTCTCTCTGGTGTGTAACTTGCCCGTGGATGGTCTGAGTTGTTTTGAGATCTGCTCATTCACTTGCAAACAGTATGGTTGGTTGAAAGCTCCTGTGTGTTTTGGGTCCCTCCAGAGCAGGGAATAAAACAGCCTTGAGCCCATGTTCCTCTCTATGCCATCCCAAGAAAGTCAGCATAACCCTGGAGTGCGGAGGGCGGGCAGGGAGGACGCTGGCAGCGGTAGGCAAAAAAACCTTTAACTTGCCTGTGTTTGGGCCAGTTTTCCTTTGTGCTTTTTGATGAGGCACGTGCTCCTTACTAAAGTGATCCAGCAGCACATTGAAGCAGCAGTCAGAGCTGTGTCCCTTTATTGGCAGTACACGGACAAGGTTTGGGGTGTGTTGCGACTGTAAAATACCCTAGCACTCTTTGGGAAACAGTTACTGGAAATGGCCCGTTTTAGCAGTTAATGATGCAACTTCAAACGGTGGAGAAGAAATTACTTATTCTGCCTTAAAACCATGATAAACCTAAATCAGTAGAGATTTATTTTATGTATGTGCACATCCACGGCCATTTGATGTGCTGGTAAATGGAAATGAAGTGGTTATTAGGGGAGCAATGACTTGGAGTTGTTCTGTAGCTAGCAACTATTGATTTAAATGCTAGACAGTTGCTTGCATGTGAGTCACATACCCATGCAAAGCTGCATGTCCCTGAGTACCCATGTAGGATGTTGTCATTGGAGGGAGGACATTGTGACTATCTGCTGGAAAGTTACATGTTACTTCCTTAAAATTGTGCCTTAGAAAATGCAAAGCTGTTGCACACAGTCAACAATGACTTATGGATGCAATAAATCCAAGAAGCTGAAGTCCTTCACGGACTTCACCTGGGGAATATTTTTTAAGAAAATGAAAAGCAACACTAAAACTCAGAAAAATCTTTTGGAACTAAACCAAGCGATGTCCAATATTTTGATTAACCGTCTGCATGATTTACCGCTAAGGGGTTTTGATAACCAGGATCTTTAAACTTTGCATGTGGCCATCATAACGTTTTCCCACAAATAACTTGTAACACGGGAATTCAAGAAGCAGATTTTGTAACCGACTTTGTACATCTGTGTAATTCTGTGTGTGGCGTTAAGGGTACGTGAGTGTACGATGCCTGGGCCTAGCTTTTACACGAGACCATGCATGCTAGTGCAGCTGTTTGGTATGAGTCGCTAACACCCCTTCTCCCACGTGGTAGAGTTTAGATGTGTAAATAGATCCCTGGCGTATGAAACGGTTGGTTGTCACAGAAGTTAAGATCTGCTGCTCATTCACGTAGGGGTAAGTACCCAAAGGGCTTAGGAGCATGGCTAGGACTAAAATGCATGGGCAAGGGGGGTGGGGGGCATGCATCGCACAGCAGACACACTGCTGGATCTCTGAAGCTGCTTAGAAGTTGACCCTCAATGAGTTTCATATATGCATGTTTTAGCGAAGCTGATTGTACGTCAAGCGAAGTGAAGTGGCGTTCTCTGCCGCCAATTCTTCCCCCTCATGAACATCTATTCACCAGCACAGAATAATTTTCAACAGTTATCTAAACTGTACTTGCCAACTGCTTATGTTTGATTTTGTATTTCCTTTGGATTCTTACATGGGAAATTCATTCAGGCTAAGGTCTTTTATTATTTTTCCAGTTTAAACACATATTTCTTATCAGGAACTTTGAGCACAGAAAAAAACCGCTTTACTACAGTTGAACTACAATGTAAATGTATTTGTTGCAAAAAATGATTTATTATTGCTAAGCAAGTACAATGTATGTAATGGGTTTTAGGTGTTTCAGGATTTATTTAGCCTCTTACTACTTCAAAGGACCTGAACAGGCGTCATAACCCATCTGTGTTTCACACGCCCGTTTTCCATGGTGTACCTTTCCTTACTCTTGCTATGTAGTGTTACCGATGCAGTACATCTGTAGTTCTCAGTGAATGTCCTAAAGTTGGTGAACCAGAAGGGGACCATCCTTACCTGCATGTCCATTCAAGGACAAGGATTGCTCTCCTAGCTGGGGCTAATGTTGAATACCAACTACACTAATCTTTATTTTATTTATTCTAAAATGCCTCTGGAAATTAGGAAAACTTGTCTAAAATGCAACAGCTTTTATAGTAAATGTATGTTTATAAATAAAATGTTGATTCCCTTTGGTGGTGTTGATTTTACTTATTCTAACTCACTTCTATTCCAAGTGATGTGTCTGTGAAACTGGATCACAGTGTGTGCATCCCGTTGTTAAAAGCTTCTGCTCGATTGGGGTAGGCTCAACTGAGCTGTATTCTACCAAACTTCATATAGGAGATGAGACAATGAAAGAGACGTCCTTGAGATGGGGCTAGACCCTGTGGATTGCTGCTGTAAGCTCTACTTCCAAGAGCACCTGTGGTAAAAGACAAGCAGAGATGGCTTTCCGTGAGTCAGACTCAAAGTCCTCTGAAGATCTTTCATCGATGTTGGTGGACTGTGGTTCAGGCTTTGACTCAATAAAGCACTTACATATTGCAAAGCTAAATACGTGCTTGGTTAGTTCCATTTCTCCATAGCAGAGATCCTCAAGTCTGTGCTTACTTATGCATGTGCTCCAGTATCACTGATTTTTTTAGTCTCCCCCAGTACAGGGCTTCACCAGGAACCAGCAGAAAGTTCACACAAAACTTTAAACTAATAACAGCCCCCTCTTTTTTTTCTTTTTAATTGGGCCATCGGTGGCTGATGGGTTTGGGTTTGTGCCAGAAGCACATCTCGGCTGTTAGATGAGTCATGGGGAAGTACTGGCAATTTAATTTTTTGAAAGCAGATTTTTATCCTGGTGCCTTAATGGAAGTGGTCGTGGTCTTAGGTTATTTCTGCATGTCCTTCTCCGGACAGGGGGCCGGCGTTACTCTGTGGTGGAAGAGGTGCGCTGGGGTTCCCAGGGGCGTCCGTGCCGTGTCTGCGGAACAGCTCTCTGCCGCTGGAGGTTGCTCTGAGGCTGGATTTGGAGGCGCTTGGGCAGCTATTCCTGCTTCAGCAGCTCTGCACCAGGGTTGCTGGGCACCCAGATGAGCACGGGTTTGGTGATTTGAGACCCTTATGAGCCGAGTAAAGTGGTGGAAATTCTGTTGTGATACTTTTTAAAATTATTTTCTGATAAATGTGACCTAGCAGCTCTGACTCATCCAGAGCCAGTTGTGATCCTGAAGGGCACTGATGGGGGTGAGCTCCACCGACACTGATTTAATGCTGAAAAAATTTGGGAAACCTTATAAAAAGGGACTTGTGTCATCTGCTTACCTCACTAGCACCTTTGTAGGTAGCAGAGGCTGCCCAGAGGACCCTGAGGACCTTCAGGTCCCCAGGAGAGGACAATGGCTTGCCCAGCAGCAGGATGAAGCTTGGGCATATGGAAGAAATAGGAGGTGGTGTGAGAAGGGAGAGGGCTGTGACAGTGGGGGCTCAGACTGCAGAGCTGGGGATACCCCATGCAAAGGGGAATGTGTGCCAGGTTCCCTTGGAGAGCACTCTGCCTCCTCCTTCCATCCTTCCCTTTCCCCAATCCAGCCAGATGGGATAAGGGCTCCGTTTCCTCCCATTTTCTCCTCTGCGCCTTCGCTTCAGAGTCCAACCAGGCCCCTTTGGTTTGCTCCTTCTTTAGCAAGCATTTTGGTGTGGAGGTCATCAGCAAACACAGCCAGGCACTGGTAGCTCTTGGAGGCTCTAGGCACAGGTAATAAACAGCAGTAGCTTGCTCATCTCATGAGTATTGATCCTGATCCAGATAACTCTTCTGGGCTATAGTTAAAAGCAGACAGCTACCACTTTGTTCAGAAAATTAGCTTTAGGTGCAGCTTTTGCTGCCATTTAGCAAAGATTTGGCCAGATGGATCTCTTCCTGGTGAAGCAGTCAATAAGCAGTGTGGACAGAGGGTTCACCCCACTTTTCTGCCCCCCACCTCCCCTCCTGAGAAGAGGTTGGGTAATTGGGGAACAACACAATGAAATGCTCGTTTTCAGAGGCAGGCCTGCAGTGAAAATCAGAAGGTGGTGTGGACACTGGAAGTGAGCAGACAACCACTACTTGGCTAGAGAAAAAAAAAAGGGGGGAGGGAAAAAAAAGATGCCAGAAAAATACATCTCCTGTTAAGGCAAACAGGACTCCTATATACCTCTAAAAGCCTCCGGTAGGAATGTAATTTCATCTGAATTTCCTGATAAGGGGAAATGACTAAACTGGAAGCCGCTCAAGTTTTGCAAGCAGTAAAACCCGAAACAGACAGAAAGTACAGGGTGGACTCTGCCTTTTCTGGCAGTACAGAGTGGGCTGGTAGTTTGGGGGGGGGGTGTCTCTTTTCTTGTTCATCTTTGTTATAAAATGTAGCATGAGTTAGATGGGTAAGAGGGATACTTATCCCTCTGCACCTGCTGCTCTGTAGGCCTTAGTGAATACACCGTGCTCTGCAAGAGTAGTGATTGGAGGTCTGCTCCCCAAGGCATATGGGGTTTTAAGCCATTTAGGGGAAAAAAAAATCCATTATTTAAGACAATCTTACGAGTCACTGTTAACTCATCCATAGAGTCCATCTGCTTCCCTGCACGTGCAGCCCTGCAAATTCTCCTGGCTAAAGCCACATCCGTAGTTCACAGATGTGGTTTTTTTCTAAGCAGGTAACCTGCTGCTTAAAGCATGCAGAAGGCAATTGCATGTAAACCAAGACCAACAGAAATAGGAATCTTTCCTTGAAATAACAGAGTTTATCAAGCAGAAAGAAGGATTTTAAAAATTCCCTTTGCCTATCACCACTGATTATAGACAACAAATTACTCCAGTGACTAGCGCAGGAGCAGAGACGAGCCATCCCCATGTCTGGAAACTACCTGCCAGCTTCCCCTGTTGAGCGTCTGAGGGGAGCATTGGGACCTGGGGGACAGAAAATGTCTCAGGTGGTTTGGTCAGACCTTTTGTTCCAAAAAGATAAGCACCAGTGTCAGACAGCAAAGCGATGCTTATTCTGTAACACACAACACAGCTCCTCAAAGTCACCTATTGCTTGGTCTCTGGTTTGCAGAAGGTCACTGAAACATCTTTCCACACAACACACCTGGCATCTGACAGGTTTCCTTTGGAAGGGTGAAGAGGACCTCTGGACCTCAAGTGCGTGACACCAGCTTCTGATGGTTGTGGACCTCCTGCAAGGATTGGCTCTATTAGTCCTTGTCCTGGTTCTGGCCAGGACAGAGTCAACCTCCCCAAGCAGCCAGCCCAAGTGAGCTGAGTTAGCCTGGGCTGTTTCCATACCACCACAGTCCTCCAGCAGTTTAAAGAAGTTGCAAAAAACCCATAAAAATAACCAAAGTGTTTTCAGGGCACTCACAAATACATGTTGCTGGGTAACAGGATGGTCAGCAAGTCCATACTCCCAGAAACAAAGCCACCAATGCACCAGATACTAGCCAGTCATGATGTTGCTTTACAGGTTCAACAGCATAAACTATGAAAATCAACATTTTTTGCAAATAAGAAAAGTTCATGTATTTAATTCTAGCTGAGAGAATACTAAAATACGTCCTGGGAGAAGACTTTTGCAACAGAGTAAAATCACGTACCTATACCTGGCACCTGAGGAGGGGATGTCATGTCCCAGCGTGGCGGGACACATACAACTGCTGTTTCAAAGCATCCTCAATAACTTAAAAAACCTATATTGATCTGAATATGAACCTCTATAGGATATATATACTTGGAAGGGCCCCCCTTGGGTACTAGAGAGGATAAAAAGGTCTCAGAAAAACAGTCATCAAATCACTTCCAGCTCAGAAAATGAACAGGAGTTCCAGGCAAATGAGCTGCTGCTGAACCAACTTTGGTGTTAATGGTAATGTCAGAGCTGCTGTTCCAGGGCTTGGGTGCTGGCAGTGGATGTCCCCTCTTCTCTGTGGCCAGGGGCTCTTTGGTTGCCTTTGGGGTGGTTCATATAACACTGTGAAAGTGCACAAGTCCGAGGGGTTGGAGTTGCACCAGGCCGCCTGTTTCTCAGTATGTCCCAATCACTCAGATTGGAGGTGCCACCTCCAAATGCACTTTCCTGGAAGCGGGTCTGAACCTTGAGAGGCATTTGAGAATACAGTGGGTATCTTTCCAAAGGATGTTAAACATAAGAGGGCGTTTCTTAGTCTCTTTACAAACTTTTCTTAGGCAAAATGAATTATGGTGAATGATTTGGCAATTGTATGGTCTATTAGCGGATGCTAATGTATTGATGTAGACTAGATTTCAGCATGGGATTTCTGTGCTGGACATTGTGCTATTTCTCAGGTCTTAATTTAAAGCTTTTCCTGACTGACACAGGATGATAACATCCCAAAACTGAGGGTGAAACTGACCTCTGAACCATTTTGTGCACTGACAGTTTGGAGACTTTTTTTTTTTTTTAATATTCAGAGTGGTTCATATTTGATGTAGTTTTTTTGGTACCCTTCCTGGATCCATGGGTTTGTATTGGAACCGCTCTCGGGGAGGAGACAGTATTCATGGTGGGCCCCAGGGAGGGGGAGGCACTGCTCGCAGAATCTGGTGGGGGAGAGCCTTGTGCTGAAGCCATGTGTGACTCCTGCAAGCCCTCTGCACCCAGCCGTGTCCCTGTCAGGCTTTAGGTAATTTGAGAGTGATGTTGGATACAGGCCTATGAAATGCTCTCAGCCCTCTTGTAAGTATTCACAGGTTTTAGGCTCAGCTTAAAATCAAGCAATAAAAGGGCAGCACTTGCATAAAGAACTCAGCTCACATGTAGCCCTGGGTGTATTTTGCAGCTTGTTCTTAGCTTAGGAAAGGTAGGATAACATTGAGAAGGGAATGACAGCAAGGTGTGCTGCTCGCCAGTATAATAACAGGTCAGTTCCAATGGACCAAAGCTGAATTTCAGAATCTATTTGCAGCCCTACAAGACCACTCGTACCTTGGGGTGCCACCTAAACAAACGTTTGGCACACTGATGGCGAAACTGGGAGGTAGTGGCAGAGACAAATCGGCCTGTCCCAACTCCCACCCATTTCCTCAGCCAAAGCTGTTCTCTCTCAGAGCATTTGTTAGAGACACACATGGGCACACAGCAGCTGAAAAGCCATTATCTGTTTGAAAGGTAGTGACTGATGCAGTTTTGCCCAGAGCAATGTGCAAATACATGGAGGGGCTTTGCTGCAGAATCTGCTCTACTCGCCGTGGGGAGCAGCAGCTACATTTTCCAAACCTTTTTATAGGAATAAAGGTCTCTATTTCTTGCAAGCCTTTGTGGGTAGCTTTCTTCTGATATTTCTCCTGGAACAGTTGATTAGTATTTTTATTTCCTCCTGTGCTTATCAAACAGCCAATTTTAGGTTTGGTTGGTGATTGTTGGGTTTTTTTCTGAGTAGTAATAAAATATATTTCACTAGAATGGATGATATAGTCCAGCATAAGTACACGTGGTTTGAGAATCAGAACTAGAAGTCATTTTCAAGAAAACCCATGACAGCTAATATTTTTACCTGCAGTGGCCAAGCCCATATACCAAAACATTCTGCAAAACTGGGGCCAGACTTGTCCCTGGCTGGTAACAACGTGGGGAGGCTTTCCCATCCCAGCTAACTGATGCCTTCAACATGTTAGGTTTTATGCAGGAGAGAACGGTGCTTGTAGTTTCAAGCACGAGGCTTGCCTCATTGACTCACCTTTGCAGATGATGGACTTCTGAGAAACCTTTGGGCAAACTGAAGACCGAGGAGCTCTGCCTTTGCAGTGATTCACCTCAGTGTGTGGCGTGAAGGGGAAGGAGAAAGCTTTTGACTTGCACCCACTGCAAGTCTTCCATGTAGTTGGGTTTGCATCAGGAAAAGCAGCCTGGGTGACGCTGTACAGCGACATTCACAGCTGTTGCATGTCTTTATGCAGTGTTCAGATCCATGCTAACATCAGAGCCATGGGTTTTCACATGGGGCTGGGAGTTAAGTAGACAAAAATAACTGAGGGAGGTATGGATTCAGATAAACAGGTGATGGTAGAATGTTACCATTCAACAACTGGCTTTCTCCATACCTTTCTTCTTCTTGAATGCTTAAAATCCACTCACAGCATGCATAAAACAAAGCACATGAATACATTTCTCTTTGCTGCATCAAGACTTTCCAAGCATCCTCTCTACCTGAAGTCACTTGTGGCTCTTTTCACACACCACCAGTCGGCCACTGAAGGCTGGACTCAGTAAGCTTCAACACTGTGGTGGTTCAAGCCCAAGCAGTGGCTGAACACCACACACCACTCACTCCCACAGGAGAGACAGACAGAGCCCCTGTGGGTTGGGATAAGGACAGTTTGCTGACAAAAATCACTGTGAATGTAAAGCAATAACAGCCAGTTATACTCACACCCAGTGCTAACACAGAGTACTTTACTGACCCAATGATTACAGAGCGCTGCCTGACAGAAAGGATGGAAGGACTGACAGAAGGACCAACCCAGCCACACTCAGACCATCCTGAAGTCAACAAACCCATGCCCTTTCCCAACCAGCCTGTTTTATGGGGAAGGGATATTAGGTGGTGTGGAAACAGCCAGGGCTGACTCAGCTCACCTGGGCTAACTCAGCTCACCTGTGCTGGCTGCTTGGGGAGGTTGACTCTGGCCTGGCCAGAACCAGGACAGACACAAAAAGTAATCAACTTTAGCTCCTACCAGCAAGGGAAAAAGCAGGTGAGTGAATCATCAGATGCAGAAGAGTTGTGATAACTGACTTCCCGGAACCACATGCTTACGATGGAAAAATGACATCAGCAAGGAGCAAGCTCCGGAAAAGTGAATGGGGTAGTTGCAGCACTTCTCCCCTCTCATTCCAGCTGAGGAGTAAGCCAGTTTCTGAGCTGTGTCCTGCAGAGAAAGAGCAAAATCCATCTGTGTATGCCCATAGCCTGTGCCAGGTCTGCCAGGGCCCTGCTGCCTGTGAGGCAAAGTCCCGCTCCACTCTCTGCCGTGGCTTGCTGCCCCATCTGCTGCAGACCATTTTGGGTGTTCTTCCCTCAGGTGCCAGGGCAGGATGCCTGCCAGCCAGCAACTCTTCTCAAGCCACCAGTGCTGCCTTCTCGGCCATCTGCGGTCAGCAAGCGGGGCTGTACCCAGACACCCTCGGTGCCGGGTGGGCTTTGGAAAGGTGTCTACACACAGGGCGGACGCTGCCCACACTGGGGACTGTTGCAGAAATAGAAGCGGTAAGGTGGTGGAAGCAGCCCCAGCGTGGCAAAGCAGTGTGCACACCGTGCTGCCCTGACAGCCTCGATTAAATCCTGGCGGCCAGCAAGGCAAACACGAGGAGACACCTTTCTCCACGGGCTGCCATAATGCTTTTCGACACAGACAGGAAATAGATTCCACAACATCGTTTTATTTGTTTGCAGTATAAGGCAAGGTGTCTCTCTTTTGACAGCGCTGAGCTGCAGCCTGAATAAAAATACCAATTACTTACCTCGTATTGCAATACGAGGGATAACATGAAATACATGAAATGGGATAACATGAAAAGGGATAACATGAATAACATCAAATAATCCAGACAAGATTTTGAATAATTTTGAATACCACAATAGCTGAGCTCCCAATGTTGGGGACTTGGAAACAGCTGGATTTTCAAGAATACCTGGCTGCACACCCCCAGATAGTCAGACATCTTCAGCAGGTCTCAAGTCAGGTACCCAGGGCCACTGGCCTTCCATACCTAGATTTGGTTTTTCAGATTTTCAGCTATTTCTAGGTTTCAAATGATTCTTCAAGTAGCTGAAACAGAAAAGGGGGAGTGGGGTCAGTGGGGTGCTTCCTGGCCCACACACTTCACAGCCAGTGCTTACCAGGCTATTTACCACCAGAAAATAGTAAAGCCCTTTGCAACTGCCAGTTGAATAAGATAAAAAACCACCACTGAGAGACAGAAAGATATTATTATATATATCGATTTCCAGAAGAAAAAAATGGGCCACTTATTATTATTAATAAATATGTCCAGAGAAAGAATGTCTTCAGTAGTGAATTGAATTTAGGCTACAACCTGGCAAAAAAAAGAGATGCTAGAAACTCGGCACAGATAACAAAAAAATGAAAATAAACACCACCACCCAAAAAAAAAAAAAAGTGTATTTAACATTTACTGTGACTATTGGATAGCATCCACAGAGTTCAGATGGACCTGGCTGTGCCAGTACTACAGTAAAAGTCACCAGATCGAGAAGCCCATCAGGAGTGGAGTCAGCCTGTCTAGAGATGCAGGACACAAAGCGGCAGTGTGCTTTGCACAGCCTCAGCCAGACTACCAGGAGCAGCTGGCTGGGCTAGAGCCAGGCCCAGCATCTCCGTGCAGACTGCCGTTATTTAGCGTACAGACCTGTTGCGTCAGCGGATCATCTCCTCTGCTTGGAGCTGAACCCCGCTGGTTAGATGCCCCTGTGAGAGAAAAAGTATCCGGGCAAAGGTATTCCCTTTCTGGAAGAAAGGAGGTTGAAAAACTGTGAAGAGAACGTTGTTGTGAGTGACACCTGCCACAGCGAGGCAGCCACATGTGTTTTATTTCTCTGGTCTTCTCTACAGGCTGAGCTTCCTGGCAAGATGATGTTAGCATGGCTTCCCCATCTCATCTCTGGAGACAGAGAGCTGGAGACACCCACATTGCTCTTCCCACAGTGGCAGCTCTATCTCCTGCCCAGACAATAGCAGACATTTTATCCTAGTAAAATAAATCTGTTTTCTGGGAGGAATGGCAAAGAAGAGATTTTTACACTGAGTTTTGGTGCCAAATCGTCTTCTCCAGTTAAGTGAACAGTTGCTTGGATGAACAGTCAGAATGGCACTTACCCTTTGGAGCTGGTTGCGATGCATGACATCCTGTCGGGATGTTGGGACCTGTCAGGATGTGCTCGTTCAGGACAAGCCATGTGCACATATGCAGAGAAGATGCCTACCCATGCCAGGAGCAGCCAGCAGCCTAGAGGGCTGCCTCTGAGAACAGATGTTTGTGGTCATCCATTATTTTTCATGCTGGTTCTGCAGGGCTTCATGATACAAAGTGCCACCTCATGTACTCCTAGCATGACACAAACCTGATTTCCCAGGAAAGTGAAGGCTGGCACAATGTTGGGGTTGGAAGCAAATGGGGCTCAGCAGTAACCTCGAGTGCCCAAAAAGCATCCTGACCCAACTGCTGGTGAGAATCCCAAAGCTAGTTTGTGCTGGAAGGAGAACATGGAGTCAAAAAGCTTTACGCATTAACCATTAGACCAGCTCATCCAAACCAAATATTGTAAAAATAAACTGCTTAGATGCTGCCTGTGTTCTGCACCGAGAGGTTGATGTCTGTAGCAAAAAAAAAAAAACCAAAAAATTTCTACTGTTTCCTTTGGAGTGTGGCAGACACCGTATGGCAGCGTGTCTGCACTGAGCTTACTGACGGCTGAGGACATTACATGGTTAAAAAGATCCTTTCAGCCCAGTGAATCCTCTGCTACAATAAAATAAACAAACGAGGAAAAACTGCCCAGGCTGTGCTTCTACTCCCAGTCATGACAAGTGTAGTGACGGTGACTGCTGCCACCCAGCTAAAGGACTGAGGCACTTTGTAAATCAAATTTCAAGTAAAGAGATTGGTTTGCGAAACCTCCTCGGCGCAGAGTCACAAGCTGTCAGAGTGTATTAGCATTATGTTACTGGAGTAAAAAGCAAAACAAATTAAGATGTTTAACAGCTGAAATCTGAAACAAAATTGTGTTTAATGCTGAAAATCTTGTTAACATATTTTCAGGCTTCCCTTTCCCCAGATATTAAATCTCAGCGTGTGTTTGCAAGCATCTTTTTATCACACGTAGAAACCTACTGCAGGAGAATAAGAACTACACGCGACATATGGTAAGGAAGGGAATTTCACTCTGAATGCAAAAGCCTGCTCAGCTTTGCTGCAGCATACAGCACGGGAAGGGTTTGGGTTTTTTAAGGACCAGGGGACAAGAGCAGCTGGAATTCCCCATGTGCCCATGGTGACCAAAAGCATAGCATCAACAGCGACGGGCCCAACCTGAAGATTACACATGTTCTAGCATTTAATATGAGGCATAATGTGAACTCCCAAACTGTTTTTTCTTTCATATTGGCTCCCACAATGAAAGAACCATTAAGGGTTTAAGTGATCTTCCAAGATTCTGCTTCCAGCAGAAAATTGGCTCCTTCTCCTTGGACACGAGACCAATTTTTAATTTAATTTCAAGAGATGATGGATGTTGTACTTTATTCCAAGTCTATATGCTAAATTAACAAGGCTGTCTGCTTAGTTTCCTCTTTTGAAACCACATTGAGATGAGTTTCTGCTAATTCTCTTGCACAGGGCATTAGACATGTGAACCAAGTCCTTATTCAAGAGTTGAAATAATGGGCATTTTTGCCAAGGTTATTACTTTGGATAATAAATTGGAGCTGTGAGGCAGTGACAATAATTTGCTTTCTGAAAAAGATTTACCAACTGAATTATTCCAAATGGAATAAAACCAAACATATCATCTATTTTCACCAAAGTATTTAAAGATTATTAGTTAACACTTAAGAAATCCGTCTTGGAGCAGGGGTCATTCCATTAATGACGTGGGTTTTTTCCACATGCTCCCACTGGTCACTTCCCAGATAAGGGACAGCGCCCCAGGAGTACACTAGAGTACAGAATTAAGTTTATTTTTCCTGCTTTACACGTTAACTGGTGCCACTGGTAAGTTAAGCATGTGTTATTGGGAAACACAGAAAAAAATGCCATCAAAGTCAATGTTTCATTAACCCTGGCCACTGCAGTAGTATTTACGTAGCGCTGTATGTGAAGAAGACACCTTGCAGGGGTACAGCGATTGGGAAGACAATTTAGGGCGATGCTTTGGGCTGAACATAGGAAATTTGAAAGCAAAATTCTGAGCAAACCAGCTCTACTAGGAGCCACATGTATGTACAGCTGGCTGCTGGCAGAAGCTGGGTCATTTCTTGAAAATATCGGGGTAGCCAAGAAGGAAGACACATTCTTCCAGGACAATGGACGGCACTGCTTGAAGAGGAATGAGCCTCCAGCTAGGGAGGCCTTTGTGTGTACACTTACCCTTTCCAAATGGGGACATGTAAAATCAACCGTGTGTGTAATTTTGAAGTGGCTCAGGATAGCAGCGAGCTGTCCTAGCAGTTCCCTTTTGGCAGCACAGGGCAAGCTGACTTTCCTACCCTGCGAGGAGCTTCGCAGAGGGATTGAACAAACTGGTCATGTGGATTGGCGTTTGCTCTTCATTTATCACAAAAGTGTGGTTTTCCACTGGGGAACAAAAGCCACACAGTCTGTCACAAAATCATGGTTTTCCTCATGGAAAAACAAAACTTTCCACTGGGAAACAAAACCCAGTTACCATTGTCTTCATCAAGGGGAAGTTAAACGAGAGATTTGTCAACTGATAAAAGCAGCAGGTTGCAAGTGCGTGGTTTAAATAGCTGAGTAATTCAAACATGGGATTAATAGAACAATAAAACACGTTCAGCATAACTGAATAATGCTCTTCCCACAGGTGACACAGCGTGCAAAAGCATGCTCAGGTCTTTACCCACATGTGATTATGCCAGTTCTTTCTCATAGTCCTGTATTTCAAATACATTTCGGTCCTGACCTGTGTCAGACACCAGTCTCATCCTACTCCTCCCTTGCACAGACACTGCCAAAGATTTTCTGTTCTCCGTTGCTAATGTTTTGTGCCACAGCAGAATGACTCAATACCAGCTTTAATTACGGTGGTAGCCTGAATGATCCTGCAGAGCATATCATTAGATCCTGAGAGAAGCTAATGGCTTATCTGTTCTGTATAATTGTTCAAATCTTTCTTCCCATCAGTTTTCCATCAGTGATACCTCATTTGTTTGTGTTGTATGCTGGTGAGTCAACTAGCCAGCCCAGGACTCCTATTACCAAAAAAAGAACCCCTATCAGAAACCACCCAACAAATTCACTGGCTGTGGCAGCCAAATAAGGAGGTTTTGGAAGCTATTTCCTTAGAAGAACAAATCAGTGTGGGTTTTTAAATACTGCATCCTCATGCAGCTGCACGGGTTAGCAGGAGCTGGTACTTTATTTACAGCTGTTGTTTGTCTAACTCAGTGACACAAGTGAGCAAGTGATAAGTACTTCCTGACATAAGATCATAAAAAACTTATTTCTCAACTCTTTTTGCAGGCAGCCACTGAAAGTAAGCAATATTTTTAGTACCTCTACTCCACAGCCAGCAGCATGGTTAACGCTGAGTTTGTTAAGCTCATAAATCCCAGTTTAATGATGCTGAATAGACAAATAGAAGCATCTCCTCTAAAAGCAAGGTTTCTGTCACAGCTCCTAGAAGTATGTGGTGGTGGCTCGTTGGCAGCATCGATGAGGACACCCAGGCATTTTGGGACCTGTTGTCACAGACCTTTAACATGTGGCAGTTTAGTGCCAGCGTGGAAACAGACAGTCCAGGTGCTCACAGCAAATATGACTGAGTGGCTTTCAGGAGGAACAACTGTTTGTTTGGGAACAACTTGTACCGTCAGCGAGCAAATAAGTGACACGCTGTTGTAGTTTAAAACAACCACACAGCCGTTCACTCACTCCACGCCCCCTCTCCCCAGTACGATGGGGAGAGAATGGAAAGGGAAAAAATATGAAAAATTCGTGGGCTGATATAAACACAGTTTAATAAGACAGAAAAGGGGGTAAATACATTATTGTAATAATAACAATAATAACAACAAATATACAAAACGAATTATGCACAGTCCAACCTCTCCCCACCTGTTAACCAATTCCCAGCTAGTTCCTGAGCCATGGTGCTCCCCAGCCAACCCCCCCCAGCTTATATACTGAACATGACATCATATGGTATGGGATATCCCTTTGGCCAGTTGAGGCCAGCTGCCCTGGCTGTGACTCCCACCCCAGTCTTCTTGTGGACCTCCTGCAGAAGGCTCGTGTCTCCTCACTGGCAGGGTCTGGGAAGCTGAAAAGTCCTTGACTTAATGGTAAACACTGCATAGCAACAACTAAACATCAGTGTGTTATCAACATGATGTGTTTTCATACCGAATCCCAAACACAGCACTACACCAACTAACCAACTACTAGAAAGAAAATTAACTCCATCCCTGCCAAAACCAGGACACACAAAAGTGGATTCTGTGCACTGTGTGGCACTGGGCTGGGCATCTCCTAGAGCAACACAGCCATTTCTGGTTAGATGGAAACTATCGTTGCTGCAAGAGAAGAAGTAGTTATTAGGGAGGGGAATAAATTGCATTTCTAGGTCACCCATCCATGAGAAAAGTTCAATGCACTTCAGAAGGCACATGTCAGCTTTTCCCCCTGTGCAGAAAAATCTCAGAGGCATATCAGGATGAGGTGGGAAAACAGGGTTCCTTTTCAGATAACAAGATACTCCCAGCTGAAATCTGTGCTCTTTTCTACCTGCAACCCCACGCTGAGGGAGCCAAAGGTCTGTGCCCCATTTCTGCTGTCCTCTTCAGGAGATAGATCCCTGGCAGCTCATTTACCATTGGGAGGGCGAGGCGCCCACACAACCCAAACTGCTCTGGAACACGTGAAAGAAGTAAGCAGATGAGGCTTTTGAGCCTGTACTCACAGGTTAGGGGAAGTCTTGACATGTCCCAGCTTCAGAGGGAGCACAGCCCTCTTGACACACGGAGCAGCCTGTCTCCCTCATCCCTTCTCTTCTGCCTAACAGCTGAGAACAGAAAGTCATTGAGGGTCTCTTACCCATTCTGCCCACAATAAGCATCATTCTGCTCGGGACTTTTTGGGAACACATCTGTGGGATCCATCTTTCTCCCGTGCTACCCCAGCTAAATACCTGTAAGAGAGTCTTTCTCCTCCCACGCTGCTTTTCAGTAAGAACTGTCTCCCAAGCTATGGTTCTTAAGAGTGATATACTGCTTAAATCCCACTGAAACCAGCATTAGATGAAACTTATCGATAGCTGTAGGTCCAGAAAACCCTGGTGCGTTCCTGTATGTCACAGGGCTCTTTGCGGCGCACTAGGACTAGTTTCATTTCGGGGCACCCTTCACGGCTATGGTTTGGTCAGTCTTTAATTCCCAGTTAAACCTTTAGTCTCCTTTAACACATGATGCTGGGGTGTATTACCATTCTGGGGTGCTCACCCCCAAACCTAAAGGGGTTTTCTTCTTTAAAACGATGCATTAAGGTGATTTACCCACTACAGCTAATTTCATTCCTTTATGGGAGTGGCAAGGTCGGCACAGAGCTCCTCTTGTCTTCTCTAACTCTGTCTGCTCGAGAAGACTCTTGAACCGCTCCAGCAGTTTTCATGTAGACCAGCCAGAGAGTGAAAGAGCAGTGACCTCAGCACTGGCAGGGAATTAACTCCATAATCTAATAGGGTTTCTTTTTCCATTTCTAAATAATGGGATTCTATTAGACCAAACTGTAGTCTCGTCCTAATGATAATTTATTGTGCAGCGTATCTGAATTTTGCCTTCTATAAATCACCAAGAATTACAATACACAGTTATATAATTGAATCTTCTCTTGTGTCATTAATATTTTTCATTGTTTAGAGAAACCCCTTTTTGTTCAGAACTCACATGTAACTGGGTTTAAAAATTACAGGGGGTTTAATATGCTTATTTTTTAAGTGATTAATTATTTTCATTTTTATTATGTTTAAATATTTCATAAAAATTGTATAAAAGTAAAATACTTTAAAAATATTTTATGCTTATTTGAGTCTGTACAAATTATTCTGGACAATTCTAAAGACAAATCTGGCCATAAGATTATGTATATACCCAAAAATATAAAAAACCAAAACAAAATAACAAAAAAAGCCAACAAACCAAACCTCATGATCTTTGCAAGGAAATAATTACGGATAACTAATTCCCACATTGACATTTAAATGTATTAGTGGTATGCACCAGTGAGAGTATTGATCAATGAAAGTAATCAGTAATAACAGGAAAAATTAATCACTTCTGCAGATGTATTTGACTTCAGCTGTGAAATGCACTTTGGCCAGGGTTGAAGCTGACCCTGTGAGCAAAACAGGGACAGTTACCCACCAAAAGAGACAATGAAGAAATGTAAATAAAGCAAATTTCTGAGTCTGTGCTCATCTGCTATTAGAATATAGAAACATAGTGAGTGATGTACAGCCTAAACCTTGTGATCTAGAGTTTGTAAACCCATTTCTGGGTAGATGAGCACACAAGAATTCATTTGGGGGGGGGGATATTTGTTAAAGGTCTCATCTTCAACAAATAGAAATTGGCTTACACACTCAAATGGGTAGGTTTATGTCAGAAATCTTCTGGAATCTTTTAGTAACTCAGGCTGTTCTGGCTAGTTATTCTTCCTTAAGAGCACTTTTTTTATGTAGAATGTAGTTAAAATCTTGACCTCAATGAAATCTTGTGTCAGTGGGTCTCTGATTGGCCAGCAGTTGAAAATATCTCCTCTTACCAGTTCTAAGCTTGCAGGGGCAGCAATCACATGGCCACACTGTTATGTGTTAGCCTAGGTCAGGTTTTTTTCCTCCTAACCAACATTAAGAGAGAGACAGAGTAAGGCAGTCACTGAAATGTGACATTAACTGGCTGAAGCCAAAAGTGACGACTTTCACTTCTCCAGTCTCATCAGTACTTTAGTATTCAGATATATGGAATGTTACACAGTACAGCACACTCCCTTGTTAACACAAACAACTTTTCTGCATCTCTTGAATGATATGTGCCCTTGATAGTTCTTGCCACATTCCTGTGAAAGCCACCAGATTTGATAGTAGGTGATTCAGCTGGAAATATTTTAGGAGTGCTGCATTCCCAGTGGGAACTGAGTATGTTGGGACCAAAAGGCTTAGATGTCCACTTAGAACATCTTTTTTATTTTCCTGTGGCAGGACAAAACTGCCCACACCTTGTTTATCTAACTTTTTGTCTCCATAGAGATATTGCGGGTGAAAATTAGATCTGTGTGTTTAAAGCATCACTGTCCTAAAACAGGCTGTCACGTAATGTGTTACAAGTGCAAGCAGTTGCAGTAGATACAGTTTTAACTGGTCCCTCCAGACCTAAGGATGCTTTGTAACCAGAAATGAAGAGGCACTCGTTTTGTAAAGAAAGTGTGTAACCTTGGGATTAAAGTGAGAGAGGCTGCTTTGGATGTTTGCATCCAGGATGTGGTGGCATTTTGTTTGGAGAGGTTCAGAGCTCATCCCTTTGGTAACCTTTGTAAAGATAATGCAGCAAGAGTATTTGGTAGCTGTTGCTAGATTCAGTTTGATATTGTGAAATCAATAAAGGGCCAGGAGCTTTTGAGTTCTCTTGACAGCACTGCTTTGAGGAGGTGATTTTGAACTATGATGTCAGACACTCTCTGTCAAAAGAAAAGAAAAAAAAAACGCCTGAGGCTTATGGCAGGCTGTGGAAGATATCTGTGCAACTGCATGCCATATTGAACTCCACTAACACCACGGTAATAAATTTCAATGAGAATTAAAGTTTCCACTCTGCAGCAACTCTGCTGTCTCTCCCCTCCCTGCTCCTCCACACTGCCTGCCAAGCTTGAGGAGAAGCAACTGAGGACTCACTGAAAATGAGTTGTCTTTGATTTGCCTTGGTTCTCGAGAAGAGAGTCCTCCAGGGCAAAGGCAGTCACAGAGCAGGAGAGCTGCACAGTCAAAGGGGCAGGCAGGCCTACATTGAGCCAAATCCAGCATGTTCTTGGTTACCCACAAAAGGGCAGGTGGAGGTAGCACTAGGAACAGGTTATTCCTGCCTCTGCTTGGAAAGGAGTGTCAGAAGGTAACTGCCAAGCATTGCCACCGGCTCTCTGAGGCTCAGCACAATTGTCATTGTGGGGGGTGGTCTGGGAAAGCCTGGCCTGATTTGGCATGGGCGAGCCATCTCCCTTTGCTTTTCAGAGCATAAGTAGGTTTTAGAGGCCCTGAGAGCACAGGCTGTATCTTGGGGCAGGGACTGCACTGGGCGCTCTCTTAGGAGATGGTTTCATGAAGTGGACTGATTTTCCAAGGCAATGACTACTCACACATCAGCTGGGAGCTCTGTGTGACCCATACCTCTAACATGAGGAACCCAAACTTTCCAAAATTCAGGGGAGAACTTATCACTGCCTAAAATTTCCTGAAAGGAGGTTGTAGAGAGATGGGTGTTGGTCTCTTCACCCAAGCAACAGGTGATAGGACGAGGGGGAATGGAGTCAAGCTGCACCAGGGCAGGTTCAGATTAGACATTAGGAAAAAATTCTCCACCTAACGGGTTATCAGGCATTGGAACAGGCTGCCCAAGGAGGTGTTTGAGTCACTGACCCTGGATATATTTAAAAGATGAGTAGATGAGGTGATCAGGGATATGGTTTAGTAGAGGACAGGTATGGTTAGACTCAATGATCTCAAAGGTCTTTTCCAACTTAGTGATTCTGTGATCCATGCAAGATAACCAACTTTTTAGGTCCTGTTTTCACAATCTCATTTCTCTTCCTTAACCAAATAACCACACTACTCATAAAATTAGTGCTTTGTTCCCTGAACAGATTTTGTCCTTAGCAGAAATTAATACACTGACTCATTTTCTACAAACATCTTTCTGTGAAATGATAGTGATGTTAATGCTCCTGAAGATCCCATCCGTATCGTAAGCCTGTTGATAGAGACCTTAATGCTGATGTGAGATTTCAGACTGCTGGAAAGCCATAGCTTCTCTCACTCATACTTCCCAAGACTGATTTGAACTTTTATCTAATACGGTTGATAGATTGTGTGTGTGTGTTATTTGAGTGCAGTTTGAAGCAGCAAAGATACTATTGGCATTCCCTTACTACCTGCCTTTCAGAAAGGAATAGGAAGAAATACGGCCTCAGCCTGCAACAATAGCATGCAATAATACTCCTTTCCAAGTGCAAATATTTTCATTTCCTGTCAATATGGAAGTCATGACAAGCATCAGTCCAAACAGTGATTTCCTCTCTCCAAAGGAAATTTCCAACCTGGAATATGGCAGCATGAGCTTCATTTTCACAGCTGAAGTTTCTTGAAGTGCTTCTGGATGAATTCCCCACAAATTGAGAAGATGAGTTGGCCAAGATTCATTGGCCAATCTGATGACCCCCTGTGCAAAGTATAAGGTGCAAAGTTGTTTTTTCTAAGATGGAACTGTATTTTGGTAGAACTCTGGATGAACCTACCGGTTTATTTCATAATGGTTGTCAGGTCACAATTTCCAAAGAAGTTTGCTAAATTAATGTTTGCGTTGTCATGCATCCATCCATCCATCCGAGAGACTCATACTGCCATCAAGAATTATTTTTTCTGTTCATGTATTGGAGAGAAGAAAGTGAGAGTGTGTGCATGAGCTACTCCAGAGCCAGATTTGACATTAAACCTGAACTCCAAGTCTTGGCGTTTAAAAGAGCAGACAATTAAACACTCGAGTTGCTTCAAACACATGATGTGAGTTTACTTTTGATCTCTTCAACATGTGTTTACATTGAATTTTAGTTGGATAGTAAAGACAAATTATTCTTTATTTGAACAACATGAGGGCGTTCATAGCAAAAATAACAAACCTTGCCCTTTTCTTTACTGGAGCATCTTTTCACTTGTTAGCTCCTCCTTCCCAGATCTCCTTGCCTTGTGAACTCCAAAGCATCTCTCAGTGTTAAGGATCAGCTTAGCCATTCAGCTTTCACTAGTACCACTGCTAAGTGAACATTTGATATCACATTCCTGCCTGAGATCCTGCTGGGTACCCCACAGCCATCCTAGCTTCTGTGCATGTAAAGGTCAGCAGCGATCCAGTAGATCACTTATTCAATTAATACTCCTTTTCAAACTCCTGCCTTTGCAGAGGCACGGGAGAAATAAACTTTGTGGATATTCAAGTCCTCCATTTCTACCTGAGCAAGCAGTCACTAGTGTTAATGAATCAGCATCTCCAGCTGGTCTGCCACAGGCATACTGGTCCTTACAATCAGTGGATGCCAAACACTTCAGGCCTTACGTGGTTCCCTGCACTGTGGGGGTGACCAGAACATGGAAAGAAGTCTCTTAGGGAAGGATTTATGGGTCAGAGGGGATAAGTGCCGGAACAGAATTTTCCAAAAGGACTGATTGTATCTTGGATATATGAGTGGATAATAGTGACCAGAAATACAGAGAACATCGTAGCTCTACATGGATTATTAGTGAAAGAGACACTGTTCTGGTATCCCTTTGGAAAAGCACCTTCAGAAAGAGGAAAGAGTGGTTCCAGCTCTTTGAGCCTTAGGGAGTGAGAAAGATGTAAAAGACACAGCCTATTTAGTTTATCAGGAAGAAAATAGACCAAGATGCAAATCAGTTTAAAGTGTATTAACATTAAAAGAGAGAAAAAGTTCTAGCAGACATACAGATAGATCCACCGTGTGGATGCTGAAGTTGTCATATTAGAAGTAAACCCCAAGCTTTAGCAGACCAAGTAGTGAACTCAGCAAAAAATATACCCAAAAAGTAGTGTGTTGTCATCTTAATGCTTTCCAATTGCAACTGCATAGCATAAAATCAAAGCTGATCATCTTCATATGAGCAAGGCCTGACTAGCAGAGGTATCTTTAAATCGGTTTACTGGCAATGCAGGTCTCAGGTTCTCTAAGACCTCGCTTCAGCCATGGTGAAGCAGGTGGACAGAGCACTGCAGCTTCTCCAGCGTGAACCTCTTTCCATGTAGGCTGCTACATGAGCAAAGCTGCACTGCAGTCCTCCACAGCTGGGTAATTCCTAGAGACAATATTCTTAAATCACAAAGTGACTTTTGGAAGAAAAAGTGGCAAAAGCTACCCACGTTGTAACAAAACATATATTCAATAAATACATACAGGGCTTTTCTTCTCCTCCAGGAAACAGACCACATATTTTATTACAGCATCTTAAAACTGAGTATTGAAGTTTTTTTTCTTTCATGAAACAGCACTTGCCCTGTTTTTCCTGGCTCTTTTAATTGTGCTCTGGGGGGAGGAGGGGTGGGGTGGCACTCCCTCCCCAGCACCCGGGCAGTGCAGAGGAACACTCTTGCCATATTTGCTTCTCAGCCAAATCCCCAAACAGTCCCTCTTTTTTTTTTTTCCTTTTCTTTTTTTTTTTTCCACTGGCTCTGCCAGAGTCAGGCAGAGTTCACTGGCCTGGCATCCCTGCAGCTAACCCGCGAGTGCCCCGGGCTGCAGGGGCACCCCCGGAAGGTAGCGCGGCGCACCCCGGTTCTCCTCTGGGGCGGGGACCCGTCGCTGCCCGAGGGTTCGGATGCCGTCTCGCCTTGGCGAGGCCTGGTCTCTGCTGCTACCTCGTGCCCGGCGGAACTCTGGTACGCCGGCCCCGCGGCTCGTTTTCCCCGGGGCCGGACCCGGCGAGCAGCGGAGGCGCCGTCGCGGGGTCCCGTCGCGGCAGCGGCTGGGCCGGGCGCTACCTCGGCCGCCGCTGCCTCCCGCTGCCGGGCGGAACCAGTGAAGCGGGTGTCCAGGTGTGAGGCCGCCGGACGGCTCCCGGCCAGGCTGGAAATCGAGCGTGCGGCCGCGGTAAGCCCCGGGACGGCCCCTCTCCCTCCGCTCGGTGTAAGCGGATGCCTTAAGCAGCGGAACCGTTTCCGAAAAGCTGCGGAGGTGGAAAGCCAGTTTTACCTACCGCCTGTTGGAATGATGGCTGGCGAAGGCTCTCAGCCGGCCTGCGGGATGCGGTGCCCGCTCAACACGACAGATCTGTACCTTATCCCACCCCCCTTTCTTTTTAAATATTGGCCGTCTCCAATTTTCGAGGTAGCGACAAAAGGTCAGATGTGACGCATCTTCCGCACCCCCTCCCTCTCACCCAGTCAGCCGGTTGGCAAATAATTAATAATGGCACAATTAAGTAGTAATGATGGGACCCGCAGTTACGGTCTTCCTGATGGTAACGCAGATTAAGACTAATGCTGCCGAGGCCATCTCCTTTTGATGACTCAGTTCAGGTTCTGCGGCGTGTGCCTTCAATCCTTGTCAGGAAAAAACATCAAACGAGTCCTCCCCTCCCCCTCCCCCCACCCCCCCTCACCAAATAAAGCCCTGACAAGAAGTCGGAAGAGCTACTGTGCTATATTCGCTTTTGGTTTTTATTATCAACAATCAATTAATGGTACACTCTTGGAAAACTATATGCACATGTAGAAATATTTCCCCTTTTAAATAGAAGCATTCATTTTAACCACATATAAATAAATCTGAAAACCCTGAACATAATTTATGACGATTATGCTCACAAACATATTCCAACAGGTAGGGAAAAAAAAAAAAGGGAGAGAGACGACATGCAACCGATAACAAAAATATATATAATTGCCTGAATCTGGTCTCTAAACGCAAAGGGAACCGAACCCGTGAGAACCTTATTTCTCCATAAAGACACGCCATAGAGACTACGAGAAGGGAAAACATTATTTATACGGTCAACTAGACAAGTCTGTACTGATATTAACACTATACAGTTGAGTCACAGAACACAGTTGTAGAAAGACACGGAAAAAGAGAAAGCATACCTGCCAACATTCAACTAAGAGCTATAGTTTGTGCCTTTTAAAATAAAATTAGAAAACCCTAACGGAGATGCCTAAAAACTGCGTGAACCGTGATAATAATAATAATTAATAATAATAATAATAATAATAATAACAAGCCGCCCGCCGTGAGGGGCGCGAGCCCTGCAGGGGCCGCATCCGCGGTTGCGGAGGCGGCGGCCACCAGGTCAGGGCCGAGCCCGGCGGGGCGCCGGCGGCGGCAACGGAGAGACCCAAGACCCAACCGAGGGACAGTGACACGGGACGGCGGAGTAAGAAATGCCCCCGGGCGCGGGGCCGGGGGCAGCGGGGGTAGGGGGGAAGTGTGCCGGGGTTCGGGGGGAGGGGGCTGGGGACGGAGAAGACACTTTTGTCGCTCGGGCTGACCGTGAAAAGGAGCTTAAAAAAAAACCCCACGGGCGGGCATGACGCCCTCCCCCGCCGCCGGGCCGCCCGCGGGCACAGTCCCCGCGGCCCGCCGCCGCCTCCGCGCCCGCGCAGCGCCCCCTGCGCGGCAGCACCCCCTCCCTCCCCGCCCCAGCGGAGGAGCTGCGGGGCCGGCCCCGCCGCCGGGCCGGGGGCGAGGGGAGCCGAGCGCGGCCCCCCGTGAGGGCGCGGGGTCCCTGCCCCGCGGAGCCCGGCGCAGCCCGGGCCCCTGGTCATCACTATGGGCGGGCGGCGGATACTAATGAGCGGGAGGGACCGCCGCCGCCGCCGCCGCCGCTCAGAACATGCCGCTCTTGACGAGGCTGCCTTTGGTGCCGCCGGGCCGCTGCAGCGAGGAGAGGACGCTGGCGAAGGGGCCGCCTAACGAGTCGGGGATGGAGGTGATGGGACCGGGCCCCGGCGCCCAGCCTTGCCCCGGCCCCGCCGCCGCCAGCCCGCCGGGCCCCGCCGCTCCCTTACCCGGCTCCCCCCGGCCCGCCGGGCCCCGCCGCTCCCTGCCCGGCGGCGGGACTGGGGCCGCCGCCGCCGCCCCCGCCGCAGCTAGGCGCGGGGTTGGGGTTGGGGCCTGGCCCGCCGGTGCTGTCGGGGTCGGTGCTCTTGGCCTCCTTGCTCTCGTCGTCGCGGGAGGCGTCAGACTTCTTGCCTGCCGCCCCGTTCTTAGCGGCCGCCGCCGCCGCGGCCGCCGCCCGCTCCTGCTTGCGGAACTTGGCGCGGCGGTTCTGGAACCAGACCTGGGGGAGGGGGAGGGGGGTATGTGTGTGAGCAGGGGGCAGGCAGCGCGGCGGCATCTCCCCGCCGCCGCCTCCCGCCGACAAACCCCGGCCCCCGTCCCGCAGCCGGTGCCCGCTGCAGCGGTGCGTTCCCTGGCGCGGTCCCTCCGCGACCACCACCCCCCCTCCCACGCTCCCCCACCACCCGCGTCCCGCACATACCTGCACTCTCGCCTCGGTGAGGTCTATTTTGAGCGCCAGCTCCTCCCGGGTGTATATATCAGGGTAATGAGTCTCTGCGAACACCCTCTCCAGTTCCTTGAGCTGGGCGCTGGTGAACGTGGTTCTGATCCGCCTCTGTTTCCTCTTCTCGTTTAAACCCCCGTGGTCGGTGAAGAGTTTGTAAGGAACTGAAGAAGGGAAAGAGGGAAGGAGAGGAGGAAGGAGAAAAAAATAAAATAAAATAAAAATCTGTGAATCACTGGTGGGTTTCCCAAAGATATTTTTCCGGAAAGACGAACGGTGCTTTAAAAAACTGCCGCATCCTTGTGAGGGATCCTAATGCGCCCGAATAACCGGAGGAGTCCAGTAGTCATTGCGGAGAGAAAACGAGGAGGGGGTTAAATATGGAGAGAGAGAGAGAGAGAGAGAGAGAGAAAGTTTAACACTAAATATGTATGCGAAAGGCTGAGTGCGAGGATGTGTTAAATGTGGGTGTATTAAAATGCCGGAACCCAGCCGCAACGCACAGGCTGGTCCCTCTCAAAGCCAAAGATTCAATAGGAGAAGGGAAAAATGATTGAAAATGCCAGAAAGCATTGAAGGAAACATCAGGCTGCTTGCTAGCTGTCACTCAGTAATGATATTACCGAACTGCTTCGATATTTATTAGGATTTCTCTAGTCTTACCAGCTGATCCTGTTCAAAGAGGTTTCGGTTAAAAGTGCTGTAAAAATAATGACCAGCGAAAAATGGGTCTGCGCTGCTGCTGCTGTTGTTGGGTTGGGTTTCCTTTTTTTTAAGACAGTGTCGGTAATGAGCTTTACTCTTTGGTTATTTAATTATTTTCTAAGCTTTACGTCTCATCGCAAAGTAAATAAATTATGCCTATCATTTTGGCAGCTTAAGATAATTTTGTTGGCGGTTCGGGTGTGACTAGGATAGTGTAACCCTGTAAGTGAATTACCCCTCCCTGCAATCGCTTCTAACGTGATAAATTCTTTCATTTGTGTAAGCAAATTTCGTTTGGTAAATACTAAACACATTTCCATTTTCAAATGCAATCAAGGCTTCCTATATACCAGCAGCGAGGCGGCTGCCGGGGCTAAGAAAGCTGGAGGTCCTTACCTGCTGCGTATGGACTGCTCTGGTGGTCCCTAAGAGAGCCGAGACTGCAGGATCCTGGAGTGAGGGATGGGCAGCCAGAGGTGGCCCCAAAAGTGGTCCTTATAGGGTTATATTGAAAGCCACTGGCTTGGCTGCAGGAACTGAAGTCAGCATACGCTGAAGCCAGGCTTGAAGTGTCCATCCCAGCCATACAGGACTCGTAGGCAGAGGAATTGAGGTAAGAATATTCCATTTTATACATTGAAAAGGCTCTGGATGGCTCAGCCAAGTGGAAAAAATGAAATAAAAGCTGGATATATGGAGAAGGTGCCTGTGGTGGGGAGATGTGCACAGCTCAACGCCTGCTTCGAGAGTGGCCTCCTTACTACCAGCAGAGCCTAGTTTTATGAAAAAGCCTCCTATGAGATGCCTTGCCTGAGGTCTCTAGAGCATATAGTCCTCATAATAAACTTGGCTCTTTCCACTTGGACAATAGCAAAGCGGTTGGTCTTATTGCTGGCGCTTTTTACATGACAATAACTCATCAGTCTATTGGGCTGGCACTGGGGGACCGAGCTGTCCAACCTCCCTATCGCTGATTCCTGCATCTCTAATTAGAATTTAATACCACACCATTACGCACCGAGCCCCTCGATCCTCCCTTCTAACCAGCTCCCTGCCCTTTAATTCAATCACACTACTTGGAAATAATGAAAGTTGGGTGACGATTCTCCCTGATCCAATTTGCCCCTGCTTTTAAGCCTTTTTAACTGATCATATACCTTAGGCATAAATTGAGATAGTGTGGTTCCCCACCGCCCCCCACACCCCCCTCCGATTTTTTTTTTTTTTTTAATTTATTGTGTGTGCGCGCTTGGTTAGGGAGAGAAACCTTGATGTCATCGAGAAACCTGTTTTGTAAGAGCGTTACACGCTCAATTTAACAACAAGTCTACCCCCCGAAGTGCATGAAATGCTATAAAGGACTGGGACATTAGCAGACTCAGGCACCCTGTAAAATAGAGTAAGTGGGCCAGTGGGTTGCTGCTTCCCCCCCACCTCCCCCCTTTTTTTTTTTCTTTAATGGGAAGAAGGAGCGTGTTTCTTTAACACACACCTGGTTCGGGGGGAAACAAACCCAGCAACCTGTATTTCTCCTCCAAGGCTGGAGTGCCGGGGTTCGTTGTTTGTTTGTGTTCTCTCCTAGGGTCTCCGGACCGACAATGGGATAATTTTTATTCTATTTTTTAAATTTCATTTATTTATCTATTTATTTTTAAAGCTCATGCCAACGAATAAAGCCCTCGAATGCAAAACATCTGGATGCTAAACAGATGCGTTCGTTGGGCTCGGTGTCCCGGGTTTTATTTGTTCGCCCACACGTAAGGCTTGGATTAAATTGTCGTTATTGTTATTGATCGTTATTATCGTTTATATTGGAATGGAAAAGCGATCCGAGAAGATTATATGGGTGGGTGGGTGTGTGTGTGTATGTCTGTGCTGTGAAGCACGTTCAATTTTGCACCTACTTTTTCTTCCTGCGAGAGGGACGGGGGTGGGGGGAAGATACAAGCCCAAAACACACTTAAAATATGCGGTGCAGACTGGGGGCTTCGGGAAACCTGTTTCCAAACACGACGTGACAACATGCAAAATTTCCGGAGCTGGAGAAGGGAGGATCATGTTTGGGTCCGGCGTTTTCCTCCGCCGGGCTCGGGACACCCCCCTCGTTGCCGCGGGCTCGTCCGCACCCGCGCAGACTCTGCGCTGCTGCCGCCGCCCGCGGAGAGGGGCGAGGGAGCGCCGGGGATGTTCGCGGAGTTTTCTTGCCGATGATGTAATTTTCATTTCGTTAGTCGTATTTCATTAAATCTCTCCTCTCGGTGGGCAGCGTAGGAAACGCTGAGCGGAACCTCGCTGTTGTATAAACAAACAGTGGATATTTTATATGATTTAAATGTGTAGATAATTAGTTTTATTACATTCATTACCCCCTTTATATGCTCTGTAACAAGTCGGCAATTAAAGTAACAAACTCATAAAGTCTTTATAGGGGTATTTAAGCTCGCGCAGTACTCGCCAAGCTAAGTAGTTTAATTCAAAGCTAGTGGTTGAGCACGGGGAACCTACCCACTGTTCCGCGCTGCTTTATTATATACTAGAAATGTTCTGAAGCGATGCTTAATTGCACAGATTTTTTTTTGGGGGGAGGGGGAGGGGGGTAGGGGAATGTCACTATGAGTTACCGGTGGGTAATAAAACAAAACAGAAGATTCTTGAGCCGCTGAGGATCCGAGTGATGGTTTTATGGCGCGGCCTGAATGTTTTATTGCGGTCGCATGTTGTACAATGTGTATTTGATAAAGAACGGCCTTTGGTGGCCCGTGGACACTTTTTGTGCACCGGTGAAATGAAAATAAATGTGAACACGGTTTTAGTGCGAGGGTGGAAGCAAATTGCGAGCTCTGAATGGTTCTCCCTTTATGGTCACCAGACAAGAGGAGAAAAGCGCTGCAAACATCTGTCTTCCGTCCCCCAAATCTAAAGGGCACCAAAGAATGATGTGAATCTAAGTGTTACTACAGCGGGGATTTGTCTTTATTTACCCGCGCTCTCATGAATATGAATACACGTTTGGGGCAGGGAGGTGCCTCGCCCCCTCTCAAACAACACAGGGTATTTAAAAAAAAAAATAAAATTTCCGAGTGCGTTTCCTCCGGGGGCACCTTTTGTCCCGCGTTTCTCTCCCCGCAGAGGCACCGCGCTGCCTCCCGCGCCGGCACCTGGGGAAGCGGGGCCGCCGTCGGGGCTACGGGGCCGCTCGGCACAGGTTCCCGGCGCCGGCAGCGGCGGTGTCCACCCCGGCACCTGCACCCGGACCTCCCCCGCCTCCCCCCGCGGCTGGCCGCTGTCCCCGGCGTGGCCGGCTCTGCACTGCCCGTGGGTGTTGGTTTTGCTCCCCCTCGCCCTCCTCCCCCTCCCCGGTGGGGTTTCGCCCGCTCCCCGGCTCCCCCTCCGCGGGGTTTGGGCTCCAGTTGTTCTTTCTACACGCGAGCGGCTCTGCCGAAAAAGTTGTAGCAAATGGGTAATTTGATTATTCCCACTATAGGCCAACTGCCTCAGCGGCCTTCCCCCACGCGTCTGGCTGGGGGCACAGAAACCATCTCCAAGGAATAATCAAATCAAGGCGAAGTGTGGAAAAACCCCTTCTGATTTCCAGGCGGCACAAATAGAATTAGAGCCTCCCGGTTGCTTCACACACACACAGCCCCCACCCCCCTTTCGCCCCCCCCTCGCCCCTCTTCCAGAAGAGCCCTTTTGTTCGGTCGCAAACTCCGGTCCAGCCGGGCAGCGCGGGGCGCGGAGGATGCGCGGCGGCGGGCGGAGCTGCGGGGCCGGGTCCCGTCCTGCCGGCGGGTGTCGAAGAAAAACACGCCGGACGTGTAAAAAGCCACTTTTCTTTTCTCTCCTTCGGCACTGAGAGGGGCCCGGTCCGCGCCCCCGGGCTGCCGGAGGAATGCTCGGAGGCAGCGAAACAAAACAGGGAACAGCGCGCCTTTGTGCGCCCGCCGCCGGCCATGGGAAAGCGCCTCCCGGGGCCCTCCAGCCCCACGCCGAACCACGCCGTGGTTCCGCGGACTACACGCGGTGCCACCCGCTTGAATAAAGCCTTAAATGGCGGCGAGGGCTGCTTTTTGCATTGCTTTATTATCCGGGGGTCGACAGAGCATCCCACCGCGCCACGGCCTGTCCCGAGCGGTGCGGAGCCTGAGCGGGACGGGGTGCGCAGCTCAGCGCAGCCGCGGGGACCGGCCCTTCGCTGGCCCTAGAGCGGCAGCTCGGCGAAGCCGTGGCGGGTAACAGGACCGGAGGAGGCCGGTGACACGTGTTGGCTGTTCCCCGGGCAAAGCGTGGGTGTGCGGGGACACCGCATCCCGCAGCTACCTGTCACCGCGGGGTGGGAAGCATCCCGGTTTTTGTTTTGTTGTGGCTGCGCAGGCTGGTCTCCGCGACCCTATGCGGAATCACGCGGGCCCCGGCGTTGCCTGCTCCGCGGTTCCCCGGCCGAGAGGGCCCCACGCTTAGCGGCGCGGTCTCCCTGAGCCTCCGCGACTCTCCGCGCCAGCTCGGAATGCGAGCGGATGCGATCTTGGCTGGTCTGCTGCTGCATAATCACTTGGGATGGGGGGAATTGCAATAATAGTAATACTGATTATTGTTAATAATAATAATAATAATGCTGTCCCTGATTTTCTCCGTCCCCTTCGCCGGCCGTGGCGTTCAGGCAGCTGCCAGCAGAGGGATCTGCGCTTTGCTTTTCCCCCCGGTCGCTGCTGCCTCGGCGGCGGCAACATCTGCTGGGCTGGAGGAGACGGGGCGCTTGAGCAGACGCACAGATGTAAAAGTGACATCTGCTTGTGACAAAGGAGCGGGAATTAGATTAGGCGGAGAGGCCTTTCTGCGATTAAAAAAAAAGAAGAAAAAAAAAAAGAGAAAATACTAGCTGCAGACTGTGTAAGCAGGGGAAGAGGATGTGAAAGGCAGAAATGCTCGTTGGACAGCTGCTAGGAGAGCCGGGGCAGCACAAGGGTCCTGGGAGCTAAAATAGCCCTAAGAGAAGGCTTTGCTTTTTCCTCCAGAAGCAGAGATGTGGCCGGGTCAAAGTTTTCCGTCATTATGAGCAAAGGACAGCAGGCAGCGGGGCGCCGCTGCGGCTCGGACAACGGCAGAGATGCCTTCCTGCCCCTATCCGCGCTCCTGGCATCGGCCAGCCAAAGAAGGCCAGACTTGGACACTTCTTTTCTTTGTTCCCTGATGGAATAAATATAAGGAGGTTAGTAAATGAAAAGCTAGAAGACCTGGATGTTGGTTGTCTTATTTTGGTGCCATTAAAAAACCCACAAACCAACCCAAACCCCAAAGAAACCAAACCCACAAGACCACAGGCTTAAGCTTGTGCATGTTTGGTAAAGCAGAAAGGCATAGCAAAGCTGTGCTTGTCCACCCAGGAGAGTGCATCTACCTGCATCAACCTAGACTGCTTATCAAGAAAAAAAACACTCCATGTGTTACAAATGATATAGTCTTTGCCTTCTGTTTAGGGGTTGGACTCGATGTTCACTTGAGGTCCCTTCCAACCCCTACAATTGTGTAAGCAATGTTGTTCCCAGTTATATAAATATCAATATTGAATATCATGCCTTTTTTTTAATTAAAAAAAAAAAAGCCTAGCACTTTTACATCTGGGGATACTTGATGTCCTTTGCAAACCAGCACAGAGGAGAAATAGTAGGGCTGCATTATGTTTCAAATGGTAGAAAAAATGTGCTGTATTGCAAAATTAGCAAGTAATAGACCATCACGTGCTGCACACTGGGGTAGATTTAGTAATACCCCTTATAGGGCCTTGCCTCTAAGCTCAATGAAGTTGGTCAAAATCTACTGAACCTTTTAAAGACTGTGATTTCAGCGAAGTGTAGATTAGGCCCTCCGTGTTGAATAGCCTGCGGGAGGACTGCACCTTGCCCGTGCGAGCTTAACCTAGTTACAAAGGTATGGAGTGAGAGTGTGACGCCTTTGTCAGTAATGGGGGCTGAAGAACAAGAAGATTGGATCACAGAAATTGAGGAGTCCCTCATAAAGTGCACGGAGTAGGATGGGGGAGAGAGAGTGCAGTGAAAACCGCTTAAAGGAGAATTAAGGAAATAGAAAAAAATGGTCAAAAAGTGCCAGTCTTTCTTTCCCCTTTCAAGTAGAGAAACATCGTGAAGCATGTTGATGACTAACACATAAAGATCTCTGACATAAATAATCGCAGCTAGATATTTATGTTGTTTAATGAAAAACATGTTTCTGAGTTAAAAAATCTCAAGGTTTTTCTATCTGCTGGTGTTTTGATATCTGCATCATAAGGTGATGGTCTGGATACAAACTTCAGCTCTCTGATGGCCTTGAAAGGGCTGGTAACAGAAGATTTGCCAAGGCAAGGGTCCTTCTGCATGTGCCTTGCTGCTTCTATTCTTTCTCTAAGGAATCATCACTGGCTGCTATCAGACCTATGGCCTGACCCAATTATGGCAATTTTATGTCTCTGAGCCTGTTTGTGTCAATGAATCCAATGAGGTTGAATGAAGCAGTAAGAAAGATGGAAAGGTATGTTCTTCCCACAGTGAAGGGTAACGATGTCTAAGTCAAGAGGTCACAGGGAAGTTAAAAAGGCCTCTTTTCTCAGAATAAGTATCCAGTGATCAGGAGGCAGGGTTTGGCAGTCCTGAATTCCTGCCTGTAAGGATGCACTGTGCCTTCAGGCAAGGTACTTCCAGCTCCCACACAAAGGAAAGGAAAGGGCTTGAGAAGGAAATAGTGTTCAGCTGTTTAGTCAAAGGTCTCTGTGTTGGCTCTGCTGAGGTATAGAGCACAGCTCCCACACAGAACTCTAACACACCCAGCAACAGGTCAGAGTTGTGCTCCATGCCTTAGAGACTGATGGTAATTAGCCAGTCTTAAATGGGCTGGGACCTTTTCCTTCGTGATTCCAATACAGAGAATTTGCTCAGGGTTAAACTCAGAGCTCCATTCCCACTAACAGTCGCTGGGTACGTGTCAGCTGTTGGTACTGTGGCCACAGCTACACCGCTGCTCTTGGCTGGGGTGTCATCACTGCAGTTCCAGCCCTGGTTACATCGCTCTGTGGCTTCTCTGCTTGTTTTCATCATATCATCTATATTCTTTCTATAAGGCGACTTAGAAAAACCTGGCTATGTTTAGTCTGCTTTTTCCCCCCTTTTTTAAAGTAGCACTCCAGTTTGCAAACGATTCCTGATGGAAGGTCCCAGGCCTCCTCTATGCAAAAGCAACTTAATACATGCAGCTGTTAATTTTTACCCTCCCAGTAAAAATTTTTCAAATCAACCAATCAATCAAACAATCTGCTACCAGTCAGCCCCAAATTCTAACCTGGACTCCCTCTGTGAGGGTTTTCGAGAAGGGAGAGCAAATACCTGACAGGTATCAGCTGAGGAGGAAAGGCAACAGAGAAGTTTCCATTTGTTGGAGACAACAGGAGGCAGAACTGAATTTGTATAAAAAGCAGATGTAAGATGTAAACGACATCTTTTTATGCTGACCACATATCTTCCTTAAGCTGATTATGCTTGATGTGAAGGGGCCTTAAATTAAGGGTAAATTATCTGTTTACATTAATAGAGAATATGAATGGGTAATAGCTTCAGATGAGAACAAGACTGCAGTTTTTACTAAAACCTTTTATGTAATCCCTGCTTGAATCTCTCTTGGAAAATGTGGGTTTATGTGTGTACTCTGGGACCTTGTGCCGTGCCATTAACTAAAATAATTGCCTATATCCAGACAGGCGCTGAAAGGATTGGCACTGGGTCAGTTCTTAAAAGTTTATTTGCAATCTGTAGGAAGATTTTTTTCCTAATGCATTTATAGGCATTGTTCTAGTTAATACTCATGTAAATAGCACATTAATTGAGTTTTCAGATTCTATAATTGTATCCTGAAACATGCTGATATCTTCAAAAGTAAAGAAAGTGATGTGTGAAAGTTAAGTAGGTGGTAGGACAAACACTAATACACATTGTGTTTATACACAGTCTATCTGGAGAGCCAAACAGGAGGTCATAGGGCTCTAACAAACACAGTGTTTTTTAAATTGCTTTGGACCAGCCATTAGAGCTTGTCCCCTTCTGAACAGACTGGAGGCCAATGAAGTTTTTACCTAGTGATTGTGTTGGGTCTGGGTGTCTCTGGGGGAGAGGTAGTTCCTATGCAGTTGTTCTCACTTTTATCATGCCAAATATCACAGGGTTTGTTTGGAAGGCCACCGCTGCTGGAAGGAAGCTTTGAAGTCAAATGACTCTGAAGTTCTTGAGGTTTTGTTTTCCTGCAATGTGGATCCAATCTGAAACTGTACAGAAAAATGGTGCCCCCCTCAGGCCCCATAGATGGTCAAATGAGACAAAAGCAGTTGCATTCTACATGATGATTTCAGTGACGCTGAAGTGACTGAGTACCATCAGCACACAGCACTCTTCCCAGACATGCTGCATTCTCCCCTTGAGGCTTTCATGCCAGTAAGATCCCGATCCGCTCCAAGTTAATCAGTGGAGATATCGCTGTTGTCTATTGTGTTTGTTCTGTGGGTACACATGTGTCTACAGATGGGGAAGGGCATCTCCACCTGGGTATCTGCAGCAAAGGTGGGTAATTATACCCCACCACTGGGATTTCAAGTTGGTCACCACCAAGAAAAATCAACATAATTGTTCATGCTGAAACTCAGGTAATGCTGAAAATGGTGGTTAGTAGGAAGAAGTAGGTCAGCAGTGTTGAGAAGATTAAAGGTCATTTGAGTATTATCCTGTATGCCTTTCTAGCAGGAGAGAAGAAATGGGGGGTGGGACCCATATGACTTTGGCACCTGTATGTAAAAATGAGCAAAGCAAGAATGGTTTCATAATAAACTATGTTATTTACATAATTCAGAGAGGCTCAGTAGAAGGCTGTTATTCTAGCAGTCTTTATGTAAGGTCCTAAACAACCACATTGGGGATGGGAATGAGATTTTCAGGGCCTGTTGCTCCTAAATGGAATAACCGCTTTTGATGCCTGTGCTTTGTGCTTAGGATACTGAAGATGGCTCCAGACAACAGACAGTATCAGGAAGACACCATTACATCAAAGAGATAAAGAGATTTGGGAAAGCAATAAGAATTAAAAAAAAAAAGTCTACTAGTAAAATCTAAATTGATGTTTTGGGATAGGATGATCTGCATTTTTACCAGCAGCTTTTCATATGGAACAGCTGAATCCAGTTTTACTAGTGAAAACAGTTGGATATTGGTATGTATGCATTTCACTCAGAAAATCCCACATGTCAACAGATCACAGAAGAGTCATATTAGTATTGATGTGAAATCAAATGGTCATGCTTGGATCAATACCTTATAATAGTATTACGATGTTTTGGGAATATGAAATGCAAATTAGCAGCGATTGAAACAGCATTCTCATCTTATACTTTAAATAATATATATTCTGTGTTTTGCACATCATTACATCATATGCACGCACATCCCCCATACCTACACGTGCATCTAATGTATATCTAATAGTAGATCATGACTGATGAATTGTGCCATTGGGCAGCTATTATTTGCCTGTAAGACTGTGAAAATTGTAGAGAAAATTATGAGGCCAAGAAGAACTTGCTTGAAGAAAGCCTTGGTCACTACTGAATGAAGGTCTTTGTACTTGACCCAGTCAGAAAATTTGGCAAGATAAAGCAATTATAATCCCGGGATAAGCAAAATCTTTTATTCCTCCTCATTCTGTATAGTGCTCATCAGGATACAAAACATACCACTCAGGAATACTTCTTTATTTATGCCAACCCAAAAATCATTTGACATCATAATGACAAAGCATTATTTTAAACTCCTAATTATTTGTAATTTTGGTGCTTTCCTTCTTATTTCTAACTCTAATTTAAGATGGCTATTGAAACAGAATCATGGGGCAATGTGTTACAAAGCATTTTGACTCCGATCTATCCTTTGGTCTGAACGATTATGGAAGATTTTGCCACCAAGAGAACTGCTTCATATTCAAAGTGATGTAAGCTATGTATTTCATGCTATTCAGTGTGCTAAACTAGTGCACTAGGGATGTTCATACTGGGCACACGTACCTTATATTGCTTCCCGGTGACGAAACAGATCTTCCACTATGTCGTATCTCATCTTTTCCAGTGCTGTAGTGGGATGACAGAAGAAAGTATGAGAGAAGAAGAAAAGAGGAAGAATCCTATGTGATGGTCAGAGCCAAAGTAATGAACAGTAAGAACATGGACCTTCCAGCTGTTAAGGACTACACTGTTGGTGAAATAGGAAAAGAGATGGTAAAAAGTCATTCTAGAGAAAATAAGTTAAGACAGAGGATACATATGCAGGAGAGCTGTGTGCTCAAACATCTCCTGGAAAAGTGATATGCAGTCTGAAAGAAATAAGGAGGTAGCAGAAGATGGAACAAAAGACAAGTGGCTAAAGGGATGAAAACCCACAGAAGATGTGATACCTGATGAGGCCACCCCACATTTAATATTGCACTTGTGGAAAAGCACATTATCTGTCACACAAGAGCTTAAAACCCAAATGCTCCCTTCTCTGTGAAGGGGAGAAGCTGGAGAAGCTGGGGTATCTGCTATAGAAATGGGATGTTGTGCTGAAGTCCATAGTGAGGATGTCCATACTTCCCATGGCATGAACTCTAAACTCATTTTTCTTTTCCACTATAGGAATAGCTACACTTTGATAAATGCATTTTAGGTGCACAGGTGATACCTGTCTCAGTTGCATGTTTGAGGCATACTCCCACATTGACAGAGCATCCTCTGCATCAGGTTCAGATTAGATGCTAGGAAAAAAATTTTCACTGAAAGAGTGGTGAGGGCCTGGAACAGGCTGCCCAGGGAGGGGTTGAGTCACCTTCTCTGGGTGTGTTTAAAAAAAAGGGTAGACTAGTTACTTAGGGATAATGTTTAGCATAGGATGGGAATGGTTGGACTTGATGATCTTAAAGGTCTTTTCCAACCTTTTAATTCTGTGATTCTGTGATTCTTGAGATCTCCAGGATCTCTCTGGATTGTTGCTTATGCTTGCAATATGCCAGCCTGGTACAGGAAATTGAGGTTCCTTCATCCCAGTTCTTTGAGGGCTCTCATGGAGGAATCAGAGCTTCACACAAAATGAGTTATTTAGTCCAAACCTGCCTTTTCAAGCCACTACTGGGAAAAGTGCTGTCATTCTCTGCCATTCTCCAGACCACTATTGTCTCTGGTGTACCTGGCCATTACGTAGACAGACCCCAAATGGTCTTTTTCTTTCTTTTCATATTTCTATTAACCAGAAACAATTGAGAATTGTGTTTGAAAGTGTATAGCAACATGTAAAAGGTTCTTTTATGTTTTCTATAAAAGATACTCCAGAAGAATAAATTGCACTGTATTGTGTTTACATCTTATCAGCTGCTTCTGACTTGATGTTATAATAAAGGAACTTTTCTAATGCAAATTACTACACGTAAGAGCCACAGAAAATCAATAGCTAGATATTTTAACATCCTGTTTAAAATGAAACAAAATATTTAAATAACATTATATACCTTTACCCAGGAACTACTTTTTAAAGCAGGGTAAAAGTGTTTTGTTTGCATGCAAGTCAAGTGACTTGGTTAGCTCTTTAAGAGTTAACCACATGAAACAGTTTGCTTTCCAAAGCAGAGACCTTTATTCGTGGTTGTAAAATAAACCCCACTTCAAGCTTTTTTTTTTTTTCAAATAAGTAGGCAGAAATCTGGACTGAAAATGTGTATTGCCAGTTTCAAACACACGTAAATTATTGAAATCTATGTCTAATAAATAGATGAGTAGCACCCAGCTTTGCCTAAACCTTGGGCTTTAACAAACCTGTGTGTGATTTTGAAGAGAGAAGCAGAGTTCTTCCAAAAACTGCTAAGTCAGATGCTGCCAGAGAATGGCTGTGATTTCTTGGATGAATCAATGTACTCTTAGGTAGGAACGCACACAAAATGAATTGTTTTAATTTCATTTGTGTTTCTTCAAGGATGACACCACCTACCTAAGCATCCATTTACTTTCATTGCTTTCCATGTAATAAGCTCTTGTGACTTTGTACATCCTCAGATTTAAAGACACGTGAAATAAAACCTTTTGAAAGCTCGGTACTGGAAGTTGTGCTCTTCCAGGCATGTGGTGCCCTCCTCGCCCCTCCAGTTAGGAGGCAGGATTAGTTTGACGCAGATCAGGAGGAAGCCATTACTAGACTTGTGCAGTTGACCAAAGTGGAACCATGTCAGTCTATTTCTGATGTAAACTGGTCAGTCTGTGTCCCCCAGGGACATCACAACTTGTTCCCAGTTTTGCAGACCTCGTGTATAAATTTCTGTAGGAATCAGAGGGACAAGCTCTCCAAAACCGGGTTCTTTTCTCTAGCAACACAGTTTCACTCTTTACATTGCTATAAGCCAAAGAAATGTAATGAATCCCCAAGGGTGATAATACAGACAAGATTTCACTGTTGCTGACAACTGCTGGAAAGCTGTGACTGACTGGTGGCTACTTTGCCCATAAGCTATGAAATGGCTATTTCCATAATGCCATCGCACTAACTGTCCCTCCTATAAGTTACTACAATGACAATGAATCCCTATAACCCAGGGATAGCCAGTAATGAAGAGTAAATAGCTTTTTGATAGAGGGACAGGCTGGGGTTACTAACTGCAGCTTCAATGTTTGGAACTGGGCATCATTGATAATCCTGCCCAAATTTAATTACTTCGTTTTGTGACACACAGTATCCTCCTTGTCTTAGTCTAATTGTTTTGACTCGCTTTTGTGGGGTGAGTAGTTTCTGCCTGGAAAGGAAAGGTGATTTTGAAGTTATAGAAGAATCTGAGTTAGTTTTCTCTTATTTATAGCAGAATATAGATATAGCAGACCATATAGCATCTTTCTGTTATTTGAAGCATTCACGACATAATGACTGTATGCTCAGAGCTCACTTTCAGAGGAGATTGTCCAACAGTTGCACTAAATAATCTAATAGCTGAGCCAGAAATGAAATCTACAGTTATTTATGTTAGAAGATTAATATGATGAGATGTAGTTTTAAACCACAAACCCCCAACCATGCTGTGAAGCCATGAGAACACAAAACATAGACTAGTTCATAAAAGCTATCTGACACCCAGCAAAGGAAAGCAAACAGTGTGTTCCATATTAACTATGGGAGAAAGTAATTGTATCTAACAAGAAACAGAAAATAATGTTATTAATCTATGCAAAGAATTAATTTACCACAACAGACTTGTTTTTTCTTAAAATATTTTTCATACTTTTATTCTAAATTGAGTCATTATAGGTTTTGGGTATATAAATGTATTTTGCTTTATTTTTTGTTTTCTTTTACTAGATTAATATTTATTTGGGTTTTTTTTTCAGAAAGAGATATGTCAAATTTGTCTTATGGGAGTTTTAACGTCAGGATGTCATCTGAGGATTTATGGAGGAGATAAATTTATGAATAGGTGGTGTCTATTGCCATTTTAAATTTTCCTTACTGTTGTTGCCATCTGTGTTATCATTATCATGGCATCTATAAGGCTGCAGAATGTGACATTTTTAAAGATACATTTGCTTGTGGCTTTTTCAGCTTCTGTTTAACTAAAATATTTCCTACTTCATTCAACTACCCTTACAATTTACATTAGACAACACTCCATCAATAAAACCATCAAAATGATCTACTACATTGTAGACAAAAGTTATTGTGTCAAGTTGACACTAATCAGTTAATTCCAGTAAACCTTCAGATAAACAAAAGCTTGTTGTCTATTACTGATGTGTGTGATTAGCCCCCTGTATGTCCTATAGCTATGCACATCTATGGAGATGTATCTGGCAGACACTTGGCCTGAGGGCTCTATATGTAAACCAGGACAGGATCTATAGTTAATGATGTTGACCCTGGCTCCCTCAACAGAGATTGGATTCAGTCCTCATAATATCCCGACAGCTGATATGTATACTGTGCTAATAATATTATCAATTACTTATGGTACTGTGATTCCCGGTGTTTAAAGCTGATAAAAGGTTCTTTCATGGTTCTTTTTTTCTACATCCTTGCTCTCCAACTGATTCTGTGTTTGTTGGATATTTTTAATGCTGAAGCTCAATTATTTAGTAACTGCAGCTAAGGTCATGGGTAATGTTTGAAGCTAGGATGTCCCATGTCCTACATTCTGGGTAACATGGTGATTTCCCACCCCCTTTATTTTTTAATTTTGCATTTCCTCTAATCCAGAAAAGATGGACTGAGTATTTGCCTAAAGCTTCTGTAGCTTTAGTCTAGGAGGTCTGTTGAGGCTGCTAGTGATCTCTCAGAGGTCACTAGGTGCATGTGTTCAACTGGAGAAGCTTTGGAAGTCTGGTGTTTTCTGAAAGCCGGACCTATATGCCATTGCTCTCACCTGGGGCAGTCAAGAACCCACTGAATTCTGTAGTTATTTACAAAAGCTCAGCCATAATAATGCAAATTCTGGTCCTCCTGACCATCTCTGGCACCACACAGTACTTCTGCCTTGCCCAGCATGTCGAATGGGTAGTGAAGGTCTGCGTATAGTGAAGATCAGAGATTTCAGCCATGTTTAAACTTGGGTAGCCCCCATCTATGCTATAAGTAGCAAGATGTTGCTCTTAAGATAATAACAATAGAATAATACTAGTAATAATAGATGATATTTTTTTTGTTATTATTCTTTGTGATAAAGCCAGCAAGGTGAGCACATGGGGCTTTACTCACTACTGTGGATTTTGTACACCACGTGTGTGTGTGTGCAGAAAATCCTGAAGATTGCTCTCTCTCTGGGGCAGAGACCTGCCTTTTTCTATGCTTGCAAAGAACTGAGTAGGTACAATACCCTTACACGGAGAGCAGATAATTTGAGCGTTGAAGGAAGGCTTTATGACTTAGCAAAGCCTTTCTCTATCCTACCCTGCTTGCACGTACAGAAGCCGGTCTTCTGGCTTTTGGTCCCCATGATGTGCCCTGCTCAGCACAGGGTGGTTGCTGCGAGCAGCCCAGCTCTTTCTCCGAGCAGCCAGACAGCGAGGTTGAGCTTCACTTCCATGCACTGAGCAGCTCTGGCTGAAATGATGACAGGGACCACTGTTAAAAATTAAATTCTGCCTTATTTTTTGTGCAGTTCCTGTGAGTCACATTCGCGAATAGTAGCGAGAGATTTAATGATCGCATATTTTTTATCTTATTTCACTTCGGTCGATGCCAATTTTTTTCTGTTACTGTCGACTTAGAGCTCAAAGTAATTTAGTAATTGATTCTAAGCACGGCAGCTCGCCAATGGCAGCTCTCCATTCAGGGGAATATCTTTGCTAATTTTATCCATCAGAATGAGATTACCATGCTAATCTCTCCCAGCCCTAGTACCTTGGTCAGTTGGGACACACTGATGCAAATGATGTTATTAAACACAAACCCTTCACCCAAGACAGGAGAAAAATGAAAGCAGGAGAGATGAGCAAATCAGAATCTGCTACAAGGATTTCTAAGGCTGAGCTGGCATTGTCTGCGTGTGTCCTCTTCATCACCCCCGAGCTCTCGTGCGTCCAGCACTCCTATTTTTGACACAATCTATGGTTGCTTGTGTGCTTGTATAGGATTTTTTCCCCTACCTTTACGGATTCCTAGCTTGTGAGGTGTAGCAGACACAGCTGTTACAAGAGGAGTTTTTCTCTCTCCGCAACAGTCTATTTGCAGCCTGTATCTATTAGTAAAGTCTATCAGCATTTCAAATCTCTTTTCTCTTAGGTTAGAAAGGATGCACTGCATGTGGCTGCACTGAGTGACAGTCCTGTAATCCCCTTTATCTTAATCATGGGTGCTTTTGAGAGGACCCCTCTGTTCTCAGCCATTCAGGAGAAAAGAAGCCTTCAGTTAAGGTTTTTTCATCTGCTGCTTTTTCTGCTATGGACCCCTGTTTTGGAGTATGTCCATCAGCTTGGTAACTCCATCTTGTAAAGGGTGGGGATCTCTGGCACGAGTCCTGTAAAGCACTAAAGCATATGCTTAACTTGCAGGGGCCACACAGAGCTCTGGCTGTAACTCCCTCTGCTCCGCATTAATGGCATCTGCTGATAACCAGGCCTCCTCTAGCCCTGCCTGATTTCAGATCCACTTTCAATCAATAAGAAGCCTTTTAAAATCAGGCCAAATTTGACCCTGAAAAGCAGTTTTGGCCCATCTGTAATTTAGATCAGCTCCATCGAAAGTGCAGCCTCTTTGGCAGATAACTGCTGAAAAAATAGTGCAGGAAGACCAGCATCTATTTGTACAATGCATTTCGCTAATTCTTGGTGTTCCATGATACATTAATAATTTTTTGCTGTTTTTCTTCAGGAAAGGGAACAGAATATTTCTCCAAGTCATGACTCATACAATCTAGAAACTACACGGATCTCATTTATTCTTCTGAAGCTCCTAAACTTTTTGCTTAGGTAATTAAAAACCCGAATCTCAGAACTTCTCTCTTGCCGTAACAGATCATCTCATTACAGGAACTACTATGAATGACAGAAAGTAATTTGTTTAATTGCATTAACATTTTTATTATAAAAACCACAACAGAACCACGTGTGATATGTTAATTTGCTTTCTACCATTTGTTTTATTTAATTCCATTTTCTTTTCCATTCATTCAATTTATTATTTTTTTCTATGTAATCAGCTTTAAAACAAAGTTGAAAATGAAGAAATGCTTTCAGAAGATCAAAAGTAGAAGCTATGCATAGCTGCCTTAGAGATTAAACTAGTCTAAATAAACTTACTAAATGTATCTTCTGGCTTGTATTTGAACAGAAAAAGATAAGGGATCTCAAAATACTCAGTTCAAAGATTCAAAATTGAAACTGTGATTCCCTCCAGAAGAGTTACAGAGTGATTATCTCAAAGTTTAAATTCTCAAGGGCAAAATAGGAGAAGCACTCATGGGCACTGTATGTCACCGTCTACTTTTATCAAGCCAATATTTTTGATAGACATATATATTGTGTTGGCAGTTTAGAGAGTTCACCAAACAACTGAGTTCTTGAGAAAAGCTCAGATCTGGAAATTTACTTAGAATGGCATCTTTCAGCGCAGCAGAGCCAGAGGTCACCAGTGCTACTGCACAGCTGCCCCGGGGGCTGGGGGCTGCTCCCCATGCTCCTCATGCTGCCAGATCCACATCCTGAGCATCACCGCTCAGCAATGTCAGTGGGAAGGTGAGCAAGAGGTGCTCTGCCTGCCACTGAAATGCTCCACTTTCCCGTGAGTGCCACAGTGAGACCATCATTTGTAGACAAACATTATCATATGTCTGACTGAATTCTTATTACCTTGTTATTTATGGGCCATCATTAAATCTTTGTTGATGTTAAAGATATTCTGTCCTAGAAAACATAGTGCTGTTTCAAATATTTGATAGGTATTTCTGAACTGAGTACCTTAGAGGAGAGAAAACAGAATGATTTGCCAATGGCATGAGCACTCTTCTTCACATTGTCTTCTCAGTTCATTGATGCTGCAGAACTGAAATAAATGCCTGATTACTAAGCTAATTGGTGTAGTCCCTCCCATACTTATAAATTAGGTACACAGCACTCACCTCCTACTTTAGGAAGCTATAAGAAGTGGACTGTGCTTTTCTTGTTCAGCAGAAGACACAGTTATTCACAGCAAGCAAGCATCCAAGGCTGCTGTCCAGCAAACAGGTTCAGGTGTTTCCCAAATGGAAACCAGCTTCTATCAAGCAGTACTGCTTGGTTCTCAAGGCGTCATGCTCTTAGCTGAAGTTACTTGCACAGCCATGCCAGCAGTTGCTCATCCAGAATTTTGCTTCTTGCCAGGTGGCTTGGAGTGAAAGGGAGTTTCATGGGCTGTGCCAGTGGATGGAGGCTCCTTTTATGTGGGCTACAAGCAGAAACACATCCTGAGGATCTGCCCAGGTTTCCTCACCTCTATGCAGTGGGTGAGGTCAGCTGCTTCCTGAGGAACAGCACAATCAGAGTCTCTCTGATCACCTTGAGGCCCCAGCAGTGGGTAGACAGTGTTAGAGAAGAGAATGAGGAGTTTATTCTGCCACGGTGGACACTGGAACATTTGGTTGATACGTTGGAAAATAGTGACAAAAACAAGCCAGTGTGTTCACAAAGTCCACCTGGAAGTCTGAGAAGTTCCTGGCTGCCATGTGGTTTCCCACTTGAGCATCACTCAGCTATAGGAGCTGGGGGAACCTTCCATCAGGCTTCCCCATCACTGTTGACCTCAGCCCCTTCCCTTGCCTTGTGGTCATTACTCAGGGTTACTATTTGGCTCACTTTGAGGGCAAACTGGTCCTCAGAGCAGACTACAGGGTTTTGCTGGTCTTTTTCCTCCAGTTCTCATTTTTGAGGAGGATCACTGTACATTGGTCTGTGAAATTTCTCTCCCTTATCAAGAAGCCTGATTTTTCTTGATAGCTGATTCTTAAAGCAAATGGCATCAAAAAACATTGCCCATTCTCCCCATAGTCTAGTCTGGGCTTCAGTCTCCCCCCATGCCTTTTAATGGTCCGTCTGTGTTCCGCCTTAGACAAGGCTCTTGCTTATTGTGTCTAATATCTATTTGGTTTTGATGCCACATTATCGTATGCAGCAAGAAGCAAAAGTTACATGAGTGCCACATAAACTGAGCAGGTTTCAATTAATCCCTGGTGCTGCATAGAGAGCTCACATGCATGTAAAGATGGCAGAGGAAGATGTGAAAACAGACTGTGCCTGACTGCATCATCTTCTGAAAAAACTGCTCTGTAGAGGATCCTGCTGTCTCCAGTCTCTTATTCTGCTGCATAACAGCCTACAGAGGACCAAACCCAAAATCTAGCGGGGGAGCAGCTCCTGCTGTATTGTTAGTTTGCCCAAAGCAAGATGAACAGAAGGGAGGCAAGATTTTTTTGTATGTGGCAATAAAAGAAGGATATTAACATTTCTGCTGTGCAAAAAAAAGGCTTATGCTCAAACAGGGGCTTATATACTGATGTCTGGTGCAGAAGCTGACAGACATCTCCTGAGGGGTTCAATGTGGGACTCAGAAGACAGAAGCACTCCTCTCTCTGTGCTGGTGTCCCTTCCCGTTGTGTTCTGGCAGGTTCTCCAGGCATGAATTACATGGGACAGTTTGCTGGCAAAGGGCTACCAGTATCCTGCATCCTGCGAGAGAGCTCAGGTTGGAACTTGGGTGCTGTTCTCACTGCAGAAGCTGTAACATATTGTCACTCTTATTTCCCACAAAGGGAAAGCAATAAAGAGGAAAAAAATTAAAATCCCACAGTAGAAGCCTCCTATTTCCTCTCCCCCACCAGGGAAGGGCCATGTCTGTGGAAATACAGCAGCTGATTTTCTACACCGCTTACCTTGAAACTCTGTGTGCATTCATTGATAACCCCATTAAGAAATTCAAGAGACCTAATGCAATTGTGTCTAGGAAGATTTACTTGTTAAAAGGAAAACAACTTTCACATAAATAATTTACTACAACAGAAAAATAATCCTCTGTGCTATCATCCTTGCATTGAAACTAATCGAAGGGAGTTATTTTTAAATTGCTTGGAAGTGTACTGCTCTTGTTTCATTGTCAATAAATAAGCTCCATTTCAGCACAGCGCTTCACTAAATGTATCTGAATTTTCAAGGGAGGGAGGAATTGATCAGAATTTTTTGAAAACGCAGAAAGAAAAAGTTCCTATGAGAAATTTGTATGCTGGAAAATTCACAAGTCTTTAAATAACCTGAAAATGGGACTTGGTTCCTCTATCGATTCAGGTCCGGCGTCTGCTTTGTCACTGAAGTTTTGCCTTTGACCTCAGAGGGAACAGATCTTTAATCCTCTGCTGCAATGGATTTGTCTACATCCTGAAAAAACAGTAGAACTTAAGCTCAGGAAGCAGCACTCCGAATTTTAACTGATGTATGAAAGGCTTTGTTTGACTTCTTGATCTGACTGCGACAGAAGGGTATAATAACAATTACTAAGGCATATTTCTTCTCGTTTCTTCATTTCTTTTCCTTTTTCTTTTTTTTTTTTTAAACTTTTCACCAATTGCACCAGATCTACCAGCATGACCTGCTAGGATGCTAACAGCACTTGCATTTTAATATATCCCTTTCTCTTGCATGTAAGTCAGATCAAGTCAGAGTACCTGCATTTTCTGTTAATCTAGGCAACATTTCCTAGGTAAATATTATGTCTGTCCAGGATAATTCTCTTTCCAGTTCTCCTCCCCACTCCACTTCCCAGTCCTTACACTCTTCTGGTTCTCTGCAAAGACATGTTTTCCCCTATGGAGTCTGCAACTGCTTGAAAAAAGGCAAAATCAGCTTTTAAAAATGCACATGGGAGCAGTTCTGAGCTTGGGATGATTGTTGGGGGCTGGGCCATGCATCACCACTACCAAACTCCACATCAAATCCTGGGCAAATCTCATCCTGCCTTGGCATTTTAGTTCATCAGTGGGGTTTGGGTTGAGCCAAGCACAGATTTGGTTTCTGCTTACACTGAAAAGCCTTCAAGTGCAGGGGCTGGGGTTATAGGGACCAGAAATACAAGCTCAGTATCAGTAAGTGACACATGTTCTTAGAATTAAAAGCTAGAAACTGTTGCAGCAGCACACCAATATTTAAAGGGATCCTACAGGAAAGTGGGAGAGGGACTGTTCTCTGGGGAGTGTAATATAGAACAATGGGCAATGGTTTAAAGCGGAAAGAGGGTAGGTTAGATGTTAGGAAGAAATTCTTTAGTAAGAGTGTGATGAGGCACTGGCACAGGTTGCCCAGAGAGGTTTTGGAAGCCCCATCCCTGGCAGTGTTCAAGGCCAGGTTGGATGGCGCTTTGGGCAACCTGGTCTAGCAGAGGGTGTCCCTGCCCATGTCAGGGGGTTGGAACTATATGATCTTTGAGGTCCCTTTCAACCCAAAGCAGTCTGTAAATCTACAATTCTGTGATTCAAGTTTTGGGTGGACAAATGGCCTTTCGGTACAAGGACAAGGCTTTTTATTCTGATGGGTTTTAATAAAAGCTGCAAAGCAAGTAGCTTTTATTTCCAAAAGCTGACATGTTTCATTAGAAAATATATAAAGGCACAGAGATTTTGTAGGTGAGTATTTTGATTGAAAAGTTTCTTTTTAATGACAACAATTTGTTATATTGGAAAAACACTCCCAGAAAAATGCTTACCATTAACTTGAAATCTCTCTGAAAGACTGATCTGATTTTATTTAGGAGGTGTTTAGTTCCGAGGATTCAGCAATAAATGCTTGTCCTAGCATAAACATTTTTGGGAGATTCATGCATATTCAGTGGCAGTAAAAGGGCACTAAATACAGGGTTGTATAAGGACTGCGGGATATTAGATGTGTCAGCATAAGAAACATTCTTGCCTCTTCTTTTTATTCTCTCCCACTCTTTATGTAACCCCCCAGGAGATCTTTTATATCGCTGTGCTTTCCCTGAGCATGGCTTAACCATCATGGTATGTACTTGAACTGGCGCAACTGTTAAATATAGACAGACTAATTCATTTTCAGTCAAAGTCCCAGAATGGCAGCAGAGAAATCATGTCATCTCTTGTGCTACCTGAATGTCACTCTGTCAGAGGAACTCACCTTCAAGAAGTCATCTCATTGTCTCTTACCTTCCCATTGTGTCATGGCTTGGATCTCCATGCTGTTAAAAACCAACCTGTTAATTTCCATGCACAATCTAATAAATGCAAAGGAGTCAGTGTGGAACAGTCTCATTCACAGCTGGTTATTCTGTGTGTCTGTAATTAGTGTAGCACACGCAATTACAGCTGTCGATACTCTTCGGCTAAACCTACCTAACAACTTGCTCACCCTGACAGGGCAAGATCCTGCTCCACCTTCTCCCACCTCACCTCTCCTTCAGCCCCTTGTCCCACCACCAGCTCTTCCCATTCCTTTTAACACCCACCTCGTGTTTGACATCTCCTGTGCTGAACCAGTTCAACTCTCTCTCACGGCAAAAAGCCATCCACTCTCTTTGCTAGGTTATTTTTCTGCCAATTTAGTGCATTGAATTGCTGTGGCCCTAGGTCTTGTGAATGCCATAAGTGGCAGAAGTGGGTTATGTAGTCAGCATTGGGGTGAGCTGCAGCAAAGACCAAGGGTGGAATACCTGGTTTGGGTCATAAAGCCAGTAGATGAGGTAAAACTGTAGGTGTGATTTCCCCCTTTCTTGATATATAACCTAAGTGTTCCCAATAGGAGCATTTGCAGGACTGAGTAGCTTGTACTGTGTCTATGACAGCTTGGCTGTCTGTGAAGGCATGGTGTCTCAATAAAGCTTTTTCTGGTGTTAGACTTTGACAAGGTCTTTCTACTGATGGGGACTCTCTGGTGTGAATTCACAGAATCAAAGAGTCAAGTTAAAGCCTTTCTATGAATTGGGGAGGGGCATAATTTGGGCTTCTCTTTTTGACCATCCGTGTTCATGCAGTGAGTGGGAATAATTCCTTTTGAGCCTGTTGCTGATCAAACTTGTTTGAAATCAGCTGAGGGGCTTAGAAGTTATTACAGAGAGGATAAAGAAGGACCCAGACGTACACACAAGCAACATGATTGCAATGAGCTTCATTTCCTTAGGAAGCCAGGCAAAAAATTACTCTTCCACAGGCTCTAATTTTGTATGGGCAGAGATACCAGAACACTAATGCACAAAATTTACAAATAACGTTGAGGCTGCGCTGACAGGCGGAGGAAATTCCAGCATGCTGTTCCCCTCAAAGTTATCCCTCTTCCTCAGCATGCATAAGGACAGCGTTATTAGTAGGTGCATGAGCTGTCAGGGCAAAACATCTGGTGCAAGGCAACCGGTTTGTCATCCGCAGCTGCCGCAATCTGTTTACAAAACTGTCTGAACATCCCTGTGAAGAATCAGCCCGGTGTATGGGTGATGTTCTCATGCCACAGCGCTGCTGTAATGCTAGCCAGGGGTCCTGGCGCTCTGCAGGACTTCAGACCTTTCCCCTCTATAGGCACCTTTGACCTATGTTTTCTACAAAATGTGGTTACTTGTGTTAAATTCAGATTGCGGTAGAAATTCTGCCGAAATTAAAACATGCAGTTCTAAAAATTCATGACACACAGAGTATTTTGAGCTATTATTTTACTTAATCTGGGTTGGTGTGAATCTAGTCAAGACACTGCTAGCTGCCAATGGCCAGGACTTGCTGCTGGCCCCAGCTCCCAGTAACCCACCACACACCAGTGGCCATGGGTAACGCTTGCACCTTTATCCAGGCTGCATACAACAGGGTGCGTTGTGGCTGTTGGTGTCAGGTAGGAGCCTCTTCCCATCTACTGCAGAGTCCTCTGGCTCTCTTACAGCAAATCTGATTTTTCATAGCATCCAGGTCCAGGCACAGTTCCCAGTTTTTCAAGGCAGGCTCGTAGTGGCTGAGGGGTAGGACTGCACCACAGGCCTGCAGAAGCTGCCTGTAGGGCTGGTCCCGCTATGTCCATGGACCCTTCCCTTCACCTGAGCCTTGTCTACCTCTAATACTATCTCCATCATGTAAAAACTTTTTTTGTTTACATTTTTATTTCTTGACATATGCAGGACCCTCACCACCTCTTTTGTAGTGACACACACTGAGCTGTCACAGCTGTCTTTGAGCCGGCAGATGACACATCTCCTACAGCAAACAGAAAAACAAGGGAATATGTACCTTCAGGATGGTAACGAGGAGCTTGTGGTATTATTGCTGCATCAGTGCACTCCCTCTTGTCGAGGAGAATTACTCTCCGCAGCTGAGAGGTAATTTAACTCTAGGGCTCATTCACCTCTTGGCCTTTGTGTTGCTGCTCTGAATATAATGGCCATGGGCGCAGGAGGGAATGGGGTACGGTAGGAGTGTGTGGCCATTAGGAGTGAGTATGGAGTCCCTGAAGCAGTTCACGATGCCGCGGTGACATCTAGAGCGACTTTCTGTCCACTACTGGCCTGCCTGAATTAGAATCGTCAGGAAAGGGGTGAAAGGACAGGGGTCCTGTTCCCCATCCTCTGAGCCATTGCAGTCCCAGAAGAGTATTTTGAAATGCAAGATGCATTTCTTTTATCTTTGCTGCAGCAGCATTATTTAAAACATGAATGTAACTAAACTTTTCAGATAGACATTTAAAATATGTTTGAAGTATCATCCTTACTCCAGAATTGTGGAAAAACATCAGCCCAGTGAAATACTCATGGGGTACTTAAACAGCATACCCGTGGTGTAAAAGTAGTGTGATGCTCTGACTACTGCTGCCAGTTTCCCTGTGATCCTAGCCAAGAGTTGATATAAAGAGTTGCTTTAAGGGTTTTTCAAAATTCAGCTTTGAATTTTTCATAATACTCAGTGTTTGTGGCTTTATTTGATTTTTACTTTTTTTTCAACCTGCCTTAGAATTTTCAAGAAACAGTGGATTCACAGTGTTATTGATGCCAGTGGGTAAGAGCTGGATGTTTCCTCGGAGCATCTCATCTAATTGTGCTGCACCCTTCAAAGATGAGGTGAGTGTTCCTTGCAGGGAGCTCCTGACCATGCTCCAGCCCTCTCTGCAGTCCTTCAGCTACGAAGGAGGGTCACAAAGCTGCACATCCAAATTGTGACATGACTGAAGTTACCCACAAAGAGCCCAAAGAACAGTGTGAACTTTGTGGACAGGTCACAGATACGACGGAAGTTGACTGGATTTAGACAGTGTGCCTTTAAAGTGCTAAAGCCCCTGCACCCTGGCTTAGTTGTTTTGACCTCAATCCCCCATGTCCTATCTTTTTTATCGCCCCCCTTTTTTTTTCAGATGTAGCAAATACAAACCCGCAGATATTCTGTGAAACACCGTGGTACTGCGATGAAAGCTACACAAAAACACCCACAGAGGAACAAGTGTCTTCAGATTTTTAATAATATGTGGTAAGTAATGCTGGGGGATTAAGAAATTCAAATAATAAATAGCAAATTCATAGTGTTTATTTTGCTCAACAAGTAAGGCAAGGATCCTGAGGAGAAAGCCCTGCACGATTAAGTAATAAAAAAGCCCTCTATACTCAGGCTAGGATTTCATTTACAGTTGCACAGGCAGCCTTTATGCAAAATGTTTGACTTTTGACAAAATTTTTGTGTTTGACTTTGTCACCTCAGTATTCCTACAGCTGTGGATTTTCTGAGTGTAATATATATGTACCCTCCCGTTAGCCGCTGCTTTCTCATAATTTATTTAAGAAAACATTCGAATTGCTTTAGATGCCTTGTGAAGTTAATTAAATAAAATTAGGGATAATTAAGTGTCATAAAACATGATATAAACTTGTTGATGTCAAGGGGGATGTTTAAAAACAACAACAGTGACAGGTAAATTTGACATATGTCAGTATTTTTCCATAAGTTTATGTAATAGATAAGCACATTTGTTTTCTTTTCCAAGCTTCCCTGTCCATATAATCCAGGTTTATTTTATTCTGCAGCTTGATTACATTAAATCCATTGTTGTTTTTTAAAGTAAAATTCATCTTCTGATCATGTGTCTTGAAATGCCTCAGTCAAACACCCTTTTATATTAACTTTTTTAACTATATAAATAATTGGGCCGGGTTAATTAAAATATATAATTAGGACTGTATTTTCCCCTGTATTAAAGAACTGGTTGCATTTTACATCTTCGTTGCTTTTGTTAGAGCAGCACCACTACAAGTTGCTGTATACCAGCCTGTTGTCTATGTCTCCCGCACATTGACCTTTGTTGTAAGATCTGCTATAGACATCACAAACTCTCACATCAATTTACTACAATTGGATGTGGCATCTTCCAGCTAATTTGATTTAGGAAGAAATGCACCTGGCTCTGTTTTTCCCTATAGAATGTTGAGGGAGTTCGGAGTCCTCCCAGATGCCATCTATCTGAGTAGCCCATGTGTTTTTCAAGGTCTAAGCGGTTTGTCTTCATCTTCCAAAGTACAAGCTATTACAGGAGGAGAGTGCCTAAATTATTTCATGCAAAAATCAATTTTCGTTTAGGTGCAAAATGTGGACATGTGTGGACACAGATACATGCAAGTGTATGCATACGTATAAGGTATATATATGTTTTATATATATAAAATATGTTTATAGATACATATTTGTATATATATGCATATAACATGAAAACATGTTCCTATGTCACAACAATATTTAATATTCTGTTGTTTTTTTTTTTTTTTTTTTTACAAATTTGCTGGATGGGATTTTTTTGTTTGGGGTGGGGAGGGGGAGGGTTGCAACATTAAGCTGTTTCAGAGACTCTTTGCAAGAAGAAAAGCCATTTCAGGCCTTTGTGAAACTTTCCAGGCACTGAATTAGATCACGTGGAACAAGTAGATGATGAAGATCAATCCTGTCCCTGCAGCAGGAACACGGAGAGAGTGAACCACAGACTTTTCTGTTTTCATCCCATAGGTGGAAAAGTAAATTCATGATTGTAAGCGTATTTACCAGCCTCCTTTACTGTATAGGATCTGGAGCAATCAAACAAATTAAATCCCTGTATATAGAGTTGCAAATGGCCGTGATTAAAACAAATGGCCATGATTAAAACAAGTTCGATGGTCCTACAGGAGCTGTACTGAGCTGAGCCGGCAGAGGATGGTCCCACAGTATTTAGCAATATTCAAGATGTTTTCACTAGTCAACTTTTTGGCATGTGGTACAGGTGGGTAAGCAGAAAAAGTTTACTGGAAGATTATTTTTCATGACAAACTACTTAAGCTGATAAAATATATCTAACAGTGTAAACACAAAGTACTCCACCTTAGTGCAATTTGAAAGCCTAATTAAATTTAAATGAAATTATTTGAAAACTTCTCATTTTGTCTTTTCAGAACTACAATGGTTGTGTTACTTGTAAACTGGCTGCCAGTACTTGGAGGAACAAACCAGTGCTGGATGCCAGATTCAGCATCCTCCAGGAACCCAGAAGCTTTCCCTGATGCTTGCTGGGGCCTGGTCCTCTCATGCAGGTTAAAAGCCATTCTTGCTGGAGCCGGTGGGCACTGGGAGGTGGGGAAAGGAATAAAGCAGGATTTTTGGAGGCATTTGGTGTCCAAGAGTTCTGAGGAGTAAAATCAGCCTCTACAAGAGACAATTTGTGCTACTCAATCATGAGTAGCACAAAAAATACAGCTGTTAAAAGCATGAATATCTTCTTTTAACAACTGCAGTAGATACATTCAGTGTGAAATATGGATTTGGAAGGATGAGATTAATTATTGAAGTGATTTTGCTGGCAATAATTTGCAAATCTTACAACAAATAATCTACCAGCTGTACACTTCATTTTATTTTGGTCCTTTGCTTGCAAAAACTATACATTTCTGTGTAGATGTAACAAAAGAAACAGTTTGTTACAGGGGAAGTTGGAGGACTGGACTAGTCTGAAATACTGTGACTGCTCTAGCTGCTTTTTTTTTTCCTTCCTGTCTACAGGTTCATGAATACAGACTGTATCTCCTGACAAAATCTTTGAAGTCTCACAATATATCCAGTTATATAAAATAACTGAATAACATGAAACTGACAAAGGAATGCTGGTTACACTTTTAAAATCTACTTTGTTTATGCTTTCACTACAAAATCCTTAAATAATTCCTGGAAGTATTTGGAGTGCTTGTATTTTCAAATCATTCAGGCCCTTGGGAAGTTAAAAAAAAAGGGGGAGAGTGGATTTTATTTAGAAAATCAACTTGGGATAAAGTATAACTCTAGAATTCAGCCACCATTTACTTTATAATATTTATTCTTTTTCTCACAGAATAATCTTTGGCAATGGTTCCTCTTTTCAAACCATTTGTCAGAAATTTCCATTTACTGCAGTGACACCTAATGGTAGGAGAAGAAGAATTGATATCCAGCGCCTTGTTTGCTGTTGAACAAAGGGGGGTGTCCGCATTTTAAGCTGGTGGGGAATGTATGGATTCTTTCCTCTCTCCTCAAAGAGCAAACAAGACTCTGCTGCAATCTGGAAAGCATTCATCTGCAGGAACAAAAGTATCTAAACTCAAACTGTGGCCCTTAGAAAGGCAAAGACCTAGCCTCACTAGATCTTGTAAGCTTCCAAGTGCTGAATTTCCATTATGGGTAAGGGGAGACAGCGAGGGCCGAGTGTTAAAATGACTAATAACAAAATGATACATAATCGCTCTTTGTGGCATATGGTTGTGACTATACATCTGGAAGTTTTGGGCTCAAGGGGGATAATGTTTGTGATGGATATTTTAAATTCATCTGTGCTAAAAGCTGCCAGAAAGTGACTTATTCAGGTCAGAATAAAAGTTGGCAAGATATATGCCAAAGATGTTCAGAATTTACTTCTGTGTAACAAGCTTATAAAATACCTTTTTATGCAGCTAAGACCAGCTGGACGAAAGTTAATCAGCCAAATGCAATTATAGGAGGTGTAAGTCTTATTAATGTATTAGGAATTCTCAGGGTACTACTGGACCATTCCAGATGTGCTGCTGCATAATGAGTACAGCGTAACCTTGATCAAGAAGTCAATCTGCCCAGTCTCCTCATCTCTTCTAATAATCTATATAATATTTACTTGTGATGGCTCAGAAGGGACTAATAGAAGTAATAGGTTCTCATTTAAATGTAGACTTCATTTTCTAACAAATGCAGCTCGGTATAAGCCTAAAATGACAAAATTTCACTTCATCTTTAGTAGAAAATAACATTTCTTTGAACATGCAGCTAACCAAAGCAGGTTTTATTTAATATTCTGTCTAGGACAAGTGTGTTTTGATGCTGTGAAAGCCAAACAAAATGACAGGGTTTGCATTGGACAGCCTCCATGGGATATGTTTTTACTGAGAATCCAGGCATCCAGCTTCTGTGAGGGGGGTCTTCCAGGCTGCTCTGAAGTGAGATGGCAACAAGGAAGACTGGGAAGGAAGAGCAGACTGCAAATCCTGGGAGAAAATCTGGGACTCATGAAGATGACAGGAGGTTTGTCTGTTTGGATTTTGTTTTCTTGTACTGTGGAGAGATTCTGCCCTCTTAGTTATGAGTGAGCTTGAGGAAGAGCTCTTGGCTGTGTCTTCGTCTGGACAGAAAAAAATACCCATCCCAGAATCGGATGCTTGAGTCTGACCTGCCTACTCCAGTCACCCATAACAGAATGTCCTTCTTCCATTTGCGCCTGTTGTTTATCAACACAACAATCATAGATCAACTTTCTTACCTGCAAATGTGTTATTAGCTGGGTAGCCACAGGGACACCAATCCTTACCCTCAGATGTCTGTACAACTTGCCAGCCATCAGTAATCATTTCCCTTTACAGGGGCTGCCAGCAGCCTCCACGCTACACTGTTGTTCTGGTAGTACTCTGGCATCTAAAAAGACCACAACAAATCTACGTGTCTTCCCCATTTGTACTGACATTCCCCAAAGGAGGCATGGTTTGTCTTAGGGACCTATTGTCCTCTTTGTACATACAGTCAACCCCTATTAATCTCATTAATGAGACATACATACCCAAACTGGAAGAAAAAAATTCAGCTTCCTGGGGAGGCAGGAAAGGAGCCAAGGAGATGGCAAGTCCTCTGTCTCTCTGCTCCCTTGCCTGCAATGCCACAGAAATGCCCAGAGGAGTATCCATGGGAGCACCTCTGCAGCAGAGTGGGGCCATGCACCCATCCCCTTTAGCTCAGCCCATGTCTGACTGTGCACATGGGAAAGCAAGGCAAGGCAAGGCAAGGCAAAGCAAGGCAAGGCAAGGCAAAAGGAACAGGAAAGAAAATGAGTGTGGCATCTCCGTTGGCCCTTCCAGCAGAGATCAATGTCTGGCAGCATTCAGTGAGTGTTTCCTGTGGTGCTTAGAAAACGCACAGGGAGGAAGAATGAATGTGGTGCATTCACTTGTGTGTGTGGCATTTTAATCTCAGGAGAGGAAACATAAGCAGCCATTTAACCTTTCATATTTTATAATAAATTTCACCGAATCAAATCTGGAAACACTGTTGCAGACTTAAAATAACCCTCATTTAGCTAAACTGCTTGGGAACAAAACTTAACAAATTGTCTCTGCTGGAAGAAATAGGTTCTTGCAGGAAATGGTGCAGCCCAGACTGAGTAATTACTGTGTCTCTCTGAAGCATTCTTTTCCTGCCCTCCTGGTGCCATCTGCACAAGGGACCTTTCCCCAGCTCCCATCTGGAGGTAAGGGATTACCTTGCCCTTCCCCAACACCAAGCAGAGTCACAAGCCCCCAGAAGTGGCACGTACATCACTGTCTTAAGGATCGGGCAATTATTTCTGGGGCATCAGGGTGTTTGAAGGTGGCCCTGAGCTAGTGCTCTAGGCTTGCTTTTAATTTCAGCTGGATGATCCCTGATGAGAAATGCCATTGTGTGGGTATATAAAACAAGGAGTTATCAGGGAGTCGCAGTTTCAGAGGTGCCTGCAAGACTTACAAGAGAGAGCCCAGGTGAATTCAGGGTAAGATCCAGATGCAAGGAAAGTAAGTGCTCACTCACAGATGGGGTCTGAGTGGGCTTGCAAAGTCCCAGGCCTGGGTGAGGAGCCTGAAGCTGCACCTGTGTCTGCCCAACAGCACCCACGTCCAAGTGCAGGGCAGCCCATGCTTCTGGTCAGAGAGGAGTCGGGCACAAAGCAGGCTCCACAGCCAGGCAAGGACATGGGAGATGGTCAAGTTTCTTGCCCCCTGTGGACTACAATGTCTCCACCACCAGCTCTGACTTGGTGCTGATGCTCAGGACTAGGAGCAGGGCAGGAGTAAAGGCAAGTAGAGAGCAGGGGTGGATGTGCAGAGCCGGGTCATGGGATTATGCTCGGTCTTGGTGCTCTGAGTCATCCAAGAAAGCTGGTGCCAAGGAGCTGCTCTGCTGCGACTGAAAAATTGAATTTTGCTTGTGCTTACTGGGAAGACTTGAGTCAGCCCTGGTTCTGCTACTGTGTGCAAAAAAAATTACAAGAGAATTGCCCAGATTATGTGGCCTTATTGCCTTTATTATCTACGTCAAATGAGCCCAGTGTTTTTTGACTTTGCAGTCTGATGATAGAGTATTCAAATGTCTGTGGCCCACACTGGAGATTGAATTTAATCACCTAACAGCCATCAAACATGTTGTGAGATCTGGCCACATCCCCCAGATGCATGGCAGGCCAGCATGGTTAGAGAGGCAGAAAAACCGGAAGATGCCCACCCAGGGGGGCAGCACTGTGGCTGTCTGCAGTGCACGTCAGCTACTGGGGCTTGAGCATGCACTGAAAGCTAAGGCTGTTCCTAAGGATGTCACTGAACAGAGGGTGCCTTCATCATGTGCTTTGTTATATCCTTCAGTGGTATTTCTTCCTAGGCAGTAAAGGGCCCTCCAGGACACCGATCATGGCATGTGTGGCTCTTCCTCATGAGGAAAAGCAGTCTGCTGACAGTGCCACTGGTTTGCTTTGTACTTTCTTTTCCACAATGAAGTGTATTTCTGCAATCACAGCTATAGCAGGAAAGAATGACAGCCAACTGTCCACAGAGGCAGTCACTTAAACTAGTGAAGCACAGGATCCCTGTTATGCCTGCTGCTACAGGCATAACACAGCGTTCAAAGCCACATCCACTCTTCTCCTGTGCCAGGTGTTTGGCTGGCGAACACTGTTCCCGCCAGCCTTGAAAGGCTGCTTACGGGTGAAAGTCCCTCAGCCTCCACCCACCAGCACCATCATCTCCCTGCTGCACGTCAGTCGTGTACCCAAACTGTACAATATACTTAGAGCTGCCCAGAGCAGGTCATCTGTATCTTTTTTACAGAGTCATTGCAAATTTAGACAGCTGCAAATGTGTGATCATATCAGTCCTTCAGGTTACACAGAATTCCCTCAGAATGGGGCTTTGGAGGCTTTTTGATATTTTCTTAAGCAAACATTTAAAGCTATGGATGCCAAAGTCTGAAATAAAAAGATCAGCATACAGTGACACATCTTAACATTAAGGGAAGTCCTTTTGGCCAGTGGAAGAATGCATCTCTCTTGAGTATGCCTAGACTGAACTGCCTTTGCATGTTGTTGGGGGTATAACTGGAGCCTACACCCCCTGAATCCAGGCCCATGTACCTGTCCACTGTGCAAGCATTGCCTTTGCTGTCAGCAAAGTGAAAAAGCTTTGAAGTCTTTGTAGTCACTGTTTTCTACAGCAGGTTTACCATTAACTCACAACAACAAACCAAAACACATTAGGACAAAAATTGTTTGAAATTTCTTGCTAATACATCATCTCACTGCATGTGCAGGGTGCAGAGGTTTCTGGCAGGGTGACAGCTCATGCAGACCCTAAAAGGTTCAATGGGTTCCCTTAGTGCTGGGAAAATGCTGTATGGCTGCGGGTGGGGGGTTAGGGCACTGAGAGGTGCTTTAGGATCCTAGGTGCTGGAAGAGTTAATATTCTGCACGGGGCAGAGGACACAGATGCCTCACTGTGATTTCAGTGTTTATGCTAGGGAGATGAAGGAGAAAGGCTGTGTTAAATCTTAAAGCTGTATTAAACCTTGGAGCTGTGTTAAACCTTGGAGCTGTGTTAAACATGCTCATCCGGAAGCATGTACTGACATTACGGAGAGGAAGGGAGATCCAGAACTGCAAAGTCCGTATTTATGTCTGGAAAATCAGATGCTCTTCAGTGTGCAAAATTTAACTGGATATCTAATTAGTAAAGATTTTTTTTTTGTTTTTATTTGTGAGATGTCCTTATCTCAATGTCCAGTAAGGTAACAGATAGTGAGACACAAGCCTTCTCATGATGTTAGGTCTGGTTTGCTTTCAGCTACTAAGAAAACCCAGAAGTCTATGTGCTTTAAAAAAAAAAAAAACCACAACAAACCAAAACTAAACAATTTTAAACTTTCCATAAGATTTTACCTTGCTTATTTTTTTTAGACATGTGCAAATCTTGGTTCAGTCCAAGTTTTGTTGTTTCTAAGTCACATGCAACTGAAATGCTTCTGAGGGGCAGACACAAATTTCAATGTTACTTTGATTTCAGTGTGATTTGGGACCCTTTTAGTTCCTGAAAGAGGGAGATCAGCTGCACAGCACAATGAAGCACTGCAATGCTAAATATAATTTACAAATTGGGATGACTTACTATCTGCGAAATGGATAAAGCTGGGCTAATGGTTGGGTCAAGATCTGCTGGGAGGAAAAAGAGAAGAAAATTTAGGAAATAATTTATGTCTCATTCATTTCCAATCTGCTCTGGCAACCAGGAAAGCTGAAGCAGTTACAGAGCTGCTTTAACAACGCTGTCCTGCTGCAGAGCTCAGCTCCAGGGGAGAGGGCAGCCGCATCCCAGACATCAGCTGGTCTCTCTCGGGTGCCCGTGGCTTGGGCACCAGCTGCTTGAGGGTCCATTTTGAACCTGGTTTCTATCCTTTTTTTTATATAGCCCCTATTTAAATCTCAAGGAAAAGAAATGTTTGTCCACAGCTAGTTCCTCTGAAACCCTTTGCTCTCCTCAGGCGATGTGGTCTGTTTTGTAGGGGCCAGCTGAGTGACTGGCAATGCACAGTCTGATGTGGGAAGGTTAGTAATACCTTTTGAAAAGCAGTGCTTTGATGGCAGATCATCTTCAATTAGATAATTTTCTCTGTATTTTGGAAAAAAAACCAAAACCAAACAAAAAACAACTCTCTAGGTTTAAAAATAACCCTAAGTTTTGGAATTACAAGCAAGATTTCTTCCTTCCAGAGCTCTGGCTTTATCATATAAAATCATCTCTGCTACACGTGTTATATGTGTCACTCTTAGAGTCCTGGTTTTATTTAAATACAGGATTTTAATTTTTCCCCCCATTTTTTTCCCATTTCCTATTCATTACTTGCAAAGGACAAAGACTTCAGATAGAAATGTTTTCTTCCTTTTCACAATCACAGTAGTAAAATGCTTGTATGATCATGTCCTGCTAGCATGTATCTTTGGGAAGTGTACTTTTGGTCACACTTTTCTAACGAGATGTTTTAGGAGTAGATGTTATGGCACAGATCTGTGTCAGAGTGGATTCAGCTCTGTCCAGTAAAATTGCCTGTTAGAATCACAACCAGTTTCCCAAAGCAGCTCTTAAAACACCCATATCAAGCTCTTCTTCTAGTTATTACGTTTTTTTTTTTTTCTGTGGGAGCCAACTCTTTCTGGGTGTCTGGCTCTTTCTTGTAAGTTTGTGTTTGGGATTTCCCACAGAAAGCCCAGCCCTGGTACAGTCAATCTCCCTTTCTTAGACCACTAGGTACCAGGAGCTGACAAATTGCTTTAAATCATTCCTTAGGTTGCTATTATTTGTGGCTCAGTAACTCAAAGGCAGGTTGTGATCAGCTCTATCTGAAACAACTTGACCACAAACCATTAAACACCTTCCCAATTTTTTTAATTATTTTTTTTAAAAATTGCCAGTGAGTTAAGGAATTGAAGAAAATTTCCCTGAAGAAGCTAGAGCTCTTAAAAAACCCAAACAAACAACACAACAAACCAAGAACAGAGCTTTGTGAGAACAGAGCTTCTGCTTTGGAAAATGGAAAGATGACCTTTATGGTCCTATTTCTCTTATCAAGGAAAAAAAATGCAAAGCAGCTGGAGACTGACCTGAATCTGGACACTGGGAAAAGGGCAGAGGGGGAAGGGGAGAGAGGAGTAGTGGAGAGGAAAGGCAGGAATGTCCTTTAACAATGGCAGAGCATGGATCAAACCTGTAATATTTGATGATGACTGAAATTGTGCACAACTTGAAAACCATCAACAGTCTGCTCATTTTAATACCTATAATTTGTATTATAATTCAGTGAACATAGTCATGACTGCTCTTCTGTGTTAAATATACTTACTACAATATTCTTTTGCATTATAGAAATTATTTAATTTGGTGTGGTTATAAATAAGAATGTGTATTCCCATCGGTACTTCAAGTGAAGAACAATTGATGCTGCAAATATACTATTTGCCACATACATAAGGCCTTCAGGTCAACATGACTAGATGTATCGAGGAAAACAGGAGATTTTCCAAGTGCAAAAAACGCTGTCCCTGTCATAAAGTTCATGTGTAGAATGTGTGTAAGAGAAACATAAATAGCAATAACATGCAGAAGTTGGTCTGAGAGCCTGACGGGGGTGGTCTGAAATAAGTGATCCCTAATGCTGCCTCATGTGGTCCCTGCATCAGGTGCAGGCCTCTGAGAGCTGCCTCACACATTCTTCCCAGCCCTGAACCGGCCCTACAATGCCCGAGCCCGAGGTTGTTAAGTTCAGTAAGAGCAGGAATGAGCCATTGATGCTGCTTGAAACAAGGGAAAACAATAGGTCTTTAAGACAGCTCCCATTGCTGAATGTAAATTGTTTTTTAATAAAATGTAGACAAAACCAGATGATGTCAGAAGAATTCCTCCCCTGTGCCACCCTGGAGATTCTTCCCTAAACGGCAAGAAGCACATACATTTTGGGGAGCCTTTCTGGGATCTCAAGCCAGCTGCAGCTGTACACCAGAGACTGTAGGCCCTTTTTGCATACTCAAATCCTTGTTTCCAATGGGGTTACTACTATGAAAATGCAACACGTGTGTGTGGGGTGGGACTCATAGGCGGCAAGTACGCGGCTGTTTTCTGCACCGCATGGGACATTCCATGCTTCATTTGCCGTGTTTAATTTTTCCCTCCCTCTCACCAGCATTTGTTTTCCCCATGTCTTGGTGGTGGTGGTGGTGAGTCCTTTCTTCATTTAACAGAAATTGCATTAAAAAATATGCATTTATGTGCATGTATACATACATGACATAGCCGCGTGTGTGTGCATGTGTACCCTTACACCTATGACTCCACATCTACACATAGAGGGTGTATATAGATGTACATGTACACACAGAGTCATATTTTGGAACGAGATGTCTTGTGTTGGTAAATCGTGTTAATGAGAAAGAAATCTTCAAGCTGATAAATAATGGCCTTTTAAGACGACCTACATGTTAACAGGTCACGTTTGATAATTTTCTCAAATATTATCTCCCAGCAGTTAGTTGTCTGATGTCATGTGTTGTACCTGTATTAAAAATAACGTGGTTCCCTGTAATTCCTTCTGTATTTTCTCCAAACACAAGGGAGAAAGCACATTCCCTAATATATTTTATGGGCCCACTCTCTTTGTAATATTTCCTTTGCAAAGGTCCTGCTCATATTTGTATCTTATTACTTTTCTTATACTGGATTTATTGATAGTTTCTAACAAAAATATGATTTCAGTATATTTACGGAACAAAACTCAATATAACAGCCCCCAATTCAATTTTTTTCATCAAAATGGAGAACAATAAAGAATCTAAAGTCTTCAGTTCAGACACATAGCATCAAAAACCCCTATATTGTTAAAAGAAATAACTCAATAACAGGGAAGTGATAGATATTACTTAAAGAACAGCATTAGCTTTGTTTACCTTATCTGTGTTTCTAATAATCCAGGCTACAACTTGGAGAGTTACACATTTTGCTCCTGAAACATGTATAAATTCAGTCAGATTCTGTAAATGGGGAAAATAATGCCTATACGTTAAGAAGTATTTATTGCATATTATTACTGGTAGTAATAATGTTACATCCATTCAGGTGCATTTCACATGAAGGGGTTTGGTTGTTGCTGTTCCGCCACCCTTCTTTCATAAATGTGTTTCATGTATGGGGTTGAATTTCCTTGCTCAAAGTTCATCGCCTGCATTTCTAATGGATTACTTTCAGAGAAAGGCTGTGGAGCTAGTTCAGGGAGGGGGGCTTTTTGTTTGTTTTCCTATTGACCACTAGCTAAAGATTTGATTAATAACTTTGGTTAACAATAGATTTTTAGTTAAATAGATGGATGAATTCATTATTTACCTGTTCTTCTTCTCGTGTATATTGCCCAGTGATGATTATAGCTGTTTTAGAAATGATCCTTATTTATGGCATGTTGCATCATCCAGAGATGTAGTAATGATTTTAGATTTTCCACCTAAATTACAGGGCACTTTCCACTGAAAATGGTAAACAATATTACAAACTTAAAAAAAGAAGTAATCTGATTTCAGGGAAGAGGGAACCCAGTGAAAGATGTGTGCTTTTATAAGGATGGACAATGGAAAGCAAAATAATAACTCCTAAGTTTGATTGTTCAAATATATTCTGCAATACAGAGAGCTGCATGCAGGCTGGAGCAGGCATGGGGCAGGAAGGTTAAGTAGAAGAGAAGGCACAATACTTCAGATTGGCAGTAGACTGCAGCAAGAATAATCTAATCAAAACTAAATTCAATTATCTAGTCCCAGGGCAGGCTCCTGGGACTGCTGCACTGAATGCTAGCAGAGCTCCTCCTAGACATTTTTCCCCAGTCAAACTCACATGATGAATGCAGATGAAATTTGAAATATGAAAATCTGAAATAATTTATGGAAGTTGTCAGAAATTTGGCCTGCTTGTGGTGTAATTTCCTCTGAGACGAGGCAGGCTGGCTCATTGCTTCTAGTCTCAGAGCAGTTGCTGGTCTTCCAGTGGATGGATCAACCCCTTTAAAATGCTCTTCCAGACAAATTACAGCTCATTACAGACAGCCTTGCACCATGCCATTATGTCAGAGGAAATCTTTTTTCATTTGCACAAATTTGCTTGGAATTCTCATATTTATTTGAGCATCCATTATCGAATCTGAACATTGAATTATCCACAATTATTTTCTGGGTAGGCGGATGTTTGTGTATATGGAATAGATAGTGACTGTGTAGATATACAAACGTTACAGCATTACTGAAAATCCTGCCTATTTCAAACAATGCATTTTATATAGAGTTCCAACATACATATATATATATATATATATATATATATATATGTATATGCTGTTTTCTGAGGATGGTCTTTTAGGAGATGCATTTAGTATCTGAAGGGAGTCATCTACAGAAGCCAGCTCACTTCCCAGTGACTCAGAGTCTCCTCTCTGTAGCTGTCAAAATCAGAACCACTGTCTGTGCACAAGTAATTCCTGTATGGTCTGGCCCCATGTGAGACATCTCCAGTTGTTACGCACTTTAAATTACATTCTGTAACAAACATGCTGTCTCCATCACTGCCCAGCTCACATCTAGCACACCTCTCTCCTCTCCCTTGTGCTGAGAATGGGAGCAAGGGCTGGCATGCAAGAAAATGGAAGGGGTGGTGATGGGACACATCCTGAAGACCTCACTCCTCAGGCAAATTTTGCCTCAATCAAGACTATGAGATAAATGATGTACTCATACTTACATTCTCTAGTTGCTTAACACTGTAACTAGGGTTCTACTATAAAAATTTTATGGTTATTTAACATTAGAAATATAAATTGCAAGAAAGATTTTACAAGCAGTAAATCTTGTGTGAAATGGACCCCAGGGCTTATCTCAAGGGGAAGACTGGACTCTTAGGTGCAATTGTTCCTGAGGATAGGAGGTGTTATAGAGATCTAAGCCAATGCATCACTGAGACCATTTTGGGCGGGTTTTTTGGTAATCAGTGATGTTAAAAATCTAAAAATCCTGGCACTGACCCTGCTGAGAAGATCTGCCCAAAGAAGAAGAGAGTTCAGAGGACTTACTTAAAAAACACGAGGCCTGTTGTTGTCTTTGTTTTAAGAAACATTCCATTGCAAATCCTCTCAGGTCTCCACATAAAAGCTTACTCATACTATAGTGTTTAGCTGCCTTTTTGTATCTCCTTATGTAGATACTCTTTAGCTTCTTTCTGATCTATTTCAGCAATGTAGCTCTCAGCCCATCCTATGAACTTCTCACACAAAGCTTGTTCCATTCTTTACAGTCTAAAAGCTGTAGAAGAGAGAGCAGGGCAGCCATGTTCAGTGTTCCAGAAACACACTCCGTTACTCAGCCAGGTCACTTAGCACTGAGGAAAGATCAGGTCTTCCACAGTCAAACCTTTACAGACAAGTGCACTTAGGACTCTGGTATTTTTATTTTCTTGAAAGAGAATTAGGTTTGAAAACTCTCTCACAACCATACAGCAAAACGCACAGAGCTCAGTTTAACAAATAACACGTGCCCACACACCTCACACAGAGCCCACTGTTGAACTGGCCGGTATCTTCCCTTCAGGGTCCTTCCTTTAGTTTTGCCAAAAGCTTGCCCAGTGCTCATGGAAGAGGTGCTCCAGCATGGGCAGAATTCTCCATAGGTCCTTCCACTCCAGGTACAGCCTTTGGGAGAGGAACGGGCCACTGTGTGATGCTGGGGTGGGCGGTGCGTGGCTTTTGGTGGAGCAATCCACTTTTGCTTCTTGCTGTCTGTAGGAGATGGGGAAGGGCATACATTAATATGTTCATTCTTCTTCCCCTCCATATTTTAAATTGTTGTGGTGATGCATTATTGAAGATGTGTGTTTGTCATTTTTACCCATTCCAACCCCTTCTTTTATCATTACTTCTCCAGAAAATAATTGTAGGAACTTCCCTTTCTATCAGGTCAAAAGGTTTTTTAAAAAAACTCCTCTAAATTATCTTTCACAACATCATGTGTTGGTATGTGCAGCCAATATGTGCCGGTATCAGTTTGAAAACTTTCCATCCTGGAATATCTGATACTTTTTGTGATGTATCAAACTTCCTGCTACATACCTTTCTTTGCTTTGCTGCTTAATCTATTCATCTGCCTATAGGAGAAGACTTCTCCTCATCTGGCTTTTGAGCCTCTGAATGCGGAAGTCAAGTTCGACTGGACTGTTTGTAGGGTGGACAGCTTTTGGGACAGAATGTAAAATAAAATACAGGCTGTTCAATGACCTCAGGACAGTTACCTCAGTCTGCCTTGGGACAAAGCCCAATCAGAAAGGTCTCCATCGCTGCTTGCAGAACCACCAGATGCTCCAATAAACACATAGAATAAGGCACGGTGGTATCTACAAGGATTCTGTAGACCAGAGATAGCTCTCAAAGACCTGCAGAAACTCGCAGAGATCAGGGGCCATCTTCATTCCAGCCAGCAGCCCCAAAAGTTCCTGGTCAGTTCAAGCAGTGGAGGAAATATATTCATTTGCTGCAGGAAACCCTTGAAACATCTGTTCACAGCCGGGCTCAGGAGGTGTGAGTACTTGTAAAGGGGAGAAGGCGGTGTGTCGGGATGATAGCAGAGCAAGAATGAACCCTGATTGATTATGAGGCTTATGAACATTAGCCAAATGCGGTCATTTGTGCAATTAATGCAATGATGCTGAGAACAGCAATATCTAGTACTTTATTGTAATCCTCTGAACAGAATTTTGAACTAAGAAGGAGCCATTTTGCTACTACAGAAGTTATTTATGTTAAAGATATGTAACAATGTTAGGACTTCAAAAACTAGAGCCACAAAATCATTAAACTGAGAAAGCTCTGAGCTATTTTATATGTCTTGTATTTGCATTTTATTCAAAATAAATATAAATAGAGAATATTCCCTTTTTAAAATGTCAAGAGGAAAAATAATTACCTAGGAATAATGAATTTTGTTTATTAGGATTTCTGCTTCTTTTTGTGCTAGACATTTTGAAATATTGTGAAGTCACTTCCCCACCCCCCTCCACACCGCTCAGTAGCATTGTCAGGATGGGGGAACAAAAAAAGTCACAGAAACATGTAACTTATCTAATTCACCGCCAGTCTTTCTTTCATCTGGATAGCTGTTGCATGGCTGGAATAGGTTGTAGCCTCCCAGCTTCTCTTTGCTGCAGGAAACTTTGTAATAGCACTTAAATAAATAAAGAGACTGGGTAGGAGATTATTGCTTTCATTGTGCTATTGTATATGTGCATTATAGAGTCACCCCATAGATTGACACAACTAGTTGAATGCAGGACAAGACAAATGTTGTATATGACAGTGGGGTAGTATTGAAAGATGACCCCATATCTGCAGAGCCGAGAGTTATGGATCCATTGATAGCTGTTACCAGCGTTTTGAAGCGTGGCTGTTGAAATTTTGCCTGCTGGCTTCTGGCTGCTGGCCTGTCTGCCTGGGCAACCGCGCGGCTGAATGGAGCTGCAGGCAGCATCGGCACTTTGTTCTTGGGTTACAATAACTGACCACTGACAGGAGGAGCCTCTGCCAAAAGCCAAGGGGGACACAGCACTGCTAATCTTTGATGCTCGTTTCGCTGCCTCTGCTTCTGTTTTTGGAGCAATCTAAAGGGCTGAGAGGCTTTCAAACACCTGTGTACAGCCGCACCGGTGGAGAAAAGGGACTCTGTTCACAAAGAAAATACTCTAAGTAAAAGTGGGATTTCTAATCAAATGCTCAGCATTTCCTTCACAGAGAAAAACAAGACCGTGGTAAGATATCAAAGAGTGACTGCTCGCCATCTCTGAATACCAGCCGCTTTGCATTCAGACACACACAGATGCTACAGATACATGCGTGCAATTAGCAGCTAACTTCAAGCATCCAGCCTTGAAGACATTAGCAGAAGTTTCTGTCTTGGATACCTGTCATTATAATGATAGGTGTAAAGATTTTATATTCTCTAGTCTCTGGTGACCATTTTACCTGCAAATATGAAGATCAGCATTTCCCTGTTAAAACAAGCAAACAAACATGCTTAAGTATTTAAGTAGATGTTCCACTTGTTTACTAGGAAAAATGTTTATGAAACCCTTAATGGATTTTTTTGACTCCCTGAGTAAATAAGGCGCATGCAATCCCACCCTTGGGGTTTTATGTTAAAATGTGTGGATGTGCTTACCCAAGGGTGTCCCCTGAGGTGGGAACCCACATAAAATGACAGTGAAATATGTCCCCTGTAGTCTCACGAAGTGGGGAAGAGCTGGATTTTTCCTACTGAAGAAAAAAAGTAATTTTGAGTCCAGCCCACATGAATCAGACATTTCACCCAAGCAAAACCTTTCAAATACACTATTCAGAAAAAAGACATCTAGCTGCAAGCCCGAGAGAGGTGGTCATGTTATGGAAAGCTTGTCGGCATAAGCTGCTGCTAAATTAAGAGAATTGCATGCTTGACTTCATATAGGAAAACTGAGACACATGGTTGACTTTCTCAGGGGAAGATGTTTCTACTCAGCTCCCAGAATTCTGGTTATTAAACATTCTCACAGGATTTACCTGCACAGGCATCAGGCTGGTTGGATTCTGAAGGAGAAAATTCTTTAGTTGGAAGCTTTTGTCTGACTTTTCTAGCACCAGTTTCCAGACAAATGGTACTGGTTAAACAGGCAAGTACGGGCTAAATGCAGTTTGTCACTTGACCCTGCACTTCATCAGAGGAATATTTTGGCTACAGAATCACACAGATAACTCTGTTGCATAAAGGAGTCTCTGTTGACATAAGCTGAAAAAGACCCCATATCATCGTGGAATTTTGTTATTACTGATGAGGAAGAAAACATCTTTGAATGAGAAGATCAAATGGGCCTACTGTTTCTCTGTTCTCATCAAATCCCTGTGGAAGGGGGAAGCTTGGGCACAGTTCCCAACGAATTACAGTATTGGGAAAGGCTGGACTTTTGAATTTAGATTTCCCACCTTAAAAAGAAATGGGAAATGCAGGCTCCAGGACCTCTCAGTTTCCAGTACCTCTAACCACTTTGCTCTTGTGTGTTGTACCTGCTGAAACTCCCCTGGCTTGTTACTGCCCGCAACTTTCTGGGCTCTCTTAACCTCTTTTGCTTCACCTTATGTGTTTGGGAGAGGAAAGAAAGCACTCAGGACAAAGACAGCACATTTGGGATGAAACGTGTTAACAAAATAATTGATTCCATGCAGAACTGGGAGTTACAATTGTCTGTCAAGCAACCACATTACTCACAAATTTGCCTGGCCAACCCCTTTCCAGGTGTTAGAGTGCCCATGCCATATTTTCTGTGGAGGCATCAGGAAAGGAGATGTGTTACAGAGCAGGGTGGGACACTGGGATATGATACTCCTTCGGCATGGGGACAGCAAGTGCTGGTGTTCATGGCTGGGAGAAAGGAGGTAGTTTAGTAGAGCAGCAATAGTGGGGAGATGGGAATCTGCTGGTAAGAAATCAGACTAGATATCATCAGACTTGGATTCTGATCTTTATTTAATACTGGAGACCCCCAGTTTCCAAGTCAAAGTACACATTGGTGGTTATCTTGTGGCACCTCTTTTTTCTATACGAAAAGTAGATAAATAATATTTGCCCTGATGTCATTGTCAAAGCATGAAACTCTCTGTGCATTAGTATCTCTAGGAAGGAGCCAGTAAATAAATACAAAATGCGGGGTTTTTCATGTGCTGCTCATTCATTAATACTTGTAAAATGCCTTGTGGTCCTTGGACATAGGGTAGGATAGAATATGCTGTAGTGTTTTTGTTAATAATAAAATGAAGATAGTTCAGAGATAGTCAGAGATTGATAGATGTAATGGAGTTCTTGTCTAGGAAGAGACAACCAGCAGTTTCTCTTTCCATTGTCCCACATGTCTTTGTTTGCTTTTCAGAGACAAACTACACTGTACTAATAATCTTATTTAACTCACTGGTTTCTTTTGTCCTTTTTTTTTTTTTTCCAAAAGCACTATTGCTTTTGCAAGACAGCAATAATCATGACTCACCCTTCATACGCATTTCTTAATAAAGTTGTTCTATTATTCTTTCTTAACTTCCTGGCGTTCAGGAAATGCTGCATGGTATAAAGTTAGTGGAGTTATTCTATTCGAGTGGGACTTTTTTTCTTCCTTTGCTGCTAACCACTGGTGTGAGTACTCCCAACCCAAGGCAGGTGATGAGGAGGATGCGGTTCACATTTGTAAGGGTTGCTACTTTGGACTCTCTTAAATCTGCCCACTCTGCGGGTGTAAATAGTTCCTTGGAAGTCAGTGGGATTTCATAAGGTGAACAAGATTTTAGCTTTGCTGACTACAGTAAGAGTTTTATGTGATTCGGGTTCGAGGTGTTGGTCCCAAAGGTGAATGATTAAAGCCAAAGTTATAAGAGATGAAGAGAAAAAATGAAGTCATCCTTTTTCCCCTACAAGCTGTTCTCATTGCTTTATTGAATTCTATCTTTGTAGAAATAATCCAGCCTCTTCTCATGATGGACTTTCTAGTAAGATAAAAGGGAAAAGGATTGTTTCAAGCACTTTGTTAGAAGTGTTAGAAAATACAAGATACTGTAGAGGATTTTTTGTCCATCCGGGAACTCTGACAACAGGGGCTCAAAATATACTTGTCCTTGCAATCAGACCAAGTCTGGTTGTTACAGGGACAGACAAGGTTTAGAAGATCACTGTTAAAGCGGATACATGTTTACACAGAATTCTATCCTAACACTGATTCTATACTATACTTGGGCACATGGAACATCTGTTCCCATATATATATACTTGAGGCACCAACTTGCACATTTTAACGCCAACCTAACCATGCCACCACAGTAGGACACTTACCACTCCTTGCAAGTCAGCATCAGGGACTCAGTTTTATGCCCTGCCTGCCAGAACCACTTCCCAACAGCAAAACCACAGCCACAAGGGACGACAGCCATGACAGTTCACCTTCCCATGGTGCTATGCTTGTCTGCTGTTTCTCCCAACCAAACAAAGAGTGGCCAGCTTAGCTGAGGAGTGTTGGAGACCTCACCACCTCATGGAATATGACATCAAAGTTGCAGGCCCCAGTAAAACATTCAGGGCATTGAAGGTAATAGGCATTTTAACACACTTCCCTTAAATCTGCTTTTTATTACTGTAACTTCCATGGTTGTTGGCTCGCTTCTCTCCCGCCATATGTGTGCTCACGTCCCGGCCTGAGTTTGGGTGCATGTGCATATGTTGCATGTGTTACAGGTGCACGCTCACTTCAGAGGGGGCTCGTGTCACGATGAAAACCACCTCCATCACCAGAGCCCTGGTCCAGGGGGTGGTGGGAGGATTCTGCTTTTTAAGGGCAGACCCATGTCCACTCGCTCTGGGGCCCATTGCCCACTTGCTCCGTAGGCCATCACCATCAATCAGAGAGTGAGCGAGAGCTGCCAGCCGTGCCGTGCCGTGCAGTGCAGTGCTGTGCCGTGCCGTGCCGTGCCATGCTGTGCTGTGCCGTGCCGAACTGTGCCGTGGGGAAGCCGGGTCGGGCCCCACGCTGCGCTGGTGGGCAGCTGCGTGGGCCGGGGCCGACGGGGCTCCGCGGGGGTGTGAGGGTGTGTGCACGCGTGTGTGTGTGTGTGAGTGTGCCAGAAATGCCCCTTTCACCCGCCTCACTTCCCCGGCAGCGCTCTCCTGCTTCAGGCGGCTGGTGGCTCAGTGCACAAGCTGATTAGGTAACAACAGAGCACCTTCCCTCCCTGTTTCCTCTCAATGCGCTTGGGCCACGGCTTTTGAAGGAGCCCAGCCCTGCCACTATCCAGCCATTATAAGGGGATGTATGGAGCTTTATCCGGAAAAAGCTCAGCCTTGCCCCAGGCTTCATCAATCATTTAGACCGGTTCAAATCCCCTTCATCGCGTTCCGCCTCATTAAACCTATCAAGGGGGACTGAAGAGAGTTTGTATAGGTCCAGAATGCCTGTACACTCCTCGCTATCTCAGATAGCGCGGATGGAAAAAACTAAAACAAAAACAAAAAAGCCGAAGAAAAAGGGAAAGAATCAATTAAAAGGAATTTCTCTGCCCTGTCCGCTGCCTTCGCACATGAGCCTATCCAGGCGGCCCCTCCTTACCGCCCCTGCACACCCCCACGGGCTCTCGGCCCTGCGGGGGCACCCACCAGTCCCACCGGACTCATTAAAGACCCCCGAGGTGTAAAGGTCGGTGCGGGGCGGGCCGCCCCGGCCCCTCTGCTCGTCCGCAGGCAAGAGAGGAGGACGGACCAGCGCACAGGCCCTGCGGACGGGGAGCGGGTGGGTCGATCGCCGTTGGGTCCCGTCCCCGCCTTTTGGAAGCAAACCTATTATTTTATCCTCTGGGGGGGGAGAGAGAGAGAGAAATCGGCTGCAGCAAAAGGGTGCATGTTATTTATCCTTATATTTTTATTCTGATGGCGTCAATCGGCAAACTGTTGGTGCCTTGCCCCCCACCCTCCTCCCCGGGTGGCCCCCGGCGCTGCTGGCCGGGGCCGCGCCGCTCCATCGAGGCTGCGCCGCTCCATCGGGGCTGCGCTTCAGTCCCCGCCCGGCGCCGCGCCCGGGAGCTCGCTCCAAAATGCTGACATTTGCATTTGAAACAAAGCGAGGCGGCTGCATTATCGCAGATCCCTTCTGATATTAATAGTCATAAACCCCGGAGTGATCGCCGAAAGGGAACGTGTTAAATGCCAGGAGCATGGGTAGGGTTGGGTTTAAAAAAAAAAAAAAAAAAAAGGGAGAAGAAGCAAACAAAAAAATCCAAACAAAAAAAGGCAACGCACTGAATCCAAGTCTGTATTTTAACTTTTTTAATAACGATTTTTCCTGTGCTGTAAGCTTGCACCGAATCCTGGAGGAATTGCTAAATCAGATTAAGGTTATATTTTGCAACAGACTGGATGGAGCAATAAAGGAGAAAGCGCGGAAATGGGACTTCACCCATCAATTAGATCTCTATTAGCAGCCAATGCAGGCTTCACCACAGGAAATGTCACGTCCCGGCAGAAGCAGAGCCTTTCACTTTCCCCTGAAATTAAACAATTCTTCATGCTCGCAGACCCCGGGCGAGCCGAGCCTTTGTTCGCCCGGGCGCAGAGGGTGCGCGTCCCGCCAGCACCTGCTCGCTGCCTGCGCCCGGAGCCGCGGCCGGGCCACCGCCTGCACAGGTTGCCCCAACACCTGCGCTGCTCGCCCGCCTGCCCAGCGCCCAGGAAACCGCGGCCTTAAAAGGCTCTATTAATATTAAAGGGGTTATTCCAGTCATAAGCGAGCCATTACCAACACAATGGGTAATATTTTGAATAGCAGGTCGGCTCATCTGCCTCCATAGATCATATCTGCCAAAGCCGGGTTCACCCCTCCCCCCATCGCTCCCCATGCCCGGCTCCTTGGGGTTTGTGGGGACAGCGGCACGAAGCCTTCGGCTCTTTCGCATAGAGTCTCCATGGTGGCACCGTCACCGGGTTTGGGGCCGTGTTAAACCGAGTCAGGCAGAGCGCACCGCTCCCCGGGATGGAGAAAGAAGCTTCTTTCCCCCGTGTGTAGCTGAGTGCCGGAGGGGGAGCTAGACTCTGCCTGGCAGGACGTGCCGGGTACTACTCCCCCTTCTCTCCCCTCCGGCACTGCAACCAGACGAGCCACCGGCTTCGGCGAGCATCCTGCGGGGAGAAAGGCAGGGAAGGGCACGGGGCCTTTCCCGCACACATCCCCCCGCCGCTCCTTCCCCTCTTCCCGCTCCGAGAAAAGAAAGAAGAAAAGAGGAGAAGAAAAGCCCTTGAATTTGCCCATAAGCGAGAAAGGTGCAACAGGAAAGGAATGGCCAAGCAGGGGGAAGTTGCAGGGGGGATAAAGGGAGCTCTGTTGCCCCGGTCCTTGTTGTTCTTACTGCTGCTCCATTCAGGCACCGAATTCAAATGAATATTTTACAGCTCAGCCCAGCTGAACGGGGACTCAATGCCTGAAAGCTGCCGAGCTGCCTCCGCGGACATGCTCTGAGCCCGATATTATAATTTTCATAATGCGCTTTTATGTAGCTCCAGCCTCCTCCGGTGAGGAGCCCGCAGAGAGACTGAAAGGGGCTTTGAGAGACCGGGGAGCGGGGCTGCAGCGAGCTGCAAGCCCCCCGCCGGCGTGAGTGGCATCGCCTGCCCCGGCCGAGGGCGCTTCGCTACAGCTCCCGGACCCCAGCCCCCGGCCCGCGGCTCCGCCACGCTTCCCCGCCCGCCCGGCTGCCGCGCACCGGCCCAGCTCCGGACCCGGCGCGGTGCGGTCCAGGTTTGCTCTGGCCCCGTGTGTCTGGTGTGGTGAGTCCCGTCCGGACCCGCCAAACAGCCCAGGGACACCGAGACAAAGCTCAGTCCCGGCCCGGGCCGCCGCCGGCCGATAGCGAATAAAGTTTCGGGCTCAACCGGCCCCAGCAGGGAAAAGAGGCAAGGAAAGGGGGGATTCTCCCCCTCAGACAGGCCGTGGGGCTCGCGTGGGCCCGAAAACCCACGCGACATCTGGTCGGAGGGAAGGGAGTTTAACAGTAAACATACAGGAGGGCTGTTTCCATCGCTGAAAGACTGGTCGGATGGAAAATCCGTGTATTTATTATCCTGGGTAAGTCATCCGCTGCTGAAGAAGGTGCCCGGATGAATCGTTAACCGGCTGGTGCCAGTGGCTGGGAATGACATTCAAAAGGTTATTGATTTCCCTTCAGGGCCAAGAGACACGGCTCCGCCAATGCCCGCACGCCTCCGCCCCGCTCAGCAGGTGCGTGAGCCGCGCTCTCCCTGTGAAAACATCCGAGGTCCCTCTCCCCTTAGAGAGATTCTGCCAGCCCCTTCCTCCCTCTTGGGAGGCACCGAGTTGAAGACATAGTCACTGACAAAGGAAAGGGCCTGAATAAGTATTTCTACCCTCCGTTTTAGCCTCAACCCTGTCTTGAAATACTTGCCTGACACAGACGGAAGGAAAGGGGGGGGTTAAAAGGAGAAAAAAAATCCCAAACAACACAAAACGAATAACCAAAAAAACCTCCAAACCCACACACCGAGAAAGCAGAGGCCGCGGAAGGGGCGGCACAAGGCCGCGGGGACGGCTCCAGCCCCGGCCCCTCATCTCCCCGCCACCGTCGCTCGCCTCCTCCCGCCCGCGGCCGGGAGCGGACCTGTCCGCGGCACGGCGGGGCTTCGCTCAGGGACACAGCAAGCCAGGAGGCAGGGAAGAAATCCTTTTTCGCCTGTTTATAGCGTGACATTTGACGTTTGGCAAGGAGTGGGAGACTCCCTAGGAGTCACATTACTATTTTTACCTCGCTGTTTATACCTGCAACCCGAACATGAGTGGCTTGTCCCAGAAATCTTGTGTAACTACAGTCGGGTGTCTCTAGCTAAGCTGCTGCTGTGTTACAAACATGCAGAGTCGGTTTTTAAGGAGCCCAAGTCGGGAAATGTGTTTTCTCTCTTCCGAGGTGTCCCAAAACGTCTCACAGCCCCACTTGCTGGGGTTTGCTTTCGTTCCCGCAAGGATCCCAACCCGCACACGGCTCGGCTGGGTCCGGGTACCCGGAGACGGGCGGCACCGCGGGCTTCGCTCCCCCAAGTCGGGCAAAGCTCCCTCTCAGCTGCGAGGCAGCTGCGGCTCCGGGAAGCGCTGTGGAGCATCGCTCCCTCTCTCTCTCCCTCCGGCTCTGCAGAAGAGCTGGGAGAAGGGCGGGAGACGATCATGTCCTCGCTCGAGGGAGAGAGAGAGGAGGGGGGATAAAAAGAAGGAATAAGAGAAAAAGCAGCGGTTTATCTCCTTCAGGTGGAATTTCACCCAAGATCCCTCTCAGGGCGGGGAATTGTTCACAGCCCCGAAATTTGCATCGCTCTGCTTCACACCCATTGGGCTCGTGGGAAGCCACGAGTGGCCACAAGCTGCTTTAACCCTTTCCACGTGGTCCTTTGCAAAGGAGCAGAAATATTGCTGGACAGCTGGGCCACATCCTTCCCCCCGCCCCCATTTTTTGTGTGTCCGACCCCCCACCCCACAAAGAGACAGCGAGAGGCCGGGGACCCAGTCTGCGCTCTGCAGAAGGGTCCGGGTGCTCCGGGAGGACGGCTGGGCCCGCCTCAACCTGGATGCTGCCGCTTCTGGGTTGTTTTAGTTGGGAACCTACTGCGCTCATGTTACAAATGCAATTAATAGTAAAAGCAGCCTTTATCTGAGAAGTAGGAGGCAGCTGCACACCGCAGGTCATTATCCATTAGCGGGAGCGTTCAGCACTTAGCAGGGCTGTCGTGTTCAAGGCGATGGGAGGAAAGGCAAAAGCTAATGCTTATTTCCGGTCCTCCTCCCTGCACCACCTTCCCTCTGCCCGAGACCTGAGTCGCTTTGCGGCAGGCTGCCCCGGGGGACAGGACGAGCTGGGCGCCATCAGAGTGTGGGGACCCGGTGGGCTGCCCCCCCAGGGCAAATCTCCGGGGAACTGAAGGAGTTCAAGCCTCACAAATAACTATCTTTCTCGCTTGCCCTCTTACCCGAAGGGTCCTTCGCTTCGCAGCGATGGCCACCCCCGGTCCCAGCCGCGGGAAAGCGGATCAGTGCCTCAGTTTCCCCATCCTGCAGACCCAGGTCACAGTGGTAGCACACTTTCCGAAACACCCACAGACCGATCCCCTGTGCTAGTGATGCGAAAGGTTTTTCCACACCTCCGCGGGCCTCCCTTACGACAGGAGCCGCCCGTCCCCATTCTCCCAGCTGCATGGAGTATCTAACGGGAGCATCTAAGCACGAACCGGGACCGAGAAACCCGGGAGGCAGAAATCCTCGGCCCCACGGCAGGGCTCTGCCAGCTGCAGCAGGTTGGCCGGATACACCGAGGTCTCCGCCAGAGACTTTCAGGGCTTTTCCCCCATTAGATGAAAGAGCATTTTCCAAGTTCAAGAATACGCTGGGCAAATCCAACAGGTCTGGCTAAAACCTCGCTCGGGCCGCTCCTTCATCGCGGCAAAATACCTCCTCGGCAGAGTGGTGAGCTGGGGCGAACCATCTACCATCTGGTTAAACCTCGGGGTAAGAAGAAACAACCTATTGATTTAGTCACTAAAAGAAAGAGAGGGAGGGGGGAAACCCCTAACCCAACCAAAAAACAACAACCCAAAACAACCCTTTTTCTGTACTCTGGAAGAAGGAGGGAAAAAAAAAAGCATCTCTTCGTAGCTCAGTGGGGAAAAAGGTCAAGTTACTATTGACAAGTATGTAAAGACATCTTCTAACCATGGGAAAACATGTATAAATTGTTTCGACTCACTGCATTCAAAACCAATGGAAGTGGCTTACAAAACTGCACTTCTTGCATTGTTGGACTGAAAGGATATCTATTTATCATCTTATAAGACAGCTCGAACGATCTTTATCTGCTTTGCCCACTTTCTGACCCAAATTCAGGGTTTTTATGGAAAATTGCAGTCAGTTTGATTGATGAAATCCAAAGATGTCTAAAATGGCACCAAAGATCTCCAACTGTGCAGACTCCAACCGAGGGCTTCAATGTTGGCATTGTTCCTACGAAAAAAGTTGAGAAAACGAGCAAAAGTTAGGGAATTTCTGTTAAAAAACTTCAAATTTCAATGAGGATCCCGAACCTATTATCCCTATTCATGGGGAGAACTATGTGAACATAAAAGTATTTCCCACACATCGCAAAACAACAACAACAAAACCCCCTTAGTTTTAAGCCGCGCCGTAAACCTTTGTAAAACGCTGAATAACCCCGTGCAGAAAATAAACCCAGCCGTTGCCGTGTGGAAATAACTTTAAATCGTGTAAACGGGAAGCTCACGGGAAGAAGCGTTTAAAGAAAGTGGGGGGAGGAGAGGAAATACATATATATTTCGTTGGTGCCTCCGAAATGCGAGTGCTTTAATTTTTAAAATTCGGGGACGCAATGGAGGGTGATTTTTTTTTTTTTTTTAAACCCGGTACGCGTCTTCAGAAGGCTGAATCCAGGGTTCAGATGAGGCAGTTCGGCGGGAGAAGCTCTTTCCCAGCCTTCCTCGCAGGAGGAGGGTAAACCGGTGCCTGCGAGGGTTTAGCTGGCGACGCATCGAGCCGGGGGCTTCGCGGGCGGATGAGCGCTCGCTGCCCCCCGGACCAGCCCGGACCCACTCGGGACTCGGCGGCGGCGCAGAACCCCGGCGCTGCCCGGCCGCGGATCTGTTTGTTAGCGTCGCCCCGTCTCGTTTGGGGCCACGCATTATTGTGGAATACTGTCACCTGCCTAATTGTGCTAAATGGCCACCTCCTATTATTAATAATAGCTGGAACGTGGCTCCTAGACACGTTACCAAGGCTGGGAAGCTGATGAATGAAACCCCTACTAGGGAAAATCTTGGTAGCTGTCTTCTGTCGCATTACCCAAGGGGGCCGACTATAAATCTTCCTTCATTTTAACCACGTTTACCCTCATACTCCTCCAGGCTAGGGATGCTGTGTTAAGATTGCACTGATGTGCCAATGCTTTGGACCAGCTGCTCCTAAATACAGACAAGTCCTTGTCAATTAAGCCATTGAGGAGCAGGGCCTGGGAGCTCTGGGGCATTTTAGCAGGCAGCAGTGTGCAGCCCCAACAATTAGCATCCATTTTGAAGGGACCTCCAGGGCACAACTGCACAGGCAGGGAAGAATCAAAACACCAGGCAACTTCAATTCTGAAAACCGGTCACATAATGATACTGAACAGACCGGCCTAGGAGAAGTGAGCCAATCTTTCTTGGGAAGGACGTTTACCCTCTCCCCCAGCCAAGCTGTAGGGCCGAGGCACGCCGCGAACCGCGGAGTCAGAGGAGATAAATGAACACATTCATTTGCCTGTGTGAGCCGAAGTTTCCTTTGGCGGTTCTTCTTTGTAACTCGGTGTCACCTCAAGCAGCTGGTGGCATGCAATGCTCCCATGATCCTGGCCTTTGGCCCAGGCGGAGCTGGACAAGGCAGCCCGCTCCAAGGAGAAGAGCTGCGATGTCTCAGGTCAGAGAGGCCACGCTGCCAGTGGGACAGGCGGAGCACTAGGAGTTCAGCTAAACAAAACCCCGAGGGGATTAGGGAGCCTGGGGGATCATTAGCGAAGGTGTTTGCTTAAGTCATTAGGAAGCCGGTAGCTAGGGGAAAAAAAGGCTTGTTCCTCAAGGCACCTCCCCAGGATCGCAGGGCTGGAAATGCGGAGGATATCACAGCACAAGAGTATGTGACCCTACCAAGTTCAACAACAGAGCAAACAGCACATGCCATTAGGGACGGCCGTCAACCGGGAGGTAACAAAGAGGGGAGGGCACCGGCAAAAATGTTCCTGTATTAAATATGGAAAAGTACGGGGACGAGGGCAGGGGTCAATGAAAGTCAACAAGAGAGCAGGCTTAATGATAGAAAGAATTTAATATCAAAAATACATAAATCTGCGTGGGAGGCAGCCCCAGAATAGGCAGAAAGGAAGGCAGCCTTGGAGTCAACATTCACTTGGTAATACAGCCAGAATGGATAGCGCCGTGTTGTTAACGTTTTAACACAAAAGTTCGCGGGGAATAAAGGACGGAGGGACGGCTCCTTTAATTGTGGGTCTGCCGAGAGATTTCCATATGTCACACTAAATGGATAACGCCAGCCCCGCTCCGCAAGGCTTCTGCGGGGAGTCCCGTCCCCATCACCCCCGCATCGCTCCCTCCCTCCCCCCCCAACCCTTTACTTTGCTCACGATTATTTATTTTTCCTCCGTCCCCCTCCGCACTACCCCGCGGAGCTCCTACCGAGGCCGGGCCAAAGGTCTGGCCCTGCGCACCGGCGGAAAGGCGGTGCGCGGACGGACGGGAGACCAGACTGGAGTGGGAACGGAGGCTTTCAGGGAGCACGTGTCTCCCCGGGCCTTCCCTACCGGCCCTCCTCCGTGTGTCGCGACGTGAAATGTAACTCCTGCCGCTTTTCAGCGTTAGGGAAGCGCCCTAAAGGAGAAACGGGAGGCGAGGGAAAAGGGCGGCTCTCCCGGGTTCAGCGGGCACAGCGCCGGGTACCGGCCGGGCCCTGCTGCCGCCCTCCTGCGGGAACCGGGCCGGGGTCCGGCTCGGGGGGTGGGGGGCGGGGCACGGACCGGAGGACGGAATGAGCGGGTCTTCATGGAACAAAACGGAAAAAGAAAAGAAAAAAGAAGAAACCCCGCGCCCCTGATCAATACGGCAGTGTTTCCGCGCTAGTTCAGGAGGTCAGGCGGGCGTAGACACAGCATGGAGAGTTATTTATGTCAAGTCGGGTTATTGTAAACGAAATCCAGCAAATTGCACATAAGCTCCTCGGGGCCGCCAGTGGGCTCGTGGGCAGAGGTCAGTGTCAGTCAGTCTGTCCATCCCTCTGGAGACAGTAATTGTCCGGGGGCTGACACCGCGTCGGGGGCGATAGGCGGCTCCATCCATCTCCATCCAGTTATCCCGGCGCCGGGGCCGGGGCTGCCCGCTGCTCCGCGGGTGCGTGGCACCAAGCCACGGCCAGACTCGCTCCTAGGAATGCCACGTCGGGAATCCCACGGCTTCCACGGGCCGGGCCGGGCCATGCGGCAGAGTTCCCCCCGCCGCGTCCCGCCATCCCCGCGAACCCCGCGCCTCGTACCGCGCCTCGACATCCTCTAGCATCCAGCTCCATCGCTCCCCCATAATCCCTTTATTAATAGGGAAATTCTTCCTTTCTGACAATTTAATAGTCCAAAGTAATCATCTGCGTGACATTGCCCATCCGTCTTCTCAAAAGAGAAAACAAAGGGGATGTTTTTTTCTCTGGGCCTCTCCAGATCCTTTTCTATTTTGAGAGGAGCTCCCCACAATGGGGTCCTTATGAACCATAATGGTTATGTTTATGAAGCCAGCGATACCAGTGTATGAAGACAATTTTATGCCTAATTAGAAAATGATGTAAGCAAGGGGGAGACAAAGAAGGCTTGTTTGCCGTGGCTGGGTCCCCGGCCATTGCTCCTGGGCGAATATATCGCCTCTTCTGTGCCTTACGTCCACTATTTTTATAACATCTCGTCCATTAGCTCCTCAAACTGTTTATGATATCACGGACAGTTAGTAAAACAGCTCAATTTAGCGGTGGATTAAAGCAATTTTGAAACATGTTCCGAAGGGAATCGCACGGGAGGCGAAGAGCAGCCCTCCCCGCTGCTATCCAAGGGGACTTCACCTCTGGGAAGACTCCAATAACTGCAACCCCAGCCCCACTCGATTAAGGGATAATTTTTAATATATATGCAATAAATGTTCACTTTGTTAGATTGAATGACAGACAATAATATCGGCAAATCTTCATATCCATCCATTACCGGCAAATGAGCCGCACAAAGAACATATTTGCTTTTGATTAATTTATTTGCAGACTCTGTTTGATAAAGCAATAACTATTTGGTTAAACTTGACATTCGGTCTTCGGGGGGTTATCAGACCAATTCCCTCTCGTTCGTGGGTGATAATAAAGCTGTTTAAACGGGATTAATTATTAATTGGTTGCAATTAATTTCCTCTCTTCTCCGCGTCGACAAACAATGAGGATCACTCACTCCAAAACAAAAGACTGTCGTAGGAGCATCCTCGCCCCATCCATATCTATCTGTCCGTTTGTCCGTCTGTCCCTCTCCATCCCTCCTGCTTCCTCTGCTCGGCACTTAAGCTTTCCTCTACGAAGCGTTATATCTGTCCTGTGTCAGGGAGATCTCTCCCACGGGGGGCAGAGGGTCCCGGGACCCCCGTGCACGGCCGCGCTCCCCGTACCGAGGGCGCCAGCCCCGCGGCCGCCGGAACGGCCGTTCCTCCCCGGGCGCAGGAGGAGTGGGGGGACACCTTAGCAGCCCCGGCCCCTCCGCGGAGCTGGTGTGGGCCGGAGCTGACCGAGCAGGGATCCCAGGACGGCGGCCAGGGGAGCGGGTCGCTGGAGGACAAAACTCCCCGATTCAGCCGCAGTGATGAATTGCGCTGGGGGAGAGGAACAGAGCTCCTCTCTCCCCGTCTCTCTGCCTCTGATGAATGGGCCCGGAGGATGGATAGTCCAGAGTGTGTTATATCTTCATCAAACTGTGAAACCCCTCCCTTTACTAATAATCTGTCACAACTTTACAGAACACACACTGAGACCAAAGGGAAGCCCCTGCCCTGCAGCCTGCCCCTTCCCTCCCCTGTCAGGAAGGGCTTTATCCGGGCAGGGAGCACGGGGGAGGGGTGCTCCCGCCGCGGAAAGCTTTCCTCGGCCGCTGCCCGGACTCGTCCCCCGCAGCCGCCCCCGGAGCCCCCTCCTGGAGGGCCCCGTTCCCCGATCGGGGACTTCCCCGGCCGCTGAGACCGGTCCCTTCCTGCTGTCCGCAGAAGACGAGCTGCACCGTCTTTTCTGGGGTGCTTTTCTGGAGCACCCCAGAAAATCGGCAAGATTTTCAGTACCGGGAGATATGAGGCCAGGAGCGGGGCAACCACCCATTTTCCCTGGGCAAACGGAGGAGAAACAGCCAAGGCGTCGAGACCCAGCACCCCCCTCCCACACCACATCTAGCTCTTTCCACTAGTGTTTCGCTCGGACACAGATAAATCTCCCGTTTCTGTTGGGTGTTTACATTTCGAGCAGATGCATTTCCCAGCAGCGACGTCCGTTCTTCCGCCCTATACAGTTAGAAACAACCATCACAACCAGTTGCTTAAAAGCAAGGCGACCAGCGGGAGGTGCTGGGAGTGTGGGGTGGCGGGGGGTGACAGGCAGCAAAGCCCCACAGGCAGCCGTGTGCCCGTGCCCGCAGCTCTGAGCCCCGCGGCGCAACCTCTGCCCGCAGCCCCGGAGCGCTGCCTGACGCTCTCTCTGGCTCTTCACCTAGAGAAAGGGTCGTTCCGGATTATTCTACTGTTAGCAATAGTCATTGCTCTGTCCGGGAACAGTTTAAGGCGTAAAACCGAGGCAGTGAAAGACATTAGTCTAATGGGGTTTGTCGTGTAGAAGCTGTTGATATTATGTTGTCATTCATCTCATTTAAAGTCCGAAGAAACGCATTCATGAGATTGTTTCTTTATTTTTTTCCCCCTTTCTCCCCCTTTCTTGCTGTTTTAAAAACATCGCTTTCTTCGGCTGTTTGCTTTAGGGGCTTTTCATCTGCGTGTTTCAGATAAGAAAAGAAATCAGATTCTTTTATTTTTCGATTGGATCCGAATTCCTTTTGATGTCCCCATTTAGTGCCTTTGACTTCTCCCGTGAATGGCAGCCTTTTGTTGCCGTCCCACATGCCCTTTAAGAAATTCTCCCTTAAACGCCTGGTACCCGCTGATGGATCCATTTTCAAATGGACCAGAAGGAAAATGCAAGGAGCGAGAGGCCCGTTTCCTTAGTAATTGCTCGCGTTTGGGTGAAAATGCAGATATTTTTGTCTGTTGTGGGAGAACTGGGATCAAGAACATCAGCAGGGGTTTAAAACAAAGATTGTCAGCTGCGATCTCGCTGCACAAGGCGAGCAGCTCGCTTGATTGCCTTCGGTGTCAAAGTTGGGGTATCCTCCAAAGCGGGGAGCGATGTGCAAAACCTCCCGATGGCTACAGCCGCGCCGGAGGAGCTGCCCGCACCCCGGCGGAGCCGCCGACACACGGCCCGGGGGCGGGCGGCCCACGGCCCC